>CM077883.1:23107136-28107136 GCA_039720435.1 Amazona ochrocephala | reverse complement strand
CTTTAACCTGCCAGGGGGGAGGCTGAGGTGAGCTCTTAGGCAGAAGCTCTTCCCTGTGAGGGTGCTGAGGCGCTGGCACAGGGTGCCCAGAGAAGCTGTGGCTGCCCCATCCCTGGCAGTGTTCAAGGCCAGGTTGGATGGGGCTTGGAGCAACCTGCTCTAGTGGAAGGTGTCCTTGCCCCTGGCAGGGGATTGGAGCTGGAGGAGCTTTAAGGTCCCTTCCAACACAAACCAGTATGGGGGTCTGTGGTTATTTACCGTCACTTGAGCAGATAAATCTATAACTGTTTACAAATCCAGCTGGTTTCTACGGGGAGTTCAGCCAGCAAGGGAAGAAGGGAGGGAAGAAGGGAGGGAAGAAGGGAAGGAAGAAGGGAGGGAAGAAGGGAGGGAAGAAGGGAGGGAAGAAGGGAGGGAAGAAGGGAGGGAAGAAGGGAGGGAAGATAGACAGACTCTCCACCCGTCCGTCCCGGCCGGAGGGGGCACTTCCGGCGCGCCGTGACGCCTGGCGGCGGTGCCGCGCTGTGCGCTGGGCTGGCGGGGCGGGGCTCTGTGCCTCCCTCCGCGGTGCCCCCTCCCGCTGCGGCGCGGGCCGAGGCTGAGGGAAGATGGCGAAGACGTACGATTATCTGTTCAAACTGCTGCTGATCGGCGACTCGGGCGTGGGCAAGACCTGCCTGCTCTTCCGCTTCAGCGAGGACGCCTTCAACACCACCTTCATCTCCACCATCGGTGAGGCGCCGCGGCCGCCGCCGCCGCCATCCCGGAGGCAAGGGGGGGGTCCTGGCGGGGCCCTCCCGCCGGGAGCGGAGCGGGTAGCACCGCCCTTGCCGCCGCCAGGGCCCCGGGCCGCGCTTGGCGGCCTGTGCGTGGCCGCTGCGCGGGAGTGGGCGGGAGCCCTGCGGCCGTTGCTGGCCGTGTGCGGGAGGAAGCGCCGCCGCCGAGCCCTGGCCTGGCCGTGCTCGGGAGCGCCGCTCCTGTCGGCCCCGTGCAGCTGGCTCTGGTGCGGGACAGGGTTTGCCCCTCGGGGGCGCCGCCCCTGCCGGGGAGCCGCAGGGCGCGGGCCGGGCCCGGCGGCAGCAACAGTTGGCCCGGCCTCGGCGGCTGAGCCGCTGGGCTGCTCGCCTGTTGGTTGTGGTGTTGGTGGGAACGGTGTTTCCGTGAGGCGGCGGGGCCGTGGCGTGTGCGGGGCTGCAGCAGCGCCAGCCCGTCCCCATGTCCCGAACAACCCGCTAGGTGAGCTGCAGGGTGATCGTTGTGCCAGTTTTCTTGCGCCCTCGTTATGGGTCCTTTTCGAGGTGTACGTTCTCGGAAGGTGGCAGAGGGCTCGGGCAGCTCATGTTAACTGGGTCGTGCGCAGCTGCACAGTGACAGGGAGCACACGGCTCTCGGCAGGTCGTTTAACTACCTCTTCTTAGCTCTTAGAAACTCGTGCGTGTACATGTAGCTCATGGGTTTGAGATTTAGAGTAGTTCTGTTCAAGCTCTTGAGTCAGCTGGAGTTAGAAGCTCCTTAGTGACTAGGTAGAGGAACCTCCTCCATGAAAGTTGAGTTTGGTCACAAGTTTGGTGGTGAAAAGGAGCAGCTAATTTCAGTTAGTGACAGCAGGATGTGATGTATCGAAACAGACTGCTGTGGCTTGTGCTTCTGTGAGATTTGTGAGTCTTAAAGTATTTTCCACTGTACTAAACACAAGCAAAATCTTAAAGTTCTTCACTGTTCTGGGCTTCAACCGCAACTTTCACTGAGATATTAATTGATTGAAATCTGCCCCATCCCTGGCAGTGTTCAAGGCGAGGTTGGACACAGGGGCTTGGAGCAGCCTGCTTGAGTGGAAGGCGTCCCTGCCCGTGACAGGGATTGGAGCTGGAGGAGCTTTAAGGTCTATTCCAGCCCAAATCAGTCTGTGATTCTGTGTCTGGCAAGACTTGAGATTTATGGTTAGCCCCTTGTAGTTGAGGTCACTTAAAATACAGCATGCTATTTTCTGGATGAAGGGGTAAACTGCATTGGAGGTTGCTGGTGTTTAGGAAGACAAGTAATGCTGGCTTTGGAAAATGGCACTGAAAGGATGAGTAGACTCTTTATTGGAAAGAAATTGATTTAAGGATGGGGTGGAATAACGTGTGACTTGTTTTATGTTGCCCAAATGCCATATCCTCTTCAAACATTTTATTATGCTGAACTCGGTGCATGGGGAAGAAACAAATTTTGATGTAGGCAGATGCTGTTGACTCCATGAGGTATGGCTGGCATTTCCAACTCTTTGAGAACAGATTTCCTGCATTGCAACAAACTGTTTCTGAAGAATTAAAATGGCATGTGCCTCTTCTCTCTGCGACTGTTTTCTAAGTGCGGTATCAGTAACGTCAGCTAATCAAGGCACCTACAGAGTTATTCTGCTGTATGTGTGGTAGAATAGAAGACTTAACAAACATCAATAAATGCTGTATAGTTATAGAAAAGAGATGGCCTACATTGGTAGTGTGCTAAATATAAAATGCCTCTTCATACTTCTGAAGAGATAGCGACATAAATGGGTGTGTCTGACTCCCAACCCTTTTCTTGGTGTTTCCTAAACTGCTTAGCCCCTTGATATTTTTTGTTCTCAGTGGTTCACTTTGAAGTCTCAAGGATTTTGAATGTGATGCTGGTTCTTTTCTTACCTAACTAAGTAAATGCAGGATTTTCTATCACTTCCTTCCTTTACACTTGCTTTCGCAAGGGTAGTATATTCTACACTATTCAACCTGAAGAAGCTTACTAATAGCTGAGGCATATTTCTGATTCCATAGGCACTATTTGTGATTTCAGAGTTCAGTTTTTCTTCTTATAATTTGTTTCTTCCAGTCCGTTTCATTTATTAGCAAAGGACCTACGAACAGTGAAGTTGGCAATGCAGGAAATGGTGAAACTGGTCATAAAGCACTGATGTGTGCTTCAATAAAAGTACTTGGGGGTTTTCAGCATTTCTTGCGTATTGCTTGTATTCCTTTTAGGTCAGTCATGTAGATCTAATCTGTTCCCTCTCTGTGAGTGCATGGTGGCTGCTCAGTACTAGTTGGCTTTAGAATTGTCTCTAATGTGATTGTATTATCACGTCTGATGAGCAATGGGGCATTCCACTTGTAACAGCTCTGATTTTTTTCCTTGCCTGACACAGCAAAGCCAGCCCTGGTGTGGAAGGAGACACAGGGATGCAATGCTTTTCCCAAACAGGCCCCCGTGCCGGATGAAGTTTTAATATCTCCAGATTAGCATTCCTAATTGAATGCACTGAGTCTTCCTGAACTATAAGCTGCCAGGCTGTTTTGTGTATATGTTGTCCAAAAAGGGGATTTTGCAGTATGATGGTGCTTCCTGTTACAATATGTGTTCAATCCACAATGATTTTAGTTAGAACACATAGTATTATGTGACCTTAGTGGTACCCTTACCCTCTGGTCTGTCTCCTAACAAGATGTCTGAGAGAGCATATACTTGAGATGTGTTAAAGTAAAATGTATGTATGCCAATGCAGTTTGTGAGTGAAGTCATTTAGAGGTTTTTCTTAAATGGGTTGAACCTCTATTTCAACTTTTTTTCTTTGATTCTACATCCAGAAATTAAAGCAGACTTTGTTACCATGATGTAGGGGTGCACATAATGTCTAAGCAGCAACTATCTTTCTTATACTTTCCCTCTCCTGTTGTTGTTTAGTTGTTTAACTGGGGCTAAATCACAACACTTCAATTACCAGAGCAATGGAAGCACTTCCCAAAAGAAAAAAAAGAAATTGGGAGGGGGATGTCGAAACATTGCTTTATTATAGAAATCAGTTAATGATTAATTCTAGTTACTTTGTCATCTTGCATGATATACTTGTGTTATACTTGGCAGATTCGCTTCTCTTCTGCTGTCATGCAAAACATGGCCTGTAAGGCTGCATCCTTGTGGATTGCTTGGAGGTTTTCAAATGGTCCCTTTGACTTTTCTCCTCAAGACTTTGGTCATGCTCTAATGATGGTTGTACTGATGCAGACAGTAAGGTCTTCCAGCCTGGTGTCTTGTGGGCAGCAGTTGCATGAGTAGTAGGAGAAAGGGCAGTGCGTGTGTTTATAACTTATTGTACTTTTAATTCTTTTTTGGGTGACTCTTGGTACAAGAGTCTTTCTGTCTTTGTCTTGACTACCTGGTGCAACTAGTACCTTCAGCAAACTTTGCTACCCGTTATGAGAAGTGAACCAGCAATCTTTCTCTCGGATAATCCCCTTGGTTATTCGAGGCGATGTGTTTCTGTCTCTGAAAGCACAGATGGGCTTTCATCAGCTTTAGGCAAGGTGGGTCTTGGCCTTCAGCAACTTGAATTTTTTTATACAGGGCTCTGTATTTGTGCTTGGAAAACGTCTCACAGGGTGGACAGGTCCTGCTGCTGCTGTGGTCTCTCGTGAGGATCAGCTTTTCACTGCTAGCGTGGGATAAAATTTTTACAGTGGGAATGTGTTATGTAAGGTTGTGCTGTTTAGTTTGCTTCCTGAGTGGAAACTTCTGCTTTTGCACAGTTGTACATGGAAAGCAAAATGCAGCTGAGTCAGCTCTTTTCACACTTCAGCAGCTCCTAAAGCAAAACTTATCTCGGAGTATCTCATGTGCGTTTTGCTAGTCATTTCAGTGCGGTGTACGAGAATAAGAAGCATTAATTTAGCAGTCTCCAAGTACCTTAACTTGCTGTTCAAGTACTGCTCTCTGGTAAAACTGGATTGGGTTTATCATTCTGAATAAGAAGGTATATTCTTTGCATTCCTTTCAACTTTCTGTTTAAACTGGTTTCCATGAGAGTAAACTCTGGTCTTCTAGCCAGCAGCATTTCTGACCTGGTACAGCGGCTGCTGACCCTGACACAAAATTTGTTGTATTTATTCTTTTTAATCCAAGATGATATCAGCATTTGGCAGGAAGCTGCCGCACAAGAGAGTCCTGGATCCGAGAGCTCAAACACTTTGTTGATTTTACAGAAGTAACTTTTCCTTGGCCTACGTCTTGCAAAATAGGTCACGACTCTGGTAATCAAGCACGTGGATACTGACCCCTGAACACTGAAGAAAATCCTTGACAAGCAAAATTATCAGCTTCCCTTTTGGGGTGAAATTTCCCTGTCTATAACATGTAATGGAAATTGGTTTGGTGTACTTAAGTTAAATTATGCCTCACTGAATGTTTCTATTCTTCTTCCCCATGGTTACTTGTTAGATGAGAGAACATATAGGTTAAGTTTTTTCCACCTTCTCATTAAATTTCAGCATTCCCTACTGTCCTTCAATCCATTTCTTTTGGCCTTCTCCAGATGATAGGAGCTGTAGAAGAAAACACATCAATGACAGATGAGCAAAGGGAGGGAAGAGTCAGGAAGGTGTTGTCTTTATCAGTGGTCATTATAATAAATGAATTGTAAGTATTCTCTGCCATGCATAAAGTGACTGAGGCTAGTTTGTGTCTCAGGTGGCACCATTATTCATATCTACAGAATGGAAGTGAATGTTCAAGGTTTGTATGATCTGGGACTTGGGTATTACAGTGTGAGAAGGACATCGAGGGTTTACATGGGAATAGGGGCAAACAGCATTATGGAGGCAAATGTGAAGCTGGGAGAATAATTCCATGGTCAGGGTGTGTGATGGATGGTCAGCAAGATCTTATCCTGATGTTGGTCAGAAAGTGTTGTAGTTGAAGACATGGTAGCTTAAAAGTTTGTATCTCTTGTGACCTTAAACTTGATACTAACACCTAGCTGGTAACAGAAGACATCTTCAACTTTGATTTTCATCTGCTGGTGAGGTTGTGTTACCCTCCTGTATTCAGCAACAGACCAGCTATGTAAGTGAAGTTGTTTGGCTTTTATTAAAAATGCTGTTGCAGCTGTGTTGCTGCATGTTACTCTGAAATGGTGTGACATATGTCTGAATACTTTATGCCTATTCCTAATTGGCAGATGGAGGTCTGTCTTGGTTGCGTCTTATCTGGTTGTTGGAGTGACAGGAGGGCAGCTCAGACCTGCTTTTGTGACTTGGATTGAATGCAAAGTTAAGAACGCAGACTGACACTGAATGAAAGAACAAACATATTGATTGATATGGGCTTTGGGAGCGGTGCGGAGCACTTGGCTTTTAGGAATTCATTATTTACTTGGAAGGATTTGCTAGTCCTTCTGCAATAGCATATCCTGTTAGTAGAAATGCATCTTGAGCTGAGTTATTTCAGAATTTGACTGAAATTCATAACAGGTGATTAAGAATCCATTCGGTATGTAGAGTGATGCTTTATTGCCTGTTTTGTGATAGGAATTAGGTGTTTGTAATGCAAGGGATATGATGCTACTGTTTATCTTTAATTGGATGTTATGGTAGTTTGAGTGCCCAGTGCGCCAAGCTGACTCTAGGTATATAAAGTAGATCTGATCCTTTTCTAATGTAAATAAGCAATGAATAATAGTAACTTCAACAGAGTTTCACTGTATAAGACTCTTGTACAAGTAGAGTTGATCCAGAAGCTTTTAGTTGCTGGACTTGCAACTCAAAACTTAAGTCAGCAACTTCCTGTCCCAAAAGGGGTTGCAGTGGGATGTAATTTAGTGCCTCTTAAAGGGTTTTTGACCAGAAATTGCACGTAGTTTCAGTTTAATCTTGTGGTTTACTATAAACTTTCCTCTTAAATGTAAACTATGACACTTGTGATTAAACTGTTCCAGATTTTAAAGGCAACTGAAGTACTGCATGTGTCAGAAGACTTCTGATAGGGAGAACAAGCAGTGGACCAAGTTTAAGATGATTATTAGCTTTGCTGCTGCTATGCTGACTCTACTGCTTTGGGCATCAGAGAAAAAAGCCTGATGCTGAGTGTCAGTGGCATTCTCTTATATGTATGACAGCATCTAAGAGCACGTAAAGCACACTGTTTGCTAACAGGAGTCTGGCAACAAATCCGGAACTCAGGAAGAACAGGTTGAGTATCAGAAATTGGACAAAGCTAACGTGGCTGTCAGCCAGGGAACACATACACTGCTTCCCCACCCCCAGTAACATCCTCCTTTTCTTATCTGCTAGAGAGAAAGAGCTTCCCTTTACTGAAGCAAAATGTCTTGTCTGTATGGTGTGACTTCTGATGGGATTAAAGATGAAGTAAGGTATCTGTGTCAACCAAAGCGTGGAAGGAAGGAGGAAGGTACAGTAAGTCAGAGGAACTGCTGACTGGAAGAACTGGTGGCTTAGCAGAAGTGATGAGAGAAGAGTACTTTGAATATGCAATGCAGGAAAAGGAGATGAAATGGCCTTTAAAAGAATCTTGCATAATGTAGGGAAAGAAAACTGTTATGTGCTAGAAAGACAAGTATGGCCCTCGTTAATAAGTTCTGTGGTTTTGCCTATTAATTTAAGTGGTAAAACCTTTCAAAAAAGGCCTAATTTGTCATTTATATAAGAAGTTAAATAAAGCAGCCCTTCTTCCCTCGTGTCTTTTGCTTCCCAGACATACCCCCTCCCCTTTACCCCCATGTAAAAACATGGGTTTTAAAAACCTCCGATAACTATGATGTTCCCAAGGGTTGTTGAGAGTGCCATCTTTAAAAGTAACTCCTGTGACTCCCAACTTTCACCTTTGATTTTTGGCCTGATTTTTAGCGTTTTCCAATGGTTTTAATATTTTTTTTCCCTTCTGCCTCTGATCCTGTCATGATATCCCTGAATCTCTCAAGGAGGTGCTTGGCAGTCCAAGTTGTTGGGCTATAGCAGTGTTTAACTGTACATACTAACCGTACGTAGTCTTTGATATCTGTCTTAAATCTGTAGCTGAGAGGATATGTGTGCAGTACGTATCATGGGTACTGTCAGAATAGAAGATGCAGAGTGCATTGGTTGTACCATGCGAGGGTGTTTTATCTCCAAGTGATCAACGACTTACCAATTCTTCCCTTCCTTTAGGAATTCTGGGACACACTGTATGCTTGCTTTTCAGGTAACATCTCTTCTCTTGTAACCAGACAGTGGCATGGCCCACAGAAGTCACTCTGAATAACCAGTTCAGTACAGATAACCCTAACCTTTTTGGCCTGTTCTCATCATCTCAACTGAAGTGTAATATATGAATAGTGAGCAATGAACTTTAAATCATGGTGGCAAGTTAGTCTTGGTTATATAAGATTATTTTAAAATGGCATTTCCCTGACGTTTTGGGTGCTTAAGATGCTAAATTTTGGATGAAGTGGGCTTTTTTCGTCTTTTTTTTTTTTTTCTTTCCCTGACGGCAGTGTTCGTTTAGCATACCTTTGGTTAAAAACCTCATTTTCTGTGCTTTCTACGTTTACAAGCATATCTGAATTGCAGGTTCCACTTCCTTTTTTTTTTTATTCTCATTCCTGTTAAATGATGCTTTTGGTAAGGACTCATCCCATGTCCTCCCTTCTGAAAGAATAATCCAATATTTGTATTCCTAAGGCACCTCCTAAATGTGAAAATCTGGTGTTCTCACCCATTAAAACATATGGCAGACATGTTTTTTCTTGTTCAGTAGAAAGCTGTGTGCACATCCCAGAGACCTGAGGAATAGAAGAGCTTCGAAGTAGATAACAGATCCTCAAATCTCACATTGCTGAATTACAGGTTCAGTGAGTGTGGGGTCGGGTCCTTGGGAGATGGCTGCAGCCATTTCTGTTTCATATCTAGCCATAGTTGGAGGGTGAAATACAGAGCAATTCCTGTACTAGCATGGCCCTGAGCTAGTCGGGTGATATCCTGGTGTAGGATCCACACTGGGGCTGCTTGCAAGTTACTCATGGGCCACCTTTTAGTCTGTATTAACCAGGGCTTTAGTTTAATGATTGGTTCAATGGAGTCTGTGGTCTTTTACTTTAAGTTCTTGTCCTCTAAGTTGCATCATCGTGGATGGTGATAAGCTGAAGCATGGAACTCGCACAGAGGAAACCTAACCTGATCAAAAGAGAAAAGGATTTAGTCATGACTGTTCAGTGGCAGCGCCTACCCTAGTTTCAGTTAGCTGTGACACTGTAGCTTCAGCTCAAGTCTGTGGCCAATGTTAACATTTGCTGCTCTCCATTTGCACATTGGCTTGCAAGGAATATGTTCTCAAAGCAGCTAAGTTAGTGCATTCCTCTTGGAGACACTCGGTCTATAAATAGTCCTTACAATAAACAAACTTTGCTGTCTGTATCAGTAGTGCAGTTTTAATCTATTTCAAAATTATTTTAGAGGAAACTGAGTTACCACCAACTGTAGCTTATTTCAAATTCAAATAGAACAAGAGGTAAACATAGGTTGATTTCTATTGCTTTCAAAGAGCTGTAGTACTCACCTTGTAAACCCTGTAAGATGTTCTGCAGGGACACAGCTTTTTAAAGTTGGTCTGTTCTGACAGTTGGTAATTTTACTCATGTCAAGCAGTTGTAAGTTTCTATTCCTGTGTTGTTTTATCGTCTGAAGATTTGGATTGAGTATTTTTGGTATTTAAAGTCATGCAATTCAGAGGCTGCTCAACGCAATTTGTAAATGCTGAATTTGAAATGTGGAAGGATAATTTCACTTTGCAGGATCTCCTAGTGTTCGCACTGAAGCACTGCAGTGCGCATTTGGAGTGGCAGAACTCGTAGGAATGCTGTTAAGAGCAAGTGGCTGGAGAGTACTGGAGTCAAATTTAAGCATGATAACCAGATTACACAACAGGTTATTGAGCTGCCAGAAACCTGAATGTTTCAATGTGTAGGGTGGTCTAATTCTGATGACTCTAAGTTATATTCTGAATCCCTTGTTCTCTTGTAGATGAACAGTAGTTTATCTTAAGAAAGAAAGCTTCAAGTGGTAGCTGTACCATGGGTGAACAGGCACATGCTGAAGGAAGTGGCCGTTTGCTTAGGATCATGAGCATTGAGCTGATCTTGGTAGTAAATTTCAAGGTCTTATGAGCAGGAAACCACCTTATGTTACATATATCTTTATTGCCTTACGTATTTGACCTATTTGGATATATTTAGTTTGCCAATGTAGTGTATTTAAACTTTAAGAAATTTATTAATATCTTTCAAGGTGCAGGATACTCCTCTGGGAATCACTGTGTAGGACACTGGTATTAGATTCTTTGTATGGGTGAACAGTAAGATGAAGAAAGAAAGGCTAGTTAACCTGAAGAAACCTATTCAATCCACTCTGAATTTAGGAATGTTTTGTGGTTTCTTATGGGCTGTCCTGAAGGAATAAATAGGGCTTTGTCCCTTCAAGTTGTGAAAGGATGAATAAAACTGGTTGCACTTGTGCAGGTTCTAAAATAAATTTATCTGTCAACTTTAAAAAACCATTGACCTTCACCTTGGTGCGTTGCTTCGTGTTAATCTGCTGTATTTTTAAATGGTCCCAATAAAAGACTGCTATGTCTTTAATTTACATAGTGATACAAGACATTGCTGAGATCATCTGAAAAGGCACTGCAGATGTTACTAGGGACTAAAGCCAAATGTTCAAGTTCAAAATGATTAGACTTTGTTCTTTTGCATGAGGCTGCATGACACACTGGTGTGTTGCAAGTGTTCCCCACCCTGCCTTTTACACTGCTCATGTTTCCTACTTGGTCATTTCTTATGCTTACTGAAATGCTTCAAGAAAGATCTAATATAAAAGCAGCTTTCTGAGGGTTCATTTATCTGCTTTTATAGATGAGGCAATATACTGATGTAGCGCAAGAAAATATTCCCTTAAAAACTCTTCAGTTCTGTGCATGTGTCCACATGCAGCTCAAATGTGTGGTCAGTGCTGGTATCTGCATGCCTGTCACCTTGTGGTGAGCAAGGTGTGTGAATGAGGGCTTCAGTGCCCCTCAGTACCAGTTGCTTACAACTCTTTGAAAGTATAATGAAAAGCAAATGCTGTGGCAGCAGCTGATTCCGAAGCATGTCATGTTGCAGTGTGTGGGGCTGACAGGCTTGTGACAGCCCCCTCAAATTCAAACCCATCCTTCGGAGAGCCAGCAGAGCAGTACCAGCTGTTACAGGTGTGCTGTAGAATTACTACTGCTTACTGGGTCCAGTGTTCACCTATGCAGCTCAGTTCCTTGCTATTCACAAGAGGCAAAGCCTATAGGGGGGTGCATTTTCCAAGTCATCTTCTCCCAGGCTTCAGCCAACTGAAGGTGAAGCATACTGATTTTCAGTCATGTGCCTCTACTCACTTCCTTTTTTTTGAAGGTAGGTTATAAATCTGCTTGTCGTTTCTACGTTGCTTTTAATTCAGCCTTAGCTCTGAGTGACAGCAGGAAAATATCTGCCTCTCATTATGTATGTCTTGAAGACTCTCACGTGTTGTGGCTTGCAGTAAAGAAGTTGTGAAATTTTCTCCCTCTCCAGCTCTGCCCATTGAAAAAACCAAAACTAAACAACCCCCCACAACCTCGCATGAAAGCACAGTGGGATAGGAAGGACCAATGCCTTGAAGTCGGAGGAAGCCCAGCTTGAAAATTGTTGCATAAATTGCAGTTGTTCTGATGCTGTATTACTCAAAAGGGTAATGAGACTTTGAACCTTGACTTCTTTCCCCATCTTGTAAGGAATTCCTTTTAATGGTGATCTATGTCCAGTGGTGATAAGTGCCATAAAGTTTCTGTTTATCAGGGAATCCCACTGGAAAAAAGAAATTTCCATTCAATTTTCTTCTTCTGCTCTTACTTCAAAAGAATAAGGTGAGGTTTGATAAGTAGGAGGATAAGATAACTTCTTTAGGAGGGCGGGGGGTTGTTTTTTGCAGGTCATGCAAAACAGATCTCAAGTTTTAGTTTGATAAACAAGATCCGATCCTGTGGTGCCTCTTGTACATTCATTGATAGATGGGTCTAAAATGAGACTCTTCCTAGCAAGCAAACCAGGTATTAATTTGTTTTCACAGCTTCTTTGCCAATTTTTAGTCTTTAATCATTTCTTAAAATCCCCTTGGCTGGTATATTTGAAAACCAAACAAAGAATGACTAAACCATTTAAAATGCTAGTACATGGAGTGCTACATTTTGGGGGTTTTTAAATGAAGTGTCGCTTTGCCAGAGATGGAGAAATAATCTACTGTGGTTAGATACACAGGCCAGCGTACGCTGTCAGACCTTGACATTTATTTGCATCCTGAAAGGTGTTGATCTGTTGATTTCCTGGCTGATCCTTTGCAGCAGCTGCACCAGAGAAATGGTATTAATATACAGATTCTATGAGCTCAGTGATGGGAAACCTATTAAATCACCTTGAGTTAAAATCAACAGTTGTCAGCTGATTATACCTCTTTCTCACATGTAAGGTCCAGCTGCTGCAAACTAATGTTGAACCACATGAAAAATTAACTTGAGATCCTGGTTAACAACTGTGTAATTTAGCTAAATGTGAAGAATTACAGTATTTGTTTGCCAGTGGCAACTAAGGGATTTTTTTCTTCTTTAGTTTTATGTGTTCCTTTTCTGTCTTTCACTGCTTGTATTATTGAAGAGCATGGCCCTTCTAGTACCTTCTTGCTGAGGAGACTGAAGACCAGAGAAACCTTTACCTTCAGGAAGTATTTTCTGGTACTGTTGTAACAGTTGATTTGTTCCAGACAGAATACTTTGGTTTGGTTTCTTCTTGATGCTGCATCTTTTGCAACAGAAATGTTGTTTAAAAGGAGGAACAAGGTCTGTAAGTCCAACCAGTGGACTATGTGGGAAAAAGTTGCAGCGGAGACCTATCTGAAACCGGTACTGTAGCACTGAAAAACCTGAGGTACTAGCTCTGGTGGCTACAGGGTTAAAATCCTAGATGAGGAGAGAACAAAAGAGTAACAGTGATGCCATAAGAGTAAGCTACTGTTCTAAGAACTCAAGTAGCAAAATGAACTTTTCAGCATCTCTGCTTTGTTTGTCCTTGCATTCCGGTGAGAATTGTGTCAGAGTAATTTTCTGGAGGTTCATAGTAGAAAACCATTGGTACTAAAGCTGGAAAAGGAACCTCTTGGTATGAACTGCTGGGCAGTCCTGTATATTTAGTGTTGTAATGTACCTCTTTGGAACATTTCCCAATGTATCTTTAAAATGATTCCATTACAGAGTAATTGCAGGTGAAATCTGCCTAGGTTGGATGGAGTAAGAAGGAATGTCTTACTTGGGAATGGAGTGGTGGAAGAAGTAGTAGCAGCAGAAGAGCTCTTGGTGTACAAGATGAACATAACTTCTTGGCTTAAACCAAAAAGCGCCTAGGTGAGACTGGTCTCCCTGGCTTCTGATATTTGGCTGTGTGGTGCTGGGCAGTGGTAGACCCTAGCTGGTGAGTTTTGTTAGCTTTGTGTAACGATACAAGGTAGATACGGCAACATGCAACTCATGGCTTCCTGTGCACGGCTCTGTGGCGCTAAGGACACTTACTTCCATAGTGTGCAGATTTCTCAGTGCGTTCTTTGTCATTGTTGGAAGCTATGGCAGAAAGTACTGTCAGGTGAGAGGATGCATCCCCAGCCTGTAGTTAGCAAGGATCTGCAAAGGATTTTGAAGAGTAATCCCTCAGCTGCTTTGCAAGGGGAATCCAGCAGTTACAGTCCGTAACTAAGGCACAACTGAGGTCCCAGCTTGGACTTCATCCTTGCAGACTGCAAGCTTGTGATTATTGCAAGAGATGCTCTTGCATCCATATCTAATACATACAGACTTGCTGGTGGGCGCTGGTGTGTCAGACTTGTGTGGCAACTCTGCTTTAGGGGTTAAGAAGAATTACGCTATTAGCCTTTGCATTCTGAGAATTAATCTAGGTCGGTGCTTTCTAAAAGCTTCTGAAATTTAACGTAAGATGGACATCCAGGTGTTTCTGGTCTGTTTCTCCCTGCTGGGCAGAACAGCTTTGCACATTGCATTTTGAAACTGTGAAAGCTGCGTGGTCCTCTGCAATGAAACCTTCTGATTCACAAATGACTCTTTATTAGACCCGGCTATCTTTTTAAAGTTTTGTATTTTGCAGTGTGGGACTGCGAAATAAGAATTCATTGATAAAGGAAACTGTCCGTCAGTAATTACTTTTGCAATGCTGTAGTCATGGGAGTGTTTTACATGGTGTAATTAAACTTAACTGTAACAGGACATTGCTCGTACTGAGCCATGCAAGTGCACTTGGCAGGAAGTGGTAGCATATGTCACCAGGCTTGCTCTGCGAATGTTTGCAGCTCACCACTTCCTGTTAGTGAAGTGAAAGAACGAAAGAAACACTCGTTTCTAGTTCATTTTAGCCTCTGAAAAGTTGCAACTGCATTTGTTAAATGTTTTAGTGTAGTAGCAGGTATTTATGGCCTTCCTTTTTATAGTCTTCTTTGAGCTTTGAAAGTCTTCTGTTTTGAGAATTTTGGTGGAGGTTCCTACTAGAAGTTTGAAGTTCCAAGAAGATATCTTTTGATGCAGATCCTGAGGTTTAGCAGTAATCAAACGGGTGGTTGTACAAATCATTTTAATGCTGCAAGGGAAATGACTAACCACAAGAAACCAGCCTGTGCAAGGCATGGGTTGGTGCACATAGGTCCCTGACTGCAACTCAGAAAACCATTCCTACAGGAATCTTCCACTGCTGCTGCTGTGTCTTAGCTTCAGCAGCTGACAGTGCGTACAGAATTATCTTTAAACTACAGTTGTCTCTGAACCCAGTTTTCCCAATAGTTGTTGGACTTAATTCTAAGACTCCAAGCCTAGCCACAGAGGAGCTTTTAAAACCGATATAACTTGCTGTTGTCTGTGATGCAATACCCTTCCCAGAAGAAGCTTTCATTTGTGCTTTATAACCTTTGAGGCCAAAAGAAAATCTATTCAGAGCAAAGGTCATTTGTGATTTTAGCAAGTGTTGCACCTAGTTAGGAGAGAAATCTTTACAATGAGGGAGACACGAAATCCTATTGAGTGTGAAATGGAAATACTACCAAACTCCTGATACACATAAGAGGGATTGTTTTTAAAGTATGCATCGGTTTTATGTCAGAATGTGAATTAAATGAGAAGAATGTGAGTTAATGAGAGGATCTTTTTGCCTGTAAATCTACTCATGAGTCCTGGGAAACTGCAATTGTAGCAGTAGTCATAGCAGTTTAAATTAATGCGATTAATTTCATATGCTGTTAAAAGTGCTGATGTGATATTTCTGTGTGTAATTTGTATTCTAACTAATGGGCTGAATGACGCACCCGTTAAGCATCAAGATTAAGTGGCTGAAACTTGGTATTTTCAGTGTTTTAAGATGTTAATATCACATGTGAGAATGAAAGCCTAATAATGAATGTCCATATTTCATATTCAAATGTTACTCCAGTACATTAATAAAGTCCCATAGCTTCCTGTTTAAGTGATGGATGAATTCCTAAAGCTAGAAACAACGTTTTCCCTATTGAGATACTCTTGATAATTGTCACTTAAATTACATATGAAGAAATAAAAACCCCCAACCCCGCCCACCCAAATCTCTTGCAAACTGTGACTGAATATCAAGTAACTATTTAAGATTCAGTGAAGAAAAAAAATGGGCCATTAGTTTCAAGACAGATTAATTGGAAGTTCCATAGGGGTGGCTGTCCTGGGACACACAAATCTGGCAGTCACATGGTGGGACATGGTGGGACTTGAGCAGTCTCTGTTACAGTGTAGGTTATATGTCACTATATGTAGGTCACTATGTTATAGTGTAGGTTTAGAGACTCTGAAGTTAAAAGAGTCCAGAGTAAAAGGCTAGTTTGTTTGGAAATCTTGGCTTTGGTTCATGGAGTCGTTTGGTCCCTCTAAACCTTAGAAGATATTAAGCCCTTCTGAATTATTATCATTTTTTTTTCACCCATGGCTTAAAATCTGCCTTCAAAACCAGTCTTGGAACTGCTGGGTACCATGTGGAAGTGTGAGGGGTGGGAAGGAAGGAGGGAAGTGTTTCCTTGATACCTTTTGGAGCTTCCTAGGAAAGTTACTCCTAAACTGGTGTTCTTGAAGAAGTCCCTTGTGTGGTGTGCTTCAGCAGCTCTGTGTACAGCTTTTATCTCCTGGTGCTTTACCATTTACTGTGATGTCTGGTTAGACTGCATGAAACACGAGTTTCCAAAAGCAGATGACAGCTTTGAAAAGGAACTAAGGGGTCATAGTATGTGGTTTTAACTGGAGCCAGCTGAGGTTCTAGGGAATTGCCTTGAACTGCAGGGGCTTGTCAGAAGTGGAGAAGAATATACATTCAAGCTCGTGACCGTATTTGATGTAAAATGGAAAAGGTTAAATCTTCCTTTTGTAATCTTGACTAACTCTAATAGTGAGTCTGAGTTTGGTCTGTTTCATTGTGCAGGTTAATTTGTCCTTGACACTTTGGGTGCAGCTGCAATTATTTGTGCATCCTCAGCACTTCCCTGTGTTTGGAAGAAATGGCAACTTCAGAATAATTCTTTTGCCCAAGTTTGCTGATACCAAATTGTCAAAACAAAACAGAGCACTTCCTTTTCATTTATTGCAAAACTCAGACTGTTGCTTTCTCTGGCAGGAATCGACTTTAAGATCAGAACAATAGAATTAGATGGAAAGAAAATCAAGCTACAGATATGGTAAGTATTGCCAAGTAATCTAAGATTTTGGTGAGCACTGAATAAATCCTTGAGCAGGACTAAATACTTTGTAGCTTTTGAGCCTGCTGCACTAAAAGTTTTTTACCTTTTATCCAGTGACTGTCCATGAGGTTTATGCTTTCTTCTAGCTTGATCTTGGAATGGTTCTGCTTCAGTAGCACAGGAAATAGCCTGTTCGCATGCGAATGTTACAGCCACTTCCCATTTTATCAAAAGCTGCCCTCTTAATATGGTCTTAGCTATTCCCTGTGGAAGAGAAGCATTAGCTCCATACATGTAAACTAAAACACGCGACCTAACAAAATGTAATCTCCTCTGCGACTTTGATAGCTAATTGTACTTAGAGGCACAGAATAGTGATAATGCTCCCGTTCCTTGCATGGTGGGTTAGTAGACACTGAGCCTCCTGATAGCAGCAGAGGAGTATTTCTGGAGTAGCATTATTACATATGCCAAACTCTTTCAAATGCTGCTGGTGAATGTAGGGCTTCTCCTGATTTCTCAGGTTCTAACAAAGATGTAAGGTTTGAATGCAAGCCAGAATTCTTGTGACTAAGGAAGTGAAGTGCCAGAAGTGGTTGGTACAAATTTGCTGTCTGTAATACAAGTCAAAAAGCTGTTTTCTGTCAGGCCTTTGGGGTTCCACTCCCCCTAGGTGTGACTAGTAGCCAAACAGTCTGGTCCTCGTGTTCACTCGCAGACACTGCTTTGAAGTCATCTAGGATAAAATGTCAGCACACTAAGGTATAGAGGCTGATTTTCATAGCTAACTGTATGTGAAAATGCACTACCCTGAAGTATTGTACTGCTGCATGTTTCAATTTTTGTTTAATGCAGGACTTGGGTGCATCAGAGCTGCCTTTTTGAATTATTCCAGGGGAGGCTGTGTAGTGCTGAGTTCTGATGCTTGCATGCACATTTAAATGCTTTTGTGCCATATTTATGGTGCTGCTGTAACCACGGATGTAAGTAGGATAGCTTGGGAGTGGGGAAGGTGTTGAGGGCTGAAAAAACTTGTGCAAACAGCTTCTTAATGGTATTTTTTCTTGAGTATCTTATATTGTTACTGTGTTTAAAAACATCTCTTAAGTGCAGAAGAGTGTGAAGATCTCCTCAAACAAATGCTTGTTTTCACTGCATTTTAGGGATACAGCAGGCCAGGAGAGGTTCCGCACAATCACAACAGCCTACTACAGAGGGGCCATGGTGAGTCTTCTCAGTTCAAAACAATTAGGTAAACTAGTGTAACTGGTTTGCTGTTCTGAAGGGTTTATCATGTAAGTCTTCAACTGGAGGATAGGATAATTGTGGCTTGAGATGCAAGGAATTAAGTTTGTGGTTTGGTTGAAGTTTTTTGTTTTGTGCTTCTTTTTGGTTTTCATTTTCTAAGCCTGTTGGTACTTTGTCTAGTCCTGTTCTTGTGATGAAACTTGGAGCCCTGTTGTCTCTTGAAACATAATTAAAACTTCAGATTATAATAAAAGGTGAAGTTCCCAAGCTATAATGGGGCGCTGCTTTTTTACTGCAGTCAACCCCTTTCAACATTTGCAATGTTTGAAAAATAGCTAATGGATGATTTTAATATTCAAAGTGCATTTTGCTGAATTGATTTCCTTCAGCCAGTAGAGAATGCAAAATCTGGGCTAGAAATGTAATCACCTACAAAAGCTACTGTTACTTTGTCCACTATTAAGAGTGACTTGAGGTCAAATAACTGACTTGGAGCTTGCACTCTGTGCTGCAACTGCTTGTAATGGTTCTTTGAATTAATGCTATGGTTTGAGATACTTTGTGTTGGAACACTGTTAATTTCAACTTGCTGATTACTAGCTGTACTGCTGCTGCATATTTTTATCACTTTGTATGAACAGATCCATTCCATTCATGGGCTGGCTGTGGGTCCAAATAACGCCACTGTTAGGGAATACAGATGGGGAGAAACAGTAATGGTTGTGGCTGTATGTTAGAGCTTTCTAGTACTTAAAAAGGTTGTGGCAGTGACATGGTCTTCTCCCCACCTCCCAGTCCATGCGAGGACTTTTCTTTGTCCTATGAGGAATGGTTGGAAAGACAATAAGGAATGGAAATGAACCTGGCAATCTGACCTTAATGCAGCTGTTGTGTGTTTTCGCATGCTTTGCTAATTGTTGAGAGCCCATGCTAGTGTATGTACATAACTGTCTGAAAGGGCTAAAGCTTCTGGGACAATACCTAGTGTCAGCTTTGCTGTAAGGATCTACTGGCCCCAGCAGACTGGATCGCACAGGTTTGCCATCTTCGATTGCTTAAAGCTGCTGCTTCTAAACTTGACCAACAATAGAGTTGTGGTTACTGTTGTAGAATTTCTACACTTTTCCTGACTCTAGGCTAATAATGTGAAAGTTCATATGGGTGGTGTGGTTTACCTCTGACAGTGGCAAAAGTTGACAAGTGCTAACGTTTTGGGTAAATTCTCAGCAATGCCAGAATGGAACTTCTCACAAGTATAATCAAACCAACAGCATACATCAAGAGCCACCCAGTAATGCTAGCTCATCTAACTGGATTTTCTTAATTTTATGTAGGGAATTATGCTGGTGTATGACATCACAAACGAAAAGTCTTTTGACAACATAAAAAACTGGATAAGAAACATAGAGGAGGTAGGTGCTTTGGGAAGTATTTCTTAACTCGTTCATCTTACGATTTTCCTGGGACCAATAATAACCAAGTGATTATTCACTTTCATTATAGTAGCCAACATATATGGTCAGGTTAGATTGTACAGTGAATGCAACATGGTTATTAATGGGGAGGTGATTTTGTTACTCACCTAGGGATAGAAGGTAGAAAACTTCAGTTTAAAAAGTAAGTGTAAAGTGTTTCAAAGCTGCTTTTACATATGGCTCTTGTTGTTCTTTTTTACTTACGGGTGTGTCTAAGGAGTGGGAAAAGGCAAGATCTTATGGTGTCTGCCTTTTGCTGAGGTGATAACAGATCTGTCTAATTTTGGTTATTACTGTGGTATGTGTTTGTCCGATTAGAGATTTTTGACCTTTTCATTTGGTCTTGGTTAAACTTCCTTCCTACTAACTTACTATGAATCATTTAGTGGGACATGCTGTCAAGTAGGAAAAGGTCATTATGAAGTGAGAGGAGGAACCTTAATTTTGGTGAAGCTATAGTTAGGTAACATAATCTTGCTGGTTTGGGTTTTTTTTCCTTGAACAGAAAACCCATGGTCTTTTCTTTAGTATTGTTACTTGGCTTTTAAGCCAAATTTCTGTATATCAAATTATAGTTTGATACTATATTGATTGGGCTGGAAAAGTTCTCTTGCTGAAGTGATTATTAAAGTATTTTATTAACAATCTGTTTTAAAAGTGCAATTGTATTGCATAATTATACTGCAGCCAAATAGCTCAGATGCCTGTGCACTGCTTTGAAGTAAAGTGAGTACTGTTATATTTCCAGAATAGCCAAATGCCCGTGCATGTGTGCAGCCTGGTACAGAGCTCATGGCACTGTATTTGCTCTGTTTTAATACTCAGGCAAATTTAATCTAGGAGGATTTATTCCAACCAATTTGAACATGTAAGTATTAATTTGGCTGGTTTAGAAGTCAGTCTGTTCCTCAGCAATGCATTCACATTAGATAACTTTTGAAAAATGAAATAGTCACTGGTGGATGAGTTTGACACATTGGTTTCTTTTAAGCAGTGATGTACTTTGTTTCTGAGAGAGTACGGTTTCTTCTTTCAGCATGCCTCTTCAGATGTAGAAAGAATGATCCTGGGTAACAAATGTGATATGAATGAAAAGAGACAAGTGTCAAAGGAAAAAGGGGAGAAGGTAAGCTTTTGGTGACTTTCCTGATTTAGAAGCCTCCTTTTCTTGGGACGTTGACTGCTGAATGTTTTGGGATGTTTTAGGCATATGAGATATAATGGGCCTCACACCTCTTGTTTCAGAATCTTTTATATATTATGGGATGCCAGGTTTGGGGGGTTTGTTTTTAAATAACACTTGACAGTCTTAAAGTCTGAATAAACTTAATACTGTTGTCTTGAGAGGAGGATCTTGTAAAGAATGTTGACCTTTGCTATAGCATGAAGTATTCTAAATCTCAGTCTGAATCTTTATATATAGTCTAATCAACTCACTGTGGTGATTACTTACTCCTGCTATTAAAACTTAAGTAATCAGCGGTTCTTCAGTACAAATGAACAAGTAAGAATACTATATAACCTATCATGTACACAGCTAAAGAAGTGTAGTTGCTAGGAATACTGCTTACGGGATGATTGTATGTAGTTATCTGGTCCATAAATCCATATCAATGAAGATTTTATCCTGATGGTTTTTTAGGTGCTAAATAAGTCTTTTTGTGAGCAATTAATCTCTTTGTTGTTTTGAATTTACATGAGGGTATGGTCTGTTCTAATTTTTTTGTCTAATTGTCCAGTAAGTTAAATCTTTTTACAAGAGAAAAGCAGAAATGAAGCTTGTCTGGTTTCGGTTTTTAAGCTTGCTGCTGTATACAGCATCTATTGTATTATGAACCCATATGAAACACTGGTTTTACAAAGGAACTTGAATAACACTGAAAAATTTTAACCTCTCTTCCAGTTAGCAATTGATTATGGAATCAAATTTTTGGAGACAAGTGCAAAATCCAGCATAAATGTGGAAGAGGTAAGAGATGGGTGTTGCACTTAGGTACGCTTGTTGAGCTACTGCTATGGAGACATGTTTCATGATCTACTGGGCTTTCTGACCTGATCTGGGCCCTGAAGTTACTACTGTACTCCAGGATCAGCAGTCTTGTTATATTTAGAGTTGCTGTAAAATCCTGCAATTCTTGTTTTCTGGTAATGTCTGGAGTTGGTTGTTAAGTGGATGTTAACAGTGGTTTATTACCATTGTAGGAAACAGTCCCTTTAGACTTCTATGCCTTGCTGCTGAATTTTACATGCTTTTGGACAGGGAATAGGTGTAAGTTTAGAACAATGCTTTGTGCAGGAAATCAGATTCAAGATTTACTTTGAGAATAGCCTGCTGTTGTGTCAAGGAGCCTTCATGTTACTACTAGATATGTGCTGTGCAGATGGGACTGAAGTTAACCTGGAACACCAGCATAGACTGTCATAAGCTGATGTTAGAAGAGGAAGTCTCTAGACTTGCAGTTTGTTTTCCTGCAAGTGAATTTTATTCTAAAAGCATAAGACCCCCATTTATGAGAGCATAAGGAAATAAATTGGATGGAACAGCGGCTCAGCTCCAGTCTGTCTTACCATGAATCACTCTTGTCATGTCAGGGAGGGTGGGGGGAGGATCTTAACTCCATGCAAAGCGTGAACAAGAAAATAATGTGATATCAAAAAGCAGCTATATCAAGATGCATTCATTCAGATAAGGTGTAGGCTTACGCTTAAATGTTGTTCCTGTACCTAACAGTCTGAAAGCTTTTCCATGTGTATTGATTGGATACCTTTTAGAAGTTCTTTAAACACATACTTAATACAGATCATGCAGCTAACAAATTAACTGGAAACTGAAGAGATTGTTACTTTAACATGACTGGTGCCGTGCCAGTCAAGCATTTTTTCTAATTGCAGGATGATTGTTATACAATATATTTGGAATTAACCTATTTTCATTGTGTGGCATCTGGAAAAGTGCTTGACCTGATTTTCACAGTGTCATTGTGATTCTTACAGCAGACAATGGAAGTGGGAACTTAACAGCTAATACCAACTGTGCATAGCAAGTCTCCTAATAAAAAGTACCTATCATCTTCATTAGTTCCTCCAGATGATTGACTTGCTTTTTCATGTCATGCCTTGCAATTTCATTTTAACTCCTGTAGGCCACTTAATGCACAGCATTACTTTGTGCTTACTCCAAACAACATGGCTATCTGAATATTTAATTGTCACATGAATAGCGAAGAAAGCATTTAAAAATGCAGCTGATACAGGCACTGAGCAAGTAACGATTTAGTCTTCATTCCACCAAATACTTAACTTGCAGGAAATGGCACAGTTATAATAATCTTGTGATCAGAAGTGATTTGTATTATTTGTTGTGATTTATTTGCATTAAATTGGTCTCTGTCTTTGGATATATTCTGAACACAGTGAAAGGGGAAATACCTTGTTTTTTACCTTCTGGAACTGTTCTTGGATTGTTGGTAACTCCAGATAGGGAAAATCAAGATTTTAGGTTGCTTCTGGAGAATGGCAGAATTTTTCTGCTGCAGAAGTTTCTTTGTTCCTTTGTACATTGAGGTCTGAGATGCTGAGATTTGCCAGAGTGTGGGTTTATTTTTTGTTTGTGGGGTTTTGATAGTTTTGATTTGCTCTAATATGGTGTTGGAAGTGTAACTGACATTATAGGTGCATAGTGTGTGGAGCCTTGTCCTCAGCAGATCATGTTTTTTTAATGCCCAAGAGATGGGCAGTCCAAGTCTGTTCACTTGCTGCAAAGATTTGAGGGATGGAGGCCAAAAAGAAATAGTTTTTCCTTCTGAAGCATGCTGACTGCAGTTTTAAGTGAACACCTGTTGGTACACAGAGTGAGTGCCTTGCAACTCTTAAGTGCTACCAGTGGCCTACAGCATACTGTATTGTTAATGTGTCTGGCTGCTTCGGATCTATCTTGTCTTTCATGTCCTGTGATTAACTCTTTCTGTTTTGTTTTTTATTTCTGCTCCTCACCAGGCATTTTTCACCCTTGCACGGGACATTATGACAAAGCTCAACAGAAAAATGGTTTGTATTTCAAATTGCCATGCAAACTAGTTAGGTTGCAATGACTGCTATAATAATTGGCTGAATAGTAGCCCTACCAAGGTACTCCTGGGGATTACAGTGGGGATCCAACCCTTACTATTCTATGATTCTATGATTCTATGATAGATCAAAATAGAGCAAGCAGTGCTTTATCACACTCTGTTACACATCAGTGTATACCTTCTTTATTTTGCATTAACCTTAACATTGGGCAGCCTGGAACTGATGTGTTCTTTCCAAATGTTAACAGTGTGATCCTTGCTTTGTTAAACATCAAATCATGTAGTTACTCCTTCAGCTAATCCTTGAGATCTGGATTGTTAAATGTTTCTTTTTAAAGCAGGCAGTTTTACTGAGTGATTAACAGTGAATAATTGAGGAGTGTGGGTTGCAACAAGCCTCTGCTTTGGTTGTTGCTTTGAAAGGAGGGAAAGTGGGGCGGGAGACTAGGAAAGCCAGGCTTACTTTTTTTGGCATATCCTGATGTTGATGCTCTTGTGTCTTTCAGAATGACAACAGTTCATCAGGGACAGGTGGGCCAGTAAAAATAACAGAAAATCGATCTAAGAAGAGCAGCTTCTTTCGATGCACGCTACTTTGATGAACTTCTAATGATAGACTGCAGCACACTTAGAACCTTTTCTGCTTCTTTGAAAGCACAGGGTCACAAAGCCTCAGAAATAATACCACCAAGCTGCTGCTGAGAGCTCCATTGAACGTAGACTGCGATACACAAAATACCAAGTGGATTTTGCTCACTAAGCCTATTGACCTGTCAGGCTCTTCTTTCTCAGATATGGAAGCTATGAAGTGGAGACACAAATGCAAGAGTTAACCTGTTTTCTTTTTTACTTTCTGTTTTATTGCCTGTTGCAGAAGCTGCTATGTTTCTTTTAACTTTGCACATCCATATTGGCCTCTTACTGCCTGTTACAGCACAATCTTACATTTGTATTTGCACAGTTTGACTTGTAAGATTCTTAACAGATTTGTGCAGGTTTTTCTTTCTCTTTTTAAACAAATCGATTTTCAAGCAGAAGAGCCAGGGGTAAAATTATCTCACTTCCATTATTTCCTGTGCTGTATACTTGTGGCCATGACTGCAGTATGGATGTCGACACTCTAGTAATGAGAATTACCGGAACAATTGGCATTTAACAATTTGTATGCATTTTGTCTCTTAGATGCACAAATCTGTTCATGCAGAAGCGATGACATTCTATTCTGAATGTAGTATGTTGCTTTTCTTTCTTTACCAGACTTAGCAAAGTTGCATTCTGAATTGCCAGTCACTGTTTGATTCACAGATGCACCTTTCAGTTATTCGAATAAACACAGTGTCTTTCCTCACTTAACTTCCCTTTGTTAGCTCAAACTGTCTGCACCTTTTTTGTTTCTGATAAGGAAGTGCACTCTGGAGCTGAAATCATCGTCACTAATTAGCCTCATCACTATCACTTAAGTGGCTTGTGGAAGCTGAATGCATGAGTTTTGAGTAACCTCTGTGGATTCATTTGTTTAGAAATGACTGCTTCTAAAGGTGACTTCCATTTCTACTGTAATTCTAAGCATAGTTCGTTAATGTGTGTGAGCATTGACCCTTGATGAGGTGTCCAAAAACTAGCTTCCTGTGCAGCTACTAGAGTATATCAAGTTGTGGCACTAAGGAAATGGTCACATTAGGGCTGTAATATACTCTTATTCGTGCAGCTAATGCTGACTGCGTGAAGCCCTCCTTGGTCTGCTCAAGCAGTTAAGTTATTTTATTTCATCAAAAAATGGTACAGTGACCTAGACTGTTAGAGGCAGAGTTCAGACGTAGTTGCCTTTTTTACTCAGCTGAGCATTGTATAGCCTAGTCTTTGTTCTACTACTTTTTTATTGTCTTCTGAAAAAATTCCTCAATGAACAATTAAAACAGGTGCTTTAGTTCTGTTGATGTGCCAAACTTGGACCATTGTAAGCTTTAACTACAAGTTTGTGTCCAGCATGTTTGTTACTAGGGGGTAGGTGCATTCTATCATTGTCTAAGTTCATGTCTGATGTGCTTGCTTTTGCTTCACTACATGGTCTGGGGTTGTAAACAGTGAGCTGGTTGTTAGCACAGATAACAGCTTCATTTTGTGGTGTCAGGTACTGAACTTGTCATCTCTGAGTCTGTTGTAAATATCTTGGAAGTGAAGTGGCCAATAGCGTTAGATACAAAGACTTTTGATTTTAGAAGGTTTAACATTAGTAGCTGGTTTCATAAAGTTTTAAGTGGTTATCGACCTGTCCCCATGTGTAGTTAGTAGGAATAGTTATTGTAAGTAGATGGTGAATCTCATAAACTGCTATTGCTGCACTAAACCAGAAAGATCTTCATGGCAACAAGGTTCAATGAAAAAACAAAGCAACCCTAACTGCTGTGTTGTCTACCCTTGATGTTTTTCTTGGACGGGCTAAAGCAGTTGTGTTTTCTGTATGGTTAAAAAAGTGCTTCTATACAGAAAGTGTTGTGACACCAATTATGAATGTTGTTTATTTTCAGTAATTTACCTCTGACTTATTTGGTGTCGTAATACTTTGATTTTTATCTCAGGGGTTGTCTGCAAACCAAAACTGACATGTTCTGTGTTTGGCACCGTTTACAGAATGCTTTGTATTGTTTTTCCTGTCTTCGCTGTGTGGTTAAATGTTCATTCAATATTAGTCTCCATGAACTTCCCTTTGAAAGAGCCTGTAAGTAGTAGAGTTTATGAAGTGCTTCTTGAAGCAGCAGCAAATTGGGGTATCTGCTTTGTTGGGGGGGGAGGGTGGGAGTGGGGAGAAAAAAACCTTGCTATTTTCTTACATTTAGCTGTGCTAAACTGTACATAAATGTGAGGTAAGACCATAGGAAACTCACTTTATGCATGATAAAATAATGCAGTAAATATTTCACGTTGCTTAGTGTTCATGTAAAGTTCATCTTTTTCTATTTGTAGAAGAATTTAATGCAATTTTGTTGTCCCCTGCTGAAACTGAAGAATTCTAATTTCATGTGGTCTTATGGATAAGGTAAAATGCAGATTTCTCTCTCTCTTTTTTTGCTGTTTTGCCCTCACCCCTCTTCTCCAGCAGTATTAAATGGCTGAGTGGCTGCACTTTATCCGTGTGCTAACTTTTGGTCAGTGTAGACCTCTTTCTGTGTACAGTCTGACTTGTCAGACATTGAGAAACGTGCTGTATCCTAGCGTGCAGATCAGCTGTATGTTTTACTGGGAGTTTTTTTAGCTCTATTTTCCTTTAGAGAGGCGGGTGATGATAAATGGTATGTTCTGCCTACACATCAGATGCTGGGTACTACAGGCTTTTCTAATATCACTATGATTTTTTTGTGCAGCCTCTGTTGCTACTTTGCTCAAGACTATATAATCTCAACTTTGAAGGACTCTTAACTATACCTCAGTCAACTAGTTAGTATTCTAATGGCCATTAGAATGAAAGTCATATAATGATTATTCATTAAGCAGCAAATGTATTTCTGTTTTGTTCCAGAAACTGCCATTAACCTTTCAGGAAAGGCAGACGTTTTGTGGTGGATTTCGCTAGAACAAAAATGCTGCTTGTGCTATGGAGTTGTAGGCACTCTTTCCCTCTGCCCCATGTCTGTGCACTATGACCTTGACCAATGTTTTTCTAAATGGTTTGAGGAAAAAAAAAAAAGCCCAACCAACCCCAAACTGCTCTCAGAGCTTTGCAGTTTTAGCTTTCAGTCTGTGCTCAGCAAAACACGCACAAGGAGGTTTTGTTGAGTGTGTACAGAATAATTGATTTACTTACTGCCTGGAAGTTCTATTATTGCTAAAGCTTAAACCACTCGCGAAACTTAACGCACTCACTTTTCTACTGGGGGGACAGTCTTAAAATTCTCATTGACTTTTCAGACCTGGAGTTCTTTTTACAGAAATTGTTTCCTATTGTAAGTACCTTTCCTGTACTACTCTGCTGAAGTCAAGTGAATTAAGTTGATCATTCTCACAAGTGAATAAAGGAGTCTTTAATATACATATCGCGTTAAAATATTGTGAATGGATAATGATTTGAAAGTACATGAGTAATATGTAAAAAGCGTAAATGTGTTATTTGTGAAAATGCATCTGTTATTTGGTTACCTGTTAATATAACTGAAATCTTGCAATGTTAACCTTAAGGATTGGTCTGTAGGTGATAATAGGTCTTTTTTCTCCTCCATTCACTGAACTGCTTATGTTATTTTCATTCTTACAAATAAAACTTGTATTTCTTTCTTCCAGAAAAGCAGGTTTTCCATTGATGTGATTTTTCTTGTTTCTGGTGAATTTAAATATTTTAGTGCATTCCTATGGCCTTACAGACGTTTTTGCAAATAAAACTTCAATTACAGTTATTTTAATGCTATATAGCTACTAAATTCAGAATAAAAACTATAGTCCTTGAGAAAATGCTTAATTTTGAAATAGAAGTGTTCTACTCTGTATGTTCAAACACATTTTATCTCTGATATAAAGGTGTAATGTGAAAAGCTCCTGCGGATAAAAGTGAACTTGTCATGTGGTTAACTTGTAAACCTGATCAATAATTGTGTATTGATGTGTATAGACAAAAAACCAAACCCAACCCCTAAGAAAACCCCAAACCTTCACACTCCAGTGGTTTTATTATTCCATGTGAACTTTTTTACAATGTGTGTCTCAAATAAAAGTTACATAATGAAAAGTATTTGGAGTATTTTGTATTAAATATTCCACGTAGTTTTTACACTGTTGGCATTTCCAGTCTATTTTCGATACATCTGTTGTGGAAAGGTATCCACCCGAGTTGTTTATGTAAAGCTTTGCTTAACTTCAGTGGCAAACCACAAGGGTTTTTGTATGTTTTCAGTTGTTCCTAAACTTGACTGTTGTTTAGGTTGCTCCTGAAATATCCTTTATTCCTGCAGTGATTGCTTAAATCTGAGCATATTACTCCAGTGACCTTCAGCTTCGTAAGGAACCATTTCTCCAGATACCGAGCGTCATGAAATGCCTTTCCAAAGTAACTTCTGAGTAATGTCAGTAAAGGTAATATGAGACACAACTCACTGAAGCTATTAACATTTTCTTTGTTGTTGTTGTTGTTTTAAATCAGTGTTATGTGAAAGGACTTCAATAACCTGAGGCACAAATACCGTGAATTAATACAGCAAATATTGATTATCCAGCTTCATCACTGCATATTGCATGATTTGACAGAAATATTTGTTGGCTATTACATTAGCAATAGTGCTTGATTTTCAAATTCATGTGCTTTGACAGTAACTCACAATTGATATGAAAGTTAGCTAATCTAAGGAAAGAATGGTTTTGTATACCCAAGACAAAAGCAGATTAATAGTTGAGACGCCCAAGTGGGTGCTCTAAGGCATGGATAGGAAATGCATGGATGGCAAGTGCTTTCTGAAGTCTGTGCTTTTTACCTGTTCATGTAACCAACTTTCAGCTGTGTTTTGCTGAAAGGATATATTGTGTCTTTACCTCAACTAACAAAAAGCTGGAGTTACATTCTTCTCATGTAACCCAACTTGATGTGTGGGCTTGGGTTTTGTTTTGTTGTGTTTCAAGCTGCTTCTGTGAGACAAGTTGCTGCTTCAGGACCCGCTGTTTAAACATTATCTTGCAGATCCCCTTGATCTTAACTGATTGTAGGTGTGCGGTAGTTCTAAAATCACTTCTGCAAGTCCTTCAGTTCCCACAGAAGTTAGTGGCGTGTATCTGCATCCCAGTAACATTTTAAATACATTTGCATTCTCCATTTGTTAAAAGGAAGTAGCAGACATCCTTAGACTACTTTTTTTTACAGTTCCTGGCTCTGTTTCTGGTTGTAGACTAACAATTGCTACAAGATAGTGCACACTTGTAGACCAGAAGCAAGTTGTTGGTACCCATGTAGAATGTATCCAGGTTTTATAATATGTTAAATTGCATTTTTCCTAAATAATCATTTTTCCAACTTGGTTGACCAAAGTAATCAATATGATTTCGGACTTCAAAGTATTTTTTCTTTAGAAATATTCTAATCTTCAAGAGATACATAAATGAAGCTTTTGTGTCATGTAATTTCATTCTTGCCGTCTAGAGGTTTAAGGAAAGGGTAGGGAATGGAATGCAAAACATATTTAGTGCTCTAGAATGTGTTGTAGTTGCAACAAACATTTCTTACTGTCTTCAGCAGAGCACATGAGCAGTAAGCTTGTGGTATGAAAACTGTTACATAAATTCAGTACACACTCAGTACGTATTGTTCATCCTCTTTGTGAAGGGGTGAGCAGGACACAAGCATTTTCCTGATCTGAGGAATTAGTGAATTGCAGAAAGCATGTGTAACTTGAACTCTACTATTGAATACATTGTACTGATTTAAGAATTCTGTAAGCATTCCGTAAGTGTTGAGAATTTCACTTCAGTAGTCTCCAATACCTTCCGTGGGTAGATGCTTGCAGTGCCTTACTGCAGTTGTGACTTTTCCTTTTATGCCACTCTCTTTGCAGAGCAGCATAAAGCGATGATGCTAATGTGGACGTACTTGCCTCGGGACAGGAAAGGGAAAGCTCCAGGACATACACTCACAGTTGGTGACACTTGCAGCACGACTCCATCTATTTGCATGTTTGTGTTGGACCACTGGCAATGTGCTCATCTCTAAAGACAAGTGCAGTAATAGTAAATTAGCTCAGTGAAGCGCAAGTTCTGTTGTCACTACTGCCTTTTGAACGTTAAACTTTTCTCAAAGGCTGTTTGCAAATCTTTACTGTTACTTTATCGGTTTTCTTTTTTTTCTGCAGGCACCGTAGCAACTGCCTAGCTCTGGTCTGTGTTCTAGGTGAAGAATGGAAGCCTGAGCAAGTTCTGTCCGTGAGATGGATGTCTGATGATGCCAAATACCACTTCTGAACGTCCTCACCTGCAACGCAATGGCTTTGTACCACATTTACGCTCTGAATAACCCGCAGGGAGCAGGCACCGATGTGCCTCAGACCCTGTGGGCAGTTCTCCAGAGCTGCACCGTCCGCGTACAGCAGCGCAGGGACCGGCAGAGCACACCGCTGTGCCGGAGCGGGACGGGCGGGCCCTGAGCGCTGCTCCCCGCTGCAGGTGCGCGGGGCCGCGCTCCCGGCCGCGCGCTGCCTGAGGGGATCGGCGCCGTCCGGCGGGGCCTCAGGGCGGCAGCGCCCGTCCCCTCCCGGCCCGGAGCACGCCGCGGCGCAGGTTGGTGCGGGGAGAGGGGCGGAGGCGCTGGGCACCCTCCCGGGGCCGGGCAGGACCGAGCTGCCCCTCGCCTCAACGCTGCGCAGGCCGGTTGGGGGGGCCGGGCGCCTCGCCGTGACAGGGCCCGCCTTCCCGGGCGCGGTGCCGCGGCCTGCCGCTCTGTTCTCCTTCCTCGGCGGGCGGACGTGGCGGAGGGGCGCCCCTAGCGCAGCGGTGAGGGCTGGGGAGACCTGAGGGGCGCCGGGGTACGCTCCTCACCCCGGGCCGCTGCAGCCCCGCGGGCAGCCGGCGCCAGGCCGCGGCCTCGCCAAGCCGGCCCCTCCCTCCGCCGTCCCGAGATGGCGGCGGCAGCTCACCCCCGGCCCTTCTGCTCTCCGCCGTTCCTGCGCGGCCGCGCGCTCGCGGTACCGCACCATCCCCGGCCGGGGCTTCCACCGAGCTCTGCCCGGGTGTCCAGGCACAGCTGCCACAGAAAGCGGCCCTCGCGTGGTCCCGGGCTCGGCCTCGCAGGCCCAGGCAGCCGCCGCGGACCTCGGCCCGGGCGGCGCTCGCTGTACATAGTGTTTGATTAATTTCAAGCTGCTGTTTAATTTTTGGTGCCCAGAGGGTATTCATTCCAAAGAGCTGTACCTACGTTAGGGAACAGACTTCAAGCTGGTCCTACTTTTCTGTTTTCTCACTCAGTGTAGTTAAGTTGTTCAGCAGTTAAGATTTGCATACATGGGGAGAGTTATTTAAATTTAACCCACCCCGTCCTCATCAGAGATGGAATTGCTGATTTAATTTTTCTCGAAATTAAAAGTTTCTTGACATGAGAAATGCCCTCTCCTTCAGAACTGCTGTGGTGTTTACTTTGCAACTGACAAATTCATTTGGTTCCCCGCTGGCTTTGATTCAAGGGCTTTTGTCTGGCTGGTCTCCCTGCTGCTTTGTTCCCCTGTGCGGTTTGCTGCTGTGCAAACTGGTGGTAGCCATGAAGTATCAGTGTGGGAAAACGTGCTCTTCTCTGGAGGGGTGTTTTCTGTTCTGCTTCCAGTGTACCTACGGCAGATTTTTGCAGAAAGTCATGTGGTATTTCCCATTCACTGGAGGTTCCTTAAGGGTGGCATCACACTGGACAAAGAGCTGACAGTATTCAGTATCAGGAGTTCTCTTGTGGTAACACGCTTTCACAAAAGTTAGGTTTAATAATAGAAAATAAAGTGATTGCGGCCTGTAAGCAAATAATGAGAGTTGGGAACTTTAATTTTTAGAGTCTATGATGTGAATTGGAGATCAAACGCAGCTAATGTGGTTAACCCTGTTCATTGACCTTTGAACTTGCTTCCATAGGAAGGGCCACCTCTTGGAAAGAAAGTGCATTTCAAGCAAAGTTTGTATTTCACTTATCATGGCTCTTAATTAACGGTATTAGCTAGAGCAAGTTCCCTTTCAACCATGGACTTGGAAATCTGCGCAAGTTATGTTATTACTGCTTGCCAGTTTTCTTCAACTTCTGACACTGCAGCTCTTTATGTAAAAATCAAAGTGATTAAACAATAATAAACTTCCCAAACTGCATCCTGCTTAGGGATATAGAATGAAATATTTGATTTCACCTTGTAAGGTTTTTTTTTTCCCCTTTATTTAAATTCCACCCAGATGAGAACATTAAATTAATGGAGTCAGGTAAGTTTTCTGGGAAATGGGTTGCAGTGTCATATGGTACCCTTTGATATCATGATATCAAAGTCTTGTGACTGCTATATAAAATGCCAGAGGAGTGACTGTGGTTGAGTGTGGAAGCAACAGCTTGCTTCACTGACCTGGAATTGCATGCATAGCATTCTGTGATACTTACCCTAGCCTGTAATTACCATTTTATGACTGAAATGTAATCTGTAATAACCCAAACAGCAAATGTCCTTTATTGAGAGCTTCTTATAATTCAGGTAATAAGTGCAAAACGTTATTGAGGTTGTTTTTTGCAGTTATCTTTCAAGAGACAGATTTCTGATGTTAAGTAAAAGAAAAAAATAGTATTATAATTTTTCTTTTCAGTTTCCAGAGAACAAGTGAAAGCTTTTGGTGTGTGTTCCATAAATCTTTCCAAACTTTTGTTTCTCTGGGGAAAAGGTGAGGAGCACCGATTTTGATTTGCATGTATTTCTCCATAAAAGTGCATTCAGTACCTGATGTCATTGGACTTTTGGCACCTGGCAGATATATGTACATATGTGTGGAGACATGATTGTGTCTATAGCATGCAAAGAAGCATGAAGCCAGTCAAAGTGCCTTAAGCACTGGAGCAGTGGTTTCCAACAAGCGAGCTCGGTCCCCCTTGCAGAGGTTCACCTACATCAAAAGTGAGGGTTAGAGTGCAAGCAGGACTTTTTCTGCTACTTTTGAGATGTGCAGGGTCATAAAATTTGCAGGGTAGTGAAGTCCTTTATTAGACTTTGAGTAGTAAAAATTACGTTTTTTTTCCTTCTACTTTCAGGGAGCAGTTTAATGTATCTCTTTTTAATTATGCAACTAATTCAATGGGTGAGCATTAGCTTATCAAAAGTTTAGTGCAACCAACTTAAAGCCAAAATACAGTAACAGCTAGTCCTAAAAAGGCATATTTGTTCACACATTCTGTTTGAATTATTTGCCTGCCTTTTCCTTCAGGGTTTTCATACAAAATTTTAGAATCAGAAGATACCGTAACATGTCTTTTCCTTATTTTCATCCCTTTTACGACCAGAATTATTTGCTGGTTTAGTCCCATGACTGTATCGGTAGCTGAGATAGATTGGAAAAATGATGATTTCAAATGTGAGTCTGTGGACTTCCACCGTGTTTGTCTCCCATGATGGCTAAACCAAATACCAATTAACTTTTGCAAACAATACTCCCACATGCTTACAAATACAATTTAAAAAAGCAATCACATTTTGAAAATCATACATGTTTTCATTGAAGCGGGCTCTGCAGGTGTTCTTAAAAGTCACATTACAAGAGGCCCATTTTTAGTGTGTGTCAGCTGAAAACTATTCTTGTGGGCTGAAATTTCAGCTTGAAGTGAAGTCAGATTTGAAAGAGGAAGGGTAGTCTGTTAAAATACATGTTTCTGTGCTCTGCTAAAGCTAAAATAGGCATCTGTGTGATGGAGTGGTTCTGACAGAAATACCTGATCTGGACCGGCTGCATACGTTGAAGTTTGTGAATAAGATTATGTTGTTTGACCTAGTTTTTGGTCTAACTGGAAAGTTTTTTACCATAGAATCCTAGAATGGTTTGGGTTGGAAAGGACCTTAAGATCATCCAGTTTCAACCCCCTGCATGGGCAGGGACACCTCACGCTAGACCATGTCACCCAAGGCTATGTCTAGCCTTGCCTTGAACACTGCCAGGGATGGAGCATTTACCACTTTTCTGGGCAACTCATTCCAGTGCCTCACCACCCTCCTGGTAAAGAACTTCTTCCTTATATCTAACCTCAGCTTCCCCTGTTTAAGTTTGAACCCATGATCACTTGTCCTTTTGCTACAGTCTGTGGTGAAGAGTCCCTCTTTGGCATCCTTTTGTTCTTGAAATATGGTCCATATCTGTAGTAGTCCATACCTGTAGTAGCTTATTCTTCTGTGATCTCCCTGAGGAGTATATTTGGCTTGTTTTTGGTGAAGGCTGCAGCAGTATGGAGCAATGTCAGCATTGCTGTCTGTTGCCTTTCTTAATGGCTTTTGACCCGGTTGTAATAAGCAGTTAATCTGATTTATTTTATTAGGAGGAGATTGTATTCTTTGCCCTGCCATAGGGCTGTAGATAAGAGAGAAGGCAGCAGAGTCGCAGCAGAGTCAGAGATCACTGTGATGTGAGGGCACAAGGGTGAAAAATGTCTGAAGATTACAGAATCTTCACTGTGCAGCCTCCTTCACTCTTTCACTTCTTGCGTAGCGATTCCTAAAGGAAAAGCCCTCCTTCATCGTCCTCCAGAGGGCGCAATGCTTCTCGTTGACAGAAATGTGAAAAAGTGTTTTTTTCAATACAGTCTTTCAAGAAAAGCACAGAGGAAAAACTATAAAAAGCAGCAAACATTCTGCTTTTGTTTTTGTTCTTCTAGTGGGTGAACTCCTAGAAGGTTTGATAAAATATATGCCGTCTGTACAGGAGCAGTTAAGTTCAGTTCTGTAAAACTAGCTTAGAAGTGTCCTGTGCAGGCAGCTTTGAAATGATCTGCTGGAAATGTGGATCAGTGAATGTCTACACATAGGATGGTGGTGCCTGTACAAATATTATGTGTTGTGATTAACTGAAGAGATTTTATCAGTGAGGAGTTCAATGCATCCAAAGTTACTCGATTTTTATTAATAAATGACTGTGTGTTATCATTAGTTGATAGAAAACTCCTTAATAAGCTGAAGTGGTCATTGCTTAAAAAGCATTGGCTTTCCTGGGAAGATACTGGAGTCAGTAGTATGTGACTATTAAATTTATATCATAAGCATTCCCAAAAATATTTTAATAAAGATTGTAGGTACCGAGTTTGGTAGCAAAATAATCATTGAATGATATTATTTGACTTTAACATTCCATCTTCCATAGAAGTGTTCCAGCATTCATGTTTATTTTCACATTTCCTTTTGCTGTTGTTTCCAAACTTGAATGGATGTGAGGAAGCAACAGAAGTGGCAGCTTTCCTGACTTGATTGTGTCATCTGTCAGTCACTAGATGGTGCCATTTCACTTCTCTGGAAACTGTTTTGGAAAAGTTAAGAGTTGTTAATCATGTTTCTGAAGGAAAGCAAAATAATTGGACTTTTGAGTCCTGTTTTGGATTTATGGCTTTTTTCCATGACCATGCAATATGTATATTTTGGTCAACTAAAACTAATGTATTAATGAAAATGTGCAAAATTTCGAAGTTGAATTCTTTCAAATTGTCATAAACTTTTAGTTTGACATTTGTTTACATCTTTTTTTACTGACTTTGATAATGATTTGATAAAAACACATTTTAAATGTAGACTTTGAGGGGTCTTCTTACCTTTTCTTCCTGAGGTCTAGGTAAGGACTTGCAGCTGATGGGAATTATCATCTGGATTACTTCAGTTGAGGTATAGTGGTTTTTATCCGCAAACAATTGCTTTGTATTTCTTTATGACTTGCCAAGATACATTTATGTATCTTGCTGCAGTACCAGGATACCACAGAAATAACTTTGTGCGGTTTCATGTAACAGGCTACAAGTTGTCCGGGGAGATTTATTTCATAATTTCATATTAAAAAGCTACATGGTAATTTAGTGCATTGTCACAACTTGTGTAGTGTAATGATAGGACAAGAGCTGATGGGTTAAACTTCAACAGGGGAAGCTGAGGTTAGATATAAGGAAGAAGTTCTTTACCGGAAGGGTGGTGAGGCACTGGCGCAGGCTGCCCAGAGAAGTGGCAAATGCTTCATCCCTGGCAGTGTTCAAGGCCAAATTGAACAGAGCCCAGGGCAACATGGTCTATTGTGAGGCATCCCTGCTCATAGCAGGGGGTTGGAACTGGATGATCTTAAGGTCCTTTCCAACCCAGACCATTCTATGAGTCAGTAATACTGCACCCAGCAGTTGCCCAATTCTGGGTATCCAGCCACGGGATATAATTCATTTTCCCATGTACCATTGTAGTTTGCTGTGTTCCTTCAGTTTGGAATCAACATTTATTTACTTGATAACTTGACTTCTGTCAGGCAGCTGTTTGAAACAAACATCCTCATGGATACCACACATCTGAGAACTTAATAGTTCAGTTGTAGCTTACTGCAATGAAAAGACAAATGAATCAATATTAAATTTATATGTTTAACTGTGGGTAACAGATTTCAAGTTGAGGACTAGGTTTTAAATGAGAATTAATGTATTGATCTTGCTACAGAATTAATGAAAACACCATTTTACTTCAACACCGTAAGCTGTGCAATAGCAAACCAGCTTCATTTTCTTCTACCATTTTAGCTGAAGTCAAAAAGCCCGCTTTTTTTTTTGAAGTATATTTAATATGGTTGTTTGGAAGTTAAAATTTGGAGTTTGCTTTCGTACACTTGCTATGATACATGCAGAAGGTTTTGTATCTCAGTGTTTCCTGAGCAAATTTTGAAATACACTTAGTTATGCAAGATGTGTTGTTGAACAGTGTTCACCATGGAGAAAATGTAAACCTAAGGTATTGGTCATGATCCCACTGTACACAGCTTTCAGGAATAGTCATGTAACTGATCAACCAGCTTGGACAAAGTTGTACCAAGTTGAATTCAAACTTTGTTAGATAAACTATGATAGGATGTCCTGAAGTCAGTTATCCTTTCGGAAGGAAAAAAGCAACCCTGGTAGCTGCTATTTTGACAACCTCTTCCTGAGAGGAAAAATCCTTGACTGAACCAGGAAGTAAGGCAGTCATTGAAGCACCTCTGTGAGGATATTCATATTTGCTTACAGGAAGTGAATACTTTTGAGTTTGGACTTTAGATTTATGTAGTTGCACTATAGGTGCATTGTGACACAAAAGAATGGGTTTCCTTATATCACCAGGCAGTGGAAGGAGGATCCACCATGGCATCTGACTCTCGCTTCTTTTCTGGCTTAAGTGACTGAGGCTTCATTTCTGCTATTGGAGCCTCAGAAAGGGGTCATTTTATTTAAAAAGAAGGGAATTGTGATTTTCTTAACTTCATTCAGTTTATTTTGGTAGAGTGTTAACTGCTTGTGCTTGATTTTCCCAGACATCTGAAATGTTGGGAATGTAAGAATGACAACAAAAATGGCCTGGAAAGTGTTAAAAAAAGGTGGTACTTCAGTAGGTTTATGAAATGATAGTGGCTGAAGAGCCAAGAAGACGTATGGGTTTAGATTCTTTCAGCTCAGGGACCACTGGCTGTGCAAACTGGTAATACAGTATTAAGGAGAAACAAAAATCCCCGTGTGTTTGCGTTTTCAAAGGAAGCATGGATTTCATCAGAGGGCTCCGTGTAATTAGAGTGTGTTACAAGTAGGAGCAGCAGGAATGTGGTTTGTGTGAGCCCCTCTTCAGTTTATTCTTTTGCTTAAGAAAAAGTTCTGAAGGAGAATTTTTTGTTTGATGTGTAATGTTTTCTTTGTTGGTAATGAGAGACTTTTCCTCACAGTTAGCATACAGTACTTGGCTGAGGTTTGTATGCTTCTTGTTACAGATGCTAAGGATGTTGCATGCAAAAGAGAGTGATTGATCCATGTTTGCAGTCAGCTGAGCTGAATGAAAATGTTGTTCTTCTAGAAGAAATGAGAAACCAAAGAAACATCATAAAAAATTATTATCCTTTCTTGTCTTTAAACACCTGCATTCAAGAAGTAAGTAATGTTCCCCAGAGCACACAAATGATGCTTTTTAAGTAAATGTCAAACATTTCAACAAGATGATCTTTATGTGCTTATTTATGCACGATAAAAATGCTGGCAAATGCAGTGTAATTAGTTGTAAGATTTAATTTCTTCTTCTAAATTTCTTGCTTCTAAATTTCATGTGCAGTAAGTATTAATAAGTTATTTCTCCTTTCACTCAAAAGCTTGCTTTTGACATGAAACAGTTTTCTTAGAGGTGGAAGGGGGAGAATCTAAAACAGAAGTGTGCATCTACCGTCTGTAAAAGAGAAAACACATACAGTTATCAACTTACTTATTTTAAATCATGTATGTGCTGGTGCTACTCAATGTAGAACAGATCTAGGTGTAAAGTTTGGCTTAGAATTTCGCAGGTGGTGTTTAGCAGCATTCAGACCTGGAGTTATTTTTGGTATGAGCCTGTGCTCAATCCCTGCCTGTGTACTGACGTACAAGCATGACAGACCCTCACTTCAGATGTCAAATTCAAGAAGAATTCTGTATGTATCTGGGGCTAGGTTGGCTAAACACTATTCTTCCTGAACTCAATGACATTTCACATTGCCTTCAGTGGAAACAGAAGGTTTATGCTTTTCAGTTTCAGAAATGTATAATAACACTCAAGAGCTTACGAGACTTGAGAAAATAATTTTGGTTACTATCTAATACTCAATTCAAAGAACTAAATCAGTGAAATCATCTACTATACAATTACAGTTGTAATATATATATTCTAAAATCAGTCAATGCTTCATGATTAAATGGCTTGTCTGCTTAAAAGCGACAGCAGCTGCATTATCTCCACATCATTCGTACACACACTATAAAAGCAGAATAAAACATCAACATGCTTCTCTAATTCCAGTGGCTGACCTCCATAGCAGGTCTGTGAGCTGTAGAGTGACTGGAAAGTGAGCTGTTCCTCTGGCAGTAGTGTTTTTTCAGCACTGAGTTATGGGTTTAAATGCCATTAACAATCCATGTGGCTCCCATTGCATCTTCACTTGTCTTTTCCTCTAGTATTTCTGTTACAAAGCCACTGGCAAATGTACTAACATCATTTGCTGTGATTTTAAAACCAATATCTGCTAAGTTCAAATTCTGATCTCTGATACATGTTGTCCTTTATCTTGTTTATACTCATGATACTAAAGCCAGTACCTGATTCAGCAGCAAAGAGTGCATGTAGCTGGATAAGTGTCTTCGGATTTGAATACCTGTGAGAAAATCTGTGCTAAACAAACCTCAACATTGGAGTTTAGGATTAACTGTAAAATCAATTAAAAGAGCAGGACTCAGTAAGCAGCAAACATGAAAAGCATGTTGTGAGGAGTTTAGCTCAGGAGTATTCACTGATCATATCTCCCTGGAAAACAAGAGCACAAGGGATACAGAAAACTTGTGGCCAGTACATTTTTAGAACACTCTTGGGGCCTGTCATTAGCCAAGAACAAGAGGGGTGTTCCAACAATACAACATAAACCAGTGCTAAGAATGAAAAGGATCTTCTGGGGCAGGGCAGGGCATCAAAGTTTGGAGATATCTTCTTCCTCCTTGTGTGTGCCTGGTTTGTAGATGACTCCTCTGTTGTGTTTGCCTCCCTTTTTGCAGCTAAAATAAAACAAATATCTTCAATACTTGTAATTCCAGTGAAGGAAAGGCACCATTAGTTACTTAAAATGGCCTATCATACATGCATGAGATTTTTTTCCCTATACTGGTGCAAATGTAACATTGTTACAGATATTTCAGGAGAACACATTCTGTGAGGCAGAGTCAGTGCTGATCAGAGGGATCAGGCTGTAGGGATGTTTGTAATCTTAGTCTGTTTGCTCAGAGTTTGGCTTTGGTGGCACTCTGCTAAACGATCTCTTGTCAGTACAGATTTGTTCCCCTTAAATGATGTGACCTTTGGGAGAGGTTTTTTTCCCTAAAACTCTATTCCTCTCTTGTTTCACTTACTGTTCTAGGAAGAAATGAAAGGATTCAAAGGGCAATTAGGAGGAGCAGCAATGCTAGCAAAAAGAACAAGAAAAATAACAAATGGCAATTGAGAAACCTAAAAACTGGGTAAGTTTGTTACTGACCCAGCATGCTTGTTCTGCTCTGTCTGGAAGGGGAGTCTCATTTCCTAACTTGTGGGAGCAGTCAGTACCTAGACTGGAAGGTGATTTTGTGCTCTCCCCAGTACTCACATACAATTCCCCATTTCCTGACCTTTCATTTTGAAGGGTTTACATAAGCACTGTTTCAGTAATTATTATTTTGTGGAAAAAAGGCCTTATATGGTTGCTTTTCACAAAACACCACTGTTCCTACAATGGCAGAATGGTGGCCACTGTGGCACGAAGGTTGCAGCAAGTAGAGGCCTTTTAGCCATAATACCTATTTTGCTGGCAATCAGTGTTACTCTGGAGTATATGATACAGGAGAAAGAACACCTACAGTGGTAGAAATCAAATCAAAGCTCATAGGAAGGGATTGTATCTTATAAAACATCAACCTTTACCACTGTAAAAAATGTGGAGGTTTTGAACACACAAGCGCTTCTTTGTGTCAGAAACAAAATTGGGTTTGATTCTGTTCCTGCGATGTGACAGCCAAACATCTTACCTTTTCCTCTTCAGTAGGCAGAAGGCTACTGCAAGAATGATGAGCACTCCTAGAATGCAGGCTATCACAACAGAAACAACAAAACCTAGGAAAGGAAGGAAAGCATACAAACCTGTTAACTAGATTCGCTTGTGAGGAGGTTAGTCTCTGATCTGTCATAACATTTGCATTCTGCATCTGCAACTTCCCTTCAGCCTGCTCCATACCACCTTGCAGTTATGGAACGGATAACTTTGCATAGATGCGTATTGGAAGGTCCTGATCCCACAGCTGGATCCACAGTTCACAATGCTGTGAATTTAGATACCCACCAAAGGCACAAAGCCAGCATGCAGGCACAGGCATAACAGATCAGAAACTGTGGATTTCAATGCTCTCATGTAGGAGATAGCATAAGCGAAACTGAAGAACTAAATCTGAGCCACAAAGAATGTTAAATTTGATGCCTTTTGTGTTTTTCAAGGCAGAACACTGCTGAATGTGGACAGCTGAAGAGTGATATGCTTTGCTGTTGAGGACATTTCTTGAAGGCATCTAAGAAGGTAAGAATGAATTCAGCTATTAGTACAAAGAACTGTGTGATCTCATGTTTGCCTTGAGACGTTAAGCTTTATCATTGTAATGCTGTCTTTGATAATGACCTTCATACATATTTTTGGCAATATTGATTTTGGCCTTCCCAAAGATCCTGAAGGTGAGCACTCTTTTCTTAACTGCCTTTTCATAATTCCTTCACCCATTGTTTTGTATATTTTATCAAATGCCTGTTTTTCTCTAAGCAACATCAAGACCCTTTCAGAGTGAAGCTGAGAGGTTCATGTATTGTGTGTAAATATTTTCTCTTATTAAATCAGCTGTTGAAGAAACAGAAATGTAAGACCTGGAGTTCGACCTTATCCCATTTTACACATTAGATGCTTTATTAATTTTAAGTACAACTGCATAGAAGAAACTTGAAAACCATACAGGTGAAGAAAAACTGTGTTTTAAAAAAGGGTATTTTTTTTAGTAGTAAAGGTGGGTCAAATGGACGACGAAATAAGACACCAATAGATAATTGTAGAAAAAAGCTTTTCGTTTGAAGAGGAAGGATAGGAGGCATTTCTTTTTGACGAGAAGACCTTCTTGTAAAATGTAGTTAGATAGTATTTCAGCATGGTGCTGTAATCAAAATGAGACACCAGTTCCCATTTAACTTGTGGGCAGGGGAAGGTTTGAACATCCTAATAAATTTCAGCTGCACATATGCAAAGCTGATTTTATTGGAATAGACTGCTGACAGGCAGGAGACATTAAGAGCACATGTAAGTTTTGCTGAGTAACCCTTAAAGATTAGAGACATTTTGAAATGTGGTACTTGTTAATAGTCAGCATGAACTTAGATTTTAATCAGCGTCGAAGTGCAGATGTCCAAACACTTCGGTTGCGTTTTTGACACACAGCACAGCTCAGTGGCCCCATCTCGTGGCAGCTGTGCTCAGGTGAAGATGGCAGCTCTCAGTCTTCAAACTAAAAAGAGCAGTTGCCCTGAGAACTTGCTTTAGCGGGAGCCTAGGGTATGCACGACAGGGTTTCATAAACAAGCGTCTGGCTGCGTGATCCAAACCATGATTCTGTGTATGGCCTCTTCTTCCCCTCTTAATAAGTGTGCTCTGTTCCTGCCTGTGATTGCATCAGGCTGGGCACTTCCAGCAGCAGCCAGGTGCACTTTAATTGTGCTTTGACAGGACCCTTATTGTTCTAATTTTTGTTCGTGGTTTGGTTTGTTTTTCCCTTGGGGCAAGGGGCTGCACCTGTGGGGGAGCCTTTGTGACCCTGGCTGGTGGAATGTGAGATTACAGGAGTGATGAATGCGTTTTTTGAAGTGGGGAGAACATTTTTCTATGGTTCACTGATAGAGTCAATGAGCTTTTGTAATTAAACGTACTTAGATTGAATGAGGTTTCTAGTAAAGTAGCACTGAGCAACGCCTTTTGTAGCCATAGAGGCCAGTTCTTGGGTGAGAACAGCAGGATGGGCAACAACCCATATAATTCAACTCTGGTAAGGCATGCCAGCTTTAAAGATGCATTGAAAATGTCTTTGTAGCTGGTGTCACCTCTGCATGGGAGCCAAATAATGTGGCTTAGCAGAGGGAGAGCCAAATGGTATTCTGGGGTTTGGCGCTGGTTGACAGCACTAGTTTTGAGAAAGTCACATCTGGGTCAAATTTTCCCACATAGATGGAAATAATAATGCTGATACTATTTCTGTGAAGTGTTTAGAGATTCCTGGATGAAAAGCACAGTATCCGATTTTCAGTTACTGGGATCATGGATTGTAACTCTCTGCCTTTTAAGTATTGAGTGTGATTTACAGAGAGATAGTAGTCAGGTGCTGAAAGTTCAGCTTAGGAAACAGATGGCAAATGGCATTTCTCACTTCTGATTGACCAGAAAATCACTGGCTCATAGGTGCAGTTAGCAATCAGCAACAGGCCCTTGCCAAGTCCACCAGGTACTGATTCTTGATAAATTGAGAGGGTAAAAAAGTATAAGTTGGGTCTCTGGGATTTCATGGTGAACTGGTCTTAAACATAAGGTAGCTGCTCACCCCAGAACTTCTGTTACTCCAGTCAGCATTTCTATAGCATCATTGCTATACTGGATTGTTTGTGCATGGATTTAAGAAGGAGCCTACAGAGGAAGCCTTGTAGTCTCAGAAACTCAGCAGCCATATTACAAATCCCAGTTCTGCTGTTTAAAATCATTGTATATAATCTGACTTGAGCAGAGATTTGAAGGGAGTTACTAAAATTGCTGTTCTGGACCCAACTAGTTGTCTAGGTGGCAGCCAGTGTTTGAGATGGGGGGCTTGGGGGAAAGTTTTAACCCTATTCCTGGTCATATAAGAGTGCCGTGGGGGAGAGGGGTATTTCTAGTTGGCCAATCCACAAAAGCTGAAGGACTGACATACTCTGGTTCTTCCCCTTTTTCACTCTTTACTCATCTTTTAGTTCATTCAGAATACCTTTTCTGCAACTAATACCAGTTGTTGTGGAACTAGTAAGGGTTGTTGATGATTTGGTAAACTTGCAATTTTCTTTTGTATTTTGGTTAGAATCAGCAACAAGAGAACTAGTAGTGTAGTTCTCATTTAAAAATTACATTAAATTGAGGCATTGTTCTATAACCATTGTTCTCTGCAAGTGGCAGCCTTGGGACTTGGTAAGAGGCATGAAGATAAAAAAGTAAAACTATGGCATGACATAGTATGCAATGAAATCGAGAAACGAAGCCAGCAAAATCCCAAGTGTGGTGTGTATAGTCAGACAATTAACTTCTGTCTGGTGCAGTCGTATTACAATCAAGAAACAAGATTTTCTCTTGTGACCAACATAATACAAACAAATCAGTTTTCTGGGATCCAAACATTAAACAAATTAAAATGGGAAAAGAGGTGGCTGATGAGAGTAACTTTTCTCAGCAGTAATTCAAGAGCAGAAGTGGTAGAAGAAAGGTATAATTAAACTAAACTAGTTTAGACTTAAATATTTAGCTGTCTGCTTCTAGTAATGGGAAAGATGGGAAGATACCTTTGGCAGCAAATAGGCAAGAACTAAATTACACTGAAAACAGAAAAATGCTTCAGCTGCTTGACTGGCAAGAACTAGTGTGGATGCTTACAGAGCACTGGAGTCTCAGTAGGCTTGGGGCCCTTTTTTTGAGGTACCTGGAATTAATTCATTCCTAGCTTCCAGGATGAGGATGACAGATGAGAACTGCACAGCTATTTTTGGGGAAAGTTGCTTTTCTAGGCCTATGTTTACAAACTGTGTACAAACAGGAAGGTCCTTGAGAACTGGAGCACTTTTCAAGATGCTCAGTAAAAATGAAGTCATATAGTGAGGACTTCACTCATAAGGCATAACATCCTCAGCTTCTGAATCATATGTTAAACATATGGTCTAGCGGAAGGTTTCCCTGCCCATGGCAGGGGGTTGGAACTAGATGAGCTTTAAGGTCCCTTCCAGCCCAAACTATTCTATGATTATGCTGTTTCTCTGCACCTCAAAACTGGGAAGTATCCCATCTCTTCTTAAATTCTTAAATCAGTGCTCCTGCTCCTGTACTGCAAGTTTAAAATAGTTGTTTTTCTGTTCAGTAGCTTTCTGCTGAGCGTACAGAAGTGAGAAACTGAGGTATTTTGGATCCCTGAATTTGGATCCCTGAATTGGATCCCTGAAAAGCAATGTAAAGACGTTCTCTTTAGCAGCACTATAGCCTGCTCTTTATACATCTGGTCTGTAATGCTTCTCCTGAGGACCCACCATGTTGACTGCAGATAGAATGGTTTATAAAATGAATGTCAGGAGATGCAGTGTCCTGGGTTCAGCAGCAGCAGTCATTTTTCTCCTTCTCAGTACCTGGTGCAGTGCTGTGTTTTTGACTTTCAGCCTGGGAACAGCGCTGATAACACCGATGTTTTCAGTTGCTGCTCAGTAATGGTTACTCTGACCAAGGACTTTCTGAGTCTCATGCTCTGCCAGGGAGGAGGGGAAGCCAGGAGGAAATATACAGAGATTATACAGAGATTTAATGAAGAGCTGGAGAGTGGGAATTCATGGCTTGTGGTTCAAGCCACATAGTCAGTCAGCTCTGAACTGTTAAATATTTTTCACTCCAGTAAATAGACAGAGAAATGAAGATCTAAAACATTACAACTCGGTGAGAGAAGCACACTTAAGTATCAAGGGCAGTAGCATCATCATACCTACTGATGTGCAGTAATTCCAGAGAAGGCACTCAAAATAAACTTCACAGTAAAATTATGTTCCTCTTATGGGAATCTTTAGGAAGATTAAAAATTTTTCCATGAGAACTGAAATGGCCCCAGCCACAGAATGAGTCTGAAATTGTCTCTGGGTTTTATCTCAAATTTGCTTCAAAGAGAGTTGCTTCAAATAATGGCCCAATGCTTCTGAAGCTCCACACTGCTCTGCCTGGGAGTTCTGTTGCAGCTAATCAGGCAAAGAGACCAGGCAACTTTTGGTGACAGATGTAAATCATCTCTGATTTCAGAGAAACGGTTTGTCTGGGATTTGTTTTGGCTGATCTCTAATTTTCACTTTTCTCCTTTATAGCTTTGTATTAGAAAAGATGTATTATGAAAGGGACTGACTGTGTTTCCTGTTCTTTCATCTGAACAGTGAAGAACCTAGCAGGCAAAGTAGAACCGATGTGCTAACATATTTTATTAATTTGAAAGTTTACTGCTTGGCCAATCATTTTTATAAAGTCTGCTTTTTCTTTTAAAAGTCTTTTATTCTGTATTTCAAATAGCATAGTGGCTTGCCTAAATCCATGTGCCTTAGTGCATGTGCCAGCTTCACAACTGCTTAAGAGTGTTTGTTTGCAAGGCAACACAGAAATTGGAACAATACATTTGGCACAGAGAATATGCTCAGAGGCCTTACTGTGGAGCATAGCTGAGCTTCTCGCCACAGATGCAGGATTTTGTGCACACACCCCGCCCCTCAGAAAAACCCCTATGCATTGTCATTGTGTCACACTGCATAATTAAGCCTTTTAATCAGTTTTCCCTGTAAGATAGCAAATCTTTTTTCATTTGTAACACTAGATCATATAATCCAGTGTTATGAATTGTTTTAATTTGTCAAGTTTCAGTTCCTCATGAGCCTCTTCTGATCCTGCGTAATTTCCCCAAAACAGAGTCTCCCTGAAAGGCAAAGTTGTGATTCCCTTTAAATCTGCATAAAAACAATCCTGAAGTTGCTGTGAACCAGCAAATGTCACTGGTGAGACAAGGTCAGCTCAAGCACTTACGCTGACTGAAACAGCTCAGTGAAGTTCAGTCTCACTGAATGGAGAACTGTTTAGTGTTTGGAGTGACAGCAAATATTTCTGCTAAGCGTGACAAGGGCAAACACGTCTTCAGTCTTTTATCTCCTCACCTTTGATCAGAAGGGTTGCAGGGCTTGCCTGATACCATTGTGGAAAAAAACCCTTCTTATATACTCTCTGAATACCTTATTCTTGTACAGTTGGCCATGCGACATTGCAGTAAGAGAAGAAAAGCGAACCAAGTGAACTGTGGGGAAGTGAGATTGCTGTGATTTTGTACTGGTACGGTACAATAGGACTGCCACTTCGGTGTTGCAGGTTTACACAAACCACTGTGGACTGTTTCTTTGCTTAGAAGTATTCATACCACTCACCTTCATGGAATGAGATAAACACCAGTCTTTCATGGAATTCCTGAACTTTCCGGAAGTTATCGACCATTTCCAGGGGTTCTGGATCATCACTCTCTGTGCAGTACATGGCTGTTTCCAGTGCCAGTAACTAAAAAGAGAAACACCTTGTTCAGCTCCCAGAATACAGAAAAAGCAATGCTAGTGTATGATCACTGAGAGTGTGTGTTTGAAATCAAAGGGGTAATCAAAGTGAAGAGGATACAATAAGTAATACTTAAGCCTTGCGTGGACTGTGAGGCCAAATACAGAATGATTTGTAAACAGTGATATCTCCAAACTCATACCTGTATTTTGTTTACATCCTGGTAAAATTAATCCTGCTTAGTAATTATCTGCCAGGAAAACTGCATGGGAGAAAACACGCAGCAATATTATCCCTAGCACAGTCTAACTCCTAAGCAGTCCTAGAAGCTACTTTATGAAGGAACTCTCTACTTTGGTGAAGACATGACCTGGTAGAGTGGTTTCCTGGGTTCAGCAGTAGCAGTCATTTTTCTCCTTCTTAGTAGCTGGTGCAGTGCTGTATTTCTGACTTTCGGCCTGGGAACAGCACTGGTAACACCGATGTTTTCAGTTACTGCTCAGTAATGTTTTCTCTGACCAAGGACTTTCTGAGCCTCATGCTCTGCCAGGGAGGAGGGGAAGCCGGGAGGAAGCAGAGACAGGACACCTGACCCAAACTGACCAAAGAGGTATTCCATACCACAGCGCGTCATGCCCACTATATAAACTGGGGGCAGTTACCCGAAAGGCCCAGATTGCTGCTCGGTCAGGCTGGGTATTGGTCAACGGGTGGTGAGCGGTTGTATTCTCCTCCCTTGTTATTTCCCTTATCATTATTATTATTGGTGGTCGCAGCAGTGGTTTGTGTTATACCTCAGTTACTAAACTGTTCTTATCTCAGCCCGTGGGAGTTACATCCTTTTGATTCTTCTCCCCGTCCCTCCAGGAGCAGGGGAGAGGAAGAAGTGGGGGGATTGAGTGAGCCGCTGCATGGTTCTGGGTTACTGGCTGGGCTTAGACCACAAGAAGTGGACGTAGTTAAAATAGACTTTCATAGCAAGGAGCATGAAGTAATTTGACCAGAAATTTTAATAATAAGATTTTCTTCCTGTGTTTATAGTGAGGGGAATCAGAAGGTAATGATTGGCAATTTATTGTCTATGGAAGTGGCCACCTAAGAACAAAAGAAGTTAATTGGGAGAGCACAAAAAAGTAAGTTGGGGAAAAGCTAGGAGATTCAAAGCCAGGAGATTCAAAATTGACAAATAACTTATCACATGCCTTTGAGAAACTTAACATCTAGCCTAAGTCATGCCTAAGTCAGTCAAGATCAAAGTAGCACTGAAATACCTTGTGATCAGGGTTCAGACATGAAGCCTGGATAAAATCTTTAAGTAACTTATGGAAAGACTAAAAGTGGGGAATAAGGACATGGTGAAAACAGGAATTAATCTCACTTGACTGTGATTTTTTCAAGCTGATACTATACTATACTATACTATACTATACTATACTATACTATACTATACTCTATATATATACTATACTATATATATACTATACTATATATATACTATACTATATATATATACTATACTATATATATATATATACTATACTATACTATATACTGTCCTTTATTTGTTCTGGTCAATTGAAGAGTGCTAACTGCAAACAGAACAAGATAGTGATTTATATCAGTTCTGTGCTACTCTTCCCACTTAAAGAATTCTAGCAATGGTCATCTTTCAGTTTTGCAGGAATGTAAAGAAATCCAGGAAATGGGAATGTGTGTTGACTGTTGTTGGGCAGACACCACTCAGGAGAACATGTGCTGTGTTTAAACTTGCCTGCTCGTGTGAAATTTTAACGGGATGCCGGAAAACTGTCCAGAGAACACTAGGGTAGCAGGGAGGAGTTGTCAGGGATCCTTCATAGCGATAGTACTCATCCAGTCTGTCAGGAAGCAGTTCTCGGATATTGAAACCAGGGACTCGGACCATCTGATCTAAAATAGGGGATTCATGTTAAATGCTGCATTGTTGCTACACAGGCAGTGCACCAGTGAAGTGAATTTGCTTTTCAAGAAGTAGGATGCTTTCAGTCATATCAGTAGGAAAAGAAAAATACATTTTGACAGACATGATCCCCGTTTAATCAGGAATACAGCTTTTCAGGTTTCCTCTGTGCAAATAATGTCTTAGAGTCCAAATCAGAATTCTGCAAGATAAAGAGTGGCCATTTTAACCAAAAAACACCATATGCAAGAAATAAGACCCAGTTAGAAACACGTGGTGTATGCTAGCCCTACACTCTTCACAGAAATGCACTGTGTTTTTAAGCCTTTCACAGCCTCTGACAGGTTGGCCTGGGATTTCGATTTCTGGGCTGCTTCTTCAGGTGGTTCAATCCCTCTCAGGGCGACATCTGATACCTTTGGCCATTCTAAATCCATTGCAGGCTAATAGCCACTCACCCTTGTATTTCACATTCCGGAAGTGCCTGAAGATCTTTTCATAGGATGGGTTGAAGGGTCCAATCTGTAATGAACAGACTATTAACAGCTGTGCAATTTAACAGCTGTCCAGGTACTCATAAACTAGAATGGCATAAGTACTTTTCTTATGAAAAAAACATTAACACTGTCCTCAGAACCCCAATAATGCTCTTACTCCAGAGAGCTATTAGAGCTGCTTTGTTATGATACTATCTTAGGTGCACTGTAGACCTCTTGTGTGTGCTTGAAAGGCCCTATTGCCCTTGCCTGTTCAGCATGCAATGCAAATGAGGAGAAACCAGTTCCTCTGAGAGCATTGCAGGCATAAGTTCTCAACTGACAGATTTCTTGGATCATCTAATGGTTTCTAGTCAAAGCCACATTTTTCCACCCACAAACATTTTTTAGTCTGCTGCTCCTTATAGTCCAGTAAGATAAAGAATGACACTGTTGAGTACTGCAGGGCCACTGGCAAGGGCTGTGACTCAACTATCAAACAAGACCATGCGTTTCAACTGCTACCACCAGCTTTTCAGTCTAATAATCAATGCCTGTTTTTATTAATCCTTTAGAGTTGGTGCTTAGCAGTTCCTCTGATGACACAGTAAACTGGAGTCCTTAGGTCAACTGTAATGGCCACCAGCTGTCTGAGAGCTTTTCAAAGACCTAATCTCCATTGTTCCCCTGTTTGACTTTTAAACAGTATTGCTTAGCAGTAAGCAGAATCCCAGTATTATTCACTAGCATAATACACAATACTGACACTTTTCAGAGCTGCAACTTCCAAATGAACTGAAATTTAACAGAAAATAGGCCAAAGTCTTAGAGCTGCTAGGAGGTGAGCTTGGATAATAGTAAGAATTGGAGAATCAGAGCTTTGTCTGCTAACTAGACACTTCCATGGTTTTGATGAAAATATGAAACCTTGGTTATCTTATTGAGGAGTTTTAATCCTCAAGAAAAGGAGAATTATATATGTACAAACTTCTGAAAATTTTTCTTTCAGATCATTGTTCTCTTTAATTGCCTCTATGTGGAGCTTTAGTGGAGAAAATTAGAAAGCTGTCCTCCTGTCATCTTAAAAAGGGCACTGAATGTTCTTGTTTACTGTAATATGTGATTCAAAGCATCTGGGAAGCTTGCAACCTGAAGACTGTGGTCAAATCCTAATTACATATAGTGGCCAAAGCCTGGGTTGTGTCTGCCTGTGTCTCTGCTGTCTTAAAACTGCTTTGTGCTACACTAGGCAGCTTTTCAGTAAGTGGGCTTGAAATCCACTGTTGTTTGACAAACTCTACCAATCGTTAATTTGCAAGTGAATGCAAAGATGGATTTAACATAGCTGAAGAAAATGTACTGAAAAACATGAAATATTCAGAATCTCTCTTTTCTTAAAATATATTCCTGTTCATGTATGTCCTGCTGGAATCTGGCCCTTTTCTGAAAGAGAAAAGGAAGAAGCTTGATTTAGCCACGGCATGGTTAAATAATCTAGGAAGTTTGTACATTATTGGTCTCTGATGGTTTATTGATTGAAAGTGTATTCTAAGCCAAATAAAAAAAGGTCCTGATCCTACCTCAAGAAGAATAGCCAAAACCGCCAGTCCGTCGGCTTTGTCCATCGCTGCTGTCACATCTGGATATTTCTCAGAGTTAAAATGTACGATATGCAGCTACAAGGAAGGAGATAGGATGTTATGGTGACATCTGAGGCGTGCTCACATTTCTGTTTCACAGCTAAAAATGACCAGTGCAGCCATCTCAGGGCTAAGAAAATACAATGGGATCTTTCAGTACTTTCTGGGTGGCTTGGTAAAAGCTTTTTAGAGAAAGGCAGAAGGTTCTGGAGCTCCCACTCCCAGCCCTGCTGCAGCTGAGTTACACTACTCACCCTCCTCTACATCCTAGGGTAGGGGAAGGAAGAGGATCAATCGCTTCAGTTTCAAAGCATTTTGACTGCAGTACTAGGGGATTTTTCTGAACAAGTAACAGCTTGGCACTCTTTGGGCTCTCCAATGTTTAGGATGCAAAACCTGGGGTTAAATGTAACTAGAAAAGAAATGGATTATTCAAAATAAGCAAATTATTCTGACTGATTTCTCTTTTAATAATTTTGGGGTAAATACCTGATGGGTATGGCTTTTCAAAGCTCTTCACAAATCCATAATTTTGGATTGGAAAGATAAATAGTTCTTCACTGAATAGAAGAAGGTGAGTAAAAGCAGAAGCAATGTCATGCAGCTAAAGATACACGTGGTTTACAGAGAAGAACCAAGGTGTCAAGTATATAGCTGTTGTGGTTTAAGTCTATAAACTCACACAGCCACTCTCTCACTCACTCCCCACTCTTTCTTCCCTCCGCTCCTGGAGGGATGGGAAGAAGAATCGAAAGAATGCAACTCCCACAGGTTGAGATAAGAACAGTTTAGTAACTAAGGTGTAACACAAATCACTACTACTGCCACCACTACTAATAATAATAATGACAAGGCAAATACAAGGAAAGAATACAATAGCTCACCACCCAGCTCGATCAAGCAGTGCACCCCCCACCATGCAGCGAACCCCCACCACCCTTCCGGGTCTCTGCTCTCCGTCTTTATGTCCTGGAAATGACGTGCTGTGGTATGGAATAACCTCTTTGGTTAGTTTGGGTCAGGTGTCCTGTCTCTCCTTCCTCCTGGCTTCCCCTCCTCCCTGGCAGAGCATGAGACTCACAAAGTCCTTGGCCAGCCTAAACATCACCAAGCAGTAACTGAAAACACTGGTGTTATCAGCACTGTTCCCAGGCCCAAAATCAAAAACACAGTGCTACACCAGCTACCGAGAGGGAGAAAAATGACTGCTACTGCTGAACCCAGGACAATAGCAATTTGCTTGAAATCACTCAAGTGACCCAGTGCTGGCCCTGAGTTCAGAACCTGAATTTTAACTCACTGACTTTTGGCATATTGAGGAAAGTATGTCAGGGTCCATCATGTTTTGCAGTGCAAAATGCATTTTCTTAGTATATACCCAGGTTGTAAATACTTGGCTTAGAACCTTGCAGCCTTTAACAGTCATGTGCCCAAGGTATAGTTCTCACTTTGAGACAATGGGACCTGCCCAGCCTTCTTTGTTTCTTTCCCTGATCTGAGCCTGGCTTACCTCTGCTGCAAAGTGCTTCCCACTGACTGTGTGCTCTGAGCCTTCTGACTTGTTTCTGTTTCCCCAGTGGAGGTGAAGTTGAGATGCTGTATATTCAAATGGAAGGTTTCTGATGTACATAGTAGGTAACAGGTACATTTTCACTGTAAGCAGACCAAAACCAAATGGAAACAAATGATACCACAGCTTTCAAGCACAGGGCAAACGTATATGTATAAGTATATTACATATGAAACATGAACAAAGCAGATTCTTAACTGGTATCCACCTCAGTCTGTGTCAGGAGATAAACACATCAGTTGTCTTTAACCATTTCTAGGTAATTCAGAAGAATTTATATCCTTTTTCTGATTTCTTAAAACTAGGAATTGAATGTGGTATCACCACAATGCTAAGCATCCTACTGATTTATTCTCTAGCCGTAAGAGAAGATAGCAGCCGATGTGGCAATGATCACTTAGAGACTAATTTTTCATTACTTGTAGCAATTCAGGTTTGTATCTGAGTGAGGTTACTAGCATGGGTCACATGTCCCCTGCTTTCTAGGAGGGCATTGACCTTAGAAGTGAATTCCCTTTTTTACTGAGGGGGGTGATATATTTTAGTTTTGGCTTACATTAGGAAACTGTTGAACTTCTTAGGGGCAAGATCTAACAGAGTTAGTGATTTATGATAGGGCTCTATGAGGAATTTGCTTATACCTGTGTGACTGTGAGGGACAGCCTCTCAGTGTTCTTTCGTCTCCACTTGTTCTCTGGCACAGCTAAAGTCCTCAATGAGAATGTTTCCTTCTCTGCCTATTGCCTGTCACATCAGCCTAGTGCATTCAGCTGTACAGTCTCATCTTTCATTCAAGACTGAGAAAAGCTCTTAGGAAAAGAAGGTTCACAAGAAAGGGGTGTTCCAGCCATTCCTAGTCTAAAGCAACCTAGTTTTGATGGAGGAATTGATCAAGAGGAAAACCAGGAGCCATACCCTAAGAGGTTGGAAGAATGGGTTTATGGTGGTGTACAGAGCAGGTTTACCCCACTGAAGGAGTGAGAAAAAAAGCAGTGTTTGTGTGTTGGGTATCTTTTAACCAAGTGTGCCAGAGAAGAGCAGAGACAGAGGTCATTTTATAACACAGGTTCTTTTGGTGCTTATGCAGTAGAGGAGGATACAAAGGAGGGTCTTATAACTGATCTTATTTCTATGTCTTCAAATGTTTCAGGAAGGAAGAAAAAAGTGTTCTGTAGATGTAGGTATGCTGATGTAAAGCCTTTGTCATTACAGCTTAATTTCATCTGATAATCAAAGTAGTTCACCCATGAAATAAAAAAATTCACACGCTTCAGCAACTCTTTTTCCCTCTTTCCTTCACAATCCCATGCTGTCATTGAGCTTCCTTACCTGAATGACCATTATTGATCAATGTAAACTGGTCAGTGGAGGACACATTATAGCCTATGAATTCTAAAGGTAAGAGATTAGAATCATACTGGAGGATATCTTTGTGAAAATCTATTGGTGACTGGAATACTCCTCCACAAAATGGGTATTTCTTTGGCCAGGCCTTCTCTCCATCAGGACCTATATAAATTAACAAAAAGACACATTTGTCAAGCGTTAACTATGCAATTAATATAAAATCTCCCTTGTTTCAGCCTTCACCCAAAATTTGGAAAAGCCACCTTTTCTGAGTTGTTTAGGCACAAGCATGACAAGTAGAGTTTGGATCTGTGACAGTATTTGGCTTATTTCCTGACATGAATTACTTTTTCCCCATGGAAGTAGCAGGCATATGCAGCAGTTCCAGCCTTTGAAAGAGAATTGCTGAAAGAAGTGACTTGATATTGACAGAGGAAAGTTTCCATCTTTTTCAGTGCACAGAAAACCATACCAGAATAGACTTTTCGTTACCATACAAGCTGTCTGGCTCCATCTAGCAACACTGAAAAACACACAGTGAAAAGCTAACATGCAGAAATGGAAGGTGTTACAATAATTTGACCTGCAATAACTTGCTCAAGCTCTGGTGAAATCTTTCATCACAATCTTTTGCCCTAGGTAGGCTCTACAAAGAATAGATAACATCAAGAGTTTTTTAGTTGTTCAATTAATTAATTACACATTTCTAGCTAGCAGCTGTTCATAAGCTCTAAGTTGAGACCGTTTGGATTTAAATTCATAAAGAAGTACTTGCAACTTGTGTTTCAACTTGTCTCTGAAGATTCATCATGATTCTTTCCAAGGCAGGAAGGTCTTTTGGGATCACCCAGCCTGATCTGTATAACACAGGCCATTGGACCTCCCTGAATTAGTTTCTACTTCACCGAGGTCGTATTTTTCTGAGGGGAAAAAACATCTACTCTTCGTTTAAACATTGCAGGTAAAAGATACCTCGTTAGTGCCCAGTGGATAATTACTTGCTTTTCACTGTGAGTTTGTCTAGGTTTGACTTCATTTAGGTAGTGATTGCTTTTAATCCTTTGCTTAGAAATTGAAGAGCCTCCTGTTAATATACTTTTGTTTCTCATTGACGTACTTATGGAGGACATAGTTTCTCACTTCTCTTCAACTAAATAGATTGAGTTCCTTGAGTCTTTGGTTAGAAGGATTCATTTCCAAGCCTATAATATTCCTGTGGCTTCTTTGAAGTATGACAGCTTCCATGAATCGTGACTGCCAGAATCTAATGTTAGATTGGGCCATCAGTAGCAAAGCAAGTTCAGATCTTTTCTGAAGGAAAAGTATCAGTCAGGAGACTGTTGTTAGAGCCTCACTTTTTGTATGAAAGACAGTTTCCAAGGATCTAGATAGTGAAGGTGAATCTGACTTAGTGCATGTCACAGAATCGGCAAGTTAAGTTCAAAGGCAGACTTACTTCCTTGTTAAAGCTCTTTAAAATTATTCAAGACATAGGTGAGTACATGACGTTGTTTGCAGTCTGGATACTCAGACTCAGTTGGTGCTTCTCAGTGTAAACAGGTTTTGACGTTGCTTTAACTTACATCTTGGACTCCAGTTTGCTGCCAACCACATGAATTTCTCTCCTCTTGGATCTTCATGGTACTATCTCAAAGTTACAGAAATTCTTTTTAAAAGCTAGTAAATGTTATGCCGCTGTTGTAGGAGATGGTCTCCATATGTTTTGGCAAATAACAGATCCTTTCAGAGGAGCATAAATTCTGTACTATGGGATATACATAGTTGAGAATATTTCCCAGGAAAATACATATCAGGATATATGAGAAAATTATGGTTTCTTGAGGTTGAAACTTGATGTATAAGACAATGACACTGAAATGTAACACTTTCCAAGAAGCCAAGGCTACAGCAGCATCAGAAAAATTGTTGAGAAGCTTTTGTTATGGAAAGACTTCAGAAATGTTAAAGGGTTTGTGGTTTCTGTGCACTGCTAAGATAGTGAGTTTGCAAGAAGATATGTATTACTTATCATAGGTCTGGAGACTTGATAATTAAATAAGTAATTTTCAACTGACGCATGAAATAGAAGTCTAGTCCCAGCCAGTGGAAGCCATGCCATGAAGTATCCTTCACTTTTGCTGAATTGAATGCCCTTAGGAGTAGGCAGCAGCATATGGGAATTTCCACACTGACATCAGCAGTCCAGAGGGGAAAATTCTGTCTTTTCTGTAAAATGCTGTAGTTACTGAAGTCTTTAGGTACCTTGATCCTTACTAGCCCTTACCCTTTCCTTGACACAAATCTGCTGCTCCATTCACAGGCCTCTAAGCTACAGCAGTTTTTGCTTGTTTCTCACTGCTGCTCAATTGAAAAAACAACCAACAACCAATCCAAACAGAAAACCCCCTTTTTTGGTACAAACCAGTTTTTCTAGAAATGCTGCCTTTTTCCATGTATTCTTCCTAATTTCAGTGCCACAAAATTCCTGTCTTGAAGAGCTGAGCTCATTGCAGCTTGGATTTGCGTATGTGAAATTGAGATTTCCATGGTAGATACACCACACAGCTGGAAGGGATTTCTCAGCTAGCTCTGTTGAAAATGAATGATTGATTGTGAACCAGGTTTTCCTTTTTCTGTGCCAGCACATTCAGATAAATCCAGTGAAATCACATTGTGTTTACAAAGACTCTGTCTGATCACTGTGAATAAAGAATAGCATGTGAGTGTATTAAGACTGGCCTGTACTACAAGTCTCAAAAGGTATTAACATAAGAAGTACTGCAGAAATATCTAAGTAGTTAATTTCTTCCTTTTGTGAGCACAATTGTGACAAAGGGAAAGACCCAGGCAGCTCAGGTGATGTCTGCTGCTCTGAGGATCCCATGCCCATGCCATGCTGTAAAATAGCCCTGTGTCCTCATGGCTGTTCTATAAGAGATATGTGTAAATAAAGCAGTGGTAGTTCTTTGGGTAGTCTTGCTACCCAGCTGCAGTGAGCTGAGCAAAACACTCTCGGTACCATGTACGTGTACCCATTGTATCACCTTCCTTGATAGCTTTTAGCTTCCCATGCCTAAGCCTGAAGCCAGCCCCACAGCCCTAGCGCTGCTGGGTGATGCAGGACAGATGTTCCTCTAAGAACAACAATGGTATCTGCTCCCAGGATGTGTACATTGACTGACTTAAAAAAAGAAGTAAACAGGCCTATGAGACACCAGTGTTACCAACAGACTTTGCTTGAGCAGAAGAATATTCATGTTGCTCATGCTTCTCACTTGAGTATCCGAGTTGTTTAAACTAATGTAGTAAAATTCATTGAGTTAGTAACACAGGGGACGAGTGTCTGTGGTATTTTTGCAGCCAGGCAGAGTGCTCTGCCCTGTTCTCAGCCAGCTGGAAGCTGTATAGCTGCTGTTAGCCCAGGGCTGAGTTAGCAGTGGAGGCTGAGGGTCCAGGCTCCCTGCCACGGTAACATGGCTGCATGTTCTTTATTTTGCTCAGAGCACAGGCAGAGCTCAGTTATATCATTCTGTGTACTCATAGCCACTATGTGTATATCTTCCATGTGCTCGTCCAGAGGGAAGCTTGTGAAATAGAGGGCTGGACAAGGGCTGTAGCTGTCTCTGCTACTCCATTCAAGTGCCGCATGGGAGATTTTGGGCAAGTCCTGGTGTGTTCACTAAAGCTGGTGTTTCCTAAGGGGAAGTGGAGGGGTCTTAGCACAGGTTCTCAGCACCTCACCGAATTGGAGTATTTGGCAACAGTAAAACTAAAGAGTTTGCATGTTCAATTAGCCTGACATCTGGTACCACCGATTCTTGTGTTTGTGTTGTAGCATGAAGTTCTGCCATCGTGTGCATGTTAGTAATTCCTTTGGCACAATGACTTGAAACTTGGCTGTAAAGCTAGTTTTCTCCATTGTAGCTGCTTGTCCACTCTCAGTGAGTGATTCTGGCTCTTTGATTTCGTTCCAGCCTTCTTACAGAAGCAGAAAGCCAGAATTCAAAGAATTGAAGCCCACCTCTCCAATTGTACCAGTTCTCTTCTCTTCAGGCCTGCACTTCCCAGCCACACAGCAACATTGCCAAAAGCTGCATGCCTGTGCTCTCCTGAGCTGTCGGGCGTCAGAACAATTCTTTTAGTTCTTTAACTAAGACAACATTTTTTCTGATGATACACTTTGTACAGTTTGTCCATTGTACAGAAGGTGAAGCAGCCCCTCAGAGGACACAGAGCAAGCATGGGTCAGAGCAGGAATTGATGAAGTTGGGCACTGAGAATAGCATACTCTGAAATAAAACACTGGTACCCAAAGTCCTGGAAAGGGAGAAGCAACTAATTTAAAAGACGTGTTACCCCAGGAAGGAGGACAAAACTGCTTTGATGGTAGTAAAGCAAGTTTTGCTTTCCTTACTATCCAGCAGGGTTAGGTTCATCTGGTGGCTGCTGTCAGGGTGGAAAACCCCCACTTTTGTTATTCAGACTGTGTAAAGGTTTCTTTTTTCCTAATGAGAACATGAAGTGTATGTATGCATACTGGCAGTTAGATTAATACCTATAGACAGGCAGCTGACAGTTTTCCTTTTGCTTATGTGAAGCAAGTCAGGTAAACTGGAGCACAGCCAAAGGGAGTAGTTATTAGCAGCAAGTTGAACCTTAGAAGTTCTTTGTGTTGTCTTGGGACAGCACCAAAGGCTTAAGAACGAGATTTTTTTGCTGAGATTCTCAGTGCTGCCTACTTTTTTGTGGGCATGTGGCATGTAAAACACTACTGTGAATGAGGAGTAACAGGCCAGATGATTTGATCACTTAATAGAACATTTCTAGATAATTCTTCCTGAGCAGCCATCAGATCCTTCTGGGTTAGTAGCTGACTGAAAGGACTATTGTACAATATAGAATCATAGAATCATAGAATCATAGAATAGTTAGGGTTGGAAAGGACCTCAAGATCATCGAGTTCCAACCCCACTGCCATGGACAGGGACACCTCCCACTAAACCATGCCATCCAAGGCTATGTCCAACCCGGCCTTGAACGCCACCAGGGATGAAGCATTCACAACCTCCCTGGGCAACCCATTCCAGGGCCTCACCACCCTTACAGTAAAGAATTTCTTCCTCAGATCCAATCTAAACCTCCCCTGTTTAAGTTTAAACCCATTACCCCTTGTCCTCTCACCACAGTCCCTAATGAAGAGTCCCTCCCCAGCATCCCTATAGGCCCCCTTCAGGTATTGGAAGGCTGCTATGAGGTCTCCACGCAGCCTTCTCTTCTGCAGGCTGAACAGCCCCAATTTTCTCAGCCTATCTTCATACGGGAGGTGCTCCAGTCCCCTGATCATCCTCGTGGCCCTCCTCTGCACTTGTTCTAACAGTTCCATGTCCTTTTTATGTTGAGGACACCAGAACTGTACACAATACTCCAAGTGAGGTCTCACGAGAGCAGAGTAAAGGGCCAGGGGCACCTCCCTCGACCTGCTGGTCACACTCCTTTTGATGTAGCCCAGGATACAGTTGGCTTTCTGGGCTGCAAGCACACACTGCCGGCTCATGTTCATTTTTTCATCAACCCACACCCCCAAGTCCTTCTCCGCAGGGCTGCTCTTTCCTGATTTATTCTGTCTTGTGAGTGCTGGGGTTTTCTGGGTGCTGAGTCTCCAGCAGCACAGTACAGGTGACTTGCTGAACTCTGATTCTACTTAAAAATTAAGACCCATCTGGGTAGAGAGAGGTATGTTCTCTGCAGAACCAGGCTGAAATGTGCTGCCAGTCTGCGACTGCTGGGGATAGAGAGGGCTTTGGGGAGCTGCTGCAGCTGTGGAGCCAGTCTTTTTCTGCTGCATTTCCTGTTGCTTTGTAAGGCAATTCAGAACCCTATAACTGACTCTCAGTCACCCAAATATGAAACCCAATGGCCAAATAACACATTTCAAGACAATGGGATGGATCCAAACCTGGGTAAAGGTAGTGAACCAAGTATGTTCTCACCAGAATACATTTGGCATGTTGTCATTAAAACACAGAGCAAAGCCATTACTTACTGTGTACAAATTAGTTTGTACTTACCAATATAAGACCATTTTGACCCTGTTTAAAGACAAAGGAAATATTACTGTGAATATTTGAAACTGACCTTAGTCTATAAAGAAACAAATTGTCACTTAAACCCATGTACTGAATTTTGCAATACTTTGAACTGTCTGTCCCCAAATGATGAGCAAAACACAGACACTTTCAAAGATCATGAACGCTTCTCACCCAAATTATAATTATCTCTGTGTTCCTGCCCATAGGGGTGACTTTCTTGTGGTTACTTAAATGCTGGAGTGAAACTTTTGTTGGCTTTCTGGTGATGTGGGTTTTGTTTTTTTTTTTGTGGAATAGCCACAGGCTCGGTATGTAGGCACATCCCTGGTATTTTTCCAGTTAGGAAACCTAAGGAATATAAATGGGGTGTAGCTATAATGATCCCCCTCATGGGGAGTTTGAAAACCATCAGTGGGTTGCCAGTTGCTACAGCCATTTCTGTACAGGGGCTCTGGGATTGGCCAACTGAAACAGGAATAGATGAACTTTGAACAAAGGGAGCATGATCCAAGAACCCGTATAACTCAGAGAATCCTGGGGGGTTGAGTGAGTGTTAAAATGGCCAGTACCTGTCCATGGCTTAAGGAAGTGAACTTGGGACAGTGTCTTAGCTTGTCTTTGGGAATGTCTTGACTTATTAAATGCTGCTTTTATTTTTTTCTGGTCCTGGAACCTACCTAGTCATTCAGCTTGCTGGGTAATTGCAGGTGCTTGTCCTGACAGACCTGCACGGTTTTGGCTGTCAGGATAATGGATATCTTTACTCTCTGCAAATTCTATTTAATTTCTGCTTAGAAAACAGTCCTGAGTTACAGGTCTTGCAAACACTCAGAATGCCCATGTGTGCATGCGTGCAGGCAGGTATATATCCTTACATGCACGTGTCTGCTCAGTACATGATCCTTGGCTGCATTTCTTGTACTCTGGAGTGTGGTCCCAGATGCAGCTCTTCTCCAAATAATGTTGTGTGAAATATTTGGGATTAATTTGTAGGGATGTGCAAAACATCTGCTCTTAGCTCTTTTGTAGTGATATGTGCTGGGGACACTGAGCTCTCTGCTTCCAGTTCATTAGGACCAGTGTGTCTTGTTCTTTTATACTGGAATTCTCAAAATGAGGTCTGTAATCATCCTGGCTCACATCCCCATGTTCCTCATGTAGAAGAATTTATGCACTGTCTTAGATTTCAAGATGAGAAACCTCCTTCTCCTCTCCCCTTCTCTCTGATTTATTTTTGGGGCGCTTGTGCCCACTGGTCAGTGTGTTCTGTAGGTAAAACTTGCATGGAGATAGCAACTGGCCATCAACAGGTTTTAGAAACTGCCACATCCTCAGCTGAACCAGGTTTGAAAAATTAGTGGCTTAACTACAGCAGCTGCTCTCTGCTCATGGTCCCACTTCCCGTTAAAATGTGTGCAAAGTGGCAAAACTATGATTTTTTTATTCTAGAGCAACCTTTAAACAGTCAATTTCAAATATTTTCAATATTTTGGACATTCATGGCAATTGAAATAAAAATAAATGAAAACTTCAAGTCTTTTGCCAAGTGAAATTTTCCTTAGCTTGAGAACATTTTGATGCTCTGCAGTTCACTACCATTGTGACTTTACTGATGAGCACAGTAACGGCAGCAAGTGTAGACAGGACTGAGGCACACTTAATGCTTATTTCATCCACCTTAAATCAGGAGATGGATAGATAACCAAATGTCAGAATCTTCTTGATTTTGCCTGAATAAACATGTAAAGCTGCCATCCTCAGGCTCTGAACAAGGTTGCATTACCCTTATTCTGCTTGATAATGAAATGAGGATGAAGCAGACTGTCACACAGGCTCATGGATTTGGAGGAGGGCAAATAGATGTATGATTCACATCTAGAAGGGATCACAACTATCAACAGCTCTGTACCTGTGAGCACCCTCCTGCCTTTTTGTTCATGTTAGGGTGAGTGCTGATGAGTAACACGGTTATATGTCTCTGCATGGCAGGAGAGGTCCCTAGAGGCAGTGTATCTGTGTTTCACTGATCAACCTGCGGGGAACAAATGCATTTCCAGTGTCACTGGGGAGCTGGGAAAGTGATGTTAGTTTAGTTGTGATAATCTATGTTAGTTGTTTCCCTGACTTGGGAAGATGTCAGGGACAGGCAGATGCTATAGCTCTTGCCATTTCCTGGTACTGGGGTTCTTAGTTCTAAAACAGGGATTTTCCAGCATTCCCTTCAACATGTAAGACATATCTTTTCAACATGTCTTTCCCTTCTGAATCTTGAGTTGTAAGGGAAAGCCCCTGGAAAGCATCGAGCTTTATTCTGTTATTCTGGAGAGCTCCAAGGTGTAGGAACCTCTGCCCTTCAGGTGGGAGATTCTGCGGGAGAATGTAGCCATTTTCCAGAGGATATATGCCCACAATAAGAAGGGGTCCTCGAAAGTTTGAATTCCACCTCTCATGTAGCTCAGGTGAAAACCCCAGTAAAGTCTTGTCTTGGCAGAGCTCTGCGTGAAGCTGACAGCTCTGGATTACACTTGAGCCTTCAGGATTTTTGTCACATAAGTACACTTGCTGAGTAAGTCTTCTCACACAGCCTTTTACAATGAGTCTCCCTTATAGCCTGTAATCAAACTAGGTGGGTTATAATTAGCTTGAATGGATTAAAATTGATTATAATCAGCTTGAATAAAGGAACATTAGCTCGTGAAACTGTTCTGTTTAAATATAAGAGAATGGGGTCTAATGTATGGGGCGCTTCACAGGAATTGCATTCTTTTCCCTCTGAGGGCAGAGGGACAGGTGTGATACTTCCACTACTCTGAGAAGGGCCAGTCTGCTTCATTCTGTGAGAAGACAGAAAGATCACAAAGCAAGGCACCCTGAGCATGAAAGAAGTCTGTAATGCAAAGTGCATCAGAGGACAAATTTCTTTTTCCTGTATATATCAGAATACCTATTATGAGAAATTGAAACAAGGATACCAACTCCAAACAACCGCAGACTACAACAATATACAACTTTAAGCATGCTACTGAAATAATCATAGTTAGAAGATGCTAGTTTTCTGCATACATTAGCTGCCCTAAATTACAAGCAACAAAAAAATAGGAAGCTGAAAGACTTTACCATTCAATGGCGCTTGCATTGAGACTGGTGTCTTTAGGAAGAAAATAAGCACAGCAGCAACTGTGACTACACTGAAGCTCTTGGCTGACATCTCAAGGAAACACTTATAATATTCCGACAGTTCACAGGTTCCTCTGCAGTCTGAAGAAACTCCCTTGTAGATGCATGGAAAATAGCAGAATGCACACATACAGAGGGGCTGCTGAGGAAGAGCTTGTGCTCTTCTCTCCCCTTGTGTCTCTCCTTGCTTTTAGGACTGCTTTTTATAAAGCTCCTGAGACTCAACTCAAAACAAATGATGTAATCAGACCTGCCTCTAGGTCACAGCACCCTCTGAAAACTGATCATATCCTTCACTACTTCAGCTGTAGTGAGCTCCTCACAGGACAGACTCTAGCTCTTAGAGAGAGAGTTTAAATGTGGAACTGCAAAAATTATTTAGCAGAGACACAAATGCTTAAAAAAGCTGCCCTCTTACAGGCCATACCACTGCAGAGGTTTTCCAGCCTATTTCAGAGTGTCTCCCTCAATTCCCATTTTTGGATCAGTGTCATTTAGCATAATAGGCCCCTGTGAGTACTGGAGGGAAGAGACTTGGGGCTTTGTGTGGGACTAGTAATAACTGAGCCACCATAGACACTCCTGACAAAACCCATCCAATTTGTCAAGAGGGGTTTTTTTTTTAAGCTCTTGGAACTGGAAGAACACGTGAAGCTGAGGGGAGGGAAAACTCATCACGAAACAGCCCAGAGTCTAATGTTATGTTCAGGACATGCATGGAGAGGGGTAGAGGAGCACAGAGTATAAGTTCATGTCCTCTTCTGAAGGTGATGGAGGAAGAGCCTCTTAAACTGAGTACATCATGGGTAGTTGAGGAGCAGAAGGTGGGATTAGAGAGGCTGTTAGGTTTAGGCTGAGTACTTTATTATTTGTAATTGTTACTAACTGCTTACTACTTCTCAATAACAGCTTTGAAGCATGTATTAATTTTGATTGGTCAAGCTTTATTTTCAGCATCTTTATTTATCACCTGCTTTTTCATTGCTTGATGCTATCAGACTTGCCTATTTTTTTCTACCACCATTTATGAGGATGATAAAGGGAAGTTACTGGAGCATGGCTCACTTCTGTGTAGATCCCAGGTAGGGACCTGCTGTAGAGCTTAATTCTGGCCTACTTCTGCAGCTCATCTGTAGCTCCATCCTCTCAAGTTAGGCTGCAGAGAGCAGCAGCAACTAATTCATGTCTTGTAGCTTTTGGGAAGCAGCTGTGGTTGAGCACAGGTCCTCGCTCATACTTCTCAGTATTTTGTAAACCTAGACTGTCTTTCTACTTGGTTTGGTTCAGCCAGATGTAATCTAGCATGAGCTATAGTGAAAATGTTTTGAACATGGCTTTTTAATGGCCATTGTCTGAAAAAGAAGGATGCTGTCTGCCACGTTTGTACAGAGCGGCATGCTGAGTGTGTGGAAGCATTTGGGCTATCAGCACATGGTTGTTGCTGCACGCAGGACCTTCTGTAACCTGCTGAAAGTTTGGGAGTAGAATTTTGTAGGTTGCAGTAGAAGAAATTGTTTTGTCAGCAGCCTTCACATGACTGGCAGCCTGTCTGACAAGCTGCTAAGGCTGGTATCAGTAACAGTTGAAACTTGCCTCCTCTACAGAAGGACCCTGGTGTGTAGGAGGGTGTGGGCTGAGCTATCTGCCAAACTGCATTTTCGTATCTCCTTCCTGCCTCTTGTCTGCAGTGTTCTTGGGAAGTTCACCATGCTGAAGTGTGCTCTGATTCTTAGAATCTCCCTCAGCTGTTTTTGGCATTTTCACGAGCTACACCTCTCCTTCCCCAGTTTCTGCTATAGTTTGGCTTCATGTCCTCGGGAGGAATTCCAGACAGTGCTTGTGCTTTCAAGGCTGGCTGGATAGAAAGCTGTTTGCTTGCAAAACGCAAGCCGCAGAAAAAATCCAGCTCCCTGACACAGTTACCTGCCTGTGTTCTGCACACGCCACACAGGGCTTCCCATTTTGTTCTGTCTTCAAGAAATTTTAGGTTGCTAGCAGTTGGGTTTCATCTCAGCATCAGTCCAAGGCAGAGACAAAGCAAGGTTTTCATAGGGTTCTTGAGAAGCAGTAGATTTGGATCCCCAGTGTGAAAGGTCAGGTTGAAATTTCATGGTATGGGATTTATCAATTATTAGCGTGTACTGCCTCCTAACAAACAGTTAGTAGTAGTCATAAGGCAGCAGGAACATACAGACTAATGTGATAGTCACCTTGAAAAGTGAATGGGACAAGTTTAAGGCAACTCATTATGCTCAGAAATGTCTTTCCTGAATGTGGGTGTTAGCCACGTTAACATACATGTTTATAATGTTGTATGCAGTAAGTAGAACTAAGAACAGATCATGTGGATAGTGGATTAAAAAGCCAAAACACAACTGCCCAGCAGGACCACAGGCTTCAGAGGGACTCCATGTTGCCTTGAGATTCCCTGTTGAATTGTGCAGAAGCGCAATTGGACTGTAACATAAGATGATTCCCTGTGCTGTTTCTTCTAGTTGTGATTTCACATTTTAAAGCTGGGGCAAAGGAATGCAAGGGATGAATAATAGACTGCCGAATGTCCCAATGTTGGAGAAAAATAGAGTCCCCAGAGTTTGAAGCCCTAACCCAGTTAATAGGCAGCTCTCCCCACCTGATTCAATTAAGGATCAGGAATCCTTTTTAAAAGCAAGAACAACTGCAGGGTGCTATCTGGCCTGATTATAGGCTTGCTTAGCAGCTCCATTATTTCTGTTCCTCAGTTTTTCTACCTTGTTTTCTCTAGAGCAGTTGATTGCAAAGCTTTCAGCTTTGCTGGTCTCAGTTGAGACAGTGGTGGAGCTTGGCTGGTTTACTACAAGAGTTCCCTGTAGCAATGGTACCAAAATATTATCACCATCCAGCTGCAATACAGCTAAACTGGAGTTTGCAGTACAGGCCGATTTTCTCCAAATGACACTGAAACTTTGGCTTCTGAGGCACCTCAACATGACAGACAGAAAGAAGTAGTAGTCACTATCTCAGCCTCACAGTGTACAAACAGAACTGCTTTAAAAACAGATCATTACCTCTATTAAGGTACACTTCGAAGGGCAGAAGATGCACTGTTACCAGCACAGTTATTTTCAGTCAAATTATTCTGTACCATTTTTTCCTCCCAGTCTTAGTGTGGAATTGGGGACAGAAAAATAGGTGGGACGTGCTTCCCAGGGCATAGTGCTGTAGAAATTAGACAATGATAGGGTAAATGGCCGTTAGGTAAGGAAAATTAGAGAATGACACACTTGTCATGGGGACATTTATGATTAGACCTGGGCAGTGCTATAACCAAGTCCATAACCAAGACAGCCCTCTATGATACCCGCTCAAGAGCTCTGTGTTTCTTTTCAGGGCATATGAAGTGATCTCTCTGCAGACCATCTTTCTGAGTAGCTCAGAACAGCAAATTACTGATTTAGTTTGAAAATTTACTCATTGCTGTTTTCCGTGGTCCATCTGAACATGTGCTTTCCTTCAGGAGATACACAAGCTCTCTTGAATGTAGTACACTGAGGCTGCTATGACCACCAGCCAAGATGATCACTGCTGCTTTCTGCAGTGCTCAGGCTTAGCTATGCCAGAAAGAGCACATAGCTACTTGAAAAGAGAATTCCAGCTGCTGCTGACCTAGTGGCCCTTAATGGATTTGCTTACCCTGCTGACCTAGGGGATGATAACCCCTATATCAGCATAGTTATTAACAGCTGCAATTTTTCCAAACTGTATGGAAGAAGTTAAATGAGCTCTGCAGTTGAGATTCCAGCTGCCACGAATATTTCTGACATGCACATTTTTATATTTACTTACTAAATCAAACTGCGTTTGCCAAACAAACACATTCCACAACGGTGGGCTCAGGAATTTTGGAGAAAGGAAATGAAGCTGATACTTCCAGCGATGCCAGGTTGCAAGAAATTATAAATACTCCCCAAAATAGTATGCCCTTGTAGAAGAAGTTGCTGCTACAGGGCTATTCTGAGTAGCCCCAGTGAAGTCCAGTTCATGGGTTCTTGCATGTTCTGAAGCATATGCTAAATGGGCTGGGAACTGGCCGACTGAGCAGAGCAGCATTCCAGGATTTCCTCTGTGAGGAGGCCAGGCATTACTGTGTGTGGCCACCTGCACAAATTCACATCCATTTCTGCAACCTTTCTTTCTGTTCAAAATAGCATTCAGATTTAGAGCCTGTCTTCCCTGAAGTCAGCAGCCTTACTGAATTTATCTGACTCAAACAGATCATACTGACACAGATGTAAAGCCCCCTATGAGTGCACACATTGGCTTGTTCTGAGTACATTTTCAGAAGGATTCATTTCTCTTGAATTGCTGTGTTGAATTTAACCTCTTACAGTGAAACATGGCTGCAAAACAGCTTGGCCTCGGGGTCCAACTGCTGGGAAGACTTCACTTGTGTTTAAGCAGGAGAATAAACTGTGATGCTTAGAATAGGTTAAGCAGCAGCAATGAAAGCAGTAGACTGAATGCTGTATTTACAGTGGCTGTAACTATACGCAGTTAGAAATATTTCTAATCATGACATGCATGTGAGTCAGAAGTCCAAATGTATTGCCACTTAATTTCAAGGCATTACATTCATTTTCTGCGAAAAAGACCTGTTAAGTATCTGCTTGGTTGCATGTGGGAAATACATGTGATGAATAACAATCTGGGTATATACGAAGCTTAACATTAACCTTTTTGATGCTAATAGATAACATGACTTAACAGAGCTTCTTAGTCACAGGGATGAAGTAAGGATTATACATTATAAGTTATGTTATAAAGCAGGAATGATGCTGCTTTATAATCAGCTGTGGGTGTAGGGACTGGCCATGGTTGCTGTGTACTCTGCAAAGGCATGGTTTATGCTATGCAACTTTTAAGACATGAGAATAACCTCGTATGTGAGTGAAGCCCACTCAGGGGCAGTGCCTGACGCTGGTCCTATGTGTGCCATTCCCTAGGACAGCAGCATTCTGCAGTGGGGCTGTGGAAGTTTTCCCAAAGATCGTGGAAAACTGCTGTCTCTCTGTCTTCAATAAACAATATTGGGGATTACTTTTTGCTTGAAAATAGGGAATAATTGTAATAGCCTCTCTCGACTTCTGTACTCAAAGTATTCCTTGTTGAATACACTATTGGTTCCTAAACCCATTCAGCCTTCTAAGAACTGTGAACTGCAGGGATAAAGGAAGCTGACAGGAGAATTATGAGCTCTGCAGACAGGCCATTAAGCCAGAGTCATTACTATTGAAATCTGTGGTTTAATGTTCTGCTACATCCTGCAGTGTTGCCTTTTTAGGGTTTGGCAAAGAAAACAGGAAGATGAGAGATTTGCTGAAAGCCTAGATGTAGATGGGGAGCACAAAGGTGGAACTGGTCAGCTTAAACCAAATGCAGCTGGTCTGTAAAGCAGAGGCATCTTGTGTTGGTCTTTGGCTCAGAGCACTATCTCTTCTGAGACGCTGTACAGTGGTACTGGCTGAGGAATAATGATGAGGTGTAAAATTGAGAGCGTTTTTCTGTGATTGTATTCTGAAGCATATTACAATGGGGTTTGTAAGGCAAGTAGAGGTGAAGCTTTAAATGCTAGCTCTCTTTATCTGTTGCGTTTATCTGAATAATGGCATTACTCCTCTAGAGAAAGATCCTTCACCTTCTTTCATTAAACTCATTGATTTCTCAGCTTGTCTTAGGTTCCACTGTATCAGGGACTCAGGTCCTTCCACACCATTAGAGTGGAGCTGAGGACCTAAGTCATTGAATGGAGGAGAAGTGGCAACTATATGAATGATGTGCAACAAGAATTGGTATCTAAAATAGGCTCCCCTAAATTTCCGTGTCGCCTGCCAGAATGGTGACCCCTGCCACCACATGAAAAGCACAAATGGTATCCTGAGTTATAAAAGGTTACCTAGTGAAGCTGCATGAAATAATAAAAGAATCCCAAAGGCAAAACTTTTTCTGTGGTCACTGCTGTGACTAACATGGTTTCTCTTTACTCATTTGAAAACATGTTGAGGATATACTTGTGGGGGGTGATGAGAAAGGATCCCTGTAAGGTGGCCACAGACCATAACAAAGTTCCAGCCAAGGTTTCCAGCAGACCTAAACTGTGAATTCATGGTGCTGTCAGGTGAGCTTTATATAACAACTAAATAATAGGTATACACTTGCTAGTTGCTATATTTGTCCTGTCTGCACACACTGGAAAGCCCAAAAGTGGGGTTAAAAAAAGGCTCAAGCAAACAAGTCAAGAAGAAGAGTACAGCAAAGTGAGGCATTCTGCTAAAGATGGAACACAGCTTTCTCCTCATTGCCTTGCACTCCTGGATCCTGACAGAAATACTCCTCAGAATAACATGATCATTTTTGTTGCTGGCCTCTGCTCTACTTTATACACCACACAGGGTCATGGTGTTGGCTCAAGAGCTTAAATGTGGGACACTGAAAAAGTAACCAGACAAAAGTCTTGCTGTAGGGAAGACAGGCATTCAGATACATCAGTTCTGGCCTTGTCTAGAGCTGTCAAAGCTGGTAGGGTAGAAGGGAGTGAGCTGGACAGGGTACCAGAAGTCCCTGTGCTGTATTTCAGTTACTGTCTGTGTGACTGACTAACTTCTGCTTAATTTCTGTCTCTTCACCTTTGTAAATACCTGTAGATGCTGCATACTTTCCACATGGCAGACAGCCAGGCCCATAAAGCAGTATGAAGTGCGGAAGTTTGAAAACACAGCGTCACTGCTTAGTTTTCTCCTTCCACTGGTGCAGTTGTGCTCTTTGCTCTGAGCATAGAGTTCACTGCAGCTGATGCAGCTGCACAGAGGATGAATACAAGGGCCCCTTGTCACCACCTCACTTGCTTCATCAATGCAGGATGGCTGGCTAGAGTCAGACCAGAAGTCCTTTCGTGTCTATGTGGCTGAGAGATGTTATGTGCTCATAAACTTCTATGCAACTGTAATTCTTCTGTTACAAAACAAAACCAAATAGCAAAGCCAAGGCTGCTTGTGATGGAACAAAAAAAAAAAAGGAAAGAAAACGAAAACAAAGCCAAAAACTCACTTTGTAGCTCTTTTCCAAAATATCTTTAAGCTGTCTGGAGTGACTCACTAATGTCTGCTACACATTAGGAGACCTAAAGGTGTATTTTAAAGTAAAACTGGAGAGATAAGTTAACTCTTCTTCGGCCTCAGCTCCAGATGTATTTATGGCTTAATGTTCTGAGTTAAGACTGTTCTAAATCAACAGGAGAACCTATGCTTAACCAACTATGGGATGGCTAAAATAGCTGTCTCCTCATGTTGGGCTTGCAGAATGAGCTCTGCTCTGCAGAAACGCAAGGCAAGCTGTGCTCCAAGCAGTATTTTATTAGCTTTGGAGGCATAAAAAAGCTTTCTTGGTTTGTCTTGCTGGTAAACACTTTGCCAGTCAGATGTTGGTTTTAAAAGCTAATGTGAAAGAAGTCAGTGTTGTAGTTCTCCAGAAATGTAAATCTCTTAATAGTGACTGTAAAAGCCAGGGAGTTAGGGCTGGGGGAAGAGGGTGAGGGAAATGTGGGCTAGTTCTTTGTATGAAGGCATGAAAAAATGGTGTGTATGCAATGAAGTGTATCCTGCTTGTATTTTAAAATATCTTGTAAAAACCTTAAAAAATCTTAGCTGTTATCCAGGAATGCAAGGAGTCCACATCTTGTTGCCTGTACTCCCTCGGGAAGGCAGAGCTCCAGTGGTGCAGCTGCTGGTTTGGAACCTCCCCACAAGGGGATTTTTCATGCAGCACCCCAGGACATGGAGCTGTGGGAGTTCTCCCATCAGCTTGTTTACTGCAGCAGTCTTGTGTCCAGGGCTGCAACACGATGTTTCATATAGAGCAATAAACACGTTATAATAGCAAATGATGAGGGTGAAAGGGGACCAGCATCACACAGCACTGTAAATTGTGAGCATTCCTGAAGAATATTCTTTTATTACAGAACCATAAACTGCTGCAAACCATTTGCTTCCAGAGGCGCTGCTGGGAATGGGAATGACTTCTTCACTGACAGGCAGCACATGAAAAGTTTTTCCACATTAGCTGCACAGATCTATCCAGATGATGGTAAGCCAAATGGATTTTTAATTTCATTTGTAATTTAAGCCCTTCATTTCAGCCCTTAGTGATGCATCTACACAATCCCTGACGACTTGTAACAAGCTAACTGAATAGAACCTCAGACTGCTAAAACCCTGAAATGTTTGTTAGTCTCTCTGAGAACAGAATACTTTCTAAACAATATAAGCAACATGTGCCAACAACACATAGAAAAAGCACACAGTGCACATACTTGCTGGAAGAAACAAACTCTGTAGGTAGTGCTAGTTCTTATTTTTCTTGTAGAATAGAATAGAATAGAACGGAATAGAATAGAATAGGGTTGGAAAGGACCTCAAGATCATCGAGTTCCAACCCCACTGCCATGGACAGGGACACCTCACACTAAACCATGCCACCCAAGGCTCTGTCCAGCCTGGCCTTGAACACTGCCAGCGATGGAGCATTCACAACTTCCCTGGGCAACCCATTCCAGTGCCTCACCACCCTTACAGTAAAGAATTTCTTCCTCATATCCAATCTAAACTTCCCCTGTTTAAGTTTAAACCCATTACCCCTTGTCCTCTCACTACAGTCCCTAATGAAGAGTCCCTCCCCAGCATCCCTGTAGGGCCCCTTCAGGTATTGGAAGGCTGCTATGAGGTCTCCATGCAGCCTTCTCTTCTGCAGGCTGAACAGCCCCAATTTTCTCAGCCTATCTTCATACGAGAGGTGCTCCAGTCCCCTGATCGTCCTTGTGGCCCTCCTCTGCACTTGTTCCAACAGTTCCATGTCCTTTTTATGTTGAGGACTGTTGGCGAAGGTAAGTTTGGTCACTATATGGGAAAAGCGTACACCATATAGCTATCAGCAAACTTCAAATTTTATTAACAAAGATACCTGGTTATATACACTAAATAATGAGCCTCATACATATTGCAAAGCTGAGCTCCTAATTGGTTAACCTTTAAAATGTTACTCTTATCTTATTTCTGCATACTTGCAGTTTACAGTTAGCATGGTTAGCTTGAAAGACGCTTTGTTACAACAGGGCCCTATTGTCCAGAGGGACCTTGTGGTCCAGCTGGACCAAGGGAGTCAATGGGAGTCTGATTATCAACAGAACCAGGGGAGTCAGCAAGACCTTGCTAACTTTTCTCAAGACTTCTGCACGTACACGAACTTTAGTAACCCTCAGGCGAGGTCTCAGTGCCTGTGGGCCACTACCGTACAATTGTCAAGTGATTGTCTGGATTGCTCATAGGCCTAGTTCTGTTGCTAATGAGACATCAAATTCATCTGGCTGTGGCCTTTGTCCACTAGCCATTCGTCAATAAAACTCTCCACATTTCCCCCGTTTTCTTTTTGGGCTAAAAGCACATTATTCATAGCCTTCATGGTCATATTTTTCACACAAGAAATAAGACATCCAATAATCAATAATCCTACTATGAGTACAATCAAAATCACAAGTCCTTGTTTCAGCAACTCTCTTAGCCAACCTGATAAACCCCAGCCACTTAACAGTGTGTCCAACGGGCTTTGCCATTCTTGCAATTTCTTCATATTGATATTCAATTGTCTGATCTTGTCATGAATGGACTGAGATTTATCAGTAAGGTTAAAACAACACATTCCATCAAATTCTTCACAGACATGACCATGAGCAAGTAATAAAAAATCAATAGCGGCGCGATTTTGCAAAGTCGCTTTTCTTATACTATCAGCTTCTGTAGCAAGATCATATAAGATTTTAGAAGTTATATTGATTTGTTTTCCTGCCCAACATGTTAAAGCTTTGATTGTTAAAGCATTATGCACAGAGCTAAGAGATGGCAAAAATATAGCAGACGCAACTGTTGCTGCAGTGTCCCATAAGAGTACTGTATCAGAGCAATTACCATCCAGAACTTGCAATGCTCTTTTCGCTTGGTGTTGCTTTTGAGGTAGCTGATAAAGTTGCAACAGTTGATGTTGTCTTGGTGTTATCAGTGTTAACTTTCCAATATAACATGGTCCCCCAAATGGTTTACAAGGGATACCGGGCCAAGCTCTATCCCCACATATTAAAAAATATCCTGAAGGTAGAGCTTTGGCTCTGGTTTCTGGATATTTAATTTTGTGCATTGGACAATAAGATTGATTATTGTATCTCACATCTAAGGGAGACACATGAGTTTCAATTGGTCCTTCCATACTAGATATAGAACTAAACTTAACACATCCTTCTGCCGGTTCTGAACCCAATAAACTTAATTCTTGTGGATGTAAGATCACCTTTGTTAAATTCCTGATTAGTAAAGCATTCAAAGTAGACATAAAACTCCAAGAGGTAAGGTTAGCAGCTTGTCTAATAACCGTAGTATTTAAAGGGATTGACAAATTTACCTATTCATCTGTAAAATCAGAGAGATTAACAACTGGACTCCCCATCAAACAAGTTTTAAATGGATTACCAGCTTGGTGCAATGACAAACAAAAATCGTTTACTCTTGCTTCGTGAGCCCATTTTGTCCAAACATTGTCTATATAATAACTATCAATCAGTTTCTCTGAGAGATATTGATTTAAGGCTGTCTGTAGGGAGAATGTCATCAGAAATGCAGATAAATACGATACGCAAACACAATTAAGACTACACATTACACTATAAGCAGTCCAAATTACCAATAACACAATCATCTTTAAACAGTTCATGTTCAGTTCTTTCTTTAGTGATCTTATTCTGTTGATTCTTCTTCTGGTCGTGCGTCGTTGCTGTTTCCCGAGCTTGCTGATGTGACGTTTGGAGCAGGCTTAGTCCATTTTGCCAGCACCCACAAGGGTCCTGCAGGAGCAGAAACACACAGGCAGCTCCGTCCCCAATACAGAACTTTAGTGGGGTTTTGCCATATTCCAATTTTGGGGTCTTTATACCTGACCCATATCTCCTTTTTTTGTTTTTTGAGCAATCCAGACTTGATTCATAGCACAAAATAGCATACTGACAATACACTTCCATAAATAACAAAAGATTAAAATAATAACAATCAATACTGTTGAAACTGTTAAATCTTGTTTGATTACTATTCCTAGTTAACTACTAATACCCCAACCCTGTAACAACTTTTAAAACCAATCCTATTCTGAGAGTACTTGTAACTTTTGCACTCGTGAGAACTTAAAGTGTGTTTTTTGTAAGCAAGCAAAATTTACAGTCCAGCTCAGCAACCTTCTTATCTTAGCTCCTTCTTATCTTCCAGGCCTGCATTCTTGTTTCATTAATTGTCCGGGAGTTGCTTCTTTTCCACGGTCGGCTGCACAGTGGTGATCAGGAGTTACCCCTGCTACATGGTCAGCTGCACATACTTACTTTTATTCAGAGCAGGCATATGTCCATTCTCTAACAAGAAATCATCCACATCTCCGCTTTTTCTTTTCTTGAGTAAGTCAAAGCTGTTTTACCAGGCTCTCAATCATACCATGAATACGTTGCAAAACACAAGGTACAATCATAACTATGGTCAAGATTACTACCAAAATCATTCCAATACCTTTAATCAGAGAAGTGAGCCAACCATTAAAGTCCCAAGATGTAAGAAGGGCATCTAATTAAGGAATTTTATCGTTCTAATAGATATCATGAAGTACTTTCTCATGCTTCCAAGTTTCTTTAACATTTTTCAAAGTCCTTCCAGACTGATCAAGATAACTACAACAAGATTCATTAATTAAAGTACATATTCTGTCTACCTGAGCTGTTAATATATTTAAAGCCTTACAATTCTACAAAATTATATTTTTAAAGAATTTGCTTCTACTTGTATTAACATAGTCACATACGTATTGCCATTAAAAACAGCATAACAAACTTCCACTGGAATCATTTTGCACACTTTGCTTTAGTCTTGCAGTCACATTACATCCTTTGTTACATTCTATAACTTGATATGGTTCTGGTCCTTTCCATTCATTATCATGTAGGTCTTTATATAGAATTGGTGGTTTGGGCAAGGAATTATCTGTTAGAAGTTACAAATGTTGTATTGCAAAAAGAGAATCAAAACTAGACAAATTTAAAAGCTTTTGTATAAATTACGCTTTGCAAACTGTTTGAAGAAAATCCTTACACTTCCCTTAGGTGTTTTCATGTATAATACCTGCTTTAGATGACCCTATTTGAACAGAGGATGTGGACTAGATCATATCTTCAACATATGCCAACCACAGGCTGCTTGGCCTACCTTTCTCTCCTATATAGCTTTCTGATAACAGGAGAGACCGTCCCTCACATCAAGGTCTGGCATGGCATGTGTCCCCACCACTCAACGCCTGCTGGGTTGCAGCCAGCAGCGGAGCTAAAGGTTCTTCTTGGTGGCAAACACAGAGGCCAACCCAGTCTTGCCCTTGACTGTGGTAGGAGGTATTTGGCCAACGTCAGTCGTGGCACCTTGTTGTCAGTGCAGAGGTTCACCTGCTTCATTCAGTAATAAGTCACTATTATGGCAAAGCACATACAGATTTACATTAGCAGTATATATACTACAGGGTGCAGCAGCATGTTGAAGATGCTAGTGGCAGTGACAAACCAGCCAAAGAAAATTTTTCATTAGTGATGTACTTCTACCTTCTTAATTCGTTCCATTACCTGCTTTGTAACACTATCATTGTATTAGAATCTTTCTAGCTTTTGCCTTAACATTTTTTAGCAGCTGCTGCAAATTTGCATACTCCAATATCAGTTTTATAAGTGACAAATCCATACAATACAAGGTGTAGTTTCTTATTAGCAACTGGCTAGTAAGCACAGGTGGTTTTATATACAAAATTACAGCTTCTAATAAGAGCTACTTTACATGCACATATATTTAAGCTCCTGTAGCTAAGGTATTGGGTTTTTCCGCTCGTTTGTTCAGCTCATGACAAGGCTTCAGAAACTTTGCAAACAGCCACCACGGACCTGTAGGTAGGAGGACACAAACATACCCTCTCCCCAAGGTTATCAGTTCTTGAGAAGTAAGACAAGTTACAGTGATTTCTTAAAGCGGAGGCATTCCGATAAAAAGGGATGTGAAGCAGCTGCAGAAGCAAACTGCACAGTTAACAGTCAACGAGTTTGCAGTGTCATTAACCATTTTTTCTCTTCCTCTGCCACCCTGATGCTGTTTGGGTGGAGGTTGGTAAACTTGGATTTTTCCCTAGGTTACTTTAAACACACTAAGCAGGACTGCCCAGCAGCAGCTACAATTGCCAGCCTGCTGAGCAGCAGCCATAAATCTCTGCGGGCAGCAGCACTTTTCTATTAACCCTTTCTTGCCTAAAACGTTAATCTGCTACACATTAAAAACCTTTACATTAACCTAATAATAAAAAATACACAGAACACTGTCTGCTCTCAACAGACACACACATACACACATTCATGGGATCCCACAAACACGCTCCACAACTACAATATGTGAAACACAAAATGCAGACAATCATTATTTTCACTACATGGTCCCACGTACAGAACGTGGTGCAATGACCCTGTGAAGACAATCAGGAAGCCAGCTCCGAGCAGCATCATCGCAGTGCAGGGTGGCAGACTCAATCTCAGCGGGCGTCCCCACAAAGGCTCTGCCTCCCTCACATTGCATGAGGCTTGGGCTTTTGTACTAATCAAAATGCACACTCATTCCAATGCAGGTGGCCAGCCTACATCGGGAGAAGTGGCCAACAGTATCTATAAAGGTCTGCAAGGGTCGATAGAAACACAGACGTAGTTACATTTGCTAACTTTTAGTACATGAATATCACAAAGAGACTATAAGCACACAATACATCTGCATCCCCCACCCATCTTACTTTTCCCTTTATAACTGTCCATTTATCATGGGGATCTAAATCAGGCTTCTTTTCCGGACCAATAGGTCTCAGGCCAAAAGGATTATCCTGGTCAGTATCAGAATTATCAGGCGTCAGAATCTCAGGAGCAGCAACAACAGTCTGATGAAAATGCACAGGCTCCTCATTAACGTGTTCTGGAGTTTCAGTGTTATCAAGTGCTGTGCTAGCGGCTCCTTCCATTATACCCGGACTACTACCCCGTTCCTCCTCCTCAATCGGGGGGGCAATGGGCTCCACTTCTTCTACTTTCTCTTCTTCTTGCATTTCCCGCGCACGAGGAATCCTAATACTAGTCACAGCAGATGCAAGGGGCTCGCCTTCCGGTGGTCCTGTTTGTCCATACTCCCTATTTCTCCTATGTGCCTCAGCCGCTTTTTCTGCCGCTTTCCGCTCGGCTGCATACTGCAACAGTGCATTATACATCGTTCGCCACACTTTTCTCAGTTTCTTTGCTGTCTTATCATCCTCTAATACAGCCTCCCACAATATATCTCCAAATTTACGCCACTCATTTAAATCATGCACTGTATGAGGATTAACAAACAGTCCTTTTGCATATCCATAAGCTAACAGCTCTGGAACCTCCTTTTTTAAATTAATATCCCTGAGATTACGCTTTTCTAGAAACCTTGTAAATAAATCATATGCCACTTGCCTATCCTTGTTTAGACGTCAGCGCGCGCTATTTTGCAGCTCTTCATAGGCTTCGGTGGCACGTACGACCCAGACCGCCGATTACGATCCTGGGGGTGCTTCCTGCCCTTTCTTCCTGCTTTTGCACCGTCCTGGGCTGCAGACAGGACTCGACCCTTCCTCGCTCAACCGTGGTGCCCTATTTGCAACGTCTTCCCGTTAAGCGTTTTTCCGCTATTTCTTAGATCCGTCAGGGGTTCCTTAGGATCACGTCGGGGTCACCATTTTGTTGGCGAAGGTAAGTTTGGTCACTATATGGGAAAAGCGTACACCATATAGCTATCAGCAAACTTCAAATTTTATTAACAAAGATACCTGGTTATATACACTAAATAATGAGCCTCATACATATTGCAAAGCTGAGCTCCTAATTGGTTAACCTTTAAAATGTTACTCTTATCTTATTTCTGCATACTTGCAGTTTACAGTTAGCATGGTTAGCTTGAAAGACGCTTTGTTACAACAGGGCCCTATTGTCCAGAGGGACCTTGTGGTCCAGCTGGACCAAGGGAGTCAATGGGAGTCTGATTATCAACAGAACCAGGGGAGTCAGCAAGACCTTGCTAACTTTTCTCAAGACTTCTGCACGTACACGAACTTTAGTAACCCTCAGGCGAGGTCTCAGTGCCTGTGGGCCACTACCGTACAATTGTCAAGTGATTGTCTGGATTGCTCATAGGCCTAGTTCTGTTGCTAATGAGACATCAAATTCATCTGGCTGTGGCCTTTGTCCACTAGCCATTCGTCAATAAAACTCTCCACAGAGGACACCAGAACTGCACACAATACTCCAAGTGAGGTTGTACATAGGTATATTGTGGTTGCATATGACTGACGGTTTTGCAGCACCACCAGCAATATCTGCTCATTTTCCCACATGGCAAGGTGAAAGAGAACTGGCCTTTTGTCCTAGGAATGGCAAAGTGCAGCGTTGTTGATGCAGATGAGAAGCTCTAATGACAAGTCGGGCTTGTTAGCCTTTGTTTCCTTTGAGAAGAACTGTAATGAGAAGCTTTACCTTCATGCAGGAATACCGATAGCTTAAGACCTGAATCTGGGAGCAAGGCTCATTATTACATGCCATGTTTATGAGCACCTAAATGCTCTGGCTATTTAGATTAGCCCTTTGATCTACTACAGCTCTTACATCAAAAGAAAATTATCATATGGTTGGCAAGCATGTCTTGGTTAACCTGTACTTCGGAGTTTTGTCCCTTACAGACCTGAAAGATGTTGAGCCTGCCATTTTCCCTTGGGCTTGCATGAAGTGGCATTAAGTGAGACAAAGGAGAACTGGGTGTCCTGAATTAAAAGCTCTTTTTGGTTTTTTAAACTACTCTACACACCACACAAGTTTAATAATTTCTTGGGCTTGGATGCTCAAGTCGTATTTGCAAAAGTAAATTCTCATTATGCTTTAAATGCAGGTCTGGTATTCTCTACCTACTTCAAATACCATGCTTAGGATAGAGACAGTACAGCAATGAAGTCTCACATTTCTAGGACTTCATGGAACATTCAAAGTGATCTTCTATTGAAACAATAATAATTTAATGAGAGGATCACTTTGATGATCTATATCATTTTTCCAGCTGTTCGCTACTTTACAAAACTGCTAATGTGCAATAGGGGTAGATAGTGATCAGTCATCCTGTTAGTTAGCTTATTTTACATTGCTTATATGTTTGAACCATGGTTCAAATGAAACATGGAATGGTGTTGATGGGGATTTGTGAATCAGTGAAGACATCAGAATGTAGTTATGCAGCTGCTGCTTAACTATCTTTAAGTGACTAGTGATGGAGCAAGGAAGGATGACAAAATGCAGTGAGTCTTACCAAGCTTAATTGTTTGCTGACTGGAATATCTATTCTGGTCCCTGCTGTTAGAGAACCCTTTTAACAAAAGGGAATCTTAGAAATGAAAGGGTTTACTGCAATTATGTGTCATCTTAGATTCTTTTAGACACAGATCTCAGAACATAGAGAAATGACTGTTAACACGGTACACAGTGAATTGGGGATGGTTGCATTATATGAGAGTGGGTGAGTTACTAATCACTTCGTGTGGGAATGCCAATAAATCATTTTTTCATGGTGCCCTATAAATTCCATAAGTGCCACACAGGCATTACAGAAACCAGCCTGGGTGAACTCTAGAGCCAGCAGGTAGGGAAGTAGTAATATAGCCCTGTAGATATGTTTAAATATCTGCATTGGTTATATTGAGTCTAATTATGCGAGGCTCTGAGTGAAAGAAGGCATTGCAGGTTTTAAATTCTATAAAAGGTCTTCAGCTAGTTTTCTTGAATGTAGATTGTATCACGCTCCATATTAACTTCCTCATCCTCCCCATCTATGGAATGCCATGCATTTTAATGATTAAAAATATACTGAGTGTTGACCTCTAGTGTGAAGCAAATCAATATCACAGAAAACTGAGCTACATCTCTGATCTTCAAAATTCAGGGCTACCTGAGTCAGCAGTTCATAGAAGCTCTTTGATTATGGCACTGAATAGCTGTTGGCACATTTGTCTTTTGCTATAATGAGTAAATCGGTTTGGTGTTTGCAGCTTAGCAAGACTGGTTTGAAAGAAGTAGTAGTGCTCACAGGGTGTCCAGGTGGCTTCCTGTTTCAGAACAAGCTCTCTGTATTTTACCATCTCAGTTTCAAATTCCAGCCAGAGTAGAAAAATCTCAGGCGGCCTTGTTGAGTCCTTGAATTAGCAGACGTTAAACAAAGGGAGCGAGGAAAGGAAATCTGAACCAATGGTCTCCTTTCTCACAACTCTACTCAACATTGTGAATAACAGAGCCTGAAGAATAACGTAGTAACAGATACTGTAATTGAGTGACATGGCAAGAAAATTCCTGCTTCCCTGGTAATGAACTGATCTCCAAACAGGATAAAATGCTGCCATTTGTGAGCTAACACTGGTCTTGTTCAACTCAGCTATCACTGTAGTGTATATACTGTCTTTGTGTACAATGGCTAGTTTTATCCAGGAGCTTTGCTTTGGAGTGAGAACACTTCAGAATCAAAATGCTCTGAACATTAGCACCTTTTGGGTTAATATTTACAGTACTTTGTGGTCAGTAAAGTAGAACCAAGATCCAATATGTGTGTAGTACAGTACAGAATTCTTTGAACAAAACTAGAAGCAAATACCTGCTGCAGAGAGTCAGGTGGGATGCCTTTGTAGCTTACAGCAAACAAAGAAGCCAAGCCAGCTTGTAGAGTATTTTGACTATCAACAGTCTTGTTTAATGTAAAGGGAAGAGTGATACTGTTTGTGTACAGTGGACAGATACAAATGAGACTTTCACTGTAGTAATATTCTGCCGATATAATAGGTATATACATATAGGTATAATAAGATGTTAGAGGTGAAAAAAGTCATTAATTCACCCAGTTTGTCCTGGGGCATTCCCATCGTACCATTTTTAAATGTTTGGAATGGAACTTTAGAAACTAATTTAAACACTGTTTTGCAGTATTTTCTTTACATGTTCTTTTTACAGGCAAATTGATTTCACGTCCCGATTCCTGAGTTTTATCTGAAATAGTAAAATTCTGTGCCATCTCATTCTCTTCCCAGCCCTCCCAGACTGATAGAAGAGTAATTCTTCTTTTAATTATTGTGACTAGATTATTGTCTGTTTTCCTTAAATTTGTTACCAAGCTAATCATAGCAGTGAAATGAAAACCCTGCATGTCATTTAAACCTGCAGTGTTTGTGGCTTAGAAACCTCTGTGGTTTTGCCCCACGTGATGTTAAGAAATAGTGGGTTTTAAGATCTGTAATTACTCAAGTGCTTTGGAACAATTTTCCTTTCCTTGATGAAGCAGGTAGGCGGATAGGCTGGTCCCAGCTATCACATATTCCAGGCAATAGGTATTATGAAGCCTTCTTTAAAGAGGAAGCTTGGGAGTTCTTTGTGCTCTGAGACAGTATCTAAACTGAGCTGCCTAATTTTATTTTATTTCTTTAATATAGTTCTTTTGTTAGCCAAAAATTAGTGAATAAGCCTTGTTCAGTTGTGATGAAGAGAAATTAGCAGTGTTGGCTATAAGATGTTCTATTCTGAATAAGATAGGATAAGATAAAGCCTGCTGATCTTAAAAGTAGCTTAAACACAAGTACAGAATCATTATTATATTCTCAAGACTGGATTTGGAAAGAATATAAAATTTACATACCTGAATATGGTCAAAGCTAAGTGCCACGACATGAAATACTACTGCTGGATGTCACCCTGCTGCACTTGCATTATTGAACAGACTCCAGATGACAGTGTAGCAATTGATAAATCTGGTGTGAAAGCTGCCAGACGGGAGAACTTTCAGGCATTTGTTGAAAGTATGAATTAAAAATAACCTTTTGTCTGTACAAATACCACCTTTAGAAAACAATGTGGAAAATTTTAAACCATTCAATTTGTATCATTTATTTTTCACATCTCACTTGGTTTGCTTAAAAAAACCCCATCACAACCAAAACCCACAGAATAGTCACATTCACCCTTATTTATACCTTTCATTGTGACCAAACTGTGATAGTGCAGACAAGGCTAAGTTTGCATCAAAACGTTGCCTTTGTTCTATTAGATGCTTCTGGAATCCTTGGGGAAGTGATGTAAAATTAGCACAGGCTCTCAGAAATCACATCACTGCAAGATCATTTGTAAAAGCAATCTTCTGATGATACCTGTATCAGCCCAATACAATTGTACTGCTATAGTCAATGTAATTCCCTACAAGAAACAACTCATTAAAAATGAGGGATTCCTCCTTAGCACTGCGGAGAACCATTAATCCTGTGGAAGCAGAAGTTCAGGTAATTTCTTAGTGATGGCGTAAACAGGGGAGACTGGAGAGTATTCCGTCCTTTGGCAGACCTGGTTCGTTCGCACAATACTTGGTGTCACACCGCCCCCTCAAGGTATGTGTGCAGAAGTGTCGTGGACATGCTTGGAAGAGTCATGCTCATTTACACACTCTAGTCTGATACTCTAAATACTGTCAAAGATGCTTGCTCTGGCCATTTGCCTAGTTTTAAACTTACGTCTCTCATCTTAGGCATCTTGCCTTTTAGAGAAGAATCTTGAGCCTTGTAACGGAGCTGCTTGTGGTGTTAATGATCGAACACTGAAGCTGTGTGACCTTCATTTTCAGGGGACGTGCAGGAAATGGAAATAGATTTGTTAATGAGACAACATGCTGCCAGAAATGGGCTTGTGGTATTTCATGTGCTATTGTGAGCTTTCTATACATGCAGCTAAGCTTGCTGCAGAGATGGCATATAACCCACAGGGCTGCTAGGCCAGCCTCTAGCTGAGGTTTTATTACACTGAGACCCTGTATTAGAACTCAACTGTATTATGATGCTTTCTGTTGATATTTTCCGTGCCAGCTGTCTGCCTCAGAGTTGCATCTGCACTGAGTAGAGAAATCATTTCCTTATGGTGGATTTCTGTGTAGTCTCCATTGCTATTATCGTCACATCAGAATATTTCATTTTTACACCTTTGGGAGATAATAGGTGAAAGCACAATCTGTCAACTTTCTACACATCTGGATTGGCATATAGTATTTTCAGAGTGTTTACTGCTTTTTGTGTTCAGAGCAAAAGGCTTGCTATTATCCCTTTTGAGTTGAGTGTTCAGTGCATCTGCCAATCTCATTCCACATATTCTGAGTTTACCACTTAGTAAAGAAGAAATGTGCCATGGGAGGAGATATTCTTTCTATCTTTATGCATATCTTTATGCAGGGGGATTGGAACTGGATGATCTTAAGGTCCTTTCCAACCCTGACTATTCTGTGATTCTATGTTTCTATTTAATCTAGAAATTGAGGACGAATTTTTACCTATAGGGATAGGAAGACTTCAGTGCATGTGTTCTGAACAGAGCTAGCCTCTTTTCCACAGCTGTAGTTGAGAACAAGTTTAGACTTCTAACTTAAGCAAATAGGTCTTCTTACTAGAAAAAAATGGTTTAAATAACTTGCCAGGTAGCATGCAGATAGTGTCTGCCAAAGACTGAATAAGATTCTAGTTCTTCAGGGTAGCATTCATTCCACTCCTACGGCTTCCTCCATTCTTTATTCTGTGCTTTACAATTTGTACAGCAAATGAGGAAGTCACCTAAGGCAGCAGTCTGCTTCACTTGATGCTTTGAGTGATGCTCATCTAGTGATTTTGAAGGAAGCCAAAATCACATGAAAAATCTTGCTCCTGCATTGTCAGACCATATCGTAATACGTACACAAGGGAGGCAAGTTAATGCTTTCATGAATGTAAGAGTACAGATTTTATTGTTGAGAAATACAGCAGAACTAAAGAACCCTCCAGGCAAACTTCACCACTGTAAATTGTTAATATATATGCAAAGTACCAATTGAGGGCCAAATTTTAACTCAGATACTCTCTGATAGAGCCGCTATGGATGACTACAAACAGCCCACAAGAGGATGTTGTGTAGAATATCTCTACTGTAGTAGAGATGATGATGCAGTATATTAAATAGAAATTTCTAATTTATAATGCTAATTCACAGGCTCCTGTTGAGAACTGATTGCACCCAGAATGAGCATGCTTGTAGGATTTATGTTAGCTATCATCTAAATCATTCTGCACTGAGGAAGGATGCGAGCAAGAGATGGGACTCCAGTTCCAAACGAAGTGATTTGTATCCGACAAAACTTACTGAAAGAACAATCTGAAAAGGAAAATTATACCCAGATCTTCTACTCCAGTTTTCCTCTGCATTCGACATGTAGGCCTCCCTGCAAGCCACTTGAAACTGTCCTTGTAGTGGTGCCTTTGAGATACAAGTGCTCATAGAGTTGCATTATTAACTATTCTTCAGTAGGCAAAAAGGCTGCATTACAGATATCCCTTTTCTAAACCGTGTTTATGCATCTTCACACATGTGATAACTGCTTTGCATCGTGACTCCCTAACATATTGAATCATCCTTACTTAAGTATTTATCTTGGCAACCAGAGGTAAACAATTTAAAGGCTGCCATATTTGCTGTGGGCATGGCAACCAAAATGAAGAAACATGCAAAAAAAGTGTCATTTGGGCAAAATGACACTGTTTAAAGAGTTTCACAGAATAGTTGTCAACCCAAACATGAAAGAAGGAATAAAACTCTGTTATCATCTTGCAAAGGAATAACGTATCACAGTGTGGATGGTTTTGGCTCCTAAACATGAAACATCCGGGATGGTAAATGAAGGGCATACCTTGGCAAGTGACACCTTTTTATTTAGTGGTTTCTCACACCTAAATGCTTCCCAGTGTTATAACTGGTGTCTATCATTCTGGGAGATGCTGTGCTTAGCAGAGTTATGCAGTCCCTCCCAACCTCCTTTCAATTCCAAGCACCTTTCGTTCTTTTGTTATAGGGATCTTAATAACTCTTCAGCAGGAGTGAAAGAACATTTTTGTTTGTGTGTAATATTGCAAGTTCAGTAGTCTCAGCTTAAAATAAATACGGTAGATGATGGTCAAAGGCCTCTTAAATTAGACCAAAGTCATGGGCTTTCTTTGTTAGAAGTCTGCAAGTTTGCAGTCTTCTGGACAAAAAAGGGGACCTCATAAGACAAAGCAGTACATAGGCTTTGTATCACTAACATTTCTGCAGATGTCTTTCTTCCACAAGCCTCTATGTTCATTACAGTTTTGCTGCAATGGATTATGCCTGTTCGTCTTCCTCTTCCCTTAAAGATACTACTCCCACCCCAGTAATCCTCATTCCTATCTGCTACTCCATTCAGACTGTTACTCTGTTAAGTCCATGAGGTGCTTGGGGAAACAAGATGGCTATCACCCATTGACTCTCACCTCGTACTTGGGTCTAGGCCTGTCTTGCCAGAAGATACTCTTACAACATGGCTATGCTTAGAAAAACTGGTCTCATAGGAGGTATCATAGCTCTAATGAGTAGTAGAGATGTAGTAGTTCATGCAGGCAGGGGTTCAATTCCAGTGATTGCTCTTTTGAGACAGATCCTGGTTTAGTTTACTTAGGAAAAGAATTGATTTTCCTCTCCATGTATATTGTATCAACTGTAAAGTCATGAATGGGAGTGCTAAAATTGAAGTAGATCATTAGAAGGATTAAAACATGTTTATTTACCATATTTAATCTTTGTTAACCAGCTGTTTACTTTTAAAAAGCTAAATATACTGCTAACATAATCCACACAGTGAGATAGATAAGAACTGACTGTTTTGGTTAAATTCTGGTTGCAAAATACTACTGAGAGAAGGCCAAGTGACGCTGATAGGGAGGGGAGAACAAGGAGTACAGATCCAGTTGAGGTTTCTTTGTCACTGTGTGTAAGGATGGGTGGGGAATGACAAGAGAATTAAACATCTGCATTGATTAGAAAAGACAGACAGCAACTGCAGTCAAAGTGCTGCTTTAATGTAATGTATGTCTTCATTATACATTGTGGCAGAGTAGAGAAGAAACAAGGGAGCCCCATGTCTAATATATAAACATGCTAACACAACCACCTTTTTGCTCCTTAAACTTGTACAAGTAATCCCTAGATGCGTGTCAAAGTAGTGATTTTCAGACTTGTTTCATTTTTGTTTTGTTTTAAAACAATGACAACATTTCATTGTTTTAAAATTCTGTCCTCCAAATTAATTTTTGCTCTATTTGTATATTTGTTAGAAAATGACACAAATACATACTTTGTGTAGAACCTGTAAAATACATGCTGGGAATGTTACTTACCTGACCCATCAATGTGACAGTTTTGAAGGATGGGGGGCATGTGAGGAAGCTCCATGGTTGTATCAGGATAACACTTGCAATCATTTAATTCACTGTTTCATAATTATAAAGTGATTTTGCTTCTAACTATACAGCTGGACATACAAACTAACTCCAGTGCATAGTCGAAGTAGTTTCTGGTGCTGTGGAGAATTGGATCGAAAATGTTCTGAATTTCCCCCCTTGTGTAAAAAGTGAAAAAGAACAGTGTTCTACCAAGGAGATTTGTCACTCTGAGACATCTTTCATATGAATATTTCAAGTAGCTCATCAGAAAATCCATATAGACCTGTCAGTTTCTAAAATAATCTTCTGTGAAATAGTGCTGTGCCACGTAAAATACATTGAGATAGATGCTTTTCGTGTCAACGTGCTGGTCACAGGCAAAACCAGTGGCAAAACTGTACTTCTCACATTAGTTACAGTAAGGAAAAAGGTCTAACACTCCCAATATGCAGGAGTAGTCACAGTTCCTTAGATTAACAAAAATCCCCCCTTTTTCAGGTATTATCAGGAATTTCTGGTATTATGATCCTAACATTAAGCATGCACATTTTTGAGATATAGAATTGTTATTCCATGTTGTCTGGAAAACCTGTAATACATCATCTGTACTTGTATTGCCCCTTCACATGAAGGTTAGAGTCACAGGGCGGGAAATCCAGTAACAGGCTGAATTTGAGGCCAGGTAACTCTTTAAAGGTGAATGCATTTGCAAGTAACCAGCAGAGACACAAGGTTATTACAACATTCTCTTGTCTCTAGGGAGAAGTTAAACCACGGAGCTGTCTAAAACAGAGCTCAGGAGTGAACATATGCCATAGCCTGTGCCTCTTCAGGAGCAGATTGCTTGAGTACAACATCTGCCTCTCCACACACAACGTTTCATGTGGTCTCTTCTCAGAGGCACAAAGCTGCCCGAGCGGCCGCGGGTGCTCCCCGCGATGGGACGGGACGGCATGGGACAGGACGTGCCTGCTCCGGCCAGCACCCGGCTCTGCGATTCATGCCCGCAGTAACGGGCAGAGTTTGGGCCTGGCGCTGCACTTCGCGGCAGTCCCCAGCACAACTGCAGACGGGGCAGGGCAGCCCTGAGGAGGACTTGGGAGTGTTGGGGCGCTCCCGGGGACCTGACCGTGTGCGCTCGCAGCCCAGACCCCCCCCCCCCCCCCCCGCCGTGGGCTGGGCTGCACCCCCAGAGCGTGACCTGCAAACCCCTGCTGCACTCCGGGGAGACCCCCCCCCGCAGTCCTGACCCAGCTCTGGGGCAGCAGCACGAGAGGGACGTGGAGCTGTTGGAGCGAGGCCAGAGGAGGCCACGGAGCTGCTACGAGGCCTGGAGCCGGGCTGCTCTGGAGCCAGGCTGAGAGCTGGGCTGGGTCACCCCGCCGCAGGCCTCCGCCGGCCGGCCGCTCCCCTCCCGGCCCGTCGGCCCGTTCCTCAGGGCCAGCCCCTTGCACGAGCCGGTCTCTAAAGCCGGGACCGCGCGGCGCGGCTCGGCTCCGCCTCCCCGAGACGGGAAGTGGCGGCAGCGCCGAAAACCCGGCGGGAGGAGCGCTGGACGGGAGGCCGGCTCCGCGGAAAGCTCGGCGGGCGGCGGGGAGGCGGGGTGAGGGAGCAGCCGGGCGCGGACGGGAGGGCGGCTGCCCGCAAAGCGCGGCGCGCGGATCGCGACGCTCTCCATAAGATGGCTGTTGTGCGTGGGGTGCCGCTGCTGTAGCGCCGCGAGGAGCCGTCCGTCGCGCCCAGCCGCCTCGCCAGCCATGGAGTGCCCGCATCTCGGCTCCAGCGTCTGCATCGCGCCCGACTCGGCCAAGTTCCCGCAGGGCTCGCCTTCCTCCTGGTGCTGCAGCGGTAAGTGCTCCCGCCGCGGCCTAAGCTGCGCCGGCCCTCCCGGCCTGAGGTGGCCCCGCGGCCCTCACGCGGCGGGCGGGCGCTTCTCGCCGCCGCCCGGCCGCTCCTTTGTTCCCTATGGCCGGTGCGGGCCTCGAGGGGGACGGCTGCCCGTCGGCGGGAGAGCGCCCTGCGGCCGGGGGAGGGCCTGGGGTCGGCCTGGGGTCGGCCTGGGGTCTCGGGACTCGGGAAGGGGGAAGCTCCCCGGCTCGCTGCCCCGCCGGGGGCCGCCCCGCGGGACCCCTCTCTCGGGCGGTGATGGAGGATCGCCGCTGCGCCGCTCACCTCCCGTGCTTCTCGCGGAGCTGCCTCCACATGTCCCGGTGAGGGGGGAAGCCCGGGGGGTTTAGCCCTGATCCTTGTCCCGGCCTTGCTACGCAGTTTGTCTGTCGCGGTAGCGCGGCCGGCCAGGCTGAGCGGCAGACTTTGTCTCCGCCGGGGGCCGGCGCCCCCCGCCCCGCCGGGCGCGGAGGCATGCGGGATCGTGGCTCCCGGCTCCTTTTGTCTGCCGGGGAAGCTGCGCTCTGAGCCCTGTCCGGGGGAAGCCTGGCCGCTGGGACCGGGAGGAGAGGAGCCAGTGGCTGCTGTGGGGTCGGTGTGTTTTGTAAATCGGTCTGAGGTTACTTTGTTTTTTATAATAGACATTTTTGAAAGGACTTTAGAGAGTGTAGCTGTGATTGGACTGCTGAGGCGGAAGGCGACTCTTGGGCCCCCCCTTTGAGCCAAGAAGCAGCGCAGTGAAGGTGGTCTCGCTCACCCACTCTGCTCTCTGGCTCGGGAGGAGTGAGGGGTAATCTTTTTTTAAGTACTTTGCTCGCTGATTTAATAATAATGCAAATTACCGTCTTTGAAATGTAGTTTCAAATGTGTTCAGTAATGCTCCTCATATGGTGTATGGTTTGGTTTGTTCGAGGGCTTTCCCTTTAAAGGTGCTGTGCTTCTACACAGACAGCCTCCGATGGTTGCTGTAATTTTTGTTGCTTGTTTTTGATGTCTATAGCTTGTTATGAAAGTAGGTGCAACTTAAGGAAGTAGTCCCCACTTAATAGAAGGAGCGTGACTTGTGCCCTGGAGAGAAAGCCTCATTTGGAAATGGGTGATCAGGGAGTACTGAAATGCTGGATATTATAAGGTGCTTTTTTTAAAGGAAAGGTGGTTGTCTTGTCTCCCGGTGTCCGTGCTTTTGTGTGGGAAGGCTGCTGCTTACTTGAGTTTTTCCCTGATTGCAGTTTCCTGGAGCCAAGGTGTGGTAGTGCTACTGCTTCCTTTGGCAAACCCAGTTATTTTACTCTGTAATGCTTTTGATTTTAGATGGAGTACACTTTACAGTGGAATAATGTGGAGAAATTAGTAGAAGGAAAGGAGCAGTACAGGAAAATTTGTTGTCCTTAATGTTTCTTACTCAAAAAAATTAATTTCAAGAAGTCTTAACTCTGTTATCTGAGAACATCAGTTGTAAGCAAAGTTGTCAACCAGAAGCATATGGTAGCTGGGAACCACCCTTCAGGGAGCTTTAAAAAGATAAAGGTACCAAAACAAAATATACGCTCTGGTATTATAACTTTCCAACTTCAAGAACTAGCCAGAATGCAGCTGCAGGACCCTGTTGGGTACGCTGGCTCTCAGCAAGTTCAGCTAGTAGAGCAAATGTTTCTTTGTTGTTCAGAGCTGTTTCTCCCAAACCAGCACTTACCAGAAGAGCCAATTGCTAGGCAGGCGACTGATTTTTTACAGCTGTGAGGCAGGACGACAATGCTGGACACTTTGGGGAACTGCACAGATTGATCGCAGCACTGTGTCTGGGGGAGTGCGTCTGTTTGTCTGCTGTGCTTTTTAGGAAATCGAAGCTAACAAGTCAGGCAGTACTCACGTAACTGTTGAAATCTTAACAAGTAGCTAGAGAAGAAGGTAGGTACATTGAATTTAAAACATTCCAGTGAACAGCCAGCAGTTTCTTGTTGATTTAAAGCAAATGAAAACTGTTCTTTTTAAAGATGAATTTTGTATTTCTACTAGTCTAGTAAGATTTAATGCATCCCTTTTCAGTTCCAGCTAGCAATATGTGAGTATTGTTACATGTACTCCCTAATGGTATATAGACTACTGTCTCTTGTTGGTGTTCATTTTAGTGAGATCAATTTTTTAAAGATATGTGATAGTGTTTTCTTTCAATTCACAATAAATACCATTTCTTATTTACTGGCTTTGCTGTAACTTGATAATGTAAAATTAAAAGGAGAAAATTCCCCATGTATAAATTAATATATCTTAAAATTTAATGCATTTCCTATTCCTTTTGGTGCTGTTTTCTAAGGTTCTGTGGGCTTAGTTCTTTTCCTTGTTGGTGTTGCCTCAGTTGGAGAAAAACATTTAGAAGGTAATTTTCTGCAGTCTGTAATTATAAGGCATCTCTCATCAAGCATGTTGTCTTACAGTGACTCAGAACTTGTCAGTCCTGCTCTGAGTTGCTGCTGACCTTTCCAGAAAAGGAGAGTAAGTGAAGATACTGATACGGGAAGCTTTCTGGCAGCCACCTGGTGTGCCAGTGAGAGCAAAACATCGCTGCAGAGTGGGGAGTTCTTAGTTCAGACTGCCAGGGGCTATTTTTATCATTATCCTGCAATTTGAGGAGCTGGAGTTGTTACACTGCCTGAGTGATGCATGTTGGTTAAGTACCTTTTCCTTCTCTCCACAAAACCTCATGATTGTGCCAGTAGCTTCACAAGGTAATAAGGAGGCGCTTCTGAATATTGTTAATTGATATTGAATATTGTGCCATTATGAAATGGAGGAGTGTTGTGTTTGATGTTGATACCTGGAGGCTAAGTTTACTGATGCTAGGGAGTTGATTAGAGAAGTGTGTGCACCAGCCTGAATTGCTCTTTTGGTCTACATAAGTTATCCTTGAAGCTACCTAACAGAGTTGTTATAGAGGTCTGGTGGTGAAGGAAGACTTAAAAAAAAGCAGTAAGAGGAAGCAGTGACAAGTGTGTTGATCCAAGTATGAATAGGGCTGCTCCAAAATTAAGGAGTAATGGTTCATTTTTATGTGTCTCTAGAACTTCTGTTATGTTACTGTTGTGTAGTTCAGAAGTCTGTGAGTTTAAGGACCCCTGTCTAGAAAATGGCATGCTTCCCTCTGAGTGTTTTATGCAGTCAGGTGTGCTGTGTACAGTAAGCAGCGCAGAAACTAGCATATATTTGTTTTCAGGAGCTTTAAGACTATCAAAAGAGAGCACAGAATGCCTTTTGACAGATCCAGAGGCAGGTGGTGGTTGTTGTAACTGGGCATTTAAAAGGAGGGGAGACAAACAGGTAAAGTAGAAATTGTACAGGAACTGCAAATGGTTTTAATCAGTGCTGTCATGTGAAATGCTGCATGCAGATGTCTGCTAACTCTGATTAGAGCGCAGTCTTCTCATGCGCTCCAGTTTCTGAAAGTTCTGCTGAAACTGGAAGCGGAGTAGTTGGAGGCGTTGGCAAGACTGGAGTGTTGCAGTCTGCATCAGTTGATGTGTGTGATGTGCCACACCTTCAGCACTGTTGTGCAAATCATGTAATTATGAAAAGCACCCTGGAACAGCTCAGATGTGGTATTTCTCAACAACTTGTCATAGTCTCGTCAAACCACAAGGAGCCAGGCCTCACCTCAGAGAGATTGCAGTCTTCCAAGCACACCTGAGCAAGTCTGGAGAGTTTTTCCAGCTTTTTTTCTGCATGGTTGAGGATTCATTAGTTGTTCTCAATGGGGACATTGATTGTTCAATGTAGAATTTGAATTTACTTTTTTAGAGCAGCTGCAGGCAGGTAGGATTGTGTCTGCTGAGGGGAGGATTTGGTGATTTGGGTTTGTTTTTTTAAGGGGAATTAACTTCTGAAGTAAATTTCAAGCTTGCTTTTCAGATCACTGTCAGTTGAATACTATTTCTTAAATAATGTAATGTTGTTAAATACCGAAGAGCAATTCTGGCTGAGGACAGGTATTTCCTGCAAAAGGTAAATGTATTTGGCTGGCACCTGTTTCTTGCATTCTAGCTGCTGTTGAATAAGGGCTGTAAGTTCACTGTTGGTCAGAAACATATATTGTGGCATCCGTACATGACGCAGGGACCATAAAAAGTACAGAGGAGAGCTCGCACCAGGAAGTTGTCTGAGGCCTAGTGAACTATGATTATGGTAGAGATCCACATGCTGAATTAAGGACTTTTTTTCTGTGTTTAAAGTTAATTTAGTAAATTGCTTAGGAAACTCAGTTCAGAATAACCCTGAACATCACCAAATGCTTTGTTTACATGTGAGAGCAAATGTTTTCAGCTGAGTAGGAGAACTTGGAAGAACATGGCTGTACTGGTAAGACTGCTTTCCATGGTTTTTCACTTTTTGGTTGTGTTTTCTCAGTTAAATCAGTTGCACGTTCTCTTTTCACTGGGGTAGGGAACAGCATTCTGCCAAAATTTTTTGGCACTGGACTGTTGCAGCCAGTGCCAAAACAAACATACTGTAAAAGCTCAGGTACACAAACTTCGACCCTCTTTGCTTTCCCTTTAATCTCTTCTTGGTAGTGTTTCTTCTGCATCTCCCTGACTGTTTGACTCTCCATTTGCTTTTTCTTTTTTATTACTAGAGGTCCTAATTTTCTCTTTCCTCCTGTTCTTATGGTACTTAATGTGATAAGAAGGGATTGTGGAAGTGGGAAGCTCACACAAATGGTGTGTGAAAGAGGCACATGCCTGCATGGCAGACTCTTGGTTTATCCACAGATTAGTGCAAATCTCATTTCAGCTGGTTTAAATGTAATCAGACTGATACTTACCTGCCTTTCCCAAGACCTTGAAGATGTGCAGGTGTTAAGATAAAGGCATTATTCTTTGGTTTACTGATTGCTGCAAGGTGCTAAGGCCCACAGAGCCAGACCAGTTATGTTTTTGTCACACCTGTGTTTGGGGTTCATAAAGTTTCAGACCCAGCTGGGAATGAAAGTAAGCTTTGAGCCGTTTCTCATTTGATCAGTGCTACTTGTGTAATTTAGTAACCTCTTCATGTTTTGCTTTGTGTTTTAACAAACACTCATTGCCCAGGTGAAATGTGGTAAAGGCCATTAATTAAAATAGTCCATGGAGGTTAGAAAGTGCAACTTAATCAGAAATTTAGTTCTGAAAACTAGTTAAGGCTTTTCTGATCTGTTTTTTGAGATGACTGAAGAAACAGTTTTTATTGTAGAGTGAATTAGCATTATAGCTGGTAAAATATTTACTGCTTTACCGTGTCCTTGTTATGGTGGGAGTAGTGTAAGCTTTTGTATCCATAATGATTTGTTTCCTTAATTGTAAGGGGGTGTTTTAAACTGTTCATGACACTTAACCATTAAGCAGTCTGAACTGCCAGCTCACCCCCCAGTCCCGCAAGCTGATGGCTTTTCAGCTTTCAAGTGGCATGGTACAGTCAGGCTTGGGGTGAGTGTAGGAGGTCCTTACAAACACCAAACAGGCAGATACTGATTTTTCAAGGTAGTTTATAGGTCCGTCATTTAGGATTCTGTGCGAATGTGAGCGTCTGCCTGTCCATGGCCAAATACACGTTCCTTTCTCAGGATAGCCGTGGCCCTTTCTGAATGTTTTTTTTCAACCTTCATTTCGTAAGTTTTTTCAGTGATAGTGTTCTTGTCCACTGAACACTTGATGTTTTTCTTTCCTCTTCTCAGGGATGCTTATTAATGTGTCTTTTGCTAGTATTGAGGAACTAGGAAGGAAATAGTGGGGACTGAAAATAGATAAATTACTAGCCTGTATAAAGAAAGCGAGAAGTTGTCTTGCTGTCTTTCCCCTGTTTTCCCTCCCATTTCCAGCTTGAATGTTTTGACCTGCAAGTGACCACTGACTCAAAAAGATTCCTTTCTTTAAGGGTTTAAAAATCTACATTAAGCTGCTGGCTTTGCAGTGTTTTTTCTGGCTGCTGTTTGAAAATGAGGTTTTGCATGTCTCAGCCTAACATGACGATTCAATAACGGATTTTTTATTGGCATGCTACCACTATAGTGGGGAACAGTATCTGTTTTCTTCTGAGGGCTAAAACCATGTAGTTTTTAAATACATAAACATATGGGGGGGGGGATGTAGTTAAATTTGGTTGTTATTTAGTTATCAAAGTAGCCAAACAGCTAGAAGTTGGTTTTGGAATGTAAAGGAGAATAATTTTTTTAGAAATGCTTTTTGGCAATGATTGTTTAGTAAAATAATGCATGTGTTCTTACTGTTGCTGTCAGGTAGGATGTGATTTATGTAGGATATGTAGGAAGATCAGCTGCTGACATGTCTTGACCTGAAGTTTGAGTTGGCATGTGGAAAGACTGAATTACCAAAAAATATGGCAGTATTGTAGCCTGAAAGCTGACACCTATGTATGTGGTTGGAAGTGCTAAGTGACCACCTTCTTTACAATAAAAAAACAGCAGCACTGCATGCTCTGGTGTCTTTGTGTATGGCTGCTGTAGGTGATCTGACTTTGGTTTTGTACCTTCTCCCCCACCCCCAGTTCGTTTAACCACTTCCTAGGGAGCTAATGGGTCTGTTGACGCTGGTCTAAAGAAGTTTTTCTTGCCTCCTTGTCTGCTTTTCCGCTACTGGATTAAGGGTATAGGCAAATAGAAAACCCATGCATTTGTAGCTTCAGAGTTTTCAGTGTGGAATTCTGATTGCGTAATCCAAATACCAAACTGTAAACCAGTGTGGTTGAGTGTAAGTGGGGAGGTGAATTACATGCAGATGAAGCTAATCACATTGTTCTCTGACAAACATTCTTCAGTGTTAGGAATGTGCGGGGACTTCAGTGACCTATTTGTTCTATGAAAAACTGTTCACTTAACTTTTATATTCTTATTCAGTTGTTGTTCAGTATGCCTGAATTATATATGATTCTTTCTTGAAATAGAAGGGTTCATTGTAACCATCTGTGAAATTTCTTATGTGAGACTGAGCAGTACTTTCATTTAGTGACAAACAGGGGGAAACCACATGTACCATTATGCCAGAGTGCATATATTAGTTGATTTCATAGGTTCACTCACTATCACAAAATGACTTATTTGTTTTCTCAGTAAAAGCTCAATCTTTCTGGTTTTGGCTGAAAGATAATAGCAGAAGAAATAACTTTTTTTTTTTTTTCTATAGCTCTAAGTGAGGGTTGTTTGTTTCTTTAAATATTCTTCAGAGTCTCTTTGAATTCTTGTACATTTGAATGTGTTTTGAGTCAGGCTTAGACTTGATACCGTTGAGACTTCTGTTCACTGTGTGTGTCTGTTATGAGGGTATGAAACACTGAAAGAATGGTTAACATTTTTGTATTGTTAGTAATGCATACTAGGAAACTTGCTTCCTTGTAAATTCTCTTGCGTTGATTTAAATGTAATTTAAATTTGATCTTTACCTTTTCCTCTAGTGCATGGGTGTTAGCTGATTTTAAAACAACATTTGAAACAGTGTAATTAAACCCCATTTCCCTTTCTGTCTGGTTTCATTTTGACTAGGGTGCTGTTTTTCTAAAAGAGGCAATACGATGTCTAACAAAAGAAACACATGTGAAATACTGCTAAATAGAATATTTATTTTTCTAATATCAAACGCTTGAGAACAAGTTTGGTCTATTTATGAACCTTTTGTAATGGGGTTGACAATAGGATAGAAAGGAGAGCTTTATGTGATGTGAAGTTTGAAAACAAATTGGAATACTCTTTAAAACCTAAAGAGTAAACCGTCTAGCTTGTAGCTAAGGTGTAGAGCATGTCTCTAGTTTTCAAAGCCTCTAACATTCTTTTTTCCTGCATTCTCTGTCTAGAATGGGGCTTTAGCCTGCACAAAGATTTGAAAAAATACTCTTGTAACATTTGCTTCCCTTTCCAGTCACCTGGTTTTCGTTATAGTTACTCATCTGGAATTGACTAGCCTTAAGTTCTTAAAATGCAGAGCAGATCCTTTTACCACATGTGTATACAGTTTAAAAACACCACTCCCTGCCCCTCCCTGCCCAAAATAAAACCCCAAACAAAAAACCCCAAACAGTCAACAACCACAGATGCTTAATGCAGTAAGTAAGTTCTGGAACCTACTCCTAGATTATAAAATAACATTAGCATTCTGCTTTGACTTAGTGCCCTTCTGCAGAAGTGAATGCTGGCTCTGCCTTGTGATTTTACTGACAGGTTTAGTTTAGATACTCATTTCAGTATTTTTGATTCCTCCTGACTGTAAACAGGCAATAGGGTCAGATAATAACAGAGCTTGCATGTATACTTGTGGCAACTGCCTTTTTAAATACACAGTTGAACGTGTAGTAAGAACGTTCGTGGGAACACTATCAGTTGTGTTATTAGTACATGAATGCTTAGTATTAAGTAGCTTACATGGCAGCTAGGAAATTTTACATGCTGCCTGGGAAAATACTGACTTACCTTAGGGGGCACATATTTTTCTTAAGCAAATGAAGTGGGTTTTTTTCAGTGCCAGAATGTCCAGTTATGCGTGTATCCAGATGTCCTGCAGTCTTGACTGATCTGTGATGAGGAAGACTTCTAATTTTTTCCTGATAAGCTGTTATATTATATATGCTGGTTTAAAACTGAGTTTATGGGCCAGAAGGAAAAGAGTGCACATGGCTCTGTAATATTGTGATTTGGACAGTTCATTTTAAGTGGGAAATCCTTGGTTTTAGTCTCAGTTCTGATGACTGTTTCATCTGGTAGATTTTGAATATAGAATGTTGATATTCATTGCTGTGGAGACTACAGCCTAGTAAAAGCTGTAAATGCCAGGCTTGCTGAAAGTCACACTCTCTTGCTTTGTCTCACTGTTCTCCTGAATAGCTACTTATTCATGGGAAGTGCCATATTCAACAGAAGGAGTAGTCAGTCCTCCCTCAGCACTTAGTAGTCTAGCTGGAAGGTCTTTCAAGGGTAGGAGGTGTGTGCATTAAACCTGAGGCATTCACATCTTGTACAAATGGGGCTTGAATGGAGAAAACTACTCAGGTGATTCATTCAGTCTTTGAATTGACTTTGTTTCTGCTATATGTGCAGCATACTATTTGTGGCATGTATGTGTTTGTCAACACGTACTTCTGTTTGTGGGACAGTTTGCTCAGCCCAGTATCGGTGCTGTATTCCAGTGCGGCCACAGCTATGTAAATCTCATTCCTCATGCAGATGCTGAGTACAGTTACAGTGGCATTTTTCAGTGTAGTTCAGTTTACTGGCCTGCTGTGTCAACAGAAATGGAACGGAAAAAAGGTCACTTAGTCCACAGATGTGTCTGTGCCGGTCATTATGTCATTGTAATTTAACCATATAATTACACAAGGAAGATAGGTGTGTTGGTACAGCTCCTGTTGAGAACAAAGTCCAGGTATTTTATAAAGGCTGTAAAAGCTATTGGAACTAGTTTAATGACCCTAATCTTGTTCCCATCCACCGTGCTCTTAACAGAAAGACCAAAGTATTGCTGTTATTGTGCTGATATTTTGTGGTCTTGTCTTTGGTGATGTAATAAAGGACTATTTTAAAACTTGGATGTAAGCACAGTTGTGTAGCAGCTATGGCCTCAGGTCACCCATGCTGCTGTGACAGTTGTTGCCAGTTTGCATCTGATCACACAGCTGCATACTGCCAGATCTCTGGTAAGCACTGGAGCTTGCAGGTTTCTTAACTTGGCTGCCTTACAGAAACTGCTTCCCGTTTGTCTGTTCCTCTTCCTGCTGCTTTTTTCTTCTGCCAGTATCTAAATTATGAAATGTGCTATCTAAACAAAACTATTGGTTTCACAGGTTGTTTGTTTACTGTTATGTAGTTGTAATTTTCCTACAGTGGAAATCTGCAGCTTTGTTCTGTAGGGAATACAGTGTTTGCCAGGAACATTCATACATCACAAGACTGCACTTGGAGTCAGTTTTCAATAAGAAAATAAAATCAAGATTCAGAAATATTATTTGAGTGATCATGAGGGTGGGGTGGTTGGGGCCCCATGATGAGAATGCCAAACTGATTAGCCATAACTTGCTCATTCTACTTGGCATAACTTGAACATCATCAGGATGATTTACAGAAAGTGGAATCTGGAGGGACATCTCTATGTGATCCCATAGTTATGTGTGAGTCTGTACATAATGGTGTTTAATTGTTTGCTCTCTTGGGGGTGGTTTGGTACACCTCTTAATTTACAGAGAGCTTTGTAGGATGCATAACAAATGAGTGTTCAGATTTCACTTAGAGAAATCAATTCTGTAAAATATCGTATTTGTCCTTCATATTACATGATAAAAAATGATGTTTCTAAGTTTCTGAATGAGTTGATATTGATGTAAAATGGCAAATAACTTACTGCTTCAGATACCATTGCAGATTTGCTTTCCTTTTTCTTATGACATGTTAGTATCATTTTTGCCTTACCACTTGAAGCTGTTCTAAAAATAAAGCAAAATGTGGCAGTTGGTAGCTGTGGCAGTAGATGCTTCAGTTCAAGCTGGGAAAGCAGCCTGTATACCACTAAATAAAGTGTAACAAACACAGAGTAGTATTATTTTTTTAATGTGGGTAAGAAGTTTGTTGAATGTAACCTTACTCCAAAGAAGGGGAGGTAATGTAGTGCAACCCTTCTACTCTTTTTATAAATAACACTCAACAAAAAAACAAACCCAAACCCCCCAGATTGCAGTTGGAATACGGATTATTGACGGCTGGCATGGGTACATTTATAGATGGGTTTGAGAGTTTTTCCTCACAATTCAGTGTTAACTGTCTGACCTGAAAGCCCTCAACACCCAAATCTGTTTCAAGGGCCAGGTTCTAGCGCTGTGTGATGTGCTTTGAATTGAGAAGGGGCTTGGTATGGATCTGTGTTTCTTATTTCTGGTATATTTAAGCCTAGTGCTTTCATGTTAGTACCACATCTGAAAGGACTAATATGCACTTTCTTTACAGGTGAAGCCAAACTGTCTACCTTTAATTTGCATTATAAGCAGTTCAGGGCAGTGACTGCATTTTGGCTGTGCATTCCATGGTGCCTGTCCTTGTTAAAGTGCTGAGTAATGCCTGAAGCTCCTGGCCTAATTTAATATATTAATAGTAAGGAACAGACAGTAACTGCTTCAAGACCTGAATTGGGGAATACCTAGAAAGCCAAGCTTTGATGCGAGTGTCTGCTGAGCCAACCTCAGAGAAGTACAGAAAGCAGTCTTCATAGAATCATAGAATAGTAAGGGTTGGAAAGGACCTCAAGATCATCGAGTTCCAACCCCCCTGCCATGGGTTGGAAAGGACCTCAAGATCATCGAGTTCCAACCCCCCTGCCATGGGCAGGGACACCTCCCACTAAACCATGCCATCCAAGGCTATGTCCAACCCCACCTTGAACGCCGCCAGGGATGAAGCATTCACAACCTCCCTGGGCAACCCATTCCAGGGCCCCACCACCCTTACAGTAAAGAATTTCTTCCTCATATCCAATCTAAACCTCCCCTGTTTAAGTTTAAACCCATTACCCCTTGTCCTCTCACCACAGTCCCTAATGAAGAGTCCCTCCCCAGCATCCCTATAGGCCCCCTTCAGGTATTGGAAGGCTGCTATGAGGTCTCCACGCAGCCTTCTCTTCTGCAGGCTGAACAGCCCCAATTTTCTCAGCCTATCTTCATACGGGAGGTGCTCCAGTCCCCTGATCATCCTCGTGGCCCTCCTCTGCACTTGTTCTAACAGTTCCATGTCCTTTTTATGTTGAGGACACCAGAACTGCACACAATACTCCAAGTGAGGTCTCACGAGAGCAGAGTAAAGGGGCAGGAGCACCTCCCTCGACCTGCTGGTCACACTCCTTTTGATGCAGCCCAGGATATGGTTGGCCTTCTGGGCTGCAAGCGCACACTGCCGGCTCATGTTCATTTTTTCATCAACCCACACCCCCAAGTCCTTCTCCGCAGGGCTGCTCTCAATCTCCTCCCCGCCCAACCTGTAGCTGTGCCTGGCATTGCTCCGACCCAGGTGGAGGACCTTGCACTTAGCATGGTTAAACTTCATTAGGTTGGCATCAGCCCACCTCACAAGCGTGTCAAGGTCCCTCTGGATGGCATTCCTTCCCTCCAATGTATCAACTGAACCACACAGCTTGGTGTCATCGGCAAACTTGCTGAGGGCGCCCTCAATCCCACTGTCCATGTCACCCACAAAGATGTTGAACAAGACCGGTCCCAACACCGATCCCTGGGGGACACCACTCGTTACTGGTCTCCAGCTGGACACTGAGCCACTGAGCCACTGAGCACTACTCTTTGCGTGCGGCCATCCAGCCAGTTCTTTATCCACCGAGTGGTCCACCTATCAAATTGATGTCTCTCCAACTTAGAGAGAAGGATGTCATGTGAGACAGTGTCAAAGGCTTTACACAAGTCCAGGTAGATGACATCAACTGCTCTGCCCCTGTCCATCAGTTCTGTAGCCCCTTCATAGAAGGTCACCAGATCTTCAGCAACCTTTAAAAAAAATCAGTTGTGTAATCTCTCGCAACAGAGCAACCATAGGTCAGAAATTTAGTACTGGCTTCTGTGTTTAATCTTAGTGGGAGTCACTTCCATATTTGAGTTCTTTGTGGGAGGAGATGTTTGTACAGAAGATAAACTACACATTGCTAACGTGATGCAATTGGAGCAAAGTTTTTCCTAAAACTTAAAGCAAACGAATGAGCCATCTTTTCCTATTCCCTGATAGGAGAGATGGAAAATTTTAGTGGGCGCTATTTTTTTTGGCATTGTGCAGAGCTGGTGGAATTATTTGTTGCTCTGTGCAGAGCTCTGCAGAATGAGCACTACTTGAGTATCATTTCACACTTGACAAGCAAGCAGTGCAGGTATTTAAAATGCCTGAATGTGAAATTGTAATAACTTGGTGCGTGATGGAAAGTAAGAATAAGAGTCTGCATTGTAATGCTTTGACCTCCTGTTTGTGAACCAGTTCTGCACGCAGATGATAACATAGTGAAAGCAGAAATATTATTTCAAAGCGGGAGATTTCTGCTGGGATTTTGATGCTAGAAAGACCATTTTGTGTTCCTGGCAAGGAAAGTGTAGAGTAGTGGTTTGTTCATGCAACACTTAATCTGTGTTTAAGTGCGTGAATGATTTTGGTTTCTGTTTCCTTTTTGTTAGCATTTTTTGTAATGCAGGAAAGTAAAATTGTATCGGGGTGGATGGGTGGTCCTTGTAGCCACCGTGAGTGAAACATTGGCTCTTCAGAGTCTGTCCTTGATCTTCTGTTTGCCAGCGCCAAATGTTGGTTTTCTCAATAACATTTTGGTCAAATTAGACAAACTTCTTCCTCTTCTTCCACTTTTCTAACTTGAAATGGAAGCCAAAGCAGCTCTACCTAGCTGTCCTCCTATCTGTCGCAAGATTACAGTCACAACAGTGGGAACCCATCAACTTTAGAAGTAGGAACATTTGGTTTTGGAAAACCAAACCCAGGAAAACTGAGACACGTGAGAAAATGTGTTTCTGAAGTAAAATAATTGTAGCAGTTGAAGAAAACAATTCTGGAGTCTTCAGTAAAGAGTTTCAAGTAATTGCTTCTAATAATATTTCTGTGGAATGTGCTTTTTTTTCAATGAACATAACAAAATTCTTAGCTTAAAACATTCCTTGGATTGGGCCTGTGGATTGAAGTACAACAACTATTTGTAATAATGAATTCAAATCCAAACCCCAAATCCTCCAGGAGCAGCGTTAGCTAGTTCTGGTTTTCTGTCTTTTTTAAATAAAGAAGGCAAAATCTAATGGTGAAGTGTATTAGCTCTTCCAAGCTGCTAAGCCAGTCTCTTCTGTTTGTCCCTTCTTCCCTCTGGCCTCACAGATCCTCATGGTTCTGAGGTCTTGTTTTAACTCTTTGGCTCTCTGAGTGAGTGCTCCAAGAAGCAGTCAGTTGTAGCATCTAGAAAAAGTAGGTGGCATCATAGTCTCTGTATTTTTTTTGGTAATTGAAGTAATCTTTTTATGGTTTTCTGCCCTTGCAGAAGTTTAGCATTAAATCCATCTTGTCTCATTATCAGTGGAGTATTTGAAAGTGTAATGCTATTTCTGTAAAATCTATGTTAATGGATAGTTATCAATTTTACTTTGTTCAAATCTAAGCATTGTCTGTCTCAGCATCCCTCCTTCAATGACATCATCCAAATTGGAATTCCTCTTAAGGTTTGAGGTTTCAATAGAAATTTATCTGTAGTTCCAAAATTGTGATTGTTTATGGAGATGCATATATTTTTTATTGACTTGACTAATGGGAATTTTGCTCTGCTTACCTATTATACTGTGTTTGGCCTACATGGGTTATATCAAGGTTTTGTTTCTAATCTGAATTTGCAGGCTTCGCTCCCAGGTTGGGGTAGGAGCTGGACTCCGGCTTGGAAGGGTGTTTCATCAATTTCTAGTATCTGTTGTTTTGTTTTGTTGTTTTTTTTTTTTTTTTTTTTGTTTTTTTTTTTTTTTTCACTTTAAGCCCTTTAGATTCAAAGTAACCATTTTTAAATTTTCTAGTCTTAGAAGATAGCTAAAACCCATAGATAACATCTTCTGATGTCTTGAGTGGATTGTGAAGGACAGCACTGTGTTAGCATTGTAGCCCTTCAGCTTCTTGTGCATGCCTTAAAGGGCAAAATCTTTATGGATAAAGCTTTTACCCGCACTGCAGCATAGGGATACGTATTGTATAAATGGTGTGTATTAGCATGCATTGCACAGTAATTTATTCTGTGTGCATCTCATCAGATTGCCAGGCTTTCTAGCAATGCCTCTTTCAAGTGCCTTCTTGTAGAACAAGTTTTATGAAAAGAAGTGCCGTGGCTTCATTAAAACCTAAAAGAAAGGGTTTTGAACTTTACCAGTGTTTTTGCTACTTGTGCTTCTGATATTTGTGTTGTATTTCAAACTCAAGCACAGCTCTTGTGGATGCAATGCAAACAAACTGATATTTTTTTCATGGAAAGTAACAGATAAATGTATCGCCTGCAACTGGAACCTGAGTCAGGAGGAGGCTCATGTGCTTTCCTGTCAATAGCTCTTCACTCTGGTAGTTTAGTCCCTAATAGAGGTTAATGAACATGGCTGGCTATTTTATATAACTGTGCTGCTAAGGGGGAGTCAGCAAAGCTATTGATAGCACTCAGCATGCATTATACAGCTGAAACATTGGAGCCGATTCATTTGACACTCTTTTTTTAATCTTTTACAGTGTGCCGGTCAAATAAAAGCCCGTGGGTCTGTCTGACGTGCTCCAGTGTCCATTGTGGAAGGTGGGTACGGAGTGTTAGTGTGCAGATCTTTTAACCAGACCTTTATCTTTTCCCTTTGTTGTTTGACTCTGAGGGACTTCATCAGAATTTTCCTGAATGCCCTATAATTCCCTGAAATAAACCTTTTGTGATCTCATGTAATGTTGTGGCTTATACTAATCACACTTCTTTGTTACCTTATGAGAGTCCAGTGGTGATAATCAACATGATTTTTTCCCCAAAAGAAAAGTAGACGGTGAATGTGATTGCTCTGCTCAAAAAGCGCCTGGAGAACGGCTACTGCAGTGCATTATTGTATAGTTCCGTTCTGTAAAAGGTGTTTCTATTGTAATAAGATTAAACCAGTGAGAATTCTTGGAAGCCCACAAATGCAGAGTTGGCACATCTTATTTTTATAAAAACAGCAACTATCCAGCTTAGACAGAAAATGCCTTAAAAGTACCGTGGTGTAGTTTTGGCACAAAGTTATTGCTATACCATAAAAGGAGTAGCTACTGTCCAAGTTCCTTCAGAGTACTCTTATGTTTTGTCTGTATTAGTTGAAATACAGCGGACGAACTTGTAGAGAACTGATACAGTCAATTCTGTTATTTATGTGTCAGGATAATTGTAGGAAATTGGCTGCTACGTACCTGTTTGAGGTGCACATATGAATGAGAATGCAGCTAATGTCAACATTCAGACAGAACCTGAGATGTGAACTTTTCCTCTGTCAGGTGGCATCTGTGCTGGTGTGCTGTTAATCTGGAAAAGCAGCATTAAGCTTAGAGACGTTGTCTTTTAAAGGAGATTGAATAAACTCCACGTTTTGTTTCTTTCATCATTACTCCTCCTTTTCTTGATCACAGCTTCCCCTCTTCTTTTGTTTTTCCAGCACAGACTATGATTTTCTCTTTTAATTCCTTTTCTAAATCTATCCTTAGTGAGACCTAAGAGAGGGGGCACTGCTTCATGTTACGTGGTGTGTGAAGTGAATAGTTCGGAATATTTTACTTGTTACTAATTAAAAAAGAAACAACATTACTGTCCACATACAACCTTTCTGCTGTGCAGTTACACTTTGAGTCAGTTATTTGTGCTGTTTGTTTTGACTTTTCAAGCTGCTCCCATCCTTATAATGGAAAATAAGGGAATGAGAAGAATGTAATACACCTTGTAATGGGATCCCTTTTGATCGTGAAATCACATGGAATATTATTCTGTTCAGATAATGTTTGAGATCAAAGTAGAGGAATAGGGCTTTTTAGGTCTTCACTTGAAGTGCATCCTCCAGGTTAGAGTTATTTGGGAGCATTATTGACCATGTTACAGCAGCAGAGCATTTCTGGTGGGAGCATAGCTTTCTAAACCTGGCATTTGCACTGGTAGGCAGAAAACCAACTCCTGCAGCACAACTGTCTCATCTGGGTTATGACACAGCGGCTGAGGAATTCTGCCAGCGCAGCAGTGTTGGTAGCTCTGTGGCTTCAGTGCCTTAATCAGCACAGCTGCGTTAGCAGAGCTGTTTACACCTGCAGGTGAGAACAAGTGTAGAATACAAAGACCTTCGTATGGAGTATGTACAGAGTTCCTGTCCATTAGTATTGCCGAGTTCAACAAGAAAAAAATAGAGAAGGGAATTGCCTGAGGTATGGCCATGCACTCCTATGTGTCAATGATTTTCAGCTGATTCTTGGGGTTATTGCATCTCTAATTACACTTTTTTAGTTGATGATGCTTAGTTGTCTGGATCTCAGTTTTTGAGCATGACAGTGCTCATTGTGTCAGCAAAAGAGCTGTAGGATTTTAGATTTCTTTTTCAGTTAATGTGACCTTTCAAATTCTTGAACTTCATAAAATGTAGAATGCTGTAATATTAAATTGTGCTGTGTAATGGGAAAGCTTAAAATAGATGTGCTTTCATATGGGGTTAGCAGACTGTTAAAGGGATCTCAAGCATGATGAGTGCTGTGTGGAGAATAAAGTAGAACTGTAAGAAAGGTAGATGGGAAAGCAATATGGAGAACTAACCACATTAAAGCTATGGAAAAAGGGAGCTAATAGTTTTCTCAGTTGTGAAGCTGCATCAGTTTGTTAAGTGTCCAGATCCCAGGATTTGGTACAAGGACGCCAGGCTGTGGTTGCTGTGAAGGAGCTGGAAAGATTAATTTTGACATAATGGGAGAGTAAAAGGGTAAAAAGGCAGAAAATGTAACCAGGGTTTTCACGCAGATGAATTGCCTATTTTAATGCCTGTGTAGATATTGAATGTTTATTAGGCTGTCTGTTTTCTCCCTATTTTCTATGAATGTTGGTTAAGTAACTGTTTAAAAGTACAAGACTTTTGTTTTTCATTTATTTTAGATATGTGAATGGCCATGCAAAAAAGCATTATGAAGATGCACAGATTCCTATGACCCATCACAAGAAAACAGAAAAACAAGAGAAAGTTCAGCATACTGTGTGTATGGATTGCAGTAGTTACAGTACATACTGGTAAGGGTTTAGACGCTGTGATTTGACAACATTTTACATACTGAAGGTGAAAACTCCTGTAAAGTATATTGTACTGCACACATTTTTGAGTGCTTCATTTCCTGATTTCCAGACCTGGTTTAAAAACAGTTGTGAAATAACTTTGTAAGTGTATTGTAGCACTGGTTACAGCTAAACCCCCTGCATTTCAAATGGTTTAGCAGAAAGTTTTTGAAATAAGTGCTATTTATGTGGTTTGGAGTTGCTTCTGTTTGCTTTGGGGCATATTTTATTGCAAAAGCTGCTGCTTGGTTGTAGTTAACTCCTTCCATCAGATGGGTTCCATCCTTTATTTGTCAGAATGTCAGAACGTAAAGTAATACTCTATAGTTCCTGCCCAAGAGATGTGACCTTGAGGTGTGTATGTGTGTGTTTTGTTTGGGTTTTTTTTTCCAGTATTGTTTTCTGTCTTCACTCCAGAAGAAAGGCTTCTTTCTGTTGGTGATTTCTTGCAACCTGTATGAGTGTAAGAAAGTGACGGATCCTGTTGGGAAGCAGCGTCAAATCTCTGGCAAGACTAAGTAGCAGAATCACTTAAGTGGTTTGTTCTACCAGTTTCGTAGGTTGGGGTATGAGTACTGTTTAGGGAGATTTAATAGTTAGGCTGGTAATATTGGGTTCCTTATCTTCCTTGTTCTTTGGAAAGCAAAGACTGGAAGCCTATTGGAAGCAATGCTTTTGTGCATTCACCATCTTCCATCCTCTTCATCCCATAGCAAAACTGTTGACAGCTACTTCCCCATTTCCTGTTAGCTTCATGGTTTCCTGTGTGTGTCATTACTTGTGTGGTGTAGCAGTGTAGGATTGGAACAGGGCAAATCTTGGGGAAAGCGTGTTATGGTCTTGTAAAATTACTGAGTGTATAGCTCTGCTGATGGATGTCTTTTGTGTACATCATCAGGGAAAAGTCTGTTTGCTGAAGTTTGGGAATCTAGTTTTATGGGGAATATTTCTTTAAAGTATGTTTAGCCCCTACAAGTAAGATCACAGTTAAGTGATCTCACTTGAAGGCATTTTGTTTGGAGCAACTCAAGAATTGCACAGTGCATGCAGCTGTACAGATATTAAGCATAGAAGAGAGGTTTGAGTAACTTTGTGATGTATGGGGGTTTTGCTTCTATTTACATTTTATTTAGATGACCAGCGTTTTTGTCTGCTCTTACGTGAAAGCGTAAGATTCTTCCAAGTGATGTACATACGGAGATTAACAGCATTGGAGCAGCTGTGGGAAGCTAATTCCCCTTTCTAATGCTGTTAACAACTGAGTTCTGTGCTGTGGCTTTTTGTTTTGTTTGAAGTATGACCTGTCTTCTAGTCACTCTGAAGGTAATAACGTGTGAAGGAGTTTTAGCAGGGTATTTGAAGTCTTGATTACATCTCCATTTTCTATGACAGATAGTATGCCCAAGTTGCTGAGGCTTGATGAGTTACACTAGCAAGTCAGAGTACCAGCTAGCCTTATCCCAAACGTGATGTGGGCATTGCAAAATGACAGCCAAACCAGGGACTGTAGGATCTGTTACTGAAAGAAACTATGCTTGTGAGGAAAGGTAGACACGCATTTAGGAAGTCCACTGGTGTTTCACAGCGTATCTGTGGTAGGGCAGATGAGAAGCAGTTTAGCATGTGATGTCTTTTCTGCTGTAATCTAAGTGGAAGGCTTAGTCATCTATGGATGAACTGGAACTAATTGCAGAGAGCTTTGCCTTGGGGAATTCTTGTTGTGTATAATTCACTAGCAAGTTATAACTGCTGTGCTAATGTGAAACTGAACAGGTTTCAAAAGCAGTGTATGTTTGCTTACAGTTAGGCTTTTTTGAATTATTTTTATTTTTTCCCTATCTGGTAATCAGAAAAAGATACCTGGATTTGTCATTGCACCCAGTTTGTTCAGTGTAAATGAGCTTGGATGTGTAAACATGAAGCAGAAAGTATTCTGACCAACTTCTGCCCCTTTATTTCAGGCAGTACAGTGTGGGCTGCTATCAAATAGTGCTTGTCAGTTAAAGCAAATTGTTGGGTGAATTCAAGTCGTGACTTGCTTCTGTGGAGATTGAATTTTGAGACGTTACTTGATAGCTTCTTCATTTTCTATAGGAATCCAATAGATGGTATGTTTATGCAATGATGTTTCTTTGGAGTAAACTTTTTAAAGATTAGTATTTTATGCTAGCACTGTGGGCAACCTCAAAAATTTGGACGTCAAGTAAATAGCATTCTAAGATTTGTTTAAATTTTACTTCTATTGAAAAATCAAGGGAGGTATTTTGATGTAGTGCTGGCTTTTATACTTTTATTTGTAATTTTGTTAACCGCACGGAGTTGAGTAGAATGCTCTTGTTAATTGCCAGTGTTCCTTGGCTTGCATGATAGTAGCAGTGGACAGGCCTTTTGGGTTCTTTTCTAAGCAGAAGGCATTTATTCCTTAGATTTTTCTTTGGCCATGTCATAAACTTTCATGCAGTCTTGATAGCGCAGCCTGGGGTTTGCCTTAGCTGTCCTTGTCAGTCCAAGGGAAGAAATACTATGTGACTCTTGAAGCTACTGAGGTTTATTGAATCTTATTCCTAGTTCACATGCAATCTTGCTGTAAACCAAAGCCAGATAAAGCCATCTGCTGTAACTGTATTTCAGCCTGGAATGCTAGGTGTGTTAGGCTAGGTGTGCATGCTTTCTTTGAAGACAAGCTTTCAACATAGCTTTGAAAGGCAAATGTTTCTGTTCTGGTGGGACGTGGTTAATTTCTATGTTCTTAATCTGAGATTAGGTATTTACCAAATTCATAAATACAGTAATGTTTTGAAAAATAGAGTCATGTTTGAGATATCATTGAGTATTGGGGAACTAGGGATTTGCTTTCCAGAGCGTTTTGGTCTTTTTTTTCTGTGTCCTCTTATTTGCCTTGTTGAGTCTTCAGAGTGGCAAAGTTGAGAAAACATTAATCTTTCATTTATTCTGCGAATACAACTCTCTTCTTGATTCTTTGATTACTTTTGAGACAGTAGGTGCAATACTCAATCTTCAGCCTGAATTATGTTTGATACCCTGAGCACTGAGAACGAGACTCAAATTCCACTTTTTGGAGGTAATCAGTCTTTCAGTTAGTTCTAAAGTATTAAGCACAAAGAGTTTACAAGAAGTACAGATCTGTTTTATCTTCAAGCTATCCTACAATGCTTTCTCCTGCTGCGTTAGTGGTGTTTTTTCTGTATGCAAGAGGTAAAATGATATGTGTAAGAAACCTGCTTTCAGAAATACCTTTACTGAAAGAGAACTCTTGTGAATTTTTTCTCTGTGCTAGGGCACAGACAACTAGTTAGCATAGAAGAAGAAAGGCTGCCTTCTTTATGTATTTGCATAATATGTTTCCTGTGTTCATTTAATCCCTGACCCAACTTGCAGGTCAGATTTCTTGACCCATTAACCCCCTTGTTATCTCTTAAAGGGACATGGTTGTGCTTGTGTGTGTGTTCCCGTGTTTGTCCATCCATGTCCTGTGTCCCCCCCAAAGCTGATGTAAAAATAACGAAGTGCCAAGGACTTAAAAACTTTTCTTTATTAGTCTTTGTTTGTGATGGTGGTTCTATGTAGAAAGCAGATTTACTGGGCTAGTGCATGGGCATCTGAAAATGGAATTGCTTGGGACCATCATTGTGTTCTATAGTCAGTGGAAATTAAAGAACATAAAAAGCCTTTTATCAAGACAGTGAACTTGAGTTAGTTCACTCATATATAGTGTTAGCACAATGAAGGGGACTTGGATTTTCTTATTTTTTCCTGTCCTGTAATTCTTCAAATCCAATGAGGACTTTAAAACATAGCATGGAGTTCTATAACCTACTGAAACAGCCAGCACTAAGCTGAAGTGTTCCCCAGAGCAGTGCATACATTCACTGGCTTGCTGCCATTTTGGCAGCAGAGGCCAGAAAAGACCAGGCCCTTGGAGGTAGCAGAGGTGCTAAAAATAGAAGGTATATAGAGAAGAAAATAACTGTGCTAACCCATACAAGGGACCCTTCCTGAAACAGAGGATTTGTTCTGTACAATTGCTGTTGAAAGCATATTGTAGAACTCCTGTATGCAGAAAGGTGTTTTGTTACTTTGTGATAATCCTAAGGATCACAAATAAGCATAGAATCATAGAACAGTTCCAGTTGGAAAGGACCTTAAGGTCATCTAGTTCCACCCCCCTGCCATGGGCAGGGACGCCTCCCACTAAACCATGCCATCCAAAGCATGTTTTGAATGTTGGCTGCACATACCGGGGGTTGTGTCTCAGCAGTTTACCTTTAAGGTGTGTGGGCTTTGCAAATTTTAAGCTATTGAAGCATAAACTACTTCCTGTGCTGATTACTTCTGTTATCCAAAACAGATTGGTTGTAGTGCTCTTATTTCTAGTAGTAGTGGTGACTCCTCAGTGTTGCAAGGGAGGTGGTTTAAAAAATCTGCCCATCAAAAAGAAAAATAGGAAAGGATTGTCTTATTTTAAATGAGCCTTAAAATCACTTTTCCACTGTTACAAGGACTGTGACATTTAATGATTTATGTGGTTTTATTCCTCCATCTTGGGGAAAGTGGTAACTTGCAATTGTATGTACATGTGAAACTGGTATGTGAGATCAGACTAAACCCAATGTTAACATGATCTTTAGGACATGGGGATCGGTGTTGGGGCCGGTCTTGTTCAATATCTTCGTGGGTGACATGGACAATGGGATTGAGGGCGCCCTCAGCAAGTTTGCCGGTGACACCAAGCTGTGTGGTTCGGTTGATACATTGGAGGGAAGGAATGCCATCCAGAGGGACCTAGACATGCTTGTGAGGTGGGCTGATGCCAACCTAATGAAGTTTAACCATGCCAAGTGCAAGGTCCTCCACCCGGGTCGGAGCAATGCCAGGCACAGCTACAGATTGGGCAGGAAAGAGATTCAGAGCAGCCCTGCAGAGAAGGACTTGGGGGTGTTGGTCAATGAGAAAATGAACATGAGCCGGCAGTGTGTGCTTGCAGCCCAGAAAGCCAACCGTATCCTGGGCTGCATCAAAGGGAGTGTGACCAGCAGGTCGAGGGAGGTGCTCCTGCCCCTTTACTCTGCTCTCGTGAGACCTCACTTGGAGTATTGTGTGCAGTTCTGGTGTCCTCAACATAAAAAGGACATGGAACTGTTAGAACGAGTGCAGAGGAGGGCCACGAGGATGATCAGGGGACTGGAGCACCTCCCATATGAAGATAGGCTGAGAAAGTTGGGGCTGTTCAGCCTGCAGAAGAGAAGGCTGCGTGGAGACCTCATAGCAGCCTTCCAATACCTGAAGGGGGCCTATAGGGATGCTGGGGAGGGACTCTTCATGTCGGACTGTGGTGAGAGGACAAGGGGTAATGGGTTCAAACTTAACCAGGGGAAGTTTAGATTGGATATGAGGAGGAAATTCTTTACTGTAAGGGTGGTGGGGCCCTGGAATGGGTTGCCCAGGGAAGTTGTGAATGCTTCATCCCTGGCGGCGTTCAAGGTGGGGTTGGACATAGCCTTGGATGGCATGGTTTAGTGGGAGGTGTCCCTGCCCATGGCAGGGGTGTTGGAACTGGAGGATCTTAAGGTCCTTTCCAACCCTAACTATTCTATGATTCTATTCTATCTTCCAGGAATAAGATGGCTTAGAGGGTTTCAGTGACCTTGCATCTGCTTTCATTCCCTATTTATAAACGTTTATAAATGTAACTGTGCTGGTGTACCTGGGGGTGTGGGCAGGCTTGGTATTAAAGTAGGGCTGGACTGTGCTGTGTGTACCTGCACCATATTTACCTCCCAGCAGAGGCGGCCTGGACAGTTTTCTCTGATGGTTGTCCTTGAGATGTGTCCTGTGAGAGTGGCAAAAGCAGGAACACTTCGTTAGGTAATTGTAGGTGGCTGATAAAGCTGAACAGGACTACTTAAAGCGTGGATGAAAGATAAGTACATTTGCAGACTTGTTCCTTCTTCCAAATGTACTAGGTCTGTGGCAATCTTGAACAAAATAATAACATCTGTTACTGGCAATGGCTGTCTGAGTGATTTCCAGATGTTGTGTAAGGGCTGGGTTCGGTATTTGGAAATCTGGAGAGTTGTATTAATTTCTCCTTTTGGAGGCAAAAATCAGCAGCGATCCTGGACAGACTGGTCTGGCAGACTCCTTTCAGTGGCAAGGGCCTTTTCCCAGGAATTCAGTGTTTGAATTAACAGTAGCATTAATGCCTTTGACATGCATTGCAGATTTATGCAACAAAGCATGTTGTAAATACCACTTGTGCCTGAAGTTGATAGCTTCATTAACTTCCAAAGCATGGATCTGCTCCAGCAGAAGAGTAACCCGAGATGATGAGGATGTATTCCACATTTGAACCTGTCCAGTGCCAAAGGGAAAGGAGAGAAAATAGCTATAGTTCTGTTATTAGATATATCCAGAATAAGTTAGTTTTCTTCACAGGAAGTGTTAAGTTACCTGCCACAATTTTAAGCTGCAGTTTGATCAGGCAAGAAATGCAAGGGATTTAGAATACAGCCAGGCAGCAGAAGTTAATGCCACCTTGCAGCAGTGTTTTCCTTGTGACAGTTTTCTTTACTGCCGTCCACAAGCCGTCATGCACCGTGGATTTACGTGTACTCTGGAAAATAGTGAGATAAGGTGTGGGTTTTTTTCAGCATTCCCTCAAAGATCCTACTCCCCCCTTTAACAATAATCTACTTTTGTGCACTGTATGAGGCCTTACAAGCCCACAGTTTTAACATTAAAATATAAGGAACATCTTTGTTTCTTAGGAAACGCAAGATGTTTATAGAACGTTGTTGGATTGTAGACTTCAGTAACCCTTGCTTCTGCTGAGAGGCCATTTTGATTTGGCTTTACATTTGCTTTGAGGCTGTGGGGGAATCAGCTTTGTTTTTCAGCTCAGTTACTTCCTTTTGCACTTTCCCTGAAAAAGCTCAAAGTACTACGTGAAGCTGTAGAAGAGTTTCTGTATGTATGAAAACTGTATGAGAGATTGAGTGATATTTGTGGTTAAAGCACCAGGTGCGAATTGCCACAAACTCTGGTGTGACTTTTGACAAATCATGTAATCTCTTAATTCATCTTCCCTCGTCTTGTTTCTGTAGCAGAAATTTACATCACATGTGTACCTCTTCAGCACCTCAAGCTTTAATGATAGCTTTGTGGTATTGTAATAAATAGTTTCATGCTCTACATTAATAAAACCTTTGTAGTCTGTTTACCTGCTGTCAGTTGATCTTTTCTGATAAATCTTCCATAGATTGTATACTAACGCTGCTTTTGGTTACACCCTGTGCTTGAATTTTTGCTGAACTGCATTGTGACCAGCAGTACATCGTGCTTCTGATTTCTGATAAAGAATTGAGCTAGAAGAAGAAACATCTCAAAAGGCAGTGCCTGTACTTTACCTTGCTATAGGGTACTTTTCTGAGGGAATCAAGCTGAGTAGGTGTTGTGCTCCCCTGTTCTTCTCATATCTTCCACAGAATCCCTTCAGTGCTTCCTGCACAAAGGCTTGCATGGCTGTTCTGGAGTACTTCACTGAAGTAGCCTTCCAGTATCTGAAGGGGGCCTATGAGGATGCTGGGAAGGGACTCTTCATTAGGGACTGTAGTGATAGGGGGTAACAGGTTCAAACTTAAACAGGGGAAGTTTAGATTTGATATAAGGAAGAAGTTCTTTACTGTAAGGTTGGTGAGGCACTGTAGTGGGTTGCCCAGGAAGTTGTGAATGCTCCATCCCTGGCAGTATTCAAGGCTGGGTTGGACAGAGCCTTGGATGGCATGGTTTAGTGGGAGGTGTCCCTGCCCATGGCGGGGGTTGGAACTGGATGATCTTAAGGTCCTTTACAACCCTAACTGTTCTATGATTCTATGAAATACTTCACACGTTCTGATAAATGTTTTTATTGCAGTTATCGCTGTGATGATTTTGTAGTCAATGATACCAAGCTGGGCCTGGTACAGAAGGTCAGAGAGCACCTACAGAACTTGGAAAAGTAAGTAGTTTGTTTACATCCAGACTGCTTTAGGTGGCCTTGTAATATGGCATCATTTAGGTGGTATTTCTGGTTTATGGGAATGTATGTATTTAATATAGATACTCTGGTCTTTCTCTGTGTGTATGTTTAAATATCCTTTTCACCCCTGGACAAATGGGTTTGTTCTTGTTGCTTCTTTTTCTTATACGGTAAATCTTACCGAAGCAGTGTATGGTGATGCAAAAATGTAGATTTCTTGCTAACAGGTCAATAATTACTGACTTTCTCCATATAAAAGGGAGAGAATTTCCAGAACGGAATCATAGTTTTTTTCAAAACAAGAGTAAGTTTTTGGAGCAGAGAAATGGAAGGAAATATGCAGGTACAAGCAATCTTCCTATCAATTGTGTCATTTTGTTTCCAAACCAAAAAGTGAAGAAGGCTTATGAACTTGAAATTGTGCAGAAGGGACGCGTTTTTCCTCTGCCTTTATCTGGTGCTGTTCCACTGAAAAGCAGGTGTTACAATCTGTGGGGCAGATGCTGCGGCCAGTGCTAGGTAGCAAATAGCCTTTTCATAGTTTGGTTGGAAATCTTACGTAAGACTAGGGAGAAGTACATGTGCATGCAGGGCTTGCAAATAGGTTTGAATGCCCCAGAGTTCAAACAAGACTCCTGCGAAGAAATTGCTGTAATTCTGGGGAAATCTCTGGATCCTCCTCGAGTTAAGTGTGCCAATTACTCCTTAGGTAATATTAATACCTACTCCATAGCTAATATTTTCATCGTTTTCCATTCTCTTTTTATTGGGCCTCTCAGGTGTGTGTAAAGAGGTATAAAGATGTTTTAAGTGTAGTGAGAAGTGCTCAGCAGGATTTTGGAAGTGTAACTCTGGGATGTACGTGATGCTGTGGAGGCTTTTGTTGGATGTAACAACAGGTTTTGAATGTTTGGAGGGCTTTTCAGTTAAAAAAAAAGAAACAAAACCCAAAGCTGAAATCTGGAACAAGTTAGGATTTTGCTATTGGATTAGAGAGCAGCCACAAAGTGGTAGAATTGAGGGGGCAGTAATTTCCAGTGATGTGGAAAAGAGTTACTAATTGTAAATTTGTATTAACGTTACACAAGCATCACATATTTCTGTTGAAGTGAGAGTAGTCAGCAATAAAACCTAAGTGCTAGCACTTGGGGTATTTCTGATGTTTGGTAGCTTTTTCCTGATCTTTTGAAGTTATGATTCTTCTGATAAAAGTATTTTCTGAAAAATTCTGTATCAAAAATTCCTTTGATTAAGGAAAAGCATTCATGTTTTAGAGGAAGGATAGCATGCTAATAAAGCCACTCTTGAGGGTTCCTACTGTAGCATGCATAACTTAAGGCAATTAACTTGGACATTAGTGTTGAAAACAGGATGTGCGTCTGTACTCAGAGGGAGATGCAGTCTGTTTTACAACTATGAAAAACATGTTGCAATCAGGAAGCTCTTTGCTGTCTTAATGACAACTAATGGCAGATGTAATCACTGTGTTAAGCATCAGGATGATTATCTGTTGTCTTTTTCACACAGTATTCTGTTTTTATAGTAAGTAACCTCTTTTAATTACTTCCCAACAGTTCAGCCTTTACGTCAGACAGACATAGGAAAAGAAAACTCTTGGAAAACTCATCTCTGAACAGCAAGTTATTAAAAGTGAATGTAAGTATGACAGGTTGGTTGCAGTGAGTGTAAAGGGTTTAGTTTTAAACCTGTTGAGGCTAATAGCCTGGACTTGAAGTCGGTATGATCAGTTACCTGAATTCTGTTTGTGAGCTTTGTCTTTCTCATTTCCTGACCATGCACCTAGAAGAGCCCCTCCTCACAAAAGGACATTTGGTATTTTGCTGCATTTATGTTGACCTGTACCTTGAACTTCTCTGTGCTTAAGGAGTGTTTCATGTCAGGGTGGAGCTTCAGGGCAGTTTGAACTTGGCGGGATCATAGAAATCAGAAGGGGCTAAACATAGGACTTTTCTGAGCAGACAAGGGGCTTCTTCTTTACCTTCAGCACTGTTAAAAACCCCTCAAATCAGGTGCACAGTTTTTTGAGGGGATAGGAGGGCAGATGCTGGGGAGAAAGTGAAAAATAAACCCCAGTGTTTTTTTTTCAAGAGCTTTTCAAAACTTGCCTTCAAAAGGAACTGTGGACTATTCTGAAAGCTTTTCTCTCTCATCTTCCTGTTCTAACTCCAAATCTGCAGAATACCACCCAGGAGAGAGTGAACCGCCCTTGCTGAAGGGCTGCACGGTTTCTTCCAGACAAAGAATGTCCCAAACTAAATGTCCGTTATCCGCAGGTTGGGATGAGGGAGTGTCAAATCTTCATGATTTCTCCCATGTTGTAGGAAGAGAAGAGGGGAGATACTGTATGTAACTGCTTCCTTTCACCCTCAGCTGGAAGGAGTGGTGGAGTGGAGCTATGCTTCCTTGGGGCTGTAGGACAGCAACATAGTCAAAAGGTGAAGCTGAAATAATGGCTGTCTTCAGCTATGAGAAACAGGTACCTAATTACAAAGAAAAGTTCTTGACTGGAGCACCTCCCATATGAAGATAGGCTGAGAAAGTTGGGGCTGTTCAGCCTGCAGAAGAGAAGGCTGCATGGAGACCTCATAGCAGCCTTCCAATATCTGAAGGGGGCCTGTAGGGATGCTGGGAAGGGACTCTTCATGTCGGACTGTAGTGATAGGACAAGGGGTAACGGGTTTGAACTTAAACAGGGGAAGTTTAGATTGGATAAGAGGAAGAAGTTCTTTACTGTGAGGGTGGTGAGGCCCTGGAATGGGTTACCCAGGGAAGTTGTGAATGCTCCATCCCTGGCGGCGTTCAAGGCTGGGTTGGACAGAGCCTTGGATGGCATGGTTTAGTGGGAGGTGTCCCTGCCCATGGCAGGGGGGTTGGAACTGGAGGATCTTAAGGTCCTCTCCAACCCTAACTATTCTGTGATTCTGTAAGAAGAGGGTGTGGTGGGAGCAAAGCAGTCGCTAGTTTGCGAAGCTGGGGGAGGGAGGGATTAGTTACTTTAAAAATGCACTTCTTCCAGTCAGTCTGGGGCCCTGTGATTGTGCTGTGTATGCTTCCCGTACTGCCTCAATCTCGGGGTGATTGAAGAAGCCCAGGAGAAATAGTGGAGTGTTTTTGCTAGGACAACACACAGCATCACTGTGTAGAAAACTCAAAGCCAGTAAAAGCCAGAAGGAAATTTTTGGGCAACATTTACATAAGAAGACAGAACTAGAAAGCATGAACTTAATGTTGCTTTTATTCCTCTTAGTCTGTGCTGTTTCCTTAGTTTTATTATTCCTTGAATATTACCCATTGCAGCAGAGAATTTTTTTATTGTTGGCACCCGGGATCCTTCTGTAGACAAAACTTTGCCCAAAACTTTGAACTTCCAATGTAATAATTTTGTAGACAGCAGAATGTGTCCAAGTGTTGCGGATTCTAGAAATCATAAGGGCAACACTGTCCAGATTTCTCTTCCTGCTCCTCCCAGCCCACCCTGAGGATTATTTGGCAAAAAGGGAGCTCATCTGAGCGTAACGTTGCTCGAACCTGTTGAAACTCCTGGGCTGTAAATGGTGTGTATTTGGCTTCTCTTTAACGCCTTGCTGTTTTCCTTGCACAGTATAACTTGACTGTTTCTTTCCCAAATAAATTCTGTTGCCTGTCTTTCACAAACCCTCCTGGCCACCACAAAACCCAACCAAGACAGCTGGTGACTTAAAAGCATCCTGCAGGCTGCCACACTCTGCATATTGGGCATGGCATTAGGTGGATAAGGATTGGTGTTTTCATTTTGAAAAGGCACTTCTGGGAAATTGCTGTCCAGTTCTCACGGAACGTTACTAGAGCATAAATGTGTAACATGCACAAATACTTTCAATAGAAGTCTCTTTTGTCCTAATTTTGATGTTTGCTTTAAAAAAGATGCAGTATAGTTTTGTGTTGACAGGAGCGAGTAAGAAACAGGTTTCACATCAAGATGGAGCTTCAAGGATGTTTGAGCTGGTGAGGTGGTTGCTTTGACTTTGAAACTGCCCTTCTCAAACAGTGTAGTTTTGTTGGAATCTGTGCTTATGTAACAGTAATAGCTCTGTGTGGAGAAAGTGAGGAAGCAGTGATAAGTCTTTGTTTAACTTCACTGTTCTTTCCAGGGAAGCACCACTGCCCTTTGTGCCACAGGCCTTCGGAACCTGGGGAATACGTGTTTCATGAATGCAATCCTTCAGTCGCTCAGGTACCTGCAAAGCTTTCCCCACACCTCTGTGAGAGTGGTTGTGTGCTGTAGCACTGGGTCAGTGAAGTTGGCGCGCTACCACTGTATGAAAGTGCACCTGGATTTGCAGGAACGGGTGGGTGCAGGTACCATGAAATTGTGTTTCGCAGTGTGAAGGACTTCCAGAGGAAGCCTGCCATATCCTCAGTGGAAAAAGAGACTGCCCTTTAATTGCTGAGGCCGATGAAACATGTTGATGGTTATGGTCACTGTGAAAGCAGAGATGGTGCTTTGAGGGATGGGGGTCTTCATGGAAGTGGGCAGGAGAGCAGTTTCTGCAGTGCTGAGATATGAGACTTCGATTGCTATTGCCAAGACCACCACTGCTCTGTAGTTGTCCTTTTGCATTTCTGAGTTTGCCTGCTTCGCTGGCAGGCTGCTGATCAGGCTGTAGCAAGACTAGTTGGTCTCCATTTTCTTTTCCATCATTCAGGGTTCCTTCTCAGGAGTTCAGGTACTTGCTTCTTATGTTCTATTGTGGGGACTGGTAGCAGAGATTGGAAGTGGTAGGTGGAGGTAGACACAGGTAACTCAGCAGATGCAGTCCGATTTATTAGGGAAAGCCTTCTGATACTTAAATCTGTCGTGGTATCTCTTAGTCAAAGCAGAGCCAAAATGTAATTATTTCAGGTAGTTGGGACAATAATGATATTTATAGAAGCTGAATATTAGTTTCAGTATTTCTCGTATCTTGAGCTGATTGCATTGTCTTTACCACTGCATGAGGTTGTGTTTATGCATTTCAAAGAACAGACTCCAGAATCCTTTGTATTCTCTTTATTCTCTGCCCTTTAAGCGTTTAATTCAATTTTTTCTTTTTCTGTAGTAACATTCAACAGTTTTGCTGTTACTTCAAAGAGTTGCCTGCTGTGGAGCTGAGGAATGGGAAGACTGCAGGCAGGCGAACTTACCACACCAGGAGCCAGGGGGATAACAATGTGTAAGCTGCATGTTCCTTTTAGCGCTGAACTTGAATGGAAAACAGCAAATGCTTGAGCAGCAGAGTCACTATAGGCTTTCAGTGTTGGAGAGTCATAGAAAAATGATTCATGGGGGGTCATAGAAAAATAGTTGATTGTGCCAACAAAGAAACCTGTATCACTTGCAGTTTGCTTTTATGTAAGTCTGCTGCTGCCGAGGGCAACAGTCTGATGCATCAGAAAGCACTGGTGTGTAACTGCATTTAAAGTACGGTTAAGAAGTGGTAGTTATGTGTACTCCAGGCATGATATTACTTAATTCCAGCTAAAATAGTCATGGGGATGTCTCTGCATGTGTACATACTGCCAAAAATATAAATACAATGAAATAAAAATCAGAGTAAGTGATTCACAATCGTAGCTTTTTTGAGCATATGTCAAATGGACAGTGTTAGCAGAGTCTCAGTAAAATGGCAAAAGGTGGATAGATTTCCAGGTGAGTCCTCAAGATCTGAAATGCAATTTTCCTGACCTGTGTCTCTCCTCAACGTTATGGGTAGGATTTTGGGCATGATATCCTTGAAGTACCTGAAAGGGTATTTATCCAATCGTTAAATCTTAACCAAAGTAATGTAGTGTCGAGCTAGTAAGCTTTTAAGCATTATACCACAAACCCATATTAATCACCAGCTTTTACTTTCTTTCAAGTTCATTGGTGGAAGAATTCAGAAAGACACTCTGTGCTTTATGGCAAGGAAGCCAAACTGCATTTAGTCCAGAATCTTTATTCTACGTTGTTTGGAAAATCATGCCAAACTTTAGGTAAGTTTTGTAAAGAGCAGCAATGTTCTTGTTTTCATCCTTGCATTGCTGGTATCCTACTGTAAAATGTGTTGAGTCTGCAGGGTGCACATTGCAGCTTTCCCATAGGCCCACAAACATGCTTTGAAAAGGATCTTCACTTTGATCTACAGTTTTGTGCTTTTTACCCCCTGCCTTTCTACCACATGCTGCATTGCTGGAGAGGACAAACTTCTCAAGTACTGAAATAACAGTAGTTGTACCTTGGAGCCACTGCTTCAAAGGGCAGAGAAATCAAGATAATGACTTGCCAAGTGGTCAGTGCTAAGTGGATGGTGTTGACAGAATGCAGGCTTGGTTGCAGTAAGAAAGTGGTGTAGTGTCATGACCAGAACATATAGTTAGATTTAGTTTACAGCACTTACAGGCCTAAATATAAACATACTGGCTGAAACTTCCTTGATTCTCTCGAAATATTGTAGTCAGCAGCTGGACATGAAATAAGGGCTATAAGAAAAAAACATCCCATGGATCATAGATGTTTTGTGCCCTTACTGACAAACAAGACCATAAAAAGAAAGGGAACAAGGCGGTTACCCAAGTAAATCGAAGTATCGTTCCTCTCCAAGGTCTCCCTGTCCTGGCCCCTGAACCTCTTTCAAAGGAGCACTGAAACCTGTTAGGATATATTGTGATGAAGGTAAGTTGCTCCATGTTCTCAGATAGTAAACATGTTCTGTTATCTGTTACATCTCCAGCAGTGCTGAAAAGATGCTGTGAAAACATCTGCTCATTAAGTAACCCAAATAACACAAACCTGTTTATTCTCTCTTCCACACTGCCAAATATGTTTCACTTGGCTTATGAGAATCAAGGAAGTTTAATACCAGTAGTTGCAAGTAGTGACCAAAACATTAGAGGCAAATGAACATCATCCATAATGTCCTTGACCAGTCTCCCTATTACAGTTTTCACTGTAATTCTTTTTAGACTAAATGAGAAACCAGTTCATTTGAGTTCCTTAAGCAAATTTTCAGCACTGTGGGTTCTGTCACAACTTTTAAAATAAAAAGTTGGGATTTTCCCCGTTCCCTTTTTATTCCCAGTTATCTTGGAGCACATCCATGATTAATTGTGAAGAGCACTCATTTAATCACATGAAAAATAGACTCTGCTGCTCAATAGATCCCCGCTCCCACATGATCCAGAGAGAAAATTTGCATTTGTTGAGTGCTTCATTGTACCTCGTAAAGCTAATGATGGCACAATAAGAGTTCTGCCATGAGTGCCTCTTGTGAGACTGGGAGGAGATGGTGGCCAGAGCAAGTAGTGTGTTAACAGCAAACCAGCCATGTTGGCTTGTGCTCATGAAGCCTTAAGTGATCGGTCAGGGGGAGGAAACATGGTTGGAAATATTGTTTAGTTGTGTTAGCCTGAGGAGTTTTCAGTTGTTAAAGGCAGGTCATGCCTGCCTCCCAGGACTGCAAGTGCTGTTCTTCTTTCAGGTTGTAGAAATGGCCCTCTGCCTCATGTTGCACACAGGGAGCAGAGTGTATGATGTATAGATATGATAAGCACAGTTTGAGTGTCTCTGAGCTCTAATGCTGCTGTGGAAGTCCTCCTTGACTGTTGGCCAGAGTCTGCTACTGTCATCTGCTGCATGCCAGGATAGTTTTGTAACCTCATGCAGAGCTGCAAGATGTGTATTTTGCAGATTTACTGCTGTATAAACAGTGTGCTCTGTTTTGTAGTGACTGTTCCTGTTTATATCTTATCTTGTTACTAGTAGGAAAAGGAATGGCAGAGGTGGGCTTAAATTGAGTTGCTTCAGGTGGATGGAGATCAGTTTTATTGCACAAGCTGACTGTCAGCAAAACGATGCGTTTTGCTGAAGGGCTTTTAAGATCATAGTTTATTTTAAACAGTGCATTCTCCCCATCTTCATGTTCTTTTAAAGATCTGTATCTATACTTAGGCTTTTTAACAAATCCAAAGAATTTTTCATCTACAGTTAACATACTTGTATGCAAATATAAACTCATGCACCAGGAGCACAGCCAAGAACAGGGAATGATTCCAGAGGTTAATTCATCAAATTTGTTGCAGAGCAAGCGTGCCATGTACTTCAGAGCTCTTTTATGCGGAGTTTAATGTTGAGAAGGTGTCTGAAGCAAAGACTTCCCATGAATTTCATCTTCAGCTGTTGTGATTGTTTATATGCTTATTAAATAGAAGATACCTGTCTTATATTGAGTAATCCTGTTACCTCAGCAGCTTCAAAATGATCTTACAGTGTGCACAGTTAACATGCAGCTTTGAAGTTGAATTCTGCTTTACTACTTTGTTTCATAATACCATATAATTATTGTGTGACTGGGAGACTAAGTCCTGGTTTTGGCTGTTCAGGACTCTGGCCTGTTGAAGCACAGCAGTGTTTCTGTGTGGAAGGTAGGTAGTGCTGCTGCTATTTTTCAGGTTTCTGTCAGATCTACAGACAAACTCAATGTGTTCTTTTCACGCTGCTACTTTGGAAGAAACCGTTACTGTAGTTTGACAAGAGGAAAAGGCTTCACTTCGTTTTTATTTTACAACCTCCTAGCAATACTGTTGCAGGACGTAGCTGTGTTCTTTACTATGCATCAGCCTCAGGTTGCATGCTTCTGTTGCACTAAGTCTGTTCTCATTTCTCTCCAAGTACTGTGCCATGAGTGTTACAGATGCTCTGCCTCCCCTAAGCAATAGCATTAAAAAAAGTCTCTGGTGCTCTTTCCCAGGCATTCCTAGGTGACAGTTACTGCCAGTACCTACATGGAGTAGTGAGGAGGGAAGGGGGTAGGAGAAGCATGGTAAAACAGCTTAAAGAATGGAGAAGAGGAAGCGGGGAAAGCCAGTTCTACTGTGTAGGGGTTTTTGGAACTAGGCCTACAATGTCTTGCACGTCTTTACACTGTGTATGCTTTCCTGCTTCGGCTCTGTATACATCTTAGAGCAGTTGGTTGGTGAATTTGATGCATGATTTAGCTTAAATAACTTTGAAGGCGTATTTTACCCTAACAGATTCTCTGTTCCCTTTGATTAGGTTAGCTAGTGGAGAAATAATAATGGTGACTCTTGGAGCAGCATTGCTGCTGATAGCATGACACATCTGAGACTGGAGGCCTATCCCACCTGATCCAAATGCCCAAGAGATGCTCTGGGTACCCCCCCCTCCTCCCCCCAACAAACAGTGTGTGGGTTATGCAGGGGAGGTGTGCAGTTCTGAGCACAGCTGTAGATCTCACCCTAGAAGAGGAAAGAAAACTCTCCTCCTAATTATTTCAGACTTCAGTTGTTACTGAAAGGTGCCTGTGGAAAACAAACCCAAAGATTAAATTCCAGGCTTTGATGGGGAGGGAACAAGCAGGCAAGTAAGCATCTGGACCTGCCAAAGAGAATGGGATCCATGTCTGAGTGAAAACCGCTCTGCAGTACTGACTCTCAGTCCTGCATGAAAAGTACTTTCTGTGGTGTCTTTCCTTTGAATCTTGCCAGGTTTGACATTTCAATCTATTGACCATACTTCGTAGTAGTTTCAAAATAGGGATGAATACTGTGCTGTCTGAATTGTGAGTGCAGAGGTTACTCATCAAATACAGTCAATAACAAAAGGAGAAATGCTTTGTGTGAGTGAGGGGGAGGTTCCCACCATCATCTTCTAACTAGCATGTACATGAGACCTCGGATGTTACTAGTGCAGGCTGAGTTTGGTGGGGCCAGTTAATACAGCAGCTACATTAAGCAGATGTGTGAGCAAATGTTACGTCTCTGCTGCTCCCTGTTGTTTTCTAGAAGGCCTCTTGCTAGCTAAGTATATTCTTAAGTGCTTCTCCATCCTCACAAAGTGGCATGCAGAGGGTAAGTGAGCTGCAAAGGGACAAAATTGTGTCATTTAGACATTGCTGTACCTTTCTAAAGGTTTCTTGGAGAACTGTTCTTGGTACAAAATAAGTCTGTCTGTATAAAACCTGGTCAGTATTATCAAACCAGCAAAGGTTCTTGTCGGTGACCCTGGTGTTCTCACTAAAGCAACTTTTTGATTGTGGTGCTGTTGTTTCCTTTTTTCTCTTAAGAGGATACCAGCAACAGGATGCCCACGAGTTCATGCGTTACCTGTTGGACCATCTACACCTGGAACTTCAGGGTGGCTTCAATGGCGTCTCACGTTCAGTAATTCTGCAAGAGAACTCCAGTCTGGCTGCGAGCAACAAGTGTTGCATGTAAGAAGTGTTATGGTTCTTCTTATTTCTTCCAAACCATAATGCCTTTGTATGGTCTGGGTTGGGGAGCTGAAATCTCAGATTTGGGCTTCCTCGTTCAGTTGTCTTTAATGCCTCTGTCATGTTACCAGTTACGAAGCTGCGGGTTCTAAAGGATTAGCTTCCTGTAGGATGTTCACTTTCCAAGGGAAGTGTCTTAGAGCAGCTTTTGTCAGAGGTGTGAGTGATCATACAGGCTAAGCTGTAAACACCTTTTAATTCACTAGCAACGGTAATTTGGATTTTCGAGTTACTGTGTCTCAAAACAGAGGTAATCCATGTGTTTCACTCCTCTTTCTGTACTTCTCAAAATCTTGTTCGTCAGTTCTGTCCCAAGTGTGTGTTCTCTCAGATTGAAACTGTCATAGAGAGAAGACAGTTTGTTTCAGGAAGGAGGAACATCAGGTCAGTTCAGCCTGCACACTGGGTTCCTAAATCCTTGTGTTCCCTGTATAAGAACTGAGCGAGTTTCCCCTTCCTACACCAATCGGGACACAGTAAGCAGGTCTGAGAGATGCAGGATTTTATAGGTGCTTCATTAGGAAAAGCCTAGAGTTCAGCTTGTGCTCTTCACGACACGCATGTTGCTGTGCTGATGTTTAAAAATCCCACAAAATGATCTTAAAATGTTCTTAGAATTGAAGTGTATTTGAAAACAAAACCAATTGTTTTGTCAAAATTAACCCAAGGAGAATGTAAGCTTTGTTCAAGTACCTACTGTAAATTTGTCTTGAGAACATCTGTGGAAGTGCATGGGGGGGTGGAGTTAGCTGCCTTCTGTGGGGGGTAAACGAAGGTCATGTATGCTTTAATGCCTACAGTAAAGTAACAAATCCACTGTGAATGCTCTCCCCGATTAATTTGGGTAGCCAGGTCCTTCAGCTCAACGGCAGTGTTTGAAGTAACTGTAAAGGTGTACCTGGCATGCAGATAAGAACCACACGTTGTTGCAAGCTTGTGTCAGAGCTGCGAGTGCAAACTAGAATGTTTAGGAGATGTGTAATAATGTAACTTCAAACTTACTTGTTCTAATTGGACTATGAGAAGCCAGTCCATTACATAATCTGCTAAAAAATACTGAGAGTAGTGAAAGCGTAGAGAACAATGTTGGTGATGATGCATGATGTGTGTCATTTGTTAATGACCCTTCAGCTGTCTGTGGAAGTGAAGTGCAGAAATATGCTTTAGGGAATCAAAGTTACTTGTAACAAAGGGCATAGAATTGAAACTAAAACATTTTTGGCCTACCTAAGAGGGGAGAATCTTTTGTTCCAGAAACAGCAGTAATGAGTGTCCCCCTGTGGGCATCAGCTCTCCTCTGCAGAAATGCAGTTGACACAGGTACCTCCAACACTGAAATTTTGAGCATCTGCTTAGAGCATGAGCAGTTCGCACTTTTGTTAGGCACAAGGTAGAGCTAAAGTATTAATGCAGTAAATACTTGCACAGTACAGCTGTGGGGTGAATGAAATGCCAAATGGATGAACTCAGTCTCTTTGTTATACACATGGAAAAAATGGCTCTGCCTCGCGGTAGTGAGTTGTAAGCTGTAAATGTGAAACAGGTATCGGAAACGAAGCTCAGACATTCTGACTAACTTCCTCTCCCTGATGTGGTTTGTCTAGAAATGGAGCATCTACTGTTGTCACAGCGATTTTCGGAGGCATTCTTCAAAATGAAGTCAACTGCCTAATCTGTGGGACTGAATCTAGAAAGTTTGATCCATTCCTAGGTAAGGTGCCTCTTGCTTTCAGAATTCGGGGTGACTTCAGGCAGAAAAACAAATCTGAGGTCTCGTGTATTTAGGTACATTTCATATATTTAGTCACATGACTGAACCAGAATTTAGTCTGAAATGAGTAGGCTCTAATGTTCAATCTTTGTTTTGTAGACCTTTCGCTAGATATTCCAAGTCAGTTCAGAAATAAGCGTACTAAAAATCAAGAAGGCGGACCAATGTGCACACTACGAGGTAAGTGCTTGGAGGATGAAATCAGGACTATGTGCTCTTCAGAGCACCTGTTTCCAAGGAGCCAGGCTTTCACTGGGAGTGGGACTTGGTGCCACCTCATTTTATGAGATGCTGTGGCACAAGGTTGTAAGATAACTTTCCATGCAGGTTTTACCCCAGTCACTGTGTACTGACATACGACTGTGATAAACTGGGGCTGAGAAGTGCTTCAGGAGGCCAGCTGAGCGTCAAGGAGGCTTCCAGCACAGGGGTTTTCATGTCTGAGAGTGTTTCTAATACATTCCAGTCCTCCCTCATCTGCCTCGTTGCCTACTGGCACTTGCTGTGGCTCTGTGCTTAGAAGTGCGTGTCCTTGAGAGTCATTGTAAGGATGGCTCTTGGCTGTTGTGCTTTTTTAACAACATAAATTAAATCCCAAAAATCTGTGCTGTTACCGACCTTGGTTTAAAAGATGTTAATTTCTACAGATTTGTGAATATATGTGCTGCAGATTGTGGAATATTCATCAAAGCCCCATGATTTTCTGGTCACTTTGTATCTAAAATCAAATCACCTTTACAGTTGAATACTCTTTGTTAGAAAGTCATTTATTGTGCTGAATGTTGGATGGAATCTTGTTTGAAAGATACAGATTCTGTGGATGCCTTCTTATTCTTGAACTGCTTATAGCTGTGTTTTCAGGACAGGGAATGCAGCATGTTACATGTTAATGTATTAAAGCATTATTGCACAGCTTTTTGCTACACAGACGTATATGATAACTAGAATGACTGCAGCAGACAGGCACACCTTTTCTATATCGCTATCATTGTATTGCACGTTACTAAAATCACATGATGTCGTCTTGAACCAGGTTTCTTTTGTGGGTGTTTTGTTTTGTGAATCTTGTTTGTTTTTAGATTGTCTTCGCAGTTTTACAGACCTGGAAGAACTTGATGAGACAGAGCTGTACATGTGTCACAAATGCAAAAAGAAACAGAAGTCCACCAAAAAATTCTGGATTCAGAAACTGCCAAAGGTATAAGTATGAAAAATAACAGTGTGACGGTATGTCAAAGGTAATAAGAACTCAGCTGTTAGTACACCAATGCCGAACCCTCTCATGGGCTAGTGCAAATGTTGAGCACCGAGTTCAACTTCTTCCTCTAATGCCTCCTTCTTTCTTTGATCCTGTAGGTGCTATGCTTACACTTGAAACGATTTCACTGGACAGCATATCTGAGAAACAAGGTTGATACATATGTTGAGTTTCCCTTACGAGGCCTAGACATGAAATGCTACTTGTTAGAGGTATGAAAATCACCGATACTTTCTGTTGAAAGTTGTTCCACAACATGTCTGTATTACAAATTATAGTAGGTGCTAGTGAGATTTGAAGAGCTTTCTGTCTTTTTAATCACAGCCTGAAAACAGTGGTCCAGAAAGCTGCCTGTATGACCTTGTGGCTGTTGTTGTGCATCATGGTTCAGGGTGAGTACATGGAATAAGGCTGCTTCTTGGCCGTTCTCCCCACTTGAAGTACGCACAGTTAGTGAGGGTTTTGCTGTCCCTGGTGAAGGTCTGCATTTTTTACTGGTGGAAAAAGCAGTAATTTCTAGACTGACATGGCCCTGAGGCGAATTAACTTCTGCAGATCGGTGTAGCTATTCCCATGAATGCCCACAGGCAATATTGGGGGGAGTGGCTAGAAGTGTGAGATGGCATGAAAGCAGTCTAGTTCCTCTAGGAGTGGAAAGCCCTAAAACAACAGAGTGAAGCAAGGGGCCTTCCAGAACTTAGTGCCTCATTTTGAAGTTCTTAGTACAAAGCAGAAATACCTTTTCCTCTTTTATTCACTTTGGAACAACTGTAGCCTTAATGTTGGCACAGTGAAAGTGATTATCCTGTATGACTTCTCTCCTACAGGAGCGAATGCCGACAGGCATGTCCCTGGGCTGGCTAGTGAAGTTACTTGGTGTGGCTGGTTTGGGTTTTCTTTTCCTTTTCCCAGCCCTGGGCAGATCTGCTGAGACTGACAGTAGTAGAGACAAGAGAACTGTTTATCCTGAAGGAAATGTGTTCTTTTTGTTTAGGAAGTGCTTTAGGGGTGTGAGCAGTGAAAGGAGTTTTCTTAGAGAAAAGAAACTTCATTATTCAAAACCTTGCTGATACCTGAATTTAGTTCAAAGGTACAAACCCAAAAGTTCTGTCCAGGAAGCCCTTCCTTCTGCTTTCTCTAGAGGAATGATCTGGACTCTTAGAAAGTATTGACTACTAAAGACAGCCTCTGTAGCACCACTGTGCATCTGACTGGTGCTTCCAAGTCCTAGGAGAACAATATGGGTGGTAAGGAAGAGTGGGGTGTGATAAGAATGGAATTAGATTGATTAACATTGAGCATGTGTTATAACCCATAAGCAAGTGAAAGCGGGCCTTGTGCTGGCGTGGCAGGGTAAGGAAAATTGGTGGGTTTGTCGCTCTGGTATGTTAGATTCAAACTGTTCAAGATGAACTTGGGACATTTTCCCCTTGCTGTTCTGGGACTAGTTTTGCTGCGGTTTTGATTATATTTGACTATGTGAGTCTCTAGACTTAAATGGGGAGGATTTCTGAAAGCCGAGCGTAGTGGAATGTGTATAGCTAATGCTTGAATAGTAACAGATTATAGACTTGATGTTCATGTAGGCAAAAATGGATGTTTAAGGAGTCCTAGGTCAAACATGGATGTTTAAGAAGCCTTGTTTGCCCAAAAACTATGGGATGCTAGTAAGTTGTTGTAACCCCTCTTCCCCTTTCAGCTCATCCCAGTGAGTGGTTATTTCACTTATCGTAACACTTTACTTTGGAGAACTTTGAGGCCCACAGATTAAGAAGGGAAGCATCTCCCCAGCTGTTGTGGAGGGCTGCCAGTTTCTTTCTCCCTCTGATTGGTGGGAGGCTCTTACCCCCAACAGCAGATACATCAGAGGATGAGGTGGTGTGTCTCCCCATGACTGTCCTTTCTTTTCCCCACTCCGGCGCTGGCAGCGTTGGCTCTGGACACTACACAGCGTACGCAGCCCACGAAGGCCGTTGGTTCCATTTCAACGACAGTACTGTAACCTTGACCGACGAGGAGACCGTGGTGAAAGCCAAGGCCTACATCCTCTTCTATGTGGAACGGCAAGCCAAATCTGGATCAGATAAACTTTAATACCTCCTTTTAATTCTTACTTATCAAGTCCACAGGACAAAACATTTCCATTTTTCCATAAATACTTGATCCAAGACTATTAATTTCATTGTGCACTTTCCAATTTCCTCTCATGGGTTTAAGTTTTGTTGTGTCCATGGTAGCATTCAACTTACTGAACTCAGACACAGACTAACTTTTTTAGTTATACCAGAAAACCTCAGCAGATTTTGATTTGCTGCTTTAGTTGCGATAACTCAATTTTTATATCTGTAGATTCATGAAATAGTTATTTGACTTTTTTATATTAATGTTTTCAGTCCTCACTTTCTAAAGGCACATTTACATCAGAGAAGCTTTCTGTCCTCCTTGCAAGCAAGATCAATGTGCTTCTGATTATGAAGAGTAAACCAACTTCATGCTGTGCTTACAGCTATTATGTAGATACGATTTAATCTCTTTTAATCAAAGAAATGTTTGCACGTATTATCTTCCCTCGTGCAAGAAACTAAATAGTGACCTCTGAACAATCCCTTGTCTGCTGAAGAGAGATGTGGCATAGGAGAGAGACCAGGTAATTGCTGCTATATTGGTGTGTGTTCAGGCTGCTGACTTTCAGGAATCATTGTAAATAAACAGTTGGTTCAGTCGTATCAATACTGCAGTTTAATTCAAGTATTCCTCACATATGCTCTGCCCTCCCCCCTTCAAATTTTGAAAACATCTTAAAAATACATATACATGTCTAAATTTTGTTGATTTACGTTGTTTTAACCAAACCTGAATGCCTTTGCCATCTCTTGGTTTAGACTGTCATCCTGAAATTTGATCATGAAAACTCACTTGCTTGAAAACTGGGAGTACAGCCCTTGCATTTGGGCTTTGTGAGAACAGTCTTAGGTCTAAACATACAGCCCCTGTTTACAAAATGCCTGCCGTTCACTTAAAACTGAAAGGAAGCCGATGGTGTTGTAGATGCTCTGTGCGACACTTGTTTTGGCAGTTCAGATGCAAGCTAGGGAGGATGCTCAGTGTCACAGCTTGGCTGTAGCCTGCACAATGGGAGATGGTGAGACAAGACTGCTGGTTGACTGCAGCTGTAGTGGTTACACACTGGCCCAGTATGGGATATGTATTCACAGTCTCTAGACCAACACTGGAACTGTGATGCAGTCTCTAAAACATGGCTATGTAATGGAGAAGGGCTTCTGTTCCTTGCCATGGGTTACCTGCTACCTGTACACTGATGTGTGTAAAGAGAAATCGCCATCAGATGGTTTTTTAAAACGCCATTCTTTCGTAGCTTTGTCACAGCATCTTAAACCAGGAAAGACAGAAATCGTCTTGATATAAAACTGCAGACAGTGTTCAGCATTGCTAATGGTGTGTGAAGATGTAAAGTGTACCCTAGTTAAAACCTACAGTGATTATTATTTGATGCATCGTGACATATATAAGGATGTCTTCTTTTACTTAAGCTCAACAATAAATAGAGCTATTTGTTGCTTTCAGTTGTAGGTAGTTTGTCACCCTTTTTCCATTCCTTGCAGCCAGAGCCTTTGATCTCACCAGAATAGGTAGCTGTCATACAGGCAGCATTTGACAGATCTCACGGGTGTGTGGGGTAAGCCAAGTATCTCACCCATACCATTACCCTGAAGGGCTTTAGTGCTCACATTTAGCTGGGGAACTAATTCAGTAGGTTCCATCTATAGCTGTGTTTGTCTGTGTGCTACTTGGACTTGTTTCCGTTAGAAGTTTAGTTTTGAGAACACAAAGCTTAACCCACACAACGAGCTCTGGGCCAGCAGCAGTTTAGCATACAGGCAGTGTTCTCACAAACCAGTGATGTAAATGTGCCTTTCTGTACTTTTAGAAAGCTAAATTTGTAATCTTCAGCAACATTCACTTACTTTAAGGAGCTGCTGCTTCTCCAGTTCTTTTTTTGGGTCAGATTATGTTCTCACTTCCATGTTTCCTTTCAGTACCGTTTGCTCTGTAGCATCAAGGTCTTGGGCAGCACTCTCTGCCCATCATGGTCCCTTTGGGAACACAGCGCGATCCTGTCAGGCTTGTTCTGCAGCAGGTGGTGGCGAGAACTCGGCCGTATCCTTTGCTGGAACAAGCACACTGTAAACCCTTTCCTAATATAACTTTCTCCCATCGCAAACCCAGATGGACAATATGAACAGTTTGTTGTGGCAACACAAGTATTTCTCTTCCTGGTGGAGAACTTTGCTTATCCACTGTATTCTATTCAGTGTGGTGTCAAAAAACGAAAAGGAAAAAAAAAGGCAACTGAGCACTGAACCAGTAATGTCCTGCACCTGGCCTCCTGGCACGTTTTTAACCTTACTTGTATAGCCTGTATTTATCTACTAGCTTGGGGAAGGGGGATACCTCGTTTCATTTAAGCCAAATGTTTCTTTTCTTTCTACTCACTGCTGATCATAGCATACACTAACCGACAAGGAGTTTTTTTCTTGCCTGTGACAGCTCTGCAAGCCACAACTGCTCTCTGCAGTTCAAAGGCTTGCGTATTGCTCACCAAAATCTGTCTGATCAAAGCTTGTCCTCGTTAGTAATAGTTTAGCCACGTATACAACTGGAGACAAAAGTTATGTAAAACAAACCTGCAAAACGGCCAGCTCACGGAATACTTCTGCTTCAGGGTGTTGTAGAGCGAGCTGTTGAGTGCAGCATTGTGTGAAACTCTTAAGGCACATGCAGGCAGAGCGCCTTCTCACTGTACAGTCAGAAGGGCTCTCCAGGTGGGAAGTTACCAGCCTGAGGAGAGTTCGTTTAAAACTTTGAGACAGGCAAGAGCAGGGGATGTAAGTGTCCTCCTGCCTTCCATACAAGGGTTTTACTAAATGGAAAGCATAACATGTGGTGGTCAAAGGTTTCCCCAGCAATGTTTCAGTACTGATGTGTCTGTGTCTTACTGATGAGGGAATCGGCACCTTGAAAAATTATTCCAATGTGCTTTAGGATATCCTCAAGTACTGTAGTGCCATAGTTGTAATTGTTTACCATTAAAATCTAGTGTGTAATTTTCAGTGAGGATTACTGACTGTGCTCATCTTGTGTGTTTCTGGAGCATTTCCAGGTTGAATGTGAATTATATCTATCTCATTCACACAGTGTGTTTATGGAAAATGTGCCATTAAAGTGTCTCCTTTCCTTAGACAATGAAAATCATCTTGTCCTTCTACAGGCTTGTTAGAATATCATTAGTGTAAATCCTCTGAAACACAGGGGCTGGAGTTATTCTACCTTGTTCTTGCAAAATAAAGCAAATTGAAGAGTTCTCAGTAGTTAACACCTCTACCAATGCTCAGCATCTAAACCCAAAGGGCGGTCTGCTGTTCAGTGTTATCCAGTGGTAAGCCTTGTCAGTCATCCAACAGCTGTTTATTTGTATGTCAGACTATGGGCTGTGTCCTCTGTGTTGTAAGTGGCCATCCTAGCAGTGGTAACCTCATGCAAGTTTGCTGGGGTTGGTTTTTTTTAAATAAATACAGATACACACATATATATATGTACCCACACACAGAGATAAGACATATGTGTGTGAACATATGTACGTATATATACACACAATGTATATATGTGGGTGTGTGTATATATACACACACACATGTATAATATTCCTGGGTCAGAGCAGCGTCAGCTATCTTAATCTGCTCAAAACTGAAGGTAAGTTCTGCAAAGGATGAAGGGCAGAGTCTGAGCAGGAAGAACAGCAACCACCAGCACACCATGTAAACTGCTGCTTCCCGGCATCACAGCTGCAGAGGTCTGTGGGTAGGCATGTGGGTAGGCACAGCACTCTCACACAGGTAAGAAGTTAAAGTAATGGTTGCACACTGAAAACTGATTTCAGATGCTGTTTTCAGAGTTGCATTTCTAACTGCGTTCTCAGGGCAAGGCAGAATAGGTGAGTTCTGTTCCCTCTTGCCCTGTCCCACACTGACACAAACCCCATTAAAACACATGGGTACATCAGTTCTCCCACCTATAAAAAACATGCAGGGGAACTTGAAAAACTGCAGTGCTGTTCTGCTGTTACTATCTACTGATGAGTTAGCGTGTTCCCTTATATTAACACTGGATGTCAGATGAGCATAAACTGTCTCGTCTCAATCTCACATGGAGAGATCATAGGGCTGTTGGTCACTGTTGTTTTTAACTGTAAGCTGCCATTTGCTGTAGCTTTTTTCTCCTTCCTGCTATAGTCTCTGCTGCTACTGAAAAGAAACTTTTTAATCCTAAACCCAGTCCTATACAGCCTTCTCCCACCACCACATCCAAGACTATAGCAACTAAAGCTGCCAAACCAAAAATGACACAATAAACACTGTAATCTTTGAGCTTGTAGAAGACATTTATTAAAAGCAGAAGCCCACACACAGCTAAACACAGACCAGCTCTGTCCACGCATGTCTGCCTGTGTCATTATTTCGCTTGTGCAGAAGGCAGGTAAATGAGTGCCTCTGCACGCATCTGCATGTGTGCGCGCATCTGCGTTTGTGCACGCATGTGCCTGTGCATGTCTGCTGGCTCCTGTGCACGTATATCCGTGTCTGCTGTCTAGGGCTCTGTCCATACGTGTCCATGTCTGTGTATCTGGCTTTGTGTCTTAATGTTGGTCTGTCTGTGTGTCCATCTTTGTCTTTATGTCTCTCTGTCCGTTAGTGTTTCCATTTGTATGTCTGTCCTTCTGGCTGGCCTTCTCTTAGTCCTTGTGTCCATTTGTCCATCTTTGTGCCTGTTTGTCCGTGCTTCAGTTTGCCTGTGTCCAGCTTTGTGACTGTCTGTCCATGTGTCCCTTTGTCCTTCGTCAATCTTTGTGTCTGTTTGTCCATCCATTTGTGTCTATCTTTGATCATCCTTTGTCCATCTTTGTGTCCATTTGTTCTTCCTTTTGTCTCTCTCTCCATCTTTATACGTCCATTTGTTCTTCCTTTTGTCTGTCCCTTTGTCTGCCCTTGTGTGTCTTTCCAGTTATTCATCTGTCTTTGTGTCTGTCTGCCCTTCCTTTTGTCGGTTTTTCCACCATTGTCCTTCTACTTGTCTGTTGTTCTGTGTGTCCCTGTGTCTGCCTGTCCTTCCTTTTGTCTGTCCATCTTTGTGTCTGTTTCTCATTTTTGTCTGTGTGTCCTTCTTTGTGTGTCTCCTTTTGTCCATCTTTGTGTCCATCTGTCTTTCCTTTTGTCAGTCTGTCCATCTTTTTGTCCATTTGCCCTTCCTTTTTTGTCTTTGTCCTTCCTTTTGTCTATCTGTCCAGCTTCGTGTCCATCTGTTGTTCCTTTTCTGTCCATCTTTTTGTCCATTCTTTTGTCTGTCGTTTTGTCCATCTGTCTTTGTTTCTGTTTGTCCCTCCTTATATCCGTCTTTCCATTCCATTTGTCCTTCCTTCTGTCCTTCTTTGTCTATCTTTCCTTTTGTCCTTTGTGTCAGTCTGTCCTTCCTTCTGTCTGTCCGTCTTTGTGTCTGTCCTTTTGTCCATCTGTCCTTCCTTTTGTCCTTCCTCGTGTCCGTCTGCCCTACCCCTTGTCCATCTTTGTGTCTGCCTGTCTTTCCTTTTGTCTGTGTCCGTCTTTGTGTCTGTTTGTCCTTTCTTTTCTCCATCTGTCCTTCCTTTTGTCTGTCCTTTTGTCTGTCTTTCTTTTTGTCTGTGTGTCCGTGTGTCCGTTTGTCCCTGTGTCCGTTTGTCCTTTTTTCTGTCCTTCCTTTTGTCCGTCTTTGTGTCCACCTGTCCTTCCTTTTGTCTGCTTGTCCTTCTTTTATTCACGTGTCTTTTTGTCTGTGTGTCCATTTGTCCTTTATCTGTCTTTCCTTCCTTTGGTCTGTGTCCTTCGTGTCCAGTTGTCCTTTTTTCTGTCCATCCTTCCTTTTGCCGTCTTTGTGTCCATTTGTTCATCCTTTTGTCTGTCTGTCCTTCTTTTTGTCTGTCTGTTCTTTTGTCTGTATATCCATCTTTGTGTCTGTTTGTCCCTCCTTTTGTCCGTGTCTTTGTGTCCGTTTGCTTGTGTGTCTATCTTTGCATCTCTGTCCTTCCTCTTGTCTTTCTGTCCCTCTGTCCTTCATCTGTCTGTCCTTTTGTCTGTGTGTCCTTTGCATGTTTGTCCTTTTTTCTGTCCATCCTTCCTTTTGTCCTTCTCTCCGTCTTTGTGTGTCTATCCTTTCTTTTGTCCATCTGTCCTTTTTTCCGCCCATCCTTTTGTCCATCTTTCTGTCCATTTGTTCTTCCTGTCTGTCCTTCCTTGTCCATTTGTCCTTCTGTTTGTGTTGCCTTTCCTTGCTTGTGTCTGTCCTTCCTTTTGTTTGTGTCTGTTTGTCCTTCTTTATGTCTGTTTCGCCATCCTTTTGTCCTTGGGTCTGTCTGTCCTTTTTTGTGCCTATTTGCCCTTGCTTTTGTCTGTCTGTCCTTCCTTCAGTCTGGCTGTCCATCTTTGTGTCTGCTTGTCCTTCCATTTGTCCATCTTTGTGTCTGCTTGTCCTTCCATTTGTCCATCTTTGTGTGTGTCTGTCCATGTGTCTCGAGGTCTCTGTGCCCGTATTTCTTTGCATCTCTAGGGGGGTGTGTGTGTGTGTATGGGTACTCATCTCTAGATGTGTCTGTATACAGGTCTGTAGGGGTGTGTATGTATGTATCTGTGCCTGGCTGGGGTTCCATGTTTGTGCTCAGCTGTGTATGTGTACTTTTCTCTGTGCATCTGTGTGCACACCCACATGTGTCTGTATATACATGTGTGTCTATGTGCATGTCTGTGTGTGTGCACATAGGTCTGCATGCATCTGAGTGCCTGTCTCTGCCTGTGTTTGTGTCTGTGCACATGCATCTGTACATCTGTGTGCATGTCTGCATTTGTGGGGGGTGTGTGTGTATGTTTGTGTGCCCAGCTGAGTGTGAGCCTATGTGGGTGTGCGTATGTATCTGCGTGTGAATTGGTGCATGCGTCTGTGTGAGCATGTCAGTACATGCATCTGTGTGTGCAGGCATGTCTCTGTGTGCATGTCTTTCTACATGTATCTCTGCATATGTCTGTCTACATGTCTCTGGGTCTGCATGTGGGTGCATGTGTCTATCTGTGTGTGTGTGTGCACATGTATCTGTACATCTGTCTCTGAGTGCATGTCTGTGTGTGTGGCTCTGTGTTCGTGTGTCTGTGCCTACATCTGCATGTGCCTGTGCATCTGTGCATGTCTGTGTTGGTGCACATATCTGTGCTTACTGGTGTGTCTCTGTCTGGGGGGTGTGTGTGTCTCTCGGTGGAGGGTTGTTACCAGGTGCTACTGTACCTGAGCAGGAACCTGAAGTGCAACCTTGGAGAAATCACTGAACAAATAAAGGTTAAACCGGTCACATGCTGCAACCCATTTCCGCTCTAAAAGCCCAACACCCCCCCTCCTCCCCGTCAGTCACTGCCCAGTGCTGGAGCTTCGATGGACTCCAGGGGGCCTGGAAGGGAAAACCAAAATCCCTTTTAAGGAAGCGTTTCCATCCTGTGCCGCTCCACACGCCCCTGCTGGTCCTCGCACAACCCAACAAGCGTTTCATGCATTCATCTCTCCCTGTTCTGAGCTTCTGTACCAGTTGTTTACCAAAAATAAACACCATTCCACAACCATATATGTGCAACAGCCTTCTGGTGCCTGTGAGCCCCTCCAGCACTGCCTGCTGGTAATTCCACAGGGCCAGAGACTGTTCTGCCTACCACGGGCTCTGACAGGCTATGCATATAACCCAGCTCAATCGGGAGTGCCTTTTACATCTCTTTTCTTTTCTGGACAAAAACAGTAGGAAAAGTTTAGCAGAAACATGTCACAAGCTGCTAGAAGTGTTTCAGGATCCGTTACTGTGGTCTCTGTTGAACTTTCATTCTCCAATGGAACTAAAGAAGGATAATTTCCTCCTGGGACCTGCTTTAAAATACTTATCCATCTGCTGGTATTCAGAGAGAGTCAAGGTGTGTAACATTGAGGACTGGATGAAAAACAGTTTCCAGAAAGACTTCTGTAACAGGCACGAGAACACTGTCACTGACTTTTTACTAGAAGTTTGCAACAGGTATGTTCTTTGGGTGTGAAACTCTACATGTACTGTAAAGGTTAACTTGAAATGAGAGAGTGGTTTACTCCATACACCCTACCTGAAATGGAGTGTTACGTATGGGAGTGCTTTGACTTTGCAGTTTTACTACAGTGCTCGGTTGTACAGTGGCAGCAGTGGGTACTTCACGCAGACTTTCCTAAAGCTTATTTTAGCCTTTTTTTGGGGGAAGAATGAATAATTAATACATGAATACAGGAAAGTGTAATGCTACTAAACCGATGCTTAACTGAAGGTGCCATTCTGGCAAAGCAAAGCATGGGGGGGGGGGGGGCCAGGGGCAGGAGACAGAGGAAAGATGTGACTTCAAAAAGCTGTCATAACAAGGCCAAGATTGTCAAACAAAACACCACATTTGATTCATTCTTAGAAATAAGTAAGTATTGCTTTCACACTGAAGTTTAACTCCCTCCTAGCTTTGTATAAACTACCATAAAGGAAAGAAATACCACTATGGAAGCAGCTCCAGGTGCGCAACGCTGCTTCCAACAGCTTCACTGCTACAAACAGCTGTAAGAAAGTTCAGCTCCCTCAGGAGGAGCAAAGTGGGGGCAGCGCCAATGCGGGGGGCTGCGGGCCTGGCTCAGGGCTGGAGGGGGCAGTCGGAGCGTGCCCTGCAGTGTGCTAACTGCCACGCCGCAGCTGGCCCTCAGCCCTGCACCGTGGGGCAGAGTCCGGATTGGAAGTTACAATTGAAAACCCCACCAAGCTGCAGGTCAATGACAGGCACCGTCCTGGGGGAAGGGTGAGGGAGCCATCTCCCACCAAGCACCCAGAGGGAGGTTCAGCTGGAGCCTGAAGCTGCAAACACACAATTTCAGAAGTAACCATTCTACAATTGCTGAACACTTGGGACTTTTTGCAAAGTATGATGAGGAAGCACATCTGTGCCTACAGAGAAGGGTGCAGGAGAAACCATCCTCTCATCTTGGCATTAGAATGTCTACCAGAAAGCCACACTTCACTGTTATTTCCATTCTTTTGCCATCACAAATTGGGATGCAGGCAGAGGACACGCGACCACAGCTCTGCTGAAATAGAAAGTGCCTTTCTCCTCTGCAGAACCCGTAACCCCAAACCACTGCTGGACAAAACTCAAGGCAAAGCCTGCAGGGCAGTAACCAAACTTAAAGTCCAGCACAAGCCCTTCAGCCCTGTGTGGATTCCTGCACACAAGTTAGACTGAACTCTCAAAAAGGACGGTTTATACTGACACCCCCTCCCCTCCCTTTTAGGCTTCCTAGGACAAGTGTCTGTTAGCAGCAACCCACTGAAAGCATTTCCATCCAAACAAAACTCCGAGCATGCTTTGCAAAGAGAAATGCACACTAAACAGAGATCCTGGTTTTCCCTCAGAGTTTGGAGTACTTTCCTATCCTGGTGAGGAAGCCACAAGAGGCGGTGGGTCGGAACCTTTCCTGACCCTGCCTGCTTTAACACACCTGTGTTTTCAAACTGCTCCTAGGCGGAAAAGAGTAAAAACAAAGCTCATGCCACTGACATGATCTCAGTTTATGACCTCTGCTCAAAAGAAGTGCAGCAGCAGCAGGGGGAGGGGGTAGGGTGTAGAGGAAGAGGAGCATGCTGTGTACCAGCTTTAAGGACAAGAGAACACACTGCATGTGCCCCCGCCTACTCTTGCATTCTTAAGCCCTCCTAATGGAAGAGGAGGTATTTCCCTAACTTTCATCCCTACTCTTGGCAATCCCAGCTTCCCAACGCTAGTATTTGTTTTTCCCCTTGTCTCACCTGTTAACACTCCTGTTTTCAGGTGTCCAAACCTGCTGTCTCTGACCCTCTCCGGCTGTGGCCATGTTACAGATGACTGCATCCTGCTGCTTCTCAAGAACTGCCCAAACCTCAGGACACTCAAACTGGAAAACTGTGTGCGGATCACTGACCAGACCCTGGAAGCAGCAACCCTCTATGGGAGCTCACTGCAAACGCTCCACGTGGATTTCTGCCGGAACATAACACAAACGGGTCTGGAGAGAGTCAGGGCAAAGTGCCCTTCAGTAACGCTGAGAGCAGAGAGGAGCGCTAACATGATTCCAGACAATAAGCCAGGGAAAAAGTTGATGCTTGAGAAAGCATCAAGAAAATTGGTTCAGCTTTAAGTGCAACAAATCGTGTAATGTGCCATCAGTCAGTGTGGGGGTATCTGAGTCACTGCTGCCCTCTCCTCTAGGGTAGCAGGGCTACACTGACCTCTGGCTGCCTTCCTGTGCTCTGGCCTGAGTCCCAACAAAGGCTGCCCTAGGAAAAGGCATCCATCTCCACCTGGACAGCCTTAAGGAGAAAACCTGTTTGCTTTCTCATATTCTTTGGAACTGGAACCCCCTGCATTACTGCCCAAAATGGTAGCCCTAATTAAGCCCAAAACCTGCAGTTTTGATACCCTCTTGTCACAGATGAGTGGAATGCACCCCACCTGGAGAACATCAGCAGTGATATATTTTATGAGGTTAAACAATAATGGGACAGAGCTCAATAATTCAATGGAACATAAAGTTAAACAGTGTTCGAGGTTCAGTAAGTTTAATATCAAAGGTCACCTTATTAATCACTGCATGGAAGAAATATACAAAGGAAAACTGAGTTTGAATTGAGTTGGAAAGAGTGAGACAGAGCCTGGAGACACAAAGAGTAAGGAGGACACTCCTGCTAAGTCCCAAAGTTGAGAATGAACCCTCTTGCTTTCTGAGCTCCTTAGGTAATGGGAACGTGCATAAAGCTGCAGCAGATAGAGCATGGGTAATTGCACGACTTACACAGATATCAGGGAAGGAGTGATTAACCAATTTCTGTTAAAAGATACACCCATATTGCCAGGTTATTGTTTGGAAGTTGACATTAATGGAAGTATGATAGAAACAAAACGCTGATTCACAGAACTTACCTCGGGGACAAGACAGTGACTTCCAGCCTGTAGCTTTAAATGCTAATTGAGGAACACTGCAGTACAGAGCTACATAAACACCTGTTTCTCACTGCAAAGTACAAACCCAACATCCATCTTCATCCCAAACCACAGGGCTGTCCCTTTCCTGCGTGCTGCTCTGCTACATGGAAGTGGAACATTTTTCATGAAGGGTTCCTATGGCATTGCCTGCAAAATCTGACACCAAAGGTTGACAGTTCAATTCTGCTATATAAAACCTGTCTTGAAATCACACACTGGGATTTGGCCATGGCAGTGAGTGCTGGGATCGGGAATGCTCTGTTCCAAGACTAGAGGCACGTACAGATTTGCTTGAATAAAGACAAACGTTACTGTGTCAGCTGCAGTGCAGGTACCTGTCAGCAGTTCTGCCTGTTGAGTTTGGCTCAGTAATCATACACAACAATCGGTGTGATCATCTGGTGTCAATTACTCAGGTTTTTGTCTCAACTCCAGCATGCTATTTTCCGAAGCAGCCTGTCTCCTCCCCTGTGCTTTATTGTGGGGGCACATCCTCAAATTCCACTTTCCATTATCTCCCATTTTGTTCACCAATTCTGCCATGAATTCAGAATTCCGACTCCTGGAGAGCACACCATAATCCAGAATCCTGCCCATTCTTGCTGACTCTGCAGCTCACCATGTATTTACCTGAAATTTCTCTCCCATTCAACACAAGCCACCGAAGAGCTTTACACTTACAAAGAATGACAGATAGGTAAACTCAGGCTATGGATAACTTGGTTGCCCTGGAGGACCAGGTGTCAGTTCAGTTTAGACATCAAACGGAAGGCTGCACACAGACTATGGAAACGAACAGTTCCAGCTGAAATCACAACGAAGTTTACAGCAGTTAGGATTTCACTTTAAATTCAAACCTTACACAGAGCAGAAATACCTGAGTGTGTGTCTCCTTAAAGCACATTTAGAAATACTACCTTTCGGAAATACTGTTCAGTCCCATGGAGAGAGTCAGCCTTTCTGTTCCAGTACACAACAATAACCCAAAACTTGGTCGCTACAGCAACCTCTGTGCACATACCACAGCAAGCCTCTTTGAGAGGAGAGGCTCTGAAGTTGCTGATAATCTTCCTGCACTGGTCAGAACACAGATGAAATATACTAGTTACAGACTTGTAACCTGGAACTTTAATCACTGGAATTCAAGTATATCAAGACTATCAAGGCTTAAATAACCTGATGTCTCTGTTGCATTTTAACAGTTGTATCTACATACATAGCTTTGCAGACTTACTATGTGTCTGCATTTTTATCTTTTATGTAACTGGAAGACCACAGGAGCTAGCTTTTCCTCTAAGGAATGGAATTTGTAACCTCTTAAATTCCTACTTAACAGCTTATTAAAGGTTGCCACAAATATCTAACCTGATACATGTTTTTCTTCACAGTTAGAGAACAGCATGACTGTAGCACCTCTTTGCTAAACCAGAAAGAATGTGTGACAAATGACTTAAAGCAAAGCAGACCTTCTCCCCCCGCCATGGCCCCCATTGGCATCCAAACTGTAGAAGCGAGTTGTGAAGTTGGGCCTCAATTACTCAGGAATACCTGGCTTGATTTCCCAACTTCTCATGTGTTCTTTTTACCATACTGTCTCTCTTTTCATTAAAGCTATGTGCAACTTGAGGTGTCACAATGGAGAACTTGGCTCTGATGCCTGAGGTAGTCTTGAAAGACAGATCCATTTCAACTGATTCACTGTCTTTCATTCATGCTTGAATAGACGGAGAGGAAACATGTTATCAAAACTCCATCTGAAGCCAGTTTTTTTACTGCAAGAGCAGTACTGTACAACTGGATTGCCAATCAGTTTCTCTAGAAAGGTAAATTTAACACAATCTCAGCAGAAATATTTTAACAGACTGCATCCTGGGCTCTTGTTCTTCCCCCCTGCAAGAACTGATGAGCTAGCCAGGAACTCCTGAAAGCATTCTTTATGTGGTGCACCAAAAATGGAAAGAGAACTTTACAGCTCTCAGCAGAAGTGAATGTACTTACTTCTCCTTGCCATGCTGGTTAACTGATCCACAGATATCCTTTGGTACTCTGATTTGGCTGAGCTAAGAACCAAATCACAGCATTACAGACTCAGTTAAACATAGCTGAAATTCTAGAGAAATACTTGATGGGTATGAGTAACCATAAGAAACTCACCCAGAAGACAAATAAAACCAATCATTTCATCACAGCAGCATGCCACTGGAATATTCTGTTATTCCATTAACTCATTCCCAAAAAATTAATTAAGCACGTAACAGAACAAAACTGGAAGCCCAGACAGGAAGGACAAATGGCATTCCTAAACATTCCTAATTCCAATTACAACTTGGAAAGGAGATGACTGGACTGAACAAACTTACTGTGATGTGGAAATCGGGATGGTGACACCATTCTTACCTTGATTACACAACTGGTGAAAACCCCCAGTTTCAAATACTGCTGACAAGCCAAAACAAGGCACGAATTCTGTACAGTCGCATTAGTAACCAAAGATCTTCTCCTGATGCCAGCTCACTGAGCACTCCGATGAAAAATGAATCTCTGTAGACCTGACACTCAAAAGATTCTCAAGTAGCAACAAGATGCGAGAGCAGGTTTGTATCTGCCCATATCTTAGTTCTGCCTTTTTGCCAGTTTTCTATCAGGACTGTTCGGGGAGGTGGGGGCAGTGGTAGTGTGGGTTTTTTTACTTGGCAGAGGTACAGAGGGCCTTAGAACACTCTCCTACTTGGTTTCTTTGCCTATTTGCGTGCAAATGCTCAAAGTCATATTTACTTTGCCCGTCCTCTCCTGGAATGGGGATATTGGTTCATGACATGGTAAAATTTGAACACACTTGTGTTGATACATTTTTTCAGCACCCATAATAATTTTACTGCTTAGCAATCCAATTTGAAAAGTGAGTATATAATGAGTACATTTAGGGTGTTACATAAGGATGGATGCATGTTAATAGTTTTCTTCAGTTCCAAGACATTTGAGTTCTGTCAAAGTTCTCTTAAGATTACCGAAACCCTTTTTACTCTTCACAGACCCCAGCTCTAACTTCCCAGGTGTGGAGGGTGGGCACCTGTTATTTATCATTTTATGAAAGTGCCAAAAGAAAGGTGATGTAAACCAAGATGCCTATTTGGAAGCTGCAGCAAGTTATCAGATGCAAATGGCAAACAAGGCTTCCTCAAGTCTTGTGCCTCCAAAGCTTGTGCCTTTTCCTATGTGATAGGGTAAAAGCAACAGCCAGCAGACCCTTCAGATTTCCACTGTAACAACATATCTGAGCTTGGCAATAAGGTAAAAAGAAACAAAACAAAGGCCTGCAGCACAGCCAAACTGCTTACCAACAGAGGCATTTTTTTTTTGCCATTGCACTTCATCATGCAGTCAAAAGGGCTAAAGGACAGATCTAAATCAAGCTCCCAGAACTGACCTAATTGCCTGTTCACCTCTTTTGTGGAGAGTACATACTCTTGTTCAAGAATACGTTCTGCTCTTCCCAGTCCCCTCTAAGCACAACACACACACAGTCCACCTCCTCCAGCTGAACCAACACTACCAGCACCAGCAAGAGTGAGGCTTCAAGCTCATGTAACTTGCCTACCTCTAGTCTCAGGGACTGGCTGTTCATCCCTGTTATAGCATGCCTACCTGTTTCAAAGGGCTATCCAGCTGTCTGATAGCCCAAAAGGCTAGAGAGGTACTTCCTAGGTAGGAAAGAAAAAAGCAGGAAAAAGCGACTGGAAATACCAGAGGTGGTAGAGAAGAAATTACCTAATCCCTGGGTGAAACCAGGATAAGCAACAGAAATTATGGGCTTCGAGAAACAACAGCCTTATATGTTACTTCTGTAGTTAAATTATAAAAACATAACCAGAGAAAAAGCTTTAACCTTACTGTGCCTCATCTCTCATTATGTACAATAGATAAATGCTGTCACACACACCTTACAAATACCACGCATCTGTTAGCACTGACGCTCCCTGCTCCAGTCATACACAGATGTCCCACCCAATGCTGAAAGACTGAACTGCACATTTACTTTCTTTAACCGCCTGCGTATATGACCTACTTGTACTACAGAATGCAGAAATACATTGGCAATCTTTATTCCCCTTTCTGCACAGCGAGAGGGTTGCCTACATAAAATACTCTCAAACTGACATAAGTTAGAACTTTCTCAGATGGTCTTCAGTAGCAGGACATAATCAGTGTTGCACATTCTTTAGCTTGGTATGCAATTATGGCTAAGAAGCATTATGCAGGAAACCTGAACATGATTCCAGTCTCTCTCAGATGCCTGAGCAACAAAAAAATGTCAATCAGCAGGTTGAAAGGAATGCATACACAATGGAATTACTGGGGGGAAAAGCAGTGGAATAATATAAAAACAATCCAGCACCATAGTTTTAATGATGCTAAAATAGAATATTCAAAGGGCAAGCACAACCAATTAAAAAAGTCTTAACTGAAGCAATCAAGCACAACCCTTTAACCAACATTTACCAATATAACATCCTCTTTCACTTTACTGGAAACTTCCTCCAAAAATGTCCTCGTTATCCAAGCAGCCAACTGCACACCCCACACAAAGCTATCTTTTTAGACACAGCTCTATTATTTTCTGTGCCTGATTGGAACAGGCTGACAAATTAGTAGCAGGAATTCAGGAGCATAAATTAAGTCTATGCAGAACTTCACAAAGCAGTTTCCCCTTTAATTTGTAATCGTCTATTCTTCACTTATCCCACTTATACATTTAGAATAATAGAATAGTTAGGGCTGGAAAGGACCTTAAGATCATCCAGTTCCAACCCCCCTGCCATGGGCAGGGACACCTCCCACTAAACCATGCCATCCAAGGCTATGTCCAACCCCACCTCGAACGCCACCAGGGATGAAGCATTCACAACTTCCCTGGGCAACCCATTCCAGGGCCCCACCACCCTCACAGTAAAGAATTTCTTCCTCAGATCCAATCTAAACCTCCCCTGTTTAAGTTTAAACCCATTACCCCTTGTCCTCTCACCACAGTCCCTAATGAAGAGTCCCTCCCCAGCATCCCTATAGGCCCCCTTCAGGTATTGGAAGGGTGCTCTGAGGTCTCCACGCAACCTTCTCTTCTCCAGGCTGAACAGCCCCAATTTTCTCAGCCTATCTTCATACGAGAGGTGCTCCAGTCCCCTGATCATCCTCGTGGCCCTCCTCTGCTCTTGTTCTAACAGTTCCATGTCCTTTTTATGTTGAGGACACCAGAACTGCACACAATACTCCAAGTGAGGTCTCACGAGAGCAGAGTAAAGGGGCAGGAGCACCTCCCTCGACCTGCTGGTCGCACTCCTTTTGATGCAGCCCAGGATACGGTTGGCTTTCTGGGCTGCAAGCGCACACTGCCGGCTCATGTTCATTTTTTCATCAACCCACACTCCCAAGTCCTTCTCTGCAGGGCTGCTCTCAATCTCCTCCCCGCCCAACCTGTAGCTGTGCCTGGCATTGCTCCGACCCAGGTGGAGGACTTTGCATTTAGCATGGTTAAACTTCATCAGGTTGGCATCAGCCCACCTCACAAGCGTGTCAAGGTCCCTCTGGATGGCATTCCTTCCCTCCAACTTATCAACCGAACCACACAGCTTGGTGTCATCGGCAAACTTGCTGAGGGCGCACTCAATCCCACTGTCCATGTCACCCACAAAGATGTTGAACAACACCGGTCCCAACACCGATCCCTGGGGGACACCACTCGTTACTGGTCTCCAGCTGGACACTGAGCCACTGAGCACTACTCTTTGCGTGCGGCCATTCAGCCAGTTCTTTATCCACCGAGTGGTCCACCTATCAAATTGATGTCTCTCCAACTTAGAGAGAAGGATGTCATGGGAGACAGTGTCAAAGGCTTTACACAAGTCCAGGTAGATGACATCAACTGCTCTGCCCCTGTCCATCAGTTCCGTAGCCCCTTCATAGAAGGTCACCAGATTGGTCAGGCAGGATTTCCCCTTAGTGAAGCCATGCTGGCTGTCACCAAGCACCTTGTTGGTTTTCATGTGCCTTAGCATGCCTTCCAGGAGAATCCGCTCCAAGATTTTGCCAGGCACAGAGGTGAGACTGACTGGTCTGTAATTCCCTGGGTCATCCATTTTCCCCTTCTTAAAAATGGGGGTTATATTTCCCTTTTTCCAGTCATCGGGAACTTCACCTGACTGCCATGAGTTTTCAAATACGATGGACAGTGGCTTAGCAACTTCATTTGCCAGCTCCTTCAGGACCCGTGGATGGATTTCATCCGGTCCCATGGACTTGTATACATTCAGGTTCCTAAGGTGGTCCCGAACAAGATCCTCCCCCACAGTGGGCCCAGGGTCCCCACCCTCACCGTCCCCGCATCTGCCTTCCAAGACTTGGGTGGTGTGGTCAGAGCATTTGCCAGTAAAGACTGAGGCAAAGAAGTCATTAAGAACCTCAGCCTTCTCCAAATCCAGGGTAGCCAGTTCTCCCGATAGCTTCTGGAGAGGGCCCACGGTGTCCCTAACCTGTCTTTTATTGGCAATGTACCTATAAAATCCCTTCCTGTTATCCTTAACATCCCTAGCCAAGTTTAATTCTAAGTGGGCCTTAGCTTTCCTAACCTGGTCCCTAGCTTCCCAGACAACATCCCTGTATTCTTCCCAGGCCGCCTGACCTTGCTTTCACCTTTTATAAGCCTCTTGTTTCCTTCGAATTTTGCTCAGCAGGTCCTTATCCATCCAAGGAGGTCTCCTGGCCCTCCTGCTGAACTTCCTTCTAGTTGGGAAAATGTCTCAGTCTAATTTGGAACCGTAGTACATAAACAGGCAGGAAACTAAGACTGCATGATGTCAGAGCCCTGAGTCCCTCCTTTTTCCAACCCTCCCCCCCCCCCCCCCCGGATGCTTCATAAGCCAACAACTAGCTCTAACTGAAAGAAGTTCACCAGATGAAACCCAGACCTGCACATTTTTACAGCTCATCAACTCAGCCCTCTGAACACTGTCAGCCGGCAGCAATACACCAGGTCAGCCCTGGACAACTGGGAAATCTCCCTATCCATCTCTGCTAATGTATAAAACCACAAGAGGAAAACCAGCAGGAATTTCTACCCTCTTTTCCAGACTCAGACGGACAAGTCTAGTTCCAGGCAAGACTAAGTTACTGAATGTTCTCCTTAGCCCTCAGGACTCACAGCATCCTTAGCAAGGAGGCTCATTGAGGATGGGAGGGGGAATTAGGGTAGAGCAGCAGTGACTCACCAGAGGACAGACTGGACCCTTTTCCTCAGCCCAGGTAAATCCTGCTCCTGAACACCAAGCAGCATCTATAGCTTGATACAGTTTTGACATAGATGCTGAAGACAGATAGAGCTCTGCTCTTCAGCACTTCCCTAAGACACAGAACGTCTTTGTACAGTACATCACTGGCCCAACCAAATATGAACATCACAGTGTAAGCCACGCTCTGTTGATGGCAGCACAATCACAGCAGCAACCAAACAAGACCAAACACACGACATTTACTGAAACGAAGGCATAATTAGGAACATGTACAGAATCTACAGCCTTGACTAGTACCCTGCCACTTCCATTCTGATTGTTTTGCACTCCAATCAGGAATCAATGACGTCAATCTGTACATTAAAAACCATGTTTGGTTTTGATTTGACAAGATTTCAAGGTTACTGAGCAAGGTGGCAGTATGTTGTTACTGGCAACAACTACTACTCTGGAGGAGAAAAACGTTTAAGTGAACATCAAGAAGGAACCAGGTACAATGTTAACTTGTATGGAAGTATAAGGAATAAATGGTACGCCTGAAAAAGCCATACCTCAAACAGACACAGAATGCAAAGCACATCAGATGCGCTGATGGTAAACATTTTAAGATGCTTCAAATGTCACACCCTGTCTAAACAGAGGAATACAAAATTTTCCTGAGCCAAAGTTTAGAAGTATGAAGATTGAATAAACCAACCACAGTTCACAAATGCATCCAAGCAACCGATTCTTCAATTTGCTTTATTTTTCTCTGCGTAAGGAACCCTGCACAGGCAATTCAAATTAAAACAAAATAAATATGTGAATATTCATGTAAAACTGTCCTTGCTAATGAACAATTATACACAATGTACAACTCTTCATGTTCACTGAGAGGGCTTACAAATGTACTATTCCCAACAAAAATGCACCAAAATGTCTTCATGCAAACTTATCAAAAGTGACCAAAAAAGGAGGAAAAAAAAACTTACCCATCATCCTTTTTTTCGTTTTCCTTTTTTCCTTTTTTACAATCACAAAAAAATAAAAACATCTACATTTTTGTTACATTTAGAGTAACTAAAATGTGGCCACTGTCTATTAACATCTGGTTTTATGCTCCTAAAACATCTATGGTTACTGTAAAATTATGTCAACAATGAATTGGACTCAGGGCGCTATTTGTAGTAAAAGGAAGATGATTTTGTTCACAGAAAGTCAATAATCTGTGTCTGAGCCCTCTGCATTGTCCACATTCCGTGAGAGCATATAATTGTCCATATCTATAGACCTGCAATTATTGATTGCATAGCGCAAACGCTCTGCCATAATTAGTTGACTGGAGTAAGGTGGGAGCCTCAGTTGAAAGAAACAAGTCTGTGAGGTAGGCAAGCTGTCGTAAGGCTGTGGAAACGGATAAAAGGTGGGACACTGTTAAGTTATGAATGAAACAAAACCAGCAACATTATCCATATTCCATTGCTCCCTCCCTTCCGTGCCTGTCAGTCAGCATTTTCACATTCTAGCTTGAAATTCCTTGTAAGTAACAGCCTGGCCTCCCTTGTTTCATCCTTAAGGAGGTGCAAAATAACTGCTGTATCACCTGCTCTGTGAGTCCTTCAACCCAGCAATGAAATTCAACTATTGAAAGAGCTGATCACACTATTAGCAGCTTATTGGAAGATACCAAGCAACATTCAAAGTACACACCACAGTGGGCCTTAAAATTAGGCAATTAAGAGTGACACCTAACCAAAGGAGACAGTCAAACCCCTGGTATCTTAGATTTTACCAAGTTGTTGATTCATGCAGTTCATAGAGAACATGCTTCTACTGCACAAAACCCAAAAGTAATGCATCTTGTACATAGAGTAACACTGTAAATTCATCACAGAGGTTTTAAGCCATTCACTGGTGGTCATACATTGCCACTTACACATATTTAAAACTTTAAAAAAAAGAGCAAAAATTATCAAATAAAAAAAAGGTATTGGAACAGAAAATTACATTGAACAAGTTACAATAGGAGAAGGTTTGTTTCTTGGCAAGAAGTTATTTTGACCTCCAATCACATAGCTATAGCAAATGCACCAAATGAATTACGATGCAATTCATGCAGTATATGTCCTTCCACACAATTAAAATGTTTGGTTTTAACAGCTCAGAGCATATCCAATCCCATACTTTCCCTGTAAAATTACAGTTATGGAAACCTGTCTCCTATTGCTAAAGGACAGATTATACCAGACAGGAATAAAAAACAAACAGACAGACAAACAAACAACATCAACAAAAATAGCATCTGAAAGCAGCATCTTACCCTATCAACCTTCATTATTTGGAATCGCTGAGATATATCAGCTGTGTTGGCTGGCAATCGAGATCTTCCTGACACAAACCTCATGAAAAGGACTCTCTCCTCATTTGAAAACTCTTCAAGAGTGTGCCAGAACCACTGAACTAGCTGATGCTGCTCATCGACTTCTCGGTAGCGCACAACTTTCTTCAGAACTTCAACTGATATTTCTGGCATTCCACAGACCATTTGCTCCAACTGCTTGGCGGTCAGAAGAGACAACAAAGGAACTGGAACAATCCAAGACATTCCTTCTCTTACAGCAGCCACCTGTTGCCCAAAAGAGAAGACGCATTTGCAGTGCCATTTTCTTACCTCTGCCACTTACTGTGCCATCCAAATGCAAAAGCAACGTTATCAGCTGAGGAATGGGATAGAGAATTACAGAACATCTGCCAAATACCACCTCTCATGCATGCATCCCCTGTAAGGGCTGTATCCTCTCTCAAAATCCCATAGAATATTACAGGCATTTCTGATTGCAACTGCATATTAAAAAATGTGTTCTGATGCAAACCAGAAGAACTTAAAAAAAGTGCAAGTTAGCAGCACAAATGATAATGGCTAAACCAAAAAACATCTGAGCTGGACCAAAGTCGTATTTGTAAGAAGTCTGTACTTGCTCTAGAAGACTTAGGATTTGGTACCTCTGACGAGAAAGTTACTTTTTTTAATGCAGATATCTTGCACGCATCTGTATCCCGAGAAAAAAGGACAAGAATTTTCCTAGCATGTAATTAGTACACTGCATTCGCAAGCTTCACTATACAACTGACAAAATACACAAAGCATGCTGACAGGCAATTAACCCTTCTCAAAAAATAGCATGAAATAGTTGTAGCTTCTGTACTAAAGCAGATGAGAAACAGCTTTGAGAAACAAAACAGTTACTTTAGCTCGTCTGTGCTGCTATCATGTCTAATGACAGTGTACAGCATGCAAACTGCAGGTTCATTTCTCAAGTGGAGCTGACAGTTGGCAGTGAGGCTGCTCTAATGGAAGACAAGGTCCTGATTTCTAACGCTCTTCTGTCAACTGAGCAATTACTAAGAAAAATAGGACTAACTGAAAACAAAACCCCAAAGCAGTTTGGGGTGTGTGTGTGTGTGTGTGTGCATAAGCCACAGGGACCCAAGTGAGATGTGGAAAGCCAAGATTGCATTATGCCCCTATAAACTGGAATGGAAGCTTGCATAAATAAACCAAAAACTCTATTTGCATTAACAACAGGGATAAGGTTGCCATGGGATTTTTACCTGACGGTCCATTTCATGGAGTCTGTACTCAATTGCCCTCTCCACGTATTCTTTCCTGTTTGAAAAGGTAAGTGGGATACTGTTCCCTCCAGGGATTATGGGAACCATTTTACCATCAGCACTTTGGCCAACAAAAGAATCTAAAGGAATCATCTGCAAAACAGGAAAAGTATGTTCAGTGTAAGTCATCACTAGTGATCTAAAGTTAATATTTCACTGTCTGTTACCTAGAACTATAAGATCACAAACTATTCCAAAAGCACAGGAAGTCCCTGTTATTCCAGTTACGTGGAAACTAGTTTCTATAAGCACCAAAATTAAGGTCAATCTGGTAAAGTAACTGCTTTCGGAAGAAACCTAAAAGCTCCAACTTTCATATCTTACCTCATGGAAATTTTCTTCAGTAATCCCACTGTCTTCAATGTGAAGAATGCTGTTGAGGGTCTGCACATAGAGCAGATCTACCTCCTCCAAATCCTCCAAGATGAGTGGGATACAACAAAGTTGCTTCCAGACCATTGGAGCCAAATGAAGATCTAATGGCTTTTTTGTACGAATAGCTACACCCATGAGAATGCCCAAGAACTTAAACTGCATTAGATGTTCATCTAAACATGCTGAGGGGTTAAAGAGAAACCTGAAAGAACAAAGAAGCAGTGAAAATGCTCTAGTATCACTTCCATGCTACTTCATTAGAAGTAAAAGACATAACATTTCTAAGCAGAGTGTAGTAACTGTCAACACTATTATCAGCAAGGAGTGTCCAAATCAGATTACTGTTATCCATTGCTATCAAAATAATGGAGGCTGAGATAGGCAGAACTAATCCTGACCACAAAGGCTGGCATTCTTGATGTTATTCTGCATTCTGCTATCAGCAATCCAGGAAGCTCATGTTAAAACCATGCCCTCTCTTCCGCAATTGAGTAATATCACAACCCAAAGGAAAAAAATATACTAGAGACAATTGTGAAGTCTCATCATTTGGTATAAAACAGTTAATGGAACATTTCAATTTTCACCCACTAATATCTGCAATAAAAAGCAAATCCTGGACAGCTTACCTATCTCTATTGTAGCCTACTTCAGCTGTAGCATTTGGGGAAGGAATAAGCAGGTCTACTATTCCAGTTTCCAGTTCCTTAAAAATCAACAACAAGCAAGCCTTCTTAGAAACAGGGATAATAAACCTATCACAGAAATATATATTGACAATAGCAATAACATCTTGGTTACAGACAGACAAAAATGTGCACTTTTTGCTACTGATCTCCTTTCCAGCACTGAATCTGAGAAGTGACACTTTGGGTATGTGAGGAAGCCTCAGGTGCTTCTGTACTGTATGCATGGAACGTTCTGTAATCATGGAACACAGTACATCATCTGTTACAAAAGGTACTGTCTGGACAGAATGGAGGGCTCAGATGCTTTCATAGCACGTAAGGGCCATATCAAAATCCAAGGGGTCTACCGTAGTATGGCCTTATGGCATCTCCTTGCCATAATCTAGAAGATTTCTTTACCCCTGGAGACATCCCTAAGTAGGCAGCTCTAGCTTTGTTGCTCAATACTGAAGAATAAGTATCTGCTATGCTGCAAAAAGGCAGTCTGAGAAATACTAAAAGACACCAGAGAGAACAAACCTCTACTCAGACATTTTGAACTAACAGACTTTTCATACCTGACACATTTCTGTAATTGTGTCATCAAACACTCCACCTGCATCATCAGCTCCTTCTCCAACCAGTTTCACTTTCCAGGCACGAGAAGGTAGGCGAAGGTCTGATGCATTCAGCTTTACCACTTGCCTTGCTATCTGTACAAAAATGGGCTTGCATTTCCGACCTCTTTCAACAAAACCAAAACCAAACCAACCAACAAACAAACAAGACACAAAAAAGACAAAAGTTATGAAAGATGTATGAGTATAAATATTCAACTGAGGTCTCATGCAATGCCTGGGAAACAATACTGACCTGGTTGATATCCTTTTCACAGTAATCTGTGGCCCATAGTTTTTGCCCTGAACCATAGTTTTTCCTATGGAGCGCACCATGGGGAGAGTGTAAACGCGTGGTGCCAGCAAGGGTCTTAGCTGTCCTTGAACTATTCCCCATGTTCCAGCATTGTAATGAGATGTACTGTTCTGCAATAAAGCAGTGTGAGAATAAACATATTAATAGAGGATATTAATTTCATTCTTTACAGCATAAACCCCTTCATAGTGATAACTAACACTTTAGCGTTTCAGGAAACAGACAGGTCAGCATTTTGTGGTTTTTGCTTTGAGGCCAGGAAGCTTTTGGAAACCAAAACAATGCTTTGACAAGGTTTGCTTTAATCTAGATTTGTATCTTTTCTGATTCACTATAGGAAACTCACAGAACCTGTTACTAACATCCATCAGAAACTGGTCAGAAACTCTCTAGCAACGTGGCATAACACAACACAGCTAATCTGGTTCTTTCTAAATGGAATTTACCTGGTTATTGGGACTGAGGTTAAGTAATCTCCACGAAGAGTACATGAGGTCAGAAAAATGGTACAGCAGTCTCAGCCTTGCTCTTACTGTATGAATGCTCACTTCTTTCAGTGCCCCATACTGTGGTGGAATGGCATCAGGTAAACCAAGCTGTAAAGGCACTGAAACACCTACCACAGAAACAGAAAAAAAAGCATTATTTCATGAAGGGTAGCTGTACTGCTTTGGCCTGGGGTGGAGTTGATTTTCTTTGCAGTAGCTTATGTGGTGATTAGCTGCCTACTGGAATAAACCATGACAGCAGCAAAATTAAGAGACCAAGATAATTTGAAAACCTGCATGGATAGAAAATAAACCAAATTTTGTCCCAGTGTTCCAAAGTTCTTGTTACACCCGTACCCCAGGAAACACTAAGACTGACTCAAATGCCCTACAAACAGGGGCTGTTCTTTACCCGGAGCTCTTGGTGGAACCGGTGGAGCTGTCCAGGCAGCACTGTGGCAACGTCCTGCTGAAATCTGTCGAACGTTCTTCCCTTGCAGGACTGTTACGAGGGTTGGTTCTCTGACGTGGTTGGTATGGCCCAGTCCAAGCTGACAGTTTATAACAGACGTAAAAGGGACAAAGAATAATCAACAACTGTGCTGATATTCCTAAAACTCTCTGAGCAAAAATTCAGAGCAAATGGTAAAAAATGGTATTTATCTACAGTGTATACTGGGATAAAAAATATTTACCATATTAGCATTTGCCTTTTAGTTTCAATAGAATATTGCATCTGTACTCAATGGGAGGGGCAGACCTAGGGGTCTAAGAAACCTTAAAACATGTAGAAATTGTTTGTAGGCTGAGGAACTAATCTGTGCTGTAGGTCACCTATGTTGCACAGTCTTTCTCATGCATAAGAAAACAACGCTCATATGTCTCTTGCGTAAATTCTTACAGTAGTTCATGAAAACAACATTTGTGTAAAGAGAAAGTTAACTTAAGCTGCTCTGGTTTCTGACAGGTACATATCATATCCTAAAAGTGAAAATTTCATATCACAAATGTTTTCATTTTTTCTCTTCCAGAAACAAAAAGTAAACACCCTATGAAAACAAAATCAGACCAAACTGAAAACCAAGCAAAGACTCAGACCACAGAGATTCCTCTCAGAAAGTATTCCAAACAACTTGCTCAGCAACCCTTCCGAAAATCTCAATTCTAAAATACCTGAGGACGAGCTTTACCCAATCTTCCCGACACACCAAGAGCTAAAATATCAAGAGATCAACAGGGTCTTTCCTATACTTGTAGCAGGCAGAACTGCCTAAAAGCTGAGGTGCTTTTGAAAATGAGCTATACATGGGTGAGGACTTTTTAAGAGCAGGGATAAAATTAGGGTCCCAAAGGAAAGAGAGAACTTACTGACAACATTTTTTCTGACTTGAAAAAATAAGTCTCTAAATAAAGCTAATTTGTATTTTCTTTAAGAAAAGCAATTAAATAGTTCACAAATCTGATTGACACCAAGCATGCATTTTATCATGCTGAAAGAAAACTGGTAACAGTTTAAGAATTAGGTAAAAAATTGTATTTTTTTATAGAAAGCTTTAACTTTTTAAGGACTGCCATCCAGACGGACCTTGACACGCTTGTGAGGTGGGCTGATGCCAACCTGATGAAGTTTAACCATGCCAAGTGCAAGGTCCTACACACCTGGGTTGGAGCAATCCCAGGCACAGATACAGGTTGGGCAGAGAAGAGATTCAGAGCAGCCCTGCGGAGAAGGACTTGGAGGTGTTGGTCAATGAGAAAATGAACATGAGCCGGCAGTGTGCACTCGCAGCCCAGAAAACCAACCGTATCCTGGGCTGCATCAAAAGGAGTGTGACCAGCAGGTCAAGGGAGGTGATCCTGCCCCTCTGCTCTGCTCTCGTGAGACCTCACTTGGAGTATTGTGTGCAGTTCTGGTGTCCTCAACATAAAAAGGACACGGAACTGTTAGAACAAGTGCAGAGGAGGGCCACGAGGATAATCAGGGGACCGGAGCACCTCCCGTATGAAGATAGGCTGAGAAAGTTGGGGCTGTTCAGGCTGGAGAAGAGAAGGCTGCGTGGAGACCTCATAGCAGCCTTCCAGTATCTGAAGTGGGCCTATAAGGATGCTGGGACTTCATTAGGGACTGCAGTGATAGGACAAGGGGTAATGGGTTGAAACTTAAACAGGGGAAGTTTAGACTGGATATAAGGAAGAAGTTCTTTACTGTAAGGGTGGTGAGGCACCGGAATGGGCTGCCCAGGGATGTTGTGAACGCTCCATCCCTAAGGGTGTTCAAAGCCAGGTTGGACATAGCCTTGGGTGACACGGTTTAGTGTAAGGAGTCCCTGCCCATGGCAGGGGGATTGAAACTGGATGATCTTAAGGTCCTTTCCAACCTGAACTGTTCCATGATTTTATGAGAATAACTTGGGTAGAATGTTTTCAGCGGCTTCCCAAGCTGCTGCCATGTAAGAGCATAGGAAATAAAAAAGAAAACAATGGAAATGCCCAACATGTTCTTGTGGTTGAGGGGCGGGGGGTAAGGAGGAGAACAAAAATAAAAGCCTTCTTTCCCACCAAACTAAAGACATTCTGAGCACATCTGTCATGTATAATTCCAGCCTTATAAAGGTGAGAAACAATCAGAAAATAGTACACACCTGCCCTTCAGAGTTGCTACCCCAAGCATACACATCCCCTGTAGATGACAGGGCTAGGGTATGCTCTGCTCCTACAGCTATGTCTTCAATGAAGATTCCTGACAGTACAGGAACTTGTTGGGGTCTGTTGTGATTTCGAGCACGACCTTCTGGCAAACCTATCAGGCGATCTGGAATTGCAAGCACATTTATGTCTATATATGTAAAGACCATTAAAAAGTGAAATTCACTTGCAGGTAGAAGTCAGGGACAAAAAGCAATTCTAAATACCCTTGGAGTGGGGACACAAGACTAATGGGTTAGGGAGAAATCTAGCACATTTCCTACAGAACAGTGCTCCCTATAGTGCTAATATTGCTAAAACTGTTTTCACTTTAAGTCTGAAACACTATCAAACTCTATTAAAACCTAAATATCTAAATATTGATCACATAACACAATATATGTTTTATAATACATATGTATTAACTGACTTGAGAAATTTGAACACGTTTAATTCAGCGCAGTTGGAATTCTTCTGTCCAGGTTTTTAAACAGCTTGCGTAGGCAGATGGTTTATTACACAAAGTAAAATTTTAAGTTACCTAATGTTTTTCGACATGTGAAATTCAATGAAGTTCTAGGAAAACATTCTTCAAAAAGTAAATGAGTAAACTGAAAGACTGTCCCGAGATCAAACTAGATCAAACCAGAGCTACAAATCTGGATTTTAGGTGTGTATTAAAATCGCAATATTGACGCTCCAAGACTCAGGCTAGGCCAGCACAAACTGAAAAAATAGCATTAGGTTAGTCTTAAAAATATGTTTTAATATTCTTCTTTTTCTCTTGCAATACACACAAACTACAGATGGAGAGATCTAAATACCAGATTGTCCTACCTTGTCCAAAAGTATATACATGCCCATCTTTTGTCAGTGCAACAGAGAACTGGGTTCCACAGGCAACTTTTTTAATTCCAATTCCACAAAGAATATCCACTTTCTAAGGGGTAAGTGAAAGGAAAAAGAGCTATGGGATTATGAGGATATAACCCAAAAGCAACCACAAATTTCATCTGCAACTTCTGCTTCTAAAAAGAAATTTTGTAATTCCTACTCAGCAATGCATACATTGTAGGATTACTCTAATTAGTGCTTGTAAATCAATGCAGAAACTGGGAGTTTTCTCTTTTATGGAACTAAACCCTTATTCTATGTACAATGATTCAATACACCCTTTTTTTACTGGCAGTGAGCAAGGAGTGGCACGGGAGGAAGTAGGTGAGTGTGTAAACAACCTTCCCCCCAGGTTCCAAAATAAGAAAGCTCTCTTCTTTAGGTTAATCCTAAGATTTTCACTATTTGTATTGCCAATGAGATAAGGGCACTGTTATTTACATGAAATCCTTTCAAGTGTCAGGCTCAGCATAACACATCAGAATCATTTATGCCAGAGTGTATTAGAACAGTACAGTATAGTATATGGAATGCATAGTTTAACCTCTGAAAATCACACTCTGAGCACTGGGCAATACACGTAACACCACTAAAAATTTATACAAAGAGTAATTTCTCTAGGAATTCTAACCTGTGGCGAGGATTTGGCAGTGGAATTCCCCAAGCCAAGTTTACCATAATCTCCATCTCCAAAAGCCCAAACCATTGAGCCATCTGTTGACACAGCTACAGTATGATTGAGTCCACAGGCCACCTGGTTGAGAGAAACAGACTATTACCACAGTTTTTGCTAACTTACTACTAACACCCCAGCTACGTTTAAGAAAAGAAAAATCAAGTTCTTAAAAATAAGTATCCATTTAAAACCATTAAAGCTTCCTCTGCTTATTACAATGTTTTCAAAACTTTCAGGATGACAGCAGTCTTTCTAAGGCATTTGCCTCCTCTCAGCTCCTAGAACTAAAGAATAGCATTATCGTACACGTGCTCATTGTTTAAGATAGAAAACAGCTCATAAATTCATGCTTAAAAACACCTAAACCTTGAAATTTTAAAATGTTAAAAAACGTGCAGTTTTGCAAAGAAAGGATGAAGAGAGTCAGGAAAGTTCTTATTTAAAAAGTCATGCCCAGCTAAGTTCTGCCAGCATAAGCAAAGTGAAAGCCATGGTTAAAAAAAAACAAAAACCAGAACACTTCAATATGCTGAAAACATAAACATCAGCTGTAAACAAAGATACACTGCTAGCTGTAGATAAACCATGCCTGTCCAATCTGGTAACCTTCCAGCGCCGTCACTCTTTCTGGAAGTTTCTTGTTGGAAGTATTTCCAAGTCCTAACCGACCATAATCGCCATTTCCAAATGTAAAAAGTTTGCCATCTGCTGTCACCACAGCTGAGTGTTTGAAGCCACACGACATCTGGAACCAAAATAAACATGGTTTTACATGCATCTTAAATTTTTTGGGGGGGATATTATATTGGTTATTGTATGGAAATCTGTAATGCTTTTTCCTCCCCTAAACAACATTCACTTTACAAAGAGCTAAAATAGAGATATTTTAGTATTAATGATTTCTACAACAACCTATCTCTTATTCTTCTCAATGGTAACACTGGAGGGCAGGTGGATACCTGCATGAAGAAAGGCTTTTATTAGTTTTATTAGTTATTTTTACCAACCGCTCTTTTCTGCCAGCAGATTGCTCTTGCGCTGTATTTCCTGTTTTTATAAAGAATCTTCCAGTCAAAGTCAAATATGTTTTGATGTACTGTTATAATCCACCATTAGTACTCAGGAGGAGGTCTCTGCTTAGTTTTGTGGGTCAAGGTCATCTAACAAGGACTAAGGATAACTTCTAAATCATGTCTGTATTTTGACAATCTTGTGGTCATCCCTCTTTCCCATGCTTTTTCTCATTTTCAGTCTTCTCCAGTAACAACTGTCACTTAACATCACACATCAACAGTGAGCTTTGTGATGTTAACATCCTTCAGCTGGAAATTATCAGCTAGGTTCATCATGCTCAGAGAAGTGAAAAGTTGATGGTTTTTATTCAGTACCTGAATTCAAACTGTCAAGACTTACAATGGTTCTGGAACATGCTTAGCCCTAGGCTTCCATGCCTGCAGCTTGTAGGAGACAACAAGTAATTTGGTACCTGCACCACTTCTTCTCCTTGCAGAGCCTCAATCTGTCTAGGCCTGCGCTGTCTGTCACTGTTCCCATGTCCCAGTTTGCCATAATCTCCATCTCCCCAGCTAAAGACCTCCCCACTTTCTGTTAAAGCCATGGAATGTCCATCAGATCCACAGGAGGTCACCAGCTGCGTTACAACAAAGCCTGTTAAAGCAAAATGAGAAAACAAAGATTAGAATAAATTGTAACAACTCCTAATATGCATTTATCTGAGTGCTCCTAGTGGTAGCCAATCAAGTCTGGGGAAAGGAACCAACCACAATCACAGCTTTCTTGTTGAAAATAAAAAGAAAGAAGTTGCTATAACAAATCCATAATTTTCTCGTGTACAAACTGTGCTTCTGGCCTGCCATTAGTTTTAAAATGTAATGCTCGTATCTTGAGCAAACACTTGACCTTGAATTCTTCTTAGAAGTAATTTTAACATAGAATCATAGAATCCCAGACTGGTTTGGGTTGGAAGGGGCCTTAAAGCTCATCCAGTCCCAGCCCTCTGCCATTGGCAGAGACACCTTCCACTAGACCAGGTTGCTCCAAGCCCCATCCAACCTGGCCCTGAACACTGCCACGGATGGGCCACAGCACCTCTGGGCACCCTGTGCCAGTGTCTCACCATATTACTATTCAAATCTTAAAAAAATCACATTTGGTTTATTTCTCCAATTTTTTAATTAGACTACAATATTTCATGTGCAAATCTGCAAAGACAGCATCAGTGCAAATAATTATATTAAGTATCCAAATGCTTAGTTGTGTTGTATCGACTCATTTCAAGGCCAATAATTTTACCTTGCAGTGCTGAAATGACTGTTAACACATGAAGGTCATCAGAATTTCCTTGTCCCAGACGCCCATAGCTCCCTTCTCCACAAGCCAACACCGTGCCATTAGCTTGAATGACAAAAGTACAATTCTGACCACAAACAACCTAATTTAGAAGATACAAAGTTTTAATGATTTTTAGATGCAAAAACATAGCTACGTTACAATATTTCTTTACAATTACATCAAGACAACAGACTCTTGGCACACTGCAAATACCTTTATGATAATCCTATCAACAGACTTCACTCACCCCACGCTTAACAATTTTGTTACCAAACCACACTGTAATAAAAATTACTTCAGTGATATTTGCTCTTAGTTTTGGCAAACTTTTCTCCCGAGAACTAAGAGAAATCACAATGTACTCCTGCCTGAGATTTAGTTTTGATCTTTCCATCCTGCATGTCAATGTTATTTTGGAAAACAAAATTGGCACATGTATTATGTTAAAGCTGTGCAGGTATTTTCAACTCATGCTCATATCAACCAATTTTGTTTTATCAGATTTCAGTGGCCTCTTGATGTGACTTTATCAAATAATTGAAGACGTCCTCTTTAGTGAAAACACGTTTTGGGGGTACTTTACAGTAAATTCAAACATGAAACTGAACAGACCAAAGAGCAAGATTTATGTCAAACTGTACAAACAACACATGGCAATCACCTGCTGAGCCTGAGAGAATGAAGGTGCTGCTACTGGAATCATGACATTTCTACCAGCTTCTGCTAACTGTCCATGTCTTCCTGCTCCCCATAGATACACGTCGCATTTACCTCCCAGGTGCCAATCCTATGGCATAACATGAAAGAATGCTTTAGAACAAGAGTACTTTCAATAGCTTATGAAGTTAAAAAAGAAAAAAAAAGGGAAGGGGGGAAGAAAAAAAACCCCGCATCAATTATACTAACCTCTGGCCTTGACGTTGCCCAAGACATTATCTGCTCATCCATGCCATTGATCCATTTACTGTTATCCTACAGAACAAAAGCCACAGTTGCTGCATTCAGTTCGAGAGATGCATGATTTTTCTGTGATGTAACACATATTTTCCTCTCTGAGAACAATACTGACATTCAAATAAATCTAAATAGTACAGCAATAAGAATGAGTGCATGCAGACTCAAACACTTCATTTTCATCCATAGGCCAAGCGTATTTCCTTACTACACCTATCTAGCAATGACACTGTTATCCATAACTTGCAATCTAAATAAAAGAGGAAAGCAAACAAAATTAATTATGAAGTAATCTTTTCCTATTTACTTTTTTTATTTTGGCTTAAAATGTTATAAGCTTGCTGATAAAAAAAAGTCTTAATCCAAAATTTCTATTTTGCTTTACGTATCATAAGAAGTCGTAAAGACACAATCAACACTCACAAAATAATCTGGTGTAGAAACATGCCAAAATGTTACTCTAAAAATACCATTGTAAAGCTCTACATTTCTTGCTTTTATCACGTAGGGAAATTATTGTCACAGTTTTGTGCTGTTTCGGTTTGGTTGTTAACATGCAACTGAGTTGTGCTCGTTCAACACATAAAGAGCAATCATTACAGTATATTCTAACCAGGTAATTAAAAAACAAACTCACACTTACTGCTGGTGTTTTTGTTAATGAATATAAATCTTTACAGTTCAGAGATGTCAACTGCAGCATCCCATATGCTCAATAACACCACAATGAGACAATACAGCACACTTTACCATTAGGAGAGTAAGCTCATCCTCTGGAACAGGTTCCAGGTCCGGAACAGTAAAGGATTCTGGGAACTGTGCTCCCCTGGCGAGGGCTTCAGCAGCTTTGATGGTAGTAGAGAAACACTCTAGCCAGGCCCATTCTGTGGGGTTCCAGGCTGCAGGGTCAGGGAGGCAGCCCTGGTGATGAGGTGGTACTGGGGGCTTGCACAAGAGCTGATCCAGGTGAAGGCCCACAGCAAGCGATGCCAAGCACTGCATGTAAGGACTATGAACAAGCTGGTCTCCACAAACCACATGGGGCTAAAGGTGAGGAGAGTGGGAGAGAGATTGAAAGAACACAGTTAGGAATACACCTTCTTCAATTCAGAAATAGGAGTGCTTCAAAGCCAGTCCTTGACAAAAATACTTTCCCCCACACTTCATCAAAGTTTGTCTAACACTTTAAATATTCCCCAAATAGGAGCAAAGTAGCTTTAAGAATACTGAAAAACATTTGCATATAGGATGTAGGAAAGTCTTCTGGGTTCTCTGTGGTAAAAGACTAAAACTAGTTGATATTCAAACAGTGACCACGTGTCAGACAAATTTGTAAATGTTCACATTAGTTCTTCTTACCTTTTCATAAGCATACTGCTCCTGAAGCATTATTGGCAAACGTTCCAGGAAAGCTCGCATGCAAGGAGCCATATTTAATCCTAGAACTCCTTGCTGTTTCAGTGCTGTTCTACATGTTGCAAGGACATGATTGGAAGATATCCACTCCAATGTACAGTTCACTACCAGCACATCCTGTTTAATAGCAGTCACAAGATACACCAGAAATTAAAAATTCATAGAACAGAATTATTCAGCTCCATCAATTTATCACTAATCATCTTAATTTCCATAAGGGCCAGAAAACATGCACACTTTAGCTTTTTTGTCTCCTGTTGACAAATGAGTGAATGATCTGCTGGCAAATACTAAGGAGTAGCCATCTCCCTTTGCCCCTTTCCTCACATTCCCATTGCAACCCTATGATTATCACTCCAAGGAAAAACACAGACATGGTAATGGTGATAAGCAGAGCTCAATTCAGTGAATGCTGTAACTTTAGTTTAGGATCTGTCTTGTAATATGATTGGCAATATTCAGTCTGAATTCAGAAAATACTTTCTAAGAATCCCAGAATACTTGGAGCCACCTGCAACATGACTCTGGTAACAGCAGTCATGACTTGTGCCATGTTAATCTTCATTCGTTAATCTTTTGGGATAATCAACTGTGATGGAACTTCTGTTCAGATGCCAGCAGTTAGTGACACAGCAAACATGGAAGTAAATTCTGCTTCTCCTGAAAAATTTCTGAGGCTAAGGCTGCTTTAGATTAAGTTAGATCACTGGAGGATTATTTGCTAGGGGGAAAGGAAACATTTCTCCACGCTGCGTAAAGGAAAGAAGAAAAAAAATATCTCTTCTGCCAGTTTTTGTTGCCTATTTATGGCTGCTGCCATTAAACAGAGAAGCTGATTTAACTGGTGTGCAGCACCCTTTATAACCACCACTCAGATGGATTGCACCCTGCCCCCCCAAATTAAACATGGGACAATGCTAAACAAACCCTGTCTTCCCACGGTCAGGTGAGAGCTGAAAGCTGAAACAATGCATCTAAAAATTCCAGCAGAGTTAAAAGTTCGAACCCAAAAGGAGGGGGATAGTCAAGACAGACAGATTTGAAAGAACATTAAGACACAGAGTCACCTCACCTTTGATCTGTTAGAGCAAGCAGCTACTCCAACTTCAGGTATCCATACTGCAGTCTGAATGGCTCCAGAACCTATCACAACACTCTGTAATATTGAACCATCCTAAGGAAAGAAATGGTTTGAGTCAGTGTGTATACACAGCTACTTTTCTGTTTAAATGCATACAGTCATATTCCAAAGGGATTATAGTCTCCTAAAATGCTCAATAACTATTTAAAAACCAAAATGTTTGTACTAAAAGCAAGAAAATACCTAGCATTTTCATCATATTAAGGAAAAACATAACTAAGGGTTTAGAAGTGCTCAATAATCCACATTATCTGACTTTTGGAAAAGTTCAAGAGAGTATTGTTCCCAACTGTGTGGCTAGTTCTGTAAAACCCACCTAACACGTCCAAGCCTACAGAATGAATCAATAGTAGAACTGAATAGTAGAAATAAAATACAAAATGCTTCACTGTTAAGTACTATTTCAATATTTCATAACATTATACCATTATTTCATACCAATGCTTTTCTAATGTTTCTAACATACTGGGAAGAGGGGAGGGAGAAAGCTTTAGATAGTCATACTAAGAAAGGAATCGGGGCACATCAAAGACGATCTTACCCGTAAAGACCAAATATTCATGAGCCCACCAAGTCCACCAGAGACCAATGCCAGTCCATCAGGACTGAATGCAACAGTTCGAACGGGAGTAATATGTCCTCTCAGTTGAAACACACACTTGACTTCTACTGCTTTCATGTAGCCATCCTGCAAATTATTTCAGAGTTATGGAACACTGAACTATTTACAGAAAACAGAACAGCATCACAGTTTCTATACTGTGTAATAAATACTGATCATCCTTAGGGATGAGGGATAACAAAAAATGCAACACAGCCGTTTTTACAGTGAATGTCCCAGGCAACATCGCTATTCTGGGTACCCTGCTCGCATTCTTCTCCTCCTCCAGCTTTGGAATGAGCAAAGACAATTTCTTGAATTTACTCCTTTTACCTTGGCATTTGTTTCTTGGTCCCACCATCCTTCTGAGCAAGTTGAGCTGGACTGCAGTGTGATTACAATATCCTGGGGAACAGTCCAGACACACACCAAACCACTGTGGCACCCTCTAAAGGAAGTCAGGATAAATGATAAATGTATTAGCTGACAAAGTGTCAGTGGTGCGGTATCAAAATATCAGTAGACTTCACCACCTTCCTGTTAAACTATATTGTATCAAGTAATCTGATTTCCCAATGCATAAATGGATTTTTAACTATTCTACCCTTCCTCTCTCCCCCTTCCCCCGCTCCTCTATTTTTACTAACAACACATTCTCAGAAAAAATACTTGTATGAAGCAAAAAATATTCAAGCAGGACCACCACACACAGGTACTATGGCAGGACCACCACACACAAGTCATAGGGGATGGAGAAAAGAGTCGGTAACATGACCAGCATCACTCTTTCCATTAGAATTCTGAAGCCTCATGGATCTCATGGTAACTGGGTTATTGAGTGAATATTTTTTAAATAAAAAGACAAAACTTTCCTTGATTCTGGTGTTCAAGACTGGTAGAAAAGACCATCAAAAGGGCTACAGAAGCAATGAAAAATAAATTACATACGTAGCTAGTAAAAGCTGCAATTTGGGTCCTTTCCCTGGGAGAGCACACCAGGCAATGCCATTCACAAGGGCGGGATGGGACAGTGAATGCAGGCGTCTCCAACATCCTCCCATATATCCCCAGAGTTTCACTGTTTCTTCTTTGGCACATGTCAGAAGAATCTTACCAGTGGGATCCCACTTCATACTAACAATCATATCCTATTGGATTTAAAAAATTAGAAGTCATCATGAAGTAACATCGTAAGAACTAAGAAAATTTAACTCTTAGGGCCAATATAATGTTTAATAAGCACGTGTTCTTAATCTGCACTTGCTTCTATAAACAGCTTTCAAACAGAGAAAAGGGCTTAAACAGATCTTTACCTACAGAAATCATGCATTAGTTTTTAAAAGATGAACTCTACCTTATGTGCATCAACTAAAATGACTCCTCCTTTTTCAAGTGGCTCCTTTGTTCCTATTAGCAATTTTCCATCTGAATAGCCAACTGCAAATGGTCTGTCTTCACTGAACCAGGCAAGGCATGTGACAGACACTACATAAACAGACAACACAAATATTAAATCAGCTAAATTCGACTTTACCCCAGCCAAAGAGGTTTTCCAGTGCAATTCTCTAAAATAGGAAGTGCATATTATCTCCCCCCCCCCCCTCCTCCCAAGGCTACTTAACATATCTTTGGCCTGAAAATTTTCTTGAATTGGTATGGTAAAGATAAAACTGAGTGCCACTGGAATGACAAGTGTTGAGGTTATTTTGTAATAGGGTTCTTCAATTCTTTTTATGAAAATAACTGCATTTATATTCCTGACATGGTGAAAAGAAATATGCTATGGAAAAGCAAAAAAGTAGACTGAATTCTATACTCATACCTGAGATAGGGATTCTTCTAAGAAAAGCAACTTGAGCCTTTCTTAGCATGCAGATATTGCCTCACTAGATTCTACAAAAGAAATCTGCAAATTTCCTGAAGAAGCAATATGCTGCTTTACACAGTGCTACCAAAAATGTGCTACTTGATGTCCCCTAGGACTGGTACTACATAGGAAAACCAGCAATAATTCAGTAATTAAAATGACACTGACTACAAGTTATCTGTAGATACAGCAGATGCTGCAGGGAATCTATACTGATTTTATACAATGGCAAAGAATGTAAGGATTTGACTGGGTTGCTAGAAACAATTTGTCTCTGCTGCAGGGGAATCACGGTGCAGATGGAGATCCCACAGACTCTTCTCCTCCCACAAACACAAGGGAATGATGCAGGTAAGGTACCAGTAGTCATATCCCATGCACAGTGTTAAGAAAAACAAAAAAAAGGGGGGAGGGCAGGGAAAGGATTCATAATCTGAATTTCTACTGAAATACTGACACAGGCACCTACCATCCTTTCTGTAGCAGTGTTCCAGTTCGAGCCGGTGCATGGCTGAAATATCTACAACTTCAATAAGACCAAGAGATCCATCCATACGACCAATTAACAATAGTTCTGGAGCATCACCTGTCCATGTTGCAGCTGGCCCTTCTTCTGGCCAAGCTAGAGCAGATACCCAGTGAGGCTGAAGATCTAGTAATCCTTTTCCTCCTAGGAGCCCAAAAAGTCTTTTAAAACTACTTCATCTTTGTAAAGAAAGCAACAAAACTACTTCCCATGGGAAAATATCAGGAGTTCCTGTTTAGAGGTAGGTAAGTATACTACAAATTCATGGGAGTTACAAGACTACGAAGCAATATGAACCAAAAGCTTTTCCTGGACAAGGTTAAGAACCCTCTATCACAATGCAATCTCATAAATTTGGCTAATTAAATAATATTTCTTTTGCAATTGATGTTCCTCATAAAATATGATCACAATCTTCTGAATATTAGAAATTTTACTGAAGTTATTCATTGCCAATTTATGCACGTTTCCTCTTGTACCCTTTTGCTTACATAGCTGCTTTTTCTCCCTGAGATTCTCCTAGAGTTTATCTTCCTAATGCATTTATTTATAAGCTTCTTCCTCTAAGACACTTCTATTCAAATATATAAACCAAGCTCACTCTTTCTGTCTCATTAGAAGACATTCCAGCTAACTGATCACTTTAGCAATCCTTCCGTCCATTTCAATTTTTGCATTCTCCCAGCTGCATGTAGAAAGGTAAATCTTGCAGAGTACAGAAGACAGTATTTACTGACAGAAACAGCTAAGAATGATCAAGCCCCACACCTAAACACTGCTGATTCAACAAAGGCTCACATGCTGCTCAGTTTTCTTACGGATGTGATTTAAAATTAGTTCACATGTGGTTAGCGCCCATCTGTAATTAAAACTGTTTGCGAGACACCAAGGAGGATGGTAGGCACTCAAATCGGAGAGCACACAGTTTAATATCTAGGCAAACAAGTACTCAATAACGTAGCAGCTTCCCTAGAAATAGTCTGTATTGAAACGTTTTCACAGGTAGTTAAGAGCATACCATTGACTTGCCAGATGTTCACCATCTTTTCCGTAGCTCCAGCCAGATACTTGCCGCTGATGCTCCAACAGACAAGAGATAAACTAAGGTCACTGGGTGACCCCAAACTTTCTTCTGAATCACCTTCTCTGTAATAGGATAAAATAATGCCATTTTGAAAGGGCATTTCCTTTAAGTAGACATGAAAACACAGAATTCATGAAATATCTGAATTAAAATCTGAAGTTCTCCTGCCATCACTGTGGATTTACATAACAAGTATTTCTGCTCATAGATCCATATTCTCTTTAAGACCACTTCAAATTACAGAATGACATAATAGTTATTCCTAGAGTGAGGAATTTGAAGTTAGAAAAACAATCAGAAATTAGAAAAACAAGCTTCACTAATTTCACCTACTTGTAACTGAAATTTAACAATTTTGGTGAGAGCAGAACTTTCAGGGAAGTCATGAAGTGAAGCAGAACAGCTTGGAAAGAGAAACGGAAGAGGTACATTTTGCACTCTAGGTTAAACTCTTTCTCCTGTCACAGTGTGGTTATACTTCTGCTAACTGTAATGAACCACTGGTATGTTTTACTACCCTTAACGTCATTCATGAGGGGCACAGTTTTCACTGATTTAAGTAGCAGGAAAATGGAGGCTATCATATTGCCAGGATGTATATTGTAGGCCAAAGACCGTACCACCCCATATTTCTGAAGACACAGGAGGCATGTTGGGAGCGTTCCTGCTTAAGCAGGAAATATTTAATTTGTGAATAAAACAGATAATGGGACATTGTAACTATTATTAACAACATTAACTTATTAACATAACACATGTAACAATATTAACAATACCACTAGCAATACTATGTCAGGGAAGAGTAATCTAGTATAAATTCAATCATGTTTCTCCATTCTACCTAAAACAAGGGATAATGCCTTTTCATCTCTAAGGTCTAAAATCTGATTCTACCTTTAAAGAAGAACTGGCACTTAGTCACTGCAATAAAGAATAGAAATAGAATTGTGCTGAATTTGTATTTACAATCATTATTGATACTGTTAGCAATGAAGCCCATGAAAGTACTTAATTCCGAATCTACAGCACACTTTTCTGCCACATGACTAACAGAAGATCTCTGTTAAAGGAAGATGCTGCTCTCACTGCTATCTTCTTACAGTCAGGTTATGTCACTCCATTTATTTCTTTTAAAGCAGCATTTAACAGTAGCAAGTAAACAAGAACTAAAATGACCAGTAAGAAATCATTATGAAACAACCTCCTAGTTCACTAATTGTTTCGTCATTCTCCTGAGTTAAACTCACCTAAGCTGTACTAAAGAATTAGGTTTTATTCTTTCCTTTTTCTTTCTTCTTTTTTGAAGTAACTGAATGATATAAAGTACTCAGCTCCTGAATCCCACGAGTCACAGATTTTTTGACACCTGATCCAAATGACCACACTTGTAGTTGTTACATTTTCTGTTGGAACTGTCCTCTGGAACCCACTGAAGGGATATTCACATTTTTTTATATCCCACTGAAGGGATATGCACATTTTTTTTATATCCCACTGAAGGGATAGCCACATTTTTTTTTGTATGACAGTCCCTCACAGTTTTTATTTCACCTATTTCTCTTCAATGAATTAACAGTATTTTTAAACACCTTTAACATGATCTCTTTATATTTTCTCTTATCAGCTTGGTATTTAAGTTCTGTTTTCAGTTTTAAGCTATTTAACTTAACTTTGCATGCCATAAACACAGAACAGTCCCACAGAAAATGTGAGCATGTTAGTGCAGAGATACTGCAGGGTTGCCCCTTTGCATTATCTTGCACAATTGCAGCTTAAATTAAATATCTGACTATTGTAAAGAATCAACTTACAGCTTGTTGAGCACACACGTCTGCTGCAATGAGTACTGCTTCTTTGTAACATTCCATACTCTTATGGTGCCATCGTTTCCACTAGTTGCCAAAAGTCCCTTTCTATTGCACCAAACACATGTCATGACCTACAAATACCAAAGTCATCATGGCAAAATTGGAATTTAAATCTAAAGCTTTGGTATGTTTGTTTACTAATATTAACCAAACATCAACCAATGGACAGAGCATTAGCTACATTATTGAAATACATTGTAATAATCAAACAAGATGCATTTTTATACTTCAACAGCATTGTGTACTGTAATTACAACATGCTTTATAAGGAACCTACACTTTGTTCAGACCCAGGTTCCACAGGCCACTGCTGCAGAAAATATTGGACAAAGGTCACTACTATGACAGAAAAATGAATGCAAACTAAGATCTAGTCTAAGAAAAGATTTAGAGTGATTCTGCTGACTTCATGTACTTTAAGGACACTTTCATGTCCCCTTTAATGGAACCTTCAAAGGGGCTAAGCATTTCTCTACATCAGAGGTAAGCAATAACTTTATCACCAAAAAATTAGTTCTTGTGGGAAATCAGAAATACAGTCAGTGCATTTGTAAATTAATAGTATTGGACTTTTTCTGTACCCTGCAAAAGAAAATATTAACATCCATGCAACTGGGGAGAAATGATGCTTACCCTGTTCTGATGAGCCTCTAATTTTATGAAGGAACATTTTCGTAAGTCTCCCCCCATATCAGCGAGAGTTTGGGGAATAGTTTGATTATCTCGATCATGTGCTGCAAGAGTTCTCACCAGCTGCTGTGCAGCCCACTGCCTATGTTGTGAAGATAACCTTGAAGAGAGGCAGCAAGCTGCTAGTGCATTAGCCAGCTCCAGAGGGCCTACAGCAGAAGGATCATAGGAAGGATGGGCATACAAATGGGCAATTAAACCTGCTTAAACAAAACAATGATACGATGCCTAGATGAGTACCAAACAAATACACAAATGAACACAACATTAGCCAATATTTCCAGAACAAGATAGAGATTAACCAACATCTTACAAGAAGGTTGCAATTGTGTTAATTACGAGAAAAAACACTCTACTGATATCAAGAGAAAAATAACCTCCTTTAAAATGTCACACCCTCCCCCCCCAAGAACAGTATTGCAAATAGCCTTAATCCCACCATATGGAAAATTGTGGTTCAAAGAGCAAGGGCTTTCTGAACAAGAAAACACATCCTCTGACAAAGCTGCTGTCACTGCTATGTCCTTCTCTCCCTTTATCACAGCATCAACCCGGTGTTGAGGCACAGTGCTGCTGTCACTGCTATGTCCTTCTCTCCCTTTATCACAGCATCAACCCGGTGTTGAGGCACAGCGGTTGCTTTTTGGCTCCCTGACCTCTCATAGCAGAAGCAGCACAACTTTCTGTGTCACAGACAGCACAGTACGCTGGTGGCACTAATCCACTGTTATTCCCCTTCATTTCATTAGGTGGCACAACCGAGGCTGAATGTCTTGGCTACATGGCTTTGAGTACAGACACGCACACACACACACAGAGCAGAAAACGTAATGATGCAGTAAGATCACATTTCTAAGTAAAACTTGTTTACTAAACTATAAGATGACTTTGATTTAAACAAGTTTTGTACATTTTTGAGAGCATATTTATCAATACATTATTTTAGCAAGTCTCTCCTTAAATATAAATGGGTATTTGAAGATTCAATGATGAACATTCAAAACCAAAGCTGTACCATACCTTTCTTTTCAATTTCTGCTTTATCATAGTTTGGCCTCAGTTTGGCACCTTTGTCTGCCAACAATGCTACAAGTGCCTGAGTAACCACAAAATTCGGTGACGTGACCAGTTTGTTCTCTTCTGCAATTCCTCTTAAAAAACTTGGCAAAAATTTTCTCTGAATTGGATCATCGACTGTTGTCAAGTTTACACCAGTGGCTGCAGAAATCAAATTCTAAAAACAAATCATTAAAGACAATAAAAAACAGAAAGATCAAGTGTGGAAAACACTTTCGGTCAAACAAATCATACAGAGTTTTAAAGATTTTCAGGTTTGTTTGGTTGTTTGCCCTTTGCAGAAATTCTCTACTCCCAACCACTTTCATTTTAACAGGCAAAGATCATACCTAGTATGTAATCTAAATCCCTGGGGAATACCTGGTCTTAATGGAAGCAACCATTCAGATCCAGGGATTAAAAAAATAAGAAAAAAGAAGCTATCACATAACCAAGAATCTGAGGCAAGAACTAAGGGGCTTATAAAAGAACTTCTTATAAAGTTATGCACCTGGTGGTAAGATAAAAAGCAGTAACACAGAATAAAATACATTATCCCATCTCACGCTCGTATTTCTCCACAATTCTATTTCATAATCAGAATCAGAATTAATTACTGATACATATGAAATCCTGCTGCATGTCCTCAGCTGTAAGCATTTCTTTCTAAATATAAGCAATCTGTGACCCACAGAGTTGACTCAATTTAAAAATCCGGCACTTTAACAGAAATGTGTATCAATACAACAAGTACATGCATTTGCCTCCACCTGAAAAGAGTGCTCAGCAAAAAAATGTAAAGTTACTTGATTTTTACCAACAATAAAATACACCCTCGTGCAAAGTCCTGAACTAGAATTGTGAGGAGATCCTCAAACTGAGGGCGGTCTCATCATAGTTCAGAAGACAAAGGCACAAACTATCAACATGCACAAGACGGACTGCTTCATCTCATGCATCGATAGTTTAATATTTATGTTGAAATAACAGTCCTACCTGTGTACATAACTGTACCAGCAGTTTTGCAGCACTAGGAGTGTTTGACGCCAAACAGCCTACCGCTGTACTCAGATAGGCAAGACAAGATATAGGCTTGCTTGTTTTGCTGTGTATTCCCCTGGATCGCTCTGCTGAAGTGGCCGCAGTGGCTGGACTCGTGGAGAGGCCTGCTCTACCTGCTGCGGCCAGGCACATCAAACGAACCAGCGTCCTGATGTCTGTTAATCCCAAGGACTCAAGACCAGCTGCCAGGCTACAGCTGGAACCACTGTCAAAAATGAACATAAATGCTCTTGGTTTTCTTAGTATATTCTAAAAGAAAGTTCTGCCTACTTAAAACTATTCCCAAACCATTAGTGAACACTGCCTGTTTGACTAGCTGCACAGGGAGGAGAGAGAAATGAAGCTGCAGTCGTCCCCCCCCTTCTTTTAAACTGAAGACAAAAACACATTACAGACTCGCCCTAGCAAAAATTCATGAGTTTACTGGGAATCATTCATGAAGAAACTTACAAGGGTAATTCATATTTAGAGTTAAGTTTATATTCACACGTACATGTTAGATCTCTGTGATGTCTTCATAGTTGCACAGGTATCTTGTACTAAGCCAGTTTTAAAATCCTCATATCCCACCAACTCCTGTATGTCACCTTCTTTCCTCTAATGTTTACCTCAAAGTCCTAATACTTAGAATCATAGAATGATTTGGGTTGGAAGGGACCTTAAAGCTCACCCAGTCCCGACTCCCTGCCACAGGCAAGGACACCTTCCACTAGAGCAGGTTGCTCCAAGCCTAGTCCAGCCTGGCCTCGAACACTGCCAGGGATGGGGAAGCCACATCCGAGCCTGTGTCAGAGCCTCACCACCCTCACAGGGAAGAACTTCTTCCTAATATCTCATCTAGATCTAAGCTCTGTCAGTTGAAAACTACCCCTTATCCTGTCACTACATGCCCTTGCCTTGAACAAAATGCTACTTGCTGTGAATAAAGGCAACTTGGAACAAAATCTTACTGAGAAAACACAGTATCTTTATGTTCTGAGTGGCTGATACTACTGGAGTTCACTTTCTATATAAGATGTAGACTTTTTTTTCCACAAAGTTTGAAAATAGGATTCAAAAGAACAAAATCAACCAAACTCGTTCACTTACTAGTGTATGATATAAGTACATAAAATGAGAACTGCCTTCCCAAATAGCTTAAAACTGCATCCCTGTCAAATATAACTTGGTAACTGGTTCCAAAACGAAAGGTAGAAATGTTGCCAAGGATGCCACAAACCTGACAGACAATAGTGAGAGCGCTCTCATAACCATAGTTCTTGCAAGAAGGACTTGGGCAGCAGCTGTCACTCTTCTCAGAGCCATAACACGGTCATGTGGATTTACGAGGGCAGCTGCTTGTTCTCCTAAGGTTATCCTGCCAGAAGAACTTTTTTCTATAGAGCCATGACAACCTTGGAAATAATGATGATTTGCATTAGTGTTTAAAGATAAACAAAACATTATCTTACAGAAATAAGCACAGAAGTGAATTTGGCCTAAGTTTGCAAATAAATCCTCAATTTCTTGAAGTTTCATATATACAGAACTATAGTGCTAACGACTGAGAGGAAAATACATCCTGAAATACACTCCATAAATCAATTATTCCTTATTTTCAAAAACAGGTGAACACAACTTGACAAGACTCATGTTAACATTAATTCACCAGTTTCCCTTTTCCATTAGAGGGGCCTACAAACTTAAATACTGACCCTGCATTTCAACAAGCTGGTTAGTAAGCTCCAACTTAAATCCATGAATCCATCTTTGGACTCTGCAAAACATGCTACAGGCATCCACTGTATGATTATGGTCACAGTTTAATTAGTAAATCAAAGTTTCAAGCCTTCTGGCAGTGTAAATGCCTCACACTCCTCTCTCTAACTCCCCTGTAATAAGAAGTCAATTTAGAACCTGCCTTCACTTCCTCAGGACAGGAGACAGGAAACACTGTTCAAACATTTCTGCACTGCCCCTGTAAAATCACACCAAAAGGGAGGCATCTGTTCTTTGAATGAAACTCATTTCAAAATTACCTATTTGCATCAATGTTTCTTCCATACTGTTGGTGGCTGTCACCATTGCAACTGAAGCACCCAGAGGATCACTGTCAGGGAACTGTACAGGTTCAGGTACAATACGTCGATCATTTAACCCAAGGGGTCCTGCCAGTAATTCAAACTCCTCTTCTCCTGTTAGCTTTTCATCTTCATCTACATCTAACATATCCCAGTCTTCTAGAATTTGAGAAATATGATTAGACTTGGTTATAAAAGCCAAAATATTAAATAATTTCAATTAATTTAAAAAACAATAAGTGTTTAAAATGTAGACTGCAATCTGCAACATACTCATCTTAAAAACTCATCTTCTGATGTTAACAGACACAACATAGTAAATCAGAAAATAATAATCCCACTCTTGCCCCTATTCATTACATTTGATCTTCTACTGCAGAGAAGTTTCATGGAAGATTCTCTGAAGTGTCAAACTAGCTGGTTTTTAAAAACACAGAAATGAGAGGTCATCACATCTAGTGCAAGACAACTCCAAAACCTGGAGCATAGTGAAAAGCACAGACATACAGCTGGGCTTTAACTTACAACAGGTGCACATTCCAAAGGACTGAATAGTAAGACCAGATGCTAGAAATTCCTGGACTTTGTATTTATCAAAAAAGTATGCTCAAACTTCTTAGTTTGTAACTGTGCACCCAGGCTTTCCCAACCATTTAGACAAGAAGTCGACTTATACTTACAGATCCCTCCTGCTCTATCTCACTTCCCATACAGTATCTGAACACTTTTTACCTACTGGAAGATGGACTTGCTGCTAAGTTCTGGAGCAGTCTTTTAGTCTTAGATCACATGGTAAATCATACAATTGTCCTCATACAAGCTACAGAAAGACGCAAAGAATCATCTGGGAAAGGTTTTCTACAGTCACTAGAAATAATCTATTTAAAGTGAAAGGCATCATCAGGACACTCCCAGTTAGTACAATGGTCAAAAAAGCAGCCTAATGGCAGACTTCTAAGATTCTAACTTCTGTTATTTAACTTCTCCTACAAATGCAGCCAAAGAAGTGTATGTGAACATGTCCTGGGTTCAGCAGTAGCAATCATTTTTCTCCTTCTTAGTAGCTGGTGCAGTGCTGTGGTTTTGATCTTCAGCCTGGGAACAGCTGTAATGTTTACTCTGACTAAGGACTTTCTCAGTCTCATGCTCTGCCAGGGTTGAGGGGAAGCCACGAGGAAGCACAGATGGGACACCTGACTCAAAGTAACCAAAGAGGTATTCCATACCACAGCACATCGTGCTCACTATATAAACTGGAGGCAGTTATCCGGAAGGGTTAGATCACTACTCAGTCAGGCTGGGTATCAGTCGGCGGGTGATGAGCGGTTGTATTCTCTTCCCTTGAATTTCCCTTATCATCATTATTATTGGTGGTAGCAGCAGTGGTTTGTGTCATACCTTAGTTACTGTTCTTATCTCAACCTGAGGGAGTTACATTCTTTCCATTCTCCTCCCCATCGCTCTGGGAGCTTGGGGGAGGAAGGGGGAGAGTGAGAGAGGAGCTGTGTGGTTCTGAGTTACCGCCTGGGCTTAAACTACGACAGAACACAAGGCTTTGTATGTGCAATTCTGGTATAACATCTACCCACAAGACCTTTTCACCCCATGTTAGGTATTTGCCATTTCAGCTACTTAAGGTGAAGACATGGGAAAAAATGTCACTGATATTTTCTTTCATCTGAACTAAAAAGGAAAAAAGTTTTAAAATAGTACACCTGATCTGAAGAATATTCTAAATTATACTTTCATGTACCATTTCATGACAAGTTTATTTGCATGGAAGTACCTTTATGGAAAAATAAGATAAGCATGAAGTATTTAATAACTTCAACAATTTAAAAACATACCTTCATAGACACTGTCTTGTTTACCTATTAAATCAGGAGCCTGGCCTTTGTACCTATAAGAAGAAACAGCAAAGAAAATAAATGAATGGCTCTCATTTTACATATACGCACAATAATTTTCAATTTGGTTTACAATTAAATTACTTCACCGTTAGGTGAATATACGTATGTGATTTCTGGAAATGGCTAGCAAACAGAGAAATAAATAAAGGAACTTTTGAAAGTGTCTGGGTGGTGGGGGGAGGGTTTTGCAGTACTAATATGAGAAAGGCCAATACAACATCGAAAAAGGAAGTTCTCAGAAGTCAGTAAGAGTAGGCAACATCCCAAGAAATAATTCCTTGTTCTTCATGAAAAAATAGAAATACCAAGACAACCTTTTTTCTAAACATTGAATACAAAGAAGGATCTTAAGCCTCAGTTAAAATAAACAAATTCCGCTGGGAATTTTGACTTCTTCAATCAAACTCTTGGAATGTGATGATAGTAAGTACTTTTAACTTGCTTCCCTTCTTTACACAGAGTAGTAGTCCACTACCTTGTACTACTGTACCTTTCTGAAGTTGACGCTTTGGATTTACTCTTCAGGGCTAGGTATTTCTCTCTGCAGATGCCACACAGTAAGTAGTAAGGATTCCCACTACCACATTCACCACCAAACCAACCATCCACATAAGAACCATTGCTGCGATAACCCTGGCGGTTTGCACTGCGACCACAGCCTGGGTGGTTTCTCTTCATGTGCTGATTGAAGCCAACCACACTGGATTCACACAGTTCACAAACCACTACTTCTTCTCGGTCTTCAGATTCACAAACATGCTGCACAGGAAGATTTTTACATGTTACTTGTACAGAATAAATACCTTCACACAGATATAAAACAAGGCAATATTCTTTGGTGGATATTCCCGCCCGTTTCTGTTACACACAAAGAGACATACTTCTGTGGTTAACTCGCACAAAAGCAAAGCAGAAATAGACAATGAGAAAGAGCAGACCACCTCAGAACAGGAAAAACATTCCATAGTACAGTTTCAGATGAGATTTTCCTATTTTGTTTCAGATCTGACCCAAAATTCCTGGCAGTATAACTCTGCTAGCTCACATTCTGCGCTGTCTTTAAGTTACCTGCTTCTCCTCGGAACTAGACAGAGACTGCATGCAATAAAGAAGGGAAAAACAAAAATCCTTTTTTACCCTGACAATTGGACTTCATATTTGGAGAGCAACAAAAATTATTTTTTGTGTCAATAATTTCTGAGGTTTTGTCAGAATATAAAGTTCATTTTTCTATAATAACGTTTCTGTCCTAACACAGTAACATCACGGTAATATCCCAGTGAAACAAGCTGCCTGATCAATTCAATCTGCCCACTGAAGCTTGCTTCCATATCAGAGCCAGGTAACATCTTAACTAGGAGACAAAACTCAGTCTTGTGTATTGTTTGTCTAATTTGACATGGATAATACAAAGATTAATAAACTGCTGTTACTCTATTTCTTTTCCACCTGAAACATCTTTTTAGAGAATGAAATCTCTAAATTAAGAAAAACTGATTTAAGTGCAAATTATGCTGCTACAGATCAGATATTATTATTATTTTAAATGGAACAAACATTTACAACTGTGCTATCTTACACAGCTAAGCAATCTGGAGCCTCTACTTGATTTCTAAGTGAGATCATCAAAACCACAACTATACTATTTGTATATTTGTTACATATTACTTGTTCTCATCTTTCAGGGGAGGGAGGAGAAAAAAATATGTACATGTAAAGTGCAAAGCAAGAAACACAAGAAAGCACTATTCTTGATCTAAAATTGAAGTGACAGAATACAAGATTTGAACATTGCTGGCATTTAGTAAGATTTTCAAACAGGCTATAAGCATATGCATGTTACTTCCAATTTAAAAACATGAACATGCAAAAAGCGGTAAGTTAAAGCAGTAAGTTAAAGCAGCCCCCGCTGCAGTCACACACACCCAGGTAGGCCAATCCAATACCTCTGGGATCCACATTCCCAGAATATCATTATCACTAGCCAGGTCTTGCCCAAACATAGCTTCCATTGCTTCATCATCAAGGTCAATTTCCAGCTCCTCATCCAAGTTGAAGTCATAAAGTGCCCCTGGATCTTGCTGCAAAGATATCCCTTCTCTTCGACTCTGGTTCCTGTGGGCCTGTACAGAGCGGTATAACCCCGCTCAAGTAACAAAAACAAACACAGAAAAAAGAAAAAACAAAACAAGAAAGTAGTCCTTTTATTTTGCGTGTAATAAAGATGACTATTATTTTTTACTTCCTTTTGCTTTGTTTTTAACACTTCTGCTAAACATAATCTATTTATTAGCTCATAAACCAAATAAACACAGATACACATATATGAAGGAGAGTTTTATGATTTTGATGCTAGGTACCAATCCCCCTCCTCTTCATTTACTGGATCAGCAAGGACCTTGAAAGTCTTGCAGGGTACTTACCAGCCCGTGCCAGCAATGTTCGCGCAGCCAGATCAAACTTGTGTCTTCTCGTTACAGCTGACCGACTCCTAGGAGGAGGTCCACTTGCAGAAGCTGCGTTATCCACATGATCCATATCAGGGCTACAAGAATTCGTATTTTACAGGTAAATCGAACCAGATTTTAAGCAGCCACACACAGTAAGTAAGGAAAAAACAATAAAATCATATTTATTGCTTTTTTTCTTATTTCATGGAAAGAAAAAAAGGAATTTGGAATTCAAGCATTTTCAGTTCCACTGCAGCACATATTTACTGTGTCTCCCAGTCTTCTGACTGGTACAGTGAGATTCACCTCAAACAACACAAATGCTGCAGTCTCAACATTGACGCTTCCACAGTGCCTAAGCACTGCAGAAATTTAGGGAGAGCACTCATTTTATGCTACCACTGTTAGCTACAGCTCAAACTAGATTTCTTCTTTTTATAAGAAAAAAAACCGAACAACATTTTTGTTGTTGCTGCCCCAGCCACTCCTCCCATGCCCAAAATCTGTTCCAAAACATGAAGTTACTAGTAACACTTGTTGCTTTATTTCTCCCAACTGAAATCTATGAGTTCTCCATGAAATGGCAGTTCACCTGGGACGAAGCATCTGAGGAAATTTTAAAATGCATTATCTCAGTAGGATCAAGGAATCTGAACAAAGAAGTGTTCTCAAAATTACATCTTGTAATTGTCCCCTCACTATTAACAAAAAAGCTGGTAGGATTCTTACATGTCACTTAAAAATACAAGTATTACTTCAAGGATAAAAAACAAAACAGAAGAGAAACAGAGATCTTTCCTCCTTATCTAATACAGTTTAGATCAAAGGTTATGAAGGTGACTGAGAACATAAAACTTCAAATCAGTTTCATCCTCTCTGCACAAACCAAGAAATATTTTTTTACAAGAAAAATGTAGAAACTACACTTTCATGAATACACTGAAGAAAAAATAAGTACTATTCAACGAAATTTTGTGTCATTGCTAGGTCTTTTATGTAAAACATGAGCAATATGCCCTCATTTTTTCATTCCTCCTTTTGTTTCGAAGGAAGGATGCTAAGTTACATTCTTCCCCAATTCTGTGCAGAACCAGTACTGGAAAATAAAAGCATCACGTACACCTAATTAGTGTCTTTCCTTTCACTCATGTTGTAATAAGCTTCAAAAGTGGCATTACAAAGTCATGCTCTGTCAGCAACAATGAACTTACGAGCTTTTCAGCTGAGGCAACAGATGACTTGAGGAGAAGAAAACTACATTTTACCTTTCACTAAAGCCTTCCTCCATTTCAGTGGCATCGGCAGAAGGGATATCACCTGGTGACTGCAAATAACAATGATCACTACATTTTCCACTGCTTCCAGAGACTATTGTTCCATGTCGTGAATCTGCAGTCCCTTCTGACTGGGGTTCTTCATCATCTTCATTTCCAGGGTGCTCTATCATCCACATAGCCAGCACTGTGATATTCTGTGCATCTGCTTCTCCTCTGGCACCTGACAGCAGAAAAATCACAATTTAGAATTGTATTACATCATTGTTGGTGAAAAAAATAGATTTCTTTCTTCCCCATTAATGATTATAGAACTTAAAAATGAAATACTCTACAGGGAAACAGTGTTTCATATTTATCCCCCCCTCCCCCCCAATTTAAAGGGGTATTATAGTTATAAATTACCTGTAGCTTCCATGGCTTTTGCTATTTGCCTGAGAGAGAACCCCATTTCTAACAGTGGAACAGCAATAGCAGGAGGAGGAGGGGATGTCGAAAGTCGGCTGCTTGGATCGGACAAGGCTTAAAAGACAGAAAACATTAAATACAAAGTGCATAAATCTTTCTCAAGTGTTATTTTACTAGATATGTTGATACATTAGCTCCAAATAAGGGAATAATTGCCTTAACAACTTTTTCTCTACTACTTTCTACAAACTCTTTTCTGTTATGAAACCAGTGTTCATTCTTATTGATATATATATATTACATAAGCCTCTGTTAACCAAGTAGGATACTGATGATATTCAAAGAACTATTTATTTTAAGATACTTCTAAGAAGTTTATTGCCATTTAAAAACGTATAAAATTATTTATTTTATTTATATTTAGGTACAGTAAATAAAGTTATCCTTGACTGAATCATCAAGACTCCCAAATATGAGATCACATTCTTTTTCAGGTACACAGAGAGACCTCAACCAAGCTGATGACATACCTTAAAAATCTCTTTGCAGATGACAGCTATATTTCTGTGCAAAGAGACTATCAAAAGGTCAGTTACTGCCTCAAACCCACAGTTTGCTTATCATCTGCCCTAAAAATTAGGTCTCATCAATGTACAAACAAATACTGTTGTTAAGACAGTGTCATGAGCAAAAGACCCAACTAATAACATGGATTAAGACCAAGAATATAGACTGGTATCAGTCAGGAATTTTAAAAAATGGACTTTGTTTCTAAGCACCTACTATGAAATCTCATGAATCTACTTCAACTCAAGTCTCTCCTGTTCATTTGATACAAACCACATACATATGGACTTACACCTTTCTTTTTACTATTATCTCCTTTGCATCACAATATCCATTTGTGCTCTTTAGAAGCTCAAGATTCTCATGTAACGATCTGCCCAGCCTCCTAGCTATGCCAATCTGTATGTATACTGAAACAGAGCAAGTTTCTTTCTTGAGAAGTACAGTGCAGGTAGTAATAAAATGTTAACAAACAGAAGCCTCCCATTACTTTCACATGATTCTGGACAGACGCATGAGGAGCCCATAAAGGCTGGACAGCCCTTTTTATCTCATAAAACAAGATCAATTGGCAGGAGCTATGCTGGTGTATGTCTCATAAAAAATACCAATTCTTGTTTCCCATGTGGTACATAATCTAACAAAAGCCAGAAAATAGGGCACTGAACAGTGGCACACAAGCAAGGAAACAAGCCCAAATCAGAATAACATTCTGAAGTAATTATCAATTATACCACCATTCTCGTTTTATACACGTAATCCATTCCACAGCTTTTAAAAACTGGTTTCATTTGCTCGATAGTCTGCAGATCGGCAATCTACAGCTTTCTGTACCAAGACAGTAATCAACAGGTTTCTGAAAATGCTTTGCATGTTAGGTTGCGCTAAAAAGAAATCCTGTTGGCTTTTAGTGTCTTAAAACACTACACTGAACTTCTGTGAGGTTACTGACTGTAGTAACTACAAGTTTACCTGTACGATTGGCAGGCCTCGCAGACTGGGAATCAGGAGAAGTCAGACTTTGTCTCCTTCCAACTTCATCTGAAGGAGATGTTGGTAAAGACGATATTGGAGGAGTCTGAGCACGACGTGCTGGAAGTACAGTTGTAGTAGGATAACTGGAGAACATTTGCCTTTAAAAAAAAAATATATACATTTATATTACAAACGGCTATGATGTAAAAGATCTGACACAAGAAATATATCAAATAAGGGTGCACTTGGCAAGGCATACTTTACAGCAATTGATTTTTGTAAGGGTAAGGCAGAAAGCATACACTGAGGTGGGCAGAAAACCCTGTCTAAACAGCTCATTTCTACCCACGGTTGCCTGGAAAGTTAAATTCTAAGTATGTACTTGAAAGGACCCCTTATAGACCCAGAGCTGTCCTAGGAATCAAAGAGAACTAAACACTCTTTCCATTTCCCCACTTTGTTCAGAACTCACCTTGAGTAATACATCAGGTGAGTATTTTACTTTCACTGTCCTGGTAATGAGACATTGTTCTGACTTTTGTCAAATTATATCTGCAAAACCTCTAAGAACAGAGGTCAGATACATCAACAGCATTAATAAACTTAGAACAGGACTCTAATCAGTGTAAAGCAGATTTCCTTCTACATCACAAACAGCCTCTGCAGATTAACTAGGTTTATCTCCCACATGATGAAACAAGGTCTTAGCCTGCAGGATATTAACTACAAGCTAAGATCTACTCTAGTTTGAGAATTAACAACTATTTGTTAAGAATACAGAACTTTTATAATTTAAACTACCCCAAACAAGCATGAGATCTGAGGAACAACATAAGGAATTTTCTCCTTTCTTGAAGAGTTCAGATGTTACACATATACACAGTGTATACTAAAAGCTTATCAGCTTTTTATTTCTAGTAATACATGTGCTGCAAGGCAAAGTAACAAATTAAACTCTGTCCTCTGCAGAGGCAGTTCCTGACAGGCAACACGAATGTTAACATTTTCAAAAGACACATATATAAACCACGCAACTGGTTTCCCACACCCACAATATCATACATACTACAAATAAAGATATCTCACCTAAGAAGACTGAGAGGCATAACACCAGGTGATTCTGAAGCTGGAACTGTTTCAGTATCAGTTACTGGAGTAGTAGCAGTGGTAGTATCCTCCAGAGAGCTGCTCATGAAAGATGTCGTGCTGGAAGCAGAAGGGCTGGTTGTAACTGGTGTTTGGGCTTGCTGAGACTGATCGCCTTCTTCTACTTGTTGATCTACTTCTGCAATATAGAAAAGGACATTACAGGAACAGTAATATTGTTGTGTAAAACAGTAGCTGTGGCTAAACTTTCAAAACCAACTATCTTTATTTAAAATTCCCCCCAAAGCAAGGGGGAATTTAAAAAATGCACACCACACAAAAACTGTGGCCAATAGGTCATGGACTTCTGTAAAGAAATCAGTCTGTCAGCTCTTGCTGTTGTTCTGTTGATACATGGTAAAGAGTAAACAAGGCTTTCCAGATGATAACAATCAAAAGAAGTGTGACCAGCAGGTCAAAGGAGGTGATCCTGCCCCTCTGCTCTCATGAGACCCCACTTGGGAGTACTGTGTGTGCAGTTCTGGTGTCCTCAACATAAGAAGGACATGGAGCAACAAGTCCAGAGGAGGCCATGAGGATGATCAGGGGGTGGAGAACCTCCTGTATGAAGACAGACTGAGAACACTGGGGCTGTTTAGCCTGGAGAAGAGAAGCTGCGCAAAGACCTCAGAGCAGCTTCCAGTATCTGAAGGGGCCTACAAGGATGCTGGAGAGAGACTCTTCATTAGGAACTGTAGCGATAGAACAAGGTGTAATGTTTTAAACTTAGAATAGGAGAAGCTGAGGTCAGAGAGAAGGAAGAAGTCCTCTACTGTGAAGGTGGTGAAGCACTGGCACAGATTGCCCAGAGAAGTGGTAAATGCTCTATCACTGGCAGTGTTCAGTGCCAGGTTGCATAGAGCCTTGGGGGACATGGTCTACGGTGAGGCATCAAGAGGCTGCAACTAGATGATCTTAAGGTCCTCTCCAACCCAAACCATTCTGATTCTATGCCAAATCTTATGATATTTTGATTTATGATTGTAACAGCTAGGATTAATCTTAGGCAAAAGCAAAGGAAATTTCAGATATGGAAACAGAGTTGATTATAAAGCTGTTCTGAATTCAGCTAAGTAACAGATTTTTTTAAGGATTTGTTTGCTTTGGGGGGTGGGGTGGTGGGTGCTTGTGGATGGTTGTTTGTTTTGGGTTTTTTTCCCTTGAGTATTTTTTCTGAGATCTTTATCTGTTGTGGGGCTGGGGTTGGCTTGGTTGGTTTTGTTTTTTCCTGATATTTGGCAATGCACTAACAGAAGCTGAAGAGAAAATGTGTGTAACTCCTTTTCTTCTTAAAAATACGCATATTACAGCCTGCATCCTCAGGGAAGCCGCTCTAATCAGTTTAGACAAAGAAAAAAGAACCTCGAATACTAAAGCTAACTACTGCGCTACCTGGTTCTTTACTGTCTTAAGCACTTATAAACCAACCCCCCCCCCCAAAAAAAAAAACAAAAAACAACCAAACCTACAACCGATATAACAGCTTTTTCTTTGAAACACAGGTTACTTACACCCTGACCATACACATGCTCAGTATCATCTGTTGCTACGACTGCATACAGTAACAGTTAACAGTGAACTCTATGATTTCTACATCACATGCAAATCTTTCTGACAACTCTATCTAGAAGTGCTCCTTTTTAAAAAGTATTAAACGCAAATGAGAAACTCTTGTATTTGTTATTTGTATTATCATTACTATTAATTTTAATAGAAATAAAAATAATTAAGCATATACCTCCAAAGTTTTTAAAACATACCTTGTTTGAGTCTGCCACCAAACTGATCCTCCAGCAGCCCGTGAACCACTAACTTGTAGATCATGGCTTGTGCTCGTTCTAGATCTGCCAGTCCTAGAGCTCTCTTTATTGGTGAGCGCATGACTGCCCGTTTCACCATGTGGCGCATGAGGAACTGCAGGGCAGCACGCATCTCAACGTCCTCATGAACAACTGGAGAACTTGCACAGTCAGAGTTGTGACCATTTTCTGCCAGCACTTTGGGTATTAACAGTAGTTCAGCATATTTACTACAACTAAGAAGAACGCTAAGTGACTTCATGGCACCAAGATAAAGATAAGATAGCTGCACTGCTCTGATTTCCGACTGCACTATATCGTGATTTCTTGGAGTATGTTCGTGATTCTTTTTTCTTCCCTCAGCAGGTTGGTGTTGGGATTCCATACCTAGTGTTGACGGTTCTAAGGAAAAAGAAGCAATTTCATTTTCCGACTTAGAGCTCATAGTGCTATGTCCTTTGTTATCATCAGCACTTTGTCCTAATCGTGTATCTGATCCAACATCACCCTCTGTTTTCTGGTCCATTTCCCCTTTATCTTCCGATTCATGCCTGTGTTTTTTCTCATGTCTCTTGGTGCTCTGCTTTCCTGTATCTTCATGAATACCAGTCAGATAGGTAAGGTCCAGCAACACCGTAGCTGTCAGCCCACGAAATCTTGCAACATCAAAAGGCAGCGGTTCACAGGGCTCCAGATTATACAATGGAGTATCACTAGGCGACCAAAAAGTTGGGAAGCTTTAATAAAGATCAGAATGACAGAGGAAAAAGCAAGTGAGGGAGAGACAGGAGGAAAGTACAGGAAATAAGGCAGGCAAAGTAAGATGTAAAATATATTAAGTAAAATAAACAAACCAATTCTAAAAGTTAAATGAAAACGGGAAAATGAGGTTATGATCAGAGAAACAGGGAGATATGGTATCAGAGTAAAGGCAACAACGCATGCACGGGGTTTCAACAGCAAGCATTAAACCCCAGAAGCACCACAGAAGCTATCAATGCTGTGCTGACAGAGGTTTCTGCTAATTATTTAGGAACATATAACAGCCTCTTACTATGAAAAACCACCTTGAGCCAAATTTTATCATCACACCTGAGCTGAATTTATGAACAGGTATAAAAGCTTCGAAAGAAAACACTCCAAAACTTTTTTCACATTAAGGAAAAGCTTCGATTTGACTCCATGTTCCTGTTCAAACTACTCATCACAAGGAGCGCGCTACCGATAGCTTCTGATAATTTCGTCTCTGGTTATGCTAGGGCAGATGACATGGAGAGGACAGTGACTTCACGGAAACAGGTCAGAAAACCCAAGAGACAAACATAATATATGTTGTCCATCTATACTCAGTGATATTTTTTTAACATTTAGTGACTGTTACACTTGACTAGTTTTCATTACACATAGGAGAAAAACTTAGCAGCCTAAACTTCCATATATCTTGTATTTTCTACACATCTACCTGATAAAGGACTTCAAAATCTTCCTTTTATTATCCCAAAATGTTTTCCCCTCTTATGTAAACTTCTACCTAAAAATGAAAGCAAGCTTGAGCCCTGTTTTAATTAAGAAGCTACGTTCTGAACTTAATTCAATACATTACCAAGAGCATGCCTATGTTCAAGTGCTTCACTCAACTAATATTCCAAATTATTTTTAGACACTTACTTTAAGGCTATACTGTCACATGGGCATACATGAAAATTTGTACCTGGAGCTAAATTCAACAATCAACTGCACTTCACACATTGTTAAAGCGATGACAGCCTTTGCAGAAAGACAAACTAGGCATCATGCAACAGTTCTAAGAGGTGAACTGACCTCAGTTGTTCCAGAATGGTGGCAAAAAAAATGATTATTGCTCAATTTCTCCAGAAGATGACACTTCAACTATAGCCAGAAGGAGCTTAAAAAAATTACGGAATCAAATCTTTTCCACATAAAACCACAGGCAAATCCTGTGAGAGCACCAGGGAGCCCAGAGAAGCCACTAGCTTCATATCAGTTTCCCTCCCAGTGCCATGCCTTCCCTTTGAAGGCACATCTGCAAGATCAGTGAAAAAAGGAGTATCTCCTTCCAGCCTCCTCACCAGTTTTCACCGTCATCTGCAGAACAACTTCAGCATTAACACCTAATACAGGGGCACTCTTTCAGCTAAGGCAGGTCACAGAATGAACAAACACTACTTTGAGGCAGCACTGATTTGAACACCATCAGCCAACCAGCCTTAAAGAATAGAATCCTCCCGTTTTCTGACTTCAATCACCCTGCAAGCCCCACAGAACAATTTCCAGTTCCCTAAGAAGGGAATGACAATGCAGCAGACATCAGTTCTCAACTCTGATAAACCAAATCAGGGCTCTCTTCACTAACCCCCAGTAAAAATGCGTTACTCAGAGACAAAATCGAGAAGCTGCAGTAAATTAAGACAGGAACAATGTTTTAGTTAGCCAATATATACCAATTCTAAACCAAGCAATCCTCATTTCAAATCTAGGAAAACTGGCAAGTCCAGTCACATGCCAACTCTGAAATCTAGAGGCCAAAACTAAGAAGTCTAATGATGCTTTAATCAGTGCAAACCTATCAACTTAATTTTTATATGCATTTTATTACTAGATATCATAAAAACTTAAATATTACATGTTTGTTTTAAAAAGCTAAATTTTGCAGTCTACGCTTGAAATAAATGATCAGCATGACTCTAGTGTAAAACGTATGTCACTTCAGAAGATTCTGAAGCACAAAACACCACTAGACTGTGAAAAGTGTAGGAAATGAGCATACCTGATAGTAATCTCTGCTTCATCCCACTGAACCTTGGCAGATGTACTGCCTTCCTTCACTACTCCAAGCAAGGTGGCATGACGTCCAGTTTGCTTGTGTACACATCGACCTCCAACTCTAAGACCAGCATCAACTCCACCAATCACTGCTAGAACAGGCCACACTTCCACACAGAGCATCTTCAGCTGCAGTTCTGAAAGGTCAGCCAGACCATGCCTGCTGTGTTTGCTTTTCTCCTCCTCTTTATTTTCCTTCTCCTCTCTCATCTCATTCTCGTCTCGACTTTGAATCGAGCGACTCTTCTTCAGCTTTTGGCCTGCTTCTTTAAGACATGTTTTGATTTTATTCAGTCTTTCCATCATTTTTTTATTGATGCAGTGTGTCCAACGGTCTGTGCGATGAAGGATACGAATGAGTTGGATAGTGGCTTCTGCCAGAACTGCAGCAACAGGACTACAGATGGGGTCACCAGGCAGCAAATCTCTAGGTGTTCCACGCATCTGCATATCACAGATCTTCACCTACATGTTTAAAGAGAACAGTTTAGAAGTTATCTTCTCAATGTTCCTGAAGAAGCACATTTTATTTGAATACAGGAGTCTCCTACTGAATATGAAAAATTATTATCACTGCCTTTTTTTGCTTGAGATCCCTAGGAAATCCACCTCAATACTGATCAAAACCTGCACCCCTTCAAACTCGAGGATGCTGAAATTACAACAGTTCATGGTTTCTCATGTAATACTACCAGGAATTCCTAATACTGCACTCTCACTGGGAATGCAATATTGTGTGTAGAATGCTAAGTCTGTAAATAAATTGTAAATAATAAAATACATTTTAAATTAGCAGTACATTGCACAATAGAGGAATTTATGAGAAGTCCAGGTAGTGTGCAAGTAAGACAGTGTATATAATAAACCAAAATGAATAATCAGTGATGCTCTCGCCACTCGCTAGCTACCATCCCTACCCTGCAAAAAGCCCAACATCGATAAACGTGACACCCAGAAAAACAGATGGAAAAGGATAAACTTATGACCTCTTAGTAAGTGTTGACCCCAGTAAGGCAGCTAAGCCCCACAGAGCAACTTGATCATCCCCCTCAGCAGGATGGAGAAGAGAATCAGAAGGGCAAAAGTGAGAAAACTTGTGGGTTGAGGTCAGGAAGTTCCATAAATAAAACAAGACAAAATAAAACAAAGAAAACCAAGTGCTACAAAATGCAATTCCTTACCACCAGGTAATGCCTAGACAGTCCCTGAGCAAGAGAAACTCCTGGCAAACTTCCCAGCAGTTTTACTGCTGTGTGTGATATTATATTGTATGGAATATTCCTTTGGTCTGTTTAAGCGAGATGACCGCTTGTACTCCCTCTCAGCCCCTTGGACACCCCAACCTGCCTGCTAGGAGGGACATGGCGAGAAACTGAGAAAGCCTTGGTGCTATGTAAGCACTGCTCAGTAACAGCTAAACCACTGCGAATTATCAACATAGCTTTGGTCATAAACCCAAAACCTTGCATCATATGGGCTGTTATGAAGAATACTGACTTGATCCCAGCATAGACCAGTACACCTATGCAGATGAACATTTAAGTTACCTTCTCTCCTGGATTACTGCTGTAGAACATAACACAAGGGTATAACTCTGCTGCATCCACATCTTCAAAAGCTAGTTTTGGCTCCTAGTTAATAAACAAAACCAAAAAATACCTTAAATTTCAAACACCTTAACAAGCAAATACATGAAATGTGACAGTTATACTTGTATTATAATCTTTTTAAGTACTGAAACTGTCACTTAACTATCACGCTTCGCTTTATATAAAATATCCATGCCAAATTACTGGTCAAAAAAAAAACATTTTATGTTAAATACCTCTCCATTTTTACCAAAGGAAATAGTTCTTGCTTCCATATCTAATACGCATGTGATGAAATCTCCTTGGGTAAAGCTGGACAGAGTCAAAGTTTGTTCTCCGTTGTGATAAAGGTTACCACTATAGGCTCTATACAGCCACATATCTGAGGTAGTACGATGGTTAAAATCATGTACTGGCCAGCGAGAAACTCCCACACATGTTCCTTCATTGCCTCGATTCTCCTTCACAATGTAGAACTAGCAGGCAAAACACAACAAACAGGGAAAAAAGTCAAGAACAGATGTTTTAACACAATGAAGCAATGAAAATTTACTGTACGCAGATTTATGTGCACTTACTTAGAAGCTTCTAATAAGTAAAAACTAATAAGCTAAAATTAAGCTCTACCTCTAAAATGACATCTTGGTGCATAGGGTCAAGTCATTTAAACATAAACTACTAGTAATGAGACAATAAATGCAGAAAAAATTTGGGTTCTTTTCTGGACTCAAAACATACACATTCAGAAGTTGAGTTACAAGTGCTAAAAGTCATATTCCAGAAATCATAGAATCATAGAATAGTTAGGGTTGGAAAGGACCTCAAGATCATCGAGTTCCAACCCCACTGCCATGGGCAGGGACACCTCCCACTAAACCATGCCATCCAACGCTATGTCCAACCCCACCTTGAACGCCGCCAGGGATGAAGCATCCACAACCTCCCTGGGCAGCCCATTCCAGGGCCTCACCACCCTCACAGTAAAGAATTTCTTCCTCAGATCCAATCTAAACTACCCCTGTTTAAGTTTGAACCCGTTACCCCCTGTCCTCTCACTACAGTCGCTAATGAAGAGTCCCTCCCCAGCATCCCTATAGGCCCCCTTCAGGTATTGGAAGGCTGCTATGAGGTCTCCACGCAGCCTTCTCTTCTCCAGGCTGAACAGCCCCAATAACGTAAACTCTACTCCTCACATTAACAGTGAGTGATATACACAGATTCAAGTTAAAACAGAAGTAAAAGTATTACGCTCAAAGATGGTACTAACAAGGACTACAATTGTGTATGTATCTATATTCCTGAAAAACTCACTCCAGAAGAAGCATTAACAGTTGGACAGGCTGATGTGTCTTTTTGCAAGAAAAAAAAAACGTTTTCCAAAGTTCTCTAGAGAAAAAAGTCAAAATCTATGTGTCTCAGTGGATAACTTTTGCAAGAGAATGCATGTTTGTGCTGACTGTGGATCTTAGGGACAAGTAACATCACCTCTACAAATGTACAAAGCACATTCACAGTACAATCTGTGTACTGAAATACCCAAATGGCTGTGCCCAAAAGCAGCCACAAACTCTTGACTTTGGGTTGAAAATCAGAATTCTACAATGATTTTGGTTGGAAAAGACCCTTAAGATCATTGAACCCAACCCGAAACCGAACGCTGCCAAGATGCCATTTACTCAAGAATGATGCCATAAGGAAAAAAACCAAACAAACATAGGCAGCTTTTGTTTACAAATCACAGTGTATTTCCAAAACAAAGTATGCAACCTACCTTCCACTGGTAACACCCAGAAGTAACTCCAGTGGATGCTAAACCATATCCTTTACCTCCACTTCCATGAGTTAGAACCTGCCCATTTTCCACTATGCAGCACTGAGCTTTCTCAGGGTCAAAGGACACTTCTTGTATGGGAAGATTCTCATCTTCATCTTCTGACTCCCCTTGTTTCTACCAGAAACAGGACAAAATACCTGCGGTAAATGTAACTCAGTTACATTTAGTCAACAAAGAAGGTAAAAGCATCATTACCTGTAGCTTTATTTCTTGTTCTTTCTCCTTTATTTGAATTGCATGTTTAGCTTGAGCTATTGGAGTCTCCCACATGCAGTCAGACAGAAGTGAGAACAACCTTTCAACAACCTGGTATATTAGAATACAATTCAGGTCATTTTAAATCCAAGACGAGGACAACAAATACAATTACATTGTTTTACTTTGCTTTCTAGGTATAAATTTCAAAATATTCAGCACTCTTAGATAAGCAAATATCTGCACTGAGCCTCACTTTATCTGAATTCTGAGCAAACCTATGAAACATTCAAAAGTTTACAGAGACTTTTTGAAGAAACAGGTGTAAAAGCTTGTAACAAAATATAAAGACCTGAGCCATTTGATCATCTTCAACACCAGATTCACAAGCAGGTAATACAGCTTCTAATACATGAAGTGCAAGAAGTCTAGTCCTCAAATTGCCAACCAATGGAACTCCTAAAGACGGAACAAGATGTTAATAATCTGAAAGTGACTTCTGTGTCAGGCACGCACTTATGATGCCAGCTGCATGCCACCAGTGCACAAGTCCCAAGTGTAACCTGCATACATCTACTGAAGTTAAGTCTTAGTTGCTCACTATGTAACGTGTGTTCTAACAGGACTTATTTTTAGGAACTGCACTACAGAAATGCAAGTAACCATTGAGCACGCTTTGGAAAGATCATACCTGAGGAACACTTCTGAGAAGCAATGTTAAGAAGTACTTCTGTCCACTTTGGAGATGCCATTTTTGACTGAATTGCTTTTGAAGACACAACTCTACGCAGGAAAACAAGAAAGTCTCCCAAATGCAATTCCGCTGCATGTTGCTTTCGGAGGGCAGCTGGGAAGTTGAATTAAAAGTTCTCATTTACAACCTTATTATTACAGCCTTAGAAGCAGTCCTTGTTACTGGCAACAAACTGTTCTCTAAGTAAAAATACAATGATCAGTTATGACAGGATGGCTGGCTGTTACACCTTGTTTAGCTGACAGGAGCCCTCCAAGCTGCTCTCTCACTTCTGCTCTTCAGTAAGACAGGAGAGAGTAAGATTAAAAGCTCATGGGTCAAGATAAGGGCCAGAAGATTACTGACCAGTTACCAACATGGGCAAAACAGGTTCAACTCGGGAAGATTCATTTAATTTCTTTTCTATGAAAAGCAGAGTAGGAAAAAATTGAAACACCTTCTCACATAGCTGCTGCGTGGCACTTTACACACTCCCCTAGGTGCGTTGCCACAGAGGCACCACCAGTGACACCAACTGGCTCAGTTTTGGGCAGAAGCAGCTCCATTCTGGAGCTGGCTGAAGCTCCAAACATGAGGGCAAGCTCCTGATTTCTTCTTGCAGAAGCCACCCCTGCAGCTCCCTCCCACTACCCAAATGTTGCCACGTAAATCTAACACACACAATTATTTATACATGTCCCTCTAATATAAAACGTAATCACTGGTCTGTAAGCATGTTTTTGCTTTATGGAGATTTCTGATACAAAACACTATACCTCCTCACGCCCCTGATTCATATTTCGAGGCAGTTTTAACAAGGAAGTGCTTGTGGAAAGACCTTATATTCTAACTTCTAATTAATTATCTTATGAATTCATCAGCCATTGCTTTATTTATAAGGTAAGGAATCACAAACACTATCAAAAACATGTACATCTAAAACCAAGCTACAACTAAAAATTTCTTCAAACACGTGATTTCCACAGAAACTCAAAATGTTCATTAAGGGACTGTAAATTATGTGAAGATATTAAGATTTCAGAAAACCTTTTGTTAGATTAAGATGACAGGGTAGGGTTAACCTTTTGCCACACACTAAGACCACATAAATTGCATAATACAAAGCAAATACAACCACTGCCTGAATTAAGCTATATTTCTTTGCAGTTTGAAACTTAGATAATTAAATTCCTATGAACTTATTTATGAAAAGCACCACTACCAATAACTCATTTTTCAAGGAAAAATGTATTCTCCTCCTAACTCCAAACCAGATGAAGTAATTCCTATTCTCAGCCTATTCCTAACTGTAAATTAGTTAATGCATTGTGTCTACGTAAATCTGAACTGAGCAAGAAGTAATTTGATGACTTGACTTAATCCAGCTTACAGAGTTAAGAATGACGCAACAATAGCCAAAATACAGTAAAGTGGTGTCCTGGGTTCAGCAGTAGCAGTCATTTTTCTCCTTCTTAGTAGCCGGTGTAGTGCTGCGGTTTGACTTTCAGCCTGGGAACAGCACTGATAACACCCATGTTTTTAGCTACTGCTCAGTAATGTTTACTCTGACCAAGGGCTTTCTGAGCCTGGGAGGAAGGGAAGCCAGGAGGAAGCAGAGACAGGACACCTGACCCAAACTGACCAAACAGGTATTCCATACCACAGCATGTCATGCCCAATATCTAAACTGGGGGCAGTTACCTGGAAGGCCCAGATCACTGCTTGGGTCGGGCTGGGTATCGGTCGGAGGGTGGTGAGCGGTTGTATTCTCTTCCCTTGTTATTTCCCTTATCATTATTATTATTGGTGGTAGCAGCAGTGGTTTGTGTTATACCTCAGTTACTGGACTGTTCTTCATCCGTGGGAGTTACATTCTTTTGATTCTCCTCCCCATCCCTCTGGGAGAGGGGGGAGGAAGGGAGAGGAGTGAGAGAGCGGCTGCATGGTTTCTGGGTTGCCGGCTGGGTTTAAACCATGACAAGTGGGTGAGGGCCTGAGCATTCTGTGGTTTCTTTCATTATTGTTTTCTAGTATTTCAAAACTTTAACAGCAATGATGCCAGATAATTACCTCTGAAGTCCCTCTTCTCGTTTTCCCCACTGGAATCTGCCTTTTTTGATTCTCCATCTTCCTCACCTTCTCCTTCTCCAAAGGAAGCCATAAGCATCACACCAGCTTGTGATAACAAGTTCTTCAGCTGACTGCATAATAAATCCAGCAAAGACTGGACCACTTTTGGGCTCAGTTTGTCAGCATAGGTTCTATACACACACACACAAAAAAAAAAAAGAGGGTAAAATGAAGAGTATTTGAGAGCTGATCCAAGGAACAAGAACATCAATACAAAGCTGCAAACGCAGACCCAGTGACAACCGGGTCTACCAGAGCACTAACTCTAATTCATTCTATTGCAGTAGGCTACTTTCCCTCATCCTCCACCATATGCTTGGCACATTATTCTTATTTGAACCCTGGTTTTAAGACACTTTTAAACTGTCCAATCTTCAGAATCAAGGGACACATTTCCAGTACATCCTAGAGAAAAAAACAACTTACTCAGTTAAACATAATCCCATTGCAGCTTCCAGAGACGGGGTTAGGGTTTGTGGGTTTGGGTTGGTTGGGTTTTTCTGTCTGGGTTATTGGGGGTTTTTTACATAACAGGTTTGACAGGTAAATACAATGTGCTGTATGAACACTGAAATAAAGATGCATGTACAGGATAACAAATAATACTCTCGCTCCAAATAGAAACTACTTTCTCTACTGTCTTTTTCTTTACCAAGTTAAACTAAATATTTAAGTGTTGACAGCAATTTGAATGTTGTTCTGTGGTCTGGCAGAGGCCAGTACTCTTCAGAAAAATATCGTATATTCTGAAAAGAGGCACAATGTTCTGCTCTAAAGAAATCCCACCACACTATCAGCATTGCTTTTAGACAAATGACTTTTATACACCAGCATAAAGCATCATACCAACTGACCAGATCTAGATACAGAGCCAAACTAGCAAAATGGGGAAGAAAACCATATTTACAGTCCATAAGGTTCCAACTACTTTTTGAAAGTATTTATCAGTCTTATGTGTATCTTCCTTATAAAGAATGTGACTACTCTTTTTTCCCCCACTGCACCTATATACCTCTGAACATTTATTGCCCTAAAGAAAGCTCACGCAAAAGAAAAGTTATTTTTAAAGGATACTGAGAAACTTCACAATTAAGTTTTCTAAACAAAAGGAAGCATCCAACACTTACCCTGTGGTGATAGCAAGGATCTGAAGCAGTCTTGTACTGGCTACTTTCAAAGCTGTGCTGAGCTGAGAAATACCAGTTTTGGGCAGCAGCTGCAGCGGTTGTCCTAGCATGGTGTCTGTGCCACACAACTGTGATAGCACGTTCAGCAGACCAGTGGAAATGGCCAAGGAGACATCAACAGGCTGATAGTGGACGCTTAGAGCAAAGACTGTTACCAGTAGAAGACGCTGCTGTGCTTCTAAGATTAAAATAAAGTTGCCTTGATTAATAAGCTGTTTATAATAATAATACGAGCACAGAGCAAGAGCAGATTATTTTTAAATAAAACTTAATGAAATAAATTATCAAGGAAAAGGTTAGCATTCTTTGTCCATCACTGCAAGGCAGTCTTTCTGATGTATCCTTGTAGCTCCCTTTAAGTCAATGCAACCTCTATCTCAAGGCTGTCCAAGGAAGAATATGATGTAGAAGAAGAATATGATGTAGAACTGGTTTGTGAAGTTAATGTGCTGAGGCTAAATCTCAAACCAGTCTTCTCTCTAGAATAATATAACTGGGTGAAATGCTTCATTTTTCACTTCTACTTAAAATGAATTCTCATGAAAATTCTTAGTGAAACAACAAAACAATTCAGGTAAGAATGCTCGTTAGACTCTACCAACAATTACAGAACTCTCTTCTGTACTGAAGCTCTCAGCCAGTACACGTACAAAGGCACAAAGAGGGGCAGAGTTCCAGTTACCCCTTAAGGACAGAAAAGCACACAGCAATATCTGGGTATAGAAGGACAAGAAAAAGAGCTTTCAAAATAGGCAAAATGCCCTGCTCTTTGGTTTTGGATTTACAGAAAGTTCACTTGAAGGAAAAATTTTGGAGACTTGATCTCCTCAGAAAAATGCTTATCCCTGAAAAACCTAAAATAACTTGGGAGTGCCAAAGACACAGGTGACTGCAGAAGACTGAGGTACATGGAACAGGAAGGCTGACAACACTTAAAAGTCTTAAAATAAAAAGGCCCAACACTTGAAGAAAATTACAACAGAGAAAAGTTAAAAAGCTTCTGTCTCCCAGGAAAAGTTGTCAGTCAGACACATCAGTGAGTTCTGGGCACTAATATCAAAGTCTGCTTTGTTAAACTGTTGTACTGTATATTAGAGGAAATACTTTGCAAAACTGGTTTTTACTTACCTATGTGATGCTTATTAGCTTGCAGAGCTCTTTCTAATGTAGCAGATAATTGCTGGTAGATTTTGTGCACAGCCACCTGGATTTCAATTTGAATACTTCTCTTAGCTGCTCTAATACCATCCTGGGTCAAACAAATTAGGATAAGAATTGATACACTATCATCACAGAGTTATTGAAATAGCAGAAATTACTGAAGTACTTACCTGGTAGTGATGCAATCTTACACTCTCTCCTTTAGTGCCTGCATGTCCCACAGTGCCCAAACCAAAGCAGCCAGCAAGAAACTGTAGTCTAACAGAAGTAAGCAATGAAGAAGACTGAAATCCTGGTACTTGACGACTTCCCATTAAAGGCACACTGCCTTTTTCCTCCATCCCTGATAGAAGCACTAAAATTTGATGAAGTGCCTCCAGACGAAGCTAAAAATAAAGGCAGGCAAAAGACAGTACTAAGTAAGTAGCAAATATCCTTAGAAATTAGATCATCTCCAGCTGTAAGGGAGAATGAATTAAGGCAGCTGTTTTCTCATTGACTTATTTTTCAGTTTCATTTCAGAGTTCATTTACATTAAGTTCCCAGTTCCAGTTAAGATATTTTAACAGAAAAGAGAGAAAGTGTCCTTAAATAGACAGAATTTGGACTATGATTTAAAAGAATCCATAAAATGAGTATAATGTAAGAAGAATAAGAAAAGATGTTAAAATGAAATTTACCTCAGCCCTCAACTGCTGCTGCTCCATTGCAATTATTGATGCTTGTGGACTGGTGGACATACTTTCCTCTGGTTCCTTAAATCCTGGTGAGTTTCCCACATCGCCACTTACAAAGCTGACAACATTTTCAATCAAAGTATGTACTCCAAGGGATCTTGAGAGATCAAAATCGGACTCAACAAATGAGTAGGAGGATGTGTATAACCAGTCTCTGCTGTGTTTCAGCCGAACCCATGAGTCACTTAAAGGTTCCACTTGACTGTGTATTGCTCCTAAAGATATACATAATGAAGGCTCATGAATTCCAAATCACCAGGTAACACGTTTTGACAGTAGACTGAACTGCTACAGGTGGGAAATGAATATTCATATTAATTATACCATGCATTAAGCAACTCAGAGCAAACCATTTGATTTAAATTTACAGCAATTTCCCTACAGGAAAGGCTGTATTTAATTATGTTAAGCAGTATTGCAACGTGCTGCCAAGTGAGAAAACAAAAAGATAACAGCCACTCAAACTGCTCAGCTTAAAGCTAGAACACTGAATAAAAATGCTTTGCAGCTTAATGACAAAAGAGAAAAAAAAAGAAAAAAAAAGATCTGCTCCAACAAAAATTGTGCACTTGGGCTATTTATTTTAAAGTCTAACCATAAACCAAGAGGATTCTTTGGTTTTAATCAAGCCACCATAGATTCAATGGTTTTGAAAAAGTATGTTATTCTGGGTGAAGTATTTACATAATTCATGGCTGCAAAAGGGAACAGAAAATTTTTATTTTAAACTAACAGAGAACATTTAGTTTATTATTCAAGATAAATAGATATATGTATCATTAATACCACCTGCAGCATGTATTAGACCTATAGCTGTCAGCTGGCAATTTCACAGGTCTATTTCCAAGTGTTATTACATCTACATGTCATTACGCTACCTGAAATGTTACCATCTCTAATAAATATGCTTCAAACGAGCATCAGTCATCAATCTGCAGCACTGAAACTAATTTATCACCATGTACTTGATCTCATTTCCAGAAGAGTTTTGCTACAACCCTATCCCTGGTACAAACAAGTGCAATGCCACTGAAGTCATACCTTCATCAGCAGTTAAATGATAAGTATCAGTTAAACGTACGTATCAACACAGAAGTTGGTATTTTTTTCGTAAATGCTGTTAGCTGATTTGGAGCTATGCAAGGCATTGCAAGAGGGGAGACCCTGCTCAGAAGAACCTGCCAGCTGTACAGACAGGCCATTCTGCAGACCTATGTGGAAACCTAATAATGCGTGCTTAAATTCACTCCGAAATTTAGTTTGAATTATCTTGAAATAAGCTACATAGAATTTTTAAACATTCACTTCTCTTGTGCACATGCTACAGGTACCAATTAGAGAATTACAACCTCTTCACAGTACTTGCACAAACCTGTATTTACACCTCAGTTTTTAACACCTGTCTGCAGGGCATCGACCTCAAACATTATTTATCATCTCCATTTCCAGGAAGAAGTCACTCAACTTCATAGGAATTCATCTGCTGAAAGCTTGCTTTCATCCCTGAGGTTGAGTTCCAGTGGTACTAGCTTCAGGAACAACTTCAAACACTGCCTACCTGCAGCAGCCCTGTAAGCAGCCGCTCACGGGAACAAGGAAAGGCAGGCACATTTTGAACTTCAGACAACTCTCCTTGCAGCCATTCCTCACCATTCCTTTCCTGAGGTAAAGGCAAAATGGTAACATTCTGCCAACCAACCTGCAGGCCACAATTTGCACCTTTACCCAACTTACAAATTCAGAACACTGTGAAACTTTCTCAGCCACAAAATCTCCACAGCCAAAAAAATTGTCAGGTGTGTGAACTATGAAAACCTGTTCACATCCCATTTCCTTTTCCATTAATCATATCTGTGTGCATTTGTATGGTATTCCTCACACTGGCTACTAAAAAGGATTGCAATGGCTTCAGAAAACCATCACAGTACTTAGCTCATATTAGGTATTTGACAGAAATATACACACAAAATTTATTCCGGATAATGCAAAAATTAAGACTAAACACTACTTTTCAAAGAGCAGTCTCATTTCCTAATTTCTGCTGGTTTACGTAGCACAGCAATATATTACCTGATTTACAGAGAACAACCTGTACTGAGATGTTTTACTATGAAAGAATTTCAAGAAGTACTGTTACTCAATTTTACAGTTTATAAATGGTGACAATATTTAAAACAAAGGTAAAGACAGATACCACCTTACCCTAATTTTAATATTAATTCTAGTATTTGCATTAAAGTTATTAAAAACTATGTTATAGGCTAAAGTAGGAGGTGAGAAACATAAGGTAAATAGGACAGAGAAGAATAAGGGGGTGCTAAAACACCCATTTTAATGTAAATGGAGTTTCCGGACACATGCACAGTGAACAGAGCCCAAAGGAAAGGATAAATGAAGCCTCAGATTACCTACAGGAAGCATAGCTAAATCACTACCAAGTCCACAAAATGTTCCCTATGTAGCAACAACTACTTCAAAAGCCTCCTTAAGCCCTACAGTCTTTCAGTAGCAGGAGAGTTTAAAGCATCCCAGTGACAGAGCATCACAAGAAAACTGAGTTTTGACAGTCAAATCTTATGAGTAAAAAAACCCACAATGTATTACATAAAAACCTGGTTTTTCTCATATTTGAAAAAAGATGAGATTTCAGCTAATCATTTGAGTATGAAATGCAAGACTGTAAGTACAATTTAGAATTGTTTCAAATGAGCAAAGTCCAACAATTCTGAAACATGTAAACCAAGAGAAATTATAACTAGAAGTATAGAGTTTAAAAACAAGCACATCAGAAGTCAAAGTAGTAAACTTCAGAATTAAAAACATTTAAAAATTAGGGCACACAAACCTAAAAGGAATTATTTTTTCCCTGAAGATGTTAAATATCAATAGAAGAATCAAAAGTATGATTGTATATCAAAGCTTAGCATGATTCTGTATAATATCAATTACACAGAACCGATTGCAGCTTAGCACTTCCATAAGCTTCTACAATCACATGAACAGTTGCACATAAGAATAATCTTGAAGCTTACAGTGAAAAAAACAAAAAAAAGAAAGGAAAACAAGTGTGCTTGTCCTTATAAGCCAGCTTGTAACAATGAGTTTTCTAAATGAATGTGGCACAGCTGCAATGCACACTTCAGAAAACATAAAATATGTAGGGAAGCTATAGAGACAAAAATATAAACATGCCATCAGTTACTTGCTTGAAGCTCTTCTTTTCTCTGGGGCTCAACTGGCCAAAAAGGAGTAAATACACTACGCCACACAAGAATCAGAAGACAAAAGCAGACATTTGAAACAGAAGGCAACACAGTCATAAAATCTCTTTTTCAAAATGACTTAGACTTAAAAGATCAGACTCATTTCAATCAATACAACCGTATCAAGCAGCAAAGTTTGGGGGGAAAACTATTTACTCTTGAATTAGTACAGCCGAGGTAACAGACTTCCAAATTCTCCATGTTTTTTTCAGAGAAGAAAAAAGAATATATAAATATCCCTCCTAACACAGTACTACGCATCCACCAAGACAGGTTTATGCCCCTCACTCAAACACCATCTTCCAATTTCAAAATGCAGAACTCATTTTATTACACAAAATCATTTCAATTTAATTTGTATTTCTTTCAAGTTGCTGCTTTTTTCAGAGTTGCCCAGTTGTGTTAGTAAAGTACTACAGTACATAAGCACGCTGAAATTCACTCATTTAACTTTCATGTGAAGTAAGACATGCCAAGACTGGAGGACTCTCTGTAGCTATGCTGATGATTGCACTGCTAAATACACATTCTTTACTTATTAAGTCTCTAATGCCGTGGACAGTAGCCCACAGGTACCGTGCAGGACAGGTACAACATTTTGAGGCACATTCTCTGGATCTGCAGAATTGAAGAAGATTAATCTAAGCAACAGAAAATACCTCCAAATGGCTTTGATACGAGGGGAAAATAACAATGTGCTCATCACCCCTTATGGCAAAAGTATTGAAAATACTTCTTTCCACAGGAATGGAAAGAAAAGTTTGCTAATTCAAGGATAACTAAATAACAGCAAGGAACAAGTGACTCAAAGGATCCTCAAGCTGAAGGAGGAATACCAGAGTCATACTCATGACCAGATATAATAAACGAAGGAAAATGCAATTAATGAATGGGCTGAGTGGTTAAGATCTTAATTGAGTAAAAAGAAGGCTTTCCTTCCATGCTCATCTGCAAGACCACAGGAATAGTTTATAGTATTACTAGTTTTTCAACTGCTAGTTTCCTAAATTGCCATTTATGAATAGGAAAAATGTCCATGCCATAAAAATTAGACTATAACCACTAGTGAGATTCATTTTTTAAGGAAATGTGATCTGATTTTTGAATAATGATTTACTGTATTCAACAAACAAATTCTAAAAGAAGCCAATCCATTGCAGAGGGAATTACTCCCCTGCATGTTACAAAGGAACCACTCACCAATACCCTATACACACTATATTATTTTGACAACTTTGCAAAGATCAATTACTCTGCAGAGTTTAGCTGAGGACAAATTAACCCTCCAGAACCTCAGGATAGCTTCAGAAGATAACTAGGATTCACAAAACAATACATTTCACAACAAACCAAAGACACCAAGCTGAACATCTTATCACATAGATCTTTGTAGATCTCTTCCTGACCTTGACATAAGTATCAGGAATGCTTCCCTGTAAATGTACCCTGAATTCACTGGCTGAGTCTGTACTAGGTGTCAGCCGAAACTGTCAGATATATCATATGGCACAAGTAGAATAGTTTGCATTATTATATGCTAACTTCCAGCTGCCAAAACCAGACAAAAAAAAATCTGCAAGTACTATGGGACACCAAGTAAGACCCCTAGTACCAGAAAACAGGTATCTGTACACTGTTGTCTCAGTGTTCATTTTGCAAATGAGCTATGTGAGCTTCTTTATAGGTTCTGACCAAGACAACTGCATTTACCTCTCTTTCTCCTCAGTGTTACACATCTGGTGCAGAACCTTTTTCTGTAATACAAAGCTTCTATAGGTTACTTGGTTGATAAAGTCTGTTCTTGAATTATTCTTCATTTCCTGGAGCCCGTGACCAAAACAACCTTATAAGTCTAACAAACAGCTCCGTAAGATATAGAGTATCTTTGCTCTAACCCAGGATGACTTGCTGGATTACTTTTAGGATATAGAGGAAAACACAGAGATAGCTCTGTGTCAGATTAATGTCACAGCTAAAAATGGTGGCTTCAAAGAATACATGGCAGACGACAGTGCTGACAGAGGTTATCCCATCTGCTAACACTGAGAATGCCAACACATACCCTGCTGTCAGAGAATGAACAGCTCTAGTAAATTTCTTTACTTGTGCATGGACAAGGAATTCCTTTGCACATTATTTACAACTTGAAGTGTAATAGGTGCTGCCACTGATAGCTTGCTTTATAATTCCAAAAGACTTTAAAAAAGAAAGCAGCTTCTCAGTACTCTGCTTAATGATGAAGGCTATTAAACTGTAACTCTTAGGTTACCTAACAGTATTAAGGCTTCTTGCAATTAAGGCATATCATAACTCAACCTAATGCCTCTTACCAAGATTTTTATAGATATAATAGATACAAGTCATGATTCTAGCAAAGACTCTGCATCATCCAGCGTGAAGTGACACTTTCTGGTCTCTGTGTGAACAAACATTCTTTGCCTCCTCCACTGCCTTCTGTGAAGAAGCTCATTGAGATGCCCCACAATGCAACTAAAAGCAGTACAAAAGCTAAAAATCTGATTTATATTGGAGCAATGGAAGAAGCAGTTGCTCGGTTCTGTAGATGTGCTACTGCTGAAGGGATGCAAAAACAGAAGTAGTATTTTCCGGATAAGAGTTTTCCACGTTCAAGCACATTTTACGGTAAAATGTTTATTGTTAACACAAGAGTAGAGTGTTCCACTTGAACTTCCCTGGCAATTTGGTCTTCCTGAAGTCATGTAAGTGAAAACAGAATGAAAAGTTCCACATTCTGCACCTAACTTCACCTCACAGAAATCCTCACTTGCTTCAAAAGAGCACTGGAATTCTAGAAACTAGAATAGTTATAACCTAGAAAATACTATAACCAAGCCACAACACAACTGAGCATAACAAGCAGTAGGCACTAGTTAAATAAAACGTCCTTTTTAAATACCTAGTTTTAACATCCTGATTGCCATTATTTACTGTATTTCACTGCAAACATATTTTAAGTTAAGAAATACTAACATATTTATCAGGTCAATATTCACTAGGTAAACAGTAAGACTTACCCCTCTTTCTGTGTGATGATGCCAAATCCAAATCAACATTTCGTCTTCCACTCTAGATTAAAAGATGAATAAAAGCCTCATTTCTTTAGGTGAACATATATGATACACAATATTTGAGTATTTAAAATGCATCCCTCACCAATGAAAATGAGAAAGTTATCATTTCCACTGGTTTTATTACCACTGTTACTTTCTCTCAAAAATGGGTGTTGTTAGAAGAGAAGCTGAAGTGCTGAAACACAGTACTAAACAAATGCGTACCATATACTTCCCATCTAAATATTATATTGGCAATCTCTAAGCACATAATGCTAGTTTACTTACCAGTGAATAACCTTCCTCATCTGATTCTGGCTGGGACAAATCAGATTCACTTCTTGACTTAATCAGTCTGTAGCTTGAGTTTGCATGGATTGAGCGACTTTCAGCAGTTAGACTTTCACTTCTGCTTTACGTATGCACACAAAGAGAATAACCGGCATTAGGCAAAAGGGAGAGTTAACAGTCAAATTTAGCAGGTACCACAGTTTTATTTGGGAGCAGACTATCACAGAACATCACAAGACCACGCCAAAGACGAAAAAAGTGGTCTGATGGCTACAGTTATTACGCTTATAAAGTGCCTTAGTAAACTGTTATTTCTTAACACTCTTACAGGTCAACTGAACAAATGGCAACCTCAAATGACTGATCATTCAAGTGCTTTGCTAAGTGTTACATACAGTATACAGGAACACTTCTGAGATGAGAGGGCAAGAAAACAAAGTGAGTGGGCGAAAAAGCACCGAATTTGTTAAAAAAACACCCTTATTATAAAGTTGATATGCTGGAAATGAAAGCCACCCTGACAACAGCAGAGGCAGCCACCCATGCTTTAGGGACTAGATTTCCAAAAAGAAGCAAAAGGAATAAAATGCATTGGATATATATAATCTCCCTCTGAACTCCCCATTAATATCTTGATTTAATGTACCAGAGCAGAGTCTCTGCACACTAGAATTTTAAGTAGAAGCAGGAATTAACTAGTAGCACCAGCTACATGATTCCTGTTATATTTTAAATGGGTCCAGTTTATAATAAAACTGTGTTACCAAGAACATCTCAGGTTAGCAAAATTAAAATACATTATGCAGTACTTGTACTAATTAAGTGATAAACTTCTCCAATTCAACGAGCTGTCTGGCTTGATTTTGTTATTTTCCTATACCTAACAACAGTGCCAATATCAATACACACCAATATGTTAGGAATATTTATAAAAATTGATCACAAATGACACATTTCATAACAGGCTTTGAAACTACTACTTTCAAACACATCCTACAAATGTCTTTTAGACACTATTATATAGGTGTCCCAGGTTCAGCAGCAGCAGTCATTTTTTCTCCTTCTTGGTAGCTGGTGCAGCTCTGTGTTTTTGATTTTGGGCCTGGAAACAGCGCTGATAACACCAATGTTTTCAGCTACTGCTTGGTAATGTTTTGGTTTGACCAAGGACTTCCTGAGTCTCATGCTCTGCCAGGGAGGAGGGGAGGCTGGGAGGAAGCAGAGACAGGACACCTGACCCAGACTGACCAAAGAGGTTATTTCATACCACAGCATATCATGTCTAGGAGGTAAAAACGGAGAGAGCAGAGACCTGGAAGGGTGGGGGGTGCACTGCGGGGGTTCGCTGCTGGGTCAAGCTTGGTATTGGGTGGTGAGCAGTTGTATTCTCTTTCCTTGTATTTCCCTTGTCATTATTATTATTGGTGGCAGCAGCAGTGGTTTGTGTTATACCTCAGTTACTGGACTGTTCTTATCTCAACCTGTGGGAGTTTCATTCTTTTGATTCTCCTCCCCATCCCCCTGGGACTGGGGGAAGAAAAAGTGGGGAGGGAGTGAGTGAGAGAGCGACTGCGTGAGTTATAGAGGCTTAAACCATGACAATAGGGCATTGCTAAAGTTCAAGAAAATACAAATATGGAAATGAAAAATCCAAACACACAATCCTACAAAAAATCATGAATTTTTCCAATTACTTCAGATTATCTGCATACCTGATGATCTGGACTTTAATACTAAAGCCCAGCTTCGAAAAGAAAATATGGTCCGCACATACTAAAACTCTTACTAAGGTTTAGTTAATGTAGACAAAGTAAATTGAGCAAAATCACTATTCTCAACAAAAGCATACCATTGCGCAAGGCAAAAAACTTCTCTGAAAACGTCTGAGAATCCTCAGAGGAAGACTGAGGTTATTTAAGCAATGATAAATGAAGCAGAGAATAGTTATGTATTCTAAGCATTCACAAAATCCCACCTTGTCATGAGTCCGATTCCCTCAGAACTAGTAGAGGGAGGTTGCTGTAACTGTCCATCCTCCCTTCGTTTCTGGATCTCCTCAATAACAGGGCTCACTCCTAAGATTAACAAGGCACATCTGTGGATCACAGAGTTGCACGCAGCAGTATACACATCTTGACCTTCTGTCAGATCAGTGCTGATTCTCCGTTCCTGCTGAGACTGAGGAGGTGAATCATCAAGCCTAGTCCCTGTCCCAGTGTTCATTCTATCTCGATCCCGACTCCGAGCTACTTCACGGGCTGATAGGAAACATTGAAATATTTCTGTAACATGCAACACAAAAAGAAGGTCTCAACTTCTAGACATTAATTTTCTAGAAGCTATACAGAATGAAATATTCGTCTAAATCTTGGTCCCAAAACTGCCCCACTACAAAGAATAATCAATATTTTTCCAACAGCAAAAGAATACATTATTAATACAAAGAAGTCATGCAAACAGATTAAATGAAGCATTTACACAATGTTCAGTTTAAATGAAGAGGACAAAGCAGTTTGACAGAACACTAAATGCTCTTTCAGTGTCTTATTGCAACCCAACTCCTATTGTGATAGCATCACAGAGGTTATTTCATATTTGCCCTCTAGCAGACATATAAAAAGTAACCCTTCTGCACATGGGTATTCCAGACACCAGCATATCTGTAATTCAATACAGGTTCAGGCTTTTACAAGCTTTGCTCAGTACAAAGACTTTCCCGTCAGAATTCTTAGCCTTCACTTTTCTCAATTATGCTTTTGTCTAAGGCGTCAGATTCTTTTAAAGAAGCTGTGTGAGAGACCACATTATTGTCCAAAGACCAAAAACTCTCCTGACTTAATCACTTCAATTTGAAAGATTCAGATCCCCTTTGGCAGAGCAAAGGTAAATTTAAACGCTTCCTGCTTATAAGTTAGAAGCAGCAAGGCATCAAGGACACAAACTGAACCCTGCACGTCAGGATGAGCTTTCCCATAGGACCTCCAGTAAAAGAGCCATTATCTTCCTACTTATATGTGCATGGAAGACTACTGCCTGTCTGGATGTTTCTGGATACATTTCCTTTATTCTGCCCACACACCATATCCAGGCAGGATTTCAGAATACTGAGCATTTGCCCAGGATAACAGCAGAGCAAGCAGCAAAAGCATACTGCATCTACTGAACATGTATGCAGCTTCTAAACCCACACATCCCACAGTAATTTTCAAACACTAACATGACTTCAGTCTCTGAGAACACCAGGGTAACACCAGGAAGAACAACTGCGTATGGCTGGATGTTGCTTCACTAAAATCGGAAAAATTAAGGATTAAGGATTAAGTATCCCACTGACTGATTACAAGCCCAAGTCAGTCTAACAGCAGTTTGCAAAGTTCACTTTTTTCAAGCTATCTTCTGAATTAAACAAGTTTTCCTAGAAAATCCATGAGAAAGCATTGCAAATAACGTTACAAATACCAAATTTTCACTAGAACATCCACTGTTTCAATAGATTTAGGAAGAGATATTCAAAGATACAAGTGAATTCCAACTCAGTCAGCCCATTGTTACCAACAGTGCCTTTGTTTCCAAACTTCAGAAAAATATAAAATTTCAAAGCTCATTACATACAAGAACAGTCCATACAAATAGCAAAAAAAAAAAATCTGTATCTAAATACTGATGCAAACTCAGATCTACTGAGTAGACATTTATAGAAAACAATACTGACACTTATTAGCCTTGTAGACAGTGCATATAAGTAGTGCTGGTATATGGCAGATGCCCTGAGAATTGCCCATAAAGGCAATCCACTTGCCTAGTATTCACAATCCCTGTATCAAGAGACTCCTCTGACCCAATAAAGGCACTACACCGCTTTTTAAAGCCCTAATTCTCTCAACGTTTATGCAGACAAATCTTTCATCATCTTTTAAACACTTTCTCTGTTTTATCTTGGAGAGGGAAATATACTGTCCTTCCCAAGCACATCACATTATTGGCACACGTGACTAGTACTTACTACCAGCTGTCATAACTTCATGTTCCCTTTCCTCCTCTTCATCTTCCTGTTCTGGGTGTCCTTCTTCTCTGTCACGTTCTGCCTGCTCCTCCATTTCTGCTTCCTCATCAATTGTACGAGTAAAAGGATGTTCTTGAGTATCAACATCAGCAGATTCTTGGTTATCTAGCATCTTGATTAAAGAAAACACAGTGACATTAATTCTCACCAAAATAAAAGGTTAACATAAAGGAAAGGACATAGTCATTTAATTGGCTTTTTTCCTATCAAAAATACAGGTTTGATACTGTGTGAAATAAACAACAAAGCTGTTTACATTCAAGGCTTTAAATACAGAAGTAGCAAAATTTAATTTTTTCAACAGCTATTACTCAAATTATCTGCAGAAAAATGTCTCCTTGCAATGCTTACTAGGCTCTGTTGTCAAACTCTGACACTTCAGCATCAAAGCCTTTAGCAACCACACGCTGCTGTTTCATAAGTGAACTACTGGCATACTAGTGCCTTTCGTTTCAGTTGAGAACTCCCAAAGGTGAGGCAACATATATGAAACTACCATCATATAATATTTTCTTAATATGCAGCAAAGCCTGAAGAACTGAAGAGAGCTTTACAGGCTTACCCATCTGTCTCTTGAGGATGATCTGGTCTGAATAAGTTCCATGTTCTTGCAGGCAAGCAAGCGACTTCGAACTTTATACACACAGCGGTATACTTCCGCCAAGGCTTTGCCAGGCTGGTACCTATAAAAGAGACACCCGAACTGTAAAAAGTCATATAAATCTTCTTTTAAAAACCAAGCTTTTAAACATAGCTGTAAGTTACTTGCCTGCTCTCACCACAAGCTTGACTAAGTAGACTTGTATGTTTCAGAAGAGCTGCAAGAACAAATCTAGACACTGTATCTAGGAGCGATTCATTACTTAAAGTTGCAGTATCCCAATCTGAAAATAGAAAGTAATCTGTCAAAACTGGCTACTCTTTCCAACAAACAAATATATTTTTAGTTATAAAAAACTCTGAAGAAAAACCTTCACCCATTTAAATCTTTAGATTTAGAAGCAGTTTTAATGCTTAAGAAATAAGTTTAGCATCAGTAACTCATAAATATGCTGCTTCAGACAAAGGTGTTTTGGTCTGCTCAAGATAATTCACTCTAAGAGTCAGCCATGAGCACGCACACAAACTGCCACCAGACACTCACAGGGCTGAACTCTCTTTCAACTTCCCTTTCAAGCAAGGATATACAACTGGAGCTTTTTACCAAGAAACTGATCTACATGGAACTTGTTAAGAAACACACCCTATTTGAGACTTTCTGCTCTTTTACACATGATTAAAACCACATTCAGGAATTATTTTGCAGGCTCACTTAAGATAAAAAGGCCCTACCTCTGGCAGGAAAGCCAACCATTAACACGAGCACAAGCTTGGGCACAAGCTTCACTACTAACATTAACAAGAAACATTTTCAGGTCTCAAAATGAAGGTTTGTCCAGTGTTTTCAGAAACTGACTGTTTCATTTCAAAACATTTTTCTCCCATTTTAAAAAGAAAAATACAAAACCCACATTGTTTTACTATAAAATAAGTAAACTGCCAAGCAAACCTCCACAAGGCACCATAATTTTTCATGATGAAAAAACACAGTATTACTGTCCCACCTCCATAAAATATATTTGTAGCATTTTGTGCTCAGTTAAATATTATCTATGAGTCCTTGAAAACTGCTTTAGAAATCAGAAAAACTTACCTGGCCACACAGAGTTTAGTCTAAAATACCTGCTCCTCAGCAAGTTCCACTACTTTGCATTTGATGCTATGCTAACTGTCACAATACAACCTTCAGTCAGCTTGCTTTGTGGACAGAGCAGAACCCCATCAACTTCTACAACACCCAAGTCCAGAACCAAAATCATCCATATTAGCTCAGCCATCTCAGATTCTGCAGCCAACCAGCACAGTTGACTGGAATTGCCGTTTCTGTGGAATTCTGCAACAGAACTCTGTGTTGCTTTCAACAGGCACATGATACTATCTGCTGTTTTCTTCATCTGGCCTAGTTTGGCCAGAGCTACAGAAAATTATCTCTGGGTCCAGCAGAGCTACAGTACAACTGCAATACTTAGTCAATCTCATTAACTGCACACCCAGGAAGCCTGAGCAGGAATCCAACTTTAATGCCATAAGCATGAAGAACAATTAATGCTGTGAGGTCAGCCTCCCATGGACTTGAAAAATAACTTATCCTTCATCCCATTCCTAACATATTTTGCAAGTCACTTTGCCTTTCCCCATCTCCTCCCCATCAATTTTTCCTTCTAATTCCAAGTTTCACCCTGTTCTACTAGGAAAAGACAACACCAGTAACTCAGTAAGCAAACAAAAGTGCCTGTTTTCCAGTTTAGAGGGAAAAAGAACATTGAAACACATGCTTGCCAAACACTGTCAAAATGTCAATGTCAAAAATTAGTAACACAAAAAGCAAAAGAAAAAACATTGAAGCTGACAATAAAGCAAGTTTATCACGTCACAAAATAAAGTCATTGCCAAAGTATGGGATTCTGCTAGGCTGTAGCTGAAGCACACAATATGCCTTTCACACACACACACACACACACACACACACACACACACACACATATTCACCATCTTACCTTTACTAACAGCATAGTCTTGCATACTGATCCAGAGACTCCTTGCTGGCTCCTTTGTACAACCCAAGGCCAAATCAACATAGACTGTAATCTCAGGTCTCAGCTTATAATCAAACGGCTTCTGTTCCTCATTTCCAGATAGAGCCACTTCTAATAACGAGCTCATGCATTTATCTAACAGAAGGGAAATACCTAAGAAATTAAACTGCAAATTTTGATGGTTACATGCATCTATCTAAAACTGCTTAAAACACCTTTTACTCTCCGCTTTGTTAAAAAAAGAACATAAGACGCCTCGTCATCTGCCTAAAAACTCAGATACAGAATGAAGCGACTTAAGAGTTACAATTTACATAAAATCTATATGAATTTAGAAGTATTATCCAATTTTGCTTCAGTAGACTAATACTGTATCAATTGTACCTGATCTATATAGCCAAACACTTGCAATTATTTTATGGACCGATTTCAAAATACTGTGTCTTGTACGTAAGTCTTGAAGTAGTCTACTCGGAATCAGAGGAAGGAGATAGGAACTAAGACAAACAGGACACAGAGAAGCAGAAGCAAGTTCATTATTCAAACAGGAAGGGATGACTAGAAATACCAATGCTGAGTCCTGTGATCACTTCTGGTAGATCAGAAGAATGTAAGTTCCTTGTTAATAGTATTATTTCCAATGAATAAAAATTCTACTATGCAAGTAGAACACATTCCAAAATGACCTTTTTAATAATTAAATTGAACAGTGGAGCCCCTGGTGTGCCTGTTAAATTCTGGACACCTAAGAGCAAAACATTTGTAGTTAACTCAGTGAAGCCAGTGTTATTTCTTTCACTGAGAAACTGCAGATTTTACTTTTCTCCTGTATGCATTTCCAGGACCCTTCGTAAACTACAGCATATAAATACCCATTTTCCAACTTTTTATATTACTACCTAAACAGACAAGAACGCTGAAAGACAAACTCTAAGTCCACAGGCTTCTTAAGAATCATCAGAAATTTAAAAACTGAACACAACTGTTCACACTGACAATTCAACACCTGCATTTATCATTACCTAAATGAGGAATATCCATTTCCACTCCGTCACTGAAAAGTGGAGTTTTCAACCAATAGGCTGTATCTTGTTCCTCAGGGGACACAGGAGGTCCCTGAAGCATGCCACCAAGACACCGTCCAATAAGCAAAGCTACAGTTCTCTCTAGATCAACGAGCCATACCCAAGACTGGGCAGGCTGTGGTAAGGGCACTCCAGCAGGATCAATTAATTCAGGTCCACCTACAAGTATTAGCAATGAATTCACAAATTAGACAGTGTTGCCCAGATATTGAAAACAATTCTTCCCAAACACCTGTTTTGTGTAATATATATTTCTTTGCGTTCTGGTAACAAGCACAGATAACTTATATGACTGGAAACAGCACTCAATTGAGCCAGAATACTTTGCCAAAAATATCAATGAGAAACTCAACAAATGGCAAATAAGTATAGCCATTCATCTCAGCCACTTCACCTCTGGCTTTGTATCTCTATTTCACTGGCACCAGAAAAATCTGGTGGCACACGTTTTAGAAAGTTAACAGGTAAATCGTGATTTTAAGTTATAATTCTATTACAGGATGAAATGGAAAGCAAGTGGAAAAATCCGGACATGAAACTAAATAGATCATGACAAATTTATCTATTAGCTGCACCAGGAGAAGTTCAGATTACACTTACCATGAAGTGGCCACTGTAATTCTTGATCTTCTAGAAGGGCTGCAGCAGGTAACAGTCGATTGAGACGATCTAAAGGCGGCAACAGATCTAGCAGGTAACTCAACAGAGGCCGAGCTACTGATACCGGCAGTAACAGTAATGAGTTGACAATCTGAGAGAGCATACTACCAGCAGCTGATACATAAATTACATCTACAGAGAAAGAAATAAATACTCTGAATTACAGTTATGTATTCCAAGCACTATTTCAAGGACCACCTGCTGCAAGCTCAGGAGCGATGCATCCCAACTAGAAGGAAGTTTAGCAGGAGGGCCAGGAGACCTCCTTGGATGGATAAGGAGCTGCTGAGCAAAATTCGAAGGAAACAAGAGGCTTATAAAAGGTGGAAGCAAGGTCAGGCGGCCAGGGAAGAATACAGGGATGTTGTCCGGGAAGCTAGGGACCAGGTTAGGAAAGCTAAGGCCCACTTAGAATTAAACTTGGCTAGGGATGTTAAGGATAACAGGAAGGGATTTTATAGGTACATTGCCAATAAAAGACAGGTTAGGGACACCGTGGGCCCTCTCCAGAAGCTATCGGGAGAACTGGCTACCCTGGATTTGGAGAAGGCTGAGGTTCTTAATGACTTCTTTGCCTCAGTCTTTACGGGCAAATGCTCTGAACACACCACCCAAGTCTTGGAAGGCAGATGCGGGGACGGTGAGGGTGGGGACCCTGGGCCCACTGTGGGGGAGGATCTTGTTCGGGACCACCTTAGGAACCTGAATGTATACAAGTCCATGGGACTGGATGAAATCCATCCACGGGTCCTGAAGGAGCTGGCAAATGAAGTTGCTAAGCCACTGTCCATCATATTTGAAAAATCATGGCAGTCAGGTGAAGTTCCCGATGACTGGAAAAAGGGAAATATAACCCCCATTTTTAAGAAGGGGAAAATGGATGAGCCGGGGAATTACAGACCAGCCAGTCTCACCTCTGTGCCTGGCAAAATCTTGGAGCGGATTATCCTGGAAGCCATGCAAAGGCACATGAAAACCAACAAGGTGCTTGGTGACACCCAGCATGGCTTCACTAAGGGGAAATCCTGCCTGACCAATCTGGTGGCCTTCTATGAAGGGGCTACGGAACTGATGGACAGGGGCAGAGCAGTTGATGTCATCTACCTGGACTTGTGTAAAGCCTTTGACACTGTCTCACATGACATCCTTCTCTCTAAGTTGGAGAGACATCAATTTGATAGGTGGACCACTCGGTGGATAAAGAACTGGCTGGATGCCCACACTCAAAGAGTAGTGCTCAGTGGCTCAATGTCCAGCTGGAGACCAGTAACGAGTTGTGTCCCTCAGGGATCAGTGTTGGGACCGGTCTTGTTCAACATCTTTGTGGGTGACATGGACAGTGGGATTGAGTGCGCCCTCAGCAAGTTTGCCGATGACACCAAGCTGTGTGGTTCGGTTGATACCTTGGAGGGAAGGAATGCCATCCAGAGGGACCTTGACACGCTTGTGAGGTGGGCTGATGCCAACCTAATGAAGTTTAACCATGCCAAGTGCAAGGTCCTCCACCTGGGTCGGAGCAATGCCAGGCACAGCTACAGGTTGGGCAGGGAGGAGATTCAGAGCAGCCCTGCAGAGAAGGACTTGGGGGTGTGGGTTGATGAAAAAATGAACATGAGCCGGCAGTGTGCGCTTGCAGCCCAGAAAGCCAACCGTGTCCTGGGCTGCATCAAAAGGAGCGTGACCAGCAGGTCGAGGGAGGTGCTCCTGGCCCCTTTACTCTGCTCTCGTGAGACCTCACTTGGAGTATTGCGTGCAGTTCTGGTGTCCTCAACATAAAAAGGATATGGAACTGTTAGAACAAGTGCAGAGGAGGGCCACGAGGATAATCAGGGGACTGGAGCACCTCCCGTATGAAGATAGGCTGAGAAAACTGGGGCTGTTCAGCCTGCAGAAGAGAAGGCTGCATGGAGACCTGATAGCAGCCTTCCAATACCTGAAGGGGGCCTATAGGGATGCTGGGGAGGGACTCTTCATTAGGGACTGTGGTGAGAGGACAAGGGGTAATGGGTTTAAACTTAAACAGGGGAGGTTTAGATTGGATATGAGGAAGAAATTCTTTACTGTAAGGGTGGTGAGGCACTGGAATGGGTTGACCAGGGAGGTTGTGAATGCTTCATCCCTGGCGGTGTTCAAGGTGGGGTTGGACATAGCCTTGGATGGCATGGTTTAGTGGGAGGTGTCCCTGCCCATGGCAGGGGGGTTGGAACTCTATGATCTTGAGGTCCTTTCCAACCCTAACTATTCTATGATTCTATGATTTAAAGAGTCAGAAAGAACTGTGTTGAATTGGGGTTTGTTTAATAATTACTAATCCATCCCATATTTTACTTTCATGTATTTTTAGCAATCCCCCCCCAAAAAAGTACTTATTTTAAAAGAAATCTAGAACTAATAACACTGAATAATGCAACATCCTCTCCATTCTGTACTTTCCCCGCAAAATGTTCTATCAAAAACATGAAACAGATGCTATCCCTTGGGCACGCAATCTCCTCCTTTGGGGAGGCTCGGCAGATCATAGGGAGAATAAGGTATTTTATTATTCAATCTAAACAAACAAGAATTGCCCTAAGCTTACAGAGCCAGCATTACTGATTATTCCATGGGTATTTACCTCTCAGTTTTTCCCCCACACTACCATTCCAAGAGCTTTCCTTAAGCAATGTTGCAGAACGGGAATAGATATCTGTAGCATGAGGCAATAAAAGCTGAAGGTGCTTGTGAAGCAGTGCCACACTGCTGGAATTCTAGAAGGAAACAAACAAACATAAGAATTCTGTAAATGTATTTAAGGAATTCATTATTTCCATCAGTTTAGCACTCAAATACTTGGGAGATTTTCAACAGAAACCTTACAACATCCTGGTGCTCATGCATGAATTTATTTTTCCCCCCAAATGATAAAAACGAGGGCACACACCTCAGTAACACTGTTGATGTGGCAATAAGCCAGCAACTGTTTCTGCAGTGAACATAAAAGCTCATGAAGATGAGCAGGTTGGCTGTTTTCCGATGATGATGTACCAAGTAAAAATTTATCACTGTTTTTTTCCAGTTCTCCAAAGGCTTGGTCCTATTATGACAAAAAAGGGGGGGGGGGGAGAGAACAATTAAGTCTATCTTCAGATTCTACAATACTATCATCTTAAAAAGCAGCTGTGGTGGCTAAGATGATACTGACAAAAAGCATTCCACACAATCTATGCACTTGATGCATTACACTCTATCATCCAAAAAAATATTGAGGACAAAGCAAGAGCAATAAAATACTTTTGTCTGCTATAAACCCACCCACATTTATATAAGCCAAGTTAAACAATAAATATTACTATAATAACATTAGAACAATAATGTTAAGACATGATTTAAGTTATTGTAGTCCACTTCAGGACAAATGCATGTGGCACTGCTACTTTACATAAAAGAGCGCCATTTTCTCAAAGCTGGGAAAAACTTCTATACCTTCCAAGTATTCAAAATTCATTACCATAAAAAAACAACAACAACAAACCACCCAAAGCCTATACGTACTGTATAAAATCCCAAATTTCTTAGAAGAGTCTTCATTAAGATTTCAGCTAGATGGGTGTCTGGATGACTGCTCTGGACAGCATATGCTTGATCAGAGAGGTTTCCATAGCTTATACATAATGAGGAAGTGTCTGTGGCATCAGACGGTGAGCTATAGCCGAGCAGAGAAGCTACATGGGTGTGATCCTGCAAGCTTGTCAAGATAATATCCAATTGCATTCTCTAAAGAAAAACATTCAGACACCAGAAACACTTTTTGTTAATGATGATAAAATAATGAGCTATGAAGAAAAAAAAACATCAGGCACAAAAAATGCTATAAATATATTGTAATGCGGCATTAAAACAAGATAAAGGAGTTTAAGGAAAAAAAAATCCTAACAGTTTTTCCTACAGATTTGTAGCATTAGAGAATAGCTAAATATACCGAATTAGATGACCATACCTACACCAAAAATCTGGGATTAAGAGAGATTAGACGTTGGACATAATGCTTTCTCCAGTTTATTCTTATAATAGTTACTACAATTTAATAATATATTTGTCTGATTATACGGAGTGAGGGAAGGGCAATTATTCTAATCTATATATAGGAAAAAGGAAAAGGGCAAAAAGCAGAACAAGTATATATTAGATCAAAGGAGGTGGCAGACGTAGAGCAATGACCTCCAATTTCAGCAGTGTTCCCCACTATTGCTGGTTATGAATCCTGAAAACCCTGAACTTGTTCTTTGTCAGGGGTTTTAGTTTGTACCTGTACTAATCTTCAGAAAATCAGGATCAGAAGATTCTTCTTCATAGTTTCAGTGTCAGTGTAAACTGGTCTATTCCATACTGAATAAAATACATTATTGGACCAGCATCCTATGTGTACAGAACTGAATTATAACTTTTTCTCATTTTTTAACCTGATACTACAGCTGAAGCTTCGGTTCCTACTGCTCTAAAGGACAGGAACAGATGTTCCTTCAATTTCTTTCCTTCCATTTGCTGGATACTGGTCAAGCCTCCAAACTTCATTAATTCCTATTCCTTAATTCCAAAATGCATTATTTCCTATTTTTTGCATTCGACAAACAAACAGAAAAAAAAAGGTACATCCTTTTACAAAGGTACATCTTTAGTAAAATTTTTGTACAATTTTTTGTACAAGGGTACATCTTTGCAAAGGAGGGTGAAATCCATGTAAGAAAATCATCATAGAATCATAGAATAGTAAGGGTTGGAAAGGACCTCAAGATCATAGAGTTCCAACCCCCCTGCCATGGGCAGGGACACCTCACACTAAACCATGCCATCCAAGGCTATGTCCAACCCCACCTTGAATGCCGCCAGGGATGAAGCATCCACAACCTCCCTGGGCAACCCATTCCAGGGCCCCACCACCCTCACAGTAAAGAATTTCTTCCTCAGATCCAATCTAAACCTCCCCTGTTTAAGTTTAAACCCATTACCCCTTGTCCTCTCACCACAGTCCCTAATGAAGAGTCCTTCCCCAGCATCCCTATAGGCCCCCTTCAGGTATTGGAAGGCTGCTATCAGGTCTCCACACAGCCTTCTCTTCTCCAGCCTGAACAGCCCCAATTTTCTCAGCCTATCTTCATACAGGAGGTGCTCCAGTCCCCTGATCATCCTCGTGGCCCTCCTCTGCACTTGTTCTAACAGTTCCATGTCCTTTTTATGTTGAGGACACCAGAACTGCACACAATACTCCAAGTGAGGTCTCACGAGAGCAGAGTAAAGGGGCAGGAGCACCTCCCTCGACCTGCTGGTCACACTCCTTTTGATGCAGCCCAGGATACGGTTGGCCTTCTGGGCTGCAAGCGCACACTGCCGGCTCATGTTCATTTTTTCATCAACCCACACCCCCAAGTCCTTCTCTGCAGGGCTGCTCTGAATCTCCTCCCTGCTCAACCTGTAGCTGTGCCTGGCATTGCTCCGACCCAGGTGGAGGACTTTGCATTTAGCATGGTTAAACTTCATTAGGTTGGCATCAGCCCACCTCACAAGCGTGTCAAGGTCCCTCTGGATGGCATTCCTTCCCTCCAAGGTATCAACCGAACCACACAGCTTGGTGTCATCGGCAAACTTGCTGAGGGCGCACTCAATCCCACTGTCCATGTCACCCACAAAGATGTTGAACAAGACCGGTCCCAACACTGATCCCTGAGGGACACAACTCGTTACTGGTCTCCAGCTGGACATTGAGCCACTGAGCACTACTCTTTGAGTGTGGGCATCCAGCCAGTTCTTTATCCACCGAGTGGTCCACCTATCAAATTGATGTCTCTCCAACTTAGAGAGAAGGATGTCATGGGAGACAGTGTCAAAGGCTTTACACAAGTCCAGGTAGATGACATCAACTGCTCTGCCCCTGTCCATCAGTTCCGTAGCCCCTTCATAGAAGGCCACCAGATTGGTCAGGCAGGACTTCCCCTTAGTGAAGCCATGCTGGCTGTCACAAAGCACCTTGCTGGTTTTCATGTGCCTTCCCAGAAAATAATTAATTTTCTCTTACCAATACTTGTTAAATCAGGGTACTACTCAAAAATACCTAATATTTAAATTTGTCTAGCTACTCTAATACAACAGTTCTTAACCTTTCTGTAGTCAACCTTCACTTGAGAAAACAGGTACTGGCTAAACGAGAATCTAGTGAGGTAGGGAGCAGACTACCTACAGATTCTGTTAAGCTGGGCTTTGCACTGCATGTCACCAGTAACATGCTTGCACTCTGCAAAGGAGGCTCACCTCGTTCAAAATGTTTTAGACATGAAAAAAAGTAATAAAATACACAGCTGCTTTCAACACACAGCGTTATCTGCCTTGACCTTACCTGTCCTTTTGATAAGCTTTCCCATCTATCAGGACCTTGGGGTAGAAGAGAATGTAGCAATTCCATCCTCTCTCGCAACGGAGGAAGTAGCATAGTTGCTCCTACTGAGAGAGTCTCAATTACGACCTGAAATCAGAGTAGCAGAAAATACTTACTCACTGTGTGTGGGGAAACATACACCCTCAGCTCAACTGTATCTTTAAAAAATAAAATATATCACACATGATATATCCAAAACATTCACTTAATTTAACATCAGTACTCTATCGCACAATAGCACATTAATCTTTTGTTCTGTGGCGCAAAGATACGTGGCACACTGAAGGAGTGAAATGAGAAGAACTGCTTGTCAAAACAATAAAAAGTTCTTTGTAAGTTGCTATTTCCTGTAAGAGTGCCATCTTCGGAGAAGTTACTCAAGTTACTTCCTCAATCCACATTTACTTCTAAGGTTCTTTATTGCAAGCAATAATGATTGTTACAAAATAAAAGCAGCTTTTTGTAATTCTTGTGTCATCATTCCCCTCTGCCTCCAGATCATAACAACATAGTGATGGTGATGAAAAATTGTTTAACTTTCATGAGTAAAACTGGAAAGTCAAATTGAGCTCAGAGTGCCAAGTTCAGAAAGTCAGAAAAAATTACACAAAGAAAGAAAGGAAAGAAAGTAGGAGAATTTTCACATGTGAAGAAAAAAGCATAGCTTACTTCCTGAATTTCATCAGGGACAGAGGAGTCCATCAGTCTAAACAGCAGATTTCGAAGAGGACCAGCTTGCCGGCCAAGAATGCTTGTAGCTACCCCTCCAGCCAGTGCAAGTGCAAGATGATTAGAAAGCAGCTTCAAACACAGTTTAAGAAAATTGTGATGTTCCCTGTAAAAAGAATTAGAATCAGAATAGTTAGGGTTGGAAAGGACCTAAAGATTATCCACAGTTCCAACCCCCCTGCCATGGGCAGGGACACCTCACACTAAACCATGCCATCCAAGGCTCTGTCCAACCCAGCCTTGAACATTGGCTAGTTCAAGGATGGAGCGTTCACAGCTTCCCTGGGCAACCCATTCCTGTGCCTCACCACCCTTACAGTAAAGAATTTCTTCCTCATATCCAATCTAAACTTCCCCTGTTTAAGTTTGAACCCCTTGTCCCATCACTACAGTCTCTAACGAAGAGTCCCTCTCCATCATCCCTATAGGCCCCCTTCAGACACCGGAAGGCTGCTAAGAGGTCCCCACGCAGCCCTCTCTTCTCCAGGCCAAACAGCCCCAACTCTCTCAGCCTGTTTTCATATGGGAGGTGCTCCCTGTTAATATCTTCCATTCTTAGCCTTACTCCCTTTCACTTACTCATGCTCTAAGCTTTTAACTCTCATTTGATTCTGCATACCAGAAAGATAAGTAAATTCCAACTGGGACATTAAAGAAACACCTCTGAAAACCTACTACCAATGTGTTTATAGAAACAAAAACATCAAAACTACAATGCAGAAAAGTGTCTTTGTGGACAACAGTTCCAAGAGGAATCCAGTTTAAAGAAGCAGTCCCATGAATTAGGAAGCAAAATCATCCCAAAATACGCCAAAAAAGATATTCCTCACAAAAGGGAAAAAAAAAAAAAGCAGTAATAAATGCAATCTTCTCTCAGAAGACTTAGGACTAAGCCATACAACACTGCTGTAAAGAAAAAAATCTGGAAGTATCTGTAACATGCACATGCTGTATATACCTTGATGAAGGAAAAGGAAGTGGGGGAATTTCACTGTTAATTTTGTCACAGTAGTGCTCAAGAAAAGAACGAAGATGCGAAAAGGTACTTTCTTCAAGGTCTACGCAATAAGGTCTGTGCCATGCCACAACTTGCCTGGAATCAAACATCAAAGTTAATTAACTACTGAAAATATCCTAAGTGCTTTAGTAAATTAACAGTGTGAGCAGGTCAAGTACATGCTTGTCTGAACCCATTTTTGTTAGGACAAAATACTACGATTGAGGCAGACTAACTTCCCGATCCTTGAAGGTATTTTCTGTTTTCTGTAAAGTCCTTTATAAATCAACCAACCTTCATTTATGAACAAAACCAGAAGGTCATAAATATAAAGCCGTATGTATTTAACCTGATTTGTACTGAAGCTGACCAGATCTCACAAAGCTGCTTCTAGTACAAATGCCAGGTAATAAAGAGCCTCTGATACAGTGCTGTAATTTGCACCCACTATTTTCTTAACTGATTTTTTTTGTAAATTAGCTCCCTTTAAAAAGTGCATTGGAAATTCTTCCTGAATTATCTTCCAAATACTAACTTTTTCTAATCCTTTGTGTTAGGCCACATATAAACCTAAAGTTTACCAGTTCACCTCAATTACTTACTCATGTCTTTGGTTTAACAAAGTATTATTTCAGTTATTAATTACCAAGCTATTCATTTAGCTGCAGGTTTTTAGTTTAGGTTAACACATAACCATCATCCAGACATTTAAGATCAGATAAATTACTATGTGGATTTAAACAAACTTCTCCATTCCCCAAAGTGCTTTGATTAGTCTACTCCTTGCTACACTAAAGGAAACTGCCTAAGCCATAAAATAGTTCTGACCTCTCAGAAGCAAAATTAAAAAATCTCTACTTGTTTGTCCTCCCACTGCCTAACTTGTCAATTTTTAGTAAAGAGAGGTAATTTTTGTCTAACAAAACCTTCATATAGGAAGAACTAACATCCAGTCCTTGGTGCTGTTCTATTTTCCCTTGTAATCTGTAACAACTTAAAACAGAGGGAGGAGGGAAAAGAGGAGTGAGAGGGGACTCTCCAGTCCAAAACATGACAAGCAGAACACTGAAAATACAGGACATGGCTAACACCTTCACTGAAGAGTTAAATTTAACCCAAAGTGGACTTGTACAAACATTTGTCCCCAGACATCACTGTTACCTGTCCCTTGGCAGAGCTGTCCAGGCAAGGCTATGGGACGTTCCTGCTGAAATCTGTTGAATTGCAACTCCATCTAACCCACTTACTTTCTTCGGTTTAGTAATGGGACCAGTAGAGTTTCCCTGACCACACTGTCCCATTGAATTGTTACCCCAAGCATAAACTTCATTATCTGAAAAAATAAAGAAAGTAGAAAGTACAGATACAATTGCTTTTGATCAAGAGGAAGGCTATGTATTTTTACATCTTATTCTTTTTACCATGAGAAAGTGCCAAACAGTGACTGTCACCAATTGAAATATCAACTATTCTTGTAGCAGCCAGTTCTTCAATAAGCTTGGGTCGAAGAGCAGTTGCCTCTGAAGAGCCGCAGCCGAGGCACGCACCACAGCCCCATGCATAAACCTAGAGCAAACACACCACAGAATAGCAGCAGGTCAAGTCTGTATTACTGGTGACCATGAACAAACAAAACACCAGATAACCACTTGCACAAGACTTGCAATTGAGCTCTCAACAAAACGTGCACAGCACTTCGATGTATCTAATGTCTATTTCATATGATCCCTACTTCTTCCTCCTACTCAGATCACTGGCCAAAGTGCACATCAATGGGGAGGTTGTTGCAATAAAAGAAAATGCTACAGTAAATGCCAATGCTCCTAATCCACACTTTAAAACCTCAATGCTTTTCAATCACAAGGGGGTGAGGGTGTGGAATCAGTGAGCTACCTGTACAGAAATGCTTGCTATACTGCATGTACAGACATCATGCCAGTAAGAGCCCTCATTTACACCTAAACATTCATCTCCAAGCTCTCTAGAGATTTTTCAGACTTGAAACAGAACTTCCAGTTAACACCTATATTCTGAAGTACACACACATTAAAAAAAAAAACCTATTAAATCACTTAACCACTCACAGTTTGGTTAACGCCTGAAAATTTACAAGCATTTCACTGTTCTTTACTTCTAGAACCCATGTGGCTTCCTGAATTCAATTTGATTTTGCACCGGTTACATTTATTAACCTAAAAATACTTCATTTTCTGTGGCTAAGCAAGACTCTTGAGCAGGGTACTTTCATATACTTCAGCACATTTTGAACCACTCCAGCACATTGGCATCTCAATACTTTAGTCACTATCTAAACCAGAACTTGACTGATAATTTAAGCACTAGCTTGATACTTTCTTGACATTCAAAATAGTAAACTCACACCATCTTCCCCAGCTCTCATCACCGGACTGAAAACTTGGGTTTGCCTACCTGCCCTGTTGACGTCAAGGCAAGTGAAGACTGGCTCCCAGCACAAACTTTTCGAATAAACATTCCTTGCAAGGCTTCTATCACTTTAGGTTTATATACTCTATTTGTGTCACCATGACCAAGTTTGCCTACAAAAAGGAGTAAACACAAGTGGAAGGGATTTTCAGTGCATAAATTATGATAATTAGAGGTACCCAAGAAGATTCTTCTTTGATTTCCAAAAACATCCTAATGTATATTTAAAATCAAAACATACTATAATTTTCATAAAACCTCATATTTTAATTGCAGGAATTAGAGACTTATTGAAACATATATTTATTATAGTTACTTACATTTTGAAATATTAATTCCATATAACTACAATATTCATCACCTGCTGGTTAATTACTAAAGCATTCCAAAGCACTAAATCTTTTCATATTTGGCAAAAAAAGATTAATTTATGAAGTGGCTTGAAAAAACCCCCAACTTTTCTCAATTTTTTCCCAGTAGCTGTGTGCATTTGTGTAACCATTAATACTATAATTCCCTTATTCCTCCTTTAAGTTTCTCTTGAAAACAGCCATTCACCTCCACAACTTCACTATTTTCAATCAGTGACCTGGAAGGACTGCCACTAGACCATGTCAGTGCATGGACAGAAAAAACAAGCTCCAAAAGGAAGGACAAAAACCAAAATCGAATGTGAAATCTATTACAATGACCGATAATTCCTACAAAGGTTATGCTTTGTTTCTTGTTGGTTTAGCTTTCCTATAAAGGAACCACAACCATTATGATTCCATAACAGTATTTTAGTAGCACATTATTAATATCCAAAAGCCAAATTGATTGAACTTTACTGAAACAGAAGAGCAAGCTCCAATACTCTGTGAAGGTTAAGATGCCTGTCCTGCTAAAATCTCCTTTTCCAACTGAAATTACAGAAAGAAGGGACACAGAAATGGGAACAATTCTATCTGTGCATGTCAGAGCCAGCTTTTGAAAGAAATTCAAATTCCTACCCAATCTTATTAACCACTAACTTGATGATGAGATTTCTGCAGTCTGCATTTTCTTCTCTTCTCACACTAGACTAGGGAGCAATAATATAGCAATTTTAATCTCAGTTGTAATTTTTCTTCTAGCAGCATCACCAAATTTAGTTAAATACAGTAATAACAGAAAATTAATAATTCTGTGTTTGACAAAGCAGCTACAGGCAATGAAGGTTAGAAGCCCTTCATTTCTGAGATGGGAGACTTCTCTTCGAAAGGCAGTTCAAATGCAACAGTTTTTAGCGCATAACAAAGTCATTGCTGTATTAAATGAGTTTATTGAAAACAAAACCACTTTCCCCAGAATTTTTTATGCATTCATTGAGCTTTATGCTCTGTGAAAACTCTTTTCCTCCTGATAATCCTTTTTGGAGTCTATATTACAGAATCACAGAATAGTAAGGGCTGGAAAGGACCTCAAGATCATCGAGTTCCAACCCCCCCGCCATGGGCAGGGACACCTCCCACTAAACCATGCCATCCAAGGCTATGTCCAACCCCACCTTGAACGCCGCCAGGGATGAAGCATTCACAACTTCCCTGGGCAACCCATTCCAGGGCCCCACCACCCTCACAGTATAGAACTTCTTCCTCAGATCCAATCTAAACCTCCCCTGTTTAAGTTTAAACCCATTACCCCTTGTCCTCTCACCACAGTCCCTAATGAAGAGTCCCTCCCCAGCATCCCTATAGGCCCCCTTCACGTATTGGAAGGCTGCTATCAGGTCTCCACGCAGCCTTCTCTTCTCCAGGCTGAACAGCCCCAATTTTCTCAGCCTATCTTCATACGAGAGGTGCTCCAGTCCCCTGATCATCTTCGTGGCCCTCCTCTGGACTTGTTCTAACACTTCCATGTCCTTTTTATGTTGAGGACACCAGAACTGCACACAATACTCCAAGTGAGGTCTCACGAGAGCAGAGTAGAGGGGCAGGAGCACCTCCCCCGACCTGCTGGTCACACTCCTTTTGATGCAGCCCAGGATACGGTTGGCCTTCTGGGCTGCAAGCGCACACTGCCGGCTCATGTTCATTTTTTCATCAACCCACACCCCCAAGTCCTTCTCCGCAGGGCTGCTCTCAATCTCCTCCCTGCTCAACCTGTAGCTGTGCCTGGCATTGCTCCGACCCAGGTGGAGGACTTTGCACTTAGCATGGTTGAACTTCATCAGGTTGGCATCAGCCCACCTCACAAGCGTGTCAAGGTCCCTCTGGATGGCATTCCTTCCCTCCAATGTATCAACCGAACCACACAGCTTGGTGTCATCGGCAAACTTGCTGAGGGCGCGCTCAATCCCACTGTCCATGTCACCCACAAAGATGTTGAACAAGACCGGTCCCAACACCGATCCCTGGGGGACACCACTCGTTACTGGTCTCCAGCTGGACACTGAGCCACTGAGCACTACTCTTTGCGTGCAGCCATCCAGCCAGTTCTTTATCCACCGAGTGGTCCACCTATCAAATTGATGTCTCTCCAACTTAGAGAGAAGGATGTCATGGGAGACAGTGTCAAAGGCTTTACACAAGTCCAGGTAGATGACATCAACTGCTCTGCCCCTGTCCATCAGTTCCGTAGCCCCTTCATAAAAGGTCACCAGATTGGTTAGGCAGGATTTCCCCTTAGTGAAGCCATGCTGGCTGTCACCAACAACCTTGTTGGTTTTCATGTGCCTTTGCATGGCTTCCAGGATAATCCGCTCCAAGATTTTGCCAGGCACAGAGGTGAGACTGACTGGTCTGTAATTCCCCGGCTCATCCATTTTTCCCTTCTTAAAAATGGGGGTTATATTTCCCTTTTTCCAGTCATCGGGAACTTCACCTGACTGCCATGATTTTTCAAATATGATGGACAGTGGCTTAGCAACTTCATTTGCCAGCTCCTTCAGGACCCTTGGATGGATTTCATCCGGTCCCATGGACTTGTATACATTCAGGTTCCTAAGGTGGTCCCGAACAATATCCTCCCCCACAGTGGGCCCAGGGTCCCCACCCTCACCGTCCCCGCGTCTGCCTTCCAAGACTTGGGTGGTGTGGTCAGAGCATTTGCCCGTAAAGACTGAGGCAAAGAAGTCATTAAGAACCTCAGCCTTCTCCAAATCCAGGGTAGCCAGTTCTCCCGATAGCTTCTGGAGAGGGCCCACGGTGTCCCTAACCTGTCTCTTATCGGCAATGTACCTATAAAATCCCTTCCTGTTATCCTTAACATCCCTAGCCAAGTTTAATTCTAAATGGGCCTTAGCTTTCCTAACCTGGTCCCTAGCTTCCCGGACAACATCCCTGTATTCTCCCCAGGCCGCCTGACCTTGCTTCCACCTTTTATAAGCATCTTTTTTCTTTCGAATTTTGCTTAGCAGCTCCTTATCCATCCAAGGAGGTCTCCTGGCCCTCCTGCTGAACTTCCTTCTAGTTGGGATGCATCGCTCCTGAGCTTGCAGCAGGTGATCCTTGAATATCAACCAACAGTCTTGGGCCCCCCTGCCCTCTAGGGCTGTATCCCATGGAACCTTACTGAGCAGGTTCCTGAAGAGGCCAAAGTCTGCTCTCTTGAAGTCCAGGGCAGTGAGCTTGCTGCACGCTCTTCTCACTGTCCTGAGGATCTCAAACTCAACCATCTCAGATAAACTCCAAATACTGTATTTAGATTTTACTTTGCTTTTACCTTTGCTTGAACAGCTAACAAACGATCAAAAAAGTCAAAAATGAACTGCAAGGAGGTAGATGGAATAAGACAGAAATTATTACCAAAATGTTAGGTTTACCTACCATTGTCTCCTCCTCCAAATGACCATACTGTTCTCCCATCTTTGGAGAGAGCTATTGTGTGCGAACTGCCACAGGAAACCTCTCCTACATTGCTAATATCTTTTACTAAAGTCGGAATGTTGCGGCTGTTGCTGTCACCATGACCTGAGGAGAAAAGAAAAATGTATTTTCTGTGGGGATTTAAGCTCTATTTATGGTTTCTAATTTCAGTAAGATCTGCAAAGCCCACATACACTATAATAGTCACAAATAATAATTTCTGTCCACTTTCTGCAAAGATCTGTAGTAAGGTTTAGAAAACATGCATAGTCAGTTTAACAAACATTTCATTATTACAAGACATACTCCAGAACACTTATTCATACCTTACTGTCACTAAAACCATAGAACTATTTTCCAGCTAGTTTAAAAGAAATAAAAAGAGTTACTGGTACAATTCTTTTAATACTAACTGGTCAGGCAGCCATAATTCCTAATATTGGGCGGCAGGTGGACTGAACAGCATGGGACACACTCTTACTACAGTCAATACAAGCACAGACAAATAAAACCAGTAAACTAGTTAGTCACAATTCTAATTGGTCCCTTCTGTAGAAGTTCAATGCATTACAGGATCATCTACTTCATAACAAACATGAGTTACATGTGTAATAAACTACAGGAATTCTGCAGATACAGAATTAAAATTGGGGAACACAGGGAAAATAATTACTACACGGTATTCATAACAGATTAAATGTGAACAAATTACTATAACTTAATTAAATGTTACTTGTTAGCAGTGCACTGAAACTCAGCACTGCAAACTCCAAACTCCCCAAAGCACACAAAACCCTCCATTAACCTGAAACTCAGTGAGAAGGTTTCCACAATTCCCCCCCAAACCATAGGTTAAACTTCTAACCCAGAGTTCTGTTCTTTACAGCAGGGAAAGGCTCACCACTTCTTTCTACTGATTACCTTGAAAACCTGACAGTTTAACTCGTAGAACGCCATCCACATCTTCCGCCCCTGTCCATTACCTGCTTTTACCCCTCCCTCTACTTGGCGATCATGCCATTCAAAGCAAAGATAGCAGAAAGGAACTGATAGCAAAAAGGAACTAAAGCCCAACTTAAGACAATTTTTCATGCAAGATCTGTAGGGTCAACTGAACCTGCTGGAGAAGGGTGGGTTTGTAATAGGCATACCAGCTGTACAGCAAAGATGAAATAGACAAGTGAACTTTAAGCCAACAGAAATGATGTGGGGTTTGTTTTAGTTAAATTTAACTTTTCAGACATATTAAAAGGACATGAAGCCTTTCTGGATCTTAATGTCAAGTATCCTTACCAATATCACAGTAGAATCAGATCCTTGATATTATTAGCCTGTTACTCATGACTGTTCCAATAACCATCCCACCATCACTAGACCATGTTTACCTAGAATGCCAGTTCATTGCCTGTTCTTCACGTTCAGGTGGGAGTGGCAATCACATACAGTCTTATGAATGAAGGCAACTTTTGCCACAAATAAGAATTTAATAAAGTAGAATCTTTTTAATACTAACTGCATTAAAGGATTTTAAGAGTATCTGCACCAGTTTTAATACAGTCACCTATATGCACACACCTGTGTACATACATGCATTTAGAGAAAAGAACAAGGCAAATACATGCGTACTCTCATTATCAGACACAGGAATTCTTTCAAAAGCATCTCATGAAACTTGAAAATTACCTAATCTTCCAAAGTCTCCTTCTCCCCACGTATACAGCTCTCCATCTTCTGTAACAGCGGCACTATGTCTGTACCCAGCTGACACACACACAACAACCTGCATGACATCCAAAAATGAAAAGCAAGTTTTGACAGAAATTGAAAAGCAAGTTCGAATGCTTACGGAAGTCGAGTTTTAAATGCAGGCTATGCAAAATCCACTTGTTTGTTTGCGTGGAGCAAGTACACAAGCAAATTAATTTCTGCAATCTTTTCCATTTAGTACTTGCTAAATGAAACCAGTACACAAAGAAACAAGGTTATATATAAAACTGGTCATGATTTATTTATCAAACAAACTTAACAGAATGATATCCTAATCTTACTGCAGCAAAAAGAAGTATCGGCAAATGTTTAGAACACTGGCCAAAGCAGACAGATGAGGAAGAGAAGGCCTTGTAGGATAATACAAAGCCACTTCTCAAATTAAGACGCTATAAAGTTGAATATGAAAAGTCCTAAAGTTACAGCTAACAAAATCAGCCTCTTCTGGCATGTCACTGCAGTTCAGCAAAAGCACATGAGCCAGTTTTACTCTTAAGACTATGAGAACGTTTAGTGACAATGCCATTGTCCAAACCACATGCCTAAAAGCAAGTGTGAGTTTTAGTGCACTGCTGAAAGCAGTCCCAGCTTCAAAGAGAAGTTTGAAACAACACAGAACTTTTACTTAAGATATCATATATTTCAATTTTGACACAACATCACAACGAACAGAATAAAATCAGGTGCTCTACTATTCAAAACATACCTTTCCTTGCAGAGGACCCTGAATAAGTTTGGGATACTTCTGAGTTGAACTATTTCCATGTCCCAGTTTTCCATAGTCACCATCACCCCAGCTGAAGACTTCCCCTTCTGTGGTAAATGCTAAAGTGTGACCATCTGATCCTTTGGAAGATGACACCTTCTTAATAGACCTATGAGGCTCAAAAGTCAGTTTTTTCAATGTCGACTGATTATTGGAGTCACCCAGTCCCAGTCTCCCATAGCTGCCTTTACCACAGGCTCTAACAGAACCATCCGTAGAAATAACAAAGGTACAATACTGTCCAGCTTCAATCTATAAACAGAAAGGTTAAAGGAGTAAAAAAGAACGATTAGATAAATGTAGAATTCTCATATGGGTCCAGAAGTCTGTATTTTTAAACAGAATGACAGGTTGCTTTACATAACCATTTTATACAACGTAATGTAAAAATTAAGGCAAAGTTGGTCCTCAGCAAGCAGTAAAATTCAATCTCTTGAAAAACAGGAGTAAATCTAATCAGTATTTACATCCTTTTCCTCAAGAAAAGAATCTGTTTTATTTGTATTTCTCCTAAAGACTACAGAACTCAAGCTGCCTTCAGATCTCCAAGTCGCATGGATGGAGACAATCTTTGAAGATACCTTAACTTCTTAAGATTAAAAAGACAAAGTGAGAGCTTTGTAAAGCACTGCAGGTTTTGCTTAATTTTAACCAGGCTCAATGGTAAGATTACCTAAATCCACTACTATTTTGAGACTATGTATTTTAGTTACATAAACACCAAGAAATAAAACCAAAAGTTTTTCTGAAGGTAAGAACTGTCTCTACTGGAAAGTCAGCACACAGCTGGAAAATGACCTAACAGCAAGCCAACTGATCCTGCAATAACCTGCCATACGACTCAACATACTGTAAGTGCAAAGCAGGTTCAAATCTGAAGCATAAACACACTGCATACCCACAACATAAACTGGCCTGAAGCAGGCATTAGGCTACACAGTGACAGCCCTATTCACTGGGAATTACCTTGTTCATACAGACAGACCCTACAAGATTGCTGATGAAGGTTAACGAAAAAATTCCTTATCCCCGTGGGAAATGACATGAATTTGTTGCACGGGTGTACGCAGTACTATTTAAAACGTAACCCACTGAGATGGCTTATTCCACTCCTGTGTATTAGGGGTGTGTGTTAACAGAGTTTTCTGAATACATAAACATGCTTTATGATGTCTGGTCCTGCAGTCCACTGCCATATAAAACAGACAGTAATGTCAATAGAAACAATTTCAGAGTATGCACCTGATTTGTTTAGGGGCCAAAAAAATGCTTTTACTTAAGTCAACACTGCAAAGCCAGGATAGCAACAGAAAAGCAAACTGTTATATTCTCTGCCACGCATCACTAGAAGCGCTCAGTTGCAACTGCAGAATTGTGACTGAGAGCAGAAAGAGCACCCTGTATCTGGATTTTCAGAAAGCTAATTAAGGTTGCTGCGCCAGCAGTTAGCCAAAAAAAGCCCCACAAAAACTAGAGGCAAACAAATTTGTCTCTGCAAATGCATTTCATAACAAGTTAAGGTAATTCAATTGTTCTTTTTACATGATACTGATCTCTGTGTGCCAATAAAAACAAAAGAGTGGTTTTTCCAGCCATCAATAAAAGTAATAAGATTCTTTCAATAAAATAACTTGTGTGACTAGTGCTGAGCATTATACCTTCATTACAACTTGACACTCAGAAATAAAGTACTAGTTCCCAATTATATGCTACAACTATGAAGCTGTTAAATGTTACATAGTATACCACTATAGGTGTCACTCACTGTCTGTGCATCAGAAAAACTTGGAGCAAGCTTGGGCTGAAGTATTTTCTCTTGAGTTCCTTCTACTAGTTGATGACTGCTGTTGCTACCCCAAACATACACTTCACAGGTCTCAGATACAATGGGAGCATCCCCCGTTTGAATGCTGTCAGGGCTGGCACATGTCCTTGAATAGTCAGATGCCATTCGACAAACCTATTAAAAAAGAGTTTTATTACATAGTAGCATTTTCATTTCTTTCCATATAGTCACAATGTTTAATGCAACTTTAATTTTCCCTCAATGGTTCTTTGCCTAAAACGTAAATCATCCATCACAATATCATTAGCTTGCCCAAACTACTTTGTTTCTCTACATCTTAGTTATTCACCTTTTTTTGTCCTCCTCTTCTACTCCAGAATAACTCTGCAGAGCCTGGAACATACTCACATGCACACACCGATTGGAGGCGTGAGAGGGAAGGAAACTACAGTTACCTCAAGTCAGGGTTCATTTCAAGACATACCTCTTCAAACAAACACAGTGCAGCCTCGTAAAGAGAACATAAGCCATCAGATGTCCTAGTTGGCTCTCTCCATTGACTTCGATCAGCAGATGATCCCTACAATTTTTAAATGTTGTTATTATGAGAAAAAAACTTGGATGAAGCAACAGTGCACCTGTACAAAATACGTTAGGGATTCGCTCTGATAGCTGTGCAAAGTTACAGCTTTTTCTATAAGTATACTACCCCTCTCCCCTGAGCTGCCATATCTGCATATGCTCTGGAATAACAAAAATGTGACAAGTGCTAGTTAAACATTCTTATTTAGTCATTTCTGTGAAAATACCCGAGTTTAACTTCTCCTAAACATTTGTTCTGCAATGCACATCGTATGTATTTAAAGAGATTATTGAAAAATGACTAATCATCGTTTTTGTATTTACATAATTTCCATGTTTTAGTGTCTAAATTTATACCTAGTCCAGAACCAACACCATCAGGACCTTCCAATCCAATTCAGATCCTGCCACTGCCATGCTCTTCTCATGGTCCCCATTCTTTATATTTTTTAGGTTTTTCAATTTCTTTTTATTAGCAAACTCGATGATCTTGAGGTCCTTTCCAACCCTTACTATTCTATGATTCTATGATTCTATGATTACAAGCTTGAGAGAAAAGAATGACTACATCAGAGGAAAAGACATTCCTTGTTTCAGTCTGAGCACAAGGCAGAAGCTTGCCACAGCTTCTGATTGCATATTGTGCAATAACTTCATAGCTTTCAAAAGAATATCCATCCAAGACTAGAAGCAAGCACTCAACATACAAAGCAGTGTGCCATACTTCCAACCAATGCAGCTCATTTGCTGATTGCATTCATTTCTGAGCAGTAGCAAAACCACTAAACATCTCAAATCTTACTGATCACCTGAATATATAAAGGAGAGGTCCAGGCTAACTGGAGAGCAAGAACGTGCAATAGAAGTAGCTTTCACTAGGAAAACAAGGCAGACTGCAAAACTTGGACTTCTAAGTGAATTCAGCAAAGCAAGCCTTATAATGGTTCCATATTTTCTCACTTTTTTGCTATGAACTTAAATGTAAAGTGGATCAAGCACATCCTTGATTCTTCTCCTGAACTTAAAGCATAACACTAAGAAGTGACAACACAGTGACTGCTTTTCTGTTTCATCTTTACCTACAAGGAAATGGGAGGGTAGGGAAGGAGAGAAAGAGACAGCAGGTAACCCAGGAAATACTGGAAGAAAACATTTCACAGAAGAAACCCCTTTCTTAACATTTTAAGCAAACTGTTCAGCAGACTGGCATTCAGCGTTGAGAAACTATTTAAAGTTAAGAATGCAACTACATTTGCAACATAGGAAAAAAAAAAAACAAACAAATAAAAGCTGGTATACCCACCAAAGATCGTCGCATCTGTGTTAATATGCTCATAAAGCAGTCAAAGCTGATCATCCCTTCTGGACTTTGCAGCAACTTTGTTTTCTCCATGGTGTTCACTACAGCTGAAGCACCTAAAGCCATTTCTATCCATTCAAGAAGGTATCGCAAGGCACCTCGTTGGGCAGCCAAACCAAGAAGTAATTCAGAAGCTAATCTACGACCTAAAGTGTCTGCCCCAGAGTTTGGAATTGTTACTCCTTTAAGAAATGTTGTTACTTGTGATAAACAGTCCAACCCCATTGGTGGAATCTTGCTTTCATTTGCTAAAGATAAAGGTGGCAAAGAGCTTACAACTTCTATTGCAGTATGGATAACATCATTGCAAAGACTGAGGCCAGGTCCTGACGCTGGCATCATCCAACTTTGTCTTAGCAGTGCAAATAACAAGCTTAATCCAGTCCGAACCCCCATTTCTATGAGTGCATCTGTACTTGACCTTGGACGTTCACTGACAGAATGCACATCTGTGGATCCAGAACTGCTCTCTGGTGAATGCTGCTGTTGTTTCACCTTACCCTTATCATGATATTTATTAGAAAGTGCATAGAAGACACGCTGCAAAACAAGAAGACGTTTTCGAAGTGCTCCAGCAAATGGAGAGTCTGAGCATACCATCTTCGCCAGTGCCAGCTGGCTGCTAAGAAGGGCATCCAAGTAGTGGTCTTGTTCATCACTAGATAGTGATTCCCGCTCAAAATCTGGTAACTGAGGTCCTTTGAGGCACAGAACCTGCTGGGGCAATGGCACTACTTCTTTATTGCTGACTAACTTAGCGTACAAGATAGAAACTCCCTCCCTTGTTGCAATAGATTCACTGTCTTCTGTGATCCAGGAGCTGTTCAGATGTTCAAGCCATTTCAGCTTCACAGGCGGGACCATAGCTGCCATGTTGGTTTACTCCTTTGCCATCAGTCCTGGAGATAAAAAAACAACCTGTAAGTGGGTGTACAATATTACCTACAGAACTTGTTACTCACAGTATGACAGATCCTAATAACCCTTTTAAAAAGTAAGTAGCCTTGTATTTCCCTGATGCTCAGCCACTACAAACCTCTCAACCATACTACTCAAACATGCAAGTGGAAGCCATTAAAAAAAAAAATCAAGTTATGGTGTAAGAAACTACTTCCAAAAATTAAGGTGGCGCAAACTTACAAAAGAACTGTATGTTAGGAAGACAAAATCTGGAGGTAAAACAGGGGAAAGAAGTTAGTTTTTAGTTAAGTTTTGAGAGAGCTGCTTTATCTTGAAACCAACAATGTAGTATTGTGATGAGTAAGTTGGTAAAAACTGCAGAGGCACCTCTATCACTGTAGATCAGCATGTCACATGTGAAGAATTGTATGTAAGAAGCAGTATGATCAATAGCTTGAAATTCCATGGTAAAAGATGCAAGCCTTTACGATTATGGCGTAAAAAGTTCTCCAACAAGCAGAGAATCTATTATTTGGAGATTCAATAGTAGAAGAACCTAGTAAATCACAAAAGGATGAGTCATCATGAAAGAAAATACAATCCTGAGGAGCACTGACAAGCACTTCCAGAACGGTTGGGAAGGTAAGGGAGAGGAAGCATTTTTACACAGCTTTGTAAACTGCTGATCAACTGGAATAAGCAGCTGGATTTCTATCATGAACTCATGAAAAATTGACACTGGATCATGCAGAGAAAAAGATTATTCCTCTCATCTACCCTAACAGAGAAAAACTAGCCTCAAAGTCAGACTACAAGTGTGGCTTGTCAGCATAGCAAATCAAAATAAATATGTACAGGGTAAAAACTGAATAAAATGAAATCTGGTCTATAAAATAGAGCAGAGAAAAAAGGAGGGGGAATGGCTAAGTAAGAAAAAGGAGAATATTCACATAAGAACAAATGTGTATGAAACAGTCACAAATGCATTTAAACTGAGAAACTCGGAGGTTTGTTCCCCATTCCATTCTGTAATAAGTTTCTAATGGAAATAGCAAACCCTTCTGAAAAGGAATACAGTAACTTCTGATATACAATACAGAGAATTTTTCCAGCCTCGTGCTGTCATTTTTCCAAGAAAATATTTATTTCAGGGTAACAAAAAGATCTTCCCTGAAGAAATTCTTATCATAAAAATAAATCCCAACTAATCTGCAGCAAGACCACAAACTGAAATTTCTTCCAATTCTGCAATACTCGAGAATCATCAAGTATTTACTATTTATTTAGAAAGTGCCCAGTGCTGTCTCAGCGACTGCTCTGTCACACACAGATGAGGATTTAGGGGGAAGACTGTTCCAAATCAACCCAGCAATGCATGGCATTCCTTCTTTGTCATGACTTCTAAGTACTGTGAAGTCGCATTTTAACCTAATGAGGTAGCTACTCTGAAAAAATGTTAACTGCTGAGCAGCCACATCTCTCCTGTAATGACAAGAAATTCCATAGACCAACAACCAAGGAAAACAGATCTGACAGTATTCTCCTAAGAATAAAGCAATGAGTAGAACTCCTGCACTATACATATTGTCTAAAGCTCAGAAATGGAGGATGTTAGTGTTCTGCAAAAAATTATTCTAACCAAAATCATCAGCATACGCCATTGGCTCCCAAAGGCAGCCAAGCCCGGTGTTTGCACAGCCTGCAAGTGTTGGCCTATGTGAGACTAAGCTGAGACAGAAGCAAAGCTTGCATTAGAATAGCTACCTAGAAGGGCTTATTAGCTCAAGCAATGTTGATACAGTCATAGTCTTTTTAAACGATCCAAGCTAGTTCACATACCTTAGAATCATAGAATCAACCAGGCTGGAAAAGACCTCTAAGATCATAAAGTCCAACCATTCCCCCAGCACTGCCAAGCTCATCACTAAACTACGCCACTGAGGGCCTTGTCTACACGAATTTTAAACACTTCCAGGGACCGTGACTTCACCACTGCCCTGGGAAGCCTGTTCCAATGCCTGAGCACCCTGCGGGGAAGAAATTTTCCCTAATATCCAGTCTAAACCTCCCCTGGCACAGCATGAGGCTGATTTACTCTTGTCCCATCAATCCGTACTTTGGAGCAGAGATGAGCCCCCTCCTGGCTCCATCCTCCTTTCAGGTAGCTGCAGGGAGCAAAAAACCTGAGCCTTCTCTTCTCCAGACTAGCCCCCTCCCCGCAGGTCCCTCAGCCGTTCCTCTTCACAGTTGTGCTCCAGGCCCTTCACCAGCTCCACTGCCCTTCTCTGGACCCGCTCCAGCACTTCTATGTCTCTCCTGTAGTTAGGGGCCCAGAACAGAACACAGGATTCAAGGTACAGTCTCACCAGTGTCCAGTACAGGGCAATTATCACTGCCCTGGTCCTGCTGGCCACACCACTGCTGATACAGGCTACAGACAACCTTGTTGCTGTATGCATCATAAGACTTTTCAATCCACTTCTCGGTTTTTCATCTTGCAATTTCAAGCCGGTCTGCCAATACTTAAAGACTAAAAAAGGGGAATGCAAGACAGTTTTAGAATAACCATCTTTTGGGATCCTTAAAAGTATCCCCAAAATTTTACAGCTACTTAGAAATGAACTGAGGCCTTCATTGCCAGATCCCATTCATAGCTCTGGACCAGAATCCTGGCATGAGTCAGGAAATCTATAGAACAGTATATACAGAATGTGCAATGAGCATTTCCTATTTATACATGTCCCATGGATTTCAAAGACTGTCCAATCTCTTACTTGCAACCAAGCAGCATATTTCAGTTCTTTGAAACTGGATTTAAGATACTTATTTACCAACTTAAATTTCTCTACTCAAATCTCAATCTCTCCATCAAATAATTTCTTGCTCTTATTTTGCTTAATATTTTTACCCTCATAAACACAGTATTTTCAGTAGAACACTCTTGAACTCAACAGCAAAAACATAAACCACATGAACTTCATGCATGTGAAATAACAATGAAGTCATTAAAATCAACAACATTTCTTAGTTATCTTTTATACAGTGTTCAAGTACTGCAAAAGTAACAGTACTGACAACATGACAAAAATCCTAATTCCAAAAACAAACACTGAGTTTGAAAACCATCTTACAAGAATGCAGGCTGAGCACAACCAGCTGAGGCCAGGCTTCTACTGAGACTAAGTCCAAGACATTTTTGTTTTAAATTAATAAATAAAAAGAACACTCTGCTCCCAAAGAGGCACTGGAGTTAGTAACTTTAATACCAGCAGGATTTAGAACTCCGGTTTCTCCAAGAGGATTCTTCATGTCAACTGTACATTTTGTCAAGCTAATGTAGCTTAATATGCAAGAAGGCTTTTTCAAAGCAAAAGAGTGTTTTCAAACTGGTATGTTTAAAAGAACTGCTGTTTAAAGTACCCCAGAAATGCCCTACCTCCTATTGTACAAACCATATCTGTTTGACTCCTGTTGTATAATCATTAATTATGGGCTACATAGGTTCTGAATGATCAGTTTCTCTTCTTTGACCCTTCAAGTTCTACTGTATTACAATTTCACTAAAAAGTAATATAGTATTCTGAGAGAGAGGTTTTTGTTCTTGGGTAGTCTGAGCCTTATTTCATCTAGCTTAAAACTAAATCTCGAAGGTGGGGGGTGGGGAGGAGGGAATCTCTCTGCCGTCTAGTGACAGGATGTGCTTACTACAGTAGTAATGCTTGTACTGCAAGTGGTAATATATAACACAACTTGTTCTCTCTTCCTCTTGATATTTCACTCTTAAAAAAAATACAAATCAGAGAACTACAGTAGAACTTTTCCTCCAATTTACCCACCACTAAAGCACGTTCTGTGCTATTCAGCAGCTGCTTTTCCAGCCAAATTTTCTCTAAACTAGATCAGCACCTTCACCAAAAGCCTTATTTGAGCCTCAGTGAGCCTTGCCCAAGTAACTTGAGCTGTATTTTGGCAGACAAAACCCTTGCACATGTCTACCACAATAAAACTGGAGCCGCAACTGTGAACCACCATTCAGAGGCAATCTGCATTCTTTGTATTTCAGTCCAGACACACCTTCCGTTTACCCACACTACAAAACACATCAACAGCTCAGCCTCCCAAATCAGTCTGTGATTCTGTGCATACGTGAGAACCTAGCTACCCTAGTAAGTTCCCTGGAAAAAGACTCATTCGTTTGCTTTGTGTTACGCTTACACCACCTATTCCTCATTCTGAACATACGAAACTTGCTCATGTACCTCCAAGTTACAAATACTGCTGCTTGTCCTGAAAACTGGCATGATTTTAACCTTCCCCTAGTATGCATTCCGAACAATAGAGACCATCACCGCGCGGAGCACAAGCACAGCAACTACATGTCACTGAAGTCAACCAGAAGCTAGACAGCAATGTCCAGCATGGTTCATACATAGGATTTATTTCCTCCTGCTCACTGCCTGAGAACCACAAATATGAAGTTTGTAACTGCCTCGGAGCATGGGCAAGGTCATTTCATTTGAAATACAGGCAAAAAAAAGATAAAACACATTTGCTTTTGAAAGACCATGTGAATATCCTCACTGATGTTGTACTACAACTAACCACTCCAAGGTCAACTGACAATGTGGAAGGTACCAATTCTGCAGCATGGGCTCCCACGGAGTCCCACCAACTTCCTAAACAAGCTGATCACATGGCCAAGCACAACCGGAGAAGGCAGAAACATGTGACAAGAAGTGGAGCAAGGAAGTACTTGCAGCAGCAGCAGCACAAACCTCAAACAGGCTGAATGTATAGCAACAGCTTTAGAAAAGTATTTCAACACTGAACACTTAAAAGGTTTTTAATTCAAAGTTCCACGCTCCAAGTTCCCAGAACTTTCTGGGATTTCTATTTTAATAGAACAACCCTTAACAGTTCAAAAATCTAGGATCATTTCCAGACGTTTTTAATTTCGAGTTACTAGACAAAGTTTTGCTGTTTTCTTTAAAAGTGTGTCTGTCCAGCACCAGGTGGAGAAAAATCTGGTCCCACTGACAAAACACGAAGGACAAAAGCCCAGCTCTCCTTCCCTTAGTCCTTGTTTTCCTCACCTCCTCAGAAAAGACAAAAAAAAAAAAAAAGAAGTTAATAGCAAGAATTTGCAGCACAGATCATTTGTCATATCTTTTAGAACCGCAGTTCCTGTTGGGCAAATAGCCATTTTGGGGGAATAGATGCCCACATACATTTTACTGTTGCTGATCAGTAAGTGAACTAAAATGGATTTAAAACTCATAGCTGAACAAGCATTACAAGAAAGCATTACCAATTTTAACATCTATTTCAAAAGCTTACTCTAGGGAACAGTTAGGACAAAATGAAGGTATGGAACCCTAAAAAATAAGTTCTATGTATCCTAGATGTTAAATTTTTCTCATAACAGCAGTGGCAGCAACTAGAGCTGCAGCAGAATAAATGTGAAGGTAACTAAGGCTGCCTTCAGACCTTGCTTCCCAACTCAGAATTCAAGGTTCTTTTGTACAAAGTCAGAAACCCATGCAGAAAACCTCTGCCTAAGAGTTGACTCAGAGAAACAAATAATTCAGGAATGCATTTAAGTCGAAACACTAAGCACAGCCAATGAAACTGTGTTACACCAGGAGTAAACAAGAAGCATGGGATAAAGTAAAGCAAAGATACAAGCATGAGACTACATTTAGCAAAAGCCAGGGCAAGGCCAAAGATCAACTGCATTCCTTGCAGACATTTCTTGTCCAAAAGAATATGGCTATTTCTGATCCAACTTAATGCCTGCCAAGAAAGTGCTTTTCATTAACAAGAGCATGGAAGAAGATTCAAAAACCTACTGATTGGCAAACTATGGGCAGTTCTAGAAAGAACAAACTGCTGCTGAACAGAATGTGAAGAAAAGGCGTTTGTCCACCACCCTCTTGGAAACTACTGCTAAAATTTGGCAGAGGAAATGATGCTTAACAGCACTGTAACAGTGCTGCAGACCCCACAACTGAAATGAAGAAAAGGCTCAGATTCACCAAATATTCTACTGGAATATTTGCAAGCTGTAGGACAAAGCTGTTGGTTACTTTTCACTCCAACTGGGACACGAACTGCTGCTATCTCTCTTACATCATGTGAAAGGGAATGAGAAGGAAAGAACTATAAGATGAAACCTACAAAAAGAAAACCATCATGCTCAAGAGGGGCTTTTTCCTGAGCTAAGAGGAGAGTAGAACATTTAAATAACAAAATATGCTTGAGAGCCAGCCCTCTTCTAATGTAGTAAGAAACATAGAACTTACCTGCAGTATAGACAAAGGTAGTTTGTTTGTTTGTTTTTTTTTTTTCCTTTTATCATTTCACCACTTAAAATGCACTCAAAGACAAACCTGGCATTTTCAAAGCTAAATTTCACTGCACAGTGTATGATCATCCCCCTGCATTTCAGATTCCATGTTTTCCAGCACACAAGTACAAACTAGCTACCTCTTCTGTCCTGCTTCTGGATTTCCCCAGGATGCAAACTATCTAACACCAAACATACAAATTACCTAGTGCTATTATCACTCAAATTCTAAGCTCAGGAGGAAGTCTTCACATCTTGCAATAATTAGTAAGCATCAAAAGAAGGTAATAGGCTGCACTGCAAATTCAAATAAATCAACTTCCAAGCAATTCTAAGCACGGTGAAATTATAACACTTAAATGGTTGGCATACATTTTCCACATGGCCAAGGACTGAGAGAAAGTCTACGACAATTTCAGTGTCCCTTTTTTCTACATACTTCTGATCCTCTATTTACTTGCATGATGATTTAAAAGAGATTGTGGATTAGTGTTAGATGAATCTGGGGGGGGGGAGGGGGGGGAAGGGGGGGGGAAGCAAACACAAACCCAAGAGCTTGCAAGTGTTTGTCAGCAGGACAGAGTACATGCTAATAACAAAGAATAATTTAAGATACTCCTTTCTGGGTTGAAACACAGAGAAAAGAAGAAAGTTGTTGTATTTGAAGGCAATAATAGAGCCTTGAGTGGCCTAGCAAATACTTTTAAAGAATGTAAAATATTCTGTGTTATTAAACAGTTTGGTTTTTTTAACTAGGAATTAATTCTGCCTGAAACCATCAGCTACTTCTTACAGATCACTTAAAACATTCATTTTTGAGATGTAATCTTGCCTAAAATAACTAATAAACCACACGTATTAAAATCTGAAAGGCCTGAAAGTAATCATTAAGTACAACAGACTATTGAACAAACAAGCTTTCAATTAATACTAAGTTTATATCCCTAATGAAATAGGCCGAACAGTAAATGCTTTTACTGAGGAAAATCGCATATTTTCTAACGAAGTAAGAACCATTCCTGGATCTTAAATAAGATAAGAGACTGGAGATGCATATATAATTTACAAATTATTTTTACAAAATGGAAGTGAATAATGAAGTGATAAAACTATAAATACAGCTCCTCTCTTCTCTCTGCCCCAATAGCACTTTAAACACTTGGGAAGAGGAACCTGATGTTGCAATTAAGCCCACCTTGTTTATTTTATATCTACAATACCAAGCCACTGACTGTATGAGCAATACCCTGATGCAAAATTGACTGGGAGATGTAGCAAAATCAGTTTTCCACTGTGTTTCATTATTTTCCTTATATATATGAAATACATATTTTTTGGTATTTACTATAAATATCTCTATATTTCATGTATATGAATCTCAAGCACAAGCAATTTCTATGTAACAATTCTTTATTTTCAAAAGTGGAGTAATTCTTTCAAAACATCACAGTTGACATCAAAGTGAAATAACATAAAATTGGGGAAAATTTATTTTTGTGCTTATATCATGTGCCATAAAAAAGGTAAAATGGGACTGCAAAATAACAGTGTTTCCAGCAACTTATCACCTCTGTCTTACCACTGTCAATGGAAAAATGTAGATTTTTCTGGAACAGAAACAAAGCAAACACAAAAGAGTTCTCATAAATCTATTTGGCTCCCTCAGATGTGAAGACTGCCAAATCCCCAAGAACTAATTTTCTTCATACTTTTATTATAGCTTCTAGAAACCAAGAAGTTTTACATCTTTTCACTTTGAGGTAAGTGGGACAACTTTAATCAACTTCAAATACAAGAACACCTCATTAGATGGGAAAAACCACTGCACTCAGGTTAATAACAGAAGTTCTCAACTTCAAGACAGTCAAATGAACTCCAGAATTTGGGAAGTGCAGTAAATATTTCTACATTCCAAGGGGTGGAAATAACAACAACAACAATAATAATAATAAAATACTTTCATATGGGGTTGAAGGTCAAAGCATGTAAGGTCATAAAGATCCTTTTACTGAGCTTAGCAGGAAAGACTGCCCCTGGACAGAATGTATATACAACTTCCCACAAGGAATTTCCGCATTCTTCCCTTCCTATGTCAGCTTGGAAATTATGGGAGATACTTGCATTTGTCACCCAAGAACTGCCTCCACACAGCTGATAAATTCATCCTAATGTAAGTAAACAGGAAGCCCCCCCTCTAGGAATTAGATTTTGGAGGTAGTTGAGGTGGGAGATTACTGAGAAGGTCCTGTGAATAGATCTATGAGAAAGGTGTCTGTGATAAATTAAAGAAAGGTGGAAATAGGACAGAAGCACACACCATAGCTTCTTTGTGAGGGAGGAAGAGGTAGACAAGGAACAGCTCTAAGCAACCCCAAAGAGGCAGCATTAAATTCCTGCAAGAAGAGATTCAAGTGTGAGGCTCAATTTAAGAAAAAAAGAGGGCTTTTGGTTTTGTTTAAAAGAAGGTTGTATAAAATATCATTAAAAAGTGGCAGACAGAAATATTATCTTACTATTTTGAAAAGTACAGAGTGTAGCAGCACAACTTCCCCACAAAACGTGGTTTTCCCGGAACACAGCATACACACTCAGCTTATCAACAGACAGAAATCGCCTAATTGTGTGGAATGGAGGAGCTGATTTTAGGGCGCTTTTTTATTTGTTTTAAGCAGCACTATCTCCAATACAGCAGTTCTATCTCATTGCCAAATGTGGGTAATCACTGGTATTCATCAAGAATTTCAATAAAGCTAAAAGCCCACAGATAAGAAGGAAGAAGGTATAACTGCTGCCCAGCCTGCTAATAGGAAAAACAGAACAATCAGAAATCTTCAAGCTAAATCCTCAACTACAGTGATTTCCCATTACTTGTATACGCCTGAATCCTCCTGCTCAATTTGTTATTTTACAACTTTTTGCTTTCTTCCCTGTGTACAATGTCCAGACAAGTAAACATTGCAATATAGGGATAAAACCCAAAAGTCATCTCCCATAAAGTGCCGTTAAATGGACACAGTGAAGAAGGGGAATATATTTTAACCCAGCCTCTAGGCATCACTTGTCACATTCCAGGGAGATTCTCAAACTTAGAAAAATCATTCTTCCACTAACAGAATTACAAGTTTCAAAGTTTTCTCTGCAAGTACTGGAAACACCACACCTTGCACAAAATCTTTAACACAAGTATCTCATCACAACTTATACGGAAGAGGAAGGTTCAACCATCAGGTCATTATCACGGTCTCCTACAATTATAGATGTATACAAAACACAAAAGTCTCTCGAAAACCTGGAAAATGCTGTTGAATTCTTCTGCTCAGATAAAGCATGGCATGTCAGCCAGGGAAACAAGAGGAGAGACTCGTGTGTTGTAGGAAGCAATATAATGACAACAGTAAGCACAGTTTCTGCAGAGAAAACCCATACATAGTATCACTGGTAATTATAAAAACATTTGAGCAACTCTCAAAATATTAGAAGAATGAAATTTAACATTCTATCCAAATTCTACTTTAGGTGATCTTATTTCTCCCTACAGTGTCAACTGAATAAAACTCAGAATTATTCACTTCCCGTATTAATTAGGTATTACGTATAAAGCAAATAAAAACATCCTCAGCAGTCTACTTCAAAAGCTAGAAGACGTGGGAAGAGCTAGAATATTACTTTGGTGCTTATACAGGCTTAAGTTATAGTATCCTGTAGCAAAACCAGGATTCATTTAAGGAAAAGTGAAAATACATATTAGAAAGGTAATGAAAACTCCCTACACCCCCTTCCCATATTTGAAGATGATCCAGAAACTTCCAAATTCTAGAAACATGAAGACAGCACAACTCGATGAAACACAACCTGAGAATCAAAACACAAAATGAGATACAGTGTCTTGGCATGAAGAAAATACATCTCCTTAAATCCACATACTCACTGAAGATATTAACAAGGTCTGAAGCTAATGAAGCTACATATTTCCGCATTTTTTCTCCAACTTAGTCTTACCTAAGCAGAAATCAAGCACAAACCCAATTACTCTGACAGAAGCCAAGTGCCCAGACTCTTAGAACAGCTACAAAAGCTCTTGAAACCTGTATTTTCTGTAAAGCTGTTGAAAAACTGCACCTATAGAGCTGCAAACATTACATGTCCTAAAAATCAGAAGTCTTCTCAGAGGAAATATTATTGACACAAGCACTCATTCACTCCCTCCCTCTCTGCAATCAGCAATTTCAGCAACCTTTAAGCAGATACTGACTACATTTAACTGTTTTTGTGGGAGCCCCATTACAAAAGCTTGTAACACAAGAAGCTGGAGGTCTGTACAGTCAAATCAAAGGCAGGAAACACCAAAACTAAAGAACATGCAAACAACTCGTGCACTTCACATGCCTGAATTCTGAATAACTACAAGGTTATAACACCTTCCCCCAATGGATACAGGTACATACATTTTCTAAACAGAGGGCAAGAAAAGTATAACTTCAACAAATTTGCCAAATAAGTAGGTTTGTGTATTTCTAAAGGACAGAGCTCTCCAGCATGTGTTCACTGACAACAATCTTTCTCAAGTTCACAGCAGTTTTATTTACTATTTTCAACAAGAGTGGTCCTAGAGTAAATTGCACTAGAGGTACTTCAAGCATGGTATCACCTGGGTGCTTTCTGAAAAGGATTCCAACACGGACTAGTGAAGCAGAGGGCAGTCAGAGCGCACTACAGCCCTGGTATTGCTATGAGTAGTTAAATCTTCTTTCGAAACAGTGAGAATTCACTTCTGCAGGTGGGCCAGAAAAATCAAACTTTTTGTGGTTTACACAAAAGTCAAGAAAGATTTCACAAACAGAATCATCAGGAAATTCTGCAGCTCATTTAGAATTTAATTCAATTTATTCACTGCACGTGAGACTGACTACTCAGAAGCTTCTTTTTTCTGGGATGTTATTTTAGATAAGTTTGTAAGAAAGCAGCAGTTCTGTATAGACAGCTGATCATGGGTCTGAAACAGTTAATCTATTTGAAGTCCGAGTGAAAACTTGATGCAATATGTTTCTGTTTACTGCTTCACTGTGATGATAATAGTACAAACACATTGCACAAATGGAACCTCTTTGAAGTTGCAACATTTTAGCTTCATAGCACAGCACCTGGAACCCTTATAAATTATTTTGTTAATTCAAATAAAGGTCACATTCATACCAGCAAACCAAAGTCTTTATTCTGTATCTAAGTATACTAAATTATTATCTCAATATTCTGCCCAACTCCTAACGCAACTACGACACATATAAAATGTAGCTACTTTCTTTGTTCTCTGCAGTATCAACTGAAACCAAAGCCTTTCTCCACAGAAGCCCTGCAGACCTCTAATCACCCGTATCATTCCTTTGCCTTTTTCCTAGTTCTCCTATTGCTATATGATCACCTATACTGATGTAATAACCTACTTGCAGCATCAGTATATGCCTCTGTATGTTCATCTGCATGAATTAAATGTGGAATTCAAGATACAGTTTTACCTTGAATTTGTGCTACAGAATTACTGTTCCCTGGTTTTGTTGAGTTCCAGTCCTAACAGCTCCTAACATCCCATAAAATTATGTTACCTGAAAATTTGATCATTCCAGTCCTTCATACTTCTTACAAAGCAGGCATAAGGTCTCAAAAAGAATCATGCTTCCCACGCTACCAACTGTTAGAATGCAGCAATTTTTGCAATCCTTATTAAAGTTTTACAACGTGAAAGTGCAACTAAAAGAAAACAGATTTTGCTTTCATTTTCTCATAGAGGATTGTATATATAGAATTTAGCAGCAGGTATCAGGGCTCCAAATAACATTTACAGCCTTTTTCTTGAGAGGTTAATTTAGAAACCAGGAATATATACGATTAATTAAAAACCTGCCTTGTCACAGGCCAACAATGGAAAACATGCGAACAATGCAAAACCTGCAAGCTGTTCTGTATTACTCATAGCCAGGGCAAACTAGGGCAGTTGAAAGCAATGGTAATAAGACATAATGTTGCCTAAAAGAGTTACTTGTTCGATATTTTACTCATGCCAAAAAGCACTGTAGATCACTGTGCAAGACAATGTTCCTCAAGTATTCTTTTCAGCCAATACACTCAGCCTATACACAGTGTCATGGCAGAGGTGAGGTGAATGTGACTACACAAAACAATCATGCAGAAGAAAAAGGATAAATTAGAAAATTCTGACACTTCAGACAAATTACTAAAAATTAATAAAAAACTGAAATTAAAGAGACAAAAAAGAGGCATTAGAAGAAGAAAAAAAAATAAAAAAGGAGAGGTGATGCATAATAGGAGATGGACAGTAAAATAATGCAGAAAAAAACAGCCATGGTGTCCTACAGATCCGGAACAGCAAGACAACAAGCAAAACGAGCTACACCAGCAAGAGCAAGCAAGAACAGCAGCTATAGCACATAGTTCTTCACTCATGAAAAGCATTACAGTGAAATACACAATGATATTAACTGATTAGGTAAACACCTATCTCCACTGGTCACAACATTCCACTATCTTTCCTCCTTGTATCAGCCTTCTGCTCAGCATATGGAAACCAAATTATGGATATCCTAATTCAGATTCAATCTGCAACCAACTATCAACTTTTTTCCCCAAACACTAAGCTCCACCTAGCTTTATAATATTGCTTAATCCATGTTGAGGTTCTACCAATATTCTTCCAAATTTAGTCTTCCTACATGATTTTAGGTTCCTTTAGGATTTTTTATTCACTATTAGGTCTACTACTGAAAACAATATAACTCCATGCTTTCACAGCTGGTCATAACTTGTCACTCAGTGTCTTGGGAGACAGACAGAAGGAGGGCAAAGTTATTTTTGAGAAGCAATAAAATCTATTTGCTCTTTTGTCCTTACGTGTATTAAAAAAAAAAAAAAAAAAAATGTATAAAACCCTTATTACTGTGAATGCAAACTCTTATATCCCTGGGTTCTGTACAAAATTTAACTAAGAAGAGGAAAAATACAATCTTAGCACTGCTATTCAGCAGAGAAATCAATTTAATCCATTAGTTCTTCAGATGCATAAAAGTATACTGAAACAAAAGCTGAGAATTTAGAAGACAGTCCACATAAATAACCATCAAAAGCAGTTAGCTAAAAACGAGCTGAGAAGCAGATACCCCCATGCATCAAAACCATTCCAACAGTTCGAGGAAAGAAAGATGCCTGATCTTGCTTTAAAAAAGGGCTGAAAACCCTGGTGAGGTCCTACCACTACCACTCTTCCCCTAAATATACTTCTGCTAACTTGTACTAAGTCATGATATTTCAAACCACCATAAGACACAGCAACAGGCATTTTCTTGTAAAAAATAGAGCAATAATTAAGATTTACTTCCTAGCAATCATGATTTTAAATTGAGAAACTCAGCAATGCATAGGAGACTGCAAATCCCTTTCTTGACTCAAAGTACTCCCAGTATAACTAACTGAAAATGAAACTCATATAAACTCATGCATTTGTAAGGAAATGTGTGAGGATGAAGCTTCTGTACCATGCAGCGCTGACAGCAAAAAAAAAAAAATCATTGCTACTAAGGGAGACTCACAAATTGTAGGCTTTTCTTTAAACAGTAAATTAATTCTAGCTTCCAGCAGAGAACATGATTGCTTGAGCCACCTGACCACACTCCCAACTGGCCTGGTGACATCAGGTCAATCACAACAGCCAGTCAAGGCCAGTTCCCAGGCCACAATTAACACTTGCTGGCAATTGGCAAATTCCATAGCCACTGGCTTCCAGGTTAGTTGTTTTGTGTCGTTTTTTATCTTCGGAAATGACAAAGTTACTGTGAAGTTACTACGATGCACAGAAAGCAGCTGTAGCACTCCGCCAGTTACTTCAGCAGCCCTAGGAAAGTAGAGATTCATTTTCTGAGGGCTACTTGAGATGTTTTTTACTTCAGCAGCCCTAGGAAAGTAGAGATTCATTTTCTGAGGGCTACCTGAGATGTTTTTAAAGAGAAAATACCTGTTAGATCTGACTGTTCCATAGGACTGTCAACCACTACAGGGAGACAGAAAAAAAGGAAACCTGCCAGCACTTTCAGTCTGAGTACTTGTGAGAACAAAACATAACCAGCATAGTACTCAGCATTCAAGATGACAATTTTGGGACCAGGGAGTCAAATCAGCCAAAGACAAATGTACCCAACATCTAACTATACTAGTGGAAGACAATATTATTTTAAGTTATATAAACAGAGAAAGATTGAGTATCTGTACAGTATCTAAATGAAGACTGATGCATTCAGAGGATAACGAGTTCTGGTCATAGGTTGTTATAAAGTCAAATGCCTGCTCCACCAAGTCTTTCTGAAATACATGTAATTTTTGTCTCCTTCACTTATTTCTAAAATGGAGATAAATGTGCTTCTTTACCCCATAATAATTACAATAATTACATTGCATTCCAAAACTAGAAAGATTGGAATACTAAAAGTCTTAAACAAAAGCATTTAAATGCTTTTGATTTTACTACCAAAACACAAAGCCTAATTTCATGTGCAGCTTTCCCAGGTGTAAAATGGTCCCCCTCCAGTCATCACTGATACTTTGAAACATGCAGAGCACTCCTGCACTGTTTTCATCAGAAAAGGAACATTATGACTATCTGAATTTAGTAAATTAAAGACAGAAACCAACTGAGATTTTTCGTTAGGCCACTTGAATCCTTTCTTAATAACTAAGATACATTTGATTCAATTCTGAAATAACAGAAGAAAAAGCTTTTACTGGTAAACTATCTTTCAGCTCAGGGATTAAATGAATTAACAAAATGCTGTGTTATGCTCTTACTGTGCCAGGCAGTTCTTCAGCAAGAGCTCAAAGCCTTCATATCCCTTTATTCTTATTTAACAATTAGATATCAATACGTCCTTTACACAGCTTGCAGAAGAGAATTTCAACTCCCTCACTTTCCCTTCAACTTATATACTGCCAGCCACAAAAACAAGGTTATCCTCCATGTTCAGACAATAAACAAAACACACACATTTAAATAAGAACACACGAGCAGAGAGGAAAGCTTCAAAAATATACATTTGTTTATACTGAGACAAGGAGCCCCAAAATGTTTCATTCTGAGAGACAACTACTGTGTATAAAGCCACCCAACAAATTCCTTCTAAGTGCAAGGATACAGGATATTGGCAATGGCCTTCTGTCCTGTAGCCCATTAACATTGTACAGCTTTTAATCTTTCACACAAAATTAACAGACTCCTCCTAGAATATTGGGAAGTAGCAGCAGGCTGACCAGGTATACAATCTACCTTTCCAGATTAAATGTTTGCTAAATTTTTTCCCATAATTATGCAAGACTCAACCCTGAGATCAAGAGTTCTCTGCAATCCCACATCCCTATGTGATGGAGAAGATGTGGTTCACATGGAGCCTAAACAGGAGCATTGTATTCAGTATGTTTGAATTTCAGTATATTCAAACAATTTCAATATCTATTTATTTCATCTATTTATTTCATCTATTTATTTCATCTATTTATTTCATCTATTTATTTCATCTATTTATTTCATCTATTTATTTCATCTATTTATTTCATCTATTTATTTCATCTATTTATTTCATCTATTTATTTCATCTGTAGATATCATACGTATTCCATATATATTTTTATATATATTTAATGTATATATTTCAGTATATTTAGAGCTTTAGTGTTTCCTTATGAAGTGACACCATAGAACACTGCTAATCTAAAAATGTGATCAAGCTCATGACACTATGCATGTGTGTACACATGCACATACATGTACATAGTACCTGTGCATATACAGAGAGTACATGGTCCCAGCTACAGCAAATGAAACAGTCCGTGATGCAACAACCAGCTTAGATATGTGACATGAAAAACAAGTCTAAAACAACAGACAAAGATTATTCACCAATTGCATACAAGCCTCTCCTATGTACACTGTGAAGGGAAGAGAGCATAACAGGATTCTAACCCTGAGAAAAGCAGCTTGTATACAGTAAGTTCTAAAATAAATTAACAGTATGCAGTTGGAAAGAAAGAAAAAAAAAAAAAAAAAGGCAAAACAGAAACCCACACTAAACTATTACCTGCTAGGACATCACTTCATTATACAAAATTATAGAATCCTAGAAGGGCTGGGGTTGGAAGGGACCTTAAAGCTCATCCAGTTCCAAGCCCTGCCATGGGCAGGGACACCTTCCACTAGAGCAGCTTGCTCCAAGCCCCGTCCAACCAGGCGTTGAACACTGCCAGGGATGAGGCAGCCACAGCTTCTCTCAGCACCCTGCGCTAGCACCTCAGCACCATAACACGGAAGAACTTCTTCCTAATATCCAATCTGAATCTACAATCTGACAGTCTAAAGCCATTCCTCCTTGTCCTGTCACTATGCGCCCTTGTAAAAAGTCCCTCTTAAGATTTCTTATAGGCTCCCTTTAGGTATTAGAATAAACCGTGAAAATAAATAATCTCTAAGTAAAAGCACACATTTTATTTTTCAGTGCTGCTAGCAAAAGCCAGCAAGTGAGCCATGGGGAAACGATGCAATTCACATGACAGGTCTGGAGATACATGGGACACCCACAGTCGTTCAGTCATACACACAGTTGATAAAGGTTAACATGGTAAATTTCAGACATGATTTTGTGACACCAGCTGGATCCACCTTGGATGCACACAGCCAAAGATGCGCTGGGCACTCGGGGGAGGAATATACAGCCATGCCACAACCGCACTCACAAGGCTCAAGGGGAAAAGCTCAAGCTCCGAGTGTCTCAAAGGAAGCACAAGGCAGCTTTCACACAGCTTATGCTGCTTAGAAGAGGAGGCACAAAAAAGCCCCCTCCTTCGCACCCAACAAAGGAAGGGGAGCTGCTAGCAGCTCGTCGTCCCCTCACCCTCAGCAAGAGGACGCTGACACCTGACCGGCCCCACCTGCAGCTCCGTTTTCCCCATCCTCGCCCGCACCTTCCCCCATTCCCTACCCCCGCGTCTGGAGCCGCGGCCTCGCCTGGTCGCGGCCCCCGGCAGCCCGGCGCGGCACAGGGGTGCAAGCGCCGCGCTCCACACGGCAGGGGCCGTGCGCTGGCGTGGCGGGGCCGCAGCTGCTCCCCCCCGCGAGGCGGCGGTTTGCTGAGGTGCGGAGGGGCGCTGAGGGAGCCCCCTCCCCCTCCGGGCTCGCACAGGCCTCCCGCCCCTGTCCCCACCGGGGGCGCGGCTCCCCAGCGCCCCCCGCAGCCGAGCGCTCACCGGGCAGCGGCGGGGGCGCGGCGGAGCTCGGTGCGGGGGATCCGCGAGGCCGGGCCGGCGGCAGGTCCCCGCCGGAGCCGCGTCCCCTCCTGCGGCAGCGGCGGCGGCTTGTCAAAGAGAAAACATGACGCGGGCGGGGAGGGGTGGAGGGGGGGGGGCAAGATCTCGCGGGGCTACCGCGCGGCTCTCGCGAGGCGCCGGCCGCTCCCCGCCTCCGCCTGCGGTGCCTGCCGAGGGAAGTCTGGCCGCGTGGCCGGCTGCCCCGCGCCTGCTCTGGGCGCAGGCGGCCACCGGAGCGGGGCGAGGCGAAGGGGCCCCGGGCAGGGCCAGGAGGGATGCGGAGGCACGAGCTGTGGAGAACCGGTGCATGGGCCGCCGGCGTGCGGCAGAGAGAGGAGCCCGAACCCACCGCACACGGCAGGCTGGGGCAGCGGGGACGAGACGGGTTTTCCTCGCCTGGCTGCAGGATACGGCGTACTCAAAGCTCACCTGAATTCAAAGAGGGACTACAGGAACGCAAGTAAAAGACTTCATCACTAGTTACTAAAGACAACTCATCTGGTTGAAAACTGCCGGCAGACCACCGAGGGCCATAAACTACGTGGGGACGCCTCACTGTGTGCTTTCTCCTGCCTTTTCTTTACCGTGGCATCTGCTGCGGGCTTTCCTCAGACTACTTGGTACCTATGTTCCCATCCTTACGTACTTCCTTGTCCTAAAACGCGTCTGTGCCGTGTCTTTCCTCAGTATAAACCCCCTTCTCAGCCCAAAGCACATCACCTTTCTTAGCAGTTTGTCCTGAGTTATAAAGTGGTTTGGGGATTAACCAAGAGTAGAGCTTAGCTCCCCGGAGGGGTGGTTGCACTGCATGTTGCAAGTTCCAATCAAAATCAGATCAAATGACACTGGCAGATTTGGAGGCAGATCCCAGCTATTTACAGCTCTTTATTATGCCCCCTAAAAGGCTGCTCATGGATTCATAATACTTTGCAGCAGAAAAACAAAACAAACAAACAAACAAACTTTGATTTGGAAATAGTCTTTGACTCAACCAAGCTTAAAACCAGACCAAAACCAGTCTCTGTTAGCAACTTGCCCACAGGATTACAGAATCACTGACTGGTTTGGGTTGGAAGGGACCCTAAAGATCATCTAGGTTCAACCCCCTACCACAGGCAATGACACGACATATCAACCCACAGAACAATGCTCAAGACAACCCATTTTTGTTCAAGAAGTCTGAAGTTTGTTTAGCTTTGTACCCCTAAATGCATGGGCTACACTTTTGTCTAAAGCCATAGTTAAACTCTGCTGTTAATCTGCAGCTTCTCTGCAACCTGTGCAAAACACACAACCAAAAATGGGATATATTATAAAAACATTTAAAGGCATTCTTAAAGTCTTTAAAATATGCCAGCTAAAAGATGCTGTGTAAGAAATGAACTTAAAAAAATTCAACAGATGCATCAAGATACCTTCAATTCAGCAATGTCCAGCAGATGTGCTATTCCACAGAACAGAAAGCAGACTGAAGAGACACACTAAGCAGTGCTCTTCAACATGCTAACATGACCCACACCCACATTCTTATGTTAACCGCAGCTTGGAGACAAACCTTATCATTAACTGCAGGTTTTTATGGCTTGCAGGCTCCACCAGCAACCCAGTGTCATAGTTCTCAAAGAATTTCTTAGGTTTGCAAATGGATACTAAGTTCAGGAAGCTGCAAAGTTTCCTTGTTTTGTTTGTCAAGCCTTGACACAGCCCATCAATCACCTAGCAATGCTGAGAGTCTAGAACATGTATATACAGATGTATGTCCCCGCAGAGACCCAGAATCTAAGGTACACTGTAACCATTATGCAGCCACTCTCTAAAATGGTACCTGAGGCACCAAGAACAGAAGAATCAAGGAAGCAAATTAATAGTAGTGCTCCAAATTAAACATCTTTCTGTCATTTTACAAGACATACCTTTTTAAACATACATGAGGACTATAATACAGACTGTTGTAATCAAAGTACCTAACTCTGAGATGCCTTGAAAATCTTTGTCATGGAATCTCCCATCATTCCTGTTGCAAAATAGCATGCTGGCAACTAAAGGTGGGGGCAAGAGGGGCAACAAAAACCCAGTTTGATGTACCCAACTGTCGTAATGTTTTCAGCCCATAGAACACTACCAATGTCCCAAAGGACCATTGAAATTTATCCTTCTGAATTTTCACATGAAGCTTATTTATTAGATAGTAACTGTTAACATGTCATATTAACCACAAGCTTTTATAAGTCTCAAGCAGCACCTAAAAGTCAAGTGGGGAAGCCCCAGTTGCTCTGGGAGTCTAGGCGGACTCTTTTAGAGTCTGCCCACTGGGGGCTAAACTGCCTGAGCTACTGCCTGCTAGCACTCAGGGCCTTCCTGACTCAAAGAAAGCCCGGGATGCAAGGGATGCAGGATGAGGAGGTTTATCCCATCTCCTTCTACTAAGCAGGCAAGTATTGTCAAAATTCTTGAGAAGACAAATGAAGCCAACAGCGTCCTAGTCTACAGCAGTACCAGCAGGTCTAAAAATAAGGATATAAATAAATAGAACAAGATCTAAATTTGCTCTAACATCACCTATGGCTGTCACTAGAAATCAGCCATGGCATTTGAGAGTCAAACTATCATTAAATGAAAACACAGCACTTCCATCCTCTGGAAATTGCAGAAGCTCCTGAAAGTCTTGGGCACCCTGAGGACATATCTGAGGAAAGATTAGCCCTCCAGTCATCTACAGCTACATATTAACAGGGATAAAATAACAAAACATTTGAAAAGAGTTTTATGGGAGAACCCCAGATGGCTAGGAAACCCAGAGTCACAGCTTCTCAGTGGGCAACAGCACTCATCCTCTCTGCCACCTTCACAGCAAACATAAGCGAAGACTTTAAAGTCTACAAATTCCCACAGGCAACGCTCCTGACTGCAGTATATTCACGTTCAATTTCTATTTCCAAGACAATCTCCATCTTAGCTTCAAAGCACAGTGGGAGGTTGGGAGAAAGCCCATATGAGGGTGCAGGTTTTGAGGGAATGGAAGCTGTAGATATCACCTCCCTCAGCTCTGTGCTCCCACCTCTCTTTTAAAACAGGAATAATCCATCCTGATGGCTGCAGATGTCTCAAGCCCCACCCCCTGGGTTCCCTCCTTCCCAGCCTCCCTTGGACTACAGCAGATTTCTTTCAGCATTCTGCTCTACAAGACCTGTTTTACAACAATGATTTCCTATGATTTTATATGAGCTGTTGCATTAGTTAAATGCATTGTTATGCAATCCCATCAAATGTATGTTTAATTTTAGGCAATGAGGAGAAAGGTATATAATGAAAGAACAATGTGCACTTGAACATCAAGTCTTCCTTTTTCTAAAACTGTAATTATACTTTATTTTTAGTAACCACATGTAACTCTTTACCCTCTTCTGATCCTGATACGACACCAGGATATTGTATCAGGTGTCTATGACCAATTCCACTCATTATTTGGTGGTTTTTTTTGGTAATGCAGTGCCTAGGAGACAGGACCCAACATTCAGTATTAGATGATGCTATTTATCTAGGACTGCTTCTGCACAGTACAGGATAATTTTGGATCCTTACAGAAAAATAGGATTCCTATATGAAATATCTCAATTAACTGTTCTCCATTTACTGGAATTTTTTCCAGCAGATTCTGCAAACATTGGCATGCCTTGCTGTTGTCATGGCAATGGAAGGACTCTATATGTTTTTGGATGTGACTCAAAAAATCATTTTATACAGAAACGGGACAACAATTAGAATCATGGACATTGGATGTTCTTGTGACACCAATTAATAAATGCTCAACAGGAAATGAAGAACGAGACCAAAAGGTATTGAACATAAGCTCCTTGATTGAATACAAGACACAAAATTGCTACTTGAAACCCCATCTTGCAATTAGGGTAAAGCTTTGTCACTCTTGAGAGGTATTAAAATCACAGTGATCTGCCTGTGCTCTTGCTTAGCTAGACCAGGATCCAGATTTGCCCAAATAAACACTGCTCTTAAAGTTCACAAATACATGAGTCTTGTACTGCATACCCATCCCAATAAAGGTCTTGAAACAATTGTTTTTCTGTGAGGGCTCATTCAAAGGCAAGATTTCTCTTGGCCAGTGAGTTCACAATTTATAGCAGGCAAAAGAAAAAGAAAAATATTTTAGAGGAGCAAGTTTACCAATTAAAAGACAAGGAGAGAAGCTTGTGTCAGTCACTGATCAAGTGTGGAAGATGCAGTTGCAAACACTAAGAAACATGACTAAAGCCAGCCTACCCCAATCTATAAAGCATCTGGACAAATTGATTGCTAGGCTAGAAATACCATTCACCTATGCCTTCTATATGTTACCCGTCACAATACCAGTTCTTTTCCTGTAGATCCAAGGTATACTAGGGTAACTGTTATTAGAACATTTTGCCTGTGCAGGGATGCCAAATATGGAGACACTGAAATATATGCATCTGTGTCAGTCACTAATTTCATCTTCTGACTCATGTTCTGGAGTGACAGTTCTTCCGCATGGCACTTCCTGTTCATACCAAGCTGAGCTACACTAGCTGTTATTTATTAGAAAGCAACCTAAAGCCACATCCAAACAGCCAGCTGGCTCTTACCCCAGTACAAATCATCACTTGTCACAAAATCAGCACTTCCAGAGCTCAGGACTGCAGGTAGCTGTGTCACTTCCCTCCTTCTGTTGGATCCCAGCACACCACACACTTCCTTCCAGAGTAGGGACCTGCCTGAAGTAACCTCACATTTAAGATCCAATTCAATCCACCACCATCTCTCCCTTTCTTTAGCTAGCTGATAACTTCTTAAGACTGGTATTAGTCAGTCTGGGTGAAAGCTTTCTCCAGCTCAGAAATGGCCAGGCCAAACCAGCAAACATGCCAGAGACAAATGAGAAAAAAAAAAAAAAAAAAAAAACATGGGAAACAGGAAGAGTTCGTACTGGAAGACAATGAATGAGAATATAAAGGGGAAAATACAAGGATTTTACATGAACTACCAACAACTGAATTCATACACAAGACTAATTCCAAACTAATATATGAACGGGTACAGAACTTTTTTAGCATATGTAGTAAGAACATTATTAGCACTTCAAAAGGATTAGTACTTCACATTAGCTCAATATGACAGCATCCACTGCGCAGCCAACATGCAGCTTAAGTGTTGTGTCATAATTACATGCATAAAGATACTAGAAGAGTTAAACAATAAATGACCAACAGGCAAAGTATCATTCATAGAAGTGCCACTGCCCAGCTTCACAATACCTTTCAAGCCTTACTTGTAAATTTTGGTCCCCTGCTTTAAGAACCACTGTTGTGCAATCCTGCAGTTGCATCCCCACTTCATACCCCTTTAACAATACGGTTAGGAAAGTACTTGTCACAGTTGCTTCCCTCTGCCCCCTGTCACCTTTCCTACTCAGTGAGCAAGGCAAACCAAGACCTCTGGATAGAAACAGAGACAAGAGATAACACAGAGATCCAACACCACCTTTGTGCTTACTACTAGAACATGCAGATGAAAACAGGCTGAGACTAGTTGTCCCTTTGCATTTAAAGTGGAGAGGTTATCCACTGTTGTGGCCCTGGAGCAACAGAAGCAAACAGACTGGTTAGTCTTGGCGGGACATAGGGGGGTGTACTGGAGGGCTGCCAAATATAGTACGCAAGAGATGGGTGCCTGTACACATTAACTTAATGTGTACTGCTGTTCAAAAAAAGGAATAGCCACAGTATTTCATGAGTTAATATTTACAAAGAGTTGCATCATATGAAACTGGACTCAGCAGCAAAATAACACTTGAGCTGTTTTTAGCAAGCACTAGTATTCTGTCTTGCTTCAACGAAAGTCTAGAGGAGAAAAATTTAAGAAGATTAAAATTAAAGTTTATGTAGTCATAAGCACAGCACTGATCCAGTCTCCATTTTCATGAGGAGAAAAGAAAAAGTAGTATTTCATTAACTCCTCCAGAGGGCTTTGGTTAAGCAGAAAGGTTCAATTTTTTTTCTTTCATTGAGGCCATCTGACCTTGAGTAAGCCTCCTTCCAATGTTTTGCTCTCTGAAATGGGCATAATGCCACTAGTCAGATGTATAGTTTGCTTTCAAGTTAACTGTAATCTTTCCACACAAATGCAGAATACCATAACTGTTCCATGCAAGATCCTATGGATGATTTCTTTCAACAAGAGGCATTTGGTTTTGTAAGTCAGAATATATGATTAATTTTATTAAAGCCATTAATAACCATTAAGCCTAAGAAATGCAGCACTTTATAGTTGTGATTGCTTTCTTTTTCTTTGCAGAATACAGATCCACACAGCCAGTACTGCTATCCTCAACACTAACAGCATTCAAAAGCCACAGGTACAATACCAAGGTCATTGTGTCACATTAAACCTGAAGGTCTGAAAGATACCATAAAACATCTTGCCTGTACAGCATATTCTAATGCATTGTTAATGACTTCTGCCATTTTCTGTAGATCATTCCTCAGATAAAAAAAATTTCCCCCAAAATACTTTTTTTTCTCAGGGGAGAACCCCCCCCAAACATACAACTCTATTGTCATCCCAGAATTTCTCTTACTGAACTAGAGCTACAAGATCCAAGTTTATAAATCTTTTCCAACTGACAGCTACGTCACTTCCTTGCTCATGCTCTATTCACTAATTTTTTCCCCTCTTTTCCTGTTATTCACCCAGTCCCCTAATTTCATTTTTTAAAGTGATTGTTCTTTGGCTTCTGTCAGTTCATTGATATTTTTCTAGTCTTTAACTGGAAGTGAATATTCTAACTGTTGTCTGAAAGCTGTACAATGAGGAATTATCCTTCTGCATTCATGAATCAATGACTACTCTGTAAGGCTAAAAGCATTTTTTTCTCCCCATTGTTGTCACATTTCCTCTCGTTCCATTTGTTCATGGGTTCAATTTTTCCCAACAAGCAACACAACATAAATAATATCCTCCTGGACTTTTCACTGCGAGATCCCAAAGTGTTTCTCAAAAGGAATCATCTTTACCTTAGATGAGTAAAACACGAGCTATAAATAGGATAATTCTCTCACCCCAGTATATCTAGCACAGGGTGTGTTCCAGCTAGGCATGTTACCCAATATTTTACTTTTAAAAGAAAGCCCCCGCTCATACTGGTCTTTTTAGAAAGAGACCGGTAAAGTTCATGCATTGCTTTTTTCTGTCCCACACAGCTTCTTGGGCTCCTATCACTACAATGTGGGGTGTTTACAAATGCAAAAACTCAGCAAAAAATGCCCAAAGCGCTTCCTTCAACCTGTTTTCTTAGAATACTCATTATAACTTCTCAAATGCCCTAGAAAACAAGGTTCCTCTCGTGTTCCAACAGCTCAACACACTGCTTTGAGGTTTTCCTTAAGAAATGTTCAACTGGTTCGACATCAGTTTTCATTTAAGTCACCAGATGTACTCCCATTCACATTCAGCCTAGAAGAGCCCACTTCTGCCCCGCTAAACCTGCAGGTTTCATCAGTTAATAAAAATTAAAAAAATATGATAAATATAACATAAATATTCACAAAATCCCAAGGGTGAAATTCTACCAGAGGAAGACAGTTTGCAGTAAACACAACAGAACCTCAGATCTATGCCACCTATTTCAGATCCCTGAGTACCATTATCTTGAGACACATACACAGAGAACAAGATACTCCCTAAAACAACATGGCATCCTTCAGTACAGTCTCCTCCTCTTAAATTCTCAGTACACCTTCTGGATCTCTCTCTCATATTCTATTTGTTTAAAACCATTTTTAGAGAAACATCATCAGCTCTTAATTTCTGGGTACTAAGCAAAAAGCTGTCTCCAATTCCTGTGAATACTTCAGTGTGTTATGAACTGAGTACAGCACCCTCCAAACTTCAATAAGGAAGTTTTAATAAAGACGTAAATTAACTCCTGGAGTTCGCAAGAAGGTCCAGCATTGCCCAACTGCCCAAGACCTAATTAAATAAGGTCTTAGAGAAGTTACACAATCCCGGGTCTCAATCCAAGTTTTTTAGTCCTTTAAAAACAGAAGGCATACAATTAGTTGCAACAGTTGAATACAACCTTGAAGCATCATAGAATCATAGAATCATAGAATAGTTAGGGTTGGAAAGGACCTCAAGATCATCGAGTTCCAACCCCCCTGCCATGGCCAGGGACACCTCCCACTAAACCATGCCATCCAAGGCTATGTCCAACCCCACCTTGAACGCTGCCAGGGATGAAGCATCCACAACCTCCCTGGGCAACCCATTCCAGGGCCCCACCACCCTCACAGTAAAGAATTTCTTCCTCAGATCCAATCTAAACCTCCCCTGTTTAAGTTTAAACCCGTTACCCCTTGTCCTCTCACCACAGTCCCTAATGAAGAGTCCCTCCCCAGCATCCCTATAGGCCCCCTTCAGGTATTGGAAGGCTGCTATGAGGTCTCCACGCAGCCTTCTCTTCTCCAGCCTGAACAGCCCCAATTTTCTCAGCCTATCTTCATACGAGAGGTGCTGCAGTCCCCTGATCATCCTCGTGGCCCTCCTCTGCACTTGTTCTAACAGTTCCATATCCTTTTTATGTTGAGGACACCAGAACTGCACACAATACTCCAAGTGAGGTCTCACGAGAGCAGAGTAAAGGGGCAGGAGCACCTCCCTCAACCTGCTGGTCACACTCCTTTTGATGCAGCCCAGGATACGGTTGGCTTTCTGGGCTGCAAGCGCACACTGCCGGCTCATGTTCATTTTTTCATCAACCCACACCCCCAAGTCCTTCTCTGCAGGGCTGCTCTCAATCTCCTCCCCGCCCAACCTGTAGCTGTGCCTGGCATTGCTCCGACCCAGGTGGAGGACTTTGCACTTAGCATGGTTAAACTTCATTAGGTTGGCATCAGCCCACCTCACAAGCATGTCAAGGTCCCTCTGGATGGCATTCCTTCCCTCCAACATATCAACCGAACCACACAGCTTGGTGTCATCGGCAAACTTGCTGAGGGTGCACTCAATCCCACTGTCCATGTCACCCACAAAGATGTTGAACAAGACCGGTCCCAACACTGATCCCTGAGGGACACCACTCGTTACTGGTCTCCAGCTGGACACTGAGCCACTGAGCACTACTCTTTGCGTGCGGCCATCCAGCCAGTTCTTTATCCACCGAGTGGTCCACCTATCAAATTGATGTCTCTCCAACTTAGAGAGAAGGATGTCATGTGAGACAGTGTCAAAGGCTTTACACAAGTCCATCCTTTAATGCTAATTGATAAATAGCCATAACATCCTGTCACTTGTCCATGGGAAATGCAAGTGAGGTAGTGCAAACATAGAACAGCTATATTCAGTATTGTATTGATGTGATTTTTGTTTTCTTTCAACTAATTAACACTGTATTCATTAAATATGTCTTTGAACTCTTTTCCAGTTTAGCAGCACGAGAAGCTGGGCTTGCCCCCAGTGGAGATGTGTCTACCCCTCGTGCAGTGTTTTCAACTCTAACCAATGGAAATGACAAAGAACAATGATCCATTCAGGTGCTGAAGTGCATGGGAGAATCCACAATCTTCAGCTTAAATCAACTGGTTCAATAATGTGAGTAATATTCAAAATAAACATTTTCCTTTATCCTTCTAAATGAATTACCTAACAGGGCTATTTAAATAGTTCAGAATATCTTGTGCTTCAGCAGTTTTGAATGTTGTTTTTACAAAAGCTTTCTGTGTTACGTTGCTTCGTTTTATTACTCTAAAGATTTACGTTAATTTTTAAAATACAGCCCTACTTATGCTGCACATAACCAAGCACAAACTATTACTGAGTAGTTTCTAGCATGGTGAAGATGAATCAAAGACAACACCTTAATATAGCACTGATTGAAGATCCCCTAGCCATTTAAATAACTGGAGTGACAGAAAAAGAAACATTAAAAAGGTGAAGGAAATACCAAAAGGGGCAGAAAAAATCTGAAAGGAGCATTTTTTAAGTGAGCTTAGAAATTCAATACCTCAGTTACCTGCTTCTAGCTGAAGCACTCACTAAGTCCATATTCTCTGCTCTCACATGTAGAGTTTATCATATTTATGTACAATCAGATACCTGGTGTGCCAACCTTTGAAGAGAGGCTTAGTCTTTAAAGTCCTTTTTGGTCATGTTCTCACATTCATATTTCAGAGTGAGGTTATACAGTGTTGAATACTGGTGCCAAGATCAAAGTCCAAGCTACAGAATTAAACATACTAGCAGGACAAGTACAGGATGGTTAGTTTCAGCATGGTGACACGTGAATGACAGACATCTCTTTTCTGTTGTTACAGGGTGCCAGAGAAATAAAAATTTCTATTGTATTAGAAGGTACCACCCAGGAATATGCCTCAGGATAACAGATGAGCCCACAACCCACTGCCACCACCTACACCTCCCAAAACTTTTCTCCCCCACCATACAATTCAGTACCCTTCCCCACCTCTCCCAGCTTCTCCTCAGTGCCATTCCCCTGGTCCTCTCATCCACAACACTTACTCTCCTCTCTAAATACACTGTCCGATTTCCTTTTGCATCAATCAACATCTGAACCAGTCCATCCGCACTGCGCTGCAAGACCAGCCAGCCTGCAAATAGCCTTTATTCCAGTTGGCCCCTACTCTGTACACAACACAATCAGCCCAGCAGCCACTGCTTTCACTGTGGGGGGAACACGTGGGGCCCTGGAATGGGTTGCCCAGGGAAGTTGTGAATGCTTCATCCCTGGCAGCGTTCAAGGTGGGGTTGGACATAGCCTTGGATGGCATGGTTTAGTGGGAGGTGTCCCTGCCCATGGCGGGGGGGTTGGAACTCGATGATCTTGAGGTCCTTTCCAGCCCTTACTATTCTGTGATTCTGTGATTCTGTGATCCAGCTACTCGAAAATGCAGCATGTCCCAGTTTGATGCTAGTTAATGTTAACCTCAAACAGGGGAGAGGCTCCAGCATCACCTGGGTACAATGGAGAAGATGGGGTAAGCACGGGAATGAGTTAACTTGGTATTTCATTTTGTTTGCAATGTTTTGTCTGCAATATTTTCAATGTTTGAAGTACAACCTGCCCAACATCATTCACAAGCCTTCTGTAGGATATATAACTATACAGAACAGAGAGCAAACTAGGACAAGATATAAAGAAGAAACATGTAACACATGATACTGTAATACATGCTGCTGTAACAGCAACCAACTTCTATATCTCCACCAGCATGAATAGTGAAACAAATAGTGTTCCCCTGTGTCATGCCTGTCTAAAAGCAAAGAGGAAGCTCCCTGACATAATATATACATCAACCAGAGTATTATCCAATTACTCTTTTTCCACTATTGGTAACTGTTGGGGTAGAACCACTGTGACACAGTGATGCCCTCTAGGAACCGTCTGCCCGGACATGCCCTTGCACTCATCCAGCTCTTTGCATTTATTTTATGGTCCCATCCCGTACTAGGAAATTACTGAGATGAAGCTGTGCCAGAGTTGAGCACTGGAGAACAGATTAGGCCATCATACATATGGAATAGGAAGACAATAAGGCAGAACAACAGTGAAGTAATAGGGAGGGCAGGAGGGATGATAACTGCCTGTCCACCTTTCCAGGCACTGATATTGGACAGCTGAAGCTTTAAATCAGTGCTCATTCCATATCTGGCTGCTCTAACATGCCCCAGGATCAAGAGCCATGCCTAAACTGAGGCAAGGCTAACAAAGTCTACAGCAATAAAAAGAGCACAGACTTGAAGCAGGCTACTGAGAAGGAATTTCAGGCTTTGCAAAGAAGGCAAGGGATTCTTAGATCTAAATGGAGAGAGAGCAGCACAGGTCAAAGATCCTTTAGAAGAGCATCTGGAATAGATGCATCCTTCAAAGAGCTCAAGGTCAGGCTTTTGATTCATTCTAAATGTTCTCTATTTGAAAACAATGGTTTTTACCACATGAGGAATTGGGCTGTGCTGCACAATAGTTTCACATACAAATGTGACATGGGAGCGTGACTACATGACAATATAGGGCAGGAAACAAAAGAAAGACATTGCATCCCATTGAAGCAGCAGGGCACATCCCTGGCAAGCCAAAAGCAATTACTGAAATGGGAACCTGGCCAGCCTCCCACAGCCAACAGCTATCCTTACAAAAGAGCTATCAGGCCTCTAGACTGCAGCTTTATATTATTTCAGAGATGGGGCACCTACAAACACACAATGTCACTTAACATTTTAGGATACTGAATTAGAGAACAAAAATAACACCTAGAAAATTATCAACAGCTTTTCAAGCAGTGAATTCTGTTTCTTGGCTACAAAGTGATCAGATGCTCAACTTTTCCTGAAGTTACAGTTCAGTAAAAAGAAGATTTTACACCTGTATTTAAAAATAAGCATGAATGTCTTTTCACAAACATCAGTGCTTTTTGTGAGCAAGACCTAGGTGACAAAAAAAAAAGTCAAGTTGATCAGTTTCTGGTTAATCCTTAGAGAATATTTCAGATATTGTGGTTACAGTCATGGTATGAGATTTTTAATAGAATCCTTTAACAAATTTGCTTTTATGTTTTCATTAGCTGGGACACTGGAAACAAATTTTTGTCTCAGTTCCGCTGATTTTTAACGTTTGGATCAAGAGATCTTAATTAACATTTTGTAGCTGTACCCATACTCTGACTGAAGTAATTGCCCTTAAATTCAGTCCATTTACATTTTCAGGGAAAAAAAGCAGCAGTAAATCTTCTGTCACTTCCAAGGTACTTCAGAATTAGCATGTGGTTAGGTACAGACTACACATCTGGCATGATCTGTAGCGCCTAAGAAGAGTTTAAGTAAGAAGACTATTTCAACAGAGCATATGAAAGTTCCAGTAATAATTATTTATCATAATCTATCATAGTCCTAAATTAATTCTCCGTTTCTTTGCTGACATTGGTTGTGCGAACCCAAATAACCGAACATACTTAGCATCCGCTCACCAACAAGTGATACAAAGTATACACTGCAGGCAACCTAGTTTTATCAGACTTGGAGGTGGGGAAAAAACGGCCAAACCTAAACCAATATAATAACCCCAACAACATAAAGCCAGGACACTGGTTTCAGCTGTTCACAGTTAACCACCCCAGGATTTTCTGCCTTGTGTCCTGCTGTTAATTCCAGTTTTATCTACACTTATCAGAAAAAACAAAACAACCCCACCCCCCCCCAAACCAGCACCAACCAACACCCTCCAACAAGTTCAAAGCCCATGCAAATTTAGAAGTATCAAACACATTCACATCATGCTGGCTGGCCAGCATTCACCTGATTTCCTCAAGTCTTGGCTTGTGGCTTAGTCCTGTTTAGTGCTTCTAAGTACAGAGAAAATTGTAAAGAACACAGAATTTATCAAGTTGATAATTTTAATCAGAAATAAAGCCAGAACTTGTCACTACCGAAGAAACTACTGAATTCAAGTGTATTTCTAAAGAGAATTTCACAGTCATGTCTAAATCATTCCAATACCAAATACCAAGGTTTGTTGGGTTTTATAATAGAAGGTTTTGAGATCCAGTCTTACTTTGTAATGGAAGACAAACTGTTTTGTTATCACCCCAATATTTTTTTCCATTACTACTATTCACTTAGACCATTCCTATATGACCACACTCACCATCTATTACAAGAAATTGGATTTTAATCAGAACAAACCACTCCTGACTGTCATATACTTGCCAGGTCAGTAAGGACTCTCTCCCTTCCCACAACCAAGGCACTGGATACAGTCACATTACAATGCTTCTCTTCCCTGGACCTGAGCTTTACTGCAGAAAGCATACAGCGCAGCATGCAGCTATTTTTGTCCCTCTTAACTTACTCTGATGAAGTGTTCTTTCCTCAGCACAGTCCCACGATGACTATATGCTGCATGTCCTCTGTCATTTGGCCTGTCATGGCCCTAAGCCTAGATATATTTTTCTTAATTACTACACATCATCTTTGGCAGGCTTAATTAGCTTCCAAGTAGACTGAGAAAGACATCAACAGTACATAAGGCCACGAAAAAGAACATATTAGCTATCTCTTCATAATACTTAGTATGCAGTGGCTTAATTAAATTCCCTGACAAAAATAACAAAATTTAAAAACTGTTAACTGCTTTATTAGTCTTACATGTAGGTGCTGAGATTCAATAGGGAATGCATCTCTTACAATCCACTGTCAGGTCTTACAACATGTATAATATGTAGCATAACAAGCTTTGCCATGTGAGGTTCATTTACTTGAGTTGCTATTATCAGTACTACTCATGAGCAGTGGAGGGGGTTGGAATCTCATTGATTTAGAGTCATTTAGGGCCATCTATTCTATCAGCTTTCCAGGAAAGCCTCACTAAACTCATTTTATGCCCAAGTATGAGACACGAATAAAGATATTAGACTATCTGTTTTGGGAGGTGCTTTCTGGTCCCATATAACATAGGTTTTTCTTCAGGACAGAATCTAATGATTTTCACACATGCTCCCTGGTATCTGGGTGCAGCCCTTCCTCTCTGTGCTTGCAGAGTCAGGAACATAGCTCACATCCTGCTGGGCACTGCTCAGCATGTATCTGCCTTTAGCCACCCTTCTGGAGCTCAAAGGGTTCCCTCAAAGCCAGTCAGTCCTGTTACCTGGTTGAACTGGAAGCCCCACAGTAGGAAGCCTCCTGTCAGAGGACAGTGCAGTCTGGAGTAATAAGATTTTAGTAACCCAGTGTGTTTCTCCCAGGCTACATTTTGCAGAGTGGTGACAGAAGGACAAGGAATCATTACATCCATTACAGCCCCTGAAGAGTATCTACTTTGTCAGCTGCTCCCCCTTAAATGTACTGTCCATTATATACCCTTTCAGGGCACAAAGAAGGCTGCCTCCTTAATCAGCACCACTCAAACCAAAGCATAAAGTTGCTTCGGCTGTTTGGAGTGAACCATTTATCCAAGATTCATATAGCAACTCCCAAGCAACCCTCAGCAACCCCCAGAATGCATCCCTCTGCTTTTCAGCATGTTTTCTAAAAAACTCCAATGTCAACAAAACACACTACCCAGGGCAGGTCAATCATCATGGTTGCTAAAATTCACCTGCTGGGGATGGACTGTCTATCTGTCTCCCAAATTAATACTGTCCTGCATAGAGTCTTTCAAAGTTCCTGCAGAACATGTGCTGCAAAGTTTTATTCAAGATGAAGCAATTCCTTATACATGAGCAGCAACAACAGTGCCAAAGAGAGAGACAGACACTTTAGATCACAGCAGGTCAGAAGCATTTTAATTAACATTGCAGAGACTTCTTGAAGCTGAGGCAAGACAGACTGCCAGTGCAGATTCTGTAATGAAGAGCCTGCATTGTCTGTCCAAAAGACAATTAAGTCATGTCCTGGACTTGCAGGGAGCATTGCAATTTTTGTCACAATCAGATTCTGTTTTGATTTTATGTTGAAGTTGTCAAAGACTTTTATTGCCCTCTTTTGTTAATAAAAGAGTTTTCTAGCAGCAAATAGATTCAGTAGTGTGTGTTCACCCTGCTTGGTCTAACTTTAAGACAGGACATTAATTACTTGCAGAGACAGTTCTAAACCAAGACAGGCAGGCTAGCCATGACATCCAGTGGTGAAACAGCCTGTATTACCCCACATGTTTCTTCAGCCCATGTAGCATCCTGTTACCTGAACTTCTAAAAAGTGAAACCCATCTGAATAGCACAGTAGGACTGGCCTCACTCAGTGGAGCCAAAGCCATTAAACATTATAAAAGTATCTCAGTAACATTTGTACCAGTCTGTAGTGTCTTGAAAGGATTTTCAGAACAAAGAGAATGAACATCTGGGTTTCTCCCAGTGTGACTTTTTGAAGAATAAACAGCCAGTGCTGCTTGAAATGAAAACTCTGAGTGCAAGTACAGTTTGGGTGGGGAGAGCAAGGCAAGAAAGCTGCCATGGGAAGAAGAGAGCACGAACTTCAAAAGTAAGACAGTAAGAAAGGAACCCACATGGTCTCGAAAACATACTCCCTGTTTGATAATTTAGAGAAGTGCACTAGGTTGTTTATCTTCTATTCCCTAGAGCTTTTGTTCAGAGGTCTTTTCCTTCCAGCTATTCTTACAGAAGGTCATTGCAGCTTCTCAAGTAATTCAGGCCCTACCTTCCCTGTCCCATCTGTCCCAAGCCACCCTCCAGTAACATATTCCTAAGTAGCACGTATCCATTGAACTTAGTTTTCTGTCTCCATGGCACTTACGCTGCAAAACCAAACCTTTCATTTGCATGAAAACTGCACCTCTTCTTTCACGCTGTTTTATGAAAAGTGTAAGCTGGCAGATTTTCCTCATGAGCATATGGATCTTGTTGATAAAGCTATCTCCAGCACTTAGTCTGTGCCACAGTACACAGCCTGTGTCACCTCAGGTGCACCCCACCCATGTTCAGGAGGCTGCGAGAACTCTTCTACTAAAACCAAACAGCAACTTTGAGATGTGCCCATGTTCAAAACCCCTGGTAAAACTCTACAATTATTATTTAGCATATTCAACAAACTGCCTGCCCTCTAAAGTGCATTACAAACCCATGAAACAGACACTTGAGAATCTTGCAGTCCCTGTTTGCGGTTCAAGGTGAAGGTGTAGTTTTGTAGAGAAATAAATTTCCATGATTCTTAGTGGGTCTCTGATGACTCACAGATTAATGATAAATTACTACTACACACACATACACCACCTTTCAAATGCTATGACTTGTTAAGGTCACATACATACAAGCCAAAGAGAAAAAGCTAAGAGGATTCTACCTGACAACACTTTCCTAAGAGGGCTCCATACTGAAATGAGCCTGCCATGGCAGTAGCTGCCAACTGCGGCTTTCGGATCACTTATACATTAACAGTTCTTATCAAGAGTCATCAAGCACGAAGAAAATGCAGTCATTCCCACCTCTGCTAAAGGGCAAAGACAAACACTCCTAGCAACAGAACTCAGCGGTTAAATGAACAAACTATAGCATGGGCCTTTGGTCACAAGCTGTCTGCTTTGCCACAAAAACCAGAAGATGGATGACGAGGGCTCGGTAAACCCTCAGTTATTATCCAGGAGGTATTAAGATTTCCATCTTCCACCATGAGCTGCTGGAGCTGGCAGAAAGCACCTATACTCTCCCTGTATTACCTGAACAAAGCTAGGCATTCCCTGAAGCAGTGCAATGGATGTGGAATTACCCCAGAAAGACACAGAGAGGCTGATAAAAAACAAGCATATCATATCTGAAACCTAACTCTTCTTCAAGGCTTCTCTCCTTCAGTGTTGTATGGGACTGTGGGAAAGTGCCTACTTCTGTTCAGAGCCAGCCCTTAACTGTCCTCTAGAATCAGGCACACCAACCTTCTCCTTTGAAGAAGGTCAAGACTTTCATTCAACACAGCTACAAGAGGTGCTGCTGCTTCAATATTGTATATGGGACTTAAAGGTTGCTCAGACAAAAGGGAGTTATCACTGTTTTCTGCCCCAGTGATTAGGGCTCTCAGCTGTGAAAAGGCAAGAACTCTGGTAGCCAGAAGCCACACAAGAACTATTTATGTATTTTAGCTTAAAATGCATTATAAGCACATACCATTGCAGGCTAAATGGCCTCAGCTTTCAAAAGCAAGAGAAGGTTGCATCAATTGATTCAGAGCATTGAGACCAAGGAAATAAGTTCTGCAATGTAGATATTACCTAACAAGGAAGAAAAACTACAGGAAGCAAATAAACAGTTACTGCTCCAGAGAGCAGAAGCTGAAGATGGACCTGGTTCGACCTCACTTGCATGCAACTATGAAACATCTCTGCATGCAGAAAACAGATCCCCCTTCTGTGAGCAGCAGCATTACCCAGGTTCCTCTTACTGTGGTCTGAAAAAAGCTGTATCTATCAAGTATGGCAAAAAACAAAGTATTTGTTGCTCCATGTACATGACTATTCTTATCTCTCTGTAAGCAACACCAGGATACACTAGAAAAAAAAAAAAAAATCAAACTCTTATATGCTCTAGAAAACCCAAAACTAGAGATCTAAGTAATTTTAGACAGCTTGACTGCTAACTGATCATTTCATTTATCATGGTCCCATTTACAATGTAATTATAGTGATTTTGCATTAATGACTTCAGAAAATCATATGTTCTGTATAATATCTCTCTTCCAGCATCATGCATGTCAAACAGAATAGCCCTATGAACTCAGTCTTCAAGAGAAAAGAAAGAATCATCAATAAATTTAAGCTACTATTACCATAACAGTACAGCCCTGAGCCCCAGTCACAAGCCTGCTAAACGGCAGGGTCTACTTCTGGAACTGTATTTCTCCCCATGAAATAACCAAACAATAAGAAAGCATCTGGAGTTCCTAATTCATTATTTGCCTCATAGCAATATAAAGAGAGGCACAGATACATGCTGTGCAAGGGACTGCATATTTAAATACAGACTTTTACTACCACTAGCTTACAGAGTGCTCCTGTGCCAGACTGAGAAAAGCCCTTCTTCTTGCTGGTCCAGGTGCAGATGCAGGAAAATGGAGTACTCTAGATGACAAAAATAACACTACATATTCCTAATTTATGATCTCAAGCTTTGAGCCATTCACATGTCAAACTCAGACTTCACTTGCTGGAGACGTTTGAGGACTTAACTTTGTGTGCTGCAGTTTTTAAAGGCCCAGCAGGAGCTGAAACACAACTAAGGCTCAGCACTGAAAGCAAAACTCCATCCTTACATTGTGTTCTATTACTTGAATTGCATGACTAGGACTAAACTTAGTTCAGCATTTCCTATCTTTCGTCAGCTGAATTAGGCTCTAAGCTAAATATTAGAAAGGCTTTTCAATGTTTCAAACAATAAATTTAATGAAATTCCTATTTCATACCAATACAACATATTTTAGGTAGACAGAGTAGAAAGATTCAAAAGACAACTGAATTACTTAAAAGCTTTTTTACCAAATAACTGTTACATTAAGAGCATTTACACACACTACTACAGGATACCTCAGTCATGTCTAACAAAGTATAGTATGTAGCTCATGAGGCTCACCCTTGGGAAAACAAGTATATTGGAACCTATCGATGTGACACAATTCTTGATTCTGTTGAGCAGACACCTCCCGCCCTAAAAAGGCCCGAGACTGAGCACAGTTCTAAGCAAGAAAGGAAAATGTTACACGTCTGAGAATGATGGTCACACATCGCAGCAAGCTGCTATAGAAAGCTAATGCTCAGTGACAGTCTCTCCACCTAACCCACCAAAAATAACAGTGAACTACACCGGCAACAGGTCTGTGAGGAGAACCCTGAGAAGACAAGTCTCCGGCATGCAGAGCTGCAGGCAGAGCCCAAGGTCTGTGCTGTCAAGGCCTCTGAGAAACCTAACAGCCTCTTGTTTCTGACATGGGGTATTGCTGTGCTTAGGGCCGTCACAGGCTTCCTGTACAAACACCACCCCCAGACCTACAACCTCGTAAGTTGGTCCTGCCCACCCTGTAACACAGCCAAAGCCCATTCTCCACCCCACCATGGCTCCCCAAGGCTTTTCCTCACGCGACCCTTCCCTCAGCAACACCACTCACACCGATGAGGGCTGCAGATTCTTGCCTGAAACCTCCATGTTCTCAGCTCATCACAAGCTCTGCCCCCAGACCAAACGTCTGCCCCTGAGCCTCAGCAGCACAGCTGGTGTCCAGCTCTGGCCATCCCCCATAAGCATTCCAAGTCTTTCTGCCCCAGCTGAGGCAGGCTCTAACATCACTTCATCAGGCTCATGATGGTCCACAGCTGATGGTACCCTGCCACCCAAACACAATAATGCCTACCACTGCTTTGAACTCTTCTCACTGAAACACACCTGCTGAAAACAACACACTGCCTGCCACTCGAGTACACAATAGTTTAACATGAAGACAGAGCAGGATTAAGTGAAAAACACAAAGATCAGCCAGTTCAAGAGTCACCATATAGTAAAGGGAGAAGTAAAAGAAATGCCCCTGGGTCCTCATCAATTCTCAACTGAATACTGTTAAATATCCACTTCTTTTTATCCGGGCACACGCAGCTTCCCTTATCTACATGCAAACACGGATAGAAGCAATACCTCTTATTATACAAGAAAAAAAATCATCAGATGCACTATAAATGCAACCAGACAGCAGAGGCCCGAGATTAACACCAGAAAAAGTGCACAGGAAGTTTATGGGGTGAGAAGGAGCCCGGCTTACCTCACTGCCTGAAGCTACGGGACCGCGGGGTGCAGTGCAGGACCCTCGATTCTGAAGCAGCAGCACGATCCATCACGGTCCAGCAGGCCTTTGCTCCTGCTTCAGCACGGAGCTACAGCAAACCCGCCAACCCTCTCCGGCGGAAAGGCTGGGACTGAGCTGATGGGTCCCCTTCGGCCCCCTCACGCAGCCATTTCGCGTTGCTCCCTTAGGGCGCCCGGCCTCAGCCGAGTGGAGCCTTCCGCCACCCCTGAGGCAGCCGGCACGCGCGCGGTACGAGGGCGGCCCCTCACGGCAGCGCCTGCATCTTCACTCTCCTCAACGGCCGGACCCCGCGGCTGCGGCTCCGACCCCGGGCCGGGCAGCACGCCCACCCCTGAGGCAGGGAGGCAAGAAGGAAGGGACGGAGGCGGGCCGCGGCTGCCGCAGCCGGTGCCGAAGCCCCGCGTTCCTGCTGCCCAGGGCAGCCCCCGCCGCCACTGCCCGCCGGCCTTGAGGAGAGCGCAGGAGCCGACGGGCAGCCCGGCCCGGTGCGCGGAAGGAAGGAAAGAGGCGGACTCGTGCTCCTCAAAGCTTTATTCACACATCAGCACAGCTGCGTGCAGCACCTGCGGCCGGGCATCTGTGCTCCTTAATGGCTGCACAGGCACACGGGTTTATCACCCCGAACAACAGGAACAACAGTCTCACCGCATTGCAATAACAATACTGGGGTTTTTTTAGGCTATCACATACCTCCAGGTTCTTTGCTGCTCGAAATACACACAAAGGAGACTTTTCACCACCCCCCCAAAGTAAATTCTGCAATATAAACTGGCTTATTGAAGTGCGCTACATCCCCCTCCCACCACCACACTCCTTTCCACACTTTGGTTTTCCCCCCTTTAATAAAAGGAACTTGTCAAGTACTCCCCAAAAAACACCAATGGTAAAGAATGAAAGTGGCCCCTGTGCCGAGGTGGTGTTCTCCAGAGCAGCAGAGCTGCCCACATTTCTGCCTCGATGGAATGGAGTGATAAGCACAGAAACCACCACATTTGGAAAAACACCCTGAAACTTCCTAACAAACAAGCGTTAGTCCTGAGAACAAGAGGTCATACACACATGCTGCTGTCTGGAACAGCCAGGAAGAGTCTGGCTTGACACCAGCACTGCTCGCTGCAGCCTCTGTGTAATGAATGCCACATCACTTGGAGCTACGAGACAACCGAGTGCTGCAGAGAGAGGCAAAGCCTGCTGCTCCGCCATGACTGAGCCAGCGCTTGTGTCCTGAGCTGACCTGGGCAGCTGAGTGACTGAGGAGCAAACATCGTGAGCTGCTGTAAAACACCTTCTTTTACATCTGTTATTAATGCACAGTTAATAAACTGAAGCTGCACCCTGCCTTAAACTCCCCTGTCTGCCTTGCCACTGCCTCCCATCTTCACAGAGTCCCAGACTGGTTTGAGTTGGAAGGGACTTTAAAGCTCATCCAGTTCCACCCCTGCCACAGGCAGGGACACCTTCCACTACAGCGGCTTGCTCCAAGCCCCTGTGTCCAACCTGGCCTCGAACACTGCCAGGGATGGGGCAGCCACAGCTTCTCTGGGCACCCTGTGCCAGCGCCCCAGCACCCTCACAGGGAAGGGCTTGTGCCTAACACCTAATATATATCTACCCTCTGTTAGTTCAAAGCCATTCCCCTCGTCCTGTCCCTGCAGAAAGCCACCCTCCAGGTTTCTTGTGGCTTTCTCAGTGCCTTTAGGCACTGGAGCTGCTCTAAGGTCTCACCAGAGCCTTCTCTTCTCCAGCCTGAAGAAGCCCAGCTCTCTCAGCCTATTTTGCTTAATAGCTGCTGGGGTTTTACATAAGAATGACCTCATCTCCGTGATAGCACAATTTGGATGCAACAACAAACCAACAGCTATTTTAACCGTGGCTTACTTTTCAGAAATGTGATTTCCATGCACAACCTGCAATCTCTAATGTGGAAAACAAAGGTGGTCTGAAACTAAGCAAAAATGCCACTGACTCTGAGTTTGTTTGGGTTTCCATAACCCAGGTAGTGAACTGATGATAATGCATGGGACAGGGGAAGCAGGAAGCAAACGCTGGTAGGTAAGCTGAACAGCTTTTTATCCAAATACACATTTTTAGTTTTCTGCTTAGGAAAGATTCCCTCCAGACACTGAAACTATAGTTTTTCCCATTACTGCTCCCTCAATATATACATTACTACAGCACTTTTTGAGGATTCTGCCTCAGAAATTACACAGAAAGCTCAGGGATACACCTTCTAACTGAATGTGAAGAGAAGCCTAGGCCCTGCTCCTTATCCCTTGACCAAGCAAATGTCGCAGGCTATGGCAGTGCAAGACATGAAATAAAAGGAAATTAAATAAATAGTATCAAAATTCAATGCCATGTTTGCCAAAACATTAATTGTCCTGCTTCCACATTTCCTATAGCGACATCCTCTTTCCCTTCCTTCAACCTTCCCAGCCTAGGTTCACCTCTGCTCCCTGCCTGTCCCTCTCCTACTCATTCCTCTCCACTACTTTTTCCCTACCATGACCTCCTTCGTTTTATTTCTTCCCTCAAATCCTACTTTCAACCTCTCTTCTCCAATGCTTCTCATTCATTTCCTTCCTTTCACAGAAATACTTTCTCATCAACCTCATTTTTGTCTCTGCCTAAGCAAGGATACAAAGCTACAAATAAAAGCAGTGCACTTTTGTTTCTTAGAAAGAGCAAGCCAGGCAGAACTAACCTGATATTAAACATCAGCTTACACCCTTAGCTCTAAAAGCTTGGCCTGGAAGTGACAAACCTAAAGCCAAAAAAAGCAGTTTCCTTGTCAATCTGTAGTTGTTTCTAGTAGGCTTGCTTTCTGAGTTTGAATTTATTAAATGGCAAAATAAATATGAACTTCTAACAACTGATATTTTCAATTAAAAAAATATAACCTAGTCTATACCCTTTTTTGGTACCAACTGAACAATACTGGCTTAGAAACTAATGTAGTTAAAATGATGCAACTTCCTAGCACAGAGAACTTACATCAATATCAAAGTGCTTATTTCCCCAGTTGTGGCTACAACCCCCTGAATAACACACAGCTCTTTGCAGTTTGGGTCACATGTAAACAGCACCTATACAAATAGGTGTTAGTGAATCTCCAATTTGCCAACAATAAAATAAAATAATAACAAAGTCTAATAAGAACTATTTCTTCAGACACCTTGGGTTTTTAAGTGCCCTATTTGACAAGGCATCCTGCCATCATTCTGTAAAAGCACTGTATTTGAGTGTGTGTAAGTCACTACAAAATTTTTGCTTTTCATCCCAAAACTGCCCTGGCCTATCTCAGTGCCCAGAATCAGCTGTACTCCCATTGACAATGGCAGGTTGCGCTAGTTTTCAGCCTGAGATGATGGCCAGAGTACAGCTCTTACTGCAGTACAGAACTGTTTACTGCTAGGTTCATGCAATCAAGGTTATGATATGTAATGGCACTATGATTTTTTTCTTCAGTGGTAGCAGTAACAGAGTACTGCACATAGCTAATAAACCTGTGAGATGTCTGTCATCAGATACTTAGGCTATTAACAAATGAAAACTATATTAATTTTTTTCCTGAAGACTCAATAACAATTTCCCTGACTGAAATAATAATGCACAGTCTTAATCACTGTGCAGAATGTGAATGATTCTGCAGTTAAAGAATATCACTAGAAACCCTACGTCCTGAGTGCAGTTGATATCCCAAATGGATTGAAGTATCACTGAAACATTCAACATATAAAGGCACTTCAATCAGTGCTTGTGCTGCAGTATTTCCTTTGGAATCTGGATCACCAACTTTCTAAACTGCTCAGCAGGCATTTAGTAATACCGTCCAGCCGTTGGTGCAGTTTGAGAAGTGAGAAGCAGCATGCCAAGGATTCAGACAGGAAGTCAAGGTCCGCTGTCAGGGCTGCTCTTTTCAACAAGGATGGAAGTTTCCTCTGTCTCCTGCCCGTGAAACTGTTGTTATGATATGCTGCTTCTCCTCTGATGAGTGGCTTTTCTTTGGGAAAGATCCTCACTGTCACTTTCACAATTCCTCTGAAATAGAAAGGCCACAATCAGTCACATCAATGAGACACCATGCTGCTAAACATGATGTTCTAATATTATTAGCGAATCATCTCTTGAGAAGAGTAGAGCTAACAGGAGTCTGTTTCATTCCAGAAGGTCACACGCACTGCAGGGGTCCTCCACCCTCCACCACACTGCTGGACATCAGGGCAGCAGTGCAGACTCTCTCCAACACTGCTCACTTCCCAGGCAGACAGCACAGTCACTGCTATGGTATCCCAACAGAACCTGCAGCCTCCCTGCTGCTTCTCTGCAGCATAAATGTGGCTAGCACCTCAAGAGTTTATAGTTACCAGCTCTTCTTGCCCAACATTTCTGTAACCCAACTTACAGCACCATTAAAGGCACACAATGGACACCACAGTCCCATCTGGTTTCCCCCTTAAAACCAGTGCAATCCTGTTGGGCTGTGCATCCATTTAAGGACAGCAAAAATCATTGCACAGCAAAATTGGTCCCTCTCCCCATTCAAGAAATGTACCTACCATACTTTCATCTTCTATTAGGACCTTTTTCACCAGTGAACGAGACAACTGGTTGCACAATGAGACAATACGGTAAGAAAGCTACAGAGAGAGGGAAGAATGAGAACTTGACCACACATATGCAGCACAGACATTCCCAAACGCATTTCATTTACCTACTGTGTATTACAATTTTACATTCAAGTTTTATCTTGCCTTCTGATTCCATCAGGCTGGGGAAGCCTGACATGAGAAGGACTAAACGCTCACTGTCATACCTTCCATCGCCTCCTAGCATATTGCCTTTTGAAGTTTTCCATGTTAACAACAGACGATTGCCGAACCAAAGCCTGTCGCTTGTCCACTGGCTGGAAGATAAGAGAGCAATTTTATTGCCTGGCTCCCTCTGGTGCATGAAATACATAAGATTCTTCATGTGCTCTGGAGCTGGGTGAAAGAATGCTGGCTGGAGAAGCTGTGGATTCATATAGGTAAAAGCAGGAGAAAAATATTTAAATCTAATCCACCTTGTGCCTGGAGAGGACCCTTTCATCTCAAACAACATCCTAAGCCAGTGCAGTCCACGGTCACACTTGGCCATGTGCACAAAATTGTGCTCAGAAGTTCCACTGCTGCCCTTTTCTAGCCACGCAACCTGACACAAAAGGTGTACTATATGGCCTGGACTTTGTTCCAACTTCCACTTATATCTTCTGTTTCATAATGATCACATAAAAACAAACAAAAGGTCTGGGAACAGCTTTCTAGCTGAAGGACAGAAGGAAGGGCAGCCAAACAAGAGAGAGATATGACTAAAGGGATGCTAAGGCAGTGCTTTCACTTTGTAAAGTTGCTGAGGTGCTTCTTAGTGCACACCTGCACCATCTTCTCTGGATGGAGCTTGCATCATCTGGCATTTATTCACCTCTCTCTTTCTGAAAGGCACTGGGAAACCAAATAAAAGGTTCTACAGAGGCCCGACAGAAAGGAGGAGATGCCAGCACATCAACGGCACTGCAGCACACTGCTGCTCAGGGGGTTTGCACAGGCTTGCTAGAAATCATGACAGAATAGAACTACACCAGCATCACCACACTGTTAGGTCCCGTGCTACTTTCTACATTTTCACATCAAAGTTTTCACATCTTGCCCTTTACAAGAATATTTTTAAACCAAAGATACACGAGGGCCCTTTCCTTGCTTCCAGGATTTGGCTCTTCTAGCACATCTTTTCTGAATTGTGCTGGGACAGGTTTTCTTTTACCAGGCTGTGCTGTGCTATAGACATTTCAAAGGTACATAGATAAGTTTGAGGCAGTTACTTCAGCTCTAAAGAACATGCAAATGTGAAACAGGGAATAACTCCAGAGGGTGCTAGCTGTATTTTACAACTCAAGTATTAACATGGTACCAGAGAGCAGCCTTTTTCTTGTCTCTCTCAAACCTGGTTGATGAAACCCTGTCTGCTTATCAGAACCTCAGGAAAGCCCAGGTAACCTGCCACTGGGAGGAATCTGCAATTAGAGATTCCAAGCAAAATTAGAAGGTGACCCAAGAAAAGCAATCCATGACCAGCTTTTGTCAACACTGGACTTGCCAGGAATCACAGGACAGTTGAGTTTGGAAGGGGCCTCTGGAGATCTCCTAGTCCACCCCCCTTGCTCAGGCAGGGTCAGCTACTGCAGTGCGCCCAGCACCACAGCTCACTCGGGTGCTGAAGGACAGAGACTCCATAACACCTCTAAGAACATGCTCCAGTGCTTGACTGCTCCTTTAGTAACAAGTTTGTTTGCTCTTTGTAATATTTAAGTGTTATTTCTTCCTGCTGGTGCCCATTGCCTCTTGTTCTGTCACTGGATGCCACTGAGAAGAGCCTGGCTCTGTTTTCTTTACTCCATTCCACCACATATTTATACAGATTGAGAAGATCTGTCCAAGCCCTCTCCTTTTGACACCGAACAATCCCAGCTCTCTCAGTCTCTCCCCTTTGACAAACGGTCCCATCCCTTAACCATTTTCACAGCATTCCATCCAACTCACTGCAATGTTTTGCTGATATCACCGTAATGAAAAGGGAAAAACCTGTCATTTCATATTAATGATGAGGATGCACACCACTGAAAAGACTTAGGCTTTGTCCTTCAACCATACCCAGATTATGACAGCACAAGACATTGATACCCTGGCAATAAATACATGAGGAAAGAACTGCAATACCTGAGTATGGAAAAACAGGAAAGAAAAAAATACACATCAGAATTCAGGCATGTGCCTAAAATGTTCAGATGCCAATCTGGTGTAAAGGAACAGATGCTCTGCAAACCCTGACACAGCCCTTCTGAAAACAGAGAACCTCTGAACTCCAAAACCACATCAAAATTTGTATAGACCAGAAAACTACATGTGACAGACTGAGGGGAAAAAGTTCAAAGCCACATCTGGTAAAAGGAAAAAGAGAAAGGCCAGAAATCAACCCTTCAAAGACTATGGAGCTTATGGAGTGGCAACCATTCCCACAGTTCTGATCTGCATATGTAGGAGGCAGATGAACCAGAAATATTTATACTGAACTGGACTGGAATGCAACCAAGCCAGATACCTGCAGAAGCAAGAGCACCACAGTAGAAGGGAAATCACAGCAGTAAGGATTTAAACATTCTTTTCAGCAAAATAATTTATAATGTTCATGAGACAACACATTCACTTTCCAGGTACAGCATTTGTGCAGATATCCCAGCAGAAATTCCAGGAGCCACGCTATCAATAAGGCCTCTTTCTGATATAGAGGTGTACACCGCTTGCATACAACAGAACTGGGACATTCAAACATTAAATGTAATTTCCTTATGCTGCAAATGGCTAGCATGGTGCAACAAAACATCAAGCAGAAATCAATCTGAAGTGGAAAAACATGTCACTTGCTAAATGTCAGCTGTACAATCACAAAGAACAATTTCCGAGTGCCCTTTTCGCAGCAAAACCATCGCTGCATCAAAAGTAGCCCACTCTACAGTGCGTTACTGCAGACTCTTAATAACAGCCTCTCAATTCCTAAGTGGCCCACAAACCAGTGACCCTGTTGTTTTCCCCATCATCAGAATATCTTCTCAAAAGCAGGATGTCAGTGGCCTCCTTCAGCTCACAGAGCATTAGCCTCAAGGACTGAGTCACAACAATAACCTCACCTAAACATGCTCAGTAAGAGAGTGTTTAATGTTCCTTCTCATCGTGCCAACACATTTGTTCAATAAAGAATATCAGGACGAACAGAGAATATGAGATCATAGCTGAGAGAAGGCAGACTCTCTTTCCTGAGTATCTCTGCTGCAGATATGAACCCTCCCTGAGCTTTAAGTTGCTTTTTAAAAATTAGAACTCTCTCCCTTACAAAATAGGGATAAGGAGTCCTGTGTTCCGGTTCCCCTGCACAGTACCTCGTGGGCCTTCCAGCTCAAAGGAACACTGCAGTAGTGATGACTGAAGCGTTCTAAAAGAATAAAAAACGGGCATGTGCAAATTCCCAAAACTATTTGTCACAGTGGAGCCCAGTTCCCACCAACCATCACCACCACCTTGCTCGGGACATCTCCTGGCTATCTGCGCCACTTGGAACCTTAGGAAATTTTTCATCTTGTGCAAAGGAAGATGCCACAGAGAGCACATCCAGTTTCCATCCTCCACTGAGTACAATGACAGGAGTTACAATACCCCTAATTGAGTAACTGTTCTCAGAACTCTGCATTTTCACCAGCCTCTGCACATCTTTATGAGGACATGGCAGTGACTGGACCACTATGCTCTAAACCAATTGGATGAGAATATACTTTTATCAAAGTAATAAACATTATTCTTAATAATCTCCTGAACAACAACAGTTCCATTTAGTTTATTAGCTTCTCTAGAAAAGGAGAAATGAGGCTGGGCAGTGAAAGACATTCTACTATGTATATAAAGATCCACTCTAGATGGACTTGAGCAGTGATGCCTGGCTACTATCTCACCAAATCTTCCAGCTGCATAACCATTACTTTGCAATGAACTCATACAGCTAAGCACAGGGGTTGGCTGTAAACTAGTCACAGAACCAAGGCTGGTAACTCTTTTCAGTACACAGAAGCTTAACATCTATTCTTCAGTCACTAGCTACACCGTCAGGGAACAAGTACATCCTGCATAAGTAACTATTTATTGTGTCCAAAACCGAGATGGATACATCTGTGCACATGAATACAGTACAATCAAATGACTTCTTTGAAACACAAGGCAGCAGGGCATGAGTCAGGTTTGGGACAATTTGGGGTTTTTTTTACTCTCTAAGACTTAAGGAAAAAAAAAAAAGTATCTTCACAGCAAGAACACTGGTCTCAAATGCCACACCACACATTACATCTGTTGTAGCTTTGGCATTATCTTTACTGTAGAAAGCAAAGCAGTACTTGTGTTATCATTTATCACTCACAAATTAAAATTTCATACTGTAAAATTACACACACAGTTATTTGATCAGTTCATCACAGGTCCCCGGTTGTGTCACGTGAACAGGATTTCTTTGGTGCAGAACAGGAAAGTCAGCTGGATTTTAAACTGAAGGATTAATCAACAATATCTTTGATAATAAAAAGATTTCACCCTGCATAACTGGCCTGAAAAATCAACTTAGCTTTTCTTCAGCAGCAGCCATTTCACAGAGCATCTCCACAGTACTAGCTAAACGTTCAGTTACTACACTGTTGACCCTGGTGTACAGGACAGATGTAACCTTTGCAAATATTTCTCTCATGGTCTATAGAACTGCCTGCAGCAGTCTGCAGGACCATTCCTTCATACAATCAAGGAAGCTACATGAGACTTTTATCAGTTTCCAGGCATCCAGCTTCCAGTGAGTATCAACTGACCTACTCTTTATTCCAAGTTAATTACTTAGTAATCTTCAGGAACTGTCATATATGATGAAATATGATGCAGGCAATGCAAGAGGCTGTAGGGTTAGATGTGTCCGTTACACTGTGATGATATAGTTCCCATAAGTTCAGACACTGAACACAGGAAAAATACTTCAACACTACAGAACACCGCAAGCTTTTGGTCAGCATCTCATGCAATACATGAGATTTTCTGGTTTAGATCTAGGTCATGTTTTTTTGTGTAGAAACTATGCACTGAAAACTTTTTAAGCTGCTGTACTTTGAAACAGGCAGCAAACTCTGCACCTAGCCTGATCTACAGTGTCACTGATGTGATGCTGCTACATCAAGATTCAAGCCTGCAAGAAATTCCTCACAGCGAGATCTATTTAACAGCTCCATTAGAGATTCATTGATATCTCTGTTGAAAACAGAGTCAAAGTTTCCATTCACGCAGGCTTCATTTTCCAGTTGAAAATTACTCATTAAATCCTGCATCCACTTGAGCTCCTCAGAAAGTTCTTGACTGAGAGATTCATACTGACTCTGCAGATCAGCATATTTCCCGGTTATGCCTGTAAGACTAGTGCCTACAGTCTTGATATCGTCTTGTAGGTGCCTTTTCAGGGATTCAATTTTACGGTATTCATACTTCAGCTGTGACAGCTTGTGCCTCACGCTTTCATTCTCCTCTTTATACCAAGCTTCTTTCTCATTATAAATGGAAACCAGAGCATCAATGTCCTCCTGTAAGGAATCGTGGGATACAGCCAAAGTGCTGAACCCCCGTTCCGTAAGTGAAATGTCTTCTACTATCCGGGTAAAGCGTTCAAAGTTGATGTAGGTGTTATTGGGAGGCATACTCGAATGGCACTTTATGGTGTACTCCCTCAGGCGTTTTGTCTTCAGCTGCGTGTTCTCAACCTTCTTGTTTTCTTGGACTTTTGTTTCTTCTTTCAGCTGGCGAGCCATCAGACAGAGGAACCAATATTACTGACCTTTCACAAGACAGTGCAGTAATTCAAAACTATACACAAAGGATGCAGCCTGAGCTTGCACAATGCTGGGAGAGCCTTTGCTCCCACAGGCTTTCCTTCATGCATTTGAGTAAAACAACAACCAAGCAAACCAACACACAAACCCAGACTTGAATGTGACAAGTGATGTGCATTCACTCCAATGTGGTAAGTGTAAGTAACAGGGCCCCAATTGATTCTCATGTTGATTTTTAGCAGTTAACAGTCTCAAAGCCATCAATATTTGTAAGAGGAAGACCAACAATACTGAAAACGTTCCAGTTAATGGTTTGTGCAATGCAAAGCAAAAACTGCATTTCGAACATCCTCATCAGTCATGCTGAGATTAGCTAAATATGTTTTCAATAAGAGACTTATCCACGAAAGCAAGCCATGTTTATGATGAAAAAGTACATACAAAGGTAAGCAAACCAGCAGACTTGGCACAGCAGTTAGATCTTCAGAGAAATGGTATTTTCCACATTGGATGTAGAGAAATCTCAACTCAAGAAAGCACTAAACCAAACACATAGCATATGTCCATGCAAACTGAGAAATGGAAAAATGCAAACCCCAGTTTAAGGTAGGATATACTAGAATGTGCAACAAACATCAAAGTTTTGGTAAGAAGAGGTCATTTGCAGAAATCCAAGGATTTAGTTAGATCCAACCAATTTCTTCCCAGTGCATTTCTTTGAGACACACAGTATCACTATGCACCTGGAGGGCAGTTTTCCACTTAACACAGCAATAAGAGTGAGAACATCACCCCTGTTTTGCTCATAGTGTGCCTATTCAGACTTACCGTTATCCATGGATGAGACAGAGCTTCCTGAATTGTAAGCCGTTTCCTAAAAAACACCACAAAACCCCCCCCCACAGAAGTGAATGAGAAATACCTGGTACACAAGTCCATTGACTTTGTTTTGTTCATCCTACGTGCTTGGAAAATAAAGTCTTTCTATACATCTTGAATATGACTATGTTTGAATCAAGGTATACAACATCAATTACACCAAAACTGGCTTTTGGAACGCATCACTGCAGGAGCTGCCATTTCCAGAGAGGAATACTTCAAATCTAGTCAATCCTAACTTCCTTCTGCATTGTAGCAGTTTGGTGAACAGCACATAAAGAGCACTGAGAGCCAAAGGCAGAAAACAGCACTGCAGAGGGACTGCCGCTGCACATGGGACAAATCAGTACCAGGGACTTGTCCTTCCTTAAAGGGAGGTTGCTAGACCTGTGCAAACCTGTCACCAACCCCACCCACTGCAGCCCATTCTAAGGCCTGAGGATTTGCAGAAATCTTGGCTAACACCTTGCCTCCTTCTCTCCAATACCTATCTTCTCCCCTAATGAAACCATTAAAAAGAACTTCAACGGCCTGACTTCCCTCCAGGACAAAGAGGGTTATAGGGAAGGAGATGCTACTTCCCCATTCCACAGCTTTTATTAAAAGCCAGAAAAACATATTTTTACCAAGTTTATCCTAGAGACAAATGGATCTTTCTGAACCAACACTTACCGTGTATCTTTCACCAGGAGTTTCTGAATAAAATCTTTTGCCAAGTCACTGGTGTTGCTGAAAAATTCTTCATCAAATTCATAATTCACAGCTGTGATATTGGCAAGCGTTTCTTGTTTAGTTTCTCCAAGGAAAGGCGAAGCACCACTGAGGCTAGATAAGCCAGAAATAAAAATCAGCTGGAAAAATAAACAGTAGAAGTGCCCTATTGAAATTACAGTGAGTGTATAATACAGTCTCAGGACATTTGTGGATCTCGTGCGGTAGCAGCCATGCTACATGGCAAATAACAGGTCCAGCTTTGGCTCACTACATCTATGGGTTATGAATCAGACTCATCCTGAAAGTCTCTAGTATGGCACTAATATGTGCATGCAGATAAAAATGCACAGATTCTCCTCTCTCAAGAGCCTCACTGAAGTCATTGCTAATCAAAGCAGAAGTTTCAGCAGAGTCTCTATTCCTGTGAACCCACAACTACCAGGCAGAAGCTTCCATAAGCTTCAAAGAGAGAAAGTAATGTTTCTATACATTTTCTTTGGGTAGGAAAAGCCCTGCTCCTACTGCTTTTCTGCCTGCAAAGCTACTGACAAGTTCTCTGTGCAGTGCGTTCAGCCAAGAGACCTTTCTCAGCTGGAACAAAACACAAAGTGGGATGGGCAGTCAGGTGCGTGGCCTTCCTAGGAGCCAACTCCGATGGACAGGTAGTGTCATGCTGCTCCTTAAAAGGAACCCACAAACAAAAGGTCTTTGCCTACAGTAAAGTCCAGCTGCTTCTGAGCCATGCAAAGTTTCACTCTGTTGGCACTCTGCTCTAACTGCAAGGATATAATGGAGACAACATAATAAAGTTATTCAGCATCTTACGAGAAAAAGCTTTCCTCCTGCTTTGCCCATCTCTCAACAGTGAGTGACAACCTTCATCTTTGATGCCTGTGATACCTCTGCTCCACTAAACTCAAGTGTCAGAACAGACACACTGCAGACTCCTCCTGCCCTTTCCTTCTTCCCTCCCCCAATCCACAGGGATGCCGACCAGCAAAAGCCTGCTTGATAGGAAATATTATTTATACCAAGGCAATTGATCTCATCCCTTTTTGAAAATCTTCTGGGCTATTATTATGCTTACCTATTATGTCTGGCTTTGATAGCACAGTTCCAGGATGCAGCAGGCTCAAAACAGGGCTTCAATAAACTCCTGGGATCTAAACTAAGGTTGTGAATACTAAACCACCTGCTTACATGATCCTGCCCAACAGTCCTTTTACCTTGTTGTAAAGCCACTGCCATGTTGGCTGGGAATTTGGGGATAAGAGGAAATTTAATGGAACCACCTGGGCCATTCAGCCCAGTTCCCAGCTACCACATGTGGTTTTATCCACAGAATAAACATTTGAGTGCATAAACTGTTTCCCCTCCCTCTATAATCATACAACAATGCTGAAGCAGCTTACACAGCAAGGCAGAATGAGTTAGGTCCTCCAGTTCTCTTCGATGCAGTAAATGTCACCCCATAAGCGACAGTCAATCTAACTTCCTAAAGGGCTTTACATTCGCCCTCTTAAGCTTTTGTTCCATTTCTGTTAGCCACAAAGAAGGCTACAAGCAGGCACCTTGCCACAGACCGTGGGCACTGTTCCAAAACTAAAGCTTGGAAACCTGCCCTAGAGCCTTGGTTTCTATTCCCTTTCCCAAAACTATGCAATGAAGCAGCTGTAATTCCACCTTCTGGCTCTTTGCTGGAAGCCAAAGCCAACAGTGCTCTATTTGCCTCTTTGGGACTTAGTCTTCAGGTCTGTGAAATGAGGAGATTCTCAAATCCTAGCACCTAATGCAAATGACTTGTCATATCCTGACTCTGCCTGTAAATATCTAACAGCAGAGCTCAGTTTTAAAGGCTTTGCCCTTACAAGCCAGGGAACCACTCCACTGGTTGCTGAATTAAAGACCTGTAGGCATTTTGAGCTCTGCACTTAATGACGGCACCCATTTGCTTGCTGCCATGTTTGCTGAAGTAGGTAGACCCACCCCATTTACTCAGACTTCTTCAGAACAAAAGGCTTTAAATTCAACAGGCAATACTAAAGGCATACACATTCCTAGTACTTAGCATACCATGCAAACTGACCCCTCCCATCACAAAAAGCACTAGAGTGCTCCTCTTTAAATGTGGCAAATTAGTCCTCTGAATGTTATAAGGGACAGCAGAAGCCCGGATAGGAATGACACAATGAGATATTTCCAAGCATGCAGGTCCTGCCATGAGCTGCTCCCCAGCAGTCACAGCAGCTTGATTTCAACGGAAGCAGTTAGGTCCAAGAATTGCTGATCACTTCTGTAATTCTCTTATCAAAACAGAGGAAAGGATAACTGAAGCAGCAAGTGCTGTCCCTCCAATGCACACATCCATTGTCACACAAGCATTTCTCAAGTTGCCAAGCTCCACCTTAAAACTCCCCAAGGCCTTGTCCCCAGGATGCCCACAGAAGCTCATTTCTTTGAGTCTGACCTTGTCAGAATCTCCTACTTTTATTTATTCATCACCAGTTGACACACTTTTTTTTCCCCTCGTGCTGACTACAATGATATTCCCAACCAGCCTTTGCTTTACTAGTTTTAACAAGCCCTTTTGTCTCCTGTACAATGAATTCTCAATTCCCACAGTCAACTTCTCTGCTCCCAACCCCACTTAAAATCACCTTTTGAACATGGGTGACCACATTTATGCACAGTAACCTAGACTGATTTGTCTTTACAAGCAAATTAAAACTTCCCTGTATTCACCTGAAATAACTCACTGTGTAAATAGTACTATTACACTTTCTGTTTGTATTTCCTCCACACACTGCGAGCTCGTGGTCATTCTGTAAGCAACCAATACACTTGGGCTTTTCCATCCTGTACCATTTGAAGCTGATGAGATCCCATCAGTATAAATGCCCAATGATGCTAGAGACATTTCAGAATGCCCCTCTTCTTTTACCCCTTCTTTTAAACTTGAAAAGGCTGCAGGATAACATTTGTCCATCAAACAAACCACTGTCCACCCCCTTCTTAAATGACTAAAGGGAAAAGCAGTTTCATACTAGTAAAACAGAGCTTTAGGAACACTTCTACACAACAAATCCACTGTACTCACAGTATGTAGGTGATGACTCCTATGCTCCTAAAAAACAAAGGAGATTTATTGCAGGGGTTCTACACGACCTGTATTCTTCTGAATATACATAATATGAAAAAATCAACAGTAGCTGCTATACAGGCAGCTTTAGAAAATACATCTCTTCCAAAGAATGGTGTTTCAGGGTGTTGAGCATGAATTTAACACACAACTTCAAGTAATGTATTTGAGGTCTTTATGTATTCCTACTCTGGCAGGTATTTATCACAGGACACATCAGAAATGCAAAGAAACAGAAACAAGGAAGTTTTATTTGGGGTGACCTCTTTTGCCTGCCTTCTCAGCAGATCAGAGTAATACACAGGTCTCCTCTGGAGGAGGACTTGTAAATAAAGCTGTCACAAGTGTGACAGGAACATGTTTTCTTTCAAGAGTCCTCCTCTCCAGTGGACAGTGGCAAAATGTTAACTCTGTAACTGCCTCAGTAAAGTTTTTAATTGTAATATTGCAGAAATTAAATGCTTATCTTTTCATTTAAGAGAATGCATACAAATGGAAGGACAGAGCAAAGAGTTATTAACTGCACATAAGGGCTTGGGGATTTTGTTTGGTTTTTGATTTGCTGCAGTAGAATGGATTCTGTTCAGAGCAAACTGGGAACAGATAACAGCAGAGCAAGGTGAGCGAAGTTCAAAACATACCACATATCTGCAGCCAGTCCCAGTGGTTCGTAGTTCACTATTTCTGGAGCTGTAAGAAGAATTTAATTAAACATCAGCAACTGAGGCAACAGATTTGTACCAGGCTGAACTGAACAGCAGCTCAAAATCACCAAATTACCAAGAGGGACAAAGGGGGCTGGGAAAAAGAAAGGCAGTTCTAGGATGCACTGTTGAGTTTTATGGGCCTGACAGGAATTCAAGTTCACAGGTGTGCAAGAGATTATGTAGAGGAACTTGGAGCATTGTGCAACTCAAGTATAAGGGTAAAACAGATGTTGTATACTAATTACAGTCCTAATTAAAACAAATTACACTTCCCAAGGATACTGTTACCCCCAAGAACCTGAGCTTTTGTCTTGTTTTTAACTGGTGTCATTAAAGCTAGTTTCTAATGGCCAGTCAGAAACAGCCCTTAGGCAAGAGATTGAAACTACATGCCAGACTACACTGGTATCTGTGTCAAAACCTATTATTTTTATAAGAACCATTTCCTTGTTGACAAACATCCACATATAAAAAGCAGAAGAAAAGCCCAAGGTGAGGTAATGAGATGAAAAAAGGCGTCTATAACAGGTGTGTTTAACAATTCTCTCCTTGCCCTCCGCAAACCAACTCCAAAATCTCCAAGTGAAACTAGCAGAAAGGAGTAGGATTAAGCTAAAATCCAAGTAAAGCATATTACAATTATGATCAATGAGGGACAAAAAGAGAATCAGGTGGCAAAATGTAAGGGGAGGTGAGGGGCTTGTACTTAATAGGTACCCAGTGTGAGGCAGTTGTATCAGGAAGCAATGCTAGGGATACCCATGTCATTGTGTCCCCACGTACTGCAAAGCAGAGAACTTACTTGCCCCAGGCAACAGTAAAAGAATTACAACTTTTACTTGCAGGGTTTCACAATCACAACCCTGAATTTACATCTATTTATTTGGCAGCAACCTACTGTCACAGAAGTAGCACATCTGCTTTATAGAAAGCACCTTTTGCCTATTCCAGAAAAATAAAGTAAATCTCTAGTTTTAGGTTACCTTGATAGAAATGTGACTGGAACTACCTCTCACCCTCACTTCTTCACTTTGAAAAGAAGTCTCAACTTCCTCCTGGAACTTGCAATGCATGTCAAATGAACAGGTCACTCACCCACAAATTCTGGAGTTCCAAAAATGTTTTTAAATTCAACTCCATCTTCTATTTTGTGAGCCAGGCCGAAGTCAATGAGTTTGATGTGTGGAATAGAGATATTCTTGTCTAGAAGCATAATGTTTTCAGGCTAAAAATAACCAAAGATAGATCTTTGTTATTACAATATTAATATCTTGAGAAAGTAGCAGAGTTCTCAAATGCCTTTTTTTTCTACAACACTGTAGAACAGGAAACATACCTGTGCCTAACCATTTACAATTCATTCTTTTGATAAAGGTTTGACAACTGAAATTGGACATAACTGAATGGAGCAGAACTACATAAAAGCAAAGCAGACCTACTAAGAGTGATACTTTCATTCCTTTAATTCTATCTTGTGCAAAATCTGCCTTTATCTTCCTGTTAGCACTCCTAAGCTTATTTTCTTAATGATGGCTATTGCCAGGATGAAAACCAGACACCCTTGTTCCCACAATGAGACAGGTGTTTTTCACTCAATTGTATGTAGTCCTCTGATCTAACAAGATATGCCACTAGATTATCAGATCAGCAGCACTGTGACAGGTGAAGCGCAAGCTCAGTTTTTCTTCTCCCTTTTTAAAACAGAAAAGTATCCCTCTGACTCGCGGAGATGTCACACCCTGATCCCATGGACCTGCCCCAGTTACAACAACTGGCGCACACGTAACAGCAGGTAGCAGGTAGTTGAAGCACCTGGTGCAGAGCCAGAATGCCACTGCTGGATCCCGAGGGACAGCTGCACCACTCAGTACTTTGATAGCAATGTTCCTGATTCTGCCCAGTTGTCCCTATACAGTTTTGTAACCCACTGGAAGAGGTCTTATTAAATGCTTCTTAAGGTATTCCAGTCACACCTAGACCTACTTAAGGAAAATGCTCTTCTCCATGAGATTAAATTCAAAGCTGCAAGAACAAGACAAGGAGAGCTCTAGGATTTGTTATCTGAACAGTTCTGAAAATGGAAAGAGCTGGCATCAGAGGTCCTAGCTCCTATATGACAGCAAACTATTAACAGAACATGTAGCATTTCTCACAACATTGAAGGGAAAAGCTGAACCTTGAACTGTGAAATAAAAGCCAACTTCTTCAGCCACAGACTAACTTTCTTTACCAGATGTAATTGATATTTCATAATCTTATTTCTTCAGCTAATATCTCAGCCTTAGTTGTTCCCTACATGGCCCTATTTCACAGGTTTCAGAGTAAGCTATGGGTTCAATTTATCTCCCATGAAGAGCTTTAATGCATTAATTTATCATAACCTAATCATAAGCTCAAGAGCAACAGTGAGACAGTTCAATTGCCTGCTGGCAGCTGCTTGGCCTTTTCACAGCAGATGCTCATGTGGAAGCAGCTCCTGCTAACACACACTCACAGTCAGAGTTGCACTGGGAAAGAGAGCAGATGAATAATTTATTGTCATAGTCACTGGACCAAGAATATTTTAGCCTCAGGCTAACAATTCTGTTTTTCTTCCATGGATCTAGGGCATATGTGTTCGCTCAGACCCATGATGTAAGCTTGTTGAGAGCAGACAGAACAGACTGAAATGGAGAAAAGGCACAGTCACTACCTCTCGGACTGTTTTATTCCTTAGGTGGTGTAAGTCACGGGAGCTCCAATGCAGTCAATGGAGCCCTGTCAAGCGACAAGAGAATTATAAATCACTCTCTACCTAATCAGATTCCTGCTTAAAAATATATGTCTAATTTAACACCAGCAAAATTCCAAACCCAGTGCTTGAAAACCCAGGAGAGTTATTCTGTGATGTTCACTATCAATGCAATGATTGTTTACTTATCCTTCCCAATTTCTATCTTGCGTTTCTTGTTACATCTTCACTGACCACCTAACATTACTGGTATTAAATACCAAAAAGAGTAGCTAGAGATCAGTATAGAGAAAAAGTTGCACCCATATTCTCACAATAATTTCACTGTAGATATTATATTGTTTATTAATACAAAGCAAATATTTTCAGTCCTTGGCTTCTGGATTCATGTAGCAATTACAAAATCAAGTGCACATCCTTCATATGTTCACACATCTCCTATGCTTTTCACATGCACCCCAGGATGATTTGGATGGAAGTTTGCTAACCAGCTTTTAGGTAAGACGTGATGTGCAATATTTGCAATGACTACATACCTGCCATTAACACTGACTCAAGACAAAGCAATTTAAGACAAAGACAGCATTAGGCACACATTTAACACAAGGAATCGGCACATATATCCTGAAAATCTGGGAGGAGTCTATCTATAGCACACACGTAATTCATAGAATCATAGAATCATAGAATAGTAAGGGTTGGAAAGGACCTCAAGATCATCGAGTTCCAACCCCCCTGCCATGGCCAGGGACACCTCCCACTAAACCATGCCATCCAAGGCTATGTCCAACCCCACCTTGAACGCCGCCAGGGATGAAGCATCCACAACCTCCCTGGGCAACCCATTCCAGGGCCCCACCACCCTCACAGTAAAGAATTTCTTCCTCAGATCCAATCTAAACCTCCCCTGTTTAAGTTTAAACCCATTACCCCTAGTTAATAATAAACTAACCTGAATTTAAAGTCAGGACAAGGAACATGTATCTAGCAGTAGAGTTTTTCCTTTTCCCTTCGTCATAAAACAGTTCCCTCCTCTGTTTTATTCTTTCTCCTATGGGATAAGTGCTTTTTGAATGTATTTCTGGAAGGAGTGATGTTTGTGGCAGCCAGTTCTGCAGCTGTGAGCCTGCTACTGAAAAAGCATTTTATTCTCGTCTCAAGAGTTTTATTCCCAAGGACAACAGACGCCTAGCTTCAGAGAAGCATGTTCACCTAGGCAGGCCACAATGGAAAGCAGACAGTCTTCTGTACTGTCTAGGCCAGTTGTACTGACACCAAAGTCAAGGATCAAAACTACAGGTGACACCTGATATGGTGGAAAAAGAGCTCTGTGTCATGTGCTTTCAAGACTCTACGCAGCTAAGAAATCAAGAAGCCTTTCTATTAACCAGACTGCACAGGAGAACGCATACTCCTCATGTAATTCTAAACACAGTGGGGACTGGAAGCAGCAACAGTTCCTTGCAACCGGACCTGGCTCCTCTTCCCAAAAATGCATTTCTTCTGTACATCATTCCAACAGTTTTATTTTTAAACACCATGCGTTGGATGACCCCACAAATGCAAACAGTTGAAGGATGAAAACTCACAATTTATTTTTCTCAGTCAGTAAATATATAAGCCCATCCAAAAGTTACTACAGGGAGGTTATCTTCCTTGGAGCACTCAGCTGTGCAGTGCATTTACAATGGCCTTACCTATTATTTTAGGCATGTTATCAAATATCCAAAGTATCCAAAACATTATAAAAGGTACAGTTCACCATTAAAAAACATCAACAATAGAAAATCTAAATCAGCATCTTTACCTTTAAATCAAAGTGAGCAATTTTCTTAGAGTGAAGGTAATTCACACCATCTAAAATCTGTTTGATGAATCTCGTTGCTTCCTCTTCACTCAAAGATTCTTTCTGTGCCAGGAAGTCAAAAAGTTCTCCTCCAGAAACCCTGCAAAACACACCAGAAACATCCTGTTATCTACTGCACTGTGAGACATAAAGTAAATGGAAGCACAGAAAACTGAAGTAGCAAAAAAGCTCCACAGAGTCAGAAAAAGGCCACTTTTGCAGACAACCTAGAGTTATGTGTTCTGGTCCCAGGTGTGCCAAAACTTCTTTCAGGCTTCAGCTCTCTCCCCTGTGAATTAAAGGACTGTCTTTCCCTAAGGCATTAATGCTGCAAGGTGATTCATTAAGGATTATAACGGACCCAAAGAGGCACATTTTTCTTATTGCTGAATCCACAGACACGTATGTATTTCAACAGACAAACTTTGTGTTAACTGCCTCAACTGCTATTTTTCAAAGTTTTCTTTTGGGTGAGACAGAGGAAGTAGAACAAGCTGTAATAGTCAAGAACTGTTGGAGTTATTTCGCTTATGGGTTGCCATCAGAAACATGAGGCACTAAGATCTGCCAATAGATCTCTTTTCTTTCCAGAACAGCCATTGCACTGTCCTAAATACAGATCCTTGCCTGACAGAACTGACAGGAAAGCATTTATTTTGTGCTGAATTTTTAAGAATTAAGCAGATTGTAGGAGGTTAGAAGGTATCTGAAGTACTTTTCCCAAATCAAGGAACTGCTATTGGTAACTGTGAAGTTTTGCATCAAAATTTAAATGCATTCCATGTGTATTTAATACATAAGATTTCTATTTTCATTTTTGTGCCTTGTAATGAGAGGTCCAGTGCTATTTTTCTGTATATTATGAAGCAAGATGATATAAATACTGACTGGGGAATTGTTTGCAGTTGTTATTCATAATTATGTTTACATTTATTGTTCCCAGTATACATTATCATTGGTATTACTGATCTATTCTCATTCAGATTTACTCTTACGGGCACCCACAAAGTGATTGTTGCTCTTGAGTTCAGGTGTACCACCACAACATTGCTCAGGATCCAGAGTGCAAGCATAAGGCCCCAGAAACCCAACAGTCATTTGGAAAACAAGCTTCTGGCCCTGTTTGATGAACAATATGCAGAAGAACTGGCAGGTTCAAATGCTTTGACTTAACTCACAGGCAAGTTAGACAACACTGTGCAATGCAAGGGCTTTGCAAAGATTACTCTGACCCCAGGCTCCTACACACCACTGGTGGTGACAAGATAGTGATTACTCTGCTTCGTTCAGAGCAAACTCTTGTGAACAGCTATAAAAACTGCAAGAAGTCAACTGCAAACAAGAGCGACGTGTCAAAAGCCACAAAGCCATTTGGCTGTCTTGTTAGCTTCTGCTGCTGCTGTGTGTGACAGCATACCTTGCTGGTCCAAAGTCAGAGACTTACACAGAGCCTACCAACTTGGGCATTGATTAGCGGGTATTTTTTGGCAGCTCCCACATATTTGCCTAGGCAGAAGTCACTTGATCCTTTAATTGTCACAACTGAATGTCTGGCAAACAAAAACAAGCATATACAACACAGAAATATGTTGCAACTGCTGCCTCTGGCTGCCGCCTTCTCCCTCCTTACTCAGCCTGTGAGACTCTCCTTTGGTCTCTGGTTTTCTTTTCAGGTAACACAAACCAAGGGTCTCAGCACTACCATCAGCCTTGCTGGACAGGTTGTGTTTTACCCTGCACGTTTCAAGAGCCAGGGAACACTGCTTCCTTTCCACACTGTAAAAGGTTTAGGGACCTTGGTTCATTAGTTTACAAATTATTTCAGTTGTGACAAGCCAGTAAAGAAATCTCCAGGTAAAGTCCTTGATGGAATCTGTGTACAGAGAGCAGGCAAGTACCATTTCCTTAATGACTTCTATTCAAACTGCCCTTAAGCAATCACTTCTGGCAGGCACTAGGGCCCTGTCACCAGGAAGCCAGCTGCACTAGGACACTTGTACTTTTCTGGAATTCAACCGTGTAAGCGCATAACTCTCTCTTCCTCTTTTACCCTGTCAAACCTCCTTGGTGGCTGCTCTTCAAGGCGCACTCTTTAATCAGGACTAAGAATAAACCAGCTCTCTCTCGACCAGACCGACAGCCCATGTATCCCAGCCTCCAGCTCCCCAGCACGTCAGCAACATCCTCCACAACCAGCTACACTACTGAAGACACTGTACAGCCTGTAAGAACAGGGATCACAGGAGATTCACTTGCTAGCTCCTGGCTGTACTTTCCCTCTTCTCTCTAGTTTACACTAACCCTGAATCAGGCTAGACAGGGAGAAATTTCCAAGGTACAGAATACAACAGTAAAATCAAAAAGGAAACAAAAGAAAATTCAAGTGTCTGAAGTCCCTCTGCACTTCACCAGCAAAAGACTCCTTCTTCCAACCACCACAGAAGCATTTCATTTTCTGAAGGTCAGAGGCTGGCATGCATTACAAATGGTACGTCAGTCTCCAATCTCTTATGACACAGCCTAAGACATTAGGCCAAGCTGCAGAGACCTTAAAAGAGTAATTTCAAGGAAAACTCAGTAGAAGAGATGTGACGATTTCTCATTAACAAAGACTCAGCATTTAAAATAGGTTTTGAGTAAATTGTGCACAGGGAGTGGTGAGCAGCTTAGTGCAGGATCATTCTCGTCCAAGTTACTCACCTGAACTCAGAGAAACTGCAGGCAGAAGAGACCTGGCAATCCATAAAGCCAGCCATTATGGAATCCCCCAGAAAGGCAGTTGAACACTAACTCCCTTGCAGTAAAACCCTCATAACTGCACTACAAGTTACACTTGAGCATCCAGGGATGTGTGTTTTCTAAGCCAGCACCACATGTAAAGGAGTAAATGCTCCTTTCTCAAAAGGGCCTCAGGTTACAAAAAAAATTCCTTCCTCTAATTCAATCTCTTTCCCTTTTATTATGTCACCTTATTCCCATGCCAAACAAAGAAGCAAGCACATAATACCTCTGCTCTTCCTTCAAACCCCAATAAAAGACAAGTGACAATGCTGCCTTGGAAACAGCTGCTTATTTTGTGTACACAGCCTTGACACTCACCAGTAGAGGAGACTGGTGCATCAATCAAACACACCTTCAGGCTGCTTTTGTCTGGGCAAAGCAGCCTCGAGGCAGGGCCCAAAACATAGAGAACAGCAAAGTCACAAAAAGCTGTGGGGAGCATATCCCTGAACAATGTGCACAAGGAAGGGCAAACCGTGTACCTGCCAAACTGCACTTAACAGCAGTGGGCTTGGCAATGCTCTTCCTGCCCTTGAACAGAAGAAACAGCACCTGTAGAATCAACCCCTGCATAAAGATTTGACAGTGAGCTTGGGAAAGGGTCATTTTAGCCAAAGCCTCTTTCAAAACACCAGGGTAGCTTCTTCAATCAATCAAGAATACTGGGGACATTCTTTTGAAGCTGAAGTCCACTGTAGCTTAACATAAGGCCAGTTGGCCAGGGGCTGTAATGCTTATTTCAATGAACTGCAGGGAGTATGAGACTCTGATAGCAGAGCATCAGGAGGAGAGATTATCTATTTACAGAGAGAATTTAATTATCTTTATTAGCAATTATCATAATCCTCAATTTGCACACAGCAGCTGAATGCAGGGGCCTTAATCAGGTCAAATTGCACCCTGCCTTTTAAAAAGAGCAATAAGCTACAGCCTAACAACAGGACATGCAAAATGTGTCAGCCCATGTGAGGACAGGAAAAAGCAGAAGGTAATGAATTGGGAGGTTGTTGTAGCACGAAGTAGCTGCCAGTCAGAAAACCCATCTGTCTTCCAGTGCATGGCTACAGAGACCACCATTTGGCCCCAGACTATACTTAAAAATTAACAGATGTCTATCATCACTCATATGCCATCTGCCAGTAGTCGCAGTAATCTCCAGGAATGCTCCCTGGCCTAAATTCCTGCTCCCCTGGAAAGCGAGTGGTTATTTCATTTCACTCAGGGATCAAAGCCTCATAGCCTGGATTCCATTTGCAAGGCCAAGGCAGGGGCCCAAGGGAACAGAGGGTCTAGGTACCTTCAGCAACAGTGTCTCTGTATTTTGTGCTTCATACATACAGAAAACTTGCATCATTTATTCATTACCCAAAAATTGCAGTAAGTAGAAGACCTCAGGCTGTCTCCTTGCTTACAGCTTTCCTTTAGTACCATGAACTGACAGATAAAGGATATGTCATCATCTGCACAGGTCCTCTAAGACTCAGAGCTTGGTGAACCAGATGATACTGATTCCACCACACAGCAGGACACAGCCAAAAAAACCTTTAATTGGTGTCTGTCTTTCTTCATTACAAGACAAACTTCATCCCCTTAGGCCAAGACCATACATGCTGACCAGCAAAGCTCCATTTACTGTAAGAGCTACTTCCATCCCTGGCTCCGATGAGTACAAGCAAACCTGTACCCTGCTGTGCTTTGTGTGACAGTGTTCAGGCTTTCCCTGGTTCTCCGTGGGGATTAGGAAGGCTGAGCCACACAAATACACATAGATATAAATTTGCATGTGCACTAAGAATTTACATCCCTTTTAACTCCTTAAGGCAGACCAACAAAACACACCGTAAACTGTACAGAAGGACAGGTTTTGAACAAAGGTCTGTACGACCATCCATGCACACAGCCTCTCATTTCTATTACATTCCCAATCCTCAGCCATGAAACACCTGGAATGGCAACAAGTCAAGTGCCAAGTTTCATCCAAATTCATTATCCCAGTGTAAGTCTGGTTATAAAGAAACCCAGTCCTAAATGGCAAGGGTTTTCCTCCATCACATGGCGGCACAACAGAAGAGTAAGCAGCTTTCCTTCGCTCTCACCCTGCCACTATTCATCCTCAGTAGTCAAAGTCTGGGGATTGAAAAAACCTCTTCCCTTGCCCTCCTTTCCTTTTGTCCCCTAGTCTCCTCTAAATGAGGAAAATATGGCATTACAGAGAATGGCTGCAAATACTGCAAAGAACTTGACACCTTCACATGTATTGAAAGAGACTAAGCAGACAGAAAACTGAAATCAACATTCAGAGGCCATTCGTGCTTCCTCCAAGGTTCACGTTAGGGCAGCACTGGGCAGACATGAGGTAATCCCTCTGAGTAAACTGTTTTCCAGCTGACAGCACTCCCTGGCTCAGTAACAACAGCCTCAGCTGATGTTAAGGTGCACCTGTATCCCCAGGGCACATGGATGAACTGGGGGGCCAGTTTACCAGCAACCTCATGCAATTCTCCTGCCAAGATCTGCGAGGCCTGAGAACCCAACAGCTCCTTTCTAATAGTGCCTCTATGTTCTGTCTGCCTCTGCAGCCCTTTCCACTTCCTGTTTACCTCATCCTACCCCAGAGGATAGGAAGTCCCCTTACTCACAGCTCAAGGATGAGGACCACATCCGTCTTGTTCTCATAGATGTCATGCAGCTTGATGATGTTGGCATGCAGGATCTGCTGCAGAATAGAGACCTCCCGCTCAATTTCCTCACGTCTCACTCCGCGGCGGCTGGCCCTGCTCTGGCGTTTCTTAATGAACTTAGCAGCGTACTCCAGCCCCGTGCTCTTGTCTCGACATTTCTTCACTATGGCAAACTGGCCACTGCAGGGAAAAGAAGATAACGAAAGGTCTCTTAAAGCTTTCATATAATCACAGAGTCCCAAATAAGCCATTCACATACAGCCCCTGAGCAACACTGCTAACCATACCAGCTTGGTTTTGGTCCAACAGCGAGGACTGTCAGAATTCTGCAGTCGCTATAGCACAACAAGGTGGCCTCCTGCTGTGTCTGAAATTTAGCAAAGCCAAGCAGTGTCTGACAAGGGAGGACAGATGTTACCATCTCCAAAAAGCAGTTTGTGTTTAAATGAGTAAGATCTGCCTCAAAAGGTCCAGATTACCACTCCTTCGCTGGGTAATGCTTCAGGCATTCAAGTCTGCAACATGCCACTGGATGTTCTGAAAGGATACACATGTGTTTAAGTGCTTCCCTTACGAATAATCTCTCAGAAAAGAACTGAAAGGGTTGAAAACCATTTGGAAATGTAGAACTGGCCTCCAGTAACCGACTTTCAAATAAGATAATTGTTTATTCATATTTCTGCACTTCACTTGACAATTCAGTAAAGCAACAGAAATGTAACCTTGAGTAAGTGCAGTGTTCTCACTGCACTTCAAGGACAAAGAATTTCCCACTGTACCAAATAGTGAAGTGGCGGCATTAAAGTTTAAAAGGCATGTAGCTGCCAGTTGCCAAGCAAAGTTTCCTCACTGTGGCTCCTAAAGTAAGATATTCCAGCCCAATCTCCTAAGAGGGAAACACCTGGCAGTCCGATGGCTAACTCAAATAACAGTAACCCTGCAAGCTGCAGTGTTAACGTCAGCAGTGGGAACCTTTCAAGCTGAGACAGTTGGTACTGACTCTTCAATGGGAAAGCAGGGGATGCTGCTTAGTTTTCCTTTATGTGAGCTTTGCTTTCTTCATCATGCCCCGGAGAGGCAGTGTTTGAATTGCCAGAAGGCACCATCTCTACAGAACTGATGTTCCCTCCTTCTCAATTTCCGTTCTGAAAAAGTAACTATAATCAAGCTGGAAATGTCTTATCAAAACTAAGAAAGAATCTGCAGCTAAGAAATTAAGAAGTCTGCAGCTAAAACAGGGTTTGAAGAATACAAATTCTACATAAGGCAAGAATGTGGAATGAAACAGTGATTATTCAGAGAAACCTTTCTCTCATCACATTTGGAAGGGACAAAGACAACTGTGTTATCTTAGAAATGTTTAATCACACCAAAATCAGCACAGACATACAAAGAAGGAAATTCAATCATAAGCTATTAACATGTGTTTGCATTTAGTCTGCAAAGCGCATGTTAAGAGAGCTACTTCTACTTACAAAAATTAGGAGAAAAGGATGTTCTGTAGCTAAAGGACTGAAGGGATTTAAGCAATCTGAATTCTGCCAGAAATGTATTGTATACCCTTTAGCAATTCACTTTTGCCCCAACAACAAAACAGGGAAAAGACTTCCTTCCTTCCACACAGTAAGCTTATGGATGCTTGTACACTGCCCAGCATAAAGCTGTCTATCTCAGTTTGCTGCTACTCTAACAGAAACGCTAAGGACAACTAGTCCTGTGCCATGCAACGTAACAGGCTTTTCTCCAAAGTGACTCCAAAGAGCAGATAAAAATCACACTTAAAGAGAAAGATAATTCTTTTCACGAAGGATCACTTGACAGATTTAAACAGCTGTATTTTTTTTTTAGTTTCTTTAAAATCTGTAACTCTCAAATCAAGCAAAGAGCAGTGGGCATATGGATTTAAATATATATTAACTCCTTAGATTGATGAATGAAAATACTTCTATACTTGTTAGTCTGAAATTGTACGAAACCTGTATGGCTTGAGATTTCATCAGAAACTCTTACATTCCAACCCATCTTTACTAAAATCAAATTGGGATCAAGATTTCTCACAATACCTATGCAGAATTGCCTTCTCTGGACACAAACACTCTCCAATTTTCAAGTTCTCCTCAGAGTTTGAAGACTGAAACTCAAAACCTTACAGGTTTTAAGAAAGAGAACCTAGGTTAAAGCACAAAAAGCACTGATGTTAACTCTTTCAAAGAAAACTGATGTAGACTCACTGCTCTCGTCCAACTCAAGCACCAATGAGGAGTGGGAGCATTTGGTCTTCGCATCAGCTTAAGTCAGTCCAAACATAAATTAGCTCAGTGCAATCCATCCAGGATGAGTTTCATTCATAATGCCCCCTTTCACTTCTCAATAGGAAGCCCAGTATTTTCACTGATTCAATGAAGCCAGTAACTTTCATTCAAAATATTAAACGTTGTTAACAAATATGTATGTTCTGATGAACCTTCTTATACATCATGGTACTTCAATATTTTTTATTACTTTACCTTCCCGCAACTTACGCCTAGTGCCGACCTAGACATAATGATGTATAAAGTACATAATGAAATGGGATGCTGAATTTGAGCTGGAGGAAGACAAGGAGCTAGCAAGGAACTGTTATAGTGACAAGAACAACTGTCAAGGAAAATGACTCTAACAGCAGCATTCAGAGATTGTGTTTGGTAAGCCTGATAGCAGGCTGCTGCTGACAAGTCTTGAAGTAACATCTCTGCAATAAAAGCTACAAGACTATGAATGGAAAGAAAAGTTGACTACTTTTGTTTGGGCACTAGGTTAAAGGACCTCATAGCCCACTAGACAGCTGGAGAGTTGAGCCTGTGGATAAGGCCATGTGCTTCAGCCTGCATCTTGTGCTAACAGTGAGATGCAAGACTAGCAACCTGTAAAGATGGATTAGGACTTTAGTTCAACAATTTTTGGCTAAAATTATTGCCTCATGAAAGCTACATTTTGTTTTGGCAACTTGGTATCAAAATGGGAGCAGGGGTGAATTAAGCAATATCTGCAGAACCTCAGTGACTGAGAGGCAAGGAACCCCAGCTCAAAATCATGTTTCACCCTTCTCATAATAATTGGAATGAAAAACATGGAAATTTTTAGTCTAACCACACATGTAACCCCATAGCCTACCAAGCATTCCTCAGCCAGAAAAGGCCCAGGTTTTATCAATGAGCAGTATTTCACTGCATTTCCAACATAGAGCAGAAATAAACTTCACAGTTCTACTAAGCTGCATGGCCAGGAAGCCACAGCCAACGCAAAAAGTAAGAAACCTCTGAGAACAGTACAATGGCCCTTGCCTAGGGTGTGTAAAGCCTAACAGGTATGCAAGATCCCACCACCAAAAGAACTACTTTATCCAAGCCCTTGTCTCCTCAGATTCACGAATCTCTGCTGATGTCCAACCACTTCCCAAACAGACAAAACAAGACAGCAAGTTCCGTTTCACACCCAAGAGCACCCCTGTGCTCTCCTGCCACAATGCACTTTATGTTGGAGATCTCACTCTGCAAGAACTGGAAGATCTCCAGTCTCAGACTACACATTTAGTATCAGGTATTGTCTTACTCAGGGCATTATATCCAGACTGGCAAGGAAAAGATTCATCTTACAGATAACCTTAACCTTTACCTACTGTGATTTTATCTGCCAGGATAGAATCTCTTTATAAGAATCACAAACAAGCTCATTAAATGCAACCCCTATGACTACGCTGTGAGCTCTGAGCTGTTATTGTGTTCAATATTATTATATCCTTCACTGGCTTGGTAAATGAGAGATGCAAGTACAGTTGGAACTTAAATTATGCAGCATACACAGCAATTATATTCAGAACCTTATAATTACATAATGGACTTAGTGCCTCATTAACACAGACATCTGGTTGGAGTCTGTCTGAAACCTACAAAGGCAAAGAAATTGAAAATTAAGGCTGTCGCTTGGTGCTCGACTGCTCTCAAAAGCTGACACTGCACAGCAGAGGCAGCCCCTCATTCAAAGGGCTCAAACCAAGCCTGGCAGACTCAAGTACTTCTTTTGGTTTTCATTTTCGTATGCACCCTAAACACTTCTCAGGAGAGACAGGAACAGATGGGACAAGTGCACTTATCCCTTTAGGAATAGCCAATCACAGCTGGAATTGAGACTGCAGCCATTTGTCAAATCCATTCGTTCATTCATATTTCTGTCTCCTGGTTTTATCACTATGTTGCAAACCCTGGAGAACTCAAGAGAACGTAAATCCTGTACAAAATCCCTAAGCTTGCCTTAAACATTCTGCTAAAGAGGTCATTCTGTAGTCCCGAGAGCTGCTCGTGTAAAACATGGTGGGGTTCACGGGGTTTTTGTTTGCATGACCTGCATCTTGCTTGGTCCAGACTCTAATGAGACATGGTACCAATGTTGCTGTGTTTGTTTCCTCAAATTCTCTCTGGAAACATCAGTTTTGCCAGCAAAGTTCAGAGAGAAAATACTGTTTTATGAATGCTGATTATGGGAATGAACGCAGTTACTTTCACATTTAATAAGTCCAGTGATACTGTGAACTTTGTACACTTTTGTTTCCTTTAAACGCTTACACAAATTATTACATCACAGCATAGGAATTCCTGCCTTCTGCTTTTACATAGTTAGTCTGGGACAACTGTTCATCACAATACCCATTCCCTTGTAATCTCCCATTTCCCCCTGAATGTACAGCCACAAATATACTCCACTTGCTCCTGTCCCAGTCTTCGTGCCATTCCCTTTATCCCTTAAAAATATGCTTTTGGAAACAGCCTTTCCTGAGACAGTTTATGACTGAGTAGAAGAGGCTGCAAGCCACAGGGAAAAATACAAATGCACCATTTCTTATCCTAGGACATTTAAGACAGTGACAGTGTAATTACCCACAATACCGTCCATTTCCCCCTCTCATCCGTTTCCCTCTCTTATCCATTTCCCTCCTTGCTGCAAATGCTTTGCCTATGTTTGTTCCCGAATTCCCAGCGTCTCTATTAAAACATCCCAGGGTAATGCTCAAGTATTTTCTGACCACCTTAAAGACTGCTGTCATAATGCAGCAGGCACTGTATCTCTCCACACAGGTAGTCCAATGCTTTGCCTGGTACCGAAAACCCAAAGCACACTAAGAGCTAAAGGCTGGAGAAGGAACAGGCAGGGAGAAAAGTCTTTGAACAAGTGTTGAAGGGGTAGCACACCACTCTGCTTTTCTGCCAAACACAGTAGATAGTTCATGTGGAGGCTCACACAGCTGTGAAAAAAGAAGATGCCTCACTGGTATTTTCTAATCATAGCCAGACACACCTTGAATTTCTTGTTAACTAAAGAGCTTGTAAAGCCGAGGACCAAGACAAGACTGGAGCACCTCCCATATGAAGATAGGCTGAGAAAGTTGGGGCTCTTCAGGCTGGAGAAGAGAAGGCTGCGTGGAGACCTCATAGCAGCCTTCCAATACCTGAAGGGGGCCTATAGGGATGCTGGGGAGGGACGCTTCATTAGGGACTGTGGTGAGAGGACAAGGGGTAATGGGTTTAAACTTAAACAGGGGAAGTTTAGACTGGATCTGAGGAAGAAATTCTTTACTGTGAGGGTGGTGAGGCACTGGAATGGGTTGCCCAGGGAGGTTGTGAATGTTCCATCGCTGGCGGTGTTCAAGGCCGGGTTGGACAGAGCCTCGGATGGCATGGTTTAGTGGGAGGTGTCCCTTCCCATGGCAGTGGGGTTGGAACTGGAGGATCTTAAGGTCCTTTCCAACCCTAACTATTCTATGATTCTATGATTACTGCACCTCTTAATGCATTTCCAGTCAGCACACAAGAATTAAACAGCATCAGCTTACCAAAACTTTCAACCTAGGCTAGGAAAAAGTAGAAGAAAGGGAAGTATGCCTCTCTGGCACCTGAGTTGACAGCACTGAGGAATTAAGCCATTTACTTAATTTCACACAGGGAGTCTGTGGCTGATCTTAGACTTGAAACTGAATTTCACAGCTCACTTGTCCAAATTTCAGCCAAATATCTTTATGGGTTTTAGTATATCGCTGAACTGAAGATAACTTGGCTCATACACAAGTATTTACAACACACACGATAAGCTCAGAGGCTGACACTTCCCAATTCCTTCTTGGCTTTTTTTTTTTTGAGAAATGGAGTTTGTTCCCTTTCAGAGCTATTTTGGACAGCTGTACAACAGCCTTGTCACAGATTCAACATGGGCTGTCCTCAACTGCAGTAACAGCTCAAGAGTATAAACAGCAGCAGCTGCAACCTGTCAGAATATAATTAGGTACAACATCAGATCTGTCCATCATTAGCAAGGGAGTCGATCCTAGCAATGAAGACAACCTATTATTCACATTGCCACTACCATCTAGGAGATCTGTCACTGAATAAGAACACAGCAAATATTACTAGCTGGTTTTGGAGTCAATCTTCAGAAGCATGCTTTAGAAGAGCACAAGTTCAGCTTATTTAATTGTTGTGCAGTTCAGGAGATGATGCAGAAATGACGCGGGGAAGAGAGAATCTGGGCAATCCAGAATAACAGGATTCTTCCTGCTCTTTTTACAAAGTTTATTTTTAATACTGGCTCTGGAGGGCAATGCTGTGGGACACAATTTGATGTGGCAGCATGACTGAGGTGCAGCCTGACAGCTGTGAATGTCTTAATGCATAACAGTGGTGTTGCTACACAGCATTAGAATAAAGAGAGCCTTCAGTGGCTGTTTGTATAGGTAGGGGTTTATATGACTCTTCTCCGATATTCCCGAAACACCACATCCATGAATAGCTTTCATGAAACACTGAAAACATGTAAATAGAATCCTGAGCTGACAGTCCAGGTTACCTGGAGTGGGGAGGTCAGGAAGCTGGTTCTGTCATTTGAGGAGAGCAAACCATTTCTTCTCCAAATACCAAACCTCTGCTCCCTTTCTGCACATTCAGTCTATTTCTTTATGCTCTGTCCATGTTAATCTTATTCTCATTTATTAAAGAATTCATTATTCATTTCATTTATTAAAGAATTCTAAAAAAAGAGGATTTTTATTACTATGACTTTTGGTAGCTGTTAAAACTTGAAATTCCCATAAAATAGATGATGCATTCAGACATGCTGACAGCTACGCTTCTTTGAGAACTGAATCTCGCAAAGGAGAGTGCTGGGGCATTCTGTCAGCCAAGAGGCAACACTCAGCTTCCTAGATGAGCCAGGACAATTTACTTTGGAACAGATTTGCAAGGGATTTTAAGAAGCAACCTCCCACTGACTCTAACAGTAATTAGGTTCCTACAGACTTGATGGAAAATAACACCTTAGTCTTTCTGTACTTAATTTCCCAAAGCCTGTAAAATGCAGATAATGCTACTGGGGAAAAACGAAATAGAATTCTAAGTGGTAAGCATGCAGCTGGATCTACAAATTACTTTAATGTCTCTGGACATCACTAGAATTGCCATTATTATAATTCATATTTTTACTCACAAGAATATATGACCAGACAGAAAACTAAAATAAAACCTAACAGCAGCTCAACCAGTCTTTTATCTGCCTATATTCACAAACAGACTAATGCGAATGCAAAACAGTTTAACCCTTCTTTTCATGGAGCACCTGCAAACTCACTTGGGGGTCTGAGCATTTAGTTGGGCTTCCTTTTGTTTCCAAGTGGGAGGTGTTGGCTTGAGGCTGGAGTTTGCAGGGAGGAGTGGCTCAGCTCAACAATGCCAGCAGCATATGGCCAGGCTGTTGGAAGGGTGCAATCACAGCCTACTGCAGAAAAGACACAGCAACACTTTTCCCACAGGCTTTTTACTGGAAAGGTGCCATAAACATCTATTACTCTTTTTCGATCTTGGTTTTGACCTACAGGAGGTGCAGGAAGGTGAAAAAGTTTCCTCTCTTCATTTGAGAAGAACAGAAAACAGTAATCGAAAGTACACGAAGCTACAGCAGTATGAACATAGTAATACTGACATCAACACATAGAATCACAGAAGCACAGACTGGTTTGGGTTGGAAAAGACCTTAAAGCTCATCGAGTCCCAACCCCCCGCCATGGCCAGGGACACCTTCCGCTAGACCAGGCTGCTTCAAGCCCCACCCAACCAGCCCTTGACCAGTGCCAGAGATGGGGCAACCACAGCTTCCTAATATCCAATCTAAATCTCCCCTCCAGCAGGTTAAAGCCATTCCTCCTTGTCCTGTCCTTACAGGCCCTTGTAAAAAGCCCCCCTCCAGATTTCTTGGTACATCCGGTATTGCTGCACCAGATAGAAAAGTTCATTAAACTGCTGTGAACACTATCAAATGTTTTTAAGGGAAGTGGAGATGACCTTCCATTTCCCTTGATCTCCTCCCTCACATGTTTTGTTGTTGCTTACTGTGTTAAGGTGACATCAAGCTCTTCATAGCCTACTTCAGCTCTTGCTCAGATGTGCATTTCTCTCAAGACTGAGTCGAAGAAACTGTGGTTGCTATGCCAGCCAGCTGGTTTTAACAGTGTCATTTCATTCCAGACAATATAAGGGCCTTGAAGGGAACTTCTCACACCAGAAGTTTCAGAGCCATACTATGTAGGAAGACAATAAAACTCAAGCCTGATTGCACCTCAGAAGTGGATTAGTTACTGGGAAGGTAAAAGACACGCTGGAGAACTTCCACATTTTTGGACTATCCTGTTTAAACTGCTTCCTCTCTGCATACTGAGGAGATCAGAAACACCCAGGTGCTGAGCTCAGCTTCAGCAGAAAGTGGGGCTGCCTCAGGCACGCCACTTCATCCATGTACTTTACTGTGTTACCCTGTAAAATGACAGTCATAGCCATGTGATGGAACCAGATGGTTCTGACTTATGTATACATCAAACAACAAAACCACAATTCCAATGTAAGATGATTTTCTATAGGAGAGTAGGGTAGACGCTTCAGTCTCACAGCATCCTTCCCCACTACCCAAAATATGCTCTATGCATCTAAAAGCAAGATTTAGAGGTGTCCCTGCCCATGGCAGTGGGTTGGAACTAGATCATCCTAAGGTCCTTTCCAACACAAACCATTCTATGGTTCTACGGCATAATTCACAGATATGGTTGCCTATGCATAGGAAGCCAAAACACGGCTCAGAGATCTGATGTTAGGTTTCCTAGGCTTTGCAAAGTTTGGCTCTGTCTCTAATTGGATGACACATTACGTTTGGTCCCTTGACAGCAAGAAAAAGAGGAATGACACCCCATCCTGTGTCACACCTTCACTGAGCTCTGAGTCAGTGCACTATCTTTAACCCTGAGAACAAGTTTATTTATGTTTACTGGCAATAATCAGTTACTTGACAGCCTATGTCATAAGCCAAGAGAGCTTCACCTTTTCAGCATCCACTCTCCACTGCTCACAGCATCCTTTGCTTGGATCTTGCATAATATACGGTTAGAGGTGAGTAAAAATCCTGAAAATATATCATCATATGTACATCCTGAAGTTAATATACATAAACATCATCACAGATACTAGTGTCCAGCTAACTGGAATGCAGGACTTCTCTACACTGAAGAGGCTAGTTTATTTAGATGCAGCAAGGAAGGATCATTTATCCTCAGTTACAGCAAAAGATTTCATGTCAAGTTTTGCTCTTTGTGACCATCTGCCACTCCTAAACTCAGATTGGTTTTAACCGGTGACCTCAGACTTACAAAGTCTGCATCTTATTACTTTGCCACCTTTTTCACTCCTTTTTCTTGGAAAAGCTACATTAATAATTTCATGGTTGCATTTTTGTTAATTTTCAAAGGAAAGCCCTTGGGAATTCTTGCTGAATGCCATTCTTAAAAGCAAAAAAAAAATAAGCCTGAAAAGCTGTTTTCTTCTCAAATTCAAGTGATCACAATTGCTCTACTGCACCTCATTTTATCAAGCTAAATACTTTCCTTACACTTCAGAGAGAACTTCTGCTGCTTGTAATTGCACTGGCATGCTCCTCCCAGCAGAGAACACAGGAGTCTGTTGGTAACTTCTGCAACTCAGTTGTATGCTCTCAGCTCATTTAGGAAACACAGCTAAACCAAAGGCCAAGCAAAGTTCACAAAACATATGCATTAAAACACTTTCCCAGAAGAGTTTTGTAGGAAGTCTGTGGTCACAGCCAGAAAGAACTGGAAGCCTTCTGTACATGGACTATAGCAATAATTGGTAGTATGTATTATTTTTTATTGCCTTTTTCTTCTGTAGACTAAATTTCTACAGCAGAAATTTAATCGAAGTGAATGAATATGTCCATCAGAGCAGTATTTAGGCAGAAACTAGAGTACAATAGCTGAAAGAGCAAAACAGAAACCCTAGCATGGCAAGGATAAGGCAACTGAAGGCAAAGTACCTTGCTGTTTCCGTAACACTTTCTGGGATGAAACTAAAAAAGAACCCTAGAACCTTAATCTGTTAAATATGCTGCTGACACTTCTTGTAACTTTATAAAGGGCTAAAAAACCAGTCACAACCTTTACTGTCCTTCCTGTTCAAGCTGCAAATCAGTGAGTTTTGGTTTGATTGTTTTTTCCCCAAAAACAAATTGCAAACACAGTGGTGCTCTCTCCTAAAGCAACTACTGAGAACCTAAACTGGGGCAGATGCCAGATTATGACAGAATAATCTAAAAGTCTTATTAATAGAGCATTTAACAGGAATTTTGCTTCGCTTTAGAGTGTATGAAAGATACAGAAGTAAATTTGATTCACACAGTGCTCTTTTGAAGCTTTCACACAAGATTATCACAGTAATGTCACTAACTTACCACAGCCCTGGGATATAAACAGGAAAAAAGGTTTTATAGTATGAGGAACAACTAACATGACTTCATTTCAGGCTCACTAAGTCCTCAGGTAGTGTCAGGGTGAATTCTAATCAAACCAGTTAATATTATAAAGTATCACAATAGGAGCACTTGAACAATATGCTGATTTTTAAACCTAACAAGATGTACTGTTTTATACAGAAAGACAAAAACAACCCACAAAAACTTGGCTGCCACTTTCAAACACACTGACATTTTCACTCCCAACTCACGTTTAACCAACTGAATGGATAGTACTGTAGAATACAGTGACTTTACAAGGGAAGTTTCAATATTCACAATAGGGAAGTGCTGAGGACCTTTGCACATAGGCTGCCCCTGAGAACGTCACTGTCTGGCACCTTTCATTTGCATCTCTTTACAGCTCATACAAAGGTAACTGATGCATCCTGGCCCAAAACCATCTCTGCGTTCACTGCCAGAGGAGAGTCAGGACAGCAGAGGAATATGGACTCCAGCAGAAGGACCTAGTTTAATGGAATAAGCAGAGAACAAATAAACCATTTGAAATACAAAGCAAAGTTTAATAAATCTAATGCTTCTGAGCAACCCTGTGAATTGTTACAGGCTATCAGTAAAGTGACATGTTATCTGCATTACAGTCAATTAATAATGCCTTAAACACAATTTGGGATCATTAGCCATGAGTCACAAGAAGCCATGCCACATACTGAATCATCACCAGCACCTCCTGAAGCTCTTGCATGGTTTTGGAAACTTCCAATCACGCACTGACAAGCAACGTGGCCCTTATCAGTTCCAGAGGTTGGAGGAGCAGAGTCTGCAGCCATATAGCCTGAGCCCAGTAATTGTGGCAAGTTCCTGATAGCCTGGAAAGCTTTTAATGTAATCTGAAGCTCAAGAAGAAAATGCATATGATAAAAAATATTTCTTCATGTATCACACTTAGCTTTTGATTGAGTATCAGCTGAGTTGTAACAACTGAGCCCACAGACCTGGGGAAGGTCAGAGCTGACTCGCACTCAGCAGGAACAGCCAATTTGATAAGCTGTTCCTTCTGCTGTGTGGAGCAACTCCAGGGCATACACAACTTGCATGCAGAAGGTTAGCACAACGTACTTGTGTCTTTATAGGTCCGAATCCAGCTAGATATGGACTCAATGTAATATACCCAGGAGCAGATAAATTGTAAGAGGGTAGCAGTATTATGATCAAAAGGTTAAAAGATTTTCCCCTTCCCCATGTGTGAAACAGATGGAAATCAAGCTGGCAGTTTAATAAAGATTTTAGGAAAATATCTGTAAAGCCAAAACCACAAAGGGTTGCTCAAACTCATTTCACTGCTGTTTGTGGATTCTTATTCTTCCAATATAAGAGGTGGAAGTTCTCATCATCTTATTTAATGTTTACTATACTGAAGCAAACAACCCCCTTCAGCAGCAGGACAGGACTGAAACTACATTATTTGTTCCCCACACTCTTCCTACACTGGAAACAGAGATCAATGGAAACTCTCTCTTTATGAGGGTTACAGAGCCACAAAACTCAAATATTGAGGTTAACTACTGTCTTGCAAAAGCTGTTCATTCTGTAGTAAGCGAAGATTACAAGTCCTGGCTTTAGAGTACACAGTCACCCACTTCTGGTGTAACTGAATCTGCACTAGGGGCTGACCAAAACAGGCCAGTGACTCCAACTCTAACATGCTGGCACTAGACAGAACAAAGTCTAGCTATTGGAGTGATTTTATACATCTCTCCTCACCAAAGCGTCACTGTGTGTCATGCTCAGCTGTTACAACACGCTTTCACTCTGGTTCAAAACCACTGACACAGAGTTTGAACAATGATTAATAGATGTCACCTGAGGTAAGTTAAGCTTGATCATCAGGTATATACCTGCAAGTCCTATTCTGCATGATGCTAATAACTTGTCCAATGTTTTATCATTGCACTGTTTATTTTATGTGTATTTTTAGTCATAAATAACATTTTTTCATTCCAAAAGCATGGAACAAATACCATACAGAGTCTATTTTCTCAGCTGTTCCAATTCCCATCTGCTTTCTACTGCAATGCGAAGTGGAAAAAAGAGTTTTGTTTTTTCAGGAATGGCACAGCAAAGACTGGGATTAGGCTTAATATTAGTAATAACTTGATATTAGTGGTTAAAGACGTTACTGAATACTACTACTGGGGTCATTCAGCTCTAATTATACTTTCAAAGCCAGGTATGGACTGAGGAGGTAGACTCACTTCCATCATCAGACTGTAATCATGGTGACGGTGACCATGTACCAGATGCCACAACTGTTTCAACAGAAGACTCAAGTAATACACATCGAACACATGACATAGGAGACTTTTGTAACAACAAATATTAACAGAGGTGCTGGCTAGTGCTCAATAATTAAACTCACATTTTGCATCAAAAGCAATGACTTGCTTTGTCTGTATTGTCGGAAAAAAAATCCAAGGCTATTCTTCCAAATGAGAAGAACTAATCCAAAGGACAAATTAGTCCAAGAACAGAGTTAAGATTCATGTCTGAGAAAGCACAATACTGACCAATTTCTATAAATAGAAAAAACATTCCTGGTATGAAGCTCCTGTGCACTGTGTTCAGGGTAAATTTCCTGCTGCAGTCACACCCCTCTGTTTACCAGGGAGAGCCAGCCTAGCTCCGTGACATGACTTTTGATCACAGATTTCCAAGTTCCTCGCCTACAGAAAATACATCAGTTATCTCTGCTTTTTGTTTCCGTTACATAAATAAATATTTACTAGTTACACTGTCAGAACAGTACTTACGTGCCAGGCCCCAAGGTGCCATTGACACTGGTCAAATGTCACGTTTGCTGTCCTTCTGAGCTTCACCCAGAAGACAAAAAGTTTGAGCTGTCTCAGTGAGTGGAGCTGATCCTCCATACACAAGGCAGGGAGGAGGCATGAACTCGTAGCTGCAGAGGGGGGCACTACAGGAGGCACAATAGGTCCCTGATGAAAGATCTTGCCTTTAATCATAAAATCATACCCCACATCAGCAGGGGCTGAGAAACTGGAGTCTGGATTATGCCCAAACTGATCAACAGAAAGCACAGTGATTACCTTTTCCACTAAGGCATTGACTGAATAATGTGGAATTTCTTCCTGCTTGGTTATACAGCACGGAAAAGGGACCAACCTCAACCAAAGCAAACATCTAATGCATGAACCTGTTTTGTTCATCAGCTGGCTCAGGATGTACAACATGAGTTTGCTGAACTGCAATTACACAAAGAACTGAAGAACCTTATTCAAAGTGGAATAAAGTCCAGCAATCCCTTTGAAGTCCAAAGAATGAATCAAAGTTTCATATATTGAAAAATCTCATCAGAACATGAAACACTTGCATGTAGAAACAGGAAGCAAATTTAACCATGCAGAAACAGCCTTGAAGAATGTTACCACCATGAAAACAAAAGAATAAATGGAAGCATCCATCACACCAAATACATTACTTTTTCATCTATGTGACAAACAAAAGTTTACTACATGTGATCGTGTGATACATGAGCTCCCCAGCCCACCGAAACACTTCACAATTAAGACTTGGAGCTCAGCAAATCCTAAAAGCTTTTAAAACAAAAGTAGATCATTGAGGATAAGGAGGGGAATAACTCTACTTGCACACCAAAATGACCTTTCAATTATTGTATCAGTGACACAAAGTACCATTGCTCTTACAGTGTTAAAGACATGCTCAGCTGCCTTCCTCAGAGGCCACCATCCTGTATCAGCAATGGACTGTCTGCATTTCCCAGCAGAGAGGTTTTCAAAGAAGCATTTGAACAAAATGCTTTTCCTGTTTTTCATACATACTGAAAGACTCAGTTTTGATTTCCTATGAAGATCAGTTCATCAGACTATGCATCTTGTATCCATACCATATCTCTTCCTCTGCAGAAAACACAGCAAAGGGAGACAAGAGCTGGAGAAAGGAGTATGTTGCAGAGAGCTGAGCTACAGTGAGAAGACCTCTGTCTCAGGACACTGCTGTCCCAGTCGGGCACCGTGCACTGGGAACACGCCTTCTCAATGGTCACTGTCCTGAAACACTTCCCAACAAGCTCCATGAAGCTTCTGACCCTCAGCCCCAACCTGACATGTAACAGTGATGCTGTCCAGAAGGCACAAATGCCAACAGCCATCTACAGCCTGGGTGGCAATGCATTAACATAAGAGATTAATGACTCTATGGTACAACCTCTGATAAATTACACTGTACATCTCTGAAATTCCAGCACACACTGGGCACCTACCACCACCTGCAGCATCTGCTAGCACAACTGGAAAAGGCTTCTGCAAGTTTGCACAGGAACTCCTTTGGTCCAGCTAAACACATCTACCCATCCAAATCACAAGTCCTGAAACATTCTGTTGAAAGCCTCTCCAGTAACCTTTATTGCTGCTACTTTCCTGGAAGTTACATCACTAGCCCAGTGCTTCAATTCTTCCTTCTCTTGGCCTGCTTTGGTCTCCACATACGAGTTTCCATTCTTGGTTGTCTCTTGCTGCATCTCCCTAACCACAAGAACAAGCAGTTATATGACCTGCTGCATATTCCCAAGAAGTAAAGTTAGCCTTCACCTCCTCACATCTTTCAAGAAGCATCTCCATTGCTTCAGTGTGCTACCAAAGGGATCTGCTACAAACATTCCTGCAAATGGCTTACGCCAGGATCCTCCTGAAAACAGGCAGAACTGCTAACAGGCTTCTTACAAAGTCAATTAAAATTAATGGTAAAGGATGCAGTCCACCATTACTTGAATAAAAGTGACACTTAGCAACAACTCATATTTGAGGAGGGATAAACTTTGAAAACATTCCATAGAAAATAATTCCTTGAAGTATCTGGTTTTGATCCACAGCTCAAACACAGAAAGAAACTGAATCTGCCAGGAAGTCTGATGCCCTCAAAGAGCGATAGCATTAAATGCCTGGGAGGACGGTATAAAGTACTCCCAAATCACACAATCTACTGCCCTTAGGAGAAGGGGAAAGAGAAGAGAATCTTCTAATACCTCTTCAGGCACCAATTACTTTACACCATATTGCTTTCTAGCTCTTATAGACTTCCAGACTAACTAGTATCATCTTCACTTAAATTTTCTGAACTCTTCCCTTCTCTTGTCATAAATTTTGAAAAACAAAGAAAATTCTACTTCATTAATGTAGCACTGAGCTGTATTATAGAACTCAAGAGGGTTCTTCTTGATTTTAGAATACTGAAATTCACTAAATCCACTCTACAGGCTCCTCCTCTTTTTAGGCTCCCTTCAGCTCCTGCTAGAGAACCTCAGTCCCCACAGGCTTCTTACTTACAAACCAACTGAACCTATCCCGCAGGAAGTAACTGTAAATGTACATACATGATAACAAAGTACTGCACTGTTTCAGCATAGGCCATGCTAAGCTTCCCAGGTATAGCCACTACTGTGAACAAGCCCATCAGCAACTTCTTTTCTCTAATGCCACATGCCAAACTTCTTGTTCCCTGTATGAACCCTTTGGAAAAGTTGAGCAACGGAGGTGTAAACCTAAGATTAATATTTGAAAGATTGAGGGCATGTTGGAGCTAAGCAGCGAGTTACAGTACATAGCTGCAGCTATGGAAAACCTGCTCCCTCTTTCTGCAAAGAGTTATCTTTGACACATTGCCTTGGCACAGAAGACAACTGCATTTCCATCATCCTCTGAGCTGCTTCTAGCTCAGCAGTGATTCTGAGAACCGATCTGGTTGAGGAGTCCACAAATGCACCGTTGGCAGGGTTTTACACAGGTGGATCTGAAGAGCTTGTGCTGTAGCTACCTTCAGCACCGCACAATGACAGGAGAGGTCTAATTTCATCAGCAGACCAGATACATACAAGCCTTGCAAAGGAGCATCCGCAGTATATAATAAGAGCCTCCTTTCCCGAGTGCTGTGCAAAGACTTCCAGATAAACAGGTGCTGGCTCTGTCAGTAAGATCCTGTATTTTATCTTGAGACTGAATCCAAGAAAGAACAAACATCAGTATTAATGACTACTTTTGTTCTCCAGAAACCACAAACTAAGTTAGCAGGACACGAACAGGACAGACTTTTCACAGATGTTGTTTGAAAACCTTTGTTTTCTAAGAGACTTCTGTTGTCAGAATGATAACAGATTAATCCATTTACCTGCTTACACCTGACAGCAACTAACAGCTTGTTGCAAGCACACTGAACTAATAAAAGGCATCTACAGGTTCTAAGAGCTCAGCACTGGATTCTTGTGTTTCAGTCACCACAACCTGTCTACTGTGTTATTTTCATTCTAACAAAGCAAGGTCTCATTTGCCACTGGCCAGTTACTACTCAGAGTTATAGAGGCACAATCACCCAGTGACACGCCACACACAACATGCAGTTGAAAGAATAGGTCTGCAGAGCTCCCCACAAAATCTGAAAATGAAAATACACTGACAAAGACAGCATGACATCTTTTTCATGGGCATGCATAAAGTACATAACTTGAACACTGAGTAAGGGAGCCAATTCCAATCTTGCTGCCTTCTTCTCACAATTTACCATGACAGAGCTTTCCTGGAAAACTCACAAGCAGCCGCAGAGGTCTGCTCATTACGATTTGCCTCTTCCCGTCACGTCTTTAAGGGAAGACTTTTGCCATCAAGTAAACTTGGATTTCTCATCTACAAGATGGGAACTAGAACCTGGTTTTGTAGTGGAACTTACTATCCCTCTGTTACGTGAGGATGGCACCTCCTCGTGTACACACTCCTTCTGGCTTATCTAGAAAAGGTCTTTCTTGCAGAGAATATGACTACACGTTTAAAAAGGCAACAATTTCAAATTCTATATCTGAGTGTAGTCTCCCTTATACCCAGCCCATCATCCAACATGCAGTGAGCCCATCATCCAACAGCATAACACGGGCACCAGGCATGTTTCTGTGACATGCAGCCAGAGAAAGAGAAGGGCTGCTGTGACCACGTAAGCCTTAATCAGTCCGAGGCCTCTCAGGCAGAATCAAATAGCAAGGGCCAGCCTTTCTCAGGTTGTTTCAACTATGCTTTGCCATTCAAAAGGCCTAATAGCCATCAGCTTGAACAGGAGAGTGAGCTTCATCATCTCAAAAGACACTGGATATCCAAATCCAATTCTGGAACCAAAGCAAAACTATGCCACTCAGTTTCCAGTTTCTCATTTCAGCAGCTGGACTGTTACAGCACACACCTAATAGGTTAAAAAAAGCACACCTTTTACACCCTGCACACACACACTGAATCTCTTTACTGCTCACTGTTGTCAGATTTTCACTCTCAGGCTGATGTTCTCAGGACTAGTCACTACTCAGAAGTAAGCAGTTACAGAAAACGCAATAGTTGAGGCTTTCCTGAGAGGGAAGGGAATGAAAAAACCCAAACGAAACAAAAACCTCAAGCCCAAAACAACATCTCCCCATAAGAGAAATCATCTCCACAACTCTCAAGATCAAATAGTGGGGAGTGGAAAAAAAAAAAAAAGAAAGAGATTTGGCAGGGAAAGAGCTTCCACTTTAGTGTTTTAATGTAACTAAATTGCTGGCCCTTGAAAAAGGGTAATTGCCCATACACAGTCATTTATCAGAACCAACTGCCAGATGCTGGAAAGAAGCCAACATGTGTATTGCCCTAATTTAACTATTTGCATATTAAAAAGAAAATCACTGGAGGGTTGGACACTGAATGGAAACCAGATATCCTCACCCAGAGTGCTGTATGATGTGGGGGAGCCTTGGGTTCATCCAGCAGAGTGTTTAAGCAGGTGCTTATGGTTATAGAATCATAGAATAGTTAGGGTTGGAAAGGACCTTAAGATCCTCCAGTTCCAACCCCCCTGCCATGGGAAGGGGCACCTCCCACTAAACCATGCCATCCAAGGCTCTCTCCCACCTGGCCTTGAACACCGCCAGCGATGGAGCATTCACAGCTTCCTTGGGCAACCCATTCCAGGGCCTCACCACCCTCACAGTAAAGAATTTCTTCCTCAGATCCAATCTAAACCTCCCCTGTTTAAGTTTGAACCCATTACCCCTTGTCCTGTCACTACAGTCCCTAATGAAGAGTCCCTCCCCAGCATCCCTATAGGCCCCCTTCAGGTATTGGAAGGCTGCTATGAGGTCTCCACGCAGCCTTCTCTTCTCCAGCCTGAACAGCCCCAATTTTCTCAGCCTATCTTCATACGAGAGGTGCTCCAGTCCCCTGATCATCCTCATGGCCTCCTCTGGACTTGTTCCAACAGTTCCATGTCTTTTTTATGTTGAGGACACCAGAACTGCACACAATACTCCAAGTGAGGTCTCACGAGAGCAGAGTAAAGGGGCAGGAGCACCTCCCTCGACCTGCTGGTCACACTCCTTTTGATGCAGCCCAGGATACGGTTGGCTTTCTGGGCTGCAAGCGCACACTGCCGGCTCATGTTCAGTTTCTCATTGACCAACACCCCCAAGTCCTTCTCCACAGGGCTGCTCTGAATCTCTTCTCTGCCCAACCTGTAGCTGTGCCTGGCATTGCTCTGACCCAGGTGGAGGACCTTGCACTTGGCATGGTTAAACTTCATTAGGTTGGCATCAGCCCACCTCACAAGCGTGTCATGGTCCCTCTGGATAGCATTCCTTCCCTCCAACGTTATCAACTGAACCACCCAGCTTGGTGTCATCGGCAAACTTGCTGAGGGCGCACTCAATCCCACTGTCCATGTCACCGACAAAGATGCTGAACAAGACCGGTCCCAACATTGATCCCTGAGGGACAGCACTTGTTACTGGTCTCCAGCTGGATAGCATGGTAATAGCCCACGAACACCAACTACAATTAATACCTGCAGATAAGCCTTTCTAGATTAAGGGCTATATACAGGTGTTAACCAGTCCAGCTGAAATTTTGACAGGTAAATCTTTTCAGGAATACATACACGGTGCTCTGGAGGCAGATATGAACATGTTCTGTCAACTGTGCAACACTGCTCCAAACAGCAAGCCAAATTTAAGCGCTGCATCTAAGACAACACACCAGGAGTTTCTGTTTCCTACTTGATTCAGAGAACAGGCAGGCGAATTCAGTCTAGAGCATAGAGATGACATCTATCTACAAAAGACAATGTAAACACACCTTTCGTTGTCCTAGTTACAAGAAAACAAACAGGAAAAATAGTTAGCACACTTAACCTGAAAGAAAAAGAAATATCCCAAGTGCAGTTTTTGTACAGGGATAAGTTTGTGGAGTTGCATATTGCAATTGCTTTAGGCCATCATGCAGAGCCATTGTTTTAAGATGTGGCAAACACCCCCATGTATCAGCCCGTAGAAAGCTGTGGTGTCATCAGTACAACCTTACCTTCCCAGCTCTTCCCCGATTTCATAAATGTCTTCCACTTTCTGTTGTTTGAACAAAGCCATCCCTGGACTTTTCATTGATGCGCAAAGATGATGCAACTAGAACGTGAAGAAATAATGACATTCATTACGATCTTCAAATAGGCAAAGAATCAGTAAAACACATTTCCAGAAAAGTCACTTTGGATCCACTGCAGCTCATTCATGGCCAAAGTTACCACTGAGCAATCAGAAGAATTCATTTAGCAGTCTCAGCCAAATTGCAAAGGTCCAAATCTGGAAAGAGGTAAGCACCTCTAAGTGAAGAGGGTTCCTGCCTCTCACAGAAGTACCTGAGCACATACTGAACCAGAAGCACAAAACACACCTTGAAACATATAGGTGACAGAAGTAAAGCAGCTAATTAATAATCTGACAAACTTATTGACAATAAAGCACCCAGAATGCTAAAGAGAGCTAGCCTGAGAATCAGCATCACAGGCTTCTGCATTAAAGTGTCAGCAGGCAGACCATGAGCCAAGGGGACCACAAGGCAGAGCTTCCTTTTTCTCATGCATTTCTGAAGTGCTGGTGCAAAATTGAGGTCAACACCGACAGACTTCAGAAAAAACAAAGGATAAAGACAAGCCCTGCTGAAAACCCCAAACCTTTTGCTCAGCCTGAATTACAAGATTAAGTTCTGAGCACTTGCAGAAGTCAAGTATGGGAAATGCCCACATACTAAGAGATACTGCTGAGACATGCCCAAAGACTGTAAATCCCTCAAGCTGACTACTCCCTTCATCAGAATCCAAGGTACGTGGCAATAAACAACATTAATGCAAACACACCTGAAAGGAAATCATTGTTCTAAGAAAGACATAGAGTTTGTCATTCAGAGAAGCAAATTAAAAACAGTGCTCTGAGAATGGGGAACTCACCCAAATTGCCTCTGGGAACATAGTCACTTCTCATTTGACTGGTAAGTTTACTCATTTTCCAGCATCCTCCAAAGAACATACCTAATTCTCCAGATGCATAGAATCCATGCAATTTTATCTCAAAAATATCATTCAAGCATCCAAGTCAGCCTAGAGCCTTGTATTTGAAGGCTGAATACAAAACTGTTCCTAAGTGTTCAGTCCCTTCAGTCATACATCTGAAGTGCTGGTGTTTCTAATCACTTCACATTATCTTACACTGCCTTCCACTCTCGTTACTTCTCTTTTTCACAGAAATCTCTCACTGGCTTTTGCCCAACAACAGTTAGCACAAGCCCAAAACAGATCATACACTGGGTGATCCAAGACAACTGTTGTGAGCAAATACACAGCGTAAGGGGGAGAACATTATAGAAGATAACCTTCACACACTTAAAACTTAGTTGAAAAAAAATACCTTCACAAGCATAAACATAGCCCTCCCCAGATATTATATACATAGAATCATAGAATAGTTAGGGTTGGAAAGGACCTCAAGATCATCTTGGGAAACTAAATTGATTCCACATTTAAAGATTTAAACTACAATGTTTTTGTTGGACTTCATTTGCAAACACAAAGAACAAGCATATCAAAGGAGGACACCTTAAATTAAAACCTTAATTTAAAGCCTTAAATTTTTTTCACTATGTAATGTGAATGCACTTCCTAACATGGGCCAGTGAAAGCAGACTGAATTAGAGATAGTCATTCATCTTTAACTCGGACAAAGAAGTTGTATACTCACAATCTTAGGAAACAGCAACAATCAACTTTGTCTTCCGATACACTCTTTATGCTAAAAGTTGTGGAGCATGTGCCCAAACAATATCTCAATACAAAGAACCAGGCCCCCTCCAACCACTTAGAGTCTGCACCAGGTTTCATTAAAACCAGGACAATGGGGGAATCTGCTGCAGTAAGTTTTGGGTCAGGGCAGAACTTTAAGAGCTCCAAGGCAAGCTTTACAGAGGAGATGAATAACCTTCCGTGTTCTTTCACAGAAGATGCCATGTCTACTCCTCAACCATCCCATACTGGGACCATCTCTTCTATGTCAGTCTCTTTGCTCTAGGTTTCCTAGCAGTAGATGCCAGCTTCTACTCAGTATTCACATTATGTACTGTGTTTCATAATGATGCTCCATAGTATAGCATATGCATAGGACACAGTACTTCACCTGTATCCAGCACCCCATTACACATCACAAATATCACAAGCTGGCAAAGCACAATCCTATGCAAATCATTTTCCTATAGACAGGTAACAAAGCTGTAGCAGAACCAGAATAAACAGAATACAGACCTCCGAGATTCCATCTTCAGGCACCAGAAACACGTCCTGTCTAATTTCTTCATGTTCCTAAACTTTGTCATGCCATCCCTAAAAGGGGATTCCCATTGTGATCTAAGGCATCATTTTGAAAACACGTATCTTACATCAGTACAGCCCCGATGAAGATATTCCTATTCCAGTAGATAAGTGCCTTTCAGTGCAGCTGTGTGTAAAGGAAAGCAATCTGAAGAAATTCACTCTTCTGAAGAGGCTGACAGAATAGGCCTTAAGATGAGCAGAAGAAAGTTCTATTCTCTCTTCTAAAAGGAGTTTCCCTACATAGGTAAGTTATTATCCTGTCATTACCGAATTATTTGACAATCAGTAGCTGGTCCTCACACAGCAAATCCATGATAAATGTCCACCCACCACTGAATGAGAGCAGGATTACACAAAAGAGAGGCGAGAACAAAACTGTTGGATCATTTGGCTTGAATTTGCCTTGCCTTTTTTTCCTCCTTAGACTAACTTCTACCCTAAGGAAACCAGTTTCAAGTGTCTGAAGTAACAGCTGAATAATCTTACTTTCTCAAGTACACCTGACATGAGGTGAATCACTAATCCCTTGTGGCATGTTTTTAAATTACAAAATGACAGTTACACTTAAAACAAGATCCAAAACACATTAACAGAGACAAAAGGAATAACTTTCCTTTTAAGTTGCTCTTTAAAACCTAAAAGTGACCAAAACCATTTAGAATCAAAACTGGACTGTTTTAAATTAGTAATTTGGAAAAAAGGGGGAAGGAAAAAAAAAAGAGACAAAACCCAAATCCACAAAACAAATTCAAGTGCTACTATCTCCTCATTTTGGTGCCTTATTCTAAAACTAAACAGACTCATATAAGCATTAGTGTGTCCCTCTTTCACGCTTCTCAAAGCTTTTCTCTTTTTTTTGTCCTTGAAAAGACTAATTCTAATAGCAAAACCCAAGTAATTTTTACCCTCTGCTGTCACATAAAGGTAATCAAAGCATAGCTGAAAGTTAGATTAATTTCAGCATACCCTTATTTTCACCTAAATATTTTCTTGTCAGGAAACAACAATAGCCTAATTTTTTTCTGCCAGAAAACCGAGACAGCTGTTACTACCTGTGTGCCTATGAAGGACACAAACACAGCCAACATCCAAGCACTTCAGTTTCATGACAGAATCCTGCCATTAACTCACAAGGAATCGCTTTCTGACCTCCCAGGTTTACTCCGCAACAATTACACATGTGGTGAACAACCAAAGACTGCATTTCCAAGCCTCCGCTTCAAGCATACACACCAAATGTGTTAGCTCTGCAGCTAATTCCAGCTCCCCAGCAGACAGCTAACTGCAAGGGCTGCTGCCGTAACTGGTACCAAAGCTCTGGCGTGCTTGAGCGATGAGCGTGGTGTGAACGCCGTACAGGCAGGGCGCAGGGGGAAGCCCGCAATGCCAGGCATGCTGGCATGGCATCCCAGAGCCCTGCTCCCCGTCCCCGAGGCGCCGTCAAGGATTACTACTGCAGATCACACACATCGCTGCCCCAAAGTCAACAGAGATCTAGCCTGTGTGATCCACATTTCTTAAGACAAGCAAATGAAGGACATAGGAAAGTCTGAAACTAGGAATGCTTCTGAACAGATACTCCAGAGTGGCCAATTGAGCTTTTTCCGCATGCATTAAGCAGGGAGCCTGCTGATTTTGGTCCTTCTGCAGCTCGTGACTGATCAGCCAAAGCAGAAGCACTTGCCACTTAGTTCCACACTCTCATCTACACCTTCATCCCTGACTGTCCTCTAATGGGATGCAGGCCATACCAAACCGGCCCCTGCTGTGTGGCATCACCCCAAGACCCCAGCTCACTGCCCAGAGAAGCAGCTGTCCAGGAACCCAGCAAATCCCAAGTGAACCTGTTGGAGGGAAAAGACAGGGAGGAACTTGTGGCTAAACAAACCATTTGCTGAATGACATCAGTAAGGTGAGGTGTGAACACAAGACCAACTGTTCCCGATGGTTTTGGACAGACACAAGCCAGCGTATAACACCCAACGGTGTACTTCTGCAACTATCACACTCACCCGCCCCTGTGGGAGCTGCTCAGCAATGAGGGATGCTGCTCACTGAGGAGATGGCCGCTGAAGCTACCTTTTCCCCTGGCTGACAGCAAGCACTTTAAGCCTGAGGTGGAAACACCGTTAAACACGCCGTGGATGACCAAGTGCAAGGCACCACCCCAGCACCTCCGACAGAGCGGCACCACAGCCACCGGACTGACCGGCGGAGGGACCCCTCCACGACGCTGAGGAGAACCGCCCAGGCGGCGGGGGGAGGCCCTCCGGGGCGCCAGAGCCTGCCGCAGCCTCCAACCCCCAACGCAGGCAGGACGCAGAGCGGGAGCCGGCGGAAGGCACAAAGGGGAGAGAGGAACGGGGAGAGGGTCCGGCGCCGAACAGGAGTGGGGAGCGGAGCCCAGGGCGCCGCCTGCTGAGGGGCTCAGCGCCCACTTACCGCGGGCCGGGGCGCAGCCCGTCCGCCGCCACCGCCGCCCTCCCTCCGCCGCTACCTCAGCGCGCAGGGTCCCACCGGCCGCGCGCGGCGGGAGGAGTCCGAGGGGCGGCGCCAGCGCCGCTCACCGGAGGAGCCGCCCGCCCCTGCGCGTGAGGGAGGGGCGCCCTGCCGGGGGGACAGCCCGCGCCCCCTGGCGGAGCGCGGAGCCCCGTGAGGGGGCTGCGAGGGGGGCACACGGCGGGGCCGTGCGTGGCTGCCGCGGCGCAGCCGGGCTATGGCCGTGCGGCCGGCGGGCAGCCCCCGGGCAAACAGCCCCAGCACCAGGGCAGGGACAGCGCCGCGTTCCCACAGCTGAGGTGACGGTCGGGGCTTGGTCCTTACAAAGCCTTCCAGACCATCACAGCTCACGCGGGCTGGTGAGGGGAGTACCTGAGCGAGAGGACCCCGTTTCTTCTGCTTCAGTAGATGCAGGATGTGTGAAAACAATACTAAGGAAATAAGGCTGACGAGGTGAACGCGCTAGAGAGGCACATCATTTGCGGAAGCCTTGTTCTGTATTCTATACAAGACTATACTGTGTGGTCTGAAACTCAACAGTACCCAGTGCAATTGCCTGTTGTTTCGAGCAACAGGCTTGCGAAACGAAGAGTAGCGCAGGTTTCCAGTCCTCACTGTGCATCTCAGAGTACATAACATGCGCTACTATAGCAAACATTTGCAATACTGGATTCCAATACTGTTTCTACTGCCTAGACCAGATGTTGGCTGCCAACAATGACATCCTTCACGCGGCCACACTCCTGTCTTAAAGACATTCCCAAAACCTTTAAAACTAGGCTTTCTGCCTCTTCACTTGTCAAGACAGTAATTGCAATAAATACTGTTCGCTAACCTTAAATTTAAAGTTAATATCTACCATTTGTTAATGAGGAAGGATGTGGTATTACTCTGCTCTCGTGAGACCTCACTTGGAGTATTGCGTGCAGTTCTGGTGTCCTCAACATAAAAAGGACATGGAACTGTTAGAACAAGTGCAGAGGAGGGCCACGAAGCTGATCAGGGGACTGGAGCACCTCTCGTATGAAGATAGGCTGAGAAAATTGGGGCTGTTCAGCCTGGAGAAGAGAAGGCTGCGTGGAGACCTCATAGCAGCCTTCCAATATCTGAAGGGGGCCTATAGGGATGCTGGGGAGGGACTCTTCATTAGGGACTGTGGTGAGAGGACAAGGGGTAATGGGTTTAAACTTAAACAGGGGAAGTTTAGATTGGATATGAGGAAGAAATTCTTTACTGTGAGGGTGGTGGGGCCCTGGAATGGGTTGCCCAGGGAGGTTGTGGATGCTTCATCCCTGGCGGCGTTCAAGGTGGGGTTGGACATAGCCTTGGATGGCATGGTTTAGTGGGAGGTGTCCCTGCCCATGGCAGGGGGGTTGGAACTCGATGATCTTGAGGTCCTTTCCAACCCTTACTATTCTATGATTCTATGATTGTTCACACCTTGAAATCACATGTGAATGCCAGGCCTCCTTCGCTTCCACTTCACCACATGGATAAGAGGAAGCAAAGCTATGGAAAATGATCATACATAAATGGGCAGGCTGTTTCCATTGAAATCAGCTGCAATGATAGACAAACTTTAAAAGCGTCTCATACTAGGCAGTTCTTTTTATTATCGCAGTTAAAAAGGAACTTGGCTCCAGGCTTGTTCCAAGTGAAGAGGACTGAACTGTGCCCCTGCCCGCCTGCCCTGGGAGTGGTGTTCACAGCCCCAGTTCCACCCAGCTCCCCCAGTTCCAAAAGCAAGGTGGTTGCATCTCCTGTTACACAGGGTGGAGGACAGGAAATGGCAGCAATAGTGAAGTCTTCAGAGTGCAGTGGAAGGTTCAGAACCCTTAAAGGGAAATAAAGAATTTCATTCCTCACCTTTAGTTCTACAATGTGACATGGTCACGTGAAAGTGACAGCAATCCTCCTCCAAATTCTCAAGGGATAGGGCCCAAAGGGAAGGCCTCCTCTTTTGTTTGCTCCTAGCTGCAAGGACAAAACAGCATGGTTTGACGTGAGGGAGAACACAAATCAGGACAAGCTCTCCCTAGTCCTTGAATAACCCCAATTTGAATTTAATGTCTCCTGGCAAGCCCTGCAAGGTCTCAAAGAAGAGCAAAGGTAGATTGAATCTCATCCCTGACACCATGTCCATAGGGTTTGCAAGCCAAAATACAGGTTCTGCTTAACTAAGATGCTGCTCTTAGATGGTTTAGTTGTTTATCCTTAGAACACTAACTCAAACTTCTTTGGAACATCTCTGGCAATCAGGGCAAAAGCCTTTATGTGCATACAGGACAAGAACAGGAAATAAAACTCAAAGCTGAGTACCATTTGAAGCAGGCAGCACAAGCAAACGCTGCAGCATCTGCTAACCATGTGTTTATATCTCCTTTAGGAAATGATAAAGAAGGAAGCCCGTACCTTATGTTCCAAAGGGGGAGGGAGAGTCCAGGCTTAAATACCAGAAAAATACCACCTGCATTTATAAAAACAGGTAAACAGCTTATTTCAGTTCACTCACCAGTCATAGCACCTGGAGAACCAGTCACCTCTTCAGCTCAAACCTGAAGTCTCAGAGGCAGCTCACTGCAAAAACTTAACTGTTTTGTACACACAGAAGGTACACCTCATTTGAAACACCAGGTGGGAGGAAGTTACTCAAAGCTAGGAGAATCTTAAGGCCAAAATCATCCGAATTTACACCAAGTATCTTCTACTGTTGAGTGTTTTCATTACTTCTCTTTACAACGCCCCAGACTATTTGAGGGTAGAGAACAGATTGTTTTCTTATTTAGTAACTGTTTAGGGTTTTTAATATCACATTCAGTATACAGTCCTGAACTTTGCTTCCTAATCCTCTGCAAAACTAGCACTGTCAGTGGGTATAACTGTAGAGAGGCATGCCTTCTACAGCACAGTATCATGATGAAAACACCGCTCTACTAACTTTCTTATGATTGAACCTTTTACCTTCTTTCCCAAGGGGAAAACTTCCCAGGCAGAGCACACCCTTCCTTTGCATTATCTGAGTGAATGCACTTCATGTGTGGGAATTCTTACAGCTTCAGCACTACATGGATTCTGCTTCAAGTGAGGTCAGGGAGCTGCAGATAAGGAAGCTATGTTTAGCACTTCTGAAAATCCCACAGAATGAACACCTGACACATTGCAATGCCAGCAGATTTCAGTGCACTCTGCCCCTCTAAGGCACCCAGAACAGGCAGCGAGACTCTGCAGGTATTTGGTCTCAGTTCATAGAAGGCAAGCTGTGTTTATCCTTTCTAATGTGTTTCTTACGAATAAAGTATTTAACAACATAAATCAGCTATACACATCAGCCACATCCCTGTTGCAATTCCACTGGGAACAGATGCTCAAGCAGGAAACAGGAGCCTCAGCTGTTCTTGAAGAGGCCCCAGCAGCTGCTAGGGGAACACAACATAAATATGCCAAGCATCCAAGTGAAGACATCACTCCCTATGCACTCTCCTCCCAGCATTTTCTGTTTATTCCTTTGACTTAGATTTCCAGTATACAGGACGGGAGGTCTTTAGGCCATAGTTATGTCCTGCCTCAATTGCTGCTCTCTATCCTGTTTTGCAAGCCCTTTGAACACATTTCCAACCCTGCCAATACCTACTTTTAACAGCTTGCCATCCTGTAGCAGAGCCAGAGGACAAGAATAGCGAACTATGCACCTCTACTGTGAAAGATCTGCTTGGACATGCAATTAAAGTGATCTCCCAACTCTTCCAACGTTTATTTTTCCTCCCTCACAAACATTTTGCTGTTAAGTCTCATATCTGAAGTAGCTGAGGTACCCTATAGCCTCTTTAAGGGAGCCAAGGTAACTCCAAAATGCAAAAAGCAGATCTCGAAGACAGACATTGAGACTAGATTTACAATATAGTTCAGTACTTTACAGTTTTAAAGCAGCTGTAATTATGCACTTGGCTACCACAGGCTTTAGTAGAACACCAGTGCCCAAGACTACTAAAAAGGCTTTTGGTTCAGGAGATACCATACAAACACACATGCTTCCTAGGAAATCTGTGAATGCTCATGCAAATTTAATTCTCCCCTTCCCTTGTCTCCTGAGAAACTAAGGACACGAATCATCACTTTACCCAGTCAGCATCACCTGCATGCAACATGCCTATAGTTCACATCTTCACGCTTCACAGCCAGATTTCTATCTACGCTCCTTTATAGAGACTCTCTCAAATCACATTATGAGACAATAACACCAGCTTTGCTACTGGTTTGTCCTGACAGCACCTGCAGTGATTTCCATCTGTCACAGAAAAAACAAAAAGCAAAAAGAAGAAAGCAGCAGAGCAAGCTGTAAAGTAATAAACCATTTATTTTTAATTTACATCAATCTTTATGAAAATAACATCACTTATGTTCTGTGATTCAAAGTTCTTGTACCGTATATTGCTGATTTCTAACATGGCACTTAAGGGAACATTCACTTAAACAGCTACAGAATTCCATGACATTGATTAATTTTCCATTTCTCAGTTAAGCATGACTGAACACACAAACTCTTTGTCGAATTTAGGACCATTCATTCATTCCTGACGTCTTAAGGAACTGAAAAAAAGATCTTTCCCTTTCTGTTGAAATATCTTACCATGCTTACACAGACTGAGGGCAAAGGGAGAATATCTCATAGAAGACACCTAGGGGGACAACAAAAAAATCTTTGACATTGATTACATAGCTGGTAAAAAAATCCATAAGCAACCACCAAACAATCAGATAACACTGTATGGTAATACTACCTGTACGCATGGACAGGTAAAGCTGAAATACTGTGCAGTTTTAATAGCTAGAGGTGTAGTGCACCAACTTTTTGCCTATTTAACAGAAGATAACAGCATTTTAAACAAATAGCCAGAAGTTGCACTGGAAAGCCATGCATACATGTATGAAGATGCAAAAGGAACTCTGCACATATGTGCATGACCTTGAAGTTGAAGAAGAGTCTTGTCAGTCTTTCTTTGCATTAACAAGTCAATTCCCTACTAAGTGGCTGATACAAATGTTAAATCCTCATGCACTCGTTCACAAGTTTACCTCTAAATACAAACACTTGGTATCTATGCAGTTCAGCTTTTGCAGGCCACCAAGTCACACTATATTTTTGCTTGGTTTCATCAGGTTTAAATGCTGCCTGTGTATCTTGCATGTCCCTAACTGGTTACTGTCTTCAAAGTTACCAGATGAAGCACTGCTAGAAAACTAATAGTCAACGAAAGACATTTGCAACAGCTAGGCAAGCTTCCCCTGACATGGCTTCCTGCTATATGCATCTCATTTTTGTTCTATGTATCCTTCTAGCTGTCAGAGGTTAGCTACCTCTGCAATTCTTTGACCTTTCAACTAAGGCGTCAGTAACAATGCTTAACCAAATGAAATCAACAGCTCGCTGGGAATTTGAATGTAATGGTATCAACTCATTTCATATTTGCAAACTAATGAAATACCCAGAGGAAACACCATTTCCATAAGCTTTCAAGCATTTGTGTATTGAATTCTCACAGTGGCGTAAGAAACAGAAGTACTTAGTTTTACAGTACAATTGGGCAACAACTTGTAGAATGAAACACAGCACCACACACACACCGATTTAACAATCGGGAATGGTCCTGTAACATTGCAGGTCATGTTTTGTCAGCTAGACAACTTACCAAACAGTTGCCCTAAAGTTAGTTTCATTTTACAACCTAAGGACTTCAATGAGCTCCGTCTGAAAACGCCTCCTAACATCACAGGACTAGTTCATACTGAAGACTCAAAATCCAGGAATAATCAATTTGCAGGAAGAGGGCCGATACAGACTTCTAATTTCTTCACCTTAATATTTCAACTGTTGCCACTGCCAGGAAGATCTTCAGTTTAGTAAGATTTCATTTACCACTTGAAAACAAGATTAAACCAAAACCAAACCAAAAAGCCAGACATTACAAATCGATTTAGAGACCAGCTCTTTCATAACCAAGACAGCGTAACTTGAAAAGTAGAAAACCTGGTCCCATTTTTATATTCAAACACTGAGTGTAAGTAAAAAAATACAGTACGTGCAATAATATGAAAAACCTGCTTAACAAACTCAGGTACGCAACCAAGAGGTTGTACCTGGGAAATAAAAACCCCTAAACTACTGCTTACAACAGACAAGGCAGGGGACACTTCAGAAGACAAAAAACATGCAAATCGAGAGGATCATCCAATGTGTCTCTCCTTGGCAAGGATTTGTTTGCTAATCTAGTTGTCATACAAGAAGCATACATCTTATATCCAAAGCAGTCCTGTAAGTTACAATGCTCACCACTGATGAAGTATTTCCCTTCCAGATAAATTGACTGAGAATATGCTGATTTAGAGAAGGCTGCAAATACATTCTCAAGAAAAAGGTGCTGTGAAACAGAAGTGGGATTTCTTCCCCCACACACACACTCAGGTTTTTTAAAACAATTACATGGGTATTCTGGATAAAGAGGTCCTAATTCTTCTCAAAAACCAAAAGAAAACACTCAAAGCAGAAGCTTGAGGCTATTGACTATTCCCAACCACCAGTTTTGGTTTTTGCCAATTCACCACTTCCCCAGAGCTGTGATTTGCTGCCCAGTATTTGAATGCTACTTTTATCCCGACATATTCAGATACAACATTTAAGTCAATCCAGCATTTTGAAGATCCAAAGGCTCAAGACAGAACATTGCAAAAGTCCAGAGAAGAGCCAGCAAGAAAGAAACCTTCCTCATCAGAACAGTTTAACAGTATTGCTCATCATCAAATGATAAAGAATGGCCTCCAAACACAGTTCCACAGCCAGAAACAATACAGCTAAACACCCCAAGTGTTTCCTTCCAGCTGTCTTGTAGGACGTGGATGCAACACTCATAGCAAAGCTGAGCACATCAAGAGAATATTGCGTTTTTCTGCTGGAAAAGGATCGTGAACTTCTCTGTGTGTGCTGTGATCTTTAGGCTCCTCTGATTGATAAATATTTGTTTTAGGAATCCTATTGCTACCACTATTGTACAATGGTTATACATTCATGCAAAAAGAATGCTACGTTTCTTCTTAAAGAGTGAGAGCTCATTGTATTTTATGCCCTAAATGGGAAGAAGCATTAAAATATATTAACAAAAAAAAAAAAAAAAAAAAAAAAACAACCAACCCCAAACCAAACCACACCATAAACATAAACCTCTACCAAAACATGGTGCTCCTGTGACAGGTTCCATTCTTCCATAATAGCTGAGTTTTGGTTGTGGCTTTTTTGAGACAAAGAAAATAGAAATACAATGGACTAAACACAATTTGATCTATAAACCTCTTTGCATTAAGAAGAATCTTTATCAGCACAGCTGCCCAGGAAAACATAACTGATGTTTGGTATCTCTCTTTCAGTATAACTGACCATCCAGTGATGAACAGGTACTTACTTTACCTTTAAGTACATATGTTCAAGTGTTCTGTTTGATGATCCATTTCATGTCTCTTCAGAAAAAGACAAAGGAATGTAAAAGCTCTTTCTGCACTTCATTCCATACTTCTATCCTTTGTGACCTCAGGAATGGCTAGTTTATTCAAGGACAACATGATAAAAGCCATTTATTGAACCAACACGAAACCAAAAATTATGATGTCTTCCCACACGGAACCTGCGCTACACAAAACCCCACAGAATGGCAATGAATGTAGTAAACAGAGTGTGGATGTTTCACATACGGGCACTAAGAGTGCACTGTGAGAAAACAAGTGGCAATTCATCTGACTGAGATGGATATTAAGTGCTCTACACACAATTCCATGAACATAAATGTAAACACAAGTGTTTGGCCTCCATACAAAGCAGTATTTCTGAAAGTGCTGGGGTTTGGAAATCTGTCCTGCATATTTCCAAGGAATTAGTTTACATTCTGTTTGACAGGATTAATAAAGTGGTTTGGAGGTTAACTCACTTTGGTCACAATCCCAAAGAAAAGTTTATATTGAGTGGTTTCAACTATCCTCCTCATCATCACTAATAAGGTCTCTTTTTTCAACACATGTCTCTCGCTCACGCAGGAAATCCTCACGAATGGCTTCTAGTTCAGTTAGTTCAAGACGCACTTTCTCCAGGTGGTACGTCCTCCGGTTCCTGATCTGACGTAATGGAAAAGGATTCAGGTCTCCAAAAGCAATACCAGTCAGTTTCCTGTAAAGTTACACATGAGAAGACAAACATTCATACTTGGGGCTTTTAAAGTCAGTTCTGAACTTCATCCATCTAAGTATTTAGCATGTGGCTCATATCGCTGGTCTCCTTCATGTACCTGAATAGGTCTCAGATGTTACCAGTATTGCAAGAAAGTTCTATAAAGCACTCAGTTTTAAAGTTACCTCAGGCAATAAAGTGTTATCAAATGCTTGACAGTTGGCAAACCACCTGCAAGCCTCCATGGCTTCATTGGCCAAGTTCTTGTTGCTATTGTAAACTTTGCTATTGTAAAACTTGTACAAAAATGGAACACACCACCCTCATAATAAAGAGTTTTTTCCCCAATGTCTAATCTAAATCTCCCCTCTGTCAGTTTAAAGCCATTCCCCCTTGTCCTGTCACTACCTGCCCTTGTGAAAAGTCCCTCTTGTATTGCAGGTATCTTTGACGCACTGAGCTCGGCCAAAGATACCCAATTAGTTCATTTTTTAACACCAAAATGAGATCTCTTCCAGCAATTGAAGTCTTTAAAATAGGTCACTTCAGCACAGAGAGTTGAGAGGAGAGCCAAAACATCATTTTTCTTTCCTAATTGAAAAAGGAAGAAAAAGCCAAATCTGCAGCTCTGATTAAATACCAAAATTTTATTCAAATTGGGCAAGAATAGAAAGATTTAGGTTTTCTCTCCCCTTTTCTTTTACAACCTTTACTTACTGGCGATTCTGCTGTGGTACTACTGGTATTACATATTACACATTGGATTATAAGCTCTAAAATAACCTATTTATCAATTATAAAATATCTACAACTTTGTTTTATTTATTGTTTTCTGTTAAAACTATGTGCTCCCTCTTACCAGAATCAAGTACATACTTCCCTGTCACGTCCAGATTTGGAATGAGTCAGCATTTATTTTGGTCACAGCCAGCTGAGTACAACATCTGCCCAACATTTCTCAAATAAAGGGGGGGAATGCTAAAGTACAAAGCACCATGCAACTCCCCCTCAGGAGTGTTTGGAGAGGTATCAGCAGGGTAAACATAACTGTTGTCACGACTTTGACCATTTAAATCAGTTGCACCAGTTCCAGCCAGCCTTTTTAAGCACATAGTAAGATTATTCAGTTTTAACTTCACTTCAGTCAAAACTGAAACACAGGAAGTAAAAATAATAAACAGCTCTTACAGTAGGAGCAGAAGTATAAGCCTCAATTCATATGGAATTTATTACAATAAAAGCAAACACCTCAGTTAGAATATATGATTTTGTATTAAATTCAAAATCAGTGAGTTTTAGTACCTGTGCAAAACATTTTCAAACATGAAACCAAGCCCAGTATGACACCGTCACCTCTTTTTAAGATTAATCTACTGCTCTCCAGTAGAACAGTAGAATAGGAACCTAAAAACATCAGACTCTAATTTACAAACTGTAATTCCTATGCAAGGACTAAAGAAGAGGATCTAATCTGCATTTATTCTCTGCTTCAAAGTACATCTTAAAATCAGCTGGAGTTACGTGCCATTAGCCTATGCATTAATGATGCATAAGAGATCTCAGCCTAGTGGGTCATAGCTCATGTTTTTAATAAATGAACTAGAGTGTGGATTTATGTATCATAAAACATTTTACATTGCAAGTTGTATCTGCAATGGGGGGAGACTTCACCTACGGTTGAAATTCTGATCTATTGCTACCAGGATACAACTGCTAAAGCAGACCAACCTGGCACAGGGATCTCTATCACAGGTAAAAATTTGCCACTATGCATTCATTACTTGTGCTTTTGCCTCCACTAGATGCAGCTATTCAGGAGAAATCTCAGTAGTTAGATTCATCTCTAGTTGCTTTATGTATAAATCAAGATGTAGATAAAACCAACATAAAACAAAACCCCACAACAGATTTCTTCCACACCCCACAACAGATTTCTTCCACACCCCACAACAGATTTCTTCCACACCCCACTACAAGCCTTTCAGTTACGCACAAGTCTGGGTTACCCACCTAGCATCAAGTATAGTGCGTGTGAAGTACCGGAGGTACTTGAAGATGGACATTGAATCTTGCAGTTTTAAGATTTCCTCTTCTTTGTATTTAAAAAGTGCCAGGGCAAATCGGAATATTACCTGATAAAAATACACACAATGTTTGATTCTTCACAAGAAGAGAATGCACTGAGCCTCATTATCATCTATTATAAACTCGAAGGAAAAGTGTTACTCTTCCTAAGTGCTACTCTTCCTACAGGGTGAATTTGAGCTATAATCACACCCCCCTCAAGCTCCCTTCCCACCCTGTCCCCCATTTCCAAAAGCTGCCAGAATCTTTGGGTTGTGGCTGTAACCAAGACTGTTCTGCAGGCCTATCCAGAACGCAGTACTGAGGTTATAACATACACATTCTTACAAAGTTCTGAGTTCCCCATTCAGCTGCAGAGCGAAGACCGCTGAGCCTGCTGAACACGTTTATTACATTACTTCAGAGCTAAAATTAAGTTCTGCTTTTTAAACGGGTTGTTTTCCAATGCCTTGAATATTCCCATCACATTGGAGTCTGACGCTGAAGGACTTTCTGACAATCACCTTTGGCATAAGCTGGAAGAAGCATTACTTCCCTTCATTCTGAGAAAGCTTCAGGAAGTTCGGAACTTTCTCAGTCTGTACCTGGCTCCCTTCACAAAATACCAGGATGCTTAAAAGCTTCTTGAATGAACACACAACCAAAATACCGCTGCATGTTAGAATGCTCAGATGAGGCCAACATGAAATCTAGCTAACACACAGTCGTTGCCTACTTCCAACTCTCCTGTTCTCTCCAATTGCCTACAATTCATGTTATTACTGTGTCTGAATCCTAACACTGATGTTATTTCACTGCAAGTCAACAAGTATGAAACACATGAAAGTCCTTTCACCCCCACCCCTTAATTTATGAGATGAGGAGCCCAGCCAGTCAATCTGTTGTTAGTTGTACTTTCAGTGTCGGCAGAAAGAACACAAATAGTCGCTGCAGAGACAAGCTAAACATGAACGCCTGGTTACAACTAATTTTTACATCCTTTCAATATTTCCAGCTTCTGCCTCCTTCACTTCAGCTTGCTTCTTCAGAGAAGTAGCTCTCATTTTGATATAACTACTTAAAACTGATGGATAGCTTCGTGTAGGACCCTGCCTATAGCTTTGTTTTTCAAAGATTAAAAAAAAGGGTGAGTGGTGACAGGAAAATACTCAGCACTTACAAATCCTTCCATGTAACTCAAGATGTTAACTCGCAGAACACAGGTAAAATGGGAAACTGTTATTTATGCACATATCCTCCTTTTTCTTTTACCAGTGATTATAACCAACAGGATTCTTGTGATAAAACCTTCTTCCACCCTGCCCTCAGTAACACCACAGCATTTTGTTAACAGGTAACAACTGCAATAACTTAGCTCATTCAGTTCACCTTTGGTCCCTCATAGAGGAAGGAGTCCCAGATTTTAAACAGGATGTCGCTAACCACGCTGTCCACAAATACGACAAGGAACCAATTGAAAGTGATAAGAGTATAATCAACTTTGTATTGCTCAAAATGAGCATGGAGTCGTGGAAGCTTCTCGCTCATTAAATCCTTGAATACTCGCTGGTCAACCTAAAGAGATGACAAACAGAGTATTATTGCTCCCAATTTTCCAACATACGTTATTCTAAGTTAGGGCTGTTACCAACCTGTAAGTGCAAGTTTTGCAATAGCTAACCAGGAAACCCAGTACTGTCCAGTTACACTTCTAGGCTAGATTCACCCAGAACATACGTGGCCACCCTAGTGCACACCACCCTTGCTGACACAACTTTTTACTTGTCAGTCAAGCCCCAGTGTCATGCAGATGTGTTCCTATCACTGGTCACTAGTGTTGCACTGGTGCAGGAGCACCGGAGCAGAGAGCAAGCTGCAGAAAGACTCAGAGAAGGCAGCAAGTACCAGACATCATCTGGAAGCAGAGGAGAGCTACAGCGTATATTGCTCACAGCACTGCAGAAATGCATTCTCACTCTCCCTCTGACACAGCCCAAAACCAGCCTTCCCCTGCCCTCCCAGTTGAGGAAAGAAATGATAAAGCAGCTCAGTATTGCAAAGCTAATAACCCAAACAGAGGTTAAGGGCTGAAGCCCAAAGCAGGTCACTGAACAGTTATTTCACAGTGTTGTACTAAGAACCCTTGTCCAGACTAGGGCCCTGATGCCCGGAAGTCACCCGTTGTCACCTCAGCACATTCACCAAAAGGCCCATCAGACAGTTTGAGAGGAAAGGTTTTGACTGGCTGCAGCTTACAGAACCAGGCTGTATTCTGGCAAAGCACATACCTGAGATCCTAGCAGTGTCTTTGTATAATAATCACGAGGCATGAAAACTTCCACTATTGTTACTAGACACCAAAAAGCATCTTCCTGTTCCAAGTACAGAAGTGCAATTGCTACCAACCTGAAAATAGGGTTTATGTGAGAAAAAGATTATTACAGTATCACAGAATACATTAAGAACAGTAAAAATAAAGCCTTTATTTCCATTCAGCAGAAATAAATGTAGTAACAGGAGCAGCAAAACTGTTAATGAGGTTTCAGCTGGGGCAATGAGATGCCTTCTCAGCCACACCAAGCATTCTTATTCAGTTAAATCAGAAAACAGGTGAAGGCAAAAGCAAAGTAATTTGCTTGAAGCCATTCTTCCAGGATAAAAGGCAGATGAATGAGAAGCTTCCAAGGCCCAGACTTTTGGGTGTCTTTACTGAAGGGACAAGCACAGATGGTCCTTTCACCTCACACAAAGTTGTTTAAGTTTAGAAAAATCCTTTTTAGCAAGTGCACTTTATACCCATGAAGATAAATGTAAATAACACTTTTGTCTTATCTACCACTGTCTTTTAAGGAGAATAAAAAACCTCTAAAATTTATCAGAGACTAAACTTGTTCCAGCAACTTCTTAAAGAAGGGAATCAAAAAACAGATTAAACAGCAGCAGCATTCCTGGGTTTCCTGTTTCCAGTATTATGAAAGGAAAAAAAACTCAACAGAGAGTAACTTCATGTTGCTGATAGTTGTTTGAACATGAAAGGTTACCCCCAAGATCTTTCTCCAAGTGAACTTATTTTATGCCTATATGCAAGAGGAACTGTAACAACATGAACTGCTTCTGATGCTACACAGCTTAATATGGTGATAACACTTTGAAAGCTTAAGAGAACTAAAGCATGGAATAAACACCTGATTTGCTGATGTACAAGTATACCCAAGTGCAGAATTAATTTACAGGAAACCCAAAAATGTTGCAGGATAAAATAATGCTGTACAGAAAGCTTAAATTTAGCAAAAGCGTTTCTAACACCTTCTAGACACCAGAGGTGTTTTGCTCCAAGACTGCAACAGCTATTTCCTTCACATGTCTTGTGACACAGCAGCAACAATACTAAAAATATGACTTACCCACAGAGCATAACCACTAGTGCTGCATACTTAGAAAAGGAATACTTTCCATTACTACATTATTCACTACCTCTACTACTGCATAAATTAGTGCACCAATTGACACCCACAGTATTATAGGGGAGGGTGCTTCAAACAACACCTTCCTTTACTACAGATCTCAAAGCAGCAAAACTAGTTCAGCAAATGCCAACTGTAATGACTACAAATCTTTCTTTTCTTTTCACTGTAGCATTAGAATCATCCTTACATTGATGACTGCAATTCTGACTGAAGGCATTGAGGGAAATGCTGGCATCTGTGGCCTTACAGGATGAAAAAAAAAAAAAACCCAGCCCAGAAACTTTCAAGCATTTATTTCTTCTTGCTTAAAAACGGGAACTAAATAAATAAACCCTAACAAATTCTTGCACTCAAAAAGATGCCCCAGAACATAAAACTATATTCAAGTAGCCTGTTGGTCAATCTGCGTTAATTCCAGCACCAAGCTGACTTTACAAGTTTAATGATCCTGGTAATTCTTTTTTCATTGTCTTACAGAAATCAGATAGATGTTTATTAAAACATAAATCCTGAACACACAAACCGTAAGGCAAATGCTTGCCCACAAGCACATTGCTATACATGTGATTTGAAAGGCTCAGTAAGCATTCCACTGCGTAGTTGCAAGATCTTACCTGTTAAGTCCTTGGCAATATCCTATATCAGGATTTCTCCATGAAAATGCCAGCAGCACATTCCGCAGCTTCTGGATCCCTTCGGATGTTGGGGAGGAATAATGTTTGTTGTTTGGCAGAGTTCTCAAGAGATCCAACTCAATCTGTTTTGATGCAGGGTTTTGTTTTTCCAGAGCATTTTGAAGCAAGGTTTGGAAGTAGCCAGGAATGGTGCTGTCCTTGAATTTCTTAACATGGAGATTGACACACCACTTCCATATCTTGGAACGATGCTCATGTGGAATTCCAGATCGAATAAGGTTCTTCAGTTCTACACAGCGCATCATCTCTCTATTCATTGTGCTGGCAAGATAGTTTTCCCATTTTACTCCTGTGGAGATCTCTCGGTTTTCACTGAGAGAAAGCGATCTTAGGTCCAAAGCTCGTGATTTTGCTACTAGTTTCTCCTCATCATCATCCTCTGGGACTGTCTGAAAACCATATATATCATATTCACTGAAAGGGAGGGGTAAAAAGAAAAAAGGCTTTAACAAATGCGTTCAGTAGCCCTGAAACTCTCAAATTCCCATCCTAAAAAGTTACTGCAAATATCCCTCAAGGCACTCCCCAGTTTTCAAGTTTTAACAATTCTTATTTAAACATTTCAAAAGTATATACTTTATTTAAGAATTATTTTTATACTTCCATATACAAAAGATTTCATGCTCATATTCCAATATTTATTACTATGCAGATGAAACAATTTATTTAAGAACATGGTCAAGTTCCAATGAACCCATCTCTTCCGTAGCTCACCTTCAGCAGCTATGTGGCAACATTTGAGTTTTCTGCTGTATATTAAATAAAACAATACATGTATGTTTATCCCCAAAAGGATCTCCTAATGATACTGCTATGCAAGAAGGGAAATACACTGAAACCAACAAATCCTGCAAATATATCCCAACTGTCTGATTTCCAGTATTAGAACCGGGCATACCGACCAAGACACACAGATATGTATTACAATAGGACCAAATTACCTGACCAGGTGTGGTTTGAAAAATGCTTGTTCTGGTTGCTCACTAGTTTCTGCTTTCAAAGCATCCTCCAGTAGCTGTGTGATGACCTCACGAGCAGGACTCTGCTCCTCAGAGCAAACGGGATTTTTCATTTCTTGAAGCAAGATCAGGTATTTACTTTCTATCTGACAGAGTTTGGCTTCCAAGCTCGTGTACTGCAGAAAACAACACGTACTATTAGAAGTCTTCAGAAATGTGCTTTGTACTACACTTCTAAAATCTGGTTCAATATTATTCTATTAGCTTATGTTGCTTAGAAACCTGTAAGTCAAGAGCAGTCAGATTTACTTTCCCATTTTTGTGGCATATGCATTTTATTACGCTACTGTAAAATTCTGTACATAAAGTACTTGGAAAAGACACCTCAGATACTTGTGGCTTTTTACATCAAGTCTTTTAAGACATGTCCTAATTTCACTGGGAAAGAGTTAATTTTCTTCCTAGTAGCTGGTACAATGCTGTGTTTTAGCTTTAACCTGGGAATAATGCTGATAAGACACCAACGGTTTACTGAGTTGTTGCTCAGTAGCACTTACCCTGATCAAGGGCCTCTCAGTCTCTCATTCTCTGCCAGTGAGGAGAGGCACAAGAAGCCTGGAGGGACCCAAACTAGCCAAAGCGTTATCACATACCACAGCATATCATGTCCCAGTATATAAACTGGGGGGGAGTTACCTGGAAGGGCAGAATGCTGCTCAGGTCAGGCTGGGTATCGGTCAGCAGGTGGTGCAGTAGTATTGTGCATCACTTGTCTCTCTTGGGTTTTATTTCTCTCTTTTTGTTGTCTCCATTTCATTACAATCACATAAATACATTATATAAACTGTTCTTATCTCAACCCACAGGTCTTACTGGCTTTTTCCCTGATTCTCCTCCCCATCCCACCAGGGGAGGTAAGCAAGTGGCTGTGTGGTACTTAGTTGCTGGCTGGCATTAAAACATAAGGAGAATAGTAGACAAGAGGTTTTTTACCACCTGTACTTTTGCTATGAAATAACAGCTTTAGTCTATGCATGTTCGAACAACTTGAATTTAAACAGCATTTTAAAGACACAAGTTAGGCAATAACATGCAGGAATTATCAACACCCACCTCTGTGCAAGAAAGACAGCATTTAGACCTGGCTACTGTGTGCATCATTTCAAACAAACCAAAAGCAAACCCTAGCAAAACACAGCTACCGGTATCTTGCCACAGCTATGGATGTGTGCATTTCTCCTAGCCGCTGGCAATGGAAATCTTCATTATTTACCTGCAACTTCTTTACGCTCCAATTCATCTACACAGAAACATGCTTCCATGGTTACATACCATTACCATCCTCCATGCTCTACTCCAATGACATGTCAAATCCACACACATCCCGTCTTTTGCATACTTCGAGAATGTAACAGCCTTAATTCCAAGGAAACAGTGTTTCCACAAACACACATGCCTATGTTCATAAGTCATGGAAAAGTTCCACTCGTTAACAAAATTTTAAAGTCAATTACTTCTTTCAAGAATCCATGCAACAAAACTAATCCGCACAGACTGTGTTTGGGGGGAACTTGATTTTTTAACCTATCACACTGAATACATTCAAGTCATTCCATTCCCCTTCTACAGTTATGCTCCCTGTGCAGATTTACAACTGCACTTTGGAAAACTGCTTTGGACATTGCCAAAATGAGAACAGGATGTGTTAGTCTGACCTTCGCCTGCCATTCTCTCTCTCTTGCTTCTGCATTTCTTCGTAGAGCAGAAAGTTCCAAAATCTCCTTATTTAAAAATTTATTCTGGGTCTTGTAACCCTGAAGATTGTCCTGTAGGTAAAGAAAACAAAGCCAACTGTATTTTTCATTAGAACATCTTACAAACAGCACGTGTCTACCTGAGAAACTTCACTTCAGAATACAGAACAAGGACTTACCATTAAATATATCAAATCAAACACTACTTTTAGCTCTCACGTAAGTCAAACACGTGCCAAGTACAGCAGAGCGCTGTACAGGGTGGTGCGGTACCTCACCTGCTTTTCCTCCAGTGCTACACTCCCAGTAGAAGGCAGCTTCCTCACCCAATCCGCTCAGCTCCTGGCTACAAATACTACCTCTGAAACCTGAAGCTGTGGGATGAGGGAATGTTGGTACCCTCCCAACACTACAATACTCCCACACTCCACAGCATCTACAAGCTTTGCTCTGCTTGGTGCCAAGACCATGGAGTTGTAGTTTCAATGTTATTTTCTAGAACTTCTCAGGCTCATATACAGGAAAGAAAATGATGAATGTTAATACATATTTTATATGATTTATTTGTATCCCAAATCCCTTGGCATGCTAATCAATTTGAAATACAACATTTACCCAAAGGCAAGAAATCATGTTTAGAGCACAGTGGCTAACTTCAATAACTCCAGCGTTTTCCTCTTACTCTTACTTTTTCCTGTTTTTTTATTTCTCCTATCACTCCTCCTCCACACCAATGATTAAGTTACTCAAAGTATGGAACACTGTACTATAGATGTACAGACCAGCTCAAAGTATAAAGTCCTGTTCAGATTGCCACATAACAGTTATAAGTGTAGATTCCAAACAGAGAAAGCCTCAGCTGACATGTACCTTGGAGAACTGCTGTAGTGATCTCCTTAAACAGTATAGCAGACTACAAAGTAGTTTTTACAGGGAGTAGAGATTCCCCTATCCATCAAGACAGAGATACTGCTCTTACTTTTAGCCTGTCCAGTTCCTGTAGTTCCTTATTAGTACAGGCAGCCATGGAAGTGTTTACTGCTCCGCTTTGAGAGGATGTGCTATCCTCACACTCGCTGAGTTGATGAGAGAGTTTCATGATCACCTCATCTTTAGCTTGGATTGTTTCCATCAGCATACCCAGCTGCTCGTTGAGCTCTCCAACTTTACACTTCAGATTCTTTACTTCCTGCTGGAGATTATCTTTTTCCAGATTCAACTTCTCAAGCTGGTTGTTGAGACCCAAAATCTGGTCATCTTTTTGGTGCAACAGCTCTAATTTGTCTTTGGGAACCCCCTCACAAAGACGGCTTGCAAAGTACTTATCGTACTGGGAAGATCGGACCGTTTGCTGCAGAAGTCGCACGAGTTCCTAAGAATTAAGAAGAAAATATTCCAATGCAAGCTCAAGTTTCTATGTTTTATAACTTAGAAATCTGACATCAGGCAAAGGAAAGCTTTGGAATGGGTTTTGCTTCTGAATCATCAACTTCTAAAAGACTTCATGGTCATATTCTAAGGAAAAAAGGAAACACCATAGAATGGTTTGGGCTGGAAGGGACCTTAATGTTCACAGATGAACATTAGAGAATGGAAAAGGGAAGGATAAGTAATTGCTCTCTTCCGTAAGAGATGCAGAGAAAGTAAAAGAGCCCAAAACCAAAACATGCTGCTTTACTGAAAAAGAAGTCTTTAGAGGGCTCTTTAGAAAGTCCTGCCATAGAATCAGCCAAGCAATTAACTGACTTGCAACAAGGGAGGAAAGGAGTTTCTGTGGTCTTTGCAAAAGGACAGCATCGAAGGCCCTGAGCTAGAACCCTTTTTTCAAAACGCATCCATCTAACAATTTTACTGTTCTCAACTTCTCTTCCCTCACTACAAAAGGACAAACAAGTATCTTTGCTCATGGGATCGCACAGATACCCCTTAAAATGAGTAGAAATTCTTTCAGATAAAACCAAGGTATTTAATAAATCTGAATTATGAGGACACACAAGCTATATGAGGGCAGTACTACATACATAGATTTATGGTTATGCCTATTGTTTATAAAATCATTGGGCATCCCCTGGCCCTCCCCTCCAGACTTAAAAGAATCAAAACCCAACCATCCAACCAAACAAAAAAGGACCTGAAGAAGTTGTTCCTCAGGAATTACATGTACTACTGGCAAAAGAAGCTGTGATCATCTGCCAGGATCCTGGCAGACACTGACAAAGCCAGCTTCAGAGCATAAGGAAGATGGGTAAAGCAAGTTAATGAACACCATGCCTATCAAAGTTTCATTCAGAGATCTGATCTTCAACAGATGTAAAACTCAGTCCTTGTTTCAAGACTTCCTGTAAGCAAAGGTTCATTTAGCAGTATTATTCTATAACAAACAACCAGGGCTTAATGCAGTTAGGCAGCCATAAAGGGGAAACACATTATCACCTGCCAGAGCCCTTTGCTTTCCTTCACTTTGCCTGAAGGCACGATTACCTTTTGGCTCAGAAGATCTTTCTTTAGCTTTTCCAACTCTTCTTGCTGGCTTTGATACTTCAGCTGCAGTTCAGAAACTAGTTTGTTCCCATTACCAGCATACCACTCGGTTGGAGAAGAGTCACTGCTGTTCCGGTTTTTGCTTGATGCAATCATGTCTTTTAATGGGCGCCTTGTTTTGTGTGGAATGCGGCCAAAATCGAATGGAAAAGCTGAACTAGTCAGTCCTGCATAAAACAATTTCTTCTAGTTCGGTTCACTTTGTAAAAAGGCATTTCAAAGCATTCAGATTTTCTTTTAAAAATAGGCTCATTAAAATTAGTCTCTAAGCAGCATTTAAATAGCCCAATACAATAGTGTTAAACATTCCTCATTTTCCAAGTCGCTTCCTTTGGTGGGAAAAATATAAAGCTCAGTCTTCTCTCACACATAAAAGATTCAGCTCATAAATCAATACTTGTGAAATCAGACATGAAGAGAACTTTACAATTCATTACAGAAAATAAAAGATACCCCTAACTATGGCAAAGGAAACATTGCTTTACTGAATGAACAGCTCAGAAGTGATCAGAGCAAAACCATCAGTGATATTACAATAGACTGCTCTTTCAAGAGGCGTGCGGAGCAAGGTTTCACCTCCATTTATATACCCACAGGAGTATTCTTAGAGAGAAGGATATTTTCTAACAGGCTGACTCACTTGGATGTCACCTTAAGTGCTCTTAAGGAGCTGTAAGATGTCTTCACAAGGTTATTCCAGACACTCGTCTAATATGAGAACCAGCTGCAATGCACAAATGAAACATCACTTCATGTACATCCCTACTTTCTTCCCCCAGTTCAGAGGCAACCCAATATATCACATATTTATATACTCCATATCCCAAAGACAAATGGACTACACTCAACTAAAGCCCCAACATTTCCCTTCATCCTGCAACTAAGCAACTCAAGAGTAAAAACTAGAGCTGGTAACATGCTCAGGGAACCTGAAGCAATGGACAACAAGGCTTCATACTTGTTCTGTTTTATCTGAATGGCAGAGGACTCCAAACACATCATAAGGAATTCATTTTTTTAGAATTTACAGAGCTGTGCATGTGGTTTGTGAAGAAAAGATAATCTTCCACTTATTTCCTGGAGATAGACATAATGTAGTACACTATACTAAAGAAGGGAAGGCATATCGTCCCCTTCCTTCCTCTCACTTCTACCTTTGCTTCCTTCTGCCAGATGCTTCCTCTTTTCTTCCAGGGCCATTGAGTCCTCTAAGTCTTTAGGGGTTGGGTCCAGCATTTCCCACTCCTCAGTGGTATAAAATATGCTCCTGCGGTTTTCGTTATTTCCTTTTCTTAAAGAGGACATTGAATTCCTTGAAAAGACAGAAGGAAAAGAGACAAAGATTTCTCCACTTTGTATTATTTTGATAAAGGGGTTTTCAAGACAAATTCTGCAGTTCATACACAGTGCAAACTAAAAATAAGCTACACCACAGACATAGGCAATACCAAGTAAAAGCTCACAGAAAATAAAGCATATCCTACTAAATAGCACCTGCTATCAACAGGGCTATGCTTCAAGAACACAATTATTTTGCTTTAGCAGGATATTAATATCTAGGAGACCACTGTGGTCTTTTGTGTCATCTTCTGGTTTATCCTTTTTTTGGCAGTGGGGAAAACAACAAAACAAAATTAAGATTTAGAAGCAGCATCTTCTGTATTGATCGGTTACTGTAGCTTATAATTTTAGGATAACTACAAAGCATTAGACAGACCAGCATGCAGTCAAAACCCATATAATGCTATAGCTTCACAGCCTGGATTAACATCAAACTTTGCAACATCCAAGAGACCTGCTGTAGCTGAATCCCTGATGACGTACTCCTTAGCAGTTTGTCTTTCCTAAGGTGGAACGTTGCCAATTATCTGCAAGAACATTTCAGAGGCAACCTCTAAATTCCAGCCAGATCTTTCTATAGGAGAACAATAAGTTTTGTGAGCAGGATGAGATGACCCTACCCAGCTTTCCCCATGACCATCATGCAGCCAGAAATGTTGAAGTCCACACTTAGATCCAGGTGCTTTAATGCAGCTCAGTATTGTAAAGTCTTTGCTCAACTACAGAGATTCTCAGCACATATGAATCAATTTAAGATTTTAGGTAAAAAGTTGGAAAGATATTTAGTATCTCATCATTTTCTACCTAGTCTGCGTAAGATGGATTCTTTCACTCAATCACACAAATGTGCTTTCACTCAATCAGCCACGTTCTCTCTTCTTAGTGTTTAAACCTGAAGCAGAAAGTAACCCACATCACCCCTTCAGGATCCAATGCAGTCTTTCAGCTGCACTAGAGATTTAACATCTAATCTGAATTCCAGGCTAATCATTACACTGTGCAAAATTCCTACGGCCTGGGGAACTGATAAATAAGCAAGTACAATCAAAAAATAATCCTAGAAGTTCTTAATAAAAGCTTTTTCAACAATCAATTTGCAAACTTGACAAAGATTGAATTACACTACACATTGCATCTTCTTCCAGAAAGAAGCACAATTTCTGTTGGGGACAAGAAGCCCCACTTCACTGTTCAGATGTTCCATTCAAATTAAACAGCTATAATTGGGTGTTGACTGATGTATCTCCTAAGGCACCCAAAATTCCTGTCACCTAGCACCTTTATAGCTGTCCTCTGAAGAGCGGCTGATCTCTTAGCATGCAGCTCCACAACTGCTCATGGTCAGCTACAGCATTTGAAGCCCGTTCGAACACCCCTTCTGAAAGTCTGAGCATTGCAAGGAACAGGAAGTCCAATGACTTCAAGAAAAGCTTCTTCAAAAACCGCTGTTCAGTCCATGAATGATCCTAGCTGGGGCCAAAGTTTGTAAAGATCTGCACAGGGGCACCGAAGTAGCGCTGCTTCGCTGCTTCATTGCTTCCTGTCAAGATTCGTAGTAGGTAACTGAATTTAGAAAAGCAGCACTTATTTTCCTATGCACAGTATGACAAGAACCATCAGACAAACTACACAAGACCTGATCCTATGATCTAATGATTCCATATTTTTAAATGCTTTGGATTAAGTCTTATTTTGCGGTTATATGAATTGAAGTTACTACAATACAGTATGTTTCCATGCCTAGATTTTGCGTAAATAAAGGATTCACGTAGCTCGAAAAACAACACAACACACAGAATTAGGAAAAATAATGTCAGCAGATACTTGAAATGTTATTTTTCCCAGGAACATTTGAACAGCACAGATGAACCACTGCAGCTGAACAACTCCAGGGAGAGTGGAATGGAGGAGGATGGGATTTAACCTGAAAGAGCTTCAGTGTTGAATTTTCTTACATGTTTATTCACAGAGATCTGCAAGGACTCCAAGCCACCAGGGTCACAGCTGTATACAGAGAAAGGCCAGCTCCTGAATACCATGCTACAATACCTGGGCTACTGCCACCAGAAGCATTTCCCTCCCACTACAAGTGCTTTCCAACCCTCAATGCCACTGGTGCCTTAACAAACAGCAACCAGGCAACACTGTGCAGCTCCTCCTAACACTGCCCTTCTGCCCGAACTTCCCCAAAGCATCTCATCTGAAAAGAAAAAAGTATATTCAAGGAAAAAGTTCTAAAAAGCCAGGAACTCTCATTCCAAGTATACAGAATTCACCTAACATAAATCATTTCATGTTACTGTTTTTCCATTATGACCAAATTTAAGTTCTACCAAAGCAAAGTAGCTACACGAACCAATGAAACCATACAAGAGTACCAGTTTAAACAGGACATGTAGTAACAGGATTGACATATTGCTTAATCGAGCCATATGTCATCTTTTCTGGAACTTAAATGATAGTCTGCACAGTACCCAAAGCCAACAACACTGTATAACCTCTCAGATCTCTGTGCTTAGCCAGAAAGCATTAAAAAGAATCTGTTTAACTCAGAACGACATTTTACTTGCAGCTTAAGAGGGATGTGGTCTGGTTTGTTAAAGCTACAGCTCTGCTTTGTGATCTGCTCTCTAATAGCACGGTAATAGCCTTTGACTAGGAGCAAATAATTAGCAGCTCCATTACACAGCGAAGACTGACACCAGTACTAGCTGAGAATACAACTCCCAGATCCCTGCTTAGGTTCAGAGCGCAAAGCCATACTAGGAGTGTGTTATAGGACTTGAGTCTCCCTTTCAGGCACCAATAATGCTACACAACAATGTTCCACTATGCCCTTCAAACAAGTAAGCAGAATAAAGAAACAGTTTACTTGAAGAGATCCAGTCCAACATACTGACCTACCAATCACCTTTAGTTCTTCTAAAAAGCCCTGCCTTCACATACACACAGCTTTCAGTAGGAAACAGTCTCTGTTAGCAACCATCAATCTCATGATAATGCTTTCTCCCCCATTCCCAACTTACTTGATTTCGGTACTCCATTGTTTAAGTGAGAAATTGATGGAACTTGGTTGGACTGGTGCAGGTTGGGAAGCTGCTTGTTCCCCCACCAGGTCTGTAGGAGAAGTCTCCACAGCTAGAATATTTCTAGCTCTCTCTGCTGAAGCATTTTGACTTAGGATACTCAAATCTATGTTAACAACAAAGAAAAATAAAAAAAGAGAGAGAAAGAGAGAAAAAGAAAAATAGGCAAAACTTTCAGTAAGTCAAAGAACAGTGGCTATACAAAGTCACATTCTACTAAGCCTGCTAGTAATGCGCTAGAAACGTAGCTAGGGGTTTATTTTAAATTGCAACCCAACTTCATTAAATGCTCTGTTCAAATGAACTTTAGAAACAGCAAAGTGTTTTCCTCAGCGAGCTCTCACCGCAGCCACATCCTTCTGAGAACAGGACTCGTGTGATGCTCATGAAGCGTTATTTCGTGAGTGATTTATGATCTCAGCCAATGTTGATTCATCTGCCTTAAGCAGCTACAAAGCCATAAAAATTAGCCATAAAAACAAGCTCAGGTCTATCAAAACTACTAAGTGAGGAACAGTGCCAGAAAGAACATCGTGAGACAGCTTTCAGGGCATGCTTCATCCTAAAAGTGGCAATGCTGCTGCAATGAGCTTTACAGACTTGAGCCAGCTCTGTGCAAATCCAGCCTGAGCATTCCCAGAGCCAAGAACATTAACATGGGCACTGCAGACACCTCAGAGTCCTGCTGGGTCAGTGAGGATTTACTAGCTCTGGTTAAGCTGAACGCAGCTACACTGAAATTCATCCAGCCCAAGTCTCTTGTGTACAGATGAGGCACAGAGCTGTGCAGCTCAAGCCCAGCACTGCACACATGCCAGCAAACTCATGCAGGCTCTGAAAGGCTTCCCAGCAACCAGCCAAAAACTGGAGCTAGTCCTGAGCCAGAGCTAGTCAAGTCCAGAGGATCCAAGCTGATCCAACAGTGCTAGCCAAGTGTCCAACACACTACACTGTCCAACACAGTGTATAATCTATAGCATATATGTCACTTCAGTGTTTCCATTACCCTGGGTAGCTTGCTTTCTCCCTTACCCCTCCTCCAGCAGGCAGAGGGAATAGGAAAAATATGGGGTGTACTATGAACAGTAAAAGCTTTATAGAGAAGCATCAAGCGGCTTATGGCCTTCCACAAACCCTCTGAACAGGTGAGTTAAAAGCAAGCTCAGATATAATTTTCAGAGTCTTCCCCATGTCATTCACAAAGTGCTAAAATGGATTAAAACATTTTGAGAACACTTTCTAATGTAACTGCCGACTGAAGTCTGAAGTAACGCACTGAGAGGTTTCTGACGTCAATGATTCTCTGCAGGAAGGGAAATACCCTGGGAAATCACAGTGTCCTGTTTTATTACTGGTGAGCCTTTCAGTCTTTGTTCTGATGATTACTTGGCACAAGCAGCAAGCCCATCTTTAAGCAAGCTGTACCCTCCAGTTACTCAGCAGATGGTTACTTTTACTTAGGCATATTGAAGATCAGAAGTAGAAAGAACATTCTGTGATAAAGAACAACAAACATAAAAGATCAATGTCTCAAACCCTTGGAAAATGGTGTCTGAAACAGAAGTATATCATGTCACCTTTCAAATACAGGTACAAATTACACCATCTTGACTTACTTTATGAACAGCGCTGATAGAAACTTCTGCAGTGCCTTATTGGCCAAACTAAACTTCAAATTCTTTTGGACCTTGGCTGTTTGAGCTCAACACAATTACACCAAGTTAGACAAAAATTCTGATCACGGTCACTGTTTGATAAAGGGAAATTAGGTTGGCACTAAAACCAAACAAAAACCAAGCAAAAACCATAACCCATGCACCCCCACAAGAAAACCCACGCCAGAAAACTCTGGGCACCCAAAACCAGGCTGGAATACCAGCATTCTGCTTTATTACTTACAGCTTGTTTCATCTTCTACCCGTATGATTTGACAAGACTACGAAATGTCTTTCTTGTATGGCCCAGGTGGATTAATTGCTCAAGAGCTAAATTGCTATAAATGCATTTCCTCTAGCAGACAGGCTAAGCACTCTGGCTGAAATCCTCTGACTTCTGAGGCTGCTCATTGCCTCCATGGGCCAGCTGACCCATTGGAGGTATGGGCTGTGTAACAGATACAGCACAAGAGGAACGTGGTTATTAATGCAGTCACCACAAAAAAAAAGGAATCTTGTTTTTAAACTCCTTTCAAAAACACAACCATTTCATAAATACATCACATACCACTTTTACTAATGCAAGTTGAGAGGCAAGGAATAGCATAATTAAGAATTGAGATTATAAAACCTTCAACAGCATTTGACCAATGCCAAGGGGGAAAAAAAACCCATATTCTATAAAGAATAAATCTTTATATATTCTATAATGAATAAATTTATGTGACTTCCATGGTAGTGAGGCAGCTCCATCACAAATGCTACAGAATCTTTTTGGTAACAGTGGCTTTCCCAAAGCCCACTTTGAAAAATGTTATAAAGTATTTTTTACTGCCTCGAATACTCTAAAACTTGCCAAGTCTGTCCATAGCGCAGGGATGGGTGACATGGCAAAATGGGCAAGGCTACAATAAGCAATTTGGTTTCTGTACTGAAGACAGGCTACTTCCCCATTCAAAGCACTAGTGATAGCATCTGTACTCAAGCACTAGCAAAACAAGCCAATTTCTATGCTCCAGTACAGAGCACATATGAAATGCAATTCACAAGAGACATACCTTAGTCATCAACAAGGATTCAGAGCCCTAAGAGTCCCCCAACTCTATAGGAAACTTCTGGAGTACAGTGAGAGTACGTTAACATCACATTGTGCCTAAGCTCCGGGAGAAGTAACACAAACAAGAAAAAAAATAAAGATATGGGGGCAAGTTACGTGTTTTAGTTGGTCTCATCCTACACTGCTGCAAAAAGAGAGCAGTTCTGTCTAATCCGTTATTCTGCCTTCCCGTATTTAACCACTATGTCTTGTTTCCTCCCTTCCATCAGCTCTGGAAGTCCCCCGATTCCACAGTAAATATATTCTGCTCTTAAGCACAAAACGGAAAAGAAAAGAAAACTAAAACCTTCCTTTTTGGCTAACTTTGAACTCAACCAACTCAGCACAGGGTCAGACAAACCACCATACACAAAAAGGGAGACTACATAGCAGAGAATGAGAGGCTGAAAGTAGAAAGGCAATGGTTCGAAAAAGCAAAAGCTTGTTACCCTTTCCAACGCTGCAAGCTCTTAGATTTCTGCACACAAATACACACGTTCTTCCAACCCATGGTTTGACAAGCTGATAACCAGACTGTTTGCTGCCAGAAAGATGGTCTCAAACCATCTCACTTGGCATTCCCAACAATTCTCTTGGGCTGTTCCTGGCACTTATCTGTCCCTACAATAAACCACTTGAGTAAGCAGCACTGGCCAAGAACTAAGCTGGAGAAAAGGATGTTTCCTGCCAGCTGTGCTCCCGGCACTAGCACAAGGAAGAGTGAGACTAGCACCAGTGCTAGATCAAGGGAGAGCCAGGCATTTCTTTCAGCAGTGACTACCTGTTAGACTGGTGGAGCTGAAACATCAAGCTGAGCCCCTACAAAAACACATGCTCTCAAACCAGCTGTGGTTAAGCAAGCAGCCAGAAGCAAACTGCTCTCAAGTGAAAGCAGTAAACTGGGTTAGAGGACAACCCGGCAGCATAGGACTGAACTAGGGGAGGGGAGATAAGGGTGGGGAAGAAGACAGCTTAACATTTCTGGTTTTAAAGTATGAACAAATTGAAATCAGCAAAATTAGTCTGTTGATGAAATATGTCTGACCTCGAGACTGTTCAAACCCAAGAGAGATTTACTAATGTCTAACTCGGCACAGAACAGGACTCTGTGCAGTCTTATTTACGGATATCAGAAATCAGCAAGCAAAAGCAATCCATTTCTGTAATGGTTCAGGAATGAAACAATTCAGAAGTTCCTGTGCAATGGAGTAAAACCCACAGAATTCAACGTGTATAATACACTGATACATTTTTACAACTCTGATACTAGCCTAAAGTTACATTTTGCTTGGCTAAAGATATTAGCGAGACTGAAAATGCAGAGATTTCCAGTTTTTACAGGCAGGAAATTTTTATCACAGTCAGATCCTTTTTTGGGAATGAAGTATGGTCATTCAGAATGCAAAATATACCTGTTCCCATTAAAAACTGGAGTTTACACCACAGGATGCTCAACACACTAAAAGGTGTTAAGATATTGCAACCACTAAAAAGATAACTTATCTAAACTGTACTTTGCTACTTAATAGGACTACTCCGTTTCATTTCATTTCTAAAACTCTGTTTTTAAAGAAATCAACAGGTTTCATAAGAGAAAGGAAATCACATATAATTACATTTATGTTAAATAATTTTAGCATCATCAACATATGCAAACTTTACAGAGTTAGTTGATAACGAGATGCAACAAAGATCTTCTCTACGCCACTGCTGTCCCCTGGACTCATTAACTGACACTGAACACAAACATGCAGCCTGTCTTTATTCACATTTTCAACCTACCAGGGTTGTCTTTGGCAACAAGACCTTTGGAAAGGTCACTTGGTGTAGGGGACATGCGGCTGTCCCTTTTTGCTGCGTCAAGGTTGTTACAGTATTCCCACCTCTTCTGTTGAAGCTCCTGAAGCCAGTATGTCATATCCTGACGAGTTGCAGCCTACAACACAAAGAACCAGAACACTGATGAGATCACTGCATATCCTTGGTATACGAGCACAGTAATTCCAAGTACAACAAAAAACCCTAACACAGATCATAAGCAGACCATCAACGTGTCATCAACCAACCCCAGTATGAGTTAAAAGAAATACACAGCAATGTACTAAGTGCAAAACTCACATCCCCGGCGGGCATGCCAAATCCATTTGCCATTTAAAGTAGTCACATGCCTTTTTATTTTTGCTCCAGTTTTACCTTCAAACATTAGAAAACACAGCAGCACCTTATATTTTTTGCTCAAAGTGTTGTTCAAATACAAATACAAATCTCTAATATGGGGGGAGAAAAGGTCCATTCACACCCAGGACAATTCCCGTTCTCTTTTCTAAACCTGGTTTATTACCAGCAGAAACCAACAAATTAATAACACATTGTAATACCTCCTACTTTAACAACTTAATCTACATACTGCATTACTTGATGAGCCCATGAGCTAACCCACTTCTATAGGAAGGTCATATTTAAAACAACAAAAACCCCAACATGAATATTTAATCTGCAAGCTTGCAGTCATTCACATGAACAGGTAATGAGCGAGCAAGAATACAAACGCATTTTTAAGCTTCAGTAAGAATCACAGCTATAAGATTCATTCCAAAGGGTGTCAAATGGCAGTCTATCAACAAGAGACTAAGTGCTGGTAACTGACACTGCAGGTGCTTGCTTGGAAAACTCATTTTCCCAAAGTTAACACCTGGGAAGAGACACCCACCCAAGTCCTTTGGCTTGTAAGCACAAGGTGCCTACCTTTTAGCCAGTCTTTCTCCTACCTTCTCCCAAAGGGCTTGGTGGCATTACCAAGGAAAAACCCTCATTACTTGGGCAAATGAGTGTGTTTACTCTTTAAAGACACTTAATTTCTAATAGCTTCCTGTTCTGTTTATCACAACTAAAGAGGCTGCAGGGCATAGCTGCAAAAGAAAGAAGAGCAACAAACAACTCAGATTTCCTGACAAAGGAAGTCCACTAAGTGCTGCATGAAGCTCACAAATGGCACAGATCTGTCTCCATTTTTGATGAGAACACTTTGGAACTGGTCAAACTGAAGATCCATTGACCATCATATTTTGACCTTGAGAGCTGCTAATTACAAGACAGAGCATAAGCAATGAGGCAAAACAGACCTGATGCTTCCCAAGGGTGCTCTCCCTGGCTCAGCAACCTGCCAGCTTCATGTTTAGCTATCCTAAAGAGATATTTTTTTATTACAATTTGGCTTTTTGTACCTGTATGAGCTTTAAGATCCATAGTCTACAGCAAATGGCTTAAAAGCAAGGAGTGCTTGTGCAAGGAAGTTCATCAGAAACCAGACAAAGACACTCCCCTATTTCTAGCACAAAAGTATTTCCTTTGGAGTTTTATCTAGTGGCAAATCTTCATTTCTGGTACATTCCCATTAGGCAGACTTGCACACAGGCCTTGTAAAGCAATGTTTTACTGTGCTCCAGCATAAAACCACCAAGTCAAAGAGTTTCCACTGACACAGGATGCAGTACTTAAGTGGTTCTTTGCTACCGCAACATAGCTAGTGAGGCAATTCACCTGTGGTCAACCTAAGTTATACCTACAATTAACTCCTGCCCATGATGAGTTCAACTCAAAGAGCCTTTCCCACAATTTCCCCCATTATCTTCTCCCCAAAAGTCTTCAGAAAACCATGAATAGATTTTATCACAGTTACTCCTTGCTGTTGCTTTTAAATTCCCATTGCACTTGTTCTCTGCTGAGCAGCACATACATGTCCCCAGTTCACAAGCGATGTCACTGTTACTGGGTCAGGCAGAAGTTATGGTCCTTCCATATAAAACAGGAGAGCAAAGCAGTACAAGTTTCTCACCCCCCATCTTAAGTAATCTTCCCCAAGAACTACTGGGTACCCTGTTGCTGCACCTTGCCTGTCACTGTGCCTTCCTTCCCATACACTTCTCTCACGAAGTTTTCCACTCTCTTTGAATAGCTTTTGCTGAGTTTATATAGGCACCTCAATTATTTACTTTACAAGTAAAGGAGTATCCTGAGAACCTCTGTTGAGTTTTGTTTAAACAAAATTAACCTTTGAAGCTGGTTGTTTGAAATGGACTTTTTTTTCCAACCACACACAGACTATTTTAAGTCTTGCTCTTCCCCTACTCCTACACAGAAGACAAATTTGCAAACATGTTTTTAACTCACCTTACCTGTCAACGAAAGGAGCACTTCCATGCTCCTTAAATGATGGAAAATCACTATTATTTACTTCAACCCATTCCCCTGTATCCCCCCACTAAGGATGCTGCAGGAACTGCCTTCTTGTGATGCACACATGACAAACAGAAGAATTATTTGGGGAAAACAACTACTCGCTGGCATCCTTCACCTGGCCCCACTGGTGGAACACATATGCCAATATTAAACACTTTCAGGAAGAGTCCAAAGAAACACAACAAGCAGACCTGCCATTTTGAGGGAACTCAGGAAAACTCATGCCACAATGCTTTTCTGAACACACACTCTCCCTCCAGCTTCTTTTGTAACAGGGATCACCCCCAGAAAGTCTGCATTTCTGAACATTTACCAATCCTGCTACGCCCAAACCGCACATCTGGAGCCAGAAGGCTTTTTTTTGGAGGGCAGCCCAATTTTTAGCTAAAGCATTGCAACCATTAACCAGCAAGTTTAAAACACAGATCAGCTCAGAAAAATCACCTTCACTGCTGAGCTACCTCCTAAACTGAGTTAGGCCCTACTGGCGCTACGTCCTAACGCAATACTGTTTAAACTGAAGCACCGCGTTATTAATCACTGCCACATCCTTAAAGATTACTGAAAATTCAAATAAAAGCTCCTAAAAAGTTCCAATTTCAGCAGGTTTGGGCTCCAAAATCTCCCATGTCTGGAGTGCTTGCAACTTGGCCAATAACCTAGAAGGTTTTGTCCTTAATAAGTCTAAACAATCTGTATTCCCTTCTCCCAGTTCACCCCTGTTCACAAAGAAGTGACCACATACACAGTCTATCATGGCTGGCCAGTATTTCTTTGTTTTAAAAGCAAGTGAATTGTGTCACTACAAGACACTGCTTTAAATATAATGAGAACTGACCCCTTTGTTCATTTATGCATTTTCATAATGCTAATTCTTTTCTCCCCCTGTGACAAACCTCACTGTGCAAACACAGGCAAACACTCACTTTACTGTATTAATAGCATTCTGTGTTACAGCAAGTATTTGCAGGATCAGGTCCTCTCCATGAAAATAATCTCAATCATAATCTATTCCTAATTCATGAAGTACACAATTTTCTCTGCTGCTTTACCTGAAGTGGTGGTACTCATTATGTATTTTAAACAGGAAAGGTTTTCCAGACTTAGCTTCTTCTAATGTACTTGGAACTATATAGAAAAGCTACAACCATGCAAGTGCCAGGCTGGTTATCTACGATTCTGAACTATGAACAATTTGCCTTATTTGCTGTGAAGGCTACAGTATATTTTTCCTGACATTGTTATCAAATTGAGAAACAAACTCTAAGCGTATCATAGAGTCCCCAGCTCCCATTACATGACAAAGACTGAGCAATTCAAAAGATGAAATCATTACATTAAGAAAAAACCCAAGGCATTATGAAGAAATCATGCATTCCTCAACAGCACCATCATTTCAATCTGGAATTCCAGTTGCTTATTTCTTACTGCTCTTCTCAGCTGATAATACTGAATGGGAAAGACCAGATCACAAGATCTGGAAATTCTGAACAAGAAGCGAATAGAGGAAAACAAGGCATGTGAGTTACAGGGTGAAGACAACGTTTGACTTGACTTTATTCCTCGTGCTGTGTGTGTAATGTTTTCTTGATAAATTAAATCATGTTTGTTTTCAAAAGGGGCTGACTAAGGGGGTTGGGAGTTGTTTGGTTTTTGTTATTTGGTTTTTCAGTTCAACATCTTGAACTTATTCTTAATTCTATGTCTACCTAATTTAGTTGAAAGACATTCTTAAAGGCCTTAAAGAACTATCATGTCGGGTAGTATAAAATTAATTCCAGCTGCAAAAGCCTTATCCTTTGGTGAATTATAGAACAGTTTAGGTCAGAAGAGACCTTCAAAGGTCCGTTCTAATCACATGGCCACAAAAGGCCTGTTGGACCTTAGGAGCACCTAGTTCCAATCCCTCTGCCATGGGCAGGGAAACTTATTATTATATGAACTCTTGTCATGTGTCCCCTGGCACTTTTAGGGACAATCACGAGGCTGCTTTAGGGAAAGCATTGTAACAATACCAGAAGATTCAGAATTGTGTTTTCTGCCAATTACAGGAATGACCCTGACTCCTGTCACTGGCACCTTCTCTCAATCCCTGTAAGAGAAACATGAAAAGAGCTTTAGCCTATGCAGGTTCCTTCCTAAGGAGTACAGGAAAAAAATGAGCACAAGAAGTATAGGCAGAGCAGCAAATCACAGCCTAAAAAGGTACCAAGAAAAACATGAAAAAGGAAACTGTTTCTTCCACTTGTGCATCGCTGTTGAGTCCGACTTGTATCTTCAAGACTCCAGAAGACACTCGAAGCTGCTGCTAGATCACTGTTTGTCAGACTGAGTACTTACTACAAGGTAGCATATACTATGGTCCATTATAATCCTAACCCTAAATTACATCTTTCTCAACAAAGGCCCTCTATTTAAAAAGAATCCTTTAAGCAAGACCCGCATTATGCATTCTCCTGGAGACTGCCACACAAAAATCATTAGATATTAATTAAAACCAAACAAAACACCCCCTTCAAACTATCAAAAATCAAAGCTTAGACCAAGGCTACAGTATAACTTCTGTAAAAGGCGATACAGGCCGATACATGATTTTAGTTATGGTTGCACAAAGAAAAAGGTAGCTTTTACACATGATTTCATGCCAAACTGCTGATTACAGTTTGCTTTTCCTTAACCAAACAAAGTTATTATTGTATTAGCGTTCCAGTTATCAACTCATTGTTTAGTAAAATAACAAGATCACCAAAAGGGTGCTCAGGCATTGGAACAGGCTGCCCAGGGCAGTGCTGGAGTCACCGTCCCTGCAAGTGTTCACACACCATGTAGACAAGGCCCTCAGTGCCATGGGGTTAGTGGTGGCCTTGACAGTGCTGGGGGAAAGGCTGGACTGCATGAGCTTAAAGGGCTTTTCCAACCTGGTTGAATCTGTGATTTAACAATTCCTTATTTTGACACTGCTCTACAACCGCAGCACTTATTATCATCCCTCAAATCCCCTCTGTGGAGTGCACACGAAAGACCTTTTCCAATATTTAACAAGAAGCGCTGCTGCTTTATGGATTATTGGATTATTCTCTAAAGTTAAGGATGTTGAGAAAACCTCAAAAACCCCAAAACCAGAACACTCCTTTCACATGTAAATTCACACTCAATGCACAAAAACATTCCTTGCAGTAAATGCATGCCTTAATAGCAATCAAAAATAACAGATGCTCAGCAGAAATCATTTCTTCTTCACTGCACAGAAATCGTCTCCTTTTGTTGTTTTGGTTTTTGTTTTCCCTTAGGCATGACGATAAAGGAAATCCTAAGATAAACCCCTTGTCCTACAACAGTCTGAGTCCTTGCAAAGACAACACGATAAGCAGCCTCTGCTACCATCAGGAAACATCTCTCCCTCCTCCTCCCCTTCCTTCCTCCCAAAGCAGTCTAGATGGAGACTTCTGCCATACACCACGCTTTCAGAATAAACACCCCCAAGTGAAAACCAGCCGCTGCCGCTCAGCTTCCAGACCCACAGACCCCCAGGTTTCCTTGGGAATACGTTTCCTACCCAGACGTTCCCACCACCCCACTCCACCAGGGCAGCTAGCCCATCCTGCTCGACAGGACCCCGCTCGCCAGAAGCGTTTTCTTCCCCTTCGGAAGAGCACTTTAAAAGCAGAACCAGAGAGAAAAACAAAACAAAACTAACGCCGGGGACAGCCTGGTGTTGACTTCTCGTCGGACGACACACAAATGTAGCGGGGCCAGTCCCGCTCCGGAGGCGCTGGTTCCGCCAGAGCTTGAGAGCGGACGGGCGGACACCGCCTGCCCCGGCCTGCCCGGCGCTGAAGGGACAGAGAAAAGGGACAGGTGACCGGGACCGGCTCCCGTCCGGGCCTACCTTGAGCACGGCGACAGCGCCGGTGGGGCTGTGCACCTCGAAGGCGGCGGCCTCGTCCCCCGCGGCGGTAGCGCCGGCCTCTGGCTGGTGGTAGCTGAAGCAAGCGGAGGCGATGTCGAGGTGCCCGAGGGGCAGCGCCTCCTGCGGCCCCTTGAAGTAGTAGAGGTAACAGCGGCGCGGGTCGAACACGAACCAGCGGCTGCGGAAGCCGCGCAGGGGACCCTTGCCCGACAGCTTCTGCAGGTACCCGCAGAGCTTCGGGGCGCCGGGGCCGGCCTGATCCCCTGACGGGCCGCAGGGCCCCGCGCCCTCCCCGCCGGCCCCCGCCGGGCCCTCCTCCCCCTCCGCGCCCGCCGCCGGCATCGCCCCGGGACCGCCGCCGCCTCGCCCGCCGCGCCGGAGCGGGCCCGACCGCGCCGCCTCACGGGACTTGTAGTGCGGCCCCTGCGGCCCGGCCCGGCGCGCCCCGCCCGCGGGCAGAGCGGGAGGCCCGAGGCCGCCCCGCCCCGGCTGCCGAGCACGGTCCCGCTGCCCGCCGCGACGCAGCCCGCCGCGGGGCCCCGACCGCCGTGCGGCACTGTTCCGGGACAGCGGGCCGCTGCTGACGTGGAAGCCACCGCCCCAACACACCCGGCTGCCGGCAGCGCGCCCCGGGTACCGGCCCTCGGCCCTGCTGCCGGGCTCCGCTACGTGTGCAACCGCATTGGAAACTATTTCCCCGTGTTCTAGCCGACAGCCGAGTCAAAACCCTTCTCCTGAAGCGGACTGTACTACTCATCGGTAGTCAGCCTCTCTGCCTCAGTACCTTGTCCAACACCAAAGGAGTGCATAGGGCGCACAATGCTTTCACTATCTGCGGTGTTTGGTTTTGCTTCCCACCCCCTTGCTGCTCTGCTCGTCGATGGACACTTAAAAATCATTTCCAAATCATTATTTACGGGGAAAAATATGGAACACGCAGGCAGCAATGGGTAAAAAGCTGTAGCTTGCAGCGTTTAGACTTGTGAATAGCTACAGGCCAAACTGTATGTTTCACTGAACGCATTTCAGGATCTAGAGTGTTAATAATAGAGAACTATAATAGCAAACTTCTCTGTGAAGAGACCAAATGGCCACAAGGGGCTACACATAATTTCTCCTTGTGTTTGGAAACTGTTGTCTGCCTATTTCCATCAATCATTCCTATTGCTCTGGGTACAAATAGAGAAAACAGTCTGATGTGGCATCATCTCCCCAAAATGCAGGGACACAGTTCCACATTTAATGGCATTCAAGCTTTTCATTCTCAACCTTAAATAGAGCACAAAAGGTTTGCTGTCAAAAGAGTTGTTGGAGCTGATATTTGCAGTGGCATATTTATTAGGATTATGCTATTTATGAACTAGGTTCATTTGATTGAGTTCTGACAGTTTGAAAGTTCAATTTATCCAGAAATCCTATACTCCCAGAACTCATTACTCACTTTGTCCTCATTTTTAAATGCCTTGATGAATTTCTTGGTGAAACGTCTCATCTGCCGGACAATTTTCATTCTATGCTTAAGGATGTAAAGAATATAAAGCACCTGAGTATTCAGCATGGTTGTCCATGGGTTTCACTGCGGTGTTGACACAAGGGATTGCAGAATACTTCGAGACCTCTCCGGATGCCACCTACTGATAAGAAATGTGTCGAGTGAGCAAACAGCAGTGTCCTATTAGCAAAGGCACTTGGGTAACTTGTTGTAGAAGCTGAGGGGGGGAAGTTCTCTCCCCAGTTAACTCACAGGGCAGGTTAGATGTTGCAGACTAAGGCTAGACTTTTTGTTTCTGTCTTTACTATTATTTTTCTTAAGACTAAAATGACTGATTCTGCTCTATGCAAAGTGAACAATCTGTCAGTAAATGTGGGAAGTAAGAATAGTTGATCCTGTTTAAACAACAGGTCAGTAAGATTTCTTCCATATGTACTGCTCAGTATTTCCTTCCCCAAATACAAAGTACTGTTGGTCTTCTGGTAGCATCTTTGTTGGCAGGTGGCATTTGCCAAAACATGAGTTACACAGGGGAAACACTGATTCTCTTTAGAAGCTGCCAGTTCCTTATCTCAGTCATGCAGACAAGTTTAAGTGTCCTAGCACTTATCTCTGATCTGCTACATTATCTCATCAGTTTAATGAAGCATGGCCTTGTTCCTGGCCTGCTGAGCCCCCACAGCTCCTCCTCCTTATCAGTAATTCCATCTCGCAGCAAATCACAGAATCAATTCCTAAATCCTCAAAACTTTTGCTGTCAGGACTTCACTTCTTTAGTTTTCTGCCCAGCTTCCTTACAACACTTGAAGCAGGAGAATCCCCTCATTTCACAGTTGATTCATGTAAACAGAAAGTTCCCCTTCTTGGAAAATAGGTTATTTCATGCATGCGCTTTTTTTCACAAACAGATCCAGATGTGGAAAGCGAAATAACAGCAACTTATTTCTAAGTGAGATCATAGCTCCAAAATTAGAATGGCTGAGAGCGTACACTGCTTCCTTTCACAAAACAAAGTAAAAATTGCTTTGCCTCTTGTCTGATATCTTCTGATAGAAGATGAAACCCAGAATCTTCCAGAGCTCACACTAAACATCTGCTGGTTCTTGCTTTCCAGAACAAGGGAACTACAGACAACTGTCCCTCTCAAACCCTCACCCCACACAGTGTCAGTGCAAACCTGCATGCTGAGATATAGGTCAAACAGTTACTTTTGTTGCATTTTAACAAGTGTTCTGCAGGTTCTTACACAATTTTATCCCTGGCTGTCACTGCCAAGATAAATACTGTCACACTGCTATAGCCTATGTATAGCTCTTGTATACAGTATTGCAATACATTAGTTTGAAAAGTGATTGGTTTTGGCCTACTGTTATTTAAATTCTTTGAAGTTCAGGAACCAAAGGTTCTCCAAAGTTTTTTTTGTTTTGTTTTGTTTGTTGGTTGTTTTTTTTTTTTTTTTGTTGTTTTGTTTTTTTTTTTTGTTTGTTTGTTTTTACCAAAAATTAATAATAAAATAATAATAGCCAAAAACCTTCTCCAAGTGACTGTTTCCAATGCAGTCTGCCATGTCATTCTCATTCTATATTCCTCTGCCTCTCAGTCACCACTGTGTCCACAAGGAACATCTTATAATTACAATGCCAGAAGAAATCCTTTCCTTATATGCAAACAAATCAGCCAAGGAATTACATGGTTTACATGGTTTAACTGGGGGCAATGTTTCATACTGCTTTCATTCTCCAGTATTACTTTTTAAACACTAGATGGTGCTCCGCCTCCTGATTCACATTTGCCATTTGTGTTCTCTCAAAATGGAAAAGATACAAATGATGAATAAGCAGGGAAGCTTATTTGTAGTTTCTAATTCAGTATCAGAAAGACCTAATTTAACTTTGGTTAACTGTCTCATATAAAAGCAGTTCAATATACTACAACATGAAATGCATTGGTTTGACTTTTTGTTGCGCTGGATCTTATCAAGAGCTCTTCACTATGAAAAAGCAACAGCTACACAATTCAGTGAATGGCAGCATTGATTTCTAGTAATGCATCTGTGATCTAACTTGTAAAGATATCGAGGCAAGTTGGTAGCCATGTAGGAGAGAGTCAAATTAGACCCTTTATGAATAGAAAAGCAGGAACTACTTAACTGTAGCAACAAACTGGGCAATCCGTATGCACATAATCATTGGCTTGTCAGCGTTCATGTAGACCCAAGCTGGCTAGAGAATGGCTATAGAGCTTGATAGGAATGCTGAAGAGGATAAGCAGAAGGATTTAGAGTACCGTTGCAGAGATGAAAAGATTAATGGGCAAGAGATATAAACACAGATAAGGACAGTATTACTAAACCACAACTATTTCAGCTGCTTACACTGTAACTTATTTCCATACGTACGCTCAATTCCCAGTGGAGAACCTAAGAATATGTACATATAGTGGGGATTTACAGAAGCATCCAGTAAACAGGAAGATTGGAGGAGATCACAGATTAGACTTTAACAAAAATCTTCACATAATCCTTTTTTTGTGTAATTCTTTACATAGAAGAGTTACCTCTAACAAGAATCAGGCAAGATCCACTGGGACAGAATGGACCACAAAAGTTTTATATCCACTATTTCATAGAGTGAGAAATAATTTAGTGAAGGCTGTTTACGATTACCTTTATTCCCTGTGTAGCAGGTTAAGTGATGCTGGGCTAGAGTTTAAAGATGAACCCAGAACATTCACTGGAGGGATGCTCCAAATTACTTTTGATAATCAGTCAGATTTTCTTAGAATAGGAAAGAAAGATGTTGAAGAGTCACCCTGCAAAGTAAGAGCCAAGACGGAAAGCAAAAGAGGTGAATACAATCAATTTTGAAGTCTATAATATATGAATGTTCCTCTGGTCAGAAATCCATCACTGCAGTATCAGAATGGAGGAAGGGAATTTCTTTGAGATCAGATGGCCCAAACAGAGAGCTGGGCTAGTAAACAGGAAGACAAGCTATCCTGGAGCTTCTGGGATTCCTTGCCTTGTTCCATGTAAGCAGTGATACTCTGCCCAGAGTACTACTTCATAACAGAATTGCAAAGTGTATAAGGGAAGTTTCCATTCACCCCCTTTCAAGAAATAAAATCCTCTACTAAAGGGTAAAAGCATTGGTCAAATGGGATCAAAAAACCCTGAAGACAGTAAACTGAAAGACACAGAATCTATAACTGAAATAATCTTATCTAAAGCCAGGCAGATTTAGCCAGACTCTTTAGTCAGGAATCCAGGCTACATTCATCACAAAAAATGATTTTTCAGGAAATATCTCTTGCTATTTGTTTCTGCTCAAGACAAACATGACCAGAGCTGCTTTTCCTGTGGTTTTCTGTTCTGGAACTTCAGGCCTTGGCTTTGAATAAAGACAGGAAGCACATGGAAAACTGAGGAACTATCGGTTCAAGAGTAAGTCACAACATTCAGATCTGGAGCCAAACTAACCCCAAGTCATTTCTAACTCAGACAGATAACAAATAATAGTGCTATCTAAGAAAATGTGACGGGAAAGTGATCCTATCACATCCAGAGACCTGCTCTCCCCGCATCAATAGATGCTAACAGTATATGCCAAATTTGCAATTACATTTAACCACTGCCTTACCTGGCAGTAACACACACTTGTCCTAATCCCGTTTTCTAATGTATTCCCTTTCTTGTATAGATCCACAGCTTGTTTTCTGCAAAAGATCCAAACAGTAATATTTAGGATATGATATGACTGTTCCTATGGGATTTGCCCTTAGGCATTAAAATTTACCATGTTTCTTGTCTCGTGGTCCACATATATGTCAACCAGTGAGTTTTATAAAAATGTGGTTTAGCTTTTATTGATTATACCAGTTATAATTCATAACCTCCAAGCCCTCACAAATGGTATTGCTGGGAAAAGTGTGACAATCAATGTCTTCTGAGAAGATGTAATTGGCTTTGAATCAAAGCAGCAGGAATTTTTCCAGCAGTGTTATTTGGTTTTAATATACTCAGCCTTCCAAAGAGCAACTCCCTGTAGCTGCTATCAGGCATGACCTGTAGAGAAAAGGTGTACATAGGTGTCAGTCAGTATCGCTGAAGACAAGTGAGAACATACAGACAAAGATAGCTAAAAGTATGTCACACACTCCTGCCTCTCTTCCAATTGCATGGTGTGGAAATCCTAATGCACAATATACAAGCTATTCTCAACTTGCAAAACAGATCCATAGTAATAAGGATTTATCCTCAACATTTTCTGCTTTAGTTTTTCTTGTGGTTTGCTTTTTGTTGGTAGGATTTCAATTCAAAACAGCAAGTCATGCATCTTATTCAAATTATTTCATGGATTCAAGAAGAAAAAGATGAAACATGCAGCCAGCAACATTACCACAGCGTCACCATTAGCAGAGCTATTATAAAGAAGGATGATATTAGGTGGAAAACAACAGATTATATTAGGTGAAAAGCAAATCCCATTCACAAGAGGAATCAGCTCTGAATCTTGATCATAAGTTATAACCACAATTGTCTGTTCCCACTGCCCCTGTAATGGATTTCTAAGCTAAAAAAGTGTTTAGAAACTGGCTGCCTCAGCAGTCACAGAAGTGATTGAAGGCTCTGCCTGGGGGCTGAATATATCAGTAGATGACGAGGGAAGTGTCCTTTACTCTCTTTCCTTCTGCATACACTTCATGTACCCCTTTTTTAATGAGACATGAAAAAGAGATAAATTAAAATCAGAGGCCACAGAGAATCACTTTTATTTGTAAATTATTAGATTCAATAGCAGGAGAATAGCCATCAATTAAAAAAAAAAACAATCCACCTGCTTTACCTATTAAGGTAAATCAGATACAGCAATCCAATGTAGGTAGGATTCTAACCCAGCTTCCCAGGGTTTCATTAGAAACTCCCTCAGTTTCTTCTTACTAAGTCCAGATTTATTTTAGGTTTTTCTAACATAATTGACTTCATTTTCCCTGCACTGGTATTCTCAAGCTTAATACAACAGATGAACGTTGTATTAGTACTAAGTGTTCTCCTAGTTCTTTGCTGAAAATAAGCAAAAAAAAGAAAAAAAGAAATAATGAGAATGTGCCATGAATGGGTCATTAACTGCTCTGCTTATCTAACAAAGCTATACTTTGCAGTACACTGAATACAATGGACTGTATTTCTACAGCTCTGTGACCAGAATAAGCCCCAAACTTCTTGGCAAACCTGGGGGAGCTGGAGCCAAACTTACTGCACGGCATCAGTCCTCTGACTAGCGTGTAACAAACAAGAGAGACTCCATGGGTGAACCTTCAAATGATACACCGACATTTTAAGGGATATAACAAATCTCATGTTTCTTCCCAGGAGGAGTTTGGTCAAAATATGTAGATACTGTTCAAAATATTTACTTTGGCTTTACCAGACTGTTTCATCAGCTGATTACTCATCATGTCAAGGGCAGTGGTATTTAGTGGTAAGCCTGCAGCCTCTTCGTGTACAAAATGTACTCATTTCAAACAAGCAGAGGAGAGGGAATGTTATCTGAGTTCACTGTACAGTTGTACAGGAAATAACAATGCAGTGCCAACTCAGATGCCTGTCTTCTTTATGATACCTCAAATATTCTTTGTTTAGATCTGCAAGAACATTCAAACGAAACTTGTGAGGCACAGATAAAATTATTAAGGTGGGTTTTTTTTTCATTTTTCAGTAGTTTCAAATTATCTATTCGTGTCTTAATAGAGTCACCAAAATCAAAGAGATATATCAGAGATCATGGTGCTGATTAACACAAGTAGTATGGTACTGCATCCCCAGTTCAAAGAGCTAGAAGGTCTGGTGTCTGCCTCAAAACAGCAATTTAACCTGGCATGATTAAGCTAACTGCACACTCGAAGAGGAAGGTGAGGGTGTGTGAAAGCCTATACCTTTATTGAGAAATGGATCCACTTCATTTGGACTGTTCACCAAAGATGCCGATGTACCCATTCTTTGTTATCCCAAAGTGCTCTTTGTGCCTGCTGTTCACTCACTGCAGACAGGCATACTTCTGGCATTAGCTCACTGTATGATGGCAAAGGTTCCCCTCTGTATTGTCCATGACTTCTGCATGTTTATTGGCAGAGCAGATGAATGCAGGTTGGGATAAAGAACTGTGGCCTGCAGACTGAAGGATTTGAAAGAGACAATAATTCAAAAACTCACTTTACAACCTGTTAAAATTATATGCTTTTAGTCATAGTTACACAGTGAATTACAGGAGAATTCCATAACAAAAGAGAACTTCTGCTCCAGAAGGGAACACAGTTAAGGCTCAACTGGTTATAAATAAGATACTTGCATTAAGCTTGAAATACCTCATACATGTGGTCCTGCAGAACATGGCAAGAGCAAAGCTTTTTTTTCACGAGATGCTCAGAAATTCTTCACTTTCCACTTTCTACATCTAAAGGTTTCTGGTGCACAAGATTTGCACCTGGAAACTGATTTATTTCTGAGAATACACCCACTAATTAACCTGGTCACATAAACAGAGCAAATGCAGCCTTTCAGTTTCAAGTTATTCCTAGAGGGAATTCTCTCTGAATCTACCATGGTTTTTGTTTGCAGAACCTTATATCTGCATGAAAAAAAAGTTGCATGACCATTTTCTGAAACCCGAAAAGACCATCTTGGTTAAAATCCCCATATTCCTTTCCCTCTCACTGTCTACTAGGCCATACTGACAAAGTTGAACAGATTACTAAATAGAAGATCTGTTGCATCTTATTGGGGAAGATGGAGGGGGGAAACCCAGGTGAACTTCAACTTATTTCTAAGTGACACTGAAGTAACCCTGAAGATTAGATAACTCAAATGACATGACCAGTGATCAGCCTCTGGGTTGACACGAGGAGCAGCCCAGAACCACTAGGGGTGAAAGGCCTGGTAAAAAGCTGAATCTGACTTCTAGACAGGAACTGGGCAGGTGAATACTTCCTCAGACTGAACTGAGAACCATTTACACCAAGAAAACAGAGACACCTCGTACCTGCTTTCTCACAGAGCTTTACATAAAGGACCAGACACCCTTTGAGGATCAGCTACCATTTCCTATAGTGTGTTAAGCTTTAGCTGTGTGGAACTGCCCAAGCTGTGGCTGAGCCCACAGAAGTGAGTTGCCTTGCTCCAGGCAGGATGCCACATCCACTGATTTCACTTGAGAAAAGCTATAGGAAAAACAAGGAGGTGGCTAGGCTGGTGCCCACAACCCTCCTTAGCAGGGTTAAAACATGTTGGCTGACATCTTCAGGCACATACAGTCTCAACCTTCATGTGCACAGAACTGAAGGAGGGTGTACAAATCATGGTTTGTATTGCAGGGCTTGTGAGGATGCACTCAAAAACACGCGCGGCACATTAATCGTGCCTGTATAAAACGTGACATTCATCATGGATCTATGTATAAACACATTTGGATCTGAGCAAATCTTAACTGAGAAAGAACAGAGGGAACAAGTGATCTACATCACAACAGCAGAGCACACAAAGGCTGACGCACCTGGCTGGTCACAGGTCCTGCAAATGAAACAATCAAAGGAACAGGGCAGGAAGGAATTTCATTTGCAGTTCAGATTGTAAAAGGTTTTTTATACAGACAAGAAGGGCAGAATTTCCAGTTAAGGGCACCCATCTCTGTAATACTGATGCTCTCTTGATTCTACCAAGAACAGTCTCTTTCTTTTCCCCACCAAAGAGAATTTGATAATCACTTGGTGTCATTAACATCTCTACAAGACAGCCATAACTGCAAAATGATACAGAGAGAAAAGCAGAACAACTGTTCACTATGCCCTTTACTTCTGTCTAGGACACGTATCTTTCTAAGGACACGAATAACTATAATTTTATTATCTTTAATGTCTTCCTCATCTAATTTCATTCCACTGTCTGTCGCAGCTGAGGTGTATTGGGCAATAACATTATAAACTCTTTTTAATCCTGCTGTTACTTCAGCCCACATTGATTTATTGTGGAGCCTGAGCTGACAAGTGTCATATTTCTCATTCCACAACAAAACTTTGGCTCTAGGTTAATCTATTAGTCTGTTATTTCAGAATACAATTGGAATCTCTTAAATTCTCTAGAATATGTGGTTTTATAATTTCTGCAACAACATCCCGATTTGTTTCATTTTTAATGTACATTTCAATTTTCAGGTATTCTAATAAAAAACAAAACAAAACAACACTTTTAATATGCTTTTTTCCATTAAAAACAGCAACACTGGGAGAGATTCCATCTCTGTAAGAAGTCAGATAATATCATATATGGTGCCTTACCTCAGAGTTTGACCTTAAATCAAAGAAACACACCTATTCAGCATGTGGCAGCACACTGTTCTGAACATTAGGCCTGTGCCTAGGCTCCACTAAAGATGGAACATGGCTCATCTGAGATGGAGACGTTTCACAGCAGTCAAATATAGATGTTGTCAACACAAAACATTATGGTAGAGAAACTTCGGTGCATCTAAAATGATAAAAGTTGAATTAATCCATTCTGATGTTTTCTCATGCCAAGAAAAAGATATAAATACCACAGACCACCTATAAAGACTTCAACTTAGTGTTAGTCACTGTTCTATGGGCAACAAGCCAGCACAATTTATAAAGGATAAGACAGACAATAAAACTTTCTATAAACCAACATTTACTATTATCTGCAGCAGCTGCAGCCACCAGGTTTCTAGAGAGCACATGCCAAATGATCTGATAGTGATTTTTACAAACAAAACACCAGGAGGCACTACTATTGAATAAGGAAAAAGCAGTGATAAAACATCCAATGATACTGAAAGACAGCAAAATTGAACAGATGGTATTAAGAACATTAACTCATGAAAAGGGGAAAAAACCCAACCACCATTATTCTGATCAATACCAGGTATTACTGAGACCAGCACCACACAAAAACAAATGAGTAACTATGCAAAATTACAGTATCAGCATTTGACACAGCTGAAAACACTATAAAGGAGTATTGCCATTATACTGGTCCCAGTCCAACTGGGGTGTGCATCATGGAAAAAAAGTCTCATGTACACAAATTATTCTATAAAATCAGTTTTCATGTCCCATTTCCAAAGTTCGTTCTGCCCTTTGTAAGATTTAACTTCATGAATCTGATCAAATATGAAACTTTCTATGTCATTATCTACAGTTCTAAAATCAGTAATTCACCACAGTTTTCCTCTTTTTGTTTGTGGCATCACGGATCCTATACAGTACCCCATAGCTCAGAGAAGTTGAGAACATGAAATGAAGTCATGACCTGATTCGATGTTATGGTGCCACCTTGTGATGCTGGGTGAGAAGTGCCTCTAACATGTACACGGAGACGAAAACGAGCCCTAGGGGAAAAAGAAAGGAGACTGCTTCTATATGATTGGAAGAAACTGCAAGAGATTCCAGCTCTGAGCTGATGGCAAAGAGGACCAGGTGGTTATCGACTAACAAAAGAGCATTCAGCATTTTAAGATTACATTAAAAGGGCATGAGAGAGCACAAAGAACTGCAGCAAAAACCCGACTGCTTTCCTCGATGAAGATCCAATTACAGAAATACGAGTTAATTCCACTGAACTCAGCAGAGTTACTGCAGATTAATACAGAAGTAATGAATATCAGGTTTTGGACTGCAGGCTGTTGTAAGTCTCGGTTTATGGTATTCCCTTAAAACAATGATAAGCTAAACTGCATTAATAAATAACATAGTTGTAACTTGCTTTTTGGCTCTGTTTATTTCGCTTTCACCAGCTCATTTTTGTCCCTAAATTGCTTTGAATGTACGTAAACTGGAGATAACACACACAGACACTCTAAGCTATTTTAATAGCGGCTTTAGGTAATACTTTGTCTATTTTTGAAGGCAGATATAGAAATATCCATTCATATTCAAAGCCTTTTCTGCAGTACAAAATCTATATCCTCTTTCTTCTAGGCCACATCCAACATGGTTTTAAATCTCTTTTACTGTTCCAGTTTCTTTCTCAAAAGCCTGATAGTTCCTTTTCAATAAATAAGCCGGTTGAAGAAACACTTGCTAGTGAATTCATCATGCTGCACCTCTAATTCACTCAACACTCTTGCTATAACAAAAGTTTCAGTTCCAATACATCCAACTACAGACAACTAAGAAACCACAAATACAAAGCTTGTCTAGAAATGTATCCCTTACCTTTGCCGTCAAGTGGTATAACAACTTACCTACTGCTGGATAGGATTCTTTTGCTCTGGATGCATTTAGAGTACATCTCTCTCTCAAACTCCAGGAACATATCATGTTGATTGGTTTTTGTTACAGGAGATGAACTTTAGCCAAAAAAATAAAGGGAGTTAAGACAATTGCATAATTTGTATCTGCAGCATTCTGCAAGAATCCTCCTTTAACCATGGACAGGAATATTCCTTCACAGGGTGCTCCTGATTTCTTTCTCTCTTTGTTCCTCAGCTCAGTAGGATGACTCAAGGGTTAAATACCTGACTGCAAGCCCAAGTGTCTCTTCAAGTGCTTTGTGACTTTCAGTCAGGGAGGACATAGGGAAAAAATACGCTGAGCAGTTCCAAGGCAACTGAGGTCTTCCTTTAGGTGTAGAGGAGGATCTAATCATGGAACAACACAGTGTGAGGAAGGAAAAAGTTTTAGCTAATAGAAGTTTTAAAACATAGAAAAAGAACTCTGATGTTAAAAGGAAGTGATCTATGTCATCAGCACTGGATCATTCTTGTCTGAATCATCTGGTCCAGAATCTCACAACCTGGTATTTCAGAATACATAGTAATTGTACCAGAAAACACATCTCATGAGGCCTTCAGGATTAAATGCCTGTCTTGAAAGGAATAAAAAACTATTAGGCTGGTATTTTGAGGAAGTCTTTTTTTAGCATAATCCCTCCTAATGCCGAGGTCTTGCAAATTGTTCGAACAAACCGATACATCTAACTTAATCTGCTCAAGATGAAAACGATTGAGGCTTGAATCTATTCCTACTCAATCAGAACTGAGTGTCAGGATTTGTTTATGCTGATTTTAACTTGGGTAAATAAATCAAGGGGAATTCAGGCTCTAATTCCTTTATCTAAACAGAAGCCAGTAGATGGAAGTATTAAAATACTATAAATAACAGTTAATATGATCAGTCTAAAAGTATTTTTAAAATAAAACTAATTGTTAACATACAAGTTTCATTTTCACTCTGCTTCCTTAGACAAGATGTCCTGTATACCTTGAATATCCACAATTTTCATTGACGCTTTTAATGAACAACCATACTGATAAATACATGTTCTTGGTGCATACTGTGTAAATTTGAACAGCAAGCTACACTGCAAGCTCACTGGAGATTAAGGGCTCCGAGGTAAAGAAGCAGCAGCGTCCCAACAGAAATGGTAAAAAGAATTTCCTCTAATTTAACAATGGTTTTAGTTGAATAACACATTTCATCCTCAGAAAGATTCAATTTTATAGTAATTGGAATAATGACCAGAAAGGAAATTAGTATGTGCTTAGCCCAAGAATTCCCAAAGCACAATAGAATGCATCAAAAGATTTAATTGTGATGACTTTGATACAGAAGCCATGTGATAGAGCCCTTCTATTGACTGTTAGAACAGTAATACACATATGATTGTCTTCAGGCCCCAGTACCTAAACAATACTGGAACTAACGCAATGAAAGAACAATCTAGCTGATTTCCAGCTGGAGAGGGAAGAGAAATACAGAGCTGCATTCATGCATTTTATGGGAAAGATTGCATAGCTGGTTTAGAAAGAAAATGTCTTTTCATGTCCTTAGTAGTTGTTCTGTGCTTCTTCTTCACGAGTTACAGACGGTCAGATTCTTCCATTCAACATTATCAGCCCAAAGAATGAGTAAAATGCAGGACCCCCTTTGAGAATAAGGACACAGTCTGAACGTTTATCTTGAGAAGAAAAGAATTGTGTATACAGTTACCATATACAAATGCCAAATATTTCAAGTTTCATAGACATGGCAATCCATTAAATATCGGTTGAAGGTAAGCACCAAACCCAGCAACTGCCATTTCAGGGACTGAAAGGCAAACCTGGGATGTGGTTGTCTTCAACACTGGGAGCTTCATCTTGACTGTGGTTCTTTCACCTAAGAGAATTTCCATGCAAGATCCCCAGCTGTACAACACAGTGATAGAGGCATCTCATTATGTAAGGCCCTTGCTTTCCTTCAAATACTTTTGGAAAAGTCATCAAAGCTAATCTTTCTGTCTTTTTTATTTTTTGCACTTTTCAGAGCAGTATTAAATATTCATAAATATAAAAACTATGTGGAAACACCTTTAACAATATTCTGATTCTGCCTGTTTAAAAAAAGAGATGGGGAAAAAAAAAGACAACCCACAACCCAACAACCAACCATCCTTTCCACAGCGCTTGGCCAGCAGTGAAGATAAAAATGTGACTGTTCCAAATATCCTGTGGAACACATGATGCTTCTGTCTCTTCGAGGACCAGAATGGTTTCAGTACTTTCTGCTGAGTTCTAAGAAGCCATAATTAGAGGACAAAAGCCCCCAGAGTGCCTGAGATTCGGAAAGGTTGGACTGGCAAGTCATTTCTGATAACACTGGTCACAGAAACATCTTCAGATTCTTATGTGGAAAGTACTGCAAAGGAAAGAAAAAGATTAAGAGATAGAAACACATCTATCATTATGCACAACATTTTCCTTCAAGTACAAAAAGGAAGGTGCTGTGTAATACACCTGAATGTCTTCTCTCATGCTCTCATGAAGATTTAAGCATCCTGGGACAAACTCCACCTTCTGAAAACGTGAGCTCAGGGAGGCAAGCTCAGCACTGGAGTAAATCAAGTGTAAATTTACCTATTTATTGGATATACAGCAGAGTTAAATGTTTCCCAGTGGTACTTTCACTATGGCACAGCATTTGGGTTCCTAAGCAAGTCAAATTAGGCAGATACATTTGTTGTTTCTCTTGCTAGGACCAAGAGATCCTGATTTTATCTTCTTTCTATTTGCACTCTCAAACAGGCAAGCAGCATGCCTTACTACTGCCATCAGTTTTCAGAAGAACTCCTGAGCATCTTAGCAGGACAGTAAAAGACAATTTAAAGAGGGCGCACTGAAAGCTCACTTTCCTTAGGTAGTAATCCCTGTTCAATGCTACAACAGTATAAACCATACGCTTCTTTCTTCATTGAAATAAGAAGGTATTATTATGTGGTTTTATATGTAAATTCTACCATTTTGATGCCCACACTGAAAGAAAATTATCAAGGTTTAGAGTATTTGGGAGGTAGAAAAGTTCTGGATATACAGGTTTTGGATTTCATTTCACAAAAAAAATTCTCTAACTTAGTCACAGCTGTTTGATGTGGGTCAGGAGTTCACTGAAGGAAGCCTTGTATATATATATTCAGAGGATACAAAGTTTTATATTCACAGTGGCACTTAGGAACTTTGTATGTAGGAATGTCTTCAGTCTGGGTGACACTGGAAGATAAGATGTACAGCAGTCTGGCGCACTAGCCAAAGTACTGAGAAAGAAAGCGCACAGTGATGCGAAGAGCTTACCAGCACACTGTTTTAGAAAAACAGAAAGATGAACATCTTGTTCACAACTCAGGCAATGTCTAGAGGCCCACATTAATCCAACCTGTCGAGAAGTTTAGTCCCACACAGGCAATCTAGGAGCTAAAAGATTCACAGCATTGGATGTGAAACCTTTTTAGTCATGACTCCTTAAAAATCAAGCCAAATCCACTTCAGTGGGAATCTCTATTAGAAATGTCTGGTATCATTTTGGAGATTAAGCTTTTTACTAAGAAGCAGCTAAAATATTCTGTGAAAAACACTGACAAAAACTATTCCCTTCCTCTGCTTTCTCACTAAGCATCTCATGCCCATTTGTCACTAGCTCTAATTTAGTCCTTGAGAACTAGATAATCTGCATGTTGGGACATATAAGATGCACATTTCCTATAGGAGAGCTTCTGTTACTTAAGCTTCAGGTAGGACTGGAGTCAGGGCATCCACTGTTGTATGGATAAAGGCCCAGTCAGGTTTCAGAAAAGCTGATTTTCCAATAACACCTTGTTGTTTCTCTGTCTAGTTCTGGCAGCTCCCAGGTGTTACTAATGCCATATTCTGCTCAAACTCCATTTCCAATTGTTATAGTATGTTTCACCTTCAGGCATTCAAATAAGCTTAAACTTCCAGGATGATTTATAAAACAATTTCCTGTGGAAAACGTACCCAGTCTTGTAGAACAGAACACTTAGCTGGTGCCAGTTCAGACTGCTAATACTGCCATTAAACTACAAGTGGCTTCTAATGATAGCAAATTCGAGTGAACTAAGCCTACTGGGATCAAACTGTCTGAACTAACAACTGACATTATCATTTACAGCTAACTCAAGCTTCTGGGATAACAGCCAAAAATGCACATATCTTCTTCCCTAGCCAACCATTAGCAGCGTTTTCTTCTAGGCTTAAAAACATTCCTCAGCCACGGCAGTGCAAATCAAGCAGCAGCCTTGTACTGAAGCTTCATTTGCTTGACAGCAGTACAGAGCTTGCAAAGGCTGTCTGCAGGAGATTAAACTTACACAGGGTCATTAAGTAAAGGTTTGAGAAATAAATGATAAGGAAAATCAGTCGATGTACAGTGGATGAACTTCAGCTTGCACCAGGTCAAAGCCTGGATCATGGTGCCAAAATTAACGCCTGCTGTATCTATTAAGTATGCATGAAAGGATGACAGCTTAAACAAACCCAAACAACACACTGAGCTCCGTGAAAAAGGGCTTCAAAAACACAGTGCATATTGTTATGGGAATCTGGCCTTCAAAGGTTTTCCACAAACAGGGTAAACAAGGTATTCCTCCTCAGTAATTTCTTATATTAATGATGATGAGATTTTACAGTTGGATAGTTCATATGATAAAAGTTCTCAATGTTTGTAAGAAGTCAGGGAAGCACTGGTCCCTTGTAACAGAGCAGAGATCACCTGCTCAAGCAATAGCAAAGCATACTTGTCACTTCATCCCTCTTTTTACTCATCTTCTTGCATTGCTGAGTACCCACTGCTCAGGTCTTTCCACTCATCTCCTTAGCCTCCCAAAACATCACAAACTTGGAAAACAAAAATAATTATGACAGTCATTCCAGTGTCTACAGTGGCAAATGCCCCTCTGCTTTCTCAGGAAATTACTGGATTGCACAGCATCCTCAGCTCGGAATTCTCAGTCAGCAGTTTGCAAGCCTCCACAGCACAGCAGTGAAGTCAGTCATGGCACAGGAAACTTCTGAAGCTACAGCTTCTGCTGAGTCTTCAGATCTGCCTTCAATTCTTCACATTTGATCTCTGCTCTATATCAGATCTGCAGGTACACTACAGCCTTTTGATTGATTAAAGGAAACTATCTGACTCAAGCAGCTTCTAATACAGATAAGAGTATAAAGAAAACATTTTCTTAGGTGGAAATATATGTAAACAAAATATTAGAATACCTACTCAGCTCAGCCTCACCATAATGACAATATGTATCTTGTTCTAAAAGAGTTTCCATTGTTACACTTGATTAGTCAAGGAATACCTGACATGTTTCTAATGTATAAAATGCACCCACATTAACTTTGTGGCATAGCCTCTTGAGGAGCTGATGTTTCTGAGAGTTCACAGGAATCATGTCCTCATGCTCTATTGTAGAATCATTTTAGTCATTTTGTTATAATGTCTGTCCTCAGAAATTTCATTAATGAAAGAAATAAACTATTCTGTGTTCTGCAGGACACTTAAAACTTGCAGACAATTGTTGGATTATTCATCTTCCCAGATGTTAGAATTCAGGTGTTATCATCATCACCAGACATACAGCAACACTATCAACTTCACAACAGTGTCTACGAGCAAAGATTATGGAAAAAACTTGTTCAGGTTATCAAGCATTTACTATTAGATACAGTTAACCCAGACCACTTAATTTTGGGGAGGAATTTAGGCCTAGATTTTAGCTTCAGCCTACTCTGCAAGTGGATTTAAGATTCACATATGAACTCCTTCCAGTCTGGGAGTATATTATTTTGCTGGCTGGTTCACTGTGATTTCTTAAAGAAGCTCTATCCCTGTGTTTCTATAGGCTTAACTGTAAGTTTATGTAGGATGTTTTATTAAGGTGTAAAAATATCAAGTTATTGTCCTTTTCAAAAAGTCTCTTTAAACATGAAGCATGCAGGAGAAACCTTCTTAAGACAGCGGGGGTTTATCTACAGCTTATTAGGAAGAAACTCAGTAACAACAATAAAAAGGTATCAGTTAGAAACAAATAAACAAAAAAACAAAACCAAAACTGGTTAACGGTGGAGATGGAATGACTGCAGTAATGCATCATTTCAATTGATTTTCTACTACCGGCATCAACTGCACCACTGTAATGTCCTCTAGTTCTCATCTTCTCAGCACAAAAGTTCAATGTGTTACCATGTATATTTGGAACGTGCATACAGTATTTACACACATACCTATCCAGATAGTCTGAATCCTTGCTAAAGGCTTGAGAACAAGATGAGTTTGAGCTTTGTTCAAAATCACAAAAGCAAAAAAGAAAACAAAAAACAAAGATGATAAGCTGTTAGTCTTCAAGTTAGGAGAGATCTGGAATGTCCTCTCAAAAAGTAAACTAAGTTAGGGTAAGAAGTCATCCCCTAGTCAGCCCTTTAGTGAAGTACTTAAGTCTGGCATTTCTTCTATTCCTTGTATTGCACACTGTTATCTTAAAAAAGTACCTGATAACATGCAAGAGACTGTCCTTTCCTTAAAACAATACCTGAGGAAGTCTGGTGCTTTGGAAATCATGTTTTCAAAGTCTGCAAATCCCAATTTCCCATCACCATCCATGTCAGCTTCTTCTATCACTTTCTCGCAAACCAGAGTGATTTCTTCTGCTGTTAGCTCTTCTCGGGTCAGCTTATTGAGGGTTTTTTCCAAGTCTGATTTACAAATGAAGTTGTCTGTGTTAAAATCTAAACAATAAAAGAATCAAAGAGAAGATCATCAGCAACTCTCACACTAATTTACTTCAAAAGAAGAAGGCACACAAAACCATCCCAATACAGTACCATAGATCTTGAAGGCATAGATTGCTTTAAGCTCTCTGGGAGCCATTTCACTGAGCACAGAGAACATATCCACAAAGTCATTGAAGCTGAGGCTCCCCTCTCCATCTTCTGAAAAAGATTCCACAATCCTTTCCTTGAAGGGATTCTCCTGTGAGAGACAGATATATTTTGGGTTTAGTATTAGAAAAGTCAAAACCCCATCGGTCCCCTGTTAATGAGTATTTCACTCCATTGTTGGCTCTTTGAAGACAACTTTATTTTCCTTCCAAAATCCATCTAAAACTTTCCATTGTTATGCTTTCGCAGAAAGTGTCAGCAGAAGATGTTGCCGCACAGTACCACTGCTCACCCAGGCTTTCTCAGCTCCATTCCTATTCATTCTCTCTAAACTGGTGCTCACCTCATTTCTCCTGTGTGGAATACATGCTTTGTAACTGTAAGGGTAAAGATACTAAGAGTGTGAAGATCATTTGCACATAACAGGTTCCTGACAGGGTGTAAGACTGTCATGGTCAGGAGAGTTACAGCTCCTACATTAAGAAGATTGCACACATGAACAGGGCATGAGAGGAGGAGAAGGAAATTGGGAGACAAGGTGGAAAGCCAATGAAACAGATGGGGTCTTCATGCCACCTGACCTAAGGCTGCAGGAACAAATATTATGTATGAAACCACTTTAGAAACTAAATATCTGCATTCCACACCTGACTGATGTGGCACCATCAACCAACCATCAGCCAAACCAAACCTGTTCGTTAAGGATGTAGAGTCATTTCCCAGTAGAATATTGAAGTCTTTCATTTTCACTCTGATACACATCTATATCCTACCTCTGGTTGAACTGACTACAGACTCCAGAGTTTTAAATGAAATTTCATTTCTGCTGGAGATGGTACTAGGATCTCCTTCTAGCACTCTATCAGCCAAGTTGGTGTCGATCCTATCCTGAATAAGACAATGTTCTAAAATCATAAACACACAAGCAAGCATAAGTTGCTTTATTACACTGAAGTCCAAACCCAATGTTTTTACAGTAACAAGACATCTCACAATTATGTGTTAACCCAACATGAATTTATAGCTATGTCTGTAAGACTGGGAAAATCTATTTGATTCTTTACTGTGAGGGTGGTGAGGCATTGGCACAGATTTGCCAAAGAAGTGGTGAATGCTCCATCCCTGGCAGTGTTCAAGGCCAGGTTGGACAGAGCCTTGGGTGACATGGTTTAGTGGAAGGTGTCCCTGCCCATGGCAAGGTGTTGGAACTGGGTGATGTTAAGGTCCTTTCCAACCCAAACCATTCTATGATTCTATGAATTTAGCTGAAAATGAACAAACTGCACAAACATCATTTGGGCTGTGAGCAGCATCTCATCAAAGCTGTTCTACAGATCGTACCTGAAGCCAAGACACTAATTAACATACTGATGTCCTATAAATGTAAGCAGCTTTGGTGGTGGCATATCATGTTCATTGTTTTTAATATACATGCATTTTATTGGGCTTTAGAAGAAGCAGTATCGTGAAAGCTCAGAGCTCGATTGTATATCCATTTAATTTATGTTTTTCCTATAAGTTTAACTAACAGGCATTCAGAAATCATCCAAATACTTTCAATGAAATTTCATGAAACAGCTACATTTGAGGTAAATGACCAGAAAATGTTATTTTTCACTTTACTTGAAGTCATCCTTGATAATTCACACACAGAATAGATGCATCTATAGAACACATTTTCTGCATACCTGTGGAGACTAAAAAAATACAAGCATCATGCCCAAAGCAAAGGTACTTGAACAGATCGATGTTTTATATGTATCTAGTATCCTTCACCTTAAAGGAACACAAAGTACCTTACAAGAATTGGGCTACTTAGCACTAATATGCAGCTGCCTCTGACGTGAAATTCAACAACTGTTCAATGGTGTGCAGCAGCTTACAACAAGAGCTGAAGATAAAGGTGTTCAACTGAATCAAGGGGGAACTTGGAAGCATAATGAAATAAGTCACCCACACAGAGATAACATTTAAGATATATTTTGTTTTAGCCTCAAATAATGAAAAAAATTTCAGAACTCTTGTTAAAAGACAAGCGTAACATACAAAAACTTAATTTCTCTAAGAGAAATGGGAGGTGTGCCAAAAGACTCCAACTGGAGTCTGTCAAAAAGGCAAATACCCATCTAATGACAAACCATTTAAGTGTGTGTGTCAGTCTTGTGAGGATGGGTGAGATCTGAGAAACAGACATTGGAAACATAATTCCCCAAGACAGTTGGGATTTGAGTATTGTGTTCAGTTCTGTGCCCCTTAGCACAAGAAAGATATTCAGGTGCTGGAGCAGGTCCAGAGAAGGGCAACGGAGCTGGTGAAGTGAATTGGGCTGAAGGAACTGAGGTTATTCAGCCTGGAGAAAAGGAGGATCAGGAGGGACATTATTGTTCTCTACAACTGCCTGAAAGGAGGAATAGATCAAGGTGGGCATCAAGTCTCTTTTCCCAAGTAATAAGTGATAGGACAAGAGGAAACAGTCTCAAGCTGCACCAGGAGAGGTTTAGATTGGATGTTTGGAGAAATTTCTTCACTGAAAGAGTTGTTAAGCACTGGAACAGGCTGCTCAGGGCAGTGGCCGAGTCACCATTCCTGGAGGTATTTAAAAGACACATAGATGTGGCACTTACAGACAAGGTTTAGTGGTATACTTGACAGTGCTGGGTTAATGGTTAGATTCTACGATCTGAAAAGGTCTTTTCCAACCTAAAAGATTCTAAGATTCAAAATTCACTAATAAAAGCCACGACCTCTTCCGTCTTTCTGACAGAGACAATGGCCAGGAATAAGGCTGTTTTAACAGATAGGTGCAGTAGGGACCACAAAGCCATAAGATCAAATGACAGCCCATTAAAGCAGTCAATACTACATTCAAATTCTCCTGCAGGGTTCCATGACTGAAGAAATTCCACAACAGGGAGCATGCCTACAGATTTCAAAGGGTATGACAGTAGTAAGTTTGTTGTGCTCTGAGCTGAATACGTAAGGCTGAGCTCACAGTTCAGACAGACAAAACCAGACCAAATAAAAATAAGTAAGACATTAAGTAGAATAGAAAAGAGGGATTCCTGAAGATGAAAAGACAACAGCCTCAAAAAAGCAGCAGGGTCATGTCTCTCTATAGTCTTAGAATGAAAAGCAACACCTCAGAATTAGCCAGATGGCTGAAAGTTGCTGTAAAAGGACATGTAATGATCACTAGCATCATGTGAGTGATGTGTAGAGGAGGCAGAGCAGATGTGCATCTGTGAGTATTGCTAAGGCTAAAGTATACAACTTGAGTGCTTAGAAATATGCCTGTTTGGGTATGAATATGCATACAGATACACAGTGCAATACAATGGGTTCTATTGTTTCAAATTTTCCTCTTATTAATAACCCAAAGTAAGATAAATTTGAGCTGAAATACCTGAAAAAGGCCCATTTTCTTCCTAAAAATACAGAAAGAAAATGGTGTTTCTGTTAAATATGTAATATTAGAGAATACTAAACATCAGGTAAATGAGAAAATGTGTTAGAAAAGTTATCTTGATTTCTGAAATATATATTGCTTTCTTTTGAACAAACCTCATCAAACTAAGTGTCATGGTAACAGTTGTAAAGTGACCTCTTAGAGGCAGTATTGGGTATCAAACGGGGAGTACACAGATGCAAATGGCCCTATCAGCAGTGAGTACCAAAGCCAGGACTTTCTGCATTGGAAATGCTAGGCATGAGCTCCCTGACTGAATAAGCATACTGCAGTTGCATAAGATGAATCATCAATCTGGCATGTGAGAGATCTTGAAATTACATATGAACTAACGAGGAATTCAGTAGAGATCTATTGGGCAAAGCGATACTTAAGAAGCATGCTTAGGTCAAAAAACTTAAATGAAAAATAAAATCTTTCCTCATATTGATTCCTTTAACTTTCTCATATTATGTGTCTTCAGGCAGTATATCTGCAGCTTACACAATGGAAAGTATTAGCTTACCTTCACAGATACTTTTCACATCCTTTCTGTAATTTCATTACCTCTGCTCTAAAGAGCACAGATTAGGGTTCCATCATATTTAAAGGAAAAGCTATGGGGGAAGGGAGTAAAGAAAACGGTATTGTTCCTTCATAGATTGCTTTCCCTCAAGCACTAATTGTTAAAAAAAGAATCCTTTGAAGACTAGAAACTTACCCTTGTCTTTTTAAAAAGCTACTTCTGTCCTCCCACAATAAAAATGAGAGGGGAGACAAACAATAAAGAACTTTGTTACAGCTGAAACTCTGCTGTTTTGCAGATGCATGCTGCTGTAGTGGCTTTGGATAATCCTCCTGAATGTGCCATCCATCTTGTTAACACTTTCTCTACTCAGATAACTGTGTGACAACACATGACATACATTTTTGAATGCCACGTGGCATCTATTCCAACACACATGTTTAGAACACATACAACAACACATAGTCATTAGTTTTCTAAGAAATTATGATAGGGTTTACTCCTAAAATTACGGCTGAAAATTACTAAGTCACTTGTCACTTTCCTCTCTTTCCTAGCTTCCCTCACAGGCTCTAGGAAAGAACTGAGCTGCCCTTTTGCCCTATCCATTTTGCAGCTTGACAGATGAAAGTACTGTATCTTATATTCACAAGCTGACTGTGTTTTGAAAATGAAAGGTTGCAAGTAAAGCTGTAAGATAGGTCAAGGTAACTGAGGTAGAGATGCTGAAGAGTCATTACAAAACGCTTCTCAGTTTTATGTCTACAGAAACACGATGATCATTTTCTCTTTTGTATTTAAACATAAGTCCCCACTGATGTCAGGGAACATATAGTTAATGCACAAAGAAATCTTAGATATAAGACTTCCTGATTTCTAACCTAATCTCCCCTGTTTGAGTTCAAACCCATTGCCCGTCGTCCTATTGCTACAGTCCCTGATGAAGAGCCCCTCTCCAGCATCCTTGTAGGCTCCTTCAGACACTGGAAGCTGATATGAGGTCTCCACGCAGCTTCTCTTCTCCAGGCTGAACAGCCCCAATGTTCTCAGCCTGTCTTTCTATGGAAGGTGCTCCAGCTCCTGATCATCGTCATGGCCCTTTTTGGACTTGTTCCAACAGTTCCAGGTCTTATGTTGGGGACACCAGAACTGTACTAGAAATAACTAACTGGATGCAGAGACAAGGAAGTTGGGATGAGCTGCAGGCAAAGATTAGCCAGAGCAGGGGTGGGGGCTTGGGAAGACTCAGCCTGCTCCCTCAAGTGTCATTGCCTTTACATGGAAAGCTTGGAAACTGTGGACCCATTGAAATCACTTCTAAAATTCCATCCTATTAAAAGTGTAGGAAGTGTTTTCATCTTATTTTGAAGCCACTCGCACGCATTCGTGTTTAGGCTTATCAAAAATAGGGTGCTAACACTGCTTCTGAAATGTGTGATCAATACACTGCTCCCTGAGTGTCCTTTCTCTCTCCTAACCAATTTCTGTGGTCAGTCTGTTTCCGTAGCGTGTGGATTTATGAGCTACCTTACTCACTGCTGCAGCTAATGACAAGGCCAGGGAGGATCAATGAAGATACTGCATGAGCCAAAAAAAGAAAGCAACGGACTGTAAAGTGAATGAAACAAAAATGGTTCCCCTCCAGGAAGTCCTTTTATGCCCAACTCCTGACAGAAGAATTGCTCTACACTACAATAACCAGAGACGGGCCACACACCAGTTTGAAGGTTCAGACAACTAGGGATGGATGTGTCACAAAGAAGATAGCCACCCACTTGTACAACTCATATGTGATCTCTGTCAACAGGTTACATTCCTGCATCTCGCTCTGTGGGAATGATGGAGATAATGCGAGTGAAATCAGTTTTGTTTTGAAATAAAGACGCTTTTGCTTTCTACATGGTCGCATCCTGAACAGCCCACATGATTGCTACAATTCTGCAGTATCAATTGCTGCAGTCTCACAGGTGCCCATATACCCTTAAGTTATTTTATTAGACTGCTGTCTGTGTAACCAAGATTGTCAAAATTAAAGAACAGAGACTGCACTGAAGCAGATGGAGTAAACTAGCTCTGGTGACTTCAGTGTAATGGTAGATCTAATCAACTTAAAGCATCTGCCCCTTCTTTATTTATTTATTTCTTGTCCTGACTTTCAACTTTTAAGAATCATGAGCTGGTGAATAATTCATCACCAATTGAAGTAAGTGAGCATCAGCTGGGGTTTTCATTATTCTTTTTAAATCCAAAAATCCTGGCTCAAAACATTAATGCCTGAGGTAAAGATCTTTATAGTAGCAGAATCTAATTTAGAAAAGTGCATTATTGATTCTATCCATTTGTCAGAGCGTGCAGTGGTATTGTGCTCAGCATTGCCAGTAACTAGAAATGTAATGTGTATATGAAAAAAGCCAGGTGCATTGAAATCATCACTAATTATATTAGAATTCAATAGACATTTAGTTCATTTAGTTCTATTTTAAGATTTAAATGTTGGCTTTGTCTTCACCTTGATGAAAATTTACTGAAGAAAAAAGCCACCGTAATGATTTATTTAGTGCTCTGGTCAAGTTGCAAAGGTTAAAGATGTTTTTTTTTACTTTACATATATGAGTTAAATTACTGCCTAGATAGCTTGGAAAACGAACGCTAGGGGAAAGACTCTTCCTGCCCTCTCCCATCTGGGCAGGTACCAAATGCTCCATGACCAGATTGACTGTGGTTTATAACAGAGACTCAGGTGGCATTTTAATATCTTCTAGTGTCAATGTTTTGAAAGAGTTACAGAGGAAGATCTAGTCTCCTCTAACTGATGTTTTACTGGAAACAAGCTCACTAGCTATTGAAAGCACTTTCTCTACGAACTGCTAGAATTCCTGAAATAAAATGAGTAGTTTGACAGCAATATTTCCAAGGTTCTTCCACAGCCTTAGGAGACTTAGGAAAGACTTTGTATAAAATCTGACATTGAATATTGTCCTGTTATTTTCATAAAATAAAGTTTGCTTACACTGGCGACATCTGCTAAAGCAGGCTTAGAAAGTGCCATGGGCTCAGCAGCAGCAGTCATTTTTCTCCTTCTCGGTAGCTGGTACAGTGCTGTGTTTTTGACTTTCGGCCTGAGAACAGCACTGATAACACCGATGTTTTCAGTTTCTGCTCAGTAATGTTTACTCTGACCGAGAACTTTCTGAGTCTCATGCTCTGCCAGGGAGTTACAACCTGCGGGAGTTACATTCTTTCTATTCTTCTCCCTATTCTTCTCCCCATTTTCCCCCCGTCAGAGTGGGGGGGGAAGAAAGAGGGAAGAGTGAGTGAGCAAACTGTGTGATTTATGGCTTAAACCACGACAGTTTTTTTGGCGCCCAACATGGGGCATGAAGGGTTGAGATAACGACAGGATTAATAGTCACTGGCCACAATGCTGATTTATTGGCTCTCAAAGTTGTTGCTCTGGATCTCATGGGTTCAGCATATGATACTTTACTTACAGCCAGTATTTGTTATCTTAACATTTTTCAGATATGGGTTTTGGGTTAAGGTTCTTGTTACATTGTACTTTATTGCAATGACTTTTAATACGATAGACTCAGGGATCATGAAACTGACCCAGCTTTTGTTCCCAGTGTGGTCACAAACTCTATACTTTGGGAGGTATATAATAGAAGTGCTTTGCAATTACACATCTCTTTTCACCTCCTTGGGTGGTCAACTTGTGAAGGAGACATTCTTTTATGCTCCCAGCCCCCCCACCAGACCGTTTACAGCATTGTTTGAGAATTTTGAAGGTTTTGAATGGCCTTTAAGTACCCTTGAGATCTGCCTGCTGGTTGTGATGAGGATGCCGTGTTGGCTCGCATACAGAGTGTGTTTTACCCACGACCATTTTGTCCGGTCCCGAGAGTTATGCAGAGTCGGGTTTGGGCCTTGTCTGGGGTTAGACGATGATATAGGAGGACCAAGAGATTTTCCCCAAGGATGAACAGTCATGAGTGGCAGGGTGTGTGGGACAGTATGGGCAAATATCTGGGCAAGTATCTAGGCCAGTGGGACCCTCCAGTGTTTTGGAAGCGTTGGAGATGGAAGGCAGCTGTATGAAGTCCCCAGTGATAAGCTGCAGAAACTGCTGGAGGGAAGGGTGAATTATTTTGAGCCTGGTGTGCTCATGACACTTTAGGCCATCAGGGCAGAGATGCAGCATACAGATGGATTCATGATCGAGGGGTGGACTTAGCAATGGACACTATTGCCCAGGTTGTTGACAAGTGCGAACACTGCACACAGCCTCTCCTGCTCTGAAAGACTGTTACAAGAGATGGAGCCCGATATCATGGACCGGATGGACTCAGCAGCTTTATAGGGATTGGTCCATGCACTAAGGGATGATCTCTCTCCCTCTGTGTGTGTGTGTGGATGTATATATATACACGTGATGGTATATTGAAAATGTGGGATCTGAGCACGACGTGAATAGTATGGAATAAGGGTGGATACTGTCCTGGGTTCAGCAGCAGCAGCCATTTTTCTCCTTCTTGGCAGCTGGTGCAGTTCTGTGTTTTTGGCTTTCGGCCTGGGAACAGCACTGATAACACCGATGTTTTCGGTTACTGCTTAGAATGCTTTGGTCTGACAAAGGACTTTCTGAGTCTCATGCTCTGCCAGGGAGGAGGGGAAGCCGGGAGGAAGCAGAGACAGGACACCTGACCCAAACTAACCAAAGAGGTATTCCATACCACAGCACGTCATGCCTTGGATGTGAAAACGAGGGCAGAGACCCAGAAGGGTGGGGGCTCGCTGCTGGGTCGGGCTTGGTATCGAGTGGTGAGCAATTGTATTCTCTTCCCTTGTTATTTCCTCTATCATTGTTGTTATTCGTGGTAGCAGCAGTGGTTTGTGTTATACCTCAGTTACTGGACTGCTCTTATCTCAACCGGTGGGAGTTACATTCTTTCGATTCTCCTCCCATCCCCCCTGGAGCAGGGGGGAAGAAAGAGAGGGAAATGCGTGAGCAAACTGCGTGATTTACAGTTTAAACCATGACAGAAAGCCTCAAAGACTTGATGTCATGCAAGAAGATAGATTATGATCCACTCACATATAGAAGTCTATAAGGAAGCCTATTATCATTACCACCTAAGATTGCTAACATAGTGAGATATGCTCCTGTACCTAAAAATCTAATCATAGTCTAGTATAAAATTTCTGGTTTCTCTCATCTTAAGCACTAGGCTTCCTTGAAAATACAGTTATATCCCGTGTCTAAAGTCTTCACAGAATAAGATGTTCCTTAAGTGTTCAATCCTGTGTCACTGAAGCCAAAAAGGATGTGTGTGACTATCATTTCTCAGCTTCCTTACTGAACTCAGTCTTTACTTTTCACAAGGCAACTCTCAGTAACCTGGCAGCTCAACTCTGAAGTCACATAACAGAGACAGGGAAATTCATACTGCACTATCAATATCCTAGAGATGACAACATAAAACTTAAAGAACACTGATTGTCCATTCCAGAAGTGCCAGTAGAAGCACCTAAAATGCTAGGGTGATGAATGAGTTGCAGACATGTTAGAGAGATAAAACCACTTGCAGTAATGGCCAAATGAATCAAAACCACTTCGATACATTCTACCACAAAGAGAAGAATTCAGTATTTATGCATAAGCAAAAATAACAGATGGCTGAAAACAATCAGACTGCTCCAAGACGCTCCCACATATTTAGACAATACTATTTCATCCTACCAGCTACTAAAAACGCTGTGTAGTTTATATTCGCATGGTTAAGACTGTTAGTAATTTTTCTTACACTGTATTCCATGCAACACTGACTTGCATTTTTCAATACAGCTGCCCATCCAATGTGAGAGCACTCCAGTAAGTCAGGCAAATATTCCTATTTCAAGATGAGCAATCTTCTTCCTTTTGTACTAGCTGGTAAGCTTCAAATGGCTGGTTCCAAGTCACTGCTAAAAGCAGACCTTTGATTAAATCATCTCCGGTAAATCTCACCAGCCATTAAGAATAAATCCAGCAGATCTAGGGATTGCTTCTAGGGGAGATGTACACAGTGATCCTTCTGATAGCAATCTGTGGCATTCTGCTCCAAAAAGCACTTAAGTAATTCTTGCAGACTAATGTTGTCTTTGCCAAAATGTCTTTGGCAATGAATTCCTCAATATACCCACACTATGGCAGCTGTCTGTACGTAATTTCATGGAATACTTCCTTGTCCTTGTGAAAAGTTGTGCATGACTGTTCTCTATTCACCTGCTGATATCTTATTCTGATCCCATGATCTGATACAAAGATGACTTAGATCAGGCATTCCAATTCCTAACTTTTAGGTCCATTGAGACATTTAATACTAGGCTTCAGAATACAGCCCGAGGGCCTCATTAGGCCTGCTTGTGCCAGCAACTTCATGCAGGCTACTGGTTTTGATACCAAATTATGTCTTAAATCTAATTTTAGATAATCAAGTTTCAAATCTCTGTTGCTATCTCCAAATGGAACTCAATTTGAGGTAACTAAAACACAGGGCATTTTTCACAAGTGTTAGTCATTTTGCCTGTTGCCTAATTTCCTTATTTGTATAATAAGAAAAACAATACAAACATTTGCGCTGTACAAAACTTATGTGAAACATTTATGAGACATCTGAATGGTTATGGCTGTACTTTTTTTTTCCCCCTCGCATATCTGGTATCTTACAACATTAAGGAAGAATTTCTAAATCATTAAAATGAAGTGGAAGGCCATCAGTTACAAGGGTTTTATGTCATGGCTCTTAAAAAGCTTCATAATACTTCATGCAAGTGTAACAATGAACAAATAATTGTATCTACATGATAAAACTTTAAAGCTGTCAAATAACTGGCATCCATGAAAGAAAAGCAGAATTCAATGAAATGTTAAAAATAAATAAATGAGAAAATCTGTATTTGTCCCATTAAAACCACATTAAATTGTGGAACTGACAAAAAAATCTGGTAAATTTCCTGTCAACACAACGAGATAAGAACTTCTGCTTGCTAACCAGCTTTTCACTCAGAAATCCCACTGGCTTCTAAGGATCAATATATGCAAAGTGAAAAGACCACTAGATTTTTATTTCCTACTCATTTAACATCTACCCTGACTACCTCTGCAAGACAGCCATTCACCTAAATATTTTCCAGTTTCTGTGGCTGGTTTTGCTATTGAACAGTAACAGGAAAGGGTAGACCTCAGCATGCCACATTGCTTCTGGATATCAAACTCACACAGCAAAACCCCTGGCAGATAAGCTGCATAACTTAAGATACAGTTTGTAAGCAGTCAGAAGTGATACCTTTAGCTCAGGCATGTTTATTATAAGCTGCATAGGTAGTTTAACATCTGGGTCCTTTGTATAGTCCATGGGCACAACGTTTGGTGCCATTTCATGGTATCGGCCATGCAACCTGGAAACAAGCAGAAAGAAAACAGCCAATAACCAATTTTAAGTAACCAATTCCATTCATACAAAAATCAGACACAAGTCTGTCTTGCAGCTCTCATTATTTTCAGTGACAAGTCTGAGCCCACCAAATTCCCATCTTTTTGACAAAAAGAGGGCTTCGATACAGTACCTAGCGTAACTGCCACTAACACTCATGCGTAACTTGAGGTACGTAACTAAGTGGTGTTACACACTCCCTGTATATAGCATTTAAACATTGTACATGTTGGCACATGCACAGAAGTAGGCATGGGCCAATGTACTAACACTGTGAGTGTAATCCAGAGATGACATCTGAGTGTGATATAATTAGCATGAAGGTATGACCTGCCAGTCCTCTATGAAATACCACATGTGTAAGAATAGGAAGGAAGATTAGGTAGTTGCTGCTCACAGAAAACTTACAAAATATCATAAACGTAATGTATTATAGACTGTAACTTTTATCATACGTGAAAATTTTGTCTTATATGTAATTCTTAAACTGCTTAGGGCAGAAAACGATCATTCTGCTGTTTTATTTACTAACACAGAGTCACAAAATGAGTCACAAAACAAGGTATACTATCAACTGCAAATCAAGATTAACATGTTTGAAACAGCAGAACATAAGTAAACGGGTAAGACAGAAGGTAATATCTCACCAACCCCTGCACCTTTCCAGCTCTACCTTCAGCAACCGCTCAGTGAGTCCCACATGCAACTGAGCTATTTCAGATTAATGAGGGCAATGAGCTTCTAAAACTAGGAAGAAATAATCCAGAGGCATCTTTTTTCTCAGCATCTCTTTGGGCATGATTATGATGTGCCACACATCAAACAAAATGGAACATAGAAACATGTTTTGTCTGGATCTTAGGGAACTCGTGTCTTCATACTGTGCAGCAATATATTGTGCCATACAGGAAATTAAATATCCACTGATCTAAGCATATTTCAGCTGCTGACCACAGCTCACCCTGACATTTCATAAATACTGCGTAATTCAAGATGCAATAGCCATTTCCCTCTCCAGCAACTGATTTCTCTATTGTAAACAGCAGCTACAAATACACCAATAAATACAACAGAAAAAAAACAGCTTAAAAGCACTTAAAGGAAAGCAAACCTTTCAAATCAAATATCCACCTATGGATTTTCCTTTTAAAGCCAGAATACTGAAATGGTGTTCTGGTCTTCATGAAAACAACATGTTCATCATTGAAATGGCTTGACAATTGTGGGCACCATTTCAAAACACACCAGACAGCAATGCCTGCTTATTTTAACTGCCAGGATTGTCTTCACTGCTTTTTCCAGTATTAGACTTCTCTCCCCTTGCATCCAACAGGACTATGAATACAGACACTGAACTGGGCATCTTAAAGGAGTTCTTTATAATGTGTTTCAGAAGACACAGATGGGATTGGAATAAAGTGATCCACGTTTCCTAGTTTACTAAGCTTGTTACATTAATCTAAAATACAAGGTGTGGAATTTCTCTTAGTTTTCAATCAAGAACTCTCAAGAAACCTCTTGTCTGCAACAAAAAATATTGCTTGGTCAATTTCCACTGGGAACGAGCATGTGACAGAAGTCCGGGAATGTAGTGGGAAAGTATCCGTTACGGAAACACAAGCGTATCACAAGAACCTATTAACAGTGAAAAAAAAAAAAACCACCCACAACAATGGGAATTTTAAGTTACTTTAGTACTGGGAATAACACAGTGCTACAATAGAAACTGAATCCTAAGATGGCAAATAAAAAGTACTTATTACAGGTACATAAAGCAGCACTTGACTGTCACCACTGTGACCCACGGAGATGGGGTACTCAGTACTATGTTGACAGAAATGTTACAGCTTCTTATGATGCTCACCAAATTAAGTAAGAAGTTTTGAAACAAATATCTACAGAGCAAGGAACATTATTCTAACACAATGAATAACCTCATAAGGCTCATGACAGGTGGCAACACTGTGTCCCAGGCACTATTTGCTGGAAAGCAACAACCTTGTTTGAAGGATGAAGGCTTAGAGGGAGTGAGATCAAAGAGAGGACACAGCCATAGCACCACCAGCTACTTACTGACATTGCTTTTCTCAGGACAAAGGTTTAGCCCCTTTACAGCATGCAATATCAGTGCAAAGTAAACCCATCATTTATTTCTTGCCCCCGGAATTGACCATCTTGCCCATGGAAATGAAAACCAGCTACTTATACTGAAACGATTCCAAACTCTACAGCAGCCGAAAGAAGAATCTGATTTTTCAGCTGGAAGGATTTGTGATGTTAATTGCAGGGCACTTAGAAGAGCAGCTAGGTTTTGCATTAGAACTGCCTTTCTTGTCCCTAGATATCAGCTACTCTGTCTTCCCAGATAAGGCCAGCAAAAGCACTCCTCTTACTGTGGTAGGGCACCAGTAGTGGGTGCATCTGATGGCACCAGGGTAAGTACTATTACTTTGTTTTTCCTACTACTTCAAACAATGAGCTTTTGCAGTTCCATCAAGAAAAGTTATCCTAGCCTAGCACATTCACACCTCCATACAATGTAAATACACTCATTTCAGAAAAAAATAATTCAAATTATCCCTCAAAAGGGATTAGATTTTAGCTAAAAACATTGCCAAAGGACACAGAATAAACATATTCCTTTAGCTTGCTGCCACAGATTATAATGGAGCAAATTCCTTCCTGGAAGGAGTCACAGCCAGAAGCACCAAGTTAAACACCACGTCTGCTGACAGAACTCAATTCTTGCAGTCAGAAAGGAAAATGCATGCCCCAGGGATGCGAGGTGGGGAAAAACAACCAAAGCAAGAAAACTCCCCCACCAAACATATTTACCATAACACACAGAATCCCCTACCTATTCATGCTATTATGCCCAGTTTCTACACCTCTATTTTATTCAGAAACATCCATAATGCAGATAAGATTTATTTTTACAGAAATCTGTTAAGATAATATGTTCCCAGTCCATCCCTTTAAAGTCAAGTCTTTCTTTAATCTCTGAAGAGGAGCAGAAAGGAGTTGCCAGGCACTAGTAAGCAAACAGCCTTCCAGCACGCAGCTCAGCAGGACTCTGCTAGGATAGCTGGAAGGCTTCTGATGGACACAGAAACCTGCAAATAACTAACCGCAGATTTGAGGGCAGCTCTGGTACCCTGTTCTCCTCCCACTAACTCTTCCATTGATTCACCAAATCACTCTAATATCTGTAGGTACAAGTGCTCTCCACCTGAGTGGATTTCACACTAAAGCATCCGAATGAGTCTGTAGGAAGTGGCTGTGATCCAGCTTCTGCAAACAAAATTACAGCAACAAAACAGACTTTCACATGCTTTTATCTGCAAGGACCCTGCAACTCTATTTATGCTATCTTCATTACAGGGCATGATCAGCTAACATCACGATGAAAAAGGCCATAAGACTTCTCTAAGCTTAGGTTCCAAAACCAATACGCAATATGTTGCACAGGCTCCATTAGCCTTTATAATAAAACAAACACAAAACCCCAACCAACTGAACAGCAAAGAATAGTAACACCTTCTCCCACTCAAAACTCTTTATGCTGGCAAGTTCTTCAGGGACACCATGCATTGGTTTACAGCCAACTGGATTGCCAGTCTCTCAAGTGGCCAGATTTTGCAGATAACAGGTTAAAGCAGTGACAGAACTGCCTCAGCCTCTTAAAGGATTCTGAGAAAGCCACATGTCCTTTTGCATGAGTTTCAGCAATGCTGTTTACTGGAGTAACCCAAATTACACTGGGTGAGTACCTACTTTTTGGCAAGTAAACTGGATGCATTTCTGATTATTCTATACCACAATGTAAAGATCAGCAGACATGAGGGTTATGTACACCCACAATCCTCCTGCCTTTGTGCAGCACAGCACTACAACAATTTGTCATGCCACTGCCATACTTGGACCAAGTACCATGACAAATGCTGCGAGTCAGACTTAGTAACTGTCTCCCCAGTGCTGCACTGTTTGACACTGCACATATTACTATCTGCTCTGACACATTTCTGAATAACATTAATTACTAACTATAAATAGAAAATAAACCAACCTCTGTGGTAAAGGCTCTGATATTTCTCCTGTTCTTAGTGAAGCAGAAGGCACTTCAGCTGAGTTGAATACATCAGAGCAGTTGTGTCCTAGAGAGAAAAGGCTTTTTGTCCTCGGTAAGAAACATCTCTGAAAATAACCTAAAGCTGCTTTAGCTGTCAGAGCTCATCACAGAAACATTTGTGTCTTGTCAGGGGTTTTGCAGTGCTGTCTGAATACACAGATTTGGGAAGATTGCCACTACCACATACAGACCACTACGTATGTTCAGAAGGCCAGGCCCTGCAACAAGCCTCACTGTCTTTGCAGTAGTGATTACAGATCATGGAGTGATATTCGCTTCAAAACAATCCTTCTGGATGCATACAGAAGCATCTTCGCCTTCCTGGATGGGCTCTCTTTGTTGCCAGGATGCCTTATGCATCTGCATGGAAGAAGGAGAGGAAAAGCTGGCAGTGTTGACTAGTGCCTTCCCTCCACAGATGAGAGCATTTAAGCTTGATACACTATATTCAAGGATTAATGCTGTGATTCTGTATCACTTTAACCTAGTCTGAACTCAAACTGCCCTTGCAGAAGTTCCAAGCCCATCCACCCACCTCCCTTGAATAAACAGTAACACTTCAGAAACTGCAGTGAGCTTCAGGGAAATGATGTGTTTGAAAACACAAAAGTTTTCAGTCACCTCCTTGAAATTACTGCACAGTTGCAACTGCAGTACTGCCTGTGCAAGTAAATGGGGGTTCACTGTATTCAGTTAACCTGATCAGCAAAGGCAGAACAAGACTGACCCCTGTAGGCAGCAGAAAGTTTAAAATCTCTTCAGCTGCCCATCAACCAATGAAAACCAGCAAAGCTGTGTTCAGAGCAAACCCCCACCAAGGCGCAGTACTGCCTCCAGGCAGCTTACTGCTTGTTTATGCTCACATGCATTCTCCCACTTTGAGTATTTTACATGGTAAAAGGTGGATCAGAGTCTGTTCCCACTTCTCAAGGGTGTAGCATCCTGAAGTCAGCAAGGGTGACGCTGTGAGGGTATTTGCTGGACACGCTTGACTGGGATGTCTCCAACCTCATAACAGAGCCTCCAGCTGTACCTGTGCAGACCTGAAAAAAGAGACTTCCAAGCTTACACACTGCAGGGATTGTTTCAATTTGCTATTTCGCTTTGAGAGAAATCAGATTGTACCCAAGGTCACCAGTGGGTGGGTTAAAACACCGAGCAGGCTTTCTTGCCTTGACATGCATAAATCACCGCCATTAAATGGAGTGACAACACTTTATAGCCAGCTGGGCAGCCTTTGTAATAAGAACTCTGCACTAAAGGAGTGCTGAAAACAAAAGATAAAAGCTTGTAATGGGTCGCTGATTAGAAATAGGGAGAGGCTTTAAAGTGGCCTTTGGAACCTAAGAAACATCTCCCCAGCTCTCCTGCCTCCAGTCATTTGATTTATGTTGTAAAAGGAAAACATTTTTATTCAGCAATATATACCCAATTTTCTCCTAAATAACAGGAATCCACCCAGACTTGAACATTACAATCAAGACCATCCCTATCAGTAAATTCTAGATTGCTCTGCGTATTCATAGAAAATAAACAGCAAAATGGCTTACTTGGAGCAATGAAAGAAACCCGTGAGTGTGATGAACAGTCCCACACAGGACTTGTGCATGACCTGACCACAGAATGCCTGTGCAGAATGGAATAATCTAGGGAAGCAGCAGGTCCAGAGAAGCTTTCTTGTTGCTGTTCAGTTGCACTTGCAGTTATTCACCACTGTCAAAGCTACAGGCTCTTGTCCTGATGCCAGAGTTGAACAGAACAGCTGGAGAAGGACTTCTTGTAATATGCAGAGAAGAATTCACCACTCCAGAGACCAGCAAGAAAGAGCACTGACAAGCCTATCCATAGCCCTGGAAAAGGACAGATCTCAAGGTAGGATCGCACAGACCACAGAACAAATACATCATGCTGATGCAAAGACACTGATGGGAATTGATTTACAACTGATGCTGCAAAGACTGTTGAGGTGCACATGCTCTCCTGTCCTATACTGCTATTACTGCAGATGGACAAATGTGTGATTGGAGAGCTGAGAAACAGGTCGTGAGAGACTTATATCCATAAGTCCAACACACACAGAGAAGAAGTTGCCATAGCTCCAAGAGAAGGAGGTTCTTTAATCTGGGACTGAGAAACTGAGGAAGGAGAGGCTTTAGGGGCTGCCTGCAACTCATAAGGAACATACTTGCAGAGTCTCTCATTTATGCTATACATTCACAAACTGCTTTGGCAACAACTGTTAAATGTCACATATGGTAACTAAGGCATAAATCTCTACTGCAGCATTCTCTCAATGAATTCCTGCCTTCACGGACTGCAAGAGTTTATAACAGTCTATTAGGGAAAGGGGTCTACCATGCAAAGCTAAAACAAAAATGACAGGAAACTTGGTGCCACATCTGAAGGCACCAGTCTGATGGAAACTGGAATCACAACTCACTGAATTGCCATCCTTTCACAAAAGGATAAAGAACAAAGAATAGTGGGAAACTCAAGCAGGAGGAGTTAAAAGGTGAAGGCAATTGTTTACATTTCTGTTACTGGCATGCCTTGCCCCTTCTGTACTTTCACTTGAAGTTATTAACTGGACACAGAAATCAGGTTGTTAAAAGGCAGCATGAAAGGAAGAGACAAGGTGGATAGATGAGCCTTCTGCCAGCTCTTAGTTAACACGTCAAGCGTTCTTTCACCTCTGCAATGCAGCAGTAGAAATTCATTCCAGACAATACCAGGTAAAAATCCTCCTGAACCATTTTCAGTAAAATTAAGAAGAAATTGTGCATGAGAAATGTTTGGGGCAGATCATTTATAACAATACATTTATTCTAAAAGATCTAGTTGCACTTAGGAAGGCTTTGCTTTTCTATGCATGTAACTGCTGTTCACTACATGATGCATAGTAAGCCTAGAGAAAACCAGGCTGGAGTGGTTTTTCTTCCTTGAAGCACCATGAAAATCCTGCCCCCAGGCCTCTCCGCTGCTGCTGCTGAAGTACTAAAAGTGAAAATCACACAGTGAATGAGGCTGCAGGGGACCTGTGGAGCCATCTGCTCCAACCCTGTGCCAAGCAGGGGCACCTAGAGCAGGTTGCCCAGCACCATGTCCAGGTGGCTTTTGAATGTCACCCTCAAAGGAGGTAAAAAAGATTATTATTATGATCATAGAATCAGAGTGGTTTGGGTTGGAAAGGACCTTAAGATCATCTAGTTCCAACTCCCTGCCATGGGCAGGGACGCCACACACTAGATCATGTAACCCAAGTCTCTGTCCAACCCGGCCTTGAACACTGCCAGCGATGGAGCATTCACCACTTCCCTGGGCAGCCCATTCCAGTGCCTCACCACCCTCACGGTAAAGAACTTCTTCCTTACATCCAATCTAAACTTCCCTGTTTAAGTTTGAACCCGTTACCCCTTGTCCTACCCCTACAGTCCCAAATGCTCTCCAGCATCCTTGTAGTCCACTTCAGATATTGGAAGGGTGCTATGATGTTTCTCCTTCATGTTCTCTTCTCCAGGCTGAACAGCTCCAACTTTCGCAGCCTGTCTTCACACGGGAGATGCTTGAGCCCCCTTATCATCCTCATGGCCTCCTCTGGACTTGCCAGTACTCCAGATTCCATACACATCAACACTGAGCATTATTTTGTCCTCACCGGAGTCTAGCAAAACAGGTACAAACTGACTAAAATACAGTAAAACAAAAGCTTCATGGTACAGGAGATGCAGGAATTGTCTAGAAGCATTGTTTTCTTTTCTTCATTTATAGAGGGTACAGAAACATTATTCATAACAATATTAGATGCATAATTAACAAGAAGATGACGAGCAGCTTCAGAATATATGTTCTTTCTCTATGTTATGTTGCACTAAATTCAGGAAGATTCCTAAGGTATAGAGTTCCCCCAAACTTCATTCTCTTGGTACTCACTTCTTTTTTTCCCAAGCTGACGATGTGGGAATTTCCCCTTTCTGCTTAAGAACCTCAAACTGTTTGGAAGATGGGATGTTACAAAAAACAGGAGCTGAGTTCGAACCCTTCCTCCACCTGCAGATCAACTTGTCCCACAGGGACAAGCATCTCCAGCAGTTTGCTGCATTTGCTCCCTTATAAGGAAGGCTTTCCTGACTTGGAAAGAACCACTGCTTATATCCCCAGCTTCACTCTCAGGCAGGTCTCTGATTTAAAACCCAGATTGTAACTCAATTGGCTAGAAGGGTTCCTCTGCACCTCACCTTTCACCCCTCAAGAATATGCCAAGAAACAGGCAGAGAAGAGAAGGCACAGAATTACTGGTTTTCTTCTACAGAAAGGTTCAAAGCTGGTGCTCCACTTGGTAATTTAGTGCCATGTTCCCCCAGTTGTCTTGCTGCGTTAAGTTAGTCTCAAGCTATACAACTTGAACTAACATGCCATGCTTTTTGGCTAGGATGCACATCCAAGAACACCTGGGTCTGAGCACTTGGGTACTTGCCAAATCACACTAGTCTGCAGTGAGAAAGAGAAACAGATGGGCTGGCAGGCAGAGGAGCCTTGTTACTGGAAAAAAAGATGGTCTGCTAGAAAATCAGATTCACAGTACTGAGTAATACTGCCTTGTAAGAGACAACTGAACCATTCTTTCCCATTTACAATAATAAGAGAAGCACATTATATAAACACATGCATTGCCATGAATATAGTGTTTTTCCAACCTTTATTCATATGCAGTTGTCCCCTGATATGCCTGTTTCTCTCCTGTTTTCCAGTACAACAAACCTTTTTTGAACGGTGATGCCCAAAACTGGACAGCCCCTTCCTACTGAGGTCCCAACCATGCTGATTGGAATGGAATTCTCCTGGTTTATGGACAGCACTGAGGTTAATGCATCCTAGTACACATTTCCCTTTGGTGCAAGGGCATCAGGGGGTTTTGTGTCTGTTACAACGGTGCTTGTTTTCCTCAGACCAGCTAACTCCCTGCCCTTGGGTTTTTGGTTACAGTGCATTCTGTACTTGAAAATTTTTCTCAGTTCTCTGTACTTGACTGTGTAAATGTCCCATAGCTCATTTTGGATCTAGTAATTCCTCTAATACATTGAGCACTGCAGAAAAATCTCATCTTCACAGCATCTGCACCCCTCTTCATCTCCTAGCCAAGAGATCAGCACATCTACACAGGTAGAAAAGGACTAATACATACAGGAACATACCAAAGGCCTTAGTAAAATAAGGATATGTTGCATCTGTTTCTTTTCTCTTATCCATAAGAGTAGCCACTCAAAGAGATTTGCTTTTCAAAAACGCACAGTGGCTGCCTCTGGGCAAGTTCTAGCCATTATGTTCTAGGCAGTTAGGAAGTCTCCCAGTGTGTTTCGGCATCTTTCCACACACCAAGGTTGTGTCCTTAAGTTCTACACACTGATCTAATTTCCACATTCTCCCTAAGAAAAGAGGCATGTTTTCAAAGCCCTAACACATACATACTATCAAAATCACTGCAGTCTAACTTATTTTTCCCTACATCCATTTTGATTATTCTGTGTTTAGATTTTCTTCACCTTAAATTCACAAATTCTACTATTTCCTAATAATTTGCAAATTATCCACACTCAGATCATGTATCCTCAGGCCCTGTGGCCACAGTCTGTGTTTGTGTTTACTGAACTTGATGCTGATACCGAAGTCTTACACATTCAAGTTAGACTAATCCAATCTAATACCTTACTGGTACTGAAACTGGCACTCTCCTCATTTTCAGTTGCATCTGCTCACTCTGGTTCTTGTCCAGCTTTAGCACTCATCTGATCCCTTGGAGAGCTGATTCAGCTCATTAAACCAGCAGAAAATGGATTTGTTTTGTTTGGGCTTTTTGATGGGCTACTTTTCCTGCAGGAACAGATAAAAACACTTAGCCCATTTCACCTAATTGCAGTCTCATGCTGGCTTACATCAGTTTGAATCAATCTGATTTAGAGCTGCCATCTTTGTCTCTTCCCCCTCACTTTCACAGCTGTGCCCCCTCCCTGGTGCCATCGCTCCCACTCCTGCTAAGGGATGGTGAGCCAGCCAAGGGGGTCATAACTCACCATATTCCCACTCACTAGAGCTTCACCTCAGGCATGCAGAGATAACTCTCAAGTCTACTCTGTTTCTTAGACAGCAATTTGTGTTCAGCAGTTTATATACAGTAAATACTTTTGATTGTGTTACTATCTGCCATATCATAAACTGATTATGGATAGATGCTCCCAATAAGCAGAAACATCACGTTCTGAGGTGAAGGCAGGAGAGGAAGTACTCTGATTCTGAGTGACTATTCTTTCTCATATGATTTTAAGCCTTTACAGAACTACTCTCATGATTTCATCCTTCTAAGCTTTTCACAATCAAACATTAATATTGAGCTTCATTCATTTTTCACAATTCATTCATTTAATCTCAGACCCTTTTACACAAGCATATTCTAAGGTCGCACTCTTTCTTGCAGGTATTTTTGGGTTTGCTGTTTTCGATACAGACAGGGTGCAAAGTCACGCAGGCAATGGCTCCCTTATCTCCCATACACAGCCCAGAAGCAGAAAAGTTTTCTTTAGCCTAACATCAATAATGTACTTGAGTCTAAGTGCATGCTTTGCTCTCTTCTCAGCAAACAGACTGTTTCCTTACAGCTTCATTTGCAACTTACAAAATGCATTATTAGGCTTTCTCTGCACTCAAGCTGAGGTCATAGAATCATAGAATAGTTAAAGTTGGAAAGGGCCTTAAGATCATCCAGTTCCAACCCCTCCACCATGGGCAGGGACACCTCACACTGAACCATGCCACCCAAGGCTATGTCCAGCCCAGCCTTGAACACCACCAGCAATGGAGCATTCACAACTTCCCTGGGCAACCCATTCCAGTGCCTCACCACCCTTACAGTAAAGAACTTCTTCCTTACATCCAATCTAAACTTCCCCTGTTTAAGTTTGAACCCATTACCCCTTGTCCTATCACTGCAGTCCTAATGAAGAGTCCCTCCCCAGCATCCCTACAGCCCCCATTAGATACTATCCCATGTTTCTCATTAGAAGCTACACTTCAATGTCACAATAAATTATAACAGTTCGGGGTGTTACCGCTGGCATCACTCATGCCCTTTTATGTTACTGAAGAGAGAAAAGCAAACCAAGACAGAATTCTTCATTTATATTTCTATGCCTTTTAAACAAACAGCACTTACTAAAAATCTGTCAGGGTTGGTTTAACTTGGACACTATTTGCCACATTCAAAACTTCACCGTTCCCTTTAAATGACCAGATGTACCAGGTGACAATAAAAACTCCCAGAGATACCATAAGCCCCAAAATAATATTCAGAACAGCTTTCTAAGTGCCATAAAATGTAAAAGCCACAGCTAAGAGGACTTCCAGCACAGTGTAAAAACAGTTCTCATGATCCTTATCAGGCAGAGCTTGCAATCTAAACAGACAAGACACAGGAAATATTATCCTCATACTCACAAGGCATAAAAATATTTAGCGTAGTTAACACAGACAAATTACATTGGTAATTTTTCAAAGATGCTCAGAGTAATAAACAAGAGCTTCCAATTCCCAAGTCCGTATCCCACCCACAGTCCCCATGTCAAGCTTTCTTAGCTAGAAAAGCATCTACTTGTTCTTGAATAGTATAAGAACCTTTGCCATAATGAAATGCTGCTTCCCTTATCATGAAGCCCTATGAAATACAGTGACCTCCTCTTCTCTATCACACTCGCCATGCAAGGGAAAAAGAAGATTAGAAATCATCTGCCTGCAAATGCAGTTTCAAATTACAGTTTTGAAAGGGATACAGTGTTGTGTCCAGCACGGTGGCATTTGTGGTACTGTTCAAACCCTAAATCAAAGAGGAAAGAAAGATCCACTTCTACTCAGTTGTTTTTGCTGCCAACAGTCCTTCAGGACAATGGAGTGCTCTCACTTACTGAAGTAAACTGGCCTGTCTTACCATTACCAAAGGTCCGGTGTGCGGTCCAGTAGCAGGTTTTGGATATGGCTTACACCAACAAGTAACCCCAGCCTACTAGTAGGTAAAACACATCTGCAAAGCCAGATCAATTATTGCTATTTTTAGACTGTTGTGACACACTGCCTTCAGTGCCATGACACCAAACTTCAGCACAGGTTCTGCCTGTCTCAGGTGTCTTCATTTCAGTCAGTTTTCACCTACTTGTCCAAGCCACACACCACAAACTCATTCTCTACAAGTAGTCTTTTATCCACTGAAACCCACAGAAAGAACAGAACTTGCCAACTCTCCAGTTCACAGCCAGATTTTGCAATACTGGGAATTCTGTTTGCTGACCATACAATGGCCTTTTCTAATTTCATCACTTTAGAATCCCACCTCTTTTCTTTTTTTCTAGCAAAAGATAAAGCACTCCACTCAAAGCCAGACAATAAGTTCTTGCATTTAACAGTCACTGAAGATCAGTCTTCCTGAGGGTTACAGCAACAGAGCAGAGGCAAAGAATGTTTCTCTCAGAGACAATGTCTATTTTTGATCTCAAAGCAGTTCCTAATGTTCATGGAAAAACCATGATTCTTTTATGGCTGAGAAGGTATTCAAATTTGAGAATCCTGAAGCATTATGAGATCGAAGGTCTAGATACATACCACAGATTTATTCTCACTCCCTAAAGGGGCAGACATCCTCCAAAAAACAACAGTGGTACTGACAGGACAAGATCTATGTCATACTTTTACAGATCCTTAATCTGAATGGTTAGAAGGTGAAGAGCCCATGGCAAGATCCAGGGCAAGAAGTCAGCATATACATAATCAGAAATTACTTCAGTTTGGCTCAGTCCATCACCACTGAAAAAAACCCAAGTCCCTTCAATTGCAAACAGTGATCCCAATATTTATGATTTTCTGCAGGGAAAGTCTGTACAGACATAAACAGTCTCAGTGCTCTGTAATTTAAGTTCCACCAGTTGTTCTCACACTTCAGCCCATACCAAACCTTGTACTGACTGAAAGATGTGCACTCATTGGTGCAACTGAGCAGAAAAGCAGCAAATGCCTTTCATAGAAAGCTGCTGGCTCTCAGCTGTTCAATGGCACAGCCTTAGAAAAGTTGATGATACTGACATTGAGCTGCTCACCATCTGTTTCCTTAGACACATTCAGATATTGTAAGTGTATCCTTAGCCGATCCTACACTCATTCATTCACATAGGCTACCTGGCTTTATGTGGTTTCCTCACAAGTCAGAAAAGATTCAGTCCCTTCCATACTCATCATGAAGAAAAAAAATGTAATGCAATCTACTTACCGAAGGATTTCCTTCCGAGTGAAGAATGTGCAGTCCTGTTAAAAACCAAAAAGTATTATTGTACTAGAGAAACAGTGGAAAACAACCCTGCAAATAATCGCTTTTCAACCTTTTGGAAGCAAGCTCAGATCTGGGAGAAAAACATTAAAGACTATATTTGTGTACCATCTGCTTTTGACTCAGAAACAATATACACTGCAAAATAACTGAAATATCCTAAGGACAGGGCTATCAGTAAAAATGTATTGTTCATGTGAAACTTAAGAGAAAAATAAAACATAAAACCAACAGGCTGCTGAAGTACTTCTCCACTGTGGAATGACCAGACCAGAAACAAAATTAAACCAAAAAGTAAGGTATAGGCCAAAACCATTCAATAAATGGATTTAGAAAGCTACAAGTAACAAATAGATAAAGGAAACTATCTTCTAACTTGGAGTATTCCTCTATTAAAGATACTTGATTTAATAATAAAAATAATGTACTGATATATTAGTTATTAACTCTTTTTGCTAACAGTGACTTTGCACTGTGGTCACTCTGGCAAAGGCTGCAAACTCCCCAAGTCAGGAACATGGATAAAAGGAAGGGCCCTGCTCCAAACAGCAGGCAAACTGTCCAGCCTCCCCTGTGGTATCAACAGAAATTGAAATAACTAACTTACTAGAATGCAAAGTAGAGCTGGCTGAACCTGAAAGAGGAGCTTACAGGCATTAACTTGCTGCATTCTAAATGGCTCTGTGGTGGGACTGCATTTACACTGGTAATGTAAACTGGTAACGTATAAAAATACACTCTTTATGAACATCTGGGTTTTGCTTGAACAATTCACATACTTCACAGAAGAACCATAGTATGAGCAGTGAAATAGTCTGAATTCATCTATTTCTTCATCAGTCATAAAACCAGTTATATATTCAGGAATAATAATCTGTCCCATCTCATTAACAGACATGTTCCCTAATCCCCACTATTTTACCATATATATATTTAGGGCATATTGTGCCCTGCATTTGAAGCTAGGAACACTGTCAACAAGGAAATATTGATGGCCAGTTTAGAACATTGTTCAGATCATAAATTAAGAGAATATGCATCTTCTTGTCTTAGAACTAGTGGCTGATGCCGGTGTGTGTGTGTATATATAGGTATATATGTATATCTATATATATATATAAAAGGAGCAACAACCAAACCACAAAATTCTTCTTGATTATTGCCCTGGGTTCAGCAGTAGCTGTCATTTTTCTCCTTCTTGGTAGCTGGTGCAGCGCTGTGTTTTTGACTTTGGGCCTGGGAACAGCGCTGATAACACCAGTGTTTTCAGTTACCACTTGGTAATGTTTTGGTTTGACCAAGGACTTTCTGAGTCTCATGCTCTGCCAGGGAGGAGGGGAAGACAGGAGGAAGCAGAGACAGGACACCTGACCCAAACTGACCAAAGAGGTATTCCACACCACAGCACATCATGCCCAGGATGTAAAAACAGAGGGCAGAGACCCGCAGGGGTGGGGTGCACTGCTGGGTCGGGCTTGATATCGGGTGGTGAGCAGTTCTATTCTCTTCCCTTGTATTTCTCTTGTCATTATTATTATTGGTGGTAGCAGCAGTGGTTTGTGTTATACCTTAGTTACTGAACTGTTCTTATCTCAACCTGTGGGAGTTGGATTCTTTTGATTCTCCTCCCTGTCCCCCTGGGTCTGGAGGAAGAAAGAGGGGGGAGTGAGTGAACGAACTGCATGAGGGGCTTTAACCACGACAATTATCCACTTCTCTCACAGGCCCATCTAATGTAACAAGGCATTTGCCTAAGAATTCAGCTCTTAGTACTTTTCCTCCCTCAATGTAAACACATTTAAAATGTATGGTATTTTTAAGTCATCTAGTGATAAGAAAACATCATTAGACTTGTGAAGTTGTACATATAAGTAGTATGACTCCCCTAGTCCTGCTCTTCAGTCAACTAGTGAAAAAGCATTTCTATCCTAAGCTGATAACCATTCTGGCTAAATGCCTGTTTGTTTCAAGAAGGGGAAAATGAAGTGATCACAGCTAGCTGAAGCAGTCAAGCAGCTTCTCTCAGGTACCCAGCTATGCTATCAGTCCTTCATGGTATCAATTATTGAATCTGCTTGCTCTCCTTCATATAAAGTGGCAGGAGAAGCAGCTCCTCCTTCAGTGTATTGTGTAGCAGAATAGCATTACAAGGCATAATAGGAAGCACCTTGAGAGCTGCTGACACTGATGTCCCATTGTCTGGAACTGCACAAAGTGAAATAGGAGCCAGCTGGTTAAGTTTTCATTAATTCCAGCACACTCAACACTTATGGGCAAACTGTCACTTAAGGATGCTTCACTTACTAGCTAAAGGCAGGTGCAATTTCACAAATAACTGTCATGCCCTCAGCAGCAATCATCCTGTAATTATATAGGCTTGAGAAAACACTGTTACTTAACTAGAAAGCTGACAGGGAATTGATATGCAAATGGAGATAAAGATGGAAAAGACAAGTTACCCTTTGCCTTCCAGAAATCGTGACAAAATGCCATTGGAAGACACAGGAAGGGGGCAAACCATAAACCTGTTATGCTCAAGATCCACATAATTTGGTTTCAATCTGAACCATTCTTTGACAAACACTATTGTCTGTTTTTTTTTTAATCAAACATTTTTTTTACTAATATAATCCAAAACCCACTGATACCAGAAACCTTTATAACAGAAGTAGTTGCAAGTATGTGTTTGACCACTATTACTGACTGCAGTTCTTCAATTATATTTGCCCATTACATGCAACTGTGTGTCACGGATGAGGGGGTGTCAAAAAAAATAGTACAGTGGTTTCACAGACCACTTGCAGAGATCTCAAAGCTTCTCATTGTCAGAGCACCACAAATTAGTTGTGACCTGGCCTATGCTTTTGATCCACAGCAAAGTTATAGACACCACTCGAAAAATGCTTTTCCATTAAGAAGCCTGTCTGGTCTCCAATGGCTAAAGTGACAGCCGTGGCTCCAAGTGATCTCTGAAAGGGAAGTCCAGCCATCCCTCTTGCTTCTCCCAGCTTATTATTTCTGCCTCTTCCTTTATTCAGACTTTACACCAATGAGTAGTATAACTGCATCAGAGAATGGCAAACGAAAGAACGTGTTTGGAAATAGCAAAATGGACTCTTTTCCAGCTTGGATCATGTCCTTTTAGTGGTTTAGAACATAGCATCAGTAGTGCTGGTAACAAGAGATAAAGCTAAGACAAGTACCTACTGATGGCAGGAAAGAGAGATGCAGTACTGCCTTAAGTCGGGTTAATGTTGTGATGGAAGAAGGGTCTAAATAACATAATTACATTTTATAGTTGCTAGAACTCCAGCAATTTAATTCCAATTTAATTAAAGACTTTTGGCCAAAGAAACACAGAGGTGAATCATCCAATTTTCTTCCGGCTCTTTCATTCATACAGAAAATACACAGTGATGGATAAAAATAGAAAACCAACATGCAAAATTAACTACCTCATGAGCAAAGGTGAAGTGTACCCTGGAAAGTATTTGCCATGTGTGCATGCAATGACATTCATCTTCCTCCAAGCCAGAGATATCATGGACAAAAAAAGCAGACATTTGCTATTATATGGACCATGTTTAAGTTTGTTATGACCTTAAAAATCAACCTATCTATTCTGTCTGGACACTAAAGCCACTGGGAGTCCTGCTAGAAAAGCACAAACTAAATACTGAAAAACACAAACACGTTACCAGAGCTTCCATAAGCCTTATTAATTCAAGATTCCTGGCAAGAATTAATCTGGACAATCACTGCTTTTTATTTCTAATGCTATGCAATGGCCTGAAAAACTAATGCTGCCAGCAGGCTCCTTGTGGGTTTTAGGTTATAGAGAATAGAGCTTTGCCTTGAAAGATCACCTACTTCAGCCCCTGAGAAAATACATGCTGTTTTCTAATATCAACCATTCCCACTCAGTCCGTCCTTGTATCCTTAATAATCAAGTTAATTACAAGTCTGACAAAGGATCACTGCTGGTTTTTTGGAGGTAAGATATCACTTAAACCCATCTGCAATTACCCACTTAACTTCCTTATGTTTAGCAAAGTGAATAAAACAAAGCAAACAGAAAAATTCCCATTGATTTCAGTGAGCTCATTAGCTTATATAATGGGACTTGGTTCTCAAATTTGGCATTTAGGTGCTTAACTGCCACTTAAAATACTTTGCAGAGAAAGAGACAGATAGCTGGTGTAATCAGGTGCCATGGGTGGCTTTGCTCTTGGCTGGTAGTATGACTTTCTGCAAGTCACTTATCATTGCTTGTAAAGTAGGGTTAATGGTCTCTGCTCTTCGAATTTACTTTATAAAAGAGCAGAATGTACATGCTGTTACAGTTTTATTCTTTGATTTCCTATGTCAGATGAACACAGGTTTTGGACGAGGGGAACAGAGTGAAATGGTGGTCCACTACCTTTTCCACTAGTCTGCAAGACTTGACTGCAGACTCCTAGCTCTGTTCTGCTTTATGTTTAGTTCTACAGTGATTTCAACAACAACAACAAAGAATTAGAGATAACTGCACTGAGAATGCTGATACTTAACTGTATGTACAGTGTGCATATACAGAGTAACAGGAGGTATGGCTCCAGAATCAGAACACATTCATTTGTGCTGTTGGATAAATTGCCAATTCCAGATCACAGCATAAGCATGCAGTCTGTGAATGGCAGCAGAATCAAAGATTGTCACTTACCACTTCTGGAAGCAAGTGTTGGTGTGCATCAAGCACAGTTTTCAAAAAAACTGATTTCACATAGATAAGCACAACACTTGTCTGCAGAAAACAAGAAAAGCAGGAGAAAGCAACAGTAGAAGGAAAGACTAGCAGTGCTCAAGTATGCAAAGCCCCTGCGAAACCACATTTCTTCAACCCATTAGATGCATATTTCTCCTCTAAGACAGTACTTATCTATTCTCCCTTTCATATGTAATGTTTCATCAGGGCAGGTTTATTCTGATCCTGTAACAGCTCCATTGGAAAGCTTTATAAATAAGGAAATAATATAAAACAGTCTTAGCAACACAAAAATAACTCTAAGTTAGAAAAAGTGTCTCAAACAAAAGCCAGCAGCCCACAGACAAAGTAAACCAATGACTAACAGGAATATCCTCAAGGCAAGATAGATTACATCCATATAGCTACCTGACTGCACAGCTTTTAAGAAATAAGCGGCACTGAAGACTGCAGCATTTTAAATGTTTATATCTTAAATACATAGAATCATGGAATAGTTTGGATTGGAAGGGTCTTCTAGTCTAACTCCTCCTTGCAATGAGCAGGGACATCTTCAACTAGATCAGGCAGCCCGGAACTACATCCAGGCTGGCCCTGAAGCTCTCCAGGGATGGTGCATCCACTGCTTGTCTAGGCAACATGTGCCAATATTTATTGTTCTCATTGTAAAGAATTTTCTCCCTATGTCCAGCCTGAATCTCCCCTCCTTTAGTTAAAAAGCATCACCCCATATCCTATTGCAACAGGCCCTGCTAAAAAGTCTTCACTTCTATGATCACTGTGAAGATATAAACATATATAAAGAGTCACTGGATACCAGTGAGACTAACAGCAGCCTTTAAATCTCATAGCTGTGCAAGTTCTTTAGTGAATCCAGATTTGAACACTAAAAAAAAATCCTAATAGTATTCAGTAATAGTATTGGTGAATGGACTTCTATCTTAAAAAATAATGCTGGTTGCATCAGAATGTCAGTGGAAATTATAATATCCAGCCCATCTTTAGTTGTAATCATGTACATTTTACAACTAAAGCCAGAACTAACACACCCACTGAGTCTTAGGAGACAAACTCTGCAGCTGTAAGGAACCAGTTTGTATATTTATACTGCCACATGTGAGTAAAGAGTTGGACGTTAGCAAGGTCTGAGGAAGAAGCAAACTGTCAACAAATGTAATTTTGATCTATAATCTATATATACATCAGATGGTAACACAAAACCAAAATCTGACTAAAGAATAATTGCGCAAAAACCTTGTCCATTATTACGCCACTTAAATTTGCACATTAACAGTAATGCTTTGTCAAACTGAAAAGTAGGTTTTACAGGAGATCCTGGGGAACCTGTGATGAATACACTTTCTGTGTTCTTGTGAAGGGTTCATTTTCACCAAAGATCCTGATTGAGTCAAGCACAGCTTTTAAAAATCAAAAGATAACTTGAAGACCTAGTTTCACTTTATAAGGGGCATTTCTTGACAGAGCATAACCTAATTTGGTTTACCTGGTATTGCTAATTCTCATGAAATACAGTTGAATCCCACTTTGACTAGAATTTTAATACAAGGAAACCAGTTAGCTCTGCCATAGACAAACCCTTGTGTAAAAGGAACAAGTCATTATTTCATATATCCTTTATTGCAATACTGCCTAGAAGACAGACAGGGTAAATATCAGCTTGTTTCGAGGGTGCATTAAATAACATAGAGGACTTAATCCCACAAATGAACAAATACAAAAAGAAACAGCTTGCAATATACCCAGTAATATCTGATATAAAATATTTATGTTCTATATTCTCTAGGTTCTGTCTGTTAGGAAAAAAATTACAACCAAATTTATGTAAAATGCAGACTGCTTATTTGAGTAACCCCAGAAAAGGCAATGAGTTTGATCAAACAATGGAGGGGTTTGTCCATAGCCCAAGCGCAGCTTCTGTGCATTTCCTACTCAATGGAATTGCTTCTCAGTGAGAAATGCAGTGCACTGAGTCCAACGTACAGCTCTGCTGCCACTGTACTGCCTCAAGTATCTTTAAAGAGCATTGTTCAAACCACCCTAAAGAGCCTGTTCGTTTTCTTTTCTCATTATGAGACTTGACCTCAAAAACCCTGAACATTGTCTAAAGATAATTTCCTTTAAAAGCTTAATTTTAAGATGTTCATTGATCGCAATGAAGTACATGTTTCTTGCTGATTAATGCTTCACCTCTTCCCCAGCCAGACCTTGGTTAGATTTTGCATTTTGTATAAAAAAAAGCCCCAACCAACCAACCAAATAAAACTCTGACCCACAAAGCCAAACCAAACCACACCAACAAAAAGTCATGTACTCTAAAGGCATAAAAGTCACAAGTCACCAGTAGAATTCATTTCCTTTCAAGGCTAACTTTTAAAATGAGGTGAAGCTCAATGAGGAAACCAAAGCTTACAAAAGCCTGATTTCCAAACACTTCACTAAGCTTATGAAAATGTAAAGAGCTGCCAACTAGAACACTATCTTAGTAACAGATAATATGATCTTAATAACAGGTGACATGCCAAGGTGTTAGCAGATCTGCAGCTTTCCAGTCTTTAATTTGCCTCTAACTATTGCAAATAAAGAAGCTGAGATGTTTAATATTATCAGTTCCTACTACACATCTCTTTTACAGTTTCAACTGGCCACCCCTCACCAGTCATAATGAAGAGTATCAAAGACACTTGTTTACTAAAGAAATTGAGGTAATCTTGTGGGTGGCCAGCTTTACAATTCCTTAATTTAAATGTAAAGGTTCTGCTAAGGAGTGCCTCTTCTATATGATAGTTTATATGAAAAAACAGTTTATGCATGGGCATCTCAGAAAGTTTCAGATGAGTCAAATCAGGTTATTCTATTTATTTAATATCATATTAATGATTTAAAATGTATGCAAGCTAGCTCTTCAAGCAGGTGGTTTGTCTGCAGCTTAATCTTTACTCCTGAAAACCAATGCCTTCATATGATTTTACCATACTTTAAGCACACAAACTTCTCAGTTCTCCATCTCAGCATCTCCTCTGGATCAAGAGCTTAAAACATCATGCGTTAAAAAAAATAAATAATAAAAATGTCATTACTGAAGTAGTGTTTAGGTGCTATAAGCTCAGAGCAATTTGTGTTGAAGATAAAAATGGTAGAAGTTACAACCAGATAATACCACGGCCAGAAATACATTCCAATAAAGAAATGTTAAGTCTAACCACGAGGTGAGTGAAGTTTTAAACAGGCTTCTAACAGAAACTGTGGGGAAGTCAAGAAAACCCAAACAACTATATTACAAAAACAGATGGAGTCAACAGTTTTGCTTCTGCCATCCTGATACTGTGGATTCTGTAGCCCTGAGTATTATTGTGAAGAGAACAGCAGTAACTTATAGACATGCAAATGCCTGGTTCTCAGATGCTGGTACATACTGTTTGGTTCCGGGGACCTGGCAACTCAACTGCTGGTCAAGAAGTTAAAAACCTGCATTTTAAACATTATGGAACCATTACCTCATTCTCCCTTTTTCTATTCTGAAGTAATTCCACAAATGAGAAAAAAAAACAACTAAACCAGCAAACTCCAAGTCAAACAGCTCCATTTGTTCTACAGCAACCGCACAGTGCCCCAGAAGTCAGGAAAGGCCAGAGCTCTGCATATCAATGGCTACAGCAGTGAGCCCAGGATCCCTGCATTAAGAGATTGTATGAGGAGGTATGCAGGAACTAATGGATCAGAGGCTAATCACTCTCCAACTGAGGTCTTGATCTGACTGATCACAGCATGAGGCTAGTACTCCTTCCTAACAAATTCTAAAGGGTTTTGTCCTCAAACTTCTTGTCTTTTTGTACTTACCATATATAACAAGTGATACCACTATTTAAAAATTACCTAGCACTATAGTAATGAACTACAAGTCTGCCTGTAACAGAGAAATCCCACAGGCTAACTCAATCCACCTGACCTAACTGCTGCCAGGCTTTGAGATCAATTACCCGGCATTATGAAAGGCAGGGGCTGCAAAAGCCATTAGGGAAAGGCAATTTCTACATGAAGAATAGTGAATTAGGGATGACATTTCAGCTTTTGCATTTGCCAGTTTATGTCAAGAAGATAACATTAATTACATTTGGATTTTGTTTTGTCTCACTGCAGTTGTGCTCTGTTCTGTGTTCAATTTCATTGTTAGTAGGAAGACAGACGCTGGTATTTTACAGATCTTTGATTTCCCTCTTGCCTATCTAGCAGGGATGTAAAAAACAAAAAAGCCTTTTTGGATCTTAGGCTACCAAGTCTAAGACTGTTTACATAAGCTAATGTATTACAGTGTCAGACTGCTGGTGAGGGTGACATGTGCCACCAAGTGGAAATTAAAAAAGCTCCATTTTTGCATTTCCTACAACAACAAGAAAAAGGATGAGCATTTAATAAAAGCATTTAATTTATACCTTCTTTTCAGCATGGGGTAATATTTTAAAGCATTTTAGTAAATAACCCTAGCCTGATTCTCTGTGACTAAATATCTACACCTGTGAGAAGTCCATGTTAGCAGTAACTCCAAAGAAAATGGGTATTTAAAATCAGTTTCTACTTCAAGGGCTTGAGCCACAGATCTTGAAGGTAAAAAGAAAGTTATTTACTACTGTGTGCACTGGATCTGTCCCTTCGTTATCAGAAGTTAAACTAAACCTTGATTTCCTGAACTGCTAGTCCTGTGTTTATTGCTTCACATAAGGGATCAGAGCAGTGCAGCCAGCCCAGCCAGCTGCCTCCTCCTTCGGCACACTTCATTCCATAGATTGCCTCACTGTATTTTCAGAAACTTGTTCAAGATGCCCACTGTGCAGCAAGCTTCCTGCAACCTATTTCAGTCTGATCTGTGGTGTGCTGAAACATGACTGAAAACTGGGAAATATTACTGTTTTTACCCTGTGAAATATCCAGTTGAAGTGACTTGAAGTAGATAAAGTACCACCAATATGATATGCCTGGACATAAAATGAATACTTTTTTTATAAGGTAAGAAACTGTCATCCAGGAATGGATGCAAGCATAAGGATACCTATTTTAGAATTACATTAAGCATGTTTCTAGGACTTCTCCTTCGAAGAAGTTAATTTAGACAACACCTTCCCCCCCTCCCCCCTATTGTCAGCAAATGCATCAAGGAGAGAAAAAGAGGTTATTGCTACACTTTCTTCTCCTCAAAACACTCAGTAGAAAGATTCTACCAAAACCTCCTATTTTCAAGCTGATCAGTCTTTTATCCTGCTTCCTAGCCCAGACACTGAGGATTTGACTCCTTTCTCTGTATACAGAGAAGGGAATTAAACTGAGTATATTCAACAACCCTTCCTTAGAATACTATTCCAATTGCTGGAAGGAACAGTAGAATACATGCATGCAGGCTACAAATGAAGTTTTTGTTTATTTTTGGAAAAAACACACCCCAAAACAAACAAGACCCAAAGCCACAAACATATGAAAATTACTCCTTCCCTGCCCCTAATGCAAACTAAGAAAACTCACCTGGTAGGCATCTAGCTGTTCATCAGTAAATATCGTTTGCTTATTACCCATCTTAAATGATGAGTTCTTCCTCTATGCAAACACATCCCATTAGAAGTAGTTGGATTCCTCTGTATTGTAGGCATTTAGGACACGTATACTCCCTGTGAGTGCTGAAAAAAATCCCAAAGCTTGCATCGAGCTGGTTTTGGCTGTACCTGTCCAATGAGGAAGGACGCAGGATCAGGAAATCTTTGCAAAGGCTTGACTTGAGTGTGCCAGGAATGAAAGTGTTAAAATCACATGCAGGTGTCACCCAAAAACAGCGATGCCATTCTCCATTCTCCCCCTTTTTTCAGATGCTTTTCTAAGAGGCTTACAGAGGTTTTAAACCATACACCCGGAGGAGCCAGTACTAGAAGAAATCAGCTCTCTATTGCCTCAATTCACACTCCCTTGCTCACTTCAGGGCTCTCCTGCTCGGCACCTTCACGTGTCAGAGCAGCTTTGCGTCACCCAACGCCCTCGGCAGCGCAGTCGTATTACATGCATACAGAGCAAACCTAATAACTAGCAAAATGGATTAGCAAAGACAAGGTTTCTGCAGCTGCTCTCCCCACAGATAAAAGCACGTCCTTGTCAGTGCTTGGAGCTAACCTGCACGCAGCTGGTGATGTTAAACACAGCTGGAAGGCGGCTCAAAGCGTCCAGAGCATCCCCACAACATGCCGCTGGGGCTCCACACTAAATGCTTATCTACACTGTGGTTATAACGAGCCCTGACTATCAGTGATGTGAGCTCACTACCAGAGGTGCCAAACTCCCAGGTATATCAGTGAATGCAAGCATTCCTTCTCACGTTAAATAAATATATTGAAAAAAATAAATCCGGAGGATTAAAGTAGTTTAAACAGACACGAATCTGACTCCTTAGGCTCAAGCAAGCAGAGCTGGAAAGAGAAAAAACTGACCGCAGAGTAAAGCAAAGGTAAAAGGTAACACTAGAGGGCACAGTGTATTTCAACTATTAAAACCCTGATTCCAGATTTCCGGGGAAATCTTAAAAATAAAAGACATAAAAGAATGTGTTAGAGATGTAGACAGACACAATGAATAGTTATCGAACGTATGCAGAAGGACAAGCTCTTACAAGAGTAGGAGAAAGAAGGCTGAGCAGGAAAGAAAGGAAACAGAAGGAAGATGTGCTGAAGTCAGTTTCTTTGGACTGCTCACTTCCCGTTTGTGCACGCCGGAACGGGAGAGAGTGAACCTCCTCCTACGTTCCTTATGTACAGCTCTGCCAATGGCCATGATCCCCTCAGCAACTTAGCTTCTCTAATAAAAACACTGTGCTTTTTCCTACAGCTTCTAGTGATCCTGACCAACAGCACTGGGTAAACGGCAATTCAATTTGCCTTCACATATAAGAACACAGAACAAACATTTAATAATACTGAAAGTAAATCTGTTGTATACAAACTAAAAAACGTCCTATGAGGTGCTGCATATGTGCTAAAAACCTCCTGTGAAATGCTGAGCCACAGACTGCTGTAAGGGCCAACTTCTTTAGATTGTAACATTGGGAAATGCAGATTTGATTCCATGCAAACCAACAGTGCCCTGAGCAACAAAACCACGCGGTGTTACCATAACACAGAATAAAGGGCTTGGGGTGAGAATGTTTTCACCAAGGCAAATTAGTGATAAGCAGACATCAGCATTTTAACAGCGAAAGAAATGGATTCTACCAGTAGAATATACTGCAGCAGAATTTCAGAATACCTTGAGATTAAAAGCTTTTGCAGTTCTGAAAGTTCATACACATCCTCAACTCTGAATGAGCTTTATTATTGCCTTTAGTGGTTACTGATCTAATGGAGCATGTTTCCTATCTACTATCTGGTGGTACTGAAAGGCAAAAGCTAGCAGCTGTTCTCAGTGAGACCAGACAAATACTTAGCCAAGTGGTCTGATGAAATAGCACTCCTTCACAGCCACCTAATTCAAGCTGCCTGACTATGCAAATCAGATTAAATATAAATGGCCAAATTATCTTTAATGCCATTATACAGAAGTGAATTGACACCAGCGGTGCATTGGGCTCCATATCTTTTAATCAGGAAAACTGGTATGGCTGAAAGAGCTAATTGTTTTAAAAGAGTTGGAAGTTCTTGCTTTAAAAGAAAGACTCGGGTTACCAAAGGAACTGCACCCACTGAGTAGATGGACAGAAGATAAAGTGCTTCTTAAACTCTTCTTTCCACATTCTGGAGAGTATCTTTTATTAGTAAATAAAATTTAAGTCCCTAGATTTTTAATAAGAGAATTAAAATACTGCTTGTTGAGGGTTTCACTATACTAGCTAGCTCTTCTCAAACATGCTATAATGGTAACTATTTCACTGCAAAATTATATTGCTATAATAACTGGGTAAAATTTATAGACAGTATAATGTATAAACTCTTCTTCACTCCTTTCTGTTTCTATGCATCAAAGATCAGATAATCTTTCAGTTTTCTCTTTTTTACTTCTTCTATCTCTTACTGTTTATCAAAGATTAGCTTTATTTGCCAGTTGGGTGTTAAGCAATATTTACTCCCAGTGTAAGCTACTGCAACAAATCAATACTTTTCTACGTGCACAGCAAGACCTGACCTTAATGCTGTCAGCACCAGCCTTCCATCACGCTTGACTGTATTTCAGTTTCTCTAAACTGTTTGCCAAAGCAAGTGATTTTAAGCTATTAGCAACACATAGCACAGGGCATATAGCAGTCAGTGGCAAAGTTTACTAAGAAGGACAGCATACACACAATAGTCTTGCCATTATACTGTCCATCATACCAGAGAACACGGTGAAGTAGTCACTGTTCACCTGCTTTAACAGCTTAATTCGTGGAGCCATAGTCTGCTACCAACCACATACACTAGATTTAGTATTTTACAGCAAGACGTCCATCTGCTGCCATGGCTCAACACCCACCTAAGGCTGCACTCTGAACTTGTTTCCACAGCCACAGCTCAAGGAGTGGGACAAATCATGCCAGCACTCCTGAGCACCCTCAATGCAGTGCCCTGTTCTGAACTGTTGGTAGCCATGGCACCAGGTGACTTTGACTTATTAGTAGTGGTGTAAGTGCAATAACCTCCAACAGACAGGTTGGAGGTTATTAAATTGCCTCTGTGAATCATGCAGTGAGAATTTGACTGTGATTTAAGTATGGAAGCTCTGATTCCTCATCAAAGGAGGACCAAGCTACTACGAACAGAGGTCACTTTACCTATTACTGATTGGATCCATACAGAGTTTTAACAATAAAGTTGCTTATCTACTGCCTTCACTGCTCAAATTGGTTTGCTGCAACTTTTAACTGGGGAAAAAACAACCTGCAAAACCTCATGTTCATTACACAAAAAATTCCAATTTTTCTCCCCCACAGATGTTTCCTGGCAGGTTAGCTCTACATAAAGATTCACTCTGTTAGCAAAAAGAACAGTTTTGACCTAGAAGGGCTGCCTGCACATTTATTCTGTTGCTACTTTCTGAGAATCATTAAGCCCCCCTTCCACTGCAAGCATAAGTAACAGTGATCACTACTTGCACTGATTACAAAGGAGCAGCTCTATCCTTCACTGATGCTGTGGAAATTTCTCCTGAGTCTTTGGGGCTTGTTTGATTTACTTGAAAGCTATTCACAATTCTGTTTGCTCACAGGTAAATGAGGAATAATATAATGTTCACCTACATTAGGTGCTGTGGAGCTGAAGTTATTAAAATGCTTGCGAGTTCCTTAAATAAAGATGCTACAGAGCTTAATAACATTACCATTGTAATATGCTACACCAGCTGTCACATTTATAAATACAAGATTAACTGTAAATATACAGCTACAAAAATACAAACCCTAAAATAAGTGAAAAGGACAGTTTGATGCAACTGTAGTACGTAAGAAAGTTGCTTTTCCAGCAAACAGGCAAGAGGAGAACTCTTAAACCCCACTACACTTGTTTGAAGTGCTGGGCTGTAAGAGAACATTTCATGGGACCAAGCCCTGTCTTACAAATGACTACACAGAGCTGGAAGAAGATGCAAAACTCATAGCTCTCAAGCACATGAAACACGCAGACTATCTGCCTAAACTTCATTTGTTATCAGGATCCAAACCTTTCTGTAGAGAGTTTTCAATGCTAAAGCAAACAAACAGAAATTGTGCTAAATTTGTTGCATTTATAATGTTATCCCTTTAGCTTAATAAAATACACAAGTAAAATATAGTATCTTAGAAGATGGAGGCTTCTGACTGCATTTCATTAAGCCGAATTTCAAGTGAAAAAATAACTTTTTTAAGATGCTTTATAAAAGATAATGCTTTGCATTGGGGACAAAATAATTAAACACATAATGGTTTACTATGCAGACTGAATTGAATATAATTTATTTCTTCATATGTAGTCTCAATACAGTGGTCACCAGGGAAAAGAAACTATTGTTACCTCTAGATAGGCAGCTATTTCCAGGCAAAATAACTACTGCATTGTTCAGGCCTTCTCTGAACAGATCCAAACTAGCTATTGCTAATGGCACAGTATTGTAGTATTCTTGTGGAAGCATCTCTAAGACATAGAACAGAAATCTGCTGCAGCAGCGGTTAATATATGTAAAATAGAATTTCTCCTCTCCCCTCAATTTACAATCCAAGAGTAAATCCAGACACAGAGTAAATGCAGATACAGCCAGAAAATAGCAGGAATGCACTGGTCAGCTTAGTATAGCACATAATCAACTTAGCATCCATGGAGTCCTTTGGTAAGCATCATGGCTAAAGAAACAACAATTAGTAAGAAAGGAGCAGAGCAGATGTATACATATAGTGAGAAGCAGTACAGTAAAAACATTAAACATTCGGCAACTGTGTCCTAGAAACATCGTAGGTCAATTCGAGATGGGAGCAAGCCTCAATTTACAAACGGAGAAGAAAAAAGGCTGAGAACAGTACGTGTAAACTGTGGAAATCAAAACACATACATAGTAGGCTGTACCAACAGAGGAAAAAATCATGAGTCCCTCTGGTGCTGTCACTAAAAAACAAGAAAAGAAAGCAAGTCACCCCCAGAAAATAGGGGCTACTAATGCTCTATATTGTCAAATATCAGTTCTGAGAACTTTGACTCACACTTTAAAGTCAATAGCAATCCGAACACACAGTCTTAGTCCTTACTTTTCAAGCATATACAGGGCAGAGGTAAGTAAGTGGAGGTAAGACATATAGAGGTAAGAGGTAAGTAAATGGAAAAGCTACAAGTAATTTGATGACTCTGTCACTAAAACCCGGCATTAAATTATGCTAAGACAGAACCTGAAGTTTCATGTTGCCAAAGCATAAGAAACCAAAGTTAGCTTTGGTTTTCTTTTAAATTGTCTTTTAAGCTTAAACTCCCAGGAGATATTAGACTCATACTTTGTCACCCTTTGTAGCCAGAGTTTAGAAATCCAGTCTTGATTTTGTAACCAAAGCTGAGAGCCTAATTTATTGCGGTAACTGTTTGAATTGACAATGAAAGAGTTGACGTAAATTGAGCGAACAAAATTGGAAGCAATGGCATCACTGTTACTCAGACAGCAGAGACAACCATACCACTGTCTGAGCAGATCATGCAGAAGGTGGAACTATGATCACAATTTCACAGGTAGGAAAGTCTTTTAAAAGTCAGATGAAGTGGTTATTCCTGTAGGTCTGAGCTCAGACTGCCTTGGTTCTAGTTTGGTGCTTTACTCTCAAGTACACAGAATCAGACTGTTTTGTGTTGGAAGGGAACCGTCCAACCCAATCATCCAGTCCCAACCCCTGCCATGGGCACGGACACCTTCCACTAGAGCAGGTTGCTCCAAGCCTCTGTGTCCAACCTGGCCTTGAACCCTGCCAGGGATGGGGAAGCCACAGCTTCTCTGGGCACCCTGTGCCAGCGCCCCAGCACCCTCACAGGGAAGAACTTCTGCCTAAGGGCTCATCTCGATCTGCCCTCTGGCAGGTTAAAGCCGCTCCCCATTGTCCTGTCCCTGCAGGCCCTTATCCAAGGCCCCTCTTCAAGAGATATAACACATCCCAAGCTCGCTTACAGCCCTCAAGCACACAGAACAAGGATTCTAAGGCTGCTTGAAGCAGGACTTCAGGGCCGCAGCCTACCGCCGTGCCCTGGGGCTCAGGAAGGGGCACTGCACGGCTTCGGGCCTCCCTCCGGCACAGCCTCGGAGGAGCCTGCGGCTGACACACAGTATCAGCAACATGATAACAAATAACGACACAAAAACCAAGTTTTACACTGCGCCTATGCAAACAGCTTTGGGTTTGACACTTCAAAGCCCATGGGTTGCTTCATTTTCTTTTCTCTGCTGCAACAAATACCTGAGACTGTTGCTTTTTAATGAGAACTGCTCCTTCCCATAAAAGGCCCAGTTCCAGAAACAAAGATTTTATTGCAGCACCAGACGTTTCAGGACCGCTTTGGAACACCGCTATGCAGATGCCGTAACGGTACCTCCTCAGACACGCACCGGCTCCCCGCAGCACCTCAGACACCACCGAGAGCGGCGGCTGTCCGGCAACATCCCGCCGGGCCGGGCCGTGGTACCTCAGCGGGGCGCGGGAACGCGGACTCCCCTCAACCGAAAGGGGAACGGTACAAACAGCCCAGAGCGCCCGGGAGGGATCTGAGGTACGGCCGGGGGCGGGGCCTCAAGGCCGAGGGGCGGACCCTGCCGCTCTCCGCGCGCCGGTTCCGGTCCCGCGGCGGGCGCGGGTGTTTTCGGGCCTCAGCTAGCTGCGGTGCCCGGGAGCATCATGGCCGCGGTCGCGTGGATGCCGGCGGTAAGCGGCGGGGAGCAGGGACAAGCACCTTACCCGTGTCCCCTGGGGGCGGGCGACCGATCGGGCCGCGCTTGTGACCTTGGCCGCGGCTCGGTGACGCCCGAGGCGGTGCCGCCGCGGAGGGGGGACCGCCTGCAAGGTCGCGGTGGCGCCGGGCCCGGGCAGCGCCGCCCAGGGCGGCAGGGTTGGCGGGCCCGCGCTTCCCTCATCCTCAGGACGGAGCCCCGCAACGGGTGGGTGTCCGGGGGGCCGTTACTTCAGCGGCCGCTGCTGCCCAGGGGAAGGGCTGCGGAGGGGCCCGGAGGTCGTGCCGTAGAGGTCACTGCGCTGCAGGCCGCGAGGGGCCCGGGCCCCGCGGCAACGGGCGAGCGCGGTGTGTCTGCGGCCGGGCTCGTCCTGCCCCGCGTTCCCACAGCGAAGGCCGCAGGACGGGTCCCTGTCCTTGAAGGAAGTGCCGTGCCTGTCACTACGGAGGCTTCTGAGGCAGTGCTGGGTGCTGTCTTCGGCAGGCCTCTTGCCTGCCCCCGGGGATTTGCTGGGTCCAACTGTTCGGAGGTGCAGCCTTACTGCGGCGCTGCTTCTTGCCTTTAGTAAATGGTATTTCTTTAGCGCCTTTAAATAATATGAAATAATAGCCCGTGGGGGCCAAGTCACTGCAGAAGCCCCACTTCATGTATCCGCTGAAATGCGGAAGACTGGCAAGAGGGTTTAATGGCAGAACAATTCAAGTCTTTCTGGCCTAATCTCTGCTAGCATTACAGATGTTGAACAGGAGTGTGATGTACCAGGCCCATGATTTCTGGCAAGCTCAACTGTTCCTTTACAGGGCTACTCTGGAACGTGAATCCTGACTGTACATGCAGGAACTGTACCATGAGGGCACTTACACTTGTGTATTCAATGCTTTCATTTAATCGCTTCAGCTGCTGCCTCAGATTCATGGCTTGCTGTGATAAACCTTGCTTGCCTGTTGCACTGACCTTGTACATGTCATGTCAGGTCATAAGTAAAAATAAATTCTAGCTTAAATTACTTCTCCCACAGCATTTGTTGCAACATCCCTGAGAATTGCATTGTTTCTAATTGTTTCTGTGAGTGACAACGTGGTTTGTCCCCTTTGCCATACAGCTATGTTTAAGCATACGTGTCAGTAAAGATAAGAGATTGGAGAGGAGTACAAATTGTCCAACACATTCCAGTGTAGCCTGATAGCTGCAGACAGGAATGTGGAATTGCAAAGTCCTCCAAGTTTTGGCACTGGAAGTCTTCTGACTCCTAAGTCCCAGAAGCATGAAAACCCTGGAGAGGATGGTATGGTTGGGAGGCCGCATTTTCTCTGCAGTTCAGTATTGGTACTGGTACAACAAGGGATTTTGTCTGTGGTGCTCAGCCAGGCAGAGCTCAAGCTGAGATACCATCCCAGTTGTGAAGCTTAACGCCAGTTTGGAATATTCAGATGTCAGAAGGAGCAATTGTTTGACTAGGCCATGTCAACTTGTTGCTATGATAGATTTTGTGTTTAATGTGCATGTCAATTCTGCTTTTTAAATACTGTTGGGCAAACAGAAGGCATCAGCACAAAGCCTGCTGATGTGAAAGGTGGAAGAACAAAACCCACCGCAGTCTGAATGGAAGAAGTGACACTAATGCAAAGCAATTTTGAAAACATTACTTAAAATGTATAAAGATACTGTCGACCCTATTGCTAGTGAAAGTGTTTGATTTTTCATTTGGCTTTCCATGAATCTTACCATATCCTCTATTTAATCAGAGTTACTGCAACCTCACTTCAAATGCGTAGTATGCAAAGACTCGCTGTTGTGCCATAACCTTGCCTCACCCCAGGCATGGTGCATCCTGGGTTTACCTTGTGCTAAGAATAATCCCGGGATGTGCCAGTGCACAGAAGGTTAGAGAGTAACATGGCAAAGTGTTCCTTACTCATGTTTCATCTGGATCTTTATACTAACTTGAGATAGGGGGTTTGAAGCAGTATGATTTTAAAATGCAGATTTGCTGCAATACTCTTAACTTTTAAAAATCGCATTTGTGTAATAAAATAGCATCTTCTTGTCTTATATCCTTGCAGGTTTCTCGATTGCTAGGTGCTTTCAAAAACCAAAAACAGGTGACCAGAAGTTTTAGTAGTGCTGTGAGTATAATAGTACCATTTTTCCTTTCTTTTTAAGAAGTTTCTCAAGAAAGTGGTTCAGAAATTTACTTTTGTAATAGCAATGTTGTTATTTTTACATTCTCGAGAAGTAAGGCCAAAATAAGTGAGCATACATGCTCTTAATGCCATGCTGGATTCATATTGCCTTACTGTCTTTGGCAATCACATATTAAAGCCTACGTGATAATACAGAAGGCTCCAGCAAAAGACAGAAGTGGTATGAAAACTTTTCACACAATCTGGACATGATCCGGTCTTCTGAAACTTATCTGGCATTGGGCAAAGGAGACAGATTGTTGAGAAGCTTCTCATTTTCTTTACTTTGCAGACTTCCCTTCAGGCACTACGTTTACTGTTGCTTTTAGAATACGTCACACCTGAAGTTGTAGCTTCTCAAGGCTCTCTTTGAAGTATTTTAGATGCTAGTGGCGTATTTCCTTGTAGATGTTTTACCTTCTTCACGTGTATGTGTTTGAAGTGCCCATGGGCCTTTTTTTTCCAGTGAAGGCTGCCCTCAGAATGGCTTAGGCAGGGGCAGGGCTCAGCACCATAGCAAGCACCCTTACGCAGGACTTAATTTTAACAAGGAACTTTGGCTTTTAATTATAAGCTTTGTAGAACAGCATGTAGAAGACCTAGAAATGAGACTGAAGGGTAGCTCATATCTTATACAGTTTAAAAAGACTGTAGAAGGTGGGACACCTCTGGTTCTGTTTTTACGACAGTCCTGTGTCAGGTGAAATGTTCTCTGGCTCAGGTGGAGTCCTAAGACATCACAAAACTAGTCTTCAGGCATTCCATCAGCTATGTGCTTGCTCAACAGCAGGGTTCTTGTATCTGAAGCTCTGCTTCTTTTGTTACATACAGTGAATTTCTTTGGCTCTCATTAGTTAAAATATCAGTCAGTATATACTGACATTCTGAGCATTTTATGTGGAGCAGGATGGAAGCATATCTTGTGAATTGATTCTAGTTCTGATGCTGCGTCTGAGCTGTCTTTTCTAGTAGGTAATAATGAGCCCTGACAAAACTGTTGGAGATCTTTAAATAAAGCAAGAAGAGTTGGGAGCATGGAGGATTAGAGTAGTGATCATCATCTATTTATGTTTTTTGATCAGAGCAGAGTACTTCCTGTTTTTCAGTGAGCCTGAGCTGTGCAATTTAGTTCATGTGTTTGATGATGATAAAAGAAACAAGATTGAGAACATTATGGGAGGAAAACAACTGGGTATTGTTAAAACCGGGTCTGAGATTTTTAGGAAGTCACTTGAGAAGTTTGGATATGCATGAGATTTATTTTTTTTTTTGAAGCTTTTCATAAATTTCATCATTTCTAGCATGTGTCACTGTTATGCAGCGTGTTGCTAATACTGGAGATATACAGGTAACAGAGCCATAACTAGGTAATAGTATCTCCTCCAGATTTCAAGAAGGCAGCATGCTGAGATGATTTCTTTCAAGGAATACTGAGCAGGAACCTGTCCTTCAGGTTAAACCTCTGTGTTCTCAAATAGCAGTAGATAGCAGGCAGATTTTGAAAGTTTCTCAACATATCTGCGTGCTGCCTTTAAAAGCAAACCAGTCATCCTTCCTTCTGTCCAGTGCTGCTATTCTTCACAGTGCTCATTTGGTAACTGAAACTTCCTTTTCTAGTTCCTTGTTTCTTACAACACATGAAAATGTTTTCTTCATGGAAAACAAGCATTCATTTGTTGTGCTACTGATATTTCTATACCTAGGTACAAACAGTAACTTTAATCCCAGGAGATGGCATAGGACCTGAGATTTCTACCGCTGTCATGAAGATCTTTGATGCTGCCAAAGTAAGTCATATTAGTCCTGCTATAAGCATTAGAAGTTTAACAAGTATTAACTAGTCTTATTAAAAATGTATTGTCTTTAACTTCCAAACAATCAAGTCATGCTTCAGCTATTAAAACTTCTTGACAACAGAAAGCCTGAAGCTTCAGCTAGTAAAAGATAGGATTGGGATATGAAGGCAGGGCTTGAAACTGTTAGCTGGCAGAGGAGTAGACAGCAAATGCTGTTTTCAGTTTTGGAAATATGAACTGAATATTCGTGGGAAATCATCTTGTTGGTGAAGTGATCCTGAGCAACTGACAGAGATTGTTCTCTTGTTCATTGTGACTTCCACTGCAGATGAAAGCATGTGTGAAAGGACTGGCATGTTCCTAGAAATCAAACTACTGCACTGCTGAACATACTCACTTCAGTGATACGAAAGTAGAGTATGTCCAAGAACTCTGTTACTGCCTGTCTGAGGAACCTCATCAGAATTTGTCCAGTTTCCTTAAATGGAAATAGAGCTCTTTCAGGAAAGATGCCTGTTAAATTGTTCCACGTTAGTAACAGCACCAAGACATACTCCTTTCTGTAACAGCTATCCAGCTTGGACTGGGAAAAAGTCAAGTTTATCTAGGAAGACCTTGTAATAGTTTTGGCTGTTTCTGGGGAGCCAAGCAGGAGGGGTGGAGGAGTAAAAGCTAAGTTTGTGCATGAGTGCATGCTTACAATACTTAATCAGATTTGTTTGTTTTAAAGGGGATTCTCTAGTGTGTTACACTTAAATTGGTTCAGTTTACAAAGCCCTTGTATCTTTTCCTTTATGGTCCTTCCTGAAGAGCCTGTCTCCACTTACAAGTGGGTGAATGGAAATTTGCATGTTTTCAGTTAGAAAACAGATATATATATATCTGTTATGTAATGTCTTCCAGGCAGTATGGATGACAAGTTCTCATTAATTCAGTTTTCAAATGTTTTGTCTCTTGTATACGAGGAACTCAACAGCTCTAAGAACTTGAAAGCTGTGGCACGTATATTGCAATTTTGAGGTTTGCTGAGTATATGGCACCTAGGGAAATCTCATGGTTACTCATTTACCAGAGAAAAATTGTTTAGGAAGGTGTGGACAAATTCCTTATGCACCTTTTTGTGAAAGGGAAGTTAAAGCTTGAAGCAAAAGTCATGATATTTAAGTTAACATGGAGTAAATGTGTTTAGACTCCTATTCAGTGGGAAGAAAGGAATGTTACGGCTATCCAAGGACCAGGAGGGAAGTGGATGATTCCTCCAGATGCCAAAGAATCCATGGATAAAAACAAAATGGGATTAAAAGGTACATTAAAAGGGGTTAATACAAATATATTAAATACTGTTGTTTTTATTGTGACTCTGATTTAAAGCTGAAGAGCTTCATCTGCATAATAAAATGGCTTATTATAGGGGACAGCCTGTCAGGTAATTACAGCTTCTTTTTGAAGCTATAACTTTCATAGATCTTCTAGGAAATACATTAGAGGCAAGTATTGCTACAAGCCAGCCTTTGAACTCTGTGCAGAATACATTTCTAATGATAGTGTGCAATGACTATATTCCTAATGGTGTTTTGTTTTTGTTGTTTTCAGTCAAAAGCTTTTGTAAAAACTCCTGTTCCATGCAAGGGAGGCAATTTGGCCTTTAAGCAGCTGATGAATATCACTGTAATAGTACTCAATAGCACAGAGAATTGCTGTGGCATTTCAGCAGAAGGGTTCATAGGAACTTGGAGATCCTCTGTTAAGAGTACCGCTCTAGATTACTAGAGTTTCAACTCTGAAATTCATGGAGGGATTTACCTTCTCTTTCATTCTTGGGTTTGTTTTTTACTTTTCCCTTTAGGGCCTTTAAAGACCCCGATTGCTGCAGGACACCCATCCATGAACCTGCTCCTGCGTAGGACCTTCGACCTTTATGCAAACGTCCGTCCCTGTGTCTCAATCGAAGGGTACAAAACCCCATACACAGATGTGAACATTGTCACAATTCGAGAGAACACAGAGGGCGAATACAGTGGAATTGAGCATGTGGTACGTTGCTGGAAGGGCTGTTTTCTAAGTTTCATGAAGGATAACTTTGCCCATCTCAGTGGCCTAATACTAGGAGGTTCAGTGGTGTTTGAGTTTGCTACCCATCAAAACTATCAGTGCAATTACTGTCTTTCAGATTGTTGATGGTGTTGTGCAAAGTATCAAGCTGATCACAGAAGAAGCCAGCAAGCGTATTGCAGAATTTGCTTTTGAGTATGCCAGAAACAACCAGAGAAGCCATGTTACTGCTGTGCACAAGGCAAACATTATGTATGTTGACAATTCTTCGTGAGAAGAATAACAGTAATATGCATTTAATTATAAGTAACTTAAGTGTCCCTCAAATGTATAACTTGTGTTGGTGTTACTGGGAGTAAGTAATTAGGCAGTCCTAACCGAGTATTGATGAGACTCTAATATACTAATGTTATTATTAGAAAGCTTGTAGTAATCCTGTGAATTTCTTTGCAAAGGTCTTATTTTAAAAAGAGTCTTAAACTAGGAAAATGAACTTAAAAACTGAGGATGGAAAAGGCACTTTGTACTGAACTGAGTTCTAAGAGGTGATATTACATGACACCACCTTTACAAACTCAGGAAGCCTTTAGTAAATGAACAGGATTCATCCTGAGAATCAATGTACACCTGTTAAACAACTGATACAAAAGTATTTTAGGAGGCAATTTGAAAGGTGTAACTGCTCTGACTGTAATATATTTAAAAGATTATTTAACATAAGGGATAATGAGTAACAAAGTTTCCGCTAATTCTGCTAATATTTTAGTCTAAATTTATATATATATATTTAATCCACTGTTGCATGCAGGTTTTTTTACCTTCAGTATTGCTTTTTAGAACAACTGCAATATTCTCTCACTTATTTAATTGCAGGCGAATGTCTGATGGGCTTTTCTTGAGAAAATGCAGGGAAGCAGCAGAAAACTGTAAAGATATTAAATTTAATGAAATGTACCTGGATACTGTGTGTCTAAATGTGAGTATTGATGTGTCTCACTTGTGATTAGTTTTAGTTTTAAATTCTTAACCTTAATGAAAATATACTTCTTTCTAGATGGTTCAAGATCCATCACAGTTTGATGTGCTTGTTATGCCAAACTTGTATGGTGACATCCTCAGGTATGGAGATTGTAATTTCAAGTAGCTCAGTGTGTAGAATGCTGTTGCTTTCCAGACAGTTACTTGGGTTATGTGCTAGCCAGATGGGTGATGATTTTATGCGTTCAGAGTTTAAAACTTTATGCCTCAAACTTTAAATGGGCAGAAAGGATGCTATTATTACACTTCAATTATTACTATATTGTTGGGAGGAGCTGCATGATGAGAATGTGCTTCTTAGTTTAAATAAAGTTTCTGCTTATGGAGGCTATTAATATATTCACATGGGCCAGAAGAGAAATTTCTCCAAATATGTGAAGAATTGAATGGCTTAAACTGTAATAAAGAATGCTTAGTTAGATTTTGGGGGAAACTTTCTGATCTTAAGCACTAAAATTGATTGCGTGAGGTGACACTGGGACCATGACGTTTACAGCAAGCTAGCCATATAGCTAAATGACTGTGCATAGTCACTGAAGAATGAACCATGGTGCCTCTTAATACCTTGCCAGTTCTTGTTTTATGTATTGTATTTTTCCTTATCTTCAAATTAAATTGCATATTTGAGTAACATTAACACTAGAGATACTTAATCTCTTAGAATCTTAGAATAGTTAGAAGGCAAAGTACATCAGAACACTGTTTCCATTCTGTTAAATGCTTAGGTAGAGTGTAAGTTCAATTAAATGCTGCATGTAAAATTAAGTATCTTAATCTGAACTTTTAACATAACATTACTTCCCCTTGCACATCCAAGGAGAGATTTAGAAAACAGCATGAATTAGAATTTACATCTTAGAACCCATCTCCTGGATTTGTACAGATAACAAAAGTAAAAGTAGCTTACATATAAGAAGAAATGCCTGCTGAGCTTCTCTTGAAATGGCACTCTATGATAAGGCTGTTTGTAACCTCTAAGAAAAATCAGACTCCCAGCTAATGCTTCTTGCATTAAAAACTGAGTGGACAGGGCCATTACAGCAGCTGTTAACCAAAGGAGATCAAATCAAATGAGTCCCATCAGTACTATTTCAACTCACTTTATCTAATTCAGAGTCACTGATTTTAAAGTTTTAAATGTTAAAGTTCTCATAGAAATTCTGGAAACAATTTCATAGTTCTAAGCATTTTCAATAAATGTGTTCTTGAAGAGGGCACTTGAGTCACTGAGGATGGTCTCACCTGCACTGCTTTTTTGAAGTGTGAACATCATGCCAAACAGGTTTCTCGGACTGAATGGGTACATCAGGGAATCTCTTACCTTGAACCATTAAATCCCTACTGTGACAAATTTAGACTGTATCCATTTTTTTTCCTCCAGACTATACAACTAAAGCTAATTGGGTTATTTTAGCTTAAACTTAAAATATTATTCTGCAAGGTCATCCAAACTTTTCTGCTTGTGAGTCCTTGCTTAGCTAAGTTGTAGGCAATAAAACAGTATGCTAAAATACCAGAGTTTTAAGAGCCTTGTTTATCTGTATGCTCAGTTTTGAGGGTACAGGATGATGACTGTAGGCACAGTTGGTTTGTTCTTCCCCACGTTAATTCTGGAGGAAACCAAATGCAAAGTACTTGTGTAAATTGCTTGTGTCTGATGATCTGATTGTGTCAGACTTGTGGACTGTTCAAGAAAGACAGGGACAAAGCTAGTCTAGAACATGTTCCATAAGCCAAATGCAATAAGCTTTAAAACTACTAGTAATTCATCTACCTCATATCAGCTACATTCTAGTATCTGGAGTTACATTTTAATTTTCCTTTATTTAAACTGTCCCCTGCTATTTCTTCTACAAATTTACAAATTAGCCACTTGTACTCCATTGGAAAATAGCATCTATTCTTTCCCAATGCTATTCTCAGACTATGTGGGTATATCAAATAAGTTCTTGTTGCAATAAACTGAGAAACAAAAACATCTGAATACCATGCAAAGCAGCAACTGTACATGGAAAACCTTGTGGGTTTGTTGTTTTTTATATCTCCAGTGACTTGTGTGCTGGACTGATTGGAGGTCTAGGAGTAACACCAAGTGGCAATATTGGTGCTAATGGAGTTGCCATTTTTGAATCAGTAAGTTGTCTTCTGCAAGGTACAGTATTAACAACTGATTCATCTCAACTGGAGAATCTAAACCTTATCCATGACATACAGCGTGGCTATCATTGAACTAAGTTCTGTGTAAAACCGTTCCTTACTGTGAAGACGCTGAACCTTTACTCAGAGACAGCAGTTACAGTATGTGTTACACATAGTTTTTTGCATGTCCTTTTACAGCCACTTTGTTTTTCCTCTGTTTTGTAAGATGAATACCCTCTGTGAAATAGAACTTCATGGGCACAACTGGGAGATACTAGATGATCTAGTTACCCCTTTCTGATGCCTTTGAATTGTTCTGGTCTTTCCTGTCTCCTTTCCACTAACTGTATCACTGTGAAGTAAGTCCTATTTTAAGTTGCTTGTGTGAGGATTATGTTTCAGGTTGCTGGCATACACTTGAATTGCCTAGACCATTTTAATCAGCATTATTGACATCATAACAGATAGGTTCACTTTTATTTCTAGGTTCATGGAACAGCACCAGACATTGCAGGAAAAGACATGGCAAATCCAACTGCCCTTCTGCTGAGTGCTGTGATGATGTTGCGTCACATGGGACTACATAAGTATGCCGCAAAAATTGAGACAGCTTGCTTTGAAACAATTAAAGATGGAAAGGTAATCTAAGGGTGTGCAAATAAATGCACTGAACTGAAATCATATTCTGTCATAGCAAAAATGACCTTAGAACATTACCACTCAGTGGATGACCTGCTGTGCTAGCCTGACACGTAAGCAGTGCCACTATCCCTCTCTGATAACAATTTTATTATCTCTGGTGGTATTAAAGCTGCCCAGCTCAGTAATAAGGATAGACTGTAGCATTCCTTGTGTCTCAGTAATGCTCATCTTATATTTCCACAGCTTTGTTAACTCTCAAAGCTAGAACTGGATATCTGTTGTTTTCATGAAGGAGATTAGATGTTCAAGTAACTAATGATATTTCAGTAGTGAAGTTGATAATGTATACCAAAGACACATATTTAAATCTGGATCCTGAAGTGAAGGACGGTCATTTGCCTTTCGCAGGCTTAGTCCTCCACTTCTTTTCTAGCATTTCAGTCCTGATTGTATTATTTCTGCTTCTCTTTTCAGTTCTGTTATTTTCTTTTTTACCTTCTCACTGCTTTCACTCCTTTTTGGGCTACAAACAGGTTTTATCCAGTATTTACTTTTTCCCCTCAAGACTGACTGCAATTTCCCTTTGGCAGCATCTCCAGATTAGAGACTCAAATAGCATATTCAGGGACACACATGCTCTGAAACCTGACTTGAATTTGTCCTCTAAAAATTGTTGGTTCACTCATCTACTCTTACATCCAGCTTTCCAAACATAGCTGGAAAGGTTCTGAAGATTGCAGTTAAAGAGGACTAGCAGTTAGGCTCGTTCAGTTATCTTAGGCAGGAGCTTAAGAAGCTGCTTTGTAAAGAAAAGTAACAAGGATGCTTAAACAAAAAGCTGTCATCATTTCATAAGCGGTCTATTTGCAGCTATCTTACTGTGTGTAGGAGGCAGTTAAAAATATTTAAACTTACAAGAGAATAAAGAGGTGCTCCTGTAAATTTCCCATTTACTTCTCTGGAAATGAAAAATACTCCATCTGCAGGTCAGTAACTATGGAAGATAACATAGGTGCAAGTTTTGTGACATGGCTACTTGTTTACTAGTTACTTACACCATTATGGTTATATGCTCACAATGGAGAGAATCTTTTTAAATTGGCAAAAAAACATAATGCAGTTAAAATGACAAGATCCTAAAATAATAACCTTCGTTCCCTCTCCTGCTTTCTGTTTCTCCTTTTCCTTCCTTCCCCTTAGCCATTTAATTAAGATCTCTGTATGTGTCATGTAAGGGGAAAACTCATGATTTTAAATTACCTTCTGCAGCGCTTTAATCTAGCAAGGTTGGACTAGCAGTGTTGCCCACTTCTTTCTTTATTTTACTATCTTTATGCTGCCAGATAGGAGCTGCACTTGATGAAAAGCTTTCTTTAACTCTGCATTTTTCCATCTCTTAACTGAACTAAGCAAACTGAAAGAAGTGTTAACATTCAGCACTAAGAGCTATGTGTGCTTTTTCTGGGTAGGTTTCCTAAAAACAAACAACAAACACACACTAAACAACAACAGAACAACCCAAAACCCACACAAATCCCCCCAAACCAGTTAGTTACCTTTGTGCTGAGCCTTCATGTATAATTTTTGCTTCTAAAAGACAAAGGTCCTATTGAAAACTTAATAAAATCAGTCATTAATAATGATTAATAAAATACTTAATAATTAATAATATTATTATTTGGAAAAGGGCCTTTGGAGAGCTTTGGCGAAATGTATTTTCTTCCTGTAGTTAAGATAAAATCATGTGGAAATCTGGTAACACGTGATGTTGGTACTCAAGTTTTCTCTACCTCCTTCAGTCCGTACAGTCCTTACTGATGAAGTCCATATTGATATGGGATGCAGAAAACATCAAACTGAAAGTATTCCTCCTCACCCCAATTTAGTATCCACACACAACATAGAAGAACATCATCTAGAACTGTTCAGACAAGACCAGCCCCATTAAACAGTTTAATAATGGTTTCTCTTTCTTTCAGGTCTTGACAAAAGACTTGGGAGGTAATGCCAAGTGTTCAGAATTCACAGAGGAGATCTGCCGCAGAGTGAAGGACAAAGACTAAATTTTTCTCATACTACCTGTAATAACTCCGAAAAGACACAGCACACAAAGTACATTATATATGATATCCATACGTGTATAGTTTGCTTGTCTCTTGAGAGCAAACTTTTTAGTTAGGGCCTCTCCATTAATAAAGTCAGTCCAAATGGCTACGAATGATGCTTGTGCCTGCTTTCAGTGGACTTGAAGTGCTTTGTCATATTTATTTTTTTCTATCTGGTGAAGATTTTTATGTCAGTGAATTCTTTCATTGCCACTGGAGCTGTTCTGCCATTTCCCATTTCACCTGGAGGTTTTTACTTTCCACAAAGACAAGAAGATGCAAATAAACCAGTAACAGAATTAGTGAAATATAAAAGCACCTTAATGGTTAAAACCTACTTTATTGATCTTGCTGGAATTTATGAGATAGGTTTTCAGCCTAACAGGAGCACATGATGACCTGCATAGACAGAAACGGGTATGAAGTAACTTAAAATGGCAATTTCATGTTAAAAGCCATGAAGAAACCACTTTAGATACTCTGGTAATTCATAAAATATAGCCTTGCCCTCCAAGGGCATGAATAAAGGAATACAAAATCCTAGCAATTTAATCTATTTGTGTATTTTTAAACCATTTACCAGACAGGGGTGAGAATTAATGAACTAAAATTATTGTTCAAATCCATATAGCAAAGTAATTCTTACAAGTTTTCCTCTCTGAAACACTTTTCAACAGAGTTCTAATGAAAGTAAATTAGTCAAATTAGTTCTGCTATTTATTGTGAGGGGAAAATACTAACTTTGCAAACTTATACTAAATATTTCATTACTTCATGCTGGAATGCTTTTTGTGTTGTACTTTCATGCATTCTGTTCAGTGTGTCTTCCTGTATTGACTAGTAATTTTATTCTAGAAACCCTGGATGTAAGAGACTAATCCTAAACGGGTTAAGACAGATTGAAGGTTTGGCTCTGGTGCCTGTGTTCCAGAAATACATTTCATCCTGTTCACGAGGATCTTGGACTATTTCTTTCAAGCTTACTGAGCTTAACGCACACAAAAGCAACTCTCTTTCCCTCCCTTCTTCTTCATGTACAGATCATCATATGAGTCATTTGGATCTGTATGTCTCAAGGTATGCTTCCATTGGTACTCCCTACAGGAAAATGTGTGTTTTAAAACTCATGACTACAGCACAGGATTATCCCTACTGCCAGTACCAGGCTTCTTAAAGCTGAATTCTATTGATAGATATCACTCCACTTAGTTATTTTCTTTTAAGACTATTTGGGCTAGTTGTTTCAGAAGCACATCAAGTTTAAGTAACAGCTTCTAGTGCTGCTGTATAAAAGTAAGCATCTCGGCTCTTTTTGTACAGTCTAACACCATCTTGGAGGTGGGACAATGAGCTTTATTCCTTGCGCACTCTGCTTCTGGCGAATAGGGCAACATTTCTTTCTGTGGTTTACAAGCTGCTGCTTCCTTGTTTCCTTCAGATTGATACTGTTAAAGAACTTCTGAATTACCATTGCACAGAAATGGGGAAGAATAAACTTTTCAAAGTCCTAGTGCTTGTTTTGTTTTTCTAATCCCAGGCTGCTCTCTTGTGTTGTGTGTTGAGCTGATTATTGGTACTTGGCAACAACTCTGAAGTATCTTAAGATGTGCAAGACTGGTAATGGAACTTTCCTGGAAACAAGATCCAATTCTGCATGATTTTTCTGACCAAGAACAGTGGCTGTGGCCTGGCTGCTTGTGTTACCTATTACAGCTCTCTGCCAAAGATCACTTACTAACAGCAAACCCTTTAGGCAACCTTCTGGCACATGTGTCCCTCACATAATATGATTTAGTTTTTATATGAAGAAGAAGAAATGCAGCTCCTGCTTGGCAGCGTCAGTACAATGTGCATATTGAAACACGCAGATGCACACTGACAAAAGTTGCTCCAAACCCCTTTTGCTTTAAAAAAAAAAGAAAGTGCTGTAAACAAGTTGAACAAATTTCTGTTCTCAATAGCACTGAATGTGAGACCTCCCGTGTTTGCTGCTTTGCCTTACAGTCTTAGGGAGCTATTGCCCCAGCTTTATAGAATCATAGGATTGTTAGGGTTGGAAAGGACCTTAATATCATCCAGTTCCAACCCCCCTGCCATGGGCAGGGACATCTCACACTAAACCATGTCACCCAAGGCTCTGTCCAACCTGGCCTTGAGCACCTCCAGCAATGGAGCATTCGCTTTGGTTTTGCTTTGATTGCTTGTTTCTGGGAGAGATAGTAATGCTCATTTCAACATGGATTTAAGAAATTACTAGCTGCTGTTTTCACAGAAGTCTGAATTCTAACCGCTGTTAAAGTGGAAGAGGATTGCCTTCAGGTTCGGAAATGTGTTACTGAGCAAACAAAAACTTTGGGAGGCAAAAAACCCAGCCCTCTGATTTTAATTTCTTTCAAATAATTGCCTTATTGCTGGAGCGGTGGAACTCCGGCACTCTGCAGAAGTGCTGGCTGCTGCTCTACCCAAATATAAGCAATGGGCAACTTTCATGTTTCAGTATAGAAGAATTACAGAATCATAGAATAGTTTGGGTTGGAAGGGAACCTTCAGAGCTCATCTAGTCTAACCCCCCTGCAATGAGCATCTCCAAGTAGATCAGACTGCCCAGAACCACATCCGGCCTGGCCTTAAATGTCTCCAGGGATGGTGCAGCCACATCTCTGGATTAGAGCCACTTTATACAACACAAAAGGATGCTTTTAAGCATTTAGGTCAAAGAACAGTATTAGAAAATGGACGCACTGCGTAGATGCTTCTGTAAAGAGGGCAAATGATCAGGTGAGTATCAGGAACAACTAAACTGACACAGCAGTTTTCTAGGCTACGAAACCAAACCAAGTGTAAATCTTTGTTAATGCTTTTGATTAGGAAATTCTTTAGCTCACAGATCTTTCTTAATGCTTGGATGAAAAGACTTCTCATTCTTCATAGAAGGAGTCCACTTCAGTTCTGTATTTCTCCAGCACAGTGAGCCGTTTCAGCTTCATCGTCGGACCTTAAAAGAGGGAGGGAGTCACAACAGCAGAAATAGGAACAAAAATTCCTACTCAGTCTGAGCTTTGGTTCCTATGATTTTCTATTGAAAAGCCTGTTTGGAAGAACATCTGCCACTCTAAGTACAGATAGCTGCTGAAAGTGGGAAGCAAGCGTGGTCTATGGGGCATGAGGACTTCAAAGGGAGCTGCAGGTAAGATGATGACTGACTCCTGCTACTTTTTTCATTAAAAATCATTAATTATTTTTTGAAGGCTTTTAAACAATTCCCAGTTTATTCGAAGAGCCTGGTAATGTGCTTGCAGCTCTGCTGTCAGGCTTTCACTGCCTTTCCCTTTAAAACAATACATTTTCAGTATTATTAGGGAAAGTTATCAATACTGTAATTAATACTATAATGCACAAGGGATTAACCAGAACCGATTACTTAATTGTCCACAGCAATCTGAAATTTAACTATCGAGCTGTACGTGTAAGTAAGCACAGAAGGATACACATGCGCACAGCAAAACCTCCAGCTTTGTATTCTTTAACACCTACTGCTAACATACTTTAACACTACTGTCTTTTTCCTTTCCCTCTAGTGGTCGAGCCCAGAATTTGGCACATGAAACTATTAGAATACTCTCAGATCAGCAGCCTCTTTACTATGTGTAGACTTCAACAGAAATCACTAAATCTTACCTAGTTCTCCCCCAGAAATGGAAAAATCTCTTGGCAGGACCATCCATTTTTGGATACAATGAACCCGATTAGTGGCATTCATGTTGACTTTGTCGATTCCCTCCTGAATGGCTTGGTAGATTGCCTGGTCTCTTGTGGCTACAATCTCTGACACTTTAGTGGCTTTACTACCAGTCTTCTGACAGAAATCTCTAGCTTCCTCAGTGAGAATGTCAGTGGGCTCAGATGTATCTGGGTCCAGCACGGTCTAAAATATCAAATGAAGTGAATCATCACATGCTCACTCTTGCAAGGCATTAAAAGTTTCTCTGATCAGGTCCTTCCTGACTAATAAGTATCAAGCAGCTCAGCACCAACAGCCAAACATCCATTAAAAGCATGAAAACCCAGAAACACCTGCACATGACAATGCTTTTTTCCCACTACCAAATGCAATTATTTTTGGCTTATATGCAGATGAAATGAACAGACTTCAAAGGTGTCAGTGAATGAGGCAATGAAGTCCATCTCTAGATCTTGAATTTCTACCACGTTTTCTAAATTACTGCAGTGTTACAGAGGAACATTTAACTCATCATTAACTTGAATTATTGTGGTGTAATGTAAGCAGCTTGAGATAGAAGCATTCTTTGAAATTAAGACTTCTTTAATTAGTATTTCTATTGTACCTGTAAATAGGGAGTATCAGTCATAGAGGTGAACAACTAGGGAAAAACTAAAGGGTCATTCACTATGTATGCACACAGAACATAGAGTGCAAGTGATTTCGCAGTGGAAGTATGTACTACAGCAAAGCTATGGATTATTTTATCCTGCATTCATTCCTGTGTTATTTGAAAAGAACAAATCATAGGGAAGTGTTTCAGGTGGAAAGTTTGTTTCTGTTGGAGAGTTTCTGTTAGAAACTTGGTTTGCCCCTAACAGAAACTCTTGTTGGCTTTGCTTGTCTGTAAAAATCAAAGCTATTGTTGTGCTCTGCTGCAGAGTTCTCACTCTTCCAGCATTTCTTAATCGAAAATTTCAATGTAGTTAAAAACTATGTCTTATTATACATATAGGAGAAAACAGCAGTAACACATAGATGTTTCACAGATCATATTACCATAAGAAGTTTAGATCCACCGGGATTTGGTCTGTAGTTATGCATTTTTCCCCCCACAAACGTCCTCGTACCCAATTTTGTGTCTTTCCACAAACAGATCAAAATTACTTTGTTAAGTGCTCCCTGAAAGCAATATTGAACCTGGTTTACCTTTAGGGTCAGCAACATTGACAAAAACTTCTTTTTATCTCCAATCACCATAGCATTGCTAACAATTGGGAGTTCATTCTTAACAGCATCTTCAATTGGAATTGGAGGCACGTTTTCACCTCCAGCTGTAATTATCAAATCTAGACAAAAAAGAAAGGCTGTTAGTTGAGTTCAAATAAATTCTGACAATCAGGTTCATGTCTGTCGACATAAAGAATGAGAGACCTTTTTAACACTATGTTTTCAAAGAGAACAAAGTCTAGAAGTTCATTATCTTAAGAAAAATGCTAATATTTTTCCTATATGTGCTCAAGTTCTCCGTTAAGCATAAGATATTTGCTCCAGATTACTTTTATATCATCTAGTACCAGGTAAGTTACTCTCAAGGACCTGTTACATAACCTGGAATTTTGGTGTGAACAATCATCTCTTCCCAATTAGTGTAGGATTCACGCTCTATTTTACTGTTGCCACCCCACCATAAAGTAAGTCCACCGTTAATGTCATGATTAAAACTAATTCTTAAAGCCACCAAGAGGGGTCAGACAAAAGTAAGTTATGACTGCAGGAAGGCTCCATAAAAAGCAACAGAGAAAGGAGAGAGGAGTGTGAGAAATCAGGGAAGGAAGTCTGCAGTGTAAGCAGTGATTCCTGCCAAGAAGGAACAGAATGACACACTGGAATCTTAATGGTTTTAAGGTTTGTATACAATGGCAGTCATACCTTATTCTACTAAGAAAGGAATGTGCATTTTTATTTGAATGCATTCTGTCTGAAGTACAGTACATATATTCATTGGAATTACCACAAATTTTAGTATTATCTAGACAAATTCCAGCTCTTGGCTTTAATTACACTGGTGACTTCTCACTGTCCTCATATAACAGTTTGTAGCATTTCAGAGTATGCTCCAACAAATAATGCAGACAAATGGTACACCAGTCCTGTGTGTAATTAAGGATTGGGTTGGTACCTGTTTCCCTATCAGTGATAAACTGTAAGAATTTGGATGCAATCAAGGGAATGTAGCACCCGTTCAGCATTCACAGATTTGGGCCCTATCATCTCTACTGCTCCATGAGAACTATGACAAGAAATAACTTCCAGTCTATACTCAGCCTTCTGGTATGAAATAGGTATTGATCTCCTAATTATAAAAGTTATTTTTCTCCCTATCCAACACACTGCACACACTTGAGGAAGCACAAATAGTGTTTATAGAACAAGAGACTTTGTCAAGCCACAGATACCTGCCAAAGCTAGTTGTGTATCCAAACTTGTCTATTTTTTCCTTTCATTCCACCCTCCTGTTGCCTAAATCCTGTCTTTACTTTAGATCCTCACCCAATCACTCTGGCACTTGGGTTTGCATTGTCTGACATGTCAGATTTATCGCAGGGGATCCAGACAACTGTAACAGTGGCAGCAACTTTTTCCACCCCTCTACAAATACTCCCCCTGTATGGACTTCTCTAGCTACATCTTTGTGCTTTAGAGTAATTGTTATTAACTCAGCAACCAAGGAAGATGTAAGTGCAACACAAATGTTATGAAGGAATGAGACTAGGAATTGGTAACTGCTATGCTAAAGGAAAATGAATCAGACAAGAAAGCAAGCTAAATCAAGATAGCTGCATTTGGTGCAGGCTATTAATAGGACCTACTTAAGTTCTGATTCTTAATAGGACACTCTGCCATCCTATTGACAAATTCACTCATCCACGTTACCTCCCTAGTGATTCACCATATATTCTAAGATGATAATTACTCAGTTTTTAAATCTTCTTCAGTTACATCTTGACTGTGAGCAATCCCACCTTCTGAATACAAATCGTGAAAACAAGCTTCCCAGTAAGCAAGTGACCAGGCTTACTCTTGTGAGACTTAATGCTATGTACTGTAATAATACCTAGGTTTCTTGCTTTAGCTTTCCCAATACTAGTCTCTGCAAACACATTGCCTAAGGCATCACAGGAACCTAACTCTGACCTACAGCAATAACTGCTGTGTAACACAGGGATCTCTCTCATTACTGTCTAAACATTCTAACATGCAATTAAGGCAATTTAGAAAGATTCAAAGGGAGAATGGACAGCTTAATGGATTATTAGAATCAAAGATGACACAGCAAACCTGCATCAGTATTTTAGATTACTAATTCTAACTAATACTGAATAAAGGTCTGGAAGAGAAAAAGCCTCATTGTAGGAGCTGAATTATCTCCACGTCTTACAGACTAAAGGGAAACTTTTCCTGAAGAGGGCACACTGTGGTTTTCTCATAAGAGACTTTATTTTGCTTTCCTATTAGGTCAATGTCACTGGCATTGGAGGAAAGACACTTAATTAGATGGGCCAAATCTGACTGAACAGTTACCATTAACAAGGAGCAAGGTTTTTGCTTATTTACCTTTAATTCTTCCAGTGACATAGAGAAAGCCATCCTTGTCCAGTTTTCCTAAATCTCCAGAATGCAGCCACCCATCCTCATCGAAGGCTTCTTTTGTTTTGTCTTCCATATTTAAATAACCCATGAAAACAGTCCTTCCCCAGAAACAGATTTCTCCAGTGCCTTCCACATCTTTGTCCACCAATTTCACTCTGCAGCCAGGTGCTGGTTTCCCACAGCTATCAGAGAAAAGTGCAGGGATATTAAACATAATACTGATAAGACTTCTAACACACTGCATCTCCAAACCCATCAAAGTAACTGCAAGTAACACCCTGCTGCAACTGTTAGAAAACTAGGGAGTATTAATTCACTAGAGTAGATATGTTAAGAGTGTCGAAGCACTTTCTGGCTGTCTATCTTGCTCTGTGCTCCCTAGTTTGTTTCTTTTTTCATCCCTCTGCGCCTTCAGTCATAAAAACACTCCAGTATTTGAGGTCTTGCATTTGAAAATTAACCTACCCTGGGCCAGAGCTAGGTTATATGTCAGGTTTATTAACTGTGTTGTGCGTATAATGCTGTAGATCCCTTCCAGTGCTCTTCTTGTAGCATGCTATGGAGGCAATGTGTTCTGCTTCTGACATGGAAGTTATTTTGCCTCCCAAAGTCACAACAGAAAAGCAATGCATTAAGACAAAATGAAATAAGCAATGAGATCTGTGTTTAACTTAGTAAAAGCTCTTCTGAAAGATATGAAACACACCAGAGTTTAAAATTAAAAACCAGAAAGAAAAAATAGAAGTTACCTGTGCTGCCTGTAATTGGTTGGCCCAGACAGGCAATGGGGGCCTGTGGTCTCACTCATCCCATAGGCCTCATACAGGGTGATGTTCAAACCCAAGAAGAAGTAGAGTGTTTCTGTATTGAGAGGAGCAGCACCAGAAAAGTGCTTCTGACAGGAAGAAAACCCCAGTGCATTGCGTACTTTTGAAAGCACAAAGTAGTCGGCTAACCTCATCCAGAACTGCTTTAAATCACTGCTGAGGTAAAAACACACAAGAGGAGACAATAAGTCAGAGCAACCTTGGAGATTGCCAAAACGAAACTGGACACAAATTTTGTTTAGAGATTTATTTGCCGCTTGGTTTTGGGTGTTGACAGAAGTTACATCAGTAAAATCAGGTTACATCTTGGTCTTTTTCTCATTCACTGTCTTTCCTTGCTAGTGAACTCCAGCTCTTGAGACGTCTGAATACTGCAAATACATCAAGAATGCATAAAGCCACACTGTATAAAACAAACTCTTGTACTTCAGGTTCTTCATCGGTTAAATGCGTCTCTGACAACCTCTACCACTACAATGTGAGCTGTGCAGGACCTATTTGAGAAGCTGAATGATCAGAAAGCAAAGCAGCACCACTGCACAAGCTTTTGGGATACATTTGCTGTAAGCAATTTCACACTTCATTGTGTCATGCAAGTTGGGGGACATGTTAGTAGGAGTACACTTTAAACAGCCACCTTTGTTTAAGATCAGCCTATCGGGACTGATAACTTGCATTGTATTTGCGTTTTGCAAGGCCAAATATTGCACATTTACACTTAAGAGTTTCACTAGTGCTTCATGATTTATCACAAGCAGATAGCTACTTTCAAGTTGATGGGAAATCTCACTATAATACATACCTGCTTGAGCAGCTTATGTTTCTCTCTAAGCTAAGTGACATAGCCCATGACAGCATTTTCTTCTTCATAAATCCTGAATGAGCAGAAGCATCCTTTAATTTCTCCATGATTTTCTCCCATACTCTGGGAACTCCCATGTGAGATGTTGGCTGCACTTCTTTTAGTGTGTTGACCAAGCTGCCCTATTAAAATCATTAAATCATTTCAAAGCATTGCAAAAGGTCCACAGCAGTGATAGAGGTTTGATGATACACTAACACATAGAACATCGCTAAACATGTAGGATACAAAGGACTGCTGAGCCTGCTTCAGTCAGACATATGCACTAACATGTGCCAGCTGATATATCAAGGAGGTATATATACAAGAACGAAAACACACAGGTGTTTAGATCCTTCTTTTGCTTTAGATGTAAATTCTTCTGCCTTAAAAGAATCTGATGGATCTGGATTATCTATTTTAACTGGTGTCTACAGCACTGGATCACAGATCTAATGGATTTTATTTTTTCACAATTCTTACAATAATAGGTTCTCAATCTTCATCCTCTTTCGAGAACATATTCTCTCCTTGGGATATTTTCTAAGAAGAAGCAGCTTGAATTAGGTACAATGCAAGAAAGATACCTTCAGAGCATCTGGCTCAGCAAAGTAAACTTGCTCTCCCCATTTGATTCCAGTCCACAGGTCATATATCTGCGCAGCTATGTGGCTGAGTGGGAGATAACTGACGATAGACTCCTGTTGGACCTCTGCAGGTTGCATTTCTCCTGCTCTGCTGCAGTGTGCTGATGTCCAAGTTATCTGTTTAAATCAATTGTAAAACACATTAGGTATTATGGGGTTTGGGGTTTTTTTCCCCCTTTAAAACAAACTAAGGACCCTCATGCTACGCTAATGTAACTGTGCAAAATCTGTGCTCACGGAAATTGGTGAAGACACTGCAGTCTTTGACAGCACAACAGACTGTCAATTCCCTGGGGGATGCTCAGTCAAAAGCAAGATGAATCAGCAGCAACAAAGTCTTGCAGATAATGTAAGCAAATGTAGTCTTTCTAGGCTATGAATGCTACGAACTCCCTATGCCCTAATGACATGGTGAGCAGGGCAGCCATGGGCTGGATGGGCAAATTGATCTGCCTCTTCTTTTGCAACTCTCCTACTATGCATACTTTCTATCAAGCTGGCACTTTTCACCAGCGCTGTATATCGGTATGTTTACCTAAAAACGAATAAATAACACAAGAGTGATCAGGGAGCCCAAAGGACAGTTTAGTATCAGCAACAAGTTCATTACCTTGTATTGATCAGTACCTGGCTAAGCACTAATAAGGAAGATAGATGCTATATTCTGCTCCTCTGGATGCTTCTAGGGCATTCACCACAGTGGTCCACAGGTCACACACACACACGCCCCTATCATGATCAGTGGCACTGCATACGTGAATGTTTTTGAAGATGTGCTGTGTGTCTTCTTAGTGAAACTGAACGATGCTCCCCTCCTTCTCCATAATTCTCACTTTATCTCAGAAGATGCAGTTCAAGGATGCCAGATATGCAGATCTTCATTATCAGAATATGGAAGACCCACAAATACATGTGATGATATAAGGGGATTGGGAAAAGATACACAAGCAAAGAAGAAAAACCAAAAAAAACCAAACCAAACCAAGAAACAGCTCTTTCTCAGAGCAGTCTGTAATCTAAAGTGGGTAAGGTAGGACACAGAAGTGAGATTATTCAAGATGGGAAGAGATAATACGTACTGCATGTTATTTGTATCACAGGATATTCCTGTCAGCTCCTTTTCCTTGCAATAAATTAGATGGTACAAAATGTACGTTTGGTCTAAGGAAATACAGATTCTCAAGAGAGGTTTTTAAGGAGCAGCATGTGTTCAGGCCAGGCCACTCCAAGTTTAGATGGCACCACTGGGTATGTGGCTATGGGAGACTTATACACTAGATAGAACTGGTGTGTCTTTGAGATGCAGCTATACTGACTTGCTTATCCTCCAAGCTTGTGGCACACAGGACACACTCACAGCAGATCTATGCGGGTACATATATGACTGATTCAGCATTGGTTTTGCACACGGACACTGGCAAGCATCTTTTGACTAAAGAAGGCAGCAGCACAGCTACAGGCAAGGCATGTTTTCCACTGTTCATCAACATAAAAATAGCCTGTTTGTGATCAGCAGCCAGGAATAGCTTGGCAGCTAACATGGAAATTACACCAGACACCTTTGAGATGGAAGAGCATAGGATCTGCAGTGTAAGATCAGTCTTTTTGTCTACCAAGTCCGGTATGTTCTGCTTTGAAGTACTACTTTACCAATTCCCTACATTTTGGTGAATTGCTCCTCACAGTGGACACCCCTGCAATAGTTTCTGCTTTATTTTAAGAGGAGAGGCCACACCTGAGACCAGCCTGGTCACAGATTGTCTGTGTTCAGAGAGGCTCCCTACCATTTTCCACTCCTGCTCCGTCACCTTAAAGAAATGATATATGTATATAACCCCAAAACAAGTACACTTCTTTGCTAGTGGTCCTCCATGGACCAGCTGTTTTGGTAGGGGCTGGCTGATGTATATGATTTGTCTCTTTCAAGACGACCTGTAACATCACCTGAGAGACTTTATGGCAATCTGTGAATTATATTTACGAATACATGCATTGGATCTTACAAGAAAACCTGTGAATGAAAACCCTATTCATAACAAACTGTCCAATTTTGTGACGTGCTAGTTTTGAATGGAGTTTCGTTTTTCACCTTCCTTATATTTCACCAGAAAGTATAAGCATTCACAACTTCACAACTGCATTTTGAATACTGCTTTGTAGTACACTAGCCATGTTGCAAAAGCAAAAGGATTTCAAGGCTCTAGTATGTACCAGTCATTTCATAGCACAAGAATAAATATCCTCATGCTCTACTATTTTTGAGCTGAAGGAATAGCCTAAAGCACATACATTGTCATGACTCAGCATGGCTCCTTTTGGCTTCCCAGTTGTTCCAGATGTGTATATTAGCACACAGCACTGATTTGGCTCTTGAGAGTTAATGATATCATCCAAAGTAGTATCAGACACATCATCTCCCAACGCCAGAAACTCTTCCATCTAGAACATGTAAGAGAAAATACAAGATATCAAATGGCTTCTTACAAGTGGGAAAGATTCAGTACCTCACCAGTCTCAAAAATGGCACACAACTTCAATGCCTTGCTCTGCACATTTCCAAAGCAAGTTTCCCCAGGTCTTGCCTATGTAACAAAGACTAGCTTAGAACTTGATGTGTGAATTGCAAACAGATTATCTGAAACTGTGCTGCCATGAGTCTTTTCAGTGTCTAAGGGAATAGTAATACCACTTCTCCTCCAAGATGGGTACTGTGGACAAGTCACACAGACTGACATTCTGTTACTATCTCACACTGTCAGAATAATTCTGAGTATTATGCAAAGGAATCTGCACATACTGTTTTTAAGTAAGAGTACACTTGTGACGCTCCATCTGTAATTCCTTGTCCTTTATGTCAATACTAATAAAACAACTGGATGAGAGCTTCTTTGCAAAAGTTTCATTATCTATATGTGGGAAACTGCCCAAATTACCTGCTGCTCTATAGCAAACAATATATGGTGCTGGACACAACTTCCATTCAAATTCAGCTCAATCTAGAATGAGCTAAAGCTTTTACGATGCTGGACTTTAGTGCCACACAAATTGGCCCAGAAGGGTGCTGAAACTGATCCTCTTTATTATATTGGCCCCTCCAACACAACTCTATTGCATGCACCTGATATGCTGCTAAGGGTGCCACTGATTTCAATGCTAATTGAAAACTAGGGTATAACAAAATCTTTTAAGATAGTCAACAACCCAACTGTCAGTTTCCCATTGGAATCATATGATTTACACTGTGATACACAATTGTGTTATTCAAATGCAGCACCTCCATTCTTTAATGATTTCTTGGAGATATATCTAGGACCACACAGCAGCAAAGGTAATGACAGGAGGACAGCAGAAGTGAAAAAGGAAAGTCTATGCTTGAAGGGGAGCCCATTGTTTCTTCCAGACCTCTGCCATTAGGGTTACAACAGTTAGCCTCTGTGGCACTGAGACTTCCTTTTCTTGGGTGGCAAGGCTGTCCTAAGCATGCTTCATCAGCTTTATACTTTTTGCCAATAAATCAGATCTCTGAAACGAGAGGCAGTACACAGCTCTGCAGCAGGTAGAGAATTGGTCACATTTTATCCCTTCCCACAGAATGCTGCTCCATAGTTTCAGTAGCTCCTGCAAAGTCTGAGCGTCAAGGACGTAATTGTTTCTATGTGATTTAGGAGTCATTCCAAGCAGACAAGCCTTCCTGACCTCTCTTCGCATTCAGGAATGCGTTAATCACTGCAAATCTGTTGCCTAGGCTTTGTTTACTGAACAGTACCTGCAACACACAGTGTTCCCATTCCACAGACCATGAAAGGTACAGTCACACACACCACTGACATTGCATTTGCCTGCTGGAAACGTGCTCATCAGTGAACTAGGGCTCTGCCCTCACTGCTGCAATAGCTCATTACATGTTAGTTATCATCTTGCAATACAAATTCCTTTCATCAAATGCCATGTGGTTTGCATGGTTTGATTTACATCAAATCTAATAACCAATCATTTCCCAGGACAGCGAGTTATCTCTAATTCTTCCTTTAGACAACAAACTATGGAACTGTCAGACACTCACAGCTCCCTTTTTCCACTGAGAAAGTGTGTCCAATATGACACCTGAACAGATCAAACCTAAGGCATTTAGGTTTCAGCAACTGAATGTTGTTCCAGAATTAACTGCAAGCTTATTCTTTTTACTAAGAAATATAAACAGTAAAATCATCATCTTTTTTCATTGTACTGAGATGCAGGACATACTCTATACCAGTACATACAGCAGTGTAACAGAAGCCATTTGTTATCTATATGCTATTCAACATGGCAAAAGATGATTAAAACAAGTGCAGAAGACTTGTTTCCTGTGTACCTGGTAACCCCTCAGATCATCAAAATTGCAACTATTTGTAAATATGCTGTCCAGCCTTCATTGGTACCTCCCCTCCGCCAGTTGAAGTTTTACAGCCTAAAACCTGATAATCTGTAGTCCACTTAAAATGCTGACTTCTGTATTCTTATTACTTAACTATTTTCAGAACATATTGGAATAACATGTTTACAAAATCTGGTTTGCTTGAAGTGCTCCTAGTTCTTAAATTAAAGGCTGGACTTCTGCCACTCAGAAATTCCTGATCCTACCTTTGTCCTTTTTTCCTGCTTGTTTTTTACTATGTGATATGAAGATTCAACATGTACTAAGAAAATGTGCTCCTCTTTGTGTAGTCCGTATTTATTTCTCTTCACTTGCTGCCTGTCACCTGGAATACTTTGTGTTCAAGCACTTTCACCTTGGCTCCAGTGTAACTAACAACAGCTCAGGTTTCAATAGAATTAGTGGACAGCTTTGATTTTTAACCATTAGAGAGTACACATTCCCACCTGCAGTCTACAGATGTTTTGCTAATCCAGTCAAGTAAAAAGCCAGGAAGGCATAAGAGAGACAGTTAAGCAAGGTACCTCTAATTTGAAATGTCAGCTATCAAATGTGAAGTTACAGGTAAATTAGACAGAAAAAGCTGATGAAGCTTTTGAATGTGCTGGAACGCATCAATGCATCCTAAATGGCAGACATTCCACAGATTAAATATAGTAGAATTAATCAAATATCTAATACCCCAAGAATAATAACTCTGTTCTGGCATCCACATACCGTATACAAATTTGGATATCTCTTTGGAAGGGAGTCCTTATACAGCACAACAGCTTTCAAGTGTGGCAAGCGATTCCAGATCTGTTGGATTGTTAAAAACAAATTCATTGTTTATTACTCATATCTTACGTGGGAGGTTTTCCCACTAAAATACTGTCAAAACTGTATTGGCTTGACGGTCACAAGAAACCTCTTGTTTTCCTCCACCTGCAAATATTCTCCCCTAAATTCACAATCAATGAGGAAGGGAGAGAAAAAAATAAGAGGAAACACTACACAGTCTGCTCTAGAAAATCTGTTTTAATCCATTTCCAGTCAAAAAAAGGAAAAAGAAAAAAAAAACAAAAACCAAACCAAACCCCCAGCCATGGCTCCTCAGCATCCTCAGATTCCAGATTTCCAAATAAGAGCACTCCCATGAAAGGTTTTGCAATAGAGACAGTGCATATGGAACCAGCACAGCATTAAGAAATGGGGAAATAAGGGCTTTTCAATAACCATTCAGCCACCCAATACCTGCATTATCTTGTCCAGTTGCTTTCGATTTTCCACAACCATGATATTGGTTTTGCTGTCGTGAGCAATGTAGTGACAGGCCTCTGGAGAATTGGTTGTGTATATCCCTGTGACAATTCCTCTGCATCAAAAATGTGTATATATAAGAACATACATTTATACCCACACATAACTGCACTTAGTATCAAAAAAAGACAATAACAATCAAAGATCAGACAAAAGCTGAAAGAGTATGAAGATGTGGAAGAGCAGCAGACCCATCATGCTTGTTTCAAGTATTGTGATACACATGGCTATCTGATATATGCACACGGTAAAAACTAATCTCTGAACTCTATTTAGTAGAAGATGCCATAGGCTAGAATTCAGCATTTTAACTCACTTGAGGCTACAAGAGAGTTAGCTTGGAAAGTGGCAAAAAAACCCCAATAGCCATGTCTTGTTTCTGCTCAAGCTGCACACAGATACCAATTTCAATTTCACTGGCACAGAAACTGATTAAGAGGCAAAATTCAAATTGTATAAACAGGTATCAGGACACAAGGATTTACCTGTCACTTCATCTGCTTGAACATATCTTGCTGTAGACAAACATCATTATTATAAAAGATGAAGTCTCATCTGTTTCCCACATCTTCCAGTGATAAGATACTGTACAACAGCTTCTGTGTGACTGTCACTGTTAAGCCCACAGCAAAAAGGATCAGTTTATAAGTGTCTGCACTACTTTGGATATACTGAAAGCTGCGAGACTCCAGTAGGTTGCTGACCATGCCAACCACCTGCAGTGCAGCTTCCAAGACACCAGATACTGATTTGCTACATTTCCAGACCTAGCAGAACAGAAATCCTCAAACCTGCCACAAAAAGCAAACAAAAATCTTACCCAGCAAATACAGCTCCAACAGCTGAGATGAACCATTCTGGAGAATTAAATCCAAGGATTGCTACGCTGTGGAATCGTTCAAGACCAAGCTTAAAAACAATAAGCATAAGTTCATATAATATAGGCACACTGGAGAGAAACCCATAGCACAAAGCATGCACACAAACATAAACCATGGAAAGCTTTGATTTATTATTTTGGTATTGACAAGCCATGTCCAGGCACATCTCTATTGTTATCCATAGCAAAACATGCAGTTATCGGCAGTTAACGTGATCTGAACTTTCCACACCTTCTCCTGTCTGAGCCCTGCTGTCCAGAAAGGCCTGAAAAACAGAACTTCTCAATAAAAGCAACAGCATAACAAGTACTGATCTTACCCTATGTTTATTTTTCAAATCTGTCTTTATCCCACCACATTTATGACAGAGCTGCTTTTACCTATTTTTCTGGTTTTAATCTTTAGGCCTTCTGTTGAGCTTTGTACTCAAGCCCCAGTGAGACAGTGTAATACAGCAACTCTTCACTTGAAGTCAAGGCTCCTTGACACCAGTGTAATCTCTTTGATCAAAAGCAATTTTCACCATTATTATTTCCATAAAGAATATCACTGATGATCTTCAGTTAATAGGAAAAGCCTCTTATAGAGTGGAATGGGGGTTTTGTTTGTTTCAAGAAGACAAAGGCAGAAAAAGGAATTGGTTTTGTTTCCTGCACCTACCTTCAAAAAGCCTTTGGCTGCTTTCCTGGAGAGGCAATAATACTCTGAAAAAGTTATCTTCTCCCACTTCCCATTCTTTTTGCTGGCCAGAGCACTGAGGGATCCATATTTTTCTAGGCTGTCCTTGAACATCTGATGAACTGTTATGGGAGTCTGAGGACATGAGTTATCTATCCTCAGCCTGACTCTGCCATCAGCAAGGGAAGTCCACAGAGACTCTGGAAAGTAAAGCATTATCACCAAGGTATTCCATCAGTGAAAAATACCACGTGACTGCGTACCAAAAGACAAGAGGATTGAATGAAAACTGCAGGACTAAGCAGAACTCAGGCAGTTGCCACCTTTTGAGGAGGGCTTTCTAATTTTATAACTATCAAATAAACCATGTAGAAAGATAAATCTTTATTTCTTACACTTTGTTCTTCATCTTGAACGAAAGTGCCACCATACAGAATCACACTGATTTTTTGTGTGTTACAGGCACACCTCCAGTTCCAGAAGAATCTGCTTGCCCATGCTCAGCCCAGCAAAGCCACTCTCCCTTGAGCTAATGGAGTAGCTGGTGAATCAGAAGGCTACAGAGATCTAAAAGACTGAAACCTTTGTCCTTGTTCACCATCCAAGCTCCTTTTGCTTGTCTCAGCTCTTTCCTCCCTCCTTCCCCCCAGCTATTCACCTTCATTCTGCCCCTGCTCCTCACGACTTCCCACAGTCTTTTTCCTTGGTTATCTTGTGTTCCAGTGTGCATATCCACCCCACTCATTCCTGTCTTGCCCTATTTCCACATCATCTGCTTCCTCACCCTGTATTTTGCTATTCACAACTTTTTCCTTCCTATATTTTTCCTCCCCTTCCTTGACAGGACTCAGAGACAGAGAACCAACTAATGTCACTTGGCTCTCAGCACTGGTGCCAAGGACTGGGGCAGTCCCTGGCATTCACAAGAAATGACTGCCTCAAAGATTCGACTTGGCTCTTGCCAACCCAGCAAGAAGCAGGCTGAGTATAAACACACTCCTTAGAGAATCTAGGGGTTAGTAAATTGGCAAAATTGAGGTGAATTCTCACAAGGAAGACAAACACCACTCACAACTCCCCTATCAAACACTTAGTTTCCGTACTTCTGAGTAAAATAGTACAAGAACATTTTAAGAATATTTTTTCCTTACATTTACTTTCCTAAATGAAGAAATATTTTTAGCATAATCATTAAAAAAAACAGAAGATTCCAGAGAGAGCTGGTGGAGCACCTCAGACTGAAGAGCTTGGGCTTCTCAGAATTAAGAGTAACAGAAAACATTACTTTTGACGTTTCCTCCAGTAAGTCCTGCTACCTGCATTATACTTTGTACCCCAAATGCTTTTTCATTCACTAATATATGACCTTGGCTTATGTCCTTCATATGAGCTCACTGAACATCAGAGATGGAGAGGAAAGACTTATTCCTAAAAAAAGATTTTGTCAGATAAACCAAACAATGGCAGAGATTTTATTCAGACAGGTAGCCTCACTGTCACTGAGTCCCTTGAAGTGGTTTTTTTCCCCTCATGTCATTCTCCTCCAAGGGCAAGTTCCATGATCAGACTAAATTTTCCTCTTCACTGTCTGCTGCTGAAGGAAAAGATGGCTCAGAGGAGTCGTATACATACAGTGTATGCAAAAACTGTTCTGCAGTTTGTCTTCGGAATTGCTCTAAGGACAGCTCATCTAATTGTTTGGGATTTTAGGTGTGCAGCTTTCCCACTGAAGTAAAAATGTTTAACAAGGAACTTTACAGGAGGAAACAAGCAGTTAAAAACTTCATACTTGCTAAGTTTTCCGCTGATCTTTCTCAATATGCTCCTAAACACCAGACATTATTTTAAACAGGCAAATAAATAGCAAGTCTTCTTTCCTTTTTCAGAACTACTCCTGTCTGGCTGATACTGCTGGACCTCTGGGATATACAAAGGGGGCTGTGTACTAGTCAAAAAACCCAATACACTAATCCCACAGTTTAAAGCTAATACGTGAATGAAACCTTCTCTCTGTTCACTACCTGACCTGCTGGTTATTGCCAGGATGGATTTGGGAATGCAAATGAATTCTAATATTTATGGAAGAACAACTCGGAGAGCCATGTAAAATGCAAAAGTACCAAGGTCACCTTTAGACAGGTAAACAGACAGGCTGACTGTGGTATGGCCCTGGTGCATGACCTGCGGAACTCCAAGGGATATTCCATAGATATACCCTGAGAAGCAGAAATTAAACCAGTAACTTCACTTCTGCTTGAAACTGATTCAGATGTAACTCACAAAACAGTATCTTGATTATATGCCAGTTCCTGCAAAACATCCCTCTGCAATAATGATGAGAGAAGGTATTCAGCTTTTTGCTGGAGGCAATTCTGACACAGTTGTCGTCCCAGATTCCACAGCTATGATGCCATCACGCTCTTCTGACAACACAAATACATCATTCCTCCTCTCACCCATTATTTTTTAGTTTTCTTTAAGATGCCTTTGGCCCTGAAACCTTAACTTCTGTTTAGTAAAAGCTGGAGCTGAGTACACACAGCTTGGTGTCTGAGAGCTTGGCATCTATGTCAAAATTAGCCCGGTTTCAATGAACAGATTAAACAGAAGTGAACATGATGTATCAGCAAATACATAGTCATGCTTTTAAAAAACCCGGAAACCAGCTTCCTGTCGCTTGCCTTGCCACAGCTGGGAAGGGAGGAGGGCTTTCTGCTATATCATCCATTTCCCACAGTAAACATTGGAACTTAAAACTCAGTCAGAAAAACATAAATAGTGGAAGTATTTTTACACTAGTCAAAATATACAAATATTTCAGTATGTGGAAACTTGCACCTTTTCCATTGGAGGAAAAAGGAACATTAAAGAACTGTGATAAATATATTGATCTTCACATCAGTAAACTACTACCAATGTTGATCAGAGAAATAAGATCCCTTCCAAAGAGTGCCTCTACAAACTGACGTGCAGGGAGTGATGCATCAGGACAAAATAAGCTTCATAATGGTTCAAAACTGATTACTTCCAAAATGGAAGCGTGTGGAGGCAGTAATCAGGAAGAAACATCACTACAGGAACATTGAGCAGGCAGGCAGGAATGGAAAGTCAAAATTCACTTGGAATTGAAATTGGCAAGTGATGTTAGAAGCCACTTCTACTGGTACACTAGCGGCTAAACAGAGAATCAAGGCTATCACAGTCAACTTACTGACATAGGAGGAGGACTGATGCACTCAGTGTCTTCTTCACCTTGGTCTTCACAGGCAAGATCAAGCTTCCTGGGTTTTGGTAAGATAATTAGTCCTCCAGAACAGTGGTCAATGCTTCTGAGTCTACCTATCAGCCAACTGCAAGTGACATTCTTCAGGGGTTAGTCCAAGAATGATACATTTTAATGACTGCATTATAGTCTTGGGCAATAGAATGCACCCTCACCAGCTTCAAAGATGACAGCAAACTCAGGGAACGGGCCAACATGCCAAAAGGCAGGGCTGCCATTCAGATGGACCTTGGCAAACTGGAAGATTAGGCTGACATAAACCTCAAAACTCAACAAGGGTGAATGTAAAGCTTGTGCTTGGATAATCCCATGCAGCAGCACAAAATGGACACCAGCTGGCTCCGTGGAAAAACTCCCGTGGCTCCTGGTGGACAAGTTAAATCTTAGTCAGTAGTACATCCCAGTGGAGATAAAGAGCTACATCCCAGACTGCATTAGGAAGATTATAGTCAGCAGATCAAAGAAAGTGATTATTTCCCCCTACTCACTACTCATGAGGGTACAACCGAAGCAGTGTGCAGCTGGAAACCCCAGTGCAAGTGAGAGATTCTGTCAAATTGAAGCAAGCCCAGAAGAGGGGTTCCCAGAGGGTCAGAGGCCCAGAGCATACCATGTAAGAAAAGCCACTAAAGGAACCAGGTTTCTTCCATCTAGAGAAGATAAAGAATGAATCTAACTGCATTCTGCCACAGACTGAAGGGGGTGCTATAAAGAAGACAGATTCCTCTCAGAGGCACAAAGCAGAACAGGAGACAATGGATATGCCCTACAGAAAGGAGAATTCTTGCTGGATAAAGAAAAGTAATTTCACAATGCAGGTGTCAGCCTAAGAACAGGGACAAAGAACCTGTGGAATCTCTATTACTGAAGGTTTTCAAAACTCAGATGAATAGAGCCTTGAGCCCTCCTATGAGTACAAAGCTGGACTAGAGGCCCTTCAGTGTAAATTGTTCCAACCTAAATTATTTTGTGATTCCATCAGTATAAAACCGGCATGAATGATTTATTGTTTAACTTCACACAGGTAAATGTAATGCCAATGTAATGCTTGCTGCCAACAGTAAGGTTACATATGCATGAGAAAAAAACAAAATCTGGCCTGCTTCCACACAAACAAGCTTCTACACATTGGTGGAAAAGAATGGGGTAAAAGTTCCAGAACAATCTGGCCCTCATCAGACAAATCTACTCCTGGTGTTGCAGAGCATATCAATTATCAAGTGAGAAAGACAGTTCTGTACAACTAGAATATACCAGAATCTCCTCCTTTTCCCCTGATACACAAAGCAGACCCACCACAACCCGACACTGAGCTTCCCTCTCCCAAAAGACTTTCTGGAAGAACTTTTTGACATTCAGTCCGCACTTCACCACTCAGCATCTGCATAGCTGTGTGAGGTGTCCAAGTCAAACACTGCTTCTCATTGAAATGGGTAACAAGTAGTGCCACAGATTCCCAAAGTCAAATGAAAGACAAAGTCTAAGTTAAATTGTAAGCTCCTGATTCATCAACTTACAAAAATATCTAAACACATGTAAAGGAACTGCTCAATTAAAATGGATGGGGCGTGACCTGTGTTTGCAGGAAACTGATGATGGAACAGCTGGAATTGCTTCTATCCTCAGTTGTTCACCTCACCTTTCTTCCAGAGGCTGTGGTCACCTCTGCAGGAGTGGTCAAATGGCATGGGCATTCCTTCCTGAGTACTGTGGTTTACAGCCCAGAATATTACTCTCAACTGCTGCCAGCAGCAGCCTCTGGGAGAGAAGCAGGGTAGATAACTGACAGCAGGAACCAGTGTTCCAGATAAATAGGTCAGAGCCCTCACTTGCACACAAGCAAGTGCTCTGCAGAATCATAGCCTCAGTAAAAATCTGTATCTACAGTGTGTGTCTCAAGTAGTGCAGTAAAATACCCTGAACATTTGAAAATAGAGGTTTGAAAGTTATCACCTTCAGCCATTCAGATTTATTTCTGGCTTATGGAAAAAGCAGACGGTAAGCAGCTTAATTCTTGGCAAGAGACCTATTGTGTATCAAAGAATTGCCTTTTTAAAAGTCAATATATATGCATACAGATATATATTTAGACATATGTCAAATATAAAGTCTGCATGTGAGTTTCCTATATAGATCTGTTAGTTCTTCATAAAACACTTGCAGCCATTGCACCAATTGTCCCATAGAACAAATACTCCCTGTTTAAATGAGCAAATTTAGACATCAGTAGCAGACTCACCAATGCAACAGGGAGCTCTCTCAGGGCTGCAAACCATCCAAAGACTCTCTGCAAATTTTGCTAGCAAGCCTTTAAGCCACATGGTAGCAAACCAGGTTAAATTTACCACTGTAATTGGTTTAAAATTACAGTAGTATGCATATGCTACAATGCTACACGGAACTCACCAAAGTACAGATATTCCCTTACAGCCTCCATTTCTCACACAGTATGCCAAATCCTCAATAGCTGACAGCTGCTAAGTAAGCTGTGGTGCCAAAGGTAACACAAGAACTGGTATGATGTTCCATAGGAACAGACTATTACGTATTTCTATCTAGTAATCATCTCAAATACAGACAAAAGCTGGGAAAAACTATGGAATTTATGCAAGTTTACAGAAAGCTCCTGACAATTTTGCAGTTGCCCTGATTCACTTCAGCTTTGTTTTACTTTTTTTGGCTGCCTCTCCCAGGCCTGAAAAACTGCCAGTCTTAACTTGTTAGAATAGACACAAACATGGTATTAGAGGAAAAAAAAAAACCACCTTACAAGAGCTCAGATTTCCAAGGATCATCTTTTACATGTTTACCTGCTGGCTCTATGCCTTCATCTTGGGTCTCCTCCAAATGAAGCAGTGAATCTCTGCAGACAGTCTGCGCATCTGTAAAGGTTCTAAAAGAAAATACACCTATTAAAAGGTTATTCAGGAGTGCTAGTAGGATCCACTGCACTCAAAATGCAATAAATCCAAGGGGAAATAAAAACACAGCTTGCAAGCACTTAGAAACACAACAGGAGAAAACAGAAAGCTCAAAAGAACAAATAAGATTTTCCTTCTTTGTTGCAAACCCTACAATCAGGTTAAACACAGAAATACCTTCACTCTAAGGATGACATTCTTATTTCATACCACTGGACTTCTGGCTTCAACATCATGGCATATAGTGTGAGGTGTCCCTGCCCATGGCAGGGGAGTTGGAACTAGGTGATCCTAAGGTCCTTTCCAACCCTAACTATTCCATGATTCTATATACCAGATGGAGATACTAGTTTAGAATCAGAACAGAGAGGCCATGAACCATGTAAGTATACAGAAGAAATTATCAACCTTAACCTTGATCATGCTGCCACTGTACTAATATAATACTTTTTAAACTGTCAAGGTTGATACCTGCTGAAGCTCCGAGGTTAGGGGATTTTCTGTTGCCTGGTTGGCGTTTTTTAGAGGCTAGGAAAAGAAGGAGATTTACTTCCTAATAATAACAATAAAGTCTCTCAAAAATGTCACCAAAGCAACAAATTATCATTATCACATGGGCAAAATTAACATTTCTTGGCTTAAATTAACCAAAGATTATAGCACAGATAATAGAAACTCAAAACCAGAAAGTCTGTAAGGTAGCAGAATCCAAAGGATTATATGAGCAAACCATAAAACCAATAACTAAGCATTTGACTACATATAGCAATACACTGCAAATTATTCATGAATAGCAGCATGCAGAGTTTTTAATTTAGCTGACTTCATTTAACAGATGACGAGGTGGGAATCAGCAGCCTTCAAAGGCCAACAACAAATTACAGTTACCTTTATTCCAACAGCTACAACAGACGAGTCCTGAGTGAGGCTCAGGAATTCCCTCCCCTCCACAGTGTAATAAGTACAAAATGTAGAAAGTCCAAACAAGGCCCTTCCCAGCTCTCCATTAAAGAACAAGCAACTTCAAAAGCAGTTTCATTACACAGCAGTGTCAGGTGCCAAACAGTAGAGCCCAACACAACATCAGACATTGTTTCCTACCTCACATTAACTACATTTTGTAGAATACCTATTACACATATGTAGGCACTCCTAGAAATTATTATTGTTATTCACAATGAAATCATTCTTTGAGCAAGCTGTAACCAAGCTGGATCCCCGCTACAGGAGTTTAGCGGATTGCACAATTCTTCACCCATCAGAAGTGACAATCACAGTTCATTTCATCTCCTGCTACTACCATGCTGCAGACCTCCATGCCTCAGAGCAGAGGTACAGGTCACAAAAGCAGCTGAAGGAAAATGAATAGTCATCACTAATCTTGCCTGTGAGGGTATTTCCTCTCTTGTTAATGGCATAATGGGACAAAACATGAGAGGGCTCGTCTGATGAGCAGAGAGGTAGGCTCTGAAAATAGTCACTGGCTTGGTGAAGGTGGATGTTGATGAGAAACTGAGTAATGAAAATATAGAGAGGGATTATAGCGCATTTTGAAAGGTAAGCCTGTGTTTGATAGACGGGAAAAAGGTGACTTAATTAAGTGAGACTGCATGACAGAGTGACAGACCAGGAAGACATATTAGGGAATAAAACCAAAACATCTGAAATTTGCCATCTCAAAGCATTTCATGAGTATTTTCCTATTTTGGAGAGAAACTACATTTGATGTTTAGAAATCTAATGCAATCTTTAAATACCTTTTGAATACTAAATATTTAACAACTTTTATTATTTTATGAAACAAATAAAACATTGTCAAAAAATGAACAGTAAAAAAAGTCCTCAGAAGAACACAAATCTGATCAGTAATATATCAGAAGAGCTTCTTTTGAAGCTACTCAAAACTTATGATAATCATCATTCATGACTTTTCCCAGATGAAAATCTCTTTGGTTTGCTTTGTTCTCATCTGATTGTTACAGACACCAGTTCAGTTTATATTATGTTCCCTTAATAGAGAAAGAATCAACCAACAAGTCTGAACTTCTGGACTGGCACTGGTAATGCTGCAACATGCAGAAGCTGTTTGAGGAGCTCTGTGCATCCACTATCTTCAGGAGGGCTAAAGTTAGTAATGCTGTGTGCAAAGTAGTTGCCACCTGCCTCGAAGAATGAAGCACTCCATTTAAGAGTTGGTTATTTAGTTTTTTTTTTAACCCTGGAAGTACTGTTAGGCAATTTTCTCTTCCATCGACAATATGTGTATATTCAGAAGCATCCCTTCTGAGTGAAAGTGTGTTTTTAATGTTGTTACTTTTAGCTTTTGTTAGGAATTATTTCTTTTAAAATTAAGTAAAGATCCAGGAATGGTTATGGTATCTGGAATTGCTCACGTAAGGCTGAATTGAGCAGAATCCAGTGGGACTGCTTGATCAAGAGCTTACTGAGCATCCTGCAGCAAGGAAAAACGCAGTGCAGAGTGATGCTTCAGCGGCAAGATGCTTTGGAAATCTGGACTTGGGCTACTAAATTTGTTATGAAGGCTAAGGCTCTCCATACATTTGTAACTTTATTAGGGCAGGAACAGCACATTCCAAAATCCAACAACCAGCTTAAAAGTGGATTCTATACATCTGATTTTTGCGTGACAAGTTTATGGCTCTAAAAGTAACATGCAAAAACCTCTACAAAGCACACACGGAGGATTTTACAGTAGACGCCACTTTAGTAAACCAATCAGAACACAATGAGTTCTGTGTTACACAACACTGACCACCTAGAACTAAACAAAGCATGCTTCTGCACACCTCCCTCAGCAGGAGCAGTTTTTGAATGACTACTTCCCGATGTAATTTGGGACTTAATATTAAGGTACCTTTCTATCACACATGACCTCATCTACTGCCTCAATTCAATGCTTGCCCACACCCCCTTCAACCGAGAGGGAGGCACAGCATGCTTGCGCTGACTGGCTTATCCAGGCTTGCAGCTCCAACTACTATGGCAGTTCAATATAGTATCAGACTGCAGCTGCTTTCACTCAACCTAAAAAGCAAGAGTTTGAACATTCTCTCTACTGGATTAACAAAGGGAAAGTTTCCTTCTTTATTTCAGAGGTTGTAACAGCTCTAGCAAGATCTATGTTACAAACCAGTGGAAGTAACACGTGTGACTGATACTATAATGGTAAAATAGCAACTGATGGAACTGACAATCCTTACCACCAGAAGCAAAGCAACCCATCTGAATTTGCTGGCATAGCAATTACTTGTTTTAACCAAGTGTATTTGATGGAAAAAAATGAATAGAGTACCAATTCTTATCTTATTTAGGAACTAAATGTAACAGCTAAATCTCCTCACTTTTAGCATTACGAAATGGCAGAGCTCTTTCAATGAAGTTACACATTAGGAAAAACTCATTTTTCTGTTACCAAAAGGACACTGAGTATCTGATTAAAAGCACTACTTACTGTGATACTAATTTCCATGAGGTTTTTAGTTTCAAGGGACTTTGGAATTAGCCCTCTCCTTCCACAGCCTCTATGTTTCCTTCTCTGGTAATTGGAATTTCTGCTTATGTCCCATATTCTAGGTCAAATATATCTAGATATATTCTGCCCTCTAAATTCTCTCCTCATAGGAAAATCTTGTGAAAATACTAATAATAAAACTGAAAAGAATCTATAAAGTCAATTTTTAAGATGATAATAAAGCAATGATCTCCATGGAGAAAACGTTACACAGAAATTCTCACTTCGATAAGCCTCACCGAATACACCAATTGTCCTATATAATTAGGTTGGAATCTTTTCTTTCTCAAATTTAAAACCTATGAACTTCATGTTGTAGCATGCAATATGTTTTGGCCTTAATTCTCCAGAGCTATTTCTAACATCACAAATTGCACCAACAGAATATAAACACTGCTCTGCAGCAGTCATATCATCATGGGCTTTAAGGGGAAGCTACTCGTTAAACAGATTTTGTACAGTAGCAAATCAAAAGTCATCCCTCATTCTTTTTGTATTCCTTATCATTCTGCTCCTGTAGTTTGTCAATTTTAAATATTTTACCACTTGGCTCTCTACAGGGGTTCAAATTTTTGTAAATAAACCAGTTTTCTACAAACTTGCAAAAATAAACTAAGCAGTTCATCAAATAACTACATACGCATATTGCTAATACACGATTCTGTACAAGGTATTCCTTTAGACTTCGGGGTATTTAGTCATAATCCTTTATATACGTGAACCAAGTTGAAGAACCTGAAGTCTGAAAATCACATTCAAAAGTGCTCTAAAAAAAGAGACTTAACACCACCCCATCCCTTTTCCCCTTTATTTTTTCAACTAAGCAAGCTGGCAGCTGAGGCTGCACATTCACCCAGAGCCCATCACATCAGACTCCAGACCCATGCTGTCTGAATTCATGATGAAGCTCCCATCTCCTCCTCCCTTTCCCAGTTTTTCTAACAGAGAAGCTTCTCTCATTACGCAGCTTCTTCACTCTCACCTTGTTCCTGGATAACATTGTACCCTATGTGCAGGCTCCCCACATAGTGAAAATAGTTTTATTAATTAATTTTATTCTGGTTTAATGTATGGTAAATGTCCAATATTGAAGATCCTGCATTCATGAATATACATTATCAGGTAAATTGAGATTTATGTGATGCCTAATTTGGTAAGAGCAGTATGTTCAAGGCGCAAGGCTATGCCTATGGCCAACCATGTTACTGCAGTTCCTATCTGCTTAACTCCCAAAGCTTGACTGTAACTATCGCAGCATTTTCATTCTTTCTGTTCTTCAAGACAAATTATCCTGCAGATTGTCTGCAGCAAAGAACATGGCCAATAACAAGGGAATGCTCTGTTACAGAGTCTGCTGAGCGCACACAATTTCTCTGTCACTTACATGCTTTTTACAAAAAGCAATCCATGGAGCTTCTCCTGGGAATGCTCTCATAGCAGTGCTTCCAGACTCCACGGCTCTCAGGAAGGCTCACTTGTACTTTGCGACACCACAATGATCCAAACCAGTGCAGCTCCTTCATCTGCTTCACTGTTCCACTGAGGATATCATTTACAAGCTCACCCACCAGGCTACTTGCAAGTGGCAGGAAGCACATTACTATGTATTTCTTACAACACTGTCTGCACCTTATAATTAAACTCTTTTCTCTGCTTGCCTTGCCCAAAGAAATACTTTGTAGTGTGCGGGTGTTTCTCTTACAAAGTGCGCAAATGCCCATCTGCACAAGTACTTTTTTCTCCAACACTTTGGCTGAATTGGCTTTCTCAACTACGATGTTTGAATCTTGTTTAATACACAAAAAATTGGCTCCACACATTTTTTCCAAGTAAGAACTTCTTAACAAATTTTGTTTTCATCTTTCACTGCTTGCCTCTCCTGAGGATGACATCTCCATTTCCATCTCTGAACTCCTACACCTTGGTTGTGTAAGTAATCCATAATAAAGCAGATGAACAAAATCTTACTTCCAATCAGGGTGTATCTTTTGCTGCTTCATTCTGTGTGACACGCATCCTAAATATTTATCTCTGCTCTGGGAATTACTTCGTTTCCCTGAGCATTAGTTACGTATTCTCCAGGACAACACAGCTGTACACATTCCACCAGCCTTAATCTACACTAGAGCTGCTTTTGGTAATATGTTTTGGGTCTACATCTGCACATTCCAAAGTACTTTTCATTGGGTGTCAGGCATTTTCAACAGCTCACTTCGACCTGAATTCAAGATGGAATCATTAAGTAATCATCTGACAATTCTTCTGGCAGCAAAAAGCGATGGGTTAAATTACCTGTGGGTAGCTCTTAGGGTTTAATGATCCTGGCACTTTGCCTAGAAACTTCAGAAACTAAATATCTTCATCTGGATCCCATTCATGAGTAATCCTTTCCCAATTCCCCAAGCATCCTGCAAGTGCTGAATCCAGTATTTTAAAAGAGAGCTCTGGGGAGAGGTTGTAGGAGGGAGAACAAAAATTTAGAATCATGAATCTGCCCTTAGGGTTCTAGACAAAGACAGAGTCACCCTGACTGAAATCAACACAGCAATGTAGTATCAAAGCTTGGACAGCTCAGCAGCTAAACAGAGATCTGTGACCAGCACGTAAACAGCCAAGTAGCAAACACTGCATCTCCAGGCTCCGAGGAGCTGTGAATTGTTACGCAAGACGTTTTGAAGATCTTTCCTCATTTTCTACAGCATAAGGTAAAAACCCCACAATAACAACACACAACATTAGCTCTTTAAAGCTTCATTTTGTATTACATGTAACATTCTCCCTATATTAAGGAGCAAAGTAAGGAGTCACAAGAGGTCCTCGTGATCCTTTACAGGGATGTTGCTGTCTATCATGATTGGCTGTCTTATTTATTAACTACTCCTCTCTTCAAATTAGGGCAATATTATAATACACTCCTTATTCATTCTATTAAAAGTTCCCCTTCGTCCTCGAAGAACAGGTTAGATTCAGGTTTTAATTGATTTTCATGTCCTCATGAGTCTTAAAAAAGGGGCCACAAATGAGCATAAATATGCTCCTACTCTTGCAAAAGGGTCAGCTGACATGACAATCAGTTTGCTTTTCATAGTGCACAAGAAACCCGTCTCAAATTACTCATATAACTTCTTCCCACACAAAGTCATATTTAATAGCCACAGACACGCTTCATAAAGAACAAGGTATTAAAGTTAACAGCTGAGCCCTGTTTTGCCATGTAACACATTTGGCACACACATAGTAAAACATAGAACTGAAGTATTTTTTCTGTTGTTAGGACTAAATAGCCTCAAAAGCCAGGCCATTTCTTTTGGTGAGCAGACCAGTTCTACAGATAGCTGAGAACTCTGTGGGTGCATGGGAAGGAATGAACAATGTACCCAGCCTTTATTTATCCCTCTCTCTGCAAAAGGCTCTATTCAACGCTTGGGAGCGTTCTACAAGCCTTCACTGACCTTGGTACAGATTTTCTGGCTCTGTTCTCCCCTGCACAGCACAAACCCAGACCGGAAGCTGAAATTGTTCAGTAAGCTGCCTCTTTATGGCTATTTGCAGGGAGCACAGCAAAGTTAGGTCACACAGAACTCATTATTTCCTCTCTTTCTTATTTTTTAGGTCACACTGGTCTGATTCCAGCCTTAGAAAAGGTCTTTTTTCCTAGAATTTATTTTCTTTATCTAGCCCTTTCTGCTGGAATCCTACTTCCAGCATACACAACAAGGTAGAGAAAGTTTGCTACCTGACTTCTAACCACATCAGGTAAGCACTGCTCTTTAACACGACAACATGCACTGACTACATCAAAAAACTAACAAAGAAGTACTTATGCCATGGACTTGGAATGCATCAAAACTCATTGCAGTTCTAGTCTCTGTGATATTCTTTCACTAGAAATTCAGAAACAACCCAAATGCTCATCACCTTTCTAAACTGGGAAGCTTAAAGTTCCTGTTTGCAGCGGGTGCAAACCACTATAATTTTAAATACTTTTTTAGCTTTATTTTTCTTTCAATAAGGAAAACAAGAAAACTGTTCCTTTTTTTTTTTTTTTCTTAAGCATGCCACAAATAGAAGCATTCATGGACTAAAATATAGGCATTATTACAAATCAGCAAACTCCTAACTTTCATGTGTACATATACCCATACTGATCACAAGCCTAATACTGCTTTATGAACTTTGGCCACATTAAACAAATTACAGTTCTCGTATTAACTGCATTAGGAATCCAGCAGCAGCAACAACACAACTTCCAAAAGCTTACAGAGATGTCTAGAACTTTTTTCCTTTCCAAAAACGTTAAGTCTACAGTTTGCTCCTAATGATTCCTATCTTGGATTACAAAGCCCAGACCAGAAGAAACCATTATGATAAAAATGATCCCAACTGTTTACCTGAAAAGGTTGAGCACATCTTCCAAGCAACATAACATGCAAGTTATTATTTCAACAAGTGTGAAATTAGATTTAACTTAACAGAAAAATATCTGCCTGATAAAATAGTTCAGTCTCTGGGGGTGGATAATTAGTACTCAGCAATATTGACAAAGTTCTAATAAGCAGAGGTTAAAGTATTCGTCTGAGATGTGTTGTTCTCTTCTTAAAGCAGGTATTTCTAAAACTTCTAGGGACGAGGAGCTTTCTCTAACAGAAGACACCATTCCAATGATGGAGTAACAGGAAAAATAATGCTCCCTTTAGTGCTGCCTAGGACAGAAAGAAGACAGCAGCCGGTAGGGTTATTTTACACATAAAAAGGTGACAGAAATACAAAGACAAACTCTTCTAAAATGCAGTTCCCCTCTCCTGTCTCCAAGACATGGGTTACCTGGTTAAGTTTTCTTGCCTTTGATGGGAAGAAGATGCTCAATTACAAAGGCTAATTATGATATAAGGATTATTTCTGCAAATTCCAAGGGGAAGAGAGACCTATCTGGATAGCTGGGGCTAAGGTATTTTTGATAGCCCATTCAAAGTAGATTATATGCATTGTAAAAAGTGCAGAGCAACCGCTACTGAACTTCTAAAGCCTTTGGTGCCACTCTGACCCTCAGTGACACAGGAAGGGATGGCACAGCACCATCAACTGCTTTTTTTACTTGACTATCTGAGCTTTGTTATATTCTAGTACTTGCAAATGCCTGTTACCTCACTGCACTGTTGAAAAGCTTATACTGAAGCATAAGAGCCTGGTAGTTTACCAGTATTTTCAATCAGCCTTCCCTATTTTTGCTAAGCTGTGAGCGGCTGACCCACAGGAGCTAAACACATCTCCTGTTGGAACTGCTATACATGAACTCCCACTGAGCCCATCTCTGGGTCTGAGAGCCTCTGTGCTATAAGATGACTGCTGTACAGCTAGATATATGCAAACAGGATACAAGCAACATCATAGTCCATACTGAATGATGCTATTAAGTTTAGTGCCAAACTAGAAGTAAGCATAGAAGAAACCTATTCAGAAACTTCATCACAATTTTTCTCATTCTAGCCTCAAAAGACAGACCTTATTCTGCATTTGATAGCAGAGATACCACCAGGCAGACAAGGTCCTTGTGGACCTGTGCAGCAACAGGAGACAAACTCCAGCTGTGAAAAGCTGGCAAATCAGTTTATTAAAATAAATACTCAGGCTACTTTACCCATTTTCAAAGCTTTCTGAAATATTCTGTGCATTTTCATCTTGCAATGTTTTCGTTAGAGGCTCTCCACTGTTAGGCATGCTGACAAGCCCTCTAAAGCTGGTCACAAAAATGCTCTGGAACTGTGCGGGTCAGGCATAAATAAGCTACTTGGACAACTGAAGAAACCAACAGTAACTGGTTATTTGTTAAGAAAAGCCAACACGCAATACAAGAGGAGGAGACTACAGCGACAAAAGCTGTTTCTTTCTGATTTTAACATGCTTGAAATGTCGCAGTGCTTGTGAGCTGCTTAAACTTTCCTTTTAATTCAGTTTTCTTCAATTATCCATGAGAAGAATTTTAATGAGTCTACAATGCTTTAAGATGCAAATCTTTTCTTTTGCAACATTTCCAACAAATTCGTTCACAGAAGTTGAAGCAATTCTAACTTTATTAGCTCTAGTTTCAAAATAGAACATTCAGTGATTTTCTTAAAGGAAACACAGATTAATTACATCAGGAAATGCCTTCAAGTCAATTATACCTATGAAACCCAGTAGTGTAACAGCCAAGTGCCTCCTCCAGCATCACAACTACACTAGCATTTCAACTTCACCAAAACAGGCCTATTACATACTGTGAAAGTTTCCACACACGACTAAACAAATTACTTCCCAGGATGTAAGCAAATCTAGTTCAGCTCCTTGGGCTACTTCTACAATGGTAAACAAAAAAGATACAGGGAATAGCTCAAGCTACCCACTGTGAGCACCTTCCCTGGGATGGTTTTGGTCTGTGAAAACCAGTATTTCCCTAAGTCAGGGGTAACCCAGGCAAGGGTCTGTCACTGGCAGATGACATTAATGACTATCCTTTCTGCAAGAGGAAGAGAGGGATGTAAGCTGTGCCGTGCCATTTCCTTTCAGAGCCAGAAAACATAGAATCTTAGAATAGTTGGGGTAGGAAAGGGCCCCAAGATCATCTAGTTCCAACCCCCCTGCCATGGGCAGGGACACCTCCCACTATACCATGCCATCCAAGGCTATGTCCAACCCCGCCAGGGATGAAGCATTCACAACTTCCCTGGGCAACCCACTCCAGGGCCTCACCACCCTTACAGCAAAGAATTTCTTCCTCATATCCAATGTAAACTTCCCGTTAACGTTTGAAACCGTTACCCCTTGTCCTCTCACTACAGTCCCTAAAGAAGAGTCTCTCCCCAGCATCCCTATAGACCCCCTTCAGATACTGGAAGGCTGCCATGAGGTCTCCACGCAGCCTTCTCTTCTCCAGGCTGAACAGCCCCAACTTTCTCATCCTATCTTCATATGATCTAGAACGTTTCATTCAGTGGTACAAAGTGATTGGGAATATGTAAGACTAGTAAACATCTACTTTTCCATAATGAAGGGAACTCTATTCCAGAGTATCTTGCACCATATCCAAATGCCTAGCTGTAGAGAATGCAATTGGAAATTAAAGGAGAAGAAAGAAAACCTCACAGTGGGATTCTAAGGGGTCTATTCTCATACCAGAAACTCGCTTTGAAAATACCTGAACGTGGAACACGGGACATTTCAATGGTAAAAATGTGTCCAACTCAGATGTGGGTGAAAAATAAATTTTGTCAGGATTCATTTAGTTCCTTCATTTTGGGATAAGTCTCCAAATTTCCTCTTTGTCCCAATTATTCTTCGTAGAAAGCCACTACATATCTTCTATGGGCTCGCAACCAAATTTCCTGAACCATCATAAAGAAAAAACAGGATTCAACTTTGTTGCAAGAAATCTCATTGGTTCTTTAGTTCTTCTGGTCATCTAAAATGTTTTATATGCTATCTTATATGAAGGGATCCAATTAGATGAGCACTAATTACCTTGCTTGGCTTGTACCTTGTGCGTGGAGCGGCTAGCTAACAGGCTGGCCTCATGGAAAGAAAATGGCTGCTAGGTCTCTAAAACTTGCACTTTCAGTGAATAAACAGAACCTCAAATATACATCTCTTCTGTACATACTGTATTTAGAAAGGATTTTGGTTTGGTTTTCATATCATGTTCCGTTAACTAATTGATGGTTAGAAAATTCTTTTGCTGCAATCGAGGATTTCCTGATGCTAAATCACTCCCCAGGTAACAGAAGTGGCTGCAGGGCAGCCAGGCTGTGAAGCAAGGGGAAGTCATCTGGGTGAAATAGTGGAGAAGATTTGGTTTTGGACTGGGTATTGTTTGACTGTAATAGAAAACTCACAAGACACTGATAAACTAAGCTTCCTGCAATTCTCAGCTACAAACAATCTTGTCATTTTAACAATAGGCTTATGAACGTCACGCTGCAAGAAACAGTTCTATACAGAATTTGCCTTTGTAGTTCTGGTACGACATTTCTAGGTACTCTTCAAGTAGTAAGTCCTCCCAAATGGGTCTAGCAACTCATGTAGAGTTCAGTAAGGAATGATCTTCATCTTCAAATGATTTTTACATGCTGCAGTTTACATGATGCTATCTTTTATGCCTACACCTACCTGCATGCAACTTGCCCAAGGCTGCACCAGACTCAGACTGGATTTCTGCAGTGGGATGGGCTGCTTTTTCCAGCTACAGGTTTTCTTGGTGTTGATAGTCTCACAAAGCTAAGAAGGAAATTAGAAGCAAATAAAGCTCATACGCTGCTCACATCCTTTGCTTTACAACTGATTAGTATCTTTCAGGAATTAACCACTGATACATAAAAAGACATTGTCACTACCAACTTGCACTGTCACAAGATCCCCAACAGAAATGTTACAGAGACCAAAACAAAGCCATGTTGTTACTAAGGTCAGTAACCAACAGAGCTGCAACACGCAGATCAGTCTCAGTGCAGGTGGAGTGTGTGGCACCCCTCCGTGTTTCGGACAGGGTGTTTCAGATTTAACTCATCTCCAAACTGCACTTTGCTGTGTACTCCACCACTTCTTTATTTGTAAGAAAGGAATGTGCATGCTCCACCATAAAACTTGTGTTTAAAATGAACGTAGTATACTAACTCTGAATGCTCCCTGCTGTTCATCCCAAATAGTTTAAGCAGGTTGCCAATTCATATAACAAATCAACTCAGTGTGACCGGCCCTGGTTCCCCCCCCCCCCCTTTTTTTTTTTTAATCATGTAGCTGGTAACAAACATCTAAGTGTAAAACAATGCTTTTTGATACAAGCAAGATGTTAAACCAGGAGTCCTGTTGTTACTCCAGACTTCCAGCACTGAGCCAAAACAAAAAACCCAAACCAACCCTCACTCTGCAACAAGCACCAGCAAAACATCCAATAACTTTCAGTTTCTATTTCAAAGCTTTTGTTACATGGAAAAATATAGCACCACTTCTCTTTTTTTTCCTTTTAATTATTATTGTTTCAAACCGTCTCTCTCAAAGCCTGGCAGTTTTTCAACTTGCTGCTAATTGCAGCCTGCTGCGTTCCTGGATGGCTGTTAACTGCATTTACTGTGATTATATACTTTGATACCTTTTCCCCTCCCCAGTGTTTTCTCATAAAATTAAAGATTTAATTGTGTCCTCTAAAACATTCTAGCTAAAATAAAAACAACATCAGCTGCAGAGTTACTCTTAAAAGAGAGTAAGTTTCAGGGTTCAAGCAAAATTCTAAATTCAAACATGTCTTTTGACATGACTGTGACTAAGCCTCCAGTAAGTCTTAGTAAACAAATGAGTCTCAACACATACCTTAACGATCAACACATATATGGTAGTCTGGGCTAAGAAGATGCTGAGGGCAGATTCCATAATAAAAAGCCTCAGGCAAGCAACATCTTTTTAAACTCACATACACTTTTCATATTAATTAATTTCTAATGAAGGAATTCATGTCAGAAGGAGGACTTCTCCCCTCAGCTGTGCCTCCCCACTCTTGCAGAACAAGAGACTTCATCTATACACAAATCAGCACCTCTAGGCGAAACCAAAGAGACTACATCACACACATTCTTCAGGTGAAGCAGTTTATCCCACAAAACACTTGGCTATTCACCAGCACAAACATCTGCATGTATTAATATTTCACAGAGTTTCCAGTAGCAATCTCCCTGTAAAAGGGTTTTCTCTCATTGACCACGTCACAGCAAAAGGAATTTCATTTTGCTTTTCTGAACAATGCATTCTGCTTCCCAGGGATTTGTTCCACAATAATACAGAGAAAAAGGCAGATTAGTTTGTGCAAAACTTCTGGACTGCCAATAACAAAATCACCTTAGATTTGCCTGGAACAACCAGTTTGTACTAAGGAAAGAATCATAAAGAAAACAAAAGTCGCTGTGAATACATATCAGGAGAGAGAGGCAGATGTTTGTGAGCAACTGGAGAGAGGAAGAACATCCCACCAGGTCAAAACAATAGTTGGTCTTCGGACAGGAACATCAAGAAGCACTTTTGCTGCTTCTTTCTGAGGAAAAGACTGTTTTAGACTGAAAATAAGTAGCTGCTTTTAGCCTATTTACGTTATAGCTGTTCATTTATCCCATCACATTTGCAGTCAAATTTTCTACAGGCCCAAACCACTTAGGAATGCTCAGGCTTTAACTAATCACTGCTGTATTATGAAAACTGGTCTTACTCCTTCTGCATTACTAGCAATTAAAATTAATTATTACAGATTGTTACAATTTTAATTAAAACTTGCCTCAGAAAAACCCTCTAAAGATGCTAGTCACTCACTACACACTGCCCGAAACCAGCTCAAAACAAACGCCATTATTATTATGAGGGGAAAAGTTTCAGTACCATTAAAGATCCATTATATGAAACTGCTATACTTCAAACAGGCTGTTAAAAGTATATTTTAAATAAGGCTAAAATTCATAGGTTAAATACATTATTTAAAGGGTGTTTTCCTAACAACTTTGTAGAGCTTATGACACCTGTTGAGGATGCTGAAGAATCCAGCTCGACACCAAGGAAAGTCTGCTGTGATTTTCATTTCACCTTCTGGAGGGACAGGTGAAATTCTTCAAGCAATTTAGTGTGACTGAAAACAACCACAAGTTGCAAGCCCTGGGATTCCTGATTAAGCTTTTTTCAGGTGTTTGTCATGAAACGTATTCCTGGAACTTCTTTACACAAATCAAGGGTGCTGTAAGGAACTGCAGCTGCAATTCAGCAGACTGTATCCTCATCTGTGTACCCAGGATGCTGCTTCCAACAACAGCTTCACAGTTTCGAAGGCATGATTGATGAGAAAGGGTAATATGGCCTAATAAATGACAGAAATACAAACAAAAAGGCAGAGCTTTGACTTGGTTTGTCCTAACAGTGGGAATACCTATTTCAGAACTGAAGGCAAAGTCTTCTGGTGGTTCAATGAAGAGGGCAGTAGGGTCTAATTATTGGGCACTCCCAGTCTTCATTCCTGTTCTCTGTTTACCTGCAGAGAACAAGAATTCTCAGCTTCTTTTTCTGTTTCCATCTACACACAAATTTGATACTGTGCAAGTAAAAAGTGACAAGATGAGGTAAAGAATAGTAAAAGAGATCAGCTGCTCATCTGAAATATGGGTAATCAATAAACTGCTGGTTAGGAACATCCACAGACTTAAGGAGGCAATGCATGTAGTTTAAGAAACAGAACTGAGCATATGCACACTTCATCACCAGCTTAGTTAAGGAATCACTGCTGTAATTGCTCAGAAATATGTCTGCATGTGTAAAGGTGGTATTACATTTATTACTAATTATGACAAATTAGATGAGTAAAACCAGCTGCTGAGGATTCCAACTCTGTTCCATAAATACAGTACTGATAAATAGGAAATGTTATGCTTCAGACAACTAGAGAAGCAAAGTATTCCCCTCAGGTGTCAGGATGACTGCAGTTCTCAGACTAGAGTGATGCAGGAGATGTCTGAAACAACACTGAGGAGCTGCTATCTCTATTTTTCTAATCCAAAAACCAGCCCTTACCACTTTTCACAGTAATTCTTTGAATACATAAGGAGTTTGTTGTACCAACTGGATCCAGAGATGCAGAAAACAAATACTGAAAATTAAGTATAACCTGATAGCTCCCCCTAAAAAATGATGGAATAAAGAAAGGAAAGTAAACAAAGTAGGAGGCTCACTCCTCTTGAGCAAAGATCCATACCAGTGAAGGTTTTGGCTGTTACTACTAGTATCAAGAGTTACTAGTAAAAAACCACTCACAAGTCTGAATTTGTATTACATTTACCAACATATACATACACCTAGATTAGGGTTTCTATTCACTGAAATCATATGCTGCCTCTTTACAACATATTATAAGTTGATCTTTGAAATTAAATTCTTGGTGAATTTCATTGCATGCTTTGAAAGCCTATCAAGTGCTGAAGCATTCACCTACTGGCAGCAGATTCATCATTCCTTCTTAAACAGGAATATTATCTTCAAGACTATAAGATTACATATAGTTGATTTGTAGGGTGAAAGCCATTACTAGAACAAACTGTGTTTTTTTTCCCTTAAAGGCATATACAATTCTCATCCAGAAAGTTTACAGAGTACCTCACTGTAGTTATTTTAGAAAATAACATGTTTACTTGGCAATATAGTTTCAAAATTGCAGAAGGTATTCACATGTTCAGTTGCTGCTAATTATGCTTAGACAAAGTAACAGTTACCAACACTGATTTCTTCCCTTGATATATCCTTTGATATTTCCTGTATATCAGCTCCCTCTCCTTCAGTAAGTCAACAAGCAGGAGTACCCAAGGAACAGATTGTGTCAATTCAATCTGGCAATAGTATTTACCTGAAATTCAGTAGAAAAATCATTATAATAGCACTAGAGATTCAAACCATTAAAATGTTTCATTCTAAACCTACATTATTGGGCTTTTTTTCCCTTTTCTTTTTTGCCACTTTTCGTGGTTTAAGCCCAGCCGATAACTGAGAACCACCCAGCCGCTCGCTCACTCCCCTCCCTTCTTCCCCATGCTCCCAAAGGGATGGGGAGGAGAACTGAAAGAACGTAACTCCCACAGGTTGAGATAAGAACAGTCCAGTAACTAAGGTATAACACAAACCACTACTGCTACCACCAATAATAATAATGATAAGGGAAATAACAGGGGAAGAGAATACAACCACTCACCACCCTCCGACCAATACCCAGCCTGACCGAGCAATGATCTCACCCTCCTGGGTCTCTGCCCTCATTTTCACATCCTGGACATGACGTGCTGTGGTATGGAATACCTCTTTGGTCAGTTTGGGTCAGGTGTCCTGTTTCTGCTGCCTCCCGGCTTCCCCTGCTCCCTGGCAGAGAATGAGACTCAGAAAGTCCTTGGTCAGAGTAAACATTACTGAGCAGCAACTGAAAACATTGGTGGTGTCAGTGTTGTTCTCAAGCTGAGAGTCAAAACCACAGCACTGCACCAGCTACCAAGAAGGAGAAAAATGACTGCTACTGCTGAACCCAGGACAGCACTGTTACACAGGAATGTTCTGTTCCTAGCAACTTTTTACCTCTTCTGTGGTTAATAGAGCTCTGCAGCCTTTGGGTTACCATAACCACAGGAGATTTCTTGGTTTATAAAAACGTTTCCAGGAATAAAGAGCTGTTCCCTTAAATAAGAAACAGCTTCTCAGTGTTTCTATGTGAGCTTGAACAAGCTCTGTTATTTCATGCAGCTCTGCTGCATTTCTCATTTGTTATTTTCATCATTAACCTCTCTTCTTCTATGGCAGCTTTTTTACTCAGCTCATCTCCAGCACCAGTTATGTCCTTTCACCTGAGCCATAAATAATTCATTAGAGACCTGCTGCTGCCTACAGAAACACGAAAACCAACCCGACTTTCCAGCCCACATTCAGCACACCAGCTTGAGGAACAGGCGAGTCAAAAACCAAGCACAACGCAGGGGCACGCTGTTAGCTCCGTGTATTTTAAATAACCCACGATACTGAGGGACAAGGCGCCAGGACCCGTGAACAAACGGAACAACTTCTGAGGTACAACCAGCACTCGTTCCCCAGCACAGCGCTGGCCGGCGCTTCCAAAGGCCACACAGGAACTGAAACGTCCCCCCAAACAAGAAGGAGAAACAGCCCCAATCGCCGGCCCTGACCGAACACCCCCCCCTCCTCCTTCCTCAGGGGGCGGGCGGGAAGCGCGGCCCCGCCCCGCCTCAGCGCGGCCCCGCCCCGCGCGCTCGCCGGCGGTGACGTCACGCGCGGGAATTCTAGACCGTTCCAGGCCCGTGACGTAGGGCGGCGTCATTCCAGAAGATTCGGCCGCTGCCCATATAAAACCCGAGGAAGGGGCGGGGCGAGGTCGAGCGGGCACCGGCGGGGACGCGGGCGGCTGCGGCGGTGAGCGCGGCTCCGGCGCGGCGGGTTCGGGGGGAGGCCGTGGGGTGGCGGTAACGCAGAATAACGCGGTGTGCCCTCCCTCAGGGCACCATGGTGAAGGAGACGGAGTACTACGATATCCTGCAGGTGAAGCCCAATGCCTCCTCCGAGGAGATCAAGCGCGCCTACCGCAAGCTGGCACTGAAGTACCACCCCGACAAGAACCCGAGCGAGGGCGAACGGGTACGCGGGCCGGGGCTGTGGGGCGGAAGCTCTCCCGGCAGCACTTGGCACACGCCCCCCTCGGGCAGGCCGCTGGGGCCGGGGCCGACATGCGGTCTAGGCCCCGCAGGCATCGGCCGGGCCTTACGATGGGGAGCTCCGCAGGGTCTGGCGCACGGTGTGTGTGGGCACCGCGGGTCTGCTGCAGACCGGCCATTCTTAGTGGAGAGCGGCGGAAGGTGCGCTCTTGACTTGATTGCAGAGCTCTGCTTTGATCAAAGGACCGACATAATGCTCTTCCTGCAGCGTGTTGCCATTAAGTGAAGGCTTCCGTTCAGCGGAGCCTGTAGGAGGTATCTGTAGGTGGCAGCAGGCCTCATGGCCTGGCTGTGGCAGGAGTGGATGCGGTAGTTCCTCTTTTCAGGTGCAGTTCCTATCCTCCATAGTTGCTAATGGGAGCTCACTCTTACAGAGATGCTGCTTAAAACAGGCAAAGCTGGAAAGGTTTCTAGTGTGTTGACGGCCATTGTGCTGTCAGGTGCTGCAAAGGTGGATCCAGGTGCCAGCACCATCTGTGCTGGGGTTGGGCTGGATGTGTTCCTGAAGAGGATGAGTTTCCTTCAGAGAAAGTGCTGATGCACACGTACAAGGTAACTGTTAAAGGAATTCATTGGGCTGCACATGGGTGGACTGCATACAAGAAAGTCAGCTCATGCATTATTAGCAGAGATCCACTCAACTCCATATTTCCTGGGAGGATAAAGGAGCAGCATGCTTGGAGAATGATGGAAAACTTCAAAATAAGAATATTCATCTAAAAGCTGGCCTGGTAATACTTCAGTATAGGAATAGAAGCTCCATCTTTGTGTACCTAGTACAGTAATCAACAAAACTCCAGGTTGTTAGATAGTAACATAGTCAAAGGTGACCTTTCCTGCCTTTGGCCTGCTTTTTTATTTGTATGTTTTTACCTGGTTATGAGTAAATCGTGTTCGAAGTGGAAGTATCCATTTCAATAATGGCTAACTGTGCTTAAAAATCATTTTAGTTGCCTTAGTAATAGGCAATTGTTGATAGCTGTTTAAGAAAATCTTAATTTTTATTTAAAACCAGGTATTTTGATTTGTATCTGAGTCCTTCTGCTTGTGATGAGTAAGCATTACTAGTCATTTAAATTTCTGTTTAGTTGTAGCTGGATATAGCAGCTCAGCAGGCATGAAGGACCCTTGTGTACCTCTAGAATGACTAGCACTGCTGTGGATGTGAGCATCGGGGGACCCCTAAGACTTTGGGGATAGTATCATGGTCTTTTCTAAGTGGGATTTGTTAGAGGTGTATAATGATTGTAGCTACCAGTCATCAAATTCTAGTTTGCATATACTTGTAAGTTGGAGGTGACTCTGAATTTAATGCCATGTGTAACAGGGGAGGAGGGGGGAGAGGGAGAAAAGGGGTGGTTTTGCTGGACAAAAGTATATTATTGTAGTCTGTTGCACATTTGTGTAGGGAATTTCCCTTTTGAAAAAGACAAATGCTACAAGAGGGTGCTACAGTGGCTCAGTTTGAAGATGGAGTTGTATATGAGAGGGTAACTTTTCCTCTTGGTCATAGTTGTTCAGAGCTTCTTTTTTCTTTTTAGTTTAAACTCATATCCCAGGCATATGAAGTTCTGTCGGACCCAAAGAAAAGGGACCTCTATGACCAGGGTGGGGAGCAGGCTATTAAAGAAGGAGGCCTGAGTGGCGGCAGCTTCTCTTCACCCATGGACATCTTTGACATGTTCTTTGGTGGTGGAGGCCGAATGAATAGAGAGAGAAGAGGTACACAGTTCTAAACAAGTTCTAGAAACTAACCATGCACTTAAGCATAAAACACCTGTGCTATGGTACTGCTGTTCTACTAAGTGCACATAGTGTGGTTATTACTCGTTGCAACAATAGATTAAGTAAACCATGATTTCTGTAGTTACTCTAGCATTAAGATTCTAATAAAGCAGATAACATGATGTAGTCACAGCAATCTTTGTGATGCGTTCTGTTTATTTTTTGTTAAAGTGGGTGTGGGTAATCTCTAGGGGAGGGGGAAGCATTGCTAGGTTTAGAGCAGATGAATTAGACCTGGTTTAAGTTACTTCCCTTTCCAGATCTCTGTGGCTCACTTGCTCATATGCCTTGGGCAACTTGCTTCAAAGGACACCATCAACTTAAGTCATGTGATAAATTTCACAAAATTATTTGGGAGAAATTATGTGAAACTCAGTACAATGCTGCTAAAAGCACTGTATGATTTTTGTCTGTTTCCGTGTCCAGTGTCTGTTGAAGGAGCAAGCAATAACTTGCTGTAAAGCCTTTTAAATTATGCTATGAAGTGGCATGGAAATTTATAGGTAGGCAAAACAGCAACTTCTGAATTGACCAGATGTGAAGCTGGTTGTGTCCTTGCACCTTGCTGTTTCAGTTAAGCCTGTGAAATTAGGGGTAGGAGCAGGGATAGGGTAGTTTTAATGATGCTTTGCTGAATTACAGCTGAACTTTTATGTCCTTTTATGTTATTAAGTGGGTGCAGCGCAGTGGAAGCTGATGAAACTGCACGTGCTTTTAAGGGGGCTGAGCTGTGTTCAAAGTTTGGAATGAACTTTTTTTCAGTGAGACTGTGCATGTGTGGACAAGTGTAGAAGCCTTTAAATAAACAGTTGTCCTCCTTACAACAGCTGAACCAGGATTAATCTCTCTTTTTCTTCTAAAGGCAAGAATGTTGTACACCAGTTAGGAGTGTCTCTTGAAGACTTGTACAATGGTATCACAAGGAAACTGGCACTGCAGAAGAACGTTATTTGTGCAAAGTGTGAAGGTAAAAACAAGTAGTGGCTTCACATCCCTCTTAACTACAGTCTTTTAGTTCTTTTTTTCTTGGGTGGGACTAAGAAGTGTGGGTGTTCTGCTTTTCCCTCTCCTTCATCCCCCTCTGAAAGTCTCCATTTATGTTTTCATTTACGCTTATCCAAGAATGATTTAGTGATAAAAAGTTACATTTCTAATGGCAGATGGACTCACTATGAATTACAGTTAAGGGTCCCTAAATTATAAGTGTCTTATCTGGAACTTTATTAAATGGCTGTTTTGTTAATATTTTTTAATTGCTGTGGGTAGCAGTCTAGCTTGTATTACACAACCATTTTACCACTACTAAATATCCATAATGACTGGCCTTGTTGGAGGTAAACTTTAATGAGGTCTTGTATCTTAGCACTCTATTAAATGTTTAGTAAGCAGATTGTTTTGGAAGTATTAATGGAATGTAGGTGTTGAAGTTGGGATGATGATAATTCCTTGAAATCCATGCAGTATTCAGAGGTGGGGCAGAGGCTCATCAAACAAGCTGTGCGTAGAAAACTTGACCTTCTTCTGCTGGTAGAAACTTCTGACTTGGGCATGTTTTATGATGGAAAATAAATTCCAGTTTCATTGTATACACATTACTGCATGACTCTTTGAGTTGTCCAAAAGGTGCTCATGAAGTCAGTGAGTTCCAGCCTGACTGCAGTAGAGTAACTTTTCATTTTTTGAGGCTGAGATCAGATGTAACCTTTTTGTCACAGGCTATGGCGGAAAGAGAGGGGCAGTGGAGAAGTGCCCTGTGTGTAAAGGAAGAGGAATGCAAGTTATAGTTCAGCAGATTGGACCTGGCATGGTACAGCAAATCCAAACTGTGTGTCCGGAATGCAAAGGCCAAGGTGAAAGAATAAATCCAAAGGACAGGTGTGACAACTGCAATGGCTGTAAGGTTGTAAGAGAGAAAAAGATCATAGAAGTTCATGTTGATAAAGGTAAGGACTGTCTGTTTGTTCTGTGTCCTTAATCATGGTCTATAGTGCTGCAGAGAATAAATGGCTTTGTTTTTTCTCCAGGTATGAAGGATGGTCAGAAGATAGTATTCCATGGAGAAGGTGACCAGGAGCCTGATCTGGAGCCTGGTGATGTTATAATTGTGCTTGATCAAAAGGATCATAGTGTCTTTCAGAGGCGAGGGCATGACTTGATCACAAAAATGAGAATTCAACTCTCAGAGGCTTTATGTGGTTTCAGAAAGACCATTGAAACTCTGGATAACAGAGTTCTTGTTATAACATCTAGGCCAGGTAGGTCTTAATTGAGTTCCGGTGCTATATGAACTGCTTGCCTGCTTGATTGTGCTTGGGATTGTTGACTGTGTTTTTTGTGGTCTTTGTGGGGTTTTTTGGGTGTTTTAATCAGATAATGCAATGGATTCAAACTGCACTTGCAGTCACTATATTTAACTGGTAGCTTGTCATTCTTGTCACTCACTCTAAAACATTACATGCAGAGTTACAGCTGAAGCTGTTAAAGGCTTCTTAATAAACTTTGGCCTCAGTTGGAGGAGAGCCAGGAAAATAAGAGGCTGGAAACTTAAAATCTACTGGATTATCTGTTAATTCAGCATGAAGGCTGTGCTAAGAGAAGCTGAGTCTCTTCCAGTACAGGAAATGGCCTGTGTAGTCTGGTTGTAGGACTTCTCAATCTGCAGCCTTTGCTGTGAGTTAGTTGTTAGTCTTCCTTGATGCTGTGGGAACACTGCTTGTGCCTACCCCTGCTTTTCATGGTTATGAAGGAAGAGTCCGTTGTGTAAGCTTATTTAAAGCTCTTACCTCTCTGTAGGTGAAGTGATAAAACACGGTGACCTAAAGTGTATCTACAATGAAGGGATGCCTGTCTACAAATCTCCAATGGACAAAGGCAGCTTAATTATACAATTTCTGGTAAGTTGACTGCTTTTCTTTAGCAAAGGTGGCTGAGTTGGCAGAAGGAATAGCTATTCATTAAAAACCCATATGAAATTGTAGGTCCAGTTCCCAGAGCACTACTGGCTTCCAAGGGAGAAACTGAGTCTGCTGGAGGCTCTGCTTCCTCCAAGAGAAGACGTTATGATTACGGATGAGATGGATCAGGTAGACCTTGAAGATTTTGATCCAAGTGAGCAAACCTACCGTAACAGTGGGGGAGAGGCCTATGAAGAAGATGAGGAGGGTCCAAGAACAGGAGTACAATGTCAGACATCTTAAAGCAAGGTGAAATGGATGTCATCTAAAATGTAAATTTTCACAATGAAAACTGCATGGCTGTAATAGCCACTGCTTGTGGTTTTTTGTGTTCAGCAAATTGAGTTGCTGCGCTGTCAGTATCACCTTTTTGTAACTAATTTATATTGTGTTCTTGTAGTGTTTATATAATGCAAATGTCACACAGCTGAGAACCAACTGAGTTGGTATACATTTTCCTTTGCTGTGAAGGTTCTCACTTTATTTCACCTATGCTATTTATATAAGACTTGGGCAATATTGATAGAGGCTAAGTGGAGTGTCTTATGTAAATACTTTCATACTGGAAAATTAATTTCATAGAATAAAACATAGGAGAAATAACTTATAATAAATAGAACTCTTCACATTTTATTATGCTTGTCTGATACTTTCTGAGCCACTTGAGAATCTTCGCCAAGTTTCTTGTAAACTCACTCTCATCACTTAGTTTAGATTGTTCTCCATATTCAACTCTTGTAGCTGTCTCATTTTGTGTTTCGGAAGCATTTTGTGCTTCTTCCCGGTGTTCTGTTGTGTCAGAGTAGCATTCCTGCAGCTGCTTAGCTGTTTGTAACTCGGGGTCATAAGATACCGGCCTGGGTATAGAGTGTACTCCCCATAATTCTAATTCACATACAGGCAAATACTTGCAAATAAAAGTTTGATCTTTCAGAAGCTAAGCTTTGTATTTCAGCCTTTCCTAGAAAAGTGTTTTTACTTCTTGCCATTGTGCACTTCAGCCTTTACTAGGATGCATAAACTGAAACCACATTGATTTCAGCCCACCCAGCGCACTACACAACTGCTCTTATGATAATGTAATAAGACACCATTGTAGAAATGAGCACAGGAAGGCTTCTGCTTTTATCTGGTTTCTAGTCGAGAACAACACCCCCTCTTTGTGCAACTGAATCACGATGCATGAGCTATGTCTCCCCATCTAATTGCTGGAACAGGTGCTGAGCTTAAGTGACCCTATGGAGTGCAGGCTGTGATCCTCCATGTGTACAGCCTCTGCTAAAGGAAGCTGCTGTGAGCCTCAGTCACCACTTTCCAGCCCTAGTCTATTTATGTCTCGAGGCAGGAGTGATTAACTGAGCAGTAACTTCACCCATGACCCCATAGTTCCAAAAATACATTTTTCCAAGTTACTTGCAGCTGCAGCTTTTATTTTTTAAGAAAGTGAAGCTTTCTCTCATTGCATATAACCCAGAGCTGAGATTCTGCACAGCAGCAGTGTGAAAATGCTTTTATTGTACTAAAAAAAGGACACAGGACAGTAGTATTGCAAACTGTCCCAAGAGTTAACCAAAGGGAATGAGTCAAGACAGTTAAACAGGACAGTCATAAATATGAATTTCTTGGTCATCTCCAACAGACACAATTTTGGACCCGCTTCCATTGTATTTCACTCCCCACACCTGTAAATAGGTCATAGACAAGGTTATTGACAGGAGATTAAGAGAAATTGTCTTCATAAGAGCAAGACTGACTGACTACAATAACCGGAACAGGGACCATTATTTAAGACCACCTTACTAGAGCTGGTCCAGGTATGGCTTCTGCTTTCACAGCAGATGGGGATGATGAACCAGAGGGCACTGCCATCTGGTAGCCTGACAAGTTCTGACATTCCACTCCTACTGACAGCGGATCACACGATCTAAAGGTACTTGAACAAGGCTGAAAAGTTCCTATCTTCCTTTCTGAAAAGGGCATTTTACAGGACTTGGACAAAAGAGAGCATTTTTCAGACAGACTCAGAGTGACCCAGTTTTTGTCTGGGCTACTTAAGAGTCATCTTAACCAGCGCAAAATTAAGACTAATTCAGGTCATACTTCCTACTTGATTTAAACCAGTTACACAAACTCCTGTTAACATGGCACTGGAGTGGGGATGTTTAGAACACCATTTTTCAGGCATCTCATATGCCATTTTGCATTAATACCTAAAACCAGCCTTCCCAAGAGCTGGAAACACCTCTGCCTTCCACAAACTTGCCAGGTTACAGACAACAACTAAATCAAGACTGGAGACCCAGTTCTGCTTGGTACTTCAATACTAAAACCCCTATAGCTGTAGGTAACTGAAAAGAAGGTACTATGGAAGAAAAGACCCCAAATAAATTCTGAAAGAATTGCCTTGGTTAAGTCTTTCTCCATGACCCATTAAAACCAATGTTGTTCTAACTCCTACCACTTGGGAAGACAGTAACTTGGTAGATGCCAAACCTCTTCCCTCATGGGGATCTATGACTGAGCGAAAAAACAGGGTATTACAGTGACTGGAGGAGGAAAAAAGTCCCAAGGGTGCTTTCAAGCATCTTTTGTAATCCCATCCTTTTAAATAAGTATTCTTCCACCTTCCACATGCACACCGTGTGGATGATAGAAATATGTAAGACCATAGACAGAAACCAGCCTGGTAAGAAGCCTTTTGGCAACACAGAACTGCCCTTACTTGGACCTGGAAAATGTAATTAATTACTTAGAAGAGTTCAACATACACATTTGGAGTAACAGTTCAATATTAAGTGCCAAATGATCATTAACAACCTTTAAGATTTCATCACAGCAAGCTGCTGTCCAACCCCAAAGCTATAGCACCAAGCTGAAACACAAATGTGCACAACACAACTGAAGTTCGGTGAACAGTGGCCTCAATGAGAGCAGACATACCTGATCTTGGTGGTCAAAGAATGTATGGACACAGGTTCTCGTTCCAGCGTCCCAAACTTTAACGCTTTTATCAGATGAACTGAAGGAAAAGTAGTAGTGATGAATGTTTAAATGACTAGGTTAACTACAGGGCAAAGCTTAAAAGATCTTATATGATAGACATAAGAAACCCTCTTTCACCTATCCAATACAGGGGCAAAGTAGCATCTTCCACCAGACTCCAGTGACCTTTAAAGTACATTCACCGTTTCAGTATCTGCAACATGAAAATGAGGACTCCCATTTTAGCCAGAAAATTCTCTGAAGCAAGTTCTTTGGATAAAGAAGGTCCTGCTGCACACATCTGGTCCCCCAACTGCCTGAGCTGTTTTAAGAAGCAACACTGAAGTTCAACTAGATGAATGCATCACTACATTAGCTTGTACTTTTTAATTCAACTACAATTTTTCAGCCAATTAGAATCAACTTGGCCTTCTCTTAGGTTTAGATATTCTTCACTTGTAGGGAACTACACTGCAGTAGGATGACTTACGCTATAAAACACTATTCACTTACAACTGGTACCACATCACAGATTGGCTCTTGAGTCTTTCATTGTAATGTCTTGTTATTCCATTGTAAGTTCCGCTGCAATCTGTACACATTTACTTTTTGTGATCCATCCCCCTTTACAAATTTACTTGTTTTTTTTCAGTAAACATAAGTTAAAAATCCTCAATACCTGGAAACAAAATGGGTGTCATCAGGACAAAATGCTACATTTAATACCCAGGATCCATGGCCACTTAATGTGCCAGCCAGGTTTGCATGTTGCCTGTGGAAAGAACAAGTTTTAATACTTGGTTTGTGAATTTCAGGGAAAAAAGCAACAGGAATATACTGTATATAGTGCAGCCAGGAATGCTTCAACACAAGGTCATGGAAGGTGGCTTCTGGATATCTGTTCATCCAGGCTGAACTCATGTTAACAACAGATCCCAGTTGTCCCATTTCAAATAGTTAACATAGACAGTCATCAAGAAGATATGCTGGGGGACAAAACAGTTTCACCATGAAGAAGGCAAGGTAATGCAGGTTTAGGGAAGTAAAGATCACTGAAGCATTGCCTTTTCTTCTCCAGAAAAGGAACAGGTCATAAATCATCATTTCTTGGGTACATAACATGTCTTTAAGGCGAGTAAACACAAACACGCAGGACAGATACACAAAACCCTGTTGCCTTCAGGGCAAATATGAGGAAAGTAATTTGTTTTCAAGTTAGGACAGTCATTCACCTTTACACTTCAGAACTATCTAAGGGTGCAGTCTTTTATTATTTAAGATTATAAATAAATTATAATAAATATTTATTATAAATAAATTATTTAAGATTATATATAGAGAAGTCACCAAAAGCTGAAGTGAATTACAGAGCAGAGGGTCTGATGTATTCTTTTGTTATGGTATCAGCCCCTCTGATCATTCTCCTCTTAGTTTTGCAAACTAAGTAAGTTCATGTTTTGCAAAAGCACAACTTACACATCGTAGATTTTGATATAGCCATCATCTGAAGCAGTTACAAGTAACTGAGAATCTGGAGAAAACGTCAGTGAACGAATAGGCATCGCATGACCTGCAATTCAGAGTTAGGCATGGCTTAGAATGTAGTTATTCCTCTTACGAATGACAGTGCTTAAGAAGCTACACCAGACAAGCATTCCCTGGTGAAAGAAAGCAACCTCTGAAGAGTCTTTCTGTCCATGCCTCTATGGGCTTCTCAGCACAACATAAAATGGAAACTGAGAGTAATTCTGAACTCTGAATGTTAAGGCACATCCACTGCAACACAAGAGTATCGGATTTTCTTCACTGCGGATCTTTATTGGAAATCCTGGTTTATAATTTCACATTTCTTGAGTGGTTAGGGTTTTCAATTAACTATACAGCTGGACAGAAACTGGATGAACATTGAAAGCCCATTTATCTGATGGAAAAATGCACATTTTCTACAATATAAAATGTTTGGTTATTTTTTAAAACAGGGATAAAGTGCTATAGAATTTATACCATAGCAGAAAGAAAACTGTCATGGACGGCAGCACACATTTGGGCTAGCTTCATCCCCTTGTAGTGCACTGCAATACAAGAAAGAACTGCAAGCTAAGAATCTAAGAATCTACCTGGACTTGTGCAAAGCGTTCAACACTGTCCTGCATGACATCTGGGCCTGTAAGGATGCTGGGGAGGGACTCTTCATTAGGGACTGCAGTGATAGGACAAGGGGTAACGGGTTTAAACTTAAACAGGGAAAGTTTAGATTGGATATAAGGAAGAAATTCTTTACTGTAAGGGTGGTGAGGCCCTGGAATGGGTTGCCTGGGGAAGCTGTGAATGCTCCATCCCTGGCGGTGTTCAAGGCCGGGTTGAACAGAGCCTTGGGTGACATGGTTTAGTGGGAGTTGCCCCTGCCCATGGCAGGGGGGCTGGAACTGGATGATCTTCAGGTCCTTTCCAATCCAAACCATTCCACGATTCTATGATAATTTAGTTAAGCATTGCTATATTGTTTGAGATAGACACATATGATGCAAGCCTGAGTTTACAGTTTGCCTCTCACGTTTTAAGTGGTCGAAGTTACAGCACACTAAATAACTACATACTATCTAATGGACAGAAACATCAACTCACTTATGCCATGGCTGGTTTATCTTATTCTAACTTGGATTGTATCCTCTGATTTTGTTAAGGAATGAGGCCAGAACTGGGTTATTACAAACACACAAACCCTTACCTTCCAGCGTATGCAGAAGTTTTCCAGTTGCAATATCAAAAATATTGATAATGCCATCTATTGCTCCACTGGCTAAGTATTTTCCATCTGGACTCTGTAATAAAACACAAATGGTATGCATTTAACAACTGTATGCATTTATGCTATGTACCTCCCTGACATTCTCTTAGCAACTTCTCACAAACACAACTTCAGCTGACGTATTCACAACCTGTGTATAAGCCAGATCTAAGTATATTTTCCATGTATATAGGGGGAAAACATCACACAGTTTATATTTGGAACTACCAAAGTATGGCTGTCATTTAGTATTATGTAGAGCTTAACTGACAGAAAGAAACAAAAATACCTGATTTACAACACACTACAGCAATAGCAATTTCACATAAGAAGTTATCAACTGTGCTTCTTACATATGCAATGCTAAGGATGAACTTCCCTCTGGTGTCCAGAGAATATTCTTTCTTTCCGGTTTCAACACCAAAAATATTTACTTTTCCCACATGACTTCCTGTTGCAAGGTACTGGGAATCAGGTGAAAAAGCCAGGGACCAAGCATCAACTGCATTAAAAAGAAGTAATCAGTTAGCTGAATCCTGTTTGTAGGTCTTCTTCACCAATACCAGTTCTGTATGCATCTGCTTAGACATTTAACCCCCTAACTACTCTTAGCACTCTGAACTCTACTACACACTCTTTAAGAAGAGTGTAACAGCTCATTGTCCTGGGTTCAGCAAATCACAGAAGACGCAGGGGAAACACAGCTATAGATATGTAACATGAACCAACCACAACCTTTTACAGCAGTACAATGTATTTATCAGGCACAATGTAATTCACAGGTTTTTTTTTTTTTATAAACTTAATTACTTAAAATACTGCAAGATAATCCTTAAATTAGGGACTGGAAAAGAATGGAACATTTACAATAAGGTATTAGGCCCTGAATTCCAACTTGGAGGACATAACACTGATCCAAACTTCAGCTTTACTGAAGCTTTTTGACTTCCTTACTCAGGATTCGATGTACTGCATAAAACCGCATCACACACATGGCTCAAATTCAGTGCAGTGCTTACGAAGACAGCTCAGGCTGTCTTTGTACATCAGCCTGAATAAGCATGTGAATTATATTTTAAATATCCCTTTATCAGCACATCTGTAAGAACACACTGGTTGCCATTCTGCTCTATGCATTTAGCAAAAAGCATACCTAAATGTATCTGAGAAAGCCTAACTAGTGTGAGAAATGAATGTAAAATTGGCTGATACCACTTTACGTTGAGTTCATAAAATGTCTAAGATTTCTGCAAACAAAGATTAAAGAACCCCCCAAACCTAGTAATTTCCTGTACCCTAATTACACACTGTACAGAATTTACTACCTAGAATAAGTACATCTCCTATGCAGAGACAGCTTAACACTGATCTCTTACCAGGACCAGCATCGATCGACTTGATTTGTTTTCCAGTTTCTAAATCCCAAAGGCGAATGTGGGCATCAAGGGAGCTGGATGCTGCAATGGAGCCTGTGTGGCTGATATCCACAGATACCACACCCAGCTGGTGACCCTCCAAAGTCCACTGGAGATCCAATTTTTCATCATTCCTTTTAATCAAGGGAAAGAAAAGCCTAGTTATGAATAGCTAGGGGTACTTGTCCCATCTCCAACCTCAGACAAAACAGACAAGACAACCCACATTTCTCCATTTAGATCAACAAAAGGGGAACCCAACTTCACCTGTGAAATGGGGAGATAGCTATACACAAACTGTTCTTTGTACTTAAGGAAAAGAGACAACAAATTAATCATTTATGATATTTCTGTGAAGCATGTACTTCATCTGAAGCCTGCGAGCAGCCCCACTGAAACGTCCTATACCCTTAAATACGCAGGTACTTACTGCAGAAAGTTAATGTATCAGCAAAGCATGAAACACCACGGCCAACAGTTTTAGAATTGCTACAGCAAAGCTCCTCATGTCATTAATGTGAAGCACGTCCTTAATACTGCTTTGGCTAAGAGATACAACAGTTTCTTTGCAAAAGCACACTTCAGTGTCACTTGTAGGAGGATTAAGAGGACTTTTTTTTTCAAAGGAAGGTGTAATTTCCTTTTTTATTCTAATCCCATTATTTCACCATACATGTGCTCCCAATGCATTGTCTTATAAAAGATTTAGATTTGTCTAAATCAAAGAATTGGAAATGCAAGCTGATGCCCTTCATCAAACTGTATATTCCCTGGCAGACGACACGTAAAATTTGATGTGCATTTTCAAAAGGGTTTGAGTTCCCTGAAAACTAAAGCACAAGGGATTGATCCTGCTCCAAGAGACAGCATGCACCAACGATGAAGTTCAACCATGCTAAATGCAAAGTCCTCCACCTGGGTCGGAGCAATGCCAGGCACAGCTACAGGTTGGGCGGGGAGGAGACTGAGAGCAGCCCTGCAGAGAAGGACTTGGGGGTGTGGGTTGATGAAAAAATGAACATGAGCCGGCAGTGTGCGCTTGCAGCCCAGAAGGCCAACCGTATTCTGGGCTGCATCAAAAGGAGCGTGACCAGCAGGTCGAGGGAGGTGATCCTGCCCCTCTACTCTGCTCTCGTGAGACCTCACTTGGAGTATTGTGTGCAGTTCTGGTGTCCTCAACATAAAAAGGACATGGAAGTGTTAGAACAAGTCCAGAGGAGGGCCACGAAAATGATCAGGGGACTGGAGCACCTCTCGTATGAAGATAGGCTGAGAAAGTTGGGGCTGTTCAGCCTGGAGAAGAGAAGGCTGCGTGGAGACCTCATAGCAGCCTTCCAATACCTGAAGGGGGCCTATAGGGATGCTGGGGAGGGACTCTTCATTAGGGACTGTGGTGAGAGGACAAGGGGTAATGGGTTTAAACTTAAACAGGGGAGGTTTAGATTGGATCTGAGGAAGAAATTCTTTACTGTGAGGGTGGTGGGGCCCTGGAATGGGTTGCCCAGGGAAGCTGTGAATGCTTCATCCCTGGCGGCGTTCAAGGTGGGGTTGGACATAGCCTTGGATGGCATGGTTTAGTGGGAGGTGTCCCTGCCCATGGCGGGGGGGTTGGAACTCGATGATCTTGAGGTCCTTTCCAGCCCTTACTATTCTGTGATTCTGTGATTCTGTGAAGATGAGCTTGCTCAAGAGAGCAGCTCTGCATGCCATGCCCCCCCTTCCCTGATGTCACTTCTAACACCTGTGCTGATTATGGGAAATCAAGACTGCTGTATCTCCATGCTGGCTACTCCCAAAGCTTAGAACTGGTTAATCTGGAGCACTTCACTTACCACTTCCAGACTTTCACAAGATCATCCAAAGAACCAGAGATCACTGTTTCAGAACCATCATTCTTATTTTTTCCCCAGGCAACTGACCAAATGGCATCATCATGAGCTAAAAGAGAGTATAAGCATAGGCATTTCTGAACAATAAGTGTTTTCTTTTGATGGAAGACAACTATCAGTTTTGGTAATGCTAAAATCGCTGACTGCAATGTCAGCAATGGGCTCCTTGCTCCTCAGATCTGCCGGTGTTCCAAGAGCCCTGTCACTGTTTGCATCGTTTCAAAACACATGACGTATTTTGGCTACTGCCGGAAAAACAGCATAGCTAATCTGGAGTTATTCAGGTTTATATCTAATACAAGCACAACCCAAGTAATAGTAACATAACCACAAGTATTATCAATTTTCCACCATCCAGGAAGGCCAATATCATTTAATACATGTTAGTGGTGTCTCACCTTGCTCTTGCTTGAAGAGAATACCGTACTAGAAAGAAAAAACAGCTAGTATTACGTATGAGCAGCCTAAAAAACCACACCACCAAGCTAGCAATTAGTCTGATTAACGCTGCACATTCATTTACCTGCGTGGTCATGTCTTTATGGAAGCAATCCTAACAGGGGCGCTCTGCAAGGAGAAAACCCATTATGCTGAGCAGCAAGGCTCTGAGGGCGCAGCACGGCCTGAAGGGAACTCGCCTTTCTGTCTCCCACGGCGACAGGCGACAGGCGACAGACCAGCACCCGCACCGTGCCCTCCCCGGCGGCCTTCGCCCTCCCTCCGTCGCGACACGATACGATATTATATGATACGATATTATACGATATGATATGATACGATACCGAGCCGTAAAGGGCACTGAGCTCCGGCCCCGTCGCCAGCACAGCCGCCGCCGTCGCACTGTGATGACGCCACCGACAGCGCGGCAAACAGCACCCTGTCCCAAAACGCTTCTCTCCGCCGCAACCATAGAGAGGACTCCTGCCCGGCGCTCTCTACTGCCCCCGTGTGGACAAGAAGGCTCCGTTCAGCCCTAAGGCGGGACGGGGGCCGCGCCGCGCCGCCCGCCGCCGGGATGGGGCCCCGGGTTCGCTCCCCTCTCCCGGCCTGCGTCTGTCCCGCCCGGGCTGGTGACGCCCGCTCGGCAGCGCCAGGGCCGGAGCTTGCCGCCGCCCGCCTCAGGGTCCGCCGATGAAACTCCATGGTGCCGCCGATCCCGGCTGTACCCCTGCGCCGGCCATGGCCTCTTCCTCACGGCGGGCAGGGCGGCTGCAGCTGTCCGGAAGCGGTCGGCTTCCTTTGTGTGCGGGATGAGTGATGGCAGTAATAATGTGAGCTGTGTGATCATGGAAGGCTGAGGAGTGCCTGCAAGTCTGAGCAGTGCCGGCAGCTCCTGACTGAAGACTGCAGCCGGCTGCCTTCTGTCAGAGGTGTGAGGCGGGAATGCCAGCCAGGGAGGGGCCGAGCACAGGATCTGCTTCCCTCGGGCTGCTGGAATGGAATCACGGAATCATTCAGGTTGGAAAAGCCTTTTAAGCTCATCCAGTCCAACCGCTCCCCAGCACTGCCAAGGCCACCACTAACCCATGGCACTGAGGCCTCGTCTCCACGGTGTGTGAACGCTTGCAGGGACGGTGACTCCAGCACTGCCCTGGGCAGTTCCAATGCCTGAGCGCTCTTTGGGGAAGGAATTGTTCCTCAGCTCCATCTAAACCTGCCCTGGTGCAGCTTGAGGCTGCTTCCTATTGTCCCATCCGTTGTTCCTTGGGAGCAGAGCCCAGACCCCTCTGGGCTCCATCCTCCCTTCAGGAGGACCTGACAAAGTGATTACAAAAGAGAAACAAGCCCTCAGCCATGGGAGGTGGCTCTTGACAGCTCTGAAGGAAAGGTTTCCCTACAAGGGTGATGTTATGAGTTGCTCAGGCAAGTGGACCACTATAGAGAGAGGCATCCAGTCCTTGCAGGAATCAGCCATGCTAGAGATGATCTGTCGTAGGCCAGATGCTGGGAATGGATCCGTAGATCCAGATGAAGTTGAATGTACACGACTCGTGGCAGAAACTTACATGGAGTGTGCCATTATCACATGCCTACTCGTTGGCATCGCTCTATAGAGAGCGATGAGGTCCCCCCTGAGCCTTCTCCAGACTAAACCCCTCCAGGTCCCTCAGCAGCTCCTCATCACACTTGTGCTGCAGGCCCCGCACCAGCAATGTGTCGCTTCATGAACCTTCCAGGACCCTGGAGATGCAGTGGAAGCTGAGCAGGGCTGCCCATCCCTTTAAGCACAGAGCACAAGCGGGAGGACGTTCTCCAGCTAATCATCTGTTTCAGGGGATAAAACCAGGTATGACCTTTCTGGAGCTGAGTTTTTTCAAGTTGCTGCCTCTGCTTGAGTTAGAAGTGGAAAAATTGTTAGAATTAAAGTTCAGGAGAATAAATCAGATTCCCTGAGGCTTAGAATGAAAGACAAAGGATCAGTGGCCTTTCACCATGTTTAATCAGTCTTTATGTGTACACAAAGCTCTTTGAGATCAACAGAGCTTGTCTGAGTATGCAAAGTAACAACCAAAACAGGAATTCTGAATGTGTCTTAACACAGTTCTGCAGTCAAGAATGAAAATCTGAGTAAAACCCTTACATGTAATTACAGAATCCTTGGTTTTCTCACTGTTTAGATTGAGCTTTGAGAGGACTTTAAGGCACAGTGCTTTCATATAATGAGTTTCAGTAATGCTCATTCTCTTGTTAGTAATGATTCAATGGTAAGCATTTTACAGAAGTAAGAGAAGTTATTCTGCTTCTTACCAGGATTCTCATAAGAATTCTTCCATTTGAATTTCTATTTACAATGTAATACACTTTGTTTTTTCAATTCTGTGTAAGGTAATGCAATACTGTAATACAGTCTTTGACAGACAAAGCGGTTTTAGTCCCTCCAGAGTTTTCACATCATGTGAAGTGCTGGTATCACTTTCTACACAGAACACCTCAGACCTGCATGGGAAAAGATTGTTATTATTCTCCTGCGAGTGCAGAGTGAGATTGTGGGTTGTTTCCTGCATCACCGGTGACACACAGCTGTATTTGTTAGTGTGAATGCTGGTTAAATACTGCTTTGGTGCATCAGGAGGGTCATTGGAAGCAAAGTGTGCAGTGTGTTTGTTTATAGATGAACTGCCTCCATGGAGTAGTAACTGAGAGTACGTTTCTCTAGGTTTCTCCTTGTTCTGGAGCACTAGCATATGCATATTCCATATAGCATATTCCATATGGATATTTTAACCCTAACCAGAATAATGTGTTATGAGTACATATGTGTTTAGATGCCAATTTTTAAACAGTGTTACAAGGGAAAATACAGATTTATTTAAAAACATTATGATCACCCTGGTATTGTGCTAAAACATAGAAATGAATTACGTCAAGGCTTTGAGATGCCATATAAACATCCCAGCCCAAAGATCAGGTGCAGAAAACAAACTGAGAGCAAAACACTTGGTTTCAAAAATAACAGGCTGTGTGCCATTGTGGCCAGGTATTGCAGCCACAGTTCAGATCAGCATTCACAGTCCAGCACCTGCCCAGCTTTACAGAGAAGACAAATAGCAAGTAAGCCTTGCTTTAGTAAAGTCTTGAAGACACACGAAGCTCCATGAAGGTCTTGAAGACACATGAAGATCATAAACCAGTGAGGCTGGATAATTAGCTGATAGCTTCAGCTCTGCAGGTACAGGAACACTACAGTGTTCAAACGCTGTCAGATAGGTCATGTCCTCTTCCTCCCTCACACTAAAAGCTAGTGGGGTTGTGGAGAATGCTGATAGTATTTGAAGTTATGTGTGGTGTGTGCCAAAGTGGGTGATACACAAACGTATTTTCTTGTGGTTATCAAGATGAAATGGTCTTGTCAGTTAAGGAAAGGGAGTGTGTAACAGAACTGCACCTGCAGAGGTCTGGATTCAATTATAGTCTGTTTCAAGGCTGATCCATTAACTGGGGGTTTTACATATTGGGGTTCAGTGTAGGATCAGCCACAGAAAGCCGCAGGTGCTGAAGAAACAAAGGATGACTGCTCACAGGGATTGGAGCCTGTGTGCAGATTTACACCATCTGCCCGGTGTGGGGCAGCAGCATCAAGATAATCTCCACCTCTTTCCGGTAGCCACGGGTTAACATTCAGAATGTTCCATTCATCATTCCACCTCCTTCTGTGTCTGGGGACTCTGAACAGTTGTGGCAGGAGCAAAGAATATTCTGCTTATGTTGCCTGACGTGCCTCTAGGAAACCATTAATGGGCTCTGCTCCTGGGAGTGAATTGGAATGGCATTTGCAGTTTGCTCCTTTATTTCAGATATCTGCTTAATACCTTCCATCGAGCTCCAAGAAGAGCCACATACAGTACACAGACCTTTTTCTTGAAAGACAGCGCATAAGCACATATAATGCAGTCATCAGCATTGTAGTGCATTAGCATCAGGGTAGCTGAGGCAAGAGCAAGAGCCACAGAAAATCAGATCCCAGTACAGTCTACAGTTTTACTTTTTAAACTAGTCTGGTTGCTTGCATGCAGATTTGATGTTTTCAGCTTTAGTTTGTTTTCCTCTGCTCACTTATTTCTTTGTTATGTCTTTTTCATCTGCAGTCCCCTTTCTTCCCTTTCCTTGCCACTTCATATGCTTTTTCAGTGATAAATTTGCCTTCGATGGTCCCAAGCAGCGGTACTGGGATGTGGAGTCAAGTCTAAACTTTTCTGAAATTCACAGAGGTTCAAATCAGGGCTTTGCTTTAAAACAACCTCTTGTCTAAGTTTTCACACCACCCATGGTAAAGGCACTGCATGCTCCAGGTGATGGCACCACACGCTGCCATCAGACTTAGGGTTGAACTACACTCACATCTTTAGTCCAGTTGCTGGTTTAACCAGGGAAATGATATGAAGGAAAAGCTCTTTTTAACGAATCTGAAACCAAGCGCAAATATTAATGACATTCCAGCTCTGTGAGTGGGGGAAGGATCCTTATCCCGTTTCACAGATGGGTGAAATCTGAAGCAAGGTGATGAATTTAGTCAGTGGCAGATTGAAGAATGGAAGCCTTTTTTCAACTTCCTGGTGTGTGCTCTAATTCAGTGTGTACCTATGCATTGTCATTGCTTTAAGTTTACACTTCAACACTGAATTGCTTCTCAAGCAAGAAAACAAGCCTTTCAGGTTTATTCAGTCAACAAGCAGTGAAAAGCTCTGGGGATGGACAAAAATGGAAGAGAAAATCAAAGCTGACATAGGGTGGATAACACGAGTGAAAACAGTGCTCAGCACTTGCAAGGACAAGTCTAACTCTTGCAGCAACAAATCTTTCTCTCTCAAGCTGCTCTCTTGCAACTCCACCCCAAGGTGTCCTTGTGGGGCACTGGTCAGAGGAAAGCTTGGCCTGGAGGAGAGCGCTTTCCTTCTGGGTGGATGAGGTGGGCAGTGAGACTGGAGTAAAAGAACGGCTGCTTCTAAGAAGAAAAGAAGGAAATAAGAGTTGATTAAACAAACGCTAAAAGCCAGACTTCCTCCTCCATGGAAGCAACCTCATCCCCACTGTCACCTGCAGAGAAGCCACAATGGTTACATGTAATTACAGACCTTTTAATCGCCTGCTTATAGCATGTATAGGCCAAAGGGACCCTTTCAGAGCAAAATTGTTTTGAAAGGAATAATAAAATAAGCAAATAAAAAAAAAAACCCAAAAGCATTTCTTTTCATGAAAGGTTTTCTAGCAATAGGTCTGTGCTTGATGATAACTGAACCCGGAGGTTATTCTCACCTTAGCTTCTCTTTCTCCTTGTTGGAAAGACTTCAGTTCTTCTTTCTTTTATTTGCTGTATTTAATCAGAATTATTATACTTTATTCTTGATTTTGTTCTCTCTTGCAACTTCTTTTCTTATGGAGTGTGAGGTGGGTCAGAGAGAGTTTCTGAGACCTTACCATGAGTCTGAAATGTTGAATGACTGTATAAAATGCAAGTACAATAAAATAAACATCTGGTGCTCATTTGCCAGGATTGAAGTAAGGCCTTTTAAGACATCATGCATGTGGTTGGGACTTGCTTTTAGGAAGCACAAAGTTTCAACCCATACATCAAATCCAGCAGTATAACTTTTCTCTCCAGTATGATGGATTTTCCATGTTTTGCCAAAATTAATGTATGACAGCTAGTGAGGACCTGATCGATGACCTTATGTGCCAAAATCGAAGTACTTGAGCTCTAGGTTGCTGAACTGGGAGACAGAGAGGAGGGAAGGAGTTTCCTCCGCTTGCTATGGGACATTCTCTGCCTGAGCGAGCTGCTCACAATTCACTGATGATGAAATGAAGGCATTGTGGTTCCAGTCTCTGGATATGTTATTTGTTCCACTGTGAAATGTTATTAATTTTTTCTTTACAAATGGACAGTTCCACTTCACTGCTAAAATCGGCTTTTAGCCAATTTTTTGCTGGAGTGGGGAGCCAAAAACTCATCTGGCAATGTGTAACTTCAGGGGTCTTTTTGACATGAAATTGTTACAGGATCAAGTGTAGAGGGCACAACTGTGGCCTTAGAGAATAATTAGTAAGGAAATTCGGAAGGAAAAACCCTTCATTCATTGGTGTAGATGTGAAGAAGGTTTGTAATAATTAGCTTAGATACCTTCAGAAACCTCTAGTTGTATTTAGTAAGTGTTTGTTCCTATATATTTTCATGTCACCATCTAGAATATATTTACATAAATAGGCACTTAGATCCTCAATGCCTAGTATCTGTTTGCATGGGCTGCTGGCAGGCAGACTACATGGGTACACTTGGCTCAACCAGCCAATTACTTTACTACTTATCTTCATGTCACTGCCCTGCTTTGTTATTGCAGCCTTCAATGCCGCTTCTGTCTTCATCAACACTGTCTCATTCATGCTGTTTGCTTTGATGACTTTGCTGGGCACCCTCTTTCGTGTTCTTGTCTCCTTGTGAGGGAGGCTTATTCTTCTGCAGTTTGCCTGCCTGGCTCACAAGCCCTTGTGAATCGAATTGACAGTATTAACCTTACACAGAAGAGCAATGCTGGAGGATAAATGCCAATGCTTTGCTTACTCTGGCTCCCATGGAAGTCAGCAGGAGGAAGACTAAGCATGGCACATCATGATATATTACACTCAGCTACCTCTAGATGAGATGCTTGAATCAAACCATGTAAGTTTGTTTAATCAATGTGTCAGTTGCTGGCTGTAAAAGGCTGCTTTACAGTGGAGATTCAACATACTATTTCTGCACAGCAAGAGCATGTCTCGTAGATTTTACTAGATCCTGAGCACATGTGCAAGTGTCTGTGGAATCAGTTACATAAATACCTCGTTATAACAGGCTGTACACTCTTCCCTGCTATTGTGAGTTCCCGTCAGAAGTACTTCATTCACATCTGACATTGTTCCAGCAATGGGTGTTCCATATAATGAAAAAGATTCCTGACTGGTATTGAGATGGCTGTTGGACTGGTTTCATCTACCCGTGTTTAGTGATGTGTTACTGACATGAGCAGAAGCATGGCATGAGGAGATAATAAATTAAGTATAGGTAATCATCATCTAGGTCTCAGGTTTTCCAAATCAGACATAGAACAAAAGTACATAGAAGTGTGTTTAGGTCCAGAATATTTAAGCATACACTAAATGTTTTAGCATTGAAGTATTTTGAGACATGATGTTTAAGTATTCTGCTGGTTATGAGCCTTAATAACAAGAGATGGGGGTAATAAAAGCCCTCTCCCATCTCCTCAGAGAAAACTGTTGCCCAAATCCTGACAAACCAATTTTAAGGAGATATTTTAGGCTGATGTTTTGAGCAGATTCTTCAGTTCCTGAATTGGGGATGCTCCCAGTTTCCATGCATTTTGATAAAAAGTGTGTGGGTTTGGGGGCCCTCTGCAAGAAGAGCGACTTTTCAATATAAAAGGTGCTCTATCCAACATCAGAAGAGAGAATGGGAAATTCAGCTTCCTGGCTGGGTGGTCTAAATATTGGCACATGATCTTCTGCAGCAGTTTTAGATTTTGAAAAGCAGCTTTTCCAGCACGTGTTTAGAATTGGAATAGTTTACAATGTGAAGAAAAAACAAATCACAGATCTCCAGTGTAAGTATGGAGGACCAGTCATCTCCTGTTTCCATATACTGCTTCTTGTGCCAGGATTCAGCAATGCCCAGGAGAAGGCTTTTGCTGGGAGGGTGATGCTCAAAAGCTAAAGGAGACTTAGTAATGGGAGCTGGAATCTGATAGACTTTGGAGCCTTAAGTCCTGGATAGGTGGGATCTAGTAATCTTCCTCCTTAAGTGGAAGAGCAGTAAACCTGGCTGGCTGTTCATCCTCAATGCAGTGTCAGCCATGGCCACTTATGTGGTGTGTGTATTCACCTCTCCTGTGCAAATCAGAGAAAGAACAGCTTCTTTTCCAGGAATGGGAAGTTCCTGGCTCTATTACATATGGTAATAGAAATATGCTATATCAACTGCTGATAAGGTGCTGATTTAAAGAGATGCAGACTGTAATAAGTTGTGGGTTTCAATGGACAGATTTACCTCAGAAAGACTGAATACAAGCAGAAAGGTTTTTGATTGTCTTCAGTGATCAACATCTTGAATTTGAGACCTAGATTTCCTCCAAAAGCAAGTGGACAAAATTCAATTGTTAACAGTTTATCTGTGAGGATTTTACATTGTCTAGCTCCTTAAAGAAAACAGCTTGCGGAGTAAAACCAATCCCTTTTGCTTTGCTGTCTTTGCGTTGGTGTCTGCACAAGTTCTTTTTGTTGTTGCTGGTCTGGTTTGTTTTGTTTTGTATGAATTAGGTCACTTTCCAGTCTCCTCGCATTAAAGCATGGTAATAAAATCCAATGTGACAGTTCCCCAAATGTCCCAGTGCTTTCAAGAGGGAGGTGTGAGGCAGCAAAGAAAGGCTCTGCCCTTGAAGGAATTAAATCTCTTGGAAAACAGTCTCAGGCCCTTCCAAGCGCTTCATTGACCGACTTTCCAACGAACTGCTGACAACCTAATTGGACTGTGTTTGGATTGGTAAAACAGATCAGCGAGGCAGTCCCTAAGCAAAGGGGAAGATAAGCAGGGAAATGCTCTCAGGCTGCTCTGAACTTCCTCAGGCTGCTACACCATGCAAGAAGAAAGAGCCCCAGGCTAATGCTTCTTTCTTTATCTGCTCCTCTGTGATGAAGTCTGGCTAGTGCAAGACACATAGACCACACCTGCTAAGGCAAGAGGAGACAAGCTGGGCAGTATGGGCAGCTACTGGGCTCCAGGGAATCAGAACTTCATATTTAGTGGGGGAGAGAAAGGTTAGATGGAATGGTGGAAGGTGTGCTCTCTGCTACACGTGATGTTGCTGCAGCTTGCTCTCCATGAACTGATACTGCAGCAATCGCAGTGCCTGAGGGTCATGGTTAACCTCTTTCCAGTTTCCTTCATCCCTTCGTCCTCTTTTAAGTAACTACCTAAAAAAGAAGAAATTCTTGGGTTCACTAGATTGCCCTTAATGCAGTCCCGTCAAAACAACAGATTCTTTTGATGTCATGCCAAACTCCTTGCAAGAAGAGCTATAACCTTTCCTTTCTGGAGCAGCTCCATTTTGTTTTCATCTCTGATGAAACCTAAATCCATGACCTAAGTTCCAAACCATACACTAAGACTTAACTCTGATCAGAGACATGTTTATCTCAAGGTGAAGATGTTCAGAATTTTAATATCATTGCAGTGAATTCCACTACAAGTACACATGCTCAGATAAATTAATGCTGTAGGCATAATACCTGTGGATTAGGTGCATATCTTCTTTCAAAATTGTAATAGTTAAAAACACTGATACCAGAGGTCCAGGAATGTAGAACCGGCATCCCTTTGAATCCTATGTGTGATAAAAGGTTAATGTAGAGTGCAAATAAAGTTTGCACCGCAAGACAAAGGGTATTGCAGTAAATCAGTCTCTAAACATATAGCTGAAATAGAGAAGAAAGAACAAACTTGAAGACTCAGAATGAATCCAAGGACCTGTTTCTAGTAGATTTCTTCTGGAGATCCCCATCTCTATGCAGAGGTGAATGTCCCTTTGATGTTTCTGACTCCCCACTATGTCAAAAGGAATACATTCTGTGTGGAGCTGTAGCTGTTCAGTTGTAATTGCAGGTAGAACTGACCTCATAAAATGAGTGTAAAATTAGTAACAACATATAATTATCAAAGCTTATCCCTTTTCTTTCTCACTCATTTTACAGTTTCTCTGAGTAATGTCATTTCCTTCTGTAATTTAAACTGGATTCACTGTACTCATATCTCTTAAGTCTGCTTTTTTTTCATTAAGGCTTCACAACCAGCTGAAATTAAACCTAGCCAAAAGGAGCTCATTATCTTCCCTTTACCTTGTCTCCTTTCTGCCTTCAGTCCGTTTCTTTGTCTTTCCCAGTCACTGAGGAAAACATAGTTATTCAGTCTATTTCTCAGGTCTGTTTCTCAGACTTGGTCTTCACATTTGACTTGCTGCTATTCTAGTGTTATGTTATGTCTGTCTCTGAAGCTTGTAGAGTCATTCTCTATAATATCTCTATGATAATGGCAGCCACAGGGCTAAACTTTCATCCTGGGGCTTGAGTCTCTGCTGCAGTAATATTCTTTTCTTGGTGATTTGGATTGCTCTATCCAGAATGATTTTGCTATGACCCTTCTGACTCATCAACACACTCTCTCTTGTTCTCTTGTCTTTATTTTGCTAAGCATAAGCCACTTGTCTTTGCTCTCAAGACCACTTATAGCCCTTTTATCCTCCATCACTCAGTGTAATAGATTCTTCAGTAATCATGGTAACAATAGTTGTGGGCTAGAGTCTGCTTTCTTTTTCCACATGCAACAGTGTATTATTACTCCTGGAGTAGCCGCTTTGGTTTCAATGGGCATATTGGAGAGATTGCAAAGAACTCATTCAGAGTAAGGGTAGGAAAATCTGCTCTGAATTAAAGAATCTCCAGATGAAATCATTGGATCGATTTCAAAAATTAGGATCCTCTGAAATAGCAAAGCAACAAGAACAGATGTACCATCATGTTAACATGCATTACAAATGAAGTGAATGGATGCCTGTGCATGAACGCGCTGACTTGTAGCATCCATCAGCTCATGTTTTGTAATAGCTGGGGTAAGAAAACTGTGAAAAATCAGCATAATTACACTCATACAATATTAATTATAATACTGCACCATTAGCTGGTTTAGAAAGCTTTCAAAGACAGATATAGATAGATCTGACATGGCACCGCTGAACCAATAAGCAGATTTATTAATCTTCGATCTGCTTGTGCCCAGGGCTACCCTCTTTGCAGTCAGTAGGAGTCATTCTTGCTAATGATGAAACTGTTTAAGAAAGAGCATTAATGGAGAATTAATTAAATATCATTAAGTAAACTAGAAGTAGCTCTTGTCACCACAGAGAATCATGCATGAGTCATTGAGAAGTGATTGGATTTAACAGCTTAACTGAACAAAACTGTTCCTTTAGTCCAAGATTTAAACTTTCCTAGAACACCAATTGAAATGCATTGCCACAACGAAGAATAGTGTATCTCTGTTTGGTTTATGTATTGGTACAGTGGGTAAAGATCTGTTTCTGTGTGCGTTAGGATTTATCAGAAATTTGGTGCTCACTACTTTGGAGTAGGTAATAACTGAAAACCTGGAGGATACTGAAGTTTATTTTTAAAATGGTGTAGGGTGAAAAACAATGGTTTATGTAGACTCTGTGATGTAAAACGTATGTCTTAAACTTTGAAAGTAGCACAAATGAATAGTTAGCTGCTTTTCTTTGTCTCTTCCCTGTGAGTATATTTCCCCATTTTCAAGTGCATCAAGAGTTCATTCATTTAAGAGAACCTTTCTAAGTCCGTGGCAAAATACTCTCTGTGTATCAGTGACATGCATTTAATGGAAGTTGACAGCAAATGGCTCCGTTTTCATAATGTTCCAGATAAAACACTGCCTTTTTATGAAAGCTGACTTAAAATTGAAATCAGTCTCATAGATAAAGTACTTTTATTCTAACTGCAAGACTGCACAGTTCTATGTACTATAGAGAAATGGTGAGGAGGTGCTGCCTACAAAAGCGCGTGTATGTGAAAGACATTAGTTTGGGGTTTGGCAGGTGAAGTTCTTAAATATCAATACAGTGACATCCATTCTGGTAGGAGTTAATCTTCATAGAACTGATCCAAGTGGTAGAGAAAGAATGATTTCCTAAGGCAGCAGCAGACCATATTAGCATCTGCAGTGGAAGTCTGGATTTCTGGCACATTGCCGGCAGTGCTTTATACCACAGGAGTTCCCTTGGAAGCCTGCAAGTGCAATAGTCTCTTCTTTATTTTCTATTCTTGCATGACTCAGAGGCTTATTCTGGCAATGTGCTTTCCTGTGGGGATGGAGATATAACAAGGATTTTTAAAATTTGATTTCCAAATTTCTTTTCCTTCTTAAATTCCAGTTCTGGCACCTCACTTTAAAGTGTGGGTTTGCATTCCTGCCTATTGCTGTAAATATGCACCCTGGTGAGATACAGCTGGCAGAAAATCCACTCAATTAAAAACAGTGAGTTTCAAACTGAAGCGTGGAGTTATCCTGCTTTGCTCTTCTTTTTTTAAAATCCCTTTTCTATGCTTTTTATTTATAAAGATATAAAAGGGGATGTGGGACAATCAAATGCCATGACCCTGCTACTGCTTGATCACGGATTACTATAGTGCCCTTGGATAGTCCTGGTTAAGATTCGCTAGATTTCCCTCCTATCTCCAAAGTGAAACAAAACTTACAGGGCAGGGCTGGCTCCAGAGGGACTTTGAAGAAAACACCAGAATTTGCTGAAGCCTACATTTCACAGAGCAAAGGAATGGAAAGGAAACTCAGAGGATTATTTTTTCTCTAATTCTTTACATTTACAGGAATTTGAAGGAAAATCACACAGATATGATTTGTTTTCTTAGCTTGCGTCGCCTTCAGATTATGTCAGTTTGATGTAAACATAATAAGTAGTATTAAAACATTAGTTTCTTACAGTGCCAGTGTTTTAAGCGGCAGCCTAAGGGAAGTGATTTTTCTTCATATTCATCTGATCAAATTCCAAATATCAATTATTTCTTTTTCCCCACAAGTGAAACAATTGGCCTGGGAAAGATACCAAGAACTTAAAAACTGTTCCAGCATGTTGGCTTGTACACCTCCTGGCTGGTAAAGCAAGTGTTTCTAATAGTCCCGTCATCTTTCTACGGTCCTATCCTAATATTCTCATCTGCTACAACATTACATCGTGTCTAGAGATCACAAAGAGTTAATCTAGCAGAGCTACTCCACAACAAGCAGTGATGCCGTGAACAAATGACCTCCTCTTTTCTATTGCTGTCAGTGCCCAGGGCTGGGAAATGAAAGGTTTTTATCTGTTCTGAAACTGCTGTTGATGTGCTGCTGTTGGGCTGTGACACACAACAGTAAACAGTCTTCTAGATATAAGTCAGGACTGTCATGCACTTAGTGCTGTAAGAGCTCTAAATGTCCTTATATACTACTTGAGTTCCACTTTCGATACTCAGTTGGAATTGGGAGACTATGGTACAGATTTTTTTTCCAGCTTCCTAGTGGATTATTGGGAAGAGCTAAGGGTCTGTAAATCAAGATACAGATCCTGCAAGGTACAGAGAGCTTTTAACTCTTGCTTTAGGAAGCAAACCACCAGTACTACTTCAGCTGGAGTCCCACATCACTCATCCTTTCTGCCTATCTCGCTGTTCATTGCCATTGTGAGTCTGGTTTGTATTTAGCATGGTGGCCCACCTACTCTTCTTGTCAGATGCAATTAATGTCACAGCATCCAGAGGAAGGAATGACATTTGAGAGCTGGCTGCAGAGCCTTGTTTCCTCATACAGTATGACTAGTTAACTCTTCACTTCTTTTCTTGCCTAGCCTTTCCCTAGGTTGGGAACTCCATCTGAAATACGTGCCAGCTGAACTGGCGAGGTGATTCATTTCAGATGCAGAAGATAATAGCTTAAGCCAGTAACACATTACATCTATTTATGGGTTTCTTCCTACCTAAAGAGACTAGTGCAGCAAACTATATACAGCCAGTGTCATACCACTCACTGCATGTGAGCGTGGTACAACCAGGCCTTTAGAGCTGATAGTTGAAACCAGTTGCCAGCAGCAAACTACGCTGTCACAGTCATTAGACTGAAAACCATGGGATGTGCATTAGAGATTGTTGTGAAAGTATATTCTTTCTGACCACAGCTACAGGCAATGTCTTTCTGAAGCAAGAAATAAATCATCAGAATGCAGGTCTGATTTAACAGCGGAAAGTCAGGAGGAGGTTTTATGCTGTTTACCTTGAAAGGGATGGGGAACCTTTTTTTTTGGTGTCTATAATTGTTCTAATGAGTTCATGTGAATGTTTCATTATTCAGCCCGTGGTTCTCTGCCCATTTCCCAAAGGCAAATATTGTTTCTGGAGCTGGGATATCCCAAAATGATAAGCAAGTTGTTGTTCCTTTGTAGAGAGGTTTGCTGATGTCACTTGAGAAGACCAGCAAACCTCTCATACAAGTCACAGTGGACAGAGATAATTGTAGCTGGTGTCACAATCTGTCCTTGTGTGCCTTGCCAGGAGAGCACCATTGCCTGATGACTGAAATGAAGTGCTGAATCCTCTCCAGTTCTTAGTTCCCTCCACTGATCAATGCTCGTACGCCTCAGTTTCTTGCACTGCAGGTACAGCTCCCATATCTGGCACCTGGAAGCAGAGAGAGGTATTTAGTATCCCACAGGCTGACTGCCTAAGGATTATGCCACCTATACCACACCTGTGCTGCACCTATGCCAGTTTGCTGAAATCCATAGTGTATCAAGTCCTTAACAGATAGTGAATTCACATTCCTGAAGCACAAGGAGCTCCTGAATACAGTTTAGTTGCCTTGATATTTACCAATCTTTCCCTTTTGTTTTATATCATAGGCAGTTTTTCCAGTAATCTTACTTCTGACAGTGGAACATCTCTTTGTTCAGGATAGTAGCCTCCATTACTAAACTCTCTCTCTGTCTAAGAGGGTTAGTCCAAGTCTTTTCATTACTACTACTCTGGCAATAGATCATGGAATTTCAGAAACAACAAAAAACCATTAGAGAGAGTCCATTCAAAGTCAGTGGTATTATTATCTTGGCAGAACCCCTCCTGTTCCATAAAGGAGGATGCATTCAGTTTAGTGGCTTTCTGTCATAGCCCATTAAGCAAAACTAAAATTAATCAATATACTACAATTTCTTCATTTCCCGCTGTGATAATCTGCAGTTATCTCTCTGACATATGGGCTCTATTTCTTTAGAAATTCTGCTTGGGCTTGTAGCTTTCATTTTAGCAGAGATTCAACAGCCTGGGTCCCAGATACATACACTCTTTCGTTTGTACCAAGAAAATATAATTCACAATTATTTATGAATGAACAAATGTAGGCAGAATTACATCTACAGCATCTGGCATAGCAGGGACTTTAATCTTGGGAGGTTCTTTGAAAGCAATAGTAAAAGTGCGTAGTTGAAAAATCTTAGTGATGTCTGTGTTCATAGGCCCTTTTATGATTTAGGTCTGGCTGTTTCTATGGAACTATTCAATGTTTCTTTTGGGTGTAGACGTAGACTTAGTATTGCTTTTAAAATATGCACATAATAACATTTCTTTTGTAAACCATCTGCCCAGACACAAGCACTCTAAGTGATAAACAAACAAGGCCATTCCTTTTTGTCCTTTTTTCCCCCCTTTTTTTCTCTTGTACGGTTGGAAAGTCAGAGCCATCTGACACTCTGGTGGCAGAAATTGAGTTCAGATGAGGAGTGTGCTCTTTATTCAGTGACCCACAACAGTTAATGGTCAAAAGGAAGTGTTTAGCTTTTTGCTCTACAATCTGTGGTTTGGGATAGCTGTTCCCATTTCTGAAATGGAAAGATGTTGGTGCTCTTTGCAAATTAAACCAGTATTGCAGTAAAATAAAGGTTTAAATATCCCTGCAGCTTCACTGTGGCCCCTTTTTCTGTCAGCTTTGTTCTGAAAAACAGAGGGATTAAATCAGCACAACCAAGTTTTGAGTGTAGCTATTCCCTTTAATAGTGTACCTGTGTAGTCATCTTTCTGTTGTTTGTATGCCAGCTTTTATGTAAATACCTTCCTGCAAAGCAATTGTAGCATTTCACCTGCTTACTTTGAGAGCCGATATCTTTAACCTACTCAACATAATATCCTGTCCTTCTCCCATGTTTTTCTTGTTAACATTATTGATGGAAGATGCTCAAAGGAAACTGCTCAAGGCCGAATGCATCTGGGATGCAGATGGTGCAGTGACATGAAGCATGCCCTGCGCTAGGTGGTGCTGAAGGGGGAAACTGCAGCCTCCTTAGTGCTCCCGCTGCTGCCGTTATCTTTAAAGTCGAGTTCAAATTGATTCTGAGACAGAAGTGGATTTCTTAGATTTTGAATGAGAAAGGGGCTCTTGAGAAAAACGAGACAAATTCTCTAGAAAGTGTCTTATTTGTACTAAGGGGTTGCATGAATGTAAAGTAACGTCTGCTCTTCCTGAGGGACTGAAGCCCCAGGGAGCGTGTCCCTGTATCTGGGCCAGATTTTCTGCTTTTCCAGGGATCTATGAAGATCCCTGACCTGTGCAGCCATTCAGAACATCAGGCTTTTCATGTCTTACCTAAAGAAAAAGGAATTTTCAGGTGTAGGTGCTTTGCTCATAAGCACTTTTGAAAATCATGTGGATCCTAAACTATAAATTGAGAAGCCTAAATACAGCTTCTTCTTTGGAGAATTGTGTTCATACTTTCCCAGTTTGATTGCTTTCATCTCTTCATCTGAGTGTAGAGTGAGGCACATAGGTAAAAATACTGCGATTCATGGAGGTGCTGATTACCCTCTTCTTCTACTGACACCAGTGGGAGTTCAGACAGTTATTAATTATAAAGTCTGAGGTTCTTTTACTTGGATACCTCATGGTATAGTTTGTACATATTTCAGTATCCTTGTTTGAAAATCGTGGTCTTAATCACTTAGGTCCCTTGAGATGACCCCTCTAATCTTAATTGACAAGGAAGTGGCTTGAGTTATCTTGATGCTTTCCAGATAATGTTTAGACAAAGAATGTCTGCATTATTGCTTTTCAGTCTGAAATCTGCAGATCTAGTACTAGGGAGGAAGCCTGGAAAACAATAGCCCCCTTGTCAGAGACTCTGGTTTCTGTTGGGAACGGTCACTTGGCCTGTTTGGTTAATAAGGCCCAGAAACCTGCTGAATTAGAAAGAGCAAAGGATGTTAGTTTACAAGGTCAGAGGGTTAACAATGGAAGGAGCAGTTGCACTCAAGGTCATTTTCTGAGCAAAGGTTAGCAGGACAAAACAAAGATGGGAGAAGGATTGTGAGACTTGGAACACCTATGGCTTACATATTCCTAGACCTCATCTTCTGGCAGTATAAATTGTCGTATCTGTAGTGGAACTAGTAGAATCATGGCTGCTTTTATTGGTAAGGAATAACTCCAAACCCTTAGACTTATTATTGCTTTGAAATAGGCTGATGAAAAAGTTTTCAAAAGCATTTGGAATTTTAAATTGAATTAACAGATGAGATCCCTATTTCCTGGTTCTAATTTATGTGGAATGCTAAATATTCTGTTGCGTTAGGAAAGAGAAAATTAATTTTCTTCATCTTCTGTTTGTCTGCCAGATGTAGTGGAAAGCTTTTGAATTTAGCATATACACAAAGGTCAGGGCACCAGAGTAAAACCTAGGATTGTGCAAATGGCATGGCCTTTATAGCTTCAGGACATGGCCTTGTTGGGAGTTCATTCCAGACCTAAATGAGAATATATTCCTTTGAATTCTCTCATTCTTCTTCTGGACATTTGGAAAAAATAACACAGTCCTCTATCCCTGGAGACGAAGATCCTCTAAGAGTCTCCAAAGGCCATGCATCAGGAGGTCCATCTGCCTGAGGAAGTAAATCTTAATAGACCTGTGCTGTCTTCAGAGAAGAGCCGACACAGTTTGATTACTTTTATATTGACAGCTACGGCTTTATTAATGCCTTTTGTTCAAGCAAATGAGACTTGCAGAGTTCCCTAAAGCCTCTGTGAAAATCACTGATTTCTGACACCATAAGCCCTTCATGAAAAAGAAGCAACTTTTCTGCATTAGTGGTCACAGGGAGTGTTTCCAATATCACAGTGAAGCTTCAGACTGTCGCAGCCTACAGTATTAAGGCAAAGCTGGGTAACACACAGAGCACTGCTCCCACTTTTCTGGCATGGTTCAGTTTGTTGTGACCACAAAGGGAAACTACCAGGCATAGCTCAAAGGAAAGGCTGGGTTTTAAAAGCTGCTTCATCAACACCACTACCCCTTGCCTGACTCAAATGCACATTTGGAGACATCTACTAAATACATGATATGAGCTATTTATTTAAAAGCCTCTGGTAGGGGAACAGTAACTTCATTCCTGACTGTTGGACGTACCTGTGAAAGCTTATTTGGATCAGAGATAGTTCGATTTTATTTCCTAGAGATCTATGTAGACCAGTGTGTCCCAGCCTCAGGAGCCCAGGAAGTGCTTGCCTCAGATCCTCTGGTCTCCTAGCCTAGTCCTTGCCTTAAGTTGCTTGTGAGCAAGTGCAAGTGATTTTACTGCTTAAAGGGCTTTGCATTATCTTGGCTGAAGCAAAGGAATTGGGCTGAAGGGATACATCCCCAAAATTAGTTGAATCACTCTGAATACACCATTTCATTCAGCTTCCTTCAGTAAAGGACAAACTGGGGAAAGAGAGCTGCCCTTGATTCACAGAATCACAAAATCCATCAAACATGCGTAAGGCTCTTCACAGAGGATGACTTTCACTCCCAGGCCATTCTCAGCTGTAATGGAGTCTGAAACTCAATACATTCTTTTTTCTTTTTCTTTCTGAAGTGCATTATTTTACCCCCAAAACCATCAAGATCTGTTTAATTGCGTCAATAGATTTTTTTCCCTATTCATACAAGACTGTATTTTAAACTTGCAGATTGTTAATGTGGCTTCAAAACTGTTACTTTCTGCCCTGTTGCTTTATCTGAACCAAAGGGGCTTTGGGACTGATAACTCCCTGTCAGCTGCCAAGCCACATGCAGAATCTGACTTTTCGGAGGCAGAAGTGTTCAAGGCAGCTGGTGATAGCTGGGCAGTTTGGCCAGAAGGTAATATCACTTACATTCCTAACATTCTCAGTCAGTGCTCAGATTCTGTGCATGTACTTTAAAAGGTCCTCCAGCTACTTAAAATCTATATTGGATGCTGGTTATTCAGTCTGACCCTCCTGCACAACCATTTAGCAGTTTGCAAGTGGTTTTACAAAGCAGTAATTTAAAATAATTTATATTACAGACAGAATATTAGTCTGAAACTGAGTGATCTTGATTTTCCTCTCCGCTAATATTTGTGGGTTTATTCTGGTACTGGCCCAGGAAAACGTACCCTTGAGCATCTCTAAAACACGGTTCCTAGTTATTATGTTACCAGCATTGCCACTGCGCAGCGCTGGATCAGGATCAAATTGCTCGGCAGTCTGCAGAATTAATGCCCAAGTGAAAACACAATCAAACTCCCTTTGTTTTCCAAGTAAAAGCAGCAAATTTCACTTTGGTTAAGAAAACAATCCCCCATTTTATTGTATTCTTGTGGCAGTTCAGGAAAGCAGGTGGCCAGCTTAAAGCCTGACTGTGGCAGAGAACAGGGATCAATTAGTTCCCCTTGAAATAGAACATTATAGGGAAGGAATTAAATGATAATATTTAGTTGCTTTTAATGAACATAAAACTGACAAACACTTTGCTGTCTGCCTTTACCAGTGTAAGTATTCATTTAGTTTCTGATTAGTTAGGTCTCAAAAACCAGCAGGGTAACTTGGGACTGGGTATCCCTCTAACATTTTAGCTTGGGAATAGTGGGTATTCTTTCAGCTTGATGAGAGTGCAGTAGAAGGCACAAGGCAACAGTGCAGAAATGCTGTGTACTCTGCATACATTTGTATTACATTTCACCTATTGTTGTGCTGGAGGCCCACTGTAAAATCATTTGGCAGATAAATTTACAATGGTAATTTGCCTTCCAGTTGTATAATTTATTAATGTCAGAAATAATTTATTATATTCTTCCTTAAACCAAGCTTTTTTTTCCTAGGTACCACCTTAGTAAATAAAATTTATTGTTTACACCAAGCCTCATGTGACTTCCCGGTGGTCAGTCCATAACCTCAGGGGGATAGTTTTGGTCACATTACTGGTCACTTACTTGGATGGATGATGGAGTGCCCCAGTCCCATCTGTACATATATTACTTTCTTTTGTCTTCGGGGCACCGTTGGAAAGATTAATTAGGTCCATCTGCAGGGAAGGATCAGCCTTAGGGGATTCAGGTAAATAAAATAAATGCCAAGGGGAAAACTGCTGAGGGGGATGTTTTGAAAATCAAACTGTTTTCCATAACATTAATGGGGAAATTACATACAGAAGGAGACTGAAAGAAAAGTAAAGCTGCCTTTTAGTCTGGGTGATTTCAGCATGACCTGATAAACATCTATTGCTGCTGTGCTAGGATAAGGATCTGTGAAGAGGGTTAAAGTCCATGGGCAATACTCTCAGCTGATATAAATCGGTATTGTGTTCTGATCTCAGTGGAGCTACCTTCACTTTATTGCACTAGAGATCTGCTGCAGTGGTACCATTTCTGTCCTTCAGTTGCATGACTCAAGACATGCAGTAAACTGATCCTAATTCACATTCTGTCCCCCTCTAGTTTCTTTTTCTTATTATAACAGTGCCGTATTTTTTATGGGTCTTACACCCTACCTCTGTTTTCCTTCCATTTCAGCTTCTTTCCATATTTTCTTCCTTATCTTTTTCTTCCCTTTCCTCCACAAAGTTCAGAATGCAAATGGATCCAATAGCATTGAGCTAACTGATATGGTCACAACTTGTAAAATAGAAACTGAACTCTTACTAACTTTTATATCCTTATTATTATATGCATAATCAGTTGCTATAACTAGTACATAAGCCATGTGAAATTTGTTGCCATTTAAGTTACATCCGCACTTAGACTGGTAAGTTGCCGTGTCAATCTAAGCGGGGGTTTGTATTCCACAGTGCAACGGGATAACAATCCACAATATTTGCATAAATACTGAAAAGAAAACCAAAAAGACAGTTTTCCTCCCTGAGCTTTAGCTGTCTTAAGGGACTGGAATATAAGAGTTGTTTTAGTTTGAAACTTCTATTGAAGGGAAGGTAGGTTCCTTGTGAGTTTGGAGGTCAACTCCAGCTGACTTTTAAATGAACTAGTAAAGCCAGAGAAACATGAGGGCATATTTTTGAGATAGAGAGGGAAAGCATAAATTATGTAAAATGAAAGGGAAGAAGCATGTAGAAAGGATACAAAGAAAAATGTAACTCAAAGGGCAAGGGGGGGGATGGCCATTGGTGATAAGTTCAGCTACTGCGTATACATGGATAGCTGCTGGTGAGAAGGAACATGCTGGCTCTGGAAATGCAGGTGCCTGTCTCCAGCCTGTGCCAGCAGCAGTGGCCCCTCAGCCTCAGAGAGGAATAATTCCTTCTGTGGTTGAACTTTGAGGTCTAATTCCAAACAGTTGGGGAGCCCACAGTGTGCAGTGCTTGAATGAAACTGCCTCTCCCTATGAATAAGGTGTGAATAGGTAGACATTGCCAGACAGAGCCAGTTTAGACATCTTAGGGTGTATCTGGGTTTTGGTTTTAGGAAATGTATTGTATACGTGAATCCATAACTCATGGTATTTAGATAAGATGTAATGTCAATTAAAATGTAATGTGATATCAATGTATTTAGGATGAACAGCTCCATGTACATTGCAGTAGTGTTCCTTATAGCTGCAGGGTATTCTGAAGGTTCTGTCCAGGTCTTCATGAAATAGGTCAATGGCCACAGTCCAGTACCTAGAAAGGAATTGGTATATCTTAGTCTCTCACAGCTAACATCTACTGGAATAGTTCTTGTTTGTACCAGTGGTGCAGCAAACAAAGGAACAGTTATAAAACTGCGGTGGTTCTTTAAAGAATAAATTGTCCTGCCCTTAAAGTCTTCTGGGCCAACTTATTTTCTCAGGTAGCCAAAGGTGGTCCCTACCTTGTTTATGTTACACACACTTATCACAAGTGGCTAAGGACTTTGCCCTGCAAAGAGTGAGCCAGATCACTTCCCCTGGGCTCGATGTATATGTATATTCTGCATAATTCTGGAAGCAAGCCTGAATGATGGTATTATGTTTTCAGTTGAGCAATTGGGAACTTGAAACTGAGGGACTGAGCAGAGTTTTTCTTCCCTGTTTCATAGCAATACACAGATTGAGTTTCTAGGACCTGCAGCCTTTTCTTCGTGAAACATGAATCTACCTGCAATAGGGAAATTATTTGTGTGTTTGGGTTTGGGTTTTGTTTGTTTGCTAGTTGGTTTTGGAGGTTTTTTGAGGTGATTGGAAATTTTTAAACAAAGTATTTCAGATGGGGATTAATCCTTTTGTCCTCTGCTGGGAAGTGAAAAGTGCTTCATGCTCTCTTTTCTGGGTTTGGTTTGGTTTGCTTTCAAAGAAACCCTGTTACTGAAAACAGATATTCCTCACCGAAGTTGTTATTTCAGGGGGGAAAAAAACACATGTCCATCAAAATATTTCAGGTAAAGAACCATGCCAGGTCTCAAGGGTATCCTTCTGCAAAAACAAGGGAAAAATACCAGTAGGAAAAGAGTGGCTACCAACAGACAAATATTTGGTTCTGCTCTGTGGTTCTTACTTAGGTAAAATTCTTCCTGGAATAAGAAGTGAGGGCAAATTTCACTGTGTAGGAACTGGAGAATCCTGCCTAACATATGGCTAAAGTAACTCCCAGATCTGTATATTTTCCAGGAGTGAACACATTTTATACATATCTCAAGTAACCAACTTGTTCATTTTACAGAGTGAGTCTAACAAGTGAAGAGTGGTTGTGAATGTACCATGAAGCTGGCTCAGCAAAGGTTTTCCGATAATTAAAATACATCTGGCTCTGTTCTGAGTGGGAAATCACAGACCTCTAATGTTCTGAGTATTTCCTTATGCACAACAGCAGCAGAAAAACTCCATATGCCTTAACCCATCAAATTCCGTTGTCCTTAATCATGTGGATAAATCAGATGCAATAAGGAGCTTTAATCTGGCATCTTTGACCTGAAACTGAGGGATTGGACATGGACATGGGAATGGTCTAAAAAGTCTGAGAGGCACAGAGCAGCACTCAAATTTTTAGGACACTGGTGTTAATTTAAACAAGTGCGAAATAGATTGATGTGATTCTCCATAAAAGCCTGTAACCACCATGGGCACTGCTCTTTCTCATGCATTAGGAATATCTTCCAGTTCCACAGCTATACCCTCCTAGTGCCCAAACTACCACAGAGCAGCAAGGAGTGTGTGGCTGTGACAGGGGAACAGCGCAGACATTGTCTGTGTCTTTATCTGTCACCCTTCTTGAAGGGGCAGGCTTGGATCAGGGGGCATTGACAGATTCCTTACAGCAACCTCCTACCCTGGAAAGGGTTCCAGGTCCTGCAGGTTAGCAACATCGGAGCAGACCTGACAGGCTGGGAGGTTTGTGTGCCTTGGGAGCTCAGGACTAGTGTGGAATGTAGGACTGTGCATCGGCCCTCCTGTGGAGGGGATCAACCCAGCATGAGCACGGAAAGGCTGTTTTTGTTTGATTGCCCTCTCCCTTCCCTACCTGCCTCTGCGGTCTTTCGTCAAGTCCTCAATATCCACCCCAGATGAGGGACAAGTGACTATCAGGCTCTCCTTCCTGGGGAACTCCAGGAGGCAGCTGGCAGGCTGTGTGGACAGGAAGGAAAAAAGGAAGGAAGGAAGGAAGGAAGGAAGGAAGGAAGGAAGGAAGGAAGGAAGGAAGGAAGGAAGGAAGGAAGGAAGGAAGGAAGGAAGGAAGGAAGGAAGGGAGGGAGGGAGGGAGGGAGGGAAGGAGGGAAGGAAGGAAGGAAGGAAGGAAGGAAGGAAGGAAGGAAGGAAGGAAGGAAGGAAGGAAGGAAGGAAGGAAGGAAGGAAGGAAGGAAGGAAGGAAGGAAGGAAGGAGGGAAGGACGAGTGAATGGATGGATGGATGGATGGATGGACAGATGAACAGGCGGATGGATGGATGGATGGATGGATGGATGGATGGATGGATGGACGGATGGATGGACGGATGGATGAACAGGTGGATGGATGGATGGATGGATGGATGGATGGATGGATGGATGGATGGATGGATGGATGGATGGATGGATGGACGGATGGACGGATGAACAGGTGGATGGATGGATGGATGGATGGATGGATGGATGGATGGACGGATGGACGGACAGGTGGACGGATGGATGGATGGATGGATGGATGGATGGATGGATGGATGGACGGATGGATGATTGGCTGGATGGAGGGATCGATGGACGGATGGGCAGATGGACGGACAGCCGGCGGGGCCGTGTCTGGGTGGGCCTGAGGGGGCCGGCGATGCCGCTGGCCCCGAGGGAAGGGGTGGGGGCCGGGTGGGTGTGACCCGATCTCTCCGCCGCCGACGCGGTCCGCCCCGCTCACAAGGTACCCGAGCGGCAGAGCGAGCCGCAGCAGCAGCAGCAGCAGCAGAAGAGCCGCCTCCCCGCCGCCGCCCGCAGCGCCCGCCCCGCCATGCCCAACTTCGCCGGCACTTGGAAGATGAGGAGCAGCGAGAATTTCGACGAGCTTCTCAAGGCGCTGGGTGAGGCGCTGGAGCCCAGCGCTGGGCAGCGGGAGGGGAACGCGGGGAGGGGGCTGCAGCCGGGGCCGAGCTCCGCTGCCCGCTGCCTGCGGGGCCAGGCACCCGGGAGAGCTCCGTGAGTCCACCGCGGGCGGGAAAGCGCGGCGAGCGCTGCCCGGGGGAGGTCGGGGCCCCACCGACTACCGCCGGCGGTCCTGCCCCGGGGCTCCTGCCGTGGGAGCCCTTGGAGACCCCCCGTCTGCCGCCCGTGCAGCTCCCCGCCGCGGCGGGTGCGTGGAGGGAGCTTTGTCGGGGGGCTAAGCGCAGTGCCTCTGCGTGGTGCTGGGCGAGCTCAACGCGGGGCACGGCTGGCGGCTTCAAGCTTTGCTTCCTCTCCGCTTCGCCCAGGTGTCAATGCCATGCTCAGGAAGGTGGCGGTGGCTGCCGCCTCCAAACCCCACGTGGAGATCCGCCAGGATGGGGACCAGTTCTACATCAAAACTTCCACCACTGTCCGCACCACCGAGATCAACTTCAAAATCGGGGAGAGCTTTGAGGAGGAGACGGTGGATGGACGAAAGTGCAGGGTAGGAGGAGAGCTGGGGGGTGTGTGCATATGTGTGTGACCAAGTTCTTTTTAGAAGGGACAATCGCTCCTGCTGCCAGCATCCCCGGCCCAGTGGCATCGCCCCCACCACCCTCTTCTTTACATCAACACCCTTTGGGGGATCCTAGTGGTCAACGCTCCTCTTGCCTCTCGTCCAGCATTTTCCCTCTTGCAGGTTAAAACTGAAGCGTGAAGGTAACAGGGCATGGCAGGTCCAAAAGGCAGAGTTTGTGTACTTACTTCTTCTTGGCTGGCAGGGTTTTGTCCAGCTCCTTTTTCTTCCCTCTCCCCTGGAGACCTCAGTTGCAGTTAAAGCTCTCCCCAGCCTCTGTCCCTGAACAGAGCACGGGGAATGGTGGAGAAAGAGAGACCTCAAGGGTCAGGATTTGGTGCACAAACCTGACATAACTTTTGTCACAAACTGAATCAGCAGAGATCACAAGCAGGGCTGTTGACTGTTACTAGTCTGGGGCTGAAATTCTCTTTCATTCCCTTTCCAAGCGCGTGTCTGCAGTTTGCTGCTCGTGTAAGTCTCTAACAGCGTAAGATGGACTTTCAGCTAGTGTTATACCAGCAGAAACACTATATATAGATACTGTTTCCATCTCCTCATGCAGAAGTGTATTAGGTGGTGTTCACTGGAGGGTTTGGGGCTTAATTTTATGAGCCCCTGCTCCTCTCCTTTGTAACCACTTCTATGGTTGTGGAGGGGACTTCAATTTGGCAGCATCCGCCATCAGCTTCGCACTAGTCTAGATACACGGGACCTGAAGTACTGGAGAGCTGGGCTGTGATCATAGTTGTCTTGTGAAAAAAGTTATCCCAGGCTCTGGGCTAGTTTTCTTTTCCTCAGGTACTTTACTCTCACGCTTACAAGAAAAGTACATAAAAGCAGTATGAACAAGGAGTATTGGAATGTAGTCCCAAATGAGGATACAGTTTTAAAAGTACCCTATGATTGTGAAATATTCAACTTCCCAAAATACAATCTCTGCTAATTCTTGGGCCAGCTTCTGAGACCATTTGCACTACTAAAAATGCAGAACTTAGTGTCTGGGGCGCAATAAGGAGTCAGTGAATGATTGGAACATCCTCTTGATCTCTATGATGAGTTCTTGTGTGTTTAACAGTTTGTTCAGGAAATGTTGCTGGCTTCATTAATTTATCTTGTTCAGCAAAAGCAGTATTTTAGTGTCTCCATGAGTAATGCATATACAATAAATGTGACCCGCTTTCTAGAGAAGGATTTATTGCTGCAGATGGAAAAACAATAATTACAGCTGCAAGCTATGAAAGTGGAAAAATCTGAAAGAAATGTGTTTTGTGAAGTAGTAAATTTTTTCCATGTGTTGTGAAATTATTTATAGTCCACTATGAGGAATAAGCTGTAGTGCTGCGTGTATCTCACCAAGATGGGCCCACAGAGCAGAAACTGACAGATCATAAAACCATACTTCAGAATGTAATTTGCAATATCTGGCAAAACTGCTGACGGGTGATAGATTTTGACACACTTTATGGGGTGGAGGGTTTTGTTCTGCCGACTAACTTGATCCATTGTTCATACAGACAAAGAGCAAGCGGGATGGAGTTGTACTGCGCAAGGCTTCTATAGCTGCCACTTGAGGTGGCCTGTTGGCTTAAAAAGCTCTTGTTTTGCTAATATATTTATACAGTAAACAGCTAATTTTAAATCAAAGTAAACTTTGTTTCCCTTGGAAAGTCTGGGAAGTGTTAACTTGAATTTATGCATACATATGCGTACACACACATGTATATGTATGCGTATGTATATGGTCACAGACTGATGAATGTCTCCCATGTGCCAGTTATAAAGTGATTGCTTGCACATTCATTGCGGGGCATCCTTCTGGACAGCTGTTCCATTGCACTGTAGAATAATAGTTCAGTGCTAGAATGAAAAGCAACAGAGTGAGGGCTTGCCTGTTTGTGAAACCCAAACAAATCCTGTATTTGCTTTTCTTTTGCTGGATTGTTTTGGGGTTCTTTATTTATTTTGTCAGTGGTTTCATAGTCGTTATTGAAATGCTTTGAAAAATTATCAAGGATATTTCAATCTCCAGACCCACAACCTTAAAAAAAGTAATGTCCCAAGCACTAGAATTCTAACCAAGTTTCTTGACTTTAGTTGTGATTTATTCTAGTTGGTCAGCAGACTCAGTGGTTAATACACAGTTACCTTGGCACAGAGCCATCCAGCGTGAATGGGTGTAAGTGACAAATGCTGCATCATTTATGACCACAACATGCTACATGTGATTGTTTATGTTTTTATTCTAAGGGGACTCTGTAGTGATAAATACCATGTCTGATCAAACCACATCTGTACAAAGATGCTTGGGAATGTAGACACTACATTATCATGTGGATCTAAATGGTACTTTTCAACATCAAGCATTTTATGAAAACTGGCTTTTTAATTTGGAAACAAATGCAGATTTGCACTGAAAAGAGACATTTACAATTACTTTGTTACTAATATAGACCTATTTCCAAAATGCCCCCTTACACCATAATTTTGATTTCGCCGCTCTTCCACTGATCTCTTTTGCCCTTTTCCATTATCTATGTGTTGCTCCTTTACTGCCCCAATTATTCTCACTACTGCTCATTGTTGTCTCTCTGCCTCACACTGCTGGGGAATATAATTAATGTTATTCCTAATGGTTTTCTTGCCTGCAGAGTTTGGCCACTTGGGAGAATGAAAACAAGATCTATTGCAAACAAACTCTTATTGAGGGAGATGGCCCCAAAACATACTGGACTCGAGAATTAGCTAATGATGAGCTGATTCTGGTAAGACCCTTGAACCACCCAACACATGCACCATATTAACAGCTTTTTGTTACCATGTAGTGTGACTTCCTATTTTTCCTTACTTAAATCCATCTGCAAAATTACCATTTTCATTTTCCTGTACATCACTTTCATACATCACTTTTTTTCCTTTCTTTTTAAATGTTTCTCTTAAGAACAAATGAAGATATATGCAGGTTCTCACTCATATTTTACTGCTCTGGCTTTTGCCATACTTTCACTGGTTGAATAATCACAAGTGGGCCACTTCTACTCTGCAGATTCACACCACCATCAAAGGATTTTCTTGATTTATTGCAGATTTTCTGTGATGAAAGTGAGATCAAGGCATTTGATCTCATTTCTGGAGAACCGTCTCTTTTAGGCATGTGTATGCTATGTTGCTTCATATTCACAATCACAGGTGTATATCAGGAAAGATGTGGCATGTTGTTAGCATGCTCTAATTTCATTCTGTTTATGAAGAACATATGATTCCTCCCTAATCTCTGCCACCTTCATCAGCTCTTTGATCACCTCTGAATCCAGTTCAGAATTGCCTTTAAGAGTTTCTTAAAATATAGTGATTTGCACATTTGCTGTCAGCCAACATCCTCTCAGTCCTGTGTGACCTTCCATAGGGCAGCAGGGTTACTGTAGGTATGCTGAGCAGCACCTCTGCAACTGCCTCCCTACTTATGCCATGAATCATGTGCACTTTATTTATTTATATCATTCTTATTGCTCTAAGAGTTGAGTTCTCTTCCCTGAATCTTTCCTCAGCCGTCACTCTTCATTAGTGAAACAATATCCAGGAGTGGATAAAAACACAGTTTCTCTGAGTTACAAGTAGCACAGTTCAGCTAGAGTTCAGAATCACTTTATTGCACGTGTTGGTAAGAGTGAATTCTGGATAAATGGTCGATTACACTGTTACGCCTCATCAGTTTGGGCATGGAAGAGAGGCTGCTGGAGTGATGGGTAAGAAAACATCAAAGCAGGGAGGGTTTATATCACGGTTACTAAACATTTGCACTTTAAAAGACAGTCTCCCCAATGTTTCTCTAAAGCAGTCGGAGCTCTGTTTTTAAGATTGCATCTGAAACAAACCCAGACCCAAGCCTAACCAAGTGTAAACAAAAAGCTTTTAAGGTGTTCATATTATTCCAGACACCTTGGAACTGTTCACCTACCCCTCATGAGGAGTTGTATGCTGTTAGTGAAATCACACTGGTTTCTACTGAATGAACACTCCAGTTCTGGATAATTTCTTTTGAGTCAACCACTGGAATTCTTTATATTATCCAAAAGCTTTAGGAAGCCAGGTTCTTTGGTCTCCGCTTCACATCTTTGTATGTAATGCAGTGGACAAAATATATTCTCAACTTTTACTTTTCCAGCTTTCTAACAATATGTGTCTGCAGTTTACTGTTTAAGCAACAAACTGGTAAGGGTGCTGTTCAACAAAGTGAACTGCTCCAAGCAAAGCGAGGAAGCCAGTCAGAATACAATTGCCTGCTGCAATCAGCAATGTGAATTTACGCTGTTGGGGAAGAAGAAAGAGGTTGGTTAAGAAACCAGAGTGATTTAAAGATTATAAAGCCATCTAACCTGTTTTCTTGTCAAATACAGTCTGTTGAGCTTTTCTGAAGTAACAATTTTCCAAATTAGGATATAAGTTAGGAAAAACTTCCTTCTTGTTGAAATATTCCTATTTGTAGGAACTCAGTCACAACTTCTGATAAGTTGTTTTACTGGTTAATTTCCTTGCCATTAAAATATACACAGTATTTCTAATCTGTAAATGTCTACATTCAACTTCCAGTCATTACACGTTGTGTATAAAATAACCTAAATTGTATGCCAAAAGTTTGTTATTGCAAATACTTCTCTTAACAGCACTGATCAGGCCACCTTGGAAGAACCTTTTTGTTTTAAACTGAACCATTGGAAGACCTTGAGCCCTTCAGTATAAAGGGCTTTTATAACCCCCTCCAGTTTATCAATTTCCTTTCTAAACTCTGAACACCAGCACCACACATACTGGTTTGCTGGCAATCCACTAGCACCTCATGTAGTGGTGACTTCATCTCCCTACTCTTATCTAAAATTATTCTGACTTATATGCAAAGACTGTATTAACTCTTTTTCCGGAACTCTCACTCAGCTGATTGTGATCCCGAGTAATGTTCCTGGTTTCTGACTCCCCATCCCCTCTTCGGCAAGTTGGGACTATGTTCACTGTTTGCATTATGAAAACATAGTGGTTGCTTCCACGTGATCCAGATAATTTTCTGTGTCTTTTACTGTTCAACGTAATGTGCACTTTCGTTCTCCTACCTCTTTTTTTGGAGCATAACGGCTTCTTTTGCTTTATTAAATATTAAGATATTACTTGATCATCAGGACAAAGATTTTTAACCTCTGATGGCATTTGGCCATTATTTGGGTTTTAAAGGCCCAAATAAAACTACCTGTAGAGATTGGCTGAGGTATGTTCCTCAACTCGCAACAGGGAACGAAGTAGGAATAGGAGCTCTTAGTGAGGACACCGTTTTGATCTCTTGCCTCTCAACTGTGTTTGGGTTTTTCATCACTGAAGAAAGATTCAATGTAAATTATTTTATCTTACCCTTGGAAATTTTCCTTGGATCCGAGTCTGCAAAACCCTACTTACATCTTCAGAACTGAGATCACAGTGAGAAGAAGAGATCTTTCTTTGTCTTCCCTTTTTTTCTTCATCCATCCTCCCAGCTTTGTTAGGGTTCTTCAGGACCTGAAATTCATTCTCGTTCAGGTTTGCTGCCCATATCACTTCAACTGCTTCACAGTTCCTATCTTCACACTTCTCTAACCTCCCTGCTTACCTAAGAAGTGTTTTCTGTTCCTTTACTCTTTCTGATGTGCTTTGGTAGGCTTCTCCTATTTCCATTCCAGCAGAGCACCTGAAGTAAGCAGAGGAAACCATATTCTTGTGAACTTCTAGATGTCTGCAGCTAGGAAGCTGTCTGCATGAGGCAGAGCCTGGGATGTAGCAGGTTAGGAACTCTGTAAGGCTGACACAAACTCCTGTTTCTCTATCCAAAGAAATCTTTAAACAAGTCTTAGGTCTCCTTCTTAGCTATTTGCAGAAGGAAACAAGAAAACGCATACCCCATCTGGAAGAAGTTGCGAGAAGGAATCTGAAATGTGTTAGACTGAGGCAGGAATTAGAAAAAGGCTTGAGGCAACAGGCAGGGGGTAAGGAATGAGTGTTACTCTGCTAATGCTGGCTGCATAAACGTTGGAGCTTTGCCACTTCATTTTTGATCTAATATGCTGCATTGCTTAGGGGGTCCATTTGATTATGACATTTTCCTAGTGGAGGGATACATTTTTCTCCCAACACAGCATATTAAATAAAATGCATTGACTATCACACATAATAAATAAATAAAGAAAATAAAAAATCAGTGTTGAATTGTCATGACTACCACAGAGCCAAAATAGAAACCATATTACTGTATAATTATCCATCTTCCTTGCATCCTGGCAGAAGAATTCCTTATGTTCTTCAAATACACTCCCTTGGAGCAATATGATGGTCTTCCCTGTCACTTCATGTCCTCTGGTACACAGATGCTAGGAACAAACTATTTAGTTAGCAAAGTTTTTCTTTACCTTCAGGTACTGGTTAAGTTTGAGTTTAGTTCTGCTTTATAGAAAAGGTGCTGTGAATGTGTTAGAACATTGCAGCTCCTCTGATCAGTGCTGGTTTATTCTGATCTCTGATGCATTTGCTGGGATACAAATGCTTCATTCTTAGAAGTACTGGACAATGTAGATAAAAAGAATTACATGGCATAAGCAAGCAAGGGAGGCTGAAAAGGATAGATCCCCACCAAAGTCCATATCTGCTTGTCTTGACTGTGTCTTTAAATTGTGTTGTCCTTTGAGACTATAATGCATAGAGAGAGTCAGGATATCTGTATTTAGAACTCCACATTCATAAGCTGTACTTGGATTTGCATTTGATCAGAATATAACACAAAAATATATATTACCTTTTCTTGTCTGAAAATTAAGACCTGGGAGTAAGTCTGTTCTTAATAGGCTTTTTCTTCCCTTTTATAATGTTTTTGCTGTTGCTGTGTGTTTTTGTCAGGGACATTAATGAACTATCAATCACTTGTGTAAGTCAGAAGAACAAAAGGCCTGCTCTTTACAAAGTTAAAGGATGTTGCTTCCAAATGTCAGCTATTCAAATGAGAAACAGTTCTATTCAAACTTATCTGCATTGCTGCTTTCATGGCTGTTCATGCTTCTATAGATTTTACTTTAATCTGTAACACATAAACATTTTAAAGTGGGTAATTACTGAAGTGAGGCTTTAAAAACAGCCTCAGACCACATTTTGCACAGTTCACGTATCACACGGGGGTTCTCAGAATCAATTATAGCAAGGGTCAAAGATCAGAACATTAGGGGGGTTCAAGCATGGTTTCTATTCTTCATTCCATCCCCAGAAAAATCATGCTGTAGTTGATTAAAACCGGTGAACTGTGGAGCTTAGATGAGTGAGTGAACATCTTTTAAATGATATTGCTGGCTTCGCAAATTAAACATAGTAAGTGAGAAGGGTCAATGTGAATTTGGAAAGACACTTTGCAGCCGAGTGCTGAGATTTGTGATGCACGTAAGCCTTGTACTGAACAGTGTTAAACCACCTAAGTGTTTAACTTTTCTATAGTTTTTGGAGAGTGATCTTAAATAAAATCAGTTATCAAAAGGAGGGTCCACTCATACTGAGGTCATTATGAGGGGGGCTTTGTTGCTGAACCTTGTTAAAGCAGCCTTGATTAAAGTTTGGAAGCCTGTAATAATGCATATATATGTGTTGCATGGACCTAATGCTTTAATTTACTGTTTTCCATGAGCAGATTTACAAGGGGGCTTAGGGATCTGCAACCCCTGCTCACTGGAACAGCCTGGTCTGGGTCACATCCCAAGCATATAAGCAGAAAAAGAAGCCAAAACCAGTTGCATCTTGGATGCATCTGATCCTGTATGTAGCTTAAATGTTTGCTGTGCACTGGCTTTTTACTATGGGAGATACCGTTGTCTCCTGTACTTCTGTCATTCATTTGCTGCTGCATGACTCTAAGGACCTGGACTTGTCCATGGACAAAGCCTTTTCTGAGCATTTAAATAATAGCTTCTCTTCTCCATTTGTTTGCTGATGTATTCTGTCTTCCTTTTGCAAGTTGCCTCTGCAGGGTGGTCAGTCAGGGTATTTTTGCATACTCTGACAGAAGTGATCTTTCCCAGGTGATTAGTTCAATGACATTCTTTGTAATTATACTGTGCGCTCCACTTACCACAAAGGCTCCTCATCAAATGTTTATAAAGAAGGCCTTCAAAAAGCAGATTTACTCATACAGTAATATATTACTGCCCTCTAATTCTCTCTTAATCTCTACTGATGTCAGTGGTCAGTAGGTTTTGAGTGAACGGAGAGAGGTCAATGTATTGGATTATCCCCCTGTGCAGGGCTTTGTTTGCAGGGTGCTTTTGGACGCTAAGCTACAGATTATGACAAGCCAAGTGAAGACAACAATTCTGTGATTTGCAGTCACTGCACATATAAAATCCTATTTTAGATTTAGGTAGAAGCCTTGTAGAATTTTGCAACGTAAGTGGGACATTTGCAAACTGATGAGAAGGTGGTGATTGAAAATCCTTCATATTCTCATTAGACTTCCGCTGCAGTTTGGTGCTGCTGCACTCTTTTTTGAGTTGCTTCGGTGAAACTTCACAACCACATAGCCAGGATTGCTCACTCTTACTTTTTTATTAGGAAGTTCTACTCCTTTGGGTCATGGAAATCTCTTAAGTCTGCTCATTCTGATATGAACTATCACTTCTTTCCAATCTAGAATTAGAACCATAGACACTTAATGTCTACTTAAAGACACTGCTTCATCTTACCGCTGAATACGAGGATGTAAGTGCGAAGGGTAGAGCAGTAGTAACCTTTTGATTTGGATCTTCCCCCTGAGCTTGGTCCCGGCTGTACATTAGACATTTCTGTGAGTAACCACAAAAAAAGGAATGCAGCAAGTTTGAACACATTCCTCTTCGCTTTGTTTAGAAACATTTAGTGGAGTTTTATCAACAATGCTAGTAAATTACAATAAGATAGGGAAACACCTTTTATGTAAGTCCACATTGAAACCATGTACAAAGCCATTTATTTATGTGCTTCAGTATGGAATTAGGTTGCTAATTATCTGAATGGGTGTAAGGTACAAAATCTAAGTGCTAAAATATGCAGCTTATTCCCAAAACAGGTCAGAGGCCACATAACCAAATCTGGGTCTTCAAGGAAAGGATGCTTGGCTGTTTGAGAAGTGCCCAGTGGCTACATGGTACTCCAGAGTAATTGTAATTGGGCTTTGCATGAACTGTCTCTTTATGTTCTAGATTTAAATATACGATTGTGTGAAATCATAGTGGTTTCCCAGACTGTGAGCCTGTTGTGTTGCAGAGAATGAATTGTTGTGCATAGCAACTGATTAAGACTAGTATGGTTTGGGGGTTCCCCAGGTATGTCCATGTTTTTCACACTTAGTTTTTATCCTGGCAGAGCAGTTTGAATGCAGTCTTTTGCCTGAGATTCTCAAGAGTCCAGAAGTCCAGCTGGAGCTGGACGTTAGAAGTACGAAATGAGCAGCCATTGCACTTTGTCACAAGCATGTCACGCTGTGACTCTGTGAGTGCACAACAGTCAGTCTGTGTGTACATACAGTGCTGTCGCTGCCTCTGCGGTGCTCTGGATGTATCCATGCACTGAGCTCTCCCAGAAAGTTGCTGTTTCTCTTCTTTTCTTCCTCCACAAATTCTTGCCTTTATTTTCACACTCCCTCCTGTGGGTCTTGCAAGGAAGCCGCCAGTCAGGCTACACGGATGTCTTAGGAGCAAGCTCTGCCCAGGAGCGTGGTCTCAGAACTGGATACTCAGTCCTAGGGTGGCACCCTAGACAGGCTTGCAGTATGGATCACATCTATTGCAGTCTACTCTTTCCTGCACTGTTCCCTCTCAATACAGCTGCTGACCTGTTGTGGGAATAACTGCTGTTGTACAGGTTTCGGGGGAAGGAATTTATCTCTTAATTTCCCAGAAGAATAGATACAAATTTATAAGGGAGGTTCCAGGAGTTTTGTCAAACTGCTGCTGCAGCCTTTCTCATTAGAACTGGCTGATGTGGCACTCACACCACAAGATGTGGCTGCAAATCTGTGCAGCTCCAACTGTCAGCCTGGGGCTGGGCCAGCTCTTGAGGAACAGAACACAAAACCTGGTTTATTATTATTTATGATTTATGGTGAAACAGCAGCAGGGGACCCAAACTTCACTGGGATTAACAGCACCTGAATGTACCATAGAAAGACAGAAAGACAATCACCCTCACAGTGACCTTCCAGTCTCCACAGACAACCTCAAGCTCTGGCTTCTCTTGGCTCTGACTTGCTTTCTCTGGCAAAGCTTGTGCTGAAATCATTTCACCTTTGTGTTTCATTTTGGAAAGGTTGAAGGAAGCCATAGTAAAGGTATTGGCAGCTGGAGCTGAGGGCAATAGAGACCTATCTATCTGCATCCTTTCATGTTAATTTTCAGACATTTTCATGTATAAGCTAAAAATGTACATATTGAGAGATGTGATATGCTATTTATAGGCATTAAATCTCAAAAATACTAACAGACTTTTCTCCTCGATAAAGCTAGAGTCAGTTTTAAAGCCAAGTCCTTTCAAAGAGGTGTTGGCCAAACCAGGTGTAGAAAGCATTAAAGCAAATAAAGTCCAGCTGAATTTTCATAGCACACTGGGGTAGGTCTTAATTGTAGTTTTCAGTGAGACCTTGGCAGTTATTACAGCCAAACATCCCACCTCACAACTTCTCAGTGCTGAGCCCAGAGCTGTCTGTCAGTGTAGCTGAGTAGGAAGGACTTTGCAGTCAGTATTTGCTCACTCTTGCAACCATTATTTCCCTCATGTTTAATTGTTTGCTTAGATTTTAGCCTGCCAGACCTGAAATTACATGCAAACACTTTGGGGTTCAGGTGGATTTCTGAGACAGCTGCCACAATCACCATCCTGCCTGAATGTCCTGCTAATCTGTACTTCAATATTACTGTGGTAGAATTGCCTTTTAAATGCAAAACTGCAGAGTGATTTAAAACCAGCAGGCTTTCAGATGGATGTCTGAAACTGCTTCAGTCAATGGTATAGCATCATATAACACCAACTCTGGAAAATAGAGGTACTCTGAGGTACTGAATCTGGTGTAAGAAACAGGATGATAATGGGACATAGTCTGCAGTAAGTCTGTGACTTTCAGGTATGTGGTGATCAAATGTTTGTGAGATCTCATAGATGTTTAGTCATGTGAAATGAGCAGAACTTGATCTCCACTAGATTTCTCTCCATATGCCCTGATTTCAGGCCTTCATCATAGTTAACAAATTCGCTGGTTAAGGTCGGCGTATCCTGTGACTGACACTGCCCACATCATGGCTTGGGAGAGAGGGTTTTGCTATCCTAGCAGAGTGTGTCAACATCTTGCAGTAGCATGATGTGAACAGGTTATAGGTATACGTTCTGTTCTTCAGCATTGCTCCACTGACTTCATTTGAACTACCCTGATTTATGCCTGCAAAAATCAAAGAATACCTTTTGAACGTTCCACCCTCGGCATTTCCAGTTCAAAGTGCTGCAACTGCTCCTAAATGTAACAACAGTACATTCCAAGCTCTCTTTCTTTTCTCATGTTTATTTATAAATGCATGCCAAGAAACTATAGCAAAAGGGAATTTCTGTGTCATTTATCATTCTGACAAAATTCATCGTGCCTTGGGAAAAAAGGTCACTTACATTGCATTGCTCTTCCAAAATGATTCATTTCTTTACTCTCATCTGTCAAAAGACATAAGAAAATGTATTTCTGCTGTTGAGTTAACTACTATTGTAAAAATCACATTCCCAAATTGTGTTAAATGTTTGCTGGTTCCATCTCTTCTGATTGTTCTATATTTGTTTTCCAGACCTTTGGTGCTGATGATGTTGTGTGCACACGAATTTATGTAAGAGAATAAACCCACCAATTTACTTATCATCTGGGATGAAGTGGAGAACTGTGAAAATCCCCAGGATAATGAGTATCTGTGTGTGCTGTTACTAATGCAGTGTTGTATGTGACCGTGTGTGTTATATCTGAACCCATATCCTCTGTTATGTGTACTTTGCTTTATTTTTCATCGCAGACACTATTCCTTCCCACTTTCATGCATCGTTTTCTGTGTCTGCTTTGTATTTTGTAGTTCTCAGTTGATACAGTTTCATCAATTATTAAACTTATTTGGCTTAACTCACAGGCATCTTGGGGTGTTTTTAACAGAGAATCCAGCAGTGCTTTGGTTATGACTGAAACACTTTTTGCCCTCTGTTGAAGGCGGTGTGGGGTTTCACTGCTGCTGGCTAGCACTATGCCACCAGGGAACACCTCCTTAGAGCAACACAAAGCACAGGGGAGAAGTGAATTGCAAGGCCTTTGGCGGAGCTGCAGGCTGCTCTCTCAAACCCAGAACTCTGCTTCTTCCTTTCTTTCTGTCCTTGTTGTTGAGGAACAATTCCTGTATCCTGTGGTTGCTGGGACTATGATTCAGCAGAACCAGACAGAGAGATCTTTACCCTCTTTCCTGCTGTCTCTGAAGAATGCTCAAACTTCCCCTGTTGAGACACTTATTATCTGAGTAGGAGACCCAGCTGCATCTACAGCACAAACAACATCATGGTCATGACTAATACTTATTGTCATCACACCCAAGCACCTCAGGCCTGAGCAGAGAGCCAGCAAAATCTGACAGACTTTACTTGTTTGGGCCATAAAAAGATAAAGCTGATGAAGGCTGCTTTTCTCTTACTTCCTCACCTGGCAGAGAAAGCTTCTGATGGCTTCACTCCCCTTAAGGGTCACAGCTCTTACTTTTGATGGCTCAGTATGAACAACTAAATATTTCACAAACTAGGGCCATAGTTCAAGAATCAAAGAAACACCAAATTTAATGTATATATTCTGGCTCAGAGTTCTGGCCACAGCACTATCACATATTAGATTCAAGCTGAGCAAACATTCCTCTAATGAGCCAGAGACTCTGCCCTTCTTCAGCCTTGGAAGTATCTGAAGATGGAGATTAGGAGCACTACTTATTTCAGTGCAATATCTAAGCTTATCTGACCAACTTTCTGCTTTGCAGTGATAATTTATCTGCTTCATGCCATCAATCATAGCAGATTTATAAGTGGTTCAGTGTTAGCGGAGTATATGCACTATTCACTGGGCTGTGCTCAATATTCAGAATAGGAAAATAGCTCCAAATCTTGATCATCTTGAGACATCCCTAGGAAACAAATTACTTTGTCTCCTCATCCCTCGCTTAGCTGTGTAAAGGAGTTCCCTTCCACAGCATTGTCCAGCTGCTACAGGGAAACCAGCCACCTGCTCTATAGCAGTGTGAGCTATAGCAGTACAACAGGAGAGAAACATGCACTGTTTCCTATCTCCTCTGAGAGGCCACAATTTCTTCCTCTGCCATCAGCATTCAAGACGCAATATTGCAGCTGAAGAGGGGGACATTTTCCTTCCACGCTCTGACCTTATGCCAAACCCTGTTTCCAAGACCTTGTTCAGTTGGTACCAATTAAATACACTGCACATTAGCTCCCATTGAAGCATGGGCTGAGATTAGTTCATTGTGGTTTGGATGCAGGTGAAGCTACCCCCTGGTAAGAATGAAACATGAGGGGGAATGACAGTGATCCGCGTTTATTTTCTATCCTCTTTGAGGATTCAAATTCAAACAGTTCGGTGTTTTTTTCCAAACGAATTCCACTTCAGGAGTATCTGGACCTGCTTGTGCATTCAGCTATGCCAAAGGGACTCCATAAAAAGTGCCAGGCTGAGCTAGCTCAAAGCACCTCAGTGATCCAGACAAAACTCTGTCTTGTCGCATCAAGGCTAAGAAGTAAATAGCATTGTGTTGCAAGACACATGGACACATACTGTATCCTATAGCAACAGGAGCCCACCAACATGGTAGAAGAAGTGGGGTGTTGGATGTGGGGTCTGGTACAAGCGGATGAGGCAAGTAGGAGAGCCAAAGCCCATAGATAGCAGGGGTGTTCTGCCATTCCAGAAAAATACTGCTCATAGCACCTACCTTTTCTACCTTTGTCTAAAGCAGGCCTGATGCATGGTTTGTGAGGGTTCAGCAAGGTATTGGTATGAACCTCATGTTGTCTACAGCAAGCAAGTGCATTTCATGGAAACAGTGATTTCTATGTTTCATTTCTAGGGAGACTCATGTTAAGCTGCTGTGCTGCTCAAGCAAATATCCTTCACAAAGCTTTCCCCTCAACTGGAAAATACCAAGTCGGGTTTTTCATCCAGTTGGCAACTACTATCCAAGTAGTAAAGCATGAGTTGTGCAACTGGGTTGTAGGGTTATGATTAAACACAGGCTCTTGAGATATGAGCTCCCCTGCATACCTGGGAACTTTCTTCTTCCAGGATTTAAACTGTTCCCCAAAGCTTCATTTGCAGTCTGGCATGACAAAAGTTCCTTTCTTTAGTAATTTCAGTGTGGAAGCTTCTCCACTTGATAGAATTTCATGGACTTGCATTAGAGTTATTGGTGCATGGATAAATTCTTATGAACAGAGGCCAGAATTGGTCCAGGGTGTCAGTTTTATGGCTCATTGTTGGAACAGTGCAAAGGCCAAATTGGATTTTGTGAGTCCTGCTGGATTTAAAACTCTTCAAATCTAGGCACGCAAGGATTTGAAGTGATTTTACTGGCCAAAGCCTTGCAGTTGTCTTCTGCCTTTCTTTTATTTGCTGACATTAAGCTCCTTTGGGAACATGGAAGTTGGACAATGCCAGGATGGCCAACGGAGACAGTTTTATTCACTTTTGTGTAAGAAGTCATGGATTAAACCCTCCCCAGATGAGGTGATGGAAGCAGAGTAGAGTTCCTGTAGCTGGCATCCATAAAGACTTGGTCTCACAATGTCTGAATGTTGAACAGTTGCTCAGCTGAGGAGGATCCTGAAAGCTTCAGGCAGCCACTCTCTGCACGTAGGAGGGAGGGACTTTTGTAGGCAAAGGTGCCAGGACAATGGAGCACCTAAGGGTTCCATAAATGGTTTGTTGGTTACTTGATAGCATGCGGCTATCTGAAAAGGGCCCCAGTGATTTTATGGGTATTGCCTTCCAAATTCAAACCAAAGAGATGCTCACTCAATCACTAGCTCTTTTAATCAGGCCTGTGATGGAACAAGCAGTGGAGCCAGAGATAGAGCCTAGCTCACAGTTATGCGCATCACTGAGCAACCAGAAACTTCCTTCTTCTCGTGCTGCTGTATTCTAACCAGCACCTTGCCACTTGACTTGGAGGCAACTGACTCCCAGCCTGTGTGCCTGCAGGCTTGTGACTGTACTGTGCACTGCATTGACCACACCGATAACTGCTACAGCAAGACAAAGAAAGGGTTATACAGATATCTGCAACAACTTGGCACATGTGTAGCATTTCACTAAGACAAAACTTCCCCACATGAGTGGAACACCAGGCTAGAGCAGCCATAATTTCTGCCCTATGGCAAGAAGAGTTCATGTCAGGATTTTCCTTTGATTTGCCGTGCTTTGTTCTTACGCTGCTTTCATAAAACACTTACTGTTTTTCTTCTCTCCAGGAAAAATAAACATTCCAACCAGTAAAGAGATCAGGCAGTCGAGCTGGATTCAAACTAATTCACTGTGGGAAACCCAAAATATGAAAAAGACCCCAAAGAGTCTCAGCCAGAAATGTGATATTGCATTGAATTGTTCAGTTCACACATATCTGTACCACCAGCTCCTGTCATGTGGGAACAGAGCTGTCCTGCTGCACCCTGTATGCCCTGGAGAGCTGGTGCTGCTTTAGCTCAAGTGCTCACTTTTTGCACTCTGTCTGCAAAAAGATCTATTTCTGCTGGCAGGAAGCTCCAAATCCCACATGGCTGCAAAATCCAGTCTTGGAATCCTGTTAAAATATGTGCTGTCTGAATACTGCCATGTCAGAAGTAGAACAACCTAAGATGTTCTCTTTGATATTGCAGATGGCTGGCTGGCCAAGGAGCGTGGTGGAAAAAAAATGCTGTTATTAATAACAGAGGAGTAGGTGGGAAGAGATGGAATTGTAGAATCAACTTGGTTGGGAAAGACCTTCAAGATCATCAAGTCCAACTTCTACCCTAGGCCTGCCAAATTCACCACTAAACCACGTCATCAAGGGCTTTGTCTACACGGGTTTCGAATGCTTCCAGGGTCGGTGACTTCACCACTGCCCTGGGCAGCCTGTTCCAATGCCTGAGCATGCTTTTGGGGAAGACATTTTCCCTCATATCCAGTCTAGACCTTCCCTGGCACAGCTTGAGGCTGTTCCCCTTTGTTCTATCAGTTATTCCTTGGGAGCAGAGACCAGCTGCCTCCTGGCTCAATGCTCCTGTCAGGCAGTTGTAGGGAGCGATAAGGTCCCTCTGATCCTTCTCTTCTCCAGACTAAACCCCCCCCAGATCCCTCAGCTGTTCCTTGTCACAGTTGTGCACCAGGCCCTGAACCAGCTCCGTGGCCCTTCTCTGCACAAGGGAATGTCATAGCGCTTCCTGCTTATTTCTTAATTTCCATCATTCCTCACATTGCCTCCCAGAACATGAGCCCAGTTTCAATCAGAAGCAAAAAAAACAGAATTCTTGAGATTTTAGCTCACTTTTGCTTGACTCTGCTGTACTCTGCTGAATCAGAATGAAGTTCTGAACGTGGGGATTGTGTCTTCTATCTCTCATTCTGTTTCCACCTGAGGGCTTGTCAGTGATGCTCTGCTGACATGATCTGTGGCAGGCACTCAGTTTTGATGCCATGTTCTCAAAACAAAGAGGAATCTGGCAACTAATGTGTTTTACAAGCTTGAGTCCAATTTGCTGATAGAATTTGCTGTATGGTCACATATTGCAACCAGGGAGTCTGCTATGTCCTGCACAAACCAGCTGCTTGATGGGAGAGGCAGTTCAGTTGCTCAAGCAGAAAGGAGGTGGCAGTCGAGGTGACTGACTGAACTTCAGATTTCTTAGAGCCTGTAGGTATGTATCTCAGTGTTAATCTTCACAAGAGATTTGTGTACTGATTTCATCAGAGGTCTGATAGGTTCACAGAAAGTTTTCAAAGGGCTGAAGCTTCCATGTGTAAGCATCTGCCACTGTTGGGAGATAAAGGTGCAACTGGAAATCAAGTGCTCTTACAGAAACTGAAGATAGGAATAGCTACAGTGGGTCAGTGCAAAGTCCTCTTTCCTCCAGTACTTGATTACTAAGACACCCCTGTAAGCCTGCATATCCCTTTAGCAGGCCAAAAGACATAAAGCTAGTCTGCCTCTAGACCATGCATTGGAAACACCTCTATGTGCCAGTGTCCTTTTCACGCCAATTTCCTCATCTTTGTGTTCCATATGCACAGAAAACATCAGGACTTTTTTACCCTCATCGAAGAGACCAGGAGACCAAGCTCCAGCTAAACTAGAAATTTAGCTTCTGTTCTGCCCTGTGACACAAACCCAGAAAACACACCCACAAGATGAGAGTTCATCTCAGCATCTCTGGAGAAAGATCCATGATTTAAAACAATCTTGATGGAAAGCAGTGTTATCAGAGAGACCTTCTGAGCACTCACCTATTGTCCATGTCAGTGCTGAGGTTCTGATGCTATTAAGACGTTGCTGATTGCTGAAGCTATTTCTTTCCATCTCTCTTGCTGCAGTTGGGAGGTTTCTGAAATGTTCCATATGTGGAAGTTTATGTGGAACTGACACTGTGCCACGATGAGTGAGTCTGGCACATCTAAATAATTATATTAATTTGCATATGATCCTCCTTAGAGTGTGCCAGGACATCTGCAACGACTGCAGTGAGAAGTCTGTGTCTGAAGAAAGCACCTAATAACTCTTTTTGCAGGAGTTTTTAACACTGAGCTTATGCAGCCTGTAGCAAGGCCAGACACTGAGAACATATTGCAGTTATTACAGAGTTTGAGGTCCAAGTTCCTTTTAAGACACGTCACTTTAAGTTCCTTTAAAGCAACGTGGTTTAATCAAAAGTATTTTAGTGAAGTAAATTGCAATCATCTGGACCTGGCTGGCATCATGTTCTTATAAATGTGATTCATTTCCTAGTTCTTTTAATGAACTTGATACCAGTACTTTGTGATGAACATGCAGGACTAACAATAAGGATCTGTAATGTTTTCATTTAGGTTATACAGAAGTGTTACGGTTGGTGGCTTTGTCAGAGCAAAAAGAGAATCTTCACGGCAGGTCGTAGGGCAGCTATGGGAATGCTCAGACTGCTGTACAAGGACCATTTTCAGGGGCAGGCTTCTTCCTTGCTATTGTTTAAGTAACAGGAGAATGAATTAAGTCACTGCTTCACCTCCGACATTTCATCCTGCTGGAAAAATATCTAAGTAGATACTCCAGGACTTGGGATGGGGGCATCCTGCAATGTTTCTCCTGATCCCACAGCCAGGGTCCCAAGCAGAATAGACTGAAAAGTACTTTTTCAAGAAAGGGAAGAAAGAGGCAAGAAAGGTGTCACGTGTGTTTGCCTGTGTGTGAAACAGTCCTCACATCAGAGTACCTCGTGTTCACACAGCTCTAGTAGCCATAGTTAAGGTGAACACAGTGCTCTTTTGCCTTTCAGTTTGTCAGGAAGTGGCCAGTTTTGTTGAAAAGTTATTAACTTCTGTCTGACTGAGGGGTGACATGACTGAAACACCTCACTCCAACTGCGGGAAACCAGGCTACAATACAATGAGAGGTGTACAGCTGACACGGTTTTAGTGACAGACTGTGCCCTCCTGCAGGTAGGCTGAGCAGAGCTATAGAATGCGTCATTCCTTTGTTTTCCCAAAGCTTTTTGGAATTGATGCTGTGGTGCACAAGATTTTCCATACAAAACTTACAGAGCTCCTTCCACTCCCACTACTGATGATATTCTGTGTGTTATGTCAGTGGGGAACACTGTGCATTGTAGCTAAAAGTGTAAAACATGTCAAGTATAATACTTAGAACCATAGAAGGATCTCAGAATAAAGCCCTGAATCTGTTCCAAGGAAAGGAGGAGGAGAGAGGGAATTTATAACTTTTCTCTACCATTTTATTTTCTTCTGGATTTTGGCTGAGAAACAGAACTTACAGAAGAGTTTGAACACTCTGCGATAGTTAACGGCTGGGGAAGAGCTTCTTTGTGCACTTTTTAACTTCCATGCATTCAAACAAGCCTGCAGTATAGCTCCCTAAACTGCTTGACATTTGCTCTTGTTAGGGCAAATGGTGGTTACATCTACTTTTGATCCTGATACCTTGTGAAAGAGTAAGTTGCTCTCTACTGAGTTTAAACATTTGCATGGGCTAAATGTTTGTAATAAGAGCAGTGGCCTGTTAAATTAAGCTTGAATTTATTAAGGATATGTTAATTTGGTGAATACTTTTGCATAAGTAATTATCATTTTGCCTGAAGCCTGTCATTTGGATGCTGCAATAATCAGGGTGCCCCTTACCCAGATTTTACCATCTAGTAGCACAAAGCAAATGCAGAAGGAAACTGAGGAGAAAAGAATTGTACCTTGACGAGAAGGTATGGGGATAGGAATTTAAACACGTCTCTCTAAGGAAGACAGGGGTTAAATAAGCTTTTGGAGCTGATTCCACAGTGACACAGTTCCAGAGTCTCTCTCACAGAAGCAGCCGTCACAGCTGGGTGACTGGAGGCAGAAGCAGGCAATGGCCCATGGGGATGGTTGGGGACGGCTGCTGTTTGTGTTGAGTAGAGCGTAAGAATCTGATGGCAGCACACTAATGTGCATCTGGTAAAGAGTAGAGTTCACATAAGCTGGTTGTAAACAGATGAGATCAGTCTCAAGGAAAAGATGAGAACCAACAAACATCCCAGTGTTCACTGGCTGGGAATGACACGATTCTCCCTCTCAGCTGCCTGGTCCTGGGAGGTGTGGCATTATTACCCTGCAACCTGAGCAGCAATCTTTAGCTCATTCTTACAAGATTGCATTATTGCCTTGCAAGGATTTTACTACCATAGTTACACGTAAAGGTGCTTTTTAAAATCAATTCTTCTCTCTGTAGTCTGGGCAGATGCTCCCAGTGTTGTCTGCTGAGTCTCTGCCCTGTCCAGAGTTCAGTATTGCTGCACAGAAGACAGAAGGAACTAGCTGGCTTTGGAGGGTTATCCATGGAAATAAAATGTAAGAAGATCTATGCCTCACACAGATGTGAGACATCATGGAGTGACAGGGTAGAGAATGCTATACACAGAGCCAGTGCAAATCAGCAGAGCAAACCAACTCGCCTTTGGTCAAGGAAGTTACTCTTGATTCTCCTCTGCTCCTGCTTGGCCAGAATCAGGCTAAGCCTTTCTGGGTGAGTCTAGGAATAAGGCACAGGAATATAGGAAATGACAGGAAGGTGGATGGTCAGGAATTGTAGCCATGATTTACTAAAATTGAAGCTGTTTGCGTGGGACACACTTTCATCCCTTGAAAACAGATGTGAGAGTGTCCTTATATTTAAGGGTGTCTTACATAGCTCTTTCACTTCACCTAGTAAAGGCCTCAGTCCTGCAATGGCTTATGTTGAACTCTGCTCTCTTGAAAGCAGTATGGTTACTTGCTGAAAGGCTGCTTAGCATGTGTTGTCCATGCACACACACACTTCTGCACTGGGAGATCTGGGCGCGAGGCTATTGAAGGAAACTATTGGTGTGGGCATAAGGAATTTCTTCTAAGGTCCATCTGTAAAGTGCCAGCTGCATTTCTGACTGTAGAAATAGCAACACTGCCCTTTGCATACATGACTTTAAGGGCATAATTTGTCTTATACTGGTATAATAACTACTGTCTTCTCAAGCTTAGTGTTGCAAGAATAGCCAGAAGGCATTCAGCATGCATGAAGCCTGCAGCATATGTTGTATTCTCCATAACATGTGGTAGAGTCCTCTATTGTTTCTGGAAATCTTTGTAGCTTGAATGCATTATTAGGCTGTCTCACCATTTGTGTGCATGATAAACTGGGCACTTGTGACTTGATTTATAAAACTGTGGCTATGAAAATGAAATGGCCTTTTATTTCATTTGAGTAACAAAGTGAATTATGAAAAGACACATCCATTTTCCTGCTGGGAAATTCATGCATGCTTTAAGCCCTAGATCTGCCTGTGGGCTGAGACTGTGCCTTTGCCCTAGTTATTCACTATTTATATTATTGGAGTGCACAGGAGGACTGAGTCCCACTACCGCCCCAGTCCTTGCTGTGCTAGGTGCTGTACAAGGAAGGTTTGAGGGCCTCACAAGCTTCAGTCTCTGTAAATGCCATGGGGCAATAGTCCTGGGAACAGAAAGACACTCATTTTACCCACAGGGTTCAAGCCATCCACACCAAGGTTGTCATATCTTATTTTCATGGTGAGCTGGAGGGACAGGAGGAGGATTAGGGCAGCACAGGAAACAAATCATTCACATTGCCTTGCTTCAGTGCCTCCCCTCTCAGCTCTCCCCACAGCAAGGCCTTCCTCCAGAGCCACACTGTTTTCACTTCACTGGGTTCTTGGCTCAGTCTGGACCTGGGAAACACTGCCCCATCTGCTCTGGGGGGTGTGCACGTGTCAGGACAACCCTCACTTGTATGAAATGAAGCTGTGCTCAGCTTTCATCTGGAGTCAGAGCTGCATGCATCCAGCTTGGTTTGGGCTACCATGATAGCTGGCTGAGGCCACTTGGTTTCATCTGGCGAAGGCTAAATGACTGGAAGGATGAACCCAGGGCTTTTTAATTGCCAACCCACTTGAATCAATAGGGAACTCTACATGCTACTACGTGTGGTCTCCATGGACTCCATATGAAAGATGAAAGCAGCTGTGACCTCGCTTCACCACTCTTGCCTCAATCAATAGCTACCAGCTTTTAAAGTCCCAAAAGGTGTGATTAAGCCTCTGCGGCATGAAGTTAGTGTTTCCTAGCATAGAGCCCATTGTCCTGACTGAAAGGACCCAAAAGCCCTTATTCTTCGAGGGTTAATGACCAGATGTCCCTGGAAGGGAGCCCATCAGCCCTGGCCCTCAGTGCCAGGAATTATTGCAGCTGATTTAATTCCCCTTTGCATTCATGTCTTGGCTTCAGCGGGCAGCATGGAGAACTCCACTTGAGTAAATGGGTACATATGTGCAGGACTAATCCCAGTGATGTCCTGGGAAAGGACTAGAAAGGGAGTTGTGTTATTCATTACTGTTGTGTGGAGGATGCTCTTAGTCTATGAAAGGAAGCATTAGAGAGATGCGCACTCAAATACTTCCATACCTGGGAGTATAATAGTGCATGTTTTAAGTCCATATAGCCAACATTTTCTCTTGAGCTTCTTATGAAGTTCTTGTGCTTGTGTAAATGTGATGGTGCCAGCAAGGCTTAAATCAGACCATCCCTTTGCAATAGCAAGTCTTTAGTAACACATGAGCAGGACAATTGCAATGTCTGTGTGGAAACAGCAAGGGCAGGTTTATGGTTTGCAACAGCAGGTGCTTCAGCACGTTCAACAGGAAGGGAATGGGCAGTATAGTTTGGAGAAATAAATGAACAAAGCAAAACTCGCCTCACATGATGTATGTAAGCTGTGCATTCAGCAGTGCTAATACTGATACATCATTCTCTAATGGCCATTTTAATGTCACCATTTTAATGCAGAAATCCAACAGTATATACATCAACTTAAAAGGGTTCTTTGAGCAGCTGGCTTTCTTACTTGCGTTTCTCTTGTGCTCTGCTTCATTATTGATAGCAGAGCTCAAGAGGCAGTGAGGACGTCTCACTCCAAGGAAAATGCTAATACCGGTGTCTTGCTCTCCACATGGTGTATTATTGACTGTATGTTATTCCACACAGGCAGCACAATTGGACAGGGAATTTGGTTAGGATAGTGTTACCAGGGCATGTGTCATTACCAGTCTTACGACATGTTTTTGCAGTTGTTAAGGCTTTTATTTTCCTTTCTACATTACAATAGTGAAAAACTGGGCACCGTATTTATAAATCATAAATCTCAAGTCCCTGTAGCCAGGAGCAGCTTTGCTTTTGGAGAAAGAAGAGCCCTGTAAGTCTTCTTTCCATAGGTTGTGCCTTGCAGGTGACTCTGTGTAAGGACAGGTCATGAAGGGTTTGCTGCTCAAGGACAGAGGCAGAAATAAACTTCCGCATGCACAGAGTATGGAGCACAGATGAATCCAGTCGTGCTTCAGTTTGAGTGCAAGATTAGTTTCCTTTGAAATGCCATCAGAAAACATTTGCTCACAATCTAGGTCACAGCAACAAAGGCTATGGGAGGGATTGACTGAAGGCAGAAGGGGTGAAGCTGAAATTACCTATGTTCAACAGCTGTTGAAGTCTAAGCCAGATGTTTGCAATGTTAAATATTCCACAGGAACAGAGGTCTGTACCCATGTAGACCTTGTAGTGGGAAGAAACTGAACTGTACATTTCTGCAAGTCCACACTATGACCTCCTAACTGCCTTACCTGTGCTATTGCTACAAATCTCTGCTTCCCCTCACACTACAAGTATGCCAAACACTCATTTTCAGAGCTAGCTCATACTACGCTTTTTTGCACTGCATCACTTCCTTCCCCTGAACAAAATAACTGTTCTTTGAGCTCAGTACCACGAACCTAACACTGACATAGATTAAGGTGCCCAGCAGTTGATGGGAAACAGAAAATCCAGCTAGACTCATTCGGCATTAACAAATATTCCGAGGTGCATTGCTCAGGCAGTGATTACTTTGCCAGCTTTAGGCAGAGCTACAGAGGAAATTAGAAAGATGAAGTATGCAGAGGGAAAGCAGTGACGTCAGGGTACACTGATTCATAACACAGCAGGGCAAGAGCGGGGTTTAGGCTAGAATCTGCTGGATTTTAAGGTTCCTGCCTCTTTGAGAGTCAGTCCGTCTGTGAGATGCTCTCTATGCTGTCACACCAGCAGTGGAGCAGAAACTCTTTTATTTTAACACGCAGGAGGAGGGGGGAAGCTCTCACAAGAGGGAAATATGGCATGTACCTTTTCAAAATGCTTCGGGATGCAGCTGCAGATAATGAAGACAAATGATTCCTTCAAAATAAAGATAATAATGGAAACAAGCTATGCCTAGAATACACTTCAGCTTTAGCTTTAGCTTGATGGCAACAAAGATGATAGCATAATGGAGACTATTAATGCAGTAGGAAGCAGAAAGAGAAAAAAGAAGGGTGAAAAGTTATTTAAAATCTCAAAGTGATGTGTACAAAAAAGTCTGAGGCAGGAAATCATCACTGAGATCATGAAAACATGACCAGTATATGCTGAATAACAGAAGTGGCCTTGCTACCTTTACTTGCAGATAAGCACAAGCAGCATCTCTAGTGCCAAATTGAGATATCTCAGCAAACAGCATTAAGTGGAAAACAGTCTGAATGTTTTCAGAATTACAGTTCTTTTTGTCAAGAAATATCTGACAGTCACGAAAAATCAGTAGGTTTCTGGCAGGAGTCGTACTGAAAAAGCAGCCACTTATAGAAAATATCCCAGCCTTTTTGGCACTCGATGATATTACAAGAGACAAGCCATCAAAAGCTAGTTCAAAGCTCTTCATCCTGTTTTAAATGATGCTGTGAACTTCAGCACAGATATGGAAGATGCTGCTTATGGTAAGAGCTTTTTGGCAGCCTGGAGATTCTGATCCCTGGAAATGGTGAAAAGATCTGAGAGAAAGGAATCTAACCTGTATGTACATCTAAACCAGGATAATATTCACCTTATCACTTCACATGTAATTATATCTGAGAATGCAGCAAGGCTGGAGTGTCCTTTTGTGTCACTTTCTCTCATTTTTAAGATAAACTGGGACATGAGTTAAATGACACAGAATAGAAAGACCACGTTTTGAGCTGGAAGTTCTGGAGAAGGAACTGAGAAGATTCAAGGATGGGACGAAACAGATGGGGAGTAGAAAGCCTGGTTCATGTCTGTCCAACTCATCCTAGGATTGCTGGATGATAACGCAGGCACTGCCTGAGCACTCATGAACCCGAGCAGGAGTGTAGTTACAGCAATATATGAAGTTGTCACTAAGGTCTGTTGAGAACAAGGCTGGAAGTGTCAGGGACATGCACACCACTGGGATAACTGTACTTATAGATGAGTGCTGAAAGTACAGCTGGCAGCCTCTATTAGTAAGGTTTAATCTGTTCTCCAAGGAGACCATAAAAATATCCTGGGAATGTGTGACCTCCCAGAGGCAGACTGACACTGACTTCACTGGGATGGTTTGAAAATGATCTCGTAGCTCTCCAATGCCTTTCCTCTGCTATCATCTCATATGCTTTTGAGAATCTCTCTCACACCTGGCCTTGAAACCTCAGCCTGCTCCTTTCTAAACTTGCCCTGGTAGCGCTTTTGCGCTTTCACATGTGTGAAAATCCCCAGAGCCACAGTATTACTCTTCCTCAGAAACCCCACTTGTGCCAAGGGGTGTCTGACACATAGGACAGTGGTGTGGTGGCACAAGGGCTGCGCCACTGCTCCTGATGGGCTTCCCCAGCCATGTGTCATCAGATGCTAAAGCTGTTGCAGCAGGAGCAGTCTGTTACACATCCACACTCCACGTTACAGCAGGGCCTCTGACTGGAGGCAGCAGTACGTTGCTTCTAAACAGAAAAATACCGCTATGAAGAGAACAAAGACTCTGAGCCGAGATTAACGTTTTATTGCCTGGGCGGTAGGTATCAAAAGGCTTTATGGCTCTTTTGGAGACACTTCAGTCCAGTGGGATTAAAATCAGCACAGCTGTTCCCCAACTGGTTTTAAAAATGCTTCCAGCCAATGCCACTTCCTGCTGGTGGTGTCCTTCTGGAAGCTGCACCATGCTGCTCAGCTTAGCTCAGAGACTTCCCCTTCCTCTTCCTCCTCCTATACTCCTGTGTGCTTACTTCAGGCCTAGCAGTTTCCATCCCTGCATCCTCTCTGCAGATCCCAGCAACAACCCTCAGCATAAAACTGAGCATGGTGTGGAGTTACCTCTAAGTAAATGAAATTGCACAGGCAAACAAGTGCGGCTGCCTGTCTGGGAGATGTTGGGTTCTGCTTGTTCTGCCTCTGACGGGGTGCAGAAGCCTTTGACAGCAATGCAGGGATGAACTGGGGCTGGAAGGCTCAGGCCTCTAACTGCACTTGGAAGTGAGCAACAGAGGTTGTACATGAAATCTCGTATGAAGATAGGCTGAGAAAATTGGGGCTATTCAGCCTGCAGAAGAGAAGGCTGCGTGGAGACCTCAGAGCAGCCTTCCAATACCTGAAGGGGGCCTATAGGGATGCTGGGGAGGGACTCTTCATTAGGGACTGTGGTGAGAGGACAAGGGGTAATGGGTTTGAACTTCAACAGGGGAGGTTTAGATTGGATATGGGGAAGAAATTCTTTACTGTGAGGGTGGTGGGGCCCTGGAATGGGTTGCCCAGGGAGGTTGTGAATGCTTCATCCCTGGTGGTGTTCAAGGTGGGGTTGGACATAGCCTTGGATGGCATGGTTTAGTGGGAGGTGTCCCTGCCCATGGCAGGGGGGTTGGAACTCGATGATCTTGAGGTCCTTTCCAACCCTTACTATTCTATGATTCTATGATTTAAAATACAATAGTTGAGAGTGGTTGTCCTGAAGAAGCCAGGACAGCAGGATGGTGCCGCTCCTCTTCTGCTAAATAGCTGCAGATGGGTCATGCTGGTGGGAGGCTGAACAGCAGAGTGACAGAACTAGGGTTCAGAGTTTGTCTAAGCTCCTTTGATTGCTCTCCAATGCGCTGTGTCCAGCAAGGCTCTTGCTGCGCTCTAGCCTAGACTTCACTCTCTCCCTAGGATGCAGATGCCATCTGCAGGAGCCACTCGCTCCAGCCTCCTGCAAGCTGCTGTAGCTGTGAGGGGGAGACTGGCTGGCTCAGGCACCTCTCTTAGATTGAAGGTCTCTCCCTGTACAAGTGAGGGCTCCCCATCTCCAGCAAGTGTGTTTGACAGTATTTAGACAGAAAGACTGGAGTTGTCTGCTCCCACAGCTGACTTCTTCCCCAGTGTGGGTTCTCTGGAATACACAGGTCTGCAGGACTGTTACCTAGTCCTGACTGAGGAACGTTCTCTAAGACAGATGACACAGTGTTCTTAGCTCAGACTGTTTCCAGTTTCTAGGAAGGATGGGTTTGTGTGGATGTTAGCATGAAGCTGGGTTTTATGTTGCTAAAAGCCTCATTTAGCACAATATATTCAGAAGTCCTGGGCACACCCCCAACATCTATCTCTGTCCTTTCGGTCACAGAGCAGGTAATGAAATACCAGGACTGAGCTGAAAGCAGAACTTCCTGTGAGCCAGGTCCCAGCTCACCAGGAAACAAACCTCAGGAAGTGGCTTGTCCTGCTGTGGAGCTTTCCATGGGTGACCGAAGATTGCCAGGTGTGGATAAGCTGTCATCATATTAGAAGCATTTAATGGCAATCAGCAGTTAAAAAGAGCTTTACTTCCCCTGCACACCAGGGAATTGCAGTGCCTGGTGGTGAAGGTGTAACCTCATATTCCTTTTTGCCGACTATTTCACTAAATCGCCCAAATTTTTTGTTGTGGATGTATGGAATGTGTTCCCTGCTGCCATCCCTCTCTGAAGGGATGGAGCTCTGGGCTCTCTGCAGCTGGAATGTGCCCAACAGCGGTGCCCAGCACTCAGCCCTCCTTGCTTTCTTCCCTCCAGATGTGAGAAACGCACATAGTGGTACTTGCCAAATTAAGCATTCTCCTGCAGTGAGGAGAGCAGTTTGGCTCCCCAGAACATGTGTGAGCAGATGGCAGGTAAGCTCTACCTTCCTGAGAGGGAAACCACTTGTTCCCAGAGGTTTAAGGGTGAAAGCTTGGCCAACAGTGCCTGGGCTTGCAAGAAATCCTGTGGTAAGAAAGCTGAACTGTGCCTCCCCCCTCAGTTTCCAGCAGTGTTTAGGAAAGAAGGCAACAGATGCCATCCATTTAAAGCAAGCATGTCAGTAACAACCACAGCCTGAACCAAACCAGATGTCATCTCTGTGGCTGTTAAGCCTGATGTTTCACAGACTGCCCTAAGCGCCGGACAGTGTAGCCTGAGGCTCCCCAGTTGCTTGTTGTACTTCCTGAAATGGAGACCTCATGCTCACCACTCAGAATCCAGTTAACCTGCCAGCAGCACGAAATAGGTCTCCTCCCCAGCCTCTCTGGGAACAGGCTTTGCATACACTTAGACTCTGCTGAGTAACTAGGAAAGGCAAATTTTCAAGCTCCCTAATGATACAGGAGGGCCAACATCATTGCACCCTGAAAATAGGTGCCTGTTTTCAGAACAGTAGAAGTTCACCATTCTATTCTTCTATTAATATGATCTACTTGGCAGCAAGCTTCTTTACCCTACAGAATTTCTCTTTTGGTACTAATAAACTATTCACAGCAATGTTGTTTTCACAAACACAATTTGTGCAGCAACCCGTATACCAGCACTTCTCTCACAAGCAAAAAGTCATCTTAAACACATCTTTTCTTTATCTGGAGAAGTAAAACATACTCAGCCAAGAAATAAGCTTTGAAAAGCAGCTTCCATGAAGCTCTCCTTCTACCTTACCTGTACTTCAGCATAGTTCATGTGCTATCTCTAGGTATTTACAAGACAGCATTATCATCTGATTTACTGAGACTGCTGACCACTTGCAGGTACTCTTCGAGTGGTTTAGATTCGTGTACAGCTCTCTGAACAGCACCTCTTGTGAGAGATTGAAACAAACCTTTTTGACTTCCTGAGTGACAGAGTTGTAGAGGAAAAACTTATCACAGGAACTTGAATTGCTACCAGTGGATCAGGCAATAAACTGAGGTAATGGATATCCCAGGGGTGAGAAATCTAGGGAGTGTTATTTCCTAGAGGAGCCCGAGCACAGGTAAGGAACTTGACTTCAGTCTTTTGTGACACTGGCTCATGCAGCACAGACTCACTGCCATACAGTGTTAGGAATAAATGCTTTCTCCTCTGGCAGTTATAAATCTACTTGTATTTACATTGGTGATTTTGTGCAGCGATTATAGGCAATACACAATCAAAAGTGAAGCTTAAATTCATATTCTTGAAGATTACATGGTGGATACTGTATTACAAAATCAATTACAAAAGCAAAGATTGTATCTCAAACCATTATCAAAACTAAATATTCAGTCATGTTCTTACAGGAATATCCAACCTGCCATGTTCTTAGTATACAGCTCACCCAGTTCCTGTGGCTTTCCTGCTGTGGCACAGGAATGCCACTACTTCATCTTTGTCTTACGAATTGTCCAACATGAACTTGATGATTTTCCCCAGTTTGTTACTGAAAATATGCCAATGTCAAAATGTCTTTGTGATCGTTTATTTGCTGCCCAACTAGCTCCAACTTTGACATATTCTGTGCATAGGTTACTGTGCCTTACCCACCTCTGTAGATTCACTTGCGGATCTTAGACCGAACTGACGGGACTGACCTGAATTGCTGAATTAAAAATCCTACAGAGGTTTCCCAAGTTTTCCTCTCCTAAACTTATTGATGTGGAAAACCCCTTCAGTTCCTGTGTTATTTCTTTCACCTATAGCTAGGTACGGAATTTTTTACTCTCCTCCTCTGCAGATCTCTCACTGCCTTAGGAGAACTGGGTAAGACCTGCATTTGAGTTCTAAATGCACCAGTCATACGGAAGTTTGTTGTAGTCAGGACTAGAAGTTATTTGATTCAAAGACCTGAACTTCAAACTGTTGGATGAACCATGGTGTGGGTGCTGCCTGGTTGCTCCGGCTATTGTCTTTACAGAAAAAGGGAGGAAGACAAAGAAAGGCACAACTAGAAAAGAGCCTTACATTTCATGGGGTTTTCTCCAGTTTGATATGGTCTCTTTTTTATATGATACTGCCGTGGAACACGGACCTGAGAGCACTGTTTAGCTCAGCACTTCCACAACAAAACTGCTTTCTCTGAAGGCTGAAATATGGAGAACAATACTGAAATTCTCTCAATGCAGTGACTGCCTGTTGCAGAAGTGGAACAACATAATTCATTCCATTCACATCCTCTTCTTCACCAAGACACTCCCATTTAGGCTGCTTCTGACAGCTCTAAGTATAAACCAGCAATACCCATCCCCATTTCTCTTCTGGATAAGCTCTCCCTTGATTTTGACTAATTTCAGAATGTTAGATGCCAGCTTGGAAATGGAGAAAACATTCTGGACACTGCAAAACCACCAATCTCCCTTGACTGTTACACGACACCTTAAAGGACTCTACAATTCCAAAAGAATCACGCACACACAAAAGAAGTATGCAGAACAGTGGAGTAGCCCAGGTGTTAGTAAGCAAAAAGAAAGAAAATTTTCAGCATGAATCACTATTGAAAGCCAAACGTGTTAAAACCAATATATATGGGATTAGAATAGAATAGAATCATAGAATAGTAAGGGTTGGAAAGGACCTCAAGATCATCGAGTTCCAACCCCCCTGCCATGGGCAGGGACACCTCCCACTAAACCATGCCATCCAAGGCTATGTCCAACCCCACCTTGAACGCCACCAGGGATGAAGCATTCACAACCTCCCTGGGCAACCCATTCCAGGGCCCCACCACCCTCACAGTAAAGAATTTCTTCCTCAGATCCAATCTAAACCTCCCCTGTTTAAGTTTAAACCCATTACCCCTTGTCCTCTCACCACAGTCCCTAATGAAGAGTCCCTCCCCAGCATCCCTATAGGCCCCCTTCAGGTATTGGAAGGCTGCTCTGAGGTCTCCACGCAGCCTTCTCTTCTGCAGGCTGAAAAGCCCCAATTTTCTCAGCCTATCTTCATACGAGAGGTGCTCCAGTCCCCTCATCATCTTCGTGGCCCTCCTCTGCACTTGTTCTAACAGTTCCATGTCCTTTTTATGTTGAGGACACCAGAACTGCACACAATACTCCAAGTGAGGTCTCACGAGAGCAGAGTAAAGGGGCAGGAGCACCTCCCTCGACCTGGTGGTCACACTCCTTTTGATGCAGCCCAGGATACGGTTGGCTTTCTGGGCTGCAAGCGCACACTGCCGGCTCATGTTCATTTTTTCATCAACCCACACCCCCAAGTCCTTCTCTGCAGGGCTGCTCTGAATCTCCTCCCTGCCCAACCTGTAGCTGTGCCTGGCATTGCTCCGACCCAGGTGGAGGACTTTGCATTTAGCATGGTTAAACTTCATCAGGTTGGCATCAGCCCACCTCACAAGCGTGTCAAGGTCCCTCTGGATGGCATTCCTTCCCTCCAATGTATCAACCGAACCACACAGCTTGGTGTCGTCGGCAAACTTGCTGAGGGTGCACTCAATCCCACTGTCCATGTCACCCACAAAGATGTTGAACAAGACCGGTCCCAACACCGATCCCTGGGGGACACCACTCGTTACTGGTCTCCAGCTGGACACTGAGCCATTGAGCACTACTCTTTGCGTGCGGCCATCCAGCCAGTTCTTTATCCATTGAGTGGTCCACCTATCAATTTGATGTCTCTCCAACTTAGAGAGAAGGATGTCATGTGAGACAGTGTCAAAGGCTTTACACAAGTCCAGGTAGATGACATCAACTGCTCTGCCCCTGTCCATCAGTTCCGTAGCCCCTTCATAGAAGGTCACCAGATTGGTCAGGCAGGATTTCCCCTTAGTGAAGCCATGCTGGCTGTCACCAAGCACCTTGTTGCTTTTCATGTGCCTCAGCATGCCTTCCAGGAGAATCCGCTCCAAGATTTTGCCAGGCACAGAGGTGAGACTGACTGGTCTGTAATTCCCTGGGTCATCCATTTTCCCCTTCTTAAAAATGGGGGCTATATTTCCCTTTTTCCAGTCATCGGGAACTTCACCTGACTGCCATGAGTTTTCAAATATGATGGACAGTGGCTTAGCAACTTCATTCACCAGCTCCTTCAGGACCCACGGATGGATTTCATCCGGTCCCATGGACTTGTATACATTCAGGTTCCTAAGGTGGTCCTGAACAAGATCCTCCCCCACAGTGGGCCCAGGGTCCCCACCCTCACCGTCCCCGCGTCTGCCTTCCAAGACTTGGGTGGTGTGGTCAGAGCATTTGCCCGTAAAGACTGAGGCAAAGAAGTCATTAAGAACCTCAGCCTTCTCCAAATCCAGGGTAGCCAGTTCTCCCGATAGCTTCTGGAGAGGGCCCACGGTGTCCCTAACCTGTCTTTTATTGGCAATGTACCTATAAAATCCCTTCCTGTTATCCTTAACATCCCTAGCCAAGTTTAATTCTAAGTGGGCCTTAGCTTTCCTAACCTGGTCCCTAGCTTCCCGGACAACATCCCTGTATTCTTCCCAGGCTGCCTGACCTTGCTTCCACCTTTTATAAGCCTCTTTTTTCCTTCGAATTTTGCTCAGCAGCTCCTTATCCATCCAAGGAGGTCTCCTGGCCCTCCTGCTGAACTTCCTTCTAGTTGGGATGCATCGCTCCTGAGCTTGCAGCAGGTGAGCCTTGAATATCAACCAACAGTCTTGGGCCCCCCTGCCCTCTAGGGCTGTATCCCATGGAACCTTACTGAGCAGGTTCCTGAAGAGGCCAAAATCTGCTCTCTTGAAGTCCAGGGCAGTTAGTTTTCAAAAAATCCGTCTGATACGTAAGAAGGGCACAAACCCCTAAATATTTGGTGCTAAAGGATTTAGCATGTGAATAGGAGATACTCCACACTCGCTCAGGTTCCATTCTGCGGCTGTAACCAACCCACTTCAGTCAGATTCAGCCCACAGTGGAGGATAACTGAAATCATTTTGTCACTGGCATCCAGTGAATGCTGTGAGACCAGAGGCGTCTTTCACAAAGGAGAACAAGCAGGTCAGTGCTGGTGCAGGACGTCCCTGGAGATGCGTCTTATCTGAACCTGTCAAGAGACAAAGCTGCCATCCTCTGTCTGCCAACGCTTCCTCTGCTGTCAGCAACCTCCCAGCATTGATCCCAGGAGCTCCTGCAAAGTCCTCTGGGAGCAAACTCGTGGCCAGCACGTGTGAGGCAGCCACGTGCTGAGGAGCAGGGGGCAAAACTGCCCTTGACTGCGCTGATCCAACCAGGTAAGAGCTGTAAATAAGATGCCACATGGAAATAATCTGTTCAAAGGAACAGCCAGCTTTGGGCATCCTGAACATGCTGCATACAGACGAACTCGGGAGCTCCTCTAGGCATAACCCAGCCACACCACCGCCTTCCTTCCCACTGACCAGTTCTTTCCACCTGCACTTCTCAGGGGTATGCCTGACATCACTGTGATCTAGAGCAGGAAAACAGATGCCAGAGCTATGGTTGTTCGTGTAGTTTTGAGTAAAACTTTTGCAGTGTGTCAAGTCATCCTGTCACAGCTCAGGAAGGCAATGGTAGTTCAGGTCAGGACAGATGCAGGCAAAAGGGAAAACGGCAATTAGGGGCTGAGTCACAGACATCTTTTTGGTAATCTTGGTAATGAGCTTGGTGATGATTCTGGCTGCATTAGTGTCTAAGCCCTAGATATTATCTACGTTTCATAGCCTGGAGAAACTTGTATTGCTTGACTTGGTGACCACTATCTGTGTGACCTCACACTCCCACCATTCACTACAGATCAAGACAACAGTAGAATTCCATCCTCCCGCTACGAAACAAGGTCATCACCTGAAAGCAAAAGAAGGAACATATGAAATCTAGCATCATAGACAAGACCACAGCTGGGCACCAGGGCAAGGGTAACCCAGCCGGGTTATGAGCGGTTGGTGAGCACCAACACGGTGTCTCCCGCAGGCTCCACAGCAGGGCCAGCTCAAGGGGCACAGCTGTGCCCGGAGAGATCGGTGTGTACTGTTCAGCAGCGGAAGGCAGGACCGTGATGAGCTGCAGCCGAGCGCACAGTAACACGGGCTCCGTAGCGCCTGCGGAGCGCTCCGGTGGACGCCGCAGGTCGGGGTCGGCCAACGGTGCCTCGTGAAAACCGTCAGAACGCGTTGCAGCGCTTCACCGCAAGCCTCGCACGGCAGCGGTGCCGAACCCACCCAGCGCCGCACCGCCGCTTGGGCAGGGGCAGGGGCAGGGGCAGGGGCAGGGGCAGGGGCAGGGGCAGGGGCAGGGGCAGGGGCAGGGGCAGGGGCAGGGGCAGGGGCAGGGGCACGGGCCGGGGCAGGGGCAGGGGCACGGGCCGGGGCAGGGGCAGGGGCACGGGCCGGGGCAGGGGCAGGGGCACGGGCCGGGGCAGGGGCACGGGCACGGGCACGGGCACGGGCACGGGCACGGGCACGGGCACGGGCACGGGCACGTGCGGGCTCACGCCGCCAGGCTTGCCCAATAGGCGCCGCCCCCGGCCGCGCTCCCGCAGCGGCTCGAGAAGCGGTCCCGGAGGGCAGCTCCGCCCCCCGCTGCTCCGTCACCGCCGCACAAGTATCGCGAGAGCAGGCGGCGTCACTCACCTGGCCCCTTCCGCCCACTCTCCAAGCCTCGCGAGATCTCGCATACTTTGCTCCGCTGAGGCACGGCGGGTATCGCGAGCGGAGGCAGAGGCGCGGGCGGGGCAGTCCTTAAATCTCGCGAGACTACTCCCGGCGCCCGGGGAGGTGGGGTTGGGGGGGGCAGTCTCGCGAGAGCTGGGGCCGCCCCGCCCGGGCCCGTTCCCCCCGGCTCCGCCGCCCGCCCCGCCGCGCTAATATGGTCGCCGGCGATGGACCCTGCCAGGCCAGGTCAGTGCGAGCGCGGCCGCTCCTCGCCGTGCCGCGGGCCCCGCTCCCCGGAGCCCCGCTCCGTGACCCCCGCGGCCTGGGCCCCCTCTGCCTCAGCTGGCGGTGGAGCGGGGCCGGCACGGCCTATCCCGAGCACGGCGGCGGCGGTCCGGGCCGGTTCGCATCCCGTTCTTCCCCGCCCGCACGGCGCCGTTGTGTGGCCGCCCTTTGCGCGGCAGCGCTGTCGGGCCCGTGGCGCGTTCCCCTTGCGCTGTTCCGGGCGCCCGCTGACCCCGCCGTTCCTGCCGCTTTGTTCTCGGCGGCGGGCCCGGCTCGGTCTGCGCCGGGCCGCTCCGGTGCGCCAGTCCCGCCGGGCCTCCCGTTATTCCCAGCGGCCGGTTTTGTCCCTCTTTCTGTTCCCTCCGCCGCGAACGCTGTGGTGACCGAGGGGTGGCGTCCCCGCAGTGCCGGCTCGTGGGGCGAGGCTTCACCGGTACCAGCTGAACCGGGGTCGTCGTGTGCATGACGCAGTTCTCTGTCCGCTGTCGGTGATGGAGCGTTGGCTTTGCAATGGAAGTGTAGCTGTAGTGCGTTAAGATCAAAGCAAACAAAGGGCAAGTGTTGTACTGCAGATTCAGCGTTCGATGGCTTTGCTCGGTGATGTCAGAGCCAACACTATTTTCCCCGGTGTTTGTAATCTATGGCTTATTTCCTTAAACTTTTACTGTATGAAGCTCTTCAGGCCTGAGGGAGTCTATCATTGGCACTGCCCCTTTAGTTTGCCACCAACTGAATTAGAGCGTTCTTTTTGTGAACAGCTCCTCTTAAGAAGTAATTTCTTCTCTCCACCTAGTAGCTGTTATGAGGTTTATTTTTGTCTCTCGTTGGCTTGTCATTAGCGTGGCACTTGCTGCCTGGTGTTTCCTACTGTATTAAAACCTGTATCTCTTATCTCAGTCGGTGAGGTGCATTTATCGTGTTTTGGAGATGGTAAACTGAGACAATAAAGGTCAAATGTATTCAGGTGTGTGACTGTGTTGATTACCTGCGTGACCTGTGTGTGCCTGGTGTTACAGATACTTTTACATTTCATCTTAGTCACCCATCCATATAATTAGGTGTTTCAATCCATTTAGAAACCTCTCCGTGTTCCAGTTCCTTTACAGCCCTAGGGGCACATTATTTTTTGGTAAAATCCAGGATAAAAAGCTGTTGTTATGAGTCCTCTACTAGTGATCAACCCTTCCATTCTTTTATGGCTGTAACTTTCTTGTTTCCCCCCTCAGGAAGCCCTTACCAGCCCGTAATTGAAGCATTAGAAAACTATCCACAGAAGAAGTTCTACAATGTCTCAAAGCTCGGAGGCGCCAAGTATGGTAATGACGCTTTCTGGTTGGCTGTACTTGGGATGGTACCAGCAGTAAATATGCACCATGTACTGCTGTGAAATGGTAGGAGATGCTACCACCAATATGTGAATTCTTAATGGGTGTATCTGAAAGCTGCTCATTTTCTGGTCTTACTGCTTCAGGAAGTTGGTAAGGAGCAATCCTCGTAGCCTTTTCTCAGTAAGGGGGAACGTAGAGGTGGTGCTGGAGTTGTTAGCAGTACTCCAGATCAGAATTATTTGTCTTTTGGAAACAATGAAGAGACAGTACTTAAAAACTAAATACAGTTTTTGCCATCATTTTGTACTGCTTCTTGGTTTCACCTCACCAGCAATTTCAGATAATGGGTAACTGTGTGTTTACTTGAACATAGCTTCTACTGCAGTTGCTGCAGAAAAGATGAGGTTTTGTGGTGTTTATAGAGTTGCTTCATCTCAGCAGGTCATTAATACATAACGGCATGGAGTGGTACGTGCCAAAAAGACTTTGGGTCTATGTGTCTGGGTCCCTATTGAAAAATAGAATGTATGATCTTGTGTAATGGGGACGACTGTAGATTGAGACAGCATAGATCAGTGTCAGCTGGAGCAGCCTTACTCCTGCAGATAATCGGAACATACTTTCATTATTCTCTCCCTTTGCCTTCATGTTAAACTCCTGAAATACTGAGGTCCATATTAAAGCTATTTGTGACTTCTTCGGTTTTGTAAGGTCTGAATTACTCTCCTGTGTTCACAGAATTTGTGGTACATTTCTTAATTAAAAAATTTCACTTGAAACTTATACTTGACAGCAGTAAGTGCTTCTCTGTTGTTTGAAGGGAAGAGAGAGGAGAACTCATCCTGGAACTTCTGTGTGACAGCCACATGCTCTTGCGCAGTTCTACTTGCAAAAATGAAGTTAATCTTTCCAATAGTCATGCATGTGGCTTTGCTCACGAAGAAGCAGTAGTGTGGTGGTAACAGAACCAGTCTGTTCTACAGCAGCTTTTTGAACAGCCTTTTGTGACAGGAGTGGAAACATATAGAGAAGATGGAACTTTGTGCTAATTCATGCCATAAAGCTTGGAGCAGCAGCAGATATTCCTGAAGAGGTTTGGAGAAGGAGCTTAAGGAATCTAAATAGAGTATGCTGAGAGTGTCTTTGCCTTCCAATAGAAACTTGTGTGCAGAAGTTGGGAGCCTCATATTAACTACTATTAGCAAGATGTTAAATAAAACATAGATACTGTGTGGGACAGCAATGATGGCAAATCCAGCATCTGGAATTCCTCATTGCATTTGTTGCTGGAACAATAATTTGGAGTTTTACCTCTTTGCCCTTTACCTTGAGGCTTCTGACTCTAATCTGGTAATAAAAGCCCGTTTAAATTAATCAGATTCTGAATATAAAAGGTAATTGATTTACTTGCCTGTTTACTAGGGAGCATCTGATTTTCTAATGTTGAAAATAGTGTTCAGTTGTGGGGAAAATGGTTGCTCGAACAAACTCGGAATGATTTAGGGCAGAGGGGGCATCTGTAGAGCTAGTCCAGCTGCTTGCTGGGACTGGGGTGAGCTTGAAGAGCCTTTCTCAGCTGAGCTCTGCAGTTCTGCATGGATGAAGATTCAACTCGCTTTCCTGATCCTGTGCTTAACCACCTCTCTGTGAACTTCTTTTTGCTGTGTCCAGTCACAGTGTCCCTTTCTGCACCTTCTGACTTTAGTTTTATCCTTTCACTTTGGACTTCTGAGACGCCAGGTCAAGCCTCCCCTTTTCTGCAGTTCCTGTTGGGCTGTGGGTGACTACAGTTAGTGCACTACAGCTTTCTCTCCGGGTGAACAAATCCAGGTCTTCCAGCTGCTCCTCTGTCAGGTACTGCAGTCCCAGAGGACCATTCACTGGATGTGATCTGGTTACTTGAGATCTGCATCCAGAGAGGCCCAGAATTGCGGATGTGAGCTTGCTAGTGCCTAGTGGAGAGAGGTAGTTTCTTCTCCATAGCTTCTGGCTGCTCAGCAGCCCTTTGGACGCTTAGGTTTATCACTCTGAGGATGCACTGCATATTATTTATAGTCCAAGAGAAGGCAAAATAATTTTCTCCTGGTAACTTGGTTTTTGAATCAAGTGAGTGGTGACATTAGAGCTGATTAGACATGGTTTTGATAACATTCTTCATGAGCGATACGTCTACTGAAACACAATGGGTAATATCTGAGAAAGACGCACAGAGAGAACAGGGTCAGTAAATCCTGTATTAACTGGTTGTGGTCAAACCTGTGGGTTAGGTGGAGACCACCAAATCTTAACTTTCTTGCTAAAGCCTGAACTGAATTGTTTCACCCTCTTACAAGTAGTTTTCACTGTTCTCAAAGTCATTTGTCTGCTTGCACAGTGTTGTGGAAAATAATGGAATTTGGGGAGAAATTACTTTTGTCTTTTTGTATTGGTGTTTGCAGTGAGTAGTAACACTGCTGCTTTTTTCTCCTCCCACTTCTTTGATTCTCATTTCCAGTTCCCTTATATTTTTTGTGCAGAAAGCTGTTTCTAGTCAATACTTTAATCCAGGTCAGTAACAAAATGAAGTTGTATTTGGTTAAATGTAATTTTTTATATTTTAAGAAATAGGTTTAATTTTAGGGCATGTGGCAGAATAGTTTCTTGTCTTATTATCACTGTTTATTTAAAAGCAATCTGTCATTGGATGGTTTTGGCTGTATCTTTGGTAACAAAAAGGTGAAATTTAGAATTGGAAAAGTATTTGTTAATAACCTAACTGTTGTTGCTTTCCCTCCCCCTCTGATCAGTAATCCCAACTCTAGATTCCTTGCATCCCTCTCCTGCCAGCATAGCATACCTTCTTAAATGTCACTGCCTTAACGCAATGTGGTCAAGCCATTGGTATCTTCCATTCCAATCCCATATGATAGCTCAGTTTCTGCAATGTATATTCCATATTGTGCAATGAAGATCAAACCCCAAGGCAACTGGAAGAGCAGGCTCCTGGAGCTCTTATCCTTCCCCATATCCTTATCCTAGCAAAGTGGAATCCTTTAGAACGTTGGAATTGTAATTTTTAAAGAACTCCTGAAGCTGAAGGTGTTGTACTAACTGAGCTCCTTTGCTTTGCCCTAGATACTCTGCCTTATTCCATACGAGTACTGTTTGAATCCAGTGTCCGTAACTGTGATGGCTTCTTAGTGAAAGAAACAGATGCTACGAACATCTTGGACTGGAAGACAAAACAGAACAATGTTGAAGTGCCCTTCTGTCCTGCCAGAGTTGTTCTTCAAGACTTTACGTAAGTGTGTGCTTGCTGGAACCATTGACACAATCCCTGCAGCCTCACTGGTTTGTACATACAATTCCTCGGCTTGAAAATAAATAGCACTGAAGCATCAGAAGAAACCTGTGCACTGCCTCTGTTACCCAGCAGGCTCCTTATGCTAGTGTCATGTGATGTAAGTGTAGGAGTTCCACAGGGTATCCTGATTTCAGCGCAGGTTGGTGAGGCTGAAGCTGTTGGCCTAAAAGGAGCATTGTATAGGATAAGAGCCAAAACATGAATTGAAGTGGTGACGTTTTGGCTGCAGCCAGATGGCTGACAGTTCTCCGCAATAAATGAGATAACTGCAGATTAAATATTGCTTACTCCACAGATGTATGTAATCCAATTGAATCCATGAATAATACATAGATTTAAAAAGAAGTCTCTTAGGATATTAAGTTTCTTTGTGAAAGGGCAGTCCTTCAGCAATTTGTAAATATTAAATTTAGGCTGGATTGCTGACTCCTCATATATTTGTCAGGAAGTGAGATAATTAAAAAAGGAACTGTGATATTGCTAAAAATTGGGTAAACTCTGCATAGCAAGCAAAGTCAGGAACATTTATATAGTACTGTGGTATATAAACATTGTCCTCAGTTTTGTACTTCAGGTACTCTTTATTTGATAGGAACAAGAGTATTTCTGTCGAGTATTACGAGCTTCATAAACGGCTTTGTAAGGAAGGTGTTAAATGTACCACATGCTCATTATTTGCATAGCAAAGTTCTATTGAAAAGGTAGTGAATATCTAAAAATCAGTTCTGTGTTAAAGTACCATCACACTTCAGAGGCATGGCAACACAAGAGAGGAGCGTAATCCTCTGAGGTGTTCCTGTACTCTTGTTGGGTATGTTATATTCAAACCTGCTGTTGCTTTTTGTGAACAATTACCAACTGTTAACTTAAATGTTTCAAGTTCCTTAGAATTTAGAGATTAGAATAGGGTTTATGATCACAGTAGAACTTGGGTAGATCTAGACTTACAGTGGAAAGAAGCTGGTGTATTTTAGTGAGTTAATGTCCCATGTTGTTACACTGTTTGGTTTTTCCATCTCTGAAGTGGAATTCCAGCAATGGTGGATTTTGCTGCCATGAGGGAAGCTGTGAGAAATGCTGGAGGAGATCCTGCAAAAGTCAATCCTGCCTGCCCAACTGATCTCACTGTTGACCACTCTCTGCAGATTGATTTCAGCAAATGGTAACGTACCTCATTTTTTTGGATGAACTATATGTGTTTGCGTGATACCGAAGTACAGAGTCACTCTGGTCTTGGTACTGTCCCATCAAATCCTTTGTCCTGTGTGGGTCCTTGAAACTACACCTGATGGTGTCTGAAAGAGGGCTGGATAAAAGTCGATGAAGTAACACTCCTAAAGGAGGGAAAGGTGAGGACTTAGGACTGAAGCTGTTTGACAGCCCAAATTGTGGGCTGAAATAACTGGTTCTGTCATGGGTTCCAGAAAATATGCCTGAAGAGAATGAGGCAGAGGGAGTTTGTCATTTTGCTTTACCCTGTTTTTACTGTTCATGTTAAATCCTTCTGCCTTGTGACTGTCTTGTTGCAGCTCCAGAGAATGGCTTATAATCCTGTAGGACATACTGAAAGGCTGTCATTTCAGGCCATAGCTTAGGACTAATTTAACTTTTCTTATGGGCCTGCATTTTACCACAGATTAAAAAAGGCTGCAGATTGTTGCAAAGAGAGAAGTGTAATTGTAGGAGCCTGGAAAAGTATCGGGACTGGAAACATGGTTTTCATTGTTCTGACAGGCAGTAATGTGATGAAAAGAGCCAGAGGCTGCCTTTTGCTGGAAGCATAATACTGCAGAAGAGAAAAAACTTGAGTTCTGCTCAGTGCTGAAGCAAACACTTAAGTAAATACTGCAGCTCCCCTCCCTTTCAGACTCATGCAGAGTTGTATAAATTGCTCAAGCTCTTTGGGAATTCTAAAAGTAAAGTGAGAACAAGCCTGTGGCCAAGTGGACATGGGTGTGCGAGTAGTCTGTATAGACCTTCCAAACACAGAGGGTTTCAGTTTGGTCAGTATTGGACGAGTGAAGAGCAAGAAGCTGCAGCTCGTTGTTGCGTTGCCTGTGTGTTGTCTTTGTTGTGTGCTCTGTCCACCCTTGTGTCTGGAGGGACAGCTGATTCGATTGCAATTAGGCTTGCCTAAAATTCTCCGAAAGACCAAGTGCTGGCAAAAGGTCTCAACTTGCTGCTTTGTAGTGATAAATCCAGCCTCTGTAGTTTCTGCGTTGGAAGGCATGCAGGATATTGGCAGCTGCTGGCCTATGATAAGAAACCCTTTGCCACAGGATGGTTTGTGCTGCTTTTATGTAGCTTCCGTCTTCTGTTGATCAGGGAAGGCCCGCAGACTAGGCTAGGATTTAGACAAGGCCATGCAATATGCTGCAATTGGATAACTAAGTATCTTTCTCTTGATACTAAAGCAGAAGCTTTAATTATGAATCCTTGAATTGGTGAACATTGAGAGGTAAAAAGTCATTAATTTTTCACAACAAGCTTTCTTTGTTCTCGTGCAAGGACTGAATATTGTACAAAGAGAGGGTAGCATGCTATATGGACTTGAGTTTTTAAACCCCAACAACTTTCCTGTCACCTGACTTGAACAGTGTATCAAATTTATCTGAGCCTTTGAGAATTTGTATAAAAAGCCTGATTAAATAACTAAGTTCCCTTTCTTTCCTTGAGAAAGCCTTGTTTGCAGTCATTCCTCTGTGGGTTTAACAGAGAATGTACAGCACCATCTTAAAAAGAAACATGTTCAGTAAGTCCACCCCTTGGATGAGGCTCTACCTACCTTTAAAAGGCTAAAACCCTGAGCATAGCCTTTGCAGCACTGCTTGTAAAGATCTCTGGTCTGCTGTGAAGGAGTTAATCTGGTGTTAATCTTTCAGACAACGCAGTTCTGTTCACTTACTTATTACCAGACTTATTTAACTGAGCTTATCCCATGGTAGTTTACTTTGCAACAGGGTTGTTGTAAAATAACAACTTTGTCAGATAAGAAGTTATGTTGGGAGGCTTTGCGAAAGACAAAGGAAAAGAAACAAAGAAGGAACGGGAGGAAAATTCCTGAAGTCTGAACTGTTCTTGTGTTTGCTGTTGCAGTGCAATCCAGAACGCTCCGAACCCTGGAGGTGGTGATGCACAGAAGCCGGTGGCGAAGCTGTCCCTGCTGAAGGTGCAGCCCCGGAAGGCACCTTGCAGGAGTCAGGCCAGCTGCAGGGGGCCCTGTGGCTCTGGGGAGGCTGCTCGCAGCCCGGGACATTTTTCTGCACAGATTGAGAACACGCCGATCCTGTGTCCCTTCCATCTCCAGCCCGTGCCTGAGTACGAAACCTTCCTTGTAATCATTTGTACCTCTGTGGTGGTAACCACTGCCTGTGACAGTTCAGAGATGGGATTGGCTTCTAAACACCCTCCTGTACTCTGTTCACATGTGCCATAGGCAGGTTTCAGCATCTGGAAGCAGGTCTGATGTGGCAGGTTTGACTTAGTCTACAATCATTATCTTTTGTGGTTTGCAAGAAGGGCTTTACTAAACATGGTGCAGATGGCCAGCTCTGTGGTTCATGGCTGTGATTTGTAAGTTGAATTTGGAGCCTTCCCTCATTTCTTTACAGGGACAACAAAGCATTGGGGCAATCCTCTGGCTCTTACAAAGTAAACATCAATGAATAAGCATTGATTTATTTCTAAAAGTAATTTGTAAATTGTTCTGTGAGAACTTTTAAAAAGCCTCTGGCTGTTAAAGAATACCTAAGAGCTAGAACTAGCCCGTGCATCATCCCCCAGCTTCTACAGTCCATCTGCCCTTGAGGTGAAATTCAATGAGTATCCTGCTTGTATGTAATGACCCAGGGGAACTTCATCTATCTGCCTTCATCTGTCCAGGTTTCCAATATTATTAACAGGTCATTATGTACAATTTCATCTCTGACAATTACATGTAATCATCCTCCTCCTTCAGCTGCACCTCTTTTGTCTGCTGGCCTGCTCAGATCCTTATCTTCTGGCACTGGACAGGTGTTGCATTTAAAAACTGATCAAATCTGTATCCCACAGTGGTAGGATGCTGATTGTCTTGGTGGTGTTATAGATATGCAAATACTCCTGCTCAGTACAGGTGTGGGAATGCAGTATTAGGATCTCTTCAGCAATATTGATGATTCTGGCAGCAGAGCAGCAGTGGTATTAATTAAGCTGTAGTGTGATTGATGACTGTCCCTCAGGGCTTTGCAAAGCAGGATAGCCACTAACCTTCTGTCACTGCAGAGAGGGAAGGGACATGATGTAAAATACACCTTTAGAAAATTGAGGACTTCCTTCTTAAGTACAAAGCAAGTGTATTTCCTTCATTGTCCACCCTCTTCAAGCAGAGGTTATTCCTCTTAAACTGTGGATTGCTCCTTTACAATGAGTATCAGTATTGTAGTAAATAACACTAAGAAAAGACAGTTCATTTTAAGAGACTGTACTGATGAGTACTTGTGAAGAAAAAGCTGACTTGGAGGCCAAACATATGTGAATGGGGGATAGTTACAATTGCCCTGATGCTCTTCCCAGTTGCTAAAGGGCCAGTACTGAACTCGGAGTGTGTTTTTATGTGAACTGGTGACCATCTTGGTTCTTTACTGTATTGTATTTTGAATTTGCGACCTCTTAGGACTTCTGATCAGGCAGAAAAGAAGCTTCTGTGCGTTGAAGTGTGTGCTTGGTATAGATCTCATAAAATGAGTATTTTTGAGATCAAACACTCTAAGCAAACTATACCCAGAGTAAACATGTTCTCAAGGAATAGTTCTTCTTCCCTGTTCACAGAAAGCTTGCTGCAAGGAAGGAATTATCTTTGCTCTAATAAATGCCTTCAAATTGTGCTGCAGGCTTGTGCAAGTCTTCCATCAAACAGGCTAATGCAACACCTTGTTTGTCTGTAATTTGAAATGAATTGTGACAGTGCTTGTAAATTTGATACCTTCCTAGGCCTGAGACAGTATTGAAAAATCAAGAGATGGAATTTGGCAGAAACAGAGAGAGGCTTCAGTTTTTTAAGGTATGTCTGCACCTGTGGGCTTTGCATTGTGTGGTGGTTGTCTGAAAAGCTTGCTCTGTTTGTCTACCAGTGTTCATATTTAGATGATAAATGTGGTAATTTGGAAATGTCAGACGCTCAAATCTGAATTTAGTAAGGGAACAGAAGGTTGGCTAATAACATGGCTTGTGACTTTGAATCTCAAAACCATTATGCAGCAGCAGCTCTAAAGCACAGTGTCTCTTAGAGGAGAAATAATCTTTCGTAATTTGAACTTGAAAAAGTTTTGCACTGGTTTGGCTCTTGGCAGTGTTAATGGATTGGACAAAGTAGGTGTTTATGAAGCATTAGTCTTGTTAATGCTTTTTTATGAGCTCCGTGCCTTGGGTCCCATCTGTACTTCCGTTACAAATCTTACTGGGGCTGGAGATGTTGAGCAGAGGCCGTGTTGAGGCATTGCTGCTGTCTGAGGGGGCAGCAGTGCCAGTAAACTTGCTCTTGGTGCAGATCTTGTATGGTGAACATTGGCTTCTTTGTTGGTAACCAGGGGTCTGCAACGTGAGCATTTGATCCTCATCCACTGATTTCACATGGTTTAGGTATCCAGTGAAATGGCCTTTTCATATGGGTAGACTGGGAGGTTTCTTTTCCATTATTAAAGAGGGAAACCGCCACACTGAATCTTGTTCCAAGTTTCCATGTTAGCTTTTTTAAATTGAGCTCCTGAGTTCAAGGCACTTTCCTAGTTGGCATCTTCAGTCTCATCCAGGAATGTAAAACCTAGACTAAATCCTGCAATAAAACAAGTGCTTATGTTCTGTTGAAACACTAGTCTTGGCTGGGCTGGCGATCAGTTGTGTGAACCAGGTAAGAGATTTATGCAGCCCAGCTTTTGAAAGGTAGGTATGAATTATTGATTCAGTCTTCAGCAGGAAAAGAATGCTTGCTTTAGGTGATTAAGAATGTTCCATGTCCCAGGGGATCGTGTACCTCTGTTTGACAAATGAGCAAAAGGCACTTGAATAAATATCAAGTGCTGTGTTCTTGTGTATTAGTCTTGTCTTTTTAGTTATGTTCTAAGAATTGAATATACCTTTGGAATAATGGAATTCCGTTCCTTTTTTTTTTTTTTTTTCCTCCTTATTTTCCCTCTTATTTGGAAAAACTACAGTGGAGTTCCAAGGTTTTCAAGAATGTTTCCATAATCCCACCTGAGACTGGAATGGCACACCAAGTTAACTTAGAATATTTGTCCAGAGTTGTTTTTGAAGTTAAAGATTTCCTATATCCTGATAGCGTGGTTGGCACAGATTCTCATACAACCATGGTAAATGGCTTGGGTATCTTGGGCTGGGGTAAGTATGCTTAGAGTAACTTGGTAGCCCTTTGAAGTGTCCTAACGCATTACTGAGGAAGTGTTCTTCCCACTGGATGTCTGTATCTCAAGCATAACAAACTCTGTCTTGAATTATTGTTCAGAATGCTTTTTGTCTAAAAGTAATCCCAGCTAACATTTTTGCCATTAAAAACTGCTCTTTGTCAGTTTAGAGAGAAAATAGCCAAAACCCAATTGATAAGCGCATAAGCACATTGATAAGTAATTGATAAGTACATGCAGTATGAATTCTGTATGAAGGTGTCCCTTGAAAAGTTAATTTTAGGTATAAAGTATTCTCTGGTTGAGTGTGAAGTCTGACTTCAGCAGTAGTCTTGCTTTGTTCTATTTTTAATGTGTAAACATTGACTAGAACTTGAGCATTTCTTGCTGTAGCCTGGTTGCAGATGGAATGATGCACTTGTCTCATAAGAGAGAAGCAGCAGTGTTCATTGTCACAAGCCTTTAGGATTAATATCAAGATGTTTATTAGAGTTTTAGGACCTCAACATATTTAGAGTCAGGCTGCTTTTCGTCAGTTAAGTAACCGATATTCCCCTTCCAGGTGTTGGGGGCATTGAAACAGAAGCAGTGATGCTGGGGATGCCGCTTACTCTCACTTTGCCCGAGGTTGTTGGGTGTGAACTGACAGGCACAGCCAGCCCGCTTGCTACATCCATAGATATTGTTGTGAGCATTACAAAGGTAAGAGTTTGATGCCTTTTCAAACAGAGCAAAGCTTGTTGCCAATTCTGCCAATGGTGTCTGAGAACTGAATTAAATGCTGGGGTATTTTTTAGTGTATCTTTAATGAAGGCAGTCCAGACAGATACAAATAATCATAGAATCATAGAATCATAGAATAGTTAGGGTTGGAAAGGACCTCAAGATCATCGAGTTCCAACCCCCCTGCCATGGGCAGGGATGCCTCCCACTAAACCATGCCATCCAAGGCTATGTCCAACTCACCTTAAACGCCGCCAGGGATGAAGCATTCACAACTTCCCTGGGCAACCCATTCCAGGGCCTCACCACCCTCACAGTAAAGAATTTCTTCCTCATATCCAATCTAAACTTCCCCTGTTTAAGTTTAAACCCATTACCCCTTGTCCTCTCACCACAGTCCCTAATGAAGAGTCCCTCCCCAGCATCCCTATAGGCCCCCTTCAGGTATTGGAAGGCTGCTCTGAGGTCTCCATGCAGCCTTCTCTTCTCCAGGCTGAACAGCCCCAATTTTCTCAGCCTATCTCTCCAACTATTTTTATTTACTGGTCCTCCATAGTAGTGTGTTTAGGGGTTGGGTTTTTTTTCACCCTCTGTAGTGGTTTATTTACAGGCCCTCTTTCACTGCAAGAATATATTAAGAAAAAAGAATGTGTGCAGGGTAGGGGCAGGGAAGAGAAGCCCTGTTTTCCCTTTTTCTCCTGCTGACAGCATGTGGGCTTCTTCCCTAGCTTAAAAACTTTCCCTGGATACCCTTTTTGTTCCAAAATAACTCCTGCAAGACACAAGACCTATCTGTGACTGTGAGTTGGTGCAACTCCAGAGCCTGTGTTGTGAAAATGGGGTTTTGCTAGGGTGGTGCAGGTTGCTGCTGTTGTGGTAGGTGAAGAGCATCAAAGCACTGAAGAGCTGTGAATGCTTTTAAAACTCCATTCTCCTTTCTGGCATGGTGCCTGAGGAAGAGTGTATCTGCTCTCCTCTAGGAAATCTGCAGAACTTGTTTGCTGATGGAGGTGTGGTGTAGATGTTTAGAACCCAGTATGTTAATGGGCCTGAGTTTTGTTGCAGGCGTGAGCCTTAAAGTTCACCATTTAGTTTTAAATGTTCATGACTAGCTAGTTGCAAATTGTTTTAACAAACGTTGCTTGCACTGTACCTCTTCCCATAACAAATATCGTTGTGTCCTCTCTTAAACAGCATCTTAAGCAAGCTGACGTTGCTGGAAAATTTGTGGAGTTTTTTGGGAGTGGAGTTTCCCAGCTGTCTGTAGCAGACCGAACCACAATAGCAAATATGTGTCCTGAATATGGTGCTATTCTGAGCTTTTTCCCTGTTGATAATGTGACACTGAAGCACTTAAAGCATACAGGTAAGGTGACCTTAAAGCAGTGATTCGTTGCCTCTGTGTTTCAGATATGTGGCAAGGCATTTTTTTGCTTGAAACATCATAGTTCTTGAACAGGGATTTTCTGCAGAGTTCTGACGTGGATTTGATTCTAAAAATGTGCTGTACAGTAACAGGCTGTGTCCTGGGATATACTTGGTTTAACTCTTACCCAGTAGAATCTTGGGCATTTGAATACCTACAACAGATCTTGTGCCATACAGATCTACTGCTGGCTAGTTCTGTGGCGCACTTAACCGATGGTCTTTGAGTCCGACTTATGTACCTGCTTTATCAGTGCAGATGTTTTCTAATGTGGCTTATTTTGTCTGTGTATCCCATGTATTGAAGTGGGGCTGTAGTTTTTGTATGTACAACACTGGCCTGGGCATAGCTGGCTGCGCTTGAGGTTTGTGGCTGGTTCAGTTGTCTAACACCCAGTTTACTAACATGTCATTTTTCAACAACCCGAGTCTTCCTTCTGAGAAGCATATGTAAGCCTTTAAAAGAAAAGGGAATTCTCATTGCAATATATGCTATATATAGGAAGAAAATTCTCATTTATATTTTGGAAAGTGTATAGAAGTCTTCTCACTATGAAATGAATCCCTTAACCACCTGAGAGTCTCTACAAAATCACAATCTAAAATGATTACGAGAGCTAAGTGGAAAAAACCCCAATCACAACATAATGCCACTTTTTTCCACATTCTTTTACTTTCCCTCTTTCAAGAGCGTTATTTCACTGACCTGTCAAGCTAAACTGGAAGGGTGTCAATTCCTTACCAAACTACTGCAGAGGGAGAAAGCTGCAGTTTAACAGATATACAAAATTGCTCGTTCACATTAGTGAGCTCTTCTGAAACTGAAGTCTGTCACTTGTTAATAGGAATTACACATTTTTAACTGCACAGCAAATGTTTTGTCTGCTCAGGGCAGCACAAATGCATCCTTTTCTAAGGCTAGCCGCTAATACTGCCTATTGCTAACTAAGCACATGATTTGTAGTCAACAAGTAAATCTTAATGGAGAAAAGCTTTATGAACATCAGGGATGAATCTGTGAACTTAGAGCTACAGCTGCTGGAGTTGAAGCAGCATGTTTTGGTCCCTGATATAAGAAGGAAAGTTAAGCTAATTGTGCATAATTCTTGGCTGGCTCCTGGGGGTTGCCAGTGGGTGTGGAGGTGGTGTCCTTGGAAAACAGTATGTGGGATGATATGCTTGAAGTCTGAATTTCTGAGAATTGGTTGGTTGGTTTATTTATGGTTTTTAATGTGACTTTTCTCATGTTTGAAATAACCTTCTCAAGGTTTTGACAAGGCCAGGCTTGAGGTCATGGAAGCGTATCTTAAAGCTGTGAAGTTATTTAGGAGTGATGAGAGTTCTTCCAGAGAACCTGAGTATTCCCAGGTATGCTTGAAATGACTTGTTTCTTGTATGTGAATCTCGTATTAAATAACTACTGCTGCCTTAGCAAATTTGTCTCCTCCTGTAATTTTTATTGCTTTAATAAAAGCTGCATTTATGAAGTCAGTATCTTGAGGAGCAGAATATGTTGCAGGATACAGAGTGGGTGGGAGAAAGAAGGGAAGCACAATCCAGTTCATAGCAACTAACAGGTACGGAACTCCTGTCACTGCTGAGTTATGAGGTAACTCTTACACACGGTAGAAAAGTTAGGGGTGGTGTTAAAACATTTTGGGTAAGTAGGGTAGCCCTTTACAGTGGGTGGGCTTGAAAAGGGGAGCCCAGAGTTTTCATGTCTCAGAACACTGAAATTTAAAGTAAAAGAGGTCCTAAGTGTCTCTCATTCACTGTGCTGTTGGGCTGGAATTGATGCTTGTTTTCTCTTTGTTTCTTGTATTTTTTAGATAGTGCAAATTAGTTTAAGTTCTATAATTCCATATGTCAGTGGCCCCAAGAGGTCCCAAGATAGAGTGGCTGTTAATAACATGAAAAGTGACTTCCAAGCCTGCTTAAATGAAAAGGTTTGTACAACTGATGTACTCTTTAAAAGGTACTTCCTGTGACCTATGTGAATGAAATCTGTTACTTATTTCTTCCATACCAGCTGAGCTGCCCTGATGAGTAGATAAACAGATTATCCGATGACATTCTTTTGCTTGACAAGCGTCCTGAGGATGGTAGCTGGTAAATCATAGGTGTGTTTGTCAGGCACATGAACTTAGAAAAATCCTTAATTTCAGTATTTATATTGCTAAGGAGGATAAATCTTTAAGTGATAAATCAAATCATAGAATGGTTTGAGTTGGAAAGGACCTTAAGATCATTCAGGTCCAGCCCTTCTGCTGTGGGGTTAATAGCAAAAATAGCATAAGCTTGGGAAACATTTACTCATTTCTAGAGGTTTTTAAATGGCTTTATTTTACCTTTATTCCAAAACAATTACCATAAGAGAAGTCAACAAAGCTTAATGGTGATGCCTAAAGACTGCCACGATCTGCAGCTAACTGGTGTTCTGGGTTCTTAGCAAATAATTTTTCTTCTCAACTTGACTTCCCTGGGGAAATACATTTACTCTGAAGGTGGTATTTTTGGTTAGGGATATGCATATGTAGCTGAGAATGCAGCTAATACAGGAAAGCCTCTTCATTTTTAGTGTTTATCATGAACTTGAAGGCTGGCGGCAGTATTGGAAGCATACACGGTTAGACACTGTAAAAATACTTTCTGTTGGTTTGAGCACTTCTGGCTAGTAAGGAGATGTATAACACAGAATGGTCAGTTGTGCTAGGGAGAGAAACGGTAACTGATCACAGTGTGGTTGAGGTGGAAAGGGACCTTTGGAGCATGACTGTGTGCTGAAGAGCTGAGGGTATGCAATGTTACTGACCTAGTCTACTTTTAGTTATCATCCTCTTCCAATAGAAGTCTTAGGTATTCCTCTGATTCGGAAACAAGTGTTGTGTAGTAGACGTGTACTCGCCAGGGATTGTTCTTTCCTGATTAGCAAGGAATGTGTGGGATCAGCAGTGCTTTGACTGGCACTTGTTTGCGATTGTTGCAAGTTAAAGCAATTCCAACCCTAACTATTCTATGATTCTATGAATAAAGGATGAGACCACTGTCTGTATGGAGAGGCATGAACTGAGAGTGGCTTTTAAAATCTCTTCAGGTGGTTCCTAGTGGGACAGCTGAGTGTTATCTCAAAGTGATGGTTCACTTGATCTTACTGTAATAATCATATTTCCTGTGCTGTAGCAACTGCTGATGTGTGTGTTTTTTCATCTAGTCTGGTGTTAAAGGCTTTCAGATTGCAGTTGAGAAACAGAATGACATTGTACCTGTTCAGTATGAAGGAAATGAATACAAGCTATCTCACGGCTGCATTGTCATTGCTGCAGTAATCAGCTGTACAAACAACTGTAATCCATCTGTCATGCTTGCTGCAGGTACGTTTGATTAATAACTGCCTGGATCCTAATGGTGGCTCTCTGATTACACAGCCTTTCCCTTCAGTTGTGCCGATTCTTTGCAATGACTTGACCTAAAGGTTTGACGCTAAACTTTTAGCTTTAAGCTTGTTGTATATTCTGGAGGTTATGTAATGAAAGTTACTTTTCAATAATAGAATCTCAGAATTTGTGACATAAACCAGTGTTAATGATAGGGATGACTAAATATTTATGTTGGGTAATATTTCAGCAGGGCACCAGTGTCAGGGCTCTCTTCAGATGGATGAGCAATTAATGCAGGAGTTGCTGAGCAGTTGGTCTGTGCTGTAGTCACAAGTTAAGGAGTATGTGCTGTACCTCTGCAGGCTGTCCCAGAACACCTCCTCCTCTGTCAAACCCTGCTTGCTTATTTTGAGGCCCTCTGGGCCAAGGCAAGCTTCCCTTTGCGGCTGTGTGGCCTGTATCAGAAGAATAATAAATGGATTTACACTGCCAACTAGAACATGGGAAAGAGATGTTTTTCTTACAGAAAAGAAAATGGGCATTGACATTATAGGAATGGGAACAAAAACCTGAATCACTGTTATGAGTTAAACTTTATTCAGGCAAGTAGTTGCTTGAACAATAAACTGAAGGTTTATTAATCCCCTGGGGGTGTATGCTTTTTTTAAGGCAGCATCATCAAGATGTTCTTTTAAGAGATCTATTAATATAAGCTCCTTTGTTTCGGTAGGACTTCTGGCCAAAAAAGCTGTTGAAGCTGGCCTAGTGGTTAAGCCCTACATAAGAACAAGTTTATCACCAGGCAGTGGAATGGTTACACATTACCTCAGTTCAAGTGGAGTATTGCCATACCTCAGTAAGCTTGGGTAAGTTGTGACACCCACTTCATTTGTCACTTCAGGACAGCAGCATACACGGGGCTTATAAAAGCTGATAAATATGATGGTTGTTCATTTGGATGGCTAATTCTGAACTTACTAGATTGTCATTTTAACTACTTGCTGGCTGAAAGTTGTATTTTATTCCCACCTTACAATTGGCTGTGTAGATCTCTACCTCCTCTGAGCTCTGTTTTTTCAGTAGTGATCTGCTTAATTGTAATTGTCTCACAGGAGAGGATGCACTTGTTGATGTATGTTAAAAGTGGAACCTGAATGTGAACTTAGTGGGACAATCTGTATTAATCTTTTCTTAACACTGCTGCTGTCGTGGGTTGCTTGGCCTGGTTTTGGTTGCTTTGTAGCAGTAACTAGAGTATGTGCATAATTCTGGAACAGTGCCCAGCTGTGTTCTGTGAAGATTCTTACTGCCTTTGCTTTGCTATTACTTATGGAATGACATCTTGAGATGTTTTGTTTGACTTGACTGATTGCAAAAATGTTGCCTTATACTCTCCTGCTTGCATCAGTGAGATGTGGTGTCTGCTGCTCATGTCCTAAAAGTCTTTATTGTCAAAGAAAAAAATCTTCTTAATGATGGCTAATGAAAGAAAAGTTGCTTTGCTAATGAACTGCTTGTAATCATTTAATGTGTTACTTGATTGTTCTTTTCCAACATAGGTTTGAGGTTGTCGGTTATGGGTGTTCGACGTGTGTTGGAAACACTGCCCCCTTACCAGAAGCCATCAGGAATGCAATCAAGCAGGTAAAGCTCTAAGGCTTGATGAGTACAGAAATGCAATCCTCACCAAGTGCAAAATATACTTTATTGTCAGGTTGGGCTTTGCATGATGTTTTAGCACATCTGCATGTCAGAGACCATGGTAATTCATTGCCATGTGAAATAAACATGGTATTTGTAGCATACAGATGTAAATTACAAGATAAATGCACAGGATTAATCTTATGGAGGAAGCAATATGTAGATTTTGTTTTGTAAATGGGTTTTAAAGATCTATGTGCGTGAGTGATTTTAACCAGCAGTGCCTAAACATCTGCAGCATCCTTCTGCTGTGAAGAAGGCAAAAGGAATACAAGAAATAAAAGGCAGGGGAGGAGTTCAGTGAAGTGACTGCAGAACACATCCAAGGGTCAAGAGTGAAAAAGAAGTGAAGGAGGAAGGGTGGTGGGAGAGCAAAATGCCTTTCAATTGAAGTGTTGGAATAAATAGTTGAAGTGAAATGCTAAAAGCACATCTGGCTTACTCAACGAAAGATAACATAAGCTGTTGAAGTACTGCAAAGTCATATAGAAAACCAACCATGGTTTTGCCTTTCAGGGGGATATAATTGCCTGCGGAGTGTTGTCTGGAACAAAGAACTTTGAAGGGCGTCTCTGTGACTGTGTCCGTGCCAACTACCTTGCTTCACCACCGCTAGTAGTTGCTTATGCTATTGCAGGCACAGTCAGAATAGACTTTGAAACTGAGCCTTTGGGTAGGTATTGCCTTACATCTTCTATTTCTGCATCTAATGCATATGTAGAAGAGGTTTCTGCATCTAATGCATATGCAGAAGAGGTTCCTTCGCATGCATTTTGGCACGAAGAGAACGCACAGTTGTATTGGGTGTTGCTCGTAGCTAAAGCAAAGCATCCACTTAACATGAAATTCTTCACATATCTGGTACCATCTCTGAGTACCTGAATATAGACATAATTGTATTCTAATAAAAATATGAAGTGTAATAGTCTACACAATTACTGTTCTGTTGAATCTTCCATAGGCACTGGCTTCAATGGTGAAAACATTTACTTACGAGATATTTGGCCCACCCGAAAAGAACTTCACGCTGTGGAGGAGTGTGTGATATCAGCCATGTTTAAGGAGTTGAAAGAGAAAATGGAGGCAAGAAGGGTCTTTTGTTCCACTTGACTTAGATTGCATTTCATGTAGCTTTGTAATATCTTCCAGCTGAATCAGATTGGTTTGTCTGTTTTTTCCCCTTACTGTAAAGGAGGACTTAAATACTGATTCTTAAGTAATATCCACTGAGGTTAACTTGCAGTATAAGACAGAAGTTAAAAAGAAACCCACCAGCAAGTCTTTGGTTTCAGAATGTAAAAATTTTACACCAATTTCTCTGTTCTTTTTGATTCCTTTTCTTTTTTGTAGAAAGGAAACAAACGATGGAACCTACTGGAAGCACCTGAGTCAACTTTATTTCCCTGGGATTTAAAATCTACTTACGTCAGATGTCCTTCCTTTTTTGATAAGCTTGTAAGTGCATTGGATCTATCCACCAGATGATGTGCATTACACTTAAGTATCAGAATAATTATTCCAGTATGGCTTCACTGTTGGAGTGACTGATTTGGTTATTGCTAACATTTCTCAGTCTTTAAATATTGCTTGGATCTCTGGACCGAGTGGAGCCTGTACATCAGTGTGCCTTCATATATTGCAGATATGGCTTATACATATAAAGATCTCGTAAGAAAAATGTTTCTTACGTTTTTATTGTTGTCTGTCTGTCCTCCCCCTCCCTCCCTGGTCCCTTCCTTTTCAGGCCAAAGAACCAGTTTCACCACAACCGATTGAAAATGCCCATGTCTTGCTCTATCTGGGAGATTCAGTAACTACGGATCACATATCCCCTGCTGGAAGCATTGCAAGGAGTAGTGCTGCTGCGAAGTACCTGACCAACAGAGGGTAAGGACTTCTCATATCAACAGCTCTAATTATATCAGAGCACTGCTTCCCATGCCAAATAATTGATCAGCACTGTTAGTTGACTGCATAAAGTGGAGATTATACATGGATAAGCAAAACAGTAACTGGTGCTGGTGTCCGAGTTTTCAAAAGAGTGAAGCCAGGTTTTCTGAGTGAATGTGACTGGTGCTGTAACTCACCTCTGCATCAGTGAGCATCCTGCCACAGAAATTCCACTGAAATTCCCAAAGACACAGAACACAACACAGTGCTGAGCCGCTTCTGAAAGGTTTGGAAATTAGGTTGTTGCATTATATTGCAAAGGTGTGTAACTATTGCAGTATCAGCGAAGCATGACAACATAATAGCCTGTGGTTTGGACTCTTCTGTAACTACTGCATTCAGTCTGAATGAACAGTATTATGAGAAATAGAGACAAACTTAATGGGCCTGTAATCCCAGGAAGGTCATTTGGTCTGGGAGTAAAGCTTCTCATTTTGGTGTAATGCTTGTTAATAAATATGCTGGTAGAGCGAAGAGAATTAGTGAACAGGCTTGTTTGTTAGAAGAGTCTCCCCATAATTCTCATGTAGTTTGTACCATACTGCTTGTAGAACTCCATAAAAAGTCATGCATTAATATCAAATTGCAGTTTTCTTCATGAATAATGTAACAATGGTTTACACATTTGGTTTATGATTTCTTATAATTGCATTTGTTGGACAAACAGTTCTTTACATCTTGCGCTGAAAACTTGGAGATGCTGCAATAGTTACTATAAAAAACACAGTATCACTGTAAACCAGATCACCTTTAATTGATTCCCTTTTAAATGTTATTACTAGGCTTACACCTCGTGAATTCAACTCTTACGGAGCTCGAAGAGGTAATGATGCTGTGATGACAAGAGGTACCTTTGCAAATATTAAGCTTCTGAATAAGTTCATAGGAAAGCCAGCTCCCAAAACAGTTCACTTCCCATCAGGACAAACGGTAAAGATGTGTTTGTTTGCAGAGTGACTCTGAACATGTGCAGCAGGTTTACAGCTCACTCACACTGTTTCACTTGCTTACTCCACAGCTAGATGTGTTTGAAGCAGCAGAGCTCTACCAGAAAGAAGGCATCCCTGTAATTATTCTAGCAGGAAAGAAGTATGGACTGGGTAGCTCAAGAGACTGGGCTGCAAAAGGGCCTTTTTTACTGGTACTGCTGGTTTGTTTGGCTTTGGGGAGTGTCTTTGTGTTACCTGGAAATATCTAAAACCACCTTGTTTAGTTTGGGGCATGAATACATCCAGTAACTGTCCTCAATCTTGAAAATAAGATCAGAGTTTGGTTTTAAGACTTCTCAATAGTGTCTTTGCTGGAACCCTCATAGAAGAGAATCACTAAATCTGAATTTCCTAATTAACTTCCTCTCTTAGACTCCAGACTTGGAGATAAATTAGTTCTTTATCCAGTGTTTGCCTCTCTTTGGTCTCCATGGGGTACTACATATCCAACTACTGGAGACTGCTTTCCACTAGTACTCAGAATATTCATGTGGAGTAATGGAAGCACTACATCTTGCCTGGGACCACCCGCCCCCACCCCCCCCCCCCACCTGCTAACCACAGCATGGTCACTGTCTGTTGTAAAACTCCATTTCGTGCTCTGTGGGCCTGCTCTGGTTCATTTGCTTTCATGTAGCTCTACAGCTAAAAAGTGTTACCAACTTCTGTACCAGACTCCTACAAATCACTGCTTTACTATTCACTTGGAATTGCAAGATGTTGGACATAATGTGTATTTGAAGCTTACTTCTGCATTTAGCTGACTACTGTACTGAAATACAAAATCACTTGGGTTTTTTGCAGGGTGTTAAAGCTGTCCTGGCTGAAAGCTATGAGAAGGTTCATAAAAGCCAGTTGATTGGGATTGGCATAGCTCCACTTCAGTTTCTTCCTGGGGAAAATCCAAGTACTTTGGGTCTCACTGGCAGAGAGCAATTTTCTATATTGCTCCCTTCAGAGCTGTCACCTGGAATGACTTTGGATATTAAGGTATCTTTGCAGTATTTATTTCTCTTTTGAATGTACTGACAATTGAAAGCACAGAAAGAAGTTAACGCTGATGATGGAAAGTAGGATCAAAACCCCAAGCTTAATTCTCTTTATAAGCAAGCTGTGTTTATTGAAGTTTCCCAAAGTATTGCAATGTGAAATGATTGATTGTTCTTTGGGGCCTTGTTTACCAAACCCTGTTAAGGTAGAATTGAGTCTTCTGTCTCATTTGTGCCATTTTCAATGCATGAGTGTGACTATTTGAGAGAGGCTTCAGCTTTCCATTCTGTGTAAGAAGACCTGTAGTAACACATACTATGCCCATAGTAACATGCTTTGTACCATCTTAGGGTAATGGCTTTCTCTGTGTTAACAGCAGGTACGTAGCATGCTCCCAGCTGGATCTACACGATGGAGTAAAACAGGCCTTCATTCTGTTCCCATCAGTGTCTCGGCTCTGCAGTGGCAGATAGGCAGGGTGAATTTGCTTGTGTTCATCAAAATGTGGGGTTAGAATGTGAACTGAGAAATGAGCCAAGGGAAGTGAAAGCAAAACTCTTAACTGGTCTCTTTTCTTGCTTTTCTTTTGAAGACAAGCACTGGAAAAGTATTCAGCGTGATTGCCTTGTTTGAGAACGACATAGAGATAACTTTATACAAGTACGGTGGAAGTCTAAACTTCGTGGCTCGAAGATGCTTGTAGTAAACTGACTGACTGATATGGGTACCTTGCATAACTGGTAATGCTGAAAATGCCTTGTGTGAACCCAGGAATCTGTACTGTGGAACTGCAAACAGTCCTAGTGTGCTCAAAGTTCGTCCATGGATGTAAAAGGTTGTGAATCATTGTTACTGCAACAAGATCCTTCCTGATTTTAAATAATATTCTAATGGTGCTATTAAACATTGCTAAAGTCAACATGTGTGTTGTGGCAGAGAGCTGTAAGTATGGAGGGGATGTTTTATCAGACCATTTTGTAAATAAACGATGCAAAATCTGAACCTGATCGTGCCGAAGGTTATTATGTCAGGAGACATTGTGCAGTTGTTTCCACTCAGTTCTTGCACCTGTAACTGTGTACTGCTGTGTGTTGGTTGTAGGGTAGCAGATGGTATGGAATGGTAAAGGCCACACATGATTTTGTTGTCATTCTTGTTTATTTTTGCATCCAGAGCTTAAAACAGACCCTCGGTTTTAAACTTGCTCTATTAGGTTATGGGCATGCAAAAAAGCAGTGCACATGAGGCCTGTGGTACCCTGTACTGCAGATCAAGGCTTCCTTACCTTTAGTTATTTCATCTGAACCCAGATGTCAAACTGCTCATGCTATGAAATGTGTGCTTAGAAGTACGGCAAACATCTCTGCATTCAAAAACATGCTCACGGTTCCTTTGCTCATACCAGTCAAGTGTAGCACCCCAGCCTTTGGGAAGCTGCAGTGTCCGAATGAAGCTTGTCCCATTTCCTTAAAGGGATGCAGTTTGTGCTTTGTGACAGCAGTTATTACTGTGCTGTCTTCAATGTCATTAGACAAAGTACCTCCCCTTAGTATTTTACCTTTTAAAAATGTTTAAAAACATTAGGACTGTTTAAATTCTTGTGCTTTAAATATGACCCACGTCCAATAAGTTACAGTGGAGGCAGCCATTCTGCCATTTAATGCTTCTTCATCTGCTGTTAGTTTGCAGCTCTTCCAAACAAGCATCGAATTTCCCTGCTGAAGTCCCAGACCACTGAACAAACTTGGCTCTTGTGCCATTGCAGCTTCCATAAATGTAATGGTCAGCACACTGATGATAAAAGCCCCGTTCCATGTTGACTACTGACAGAAGATGCAGCTTCTGCACAAGTGGTTGTTTTACCACTTACCTAAGCATTGACAGCTTCTAATCTGCCCAAGTGAGTCTTCCCTGTTTCTGTGTTCCTGTATCTTGAAAAGCTTCATACCACCACTTAGAGTTTACATAGAGATTAACTTCTTTTGAAGGACAAAGCTGCAGTAACTTGATTAGAAAGCCTCAAGGTTTTGCTTTAAGATCTGTTGCTCTTGATAAACATGGTCTTAAATATCAGAACTTCCAGGAGGACCGTACTAGCTTTACTACCTCTGCTTCCGGTTTATAACCAGACACAGGGTAGTAGATGCACCATTCAAATCTTTAAATAGTGTGTTTGTGACATTTCTTTTGAAAAACCCTGACCCTGGCATAACTATATTGTCACAAGACGTTTTTTGGCAGTTCAAATGACAAATTACTTTGACTTCACTGGTGTAACTGTGATCCACCTTTCTTACTTTATTGGACAAAGTTCCCTCAAGTTTCAAGTTCTGTATAGTCTGTTTCTGTATTTCACTAGTTTTGCTGTGTTTTTTTTTAGCCCAGATAAAAACATTCCAGTGACTCCTACCCTGGTACGGATGATGAATCAAGGCATTTTTGAATACTGTGTTCAAACGGATGCTGAATGAGTTTCTGTTGTGTGGTACACATGCTAATTTTATCCGGAGTTATTGAGCAGATCTTATTTCTGCACAACAGTGTCTAATACTGTTCTTTTTCCCAGCTCAAAGGTATGATTCAGTTCAAGAAAATGTGTGTTTCTCATTGGGGAGCAGATAGGAATTTATTGCTGGCACAAAATGATGCTTTGTGCGGATGATGAATAAAACCATGACAAGCCATTGAAAACTCGTGTGGTGGCTGATGCTGGAGCGGAACACAGCCCCTGCCTTCTCTAGTGCACTGACATGCTCTTGCTTCAGGAGGAGGCAGTGATGCAGCCCTGTGGAGGTAAAGCAGTATTGTGTATGTTAGCGCAATTTCAGATGTCACTATCCATAAAGCTAGTCATCTCCTAAAAAACACGAGGGGGTTCATAACCATAGCAACTACTTTAATTCTGCTGCACTGCTCTGTCCTAAAATCAGTGAAGGACACCACTGGAGCTGTGCTTTGGCACAGTTGCTGTTCAACCTCAGGCTCCTGCTGTGGTTGCCGCAGAGGGTCCAGCCCTACATATGCCCCTTCGTCAGGTGTGCACACTGCCTCCCACCCGTCAGGCCTGCATGCCTGAAGCATGGTGGGTGCTGTGAGGAGCAGCCCCTCGCGGGTGCCCATCTCCCACATAAAGGTAACACTTGGGGTGTGCCTGTCCCCTCTCCGGTGAACGGTGTCCATCAGCACTGTGGCCAAGGGGAGGCGTTTTACTTTGGCCACACTCCTAGGACCTGTGAGCTGCAGCTGGGCAGGAGTGATGCCTGCTCTCTGGCGGTGGCAGGGTACTGTACAGTCAGAGCAGTGCTGTGATCACACACAAAACCCCAGTGTTGGATTAGACCTCTCTAGTCTCTGGAAGCGTAGGAGGAAATGTACCTTTCTGAGGATACGACTGGTGTGTTAGATGTATTTAACCTTGGCCTCTCTCCATTTTGATTTGGGGAAGAGTCTGCTCCTGCGTTTCTAAATGTCTTCTCTCCCTGTGCCCTTCTCCATCCCCCTCCCAAACTATGAAGCTTTGGGAGAGCGTTGATGTTTATACATTTTACACCTAAGTAAAAGGACATGAAACTATATATATTAATCATATTTAAGCAACTGCAAATCAGTGTCTGCTGTTTAAAGCCAACAGAACAGTGTTTTAAGTTCAGTAAGTATTGTATAGATATATCTTAAGTTCAGTTGATGACAATTGTGCATAAAATGTTACTGATGCTGTAAATTATTTTTAATAAAGAAAATTGTATCACACTTCTTGTATGTTACCATCTGGTTTGATTTCATAGCATGAAATACACTTAAAATGGTGTGAAAGGGTGGGGTGGGTAAGGAAAAGAGTATAATTGTGTTGTGTTTTCTCTTTGAGGAGTGTCTTACGGGCTTCCAAAGCACGTTTAGTTGCTGTAGGAAGATGTTTCCTAGGTTAGCTGAGCCCCAGGGACCAGTCTGTTATAACTATAGCGGATGCTTTTGTTATTAACCTATTTGTTGTTCAGGAAAATGTCCACATTATTCTAGACTTGAGATGGGATGCTGTATTAAAATCAGCTGCTGACCAGGATTGTGGTTATGGCATGTATTGCTTACAGCTATGACAAGACCCTCACAAGCGATCTGGGGATGCCTCTGAAGACTCCCTTTTAGCACGTGAGCTGCTGAATTATCCAAGTCTAATCTTTCGGACAGATAACGGTGAGGGGCCAAAGTCCTGCCTCAGTCCTGGCTATTGCCTCGCAAGGGCACTGAGCTTCCCACCGGCACACCGAGCAGGCAGAAGCGCGGAAGCCTGTAGGTATGGAATCTTGGCACTACTGCCCGGATGGAAACAAGGCAAGGCTAGAGCGGTACCAGCCTGCCACGTGGACCCGCAGTTTGCCTACAGGCAGAAGGAGTGTATTCAGTTCATTCTGTAAACTGCTACTATCAAGTCCATGATGGCAAGAAAGCTTTCCTGCTCATCCATTGTGTTCCAGTCAACCATCAGCCAGCCTCAGGAATGGAGAGGAGGAGCCTTAATGTTTGCTGGAGCTCTTTAATTCTTGAGAAGCACTCCTGTGATCTCTGGGGGTGAGGGGAGAGTGAAGAGGTGAAGTGTATTGGTTGGGCAGGCACCTCAGTGCTGTGCTGTGACACTGGGAACAGGAAACCAAGGAACTTTGCTTGTTCCTTGGGAAATGGTTTCCCTTTTCTGAATTCCCTATTGGATGAAATAATGTTTTCAATTTAATACCCTTATTATTCCAAGCATTGCTGAAACTCTGGGACAGAGCGTTCTTAATAGCTGATTTACTTAAAACCAAGAGGTTTTCCCTTTTTTCCTTCAGATTCCTCACTGTCCTCGCAGGATCTCAATTATTGCAGATGATTTCTGAAATCTGTAGTAATTAAAGTAGAGATTTATAAATCCACCTTGACAGCTAATGTAAAGCGTGGGGTTTGTACTTACGTATAATGCGTTGTAAAGGTCTCCAGGCCTGGGCTGCTGTTCCCCCTGAGGACTGTGGTACAGGCTAAAGGACAGCCCGAGACCCGGCCTTGGTGTCTGACCCCTGCGCTGATGGAGGGATGTAAACGGGAAGATCCTTGTGGATCCGTGTCAGGAGGAGCCCGCTCCTGTCCGGGCGCTGCCCCGGTGTAAACGGGATGATCCCTGCGGATCCCTGTCAGAAGGAGCCTGCTCCTGACCGGGCGCTGTCCCGGTGTAAACGGGACAATGCCTGCGGATCCGTGTCAGGAGGAGCCCGCTCCTGACCGGGCGTTGCTCCTTCCCTCTCCCGCTGGTGCGAACCAAGCCGCTGCTCTCGGTGTCCGCCTCCTCCGCCGCTCCCTCAGGCGCGGGGCCCCAGCCGGGCCCGGCGGAGCCGGCGGGGGTAGGCCGCGGGGGCACCCGCTGCCGGGCCGGGCCGGGGCCATGGGCCTGCCCGCCTGAGGCGGCTCGGCCGAGAGGGGCGCTGCGGGCGGGGGCGCCCCGCAGGGCCCGGGGCTCCCCGGAGTCACGGAGGTTGCGGCAGCTGCCGCGCAGTCCAAGGGTCGCTGCCTGGGCCGGGGCTCTGCGCTCAGCGCCCGGGCAGGCGGCGGAGCAGGAGCGGCGGAGGCCGAGCGCAGGCCCGCGGGTGGGTTTGTTGTGCAGGCCGCGGGCGGGCGGGGGGAGCCCGGGCGTTGCAGGGCACTGGGTTGTGCGGGGCTTCTGCCGGGGCGAATCCAGCGGCTCCAGGCAGGGACTCGGAGCTCTGCCTCGGGAAACCACCCCTGGTTCGCAGCGCCGGGTTGGGCTGCGACTGGGAGCTGGTGGAAAGGCGCCGCGTGAATGAGCTCCTCGCATCTCCCCGTTCTGAACGCACCGAGTGCGTCCCGCTGGAAGCCCTTCTTGGGGGGGTATGGGGCAAGCAGCTGACAAGAAACTGCAGTGTGAGGGGCCCGGCCTGGCTCAGTGGGCGCTCTTTGTTTGATTCATAAATGCAGGAGGCTCTTCTCCCGTCCCCGGGTGCGCTGCGTTGCAGTGATTGCTGCCTCTGGTGTCGGGACGAGAGTAACATCCTCCGGCTTCTCTTTCCCTCCTGGAGACGAGATGTCCTCTGGAAGCGGCCGTCACCCGCAGGCGGTCTCCAGACCCGCCCTTGGTGAGGGGGAAGCGGCCGTGCTGGTGGACAGAGTGTTCGGGCTGAAGGTGTCCTGGGTCAGGCCGCTCCCCAGCTACGACGATCAGAACTTCCACGTGCGCGTCTCGGGAAGCGGAGGCGCCGATGAATACGTCCTCAAGGTCACCAACTCGGAGGACAGCCGCAGGCCAGACCTCATCGAGGTGCAGACCCAGGCCATGATGTTTCTCAGCGCCGAAGGCTTTCCTTCAGCCACTCCTTATCCTACAAAGGCCGGTGGCACCATGTCCCTGGAGTCAGGTGAGTGTTGTGAGCGCCTTCGCTGCCACCCTGAGCTTGGCAGCAGCTTGCTGCATGGCAGCTGCGCATGCGCTGAAGTGAAGCTCTAGGCCTGTTTTCAAATACCAGGGGCTGTGCATCAGGTGGGCCGTGTGTCCAGCCACAATAGCCCAAACTTACAATGCCAGAAGGAAAGCAACTCAAAGTCAGGAGCAATTAACTATGAAAACACTTAGGAAACAGCCTCAGTATAATGGAGAGAACATTGATCTGACCTGTCTGAGCACAAGAAAAAGCCTCGCTGGCTAAGTGATGTTACAAATCCTCTGCCTACAGAATGGGGTAAAACGCAGTTCCAGCCCATCTGTGGGGGGAAAAATTGTTCTAACAGTGCTTGGAAGGAATACTGCATGGACATTCTGATTCTACTTTGACTATAACTTCCCTACAAAAGCCTGGAGTCCCAGGGCTCCCTGTTCTGCTGCACAACTCCGTAAGAGGAGGTCAGTGGCACTGGAGGGAACCTGCTGTATGCAGAGTTAATCCCTAGCACAAAGACTCCAAGTCCAGTGCAGATGGCAAATGCACTAAGGTCTGCACACCATCCTACAGCATTCTGGTGAATCAGATCTCTGAATGACATCTGTTTCATCAGCTCTCCCTGATGGCTTCTGCACTGGGATGAACCCTTTTTGCCTCTTGCATTAACTTATGCTCTGTGGTGTGTATCGAAGTGACTGACAGCGTCTCTCTTCCCTTGTTAGATGGTGGCCCTGGGAACAAGAAGTACCTGGTCAGGCTGCTGACTTACCTGCCAGGCACGCCGGTAGCGAAGGTTGCCACAAGCCCTCAGGTGTTCTATGAGATTGGCAAGCTCGCTGCCCGCCTGGACACAGCCCTCGCAGAGGTGGGCTCTCACCCCTGCAGCCTCACAATTGCTCAAGGAACTTCTCCGCTCTGTTTCTTCCTGTGCTTACTCTCTGCTTTCCTCATCTGCGAAGGTCAAGTTGGTGAATGCAGACATCAGCTTAATTCACCTTTGGGGTGCCAGCCTCCAAGGCCAAGCCATTTCCCCAAGTGACATGACGAGCTGGTGCTTACAGCAGGGTATTGGTGCTGCTCCTGCAATGCAGCCTCGTGCTGTGAGCAGGGCTAGAAGGGTTTCTCTTTACTTCTGCAAAACTCCCGTTTGGTGTTGCAAACCTGGCAAATGAGAACAGTGAGCCCCGCGGTTCTCCAGCTGGAGTCATGTGAAGGATTTCTGCACAGTGCACGTCGGGCACAGCTGCCTGGTCTGTTCCTTTGAATTCACTTTGGCTTGCTGTCTTTCTCCTGGTCCGTAGAGCTGTGACCATTTAACACCGGGAGCGGTTGGTTCCTTCCCTCCAAGTGGCAGTGAACAGAGATTTGTGACACTTCTCTCATTTGCCCCGCTCGCAGTCAAATAATCTTAATGCAAAGTGAGTTCTTTCTTTACTCTATAATTATGCATGATAATGATGCTGATAAATCAGCCAGTAATTAAGTTCAATACATAAAAGAACTCTTTCATTATTTATTGCCTTTCATTAACCTTTCCTTCTCATGTTCTGGCTGCCAGCTCCAGACAATTATGAAATGTGAACTGCCAGCTTTACTAACCACATCCTTAAATTACACGAGCAATTTCCACTTGGGAGGGATAATGTACTGTTGCTGTCTTAACGCTCTGGGCATGCTCTTCTAATGCAATTAAAACAAGTTATATAGCCCAGCCAGTCTTGAAAGGTGCCTGTGACTTGTCCTGCTAAGGAGGAAATAGCTGATGAGAAAGCAGATTTTGATGGGAAGGGCTCTCGAGGCCCTTAACAAATGGATTATCGCCCTCCAAGGTTTTTCATTTCAAAGAAGGAAAACTCCAATCATCGCTGTCAAAACGTCACAATATCATTGACGCTAAAAAGAGCACCAAAGGCATTAAGTTTTCTGATGACAGATCAGAAAATACAGCCTGTCTCTTCCACCCAGTTAACTCACTTGGCCAACTTGCCGGCGCAGCCATGGGCCGTGCGTTGTTTTGTGCGCAGAACAGATTCCACCACTTTGCTGGTGTCTCCCTTTGCTTGGCTATGCCTCACAGCCTCTAAATGGAGAGAAGGTTGTGCCTGTGAAGTGACTGCACAGCAACAAGGGCTCACGACTTTGTCTTACCCTTCACAGCCGTGGTAACCCAAGGGCAGCTTGCTGGAATGCCTGTGCTGGGAAGACCACAGTGGTTGCTGTTCTCCTACCAGTGTGGTGCTTCATACAGCTGTAGGGATCCTGTACTGTGATTTTTGGTTTACGCTTGGTCATCTTCCTTACTTTTTCGTAACCAGCTCCAGTTTTGGCTATCATTTAGCTGTCTTAAAGAGCCTTAGTTACAAGCATAGGCTTCTATTTAGGAGGAAGCCAGCTACCCTTGTTTTCTGGTTGTTATTTGCCCTATGCACTGATAGAATCTGGCCCAAAAGCTGCCTTACCAAACATTAGAGGATTCAAGGATAAGCACAGTGTGTATGCAGTGAGAGAGAAAGGTTTCCTCCCTGAATGTCACTTTCCAAACCACCTTTTTCATTGCTAGTGAGAAAGAGGTTAAAGACCTTATTTGTTTAAAATACTTAGGCTGCCTGATGCACCAAGGGAGATGTTCTTAGTAATAAAGCTCCATCCAGCATCTCCATAAAGCACGCCCTTCCTCAATATTTCTTCATGTACCAGATGATCCTAAGACTTGTCCTTAGAAGCTGCCATGTTTAAATGCATGCAGAGTGTGCCTGTTACCTGCCGGCTGCATGGTCCAGGCTCTGCCACTGTGGGACTTGGCAAAGCCTCTCAGTCACGACGTAATGTCACGATACAGAAAGTATCAGTGTTAAATTAATGACAAGTGACTTCAGACAATCTTTGTACTAAAAAATGGGAGAAAACCCATTCGGGTTCTTTGTAGATAGTGAGATGCTTCCTTTAATCCTTCTTCAGGTTATTCTTTTACTTGTATTTACTTTTACTTGCTATGAAGCAGTGGTCAAAGTCATGGTGCTTTTTAGTGGGTCTCATCAGAAACCTGTTAAAAGTTAATAGGGGGTTTGAATCGAGACCTTTGATCATCAACCCAAGATTTTTACTTATGGCCTATTTGACCTTGTGCTTTTTCCATAGAAATTCCATCATCCGTCAGTAAAAAGTCTGCATCGAGGTCAGTTCATCTGGAACCTGGCAAACGTTCCTCTGCTGGATCAGTACCTTTATGCCTTGGGCCAGAATGAGTACCGTGAAGTTGTGGAACAAGTCATTGAGCAGTTCAAAGGGAAAGTGGTACCCAAGCTCAGCAGTTTCCGAGCCTGTGAGTACTGCATTCTCGTTGTAATTGTGTTGAAGTGAGACATTGACATTTCTTACAGGCGTTTGGGTCTGTGAGGAGGAAAAACAGAAGTGAAACATAAGCATCCTCGATCCCTAGTTAGACACGTGCAGATACTGTGCAGAGCAAACAGCACAGGATCGGCAGGGAGCAATGTGCAGGTCCAGTTCTTTATGTTTCTGATGAGTTTGCTTCCTGTTCAGGTGATGATATTCATGCTGCTATATCAGCTCAATGAGAGCACTTGGAGTGCAGCCCTTCCTTCCAGAGAGGTCCAAATAACCATTTAATCATACTTTTGTAATTTGGCTCCCATTGGTGCTGATGATTTGGCAGTTTGTTAATGTGAAAACTGCTGGTCTCTGTTTGGAGTACATGTAGCCTTGTTCCAGGTAGTACCAGAGCAGAAGCTCTTGTCATGTTCCTTCCTCATTTGCTGTCTGTGTACGTGTTAGTGGGATGAGGTGCCCAGGAAGGGCAGTATTGGTGCTGGGGGAGACTGGAGACGGTGTTGTCACAACTTCAGTGTTGTGGCTGAAGTCTGAACTTCTATGTGTCTTTTCAAAGCTGTTTCACTTTGAAACGGGGAGTGGGGGGTAATCAATTCTGCTGTTTGATAATTATTAAATATGGTTTCTCTTTCTTCCCTGTTCAGGTATCAATCATGGTGATCTGAACGACCACAACATTCTAGTAGAGCCCAGTTCTGCTTCCCCGGAGCACCCTCCTCAGTACAGGGTGTCGGGCATCCTGGATTTCAGCGACATGAGTTACGGGTATTACGTGTTCGAGGTGGCCATAGCGATCATGTACATGATGATCGAGAGCTCGGACCCTCTGCGCGTCGGGGGGCACGTCCTGGCCGGCTTCGAGAGCGTGCTGCCGCTCACCGCGGCGGAGCGCGGCGCCCTCTTCCTGCTGGTGAGCGGGAGGTTCGCGCAGTCCCTTGTCATAGCCGCGCACACGGCGCTGCTGTACCCCGACAACCGGGAGTACCTCATGGTCACGGCCAGAACCGGCTGGAGGCACCTCATGAGCATGTTCGAGGTGGGCCAAGAAGCCGTAGAGAAGACGTGGTTTGAGACTGCCGCAGCGTACGGGGGCCGCGGGTGACCGCTGAGTCCCGGCACGGTGACACCTGGCTCGTGCAATAAAGGCGGCGCTCCGGGCGCCTGAGCTGCTCCTGTGCTCCGTGCGTTCCCGCCCTCGGCGCGTTCCGCACCGCCATCCCGCCAGGGGGCGCTATGGCTGCTGCGGCGGGAGCGCGCAGGCACTCGCCAGCCCCGCCCAGGGGCGGGTGAGGGAAGGGCGCCGCGGGCCCCGCCCCGCTGCGGCGCACGGCGCAGGCGCGCGGCCGTTTCCGACGCGGTGGTGTCGGTCGGTGCCCGGTTCTTGCGGGTCCCCCGGACTTGCCTGACTTCCGTGGCCCCGCGGCCCGCTGCGAGTGAGTGGGGGGAGCTGGGAGGGGAGGTAGGGCGGGCGAGGGCGGCCCCGCGGCCGCGGGAGGAAGCAGGGCCCGCGGCGCGGCGAGGATGACTCTGCAGTGCGGCCGTGCGTAACACGCGCTGTGCTCTCTTGCAGGCCCGCGTCCCCGCCGCCCGCAGCGCGGCTCTGGCACCATGGTGAGTGGCGGCCGAGGCCCGGCTCCCCTCGCGGGGCTTGGCTGGGCCGCGGGGCGCGCCGAGTCACGGCTCGGCCTGGTGCGGGGTGGTAGCGCGGGGCGGGCGGTGGGTGGCGGCGGTTCCTTACTGCGGGGCCTGGGCGGAGGCAGCCGCGGAGCGCTTCGATGCGTGGCTCGGAGTATCGCTAGCCGTGGGGTGTTGCTTTGTGGGCAGAGAACGCTGACGCGTAACGAGCTGTTGCTTTTTGCAGTCTCGAAGATACGACTCCAGAACCACCATATTTTCTCCTGAAGGTACTTTTTAACCCCATGCTGATTGTTCTGTCCAGCTTCTCAAAGCTAAGTCTCAAACAGCTTGTACAATACTTGGTTGCAGCGTGTTTCCAGCTATATGTGGCTTATGAAATCATATTTACCTGCTAGAATTAAGGACACGGAGGGTCTAAAGTGGCAGCCCCCCCAGACTGGCTCTAATTTAACAGCACTGTGCTCCATCAGTAAGTGATGCTGCCTGCCCTGCTTTTGAGGTAACCTGAGTGATCTTCACCATCCATCTTTTGTTGCACTAGGGTGGAGTTTGTTGCTGCGCAGTGTTCTGCTGGTGTGATCGCGCCTCTCCTTGTTACTCTTGCACGTACTGAAACAAGTACTTAGAGCCTGTACTTTATTGTTTTTTAGATGGGATGGACTTGAAAAGTCTAGTGTCAAGGGTTTTCATTATTAACAATCCATTTTGGCAACGCAGTTCTGCTTTCCCCATTAGCAATGCCCTGCATTACCGTACCAGATTTGTGGATTTTCTTTCTCTCACTTGTTCTCCTTTTTAACCACTTAAGTCACTATTAACTGGTGATAGACTGGAGAAGACAGACCAGATTGTGCAGTGAGCATTTGTCACTTTGCATACTTGGTCTCATTCAGTGTTACTTTTGGTGTCACTCATTGAAATCCTTTCCTAGGTCGCTTGTACCAGGTTGAGTATGCAATGGAAGCCATTGGACACGCAGGCACTTGCTTGGGAATTCTGGCAAATGATGGCGTTCTGCTTGCAGCAGAGAGACGCAACATTCACAAGCTTCTTGATGAAGTGTTCTTCTCTGAGAAAATATATAAGCTGAACGAGTAAGTTGAACTGGTGGTGGGCTGTGCAGTGACATTACCAGTGTCAGAGCATTGCTGGTACTCAGCTGTTTTAGCACTGACCCTGGCTTTGTTTGATTTGAAGTGTGCCTGTTCTTGTGCAGTGTTTCAGGCAGGAGTGACTCTTGTCATTGTTCACTTCCATGGTTCTTCTAGAATAGAAGCATTGCCTTTAGTTTTTTAACCTCTAGAAGAATGCTCTAGGTGGAACAGCCTGTTTGTTGTTACCCGTATAAGGTGGTATTATCGTAGCGGCTAAGAATACTGAGAACTGTCAGTTTGACAAAATACCACTGGTGGGACAGAATAAAGAATGCACACCAGAATCCCCATGCAGTTTCAGCTCAGCATACTCCTTAAGTCTTTGTTTTCTCCTTTGTGGTTCAAAGAGGACAAGGTAACTGGGTTAAACATGCTGTACGTTTCTTTGCCGTAATTGTAGCAGAGATGATAGGTCTGCCTGTTATGACCTCCTTTTTAGCTCTCTGGAAGGTAAATTTGCAGTGTCAGACCGAAGAGTGTTCTGGATTATGCTCCCCTGCAAGGGGGGTGGAGCTCCATCCTTGCCAGAAGGCACGCATAGAACACAAAGAGCTCTTCATCCTGTCAGTCTCCCATTCTGTGTTGATCTTGAAAGCAGCTAGAGCTGAGGGAAGTACTGAGTTTTCAAGGAGGACACACTGGAATAGTCCCCTAGGCTAGCCCTGCCATCTTCTGGAAAAAGAACTTGTTCAAAATAACCTGGGTTACTTTGCCTGCATCCTTTCTGCATAGTGAATTTCAAGTTGCGCAGAAGGGATCTTAAATTGAAAGCTAATGAAACAAGGATGTGAAGAGCTTCTTTTTCTTAAGATCACCGAGCTTCAGCTGCACAAATACCATGTGTCAGCAGCTTCCTCTGCTGAAGGCCTCTCCCATCTCTGTGGCTCCCTTGGCATTGCAGAATGCTGAGTCAGGGGCCTCCTGATAGGCACTTGTGTGTAGCTAATGGCTCTTGTAAAGATACTTGGGACTTACCCACCTTTGGCATGAGCCTCTTCTCACAACTATATGTCTAACATACTGACTCGCTTGCTTTTTGCTGTCCACCTCTGCTCTTATGAAGTGGTTATGTGATATTTCTGGTGTACCCTAAAGACAGGAACTGATGAATGTGTTTTCTGCGGCAGCTCTGTAGTTTAGATCAGAGAAGCCCAACAGTATGTGTTCTGCTTGAAGAGCTGTATGAAGATGTGAGCATTTGCTGGAGATTGACAGGAAGTCAGTTAATTTGTATGCTTTGATTGCAGGGATATGGCTTGCAGTGTTGCTGGAATCACTTCGGATGCCAACGTTCTAACAAATGAACTGAGACTGATTGCTCAGAGGTAGGCCTGATAATACTTAATATGGTTTAACTTGCCTGTGCTGCCAGATATTCTGTTTGTGTATTAAATCTAAATGAACGTGTGTTTAGTAGAACAGAATTAGATTGTTTGAAATGAAACAGCCAGATCAAAGAGGCTCTAACTTAGGAACTTGTTTGTTGTTACACGCCATACTGGATACTGTCAGCAAAACAAGCTTTGAAAACTGACTTTTTCTCTTTCATATTAGGTACTTGTTGCAGTATCAAGAGCCCATTCCTTGTGAACAACTGGTCACAGCCCTGTGTGATATCAAGCAGGCTTACACACAGTTTGGAGGTGAAGTCTGATGAACCTTTGTGCGTTTAAATGTCTGTGGAATGTTTCTCTTATATGATTTGAAGCATCTGAATCTCAGGGCAGTTCTACCAAATACTTCTCTCATGAGTTGCACCGATAAAAACAATAGCCAGATTTCAGAGGGGAGTGGGTGGTCACAGTTACTGTTTCGCTGCTGAAGGTGCTTTTTAGTGAGTGAGAAATGATGGCTGGGATTCCAGCTCACTGCACAGTGTGCTTAGAGTGCTCTTGGGCTTAGTGAGTGCCTTCAGAAGACCAGCAGAGAATTGTTTGCTATGTAACCTTTCAGTATTTTGGGCCTATCCAGCATAATGGCACAAAGAATCTCAAACTAAGACCAGGTGTAGGGGTAGCAATAGTGTAACACTTAAAAAAATACCATTTCTGTGAACCAAACAACATGTTAGAAAATAATGTCATAAGTACAGTTCCCCAGTAGGTGAAGTGGTGATTCTGGTATTTTACATATACGTAGTATGAAAGAACGACCTTTATATGTACCTGGCTTTTGACCCTGTCAAGTTACATGCTGTAACAGCTAAGCTGCATGCTTTAAATGCAAAGTCTTTATTTAAGGTTCTGAAATGACAAGTTACAATTTGTGGAGACAGAAATGAGCTGCTCTTAGGGTTAAATGAACTAAATCTATGCTGCCTGCCCCCATCCCATGACTGAGAAGGAAATGCTGGCGTGCTTATCTTGAGCAGCAGAAGTGCAGAAGAGTCCTTTAAATCCCAGTTCAAAGGGATAGGTTTGAAAAAGAAATCCAAGAAAATAATTGTTGCTCGTGACCAATCTGGGGACTAAATTTAGATTGCTAACAGCCTTCTTTTCAACAGGAAAGCGTCCTTTTGGTGTTTCATTGCTCTATATTGGCTGGGATAAGCATTATGGATTTCAGCTGTATCAAAGTGATCCGAGTGGAAATTATGGAGGGTGGAAAGCTACGTGCATTGGGAATAACAGTGCCGTAAGTCCTTTTCTGGGTTTTTTGGTTTTCCTCTCAATCAAGCAAAAAGCAAATTGCACTCTGCTAATTAAACTGAGTTGGGGATTACTGACACAGAGCAGAAATAGATAACTGTAGAAACACTCATGTATTGATACTATCTGGTAAAAAGTAGCTGTTGGTTGATGACTTAAAGATATTGTTCTGATTTCTGTGACATTTATAGGCAGCTGTGTCAATGCTGAAGCAAGACTACAAAGAAGGAGAAATGACCTTAAAGACTGCCCTGGCATTAGCCATTAAGGTTCTAAACAAAACCATGGATGTTAGCAAACTCTCTGCAGAGAAAGGTAAGCAGTTTGCTAATATGGGGTAACACCATTTGCTTAAAAACAGAAAACAGAGTGAACACATAGAGACCTGATGTGCTTTATCGGATTCTTAGTTGTCATGTGAAAAATGCTTTTAGGAGATGCAGCAGCTCTCAGCCTTACCCTGGCTTGCCAGTCAGGCTGCTTTGTAGAGGCAGGAGAACCTTCTGCTTCACTGTCAGTTGTAACCACAAATCTTACCGTCCTGATAATTGCTCTGTCTGAAGGACAAAATTTAACACCTCTGTCTGTTCCATATGTTTCAGTTGAGATTGCAACACTGACAAGAGAGAACGGAAAGACATTAATAAGGGTTCTGAAGCAAAAGGAGGTGGAACAGTTGATAAAACAACATGAGGAGGAGGAAGCAAAAGCTGAACGTGAAAAGAAGGAAAAAGAACAAAAAGAGAAGGAGAAATAGAATATGAAATGAAGTGTTCTGTAGATAATAAAGGACCTGCTTCAGTAAAAGGTATTCTGTGTTGCTGCTGGTAGAAGCCTACAAGTATGCCACGGAGGGCCCAGAATTACTTTTGGTGAACCAGGTCCTTAATCATCATTCAGATAATTAGTTTCATGCTCCTTACGCTGACCAATAGTTGCTTTAATTCTTGGAACACTCTATTTCTTTCATCTTCTATTTTTTATTGTGGAATAAAATTAAAGAAGAATAGTGATGGGTGTCTTTATTTCCGCAGTAATGCCTGGTATATGCACAATCTTAAGGGTTTTAATAACTTTAAACCATTAAACCAAGGTATATGCTAGTAAGTAGTTGGTAAAGAACTAATATGGTGGTAGAATTGTTAGAATTTTGTGTGTATGTGTGGGTTTTCCTTTTAAAGTAGTGAAAAGGGCTCCTAAGTTTGAAAAAACACTTCACAAATACAGAATTAAAGTGTGCTGGCATGCCAAGCTTTCATTTTGGTCTGTTTTGTTCTACAACAGGCTATGTCAAACTGATGGTCTTGCAAAGCAGACGTGTTTGAAACATGCCCTGTAGCAAATGTGTTCAGTAACTCACTGGCTTTCATGAGTGCATGTGTTTGCTAAGAAATTACTGATATAACGCTAGGTATATTCAGACACAGTAGCCAGACTTTTTACAAAGGCCATGTGGGAATGTGAAGTTATCCTGTCAAAATACAGTAGGTGAGTAACGTTGTGCATGATTTTAGACCATGTTGACTCTTTTAAATTTTATCCTGAAAGGAAATTGTGTCGTATGTTTAGTTTAATGTTGCTGATGTTTCCCCAGATAACTAGGTTCCCTTCTCTGACATCAACAGTAGAAAACTAACAAGTTAACCACCTGAGAAATCGACGTATTTGTGGATGAATTCAGAATCATTTTTGTTCTATACTAAGTGCAAAATAATGATTTTCAGATTAACAACAATCTATTGTAGTCCTGAAAAGATAAAAGTTACTGGAAATCATTTGCACCCTTTTGGTTATGAAAAGCAAATTGAAAAGCTCACTCAAGTGACATGCTTCAATGAGAGGACTTGTCTGCTGCATTTCAAACTGTGACACTGGTGCCCCAGCCCATGCTGCCCCTGGGTTGCCTTTATCAGTAGCTTTTTGTTTTACCCTAAAGGATATCTAGAGTTCACAGGATTTAATACGACCATTTGAATAAATGGTGTGAGTCCAGCCAGTGTTTCACCCAGCTCAGACACTTTTGACTGATAAAATGTACTTTGTTAACATGGCCAGAAATTGCCTTTAATCTCAACAAAACCCATTTTTGAGCTCATTGCTGTAAGATTCACTGTTAAGTGCAGAGGGAAGGAATGTGACTTGAGGCGTTTGTGCTGCGGCTCGCATAGATGGACTGCACTCGCTTTGGCAACCTCTGTACAGAGCATGGTATAGAGTGAGGTGTGTTCTGTGCGGTCTGCAGGACCTGCTGCTTCATTTTCTAAGTCTCAGTGCAAGCCAATTGCTTTAGTCTTTTGTACTGAACTTCAGACAGGAGTTTGACAGTATTCAAATTTTATAGCTAATAAAAGCTTTTTATGTGTACCTTGTGCAACAGTAGATTGTCCAAATAACAAGATAGGAATGATATTCATGTAACAAGTACTGAACAGTTGCAGACAACATGCAATGGGTAAGATTCAATCTCAATTTTTAAGTGTTGTAATAATACCTCAAGTTCAATTTTTATGTAGAAAGCTCAGTGCTCAACCTTATTTTTGATACCATGAATGCCATATCATCAAAATAATCATCTTTTGCAGGTTTCTAGATCACTGATAATGGTTATACAAGTACCTGAATATGCCCTAAAAGCAGCAGTGAAAATGGAGTTTATCTAATTTCTCAAGGATTGCATGAAACAAAATGTGGTAGACTCCAGCGTTGAGTCTGGATTCATTAATGCATATAAATCACACAAAGCAGTTTGTTTAGTATACTAGTAGGAGTAATATTAGCTTAGGATATAGATTTATTATAACGTTTTTTCTTGAATGCTTCTGTTTACAACAACAAGGGGATAACAAATACATTTGCATATTTATTTAAAGAATTGCCAATAGCATTTCATTGCCGAACACTGCTTCGTTTGCTGATAAAAGAGATACTGTAATAATCAAGTGGGGATATGTTTCTGATCTCTAGGCCATTATTGAAGCATTGTGGTAAGTTGTGTAGTTACACTACATTTTAAAAGACCTATTTATCTAAAGGTTTTGTTTATCCAAAGTGAAAGTACTGTCAAATACTTCGAGTATAATCTTTGAACAATAATTACCTATTTAATTTAAGAAATGCCATCTCTACTCAGTGCCATTAACAGCTGACTGTGAGATGAACCTCTGTACTGACTTGGAGCAGGCAAGTGACTCTAGCTGGCACTTGTAGCCAAGATGTACAGTAAAGTTCTGCTACACTAAATTTAAGTTCTCATTCTTTTCTGCATGTGAACCTAGCACATTAAGCAGATACTGGGGATATTTTATTGATAGGAGTCTTCTGGAGATATTCTTACCCTGTTTTTCCTAGAAATAGAGCAGCACTTGCCTGCAGAGGCCTCTTGTGTGGTTCTGGCTTTGTGCCTTTACTGGGAGTGGTTTGGGGATAAGTAGTAAAGAACAGAAAAATGATCTTCCTGTTCTTTGTACGGATTTTTTTTGTGCATGTGTTGTTTATGTAGACTTTAGAATGTCTTACACAAGTATTTACACTAGCTATTGATGTGGATTAAGTGTTAGCTTAACACCCGAACTTCATGTGGTGCTGTGGAAGGCGGCAGATTTTTCACATGAGGTACAAGTACTTAATTGAAACTGTTTGCATAATAGGATGTTAGTAAATTTACAGATTGGATAGCTTATATCTCATTTGAGTGCATGACAGAGCTTGCTAGGGCAAGTATATGTGTTTTGTTATTCTAAGGAGTTTAAGAGATAATGGAGCTACTACTTCTCCAGTAAAACCTGTGCTGTTTCTTGCTTAGATAAAGAGTTAGCTTGTTTTCTAGATGATTGTATCCTGTTCAAATAAAGGCATGTTAACTTCCAAGACTGCTTCTTCTCTGACTTACTATGTTGTGCATAGGCAAAATATTCTTTTAGGTATGTCTCCCTATTCATCCAAATACTTTTACTCGCCAGCACTCAAAATAAGATGGTAAATGAAGTACTTCTTATGTTCAGTTTGCTGGCTGCTTCTATTTTGTAATAGACTCCCAAGGCAATTCTGTATTCTCTCTGTTCAGAATCTTAAATTTAAGGACAATGCTTCTCCACTGTGTTGGGAGAACGAATGTATTAATGATTACGAGATATTCAAATTAATGGGTTTAGAGGCCACAGGACTGTATGGGATACATAGATAACATAATCAATGACATCTGAGTCTGAGAAGTTAATGCATTCAGGTACTTCATACATGAGAAAAATGATGTAGCTTCAGACTAGATGAGGTTCTAGGACATACTGAAGTGTCCCATTTTCTTTAAAGAAGATTTCCCATTATGGATTTTCTGTAGTAAAAGCTGTCCTCATTTGCAAGTTTTAATTGCAGTTCTTTCTATTGCAATATGAAAACCCACTAAAATGACTTGGATCTGAGAGTCCCCTTCACAGGTTACATAACTCCTGGCTTTAATCTGGACAAAACTCAGCTTCACACACAAAAAAACAAATTAGAGTATTCCTGGTTTTGTGTAGAGAAGTGAGCAGCTTGCTATTTTTATCTGTGATTAATCTGGCATTTGGCTTCCCAGTTCAAGTACTCCTCAGTGCACAGGAAAATCTGCCATCAGCCAATTCACTGCAGATTCTCAGAACATACATCAGTGGGGACCTTCAAATGTCAGCTCCTGCTGAGAAGGACCCTCCTCAGGAAAGATAGTAGGCATTACTCAGGTAATTGTTTAGGCTTTCAGTTAATGATAAATATTAAGCTTAACATGCTGCTGTTACTATGAATGTTTTGCTCCAAGTTCAAAGCAGCAAGAAAAAATGGCTTCTGATTTATAACTATGGTTTTCTATCAATAATAATACCACATAATGCGTGCCAGATGATGCTACATCAAATATTTAGCACAATGTTGGGCATGTAACCGAGACAGTTTAATCCTTTTACAGGATTACAGCATCTGTTTTGCCCAGCTAGGACCCAGCTGCAAACAAATTCATAGTTATGTAATAAAACCAGTTTGCTGTGCCCTGCATATTCCAGTGGCAACTATATTTAACGCTGTTAACCAGACACGATGGCTGTAAAATGCATCTAGGGCAATGCACATTGGCTGCTAACAGAAGTACAGATTAGGAGGTGATAACCTTACCTCAGGTGCGGTGCAGTGGTTGACCAGTTGTCCTCAAAAACTGTGGATCTGCAGTTTCAGATGTGCAACATCAGAACTTCACTGTAACACTAAAGGATAGAACAGGGGGGGTTCTTCCATGCTGTGGACTAAAATAGATTTTGATTTACTCCAAAATTTTGGATTGACACTGCATATATACAGAGCATTTCAGTCCCGCTGCAGCCTTTAACACATCCATACTTTGAATGTGGAGGACATGCAGGATACAAAGCGATTAGAAAATGACCATATTTACTGCAGAGCATTCAAATCAATACAGCATGTCACTGGAAGTGTGCTGGAAGAAACCACTGTGTAAGCAGCCCTTTTTTGGAGGGCTTGGGCAGACTGCACAGACATTCACATCCTAAATGTGGTGCAGGGTAAGATAACACAGAACACAACAAGTTTAAGATGAAGAAAGGGATTTAAATGCTGAAGTGCTCTGTTTTGGTCATCCGTAAGATTCAGGATTTATACAAACAGATGCACTGGCTTTCTATATAACAAGCACTTGATATCAAAGCATTATGAGAACTGACTGCTCTTACTGAAATTACTACTTTGGGTAATGTTCATGGTAAGAAAATTCAAAGCTGTTAAAATTATTTGAGCTGAACAGGGTCCATTTTATTTGTGAGGGATCTGGTATTTATCAGCACGTAGCAGCTGATTAACACCATGTAAGCCATCTCTTCATTCCACATCTGTTCTCTCTGTAAAAATCTTAAACAGTCCCTTAAATGTAACGAATGCATTAATGGCAGATGCTGCTGCCTTCTGTGGCAACACATTCACTGAGTGCTTCCATTGGGATGATTTAGGGGGGGGAAAAATCACTGCATTGCACAGTTGGTGGATTTAAAGCTGTCTTTTGCAACCACATTTTGTTTTGCTGAGAGAGATAAAGTGGGGTTTTGTACAGAGCATTCATTATATGTTATATATCTGTAACACACACAGAAATGGAACTATCCTAGGTACTTTTTAGCTTGCATCAGCTCATCTATTTTTGATTAAAAGTTCCAAAATATTCTGGTTAGCAACTTAAAAGAAAAACCAAACGGCAGTGTTTCCTGTGGAATGGAAGTTTGAAATTACTTAGTGTAGTGTTTTTCTTCTCGCTAAATGTCACCCGCAGTGACACCCTCCCCATCCACGATTCAAAGGGGGCAGAGGCTGCCCCGGGTGGGTTTACCGCTGTTGTCCTCGCTGGACATCGCTGCCGCCGCGGTTCGCTGAGGCACGGCCGAGGAACCCCGCACCTACCGAGCAGCACCTGCGGGAGGAGCCGAGTGCTAAAGGGTGGCACTGACGGGGCGGGGCGCCCCGGGCGCCGCTGTGGCTCCCCACAGCCGGTACCTGCCCCGCGGGGGCCGCTTCCCGCCCGCAGCGGGGCCCTCCCCACACGCACCCTGCGGGGCCAAGGGCCGGGACCGCGGGGCTTTGCAGAGGCCGCCGCCGCCCCCCGTCACTGCTCCGCGGCGGGGCGTGGCCAGCGCTGTACCGGAGAAGAGGCTGCCCCCGCGGCGGCGCCCCGTCCTCGGCGCGGGACTGGGAAGCAGCGGGGTCGTGTCCCAGCCATGGCTGAGTACGGGGCCCGGCTGCGCTGCGGCCCCCCCCTGCTCCTCCTCACCTGCTTCTTCGCGCCCTTTTTCGGCCAGCCTGGAGCCGGCCCCGCCGCTCGCGCCCCTCACGCGGGTAAGGTGCCTCAGGGCGGCCCCGGGCGGGTGAAGGACAGCGAGGCGCCTGGATGGGGCCGCGAGGGAGGAGGGAGGGGAGGGGAGGGCAGCTGTTTCAGCGGGGAGCCAGGAGGGCGTCGGAGGGGACCTTTTGAGCCCTGGGTTCGTGTAAACCTGCCGTTGTGAGGGGCTGGGGCGGCGGGGGGGTGTTGTACCGAAGCCCGGGGGTCTGCCGAGCCGTCGCCGCCTCCCCAGCTGTGCCGGTCCTGGGTCCGCAGCGCGGTTGGCAGCGGCGGGAGGAGGGCGCGTTCCGTGGGGGGAACGTGGCGGGCTCTTCGTGAGGGGGACGTGGCGGGCTCTTCGTGAGGGGATAGCGCTGCCGTGGCTGAGGCGGCCGCACACCGCGCGTGCAACTTTTGGCCGGAGGAGAATGAGTCGAGGCCGATGCTGGGGCTGGCGGTCGGCGAAGCGGGGCTGTGCGCTGCCCGAGGAGCGCTGAGGTACGGACCAGGTTTTACAAACGCTGCCGTGACTTGCAGAGGCCGCGGTCGCACGGGGCGGCTGTTAGGGTCCGGCGCGTTTCGTCGCACGGGTGTTGACGCTTCCTAAACGAGTACATAACGCTTCGGAGGTGCCGTAGCCGTCAGTGTTTGCGCTGCCCGCCTGCTCGGGCGAGGGGCAGTTGTCGGTTTGTGGTGCATGCTCTTGTGTCTGCAGCTGGTGGGGGTAAATTTACACAATATTTGTTAATGGTTGCAATGTCTCCTATGGATCTGGATGCACAATGTTCCTTTTAATGATTTATAACAGAATTGGTTTTGGTTTGCTTATGCATTGTTTCTTTAACTTCAAAAGAGCCTGTCCCCTCATCCGTCAGGATGCTGCTTTCAGAGTTGAAGGATGTAAAGTAGCACATGAGGCTGAAGTGCTTATAAAATTACACCAAGATTAAACGAGCAAAATCGATGCTTTTTCAAAGAACTATTTAGAAATAGTTACTTTAAAGCATTGCTTTTGTATAATTTACGGGTACTTTGTGAAGAGTTCTGCAGAATGTCATGAAGTCATAACTGCAGTATTCACAAGCAGAAAGGAAATGAATGAAAAATAAAATCGACCTTTTTAATATCAGCTTAAAACTGAAAAAAAAAAAGAAAGATTGTAAGTATGGTTTATAGAAAGCAAATTGTATTGACATCTTGGTTTTAATTCAACATACGGAACCGCAGCCTGGTTTTGCTAAATGTGATGTAAGAGATTATTCTTTGTCTCAGTATTTGGAGAAGTAGTGTTTCTCATCATAAGAGAAGGTATTCCTGTAGGAGATTATTACATTGTATGATGTACGTATGACTGCTTAGAGTTAACTGCAGCCAGGTTAAGCCAAATTTTGCCTTTTGGCACTAGCCAGCAGTTTTGATTTCATTGAGAACTGGTCATAGGATCAGATTTTCTTTTCACATTTTGCTTGGTCTAAAATCAAATGAAATCTGCTGTTAAGAAGATGCAAAATGTTATAGCTTTCTATTATTAAAATACAGGGCGAATGGAAATAATAACCTAGATCAGAGTATCATGTACATGTGGTTACCATTATTTTAGAAGTATTGCTTTGCATGTGGTACAGTAATCATTTTAATGAATAGAAGTGATTTATGGACATGACTTTGTTTTTGATACTTTAAGAGTACTTGTAAATGAATTTGTTTTTTCTTTTAGTTAGTAGTCAGGAGGTGAACTGATCCTTTATCCTGGGTAACTGATTTGACCAGACAGAATTCATGCTCATTTAAAATACAAACGAATTGCAAGTTTTGTTCTTTGCTCTTAATCTAATAGGTGATACTTCAATGCACAAATTGAATTGGTTGAAGTACCACCTATACTGTGTACACCTGTGCTGTACTGCTGTGCCATGCTGCAGACCTGTGCTAGTGTTTTCTTGAGAGTTCATACACCCAAGCTTTTTCCACTCAGTTTAACAGATTGGATCCTTCTCCCTGGCAAACAGGAAGCTGCAAACCTTCCCTCTTGTATGGCTTTCTTGTGATTTTTCTCTTTAAATATTTTGTGCTTTCTCTAGAGAGTCTTAGTAAGAGAAATGTGAGCATTGATTTGTGGAGAAATGCCTGTGCTGATTTTGTAGAAGGAGGTGCAGAAGGAATTATTTGCATAGTTTCCCACTTTTGAGAATGGTGAAACCTGATTTTTGTATGATGGTATATATTCTGACATCTCCTGCTCTGCATCTATTTTTGAGCAAAGTGTCTGATTCCTGAACAGAGTATCTGATTTCTGTTAGCCATAGGATTGTATGTTCCAGTGTATCCAAGACTGGAATTGGGCTGCAGAAGCAAAATGCTTCTGTGGCAGAAGTTAATGCCAAGTGAACAACATCTGCAGCACCCAGGACTGCACTGGCAACTTGGGCAAAACCCAAGGCCTGAAGCTTATTTGCTTAAAAGTCTTAATTATGTAAATTGTGGATTTGTGTTTACTTCTATGATGCATCCCATCTAAATCAGTATGACTCAATGGTTCTAATTTTAAGAATCTATATACTTGTTCTTCCTTTTACTCCTTGTGCTATCCACACTTGTAAGCATGCTTTTTACTGCTTGCATTCAGTGTACCTCAGTGGTATCTTCATAGTCCATCTTCAGTCCTTATCAACCGGTCAACAGTCAGTGAAAATGATGCAGTGCTTAAAAGTGGTGTAAAGAGAGATGGCAAAATCCTGGGTCTGCTACAATAAAATTCCCCCTGGCTTCAGAGTGAGCAGGATTTTTACCCTGAGACATGCTGATGTGAGGCAGCCTTTTCATAAGCTCCGGCTGTTGTGCAGTGGGAGGGATTCCAGTTCTCTCTGCTCAAAGCTGAGTGGAATGTATTAGTGTTGATGAACTAAGGAGGAAATGCTGTGCCATGCCACTGACCTGTAATGTTAGTGCTATAGGTGGCTGTTAACCAGGATACTGCTGGTGGCAATGGCCTCAGTGTAGAGTTCAGAAAGCTGTTTGGCATGCTGGGGGGTTTACAGTAGAATCCATGGCACAGGTATTTGAAAAGGAGTGGTTTGTGCTCCAGTTATCTCTTAATCTGAACACTGACCATCAATCCGTAATTCATAATATCTATTTCTTGATTAGTTACAAACTACGTGGCAGTATATTATGCTGTTGTTAATCAAACTTTTAAATGCATTAATTATTATGGGCCATAATTATCCCTTGATGTTCAGCTATTAGGGAATGGTTAATTCTACTTTGCCATTATCAGGCTGGAAATTTTAATGTTTTAAATTTGAGTGTAAGAAACATCTTCCCTGCTTTTGATATGTAGCTCTTGTGCCTCTGTTCGTATTGGTAAGTGCTAAGTAGTATTGCAGTTCAAAATCCTTCACAGGTTCATGTCCACATTATACCATTTCATTTTGCTATTGGTTGGCAGGAGATTGATGTGCTGGGTAAGAGAGGGCATAAATCCTCCCAGTACCTTGAAAGCCGTGGAACACCCCTTAAAGTCCCTGCAGCAGCTAGCAGCTGCCAGGCATCACTGGTAGAAATGCAAGGCTGTCTCTTTTGTACTCTCAACTTTAGAAATCACAAGACAAGCTCTGAACTTCACACAGCAAACCAAATTTGCAGAAAAACCACCACAAGAAATGGTCAAGAACAGCCACCTTTTCCTGCTTATAGGTGTAGTGATGGGCTTTGGCCTTATGTTTAAGCAGGGGAGAAAAGGTACTTCTAGGAAGTACAGAATTTAATATCTGGGTTTTCTGACTCTTGTTCAGTAAATTGAACAGAGTTTGTAACAAACATTCTAGTAAAGGTGATTTTGATGTCTGTAAATGATTACTGTTAACCAAATGCTTGACTGTTAGTGATTGAGTTCTTGGCAATTGCTAAAGCGTAGAAGAAGTAGAAAGCATGACTCACCATCCTTTTAAAGGAGGCAGGGAATCAGTACAGAAATAGAACTTCCATTCTATACTTAATTTAATATGTTACATATCCTTTCTGCTTAATGAAGTAGTTGTGGGAGATTCTTTCAAATGTAAAGGGAGGCTCAGACAGAGAGGTCTGTGTCGTTAATACTGAGCATGTTCTTGTTCTTTTTCCTGTCTGCTGCAATATAAAGGTGATTTGTAGTTAGAATTGTCACCAGCTACCAAAATACTGTGATGTGAATAGATTTTGGGAGGAACAATTGTAAACTGAAAGGAGGAAAAGCTCTGATATTCACTGCAGAATAAGTTTGTGGGAAAGGTGCAAAACTTTTCTTTCCTCTGAAAATGACCACTAGTTTGAGAGCAAGGTTTAAACGGTTACCATTGTGCTTCTGGGCTTCAAAGTGCTTCTGTTGTTATAAATTATGTAAAATGTGTTAGTTTAAAAAAAATAAATCATGGCATTATCTGAACAAATATGCTAGTGTGTACTGCTGGCACGTGTACTGTATATATCCATTCACCTTCCTAGTTTGTAGACAAACCATTTGTAGTTTGTCATAGTTAGATTTGCAGATGACAGTCTATCTGTAATGATAGCACACTGTTACAAAATCTAATGTTACCTACAAAGTATGGATACTTTCTATGCTTATTGTCCTTATAGTGTTCTCTTTCATTACACTGGTATATGATTGTCGATCTGCATTAGTAAAATATGTTACTTCTGAGTCTGCATCTTAACATTAGGACATTAGGCTTCTAAAAGTGACCATTTCCCTGCTCCTGTGATCTCTCTTGAAAATGCAGGCAGAAGTGATCCAAAAAAAACCTGAAATCAGTAACACTCAATTATAGCAATTAGAAAATGCTTTGAGCAAACAATTTAAGTCTGAAGACAATGCCGATGTGGCTCTTCGGCACTTTATATAAGGAAGTGCAGAGGAATATAGAGTTCAAAGGAAGTTTATTTGGAGAAACATGGACTGTGATGTACTCTAGTTTAAAAAAAAAAGAGGAAAAAAAAAAAAAAGGCACCAAAAACTACATGAAAAGATATTAGGCTTAGCTGCAACGCTGAATATTTCACCGCCAGTTCTGTCAAAAGAATACTTCTGCTAAATTGTATGAAGATCCTAATATCTTTCATCCCATAATTGGTACAGTAAGAAACAATGTAAAAAGATGGGTTTTTACAAAATAATAACAGTTCTGTAATTTAACTGAAGCGTTCAGAAAAGCCTGCCATTAGCAGCAATGGTGAAACCTTTACTTGAGGATATTAACCAAAGGAATAGACATGTGCATGTTTTGTCATGCATCTGAAAGCCATGTAATGCTTCCTTCTCTTTTCTAAATAGCTCTTTCAAAGTACTTTTATTAAATGTTTTGGGAGGAAATGGTAGATTTGAATTTTTAAATACAGTTGTGTCTGAGGTCAGATATTTCATTAGAATTTCTACTTAATATTTGTCAAAAGTGTGTTCCAACTAGTCCAAAGTTGAAAGGATTTGAATCATTGGTGTGCTTTGTGCATAAATGTTTGTCTCCTTTTTCAGGATTCAAAATTCTGCTGTCCAGCATTTTCTCATGTGATTAAGGGTTTTTTGCTGCTGATGGAATCATGCTGAGAGGGAGTGAGCAGAGAAGAGTTTCAGATGTCAGTTATAAAGTAAACACTGTTGGGATTTGTCGCTGAACGATATAGACAGCTACCTTTGATTTAGACTAGAGAAGTTACCTGACCTCAATAAAAATAAAGCCACACAAATACAGGCGTGCATAGAATTGCTACAGATCTAAGTTTCATTCAGTACAGTGAAGTAGTAGCAGGGGGGAGTGCTTCCATAATTCTTTACCTTCTGATTTAGTATGAGATTTGTACTCCAGGTTAGTTGTTTGCTAATCTTGCTAGTCACAGGTTCTAACCACTTTCTACTTTCCTCCAACCAGCATAGCTAGTCGGCAGCCCTTAGGCCCTAACTGTATTTTAACTCTTTTCCTCTCTTCTGTTCCTTTTTGTGCTTGCCACCAGTTCTTCATTTTTTTATGGGGCCTGATATCCCAATGTTAAGATCTTAAAAGCACACAGACAGACAAGGGAAATCAAACACGTAGGGCCTGGGTAACAAGTGAGCTGAGTGGTCCTATTGAATAAAATATGGAAATGTAGGGGTGGTTATTTATTTTATTTTTGTCAGCTCTTAATACATGGTTACTGCAGCCTCCTTATGTGGCATTCTTTTGTAGAAGCTGCCTTTTATAGACAACTATGCCTCAGCTTATTAAATAACAAAATAAATCAGAAATATGAGAAAGTGTGGCTATTTCTGTGATAGAAAAAAAGAAAACCAAACCAGTTTTACTATATTGTTAATCAGTGAGTGTACTGTAGGTGCAAGCGTAGAATATTTGAAACCCCTCCCATAAGTATCTGAAAGTGGTAAAGGAGCGTATCCCCATTCAGCGTAACTAGGAGGATGCTGTGTTTTAAGAGAAGAGTAATCTGGAAATAGCATCTACCCTGAAGGTGCTGTATTTCTATACAGAAGGTCATCTTACAGGAACACAGGACTGGTGAAAGTGCAACTTTGCATTGCTTCAAGGTCAGTTAGTGGCGAGAGAATACCCAGCTGCAGAGTCATGCTCAGATTGCACAAAAAAATCAGCTGAGATTGTAACTGTAAAAGGGAAATGTAATTAATGCTAATACAAAAATTGAGTATTTATGAAACATTAGGCTGAAATATTCACAAACCCATACATAATTCAGGAAATAGGGATATAGAAATAGAGAAATTAAGTTGTGTCTTCAGGAAACATTGTTTTGGATGTCTGTAAGAAGTAGGACTTGTCAAATCTATGTGTAGTTACAGGTAAGAAAGATTCCTTGGCTAGTGAGGATACACTGAACCTAAGGTATCAATAAAAATAAGCATATTTTAACCTAATAACTGTGAAGGTAGTGTGTGTCTGTATAACATTTTGTTGCTGGTTCCATTTTGGCAGCAATTCTTATGTCCTGTGTGTTTTCATGTATCCATCTAAGGTATGCTAAGTTGTACAATGCAAGTTGCTCATTAATTCTCCGCTGTTACACAACCCACATGTCAAGAATCTTGAAATGGAAAGATGTTAAATTGTAGAGCATGTACAAATAATGTGTCTTGAATAACATTAGTTTTGTGAATTAATGAAATACACTGTAAACAGGTAGATTTGTGTTTTGAAACAGAAGGGTGAACTGTCTTAAAACCCAAATGTTGATTTGGCCTGCAACAACAACCATTCAGGAGCAGTATGGTAAGATTTGGAGGGAAAAGGAGTCCTGTTGCTCCCACTTTGCTGTTTCTATTCCTGAAGCTACATTTTGCTTTTGTTCCTAGTGTAAAATTTCAGAGGAAATCCAGTTAGTATTCACAATAACTAATACTAACTTCCCCAGACATGCAGTGCAGAAGGCAGGGAATTCTCCTGTGATTGGGCTTTGCAGTTTCCTTTACCTTATTTTATGAGAAGGGTTAAATGCCATCAGGGGTTTTTCTGCATATATTTTTCAGCACTGTATCTAATTCTGTTATGTCCAGTAAATTCACCTCCTTTCCAAACAAAATAATGTTAATCTTTTAAATCTCTCCTTCTATGGATGACTGTCCCTGGTTTTAATCTGTTTATGACATTCTCTAGTGCTTTTCTGCTTCTGATATATCTTTTTTTAGATGGATGCTGTTAGTGAGCACATTGTTTCTAGAGAGGTCATGCCATACGTTTATGTAATGGTATAGTATTTTCAGTCTGCATTAAAAAGAGATGGTTGTGAGTATCTTTCTTCAGTTTACTTTGTTCCCAAAACTGACTAATAATTGTTGGGTCTTTTCTCAGCAGTATATTCAGTCAGTTTAAATCTCATTGGTGAGTAGTAAAAATCTGTGTCCAGAGCAAAAGTTCATGTCTTCTGGTGGTTGCTCTGACTTCTGTCTGGGAATTGGAGACCCGTTTGGAGCTTTGCCCTTCAAAAGGCCGAATGTGTGCTGCTTATGCTGCTCCTTGAGGCAGTGGCCTTCTTCAGGTCTTTTACACTGCCTTTGAAAGCTGTTCAGGTTACTTAGCTAGACACTGGTTTTGCCTTTTTTGCCTCCCCTCTCTCCATATCTTCCCCAAGTTTGTCCTTCTTTTGTTATTTAGGATTATGTATTAGGATATATATATGTATCTATATCTATATATATGTATCTATATATATATGTATCTATATATATGTATCTATATCTATATATATGTATCTATATCTATATATATGTATCTATATCTATATATATGTATCTATATCTATATATGTATCTATATCTATATATATATATTGTTTTCCCCATGGTTTCTCTGAAACTTTGCCCTTTTTTGGGGTAGCAGGGTATCTACTGATGCACTCCAGTGGGACCACATTGGTATAACCCTCATTTTTTGTAATTTTTTTTTTTTGGTGGATTTCCAAGATAAAGGCCAGTGGTTGGTTGTCTGGGGTGCTTTAGGACAGCTTGCTTCTCTTTTATAAACCCCTGGCTGCTCTCTGCATGCAGTTTGTACATTTCCCTTCCACCTCTCAAAAGTCTGCCCTGTATTTCATTCCTGCAGGAGGCAAAAGAAGACTTTTAGTTTCCACTTTTTTGTAAGCTATGCAAAGATTTTTTTGCCATTCTGTTCCATCAGCAGTCTCCAGGCATTGAAATGACTCCTTGAGGACAATGGAAAAAGAATTAACTGAATGTATACATTTACTTAACTAGAAAGGTGCCTTACAGTCAACGTAACATTAGAAAAGGTAGAGGATAAACTGGTAGGTGGGTTGGCACATGTATTTAAGATACAAAACAGTGTATGGAGAAGTGTTCTGCAAGTACTCCAAAGGTTATACATCATAGGTGTGACCAAACTTTGAAGAAATAATGTATAAAACATGAAGATACTGATGTTTCAAACTGAAGTGAGAGTTAAACAATATGCTAGAGACCTGTAGCGTATGGATGTAGGTTTTAAAAAGTACCACCTTGTTATACAATGATAGAACTTCAGTCCCTCATAGATAAGCTTTCAGTTTTAGAGAAGTTCCATAATTGTATGCCACCAGGTAAATAATACAAGTGCATTTTGCCTTTATTATTACTAAAATTATCTTAATGTTCTTGATTAAGAGATAATGTTTTTTTAAGAGATGATATGAAGATGCTAGTAAAACCTATATATATGGGTTTTATATGTACCAAACCCTATATATAATATAGATTTATATATAATTCTATAAAATTCGACTTCCAATGCCTTTGTCCTGCTTCCAGAGAAAGGGGGCTAAAATGAGAAATTTAACTCTGCGTAAACATAGCTGTAGGTCTTTGGACACAGGAATGCAGTTATACACTCTTCATTTAAAGCAGTGTTAATTAATTCCTATTTTTATATAGGTATATCTGAACCTTCTTTTATTGCTAAAAGTGAAGATCGTTTGTTTAAATATTTATTTGAAGACTATCAAAGATGGGTTCGTCCAGTGGAACGCTTGAATGACACAATAAAAATCAAGTTCGGCCTTGCAATCTCTCAGCTAGTAGATGTGGTATGTATAGTATATTATTTGGGAGTTTTGATTGCTTGTTTGCTTTCCTAATTCTTAAAATTCTGGAAGATAACGTCATATGAAGAAACTATGCATAATTTAGCTTAAACACAATAGATTTAACCTCTAGAATTATTATTAACATAATGAAAAATGCATTGTAGATGGGGGCACACAGAAGTGACAGCAGAGGTTGAGAAGGCAAATGGCTCTTAGGTTTAGTGATTTTTTTCGGACAGGGAGAATATCAGTGAAATTCTTAAGCCCAGGGATTTAATTGTGTTTTAATTTATTTATTCAATGGAAAAACTTCATAATTTTGCACTTTATCAGTCTAATGTCTGTAAAATTCAGGAACATTTGCAAACACTGCTTGTTGTTTTTTTTTCCCCTTTAAGTAGCAAAAAACCCTTAAGCCTTCAAATGTATCACTTCCACAATAAGGAAGACTGTCTCTTGGATATAGATATTGATATATTGATGTAGATATATGGATGATATATATTGATATATATCACGTGTAGCCTGTGATGGAGAACAGATCAACCAGAGTATTTTTTCCACTTCAGAATTTTTTGTCCAAACTGAATTCGGTACTTACAACTGTAAGAGGAGTTTTTCTTCCACATGGTGGCAGTTCCTTTATGTTTCCATAGAAAACCAGTAAGGCTGCGTAACATACACTCAAAGAAAAGAAATGAAAGGAAGGAAAGAGACACGGAATGGGAAATATCTCACTGTTAACAGTTGAATAGTCAAATGTCATAATTCTAGTGACTGGAATGCATTTAGAAGTGTGGTTTGCATTTGAAGTTACAGACCTCTATGAACTAGCACTAGTTACTATGAATGTATTTGTGGGTGACATGGACAGTGGGATTGAGTGCGCCCTCAGCAAGTTTGCCGATGACACCAAGCTGTGTGGTTCGGTTGATACATTGGAGGGAAGGAATGCCATCCAGAGGGACCTTGACACGCTTGTGAGGTGGGCTGATGCCAACCTAATGAAGTTTAACCATGCTAAATGCAAAGTCCTCCACCTGGGTCGGAGCAATGCCAGGCACAGCTACAGCTTGAGCGGGGAGGAGATTCAGAGCAGCCCTGAAGAGAAGGACTTGGGGGTGTGGGTTGATGAAAAAATGAACATGAGCCGGCAGTGTGCGCTCGCAGCCCAGAAGGCCAACCGTATTCTGGGCTGCATCAAAAGGAGTGTGACCAGCAGGTTGAGGGAGGTGCTCCTGCCCCTTTACTCTGCTCTCATGAGACCTCACTTGGAGTATTGTGTGCAGTTCTGGTGTCCTCAGCATAAAAAGGACATGGAACTGTTAGAACAAGTGCAGAGGAGGGCCATGAGGATGATCAGGGGACTGGAGCACCTCTCGTATGAAGATAGGCTGAGAAAATTGGGGCTGTTCAGCCTGGAGAAGAGAAGGCTGCGTGGAGACCTGATAGCAGCCTTCTAATACCTGAAGGGGGCCTGTAGGGATGCTGGGGAGGGACTCTTCATTAGGGACTGTGGTGAGAGGACAAGGGGTAATGGGTTTAAACTTAAACAGGGGAGGTTTAGATTGGATCTGAGGAAGAAATTCTTTACTGTGAGGGTGGTGGGGCCCTGGAATGGGTTGCCCAGGGAGGTTGTGAATGCTTCATCCCTGGCGGTGTTCAAGGTGGGGTTGGACATAGCCTTGGATGGCATGGTTTAGTGGGAGGTGTCCCTGCCCATGGCAGGGGGGTTGGAACTCGATGATCTTGAGGTCCTTTCCAACCCTTACTATTCTATGATTCTATGATTCTACTGTGCAGATTTTTGACAACAAATATGCTTTATTTTTATAGGATGAGAAAAATCAATTGATGACAACAAATGTCTGGTTGAAGCAGGTATGTGTCAAATAGCAATGGAAAATTGTGAAGCTTTGTAAGTGTAAGTCAAAAGTTGGAAAAAACTTTTCTAATTTATTGTATATTTGAAAACCCTTATCTGTTGCATGAATATTTATTTTACATAGTTACTTTAAAAACAAGTCCCTAGAAATGCTTTAAAGGATTATTTGTTAGGAAACTCTTAAAAACCCAATCAAACAAAAAAGACACGTATAAAAAGAAGGTGACAATGTGAAAAAATCTGATATGGCATCGCATGGCTATTTAATATTCCAAGGTGTGTGTATCCAGCCATGAAAGTTACTGCTTCAGTACATAAGTTTTGTTTTTTTTCTTTATTAAAAAAGGATGGGTTTGTATAGTCTTTTGTATAACAGTTTTTTAATATCTTTCTCTTATGGGATATTTGAGATGATCACATAAACATCACTGAAGAATTTCACTTTCAAAGTTTTATGTGTTTGCTGTATGGAACTACTTTTGCCTCTTAAATGTGTGGGCAGGAAAAGGCCTCAGGTTTTATACTAGTCAGAGTCCAGTGATAAACTAAATGGCCACTTTAACCTGGGAAATGCTGCTCACAAATCGTTGTTGATTTAACTTAGAAGAATGTTTGCACACCCTGATTATACTTACTAGCTTCCTGAATTACTTTTGTTGGGCTATTTCTTTATTTTTTTCTTTTTTTCTCCCTGTTGCTTCCCATTCCCTTTTTTTACAAGTAAGTGTAATTTCAGGACAAGTTTTTCTTTTCAGGAAAGCCTTGAGACTACTCAGCAAGTATGAGATGGCAATATGTCAGTGAAAGCATGTTGTGCCCTCTATAGAGTTTCTGCAAAACTTACTGCAGTTGAATCAGTCCAAATAAGATGAGAACTGACCTAAATATGTATTTAAAATTCTCTGTGATGGTAAATTCTTAAAAACTTGATTTTTTTCCTCTTGAGCTTTTAGTTCAAATATTAAATTCCCGAAGTACCACTATGCTTTTAATGGGGCTATTTTCAGTGTTGCTGGTAGAAATAGGAACAACTATCGTGTGAGAGTTGCAGCATGCTTTTTTGTGATGAAAATGTTTAAGTTACTTCTGATCAACTTCCGAAGGCACTGGTATTCATTCAGAATATATGTCTATAAATATTGTATAGACAATATTTATTGTCTATGCATTGTCATAGCTCTTATTTATGTATACATGCTTTAAAAAAAGATTTTAGTGGCCTAAGTTTGGTACAGAAATACAGTCAAGTGGCTCTTGCAACAGAAGACAGATAGTGGATGAAGTAAATAGCTGTCTGCTCAGCAAATTCACTGTGCTGTGCAAATTTTAGAAGCCAGTTTGATCTGGTTTTAATTGCATTTGTATGTATCTTCATCCAGTCCTGCCCTGCTTAAACCAACTTCACAAAAATAATAATCGGTATGTCTGTTATACCCACAGGAATGGATAGATGTAAGATTAAGGTGGAATCCTGAAGACTATGCTGGAATAACATCTATTCGTGTCCCATCAGATTCTATTTGGATTCCAGACATTGTGTTATATGACAAGTAGGACTTTTATATTTTCATATAAAATACATTTACTTCTAACTTTACTGTCCAAGCTGCTTCTAGGAGGTTCGTTGGGTACATAAGGGTAGGGCTAAGTATTCAATAGAGCTAAGAATGTGTGGAAGAATTTGCCTCTGCAGATGGATTTGGTTGTCGTGTTAAATGTTGAATGCTTTGCTTTGCTTCTGTATGGAATTTCTAGTCTCTCTGAAAAGTTTATTTCTACTTCTTCATGCAAACTCTTTTTCTTAATTGAAAAACCATGTCTTGCACAGTGCTGGGTACAAACTAATGGTGTAGACTGGTGGGAGGGAAGCAACTAATTCCTGCTGTTGTAAGTCATATTTAGGATGGATTTAGAATGAAGTACACTCAGCTGTAAGGGTTTGGGTTTGTTTTTTTTTTTTTTTTTTTTTGAGACTTAACAGATTTTTAGAAGCAATAACTTGTGAATTACCTTTCTGCTCAACTCTGGGCGTATACAGTGCTTTTATATTTTGTGATTGGTGAGGCAGGAGAAAAGGCTGTTGCAGTAATTGTGTGGTAGTAAATTCAAGTTGGAGGTGGCACACATGTTATTTTACCTGTTCTGGGAACTTCTTGTTGTTCAATAATTATCATTTGGCCAAATGGAGAAGTCTTTGTACTGTATTCCCAGTAGAGACCAGAGTTTGGTCATGCTGTCAGAGAACAGGATTTTTACAATCCTTTCATAAGTCATTGGGACCCCAGAAAATTGCACAGGTCTTTTCATGACTTGAAAGCATTCTTCACTCTCCTGAAGTCGGTTGTTTGTAAACTATGTACACATACAGAATGTTGGCTATGGAGAGGGAGAAGGGATAAACAGCTGAAATGACCATAACAAAACCATATTTTCATATTTCAAAACACACCCCCCGTACACCCTGCCCAAACTAACTGCATGCATCTATCTCTCTTCTTTCAGTGCAGATGGACGTTTTGAGGGAACATCTACGAAAACTGTGGTGAAATATGATGGCACCATTGCTTGGACTCCACCAGCAAACTACAAAAGTTCTTGTACTATTGATGTCACCTTCTTTCCCTTCGACCTCCAGAACTGCTCTATGAAGTTTGGCTCCTGGACTTATGACGGTTCACAAGTTGATCTAATTCTTGAAGATTATGACGTAGACAAAAGAGACTTTTTTGATAACGGAGAATGGGAAATAATGACTGCAACAGGGAGCAAAGGAAATAGGACTGATGGATGCTGCTGGTATCCTTTTGTTACGTATTCATTCATAATTAGACGTTTGCCGCTTTTTTACACATTGTTTCTCATTATTCCTTGTATTGGCCTTTCATTTCTGACTGTCCTTGTCTTCTATCTTCCTTCAAATGAAGGTGAAAAAATTTCACTTTGCACTTCAGTACTGGTATCTTTAACTGTGTTTCTTCTTGTTATTGAAGAGATTATTCCATCATCTTCCAAAGTTATTCCACTTATAGGAGAATACTTGGTGTTTACGATGATATTTGTGACATTGTCCATTGTAATAACTGTATTTGCTATCAATATCCATCATCGCTCTTCATCTACACACAACGCTATGGCACCTTGGGTTCGCAAGATATTTCTTCACAGACTTCCCAAGCTGCTTTGCATGAGAAGTCATGTGGATAGATACTTTCCTCAGAAGGAGGAAACAGGAAATATGAATGGATCAGAACCATCTAGGAACACCCTGGAAGCAGCTCTAGATTCTATCCGCTATATTAGAAGACATGTTATGAAGGAGAATGAAGTTCGTGAGGTGGGTGTATTAGTCACATCACACTGACTTTTTTAAAACTGGAAATTAGAAGAGCAAGTAATGGTTTATGATGAAGTTGCATATTAAATGTGTGCTATGGAATTGCCAATGTTTGTATTTCACTGGAAGTTGTGTAATTATTTCCACATAGGACAAGTGTGCAAGTACAAGAAGTACAAGTATGGTCCAATACTGAGAATTCTTGTAGGCATTGGGCTGATACAATACAGTCCTTGGGTTCTTCAGGGTTTTTTGCTTTCTTCTGCAGTTCATGTTGTTAATTGCACATAATCAGAGATACCTGTCTGTTACAAGAGCAGGTACCGTAACTGTTACCTACAGTGCTGCAGGATATTTTTATGATGAGAAGTAGGTATTTTTCATTGTACTGTTGTACATGAAGGCTATCTGAAAATGTATTTGCTTTAAAATATTGCAAAATGTTATTTGGCAGCTTTCAATTCCAAATAAAACCAATTTTTAATGCCTTAGCTTATATTAGTTTAAATACAAGCTGCAGCTGTACGTTGGTCATTTTGTGCTGAGATCACACATGGACTAAATGAATTATTGAGTGTTCTCTTCTAGCCTTATTATTTGTCTCTACATCAAATCAGAAGGTGTCAAAGGCTTTTTTTTTCAGTCTGTACATTTGTGCTCTGATCTCTTCTTAATGGATGCTTTTGCCATTTGGGTAAGAGCATTAGGAATCTGTTTTCGTTCTGAGTTTTTTAAGCTAGCACTGTTGGTACATCAGAGACAAATGCTATTTTGAGGCTTGTTTAGAAGTAGAGACATTTGTTGTGTGATCTCATGATAATGCTATCTGTTTCTGAAGAGCTTTTCAATCTATATAGAAATGACAGTCTTCAAAAGTTGCTGGCTGCTGGGAACATGTTCTTACATGCTAGCCTAGGAATAAGCTAACTCCTCTAATGTACCTTCTCAGGACTCAATTCTGACATTATCACAAGGTATTCAGCCTAGATTTTGAATAAATCTGCTGTACTGCTAAAACAGCATTTAATACCTCTGCATTTTATAAACAACACAAATAGAATAGTTTGATATTAATTACATAATTTAATGGAAAGTAAGAGTGGGTTTCCTTTTTCTTACTGAACTCAGACTATTTGACTGTGAGTGACAAGAGAGGTGATAAGTACTTTTGTTTTTCAGGTGTAACGTTGTGACTCTAAACCTCAAAAATTAATATACAGCTGACTGGGGATGCACTTGTAATTCATTATTTGGGCTCCAGAGAATGCAAAACTTAATTGAAGCAGTTGTTAATAAGAACTACGTATCTAGTGCTGTTGTAGCCTTGCTTCTTAGGAAGTGGAAGTCTTAGGAAATGTGGATAGCTCCAGTTCAAGTCAAATACAATTGTTTGGCAGGGTTGTAATCTGCTTGCCCAGTTATATCTGCTGTACTTGCAAAACTGTGTGTGTGGGTATGAATAATCCAATTGAAAGTACAGTGAGTACAGAAAGTTTGGGTGGTGTGTTTTGCACGGGCGTGTGTGGGTGTAGTTTGTTTGGTTGTTTATTTTTATACAACTTTTGCTTCTAGCTCCTGCCTGGGAATTCTGCTTTATGATGAGGCTGTGGCAGGAATCCTAAATCCTGCAGTATGCTAGAAAATTGCATCCTGATTTCATCTCTCTGTAGCTGAGAATGTTCAGTGCTTGTCAGGGTCAGTTTCTGCATTAAAATCTAGTGCTGGTCTGTATAGCTTACCTATTTTCCTAGAGGGGAGTTTGTTCCTGTTCTAGCTCATAGAGTTGTTATAAAGAGTTATTAACATGGGCTACCAATGGACATGATTGGAAAAATGTGATTAAGAAATGCAGGATTTAGTACTGTATCTTTTTCTTCCACATACTGACCCAACTCTCATGTTGTTTGCTTTTTAGGTTGTTGAAGACTGGAAATTTATTGCTCAGGTGCTTGATCAAATGTTCTTATGGACTTTTCTTTTGGTTTCAATAATTGGATCACTTGTGTTATTTATTCCTGTTATTCATAAATGGGCAAGTATAATAGTACCTGCAAATATAGGCAGTACAAATGCATAAAATAGTTTTGGATCTGTCTCCCGCTTATACGGCTCGGGAGTTTTGCAGTAGCTCTATTTCCATGCATGTTCTTTGTAGGCATGTTTCTGATAGAGTAACAAAAAATTTAAACCCAGAAAATTATGTTTATTTTAAAGCATGGCATCCCTAGGACACATAGAAGTCAATTTGCTTATTGCCAGTCTACTAAGTTACCTTTAAATCAGGCCAGAATTGGAAGGATCTTCTCAAGCCCTTGCATGTATGATATGTCAGAAAAGCATACACGGACACCTACTGCAAGATAGAAGAATTTAGAATGCTTTAGAGATGATTGCTAGAGTCCAATTGTTTAATTATTGTAGAAATTGTTACATTGAATATTAAACATTTGCAGATATTAACAAGTAGAGTTGCTTATTTCAATTTCCTGTAGTACGCAAAGGAGAATTTTTAGAAGCTCTCTTGAATGTGTTGTAGAAGTATAAGGTTTATACAGAGTAAATTCAAAATAATAATAATACCAATAAAACTTCCCGTTTATCCAGCATATCAGTAAAAGTAGCAATCTGGCTATGTTTTGCCTTTATAAATTCAATGTAATTTGCAGTTAAATTTCAATCTTTTTTAATTTTATTATACTAACATGAAAATTTAATATAGTAAACTTTATTAAAATGCCTGCAGGATACACACATATCAATATCTCTGTATCAGTTATGGAGAAGAAGACAGACACAATTAAATGAGATCCCAAGTTACACAGGTATTCTAATGGACCAGAATATTCTGATATATTTAATCTTGATGAAGGATTTGGTACAACATCTTAGTTGAAGACGGGTTAATCATTTCCTGCCTTTGTATGTTTCTCAGAATTAAGTTTTTAAGCACTATTAGAAGAAACATGGGGAATGCCCTTCTGAAGGAAATGGGTTAAAAATGACTATGCTGTGTAACCAAATTGAAATTATTGATATTTAACCCAATTGTTAAACTGGACTTAGAAATTTACCTTTTAATCAGTTCTCTCCATTATAGAGCGACATGTAACTCTAAACAATGAGGACTTGCATCTTTCCATGCTTTTTTCTGAAAGTGTTGAAAGCTAACTTGTAGCTTTTAATCCATTAAGATATATTCTTTGAATACTGATTTTAAATGCATTACAGTGCCACCTTTCTTAGAAGCTTTATTTCTGGAAGAGGCACTAAAATTGATGGGAGTTCTCCTCCACCAAAGTTTTGTCAGTGTACTTCATAGTGTTGCATCCTGCAGGGCTAGTGCAGTAATGCCAAGCTGGAGCAAGTCGTGGGAGGTTTTTGGTTTTGTTTGCTTAGATTTCTACATTTTGTTTTCTTAGATTTCTAGGCATCTTGGGTAATGTAAGTTATGAATGTGAAAAATGCATAAGCATTTCCTCCATCTCTTTAGGAATAGTGCCATTTGGCACTGTACTGATCATAATACTGATTGCTTTTATCATAACTTATAGATTATTGAATATTTATTTCAAATTGTTTTCGCCTATAGGACATTCTTGGGTTTGTGTAGCTTTTAAAGGCTCACAGGCCTTAAAATATGCCAGTTTATAATTAATTCTAATTATAAAGAAAGTTGCTCCTTCCTTTTCAGTTATACAATTACATCTAGCATTGGATATCCATATTTCCTCTATTCCCATCATAATTCATTTCAAACACGATTTTGCAAAAATCATCTAATTTAACCCATGAATATAATTTCAGCTTTCTCAGGATTACCAAGATTAAACAATGCATCAGTGGCTTTCTCTGTGTGGAAGTCGCAAAAATACATTAGATGTCTTCTTTCCTCTTCAAATGCTAAATTACTTTTTATAGTCCTCCTTGGGTTTGAATTACTGAATTTTACCTTTACCTGAACAGAAAGCAAAATAAATAAACGTGTAGATTAACTAGATCTGTTATTTTCTTGAACTCCCCAACTCATCTCTTTCTTCCTCTCAAAAGATGTCTGTAGACAGCCCACTTACGTACATCATAGGGTGATGGGCAGTATATTGGCCAAAGGAGTCCCATTCGTTATACTAGTAACTCACAGTTTTACAAATGTGTTTATTTCTTTTAGTCACTTCTACAATCTGATCATGGTAAATACAGCTAAGATAGGTGACACTAGAATTCTTAGGGTCTTCAGCTTATCAGGTGTGCCTGAAACAAAATACTTTTAAGAGACTCAGAAGCATGGACCTTTCCTTATGTAACTTGTTTCTGAATGTGTTGAACTGTAGCTAATGCTGTCTTATACAGCTTTGTTACTTGGTCAAAATAAATGAAAAAAAAAAAAAATGCACAATTTTCAACTGTTTGATTCTCTTTATTTTTGTCAATGTTACACCACTTGGTACACTGTATTTCCAAAAAGTTTCCAGTTTGGTACAGAGACAACAGTTCATATTCTTAGAAAACATATTCTTGTTGCAGTATTTGGTTGCATTCTTTATTCATGCTCTTAAATTATCTGCAGTTACTGATTTTAAAACCAAAGTATACCTAAGAAGCAATTTTCGCATGCTTTCCCGGACTATTGTGCAGCTACCTGCTTTCCCTTGTCATAGAACACTTCGCTATAGAAGGATGCTTCTGCATCCAAGTTATCCTATCAAAATATTTTGATCCTTTGCATAACCTGCACACTGCATCTTAGTGTGTGTCTTGTACATAGTTTCAAACATTATTTAGTTTGAATAGCTTGTTTTTTCTGGCAGCCTTCTCAAACACTGAAATACACAAATGCACAGACTTTACGTTCTGCTGCTTTTTTGCTACCCTCTATGATTTACCTATTCGTTTTCGTTTTGTAATAAACCTGCCCTTGGTCCTTTCCTCCCACTGTTTGATTCAGTTTATACACCAGGTGGCAATGTCTGCATTCTATCAATTTGGTATGCATGCTTCCTAAAACATTTTGTCCTCATTAGGGCATTCATTGAATTCAGTCTGAACTTAATTCCAGAAGATCCTGTCATACTCTGTTGACACTTGGCACCAGACTTATGGAAACAAATCCAGTAGCCTTCAACCTGTCTTGACTTCCAAATATTCATGTAATTTTCAGGTTCTTTATCAATCCTCTTCTTAAACCGTTCCTATGAATTTTGGAGTACTGCCTACATCTTTTTCAGTTATTGCAAGAAGCAGCTGTCAAGCATAGCTTGTATTACTTTGAGATTAGCTGTCTTAAAGGTTTAAAATGTTTTCTTTTTCGTGTTTTCATGTTTTTAACAAAGCCTTCTTGGTCAAGCAAAGTCGAGGCCAAGAGAGATCCTTATTCTGCAATACAGAAGAGACATCGGGTGCTGTGGTGTGGGTACGGAGTTGGTCAGTGAAAGTTTTATTTGATGTCACAACGCTCTATTTAATCTTTACATTTCATCTCCAGCCATCAAAGGTTGTAAAAACAATCCTGCTGTTCCTAGAATACATACCAGGATGAAAACCCACAGAAAAATACGATCAATTACCATGGCAACGTATTTCCAGTCATCCTGAATCTGAAAAATAAATGGAATAACAAGTAGGCATGTTTATTAGATCGATAATTTGCGTCAGCAGTTGGTACCATCTTAGGAAGGAAACACGTGGTTTTTCCCTATGTAGATGTCTTTCCTATATGCGCAACTTGCATGTGTCTGTTTTCATTGACAAATTAACTAATCTTGAAGAAGCTTTATTTGGATGTGCTATTTGTGGCAAAGCCAAAAGCTACTTCTTTATGTACAAAAGGTTATTCGCTAAGACACTGGACTTCATAAGATACGACTTCTCTCTGTATGCCAAAAATGAAAGCGAAAACTTTACATTCTGAGGTGATCAGGTTTGCCCAGAAAACTCTACTGAAGTAAAGAGGCTGCTTCTGCTGGTTTTTGATGATAAAAAGGCAAAGGTTAATGGGTATATAATTAGTTGTAGTGCTGAAATGTAATTGTTATCATGCATGATGTAAAGTCCATCTCTTTAGCTCCCATGTAGGGAGGCAACCAAGTTTCCAAAACCCAGATTTCTCTTTCACAGTGGGCATTGTAACAGGAGGGACACTAGAATATTATAAATGTTGTCTATTAATAGTAACAACGTTACGTGATCATTGGAGTTACTCTTGAGATTACAATTTCAATTTTTACTTCATTTTTGTTCAGCAAGGCTTATATATGAATAATACATTTATTGTTTTCGAACTGTTGTGCTTTTTAACTTGTTTATTAAGGCACACTTTAAAAAAGCTGAACTAAACCAGCCCCATATTTTCTATGCCCACTTATTATAAAGTTCAGATTTTGGCATAAACAAAGCAACTTTATTCTAACTTTAAATGCCACAGCACGTAAGATTGAGTGATGACTGTTGTGGTGTGGCTACTGCTCTTAATGTGTTTGAGGAGCATGATAGAAAGAAAACTTTGTTTTCATTGCCTTAAGACGCAGTTTTAGGAGAGATCATGGTCCCTGTCTTGCAGCAGTTGTCTCATTTAGCTACAGCACCTTTCTCTGCTGCTGCAGCACAGTAAGTCACAGCGAAGGACATTCATTCTTAAGTTCTTTGTTATTGCTGGTAAGCTCTGGAAGGGAGAATGTAACTTTCTAAAGACCATAGTCAGCAAATTCCACTCTTAAGATTGTAACTTGGAAAATCCTCACCCCAAGTCTCATAGGACAGATACTCAAGTGTGGTGGTTACCTTGACATGAGTCGCTCAGTATGTGTGTTATCAATAAAGAGAATGTTGTGCAACAAAGCTGCTCCCCAAAGTGATTTACATTCAAAACTGCACGTTTTTTTACAGCTTGGGTAGGTGTATAAAATAATGGTCTGTGGTGTCCTTTTTTTTTTCTCGGGGTTGCATGTGTTATGGAGGATTTGAGATCTCTTTCTTACAAAACACACTAATGGCAAGTGGTGTCTGCAGTTTGAGTAACAGTAAAATATGTTCTTACCTCTTTTGCTTCATTCTGCATTTTCATATTTTCTGCAATATATTTAACACTTTCAATAGCATCTCTCATTTCTGGTGACAGAACTGAAAATGAAAACAGAGGATCTACAGACTCCGAGCTTGAACTTCTTGTGAGATTGCCACTGAAATCAGAGAACTTCATTCGCTGATACTGACAACAGCTGCATGCCATGTCTTGACATACAAAGCCATCTTTGCAACATTTGCTTTCAGAACTGTTGAAGCAATTTAAGTTTGGAAACTCAGAAGAGAAGAATGGTTTTGGCTTCTGATTATTGTCATCATCACTGGCAGGCCTTGTCATAAACATGATCCTGGGAAGTAAGTTCAAGAAGATGGTTCTCACCCACACAGGCATTGTGTGTGTCTTGGGTGTCCTGTAGTGCACGTTAAGTACAAAGACCGTAATGACAATAGATAGAGTTACAAATATCATGGTGAAAAGGAGGTATTCCCCAATAAGTGGAATTACCAGGGAAGTAGAAGGTATGGTTTCTGTGATAACAAGAAGGAACACTGTTAAAGATAGAAGGACTGATATGCAGAGTGTCACCTTCTCACCGCAGTCTGAAGGCAAGTAGAAAACTAACACAGTCAGAAAAGAGATCAGCAGACATGGAATAATCATATTGATAGTGTAGAATAAAGGTAAACGTCTAATGTAAAGAGAATATGTGATGTCTGGATATATCTCTTCACAGCAGTTATATTTGATGTCATGTTTATAGCCAGGAGCTTTAATAATAGCCCATTCTCCACTCTCCCAGTAATCTTTCAGGTTCATTGTAGAGCCAATCAAAACTAAGTCAATTTTGGCTTTATCGTAAGACCAGGAACCAAACTTCATGGTGCAGTTCTGATAGTCAAATGGGAAGTAGGTTACGTCTATTTTACATGAGCTTTTAAATATAGCTGGAGGGATCCAGGTCACATCACCTGTGTATTTTAATAGGGCCTTTGTCTTGTCATCAACCTGGAAATCCCCAACTGCACTGTGAAGCAAATAAAAACAACAACAATTAGAATGCAACTACTCTGGTAGTTTCATACATTTAGATCATATGCACTAACTCTTTAATCTGTTTTGGGAAAGTCAGTAAGTACACTTTGACATGGAACTGGATTCCATGTGCAGGACTGGGTCAGTGGCCATCACCAATTTGCATAGTTAAATAAACAGCTGTATAAATAACATGGCTCAGTGCAATCAATATGCAAAACTGCAGATAGAAGATTGCAAATGACAGACCAATAGACAATCCTTGTAGGTCCCTTCCAACTGAACCATTCTATTCTATTCTATTCTAGAGGAAGCACATCAGAGCAAAGGGCTGATCAGAGGATAGCTGCAGGACTGCTATTTCCACCTCTTCTGTGAACAGTGCAGATAGTAATTATGGAAAGAGGGATTAGAGTTGGGGTGCATCTTTGCATAAGGAGCATATTTGGTGAGGGATTTTTTTAAGTGCCACATTGCTATCCTGACCATGTGGATCTTAGATCTGTGTGACGATTTCAGTCATTCATATGACAAAGTAAAACTAAAAAGGTAATTTAAAGTTTTAAGGCCATAGTTAGAAGTGTCATCCCTGTTTTTCCACAGACCTCAGTTTTGGATGTGTGTAGCTAAATCCATTGCCTGAGCACTGCTTCCCTGCTGTCATGGTGCTTAAACCATGACACCTAGCAGAGAGATCCATTTAGTTATGTTCTGGCTTCTCAAGGTTTCAGAAACTGACATCCAAAGTAAACTTCATCTGTGGCCTTTGTATGTCAATGCTATTACTGTAAAGGTGTCAAATTGTGAGTTTAAAAGCTAGAATTTGCAGGGGGTTTCAGTTGAAGGTCTGAGTCCCAGACAAGAACTCTCCAGTCTAAGGGAATTTCTTGTCAGCTCCTCTGTAGACAGCAATAAAACAATAATAAAAGTGGGTGCTTGTGAAGGGGAAAAGGAAAGGTTGCTCTGGCCTGAAGCCTGCAGCTCCAGGTGAGGAGCTGGCTCCTGCCCAGGGTTGCTGATGGAGATGGCACAGAGGTGAGCACAGCAATAGGGTGATGGGGGCATGGGTGCCAACCAGGCTTTTTAGTTCATCCAGTGAATGTGCTGCTGATTTTAAAGTCATAGCATCACCCCTCATCTTCCCAAATTATGAAGATAAATATGCAAGAGTCTTACTTGTTATATAAAACAATATCTGGCTTCCAGATCTGGCCAGATGGTACTCGGATGAATTCAGCGCCTCCATAGTCTGCTGGATTCCACCGAAGCTTGTAGTCATTCCAGATCTAATTATAGAAGAAATGATCCTGTGTTAGGTTTCAATGGGCTAGACTCAAACCAAGAGCTGGCATATTGCTTCTGGAGTTGTTTTATTTTGGATGCTACAATGATTTGATGTTTCTGTCTCATATGTCTGGTGTTTATTCACATGGAGATTGCGGATGGGCCTATCGGTCTGGACATGGCCATGATTTGTGACTCTGTGTGCCAGGAATGCCTACTTGGTAGTTGAAATAAGGTGAAAGACGGAGTAAGACACTCTTTTGCCAGAGAGTCTAGGACTTTAATACTAACCGAGGCCTCAAAAAGCCACGTATGTGTGAGGTGGTCAGAACATGGGGTTCTTTCACACCCAGGTGTGAGCACTGAGTGAAGGACCCTGGGTAGCAGGCGGAGAAAGAGCTGGAGGTGTCATTGCTCCATCAAGCAACAGTTGTCTTCATTAGGACTCGTTAAGCCCCAGTTCAAATAAGTTGGATATTAAGCTGAAGGCAGGAATTAAGATGGCAATTAAGCTGATTGTAACAGGGAGTAATCGCGTATTTAACCCATAAAGACCGTTTTGAGTGAAGTCAATGCTCTTTGTTTGCTCTCGCTTCCCGGAGGCTGCACAGGCCCCGGCAGCCGCTGGGGGGCAGCAGCGCGCCGGGCAACGCGTGCCTGCGGCGTTCCCGCTGAGGGGACGCGGTGGGGCCCGCGGTGGGTCGGTGCCGTCTGGGCTGTCGTGAGCTGTACTTACGTGCTTCAGCCACAGGTTGGTTTCCATGATCTGGTTGACCTCATCCTGGAAAAGAGAGGTGTGTCGGCTGAGGCGCCGGCCCTCCCGCGCCAGCGGGCTGGCCCTGGCCGGGCGGGTACTCACCACTTTCACGAGCTGGGACATGGACACCTCGAACTGGATGATGACGGGGTCCGAGGCGTTCTTGACGGGCCGGACGAACTGGTTGTAGTTCTCGAAGAGGGTCGCGTAGAGCCGGAGCTCGGCCTCGGAGCCGCCGCAGCCTGCGGAGGGCACCGCGGGGTCAGCGCCGCGGCGGCAGTGCGCGGCCCCCGGGCTGCGGCCCCACCGTGTGGGGGGGCTCGGCCGGAGCGGGTGAGCCGCGGTTGGTACCTGTGTGGCTGGGTATGGACTGCTTGGCAATGTATGGTGCTTGGGGAAAGGCCAAGCCTCACCAAAGCGGGCAGGAGTGTGTCATGGTTGGCATTTGCTTAGGCTGGGAGAAGGAAAGCAATGAAAGTCAATGCTATGACAGAGTTTTTCTCCTGTGTATATCTCCAGTGGGGATAAAAACTAGTTAGAGTTACTGAAGAAGTGGAGATGCAAAAGGACTTTCTCCTCAATGGCATACGGCCCTAGACCGGCCAAAGCTGCAGGGCTGTGGAGCAGAGGAGGGGAGAAGTGTAACATAATGGACCAGGCTGCTTGTGAGCTACTGTGGAGGGTTTTGCAATAGGATTCCCAGGAAATGAGAGCTCTGCTTACCAGCCTGAGCCAGGATTGCATGTTAGAGTGGTACAGCAGCCTGCTTGTTGGAATATGGAAAAAAAAGGGGGGATTAAAATTCGATTAACTGCTATATTTGAAGACTTTTCAGCACATTCCAAGAAATGTGCTGATTACCCATTTATTATTCACATTTTTATCTATAATATATTCCTGTTGTCTGTTTTGCCACTGAAAACTGCTGTTCATGGAGTCTGTGGCCAACAGAAAAGCTGTGAGCTGAAATTTTTAACCAACAAGGTCTTTCAGCTGTTTCAGAGCCTGTGTTTCACACTGCCTTTTTGTTCTCTAGCAATAGGTAGCTAGGCAATAACCATCCTGACGGCTGCACACTATTGAAAAGCCATTTTTAGGGGTCTCTCTTTTAAATCCTCTCCTGGACAACACACCCTCAAGCACTCCAAATGGAAAACAAACTAATAAAAAGCCCATTTGTCATTTATGGAGGACACTATGCCGGTTCAGCAGAGGCGCAGAACTGAAGTCTGTTGAACATACTCTGCAGTTCATTTGAAACACGAATATAAATCTACAGATATTTGCAAGGGCCCATTTACATTTTGCCAGACAGTTGGTTTTCAGAAGAGAAAGAGAATGGGAGGCAGGAGTGTCTGCAGGTGACTGATCTGTGGTGTTCCACAAGACAGACGTTGCTTTATGCGAGCCCCCATCTCCCCGAGACAGCAGGGTCCCCCTTGTGTGAAACTGTATTCAGGTGAAAGCTCTTTCTTGTCTCTATTTCTTTGTTCCCTTTCCCTTCTCTTGTTCACTTGGAGGGCAATTTCGTTTTCAGATCAGTGAAATCATTCAAGCCAACTTGTTAACTAAAAAATGAACACAACTACTTTATACTTTTTAGCTGCTAACCCTGCCCTTATTATCTATGGGTATCTTGTACCTCTCAGATCAATATTTGCTGGAATAAATACTCCCAAATCTTTTAGGTAAATGATTTTACAGCTTGATCTTAATGATTCTTTACTGTAGTCAGCCCAAAATTACCAGCCTTTTTACATGTCTGCAGCACTCTAATTAAACGTAGCATCCACTGTATCTAAGAGAAGGGCATTTATGTTTGGTTTTGGTTCTTTATTTCAATGGTTTGGTGTTTTCCAGATCTGCAGAGAGAAGGTGCACTGTTTGCAGCCTGGACTTAAAGCTGTTAAATGTTGTCAGTTTCTTGTGGTCTTCTCTACAATATGCGAAACCACACCTTAATATGTAAGGTGCTTTCTTTTCATAGTGTTAAAATGGCTTTGTGTGTCCTGGTTGGCATTTTGAATCAGGACTATGTAACTACTTTATAAGGAGAAATTAAAATAAAACCCCAAACCACACCAACCACAGCAAACTGTGTAACATAAAGAGCTGTACTGGGATTCTGTACAAATATCAATTGGTTTGGAGGGAGCTCCAGCACTTCTTCAGAATCATTTGCACTAAAGCCATCTGTTCGCCTTTTCACCCACCCCTTCACCAACCCCAAATAAACAAATTGAGGATCACTCACCTTGACAGAGAGAGCAAACAGCAGCAGTTAACAGGAAAGCCTGCATGCTCTCCATGGTGTTAGGAATTGCTGCCTGTCGACAGAGGCTGTTGAAGATGAGCTTAGCTGCTAGGATTGCCGGAGTTTGGGAAGTACAGCAAGCTCCACTCCTCTGATGCGTGAAATGCCTGGAAGCAGCAGCCGGCAGGACCCTGCGTGCAGTTCTGTGCAGTGAGATCCCATTAGGTTTGCTGTGCTGCCCCCTTTCTACCTTCCTCGGGCTGTCAGATCATTGGAAGCTGCCAATAAATTGCAGGCAAACCAGATGTTATTGTAGGCAGGGAGCAGTCTCCTGGCAAGGATAATAGGCAGAAGTTCTTAAACTGGTGCATAAATGAACCTGGTAATTTGACAATGCTAAAACTTTTTCCAGTCAGCTGCTATACAGGATCCTTCTCTATCAGAAGCTCATGCCAGTCTAAGAGAAGTTTAATTGATAAAACCCTTGTAATTGAATTGTGCTGAAATGAGTATTGACATTAGGGATGCCTGATTTAGTAGTGAACTGCGATCATGGTACCTGAATTTCCAGTTATGCTGTTAATGTTGAGGTTTTTTTCCTTGCCTGTGTCTCATCTTGCAAGTGCATGTGCTAGGTGCATGACTGTATAAAAAGGATGTGGTACTCCCAGGAGTAACTAAAGGCATGTACTACTGTTGACAGGATCTAAGCCCAGACCGATACACGTAGCAGCTGGGATCTGTCAAGAGCCAGGGGTTTGAGTACAAGATCAAACTTGACTAAACTCTTGAGAATAACTGTCTTTGGACTGATTCTGTTTTGATGGATTAGAAATTTAGGAAGGGGAATAAGAGCATAGAATGCCAGTTTGATCCAACAAAACCTTATTGTTCAGGGAGGAGGAGATGGAAGAGAATGGGGAGTTGAGTTTGAAGTGCAATTGTAAAGTCATGATTTGTACAGTGGCTCATTCCCCAGGTGCCCATCAGCTTCTTTGTTAGCTTTTATGTCACTTTTTGCCCCACATTGAACAACCAGGTGATGGAAAGCTCCTTCATGCAGTGGTGGCTGCACACATCTGGGCAGTCCGTGTGGAGGGAAAGGAGGGGGGGGGGAGAGAAAAATGTGTGATTCCACCTTTGTTTTTAGAAATGGCCAGGGGGAAGACCTGTGGGACCGGAGGCTGCACCCAGTAGGTGCTTCACTCCCTGCCATTAGGGAAGGATAAATGATGACCCCTTTTGGCACTGTGTCAAGAGGCAGAGCTGGAAGAAAGAGCACTAGAGCGGGTTCAGCTCAGCTGCTCTTGGCACAGAGCTTGTTTATCCTGTTTGCCCTATCTCTCAGAGCATCACTCACTCCATCCCCAGACACATGGTCTTATGATAATTTCTGTAATTCTGTTAGCTTGGAGGAAATAGCCTTTACTGTCCATTTGATTTATTTCTTTATTATTTCTTTTTTCCAGAGAAGTCGGCTGCTTGGTCTTTTAGCTTAACCCTTTGTGGATACATATTTTTGCCTTTCCAGGGCATAGAGACGAGATGTTTTCCCTTTCTGCCTTCTTGGTTTCTATGTATAAGCAGCATTATAACTGAGATTTTGTTTGTTTCTGTTTTGTCCGAATTAGAAATGAGCTAAAGTTTCAAAGATCGGATCATAACCTGTATTCCCCAAAAGCCAGTGCTTAAACTGAATAACTTGGGGACACCTGATCTGCAAAGCTATCAAGGAGCCATTGCATCAAGATGTACAGGCATTTTAGGTTTACTTGCCATGTTACTGAGATTTTCAGTGGTGTTTATATGTGCAGATATTTTATTTCTAACATCACATGTTGGAGCTCCTGGTGAAATCCACTCAGGTTTGTGGTAGAATATGTTTTTATGGCTAGGGAGAGCGATGTGATGAGATGGCATCACCATATTGCATTGCAAAACCACATAGAAGAATTTGTATGGGCAGGGGGAAGCTAATCTACCCAAGAAGATCTGCAGTAACAAACTGCATAGCCTTTTCTTTTTAGTAAACACACCACTTTTAGAGGTGTTTTGCTTTGCTAAGATCAAATCTTAATCCACTCAGGTGATGAAGAAACAAGTATTTTGCCACCTTTGTCTGAGGTGTTGATGCTCCCTCTATAAAAACCCAATATTGCTTTTCTCTCTAGTGGCTGCAAGGGTACAGAAGTAGTCCCAAATCAACTCACCTGGACAGAGATGGTACATGTGTGTGGTGATGGTGACACTTCTGTGTGTTCTGATGGAAGACAGCTTTGGTCAGACTCGAAGAGGTTTGTCATGGCAGGGAATGGGGAGGGAGCCAACCGAGGCTTTTCTTCAAGTAGAAAAGCAAAGCCTGGTTCCACATTGCCACTGAAAAACAGTTCTAGTGAAAAAATACTTTTTGAATGACCACTCTTGTTCTTCTTTTTTTTTTTTTATTTTAATGGAAAGCATTCTTGTAAAGCACCTGAAAATTGGGCATGTTGGAATTTCTTTTGTTTGATGCGCTAGGACATTCTCTCATTCATTTTAGCCACCAAATGACACCTTTACTGTTTCATTTTCTTCAGGAATATTTTATTTTGCGATTTTGCCAAAAACCCCAAGCAGAAAGCCCTGCACTTCATTGCCCAGTTAAACTGGGAACACTGCTGGGTATGACGTAAGTGTTGCTGCTGAGGGTTAGGCAGAAAAAGCATTTCCTATTTTGAAAGCACAGTTTTAGGAGGTCAGAGCTTTCCAAATCTGAGGACTTTGGGTGAAATTTTCCATTCTGAAGTTTCCTGTAGATGGAATTATTTCTGGAAACTTGAAAAAAAAAAAAGTACAGTAGTGGTTTCCAAGAACATAACCAGGGAAGAACATATTGCTTTACTTATGGTGGAAAAAGGAGTAAGTGGGCACAGTGGATGGAAAGCACCAGAGCCCTGGATGAGGAGCTCTAGTTCTGCAGGGATCTCCTGGGGGACAGTGATGTGCTTTTTGAAAGCTTTTCCTGGGTTTCTTAGGTCTGAGGCCTCCATCTGAGCGTGCTCTGTGTTAGCTGTTAGCTGAGCTGCCAAATCCTTCCTGAAACTTTTGTCTGTGCAGGGGATAATTCAGCTGAAGGCTGCAGCTACGGAGCCAAGCGCCATCAGTCATTACTGTTCATAAAGATAAGGCCAACTGTGAGATGGGAATACTGGAGACCTCATTTCAGTTGCATTCAGGTAGTGAGGGAGAGGGTAAGAAGGAGGGACTGGGGAGAGGAGTGGTGATTGGTAGGAGGGTGAGAGTGGGACAGAGCCAAAAGTGCTGTTGGTGCTGAGTGAAAAGAGCGCAGAGAGGGGTCTCTGCTCTGCACGGGTCCAGTGTCAGTCAGGTAGATGTAGGGTCCATGGCTAACTTGCTCCTGGTTGCTTGGCTGATTGAGTCCCTCTCCCTCCTGCCCTGCAGAGGTAGTTCACAGAAGCGTTTAAAGTCAGTGCTGCCTCTTTCAGATTCACTGTTCATGTTTATTGTGGGATTTAAAGGGGCTTCACCTTTACATTGTCTGCACAGTGCTGGCAGCTTCTCTGGCTTCCATGTGAATGGAAAAAGCAGCTGGGGCAGTGTGTGCATGTGTGCTAGTGATGCTCTGTGCCACATCAGCTCCTGCCATATAACCTAACATAGGGGAGCATCTTCCTGTGTGCGTGGAGGCACCCCTCTGCTCCTGGGGGGCTGCTTGTGCCCCATCTCACAACTGTTGTTTCAGTTGCCTGCAGAGAAATAGCTCTGCTCTGTAGATTTGAGAGGGAGAAAAAGACATTTGAGCTGGGGAAGGCAGGTTTGGCCCATTTAAGTGTTATGCCGCATACCAGTCGTTGGGAAATGTCCAGAACAGTTACTGTTTGGGGGTTCAGCACATGGGCAGGGCCAGGCCCTTTGCTGAACATAGGAATCCTCAAAGGTCCTGGAGTTGCTGTCAACAATTGGAAAAGTCTTGTTGGCGTAGCTTTTTTGGCATGTCAAAATCTATGTAGTTTATCTGTAGCTGTCTGGAGATGGAGATCTAGGTAGATATATAGCTTGGTTTTGACGAGGGCAAATAGAGTTGGAGCTGTCTTCATCTGTGACTTAGAGAGTCATAGAATCATAGAATAGTTGGGATTGGAAAGGACCTTAAGATCTTCTAGTTCCAACCCCCTGGCTTGTGGAAGAGCACAGGTTTAGGTGTCAGCTAATCCTCCCCTGGAACAGGAGAGCCTCGAATCCCCTTCATAACCAGTAGTGGAGTTTAGCAGTTTGTTCACTGAACATTAGTTGCACCTATCTTTGGTAATAAAATTGTTGTGCTCTGACAACACCCCGAGAAACAGCTGAGATTGGTTTAACTTGAAAAATGCCTGGAGCCCTCTCTCTTTCTGCAGGACAAAGTGTGGTGGAGTTGTCCTGTGATGCGAGTCTAGGGCCTTGATCTGTCCTCTGCCAAAGACTGTACTTGTGTTATGTGTTTTCCTAGCTAATTGGTTGAGGATTATACACAAATCCTCAATAAAACCCCTGCAAAACATGCAGGTCTGTTTGTTCTCAGGTGTCTTCTGCTCATTCTGCTCTTTTCACAGTTGTGTTCTCCAGATGCTTTCCTGTGCTCTTAGCTTCATAAAAGTGTATATGAACCCCAGTTACATGAGCTGTTAAAGTTGCAGTAGTACTTGAGGACAAAATCTCTATAAATGAAAATTTTACATTTTATTTCAATTTCATTACTGAACAGAGTATATACATATTTGTTTATCTTATATTGATTTGGCCTCTGTTGATCAGTCAGTTATCAGAGATGGCAACGTGAGAAACCTAACAGTGGTTACCTCAGAAGTAGGTCTCTGTTTCTCAGTTCCATTTTCAAATTCATACTGCAGCAGATAAAGAGTGGTTCCACTTGTAAAGCTCATTATAAATCAGACAAAAGTAGCTTTGATGCATTTGAAGGAAATAAACATCATAGCCATATCTTCTTTGTAAAGGAAATTACAGTATTCTGAGGAAAGAAAATGTCCTTCCTGAGGCAATGTATAGAAAATACTTATTTAATAATAACCCTTGTGAGCCAGGATGGCATATTGTACAGTAAAAGCCTTTCTCTGTAATGTTCAGACTTCAAATAACAAAAAAAAGGGCTAGGATATCATCAGAAGTACTGAACTCATTGGAAAAAATAATAGTTTTCTGTTCATTTTGCTTTTTTTTCCTGTCCCAATAAGTCAAGTTCTGCTTTCCATTTCCCTACTGTAAATCTGATGGAAGAGCAAATCACTCGGCATCTCTGTGGGTTTAACAGAGGGAAATTGAGAGCAGGATGAGACCCAACATCTATGTAAGTACTGACAATTTTAAATGACAACTAAGGGTTTATGGCAGTAGTGTGGTTTTGAAAAAGTGGCTGCAGAAATAATCCGACAGTCCCCAGGACACAAACAAGGACGAATATCCAGAGGAACAGCCTGTCCACTACCATGGCAACATACTTCCAGTCTTCAATGACCTGAAAAAAAAAGCCAGTTAAAGGTATTAGCAATTGGTCATATTCTTTTGCTCTTCCTCTTGCTAATGCCGAGTTTTCATTTCTGAAAATGAATGGAAACAAATCTTGAGGTTCAGGGAATAAACTGATTTTAGGCTTGGGAAGGGATTTTTTTCCTGCTGCCATTCTGGGCAGTGGAGGAAAATACTGCAAGTACTTCTTACGTCTTAGATACAGCAGGTACTGAGCATGGCTGCCTGGTGGGAGCCAGTCCTGAAGGACCCATGGTATAATCCAGTTAAGGATTTTTTTCTTCAGTTTTAGTTTGCATATGCTATTAATCTCAGTGGACAAAAATAGATGATGTTTACTGCTGTTAGACAAGGTTAGCTTCAGAATTCTGCCCTTAGCGGCAGTCATCTTAATCAAGGGTCTTAATGCATATTAATACTGTTGCTTTTATTATTAAAATCCCTTTTTGCCTTGCATATGTTGACTGTGAAAGTCATGGCCTTAGATTCTGTTCTCAAACTGAAGTGACTATCAGGCTGTTGTTGTAAAGGGGGAACATATTCGTCTCCATTTGCATCTCAGAAATTATTATTTTTTCCTCTCTCTCTGGTTCTAGTTCCACGTGGGACATTGTCATCTCAGTGGCTTTACTATGCTTGTAAGTTATCCTATGTCTTATATTAGATTTCCACTGATGCTGATGGGAATTGTGTGCTGCTGAAATCAGACCACAGTAAATGTGCATGAACAGTTGTTACCAGACTGTGATAATTAAGGAAGAAAGTAGAGATTAAAATTAGGCATCAAGGAAATTCATATGTAATATCAACCCTGTGAAAAACATTCAGTTAATTTTTAATGTATAAAATATCCTTGAAAATTGACTCCGTATGAAGTGGAAGCTTTGTAGCTTAGTGTGCTACATATTCTTGCTAGAATTTCTGAGCTATGAGATGCCTTTTTCTCTGCCATGAGGTGTCTGCTTCTGTTCACTCAGTTTCAATGTTTACAAGCTCATGTCTAATGTTAATAGCTGATCTTCTTTATTTATATTGACAGTAATTTCAGTTAATAGAAAACATGAACTACTCAGCAGCATGCTTCTCAAGGGACTTCTGCAAGATCAGAAACCAGACGTCATTTAATCTGCTTGGCTGAGGGAGGGAGAGCACAACAGGAGTAGAGAACCTGGATTTTCACTGGGATCTGGGTCAGAGAGAGGACACTATAAGTGTGAGGATGATTTTTCCTAAGCATGGGTGCTTGTCTAAACAAACTGAGCAAAATCGTCTGAGTTTTCCCCAGCATTATTCAGTGTATTTCTGTCAGCTTTAGTGTGCTACCTAGTGGCACATGAGTAGAGCAAGTGAGCAGGGCAGCAGCAGCATTGCTTAAACACATCCTGGATAAAGTATTTCTCATAGCCGATAAGGAGTGGTTTACTCAAATGAAAGAAGTGTCAGGTCAGCTGGCATTAGGATTTCGATCCTACGCATTGTATTTCGATCCTACCCATTGTTTTGCCACATTTGGACAGATGTCTGAACCCAGAGAGGGTGTTAGCAAAGGCATTATGCCAATTTTACTAAATCCTCCTTCTGTGCACAGTTAGGTAAATAAATGCTTGAGCTGCAGGTAGAGTGTTTCTGGTTAATCAGCCCCAGCCATGGGTTGAGTCACATTCTTACTGAATACAAGGGGGAAAAATACTCTATTTCTGACCTGGAACTGAATATTATTTTATTTCCTGCCAAACACCACTTGAATGTGGCAGCACAGCTTTTTCAAGGGTGTTTAATGACTTAGTGGGCAGTCACCACTCTCTCATGGTAGAAACAGCCATGTTACCTTCCAGGAGAGTATTGGGGTTTACCAAATTGCTATTTATTAAGTTCTTCTAATGGCAAAAATTATTTCCTCTTGTAAGCTATAGCTACGGTCTCTTAAAACTTGAGAATAGCTAGGGAGTTCAAATATGCTTTCTGAAGAACAGTGTGTTACAGAGGAGGGCAGGAGATGACGTTTGGAAAGACTGGGGTGATCTCTCTTTTTTACTTACACTCTGGTCGTTGTCGTCACTTTTCATATGCTCTGCTATAAAACTGACTCCATCAATTGCTTCTTGGACTTCAGGAGAAAATTTGGTGCCTGTTCTTAACCTAAACTCTGGATGAGTGCTGACATTGTCAAGAGTCTCAGTAATTTTCGTGTCGTATTTTTTGGCATAGGCTGTGTTCAGAAAATAGGTAGAGTTCTTGTAGAAGTCGGCTGGCTTCTCTCCTTTTGTCTTTTTGCAGTTGCACAGCTTTTGCCGTGCAGAGTTGTTTTCTGGACGCTTCATGAACAGATAGGCTGGGAGTCTTTCAAGGAACACCAGCTTTACCCAAGGGGGCATCGTGTGAGTACTTGGAGATCTGTGGTGGACATTGAGTACACAGACACTGGTAACTATTGAGAAGGTCACCAGAACCATTGTAAACATGAGATATTTCCCAATCAGTGGAACGTCTAGAGATGTCGGAGGGACAATTTTGGAGATCAGCAGCAAGAACACAGTCAAGGCAAGCAACACAGATATGCATAAGGTCATTTTTTCACCACAGTCTGAAGGCAAGTAGAACACCAGGATGGCTAAGGATGTAATTAGCACACAGGGGATGATAAGATTGATGGTATAAAAAAGAGGTTTCCTTTTAATAATGAAGTCGTATGTCACATCGACATAATTGGGGTCCAGAGGATTTACAGTTCTTCTTCCTGGGAGTGCTACAATGTCCCACTCTCCACTTGGTGTGAAGTCATCCATGCTTGCCATGGAAGTTTTAAGCACCATATCAATTTCTGTATGATCATATGTCCAAGACCGGAACTTTAATGTGCAGTTTTGTTGATCAAATGGGAAATGCTTAACTTCAATCTTGCAGGCACTCTTGTAAATAGCTGGTGGCAACCATCGAATGCTTCCGTTATTCCTTACAATTGCATTTGTGTAGAGTGAAACCTCGTATGTGCCATCCGCACTAATGAAACAAGAGGGAAAGGAAAAGGAGATAGGAAAACATTAAGAAGGATGACATAGTTCAAACCACACATTCTTATGGGCCTCAGTTGTTTTTGGAATCAAAGTCTAGTAATATTTTGATTTGGAAATCTATGTTGTAGGGAGCTGTAACTTGCAGGGGGGTTGGAACTCGATGATCTTGAGGTCCTTTCCAACCCTTACTATTCTATGATTCTATGATATGGAGATGAAGGTACGCATTTCTCCCAGTCAGAATTTATGTGTGGTCCAATACTTGAAAAATTATTTTAGAAAATTCTTATTAAATAATAAACCTGAATCTCTCTTCCATCCAAAAAATTCAAAGTGTTTTGTAAATGTTTGTTGGCGTAATGAAGGCTTACTACATCTGTGAAGACTGAGTGAAAACAAGATCATCCAGCATGAAAATGGAAGGTACCTTTGATCTGGAACACAGCAACACTCCTAAATAACTTGGGTGAGGAGATAAGGATGAGCAGTGTTAGTTAGAAATGCAGGGAGAGTGTAGGCAGAGGAAATGTAATTACATGGTTTATAATTTATTTTGCCATTCCAGTTAATGGTTACTTATTACAAAACCAGAACAGATAAGCCACAGTGTTCTTAGCTTTGTATTTTCTCCAGCTGATGAATTTCCACCTGGAGAGTCTTCTGTGTATGCTGGGCCTTTTAATTCAGGGAGATTATCATAAGTTAGTCCGTACCTTCTCCTGTCCAATGTTTCTGGGCAAACAATTTAGGGCTGTTTAATCTATGGTGTATCCTGGAGTAGAAATGTGGTCAGCTGCTGATAAATATTTCTTAGATTTAGCATTTGTGCGTGCATTCAGCGCATCTGCTCAAGTGAGCTATGTAACGCCTTTCAAGCTCAGCCAATCGGGCTACCAAAGGAAAGTGCCACAGTAGGAAGGAACAACTGTTAGTGACTATCTGCCTTTGCAGATGAGGAAACTCAAAGGCTTGTTCCTGTGTTGGTCAGTTTCTTTTATTAAAAACTGGGTTAGCCTCTTTGTTAGACTGCAAAGAAGAGTCTGGACTAGACACATCCCACATGCCTCTTTTTGATGGACAAATATAGATGTAAAGAAATGCACACAACCTAAAGACAGTATATTATCTGCAAAAATATAAGGCCGAACAACAGCAAGTGTAGACGAATGAAGTTCAGGTGTCTATGGCTAAGTAGCACCCTTTTATTGGGGTGGAAATGTGCTCCTTAAGAGTTGTTGAAAAGACTAATGAATCACATGTTTGTTGACAAGGCATCTTGGAAAATAGAGCTATTTCAGTTGTAAGGTTGATTTCTTTCTAAGCAAGGAAGTTCTACAAGGATCCAAGGCTTGGCACATGCTGTTCTCCAGATCAGTTATATTTGGCTCTGGAGAATCCTCATGTTGCAAACCCTGGTGCCTGGCACTGAGCTGAGACCCTTGTAGCTAATTAATGTGGGCAGCAAAAACAACCAGATGCAGAAATGAGTGACTACAGAATACAGGGGGCATTAGTTCATTGCCAGTAAAACTGATGGGTTTTAGTAATGAAATAGTTTCTTATTTCTCACTTGTTACCTCTGTATTGTATTTACCACTATGCCCTACAGTGTCCTGGGTAGACTCCTGGGCTGAGAATGTGTAGGTTCTACTGGCTGCCTCTTTCTCAGCTGTGGGATGGGCTGGGCTGCTGGTGCTGTCTCAGTACCCTCTGCAGTCCTATGCACAGGCTACGTAAAGACAGAGCTGTGGTGCATGGGGATTCTCTTTGTGTTTTCTTTTGCACTTTCTTGAACTGACTGATGCCTATGAAACACGTGCTTCAGCAACAGAAAGCTAGAGATGGTTGTCCTTTATCTACAGTTTTAATTTGAAGTTTTGTACTAATGTAAAAATTAAATACAATGAGGCTAAAACCTTGTTCCCAGACATTTAAGAAGCCTTTTAAAACTGTTTCTTCCCATTCTTACAATCCGTTAGATGGTATTGTTTGGGGAGTAAGAAAGAAGCCGAGGGTGGGAGCACAATGTACCAGAATAAGATTTGACCTGGCAGAGTGCATCTTAATCCACTGGCTGAATTATTTTGTGACTAATACAATAGTTTTAAGTATTTCTCAAATCTGATTTCCAGTAGTAGGATTCCAAGGATTTAACTCAGTTATATATAAACTTCCTAGGTTTCCCCATCTGTATGTGTTCATAAACTGTTGTATGTTCCTGAATTCAATGGTTTTCAAAGTATCATAAAAGTATATTACAAGTTACGATTATTTTTTTCCCAGGATGTAATATCATCTACTTCAAGGCTTTGATAAAGACTTAAAAATAAAACAAAGCAAAACAGAGTTGGCAATTAGCTGTTTGAAAGAACTGAAGTATACGTCTAGCACCAAGCTTCTCTTTTTCTCAGTGCTTGTAAGGCAACAGAATCAAATGTTGACAGATTTATAAGGTATTCTTATAATTGATTTTTTAAATGCCTTATGAAAACAGAACATAATTTGGTTTCGTAAATGAATATTAACTTGTTTTGTTCTGGTACATGTGAACTTTGTAACAGATTTATCCTCGAGTCTGCGGTGGAAGGTGGGGAAAGAAGGAGATGGACGTTTAGCTCTGAACCTGTTGTCCGATAGAATTCCAGGTGTCTTGGCTCCTTGCAAACATGACCAGTGTATGGCTGCGCTTGTACTTACAATTCATGCTTTCCATATAGTCTAGTTTGGTTCAGATCTGTGTCTCAGTTGTGAGCCCTGTCACAGACCCTGTGGTGGTGTAAGAGCTCACACTGCAGACATGCTTCAGGTCTGCTGGAGTTTCTTTAACCAGAGCCCTGATATTACTAAAATTACCTTTGAGGCCAGTACCCCAGTCTTGATATTGTTTAAAAGCTACAAAATTCAGATTTAGAATTTTATCAGACCTGCTTCATTGGTTCTGAGCCTTGTTTCTTGATACATGCTTAAAATTTTGCTCACTGTCTTCAGAAACTACAGAAGTTTTACTTACTTATTGTAAAGCACAATGTCTGGCAACCAGATGTGTTTTGCAGGTATTCTCAGCCTCTTTATTCCTTCGTAGTCAGAGGGCTTCCAAGCCAAACGATAATCAGTCCACTCCTAAGAGAAGAATTGTACAGTAGTGATGGGAGTATCCATACCAGCACTAACAAAGCAATCACTGTGATGGAGTGAAAGCAGTTGCATTTGTGGTTTGCAAGATCTGTGGGCTTGGTTACCTGGTTCAGCCAGACATTTGTAGTCATGATCTGCTCCCGTTCATTCTGCAGGAAAAAAGAGAGAGAAAAGTTGTTCTCTAAAATGTTTCACTTTATTGCAGTAATAAGATTGATTTAGTGCGGTTTTCAGGATATTTCCAACTGTGCAGCATGATTTCATCTGGTGTGTTTCAAGGCAGGCATTTCTCTGCTGGTGAGATTGTCAGTCTTGTGCACATGCTGGTGATAAACAGTAACCCCACAAGTGTAGTGTCCAGGTGGAATTCTGCAGGAGAGAAGGAGCACTTGTCTGAGAGTCACCTGGTATACATGACACTATACCCTGGATAAATCAGCTCGCACATGTGTAAGATACCTCATCCGTTTGTACGAGTTCCCTTATGTTCCATCAGTGCCTCTCCCTTTTCCTCTTGAATTTCAGAATATGAATTATAGAGGTCTCTTAATGTTTGCAGTACCACTCACTGGCCCACACACAAATTCTGGCAGGGGGGCAGTCATCTCTATCTTCTTTTTCATTCAGGGAGTGAGCAGCAGAGTTGAAAGCCCTGATTCAGGAAATTATTCCATTCCCACTTATGTGACAGATCTTGTTCCCACTGCAGTTAATTCTAACTCTCTCTTGGCACTGAGGTGTGTATTTGTACCTTGGAAGAACTGTTAAACACATGCTGACCTTGTGAGTGAAAATGTCTTTCAGGCCCATTTAAGTAATTTTTATTGACTATGAGGATTGTTTTAACCATGTTAAGCTATTCCACGTGGGACTAATATGGCTTTTTCTTTACATTTTGCTTTTTGCTGATGTGCCTGATCTGCCATGAGAGATTTTGATCTGTCTTTGTAGCTTGTTTTCAGACCATTCAACCACATTTCTCTGATGCAGGCAGCAGAAGTCAGTTTAGCATTGCATATAATGCCCAGGGCAGATCCTAGCCTGGTGTAACTTTACTGAAGATGTACTGCAGTCAGTGGAATGATGTTGATTTTTTGATTGATGGAATTTTATTGGATGAAGATCTGGCCACTGTCTTTTGTTGTTTGGATTGATCCTGTTGTAGCTGCATTCTGAAGGAATGAAAACCAGTAAATTGCATGTATGGCCCTGCCTACTGTGTTGTACTATGTAAAATAGAAAGTAACAGGGACATAGTAATACCAGTGTGACTTTCACTTAGAAAGCTGTGAAGGTAGTGATGAATTAAAAGGCATGGCCTAATTTGAACTTACCACGCTGATGAGCTGTGCCAGGGAAACCTGCAGTTCTATAGATACCAACTGGGATGAATTGACAGCTGGTCTGATTAACTTGTTGTACCTGTCAGGACTCAGTAGGTGGTTCATTAGCTTTTCTTCAGCATCTGCTGCTGTGCTTCCTGTCAAACAGCACATAACAGGGTTATAGAAGGGAGAGCAAGGGACATAATGTAAGGATAACAGAATTTCTGTGCATCAAACCTAATTCAGGAAGACAGGCTTTTGATGTGTCTAAACACTGTAGGCTTGTGTGAACAGAAGGATATGGTGCTTGCACCAGTATCTGTTCTGCTGAAGTTGGCTGTGTTTCGCAGAGCATAGATCAAAGCAGATAAATCAGAATGCTGTGTGTTTTTTTCACAGTAAAATGGGAAGCTGAAATTGATAGATACTTTTGGGAGTATGTTCAGAAATGGACACTGGGAGCAGACCACCCTCTTAATAAAAGAAGAATGTTTCAATGATCCAGATGCAGGGAGTCCAGCCGTGACTTCTCTCTTTAGTGTCTTAGGAGACAGAGTTGCAGGCACATGTGCAAGCTGCAAGGCTGGTGTATGTAGGGAAAACCAAAGGATCAGCTCCAGGGGCTGTAAGAATTTTTAATGGTAGGGAGCTCTTTGGTAAGTGGTGATGATATTATTTTATTTTAAAACCTAAGGCAATATGTAAGCCTTATTTTATGTGGAAACAAACCCCGATTAATGGACTAGAACAAATACTGTAAATCTTAGGTGGCCAAAGCTGGAGTTCAGTGATTGCAAAATACAGTATTGCCAGGATACAATCAAACAAGCCTGCACCTTCTCGGTGGAGCAGAACGAGGTAACTAATTGCATCTGTCGATCATGTTCTTGCTTGTGCTTTTAAAGGCCATTCTAGTGGACTTCTTAAACCACTATTGACCACATAATAATACGGATGACGAAGGTCCTGGTAACATCCTGCCAAAAGAATTGATAGACCATAGAGACTGACCCAGAGAGATTCTGCTGTATGTAATTCTCTGTTGTGTCATTCAGCTGACAGTGGTGGATATAGGTGTTAATGGAAACAGATTCTAATCTAATTGATAGAATGATTCTGCCATAGGAAAGGGCACCTAACTCAAAAGTAGACACTGCAGAAATGAGGATAGTGTCCCTACAGCATATTTGTTCCGTTATGCCCTGGAGCAGTTCCACACAGTAAAAACCACTGGCCATGCAAGTGTTTAAAATTTGTGCTACATTAATTTGTTCTGGGTTTTTTTTTTTGTGCTGTAGCATATCCATGAGATCCAGAGAAAAGCAGACAACAAAAGGCCAGGATCACAAAGTTTGTGTGCACTTCTAGGTGCCTAGTTCCCATGTGAACAGGGATGTACGTTCCTTAAGGGGAACTTGTTACTTCTGAATTCCACTCAGGTTAAAAAAATACTATTCAAACTTCTTGTTTCTGATCCAGCAAGAAAGTGGGGAGACAAGGAAACGTGAAACAGATTTTTCGTATCTAAGAACAGCTTTGGGGAAAGGTTGAGATAAACACCAGGCTCATCATAATTCTTTTAAGACCAGCATATGCTATGGCATTGGTAGCACAAGTTTTGTGCCATATACTTAACCCTAACATTGTTCTTCAGAACGGGCTTCTCAAATACTTCCCAAGCCATTTGGGAAAACAAATTTGGATGAATACTTCTGTGTGTTTGTCAGGTTTGATTTTTGATTCATGCTTGATTTGTACCTCACTGCAAGCCATTATTAAAGCCCTACCACGAGATACTCTATATTACATTTGTTCTAAATGTAAGCCTCCCTAGTCAAAGGCTTAACAAGCTAACTGCACTGAGCCTTGCTAAGCTCCAGCTTCTGGTTTTTCTTGTGTATTGCCATCAAGGTAGAACTATGTTTGATATTGTGAAGAAAATGGGGCTGCACTCTAGGAATGAGTTGTTCTGTGTTTAAAAGGATAAGTGAGAAGCCTTGTGACAGGTAAAGAGAGGATCTTGGTTAAGGTTATTTTATTGTTGGTTTGGTTTAATTTTTAACAAACTTTCCTACTGTTGCACGTGGAAGTGACATAAGCAGATGGCTTTCATTTGAATGTAAATACACTGTCATTTGGTTTGTTGCATGTAGTGGTCACTGAATGCTGTTTGAATTGTTGAATGTGTTTGCTCTGCGATGCTGTATTTTCTGTAACTATCCCAGAATGTGGAGGGATTCGCTAATCAGGGAGGAAGGAGTAGAGACTGCAGAATGTTTGTACAAAAGTCAGTCTGAATTTGTAATAATCCCATTATCCGAAACCTGGTTTTAGTAATCATAGTTGTCTGGTCTGCGAATCAGACCCTACTGTGGGGTCTGCATGTCTGATAAGAACAGCTCAGATCTCAAAGTACTGCCTCCCTCAATAAACTTTATGCAGGCCTCGACTTAATTATAACCAATTATTTCTTAATGAATCCTTTTCAGAAACATGATCTGATCCCAGGGAAGGGGTCCCTGTACTGAATAATTCTTTATAAAATTGCCATCCTGTCCCAACCTTTAAATAACATTCATCAGAAATACGGATGAAAGGGGCTAATCTCTCATCTCACTAATGCCTGTATCAAATACCACTAGATGTCATCAGGGCACTGCTTTAAAGGTTGCTAGGGCAAATCTCTCTGCAAATAAAGTGTGAAAATGAGCCATTCCTGTGTAATTTTTACTTTCCATTACCAATCTACATATTTACCAGATGGCACCTAATGAGAACAAAATTGCCAGGCATTCACGCTCATCTTTACACACGTCATGATGTCAGCAGCCATGCATTTGAACTCCTCTTCTGAGTTAGAAGAAATGGAAGTGCAGAGTTTCCCTCGCAAACTGTTTTTTTTCCCAAAGAAAAATGTTGCTGAGGGGAGACTGATGCTTTTAGACAAAGGATTTTAACAAGAATGATGAAGTGGTCCTCATTTGGGGGTGGAGTATTTTTTGCGTGCTGAAAGCAGTAGTACAGAAAACATATTGGGATGGATCCTGAGCTAGGGAAATTGTTTTAGCTTCACTGAACACGCTACACATCTGCTCCTTGACAAGGAGAGCAAATTGCCATGTAACTTGCAGAGCTCATTCTGCTGTAAGTTTGTTTTCTCTGCAGGGGTATGACCATTAAAAAGACCCAATTTCACAGCAGAACAAACAAAACCACAGACTTCATTCACTCCCCTCTGCAAGCTTTCTCTTTTACATGGTCTAATTTAAATGTATAAAATGAAATAACTAGCCATCCTGTGTGGTGTATTTTCAGAACAAAGACAAAATGTTGGAGTGATTTCCACAGAACAGAACAAGGACCAATGTTGACAAATGCAGGCAAGTGCACTGCTACCATGTCTAAACTGTGTATCACAGGAGGCATGTTCCTCTGTTTCCGTGACTTCAGTTATTTTAATAAATGTTGAAATAGCTTTTGTTTAGAAATAATAAATTGTAGAATATGTTGTCATTCTTGTTCCTCCCTCTCTCCCAAGTAACTTATGTGGAGAGTGGTGACATACCACATTCCCATCTGTAATTAGTAAAGATTAAGTGAGAAGCAGTGATAAGACAATCCCATTATCTTCTCTGAAATTACTTGATGATGCTGTTACTTCTCAGCACACTCTTGAGTAAAAAGATTCATTTAACCTCTTAGAACACTGATTGTTCCAATAGAAGCAGTAGTGAATTTACTGTATTTAAAAGACTACCTTAATTTCTACACTGCAATTAATGCAAAAAAAGAGGAAATACTGATGGTTTTAAAAGCAGGTAATCTAAGAATCTGAAGTAGGCCCTCACTCCTCATTTGTTACAAGACGTTTTCTAAAGTTGCCTTTCAGTAACTGAAAAACCGAAACAATTGTGGGATGAATAGGTAATTATGGGAAAGATGTGATTTTTGTCTTGGTTCAATTTCAGGCAGTTTCACTCTGAACACTTCAGGGGAGTCTCCATGGGAAGAAGCTCCCATGGTAAATGCACTATTTCATGTTGCTGTTGGGCTGTTCATGTTGGCTTTAGCATATGTTTTAACATATGCAAGAAATGCTGGTGGACTAAAGAAAATGTTCTTAATGTATGTTTGCTTTTTTTTTTCAGCATCTATTTGCATATTTTGTTTACACTATTTACATACTAATCGAGCCATTAGGAAGCATGAACTTTGCAAAATATATGAACTTGAGCCAGTAAGTGGGGAGGGATGAGTTCTGTCTTATTTATGGTTCAGGTTATGGTTCATTTTGCATTTTTTCACCCTCAGCACAGTACCTGCTTTTCCCATCACAGATGATCCTGGGAGCATCTAAAGGAATATTATGTAGTGATTATCATTGTCATCTCCTATTGTTCTGTCATTTTATCTCCAACTTACTGCCTGTCCATATCCCTCATAGTGGATTTACTGTTACCGAGCAAGCCAGAAACAACGCTAAAATAATCCATTTCATGCATTCTCTGAAAGTCTGCAGCCTACCAAGATGATTGTTACAAATTGTCTGAGAGGTTATAGCACAGTCCTGCCTCCAAGCCCCGCAAGCTATTGCTGTTCTGCAAAGTGTATCCAAAAGAAAAGATCACTTACCGTTAAAATAAAAGGAGCCCACTACAAAGAGAAAGAGGGTGTATGTATTCCTCATGGCAGTAACAAGAAGAGGTGGATTACTGTTCTTTAGCTGGCAGTAAGCTCTGTTGTCGGGGATGCAAAAGGAAGAGATGTAAAATCAAATCTGAATCTTGGAGGTATTAAATGCCTGGAAAGAGACAGACAGTAGGACCTGGCAGAAGCATTCTGCAAAGTGGAGTTTTCGTGAGCATAGTGGTCCCTCCCCCTTTGCAGCTGTTTAAAGAGCTTTGTGAAGAGGAAAAGCACATAAGAAGAGGGAACATAATGTGATAATGTTGAGTAAGAGGAAATGAAAGAGTAAGCTAAGGAGTAGGATCTGCAAAACACCACTGCTTAATTACTGCTACTAGTTAACATTTAGGAGGCTTTCTGGTTCACAAGTGCAATGTGGGGGAATAGCTGTGTGGGAAGAGCAGGATGTAACTTTGTACCATGAAACCTGGTAGTGAAAGACATCTCAATAAATTCCAGCCCTAGCAGAGGGTAATTCTCTGTGTCAAGAGAAAAAGCGTGTTGCCTATTACCAGCCCTTTTCCACTCCAAGGCCCATACATGTGAGCTCTCTAAACTAGAACTCCAAAAAAGCTTTTTGGAAGCAGTAGGAGAGGAACAGAGTTTGTTATCATCAACATTTGACAGGATTATTAAAAGAAAGCTAAAGCAGCTTGTTGAGAAATAGCAAGAAGCTATAAAGACACTCCAGAGGAGCGCTGGAGAAATTCAATAGAAGTGATCTTTTACAGCTGAAGGGTTCAGCAGAGCGTAGAGTATCATGTGTTTTGGGACTTGCCAAGGAAAGATTTGTGTAAAAGGAAGAGGAAAGGAGATCTTATATGTGCCATTTGCAAGCACTGTAGGACAGGCTGAAGTCCCCAGAAAGAAATAAAAAGGGTGCTAATCTTCTAAATACTGCTTTATCTCCATATTGATGTTCCCTCTGCTTCAGCTTGGCACGGGATGCAGCTCTGCTCTTGTCTCATCTCCCAGCAGTCCAGCATCATTGGCTGGGATGGAGGCATTCCTGATTTATCAACATAACATACCAGACTTGTGCATCTAGCACAGCTGCTACCTGACCGGGGTTATTTGGGGAAGTCACCTGCCGCTGCTTTTAGGCATGCTGTCAGTGTAGCATGGAATGATTCACTGCCTTCTCCCTGAAACATTTTAGCCACCTTCTTTTTTCACTAAATAGGCCCATGTGTTATAACTTGTCTTTAAAGCAGCTGCCATCAGAGGCAGCCCAGTACATAAAGAGACTCTACTAAGATTTCCTAATTGTACTGTCCACAATCTGTGTAACTCCTATAAACAGTCTGTTATTTTTGGCTCATTTCTTCAGGGTAGGAGGACGGATTCAGTGAGACAAATGGAAAAGCACTCACTGCAAGGACTTCCGCTTGGAAAGCAAGCTGTCACAAGTCAGTTTTGATGAAGTGGTTTGTGCTGTTGCCTTCTCTTACTCTGAAAACTCAAGGTATCTCAACTATACCATATCTTCCACTGAGGATTCCCAGTAGTTCTTTAAAAAGCACAGCTTTCTATCATGAGAAGGATGGCTTATACATTCTCACCTTTCTTCACCCACAGTCTCAATTTCCTTTCATATACCTTTAACATAAACACCCTCAGTTGCAATCTCTCGGGTTTTATAGTGTTTTTAACTTTAAAAAATATAAAACTTTGATCTTCTATAACTACTGAACTTTCATATATACATGTGATCTCTGTTTAAAGATGTATTTAGTGCATGTTAATGCTATACAAAAATCTCAGATGATAAGAAGCTCTGTGGACCATCAAAGCATTGATGGTTAATGGTTTCTGTATACTCAGAAAATGTTTGCAGCACCCTGTTGCCTTATTCTTAGCCATGCCAAGAGAAATGTGCTGCGTTTGTTGCTTATCTTAGTTAGGTCAAGCATGATATCAGACCCAGATATCAGGTTGGCCTGGGCTCTGAGCAACCTGATGTAATTAAAGATGCCCCTGCTCATTGCAGGGGAGTTGAACTGTATGAGCTTAGAATGTCCCTTCCAAACCATTCTATGACTCTGTATGGGAGTTAGAATTCTTCCCTCTGAACAGTGTGGGAACTGAGGAGGAGGAGAGTGGTTTCAGTGAGACAGATAGGAGAACGGTCGTTGTGGGGACATCTACTTGGATGAAAAAAAACAGTGTAATCCTAATGAGTACCTGTGGATAGACTTACTGCATGAAAACACAGTATTTCTACTTTCCTCCAGCATTTAACTAAAAGCATGTAGAAAGGGAGCATTCACACAGGAAATTACCCCTCTGTAATAGTCACGAGTCCTAGGAGATGTGTCCCAAGAAGGGATTTACGCTGAGCCCTCCACTTTTTGCTTCTCACTACAGTATGCTTAGCTTCTACCTTGTCAGAGGCTTGTATCATCAGAGACTTTACCACACTCTTGAGCTTGCTGAGCAATGTTCTTTGCTAATGTAGAGGGACTTGCTCTCAAGGGGCTGTGCCTTCAGTATGTCTGAGCAAAGTATCAGCCTGCTGGGGAAGTAAAGCTGCATCTCTTTCTTTGTTTTTACTTTCAGCTATCATCTGACCTATTTCTTCTCAAAGGCAAACCTTCCATCTGCCAACCCAGCCTCTCTGCTTTTGCAGCAGTTACAGGAATAACGGATGTATGGACCCTGGAGTCACTGCATTTGTGCCATCTATGCTGCTTGATGCTTGAGAGTTGAGTAGCAGCCCAAGGTATAACAAAATAGATTTGGAATGCTTCATCAGAGCTCAAGACTCACAGGTCGTTCACTGATTGCGCTAGTTTTGCTGCTGAAGCTGAGGTGGACAAGGAGAATTACCACATCTGATTTTCTTCCTTTGTAATTCACTTGTATGCATACATTCTGACAGACCGCTGAAGGTCTTCCTTGATCCTCTGTGCTATGCAATTGTTCTCTCCAGAGATGCTGCAGGATTCTATTTGCTCCTGAAGTTGAGATCCTGAAATAGAAGTCTCTTTAGCAGATGTTAGCATATGTAATATTCTGGATTTGCATCTTAATACACATGTGCAAGCATGGAAATAGCATGACAGAGAGCCATCCACTGAACTGGCTGGGGGTCTGTTCCTGATACTGTAATGCTTTGCATGCCTTAGGGTTTTCAAGCTTTTAGATGCATGAGGAATGTAAGATGTCCAAGTGCCCTGGAAAACTGGCAGTACCCTTCTGTGTATTTATCATGGTGGTTTCAAGCTGCTCCTTGCGTTAGGAAAGAACCAGTCAGAAATGCTGGAGCTTCTGGAGTGGAAGCAGCCCGGGGTACAGTTGGCCTCCTTAGTGAGACAGGTACCTTCACTGCGTAGGGAGATTGCTGCCAAAATAAATGCCACAATTAGCTTTTGGTAGTTGTGACAATGAAATGAAGTTCAGGGCTGAGCTCATGGCTAAACTGAATTGATGAGGGACTTCAGCTCAGCTTGTTAAATACTGGCTTACAGAGCACAGCAGAGCAATTGTCACCTTCTGGTTGAAAACTGCTATAGAAAATGACAAGTACTGGCAAATTTTGTTTTTCTAGGACCTCACGTCTGAGTGAACTGTAATGATATCTGCCAAGCTCCTGGCTTGTCTCAGCAGCAGCGAGGCACACTTTGCTCTCCATTTGGCTGGAAAATGGAACTTCTTACAAGTAACCTCTGCAAATATCCATCATGCCCTCCTGCAGGTAAAATCATCCTTTTCACTACTAACCGCTGTTAGGATGAGCTTATTAGAGCAGCTGTCCTGGAGCTAGCATTCTGCAACTTTACAAATGCACTTAAGAGTCCCATTAGAGATGGGTGATACCTCAGCCATGCTGGTGCTGATGTTTCTGGGTAAAGTTGTGCTGCTGCAGCTTCATTTAACAGTGCTGTGGTGTGTCCCCATATAAAGTGTGCAAGGCAAAACAAATCTGTGGCACTGTAGTTCCAGTAACTGTTGACTGGATGAGCCTAGCTAGGTGCTCGTACAAAACAACTGTGGGTAGAAATCAGTTGGAAGGGCAAAGATATATGAAATATTTGGTCTGTTGTAATGTAAAGCTTTGGAATTCAGTAAGCTTTTTTTGGATTAGTAGATGCTTTATACTGGAGAACTAGTTTTCATCAGAGACTTACTCTACAGTGATGGACCTTGCCTGTGTGGGTAACTATGTCATAAAGTCCATTTCATACACCACCCCTGTAATTGCATTTGCCTTGTCAAATGGGTTCTAAACAATATGTGCAGGTATTTTTAAGAAGCTGTCTTCAGGCAAGGTATAATATGGTCACACTTTTGCAAACAACAGTGGGAAACAGAGCTGTGGATCCTACCAAATGATCAGGTAAATAGCACTCCTTTAAGGTTTCAAACAATGATACTATTTGTTGGTGCCTGATATGTCATCACATTAGAATCTGCTCCAAACCCACAAAACGTTCCAGGGAATTGCATGCAAATGACAATGGATGTGATTCCGTATTTCATTGTCAAAATATGAATTATTATGGATCAAGGACAAGCCACCTTTCTGGTCTGGAATACATCTGATGGCAGCCAAAGTCATTCCTGGCAAAACAATGCTTTCATTTTCTAGTTAATTTTTGAAAGCTGCCACCGTATGCTTTGCGATCTAGCAGGTGTGTTATGTTTGTAGAGGCAACAACATTAAAGTGCCTGACACTCACTGATTACCACCAATATCTTTATCCACCAAAGTGCACAAGTGTAATGAGTCTAGAGAGCTGCAGAAGCAGCAGCTGGGGGGTGGGGGGGGGGGGGGTGGTGTTTGCTATTTTGGAGCTGATCCTTTTATTTTTATCAGTCTTTTTCATTTCCTCATGTATATTTTGAGATTTGTTGCAGGACAACCTGTTCACTGCCCAATATACGGCTGGCAATCAGTTATCTGTTAGAAAACATTGCCAATGAAGCCGTAGCCATTCTTTCAGTGTTGCTTTTTGTATGAAATTTATGAAAAGGGGCTAAATATATGCACATTTAAGAACACATCTTCACCACTCTCAGTGTGTTCCTATATGTAGTGTAAACATTTTTGTGTGCTCTTACTTTTTGAAGTAAAAACTCTAAATTCCAGGAGTAGGAAGCTCTATTTCTTTCATTCATCTACCTAAACTGTGCTTCCTTGCCTGCCAAATCACTGCAGTTGTTGCCCAGTTCTGGTGTAATGGCAGAGTGTGTTACATCCCTTGATAAAGGCCCAGTGATAAGTTTTTAGTATTTACAGTATGTTTTCTAGATTCAGTAGAATTGCCCCTTTTAATCTTAATCACTTTATTCTGCTTTATCAAACTGAACCTAAAGTTAGTGAGGATTTATTGCCAGCTTTTTCACTATTTATACCTTTCTACTGAAACATTTGGAATGTCAGATAGTGAAATCCTCCAGCAAGGAACTGTGCACTACATGTGCCAAAAATGTAAAGCATGTAACATTCCAGTGAAATAAAACCTAACTATCCCCAGAGTAGAGACAGTAAAGAGGAAGCAGCCTGTGCTAAGACAAGCAGGCACTCAAAGTTTTCATACCATTTACTACCGCTGTGTTTTCTGCAGTAATTTGTAAGCTACTAAGAAAAGCTCTACTGTCTACTAAAAGTAGATGCTATGGATAAATCAAACATGGTATTTTCAAACTGCATGTGGAATTTAATGCTGCAGGGCCAGATGTGTAGGTCTTACTCAGATTGTAGTGTGATATGAGGCTTATCCGTGATAAGCAAATTTGGTACTGGACAGAGTTGTGTTAGAAGGATCACTGTATTTTTGGCAGTGAAATGATTTTTCTTCACAAGATGCCTGTATATGTTGCAGGGTGCTAATAGCAATAGGTAAGTTCCTGGTGGATACATGGTCATGTGGAAAAACCCAGAACTGCTGTGGTGCAGAGCACACATCACTGCAAAATTGTGGTGGGTTTTGCTTGATTTGTATCCCTCCACTTCACTGAGGCAGACCTGCACACTGCTACCTCTTTCCTTGCTTTCACTATGTTGGGCCCATGCCAGGAAATGGTTGTTCCCTACACTGGGGCTCTTAGGATGGACCATTGGCATGTGTGGGTTTTCTGTTCTTGATATCATTTGTGTACCAGAAAAAGCCAAACCGACAACTGTTTGTGACAGAGTTCAAAGGTTTCTCTCTCACACCCATGATGGAGGGACTCAGAATGTCTGTATTTGCAAATCACTTCAAAGGGAGGAGTAGGAAAAGAGTGAATGAGAATTGTACTGCTTGAGATTGACCTTTTTATTTGGAACGGCTGCATTTCAAAATGAGCAAATTTGAAAAGTGCAGAAAAAAAGAGGGTTTTAGGATACAAGACTGAGAGACAAAAGACGTGGGCTTTGTTCTCAGCTCTACAGTAAGTGTCCAGGGTGCATTTAGTTAAGCATCATCCCTGTTCAGTGCTCCAGTTTCCCCAGGTGTAAAGCAAAGGTAAGGATTTGCGAAGAATTACCTAATGCTTATAAAGGGCTGGGATGGCAGGGAATGAAAAAAGTCATTGAAACACAAGGAAGCCGTGTATTTCTGTGGGTTTCCCACTTACGCTACCAAAGAGGCTTTTGCTTGTTCTTTAGCAAGCAAAATTGAATGGATTTTGGGTTTGTCTGTCTGTTCTTAAAACTTCTTTAAGACTCCTTGTCACGACCTAGCCTTGCTAATGAAATTGGTGAAATGGAAAAGAAGAAACAGCAGATGGCAACCAAGAGCTTGACTGCTGTTGCGCACAGTGCAGTACCGCGATGAAGATAAAGGAAAACTATGCAGGGTAACGAATTCCCAGTTCTCGGATTTGCAAATGAAGTATTTGTATATCAAGTAACAAAAAAATTTACAGAGCCATGTGCCTCACAACAATTCTTTTTCCAATTATATCACTTGATCTAGTAAAAGGCACCAGTACCTCCTGCAAACCTTGCCTCGTGTAGATCTTTTGGATCTCACACATGTAACCACTAGCAATTCCTCTGCCCTTCCTTCAACTTTGGTCTACCAGGAAACACTGAAAGAATAGTCAACCATTAAAAAAACACTCTAAACGACATTGTATTTTCATTTTTTTCCAGGCTGAAAATAGAGCTGCCTTGTTGGCTGTGTGCTATATACAGTAGCTATATACAAGAGCTTTCTCATGTGCTTTGCTGTGCTATGTACAATAACAGCTAGACAATAACCTGTACCTCAGTGTTACACCTTAGTGTATATTTAATGGAGGGATAAGAGCATCTAAAGACAGGTACTTCTGTTGCTTTGTTGGAGGTGTTTTTTGTAATTTAGAGCAAGAATTTAAACTTGAAATTAGATTTTTAAGTATGTGAAACTTCTGAAGCTCCATCAGTGTACCAAATTAAGGGGTTTTTCTCTTGCCTTACCCCGCATGCCACAGCAGAATTTGTTATTTCCAAGTCAAAGGAAGCAGTTCCTTCTGTCTCTTCAGATTTGTGTTTTGTAAGCTTCTTAAATGCCTCCAGTTCTGTCATCTGTGCTGTGTGGAAAGCAGTAATTTGTGCTGACATCATCTAACTGCCCTGAAGAAAAAATATGTTGCATATCACCAAGGAAAGGGAGAAATGTATCTATAATTTAGGACAATAATGGGGTTTAAATCACAAAGTCTCATAGCATCTCACATACTGACAGAGCCTGCTATCATTAGTGATGTCTTGGGATTCTGTTGTGTGGATATAATCTGTTATGACTGAAAGGAAATCGTTATGAGGGCATCAGCTTTGTAGCCACTTCTGGGGTTCATTATCCTTTGTGGCAGTTGTACTTATGAGACCTCAGGAGTTAGTTGTTTTTCCAAGCAAGAAAACCCACACAAATTATTGACATGTATGGGGGGAGGAATTGGTTGTAGTGAGGTGTCAATGCTGAGCAACAGGCAAGGTCCTCCTTTCCAGCAGCAAGCCACTGTGACAGCCGGCATTGATCCAATGGACTTGTGGTGGTTATTCGTAGTTCCTTAACCTGCTATTTTGCAGGCTCCTGTAGTGTCCCTGAGCTGCATATGGAGCTCACTGGGGGGCTCTATCCAGCAGCGCCTGTGACCTTATCTCTATCTTCCATATTGTACCTGCTTTTTTCCCAGTGCAGAGTTAGCATGGTCCTGTGCTGCTGCACAGATGCTGTGTGTACCCAGAGGAAGGATGCCAGACCTGGGCTTCGGTGTGACTCATCTTAATGAGGCCCTGAGAAAACACACCAAGTTCAGCTCAGTAGTTGTGAAACTCCAGACCAAAAGAATAGGACGCTGTCTCCTTGGTGTGCTGCTGAGTGCTCTGTCCTACAGTTGTGCCCTCCTCCTTCGTTACTCACTGCCAGAGGAGCAGCAGAAAGGCAGCTTTCCACTACTTGTGCAGTCTTCCTCTACTCTTGGATATTTTTCAGGTTGTAGATTGGGATTTGTGGTAGGAAATGCCTTTGTTCCTTGTGTTTAGTACACTTCCTCTGTGTGTCTGGTTACTGGCTTTGTTGTGCTATATACGATAACAGCACCCCTAGCTTTTAAGAGTGCTATAGAATGGAGGATGTTATGATTCAGCTGGATTACAAGACACCTCTTCCCTGCTGCCAGTGCCTTGTGCAGGCTGAGTAAGTGACAACATGCTTTGGTTAGGCTTTTTAGTCCTGAGAAGCGGAGCTGTTTAAGTCTAGGATGGCCGTTTCAGTGGTCTTGTTGCAAGGCTCCTGCCTCCACGTTTCAGCTAATGGTACCCACTGGCCTTGGCTTGTTAGTCCATGCAGCAACTTTCACTTGGAGGGTTTTCCATCTACTGGAGATGATAACTGCCTGTGTAATACCAACACGGCACATTTGGGTCACAGATACCAATGTTCTTCATGACACACTCGAAGTGTCACTAGTCCTGTGTTATGGATCAGGAAACAAAGTGCAAGAATGGAATATAAGCCAGTCATGTAGGAAATCAGTGATGAGGGTTAGAATATAGTTCTCAATTCTGAAAAAAGCAGTCCCATCTGTGCTGCTTCCTTAGAGAATGGGATGGATTTATGTCAAATCAAAACTTTTCTGGAATTTGAGAGATCGGGTGCTTTGAGTTGTTCCTCAATCCTAGCAGGGGGCTGTCTAGTTTCAGAATAGTCTTCCAATAAATGGATGAGAGGTTTGGTGCCTGTCATACTCCATGCTGTTTGCTATAAGGTTCATATGTTAATGTACAGCAGACTGAATGATCTATGTTCTTGGTTTCTGTACATATTACTGTAGGTACAGGAGGATTCACTTCATAAGGATTTAACAGTTACCTACTTGTGTGACATATGTAGATATGTGGACTCTAAAACCAGAACACGTCATCTGGTGTCTTCCCTGCTGCAGACCACGAATTCTTGCCTCTTGCACGCATAACTTAAGGTTAATCTTGAACATGATTTTTAAGCTTCCACAGTTTATAACTTGAGACTTCAGATGGTGAAGAACCATATCCTCAAGTCACAGGTTTCTGATGGTTAACTGAGCTGTTAAAAGTTTGTACCTTACTTCTAAGCTTCAGCTACTGTGTATCTTTATGTCCTTGTCAAAAGATCATTTGCGCTCTGAAGTCTCCCCTGTCAGATAAGTTTTAGACTCTTAGCTTTCTTTTGGATAAGCAAAATAGATTAGGTTTCTTGGTGTCTCATTAATAAAGCAAGTTCTTTTTCCAGACCATAAATCGTTCTTGAAGCACTTTGTGTAACTTGTCAATTTGCTCACAGCTCCTAGGTCCACAGTGTTAGGTGGTGGTCCCACTGGTTCAGTGGATTGCTTCCTTCTGAATTGTATTTGCTCCTTGCTTATTTATTAAAACATTACCTTTCTTCTTTCAGTTACAGTTAGTGCAGCCTTTGTGTCCTGGGATGTTGTCTTCAGCTGGAATAGATCCAGTACAGCTCATCATGTTGTATGAAATATAAGGCAATATACTGCTTCTGTATGTTTCTGTTTGAAGAGATGGATATATCTGATTCAGTAGATAATACATTTGATTCCGCAAGTAATAGAACTGACTCACTAGGTCATTTATTTGCTTGGTAAGTAGTACATATAAGGTAGTTAACAAAGGATCTGGCTTAGTACAAGTATTAATCCTGAATAACGTGTGCATGTGCATGCTGTTCATTTCTAGCTGTCCATAAAATCTCTGTCCAATTGGTTTTGTGACATGTCTATCCCAGTGTGTGGCCAGAAACAATAGTTTCCCTGTTGCCACATAAAATATAGCAGCAGTCCTTCTGAATGTGAACATGAGCTAAGTATAAATATACAATACATTTGCTTGTCAGTAAAGCTGGTGTATTTTTAGAATTCAACCGGAATCTTGTGATTTCTGACATGTAATTGGGAGTCTCCAGAGACTTCTGTGTCTTGAATAGCCAAAAATCTATTTTGAGGTCTACCCAGTGCAATCTACACTTCCTTATTTGTGGCAGTCTGAAGCATGCCAGCGTGAAAGAGAACAAAAGCAATCCCATTTTGACTAGGCGAGAACCGTGTCTGCGACTTCCTTGGTACAATCCCATTTGAGGCAGTAGGAGTAATCGATTTAGTGGGACTGGCACAAAACCAGGCAGGTCAGACCACATCAACACTGAACTCATTTCTGGAGGTTTTTTTTATGAAAACTTGAACAAAAAGTACTTTATTTTGTCATTCTAAGCAAAATGCTTTGATTTTCTGTAAGTTGTAAACACCACAATCACTGAACTGGAGATACTCTGAGGGTGGAATGCTTCCAGTCTCTCATTGGCAGTGCTTTGCTTTCCCAGAGCTTTTAAAATATTCATAGTCCTCTCTTTCTAATTCCTCTACTCTAAATGGCGGCTTTCTTATACTGGGAGTCGGAGACCTGCCTGGTTTGAAGCATCTGCAGACATCTGCAGTTTGGAGTGAGGTTGGGTATTTTTGCCTGCCCCTACCTTGTGTCTTACACATGTGCCCTGTCTGCTCGTGATTTACATGACTGTTTTTTCTGCTGAAATACCATTTTGTCGAGGTTTCATTTACTTCTAAGTGCAATTAATTTTTGTAACAACTGTCAGTGAGAGGCTGTTTTTCACCTCAAGACAGCTGCTGAATGTGAGCAGCTGAGGGAAGGGTGAATTCTTTGTCATTAGAGCGGTGAGGTTTGTCCAAAGGACCACGTGCACCCTCCCAGATCTCCTGGTGATCCAAGTTGCTTTGGTCCTTGTGCTTTTTAGAGGATGATGTGCTTGGGCTGCTGTCATTGAAACACAGTGCTAAAGCAGTCTTACAACATGAGATGAAAGGGGCTGGAAATCAAGGTGCTAGAAAACAGTTTCTCCAGGGACCAGTTACGTTTGCTGAGAAAGTGGGAGAAACTTCCCAGAGACCCCATAGTGCTTGGTTTCTTTTTAAAGGCTGGATGTGTCAGGACAAAGAATTTGAAATGGCTTCCACATAAGTGTGTTTAAAAGAAGATGGGGCAAAAGACATCTTACTCTGAATTTTCTCAGTCATTTTACGTACAGGAATTGTAAGGATCCCCTAAAGAATACTTTAATGTCAGTAAAGACATACCATAGAAAATGATAATGATGTACTGTTGATTTAACACTAGCTATTTTCTTCTCCTTGTTATGGTGTTGGTGAGAGGAGAAACCAAGTCTTCCTTTTTCAGTGATCAGGTGCAGTGAGTTTCAGCACATTGACTGATGGCTATAATGTGGAAGCTGCAGTTTCTGTAGGTCCCATTTACGTGGGAGAGAAGTTCCTCTGCACAGCTGCATCCCACTGTGGTAGATCCCATTCCAGCGGCCCAAGATTCTCATGAAAAGAGTTGTTCTCTTTTTCCTCAGTTAAGAAGCAAACACATTTTTAACCAAATTGGGTATCTTTTGTGAAACTTCCCACTTTGCCGAAGAGCTCCATCAGGAAAGTGGCTGTGGTTTCTTATTCAGTATGACTAACTTTTCTGTGCATGAGTGGTACCCAGTGGTCAGTCCTTTCGCAATGTGTCTATCCTGATGACATCCTGAGGTGGGTTTCCTTTTGCTTTGTATGAAGGTAGGTGAAATATGTGAAGGAAAAAAATTACCTGTGCTTTTAAAATAGAGGAAGACTTCCTATTTATATTTAGTTCTTTACAGTATTTAAATGTATTACTTTCTGTATGAAATTCAATTCTTCTGTAGACTGGAAGACTAAGGAGCAGGGTACAAGGGAAATGGTTGTTACAAAGAGTCCAGGAGCAAGGTGGCATAGGACTTTCATTCTGGGTGTCTGAAACTGGTTTGGATGTTTTGCACTTGTTTTTCCTACTTTACCCGAATGATTTGTGTTTTGGAGAGAGGAAGCATAAGTGTGGTGTTTGTTAAAGATTTATCATCACCTTTCAATTTAAGATGTGAGAGTAGCAAATAAAGAGGCCAAAGGCCCTTAATAGTGCCTCTAGCAACATCAAGGGAAGCTAGCCTTGATAAAGTCTATCTCTCTAAGATTTAAAAACTTCTCCTTCAGATTAGTCCCTTGGGTTTTGCTTAAATTTTGCAAGAAAAAGCTCTTTGTTGATATGCAAAATTTATAATCCATTTGTAATCAAACTGTTTTGTGTTTGCCTGAGACTGTGGGTTCTTTCTGGCTCTGGCTACTAACAGTGGGATCAGGGAGGCTGCAGAAAGTGAGTGACTGGCAGAGGAGAGCGGAATTTTGTGGATTAAAAAGATACAACTATCTGGGTTGCTAATGAAGCTGGATTTTCAAGCCAACAGAATCTCCCCTCTGCTGTCAAAGCAGAACTGTAGGCCTTTGTCAGCTGAGCCACGGAGGAGAGGGAGAAGCTGTTCCTTAGCACACGGAAGCTTTAAAGAGGTGGTTTTGGGAAGCTCCTGTTGTATGCAACAGCTCTCTGCTTACAGAGGAATTATTTTAGGAATTATCCAGACTATCTGTGACCAGGTGGGTCTCTTGGTAAAACACAGTTTCACAGAAGGGTGTTCACAGGTGAGCACAGAATGTTAGTTTGTGATGTACTAACTTGTTTTGACATATTGGTCCCCCTGTAGGGGAGGATCTGGTTCAAGACCACCTTAGGAACCTGAATGTATACAAGTCCATGGGACCGGATGAAATCCATCCGCGGGTCCTGAAGGAGCTGCAAATGAAGTTGCTAAGCCACTGTCCATCATATTTGAAAAATCATGGCAGTCAGGTGAAGTTCCCGATGACTGGAAAAAGGGAAATATAACCCCCATTTTTAAGAAGGGGAAAATGGATGAGCCGGGGAATTACAGACCAGTCAGTCTCACCTCTGTACCTGGCAAAATCTTGGAGCGGATTCTCCTGGAAGGCATGCTAAGGCACATGAAAAGCAACAAGGTGCTTGGTGACAGCCAGCATGGCTTCACTAAGGGGAAATCCTGCCTGACCAATCTGGAGGCCTTCTATGAAGGGGCCATGGAACTGATGGACAGGGGTAGAGCAGTTGATGTCATCTACCTGGACTTATGTAAAGCCTTTGACACTGTCTCACATGACATCCTTGTCTCTAAGTTGGAGAGACATCAATTTGATAGGTGGACCACTCGGTGGATAAAGAACTGGCTGGATGGCCACACGCCAAGAGTAGTGCTCAATGGCTCAGTGTCCAGCTGGAGACCAGTAACGAGTGGTGTCCCCCAGGAATCGGTGTTGGGACCGGTCTTGTTCAACATCTTTGTGGGTGACATGGACAGTGGGATTGAGGGCGCCCTCAGCAAGTTTGCCGACGACACCAAGCTGTGTGGTTCGGTTGGTACATTGGAGGGAAGGAATGCCATCCAGAGGGACCTTGACATGCTTGTGAGGTGGGCTGATGCCAACCTAATGAAGTTTAACCATGCCAAGTGCAAGGTCCTACACCTGGGTCGGAGCAATGCCAGGCACAGCTACAGGTTGGGCAGGGAAGAGATTCAGAGCAGCCCTGCGGAGAAGAACTTGGGGGTGTTGGTTGATGAGAAAATGAACATGAGCCGGCAGTGTGCGCTTGCAGCCCAGAAAGCCAACCGTATCCTGGGCTGCATCAAAAGGAGTGTGACCAGCAGGTCGAGGGAGGTGCTCCTGCCCCTTTACTCTGCTCTCGTGAGACCTCACTTGGAGTATTGTGTGCAGTTCTGGTGTCCTCAACATAAAAAGGACATGGAACTGTTAGAACAAGTGCAGAGGAGGGCCACAAGGATGATGAGGGGACTGGAGCACCTCCCGTATGAAGATAGGCTGAGAAAGTTGGGGCTGTTCAGCCTGGAGAAGAGAAGGCTGCGTGGAGACCTCATAGCAGCCTTCCAATACCTGAAGGGGGCCTATAGGGATGCTGGGGAGGGACTCTTCATTAGGGACTGTAGTGACAGGACAAGGGGTAACGGGTTCAGACTTAAACAGGGGAAGTTTAGATTGGATCTGAGGAAGAAATTCTTTACTGTAAGGGTGGTGAGGCCCTGGAATGGGTTGCCTGGGGAAGTTATGAATGCTTCATCCCTGGCGGCGTTCAAGGGGGGGTTGGACATAGCCTTGGATGGCATGGTTTAGTGTGAGGTGTCCCTGCCCATGGCAGGGGGGTTGGAACTAGATGATCTTGAGGTCCTTTCCAACCCTAACTATTCTATGATTCTATGATTCTATGATTTAGCGTATTGGGATTTCTTTCTCCTCCTGGTTGCCTATCTGCAAAGGTATTGAGCTATTTGGAAGCCTTGCCCTTCTGGCGAGCATGCCTTCAATAAGCTCTGAAGTTCCAAAGTTACTGGGGCCCAGTGGACAGGAATGGGACATGCATGAGAAGTCCTGTTTTCTCAGGGAACAAGCTAGGAGTATAAAGTATAAACCCAGTACCCACAGGAATTAACAAGTTGGTCTTCTATTTGTTGCTGTGATTTATTTGCTTTTTACTCATAATGTAGGTTTTATTAACACTGAAATGGTACTTATATAGAATCTTATTTTCCCAACCCTTCCTGTTCCTCTGCTTTAAATCTCTCAGCACTGGCTAACCCCAATGTCTGTGAATTTCACTGTTTAGTTTACGGCCACATCCTTTCCCTCTCTCATCATCTCTAATCCCTACTCTTTGCAACTTCTTACTCCTCCCTTGCCTTTACCCACTTCCTCCTCTTTTGCTTAATGCTTCAACTCTTTCTGGTTCCAGTTTTATCACACTATTGGGGGACCAGCAGGCTGGCAATGCATGAAACCACTTCACTGATGGCTCTTGCTAAGTTTGCCAGTAGCCAGCTGGAGAAGGGAATGCTGCTAAGCCGGTTTAATTGAACTTCATATTACTATGAGATCCAAAACACCCACCGTTTCCTGTGTGTAAGCTGTTCTGTTTCTGCTTACTTAGAGCAGCATGAATTTAGGAGCAGACTGGAAGAGGACGTGTAGGCTTCTGTGAACCCACAGCTAAGGAGCTGTAGACTGTAGGTTTGGCACATGACACATGGAGAACTCGCTGCCTGCATGTTCCTTAGTAAGTTATATGACAGCAGTCCACAGGGATGTAACCTTTGGCGTTGCATGTGTCTGCTGCACAGAGGCAGAATAGAGTTTCAGCTTCTAGCAGTTGATAACCTGTAGCACAGGATGCCAAGAGCAAGGTAATTGAGAGAGGAGACCGGTGAGTCTGATCAGAGGTAGTTCAAGCCGTCTTGAATAGCACTGAGCAGGTACCATCTCAGCACAGAACTCAAGGGAGGTGTTCTGTGGCAGTTCTTCACTTGTGCTACTTACCTGTGGATTTGCAAGTGCTCTAAAGAGGGAGGCTGGGTTCAGAAAGCAGTGGGTGCAGAAGCTGGTAGCTGTCCATGAGGAAGGCTGGATTTCACTGTTACTTCATCATCAATGATTTCCTCCCCATCTAAGATCAATTATGCTGATTGTGCAAACTTGGATCCTAACCTGTGTACAACAATCTTCTAATGTCAGGGTCATCTTAATCAGGTGGGGTGACAAACGTGTGCTGTAAGTCTGGCAATAAGACTTCAGAATTTCTGGCTACTGGCTCTTCATTTATTGCAAGCATTATTGGTTTAAATTAAAAAAAAACAACCCTCGTGTGCTTTATTTTAGCTTCTGTCACCATTCAGAAAACAATTTGGGTCCGTCATCAAGGAAATTTTCTGATGACTGCAGCATAGCATTTAGTTGATTACTTTTGTAAGGCAAAAGTCAAACTGCTCAGCTCCTGAGATTTGGCTTCAGGGCCAGCTGTGGATTCTGCTAGGAAGTCTGTTGTTCATGGCTCACAGGGGACAGAGTGGGACTGGTTTCTGGTGCCTGCATTGCAGCTGACTCCTTGTGTTGTGTGCTTCTGGGGGAGTCATGTCATGTGCTGCTCCTGTTTGGCTCATGACTGTGCACTTTCATTTGGAGATTTTAAGTTTTAGTTTTTCTTTTGCAGCAATTAAAAATCACATTAATCTACCATTATAAAGGAGGATTATCTGTCCGGCTTTTGTTTCTGGTAATTTAGTTACTAAGTCATCTAAATAACAGGAAGATGGGAACAGCCCATAAATAACAACAAGGGCATTGCTGTATTGTATTGCTAAATTGCTGCTATTGTTTGTTCTTTGTCAGTGTCTTGTATGACATATGGAAAAAGGAAAACATTTAGAAAATAAGAATATAAATCTGCTAGAGTTGCCAAATAATTCATAGGCAAGGTATGCCTATGACAACTAAGAGATTGCGTTTTATTATGGATTCCATTTCAAGTATGTGGTGCCCCTTTTCCATGCCACATTGATGTGAATTATACCTATCTGGTTTGATTCATGTGTCAGTCTGAGCTTCACTTACCAATGATAATCAGTTGCTTTATAAATGCATCTAAAAACTGCTTTAGTGGTATTTGCTTCAGGCTAGGCTTATGCAAAGGATTCTTTCTTTAGCCCCAAAGGCACTATTTACTGCAGCTGGAATATCAGGCCAATGAGGTAAGGACTGAGATATTTTGTGTTTGAGGAGATAGGAAATTCCAACTTTCAAGCCCACTGTATTTACTGAAGTGGGGAAGGAGGTTCTGCCATCCTTTCTGAATCTGTTCTGTCAGAGCATGATTGTTTCCTGACTTCTTAACAGAAAATTCACAGATGCAGGCAGAAGAATAGAATAAAAAGTGTGCCTGCTGGACAGTGTAACCTTTCAATAGTGGCATTTTTGGGTGCCTGCTCTGGTAAAGGTCAATTATTTTGCTCTATGAGATTGAGTCAAACTGACAGAAAAGGGGAGAATGAGTTCTAGCAAGGTGAAAATACCCAGTGAGTTAGAGCATGTAGTGCAGGCTAAGTGCCTCTGTGGATAGAAGCTCCTGGGTCAGCCTCTTGAGGTTAGTCAGCACCTTACTCTATTTGGGCTGTAATAACCAGCTGGCCCCTAGAAAAATTCAGAGGGAGGTTCATGTCTTCTCTCCACCAGACATTGATCAGTTTATTACCAGCATCACCTGATAAAGGGCTTGTGAGAATTGCAATATTGACCACTTTCTCTAGGCACACAGAAGTGAAGTGACTTGCGCAGCAAGTCAGTGATTGAGCTAGGAGTGTGCCCAGTTAAAATCTTGTCATCCTGCTTGTCCTTCTCACCTCCCAAAGGGAGCGTACAAGCAATGTCTCTGTTTTGTGTATGGTTGGATTTGTCCTGCTGTGAACAGGAGATGTTGAACTGCAGTGTTGATGTCCCTTTAGAGCCTCCTGCTGTTCCATAGAAGAAAAAACCCAAACCAATGAAACTGAGGGGAGAACACTTTCTGTCAGTGCTGATCAGAATGTTGCAGGAGTGGATGATTGCTTCTTGTGACTTCCAGAGCAGCAGTAGAACTCACATTGCACATTGTGACCTCTGAAATATACGTACATGTAAACATTTTAGCAAATGTTTGTGGATTTCAGACCTAGGAAAGGAGGAAGTTTGGACTCTGCTTCTCCCTTCCGTGCTTGAAAGGCTTATGTGGCTGAACACAGAGGGGGCTGTGTTCCTTCTTCAAAATCAGTAGCAGCAGCATTCAGTGTGTGAAGTCCCAGGCCGTCTCCTTTGGAGGTAGACCTGCGTGAAAAAATCTGGGCAAGCCCATGATTTCACTTCTCTAGATCACTATAAATGATGTTCTGAAGCCTGCCTTGCTGGGTTTGTCATCACATACTGTCTTTATTTTGGGGTCTGATAGAAGTGTATGATGAGATAAATATTTTGGTATGTTTAATTACCAGTGAGGTAATTCTTGGTGAATCATAGAGAAGTATATGTTGCTGTTGTGTACATGGGAGGGTGAGGTGGCTGGGGAAGTCATTTTGGTTGTACTTAGGCAGTTTTTGGCAAGCGCTAGGTAAATATGAGTTATAACTGAAAATAAAAGCAAACCATCCCTTCCCTAAGGTTAATTTCTATGCTTCCCATGTTCCAACAGTCAGGGAAGCCTTTCTGGGCTTGCATATGCTCCAAGCACCACTCCTGCTAGACCCTTTTCTGTTTCTCCTGCACACTGGCAAAGCCTTTTTAAGTCAGCACCATGGTATGCTTTGGATAGAATTATCTCTGATACCATCTCACTGAGGTCAGTGAAAGGATGAATGTGGATTTCTGGAAATCCATTTTCTACCCAGTGTGCCTGTATTCATTTCTTTGTCTAATGACCTCACTGAAATACAGTGGAGTATTCTGGGACGTGGGATTTGTGCAGCAGATGCCTTGGAAGGTGCATAGTGGTGGATGGATTGTTTTCTCTAACTAGTGTGTACGTTTAGTACCAGGCTAAATCCTTTTGGATTAGATAAGTGAGAGAAAGACTATTTCTAGAGGATATATTCTTTCCATGCCCTGGTTCTTGTGTGCTTACAACTTTGTTCTGAACTGGAATCAGCATGTTTGGCACATTAGATCTTTATGATCTGTTCCAACTATGAAGATTTGAAATAGCATCCAAAAAAAGTGCTGATTCCTTCAGGATGGCGCTCAGCAGTCAGCACAGCACTCTGTCACAGCTCTGCTTGCCAGCACACTGCATGCTATTTATATCTCCTCTTATCTGCTCCAAGTCTTAGCTGAAGGAGAAGCCCAGCAGGCTGGGGGCTGCTGATAGACCACATATAAGCCCTGGCACTCCCATTCACGTGTCATGTGTACCGTAATAGCCACAGTGTCTTTCACACAAATACTCAGACATTCCTAAAAGCGGCCATCTGGAACATTAGGCCTTACTCCTTTATGACAGAGATGGTCTAAATACCTTCTCTGGTCCAAATAATGTTCTATTTCTTTGTGCTATGTGCAGGCTTTTGTGTATTTGAATCTCACATCAATCTGAGAATCATCATGGGAAACCAACAGGTGATACCTTCTCTGGTGTTAAGTGTGGAGTAAGGGAGTGAGGCCCAGAAAACTCAAGACACTCTTCCCTTCAGACCTGTTGCTTCAAGTACATCAAGTCTTTGAAAGCAGAGTGGCTGGAGTGTTTGTACTGTCCCTTTGGAGGCTTTCTGTAGGGAACGGAACAGTCTTGAATTAGATAAGAGATCAGGCAAGTGGAGGCACAGCAGGAGAGCTGTGAAGCTGGAGGAGGTGAAAATCAGGGCTGGAGGCAGAGTAGTTAGAAACCTGCCTGGGAGGGCTGCGCAGAAGTGCTGCTGTGAAATAGCTGTGAGAAGGTGGTACTGTGAGTGAGGATCGGAGACTGTGGAGGCTGTGAAAGAGAAAGATGGAGCCAGGGAAGCAACTGTGAGACAGTGGATGGGCCTGAGAGTTGAGGAAGATAGGACTGAGCTCAAGGCAGGGGAAGAAGGACTTCTACAAGCAAAGGTGGTAGTTAGGAGCTGGGGATAAAATGACTGAAAGCCAACACCATGGTAGTAGATGTTGGAAAACACTAGTAATAGTAAGAACTATAAGAAGTATAAGTAAGAAGTATGTCATATATTTACAGGTCACCCTCGAACATCCCAAATGCTTTCATCAACTGTTACATGAATTGAATACATAGAGGTTATTTCTTCCAGAGAGGAACACACAGGAAGCAACTTAAATGAGAACAAGACAAATATTGTTTCCACAGCACATTAACCAAAAATTCTGAAGTTCTGGATAGACTGTACAGAGGCCTCTTAATGAATCCATGGCATGCCACTATGGCAATGGTGCAAAGGCATCGGGCTTTTCAGGTCAGCAATGGGACACAGCAGATTCTTTTGTGAATGAAAATAAAGGAAGGCAGAGCATAGTTATTTGAAGTGGTACCTGCTCAGGTTTGCCTGACACTGCTACTGTCACTACAAGTCTCACAGGAGCTTTGCTCACGTATCTCAGAACTGTCACTTTCCACCTTCTTTTGGAGATGTCACAAATGCCACCAGAGCATCCCCTCAAGCACTGACTCACAACTGACTTGGAAGGAAGCTGAATGAATCCCCACCGCCACTTTCTGCAGTGTTCTCTGCTTCTTTCCCATATCCACTCCAACCTACCCAATTACTTATCCTGACTGAGCCCTGGATTGCTGAGGAGGTCACAAGCTGACAGCATTTCTGAAATGACCAAACCCATTCATAGCAGCCTTCCAGTATCTGCAGGGGGCCTATAGGATGCTGGGGAGGGGCTCTTCATTAGGGACTGTGGTGATAGGACAAGGGGCAACGGGTTCGAACTTAAACAGGGGAAGTTTAGATTGGATATGAGGAAGAAATTCTTTACTGTAAGGGTGGTGAGGCACTGGGATGGGTTGCGCAGGGAAGTTGTGAATGCTCCATCCCTGGTGGTGTTCAAGGCTGGATTGAACAGAGCCTTGGGTGACATGGTTTAGTGTGAGGTGTCCCTGCCCATGGCAGGGGGGTTGGAACTCGATGATCTTAAGGTCCTTTCCAACCCTAACTATTCTATGATTCTATGGTTCTATGTTGTGACTGTGTAGAGTGGGATTATCCCGTGTATATAGAAGGTGTCCTTGTCCATGGTAAGGCAATGGGAACTAGATGACATTTAAGGTCCCTTGCAAGCCAAACCATTCTATGATTCTATGTCTTAGAAGCTGGGTACAGAGAAATAGACTTTATTTTACTTCCAAGAGTCATAAAACTGAGAGGAAAGAAGAGGATTGAAGACAGGATCAACAGTGTGTGAGCTGAGACTGTGAAGCTGAGAGAGGTGGGCCCTAGGAGGCAGATACTCTGATGCTGGGACGAGGGTGTTTGCATCAGAGCAGGGACAAGGCCATAGGGACTTTGAAAGGGAGAGGTGTGGAGAAGAGGCTAATCTACCTATTTAGAAGAAACAGTATTTGACCCTTGTGAGTACAGTATTTTCTGAATGCATTCTCTGTGGTTTTTCGTAACAAGAAGAACCTGTGTAGAAATGCCTTGAGACGATTTCAGTTTTCTTGTTCCTTGCAGTTTTCCATGATTCTTTGCCTGATTTGCAGTTCCAGCTGTACAAGCCTAAGTTGATTGACAAAATACCTACTAGACTGACTTAACTGGGATTCTGCCTTTCCCCTTAGAAAAAGTCCTTGTCTTTTGCAGGAGTATGTAAGGATACATCAGAGCTCCAAGTGTGCACTGGGGATCCAGCCCAGTTCCACCTTTGCAATAAGGGGTTTGCTGTAAAATATAGGGTCTGACTCTAACAGGGAGGGAGGGGTATCATGGCCAAGTCCCTTTGGTTACCTTTTGACATAGCTATGAAATACCAGAACTACAACTATTGTTACACTTATTTTCTTCTATATAACAGAAATAATTGCTATTAGTGAGTAATAAATTACACAGGCTTGTGAATTTACTTTCTTAGGATATATAGGTCTCCTCTCCATTTCCCCTGCCTTTATAGATAGTTCTGGCATGGTTGAATTTGCTAAGAGACTTCAGCTGAGGTCTAATGTGTATACTGTACATCATCCTGCACTAGCTGCAGGATCAGGAATGAGACTGTCCTCTCAACCTCAGTTCAGCTGAGGCTGGAAGCATTGTAAAAGCAACATATTTGCCCTCAGGGAGGATGGAAGGTCCAATTTGTGTCGTGCTTCACCGCTTGCTCTCAGCTGAGGCACAGTGCTTGCAGGCTGTGGCTCTTCCATTTCACAGCAGCAGCGTGAGTGTAGAAACAACAGCACCTATGTGAAGGAGCAGAGAAACATAAAAGAGAAGGGAAAAGCTGTTCTGTCCAAAGACATGGACCAAAATCTCAAGAGGACATCATCCATTGCTAGTCTTTACCGTACACACTCAAATGCACACGTATGCACAGACTGGGAGCCTTGATGCACAAATAAACTTAACAAAAATCAATATGTTGCTGACATTAGGGAAATAATAGAGAGTTGTACCTTTGGTGCTGGGATCAGCTCTCTCGTGTGTAGTGAGCAAAGCTGTTTGTAAGTCTTTGGAGCAGTAAAAAATGATTAATATTTAAATATATATGCCTTTTCCATTCCACTTTTCCTGAAAGGCATGCTATTATAGACCATGTTATCCCAGAGGCTGTTACAAAAATGGACACAGCAGGTGTGATGTGCATGTCTATTTCTTTGTTTCTTATTTCTTTTTCTTTTAATTCAGTTTCTTTTGCTCTTTCCTACCCCAGTATTGCTGTTAGAACTGTCATGCTGTCTTTGTAAGAATTCTGGCAGGCAAGAGCTGACACCAAGACAAGTAATTGATACTGGGTAATGGTAATGGCATCTCTCAGGCTTCCACCTGTTTGCCAGAGCTCCCCACTGTGTGGGTAGGGAAGCTTATTTTTGTATAACAAATACAGAATCAAAGCAAAGGGATTTTGAAAGTATATTCTCACATTTTGGGGCTTCTGGTCTGCTCTGATAATGAAGTTATGTAAGAAGTCACTGTTGCTGTCAGGATGCTTTGGACTTAGAGGACATTGAATGAAAAATCAAAGAGTAATGAAAACAGTGAAATTTACTCACTCTAGAAATGCAGTAGTGGGACACTGTCTCTCCTCATTTAAGACAGCGGAAAGTGTTACAAAAATGGAAGGTGTTAGGTCCCTGCAGTGGTGTGTGCACTATGCTGTAGATAAATCAGTGCAGTCCATTTATAGCCATCAATATGAAACGGTTAACAAAAAGTCCTCTCATGGATGACATGTACTTTTTTGCTTATGGTGATGTGTAGCAGGTACCTCTCATAATGGAGAGGATTTTCTGTATAATATAGGTCTTACTACATCACTAGTAAGACAGTTGGGAGGGCGCGGCAGCTGGGAGGGAGTGCTTAGCAAACCCTGCTTACTCTGCTGCTGTACACATGCAGGGGAGCTAATTTGCTTCATCCTGAATCGAATTCATTGCTTTTATGCAATAATCGATTCTTTTCCTTGAATCATCAGTTTCTTAAACTTTGGGATTAGAGACAACTTTTTAAATGCCAGACTTGCAGACATAGAAAAGTAAAATTGGATTTCACGATTCAATAATTCTTCTGACACCTCTTTCTGTTATGACTGTCTTGAAGGTATTCTCATGAACCAGCATTAGTCCCACTTCAGCACATCTTCATCTTCCAGACATATTTGGCCAACAGAGCATTTAATGTGCTCTCAAGACACGCTGAAGGTAGAGAGAGGTCAGCAGTGCTGCAGGGCATTGAGGCAGAGCTGGGTATGGATCCCATATGACAGTCAAGCGCAGTGCTGGCTAACGTGTATTGTGAGAAATGGTGAGAACTGCTCAGTAGTTTCTGCTATGAGAGCTCAGCCCTATGCAGGGATTTAAAAAGAATAAATCCTCAGGTTTGTCTTTGCTAATCATAACTGCCCCGAAAATGTAGGCAGGAGAAGGTGACTAGTAATTAACACATGGGGAAGAACAGTTGTGCTGGAGCAAGCAAAGGACCTTACATTCAAATACCTCGTTTCTGATGGTATTTGGTAATATATAAGATGCTTAGGGGAGAATGAAAGAAATGGAGTAGTACCTAAAATGCAGGTGTATCAGAAATTTCTGCAAGGAAGAGCCCATGTCTTCTCTTTTGCTTCATTTTTGATGATTCCAAGCATAACTGCCTTTTAAATTGCCTCTTGAGTATCAAAGTAACACTTTCCTGGACTCGTTCATGATGACTCCCCTATTACTTTCTTTAGGGGCAGTAAGTCATCTGTTGATAATTATATATATTTAGCATTGCTTTACCCTTGTGCACATTGCTTTATTTTAAGAATATTGAATTTGAGTGCTCATTCCCATTGTGAGATCTGAGACTCCTTGCAGTCACATTTTGATTTAATTACCTGAAATAACCTTGTATCTTTACCAAACCAATCAAGCTTCTTCAAGTCACTTAATTGTGTGCCTGCAAGGCAATTTAGCTTTGAAACACACACCTCCAATGCGTGTCTGTTTTGAATACCAATGCAGGTTTTCATACTGCTAATGATGGTTGAGCTTTGCTAACTATTCTTTCTGATTTAAATACCCAAATAAAATGACCAAGGCCAAAGTCCAAGATTCAGGTTTTTTAAACACATGATTACACCTCTGAATCATGGGCACTGCAACCTCCTGTGTTCAGTATCAGACTTCACATGGGTGCACAGGGACAGCACAATCTAGTTAGACTCTCCATTCCCGTTCTTCTTGGTTAATGCTGTTCTTGCATTTAGAGAAGAGTGCGTATTTCCTCTGGAGATTAGGGAGCAGTACTGAAAGCACATTTATTTGAGATATTAAAGGGCAGAAATTAAAGTGCAGTCTTGCTTTTTCCATCCATATAGCTCAATATGCGGAAGTAATCTTAATCTTGTGTCTGACTGTGGCAGTAAGTAGGGAATTGGTAATAGTTGATAATATACTTGCTTTATAATTACTTGCGCTGATAAAATTGATCCAAACCAAAGAACTGGGAGAGCAACCACAAACGGACCTCACAGGGCAAGCCTGCTGTCTGAAAGGAGTTTTTAATTCTGAATGAATTTGAAAGATCAGAAAAGGCTTGATTAAATCATAAAGTAAGTGAAGTCTCCTTTCGGTAAAGATGCAATTAAATAAGAGAGTAATAAAGCACGAATAATATCCATTTCCTTACAGATTGTTGGCTCAGATTGGTTTTAGTAAGTACGCGACCTGGATGAAAAAGGCAAACTCTTTGGAGAATTCATTTCTTTATAGGGAACTAGAGGATCTTACAGTAGAAAGTAAGGGATTTAAAAGAAATAAAATTGAATGGAAAGGTGCCCCTCAAAGGCTATAGACAACTGTAGGTGCTTTGGAATACACAAGGTATTTGTCATGGGAGCAGCCATCCAGCAAGCTGGGGATTTTTCGCATGAAGAATTCACTCAATACATCATGCCTTTTGCCCCAAACACTCCAGAGTTGGTTTGATACAAATCTTTAGCCTTGCAAGAATGAAGCCTGCTGAATGTTTAATAGCTCCTGTTGATAACAAACTCCTCTGTTCTTCCCTGGTGGCAGCTGCCTTTGTGGGATCTGTGCCCACTGCAGGGCTGTCCAAGCTGAGCTGTCTGAGCAGGGCTGGCTGAGGGTTGTATGAGATTAATTAGTGCCAGGATGTGAGTTCTTTGAAGCTGGAATTTGGATACAATAGCTCTGGGGTTTCTTTTTGTGTTGTAAGAGGTATTTTTAATGAGTTATAAGTATGCATTTCTTTAACCAGGGGTTTGCTGTTTTGCACACATGACCAGTATGATCGCAAGTGGAGCTTTACCCAATAACTTCCAAAGTGTTCTAGAATTTTTGGAAATGTCTCAAAACCAGACTTGGCTCAGCTGATGACCTCTTCTTAAAAATTCACCTGCTGACCCTGGTACTCTTCTACATCCATATTGGGATTTGGAAAAGTACATGGCTAGTATTTATAGGCATATGTGGTATTCTGGAGATTCCATGCTAGAGTCTCCCAACACAGACCCATTGTCCTTCAGTGCTAAGTAGCTCAGGGGCAGAAAAATGCAGTGGGGCTGTGGCCTGAGCAAAACTGGAAAGGATTGCTTGGGACCACCAAGTTCTTATTCACTTGATCTGAGAAGAAATCAGTTTCCTGGGATATTAAGTTCTTTAAGTCACTGTCTCTGCTTTGTCCTTTTCAGTTACTTCATTTGAAAATGAGTGGATATTTAATAGTTTTCCATATCCTATTCAATATCCTTTCCAGCACACTCCCAGAGAAAATGACTTGAGGAAAATAGGGAGAAGACAATTTGGCAGCACTAATTCGCCATTAGCTACTGATTATGTTTGTGGATGCTCAATATCATACGCAGAAATAATGCAGAATGACTTAATTGTTTGCTTCATAATGCTGGTTTGCTTCCTTTTCTGGTTAGCCCACTTAAAAGCACCTTAGAGAAGAGAGGAAAATATCAGCCAGCTCCTTATATAGAGACTTTTTTCAAATTTATTTTATTATCATTATTTTTTAACCTTTGAATACTTTAGCTTATTAAGTGGGACTTGATTTTGCCTCCCCGCTCTGGTGCAAACCACAGTCATTGCCTATCCAGAGGCCTTCTGACCCACGTGGGATAGGTGTGATTTTCCCAGTCTGGTTTTTGGATGGTGCCTTTAGCAGGGAGGGTAGAGGATGACAGTGAGCCAGAAACCTCAGTAGTGTGTATGCACAGGGACCTCGCCTGAACTGTGCGCTGCTCCTGCGTGTGCAGCACTGCAGGCTATTAAGCTTGCTTGACTGGAGAAAGGCATGATTTAAAGTCAGCCTAAATGACAGCAAGATTAAATTATCACTGTGACATGACACTGGCCACAGTTCATTCACAGGGCTAAGTCACAGTCAGCTTCATGTCAGTGAACTCTAAGGACTGACGTGCACTTGGCAGTGCCTGAAGTTGCAAGGGGTAAAACAGTTGTCATCCTTTGCTCTGCTTCTTCAAGTGCCAGACATCTGAATGGGCCACAGGTCAGCAGCGGATGGGCTGTAATATTTAGCCTGGAATATGACTGGAAGTCAAAATGGATGTGGCATACCTTGAAGTGCAAGGCTGAAGAAAGTAATGGTTTTGGAGTGGGAGTCTGTCGATAGCAGGCAGTGGGGGAAGAAAGTGTATCAAGACTGGCAGTATAATCCAGTGCCAATTGCGTGTCATGTTACATCACAGGCCAGGAAGTTTCAATAGGGAAAGAAGAGGTTTCTTACATAGACTTGCACTGTGTTTATTCTTAATTTAGAATAAACATGGTTTTTCCTTTCTACAGAAAAAAGGTGAGGGTTTTCATCTGGCTGTAGATTGAGAACATTAAATACACATAATTTATTGTAAAACTTGTTCTGTGAGTGCTCACACCTGCCACCAAAGCTGTGTTTTATAGAGCAGTTGCACACGGGATTAAAACAAGTGATTTGATTGTATGACAAATGGCTATTAATTCAGAAGTTGCTTGTGTCGTGTTTAGGTTAATCCACACATGACCAGCTGAAGGAGGCTTCTGCAGTGAGTAATGTCCTTCCTGGACTGCTTGCACTGAATCTGAGACTGGGAGTCAGGACACCTCTTGTAGAACTGACTTGGTTCTGCAGCCTGATTTTGGGCACACTGCCTCAACCCCATCAGCACTCAGTTCCCCTCTGACCTTGAGTTTATCTTCCTTTTTAGGATGCAGATGTACCAGAAGTCAGATTCCCTTTGATGAGGTGTTTGTGCTGTGCAGTCATGATCTCTGCTTCTGAAATAATCTTTCATTTAATCTGCCTGGGTAAGGGGCCTCTCTGAGACCTGCTAATTTAGGAACCATTCCAGAAAAGCAGATCCTTTTTTTTTCCAGTGTTGGTTTTTAATTGGAGCTGAATTTTCAGTGCAATCAGAGAAATGCTTTAATTTGCTTTGCACTGCTGTCTCCTCCTTATGGTGCATTAACGTTGCTGAAATAACTGATCTTCACACACGGCTCCCAGCCAGGAGTTCTGAACACTCCTCTAGCCACTGCAATTGAGGATGTTCAGCCTGGAGAAGAGAACGCTGTGTGGAGACCTCATAGCAGCCTTCCAGCATCTGAAGGGGGCCTATAGGGATGCTGGGGAGGGACTCTTAGTTAGGGACTGTGGTGAGAGGACAAGGGGTAACGGGTTCAAACCTAAACAGGGGAGGTTTAGATTGGATCTGAAGAAGAAATTCTTTACTGTAAGGGTGGTGAGGCCCTGGAATGGGTTGCCCAGGGAAGTTGTGAATGCTTCATCCCCGGCGGCGTTCAAGGTGGGGTTGGACATAGCCTTGGATGGCATGGTTTAGTGTGAGGTGTCCCTGCCCATGGCAGGGGGGTTGGAACTGGATGATCTTAAGGTCCTTTCCAGCCCTAACTCTTCTATAATTCTATGATTCTATGTTACTATCAAGAAGCTGTGCTTTGTAGGGACTGTGGGTCTGGGCTTGTGAGGTGCTGGGTTACCCCCAGCCTGACTGCTAAGTCAGTAGCTGTGTGGTGTGTTTTTTTGGTTGTGGGGTTATTTTATGGGGCGTTTCTTGTTGGTTGTTTTCTTCCTAGGGATTTTAGAGTTACTGTCACTCAATGGAATACTAAAGAGAGAGTGAAAAAGAAGCTGTTATCAGCCATCGAGGAAAGATGTGTGCTGTGCTGGATCTGGTCAGGGCCTGTTGGAGGGGAAGAGGTCTTGCTGATGAACAGTCAAAGGAGAAGCAAACAGGGGGTGCACTCTCCATTCTGAAAACTAGGCCAGGCCTCATTAGGCAGCATTTTCGTATGTCGCCTATCAGATAAATCCCAGAGTGCAATACTTCTTTTCTGAATATAAATGAACTTGTGTTAGTTGTGTGGATGTCAGAATCTGCCTTAGACTATATTCTTACCTTAGCACTGATGTTTGCCCAGCTCCTGCAAAATGCTGAATGTTAACTCCTCGAGAAGTTTATAGCTCTTCAATTTACTGTCTCAAGCACTGCAAACCCAATTAGATTCTAATACAAGCATGTGCAAATCATGCCATGAGTGTTTCAAATGACATTTTCATGCTTATAGCTCTTGGCTGCTAATCAACATGCAGAAATGCTCTAACATTTAAATAGCTTTAGCAAACTTCACCAGAATTACTTGCTAAGAGCAAACTGCAACATTCATTTCACTCTAGCTGCAGGCTTTCAGGTTTGACATGAACCCTTCAGATCAGCAGTTGCACTTACTGCTAAGAAGCAGAGTTTTCATCATGTGCTAGTTTGGTTGATGTAGGCTACTTGAAAGGAACCCCCTGGAGTGATCCTGAGGAGTAAGATATCAGTAAGGCTAGGATTTTTATGCTTTTAAACCAGTAGCAATAGAGCTGGTAGCTAATGTGTTTCTCTTCCCATGTGTTTTTTTGTTGTGTGTGTTTATTTTTAAGTAGAGAAACCTACTTGCAAAACCCCTGCTACTGTTTCTGCAGATCTCCATTTGTGCTTTAATGACTCGAGAACACTGGACCCATGACTGTAGCCTCCCTCTCCAGGTTTACTAAATGTAGTGTGGGGAGGGTTGTATTGTATGGAAGAGCTTTCAGATGCTGGTGCTTCTACTTGTCATAGTTTAAGCCCAGCCGTAACTCACGCAGTCGCTCTCTCACTCCCCCCTTCCTTCCACCCACTCCCAGAGCAATGGGGAGGAGAATCAAAAGGATTTGACTCCCACGGGTTGAGATAAGAACAGTCCAGTAACTGAGGTATAACACAAACCGCTGCTGCTGCCACCAATAATAATAATGATAAGGGAAATAACAAGGGGAGAGAAAACAACCAGTCACCACCCGCCAACTGATACCCAGCCTGACTGAGCAGTGGTCTGGGCCTTCTGGGTAACTGCCCCCAGTTCATATAGTGGGCATGATGTGCTGTGGTACGGAATACCTCTTTGGTCAGTTTGGGTCAGGTGTCCCGTCTCTGCTTCCTCCTGCCTTCCCCTCCTCCCTGGCAGAGCATGAGCCTCAGAAAGCCCTTGGTCAGAGTAAACATTACTGAGCAGTAACTGAAAACATTGGTATTATCGGCGCTGTTCCCAGGCCTAAAGTCAAAACCACAGCACTGCACCAGCTACTAAGAAGGAGAAAAATGACTGCTGCTGCTGCTGAACCCAGGACACCACTACATTTTAGAATGACCAGTTGGAAAGAGCTCTGGAAAAATCAAGTTTCCATTTTATAGGATTGGTTTTGCCTTTAAGTGATAGCAGAAATATGTATAGGAACTTGTTGTTTGCCTTTTTCAGTTTTCTGTTTATTTCACATTCTATTTTTAAATGTAAATCTGTGAAGGCATTTAACAGCTCTGTCATCCCATTCCATGTACAGATTAGCCTTGTTAATAGACTTCAACAAATATTCTAGAGCTTGGCAGAAGAGTGAGAGTGTGGCTCATGAAGGGGATGCTGAGTATCTGAGTTCTGCCTGGTCCATTAACCTCTGGCTTGTCAAGAACAGCGTGATGCTGGGGTGAGCATAGCAAAATACCTTTCTCCCCCTCTTTGTTAGGCAGAATGGTTATTGAAAATCATTGTGCTCACCAAATGGATCAATACACTGGAAGTTAATTCACTGCCTCTGTTCTGCACTGTCCATTACATACCATTGTGTCAGGTTTTTTTTTTTTCAGTAGCCAATATAGAAATGATTTTCATATTCTTTCTACCAGACTGCATCTTTTTTTGTATGTGAACCTAATAATCCTTTTCCCTTCCCACTTACTTGTTTATAGCAAGCTGACATGAATCAGATCCCCTTGATCTGCTTGTGGATCTGATGTAACTGAGTTTTTGCCTGTGATAAGTAGTGAGTGTGGCTCATTTTGTGCTCATTTCACATGTAAAATGAAATTAAATGTTGCTGCTCCTGGTTCCTGCCGCAGACACCAAAGGCCTCAGAGAGGCAGCAGTGATTCAGAGTGAGGTGGTGAACAGAAGGGTGCCTACAAAAGGTGTCATGGAGGGGGTGAGGTACCTCCCCAAAAAACACAGCCCCTTAATCCAGGCCCTGGGACACTCTTAGTGAACTCCATCACCCATGGAAGAGAAATCAGGTTCAGAAAGAAGCTTCAGGAAAAACACTGTCTCCCAGCACATTCACACGCACAGTAATACAGCAGTAAAATACAGCCAATGTTTTCACAGTCTCTTTCCTCCCAGAGTTTCCGAGTATTTTGCAGACTACTTTCAAAGAGTTTTGAATCCCTGTGATGAGGTGATTCCTGGTAATTATCTATCTATCTATCTATCTATCTATCTATCTATCTATCTATCTATCATCTATCTATCTATCTGTCTATCTATCTATCTACCTATCTATCTATTTTTTAACTACTGGTAAAAATGAGGTCTAGGTTATGCTCCAGGAGGTTTTGCATCTCATCTCCTGGCCTTTTTGATCACATTGGTTCACTTACTAAAGAGAGAGCATGTCTTAAAAAAAAAAAAATGTAAAAAAAAAAAAACAAAACACTTTCTGGTTCAAATATTTCCTTATTATCAAAATACCAATTAAAACCCTCAAAACCCAAATATATAGGCATAATAAAATTTCCAGTTCCAAAATAGACTGCAGCTCTACATCAGCTTCTTGCAGACCTGCACAGGCAAGACCACATATAATTGAGTAGTAAATATATCTGGGTTGGCTGCTAACATTAGTAGTATCTGTCCATAGTTAACATGTATTTCAATATATATTCAGTAATAGTTTGACAGTGACAGTGAAATTACAGTGAATTATAGTGCTGTGATAACTTTTCTGTTGGTGCCATTGTTGAGAAGTAACTGTGTACAAGCCATGAATCATTGTTCTGTTGCTCATTCCTTGCAGTGTCTTGCTGAAATGTTTTATAATGTTCTATTTACAAAGGCACAGTATCTCCAGACAGCCGCCTAAAAATAAGTAATGGTTAAGTAGTGAACACAGGAGCAGAGAGGGGCCTTCTCTCAGTAGCTCAAGGCTGAGAACATACGAGCACGCCAAGGAGTGTTCTTCAGTGTGCTGTCTGTAACTGCTGCAGCGCTTAGATGCCCCAGCTGAGAATCGGAGCCTCACACTGGCAGAAAGTGTTAACTCCTTCTTCAGCTTGATCCTTAGAACTGTCAGCCTTTTGCTCACTGTTGTGGAGCTGCTTCAGGGCTCACCTCCTGCCAGGTTCTCCTGCACAGGGGCGGGAGAAGCACAAAGCTCAGGCAGGTCCCTATGGGTGAAGTTGTTGCTGCTATTGTTATTGCATTTAATGTCAAGCGCCAGCAGATTTCTTGATACTGTGTCAGATGGAGGTGGATGTTTTCTATTCTCTTGAGCTTACAATCTCAGTGCCGCCTCTGTGAGCTGTACAGCCTTTGACTGGTCAACTGATGCTTTCAGTCCTTTTTGAAGTCACAGTAACAGCAAATACTGTTGCAGCAACTGGATATTAATGTGCTGGAAGTCTCTGAGGAGAAGTTACTTGTTGGGCGTATTAACTTGCTTGCTTTATTTGGGGATGATCAGAAAGCATTTTTCTGTGAGGTATTTGTCCTGCTGGATTTGAAGGAAGAGAGGATAATGCTGGATTTGAGTAAAGAGGTGAAACCTGGTGCATGAGTTGTGCAAGGAAGTGAATGCTAGGAGGGCAGCTTTGGAAGAAAGCTGGTGGAAAAAGGCTGGTCACAGCAGGAGCTGAGAGGAGACCCTTTTGCAGGAGGAAGGGGATAATTAACAAATGTCCTACCAGCCCATTCATGAAATAAAGCAAAGTGTGGAAAGCCAGAATTGTGATGGAGGGAGCAGAGCCTTGATGCTTCTTGGCACCTTTGAAGAATACCTGGCTTCATAAGTGTTTCAGACAGAACAGTTCTGTTACCACCCAAAAGCCTCATCTGCATCCTTAGCCTGCATTTGCTATGGTGCCATGGGAAGCCATGACTCCAAAAGACAAGCTCTGAAGCAGCAGTTCTCTTGCATTAATCTTTGCCTACAATATGCTTCCTTTGCCTCTGGGGCATTCCCAACAACATTGTAAATAATGAATCAGCACTGTCCATCTTCATCATAGCAGGCATAGCAGAAATATAATTGAGAAAACTACATTTGCATTTCTTTCTGTGCTCTGTCCCTTCATATTAGGATTCTTGGAACACTTGCAAATGTTCTATAACATCATGTACTTTCTCCGTCTGAACTTTCAATTTGTACTGTAATGGAGCATATTACTAACGCTATTAATTCATCTGTTTACCCAGCAACAGTCTCAATGTCTTCATAACTGGCAGTTTCATAGGGGGAAGCTTCATACTGGTGCCATGACAAAGGGAAAATTGCTAAAGAAAACATACACATGCACGCATATGTATGCAAATATATCTATGTATAAAGTAACAGGAGAAACCAATCTATGTAAAAAATTCTTCTAGGGACCATCCCATGTGTAGTTGGTGCTTTCTGGTATATTTGTGTGCTACAAATAGAATCCTATTAAAAGAAAACAAATACGGAGAAGAATCAGTTAGTTTGGACTGGGGTGAGTTGATACTTTCAAATATGCTGAAAGTTTTAGGAAAAAATTGATAAAAATGTTTTCCATAGAAGACCCACCATTGAATTTCTATTTGATTTGAAACTTTTGATGAATCATAGAATCATAGAATAGTTAGGGTTGGAAAGGACCTCAAGATCATCCAGTTCCAACCCCCCCGCCATGGGCAGGGACACCTCACACTAAACCATGCCATCCAAGGCTATGTCCAACCCCGCCTTGAGCGCCACCAGGGATGAAGCATTCACAACTTCCCTGGTCAACCCATTCCAGGGCCCCACCACCCTTACAGTAAAGAATTTCTTCCTCAGATCCAATCTAAACTTCCCCTGTTTAAGTTTAAACTCATTACCCCTTGTCCTCTCACCACAGTCCCTAACTAAGAGTCCCTCCCCAGCATCCCTGTAGGCTCCCTTCAGGTACTGGAAGGCTGCTATGAGGTCTCCACGCAGCCTTCTCTTCTCCAGGCTGAACAGCCCCAATTTTCTCAATTATAAACATAAAATTAGAAGAAAGAGCACTTCATGCACTTGCAGAAGAGACTGCAGTTGTGCTGGTACATTTACACTGAGCTTCTGAATGAATGTGTTCAGCCAGCAGCCTCCCTCACTTCAACGGTCGGTTCAAACCTTTTTTAGTACACATATGTTGTTTGAGCATCTATTTTGCGTTTGGTTCCAGCTCTGTTAATGAAGGGGTGGAATTCTGAGCCCTTGATAGATGATGTTTCTCAAATTAAATTTTAAATACCACTACTTTCAAAAACAGTGAGAAGTTTTTAAACTTTGTATCAGTAGTACCCTCACTGTGTCTTTCTACAGCATCCTTCATTGGAATACCATTTAATATGCTTTATTTGATGAATAATATAAACCAAGGTGCAGTATGTGTTATTAATGATACATGTAGGGAGAACTTGAAAAGCTGAAGGCTGGGGGGCCCTGAGCTATAACACTACACAGTCTGATGGTCTGTGAGGAAGCCAGAAGCTCTTGATGCAGTGTTGAGCATAATCCTTGTTGTGCAGTGACCTCTTCTGCCAGAGGGATGATAAAGGCTGCTCTTGAGCTATCTGCTGGGCAGTGACTGGCAACTTCAAGTGCAACCCACAGGTCAAAAGCAATCTGTAAAACTACTGTGGAAAGACCCAAGGGGCTTCAAATGCAGTTAAACTTGTAACAACCTGTCCCCATTCTGTTACTAAAAGCCAGTCATGAGGTAGCTTGCATGTGCTAATAACATCGGTGTTGTAGATATAACACAGATACAGTCTGGATAAAACCTGACAGGAAAACTAAACATTAATAATGATGTCAAACTTGTGTATGTGCAATGTAGAACTCAAGGCACAGTTATTCCAGTTTAGTGGAGGGTTGTTTTACCTGAAAATATTTCTACAATAAGTAGAATAACGTGAATTTTTCTCTGTCATTACTTTCATTTCCTCCTCAAAATTTCTAGGTCATGTCTTCTGATGGGGATTAGTGCTGATGGTAGCAGTTTTGTCAAATAAGAAATCAGTTCACTATGGCACTGTGTGATTGTTGTTGTACATACTTGTTTTGTTACATACACTATGGCACAGTCTTGGGAATGGATTAAAACCAGAGCCCTGTTGCACTGGGTGCTGCTGTGCACTCTGGGATATCATCCCTGTTCCAAAGAATCCATCTGTACTGTCCCACACAGGTCACCTCCAAATGGTGGAGTATTCTCTCTCTGCAAGACAGGCAGGGAGCAGCTTGGCCAACTAATGCAGGAAGTCTGTGAGTAGCTGCTTCCTAGCATCTTCCAAATCCCTTTGGAACAAAGCCTGGAAGTTCAGTAATGGAGAGACAAATGGCGTTCCCACTGTTTTGTGTTTCTCTTTTAATGATTAAAACCAAGTCTTGATATGTTAGCACTGACAGAGAAGAAAGGAGATTTGCCTTGCCATGAGACATGTATTCATCAAGTAAAAATGAGATACCTCTTTTTTCAGACTCAGTATCCAGAGTATATGACACTGTGGTGTATGCTGTGGATAGTGTACAGTGGATTGACAGAGCAGAGTGCTAGGTGAGCTCTGCCAAAAGGCTCCAGACTGCTAGGTTGCTTCCCCAGGAGCACCTTGGTTGTAGGTCTTGTGGATCTACTGATTGTAGCGTAGTGATATACACAGATTTACAGGATGAGATGAGCAATTCTCGTTTCAACACAAACACTAACTTGGTTTCTGCATCCAGTAAATTTTGGTTAAAAACATATTGTGAAAAATGAAAGAAGTAGCTAAATAGTGGAAATCAAAGGTATTACCCGAAATGCATCAGATGTTACCTACCTGGGCAGGGCTCCAAGGATGAGCACCTCTTTGTTTCAGGTCTCTCAATTTATATTTTTCACAGAGTAAATATAGCAAGTAAGCAAGAAGAGGTGAAGCAAATACTTGATATAGTCAAAGGCTCAATTATGCATCAGTGGATTCAATTTATAGAGTGGAGAGGCATCAATCTTGGACAAGTCTGTCTCCCAGACAGAGCACTAAGGCATGCACTGACAGAATGAATTAAATAGAGCGCTAGCCAGAAGTCACTCTTTCAAAAGGTAATTTGATTCAGTCCTACAGAAATTAGACTCCAGAAGTGGGATATTTACATTTCTTTTTTGAAATAACTCAGGATGTGTAGAAAAATGAGTGCGTTTATTACTGGCTTGCTTGCTCTTAGGAGAAAACTTCTCTTTTGACACAAGCACATCTCTCCAGAAGTGAGCAAGGGCAAAGACAGCCCTGTACACTATTCACAGACACTAAGCACCTCAGACTATGTCAACGATATACTTTTCCCAGATGTGTTTAAATGCAAGTGAGCTGTTTGTGTGCAATCTGCATAATGCAGGTACTGTAGAATGCATACAGGACTAAAGAGCATCAAAAGCCATCTGTTTCTGCTTCTCTTAGTAGTTTGTCCTTGTGCTGTTGGTACTGTGTGCTCTGTACGCACAGAGTGCCATAAGAGACATAAAAGAACAGTGCTGAGGATTGAGAATGAAGCCAGTTGCATTCCTGTTTGCTTTTGTGTGCAAATAAAAGCTTTTATAGGACTGTGGTCTCACTGCATATCAGACTAGGAAATAAGTAGATCTTATCCTCTGTTGTTGCAGATAACCAAATCTTGGTTCTCTACTCTTTTATGGGCTTGTACATCTGAGCTGGGTTAAGTTTGCTCCCATTACTCCTGTTGGAAGGAGGCTTATCTTTCAGGACAACCTGCCAGATTTGGAGACTTGTTCTTTTCTGTTGGAAAAGCTTTTATAGAAGCAGAATACATCAAGCAGCCGAAACTAGAAGAATTTTATATCAAATGCCGAGGAACAGAGAGTTGCAATCAAGCTATCTTGAGCCCTTAGGTTTGTTTGAAGCTTTGAAGTTCCATCTGAAGTCCTAGATGATGAAATGCTGGTTTACTGCCAAAAGAGGGAAAATCACGTGCGTCTATCTCCAGTGAGTTCTGCTAGAGGAGCTGCTATCCATTCATATTAGCTGAGTAGAGGTGAGCAAACACAGAGCGAACTGTGGTGGAGGACTGTGTTCCGTGCTCTCTCACAAGCCTCATCCACTCATATATGAGAGGCTTGGAGACAGTTTGGATCTTCCTCAGAACGCAGTGCCTCCTCCTCTTCTTCCTGCTCCTTCATTCCACTAATGAGTTAGCAGCTCCACTGGAAGTTGGTGAACACAGCAAAAATGTGTTGACATCAGACCTTGTTTTTGTGTGGCCTGAGCAATCTGTTTGGCTCATGATTCGTGGCTCATGTTGATTGCAGGGAGCTGCACAGTGTGTTTCGTGGATGTTTTTCACTCATAGTTGGCAGGGCCACAGGCTCCTGTAGCTCACTTCAGTGACTCCTTCACTTGTATTTCCAATTCCTTTGCGTGAAAGCTCTGTCTGTCACAGGCAGCCTTTCCCCTGGCTGTTAATTCCCCCTCCCTGGCTGATTGACTGTGCTCCCATGCTGCCCCGCTTTGGAAGTTAATAGTGTTATAGAAATGCAAGTAACGGCTCACGTGGTGACTTGAAAACGAAAAGTGACCAAAGGAGGTGATAGCCAATTTGTCAGGATTCTTGCAGTGAGGGAGTTCACCTCCTCTGAGTTATCCAAAATTGCATTTGGCTGGTGGCAGCCTTAATGGACTGATTGTCATTTTGATAGACAGCCCTACAGCACAGTACAATGCAGCTGGTATAGATTAAATGAAGACGCAGTGACAGTGGTGGCTCAGTGCTGTCATCAGGGTACATCCACTGCACAGCAAGTGTGGGCCCAAGGCTGTCCTTGAGCCAGCCCTGCCAGCCATTCCTCACTCCCTGCGTGAAAGGCTCTGCTGTCATGTATGAGACAGACTCAAGGCCGCATCAGGGGGCCCCCAGGACTAAAATGCCTGCCTGCAGTGGTAAATAGGACAGATGTGTCATGCCAGGTTTGCTGATTGTATTGGGTCCGCTTTGCAAACAGCATAACATCTCTATGGAGGTCACTTTCTAGTCTAGGTGACATTCTAAAGCACTTTTTTGTGCCATGTTCTTGCTGCTTTTAGACTGAAGAACTTAAAAGCTGTGTAAAGGGCAGGTATGTTTTTCATTGCTTTCCTCTTCTGATTGACATTTGCTGATTTGTAGTTTGCATGCTTTTCATTCTTTTATTTGGATACTGAGGAGCAGAGAATACTTACGTGTGTTATACCTTGGCTTGAAAAGAAACTTAATTCCTTTTTTAATTTTAATTAATTTTTAATCAATTTTTTAATTTTAATCTGTAATTCCTGAATTTCCCTTCAACTCATCCTTCTCCCAGTGTCCTTTTCTTGTTTTCCGTCAGCTTGGGTACTCTCAGCAAATCTGGTTACTGGTTCTCTCTGTCGTCGTTTAAGCCCAGCCGGCAACGCAGAACCTCGCAGCCACTCTCTCTCTCCCCCTCCCTCCTCCCCCCGCTCCCAGAGCGATGGGGAGGAGAATCAAAAGGATTTAACTCCCACGGGTTGAGATAAGAACAGTCCAGTAACTGAGGTATAACACAAACCACTGCTGCTGCCACCAATAATAATAATGATAAGGGAAATAACAAGGGGAGAGAAAACAACCAGTCACCACCCGCCAACCGATACCCAGCCTGACTGAGCAGTGGTCTGGGCCTTCTGGGTAACTGCCCCCAGTTTATATAGTGGGCATGACATGCTGTGGTATGGAATACCTCTTTGGTCAGTTTGGGTCAGGTGTCCCATCTCTGCTTCCTCCTGCCTTCTCCTCCTCCCTGGCAGAGCATGAGCCTCAGAAAGTCCTTGGTCAGAGTAAACGTTACTGAGCAGTAACTGAAAACATCGGTGTTATCGGCGCTGTTCCCAGGCCTAAAGTCAAAACCACAGCACTGCACCAGCTGCTAAGAAGGAGAAAAATGACTGCTGCTGCTGAACCCAGGACACTCTCAAACTACAGCATCTTGGAGATTGAAGTATTTGAGATGTTTTGGGTTTGGCAATACAGAAGGTCCTGAGACGTACTCCATTCCTTTGGCCATTGGGAGCCTTGGGAACACAACCAAAATCAGCCTGAATGAAGGAGTAAAAGGTGGTGTTGCTAGAAAATTTGGGAACGGCTGGACATCAGAAAACCACTCAGGAAGAAGAACAATGAAGTGGTTTAGATTTCTTGACTTAGAGAAAACTCAATAATAAAATCTTTTTCATGCTCTTAGCTTGTTCTCACAAAAATGTGTCTTCGCGTTTGTGATACAGAGCAGAAGGTGTTCATGTTGGTGAATGCATGTGACAAAGGAATCTCAAAACTATATAAATACAGATCATGTTCATTCCATTATGAACCTGGAGAAGGTGAGAAGTGGGGAGATGATCTCCAAAGTGGGAATATGCTGGTTTTAAAGTGAAGATGCTGCAAAACAACTGCTCCCGGGGTCTTGAGAAGAGTTATAATGCCTCCTCTTGCATTTGACTTCCACATGGTTCTTCCAGATATTTCAGGTATTCAAACTGGCCAAACATTTCTGCTTGCTTTATCTGCTTCTGTGTGCTCTGGTTCTCTGTCAAGGCAAGGATTTCTTGAGAATCTTCTGCAACTGCTGAGTTGATGTTGGTTTGTTTTTCTTCACTCGGGGTTATAATTTTGCTTGATGTGATTGCAGGGCTCAGTATTGCTTGAAAGTAATTTGGGTGTGGTACACAGCCCACATCAAACACTTGTTTGTGGCAAGCACATGGGTGGCTCTGGCCCTGTGGTAACATCAGCATTAAGAGGGCTGTGTCTCTGTCGGGAGGCTCAGAGAGAGCTCTTTGCGCAAGGGAAGCAGCTTCTTGTTACCCTGTGTTGGGAATAAACAGCAGAAGGGTTTCCACTGCTGCCCTTTCCTCACAAGAGCACTCAGCAGTTTAATTTTTGATGGAGGGGAGGAAAGATTGATGATTTCTTTCTCAGCCTTTACCGTTGAGTGAAGTGTTCTCCTGTGTTAGCATTACTTTCCTTTTTGCGCCTTGAGGACATGTTGCCATCAGCTTTTATATCAGTAAAAGATACAATTCTGCTCTAATTCTTTCCTTCTGCTGATTTTGTGAAAACAATTATGTGTGATCCCTATGCTGTAACTTGCTACAGCTCAGAAGGCAGCAGTACTTGTGAGATTTCTCATAGCCACATGAACAGAACTGTTTCCAGCTCAGTCTATTCATATAACACCACATGCCAATCCCAGAGTGAGTGTAAGCTGCTGAGGTTGTGTATCCTCGCATGTAATGAAAAAAGTGTTCATGAGGATGACAAGTGCAATTTTAAAGTGTGCATAAGTACAGCTTCCAAGACTGATAGTGGTAGGAGATGACTTAGGAATGGAAGGATAGACTGTTTCTCTCAAAGCAGCACTTCTAGACCCGTCTGCATGCAGGTTTTCGTGCCAGCGCGCAAAGTCAGTGATTCAGTGTTAAAAAACTTTGGTCTGCACTTTTACAAATACATATGTCTGCTAAACTGATAGTTGTGCAATTCATAATGAATCTAGTTAAAATAGAATCAGATTGTCTTCTATCAAATGAGCTTCCTGTGCGGGAATAAGCCTTTCTGATTGAATCCTACACATACACACTGATGCATGGGGATAGTTGCCTGTAACTTAAGAGGATAACTGAAGTGCCAAAACTTCTGTGTACGTAAAAGGCTTGTGCTCCATTTTGAAGTTTCTTCTTCTCTCTTTAATAGCAGTATAGCTAATCCTAACCAGGTAGTTCTTCCTTAGATCCCCACAGACTCTCTTTTTCTGTCAGGTTCGTAAGCTAAAGGCACTGAGCTAAAACCAAACCAACCAGCTCATCTGCTAGAATAGTAATAAGTCAGAAAACTGTCATCTTATACAATGCTCAGCTCTCATAGGAGCCCTATTCTTTTCATTTATGGATAGGCAGAAAAGGATGGATTTGGAAAAAAGGGTATCGGCTGTGACAAAGTGAAAGAATCAAACACAAGTGCTGAAACTGAACTGCTTTAATATTTTTTTTAGGGGAAGGAGACTGCATGAAAAAGTTTATGTAGTTTAAGGGCAAAATAAGGTTTATGTGGTTTCCTTTTGCACAGAAAACAAGAGCAAGCCTTTGGTCTTATGTAGAGAGCAACAGAGGCGAAAAACAGACTGAATCTTCAGGGAGGCAGGTTGTGCATTTGCTGTCTGCAAATACATGCATTGAGCTAAACCAGTTTTAGAGGTACTGTTCAAAGGAAAAGGGCTACTGCAGCTCTGCAGGTTATTTGGGGTGAAACATTCCCTTTGCACATTGGTTTTTCGCAACTGTGTTTGCAGGGAGAGATAACTCGTGGGCAAACCTAACTTCAGAAGGAAAAAAATGCTTCCCCACTGAAGGCAATAAAACAGTAGGTGCTAGTCCAAACCAAGCCGCATGGGAGATGCAGAGATAGGCTAAAATCTGCATCTGTACTGTGGAGAGGACCTATATGATGAGTGTGAATACAACACCGTGCAGCATGCATCCCCACTGCAATTGCAGCTGTGTCTGCAGTGCAGCCAAGATGTCAAACAAGCTGGCAGGTTGCAGTGCTGGTAATGCCAGTAGCTTGGCACAGCCCCTCCAATACATCTACAAGCAGAATTGTATTTGTTGTGTAGGTACCTCTGAATCAGCAATTGCAACCTGCATGCTGCAAACCCCATTGTTGGTTGAACAGTGGTTTTTTTACACTGCTGTTTTTAATTTAGTATCAAACTTACATGTTCTTCGAGGGCTAATTTAATTGCTGAGACGTTTTATCTGAGGAGCCTTCTTTCAGAGCAGTCAAAACCAAAGATGTAGTAAGAAAAATGCTGGTAGAAAAGCATGTATTTAACCAGTGTGTCTGACTACAGCACCAGTCTTGAAATGGGTCACATTTTGATTTCTGAACCATTTCTGTGCCCAGAAGATGGATGGGTTTTTGCATGGTGTCTTGGGTCTTCCTTTGCTTGGGCCTTTATAATCCAGAAACAAGTTGACTATTTCTCCAATACACAGAAGGAAGAAAGTGTTTGCTCTGTGTTTGCTTTCTGCTTCCTTATGGCAGACAAAGCAGCTAGACATCCAAGCACGGTACACAAGCTATGCTGCTCATTGCAGAGCTGATTGTATTATGTCTGGATATGCAAGCCTTATGAATTTTGTGTCTGATAATACTCTAATGGCATTCTGTGACTTTCTCCTTGCCTTGTGGGCCTTTTAAAATATAATTTAACAGTGTAAGAGGATTTTAAAAGGGTCTTCACATACTGTTGATAAAATATCTCCAAAGACTAGTAGGAAAACAGTTTGCCTTCCTAATGAAGGTTGCCTTCAGGTAAAGTTTAATTGCTTTTAGAGCTGTCAGAGTGATTTCTCAGTGCCTGATTTATGGTGATGATTTGTACTTGAAGTTGCTCTTTGTGTACGTGTGTGCTTTTTATGAGTCTTGAAAACTTTCTGAAACAGAAGGAGCATTATGTTGAGAAGTGAATTTTGTGCTTTACTTTTTTTGGGTCTTTAAAATATCCTGGACAAACACTGAGGCATCCCAAGGTGACTCAGAAGCACTCTGCTGCCTTGACAATGGAGCAAGAGTGAAGAATCTCAAAGTGAAAACGCAGCACAGTGAAAGGAGGTTTCCAGCTGTGACACACGCTCATAACATCTTGCATGGTTTTGAGCAATTCGTCATGAGGTCCTGAGTTATGTTGCAAAACCATCCACTGGGAAGAATAGTACTGAAGGCCTGCAGCATTTATGAGGCATCTAAAACTCTGTGTTCAGTTCTTTATCTGATTTAATTGAGCCTCAGGGAGTGCTAGAAGATTTTAGCTCAGTAAATGACAGGTTCGAGGAAGTTCCATAGCACACTTGGAAAAGAAACTATTGGAGGCCAAAAGGAATGGAATCCCCAGATGGGCCAGGAGTGACTGGAATGGTTTCTGTTGGCTCTTCTAGTAGAAATAGTTGTTCTCAGGCAGATTATGTTCTTTGCTTTAAATCCAGAAGAGCTTCACTCTGATAGAAAGAAAACAGGTGAGATTAAAATGTGGCCTCATGGATTTACCCTGTGACAACTCTCTCTCTTCCTGGGAGTATTTTAAAGCCCAAGGCATGGTAACTGACTGAACACTACAGTGAAGCGAGTGAACTTCTCCACAGCTGGTGTGATTGCAGAGGGAGAACTCCTTCTTGTTATGGCCCCTCCGAGTATTGCCACATCTGTCTCAGCAGCACTTTCCTGGATTGCATTCCTGCTCTTGGTTCACACTGTGCAAGTCCTGGCTGTAAATTCAGGCACTGTGCTGCGTATCAGTCTTTGTGAGCAAAACCCGCACACTGCCTCTGGTTTCTTCTAGTTCAGCAAGCCCTGCATAGCAGCTAGTAGCAGTTAACTGGCAGCCAGTGCTTGTGGAAGAGGGGAAAGAGCAGCAGAGCAGTTCTAGACACTCAAACCCAAGATAGTCCCAGGAGATACTGCTTTTTAAACACTTCAGGATAGCAAGAAACTGGATACTTGTCTCCTGGGAAATGCAGTTTCTGCTGCTCTTGTGTCATTGGGGGAGGACAGTGAGGAGTCTGTCACTTCTCTGAGTTCATTCCTTCAGCTGTCGTTTTTTCCATGTCCAGTACTTTGAAATGAGAGCACAACATCTGCCTCTTGTTCCCACAGCTGCCCAGTTGAGCAGTGTCTTCCTTTAGGAAGCTTGTCGTTGCAAAAATAACTTTCTGGTTTGCTATTTTCACTGCAGACATGCAAGGAGAAGATGATGGTTCTTCTGTATCTGGAGTGAGACTTCAAAACTGTGCTTTAATTACACAGAGAAGAAATAGGGAGGTGCCTTTGTTAATTCTAGTAATTATTACGTGCTTTGTTACAGTTTGTCAGTTTCATCTAATGCACTCTTTCCTATTTTACTCCATAAGCTCTATACTGGATAGAAAAAGAGACATGAGACTCTTGGTCTAGCCTGTGCTAGAGTGGAAGTATTTTAGCATGTGTATGGTGTCCTTCCCACCTGATCCCCCACTTCTTTATCTGAATTGCAACCCTACTGATGCTGCCAAAGTCAACAAAAATACTACTGTTGGACTCACTGTGCACACAGGGTAAGATTGGTCTGTGTCATCATCTCTTTCTTCCACAGTTTCTCTTGTTCTGTTGTATCAAAATCTCCTTTTGGCCATAACCATCAAGCAAAATGGCACTAACAGCATTTTTGTGTGGGTAATCTGTGGCCACGTCAGTTGAATGTGTCCTGATTTGCTTCTCCATGGCCCCGGTGACTCCTACAACCCCTTCCTCCTTGTCCCTCTTCCCCTCACTTTCTCACTTCAAAATGGGAAGTTTCAAAGCACTGACACCTGCTGCTCTCTGTAACCGCAGTGTCTGCAGGCAGGAAGAGCCACTGCACTTTTTAGCTTGTGTAGACTCAGTCCCAAGTGTAGGTTTGGTTTCTCTCTGAATTACCCCTTCTTGCCAGAGGCAGCTGCCATAAGCTACGCCTCTTTAACTGGTTGGGTAAATGACCTTGTCCCTGTTTTGCTCTTCTCTGTATCCTGCTGTTTCGTATTCTTCCCTGATTTGGGTTGCTGTCATCTTCTCTACTTCTAGCTGAATAGTCTGGTAGAAGTTAAAGAAAGTTCTTTTTCATTCTTACATTTTTATTTAGCAATTCCAGCCAGTCTACAATAGAGCACTTGTGTATCAAAAATAGGCAGGCAGGCGTATGAGCAAGAAATAGCAATGCTCATTAATGGTATACATTTTCGTACCATGTGAATTCTCTTTTTCCTAATTATTTTTCCTTCTTCAAAGTCAATTAGTTGAATGTGGTAACAGGAATTTACAATGGGGCTGCCAAGCCATATGTCTCTCAATTTCCATGGATTCCCAGTGTGACTTTTTGTTATGCATTGAGAAGTGGCAGATGTGTGACACTGAAAGCATTATTCAAACCTGTTCTGTTTTTCTGTAGCTTTGAGCCAGAATCCATTTGAGAAAGTGTGAGTTACCAATAACAGCATATACTTTGGGAGTGTGGGAATGGACTATCTTATCTTAGGTCCTTTCCAACCCTAACTATTCCATGATTCTAGGGACCCTTGGTCAGCAAAGATTCCCGTGTGTTCTGGGGTTCAGATGCCAACAGGTCTATTGAACTTCCTTGGCCTGTTCATAGAAAGAAGGAGGAATACGTAAGTAAATCATGTAGGACTGGGAGCTTAAACCTGAGCAGAGCATGAGGGTATAGCAACTGTAGCACGCTCTAATCTGGGTGGTGTTCCTGAGTACAGGGTGCTTTATGAAACACCTGTGATGCTCTTTGTAGCTCCATACTGTCAGGAGACATGTCTGTATGGAAGGATATTTTTCCTAACCTTTTCCTGGCCGGTGTTCTAATAATCAGAATCTAAGTATGAGGATTTGGAAAGCAATACCACTCCCTCTCTAGGCTGCTAGAGCTGTGACACTGAGAGATGTTGTTTTGGCTCTGCTGCCCTGTCAGCATTTCCTATACTACTGTTTTTTGTCTGTATTGTGATCAAGATGTGCAGTGCCAGCTGAAACTGTTGGCAGCTGGCTGGGACACATTTGTGGGTTTTGGCACTTGTATGTGATGATTTGGGCCTAGGTTTGAGCGCTCCAGCTGACCATCTCAGTTAAACATTCGGCTGTTCTAACATCTGCAATTGTAACGTTTCCATAAGACTTTTCTCCTCTTTTCTAAATGAAATAGTGACTGTTGAGGAAGCTGAGAGGCGGTGTCTGAAGCTCCCTGGGATGCCTAGAAGATAGCACCAGATGGGAGGACTTGCAGGATTTGTGATAATGGGAGTGTTTGAGTAATCTTGGCAACCAGGGAGTGCAGTATTTAGTTGTCCGTGGTAACTGTACAGACACTGATGCACAAAGCTTGGGACTGGCTGGGCTTTGGGCAAGAAATCTGTAGGGCTCAAAATGCACCGCTGGCCTGCATGCCGCTCCAGTGCTGCACACCATGACGTAGATGCCTTGTACAAAGACTCCTCACTTCGCAATGAAGTTCTCATGTGGAAGGCTGCAAGTCTCACCCTGACTTCAGTGATTTCCTCCTGTAGCTCCATCAGTAGTAGTGCACTACCCTCTTGATGTGTCACAGAATCACAGGTATGTCAATACCTGTTTCATTCCAAGTCATTTTTAAGGGATTTCTTGCCAACATTCCAAGTAATTTTTAAGGGATTTCTTGCCAAGTCTCAAAGCAGTGAATTATTGAAGTCTGTGGACTGTTTGAAACATCTGTCTGGGATACTCATGTGAGGCTGAATTTATCTTGCCTACCTTATTGGGTTATGTCTTAAGCATATATATCATATTCATATAGAAATCCTTCGAGAAATAGTTTGGAAGAGCAAATCATAGCTCTGGAATGATCATTCAAACTTCAGTGTGTTTTCTGTTTTGTACACCTGCTGCAGATGTTTTATCTGAAAATGCACAAAACATTTTCTTAGCAACAGTCATGATGCTGTCCTTTCAGACCTGTCCTGATGTGCTAAATTTATTGATGGTGCTGCATCTGGGCATGTGTTGTTTTTATAGTTGGATGAAAGGTGGTTATCTGGGCATTTGTTGTGTCAAACAAGTCTCTGTAACCAGTGGAGTGAATGTAGCTTTCACAGTCACTGCTTTGTGTTCACCACTCTGCCCCTTTATAGCATTTCTAAAACAGTTGGCCCAGTTCTGCTCTGTCTGAAGCCAGTGGATGGTCCTGTAGCATTAACTGGAAGCTGGACTGAGACCAAAAAGAGGGATAAGAATTAGTTCTATTTTGAGCTCTGTGAATCTAACCCTGTCCTCAGCAGTGGCTGTCTCTAGACCTTAGCCTGGGTTTATTTGTTTTCAAAGGTGCGATCCACAATATATAAGCAACAGACAGAGAGTGTGCTTTATCATGGGATCGTTGTAGAGAATACTAGGACTGAAGAGGAGAGCAGATTATTTCAAGGATTAGTCAGAGGATGAAGGTTAAGCAAATGGAAAACTAGGATGAATATTGGGAAAAAATAATCTTGCTGTTGCAGTCCAATGGAACAGAGAGGAAATGGAAGTACTGATGATTGGGTTATTTCAAAAGGGGTAAGAATGGTATTTCATGAGGAACAATGTTTCCTTGGTTAAAGCACCCAAATGTTATTTGCCTTCTCAGACTGATGTGAAGTGTAAATAGAGCATTCGTTCCACCAGGGTTAGGACATGGCACAAATGTCCACCCACTTCTGGAAAATGCTGAAGGCTGGATGCATGCTTAGAACAAAACATCTGTTTGGAAGGATTATGGAATTGGGGTCTGAACCCTTAAGTGATCCATGGGGAATTGTAAATGTTGTATTGCAGAGCATCCTTTCATGCTAGTGCTTTATATTGCCAACTCCAAGCTCTGCTTGTTAGTGCTTTGCAGTATTTCTATGATGCACTCTGGCCCATCTGGACTGGCATGTCATGACACAGGGAGTTCGTATCCAGCCATGTGTTTGCCCTCACAAGTGAGATCTGTGTTGTTCAGGTGTTATAATCTACTACATAACAGAGACTTAAATGGTGACAATTGGGCAGGCTGGAAACAGTGAACTGCAGAAGTGCTTGGCTCATTTATTCTTAGGCTTTATTGTCTGTAATGCAGTATTAGTCTAAATCACAGTCTTTAATGCCTCATGGTATTTTGAAAAGCTGTAGAAGTTGGGTCAAAACTGTCCCATTTTCCTTGCGATTTCATCCTTGGAGGAAGCTTCCACGTGACGTCGTATAATTTCATAGAATCATAGAATAGTTAGGGTTGGAAAGGACCTTAAATCATCTAGTTCCAACTGAAATATCATCAGTGGGTCTCTGCTGCATTGCACTAAAGCTGTTTTCTGACTGTAATCTTATATAATAATGGGATCCTAATGACTTTGCTAATAGACATCCAGGAAGCAAACCGACGGTTTTTAAACTTCATATTTTTCTTAGAAGGAGCAACATAATGGAATCATCAAGAGGGTTTCAGAAAGTTCTTTTCCGGTTGTTTTTCTCTGGTAATGTAGTCTCTGTGTGCTTGTACTTACAGCATGAGATCACTGAGATAGTACTAGGAAGCTAGATTTAGTGTCACTCTAAAATACCATGTATTTGATAGGTGGTGTAATTTGTGGAACAGTGGTCTTATCCTAAATGGAAATCCAAATGGAATTATGGGCACTCATGAACTTTCAAGACTGCATTCAATGATGATGGAGTTTCATTTTATCTTCTCTGCTTTGTGGTTGAAGCTGCAGGGCTGCAAGCAAGCATTAAAATTTGATGAAAGAGGCCTTCCCATGGGGAAGATGTTATCGGATACTGACCAGTCGTCCAGAACGGGCTTTTTTAGGTCAAGTACAAGGATGATGGGTCAGAGGTAAGTGTAGACAGAAGAACTGATAGAAAACCAGTGATGGGTAGAGACACTAGGAATGACTATGGCAAGTGTGGTAGCATACAGGTTTTAGAATACTGATGCTGGATATGCCTGTCATAAGCGTAGCTAAAGATGACGCTTTTCTGGCATAGAGGCCAGCTACTCCTATATACTGTGAGGTAGATGAAGTCTCTAGTCCAGTTAATGTTTTATCCGAGTCATTGTTTCTGTAAGGAACTCTCACTCACAGTCATGAAGTGATCCTTTACTTAAAGTTTCAATAGGAATTCCCTGTAGCCATTTCAGTGTGAAAACTGTGCATGCATTCTGCTTGGAAGCCCAGTTCTTACTGCTGTAAAGGTTTTATTCTTTCTCTTTTCTGCTTCTACTTACTCATTTTGGCTCCTGGTGGCTAAGAACAGCAGCTGCCAATGCTTTCTGGTCTTTGGAAGGCTATTCAGGTGGAAAAGAAGCGATGCTTTCTTTAATTCTAGTCTCATTCGACTTTCCCACAGCTACAAGGATGTCCAGAGGAATTGTTTCTTCTGTTTCTCTCTGTGCTGAGGACTGCAGAGGTGATATTTTTATCTTGGCTCAAGTCTTTCTATTTATTGTGTGCTTAAAACTCATAAGAGGATTGCTAGTACTTCCTTCTGACTCCAGTGATACTGGCCCAAGGCCTGAGGCATGCTGATGTCTGGCCAGTAAATACCCTAAACGTTGCTCATTAAACACAGATCTCTGGCTGTCACCTCTTCAAGTCTAGAGTTACAAGTTCCATTTTCTTGGCAGGAGATCACAGGCAATTCTTCATGCTTTGTTTATTTATTTCCTGTACTGTTGCACAGAGGTTTGCCTTTGCATTTTCACCATCACTTCTATCTTAGCAATCTTCCCCTGATTCCAAATGCTGCTGTGTTTCGTGTCACATGGACAAACTCCATTTATTCAGACTCCAGTTAGGGAACTGGTAAGAAGATACAGGTACTTCAAAGGACTGAGCAAGAGCTTCAGAGTTTGGACATCAGAATTATTATATAAATATCACTCCTGACCACTCTTGTGAGTGGCCCAACAAACTTTTGGTATTGCTTTGGCTATCTGCTTCCCTCTTCCCCCAGCTTTCCTGCCTTGCAGCCTGCATTCCTGTGGTTCTTATGTCCATGGAACCTGTGATGTCTGTCTTTCATGTCTATCTTAGTACTCCGCCAGTGTCATTACAGCACTAAGTGAAAGCACCTTTAACTTAGTAAGAACATGATATCTTCAAATGTCCACCCTTCTGTTCTTATTTATGCTGCCAAGAAGGTGCACAGCTCAATAGGTACACTAACGAAACTGGGCAGCTTGCTGTGGTTAATTCTCCCTTGTTGCTGGGCAGAAGCCACATGCTGCTGTTACAAACAGGAGTATTTATCACTCATTTTCCTCAGGAGCTTTTTTAGCATGTGGATCTTGGAGACTGTAGAAGGTTTTGTATGCTAATACAGTGTTGTGCACTCTTATAGGTGAGATGTATAACATCTCAAAATCCGTCTGAATCAAAGATCCAGGTTTCCTAGGTCTCACCTTGGCTTTTCCGCTGATCTTTGTCAGCAGAATCAGTAGAATTCACTAGCACAGCATATCTTTACCTCCGTGTGGTAATACATGTACAATATAGGTAACATTTATTGCAATAAATGCTTACACTTTAAATTTCTGAGTGGAAGAGTTAAGTACACTGTGCACTTGCTTGCCTGGCTGCATGCTGTTGTTGTTTCAAGCCTGGCTTATGGAAGAATAAAAACAGCATGTTCAGCAAGAGCTCATGAGGGAGTGTTTTACTCACCTGTGACCTCAGCATCCACTTGTAAAGATGCAACAATTGTAATTATCATTGCTGCTAAACTGTGATGGGGTCTAGAATGTATTTGTGCTTGTAGCTGTGACCTTTCAACATAGGCTGAACCTGAAAACCATTAGCATCACAATCCATCCTGTATTAACCTCCCAATAAACTAGAAACTGTTTTGTCAGCCTGAGTTGATGCCTACAGCACTCAGTACTGAACAATTTAACTGCTTGCAAATGTCAGCAATTCCAGCTTATCCATTATAATGCTTCACTGAATTTCAAACTACTGTCATGAGGTATGAAAATAGTAATTTATTTCCCTTGTGAAGCAGGCCATCTGTGCATTGTTCAATGCAATCTGATCTTCCCACTCTTGAGAGTGCTTAAATAGTGCCACAGATGAGTCTCAGAAGTGAGGTGGTCCATGCACTCTATCAAGTGTATTAGTATTCATGGTTTTCTTAACATTTGGGCAGCCTAATAAATGGAGCTGGAGATATGCATGAATTTCAGTTCAGCTATCAGCATGCTTGCATGCTGATGTAATGATAAACTCATGTAAAAGATTAAAACATGTGGAAGTCTGCTGAGTTCCCGTCTTGCATAGCATTAGGGATGCTGAGTGACAGCTTATGTACATTAGATAACTTAAAGATTGTGGGTACAGATGTGTTTATACTGCAGACTGCTCTGAGCCTGTTAGACAGGTCTGTAGGAGAGCAGAGACACTTAAGACCTGGAAAGAGGCTGGTCTCTTCTTGGGGAATATTAAACCAGGTGTAAATGTTGAACGGTAGGTAACAAAGTGAGCAGCCAGCAAGAACAGCACTGAATGGGGCAGCTTTTGGGGAGCAGCTTCTAAGGAACCAAAGCAGCAGCAAAAACTGAGAAGCAGAGTTTCAGTGTGGGTACAGTCAAAGCTGCATGGTCCAGTCCAGTTCTCTCCCATTGTTGGGGATGATGTGTCCTGGATGCCAAAATAGGCCTATCCGAAGGCTGACTTTCAGTACACTTCTGTGGGTTGTGGTAGACTATAGTCTGGCAGCACAGAGCTTCTCAAGTAGATAATGTTCCGTGCTGCTGTGGGCACCGAAGCTAGCTCGTGCGGAGCTGGCTGAGAGCACTGCACTGTGGTCTGCAGGATGAACGTACCCCGTGAAACCAATGCTGACCCAGCAGCAAAGGAGGTTCCTGTGCCCTGTTCAGAAACTTCTCTCTGTAAAAATGAGCAGTGTCTGATTCAGGGCAGTCCTGTGCGAGCAGGCAGGTGCATGGAAAGAGCTGTGAATCAGCGCAGTGACGATAATGAGTACTGTCACTCTGTTCTCGCCCTGAAGAAATGATGTGGAATGAAAGTGCAGTGTGGATTTTCCTGGAGATAACATGAAGCTCATTTACCAAACTGCAGCTGCAGCTCAGTTTGAGCCTTATGTGGCATAATGCCCCCTGCCCCTTTTTGTTGCGTAAAAGATATCTACGTATGTATCTTCTACATAATAGGACATGGGTCATAAGTGATATTTTTGGATCCAAGTCAGTAAAGCTTTCTGTGTCTGTCATTTAAAAAATTACAGTTATCCTTAAGTCTGACTGAGAACCGGGAAACTGGAAGCGGCCCCTGACTTTGCCACACTTTACCTACCATCTGTAGCATGGGTATGATGTTCCTCTTTCATCTCTGTCCTGTATGTAAACTTGAGTCTAAGTGTTCAGATTTAGATACAGGTGACAATCTAAATTAGAATTTCTAGGAGCTCTTCAAGTAAATTGTATTCCTATGTTTTCTTTGTGCTAGGGTATCCACAGACAGTTGATGTGTATAAATAACGAGCCCAGCTAATGACACTGAAGAACATATGGTATGTTGGCTTTTCATGCTGAGAGTAGAGGGGGCTTACTGAGTGGAAGGAAAGGGGAAAACTGAAGGTTTTATTGCTTCCTCCTGACTGAAAAGACAGAATCCAGACCAGGCTGGTCTGATCCGCAGTAGGGATTTGTCTTCTCTGCATTGAGGTGTATGACATGCTATTTCATCTACAGCTGAAATGTGATTTAGGTACTCCTAGAAAGTACCTGCATATGGAAAGTGCTTCTCACTAGTTACTGTCATCTGGAGCAAAGAGTCTGACAGCTACCTTAAATATGAGTCTATTCTATGTTACACTTCTTGACTGGTGTCTCATGAATAGTGTGTCAAAGATGCTATCTGAGTACTCTGGATATTTATAACTTTACAGTTGGGTTAAATCATGAGAGATTTAGTCTTGCCCAGCCTGGGCTTCATTGGCCAGGTGGGTGTCGTTCCCAGTTCACACAGAGGAAAGCAGAGTCACACAGAGTTTTATATACTACAAGTGCACATAGGCTTTGTGTTCATTTTACCTGAGGACAATTCAGTGTTAATCTCTTACTGTACATATAAGAGCAAAATAAAAATAAAAATAACAGTTCTAAATACCAGCGCTTCTACTGCAAAGACACTGAGCGAAGAGCTGTAATGTTGCATTAAGAGCACAGTTACTGCAAGTGATTACTTCATACAGTGTATTTGCCAGTCTGTCTGCTGTGTAATCATGAGGAATGCATTGACTTAAGAATAGCTGCACATAAATAAGTTGTGAAAAAGTTTGGGAGACAACTGAAAGTTCCTGCCATGATTGGTAGTGTGGAGAAGTATGCCCGAGCTCTCAGAAAAAATATCATCTTTCCATAATGTGTTCCAAAAGATATAGATCAGAATACCCACAAATCTTTAAAATATTTGGGTAGAGAATTAACACAAGTAGTAGCACTTGTTGGCCCTTAAGCCTGGCTTAATAGACTTAGTCCAGGCAAATACCAGTCGTGGTATTGCCTGGAGTACATTGATGTGCTTTGTTGTAGAAATGAGTTAAGGAAATAGCTGTTGAGGCTTGCTGTGGTCATGAAATACTGACCATTCCATGGGAGTATTCCATGTCTGTCTCTTTTGAAACAACTCTTTAGGAGTCATAATCTACAAAATATGTATTCCCTGGTTCTCATACAGACTAAATCACTTTGGCTTTGTCCAAAGCACTGAAGTATCAATACACCCACTGTCCCTTTCCTCCAGTCTGGCTAGATAAAACTCAACCAATAATCTTTTTGGTGAACTTAGGCAATTTGGAATTGCATCCGTTAAAGAATAGCAGCTACTTAACTTGCACACATAAATCAGCACCAAGGTGCTTGAGCACACATACCTGTCCCTTTGAAACCCAGTGGCTGACATTGATTCTCTTAGAGGATTTTGTCTTTAAAAATCCTTCTGATTTCTTTTTCCCTGCCATAAGTCATATTCTATCTTCTTTTTAGCTCACCAAGTCTTCTTACTGCCAAAACCTTTCATTTTCCCTTGTCTCTCATCACCTATTGGCATTTTCAGTTGTTAAGCGCTTTTAAAAAGTGTCGGTTGAGTTGATTCAGCGAAGATGGGGTTTGCCAAAGATTGATTTAATTTTTTAAGAAGGGGGGGGGGAAGAAGCTTTTTATTCCTGCATTTACTGTTTTGGTTTGAACAACTGTGGTTTGCAGTTTATACTATGTAGGCACCACTAAATACCTCAAAATTAGGAAGTCTCTGAGCTGTGATCAGTAGAAGGATATTTGGGGCTAGTACTTTTGTCTCTTGCTTTCTTCCGTGCTCATCTAACTTGATCACTGTGAGAGGCAGCACACTAGGGCAGGAGGAATATTTAGTCCAATTCTGTATGGTTGGACCTGGCATGTTCTCAGCTAGAAGGTGAGACATGAATTAGCTTGTAAATGTGACTGCCTGCTCTCTAAAGACTGCCCCTTGTAAGAGGGGCTGAGACGCATCATCAGGTCAGTGTCACACAACACAATCCCCTGCTGTTTGGGCAGTACTGCTCTGTGGGCAAGCATCAGGCTGCAGTTTTGAGTGCTGGCAGTCTGGCACCTTCTGTGAATACTTGATTAATTTTTAATATCAAAAATAGCTGAACCATTGCCAGGAAGTTGTGAGGGTGGGGAAGGTGCATGACACTTCAGGGAAGGCTGCGCAAAAAGAGCACTAAGTGAGTGATTCATAGGGACGAGATCCGTGCTCTGAGCCGTATGTAAGTGCACTGAACTGGAACGTGTTAAATGATTGATAGGGGATGGAGGCTGTCTCCAAGCAGCAGAGAGACCCTGGAGACTGGTAAATAATGAATACAATTCTTCTGCTGTTAGTGGTATGACTCACTGCTTGCTGCCTGCTTTAACCATCTGCTGTAGGGGCCAGAGGAGGACTGGGCAGTCTTAAACCTGAACTGCAAATAAAAACACAGCCAGTGTTTTGAGCTGTTGCTGCTGCCTGGTCATTCTTTATCCATTGGTATATAAAAGATACCAACACCAATTACTGGTAGAAATAGCCTGTGCCAGGGGGATAAACTCTATCCTGTGTTGTTTGGCAGTGAAGGACCTGGATCCACAAGTTATTTGTCGTCTTAGAAACCAGGGAAGCAGGAAGCTGACAGCTAACATAAAGGTCCCCTGACGTGCCTGTCAGAGCTTCTGCCATCAGGCACCAAGGGCTCCCTCGTGTGCAAGAGCCCAGGAAACTTTATGTCTGCTATAGGTGCTTTGGCACTTTTCTAGATTATTTAAGTTGCAGTGTAAATAAGTTACTCCCAGGGTTTATTCTGCAGTAAACACTAAAACTGCAAAAAGCACCAAGTATGGGGCATAGCCTGTTCTTTTACTGTGTAATACAAAAGCAGTATTTTGGAGTATGTGCCTGCTGGGCAGGCAGTGCACAGCACTGTGTAATGAGGTTAGGCTTGGTTATATTAATGACTTTGGAGTCATTGTCACACATGGTATGAATGTTAACCAGTGTTTCTCCTTTTGTGATAATACCATAGTTAAGACCATAGAAGAGAATGGTGGAACAGGGCAGGATTGAGAAGAATGGAGAAAGAGAAAAGGAAGAAGAACAGGGACTGAATAAACTCAAGCGAGGGAAGAAAAAAAACACTTGAACAAGGGTGGGAAAGGCCAGACATCAAGCAACTTTCCTGGAACAAGAAGTATAAACAGATCTTAGGGCTGCACTTAATGAACCCATGGTGGGAGGGTCTCTGAGGTCTTGGCAGATATTTTGTTCTTGTACAGAAAGCTTTGAAAGGATAAGAAAATTCCTACAAGTCCAGTAACAGTAACTGGCAGGTACAGCTGTAGCAGCTCTCTCTGCATTGCTGAGTGCATGGCATCTTCCTTCTGCTGATGAGAATACTCCAAGCATCCAGTACCTCGTGATCCTCCACTGGCTGGTTTGTCTGTTTGACAGATGGGGAATGGCAGCTGATGGATGAGTAGAAGGTCAGAGTTTCATAGTTTTTGAACTGAGATGTTCAGTTCAGAACTTGGTTAAACCTGCTGCAGTCAGGCCCTCCCTGGCCTGTCTAAGGCTTGCTGCCCTGCTGTCTGCTCATCTCAGGCCGGCCTTATGTTCAGGTCCGTGTTTTCTCTGGTGACTGACTAGTCCTTCCCTGCCCATGGCTATTACTAATAAGCTCCTTGCATTGAGGTTTGGGTCATACTTGTATCTGTTTTGGGATGAGGCTCTTGTTTGTATTTCCTAGTATGGGCCTCTGCAACCAACGAGAGTTTTGTTTGGCTTTTTAGTGTTTTTTTTTAGAAGTGCTATTCTCTGTTGCCCTGTTTTCCTTTTTCATCCAGAAGCTTTGATTGTCTGCTTGCCAGTAGCAATCCCACCACTTCATAGCAACAGCATGTCCCTGTGTTCACATCCCAGAGTGCTCCATATTTATAACCACCGCTCATCACAATTAGTGTTTTTCTCTGATACATACCCACTTAACCAAAGGCATAGGTAAGTTATCTCCCTGTTTAATTCTTCTTTCCTTTGCAAGAAATTTTCCTTCCTCCATTTTTAAGAAGTTGAAAAAAAATATCCTTTGAGGTGTCTGGGGAAATTGGATTGTTCCTTGGATCAGCCTCCAGTAGTAATTAGATCATCGCAGTGCTGCACTGTCTATCTACAACAGTGTGTGTCACGTTAGTTGTCTGCCTCTGCTCAAGTGAATTTAATGACTGCAATGTGTGCACTCGTTTGTTTTTAGACATTAAGATAAGCAATCTTACTCATCATGATTTCTGCCCTTGACATGTCCTTCTGTTAGTACTTCTTGGGCCCCACCAGCCTGTTGCTGTCCCACACAATGTATACAGGGCCTGTGACAAAGCTGGGGAGCTGATCTGGCTGTCCAGGTCCCTATCTCTTCAGCACATCTTCTACACCAGACAGCCTCCCAAAGCATCGGGCAGTCAGACCTTACAAATAGTCTAACAATGCAGTGTGGTTGTAAATCAGAACAGGGCAAGCGTTTGTCAGCCCATGAAAACTTATCATCTGCAGAGCCTTTGTGTCTTAAATGGGATTGCAGGGGTTTATACTGGCTTCTTTCAAGATCAGCAGTGATTGAGAAAACGTGGCAATACCAGCAGTGATGTGTCTACTTCTGTAAAGTACAAAATCATTCCCAGAAGGAGTGGTTTCTGAGAAGGCAGCATTAAAGTTCCAGGAAGATGCCTGTGGCAATAAAAGAGCCTGTCTGGGGACCAGCCACGCTGCTCCTATTAAGTGATAGGGCCTCAGCAAGAATGTTCTTTGACCACAGTAGGAAACAGTTGCATTATAATTCTCTTTAGGTTCCTGACTCTGTATCCAGCTATGAAGGGCAGAACAGGAGTGAACCAGCGCAGCTGGGAAAGGCAAAATCCACAAAAAGAATGGAACAGCTTCTTTGAGAAAGGGGAACCTAAGGAGGTTTCTACTTCCATCAACTTTCCCTTGTCCCAGGTTATACACAAGGTTTGAAGTCTTGGTTTTATGAGAGTTTGCATAATATCAACACAGATACCGTGTTATGTATGTTCACCCAAGTCCTTCCCCCTAGAGACATGCTTTGAGATCATCTGCTGAGACGATTAGTTTACCAGATAACTTATTTACAGTGCTAAGACATAGCCAGCAGCTGGTAAGGAATTGTGAGTTAAACTACTAGGGTGGTTTTCCCTTTGTTCTTGGCATGATAGGGAAAGGGTACTATGGTAAGGAAGCCAAAGAATGTTGGCCAGAAAGAACTACAGTATTGCTTTGGAGATGGTTTTTCTAGATACTCAGCAGTATTTTGTTAAGACACAATACCTATCTGAAATGTAGTTAAAAGGCATTTTGTTACCATCATATTGATTTGGGGTGCTATAAACCAGATTTAACATCATATTAAGCATTTGCAAATAAGAACTCCCCAAAGGCTGTGATAAAAGCAGTTGGCACAAGAAACTTGGTTTTAAGATGTTACCTTCATGCTGGAGTAAGAGGGGATTTAGCCAGTGCAAGCTGCAAGGATGCACTCATGTGGCCAAGAGGTGCTGTACAGGGAATAGACAGAGTTGAAATCTCCTGTTGTTTCTCAGAAAAACAATTGCTTTCCCATTCAAACGAACTGAAGAGACTACCTGCTACACTAGAGAACTTTCACTGCAGCGTCAATATACTGTATTAGTTCTCAGGTCGCTGGCACTTGTTTGCTCTGCTGGAAGGTGCATTTATACTTCGGTGTTTCTGAACTTCTTAGGTCAGGTGCTATTCAGCCTGCCCTGGTGTTTGCTCCCCTTGTCAAATATTCATAGCTGCCTCCCAGCCAACTGTTTCTCCACGTGACTTACAGGAGGGGAGCTGTCAAAGGGCAAAAATTGGGGGAGACAAAGCCAGCTGTCTCCCTGAGGCACACTGCATGCTTTAGTGAGGCTTGCAAACCATGGAACTCTGTCCCTGCTACCTTTTCTATGCAGACAATAGAAGAACCCCACAGCTGAGACTATGCAGGATTATCTCTCACCCCTGCCTCACAGTTCTTGCAACATTTACTGGGTAGAATGCCAGAAGAGGATGCTATGAGAAATGGCTGGTAGCCAACACAGCTATGGAGTGTTAATATTAACTACAGAGCAGCAAAATCAGAGTCAGGGGCGGGAGGAAACTCACGACTAAGAACTAGCCAAGAACCACAACCTGACTATGGTGAGCCGCTGAGAGACTCTGAGCCTGTGTTTTGAAGGTGCTCAGGTGCCTGGTGATATGGATGGAGTTTTAAGCATCCCTGGAGTCTGTTTTCAGTCTTTCTTCTTGTCCTTTGTTCCTCCTCTGTAGCTCACAGCTGATTTTTCTCCCACTGGGTACGTACCTTGCGTGTTCAGAAGGGGTTCTTTGTTAACTGCTAGTATGTGACTGGGAAGTCTTTAGAATGACTCTCCCACCTCATCTTTGCCATTTAGGGACCCTGTGCTACAAATACACATCTGTTACTAGAGTTTCCTTGTGGAGGAAGACAGGGATGTTTGCAGACTGCTTACGTAAGGTAGTAATGGCAAAACAACACTTGGAGTGGTACATAGTTAGGCCACTGGCAGGGTGTTTTCCAAACATCTCTTCCCACTGTCTGCAAAAGCAGCAGTAATGAACTGATGGCTAAATCAGTAATGTGAAAGGTTAATATCGACTAAATACGAAGAGCATTGTAGCAGTCTGCCAAGCAGTTGGCTTGATTATGAGTGTGACAGATGGAGCCCAGGTACCAATGCCAGCATCTGATATACAGGAGAAAATACAGTCTGTAATACTGCCTTACTTGTCATATAATCTCCTTGTGTAGATAAGCAGCTCTACCTAGCTTCCAAGAGACCCAAAGCTACCACCTGTGCAGTTAGAGCAGGGCTTTCCAGGACACACGATTGGGAAGCATCATCCCAAAGTGTCAGATGGCTTGAGAATGATCCAGTGCAGCCAATGCAGAGCAGGGAGCTTCGAGTGTTTGTTGGACTTGTTCCTCCATTGGGGCTGGGCACCCTTTCACTGGTGTGGCCCCCAGTGGTCATGTAATAGTGAGTACAGGGGTCTGGACTGTGACTGACACTGAGGCCATTGGGATCTCTGTGGATGGAGAAAGGGCTCTGAAGGAGTAGAAGTGCCACTGGAAGTTGAATAACTAACTGAAGCAGGTGATATTGAAGATCCTAGTTTAACAGATAATGTGGAGTATTCATATAAAGCCTTGATTATTTTAAGCATTTAATGAACTAGCACATAGAAGATAGGGACATAGGGTCAATCAGGACAGATTTGAACAGTTTTTAGGATTCTTGCTTGAAAATGGGTTGGGAAAAGTGAAATAAATGGCATACTAAAAGGGGGAAAAAGTTATGGATAATAACTGAGTGTTGCTGCTTCTCCAAACTGAGAGTTTTCCCCTGTGAAAAAGTGGCAGTTTAATCAAATAGAATAGATTAGCTTTGGCACATTAATGTGAACATATTTTCCTTTTACAACATGAAGTTGTAACCATTGCCAGTGGATCTGCACTGGGAGCTGTATATCAGACTGTGTCGTGTGCTGCACTCAGTAAAACTATTCCCACAGCTCTGTGTGGCTATCACACACAATTAATTCCCTGGTCCACATAGGTAACATAGTTCAGTTTAATTCAAGATGTATTACTTGAACTAACACAGCAGCTTGGTAGAGGAAGACAAGTAGCATGGAATTATCTTTGAAGGCCCAGATTTTTGGTCTCCTCTGGGTGGATACTGACCCATAGAGCTGCTGTGGTTTGTATCAGATGCTCCAGGTTTACCTGATGGTCACCGACTTCTTGTGTGGAGATACCTGACAGAGAGCATAGTGTTTGCACAGCCTTTTGCGAACCAAACATGATTTTTAAGAATATTAAGAATTATTTTCCTCCTTTTTCCCCAAAAAGAGTTTTCAGACCTTATTTCCTTTTTGTGCTCATGTCTCACACATTTTCTGAATGTTTTATTTCCAGAGCAAACGGAATTTGGAAGGCAAATATACCCCTTTTATGAACCAGCTAAACCCATCTTCTGCCCATGTCTCCCGTTGAACGAGCACCTCGATGCCCTCAAGGCCACGTTCTGCCCCGAGGGAGATGCTGGCTGGCGGGTGACTGGCCCGCTCTGGCGCAGTGAGCGGCCCCCGACTGGGGATGCTCCTTGAAAACTGTTCCTCTCACGCCATCTTCTGGTCAGCTCTTTTTGGTTAACCACACCTGGCTTTGAGAGATTCTCCTCCTAACCCTTCCCTGGTCTTCGAACCACAGAAGGGGAATCAAGCGGTAAGATGTCCTTGTTTGATGAAAGTATTACCGTGCTCTTTCCTTCTCGTTCCTGTTGCTTTTCCCTGGCTTATGTTGAACTGCAAACACATGATGCAGATGGCACTTGCTTATGAGTGCGTTGAAGGAAGCTGTCTGTATTAAGCATCAATTCTGCTCACAGATAGGTCACAGAAAATGCTCTGAGCTCCATCACCACCTAGAAGGAAGCTCTATATGGACTGAATAGTCTCTATCTTGAGGCAGGCTTTTCTGCAAATGGTGACAAATATTAGCACCGAAAAGTGTTAGGAAGTTGTTTCTCCATAACTGCTCACTGACAAATGCTGTGTAGCTTCCTGTGATCGTGCTCTCCAGTGCAGCTAGTTGGATTAGATGGGTGTCTAGAGGAGCACCTTGAGCTGCTGGGAGCAAAGAATTGAAAGTAGATGCCCTTCCTTGGGGCGGGGGTGCAGATTTTACCTCTGGGGACTGAAGCCCACGGTTGATTAAACCAGCATAAATACAACTGAGGATCTGTAATAAGTAGAGCTAAGTACTGATTACTCAGAGAAACAAACCCCCAAAGTTCTGGGTTTCTTTGTCTCGACAACTTACATGTCCTTTTTTCCCAGCCTAAAAAGAATAACTTTCCCCAACCTTGTGTTTCTAAAAATATAAGTACTGAGCCACAGTTATGTTGCTCACTGACTACTTATGTGCATTAATCGATGTATCATGTATCATGTAATCAATACAGACAAACTTGTGTTTCCTCACTGATTGTGCAATTGCCACAGACAGTGATGGTCTGAGAACTTGTGCTCTTTTGTTACAGAAAGAGACTATGTCTTCTACAGCTGTATGGGGATACTAAATTTGAAATGCTGTCACTTTAGAGAAGTTCTACACATGCCCCTGCCCCTGGCTGCTTTAAGGGGATTATAATCACATTTTCCTCTTTTCTTCTGTGCGATGTGTGAAAACCCCCTGCAAACAACAGGGGAAAATGATTGACAATCTTGGGAAAACAATGAAACTCTGCAAAATGCTGCCAGGCACGCAGAGCAAACTGAAAGAAGAGGAAACTAACAGTTATTTTTAGGCAACATATGTTGTAGTAGGAGCCAAAAAGATTCTGGCAGATGTGTGATTTTTGAACCTAGAAGATGCTAACCCCATCACAGATGACATTCTACTTCTTGATGGGAGGTTGGGTTTAAATGTTGCTTCTCACTTCCCATGGGTAATGTGGTCCACTGCAAGCTTCAGAACATCAGAGGGTGATGCAGCCTCCACAAAGGCTTTATTTGGAAGATGTAGCAATCTTTGGCTTACTTCCTTTCATAGGAACTGTAGGGCAGAGTTCTACAACTAAAGCAATGTAGGACTCGCTGTCTCTGAGGACACCACCCATTCAAAGTAGCCCTTATGCTTCTCATGGACCACAGAGTATTTGTAAACAACCATCAAAGGGATTTAAACAAACAAAACCTGGCGTGGATCACCTGGGCCAGCGGAGAGCTGGGTCTGTAGTAGCTGCAGGATCTCTTTGGTCTGTACCAGGGCCAGCAGGAATGGTGGAGTGCTAAGGTGGCTGGGGGCATCAACTGTTAGAGCCAGTCTGGAAAGCTCAGTGTTGTATCCCATCATCAGCTGCTCCCCTGCTGCTGTACCTGGCACTGAGGAGCTGCTGCAGGGTCCTTTCAGAGCATTCAGTCTCTGGGATCTGGTCTGGGTGACCCTCCTTATCTGAAGAAGGCAATAGAGAGATTGGGGCCTGAGTTGCAGCTCTGCAGCTTAGGAACTATATTATGCAGGTTTCATCCTGGTATCCTGGTGTGAAGAGAACTTCAGAAACCCAGCTTCAGGATATGCATTCTCAGCTCAACCCCATCTGAGCTATCTTAGCTTAAAAATAACAAATTAGAAATTCAGACAGATGGGACCCCCTCTCCAAATGTATGCTGTTTTGTCTCCCAAAAGGATTTTGGCAAGTTATTTAAAGCTATGCATCCTACTATTATCTCTCTCTGGTCTTTGAAGCACTACTCAAAATGAACTCGTTAGGAGGTTTGTGTTTCAGCATGGGAAATGTAGACTTGACTTTTTTCATTTTTAGTGTGCAACATCAGCAGCAGACAGCAATGAAGAGGTGAAAAGCTTTGTTTAGGTCAATAATTCACTGGCTAGCCCCTCTAATAGGCTATAAGCATGTGATGACTACTTCTAAGTGTATGTGTGTGTGTGGGGGACATCCCTGTGGCTCCTCTAACACATGTACAGCACCCAGCATTATTGTTTGGTGTGTGGCTGCCTCCTGGAGTTAACTTTCAGAGGGTGTTCAAGGCTGGGTTGGACAGAGCCTTGGGTGGTGTGGTTTAGTGGGAGGTGTTCCTGCCCATGGCAGGGGGGTTGGAACTGGATGATCTTAAGGTCCTTTCCAACCCTAATTATTCTATGATTCTATGATTCTATGATTCTGTGATTTGGCAGTTGCATTTTATGCTGTGAAGTTCTCATGTAATGCTGCAGGCATAGTGTAGGAGTGATTGCCTTTGCATGGGTATCTGCAGCTGCTAGAAAACCTGTATCCAGAATGCAGCAAATACAAGAAAACCAAGTACCGGGTTCAAAAAGGAGGTTTGTGGGTGAGTAATGTTTCTAATCTATCCCAGGAAGCAGGGCAGGAACTTAATGATCCCAGCTACAGCCTCACCCTTTAAACAAGAATTCAGTTCTCAGCTGCCCTGGGAGCTGCACAGTTGCTTGTACCTGTAGCAGGATAAGTGGGGACAACGCCATCAAAGAACAGGGACACTAGAGACCCAATTTGTGTTAACTGATGGCCTGCAGCTTAGCATGGGGGCAGAATAGGCCCTATTCATCATGTTGCTGAGGCTATTCTGGGTGATGCAGTTCTGGATGCTGCTGGGCTGGAGCACAAGCTTACTGTCTTTGGCTACCCTTCTCCCATCCCTCACGGTAGGTGGTGCTCTGCCAATGTAACTGCACCTAGTCACTCCTTAACCTAGTTCTGTCAGATGGATGCAGGTTAGGATAAGTACTTTTTCAAATGGGGAAAGTAGCCTCAAGGCCAGGTTCTCTCCTTCAACTTCTATTACAGTAATAGCTTGTGACATTCATACTGTGCTCTGCTCAAGTGTGTGTGATCAGCTCCTGATTGGACTTAATGCCTCTGTAAATAAAAGAAACACAGAACAAAAAGCACGAGATCTCATAAGCAAAGAGTCCCTCAGAAACCCGGCTGGTTCCTGGAAGAGTTAACTCATTTAGAAACCTTTTAGTGTGCTGTATTGATTACATGGATGTGTGCAGAGCAGCTGTGGATATTGCAGTAACAAGCTCGGGCAGTTTATCAGTGCATCAGTTATTTTACTGGTATAAAAAGGAGCTTTAATTGGACTAATGATGATGGGCTCAATCTTATGGTGGAGCTATCTGGCTATCACAAAATTATCTCTCAGTGAGCTCATCTGTTTTGTAAAGAAGCTCATAATCTCATAGGATGGAAGATGTGCTGTCTATTTATAGTCCCTGATTTAGTTTGTAAGGAATATCATGACTTCACAAGTACAGTGGCACTAATCTCCCTGGTAAAGCATTTGTCCTAATCTAAAGGGAGCTGTTCGCTACAGAGCCAGCCATGTACTTAAAAGGGCCATTGAACAAATTTCCAGCTCTGGCTCTCATTTGCCTGTAAAAGCAGCAGGTGAAATGGTGTGTCCTGAATGCAGACTGCTCCCTCAGAATGAGACAGTGAGCTGGAAAAGACAGTATTCCTACCCAAAATGGCTGTAACTAGCTGAGATGAATGTAGGCAACGGCGTATGAGCATATAAGAATGTGCTGCAGCCAGCTGGCTGCTGTAGGTCTGCAGATGGGAGTTTAAAACTTCTCAGTTAAAAAGCAGTCTGCTATTATTACACCAAGGACAGTAAGAGAGTTTATTTCTTGGGCATTTTCTACCCTATTCCAAACTAGCTGGTCTGGGATAGCTTTTAGTACTAAGTTGTATGTATTTGCTTTTGGCACTTGCTCCCAAGGGGTGAAAATACTTTTCTGGTTAGGCATGTAGAGACCACTGAGGACCATGCAGTCCACCTCCAAGAGATCCAGCATGCTTGCAACTGAGCCAGATGGAGAATGAGTTAATCAGAAAGCAAGGATGGAGTGGAGCAAGGGTGCAGTTTTCAGGCCTAAGAGGTGCAGCAAAGCAGCAGAGATCACTGCTGGGATGGAGGAAGGATATTGTGGATGTGAGACCTGCTTGTACTAGAGTTTTGCCAGCAGTTTCACAGGCTCTCAAGTCTTCAGCAGGATATGGAGTCAACTCCATAGGACAGGCTGTGGGTGCAGGGACCAGCACCAGGGCTGTGAGGGCTCTGAAATAGAGTGCGAGCTCACAGCGCCTGCCCTGCCACTCTCTACCTGGCTCCTGGTTTCTTGCATTGCAGCTGCAGTATCCCTCAGCTCTCAGTAAGCTACTGGACTGCAGCCATGCCTGAAGGGATAGTGCAGCCCTGAGTCTGCACCGATTTTTCCTCCATGGAATCTGCAGGAATAGAGTGTGGAGCAGGGTTCTTCCCTCACTTTCAGCCTGGTCTACTGAGGCCTTCTTCTGGCTGTGGGCTCCGGGATTCATCAGAGACAGGCAGATTTATACACAGATTTATACAAGGTATGTACAGGGTAAACTAGGACCACATCAGTTGAAAAGGCCAGATGTAATAGTGTTCCTTTAAATCGTAATCCTTCTTGTAATGTCACACTTAGTTGTCATGGAAACTGTGGCATCACTAAGACTTAGAGCTCTTGATCCAGCAAAACACTTGAGCATTTGCTTTTGATATAAAGAAGGTACTTAAATGCCAATTATTTCTGTGGCACTGCTTGTATAGCTAGAGCAAAACCTACACTTTCAGTTTTTCATATGTGAGAGTGATGTGGCCCGGTAAAATCTTCTGGTTACTTTAGTAAAGCCACAGCAGCGTGCATGTTTCACAATCAGAACAATGACCACTACAGCAATGGTCTGAAGAGAGTCGAAACATTTAGATTTTTAAGAGATGTTGGAAACTGAATGCTTGATTAAGTCCCATCACTGTCTCTGCTTCTGCAACCTGAAAAAGCATTATAACAATGCTTTTCATAATGCCTTCCAGTGCTTGGGACACTGGGTATCTTTTAATTCTATTGGTTGTATAAAGAGAGTTTTTGTAATGACTCTAGAAAATAGAGATGTCTGATCATAATTTCAGTCCAACATAAGCATTCATGCTTTTAAATTAAATAACTATTTTAATGTAGCTGTTTCCATGGCATTTTATATTTTGTAGACTCAGACCCTGTCTTTGGTTTGTAGCATGATCCAGGGAACAAACATTCAAGGTGGTACTTCAGTGACTAAACATTGCCCTTCAGAAGGGGCCTCATCAGAGCTTGCTGGGCTTGGGCGGGCTTCTGCTGGAGCTCAATGGGCTGCTTATCACAATTGGACAGGTGGTTTAGTCTTTGTATTCCCAGTTTATAGTTCATATTTGTTGGTCCCATGAGTTGTTGCTATTGCTCTGGCTGGCCTATTTGGTTGATAAAGTAGTGGGAAGTACGAATTCAGCAACACTAGGTCCATTAAAAGTTAATGCTTTTGATGAATTCCAGCAGTTGATAACTGGACCTACCCACGTCTGTAACAGCTGTTCTAGAAAGTTACACACTTGTGTCCAGTTTGTGTTTGTGTCAAGGAGACACGTTCTGCAGATCTTCAATAGGGGAAGGTGGTATTAACACTGAATTCAGTGCATTTATGATGCTTTCTGCTAGCAGAAAACCAATAAGACCCCAAAGGCAGGAACTTTGGTGAAGGCAGGTGGTTAATAAATGTGGCTGAGTCACAATTCTCTTTCAATTTAGAGAATGCTTGTGGACAAATCTTGCTGCTGCTTCCTGAGCTCCACTGGCTGGTAAATGACTGTTTCTAAAAGCTTTTCTTGGAAAAAGTTAAAACTTTGTGAATGGAAAAAGGGTTTGAAAACATTGCTGCCTAATCCCCTTGCCTGGAGAGAGAGGTATAAGGTATAAGCCTTTGTAGAACCACAGAGATTAATCAAGGAGCATGTGATTGATTTTGCTGATTCTGGAGTACAGGACAGAGAGAATCTGATATGTGAAAACATTTTATTAAATAGTATGATTGATATGAAGAATGAATGAGAATTATGGTCAGCCATTTTCACCAACAGCCACACAGAGAGGGGCAGTTTCCCAGATTACTTGTTTGAGTTAATATTGCTGTATACATTTAGCTAATTAAGTCCCTGCCAGCTATCAATGTGAGAACGAGACAGGGGAAAGGGAGGGTAAAGCACTTCTCTCTTTTGTACTTAGAGGGCTCATGCTGAGTTTTTACATGGCTCATCTGAGTCTGGGAAATCGCACTGTTTCACTGTGTTCCCTGCAGCCCATTTTAGGCAATGAATAAAATAGGATTTACTGTTCTGAATGCTTGAAAACAATAGTAGAGCACAAAAAAGGGGCCACTGCCTCTTTCATCGATATCCATTATTTTACCTTCCGGTCTGTCCACATTAGAGGCTTTTCTCTCCCTTCGGGCACACAAGCTATGGAAACCCTCCGGCCCCGGCGAGTCTGTACGCTCTTCTCCTCCCCTGCCAGTGCAGGGACCGAAGTCCCGAAGCAGGAACGCTGCTTTGCGCTGCTCTCCCTGCAGCAGAACCTCTCGGCACTAGGTGGTGGTGTGTGCTCACTGAAGGACCTGCCAGAGCCCCTCGCTGAGCCCAGCCTTGCCGGGGCCGTTGATGCTGCCGGGACTGCAGGGGAAACGAAAACTGGGTTAGCAATGAGGCAAGACTTTGCCTTTGAAACATCTGGGCCAGAGGAGGTTTCTAAGCAGTCTCGAATCATGTTTTCTTTCCTGCAGCTCACCTTATGCAGCTTACCTTGCAACCATGACATAAAAGCCTTTTTCCCTTGCCCTTCTTCATTGTGCCCTCCTTGGGCCGCTCTTGTCTCCCTGTTGGTGGCCACACTTGGCAGGTCTTCAGCACTACAGCATCAGTTCCTCAGGGATTTCTGGAGTTTCTGACGTCACAGTGACAGGAAGCTTTGGGATAACATTCAGGTTATGTTTTCTTCTTCCTGGTTTAATTTAATCTTTCTTGCTTAAGTCCTCATATCCCCATTGATGTCCCCTGAATATCATTGCTAAATAATCCTGCTCCCTGTATTTAGTGATTGCAGCCTGCAGATATTGGGAGCCAGAACACAAATGAAGGGGTGTTCAACTACCTGTACTATTGGTTATATGATATAAATATGTGCTAATGTAGGGAGGGAATGATAAAGATCCTTTAACTGATTCCCCCCAGCCATGTTCCTCCCCTCATGTCCCAGTGGGAATCTAGTTTATCGCTATTTAAACTATCCTTTAGTTGAAGTGTTTATATGAGACTGGTTCTTCAAGCCAGATAAATAGCATATTATCATACTCTGCATTCTTATAGTGTCACACAGATGCAGTGTTGTTTGGAGATGCTCTGTGTTGTGCCTGGAGCTAAGTGAGTGCAAGCCAGGTCTAGGATTGGGGGGTTGTTGTTTATTACCATTTTTGAGTTTTATTCAGCTCTTGGAATGATTCCCTTGTCCTCATTGTTATTCAAAATGTCTGTCATCTGGTAATGTCATCAATGAGCGTCAATTCTAGATCACTGTCAAAGTCTTGATCTCAACTCTTAACACAGCACTACCATGATCCAATTTAAACTGCTAAGTACCTTTCCCTGCTCAGTAGTTTGCTGGTTTTATTCCTTGTTCACAATCCTTAAGCCAGTTCACAAGTTATATGGGTATTGTTGTGTCAGGAGAGATGAGAATTAATGTTATATTCGGACTTTTGTGATTCAGTCTTTCAAATATTTATTTAAAGCCAAGTGTGTTGATTCTGCAGCTTGCCTTTTACTCACTGATGTTGTAAATCTATAGGAGGTTCCCTTCTTTGTAGACTCCAGGGCAAATATAACTGCTTGTGGGTCTGTTACCCTTCATTTGTTTCAGTGGCTTTTTGCACTTAGAATCTGTTCCTAGGAGGAAAAAAGTCAGATTTACAGAACGGCAATTGCTGGCATAATTTTTTTCTGAGGTTTGGTCTTGCATTTGATTCTCCAAGGCTGCTGCTTTCTGTGGCTCTTTCTCAGGCAGCTCCACTTGCTTCAAGTCATCTTTATAATGGAAACAAATTGGACTTGTTTTCTGTCTTTCTGTTGCCCATAAGGATACATGGGTTGGTTTTCCAGATGTATTTCACCACCTTTTTTTTTTTTTTTCCAGTGCTCTGTACCTACTGAACTCGGTTTTGTGTGTTAGATATTTAAAAGTTATTCGTTGCAGAGTGTGGTAAAAAGCCGAATCCAATACCAGAGTTTGGTAGATCTTGACCTATGTCCATGGACTCCTGTGACCTCCAAATCAGAGACTGATTGAAACACACTGATTTTCCTCACCAGTGTTTTAATTCCTATGAGTACTATGACCTTGGTAAAACACAGCCTGTCCTGTTGTGGTGATAGGGAGAAAAAAGTGCTTATGATGTGTGCTAGGCAGCAACTTAAGATCTGAGATGAACTGATCCCCATAAAACTTCCAGCATCAGCTCAAATAGATGTGCCACCTCTGGTGCTGCTTCTCCAGGGACTGTGTGTCCTGAGCTTCCTTCCTCTCCTCTGCCCCATGTCCTCTGTGAGCTTTCTCAGCACAAAGGGATGGACAACACCCCAAGTACGGGCTCTGACAGCTCCAATGCTGCTTTGCCTGCTTCCCTTGGGCAAGGAGGGTGTTAGGGTAGGATACAACATGTCTAGACATAGTGGAGTTGTGACTTAGAGCCTACAAGGCTGTAAACAGGGCCTGTGTAGAGCTGGTCCCAGACTTCAAATGTCTTTCCTCTTCTCAGACACCTGGATTCTGTTGACAACAGCATAAACAGGACAAATCTCAGCACTGAATCCAGCTCCTTGTATAACTTTGATAAAGTATCCTCCAAGTGTGGGTCAGGAATGAAGTTACTGCAGTGCTAGATCATGGTCAGATTCTAGGACTGTCTATACACCCAGTTCAGCAATAACACTGCCCCTCAATGTATCTGAATTTCTCACCTCTAAAATGAGGCTGCATCCTGTGCCTGTTTTGGTGTGATACTGGTAGAGCTAGTGTTTTTGCAGCACTTGAGCCAGTCTGTTGAGGGCTTGAACAGGGAGTGTTGCCCGAAATCAAAACCTACCTACAAAAAGCAGTAAGAGTGAATGGGAAGCCCTGGCTGGTGTGGTTGCTGAGATGTGTTTGTTTTGTGTTTTCCAGGCTAAGTGATGCAGGGATGTCTGGCTGTGCTTGCAGAATCTGAAACAATAACTGTGAGCTGCTCAGTTCATCTCAGTGCTTGCCAACTCAGATGCCCTGGGCTGATATTTTAAGTGCAGACCAATTTAACTATTCCACTGCCTGTCAAAGTAAGAAAATAGTAAGGAGATGAAGGAGCTGCATATTCAGCTGTGATTAAGATTGCATCTCAGCGCTGTGGGTACTTGACCTAGGGATCTATTTCCCTGCCTCCCCATCCAGTCAGAAATCTATTTAGCAGGACTGAGCCTGGCATCTGACCTGTATATCCTTTTTAAGCTTCTGTGATGGCAAGGGAAGATAAGCTTGCTGAGCCCTATAAGGCTTATGACTCTATGGATCCCAAGGAGGGAGTGGAAATCCTAGGGAGTCTGAGGAAGGTGTGTTATCATGTTCTGAACAGTGCTCCATGCAGCTTCCTCTTCCCCCATCCAGCTTGGTGTGGAAAAATGGTATCAGATTTTCCTGTATTCTCTAGCTTGTTCTGTTATTTTATTAAAATCATGCCTCAGATTTGGCTGCATGGTTCCCTCTTGCTTTCATAGATGTGCGTTTCATGTGTCTTTAAGAAGCTGTATGAGCCATAAAGCAGAACACTAGGCATATTCCCTCCCTCTGCATTTTAAATATGCACAAGGAGTTTGGTTTCTGATGTGTTTGCACAGTGGATTCTAATCCCCATCTGCAGCATTGCAAGACTGTGATTAACAGGGCTTTGCTTTCTTTTCCTGTGGCACCTTTCTGCTAATGAAATAATTCCCATAACTTTTGTATGGAACAAAAACTTACTGTTAACCTCACTTTGCAGACACGTTCAGCTTTTGACTGTTCTGAAATGTACACTGTCCAGTAATATATATGAAAATAGCCAGAACTACAAATCCACAAGCAAAATCAAATCTTCACTGAAAGGTTATTACTTTTTCTTGTATAGGATTGCGAACACTTCAGTGGCTGAGCAAAATCACACTAAAGAAGGGATGTATTTGACTCAGATGCTGATAGCCACAGGGATGGACTTGGAAGAATTGTAACTAGAAACTGCTCTCTGCCCGGCCTGGGTAAAGCCATGCTACTTCTTTTATTATTATTATTACTACTAGTATTATTTTATTTTACTTTTTTAGTGTGAAACTCATGGCCATAGTATTTGAGTAGACACCTCCTTGACCCCTGTCCCTGGATGTCTGGGCAACAGTATCGCTGTCTGTCTAAAGCTGCTCCGGGATATGTTTGTTCTGAAATGCCATTCCTTAACTGTTAAAGCCTTTAAAAGTAAAGTAAGTATTTGAGAGACTAAGCATTCCCGTGTCCAGTGCATGCCATGCTGCTTGAAGCTGCATTGTCTAGCCATTTCATCAGCTTTTGTGCACTGATGTATGGCTTTTCTAAAATGCTTCGAAAGTGACTTCATTATGGAAGCAATAACTTTGATGCTGTGAGCTTAGAAGTTGATGTGGAAGCCTGTCTTTGGTGAGCAGGACTGCTTGGGTTGTAGCTCAGAAAAGCAGGATCCTCTTGAATCTTTCTGCCTTTGCCCAAGGCTTCAGGTAAGTTTCCTGCCTTGTCCTTGGCTTCACAGGTTTCAGGTACTATTTGTCTTTTCTAGTCTGAGGTTGTGCTGCTACCTGTGGAAAAAAGTTTAAGTGTTTGTTCTACCCCAAGATCAGCTATTATCAAACTGCATCATCCATCACTAAAAGTAATTTACCCTTTCTCCCATCTCATTAATCTTATCCCTTTTGCTTTCTCCTTCTGCTGAGGTTCAGGATTACAAAAGCTCCGGGCCTTCCTTAATTCTAAAATCACAGTTGCTTTGGTGCCTGCCATTTCCCTCAGGAAAGTGACATCAGAATTAAACAGAAGGACCCTTTCTAAGGGCTAGGCTGCAAATGGGAGAAGTGAGGTCAAAAATCAAACCCATAAACTATTTTCAGAGAAACAAATCGGTCCTCTGCTAGGCACAAACACTTGACTGAATGTACCAGGAGATTCACTCAGGGGTAAAGCTGGGAATACAGGGGCATGGAAAGGGCATTCACAGGAAGAAAAGGACTAATATAAACTGAAATTCATCTGTGCTCTGGAACATCATTTCTTTAAGCTCTAAACAAGCCTTTCTTTCTTATCAAAGCCATCTATCCTACATCTTTGTTCATTTCCTTCTGAATGGCTACTCCTGAACTCATCTTTCCTTCAATTCCCTTCACCCCTTGCTGCTGGCTTTCTTTCTCACCAGGAACATGCCTAGCTGGTGTGTTGGAGGTAGGACTGGCAGTAAATGCTAATGGGTAGGAAAATTTTGGTCTGAACTGTTTGCCTCCTTTTTTTCCTGCCAGTTTTACACCAAAAAGCAATGAGGGATCTGCTGGGTGTTTTCTGGAGAGTTTCAGTTGAGTACAAAACTTGTTGTATTTCAATGAAATGGAGGGGAAAAGAAGCAGAGAAGGTTACGAAGGTCTGTTATCTTCATAACAGAGAGGTCTGGCTGAAGTTCAGATCCCTGGACAAGGAAATCTAGCTGTATGATAGAGGGAGGTTCCCATGATGTTGAAGATGTATGTGCAGGAAGAAAAGTAGAAAAAGAAATGCTGCTAACATGCAATATAGATCAAGGCATCTGAAAAGCATCTGTAATGACTGAAATCTGATAGAGTGCTCCTGAGGGTCTTTACCCGGGTTCATTTCCTTTATTACCCAGATATGTCAAGTCTTCCCATGTGCATTCATTTTGGTCTTGGGAGACCAAGGATTTCCTGAGTCATCTTGAGACCAACATGAGATTCATGTCAAAGCCCCGTAGCAAGTCCGTGAAGGAAGAAACAGGAATGAGTCAGACATGATGAGCGACTCTTTGCACCTCTGAAGCAGCCTCTGTATTCCTGGGAGTGAGGCAGGCCCAATGTGTTCTCAAGGTCTTATCACAGAAATGAACTCACAGCTTGCACAATGCCTACTAAACACAGAGAAGCGCAACAGAATTTATAGGAGTGGTGGCTGTGCAGCTGCATGTTGCTTCTTGAAGCCTGCAACAAAAAGGCAGACTGAAGGAGCTGGGAACAATTGTAGACCAGACTTAGGCACTATATGGCTTGCAGGACATACTTGGCCAATGAAGCAATTAGTTTGGCCCTCTAGGTGGTGAGGAGACACCATGATGTTGGGATCACTGGGTGTATGAGGAAAGTTCTCATGCATTCAACAAGCTGGCCAGCTGATGCAGGTCAGGTGTCCCCAGCCAGCACACATGCACTTATCAGCTGCCAAAAAATGGGGTGCCGCAGTCAACGGAGAGCCAGAGGAAAGGGAAGATGGATGAGAATGGGAAGACAAGGAGGGTGGGAGACCAGAGGCAGTGATAGTGGCAGTTCTGGTAAGAGATGACAAACGGTGCAGTTTGAACTTGCACAGCCTACCCACCTATCTGCTGCAGAGAGGCGTTCTAGGCCAAAATCCTGTTGTGTGAGGGAGATAGGGCTGAGTCACCAAATTCATTCCCCTGCTGCTTCATGCATCACACCATGTAACGCCTGACAAAGTCTGATTTGTTTACTTTTGTCTCTGGTGTTCCCATAGAAAGGCTCTTGTGGGCCCTCCCTTTCTGAAAAGATTAGTTAGAATTTTCTGCTGTTAATTGGTAACTGTTTTGCCCTTATACTTAAATCATCTTTTGTCCCTGAAAGGTCTTGACCCTGCCTATTGATGCCTCGACGAACAAGCCATATCCACTCTGTCTTCACTTAGCAGGCCACGCAGTCTGAGCCAACACGCAGCTCAGCCCTTCTAGGAAAGGTGAGTTGCACACACTGTATAATGGGAGTCTTTCAAATAATACCTGAAAAAAACAGGTCTTCCACTTTCCATGGACTTTCTGGTGTCTTTCATTTGGAGTATTTAACCACTGCCAATCCTTCCTGGCTTTTGTAGCTAAGTGTGTTCTTTGCAGGTCTCTGTGATGAACAAGATAGGAGATTTCAAGCCCACAAATCAGTAAGACTGACTCCATATGCTAGGAGTTGGGCATGTGCATAACTGTGTTTCTGGATCGAGATTAGAGTTCTCACCACTTGACAAGATTCAGCTTGTGCTTTGTGAAGTGCTGCCAGTTTCTCTGGAATTAAAGATTTATATAAAATATCGATGTTGAAAAAAAATCAATTCTCTGTTCCAGGTTTGTGCATGTGCATGTGTGTAATGCATTAATTAAGAGCTGGTTGGGAAACAAGAAACTGCAACTTGTATCACAGTGCTCTCTTTATGCCATGTAAGAGCTGATCCTTGTTCCCAAAGAACTGTCAGCTGTCTACAGGCAAAACTAAGATGGGAAGGGACAAATAAAGGTGCAGAGAGGATTTTTCTAGTGTCAGGAAGTGATAGAAATGGAAGCAGCACCTCTTGATCCCTGAATGTAGTGAGTGTTCACTTTACTCTGCTTTCATGCTTTGCTGTGCTTTTTCTGGGGGTAAAATGCACAATTACAGAGGAGCTTAAACGCAGCACTAACACGTTTTTTTGGCCTCTGTGTTGCTGTTTTCCAGCCTGCAACGATCGACACCAGATTTTACTTGTATCAATCCGTCCGGGATGTGGGGCAGGCGTAGCTGGTTTGTGTCGGCAGACCTCGAGGAGGGCCGGCAGGACTCCGGGGTGACAAGTGCGAACCCAAGCTCCAGACTTTGCTCGGCACAATCTGACAGCGCGGTGGGGCAGAGGAGGAGGAGGAGGAACACCACAGGGAAGCGGGTGCTGCGGCCCGGGCACGGGGGGGGGCCGGTGCCCGGGCACGGGTCAGGGCAGCCCGGGGCGGTGGCGGCGCTGACCGAGGGCGGCCCCGGGGCGGAGCGGGGCGGAGCGAGGGGCTGGCCCGGCGCGGCCCCTCTGCGTGTGTCCCGGGAGGAGGGCTGGGCGAGGGCGGGGCGGTGGCGGGCCTGGCCCAGCCCTCCGGGGAGGAAGGGGAAGGGAAGGGGGGTGCGGGCTGCGCTGTTGCCCTTTTAAGCGAGCGAGTGGGTGCAGGAGGCTGGTACTGAGGGAGCTGCCGCCGCGCTCGCCGTCCTCCCCGCCGGCTGGGGCTGCCCCGGCACCCTCCCCCCGCCATCTTCCGCCCCGCAGGCGCGGCCGGGGCCAGGGTCGGGCTGGGCTGAGGCGGAGGGAAGCGGCGGCAGAGCGGGCGAGGCGTCGCAGGCCCGGGCCCGGAGATGAGGCCAGGATGTCGGTGTCAGGGCTCAAGGCCGAGCTGAAGTTCCTCGAGTCCATCTTCGACAAGGACCACGAGCGCTTCCGCATCGTCTCCTGGAAGCTGGACGAGCTCCACTGCCAGTTCGTGCTTCTGCCGCCTCCGCCGGGCTCCGGCCCGCAGCCGCCGCCGCCGCTCACCATCCACTGCAACATCACGGTGCGGGGCCGGGGCACGGCCCGCCCTCGCCATTGTCTGCGGGGCGCGGGGAGGGGGCGCAGCCCAGCCACGGGGTGACTCAGCACCGGGGGGGCCGGGGCCTCCGCCCGGCGCGGGACCGCGGGGGCTGCCGAGGGGCCTGGGCTCGCCTTCCCCCGGGGCTCCGGGCTTCTTCCGCACCGCGGCCCTCACAGAAGTTAGGGAGCGGGCACTCGGCCTCTCCGCCGAGGCACGGCCCCGCGGTCCTTCGGGGGGATTTCTCCGGCGGAGGCGCCGACCGGAACAAAGGGCGGCCGGGCCCGGGGCAGAGAGGAGAGAGCACCCGGAGCAGCGGAAGGGCGCCTGGGCGAGCGGAGGGGCTTTCCCTGTCCTCTCCCGTCCCTGCGGTGTCCCGGAGGGGCATGGGGCGCGTTCCCTCTGCCGCGAGCGGTGGGAGCCTGGGCAGCAGGCGGAGGGCGAGCGCTTTACTGAGTGCGCCACACAGCCGCGGCCTGGAGCCGGGCGGCCCGCCCTGACCCGGGCGGGGAAACGCTGCTCGGGCGGGCCCGGGGACCACCGGGCCTCCCCTCCACACCGGTCAGTCCGGCGGGTTCCGGGGGAGGTGGCGAGAGAGACGGGAAACTTCTCTCTGTTGCCGTCGTGAGGGGGATAAAGCAGTGCCCCTGGTCTGCTGAACGGTTGATGCGTTATGGTGGTGGCGTTTAAACCTGAGAAGGAGCTTTGAGCAGCCTTGTCGAGGCTGAGGGACTGCTCCTTGAAGGGGTTTGTTTCTGTGGTGATTTGGTTTTGTTTCTGTCACCCTCCTTAAATTCGTTGGGGTCTGTTTGTTTTGAATGAGTGGAAGGGAAGCGGATTCATGTTCAATGTTGTCTGCTATGGTAATAATCCTCTGTGTTTTGGAAAGTTTAGGGCCTAAACTTCCCAAAGAATTTGATTATATCGGGGTCTGTGACTCATGTTCGGGAAACTGCTGGAGGTTCCTTTTGACAGGACTAGTTGTAGTTCTAAGTGAATTTAAAAGCCTTACCAAGGTTCAGCTGAAGAGCAGAGTATTGAAAAACTTCAGCTGGTTGAAAATAGGGTTACTGCGTTTGGGTTTGAAGGAGGTAAGCTCTAGAGCTTTTTTGTCCTTTGCCTAAAAAAGGATAAAAGTTTCCAGATGTGGAGGTAGAACCATGCATGTAAGTACTGAAGGATGACAACGTGCATGCAAACCAAGCAAATCTAATAATCTTCATTGGAACTTTGCTTGCTTTAAAGTAACTTTACTAAGTTAGATTTGTTAAGAGGATCTTTCAAGTTTCACAGTTACTTGTCCTGAGGGGTCAGTTCTGGGACATGGTCATGGGGCAGGTGTTTGTTTTACTGGGCACTGGTACATAGTTGTAAGTTAGAAGATGGTTGCTATGGTAAAATAAGCAAGATGCTTTGGTGTTCTTGTATTTAGAATGACCTATCAGATGGTAGATTGTGTGATTTCCTTCAGATACTTTTCATTCAGTAGAGGGTGTTTAATCTCAGAGAAGGCAGTTGTTTCTTTCCGCAATATCATCTGTTTCATCAGTCTTTCTCTAAAGAGTAAAGTTAAAGGTCTGATGACTGGGCATCTCAGTTGCCAGTTGAATTTGATGGGTTGTTCCTAATTCATCAAGTGACAGCTAACAAGGAAGCCAGTAGCAACACCATGAGGTGTATGATGCCTTGAATTTGTGCTGTGGTGTGTATCTGCAGCTGAGGCTGCTTTTGTTGTAGCCACTTTTGGTAGTAGTTCTTTCTTAACTTGCAAAGAAATATGACCATTTTCTTGTACGCCTTTGCATGAGGTGTGTCTGAGCAAACAAGAAAGAGGCTTAGGTCACTCTTGGCATTTTTATGTCTTTAATGAGAGAACAGTGTCTGCAATCTGCTATTACAGTCACTTGCCCTGAAGGTCAAGAGGTCTTTCACATGCCATTACAATTGTGGCGTATGAACTTGCGAAAAGAACAGGAAAAGAGAGGTTTCAAACGTTAGGGCAGAGACTTCTGCTTAGAAAAAAGGCTATGTCCCAGCTTCTTGACACTTCTGTTTCATAGGTGTCTGCAAGCAGCCTGGTGCTTTTCAGTGTTGACTAATTCTTGGCTCTTTGAGGTAGGTGGCTGTTTTTCCCATCTGTTATAAATGGGAGAGGGCAACCTGACATGCCAAGGTGGCTCTGTTGAAACAAGTGAGCAGCAGATGACAGAGCCAAGAAGAGAAAGCTGACCTCTGGACTTCTGTCCAATTTTTTTGACATAAGTGTTAGAACTCTGAACTGTGACAAAAGTGATTTTCCTCATGCACGCTGAATTGGGTCTCTTGGCCTCAGTTTTCTCTTGTTTCTAGTTTTTTCTGTAGGTACAGTAAAGCCAGAAAACCTAAGTCTTGTTTACTGTGCTTCGCTGGATCTGCAGGTGCTGAGGAGCTAGAACTTGAAATGGCAGTAGAAGCATGCAGAAGCTGGCAAGGCTGTTAGCAACCACTGTAAAGTTGTTGGTAAATACATGTTGTTGGAGAGACTCACCCTTTGCATCAGAAGCTGCTCTCTCAGAGCTCTGGATTTACAGTGCAAATATGTAACTTTAGCTGTCTGCTGCTCCTAACCATGAGCAGTACTGATCAAACCACGATGTTCCCCTTACTCAACAAAAGTTTACAGATTGTGTGTCTGGATGCTCAAGAATCCCATTAAGGGGAACTGTAAGCACAAAGCTCAAGAATCACTTTTCTTTGTGGTTCTGTTTGAGTACCTCAATATTTAACTAGAACAAAAGCTGTCTGGCAGGGTGTACAGATGTTGAAGTTAGTGGACGGAGAAAAACCTGCTATGGAAGGAAGCTTCCAATAGCTTCTGCACCAAGTCTGAAAAGAGACCCTGTAACGAAGCTGTTGCAGTCTTCACAATTCATCTCTTTCTTTTCTCCGGTCTAGAGAGAGGAGGCAGAGGAAAAAGGAAACGCTGTCCTGGAGAGGTGAGGGAGAATGTCTGCTTAGGAACTGCATGGATCTCCACAGGTTTCCCAGTCTAAATTCCACAGTTTGATTAGAAGTCTGCCGTGGAATTTCTCACTGAGATGACTCTTCTCTTTCATGAAGTGACAGATGAACTTTGTCCAAGTCTGTACTTCATTATTTCTGGTAGTGACCCATATTGGAACTTTAATGGTTAATCGGATTAATTTAAAAGAGGCACTTTAGGGTGGAGTCCTACCTGTCAGAAATACTGCTGCTTATTCCTGAGAACTGTCTAATTATTGAACTTGTTCAGGCTCTGTACCTTCACATTCCCGTTCTGTTATGCCAACAGCAGTGTCTCCATTCTGAAGTTTTGTTTCTGATTTTCTCAGGTTTTCATTCAACAGCAGCATTCCAATTAATCAGGTTCAATAAAAGTGTCCATTACAAAGTATATGTATTGATCCTGTTCTGCATGGTTTTTGGAACAGTATGAAAATAGCGGCCTTAGAGGAGTTTGTGTGTTGATCATGACTTTAGGTGTCTTTCAGTGCAATCTGTAGTTTGGCTTGGTACCTTATCAGATTTATGTCATAGTATTCCAAAGGGTGTATTAGAATGATTCAGCCTTATCCTTGTTAGTGCAAGAAACAGGAGTGATTTGGACTACTGTGAAACCTCTTGTGTTTTTTATATAATCTCATCAGAGAGAAACTGGATATTAATATCTCCACCCATACACACAAAACTACTATTGAAATTCTGTGTCCTCAAGTAGCACTTGCAGGTAGAACGGGGCTTGTGCTAGCTCTGGGTGGGAGCAGGTTTTGCCTGTGACGGATGCTGGGCTCTGATGTGCAGTGATAGCCTTCACATACTAACAATTCAGTTCAGGTGGTAAGGCTGGCTCCAGTACACTCTTGCTTCTCTGCTGGAAAGAAGCATCTTGTGCTTTCACTGAAAACTAGCCTGCTGCTGAATCAGAGTTAGAAGCTGCTGTGATAGACTTGAAAAGGTTGCTGTCTACAGATAACTGCAATTGATGGGAGATGTCTTTATTTTCCTTTCTAAACCAGAATGGATGAAAAGCTTTTGGTAAGTTGGGTATATGCAGAGTGTTTGAGTGCATTAGAATATGCAGTAATTCCTCAAAGACATAAGATTTTAAAGCTAAACACAGTCCTAGCTAATGCCTAGATGACTGATAACCTTTTGAACAGGCTGTTTATTTGTACACAAAATAACCACACAATGAATGAGGCGTTCAGTTCCGATCGCTAGACATTCTCTAGTAGGTGTTGAGGCCTTTGTCATGCATCAGATGGATACCAGGACTAAATAAAAGCATACACAGCTTTATCTTGATCATATGTGCTTTTCTAACTAGAATTAGGGGTACTTGGTGCTTTAAAAAAAGGCATGCAAGTTAACTGTTGTCAAACATAACTTATGCAATAGAAATTGAGAAATTTAGTCTTGTTTAACAAATCAGAAAGCAAACAAATACTAAAAGAGTGAGGGTTTTAACTTCTCTTTGTGTGCCAAGACTGCAATTGGAAAAAGAATATTGCAAAAAGGAGTAGGAGGAATATTTTGCGTCTGGAAGACACAGGGCCTTATTTTGACCCCACAGCTTAGCTGTGCTCTGTGAAAGGCTGCATCCAGTACTTGAGGATGTTGCAGGTCGTTGTTCTGTCTCTCTGTATGTATGAAGTGCTCCTAAAGCATCCTGGAAAGCCACAGTGGTGGACTTCAAATATAAATGCTGGCTTATGTTGAGGTTTAAATGCACAGGAAATTGCACTTACTTCAAATGGGTTACTCGTGTGAGTTAGCGATACAATAATTTCTGAACTGGGACTTTCGTGGTCCTCAAAAGAGCTCACCCTGCACTTTGATAATTAAAAGAAGTTATTTTGAAAAGTATTATCTTCTTTTTACTCATCATGCTTCCTCATGGTAACTGCTCAGGAGGCTTTTTTAGAAGACTGAAAGGTATCTGGTAATTTTTGTGTATTTCCGAGTATTCCCTAGTTCTTCTGAGACTAACTTAGAGTAGGGCTACTTTGTAACAGGAGTTGGAGTGTGTGGGATAGTTGCCTTGGATTTGTGTTGACAATGATATTTACTTTGTGTCAAAACTAGGGTAGCTGTAGTTGGCCTTACCCCAGGCCTTTCTCTTGCTACAGGAAGCATATGCTGCTACTCTTGATTGTCATCTCTCATGGGGGCATGCTAAGATTTAGATTTTTCTGACCAAGCTTTTCATCAATGAAATTACAAAAATCAGGGAGTGGTGTAGAAAGTGAATTCTGTTCTTGAAAGTAAGGTGGCACGTCACAGTTCATTGTGGCAATCTGTCTGTGATGGAACTCTGTAACGTCAGAATTTACTAATGGAGTTGATAAAGTGTGTTTCCCGAAAAGAGTAACTTCATTCTGTCAGATTTAGACTAGAATGTATCTGTAGATGTGTGTTCTGTGTTATGCCAGGGGATACTGTGTATTGATGATGTGCTGATATCCTCAGTGTGAGTGCAGAATTACAGTTGTTTTGAAGAACAAAGTATGTGTTGATGAAAAAATGAACATGAGCCGGCAGTGTGCGCTTGCAGCCCAGAAAGCCAACCGTATCCTGGGCTGCATCAAAAGGAGTGTGACCAGCAGGTCGAGGGAGGTGATCCTGCCCCTCTACTCTGCTCTCGTGAGACCTCACTTGGAGTATTGTGTGCAGTTCTGGTGTCCTCAACATAAAAAGGACATGGAAGTGTTAGAACAAGTCCAGAGGAGGGCCACGAAGATGATCAGGGGACTGGAGCACCTCTCGTATGAAGATAGGATGAGAAAATCGGGGCTGTTCAGCCTGGAGAAGAGAAGGCTGCGTGGAGACCTCATAGCAGCCTTCCAATACCTGAAGGGGGCCTATAGGGATGCTGGGGAGGGACTCTTCATGAGGGACTGTAGTGATAGGACAAGGGGTAATGGGTTTAAACTTAAACAGGGGAGGTTTAGATTGGATCTGAGGAAGAAGTTCTATACTGTGAGGGTGGTGGGGCCCTGGAATGGGTTGCCCAGGGAAGTTGTGAATGCTTCATCCCTGGCGGCGTTCAAGGTGGGGTTGGACATAGCCTTGGATGGCATGGTTTAGTGGGAGGTGTCCCTGGCCATGGCAAGGGGGTTGGAACTCGATGATCTTGAGGTCCTTTCCAGCCCTTACTATTCTGTGATTCTGTGATTCTGTGTCCTGTGCACTCTAATACTGCTGTTGCTCACAGACCAGCAAAGGCTATGTGCCTTGTGTGGTGGCCAGAATTGTGTTTCCTGGATTAAGGACCTGGCTGGCATGTAAAATTCTTTACTGGGTTAGTGTTAATCTGGATCACTTCCCAGTCTGGCTGACTGTGTGGCTGCACAAACAGCTGTCCTGCCACGACAGAGGGCACAGGGGCGAGGGAAGTGCTGGGGAAGACTGCTGAAGCCAGCATTCCCGACAGAGGAGAGCTGCTTGCCAAGCTCCTGAGTCCTTAGCAGTGCTTGGGATAGCTCTTGTGTAGAATACCCAAGCTGGTGTCAGTCCCATGGGCAGGGTCTGGTTGGTGACAGTGACTGCTAAATGGAGCTGGACCAGACTAACTGGAAAGAGTTTGCTTGTAAAATGAAATCATTTCAGGAGAATGGATGGTACAAAGATGGAGGCAGTTCTTTAAGTAATCTTTTTAACAAAGAGGGGGGCAAAACTTCTGGATGGCAACAAATGTTTGTTGAAGCTGACTAACAGAAATAGCTACTAATGTAGTTTTGCCTCTGTGTGGACTGCTGTTCAGTGCTCTCAGGTTGTTTGCCTATAGGTACTTTTGGAGAGTTACAACCCCCTGAATTCCTGGCTGAAGTTGAATTTTATTTCCTTATTTATTTTTTTTTTTCCCTTGAGATTGTGAATGGTAATGCACCACTTAAGAGACAGGATAGTTGATGGTAGTATGCATTCCACTGTATTTCTTCAGCTGCAGGCTTTATAGGAGAAACAGAAATGACCTTTCACCAGCTCATAGAAGACAACTGGAAAAGCAAAGGGCTGATTATAGTAAGGAGAGGTTATTTAACATTTAGATCTTATACATGCATGCCTGTATCCATATTAGCTTCACTTGTGCGGATCAGAATAGTTCTCAGTTGGTCGTTGCCGGAAGCAAGCATACCAGTTAGCAAAAGTCTTCTGATTTCTTGTTTCCAGCTGTAATCTTTAAGTGCGATATAAAAATAATGACCTTATGTGTTTTGTTTCTTTTTGTTATCTCATGCATACAAGACATCCTGGTGTATTCAGTACTGTAGTGAGTGCCTGAGTTCTTGAGATGTACTAATCTCTCTAATGTTTTAACTCCTCTGAGAGAAAGAGTTCAATATGGTTGCACATCTTGCAAGAGCTTCTTCAGTGTGTATGCAGAAAGGCAGAGACCTAAGCTCTGTCAGAACCTGTACAGTGGCATTAGAAACAAATTAAAGTGCTCCTATGCAGTGGTGCTCGAGGTCTCGCAGGCTTGCTTGGAGTTTTGGAATAGGGAATAACTGCGGTAAGAGTGCGGTATTCAAGTGACTAATGGTAAACATTGGTTGAACTCCGTGGTACTGAAATTGTGTGTGGGACAAAGTTCTGTCTAAACGGCTCTAATCTGAAGACCAGTGACTGAGCAGTGGTCAGGGCAGCTGTGTTGGTGTTGCTGTGAGGGAATGTGGTGTTCAGTGTCAGCAGTAGAGCAGCAGGACCTCTGCTAGCTGTGGCTGCGAGTGAAACATCCCTGGGTCTGCAGATGTGTCTGGAGCACAGAAAATTTCTAAAGGCAAGAGGCAGAAAAGAGGAAACCTGTTCTCAGGGAGAAGGGCACAGGGCCTTTGGACGGGGGCTCTTTGGAAGAGGGAAAGATATAAATTCCTGAAGGTTAAGAGAATGAAGAGGAGGAAGGGGAAGACTGGAGTTCTGGGTGACAGCAGACTTTGCATGCTGTGAATATCTAAGTGGTAGAGGCGAGAGCAGGTTTGTTAGGAAGCCTTATCTTTTTCGAGTTAAGTCAGGGAAGGAGTGACATGTTCCAGCTTAGTTACACCACCTTAGTTCTAGCTGCGTTAGAAGCCCTTTCTTGCTACTCTGGCTTAGTGACACCAATGTTAATACCTTTTCTGAATGTGCTTGTTTGTGTAGTTGCAGAAGTAGGTACATAGTAACTCCTGATGATTAGAAAGAGTTGATAATTTTTTTCACATAATCAGATTTCGTTCAGGAATCTGAGCTCATGAGAGTCTGTGCAACTGATAGAGAAAGAGTGTTGGAGAATCAGATGTGCAAAATGCCTTTCTCTGTAACACGTGTCTAGCTGCTTGTGAGGTGAGCCATTGCCAGCATGAGTGCATGTACAATGCACACATTGAAGAAGAGAACTGCTTGTGGCTGAGGGCTGTGCAACAACCATCCTCTGACAACCGTCAAGATGAAAGTCCTGGCACACCGTGGGGTTTTTTGTGAGGGACAAGACAGGTTGTTGTGAGGTGCTATGGTGAAAATCTGGATTCCAGTCTCAGCTCTACAACCTTCTTCGTGATAAGCAAGTCAGCCTTCAGAGATGCTGTGTTCTTTGCTCAATTTTCAACGTGGATGATCTGTAACTTTATTATTGCTGGTGCTGGCAAAGGAATGTTCCTTAGCTGACTTGGTTGGTTTGGCCCTCAACGATATTCGGAGACTACATGCTGCTTCTGAACATCTGTCACTTGCTATGCTGTTGGCTATATCATGCTTCCCATTAACGGAAGAGTTGTGTTTGAGTCACAGCATGTTAAGATTTGATGGATTTTACACTGGGTCCATACAGAAGTGTTGAGAGTGTTTCTGTGAATTTCTTGGAGTGGATAGATGGCATGCTGCATCATGATGGTGACCTGGAGAACAAAATGTTGCTTTGCAATAAAGATCAATGACTATGCTTCTATCAAAAAAGTGCCTTATTTGCTTTTATGCTCAGAGTTTGTATTTTAAGTCTGTGTAGCTACGTTATACTGGGCAACAAGTTATCTGTGGCCTTTTGTCTGGAGTACATCATGTTGCAGCAGCCAGGAGTGTGATAAACCTGTTTTTCCAAGGTACTGTGCAGTTTCACATGCTGGAATCAACAGCTGGAACATGTTGTGTGGATTCAGTAGTTCAAAGAATGACTGGCTGTGAAGCCTTGACTGAAAGAACTTGACCCTAAGAAGTGTGAGAATGATGCCACATCTGCAGTCATGTTTGTGGCCATCTGAAGTTATATTTCGGGCCTGCTCTGCCCAAGAGGATGTCTGTTGTGAAGACAAGTGATGTCCATAACTGTTCTGTATGCTCTTAACAGAAACATTTCCTTGTGGTTACTTTTTGGTAGCCTTCCGCAGCCAGCATAACCTGTTTGTACAGAGAACTGCATTTTTTGTTTGGGACAGTCTGTGATTGTGGAGTGAATTTTACACACCTATAAAGTTGCGATTTGTTATTGTCTTTTTGTTCCATGAGGCACGTGGCTCTGATGCTGCTTTCTCTAACCTGGATGTAGCTAAATAACATAATTCTAAACCAAGATACTGTGCTACACCTGCCTTGTTCCCTGGAGAGTGTGTGTGAGATGGAAACCATGACCCTGTTAGTTGTGTTGGTTTACTGTGCCCCTTGAAGGTACTCAGTTCTGCAGTGATGAGCGTATTAGCAGCACCTACCTAGAGCAGGATTATGGGATTATTTCACCCACCTCCTGCAAAGCTGCAAGATGGTTAAACTCTTGCAAGCTCCAGGGGTCTGACCAAAGCATGCTGCTCTGCCTGGGGTGGTCTTGGATAGGCTGTGGCTGTCAAAACAGTCATTAAACATAAGGGTAAAATTGCAGTAATTTTCTGTGTTTGAGAAACGCGTGTATGTTAGTCAGTGGAACTTGGTGCCTTACCAAATAATTGCATGAGTTGCAAAAAGTATTCATGTTTAACCGAGCCAGGCTTTGACTTCAGGAGTGTAAGAAAATGAAAGCTAATGCAAGCTTGCTTTCTGTAGTCTCTGTTTAAGTGAATTCTAGTGAATAAAAGATGTCCTTCTGTTTATATGCATTAAGTTAATAGTATGTTGTGTGCAATCTTCAAATTGCTTTTTCTTTCCAATTTTAAGTTTTCCTCTTGTTCAGTAGAGATGGGTAAAGTTCACTTTACTTTCTTCCTACCTCCAATATTGAATTGAATTGTTAACCCCACCCCCATTGCATACACTTTTCTCGTCTTTTTAGGACCCTGTATCTCTGAACTCCTGGGTTCTTATAGAAATGAGCAATCTTTTACATGTAAAAGTGCAAATTTTTACTTGAACTTGGAAATGAAATGTTAGAATGTTGTAGTGTGTTTGATAACTCTGTACAACAGAGAAAATGGTGGTCTGGATGTTTGAAAATGCCTATTTTTGAAGTTTTAGTACCTTGAGTAACTTCTTTCAAGAAGCTGTAAGTATCAGTGGTTTATGGATGTCAAGCTCTACTTTAGCTCTAAGAATATCTTCTCAAATCCTGATATTTTTGTTACTATTCATTCTATGGGTATTTTTCCCTTTAAAGGTAGTTGACACAGGTGAAAAATTCACAAGTAGTGAATGATTGACTTCATTTCAGATAGTATGTACCAAATTGCAGCTGATTGTGGAGTTTAATCTCTAGTATTTGTTTTAAATGTTCATGTAGGATGTGTATGTGCTCCCTAACCAGTGGGACTTGATTTGGTTTTGGTTTTTTAATCTAATTCTGCTATTTAATTCAAACACGCTTGGTAGCATCCAGGTGTCTGCTGAGAGAAAGACCTGTATGATTTGAGATCAGTTACTTGATTGTTTATAGCTGCAAATGTGTTCACCTTGAAAAGACTCTTAGTCCTTTGAAAAGTCTTGCTACAGTAGGATTGGCTGACTGTCACCTGGAGGTGTGTGAGCTAAAATGGTCTCCTGCTTGCCTTCTCAGAGCAGTTAAGCTGTTTAAAAGATCTGGGGGTTTGACCTTCTGTTGGTCGGAAGTAAAGGCAGGTGGACAAAATAGGTTGGGACCAAGAAGATAGAAGCTGGAAGTGCTGATGAAAATCGGTGAAGTTTTAGTTGTAGCTGGTGTAAGGACAGAACTGGGTTCTGTCAGTGATGGAGATTTTGCAAAAACTTGGAAAAGAAACTCAATTAGTTGAGCTTTGTTCAGACAGTATATGAAAGAGTTTTAGAAGGAAAGCCCCCACTTTTTAGTCTAACGTGATTTGGAAATTAAAGAAAATCAGGGTGTAACTGTGATATTTATATCATGATGCTGAAGACATGTGTTTAAACATGCTTTCCTACCATTTGGCTGTAATGAAATGGTTCTGTTGTGTACAAGGAGACATGGTTACACTATTACCTTATAGCTGACTGTGTGTACAGGTTGTGCTAGTTGTAGGGATTTGAGCATAATGTGTTGTTTCAATTTAGGAACTTCTACAATACTGTTGAAATGGTGTGATTTAGAAAGAGCTCATTTAAAGTCTCTTACATCAAAATGGTGTTGGTGTTGCTGTAGCTTTACAGAGCAGGATAAAGATTATGTAACACTGCAAGTAAAACAGGCTTTTGTTAAGGATGAGAAGGCTTAGATAGGGTATACTTAGCTGACAGATCTGTATCCAGGAAAAGCTGTCTTAATGTATGTTTCTGGTATCTGCTGTCACTTTTTGCTGCCTTTATCTTTTTTCTGGCAAGCCAAATTGTTAGTAAAATGTAAGTAGACCCTTTTACAGAGGACGCAGTCGCCTGTCTGGGCAGTGAGATGCTCTGTGGATTCTTCTGATATGCTGTGGTTTTCCTAAATGATTCGATAGGCTTGGAAACCGTTCCAGTGGTGGGAGCGTGGGGCTTTAGTCTCTTTGTATTTTGTATGTAATTAGCAGGCTAAATTCTTTTGCTGCATTCTGTTACAGAAGCATTTGTGTTGACAAAGCTCCCAGTCTGTCCTGGTATTAATACAAAGACTCTCTAGAAGTGATGATCCCATGAATTGTAATTGTATCTGGGTTGGCTGTAAACATCCAGCCTTTGTCCTGGGGCCTCAGTACATGCGAGATGTGATGTCATGTCTTACTGAGCAATTGCAGTTGCTTTCCAAGCTGTACAGCGTGCATTAGCCTGTGAAAGCATCGGGGCCTTCTCCCCTTGTGATGAATTTTTGCTTTTACTTCTAGAGAGCAGGAAAATGTCACGTTACAGCAGTTACATAAAAGATCTCAAGCACTTAAAATGGGTGATATCTGTGCAGCTAAGCTAATCATGCAACATCACTGTATGTCAGGTGTGTAGTGAAAGGCCAAAAGCAATGGGATTTTAGCCACTGAGAATTAATAATAATAAAATAACTACTATTCTAGGGTTCTTCTCTCTAAGTGCTGCCTTTGTATTTGAGAAGCTTGTGTTTGTTGCATGACATAACTCAAATCCATCTCTCTATAGAGTGCAGATATGGAAGGAAAAGCTGACTTAAGTCTTTTGGCAGAATTAGCTTGTGTTTACTTCAGGTCTTTGACCTTACAAGCCACATTAGTTTTTCACTGCATGTTATGGTGTTACAAACTCATGAGCTTGTTTAGATCTCAAGATCAGAATGTCTGAATTTTGTGTGAGTTCTCTACTTCAAAATATAGTGACTCATTTCCATGTGAAACTCAGCTGTTCCAAAAATACAGCTTACAGACCCTGAGAAACTTAGTGCCTTATACATTTTTAACATATTTATTGTAAGTCTGAAGAATTAGAAAGTGGTGCCACCAATTGGAAGGTTTTGCCTTCATTGCAAAAAATGGAATGAGTTGGAATGAGAGCAAAGAGTGGGGAAGGCCTGTCGTTCAGGACAGAAGGCATTGGCTCATTCAAGTAGCCCCTGTAATGTGTTAAAACACATAGTGGGGTTGCTTGTTCATCAAATCTACACTATCAGTCATGTCCCTGTCTGACAAAGGGTTTGCTGCGAGTGTTTTGGAAGAGACTTTTCTATAGGCCCCCAGACTGGGAGATTCTGATTGGAACCAGCAAATGTTCTACTGTGGGTTTGTTCCTTAAATCCTTCTGGTCGGGAAAGGGGAAACAGAGTTGCCCCAAAAAAATGTAGACAGTGAAGAGCTGAGCTTTATTCTGTAAACAGCATCAGATTCCAGGCTCAGTTTTGAACAATAGACTGACAGACGTCTATCTTGTAGAAATCATTGCAATTAATAGACTTGCTTGGAATAACATATATAAAAATGCTTGATTAAAAAAGGCCGCTGTTGGGAGAACGCACATTCCAAATCTTGACTGTATCTGGAGAATATTTTTATTCTAATGAGGATTTCAAGAAGCAGATGGCTCAATGAATCTTGGAAGGGATTTTGTTTGTTCTTTGTATTTAGTGATGGGAATGTTGATGTAATCTCAAGTCATGGTAGTAGTGTTTACCCTATTTCATTTCCCTTAATGGAATGAGCTGGCCAGGGCAGTTCAGGCCTCAAAAATTGCTGATTCAAACAAGTCTTTGGGCAGTAGGGTCACAGTTATCAGTTTTCCTTCTGATTTTGTCCCATGCGTAAAGATCCAGCGTGTAATATGAAGGTTTTGAGGTAACAATATTGCACTATTGCAGAAGACTTTACGGGTGGATTGCATGTTAATAAGAATAATGAGAGTGAGATGATATCAGTACAAAACCTGGAATGATTTTAGTGGAGTGTAGCGCCTAAAATATAATAGTTTGGGTCCCAAGTGGCAGATGGGAGTTTAACCTCGTTGCCTATCAAGAAAGGTATCCCAAGGTCTCTGCTTTGTTTATGGCATGCCTTGAAGTGAAGCTGAAGAACATAAGCAGTTTGTCTTTACGTAAAGATACCAGGAATATCTTGTTCTCTGAAGGTATTTGCTGGCTGTAATTTAAAAAATGAATATAAATGTGGGGGGATTGAGCTTGTTTAGAAATAAGTTTATGCAAAGGCTGCAGTTTTCAGGTGGGCATTTTAGACTTCTGGAGCTAGAACGTCCCTGGAGTGGGATGGTCTGTTCTGCCAAAGCTGATGTCCTTGATCTGGTCACACAGTTTCTGTTAGGAGGTTCAGCTCTTCAGCTGGAAGGTCAGTTAGACAGTAAGCTTTGTATAATTCAATGCCAATTGTAACATGCTTGCCTTTTTCTCTAGTTTTCAAATGACTCATGTTCTGTGGTCTGATAAGCCCAGCACCTTTGAAATGACAGGTGCTAGTTTAAGTTAGGACGGTCTGGATTCTTCTTTTGGGGCTTGCACTTTGAGAGGTTGCTAAGGCTAAGTTTGCTTGGGAATCACTAAAGCCCAGACAGTGACACTCAGGCAGGGACGTTGTCTTCCTCCTGTGAAACTTCTTACAGTTGTCTTGAAAATTACAAAGCAAAAAATGCACAATGCAGTCAAGGAGTGTAGATTTGTAAGTATATGGTGGAGTCACCTATTAGAGTAGCAGTAGGAACCTTGACTCTAAAGTGCTGGAGAATAAAGCATGATTTATTGCCGCTGGAATGAGAAGTATGGAATTCTTCCTTTAAACTGCAGTGAGGGAAATGAATGAAAATTCCCTCCTGCTATTTAGTAAGACCTGGGGATATGAAGATAATATCTGGGTGATAAAACTGAGGTTCAGCAATTTGTCTTCAGCTACTAGAATTAAATTAAATGGGTGAGAAGTAGCGAATGCCTTAACTAAAAGAAAATAAAGTAATCCAAACCTGTCAGTGATGTGAAGGGACACTTGCTGTTGAGCTAGAAGCTGCGTGGTTTTCTCCATCCTCGCAGAGTTACCAAACGTGTTAGGAAAAAAAAGTTGGAATTGCGTTTTGAAGCCTCTAGAAAGGAGGGAAATGACTTTGCCTTTCCATAGCACGGGTTTTCAAAGCACTTTTGGAAGGGCTGTGTGTTGTGGCAGCTGAGTGACAGGAAAATCACTTGTCATGGATTGTATGAGTTGCTGTGGGCCACTCCTGTTCCATGTGTTGTAAGTGCCCTAACCATGGCTTGTTCTGGAAAATCATCTGTACTTCTAATCCTGTGAACCCATCTGATCTCACTGTCATTCAGATGTGTTTTGGCACCTGCCTGACAACTGTAGGACTTCAGTGATGGAAGAGAGTTAGTCTGTAAGCTTTCCCGATAGTCTTATGCATAATATATTGCTTGAGTAATCTTTTGATAGTGGAAAAGTCCTCTATGAGCCTTGGTACAAAGATCAAATTGCAGATTTTTGGCATCATGACCTCTGTGTCAGCCTGTCCTATGAGGCAGGAGACTTGAGCTGTGCTGCCTCAGTCTGAGGGCCAGTGCTGGAATGGTCTGAATGGTCCTGTTTGAGGCGGCAATCTGGAGGCTCCAGGTGTTGTTGCCTTCACAGCTTTTACTCGGAAGAATCTGCAGTTTTATGACAAACTGGCACCCATCTAGTTTTATTCTTTGTCATGTCCTAGTTGTGATTTCATAGTTTGGTTATGATTGCATCTACCACATTCCTACATTCGTCCCTCCTGCTCTGCCTATCCCTGGGGTTTTTAAGCTTTTCAGCACTGTTTCTTATCTATGTCCATCATCTGATAAAGATGAAAATAGGATGAAATACGAGAAGAACCAGTTGGCTGGATTTCTTTCAGCTTCTCTTGTGTTGCCTAAAAATGCTGTGTTAAGAGCTTCTGTGTTAGCTGACTTAAGAGTGAGATAAAAGGTGATGTTAATACTGTGTTGTGGAATTTTGAGGGTGATTGAGTTTTAAAAGCTGTATAGTTTGTTTTTTTTTTTTTTTTTGTTTATTTATTTGTTGGGTCTTTTGTGTTGTTTTTTAACAGGAGTCTTACCCCTCTTCATCACCAATATGGTTTGTAGAATCAGATGACCCAAACCTGACTTCAGTCTTAGAGCGTTTAGAAGATATTAAGAAGAGCAATACTCTGGTGAGCAAGTGTTTTGGTTGTTTTGGATGTTTATTGAGCTTTGTCACGTTATTAAGCCATCAAATTAGTTCAGTTTTGGGTTTTTTGGGGGTGGGGGTATTCGTAAACACAAATTTCTGTTCCAAAAACCATGTGTACCAAAAGTAATCCAAAAGATCCAGGGCAAGGAGGGGAAGATGACTTGAATGCTTGTTCTTAAAAAATATAGTTACATCTCAGCCCCAATAATCACACAGCTTAAAGTTTTCTGAAAGTAGTTATGCAGTGAAATGCTTGAGAATTTAAGAACTACCGAATAACTCAGCTCTTCTAGAGTTTTTCTTTGCACAGAGATAGTTATGGAGGCAAAAGCTTTGTGTCCTTGAGCATGTGTAAGTCTTCAAATCATGACTCTAATAGAAAGAATTTGCAGTTTCAGTAAAGATGCCTTGGCTTGATAGCTTCTGGTGCATCAGAACATTCCTTAGTGATAACAGTGTTGTGACTTTGGATGATTGCTACTGAAAGAAGGTCTTTACAAAGATTCTAATGGTAGTTTTGTATTTCAGAAAACTATCAGGCATTATGTCTTATTTGAGTACCCTTTTGATTTAGAGATAAGGGGGGGGTGTATATGTAAATTATACATATATACATAAAAATTAACTTCCCATTCTCTGTGGGAGAATAAGTGTCCCTGAATGTTACTTAGGGATACATCTCAGTACAAACGTACTTTGTTCCACAAAGAGCAGTAGTGCAGCCTACTGACAAATTCAGTGATTAAGTGTTGGTTTTCCTCTCCAAATTCAGTGTTATGGATATTAAACAGCCCTTAAGAATGATCTTTATTAACAGATGATTTTAACATTTTTGGATTATTTTTTGTGTACAGGAACACATGAATGCTCATGATGCACACAGAGCAAATCTGCAGAATAATGCTTATTGTATGAATTATGAGCTGGCCTTGGTATTTGCCTGGTCTTGGAAAGAATTTGGAATGTTTTTGCTCATGAAATCACTGACCTGTAAAGTTCTCTGGGCTAACATTAAGCAAGCACACTTGATCATCAATGAGGGTGTGTAAATTTCTGTTTCTAAAGGATATTTAGGATGCATGTGACTTCTAGCAGAAATAATTAGGAAACTAACGAGTAAGTGAGAGTCTTCATGGCCTTGCCATAATTGAAAACAAAGGGACACTGCAGAGGAACTTTAGGGTTTTAATGTGCTGTGTCAGATCTGATCACAGGAGACACAAAATCAGCTGTGTGTTCTCTTCTTACAACCTAAACTTTAGACTAAACTATATTCAGAAGAATGTTAGATCTCTCAGTGTTTGTGACATCTGCCTAGGAAGACCTATGCCAGTATAGTAGCAGAAAATATGATCAAATCATCTATTTTCTTAAATACACTTTTCAGAAGATTTTTCAGCTTGAAGCTGCTGTGCCTGATAGCTTCAGCCTAAGGTTTTAAACAAGCTATTTCCTATGTTTAACTACCTACAGGCTTGCTTGCAATAGGGTAAAAAGCTTTATAACAAACATGCTGCAGAGGACTTGCTCTGCTGAATTGCATCTGCACATAGATTGCATATGTACGTTCTAAGAAAACAGCTTCTGATATCAAGATTGTACTTGCCCATGTAAAAGCTGATGGGTTGATGTAACAGACAGACACCTGTGGATGGCCCATTGCTTTCTCAGGAGTCCACCCCACATCATGTTATGCCAAGATGAAGACAGATCGGAGTGGTTGAAGAGACAAACACTACAAAATCTGACTTTGTGTTTTGCTCAAGGGGCTTGGTTTTGTGTGTTTGGGTTAGTTTTTCTCCCTGCAACTTCTCCCTGTGCAATTCCCTCCCTCCCCTTCAACAGTGTTGGAGAAACATACATGCTGACTTCTTGGAGTCAGGTACGAAGGGATAAGGGACTGCATGTAGAAATCCAGAGGCTTCTGATTTATCATGCTATCTCCTAAAAACTTGCTTAGTTCAGTTTAAACTTTTAGAATGTTCTAAATCAGTTTGTATTTAATATATTGCTGCTAGGAGATCATTTGTGGCATGTTGTTCTGAACTCATAAAACTTTGGAACAGTCAAATTTTGGGTAGGAAATTGCATTGGACTCTTCTAGGAGCTCAACAGGGCATAGCGACCATGTGCTCAAAGCACTAATGAACACATGTGTCCTAATTTAGCATTCTTAAGGGTTATTACACTGCCCTTTCTACTTGCTTTGTAGCTTTTGTCAGGTATCACCTCTTTTGGGAAACTGAAAAGCATGCTCTTCAGGCATAAAAGTTTGACAGGGATATATATGTATTATATATATTGTCTATATATATATACAGGGATATATATGTATTATATGTATTGTCATTTGACATGTTAAAAGGAAAACTGTTTTACTATGTTAAAATCATGCCCACTTTTCTTGGAAAATCTTCCGTGGGTCTGCAACTGCGTTACTTCCCTTGGGATCAACATGGTGGTGATTGCTATGAACATTTGTCAAGATGCTGAACATGTGGAAAGGTTAAGAATGTGATTAGCACAGGTAGCATTAGGTTTGGAGGCTTCAGCTGCTTGACTCTCCAGATTGAACAAGTTGAAGTCAGCAGATGAAGGGGCTACAGAGTTCTCTCTGTCCCCTAGTGTTTCCTTGATTCCTTTCCACATCCTGAACATCAGCATCACCTGAGATGTGGTAGGTAGTGAAACCTAGAGCTGCCTTCTAGTGGTAGTGTCATGCAAAAGAGAAATCCTGCTTCAATTTCATGGTTCTTGAATTATAAGAATAGTTATATATAATCATTATATATAATATACTAATATTAGTGGAAGTTATAGTTGCAAATTTAAAGTTTCAAACCTTTATGGGTTATTAAATAGAACTATACATGATTTGGAGGTTTTCTTTTTAAAACCAATAGTAAAATGGGTCTAAATTCGAATGGGCAACTTTTACTTCTCATGCTCTCCAAACCTTGAGACCTCTCCAAAATTTGCATGGAAGATGCCAAAAGTATAGAATTCCTGGCATAAGTACGTGTACAACTTGGGTGAGCTGTTGTCCCTAAGCATACTGCTGCTTTATTAAGAATTTAGATTTAGTCCCTCATGATGGCATTTCAGGAAGGAAGGTTGGCTCTTGCAGACTACCAGTGCAGCAGCTGTCATGGATTGGGGTTCATAGAGACGAAATGCAGGAAGAAGCTGTGCTTTATTTACTGAAACTGCCCATGGCTGCTGAATGTGAGACCTGTTACTGTCACAGACTGCCTGGTAGTTAAGGGTGGTCACACTCCAAAAGTGGCAGTTGTTTCTTCCCTCTGTTTCCTCTTGTATTCTTCTTCAGCATTGTACTTCAGTGGTGGGCTAAGATTTATTGATTCATTTATTTTTACATCAGTATAGTGTGTGTATACAGGGAAATAGATGTATGTGGAAGAATAAATGTACGTATACTTAGACTACTGAAGCCCATGTTTCTTGGTAATAGAAAACAAGGTGCTTCATAGTGCATTCAGCAGTATATCATTAAAGCTGTCCTAAAATTAATGCTTTCATGCGGTGTTAGAAAGATCCCTTCAAGCATAAAAAGGCCTCCTAATGTAAGACGGGCTTCAGAAAAAATGTTCTAAACTGTTTTCTATTTGTAAGATGTTAACACAGCAAGCAAAAAAAATTCCAAGGTGTTTTTGTGTCTAAACCAGCATTATGTTGTCCAGGAGAGCTACCAACTTCTGAGAACTCCTCAAGCATTAGAAGTTATATATTTATATATGTATATAGTTATTTTCATATCTGTTCTAATCTATGTAATTAGTTTATAATTTTGTCATTGAATTTGGTCACTTGAGCATTTACCTTATGTGGGTATTTACAATGCTCCTTTAATACCTTGTGGATTATACATCTGAATTCCTGCTTAGTTTCTGCTTTAGGCAGTTTGTATTACAGGGCAAGTGCTGGTACACTGATAGCCTACTTTTCTTCAGTAGCAGCAAAGCGTGTGTTAAGCATTTATTTTACGTCAGCCAAGCATGTGAAGTTAGCCTGGAAATGCATTTAAATTATTCCTACATGGCAGAAATCTGCTATCCCTTTTGGTACAGTCTCTTCATGTGCCTGTAACACATACCAAATCATGCTAGGCCCTGCTTAGAGCAGGGGGTTGGATCAGATGACTTCCAGAAGTGCCTTTCAGCCCAAATTACCCTATGATTTTTGATACATAGCATGATAGCATAAGGAATAACACTGATGGTGATCCATGGCAGAAGGATCAAGGATATGAAATGAATTCCAGTGGAGGAAAAATGTAACAATAAGACAGAAGGGCTGTAGAGACAGCATCACCTTTTCACTCTGCTGCTGCCTTTGCAGACTGGAGAAACTGAGGTCAAGTAAAACAACTTGGCTATAAAACTGAAACTGCACTTTGGAAGTTGCATTAAGCTAGCCACTAAGAGTAGACAGCTGCCAAGGAGGAGGTCCTCCCCTTGGCTATGCACTCTTGCCCCTCCCCCTTGGGTGCTGATGTGCTGAAGCACATCATGAATTGATCTAGCACGAGGCTTGTAAGCTGCTGCATGGTTGTGGCAGCGTGCTGCTAGAGGCAGTGAGACATTTCTGCAGGCACAGCTGCTGTGTAATCTGGTGCAGGCTGTGCCAGCAGTTTTACTGATATGTGAGTGCTTGTGTACCTCACAGTGGTGCTGTGCTGAGAAAAGTGAGAGAAGCTTACGATGTGTTCGGTCCTGGCTGCAAGGAGTCCTCCTGCCTTACAATTCAGGCGATGGGATTTCTCATGGAGAACATGGGGAGTGGAGGATGCAGAGCAGGAAGCAGTGCTTCCCTCTCTTCCCAGCCTTTCGTGTCTGTTTCTGTAGAGGTGCACCTAATATTGCTTTCATCTACTTTTCTAAGCTTTGGGCCAGCCAAATGCCAGTGAGGCTGTTCTTGTTTCGCTGTTTAGGTTTCTTTGGTATGCTTCACGACAGAGGTAAACAAGTGAATGGCTTGCCTAAATTTACATAGCTATGTGCAAGAAAATTACAGTTCCTGAAATTTTATAGTTGATTCTCCAGTTCTCCATGAAGCAATGTTGTTTATTTAGGGAAAAATGTTCTCAACACTATGTGCAGCAGTGCATCTTTAAGCATCTTACCCACATTGAGAATAAGAGTTCGAAGACCTGTGATTCTATCTACCACCTAACTTTTTGATTAAGCTGCTTTCTTTCTGCCTGCTGAAAGATTTCCTGATGTTTCAAACACCCAGGGAGCTTCAAACAGGTGTAGAGTCTTGACACTGGTGAGAAAAGTGATTGTTACAGGAAGCTTCTGGCAACATAAGCTATCACATCTCATGTGTATATTCGGAAGAAGTGTGTTGTTGATACACCAGTTCTCTTGGTGTCACCCGCTTTATTTTTGAGTGAAGCATGGCTGTCAGGAATGGTGCAGAAACAGCAAATGTGGTATGATGGAGAGAACGTCCTAATTCTCGCAATGCGGGCTGGTGTGTCAGTTTGTGGCCTCTGAATATGTAACATTCCTATTAAACAGCAGTGTTGAATTCTGCTGGAGAAGGGAAAAGCATTGAAGCTTTCAGGTAGCATGAGGGCAACATCTGCTTATCACTGCTTGGAAATGACTTCTTAACCCTGGAGAGGCTGAATTTTCACTTGCAGTAGGGTAAGATGAGGGCATTTAGACTTGCCAGTAGCAAGACTTAGATGTAGAATATTTTGGAGTGACTAGATTTTTCTTGGATACCTTCATTTATTGTATATTTTAAGAAACAGAGTATACAAACACTGAAGAGTGTTGTAGAGGCATTGCATCATCCTGGAACAACAATGTGTACTGAACCCTGGGTGAGGCCACATTGCCTGAGTCTCCTTCCTTTATGGAGAGAGGGAGTGAGGGATGCAGCTCTAAGTGTAACTACTAGTAGTGCTGAAGGGCAAGCATACAGAAATGCCTGTCTTGCACACAACCTTCTACAAGTGGCAGTGTACAAACTCCCTCCCTTTGGTACCTGGAAGAGAAGTCTATAAATGGATGTGTAATTTTTTCAAGCTTCACATAGGCTATTATTCTGCAAATAATGAGGCATTGACCATCTTTTGGATGTATTGCACTGCTCTTTGTTTTTCTGATATAACTATGCAAAGACATAACCATGGGAGTTAGGAAATGCGGTGTTTTATGGTCTTGGCCTTAATTAGGAATCTGAGGCTGCCTGGAGAAAGTTACCAGCAATGGAAATCCACTTCATTAACGTGATGATTGAGAAGCAAACTTTGTTTCTTTATTTCTGCAGACCTAATTGGTGTTCTGGATAGCACTAGCTTGAGGGAAAGATGTTCCGTATTTTGCAGTTAACAGAACGCAGTCAATGTAACGCTGAAAGTTGGAAACAAAAGCCAGTGATAGTAACAGATTGTGTGCCTCAACCTGATACAGGATGCAGCAAGCAGGGCAAGCAGACTGCTTGGGCTCTAGCTGAAGGTTGGCTGGTTTCTCTGCCTCATTCAGTGTTTGTCTTGCTTCTAGTGCCTCACTGCAGTGTGCTGTAAAAGGATTCAGGATGTGGAAAATCAGGCTGTTCCTCTTTGGTTTTTTGGAGACATGGTTCTTTAACCTGGGAAGCTGGAATGGACCATCTTATCTCAAGGAATATGGCTGCTTGATTAATCTCTAGTGATTTGTGGCTGAGACAGCTATTCCTGAAATGGATGATGCTGCTAGAGCAGGTTATTCTTTTGCTCATGACTTTCTTCACTTGGCATGAGGAGATGAATGGGAGCCATCTTTAACTTGCCATGTCCTTGGTTTCCCATTCTGGGGATTTTATTACAATGATTATGGAGAAAAAGTGGGGTCTTAGAGCTGTATTCCAGTGCATACAGACTTTAATGCTGTACACTGAAAGTTCAGTGCCAGCATGTGAAGAAAACTCAAAATGTTTTGGTTTGTGCTTTGGCTTTAATAAATGTTTCCATATTTTCTTTTTGATAGCTTCTTCAGCAGCTGAAGCGATTAATATGTGACCTCTGCAGACTGTATAATCTTCCTCAGCATCCAGATGTTGAGATGTTAGATCAGCCATTACCAGCAGGACAGGTAAATCAAAAAGCTATGGGCACCTCCTTGTTGCAGTGAGGGAGGAATTTTTTCAATTCCAAGAAACAAGATGATGGGAATGATTAAACCTTTTGTAAGCTAGCACTGAGATAGGAAGCACTGCTTTATGGTGTCCCCAATCTGAATGTTGTTTGCAAATCCATTTAATAATGGTGTGATTAATATTATGCAATTTACTTTGCAGTTTCTGTACGATGGAAAGATATGTATGTGATACCAGTGCTGTCAGTTTAATTCCCTTGTAAATACTGCTCAAGCCAGTCACTGTGCATTCCTAGTGCTTCCCAAATTTTTTCCTTAATGTAAATGTGATTAAACACTTCACTTTTTCTTGAAGGATGTATGGTTTTCAGTGTGCACTTGGATGAGCTATTGATGTTTTCCTTCCTCTTCAATCCCTTGCAGAGACATGGGATATCAAGACCATATGCTACTTTGGGTAGGGAGCATCTGAGGTGCCTTGTTTACTTTTTGTGCACTTGACAAATTAAGAGTTGTGAAGGGCTGTGAAATGTTCTGGTTAACTAAAATGTTTTGTATTGTGCTGAAAACAGACCTTGTAACCGACAGTTTCTGTTCCTTTTTGTATTTTTAGTAGGTTTATAGCATTCTGGTTTGCTTATACTTGATCGGATGACATGATTTCTCAAAGCTCATATAGTGTAACAGATGTTTTTCCTGTGGTGACAGTACTATAGTAATGACAAATAACTTGCTTAATTTTGGTCATGTGCCAGATTGTAATCCTAAGGGTCTTTTCCCTGAGCCACCCACAGAGCAGTGCAACTGTAAGGCGATAGGCCTGTAATGTTAGGAAGTAGCTTCCTTGGAGAGTCTTGCTTATGCTCTGAAAATCAAAACCAAACTCATGGCAGATTTCTTAGCCAGAATGTCAGATAATTTGCAAGTTAAATAAAAATTGCCCTTGTAAATCAGACCAAAGATCCCTCTAGTCCCCTGCATTGTTTACAGCAGTGAGATTTCTTCTTTGCCAAAGGAAGAGTAAGCAGAGGATAAGCATATCAAAATGAACAGTTCTGAGAATTCCTGCAGCTCAGACTTCCTGAGCTTGAAGTGGTATCCTGAAATGGAAAGCCATGAAAAATGAACTCAATGTATTGCTTTGGCATTTAGTCAAATAATGTAGGAACACAATGGCTTTAAGATGCTAGTAGTTGTTACATAGGAGTTCTAGGTAGGGAGACAGGAATCCATCAAGTGTTTGAGGCCTAAAGTTTATTGGGGTTTTGATTTTTAGAGGTCTACTGTGTAGAGCTGTGACCCGATTTTGTAGATTGTGAGTTATAACCTGCTTGATTTGCTTACTCTTTGTCACTGGCTCAGAACAGGATATCCTTGTCTGAATCCTAAGTTTCCTCTTAGAACTTAACATGCCGTTCTTTGTGACATTGTTTATCTTTGCTTCATGCAAGTAATCTTCTCAGTGTCATACTCCAGGGAAGCATCTTTGTGTATTTTTCACATTAAACTTCAGTCCTTTGCAGACCTTGCTAAGTGTAACTTGCGTGTACAGTGCTTTCTCTTTGATAGGAGACTTCTTGAAAGGAAAGAGCATATGCACAATTTATGCAGAAACCTCATTGTTGTATTACAGAATGGAACAACAGAAGAAGTTACATCAGAGGAGGAGGAGGAAGAAGACATGGGTGAAGTATGTGTATATGTGAGATTGTTGTCCTAATCTAGTAGATTTCTGGCATTTTACTCTGCAGTGGCTGCCTATTTGTTAAGCCAAACTGTAACATGTAATCTCCCTAGAGTTCAACACAAAAGATACTGAAAAATTAGGATGTTTACCTTAATATCAGCTTTCACTTCCGCCACAGACCCAGTGAAATTTTCTTCTTAAACCTAGATCTCAGCTGTGAGGTACATGGATACAGAGAATTGGACATCTGTTTGTGCTTTAGTCAAACAATACATAACCTTGTGTGGCAAATCAGTAAGTTTGCACTGTTAACTCCTGTTTCAAGCAGCATATGAACTGGCTCCAGTACAATTGAAAGTGCCTCCCAGATTGAAGCAGACTGGCTAAGAGTAAATCAGTTTGCAGATTCGTGAAACAGGTGAGCTAGTTTTTAACTAGAATACCTTGAAGGAAATGGAAGGACATCAGAAACGGCCACACTAAACTTTAAGGGACGTGTGTCACTGTCTGACAACATGGTGCTCCTTTTAACGAGCTTTTTACTGTGTGAGAACCACCCCTTTGAATTACTTCTACATGTTAGCATAGCTCCAGGATGCTTGCTTTTTAAACCACTGTAATAAATAACCTTATTATAGGAGAACTGTTCTGACTACTTCCCATTTAGGTTTTCAGTGAAGGTGTGTAGTAAGAATGAATAACTAATTTTCTGAGTAAAAGGTCTTCCTTTAGAAAAGATCTAAATGTTACCTGTGTTCTGGAATTAATTTGAAGCAGCCTGTCTCACACCGTGTTTAGCCTGATCCAGATCACATACATTTGAGCCAGAGTTTCTTTAAAGCTAGTATGTTTGCTGTCCTGTCTGTCATTATTTATAAGCTGTCAGGTGGCACTGTGTGTGGCAATCATATCTTCAACTTGTAATGTAGTCCAATTTCTAAGCTGAAAAGCTTTTTACAGTTTGTAGAGCTATTGTCATTATTTTGAGAAACATGAGCATTTTAAAGAATACTCAGTGTAAAATCTGTTGCAATGTTATCATAGGAACCACACAGGTGTGTTTCTTACTACATAAGACATCCTTGAGTTTGCATTTATGGCCAGGTTTTCCTGCCATGCTAACACATGGTGCATAAAGAGTAGCCACAGGTGTGGTGGAGCACTGCATATTGGAGCAGATCTGATAGTTGTGTACTCAGAGGTTGCTGGTGTGGCTGCTGTGGTGCTTCATTTTTCATCTCAAGGTATTTACATCCTTTCCCTCCTCTCCACAAATAGCACTTGAGTCACCTTAGTGGCAGTTGTCTTGAGTACTCCTCTGCAACGGGATAACCCCGTCTCAGAAAGCAGAGTGGAAGATTTTTCTGAGTCTTAGTCTAGAGCTCAGAGCTGTAGTGCTAGCTTCTGTGATCAGAATACTTGACTGCATGTCTTGTATCTTAATTCCAAAATTGCTGCATCTAATTTTCAGCCAAAATTCACCTTGAATGAAGTACATGTAGCTTTCGAACATTTAACTTTCTGGAGGGGGTGCTCTAGCCCTGCCAGGTATATTAATCATTGTTTGCCAACAGTGTAATATAGCTAGGATTCTAATGGAGAGAAGAGTCTGCTTTTAGGGGCACCTTGGAGACACCCTAGCTTTGGGTACTTTTGGATTCTCAAGCGCTGTTCAAAATGCCTTCCTATTTTCTATCTACATTAATGGGCTAATTCACTGTGTTCTTAGCCTCTTGCAGAGGTTTTATTGTGCTTGTTTCAGTGACCAGAAGCATGTTGTGAATTTGAGTCTCATTTGTATTGTGAAAGCTTCCTACACTTACAGTGAATAATGTTGGCTGGGAGAGTGAAGTTAGTGCAAAATAGAAATGGCATCCAACAGTCACTGATACATAGGGCTGTGCAGTATGTGACTGTATCCTCAAATGCCCTTGGGGGGGCTTCATTGAACAAAAAGCATAGTGAAGCTATTTACAGTGAGTTTTCCTTTATTCTATATCCTGTAGGACATTGAAGATCTGGATCATTACGATATGAAGGAGGAGGAGCCAGTTGATGGGAAGAAATCTGAGGATGAAGGCATTGAAAAAGAGAACCTTGCAATCTTAGAAAAAATAAGAAAAAATCAAAGGCAAGATCACTTAAATGTGAGTTACTGATTTCTATGGCTTTTCTTTGCAATATTGCTGGCTTTGAAATAGGAATGGTTTTCAGCAAATGAAGCCTGTTGCTGTGCTCCAAGACATAGTTTAACCTGTAGCTGACTTACAGTATAAATAGGACAAATGTCTCAAGTTATGGGACCTAAATAGCTCTTTTTGGAGAAGTTTGAATAGGCCAGCTAAGATTCCAAGGTCATTTAGTAAATGGACTCATCTTTCATCAAAATCTTTGGCACAAGAAGTTAGTTGTCAGTCCACATCCCACAGAGGCACAAAAGCTACCTCAAAGCACTCTCATTCAGCCTGGGAGAATGCTATCTTAATTTATTTTGTCAAACTGGGTTGAGTTATTCTTGGCATTTTGGATGAGGAAGCATCTTTTAGCTTTTCCCTGGAGTCAACTCCTACGTGTAAATCCAGGTTTCACGCTTGTTAAAAATATTCAACTGCCTGTCTGATTTCCAGAGGTATCTATTTGACTGCCCTTTTCTCTTGCTCGATGCCTTTGTTATCAACAGTAGTCCTCCTTGCAGAAACAGCAGAAAGCATCTAGGTTGTAAGCATGATTTTTGTTACTCAGCCTTTAGTAAAATAACAAATAAAGCCATCTATAAAATTGACTGCATTAAAAGTCATAGGTGACTCAGTGTAATTAGTTAAACCCAGGAGTGTTTGCTTTAAATCCATTTTATGCATGAGTTTATTTTTCAGTAATATCTATGCCACATGGAAATTATTGAAGGATGGTTTTGGTTTTTTTTTGCCAGACATAAAGCCAGGGGCCTTCAGCACCTCTGTAGCTTTATCATCACAGTTTTCTGAGTTAATCTTCCTAGTAGGTAGTTGGAAAAAAACCTGTTTGCTCTCTAGAGGCTTAGCAATGTTTTGTCACAAGTGCCAAGTTCCAGAGAAGCTTTTACTTCTCAAAGGTGCATGTAGGAGGAAGTGATGATGTCATACAACCTGAATTTTATTAAGCCTGGCTTCCAAAGAAATCCAAACCGTTTCACAGAGGCTTAGCATGTGTAATGCTGAAATTTCAATACTTCTGGTCACGACCAGTTTCAGGCCAAGGTAAGGGGTCTGTGATTTTCATAAGTCACCTGTACAGAAAGAAGGTATCTGAACTGCTGCCTTCTGCCATGTGAGCTCGTAAGTTGTTACATGCTGCTTGGCAAGTCTGTAGACGTGTAGATCGTGCCCAGACGCAAGATGAGCTGTTTCTCATTAAGCCAGTAGTTGAAGATGTGAGCAGTAGTTAGGTACAGGGGAGGGACCTGTAACTAGGGGAAGGATAAGGTTCAGGGCTGGTATGTAGTGAAGACCTAGATTTTTGTCCAAGGAGCAAGTTTTTTCTAATTCTTACATTTGATTTTTTTTCAGCAACTGTTTTCTAAAAAGCCCAAATTGGACTTAAAAATGATGTTAGATTCAAGAGGATTGCTGCTGTAAACCTCTTTTGATTTGTAGTGGGAGCTCTGTACATTCCAAGTGCTTAGTGCTAGTTGAACCAATCTTGTAATAGTGGATGTGCTCCTGAGAGATCTGGTTATCACAGGAATTTAGTTAGCCGGGTCTTGACTATTTATTGCAATGAGTTACTGGCCCTAAATAAGTTCAGGAAAAAAAGACTTTTTCCTTATAGTTAATGACACTTTAACATGAAGAGGGGGTTTAGTTTGTAGCCATCTGCCTTAGGAAGGAAATGAAATAGAAATCCTTCTGTCGGAGTTCTTCAGCTACTGTCCCAGTGCTGTTCAGGTATGACTTGAGTGCAAAACTCTCAAATACCTTGGACTTGTGTTCTGCTAAAACAGGCAATATGAAATAGTTTGCTAGAGGAGACTGCCTTCAGAGTTCAGTAGTTTCCTACCAGGTTGTCTGAAGGAAAGTGTACGGTAATGATCACCCTTCAAAAGAAATAAACCCCAAACCGAAACAGTGACAATAAACCCCCCCCCAAAAAACCCAAAACCAAGTTAAACCCAAACTTGGCGAGCATTTCAGTATTTAAAAACAGGTAAACATAAGGTGCCAAACTGCATTTGCTGCATAGTCAAATCTTCACAATGGTCACTTGATGGTTTTGTCTAAGCTTTAATGTTCACGTTTCAGAAGATGCCTGTTGAGATTCTGTGTATTTCTGTACTTAGACCTCATGGTAACACCTCCTTAATTGTTAAAGCAAATAAATCCCCTTGCAGCCTGAAAGGCATGGGTTGCCATTGTCTAAGACTGGTAGAACTGGGAAAGGGTTTTTGTAGTTTCGGTGCCTTTGCTTGGTGTGGAAAGCTTCCTAAACCTGCAGATTTCTTTTTACTACCTGTTTTCTTTTTCCATTTGGCAAATGCTGCCTTTCCTTTTGCTTTTTCTCCCCCACATCTAGTGGAGCTGAAATGAACACTGCTGGTTTTCTGTTTGACAGCAGCAGATTCAACTTACATAATAGCTGTTTCTCATGCCAAGACACTCTCGTTGATGCTGGTGCATAAACAAGGTCAGCTGAGTACAGGGAACAGGGTATTCAACTGCTGCTGAGGAACTGTGGCAGTTTTGTGGGTCACCAGAAATAGCTGCACTGCTTAAGGAATTTCTCAAAGGACTTGTGAGGGTTTACTTTTAAGTGCTTGAGATCTGAAAGCTGGAGCTGCACTACTGACCTAGGAAAGAGCTAACCTAGTAGCACTTAAATGCCCCTTTATGCTGCCAAAACATGGGACTTTGAATGGAACATTTTAAACATGCTCCAATAAAGGATTCTAACAGAGGAAAACTTATATCTGTACATCCCTTCACAGTGGGTTTTCTTAGAGAGCAGTGTGAGTTCCACAAATGTAAATATAGTGGCGAAGCATAGTCTGGTTCTCACAGAAGCGACACAGCTCTTTTGGTATACTTTGTTTCTTCAGCAGAGGAAAGTAAACCACACCTGTGTCACTTGTACACTTGATGTTGGAAGAGGGAGCATGAAGCCTAGCGCTTTGACTAGAGCCCAGTGCAACCAGAAGACTTCTGTTTCTTTACATGTTCTTTGGCCCGAATCCATGGTCCAGATCCTCTCTCCTCTTGGCTGGAATGCACGTTGAAGTTACGGATGATGCAGAAAGGCTTTTCCACAGGAAAGGGGTGCATGCAGTCCTGTTCTCTCGGGTTCCTAACAGGTTAAAGACATTTTTCTGCTGCTCAGGACTTCTGTCATAGGAATTTTTAGGGTTTGTGTGTTTTATAGTAGTTAAGAATATGTATCTACTAATTTTGTAAATGAGTTTTCTTCCTTGGCAGTATCTGGAATCCTGTTCTTGCTACCATCAGGAAATGTATTTGCCTTGTGGTGCAGAATTTAATCCTCCTCTTAACATTGTAATAACTTTAAAGAACCACTTGTGTACTGGGAGTAGGAAAAAGAAAGGTCTTTGAACTGGAATCATGAACTTCAAATATTTAACAACTTGCTGCTGCTTGCTTTCCAGAGGTCTCTCCCCACAGTCATTTTAGAGATTAATGCTTCTTTTATTTAGATCATGCTGTTGGCTTTTTCCATTTCCTACTGAGGAGTTTATGCACTTTCCTCTAAAACTCTCAAATGTCTCCACTTTCATCTTCAAATTTTATGAAGTCTGAGGTGTCATTTCCATTTTCATTCTAATCCTTGGAGTATGAATCTACCATAACTTCCAGGAATGAATGTACTTCTGCACAAATAGTGAGGAACTTCAGTGACAAGAGAGCAAACCGGTATTCTTTAGCTCTTTTGGGGTCACTTTAGGTTTTATTTTCTTATCTTGGGGGAGACTCCATTTTTTCGTGTTTTGTTTTAGCAGGTAATTTTTGGTCGTGTGGCTGAACCTATCTGAAATGTATTGTGAGTGGGCCAGTTCACTGGTTTGGTGCATGACAGTATTTGTCAGAGTAGACGGAAAAAAGGCAATTCAGTCTTTGGATTTAAAACTGCAGTGAACTACAACTCAGTTTAAGGAGCAGACTGTGGCTGTCTTTTGAGAGATGGAAAGGGAAAAGAAAAGGTCCAAAGGAGAAAAGCTGAGGCTGCCAAACCTCAACTCTCTGGAGATTTAGTGCAGCAGACAGCTAGGGCAGTGGCATTGCTGTGCTGCAGTTAGGTGCGCCCTACTGACCTGTGAATGCAGAAGCTCTGTTCTGAAGTCCCAGTTGCCTTAGAAGCTGCTTAACTGTTCTGTAAAGTATTTTACTCAAATGCATGTGTTTGCAGTAAAATACTAATTAAGGGTAGAAACACTTCTGAAAAATGTAATGCCTATACTGACCTGTGTCAAAGTTTCATGTTCCTTGCAGTGGCAGAAGCATGTCCTTAGCGGACAAGGACAAGTTTGTGGTGATGCATCTCATGAATAGTTTTCATGTCCAACAGTTTTGGCTCTGGGAATTCCTGTGCTAGGTGTTTCAGTTACTTGCAACTCTCAGCAGCTGGCATGTTGTCCGCATAGGTGTTTACCTCCCATAGCAGGGATTTCTCCAGCTTATCTTGTCATTGTCCTGGAAGAACCACAAGTTGCTTGTATAGGAGAGGATGATCAAGTGAGACTTCTTGTACTTGTTTGATTACTTAACCAGAAAGAAGTCACCTGGGGCTTCTCTAGCAGCTCTGTTAACTTCTTCAGTTTACAGATCAAATGGCTGTGCCTTTCTGTACTTGGAATCAGCCCCAGGTACCCGTCAGATCCTTTGGTTGACCAGTTATTTCCAAGGCAGTTGTGATTTTTATCTTGATCTCTCAAGTGTAGAAATGGGAGCTTTGTCTGCCTTGGAGTGGTAAGTCCCACTTTTCACAAAAGATACTCTTTTCTGTGTCTGAATTCAGTCTTCAAAGACATACCTTGCATACAGCGAGTTACTGACAGTTAAGGTTTTAATTTTAGTGCTGGTATAGTCAAAACTGAACTCACTGCTCAACTGTATCACACAATGGTGTGATGCAAGTAGTACTCTCTTTTAAACTGTACTTAAACAGTAGTTGTAAAAACAAATGTGACACCATAATGGAGAGTTCATGTTTCAAAGCAGTGGTGTTTGGCATTAAGGTAACTGTCAGGTACAGGAGTTAATCTGTACAGCTTTGTCCGAGGGTACTTAAGAGCACATCAAGTAAGCTCCTGCACTGAACTTGTTAGGTTAAGCTTGCTAGCCTCTTTCTCTTGATCATATATTACTGGTTTGCACTCTATCAGGTCATCGAAGTAGTAAGTCTAACTATCTGTGATACTGCTGTAGGAGTGGGCACCCCAACCAGAAACTCCTAGGAAAAAAGGATGAAAAATACTGTTATAGACTAAATCTACCGAGTCAAGCTTACACACATTAAAATTAACCTTTGATTTTTAAGCACCACTTCAGTTTCTCAACAGTTAAAATGGCACACAGGAGTATGTGGGTGTTTTAAGTCTGGGTTTTTAAATTACTCCAGTGGAGAAGATACTTAAATTTTCATATGCAAGGGTGAGCTTCCAACCTTATGTACAGAAATTCAGTAGCTTAATTTGATGGGAATAAAGGTGCAATGAGGAAACTAGTTTTCTGGAGGATGTCTTTGAGAATCGAAGTTGATTTTAAATTGCCTGTATTTAGAGGCTGATATTCTGTGAAATATTTAAACCGGTTCCTTCAGGAAGAAATAGAGCAGATGAGGCAAGGATATTGCACAGCCTGCACAGAAGAAAGCCAAAATCTCAACACTTCCCTGTGAAGTTTCCTCTATATTCAACACATTGATGAATCTCAGCCTTAACACAGTACAGGTCTGAAAAAGCACAGACATTATACAGTGAACAGTGCTTAACACCATGTTGTGTTAACTTAAGTGTGCTGCTTCCTTTTCCAGCCAATCTGCAGATAGTATAAATAGTAGTAATTTGCAGATAACTTATATGAATAATCAAACTGCGTTTTTCCATAGAACTTTATTCGCTTGCTGTTAAAAGAAGAGAAATTCTTTTTGTCTGATAGTGCGCTATGGACAGGGACTTCAGTAAACTGAGAAATGACTTCTCCGGACCCCTGTCTTTATGTAGCTTTTGTTTAAACAGATTAAAGGAGTTGCCTTTAATTTGCACATTTAATTATAAAGTTCATTCTTCATACTGGTCCGTTAAGAAAAACTACTGGAAATTCAGTAAACTGTATAAGTAGATCCAGAGGAATATGAAAATGAGTAGCCTGAAAGAACAGTTTACAGATTATAGCATGAAGCTAAGCATGTTATATGGCGCTACTGAACAGCGAAGACCAAAGGAGTATGGGGAGGCTTTAGCATCAAGTAACTACTACTGATATTTAATCCTTATTAAGAAATAATTTGATCCTACAATTAAAGCTTGTAGAATACATAATGTCACTGTTGACTTCAGGCAGTCAGGGGTGATGTTTCATGTATTAGGCAATGGTCATTACTGCTTCAGGCTTCTCCAGAAATACTTGACACTTCTGTCCAAAACCAATCTGTTTGTTGATAGATGTGCATAGTGTCTGAAAGAAAACGGAATAACCAGATCTCTCCCAATTTATAGATGGAGTAGAAAAACGGACCCCTAATCTAATCATTCAGTGTTTCATATAGAGAAGCTGAACCAAACTTTATTCTAGGTGAGGGCTTCTCCTGTGTTTGGTGATAAGGGTTCTTGCTGGTTTTCATCGCTGTTTTCCAAAAATCTTGGATGTAGAATGGCATTTTGGGTGGAATATACAAACAGGGTAATGATGTAGCATCTAAGGTTTAGTATCAAAATCTGTGCTGCTAGTGTTGGCATTGAATTGGAGAGAGTAATCAAGGTGTACTTTTGGTGATCATGTTATTCTAAATAAGCACTTCAGTTTTGTAAGAGGGAAAGGTTCTGGCCTTGCTTTAATTGAGGCAAAATTTAATACCCAGATCACAGAATTGTCAGCATTGGGGGTGTATGCAGAATACATACACCCCCAATGCAGCGGCTGTTGGGTGTTCAGGGCCAGGTTGGACAGAGCCTTGGATGGCATGGTTTAGTGGGAGGTGCCCCTGCCCATGGCAGGGGGGTTGGAACTCGATGATCTTAAGGTCCTTTCCAACCCTGACTATTCTATGAGTCTAAGTAGACATCAGTTACTTGATAACTGGTGTGGTTGTTAGTTTGTCAATAACTGGTGTTTTTTGGAGGCAGTTATTTCGTATGCATGTCACTTTTTTCCTCTTCTTTTTCTTTTTTCTTTCACCCCGTATCTCAGACTAAAATATCAGGTTTAGGAATTGGATGTTACTTTGTCACCTTGAGATGCTGAGTAATACAGAACTGAGCTCTGAAAGACTGGAAGAGATTTGTGCCCTGGTTGCATAAACCAGAAGAACTAAGACAAATCACAAGGAATGATTTGGCATTTTCAGGTTTACTTTATGCTTCCTCTGTGTAGGTGATGGGTTTTTTCACTCTGCACATAATAGTATTGCTTTTGTGCTGCATTTTGTAAGTATTTTGGTTAGTCCTGCTTCATCCAGAAGCTGCTGCTCTGTGGTGAATACTTCCCAGCTCCTCTACCTTTTTTGTGACCAAACAAAAATACACTTCCGAGAAAACAGTAAAGCCTTATGTTCAGGAGCTTGTTCTTAGCATTAGTCTCGCTTTTCTTTCCAGTGTGTAAGAGTAGAAAGGTAAAAGGAAATATTTCCCTATTAGGAATGTACTGTGGATCCATCTTGGAAATCAAAGTGCTGGAAAGATTGAATTACTTTCCAGAAAAGTATGTCTGTTACACCTTGACTAAATATTTGTATCACCTATACCATATAGTAGAATATATTAATGTGCTGCTTTAGAGGGTCTTGTTTCTTTTGAGGAGTCTTGCTCACCAGAAAATGTAACTTTTCAGCAGCCTAATCCTAGTACAGAATCTTCTAGTTACTGTAACTTTGTAATGGAAATAAAGCTGTTTGTAAATGTCACTTTTGCTTATTTGCAGTCTTTTTTTGTTTGTTGCAGGGTGCAGTCTCTGGGTCAGTTCAGGCTTCAGATCGACTTATGAAAGAACTCAGGGATATATATAGATCACAGAGTTATAAAACAGGTAAAACGCTTCAGATCTCCCTTCTTAAAATACACTTTAAAAGTATTCTCTTGGCAAATACTTCCTGCTAATTCTGTGTTTTGTTGTCATATGTATGTATATACCTGTATGTATGTATATGTGTGCACATATATAAAAATACATAGATACATACATTAGATAGGATCTTGTTACAAAGAAGTGTATTGGTGGAGAGAAAGGAAGTGAGGATACATATCCTCCTAAAATGTTCTTCCTTTTTGTAACACAAAACTTCATTGAGAATAACACTCGGGGTGGGTGACTACAAAGAACAATTCAAGACTACTCCTGTGGGACTTCTTGAGATTTCAAAACTACTTGAAATTCAGCTCTCCAGGTATATAGGGCAAAAGCTGTGACCACTATCTCTAGTGGGTAGTTAGTACTGCCCACAAGGATATGCTTGGTGTAGAGAGATTTATGTTCAACAGCAGAAGGTTTTGTTGTTGTACAGGATTTAGCTTTAACTACACTGGTGTTACTTCTATTATTTTGTGATGATATTAATCTGATCCTGAGCTCTATGTATTCCTTGGAATAAGGATACAAATGGTAATTGAAAACAAGCTTGTTTAAGTTTGTTTGAATAACAAACACTAATTAGTATTAGGTAGATGGGTGGGTGGCTGTTCTGTTTGCTCCATGTAAGGGCTGTACCTAAACAGCTCAGTAAAGGAATCAGCATATTGAGTTGTCCGAGTGTCACCGTACAAGCAATAGAGATAACACAGATGTCAGACAAGTTGTATTTCTGTAGGTCAGCCAAGTAGACAACTCCATCACTGCAGCTGGATATGAGAACCAGGATGGGAACAGAAGGAATGCCCAGTTAGAAAATTAGACTTAATTTTAGTCCTCTCTCTCTTGCTGAACTTCTGCCTTAGTTTGTTTCTAGTGATCTTAAATCTCACTCAGTGGCTATGGCATTTTAGAGGACAGAGATGAAGAGACATTAAGGTCCTGTTTTGATTTGCCATATCTAAGGCAAATAGTTTTATGTGCTTAAGTACTGTGGACAGTGTCTGAAGTATAAATTTGATTAGGTAGCCTAGTGTTGATCTAATGTTAGCCTACTTCTTTTAGGCTTTATTGGAACTGAGTGCTTGCCAGTATGCTCTAGTCACCATCTGTCCAGCAAAGAATGGATTACTGGGTCTAAGGAAGAGCCTAGAAGTAGGTCTATGTCAGTCACATGGAATGCTTTACTGCCCATGTATGATCTTCAGGGTTTGTTTTCGTGCTTAGAACAGAGATTGGCTACAACAAATCTACTTGACTGTAAAGACTGTATGGTGCTTAATCATAGTGGTACTGCTGGAGTCACCAAGGAGCCCCTGTAGTGGGTGTATTTTGAGGAGAGGATTTGGGTTCCTAATAATGCCATTTCTTGGCTTTAGATTAATAATGAGTCTTAACTAGTTGCAAAAGACAGAACTCCTGATGCAGGAAAGCATATCCTGATGGGGAAAAGTAAACCCTGCTAAACTGTAAAGGAAGTTGAGATACTAGGAGGAGCATAGTGACTTACTATTAGCTTATGACTTAGGAATATGTAAAAAGACTACAGCTGAATGCCTTTTCTGAAACATGTTGATGAAGTGAAGTGTCAAGTGGGGGTTGATGCTATAAAACCATGGCAATCCTGCTTTGAAACAGCATCCTACTGATACATTTATTAAATGTTGCCATGAAATGATGATGTTTGTTATAAAACTTACCTAGATCCATTCCTTATGGCTTCATTTAATCTTAGGACTTGAGTGAGTTTAAATATCAGCTCCTCTCCTTTGCCCAAACCTCCTGCTTTTCTAGCTTACTTCTGTGTTCAGCTGTCAGATAAGTGCCACCATGGGAGCAGGGGCATGGTAGATAATTGGCTCTTTTTTTCATGTGTGATCTTTTTTTGAGAACTTGCTCCATGGTTTCTTTTTCTCTTAATTTAATTTCTTGCTGTTAACACACAGAGGGAACCATTGTGAAACTTAAAGGTTCCAGTAACTATTGCAAGGTAATTTAACTTTGCTTTCATTTTTGCTAATGTAAGCCAGAACATTTAAGGCTGCTCTTCAGTTGCATAAGAATCACTTTAGTTAGGGTATATGAGGTTACATGTTTTCAGGACTGACAACAGGATGACACTGGGGCTTTTGAGGCGGGTAATACTTGTAGTAATAGTCATTTAATTGTTCTTTTTCTTTTCTGTTCAACTGTTTTAACAAAAAGTAGCAGTAAAAAACACTGCCAAGACTTCAACTATGGGCGTACACTCAAAGAAGCGTCCCTTTTGGAACTGAAGCTCCTTTACTGATTGAAATACTGTTGTTGGAGTTCAAGCAAAAGATGACAGCCAGCTTGCTGTCAACAGGAAAGTTGCTCATCTACCTGGAAAACCTAAGTGAAGAAGTGCCCTTAAGATCAAACAGAAATCTCATTTCCTTATGAGCTAAGAGAAGTAAAAACTACCACAGCAGGTTAAGATAGTCTGCAATAAATTAGACAGAGTTTCATTCACCTGTTTTTGTAATAGGAGTCACAAGTCCTCCAAACTGAGATTATCACACTTCCAAATATAAAGTTGGAGATTTGGTTAGTTCACATGGAAGAACTCACAAGGGTTTTAATATAACTGGGGGGTGAGCCTGAGAGAGAGAAAGAGGAAGAGGGAGGAGCAAAGAATTTGGAGATACTAACGGAAATATTTTCTGTTCATCTTTTTAGCAGATGTGTTAGTCATATGTAGTGATGTATATATAGAGATATAGCTCACTGCTATATCCAAAGACTGTATGGGCTTTACTCCTAGCTATAGTAAAGTTGCAATGAGTAAGACATCGCCTCTGTTTTGGAAGGAGTTGTTTGTCTTCCTGCCTCCTCATCTTTAATTTTTTGCTGGCTTTGTTGTTCTGTGTGCTTGCATTTACTTCCATCACCTCTATGGATAGCCTTCTGTCTAAACAGAGCAAAAAGCATATGAACTGGTTCCAAATAACACCTCTTGACTATAAACACCCCCCCCCCCGAACTTTGGACAATGTTGTTAACAAGCTTCTATACCATGGCAGAGAGCAGCCCTGCTGCTGCTGCTGCTGCTGCTGTTCATGAGAACATACAGGTAGTATTCAGCTCAAAACATAGGTGCTTGAAAGGCTGAATAAGTAGCTTGCTGTTCTTTTAAGGCACATCTTGTCAGTCCTGAGCTTGTTGGTGGCACTGTGGTACAGAGAAACAAGCATGATTTCTTTACCTGGTTTATTGAGTTTTGGAATGCTTTAGAAATAAAGATGCCTGGACAACTTGAGATGTCATTTGTACTCCCAGTCCTAATGCTTAAAAGTTTCAGCTGCAAGATGATCTACTCTAGAATAATAAATTTCAGACATGAATACTGTAATTACTTGGAGAGAATGCAGTGACTGCAGTCTGTTGCTGGTGGAGCCTTCAGAAATCCTGGGCTGATTCCTCAATTGCGTACATCTCCCAGGTAATTACGTCAGCAACAGATATGCTGTTAAATATTAGCCCGGGTCACAAGTGTAATCATGGTTGTTCAGTGTGTATGCTTGAATAGTCTGCGAGGGAAGAGATGAAGCTTTTGGGCATCACTGATAGTATTTTCTAAACCTTGTCTGATGGTTGAAGGTTTATTGTTTCTTCCTGGACTGCTTACCAACTTCTGCAGAGAGGAAGCTTGAAAATACAAGAAAATGACAAATAACCTTTCATCCTTCCCTTGAGTGAAAGGTATAACTATTGTTTTACATGCTTAAAACAAAGAGACCACTGAAAATCATCAGCTGGCTTCCAGAGGCAGCTGTTCTTTAAGTGCACCTTTCTGCTGCTATTGGCCAGCTCTAGGGAAAGTGCTTCATCCGTTGCAGTATCTTCTTTTCCTGGATTTCCCATCCATGCAGTCATGTGGCCTGCCCTGGGGTGCCAGCACTGATGAGAACCTGGGAAATACACACAGGTTATGCTGCATACTCAGACTGTGTGTTAAGTGTTTTAAAAGCGTGTTGGTCCTGTACTGGGTGTAAAATGTACTGAGTACTAAACAAGCTGGACTTGGTAGCTGTGGAAAGTTCCAAGGGGAACTGGGAGCCGGGGAAGTGGTTATGTGCCAGAGATGCTATGTGGATTTTTTTTTCTATTGGAACTGAAATAACTTGTTTCCTTATGGCTGCTCAGAAGTGCTTCTGCTATCGGAGGAAGGATGTGGCTCTATCTGTATCTCAGTATCTTATCTATTGCTTACATCTTCTGACAGCATTTGTACTTAAAAGCAAATGATGTTTTTACTAAATTTTACCTTGTTAACCTTTTAGTATGTAATTAATTCTATCTCCTATTTCTACAGGGATATATTCAGTGGAACTGGTAAATGACAGCTTGTATGAATGGCACGTTAAGCTTCTAAAGTAAGTCACTGAAGTTTTGTTATGTTCTGAAGAACCTGTTTTCTGATTGCTTCAGGGATTCTTATCTTTGATAAATGATAATCTCTAGCCACAGCATGTAAAATAGTGTGTGGTGGCTACAGTTCGGGTATACAGAAATGTGTGCAGAGATTGAACTGGAGTAACTGAGCTTGCAAAAAAAACAAATCCCCTTTGCACAGCCAGCACAGTGCGTATTGCCGCACTTTTCATTAGTGTTCGGTTCTCTTTCCAAAATGACTCCAAAATATGAAACTGTAAGTAATGTATTTTTTTGTTCAGAGCCTTTGTCTGGATGGTTTTATTTTGGTTTTTGGTTTTGATTTCAAGAAAACGCAACTTCTAGTTTTATTCAAGATGTGGGAAGGAACAGAACTGTCTCAGTGTCTTTAGTTCTTCATCTCTACAGTTGAGCAGACACGTAGGACTGAAACTTTTTAGGTATAACATAATTATGACTCGTAAGTTGTTGTTTTTTACGTCCTGCTTTTCACTACATGCAGTAGAGAACTCATTTTGTTGTGTCCAAAGTCCAGTAACTTTAATTTTAGAGCTATTATATTGAAATAATTCGTGGTGAGGGTCATCTGCAATCATTTAACAAGATAACCTGTAGGAAGGAAAAGCCTGTCCAGACTAGGATGGTAGCAAAAGATAGAAGGAACTTCCATCAGTTTAGATAGGTCATTGTGAATAAGGACGTAAGCTGTTTCAGAACAATAATTTACCCACCTGTAGGAACTGTTGCCTTGTCCTACTGGCGAGACTTGAATTACTATGTCACCAGCTGCTGAAATAAAGGCTTTTTCCCTTAGTGTAGTCATAGGCATAGGAACATTTTGGGGCTGAAAATGGTGACAATGGCATATGTAAAAAATCTGTGCCGCATTACAGGAGGCCTTGTCTATCGAGTGCTTCCGTAACAAAGTGCTCAAACCACTGTGCAGTGATTTGAAACCTCTTTTCAAGTGCTGTGAACAGGGCTGACTTTCTGCTTTCAAGAAAGACAAAATGGACTGCATGCAGCAAATGGCTTCCAGGATGACTAAGAGAAGGAAAGAAGTATTGTTCTTGTTTATCCCAGCAAAAAGCATCTGAAAACAAATGCAATGTGTGCAGACTATGTGAGGGGGTAAATGTCAGAAAGAAAAGAGGCTACTTGATTAAAAAAACATATTGTTACTAGAACAAGTAACGCTGAACTGGCCTAGTACAAGCTATGGCTGCAAATGATAGGTTTCTAAGCATTGGGAGATTTTCTTCTGAATGGGCTTCCCGTTGGTGGAAAGCTGCTCAAGTAATTCTGAAATAGGATCTAACAAGTTTGTGGTTTTGCTTGTAGCAGGGGATTAGATGTAATAGCCCATCAGACCCTTTAACATATGCTTTAGGCTTCCAGCAGGCATTTTTTTGACTAGGCTCTTTTAAACGTTGCTGAGGTGTCAGAGCTTGGGTGGGATTAACCTACAAGTGTCTGAATGAGTGTCTGGGCTGCTCACTGCCAGCATGTTACAAGAAGCAGTTGATGAAACTGGTGAGCAGCTTCTGCTGCTTTAGTACTTGTGCTGATGCAGATTACTTTTAACAGCTGCTATGGAACTATGATCACATAAAGTAAAGGATTTGCTGTGTACTGAAAACTAGATCACTACAGTCTTAATGTTAATATTTTTTCTTCCCCCCTCTTGTTGGAACATACTTTTCCAGTGAACGGAAAAGAATTAAAATTGCTGGTTTCAAATAAACAGGTTACTTTGGCTTAACTGTAAATATATATAACTATATATATAATATATAGTTATATATAACTATAAAAATAACATAGCAATGGGAATGTAATGCATTGAAGCAAGCTTTCAAGCTGATCTCATGGCAAAGTGTTTACTTTGTAAAAAGAGCAGGAATTTTCTACAGTTCACCTTAAATTACAGTTTGTAAACTAAAAATACCTAAAGGAGGTATTTAAGGGTAATTACTGTTTACAGGTAGTGAAAATAATAACTTCATCCAAGGTCTCCCCCTGCTTCTTTTGTAGGGTTGATCCTGATAGCCCACTGCACAGTGATCTTCAGGTCTTAAAAGAAAAAGAAGGTGTAGAATACATTTTACTCAACTTCTCTTTTAAGGTATGTGTCTATGGGGAGAAATGCTGGGGTTAAATTTCTGCCATGTTGTAGGAAGTGACTGAAATGGCCCTCAGCTCTTACATGGGTAAAGATAGAGCTGTAGCATTAATAAGAATAAAGAAAAGCAACTTTATTTGCTACTGAAGCTTCCTGGTGCTTGCTCTTTAGCCGGTCCTGTGGGAAAGTGGTTTCTACAGAACTGAAAACTTCTGCTTTAAATCTCATTTGCCAAATCAGGTGGCTGAAACACTTCCTGGTTGGGAAAACAGTGTCATAAATAGGTGTATTTCTTAACCTGTTTTTTGTTATGCTTTTCAGGATAACTTCCCTTTTGATCCTCCCTTTGTGCGAGTGGTATCTCCAGTGCTCACAGGAGGGTAGGTTTTAGTTGCCTTACAGAAATCTTACTTTGTGGTGAAAATGTTACAACTTGAGAGTGGTTGGTTGGGTTTGCAGGGAAAGTTTTGAGGCTCACATGTAGACTGCAAGAAACTTCCTCTAAATAGGTACTGCTGTAGACCATGATTTCGGTGCAAAGTATAAGTGTTATACAGAGACTTGTTTCTCAAGCTTTCTGAACTAATAGCAGGCAAACAGCTGGGTGCAATTCCTCTTTGAATTGCTTAGTTTGTGTCTAGCTTTGAAAGACTCTGTGCCTGCCACAGTGTTCAAGAGCTGCCCTCTTTTTATGGATGGTTAACATCGCTGTTACTTCTCCTGTTGTAGGGTGTTTTGAGTTGGTCCTTTGAAGGAGTCTTCATCCGTGTGTTGCTTTAAACTGTAGTCTTAACTGACTCTCTTGCTGGTAACACTGCCAGAAAGTTTTTATCAAAAACATCCTCAAATGCTAGCCCCAGAATACTACAATTAAATCACCACGATGCTTCAAAAGTCGTAGAATGTTTGAAGTGCTGTCGATGGCACAGAAACTTGTATATATCCTTGGAGAGCAAATTAAATTTCCCTTCTAAGGCTTTTAAGCATCTCCTGCTGACAGGAAATTATAGCTGTATATTTGAAAAGGCAGTCTGTGATAGCTGGTGCTGATTCTGATTTGATTTTAATTGCTGTGTGTCTGTTTTGCATTCAAGAAATGGTTGGTGCAGGTAAAGAGTGATCATGAGGGTTTCTGCTGCCCAGAAAATGAATAAGCAGTGCCAGACACCAGAAAACTCGTTTGGATTCTGATTTTGCTGTACTTGGACTTCTCTGGAGAGTGAAATAATGAGAGGCCCAGCAGGTTCTCAGTAATTGTTTCCCTGTCTATGTTGGCTGAATGGCTTGATCATAGAAGAGGCTGCATTTTTGGAGTGGTGACTTCTATTCCCCCAGTCCAGGTTTTGTGATGCCCAGGTGTTTTGACCGCTGAGTTCCAGTCAGTACAGCACATGATGAAGCATTACTGCAAGTAGAAAGTGTTTTATAGGAGAAGAGTTCCTTTATCTCACTCTCCTACACCTTTGATTTGTAGGTGCACCTACAGTCTTTGAAACTGTATTAACTTTATTTACAGAAGTGAATGTGTTTGTTTCTTTTTACAACTGCACATCAATATAGCAGTATAGTACTATATACACCATAGTATTAGTTATATATGGTAGTACAACCATATAAAGCAACCTTTAAAGCAGTACAGGACCAAAAAATATACAGTCTTCTTTGCTCAATTATAACATGGCCAGCTAGGTACAGTGTATTACTGCTTAAAGGGCATTTCAGCTTCATTTGAACAACAAATTTACCAAACTAGCCTGCAAGAGCTTAAAGTGCTGTGAACAGTTTCAGCTTTTACCAACTGTTGATGTCAAATATGTTTCTTTCATGTCTGTTTCTAGGTATGTCCTAGGAGGAGGTGCATTATGCATGGAGCTTCTTACTAAACAGGTGAACACAGGCTCTGTTACCTGGATAATAACAAAGCATGCTTTAAAATCATGCAAATAGGTGTTTCCCCTGACATGAAGAATCCCTGTGTGGAATAAATTACGCACTCCAAAGGGAATATGGTGGAATAAACCTCAGTCCCACAAGATTTGCCTTGCTGATTGTGTGAGAGAGCTGCCTTTCCGCCTTGGATGGCTTACAAGAGGTCTGAGGAAGTGGCAGGAAGTGAGAGCACATCAACTCGGAGTTCTCACAATTTCTGGGAGGAAGCTGGTGTAAAGAGCGAGTTGTGAGGAGCAAGACACGTTGTTTCACCTGGGAGGAGTGAGGAATGCAGCAGATTGTAGGCATAGATGGCTCTTGTGTAGACAGTGATTGCTTTTCTTCTTAAAATAAGTAAATGAGTGAAGTAACTGTCTGTAGGCTCTGACAGAAGCTTTTGTGAACCCTGGAAGGTGAAGCAATGCCAGAGATGAGCAGTAATTTGCATGGGGCAGAATTGTCGTAGCTCACTGAATGGCTTCATTGGATAGCAATCTTTGCTGCTGCTTCCAAGAAGTAATTTTTGTTGTGATGTTGCTTGAAATGTGTAAATGCAGTAATAATGGAGCTGCTCTTGTTTCTGTCTTGCTGCGTTTTGGACATGTGTGAATCAGCCTTTCCATGTTTCCAAGTTCTTAGCAGTAAGACTGTAATAGCACTTTGCAGATTTTCTCTGTTGTTAACTGAAAACAAGTACTTAAAACTAAAAGCAGAGTTCAGAAAAATAGACCTCCCAGGCACGTATCCTAAAATCAATGTGCAAGCTGAGCACAAGAAGCAAGTAATGTTATACGGAAATATCATCTCCTTCCTCCAGGGCTGGAGCAGTGCCTATTCAATAGAATCAGTCATCATGCAGATCAATGCCACTTTAGTCAAAGGAAAAGCCAGAGTGCAGTTTGGAGCCAATAAGGTAAATATGCTGTGTTATATCCATTACAGAAGTTCCTGTTAGGCTTCCATTTCTTTGCTGACTGAAGATGCTTAACAACAGAATTGTCATTGCAAATATATTTGCATTTTGATTTATCTTGATATCTGGTGCATGCATGAGTATTTTATTGGCAGTTAACTCTGAGTTTGTGAAACGATTAACATGGGAGGATAAAACCTTGGGATGGGCAGGGTGTGTAAGCGGTTAGACTTGCACTGTCCCTGTATTATCAAGGTGGGGAAGGAAGGGGTATCAGAACTGGGAATTAGGAGCATTTGGAAATTCCAGGTCTGAGAAGGGCTGTAGATGATAGCCTGGCTGCCAGGATCACATATGCTGATATTAAGGCGTTCTCCTTCTTTACCTGGCCCAAACACCTGCGTAGTTTCATGACGGGGTGAAAAATAATACCATGCAAATCCTGAGCTAGCCGTTCAGCATTAATGAAAATCACAGTTCACTTCAAGTGGGCGTGCTGGTAACGGGCCACAACCTAAAAGACTTTGAAGTACTAAATGCTGCTTTCAAAGGATGGTTAAATATTTAAGTGAATGAAACTGTTACTTGGGCACTAGTTTTTAAGTACTCATCCAAGGATAGTGACCTAGGTAGGTAAGATGTAAAAGTTCATGATCACCATTCTGTCTAACCCAGTAACTGGTCAGCTGAGCAAGGCACATTGCCTGAAGCCTTCATTCCAGTTGCTCAGGTTCTTAACCTTCTCATAGAGGGGCCTTTCCAGCAGTAAGGGTGTACAAATTACTGCCATTATGATGGAGGAGAAATGAGACAATAAGGTATTTGTTTTGGAAATCTTGTGCTTTCAATCCAGGAATGTTGTAGCACTGTGCATGGTTTTTAATTGTAAGTCTGATGTAGAGTTTCTTTGTAGAACTGTTTCTAGGTCTCGTGTGTCTGGCTGCCAGGTTTTTATGTTAGCTTTTTCTTCTTTCAGAATCAATATAACCTAGCAAGAGCACAGCAGTCCTATAAGTCACTAGTACAAATACATGAGAAAAATGGTATGTACATTCCTTTGGTATTTGCTCTTGTCTGCACGGCAACCTGGGGATTGGTATTTGGCCTCAGTGTAACCTCTAAGTGCCAGAGTGTCTTATGTTGGCTTGGGAAGAACATAAATTGTGTTTCCTTCTCATCTTGCACTAGGAAGATGATAGTGCTTAAAGTAACTTGACTAACAATCATTGCAACTTTTCCAGCTTATGTGGATGTTCCATGTGTTCCTACTGTCTTTTGAAAGGAAGTTCAATTTCATTTTTGGGCAGCTGATCTAGGAACTTTATCGTTACTGGAGCTTTCAGAGTGTCTTAGTGAAGTATCTGCTGGAGGTTTACCTCTTTCCCTGAAGGGGTTTGTTTCAGTGTGGCAAGATCTTGTAGTAATCATTAAGGAAGAGATAAAGTGGAAAGGAAGACCAGAGGTTTAAAAAATACTAGAAGTCCAAGTCAAGTGCACTGGCTGGAAAACTGTCCAGTAGAAATGGGAGACACATTTATTGTTCTATTTAAAGCCAGTTTATGGTCTCTTAGCTGCATGGAACAAGTGTTCAAGTGCTTCAGGTATAATTGTGTTTATTGTGCCAGGATGAGAAGACAACAAATGACCTGAGGCTTTAAAAGGTTTAAGTGGCTGACACGTTATGTAGAAGTAGTCAGCAGAAGTGGTACCCTGGTGTCGTGACAAGGGAGTTAGTCCACTTACCACTTCCTTGATATTCTTTGGTCCAGGTTGGACACACAGTGTCTTCTGGGAATTGATATTGCTGTGAACAGGAGTATATTTCAGTGTGGCTGGAGCAAGCACCTCAGTTTCCCTACCACTAAAATTGAGCATAATGCCTTCTTTACAAGGGGGAGGAGGATCAAAGATGAAAACTTTAAAATGCTTTGCAATTTTATGGTATTTTGATTTTGCCGTTAACCAAGCCTTTAGATTTTTTTAGTTTGCTACAAAAGCTGGCATGGTGCTCTCTTTACTTCTAGTTATGTGCTAGTCTTGACTACAGTGATTACTACTGTGTCATGAGCTGTACACCAAGCATCCACAGCATTTATAGCTGCTGGAAAAGGTGTATTTTTGCTGCCTGTTCTCTGGGACAAAATAAATAGGCTGTGTATTCACTGTACAAAAAATCAGAGGAACTCTTACAGTAGTGGCTGGGAGAATTAAGATTGGAGATCTGGAGGTGACTAAAAAAACCCCTATGCACATTTGTTCAGCCGTGATTCAACTGTTAAACATGCCAAACCCTGTCAGGAGACAAGTTATTCAACTGACATTTTTTGAGCCTGTTGCTACAGCAAGACTTACAGAAGTAGGATAAACCATTCAAAGCTTGTATGTGCCTAGCTCTTAAGTACAGGAGGTGGGATTTATAGACAAGTATCCCAGTGTAGTCATGTTTGTATGTCTGTGCGTTAAATGGCTTGAAGACTTGGGGGTTTACCTCCTATTTCGTTCGGTTTTGTTACAGCAACGTTCCATCCCAACAGCTTCTCCTGTTGATGGCCAGCTTGTCCACCTTGGGATAGCTGCTGCCACAGAAAAAAACAAACTTGGAAGTATAAAGTTTTCACACCCAAATACTGGGTGTGATCCTGGAATACACCATGTGCTTTATGTCCCACTGCAGACCACTAGCGTTTTGGGCACTGGGTCTTGCTGAGCTGGCCTTCTTTAAGAGGGAAGGAAGGAGCCAAGATCTAGACTTCCATCTCCCAGAAACTGAGTGAGGTTGTAAGTCTGTCCTGATGTAACGGTGTCACTACCTAATGCATGTCTCTGTTCTCTGCAGGCTGGTACACTCCTCCAAAGGAAGATGGCTAATGTTGAGGACTGTTGTATACATGGACCAATGTCAACAAAACAAGCTCTTTTTTATGTTTTCCAACACACAGACTCAAGCTACGAGTGCCCCTATAACAGCTGTACTGAAGACTTTAGCTATTAGATAAGTTAGTGGATAATCTGTCAACTGACACGTAAAGTATAAGTTACAGCCTTACCATTCCGCTCTTCTTAGGTATCTGGACTGAGCAGTTTGGGCCTTTACCGTATTTGTTCTTATAGATTAAGCATATTTGGGCCATGCCCTCCCTTCTCCCCTTTTTATTTGAAAGCATAAGCTCCCTACAGCAGGCTACCAAGTTACTAAGGATCATTCAATAGGAGTGACTTGTTCAACACACTTTTGTGTATTTCTTACCTTTTGCAAAATGCAGACTGCGGAGACTTGCATTGTATCGTTTTCATTTAAAGCCAAGAAGTTTAATACCTTTGTTTAATACTGTTTTAGGAGATGTCAGGTCTTGCAAATCACAGTAGGTTGGGTTTTTTTCTGGTCTAAAATGACAGCATTTGTAGTATTTCCAAATTAATGGTATAGGAAGAACACATGTATGTTAAGTCATTAAACAGTTTTCATGGCTGTATGAGAATATGAACTGTTTTTTGGAGGAGATGCTTTTTGTTTAGATTGTTTTTGGTTGTTTTTTTTTTGTTTGTTTTTTTTTTTTTTCTTTTTTTGGTTTATTTTATAATTTTTTTGAAGCAGAGCAAGGCTGTGCCAATAAAACCTTGTAACTAGTCACTTCCACTGGGGCATCAGAACTTGCTGAGCTGTTCCTGCTACTTGTTGGCTCAAACTCCTTAACAAGAAGAGCCGCAGTATGAAGCTTGAAGTTATTTAAAATACTAAAACAAAAAACCTTTTTAGGTGTTCCATTTTATTAACGGGTTGTTGCAATCATTTGTAAACTAATGAACTTAAAGTGATTGGCACAAATCGAGATGAAAGTCCTTGGATGAAAATTTTTGTATAAAAGCTACACTAAAGTACAAAAACATGTTATCTGATTCAGAGGTTTAAGAAGCGTTGCCATAGTCATGACAGTGGTTTTGTTATGGAGAGATGAATGGGAACTGCTGGTTCTTTATTAGGAAATGAATCTGGGTCTGTGTAATTACACTATATTTCATTGCCTTAACTGAGTCGATTCTCTTTTGGTTGTAGTACCAGTCCCTGGCTCCCGTGCGGGGCCGCACCATGAGTTAAGCACTCTCTCGAAGCGCAGACGCATGTTTCTGTTCTGTTTTCAGTTGACTATCACCCCGTGCTCTCTCCTCCGCCAGCCCCCGCGGCTCCCTGGGCGCTTGCTCCCACAGCCAGGTTTTAGCTCGAACGAAAGGACGGGAGAGGTTTGGTCCCGCTTCCAGCCCGCGCGGCGCTCCGGGTGCCGCGCTGCCGCGGTTGTGCCGCACGCAGCCGCGGTGCGGCGGGGCAGAGCCGGCCCCGGGGTGCGGTTCTGTTTCTGCCCGCGGAGCGCCCTGGCAATGTACAGTAATTTGTAAACTTGCATCAAGTTTATGAATAAAAACCATTTTACCAAGCGCGCTGTGTCCGTGTCGCTCTGTGCGCCCGGGGACGGGCCCTCGGGTCCGCCCCGTCGCTAGGCGGCGGTAGCGCGGCTGCTCCTGCTGTCCCCGCCTCCTCGTGGCCGGAAGTCCGCCTGGGCCCTCCGTGGCCGCGGCGGTGAAGAAGGGGCGGCCGCGGCGCGCGGCGTCGCCGCGATGGAGGCCGCGAAGGGCGGGTTCGTCCTCAGCAACTTGGCCGAGGTGGTGGAGCGCGTCCTCGGCTTCCTGCCCACCAAAGCGCTGTTGCGAGCCGCCTGGTAAGAGGCGAGGGCCCGGGGGGGTTGGTGTGTGAGCGCTGTGGTGAGTGTAGGGCGAGGGGCAGCCCCGCTGACCGCCGTGATGGTGTCGTTCGCAGCGTGTGCCGCCTGTGGAGGGAGTGCGCCCGGCGGATCCTGCGGGCGCGGCAGCGCCTCGCCTGGGTGTCGGCGCTGGAGCCGGGCCCCGCCGACAGCCACGCGCTGGTGCGCGCCATGGCCCGCGAGCTCGAGGTGGGTCCGTGCGCGCTGAGGGGCGCGGGGCTCTCGCCTCGGGAGGGGGCTTCCCCCCTCAGGGCCCTCCTCCCGCCTGAGGAGCCGCCGGGTCCCGCCCTGCGGAGCGGGCGCGGGGTGAGCAGCCCGCAGCCTCCTGCTCTTCCTCCTCCTGCTCCTTCCCCTTCTCTTTCCTTACAGAAGGTGCATGTGCTGCCTCAGACCGTGCTCTACATCGCCGATGCGGAAACCTTCAGCGGGCACGAGGAGTGTCACGAGCAGAAGAAAGGTAAACCTTCCCCTTCCAGAAACGCTTGAGGTGCGCCCAGAGGAAAGCCAGCTGAAAGGGAATGCTCCGAGTTGCTTTCCCATGTAACAAGTGACCTTAACCTGCACCAGGGAAGGTTTAGATGGAGATGAGGAACAATCCCTTCCCCAGAGGGTGCTCAGGCATTGGAGCTGCCCAGGGCAGTGCTGGAGTCACCATCCCTGCAAGTGTTCACACACCGTGTAGCTGAGGCTCTCAGTGCCATGGGTTAGTGGTGTCCTTGGCAGTGCTGGGGTAAAGGTTGGAGTGGATGAGCTTATAACTCTTTTCCAGCCTGGTTGAGTCTGTGTTTCTGAGTTTGAATCTCCAGGCAAAGTTGATATTTTGCAACAAAATCTGCTACCACATAGTGTTGCACTTGCGTGAAGCACATCTCATGCTTTGGTACGTAGATGAATTCCTTTCCTGCTCTCTGGGGGATACAGGTTCTGTTTGCATGCCAGGAGCCCTGTGCTCCTGCTGGTTAGTACAGGTTTGCCATGTTGTTAAGAGGACAGCCACTGATGGGCAGCGTGGGACTGCTGCAGGGTTTGTCTCAGTACCCATCAGAACAATTCACTTTCATTTCTTTCTGCCTTTTAACAGCTAGGAAAAGAAACAGCAAAGAAACAGCAAACGCACTTGAAAAACTGTTGCCAAAGCGATGTCAGGTTCTCGGACTGGTCACTCCAGGGATTGTAGGTAGGAGGATGATGTTTGATTCTGTAAGAGAGCAGTTTGAAGGTGTTTGGTGTATCACAGCTCTCTGCCAGGTTCTGTTTATCACAGTTTTCTCTGCTTTTCAAAGCATAGTCCTAAACTGGTGGGGAGTTCTCACTTTGATTTCCACATTCTGCTCCTACCTCGTTCAGTGCTAGCTTCAGATTTTAAGGAGGTCACAGGGTTGCTGTGAAGTCACGCGGAGCTTAAATTCTTACTTTGCCTGATGCTGTTCTAATTAAAAGGGTTGACTTAATTGAGCAGCCAGCTTATTGCTGGCACCTTCATGTAATTAGTTGGGTGTTTCTTGGATTTTTCTGTATTTTTCAGTCTGATATATTGTGATTAATCATATGGGACCCCCTCAATGTGTACCCATGTGTTGTGGTTTAGCAGAGGGCATACTTAGTGACTCTGGACAATTCACAGCCTCCCGTGGCAGTCTTTTTAATACTGTTTCACTTTTTTATCATCACAAAGTTTTCTCTTAGTTTCTTATCTCAAATTCTCTTCCACAGCATATGTAGGGTATTTGATTGTTGTTGCTAGCATAATTCAATAATATGCTCCTAGTATTTGTGTCAGTTTGCTCTATACTGTCATGACATGCTTGTGTGTTAAAAATCTGCTTGTGTTTGCCTGCCTGCAGAAGTTGGCAGGAAGGCCTGAGACAGCTGTATTGTATTGTACAGTGCTTGTTTTCAAACTGTTGTATATTTGCTGTGGCTGGGGGAAACGTCCACATATATCCATGTCTCCTTGTCCAAAGTGACTTGAGCACAGTCTAGAGCCAGCAGGACTCCTGCATGCTTCATCTTTCCAAAGCATCGACAAAAAAAAATTACAACAGTTGTTAGTTGGGTATGTTGCTGTGTAAATCATAGAATCATAAAATAGTTAAGGTTGGAAAGGACCTCAAGATCATCGAGTTCCAACTCCCCTGCCATGGGCAGGGACACCTCCCACTAAACCATGCCATCCAAGGCTATGCCCAGCCCCACCTTGAACGCTGTCAGGGATGAAGCATTCACAACTTCCTTGGGAAACCCATTCCAGGGCCTCACCACCCTTACAGTAAAGAATTTCTTCCTCATATCCAATCTAAACTTCTCCTGTTGAAGTTTAAACCCATTACCCCTTGTCCTCTCACCACAGTCCCTAATGAAGAGTCCCTCCCCAGCATCCCTATAGGCCCCCTTCAGGCATTGGAAGGCTGCTATGAGGTCTCCACGCAGCCTTCTCTTCTGCAGGCTGAACAGCCCCAATTTTCTCAGCCTATCTTCATACAAGAGGTGCTCCAGTCCCCTCATCATCCTTGTGGCCCTCCTCTGCACTTGTTCTAACAGTTCCATGTCCTTTTTATGTTGAGGACACCAGAACTGCACACAATACTCCAAGTGAGGTCTCACGAGAGCAGAGTAAAGGGGCAGGAGCTGTCATATTTTACATTACCTAAGCTGCTCTTCTTAATCTGTTTTAGTGTACATGACAATATTTGAATCACTCAACACAAGATGTCTGCTTTTGTATCTTTGTAGTTACCCCGATGGGTTCAAGCAGCAATCAGCCTCAAGAAATCGAAGAGGGTGAAGCTGGGTTTGCTTTGTTGTTCCCCAAAATTGATGGGGTGAAAATTCATACCTTCCATTTTTCTAAAGATGTGAAGAACAGGGTCTTTGATGAAAGTAAATTTGCTGAAGCAGGTATGTTCTTCTCTTTATTTGGGCTGTTGTGAATTACTGCATTCCTCTTTTGGATGCCAGTGTGGAGTTACAGGTGGAACCGACAGCTTCTGTGCTAACTCCATTCATAGAGAACTCTGTAGGGCTGCAGCTGGTAATTACCTGTCAGTGTTCTTCCTGTTCTGTGAAGCATTAAGGTCAAGTTATCCTGAGTATTGATCTCAGCTTACCTCAGTTAGCTTTCGAGCGGAGCTGTTATGTTTTGAGCAGTCTCTAGTTAGTGAAAAATAGTGATGAATGAGACTCTGCCCTTAGGAATGATTCCTATCACTACAGTTTAGAAACGAGTAGGGAGGAGCTGCTTCTCTTCTTCTGTAAAATAACTGCATTTAGGTCATTTGGTGGTGTAGCAAAGAAACACAGAACAGAGGACAGGATAGTTAAATGAATTCCTTACGTTGTGTCCTTAGCAGGGTAGGTCATTTATGAAGAGTAATACAATGAGGGTTTCTTGAGTCTTCTAAAGGCTTGGCAGTTTTTACCTTGGGGTCGATAACTGGCTGATGTGTGTAATTTATTTAGTTCTCAGGTAAAGATATTTACTGTTTGCGGTGGTTCTTGAATAATGTATAAACATCTGCTAAAGAAGTGGAAAGCTGGAGGAAGCAGATGCAGTCGTTTTTCCTTGCTAGGTTCTGTTCAGAAATTCTCACTTAGGTCAGGAATGCAGCCGAGCTCCTGAATGCTGGGGCAGCTTCTATCTAGCTTTGCCAATTGCAGCAGCGAAAGGCCATTGCTAAAGGTGTGATGTATTATTTGAGGGGAGGCTGGGATGGTTGGCTTCAGGGAGCAGGATTTAAAAATAGTAAGAGGATTGGTGTTTGTGGTTTTGTTTGTAGGTCTGAAGAATAACCCAGATCTCCGGGTGGTTCTTCTGTTTGGCTACAACTCCTGGAAGCCTGGAGCTACTCGATTTCTTCATCAAATAGTCAATCCTTTGAATGAGAAGAGTATCATCCTGGCTGGGGGCCAGGTGGACAGCTTTACATCATTGGCCTCTGAGAAGTAGGTACCTTTTTCAAGGTAAAGAAGGTTTAAATTGGAAGCAACTGCAGAAGCCATAGCCGTTTAGTTATATCATATTAGAAATGTCCATTAACAGTAGTAAAATAATTAGTTTTTGTAAGAGATGGAGTCTTAACTGATATACTGTCATCTAGCTGGAAAAGCTGGAAACTTTGACCGTGTTACACACTGGATTCTGGAAACCCAGCTATGAGGAACTCCCGGCAAAGGAGTTTGCCCGCTTCAGCTGCCCTGTGTGTATCGCTCGTTGTTACAGAACCATTCATGTGAACATTTTGTTTCTCCTTCAGCCTTGGTTTGGTTCATGTTGCAAGGCAGTAGCTGAACACGCAGGTCTGTGCTCCAGGAGCACACCTAATATGCCACCACTACTGAAGGACATAGCACTCACAGCACCAGGCTAGATCTCATCCAGTTTAAACCCTTTCCCTTGCCAGGATCCCTGCAAGGCAGATTTGGGCTTCTACTACTACAGCTGCTCTGCTGCACAGAGCGAGACCTTTGTGCTATCTGATGTGCTGATGCATCCTCACTGGAGCGCCTAGTGCTGGACCATGGAGTGCAGACACTGCCACAGGCTCCTCTCATGCCAGCCTAGATCTGGACTCCATAGCAATACCAACACTTTTCTTGCATCTGATTTATGCTGTCTGCAGCATTACTTCAGTTAAGAGAGCTGGCTGTATATTCAGTTAGTGCTAATAAAGTGTAAGAAGGTAACTGCTAAAGCTAGTGTGTCCTGCTTAAGCAGGGAGACTTAAAGCAGTGTGAATCTGAAGCCATTACTGACTGCTGCCCTGGATTGATATGTAAATGCTGAGTATCTTTGTGTCTTAAGTTTATTAGTTTAGTTGGAATTAAGAGCTGCAACGTACACAAACTGCTGAATTTGGCATGTATTTGAAAGTTAGGCCTGTGCTTAATCCCTAGTAATGGATGTGAAAATTTTTCCTTGTGAAAAGTTAGTAAAAAGGGGAGAAAAAAAATTTCCAAACTTAAAGGTTTTGGTTTGTTTTCTAACTGTGGCTTTCAGCATCCCTAGGATGTTGGTCTACTTTGAAACCTTCTGTCACAGCATAACTTTATTCAGGTTGAAGTGGTCACCCTGAGCGTTCTCTAATTTGGTGCCTGTTGCCTTTCAGTAACAATGCCCAGCCCGGCGATGCCTGCGGTGTGGTTGGGCTGGCTTTCAGCGGTACCCAGATCCAGAGTGCCACTGTTCTGTTAGACCAGGATGTAGCTGATGAGAGGACAGCAGAAGCCGCCATACAGCGTCTCAAAGCAGCAAATATCCCTGAGCATAACACCATTGGCTTCATGTTTGCATGTGTTGGCAGAGGATATCGGCATTATAAAACCAAAAGGAATATGGAAGCAGATGCATTTAGGAAGTTTTTTCCAAATGTTCCCCTCTTTGGCTTTTTTGGACATGGGGAAATAGGATGTGATCGAATAGTTACTGGGAATTTCGTATTAAGAGAATGTAATGACATAAAGGATAACCTGCTTCATGGCTACACTACCGTTATGACTCTTATTCATCTTGGGTCAACTAAAGCAAACCAAGCGTAAATATGTTTTTAATGTTTCAGTGAGCTGTTTGTTTCACTCCAGAAAGCTGAGAGGTGTGGAAGACTGGACATCTTGCAGGCAGAGCCCCTTTCAGAACGTAAACATCCTTTTGGTAATATTATCAAACCTTGTAGTTGGAATAGAGTTTAATATAGGACACCTGCGAGAAAGCTTTGCATTTTGTGTACACATCAGAATAGCAGGTGAGTTGTATTTGATGGAATTCCGCAATTGAAGAAAGCCTCTTTCTTCCCAAGTGGAGATGGTTTGCACAAATGGCAGTTGGAGTCCAAGTACAACATGTAGAATGAAATGGTACTTTGATGTGCTCTATTTATGTATGTAAAACAGTCCAGAAAAACTGCTGCTGCACTCTGAAATACTGATGCACAGAATCCACCATTTCCTGGATTTTTTTTTGCAAGAGAGGTGCACAACCTGCCCAGAATCCTATTTGCAAACCCAAATGGTTTTATTAGATAAAATGAATGAAAATCTTTAGAGGAAAATAACAAAGTGTTCAATAAATAAAGGTGAAAATACCTGAAAGTATATTGCCCTATATTCTTAGAGAAAAAGCTCTGATTTAAGGTGATGTTGTCCAGCTACAAGCTCAACTTGTCTCGCCATCTTGAACTGAATTTCAAGTTGTCTTAAATAGCTGGTTTGGAATAATATCTGATACTTTGCGTGTACCAGCAGTTTCTGTCATGGTGTATTTAATTTTACACAATCAAAATGTACTGGTTGCCTTTTAGATTCTCTTGTGGTGTGATGCTCTCTATTACAAACTTACAAATCCAGGGTGCTAAAAGACTACCTGGTATCTTTGAAGTTGCTTTAAAAAGTTGGTTTACTTTTTAATTTGGAATTGCAGGGCATGCACCGTCTGGCTCCGTTCTGTCAGTATAGAGCCTTTAAACAAGACTCGTGCTTTTCCATGTTTTTCCTGTGCTGTTATACCAGGTTTGATTGCTGCAGCTGGAATGCAGTATTGCAAAGTTCAAGTGAGTAACTTCAGTGTAGTCTTACTACAGCTAATAATATATATGTGTTTTAATTCTTCCCTCTCTTGTATTTTCACTTATTAATAGAGTTAGATGAAAATAAGATCAGTTTCACCACACACAGAAATTCCAGCTTGGGCAGCTGGCCCCTTTTTAGCACAGTAAAAAGAAAGTACTCAGCTGTCTGTTGTACAACAAAACAACAGTATTTTTCTTTAAATGTAGCAACTAAGACCTCAGTTGGCAATTTTTTGCCCATATGAAGTTAAAACTTTCCCTGGCGCTGGCCTAAGGAGCTAACGTAGAAGCCTGTCTGTCCTGAGAGTTGGCTTCAGTGGGTGCTGAGCACAGGCAGCACTTTCCCATTGCTAAGTTGATGATATTTAGGGTTTTTTTAATTAGAAGACAGAGAATGCGTTGTGAACTCCCAGTGGCCTCCTAGGGGTAGGAAATTAGGAAGTGTGGGTGTGAGCTGGAAGACGTTTAGTTGCTGCATTTAGTAGGAAAGGTGTTGGGAAATGGAGTATGCTTGAATTTTAAGAGAAGCGTCTCAGTGGGAGGTGGATACGCCTTTTTTTAGCATAGCCAGAATGTGATGTCCGGCCCTTTCTGTCTGCATAAGGTACATGTTTAACAGGATTCTGCTTGCTGTCAGCAATAAGTTCAGGTTAGTCAGCATCACTACTAATGTAAGCCTGTGAACTTTAACTAACTTTTTGTAGTAGTACAAGTAGGTAGAGTATGGTCAACCACGTGTCCTGAGCAGCAGTGCACACACATCCAGAAGTGTCTGAAGACGCAGGTGGTGAGCTCCAGCAATGGTGCAGCAAAACAGGCAATGGTAGTTTGGCTTGAAGGGATTGGTCATCAGCAAGGTCCTGTGGCTGCCCAGTCCTGTAGCTGAGGACCCTTAAGAGGGTAAACATATATAGTACAGAAAAGATGCTGGGTAGTGGGGTACCCCAAGAGCCTGCGCCAGAGACCCAGATCAGCTCTCCAATCTTAGGGAGTGGGGATGAGCCATAAGGATCCCAGAACCATGCACTGCAGGGCTGGAACCACCATGCTGTGCCTCCCAGACTGCGTCATGTCCTCCAAATGACAGGGAAGTGATGTAGTTGATAAAATTGCAACATCTGTGATTAAAGTGTTTTGTTATCCAGATTCATTTTGTCTCCACACTGTCATTTGCAATTCAACCACCACAACTGATTGAAAGCAAAATATATTTGCTTAAATGGTGCATGTATCAAAAGGCAGAGCTCTGAACCGATAGAATGTTTTGCAGTGCAATAATTTATGTCTTTAACATTCAAAAAATAACCATGAGGTTTTAACGTGGATAAAGCTGGTTAAATGAATATTCAGCAACTGAAGCAAACATGAACAGTGGGACTGCTCTAAAGATAATTGTCTGCAGTTACAGTGCTGATGGTAGCATGTTTCCAGCAAGAGAAAATAATCCCTAAGTGACAACAACTGGATTTTGTTAAGAAAAAAAGAAAACTTTCACAAGACCTGCAGGGAGGAGTGATGGTTTTGCTGACAAAAGGTAAAAGACTTTCTTTTTCCCCCATATTTTGAATATGGGTAATATTTCGTTGCGCATTTACTTTTCTTTGCACATAATTCAACTAAATGAACTGTATGTTTTGAAGCACAAGAAATGGTAGGCAAGTGGTGTGATGTATAACCTCATACTTTTACAACAGCAGTTGCCAAACATACAACTATTACTGTAATTTTTATTTTATGGTTACTAATCCAAATAATCCCTCATTATAGGATATTTTGCTAATGTGCAGTTGTAAGAAAGCAAGAATAATTTGATAAAGAGGAGGCAAATTATGCTAAATTGTTTCAACTGTGCTGCCAGAAAGCAATTTCAGTAAAGAACGGAGAGAGTGAACTTGGATTTTGTTACTCTTTGTGCAGATTTGCTTTGACCAAAGTTGTTTTTGGAGCAAACCTTATTTCAACAAATGAATGTCACTGAATCATGCCCCTGGGCTGGGAACAGCTTACCAAGACCTGCAAATGTGCAGCCCAACTTTGCATTTCAGCGTGCAGCAGAGAAAGCTGATAAAAATGTTAAACCTTAGACTGAATTTTGAAAACACAAGTGGTTACGTATGATTCTTCATCAATTTTTAGTTAAAAGTCTACCTAGAAACTCACTCGGCATCATTATCCCCCCCCCCCCCCTAGTATATTTTTGTCTGTCTAAAAATGGAGAACTTACTTCTAGAAGTAACTGTTCGCTTCCATATATATGAAAGTTCATTTTCATGTAAGACATTAACTTTGATGTCATCCCAAGTTCTTTGAACACCCACTGTCTGGCCAAATGAGAGAACAAGCTAAAACACCTTTGTTCAGATGCCTACTTCTATGTTGCTCAGTGGAATGATGCAGGAAAATAACATTTGAGATCTGGAAGTTTCCATGGTTTGAAGTTACAGATAGTAAACATGTTAATTTAAATGGTCTTTTATTGACTCTTTTATATTATAATCTCTGAGCTCTCTGCAAACATTAAGAAAACAATTATCTCCCCAGCTGTCTGATTATTACAATATTACAAGGAAGATTATTTTTTTTACTGTATGAGTGTTGTGTATCTCTAAAACACATTCCATCTAATACAGCTGATGGGTTTTGTATAAACAAAAGCAGATAAGGTAACTGCTAGGCTCTTATTCTGTTGTTAACTAAACGTTATTTGAATATAAACTCCAGCACATTGTCATTTGCTTTATTTTTCATAATTTTGAAGTAAACTATCAAATTTCTTACTTGAACTTTTCCCTGTTCCTAAGCCCACTTCTCAGCCAGATACAGGCTCCAGAAGAGGCTGGTTTGGATTAGTCTTGAGGGTGTTGTCTGGAATGTGTCTTCTGAACTACAGGCTCAAAGGTATGCAGCCAGGTAAACAGCTCACTTCTGCTGGTGGTGGTGGTGATGGTGGTGTGCCTTGGGCCTGTACCACACTCTTAAGTCAAACAAATCCAAGTTCAAACACTGAAATTATATTACCTAGCTACTTACATTAGAATTATTAGCAGAGAAATAGCTAATTGGTTTGTTTTTTTTCAAGTGCTTTGCTAATTTAGGAACAAAAACTTTGTTCCCAAAATTGCCGTTGTTACATTTCACAGCTAGATCCTCACTGAGATTAGCAGGTAGCACAAACTTCTCGGGATGTTTTAGAGTGATTCACATCACTAAATCAGTGGCAGTCATGTCACCTTTTCATGATAAATTTTCACAGCTGTAAGAGTTGGAAACAGCTTTTTTAAAATAAGCTCCTTGTAGCTGAGTTCTCGGTATGGCAACAGGGAGAGCAAACAAAAGCACTAAAAGAAGTACAGAACCAGAACTCTCCTGAAATCTCCAGAGCAGGTGAAAATGACTGAATAATTTGAATTCTGTGATAGAGATTGTACAATATAGATTCAAATTACACAGTCGTGTTAGGAAATACCACTCACCTATGTTTTTGCAGCCCATCATTTGCCTGTACAAAAGTCATAGTCAAAATATCAGCACTTACATTGATAGGACAATTTGAAAACAGTCTCTTTTAATATGCGTTGAAAAGAATGTTAACATTACACAAACTGACATAGAGGTGCATTTAGAAATTGGTTGTAGTTTTAACTCGAGGGATGAAAACAGCAGTAGCTCCTTGTTATTTCAGGTTCTGCAGCTGCAAGTTCTGTTTACACGTCCTTAGCTAGCTACAGAAATAATTCCTGATGAAAGGTTTTGTGGAGCATCTGTCCCAAGCCATGGAACTGTGTGTGTGGCAACCAGCTTGTCGATGTGTCATGATTGATATTTGGCACTTTGCTATCCTGAAATTGATCTCTCACATTACGTGCAGGTTTTGTTGAACAGATTACAATCATGAGAAAAGCAAGAGCGGACTTTGGATAAGCACAAGCACATAATGTTACATACAATAATGAAAAGGGTTGGGGTTTTTTTAAACATGCATCATGCTTGAGAATTTTTGTTTGTTCATTTTCCCCCAAATAAAGCAAATAATTTGTCTGAATTGTTTGGATTATTCTGTGTCATCTGTGATGCAGGAATATTCCACCTCTTCAAGTATATAGATGTCAAAAGAAGGCATTATAACTGGGACAGATACAGTGAACACGTGCATCCTGGTAATCTAAGTAACATTGCAGGAGAATTGTAACACAATTTAGTTCTAGGTTTTTTTCCCAACCTTATGCAGATATGTCTTCATTAATATACCTGTGTTTAAATATGAGCATGGCACAAGGGAAAACTCTGATCCAAACTAATACAGACTTTTCAGGTTTCACTCGACATGCTTGATGTCCCTTAAATCCGAAAGGATGTTAAATACCAAGGGAACTTAACTAAGGGGGTTCTTTTTTTTTTTTTTTTTAATGTAAAAAAGTTGGGTGTCCCATGTTAAATTCATAACCACAACTTCAGTTTTGGCTGAAGCTCTCCCTCTCCCTGGGCAGTTCCTTCTAGGTACATACCTCCTGACACAGAATATGTTGAACACATAACAGCCTTAGCCTTTCAGGTAAGCTCACCGCTTTCCCTTTCTGCCTGAACTCTGCTCCCATCAGAACACTCACAACAGGAAGCAGTGGCACAGACACTATTGGGATAAATTCTCTCCCCCATTTCTTCTGGGGTTTTTTTTTCTGCAGTAAATTGTGAAGTGGTTGCACGACATTGAAGGTACCTTTAAAACAGGCACTACTCCCAAATGCACTTCCCCTTCCTTCTTAAAACTTAATATAAATCAAAAGACTACCCAGCACAGAGAAATACTCTTGTTTTCTTTGAACAGCCATTTCTCCTTCTCCTTTCATTGCATTCTGCCCCAGTGTTTGGTTGGGCTACTAATGAAATACAATTGTTATACTGAGAAACATGTAAGCGACCTCTTACTTAGGTCTATAAAGAGATTTCCTGGTAGTGGCTGGCATTCCTTCTGCAAGTCATCAAAAGATTTTCGCAGTGCATTATGAAGAGATCTTTGCTACAAGATTCTGGAAGGAAAACATGATCCTCAGGTATAAAAGAATTTTTGCCATAACTAAGAAATTGTTGTGTAATTTATGTTATTGGAGGATCCTAGAAAATCAGTCTTTACTTCCCTCCATAACCTTTCAACTGGTGGAGAGGTAACTTTAAAGACCAGAGGTTTTATGTTTCACGAAAACAGGAGTCAAGCAGAGATGAGAAACCTTATTACTCATCCCTGCATATACACATAATGCTTATTTAGACTCCAGTGACTCCAGCCACAAGATTTGATCAATAGGCATCAGTGTTTCCTTAGCTTTATTGCTCACAGGACTGCCTCCTTAATTTTGTAAGCAGGAGTCACTAGAAAGCATTGTACTCTTCTATTAATTTGTATGTAATGTTGGCTACCCTGAACTTCCTGTGGCATTTGACCACCTTAAAATGAATTTGTAGCCTGATCTCATTTTGACCTGAATATCATATTCACAAAGCTTGTGTATTGAAATAATCTTAGAAGCGGAAATGTTCTCCAATGCAATGGGTTTGAAGCAGGCTGAATTGCTAATAGTATCTGCTTCAAAGATAACTGTTTCATAAATCAGCTTGCGTTGAAGCATGGGTTTGGTTTATTGATTCTCACTTTTTGTACAAATTGTTTCCTGTCTAATGCAAACAAGCTTGGTTACAGTGAATAACTACTCCATGTCTGCCTAGAAAGCTGAGAAGGATCTAAGAGTTTATAGAGTACATCTTCAGGCCCTTTATTTCTTACATCTTCTATTAATATTTCTTTCCTGAATTTCCACTTAAGATGGCCACAAGCCTTTTCCTTCTTCAATGGACAAAGTATACCAAACTTGAACGTTATTAAGTCTGAACATCTCATGATCAATGATGTATGGAAGCTGTCTATCAGCAGTCATCTCTTGACTACTTTTCACTGAGGCTGTGCAGAATACTTCAGGTAATACTGATTCTGATGTAGTTATCAGCGCTGCTACAAGTCTCCTAAACTCCCTGTTTAACAGTGGCACGTCCCTGTGTGATGAAAAACCACTTTCATCTTTCCTAGCCTTTAAAAGACCATTATCAGCTTTCTTCAGAGTATCTGCTAAACGTTTGAAGTCCAGGAAATAGCATATAGGACTGGTTAATTTGGAGAGAAAGTGACCTTTTAGTGCTTTATGTAACTTAATCTCTGGATCAGGTCCTCTACTTGATTTGGTGCCCTCAGTTTCTCCCTTCAAATGCTGAATTATAACTTGGATTCCACCTTCTCTGCCATGAATCCTATGAAGGTAATGTGTTTTCCTGTTTTGTTTTCTGGTAGCTATTATAATACAGTTTTCACTTGAGCTTCTTACCTTATACACTGTAACAGCATGTCTTTTCTTCTCTGCCTTGCTGTGATTTTGTTTATACTGATATAAAATACCCACTAGAGCATATAGTAGACACCCTAGGAATAGCAGCTTTTTCAGACATAAGAAATTTGCATTCTGCATTTTGTCCTCTTTCAATTCCTGAAGTTTTCTCAATTAATTTTCTCTTCAATACAACCTTAAAAATCTCATATAATGAGCTGCTAGGTAGTGTGCCATTATGGAAACATTTCTGATTTGTGCTCTTTTCAACCTCCAGTGCTAGAAATGAGTTGTAAAAAGAAGCATTGAATTCATATTTTCTATACCTCTGGCTAACCAGACAGTCCTTTTGTGTTGACAAAGCAGGAAGAGAGATGGACCAAGTCATTTGGCTGCTGTTTGTCTGAGTAAGGGAATCCTGTAAGGAACCAGAGAGTGGCGGCGTTCAAGGTGGGGTTGGACATAGCCTCGGATGGCATGGTTTAGTGGGAGGTGTCCCTGCCCATGGCAGGGGGGTTGGAACTCGATGATCTTGAGGTCCTTTCCAACCCTAACTATTCTATGATTCTATGATTCTATATTGGGATGACCAACAAATGGTTATGTGAATAAAACAAATAAATCTTTGGAGAAGGCAGCGCTTGTTCAGCCAAGGCACCTGTCTGGGTAATATTGTGTGATGAATACGATCTCTGACTTCTAGTGTCTGAAATATCAACTGGGAAATTTGAGGTGAGGTTTAAATCTCCCTCAGTAAGGAGAATGTCAGAAGAAAGCAAGACAAATATAAAACCATCAAGGAAGGTATCTTGCTTAATATTAGGGACATGCACCAGACAAAGGGTGAATACTCGGACTAGTGAACTTCTTTTAACCATTGCCAATCTCTTTTCTTAATAGTTTCTTTTTAATTTGAATTCAAATCTTGTGCCAGAAAGCTGGCCAATGCACTGGAAGTGGTGCCTCAGCCTCGTCTTGTCTTACTGTTTAGATGAAAGAAAAAATCAGAAGTAGTCACCAGGAGAATGGTACTTTCCCCCTGCCCTACATCTGGTGAGTGCATCCAAAACAAGCCAAATTCTGGACATGTATCAGAAGTATGTCCTATTGAATCAAGACAGTCCTCAGCTCCTCTGGGGAAATACGGTGAAAAAGGGCAGTTTCCTAAAAAAACCAGAGTACTACATCATGCTAAAACCGCTCTCATATCTCGTGTTATCTGTGCAGGGGAAACGAGATTATTTTGTTCTTCCCATGCAGTAAAGCACAGCTTTATCTCATGCTTCTGCCTCTGGTGTTGAGAGCAGTAACTTGTCATGAAAAATCTCACAAACTGCAAAAATAAATTAGTGATTTCTGTATCATTTTATATGCCTTCAAAAATACATAGAAACTGGGGTAAGTGCAACTTCTTATATCTTAGTTTGTCTTCTCCAGCATGTGAGTAAGCTTCCTATTTCAGTCTACTTTCTTCTGTCATCTTGCTTGTGACCTCATCCTCTATAACTATTGTGTTCTTAGGGTTGCTCTGCATGTTGTCTTCCCAGCAGTCTTCCACTGTAAGGCTTTACTCTGTTATTATTTCTGAAAAATAAACAAAACGCATGATTTTAAAGACAGAAAACGCCCTCCCCTGCCTTCGTTATGGAGTCCAGTCATTTAACTTTAAATGTACTCACTGATGCAGCCATTGCTGCTTGTCATTTCAACCAGGTTGGCACTATACTCTGAGGAACTCGTCCTTGGAATGGAAGCTTTCCTGACCATATGAAACAAGAAAACAAGTGTCAGGGAGAAAAAAAACCCAAAACAAACCCCACAGAGTGAAAAAGTTATCCAAGAAGAGAAAAATTAGTTGACTGATGCTTCCATTAGAAAAAAGTGGCATGGATCTTCTGCAATTACTTTCAATTAATACTCAACATTTTTTAGAAGCTCATATTGGAGGTAGAAAAAGAGAGATTAGAGGCAAGAACAGCGCTCAGCACTACATGGCTTCTCTCCTGAAGTTCAAGTTCTTGTTTGATTTCTCAGGTCTTTATTTAAGCAATTAGTGGATATCACTGAAGTATTTATCATGAACTTCCTTAGCATTTGGAAGTGAAACATGAGTAAAGTGTTATTTTCCACACTTCCTTGAGGAGAAACATCTTTTAAATAGAGCTGGTCTCTTGCCGTCTCTTTCCCTTTCTTTTAATAGTAATTGGACATCTGCTCTCTTGAGAAGAGTCACGAGCTGTCCTCCTTTCTGTCCAGTTTGTGTCCTGTGGTGATATACCTCCTCCACAAAGTCTGTTGTCTTGGAAAGCTTAAATGGCTTTATTCCTAGACCCTGTTGTTCTGCCTGGCTGAGTGCCTTACAGGTAATGTAGCATTTCAACAGGGACTTACAATAAGGTATAGAAATGAACTGCAGATTTATTTTAGTTTTCCCTAGGGTTTTCTCTGTTCCTCTAAGCTGTGGCATTCAGGTCTCTATAATGTTTTTAAACAAAAGCTAGCTTATGTGAAATCTATGCCAATCAGCCATCTTTCTTGTTCTCCCAGGAACACTTGTACAGTACGTTTCTAGAGAAGGAAGGCTAGATGGACCTGCACTGATAGGTGAAATGCTTGTAGCAAAATGTGCCATTTCTTACCACAGTAACTATGTAATAGCAAGGATTTTTGCACACTTTCCTGTTTTCCCCAGGTTAAACTGACAGGCTTTATCAAAGCCACTGCTTGTTGGGGTGTGTGTTTGTTTCAAGATAGAGAGTGGCTAGAGCTGGATTTGCTCTGCCTCCATACACTCTGCTCTGCCAGCATGTTACGCAGCTCCTGCGCCTAAACACACACAAAAGCCTGCTCCAATCCAAGACATCTTTTTCAGTGTTGAATAGCAAATCACTCTCACAAAATCAGTTCTGATTTAAAGTATATATATGTGGATAAGTTTTACATTCACAATGTATTTGACTGTCTTCATTACAATGAAATTGTTGGCATGATGCTATGTCTTCTAGTGAATGCCAATAGTTAGAAATAGCAATAGTTTTAAGTGCTGAGCTTGTGAGGAGGGTGGCAGACAGAACTGAACATCATCTTTGAAGGCTGGGATTCTCCCTTTGATGGAGAAGTGATGTTTATTGCCTATGAAATAACACATTCCTGGAGAAAACATGATGAAGTCACATAGGAAGCTAATGTGCTGAACTGGTTTTCACCTTGATTTTGGGTGATAGTACTGTTCTTATGAATTCCTACAGCATGATATACAATTGCTTTACAAGACTCACCTTTTGAGGAGATACAAAAACACAGTCTTTTCTTTGCAGCAACATTCCTCATCATTTTTTCAGGAAGTAAATTAAAGCTACTGAATTCACTACCTAAATAATTATACTCTCTCAGCCTGAGACTAAGATAGCTCAACAGCAGCCTTTCCCTCAGTGGGTTCCAGTGGGAGGTTTAACCCGAGACTACTGTTTATCTTTTCCAGTTTTAAGCTTTTTTTCATCACCAGTCCATGACCACTTCTGCCACTTCTTCCCCTCCCTCCATTTTCTGCTATTCCTTTCACTCAGAGCTTTGGTTCCTTTCCTGTGTCTTTATTTTGTTCTACTTTCCATCATTCTCACTCTCTAGCCCTTTCAAATTCTGGTTCCATTATCCTTGGTTCTCTCTTCTCCTTGTAGGTTTGCTTTCCCAAACCATACAATCTTGATGAATCCTAGTAAATAATCAAATACAGCATGAAATCAGCTTAACAGCAGATTATTGATGGATTGGAAAAAGGAAATCCTTGGCTGATAAAAATGTGATGACTCAGCTAAATATAAAAGGAGAAATTTCCCACTATTCACCCAGAGCTTTTTCTGTGCAGCCTTTTTCTTTTATGAGTTACTTTCACTGTTACGTATGATTTGGTTATAAAAGTGGAGCAATGAAATCTTTTCTCTCCATCCTTGTATGCTGAATGGGTTTGTTCGTAGGGAGCATTAAATGCACTTGCACATGCCTGGTCCTGAAATCTGCCCCAAGTAGACTGAGAGGAAGAAGGCTTAGAAGGGAAATACAGGGGGATATAAGTGATGACAGGGACAAGAAAATAGAGCACTGATCTCCTAAATTCTAACATATTTTATGTGTAATTTTAGAGATTCCATTTCTGTGCCTTGAACTCCAATTAATATCTTCCTTTTTGCATCCCTCCAGATTGCATTACTGCGTACACTAAAACTGCCCTAGAATCCTCTGCTGAAAAAGCCAGAGAAATGCTTACTAACACATGGTGGTGGGGGAGAAACCTCTGCTTTTTGATTCTGGATCAAGCATACTTGTTAGTGAAGTGTAATAGTGGAAACCTAATAGCACAATATTTCTCTTAACATTTTAAATTTACTATATTCTTTGAAGAGCATGAGTCAAGGATGACACAAACTCACAGCTAACCCTTACAAGTCTCAATTCCACCCTCTTCCAGCATCTTATCGTTGTGCTAGATCAAATTTTTTGGGAAAAAATATAATAATATTAGTGACAGCTGCTAACAATAGTCCTTGTTTATAGAGCTGAATAGAGAGGAGTAGGCTAAAGCATTCACTTGAGACTTGTATGTTGGTCACATTCGTCAAGAGATAAGGACTTTTACATGTCAAGCGTTTCTCTTGCAGGTGAGTTCTCTAGCAGAAGATGACTATGCTACATCAACTTCTGAAGTCTAAAGGTATGACAAAACTTTTAGCCAGTAATGTTCTTTTATAGAATAACAGAATGGTTTGGGCTGGAAAGGACCTTAAGATCATCCAGTTCCAACCCTCTGCCATGGTCAGGGATGTCTCACACTAAACCAGGTTGCTCAAGGCTCTGTCCAGCCTGACCTTGAACAGCGCCAGGGATGGATCATTTACCACTTCCTTGGGCAGTCTGTGCCAGTGCCTCACCACCCTCACGGTTAAGAACTTCTTCCTGATATCTAACTTGAATTTTCCCTGTTTAAGTTTAAACCCATCACCCTTTGTCATGTTGCTGCAGTCCCTGATGAAGAGTTGCTCTCCAGCATCCTTTGCAGGACCACTTCAACCTGCTGGTGACATTTCTTCAGTATAAAGAAGCTGAGCCATGGTTTTATGAGATTTCCACAGCTAGTCTGGTACATAAGAGAGGTTCAAGGGCAATTCCATTAAGACTGAGTTGCTGCCTTTGTGTTTCTAATAAAGAGGCACTACTTCTTGTTCTGCCAGTTAGGTAAAGCTTGAATAAATTGATTTCCTATGAAGTAGAGTACTTGGGGTTCATCTTCCAACTGTCTAATAAAAGACTTGCTCAGGCCTGTCATTGCAGTTATTCTCAGCTTCTGTACCTTGTAATGCAAGGCTCTTTGCCTGTCAAACTCAGTAAATGTGTCTCCAGCCTTCCCCTAAGTTTACTGTATGCAAGAGGAAAGCAATCTTTTAACAGATTACTCTCTGAAGTCTCTGCTCACTGAAGACCATTTTCCTCTTCTCAGAGACAAGCTTTATTTCTAAAGAACTACTCTCTGTACCTCTGTGAGACTTGAATATTTTTTTCTTTAGATAAAGCTGTATTCCATTCTAATAACTTTATAGTAATCTGCAAGTGTTGTTTAGCAAATTGCTGCCGTGCTGTTCCACAGCTAAGACAGGATTAATTTAACTAAAATGACTAAGAGGGGTATCCTCTGCAATGAGGGGTTTTAATGCAAACTCTGTTTTATCAAATACTCTTGCTTCTAAATATATTCAGCCATGGGAAGAACTGGCATTCAGTGGGTTTCCATGACAGCAGCTGAGGTAAAACTAGACCAGCTATTCCAAAGGTCGCTCATTGAAAGGCACTGATCAAAGAGGTTGATTTAGCAGTGTGATTATGGGAGAGCAAAGAACAGAATTGCAAGAACCTCAGGGTATCATAACCAAGGAGAAATGCAGCATAGGAGAAATGCAGCATAGGAGAAATGCAGCATAGGAGAAATGCAGCATAGGAGAAATGCAGCATAGGAGAAATGCAGCATAGGAGAAATGCAGCATAGGAGAAATGCAGCATAGGAGAAATGCAGCATAGGAGAAATGCAGCATAGGAGAAATGCAGCATAGGAGAAATGCAGCATAGGAGAAATGCAGCATAGGAGAAATGCAGCATAGGAGAAATGCAGCATAGGAGAAATGCAGCATAGGAGAAATGCAGCATAGGAGAAGGAGGAAGTGGCTGCAAGTCTGTGATGGCTAAGAACTACAGGGCCGAGTAAGTTGCCTAATAAAGGCTTAAATACATATTAACAGTATATGACAAAATGAGCTCTTACAAAAAGTGCTGAACTCAAAAACCAAGAAGTGATGTAGGAGGTTGATTTACATACACGAATGCTGACAGTAAGTGAAGACAGTAAGATTGTTTGGGTTTGGTATAAGTGTACTCATATTTTTACAGCAGCAAGTGTTGACTTAATCCCAGAAATTGCTGTGTGTTTCCATTGAAAGTCCTAATATTCCTAAAATGCTACTAAAATCAAAACTGCATCACTTGCTGTCTAGCACTGATGTTTTCTTGCTGCTCAAACATGCATCATGCTGGACAAATGAGTTAGTATTCTGATCTGTTCTAGATGTTAGTTAGTTAATGAACATTTACCTGGGATTATTCTTGAATTTGTTTTTTTCCTTAGTTTGCCTTTTTAAACCAAAAGTTGTAAAGGAATTGGGAGCTAATGGCCCCAGTTGGTTTGGCTGGCAATTCAACGCAGTTTCTGATCTCAAAGCACTTTAGTAATTTGCTTCTACTTCTCAATCTTTGAACAACAGAAGGGTTGACCAATTTTTTGCACTGTTAGCACTAGCTCTAGATAGACTGTGGAAATCTCTCAGAAATGGGTGTACTACATGTCTTTTTTATAAAGCAACTGATAGTGCTAGCTTAGAAAAGACATCGAGAATACTGCAAGCCAGTAAGTAAAATATCGCAAGCAACAAGTTGAATCATCCACATTAATTATGCTGAATAACCATACAAACCTTATGGATAATTCATTACATACTTTACATTCAAATAATTAGTACCTGATTACCAGAAGAAATTTCTACTTGATTAAATAGCTTCAGCGCTCTGAAGCACTTTTACCTGCAAAGGAAGTAGAATGCTCCAATTACAAGAACTCCTAGAAGAAGCAGTGAAGCCAAGAAAGCTGTGAACAGGTCACCTTTAGCTTGAGACTTGATGCTGGGCAGCAAAACTTCCTCACAGCGGGCTCCTGTGTAATTCTCAATACACCTGGGAAACCAAGTTTTATTGGGATTAGATGGTAACTTGTCGTCCAATATGAAAAGCACAAAGGCTTCTTTTGGTCTTAAGCAGGGAGAGAACTTGTTATAGCATAATTCAAGGTCTGTATTTGCTTCACAGCAAGTTTTCTTATGAAATTTCCACTCACCTCTCAATTCTGGAACAAAGGAAATGGGAATGTTGGGCATCAAGTTTACATTCTGATCTGTACTGTGTTTGTATCTTAAACCATATCTTTCTTAATATGTTTGTTGGATTAGCAATATGCTTCACAATGGTGTACCTGGCAGTTACATCTGCCTCTTCCACTGGCAAGTTTAATTAATCAAACCCACCTCTTTGATATTAACTGTGTCATCCCACTGGTTCTCACACAGTAGTCATGCTTGCTTTTCCCTCTTTCATGTAACTTCCTAGCTTTCTTTAGGGGAGAGCTAGTACTGTCAGCTAAATAGATCAAGGAAGTAGGAATTCATTGAGACACAGTACACATTGAATTGCTAAAGTAGTTTATGCAGTGTAATAATTCGTGCCAGAACATGTTACATGCTTGATGAATGACCCTGTCTTGGAGAGATGTAGCTAAAGGTCTTCTCTACTATGCTTATGTATTGAGCCTCTGGAAACTTCTGAAGAAGGATTAAAATGAATATGGTATTTTGCCATGGTAAAATGGTATGATATTTTATTAAAAAGAAATAAAATTAATGGCTTAGTAATTCAGATAGAGTCAAAAATAGATAGGTTGAAGCTAAATTAATCATAGAACTGTTTAGGTTGGGAAAGACTTTTAAGATGATTAAGTCCAGCCATTAACCCAGCACTGCCAAGTTCACCACTAAACCATGTCCTTAAGTGCCATATCTTCATGTCTTTTAAGTATCTCCAGGGATGGCGACTGAGCCACTTCCCTGGGCAGCCACTCTTCATTTGTCTTACATTTTGCACTTATTCTTCTATGTTTTCTTAAGGAATTTATAGCATTACAGAAAACGGGAAGTACTTCATTCAATAACTACATTCTCCATATATCCTTTATGTATGTAAATTTGCTTCTCTCTATTTTTATTGCTAAAGATCTTGCTCTTTCTTGCTATTTCTGGCACTGAAGTCATAATAATCGGTGACATAAGCAATTGCATTGGCAGCTGCAAGGTATAATTTCAGATGAGGGATAAGAAGGTGGAGTGGGGAGGAGCTGCCAAAAAAGAAGAAAGATGTCTAGCATAACTAAATAAGAGAAAGGCATCACCGTGAGCACACCAACATGCATGCTTTATGTGACTCCCAGCGTTGCTTCCAGTGCGTTGACCACTAAACTATTGCACAGGGAATTACTACCATTTCTTTTTGGAAATAAAATGGAAGAATTAGACAAAATGAAAGATGTAATTATCATCATATATTAAAGCTGTGCAAGTGATCAAACAGCCACCATTTGCTAAGGATGATGCGAGGCTTTTCAAAGTTACTATATTTGACTGCTGGGAGAAGGAAGTGTAGGCAGACTGCTCTGATTGCTGGAGATAATGTTCCAGGTATTCACTGTAGGGTATAGTGGCATTTCAGTGGCCTATTTCTGAGATACTGTAGAATACTTTAAGAATAGAAGTGTAGTTTGAGTGGGGCATTGTTCTCTGGCGAGCAAGAGAGAAATGCTTTGGAGAGCTGAATAGAATAACAGGGACAGAAAATGGAATATAAAATTCATAGAAGTATTCTTGAATACCAATGAAAACTGGAGAATAATGCAAGTCTAAAATGATACAGGAGGAAAAAAAATAAATAGGCTTTGGCATCAGATTAAGGCTTATGGAAAAGTTCTAGAGAATGAGTGTAGAGGGTAAGTCAGTGGCCTAAAGAGAAAACTGAGCCAAGAGGAAGAAAAGGCAGTCCTCCTGGCTGGAGAGAGTTGCATATAGGATTAGGTAAAAGGCCAGGCTTAGAGAACTGTTGTGACACGTGAGTTGGCATGAGCAGTGCATGGAAGCTATATTAGTGTCCTGGTAAAGACCATAGGGAAGAATTGGGAATGTGATGACAGTGTAGCAAAAAAGGTCACTGAGACTGTAGCCACTTTCTACTAAACAGAAAACGGAACCAGATGTTCAAGGTAGTCACAAGTCTTTAAGAGGGAAAGCCACAAGGCCTAAGACTGTAAGAGGAAAACTGTAACCAGTATGAATGTAAGGTTATAGCAAGCAGGAAAAGACCCACACTGAAAAAGAACATACAAAACTTAAATGTCCTGGGTGCTGAACATATTAATTCTTCCTGGATGTAACGAAAAAGAGGTTTAGAACCATGTTTTCCATGACTTGCCAGTCCAGTCATATCTGACCTGTGCAGTGGGTTAGGGATTACAAAGTTTCCCAGCTACTTTCTTTAGGCTGACCTGTTGAAACGTTTGCTGAAAGCGATTCCATGCTGTGTAGAAAATACTTCCATGTAACCTGAAAGTGATGGAGGTTTGCATAGAAATGGGAAAATTGAAATGAGGTGTCTCTTGGTAACATTTAAACAAAATCATAGCAAATATGACCCTACCAACAGGCTCTGCTGCAGTATGGGCATTTCTGAAAATCCAGATGTTCAGGTATTCATTACGAAGTTGTTAATGCTGATGTACAAACAGGGGAAGTACTGTGTTCAATGTAGAAGCAGCTGATGGATTAAGACAAGTGAAAAAGGGAAAGGTTTCTACTGTAAGTCCTTTCCTAAAACTGGTGGGAAAGAAACTAAGCAGAGTTCAATAATTAGCAGTGGAACTCATCCTGTTGGATTAGCACAGCTCTGATAATTTCAGTGGAGTTACATTCACAGTGACTGTAAGCAAGACAGAAAAGCAGTCTCTAACAAGCAGTCGGGCTGTGAACATAATCCAGACTGATGGTATCTATACAGTGTCTTGTAGAGGCAGTCAGTCTTACTATACACAGCCTTAAAAGTCAATAGCAACTCATAGTTTGTCTTGTTTAGAATGGATCTCAGAAAGCAGAGCACAAGTTAACCATGGCACACTTGTAGTTGTTAATGTGGCAGGCAACTGTGCTTCTGCACTTGAATGAAGGAGTGCAACAATCAGAAGCCTGCTTCTAGGCTATAGTAAGGGGTAGTTGTGCTAATTTGAGTCATCTGGCCACTTGTTGCACAACATCTGCATGTTCTTAGCCTCCTGTTTCAGTACATGCTGTCTGTTGGCTTTAAATGGAACTGTATAGCATTCCGAAGTTGATTTCTAAAACGGAATAAAGGTCTTTCCTCCTCTAAGAAATTCCAATTTATAATTCAGTCAGATTTGAAGACAACAGCCTTCAGTGTCTGAAGTAAAGCTGTGACACCAGAAACTCCCATTTTCAGATAGCATCCAGATTTCTGCTTTCCTAGGTGCCTGCACACAGCCACCTCATCAGATGAGATGAGCCAGCCTTAGCTGTTGTATACAAAAGTACGATAGGCGCTGTGCTGGAGACAAAACACTAACATAATACGCCTAAAGAAATCCACAGAATCTTTCAACAAAGCTTATTAATCAAACATACCCTTATCAGCATCAATGCAAGGTAGAAAGAAATAGACTGCATTGGATAAGGTGTCAGGAGATGACCAGTGGGTCTGCAATTATATTGATCCTTTACAATCTGATCAGTAATTAAAACATAATAGCCCTCCAATAACACAAGGCATTACTGCTGTCTCATTTGCAGATGCAGTTCATGAGACAGTGCAAGTGTCTGATTTAGGTTTCTTTCTTTTCCAGACTCTAAGGTGGGCTTCATAGGTGAGTACCTGACAGACTTTAAACATAGAAGTAGGATTTGAGTCAGATGTGCACACAGACTCCCATTGCTTAAGACTGTACTATGAGAATCTTGATCTTAGTTTTCATTTAGGCTTCCTTTAGTCAGGAAAAACCTGGATGCTTTTTGGTATAAAAATTATTTGTATGTAAATGTAAAGCTCTAAGCAGAAGACAGCTGAAAAATTATCTGCTTGTCAAAGCAATTCAGATTACGTGGCTGAGAGCTTCAAAATCACCATAATCTTCCATCTGTAGCAGGCTCCTAAAAACCTTCCTATTCCATACACTTATAAGGGCACCATGTATGTACTTGCTATCTTTTTCATAGCAAGTATGAAAAAGAATTTAAAGCCAAAGTGAATAAGCAGTGGCAAAGTTAATTGGAAGCCCTAAGCAGCCTTTAGAAAAGTTTTTTTTGTTAAGAGGAGTTCCAGAACTGTTACTCTGAAGCCTTATTCATATACATAAGGAGTAAAACAAAAATGCTGCTACTCAAGAGAAGTTGAAAGAATGGGTTTCTTTCCCCTAGAACTGCCTTAGCTATGAGTGTATATGGCAAGCTTTAGTGTATCTGGTAGTGATATTAATTCTGATCACTAATGTTTTTCAAACATATAAGATAATGTTCCATTTTATATTTTATGTCCCATTAAAGATAGATCTTACTAGTGGCTTTTCTTGGCTATACTTCTGGTGTGTGTTCTAACTTTCGTTCCTACCTTTCAAGCTAAAAGCAAAACTGGAAAATACTGACTGGACACTGTTTTCAGAAGAGCCTGGGGTATGTGAAAGTGTAGTCTGGGAAGCAGAGAAAGAAGAAAAGCCCGGATGAGTGGGAAGTCCTTCATTGGCAGCTTGCAGTGGGTGTATTCTGAAGGCTGACACCACAGCAGGTGTGTCGTTTGTGAGGATGTTTGAAAAGGGAATAAAGGACCCATCAGAGAAAGAGACAGACAAGGATGGGGTATGCAGAAAGTGATGGAAAGAATTTACATGAGATTTATTGGATTAGTATAGGAGAGGTAGAGGAGAGATTTGATTGGGGTAGAAGCAAAGGAAGGGGAAAGTAGAAATAGCCCTTAACTGTATACTGGAATTCCAGGGAGATTTCCAGAGTGCCTCTGTCTCTTGCAGTACTGAGTCTGAATGCACTGCCTTTTGCAGAGTATGATCCTGTCCTCAAAAGGAGAGCATTCACTATGAAGTTCTATGTGTACTGCCCTCAGAAGCAGAGGAAGTGTGCATGGCCTTGTATCATCTCTATTTTCTGAAATAAAGAGGGCTCTCAGAAATCTGCCTTGTAAGACAAAATGGAAGTACCAAAGCTTCCCCTTGGAGAACAAAATCTTTTCTTAATTCTGCCCTGCATTAATTAATGGGACAGCTGTGCATTGGGTGCTGAGGCAAACAGCTTTCAGCTTCATGTATTATGATACACCTGAGGCAGCTGCTCTTCCATCCTTCTCCATTCTGCTGGGTATTTGTTTAGTACATTTGAGCATCGCTGGGTTTGAAGTGCATCTTGGTCATAGTGACAGGTGTGTCTTCTGCTGCTGAGAGCCCAAACTCACTGTTAGGGAAGGGATGAGGGGAAATGGCAGCTAAGCAACTTCATGTTCTAATACACATCAGCTCTATTTAAAACCTGCTGATGTTGCACAGGGTAGGGGGGGCAGCTAATGTTTTATTTCGGTTAAATCTCCACCTTGTGCATATATTCATTTCTGAATGTAAAAGCAACTGAAACTCCAGAAGTGAGCAGTGGCTCTTGATTTATTACCATGCTACAAAACACAGATTTCTGAAGAATGATGCAGTTTTGCTCGTTACATTGTGAAATTACTTGCAGTGATGTCACATCAAGTGATCTAGGCTAACTGCGTTTAGCACAACTCATTTGTGTAAATAAGCAGCATGTCAAGGTAAATGTGTTTTAAGGTATTTTTACAGTTTGTTAGTCTGTTCTTGCTCCATTCCTGCCATTAACCAATGCTGTACTAATGTCCATTCGGGCTTTGATTCCAAAACCGATCCAGTTTTAACATTGGTGGGAGGTGAGCATCTGAGGACACTTGGAAGCTTTAGGGGGGATTTGGCAGAAGGCTGCATCAAGGAAACTTTGCACAACTGCAGGATGATGCCAGCCTTGAAGTTCCAAAGCACCAAATATTTTTCTGAATTCTGCTGAATAGGGATGCATTTTTTCTGTTGTTTCTATTCACATCACTGCTGATTACCAAGATATCTGTGTGTAAACAAACCCTTTCTCATCTATAATTAGCCTTCTCTGACTGATTAGGGAACATGCTTAGAATGAGGACATGCTTAAATAGAATGCTGCTATTTAAACCCATATAACTTCAGAATCAACCACTAGATACAGAAGAAAAATAGTTGGCAATTTAAATGCAGTAAGATTGCCTGAGTATAGCAGAAGTGCTCTGAGGATGTTGCTTTTCTGCTTCAGCAGATTATTAAATCCTCTGGTACCTGAATTACAAATTTCTTCATTTGGAGCCCTTTTAAAGTGGAAATTATCCATGGTGACTAGCTTGTGCTCCTGAAGAATGTAGTGTTCTGAGTGTTTGTTACCTCATATTTACAGTCACTGCATCAAACACACCTTTCTCATAACACTGTCTAGCAATGGTTGAGAGGGTGCTTTGAAATTGTGTAACTGATGCTGTTTAGTCTAACCATTGTGTTTTCATCTGAGTATGTTAATGTTGTAATATGGGATTCCTTCTAGAAAAAAGAACATGCAAATTTCAACATGTTTTACTTTTTGTGGTTGTAATATTCATTTTACATTGCATAAGCTTGCAAGGTTTAGCAGTTAGAATAAATCATCGTCATCATACAGCACTTCTGAGCTTTACCCTCATTGTGGATCTGATTCACTGTGTGACACTGGACAATATGCCTAACGGCAGTGGTGCACTGTGTCTATTTTTCACTGAGCATTTACCACAGAATTGCCTCTTCTCTCTCATTTACTAGATGAGTTTACAGGCTTGAGTTTAAACGTTTAAATTGAACTGTCCCAAACAAAAGAAAGACATACTTTGAAATTAGGCATCTTAGAAAAGATTTTTGTTTCCTCCTTCAACTGTTTGATCCAGTTATCACTAGTTATAGCTCAAGACTGAAGAGGGAGCAGAAATTACCACGGAAGAAAAAAGGGCAATATCTTTGGTGTATATAATACATGTCTGAATGCCTGTTATTATGGTAAGTAAACCCATTAAATTAACCATAATTTGTTTTGAGGAATGGTAACTCAGAATTAGGAAATGCAGAACCATGAAAAATGACAATTTCATTTAGCATCTTCTTATGTCTTGGTTAATGAGAAAATTAAAGGATAGGGCTGTATTTGTGCAGGAAATGTATCCACATGCAAAAAGAGGAAGTGCTTCTTTTCCAGTGTGCTACATGGGTTCAAAAAGAATGGTTCCATAAATGAATGGTACAAGAAATGTCTATATTTGCTGCCTTGGTGGTCTTTGGCTGTCACTGTAAAGCTGCCCCTGAGTATTTCAGTGAGATTCAGAGAACACAGGAAGTCTTGAATAACATTCTTTTTACCGCCCTTGAAAGATAATGTTCCTTTTTGTGCCTCTTCGTTTTGTTCAGGTCAAGCCATTTTATGTTACAAGAATTTCTGCAATGTAATTCATCTGAAAGAAAACCAGGGAACATACTTTGCCTTTCTGAATGCCTTTCCTACAATCTATCCTCTGAGAGGCAAAGGGTATTTTGTTCCTTTCTGCATTATAATGACAGGAGGAAATATGGCTCTAAATATAGAGAGCATATGAATGCATACGTAACTGAGTACTGTTGCACCTGTCCAACAAATATACACCGAGTATACACATTTATTGTTCTCATATTGTCATGTCTCTGCAAACTAGATAAGTAATCTGAGCATGAATTACTGGATATGGAGCAGCCATAGCTAATAGGTATTTTCTTTTATGTAACATTTTAACCATAATTTCTTAGAGAAGCAAACTGGAGAAACAGTCTTTAGACAGCTACTGGCCAGTACTTAAACACACAAACTTTAGTTCCACTGACCTGCAGAATGGACTGGGTACAGTAGGAATCATATAACAAATCCCTCCATTTAGACAAAAAGCTCCATAACTGGTGCCACAGAGTTCTTCATGATCTTAAAAATAAAACCAAAACAGACACAGAGAAAAATGGAGACTTCTGTATTTTTATCAGTGAAAGGAGATCTGAACTGGACCTTTAGGGAGGGAGGATGCCTGCCTTAAAAAAATACAAGAAACCCCCACAAAAACACCACCTCCCCCGAAAAAATGAAACAACCCCCCTAAAACCCCACCACACATGAATAAAACCACCCTATAAACAAATAAGGTATCAGTCTTTCCTTCCAGTCCAGCTGCATATAACACTCCCTATCTTGCAGAATTGTTTCATGTAATGGTATGCAAAAAGATCATAAATTTATCAGCATATCAGACGTGAAGCACCCAGATTTTATTAATACAGCACAATTTCTCTTGCAATGAGAGGAACTTTTGGGTTCTCTGTTACTTCTTTCGGCTTTCATGATCACAGACTCTATTGAGTACAGTGTTTCACATGATGACCTGTAGGAAGTCAGGTTTGTCCTGTTCCAGTGGCACAAACTGTCTTTAGCTTAACTAGCTTCTGGGGGAGAATCAGTCAGTACAGATAAACCCCGAAAAGGCTCAGGTGTGGACCAGGACGCTCTGAGCCTGCTTCAGGCTGTGTTAAGAGCTGAATCATAGCACAGTAGGACACCAGCAGGTTTTCCCACCCCAGTTTTTCACAACCAGTGGAGGAGCTAGCCTCTGAAGTGTCACTTAGGTAGAAAACTGCCTGTTACAATGTCATTTCCACAGATCTCAAAAAGGCTTTTTCCTGCCTCAGTAAACTGACTGTAGAAATTGTTGGCGTGTTGTACACAATTAGGCATTCTAGTAACACCCCAAATACAGGATACTACTGTTGAAACTTGTAGCAGAAGTTGCCCATTTTGTGCTTAAAAATAATACCTATCTGTAAATTTGGATTTATTTATGATACATTCAATACATCAGTAACTCGCTTTTTGTATATGCATATATATTTTCATATATTTCTTCAATCTTAGGAAATCACAATATCTCAATGAAAATAAAAACAGAGCAGTCTTCTGACATCACAAGTATGAGAATCATGTGCTACCTCACACTTCAGGTGTTGGTTTTGCTGTTATTTCTCCCAGAAGTTCTGAAAATAAGAATTCTGCTGTCTCACTCTTTATGTATAGAGGGTATGTTCGGTACAAGATATGGTGTTGTTTAGGAGGAAAAAAGATCTTCATTTTCTTATTTTTCCTTCAGGAAAAAGAGTTAGGGTGCATTCCCCTGTATTCCTGAAGAAGAAAGTGAGGAGTGTGGCCATAAAGCATTCTACAACAGAGGGAGCTTCTACAGCTTTGTGTAAAGAATAAACCTGACTTTCCTAAGAGTGGCAGAAAAGCTTAACTACTTCTAACCCTGTGCAACAAGACTGTCATTCATCCTGCTGTCCTCTAGACCATCTCTAGTAATTCTGCTCTCCTGGCTTTTCATACATTCTTCCATTTGTATGAGGGCATATTTGACATAGAAGGGTGAGTTACATTACATCATTTCATCCTTAACCCTTACATTATTTTAAGATGAAGGCAGTTACACCACAGAGCTCAACAGGAATTCAGTTTCATGGTCATGTCATCAAAGTGCTAGCACCCAAATGGTAGCTGGACCTCTTTGCATGTGTGTAGATAAATTAATGAGTTGAAGGAGGGGGGAGGTAAGGCTGGAAAGACCAGGCTGGATGGGGTTTTGAGCAACTTGGTCTAGTGGAAGGTGTCCCTGCCCATGGCAGGGGGCTGAAACTGGATGTGAGCTTTAAGGTCCCTTCCAACACAAACCATTCTATGAATCATGTTTGAATTCCTGTTCATGTTTGACCTTGTTACACTGGCTCAGGATGTGGCACAACAGAAATGTCTGCTCTGCTCTACCCCGTTAGAAGGTAAATGGAAATTAATTTTAACTCTGACGCTTTCTGTGCTTGTCTATGGGCAATTAATTTACTGCAAGGTCACTATCAAATGACTTTTTATCTTATTTTGCATGCATAACAGTATAATTACAATAGGAATAAAAAGGTAATAGAAAAAAGCAAGAAGGATTTTAAACAAGAACCGTGTTTTATTTTAGTCTATTCAAACATAACAGTGGAACTTCTGTGACAGTGTAATGCAACTGAAGGCTACATCCTTCCTTAAATGAAAGAACTTTGACCTCCTCTCAACTCTTTTAAGCATCTGAGGGAGGTAAGTGTTGTTGAAGTTCTACCAGGTGGAAAAGTGAGTTGATGGAAGGTAGGCAGCACAGAAAGATCCTTTTAGAGAGCTCGTGGAAAGCCTTCAGAGAAATTCTCATGAGAATTAATGAGAACTTGTTAACCTCCTTAAAATCCTGCCCTGTAGTTCTATTTCTTCATCTTTATGCAGAAATAGGCCTGTCTCATTCTGGCATAGTGGTGTAGTAATGAAGAAAACTAAATGCCTCAAGTCATTCAGGTCCCAGAACATTTGGGAGAATGATTCTCTCACTGTTCTGCTGTGAGCTGTGTACTAAGGACCAGCCCTGCAGCCCAACCAGACGTTTCTGTTCTGGCAAAATACCTCAGGCACTCTGTCTTAGGCCTATTAGAGAAAAGCGAGAGGGATGGACAGAGAGAACAAAAAGTGCCTAGGAAGCCTTCAAAACCCTTCTGATTGTAATTGCAGACAAGTTCTCTACAGGCTATTTCTTTCTAGAGCTAGACTTCTTTCCAGTGCTAAGGGAAAAATTGTAACCCTAATTTTACCAGTAATTAGATATTTGAAGAATTGTCTGTGTAGATCAGGTGCCCCATTTTCCATCCAGTTGTGCTTTTCATTAGTTCTATTTTGTATATTAATACTTTGTTACTACTTACTGAAAATACCAGTATAAAGTAGATGAGAGAAATATGGAAGAGAAGAAAAGGAAATTGGGGATGCTCCAACAATAAAAGAAAATATTAATTACTGGTAGTAGTGGGTTTCAATACAATAAAAATATAAATTATTGTATCCATACCCATTTTACTGAAATGTGGTAGTCTGGATCAGATTTGAAAGCTACAGCTCTATTTATAGGTAGGAAAGCATGAAAGCAACAGTTTTCCCTTTGAATTTACAGTCAGTGATGCAGAAGAGTACACTGGAGAATGAAAAGGGTTCAGTACAAGCCAAAACCCAGTTACATGAGTGTCAGTGACTGTGTTAAGATTCTTTATTAGGTAAGATAACACAGCTGGCAGTGTGTGCTAGCAGCCCAGAAAGCCAACTGTATCCTGGGCTGCATCAAAAGGAGTGTGACCAGCAGGTCGAGGGAGGTGATCCTGCCCCTCTGCTCTGCTCTCGTGAGACCTCACTTGGAGTATTGTGTGCAGTTCTGGTGTCCTCAACATGAAAAGGACATGGAACTGTTGGAACAAGTCCAGAGGAAGCCAAGAGGACGACCAGGGGACTGGAGCACCTCCCATATGAAGGTAGGCTGAGAAAGTTGGGGCTGTTCAGCCTGGAGTAGAGAAGGCTGCATGGAGACCTCATAGCAGCCTTCCAGTATCTGAAGGGGGCCTATAGGGATGCTGGGGAGGGACTCTTCACTAGAGATTGTAGTGATAGGACAAGGGGTAATGGGTTCAAACTTAAACAGGGAAAGTTTAGATTGGATATGAGGAAGAAATTCTTTACTGTAAGAGTGGTGAGGCCCTGGAATGGGTTGCCCAGGGAAGTTGTGAATGCTCCATCGCTGGCAGTGTTCAGGGCTGGGTTGGACAGAGCCTTGGGTGACATGGTTTAGTGGAGGTGTCCCTGCCCATGGCAGGGTGGTTGGAACTAGATGATCTTCAGGTCCTTTCCAACCCTAACTATTCTATGATTCTATGATTATGTTAATCTAAAAATGCAAATTGTATGTTTTAAAGGTGAACTTTGTACTACATTCAGGCTACCTAATCAAGATGGAAACGTTCTAATAAGTCAAGTGACGATGGGCAATTACACAAAAGAATAAAAAACATTTAGCTTTTCAATTAATACAACTGTAGAAACTATCAGTATATATTCTACATAATGTGTATTTATGTGGTTTTGTATGTCCTTTTGTGTGAGAGATAAAACAATGAGAAGCAGGGCACAAAAGTTACTTTGCAAAAGAATCGGGGTTTGGTGGGAGGAGAAGTGAAGAAGAATGAAACAAGGTTGTTCCTTCTAATGTTAGACTATGAATACTTAAAACTGGCAGAGGTTAACTACAGCCTCTAAGTACACAGAGTCTCAATTATTCTTTCTGAACACATGCTCGAAAACCTGTCCCTAAACTAGCTTGTCTGTTTGCGTTTAAACTTTTGTAACCTGACTGTGCTATCTATTAAAAAGAAAGACAAATAAAGGCTCAACACCACCTTAACCCCCAAAGAACCAAGCCAGCCTTGGTAATCTATGTGTTGACTCAACTGTCTTGCCTAGTCCAGAGGGTAAAATACTGCAGACTGTCTAATCCTGAAGTCTGCTACTTTCCAAAAGGGAAGGGGGAGGAGTGGGAAATGTTGACTGAAGATAAAGGGGCTGACGCATGCTTCCTCACTTATAAGCAACTTTGGACTGTATGCTCATCAATCATGAATAGTAGCATTGATCAAAGCAAACACCTTGCAGAATTTGTACCACTGATTGGTGAACTCTGGTTTGCTGACTAGAAAGTGATGACAGCCCTACACAGCAGTTGTGACAATCCCAATGGCAGCTGTCAAAGTCACTGCAGTTTTAAAGAGTTCTAATTATATCTGTGTACACATCCAAGTGAAGGCTTGGAGGAAATTACCTGTTCGCATATTATTCCGACAACAATTTTTGTTCTTGGTCAGAGGCTATTCTTCTAAAACGGCACCTAAAGACAAACATGTACATTTAGCATGTCATTTTTAACCCAAGTGACTTTGCTGTAAAGAAATAGCTATTGGAATGCAGTGTTGCTGCTGAGACATTTGTTATACTTTGACAGCAATATACTGTTACATGTAATATACTGTTACATGGTTTAGTGGAGGTGTCCCTGCCCATGGCAGGGGGGTTGGAACTTGATGATCTTGAGGTCCTTTCCAACCCTTACTATTCTATGATTCTATGATTCTAAGTGCCACTAACTCACAGTTAATGGCAAACGTTCAAGTCTACTGTTAAGTTCAGTGAACTCCTAAGGGCACTACTACGGAGGAGTAGCCAAGTCACACTAAAGCATGTGTGAAAAACGAGTACTTTTTTTTCAAATGGCCATGCTCATTCAGAATTGTGATACCTGCTGCTTTTAGGCAATCTAAATTATTGTTTCTGGCTAGCTAATTAGATGACATTTGTACCTTGAAAGACAGTGCATACAATTGAATCAGTCCTTAGGCTGGTGATTATTCAATCAGATAAGATTTTGGTGGTGAAATTCCTGCCTTTCACAGGCAAGAACTTCTCAATTTGTAATTTGTTGGTGAGAATGCGTGTGTTTCACTTGAGTTGTTTCTCATGTCCTGATGTCAGGGGAAAGTAGTAATATAGGCCCTGAACTTAGCAGAACTCAGCAAGGTCAAGACTTGCACAATTATTTTTAAAGTATGGAATATAAACTCGCTGCCTGGGCAGAAACCAATCTTCACTTGACACTGGTAAAACCAAACTTATTCTGTAGACATCCAAACTCTATAACCATCTAACATTGCTGTATTCTGATTTCTTCAAAAGCACGGTCGAGGTTTACCATACCGACTGGGTCACTGAATAAGCCTAATGCGAGAGATCTTATTTTTTTAAGTTTGCTCTTTTTTTCTGAAGTATACTTTAAGGTGTACATAGGGTAACTCTTTAAGCAAACTGTCCTATATTGGAAGAAAGATTTTTTTTTTCCATTAAATGATCAAATAAATCATCAACTGTATGAGAAATAATTGTCTGTACTTTAGCTTTTAGTAATAGAAAGGCAACTTTCTGAGGAGGCCCATTGCAAAAGGTATGATGCATTTTTACTTACTGTATAAGCAGACAGTGCTGTTTTTCACGGGACGGGACCTCACATGGCTTCTCTAGCTCTTCAAGTGTCCTGTCCATACAAGAAAGTCTGAAATGGCACTTCCCTGTGACACGGGGCTGTAACAGCAGGATCCCCACCCAGAGGCTGTCCTCTTGGGCTGTCTCACAGATACGCAACTTTGCTTACTCTGTGTACACAACCAAGTACGGTCAACGTAGCATGTGGCACAAAGAAACACCAATGTGATTCACTTCAGAGCTCAAATCCTGTTTTTCAAAGGAAGCGGTCATCCTGGAAGTGGTTAGTTTTAGCAGCCAAGAGCTGGATTTTCTCTGTGTGCTGTTAAAAAGTCTCCAAATTTACATATAATGCAATGTGGGAGAGGTTACAACAAAGGCAAACATACATGCAGAGGCCAAGTCCAGCATAGCGTAATGCCCTGTTATGCTCACAAATCGCTTCCAAATTTTTCTAAGGTTGCCAGTGCCATGATTTATTGCTGAATTCAAAGCATCCACACACTGTAGTATGTAAAAATTGCATCAGAAAAGTATGCAGCAGTCAAAAATCTAATGTAAATTTGTCCTTTCTTGGAGCAAACAGTCCTTTTTAATTTGCTTTCCCTTTTCTCAGAACGTTCCACAAAACTGTGTGATATCCAGTAGCTCTCATAACAGAAAATACAAATAGGAAGTATAGCCTGTATTTCAGATTAGCTCTTTTACTGGATTTAATTAGGACATGGGTCCTTGAACAAAGTAACTTGATTTTGCAACTGCAAAAAGGAGATCTCCCTTCTCTCATTGTCAATATGCATCTCTACCATCTCCCTGGTGCTGCTACTGGTGTAAGTTGAACTTTTTCAGGAGGTGATTAAATCCAACTATCCAGCAGAAAATTCCTTAGAGAAAGCTGGCAGTTTTGTTCTGCATTGGTGTGTTATATGGATGTGCTGTATGCACCTCATCAGCTGTTTGGACTAGGACTAATTGTTACATGCACTACAAATTGCTTATAAGCTGAACTGAATGAGACAGTTTGAAGCAGGCTATGAGACTTCCAATTGTTAATTTTCAAACTTGCTTGTTTGTTTCCCCCTTTTATTCAGGGAAACAGGGGGTGGTGACGGAAGAGGGCGAAAATACTTCCTAAACAATCCAAGAGGATGTGTGTGTATCTGCAAAACTTCGTTCTTTAAGTTCTGACAGTCTGGGTCTGGAGATCACTTTCAGAAGAGGTGTTGCTGACAGCATAGATAGTTGTGGCTTTTTTTTTTTTTTTTCTTTTTTTTTCCAGACTGAAAATAAATCATTAGGTAGTCATGTATTTATTAGTAAATGTTTTCCTCTGGGATGTTTGCGCTCTGAGCAGAAGTTCAAGTATGTATCAGTGTCCTAAAGAGAATAAATTGGACTTTTTATATCATTAGAGAAGCAAGATGATAGATTGTAGATAGGTGATAAATAGCAGCCTTCCAGTACCTGAAGGGGGCCTGTAAGGATGCTGGGGAGGGACGCTTCATTAGGGACTGTAGTGATAGGACAAGGGGTAACGGGTTCAAACTTAAACAGGGGAAGTTTAGATTGGATATGAGGAAGAAATTCTTTACTGTAAGGGTGGTGAGGCCCTGGAATGGGTTGCCTAAGGAAGTTGTGAATGCTCCATCGCTGGTGGTGTTCAAGGCCAGGTTGAACAGAGCCTTGGATGGCATGGTTTAGTGGGAGGTGTCCCTGCCCATGGCAGGGTGGTTGGAACTGGATGATCTTAAGGTCCTTTCCAACCGTAACTATTCTATGATTCTATGATTGTAAAGAAAATTAGATGCTATAGCAGAAATTGTTGCTAACTTGATTCTAACTTGCTTACATCTATCTGTGCACTGAACTGGTACTAGAAACACAGAGATCATTTGTGCACGTCCCTAACACTTTACAACCTCAGTGTCTTGTAAAGTATTGTCTGTGCCCTGTGCTCACAGAAACTAAGAGCCCAATTCTATGAATGCCCTTCATTGTTTAACTTGGATGAAACTTGGGAGTTTGTGAAAGTTTACATGAGTATTTTAATCTGAAAGTAGTAATATAGCCTATTTTGTTCTGTGCTGGCTTGTTGAAAAAATTCAGATCAGTTCTACCCTTCTCCCCATATCGTTATCTAAACTGATCTTTATAATAGTACATTGTTTGAAAGATTACAGTTTACACACTGAACTGTCACCTGCATGTACTGATTCATACTAATATTATTATTCCAGCCTCTTCAACCACGTGAAAGTAGTAGGCATTTTTGTTTTCACAGTCAAGGGCTTCACTTCAGGAAAGGATTTACATTGCATGGTTAGAGTTAGCCATAACCTAAGTTACTAAATCAAAGCATGTCCACGTACTTTGTTGAATGAAGCATGAACTCTGTGTGTATACGTGTGTCGTGCTGAATGCTACAAATGCTGGCTTACTATCCTGTAGCAGAGAACCCACAGGTAAGTGAGCCACACAGGAGAATCCACACATCCTTGTGCTTCGTGGGTACTAAAACACTATGGGAAAGAATAAATTTTTGGGGGGGAGCTGCTATTGGATTTCTGGGCAAATTAAGCACATAGACACAAAACTGAAAGGGGTTCCTCTCTTTAGCAGAAATACATGCTGAAATCTGGCCGTATTGGAGGCTGGCTGGAAACAAATCTTTTGAAGTCATTAGATGTGTCTTTAAATGAACCTGTGTGCTTTACTCCCCAAATACGTAAAACAGAATCTTTATTGCCACTTATTTTCCTGTGTTTTTATGCCTGACTATTCTACGCAAGTATGAGATGCAGCATCCCCAAAAGAGGATGCCTGGAAGTCTTCATGAGCACATGCAGATAAAAAGAAAGCACTGAATAATGATTTGGGGTCTGGTTTATGGTTCTCTGCTCTTCAAGCATCCTTAAAATTAATCTCTCTATAAATTCTTCCCCAGATTAAAGATCATTTCTGTCACATGGCTATTTCAAATATACATTGTTTGTTCATCTAGATTAGGTTGCACCTTACAGCTGTCTGCAAGGATGGGATTTTACTGCATTATATAGTCTTCTGTTACAATCCAAAAGAGGTAAAATCTCATTCTCCCCCAATAGTGAGCTCAAATATTTGTGTCATGAAAACAATGAAGAGAAAAACTTCATTGTTTTTGCACTATCTGCTTAGTAGGTGAATGAAATACAAATTTCCTTCTAAGACGTGTCCTTCATACCTACTAAGCAGTTAGTGGTCTACGCCTCCTGTTTCCTCCCAGAGTGAGGAACTGTCCTGCGGTCTTGTTACAAGGAGTCTGTTTATTTTCTTATCTAGACGATAACTTCTAATACCCTTAACCGTTACCTCACAACTGATTTTAGCACAGAAAATCATCAGATGTCAGGAAAAAAATCCATCAAACTGCCTAAAACAAATGGAGATCTCAGTAACGAAGAATTCGAGATGAGACACTACACCCAATTTGTACAAGGACAGCATGTTACTCGAATTTACACAGTGGAAGTGTCTTTCAAGGTGGGATAACCAGAATGTGAGCTGTGACAAAAGACAGCAGTGGAAGCAGATGCCAGGTCACAAGTCTCAACGTGTTTGTGACTGACAGGTGAAGTTTTAGAGTACAGTTGTTCGAAATTCTTTCCATTACAGTTTTCTGAAATGACAACAAATAACTGAGACCTCTTGTCTTAGGAATGCCTACAGCAGCAATTTAGGTTTACATTTTGATTTGATCCACTGAAGCATGTCTAGGAGTAATTATGTACTATGACAAAAGTGTTGTCACAATGTTGAAATCACAGTTTGTGATATTACGGTAAATTAAAGGGAAACCTTTCCATTCCAGGTTTTGTAAGTAATTGCAACCAGCTGTAAATTCCTATCTGAAACTCCCATTGTAATGTATGAGATTTTCATACAGAAGGTGGCAAAGCTACATATCAGTTGAGGCTTCTGTCCAGTGTAACCACTACATCATCCTACAGATTTGTAATTTTGAGGTAGAGATCCCAGTCTTGAGCTTGTGTATGCTTACGTGGGGGAATTAGTACATTTTAGAAGATATTTGCATTAAGAAAATTGTTATCAAGCTTGAAAAAAACAAAACCCAAGCCACCCACAGCACTATTCTTTCATTGGTGTGCTTACTGATTTCTTCTGTGGCACTTGTCAGTAATTTTTGCTCACAGCTCAGTGGTAGGTATGGTGCCCGTCAATGTCAGCTCTCAAATTTCAGTAATCTCAGAGCTAAAAAATTAGAACTCAAAAATCCCTATTACAAACTGGCAGACAGGGGCACAGTATAGCACAAGCACTAATAAAATAGATCTATCTATCTATCTATCTATCTATCTATCATTAGAGTTTAGATATCGATTTTAGATGGTAAAGCAAATGTAACCAGTCATCATAATGTTGACTTTGATTTTGTAACACTGAACATCCAGCAGGCAGTGACAACTGATTGCTGCCAGTGCCAGCTGTTCCACAGCAGCTCGGCATACGGGAGGGAACTGATAAAACTGGAATTACAATCTCTAGGGTTTATTTTGTCCCTTTAAAGCACGTTCTTAAACCCTGGGGTTTGGGGGGGTCGGATTTGGTTTGCTCTCTTTTTTCTCCTTCCTTTTTTTGCATTTAATTTCACACTGAATTAGCTTGTTTCGTTAACCCCCCTCTCACCGCAGAGGCCGGGTGTCCCGCGCTGTGCTGGTGTGACCTGTCTCAGGCGCGCACAGGGCAAGCTGCGGGATCATCGTGGTCGCTATAATCTGGGCACCGTGATCCTGCCTCTGCTCTCCGCGCTCGCTTATGTAACCGCGGGCTCCACACAAACCAGGCACAGCCCCACCGTAACCATCCCGTTGTGTCCGAGCCCCGCAGGCACAACCAGGTCTCACCGGGGCCATTCCCCGACGCGGCGGCTCCAGGATAGAGGAGGGGCGGACCAGGCGAGGGGGCGTGGCCATGGCAAGGAGGGGGCGTGGCCGCGAGCGAGGCCACGCCCCTCTCAATCTCTGGCCCCGTAGTACTACAGCGCCCGCCGTTCGCCGCCGCGATTGGCTCTGCGAAGCGCACGTGACGCGGGGAGAGCGCAGCCCCCCCCCCCCCCCCCCCCCCCCCGCGCTCCCCGACCCGAACAGCCGGGCCGCTGTTTCCTAGGCGACCCGCGAGGAAGGGAGGGCGCGCGCGGGTTCTCGCGCAGGCAATTCCCCCTTTCCTTCCACTCCCCCCCCACCGCACCTGTCTTCCCCCCGCAGCCCCTCGCGAGGCGCGCGCCGGACCGTTGGCGGAGAGGGGAACGGAGCGGAGCTGTGAGGTACGGGCGGGAGCGGGCAGCAGGTATGGACCGTGCGCGGCCCCGGGGACCCCCCCCGCTCCTTCCTCGGTACGCCGGGGGTTGGCGGCTCCTTCATGGAGGGGAAAGTTTGTCGTTGGGCGCCGTTTGTCGCTAACTTCCCCGCGGTGTGGCCGGGGTGAGGGGGATCTTAGGGCACCCGGCAGCGGGCCGGCCCCCTAAGACCCCCCTCACCCCGGCCACACCGCGGTCTGGCCTGCAGCAGCGTCGGAGCAGCCTCCCGCCGGGTCAGGTCTCCCCTGTGGTGCGGTGCTGCTCCCTGAGGTGAAGCGGCCGGAGGTGAGGAGGGGTTCGCCCCACAGCCGGACCCCCCCCCCTCCAGCGCCCCATATCGGTCAATTTCTGGCGTGCGGGTCCCCGCGTACAAACAAACCCGGTAACGCCTCAGCGTAAAAGTGGCGTTTATTCTCTGTCTCTGCGTGAAAACCCGCCTAACGTGCAGTACCTCTGCGATACAGCCCCTTGAGCAGCCTATTCACCGAGTGCTATAAGCATATGAGATGCTGCAGCTGTTTTTGGAAACCGTCCGTCCTAGAGCAGCACTATTGCTTAGTAGAAGAAAAGGATCAGTAGTTTCTTGGTTGAAGTTGAAATCCATTTAGGCTGCTCTTAACTGGAGTTTACCTTCCATAAAGATGTAATAAACTTAATAGGCCTTTTTTCATCTCTAGAGGTGAAATCTGTAGACTGTGAGGACTGATGTGCCGTAACAGGGTGGCATGTCACAGTAACTTTACTGAAGGAAATAGTACATGAACATGCATGGTTCTAAGTTTGCTAACATGCTGAAGTTAGGAAAAGGATCTGCTAAATGTGTTTCCAGCAGAATTTCTGGGTGCTTGCATGTGGGTTTGAGAGTAAACTGGCCTAGAAGCTCTATATTAAGTAGACCATGCACCTGACACCATTGCAACAGCTGCAGGAGATGATTGTATATATAAAAGGAGTAAAATGAGTAATGATGTTGGGGTATTTACAGCTGTGAATGCAAGTAGCAGAGAAGGCTCATTTGTCTGAGCGCAGGGCACCTGGCATGTTAGAGGCACACAGTCAAATTGCTCTTTTCTGATAGAGCTGTCAGGAATCCTAGGCTTTTCCTGAGACTTCTTACTGGAATTTGCACAAGGAAAGACGGATAAGCAACCTGTCTGTTTGAATGTGCTGTAAAACATTATTACCACATTGTGGATCAAGTTGTATTGATACTGAACCATTTTCTGGTAGCTCCTGTGAAGATGCTGCAAGTTCTTGCAGGACACTTGTAAAAGGGTTATTAATAGCATGGTCGTATTAGGGAAGGATTATAAATTTGACCATACAGTAGTAGCATGCAAGTGTTTTGCAACAAGATATCGTGATTAATATTCTGCAACAATTATCTTGTATGGGAAAAGCTGTCTCTTGATTTCGTGAACAGTATCTGTATTGTGAAGCAGTTTACTGTATGCAGAGAAGGGAAGGAGTAGTTCTCATTTACAGAGAATGCAGAATAAGAAGCAAGTGTACTGCTTCAAATGTTTTATGGTTCCTAAACACTGTGGAGAGTATGCTTGCAACCAGTTAAAGTGACTGTGAGTAGAGCCTGCACTCCTGAAGCAGCGCATACGCATACTCATTCCTGGATGTTTCTGAACAAAGTGGAATTTCTGCAGCTCTGTCCTGATGGTGCCCCTTGGATTGCAAAATTGACTTGCCTCTAACAGTGCAAGGTGAAGGGTGAAAAGAGGTGCAAGTTGTACAAAAGATTAGATGTGGTTAGCAGGTAATAACTATGCTCAAGACAGCCGTGGGCAAAGAGAACATGTAGTGAGAGTATGCATCAGCTATTCTAGCTTCAGAACTGGAGCAGTAGGTGAGGTGAAGCTCTTAATGCCAACCAGTTTATGAAAAGGTCAGTAAGAAAATTAAGATGTGAGCTGTGTATGTTTGCAGTGCCAGTACCAGGCCAAGCCTGCTACTCAGCTGAAGTATTTTCAGATTGTGACTGACAGCATAAATGCAGAACATAATGCGTAGCGTAGCTGTTTTCTCTGTCACAGTGTCTGTTCCCAAAGCTTAGTTAGGTGTATCCAGGATTACAGTTCTGAAGGTGCCCTGTAAAAGATATGTATGGCTCCTTGTACTTTCCTTCTCCTGGCCCTCGGTACTGTTGTGCTTTTACTCCAGTTGGGATCAGTGGTGACTCCCTGAAACCTGGCTACCTGGCAGTTTGCTCTTTTGTTTCCAATGGTCTGTACACTGCAGTTTCTGACTCTGCAGTAATGTTGCATCACAGATTACTTTTAGCACGGAGGGACAGAACTAGCAAAACCTCAAGCATTATCAGGAGCATGGTTTCAGTGTAACATGGGATTACATCCAAGTTAGGAGGAGAACCTGAATGGCCTCATGAGATCCTTGTAGGACTGAAATTTACCTGTAGTGCATTACTGATATTCATTTAAATTAGTTGCATTATCTGGCAATAGAACAACAATTAACTGCATTGTCTTACATAGTTTAAAACTGTTTGCATGCTCTATCAGAGCAATAAATGTGGGGTTATGTCAATATCGTGGTGCTCAACTTATCTGCTTCCTGGAAATGGTTTACTTAACAGATACAAATCCTGTATCATTACGAACACTGCAGAACAATACTGAAATGGGGGAGAGAGCTGGAGTCCTTTCTGCCTCGTGTTATCATCAAAAGTGTCAACTAAATGCTGTTTGCAGAATCTTCATTGCTAGTTAGTACGTGAGAGGAAGACCGTGATTTGATTCCTCCTTTTCCTCTCCTTGCTGGTTCTAGCCTGATACTGTGAGCTACTGGAACCTGTTTGCCATTCTCTAAGCCTGAAATCTGTGGTGCTGGAAAATGGGAGAGTTTGGGATTTTTTGGCTTGAAAAAAAAAAAAAATCCAAACTCTGTCAATACTTTTAGGAGTGTTTTTGTAGTGTAGGTGGACATGAACATACTGTGAAATTCCATCTTCAAGAGAAAAATGAGTTGGTTTGTTATCACTGTGGGGTAGAACTTGGCCCTTGTGCTTTCTTTGGCTCTAAAGGCTCCTACCCCAAGCTTTTTGAAGCTGTTTTCCACCAAATTTGTGGATAGTGTATTGGGGGCAGAAGCTGAGTGAAAGATGGTGGAAGGCTTACTCCAGTCTCTCTGTTGTGTTTCAGTCCATCTATTTGTTTGGCTTAGCATTTGACAAGAATGATGTATTAGGGTTTAATTCTTAATTTAGTTATTAGATCACAGTGAGCTGTATTACATCAACATAATCCTGTTGGAATCACCGGTTTTGCATGAGTGTAATGAAAGACAGCCTCTTGTAAACTCAAGTAGCAATGGAGGTTTTCTATTGGTACTTTTGTTATTAAGCATTATTAAAGGCAATATCAGCTTATTTCTTGCTTTAATCCAAGTCAGTATTTTCATCATAAAGAGGTTCTCCCTCTCACTTTCATTTTACTTTGTCTAGGGTTCAGTGTTGCTTTCATTTCAATTGTAAGATTATTTTTTTTTGTGTGGCAGTAACTGTACCTTTCCTTGCATCATGTGCAGTGCCATGTGCATCTATTGCATTAGACACAAATGAAGCCATGCTTAAAAATATGTGTTCTACCACTTTGATTGCAAAGTCAGACCTGTAGGTTGGAAATTATCTGATTTAGGGTCACACAGTTAGAGTTCTGTGTTGTGAGCCACCCTGTCCACTGAATGAGCCAAGAATTTGCAGAGAAAATAGTATGTGATCTTAACAGTTAAAAAGAGGATTAATGCAAATGGAGCTTAAGTCATATGCTGTTTTAAATATGATGTTTCCTAATTTTCAAGAGCCTAACTTTCAAGCCAAATAACCTTCTTGCAAATTAGTTTCTAACATGGAACCTCTCAGTATTGTGATTTTTATAACTTTTTTTTTTTTTTTAATTTATTTTGGTAAAATGATACTACAAGGAGGCATTGACCTTAACAAAACCTTAAGTGGGATCTGAGCCTTCAGTAGTAATTTTCAATTCAGGTAATTGCCTTACTTGGTAAGGTTGTTATATGGTGAATGAGGAAGGACCTTAAGTGTCTGTGTTTTGTCTGAAGTCTGACCCGTTTGATCCTCCTTTCTGCTGTCTGCCCTGCCACTCTGCTGTTCTGTTTCAGCAACCTGGAAGTGGTCTAGCACACTGTGTGCCACTGTGCTGTCAGAAGCGCAATCCGCCCAGCCGCTGTGCACATGGAGCTCACCTCTCTTACATTGTTGGGCTTTGTTTTGATAGGCCACCAAATACTTAATTTAAAAATCCAAGCAGGCATAAGAAAACAGTTCAGTTTAACTTGAATGGATTGCCATGAAACAATGAGCATTTCTGCTGTTCAGGGAACTTCAAAGGCTGCCTGCAAATGAGGCAAGTGCCAGAGCTTCTCAAAAAAGTTGCAGAAGTCTTTGTAGTGGAAAGTGTTACCTGTCTGATATTTAAGGGTGCCTGAAAATTCATAGATAAAAATAGGAAGATACAAATTTTATTGAAGTTGGTGAGGCTTTTGCAGTCATTTTATTATTTTGCCTGAAGTACTGTTGTTCAAATCTATCGAATAATTCATTATAGAATTATAAACTACCAGGCAGTTTAGCCAGTGATACAGATTTAATGAAGCTGTTCTTTGAGTGAGCTAGGTAATAATTAAAGTTAACAAACATCTAGGATACAAACATGAGGCATGTGGTGTGTATCAGCTAGCAAGCAGTCCATAATTTTTCCCTGTATGTAATACCTGCCTGCATCTTCCAACCCCAGTCTAGTAAATAATTACATCCTTATCTAGAATGATAAAATTAGACAGCTTTGAAAACAACTTTTTAACAGTAAGGTGAGATGTGGGTCAAGGCTCATATATTAATTTGCACAAGTGTCTCAGAAAGCAACCTCAAAGACTTTTCTTGCACATATTTACTGCTTTTCTACTTCTGTTATCAGCTGCTCCAGCTGAATGCTCCGTTTTGGGTTCTGTACTTTGTTGGCTTGGTTGTTGTTGGGTTTTTTATATCTGTTTTGTGTTGAGAAGACATTTCTGAGCAGGCAGCAGTAATGTAATTAAATAGATGTGTTTAACTTTGAAAGGTGTTATTTTTAGGACTAGCTCAAAAGGGCAGGTACTCCTTGGAGACGTTGTAATATGGTCAGGTTGTCTGCTCCAATTGAAAGAGCAATGCAAGGCTTGGGTAGCATCAAAGTTTACTTAAAAGTTTTTGACACGTGTTGTCTTTGGGCAAAAAGGAATTCAGAGGAAGCAGAAGAGTGGGCACAGCTCCTAGCATCTATGTTCTTGGTGCCATGCTGGAGGAAGGGTCAGCTTCCAGAGGGGCTGACCCTGGGGAAGTATGTCTTTGTTCCCTTCACTTTGTTATGGCCATAGCGATGCTGGTTCTTTTCCCTGTGCTTGTACAATGGCTTTTATTAGGAATGCAGCACTGTTGGATCCAGCACAGATACGTACCTGCCTAGCAAGGTTTATTCTGGAGACAGCATCTGTTCCCTAGTTGTCCCCTAATCATTGTCATTGCTTCCCTGCAATTCAGGTCTTAAAGTACAAGGAACACAGAAGTTTGTGTATGCTTCTTGGTGGGAAAGGGTGGTGCATGAATTCATGGGCATACTGCAGAGATATTTGTCTCCCCACTCTCCTTCCTTTTTTTCTGATTCCTGTTTGCTCCCTTTTCCACCTTTCAGCAAAGGGGAGCATATGGCAGTGTGCTGTCCATCTGGTTGCCACTTACTGTGAAATCATTATGCAGACAAATTTTGGCCCCATCTTGAATTTCGTGTGTAGGTAAAATTGCTAATAGAATGACAGCTGAAGTGTTTGTTCTGAGCTGCACATGGGAACTAAGCACAGAGAATGAACAGAAAGATTGCTTTCCGAACATTTTCAGTCTTCTCCTACAGTCAAAACCTACTTGTGCTATGCTAGTATTTAAAGCCAAAAAGACTGGGACCCCCATTTTGCTGTAGACTGTTCAACAATGGATAACAGGCAGGACTGTCCCAGAGGAGTTGCAGTCTAAATAAATTTTAATGAGAACATTGTGAATGGTGATAGATGTTTAAGAAAACATTAGATATAAAGGCAATGTCATTAAAAATTCTGCTGATGTTTTTGCATCCAAGCAGAAGCTTGTAACATAGATACTAAATTAACTGGACAGCAGTAGTTTATTTTTTGAGTGATTAAGTGACACTTTAAAGAATCTTTGTTAATTCTAGTCTTGTGAGGTTTAGCTGTATCCAGGTCTTTCTGTTATCTATGTTTCAAGGATCAACAGTGGCAGAGGAATCTTACTGCCTTTGCCGTCACGAGCATGTGTATTTTTTTTTGTTGTCGTCATTTTTCACATTGCTAACAATGAAATCTGAAGAACCTGATTTTCCCATAATATTCTGAGATCTTGCCTGAAGGTGAGTACCTCCAAAAGTAATTTTTAAATTCCATTTATTTGATACATTTGGCAGGTAACTTTCATACTCTCTCTGCTTTGCCAGTCAATGGCTTGCTTTTCCTGTTTTTCACACGGAAAAACCTGTGTTTTTTTTAAACTGGAAGAGCTGGTTATAAAAACAAAAAATGGGAGAGCCAGAAGCAAGTAATATACACAAAACAGTCTTCCTTGTTGTTTAGATCAGGGATCCTCACTTTAGATGGTTATTTGCATATTTTTATGTAGGGCAGTGCTGTGGTGACCCCACTGTGATATGCAAGTGCTTGTGGACTAGTAAGAATAGTTTTGTGCTTGGGGAGGAGGGTGGCTAGAGTTTGTTCACTGCATTCCCTAGAGATTTTATTTTGTTTGGAGCAGAAGTGCAGTCAGACTTTTAACACAGCACTGGGACTTTCTGCCTGTTTTCCTGCAGGAGTCAATTTCAAAGTCTAGATAGCTGTCCTGTAGTGAAACAGGCAATGGGAAACAAGTTCATTGTAAGAGAACCTGAGTTTGAGATTTTGAATGAACTGATTTTGAATCGAAGTATTAAAATTGTAAATCCAATCCTTGGTATACAGCTGTGAAACTAGGCCGATAGTGGGAATACTGAGCAGTTTTTGGGAGAAGAAGATATTTAATGGCTTCTATTACAGTATCATGACAGCTGTAGTCTGTCTATTGGTGATCTATAGCTGAGTCTGTAGTAGTAGTAGTAGTATCACTGAGGAGAGGCAGCTCTGCTGTCTGAAGCTGAATTATAGGGTGTGTTAAATCAGTGCTGAGCTGCACCTTGCAGTACTTTGTTGGAAGACTTGTGTTCTATGCATTTTTTCCAAATCAAAAGGGGAAGAAAAAAGAAGGCACAGAAAACCAGGAAGGTTTGCTTTTAGCCCCCAAATCTGAATTAAACTCTGAGACTTGTTAGTATGTAGTGCTTGATTATTTCTTTTTTTTTTTTTTTTAAATGCAATGTTGTATGATGTGTATGTCTTCTGAAATATGTTATTTAAATATTCAGGAGCTTGTTGAAGGATAAATCTGTGATGGATGCAACTGTGACATGCTCAGATTCATGGATCTGTTCACCCAAGTTGGCTCCCCACTGTTGTTTTCTAATGTGTAAATGTGGAAGAATTCCTTCAGTAATCTGCTGCTCATGAGACAGAAATAGCTGGTAAGGTAGGTTCTCTATGGTCTGTATACCTGGTGGTAGATGGATCAGGCCACCATAGTGAAAAGAAGGCTAGATTTAGTTAAAGATGCTAAGGATCTTTAGTTTAAATGTACTCACCATATCCTTGCATGTATTATTCTGCTGTAGAAAATGGAAGTGGTGTACAGGTAAAATAACATGGTTCTACCTAAGCAAGAGATTATAACAGTTATGCTGAAGTGCTGCTTTTAGCCTGGTACCCAGGTTCTGTATCATGCTACAAAGTAGAGGAGTTTTGATGTGTAAATGAGGGCGTTCTTTGAAATGCAGGGAAGGCCTGACCTGTCAGGCAAAGGATTCCCTCAGCAGCTGGAGGATAGGAGCTCAGAGACTTGCACAACCCTTTGGTTGTTGAGCTGCCTACTGTCCAGTTGTAAGGGTGTGTTTGGTTTGTGGTTTATTGTTTGTTTTTTCTTAATGACATTCTCTTTTGATTTAAGATGCTTGTCAGCAACTCTCTTGTATTCTTCTGCCATTTGGGAGCCATGGACAGAAACTTGGTCATTTTTCCTTTAGTGGCCGGGTGTTGCACCCAGTCTGAATTCACTGTTTCAGTCTGAAGGTTAGATAGGCTAGTTGCTTTTGAAGAACTTCTTTCAGTCTAAGATGATTTCCCTTTTTTGAGGGGAGGAGAAAGGACTGCAGTCAGAGTAGCTGGTAGCCTGCCAAGGCCTGAATACAAAAAGCACTGGGTACAGTGAACTAGCAAGCAAAGACTAATGGGTTATCTGTGTGACACATTTGGAAATGCGGCTAGTTCTCGGTGTCCCGAGGTGACTGACATCAGCTTGTGTCTGATTGATATTTACTGGGTTAAATGAAGTAAGTGTGTCCTCTAGTGAGAAATGACCCACATCCTCATCTAAAACCACTGTTAACTAGTTCTTTCATGCACTGCCTTGGTGGAGAGCTTTCATAGCCTGGGTGAACTCTCTTCTGCTTCACACCTCCAAATAAGCATTAAGGTACACAGGACAAATTGACTGGGAAATAAAGGCTTGCACAGTTTGCTCTGTTAAGAGAAAGAGGGCTTTGTGCCCTAGTGCCTGTGTATTTCACAGGCTTTAAAATCACTTTAAAACATGTTCATTTTTTATTGTTGGCTGTGTAGGACAAGAGCTTGCTCTCCAGGTAATGTCTAAAGTGATGAAATACTTATCTTGATTATGATGCTATCTTAAAGCAATGCAGAGTGTTTTCTCATATAATGAAGATAAGTAAAAAGGAAGGCCAGAGTTCAAAATCTTACATTATAAAATGGAGAATTTGTTATTGCAGGCAAAACAGGTAGTGGTGGTGGTACTTTCCTTCCTTAGAAGGACATCTGGCTGGTTTAGTTTAAATGATTTAACAGAGCACTTCAGTCTGCAACAGGCTTTTCCTGTTAGTTTCAATGGGTATATAAAGCATACTGCATGGGCAGCATATCTGGCAGCTGAGGAACACAATGTATCTGAAACCTTTAATTATATGCTGTAGGCAGCTCTGTCTAGGTCAGAAGACACCATATTATGAAATAACATATTATAGGCCTTCAGAACTTTCATAGTAACTTGATTATTCATTGAGTAATTGGTCTTTGTGAAGGAGATAATGGCACTGTTTGCATTCAGAGTCTAGATTTGAAGTATGACAGAATATTTGTATTTTAAATCATCTATTATCCAGATGATGTAAGAAATATATACAACAGAGTTCAGTAACAGCTTTTACAACAGCAAAGACTGCCTATTCTACTGCATGTGTCACACTTCTACTTGCTGTATGCTACCAGCAGTTATGAAGGTGTCTAAGAGATTTTTTTGGTTTGTTGAATTTAATTTTGTATGGGTGTTTGTCTGCAGCAGCACTTGGGACCATACAGACTGGTTAAGCATGGACTGTGTTAAAACCCAAAACAAACAGAAAATGCTCTGAAGAATGAAACAGTTTAGGAAGTTCCCAAACTGTTAGAGGGCAGAAAGGCAGGACAGTAAACAATAAAGTAGAACAAGTGTATGATTAAGGCATGAAAGTAGGAGTTACAAGAGAAATGGCATGTCTTTCTCTGTCGCACACTGTACTCATCTGTAGAAGAGAAGATATTTCTACCTTATGAACAATTACTTGGGCTTTTTATGCTTTAGGATCCTAGGGTGGAATAGGAACCTATTGACTGCAGTGTCAATAGCTCATAATTTTTGCAAGTATGTCAGAGTATGATCTAAGGTAAGTTTGCAGGTCTCTCTGGGCACTTGCTTATGTAAGCTCAAGCTTGGAGGGAACTATCAGCTTGGTAAAATCCCCAGTTGCTTCAGTATTTATTCTCTTTTAGATGGTCTGGGGAACAGGTGATGATGAAAAGACCTTTTTCCTCTAGATTCATCCTGCTTGAGACAAGCATCTTATTTTCTTTTTCCCAAGCTGGAGGTTAAAAGAAAAGCAAGAAGTTGATAAAATTATTGCCTTAAAGGACAGCAAAAGAGCTAAAACCCACTCCAAGTAATGGTTTTGTAAAAAGTGCAGCATACTCAGTTAATCAAAACACATGTTCTATATCTGTGACTGTTCAGCCTGCAGATCAGTTTGCCTTGCGGTAGAGAAGTTGTATTTTCAGTATGAGCTGCATAACCATTTGAGCTGTGATCAGCACTCTTTACCTTCCCTAAGGAAATGGCAGTGATTGTAGCATTTATCACACATAAAGAAATCTGTCTTGCTGTATATAGCTACCAAAATACAGGTGAGAAATAGGGATGAAGAAGGTAGTGTCCATGATCTCATTAACCTCTTGGACTGATGGTGAGCTTAGGAAATGGCTTTCTCACTTCTTACCTGAGCCCCAGATTTATCCACAGGAGCTGTTATGCGTTGGGCTGATTTGGTAGCTTGTCTGTAAAGGAATTTGCTAGCAGAATATTGTCTGTACTGCTGGTGCAGTGGTCTGTGCATGAAGGTTGCCCCTTGCTGGGAAGACTTGAACCTCTGTGTGAAAACACGTTCTTGCTCACTCCAGAAATCAAGTACACAGATAGAATGCTGTGGCTTACATTAAAAATAGTTACTTGAAAATGAAGTGAAACGATGGGCAAGAGTTCAAATTGTTGGTGTTCAAGCTAAAAAACAAATGCATACCAGCGTTTTAATAAGAGGTGGAAGCTTATTGAGGATTGAAAAAAATCCCTGAGTATAATACATGTTATGTTACCATCAAGAAGCCTTGTGACTGGAGCAGAGGCATGAAATCAAGGGCAAAAGTTCTCCTGTTTAGGGAAGGAAAGATGGAGCAGACTGAAGTGGTAGAGTGCTTTTCCAAGGAAAAACACTGAACATTTGAACTTTGCTTTTGTCATCTGCTGTATAACATGTAGCAAAGATGCTGGATCAGTGATTTTTCTGACTTGGCAAAATGAAGGCTGCTTTTTGGGAAGTGCAGAAAAGCAACCTCTGAGGCTGCTCTGGGGATACTTACAGATTTGCACTCCTATGAGAAGTATGTGCCTTAGCAGGGGATGGAGAAAGAAAGGACTTGCAAGCCAAGATCAAAATAAAATATATGTCTAAAGGTGCGGTACATTACTTGTTTTTCAGTTCTCTGCTATAGGCAATGAAGCTACATTGTGCTTGATTTCTAATGACTTTCCTTGTATCAGGCTAAGCATTCTCTTCCTTTCTCCCTGAACTATAAGGATTCTTGTGATTTGCACAAGGAGAGGCATGTATAGCAACAGCTACTGTACCTACATGCTGGACACAGCTGTTTCCATTCTCACCTGTTATGGTGTTTCGTGGCAATGGCATTCAAGTTCCTAATTGTTAATTGAACATGCAAATGACAAGGTGGATGAAGATATGGGTGCGTCCATAGCTAGGGTATGTGTATCCCCTGTACGAGGCATATGACAGTGTGGTATCCAAGCTTAGATTTTTGTCAGTTTTGAGGTAGTTCTGTATTTGTTTTAGTGCATGGATAAATGCATGTTTAAACTACTTCTCTCATCTTTTCCCCGAGGTATAGTTTTACATTTTTAATCATTTGTAACTGATGTGTTGGAGGAAGTATTTCAGGCATGAGTATTTAATGAGTTAAGATCTAGTACCCTGTGCACTGTTGCAATTTGTTTGCCTAGAAAATCCTACCAGATTTTTCCTTAAATAAGCAAGTAAGATCTTTTGCCCAGTTTTGTACAAGTTTTGACACCATATCCACTGAAAGAGTGCATAGGTCAGGTTAGGAAAAGCAGGTTTGCCTTGTGGAATTCTTGTCACTCTCTAGAGTGTATGTATGTACTTGTGGATCCTGTAATTTTTGTGCCTTCAGCGCTCTTATTCAGGTCATACTGCTGCAGAGGTTCAAGTTTGATTTGTGCTTTATACCAAGTTGTCTCTGGGACACCCTCTCATCCCATTGATTTGCTGTAATATTTTTATGCTAACTGTAGCAAAAGGAGAAAATGAGAAGTATTTTAAGAATTGTAGATGTACTTTTAATCTTTTGGACACGAACTGGTACAGTAAAGGGGAGAAGTCAGCATAATGTGACCAACCATCACTAAGCTGTCGATGGAGCACAGTTTGAGAACATCTGGGCTGTAAGAGGTACCTCTTGAACTTCCATTGATTGGTTCCTTGGGCTGTCAGCCATGAAGTACATTTTTAGATACTTGCAGCAAATCTTACTGCATGTGAAAGAATGCCAAATCCATAGTTTGTCAGCTGCTGTTTTTCAGTAAGTAGGGAAAAAGGATTTTGGTTTGAGTTCATTTGCTGCTGCATTGCAGGCTGCAGCTTGTACAGCTATACCTGGGTTAGTTTTAAACTAGGCAGCCTGGCAACTAGTACCAAAGTTCAGCTGCAGCAGTGCTAGCTCAGCAGGAGCTGCTATAATCCTGCTTGGCCTGGACACAGGAAAGCAATCTTTTCTTTCAGTAAGCCATTTCCTCCGCAAGCAGAGAGGGGAAAAATCTGTGTGTGTGTGTGTGTGTGTGCGTGTTTAGTTTTTATGGCTCATGTTTTACCATGTGTCTGGGTTTTTTTTTTGTGCCCTTTTTTTTTTTCTTTTCTTCCTTTCTTTAACAAGAGCAAAGGGAGGCATAGTAATTAAATGGAAAATGAGTGGGTTGAGTTCTATGGGTGAAATTTTACGCATGCCACAATTACATCTCGCACTTTAGCAGAGGTATTCCTTGGGACCTTTGAAAAGGGGCATGCTCTTGCCAGAAGGGATTAGTTCTGCCCTATAAACGCGTGCTGTTGCTGCCCTTTGCAGCAGTACAGGAGTTAGTGGTAAAATGCTTTACAAGTGCACAGCTGCTTGAGCTGATCTAAACTCACTGACAGCTTAGTCCCATTGGAGTCAGAAGTTTCTGCTCCTGGATGAGGGTGTGCTGTTTGGCCTGCCTGTACTTGGTAGATTGTTTTTCCAGGCTTTGGATGCTGCCTAACACTTCTTCTCTGAGTATTCTCTGAAGATCCTTATGCTTGTTTTGGACACCAGTCTGTTTTGTGATTAGTAGAAGGGCGTTCTGTATTACCAGCTGTTAAAAAAGAGTATTGTACATTTAAAAAAATTACTTGTTAATGGAGTTGGGTTTTTCTTCTAAAACTTGTTCATCCTCGATTCACGACTGAAGTTTTCCTGAGGCACTCCCTGTTTCTCATGCTGTCTATCCTTTAGTTTTTCCTAGAGGATCTTGTATTCAGTATCACAATAAGTATGACAGGTCTGTTAAACCAACCTGTATTTATAAATTTACATATATATTTGTAGAATCATAGAATGGTTTGGGTTGGAAAGGACCTTAAGATAATCCTCTTCCAACCCCCCTGCCATGGGCAGGGACACCTCACACTAAACCATGTCACCCAAGGCTTTGTCCAACCTGACCTTGAACACTGCCAGGGACGGAGCATTCACAGCTTCCTTAGGCAACCCATTCCAGTGCCTCACCACCCTTACAGTAAAGAACTTCCCCCTTACATCTAACCTAAACTTTCCCTGTTTAAGTTTTAACCTGTTACCCCTTGTCCTATCACTACAATCTCTAGTGAAGAGTCCCTCCCCAGCATCCCTGTAAGGCCCCCTTCAGATATTGGAAGGCTCCTATGAGGTCTCCACGCAGCCTTCTCTTCTCCAAGCTGTACAGCCCCAACTTTCTCAGCCTACCCTCATACAGGAGGTGCTCCAGTCCCCTGATCATCCTTGTGGCCTCCTCTGGACTTATTCCAACAGTTCCATGTCCTTTTTATGTTGGGGACACCAGAACTGCACACAGTACTCCAGGTGAGGTCTCATGAGAGCAGAGTAGAGGGGCAGGATCACCTCCCTCGACCTGCTGGTCACACTCCTTTTGATGCAGCCCAGGATACGGTTGGCTTTCTGGGTTGCGAGCTTACACTGCAGCCGGCTCATGTTCATTTTTCCATCAACCAGCGCCCCCAAGTCCTTCTCCGCAGGGCTGCTCTGAATCTCTTCTCTGCCCAACCTCTAGCTGTGCCTGGGATTGCTCCAAGCCAGGTGTAGGACCTTGCACTTGGCATGGTTAAACTTCATCAGGTTGGCATCAGCCCACCTCACAAGCGTGTCAAGGTCCCTCTGGATGGCATTCCTTCCCTCCAATGTACCAACCGAACCACACAGCTTGGTGTCATTGGCAAACTTGCTGAGGGCGCACTCAATCCCACTGTCCGTGTCACCAACAAAGAGGTTGAACAAGACCGGTCCCAACACCGATCCCTGAGAGACTGCACTCGTTACTGGTCTCCAGCTGGACATTGAGCCACTGAGCACTACTCTTTGTGTGCGGCCATCCAGCCAGTTCTTTATCCATTGAGTGGTCCACCTATCAAATTGATGTCTCTCCAACTTAGAGACAAGGATGTCATGTGGGACAGTATCGAATGCTTTACACAAGTCCAGGTAGATCACATCAACTGCTCTGCCCCTGTCCATCAATTCCATAGCCCCATCATAGAAGGTCACCGAATTGGTCAGGCAGGTTTTCATATATATATATATATATATATTTAGTATATGCTTATTCAGAGCTGTGTAATCTTATTACTGCAAATATTGTCTCAGATTAAGTACTTTGGAGCACAGTTTATGTCACTTCAGAAACCACCTTCTAAAGTACTTAATGGGTCTTGAGGTAGCATGTGAATAGCAAAAGCCAGTTTATCTTGTCCTGAAAGACTGTTTTTTTCTAGGACCTTAAAAATCATGGAATTCTGATTGCCATCTTGGCATTTTTCCCATCTCAGTCTTGTCCTGAAGTTTGCAGTGGATGCCTTTGATTATGGTTTTTGAGAGCATGTTTGATACCATCTGAAAACTTTCTATCTTGTGTTTTTCAAGTGTTATAGTCTCAACAGATCATGAACTATCAATTGTCAACATCATGTTTGAAATCAGTATACTGAGAATGAGAAGGACAACATGGTAGAGTGACAGTTTCATTGAGGACTGGCGTTTTGGAGCTACGAAGATTAACAGTGAATGATCACAAGATACTTCCTCTTTAAACCCTTTATTGGTCTTTGCAGCAAGCAGTTTATCTTATTTCTATTGCTTGTTTTTGCAGTGTTAAGTGCAGTAAATCTCTAACCTGAGGCCAGTATAATCTTTATTTCTTGCAGATATTCATGTTTTACTGAAGAATATGTATTGGGTTTTGTGTGTTTATATTTCTGACTCAAACAAGACTTTAAACCAAAATTAATCTTTCTTTTGCAAGATTTTATATATGTTATTTAAAACCCCCAACAACCTACACTTACAATACTGGAGGCCTTTCTTTCTATGGCGGTGGCATTTTTCACTGAGTGCCAAACCAAAAGTCAGAAACACAAGTTCTAATCCAGACCCTGGCATGTAGTTGCTATGAGGTCTTGGACTTTGGGTTTAGTTAGGGAGTATGCACTCATTAGTTTACTTTAATTTTGTTGAAAGTGCTAGAGAGTCTTTGGCTGGAGATAGAGAAATTATGTCATCACAGGTAGTGATTGCGTTGAAGGGGTTAGTGCAACATTGATGGTTTGACTAAGCTAATAGTTTGACCAGCTAGTCATGATTTTAATCCGATAGTTAGTACAGATACAGCTTCCTTGCTCTCATCTAGTTGTCTTTGGACATGTTTTTCTGAGTTTACTACCTCCTAGAAATGTTGATAATTATCCTGGTGAAGTTGCGGGGGGAGGTGTTTGGGGTTTTTTATTTCAATAAAGGTGAATTGATGAATCTTAACAAAAGCCTGTGTTTGCAGCTGTAACAGAAGCAGTTCAGTTTCAAGCAGGTGGCTGGTGTGTGTTGTAGGTTTAAGAGGGAAGATGTGGTTTATTTATAACTTAGCATTTGCTTAGTGTTCTGGGACTTGTGTTGCAGTATAGATCCCTTGCATAACCACTGCTTGAAAAGCATCCTTTTATCTCATCAGTGTATTAGACAGAACCTCCTTATTGGATATGGGTCATGGGACCTGAAGTGCTAAATAAGGTACTGCTAATATAGAGCTGTTGAGGGTGGTGTGGCAGGATGACTGCTGTGCTGGGTCACATGGTAGTGGCCGAAGCTCCATTAATTAGCAGTCAACTGTGACAGTGCTCAGTTTTACCATGTGTCTTTAAGGTGCTGATTCAAAGTACATCACAGAAGCCTGTGAGGGAATACAGAAGTTAAGTTTAAATCTGAATTCCAGAGTACCATTCTCACTGCTTTACAACATGGATTTCTTAGTATGTTAGCAATAGCACGAAATTAGTGTGCCACAGGGAAAACTGGTTCTGTGTGCACAGTTATCTCAGCAAGATTAATTTCCTAGTGAAGAGTCAACTTTGTGAGCCCTTAGCAACTGAGCATTTAATCTCAAGTTTCTCTGTGATACTGATGCTGTCAGTGGAAGGGCACAAGCTGACAGTACTCTACTTTAAAACAAAGGGAGTTCATGGGTGCCAGTTCCTGCACTGTTTCTTGGAATTTATGCAGTAGTTTGTGGTGCCCTTCATTTACATATGTGACACGAGTATCAGTCCTCTGTGCTGGCTGAGTTGAGGGCTGAGTGGGGGTAGTGATGTTAGTTACATATTCTTGAAGGAGTGTGAGAGAGATCAGTTTGGCATTTTTACTTTCCATGTGTGGTGTATATTATGACCAGCAGCCAACTGCATTTTAATATGTATTTGTATGAATAAGCAAATAGCTTCATCCTACAGGAAGAATTCTGCATGCCTGTAAAGAGCAAATGCTTTTCAACGTTTCCAGAAACTATTCCCCTTCATACCTCAGTGATCCTTCTTGTATTCCAAACAAAATAACTAATGAACCAATAATCTCTAGTAAGAGAGTTCTGAAAACCTAATGCTTAATTAAAGTTCCATTGAAAAAGGCCAATAAAATGTTTTTTTCTGGTGTTTTGTTTTGGTTTGATTTTTTTAAGTAGCAAAAAGAGGTTCAAAATTCCAAGGCATCTATTTAGGTACAGATAGTGCCTGAAATTATTATTTGAAAATGAAAATACTTCTTTTTGAGCCCCAAAATATCTACCTTAAATGCACAATGTAAGGTGGAAGTGAAAGTGTAATTGCTCATGAGGTATGTATCATTAGTAGTTTTATATTGAACTGGCCTTAGGGGGTGTTGCCCTTTTGCTGCATGAATTCCTCACCAGGCCATATCCTGGGATTTGGCTGTAACAGGTGTCAAAGCAGATTCCCACCTTTCTCTCTCCTCCATGTGTTTTGTTGCTGTGCTGCTTTTCATAGAATCACAGAATAGTTTGGTTTGGAAGGGACCTTCAAAGGTCATCTAGACCGACCCTCCTGCAATGAGCAGGGCATCCTGTTTCCAGGGCCAGTGGAAGAGTTGTCCTCTTAGCTATGCAGCTCACAGAAAAAGGTCTAGGCAGACTCCAGACGTACGCAGGCCATGTATGTCTTCCCTATGGTACCTTCCAGAGCTCAATTAGAAGTGAGGGGGGAAAGTGCAGGCTTGGCTGCTAAATGTGGAAATTACTAGCCAGTTGACATGTGCATTGCGCAAGCTGCTTCCTCCAGACTGTGTAGGAGTGTTGGGGCCTGCATGTCACAGCTTTGGCACACGCCCTCACCATCAGTATTTGGTGGCAGAAACCTGGCCTATAATATGTAGCAAGTGTGTTCCATCACCTGCTGAGGGGTTATACAGTTAAATGAATTAGTTGTATATCAAAATTATGGCTATCAGTATGCTGCATGCTACAATAATGTAGTTAAATCTTGCATTTTAGGCTCCCAGTGGTCAGGAAAGATTTTCCCACCCACGAATGTTGGGACACAACTGTTGTGTCCACACTGTGTGAAATCACTTTTCTCTGAAAAACCAGGCAGGATGTGTAAGTTCAGGAACTTTATTAGTTGTCTGCTCTTGCAGGGTAAGGTTCATCCTGCATCACCAGGATGAAATCTGCAGCTATTTGTAAGTTTACAATCAAATCAGCTATTCAGGCTACTTGTTTCCAGAAGCTAAGCTACAAAACAGAGTGCTGTTTGGGAGCAGAGCTATGTATTTCACATCAGTGGGCTAATTATTATATACTTGCTTTTAAGATAGTCAGTAAGGCCATGAATTTACACACGTTTATTGCATTTTGCCTGGAAGGTTGCCCATAATGCTTACCAGGCAGGACAGAACGTAGATATTTCTCAAAAATATGTTTGTAGTTTAATTGGTTCTTAAAATGAAATCTTTACTTCCAGATGCTGCTTTTGACTTGTCTAATAACTTGACTGGATTTAGTATCTGTCTGCTTAGGTTTGTTTTGATCCTGTACTGCTGATATGTGAGAGACAGAATTGGTCTGAAGAGCTTTTTTCTCAGTCTCCTTGTATAGAAATATAATATTTATGGATCTCAGAGCTATAATGGGTAAGATGCATTAAAATCCTCAGCTCCAAGAGACTAAATGAATACCAAGAATTTCTCATGAGGTGGTCTTTGTACTTTCCCCTATTCTTACTGTATTGTTGTGAATCTTCTGTATTTTGGTTGACATTAGCTCCTCAAGAAAATTAGAGAGAACTGTTGGAATGTTCTAAAGGTGTTTCAGTCCAGAATCTGTTAGGCCTAGGATTCTAAAGAAAGTAAAATTTAGTAGCTTGAGGAAGAGTCTTAAGGCGGAAGTTTAATGGCTGAAAAGCAGTCTTCAAGTTACCATAAGCTAAGGGTATGGGCAGATGCTCAAGCTTGTATTTATTAGAAGGCTACACTCCAAATAAGATGAGCAGCAGATATTGTGGATGGAAATTAAAAGTTAGTGAGCTTTAAACATTTTCTTGGCAGACAGGGGGTGACCCTAGTGTTTTCACATGACTAAGTGTCCCCTAAAACACATTGACAGTGTTGCCTCTGAACAGAGACATAACATTGACCTGAGGGACATCTCAGAGCAGGCTGGCTCAAATATTTATGTTGCTCTGTCGCTAGTATTGAGAGCCTGGGTGAAATTCTAGCTATGTTCAAGTATTTTTTGCTGTTGGATTCAAATGGACTTGCATTTTTACCACAAAAACCATTAGCAGACTGCAAAAATTAGGTGGACATGTGATTTAACGCAAATTTAATCACAGAAGATCTGACAGGTATCTGTCAGAACTAAAAACATTCATTCTAGCATGTTGAAAAGTGTGAGTATTTTTTGTTTGGTATTCTAAAGAGTGGCTGGACCTAATTTGCTTGGCTTCAGAACAATAGACATGGCTGCAGGTCTCTGCTGAGTTGCTTTTCACTGCAGTTCCAGACAGTAAGAAAAAGAGAAATAGAAGCAAAATCCAAGAGTTGACTTTTGATAGATGCAAAGAGACCAATCTTATTTAAAACTAAATTGGTACTTGATTTGCTTCCAATAGTAATGATTTTGCTTAATACGACTCAGCTATGCTAGTGTCATCTGCAAACATGTAAAATTCGAAACTGGAATTGTTGTTAGCTAAGCAAATAGAAACTTAACATTGTTTGAATTTCAAATTTAATGTTTTAATATTTAATACAAAGGAAATTGGAGTTATTTTTTTTTTTTCTTTTAAAAACAGAATTTGTGGCACAAAAAAGTCTGTGTTGGGTTGGGGGAACACCTGTGGTACGAGATTTGTCTAAATGATCTTTTAACCATCTGCTGGCTGAGCCCAAAGTCATTTCCAGCTTGGAAATAAACAGATGTTTTCAGCCCAGTGGAGCCGTTGATGCCAGGCTCATTCCTATCAACATGTGCAGTGGCACATTGCAAGAGCTAACAAATACTGAGCTTTCCAGCTGAGAGCCCAGAAGAAATATCTACACAACATTCTGCCAAAGCTATTGATCCAAGCCTGTGGTCCCTGTTATATCCTTGTGCTGGGCCATAAACAGAGATCACCTGTCTAGGAGCCATGTCCGGTCTAAGTGGTGCTGCTTTGTATGTGTATGACCTCACTTTTCTCTAATGAAAGTGCCATCTCCAGCAGTTGGAGCCGTCAGTGGAGCAGGAGATGTTGAGACATGCAGTAAAATAGCATAAACTGGCAGCCTTGTGCCTAATGCTCATGTGAAATGCCCAGTGTGCTTTTGGGCTGCGAGTGCACACTGTCGGCTCATGTTCATTTTCTCATCGACCAACACCCCCAAGTCCTTCTCTGCAGGGCTGCTCTGAATCTCTTTCCTGCCCAACCTGTAGCTGTGCCTGGCATTGCTCCGAGCCAGGTGTAGGACCTTGCACTTGGCATGGTTAAACTTCATCAGGTTGGCATCAGCCCACCTCACAAGCGTGTCAAGGTCCCTCTGGATGGCATTCCTTCCCTCCAACGTATCAACCGAACCACACAGCTTGGTGTCATTGGCAAACTTGCTGAGGGCGCCCTCAATCCCACTGTCCATGTCACCGATAAAGATGTTGAACAAGACCGGCCCCAACACCGATCCCTGGGGGACACCACTCGTTACTGGTCTCCAGCTGGACATTGAGCCACTGAGCACTACTCTTTGCGTGCGGCCATTCAGCCAGTTCTTTATCCATTGAGTGGTCCACCTATCAAATTGATGTCTCTCCAACTTAGAGAGAAGGATGTCATGCGAGACAGTGTCAAAGGCTTTACATAAGTCCAGGTAGATGACATCAACTGCTCTACCCCTGTCCATCAGTTCTGTGGCCCCTTCATAGAAGGCCTCCAGATTGGTCAGGCAGGATTTCCCCTTAGTGAAGCCATGCTGGCTGTCACCAAGCACCTTGTTGCTTTTCATGTGCCTCAGCACGCCTTCCAGGAGAATCCGCTCCAAGATTTTTCCAGGCACAGAGGTGAGACTGACTGGTCTGTAATTCCCTGGGTCATCCATTTTCCCCTTCTTAAAAATGGGGGTTATATTTCCCTTTTTCCAGTCATCGGGAACTTCACCTGACTGCCATGATTTTTCAAATATGATGGACAGTGGCACATTGTTCCTGTTACTTGCCACAGTGTTAAAATTTGGCAAGCAGAAAGCTACCTGGTGGATTGCTGCTGCAGTGCCTGCTGGTTGTGTGCCTTTTCTGGAAAGCCTTGGTAGTGTATCAGAACAACTGAATTTCAGCAGTGTCAGTGTGCCCTGTGTAGCATGGACTGGAATGACAGCCCACAGGAGCTGTCAGGGCAGCACTAATACGTGTTGAAAGCATATTCATGCTGGAGTGTTTGCGTATCACAGAAGACTACCCCTGCTCTTTCTCCCCAGTTTCTAAGTGAAGAGATAGCAGAGGGAAGGAGCATGGGTGGAGTCTTTTCATAACCATCCCAGACAGAGCAGCTCCTCCTCTTTCCTTCTGGCTGGAAGTATCATGTGCTGCACATCTGCGAGCAGGAAGAGGGTGGGCTTGACTGGGCTCTGCTGGGAGTCGGTACTGTTCTAGTCCTCCTCTACAGGCTTTCTTCCAGCTAGTGGTATTTGTCCTGTAGTCCACATTTGCAATACTGAAAAGTTGAAGATTTGACCAATGATCATGATGGATTTGAGGAGAGATTATGATGATTGTGCACAAGATCATTTGTCTTTTTTTTTTTTGGCTTGTCTAAACTTCTTTCTAGACAGTAGGAGCTACACTTAGGAATAATGAGTCTTTAGCTTGATGATTACGTGCTCCTTTTTTTCCCCCAGCAGCATTCTTCTTAATTTCAGCATACAGGATGATCCATAAGGGGACAGAATTATGGCTGCACGAGTAAGTTCAAATATGCTATTGCATAACTTATGAATGGCTGATTTTTTTCAAATCTGAATACTTTTTCTGTGGTGGAAGGTTTTTCCTTTTTTTTTAATGTGATGTGTTTGAAAACTTTCCTGTAGATCCCCCCATAAAAAGATGCAAAATTCGGTGTCCATTCTTCCTTGAAGTAAAAAGCTCTATCTTTTGTACCTCTTTCCTTTTCTGGACCCGGCATGGGAATGTTCGAGATAGGAATGAACTGGGAATCGGCAGTGTTAAAATAATACATATCAAACGTACTTGACTTGTTAAGGAAATGAATTTGCAGTTTTTCTCTGTAGCATCTCTGCATTCATAAGATTTTGACAAACCTCTTTTTTTTTTTTTTTTTCCCCACAAATAAAGGAAGTATTTCCTATTCACTATAGAGAGCCAGATAAACAAATACTCTATCAAGATGTTGTCTTAAATAAAAGTGGAATTAGGGATGTTCAGTTATGGGAAGACCCCTCCAGTGTTGTTTTACCTGGGACCTCTCCTGCAAGAGATTTTCTGGGCTTCCCCTTCAGAAGTGCAGGTTGCTGGATTTCTGAAGGAAGCAATTCTGACATACATGAGCAATAAAACTTTCTAAATGCAGTGTGTGAAGCTGGTTAAAATTCTCACTGAGAGGTTAAAACAAAACCAGCGGTCAGACTTGTCAGGCTGCTATCCCAGGGAGCCTACCCTAGTTTCAGTTCTGAGAGAAATGTGAGTTGCAGTGGTGTAGAGATGAGCAATCTCACCGTGTTCATGCTGATCCTCAGAGTGATATCAGTGGTGTTAATCACAAAAGAGACTTGTCTGGTCTCATTCTCAAGAGCTAAATCTAGCTACCTCTAAATCACACTTCTTTCTCTTTGAAAGCTTCATGGGTAATGTCTGGTTATTCCTATTTCAAATGATTCCCTCTTTCCCATTCTGTTTTTCTGGATAGGTCTAGGAGCTCCTTAGGATTGCCCAGTAGGAACCTTAATAGCCATCATTTGCATATGGACTTTAGAACATGTAAGTATACTTATAGACTGAAAGAAGAACATTAATGCAGAGGAAACAACATTCCATTTCCTGATGTGTACTAGATTCAGAATAAATAAAAAGCTCTAGCGTGTTGTAGAAGGAGAAAAAAAATACACAAAGCCCTTTTCATTTCCACCCCTTCCCCAGTCTGTTCAGCATTTTCAGGTTGGGTGCTTACTGCAGTTGAATATTGCCAAGGGTGAGGTGTCAACACATCATCTTTGATTTGAGTATTTCTGACCTTAAGGCTTTCTCCACCATACTGTTTATTCCTGTGGCTGTGCCCCTAGTGCATTGCCCTAACTGCTCAATTTTGCCGACATAGCTATTCTTGGAGCTGTACTGTGGCCTGCATCATGGAAGCCATCCTGCAGGGTGCAATGCAGGAAAAGGAAGATAACGCCAACTCAGTTTCCTGGTCCAGCTCTCAGTCATGGCCTGTGTTGCAGGTGCATGGCTATGGCATGAGCAGAGGAAGGAGCATAAGCTGGGCAAGACTATGCAAAACCTGCCCTCTGGCTAATGGTTCTTTCCTCAAGTGAGGCCTATTGCATTTGCTTTGAATGCAAACTGTGAGGCTGCTTATGGGTCTGAACTGCTGTTGAGGGACTGTGTGGAAGAATCGTTAGTTAGCAGAACATGTCAGAATTGGGTTTTGTAGCTACTTGTAAGTACATAAACTCAGAGGTTTCAGTTAGTGCCTGTACTTTGTACAGGGGCTTACAGCTTCATGATAATACTCCTCAGAATGTGAGCAAATGCAACAAATGACTCCAAACTGGGTAGTTTTAAATTCAACTCCGTTAGGGCGCAAGTTAGTAGAAACTTCAGTACAAAAGGCTTAAATTGAACCGTCTTCCTACTCCCTAACTCCGATTGCACTCCCTGCATTGTGAGATGTATTTTGTAAGACTGATGAAGTCAATGCTAAAAGTCATGATTTTTCTTGCGCGAGTACAGATGATTTTTAAGGTTGTTCTTGAGGTTTTGTTTTGGTTTTGCTTTTTGTTTAGCTTGGAATGTATGTACACGCGTGCTATGATTTAAGGTGTGTTTTCCAAACTGCGTTCTCTGTTTTGTGTTGTTTAATCTGGACTTCATCTCCTTATTAGCAAGTTACAGCCAGTGTGGTGGCTGACAATAGAAGGTTTATCTAAACATTAACAAATTAACTGGGGCAGGATGTGTGCTGGGCAAGGGCATCAGCAGGAACCTTTGCTCAGCTAGAGCGCATGACCCCGCTTCTCAGTCTGCGTGGTTCTGAGCATAACCTCTGAGCTGTGAAGCAGTTGCTTGCTGATGTCCCTACAGAGGAGGGGATGAAAGAAATCGTAAGCAAAGGATATCTGCAAAAGCTTTGAGGAACACTGGCGTGTGTAATACCTGTGCAAAGAACAGAGGAAAGCTGAGGGGATTGCAAGGCAGGTACAGCAATTTTCAAGCCCTTTGAAGGAGCTCAGTGAACTGGGTGCAGCTTCCTACGTCTCCTGCAGAGGGTGAAGAGCTGAGTCAGCTTTGTTGAGATCTGAACTGTGATCTCCCACATTTTAAGCCGAGTTACGGGGCTGCAAACCTGAATCTGTACAGAAATCCAGCTGCAGAAATATGGTTCCCATCAGGTTGCACTGTCCTCTTGGTACATACAAGACACTATGTCAGTCATTTAGTCCAGTGAATATTTCTGGGCTTTATACCACTTCAGAGCTTGCATTAGAAACCTTTTGGGACTATTGTTTCCTTTCTGTCATATCTCCTTTTCAAGCAAATTCTGTTTAACTTTGGAAACTGTGCTCCTTCTACAGCCATCTCACCTTGAAAACACACCATAGAGCAAACAGAATTGCTGAATTCTCCCATAACGAGCACTGCTCATACTCACATGGCAACTCAGCATCCACTGTGTGCTGTCTGATCTCAGTTCCAAGAAGAGAAGAGGGGGGGAATTCCAAACCAACCCCTGGAACTGTTAACTAATTCCGTTGGATGAGACCATGAGAGATGAAGCATTTTGACTACCAAACACTTTGTAGGATAAGTGTGGAAAGGACTGTATGGAAGAATTTCCACTTGGGTGAGTGGTGGAATACCCAAAAGTTGGCCTCTACCTCCTGCCCATCTCTGTTGGTAGGGACAAAAGCCACATCACTGTTCTTTGCCTACACTAAAACCTGCAGGAATGCCAATGAGATACGTGCAGGAGAATAAAATCTCCCTTCTCTAACTTTTTGATGGAAGTTGGAAGTGGTTTATGCTGCTGCAGAAGTTGGGATTTTTTTTTTTAAGTAAGTTTTGGCTGTAACAAATGAGGTGGAATGAATCGAAAGAATAAGTTTCTGCAAAATACCAGTATACGTTAAGACATCTCTGTTGCTTGCATTAAGCCTAGAAAGAAGCATGAATCATAGTAATCCATTTAGGATATAGATACACACAGCCTATTACATCTGTTTTGAAGGTTTTGGTTGTGCTGCCCTCTTACTGTATAAACTACTTGTCTTTTTAATTCATTAGATCAGCTAACACATTAGTTATCTGCACCAGAAATTACTCACTTTTTGCCACTTTTTCTCTCTGGAAGGCTCCACTGAGTCCTTTGGAGACTTGACTCCCTCTATCTCCTTCCAGGTCCCACGTTATTCGTCCCACCTTTGTGAGCGCCTTATGTCATGGTAACAGTCCCTTCTGCTGAGGTGGGTTGGACTCTGCTCCCTGTGGAGCTATCAGAAGAGCTGGCTGCAACTTTCTCCTTCAGTCCTGGTGGTGAGGAATGTTATCTGTAGAGCTGCCAGCTCCAGCAGGTCTGGCTTATTGGTCAGATGGTGGTGAATTGTAAAGCAAAATCCTACACACGTGTGAATGTATTTCCAGCTTGAGAAAAAATCCCAGACTTGGTCTGTGTTCTGGAGAGGCGAATATTTCATATCCTACGTGAAAGAACATTAGTGTTGCTGGCCACACTGCTGTGACTTCAGTTCCCTCAAAATCTAGAGATTAATTTAAAATATTAGATTTTTTTTTAAATCCAGCTGTATGTTTTTGTCATTGTTTTGTTTTCTAACCCCCCTCTGGGAAGGAGGGGGGGGTGTGCGTGTGAGCACTGTGCTGTCTCCCAAAGAAATGGCGAGGTTTTTAACAACAAATTCCATCTCTCCATCTGTCTGCCTGTCCTCTGAGCCCAGCTCCAATCAGTTTTATTCCCATTTCCTAATTTGGCTATATCCCCATTTACCTTCTATTCTCCAGGCGCACAAATGCAGTTCTAGCAGGATTCTCAATTTCCTGAGTCTCACAAGGGAGGTGCACAGGACCTTTACCATTTTCTCAGGCTGAGTGCTTAGAATAATTGGTTTGGGTAAAGTTCTTCATTAAAAATTGGGGTTTCTTTTAAAGTGTTGTAAAATGTCAACCCCGAATGAGCTATCAGGGAGCTACTATTGCGAAACAGGGCTGGTATTTATTCCTTAGTTTTGTGATGCTGGTAGGTGTAACAGTTGCTCTCATAAGGCTGTCGTAGGTACAGATTCACCAAATCCCTTCAGTGTGTGATTTAAACATGCATAATTTTAGGCAAATGTTTTAGTATTTTGCTACCTTAGCAAACAGGATAAGATGAATAATTCAAGAACTGCAAGGGCCAGAAAAGAGACTCCCATTGATACTGAATGGATGTTCAATCAAGTCTCTGCTCTATCAGGGAAAATTTATCTGAGAAAAGTTTGCTGTTTAGTCTGACGTTAGCAGTATTACAATGTTACGGATGAATGAAGCATGTGTGGTTTTGTCTGTTTTAAATTCTGTCATTTCTTTATATGAATAATTGGATTGCTTTTGGCTGACTTACCTGAGGAGGGTGATCACAGCGTGCATCCTTTCTTTTTGCACACCCAGGCACATCATCTGGAAAATGTGAGACTGCACTGGCTGTGCTTTACAGGACAGGAAGTAAAGCCTTGGAAATGGCTGTACAAAAGAAGTAAGTTCAATGTTATTATTTGGTATCAAGTGTTTGTTAAGGGTCATGCTCTTGCTGCATTCGTATGTCTCCACTGTAAGTACTTGACCAATACTAACAGTTCAGCCTGGGACTTCAGTATAAAGTTCGGTACATGAAGCTTTTTTCATTATAATGAATTTTTTGTTTGGTGGTATTGTTAGTGATAGTCTAATTTGCCAGTGACTATTTCTGTTTAACAGTATGGTTTTTATGTTACTTTTACGAATTATTTAGGATATAGTCTTGTCAGTGGCTTTACAAAGTCTCTCATGATACCTTTTTCGAAGAAATTTTGTTTCTTAAATGCTATTCTCCAGTTTATATTTTTCCAGCTTCCAAAACTTGCATGTCAGCAGTTTTCATTCTCACAGCTTGTCTTCTCCCATTCCAGTTGCCGTGTGCTGAGCCACGTACAACACAAGTGGAGATTTTGCCACAAGCAAATGTGGTGCCTTTTTCAGATGTGTTTGTGGGTTTTGGTGATCAAAATACTATCTGGATACCGGCCCATCTGGAATGTTAGGCAACGAATTAATTCTTGAAAGAGACTTTCTAGCAAAGGCAATCAGGAACACAGTTCAAACCGGAAAATGGACAACAAAACCCTGAGCTTTGTTGACAGAGCTTTCTTTGAAAATCTGCTCCCCTCTCTGATCTTGGATATCTTTCTCAACAGTCTAGCGGTTTAAAGCAAGACGTGTTCTTACAGAAGTATGTATGTGAGCAGATGTCCATGTGTAAATGCACCGTAACTTTACAGCTTCCGTATTATGAACAGCAAAACATCAGTGCAGCCATTTGGAGTTCTTTCGACCAAGGTTTAGATAACTTTGTTTTCCTTCTCACAGAGAACTAATCTTGGAAGGCTAGAACTTCTGTGCAGAGCGGTTGGAATTAGTTATATACTGGAACCACAGCTGATTTGGTTGCATCCTCCAACATGACCAATCCTCAGTAAGTACCATGTGAGGGTAGTTACAATTTACCTTAAATAAAAGGGAACAGGTTGCTACCTGTAGGAGAATGATGTTGTGACATCACAAGGGTTCTATCAGTATTACTGGAATGAGAAATTGATATTTTGAGGAGGAGTAGGATATGATCAGTTGTTTAAAGAGTGAATTGGCAGAAAAACTGTGAATGCTGAAAACATGTCTGATGTGTTACTAACAGCCAGTGGCTGGGAAGTAGTATGTCATGTTATTGTCAGATGTTTGCCTTTTTTCTTTACTGCCACCAAACCTTGTCCCAAAGCTGTTTGCAACTCTAATGTGTTGGTTTGATTTTTTTTTTTCTTTTCAGTCAAATCAGGCACTGTCTGTCATTTAGTCTGTCTAAGGATGCAGAATCTAAATACTTTTGGGAGAGGGAGGGCTGCACCAACCCTTTTTCCTTTATAATACTGGAAACTGGATCATTGTATGCTCTTCTGTGCAAAGCTGAACCCGCTTGGCCTTGTAAGAGTAAATGTCCACAGGATGGCACTGAAGGTGAAAATCAAAGAAAGAAAATTCTTGCTAAAATTAGCTGTTCCCTCTGGGCTTCTGATTCAGGTTGTTGACAGAGCAATACTGTTCTGTTGGAAATGAATCTATTTGCTTTCCATTATTAGTTAGACTAAGAATAACATAAAGTAAGCCTTTAGGTTGTTCAAATAGTACTTCTTTTTGCCTCTACTTTCTGCCATACTATGACCCAGTTGCAGCGTTTCCCTGCCAAATATAGCAGCATTTTCTGATTTTTAAGATTACTTTCGTGTGTAATGTTGGCAGCAGTTAGCTCCTTTGAATTTAGGAATCATGTTTTCTGCCCAAAAGGGTTAGTCTAATGGTGAGGCTCTGACCAACAGAATCTTTCTTTAGCTCTTTCACATAGAATTTTAGTTCCTTCACCCACATCCTTAGACTTACAAGTTATGTGAGTTAAGAAATCCTCTAATTTATTTTTTTCTATCTGAAAAAAAAGCAAAATAGCTGTTAATCAGGTTTCTTTAATAGCGGGAGGATTTTAATAAGCTTCTCTAAAACAAAATCATCAATATAACTTCTGCAGTCATGTAACAGAGGGAATTTATTGCCAAGCACTTTTTCAATATAGCCTTAAGGAAAAAGAGTATCTTCACTCCTGCTGTTGAAAACCTGAGACAAGTAGCCTCAGATTTCTTTAGAAGTTAGCAAGCTCTCCTGGATGAAAGCTGGAGAAGTTTGTGCTTGCACCTACTCTGAATCAAATGAAGCTAGCAGCTTGACATACAAGCTGTCTCCTATAACAAAGCCATCCTTCACATGCACTAGATAATAAGTTGCCATCCATCAAAACTATTTTAATATTGACCCACAGTGGAAGAGGGGTCAAACTGCATCTACTAATGAACAGTTGCTTTGTATAAAATGATTAATAAGCTGAGCTGCTCATTGCTCATTGATTTAACTCACAGAGCAGTGAGGATTTAGTTGGCACAGTTACATGCCTGCCTTCTGTTTTGCACAAATATTTTACTTGGATTGACGAAGACAAGTGTGGAGAGATTTGGTTTGTCCTCTCAATGAGGATACCTTCCTCAGCGCCTTGGCAAAGGCCTTTTAAGTATACTGGCTTTTAAGGATTCTGTGAGTTGTTGTTCTAAGTTATTTTTATTTGCTTGCTTATTTACATTAATTTATATGTATATCTGTGGAGAGAGAGGGGATGTTTTATTTTGCTTATTACATTTTCAGGTCTACAGTAGAAGGTGGTGTTTCAGAAGTTGAGATAATTTCACAACAAGTAGAAGAAGAGACCAAAAGCATTGCTCCTGTACAGCTTGTTAATTTTGCTTATCGAGATCTTCCTTTAGCTGCACTTGATCTGTCTGTGGCTGGGTCCCAGCTTTTGTCAAATTTGGATGAGGAGTACCAAAGAGAAGGGTAAGTACAAACGACACAATTTTGTTTTATAGTTTTATGTTATGTGAATTTCATGGCTTTGTACAGAAGAAAACCTTGAGCTGGAGAAGTGCAGCCAGTTGTCCTTAAACTCTTCTTAAAACTGTTATAACAGCACGGAAGCGAATTTTTCTAATCTAACTAATCTGTGCTGGTTTGGGGCTCTTTACACTTTTAAGTGATTCATAGCTGCTATTTGATCACAGTCCGGAAGTCTTCTTTCAGGGAAAACTAGACCAGGCATCTACCCACCAGGCAGGCAGAACGGCCTGGTGAAAGTTCTTTGTGAGAAGGGTTTTCAGGGGGGGTTGCAGGATGACAAAGTTGGCGACGGTGATTCTTGGACATAGTTGTGCATCTCTTGACTGAGAGATAACGACATAGTACTGCTGATTCCTGGACAGATTGTATACTTTTCACAGAGTGATTTGAATAGCTTGCTTATGTGAGAATGTTGTCTTTGATAATGTGTATGCAGACTACTCCTGTTTTCACAGAACAAGTAACTGTATTTAACATGAAGAAGAGACTTTCAGGGGGTCTTGTAAGCGACTCTTTTCCTCACAAGTAAAAGAATAGTATGTTACTGATCTCCGTGATGTTTAGGACAAGAAGTGAGAAGCTTGAATTGCAGCAGAAGAGAAAAATGAGGGTAGTGAAGTGCTGGGATAAACAAACTGGTATGGGAGGAGGGGAATGGAGTTGCAGTTGCTAGGTGTTGTGAAGATGATGTGTTTGTCAGGAATGGTAACACTCTAGTTTAACATCCCTTGGGACAGAGATGAGGTGAGTGCTTGTGCCTCGCCCCTCTGATTCTGTGATTACTGTGCCACTGTGTGTGACACACTGAATGTATGTATATTCCACTGTTAGTAAGATCCGTCTAAAAGCATTTCACAGTAAGTCATGTAGAGATCTCATTGGTGAAGACTTTAGGCTTTATGTAAGCCTCCAATTTATTAACAGCTGAATGCATTTTAACCTGTGCTCAGAAATGAGCTGAGAGACCTGCTTGATCTCTGCTCAGCAGGTATTCTATATGGCAGTCAGGAAGCAGTATGTGGGGAAGGCTCTTGCGTTTAATTTCTTTCCAAATTGGACTTTATGAGACATCTCCAGAAAGTTGTTCCTCCAAACAAGGGGAAATACATTTCAAGTAGGTTATATAAGTATGGTGCAACTGTAACATAAAATACCCTGCATAGCAAAGAGGCACTTGAAAATTAATTTGAGTATGCAGGTGTAACCCTCAGGCTATTTTGGTGCTGAGTAAATACCAGTTTAGTTCAGATATGCATTTTTATAGATTTTTATGATCTGAAACTCAATTCTTCACTGTGCCGAAGTGCACAGATCTCTCATTGTAACCATTTGAGCAGCTTTGCAGTCTTAAGCAGGAAAATAGACATGTCATTCTTCTCCTCAGCAGAGTTCCCTTCCTTCACATAGGCTTCTTTTGTGGCTTTATCAGTCTGAACGGAAATAAGCAGGTGCCATTCAGATGTCCCAGCTGTAGAGTGGATTCTCTGAAGAAAATTCAGAGCTTTAGTTTGTATGTCTCAGTGCATTTTGGCTCAGTGTGTTCAGCTCAGTCCCAGCATAACATCTGCCTTGTGGGAATGGCAGCTGCTTCCTTTCAGAAGCATGGAGCACAACTGATGCCTTGTGAAATTCAGGAGCACATCTCAGCTCAAGAAGCGTAGCAGCAAAAGTAAAATACTGTCTCCATACCACCTCATGGCTCTGTTGGGAGTATGTCTGATTTTATGAATGTGGTGTAATTTTTTTCTCATGGCCTTGCTAGGTATTAGATCTTAGTCTTGTTAGATGGCTTCCACCAGAGTAACAAGGAGGTAGGGTGTGTCAAATCAGTTTGGTACAGGAGCTGACAGCTACATCTCCCTCATGTGCAAAGAGCGTGATGTGGGAAGGGCAGCACAGGAGGGAGAGTCTGTGTAGTTTCTGCCTGCATCCATGTTCATAACTGTGAAGTTATGGACTTCAGTTCATGAAATTATAGCCCTGTTACCCCAAAGCTGCCGTGCAGTTTGCCAGTGGAGGTATCAAAAGATGCTGTCAATGCCAGAGAGTACTAGAAGGTGATGTAAGACTCCTGTCCTGGGTTTAGCAGTAGCAGTCATTTTTCTCCTTCTTAGTAGCTGGTGCAGTGCTGTGTTTTTGACTTTCGGCCTGGGAACAGTGCTGATAACACCAGTGTTTTCAGTTACTGCTTAGTAATGTTTTGGTCTGGCCAAGGACTTTCTGAGCTTCATGCTCTGCCCGGGAGGAGGGGAAGCCGGGAGGAAGCAGAAACAGGATACCTGACCCAGACTGACCAAAGAGGTATTCCATACCACAGCACGTCATGCCCAGGACGTAGAAACAGAGGTCAGAGACCCGAAAGGGTGGGGGTTTGCTGCTGGGTCAGGCTTGATATCAGGTGGTGAGCAGTTGTATTCTCTTCCCTTGTATTTCTCTTGTCATTACTATTATTGGTGGTAGCAGCAGTGATTTGTGTTATACCTTAGTTACTGAACTGTTCTTATCTCAACCTGTGGGAGTTGCATTCTTTCGATTCTCCTTCCCATCCCCCTGGGACTGGGGGAAGAAAGAGGGGGGAGTGAGTGAGCAAACTGCATGGCTAACTGCGTGAGTTATAGTGGCTTAAACCACAGCACTCCTCTTCCCATCCCTGGCAGTCTGCCTTTGTCTCAGGTTCCAAGTGTAACATTCAGTATGCTTTTCCCTAAGAATTTCAGGGAAGGTGCCAACCTGTATGACCTGCACATATCCTGTGTCACTCTGTTGTTCTAGATCTACAGCTGATCTATGCAAGTTGTAGTTGGTGTAACTCTAAGACTCTGCAGCAGCAAGATCTGGTGCATCCCTGTGCTTGGAAAATGCTGGGTGCTTGTGACAAGCTGCATCTGTCCATGGCCTTTTGGTTTTCAACATAATAGTACACAGTCCCTAGTTCCTGATATAGGTTGTAGCATTTTTATCACTGGTCAGTCTCTATCTCCTTGCACAGAGCAACAAGAGAGACATCAGACTAGAGATGAGTGAGTGGGCAATAAAAGATTCCTGCGTCTGGCTCGATTCTTCCCTACAGTGAGGCTGATGTGACTGATGTTAACTGAGCTGTGTATCTTTCTCTTCAGAAGAGGAAATGTTCTGATAAATTACACTAATAATATAACTAGAACCTTTTGTTTTATGTGACTATAGCAATTTCTATTTATAAAGGTATGGCTCTTCGACTCTGTAGCAATGCGAAGAAGTAGTAGTTTGGTTCTCAGAATCACAATGAGGATGACGTTCTTTACTTATTAGTCCTTCTGATCTGCCCTACAGTTAACTTCTTAGAATCCTGTTGCTGTGCACTGCACTCCATGCTTAGACATTGCAGAAATGATTGAGGCATAGGCTGGCGGCACGTAGATGAAAAATGAACTGATTCAAAAAATGTGCCTTGGATGCCACAGAGGACACATGGTGTACACTTCTGACGTCTCTGTTATGGAGTAGGTGAGACTTGTATACAAAAAGCAACAGGACAGTTGCTGATTTTCTTCATGTCTGTGAATTTATTGGAGAGGCTGTACCCATATTGAATTTGGCATGCATGAAAAGAATATGTAAGCATTTTTTTAAGGAGACTGATCACCCAGAAAGCTAAGGGGATTTTTAAATGTTAACATTAGCTTTAAGTGCCACTCTTGATTTCTTTTTTCCAGTCAAGTGTTCTGTTTTCAAAAGAAAAAAAATAGTTTCTCTCTTCTGTTTTTGCATCAATGACCAATAAATGTGATGGGGAATAATCGGAAAATTGACAACATGCAGGAAGTGGTACCTGTGTCCTAATGACAAGCAGGGATAGGGAAAAGCTCTCATTCCTGTACTTTCCTTGAATTCCAATTGGAGGGAACAATCATTCATGATAGATATCAACCGCAGTAGAAGGGTTTACAGACTGTGAGCCTGTCTCTCCAACACCTGTTGGTTGTGAAGCAAGGGGAGTGATATGCCCCAACTTGAAATTAGTTATTGTATTTGTCTTAGATTGCAGCTCTTGAACTTTTATATGTGAAATCTGAAACGTGAAGATCCTTTCAAATACTGTGTTTTACATCAACAGCTGTAAAGGTTGGGGGTTCATACAGTTGATGTGTCTTACTTGCCACTAGCTGTATATAGTTGTGCCATTGTAATTTGATAATCGATGATAATCTGTTCATTGCCCTGAATTTGTTTGCTTGCAGCTAGAAAGTGGATTAAACAGGAGGAAATTAAGAAGAAAACTATAGGAAGGGGTATATAGAGAGAAGGATTAAAAGGAGGGGAAACCAAAACTGAACAGAGATTCAGAAATGAACACAGGGAAAGTTTTCTGGTTTTAATTTTAAAATGGCTGCAAACCTTCACCAATGAATGTGTTCACCCATCCTGGGAGAAAAGGATGTCTGTTCCTTCAGTCTGTCTTCTGGAACTGCACCAAATAGATGCCATTATTTCTGGGTTTCATATTCATCTTTCAGTTTTCATTTTGATCTCTTGGAGGTATTTTACTCATGTTGTCTACAAAGCTTAAGGTGCTTTAACTGAAAGAACTCAAATGGACCAAGTTCTCACATTTCTCTTCTGCTTTTTCTTGTCTTTATCTGGCAGCATAATTAAACAGTACCTTTTCTGAAAAACTGAGTGCATGATGCTGATACATGGTGAATAACGAGGTCCAAGCTCAAGACAAAGTGCAAAGGTTTTGGAGGGCAGAACTATTTCACGTAGTGAGCAAGCTTCTTGTATTTACAGAAGTGACTTGTAATTTATTTTTAGCTGAATCCAGAAAGATGGTGCAAAATATTAACAGCAGAATCCAGTGAATGAGACTGTAGTGCTGATTTGTTCTTTGTGCAGTACTACATCACTGCTATTTTCTGTGTTGTGGTCCAAAACGAAGACCTGCACTGCAGCATAAAATGAGCATTCAGCTTGACAGAACGTGTGAGGTGACCAGCTCTTCACTAGAGAATGCATGACATTTTGGGCTGTGTTACAGGGATGTTCAGTGATTTAGAAACTTTTGTACAGAGCATTTTAAGTGCTTATCTTTGTAAATGTTGTTTTCCAGAATAGCTCATTACTGTATTTATCCTAGTACCTAAATCCTTTGAGTGAGTCCCTCTAATGTCTTTTATCAGTAACAGCAATTGGTAGAGGAAGCACTACTGTAAGTAAAAAAAAAAAAAAGAATTCATTTTCTAGCTCAATGATTTTCAGACTCTTTCAGTTTGTAGATATTTCTGTATTTTTCCAACAGAACTTGCTTTTCCTAAGTACTTTCTGTTGGTAGATGTGTAATTGTTGTGGCCCATGGAGCACTGTTTGCAAAGCCCTTTATTTGAGAGTGGAGATGACATGGGTTTGATTTATCTGGCTTAACACTGGAATTAATTTTCTAAGTTCTAAGAGTAGGTATGGCTTGATGTAAAGCTTGAAAGATGGATAAGCAAATGGACAAAGGAAAAATGTGGAAAAGAGAAATATTAGTTCATGGAAAGGTCAGCTAAATGCTCAGCAGCAATCTAAAAGCAAATCACATGTTAGGATTCATTAGGAAAAAGTAAAGAATAAAAGAGAGGCCATTCTTGCACCTTTTCATATATCCAGGTTTTGACTATGTCTTGGACATGAGTGTATTCTGGTCCCTGTGTAAAAGAATATGGTAGATAAAAAAGAGCTGGGAAAGATTCTAGGGAGAGCAGTGATCAAAGATGTGTTATGGCTGTCTTTGGAGGTGACTGTGTAAGCTGGAACTCTTCAATCTGGAAAAGAGAAGGCTCACATGAGATTTGGTTGAGGTTTCAAAATCTGACACAGGTTAAAATAAGTTTTGACACTGTGTCCCTCTCACACACCTCCTGATGCAGGTGCTAGGATACAGAGTAAGGCCCAGTTCAAAAGAAACAAAAAGAGGTTGCTCTTCGCACAGGGGGCAGTAGATGTGTGGAACTACTTCTTGAAGGATGTGTGGCTGCTAATAGCTAATTTAGCCTTAAGGGGAGGTTCAGCAAGTTTGTGGAAGAGGAATTCATTGTCTGTTATTAAGTGGAATCCAAGAAACGGCATCTGTCTCAGGAAGTCACCGAGCTGAAAATCCTTGGATGCTGGGAGAATTTTTAGGGGAAGTGTTATATTTTTGCTGTGCTCTTATTCATCATGAGACATCTGCTCATGGCTACTATTGGAGGCAGAATACCAAGCCTTTGTTCTGAGGTAGTATGGCTGTTCTTATGTTTCTTATAGGTTGTTTCTGATCATGATATTAATGTTTCTAATTAGAGGAGTAATATATCAGATAACCAGAGGATATCTGTGAGCAAACAGTGTGGTATGTATCTATAAAGGAGGCACAGATGATCCTAAAAAGCATGAAGTACTTCAAATAGAGCTGGGAAACATTCATGTAATTAAACCTATTCCAAAATATTATGTACCATTCTAGCTGTCTATTCACATGCAGAGGGGACTACTAGAACAGTTATAGAAACTGAGTGTCTGCTTCACAAAAAGCGTGGACTTTAATTAAATTACATGAGTGGATGCTATTGCTGTATGTAAATGCATCATGGACAAAATGCCAGCAAGGGAGAAGAACTAATCAAGCTAAAGAACAATACTGGCATGAGAGCAAGTATGTGTAAACTGGTGATGTGTGAGTTTAGGCAGAAAACTGGGAGAATCTTGCCTTTTGAGCACCAGAGTTTTGCAGCAGTCCTCTAAGAAACGCCATGGTGTTTAAAGCAGAAAAACCAGGGGAAAAAGGGTGAGAGAGCTCTCAGTAGTCAATTTCTGCAGTTGAACTTAGCTTGTAGGAGAAGGCCAGAAAAGGGGTGCAGAGCTCTCTTTATTCCTTGGAGTTGCTCAAGGCTCCAGCTGCTCCCTGTAGCCTGCTGTGAGGCTCTGCTGTCTATTTTGTCTCAGCCAAATTTTGTATTGTTACGTAGCCTTTCTGTGTTCCTGTCACTTCCTGACCATGGCCTTTCTAATCCTTCAGATAGTGATTTGGATCTCATCCATCCTTCTGTTTCCTGATCATAGCCACCCTCTGAAATGCAAACACTTGCTGTTTACCTAAAAGAAAAAAAATAAAAAGAAGACAACAGGGTAAGGTATAATGCAGATTTCAGGGTATTTGTTTGCAAAACCAGGAAACAGAAACAGTGACAGCTGTTAACAGCTTGAACAAGCTGTTTGTAGTGGTTTCTTGCTTGATAAATATGTTAAACCTTTCCCAGTTTTGCCTTATGTTCTTTTATCCAAGCTGTTTATTAATAAAGCTAGCAGTGATGATGACAGATTGGTTTTCCACAAAGCCATGTGTGAAAGTGTCTTTAAAAATAATTACCCCTGGTAAAAATTCCACGAAATATATTTTTATCATAGAATAATAACAACTTCACAGCCCCGCATCACCATCAACCAAGAAATTCCCATGCTACTACATTTATTTACTTCATCCAGGCATTGTAAGAAAGATAAATAATATTCCTGTTCTAGAGACAGAGTAACTGAGGTACCTAATGAACTTGTTTGAAGTCACACAGTAAAGTTGTCCTGAGTCATACTTTACTTGTACCCACATAGTGCATGGCATCCACAGATGACACCAACGTCAGCAGGGCTACTGATACTACTGTACTAAGGTTACAGGGTTGAAGGAGATGTGAAGATTTGTATATTAGGAGTTAGTGTTGTTAGCATGTTAACAGGTTTAGTTAAAATAGTTCCTTTGATTATTTATGTCTATCCTTTACAGGAGGGTAAGAAGTAAATAAAAGCACCCCAAAAACAACAGAGCGACCAAAAACCAACAACCCAAGGCAAGATCAGGGCTCTCCAGAAGTGTACAGATAGCAGGGAGCTAGCTAGCTAAGCAGCACCCAGGAAAGAAACAATCATGCACGATGTGATTCTTAATATCAGTAGATTCAGAGGACCTACAGGAGGTCTGGGAAGGGGTCTGCTGGGCAGTGATGCTCATCACTGTCCATTCACAAGCCAAGTGTTGAACAAATGCACCTTGGTGTAATAAATTGATATATGAAACAGAAAGTGGTTTCAGTGCTTATATTTCAAACACTTGTGTCCTTGAAATCAATTTCTATATTTTAAGAGTGATATATAGGTGTAAACGTGCAGAGGCTCTGCACTTGACCTATGAAGTTGATTGCTTTTCCGATCATAAACTGGTGGTTTTGTTCAGAAGCTTTTTCGAATCAGTGGAATATTAGTACTGCACAGACAGAATAACTCCACATTCTTTAGTATTCTATAAGCTTGAATAATGATTATCGTGGCCATATGTAATATGTGCTGAGTATCACAGTTGATTTATTCTTACTGGTACATTTGGTGTATTTGAAAATCTCAACTATGTCGAGCTTTTAAAGGAATGTACTTAGGCCCTCTACTGATCATTCTGGGAATAGGAAAGAGGAAAAACTGCCCTGCAATATTAAAATGCTGGCAAAACGGCCCTTTTTTGGAAAAGGGAAGGTAAATGTAGGAAAAGGGTAGCATAAAGAGCTGTTCTATTTAAATAAGGCTATTCCCTAGCATTTTCAGAAATAGCTAAAAAAAAAAAAAAAAAAAAAAAAAAGAAAAAGCCAACCAAGAACTGAAGGACAAAATAACAGTTTCAGTAAAGACAAGTTATTCTGTTTTGAGCTGCTGTACCTTAAAATCTATTAAAAAATCAAGTTTTGCAAAAGGCGCTATGCCAATGCCATTTTTTTTGCCTTATGTTTTAAAAATACCTATTCAAAATCTAGTGCATTCTGTATTCAGGCTAGAACCATAATGAAGTTAGGGCAAGTTCCTCACAGTAACACTTGTCAAATCTTCTCTGAAGGTTTCAGAGGAAGGTCTTTTATGGTCAGGTAATGGGACAATCAGAGTGCAAGTATTTAGTTCATATGCTTAGCCCTGAGAAGCTGCTTGAAAGTGTCAAGTCTCTGAGCACTGCTTAGCATCACTTTCCCCCTCATTTTTGAGTGGGTATGTCAAGGAAAGTTTTGTGATGTTTTTCCAAGTGTTTGATCATAACATAAGTTATTGAGTCTAGAGCTATTTATTTGGAATTGATCAATATCATCTTCTTGTGTACCATTGATTTCTATGTATTGATATTTTAGTTTAGACAGTGTGGTTACCGCACCACACTTGTGTATGCTTGCAGCTTCTTTAAACCCCAGTTAACAAATCGTGTCAGCTCTGTATTAGCTAACGGGTATTTACAGATCTTTAGAAATATGAAGTGTGAGGCAAGCATCAGAACTTTCAGAGGTGAGCCAGTACAGGAACATTACGGGACACTGTGATGAGAAATAATACTGCATTAAAGTGAAACTATGGGGGATTTTAGGAGAAAAAAAGTACCAGGCTGGGCTGTGTGCTTCTGAAATCTGTGCTACTGTCATTCCTATTGCAAATGTTTTCAAAAGAAAGAAAAAAAGAAATTGGGTATCTGCATTTAGTGCTATACTAGTGCAACATTACTGATGCGTCAACTTCCTTCCAGAGGTCTGGTCCTCATAGCCTCCTCACAGATCCCTTCGTCTTGCCTAAACCTTCTTTTTCCTCTAAAACAATGTGACTTCCTCTAAACTGGGTATGGGAGCAGTCCCTTGGCATATGCTGCCCCCAAAACTGTGCTACCTCAAACTCTGGAAAGTCCTTTTTGGCCTGGGCCACGAAGAGATTAGTGAGAGTGAGACAAATGGGCAAGTGACACAGCCCTGGCCGGTAGCTTGACACTGTGTTTGCTAGGGTAGGTGTAGCTGTGGAGTCACTGAGCTCCTGCTTTCCCATGGTGGCCTGGACTGATTGTTGCAAACCACATTTGGCAGCTCTGGTCTAATTTGCTTCCTACTAGTACAGGAATAAAATTCAATAGCAGAGAAATTCTTACAAAATATCATTAGCTTTTAGCCTAGTAGCAGAATCCTGCTATGCTGTGGTAGTCCCAGGTCAGAGAAGGCAACATGTATGTCAAAATAAAACCACATGGAAGTAGTAAGACACGATTAGGCCTGTGTTACTGAGTGTGTTGGAAGGCACTTGGACACCAGTACTTTCCAGAGGGCTGGAGAGACACACAAGGTCCTCTAGGGCATGGGTTTTGTGAAGTTTTTTTCTTGGTAAAAAGAAAAGTGAGTTTGGCAAAGTCTTTATACGTTATTACTGAGTATATCCGTAACAACAGAACTTGTAGTTCTACGTTCATTGCTCTTTAGCTGTCTGCCTTTTTCACTACTACTTCTTTTATTTTTCTTTTCTTTTCTTTTCTTTTGTTGTTTTTCCTCCTAATTTTATTTCCTTAGATCTAACTGGCTAAAACCGTGCTGTGGGAGACGAGCAGCTGTGTGGCAGGTATTTTTGCTCAGTGCAAGTCTCAACGGTTTCCTGGTAGCCTGTGTAGTATTGGTGGTGATTCTTCTGACTCTGGAACTCCTAATAGATATAAAGCTTCTCCAGTGTGAGTAGGAGGATTTTTATGTTTCTGTTTTGATGAAATAAAGGCTTAACTTGCTGGGAGATGTTTGAAGGGGAGGAGGATGCTGGGGATATTTTTTTTCCTACCATTTAAATGATTACTAGGCTGGGTAAGAAATGTGGTTTTGTGGAACCCTAGTATAGTGAAGTCTCTATATAAAATAAGGTCTGTTCCTTATTTTGCTGACCCAATTCAGTGCAGGACAAATTTTCAAAGGACTCAAGCTGAGTGTACATGCAGGGATCAGCTCTTGTTATCATTAGTACTTGAAAAAGTCTGTCCTTCACAGACACACTCCGTATATGCAGGAGAAAGATCATTTGTGCATTGTTAATGTCTGATACTTCTCACATGCATGTCCATAGGCAGAAATGATGGACTTGCTAGGGTATTTGGTGCTCTTTTATTAATTGATTCCTACTGAGGTGAGTAGGAATTGAAATTACTGTTTTCTATCTTGTAATGCACCCAAATGATACAGAATTTCTTTCTGCTTTGCTAACACACTGGAAGCCAAATAATAGCTTAAGTGAAGCTTTGCTTCATCTGAATTCACTCTACGCAGGTTCCACAATGTAAATTTTAATGCTGCTGATTTGCTTTCTAATTAATCTCTGTTTTTCTAGTGTTCTTTTCCTCTATTCCCTTTTTTATTCTTTTTTCTTTTTTTTTCATTTTATGGCACAAAGCTAACATGAACGCAAACACCAGCTATGCTTTTTCTTACGCTAAACATTGAAGAGCAATCTCTAGTATATCTGTAAAATCTCAGATATGTTGAAATGGCAGTGATGGGGTTCAGCCAATTTAATAAATGCAAGAATACATAGCATGAAGGAGGCATGGTCTGGTATATTCTACAGCAACTTTAAACTGAGCAAACAAACCTTGTATTCTGTGGACGTCCTTTTATTTTTGTGTTTTGTCAATTGGTATTAGTGGAGGCAGATTCACTGTAAAGGTTTAGGTATTGCATTTGGTTTTAGATTACTTTAGGGGACTTTATTGATAATTGTAGTAATTTTATAAACCCTGTAAGATAAAGGAATGACTGAGCTGTCTTTCCATGCTGTTGCCACCATTTACACTCCTGTCTGTCCATACTGCACACACTGTTCTGAGTATGGCCACTCAGTTACAGTTGTAGTCTGTAGTGATTTGCCACTTTGGATGAGGAAACCGAGGATTTGGACAAGTCTGTTGCTTTCAAAAAAGATCAGGGATTCCAATTACGGGTCTAAGTCCTTAAAAACTGAAGAATTCCAACAGTATTCACTGAGGTGCTATATCTTTATGTAAAGAGTTGTCACTTCTGTGGAGCCAAAGAGTTTAAAAACTGTTCCTGTTGATTTCTATTCCTAACACAGTTTTGGAGACTTTCTCTGGAAGCACCGGCTTTCTTACCATTTGTTTTTTGAAAAATCTGCTAAAGGCAGCTTTATCGTAGGGATCATTCTTCCTCTGTGTGCCTAGTGCATGATACTCTTAAAAGCTCTGCATTGTACACCTTGTATGTGACCTGTAGGTGTTTAGTAGAGCCAAGTAATTTCACTGTTCAGAGGCTGCCTGCATGGATTTTCTCAGCACCTGAGAAAGGACCCATTCCACTCCTGTTGCTGCTTTGCATTGTAATGAATTGACCCATCAGGCTTCTTACCATCATTAAGTTGAATGCCTTCTATTTTGTTTTAAGTCAGATAAAAGCTATTTTGGTGGGGTTGATACAGGTGCTGCAGTTGTGCCACATGAGGAATGGCTGTAACTTACAGTAAGATTTTAAAAAGCTATTTAGGCCGTACAGTTTTAAATGATTCCTTATTCTATATGAAATCAACCAAATGCATTAGGATGTGTTACAGCACATCACTGCCAATTTTGTTCATAGTAACAACGGCTAATCCACATTATAGACTGTAATTACTTAGGAAGACTCCTTTATTTTTTCTTTTAATAGTGTTTTTCTTGGCTGTGATATTTCGAGAGCATCCTTTTTCTCTCATACTTGTCGTGCAGGCTTTGATTGTGCTGTGCACTTCTCCCATACACAAATCTATCAGCGTTAGTGATGGAGGCTGAATTTGCAAATGTGTAGATCGCACATGAAAAGGACAGAGACCTTTTAGGGTATTTTAGCACAAAGCATATTCATTCCAGAATTAGAAACCCCAGAAAGCAGTGGACATGTCCACTGTCTTATAGTCGCCTTTTTTAATCCTGTCTTCAAAGCTCTTCACACGCATTAACAAAATAAGGTCTCAATACCTTGTGATGTTCTGCAAATGCGGAAACAGATGTGTATTAAGTCACTTGCGCCTCATCTCAGGAAAAAAAAGGTTCTGGCACGTTCCAACCCCCGCTCTCAGAAATACAGACCATGCTGCCCCTTCCTTGTCTTCAGTAGTTTCAGGGAAAGCAACTCAGAAAATCATCCTGCCATCAGCTTCAGGTCTTCCTGAAAACTGTGAAGCTGAAAGGCTTTGCTCCTGTCCATTTGGTTGCTGGATTCAGGCTCTGTCTGACTACAGGCACAGCAGTGCAAAGAAGGTGCACAGTGTGGTGCAGCAGTGTCTCAGTGGAGCAGGTTCAGGGCTTGCCCAAACCATGTAGGGAGCATCTGCTATCTGATCCTTGCAGAAGCAGTAGAGTTTGTATCTCCCAGCAAGTCATTGTCAAGAACAGCATCCACTGAAAACAAGTGCTGGCAATGCAAGCTTCTATTATTGGCGCTCAGGGTTTGTCAGGCTGTGTTCTTCATCCTTTCCCTCCTGGATATTCACTTTGAAGAAATGGGAAGGCAAGGGAAAGAGTGAGGAGGAAGACAGGTTGGCTTATACTGAATCATCTTCTTGAAGACAAAAAGCATCTGGATTCGCAACCACTTCTACCCCATAGCATGAGACAATTAAAATGTGAAATTAAGCAGAACTTTTTGGTTTTTAGCTGCAATTTTTCATATTTTTTTTATGGTGGGGGAGGAGCGGGTGGGTGAAGGGGGAGAAGGTACGAGTTCAACAAGTGTGAAATTCTGTCCCAGATAAAAGTGGAAGCTGAACAGCTTATGTGCTTTGTCTAAAACTGAATCTCAGTGATGTATCCTAAACCACAGAGCAGAGATGAGGACCTCTTGAAGAAGACTTGGTTTTGTAGCTTTTGACTGCATATTTGGAAGGGAGTGTTTTGGAAGAGGCAGATATCCAGGGTCAGTGTATGGGCTGGTGATTCAGCTCTTGTACAAAAGCTTCTTGCTTGGAAGGCATTTTCAGATTGACTGTCTTACTGGCAATGTAACTGCATGCTGTCTGGCAGCCGCGTCCAGGACTCTGCTGCAGTTAGTGCAGCGTCGGAAGTCGAGTTTCTGTCCAAATTCGTGGTTGCTGTATCTCTTTCTGACCACTAAGGGGCAGCTGGAGCCTTGTATGTCAATCGAAAGCTGGTTGAAAAATCCTTTGTGAATGGTTTCCATTTCTTGTTGTTTATGCCACCCTATAAAGACAGTGTCTTGGGAATATATTTTGCCCATTTGTGTTTCATCTTTAGGTAGCTCCTGTGCTGCACTTCTGAAGCCCCAAGTGAGCTTCAGCTGTGGCAGTTCCAGTGGCAGCCCATACGACCAGTTTTCTTTGTATCCTGGTTTCTTACCTCATCCCTTTCCTCCCTTCCCATTTTAAGCAGTTTAAGTTTTAAAATAAGTGCTTTATTTACTGCATGCCCTGTATGTTCTTGGAACTTAGTTAATTCTGCCAGTCTTGTGTCTCTATGAAGACAGTTGCTGATTGCCTTAAACTTTGCTTTGAAACTGCAGGACTGCTATTTTAATCTGCCTGCTGCAGAGGTGGTAGGCTCACAAACACCCTGAAGTAAAGAGAGAATGTCTTCTCTTTGTTCTCTTATTTCAATCTTGAGAGCATGTGACCTTCAGAGTAGGAATTGCCAGCAGTTCTTATTCTGGGCCCTCTCAGCTTTGTTCTGTCAGCAAGGAAGAGAGCTTTGGTCACAGAAATTCAGTTAAACTTACTTATTAAGGAATCCTCCAGATCTCAAGAGATTCATTTGAGCCCACGTAGATAACCGATATCATAGAGCTTCTTAGGCAGTCTTGCAGCAGACTCATTTGTCTGAGTTTATTTCAATTTACCTACAAGCTAAATAAATTGAGCCAAATGAAAGCCCGATTTAATGCCAGTGAGTGTCTGTCAAGGCTGTAGTACTCTGTAAAATCATACTTTTAATGAATTCAGATGTTTTCATGAGTGTTCCTCCCAGTCAGATCCTGAAAGGTCTTTTGTTCAGTCATTTCACTATGAAAGTGGAACAACTACTTCAGCAATTGGCATGCATGAAGAGTACTGATATGGGAAGTTAGTGTGTAGAATCCAGAGTTTCATAAATTACCATTTTAACTTACCCTTTACAGGCCTCTTTTCATTGAGGAGTTTGAAATTAAGTGAACAGAAGTGATTTTGTCACTGTCATTCTGAAGAAGAGTGCTTACAAAGAAATTGTGTGGCTCAACCGACTACTTAAACTGGAATTATTATTTCATTTATTGTAACTTCCTTGAGTGTTCTCACAGGAACTTGCTTGAAGACAAACCTGTCCATATGACAGCCACCTTTCCTGAAAAACACTGTACAAAAATAGTCACGTTTTATTTGTTGTACAAATTAGAATTGCTGATATTTCACAAACTGCTTAAAATTAGTATATTAAGATTTGATCTTCTTAGCAGTTAGCAATTATATCGATTCTTTCTGTTGCTTCTTTCACTATGGTTTTCTAGAGTCAAACTTGACTGCAAGAAGAATGGAGTCCTGAGCTAGTCCTGGCTATTCATGCCACAACAGGAGACCTGTACAAAAGTCTGCCTACCTAGGTTATTTATTTAGATAATGGGAATGTATTTTTTAAGCCCAGTTTAAGCAGTAGTTTTTAATCACCAGTTCCAGACAATTACTGATATTCTGAGCTGAATTGTCAAAGAATGAATATAAGGAATAACGTGGGGAGAGTATAGCATTCTGTTTCCTTACAGAATTCTGGCTCAGATATAGGTATACAGGATTTAGTTACACATCCATATGTAAGTCATAGCATTACTAATTATAGTAAACATAATTTGCATTCTGCTGCTGTAATGACACTCCATCGTATTGTGTTAATTGCAGTTTCAAGTGCTTCCCAGTTTGCGGGAGTAATTCACTGGATCAGCCTAGTCATCCTGTCTGTTTTCTTTTCAGAGGTATGTATAATCTAAGTCTTTCACCACATACAGAACTGCAAAGTATTCTTATACTGTCACTGGAATTAGCAAGAGTTTAACAGTAATTTGACTGGGAATAAATGTATCACACTGTACTTAAACTATTAAAGAAACCCTAAAACAGTAAAAATCTTGTTTAGATTAGTGTTGTTGCTCAGAGTTATTGCCTGGAATTGGCAGGAAACTTGGAAGATCCTGTCTTTCAAATTATAATTGGAAAACTGCAAAAAGAAATCATCATCTCCAAATCCCTACAGGCTCAGTTTCATCCACAATATTATGAGTGTCACTGGGTTCAAGGTACAGCAGTAAGATATTTTCTGCATGAATAAAGATCTACAGGGTTGTTTAGGTTGGGTTTTCTTCACTAAAAAGTCTGTTGTGAGAATGGGATTATCTCCTCTCACAATTTGTGTGGGTAGTTTAGATGTTCTGGTTTGCTGCATATGACACAGAAAGAGAATGAAACAAATGGTGAATTTCTTTTCAAAAATGGTATGGATGTATTGTGCTTTGGAAAAGGCTATAGCCATGATGTAACAAATGACCAGATTGGGATCATCTGTTATAGTTTTCAATTTTATTCCAGAAAGAAGCCACTTAGACTAGTCCTGAGATATCCCAAAATGCTTTCAAGGCCAGTTTTTGAGGTCATAATGTGTTACTTGTCACAAAAAAAACCTCTCTATGTTTGTGAAGTTAGAAGATAGCTTGGACTTAAATATTTGAAAATACCTTTACTAGTTCCATAGGAGAAAATATAATCTAAACAGATGTTAATTCTTCACTCTGTGGTAAATTTAGGTGAAGGTTACAAAAAACAAATCAAAAACCAAGGAGCTGTCATACCTGCAAATGAGTCAATAGATCGCTTGTGTTGAATTCATACTCATTATATTATACCAGTGCTTATTTCCATGGTTCTGTTTATGAAGGGCACGTATTTACATGTATCACTTTGTGTTTCTGCTCATAACAGGGATTTTCTAGCTGGTGTTGCCAGACTGTCAGTGGGTGCTTTCTGAAAGGAGTCCTAGATAACAGGCAGGATGCTCTGCATCCTAACGGCCTAGTGCTGCAGTTAAACAGAGATAGGATTATTGTACCCATCCTTTGATGGTGGTTGTGGCTTGTAGAATACATGTAAGATGACTGATAAAAAAACTCTAAACAAAAAATGTTGCAGTGTGTCTTTCCCTTCTGAATTGCACATCCTAATTCTCAAGGGTCCTACTCATCGTACTCGGGATAGGTAGATGGAGTCCATTCACTGTAAAGAAATCACTTCCTGGAGCTTGGTTCACAGAAAACTTCTCCAGTGGTCCTTAATTTCCTCCTGCTGGGGTGTGGTCTCAAGTTCTATTTTTATTCATTTGCACCACTAGCTACTCTTCTCAAACCCTAGTGCAGTGCCTTGTTAGCTTCTGTATCCCTTCCATAGTTCAGTTTGTCTGCTGACAGTTTTGGGTTGGTTGGGTCTGACAATGCAGGCAGATCCTCAAGGCCAGTCAGTACTCATCTGTCTCAAGGAAGAAATCGGTTCTTTCAGTTCAGCTGAGACAGAGCACCCACAGAAGTGGATAAACTGATTCAGAACTGTTTTATGGGAAAACAGTAGTAGGAGTACTTCACAGAGCCCAAACTGATTGCCCTACTAACCGTACTCAGTTTTGATCTGTGTCGGCTTTCCTTCTCCTCTCTTATATTGGGTTTTTGGAACTACTTTTCTTTGTCTACTTCCTGTTGTCACTTTTTATAAACCTCTTACTACTCACTTTATTATCTGCTTCTGTTTTCCAAAGTATCTTCTTTCACCTGTTTGATTATGGTCTGAATTTACACTGAAATAAAATGAGGCCACAAGGCAGCCATGTAAGGTGCACAGAGGAGTGTAGGTTTTTGGAAACTGGTTCATTAGGCAGCTCAGAGTCCTTGTCTAGGTTAAAGCAACAGAGGGGGCTCCACAGAGCAACAGGATGTACTTCAAAACCCACGGATCTGGAAGACTGAAGGTGTGCCTTTCCTTTGGGGTTTGCTGGGGTGGACTTGTGCCAGGTTGATTTGATGAGCAAGAGCACATCTGTTTATGTTGAAATGCATCTCAGCAGAGGAAAACCAGAGGGTTTCATTATTTTTCAATCACACCAAAAACTGCTTTTTCAAGAGATTATGAAGTATTGCAAAAATTGCAGATCACATTATTTACTCTTTTTATGCCTTCAGGGGATTATTTGCCCACTGATTCCCAATGCCATGTGTCAGTGGTCTTTGTTTGGAATTATTTGTGGAGAAGATCCTGTGTTATAGTGAGATTTTGCAGTCTGTGAGTATTCATTATAGGATGATTTTCCAGAGATGAGCAGGATTAATTGTGTTGCTTGGATATAACAGGCAGCTGCTGAGGATTGATTAGTCCTTCAGTCAGTGCCTTTTCCTTCCAAGCCAAGGATTCAGGGTTTCTAGTGTTCATAAAGGGTTGTTTCTATAGCAAGTACCATGTCCTAAGGTTGGATGTTTATTGTTTCTTCTGTAGTTTGGTTCCCACTAGTTGTATGTGCGAATACACAATTCTTCAGAAAGGCCTCAGCTCAGCCGTAGAGAACAAATAATCTGAAGTTGTAAAAGACTAACTGAAAACCGTAAAACTTTCAGCACAAAATCTGACTGTTTGGGAAAACATGACTGATTAGAAGCTGGTGCTGTAAAGGTATTGCAAGTAATTACAGTCTTATCATATTAGAGATAAACAGGCACTAGCTTTCTGCTTGGTTAAAATGAAGGGGACAAATATGCCAGCAGCTGGCAATGCCAGCAGAACAGCTGCCAACAAAATTAAATAGCTACTTTCAGAGCATCTTCCTGCTGTCTCTATGCTTGTGCTATAGCTATAAGCCATAAAGGAATTTATTGCACTCTGTTAATTTTATGTTTTCTGTCACTCTCTGTGACATTACAATGCTAAAATATCCTTATTCAAGTGAAGTGCACATGAGCTGTTTTTGCTTTATTCCTAGTATTTGAACAGGATTTACTAGTGGTGATGATCGTGTATGTTTATCTCTGTTTACATACACCACTATGATTTGTCTGTGCACCAAATGTTACCCAGATGCTAAGACAGAAGAAAAGAGAGGCACAGAGGGAGAAACCCCAGTACGAACAGCAAGCCAAGGCTGGGGTTACACCCTGTCAAGAGAGCAAATTCAGCCTTGATAATAGTTGGCTGAGGAAAGGAAAATGGGGAATGTCACAGTGTTTTGGTAAGTGGATTGGAGTCTGCTTATGTTTTAATAGTCTTATCACATTGCCAAAAATATTTGATTCTGCAGCTGTTAAGTTCTACTTTCCCGCTAAGATTGATGAGACTGTTTGCGTGCAAGAACTGAGTTCTTGGATATTACTTTTTTTGTATTATTCTGCATGTGCTTCAGGCAACCAAGCGCTCAAGCATTCTGCTAGCTTTCAGCACTTGTGTTTCCCTGGGATTAACCAAGTCTTCTGATGTGCTTAAAAGTTAGGCACTGTGTCTAAGAAATGAGTTCTCAAATTGAGTTAAGTTTGGGGTCTGAGCTGATAAAGAATTGTTTCATTAGCTATGGCTCACAAGCGCATTTGCATTTTCACTTTTAGGAGAAAAAAAAAAAAAAAACAAACAAACAAAACCCAACAGCAAACCAAACAATAGGACTTTCCTTATCCTTTAACTTGAAGGGAGGTGTCCATAGTAGTCTGGCAATTCACTCCTTGCAGTCCTTGAATGGAATGCAACCTCTTAAGGAAGACCCTACTATTTCAGTTCTGTTAAGACAAAAAAAGATCCCAAATGACAGAGCCAAGATAAAATACTGTATTTTCTATATAGATTTTTCATAACAAATTCATAAATTTATATTGGAAAAATCAGTAATATTAAGTTACATTTTTGTGAGCTTCAAACAGTTGAGCAGAAAGATAATAATCTTCTATTATTTCTATAATACTTCCATAAGCTGTGGCTTCTTTTGTGGGTGTTTTCTTTCATTCCACATACAGGCAACTTTTCCCATGGTGCATAAATGCACTGCATTGCTGGCTGTGTACATTTTGATTTTTAAGGGGGTTGATTAAGGGTGGTACCTAATAACAAAAGTGTGGATTTTACATACTAGTATAAAGGTAAATTTAAGCTTCCTTCTTTGCCAGTGTGTGTATTTAATATACTGTGAAATTTCCTTTCTAACCGATTTTCCTGCTTCACAAAAAAAAGCAGTTACCAAGGAAAATGGTTTTGTAGAGGTCTAGGAATTAAGACCTAGCAGCCACCTTCCTGAAACACCAGCATGGCCATTTCTTTTATATGGTGTGCTTTATCAGTGCTTCATCTGTGCTTTCATTTCTTGATAGTAACAGTCCAGCACTTTCTACACAGTGCATTTCAAAGATAAGAATCAGTGCTAGTGTAATCATACCCAGAGGGAACTTCTGATCCTGGGTTACTTAGCGCCAGTTCTCTCCACTTACCTTATGGTAGTACAGTGCATCTCTAGTGAGCCATTTCTATTCCTGAAAAGCCCTTTCAAATCTATGCAGAATTGTCAGTTAAAAATCAATTATTGTTCTCCATATTGTAGAGAACAAATATTAAGGGAGAGCAGAAGAACAAATAGAACTGCAGAGTTTATGCAAAAGTGCGTTTGGATACTACATGATATCAAAATGGTATTGGTGGCAGTTAGTGAAAAAGAATATACTGCATTCATGCCTATTAGTGCTTTTGCGCTTAATTATTTCTGCATGATCACGTGTGCTAATGGAGCCACAGCAGTTCCAGATTAGGTACATGGAGAGTGTTTCGTACTGGCTAATATGTGAGATGAGGTCAGTAGTTAACATGTTTCCTTTCAGACCCTTGGCTGAAGGAAGCTGTGTAAGGAGGATGCCTGTGCACTGGAACCAGAAGGATGTCTCTGTATGAAGGTGCTAACATGTTCCTTCACGTGCGGAAAGGAAAACCCTTTTTATGTTCCCTCAGCAGCCCCACGTTAAATCATATTTAGAGTATTGAGACAGTTTGTTTTCTTTGTGCAGATATGCCTTAGAATTTCAGTGAAAATACCTTTGTGCACACCTGTCCAAAGGGAGAAAGATTTTCACTGTCAGTTGCTGTAAAGATGTTAAGTGTTCAGCATCCTTTAGTTGCTTATTGACCTAGCACTTCATAAATGCTGCTTAAGCATAGGAGAAAATGAGCCAGATTTCTGTGTGCTGCCAGTGGGGTTGCTGTAGGAAAGGTTGTATCCCAAGCTTTGAAGAAGGCACTGCTTTTTCTCATTCATTTCCAGATGGCTGCCTGCTGTGGAACTTGCTGGGGTGGACCCCAGGTTAACCAGTATAGCTGAACTTATGGGCTCATAAGTAACTTGTGCTTACGCATTTTGTGCGGCTTCTCAGTGGGGAGTGGGGGAGGTGCTTACAGAGGAGCTGGGATGCTTTTGTCTGAAAGTGGTCTGCTCAGGGCCTGAGTTGAGGCTGCAGAAGTGCCTTGGTTGTACAGCAGGTGTACTTACACTTTGTGCTTACATCACGTGCTTGCAAATTTAGAGATAGAGGGATTTGTGAAGCTGCTGTTGTGCATCTCTTCCTCCACAGATAGGTTAATAAGAAAATTGCTGTGAGCCTTATTCTTATGCTGCATTTGTAAAATGCTTTGAAAGTAAAATGTCTTTAGGACTGCAGACCAGCAGCTTTAGCAGTTCTTGGTGTCTGTGCAGAGTCCTGTAATGTTTTGCAGAGTAAAGAGCGCACTGCATTTTCTCTTCTGGCCTGTGACTGCCTTTCTCAGCCAGACTTGGCCAGTGCGTCAGGGACACCATTTCTGAGTCAGTGGTGGCTGGGTCACTGTCCTGCTCCTTGCCAGTATGAGGCTGGGCTCTGAAAGCACCATGGGCCCCATCTCCCACAGCAGTGTCTCCCTCTGCCAAACAGGATTAAGTGCTGTTATCAAGGTTTGGAATGCCAAGACAGAGCTCAGCACAGCCATCCCGGGCCAAGTGAAGCAACTGGGCTCATGGGGTTTGGCAAAACCATGCATAGGAACAGTACTGAAAAATCTAGTGGTGTTCTGCAATTAGTTAGTGCTGGTATGTTTGGCTTAATATATTTGTATTTGGAATGAAGAGGAGGTGCATGTATTCATCACAGTCATTTTTTCTGTGCAGTTCTTGGCACAATCACCCCTCACACATAGACCTGCAGAGCTCTCTGTCATTAGCACTGTTCTCTAATGGAGAAAGTAGCATTTTGATCTGCACATAGCTGCAGTTGGACTCTTCATGTCTGTAGTGTCTGTCAAAATCTGACCTTGATACTGCTATTGGCAGAAAATATCCCTACCACATATGCTTTCATGTGAATTCAGTTTCAGTCTTTAATTGGCTGACTCTTTTATTATTTTGATCTTCTGACAGCCAGGTAAAAACTGAGGAAAGGTGCCACTGGATTTTTAAATGGGAATTCACCATTGGTTCATTCTGCATTCTTTCTCATCTACTGGTGCTGCTTTATAGCTGTTGTGCTTCATAGTGGAGGATCAGAGAGAAATTTATCTCTCCCTTGTCCTGTCCCGTTTTTAGTAAGACAACAGCCCTGTACTCCAGAGAGAGAGAATTAGAACTTCTGCTCTTCAGATTGATGAAATGTATCTTTAGGCATTGAGAGGGAGCAGTGCTGCTTCTCTTTTTGTAGAAAATAGTAAGCACAGGCTTATCAAAGGTGGCAAGGCAGGAGAATCTTTCCACATTCCAACTGTGGAGGCCCCACAGTGGATCTTACATAGGCTTGGGCCAGAGGTTGGGCAGTGGAGGGTTGGTAATCTAAATCTCACCAGTCTAAAAGCAAAACTTTGGTAGAATGGAAGGACTGGTGCAGATCTGAATTGGAACTTTTTATGCAAGTTTCACTGAGTCAAGGTAGTGGTTGGAAAGCAATACCTGCTTGCATAATACAGAAGTGCATCTATTTCTAGATCCTCATTATTATTCAGAAGAAAAGCCTAATGCTTATGTAAGACAAAAAATGATCCTATAAATAGATGTAGGACTAAACGTTTGTCTAAAATTACAATAACATTCATCATCTCCCCCCCCCCAATCTATTTTACTAGACTATTTTGAGGATTGTGGTCCTTGGCATATGGGATTACATTGAAAACAAAGTAGAGGTAAGCACTCTTACTCTTCGTACTGTTTTCCAGGCAGACACAGTAAGAATATTAAGAACTGCTTTGGGTGCTTTTTTTTATAGACCTGATGTAATACAGCATCTTTTAAGTCAGATAAATAAGTTTATACTTTTCAGTCTATATATCTATATAAAGCTGTATGATGCAGTCTCTTTTTCTGCGAGAGACTCGGAGTGTGACTTTCTGGAATATTTTATGGAGGGAAGGTTGTGTCATTTCTGCTCTTTGTGTCTCTGTTTTCTTGTTAGAGCTGTGCTAGTTTAACTTGATATCTCTACCCTGAGATAATGAACAGTACAGGTTATGTGACTTGTTATGTCATTGTTATTGTTATGTGAGTTTTGTAACCACATCCCCATAATCAGGTTGGGATTAGAACTGAATTGCAAATTCTGTGTAGTTTTGTGATAGAAAATACTGGTTTGGCAAAACCCCTAATTTTCTTGTGAAATCATTTTTTAATTAAATTGAATTCTGACAAATACCATAATTTATACCTCTAATTAGCAATGAGGTAGAATATGCAGACTGTTGCAGAGGAAGATAAGGAAATGCATGTGTTTGAATAACTCATAATCTAAATCTGAGCAGAAATGTGGAGATCAGGAAAACTAAAAGCTCTTTGTTGATACTGTCTGATAAACTAATACTGCACAGGGTGCACCCAAAGAAAATGTGGGTTTTCTCAGAGCTGAAGTGAGTCTAGAGACTTGCACGTTTCTGTAATAAAGTTGTAAACTTTTTTAACTTTGTTTGCTAGAAAACTTACATGAAACTGAAGTTATTGATTCAGAGACTTATTATGAAGGCTAAATGTAGCAGTTTCTGATAAACAGTTTTGCTAATTTGGAATGGAGTGATAGATATCCTTTAGTGCCCTTCAAATGGTCCTAGTAAGAAGTGTTTCTTTTCAATACACTGAATTGTTATGCACAATTCTGAATATGTAGTGCTTATACAATCTGATGTCTTGCCTCCTTATGCAAATCATTAATCACTGCTCTTTGGCAGCAGGGAAGGGTCTCGGTAGGAATGAGAATGTAGTATTCTGTTCTACCCTGCTAGGCGAGTGTAGGGCAGACACAACACTATTGCCAGTTTGCTCTGAAATGTCTTTACTCATGCATTTCTAAAATGTTGCACAATTGCCTTTTCTGATCTAATCCCAATGCAACCAATGTCATACAAATCATTCTGAATAGTTCCAGTTGTCAAAACCCTTGAAAACCTAACTGCCCAATAAAGGTGAGAGCAAGGAGTCTGTCTGTCTTGATGCACAGCCATTGCCACACACGTTGCATAGTCAGGATGTGGCAAAGAGCCATCAAGTCTCTTTGCTCCATCTTTTTCTACTTGTCCTCTTGATCTCTTCATTTAGACAGTATGATCTATGGGCATGGACCGTATCCTTTTTTTGGGATGGCATTATGCTAAGTAACAGGTAATAAATACCAATGATAATGAAACTCTTTGGCTGTAATACCATTTAGGCTATCACTTCTGCTTGGGAATTTTGGCTAGTATTTCCAAATACCTTTTTCTCTCGCTGCCCTCCCACCACAGTTTGTGTCTCCTCACATCATACAATGCACTAAGGAATTCTGTTGTGCTGCCTGAAGAAAATGCAGCCTTTCTGTGGCTTGGCCACTTCTCATATCCCTTTCAAACATATGCCATAATTACATTTCTTTTGGGCAAAGCGGGAGCCCTTTGAGCTCCCAAGCAGGAATGGCAGGGCTATGACCTCTAGGACAGCTTTGAAAAAAATTATTTCTCTCTAGGTGTTTGATGGTGCTGTCATAATCTTGTCCTTGGCACCAATGGTGGCCTCAACAGTGGCTAATGGCCCCAGCAGCCCATGGGATGCTATCAGCCTTATTATCACACTACGCATATGGAGAGTGAAGAGGATCATTGATGGTAAGTGGTGATTCAGTTTGTGGCTCCAAGAATTACCTGGCAGGCTGGGGAAAAAAAAAAAAAAAAAAAAATACATTTTAAAACCATGTAAATATTGTTTGTCACCACGTTTCTATCATTCTCCTTCCTCTTATTTTTAAGAAGATGGAACAGAAGAGAGTTCTGATTCCTATGGAGGCAAGTAGGTCTGCAGTTCATGGCTGTATCTCCTGTTCCCTATGAGTCTTTATAATTGATTGGTTTGTTTTTCTGTTGGGTACCTTCACATCCCCTGTCCTTTAAAGCAAATGCTCTGAACTGCTTCCTATCTCCTGCCACCAGATGTCATTTCTGATTCTGCAATATAATTGCTTCCAATCTGCCTTTCTGATACTTGCTGTACCCTCCCTATTCCCATACAGCTAGCTCTGTCTTGGTGCTTTCTTTAACATGCTCTCATCTGTAATACAATTTTTTATGTCAAATTCCAGGAGCATTTTCTTACCATGGGGGTTCCATGCTGAAGGTGCTCTCTGCAATGGTGGTGCTCTGCAGCATAATACTGCAGCGTGTATCGGTGTTGTTTTGTACAGACCTTGCGGAGGAGCACCAGGGGAGATAAGAAAGCCCCAGAAGCGAAGGTTCTGGAGAGCAGAACCACTGACTGTTGAGCAGTTTGAGGCATTTCTTTTTACAGGGAAGAGAAGTGGAAGAGGAATTAATGAAGGGTCATTTTGCTCATGCAGGAAAGATCGGAGTCAATTTGTTATTTGGGGTTTAGATGCCCAGGAAACCCAGTATTCAGAGTTGTGGAAGGGTCGTGTGCAAGAGAAGTTGAGGATCTTGCGTAGCTTCAGAAAGCATCAAGAATTGCAGTATGCATTGAACATCTTTGCTGGTCAGTCTGAGTTTGCCATGGTTATGACAGGAGCAAAATTTCCAGAGGGTTTCAGAAGGCTTATTAAAAACTGGGCTGTAACTCGAAAAGCAATAGAAGATAAATGCCTTTTTGTTTTTAAAATACCCTTCTTAGTCTGCTGTTTCCATTAAGGACTTATTTCTTACCACAAAGTCTAGGAATTAAATGCTTAGGGCTCTGGAATAGTTCTTTCCTAAGGGAGCCATGCTATTCAGGTTTATACGGGATGAGTCTAACTCTAGGCAGAAAATCCACCTAGCTAGCAATTCAGGAAATCTGTCGTAAACATTGGAAAAGGTCTGTATTAGTGCAGCAGAAGCTAGGAAGAGTATGCAGAGGATGCATTTCAGCTCAGCTGGACAAATGGAGGTCTCACCCAGTAAGACCTAGATACTGCTGACCTGCATTTCATGTGTTGGAAATCCTTCCCCAGAAGAAATATTCTAGTGCTATTTCTGTAAGAAATACTCTAGATGCAAGTGAAAGGGGTGTCATTCTTTGGTCTGTAAAGGGTTTCCCTCTGGTTAAGAAAAAAAAAAAAAAGACAGCTGGATTACTTTAAATGCTTATTTGTGTTTTCCAGCCTATGTCCTTCCAGTAAAAGTGGAGATGGAGATGATGATTCAGCAATATGAGAAGGCAAAGGTTATTCAAGATGAGCAGCTGGAAAGACTAACCCAGATCTGCCAAGAACAAGGGGTAAAGTTCAGTTATGTCTTTATTTACACATAGCTTGTCATGGCAAATCAAACAGTTCATGTACTTTGCTGCAAGCTAAGGTTTGAGAAGTATCACTAGGACATCTGTTGTAAGGTGTCAGGTCTCTGTTAAGTATTAGTTGCAGCCTGGATATTGTCAGGATGCTATTTGTCAAAAAACAGTTGTCTCCCTCTGCTTGTTTTTTTTTTTTTAAGGTGAGTATAAGAAATGTGAGGAAGTGAAAAAGAATTCTTCAGTATGTAACTTATTGAATGAGTCCAAATAGCTTGTCATAATACTAAGAACATGAAAAGGTCATTGCCTTTGTTGGAAACTGCAGGTATATTAAGGCCTTATTCCCAGGAAAGGTATATGCAGTTGAAAGCTAATTAATCTCTCTGCTTTCAATGCAGAAGGCAGCTTCCCTGTAGGTCAGTCAGAGGCTATTTTGGCAGACTCAGAATGTTGCAATAGAAGCTTCCAGTTCCTGGAAGCAAGTCAAGATTTAAGACTTTTCCCAGACCCCCAAATATTCAGTGATTTAGTCTTGAGGTAAGGGAAGGTGAAGCTTAAAATATGTCAAATGAATATATATACATGAAGAAGGTGTAAACCCACTGTCAGGGCAATGAGCTAGAGTTTTTGCAGTTTATCTCATACAAATGAGTTCTTGAATAACCTGCTTTAACGTAGAAACCGGGGATGTATGTTGAGGCCCAGGCTAAGCGAGTATTCAGATGACCGTCAAACCACAACAGAATGATCCTCCAAGTGACTTCTTGTTTCAATTGTAAGGGTAACTATGAGGCGTCCAAATAAATCTTGGAGATTTCTAGCTTAACAACCACTCACCACTTGTGGTAGGTGCTTGCCAAATACAAAATGAGGAGACCTCAAAGTATGAATGGCTCAATCAACCGAAAGGTTGAAAGGCTTGAGTAGACAGCCGGAGAGGCAGCTTGTCCCAGATAAGACCAGCTGCCCAAAAGGTGCCTAATCTGAAGCAGAGATTTAGGTGCCCATCTTTTACCAAGGAACCTAAATTACTTGTGAAAGCACCAGTATTTAGGTTCCCACATCGCTTTTTAAATTTAGTTCTAGGTCTCCTGGGTCTCAACCTAGAATTCTGCAATGAACTCTTGGTTCTAGGTTGCCTTGTCTCTGTAATGAACTTGGCAGACCTCTTGACAGTGTGTGTGTCATTTCACACTGGTTTTGAGTCTCTCATGTTAAACATAACAAATTTCTAAAGCTTAGGCTTGACTTCTGCCAAAAATCAGTTGCTTACAACTATGTATCTTTAGTGGCAAAACTGCAGTCCTCTTCACACAACTTTGCACAATCACATTAAGTGATTCATGGTTCTCTCCTGGTTGTGAACAGGGAAATGGTGTATGTACCCCATTTGATGGGGGATATATTATCCTTTGGTCAAATGCACTAGGCACATCAGCGATGTCTTGAGTCCTGTGGCAGTATTTTGCCTGTCAGACCATGCTATTAGGCTAAAATTCTTGACAGTCATCAATTTGAAAGCATTCATTCTTAGAAAGTGCATTATGCAGCCAGGTAACACTCACAATCTCTAAACAATTTCATGCTCTTTGAGTAAAGGTGGGCTCGTCCCACATGGGGTTCAAGAGCAACTTTTGCTGTTGTCCATTCTGACCCATGTCCTCCTTATCTGCATGCCTGCCTTGCAAGATGTCTGAGGATAGTAGCCCTAGTCAGAGCTCTGTTGGTGACAGCATAACTGTACATCAAGCACAAAGAAATGCTGTACTGGTAAATGAGTGAATCTGTGAAAACAGAGCAGGTTCCCTCCTAGCTTTCAAATGTCATCAGCTATGGGAAAAAATGGACTATAGAAAAATGACAGCATACTAATCCCTCTTATTTTACTGTCCTGACTTCCTGCCAAACAAATGTCTCAGCTGTGTAATATGAGGTAAATGCACTAATTTGCTACAGTTAGCAATGTAAGACATTGATACAGGTACTGCATCTTCCCTTTGTAAATTATAAGCTTCTTAATTCAGTCAAGGATTAGTTGTCAGCATTATAATATTCACATTAACATTGTGTACAGTATCTGGTGGGAAATATGTCTCCTAATGGCATCTAATGTCTAAAATCCTGCCAGGTTTTTTTTTGCTTTTTCATTTGTTGATCTTTCCTGACCTTTTTAGAGGATTGCTCATTCATAAAGTTGAAGTGAGCATCTCTGTGGTTTCGAGTGGAGCTTTGCCTACTCTCTGGATATTCTCAAATCTGGAGCACTGGCAGGGAGACATTCCAGTTTGCCTTGTCTGTGTGGTGCCACCTCTGGCATGGGCATCTAGGATAGCTGGGAGCTACAGGGGGTGACTGCTTGCTTCAGATACTTGCTGGGGCACCTCAGACTCTTGCTGGGGCACCCCAGTGCCAGCCCAAGTAGGGAGAATGGGCCAGCCACCATAGTTGCCTCCCTCCCAGCAGTGGATGTAGATACTGATTCATCCTGAGGCTCCATCTTCATGACTACACTGATGATTTGCATTTATTTGGTAATTATAGAGAGGGCTGAAAACATTCCTGTTAGAAAGATTTCCCAGCACTTCCTTTTCTGAGATCCTGTGTTGAGTTTCTGACTGCTTTGCTTCTTGTCAGACAATTGGGATTGTAATTCTTAAGGTCTGGCATCTTCTGCAGATGAAATTATTTTGAAAGTTTCAGACAAAATATTCCTCATTTCTGAAGAGGAAATGGGGGGAAAATAATCTGTTTTGTTCAGCATTTAAAACATAATAACTGGGGACCAGTTCTGTGAGAAGTCCCATGCCTGCCTGTGTGAAGCTGATAACACAAAAATAGAGTTATTGCTTTAAAAATACCAAAAGCAGGGAAGAAGCAACCTCCCTTCATCTTACTTTTTGAATGCTGTTTCTTTTGTCAGTTGTATATTTTTTGGCCAGTGGTATCACAACTATAAAGTACATTTCCATTCCTGAATGACATTGGAGACGTACTTTTGCAAACGTGCAAACTCTTTCCAGATGTTGTTTTTGGCTAGCTATACATCTGAAAACCAGAATGTATTTTATAAATTATAGTTGCATGGACCACTGCTTTGTTCTATGTAGTACCCCCTGAAACTGTTTGAATAGTTTGCTTTTTATTTATTCTCCATTAGCCAAGAAAGAAGTTGTTAATAGGGAGTGGAGCATGAGGGCGGTCAAGGCAGAAAACACTGCGAGGGCCGAGATGGCTGCACAGGACTTCCCAAAACATGAGAAGTGTTAATAGTGACAGTAATGGAGATTTCTAGCAATGGGTAAATGTAAAGAGGTCTCACAACAATTACCATCAAAATTATAAACAGAGTGTAATGCTGATGCTGTTGTTTTATCAGATTAAGTTGAACTCAACACAAAATTCCAAGGTTTCATTAACAGTGCAGATTCCAACAAGGGAAGATTGCTTTTTTCCTCTGGAGTCTCCTGTAAAGGAATTTCTATTTCTGATAATAGAAATTATTATACTGTTATTAATATATCTAATAGAAATTATACTTACATGATCTTTTCTGCTTAACTTTCACAAGAGTCATTCAGCTGACCACAGAGCAGGCAAGACTGTATGTTGAGCCTTATCACAAGAGCTCCTTTTCTGTCAGCTCCTATGGAATTGGGGTTTTCATCATTCTCAAAGCTGCAACAAGTATAGGAGCTATAATTTCTTTTTTATCTTGGAATATAATTTGTACAACAGCTGCTGGTTTAATGACAGGGCTATTTAGCTGGTAAAATTACCTACTGGAGAAATAACTTATGTTATCCTTTTGCAATATTTTTAATTTATTTCCAACTACCAGTCATTTTCTTGGGCAATGGAAGGCAGCCAAGGTCATCCCGTGTTTCACTCTGCCAGTAAATCATTAGTTTGCAACTGTCTCCTGATTTTTATTGTTATCAACAATGGCTAAACTAATGGAAATAAACATTGGATTGTATCCTAGTGGCAGATGAATTTTAGGGCAGGGCATTGTGTACAGACAGCACTAATAGAATTGAGCAAAGTTATTGCTCCTGCATTAGACACGAGTAAGCTTCTGGCTAAAATGTTCATTGATCTCTCTGAAACTATGTCAAATATACTCTGTTGCTAGACCATTACGGGCAAGTACTGTATGATTCACTGCTAAGTCCCTTTTTGAGTCTTACATGCATGTTGTACAGTACCAGATGGATGGGTGGCATGTAAACTGAAATGTTACCTGGAGCTCTGGGTAGGTCTTGGTCAGTTTACCTGCTTATAAACAGCCACCCAATGCATTCTTTGAGCGAGGAAGTGTGAAGTGTGCTCCATAGTTCTTTCTGCTTTGTTTCCTGCCAAAATATTGCTAAGTTTGTGCTACAAGAGGACCTGTAGCAGTTTTTGAAATGCTAAGTTTAAATTTCTCATCAATCAACTTTTTCATGCCTTTTTCAATCCAGTTACTCGTTCTCACATGAGATGCTCTGTATTGCCCTTTTTCTTGGTAAAAAGTGTATTTTCGCACTAGCCACGTGTATTCAACTCCCTCATGGGAGGGTGTGATCAGGCTCTTCTCAGAGGTGCAGAGTGACTGTGCATAAGCTTGGAATGTCCAAAATTCCTATTAAATATAAGAACAAACATTTTCAGTAGGAGAACAGTCAGGCACTGGAGCCCACTGCCAGGGAGGTTGTGGTATGTACAACATTGGATACTCATAACTTGACAGGACAGGCTTTTAGCAACCTGAGCTAAATGGACTTGCTTTAAGCAGGGTGGTGGACTAGGTGACCCTCACCAGGTCCATTTCAGACTAGATTATGCTGTGATCCTATAAAGTTTTCAAATATATTTTTTCCATTGCAAAGTGTGTTGGAACTTCCTGATAAAGGAACCCTCGAGAAGCTACCAAAGTCTATGTGATTAAAGATAATGAACAGTGTATGTGTCATGGTAAATAATATCAGTAGGTGTCTCAAGTGGACCAGCACTCAATTTGTGATTATCTGGAGTCAGGAGATGGTTTGTCTTAGGATCTGTGACCACAAGTTATCTTCTACACAGCAGCGTTATTTGCCCACTGGCTCTCTGTGGGAATTAGAAGACTCTTAATACAGAGATGATACCTTTGAGTAAGTCTTAATTTAAACAAATCAAAGCATGTGTATAAGTTCATATGCTTTGTTTTCCTCATGATATGCATAATATGCACCCTTCCTTACAGACTGAAGGAAGGGTGTTCTGCCTGGAAAGACAAAACACTGTCTTCTGAATGCAGCTTCTCCTGCAGTACTCTGTGTTATGGAGGCTCAGGTCTACATTCAGGTAGCTACATCAGCTCCTACTGCAAATAGAAATTTCATGTGTTTAACTTGGCCCAGAATTTTTAGTTAAAAAGACTGCTATATTTTATACCTTTTAATGATTTATTTAACCTGCCCTGGACTGCATGACATGCAGTCAGAGCAATCTCATTAGCTCTTTTACACATTAGAGCTGCCTGAGGTCAGTGTTCAATACAATGTTCAATAGATACAAGCACTTACAACATAATTTGCTCAGGCAATCTCTCATTGAATTACACCCGTAAGGAACACCCACTTCTCTTAGAGTTAACCTTTGTTTTTAGTGGGTTGCTTTTAGTGCCTAAAACTGTATTCCGGCTTCTACAATAACTTGGGAGAATTTGTAAGTAATAATTGGAAACAAGTAATATTGAACTGATCTCCTGTGTAGATATACACCAAAGATCTCTGTTTCTTATTTAACTTTTCCTAGATATTTTATCGAAAGTCCTTTGCATTTTTTGAAATCAATCCTTATGATAAATGGTGTTTTTTCCACTCAGTCTCTTTCTGAACATGCTAGAGACTTCAGAGAGTTTCGGTTTGCATTTGGAAGCAGCATATTGGGTTTTGGTTCTGTCTTATGGTTGGTGTCTGTAGCAGTTACAGTTCTGCATCTCAGTGGAACACATTGTGTGGATCACTTTGCATTAGCCACAGTGAATGTGGGAGTGAGACAAACATCATTATTTCAATGAGTACCCTCTTCACTGTCAGTAAAAAAATGACAGTTGCACACATAATAGCATTTAATTCTAACTTTCCACTGTTTTAATGACACATATACTTCAGGGCAAACATGAATGGGACCTGGAAGCTGACCATGTGAGGTAATGGAAAAGCGGAAGGAAGAGCCTGTGTTAACCAGCTGCAGCTGCATGGGTTTGTAGGCAACGTTAGTTTCTGTTATCTTTCTAAACATCTCTGTGTGCTATTATTCACCTTCACGTAATGTTGATGTCCAGCATAGTGAGATGCTTTACTGTGCCTAGGAATTCAGTCCTCAGATCTGCTCTTGGCAGTCTCATGTTCTGCTCTGGATTTTAGACCAGCTGAACTATGAGCTAGCTCACAGTAAAGAGCTGAAAATAAGACAAACATGTGGCTTGTGTTTGCAGCTAGCAATAAAAGAGTTCACATACCACTTAAAAAGTTGCAAGTCCTGCATACATTTCTAATCCTCACGCAGTGGATGAGAGAAGCATTGCATGAGCCAAGACATAACGTCTTGGTTTCAGTTTCTGCTAGAATGTGACATCAGTGTGATCTTCACCAGCAGGTGCTTCCTCTGCTGCTATAGGCGCAAGCATGTACTTCTGTCTTTCAAACATGAGATGGCAGCAAAGCCCGTTCTGTGTTTTGACATTAGTACTGGCTGTTCGCCTGAATAACTCTGGTGGTTATTTTCTGTGTGGATTCCAGTTTCTCGTGCTGCCTGTGTGGTAGGGATTCACCCAAGATAGTAATTTTTCCCGTATAAATAGGGAATCAAGAACTGCTTGGGCAAAATGTAGTTGTCCAGCATGGTGATCCCAGCAACGGTTGCTACTGCTTGGTCCAGCATGCCAGGCTGAGCAGTTCATGGCTTATTGGCAAAGCCATATTAAACAATACAATTTATTAACTCATCTACTGCAAACTGGCTGGTGACTGGGCATGGAAATTGTAAAAGATTGACAAGACTGTGGATAGTTGGAAGCATTTGCTTTATTCATTGGAACATGTGAGTGGGCATCAGGAAGTCTGGGCTCTTCCCTCCATTCTTGCTGTAGGTTCACTGTGGCAGGAAGGATCGTGTGATGCGGTGCCTTTTTCACATCTATAAAATGCACTGATTCCCTTCAAGCTTTTGATTGTTACAAGGTTCAGCCAATCGTTGTAAATGCTTAAGCTGGTTAAATTGAGTGGCAGAAATCCTATTCTTGAGCTGACTTTTAGGTAGTTTTATCTATTTGTGTTATAAAATACCTGCCAATTTTTTACTCTTCCTCAAAAAACTGCTTGGTGTCCTGCCTCTAAGCCAGAATTAAGCATTTTAGTGGCAATATTTCTTTTTCTGACACACAGGAACATTTTTGAAGGATGAAATGTGAAATGTAGAAAACCAGTAGTGAGGCCTAATGCTTATTGCCTTTTAGTTTGATCTAGACAGGTAGATATGGTTACACAATCATTAAAAAAACAACCCAAAAGCCTCCAGTTTAGTTTCTTGCCTGTCATGTTTGAGAACATTTCTTCCCTTAAACCAAGGGAGTTTGTAACAGGGGAACTTTCTCCCTTTAAAGGTGAAATGTAAGATATTTTGAAAATTTGGGGATTTATTTTTTTATTTTTTTATTTTTTTTTTCAAAATCAAGGGTAAAACTTGAAGTTCTCTGTGTTGTAAAGCTGAACTCCGGGCAGTCCTTTCATGGCTGACTGACATGTCCATATTGGCACCTTAACCCTCAGGAAGCTTGGGGCTGGCTGGGAAAAGAGTTAGCACCAGTTTGCTGCTGCTTCCTAGCTGACAGATTGACACAAAAATCACCACCTGGGATCTACCGTGGAGGTGTCTTTGAAGGAGCGGGGCTGTATTTTGATGTTTGCTGATACTGATTCGTCTGACTGCCGCTGTCAGAAGACCTTTGGTTAAGAGCAATGAACGTTTCACGCAGCCAGCTGTCTGTAGCTGCCAGACCAATGTTGATTTCAAGACAGAGAAAATTCTGTGTGCTTTGGTAGATCCCTGTATTTGGTGTTTTGAATGTGATCTGGAAAGCTGAAACTATCCTTTTGCTCCCTAGATTTGAGTCTTGCAGTGGGCCTTACAGTTACTGGTAGTTCCTTCCCTTAAGCTCTGGAAAGCAGAGTCTCCAGATGTGACAAACTGGAATTCCTTTCTCTTTCCTCTTTTTTTCTTTCTGAAATCTGCAGAAACTCTGTTTTGTTTCCCTTCCAGTTGCTTGCACAGCTTGGAGGAACTGCTGGTGCTTTGCAGCATGCCTGAGGTTCACACTATGTCTGATGTGGACCGCAGTGGAGCAAACTAGGTCTGCTGATGGATTCCAAAATCTGACAGTGGAGTAGATTTGAGTCAGAATCTGAGAGGCAAGAGCCATAACCAGATTCATTTAGCCTACATGCTGTTACACACCAGTTCTCAAGCATTGAGGTGCTAATTCCATCTCTGTTGTAAATGCAGAGTGATGGGTGCAGCGTGGCTTGCTGAAGCATCATGCTCTCTGGTGGCTTTTCCGGCCTTGAACTATGGGAGGCCCAGCAATGCTAAATTTTAAATGCCTAAGCCTATTACTTGCCTCATTTGCTTTCCCCTCTCAGGCTGTCTATAATTAGACATGAGTTGGTCACTGCTGTACTACTGATCTTAAAAAGAGTTTAAAAGAGACTCTGCCACACAGCCCCATAGCTGTGAGTGGAAGGACAGTGGGACTTTATAGTGCTTCTATAAGGGTATAAAGGGTCTCTGCAGCCTCTCTAGAAAAATTATTTTCCTTCTTGTGTTGTGGAATACCCATGGCTGTCAAACACTAGAGACACATGCTGTGTCCGTCAACCAGATTGTACCTGGTAGCTTCTGCCTTTTTGTCAGGTGTCTGCTTTATAACACCAGTCATGAGGCAGATCACCTCCTGACTGCAGAAAGTCATTAGCTGCCGAGGCTCATATATCTGAGGAGAGCAGCCAGAAAGGTAGCAACCTTCCCCAGGATTTTCTGCACACTGTTGAGTGCAGAAGGTTTCAAGCTGGAGGAGGACTGTGGTGTCCCCCCCACCTTGCCCAGATAGTGGGGGAGGACCATTGTGAGTGCTGCTTAGAGAGCCTCCCTCCTCATTACAAAGTCTAGCAGGTTAGGGGTGTTTGTCATGAACCTAAATCCCTAAATGCCTGTTGAGAGGGATCTTACATGAAGATTTAATTTGATCTGGCAGTTTTAAAATTGTCCAAAATCATATCTTCACGATGCAGACATGTACCAAATAGAAAACCAGGATGAGGCAGTCATTATTTTTAGATTATGTGAACAACAGTCCAGCTCACTTGGGCTGTAAGAGAACATCAGCAGCTTGGATTCATGTCCCGGCTCAAACACATTTAAGTTGCTTTCACCAGTCTGTGGTTTAGAGACAAAATGAGTAATGGCTCCCAACTGCAGAGTATAGACTTCAGACTGTGCTTACATGACATAAGTATGTGGTGTTGTTTTCTCCTATAGTTTGAAATCAGGCAGCTGAGGGCCCACCTTGCTCAGCAGGATTTGGATCTGGCTGCAGAGAGAGAGGCTGCACTGCAGGTCCCACACGTGCTGAACAAGCAGAGCAGCAAAAGGTACAAGGTGGTACCAACTGAAGATTCGGATGATGAAGCCACTGAGAACATCACTGAGTTGCGACCTCCAAGAGGTGAGTGCTGCCTGTGTCCTGCTACCCACTGACACAGCTGATCCCTTGCATAGAGCTACTGATACCACTAAAATGCCTTCACTCTACCAGTGAATTCATTACTTTCCCTGGAGACTGTATTTTCCCATCTTTGCAAAGAGGCTGCATCTGCTTTGAAGTGGCAGGAGCTGTTGTATTTGGGAACAGATTCTGGACAGAGCCAATAAAATGACTTGGGAAGAAAATGGCTCTGATGTACCTTCCCAGTGTCTTCATGATTATGTCCATTAGATACTAAAGAAGCTGCAGCCAAATCAGAATTGGCAAAAGGATAATCACTCAGAGGTAAAAGCAGGGAAATTGAGAAGAACATTGAAAACCAGTTTTGGTCTATGGCCACTTGTGTTTCTGTGCTTTAGAGTGAACCTGTGAGCTGTGAAGTTTTGCTTTGCCTAGAGGCTGTGTTCTCACCAGGTTGCTAAAAATTGCCAGTTCTGGCCAGCCCAGCTGTGCTTGGGGAGGGCAGCTCTGGTGCCAGAAAAAGAGGGACGCGCTGTGTAGATGGTGAAGAGCAATTCATCGTCTGTAGCAGTATGTTGAGCAGATGTGTGGTTCAGGAGAGCAGCAACAGTTATTTATTTGGATCCATTTTTATCACAAAAGTGCTAGACCAGAAGTGATTTCGGAAAAGCTATAGCTCTTTTTCCCTATCGATGGAGTGCTTAATGTGTGTCTTGATCTTAGTAACATCTAATGTAATACTCCAGAGGAGACAACACTTTCTACCTTAGTAGTTCTTCTTTGGACATCTTTGCTTGATTATCTTGGGAGATGAGCAGTATGTGAATCTATCTGAATTAGAGGTTTGCATGGTATCTTTATTTGGGTCAAACTCCTTAGAATTCAAGGCACAGAAATACTTTAATCAAAAGGTTTAAGAGAAAAAGCTGACCAGATATTTTCTAATGTTAATCCTTTCCATTCTCTACACAGTAATGGAAGCACATAGAATTGATTTTGTTTTTTCCTCTTTATACTATCTATGTGCTAACCACACTTCAGCCATTAATTATTCCTGATTTGAAATTGTATTTAAAAAGCAGACAGTTGAGCAGACTGCCCCCTAAAATGCATTTCCCCCTTTTTTGTAGTATTTCAGAGGTCTCCCCAGTGGATATGTTATAACTTATGCATGTATTTCTTGAGGGTTACATTTGGAACTGCGGTGTGTTGTACACATTATAAGTTATGCTGAAAATTTAGTGCTGTGGAGATTCATCTAGAAGTTCTTCTATCCAAGGTATTCATTACAACATCCAGGTTAACACAGCTGCTTGTTGTTTGGGTCTCCCTGTAAAATGCTGGCCACACATGCAACAAAGTAGATGCACAGTCTTCAGGATTGGTTCCTACGTTCTGGAGGAGGCAGTTACCCCTGAGGAAGGAGCATCATGAGCGAGCCCTGCCTGCTTTTTCTCCTATCCACCTCAACTGGGTCATTCTTCTCCAGCTCTCCCAGCAGTGTGCTGGCTGTTGCTGCAGCAGCTTTCACCATTATCACTTTGGCATGCTGACAGCATTTTCTTCACCTACACTAGGTGGCCAATCTGACCAATAAAACATCCGCAAAACCTGAATGTGGTATGTCAGAAAGAAGAGCATGTCTTCAGGTGAAGATGCCTCCGTTTGCAGTGTGGAGGGGCTATATCTGGTTTGTGTAGGATACTCCTGAGACATGTCCCTGCAGAGCACAGGTGATGGAGCCATTTCCTGTAGGTCATCTAATTATCCTCCTGCTTCTCGCTTCTCACATGCTGTTGTGACACTGGCTGTGCTGTCTTCAGGGCTTTCCACGTCACTTGCTCTGCCTGGAACTGGAAGCTACCAGTGTTTTAACTCCTGACTTTTGGGTCAAGGGTTATTTTTTGCAAGTTATCCTCTGTGTCAGGCCACATTAGGAATTGCTTTGCATCCGTTTTCTGTAAGCTGTGTTTTAACTCCTTAAAGATTCCTGAGTGATGACTGCAGTTAATCTTTCTGTGTGCCACATGGCATTTGTGAACTTTGAAAAACATATGCAGTTGCCTATTACACTGACCAGCTGGAGGAGAAATAAGGGACTGAGTTGGTAATACTGTTAAAAGAAAAGCTACAGTTCAAAGCCACAGTTCAGCCGTTAGACAGAGCAGGCTCTGAGTGCTGTTCTCTTACCTGCTGGCAGAACGTTAGCCTTACACGTAACACCTGAGGGTAGGGTATGGCATGGAAAGCATGTGTTTGTGCCAAATTTAACTTCGTTAGCCTTCAAAAAATCACTGGCTTCAGAGAGCCCTGAATTCTGCCAAACCAGCAAGCTTAACTTGGCTAGAGTACATACTGCATAAGAAAATGGGATATTCCATCTCAAGCTAATCTTATTTCCCCCTTCAATATTGAACAATGGAAACATTCAGTGCAGAATACTTTACCTCCAAGGGGCTATGGAATAAGAAAGCATTGAGACTTTTACTCATTTCCCTATCTGGGAGTTTTGTGGGATAGTGTATAAGTTAAAGCTCCTCAGGGGCAGCTGTAGCTTATAGTCTAGTATTTACACTGGATTTTGCACAAGCATTTACTACAGCATTCAGTAAAGTTAGTCAGGTAACCACAACATCACATGGTACGTGCAACGTCTCAGGGGATTTGTGTAGAGAGACACACACTGTGGCCTGCACCAGGAGAGCTGTATGTGCTGGCTGATTTGGTAGCTTTCAGTATGTGTTTTCAGCTTTTCTTTCTGCAGGTTTCTTTGTATCTGAAGTGCCTCAATTGCTGGTACGAGAGTGGTAGAGGCAAGAGCTCTAGTCAGATGGTCACCAGGCTCTGAAAGTGTCCCATAACTGCCCAGCTAGTATTTCATGCCTTGGCTTGAAGGACTTCTCCAGGCCGCTCAGCGGTAAGCTGCTGGAGGCCTGGGCAGTCCTGTGCTAATTCTCCGAATAATGAGCTGATTGCTGCCTCACGCACTTATGTCTGCCCAGAGCAGTTCACCAAGAGACCTCCTAACATCGTAGGCGTAACTCTGTGTAAAATGTGTGGATATATGGTATTTTCTAATTAATTTGGCTAAGAAGTGGGGAAGTTTTGTACGGAGGTTTTCTTTGTCTTGCCAAAAAATTGATCTCCAGAGTAGTCAAATATGAAGGCTGAAACACAGGCTTTCAGCAAGCAAGTCAAAGGGTACCATTATCAACAGCAGAAAGCTGATGGACTCAAGAGAAGGGCACGACTCTAGCAGCTATAAACCCAGGATAGAGCTGTGACATCTGCTGCACTGTGAGCACTTCACTTAGCTTCTCTGCCTCAGTTTGTAAAGAGCTTAGGGTGAAAGCTGTTATATGCGAATGCACAGCTGCATCCCTAATGGTTTTCAGGACCATTGTGGTCAGCCTTTCCCTAAGAGAAATATCCTAAGTGCTGTCATCTCTTTTCTTCTTCCCAGAGACAGTTACCATTTGACATAATGGGAAATATTACCCTATCTGTTGATCTCTAAATTATAAAGGAGTTTTTTTCTCTTGCTGTCTTCCTACCTCATGCAGCCTGTAACTGGTCATAGTCAGAGTAACAGCTAATGTTTTCTGCTCCTGTACAAATCATTTTTAGTGTTTGGTATACAAAGTTCCAGGTTTCAGAGAATGCCAGGTTCATGGTGCCCCATATTGCCATTAATACTTCCTTCCAAAATTTATTATTCTTTAATCTCTCCCATAATATATGAATTAGAGTCCCTAGTGGAAATCCCTCATTTTCCTGCGTATATCATTCTGGGTTTTGGAATTCTACAGTACTGCCATAGTTTAGGATTAATATAACCACCCTTCTATTCCTTTGAGCAAGAGCTGGATTCTAGCTCTGTTACATTGAATTGCAGAAAGCTTATTTTAGCTATCCCGAGTCAAATTTCCATTTTTATGGAGTTAGCAGTAAGTCTGTTGCTTTGGGGGGCTGCTGCAATTTATGAGCATGCTTGGAGAAAAGTAAAGCTTGCTCTCCCCATCGGTACCCACCATTTTGGAAGGAAAGGAAGTACAATATTGGGAGGGGAACATGAAAAGTTCTGGAGTTTCAGAGGCTTCCCTTACTATTATTTCATAAGCTGTCTGGGGAGACAGAGCACTGCACTGGAGGGGTTTTTGTCAGTTGTTGCTTGCAAGGCTGTCTGAGCTGGTTGAACACTTCTAAAATCTAAGCCAGTTTCTTTGGTGATCATCTGTTAATGCTCTGAGAGCCCTGTTACTGCACAACAATAGATAAAAAGTAGTATGGTTATTTTCAAATGTTGAAATGTATCTACTTTGAAGCCTACTCCTGGAAATGGTTATATCTTAAGTGCACTCCACTTTCTGGTTAAACTCCATGTATCTGTGGAAGAGTGAGGATTTGGCTTCTTCTAGGTGGGTGCCTCTTTCAGGCTTTGTGGTTCTGCACTGATCGTTCAGGCAGAAATCAAAGGAATTAAATGTTAAGCAACACTTACATAAATGTGTGTGTAGTTAGTGAAGCTGGGCTCTTGAATTTCATATTCACCAAGTGGGTGGGGTAGAAACTTTTGAGTTCCAGAAGTGGTGAGCGTACAGTCACGTGTGTGAGGGAGTTGTCTCCCACCATTAATGTAAAGACATGTGAAGACATGGCTGACAGGTAAAGGAGCACAGATCTGGAGCGTGTTCTGCAGTCCAAGTATGCCACTTCTTTCACAATAACCCCTTTCATAAACAGATTGTGCTCCATGTGACAGCAGTGAGGTATTCTGCCCTCCGCCTCCATCGTGACACTGCTCCTGCCTCTCCCTCTTCTAAACTTTTAGAAATCTTTTCCTAATTCCCAGTTTACATTTATTTAATGCCAATTTGTAACAATTTGTCTTGGAATCCTTTCGCTTAAATTATTCTTTCCCTGATGTTCACCCAATTAATTGTTGTTTTGTTGGTAGCCATATTCTTTCTGAAATTTTGATTTTCTAGGCTCAGCAAACGTGTCTATTTCACAGGAACAGACCCAAATTCCTCTGTGTTTGCTTCAGGCTGACTGTAACAAACCAACTTGGCTGTTGATCTGCTGATCCATATTCATAGAGAAAAAGGTTGGAAGGAGCACTGAGAGGTCCCTCAGGCCATCCTCTCCCCAAAGCCACCAGCCATGCTGGCACAAAGACGTCTTGCATCTCAGCCACACTCAACTCAGCACACAGTGCTCTTGCAGCATGATCTACTGAAGCAAGGGCCAAAGCCACCCGGCTTGTTGTCAGTTAAGAGTTTGTTTTTCTGTCCCACCAGCATCTGCTGATAATGGAGCTTGTTGCATATACCAGGATTTCCTTCTGCACGATGACTTCCATCTTAGGTTGATTTCTTACTTACAACCAGGCTGTATCTGTTGCTCTTTTTTTGGTGCAAGCTAACTTTGGGTCCTCTCAAGGTGGTTTACCCACATGCTTAAGCATCCATCCAACCTCTGCAGGGACTGGATGTCTGTGTGAATCGAACAGTCGTGTGAGTATTGCAGCTTGCACTAATGTGTCAGTCTGCCTTCGTGTGGAAAGCAAGGCAAGTCTCTTGGAAAGTGCCATCTGGCTGTTCCTGTTGCCTGTTGGCACAAACTTTCCATGTTGATAGTGGGAAAGGGAGAGAGGCTTTCTAGGGCCAGCAAAGCAACGGGGAAAAAACTCTGCTCAGGCCATCTTGCACAAGGCCAGGATGGTGAATTAGATGGTACAGCACAGCCTGGTGAGCATGCATGTGCCTTAAGAAATGAATTTACAAGTGAGCAGTGAGCTATGGTTGGACTGCTGAGAAGGAGCTTAGATCTGGCTGACAGTTTCGTGACGGTAAAGTTCAGTTGGCTGAGGTCAGACAGATCTGGAATACCAGGGATTGCAGGGGAAAATTCCGTGGGCAGTTTGTCCCCATGGATTGCTGCTTTACAAACACCTATAGATACTTCAAATACATTCTGTCATCTTTTCTTACTGCACTACAGTGTCACGCTAGAGCTGTGCTCTTCTGGGGCCAAGTCAGGCTGTGGCAGTGTCACTGGCTGGTGTGAGAGCAGCGTAGCTGCCATTGTTGTTCTTATTTCTAGGAGTGTTTAGAGGACAATAGCTTGATAACTTGTGCCTTGAAAAACCTCCCTGCTGAGAGTGTATCTTAGTGTTTATTGCAAAGTGTGTTTCATGCTACGTTTCTTTTCCAAATGTTTCTACTTTAAGGAGAAGATGCCAATGTTTGATAGCAGCAATAGAGATGAAAGATCTGCTTCTTTGGATTGCTTTCTGAAGGAAAGTGGGAGTAAGACATTACTCTGTCCTTAGGACTCACATCCTCAGTGGGAGGCTACACAGCAGAATAAATAACCTTTGAGTTCAGAAAATTCAGCTTTGAGAGACAGAAGGCAGTAAAATCAGTGGCAATAAAAAAATAAAGTAAAATAATAATGAAATATTTCAAAAGAAAACCCTTTTTTAAGGCCTCTAACTTAGAAGATGTGCAAATGGTATTTGTTGTATGTGAGGGGGGGTGTTGCAGACTCATCCACTGAAGTCATTGGTGAAACAATTAAAGGTCACTGTTGAGGGATTATAGAACTAAAAGAGAGATCTGCCTCGAGTGGAATGTCATTTATGTGCTTCACCAAATATATTGTTTTTTCATAGGGCCGGGAGAGAGAGATTACAAAGTTCTCTCTTGGGTCAGTTGAGATTATATGGGACTGTGCTCTAAACAGTTTATTACTCCCTGAGCCATTTTAACGTGTGTTCCGAGTCTTTCAGGAAAAGAGCAGGCAGATAATTGGAAAACCTTCATCAGAAAGAATCCAGTAACTGTCAGACAGATCCTGACCCAGAACCGCACTGTGACAGAGGTTTGGTAGCAGGCTGAGAGATGGAACTTGGTTTGACTTTACTGCATTGAGAGCCTCGCAGAGTTACAGTGTCAAGAAAAGCTCCTTTGGTTTTATGTGAGATAGGAAGGAGTCTGAGCAACCTTCCCAACCTCTGTCTGGTGAAAAGCCCTGGTCATGTTGGAGTCAGCTCTCCTGTCCTTTTGTGGTCCCACGTTACTCTGCTGCTCACCTCTTACAGTTACGTAGTAGTGCCTTCCACTGGTCCTGACGCAGTTCCAGGTGTCTCATTATGTCATGCTGTTTTGGCAGTCACTCGTGCCCCACCCCACACTACTGGAGCAAACAATGCTCCTGTACCACAGAGAACAGCCTGTGTCTGACTGCTTCCCATCGCTCTCACTTTCCAGGGAAGATTGTGGAACCATCGTTGTTCACCACAAGGTTAGGATGGGTTTTCGTGTGGGGAAGAGCTGGGAAGAGAATCACTCTTCCCATTCTACCTTCTCGACTCACAACTACTGGATCTTCATCACCACATTCCTGGGGGGTAAAGGCTTTAATTTGTTACATGTGTAGATGTGGTGCTCAGAGACATAGTCTGGTGGTGGACATGGCAGCATTAGGTTTAGAGTTGAACTTGATGATCTTAAAAGTATTTTCCAACCTAAATTATTAATTCTGTGATTCCTCCTTGGTGCATCTAGCAAGAAGATCCCAGTCACCATCCATGCACATTTTCCTAAGGTTGCCATTTCCAGAAGAAATACTAGGGAAAAGCTTTTTGCTTCTACTTACTGCCAGTTCCTTAATAAATACCATTTGGGCATCATTATGGCTTAAGGACTCCTAAATGGAAAGTTTCTTTTCAGGAAAAGGAAGCACAGGTAACATTGCTGTGTATTTGGAAAGATGGGTTTATTCCTAAAGGAGGAAAACTGAGGCTTCTGGATCCTGAAAATTCCAAGATGAAATAAGAAAAATAAGAAGCTACAAACCAGGGCAACTTCCCAGTGAAGTGTTTCTTGAGACAACTCCGTTTCTGGAGCCAGAACTGAAATACACTGACAGCAGAAAACACTATGTAGAGCTTAAATAACATTAGTCTGCCCCTCCTGTAAAAGCTGGTCTCCCCTGCTCCCTGCCTGCCCCAGCTGCAGATGTAGTTGTGCTCCTGATCCGTTTTGACTGCACATACTGAGCAGCAGGGACTTCATCTCACTGTAGATCACCAGAAAGTACTGAAGCAGTGTTGTGTGGTAGTGTGCAATGCTGGACTTTGTGCGTGTGTTTATAGGCACAAATAGTTGCTTTCAGTTTATTCAGTGTATTTGTGCCATTTTTTTAAACTCCTTGCTTTCAGCAATGTAGAATATAAATGAGAGATAACTGGAGTTGTTTGTGGCCTTTCCGGAACAAAGCAGCTGAGACTCCCATGTGACTAAGATGAGTTTGTTAATTGTCAGTTTGCTTTAATGTAATGATTCAGAAGCTTAATCTGTTGTTGAAATATTTATTCTGCTGTTATTGTTCCATTACTTTTCATCATCTTTTGTTCATAGGAAACTATTCCAAGTAAAAAAAGTATTTACGTAAATTTTGTTTTACATACATGTGTGTATGTTTAGAGATTAATCGATAGGCAATGTAAAATAAGGACATTGGTAAGGCCATCCCATAATAACAGAACATCCCGTAACGTTGATAGCTTTCCCAGTCCTGTCTGCAGATGGTCCCAGATACAGCCAGGACAATGGGTGAATTTCTTCACCTCTCCAAGGGGTTCAGATGGGCGGGTGCATAACAGGATTTCCTGTGCAGGTGTTGGCATTGGGCTTTGCAGTCTGCATGTCTCTGCTACATCGGTTTGAAAGTAACTGATTGATTGGTTTGTAAACAGTGCCCTGGTATGTTCTATGAGCTGGCAGAGGTGGCCGGGGCAGTAAATGTGGGCAGTCCTGAAAAGACTTGGTTTGAGCCTTGCTGTAAGACACAACAGGCAGATGGCTAACTAACTGTTCCAAGTTGTTTTCTGACTTCGGTGCATAGCATCATGGCATCTGGGGCAGGCTCTATGAGAGGCAAAGGAAGTGAGAGCACCATGGCCCCCATTCCTGTCTGGAGTGTGGCCATGCGCTTCGAGGGGTGGCCCCACATGCAGAAGCTGCCCTTATCCTGTCCTGATCGTGGTTCTGTTTTCCGTGTTGCTCTGCTTAGAATTAGACTGGAAGTGCGTTCCCAACGATACAGACAGGTATTGTCTGATGGTAGCTGAAGGTTCCATGCCTGAACAAGAGCCTGTATCTATACAGGGTGGCAGGTTTGGTGGCATTGAGACTATAAATTATGCATGCTTGAAATGAAGTGTATTTTAGTAGCAGATAGCTGAAAAGCCTTGCAATGTACTCCTAATTCAGCGGCATTGCCTTGAGCTGCTCTGAGGCCTCTTTTTTAAATTCAGACATTAGCACAAAACACACCTCTGACTGCAGGCATTTAAAGATCAACAAGGGCCAAAAAAGCTTTTAAGATCCAGTGAAACCAGGAAAACAACCACGTTGCCTTTCAGTGTCAGGTTAGATTGCCTTCTTATGAGTGCAGCTATTTCAGGTACAGAGTGCTTGGTGGTTTGGGTCTTGTTGTGTGGGGAAAGTGTTGCCCAGAAAACATCTGTTTCCTTCACCTGCAAACCACAATGTGCTGTGAAGAGGCAGGACTGCAGCCACAGAGGCCCAGGGGGACGAAGGAAATCTGGCTCAAAGGGATGAGCATGGTTTTCTGAAACATGGTATCAAAAAGAGCACTTAAAAGGAGAGAATGCTTTTAGAGCACACGATACACTGCAAATTGGGCAGGTCAGATTGCTCGTGAGCTTGAAATTCTTCCTGGGTTGCCAGTGCTGTTTTCTTGGCAGCAATATTTGTGTCCTGCTCAGAGTTGCAGCGTGAGGAGTTTGTTGTTTTCTTTTCCAGCAATTGTAAAATGTTCTGCTTTTCCATAAAATAACAGGACGTCTTCTACACTGTCTGAACTCTGCATGAGCAAAAGAGCTGCTGCTTTCCCTTTTGTGCTCATGTCTGCATTTTTTTCTTGCAATTATTGAAGTTCAGCTGTTGCGCTTAACATACATGCTACAAATGCAGAACTAGACCCTTGACTTGTGAAAACCTATATAGTATATTTTAAACCAACAGTAGTGTATTAGTGTTGCGTGTTGCCAAATCCCACGTGGTCTTCTGGCCTAGAAATACACAACAGGTGATGCTCTAGGCATACAGGGCAGAGGACAGCCTTCCACAGGGTGGAATTTCAACTGTTTAATCACTAAATGGTCTTCTAACAGCTGCCTTTTTGTTCTTTCAGAGGATGACATGAATAATTACATCAGTCGATACTACAATGAACCAAGCAGTGGTAAGTTTTGCTTGAAATTGTAAATGTGACCTGTGTTTTTACATTGCACTGTGTGCTGTAAACCAGGTAAGGCTGAATAGTGATGCAGATTGATCCGTCATGGATCCATCCTCAAGACGAGACCCACCATGACATCTATTGGTTTGCTCCGTAGAAGATTGTACCGGAATAGTAGTTCTCTAGTGGCTGAAGGGCCCAAAGTTTGGTGAAGGTGTTCACAATAGCTTGAAGCTCTGGGAGAGGTTGGCTCCCCCAAGGTAGGCTGCCCAGGCTGCAGCGCGGTTCAGATGGACCCAAGAATGAATGGCAGGGACAAAATAAAGGCAGAGAAGTGGGCCGGTGCCTTAGCCCAGCGCTGTGCTGGTTGAACCGAGTGGGAAGAACCTCAGCAGTGGGCACGGGCCGTGGCCTGAGCTCCGGTTCAGCCCCTGTGGTCCCACTGGCACAGGGGCTCTTGGCAGGGCTGGACAGGCAGCAGGGTGGGGAGCACCCCCTTACCTATAGAACACTTACTAGAGAGAGAGAGAAGTGTGTGTAGGTATAATGTATTATTGGGTGTATATCCCCACATATACACGGGGATATATAAAAAGTATGTGTGTCTGCATATACACACACACATGGATATATGTGTGTACATGTATGCATATAATGTATTATATGCATACAGCCCATACATACATCCTATATACAGTATGTGTACACACAATGAAATATATATAAAAAGATACATATATATATGAAGATGTCTGTGTATAGACATACATATTAAATAGCATAAAATGTATCTATATGTGTATGCATATAAATCTATAATGTATTATATTTTCCTATCCTACATATATACACAGAAACCCAGATACAAGTATCTATATATAAAAAGACATAAGTAAAAATACGTACGTTTGTACATATATTTGTGCAAGGTATCATGTATGTATCTCCAAACACATACATCCCCATAAATATGAGAAGATTTATACATACAAAACAGGTATGTATGTGACTCTATACACATATGAAGGTATGTGTGACAGTCTATGTCCATATACACATAGATAATTTATCTAAATATAAATATTAAATACATTAAAATACATAAAGATATATGTAAAGGGTGGGGTGTGGGGGAGGAGGAGAGATGGTCTCATATAAAAAATGTATGTATATGTAGAATGTATTCTATATTTATAACCCCATATATTCATGCACATAGAAATATATGCATATCTAGAGATGTGCCTGTAACATAAGAATAAATGAAAGTGTGTATAAGTGTATGGTAGTTAATATATATATGTGTATAATGTATTATATATCTATATCCTGGTAGATATATCACTACACTGATTGATATACAGGTGGAGAAATATATAGATATATATGCTTATTGAAGACATCTGGTTTTTTATGTGTATATAAAAATAAGAGATGTGACAGTGTCTGTGTATATATATATGTATTCTATATTATAAAATCTGTATGTATATATGTGTGTATATATATATAGTTATGTCTTATGTATATCTCCATATAGATGTCCACATATATACATAGATACATATATTTATACATTGAGGTATATACATGTGTATGTGTATATATGTCTACATATGTTTCTATATATGTAAAGATCTAAAAGGTGTTTGTGCACAATTATGTATATGCATATTTTATAAGTATTATAAATACGACTGTGCATGTAGATATGATTTATATACATGGATATATACACATAAATATGTCTGTGTATACATAAGTCTAAAGATAAGGGGGAGTATGTATGTATGTATAACTGCATGTGCACAGATACATTGTTAAATACAATAAATATTAAAAGGTGTACGTGTCACTATATACTTCTATAGTACATATAAAGTGTGTGTATACACGTATAGGTATCATGTATGTGTCTGTTGCCATATAGATCCATGGGGTTATAAAACCACATTTGTATATGAAGATATAAATACATGCATGAGAGGAACTGTTTTTATACAGATATTTAATACATATAACAAGTGTTTAAGTGACTGTATATACATGTACTTTTAATATGTACAATATTCTTTACTGTGAGGGTGGTGAGGCACTGGAATGGGTTGCCCAGGGAAGTTGCGAATGCTCCATTGCTGGCGATGTTCAAGTCCAGGCTGGACAGAGCCTTGGGTGACATGGTTTAGTGGGAGGTGTCCCTGCCCATGGCAGGGGGCTGGAACTGGATGAGCTTAAAGTCCTTTCCAATCCAAACCATTCTATGATTCTATGTATTTCATACAATACAGATACATATGTGTGTGTATCATGTATAGGTATAATGTATTATATATCTCTATCCCTATATATGAATTTCCTGTGTAAATGTACCCACACAGAGTGGAAAAAAATGGGGTATGGGAATGTGTGTTTATGTTTTATTTTAAAATAAGTATTTTTATGTTTTAAAAGGGCTGTGAGAGAGACTATTTCTGTATCCTTTTAATCTCTTATGGAGCAGTGTTATTATATATAATCTGTATTATGTGTCTATGTGTAAACTGTATGTGTGTGTATATACATACATAGGTATATAGTATTTTGTATTTAAGTATATCCCTATACAGCCCCTTATATGTGTGTGTCTAAAGCCGTGTATGTGTGTGTATGTAGCCAGATATGAACATAAAGATCTGTGTAGCTATACAGGTATTTTAATCTATGTATAAAATATATGTAAAGCTGTATATATGCAGGTGGGCATGTGAGAATGTTTACATACATGTACATAGTTTATGTATTAGAAAACTCACACGATTTGTGTACATGTGGTGGTGCATCGTCCCATCCCTTGCACCATGGCAAGCTCTCAGGAATTCCTATCAAGCCTTGGCCTTTACGTGAGGAGTAGGCGGTGACATGTCCCTTGCCCATAGCTGGAGCTCCTGCTCCCTGGCTAAGGCAGGAAATGAGAACTGGGACGACCAGTCACCGCTGGCTGCCCTGGAATACTCCTTCCCTGAGTGGAATGGTACTGTTGGTATGGGAGGTTTGAAGATGTCTAGGAAGTACTAACTGGGGTTGTGGCTGGGATGGAAACATGCTAGTGACTAAAGCCCATCATCTTGCAACCCTGTAAATCGTGGTCCAAAGTGAGGCCTTAAGAGCTCTCTTGGAGCACATCCTTGCGTGGGACCACAAGGACCATCACTGAAAGACAGAACCTGAGGAAGCCCCCCACTTCTGGAGACGCGGCCCTTGCCCCCAAGAAACATCAAGACATGAGAGGAGAACATTTCACTGATTGGAGGGGAATTTTTAACAGGTACCGTATATATCATCTGTATGTATATATGTGTTTATGGACTGTTACCAGCAACTGCAGTAAATGCTGCTGACTCATTTAGATGTGCCTTAAAACTGCAAACTGCTGACACTTGTATCCCTTTAGATGTAAATCATTGGCTGAGACTGAGATTGGATCCAGCTGCACCTGGGCTCCTCTGGGAGTTTAGAGAGCAAGGGAGTCTAGTCTGAACCTTGTGACTCAGTGGCAGAGTCTCCCTGACCCTTTGTGGCCTTGGTCTGTGTCAAGCATTTTTATCTTGATTGTAGGTCACTGTTCCTCAGTGTGCTCCCTCCACACAGTAACAGGGTGATCCTTGCTGTCACCTTCTGTGACCTCATGTCTGTATCCATCAAGGAAAACTGCCTTTTCCATGATGCTCAGCTTTGATGGTGGCTCTGTGAGTGACCCTGAACCACTCCTCTCGCAACAGTACCATGTATTTTATGTAAAATGTGTGTATATGTTTAAGTATCTCATATTGTAAATGGGGGTACTTGTATATATAAAGATGTGACTATGAAGCCTGTATATATCTATATCTATATATATGAGACTGTCTCTCTACATACAAATTTTATATATATTTTTACTATATATATAAAATGTGCATACATACCCAGATACAAATTTTTAGAGATACACAGTATTATTTGTATTTATGTGTATCGCTCTGTATACATCCCCACTGTATACATTACATGGCCATGTATGAAGACGTATGTGTGTGTATAGGTGTATGGTTGTTTAAAAAGGTGATAGATGAAGAGTGTGAGTGACCACATCTGTGTGTATACATGTGTATGTGTTCATGTATAGGTATAATGTATTCTGTATATGCATAGCCCTATATATATGTTCCCCATGTATATACAGATATACATTTATATATAAAGCATTTTTTATATATATATATGCACACATTGTGTATGATATATGGGGAAGATACAGACACATATTCCCTCTATCTGTATGGATAAATCTGTATGTGAAGATTATGTGTATGCATCTGTATATACACATCTCTATTTAATATGTGTGTGCACTTATGCATAGGTATATGATGGTGTTGGAGATGTACATCTCTATATACATCCCTTAGACACATAAAAATGTGTGTATACACATAATTTTATATGTGTAATAGGTAGTACATATAAAATTGATGTATGTGCTCAAGTAGGTGCCATATGCTTGTTTTATACATCCCTATATTTACATTCCCTGTCTATCTACACAGAGTGAGTAGTGTATCTATAAATCTAAGTATGCACATGTGTGAGAGAGGGAATGTGCAGGTATATTCTATGTAGCAATAATGATACTTATGTAAAAGGAGATGTATTATACAGCACATCATATGTCTGTGTGCACATGTATGTTTACTGTATTATACATGGGGCTCCTTATCCACACACATATTCCCCATATTGCTGGAGATAATCTATAAATATTGCATGTATATAAAATTTGTGTGAGCAACTATATATAGATATACAGATATACGGTATTGATTAGGTGTGTGGTACATATATATATAGGTAGGTGGTAGTATTTATAGATGTACAGCCTTCTGTATTAATCCTCATTATATAGCTATAATGATTATACAAAGATGTGTGTGTGTGTATATATATATATATATATATATATATATGAGTGCCAGTAAAGGCAGGAGCCATGTACAGGTATAATGTATTTTAAACATATGTATCTACATACATACATGGAAAAATATATACACATGTATTATGTAAAGGGAATGGGTGTGTTTAAGAATAAATCTGTATTTAAAGAGGGGACTGTTACAGAGAGCATGTCTGTGTGCGTGTCTCTGTGTGCATATGTATTTGTGTGCACACCTGTGTCTGTGCATGCATCTATGTGTGTGCAACTGTGCTTGTCTCTCTTGGTGTCTGCCTGTGTGTGCATAGATATGTGTGTGTTTGTGTCCATATGCCTGCATGTGTCTGGGCCTCCACGTGCCTGTGGTTGTGTGTGTGTGTGTGTGTCTGTCTGTCTGTGCATTTCCATGTGTCTGCATGTCTGTGTGTGTGTGTGCATGTCGGTGCATTTTGTTGGCGTGTCTTTGTGTGGCAGCATGTGTTTTTCTGTGTCTGTGTGTGTGCATGTGCCTGTGCACATCTGTATCTGTGTGTCTGTATTTGCCCATGTGTCTGCATGTGCCTGTGTCCGTGTATTGGTGTCTGGGTCTGCATGTACCTGTGGTTGTGCAAGTGCATCTGTGTCTATCTATGCATGCGTCTGTGTGCTCATCTTAAGTGTCTGTCTCCCTCTGTCTGCATGTCTGTGTGTCCATGCATACCTACACTCATAGCAGTGTGCTTGTCTGCCTGCGGGTGTCTGTGCTATGTCTGTGTGTGTGTCTATTTGTGTCTGTGTATCAGTGTATGACTGTGTGTCTATGCATGTGTCTGTGCATTTGCATGTTTGTGCATGCCTGTACATCTGTGTATGTCTCTGTGAGTGTCGATCTGTTTCCATATGCTGTGTGTCTCTGTGCATGTCTATGTGTGTGTGCATGCCCGTGTGTATCTGTGGCAGTGCATGTGTGCATGAGTGTCTGTGCCTCTGTGTATTTGTGGCTGTAGTCTGCATGTCTGCCTCCATGTGTCAGTGCACGTGTGCCTGTGTGTGTGACTCTGTGGGACACGGACGACCTGGGAAAAAAGGTAAACACCATGGGCTGAGGTTAGAACAGTTTAATATTGACATAAAATTCCACAATATAACAACAGTACTAACGGGAAAGGGAGAGAGAAGGAAGAAATAAACCCCCGCACATATTGCCCATGTCTGTATGGATAAATCACTATATAAAGATGATGTATATATAAAACAGGTGTGTGTGGGTGAAGGAGACTGTACATATACTTATGTATTATATCTTGTGTGCATGTGCATATGCAGTATTAGTTGTAGCTGTATCTATAGATATATCCCTATAATCTACTTAGAGATCTAGAAAAGGTGTGTTTGGATGCAGATTTTATATAATTTTATATGTATATAAATACGCACATAGATATGGGTGTACATATACACAGATTTATATAAATATATGCTTATATGTAAATATAGAATTTTATATGTATAGTTGGTCTCACATATAACATGGCTATCGCTCTGTGTGTGCTCAAGTGTAATGTAGTACATATTCATATATATACACGCATACACATATTCCCTGTGTAGCTACACACAAACTTATTTATATACAAAGATAAGGCTATGTATGTGTATTCTATTTATAGTTAGCTACTGATATGTAGGTAAAAAGGGGAGACTATGTATTATATAGTGTATCAACTCTGTGTGTACATATGTATGTATACTGTTACCCACGTGGGCCTCCTACCCCCCCCCAATATCTGTATGGATAATTTTTTATATATATGTATATATATATGTGTATATGCAACATGCAAGAGACTGTGTATAGACACACATATATATATTGTATAGAATGTGTGCACATGCATATAGGTATACCATATTGTTTTAGATGTGTATTTCTCTGTAACTTATCCCCATTCTACATGTGGCTACAGATATAAAGAGATGTCTATAAGTGTGTGTAAATATACAGCTATATAAATGGGGGGGAGGGGGGCTGGGGCTGTTCCCATATAGGTATGTGCTTTTTTTATATTTATCTCATATATATATGTGTGTGTATATGTACATATATATATAAACAGAGAAATATATACATATATTAATATAGAGCTAGACAGGGTATGTGTATTCTGCTTAATGAGAGACAATTATGTTGTACTTAAAGGGAGGACAATGTACTATATTGTATAAAAAGTGTATATTTATAGGTATTATACAAGGGGTCTTATATACACAGACACATATTCCCTTTATCTATATGGATTAATCTCTGTATAAAGACTATATATAAAGGGGAAGGTCTGGGAGAGAGACTGTACCTATGTATTTTATGTATGTGTTTACATATATATGCAGGTATATGATAGAGATGTGTATATGTAATATATTGGGGCATGCATATATAGATACTGCATCTGCATGTGTGTTTAATTTAAAAGCTGTATAAAAAAAGGGGGGGTTGTGTTCATGTATAGATATGATGTATAATACTCGTATATCCCTTTGTATACATTCCCCATGTATATACATATACATAAATATCTATAGATGAAGACAAGTGTGAAAGAGAGCAAGTATATGTGTGTTCTGTTTAAAAATAATTGAATGAATTTAAAGGAGAGACTATGTACTATGTATATGTGGGTATACAGATATAAAAAATGTCTGTACATATATATGTATAATGTATTACATATGGGGCTTATAGAGACATATATATTCCTATCCATGGGGATAAATCTCTGCATAAAGATTATGAATATATAAAGGGGAGATAGGGATTGTGTATGTTATATACACCTATAAAGTACACATACATATATTAGCTTGATTAAAAACTGTATAAATAAGGGGAGCATGTGTGTTCATATATAGGTAGGATGTATTATATGTGTATATCCCTCTCTCTCTCTATATTTCCCCATGGCTGTAGACACAGACACACACAACACGACAGTGTTGTGTGCATATTCTAACAGTAGATAATTACATGTATTTGTGTACATATACATATAATGTATAATACATATAATACATATAATGTATTCTATATGCAGTTCCTTATATATAAGGAATATGTGTGTGTGAGCAACTTGTGAAGATACCTACATTGTGTGTGTGCGTGTATTTAAAAGGAATATTTAATGACAGGTACATGGAGGTATTTGGAGGGGGGAGAGAGACTATATACTTGTGTGTGTGAAGGCAAAGAAAGATCTGTGTGCATATACATATAGGTTTAATATATGATATATGGAGCTCCATTATATATACACACACATACATTTCCTCATATCTATACATGTATATATAAAGATTGTGTGTAATATATATATAAACATTTAAATAGTATCACATACATCTATATGTTAATAGCCCTCTCCTACATCCTGACTGTACATGGATATACAAAAGATGTGTTTAGCCACAGGGACATATTTATTTTTAAACCTGTATTAAATAAAGGCTTTGGGGGTATGTAATAATGTATAGATATATTTTCATATATATATATACACACACTGAATTTATATACATTCTTTCTTTGCATAGACACACACATTATATTTATGTAAGGGTGTGTGTATAGTTAGAGGATATAAAATTACAGATGTGTATGTACGCACATTTTATATAACAGGTATACACAGATGGAGGTATCTTGTACTATTTATAGATGTATATACCCATTTTATATATATGGCTATATGTCTCCATAAAGCTGGGTGTATCTATATGTGTGTGTATCTATATACATGTGTATCTAAAGCAGGCCCTGTAACGAATGGGGAAGTGGTACATACATAGCTATGTTATATAGGTATGTATGAAACAGAGAAGCTCTGGGGTGAGGGCAGTGTACACTCTACTCACTGGCTGTGGCCCTCCTCACTGGCAGTACTCACTCCTCTCTGCTCTCTTCCCTGCAGACAGCGGTGTCCCCGAGGCAGCCATCTGCATGGTCACCACTGCCGCCATTGACGTCCATCACCCCAACATCTCATCTGACATTTTCACGGTGGAGGTGCCAATGCGCCTGGGCAGCACCGGGACGTCCGCCAGCATCACATCGGGCAGCGCCTCGCGCTCCACCGTCAGCTCAGGCACGCAGGCCTGCAGCGAGAGCAGCCAGACACTGGGCTCCTCCCCGGACTGCAGCACAGCCTGCGAGGACACTGCTGAGGCTGGCGCTGGCCCCCAGGCTGACCTCGTGCCCACCCGGCAGCAGGTGGCCCATGCCATGGTGCAAGAGCTGCTCTCATCCCTGTCAGAAGAGGCCTGCCTGGCACAGAAGGGGCTGGATCCTGTTAACCTGAAGCTGCCTAGCCCTGCAGGCTCCACAGCGTCCAGCCCCAACCTGGGCCGCCTCAGTGTCTACAACTGCAGGAACCAGGAGAGCCTCAATGTGTTCCAGCTCAAGCCACTCATCGACTGCCCGCAGGCTGCCCCACTGATTGATGACAAGTTTGGTGCGCTCGGGCCCCCAGAACCACAGCTGGGCAGGGTTCCCAAGGCGTAAGGACAGCCTGGGGGGAAAGGGACAGCTGTGTCCCAGACAGGGGCACTGCGCTGGGTCACATGGCTGCCACAGCCAAGGTGGCAGTGCTGGAGGCAACCTGTGGCATCTCCTGCAGCTGGGGGACAAGCTACCCTCACCTCTACCTGCCAGTGCCCTGATGGCGCATGATGGACCTGCTGTGCCACCAGCTCTGGGCCAGCTGCGATCTATGGTGTCCTCTGGGACATAACGGACCTTCCAGCAGTCTTGGGCCAACACGGACCCACAGTGCCTGGGGAGACAGACAGACAGTGAACCTGGCCCAAGGGCAGGACAGAGCTGCTGGACAGCTTAGGCCCAGCCTGAGCATGGCTGGGAGGGGGAATGGGGAACCAGAATAAACACTGACAAACAGATGCTGCCTCCTGCCTCACATCCCTATTCTGCTCTTTCCCTTTCCTTCCTTCCCTGTCTTCCTTTCTTCCACTCCCTGTGCCAACTCACTGCCCACCAAAAAAACACAACCCACCACCACAGTGACCCCACCTCTTTCCAGTACAATCATTTATTTGTCCTTATTCTCCACCCCAGCTCCAGTGCAGGGTCCATCGCCGTCACTCACTTCTTCTTCAGGAGCTCCGTCATCTCTGGCACCGCCTGCAAACACCAGTGCTGGGGTAGGGTGTGCTCTCCCTCTGACCCCCCCAACTTCTCCCCCTGCAGCACCCAGGCCCCCATTATGCTCCCCAACCTCCCACCCCTCATGCCCAACACAGCACTCCAGGGGCTGTGGGGGTCACCCTAGCTCACAGCACTCCCCACTTCTCTCCTGCTGAATAAAGCTTCTTAATTATTTAGGAGTGCTGCATTTCCATTAGGTGGAAATAATGCATTCGTACAAAATTTATTAAGGAAATTGTCTACATGGTGTTTCTTCAGAACGCGACTCTGGCTCACAGGAAGGCCTGTGTGCGCGCTGAGCCAGCGGGCACCAGTTCAGCAATGGCATTAAGTGCTGGCAGTGGTTCTGCCTGCATCACTCGCGGAGCCCCAGCACGCTCCCGCCAGGTGCACGTGTGGCTGTGTGCACACACAAGCCATAGGCACATGGGCTGGCTCACAGGACAGCTCTCCCAGAGAGAGCTGCCAGTTCCTCACAAGCAGCAGCCCAGGCAAAAGCCACAACCGCTCCTGCCAACAACACTGGCATGTTGTACTTCATGAAGCCTAAAAACACCTATGTGCCATTAGTGCTCCGACTGCCTCATAGCCAGGAAACTAGAACAGAGCAGCCTGTTTGTGACACCCCCAGCACACCTGATTGAGAGCTTCTGTGTGCAGGGGGGGTCCAATTTTAAGCAAAATAATGAAAATAATGAAATCAGAAAGCAAATTCTTCACCAAAACAACCTAAGGCAGACATCACATCACAATAAAATCCAGTCAGTGGTATTTGAGCACTGTTACCCCAATGAACCAGTTATCCCACACAGCTCCATGTTTAGCCTCACCTGAAACAAGTCTGCCACCAGGCCAAAGTCTGCCACTTGGAATATTGGAGCTTCTGGATCCTTGTTAATAGCAACAATGGTCTGCAAGAAACAGTAAATCACCATGTGAATACATACATTTTATATATATATATATATATACACACACACACAAAGAGATAGAGATTAATGTTTAGGGCTGGATCACATTGACAGACCTTATCAAAGAAGCCAAACTAAGTTCTTCCAAGCCCCTAGAGGCAGAAGACAGGACTAGCAGCATTTTAACATCTTTTCCACCTCAAAAAACAAATTAAGCACCAAAAACAAATGCATCCCCCCATAAAACTCCATCCCAGCTCACTGCATACATCAGGGCTGTCCTTCCCTGTTGAAGAGCCTAGCAACAAAATACTACAAATGATTACCTACCAGCTCTAAGCACCACCATCACAGACATAACTCATTTAAAACAAGTACAGTATAAACTGTGCCTCAAGGGACACATCATTTGGTTTGTCACACAGCAGAAAAAAGCAGATGGTGGAAATCCCAATGCATTGGTCCAGATGAATGTGTCTTGGTTCAAACTCTGCCACCCAGGTAAATCATTCTGCAACTTCTGAGACAGCTTCTTGCAAAACACACACATGGGCATCCCCATCAACATCTATACCAGGATGGGGAGCACTCCAGAAAGGCCCGGGGGGGAGGAAGGACAGGAGCTTGTGAAACGAGCTTTGCACCAGTGTGGGGTCAAAGCACAGCATTCCACTACTGCCTTTTCATCCTGAACAATGCCAGCCTGAGCCTGCTTCGAGCTGCTCCCAGCCCTGCAGCTCTGTGTGTGACACACTGACCTGCCCTTCCCAGGCAGCCATGGCTCATGCCTTACTGCCTGCCCCGAATGTACTCCTCCAACATCAGCGGCTCAGTAGCACACAGCTCACGGCGATCACTCAAAGACAGAAGTTTGCAAGTCCTGTGGGTTCAGGCCCACATCAATGTTTCTTTTATTCTTATGCTATTTGTACCCTGTGACTTACTATAAAGGACCACAGCATAAATGCAAGAAGGAAGCACCTGCGGCAGAGCCCTGCTGCTGCCCCCCTTTCCAGCTCGTAAGCAAAGACAGCACATTCTGCAGTCATGCTTCCCCCAAAGTTCATTGGCTTTAGCTCAGTTCCCCTCTCTGTGAACTCAAACCTCCAGTGACAGTTCCACAGCACAAAGAAGCAAACTCCAGGCAGTGATCCCCCAGGATATTTGCTCAGTAGACTTGAACTATGCTCTGAGGCCCCACCAAGCTTTGCAGATCCGGTCACAGGGCACAACACCAAATGCTGAGGGTGGGGGAGACCACCTGGGGACTGCCGCCTCTGTCCTTGGCATAAAAGACACCAATTGCTTGTAAGACTGTTTTCATCTTTAGTTTGGCAGCCCAGTTTTTCCTTAGTCTCCATTCATTAGCTGAAATAACTTCACATTAAGATCACAGAATGGTTTTGGATGGAAAGGACCTTAAGATTATCCAGTTCAAGCCCCTGCCACCTGGTTCTCCACCTCATCATTAGATCAGACCTTCCATGGCAAGAAGCAAAAGCATCACCCTGCTTGCAGCAGACCTTTGCGAGTTACATCTGTTAGAAAGAGAAGCTACTGTGACTGCCCCATGAGGGAATGGAAAACGAGGAAAGCAAGCACTGCCGATTCTCCAGGTCGCCTCTAAAGCTGCGTTTTCCACCTTGCTGTAGAAGGACAAACAAATTACACATCTCACTTGGTAGAAAGCATCTGACTCCTCTGAAGTGCCCAAATTCACAATGCCAGACAATTCACAGAGCTGAGGGAAGACAGGGGGACACTCCAGAGATCTCCCATGGCTGTGTAATGCTTTATGTTTGTAAGAGCTGCATCTTTTCAGGAACTACACATCTATGCTTTGGCTAGAGGGAAAGCAAACACATTTCAAACTGAATTTCTCAATCCATTTGTTTACACCAGAAAGCCTATGAGATATGGGAGAAAAGGAACTGTTATGTACAGATCTCATATCCACAAATTTCATCTGTCCTTATTTCCTATGAAGGAACATCTCAATATCAAATATGGTATTGGAAAAGCTAACAAAAGTAGAGGTTTTGCTGTTACAGTACAGGACAATAGTGCTGCCCAACAGTTGTCAATCAAAGGTAATTTTGGCACTTGCAGTCATCTATTCCTATAACAGCCTTAACTGCGATAGGCAGGGGTAAGTAGAGAGAGGGTCAGATCAAGTTTTAGGCAGCTCTGAATACGCATTTCTCAGTCAATGGCTGGCACCAATCCCAGCTGCCCACCTTCTCCCCACCCAGAAGCACAGGTGGAAAACAAGCATCTCAAAACACAGGTATTTTAACAATAGTGTGGCTCACCAGCTCTGGATTTTGAAGACAGAGGCTCCTAAGGGTGCTGCACCCCAACCCCAGCTCACGATTTTCCCCTCCAAAACACGTAAAGGATACATGCAAAAAGCACTGAGCTGTAAGGCAGCACAGACCACCCCACCACACAGGCTGGCTCGCGAGAACAACTGCACTCACATCCAGCCATGCAAACTCGCTAGTCTGTTACTGGTTAAGTCCAAGGATCTGCCTGGACATTTCCGCAAGCCTTTTCCTCAGCTTTAGAAGCTGTTCAAAGCTCTGGGTTTGGTTCCTGCCAGAAAGCACAAGGGCATTCCCTGGAAACAGAAAAATGCATATATACCCTGTTTCTAAAAGGATCTGTGGGAGGTCAGGACAACCCACAGGGTTTTATGCCTGGCCCTGGCCAGTGTGATTCAGCAGGTAATCCTGCTCCTCTTCCCAAACACAGCACTGCGGATCCAACAGGCATCTCCCACTCTGCATTACGTGCTTTGGCAACCAATGAGTTAAACCTTTTAAAGTTGTACAGCAGGTTTGTAATAGGTTTCCATTTGAATGGCTAAATGCAGGAATGTCAGAGACATCTTTTACTTTATGGAATCCTAAGTTCATAATTCAGATTGCACATCGTTATGCATGAATTACTATGTCATACTCTGAAACAAACACAACTGGAGCTACTGTATAGAATTCAGGCACACATGGGTTTGCTGGGTGTTAAATAAGCAGAGGCAATTAGCTGCTGACACTCACTGCTTTGGGCTGTGTAGCAATGCATTTCCTGGGTTAGCCGGTTTGCCACAGGATCTGTTTGTGGCAAGGCTGAGAGGACTGACATGTTTTAAAGCAAACTGGCTATTTCAACATTCAAAAACCTGGAAAACTGGCTAATGTACTGATGTAAAAGCAAGGAAGCCAACTCATTTCCTTCCTCAGCAATCTCTTCCAGCACACCCATCTTTACATACCTTGCTGTCTTTCATTCCAGCCAAGTGTTGGATTGCTCCAGATATTCCCACAGCAATATAAAGTTCCTGGATGAAAACAAAAGTGAGACATTTTTGACACCCATGACAGTTTCATTCAGCTTGCTCTCTTACTCAGCACCAATTACATGCAGTAGTTTTTACATTACAGAGGTGTCAGTATTACAGGCAGTTGATGATTGGTTCCCTTCCCCACTTGGGGATTCTCCTTTTACAGCTGCATCCCAAAGGAGCAGCTGGCAAACACTGGTGAGAAAGGAAAAACAAGTAAATGCTGCATCAAGCCTAAGACTGCTCAGCTAGCAGGCAGGGCACTCAGCGCTACCACCCATGACCCTGGAGATTCCCAACACAAATATTAACCAAGATAACATATGGATAATGCAGCTGCCTGAAGAGAAAACCTAGGCTTCTGTTTGCAGCCTTCGGGATCCTTTGAATAAGGCAGAATGCACAAAGCTGAAATTCAGGTGTTCAAACTGGCAGGACAAAACACCTCAGATCCTGAAGCTGGCGAGCGCACTTCCAGTGACAGAACCACAGAATGGTCTGGGATGGAAGGAACATTAAAGCTCATCCAGTTCCAACCCCTGCCATGGGCAGGGACACCTTCCACTAGAGCAGCTTGCTCCAAGCCCCTGTGTCCAACCTGGCCTTGAACACTGCCAGGGAACCCTCAAGGCTCCCATGACCTAAAGCTTTTCATCCCCTAGTCACTACCAGCACAGGATGAGTAGAGAAGTGCTCCCCAGGCAGGCACCATCACCTACGCACACTGGGGCTCCCAATCTCTCATCACCAAAGAGACTTCCGTTCAAAATAAACATTTACAGGCAAATAGATCCACATCAACAGTTTTAACGCACAGCATGAAAGTATCTTTCCCCTCAGACTGGCAATCACCTAGGCCACGATCTATCCAAAACCAAGCATGTTTTCAGCTCCATGACACTCTTCCCACCACTGCAAGCCAAAGGAGCAGTCAAACCCGAGCTGTTTAACCACCTGATTTTACAGAAGAAAACCAAAGTACACTTCACCAGCTCATTCAATGAAAGGAAACTGTAACACTCAAAGGGAGGGGGGCAGAAATCAGCTGTCAGAACCGATTCAAGGCGGTATTTCTACACACTTAGAAAAAGCACAACCTCAAGTACTGAAAGAATTTCTCTTTGAAGAATGCCAAGGTTGGTCCATATTCAAGAACACACAAACCTAATCCAAGACATTATTTTGGGGGCCAGGCAGGGTAAGAAGGTCGAAAACTCTTCTCCCTGTGCAACTGAGGATGTACATTACAGTTAAGTGGCTTTTAACATGACGGAACAAAGCACAGCTGTGAAACAGGCACCTACGGAAGAGGCTGGCAAATGAGGGTGCTCAGCCAGAGACCATGCACACTGCTTTCTCCATACAGACCAGACAGTCATTATATCAGTTACAGAAAGAAGATTGCTTTCTGATGTTTCTACAGCTACAGATTCCACCCATCACACTGCTTTTTAAACAGGAACAGATAAATAAGAGCCATGAAGCTTTCCTACGCTTTCCTACAAAAGCCATCCCTTGCAAAAATTGAAAGAGAAGGAAAAGAGCAGGAGCAAAGTATTTCCTATGAAAAAAGCTTGCTTTGAAACTGAAGCACAGAATCTAGTCTATGTACTTCCACAAAAACACACAGCTGCTGGAGACACTCAAAGCTTTTTAGCCTCAATAGCTTTTACTGAGTAGATTACTACTGGAGGTCAATCCATTTTAACCACAGCTGCAATGTAACATAATACTCCATGTAAGAGCTCATGGTAAGAATGCAATATTTTAATTATACCAAATAAAAGAGCAGATGTTGCAGGAGAAATTATTCGACCATCACATTGTCTTTAATACAGCCCTTTTAAAAAACATTACTGTAATCTGATTTTTTTCCAGAGCAATTCATTACGTGCCAGTCATGCAGACTACCAGATACCCTTATCAGGCTGTTTAACATTTGAAGTTCAGTCTTTGGAAAGAATCCAGCTTGCCAGGAGCCAGATGCCTATGTATATATTCCATTAAAATATCTCACAAAGACAAGGATGTTTCATTAAAAGAACATTTGTAAATCACCCGGCTTGTCTAAAAAGCCTTTCTCATGCATCTACACCATGCCCTTCCAGGTTACGTACGTTGGGCTCTCTGGCTAAGATAACTGCTCCATTCACGGTTGGCCTTCGTACAAAACACCCAGGAGAGCATGCTTCTTATCAACAGTTCCATACTGCGAAATTGATTTGATTGCTTGAATCTTAGTTTAAATCTGTTCTACAACTTCGGAGGGACACAAAGGCCTGACAAAGTCTGAACAATAAAGACTCAGGACAGCTTGGTGCTCCCCAAGGAGAAGATTCAGCTGGGCATCCAGACAGGTCATAAAGGACTCAGGAATTCACATCTCCAAGTTATTTTCAGGACAATACCCTCATTTTGATGATCACCCTGGAGTCAGTAACCTTTAGCACACCTTTTGCTGGGTCCTCTCATTTCTACTGTATCAGAGTTCAAAGTCCCAAGTTAGGACTGTGAAGCTCATCTGCAGAGGAGGCCCACACCAAGGCACCAAGAGGCATGAATCAGAGGCTAGACTGCACCTCTCAGATGCCAACAAAGATGGCTTTACACCAACTCCAGATTGCTGCTTTTTGTGTCCCTGGAAGCTACTGTAATCACTGCTGTCAAGTCCACAGCCTACAATTACAGGCACTTAGGTTAAAGTCCAGGATGCGGAGGGGCATTTATCAACTCCCTGGTGTTTGCACACAAGCAGGCTTTCACCAAAGGGCTGCTGCCTGCACTGTGCCACACCAGACTGGCATAACCAAACAGCACACGCACTCTGTACAAAAGGTGCTCACTGCACTGTCTGATACAAATGAAGTCCCAAAAGCCATTAAAGTCAAGGAAAGGGAAAGTTTTGGTGGTATAAAGGCATGGCACCAGATTAAACACTTGTCTTACCGTAATGCACTTAATTTCACCCAGGGAATGATTACTGTACACACATTAGAGCCATGCCACAAATCCTTGGTTTTTATGAAGCTGACAGCAGACACCAGCACATGGAAAGAGACAGCAGAGCAAAGCTCACAGTAACAAAGAGCACAGCGAAGGAAACACACAGCATGGGAAGCCAAATGGACGGAAGAGCCAATGAAGCACAGGGCAGGGAGGCACAATCAGCAAGTACTTAAAGATGTGCTGTTGCCCAAAGGGTTTGGTGTGTCAGTCATGGGAACATGTCTTTGTGGAAGCATCAGCACACAACATACCCATCAGGCTTCGCACAAGGCCTACAGCAGCAGCCAAAGCTGACTCTGCTGCACACTGGCAGGAAGGCCAAGCATGTTTTGTCTGGCCACGCAATATCCCAGAAGACTCCAAGACCTCAAAGTCTGTAAGCACACCTATGCACCACAACAATCCTGAGAAGAAACAAAACCCCAAGTCCCAAATTTATTCTATTCAAGGGCAAGATTCCAAACCGGAATCCAACTTCTCCTTTGTGTTTTAAAGTAAAATCTATCCTCATGTTGCTTTTTCAACAAACACAACTGCGGTATGTCTTATAGACAGTCACTGAATGCTAATCATTAAAGTGAAAAATCCTCTTAGCCACCCCCATTATTCCTATTTCCTCTTTGAATGCCCCCAACTTCCACATTAATATCTACAGCAAGTCCTTGAGACTTCATGTGCATGAGTTTGCACAGTTGGCTCCAGAACCCACACAGCCAGCTACACTCTGGATAAATGTCACAAGGGTGCTGCTATACATGGATGATTAGAACTACTAATATACCAAAGCAGTTATTTTTCAGGCCATACTGACTCTCCAATTACTTACAGAATAATTTGTGCATTATATCAGTACCTCACTTTTACATATAAGGATATTTTAAAATGCCTCAGGCTGCCTTGGGGCAGCTAGGGTACATTTGCTGAGGAGAACCACAAGCATAGTTTTTAGCTGAAATATACAGTGACTTTGAATGCTGTTGTAAGAGCCTAGTGAGCATCCACAGGTGCAACCCAAGATAAGGTAGTTACTTTGCAAGCACACCATCAGCTACTATGGATTTTTATGCCAATGTCTGAATTATGCTGAAAACCTTCAGTGTACATCAATTTATCATCCTATCAGGGGCATGCTTTTAAACAGCCTGGTTTAATAAACCCCCTTGGCACACATACTCTTCTTAAAGGCAGCTCAAATATTTTATTTTCTTCACAAGAGCGAAAGGATAATGAAATTAGAAAGAAATCTTTGTAATCAAAATTGCTTCATACAAGATATTCCTTCCAATTACAAGCTATTAACCCAATAAAACATCTTCTGGCTTGACACTCATTCACATATACTGTGCTGTATATCAAACAATTATCCAGCACGGACTGCTTTGATGCAGTTGAGTATGTTCCATTCAAGAAGCGCTTATTACTAAACCCTATCCCAACCACAGTTTCTTTTTCACTTTAAGAACCTTTGATCAGCCAAGCTATGTAATTACTCTTACGCGTGGTTAGGGTGTCTGCTGGAGTGCAGGGCCATACAGCAATCTTTTTCTCACTAGGGAAAAGCACATCAATTGCTTTCAGCTAAATGCACTCACATATGAATATTTTAGTACAATTTAATGTTTCTGCACCAACCCCAAAGGAGCAGAGCATCAATTTGTGAACATAGTTTTCTTCGAGTTAAAAGCTACACTGGATAATGCAGGATGAAAGGGGTTGTCAATCCTTAGCTTTTTAGCAAGTCAGAGAAAGGTAGTCTGTAAATTCAGTCCCAGCTGCATAGACAGCTCTCTGAAGTTTGCCACTATAAAGCTACTTTTCAACAATAGTGAATTATCAGAGGAGATATATTCCAAATAAATTTCCCAAGCACAGCCAGTTTTCCCAATACTACTCCCACCTGCCAGCTACCAAAAAGCACACCTGCTGGTCTGTTAGCAAAACCCACCAACATAACATACAAATAATGCATTCTTACAAAGAAGTTAGCTGAAGGTAGGAGAAATACAGTTATCTACCATGTGTTCCAATAGAGAAACTTCAGCATCTCAGTACTCTCTTGTGTGTGGAACAATTCAGAAATAATGAGGATCTTACCATTGATAAGTAGAACATATTTTAAGTGAGTACAAGGCAAGATGATAAGACTGATACTTCTCATGAAACTAAGCCAATTAGCTAGTCTGTTCTGTTCGTAGTGTTAGGAAAGAGCCAGAGAACAAAACAGAACATAAAATACACCTGGTTCCATTTCACTAAGCTTTCCCACCAAAGAACGAAGAGAAACAAAACTTGACAGATACTCAAACCCAAGGAAGCCAACAATCCCTAAGAAAGCAATGGGAAGTAACAGTGAAGAGCCAGTATTCACCTACTACACAATGAAACCATGAGTCACTCATGACTTTTAGAGAAAATAAAACCAGGTCAGGTGAAGTATTTGCTTGCTTTGCCACTGAACACACAAATACAAAATATAGGAATACAGGAAGAATGTGACGGTTCTTCTCCCCTCCTGCTACTCCCAAAGCAAGACAATGACTGTTAACTGCTACAAAGCCATTCACTGCAGCAAAAGGGACTTCCTAGCAAAATACTGGGGCATATACAAGCTTAGAAAGCATCCCACCCTGTTGTAAAAAAAAGTAGAGCAACAGGAATGCCGCTGTTCTGTAGAAGAACATTCTGCGCCTTTATGTCTGTCTCTGCCAGGAAATGCTTCCTTACAATTCATCTTTCGTTTTCCTGCTTCTTATTTAATCCCACTCCTGCATTTTCTGCCTAATGTAACACCTTATGTTGTTCCAATTCTTCCATATCTTTGGTGACTTTCAACTGAACCAACATCTCACTTCAGCATCTCAACTGAAGCTGCACCTCTTTAACATGCCTCTTTTCCCCTCATTATTATTGTCAGTTCCTGACAGTTGTAAATTTGCTTCCCTTTTCAAGCTCCTGCAATTCATTACATGCAGACAGACCATTTGGTATGAAATCTAAGCTTAAGCACTGAAGCTAAGCAGGTCAGCAAGTTTACTCCTGTCGATCAGATCAGAACTACACTGAATTCCCACCTGCCTCCTCCACTCGAGGTTTCTCAGCACATGCGATATCCAAATGCATCTGCCTCCTGTGCAATCATATCACATTTCTAACACAATCACCTAATCCAGTGTCAATTATTCCTACATCATGTATTCCTTAACTTCTGCCTGCCTGAGCTTTCCATCTCAGTTTCTTGTTGCCTGGTAGGATTTTGTGCCTGATGCTGAAAGTACCAAGAGAGCAGTAACTACCACCAAAAAACCAAAAACCAGACCAAGAATTCTGCCTGGCTGCGCTTTCCCCAGGGGATGGACCCTCTGCGCTGCACACTCGAGAAGGAAACCTTACAATGAAGTCTGAGAACTACATACAGCACTCAACCTGAGAACTGAATTTTGTTTCTGTGAAGCCTGCATATAAGAAACAGTGGGAAGCCCCCCAGCTTCTAATTTAAAAATATATGCTCCTAAAACGGTTGTCACTGATTAAAGACATTGAATACACTAAATTACTTTTTTAATTAGGAATGTAACATTTTGTATTTTAATATATCCACTTATGTCTAAAAATTTCCTTCCTTCCATATCCTCAAATAATACAAATCAGCCTTCTCTTTCATAAGGCAGAACGTTCAAACAGGAGCTGCAATCACCTGAAATCAACAGGTAAAAAAAGCTACTAACAGAAAGATGAACAATACACCACATTGTAATAGCTGGAAAAAATGATACAAAAGAAAAATTACCAAAGATCCGGTCAAACACTAACCCCCCATCCCCCCAAAAAATGCATAAATTCCAACATGAACAAGAGCTTAAAGTTTAGAGATCCAAGGCTATTCTGGAAGTGGGGGTGTACTGCATAGAATTAATTCTCAAAGGCGAAATTCGTACTCCTTAACTGCATTATTTCATTACTTAAGCAAAATGAACTACAATAGTTTCTTGACTGGCAGTTTGTTCACGTACTGATACATAGGCATTTCAGAAAAGCTGCTGTGGCTGTGAGGTTCTTGTGTCCTGGACTGTGAACAACTGAAGCCAGTCACAGAATTACTGGAGGGCCGACAACTAAAATCACCCTCCCTTCAAATCCACAATCAAAGGCACACATGAAGAAATAAGCAGATCTTTTATAGCATTACCTTCTTACCCAATGCTCAGCAAAGAAACACTCCCCAGTAGTCAGGGACAAAAACCAAAAAGCAGCAGAAGTACCACCCCTCTTCCTGAGATTTTAACTAACTCTTCCCCCTCTGTAGGCTCCAAAATGACCCTATTCGAGACCTTTAAAAAACAATGCATTCCAATCCTCCACTGAGACTGGGCAAGACACTCTAAATAGAAGAGGAAGCACATACCCTAGGACTTTTTCCCATCTAAAACCAAGAGCTGCACAGGAGAGCAAGTATGGCTCAAACTCCAAGATCCTTCTCCTGCTTAAAAACCCAGGCAGCCAGGAGTGTGTGCACCATGCCCACTGCAGTTGAAAACTAAACACCAAACTCAGGTCTCTGTGAGTACAACTAACCAATGTACAAAGCTGCTTTGCAGTTTTGCAGGTAAAGCCACAAGCTCTCCCTGATCTAGACCAAGCATACCTCGTAGAAAAAGCAAGCAGTCATCTTCTAGAGGATTGTTAAAATAGCCAGTGTAGTCTTCATCTGATCAAGAAAGTTCAGTTCTACTCCTTTATATGAAATCTACCTTCCACTACACAGAATAATTTTCTAGCTAAAGCACCAAAACGATAGTGAAGCAGAATTAGGATGGTGAAGTTAAGAATTTGCAGATTTAAACTGCCTCCTATTTAAGATACCTATCCCAGCACACTGAATACCCAGCCAGCAACTCAACTTACACTGTCAACACAGTTAACAGAATATTTTCTATACTTCTAAGCCACTGTATGCTGCCCTTTTATGTATTTTAAGATCCACAAATAATATTTTAACAATCTGAAAGAAGGGGCTTACAATTTTCAGTACTTTGCACCACCCACTACTTAATATTTTTTAAGAGAGATGAGAGAGAAATGCATCAACCTGCTGGCAAAACAATATAGCACCATGCAACTGTGCCAGTTGAGATCATTTAAGCATTCTTCAGTCTGTCCCAACTCATGGCTACTTTAACTATCCTCTAGAAGTTGGCAGTGATGACACTGATGAGATCCTATGACGTGGCTGCATGTTCTGATGACTTTCAAATGTTGCCATGAGTCATCTGCGGCAAGTTACAGCACTGTATCTTCATCAAAAACTAGCCTTTTTTGTTTCAATGTAATTGTCTATATGCCCTTGACTCTGGAATGTTCATTCTTGAGCCTCAAGACACAAACCAGAGATTAGCTGCCTTCAAATTGGCATTCTCCACTTCATTAACAGCTATTTGGGTAGTGAAGAACTAAGATGGTCAGTCTCATCTCATCCCCGTTCAAAATACGAAACTAAATGACACTTAACTCACTCCTGGTTTTCAGAGGTTTGGTTATGCAACGACCAACTAAAGATTGCCTCCTTGTGCTACCAGCTCTGCTGCCTTCAGAACCTGCAAATTCCATTTGTGCTACAGTTACACTTACTGAGTTAGTGCAGATTAGCTTGCTGAGATCTACAGCTGCAATATGCTGGACCTTATGCCTACTGTGTGATCTAAAGAGAGTGCATTGTATTTAAATACAAATGTTCCCTTAGCAAAGAGGAAGTATTAGCTGGGAGCTACAGCTGTCTTGCACTACATCCAAAAAACCCGTAACAATTGCATACTACTCTCTAAAGAAAGAGATCACCAGAAAAAAAGAGTTAGGGTTGCATTTATCATCTGTAAAGCCTCACAATTTCCTCCCAGAGCTGAGGTTAAAATCACTGCTATCAAGATTTTGGAAGGACACAATATGCAACCAAATGGACCTTAAGTCTTATCAACAGTTCTATTTTTCAGAAGCTGTTTTTTTGTAGCAGTTGGTTATCACATAGATATTTACAGGTTAAACACTAGCTTGCCTGAAAAGAGCTCCACTTAGCCCTACAGGGCTAGCATCAAATGGCCTCTGATGAGGATCAAGCAGCAAACATCTCTCTCCATGTTTCAAGACAGAAAAACTCAGAAGCACAAAGTATCTTGCTCAAGACAACCCAGCAAGTAGAACTGACAACAGACTCCAGAAATCGCAGGCTCCCGTCTTCAATATTTTCAAGTACTGCTTAACTCTATTAGATGTATTAGTGGAAAAATAAGTCATGGTTTGAAGTTCCTGAATACGCAGCTCTTAATGGTACAAAGGCAAAACATTTCAGATCCTATCAAGCCTTTGGACATGTACAGCTTTTTAGCATTATTTATATTACTGGGATTTCGTAAACGCATCAGTTGAAATATGATAAGTTTCGCTACCAAGTTCGAGCTCACTCTCCACTTCTGCTCTCATTAAACCATTAACAAATAAGAAGTTGCTCCTTGGTGCCTTCTGTTGCCATACACATTCAAAGAGAACTGAAAGGCTATATGTTTACTTGACTATGTAGCTCAAAGCATACATCCGACAGATTGACATACCTGCCCACATTCTTAGCCCCAATTCTATTCATGTCCATGATCACCACACCTCAGTATGTGCTAGCACACATTCTACCCCACACAGATACACTGTATTTGCTCCTTCCTACATACAAATGCTCAAGTGTGCTTTATCTGTGGACCCAGGTCACAAGAACAACGAAGGCAGTTTCAGACTTGTGCATGACAGAAAAGCCCACCCTAGAGCCAAACAATGCAGGGATAGGAAATAGTCCCCTGTGATATCACAATGCATAGCAGAAAAGATAAGCAGCAGGTTATTTCCCAACAGTAAGCTGCTTATGAGAATATGCCCTTCTTCATATTTCACTTTATATCTCACAGCACCCAACCTGTAGATTATTTACCTCAAGTTTCTTGCCCTTCCATCTCTTACGAAAAGTTTTACTTAGAATGTACTGCAATAACCCAGCTATGGTTACCAAACTTTGAACAACAGACCATCACCTGTAAATGAAACGAAAACACGCCCCCCATTGCTGCATGCCAATACAATTTCAAGTTTATATTGGTAACGACACATTTTAGCATATCAGTGTGAGGTGTCAAAAAGTTAAAAAGGCTCAGCACAGGCAACTATGAAAGAATCCAGCATGCACAGCCTCCAACAAAACACTTCCCAACTGACCCATGGCAGAGATTCGCATCACAGCTTGCTGCTGTAGTTTTGCAAAGACACAGTCAAGTGACAGTATCCCAATGGGCATGCTAAGATTTTCCTGCTAGGCTCAGTATTGAGACTTGGCTCATTTTTAACCATTTGCTTTGAAGGAAGATGCATGCTAGAAAACATTCCAGCTCTTTCACGAAAGAGATTTCTGTACTTACTGGTGCTACTATTTTGCCCGTCTGTCCAACTTGCAAGTCATTAGGAACAAAGCCAGCATCAACAGCTGCACGGGAAGCTCCAACTAGTTGAAAGAAAATATTTCCAATGTTTTCTTTTAAAATATTAGCGAGCCAAATTTCTATCACCATAAAAGCACATGTATTTTACTGAAGAGCCCCACGCTCAAAGGGCATGCATTCAGAAACTTCCCTCTTAAAAGCTCTTATAGTAATCCCTCTCTGTACCACCGGCTGAAACTTCCAAATACTAAGTGCTAATGCACTTCATAAGCAACAGGAAATCCTTACTCCCAGTACTAAAGGGCCATATATTTAAACCCAAGGATTTCAGTCTGGCATATTTCCATTATTTTCTCTTGTTGCTTTGTCAAAAGAGGATTTTCCCATAAATGCCTTCCCATAATGTTCCCCCAGTTTGAATAGAACACATGTGTCATCTTCCATTGCTGCAAGAGCTCAGAAGTCAGACACAGTAAAGAGAAATATCAAAGGAAACTTGAAAATGCCACACAGACACTGAGTTAGTGAAGCCACCAATTTACAAAGCTATTCATGTAGAACTACAAATTTATTTTTACATATGAAATCTAAAACTAATGTAGTTTAAGTGTTAATGCAAACAATTCCTCCACCTCTCCCAACCTTTACTTAAAATATTTTGCTGAAACACTGTACAGGGTCAGTTTTCTCCTACTGATACAAAAGCATAGCAAAGACAGAGCCAAGTCAAAGCTCAAGAGCTGTGAAAGGGATTCTATGAAGGAGCAGTATGCAAGGATGTATGAAAAAAGTATCAGCTCTTCCAAGTGAGCCAAGAGCACTTTCTGATTTATACAACCTCACCTGCTGAATTGGCAAAGGACAGGGCATATTACAGTTTAGTATTCAGCTTCATACACAAGCATTTAAATACACAGTTGTCCACCAGGAGAAGACAAAACTTTATCTATGACTCTAAACTAGTGGGATTTTTAACTGTTTTTTTTGACACATGAAAATAAAAGACCTTAAAATGAACACTGGTTTTCATGTGACCTTTTAAAACATAACCAGGGTTAAAAAAAAAGGAGGAAAACAAGTTTACCTGCAGCATGCAACTGATCCGCAAGATCGTATAACAACTTAAAGTTCTCACTACTCTTCAGGCCTCTCCCTTGAAAGTTAAGAAAAGAGAACATAATACGCTTTAAGATTTTTTATTGTCTACACAAACTTTCTCCATAAGTATCTGCAAAGGCACAAATACACACTTGCATAGGGTAGTTTTCAATACATTACTAAATAGTACTTTGTATTTGGAGAATTAGCTTTTGTCTTTGTGATTAATATTACTGTTTCGTATGTATAACACAGCAGCACTGTCTGGTTTACTTCCTGCCCACAGCACCATCAGGACCATTCTCTGAAATCAGAGAAACGGGAATTTTTTTTCACTACTTTGTGCTCCCTCTGCTGGTACAAACCTCTGGAGTGGGATAACCAAAGGACAATATTTTAGCCCTAGGCATACAATAAAAATCGCAGTCCATCCCTTTACACCTGCACAGCAGAATACAAGCATCATGATTTTAAAATCATTAGAGCCATTACACAATAACATTTGGACTGTCTCTAACAATCAACAACAATTTTAAACATGACAGACTCGGAACTAAAACCACTTCATACTGCTATAATTTTAAAGGGACTCACCAAATATGACAACGTTCTTAAAAAGCCTACAAGCATATGTTAAACTCATGCTTTGCCTTTTCACGAAACATACATGTTGGGTGTGTTCCCACTGGCCCCCGTGCAAGAACTACATCATAAATATTTATATCTTTATTAACATAAGACATTATAGTGTTCTGCCACAGATTATTTAATCAAGATGTACCATTATTTAAATGCAACATAGCACAGTTTTTATATTATCTACTTACCACCAGACACTACCACTTTGGCACTAGTAAGCTCTGGTCGATCGCTTTTTGTCAGCTCCTGCTCAATCCATTCAGACAGACCAACAGGCGGTGGAGGGGTTACTGTGCTCAGCAGATGAACAAAAACACCCACAAGAAAAGAGATCAAATGTGTACTTTCAACATTTTAAATCTGATCTTAAACTTCATGCAGAGTTCACTCCATAAGCAATTCTACCTACTACCAGTAACTCCTCTGTCCCTGAGTTATAACCTTCTTTTGTTAATTATGTTTAAGTAACCTACAGCATAAACTGCACTAAAATGAAAGGTCTGTTGTATACTACATTGATATCATCCCAGCATAATAAATCCAATTCTTATTAAGACAGGCAAACAAGCCAATTAAGAAACACACTATGCTAATCTTAAGTATCAAGTAACATTTGTTTCCTTACATCCAGAGACTTAGGAAATACAGGATAGCTTGGGAGCAGGTACTAAGCCACCCACAAAAACCTGACGACTGAAGCCTACACACATGCAGCACATTACCAATGATTGCCTCTGCTGAATTTACAGCACAGTCATAAAAAGACCCGAAGAAAAGAAAACAGCAGAGGCAGTCAAACACTGGAACAGGCTGCCCAGAGTGTCCATCTGTAGAGATACTCAAAGACTGACTGGATACAGTCCTGGGCAACCTGCTCCAGGGGGCTGGACTAAATGATCGTGAAGACTCTTCCAACCTCAAATATTCTGTGATTCTGTGACTAGATTTCTCTATCATCAAAGTTACACTGGCTTTATTAAAATAATAATTTAACCTGGTTTAGTTAAAACTGATCTAAAACCACAACTGGGTGCTCTCAAAACAATTTAAACTGCTCACAATATAGCTAGACATTGTAGTGACCTATCTTGATTGAAACATAGAATCAAAGAATCATAGAATAGTTAGGGTTGGAAAGGACCTTAAGATCATCCATTTCCAACCGCCCTGCCATGGGCAGGGACACCTCACACTAAACCATGCCATCCAAGGCTATGTCCAACCTGGCCTTGAACACCGCCAGTGATGGAGCATTCACATCTTCCCTGGGGAATCCATTCCAGTGCCTCACCACCCTTACAGTAAAGAATTTCTTCCTCATATCCAACCTAAACTTCCCTTGTTCAAGTTAGAACCCGTTACGCCTTGTCCTATCACTACAGTCCCTAATGAACAGTCCCTCCCTGGCATCCCTATAGGCCCCCTTCAGATATTGGAAGGCTGCTATGAGGTCTCCACGCAGCCTTCTCTTCTCCAGGCTGAACAGCCCCAACTTTCTCATCCTATCTTCATACAGGAGGTGCTCCAGTCCCCTGACCATCCTGGTGGCCCTCCTCTGGACTGTGGCTAGCCAGCCACTTTTTTTGCTCAATTTTGCTTTGAAAACCAATCTGGCTATTGAAACAGCTGTAACTAAGTTGCAAGATTGCAGCAGCAGAGGTTTAAACAGTGAGCGAAAAAGATTTCGCCACATATCATCTCCTTTTCTGGTCAAGGATAAGTGTAAAGTACCCATATTAAAATCATAAAGCTAGAATTATGACAGTTTGCTTTAACAAATACTTCTATAAAACACCACTATGCCATGAGCAAAACTCTTACCACATGAAGCAATAAAATACCAAAACAAATACTCACACTTTTCTAAAGTGGCACTACCACCACTTGCTGGTGCAGCCTCAAAAGAAGTTCCCCGCACAGTGAATATTTTAACTGCTTCATCACATTGCAAAGTGCAAAGAATATTTCCTAAGAAAAGCAAAGGTCATATTATATTCTTCAAGAAGGTACCAGATATACCAGGCTTTTTTAAAAAAAAAAAAATGAAATTAGTATTAGAAACACATCAGCAGTTCTACAACAAGAGGTAACAGAAAGTTACGTCTCAAAACTGCCAGTTTAGATAACTAAAACTTGAAAGACACTTAATAAACACAAATTATAAATATTTTCATTCACTTTTTTGCTCCATGTTTCTGAAGTATGATAACAAACCCTGCTATTAAATGATACAAAGCATTCAGATCATCTCTTACGGATGAGCTTGTAAATTTCAGAAAGGGGAAAAAAACCCACAAAAAAAAAACTTTAAAAGTGTCATACTTTAACATAAGGAGCGCCTATAATTCAAAGTACATCTTTCATCCTGCCACATGAATTCATGAGAAGACAATAAGGCCTGCCCCTACTATCCATGAGATCATATTTCTCTCAATAATATATAATACATGGTATTTACTTCACATTGGAGGCTGTAGGGAACACTAAAAGAGAGAAATGCTGCAACACCAGCTATTCATAAACAAAGTCATCTCAAAACTGTGAATTACTGGGAAGCAACTTAAAAGAGCAACGCAAAACCCTGTTCTGGTAATGGAATTCAAAATGTAGTATCACAGTGGTACATGATACCATCTTGTACAGCAAAATTAAGAAAAGCAAGCTAATGAGCTCATACCGCAATTAAAACACAGTCTCAGACAAGCATTAGAGAAACAAGATTGGAAAAAGAATTGTAAATTAAGTCAATTTAATACTATAAATAATTAGTTTAATGTTTTTCTAATTAGGAAAAATAACCCTGCGGTATCTTAAATCAGAACTAATGCTAGTCATATTAAATAAAGCTGGACAATGAACTTAATGTCTTATTTTACAAAATCTGGTCAGAAGTACACTAATAAATGCAGGATGTATAAAGAAGATTACCAAATTCTATTGAGGTGACAGACCTGGCTCCTAACTGACAGTACCAGAACTGTCGGGATTACTTGCTTTCTCACCACCCATGGAACATCATGTCCATCTCCAGCTTTCACTTTTATGAGCCACAGCAATTCAGATTGTAAAGTGAAAATTCCTATCATACTCCAATGTTCTAACAACTGGATTATGTAGAGAAGCTATTAGTATTGGGTCTTTTATTGCACAAATACCACATGCCTTTGTGATTACCCACCTGCATAGATAGTTCTCACAAAGGTATCTGGTGACTTAATTTCAATAATGTCAGAAACAGGGGCAACATCAAGTTTGCCAGCCACTCTGGGAATAAGATTCTAGAAGTTAAAGATGAAAAGTCAGCAAAGTGAAACACACGCGGTCCGTAAAAGAATACCTGCTGTCCCAATTTCAACTTCACATAATGCTGTCTCTACGTACAAAGGCAGAAGCAACTGAGATTTTTGTAGGGCTACTCACATAGCTTTAGCAGCCAAATAAAAACCCATTACTGCAATAACATTAGACATTTTATGAGACTTACTGTAAGTAAACCCTTAATTTAGTACCTTAAATTAGGAGGCTTATTTGCTCCAATAGTTGAAAACTGAATATAGATGTAATTTGCTCAGAATACTGAAAATGATGGATTGCTGAGCTCTTGGCACTCCAAGAGAAAAAAAATTGGGTATTTTTTTGGAAGCTAGTTACCAGAGACAATAGGAAAAAACCACCACACTCTTCTCCTAAGAGCCAAAAAATATTATTTCAGAAATTAGTACTAAAATGTTATTTGCCTGTTCTGAAATGGACTCTTGAAAATTTCTTAGCACCTTAGGAATGGGACAGAGAATAAAAAGAGCAACATAAATCATGAAATAATTAGTAACAGCAAGGGCTTTGCTTGCTTTTTGTCCCCCTCCTAATCTGGTACAACACAAAGGGCCCACATCTTTACTCACATGAAGCACTTCAAAACGGGAGCATAAGCTTTAAAGCAAAAGCTGTTAACCTTTACTAAGATACTTTAGATCAAAACTAAACAGAAAGAATAAAAGCCTCAAAGACTTATGTTATGTGCAGATTTCTCTTAAAAAAATAAAAATGCAAGTATACAGATTGATAGTGACTGGAAGTGAAAGCAGTCAGACAGAAGGCTGATGGCATCATTGATCCTACATCTGCAAGATCCCAAAAGTTTCCTTTTTCTTTAGTTTAGCTGCATCACAAAGCTGACCAGACTGTTAGTAAGGAGGCTCTCCATATACTTAGAAACATACTTCTTCAAAAAGAAGTCTTGAAAAAACTCTGTTTTCATCAAAAGCCATCTTTGCTAGGACTTGGGTCTGTTACTTATACATTTACAGACATTTCAACACACACGACTCACAGGATAGATACAATTCCCCCCCAAAAAAAAAGTTTACTTCCCGCAAGTCTGCACACTTTCATTTCAACACACAAATCATACAATTATCATCCCAACACACAGTGCTTTTCCTTACAATTTTCATAATGCCTTCAGATCACTTCATCTAATTCATGTTGCACATTTTGCCTTTTGTACGTAGAACTAGCTGGCTACCACTGAACACTTCTACACTTTCCCTTTGCTCAAGTCAGCTCAGACAACAGTGTTTCCAACTAGTAAGTTTTTGCAAACTCAAAGCTGTACGTGGCTGACCCCTCTGATTCACACTTTTACATGCAACAGTGCCTCTCCCTTTCCCATAAGTAAGTTCTGATGCATTTTGCTCTACTTACCTTTCCAAAGGCAGATGCTCCAGCGCAAATGTGGGTGTAATTATATTTTTTATGAGTTTCCACAATCAAGGGAGTCAGCTCCTCTAAGGATAAAAATATATTGCTCAAAATTTACAACTACCAATTGCAAATATAAACACTTTCTTTTGTCAATGGGCAAGAACCACTCTCACCTGCTAGAAATCCCTTGTATGCATCATGCTGAGCCACCAGAACTTTTGCAACACCCTGCACTTTGCTGACTTCTTGTGCAACCTGTGATTACAGATGAATTATCATTAGCTTGTATTATAACAGGTACTACAAACAAACAAGAGTCCCTGCTACCAATTGCTCAGCCTACAGACGAGTTAAAACTGGAACACAAAAGCACATGAACTTCAGAATCGGAACAAACCTGATGGAACAAAATGCAGATCTTGTGATCACAGCACAGTGAGGTATTACAGGATAATGAGAATGAATTTTGTAAATATGAAAACTACAAAGCAAATCAAACCTAGGACAGCTTCCCTCCTGTACAAAGGACTACACAGTGATCTCACTTATTTCAACAACTGGTAACACTTGAGGATTACTGCTCAGTATTCTGATAACTACTTTCAACATCAACTACTTTCTCTTAAACCAGTATCTACCATGCAAATATACAATACAAATACAAATGTACAGCAATGTTAAGAACTTTGTCCAAATTTTAGCAGCAACCTTTTGCCTACTAATGTGATGTATAATTTCAATTCTGTATTTATGCTTTTTTTTTTTCCTTTAGATTTGCAGAAGTTTAAAGGATAAAAGGATTGTTGAAGATCAGAGGACTGACAGCACTGTCCAGAAACCACATGCATTGTCCTAGAACTACACCGAGTTTCCTGAATATCAGTTTACCCTCAAAAATTAACAAGAGTAAGCAAAAATGCTCCGTAATCTGAGTAACTGTCTCTTTTGTCCTATCAATACAGATCTTAAGAAGAAACTTAAAAACCCCAAATAAAACCAACCTCTGTCTGTAAAGTACTGTTTCCCAGAATGCCAAACAGACACCATATACTATAAAAAAAAAAAACAAAACATTCCCAATCATATTTCTACTATGCAAGTGTTGAAGAATAGGGGAACACACAACCAGACATCTCGGGCAAAATTTATGCTTTTATTTTCTTGATCTAGATAACTATTTGTTTCCAGATCTCCACCTCGAACACCTGAGTCTCAGTTTAAAATTGCCACTGAGGTTTCTCCACCTATTTGTGAATTAGCTGCCCTAAGTATGCCTCCTGCATAAGATACTACACATTACTTTAAAAATAACAATCCATGAATAGCCTAGTATGAAAAATATTAGGCAAAAATTGTACTTTTACTGTTCACACAAGAATACATCATGCTGAATAAAAGGGTCACTAACGTGTTAACTATACTGCCTCTACATTTTGCACATAAAAATTACAGCAGCTAACACACAAGAAGCTTTTTAGATGTGAGCTATAAAGTCAAGAAGCACTAATTTCAGAATTTTAGGTTGCAAATACACTCTCACTATGCAACTAGCATCAGTAATACTGAGATGCTCAGAAGCCCTGTTTGCCACCATGCTGTTTCATTTCTGCTGCTTTCCATCTGAACAAAACTTCTTTCCGAGTTCTTAGCACTGCAATATTTGTATTTTGAACTTCACAGGGAAATATTGTTTTAAAAGTCATTTGCCTTTAGTCCTATAAGATTTGCCTGCATAAGCTTATAACAATTGAAATTATTAGTACTCCTCGTGAAATGAAATCTATACCTGCATTTCCACTTGAGAAGAGAAGCAGTTTTGAGTGCCAGACGTTTCCGGTAGATTAGCAATCCCTGGCACAGTTCCTGTTCACTACAGATTATTTTTCAGGCTGACCAAGATGCTGCCAAGTATTGTTTCAGTGCATTCATTATTTTGTTTGTATGAAAACAGCATTTCCTACCTTGTCACAGCTGGTACCAGCTACTAAACAAGAAACTTCACCTCCAAGACGTTTTGCTGCAGTGATGGTATTTAGTGTAACGGGTGTGAGAGTCTCATTGTTGTGTTCTGCTATGACTAATGTACTCTGAAACCTCTGGACCAGCAATGCCTTTAAGAAAGAGAGAGAGAGGAGTTTGATACTTAGCTTCACAGTAAGTTATCAGTTACATAAACTGTAAAACATTGCTGTCAAACAAGAGGCTGGACCTAAATAATTTGTATTAAGCAGGCACGATACATAAGGTGCAAAAAAAAAAAAAAGGAAAAAAAGGCATACACTTGTTTCACACCAATCTATAACATGCTGTGTTTAGATTAAAAGCTCCACACAAAACACTGAACGTATTAAGAAAAACATTTTCATAAATTACACTCAAACTCAATGCAATCACCTTAACTAAGTACCTTGAAAAGTGAAGATTAGACCAGCAAGACTAAGACAGAAGGGTAGCAAATAAATATTTACCAGTTGGGTTTCTTTGGGTAAGGTTGGTTTGTTGGGGGCATTTGGGGGTTTGTTTGGGATTATTTTTTTAGGAGTTGTTTGGTTTTTTTACCGTACATTTTAGACAAACTCTAGCTACAGAATACACTTTCTAGATTAGTTGTTCAAAAAGGCAAAATTGCATGCAATGGCAGGATGGCAAATAAGCAGAAAGGGCTCACAGCCTGAAAACACACTGATAGAACTGTTGGCAAGCATTTTTTTCTCCTGCTCTCCTTTAAAACATTTGACACCTGGCCACTTAGTCTACCACCCTATTTAATGGTCCTTAAATAATGATTTCCCCAATTCACAATCCACACACAGATTTTAAATTCTAAAGCAAAACATGAAAGGAAAAAAAAAAAAAGAAGTGGAGGGTGAAGCAAAAAATTACCACGAAACCAAACCAGAGTATCCTAAGCTCTGAGACTTTCCTCTCTAATTTTCAGAGTGAACCTGGAAAAAGCATTACTCCTCCAAGACTAACCCTAACACAGGGAAAGGGTTTGAGGTAGGAATGGGACTATTATCCTTCAAGTCTGAGTGTATCCTACCTAAAGCCTAAATCAAGTGTAATGTAACACACGGAAAACAAAATGTATTCATTAATATGACCATGGCACAAGCAGTAACACGATGCTACAGACCGCATAACCAAACGCTACTTTTTAAAACATATATTCTGACCCCATCTTCCCTCACGCCAAATACTCACTTAGCTACCACTTAAACTGGAAACAAAGCTTCAGACAATCTGAGAGGCTAGAAGTTGGACTTAACCACACAAAGCCTACCGACATGCTAAGCTTCACACAGAGAACACAAATCCCAAGGACTACACTGAAGCTAATACAAAGTAAATGTATAAATACAAAAGGTAAGTTTCCACAGAATCAGGACTGTAATTTGTTGTTTGGATTGAACCAACAAGGAATCTTACAGAAGTGCTCCACATTTCATCTTTTATGCTTAAGGTTACTTTCAATAATTAAAGATTCTGAGACTGTCTGAAGCCAACTGCCAGTAACAAAATGTTTATTGCCAATATGGATCAGGCACTGTATTTTTGATTACGTTTCATACATTTGCAATTAAAGTTATGAGATTTTAGTCACTGTTTGAAGAATAAATCCATGCTTTTGTGGCAAAAAGCCCACTTTTCCAATGAATTATAGTTGCATTGCAGAGCAAAGTGAACCAGACTCCTGAAAGATTCTGAAGTTCTCAAATTTCCAAAGGGAGCCGCATGCATTTTAAACATACACTTAATTCTGACTGCATTATGAGCCTTTCCCTAAGTAAGTACTACACCAGAGGAGCTCTAGATCATCCTGTCAAGAAATTCTACAAAAAAAAAAAAAAAAAATGGAAAACAAAACCAAACAAAAAAAAGAGGGTTTTTTTTTTTTGTTTGTTTGTTTGTGTTTGTTTGTTTGTTTTTTAGCCAAAAAGAATATGAATAATGTATGTTGCTTGAGCAGGCTGGATATTACAGCATCAACCAGGCACGATTTCTAAACTGACAATCCTACATAATTGCGGGAACTGCAAACCACACGGTCACTTTATGCCTACTTGCATGATATTTCTGAACATAAAGGCAAGACCAGATTTTTAAAAGTCACATTCTAGATCTTGGGTAAAACTCCTGGATGACAAATAAGATTCCTATGTGGGTCTGAATTTTAATATAATAACACATGTCAAATGACCTTAAATAAGCAAAACTAAACTGACTTTTGTTTGCTACAATACACATTGTGCAGTAAAAGCAGAGAATAATTCATCCAGTCACATCTGATCCTGAACACTAAGATTCTGCAATGAGTCAATGAGAGGACAGGGAGTTATCTTAATGAAGTAACTGGTCCAGCTCACAGCTGACAACGACAGTCCATTATTTCACTGATTTAATTTCTCAACCTGTGCTTGGGCAGAATGCCTAGTATGAAGCCTAGATGAAATATGAAGGTTGAGTATAAACTTAACCAGCTAACAGCAAACAACCTAAGCAGCTGACAACCAAACTATTGAAAACACACTGAGAGGGAACAGCACCCGGTGCTGGCACTACAGAAGGCTCCTGGTGAAACCAATCAGGCTATCCAAAGGCATCAACTACAGTTAACCATCCTACTAAGTCAGGCAACTGAGTGGCTTCTCAAGCACATCAGTAATTATGAAAAACACATCTGCCAACAAACAGCAGAACTGGACATTTATTTCACCTAGGTTTTAATATAAATCAAACCTCCACAACAGAAATACCTACATTTCCTCCCTGGTGGAAACTCCAGACAATGATTCAGTTCATAATAAAATAAACACTCATTAAGGAAAATGGTATGGAGTTTCCAATTCTTCTCATTTCCCCACAGCATTGACTGTAAAGCAAACCCAGCCACTGACTTTCAGATGCCTAAACCTTGGCACCTAGATGTGCAGTATGCATCAGTTAAGCCACTTGCAAAGTATCAAAGGATTCACTGAATCCGTCATCAAGTTTCCCCTAAGCACCTTTTTGCTTCCCACCTGAGAAATTCAGCAATGCTTTCCCAGCAGAACATGAAAAATTTAAGCACAATATCTGAATTTCTAGACTTTAGAAAAAATAACTGAGACAGCTCTACTACAGTTCCAGCAAAACACTGGAAATCTAGACATGCCCAGTACACATGCAGAGATAACCCACACATTCAAAATACTCCTTCAGTCTGCACTGGTGATCTACTCTTCACAGCAACACCATTGCAAACCGAACACGTTGGTCTTTCAGCACACAGACAGGTCACTTGAATGGCGCAGAAGCAAGGCCCAACACTTCTTAAACATAGATGTGCTGCTTATATGCTACAAAACACATGTATTAACATATGGGAAATCCCAGACAAAAGTGTTGCAAATCTTTGCTTGCTGCTTGGTGAGCAGACAGGCATCAGTGGCCTCTACAGTCAATGGTCCATAGCTCACTGCCTGCAACTAACTTTCTTAGCTGTAAAAGCAAACTGGACAGAAATTAAAGTCAGAGAGCTGCTTGGTAGGAATTATGCATCTCATAAAGACCCATTATCACTGGGCAAAATTCCCAAGAACTGACTCCAGGAACTAGGAATTGGGGTATTAGCGAAGACAACGGCTACATTCCTATGCAATAAAGGAATGCCCAATTCTATTAATTGACAGTCTTGTAGCTGCAAAACCTAAAATAAATTTTAGAAAATATATTTGGGAAGCAAGGGGCAAGGAGGAAGCTCTAGCAATAAAGCTTATACTTCTTCTAGAGCCTTCATACAGACCTTGCTACAGAAGAAGTCTAGGAGACAGCTCTTTATCTCCAGGAAACACTAACTAGAAAAACAACACTAAGGGCACCTGTACTGAAATGGAGCTAAAACTGTAAAGAACAGCAAAAGAAATGAAGAGAACACTCATAAAAAGGATTTAAAGAATCACAATAAAGACTTAAAATTAGAAAGGAACTGAAGCAACAATAGAAAATTGTACTACAGAATCAACTTTTCCAGGTATGTCCAAGCCATATTAACGTGCAAGCCACTAATAAAAGTCAAAGCAAGAAAGCTGTTCTGAAATACAGACAACACTATTGAAAGTGACCTCACTAGATGGTTTATTGCCATCTCTGCACCAAGTTTTTGTGTACCTGTAGTCTCATGTTCCTTCTCAGCCTTCACTTCTAAGTTCTGCAACTCCAACCTTTCCTAGTTGCTCACACTTCACAGTTCTCTCACACCCTGTTTCTCTCCAGACTGTATTCACTCTTGAACTGCAGGAGTGTTAGATGTGCTAGAGTTAGCTCTGCTTCTTTTGCAGATCACATTGCTACCCACACATTGACAGTACACACTATGTTTTATTGGCTTTATGTATTTGTGAGTTTAGATGCATATGACTGAAAAATAAGGAGCTGACCTCATGTTACCAGGACATGAAATTGAATCATGCAGTGATTGTGAGTGAAGTATTATTTACATAGCAGTACCATATGCTTTAGGAGCACCAGAGATCATCAAGACCTTTGCCCTACAAAGCCTACAGCCTAACAACAACTGAGAGCTGGCCACGGTTACAACACTTATAATTGTTAGAGTAACTAAATCATATATGTCGTCGTCTACCTTTGCTCTCCTTTTAAGCCATCCTTCAGATCTGAAACCAATTAATACATTTCTGTAATGCCTATAAAAGCCTCAGGGAACTGAAAAAGAAACTTGTTCAAAAACTTCAGTGCTTTTAGAAGGGCTGTTCACACACAGTTCTGGCACAGAGAGTGTCTCCTGGTGCATGCTACAAGACTGACCAAATATTCAGGGGCATTTCATGAATCAGCTACTCCAACTAACCTTGAGTTCACCTAGTTGTTAAATTTGGCAACATGGTCACCATGACACAAGCAGCAAACGGCCTCCAAAAGCCCAGTACTCCTCCCAGCTGAGCAGTACGAAGGTCAATATGGAAAAGCAACAAGTGTTTTGGATTAGCTTCGTCCACAGGCTGTGATAGTTAAAGCAATTACAATGCCGCACAGCTGCGCTTGTCTTGACTGATAAACACTGTGTTAATCCTCTCAAAAGCCCAGAAAGCCTCTCCTTGAGCCGCAAGTGTCTACCATTGTCAGAATTCGCAATAATAAACTCCAAGAGCCTCTTCCAGCTGCAAGGAAAGTAATCCTCTTCAGCTAGTCCCGTAGGAAGGCGTCCGACAGCGAACACTCTGAGAACTTTAAGACTTCCCTTACAACTATTCCCAAGACAACAACGTTCAACTCCTGCGCGCAGCAAGCACTGGGAACTTCTTACACACCCGGCACACACTCGCAAACTTTTTTAACGGCCGCGCTGCGGGAGAAGCGGGGCCCAGCGGAGGCTCCCGGGGCCCGCTCGCCGTACACCCCCTCGGCCACCGCCGCTGGGCGGGCCGACGGCAGTGCCCGGCCCCGCCCCACCTCACCTCTGCCCCACTGGGCCCAGGCCCACCCGGCCGATGCGGAGGGAAGACCCCGGATCCCCCGCAGCCGCCGCCGAGCCCCTGTGCTGAGGGGGCGCGCGCCGCCCGCCCTGGCTCCCCCCACCCACACTCACCGCCCGCCTCAGGCGCTGCGCCGCGACCGCCCGCAACATGGCTCCACCGCCCCTGCCGGGCGCCGCTCTCGCGAGAGCCGCGCCCCGCCCCGACGCCTCATTGGCCCGAGCGGCGGGCTAATGGGCAGCGCCGTAGAGCGTCCCCTGCACCCGCGGGTAGCGGCCGCGGCGGGCAGCGCCGAGCCAGGGGTGGTCCCCGCGGCCCCCGCTCCGGGAGGTACCGAAGGGCGGAGCTAAGCCACTCCGCGAGCGCCTCGAGGAGTAGCGAGCGCCAGTGCGGAACGCGAGCCTTCCCGCCCGAACGCGCTGCCCAACACCGGCCTCTGGCCCCGCACTGCTTCCGCAAAGGGTTAAAGCCTTTCAAAGGCAGGAAACGGGAAGCGGAGTTGGGAATGCGAACGCCTATGCTCCAGACCAGACTGGCCTGAGCCGATAAAAACGTGCCTTGGGAAGAAAAAGAAGTCTTCATTTGCGGCTGTGGGGCCAGCAGAGGTGAGGGGGGCCACGCAGCATGAGCAGGCTTCCATCCCGACCCCAGGGAATCACCAGGCCTCAGGCTGCCCACCAGTGTCCGGGTGCCCCCGGCCACCTTCGCTGTGGCATTGGCACACAACGAGAGCAAAGAGGCCGGACCCTTCCCAAGCAGTCTGGTAGCATGGAAACCTGCTCAGGAAATACCAGCCCAGAGCAGCATCCCCTCACTAGGACAGATTCACAGTTGCCTCACCCACACCCCTCTGCACTTGGCAATAGCTCATTCACTCAATAACTTATAGACCCTTTTTATTACTATTTATTATTCTGATTTCTTCGAACCAAGCCAAGACATTTTGTGTCTGCCCCTTCCACAGCACCAGGTTGCCCCAGGGGCTAAACTGGGACTCACAGTTTTCCATACCTCCAGGTACTTTTTCCAGGTGGCAAAGGATTTAAAAATCAGTGAAGCAAAACGTTTCAGGCCAAGTTCACTGCTAAAATATGTGCTGCATCTCTCTGAAAACCTGGTGTCCTGGAGAAGCTGGCAGGAGCTGGAATAGCTGGCCTGCCAGCCCAGGAACCCCAAGCACACACAGATTGTAGATATTCCCAACGGATTTCCCATCCCAGAAATCAATACATAGCAAGCCACGAATGCAGTTTCTTCCTTCCCATGCTGAAGTGGTTTAGAGAAAAAGTAAAAACACAGCCCATCCTGAGCAGTTATGGCCATTGGACCGCTCTTCCCAGCATACATGGTGATCTGCAGCATGTCAGTGATTCGTTCTGCGTTTCTGAGGCACCCCAGAAAAGGCAAAAGGCCAACTGATCAAAAAGGCTCCTCAGCTTTGCCACAGCCTTGGCGCAGGATTGCCTCTAACATATATTCTGCCACATGATTTTCATATCAGATACCAAAATGTACTACTGCTTTACAGAAAAGCTAACCAGGTCCAGCAACACCAGCATCTGAACAGACAGTTTGTCTCAGATGCCTCTATAATGGAAGAAGAGCAGCAGTGCTGCATATTCCAGCTTCCTGGCCCCAGAGCGCTCCCAAAACTCCCCAGGCCCTGAGGGATGGCTGTGGAGGGAAGAGTGAAGGAAGCAGCAAACCTCCTTCAAGGCCTGTGCCTGATTATATGGATTAACATAGCTCCAGGGCTGCTCTAACTTCCGGCCCGGCCTGGCTCCACCCTTCAGCCATCTCCCCAGAAATGAAGAAAACAGAATGGGCATCTGGGGCTGCCCCTGCATCTCCTGGATTGAGCAAATAACCAGGTGATAACAAACAAACATTTCACAAAGACAAGGGGAAGAATGATTTTGCCAAAATCACAGGACCCTGACATTGGTTTGAAAAGAGAATAAATAAGATAAATAATTTACTCCCTGTTTGAGAGGTGGTTAAGGTGCAACATAACTCTTCAGAAACGTGAAGTTTTGTGCAGCACAGAAATCCCTATCTGCACCCTAGTTAATACAACAACAGCCAAATAAGGATACAAAAGATCAAAATCCTGGGCACACTTAATTTGGCCATTATTGTTTCTTAATTAAGGTGTTTTACTCATTAAAAGCATGGCATGCAATTTCATAATCCTATTTTCAGCTCAAAAAAACAGCTTCCAGCATGCCCATCTCATGGGGATGAAATCTTGAATAAAAACAAACACCACACATACACCTAAAAACCCCAAAGCACCAAACAAAGAAACCCTTCTCATTTGAGTTTGTTTTTATAACACCTCAGACCAAAACGAAGCTGAGCTATTATCAAAATTGACCTAATTGCATCATACCTTGAAATAGAGATCCTGTCAATATGCATCTGCCTTATAGCATAGATCATATTTTCACGAGCAGAGTGACACCACCACCCTTTAGGTCAGACTTCAAGGTGTAATGTCACCAGTTGGGAGACATAACAGGCTTTTGATTATGTTTTCTGTTTATAATTTTGGTTCAAAACCTCAGATACACTTCAGATGCCCATAATCCTTATTGAAACTGGCTTGAGGCGGATTATACCCTCAAGCACAAAGGAAGTATTTATCACTTATGGCCAGTGTTTTAGGAGCTTATAATTGTAATCACGTAGGGATTATATCAGCATGATCCATATTAGCTGAACTGTGGCAAAAAGCTTTTTTTGCCTATTTGACCTTCCCACCTAGGGCATGACAGTAATAAAGATGGTAAACCATACAACAAATGGGTGCTGCTGAAGGTGGAGGCACCGTCCACTTCGGGCAGAGGAGGGTACCTTTGTATTTTGAAAGAAAAATTACTCATTAATTAGTGGAAGCAGATCCTTGTATGGTGCATTGTTATCCAGGATTATTTCATTAGGATCTGCTGACCCAATTTCTGCATTGGGAAGGGAATTACATTTTCTCACACAACTGGGGGAGGGGGAGAAATAAAAGTCAATAGCAAATTACTCAAACTTTCGAAACCACGGTTGCAAACAAGAGCAGGTACCTGTATTGGTCTATCTACAAAACCAAGTGAAATATGTAATCATGTCTCCACCAGAATCAGATTTTCCTTCCCTTAAAATACATAGTTCCTAATTAAAACATACCGAATCCAGCCAATACAGCCTCATGACTAAGGGATTTAGTGACAGGCAGGAATTTCTTATTACTGCTGTGATGACCCCCTCTGACATGGGTCATCCTTTGCTTGCTCCTCCTGCAATCACCCGGGGGGAAGCTGACTCACATAAATTAAAAGACCTTCATTTGGGAAGCTTCCCCAGTACATGAAAAGATTCACCTCCTAATCTGTCAAAATCCAATAACATTAAAGCAACTGCAACCTGCTTATGGCTCCACAAGGCTCTCTGACCCACACCCTGGCACCGCATGGGCAGCAGCAAGAAGGGACAGGACAAAAACCCACACTGGAAGCAGCAGCAGCAGCAAGCTCTGCAGATGAAATGCTTCATGCCCGAGCAGTACAAGCTCACATAACCCAAGTGGTTCAGCCACCCCAAGAAATTGCACTCACTCCATCCCCACAGCCACAAATCTAGGACCCTCTACACAGCATGGGACAGCTCTCCCCATAGTCCTGCTCTCCGATCTTCATTCCTACTAGCACAAAAATACATCTCAACATGTCTCACATTTGAGTCCCTTTATAATAAAACAAAACACCACCACAGGTGTGCTTAATGCTCTGCCTAGACCACATTACAACCACTCACCTTCATGTCTCAGAGCAGCAGCTAGTCTTTCATGAGGCCTTATAGCAGCCTTACTGAAAGAGAACAATACCACAAGTCCTACTTCCAAAGTGGGGGCCATTGGCAAGCACTCTCCACAAAACCACCCCATAGCAGGGACAACCTTTCTACTGCTACCAAGCCTATAAGAACACCCCAGGGAGGTGTTTTCCCTTTCCTATAAACTCCTCTCACTTGCTAATCATTTACATGTACCAATCAAGTAATGAGGGAGTTAGAGAGCAACATTGCATCACATGTGTAGCCCATTCCTAGAGAACAGGATCACTGGAGGAGTTAAAAGCTTCTCCTGCTGAGGTCATGGGTGAAAAAGGATGCTCATACCTCCTAGAAGCAAAGGCTCAGGCTGCCTTGGAAGGCAGCTTGTCCTGCCCAGGAATAGCAGTGGCTTGTGTGGAGGATGAGGGAAACAATGCTGGCAAGGAGAGGGAGTTCTGCTCCTCTCTCAGTGCAGGCACCTGCAATGAGCATTTTGTGACCTGCAGCCCTCCTCTAGCACGGAGCGTGCCTTGTCACTAATGGGAGATGTGTGTAAAATTCTTCGCCAGGTTATAGCAGCATTATTTTTTAAACAGGTAGCTGCTTTCTCTGCTTATTACACTACTGGAGAGGAATCCAGAGGCCACTGTATTCCCACTCGAGCAGTTCCAAGCAGCAGAGACGGGGACAGTAGTGCCTTAAATCACCCCAGGGGAATGGCTTTTTCCACGCCTGCAAGCACGTCAGGGAAAGTTGCTTTTTGCCCGTTTTCTTCAGTTTAAGGCCACTGAATAACACTTCACTGGAAGTCCAGCAGCTGCAATACACCTCTGTTTTTAGTGTTTTGGGATCTGCTCGATTTTTGTTATCTTCATTGCAAAGCCTGTTGGGAGAGGAGCACCTTCTGCTGAAGTTACCTGCAGCTTATGCTTCCTGGTGACAAAGGCTGTTGCACCTTTTGCCCTGTCATGAAGTCCAAGATGCTACAACTTATCCATTGCCTTTAACCCTGCAGAAAATGGCATAAGGAGATCCAGTGGCTGTGGTGGAATCAAAAATACACACTTGATTTGCCATTTCAGTGAAAGTAGTTAACAAGAAGGATGGCTTCATGGGGAGTGGGGTAGCCTCTCTGCACTGGCAGGCTACATCAAGACCAGATGAATCTCTGGGAGACATGACTGAGGTCAACCATAAATTAACAGGCTCACTGTGAGGGGAAAAAATAATAATACTGGGTCCAATTGCGTGGTCTGGTATGAAGGAGGCCAGATGAGATGGGCCAATGGGTCCTTTCTGCACCTATGAACTGTCTGAATCCTTCTTATCCGGAGGGGAAAACATGGCAAGGGATCCCTTTGCCATTTTACCATGGCTGATTCTTAATCAATAGCAGGGCTGGCAGTAGCTCTTGTGCAATACCACTTTCCCCAGAGCTGGGCCCTCTTCCCCTGCAATGCTCCCAACCCCTGCTGGTCTCAGAAGAATTGAGCCCAAAGCTCCACATAGCAATTCAAATGCATCACCAGACATTAGGCCACCGGGTTAACCACTGTTTAATTTCGTCACATTTGTTTGTGAGTTATGTACGTGCCTTTCTTTTGTCAACATCTCCTTTTAGAAAGGATATTGATTTTGTTTTCAAAGGCTCTCAAAAATAAAATGAATGACTACATTCTAAGGAAGAGTCATTTTCTCAACAGCTGTAAATAATTTATTGTTTGCAACCCACCCAGATCAAAAGATACTTCATCAACTGATGTGGCAAAATCTGGTGCAAGCTGCATTTCTATTATCTCAGATCCAATTAACCATTTGGAGCAGACTAAAACATAACTAGATCAAGCCAGAATCAGATTAATATCCAATCCATAATCACATTAATCACAATCTGTCCATAATTAGCCATCAGATAATCCCATTGGACATGAGGTGACATGCACTATCCCATTATCTCATTAATTATCTATTTTCAGTATCAAACATTGTCCCCAAACGCAAGGAAATGGTTTTTAAAGGAAAAATGGATAGGGAATTCTCCTTTTGCTACATCCTCCTCATTCAAGCCCCAGTGGTTTGACATTGGAAGTTTTACACCATTTCTTTGTTTCTACGTGTTATGTTAGAACCAAGAGCTGTTTTTTTGAGAGATGTCATCTTTGTAAATAAAATATGATTATCTTAGGAAGATGGACAAATAAAACATTTGTTTCATATGAACAAGTTTATGAAAGAAAAGAAAACCCTTCATCAAAGGTTTTAATGGTAACATGATAACAATAGCTTTGCAATGCTAAATCTTATTGCAGATGGTTCCCGTCCTTTTTTGTAATGTAAGTGAAATTGCATTCCATCTGTTTTAATTTTATAATGGACTTAATCCATGGCTGGCTCTGAAAGAATCAGCATTTACTGCCTTTGCAATCTGCTGCAAACAAAAAAAACTGTTACCCTTTCCCCTTTCTAGAGGGAACTTGCATTTCTGTTTGGGAGCAAACCCCAGAGAGCTGCTCTGCAGTGAGCAGGGAGCACTGTTAGCTGCCCTCACCCCACAGCCAGGCAGCCCCTGCCAGCTCTTGCACCAACCCAACCTGGATTGCCCTGAAAGGGATTGAGAACCTGGACACTGGGTGGAGGACAGCAGGAGGAACTGGCGTGGCAGGGGAAATCCTGTTTAGTTTTGACCAGCAAATACTTCCAGCAGTTCCAAGTGACCTGAAAGCAGCTTTCCAGAGCTCCCTCCTGAGCTGAATTATTCTAAAGTTTTATGATGTGCTTTGCCTTCCTCCCACTCAAAGGTACCAACAATTAACCTGTTTGTAAATGGTGGTGGTTCTGGGCTGGGTTTATGCCTGTTGCCATTACCTGTAGCCATTTTCAGGTTTTTCCTACATGACATAGAAGTTCAGGGCTTTAAGCATTTCCCTGGCTAGTCCTTTTTTGGAGTTTTCTACTGAAGTGCCTGTGCAGTGCTGCCCACCCTGTTCCTACCTGCCCAGTCACAAACCGAGTTCAGCTCCACCATACCTGCCTGGTGTCTGCTCTGTACTTCCACAGGTGAGTGCCTGCAGTACAGTTTTGTGCCGGTTTGGAGAAGTTTAGCCGGGTAAGCTGTAACCTTTCTTGTTCCTAAGCTGGTGGGAGGTTTGGGATAGCATAGAGGACCCTGCCCTCAAGTGAGAAAAGGGTGATGCAACATGAAGCATCCCTGCCAAGCTGCTATTTTCTTAGACGTGTCTTATTCTCCTATCACTCTGACATTTTTGCATTTTATTGTTAACACATGCAGATACTGACTCACTCAGGACTCCGTGGATTCCAGCTCAGGCTGAAGTCACCCTCTTCCCTGCCAGGCACCCAGCAATGGGCAGGATGCCCTGTGCCACCCCACGGCCCCAGCAGTGCTGTGGAGGTTCCCGTCACCCATCCCACGGGGTCACCCCAGTCTGAAGAGCCAGCCAAACTTTTCCAATTCCCTTTGCATCACTCACGTCCCAACTCAGCTCTGCTGCTGGCAAATGAGCCACACTAACAGCAGGCAGCAGTCAGACCACAAACCCCAACAGGCACTATGGCCACCCTGCCACTGCCACACAGGCAGGGGACACGTGGACTCACCCTGCCCTGAGGATGTCATTGCCATACCACACCTCTGCACCTTCGCACGTGCAGGGGCAGGCAGAGATGCCAAAATCCCCTGGTGACACATGCTCCTGCTGAAGTGGGTGTCCTGAATGCCCTCCTGCTTACCCCCTTGGCTCTTATGCAAACTTTAATGTTTGCTTTCAACATTTGGGGTTCTCAAAGGCATAGCAGGGGCTGTGGTCAGGCAGAGGAGAGTGGATCAAACAGTCGAATAGCCAGTTATCCAAATTGTCCTTTCCCCCTCCTCAGCTTCTGGGGTTTCATGCCTACAGGGTGCTTGGCTTGTAAAAAATAGAAGTGCTTCAGCTGGAAAACCCATCCTGCCTCCCTCCTCCGAGCAAAATGAGCACAGCCTGCCCTTTCTGAACCAAAATTTAAAGTCATCATGTCCTTCCCAAGCCATACAGGTTGGCCTATGCCTATCAAATTCTGTGAGTAAAATTCAAAAGGGAAATTGTGTGGAGAGGAGGGGCAGGAGCAAAGTCTCAATTCCAGCACTTACAACTTTTCCTGGAGCTTTTGAGCTACTCGTGCTGCTACGCTGTGAAGTCTTTGGGAATTTAAAACTGAACCAAAGGCCACTTAAGTGCTCTCCCTATTTTTCTGCTAATGGACAGGAAGCCCATAGAGATTGGGGGTAAAGAGGGAGGAAAAATGAATAGAAGGGTTAAAAAAACAATGGGAGAGGTTCAGCTGCAGAAAAAACATGGGATCAGGTGCCCGAAAATGCGGTAAAATACTGGTTTACCCCGTAACGTCAACCCATCACACAGCTGCTGCTCGGGACGGCTGCCCGACAATGCCGGCGGTCCCGTTCGCGTTCGTTGGAGCGGCCCTCCCGCGCACGCCCCCCCCTCCCAGCAAGGAATCGCTCCGCGGGAGCGCAGCTTTGAGCGGGCGGCAGCTGCAAAGCCTCCGTCCCGTCTGCCGTGGGGGTGCGCCTCCACGCAAAGCAGGAAACTGTCCCGCCGCGCCCGTCCGCGGGCACCTGCCTGCGGCACGTCGAAAAGCAGGGGTAAGGAACAACGAAATAGAAGGCAAGAGTGGAAAGAACAGAACAAGGGAAACAAAAGAAGGAGAAAATAAAAGGATAATTAAAAGTCAAGGAAAAGAATAGGGAAGACAGGAAGAAGGAAAACTGAAATGAATCTCCACCGCCTCGGGCTGCCGACGCCGCCGTCCCCTCCTCGCGCAGGGCCGGTGCGCACGGCGCTGGGTACAACGCCAGGCGGCTGGGGGGTCCCCCCGGCCGCCGGGTTGGTGCCGCGGCTGCCCGGGGCGCAGGGCGCTGAGAAGCGCACCCACCGCTCCCATGGAGGAGCTCCTTCCGCGGCGCGCAGGGTTACCCGCGCCGTCCGAGCCGGCGTCGGGCCAAGCCAGGCCGGGATCCCGCGGGGCGGAGAGGGGAGTCCGCGCCTCTCCGCACCGCTCCGCGCGCCACCGCGCGCCCATTGTTCACCACGGCCAATCCGCGGGAGCCCTCCCCGCGGCCGCCAATCGCCTCTGGGGGCCGCGCGGTGAGGTCAGCACCGCCCCCCCCCCCCCGCGGCCGGTGCGCGCTGACATCACGGCGCGGCCCGGCGGGGCGGGCCCGGGGGGGCGGGGGCGGCCCCCGCCCCGCGCGGCGCGGGTAGTGGTGGAGCGGAGCCGCCGCATCCCGCATCGCTGCCGGTGCGCAGGGGGCCGCCCGCATGGTGGACATCCTCCTCCCGCGGCCGCTCCCGGGCGCCATGGGGGAGCCCTCCAAAAGTAAGTGCGCGCCGCGCAACGCAACGCTGGTCTGGGGCGGGCGGGTGCGGCGGAGTGGCCGCGAAGCGCTGCGGGACCGAGTGCCGCGCCGCCGCTGCCGTCGGGCAGACCGGCGGCCGGCGTGCCGCCCCGGACCCACGGGTGCCGTGACAGCGCCGGGAAGGGCTGTGGCACCGTGGCGGGCGAGGGTGGCTGCCGGCTTGGCCCGTGGCATCTCCCGTGCTTCTGTTCCCGTTCGTGCCCCGCGCGCCCAGGCCATGCTGGCTCCGCTTCTTACCGAATGCCTGTCCCCTCGGCTGTCTGCGCTACTGATCTCGGGTCTTACTGCTGCTCCCGTGTCTTTCTCTCCTTCCCTCTGCTTTCTCTTTCTTTCCTTCCCTGTTTCCCGGCCCGCGTTACCATTTGTCTCTTTTTCTCTTCCCGTGTTTTGGTTTGTCTTTTTCGTTTTTAAATTTCTCTTTCCGTTTTTATTTATTTCTTGTTCTTTCGATTCTTCTGGTTTTGTTTTGTTTCTAGGTATATTTCTCTTCCTTTGATTTCTTGTCTCTTATTGTTTTCATTTGTCCATGTTCCCATTTTAACTGTCTCTTTCTGGGTTTTTTACCCGGTTTTATTTCTCTTCCGTCATTCTGTTTTCATTTCTTTTGCTTTCTTCCAGTTTTTCCTCAGCTTTTGTTTTAATGACTCTGCTTTTATTTCCTTTCCTGAAATTCTACTTTCATGTATCTTTCTGCATTTATTTCCATTGATCAAGTTTCTTCTTTTTTCGGCTCTATTTTTCTCTTTCGTTTCCGGTGTCCATTCTTTCTCTCCATGTTTCTGTCTTTTTTTTCTCCCTATTTGGAAAAAAGAAAAACAAAAAAGAAAGTCAAAAATAAAACAAAAAAAGGGTGTCTTTCCCTAATTCCTGGCGCTTCTGCTTTCACTCATTGCTGCCCCTGACTGTGCCCCGCTCACTCCCGGCAGGGCGGCCGGGGCTGGCCCTGTGTGCGGGCTGCGGGGGCCGCATCCAGGACCCCTTCCTGCTGCGGGTGTCGCCGGACCTGGAGTGGCATGTCGCCTGCCTCAAGTGCGCCGAGTGCGGGCAGCCCCTGGACGAGACCTGCACATGCTTCCTGCGCGACGGCAAGGCCTACTGCAAGCGGGATTACAGCAGGTGACCCTGAATGCGCCCACGCTCGTTACGTATATATATATATGTATATACACATAAAAATCGAGCCAAAACCTAAAAAAGCACAAAAGCCCCTTAAGACCCTGAATTTCCCCCAAACGAAATCCTGATTCTCGGCCGCTGCCCGTCCCCGCGGCGCCTCCTGGAGCCTCCCGACAGCGCGGCTGCGGTCCTTGACAGTGCGTCGCGTCCCCGCAGGCTCTTCGGCATCAAGTGTGCCCAGTGCCGGGCAGCCTTCAGCAGCAGTGACCTGGTGATGCGCGCCCGCGACCACGTCTACCACCTGGAGTGCTTCCGCTGCGCAGCCTGCGGCCGACAGCTCCTGCCCGGCGACCAGTTCTGCCTGCGGGAGCGCGACCTGCTCTGCCGCGCCGACCACGGGCCGCCCCCCGACGGCGCCGCCGCCCGCGGGCCGCGCAGCCCCGTGCTGCCGCCGCCCGCCGCCGCCGCACACCTCGCAGGTACCGGCGAGCGGGAGGGACAGGACGAGAGGGGACGGGAGGGCTGCGGCGGGCGGGCGGCGGTGCTGACGGTGCGTTCCCTCCTTGCCCGCTGCAGAGCCGGTGCCAGGGCGGCCGCCTGTCCCGCGGCCGCCGGCGCACAAGGCAACGGAGAAGACCACCCGCGTGCGAACGGTGCTGAACGAGAAGCAGCTGCACACGCTGCGGACCTGCTACGCCGCCAACCCGCGCCCCGACGCCCTGATGAAGGAGCAGCTAGTGGAGATGACAGGGCTCAGCCCCCGCGTCATCCGAGTCTGGTTCCAGAACAAGCGCTGCAAGGACAAGAAAAAGTCCATCCTCATGAAGCAGCTCCAGCAGCAGCAGCACAGCGACAAGACGGTGAGAGCCCGCCCGCCCGCCCCGCCCGGGAGGGATGTTGGGAGGGTTGCCCCGGGCCGCGGGCGCTGGTAACAGCCGCGCTGAAGCCCCGTGTGCCCGCAGAGCCTGCAGGGCCTCACGGGGACGCCGCTGGTGGCCGGCAGCCCCATCCGCCACGAGAGCGCCGTGCAGGGCAGCGCCGTGGAGGTCCAGACCTACCAGCCGCCCTGGAAGGCACTCAGCGAGTTTGCCCTGCAGAGCGACCTGGAGCAACCCGCCGCTTTCCAGCAGCTGGTGAGCCGCACCGCACCGCGCCGCGCAGCGGGGGGCGGGCAGGGGAGCTGCGGGATGGGGAGGGGGCGCGGTGGGGCCCGCGCCGCGCTCTCACCACCGCTGCTCCCCCAGGTCTCCTTCTCAGAGTCTGGCTCCTTGGGCACCTCCTCCGGCAGCGACGTGACCTCGCTGTCCTCCCAGCTCCCCGACACCCCCAACAGCATGGTGCCCAGCCCAGCCGAGACGTGAGGTGGCCCCGCCGCCCGCCGCCGCGGGACTTCCGCATGCCTGCGCTCCCTGCATGAGACACCCGGCCCCGAGCCGCTCCCAGGGCGCCGGACAAACGCCTTTGTTTTTTAATTATTCTTATTTAAAAACAAACAAAAATGTATTACTGACGGCCAAAAAAGCACCGGGATCCTCGCTGCCTTCACCAGACCGGAGAGAGAGCCCCTGCCCTGATTATTTCGTTATTTTGTTGTTTTGTTGGGTTTTTTTCCTGCGGATTTCGATGTTTCTTTTCCCCAAAGAAACGCGGATATCCCCGCTGGAGCCCGGCATGGTGACAGGCTACCTCGCCCGCCGCTTGCGCCGGGGACGGCTTTTCTTCCCTTTTTGGAAGGGAAAAGGAAAAAGAGAAATACAAAACGGGGGAGAGACTTCCCCGGCGTCCGCGCCTTCCCGCGGCCGCGGAGCCGCTCCGTCCAGTGTCATCTCACGCCGATGCCTCTCCCGGGCCGCGGAGCCCGGTCCCGCACGATCGCTGGAGAAACGGGACACGGAAACGAGACTTTTTAACGGGGAAACCAGTACTAATGTTAAATTATCAATGGACGGAGGACGGATTGTTTGAGCCTTTAACGAACAAAAGTAAGTTATTGTTATTTATTGTCAGAGTCAGCGGTTGAATAGTGGGATTAAATATTTTGGACTTAATAAAAAAAGAGAAAGAAAGAAAGGGAAAGGGCTGAAACGAATAAAAAGGCGCGGAAGAACGGTGAAGGCGCTCCCCTCGCACTGAGCCGCGATGCCGGCCAGGTCGGGGAGCAGAGCGCGGTGCGGATCGGGGTGCCAGTCGGGACGGGCAGAACGCCGGCTTTGCCTGCACGGCCCCACCGCACAGCTGTAACCAGCTTTCCCGCCCGGGGTCACTTATTTATAGCCGGGGAGGCGGAGCGCAGGTTTCTCTTTCGGAGCAGCCCCCGGGCTCGACCGGGTCGTGCCCGCACCTGCCGCTGTGCGGGGCAGCCTCGCCTCCTCCCCGGGGGCGGAGGGGCTCGGCTGTGGGCGCTCCCTCTGGCCGCGGCGGCGAGCCGAGCCGTCCCCTCGCGCGTCTTCATCCCCCCGTCTAGACGCAGGCGGCGGCTCCTTATCTGCCTTTGGCATCACCTGGGAGCGCGGCGGGGGCCGCCCCGGCTCCCGCTACCTTTCCATTACCCCGGCGGGAACGCGCTCAGGGCCGGGTTCCGGAGGGACCGCAGGCCCAGTTAGCTTTAAACCACGACGAACGGCCCCCAGTACCTCATCACCGGGCAATCGGGCCCACAGCCTCGGGGAGGCGGCGGGCGAGAGCTGGGCCCTACGCGAGCACCCCGGGCCGCAAGGCGCCGGGGAGGGGGCGGATCCACCACCGCCGAGGGGCTGAGGGTGTGCGGGAGCCGGGCCCCCGGGCGAGCCGACCCGCAACTGCCGTCGGGGGGCACGAAGCAGCTCGGCTGCCGGGACGTGCTAGCGGGAGCGGCCAAGAGGCCGCCGCAGTCGGGGGCGCCTCTGCTGAAACCGGGGGTGCGGCCCCCGGCAGGTGGGAAAAGGGCCTCCCGCCCCCCTCAGCCCCGCCGCGGGGCCCCCGTCGTTACCTGCCTCCGGCCGGGTCAGGTTTCGGCTCTCCGCGCCCTCCCGGGCCTGGTCCGAAGCGAGCAGCGTCCGTCATCCGGGAGCTGGGCCGCCCAGGCCGTAAAACCGGCTCCGCGGAGGCGGCCGGGGGACCCGAGCCCGCGCCTCAGGCAAGCGCTGGGGCCTCGCCGGGCGGCTCGGGTGCGGATCGGACCGGACCAAGCCCGGCCGCTGGGGCCAGCGACGGGGGCCTCGAAAACTGGGACGGTTCCCGTCCCCGCGGCAGTGACCAAGCGGCGATCGGCGCGGCCCTGGCGGGCTCCCTGACGGGATCCGCGTCCCCGCCGCGCAGGGCCCCCCGGGGCGTCTCGCGCCCCCTCAGAGCCGAGCCCCGCGAGCGCCAGGGCCTGAGGCAGGAGCGCGGGAAACGAATCCCGCGGAGGCACGCGCCCGTTTACGCCGTTCCATTGCGCAGCGGCGGGAGCACGCGGCGCGGGTTGAGAACGGGAGGCATTCGGCACCGAAACGTTAGGAACGCGCGTGGGTCGCGGGGGGGCTTCGCCCAAAGCACCGCGAACTTAAATGCGAGCTCTCTTCAGAGAGAAACGCTGCAGGCGCCTGATCCCTGGGAACACATCCGAGCATCCCTCCGAGCCTTGTGCATGGCAGCTCAAACGCACCGACATTTGTAACGCGGGAGTCACGCTACAGGCAGAATAAGTTACTTTATTACAAGATATACAGAACGTATTTTCTTCTATTCGCAATCGTATTTCAACAGTTCCGCAGTGCAGGTACCACCACATCACAGGGTAGAAACGACCCAAATCATCACATCGCATACGTGAACGAAATAAACTCAAATTATCAAAATTACAAAACAGAACTCGAAAGTATCAACAGTACTTATGATATAAATAGTGCAAATTATGTATCTACAGCATAAGTATTCAGAGTATCAAAACCGTTTGGGAACAGCCTTGTAAAGAAGGGAGTCAGCAGGAACTGGTCAGCTTGATGTTGTTAGGGATTGTAAAACCAAATATAACACTTATTTCTTCAAGAAGAACTGCCGAGCTTCTTCCCAGGCCTGGCGGGGGAATCTGTTGGACAGCTCAAGATAATCTTGAGAAGTGAAAAATTTCTCTGTTGAAGATAGAACATAAAATTACCAAGTTATTCCCTCTTCAGATCAGATGGCAAGAAACCAAGAACAACGAACTCACAGACAATTCAGATACTCCAGGTCACTTACTCCTCTCCCCCTACCAAAAACTTCCCAGATCATGTGATGAAGCTTCTGTGGAGCTCTGGACATTGAGGTTTAGCTTTAAAAATGGGGGTCCTGATGAGCAAAGGCTGAGATTTTTAAGCTTTTGGACAAGGCTCTCTGCTTTACGCATGGCAACATTATATACATCTTTATGCACTTCCGATTCTTGGACCCTCTGGGGACCAGCTCAGCCTCACTCAAGTTTGGGCACCCTCAGCGGTGCTCCCTCTGCTCAGCAGCTTCTCTCTCCACAAAGGGCTGCGGAGGAGTTTTGCTCCCTGACTCCCCCAAAGTCCCCAGCACAATTACACAGGCAGCTTTCACTCCTGTGAGTACTGCTGCTGATGTGAACAGGATTGGCAATGTGTGCAGGGGTTCGACCCTTCGTGGCACCGAGATCTGCATTTTCTATTCCCAGCAGTGTTACTGCTCCCATTTGTTTTTCTCGGGGACACCAGCCTTCACATTCCAAGTGATAAAATGGATAAAACCAATCCTGCTTGTATTATCAAGCCAGCTTTTTTGCAACTTAGAGGGAGTACTTAGAAATCACACTCACATGTCACCACATAGTCATCTTTGTTTAAAAGCTCATCCAGTTTGAATAGTGAAAATAAAAAGCAGTTTTCCACTCAGATTTTTAGATGTTTTTTTGAGCAGATTCTCATGCTAACACAATCCTGGAAAGTTTCTGCTGCTGACACTGCACAAGGCTGCTTCAGACTAAGAGGACAGTAAAAACCTCTATAAAGTTAATTTTGTATTTTGTCATTTATTTTTAAGCACAATGCTAATGCTTTAGGCCTAGAACTACGCATCTTCCGCCAAATGTACACCAAAATGGTGATGGATTTCTGCTCACTAGTAAGGGGAAATGACTGAGTGATGCACTTCATGCAAAATATGGGTGACTCAAGACCAGATTCCCATCAAGACCCTTGAATTTCAAACGTGTTTAACAAGCAATAGCCATCTTAGCTGGGAAGCTTTCAGGTGTTTAACCTAAAGAGGTTAACTGCATTTTACACAATATTTACAAGGGGCGGGGGGGGGGGGGGAAGAAATCACAACTCTTCTGCAAACTGATAAACTTTACAGAATTAACTACAGGGTGGTATTTTAGTGATTTCTGGCTCTCTTGGTGCGTTGGCAATGGCTGCATGGCTTCTGCAACCTAAAACTTCTGAAGGTAGCCTTTGTGACTGCTAATTAAGTATGTGCACGTACAGTATCACATTTTAAGACATGATATGGCATAACATTTAATAAAGATTAATAGTCTGAATGCCTGATATGATGAGCAGCAGACTGGAAGACATTTATACTTAAATCAGAATACAAGTTCAGGAGCCTCTCCCCAAACTGTGAAATTATGTTGCAATTTATTCTATGTAAATTACTCTCCATCTTCGTGATGCAGATTCAGAAATTCTCCATCACAGTAAAGTATAACAGCGACACATTTTGTTACCCAGTTGCTACCCTTTTCTATTTGATTGGAGACGTACCCCTCTGCTGAGATAACTGATTATCAGTTTGGCCTGAACTCTGTGCAAAATCCTATGAGGGAAAGAAAAGAAAAAGAACAAATTGGCATCAGATTTTCAGATCTTACACCTGAGGAATTCAAACAGCATTTTTAAGCCTTCACGGTCACTCAAAACTACTAATACTTGGCGAAATCTGTAAATTATCAAACTTTGGCTTGTATGCTACATTTCCTAACAGAATGCTGTCAGCATGTCAATTCTGCCATATACAGTGGGTTTTTATACACTTATTTATACCTTTTTCCAACATCCCCCACTCCAAAAAAAGCCAAAAAAACCCAACCCCCATTTTAATACACAACAGAAAAAACAAGGTTTTAATATCTTTTTAAGAAATAGTTATTATCATGACCTTTAATTTAAGAGAACATTTACTACAGATATGTTTCTTTAAATCAAAAGGTGGTTTAGATTTATGCTCCTAACTCCAAACACACTCTTGGAAAATTCTTGCATTATCCTGATTTCATCGGCTATGCTTCCCAGTGACCCTGGGGTCCTGATCTCCAGAGAGTAAGTGATGTTCTTCCACAGAGATGATTAACTCTGGCCAATGCTGCAGCCAGCAGTGTAACCAGTTAATCTCTGCCCAGCTCACCGTGCGATCCCTGCTGCTATAGGAGGGGATGCTGCATCCTCTGGAGTCAGCAAGGACACCAACTTCACCTGGAACATTGTAGGATTATGCAAGCCAGCTGCCCCAGTACGGAGAGGGCTTCTAGGATCCTATCTATTGTTCAAGCATTCACTGGGCAGACAGTATTATTTGACACAAGAGATAGAGTTTAGCAAACCCTGGATGCTCCTAAATGTTTAATTATTTCAGAGCAACTAGAAACAGAAGTAACAAAAGGGATGATGCACACTTCAGATGATGGAAATAAATCTGTTGGCAGGGAGGTACAACGTGGATCATTGTAAAATCCAGCAATCATTTCCCTTTGATTTACGCTGCACGCATTTAACACACTGTATTTAAGTGTTATATTCGTACACACCACCAAACTTTTACGTAAACGGGACTTCTTTTTGCATTCCCTGGCACAGGGAATTTTACATTTTACCGTCTTTCCCAAACCTTCCACTGAAGCAAATGAGAGATTTGCTTGACAAACAGCAGCAAGTTGAAATAGAAGTACCGAGGCAAGCCTCTTCCATGTCTGCGGGGATTTGAGCGTTCCCTGCTTCCTTTCAGAATCGCTCTCTGTGCGCGTGCACGTGCAAGATTTGGGATTAGATTGTAAAATGGGTAAAATAGTAAAGTATGGTGAAGTCAGCAAAGACACTTTACAGCACACGAGGATCTTCCCTATCTTAATATAACGCCTTTTTTAAAAGCCTGCAAGAATAGTATGTGGATTTGGCATCTGAGATATACCTCTAATGGGAAATCAAATTAATAACGTTGATCCTTGTGAATATACCTAACACTTTGCTGTAGCTACTGGGGATTTAAATGTCATTCTCTCCCTTATAGCATGGAAGTCAACGAAAATAACCTTAATTATTCTACAAGGAACACTCTCCTCCACTCTCACGTTTTTTGGCTGAAAAAATCCAAGCTAAACTTGCTGCATTTACTAGTAATGCTTAAATTAACTTTTTTCTATTGCAACTAGTACACTGAAATCCGTAGTTTCACTTTAAGAAAGCCAAAGATGAATTACAGCTTCATATTTAACCAGAAGTTCATTACTATATGGCAAATTCTTCAGATACTAACTTCCAAACTTTTCTTTTAAACTGCTACATAATTATTTTAATATTAAAAGGATAAAAAGTAGCTCTCGGAAGTTTGATGTTACACAAAGACTTCTAGTAAACATTTACTTCTTGTGACTTCTGTCCAAATCTGTGTAGCCTGCCCTTGGACTAGCTGGAGAGCACTAGGAAAAAGAGTTTGACTAACATTTCTGTACCAACAGCGACTTTCAGGTGACTGATACGGAGTTACTAGACTCCTAAAAGCATATTACTTTTTAATAGTAGAGTGTTTACGAAAACTGCATTTATTTATTGGAAACAGTCAATAAAATGTATGGAAAACATGAGGCACACATAAAAACTGATACATAAAGCACAGCATATAAACTGAGACAAAGAGAACAAAAATGCTGTAAAGCCTTATTCAAAACAGTATTCGTCATGACCTCGGTGGCTTACTGTCAAAAATAAAGACTGCAAGATTGGACTGGTAACATATGTTCTGTGTATTTTCTGCATAAAATATATACACTTCTGTTCAGTTCGCTCTGTAAATCTATTGTACACAGTATACAACTGTACATTTGTATGTAAACACATTAATATAGTGATTTCAGATATGCTGTATGTGCAGCAGGTTTAAAAAATAAGCATTTTAAGAACTGTCTTGCAATAGCAGGACCCACACCAAACCTTCCCAGCACATTGCACGGGATAGTGAGAACCTGGACTACTCGGTAACCTTTCAGTGTTACAAGACGGCTCAAGTACAGGCATAATCTGCGGTTTGAAGAGCTGCAGAGAATCTCAGAAGTACTTCAATGCTGTTTACTTGTTTTACTTAAGACAAATGATCTCCACACACAGAGCAAAGATGAGAAAACCTCTTGCAGTGACTCTGCACACCACTGTTACGTGACTGCAATAGCTACCTGAATGAATGTGGCGAGTAAAACGCAACTCATCTCCTGCTCCAGGATGATCTTGTTCTGAGGGTTATTGTAACACGCAGCTATTAGTGAAGGGAAGAGCACTTTGATTAAACGAGGATCGCTGAAATACTGGAAAGGCAACTGGCATAGTTTTTGCAGCACCGTGGGGTGACGGCCAGACTGTACAATGATCTGAAAAGACAAACAGCACAGAATTAAAGCACGTGATCAATCTGCTCTTCTCTTCCTGTTAACCACCGAGGGTGTTGAAGTCATGCTATAAAAATGAGCGTGGCGAGGAGTAAATGCTAAAAGAAAAGTTTATAACGTTTAGTCTAAATAACTGCTGTTGTAGTGTGCATGTATTACTTTTATTGCAGCGGAAGACAAAGAATATAAGGCTGTGAAACTTCTTTTTCCCGTTATCACCCAGACAGTAAGTAAAAGCGAAGGGGATTAATCTGCAGATTACAATAAAATAGATAATACCTTCATTCAAAAGACAAAGAATTACAGCAAAGAGACTACTGTGAGTTAGAGCTACGAAACAACAATCCCCAACCCCTGCCATTTAAAAGCACAGTAAGTGTGTCTTTAAGGGGTAAAAAAAAAACAGTCAAGGAAGAGATCACCAAGACTATAAAAACCCTCCTGAAGCTCGATCATCCTTCACTAGTGTGCTCTCTGGCAATTAAAGAGGACTCTGTTTCATGGTAGATGTCTGCCCCGCGTTCTCAGGCACCAGAAAGAAAAGGTGATTGTAAGCTGCACAGCAAGGAGTTTCGGTAAGTAGAGGCTCAGAAAGATCCTCCCATCTGTATTTCTTATCTCAGTTTCTATCAGTGCCATTGACTCTAAAAGGAGAATTGTTTAGATAAATGGCACTGTTGTCATGAAGCAGGCTAAGTTTACAACTGTGTACATCTGAAGAAATAAGGCAATGCTATTACTTGTCTCCCGCAAAGGAACCTTTCCAATTTACTTGATATTCTTATAAAGTCTTTGTGATAAACTAAAAAATGCCAAAATCGGATCTGGTCCAAGTAACCTTGATTAGACAATTATAATATGAAAGAGCTGCTTGACCCAAAGATGGCTTTTGGGCATAGGAGGAAGCTTCTATAAGGTTAGAACACTGTAAAACTTTGGGTCACGACTGTAAATTGTACTTGGAAAAACACAATTTTACAGGTACACACCCAGACATGACTGCATTCAAATTAAAACCAGAAGGACAGAAAGAAGCAGTTGAGACCACAGGAACATAAATTACAGGGATTTACAAGTTTTCAAAGCACTTTTAACAATACCTTCAGAGCACACACTCAGTAGATAATGCAGTTCAGTTTAAAAACAAAATCAACAAAGTAATAGTTTGCTTTCCCCCCCACTCCCCAGTGCACCAGCCAAAAAGACACTGAAAACCTTTAAAATACTGGTAGAAATGTCTTAATGCCGTTAAATACAGGAGGAATTTTTAAAAGACAGCCAAAAATGTGGAAATCCAGCATGCATTCAGGCTGTTTTGAGCAAAACATCACTGAAGCATATGGGCGATTCTAAACTTAGAGCTCAGGGCTACCATCCTGTGAGCAGGAGCTGCCTTTCGAGTTTGTGATTACGGACTGGATTTTAAAATTACTGAATTGAATTTATAAATGACCACGGTGGTTATTTATAAATTTGTGGTTTTCAAAGGTAAATTCTATAATAAGAAAAGTTCTTAAAATCAGTGGTAACTGTACCAGAATAACTACAACTGGTATTTCTGATCCGGGAGAGAACAAGAGAACTCTCAGCTTCTTTTTAATGGCCACTGCTCACTTGATGAACAGGGAGAGGAAAAGAATTCTGGGGACTTTTTCATTTCACACTTCACTTCCTTTACCTATTCTAAAAGTACCATGGAAAATCAGTGAACCCTTGCCAAACAAACAGTGCAGACACCCGCATTACTATTTCATTCTCTTTTGCTTTTCAGCATTTTTACTACTATGATATTATCAACATTACAGCTAGGAAGATACAGACAATGGCCGCTGGTTCTTTAAATCGGGTATTTATCACATGTGGAAACAATTTAATGATTTCAGCTCACTGTACTAATGCAGCTCCTAAACCTGATACACTCTATAATAGACTCTGGAAAATAAACAAATAAAACAATCATGAGTCACCCCTTACCGGAAAAAAACCCAAACAAATAAACCTCAAGCAGAGCTCATATCCCTTGTTTCACTGTCAACCGGTGGGAAAAGTGAAGTCCAGCACTTGGTTTAGCCGATGAACAGCGAAGAAAACAAATGAAAACCTTGCGTATGACTTCTTTACTGTGGAAAAAGATTTCTCTTTATGTGTTTTATTTTTAACAGTCACTTGGCATAATGATCCCAGGGAGTTTTGCAGGCCTGGAATATTCATCTTACATAAACGCTCTAATACACGATACAAGCTCCTCACTGAAATCCAGTGCAGAAAGCTTGCTCCTCCTCCTGCCACATACTGGAATCCAGACACATTTACCCAGAATTAGCTTTTCTTGTTGCTCCCTCTGTAGCCTGGAAGTCAGATATGCCTGTCAAACGTAACAAGATCCTAATTTAATCACCACGTTTCTGTACAGCCCAGCATTTAAGCTGGGCTTTAACTTCAGATATGTGCCTAGGTTCCATTAATATTTGCTTGTGGTTTTCTTTTGCTGAATTGAGACCTATCAAGTTGGTACAAACCTTATTGTTTACTTATTATTTATTTATCCAGAGCAGGCGACCCACATGAATATTTTCTATATTTCATTAAAAGATTTTGCTTTCTCTGAAGACCCAAACTATGCACACAGGTAAGAGACACAGCAAATACATTTTCTGAAGTGCTAGTTCATGCTGAATGAAGTCTTCCTCTGTGCTATAAGCCCAACTTGAGACCCTGACACCTTTCAGAGGTGAAGCCCCTCTTACAGAGCATGGGAGTGCGATTCAGGGTTAGCACACCAGAAAGCACTGGCCAATGGCACTGTCTGCTCTCAGTATAAGAGCCTGCTGAACATGTGAGGCCACAGCAGCTTAAATCTCTCTCTGCTCTGAACTGAAGCAACCTCTGCACTGCGTAAGCCGATGGTTAGCAAGGCTGCACAGTATCTGCCACTCTAATACCCAACAGTCACCTTAAAGAACAGAGTTTTCCCTCTCTGGTCTCAGTCTGAACTCTGAGTTTCCCTGTACCACACATGCTGTGCCTGCCAAACCCACGCTAGCTGACTGTCCAGCATGATGACTAATGGGATGACCTGTGGGTACTTTTTACTGAGCAACAGTTTGGAGGTTGCCTATCAGTTATCTTCTGTCACTCCCACCAGTTTATAGCCTTCTGCAGGTCCTGCTAATTTGCTTTATCTCCAATTGCCAGAGGGTCAGGCACTCTCTTCTGCCCTACCAGGCAACCCATGCTCCCAGGCGACTCTTTGGGAAGTGCACTCTGCACTCCCTAGTGCAATAACCATCCTGATCCACTGTACTGGTATTTCTGAAGTTTATCACTTCGGAAAGGGTGAGTCATGATTTCTGAAGTCACTAGATGGAATCCATTTCCCCCTCAAGTTTACCTGGGCCAATATTCGCTATGCAGTACACTGCTTGGCCATTTGCTGCAATTCCTCTAGCTGTGAAAGTCTGAGCATGTAAAAGTCAGTCTTTCAAAACAGACTACAGTGACAAAAGCCAGCAATATGCCACACAGCACTTGAGCAATAAAAAAGGACAATCAATCAAAAAAATTAAAAGCTCCTTGTAGTATGGAACAGTAATAAAGTTGCACGGGGAAGTCATCATTTTGCTGGGAGGTAAGGCCACTTAGGTAGGGTGTCTGGCTGCAGACCTGAAGTGACTGCTGGGAGGATATTCCATCCTGGATTCTGCAGTTCTTCATCATATTCCCACCAGGACAGCTCCAGCAGCCTTCTCCTGCCACTGCCTCCTGGCCCCATCCAAAGGAGATCTTCCCAGGACTGATGGTCTTTGCTAGGGAACTAATGTGGAGCCAAATAACCTGGGTATGCTTTTTCTCTGGGTAGCAAAGGGAATGTTGCAGCTCACTTCACTTAACTTTTCTGTGTAGCTCCAAGGGCCCCAAAAGAACTTTCTGATGCTCCTGCAAGGCTGAGAATCATAGAAGTGCAACTCCCTTTCTTGCAAGGGCAGGACACAGGGGCAACATTCACATGAGAGTCAGCAAGGGGAAGTGAATGTAATTCTATTTGCTACTGCATACATACATATTTGTCTTTTATGTGATCTGTCTCTGTATTACTTTCATCATGAATGAAAACTACGGTTACTTTTAAATGCATATGTATGATTTTTTGTCAAAGCAGGATAATAAAATCTTTGTTACCAATAGGATCCAGGTCTTTTCAATGATACAGCAATGGTAACAGAAGGAAAATCTTACCAAGCCCATGGTTAATTCTACAGGAAAATTAAACTAAGAATCCCCTAGTCCTTGAAAATGTATCTTCACAATCAGGTAACTGAGTTTGCAACCATCTTGTAAGTGACAAACAGGATTTTTCACTGAGAAAACTAAGATGTCAGGCAGGAAGTTGAAGAATGACTGTTATGTAAAATACTGAGCAAACATTAGCCAAATTGAAGTGAATTGATAAATCACATATTGCTATCATTCCTATATTCATGTTCTAATTAGACATGTAATGTAGGTGCATGCTACTAAGTTTTCAATAACTAGCAGCTCAATCAAACTGCCTTGTGAAGTTCTGCATTTTTTAACCATGGAGTGGCACTTTTGATGACGTTGTAGTTACACATTTTACATATGTAAAGCATTTAAAACCAGAGAAACTAACTGAATTTAAAACGCTGACTGCAACTTTCCAGAGATTTAAAGATTATGATCACAGCTGGTTTTCAACAGTTCTATGCATTCATAGAATCATAGAATAGTTAGGGTTGGAAAGGACCTTAAGATCATCCAGTTCCAACCCCCCTGCCATGGGCAGGGACACCTCTCACTTAACCATGCCACCCAAGGCTCTGTCCAACCCGGCCTTGAACACCGCCAGCGATGGAGCATTTACAACTCCCCTGGGAAACCCATTCCAGTGCCTCACCACCCTTACAGTAGAGAATTTCTTCCCCATATCCAATCTAAACTTCCCCTGTTTAAGTTTGAACCCATTACCACTTATCCTATCACTGCAGTCCCTCATGAACAGTCCCTCCCCAGCATCCCCACAGGCCCCCTTCAGATACTGGAAGGCTGCTACGAGGTCTCCACGCAGCCTTATCTTCTCCAGGCTGAACAGCCCCAACTTTCTCAGCCTATCGTTCAATATTGACAGATATTTCATTAGAAGTAACAAAAAAGAATCCCCAAACCCCAAAAAGGTTCAGTGCCAGACCAAGAACTTTTTCACTCCTTGTGTACTACATAAGGTTAGTCCAGGATTACTGCGGAGTGGCAGTGCTGATTTTCAGAGCAATATTTAGTCTAGTTCTAGTGATGGATTTAGGTTTTCTTGTTTCACTTGGACATTTGCAGACGCCTCTGGGAAGGCATCATTCATGTCAGCTATTTCTGTCTGAATATACCACAAAAACACTGGAATTATCTTTCCAAGAGGCTGCTTAATTTTCTGGTCAGGAAGAACAGAAAGCCAGGAGCAAGCTTTCTGTCTATGCAAAGGCAAAAGAGAAAACTGAAAAATGAGTATTGCACTAATTCAGAAAGCCAGGTCCTCAGAGAACTGAACTGGACTGGATCAGTGAATCATAGTATTATGAATCAATTGTCACCTCTTACTGAAAGTTATCCATACACCTGAAAAGCTACAAGACATTCACCATGTGCCTAAAATATCAGTAATATTTACCATTCTATTTGTTCCCTCAAAGGTTGCTCCCCCCTCAATAATAATTAAAAAAATCTCCTCCCAGTATTCCAGGTTAAAACTTAATTGGTTTAAGCCTGGCAGGAAGCTGTTTTCCAAATAGCTAAGACAGTGGTCAGGTTATCAAGTCCAATCCCAAAACAGGGTATGTTTTGAACTGGCCAAAGGAGCTTCCCTGGCTATCATAGGAAGCCCCTGAACAAGATGGAGCATTTGCTATCAGCCACTCGCCATGTCAATTCTGGCGTGGCAAGCAAGGCTGCCAACAGTAACACCTTGTTCCAGGGTCCTTTAAGCCCTGGGCTGGAGGACAGAGCTGGTGTTGGCCCTTGGAGATCTACAGGGTACACGAGAGCCCTCAGCTCCAGCTAACTCAGGAACAGAGACCTGTACTTCTATCAGTTTTGTTTCATTTTTGGGAGACTTGCTGAAGGGTTTTCACAAACATACCTGGAAGACATCATTTAAGTGTTACCAAAAGAAACACTGTACCTGGGTACTCTTCATGGCAGATCCTGTAACTTATTTGAGTTCTCGTTTTCATGTTGTACTGCCCCAAGAGTTCCTTTATCACAGATTTCCCATTACCATTTAGGGCAACAATTTTGCAAAGCTTATTTTCTGTTAAGCTGACAGTTCCCTGAAGTCCCCAGTAACACTTTTGACCAGAGGTATACATGTGTGCTTTCCACACCATAAAGCACAGAAAAGCTCCCTGCAGCCTGGACACTCTCCCACATCTCTCCCAGCAGCCGCTTGCTGCTCTGTCAGCCTTCCAGAAATCAACTATACAGAAACATCAGAAGGTTTAAAAAAACAGTGTCTTTAGATGTTATCTTGGTCATATGATTTGCTTATTATTTCTATTCCTTTTGCTGTATCTCACATATATACCTTATTATGTCACTGTTTATGCTGTTAAAATATGCAATATAAAAATTCAGAAACCTTGGGAGCAAATGCATTGCTGGTATTGACGGCACTGCTAGGGTGCAGCCAACCACAAACTAGATCTGTAAGGGTAGTGGGATGTCCAACCAAGAAGGCAGACACAATGTCCAGCAACTCTCAGCTGCCATCAGAGCACCTGGAATGGCACATTTGCTGTCAGGTCTCCCCAGCAGCAGAGGAATGCTTGCTTGGCAACACCGCAGTAGGAAGATAATGTGACTTATGGGTGCTTTCTGTAGCCTATCAGCTTCTTTCATCCACAGAAGAAAGGAAAAATTGCTTCTTGCTGCTTTAAGATAGCAGAGAAAGGAGAGAGATCGCTAAGGAGAGAATTGAAATCTGTAGCCACAGAAATCCCAAACATCAAGATCTGAACAAACCTCACAAGTCATTTAAGTGCACCACTCTTGTGTGACTGCATGGCAATGTTGTGTTCTTAGTGCTCCACAGTCAGGCTGGCATTTCTTAGTGACTTTGCCTAAAGTTGTAGCTCTTTTCTCCAATGAAAAGTGGGACAAGATTATGCTAACACAGATATAGGAAAATGGAGTTGAATCATGGCTTTGTAAAGATTAAAACCTCCTGAAATGAAACCTTCACCAGCTCTTGGAGAAAAAAACCTGCTAATGACATGGTGTAGTCATTAGGTGCTTGGAAACAAATACAGTGATTAACACTGTGAACTGAATTAACTTTCTAGAAAAACATCCTTCTTAACAGAATTTTCTTTTATTTTTATGAAATTAAGCTGATGTATTTCATGTTCAGATGCAATTTTCTTAGAACAACTCAGACTAAAAAGCTAATGGCTCTTTAAGGGGCACTCCTTGCCTTTTCTACTATCTCGTCTGACTTACAGTTCCAAACTTGACTATGGCCATTATAAACATTTGGGTCTTAACATTGTACTGTTGGTATGGAAGCTATTAATGTTTCTTTTCTATTTATTTATCATTTATATAAATGTCAATTCTAATTTGTACACACAACTAGCAACGTTATTGAACAGGAACTGTGCATCTAATCTCTGTAACGACAGTGTTCCATCAAACAGTTAAATCCTTCTGTTCGATGTCAGGTTATTTATAACTTTGTAAAAGAAATAAGTCTTTCTATTAGTAGTGCAGAGTTTCTCTTCAAAGTTACATCTGCCTTATTTCTTTGCTTCTATATAAACAGATCTCATACTGCTAGTATTCAATCAGCAGAATATGTCACCACTCAGGCTCTTCTTCTGTTTTAAGGTCAAGCTCTTTTCTTTCCATTTTGCAAACTCCACTATTGGCAAGGCTCTGAGCAAGGAATGCTCTAAATTCCTCCTAATATTTATCCATAATCAGAGCACCATTTCCATGAAAAAGTTCCAGAACGCTCCATTCAAATAAAAATAAGAATTTCGTCTATTTGAAAAATTTGTGTTCTTTTTTTTCCTTACCATCACATAGAAGCCTTCAGAGAGGGGATAACAGAGTTCAGAAATAATATCAGTCTTCCTATAAACCACACTATATTTTCCTCTTAGAGCTGGCTCTATGGCTTAGGCACACAGATTCAGAGGCGCTCTGTGTCATCGGAGCAGTTTTTGTGTGATCATCCTGAGCCATTTGAACATTCAGGATAGGACACTGGCAAATGCAAGCACAGTGATAAAGGAAAGATGTCAAACTATTTCTCAAAAGTGCTGTTAGTGGGAAATACAGATAAAGAAGTTCTTTATACAAAGCTCTTGGGAGAAAAAATGTCCCCCAAAATGAGCATTAACATGTTACCTTAATGATAACAAATGAAGTACATACAGATTAACTTCAACAATAAGTAAATAATATTAAACAGATCTTGTAAAAGATAAGCTCCATTACAATGCAGTGAAAGGAGAATGGAAACTATTCTAACATGCCATGAGGCTATTTGTGAATTTAACACATGCCCAGGTACAGGATAAAACAGTAATCTAATGCCTGAACTAGAAGAGGTATTAAGGAGAAGTCTGACTTTAAAAATGACAGCATTTTAGCATTTAACATGCTAACATAAAAATTACTATTTAAACATGTGAGCTTGCTCTCATGCTGAATGTTCACAATTTCCTTAAGCACCTTGTTACATTGAAAGAGGTATCACTGCTTTCTAGAGTATGGTAAACTTCATATTCTCCAAAATAACATCACAGGAGATTTCCATGTGCAAGTGTTGGCCTAATAATTCATAACCAGATGAGAATATCATACATCAAATGTATTGAGAAATACACATATTCTGCAGCTCAAATAAACCCCCTATCCAGCCATGTCTCAAATCCTCAGGTATTACACTGAAATTATTAGAATGAGCCCTCATAGCCCTGCACTATTTTCAAAGAATCATCTTCATACTCAGGTTAATCTTCATCTTTGGTGATGTACCACTTGTAAAGTTCAGCTGCTGCTTTGGGCATGACTCTCTACTCATTTACACAGATGAAACTCAATTGATCTGAATGAAGAACTCTTGATTTAAAGGCTGGAGAAGAAACAGGAATAGTCAACAGAAGTCCCAACAGGCTATCGGCAGAGGTTTCTGCCATCAGCCTTGAAAACACAGCTAGTTTGGGTCAAAATCCCCAGAAGGTGTGAATAATTAAAATACTACAGTCTAAACCACATAAAAAGCATCTTCTTTCTTCAAAAGCAAGCTTTTTCTGTCACTCTCCAAAACCCTACTTGCAATTGAGCTATACAGCCTGAGATTATTTTTTATTACTAGTACATTTTGTCTTCTGGCTTCCACAAGAAATATAAAGGGCTTGTGAAAATATCTGATCATCCACTAAAAAAGACTGTGAAACATTGAGCCATTGGACATGTTACAGAGCTGGCTGAGGAAGAGCAAGAGCATGTACTTTTCTGCCACAAAAAATGTGCTATAACCGACCCACTACTAAGGGGAGAGGAAGACAAGCAAGATTTTCTATAGTACTTTGCAAGATTTAGCGGATTTTGTTTTGTCTTTATGTTTCAATATCACTTCAATCAAGTGTTACTTGAGCTGAACATGATGAAATGGGCCTGGGAGACTTTTTTGGGCCTCTCGCAGGCTCCCACCCTCAGAGCAGCATCCAAAGTGCTTGAAAACAACTGTCAACTGCCCGAGCCCAAAGCTGTGAACACAGAGCAGGCTGGCATCCTCCCTGCATGGGGCCAGCGATGCTGGGGACAGTCACTGTGGGTCTGCAGAGCCCTGGAAAACTTACAGTTTGTGGGAGAAGTAGAGGGAGTTCCCTCACACATGAAGCGAGCCAGACAATAGCTCCCAAGGCCTGATTAAATATTTGCAGGCTTTAGACTTTGTTTTAGATTTCTGTGTGAAGCCTCTCATGAAAAGGAGAGACCCAGAGACCAACTGCTGGGCGGGAAGGAGCAGACGAGGGCAGGCGCTGAGCAAGCTTCTGCATCCATCTCCGCCAACGGAGCTCCACCAGCCAAACCCATAATGTTCCAGGCCCAGGTCTTAGCTGAGAAGAAACTGCTTATTAAGCTGGATTATGCCAAACGCTGTGGTGCTTTTTTGATGTGGACAAAGGTCCACTGGGGATTAAGCTGAGACCACCAAACTCTTTTTATTCCTGACCCAGGAATAAGATTAGAACATTGACTGCTGAAGGCGACATTAGCCGGTCGCTCTCTCTTCATCCCTAGCCTTTGGTTACAGATTGTAATTTAAGGTTGCTCAAAGCGCTGGCTTTTTATGACATTGGAAGCTGAGTTTATTTTGTGTTTACAGTTTAACACTGAGACAGTAAGATAAACGCAACTGCATTCATTTCTTACATTAATTCCTATATGCTCTCTCTTCCCCTCCTACAGGATTCACCCAGCCATCGTGAACTGAAACTCAATACCCTTGATTTCATGTTGCATCTTTGCCCATACTCCACACACCCTCTCCAAAAAAGAAAAGGAAAAAAGAAAAAACGATTCTGTGATGCATTTTGGAATGTTAGAAATACAATAAGATGGGACGTGGGAAATATGCAGTCCCACATGCTTCTGTCATATTTCCTTTGCTTTGTCATAGATCACTCCTAAAAACAGAAACATTTCTTCTCTAAGCTCAAAGAACAACAAAGGTGTCTGACAAATTACCTAAGAGCCATCCCCACTTTTCACCGATGGCCACTGGATCACATCAGTGAATTTGTGTGGTCTGAGTATGGAAGGCTGATAGAGAAAAAGCACAAGTTACAGGTCTGCTTCAATTTACTCCATTTGACCTTGGTGAGTTTAATCCTTAGGGCATTTTTTTGTTCACAAGCTTAAGTGCTCCTAAACGGTAGTCAAGACTACAAGTTCATATGAATCACTCACTTGCCGAAATCAGCTACTCCACAAAATTTACCAGGCATATTTTTCGTTCAAACCTATAAAGCTTTAAACGGTTGTGGGTTTTTTGGTTTGTTTTCTTTTTTGAAAGGTTTAAAGCACCAAACCCACAACCTCAAGATGAAATCCATACTCCTGAAAACCTCTCCTCTGCAAAGAAATGAACAAAATCAGAAGTAAGTCATTTCACATACTCTTCACTTATGTGGACATTAACTACACGGTAACTACCAATTTCTGCATCTTTATGCCTCTCTTTTCAAAAACTCCACCTACCAGATCAGAATCCAGGCACTCCACAGCCACAAAAGTAACAGAAATAATGAAAGTTTAATGATGGCCTCTAGTAAACAACCCACATGGAAACTCTACATAATATTTTCATAACCATTCCTCCAAGTGTTGCTGTCAACTTCTGATTTTCACCATTTTTCCCGTACCAGAAGTATTTTTCTTTCTTCACACGAACACCAGAGGCAACTGGGCATGTACTGAAACTCAATACGTGCCGAGACTCTCAAAAGCACAAAGTAATTTCCCCCCAGAAGGTAACTTCTAATACAAGATTGCTTTGTAAGTGTCCCTTACAACCTAGCAGTACTTGTAACCACAGCTAGGATATATGTCATGTATATATGTACGTATGTGATAGACACTGTGGGTTAAATTGTACTGCTATGACAGAACTGCCCCATGAAGAAAATCCTAAGAAGTAATAAAACTCTATAATCAAGTTATTTAACAAAAAAGGGAAAAGGCAATCTCAGGATTAAGCCATTCTTGGGGACAATCTACCAAGTTTCCTTTGTGCCGGGAACGAGTCATTAATGTCACAATCCTTTCAGAACTGTGCCTCTCATACCACAGTTTAATTTCTTTGAACATTATGTTTAAACCTGTGATCTTGGGGTGTGATGCTTTGTATTTTCAAGACAGGAGAAATTCCTCTCCCAAAATACCCTGCATTCTTACTGTTCTTTATGCCTTTAACTGGAGCTACCTGGTGTGCCTGAAACATGTTTTGTGATACATTTTCCACACCCATATAGGGAATAATACTATTAAATTGTAGAATCATAGAACAGTTTCACCATACAGATTATTAAACATTAACATTTCAATTATTTATAACTTCACAATAAGAGCGTACCATTCTTATGGACACAAGGGTTTAGGGATAAAAGGTTTAGAGTGACAGAGAAGGAAGTTAGACATGCAACTGGAAGACAAACCTTTGGGATTAAATCTCTTCTTCAAGGACACATGGTTTGTGTATCCGAATTTTCCCAATTGCATTGATTAGTCTAAGAGAAGATTTTCACTTCAGTCTACAAACCCTCATTTTATAACTCAACTTTCAAAGCTGCACACACTTTCACCTAGCTCTTACACAGAGATTTTGGTTTGCAATCTAGTTATAATACGGTTTAGTTCAACAATTTTGAAGGATACAGCTCCTTATCCTACAAATCCCCAGAGTCAGGGAGGCTCATCTAGAGCCCTCTGAACTTGGTGCGCGTCAAAGACTGCGAGAGCAAAAGCAATTTTCTTTTAAATAAATGCACAACAATATACATGAACAATGCAACTTCTTTTGGAGCCTGTCAGATAAGATCCTGAGCCTGAGGAGCTAATTTGTGATGACTTTTCCTATGAAAAATATTCACTAACTGCAATGAATATGGAAAGATTTTTATTCCCAATGCAGCAATGCGAAAGAAGCCAAATCGCCTGTCATTCACGCTAATTTAATTACGGGACCACATTCAATTACCCAATATAATATGCAAATGAACCAAATTGACAGCACATGCTAATTATATTCATTATAATAATTAAATCAAACAATGAAAGGGAATAAAAATGTAATGAAATAGAAGGATATTTTAAATTAACAAGAACATTTTAATTAGTGTAATTCTGTAGCCTGATATAGTACAGTTGGCTCACTGAAAGATTGGACATTATTTTTATTATGCAGTTTAGTTTTACATGTCTATCCTTAGTACCATGGGACCTGTTTTCATATGTTAGTAGATTAAATGGTGGCTAAAAAAAGAGATTCCGTTTGCTTCATCATACTTCAGGCAAAGCAGATGCCCAATAAATCCGAGCTCTGCTGCAGCAGGATTACAGTGTGGTGGAACACAGGCTGCCTAACACTGTAGTAAACAGAAGTTCACGTGCCAATACAAAACAGACAGTGCAGTTTAGGCTTGACTAATGAAGTTAAAGCATTTAAAACATTAAAGAAGTACTCTTTGGGTTTTGAAATTTCCACTTTCCTAATGGATTTATTTCTTCAGTGATGGCAGCTGCCCTGAAAAAGCTTTATGAATATTAAAACATACAAAAAAGGAAAGGAATATTACTAATATATCACATGTGGGCAGAGTCAGCAAAATCATAGTCTTTTTAAAGTAAACACAGCAAGCACTACCAAAACACTTCAAAATGCGTTCCTTAGGAATCCACTGTCCTCATCCCTCCAATAGAATCACTTGGGCCTGGACCAAAAGCCAACCATGCTGAAAACACTAACTGGGACCCCAGCCACTACCTCTGTAGGACCCACTGTGAGGCCCCCTCTGATCTGGGGTTCCTGGAAACTGCAGTGAAATCTGAATCTTGAAGCTGTGCGAGAGAAAGGAACTTTCCTTTAATTCACCACCCAACTAAATCTAAAGACTTTTACAGCTACTGTAATAAAACCAGGCAAACCTATCTTACATTAAATGAGTGGCATATGATGCTCTTGGAAGATTTTCTTCTATGAATGTGAAATATTTAGGAAATTGCCCTTTTATTATTTTGACTGTATAGTGGTAATAATTCACCTACTTAAATCACAGTGCTACTACAGAAGGTCAACACTGAGGTTGACAGGCTGTAAAATAACCTTTTCAGAAATCTCTCTCTTCTCCAAACTGGGAAACTGCAATTATTTTTTAATAATTAATACATTTTGTTCCCTTTATTTCAGTATGCCGGTTTGGACATTTCTCTGTTGCTGTGGGTAGGCAAAGGGATCACAAAACGCACACTGAAAACTCCAAACAACTATTTGTTCTTCTCTTTTTTGAGGGTCAAAAGGAATGACAACAGATAAAGGTTTGTAATAAGGAATACAAATTTAGAAAGGAAAAGAATTACTTGAACTACAAACATTTCAAAGCCTATCTGCATTTGACTGCAGGAATGTGCTTTGAAATATGTCAGTTACTGACTCCTTTAAAGTTTGTTTAAATACTAAATGAAAAGAGCTATCAGGCTCTATGGATATCTGTTTTCCTAGCTCAAGTCTGGTGTTTCTATTTTTAATATGCTGTTCTTTCCAAGAGCTCAAGCCTCCCATTTGAAAAGCTTCACTCTGAGACCAAGTCTGTATTTTTAGTAGGACGCTAACGATGATCAACAACGGAAGAAAAAATGGGAAGCTTGTAAGTTAATAAAAACCGAAACCATAACTGAATGAGTAGGAAGCACTTCCCTTCCCATGGAAGGCATCATATCTTTATTGGAAGTCACAACACTACCAGCACCTAAAACTAACGACCACAAGCAAGTCAAACCGCTTTGCCTAGCAGTGAAAGGACAAATACTTCCTTTGACCAAAAACCCTTCCCTGCATTTCTCAAGTACCTTAATGAGGTTTTCAGATTTTCAGAATGTTTTTTTAAACAAAAGAAAACCCCAACAAACCAAAATGCCACTTCCTCAGTTAAAAACTCATTAATTACGAATGTTGAATAAAACCTTAAGCTCATCATGACATCTCTTGAGATAGTACCACCAGAACAGACTGCTTTTAGCGCATGGGAAGTACCAACATACCGCGGTTGTGTAATCAAAGACCTAAACTTGACTGGCAGGGCTGCAGAGCTACCTTTTAATCTTGAAAACTAACTCAGTCCAGGGGCAGATTAGTGATGGCACATGACCTCAGCCCCAAGCCGGAAACTCCAAGACACTGCAACACGGCCAGATGGGAAGCATGCCTGCAGATAAATGGCATTCTGCACACACTTGGCCTCTTGACTGTCCACCAGCAGCCACCATAGCCAGCTGCTGCTGTGGCACGGTGCCAGCTCGCCACGGCCAGACCTTCACCCTAGGGCAGGGAACACACTGATGGATATTGCTGGTAGGAAATCCCTCTGCTGCGCTATTCCTGGCACATTTAGAGCTGCGAGTCCTCCATGCAACGAATCACATCTGTTTATACTCGTGTGCCAGAAAAGCCATTTTTAAACTGCAGAGAATAGACAACACTGTTTGCTGGCACTTCTGGCTGCCAGCACGGCCCGTGGTGTGGCAGTGGGAATCAGAAAATAGAACAATATCACATGGGTTTTCTAAATAACCATATTAAAAAAGTGTTGCCCACTTTTTGGGGGAATTGGCTGCACAGGGTAGGAAGGCTGCAGGACCCGGATCCTCCCTCCGTCTGTGGCCGAAGCCACAGAAACATGACTGTATAATTATACTATATGATCAAATAACATTTCTGACAGCCATGTCAACGTTAAGATATTCTAATGTTCCAACTATAGTCAACAACCATAAGAACGTTATCGGACAGCTTTTCTCTAAACCTTTGCTGACAGGCTGTAGCGCTTCTTCTGCTCATCGGCTTAACTGAGAGCATTAAGCTCTTCGTCCTGAACTCCTACCCCAAAAGCTGAACATAACCAGGAACCAGGTGTTACCACTATATAGAGTTGAAGATGAGTAACTTCATAAAATACAGCATTCAACTGAATCATACCAAAGATGTCAGCACCATAATGCAGTCTCTACACATCCAGAGTCAGGTTCACATACTCAAAGAGGCACTGTCAACTTCTGCCCTGCCCAATACACTCTGAGATGCTACATATAAGCAGAGGAAACTCGGAGGGTTGTAAGATGAAAATACTGGAAGTATTTTCAAAGTTTTGTGTCTGAGTTATTTTACAAGCTGGTATGAGAGGTCACAGAGTCCACTGACAAAAGTAGAGAACAATCAAGGACGATAAATGAGGATTTCCACTGTTTGCTCAACAGTTTTTGGCTTAGGAAAAGAAGGGCTTAAACTTAAATGAGCGCTCTGGCTACACTGGGGCTACATTGGCATCTCAGGACACATCTTCATGGCAGACTAGCTTAGATGACTTTAAAAAGGTTTAAAACTTGGGTACCACAACCATCTGATCAAGTTGACATGAAGTTAACTTGGAAATAAAACCACTGGTTGCTAAGCTCTTGGCAGCAAGTAAGCCTAGCTAAAATCAGTGCAACATCGGCATCACTGTCTGCATAAAAACATGGGGTTTGCTTATGGCCACATAAAATGAATGGTTTTGTGTTAAGATGCAACCTGAGCTTCTCTTTTGCAACTGCATGTATTTGTGCTCACAAGAATCCCAAGCGCTTCAAAAACAATGCTGAGGGGATTAGTTTTCTTGAAAGATCCATGACTAAATGTGCCCTTGATAACTTCTGATCCCATTTTCCGTTTGCCTTACCTGATTATCGGGGTTGTTTACAGTGAAATAGCCAACACAAATAATGACTTCATGGAGCAGTCCTTCACAGGTATGCTGGGAACAGTACCACAGCAGAGAGCTGATAATATGCCGGAATGCAAGGGACAGGCCTTCGGCACCCACAATAGACTGGAAAGAAGGTCAAGAAACAGAAGTTACAGTCTAGCAGCATGTTAGAGAAACTGTGTGAATTACACGTACAGCCATCACACGCAGTTATTGGTTTTTGCAAAGTACAGACTATGCTCTTTGTTGCGATGACTTTGAAGGAGGACCGAACTAGATCATAGAATCATAGAATAGTTAGGGTTGGAAAGGACCTCAAGATCATCCAGTTCCAACCCCCCTGCCATGGGCAGGGACACCTGCCACTAAACCATGCCATCCAAGGCTATGTCCAACCCCACCTTGAACGCCGCCAGGGATGAAGCATCCACAACCTCCCTGGGCAACCCATTCCAGGGCCTCACCACCCTCACAGTAAAGAATTTCTTCCTCATATCCAATCTAAACTTCCCCCGTTTAAGTTTGAACCCATTACCCCTTGTCTTCTCACCACAGTCCCTCATGAAGAGTCCCTCCCCAGCATCCCTATAGGCCCCCTTCAGGTATTGGAAGGCTGCTATGAGGTCTCCACGCAGCCTTCTCTTCTCCAGGCTGAACAGCCCCAATTTTCTCAGCCTATCTTCATACGGGAGGTGCTCCAGTCCCCTGATCATCCTCGTGGCCCTCCTCTGCACTTGTTCTAACAGTTCCATGTCCATTCATTACTTACTGTTTACAACTGTACTGTAACATTAAAAGCCCCTAAATTAAGAATAAATTCAAATTTTAAAGGGACACAGGAATTCTTCTTAGCTGACATTGTGTGGCAGTAGGTTGACTATTTCATTTGCCATACATGTTCCAGTAAAACTAACACTACTAATATTTCTTAGTAATAAGCAAAAGAAACCAAACCATCTCCATTTCTGCAAAAGAGCAAAATACACTTCTCATTAATAACTTGTGCTCTAAATGGAATACAAAGATTAATAACAAATAATGACTTTTCAAACATTGAAAAAAAGTTAGAAACATCCAAAAGGAGAGAACACTCAGCTGCAAAGCTTCTTGGGATGCTTTTCAGAAGTAGGCAAATTGCTGTAACGTGAAGATTCAGAATTAGATTTTATCTGCGCAGCCTACAGCCTCTATTTAATAAACATGTCAAACAGACAGAACAACACAGGGTCAAAGGGGAAAACTAAAGCACAAGGAATGAGCACGACAAGTCTACCAGCTCTAATGAAACAGCAATGCAGGCCTGTGAGAACATCTTTCATTTGAGAGTTTTCTTGATTTTATACCTTGTAGCCTGCACTAAGTACATATACATAAATCCCACGGGTAGTATAGTTTAGTTTCAGCATACTCCAAATCTAGCCAGCAAAAGTAGGAGCCTTGGCAATTCCGAGACTCAGCTGTGCGTACTTTCCATCTTGAACCTCAAGTGTTCTGGTAAGTCAGTGTATTTTCCAAATTTAATGCTCAATGCAGCCCCCATTTGCTGCTTTGTATGTTCTTAGGTCCACCCTTATTCAATTAGTGCTGTCCACGCCTGCTGTGACCTAGCACTCCGGGTTTAACCTTCCCCGATAACAACAGGTCAAGGGGCACCTGAGTTTGTGTATAAAAGTTAAACTAATTTTTCAAGGGAACTATGCTTCGTTTTTAGCCAGAATTAACATCAGCTCAGGATCCTGCGTTGTTTCTCACTACCATCTTTCAATTGTTTAGACTGTCAAATTAAATGAAATATATACCCATGAGCCATCTGGGCTCATACAAACTCTAGGATACCAGACCTCTTCTGTTAATCAAAAAAACCCTATTCTACAGTCCTACTATCACGTGATAAAACTATTCCTTGTAGATAATAATCAGATGGTACATAAACTACGCTTTTCCCCTCTGCTACCCTGATATGGTCCACAAGGTCAGAATGGACAGCAAACTGCCTTAGGTCTGTGTTGATTTTTTAACATTACAGAAACAAAACACATTAATACACTGAAAGGGATAGCTGCACATGTGTGCCTGCAATTCAGGACAGCTCAGTGGATACTTCCTAGCCCTGCATTGATGAACTGAAATAATTCAACCCCTATGCAATAATTACTATCTTACAGAATCACAGACTGGTTTGGGTTGGAAAGGACCTTAAGACCATCCAGTTCCAACCCCCCTGCCATGGGCAGGGACACTTCCCACAGTCTTGCATCATTTTATGTAGAACAAATTATTGCAGATGATGGGATTTGGGAATTAACGCTGATGGTCTGTCATAAATGCTCAGATACAATGGTAGTTGATAGAGGGATAAATACAGATAGCCTAAGTTGGAGCTTATATTTTAAAAATTAGTAGTGGTTTCTTGAAGTATTGGGGAGCAGCACTTCAGCCAGTGCCTTTTGCTATAGCTCCCTACAAGCTGTAACTGTCCCATTTCAAGTCTTACTCTCTGGTATATACCTGTAATATCGACAGCAACAAATATACATCCAGTCTGAAACCAATAGGTACCAAACAAGCTGCAGAAGAGAACTACTTTGACACACCTTGATTTATAGAAACAAATGGGAGTTAATGGTGTGTGTAAGAGCTGTTTTACATGAAACTCCAATAAATATTTTTATGCCTTTTTAAATAAAAAACACTGACTGGACTGGATCCTGCAATTGCTTCCATGCAGATGAACACTGCTACATGCAAACAGCTTGTTGCTGTTATTAGAGACACTAAACGTACTAAAAATCAAAGTCAAGAAATACAGGCTCAAAGATGCTTGTACCTTACACTAATTCTTTACTCATGCGAAGCACTTGCTGAGTTTAATGCACTTCAGATGGAGTGTGTGGTACAACTTATAAAAATGACATAGTAAATAAAACAGAATCCTCTTCTGATGCATTGTGTAAGGCTGATGCTGCTAAATGTGTTTTGCAAAGCAATGCTTTTTGGCAGGTGTTTTATACTCACAATACAACAGCTTTACCAGTTTACCTGAGAAATACACTAGCATTTGTATTTTCTGTGTATGACAAAATGATTCATTTACACCAGAAATCTGTTCACAGAAGAAGGTATGAAAAGAACTTAACTTTCTCCAGACTCAAAATGTCATGGGTTTGGATTTTTTGTTTGGTGAATAAAATATTATGAAAAGTTGAATTTCCAATTTTTGGTCAGTAACGCTCTATTTCTATTTATACTTTCAATATTCACATTCATGTTTCTATATAGTTTTATATCTATACTTACATTTATATATTAAAAATTATACCAAGTGATTTTCAGTTTCACTTATACAACCTTAAGGCAAGTGCCCACTAAAAGCACTGACAAATGCAGATTCTACTGAAAGCACTGACAAATACAAACTGTGGTTATAATATGAGCAAGTCTTTTTCACATTAGAAAAACTGCTATTTTGTGGTTCTAACCAAGATCTTTTCTTTTACATTTTGGGGGTTTATTAAATATAGAAAGTGCTATGCTAAAAGTGAGGGGTTTCTTAATAGAAGCAGTAACAGATTGGACTCAGCATTTCACATAGTCTAGCTTTTCACTTTTTGATTGTATTTGTATATATACTGGAAATAACCAATTTTATGAATGAAGAAAACCTAAACATTTACTTGGGAAAACTCCTAAGTTTAATTAAGATCTTACAGACAAAACTTAGCCCAACAGTATATGCAATAACTAACATAACCAAGCCAAAGTTTGAAATCATGTTACCTGAAAGGCAGGCAGATCAAGAACAGCAAAGCTATTGAAGAAGCGTAAACTCTGAATGGCAACCTGGACTGTGTTCGCTGCATAGCTGTCTTTAGGGCTGGCTGTGTTTGGATCTGAAATTGTCCCGTGGAAGAGAACACAGTACAGCATATGCAAGACTCCAACCAGATCTGTAGACTGAAGAACTGCTGTTAGTCCTGTGGGGTCCTGACGCGTAGTGTCAAATATGTTCCAAGATCTGTCAAAGAAACATTAAGGCATCTGAGGAGGAGACCAGCACTCAGTGAGAACACTTGCCCGGGATGTAGTACTTCTTGTAAGCCAAATGTTAGAAAACCAGTAAACTGTTAAACAGGAAAAACCTTGTCCAGTGTCTCAGGAAACCACACCATTTCCAGCAAATACTTCCCTTAATGTGGGCACTGTCTCACGCTCCCTTCACTTGCAGGCAGCTGCAGCTTTAAGTATCTTTCTCCACACACCACTGTCTTTGATCCCCAAAACAGGTTCAGAAGAATCAGCATGAGAGCATGCAGAAATTCGACAGCCTGAAAGTTGGAAGCCTGGGGGCACTTTAGGGGCTCCATGCTGTCTCAGGTCAGTAGCCTACACCCATCTTACTTTCCTGCCAGAGCAGACAGAGGAGGTGGGAGAACTCCCTGGAAGCTCTCACTGCCTCAGTGACAGGCTACAGGCACTGGAATGAACTGCCTACCCAGGTAGCAAAATAAGTGACTAGGACCAGATGATCTTAATCAAATAGTTCTGCAGGAATTTAAGAATGAAGTGGTTGAGCAGCTCACAAAACACTGCTGCTTATTTCAGTCAGATTCTATTATGGGAGACTGTAGAGAAGCACAGCACAAATTAAGTACGAAGCACTGAAGACAGACCAACACAGCTTGTGCATATGGAAACTAGGTTTCTTTGGTATTTCTTGTGTACGCACATAAAATAATGGAGAAAGTTTTTGCTATCAATGGTATCAACAGACAAATAACTCAGCATGCCCTTTCCATTCTCACATCCAAACTTTCAAAAGCACTTCACACAATCCCTAATGATTTGTACTGTATTTTTTCACATTATGAATAATCCAGATGATGATCCAGGACAGTCATCGCTAAGAAAGACTAAGACTGTCACTACTCTGGAGCCTAAATAAGGTTTCAGCCATCATCACCTTGTTCTGGTGTTTCTTTTTTTCTAGTGAGGCAAACAAAAAGCAGGTAAGAAAAGCACAACCTCACCCAAAAGCAATGGCTGTCAGTGAGAACTTCTATTTGTAACAGCACACCATTGCTTCCCTGGACCAAAGGGAGAGACGGAAATACTTGCATTCTCCATGTCCCAGAGAAGGCCCAGGTACTGGGCTAACTTCAGCTATATATAGCTTCAGTACTTTAGGAGAAGAAAGAAGTTATGTGAAACATACAAATGTGACAGCTAGCATCTATGTGTTTTCTTGTGGATACAGTTCTTCTGTAAGGTAGCATGAGTAGGTGGTAAAACCATGAGCAAGGCTGATAACCAGGGTCTATCTGACACCAGACTGTCATTGTGCCCCCGTGCAGGGACACAATGAGAATCTGAGCCAACCAGACTCCTACCACTCCTTAAAGAAACTGTGCCACAAAACCAGCCATGACAGTGCTTCCGAAGGCCATTGCCATGGGATTCTCTCCAAGTACATGTAATAACATTCAAAAGACAAGATGAAAGAAATGAAAAGGATTATTAAAATTATGTTTTGATGCCACTTACTTACCTACTGCAAAGGAAGAACCACAAACATTTATCTGATGGTTTGTAACACTGGGAACAACCCCAACATTTACTCTGTAAAGAATAAGAACCTGGAAAAAATACTTGAGCTCTGAGTGTGTTTTCGTGGGGCCACACTGCACAACAATTTATGGCGTGACTTTGCCTTTCCTACGCCTGGAATCCATGCCCAAAATCTTCATTTTGAAGCTCCGTGGTCTTTAAGTGAGTGTCTGAATGGAGTTAGCAGGCACTTCCTGAGCCATCACCTGCCCCTGCTAGCCATGCCTTTGTGGAGATTCGCACTGCATAGTTCCAAGTCCTGCTGGCACTTGAGCCTGGCTGCAAGTGAGGAATGAACCAGGAGGGCGAACTAAGAGCTCTGAGACCACTATTTCAACAACTTTGCTTTGAGTGTCTGAGGGCTCCTTAGTACTCCTCATTTTAAAGTACCTTCTGATGTCCAGTTATTTATTTTACAGTAGCCAAAATGTGTTCACCATCACTTCACTACACTCAAGTAACCAGAACGTTTTATTTCCACAGTATCCCAGGAGAGCACAGCTCCATTTGCCAATGAGTACATCCTAATCTCCATCTTAGCTTTCTCAACAGTACAAAACAGCAAAAAACCCCCATGCTCATGGTCAAACGATAACGCCAACTTCATTACTGTGTATGATATCTCACAAACTTTTCTGTGACTACATGCAATGAGAACACTGACCAATTCTACCACAGGTTAAAGTTAGCTTGCTTTCAACTCTCACTCCATCATTATTTTTAAACAATTCCATATGAAAAAGCTTACATTGCTGGATGAAACCCTTTTGCCATTTTGTGCTGCTCTGGAGCAGTGAATGAATCAAAAGATACATAAAAAAGTCAATGGGAAAATAACTCAAAATGCAAGCTTTATTTTTTCAGAGGAGACCAAGAATTTTTAAGTCATACCACAAGACAAAGCTGTTAAATAAAAAGGGTTTCCTGGATTGAAGAAGTTGTTCGAAATGTTTTTTATGCTGCCTGTATTACAGTTAATGTGTATATGAACAGGCCACTGGCTCCTGTTGGTTTTAACTGTCAATTATAATCACTTTAAGCCTAAATGTTTACAATAAAAAGGTAAAAGACGTTATTCATACTGGTTAGGGCTTTAAAGTAGAAAAAACTGTGTACGAGATGTTGGAAAATAAACCATGAACCTCTGTGTAAGCTGCCTTCAGTGATTTTGGTCAAGTCTGAACAACAGTGGATTTCATAGAATAGTGTGGTTTGGAAGGGACCTTCTAAGGTCATCTAGACCAACCCCCAAATCCATTTAGCAGATGCCATTCATCCATTCAGCAGATTTTCAGTCCACCTTAAAGGTAAACCCAGTGAAAATTCAGTTCTTTCAGGGCACAGACTGAAATAAACCCTCATAAAACCCCTCAATATTGTAAGATGACAACATAAGAAACATAAGTTTTATGTAAGTAAAGAAAGGAGATTTCTATACACGTGCCTCTTTCTAACTCTCCTATTTAAAGAAGTTTATTCTCGGTGTCTGTAGCAGCTGCCAAAGTAGCCAGGATAGACAAAACCCCTTCAATGAACCACCGAAGGGAAGCAAGACTTACTGGATTTTTTACATTGGCTCATATAGCTTGGAAAGCAAACAGGCTTTCAAACTTTATTAAGTGTCTATATTTAACACAGGAAAACAGGCAAATATTTACATTAGGCTCAAACAACCTACAGGATCTTAAAATGAAAAGTTTCCTGAAATGCAGGGCATTTACAGTATGATTACCAATATGATTTTCAGCTTCTGACACCAAGGAGTCTCAGGAACGGGTAAAGGGTTTATGACTTACAACAAAAGGTTTAAGAACTTTAAAATGTGGATATATCCATCACAGGCAAAGAAAGATGCTGCACGGTGGTACTTCATGGCTTAAAATATGCCACTATTTATTAAAAAAGGAACTCAATACCCGCTGATGAGAAGCAGCAAACTCTGCAGAACAAGTATAAATCTGTAATTTCTCCAAGCTTCAACATGAACAAACTGTTTATATCTGAAAATATATTGTTTTAAAAACTGACTGAGCTAACAAGCAGACAAGCCTCTCTAAGGATATACATTATCATGGTTGTATATTTGAAATATACACTCCTGATTAAAAACATGGAGCCAAATGGAAACAGGACTTTTCAAAAGGCTTAGAACATAATCTGGTTGTTTTTTTCCTTATTTTATTATTAGGATTTAAAACCTCTCATCTGTTCTCTTTGCTTCTGAATTATTTTATCTAGAAAGAGATGTCAAAATAATAATAAAAGGAGTATAAAGAAGTATTTAGCACCTGTCAGACCTTGTTCTAATTCCCACTGTCAAGCTCAGAATCCTGGGACTGTGTAAAAGTGATGATTGGAAACCTTCAAGATCAAGTTTTACTTTATTTACCGAGCTCCTAGCAGTCCTTAAAGAGTTATAACATTCAAAAGACAAGGTGATGGAAATTGAAACGATTATTAAAATGACGATTTGATGCTGGATCTTGCTGTCCCTTGGAAGAGGGGAGAAGCACAGCCAGCGTTCAGGCAGACATGCATCTGATTCTTCATCCAGCAGCCAAAACAGACATTATCTTAATTACTGTAATAAAACTGAAAACAGACCAGCCTATTTCTTGCATATCTGTGACAAGACAGCCACTATTTGCCTGGATCAAACCCTATATATCTGCAGCTTTCTGCCACTGCAGCTTGTAATCCACAACTCCATTAGCTGCTGACACAGATTTATATGTATTCCACCACTGTTTTGAGATAACATGTAACAGGAACAATTTACTTACTGTACTGCTACGACATTCTATTTTCCTAGAATAAGGAGCGAGCTTGCAGGCATTTCTCACATCAAGAAAACAGCAAAATTCTGAAGAAGCTGCTGTCCTGAAAAGGTACATAATTTGAGGGACATTTGAGCTACATAATTTGCAATACTCTCCTTCCACACAACTCATTTTTCTCCTGCGGCTGTGTTATTGCTAGTCCACTGTACTGCTCTTTGGGAGAACATTTTTCCTTAGTGATTAACCCTTACACTTAACTACTGATAGTTTCCTCTGCTGTTTGCATTAACCCTGTGGTTAGATGAGTTTCTTCATACTAACTGGCAAAAGCAAAATAAGGCATTAACAACAGTCCTCCACAGAGCAGCAACTACACTTCTTGGACAGAAATCTTAGTTCCAGAGGCTTAAGAGGGGGAAAAAGGGATACAGAGTTGATGAATACTGGGCAGTACAGGAGGACACAGGAACATAAGCAAGACCCTTGCTATGCTGATGAAGGACTTGCCATACAGTCTTTTACTTAGTCTCCACTCATGCTATTAGGAAAGGGTGAGCTGGGGCAGCATGGCTGTATTTTTACTAATGCTCCTTGCATTCTGTGCCTCCTCACTGTTTTCTGTCTTGTGGTTACAAGCCAAGCATGCTTCCTATGTGTACACAGGACTCAAGGGCCCCAAACAGGCCTTGTGTCTCTCACAGTTAGGATAATAAACTCTGGAAAACAACGCTCTCATCCTAAACATTGCTACTGGACATCTGGAATAGGACACAAATTGCAAGGCAGATTTATACGGCTATATAAACCCTGTTATTCTGTAGAAAGTCTATTTAATATTTTGCTTTATTTCAGGTTATATAGATCTGTTTTCAATTCTGGCTACTGTTACTCTTAATGGTAAGCAAAAAACAGATATGCATTATCATGGCCACAATTTTCAAACCTAGGTATCAAATGTCAGGTTCGTCTTCTGCTCAGCAAACAGACAGCTCAGTATTCAGCATTTTATGGTTTCTCACTACATACAACAAGGGGCAATACTCTGTTTTCAGCTCTCACATACTTGTATGTAACAGATGAGGGTATAAAAATCCTCAAAACAAGGTTCACATGGGGTTAAAAGTTATTAATGTTTTCACCAAGCACTCTTTTATAGATATTACATGGTGTTTGGAAAATGTGCTATTACATCCACAGCAAAACTTCAATTAAAGGAATCAATCTAGCATTTATTAGCCACTACCAAAAATGATCACTTGAGAAGATCAATATCAAAGTTAAATCTTTTTAAAGACCTTGACCATTAGTGAAAAGAAAATCCCTTCCTTATGTTTATAACGTATGTTCAGAATGGATTCCTTCTTTTCAATAACTTTTTATGATGTTCAAATTCAGAATCCCCCAATTTATCTTTCTACATTAGCAAGACTTTCCTTTATTATATCTAAGTCCCTGATTTTGGACTTTTTTTCCAGGTCTACCACTGGAATAAAGAAAATATCTCAGTTTATACCTTAAAATATTATCATCTAAAATATCAGTCATAGACCTCATTTAATACTAAGTGCTGAGATACATGTATGATGCAATGTGAACCTGTTCTCTAATAATCAATACTATTGTGATGTCTTGCTTGATTTAGAGGTACATGCAGGGAGGTACTTGACAGAGATTTCTTCCCTGCCTAGAAAACTGTTTTCCTAAAGTAACTGTCCAAATAAGCACTGGGTATCAATTCAGAGCTCAGCTTAGAAACATCCCGCTAAATCTGGGAGTTTTATGGAATGTTCTTGCGAGGAAGACAGGGAAATCTAGGCTGACAGCGCTACTTCAGAGCTGCAGAAATGGCCTAACCCACAGGACAGTAGCTCTGGTTTAAAACCTAAGCTGGATTGTTTAACTTCTGGCTCTCCCGGGATACCACAGATTACAGTCACAGTCAAGTTCACAGCAGCCTGGTGGTGTCTGAGAGCAGAGGAGCAGGATCTCGCACCGCCTGCCCATTTCTAGCTCATAAAGGATTTCATTGTTGCAGGCACTGCGGATGGCTGGAGAGCCCTGAGGTGGCCCCGGTGCGTTAGTCACCAGCATATGCTGTCCTATCAGCTTCCCACTGTGCCACTCAGCGGCACAGCAGGCCAAGGTCTGCACACAGTATAAAGAGCAGTGTATAAAAATAGAATGACAACTTTTTAGGTGACAAGTAACAGCCTGCAACAATTCTATCAGAAAAAAAACAAATTAATTTTGTGCCCCCCATGATCTCCATCGAGGAGCATAACGAAGTTCCCAACCTGGAAACATTCTGTATAGGAGGATATATCAAAAGAACAATTCAAAACTGCTTTTTCAAGGATGGTGAAAGCCTGATCTTATTTTGGCAAAACTTCTCCCCATGCCTCAGTGCCAGAGCACTTACCAGATTTTTTCCTTCTCAGTAACAACTTCATGATCAGTCAGTTACTCTGAGGTACAGAGGAGTATACTACAGCATGCTCCTATGTTCTATGATTCTGTTTGTTTGGTGCTCAAACATGTACCAACTGAGGTGGAGAATGAGAAACCCTGGATCCTGGCTGAATAGGCTGCATTGCCTCTTACTACCATTTACCATGAATAAAGGGGCATCTGTACTTCTCACAAAGAGAGGCTGCCTTTTGTGCTGCAGGTCATGTATCACACAACATGTATTACTCTATTGTGACATATTTAAGAATTCAATAAATTTGAGCTCCGTTTCTGCCACCTTAATCTGTGTTTGGCAATACCTTTTTTGATTTGAATCACCCTGAATACCAAGGCCTTCTGTAACACGAGAGAATTACACTCTGCATTCACTTCTTAAATGAGAGTGGGCTCAGGTGATGAAAGACATTTAATTTAAACTGCCCTTCTAATCAGTTACATGAAAGCTTTTGATCTAGAAGTGAAAGACAACAGTTTTGAAATCTCCCAAGTTTATCCCTCTCATTTCTTTCTATGCTCAAATGAACAATCCAAGCTGGAAATCAAGAACAGTCAGCACCTTTGAATAAAATCCAACGCACTGCTGTATATGCAGGTACTAAGATCAGATACTTGGTGTAACTGACTCAACCCTCCAAAATTATTCTTCCACTACAAAGGACATGTTCTTGAAGGAAGTGCTTGTACAGTGCTGTATCATTTTGGGGTGCAAAGATCTCTATTATTTGGGTGAAGCAGGTGCCTGCTTCAGAAACTGCAATCATGATAATACTCGCTCTTGTAGCCAGACCCATTATTCCACTGAGAGAAGGGTGATTTTTATTCTTTTTTAGTATTTCTTTTTTTCAGTAAGCATTTGACTGCTGGCAGCACTCACCTGGAATGTGAAATGTTGGCAGCTTTCAGAAAAGGAAATTTCAGTGAGTTGGGATGGTCTCTTTGGGCTCATATTTCATGCAGTTCTTTTTCCATGGGCCTGTGTCCCGAGCTTACCAGCAGCAGCTCTTACCTACAGCTTTGGGTTTTATTTTACATTTTAACAATTTCAGCCCTAGCATCGTATTTTACCCTTCAGATATCCATTGTAAAGCTCTGTCAGCCTTATTTTTCCCTGAAATGTGGAACAGTCCAATGGTGGTAGATTCTAGTATGTGCACCCTGAAGCTCTCAAATTTTGACCCTCACAGTGTCCTGGTGTCCTACACTGAAGAATAAAGAAGTCCATCTTTGGTGGCAGGCACATACCCTGTGCTCACTCCCCACAACACTGGTTAGGTTACACTAACATTTTGCATTAGGAAATCTCCTGACAAATCTAGTAATACTTTTCTTTACAGAAAATACAATTCCTTTCCTGACAGTGGTATTTTAAAGAACAGGAACTAGATTAGGCTGCTCTAGAGACAAATCAATTAAAGAGGTGATTTTAGCTGATAATAAAATACCTCTTGAAGTCCTGGACACTTAGCAATGATAAACCCCTCTCTCTAACAATGAGTAAAGGAGATGAAGCTTGTAATTCTGATAAATGACTTACAAGAACCAAGACTCAGTGCAGGTAACTAATTACAACTCAGTGATGAAAGGGTGAGCAGAGGGAATTTCCTTGTGTTGTTTCTTTACTGGTTATTACTGTGTAACTGCAAACGGTTGAACAGCCTCACTGGAATGCTCATTTCCATGAACATGGTGTTGGTACAGGGTTACAATGGCTGTTGCCTGATGAACAGATCAGAGGGGACAGACCAAGTGCACCTACCTTCCATTGACACCAAAACAGAGTTGACATATTCCATGCAACACCGCTGTGGCACTTTGTAGAAAAGTTGCTACTTTGGGATTCTCATCAACAGGGCCTTGAACAGAGAGGAAACAGCAACACAGCTTGTCTATCAGTCCTATGTTCACCACGTAACTAGAAACAGAGGAAAAATGGTATTAAAAAAACAGTCCTGTGCCACTTTTGGTAACTTTGCAGAAAAAGTAATTTCTGCTTCTCTACTACCAAGCCATACAAAACGCAGGCTGTGATTACTTCTATACTCTTTCTGAAAGGGTTCAATAAACAATTCAACTTACACTAACTTCAGATCTGGCCCTCTGTAACTATCAGTAGTCTTTGTTAAGAGATCAGTCTGTTGTAGGACAATCTGTATTACACTGTATAAGAAAGATGAGTGTAAATGTTTATTTTACCACGCTCCTACAAGGACAATGGAATTTTGTCATAGTTATATGATTTATAATAATCTTGATAGCTCTGCAACAGCACAACTTTTTAGCATGAAGAGATAAACTTTGTAGAACACACTAATTCAAGAAGACGATGTTACCCAGACAACGTTTTATTGCAATACATGGATCATAACAACCACTACGCTGTTGTTCGGTTGGTTTTCTTTTTTTTTTGCATTTTTACTATATACAGTTAAGAGACCAACAAAACACGCAGGTAACAACCTTCTACCATCAGTACAGCAGAATAGGGATCTGAAAGACTCCTGAGGAGCTCAACTAAAACTCAGTGCAGAGAAAGCCATGCTTGGGAGTTCTGGTTGCTTGTTTTAGCTGAAAGCTCCACTTCCTTTTTTATTATGGGAGTCGATCAGATCACCACTGCTTATCAACACATCACTACTGATGATGCTTCTTCTTTGAATTGCTTAGAAACATACCCAAAACATTTGCTGTTAGTCCTCGTACCAAGATCTCTCTTCACATACCAGGCTCTCTCATACTTTGAACATTATCAACTCCACTTAAACAGTGCACACAATGACATTTTCTCCACGTCACTTTGCTGACACAACCTGACTTGGCAGACATGCCGTTCTGTCTACCTGCCTGTCAAGTCCATTTGTTGGGGACTGCCACTTAGAGCCTAGGCTCCTTGGGATGGAAGCACCATTGGCTGTATGTTTCCTAGTTCCAAAACCACCCTGACGTGACTAAGTACAGGACATTACCAAATAATACTGATTCTAGTCAATAAGTAATAGTGATTATATAGTGCTTGTCACAGGAAGTGTGCAAGTATTTATTAAAACTAACTATTCCATCACACGGGAATCACAATCTTACAGTCTGATTTTGGGAAACCAGGGATTTTTAAGATTAGGGAGGAAAACGTTCCCAGTTTTCAGACACTGTTGCTGCTCATGACTAAGCTCTCATCTGGGCTAGAAGCCAAAGTTTCTGCCAGAGTTCACCCTGCTTTTGGATGCAATGAAAGTAATTAAGAATAAAAATACACTGGATATAAAGCAAGAAGTTCTAACTGCAGAATGAAAGATTATTAAAGCTGCTGAGGCACAGCAGTTAAAACCAAAGACACACAGAGGTTCTTAATTGCACACTTGTTGCTAGGGTAAGTTTGTCTGTTCTATTTAGCAACATAAAGGTTACCAGCATTAGGTTTCTTGCAGATTTTGATCTGAGCAATTCACCTGATCATACAGGTGATAAGCAAGCTGTCCTGTGTTAGCAGAGTAATTCCAGGAACAGCGCTGGCTGTTAGATACATCACAGTTACAGAGAAATCTCTCGATGAGAAAGGAGGGGAGACAAAGACCTCGATACAGCTAATACTGATAGATGATAACTCACAAACAGGCACAACCATTCTCATCAATATTCTCTTCCTTTTTTCCTAGGAAAATCCCTACACTTTGACTGACACCTGCAAAACGTCTTTCACTGTCCCCCTTCCTTCATAGCCACACCTGGATACAAAGTGGCTGCCCTTTTGTCAGGGAAGAAATGGATGAGAGCTTCCAGTCTGCTGGGATTGTTGGTTAATGGCATCCGGAGACAATGAGAAGAGCATGGAACACTCCCTTTCTTGAGGAACTGAGCATGCAGACAAGTGGAATGTCAAAGCTCTCTAATCTATTACCTCCATCTCCCAGGCTTTTTATCCATGGGAGCATAGTTGAAATAATTTGGCTTTCCCCCCTGATACCGAGACGGCATGTAGACAGTTGTTTATGCATCAGGTCTAGCAGCCCCAAATAGAAATTAAAAAATATCCAACTTTCCTCCTTCTTCTCCTATCTTGCTAAAACTCTTGTTTAATCAACAACCCAAAGACATATGATACAATGACCTGGAGGTGAAAGATTCTCATTAATAACAGAATTTGTCTGTTTTTGACTAGTTTAAAATGCCCTCTCTCTTTTTTTCCTAATTGAGCTATTACCTTGTCATCGTGCCTTTCATTCTCCATTTATAACCAGATCCCCTAAACTGCCTCAGGTGAGGGACCTAGCTGGATTCTCATGTATCTTCTTATCTTAAGGGTATGCCTGTGCTTGGCCAAGTCAGTGTCAGATGTCTGTTCAGCACAAATATCAATAAGCAGACCTCCCACCCTCCCATTCACAAATGGGGAGAATACAACATCCTGAAATTTCATACTCTATCAAAACCCGTTTGGGGAGAAAGTGGGTTACCTGAGAACAAGAAAGTTTGAGAGGTCACTGGTATCTATGACAACTATTTGCCTTCCTCCTCCAGCTGTCTTTTTTGTATCCAACAGCACCACACCAGACTTTGAAAAGTTTGAAGATGCTCACTGGGACACATTTTCAGTGGCATACAGTAAGAATTTCATTTCTTCAGAGGGCTGAGGACCACGTAATTTACTAAAATAACTACATACACTTGTAGCAACCATAATATGTTGTTGGAGATGTATTACTTTTATATATACTAAACATATTGCAATTATATATATTAATATATTCAGCTCCAAGTGTTTTTAGCAAAGAATTAGAATGTTTCAAGTGAGAATGAGTGCATCAGTGTATTCTCTTTCACTCAACTGTTACAACTCGCTGATGCTTTTGATTGAAGTTCTGCTCAAGAACTATACTTACAAAAGAAAACTCTATTAAAATACAGCTACATTATATACAGGTTGAAATCAGATTATACGAATTACTGGGTAATCTTTGTAGTAGGAAGTATATATTTTATGGTAAACTTATATGAATGCATGTATGACACACAGGACCACTTGAGCAATGGCACATAGAGCTGGCATAGAGAGCTGAGAGAAAATAATGAAAGCGTGGAAGCTGGCTCCTAGGTAATTAGGAGACGAAACTGATGCAAAAGACACACAAAAAAGGCCCCAAATTAAAAGACTCTTGGTTTTCCGTATTTCTGCGTCTGCGGTGTTTTGAACAACATTTTTGTCTGAGATTATAGGACTTCAGTAGTCATCTTGACTACACACCCAAACTGCTCTTACTAAGTTAAGAGTTAAAGCAGTTTGCTCCTTTCTTAAATCACTGCATTTTTATCTCTGTAGTAAAAAAGGTTTAGAAAAGTTTCATTTTATTTTAGTTCTTTTTTAACCTGATCAGGTCTTGGACTCTGCTGTTGAAGGCTTCCACTAGTGAGGATTTACTTTTCACTTCTTGTAGTATCTTCAGTGCAGAAGAGTGATTGTTTCCATCTGGAAATCTGGAGATCAGATATCTGAAAATCACAGCAGTTACCCTCAGAAGTCCTGTGGTTAAATCTTCGAATACCTGCTTATTTGCACTTCTGCCTGAAGTAGCATTATGCTCGTCAGGCACACTAACCTGAGCGAAAAGGAGAAAAAAAGAGGAAAAGACAACCAGAATTCAGTAGAAATAATCCAAGTTTGTAGAGAAACACTTGAAAATTGCATGAGTACACCAAAAATAAAGTAACACGTTCTAGCACTGCTCATGGACCTTAAAACATTTCATATGCAAGAAAAGTTCTTATACCCCTTACGCAGATAAACAAGCTGAAACAAAATAAATCAAGTCAAAACAGCATTTGGTGTATGAGAACTGAAGGAAGCCTTATAGCAGCAGAGTATTTCATTAGCATGACTGTGTTCTATGTGGAGAAACAGGATTTTTGATGAGTCACGAGCTTCTGCATACGTGAAGTCAGAACAACGTGTATTACCTGCTGAGGTACACAAAGAGGGTAATATACAGCTGGTTTAGGCCTGCGAAAGAGGGCAACCCTCCCTAAATCGAGACATGAATTACAGTGGTTCCCCTTCACATCTGACAAAGCCTGCAAGAGAACTGCTAAATCTTCCAAAGTCTACAAAAACAAAGAGTCCTGATCTTGTAAAAAATAAACAGCAGCTGGAACACAAATTTCCGCCAGGGAGGAAAGGAGGCACGTAAGAACTCCAAATCTCTCCTTTCTGAATCTGATGAGAAGAATCCAACACCACCACCCCCCCCAAAGCCAAACAAACCAGCCCAAAAAGCAACTAAGGAACTGAGACGATATAATAACTGCACAAATTCTAGAGCGCAACCTGACGTAGTGGACCATCATAAAGGATGACATGAATAATTTGTTCTAAAAGATGCAATAGGAAATGCTTTGTACCCATAAATCTCTAATGAGGCAAGAAGACAGTTTGAGCACTTTTATGGATACCTTCATATTTTAACTATTCAGAATGGCAGGAAAAATACGTCTCGTGAATAATGCCTGAACATCTAAGCATCAAACAGCACCTGATGACCACTGCTCTTGTCCATCAGATGTCCGTCACTTGTCAATCATGTCAGAAGCACAACATGCAGCTCTCTCTAAACAGACCTTTCTTAAATCATTTAACAAGAGCCCACTCCTAAAAAAGGCACTGAAGTCAAGACGTACAAGACATAAATCTGAAGACAAATCTACATGCAGGACACAGACCTGGAAGGAAATCCTCGTGGAGTGTGAGCTTTTTAAGACATTTATTTTACTTGCTCATTTCTGCAGCACAAGATAATTTAAACCAGCTGAAATCCTGCCCTACCACGATCACACAGTAAGTGAAGTGTGTGTGTGGAAGCGCTGCAGTTTTACAGGCAGCATGTTGGCAGCACGGATGCATCAATCACGACACGGGCTCCTTGGTACCTTCCCTGTGCTTCATGCTGCTAGGCTCCACACACCAACAGCCCCTGCAGAGGCACTTTTATGAGACAGCTTGAGCCTTTCAACACTGTAATTAGTGATCAATATTGGCTGAAGCTTAATTTTCAATCCAGGTGAAAATCATTTATACCCGGTATACGCCAGTGAGGGCACAGAAAACCATTCCTGCCTGTTTAGGTATCAGGAGGGATTCGATAACACTTGGTGACAAAGAACAACATGCATGTTTCTTTATTATTCATTAGCTCTGAGCCTTGTGTTGGTACTTAAAACTCATTGTAATAGTCTGTTGCTGGTGACTAGCCAAGTGAGCAAGTGAGAAGCCTTTAGAGCTGCTTATTTAAGTTCAATAGGAAAAAATAATATTATGTTGCTCCAGTAACTTCTGTTGACTAAAATAATTCATGCCTGATGAGCCCAATTGCTTGCTGAAACAGAAGGATTCGGCTTTGCAATGTATAAATCAATTGAAATGTGGTTGACTTTGTACCAGGAACTCAAGGTTTTAAAAACTGCTAACGAATGCTCCTCACTGCTGTTTCACCCAAGATACAAAAATTACATGCAACTTATTTCTTAAAAGATTTAATACTATTTTGCAGTAGAGCCTTCCATTTGCTGTAATGAACAGTACTATAAACAGATAAGTCTATTTTTGAACGTACACAGAAGAGCTATATTTTCTATCTATACAGCCCTTAGTTACACAAGTTCATGCTTTAATACAGAACCATAACAAAAGATTGCTCTTCCTAATTTGTAAAATAAATAGATCTGGTACTCTTAATACAACCATTTATTGCCAAGCTGATTTTTCCCATTTGATCCTAGGGCACAGTGTGCCCATGTGTATTAATATAAAGTGAGAACAAATGTGGGGTTTATACTGTGCATGTCAAAGAGGAGGTAGAAGCAAATACAGAAAATGGGTAAATTTGAACTTAATATATAATAATATATTCTATATAAAAAGTTACATATAACGATATATAACAAATATATATTATATATAACTTGTAATAATTCCTATCTTTAATATTTTCCATTTAAATGAGTGACAAAAGATCAGCTCCTTTACCGAACGAGTAATTAATGGGGTAGTCTGAAAGTGCGTTGAGATTTATGTTCAAAATTAATTGGAGTGCTTGCAAAAGCCATGTTTTACTTTGCTTGTTGATTATTATCTCAGGCAAGGGGGTAGGAAATCTTAAGATTTAATAGTGCAATTATGAAAGCTTTCAAGCCACGATTTCTCTGTGTTGACTACACAAGGAGTTAATGATACTCAGAAAAATGGTGTTTGTTGACCATGGGCTTTGGATGTAAGTGTTAAAACATTCTGCACTTTTATTTCTAAGGTTTAACAGATTTAACAGTTTAACTGACTCAGATCTACAGCTATGATTACACACACTGACTTGTCAAGTAATTGGTATAAAAGACTTGTAAATCACGAAGGAAAATCAGGAAAGACGTAACTACTGTTCAATTATTTCACACGTCCAACATCTCAATGCTATTTTAGCATTTATGATGACTGCCTATGCTGGGCCTAATCAAGACTCCTTCTTTCTTTAAATGGGCTCTTGAACCAGAATGCTGTGATCAGCCTCCCTGGTACTGTCTCTATACAACTGTTAAGCCATTCAGCAGAGAATTCCCCTTGTGTCAGGATTCCCTTGCTTGTATGGAGCTGCCATAAGCTCTTCAGCTCTGCCCACCATCTACGACTTAATCCTGTAAGATGCTGAACAATATGGCCCCAATCCAGTAAAGCACTTAGGCACACATTTAATAGAGCTGAAAATGTTATTCCATTCTGACTCGAAAGTACCTCCACATATCACAGCACATTTTTTTTCCATGCCAACAAAAAACCCCACACCAGTTTCCAGTTAGCAATGTAAAGCTCTGTCACTGCAAACTCATTTATGTTTTTGTCCATAAAAAAGCACAATCCTTCACTGCCATGAGGAATTTTAAACACAGAGCTGCTAAACCTAAATGCAAAGTCTTCAAACCTTTTGAAGGGCCCAATTTCTGTTAATTTGGTCACTTGTGTTCCATTCTTCTCCCATTAACAGCACTGATTTTGTGCTTTTTGCGCTTATAGGGCTTGCCTCAAAAACGCTCTGGAAAATGTACACTTTCAAAATACTATCGATATGAAGTTAGACTTTTGACGTAGCAATGAATGAACTGAAGAAACGGAAATGGCCCAGGAAGTCTATGGGCTTAAGACAGAGCAGATGAAGATTTCACCTTTTAAATCCCCTGCCCCTAAATATTTGAACGTGTCATTTCTCCTACCGCAGCCCTGTTTTCAAGACTTCCTACAGATTAACACACTGGCTTCCTACTGAAGGGAATAAACAAAATGTAAGTTTTGGGTATTTCAAAAGTTACATTTTTAAAAATAAATAAAAATCCATGAAGTTTCTGGGCCTTTCTACATTGCCAACAGTGACTGAATTGCATTAGAAATGATCAACCCACTCTGAGGTGCCTTTTTGTCAACCTTGGTATTCTAGGTGCTGGTCCTCAGGTCTCCAACTAGAATCAAAACGGGAGGGAGAGCAGGTTTTTTAGATCTCTTAGTGACCTGGGAGGTAGAAACTCTCCATATGGTCATGTTATTAGGGGTTAGAAGGACTATCAGTGCCACAACAGCAGAACACTATGGAGACAGCACTTCATTTGACAGGCATCAGGACCATCAAGAAGTACACATGTGCCTTTGCTTTTACAGTTCTTGTCATAATCAGTGCAAACACGAAGCCACCTTACTTGTTGCATATAGAGGATTAAAGAACTGACCACAAATGGTTAAGAAACTAGCAACTGTGACAGGATGGAGACTGTCGTTTTGAAGCACCCAAATTAAATGGCAGCACATACCAGTGAAGAAATGGAGGAGAAAAATTACTTCACTGGGATGAGATAGCCAGATTAACTTAAACCCAGCCAAAGGGACTGTACTTCATGAGTAAAATGTCATCGACCACTTACCTACAATACAGTCCATAGATTCAAGCACTGTATTTTGGAGAAGAAAAAAGCAACAGGAACTCGCTTTTGAACTCTGCACTTGTTAGCTCTCTACTTAGAGATTGCAATGCTCATTTCACATGTTTTTGCATTCACTAATGAAGTTTCATTTAGAATTTTCAGGTATTATGAATTTAAAGATTGCCTCTAAAAAAGGCATTTGCAGTTCTACGTAGCATACAAGTCCAAAATGAAGCAAGAAAGATTTCACGTAATTTTGACTATTTATATGAACAAAGAACTATAACAACAAAAATGTCTCAAATTCTAATTCTTAATGAGTACTGATTTGCATTACGCTTTAACTGATAACAGCAGGTCTGTTGTGATGGGAAAGATCTGACTGAATGAAAAAATCTGCTCAGAGATTTACTGGACAAGGTGGTCTTGTCCAGCTTCTTATTCTCAAAAGCTTTCTGAAATTTCCTTTGGTTCACCTGAGAACATAATAGTTAGAAAACAAACTGCCATGCTTTTCTTAATGTGAAATCATAAAAAGAGAGCAAAAAAACCCCACCAAACCAAAAACTCCACCAAACCAAAAACCTCAACTGCTTACCAAACATAGACTTATTTACAACTGCAGGAACAGGCATGTATGGTTTATGCATGTGGCTTTTTGAGATACCTTCATGGAAAGGTACATGACAGCTGTCACTTGACTGAAAAGATGAAACTTAAGCCCTATCCTTACATGCTTACAGCTCCTTGTTTCTCTCAGTGTGAAACCTTCCAAAATACACAATTAGAGAAGTTCTCATTATTTTGCAATTATCCTCCAGGTACAGTAGACAAAGAAGAGCAAAGATAGCTGTTTGTAAGTGAATGAGGTTACAGCTCAAGCAGATGACATTCTATGGATGTAGGTGGGAAGGCTCGATCCATTAACCACCAAAATCAGGAAACACTACCACTGATCTCCACAGACACTGACTTAGGCATTACCTAAGTTAAGGAGGTTTGGTACCAAGCTTTCATTAGAGAAAAACTGTGCTTGCTTTTATGTAATTCTTCAAGCTATGTTTTGAGGAGAGAAATGTTATACCCATGTAAGGAAAAATTAACTTTTGGTCAACGATGAGGAATGATGGTTTTGAATTTTAGTTTTTAAAATGTACAGCTCTGAGCTTCAGCAAAAATAAAGCTGACGCTGCGTTTGACTGATGAATAAAACCAAAACTAAAGCTACATTAACTTGGTTGGAAGTAAGGTTCATACTGGCTATATTAAAGAATATATTTAAAGGTTGCTCAAAACTGGACTCCTTCTGTGTCTGTACTCAGCATCCAGCAAATACTGGCACACTTGTTCAACAATTTGGTAAAACCTTGTAAATACACGTACTCACTCACTACTCCTGGTATTACTTGGGGTTTATTTTCCAACAGTGAGTGGAAATATACACAACACAGGCAAAGGCAGCATCACACAGCTCACCAAACTAGGAATACTGGAGCAGTTAAATTCTTTGGAGGGGCATCTTCTAGTATTTGGGTATTCAGAGCTTGAGCCAATAAAAAAAAAGTGCCCTCCATCTGTCCATTTCTTTTTGTAAATAAGAAAAATTCAAACTTATCTGATTTATTACATTTTCAAGAGAGAAAAATCAGGGTTAGAAAAGCAGCACTATATTTACCTTTTTGTACTAAATATGTGCTTTATGGAACTATGAAGATATCCTAGTTTAAGGGCCAGTTCTGCCTGAAGAGAACATAAGAGACTTTATGCATAGGAAAGAAAAGTCCACTGTGGATTACGGGAAACATTAAGCTTTAATTACAGTTTTGCTGCAGTTTAGGGGTTAGCATTTGGCAACAGACTGGAAACAGCTTTAAGTGTAGTAAATTTTTCTTATGCAGTATCTCTGATCTGTAGGTGGCCGGCATTTCCCAAGAAATACCCTCTGTGTTTCTTCAGGAAAAGCACAGGGCGTTTGCACAGTGCTACACTGAGAAAAGAGGTGTCTGGCACCAGAATGAATCTCATCACTCGGGAAGTGCTGAAGGATTTCATCTCCTGTGTAATTATCCACGGAGCCTGTGCTCTGGCTCACAGTGGGTACCCAGCAGTGACTGGGCCCAGCACAATACACGCACCTTTCACTAAGTATATTTGAAATCTAATACCTGAAATCCTCTTGGAAAGATCTGGCGAAGAACAATGAGCTGGCAGCTACTTAGAGGAGAAGGCACAGGTTGCATTCGGGTTTTCTTTGTGTCAGGGTCCTTTGGACTATCTTTTGAAAGTGTTCATCTACAGTCCTATGGCTTGTTGATTCTAACAGTCATTTAAATTATTTAAAGTATGTACATAACTTTTCAATTAACAAACTGCTTGGCTCATGAAAATACATAGACACAATTTATAAGTAGAAAACCAAGACTAAATATCTTATGATAAGCAGGTCACTATGAATTAAAAATGAGTTTTCAAATAAAATATTTAATGACATTTCAAATTAAATGAAACATTGGAAAATTAAAACTTTCATATTAAAGAGTCCTGCTATTTAAGCACTTCAGCAAATCAAACTACAGCAATGCACTGACCTGCCTTACATCCCCAATATTGAAACACGTAAGAATCAAAACACACAGGGACAACTCCTAATATTCTACACTTTAAGTATTACTATAGGGTGAATTAAAGAAGAAAAATCTCAGAAAACATTAAAGATAGAACACTGTCTGTTCACTGGAGTTCCTGGTACATGTGCTTTTGCAGAATTTATTAGCAGAAGCAAATATATCCATTTGGATAGAAGTATAGCAGATACAGAGAGATATCAAATACAAGAGTCCTGTTCTGAGCCTTTACTCTCACATACCTCCTTGGTGTTCTTGGAGCCTTTACTTTCACATACCTCCTTGGTGTTCTTACACTCTATTAATGTGTTTGTGAAGCATACAAAAATGTTTAAATTAAAATAGCTATTTTACATACCGTAAACTGGTGTATCAACAGGTCCATTAGAAAAGTGATCTTATTGCTAAACAGAACGTAAGTGCAGTTTTCTGCACAGTTACTGCAGGTGAGGCTGTAAACATTCACTGCACTGCTGAGGGACCTGAAAAATCAGAAGAAAAAGAAAACTAAGAATTTTACTTTTTTTCTGTGGTGCATTAAGAGCAAATAAATGGAAGCGCATCACAAACCAATCCTTCAGCAATTCCCATTCATTTTCTTCAACTCGGCGTTCCAGACAGAACTCAAAATTTACATGAAATCTAATATCACCGATAACTGCAAAGCAGTAAAGCCATACTTATCAGAAGTCACACAGTGTACGGCTATTGAACTCTTCTGTATTAAGAATCTGTAAGAAAACTTACACAGATTATCAGATACTTCCATAATTTGGATACCAAATATTCTTTTCCTGTGGCTTGCAGTTCTATCACACGCAATTTATTAAAAAAGGTCCCTTCCCTAGCAAAACATCAAGAAAAAAAACAAACCAACCTGTGAGAAGTAATTAACAGTAATTCACAGTATAGTGGGACCACCTGTAGACAGAAGCTATTGGGTAGCACCTGTGAACTAATGCAAGGAGTGGAGAGGATCAAGTAATTTGTACTGAGCAAGCAAAACTGAGCAGGTGAAATTCCTGTCCAAAAAAATCCTCCTGGAATACTGGGACCCACGACTGTACAGACTTGGTGTATAACTGCAATAGCATCAGCTGACCTACACCTACGGCTGGCTAGAAAAGAGAACAGGTTTGCAATGGTAAGAACAGAAAATCATAAGCACAACGAGCCACAGAGAGCTCCAGATGTACAAAACATGCCCAATTATTCTTTGCATCATGTGCAGTAATTTCCATCTGCTCCAATTAAAGTGTTCTTCTCCAAACAGGATTTGCAGGGAAGCTGGGACCAGTCCTATAGAGTATACCCACAGAGAAGATTAATCTGACCACGGATAACACCACTTCAGAATAAACACAAAATTCATGTCTTGAACTTTGCTCACTACAAAAGCTATCACTTTTACCATACAAATAGGCACACAGACACACAACACAAAATGTATAGTAAATACATACAATAACAAATAAATATGGTTAGAAATTCAAGTTGTTTGTCTGAAGCAAACCAAAAGGAAAAGAACTTTTATTTTGTTGGGTTTTTTAAGACCTAAAAAAAGGTGACTAAGTTCAAATAAGCTCCAGAGAAGAAAAAAATTGTGACCACTGTTAAAGGCCACACAAAAGTGGGACTGCAATAAATGACAAGTTATCATACAGAAATCCTCAAAGCTGGTATTAGACATAACAAGCAGACTTATTCAACAGACTATAAAGAGACAGTTGAGTTTCAGGCTTTAGTCTTCTCCAAAAGGCATTTTTTGCCACAACAGAGTTATCAAAAGGAGCGTGACCAGCAGGTCAAGGGAGGTGATCCTGCCCCTCTACTCTGCTCTCGTGAGACCTCACTTGGAGTATTGTGTGCAGTTCTGGTGTCCTCAACATAAAAAGGACATGGAACTGTTGGAACAAGTGCAGAGGAGGCCACGAGGATGATCAGGGGACTGGAGCACCTCTCGTATGAAGATAGGCTGAGAAAGTTGGGGCTGTTCAGCCTGGAGAAGAGAAGGCTGCATGGAGACTTCATAGCAGCCTTCCAATATCTCAAGGGGGGCTACAGGGATACTGGGGAGGGACTCTTCATGAGGGACTGTAGTGATAGGACAAGGGGTAATGGGTTCAAACTTAAACAGGGGAAGTTTAGATTGGATATGAGGAAGAAATTCTTTACTGTAAGGGTGGTGAGGCCCTGGAATGGGTTGCCCAGGGAAGTTGTGAATGCTCCATCGCTGGCGGCGTTCAAGGCTGGGCTGGACACAGCCTTGGGTGATATGGTTTAGTGGGAGGTGTCCCTGCCCATGGCAGGGGGGTTGGAACTGGATGATCTTAAGGTCCTTTCCAACCCTGACTATTCTATGATTCACACAACAGGGCAGGTTGTGGTGTTGCTTGTTGTGATGTTGTTATGGCCTCTCATTATTTAAGCATGGCTCACCAAAGTTGAAACAGAAGCATCTTATACACATACATTGTATTCTTAAACATAGGGAAGCTGGAAATGCTCAGAGGCCACAAAATTTAGAGTAGCCTTTTCTTCATTTGTCTTTCTGGATTGTCTTTTCTTCAGCTGGAGAAATAATGTTGAACCTAAAAAAGAAGCCTTACCTTGTTTGGTTTCCTCTGTAAAAACATAGAGAACATTTATACCTTTTCTTTGTTAATATTCTGAGTATCACCGTATTACCAGTTACATAAATTTTACTGTACTGGTAATTAATTTTACTGCCTACTTAAATCAGTTTCAATCTGCACTTCACATGATATGAAAACAGTATGAAATCATTATTTATTGATCAAAGGCAGGTTAATTTTCCCCTCTTCTGTCTAATTTTTACCCTACATGGATAACGCCTATATAAAATTCAGGAGCGCTTCACGTGCGTGTTTTAAAAACCTGCTTTGCAGCAGGATTCTCTTTTCCTCTCCTGGCTTTATAAAGGGATTTATTTCACCTTCTCAGTAATGCTGAAAATTATTTTCATTAGGCACCTACTTTTACTTCTCAGAGAAGATTAGTCCTCTGTGTAGGTGTGTTTACAGGGACAGATGTCGGTGTTCAAGGCCAGGTTGGACATAGCCTTGGATGGCATGGTTTAGTGGGAGGTGTCCCTGCCCATGGCAGGGGGGGTGGAAATGGATGATCTTAAGGTCCTTTCCAACCCAAACCATTCTATGATTCTATGATTCTATTTGGAACTGCATTGGTAGTTTCTATTTTCAGGTGAGAAGTAGATGATTTAAATCAACGTCTGTCATTTTATCGGCTATTCTAAAATAAAGACTAATTCTATTTAAATAGCAACACTGTAATTTACCCAAAGTGTCAAATATGAATTTGGAAGCTTAACTTGTAATTTTGACAGCAGTTCAAAGTTTCTGCAGTGATTCAGTTCATTCACTGCAATAATGTTTTTTGATATATGGGATTCCTAATTCCTAAGAGGATCATTCATTGTACATTTGAAAACACAAAACCTTCTCACTTTATATATAGAACAAATTCCACTGTAATAATGCATCATGCTTTCATATTTCCCAACTGAAGCTCCTGTCAGAAAAAGTCCTCGCGTTTTCAGAGAGGCAAATAATGCATTTGAAAAGGTGGTGTAAGTAAATGGATGTCAAATTAAATTTTCACAACCAGAAAAAGGGTTCTTTTAATTGATAACATGAGCTTGCCAACTACGGTTTGTCTGAATACATTCTAATCACAGCACGCTGAGAACTACGATTCAGTTCCACAGGGTTTGTTTAATTCAGAATTGGAAGTGTCAGCACAGAAGTTGTCCCCAGGTGGTTCGCAGTGTTAAATGGCAGATTAAAGGCAGCACAACTAATTTCTTTGCTTTAATCTTATTAAGGGAACAACAGCTGTCAACTGTCACCATTTTTGCACAAGGCCTCTGAGATAAGCGCAGTGCTGCTAATGTCAAGCCAGAACTTTATTTAACTACCACTTAAACTCTCTGCGATGAAAAACTCAGCACCTTTCTTACCATTACTTTCCCTGTTGGAAGCTCTTAATTCCAAAAGTTTTATCTCAAGAGATACCCAAATCAGTTAAACTGGTAAAGTATGAGCCTCACGTAAAGCAGCTGTTTATTGATTACTGGTGTTGCTCTAAACTTCGTATCACACCCACAAATCAGCTTTAGAGCTGTGTTAGCATGTATACTCAAACCACACAGTAAGTCTGCCCTCTGATGTAAGGCTTTCCTCTAGAGTAAATCCAATTATAAAAGCACTCATTATGGTACACAAACTTTGATCCAAACAATAAATCTGGTTTTAAACCAGACAAAAACATGCATGTTTGTTATATTTATTTTACATAAGTCCAAGGGAACAGGAAGAGGATTCATTCTAGTCAACATTTTCAAGCTAGATCTCAACAGTTTATATGTATGTATGGTATGTGATTTTCTTCTATGCTAGCACATCTTCACTTCCCTCAGTTTGCCTGACAGAAACAAGCTGACCAACTGTAATTTTTATTCAAAACACCAGGGCAAGAACAGTATCCAAACACCCAAAACTAATCCACCCCAGCGCACCTGGGTATGCAGGGGAGAGCTTGCAACTTTTGCTTTATAAAAATCAAGGCATCACTGACTGCCCAGTTCCTGGCCTATCAATTGTTTCATTGTGACATCTGATTCTCAATCCAAGCACTTCATGACATTTCACAGAGCTCCTTTCAACAATAAAACTTGTTCCTATACTGCACAGGAGCCCAACACTGCTTTATTCTTAAGCTCCAAGAGCTTGAAATCCAGCTCTAAGACAGGCAGCAAGAGTGTGTGTATATATATATATATATGGAAATAGATGCTGCAGGTTTCAGATGCTGACCTTGCACCCTGTTCATTCTCTTCAGAGTATCTTTATGCCCTTGTAGCAGCTGTTAGTTTCCAACGAATGTTTCTCTAGAGGGAATAATAACTTTACAAAAAATGAAGAAAGACTGTTTTGCACTTCATGTAAAAAATATGTGAATGATCCTAAAGAATCATAGAATCCCAGACTGGTTTGGGTTGGAAGGGACCTTAGGAGGAAGGGGCTCCAAGCCCCTGTGTCCAACCTGGCCTTGAGCACTGCCAAGGATGGGGCAGCCACAGCTTCTCTGGGCACCCTGTGCCAGCGCCTCAGCACCCTCACAGGGAAGTGCTTCTGTCCAAGAGCTCATCTTAGCCTCCCCTCTGCCATTCCCCTTGTCCTGTCCCTACAGGCCCTTGTCCAAAGCCCTTCTCCAGGTTTCTTGGAGCCCCTTTAGGCACTGGAGCTGCTCTAAGGTATCCCCTTAAGGAGCCTTCTGTTCTCCAGGCTGAACGAGCCCAGCCCTCTCAGCCTTGCTCCAGAGCAGAGCTGCTCCAGCCCTCGCAGCATCTCCGTGGCCTCCTCTGGACTCGCTCCAACAGCTCCACGTCCCTCTTATGCTGTTGCCCCAGAGCTGGATCAGGGCTGCAGGGGGGGTCTGCCCAGAGCGCAACAGAGGGGGAGAATCTGCTCCCTCAAGCTGCTGGCCACACTAGCTGTAGAACTGAATGAATAGTAACAGCACAGCTTAACAAATGTATGCTCATAAAACCATGCAAATATTATAAGGAACAAGCTATAAAATCAGTTCCCAGCTCAAAATAGTTTTTACTGAAAGAAGTAATTTGTATCAATCCCATCCATAATATTATGTGGGCACTGTTTTCTGCTTTTTATGTGTGTAATTATGGCTCAAGCTTTTTTTCCCCATTAATACTTGCTTTAAGTAAATGATGCAAGAAATTGTATGAGTAGAAAAGATACATTATAATAAACCCAAATTTAATCATGTCTTAACTTGTAACAAAAGTCCTCCTTTGTTCCCTACACAATTCCTACTAATTTCTATTTAAAAATGCTGGTAACCCAAGGAACTCAAAGTATTTCACAAACGTTAATTAAACAAACCCTACAAACCTCATTTGTTAGCAGATTTGTTACAATTCTCAAGGCCAGTAACGTGTTATGGCACAAAAGGGCTGAATGAGTTGCCCATAGCAAATACGCAAAGCAATGCAGGGGATGAGACTCATTTTCTTGCCTTGATTTTAAGTCATTGTTTTGCTCTGCAGCTCTTACTTGGTTTTCAGTAAAAGCATAAGAAAATACCATAAGACTCAGAAAGCTCTTGAAATTCTGCTGAGTATGTCTTATTTTGTGAAGAACTGAACAAGTTCAGGCAAATTACAAATGCTACTTTGAGAAATAACATGGCTGGGCACTAATTTTTATGTTAACACCAATAATAAAACTTACTATAACCCTCTGCTTTCTCTTTTCCTTTCTCAGTGATTTATTTGAAGGAGAGAAAAATTGCCCCAACACCAAATGCATCATCTGACTCATAAATGTCACATCTTTTTCACAGCATTTGCTGTCCTGCTGGTCTAGCTACCAATCTGGACGGCAGTCCAAAACAACAGGCATATTGTTAAATCTTCTGATAATAAAGCTTTATCTTGTAGACATGGGATTAAAGTTCTGAGCTGCACCATACTGCCAGGATTTTGGAGAAAGAGAGATGGAGGTAATAGCCTATGTAATCTCCTCACCTACTTGTAAATAGCTTATCCTCATCACAAAACAACAGACAAATTCCCAATATAAGATGAGTACAAACTCATACACTGCAAGAGCACACAAACAATCTTAAGTACAGCAGTGTCCTTCAGCAAAGCAAGGACAATTAAGAAGATGTCTTAATTCAACTTCTTTCCACAAGGCTTTGCTCTATCTTTAAACAGAGAAAACTGCTAGATTAAAAGTTTAAGAAGTCAGGATGTAAATTATATTTGCACAAATGACAGAAAAACAATTTCAAACTAATTTCCAACATTAAACTGAGAAATGTGCTACATTTCCTCATTTAAAAACCAAAATATCCTTTGGTTTTGAAACTCTCTCAAACATTCTGTATTTAAAGCAACACATTTGAAGACCTTCTTAAATACTTTCAGTGAGACCATGCTAATACACATTAACATCATTCCTCTAAACCAGCCACATTCCTGCCTGTTTCAAACTGCTTCTACAAAGTCCCACCCTCTGGAACTGCTGTTTGCTCTCGACTGCTGAGTTGCAGCCTCTGCACAAATTATGTTCTCTATCAGAAAGAGGACCCCAGAAATTACGACAGTGAAGGTTTTGCATCATTTGCAGCAACGCCAAGTTCACTGTGACACTTCCAGCAGACTTCGAGTTAGACTCAAGCAGTTAGAGTCTTATAGAAAATCCTGCAAGAGCAGTTAGCTTCAGAAAGCAAAATCCTGCGTGAAATTACATGCGACCTGATGTAAACCTTCCAAACTCCAGTACTTTCAGATGCCTACAAACTGCAGACTACAATTTGCTGTAATGTTGAATGAACGCTCTATTTCAGGACTGGAGCTAAATTTTTCACTAGATTTTTTACCATAGAAAGCTGTCAGAACAGTTTGCATTAATCTCTTTCCTGCCTTGAAATTTCTTTTGGAAATAGAGTTGAAAACGTGCATTAATAAAACAAGGTCTAAAGAATTTTTCAAGGGTTTACAAATTCTTGTTATAATTCAGTCATGAACAGGCTCAGGAATCTGAGAAACCAGTTATACTGGTCTGAAATAGGTACCGGATAGTCAGCAAGTGTCGTAGAGAGAAGCACCTCCGATAGACCTCCTCATGTTTTTTCTGTTGCACAAATGTAGCTGACACGGGGCTTTATTTACCAGCATCCAAGTTCCTCTGAGAACTAATACATCTTCATACCACCTAACAAGCTTCAAACACAACGTTTTCAGTGACATAAATGCAATATTCCCAAACCTCCTCAATGAATATTGCCAAAGTGAGACTATTCCTAAAATGAAAGAACAAAATCTGAATATATCTGCCTATAAAAGATGCAGGCTCTTAAGAATGTAAAGCTAAAATTAAGTTAAACTTTGTGTGGCCATAAGTTTTAGTGCTGCCCTTTCCCTTGCAAACTTGATCCCACGTTGATGAGAATAACTCAGAATTAGAGTCTCTGCAAATTAAGGAGGCCAAAGGCTGCTGCTGAGCTGCTCCCCACAGGACCAGGTCAGGACTGCTCATCAGTGGAGCAGGCTGGATTTGCAGCAAGTGTGTTCTGCATGACTCAGCAGGAAAATAGTTTCATTCTCTTTGAAGAGCAAAGTTAAGGTACTAAAAGCAATGCCTTTGTATGCCTTGACGCTCTTTTCTAGCACTTCACACCTGCTCCTAACATATTAATGGACAGTTTTAATCCAAACCCTCACAATTTAGTGCTTAAATTCTGATTATTACAACATTAAAATATACCTACACAAAAATGATGACAGTGGCACACAAGATATCCTGGGCTTGGTTCCTCTTGTACTAAAACCATGCCTAGCTCTGCTCTGAGAGCACATATGTGTTTTTGAATGGATAAAAATTTCAATTAGAGATTAGGGGAAAAAGCATGCTTTTGAGTTATCAGTTTTTACAGGCATTCACTTTAGTCACCACCTTTTTTTTAGGGATTAGACATTTAAATCCTTCTATTCTGATGTGCTATAAAGAGGAATTCCTGTAATCCACAAGAATTCTGACTTACCTGTTTGTAGAAGCCCTTTCAGGTAGGAGCATCTTACAACTGCTTCATTTTAAAAGCATTCAGACTCCAGTGAATTACAGCCCTTCAAAAAATTCCCCCACTTCCCACTAGACGTCTTTACAGACTAACTTCAAAAGATACGTACCTCCTCTTCTGTTTAATATAGTTTTCCCTCTTTTCTCATTTTGTACAATGAGGGATGCCCCTGTTCAAATATATCATAGCTAGAAATGAAACCACCAAGTCAGAAAAGTTGACTGGAAATGTCTTTCACCTTCCATGGCAGCACAGAATATGGAGTGACTTGTTCCTTTGAAGTTTAACACCAGATTATGAGGAGAAGCAGTGAAGCAGCAGATGTGAAACTCACATTCAGGCGTTTCTAAGTGGCAAAGGAAGGACCCATCATACTTACTTAAAAGGAATCCGTGAAACTGCATTCAGATTGGTAGGAGAAGTCACTGCTTGAAGAACATTTTCAAGGGCAGTCAGTCCTCCTGCAGCTCGAAATGCTATTTGGTCTGCTGTGTTCTAGAGAAACACACACAGAAGAGAACCGGCATCAATTAAAGAAATTCCTACATGGAAGATGTGCCACATAGACAGCTGTCCTTAGTTTCATCAATGTGGAAACTTCTCAATACCTGGATTTATCATGTTGAACACCCATGAAAAGGAGCATTTCACCACAAGTGCACATGAAGAGCATTGTTTAGAGTAGGAGTTGAAATTCTCAGCTGCAATTTTATTCAAAGATTATGCACACACATCCAATACTACAGCTGAGACTGTTGAATACCGTATTTTCTGTAACAACATACACCTTTATAGAGATTTTAATAAAGTTAATCTTAATCTGTTGCTGTTATCTTTGTAGCTATACTTTCTAGCTTTGGACATGATTTAAAGAATATAGACAATCTCTAGCTGGGTACTTCCTTTTTTTATCAAACTCTTCTAAAAGGAGACAGCCTCCAGGCTTGCTCCCTAATTTGTTCACAGAACAGCTTGGGCAGATCCCTTTAAAACACGAGTACCATCTTTTGGTTGGAGACACCTGGTTACACACCTCACAAGAACACGGACCTCGCAAGTCAAGTCTCTTGATCTGGAAGAGAGCCTTCAGCGTTACCAGTCAGATCATAGATATCATCCTTTATCCTTAATCTTGGGGAGGCAGAAATGCGGCCTGACAGATGCTGGTGAGGATAGAAGCTGGTCAGCTGTTCTGTCTTCTCAAAGTAATTGCTCAGCGTTTAAGAAGCAGGTTAAAAATCTAGATGTGATTTTTGGTAGTGCTTCAGTTATGGGAAACTACAGAGGTAAAGTCTGAAGATGGCACATCGATGACCGCTGTAGTTTCTCTCTTTGCAACTCCCAACTTACTGCCCCCCTCCCAGGCCCTTTGTCTAATCCACTGCTTGCAGCTTATTAAAAATGTAGCAGAGCGAATGAATATTTTTAGCTTTGAGGTATGACACATCTCATTTGTTTTGCTTTTGTTATGCTGTGCTGTTGGTTATAAATGGAAAGATTCAGTATCAACTAGTCTTGCATGTGTTCCAGCTTTCTAAATTAGTCTTTCTTCATTTTAGGTGCCCTCTCTGAACTTCCACTTAGCAGAATTTTACACTTAAATACCATCCTTGAATTTACAGTTTGCAAATTACTGAGTTTTGGCTGGAGCAGGTCCCATATTTTAGAACTTACTCATGCCCTTTTCCTTCCCTGCAAAACAGGTTTTATCTCCTGCAGTTTAAAATAAAGCAAGTAAGCGCTTTTTCTTTTCTAAGTTGCTCATTTTGTCTAATTTTATTGGCAGCTCGTATTTAATCAACTTGATTTTGTCAACGATGAAGATACTCTAGTTAATAAGAAATAACTTCTTTCTTCCCTTCCCTGCCCCACGAGTGCTGCAGGCACTTGGCACGTGGGAAAAAGTGGGAAGTGCTCTATAAATACAATCATTATTAGCCTGTAAAGAATGTATTATATTATAACAGGTTGTGTAACAGAAAAACCTCCTAGTGACTCTGGCAGTAAAATCTTTCTTTGAACAACTGGAAATAAAACTGAGCAAAATATGATTTATTTAGAAGGGAAATATTTTTCCCTGTGAGAATTAGACATTAATACATAAATACAACAGTATATATCTTACTTTTAAATCATGCAACTTTCTCTCCATGACATTCCTTTCAAGCAAACATCTATATACTACTAAAGTTTCACATCGCAGTGTGCCTGGGGTAACTGCAGTAAGCACCGACCCCCCTCAATGCTTTCCATCGACCTCCTGGTGGACCCGTAAGGAAAAGACAGCCAAGCAGCAAAGGAACAGTCCTGCCACAAATCAGATCGTATTCGCGGAGCACCTTGGCTCAAGGCCACAGTTCTCCAACGTTCTCCTCTCCTCCCCTGCTCCACCAGTGCTGCAGAGCACAAGCCCGGGGCCTTTCCAACGTATCGATTTTCTCTCCAGCTTAAAACTTCACAAGTAGAAAGACAGATTTTGTTATTTCAAGGCTGCATTTTCCTTGGCAATCAAGAGACACACATAATAACCAGTGTAGACAAATGTGCATGAGGATTTGTGTGTGACTGGCATGCTGGCACTGCAGCACACCAACAGGAAAGACATTTATGTGACGCTGCTGATTTATTTGCTGCAGCATATTTGTTAGTGCTACTCCAATGTTAAATGTGCCAAGCACTTCCCACTTCTCACTTTCCCTATTTCTCATGGGAGATTATGCCACAACCTATTAGCACTTGTGGCGAAGAAGTCTTGCCTGTCATTTAGACCAAATATGCCCTTTCTCTATTTCATCCCATTACTCTGAGTTATATCCCATTTTATTGCACTCGTTTTGTTTCTCCTTGCAGTAATTACTTCATTCTTGAAATCATACACTGCTACATATTCTTACTTGGCTTGTTTCTCAGCTCTGTAAACTCATTAATGCTAAAACCATCCTTTCATTTTTTTCATGGAAACTCTTCTTATCTGTGTTTTTTTCCCAGAACTCCTCTTTTCTGCATAAATACCCAATAATGAAGTGTCCAGAAAGGAACGTGTCCCCCCCCAGATCAGTCACCAGAGCCACATTGAAAGAAGCTGTAATGTTTCTCTATTTCTGAGAGATAATCTTCATGTGTCTATTTAAAAAGAATATTAATATTTTGAAGCTGTTTGATTTCCTTCATGTTCTCATTCCACTTGAATGTGGAGTATCACTCCTTTTATAGACAGACTCTTTTCAGAGTGCCTGTTTCAATCCTAATATTCTGCTAAAATACAAGTATACTTTGCAAAGTACATATTTAAATTGTAATGAACTTCCTGTACTACCACAGTTTCCTATGAAGCAGAAGCAAGTTTGCAATTTCTCCCAGTTTTGCAGGATTTAGTCTTAGGTACAGTTATTCTCCTCTCTAGATTACTCATAAAAATTAATCAGCATTTTGATGCATAGCCATCAGGGAAATAAATCCCTAGCAATGTGCACAGAAGAGAGAGGGGAAAAACCTTCAATAGAAGGAAGAAACAAACCAGCAGCAAAATTGGGGAAGATGCGGGAGTACAGTACTTGTTCACTGTGCTTACAAAGGACTACAAAACTGCCACATAGGGATTATGAGTACACTACTTCTGGCATGATATTTAATATATTTATCTCCAAGAATTCTTTTAAGATGGAGAACTCTTAACAGCTTTTAACCTGTTTGTTGAAAGGCAATGCTGATTACTATAGTAACTGCTGGTACATGGTGCTCGTGAATGCCCTTGGTCACTAGGCAAGCATCCTGCTATCGGAAATCCCAGGTTCAGGCACAGCACCTTGAGCTCGGCCTTGGGTCAGCAGAGGTCATGGGAACTGAAGGGAAAACGCGCCCTAGCCACAAAGGGCCAGAAGAGTCACTTGAATATTGCATTACTGATGTTCTTAGAGCGAACACTGTGTGACCTGTACCAGAGGAAATGGAATAAAAAGGAACTGTGCCCATGCAATCCCTCAGCTATCCACACTATAAAACATCATATTGATGAGCTGCATATAAAGAATGTTCCATCCCTAGCAGTGCACAAGGCCAGGCTGGACACAGCCTTGGGCAACATTGTCTACTGGGAGGCATCCCTGCCCATGGCAGGGGGATTGGAACTAGGTAATGTTAAGGACCTTTCCAGCCCAAACCAGGCTATGATTCTATGAATAATGAACAGTATTAAACCTCCCCAATGTTGATAAGCATTATTCTGTCTCTGAAGTATAACAGCCAAATAATATCAAATTATTTTAAAGTATGCCTGAATTAATTCCTACTTGAGACAACTTTCAAAGTTTGATGCATTTGCATATTCACCTAAAGAAATATTTCTTAAAAGTATAAACATAAAGGAGCAGGCCATCTTACCCAATTTATCTGCCTTTCCAAAATTAAGCTATACCCTTCAAAATACAATACAAACTCACTGAATGTTCTGTAGTGCTAAAGCTTTACATTAGCTGATACACAGTACAACATAACAAATTCAAGAGGTAGACTGAGGCAGGTAAGTTATTCAAAGCCCAAATAATATCCTTATTTAAAATGGTCCCGATTTGAATCTGTCAGAACGAAAGCCCCATTCAGGGAACCACAACTTCAACTCTGGTAGCAGCCAAAACACTGAGCAAATTAGGCACTACATGAGGATGAAAAATGACAGACTCTGCAGGGAGTAAATACTACATCCCTATTTGAAAAGCGCATAAACCACTATGGCACGTACTGGCTGCTTGAAGAATCCTCCAGACTTCTAACTTAGTCTCCCAAATTACTCAGCTACATGTTTATGAAACCTATTTCATCATTTCACAAAACTGGTCTTTGAGTGGCTGCATATTTAGATTGGGAAGGTTATTCAGCAAAGGCGATCAATGTACCAGGATTCATATTTCTTGAACAAAAGAAAATACATAAACATCTGATTTTCAAACAGTGTGTAAAAATTTGGCTTCCTCATTCGCATTTTCAGAAACTCATAACTACGCATAGTATTTTTAAACTGATTTCAAAGTACAGAAGGATTTCAAGGCGCTGAAGTTACCTGATCACAAAGGACAGCAGGGACAAATGATCATGTAGGCAAAAATGGTTATTACTGTCACTTCCTAACAGAGAGAGGAGAAGGCACAAAAGCCTTGGGGATGGCACCTACTGTGCCTTAACCATCAGCAAAACAGTAACAGAGGCTTAGTCTTCAGAACAGCTGATGTAGCACTTAAAGCCAGCACATGAAAAGTCTTGTTTTCTTTATCCTTCTCAGGTCTACCATTGTGAAATACAGCGGTCTTGTTTGTACAGGAGGAAACCCAACACAGCTGATGATCAATCTCTGAACCATTATAAACTCGTCATTTAGAGCACACAGCAACTAATTTCACCAGAAGAGTATATGAATCAAGTAACTTTAGCAGAAAGTGTGTGCACACCAATGCACATGCAGCAAGGGAAAGAGAAATAACAATCAATTAAACAAACCATCTAACCATTTTACAGATTAATTACGAATTAAACATTTTGAGAAACTTAAAATCAATCCTTTTAAAATTCTTTTTTTCATTATGACAGTCAAGACAGCTCCCTGCACACTGGGAAAGTGGGGCTGACTTATTTACCTACCTGGTACAACACCTTAATGGATCTGAATTCCCCTTTTCTCCCCTCCTACGGCTTGAGTGACAACTGACTAATAGGATTACAGGCTCTGTTCCAATAATACAGCTCAGCTACATGCCAGCAAAAAATGACAGCCTAAACCTGAATTACATGGCCTGGGAATCCATCCAATTATTAACTAAAGTAACTGTTATTACCTAACCTAATCAAAGGAGAAGCAGCTGTTAATCTTTGGTGGCCTGCAGTGTAGTAGCGGTCAGACTGGATGAACTGTCTTTGTACTTGACTCCTCTACAGACAATAATTATGTCCTTTGTGATCAAGAAGGAAGGGCTTCCTAACCTTTCAGACAGAGGCAGCAGATGGGGAGCAACTGTTTCTGTGTTCGCTAACAAGATAGGGGGGATTTTATCAGGGTTTGGCATCTGTGGCACCTGCAGAAGCACCACTTACCCAATGATACACTGTTAGCAAATTTGAAAATTAGCAGACTAAATAGAAAGTTCAAAATAATGTTTTAATCCCATTATCTGATATTTGCCACAGAAAAATACACACAGCTAAAAAAACCAAAGCGATTTACACATATGCCTCATTATCCCTAAAGAGGACAACAAAGAAATAGGTGACAAGGCCAACTGACCTGCCCTGCTACTTTGCTGGGTTTCATTTAACTCATTAAAGCAGTTAATATAAACTGTATGCTTCTGAAATAAAACCAAATCAGGAGAAAACATGTAGGATTTCTTTATATAAATCAGTAGGTAATACAAAGTAACACAGAGTGGAATAAAGTGAGCATAAATTAATAACAGCTTTTGGTTTCTGTTTACAGCATTCCAGGACAGAAGCGAGACCAAAACCTCTGTCCTGGGCTGCTGCTCCCCATCACACAGGACATTTGGCAAACTGGAAGATTTGTAAACCAGAAGATACAAGGGCAGAGAAACCTGCCTCATCGTGAGACACAAGAGAAGTACAAGTTAGCTTATGCTGGGGAAAGTAATAACACGATGGGATCACAGTGTGGAAGTACCTGACTGGGAAAAAGATTTCTGATAATGCACAGTAACAGCTAATGTTTGGAAGCTGAAACTGGATGAGTTCACGTAAGAATAAAATGATTTTTTTAATGCCAAGAATAATTAATGATGACCATAATATACTTAGGATATAGTCGACTCTCAATCATTTGAAGTTTTTAAATCAAACCTGATTATCTCCTAGAAAAATATGATCCTAGTTAAATCATAATTTATTAATTCGGTGCAAGAGTTATTGGGTGGAATCCAACGTCCTGGACCAAAGTATTCACTTCCATACGTTTCTCCTGTTAAAGTATTATTATTGGTTAGTAAGTAGAGCAGAATCAGAAATAATGCAGAGCTTTAACAGCTGAAATGATTTAATGTCAGCTTTACCATCTCTGTTCTCTGTAACTTCAGCACCCCACAGAGTCTGACTGGCTGAAATCTTCCTGAACTTAAATACTCCTGTGTAAACCTTCCTTCTAAGACCAACCTCTTTCTATGTAGATTTAAAAGAGTATTCTCCTGCATCAGCCAAAAGAACACTTTCTGCCAGTCCTGCCTAGTATGCCTGAGTAAGAAGCTGACCTCGAGAACCTGTTTGAACAGACCTCAGGATCTGAGACTGTTCAGAAGAAACCCCAACCCTCTGAAACAGTCTGATTTCTGTTTCTGAAAGAACACGCTGAACTTGTGCAACTCTATTCTACACTTGTTGAGCTGCTCACTGATGGAAGAAATAACTAATTAGTAAAATACAGTTAAAATCCATCTTCAGAATTTTCTTCTTTCCTTTTATCTAGTGTTTGAAGATTCTATCTAAAACGCCAGGGGCTAAGAAATGCAGTTCAAAGCTACCTTAGAACAACAAACCAGACAACTGAATCCTGAGCTGGCTCCTCCTTGTTGTTTTTCCCCTCCTCCCCCCCTTTTAAACACACAAGTATTTCTTCATGAACATACAAACCATAGATACATTTGTGATGGTAGAAAACCTACACTCTTTGATTAGTCCTCCAGACATCTAACTTAATACAGCGAAAATCACTGTAGAGTATACCAAAATAATAGTTTCTATTAAAATAGGCACTTTTGTTCCCTGCAATACCTCTCTCTGGTGAAATCAGTATAACAACAACAGGCCATTCCACCTGAAAAATCTCAAACTGGTTTTCAAACATGAGCAACTTCACCCACAATTGATTTTCAAGCACTGAACCTCTATGGGAAGGTAGTTTAGGATTAAAACATGAGCTGGAATTGGCTCAGAAGCATTTGCATACCACTAGGAGGAAGTATTCATTCCCATTACAGACATATCTATCATGTGTTTGCACCAACTCCTCCCTCATGCATTTGTTCACATGTTAAAGTCCTAAGCTCTTCAGGTAATGCTATGAAAGGCCATACAAAGGAGGACTTGAGATATGCTCCTTCTACCTTATCCTGCAAAACAAAGCACAAATTCTGAAGCCTTAGAGCCAATTCTGAAGCCTTCATGAGGCAGCTCCTCTGGTTTCTGCATTTACACTCCATACACACTCATCTCCATGGCTTCGTGTAGGAGAGGATGGTTATTACCTAGCACCCGAGATGGCAGGTAGGTAAAGGGGCCTTATTTTGCAGAAGCTGTTTCACTCCCTGCATGATGTTTAGTACTTGCACGGGAGCGTGCAAGTACTAAAGCCTCTAAGTACTAAAGACTCTAAGCCATGTCTTATATTTAACAGAAAGCAAGACAAATATCTAAGTACAACAAAAAGAAAGAGTGAAAAAGAAAGTGTCTCAAATGCAACAATAAAAATGAGGCTTACTTCATTTTTTAATTAAATGGAAAATAGAAGAGGTATTTACAATTGTACTCTCTGAAAGTACATTACTGACAAGCAACTTCAAATTGTCCCAGGCCTAGGGATAATACCACTCCCAAGAAATCGATTCTTAAGCCTGTCCTGCAAACACTACATGTCCTGTGCTCCTAAATTTTAGTTCTGTCTATGCACACCATACACTTTATTCATTCTTCTGTTTACAAACTTCTGCCTGTATTTTAAGGTAAGCCATACTGGATAGGGCTCCTTACTGGATCACTGTACTATTGAATAAGATGAACCAATCGACAGGATTAAGTTCTGCAGTCTTTTCAGTTCAACAGTAAATCACAGAGAGGTACTCAACGCTTCCTGTGACAAGGACAGGACCCTCACAGTCCTGTTTGTGATGCTTCCAGAGTCAGTGAAGGCTGTAAAGACAAGACAGGTAAAGGTAAACTACTGAATTCCATGTTACCTGTTTAGCTGCTTTCACTCATCCTAAGCAGTGTAACAGGAAACAGACAATACTGCTTGGAAAAATAAGAATTGTCCTTGTAGATATTGCAAAAGACAGCACTGAGCATTGCAGCATTTGTGCTTATTAAAGATACATGTTTGTTCTATTTATAAATAACAGGGCATCTAGTAAGTGCATCGATTAAAGGAGGAAAGCAAGGATAAGGTTTTTGTCTCTAACACTGGGGAACAACTGCTCCTAGATCTTCCACAGATGGATGGCTCCCTTAGCTAAGGACATCTCAACTTTGTCTGAATAATCTCATGAACACAAGTTCCCAAACAAGTATATAAAAAGCACAATTATATGATCTTGCCCTCTTCTCTCTCAGCAGTTTGTTGGACAAGAAATTGTCCAGTGAGTAGGAAAGTTACAGATCTCTTCCAACACTGAATCTTATACCCCTGTGGCTGTCATTTCACTACTGAAAGCAGCACTGATTTCAGCTGAACCTCAACTATTAAAAACAGTGCCAGAAAGCAAACTTAAAGCTATTAAAATTATGTGGGAGGGGACATACAGAGAGGGAGTGAGGTTGTTTAAAGACCTGTAACGCATTCAAGAGCATGTGCATTCTAACCCCAGCTCTGACACTGATTGCCTTGGGTACGCTTTTGGATCTTGTCACCTCCTGGATCACCCCATCTACAGGACTGCAACAAAGGACTGCAGGGCTGAGGAATAACGTGAGGTTGTGAAGAACTGCAAACGTGAGAACAGACAACAAACACCTCTGGGTGACACATTCTCAAGTCGAAGTGATGGCTCAAATCAGACGTCAAATGTTAAAAATACTGCCAACAAAATACTTGAATAGATACACCAGTGGCCTAAATGAAATAAAAACCTGATTTCTTTATAAACTGTAATAATCATGATCTCTAAACTGACACCTGCTCATTAGCAGAAATGTGCCTGCATAGGGCATTTTCTCATCACCGAGAAATCAGTGCCTGTACTTTAATGGTATTAAACATATCTCTTGTCTTGTAAATGCTTAGTGAAGAAACTTTGCATACTTGGAGTGTGTGTATATATATATACATATAAATATATATATACCTCCATTATATCCATTCTGATATGATGTATTAGTTCTAAACTGATGCAGAAGAAAAAAAGCCAGACCTGACAGTAAAAGGCCATAAGCAGTACAGCCTAAGTGCACTGGAAGCTAACAACATTTAACTGCATCCCAGAGAACCAGGTATCAACTACCCCCACTGTGCACACTACATTAACCTCTGAATAATCTTGGAATAAGCACACTGCAGAGCTTATCTCTGAACTGAACTTGCCTTTTAATACCATTTCCAGCAACCAAGTTGAAAAATATTCTGTGGCTGACCTCTACTAACATGTTCCTATTTATATGTTCAGCTTGAGAAAAAGGTTAATCCAGAGATTATAGAAACTCTGGGATAATGAATTATTGATGATAAAAAGCTGCCCTGTCCACCATATAACACATAACACCCATGTGACCTACTGACTTCTTCCTGGCAGTGACAGGGAAAGGCTGTTTGGGTAGGAAATGTTGTCCAAAGAGCTCCTCCTGTGTTTGCCCCCAGCCTGCTCTTTGAACTCACTGCCACTCTGCTAGTGTCAGATCTGCTGCTGTAGCTGATCAGATTGTCTGATGCCAGCTCCTTCAGGACCCGTGGATGGATTTCATCCGGTCCCATGGACTTGTATACATTCAGGTTCCTAAGGTGGTCCTGAAAAAGATCCTCCCCCACAGTGGGCCCAGGGTCCCCACCCTCACCGTCCCCGCGTCTGCCTTTCAAGACTTGGGTGGTGTGGTCAGAGCATTTGCCCGTAAAGACTGAGGCAAAGAAGTCATTAAGAACCTCAGCCTTCTCCAAATCCAGGGTAGTCAGTTCTCCCGATAGCTTCTGAAGAGGGCCCACAGTGTCCCTAACCTGTCTTTTATTGGCAATGTACCTATAAAATCCCTTCCTGTTATCCTTAACATCCCTAGCCAAGTTTAAACTTAAACAGGGGAGGTTTAGATTGGATATGAGGAAGAAACTCTTTACCGTGAGGGTGGTGGGGCCCTGGAATGGGTTGCCCAGGGAAGTTGTGAATGCTTCATCCCTGGCGGCGTTCAAGGTGGGGTTGGACATAGCCTTGGATGGCATGGTTTAGTGAGAGGTGTCCCTGCCCATGGCAGGGGGGTTGGAACTCGATGATCTTGAGGTCCTTTCCAACCCTTACTATTCTATGATTCTATGTTTCTACTAGTAGTAGCAGCTTGGACCATATGACATCAAGATGGTAGATACAGTACAATATCCCATACTCCAGACTTTCAATGTTGCTCAGCTTCCTTCTCATCACTGTAGTTCTGGAACTGGCTACTGCAGGAGTATCCAAAGTTGAAAAATTAATCCACTCCTTCTACAGAAATACACTGTATATTTAGCTGAAATGAACCTTAAAGTTAGAACTTCTGGAAATCTATAAAAATTAGAAGTAGTGACTACTTTCATAAAGAACAAAAACCATAAAGATGAAAGCACAGTTAAGATAGTGAGTGCATGTTTATTTTTTATACACTTTGGCCATAAACTGCCCAATGCCCAATGTAAAAGGCAGCCTTTCAGTGTAAACCTGCATGCTATCTATCAAAATCCTCCCCTGGCTAAGAGCCAAAAGGCACATATCACAGGTATAAGGGAAATGCAATAGGTTACAGCATGACAGCAGCAAGGACTCCACAGGGTGTTGCGAGGGTGGAGGTGGAAAGGGCACAGGAGTGATGTGGAGCTAGGGGGCCTTCATCAGGACCCATGAATCTGCATTGCCAGCTGCTGCCAGGTCAGCCCAGCCCTGGTTCTGGGACACTGCTGCTACTGCAGCCAGGCTCAGCTCCTGCTCCAGCACTGGAGACTGGCTGCCCCGAGTTGCACTGCACAGGAGCACAACATGGAGAGAGCACAAACAGAGGAGCACCTCATAAATGTGCCTGCTGAGGTGTGGGCAGGTGGCGACCTTTTATTGTTTCCTTTTAATGAATGTTGTGCATATACGTACTTCTATTATTTTTCCTATGGAGCACTATGTATGATTGCATAGTTTAAGTCTTGACAGGATATGTACTCATTACCTCTGTAAATATGCTAATGCACCCAAACCAGGAGACCTGCAGCTGTAAGAAGCTCAGTAGCTGTGTAATTTCAGAGCACACTGGCATGTGAAGTGCCACAGAACTGGCTGAACCTGATGTCAGAAAGACGAAGGCATGATGCTGTTGAGCAGCACTCAAACTGAACAACACAGTGGCCTGTCTGTTCAATACAAAAGTCAACATTTTAATGCCCATTTTGAACACAGCCATAACTAAACACAGAACTTTGACGCTTAGCACGCAAACTAATTTAGTGGGTAATAACCTTTGGCCTTAGAAGTCACATCAGTATTAACCAAATTAAAATCTTATGGAAGCATTTTTCTTCCAAAAAGCAAATGTTACTTCTAAACAGATCGATTAGTTCTATGGATGAAAAGGACAAGCTGCTGTTTCTGCAGTAGTGTCCTCTAGTGGAGGAAGAAGATACTGAGTAAACAAGAAAACAGAAGTGGGCTGCGCCACAGAAATCACTGTCCAGCAAAACACAAACACCTCCTGATCACAAACATGCCTATAAAGTTTTGGCATCTTGACCAAGCTTTTCATTACTATAATAATGCGTAAACAGAAATACTAATTAACTTTTTAAAGCCTCAATTAGACTGAGAAATGAATCAGTTGTGAGGCTATATGGAGTAATTGGTTGCGTGTGTTAAATAATAGATAATAGATCTGTGTGTGTATGCAAGTGACATCGTAAACGACAGATAATGTGGCTATAATTCGGGTAACGCCACTAGTTCATGACTTAGGTAAAATCATTAAACCAATACTTTCCTCCCTTTTTGATATATAATGCCCTATGATGCTTTTTCCAAAGTAGTAAGAGGGTGACAAATACGCTGAAACTTCCTGTGGTTTCTCCAGCTCTGAATGAACACATGTGTCAGGCTTTATGCTGCGTTTCTTCTAGAGGAGTAGTTATCTTTAACACTTAACCTGAACTAGGGACTGTAGCTTGCCTACAGAAATGCTCTGCTACTGAAATGAGGAACCTATTCCATTCCCAGCTCATCTATTGTTGTCTTCCTCTCTCCATCTCTTCCTTTCCCTATATAAAAGCCAACCAAGATAATTTGGGATGGGGAGGAAGTCATCATAGGTTTTGTTTAGGATCAGAGATTTTTGCCATTTTCTTATTCTCAGTGGTTCCTTCCATGCTCCAAAGACAAGTCTTCATTTTGAAAAGATGACTGACTCACTGCTCCACCTGCCAACACTCCTGCTTTCTTCAGATACTGACCATCCCTGCCTCTAAAGAGCACAGCTCATTAACAGAACCAAGCTAAGCTTGGATCAGTTGTTTTCAGCCAAATTATAGGTTTACAATTTGCTGCTTCTAATTCACATTTGACAGCTTTCTTCATTTACGAAATAAACCCACAAACCTCAGTCTGTGGCCTGTCTGCTTTAAAGCCAGTCTGATTTTTCCAGTGACATAATCGAGCATAAGATACACTACCTATTTATGTCACTCCTGCTTAGCTTATGAATTCAAACTTCAAAAGTTTGATATCGAATTACAGTATCTTGTCTGATACTCATTCAAAGCAACAATGACTATGCGCAGCAATAATGCCACATCCACTTCAAAGGTAAGGAAAGCTTAAAGATATGTTACTGCCTTTCAGTTGGTCCAGGATTCTGTAATTCTGGAAAACAAAATCCAGCCTCTACATTCAGTGTCTTTCAATTCTGTCTTTGATGGCTCCATACTCTGCTACACTAAGGAACATGCAGTTACCCAGCTTCCCAAATTCTGGCAGCACCAAAATTAAAAGTGTAAGAGTTTGGGAATCACAGCTCTCACTGTATTCTTAAGTAAGTAACAACACTGAGTATTTACAGCATAGAGTACTTGCTTCTAAACTGTATTTTGTCTGCATATATATATATTTACACACACAGCGGACAATTTTCAATCTCTGCAGAGACTATTGACGAAATTTATCAGGAACAGTACAAAAGCTCACCCATGCTCCATTTAACATTGCTTTTGTTTCATACCTTAGTTCTTTAACAGTTTGTAATTTCATTGCTTCAGATTCTGATGATTCAGAGTTTGTATTATTGGAGGGTCAGGAAGAAAATCAGGAGGAGCTGGCCAGGCAACTCAGTGTGGCTTCCAAAACTGGCCTATTAATCTTCACACTGGCTATGGTCACCATACCGAATGGGCCTGACAGTTTAAAGGATAAAATATAAATAGCAGGCCTGCCTGTGCTGTTAAAGCCAGCCATCTCTGACAGTCTGCACAATGGGATAAACACAGCCTGTCTGCAGTCCCCGTGTATTTGAAAGCTACGACAAACATTTTACTGCAATGTAAATAACTGACATCAGGGCTGCTGAAGCAGGAGGCAGAAAAATCTATCTCAAAATCATAAAACCAAAACCATTGCCCAACACAAAGCAAACCATTAATGGTCACTCAGAGAGCATCAAGATTCTTTAAAAGGAAGTATTATAATATTGCTGTCAATAGCTCAGCTTCACCCATTTTTCAGTTACAAAACTACACTTTTTCTACGGAAGTATATTTTTGCCCCCTGAAATCTGTTTCAAGTAAGGATCCTATCCTGAATTAGTAATAAAAATAAGTATCTTGAAACTTACCCTACTGAAAAGCAGCTACTTTTAGATTTGTACAAAGAGACCCAGTAAGTTACTACAAGCACAGTGGCCCAATTAATAAAAGCCTCCTACTCTTCTGGATCCATTTTACACTTTGACAACTTGAATCTGGGCTCACTATTATTTGCTAAGACTTTTACAGCACCTAGAGAGTGTGAAGGAGATTAATGGCACAGATACCCTCAAGACTCCACAAAATTATAGCATGTTTTATGAACACCAGAACCAGTGGGATCTTGTTTGTTAGGGCTCTGTGCCTAACGAGGGACATGGAGCTTAAGCTGTAAGGTTTGCTTAGGCTGGACATTTACAAAACCTTCCCCTACGGCAGCAGCCCTCTCTTCAGGAGTGCATCCGTAAGATCTTCCATCAAATCACATTGGAAAAGGACTTTTAAAACCTGGATCCCCACAAAAAACCCTCTATAAATAACTTTTGGGAAGAACTTTAGGGAAGTGATGTTCTGTCAGCAAGTCTAAAGATGACCACCTGAGACGAGGTAACCTCTGACGCAAGTCAGGTTCACAGCCTTAGAAATGTACGGGCTTCAGCCAGTGTGATGGCTAATGTCTACGCAGTAGAAAACTATTTCAGGATTTTGATTAGTAAATCTTCAATGAGGGAAAGAAATAATACAAGCATAAGCAACTTAAAACTGTACCTGGAGTCATGCTAATAAGATGGACAGCTTTAAATGTACTGGTTTTGGGAAGTGTTCTCTACCACAGGATATTTCTGTATGGGTGCTCAAGCAGTTAAACCTCGCACAGCTGAAACATGCTGCTGCCCTCAGTGATGGATGTGTACAATTAGTCCATCAAAGAATGAACATATATAAAACCAAAAGAACCGAGGCAGAAAAACTGCTTTACCCTGCAGTTTCAAACATCAGCACTGCCTTCTTTAAGAGGATACACAAGTTCTCCTTTTAGCATCAAAGGTCCATTCATGGGAGATCTTAAACTGAGCATTATCAATCTTATTAAGAGCTTGAAGAGTCCCATATGACTATCTGCCAACACCAGGCCAGGCCTTTCTGGTAACATCTGCATGCATTTTGCTGTTGTGTCTCTGTGTGTGTTTGGGGTTTCGATATACTTTTAAACAAAGTAGAGGTGAAAGTGACTGTGACTGTATCTTCTTGCTAGGACTTCCGCCAGACAGGATGAGAGACTGCACAAAACCCAAGGACTGCCTTCCAGCCCTCAAGAGCCCACCCAAACAAGCACCTGAGCAGTCCATGTTGTAGGTACACATTGAGGATGGCACATCATCAGGATTTGAGCCTCCTGCTTGATGTTACTAGCAGAAGCAAGGACACATGATCCGAGGGGCACAAATCTATTTAAAACTGGAACGACATTGTGATTTATGACTTTGTAGTACCTTTTATGTTTATTCAATTGAAATGCACATGAACCACAGGCGGTATGCAGTTAATGACCATACTCCATGTCTGATCCTCAAAACCTGCACTTCAACTTGCTTATTTGCAAATGCTTTTCTGGCAGAGGGTTCAATACCTCTAGCGCTTGCAGAGCTTCATCCAAGGTAAGCCAACATGTACAGATCAAGAAGTGTCTGGAGATCTAACAGCCACATGAAGGAAAGCAGAACAACTCCTCTTTCATTTATTAGCACTCAAATCATGCATTAGATTTAAAGTGAAAAGTTGTAGATTTTTGGTTGCATGGGGAACCAGCAGCAGCCTGTGAATTCTGTGTTCATAAGAAGCATGTAAGGTGCTGCAGCACACAGACAGGACTTCAAAAAGTACAGTGACTAAGAGCTATCTCTGCTTGAGGGCCAGATCTCTCAAATTCAAGTATCTAAAAGATTTATAAAAACCTTTTAGTTTAGATTAAACAAACTCTTCTTGCTATACTGGTGAAATGACTTAGCCCCAAGTGCAGACCACTTATGTCCAGCAGACCAGGAAGGCCTGCCAAACAAAAGCAAGTTTGACCACAAAAAAATCAAGCATACCTCATCCTAGAAGGTTCTCACATTACAAAAGAAGTTCAGAAGTGAGAAAAAGTCTTGTTCATTACCATGGAACACAACAGATGAAGAGTAACTCCAAAAAGGAATCATCAGTCTGATTTGATTCTATCTGTTCTATTCTATCTAAAGCCTAATGAAACACGGCTGCCCATCTTTCCTACATGGCTTTATAATGATTGAAATCTGCATGAATAATACACCCAATTCTTTAATACTGTTTTAGCACAGTCATGGAATTTCTAATGAGCTGAATAACCCTTCCTTCTTGTCAGGAAATGTAATGGTATTTATTTTCCTTCTTTACTGTGACCAACAGCAGCTCAGCATTTTATTTCACTGACTGTAAAACAAATCTTTATTGCCCGGTGAGAATGTATAAATACATTTTTCTGTCAGTGTAAACTACTAACAAAAGAAAAATCCAATGTTTCATACTATGACTGAAAAAATAAGGCTTTTGTATCAATTTTATTTCCTAATACTTTTGCCTGACTTCTGAGCCTGAAGAATTTCTAGTAAGTGGCAAGGATCTATTGTAGTGAACTCTGTCCTCCCTCAGGGCAATTCTTTATTCAACCCAGGCCATTAGCAAGGGTAAATCAATGTTATCAGCTCACACACACTGGCAGCTTGTGTGGTTCCCACTCCCTCATTCCTCCCTCCGCATTATGGTATATTTTTATGCTCTCCAGGGAAATTCAATTAACAGTGTCAGTCTCCTCCTCCCAGTCGATGACTGACACCATCAAGATTCTTTTCCTTGCCCATTGACATGTAAGATGTGTCTGCTGATTTCCTGACTCCCAAGTTAACAAGAGAATTACTATCCACTTCTATAAATGACTATGTATGATCTGTGCTGTAAACACAGTGACAGCTATTGAAATCAATCTTTTCTGACCTTATTGATTAGGACACAACAGATATCATAATACTTCACTACTGACTGACCAATGTTTTGGGGGTAAAACTCCAAATCAACAACAAAATAATGTAGTATGTCTATTTAATACTATCAAATTTATCTCTTCATTCCCCACTGCAGATTCCATAAGCAGTAAAATGTTATGAACAATCAATGATTAACATTTAGCTGCAATTCATGGCTCCTTTAAAAAGAAAATGTCAGAAAATATCTACTGTTGAGAGGTGGGATATAACACCACTTCCCAAACCAGTTTCCAATAATAATTTTGATCACTTTCAAAATAAATGTACCTTTTTCCAGGCTTCATCCAACAACATTATTTCTGTATTTTGAAATAAATCACGAATTTTTCAATAATTAACAAACACACTGCAAAGATCTGAAAATGTCATCACCCTTTTAAAAACACTATTAAGCTTGATCAGCAGCTGAAAGTTTCTAAGAGAATACATGTCTGAATATGCATCTGAGGTAGCATTCAGTATTTAAAAGCACATGCTATTAGCAATTATGTTCCATATTGACTGAGCTGTGGAGAGCATCAAGCAGAGCACTCATCTTCACAGAGACCAACTCGGAACCACAATGATGCAACCCTCTCCTCAGATTTCATTAATTTGGTTTCTCTTGAGAACTCATTTTCATGATTACAGATACAAAAGAGAAGTATTTTCTAATGGTTAAAGAGAGAAAGAAACATAATGTTCCATTTGCAAACTCAACCTAATGGAGCACAAAACCCCACTACAAGACACAAAGCACTCTGGCAGCATAGTGACCATGATGAAACAGTAAAAAAGATGCAAATGCTATGCTATCAATTAAAAAAAACCCAATATTTACCATGAACCAAGACATGCTGTACAAACACAGCACTTTGAAAAAGCTCAAAACACAGAAATACCCCATACATATGCATATAACTTCATTCTACAGACCTACTGGCTTAGTTGTACTCAGGGAAAACTCAACAGATCTGTGCTCCTCCAAGGCTCAGCCATAACACCACAATACACTGGCTGTGACAGCAAAGCTGCTTCAGCTCTTCCCTCTGTTCTCTGCTAATTGTATGGGCCCCTTGTAAAAGCTGTTTGTGGGTATGCACTATAAATTGGATAACTGAAAAGGCCCAGGTTAAAAACAACCCTAATGATAATAATAGGTTCCACTACTTCCCTAATGAAGTCATTATCCAGATAATCCAGCATCATTCAAGCATGTTTTCATGCACTTCTGCAAGACTGCCTATATAAAATCTGATGTCTAAACGGAAGCGGCCACTGCTTCAGTCACGACAGAGAAGTGTAATAGCAGATAGCGCTTGTTACACCAAGGTCATGTATTTATCAACATATCCCAAAACATTCCCAAATCCAAACTGGTGACATTTGAGGGCAACACAGTTCAGGTTAGTCATAAGTTACATAGTAATAATTACAATACCTGTTTTTCCAGAATACGAGAGATCTCTCCCAAAGTCCTGTCCAGAGCCGGAATCTTGTTGTTCCCCAGGGAACAGCTATCCTGCATTTGGAGGTGCTTTACAAGGTCTTTTGCTAATCGTTGTAACCTTCAATATTCAACAGAAAACAAAGAGCAGTTGAAGGAAAAACTCTCCTGAAAACATGAACTTTCATCTTCGGAATCAAACACTGCTAACTGAATTTCAATAAAGCAATCATGAAAATGTGAGTGGAAGTATTAAATTCATCAATACTAAACAGTATGTAAAATATGTAATACAACACGGAGATACAGTCAGCTTGGAGTGTCTGATATTTCACTATCTACTTTTTCATGAAAATGGCACAGCAATAGTGTGACCAGTACAGCCATAAAGATGCTTCTTTATTAGTAACATGTTTGTTTCTGTTGTTAGTTCATTTCCCTATTCTCCCTCCACAGTTCATCCTGCTAGTTTCTGCCGTCCTCATTTTCAACATGGGTTTATCCTACTTTGCTTCCATCACTCAACCCTTCCTCCCTACTTAGCTGAGTAGTTCACTCTTGCGATGAGTAAGGGAAAAAGAACAGCAGACTACTTGGCTAATTTCTTATAGGCATCATAAAAGAAATGGTTTTTTTAGGGTTATTTGAATAAGTGAAAGGTAGTGACTTTGCAGACTACCTCAGAAAGCGCATTTAATTAATAAGGGTCAGTAATGAAACCAAAATGCAGAGGTGGGAGTGATACAGCCACACGTGGGTTAGGATTCATTTCAGTTTTACACGTCTACCTCTGGGCTATTCACCTATGCTGTCCTGCTAGGCAGCGAGAGAAATGCACAGTTCCAAGGCACCATTCAGCTCATTCTGAAGTATAAAATAAAGCAGTACAAACATACTCATAGTATATCCTCCTTTGCCTTGAATGGGAAGACAGTAACTAGCTCAGATGTAGACTTCCACATCTGTAGATGCATTAAGGGAGATGATTAAAATGCTTAAGTCCCTTAACTGGAGACTGAGAGAAGGAGCAAGGAAGTACGTTCAGTACTTGCCATATATTTGTCAGTCATTGCCTTAATATCTGCTACTGGCTGCTCTTAATGACAGACTCAGTGTTCAGTAGACCTTTGGTTCGATCTTCTCAGCGATTTCTACTGGAAGTGGGACCAAGCTGGCAACTGTTCAGGATGAGTGGGAAAAACACTGCTGTGCCTAGAAGCAAACACAGCTTTACCGGAAGAGAGAAGGGAAGGATATTCAATGCTTATCATAAAATGGGAGATGATCAGTGTAAAAGGGCCAGGAAGCATTCACAACATGATCATGGAGTAATGGCAAAGAGAAAATTACATCAAGTACTCTCTCAGGGAAGAGAAAGGACGGAATGCCTGGGGAATGTACCACAATAGTCACATGTAGTAAAAAATAAGAAGATCAGGATATTTATTTGGGGCAAGAATAGAATTTCCACTTAATCACAGGAAACAGGTATCCTACACCTCTTCTTTTTACATATTAAGGGCTTCGTTAAAAGCTTTCAAGAGACTCTAAAAATACACGTATGTTTTTAAAGCACAAATTAGAATAATTTGCAGAATTTTGAGTCTTGGACTTCTTATCATCTGGTCAGCTGAATCCACTGGTATTCAGCCAGAATTTTTCTATGACAAGAAAAATAACGGGAGGTTACGTCCTGATGAGATTTTCTGCACTGCTATTTCCTCTGCGGGCAATGAGGTTGGAGGAAACCTCTGTCTAATGCAGAAAACCATGAGCTAAAATAGAAAACAAAAAGGAAAGCCAAAATACAAGTAACTGGAGGACTTGGACAGTAAAACAGATGACCATTAACTCTGCTGAGAGTAAGGACTGGATTGCAGCACCACTAGAAAGTCAAATTGCTGCAGTCCAGACAGACGATCTAGAAGCACAGGATCTCAGGTATCCTCATACAATGTCATTTACAATGGCAACTGCCTTGTAATATCCTAACGCATTAAGCACAAAAGAGTTTCTCTCTTTGAAACCTCTACCCAAATTCCATGATTAAAGCATATATAAAGCACTAAAAAACCCCGACCACACCACATTGTAACTTCATCTGATAGAAGACAGCAAGACAGGTTTCCATTTGGCTTCATTTAACATCAGAGGAATGGAATTCAACTAGGATTAACCACAGGGATAAAGAAAGGGACTTTCCTAATCTACATCAGGCATCCACATACAAAATGCATAAGGTTTATCAAAACACTACTCAAATAGCAAGTAACTATATTACGTTGTTACTTCTGTTGACAAATTCCCTTTTTTCTCTTCAGTCTATAAAGATGCTACGTAAATTACAATTCCCATTGGGATTCTGTCCTCAGTTAAATATGCTGTACAACAACTTCCCTCTCCAGGAAAAGTTCTAGCTCTCTGTTTCTTCTGAAAGCCTGTCTGGACACTTGCACCAAAACTCAACATTTCCAAGGGTGTGCTCTGCACCACACAGTAAGGAACAACAAATTTTTGGTTCTGCCACATTAAAAATCACCTCTTATATCCCCTTATCCTGCTGTATGTTGGTCCTCTGCCACAAAAAAAGGTAACCTGTGCTATATGATCACAGGGGGAAGGGAGGGAAGAAGTCCCTCCTCCCACCGAGCAAACCCTGGAGAAATCATTTTAATTTAATACCCTTTATACTGACTTCTTGGCACTGTCAGAGGCATAAGAATAACTTTCTGACTGTTTCAAAGCACTAGAAATCTATATGAGATGACTTGTTCTTGGATATAGAATTTATCATCGCTACCAACGATCTGGAAAGAGAAAACTCTCTGTACACGTCGTACTTCTTGTACACTCTTTGTATGCACTGCAGATTAATAGAGCATGGTATCAACACCTGATCTAGTGACTATGTGGAAATACTGTTGAGTCCAAATCCAAACATTTCAAGACAATTAATTTGTCTTCCTTCGGTCCCCCAATTTGCATTCCTCCAATACAGGGAATGATAAATAACTGGAAACATACTGGGCTAAATAAAAGGGAAAGTTAATATCTTTTTATCTAAAGTTACTGACATCTCATTAAATAAGATTTTAACACTGCCAAAAACATACTTCAGAATGCAGAAGAAATATCAGAAAGGACACAAGCACTGACTGGCCTTGGAATGTTACCATAATGTCAACTAAAATAAATATTCAGCAAATACAAATACTTTATCTTATCTGTTTGCACTGCCAATGGGAAAGTGAGGACCATTCATATTAAAGGTTAATATAGCAAACATATAAACATAATTAAAACGAAGTGTTGTCTGAAGAAAGGTTCTCTTTTTCGTGCAGACTAAATATTTTTAGGTGGTTTCATATATTTTATAGGCTAAGGGAAAAAAATCTGCTCATATTTATAGCCCACATTTCATCTCTAGAAAAAAAAAGCCTTGAAATAGTAACATCAATGTATTTCAGCACTTTCACATTAAAATCCATGATTTCTTGGCTGTACACCGAATGCATAGAAGGAAGGATTAGTCCGACTGGGCAGAGTGCTGGATTCTGTGCAGTTCCTGTACGGAAGGAGCGGTTTTCTCTCCCTGCACGTTCCTGCCGAGGGCGGCCAGATGCCAGCTGGACATACAGTCCCGATTCTTCCCCATGCAGCCTGTGCCTGGGGAGAACTGGGGAAGTCTGTGGCAGTTCCTGCCCAGCCCATACCAGAGCTATGCTGTATCCCCTAATGCAACATGCAGCTCCCACAGCATTCCCTGCTGCCTGACTTCCCACAGCCAAATAAACGTACCTAGTGGCACACGTGGCACACTCCCATTGCTCTAGCCATGCAACGGAAAACACCATTCTGCACTTGACACAGTCCCAAACATTGCTAGACATTAAACACCTCCATCTGCAGCTTCGCACACCTTCTTCAGCTGGTTGAAAAATGACAAATTCTGCATTTATTTAACTGAATTCCTATATATGCGATTCTCTGCAGATGGAACCTACTGTTCACCCAGTCGTGAAGCACTGCTTCATCTTCATAAAGTTTAACTGAGTTTTATTTACACTCCAGCTCTCCCATAGTTCACACAACTGTTTGGAAACTGCACTTTGCACAACTACTTCCAGCTATCAGTATTTTGGTATAGTATCTTATAACTGGCCCAGCTGGACCATAGCCTACTACACCAAAAAACCCTACAAGGTTAAGTTTATCTTGGTAAGGCACTGATATACCATAAGGAAAATAAGAAAAAGCTGTACTGTTAAATGCAGTTAACTTTGAGGCTCTGCAAGAGCAAACCCCACACCACATTCCCATCTTCTCTCCAGCAGACTCTTACAGGATATAATTTTTCATTTCCTAACTCTCCTCTTCTTGTGCTGCAGTCCTTTTTCAGGATAAGAGTGGTTCCTATTTCCATATTATCTGATATCCCTTTACATAGTTTAAAAAAAGGGTAAGTAAAAAAATACACACGTGTATTTTTTATACACACCGGCTAAGGTTTATTCCCGTAGTTTCCCTGCTTGTATTAAAGGATACAGCTACACTTTGCCTCCTGCAGATTGCTTTAACACTGAAATATATGACCTCTGGATAAGAAGATACTACATAGATGTAAATTACACTCTAACTTTGTGAAAACATTTTCCTTCCCTTTTAAAAATGCTCTAATGCAAACAAGAAGAGTGATCACCAACACACCTTTTGACAGGCCAACTTAACAGAGTGGACACTGAATAATGACACAGAGATCAGTCCCCAGAGAATGGTGATTAATAGTACAAACCCATTGAGGGTCCACCAGCACTTAACAAGTTACCTAAGTGCTACCAGTAATCACCCAGGTGATGAAAAGTGGACAGAGGCCCGGAGCAACTGCTTCTACCAGGTGAGAATGTCCACGGCCCTTTTCCTTGGAAGTCCCTCTTGCCATATGAAATAGTTCAGAGACTGAAACACCTACCAAGTAAGGCAGCATTTGGAATTATTCTGCCCTTAAGGGACACAATTTGATACTAAAAAGAAAGAAATCTGTTCCAGACACCATCTAAAACTCTTGTTTTTAAAAAAGAACTACTTTGAGCTGTTTACAATCCCACTCAGAAATCAGATGCAGCACTCTGAAACTGAAAAAGGTACACATACCACGTCTATCAAAGCAGGATAAACCCTGTCTGCTTATTTCTATTAGTGTATTACCAATGTAAAGCTTGGAAAGCTCTTGGATCAGTGCTTCCTTAGTGCAAAAGGTTTTATAAATCTTCAAACCTTAAAATAATAAGAACTACTGAAACAATCTATCAGCCGCAGCAGGAAACCAGCGGTCTCATAATACTAAGGTGGCTTAATCTTAAAGGTGATCTAAAAAAGCTTTTTACCTGCCAAAGCCTAATTCTGGGTTCTGTCTTTCTTCTGTAACAACTGACAACATCACTACTGAAATCAGATAAGAAATTGCATTCCATAAATGGTTTTAGTTGTTTAGAAGACACATTTGAGGGGTGGAGAGAGGAGTGAATAAAGAAATGTGGCATAAGCAAGGAGGCATAAAAGAAAGCTATTAACTATTTCATTCTAAAACACATTTGCTTGTGTTAAGCAAACAAATAAACCTACCAACTGTGTCACGTTTTAAATGGGAGAAAAAAACTAAACCCAAGGACAAACCCACAAAACTTTTCATTTGTAAATCCCACAGTCCACTAAGTTAAAAAGTACTTTGCATTTGTTAGTAGCCTTCCATCCCAATCCGAACTCCTTCTTCAGGATAAACAGAAAGGACTTCTGTTTGTTTGGACACAGAGAACACATTTCACGCTCTCAGTTTTTAACCCCTTCCTTCTGTGATACGACTTTTCCCAATAACTTTACGGCTCCTGAGAGCTTTCCAGATTCCCAGTACTACCGAGGGTTTGCTCTCTTGGTTAGCAATGTACAGTAATACTCAATATTAGCCCACAGTACAGTACACTGTGTTATGACTAAAAAGGCATCAGTCACTTTTTATAGCTTCTCAACATAACAGTATTTTAGTAGAGACCTACTACTATTGTTTGTTTCTTTCTGCTGATTCTTCTTCCTGTACGCAGCTCTGTTAAAAAGGTCTTCTATTAATTTTTCCTGTGATAGGAATGTGTTTTTTGGTGTAAACAGATATGGTCTGGGCTAAAACTCTTGCCTCATGAAGTATCTTGTCCTCCCATCCTTTCCCTTACAGAAAGAGATAAAGCTTTCCTTCCCTGTACTTCTTCCCTTTCGAGCTTGCATGGCAGGTAAAAAGATGTGTAATTCCGGAAATAACAATAACTGTGATATCTGACTATGTCTTAAAAACTCTATGTAAGCACCTGCTAGAGCACAAGGGTTCTACATGATGACTGCAAAAAAAATCTCCCAGATCTGTGATGAAAGTGAGCTACACAATGGCCATCACACTAGTTCACATCTGAGAGGCAATAATGAAGAAAAGAAGACCGCAGATAAAATGGAAGATTCTGCCTGAAAGTATTTTGTCAAGTCAAAAAAAAAATGAAAACTTCAAATTCAGGATGAGTCAAAGGATTAAAAAATAATAATATGAAAAAAAATCAAATCTGAGTTTCTGTTGCACTGCAATTGAAGCACAAGTGACCACATCACATCACTGATAACCAGAAGTCGGGAAGAAACTGAAGTGGAAGCACTACAACTCACCAGTGCGTTCAGAGGCACTCAAACACACACATTTCTGCTTTCTGACAACTAGACCCTATTTTTTTATATATTATATATATATTATTTATAATTATTTATATAGCAAAGGAAAGCAAAACACAGAAGCTACAAATCCAGCAGTCCGAATCTTCCACGAAATTAATCTTGAAAACTGAAGTGAGAAATGAAGCCAAAAACAGAACCTTCTCTGCAGTGTGTTTATGCAGGTGTGCCATCTGGTGGAGAGGTTTCACCCTCCCATGTCAAACCTCAATGATGGATTCTGCTTATTTTAAAATACAGACCAAGATTCAGAAGCAGTTTTACAAGCTGTTGAAAAGCCCATGTAAAAGACACTGTATTACAACCAAGCAAGGTGAACAGCAAGGATCTGAACATCTTAATTCAACAGCAACTTCTAAAAAATGCTCTCAACTATATCAGCAATTTATGAGTAATGGGAGCAGCCACAAAACATACAGGATCTGATACAAGTTATTAACTCTGTCTGAAGACAAATATCCCCTCTAGAAGGCACCATAATTTTAGAGTAAAGGTTTCTGAATCCAACTGTTGAGACACCACTGACTTGACTGACCTGTTACAGACTTCTTGAGCACAAGAAAGGCAAACCATCTGCCTACCATCCGGTTGAAAAGCAGACTATAAATGGATGTCTCAGGAAAATTAAGAAGAGGGCAAGCATAATCCTCTTTACTAATCTGTTTCTTTGCCCATTTTCACCTTAAGAATCTCTTGGGCTGGATGTAATTTCCTAGAACTGCAGGTGAACCATTAGCATCTGTGTGGTTTTGGTCAGTGAGTTCCATACATCTCACTGTGTACTGCATTAAGAACCACTGTCTTTGGTTTCTTTTGAACCTGCGTCCATGTTCATTCTGCGCTCCCTCATTCTGGTACCAGGAGGGACAGCAAACAATCAACATTCATCTCTTCCAAGTCATTTATGACCTTGTAGATCTCTGTAACATATCCTCTCATTATCACATTTTTCTCCAGAATGCAGAGTACTAGTTTACTTAATCCCTGATATGGAGGTTATATTAGAAATCATTACCAATTTCCTTTCCTGCCTTCTCTGAACCTTAAACAATTCCGGCACATCCTTTATGAGACGAAGAACCAGAACTGCACATAGTGTTTAAAAGACATAATAACCCAGGCATAGACATCTTTTGGTCTGGTTTTGCTCCTTTCTGAAGAATTTAAAAAATGGATACCCTTTAACTGCTGAAAGTACTGAACTGTATTCTCTTGGAAGTACCTATCACTTCTGCAAGTTCAAAGCCCACACTTTGTATGTGAAGATATAATTTGAGTTATGCCCTCCCTGTCCATTGTGTAGCCCTAAACAACACTGGATTTCACCTGCCTGCCATGCTACTACTGAGTCACTCTCTTCAAAATTATTATTCAGTATCAGCTCTTGCCACTACTGTCCTGAATATCTCTGCATCATCATCAAACTGTGTTACCTCACTGCTTGCCTTCTTCCAAGTAACTTGTGAGTATGCTGAACATCGTATGAATGCAGAAATCTACATGTAACCTCCCCACTCTGCAAGGACAGATCATACGACGATGGTGAGGCACTGGAATGGGTTGCCCAAGAAAGCTGTGAATGCTCCATTCCTGGCGGTGTTCAAGGCCAGGTTAGACAGAGCCTTGGGTGGCATGGTTTAGTGGGAGGTGTCCCTGCCCAAGGCAGGGCGGTTGGAACTGGATGATCATAAGGTCCTTCACAACCCTGACTATTCTATGATTCTATATACTCCACTTTTCAGTCTTTTAACTGGTTTCCACTTATGCTACAGTTTCTTTTAAAATCTTTGGTGACGGACGTTATCAAAAGCTTTTTGGAAATCCAAATATTCTGCACCTTTTGCCAAACAGGTCCAATGGAATTAGAATGCAATCAGATAAAAAATTTTCAAATTAGGAAAGAGGAATTTTTCAGTAATAATAGGTCTTGTTTTAATATTACCATGCAACAGTTTTCATCTGTGCTTCATCCTAGACAATAAAATGGTCTGTTCTTTAAAAAACTCAGTGGAAGATTAACACATCTGTGCATTAAAGTATTTGTGCTTTCACCATATGAACCTTTGTTTCTGTCTAACTGGAGGCCAAACAAAGATTTTCAGTCCCTGAATTCCAGTGCCAAATTTTCACCATCAGTCTTGGAAGTGAAAAGCTGACACCTGCTTGTTTCCAGGTAAGGAAAGGATGAGCATATGTTCTCCTCACTACTGCATCTTACATGGTTTAAGATACACAGTGTCTTCAGAAAAAACTGCATTTGTAAGTCTGACCTTTTGTATTAGGAACTTTGCTGTAATTCAAGACAGGAGTATGCCCTGTATTGAGTGGGAACCTTACCACACCTCCTCCACTGGAAATTTCAGATGCACTTCTGCTACAGACAGGAGAAAAATGGCTATGTCAAAAATATATAAAGTTAAATGCTTACTTGGCTTTAAATGGGGAATCAGAAACAGCATTTTTTGCTTCCATCAAACTCTCATATTCCTTTGCCCTGGAGGAAAAAACATTCATTATTATTGACTATTGTCTAAAGAGCACAGTACTTGTACCAGAGAGATAATTCTAACCTCTGGGTTTTTCTTATTTCATACTAACACACAGCATTTCTGTCAGTTCTGCCTTGCTATAATCCATATTGATGCTTAACTATTGGCCATTAATGATTTATGGCTAATAGTATTATTACAGAATAACATCAGTACACAAATGCTGCATTTAAGTTGACTTCCCAAATGGCAGAAAATGCTACAAGTGATATAAACAACTGAAGCAACCTACTGCTGATTGTAAAATTACCACATTTGGACATTCAGTCCAGAACAGAAATTATGCATCACAGAGATTATAATTAACATATAAATCATTTGCTATATTTACAGGCACAGGAGCATTTTTAATGTAACTTGTGATTGTACTGCAACACGAAGAACCTTGCTAGCATACAGCACAATACCTCCAGGAACGACCGTTCTACTGCTGGAAACAGAAACACACAACTCTCTAGCCCCCTAAAAGTATTATTTACGCTGGCCTTATGCCAAAAAGCAGGAAGAGGGAGACAAGGCTTTTTAACACTGCTTGGCTTGATTCCAGCCAGCCTGTGCCAACAGGTGAGAATCACAACCAGCTCATCCACCAAATCAGGATTCATTGTGGTAGTGCCATAACCTCTTTTTAACAACATACCAACACAAAGGAAAATGAATCCAGACACTACACTGATGAAGAGAAATTCAGTTCTCAGAGACAGAGCCCTGTGATGAAGCAGCATCCACCAGGCACTAAAAGCATTAACTGTTAAAAACATTTGATCCATTAAAATTGCTCTTTCTATTACGACTCGGAAACAAAGACTTCACAGATACAAAATACATCTCTGGGGACTTAGGGGAGATCCACTGCTCAAGCCTCTTGAGGTTGTGTTCTGATATGAACAAGGGACAACATCCTTCATGGCTTGGAATATTCTGCACAAAAGCCTGTACACACACCTGAAGGACACAGAACTGGCACGCTGGGCTACATTAGCAGTAAGGTTTGGGATCTCTATGTCTCTATGACCAAGAGCACCCATAACAAGCTCCAGAGCAAAGTGCCAAATACCCCTGAGGACACAAGTAGAACAAAAGGCTGCCTCAGGGAAACTTTCATGCATAAAAATGGTGTCTGCTATTAATGATCAAGGTATTCTGCATACTAACTGCTGTCAGTTGACATTCTTGTAAACTCTACCAATGTCCAATTTGTTTTTCCAAATCTAAGATTCCAACGATGGCTTCCAGTGGAAAATGTGTTTATTGCTGCGCTGCAAAGAAAACAGTTTAAAGACTTAAATCCTATTATTTCTCTCAGATACACATACTAAATGATTCTTTGTATTTTTTGTTCACCCAAGTGGATCAAGTTTTCCAAAACTACTCAAATTTCCCTTTGGGTTGCTTAACCTACACAACTTATGCTACATGCAAATATCGTTACATTACCACTAGCTCTGATTTGTGGATCATTAATAAAGCTATTAATCACAACTGAATTTAGTATTAAACATGAAGGTGAGATTCCTTTATTAACCTTGTGCCTTCTTTCCTGCCTTTTAGCCAGAAACAACGCATTTCAGCTTTGAGTTTTGTACAGACAAGTCAGTCAAACATGAATAATCACCTAAAATATCTGTTATTAAATGAACATGACGGGAGTGCTATAAATCCATTGCATAGCACATCTCAAGTGTATATACTTCTTAGCTGGTAACTACCCCTCTATTGCTTGAGGTTAGCTTTCATCAAGCCTCCTTTTGCCACATGGGTACCAAAGGATTCTTCTGCTAGCAGCACATCCATGTTAGCCTGAAATAATTTATTTAGCTATATATCAGTCATTACTATAGCACCAGTTTAATGGCTAAGGGTTATAAATATAATTAATAAGACTAACAAAACTTCTCAACGTATCTAATAACCCATTGATCACAATTTGTCCCCTCATTCACCTTTGCCCTTCACTGCTTTGATATTGTAATAGTGATTTAAGATCTAGAAACTCAGGAGTGCAACATGAACCTATCTGGATGCAGTTATGTTTATTTCAAGTTTCACAGCTTCCCAGAAACCAAAATGAATGTATCATTTCAGGTCTTGAGGCATAAGGGAGTTTCTTGTAACTCTTGATTTTTCTAGCGAAGAGGAATAGTTGCAAGCATGTACTAAACCATGGTTTGCAGATAATGTGCTAACACCTGGGAAACTCTGTGACTAATCAAATCAAATACTCTTCACCTTCAAATCATCCAAAATAAAGTACTGTAACCATATATTCCACTGAAGTTCTGAATGGATTTCGAGCAGTAAACTCCCCATCATCTGGTGGTAGTACTGTCCAGGCTGCTGGGCAGAAACACAGTAGATATTACTTAAATTACTTTATTTAGTATTTCATGTTGTAGCTCTGAGGTTATTGCTTTAATTGCTTTAGCCACATAACTTAAGATAATCCTCTTTCATTTTCTGAACACGAAAAACAAGCTTACCTGCAGGATCCAAGCATAGGGCTATTACTGTTACTCAAGTGTCAATTTTAGTAACTGTAGAAGACTGGCAAGACTTGCATGGCTAAAACTAATTTGCAAAATGGATTCCACTAACCCCCCCCCAATCCACTTTTTCTTTGCAATTCCACGGAAGAACCTTTGCTTCATACTGCTACTGGACACTTTTATTAGTAAGTCTTTAGTGTCAGCATTAGAAAACTCATGGTGAAATCTTCAATTTAACTCTCAGTTATCTTCTAGGGCAGTAATGCCACTGAAAGTTTAGTCACCCATTAAAACTAAACCCAAAGCTTAATGAACATGAATGTCCTGTCTTGCTGATAGAACTCCCCTTAGATTTTGAAACTTTCACTGTATTTTTCAACAGTGCATCACCTTTGTAAAATGATGCCCCTTTATTGCTGTTTTAATTACAATTCCCGATGACGAATATGCTGACTCACCCAGCAGCCTGACACATGAGAATTCAAAATGTTCTGAAAAGTTTTAACTGTCTGTGACAATAAATTATTATTTGAGCTTCCATTTCTAGGTCTGACACATCTTTGACCAAATTCAACAGAAGCAACTGTTGGGAAAGAACTAAAGTTGGACTCACTACCTGCATTAAATCGACAGGGAATACGAATAACTCTGATCTCGAGCAATCAGAAACTGGAAGAACATGTTACCTAGTTTTGACTCCACGTTCTAATACAGCACTCAGTGGATTTGGTCATCCAAAGAGGAAAACAATCAGAAACAGTAATACACCGTCGAAGTATTGTGGTTTTGAAGACTAACACGTTGTTATTAGCACTGTTAGGAGTTTATAAAATATCCCACTTTTACTGTAGCTCAAAAAATCCATTCAGGTGCTTTTCTCTTATTTGTAACCCTTCTTGCTTAAAAACAAGGCAGAGAACATAACAATGATTCTTACCTTCTGAGAAGTATTTTTAGACATAAGTGCAAAAATAAGTTATAATATTCAGTGAAGTATTAAGCTCAGCTGGGGACTATTCAGCTATAAAGACTGACGCTGCTGGTTCATGATATAATGATGTCCCGCATATCATACTGATTTGCAGATGTCACTTTTTAGACTAATAACAAATTGCAGGTCTGACAACTCACTTTCCATTTTAAGATATTTTTAACTTTCTTTTTGTTGTGACAGGCAACAAAAAATGATTAAATTTAGTCCTGGGATTTGACACTACAGCAGGCTGCCTTCTATTTGTTGATTACTATTGATTTTCTTTGATACTTCATTTAAAAATCAATAGCTAGAAAGAAAAATAGGCATGGTTTACACAAATTTAAACATGCTATTGTACGCTAGAAGAGGCTACAGTTTTGGCAGGGCACTGGCATTCAATTATGAGAAAAGCTCTTAACAGGTGAAACCAAGGGCTCCAGATCGATATTCAGTTTTCTTCCTCAATCAGAGAAAGTGCCCATAAATTAGGCTCATCAGTGTTATTTTCAAGACACTCCCAAAGCAAATAATTTTCCATTTTTTTCAGCGTTCCACTGGACTCACACTAAAGGACAAAAGGTAAAGTTTAGAACAAAATGTAAAGAAAAAATAAACTGAAGTTTCTACTACCTGGAGTTCATCCGTGCCTTTAGCTTCTTGGCTTTCTTTTTAGTCTTTTGCTTCTCCTCTCCATCTTTCAATGGTTCCACAGGAACAGAACTCTCAATCACAATATCCACAATGTACTTTTTTAATGAGAGGTGCTCCTACAGAAAAAATTGAAATGATATTTGATCTTACAGCGTGTGACTGAGATTATGGATCACCTTCCCAGGAAGCAACAGTGGTGGGTATTTAATGAAAGGTTAAGAAAATGATGAAAAACTTTAAAGTAAATTAAAAAAAAAGTATTTCACACTGTAGAGAACACATAATGGGTATTCTGGAGAATAATTAGTGAGAGAAGAAGAATATTGTCCCTCATGTACAAGAAACTATTACCTAACAACTATGAACTCCAAGCTGAGATACTCTCTCTCTTCCAAGCTGCCATTTACAGCTCTATGAAGGCAATGCCCTGCCCTACCAACATAACTCATTACATTCAATGAACTAACCCTGGTTTGTGATTTTAACTCTTCATGTAAATCTCAACCTGTCTTTAGATTAAAATCCACCGAAAGTATTCACTACTTACAATGGTACCATTTATTGATGGGAATATTACTTCTCTCACTTTAACCAATTTGCATTTAAGTAAAATATTGGTAAAATCTCAGTTGTCCACAGAAGAAACACTTTAATTATGAAATAGTTTGGTTTTGACATAATGGCATGCAAGAAAAGGGAAGGTGAGCATAGCATGTGATTGTAAATAAATGCTTTGTTTCAAGAGTTGAAAAAAATGTAACAAGAACGTCTCTATTTCCTCAGAACTTTCACATTCACAAACCACCCCAATACGGTTCAAGGTCTACATATTTATCATTTAGAGACAAATAATCAACAAAGCTATTCTCCTAAAGCTGTTCTCAATTTTGATTGACCTACACTGTCCATGAGCAGACATGTAAGTGCCTGTAACAATTCCAACGACCAGTGGACTATCCAGAAACCGTATGTGTCATCCCCCGCCCCTCAAACCAACCATGCTAAACACATGATGAACTATAGGTAATCACTGCTTTGTAAGATAACTTCTACTTGAAAATGATTAGTGCCACAATCAGTTGTGGTTATTCCTTCCTTTTTGGTAAAGGATCCTCACAATTCAAAGCAAAAGGCGAAGTGTTAAAAAATGTATAGGCAATATTTTTCAGAACACAAGCTAGAATTTCTCTCACTGATTCAGGAAAACATGATGCCTGCTGAAAACAAAATAGATCTCTGTGACACTTCCTGGAAAATGACCATTTAGTTTTTGCAAAGCATTGCTGCATGATCCAACATATATCTGGTCAAAACAGTAACTGAAATTTCTATTTTAAATCATATGAATGCAAAATGAATACTGAGTATTAGACGTAAGAAATCAAGCATAATACTCTAAGCAAACTCTAAATGTAACACTGACTTCAGCTTTGCTACACTGCTGACCCCGTAAAACCCCCAGTACAGCCAAACAGTTTTTCCTCAACGTATTATCCAAGTGATCAAACCATGGATATTGCTATCTCCATATGTAACATAATTCTTACAGCTTTTGTATGCATTACCCCCCTCCCTTTTAATATTACCCTTGTAATTTCAGCATGATGTGCTTAAAGGAGAACTTATCTTAAGGTACCTCACCTTTGAGCATGACTCAGTAGTACAAGACTAGTAAACCAGTTCTTGATGAGCTAGTTCTTAACCAATCGGTAGTAGCACAGAACATAAAGCATCCCAGTTCAGGTTAAGAAACCCCAGTTCATTTTTGTCTCCTTTGAGATGCATCCCTCAACACCCATTTAAAAACAGCTTTTCCCTTAACCTCTCTTTATGAAAACAGAAACCTGCTTTTAAGGCTGAAACTACACAGGAAATTGATGGGTTTGAGTTTTTCCTTGCTAAGAAAAGAAAGGACTTCCTCAGAACACACTGATACTGCTCCTGCTTTGCTACCAAGCTTCAGTGTACTTAACTTGTGTGGATGTTCAGTTATTAAACAAAATATATTAATTACTTCAGTAGGATTTCATAGGAACATACTTGCTTTCCAAACTGAACTAGTATGCCTTACCACTGTCATTTACTTCATGTCTTATATCCCAAATGAAGCACTTCTAACATGTAAAACTGACTATTACTATAGCTCTACATCTTTGTTCAACTTTGAAACTGTTTTTTTGGTTCATCACATCTTCAAACCATTTCCTACATCCTTCAATGTGACAGCAGAGCAAAATGAAGTTAACACTGCACTTGGAAATGGCCACAGCCTTACAGAAGGGGCAGAACATCTCCATCCAGACACAGTCACTCTGCAGTCCTCCTGCTGCACTGCAACAAGCAAACATCGTATCAGACTTCTGCCTGGGAGAAGTGAGACAAAGCCTTGTGCGCCCCAGAGCAGCCATTCATGGCTTAGCAGATGACTTGAAGAGAACTACGGGGTTCAACAAGCACACTCATTTATCATCCTGTGAGGGCTGAAAGAGCTCTCCCTGTCAACAGCATGCAGGATGGTTACAAACCACTCTGTTCACATGAACTCAGGCACCTCAACTCCATGAACGATGTTTCTCAGAGTTCTCAGCTTTCACGTGAAAATAATATCAGACTTCATACACACAGCTCATTAAAGCAAGACTACCTTACTTGTAAAGTAATAATACCTTGTGTCGCAAAAAACAATCGCTTATTGAAGGTACAGATCAAAGTGTAGGATTATCGCAGTGGGCAGATCGACACCATTCAGGTGTGAAACCAGTATAACTAATAGCTCGGTATCGAATGACAACTGACATCTGAAGAGAACTGCTGCTAGACTATGCTTCAGAGAAGGCTAGAAATATTTATTCCCACGTTTTATTAAACTCCTTCCAGTTACTTGAAAAAACAAAGGTGTTTAAATCCACTGAGTCACACTCTAGTACAGTACGTCCAATTCTCTCAATAATCAAAGTCATGACTCACTTGAGCTGCGCAACGAGTTGCACAGGCTATCGTACCATAAAAGTAATTGCCATAAGCGTATGAAAGTGAGTGAAGCCAGTGCAGTGTGTAGAAAGCAAACTTTTGTCATCTTCCAAATGCTCTGATTTAGGCAATAATGAAACTATTCAATTTCAGGGTTTTTTTCTTTCTAATAAAGGTAATGCAGAATAACCAGTTAATCCAGTCACCTCTTCCTGAACACATTTATTCATCATTCTTTTGATAGAAATATACATTAAATGGAATAAGAATTTCTGAGACTAATTTAAGCTCTCCATAGAGGAATTCAGGCTTTGTCTTTATGACAATGTAAAGCAGCATCTCTTTACATTGATTCTTTGCTATGTTGAGCACATTCTGACCCCAAACCCTCAGATATTAGTGAGCCACTGCATCTTTGGAAAATTTAGGCCATTATAAATGCAAGACATTATTAATAAAAGCTTTTCTAATGAAAGCTTCTGTTATTAAGATCTGTATTCACACCTACCAAAAACGTTCATTGCAGTTCCAGTTTCTACACCACCAATGTCAGTTTTAGCTGTGCAATTTCTTTAAAGCTTTGTTTTAAAGACTTATGTATAAAATAATGCTTTTGCTGATCTTGTCCTAACAGAGTATTTTGTACCTCAGGATTAAAACAGAACAAGCCATGATGGTCATTAAGTATTAGATTTCTGCCCTCATTTTTCACACTTGATAACTCGTCCTCTAAATTAGACAGCTGAGATCAACTATGACTACGTCACAAATAAGGTCTCAGATTTCAGAGAGATGGCAGAATCCATGAGATAAGGTCTGTCCTGTGCTGTGATGTGCAGCTGCAAAATACGGAAATAGGCATTGCTGATTTCTTCATGGTCATCTGTACATATTCCTCTATATATACTCATATGGTGGTGGCTCAGTGATGCATTAGAGCAGATGCATTCACCAAAACTGCAGATTGTTTTACCTGTTATCCAGAGGGAGACTGACTCTAGGTGAAAAAGCTTACGAAACATAAAAGTAACGAGGTAAATGCACACAATTCGCTATTTAATGGCATTCTATATGAACACATGTTGTTATTTGATAAAGCCATACAGACCGCTACGCATTTCTGTATAACACTGATGCAACTTTTAAAACAACCAAAATAAGTTTCCTGTAAAAGTTTCAAGGCTTCATTTCCAAGCAAGGTGAAAAAACATAACAGTAAATGCATATGCAAAGCTGCAGCCATGACAGAAGTTACATTATTTACCATAAATGTCTTTGCTTTTCCTCTCTGCTCCCTCCATCTCAACTGTTCCAACTTCTAGTAACTGACAATCCTGAAACTTTCCAAATGCAATGGATGGGCCTTGTCTATGAAGTACATGAGAAATCAAGTTGCCAAAATCATTAAAGCTAAAACTACGAAGGTCACCCATGAAGTCATATTCTTACTGGTTATTGCCTATTCCCATTCAACTGCCTGAAACAGAAACACTCAGCAGTTTGTTAAATATCTTGAAGGTCACAATTTTAGATTAGCACTTCTAGAGCATAGAACCAAACCTTCGATCTAAGCACTTCTTAAAACCAAGTTTTTCTCTATACACTGAATGACACCCTTTTTCTTACATGACATGTATATATTATAAAGATTACAGAATTATTATCCATATTCTCTGAAATAAAGGAAATTTTTCCGACTCCAGAACAAATATATTTGCAAAACTTTCCCATGCAAAGTGTAGTAAATACTACAAAATGCTGAAATGCTATACAGGTGAGTACTGTTCATTTTAGTCTGGATGAGGAAAACCATACCAGAAACTGGATTATGAACCTTGGTAATCTATATGAAATACAGCAGCTGAAGAACAAATTTCCTGACACCCTCTTCATACAATACCCATCCACAAGACTAGCACTCTTGACTAGCTCTCCCCATTTCATGTCCTGATCACAGCAACAACATTCACGTGTGATCCTGACAGATGGAATGTTGGCTATGTATTTCTCAAATCAGAACACAACTGTAAAATTCTTTTCATCCTGGATCTCCTTGACTGGGACACTTTTGGCTCTCTGTATTACATATAAGCTACTACTCATTTCCCGACTCAGCAAATATTTATAGTAACTTTATTAAATTGTGATGGAAGCGTGCCAAACAGAATTCCAAGAAAACTTCCTCATTCTAAAATTAGGAGTGAGCGTAACACAAATACTCATTTCCCTTTCCCTTCTTTTTAAGTAAGCACTGACTTTTTATGGATTCTGCCTGTGGCAAGATGGCATAGGTAGGACAATATTGCAGCAGAGCATCTGTATTTGCTCAAGCTGGGAAGAAAATCACAGCCTGGCATTTGTTGCTGTAGGGCAGTCCTGACTTTAGATTCTTTGCTCTCTTGTGCTCCTGTTGCTCCTTGCTGGCTCTCACAAAGCACAGTATTCCTCCTAATTCATAGTGGTAACAGTCGGGAAGGAAGGCTCTGAAAATCCTCCAGTCTGCAGCTAGTCAGTCGCTGGCAGGGGTGGCCAGGATCATCACCCAGTATATCAAGTGTTTTCTGCTGCTTTCTAGAAGCTCCAGAAGGTCCTGTGCTACCATAAAGCAGCCCTGGAGTGAAATCCCACTGACAAGCAGCAGGCACGCAGAGGCCTGACCTTTCCAATGTTCAGTCTGTTTTATACGGAGTATGACATGGGCTTCATTAGCTGTGTTTCAGTTCTGTATAAACTAGCCAATTTATTTAAGTGGAAAACCTTGCCGGCCACTGGACCCAAAAAACTGAGCCAAAAATGCCCTTCTTGGAATTTGTAAAGTTTATGGGTTTTTTTTCTCTATTATTTTTCATTTTCACTCCCCTTCTGTATTTCTGGATTCTGGCCAGAACTGAAGCAGAAGTACCAGAATACCCTAACAGTGGTTATTCATATTATTTTTGTATACTTGCCAACCTTGAATCCCCAAGTTTGGAAAGAAAAGGCATTCTTACAAGTTTTCTATACCCAATTCTGCAGACCAAGGCAACTTGAAAAATATCTCACTCTAGCTGTTTATCTAAATTTGATCTTCAGAACTTCCAAACACTTGTTTCTCCTTGCCTTCCCGTAATAAACACGAGGAATATTATAAAGAAATACTCATAGTGGCTTATATCACCTAATAATTGCTGTCATTCATTTACCAGTTTAATAAAACACCCTAAGAGCAAACTGAGTATTTTGTCTAACCATAATGTACGTAAGGAATACATTCTAGCAAATCAATAGGTAACTATGCTGAAGCCTACATACATCTTTTGGATTAACATCTTTACCAGTTTCAAAATGAACAATATCCTGTAACTGCAGAAAATACCTAAAAAACTGTTTTCAGTATTTATTACCAGTGTCAGGAATAGTGGTTTCTTACTTGTATATAATCAGTTAGGGACGGATTTGCCAAATTCTGAAGACCTTTTTAAGGTTCAATTCTAAATCATGTTACCACAGGAATATTTGTTCATGATTTTATTACATGTTTCAACAAACCTCCTCAGTATTTGATTTTTTTCCCCTCACAGCCGAGGACAACATTTAATATGGAAAACAGATGCTGAAGCCGCCTATGAGTTATATCAAATGCAGAATTCACTTTTCAACATTATAACCAATGACAGCTTGAAAAGCAGACAGTCATTAATGCTTAATCATAAAGAGATAAAGTGTGATCAAACAGTTATAACCCCACAAGTGATGATCCATTCTAAAATATGGAGAGGATTCAAAACACAATTCATATTTAATCATTAACAGTTCAAATGTTTGTGATCAAATATTGTTATCATACCCCAAGAGATGATCTGCTTCAAACCACACACAAGATCTAAAATAAGGAAGGTATTTACTTATTACCATTAACAGAGTTATTATAAGCGCTTCATATGTGAAAAAACATGTTACAGAAATAAAGAAATGGATATTCAAATATTACTTTATCAAAATGAAGATTTTAATTTTTCACATTTCTACGCTAAAATGTACTTCAGAAGATGAGTGTAGAGCATTAAAAAAGCTTTTATTCTTCATTCAAAACTGAGGACTGACCTTTCATTGTAAAAGTAGTTTTACCTTCACTTCTTTCATTTAATTAAGATTTGATTTTTCAAATAAGGGACTAATACTGCTTTTTAGCATGTCCAAGCTACAAAGTATTTTTACTGCTAATACTGACTGCACTTTTAGTCACCTTCCTTGTCCATAAATTCAATGATACATTCAGTGACGCCTGCCACAAAGATAAACTGCAAATAATATCCTGGTAATAAGTCCAGATATTTCTGGAGATTCTTAATATCATTCCCTTTCCCACTTGTCGCTCCAAAATTTGGGAGAGAAGGCAAAGGAAAATGGTTTCTTCCAGAAGAATGAGAACTGTGCATACTGGACTCCGTAAGCATCACTCTGCAGATTAGGAGCAAGCTGGAAGGCACTGACATTATCATCTGGCTGCAAGGGCAAGCACAAGGAAGGTGGAAATGAGAGTGCAGTTGGCCCTGCCAGGAGTAGTTTTTCTTACTGCCTATGAATATTCAGGATATCCAAGCCAAAGGCAAGAAGGGTGCAGCTGTTGGCAATGATCTATCACAGCTAAAGACACAGCCAATAAACAATTAATCATGTACATTTTTGCCATGGAAAACAACACTTTATAATATATTACAGGTAAGAAGCTATTGCTGTGCAAAGTGCTAGAAATGAGAACTGATGTATAGAGCTCTGAGAGACCTTCTGCAAACTGCATCATGGATTAAACTTTCTAATTACATGATCATTCATGACACCTTCTTCTAGGACAGATGTATTCACAGCAGTGTTACAAGGCCAAAGTTCCTGTGCTGAAAGAACCGCAGGTATCCAACAGATACTGAACATCTATAAACAAAACTGGACCACAGACACTTGGCCTAATTCCATTCCATTCCATTCCATGTGTAGCAACACACAACCCCTCCCTAAAAATATCCTCCCTTCCTCAGGGGGGAAAAAAGAAAATTGAGTAAAGCAAAAAGCAAACTCAACTGAAACCTTTATTGGGATGGGAAGCTCTTGTGTGTAGGTGATTTACAGATTGCTTATGCTGAGCAATAGGGAAGAAAAATGGGCTACTGTTGGAAAAGTAATGATCAGACACTGGGAAAAAAAATGAATTTACAATGAAGTCTATATTCTGTAACTCTGTGGATAAAAGAAACAGGAATACGATTCAATAGATGACCAAACCATATGTGCCACTCCATTACCCAGAAACTACCTGAGTGTTACATGCCACCGCAGCTAAGTCAAGACCATCTCCTTGTACGGTAATGGTCATGACAGTCCAAACGAGACTGGAGTGCAAATGTACACCAGAATAAGACCAAGGCTGCACATTTTAGGCACAGAGTTCCTAGTTGCAAAAACACCAGACTCACAGGAAAGCCTTAATCCAGATCCTTGAGTAATAAAGCACAAGCGAAAAGCTTGAACTGAATGCTAAGGACTTCCATTATTTTCTTCTAGGTGAAACTCGGAATGCAGATGGCTAAAAACACACTTGGACTTCAAGACAGCAGATTTGGGCCTCTTCAGCAATCTGCTTGGAAGAGTACCATGCGATGACAGATGGAAGAAAGGCCCAAGAAAGCTGTTAATATTCAAGGGTCACCTCCTCCAAGCTCCATAGTGATGCATCCCAACAAAGATGAAGTCAGGAGGACTGCATGGACGAACACGGAACTCCTGGACAAACACAGACCCAAAAGGAAGCCTACAGACAGTGGAAGCAAGGACAGGTAGCCTGGGAGGAATACAGGGAATTTGTCCAAGCAGCCAGGGATACCTTAAACTCCTCTATTGGATGAAATGAAAGAAAGCTGTTAAACCTTAGTGTTATAATTTTCCATTCAGCTTAATCATGTCTTTCAGACAGGTTCCCAAAGGAGCTCATAAGATACTATTCTTCATTTAAATAGATAACTTGAAGATACTCTGATTCAGAAAGGAAAACAAAAGCATTTTTCCAGTACTGCTGAGGCAATAAAACAATCATTATATATAATTTTAATGAAAACACTGTGAATTAAAAATAATCATGGAAAAAAAGTCCAGGGATCACCATGTCTCCAGCCAAGAAAGCTCCTTGAAAATACAGAAGGAAAAAGAGCAAAGGTCAGACACGGAAACATTCCCACATCTCCTTCCCCCGGTAATTTCCTCTGTGAGAAATAATGCAAGCAGCACACAACTTCCAGAAAGCAGCTCCATTTCCTTAAGAATAACAACCCCTTGCCCCTAAAAAAGCTTCCAGAAATTCAAACTCACATGAACATCAACTCTGCTTGTGTGTTGTGCTAGCTATAAACCTTCCATGTACCAGCACAACTTTGCTTTCTCAGGCAGTCCCTCACATCCTGGCAAGAGCGCAATCCTGCCAGCGGAGCAGTGCCGCTACCAGGGGAACTTGCCAGCACAGTTATGCACATTGTAAATCAGACCTTGCTGCAATCTAGACAGACCTGTGCTAGAAAAGGTTTGCACTCCAACCCCAGCCAACCTGACAACCCACGGCAGAGAGCAAGCTTTAGTCGCTGGCTAGCTGGGGGGTCTGTAAAAGAAATGCAGGTGGGCTCAACCAACTATGGCTTTCTATAAATCCTCACATTTTAATGCTGTCAGTCTTCAGACAACAACCACCTCTGCTCCATCATGGGATTATATTTTCATTTGATCTAAATAAACCTCTAAGAAGTTCTTTGTTTCATTTAGATCATGACAATAGTGTCCGTTTCCTTCCTTGATAAAAAAGTGCACATTTTTCACATATGCAAACAAAGATTCATTAATATTCCTATATCCTGCTTTAGAATACATCAAATTCTAGCATGCACCTTATATAAATTAGCCAAACTCCTGCCATGTTATCTACTTCAAATGGTTTTTAGAAGTACTTTTCACTTACGAGAAACATTAATAGATTGCATGGAACTACATGATTTATACTCTAAAAGTGCCTTTAGACCATTGTATTTAAATGACAGGAGATACAGACATGAGCTACGACAATGGTTCAAAGGAAGCAAGCAACAAGGATTACCGATGTTAGGTGCGTTTCTCAAAGTAAACTAGGCTAGACATGAGAGGCAAAGAAAAATGGGAATGCAGAGGGGCACAAACATGAATAAATGATCTACAAACCACAGGTGGGAGCATAGTCTACACCACCCCTGCACAGACTCCTCAGCCTAATGAAATCACTATGTATTGCCCTAGGGCTTTCAGCAGGCACCTTCTCTGTGACTCCCTTTGTGTCAGAAGCCCTCTGTGTCACCCTAGCTTTGATTCAACAAACTGTTAGTCCCAACTTCCAACATACTATTTGATTCCAGTGAAGCCAATGGCACCAAATTGCATACATTGTTTACATCTTTTGCTGCACTGAAGGGAGTATGATTATTAAGAGAGGGGACAGGAAATCAATAGCATGGAAAATAGCAACATGAAAAGAAAGTAAAAGCTGGAAGTTTGATGGAAGAAGACGTGCATTTAAGTAGAAAGAGGAAATGTAGACAGAGCATTGTTACTGCACTGAAGATGATGGGAAACTGATAGCATTACAAGGTCCAGAAATATAATACAGGCAAAACAACTTCCAGCCTGAAGCCTGCCCTGCTGGAAGAGTTCTGCTATCTACATGAATGAAGTAAAAAATGCGAATAGAACCTCATTTGCTTCCACATGATAACCACTGTTTAAAAATCTACTGACTTTTGCTTTAAGAGAAATCTCCACCCTTTTCAGCTGGATGAAGAAAATCCAAATGAAGAAAATCCGAAAAGCTGAGATGAAGCAAAGCTGTCATCCAACCTCAGACATAACTTCATGCTTTTCCATTTCTAGTATCTTCACTCACAATGAAACTATCTTCTTTGTGAACTTCACCAAATATATGGCATCTACAAATGAATTAATCTTACTGATTACCTAATACTAGCTGCCAGCTCTTGCACAATATATGCTGGAATTAAGCACAGTATATGCTTAATTCCAGAACAATAGATAACTGATCCTAAAGTCTACTTTTATATCTGAAAATGTAAAATCACAGAGCCTATAGATGCTACAAGCATCTATAGCATGTATATACCCACGTAGCAAAGGCACAAAACCTAGATTACAATAATTTCTTTTTGTATCTAGCAAGATCAACCACCAGCATCCACATGGCCCAGAGAAATCAGTGTCAATGATCATTCTGCACAACTTTTAGCTTCTTGCTTACAGTCAAATCAAGCAACAACAATCTTCACTATGTGAAGGCACATTACAGAATCACTTCAGTAAGTCTTCCAGTTCTTAAGGAGATACTTAAATCTCACCTTCTGGGATAGCACTACGGTCAAAATAAAAATATTTCAAGTCCTTTTGTGATTCCTTAAATAATAATAAAGGAATTCTATCGTCAGATGACAATCTTTTAAAAAGCTTTCTTTCCAGGCAGCTGCCTATTATACTTAACATGCTGAACACAACATGAGTCAAAGAGCAAGAGTACGTTATCGGAGGTGCCAAGTGCACAAGGTTAAAGGTGAAATTTTATTAGGTCAAAGGTGATATAAATCTTCTGCATCAAAGCAGAAGGGTCACAGACAAGAGGTATATAACCCAAAGACATCACAGATGACAAGTAATAACTTTAAGTAGTACAAGTGCGTTCTCATCACGGATACCTTCATTGACTTAAAAACTGAAAACAGTGATGAGTAAGTAACTCAGTATTACAATGCTCCCTTGAAATATGGTTTTACTTCTATATAGTACATTAGAAAGTTTTCCTCAAGTATTTCAAAACTCAGTTAAAGCTACTGAATGCTTTAGTGGGGGGGAAGCACCATTTGGCACGGAAAATGAGGTACACAAAACAGATTGCTCTGGTAAATAAAACTGCTTTTCTACTTTACAATTACCATATCTTTAGCATGTGTATCTTATTACTGCTCTTCGGGGAAAAAATAACCCAATCCAAACAACAAACAAAGCAGAGAGGGCCTCAGGCCAAGCAAATTTCAGACTACAATAGTATAGTTCAGAATTGTGTATTCAGGCTAATGAAAATATAGCTATAAATAATACATTAAATATCAAAACAATGGAAGCATCTGTATGTTGCCAGTATGCCAAATACTGTGCACCATCTTGATTAAGGACATTTAAATCATAGAATCATAGAATCATAGAATAGTAAGGGTTGGAAAGGACCTCAAGATCATCGAGTTCCAACCCCCCTGCCATGGGCAGGGACACCTCCCACTAAACCATGCCATCCAAGGCTATGTCCAACCCCACCTTGAACGCCACCAGGGATGAAGCATCCACAACCTCCCTGGGCAACCCATTCCAGGGCCCCACCACCCTCACAGTAAAGAATTTCTTCCTCACATCCAATCTAAACTTCCCCTGTTTAAGTTTAAACCCATTACCCCTTGTCCTCTCACCACAGTCCCTCATGAAGAGTACCTCCCCAGCATCCCTATAGGCCCCCTTTAGGTATTGGAAAGCTGCTATGAGGTCTCCACGCAGCCTTCTCTTCTCCAGGCTGAACAGCCCCAACTTTCTCAGCCTATCTTCATACGAGAGGTGCTCCAGTCCCCTGATCATCCTCGTGGCCCTCCTCTGCACTTGTTCTAACAGTTCCATGTCCTTTTTATGTTGAGGACACCAGAACTGCACACAATACTCCAAGTGAGGTCTCACGAGAGCAGAGTAAAGGGGCAGGAGCACCTCCCTCGACCTGCTGATCACACTCCTTTTGATGCAGCCCAGGATACGGTTGGCCTTCTGGGCTGCAAGCGCACACTGAATCCAGCTCATGTTCATTTTTTCATCAACCCACACCCCCAAGTCCTTCTCTGCAGGGCTGCTCTGAATCTCCTCCCCGCCCAACCTGGAGCTGTGCCTGGCATTGCTCCGACCCAGGTGGAGGACTTTGCACTTAGCATGGTTAAACTTCATTAGGTTGGCATCAGCCCACCTCACAAGCGTGTCAAGGTCCCTCTGGATGGCATTCCTTCCTTCCAACTTATCAACCGAACCACACAGCTTGGTGTCATCGGCAAACTTGCTGAGGGCGCACTCAATCCCACTGTCCATGTCACCCACAAAGATGTTGAACAAGACTCGTCCCAACACCGATCCCTGGGGGACACCACTCGTTACTGGTCTCCAGATGGACATTGAGCCACTGAGCACCACTCTTTGCGTGCGGCCATCCAGCCAGTTCTTTATCCATTGAGTGGTCCACCTATCAAATTGATGTCTCTCCAACTTAAAGAGAAGGATGTCATGTGAGACAGTGTCAAAGGCTTTACACAAGTCCAGGTAGATGACATCAACTGCTCTGCCCCTGTCCATCAGTTCCGTAGCCCCTTCATAGAAGGCCACCAGATTGGTCAGGCAGGATTTCCCCCTAGTGAAGCCATGATGGCTGTCCCCAAGCACCTTGTTGGTTTTCATGTGCCTTAGCATGCCTTCCAGGAGAATCTGCTCCAAGATTTTGCCAGGCACAGAGGTGAGACTGACTGGTCTGTAATTCCCCGGCTCATCCATTTCCCCCTTCTTAAAAATGGGGGTTATATTTCCCTTTTTCCAGTCATCAGGAACTTCACCTGACTGCCATGAGTTTTCAAATATGATGGACAGTAGCTCAGCAACTTCATTTGCCAGCTCCTTCAGGACCCGCAGATGGATTTCATCCGGTCCCATGGACTTGTATACATTCAGGTTCCTAAGGTGGTCCCGAACAAGATCCTCCCCCACAGTGGGCCCAGGGTCCCCACCCTCACCATCCCCGTGTCTGCCTTCCAAGACTTGGTTGTTGTGGTCAGAGCATTTGCCCGTAAAGACTGAGGCAAAGAAGTCATTAAGAACCTCAGCCTTCTCCAAATCCAGGGTAGCCAGTTCTCCCGATAGCTTCTGGAGAGGGCCCACGGTGTCCCTAACCTGTCTTTTATTGGCAATGTACCTATAAAATCCCTTCCTGTTATCCTTAACATCCCTAGCCAAGTTTAATTCTAAGTGGGCCTTAGCTTTCCTAACCTGGTCCCTAGCTTCCCGGACAACATCCCTGTACTCTTCCCAGGCCGCCTGACCTTGCTTCCACCTTTTATAAGCCTCTTTTTTCCTTCGAATTTTGCTCAGCAGCTCCTTATCCATCCAAGGAGGTCTCCTGGCCCTCCTGCTGAACTTCCTTCTAGTTGGGATGCATCGCTCCTGAGCTTGCAGCAGGTGATCCTTGAATATCAACCAACAGTCTTGGGCCCCCCTGCCCTCTAGGGCTGTATCCCATGGAACCTTACTGAGCAGGTTCCTGAAGAGGCCAAAGTCTGCTTTCTTGAAGTCCAGGGCAGTGAGCTTGCTGCACGCTCTTCTCACTGTCCTGAGGATCTCAAACTCGACCATCTCATGATCGCTGCAATCAAGGCTACCCTGGAGCGTCACATTCCCAACCAGCCCTTCCCTGTTGGTGAGGACGAGGTCAAGCTTGGCACCTCTCCTTGTCGGCTCCTCTATTACTTGCAGAAGGAAGTTGTCTTCCATGCAATCGAGGAACCTTCTGGATTGCTTGTGCCGGGCCGTACCATCCCTCCAACAGATATCGGGGTGGTTGAAGTCTCCCATGAGAACAAGGGCCTGCGAGCGTGAGGCTGCTCCTATCTGCCTATGGAGCGCTTCGTCCAGCAAGTCCCCTTGGTCAGACGATCTGTAACAGATCCCCATGATAACATCACCCATCGCTGTTCTCCCTTTAACCCTGACCCACAAACTCTCTGTCGACTGCTCACCTGTCCCCAGACAGAGTTCCATACTCTCTAGCCTATCCCTAACATAAATAGCAACTCCCCCTCCCCATCTGCCAGGCCTGTCTTTCCTAAAGAGCCAGTAACCTTCCATTCCAACACACCAGTCATAGGTGCCATCCCACCATGTTTCTGTGATGCCTATGATATCATACCCCCGTAGATGTGCACACATCTCTAATTCCTCTTGTTTGTTCCCCATACTACGGGCATTTGTGTAGAGGCATTTGAGCCGAGATCCCATTGAAGCCGGCTCATTGGCTGGAGCAGCTGGAATATCTCTACATTGCTCCAAACATTTACTGTACGTGCTGCCAACCGACTGGGTGTGTTGGGAGGGAACGACGCCCCCCTCCCCCAACACATCTAGCTTAAAGCATCCTTGACCAGCCTGGCAAGCCTCCTACCAAATCCACTCTTCCCCTTCTTTGTCAGACCAGCTCCACCAGCCCCCAGTAGACCTGGCCTACTATATTGAGTCCCATGGTCAAGGTACCCAAACCCCTGACTATAGCACCACCCTTCTAACCATTTATTAACCTGCCCAATCCTCCTAGCCTTTTCAAGGTCCTGCCCTGTATCCTGGAGAATTGACGAAAAGACAATCTGAGCTCCAGAGCCCCTAACCACCTCTCCCGGAGCCCTGTAGTCCTTCTTTATGGTCTCCGGGCTACCGCTATCTATATCAGTAGCACCCGCATGTATTACCAGGAGTGGGCAATAGTCAGTGGGACCGACTAGAGCAGGCAGCTTCTCGGCCACATCCCTGATCCGAGCCCCTGGTAGGCAACACACCTCCCTTGAGCCTGGGTCAGGCCGGCAGACGGGTGCCTCTGTGCCTTTCAGATTAGAGTCCCCTACTACTACGGCCCTCCGCTTTTTCCTGGCAGCACCAGTAGTGACCTTCTTTACCAGTGCACTAGCTGGTTGCGCCTGGTAGGAGCACTGTTGCTCATCAGCCCCCTGCAGGATAGCAAAGCGGTTCTGGGTGGGGACAACAGATGTAGGAGGAAGCCCCTTGCTTTTAATTACCCTCTTCCTCCTTTTTTTGTTGTTTTTTTCTGTTACCTTTTCCCAGCTTCCTGGGTTAGCAGCCTCCTTTCCTGGGTTAGCAGCCTCCTTTCCTGCATGGGCAACAGTAGACACTCGAGGCCCCGGAACAGGCTGGTCCCGGAGCAAGCAGTGCTGCTCCCCCTCAGCTTCCCTGACACCTTTCAGCCTGGTAACAGCTTCCTGCAGCTCAGCCACCTGCTGCAGGAGGACCTCCACCAGGGAACGCAGAGTGCAGCCCTGCCCATTGCTCACGCTTCCCTTAGGATAGCAATGCAGGCGCACTCTACACCCCGAGCTCTGCACTACAGCCTCCCTTCCCGTCGGCTCCGTCTGGGTGCCTACGCTGGCCACCACCGGCGCAGCCAGAGCAGAGCTCCCAGACCGAGCCTTGCCCGTACGGCGAGTGTTCACCATCCCACTCACCACCCCGCTCGCCTGCCCGCGCAAACTGCCTCGAGCCCGCCCTGTTCGCCGCGCTCCAGGTCGCTCGCGCTCCCTGGGGCAGGTTTTTAACCAGTCAGCTCTGCCGCCGGTCCTCCTGGCACCGCCCCCTCTGAGTCAGCCGCTCGCCTCCGCTGAGCTGCAGGCTCCTGGGCAGGCCTTGAGGACTTGAAGCTCCCTCGGGGCAAGTTGCTGCTCCAAGGTGAAGCTCGTAGACGCGGAGCCTCCCCCTCCGATCAGGCGCTGCAGGCCTCCCCTCGCGAGACAGTCACCTCAGCAATGGGCCGGAAAGGGCTGATGATGCCCGGGTTGAATCAGCTATTGTAATCATCAAGCTGCTGGCTCAGTTAAAACTGTTCTCTCCTTTTGCTCCTGCACTAAGTACGCACTCAAGAAACCACACACCTTAAACTTTGGTCTTGGTCTTCAGTTCACATCAAACGTTTTGCTGACTAACACCAGATTTAAGCACAAAAATCAAGATATCTGTGCCCTCTAGTGGAACTTCTTTTTCACCAGCTGGGCACAGAAGCAGGAGTTCTAATGAGATCTGTTCTTCTGGAAGCTGGAATTGTTAAACTATCAAATTAGATGTTGTGAATAGCGCATAAAACCCAGTCAAATGAAAATCCAGTTCACTGCTTTCCTTTGTATTTATTTGAGGGAAATCCCTCAGGTTCTATTTCTAGGAAAATGGACGCAGTGTGAAGCCTCATACAAGCGATTAGGTAAACCTGGCATCTTTAAACCAAATCCAAACCCAAGTAACTCCCCTAAGCACTGCCAAAGAGGAAAAAATAAACTGAAAAGATAGTTTATGTACTTGCATTACAGTTAGGAAGGGGGAGGCAAACTGCACCTCAGCAAAAGGTTATTCCTCCACACTACTGTATCTCTCCCGATTTTTTTCCCATTTTTCCAGTGATAACCTCCTCCAAGGATTTCAGTACCTCAGAGACTTAAATTTTCCAAAGCTTTTCAAAAAGGAAAAGAAAAGATGTTACCACTAGCTTTCAGCTGCAAAGGAAAGGAGGAGACAGCCAAAAATCAGAAGTACTGAGCAGTGTCATTTGAATCAGGTTGACTGGAAACATTTCTGAACACAGTGAAGTTGAACCTGAATGAGCTCTGGAGAAGCAGCTTGTACAGTATTTCTTCCTAACATCTGACAGTTATAATGCGGGGGCACCCATAAATGTTTTGATAAAACAGAACTCAAAGGCTGACTGCTAGAATTTGTCTTACAGGAAAGGCCTTGACTTAATACTGTAGTTCAGTTCAGGCAGCAACAACATGAAATTAAACCAGACAACCATTCACAAGTTTTTTCTTCAAAACAGCACCATTTCTTGATTTACTATAAAATGTCCTCATTTTTTCCTAAAAATCAAAGTGCCAATTCTTCTGAAGAAGTTACTGAGAAAACTCATTACTGCTCCTTCTAGCAATGCTAACACTTGCAAAACATTTCCAATCTTACATTTGAAAGTAATTTAGCACTGCAAATTTCAGCATGAGTGAGGGACCTTGAAGCAGAGGATACCCCACATCTGATTACCTAAAAATGACTAGAGCATTTCAAACAACAGAAAGGAACAACAACAACAAAGTAAGTCAAGACATCAGATTTTTATGATGAAAAGATATAGTGAGATGAAAAATGCCTTTGGATTAACAAAAAAGCAGCATGTGACATTTTATTCACAACCTATTTTAAATGGCAATTGCCTGAAGTATCTGAATCCACTGTTTCATTCACTCCTTTTCACTGGTAGTCTCTATTTGAAAAGGCACTATTATTCCCATGCTAACACAAATATTCTTGTTCAATTCCTTTATAAGAATTTCCAAGACTTTCCTAAGTTACTCAGCTGGACGGCATTTTAAACTGGAAATAACATAGAAAAACACACTACATAGGAAAAAACACTATAAAACTTACCACTTCTTCATCTGAAAGCTCTCGTCCTTGTATACTACTGTTCTCTCGCACAGCCTGTTGGTGTTTTTTCCCTTTAATGTGGCTAAAAAGGTACACTTCTGATGAAATCTGTAATGACAATGACTTAACAGTCATTTTCCCCTCAATAATTATGCTAATAATTACATCAGTAATTCATAAATCTATAAACAACAGTATTATGCAGGACTGCAGAGTAAAAAGATCTCCCTGCTTCCTACTCAGTGACTATATGGCTTCCTCTTCACCATTCCTGGGACATGTGGAATGGCGGACCCAAGAAGAAATACCCTGTTGAGATTAGAGATCTGCCTGGCAAAATACATTGCTTCCAACACAGACCAAAAAATAAGATACCTAAGGAAAATAAAAGAGGAGACAAAGCAAACACTGTTTCTCCCATTCAGCAGTTTTAAGCCTCCAACCAAACTCAGTTCAAGAACTTTTTTAGCTTGATGTTGTTTCCCTGTACCTAGTAACCTTCAGCAAATTTCAGTACAATGAGACTTGTCCAGTCATCCCCTGAACTAAACTCAAATATCCACAAGACCTTGTAACAAGGTGTTCACAGCTCGGCTACCTGCTATGTGAAGAAACATATTTTTTACTTTTAACTCTCGTGTTTAACTACCTTCATTTGATGATAGTTACAAGCTTTGCTTTATTTGATGCTCCTGAATTCTTGCTTTTCTTAGAAGAGACAGCTAATAACAAAGTACTGTCCACACTCTCCATTCCACCTACAACTCTACAGTTCTCTCAGATGTCCCCTAAATCACCTGATTTATAGACAGAAAAATCCAAAACAAGGTGCACTTTACAAGAGCAGAGCAGGGACACAGTGGTTGTGCAATACTCTCATCTGTGACTGAAGCATAACTTGTAGCTTCAGGCCTTAGGTTGGCCTTGCATTTCTGACAGTATTCCTTCCCTCTACCCAACTTACCATCACATTGCATAATGAGCACTGTTTTTTTCGTTCATATGGTGTAAGTTTTGGTGCATAATCAGTATTAGCATGTCTTCCACTACTTAATTCAGCTGCTTTCTCTTTTCTTTGTTCAATTTGTTCCATGTGCCTTCTAATACTTTCATCATGCTGAATGGAAAATAATCAAAGCAACAAAGAAAACACATTGAATTATAGTGAATGGAATTAAACTGTGCAAAGAAATATAAGGAATTACCAAATATTACACAGTTAGGATGAACTTCTGTTAAATTAAAACTATTTTTTATTTCTGAAAGGCATTAAAAGTCACCACACGTCACAGAGAGTACGATTTAAAAATGAATCAGCACCAATTCTGTTTTATAGCAAATCCATCTCTAAATCTTGCTGTATTTAACATTCCTGATTTTGGTCTTAATGAAACACTCTAGTACAGAATACAAGTTCATCTTTTATGCTTTTATACCTTCAGTTGAATCTTCTTCTGTAGTTCTTCCATGGCTTCTTGTTGAGCTGCAGTAAGAGCCGCCAACCTCTCTTCTCGATCTCTAACCAAAAGATAATATGGGGAAAATTTGTAATAAAGTAAAGTATGCATAAAACTCATTTATGTGTGAAACAGAACACATGACTGGGGGAACAAGCACCCAAAAGAATTAAGCTGAAGATGGCTCACTAGAAGAGAAAGACAACAAAAAGCAACTCACTTAGAGAGAATGTGATGCTTTCATTTGGATGATTTTATGAAGGTAGACATTTGAACCTTTGTAGCAAAACCTGGGTCAGTCCAACTAGAGCAATGATAGTCAACACTATAGAATAGTGATGAATGAGATGCCCTGCCACCATGAGCATTCTTCAGCCAATGGCTAGAGACAGTGAACCGGGGGGGGGGGGGGGGGGGAGACAGACAACAATGGCAAACCAAGGAAAAACCAGACAGCAATGAGGGCAGTTTGTTTTATAAAGATGTTGATCAGTGAAAGTTTGAAAATACAAACTCACAGATATAACTTTGTCCAACATCAAATGATACAGTCCAGTGACAAACTGATGCTATAAAATATTGCAATTCTAAATGTTCAGCATACCAAAGGATAGCAAAAGATTAGTCATTTATCTTACTGTCACCTTCTCTACATAGTTACAGTCAGGATGTATTTTGCTCACTGAATCTGTCTGCCCTGCATCTCTCTTCCAAAAAATGAATCACGCCTCAAACTCCAATTGTGCTCTTCACTTTTAGCAACTCTCCATCCCTCCCCAGCACAGGGCCAAAGCACAGTTGCCATGCATCTGAGTGTTAGTAAGAGCCTGTGAATTCCCTAAGCATCATCCTATTAAGGAGAAACCTGCAGATAACAGCGATCAGTAAGCCAGGAACTGGGCATGTGTCAAAGGCGAACAGAAGTAGCAAAAGCTTTCAGTAAAACAGCAATGAAGAAGTCATTCAGTGCCATTTTTTACAAGATACCCCAAAATTAGAGTTATTGAGTGACAAAACTAGAAAAGCTGACATAAAGAGCATTAGCCAAACTGCAGTGCTGTTTGGGTTATGCAGAGCTCTGTTTGTTTGGGGTTTTTAAACAGAAAACTGACAGAAAAAACAGTCATTTCTGTAAAAGCAGGAGGCTCAGATAAAGTAACATTTTCAAACAAAAAGCCACAGAAAATATAAAGGCAGATAGGAAAGAAGATGGGGAGAAAGCCAGTCTAATGATAAACACTACACACAATTGTCCTTTCAGAAAGGATAAGCAAACTCTTCCAATCAGCACTGGCATTGAGTGGGGCAAGGAAGAGATGATGGATGAGAAAACTTAGGTACTTTATGTGCTATCTCCCCTGAGGTACATGAAGAAAGACTGAACTATTTAAAGAGTTCCTGACTGCACACTATGAGCTCAAACCAATCACAACACGCGACCCAAACCCAAAGCTTATTTTAGCTATTTCTTCCAGTGTGTGTTTATTCGTCTTTGTTTAATCCTCTAAACTGCAATAAATTAATATCATTGCATACTTTGGGATCATAATACTTGAAACAAAATCCTAGAGTTTTGATTGATAGAGCACTGCCGTTACTTTTTATATGATCAGGTTACATTGCACAGTTTTATGATTCCCATCGACAAGACCAAAATTTTCCACATTATGGATTTCAACTCTCTGGAATATAAAATACTCTGACATTACATTTAAAACCTTGCTGGAAACAAGTTAATGAAGCATAAGGGCAGGGGGGCTTTTAAAGTCAGTTTTAGGTACACTATTCCTTTCATACAGATGCTTTAATCACCACCAGATGCACATGGCAAAGCTTATACTGAAGAAAGTTTAAGCAGATATTCCAAAAATTACTAATTCCAGCAAGTACTAAATCTTCAGGATAAAAGACAAATCCTAGCAGCAAGGGAAAAGAAGCAACAAAACAAAACACCAAATGATACCCAAAGGTTCCACCAAAATAGGCCAAAGCTCTCTTGTGTAATCAGCATCTGGTAAAGGAAAAGATAATCAAGCATGGTACTGCAATAGCAAGTACAAAGCATTTGAAAACCAAATGCCGTAAGAGCAAATATAGAGGACATCTGACCTCTTCCTCAGGGACTGTAGTGACAGGACAAGAGGTAATGGGTTCAGACTTAGACAGGGGAAGTTCAGGCTGGGTATAAGGAAGAAGTTCTTTACTGTGAGGGTGGTGAGGCACTGGAACAGCTTGCCCAAAGAAGTGGTCCATTCCAAGGCCAGGTTGGATGTGGCTTGGAGCAACCTGGTCTAGTGGAAAGTGTCCCTGCCCATGGCAGGGGGTTGGAACTGGATAATCTTAAGGTCCTTTCCAACCCTAACTATTCTATGATTCTATGAAAGACAGTACTACCGGAAAGCAAACTGAAACTGCTGGTCTTCACGTCATAATGAAATATAAATGGGCTGCTACAAAGGAAAGTAGCAGATATAGAACTGATTAAACAAAAAGAGCAAATAACTACACGCCTTGAGCCTTTAGAGAAGTTCTAACCATAGAAGACTTCAGAAGGCAAAGCTGTCAATGGGACAATTATCCCCATTTGCTCGCTGATGAGGGTTTCCTAAATTTCAGAAAGATCCAGAAGCGTTACACAGGTAGTGTCTGTCCTCCCTAAATAGCCTAACCGAAACTTCCCGTCAGTCCTAATCTTCTTCAAGTGCCTGTGAAGGACAAAAGATATTGAAGGATCCCTCCCAGCCCACTCCATCTCATTGTGACTTCAGCTTAATATACCGAGGAAAGATCCATGAAGTCCTGGGCAAGACCACAGACCCTATCCACAACCCATTAAACATCTAACACAAAACAGAATCTCTTTATGAAGTCAAACTAGAACTCCTCATGACTTTGGAAGATGAGCAATACACTTCTGAATATTTTACGTGGAGAAAAAAGCCAAACCTCTCCACGACAACTTTGAAAGAAACAAGCTGTGACAATACAAATGTCTGAAGAACCATTAGCGAGCACTTCTTGTCATCAAGACAAATGTTAACTTCTATTCAGGTTCTGCTTGTGGCTGAGAACCATAGGGAAAGAAGGAATAATAATAGAAGGTGAACTCAAATAGAATATGGCAAATGAAACTATGATCACTGCAGTTTTCCTGAATCAGACTTGAAAGTCAACCTTCCTTACACACTACAACGCCACCCAATTCATTCTCCCTCCACTTCATGATTGGCTCAACAGAAAGAGAGAAGAGCCCATATGAAAACTCCTTCATGAACTTCTGAAGCAATTTTTTTGAAGCCCGATTTCCCCGCTTTGTGCTTCACAAAGATAATCTCTGGTGTCTGCAAAAAGGTGAACTCAAATTGATGCCAGGAAGTCCAAAAGTTACTGGAGAGTGGAGGAAATAGGGAACCCAGGACCATTAATCTTCCTTCCTTTGAAAACTAAGCTATGAAAAAGGCAAATTATCTCAAGGTCTTGTTCGCAATAAAATTAAGATTAACATAATAAAATGCAGCTTTGCATGTTATACGGTGCATGCACCTAAGGAATACAAAAATCCATCACAGAATTTGTGATTACTCACCCGATTTCTTTTTTTAAAACTATTCATCAAGAATATTTATGAATGTTACTTTTCAAATACTAAGCCTGAAGAGCTAACAAGGTGCTGTTGTTAACTGTCATTAGAGAGAAGCTGCAGTTTGTTGGAAAGGATAACCAACAAAATGATTGCAAAGCTACCTGGCCCTCTCCCGTGCTGCATCTTCTCGTGCTTTTTCTTTCTCTTGCCTCTGCTGTTCAATTCGTGCTTCTTGCTCTTTCCTCTTCATCAGCAGCTCCTCAACTCGGGCCTGCCGTTCTGCTTCAAGGGCTCTTTTGCGCTCCTAGTCAGAGAAAAGGAAACTTTCATTTTTAGGGAAAAAAAACAAAACAAAAAGGAATCAACGAAAACTGTATTTTAACATCTGCTTATAGAATTTTATCTTGCCTTCATGATGGAGTAAGGACTGCTTTTTATTACATCTGTTTTTTCATAAGCAATCTGGAAGTGTACTTTTCACTCATAACAGTCACCCCTTAGAAATTCAGACACTTTTAATTATATATTCTCTCAAAAATAGTTTTATTCAGAACTTTTGGGGTATACTCTGCCTCAAAAATGGCTTCTGAGCCACTGAAATCAAGGAGGAGATAGAATTAGCTACTAAATTCTAAGCTCTGGCTGGATTCACAGGTGAGCTTCAGTTGTGGTGATCTCAGGCATGTATAGAGAGGGAGGAGTTTACACAAGAAGAAAACTGATGGTTTAGATTCTAACATAGGGAACAGTGCCAAAAAAGTGGATGCATGAGACTGGAAAAACTTAGTATTGAAATGACGTAGGCATACAACAAAGAGTGTATTTCTGTTTTCTCTCTAAGTTTTAAGAGTTGCCAAAATAAAAGGCTTTTCTTAAAATGAAGTAATAAATAGTTGTAAAAAAGAAGGTTAAGACAGGCGTGAATCAACTACGCAGCATTTGTAACACCTCTGCTGTAGAAGCTTCAAGACTTGTCTTTCTCTCTCTCTCTGCTGCAACGTTATAAAGGAAGAACATATCACACTTTTCCAACAAAAGAAGGTAAGAACAAAGGAGGTTAAGAGAGAAAGCAAAGACTGCATAGCTAAAACAAATCTGTATTTGTTTCCCTGCAACAATAGATACATTGTACCTGAACTGCTTCATCACGTGCTTGTTTTTCCTCTTGTCTTCGTTGACGCTCCTCTTGTAACTCATTTAAGCGTTGTTCATATTCTTTCAGTTTATTCAACACATCATGACGTTTGTTCTGAGCTTCTAAGGTGTTTATAAATGCAATTTCATTTACCTGCAAGTCATCACAAAGTGTCAGAAAAGATCCCAGAAGTTGAAAAAAGTTTCATTCTTAGAGAATTCCCTCTATTTTTTTACAATCCATTCGATAATTAAACTGGATTGGAATGGGTTGGAAAACTACCAAGTTAGGAATAAGGCTTTGGGATTTTGTTGGAGTTTTTTGGTTGTTTTGTTTGGGTTTCTTTTTGTGTTGCTTTAAACAGGAAAGCCCATGGAATATGAACATTAGAAACTCAACTGTACCAGAAAAACAAAAATTTTGGGCTAAATACCAGGAAAATCTTCCCAATCTTCTCAGCAATGAGACTTCGTTAGTCTAATCTCTCTTTCACAAAATGAGGAACGCTAAGACCCAGCAGGATAAATCAGTAACATTTGTTATGCACTAGTAGAATCCAACAGGTCTTTTGATCTAACTTTAAATATATAGGTACTTAGTGAATAAAAAGTGAAACTATCCATACTGTGTATAAGAAAAAAAAAGAAGCAGCTCATTGTCCTGATCTTTCTTATCAGTATACTTCATAAACTTACATATTATTTTTCAACCACAAGACAGTGCAATAGACAAGAACACAAAAGAAAGAATATGAAAAGGCTAACTTGAGTACTTCAATGTGTACTCTAAAAATCTCAAAGAGGATGCTCTCGCACTACTTTGGTTCATGAGGGTAATCAATATTTTGTCCTCACTACAAGACTGCTGAACAAAATTCTTGTCAACTTTAGGCTTTTAAATACAAATGCTCTAGAAACTTCTATGGATGAGGAAAATCAAACTCAATTAACTTCCATTTAATAAAAATCAACATTTTAGATCAAAAGTTTTTGAGGAAAATCATAAAAATTTATCAGCTATAAACCATACTTAATGATTTGTGATTGAAACAGAAATTACCTTGACACGCTTGTGAGGTGGGCTGATGCCAACCTGATGAAGTTTAACAAGGCCAAGTGCAAGGTCCTACACCTGGGTCGGAGCAATGCCAGGCACAGCTACAGGTTGGGCAGAGAAGAGATTCAGAGCAGCCCTGTGGAGAAGGACTTGGGGGTGTTGGTCAATGAGAAAATGAACATGAGCCGGCTGCAGTGTGCGCTTGCAGCCCAGAAGGCCAACCGTATCCTGGACTGCATCAAAAGGAGTGTGACCAGCAGGTCGAGGGAGGTGATCCTGCCCCTCTACTCTGCTCTCGTGAGACCTCACTTAGAGTATTGTGTGCAGTTCTGGTGTCCTCAACACAAAAAGGACATGAACTGTTGGAACAAGTACAGAGGAGGGCCACGAGGACGATCAGGGGACTGGAGCACCTCCCATATGAAGACAGGCTGAGAAAGTTGGGGCTGTTCAGCCTGGAGAAGAGAAGGCTGCATGGAGACCTCATAGCAGCCTTCCAATACCTGAAGGGGGCCTATAGGGATGCTGGGGAGGTACTCTTCATTAGGGACTGTAGTGATACAACTAAGGGTAACGGGTTCAAACTTAAACAGGGGAAGTTTAGATTGGATATGATGAAGAAGTTCTTTACTGTAAGGGTAGTGAGGCACTGGAATGGGTTGCCCAGGGAAGTTGTGAATGCTCCATCCCTGGCGGTGTTCAAGTCTGGGCTGGACATAGCCTTGGATGGCATGGTTTAGTGGGAGGTGTCCCTGCCCATGGCAGGAGGCTGGAACTGGATGATCTTAAGGTCCTTTCCAACCCTAACTATTCTATGATTCTATGATTACATGATTACATGCTGTACTCAAGAGTTCATGCTCTCCACTAAAGAAATGAGCAAAGAGAAGATACGTGGCCAGACAACAACAGATCATGTAAAAGGGTGGCAGGATAACATTTGTTGCTATGTTCACTGACTCAAATCCATTTGCAGAATGGATTTCACAGTTCAGTAAACAAGTAAGCACTGGGAATTTAGATAACCAATTGGGTAGCAGCAATTACCATAGTCTTCAGCTATACGAATCTTCAGGTATTTCTTTGAAGCGTTCTGGCCCAATTAACCTTTATTTCCAGAACACAAGAACCTCAAGAGGCAGCAGATCTTACACATTTAACTACACACAATATTTGAAACATCTGCTTAGTTGGAGAATTATGGCAAGTGTGATTTAGTTAATAAGATTAGAGAAATCACACTGGTGTAATGAAATAATAATGAAGGTACGTTAGACTCGATTGGGTAACGTAGGAATCATTTTAGTCCCAGTGACAGAAACGGCAACTTAATAAAAATGCTAAATCAGTTTTGCTGAACTCAGAGTTAGGCTTTTCATGTTCTTTCTTTTGTATTCTTGTCTATAGCACTGTCCTGTGGTTGAAAAAATAATATGTTTATGAAAATAACACAGATGAACAGCTACATCAATCACAGCTGGGATACATGCTCATTAGATAATGCAACACCTTAGATTCAAGGAGATGCAGCTTTACTTGGGAAAAAGTCTTTAAAAGTAAAATATTCCATTTACACTGTGCTGGGTTTGGCTGCAATGGAGTTCACTTTCTTTCCAATACCTAGTGTGGAGCTATGATTTGGATGCGAGCTGCAAAGAGTGTTGTTGATAACACAAGGGTGTTTTCATTACGCAGAGTCAAGGCCTTTTCTGGTCCTCACCCCACTCCACTAGTGAGCAGGCTGGGGGTGCACATGAATTTGGGATCGGACACAACTAGGACAGCTGACCCCAACTGAACAAAGGGATATTCCTGTAGGTTTCTATTTATTTCCAACTGTTTAACAATATTAGTGGTACAAAACCCAGCAATGGAGCTGTTAGTAAAGGATACAGAATGCTGGATCTAAAATGGATATTTAACAAAGGAGATCAATGAGCTCTCCCCACAACTCTTGGCTTTTTTACTGCAACCTATCTTTTCTTCCACTCCAACCCACTGAGATGTCTAGTAACAGCTGCTTTAAATTCATATTATAGAAAAATTCTCCATTTTAGAGATTGGCACTTATCTGCTTCACAGTTCACACATGTTCATATCTCACTTGTACCACCTTCACAACCTACTCACGAGCATTCTGAGGTACAAAACTTATACAAGCGTAACTATTGAATAGTTCCCCTTTAAACCAAAATAACTCACCTTAGCTTCTTCCTCTTGTGCTTTTTTCACAATTGCCTGGAGCTGCACTTCACGTTTAAATTCCGCATGAAGCAGTTTCTCCTCCATCATCCTACGCCTTTGATCTAATAATTCTTCTTTCCATTTTCGTACCTCCTTCTCCTATATGGAATGAGTACGTTCATTACTAACAAACAGCCTGAATTTTCCTCAGCGTTTTGTATTTTAAGCTTTATTTGCAGTAATGAAACATTGTGATGACCTACAAAGACCTGCACTAAGATTAACCCAAAGTACACTGATTTGCTAACTGCTTTAACTTGGTAAGTTACATCATTTAGTCTAAAGGCAAAACATTTCTTTCATTATGCCTTCCCTGAATGTGAGTCAGTATAGTATGGCAGCAACACTCTCACAGAGTTCATCACTGGAAACAATGCTTTCTTTAGTACCTTTGATGCACAAGTCACCTGCAAAAACTATGCGAACTCAGACAACATTTCATTCCATCACTAATCTCTAACATTTACTAGATTACATGAGGGAAAGAAAAGCTGTTCTAAAAGACAGCAGGCCAGCTCCTTTGTACTACAGCAAGCTTACCCTCTCTATTAATTTCTGAAGCTTCAGTGTCTTTTCTTCACGTAACTTTTCTCTCAGCTGTTGAGCTTTCATTTGTTTCTCTTCATGTTTCTTTTTGGATTCTGCTATTGTTCTTTTAATAAAAAGCAAAGCAGAGCAAAAATGAGACAACATGAACTGACAGCACTGCGAACATCTCTGTGCTGTTTCCAATAGGAGAAAACAGACTGCTGGAGGGCAATTATTTCCCCTACATGTAAATACTGTTCTTCCAGTCTTGAAATCTTTATTTACTGGACAATGGAGCACCAATACAGCTCGTTATGAAAATAATATAATGATTTCTATAACACTTTCCACCCATAGCCTTAAAGAAAGCAGATTTATGAGCAGTTTCATGCAGCCACGAATTTGGTTGCTTGTTTTCACTGGCTAATCAAGACAGGTAACAACTCTAAAACCTTTTGCGTGATGGTGATGACAGCTTCTCGTGCATGTGTATTCCATGTCCAGGTGGACGTGCAGGCTCCTCTTCCACCCTGTCTCCCCAAGAATTACTCTGGCGCCATGATTCACGAGCTGTACATAAGAAAACGAAGACTTGTATCATTTAAAGACACTTTTCTGGGAGAAGTGCAATTAATGAGGCTTAGTTCCTCTTGCAGTTCTCTCTCAAATGGGTTCTCTTTAGCATAGATAAAGTGCAAACACGGACTGAAGTATCTCTAATCTCGGTGCATTTTCAATGCTTAATGATTTTACTACGCTTTTATCCACATGTTAAACAAAACCGGTTGACAAATTTTAGAATTTTAATAGAGACAGGGGAAGAGAACTGAAGAACAAAGACACACAGAGATCACCTGAACACACAAGTCCATCTTTTTTCCTAAGGAAATAACATTAAAAAATAACATAACTTGGAAAAATATTTAGATGTTAGGGGGATCTTCTGAAATCTAACTAGCCGTTTTTAAATATTTGGCTGTCCCTTCATTATAAGCACAGTAATATACAAAAATTTACCTTCATAATCTGCCAGAACATCATTCCAGTCCATAGACATACCGCAGAAAGATACGCTTCCATTGCCCATACTAGCCTGAAATATAACACGATCCAGACAGCAAAAACATAAACCATCACTTGCAGTTGTACACACATTAATAAACAGTGCCAGCCCAGCCATATTCAGCAATGGTTCCAAACTGAACTAGACTTCTCCAAGAAAGAAGCTGTTTCTGACAGTAGAAATAGAGACTTATGCTTCACCTAGAGTAGCTCCTGTGTGGTAGCAACAAAAACAGCAAGTCACAGCTCCCCCACTTTTGCATACAGAAACAGGCAGCAGGACAATGACTGCAACAGCAGAGGACTTTATATCACTCAGCACTGTGCTGCTCAGTTTAGTAAGACTAAATAGACAGTATGGTATAATTATTACATAACACTGTTAACCTTATTTGCATGTAAAAGAGGTAACATTCATGCAAAAACCAACACTCAAATTTTATGCTCGTACTCCACTGACAGCTTGAGACTGGATGCTCTAAAATAAACTGAACACTCACAGAGAAATCACTGTCATTGTCAGTCTCAATATTAATGTCATTGTTTTCCTCTGCTTCAATCTCTCTAGTTAATTGCTCTTCTTCTGCAATAGCACTGGCAATGGCTTCTTCATTTGCCTTTTCCAGGCGATCTGCTAGCTCTTCTTTCTTAGCAAGAACTTCTGCCATGGACTGCAGGAAACATGAAACCAGAAAAAAACCTCAGAATCACCAGCAGGAACAAAAAAGTGGGTTCCATATAGTTAATATGCATTATATTTTACTCAACTTCCAATTACATGCAGTTCCTTTAAAGCTGTATTTCATGAAGGCAACTAAAATATAAACCCCACTAAAACTGTTAGTTTTAACTATTTATGAGTTAACTATCAATTCATTTAATAGCTACATGAAACAGTTATGAAATTGATTATCATTCATGTAATTCCAAAACACAGTACACAAGAGCAGTCATCAAAAGCAACAAACAGTTATTCTTTAATTACTCTTTAAAATCCCTAGTGTTAGGAACTAAGTAACATACTCTGAATGGCATGCGTACTCTGACACATTAATGGCACGCGTACTCTGACACATTAATGGCATGCTCTGCTGTTATCTCTAGAAAAGGGATAATGCTTCAGAGAATTATTTAAAGATGGAATTGGATCTGCAGATCAACTGTATCTGGAAACTCTACCATGGTTAATACAATGGAATTTCAGGCTATACTTGTTTTTCAACACAAATTACAAGATGGGCAAGAATGTAAGCCTGAGTACGCTGTCTATCCCTTCTCTAATATCCAGTATCAACTGGTTCATTTCCACTCTGCTATCAATGTGCCACAATACACAAATAGGTATTTCAAGCATTTAACTACTGAGTAGTTAAATGCTCACAAGAGACACTGAGGTACCACCAAACCATCATCATCCTGAACTGTTAATAATTGAGACCCGGAAACGATGTTAGTGGTGAGATGCTGGAAATCAGCTCTAAAAATGGATACTCAACCCAGAAATTACTTAGAAGGAGTCCAGTTTTTCAAAGATGTTACAGGGAAAGCAATTTACAGGAAAACTTCTGCAAATCAGTTCTAATCTAGTTTCAGAAAAAAAAACCAAAACAACCCACAGAGCAAAACAGAACGAGGAAGTATAACCTGGATTTCATATAGCATTACTGCAATTCTCCACTCAGAGAAGCCCAGTAAAGCTTCACCTTGAAAGCTGCAGAAGTCTACAGCAAAAAAAGGGCATTCTTTTTGGCAAGCCACATACAACCAGAATTCTGACTTCACAGCTGTTGCTCAAGAATGGCATTCATCCAAGTTATTAGTTGTATAGGACAATCCAAGAGAGCAGTTCAGCTAAGTCTTAAAAGGCTACCACCTTTTGGTTCTAACAGAATTTCGATATCCCATGTGTTTCCAGTTAGAATCATTAGCAAAAACAGAATAAAAATTTAATGAGAGTCTGACTTAAAATGATGGATAGTGCAAGGAAATTAAGAATCATGGCAAATTACATGCAAAAGAAGTCATGAGAGCACAGATCTCTTCATTCCAAATAACACATTTACATCTTTCCTGTTTAAGTTCAGAAACTTTACTGGCATTACATCCTACCATGATAAGTATTTGTGCAACAAGTTATTTCTTCTATAGTAAGTACCTTACAGACTTTTTACAGTGTCTACAGCAGGTTAGCAATAAACACTGTGCAACACAGCATGAGAAAATTAAGACTTACAGTTATTATTTATTCAGAGATCTTACAAGATTTCTTACCAATCTGGCAGCACTCACATTTGAAATATCTGAGGGATCCATTTCAGTTTCAGCTTTATCTTTTTCTGTTTGATGCCAGTCTGTAATATCAGTGGTCATAGAGGAAGCATCATTTATCTGCTGAGCCTCTGAAGTACAGTCAGTATTTGTGAGAACCGGAGGCATCTCAGAAACTACTTGCAAGGAATCTTCCTGCAGTGGTGTGGCAGGGCTCGTGCTGTCTTCTGAGGTGGGTGCTGTCAACTAGAACAAGAGGCATTTGCAAGATTACCGCAATGTAACATAATCATAGAATCATAGAATAGTTAGGGTTGGAAAGGACCTCAAGATCATCCAGTTCCAACCCCCCCGCCATGGGCAGGGACAGCTCCCCCTAAACCATGCCATCCAAGGCTATGTCCAACCCCACCTTGAATGCCGCCAGGGATGAAGCATTCACAACCTCCCTGGGCAACCCATTCCAGGGCCTCACCACCCCTACAGCAAAGAATTTCTTCATCATATCCAATCCAAACTTCCCTTGTTCAAGTTTGAACCCATTACCCCTTGTCCTATCACTACAGTCCCTAATGAAGAGTACCTCCCCAGCATCCCTATAGGCCCCCTTCAGGTATTGGAAGGCTGCTATGAGGTCTTCACGCAGCCTTCTCTTCTCCAGGCTGAACAGCCCCAACTTTCTCAGTATGACTCATCAAGTCACTGAAGTCAAAAGGATTTTACCAAAATACCTGGCAGCCTTACAGGGTGTGATCCAAGTCACCCCACGTATACCACAGTTGCACATAGCCTTGCTAAAGTTGGATCTTTCGACTGAAAATCTAAGTATGAGATGTGCCTAATGCTGAGTTTTTGAAAAACATGGGAAACCTGTCCACAGCATTCTAAACTATATGGGTCACCTCCTGATTATTAACTTGCCTACTTGTGCCAACATCTTCATGTGCTTCCATAAATGTGAAATAGCCATTATTTTTAAATCCTTTTCCAATCTGGTTAATGAATGAAAGCTCTAAACAACATTACCTCTAGAAAATGCTCTAAAGAAATGTTGCAATATTTGAGCTTAGCAAACGGTTCAAAATTGTACTGACCTGAGTCCTTTCAGCAAGGGGACCTTCAGACTGATGTAAAGGATCCTTCTGTATAAGCTCTGTGCTTTCGGATACACTGCTGTCAGTGAGCGAACTCCCACACTTATTCTCTGCTGGTGGTGAAATGACATTTTCCTTGTCACTGTCACCTTTGGACTTTGGTGATTCTGCAGCTACAGGAGCTTTTGTAGCCAAAGCTGTGGACCGGGATCGAACAGGCCTTCCACGCTGAACTGTTTCCCAGCCCTCTGCATCCTTTCGATCTACAGAGAAAACAAAACACCTCATTCGAAGAGAGGGAGACTTACAAACAGAAGTACTATAAACAAGTATTTTATTACAGTATTACACAAATTGTGGGATACAAATGTTCTCTTTAAAAATCAATTAAAAAAAAAAAAATCAATGAAATACTCTTTAGCAAAGCTTTTACTTCAAGGATTGTTACCAGCTTCACAAACACTGAGCAACTCTATTCCTGGGACCAGTCCTGTTACCTCCAGAAGCTGAGCTACTCATACACAAAACCATGTGCAAATGGCAACATAGAATCATAGAATCATAGAATAGTAAGGGTTGGAAAGGACCTCAAGATCATCGAGTTCCAACCCCCCCGCCATGGGCAGGGACAGCTCCCCCTAAACCACGCCATCCAAGGCTATGTCCAACCCCAACTTGAACGCCGCCAGGGATGAAGCATCCACAACTTCCCTGGGCAACCCATTCCAGGGCCCCACTACCCTCACAGTAAAGAATTTCTTCCTCAGATCCAATCTAAACCTCCCCTGTTTAAGTTTAAACCCATTACCCCTTGTCCTCTCACCACAGTCCCTAATGAAGAGTCCCTCCCCAGCATCCCTATAGGCCCCCTTCAGGTATTGGAAGGCTGCTATGAGGTCTCCACGCAGCCTTCTCTTCTCCAGGCTGTACTTCAGCTTTTCATGCCTATTTCATGAGACAGTGAAGTGCACCAAAGCAACCACACTCTTGTTCTTCTCCGTAACAACACCGTTATAGGTCTTTTATGAAAATGTAAATGTCTGCAAGTACAGATGCAACTGCATATCTGAAGTGCAAAGCATTGTCCAGAACATGGCTTACTATTCTTCCACAAATACACTTTTCCCATTTGTTTCATTCTGATAATAAAAATGCATTAACCAGCGTCAGCTTTCAGAAAGTAAACAACAAAATAGCGCTACAGTGGAACTGCAAATTGAAGGAGAAAATAGAAAAGTAGTTTTCTTCAATTTATTTTGATGACAAATAGCTGTTAAATACAACTTGCTGATCAACACTTCTGATATATAATCTTGGGACATACCTGAAAAGCCTTCAAAGTTATATTTGTCTGCCTAAAGTACCATGTCTTAAGCTTGATCAGATCTCTAGACTATCAAGGTGAACTCCCTTCTCCATAGACAGCATTTTGTGGCCAGCGATTAAGACCAGCACATAATTTCCCAGGCATCTTGAAACAACTGTGATTCTTTTGAGACCTGATGGTACAACTCCCAAGTATACATGAGTGCAAGCTCACGTGTCTTTATTTGCTGAAAAAAACTCTTGCAAGAAGCTCAAGAACTAACTACACATGATACTTTTCAATAAACTTTCAGTTTAAGCTACTCTGAGGACCATTCACATAAAAGGAAGACAGTGATACGGGAGATCCTCTACTCCTCCAGGTAAAAATGATTAAAAACCCCTCAACACTAAATTGGCTGCTTTATAGAGGGTAAGAAGTCTGGAATGGAACAGAACTTGTATAACAGAATTCATTCTCCGGCTGTTTTTAAAGCTTTTACTAACAAAGATGGCTCTGTAGCTCAGGCATAAAGATCAGAGCTCAAACCTTAAAGCTTAACATAAAGATGACATTAAAGTTTACCATGAACATGAATAGGAACAAATGAGAGTCTACTTGGCTGTCAAAAACTGGCATCTGAAACACCCAAGGGTGGTGAGAAAACTGAGTGATTTGTGTATTATGATGAATTGCGCATTACCAACTTACAGGCTGGCTCAAAACTTGTATTTCTGATTTTTAAAGGCAAAATATGAAATGGCTTCAGAAGTAGAATACGTAAGTGCTATGCTCTCTAAAATACCACCTGCTTTCAGCAGGGACACGTAATGGTTAGGTTACAAGAAGTGACCCATTCTTACGGATTGCCAATAACATCTCAATGCAGGTAAATACACCCAAGGGGACATGAGATAACAAAATACTTTCTTCTTCCCCTCAGAACATGTATGTTTAATTTAAAGCAAGTTACAGGACATAAAAAGGACTTAATATTAATTTTCATGGTTAAAAATGCTCAAGTCTTTACATATCCCTCCAGAGCATTTCTGGTAACATAAAGCAAGTGTAGAGAAATTCTGGTACCCACTACAAGTGCTATATACTTTGTATACTACAAAGCACGGCAGTGGCACAGTCAGAAGACTGCCAACAAAAATTAAGATTATTTCAGGCCAAAGATGAAACTGTTGTACCTACTGCAGTGCCTTTACGTGGACTTGAACTGATGTTCAACATCAGTGGTAACCAGGAAACTGGAAATTAGCCTAAATTAGAACTAATGGCACTGATTTCATACTTTGCCACACTTGGTATCTAGCATTTTACAAACATTAACTGCCCATTTAACTACTGGGTTCTTCTAACATCTCAGCAGCCTACACCAATGGCTGGTGTAAACCATGAGTAACCAGCCGAGTTAACAGGGCTGCTCTGAAATTTATCTTAACTGAGCAGCTTGCACAATAGTTTTGACATAACTATATAATTGCTCACAAAGCTGAACAGTGATAATAGAACAGATGCAAAATGTAATTCCACATGATATTTTATTGTTGAAACTGTTTTACTCTAGAAAATTCACTGTGTATTTTAAACTAAACAAAATTCCAGATCTTTGTGTGACTGACTAAAGCTGATCTCTACAGCTGACTGAGAGCAACCACACCTCTGCAAAAAGCCTTTTTGGGTTCATTTCCCCTCCATGTGCATGCTTCAGTATGTACCACCGATTAGAAGGAAAAGGAAGTCAAAAAGACGCAGATTATATTTTTTGCTTTACCACAGACTTTCCCCATTTGACCCCTGTAAGCACTTTGGCTTTGTTTTCATTCCTTCCTCTTCATATGGAAAAAATACTGTTACCTACAGGACCAAGTGATCAGAACATGTCGTTACCCTCTCAGAGACAATTTTATCTTCAACAATACTCCAGGGAATATGGTTTTAATTCTGCAAGAATCACAAACACATTTACTGCAGGAAGCCCCAGGCACACAGCCTGTGTAAGTCACAGCCCTGCATCACATGGGACAAGGACTGTTTAGGCCCCTTGTATATCACAGCTGCTCCTACCCCACTGACTTTCCTAATTAGTAGGACCACAAAGGCTTTGCTGTATATAGCTTACGATAAAATTTGGCCAAGAAATGTCCCTGGCACGTAATATACAGACAATGAAGAGACTATCCAGAAGGCTGCTGAACTCAACCGAAACCCTGCCGCTGCTTTACTGCGGCAGACTTGGGGATGGCGATTCCTTTTGCCTGTCAAACAAGACTGCTGCAGGATTTCACTTCTGCTTCTTCTAAAAATCAAAGTCAACTCTTACAGAAGGCATCTTTCCTACATTAGAAATGCAGAAACCTTTAGTGGTATCTACTACCTAAGACAATTTTACTAACACCTAGATAACAAGATATATTAATGTTACTTATACCTTACTAACACTTGTACTAAAATCTTCCAATATATATTATTAAAATCTACTTAATTTAATTCTACCAAAAAACACTCCAAACAAACAATTCTTGCCTGCTCTGCCTGTTGATTCCTTGGGTTGTAGTAGTCTAAAATGACAGAATTAATGAGAATAAAATTATTCAGAGCACAGAAGAGCCATAATCACACCTATTATGGTAAGAATTAATCTTTTAGGAAAAGCCATATGTGTTTGATTTTTAATTTGTATTTGTTCACTGTCAGATTCAGAATTATTACTGATTCAAGACTCATCCAATTACTTTAACAGCACAGAAGAACTTGTGTTTGAAAGACTATTGTTCAGTGGATTCTTTAAATACAACCCAGGTTTTAATGAAAGCAAGCATTCAGACTGCTGAACTATTTGGAAGCAGTTTAACAGTTTGATGCCATCTGACAACCGCACAAGAAGTTACTCTTCCATTATAATCCACTTATCAGTTTCATATTAAGCAATTTCAAGGCACATTTTAAATAAAATGTTTGCAAAGCTGATACATTTATTAGCATTAGATCATATCTAATCTTAAGCAAAGTTAATACTCAGTAGGGCACCACTGCTCCTTCTTTCCTTCACTTTTTCCCTAAGTCTGGAATTCTTTTCATACAGCCCAGTAGCTACCTCCACATGCTAAGTACCACATGCTGGGTTTGATTACTCCCAGAGTTTTGTTAATGAATAATTCATTTGACTACCTTGATCATTCTCTAGTTTCATTTGAACCTCCCTGTCCCTGCTCGCTCTTGTATTACATGGAAGTGACAAGCCATCTGTTACCTGGAGGCCCTCACAGCCACCAGGGCCTTGTTCTTTCAAAGTTACTCCATGTGGAAGAACTGGCCAAGCAGCCTCCCAGCTGCATCAATATGCAACATCAAGAAAATAAAGCCAGGCAAGAATGTGCAAAACTCTCAAAAGTTCCACCTCAGGAGATGCATGCCCCTTCTTAAAACTCCACTTGCAAGTAATACACAATCAAAGCCCACCTGACCCTCCCCACTCGTTACTGAACTTCAGCCCCATTTATTGCTTTTTTATATCTAAAGTACTATTACTGTATCTGAGAGGCACTTTGGAAACCCATGATTGCTTGAGAATCTGGAAGCAAACCTAGAAACATGAACTCAGCTAAAACACAGTTACAGGGCAGAACACATGAAAACCAGAACAGGAAAATGAAGAAAAACCCAAAATGCAGTGGTGCAAGAAGAGGTAGATTTACAAACTGTAACAAGAGATGGTGCAATGACAAGACTAACTAGAGATGTTAACTGTCTGATTACCTTTAATGGCTACTGTTGCCTGAGTGTACTACTGTTTCTAAACCAAACTCTACTCTTGCTACAAACTAGTCTGACAGTAAGCCTGGACTGTGTTTCATGTGGTAGAAAGCACTCAAGCATGAAAGACAAAATTATATTTCTATTCAACAGTAGAGTTTAATGATGGAAATGGGGTAAGATGATTTAAACTAATTTAATTGTGCATCCAGGAAAAGAAAATCTTCTCTCTCCCTAAGGATTCATTTAGTTAAATGTGGAAATCCCATCAACCATGAAACAGATACAGCATCACACCACTGGTCCACTTCACAAAACCATTGAGACCTAATGATAACGCTGCTGGAAAATCACTGGAGACGTGTTTTAGAGGAATCTTGCCACTGCAAGCCCCAGCTGGGCTTCAGGGTGGCCAAGAGAGCATTACAGGCTGTCAGGAGGGGTCCTCCCACTTACAATGCCTGAATGTACCTAGCAGCTTGGAGTGCATTAGCTGAAGAACAAGCACAGCTCATGATACACAAGCCCCATATCTGCTTCAATAATGCATGTGAAGAGCCTCTGTGACTGACTCCCTTTGCGTAAATTTCACAGATTCTCTTGTGCTCCAATCAGTGATGTCAATTTGATCTTACCAAAGTGATTCCAGCCTCCATGCAAAGACCAGCATGCTCCTAAAGAGAATTCAGTCTGTTAAAAACATTACTATTCAGCCACAAGAAAAATCACTGAAATTCTCCAGAGTCAGTTGAATGTCAGAGATAAGGGACTGTTAAGAACAAAGCCTCTAGAAGGAAAGACTGTTATTTCTTAAAACAAAATGTTTCAAGTCTGAATTGTACAGTACATTTGATTTTGAAAATTACTGAACACTGACAGGCCAATAGCACCGGACACTCCCACCGAAGCTCATCAGCTGCAGGTAATGGGCAATAAAACACAGCACAGCACTGATTCTTCAGCCCTTTAAATGCCTAAAAGGGTTAAAGGCAAGACTTTCTGTTTTCCTTTTAGCCTCTTAAAAATAAGTTATCCATATGGAAAGGCAGATCAGTTTTATTCCCTATGTAGCTAATAAAACTGTCCATACACACAGGAACCCCTAATAAAGGTTATTTTAACAACAGCTTGGAGCCTGTCACTTCTCAATATGAGCAATAATCAACAGACAAGGGTTTCATTATGAACAGCTTCAATGACTGGCAAAACTTAGAAGTGGAATTACACCTTCTGTTACAGTGTTGAAAACTCAGCCAAACTGCTACCGTTCTCCAACCAGCTCACTGCAACTATATACAGCAAGATACTCCCTCAGGAAAACAGCAGCAATCCATTCCCATTCAAACAACTGTTTTCAGAATATGGTTTTGATCGTTCTTTGCTAACCGTAACAATCCACATGCTACTGAACTCACTTGTGCTAAACTGCAAGGCATTTGGACAAGGTATATTAGTTTCAGAATATACAAGCCTGCAAAGCACTATACATGTCTTCTAGCACTGCCAGGTTGAATGTACAACTACCTTAAGTTAATCCATGCTCTTCCAGTAATTTTTCTTAAAAAAAAAAGCCCAAATTGTGAACATTTCTTTTTAATTTCTTTCACAACACCCATTTCTCGATCCCGCCTGCTGCTTTTGCAGAAAGTTATCTGGGACCACAGGTGAAAAAGACAAATGGAAGAAATGCTTCTCTGAAGACAACCTTAGGCTTCCGGTGCGAGCAAGGAAACTATAAAGCAAATGGTAAAGTTTTTATGTCTACAAATAAATAAATCACTTCCAGAACAAAAGACCTCGCATCAGGCATTCTCCGAGGAGAATCCTTAGAGAACCAATTTGTAAGTGAATGTGGTAACTCTTGTGTTCAAAGAAAAAAGCATCAGTTGTTACTTCAGCACAGTTCTAGTAACACTGTCTCCCTGGGCACACAAAACTGACCTCATAGCAGCCTTCCAATATCTCAAGGGGACCTATAGGGATGCTGGGGAGGGACTCTTCATTAGGGACTGTGGTGAGAGGACAAGGGGTAACGGGTTCAAACTTAAACAGGGGAAGTTTAGATTGGATATGAGGAAGAAATTCTTTACTGTAAGGGTGGTGAGGCACTGCAATGGGTTGCCCAGGGAAGTTGTGAATGCTCCATCCCTGGCGGTGTTCAAGTCTGGGCTGGACAGAGCCTTGGGTGATATGGTTTAGTGGGAGGTGTCCCTGCCCATGGCAGGAGGTTGGAACTGGATGATCTTAAGGTCCTTTCCAACCCTAACTATTCTATGATTCTATGATCTTGAGCTCTTTTAGAGTCCTGGGTATGTATTATTCTTTATATTGTTAAATCATTCCAAATTGTAGCCAGTGAGATTGTCAGTTTGTGACCAACAACCTTCCATTTCTCAGGGTGCTATGCACTGGTATTTTAACAGATCAAATCCTAGTTAGTGGAAATACGGTGGAATGTTCCCTGCACATGAAAACAACAACTTGTCTCAAACATAACCACTACACCATAAGGCTGCATTAATCTATAATCTCAATCCTCTATTTAAACATTTTATTTTGCAAAATTAGACTTACTTTTGGTTTGAAAATAGGTTATCACACCCAAAACTGACTTCACATCACACCGTTGGTAAAAAAAACATAAGCCACTTAAGGGGACTTGCCATTTTTCCGCGATGACTTCGGCGCTGGAGGTGGCACACAGGTTTGTGCTGTTGTTAGCTCAGGACTCGCAGCTTTAGTTCCATGATTGGCTTTTACCTTATCAGCCCAACTTACACCAGGAGCCAGGCGGGTGGCAGAAATGGTCACTGCAGGGTTCCTAAACGAAAGTCAGAGCTCTGTTTAGTGGCTAATTGAAGAACAGAATGATTTGTTAGAAAACTTTACCAGGACACTGTCTGCCTTATCTTGGTGTTCAATGAGGCAGTCCGAGAGCTAGTTCCAAAGACTGGAACCTACTTTAAAACAAGATATAGCAATTCTTCACAAAGCTTGTCTCCTTTTCCCTTTCCAGTTTTAAAAGTAGATATTGAATATTAAAGCCTCAGCAAAATCCCTATAAATTCAACACATGGAAAAAGTAAAACTCGCCACTGAAACAAGGATACAGCAATGAATCAGCAGCTGAAGTGGTGGTGGGGGTTTATTTCTATTAGGTAACTACTTTGATAGCCCATTACATATTCCCAGTAACAGGAAAGACAGAAAATAGTGCTGCACCAGGAGAAAAATTTCCAGGTGAGATTCCTTCTACTCAGTCGCCAATGAAAGTAAATTGCCAAGAAGGTAAATTTTCATATTAAACTCTTTAAAATGTCTAATAACTAAAGAAACATTCAGCACTCTAGTGACGGACACGGAGCTCCCACACGAAACATCCTCTGATGGGGAATTTCACAATCACAGAAATAAAGATATGGTGAGTATGTAGAGCCCAATGTAATGGCTCTTCCACTGCATCTTCCTGGGTCTTGCCTCATTTCATCAGTAAGCTGGATAGAGTAGGTTGTGACTATTACTTTACAAGGGGTTTAACAAAGGATATGGGCAGTCAGTCCAAAATGTGCAGGTTTAATTGTACAGGTATATCACACAAATCCATCACACACTCTGCTCCAAGGTTAAACAAATGCACAGATTTATTTTCGATTACCTAATAAGCACAACTAAATTGCAAGTCTGGAAGGACATTCTATGAACTTTCAGGAAAGTCCAAATAACACTGATCATCCAAACTCTGAATTTCTGGAGGGACAGAACTGCAGGGTTTTCCCACTGATTTGTCTTCTGGAAGAAGTTGCCCTACAGCAAAAACCTGCCCAGTTTTATTAAAGTGAATGCAAGCAAACTTTTTTAAATTGGAAAATGGTAACACTGAGAAAGCACTCACTGTTCAAGAAATGTTGAATTCTCTTCTGTAACAGGAGTAACTCTATCTGCAATCATATGACTGATTTCTTTCTCAAGCTTTACAACACTGATCAAAACAGTCCCCCAGATCCAGCTGCCTCATTAGGTAAAGCAAACCAAGGATAAAATAGAGATCTTGCAAGTTGCAAACACATCTGTAGAAACCCCCACATAACCAGACTGTGCACTTATTTCAGGCACAGTGAAGATGTCAATTTGTCATTATCTGCTATGTTTATCAAGCCTGTCATCAAAAAAAAAAAACTCCAGGAATAAGCCCATAAATTATAAAAACACGGCTGGTTGGTTGGATTTTAATAATCCTCATTGATCCTATGGGATGCAGTATCATTTCATGTGAGGAAACAAGGAAAAGAGGCTGAGCCCTTTACTCTGGTAGTTAAATCCAACTGAGCAAAGAGACAACCCAAATGTGCACTACAGAACAATGTTTCCTTTGACACACTCTGAGGTTGCAGCAATTCACACCGAAAAGTTGTGGTGATAACAAAGGTGTGTTTAAATAATCAAAAATGGACTTTAATCTTTGTAATACTGATTTCTGAAGTCACTTATGCTTTCGGGATCCAAAGCACTGCATGATAACAAATTCTTCATACTAAGCCTTGGAAAACACTTCTGTCATTTTAAGCTTGATGTTCCATCACTGCAATCAGTCCTCCCAATTCCTTTCAATAAAAAATAATGGACATTTTCCTACTCATCTTCTCTGTGATTTAATCTATCACAACCTTCTTGTTACCTCTTCTCCAAATCCTATTCTTTTTATGTCAATACTGTTGGATACTTCTCATTGTTCCCATTTCCAGTTTCTGTACGTTTCCTACTTTTTCTACACTGCTTTTGGGAAGAGATGAAGATGACCAAAGGTACCACTATGAATTTCTACAATGGTACACCACCGCCTGCTCTCATGTCCTCTATTCCTTTCTTAATAATTCCTAGCATTCTGTCAAGATTTTCCATAGCGCCAAGTATCATGCATTTAAGCAGCCGCCTCTCAAACATTGTCAGGCAGGTATCAGTACATACGTCTACAAGGAGACTACCACTGTTGGACCAATTTTTCCATCAAACACACTTCGTGGTATTTTTGCAGAAATATTTTATATTCAAAATTGGAGAGAGCTCAATACTTAGAGGTACTGACCAGATGCTCTAATATTAGGTCTCTAACGAGGACATTGTAACTACTTATGAAACAGGGTAGTGTGTGCTTGAGATTCCAACAAACCAGAACGAACTAAAAACACACCCCTGAGAAAGATGTACAATGAACATGTATACACTCTCCAGAACTGAAACAGCACCAGACAATGAGTGCTGCTCAAAACTGATGTTCATGCATGTTTGTGCTGAATTGCTTCCAAACATTTTAACAAGCAAAAAATACTTTATTACAGCATATAATATGTACTATGTTTTAACTAGTATCAGTTTAGCTACTCACCAGAATCCTGACAGTCTCACTTTACATTCACTCTTTTTGACCTATACTTACTTTTGCACACTCAGATGGCCATTTGTGCTGCACACACTGCCAGTTTAAAAATGCCAATTACACATACTTTGATCTTTGTTTTGCAGTAGGATGAGTACTGAACAGACAACACAGAACACATTAATTGTACTTTAACTTCAGGTCTTTGGAATGACCAGTAATTAAATATATAATGAAGCAAAAAATTAAGCATTGATAGGATTTTCTTTTACAGGCCCTGTGCTTTTCCTTCATGAATGCAAATAATTACAGATATGATTTAATAAACAGCAACCAATTTATTGATTATTATAGAAAATGTGTATTCATGAACTCTGCTATAAATGAACCCCTATTTTAGCTTTAATAAACTTATGATCTGGTTTCATACCCAAAATTTAAGCTTCTCCGTGCATTTGATGTCACACTGATTCTGTCTGTTGATGGACTTGGAATCACATGGCGTCCAGGAGACATCTTCTTTACTTCCCAAGCTAATGAAGTAGGTCTGCAAGTTCAGGAAGGGAAAGTTTCAGAATGAAATTAGCAATAACTATCCCTCTATCAAATACCTCCAGTATAGCAAAACCTTTAGAACTGACCAAATATACCACCATCCACTTCTGTTATGCTGCTGACGTACCACACTTTGCCAGCAGTAACATTTACTGACACATATGTCGTTGCAAAGGTAACTGAACAGGTTAAATCACATGAAATGTTTTTATCCAAACAGACACAGTCCAAGGTGGAAGCCACGGAAGCAGGAATGCAGCTCACTGAAGATTTTGTATTTTCAACTCCTGCTGCTGAAGCTGACCCATGAAAATGACACCTGGCAATTAAAAACAACCCCAAACTTGCAGAACCCAGCGCTGGTGAAGACAGATTCAGAAAAGCACTTCCATGAAGTATTTTTTAACTTGTTCCAGTATGACTAGCAGGATTGTAACAACCCATAATCAGCTAATAAAACCACTGTCATGTTTGGTCTACTTTTTGTCTCTACCTAGGTGATGAGTGTCTGAACTCACTACTTAACAAAGCAAAAGGAAGGACTACAGTCTATCACTCCACAGGTACTACGGGTCTCATATCTTCTATAGGCACAAATTATACCAGCAAAACCCTACTTCTCATTTACATCTCAAAGCTAACACTACCAGGGAGGATAACATCCCCTCTGTGTCCTGCACAAATTCTGCCCCAAATGAAACCTTCCTGAGGCCCCAGAGCAAACCCAAAAATTGGTTCTATTTGCCAAATCTCTGCTACAAAATCAAGTTTACTGTGAGACAATATTTGCATGTGGATTAAAAAACATATATCAAATTACCTGCTTTGAGCATCGGCTTTTTCTAACTTCTCCTGTAGCTGTATCCAGTCAATCAAGGCTTTGAAATCCCTTACATAGTTATCAAGCATCATCAGGACTTCCTGAAAAGCAACCATTACATCAACCTTAGTATTTAAAAGACCCAATCCCTCACCTCAACAAAGGAACTGAAAATGAAGTAGGAAGTTTACTGGTCTGTAGTGCTCTCGGAAAGAATAAAACCAAAGAAAACCCCAGGAAACAAAAAAGCCCAGACAGTTCAGATTTTTATGTGAGCATTAAAACATTTATCCTATTGAAAACCATGCACATTTTCCATCATCTGGGCAAGCACCAACGTCTTAAGGACAAAAAGAGCAAAATTAGGCAAGAAAATAATTAGGCAAGTATCACAGTTTCAGGATTTTTTTGTCAGAGTTATTTGCTTTTAAAATCCACTAGACATATTCATCAAATAAGCAAAGCTGCCTGTAAAACCTGATAGACCTGTAAGAGACTAAACTGTCATGATTAACCTGTTTGTGAGTAAAAATACACAAGGCAACACAAAGGCAACTGCATCAAATGGAGGGAATTTCTTCTGGAGAATCCTGGGATCCCTGCATTAGAAAAAAAATGGCTTTTACGTCTCTGAAGTTTAGCAAAGTGTATCCTGTGCCTATGGACTTCCAAGTGTGCATGATTTTCACCTGATGTCTGCTTCTGTAAGTACAGGTCAGCGACAGACAGCCTGCTGTCATGTGAGATTAGTGTCACTATCGCACTAATAAAGCACTTCATGATCCAAAGGACTCTAAGTGATGTTTTGAGAGGCAAAAAGCGAAAGAGCAGAGCATTCCACTTGGTTTATAAAATCATCATGTTTGATATAAACTTGCTGAGAAAGAAACCAAGGTAAACTGCAAAGTTTACATTCTCTTCTCTGATTAGCACACCTTAACAAGTGAAACTAACTCCATATTCTTACTTATGCATACTACATTTATAATATACATTTCCAGACCTTACAACCCAGATTATACTTCTCGACCATTACTAACCAATCAATTTTCTACCATTTTAAAAATTATTTCTCAACTATACAGGGTTCCCCAAGTATTTCTGCATTTGTATATGAATAACCACTGAAAGCTGTCATCATGAACACATTTCACGGCTTGAATGATTTACATGTTCTCATAAGGTAACACAACTGGGAAGGATCTTGAGAGCAATCTGGTCCATCCCGTACTTCCTGGGTAGGATTAAACATACACCGTGAGAAATGATGTGGGTGTGCCGGAGTTTCATTCAAAACACTGAAAAATCTTGATTAAGTAGCTAGAATCTTCCAAACTGTGTGTTGGTCTCTAACAAAATCAACAGTTACGGAAAGACATTAACTTAACCTGACTTCACACTGTATCAGGAAAGATTCATATACAGAATGCCAGGGGCTGAACAGTAGGAAACTAAAAGAGTTGTTTTGGATAAAAATATCCTGAACTTTCAGAAATTACTGACTGCATCAGTTTGGTCAAATGCACACATGCAGTCATTATAGTAAGGTCCAATGACATGCAGAAACAATAAAAAATTCAAAGATAAGCTGGGATCCTGCAGTCTTTACGCAGACAGTACTGTCTATTGCCATTTGTTCACAGCAAAGCACAGCAATCAAACTCTCAGCTTTGTTCCCTAAGCAAACTACAGTTGTCTACTGTCAATGGCAGAGAAAGAAGCAATTCTTTACCATGGAAGGAGATAGGAAATCACTTCTATTCCACATATAAACTCAAAAATAATGTACTGAATGTGGCATAAGGCACCCTCTCAGCAGAGCTGATTATTGCCCAATGAAGCACACAAGCGCATTTCTAAGGGAGAAGGTTTGAGATCACATCAATCACAAACAGAAGCTGTCATAACTACCCTTCAAAGACAAGAAAAATGTGCACTGTACTCTATGATGACAACATGCTAAAATAATCCATACATGAAGTTTGGCTTCTATAAAAACCTACATCAGCACATGCAGAGTCAAAAATACAGAAACAATTTTACAGTATAAGGAAAAACACAAATGACGAAGTGTTGCTATCTTGCAAACTCTTTACTACGTCAAAGTTATATTAAAGCAAATAATTATTCACTTAAAAATATTTTGGGAACCATTACAAAAGCAAATGTATTGGTTCTTCTGTGTAGACCTATAGATTTTAACAGTAAAACTCTAAACACTGAAAACAGTAAAACCACTCCACTACAGTGCAGGTAATGAATGCACATCTTTCTGCAATCATGTCTTATTCATCTTTACATTTAATTGTCCTTTTAATAGAAAAATAACCTCTAACGTATGAAAATGCTTTTTCATACAAACTGTATGGATGTTCATTCATTTTGTTGAACACAAATGCATGTCTGAAATTCAGCTTCAGTTTTCACATAAGCGTCCTTTTAACTAGTACATCTGACAGACAAGGAGCATATGCTGGCCGTTCCAAGGGAACAGTCACCAGAAAGGCAAACACAAGGGAAATCAAACAGAATAGCAGTGCTGATGAAAAAGTTGCTCTTTGTTTGGAAATACTCCATAAAAAAGCTAACAAAAATCTTTCTTAACAGGCAGTTGGTTTACAGCACCCAAATAACTTTAAATAAAGGCTGCTACAAGAAATGAACAAGTCAAGGAGTTTAGCCAGCTCTTTTTTTTTCCCCCGTTTCACTAATAAAATTTCAGCTTTCTAATTCAATTCGTGTCCATTTAGGTTAGCCCATAATAAGTTGTGCTGACTGTTACTAACAATAAGAGCACAGAAAGCAAAATTCAATTCTGAATCATTTACTTTTCAAGTCTGCCACTGGGATATCCCTCACCAAAAAAAAGAAGAAGAAATCTGACTATGAGTTATATTCCTGAAGTTTGCCGGTGCAGGATAAAAATACAGTAAATGGCTTAACCTATTTTAAGGAATGTTTAGCTACACATTATCAGAAATGATCAGAGCAGAACCATGCAGCTGTAACCCGAGTCATGTTTTATGAACAAGGGAATACAAACAAGACAAGCAGCTGGAGTGGCCCCATATTCACTGATGCACATCTTTCTCCCTAAAGCTATGAGGGCCATTTTGTCAAGCAGGATGAAGCAGAACAAAAGTGGCTCTGAAAGCGCCGTTACAGACATCCAGATAACTACATATAGATGTACAGCTAAAATTACCAATTAGTTTACCAATTGGCTGCAACGGATTCGATTGGTTTGTAATTAATTCTAGTTACTGGCGCATAGAGCAGGATGGTTGGCGCCATCCCTTTGTCCTCCTGACATACAATACTGGCGTGCAGGGCTCTGGGGTCCTGGACATCAATACAGCTCTCTAGCTCACCTACGGTACTGAGTGTAGCAGATATACCCTGTGGTGCTGAAGCAGTGGAAACTTGTACCACTTGAGAAGGTGCTGACAAAAGGGAACCTTTACGGGGTAGACTACGGCTGCACTAGAGTCAAAACAATTTTAAATCCCATTATTTTTCAAGGTCATATCCACCCCATACAATTTTTAAAGAGCCAGTTGAAGCTAAAGAAGAAAGCAATACTGTTAAAAAACAACACTTAAAGGAAAATCAGTGACATAAACCTAAAACCATCCACAACACGGCTCCTGTTTCTTCCTTCATACTGTTCATTTCCCTGATCAATAGTCCCACACATCAAAAAGCTCTTTTTGTGCTTTCCCTTCTTTTCTCCAGCTCTCAGTCATTACTTTGGTCTCTATGTATTTATCTTAGAGTTGTCCTCCTCATCTCTTCAATGGGGTGATCATATTAATGATGTTGCAATCAGCAAGAATTTCTAATATACAGAGGAGCTACATCAGAATAATCCTATATTCCTGAATTAGGACAATCTTGACTTAGTCCTAGACAGGCCTATTATAATCCCTAAGAGCTGAAGTTTACTATGTTTGGAAATCCTGTAACACCTGAAACATCATCTTCACCACTTATCCTCCCATTCCCAAACAAGGAGGAGGAAAACAGGGAAGCATGCAAGAGTGCAGGATTTTAAGGTTACTACAATTCAAAACAGTAGAATGTGTGTCAGAGAAATTAACTCGGTCACCACATCTGTACTTTAGATTATTCTTAAGGCTAGAAATATGTGGTTTATTTTACAAACTATGCACACTTTATATTGGTTCATTATCTATACCAAATATTTTAGATTACATATTTACCAAAATACACTCCATTTTCTATTGTACTGGAGCACATTTATAGCAGGCAGCCTATATTCCTTCTTGCTTTCTTCAGAATTATATTTTTAAGGTTAACTGGGTGTTTCAGTTCTCTGACATCAAAACTGCTTCCAAAAATTCCTTGCAGCCTTTTTCAGACAATTGAATTACAAACACTTGAAGCCAACTCCAGGGTGAGGTTAAACAAAAATGATGGCCAAAGCAGTTCTCACATCTTTGGGGAGGGATGAGAGGAAGCAGCTTCTCTAGCCAAAGGACTCTCATTATACCAACTTCATTACATGGCAGACAGTATTTAAAACAAAGACCCTAAAACAGATGCAGAGGAGAAAACCAGAATCATTTACCTGTAATTTAGAATTCTCCCAATTGGTGTGCTTTGTTAAATAACCTCACCCTAGCTTTGCAGAATCCACTAAGCAGCAAACTCTAGATAGTAAAGCCGCAGGAACACACGGCCTCTTAGATGGGTGTATGTGTACATAAATATATATATAGGATTATCCAGACTGCCTGTCCTTCACTGTTAACTCATCTGCAGTAGATGACAACAATGTAAATGTCAATTCATTTAGAAAGAGACATAAACATCCTCTGCCTAGAGATCTCCAATTCCAGCAACAGAAGACATGCATTTTTCACAAGTTTTTTACTCAAAACAGTTTGAATACATATTCCATAAAACCCTACTGATGTGAAAGACTGTCCTGTGAGAAACACAGAAAAAGAACTGTAAGCATTCTAATACAAACGTGATCCGCTCGGATTTTCAAGAAAACTCATAATCACCTCGGGTTTACAGAAAAAAATAGGAAATCAATTCTATCCTACAGAACAGTTCATTCCATGCTGAAATTCTTCTTCTAACTGGCAATGTTCTAGGGGTTCAAAAAATGAAGATATCAGTACAACAACATACTAAGTTAATGCTGAAAATGGTTACAAAATTGACAGAAATACACTTAACAGAGGACTCTAGTGGGGAAATTGGGGAACAATTAGCAATGAAAAGAATTTAGGTGTAAAAAGTAGAAGATGCTTTTAAATAAAACCAAAACTTATCCTGCAAAAAAAAAGTAAAATTGACAGAGTTCAACTGGCTCTTATCAGTAGAAACAGGATCAAGATCCTGTCCTGATCAACTTGGCCATTATACTGAATTATTGCTGATTTCCTTTTCACTGACATCAGGAAGATCTTGGGTTTCTACCTCCAGCTCCAACACATCTAGAAATGGTTTTATTTTCTTGGCTGCCTGAAAAGTTGGTAATCAGCCTGGATGACCACAGGTCTCAGTCTGCACACATAGACTGAATTCATTAGAATTGGCATGCCCAGAACCAAGAGCAGCCCTCACAAGATGTTCTCAGCAAGAGACTCTAATGAAATAAGTTCCCCTCTCCTTCTGGGAGGCCTTCAATCAATTCATACTCTCTCAGATATCACCCTGATCGGAAGACCTCAACTAAAGTTGTTTCAGCTGGTTTTCACATAATAACATCATGCAACATGACAAATATTTTAAGGGAAAGGCTTTTCTTTACCTTTCTCTTTAGAGTAACTTGTGCTGTGAGAATCAGACCAACGGAACTTCACTGCTAAATTTTCCAGTTTGTAAGAGGACAGAAGAATCTCAAGCAGAATGAAACTGTTTTCACTGAACTATGCTCAGGGGAGACTGATTTATGAATGTATCTGTAAGCTTCAGAAACAAGGAGCGAAAGAACCCGGACCAAAACCTCACAGAAATATACCAAGTAATGCTAGGCAGAAAGACTAAAGTTTGTACAAGCATTAAGTAATGCTAAAAAGCACCTTAAAAAGAACAGAGAACAACATTTTTACATAATAAGATTCAGCTTTGTTGAAGAGAAAACCAGTTGAAGCCATGAATTCACCCTAGCAGGATAAAACCCCAGCAATTCAAGTAGTTATTCTCCAAGGCTTACTGCATCCTTAGCTGCTGGATCTACCTGCTCAAATTCTAACAGTAAGAGTTTTATATAAATACTGGCGTATTGTTTCTTTTTTATACATACACACATGCACACATATACAGAAACAAACTCAGTTGCTAAGGCACCTGAAGACCATAAAAGAAAGCAGCAGAACACACATTTCTCTGTTCAATTAACCAAAATTCTGCTGGCCAAAATTGACTACAGAATCTGCCTTCCTCCATCTACAAATAATTTGGGGCTTAATTCCTTTCAGAATAGAGAGATTGAAAGGGATTATTCTTTCTTTTCTGGCTAAGCTCGCCACCCAAACCTAAAAAATACTAGGTAATAAAATATTCATATGAACATTAGACACACAGAAACCAAACTAATGTACAGAATATGCACACAATTTGCATTTTGAAACACTGAAGGTCGCAGGCAAATCTATTGGAATATATTTAATCTCTATCACTACTGTGCAAACTGATCTATGCACAGACACTTAAACTTGAGAACTCTTAATTTTAGAAATAATTCAACCATGTTCCTTACACCTTTACATAAAAAGCATCAAAGCTGCATCTACATATTTATATACATGATTAGAGAGTTCTTAATTTCAAATCAATAGCAAAATACTAACTTCAGAAGTGCCCAAAGCTAAAAGAAAGTAAACACAACCACTGATCCTCTTACACACATTCCCATTGTTTGCACCCTTACCACAATCCTTTCGTCTGCAGTTTCAACCACAACCAGCCACTAGGGCCCTTTCCGCTTTGGGAAGCATCAAACATCATCTTCAGTGACAATGTGATCAATAAAACTACCAACTTGTAGGAATACAAGACAGCAAAAGGTACAAACTAAGAAACAACACAACATTTTTATAGCAGGTTAATCTGAAGGTTTTAAATGCCAGAAGTTGACAGATCTAATTTTTTCACAGGTCTTCTTGTAAGACAATCTTTGTACAACTGTTTAAATAGAACAGCACGTGCCCATTTGACCAAAACAGAAGTTTGAGGAGATATTACTCAAGAACTTGAAATTAAGGAACCTTCTGATAACAAGGATTTATGAGTTTTTCTAAAATCCCACTTAAACACCAGCAAAGCAGAGGTTAACAGTTTAACCATTCTGGTTCCTTATTTAATATTGTTACCCTCATGCATCCAGCACTAAAAATAAAATCAGTGCTTCATGAAAAGACCGACCAAGATATTCTGTCAAATGAGTTCGAAAAGTGAATGTGTTGATATGGAATTCTCATTTATCAAAATCTCCTAATTCTACAGGTATAGCAGAAACACATTAACCCATTTTCAACCGAGCTAATGTGTCTGTTGGCATCTCTTGGAACATTTTAACCACTACATATTTTCCTATGTCGTATGAAAAGGCTGCAGAAAAGAACATAAAAGTGAAGGTAATCCATTCCCATTTGTAGATGAGCTTTCATTTGTAATGAACAGAATTTTCCTCTTAAAATCATTCAGAAGACCAGTACTGTAACACATAAAAATGGAAATAGTGTAAGAATGAGCTGAAAAACTCCTGCCCAAAGACGAAGAAAAAAAACTCAACAAACACCATAAAAAAACCCCAACAAAAGAAAAACCAACACCCCACACAATCCCGCTTCCCTCAGTTGGCACATTCATGTTCTCTTATTCTCTCTCTGAACCCCCTGGTGTCCAATGAACACAGAGTAGTTCCGCAATGTGAAACTTAACAGCATGTCTTCTTCCAAGCTAGCCATCTACTCTCACAAAATCTATCATGACTATGTTAAATTGGTCCACTGATACTACAAGTTATGGCAAGGATGACAGAAACTCATGGCTACATGGGACCAACAAGACTCATGGTACAACTGCGTTCAACTTGGCCTTCTAAGTTCAAAATCCTAATAAAAGCATTATACACAACAGACATCCTTTTCCTGCCAATAAAGCTTTACATATTTTGCCATGCCATAGCTACACTATCAGGAGTCTACCAAGGATAGCAGAGTGAGGGAGATACCTCATCAGACCAGACAGAATTCATATAATGCCTGATATTATGCCATTACTTACATATGCTTCAATTAGAGGCATTAAAGTACTTTGCATCCTCCCAGTCCTGCACATTCAACTGGTTGGAGCCATCCCTGGAATAACCTTGATACACACAACTTTCCTTCAACACTGGACACCCGAGCTGACACAAAAAGGGAATCTAGGTTCCGTTCATTGCTTTAACTTTTTCAAATAGCAAGCAAAATGCATGACCAGGGATCCTGCAAGGTCTGACCAGGCACAATCAGAACAGTCAATACAATGCATGAAACTTGGCGCTTGGGAGTAACATGGCAGCAATAGCACCAAAACCAAGGCACTAAAACAAGTAGGTGTTTTAGATGAGCACATGCTGGTTATTTACCTGAACTGAGTCACATATGGCCAAATTGTAATGATTAAACTAGAGACTGAGTTACACTATTTTTACGGTAGGACACAGACCTTCTACTAAGCTATATGAACTCTTGGAACAATGTCACATGATTGCTTCTTAATAAATCCCATTTGCCAACTGAACTCTGAGACTAAATTCACTAATTTGTGAACTAAAAGCTTGAGGCACCACAGTAAGCACTTTCTGTATATTCCACAATATGAAGGCTGCACTGAAATGAGGTATTTCAGCTGATGGACAAGAGCAAGCACTGGCTTTTCAGGATCAGAATGAGGAAGACTTGCAGTTTCCACAAGGATCTGTTGTTCATTACCACTAATATCCCATCCAAAATTAAAACACACCTCCATGTTAATGACAAGGTTGGCCACTCCCTAGGCTGAAGCCTAGGCATGTAGTACCACAAATGTTATATGCCTTTCTAGTAAGAGTTATGTAAAGCACTTACTTCAAAGACACCAGTTAAGATACTCTGCTGTGATTTGATAGAACACACTGACAACTTCACCTTTGGTAGAAACCAGACTGTACCTGTCAACAATAACCACCCCAAAATAAAGAATGACAATCAACAGAAGTGAAACATCATTAGTAAAAATAATTTGCAGGATACGACAGCTTTATATTTTATAGACTAATTAACAGAAAGTTTACTAATTTATCAAAAGTGTAATAATCATCATGTAACAGTAACCTTTTTAAAAGAAAATCTGACCCAAAAAAAGACCACAGCACAAATGCACATTCCAGCTACTCAGGAAAGAGTGCTAAAATCCTTCAATGGTAAAAGCAACATGAATGTTACAGAAGTTTTATAACTCATGTCATTGGACTCCTCTGTTTACTCATTTTGTGTTTTCTCCACCTCTGTTTTGCAAACAAGTACGGTGATACACACAGCTACATCCATCATTGTCAAACGTGTACTAAAATGAAGACTTCCACTGAGGCTATACAGTATCTCCATCCGAGAACAGATCAAGTAGCACGATTAAAATGCTGAATGATATCTAAGGCCAAAAATATGTGACAATGGTACAAATACACCTCTGTTCTTCCAGCCACCAGAGTTTAAAATGCTAATCTAATTACAATACAAGGCTGACTGATTTTCTTAAACTGAAAAACTCTCCAGAGAGGTTTCCTGAGCAGGAAGACAGTTCAGGAACAGAATGTTAGATTGCGTTAGACCAACCAGCAATTTGGAAGCCTCTAGCTACTGTTCAGTTTTCAAACCTGCTTTCAATGAACTGTATTTGTACGCTAATCTCAAAGTCAATTTGGCCGTGTCTGATTACAGCAAAGAACGAGATGCATATGATAAGAAAAAAGTTGACTTAAATTGATATATGTAATTTTTTTACAGTGATTAGATAATCATTTCCAGAATGTGTTGAATTTCCAGCCATGTTTAACACAAAAAACAGACGTCATGTATTTCATGCTGCTTTTTGAACATATTCTTCTGCCTTCTCTTAATTGTGATCAACTCCATTTCTAAAAAATGAGTGATTTGGATTCAATGACAGTGGTCTTTCTACAGATCTACTAGAAAATCATCATCAAACTGAAGACATCCACCAGCTATTACAAACACGGGTTATTCAAAGGCAGCACACCTTACAGTGACATCCCAGCCAAGCACTGTTCATGCTCAACCAGCAAACACTTTCTTAACACCACAGAGAGAATTAGAAGAGTGAAAACTGTCACTGCAAAAAGGGAGCAATGTACAGTAAAGCCACTTAAAAGGCAGCAAACAAATGTGAAAAAGGCTGAATCGCAACAGTGCCATCTACAGTAAAGAACATCACAGGGAAAAAATGAATGTTTAGTCAGAAAACTAACAAAATCAGAACTCAGTAAGCAGAACCTGATTTCACAAAAATACTGAGACCTAATAACATTATGCACGTTTTATACACTTCAAAAATTAGTCACTGCCCGAGCTGAAAGTATCTTCTTAAATCAAAACAAATACGCCATCTCTTTTCCTATTTACAAGCCTTTACTAAATACAAATCACAAAATAACACATTTCTGAAGCCCAAATTCCTTGTTCGGATTTTTGTAAAGTATGAAAAAGCACTGTAAGAGCCATGTGACACCAGGCAAAGAACAGCTGAGGACTTACCTTGCATTCTACTACACTCTGATCCGATTCACATGTAACATAGATTTCATCAACTGCCCGTCTGAGGTTGTCAAACAGAAATGCCCAGTATCGAGCTCGCAGATCAACTTTTCGAGGCTGTCTTGTTTTTGTTGGGCTTTTGTCAAAGTTTTTATCTCCAGCTGCTGCTGCTGTTGTTAATTTACAGTCTACAGTAGTGCTCTGAGAAAACAGGATAAAATGGAAAACAACAAACACAAGCAGGGAAAGGGGTTGGGTTGCTGTGCAACACATTTTTTTCAACATACTCAGATTTGTGGCAAACAGAAATTTTTCACTGAAGAAGACTACATCACCCCACTGCCCTCAGGTTTTAAAACACACTTTCTGATCTGAAGTATAGGCAGCAGCTATGTAGAACTAGGTTTGTTCTTTGACATCCATAACCCAACATTCACATTGCACAACAGTACAAGATATTCTGCCTCTTAGCACACTGGAAAATTACATTTTCTAATTACATATTCTGCATTACTTATTCTGACAAGTATGTACATCCAGATATGAAAATAACATTTTACTAATAATCACATCAGCAATATTCCATCACAGTTAAATTCTATTATCAAGACATTACATATGACTATGGTTTTTAATCCCTCATTCCACTATATGAGCATTAACACTAGGAAAATGTTGATGTGGCCAGCCCTTTGCTTGATATGTTGTGGCTGCCCTGCAGAGGATATGTCAGCAAGTATCAGATGAGTTACAAAAGGAAGCTTTCACACTGTAGACAACTACTTGTGCTAAGATTTCCACTCACCATATTGTTAACATTGCAAGCTCAATTCAACCCAGTGTAAGTCCTGTGCCAATGAATCAAGTTGCTCCTACTTACATCCAGACTGAAAGCATCCTTATGCTGGCTTAAGTTGTAATTTAACAGTTTTACCTACAACAAATCTGTTTCAATTTTTAGTGTTAATATGCAGAGTAACTGATCTAGTACTGCTTTGCTGCACAGATGCACAGGACTGTTAATATGCTAAAGGTGATGTGAGCAGAGGGGAAACATCCAACTGTCTTCACAAATGCTGGCACAAACAGGAATCACTATGTGCCTACTTGGAAGCACTGTTATGGCACCTCAGTGTTACGCATCTGTTGATGCTGTGCGTCCAGCTGAGTCACCCATATGGGGATATGTCTCATTAAGAGACTGACTGTCCATCCGCAGCACAAGATATTCTCTAGGATTCTGAAGCACGTCTATTTAGATGAAAATACCAAATAAGCACTTGGCCCCATGACATTGTCCTTATTGAACTTGAAATTCTCTCCCACAACAGAAAACAGACACACATCCAGAGGTTCGGAAGTGCCATAAGTAAAGGCCAAGGAAGATAACCTGAATTCTGGCATTTTTAAACCTCTAAATACATGACTTTGAAACTTACATGCTTTAAAAATACAATGTATGCGCAGTTCTATGTATGTATTATTTACCCAATAATGTATCAGTGATATCACAAAACATTTTTATGCAGTAAATCTCATTCCAAATGAGCAGATACCTGTTTTGCAGCCTTGTGTGTGCCTTGAGTCACCCTCTTTGTCCTCCCACCAGCTTGCCATTTCGATTTTCCTGTGGGAAAAACAACTGCTTGGATCAACAAAAACAACTGTAACTGAATAGAGCATTCTAAACCGCACAGACCTCATCCTGCAATGTACTGATATGAGCACAATTTATGACTTAAGAGGTTTGTAAAATTATATATTCCAAACATGTGCCACAGTGCAGAATGTGGAAAATGCCAGAAAACACAGAAAATTAACAGAATTACACAGAAAGGCAAGATTTCATTAAAGAATGAAAACTTGCCTTTAAGTGCTCAGTGCCTCTGAAAACTGCGTCATTACAATCAACATGTCAAATATGATATAAGTTTTCTACATAGATTTAAAACAAAAAAAAAGCCTGCTCTTGAATGGCTTTGAAAATGGGGAAAAACAGAACCTGGGAATGGATTTAGTTCACCTACATTTAGGTAGCCAAAGAGAGAAAAGCATTCACTGAGCATGATTCAGCCCCTTAAGATCTGAAATGCCTTCTCAAATGTACCTGTCTCCCTCCACTGCTTATATGAAGTGACTTCAGCAACTGTGTTTCCAAAACGAGTTGAAATTCCCACAGTCAGAAAGGATGATGTCAGGTCTCAGTGTTGTCACGGTGGCAATTTCGTAAGTGATTAAGAGTTATCTTTGCATAGATAAATTTGTGTTAGCCTAGACCTACCTGACATGTTTGCATTTAATCTTTGAGATTTGCTCAGGGGTAATTTAATATATATTTTAAAAATGTATAATTTTATAGATATAATTAGATATGTAATTTTTTTTTCCAAGTTTCAACCCTCCAACTTAGTATGTAACTTGCACATGAAAATCACAGGGTCCAATTACCAAGTACGTAAGCAGGTTAAGACAAAATACTAACTATGGCAAGAGCTCTCTAGCACAGATTGCATCTAAGTAAAGGTTTCAAAATTATTTAGGTGGATGAAGCCAAGCAAATAAATGCATTACTTGAATATGGTTCCTTCCTAGACCACGGAGATCACTCTTGAATTTCAGAATTGTCCAGTTGAGTTTTTAACAGTTCTCAGGCCAAATTCCCTAACAGAATCCAGCTGTTTCACACTGCTCTGGTTATGTAAAGCAGCTGTAAACCTGTCTTAATCAAGCAGTGGTATAGCTGGTTTGTACAGCTGGTTTGCATCACTGGCTATTCCAGGGAACAAGGATTTTAATTTGAAAACAAATTAAAAATGATTTGCTTGGTAATTCATTTCTGAAATGCTGCATTAGCCAAAACAACAGCTACAAATTAATACATTGAACTAAATTTAGCAGCATTCAGGGGAAAAAACTGATGCAGCTACTGCATGTGTATAAACTTCCTATTCACTAAAAAGCTTAAACTACAGAACAGTTCCATGTCAGATTTCAGATAACGGAAAGATTTCAATCACCTTCTCTTCCTTCAATCACCAGTCTCTTCTGACATGATTTAGATTCTGCAAAGGTGAGGTTTGGAATGCAACACCACTCAGAACTTGCACAGTAAAAACGCTTACAAGCAAAGACGGATACGCTAAAAAAGGGCAGATGAACACAAAAAAGTTGCAGTCTCTTTAGATTCTACAAGCCCCAGAATACTAACGTATCATGTAAGAACCGGGAAACACCTGAACAAGTCCCTTGTGAAGACAAAAGAAAGTTTTAAGGCACTTCCTACATAAGGCAGACATTCAGAGAAAACAAAACTTATGTACACAGCAGGTTTTGCAAACTTGAAAGCAAATAGTGCGGGGCAAGGACTAATTTTTTTAGGTGCATTGGCCAGAAAGCTTTGCGTCCCTGCCCATGGCAGGGGGGTTGGAACTAGACAATCTTAAGGTCCTTTCCAGCCCTAACTATTCTATGATTCTATTTCAGTGGCAGCCACATTTCCAAGCTTTATTATTCTTTTTCTTCTAGTAAGTGCCTCTGCCTATTGGAAATCTTCTTTTCTGCTTTTAGCCTTTTATATTCACAAGTAGTGACAAGGCAAGGGCACTCCTCGATGGTTATGCGTATGTGCAGTGACTTCTGGTAGGTAACTATACAATATGAGCGCTGCTATAAGATGCGGAGGAGCTCAGTGACAGATGAAGGCACTATGCGGTAGGAATTTCCTGAATTTGAAGGAAAGAACAATAGAGACCAAAGATGATTATCTCATTACCTATTAAGTTGCCAATGTGAAATATAGAAAGTAGCAAAGTTTTGCAGCATTCAGGGGCTACAGCCATATTTTACACCAGAAGCCCATTTCCCCTCTGTCTGAGAATTAAATATGAAGCACACAAGGATTTATGATTTGCGAAGACTTCCTGTCACAGAAAGCTGAGGTGCTAATATCTCCAAAACAAAATAACCAACCCACCCTGATAAACTGTTTTCAAAAGCTACCTTTTATAGTAGCAATCTCAAAAATCACCCCTCTCATCTCTCTCTTTTCGACAGCTGAACTGCCTTTAAATTTAGTAATTGAGAGCAGCCTCCATTTCTGTTCTCACTGGGGCAGCAATCAACTGCGTTTGTTGTTTCAGCAGGAATGACAACCATTTTCAATTACATTTCTTCTCCTTGAATGAATCTGAAGACACAACTGGGTAAGCTTTCTGTTGTTTTCCTCCAGCTCTTATACACAGCGTGAGAGATCCACTCTGTCACCTCTCTTCTTCCACGTGATCTATAAAGCCTGTGAGACAGGCAGATACACTGCAGTGCCACTGCTGCCTACAACCAGTCTACACTCCAGAATCTATCTTGCCAGCCCAGCTGGTGCAGCTGTCCGCCTTAAGAAATATTTTGACAAAACCAAGGACTGGATAAGACCCGATTGCCTGAACCTCATTTAAAGTAAGGCAGAGGCATCTGCCTGGTGAAAGCGACCAGATGAGACTGATTATTTACGACCTCTTAATTAAGGAAGCATATTGAAGTTTCTATTATTATAAACCATATCTTTTTAAAGGTTTGTACAGAGGTAGTAGATTCTGTTTTTCTAACCAGACAATGCTAAAGGATATGGAGAAATGACTGCTTTCAAGCTTGGATACAACCAAAATTTTCCACATTTTTCCACCTCCTGATTGAATTACAGCAACATATTTTGCACAAAATTACTTTTCCAAATCACTGTCACTGTCTCATACAGAATATAATGGCTTGTACTCACCTACCAGCACCAGACTGGATCCCCATTCACTGCGGTGAAATTCAAGGTTTGAAACTTAATGAGCTTTAAAGAATACCCTTCCCTTCATGTTGTATCCCGCCAGTTACAATTAGTTCCAATGCTGCTAGGGCCGACACACCATGTTTTCAGACATGACAATTACAACTTCCTTACGTGGCCAAAGGGAGCCAAGTTTCATGACTTCCATCACCTACTGCAAAAGGTGATGAAAATTATTACATCATTAACCTAGTGAGTCCATCAGGCTCTTGCTAAAGCAGTGGATTATACTGCAGGTTCTCCAAAGAGTGTCAGATGCCCCTCACCAATAGAATATGTTTCCTTACCCTGAAATGCTTAATCTACAAATGAATTCTGTATAGCGAGAGCCCAAATGATCTTAAACAAACAGGGAATAAGACAGCACCAGTTACAAATATAAGATTTTCCAGTTTTTTCACACATTCAAAGTTCTGAAGGTACCTTACCTTGTATTAACACTTAATGTCAAGCCTCTACAATGTTCCAGCTGTTGCTACTACTGTATCTTAGATTTTGTGATAAAATCTGTGGGCAGTGGTTATCTGCATGCAGTGCCCCAAATTCCATACTAGGCACAGAAAACAATCACAAAGGAAAAAAATCTGAAATCCTCTATTAGAATGATCACAGCTTTCCAAGATGGGCAACATCCAAGTGACTGCACCAAGTGACTCGTGGCCATAGCTTTGGAATGCAAATTTAACTCTGGAGACAGAATATCAGACGAATGAATTTTTCACAGTTTTAAGACTCACCTCCTAGGACACAAAGTCAACTGCACTGTTCATTAGTCACCCAACCAAACCTGCTGCGTATTACCGAATTCTGTGAAGGAGGATTTCCATTTCAATAGTTGAAATGTGTTAAGAGTTACCACATTTTGGATTTTCTCATGTCATTGATCTGTATTCATAACTAGAATTTCAGATCTGACACAACAAGGGTGAATGCTGCTCTAAAACATGTAACAGAAGTGCCACCCACCATTCCAGAAATCTCTCTCTCCTCTCTAAGGCAGTATTTCTTATAGACAGGACCTATGTATATTTCTATTAAGTAAGTGATCATATGGTTTTGATTATAATTATTTTCATTACTGTTCTTTTACCCATGTCTTCTAGATAAAATACACACATCTTTCAGAGGAACAGTTGAATGGGTAAGAAGGAAACAAGCACACAAAGCACATCATTTTTAAAGGACATAGAAAAACAAAGGATACAAACTGAAAAAGCCAACCCGTTTGTTTTTTAATTTGTCAACCCTCTATGACACTACCACCAGCAACAGCAAATGTCCATACCCTCACTATTCCTGCAGGGGAAAAAATAAATCTCCTAATGAAGAACAGCATCTAATAGGAAATGTTAATTCACAGCCTGTTACTGCCAAAGCAATGAATGCCTCAGAACATTACGAGCAGAAGAAACTGCCCAACGACTAAATCCTGCTCTGTAAAGAACAGCTGCAGGATTGGCTCCAGGCAACCTGAACTTTTGGCCTGATTTACACAACCCCTCAAGTTGGAACTGTTCTAATTCATTATATTGCTGCATCACTCCTCAGGGACAAAATCCATATTGAAAGATCAGCAAAAAATGAATCAGAGTTCACTGACACCGACATACATACCCTCTATGCCAAGACAAGGGTCAAGAGATAAAGGATTTGGCTCTGCCAGACTTTGATTAGCCACAAGCTCCTTTCCACAGGGAAATTTTCTGTCAGGCAATTATCAGCCAACCCTTCGTATTGTGCAAAAGCATCGGCCTATGATTTAATGAAGGAATTTTAAAAAGAAAACACCAGTGACAAAGTTTAAAAATGACCATGGTATTGCTACAACCAAAAGGAAATGAACATAGCTACTCAGATTTTAGTTACCACACAAAATAACTACTTAATGAAGACTAAAAATTAACTTCTACATTCATTATGTTTTGGAAGAAAATGTTAGAGCAAACATTCATCTACAACTCACATACACTCAGTTTTAGAGAAAAAGTCCTACTTGGAAGTTTCTAAAAGAATATGACAAGCAAGCTAGTATTAAAAAATAACAAGACTCTTTAAACAGAAATTGAATCAACTCACAGGTAGCTAAAACCTGGTAGAAATATACTCCATGTTCCTTTTGCATATACTACTATTACCTCCTTCCCCAAAAGTGTAACTCAGAACCCAGAAATACTTTGGGCTCCCAATTCTATTCTGCTTAAACGACACGTGTCGAGTCCAATAGTATCACTGGATCTAACATACTCAGGAACACAGGCAGATGTGAGGCCAGCAAACAGACAAATGCATCTTCTGGACACAGACAGAAACAAAGCTTCCACAAGAACAAAGAACTGTCCCACCTGAAGAAAACATATAGCCATGATAATAAATTGATAGCTGTCGCATATGATATAGCCAAAAGCTATGCATTCTATGTGATCACATTATGCTCAAGTCTTAAATCATTTCCATTTTCTCTTTGTCCATGTAGCTAACAAAGATTCAGAGTGCAGGTTTTCTGCTGACCAGTTAGTGGTACTAAAAATGCTGCTACACAAAACATACTAAGATAGTCAGGACAACGCTGAAGTAAACGGCTCAGAACCTGAAGCCAAAGTTCGTAAATGTTTAGGATGCTTAGCTGACAAACTAAGTCAAGCGTCATTCTGTTGTCACTGTTCAAAAGAGGTACAGCTATGCCTTCTGAACGGAATGCAATTTCCTTAATGAAACCTATACAAATGTCCACAAACATCTACATGGGTTTTCAGCAACTCATTATCTTCTGTGACTTTAGACTTTCCAGCTTTAAAAATAAGCAAAAATCACAAATACACCTTAATGCATAAAGCAAGCCAAAGACAGCTTAAAGTTTGTGTCAGTTTGCTTCAGACATAGGGTTAATCATCTTGTAACTTACACATTACTCTTTATAGAAATAACTTTTCCACTGGCAGAATCACAGAACAGATGAGGTTGGAAGGAACCTCTACAGAACAGCTAGTCTGACCTCCCTGCTGAACACAGGGTCAGCTAGAGCAGGCTTCCCAGGACCATGTGCAGTCAGGCTTGGAGCACCTCCAAGGACAAAGACTGCCCCCAGTTTCTCTAGGAAACTTGTTCCAGTGTTCAATCACCTTCACAGTAAAAAATACTCCCTTTTAGACACTCCTGCCTAAGCCGCAAGAGCAGCAGCACCTGCACAGGACATGTGAGCTACAAAAATACTTCAGATGAAGTTCTCAAAAGCAGCATTCTGACATCTGGAACAGCTTGAGCAGTATAAAAATTAACGTCAGTTCCTGGCTCCTGAAGTCATCATACCACAAGAGACTATTACCACACTAACAAAACTGTTCTGAGGACTTGCATTATGGAAAACTGTCCCCACATACCCCCTTCCTTAAAGGTTCTTTGCAGATGTTTACCAAAGACTTAAGTGATACCAAAGGAAACTTCTAAACTTGTTTTAGAGTGTAGAGAACAACTTGTTCAATTGTTCTAAGCTACCGCTGCATTTCTGAATTCCCAAACTACAAGACATCAGTTTAAGATAACATTATTATATTGCACAAGTATCTTGATAGTATCAGCAAAAGAGAGCAGACATAGATGTTGTTTAAAGACAAAATGAAACCAGTTTTTAATCTGTCATTGTGAACGTTTCATAAAGTGACCCGTCAAGTGTATGGTGGAGTTGGAAAAAAGCTTTAAAATTATATTATGTAGACTAAATGTAACCATTTGGGTTTTTAATAGAGAAATCCTATGTAAGAAACATGCTTCCAGGCAAGCAACTCCAGTGGACGAAAGGGGGGAAATGGATAAATCTGGCATAAGACTGTTAATACATACCATCATCTTCCTTGCTTTCCAGTGGAACACTCCATGCAATTAGATTCCTTGCTGTACGTCCTTCTTCTGCAACTATTTTTCTCACTTTGTCATGGCTATTAGAGCGTTGGAAAGAAGCCTGAAAACAAGAAAGACAGGGATGAGGAAAGTATATATACAAGTTTGTGGTTATAAATGTTAATTTCACCCAATACATGGTTAAACCATCCAAACTGGGCTGCGCAGGTACTGAGTATTCCTCAAGTATTTAAACCAGGTGTACATATTCATTTTCACCATTCATCTGCACAACAAGCAGACTGACTCCTCAACATGACATGAGAGTTACGACCCAGCCCTCAGAATGGGTATGTCTGCACCAAGCATTTGTAACTTTCATTTAACTGATTGTCAATGCTGATTCACTGAGGGCATCACAGTACACATCTCACACGTTTTCAATACCTGGTGTTAATCGGAACTAATTAAACTAATTATTCAAGATAAAAGCTGCAGGAGACCATAATGCATGTGTTGGCTGACTGGGAGAGCCTGGAGAAAGGCACAAAATTTATCAGAACCATCTGAAACATGCATAAAAAACCCAGCTTACTCTCACTGAGAAGACAAGAACCTAAAAAGTATTTTCTGTCTCCTAAAGTTAGCTATTACTATTAGAAAGCTGCAGCTGTTCAAAGACAGCAAGACACTGAGGATGAATTTCATTTACCTAATGAACATGCTTCTTTGCACTTGCAAAATACACCATCAAAAGACATCTGAAACCAAATATATTAAGAAATACTTGTATCCACTGACAGATGTCAATTAGATAAAATCTTGCCTCTTCTACAGCATATCAAGTTATTCCTCTGAAAATAATCTGAAACAAAGCCAAACTATACACTATAATGTCAAATTTGTGTACCATGATAGAACAAAACTGCAGACCAAGTTCTCTTTAAACACTGACAACCTTAACCACAAAGAAGTTACATAAATCTAAATATTATTTTAGGCACCAACAGACTGATTTCCTATAGCACTAATCAGAACATGCGTTTTCCCTCTTTTTATTCTTAGCACCATATGACTCAAGCCTGCAACCACTTTGTTTTATAGTACATCTTTAGAAAGAAAGTATAGTAAAAATGAATATAGCAGAGCAGTGGCTATATTCCATTACAGTGAAAGGAAATGCAAAGGAGAAACACAAATGAGAAACTGCTTTTACTTCAGTGCTTATCTAATAGTGTTTAACTAGGGTTTATCTCCACCAGATGTCCTCAATTGCACGTTTCAAAGCCACAGTGTGCCATCTAGTGCTCCACAGACCTACCTTGAGATATCCCCATGTAATACAAGGAAAACAAAGTTAAAACCAGCACTGTTATGTAAGTGAACTTCTGGAAAACCTGATGAAATAAGTAAAGCAAATTATGTACTTTTTGGCTCAAAGAAACCTAAGGAAGGCACGTAAAAAAACAGGATTTGTGCTACACTGGTTCTAGTCTATCCTTATTCTATATAATTAATTGCCTATTTCAATAGGAATTTTTAGTAAGAGCAACCATTTCTGCTGCATCAAGTTTGGTTTGGGTTTCTAATCACTTGCTGCTTAATGATACACTTCCCATCATCGATCTAAGACTTAAAAACCCATGACTGTGACATAACTGTTTAAAATCCCTTTAAACTACAGCATAGACTCCCAATGTAAATACTTGGGGTGGCTGACTTGAGAACACAGTCAAATAATTTCAAATTAATCGCCCCTGAAATGTGTCTGTCTGAAGCCAAAAGAAGAACGTTCAGGCTGCATTTTGCATCAACTTATTCTTGAATTCTCAAAAGAGATCCAAACACCTTAGCTGGAAATAAAACTGATCTATGGCATCCCCAACTGCGAAAAATGAAATAAGCAAATCAATGTTTCCTTATGTATTGCATCTTCTCTTTCAAATCCTCCTCCAGAAGCCACTGCTCACGTGGCACAATCTATGTAACACTTAACTATGGCTTTCCTATAGCATAAGCCCATGCAGTCTTGCCATACACAGAGGACTTGGAAATCACTCATTCTTTTTAATTTGGTATTTTTCAAGTTGCTATGTTCCACTGCACCCTTCACTGGCCTTCCTATCTTCCAGGCTTACTATCCCTATTCCATTAATCTTTTTTCTCATGTTTCCCATGGCTGCTCAGATTTCAAGTTTGCTGAATCTGAGCACTTACAGTTTTCTCTTCCAGATTGTCTCCAACTGATTCCCATTTGTCTTTGAAATACAATGTCCAAAAGCAAATACAAATCCTTCAGTGAAGACTTTTTCAATGCAGAACACTGTGGACAGGTTATTCACATCTTAAAGATGACACTCCTATTTAGTAATCTCAAAATCATGCATGGGGACTTTTTTTGTAATATGGTATTACCTGTGCATCACTTATGATACAACCATAACATATATCTTGATATAGCACATACAAGCTAGCATGACTTACAGTCACAGAACAACAAAGCCTGAAAGGGACCTCTGCAAGTCTAGTCCAGTCCTTAAGCTCACATTCCCCTGGTCAGAGCAGACCCAACTCCTCCTAATGTATAAGCAAAATTTATCTCGTTGCACATATGACCTTCTGTAATCCCAAGAGTCCTCTAGGCACAGCTGCTGCCAAGACACTGTTTTCCACCCTTATTTCTGGAGATCATTACTCCCACATAAATGTAAAACTTTGCATTAGTCCACACCAAACTGGCTTTTTAAATTACTTTTTGTTTCCTCACAAGCCAGAAAGGCTTATAAAGAAAGCAGAAGTATCTCAACATGACATTTACAAGTACTTTGTATCATGAAGCTTTCATTCTAGTCTCCGTAACTTAGACAGCAGTCAAAAGAATACCTCAACCCCTTAAAGGAAGTCTTAACAGGACAGTCAGCAGTAATGAAGTACACAGCCTCAGAGAAGCATACACTATTGTGCCAAAGACCATACTGAGTATCAACATATGTCTTTTCATTTGACAAGAGCAAGCCTTAATACACTCCTTTGTATGAGTGATGCTGATACATAGGGTTTTGACCCCTTCCTCAACCTGAAAACCGCATATTTGCTATTTACCTATCCAAAGAAGTTACCTTCTTCAAAGTGATACAATTATCTGTTAGGCAAAAGGAGTGACTACAAATTTGTTATCCTTAAATAGCAGATTTTTGTCTTACCATCATATTATAGCCTTCCTCCACATCAACAGGCTCATTTATTACATTTTTGGACGACCCCATTGAGTTTTCATACCTGTGTCAAAACAAATGCAATCAATTATTTTCACTTACACCACTTCTAAAATTAATTTAAGCTTTTTAGCAGCATTTATGTCATGGACATCAGATGAACAAAGTAAGGTTTTCAGAAGATAACTGTAAAGTGTTTTCACGGCTCCTTATTAAAAGTAGCCAAGGGCCCAAGAAGAAAACCGAATGATCCTACAGAAAAATGTAAATGTATATGAAAAAAGATGCGCAAACACTCTCCTGCAACAGTTCTTGTCCTTCTGAAGAACTGGACACTAACCAGAAATTAAAGACACTTCTAAGTTATCAGAAATTAAGTAACTGAACAAGATTAACCCCTAACCAGGCCCAAAATCGTATTTTGTGGGTCTTTATCCTTAATGATACTGCTTTGTGTTGGCTGTTCACTTGTTCTCGTATTACACCTTATACACCTCATATATTGCTGATTTCCCTAAAAGCAACTAGCCAAAACCTATGCAGTTAACGAACAGGCAGTCATTAAGATTTGCACTTGCATCTATGCTTTAAGACAATCGACTGACCTTGTGAAAACTTAAACATTCTGCACCTGCTCGAAATCAAAGGCTGTATTTGAGCATTGCTCCAGACATCAGGCTAGGCCTGGCCTGAGGAGCCTTTGAACACTGAGGTATCTTAGGAAACTGCTTTTGCTCACTGTACTGACGTGGTTATAATCAAGGTGCAATAAAGGCTCATCAAATCGACATATTTATTTGAGGAAGAAAACCCTGAGAGCCCAAGTACTTCCGGAAGAATTTGAGGGAAAGTCTGAGGGCCCAAGGATTTCTCTAATAATCTGAGGGAAAACACCTGAGGGCCCAAGTATTTCCCCCGTACTGCAGTGGATTTGGCAATAATTTAGAAAAGAGAACTTGCATTTAGAAACACATGTAGAGAAGACAGCCCCTGAGCGCACTGTAAAACCTGCCGTCCTGTCAGCTTTCCTAACCATGATTTCCAATCCGACAAGGAAAGGAAGACCACAGGTTTAAGACAGGAACATGATTAGTAGTTCCCCAAATGCAAATGGTTTTACACCTCCCGATGGCTTTAAGTTTATGGGGGCTTTCTCAGCATGCGTGCTCTCCCTTCCACACACACAGCTTCAACGCCACATTCCTGGTTGTAGCCTCCAAGTAACAACGAGGTGTACAAAGTGCGGACTCTCCCTCAGACCGCGCAGCTCCAAGTTTCCTCACAGCCTGCGGGCCTGTGCAGCACTGACAGGGGAACACTTACTCGGGCGGGACCGGCCCCTTCCGCAGCGAGGCTGAGGCGCCGGCCAAGCTCCCCCACACGGCAAGGCCTATCCCGCACCCGCCAGTGCCGCGCTCAGCCACAGCGGAGCAGGGCCGGGTAGGTAGCCCGAGGGCCCGCACCCCGCCTCCGGGTCTCCTCAGGGCGGAGGAGGGGGAGGGCTGGCCCGCCGCCATCTTGCCCCGCCGCCGCGCCTCGCGCCGCCCTGCCCCTCCGCCGCGCCCGGAGCGGCCACTCACGCTCTCCGCCGCGCCGCGCCGTCCCGCCCGCGCGCGTCCCGCCGCGGTGATGTCATCGCATCCCGCCGCCAGCGGCCGCCTGCCTGCCCGCCCGCCGCCGCGCTCCTAACCACCCCCCCGCCGCAGTCCGGCCCCGCCAGCCGCGCATGCGCCGTCCGCACCTTGCTCACCCGCCTCCCGCCCGCTATGAGGGGCTGGGGCGGACCGGGACCGGCTACCGGAGGTGTTTGCGGTCTCTTGCAGTGCTGTGGGCTTGGGGGTGCCCTGGCAGCCCTGGGAGACAGCCCTGAGCTGCCGTCGGCTCGGGCCGCCCGGGCTGACGGCACCGCTGAGGCGATGGCGGTCTCACCTCGGCATCCAGCCCTTTACCCACCCGTGGGGAGATGGGAAAAGGTGGACCATCGGCTACGTGCGAGCCTGGAAATCACTGTGTACAATACACTGGGTGTCTGTGCAGGCAATAGCAAAACAGATCCTGGGGCTTAACGGTGGTATTGCATCCAGCTTGGGCTCCGGCCTTGGAGAAAGATGGGTCTCACATGGAGAGGACAGCCCTTTCCGTGGGATTGGAGGCCTGGAAAACATGATTTGTGAGGAAATAGTGGGCAAGTTGAACCAATTTAGCCAAAGAAAACAAAAAGGGGATGTGGGAGGGATGTGGTAGAAGTGTTAAGTGTGGCTGTGAGAAGAAAGAGAATAATCCATGTCCCTCACTGTGACAGGAATGACGGGAAATAAGAGGCCTGAACTCTAACCAGGACAATTTCGATTGCCATCTCTAAAACACTAAGAGATTGAAATAGATGGCTTCAAAGATGGTACGTGCTTCAGCTGAAGTCTCCAGGAACAGCATGGAGTTGACTGTGGTTGAGAGCAGTGCCAGAAGGCCCCTGAAGGTCCCATCCAAACCCCTTGCGCTGTCGCTTGTTCACTGTTTATGAGGCAGTTGCCCGAGTTCCCACAACCTCCTCCTTGGCGTGCGGCTGAGCTGAGTACTGCGGTCCTGGGCCATGCATCAAATCCTGCTGTTCTGGTTCAATGCCAAATCAGATACCACATCAGAGAAGTGTCACTTTATAACCTATTTCCTCAGATGTTAATAACTGCACCAAGTGCAAAGTAGTAGAAAAACAGGTCTGAATTGTCTGCAGAGTCTAAAACACTTCAGGATACTTTGTGCAAGGTGTTACGAAGCACTTCATTAGAAGACTCAGAAAGTTGTATTTGGTTTCTACCAAAGCAAATGACTGTCACTTTGAAATTAACACAGGTATTTGAATCTGATTATAAGTTTTTCCCTGACTTAAATCCACATTCCAAAATCCAACAGCCTCTAGAATGGAAGAAGGATAATCTTTGCCTGTAGGTTTTAGATGCACTTAACTGTTATGTATGCAGCTTAAAATGGTTACATGTGATAAAAGCAAAATTAGGAGAATGTATCAACACGGAAGCCTATCTAAGTAAAACTACTGTAAATCCATTTATTCTGAAAGTGTATAAATGGCATGCATTAAAGTAAATAAAGGGTTATTCAAAGCGGGCAGTGATTTATAAAGCTAAATTGTAGAAATGTCAAAAAATCATAGTAAAGACCAGACAGATAACATCACTTGCTAGAAATAACTGTTAAGAAACTGCTGTTTGTGCTGCTGGACAACTGCTCTCATGCTCACAGTTTCCCAGGAACAGATTTACATTTGCAGATCTCATGGAGAAGAAGTTGTATTGAACATGACCTTCTAACATTGACTCCTTTGTGACTGAACAAACAGCTCCAAAGAGATGTGTGAAAGGCTGTATGTGATTTGTCATGCAAAAATGTCATCGTTTTGGTGAGGGAAGGGGGGCTTTTCATAAAGTCAGAAAGTTCAGCACATACAGAAGTTTTTCTATAGTATGACTTGTATTCTCATTTAAAAATAGCTTCACTCATACTCTCACAAGTTACAATAGTGATGCTTTTGCTGTGCTCTCGGTTAAAAATACTGAACAAACACGAGAGCCTTTGGTTGTTTTATTGTTTTTCTTCCTGCACCCGTACCAGAGTGATCTGGAATTTTACTATCTGACTGATGAATTGTGTGCTGGGGAGTGTCTGGATTGTGTTTCGACACAGGCTAACCACCAAGAGAAGAAGATGATAATTTCCTATGCTTTCTCTTTTGCCAAGCTTCCGATTTTTTTCCTTATATGCAGGATATAATGACCTTTTGGTTTTGCTGGATTTATTGTCCCAGTTATTTGTATTTCCTCTTCCTTCTCTCTTCAGTCTTCTTGGCATATGAATGTATTGTTAATAAACTTGCTCTTTGCACATCTACATTGAATTTGTCATTTGGAGGGTATTACAGTTGTTTAGGCACTGAAATGTATAATCTAATACACTTGTCAGCCCTGAGGTGGGCAGGAAAGGGGGCATTTGGGGTGTTGGTAATGCATTCGATAAAGAAGACAATATCTTCAGTACTATTTCAGAAACGAGTCAAATTTATTTCTGTTTTGAGTGCTTATAGAATCCTTTGTCTAAACATGCTCAAATAGCATGACTTTATTCACATTTTGTGCATGTGATTTATATACATACTGATAGGAAATTTGACATTTAAACCAATAAAAAATGTTAGACTTTAGTATTAGATTTTTAATAGAAAGACATTTCTTATTAGGGCAGGAAATTGCAATAACACATTTACTGATTTATGGCAATATTTTAATCTCAGATCCTCAAAATGAACATTCGTAGCTCTTCACAGTTAATAGAACTTGAGGTTAACTGGGGAGCAGAACATCGCTATCGCCAAGGAAGAGACAGGACAGCCCAGCAGACATCCTCCATTAACTGAGGGCTCTGCTTAAACCTGGCAACAGTTGTGTTTCTGGAAATCCAGGTGGGGGTAATCTCCCTTCTCGCTATTTAAAAGAGGAGTTCCAGCAATACACAAACATTGGAAAGAGAAATAACAAATCTAACAGCAGCCTCACATAAATCTCTGTTAATTGCGTAGGGTTGATTAATTTGACCTCAGTGGCTCGGGGTCAGAGCAATCCCAGTTTCACATGACAGCTCCTGGGGAGGCCCCTGCTCATTTACTTGATGTATTTGTAGTTTGTCTGTGTGGTCAATGAGGCTACATTTATTTTACTGCTTTCTTTTCTATTATGTGCGCTGCACAGTTACCAACATTTGTATTGATCCACTTTGCCAACTCTCGCAAAGCAGTGCTTCCCTTCAGATTTGCCTTAGAACTGTTATTTGCGAGTTGAGCCCACAAGCAAGAGAAGCGTGTGTTCCTTTTCGGTGTAAAGCTTGTACACTGCTCCTTCCTGCGAATCCTCCCTCGTGCCGGAGTTTCTCGATGCTTGTCTGAAGTCCTGGAGACAGTCACTCTTGCCAGGCTTCACTGATGCTCTGAAGCTGGAAGTGATCCGTGTGTCCTGGTAGGGGTTGGTATCTCCCACTGATAGAGCACACAAGATTGGGACAGAGGGCAGGACGAACTCCGGGTCCTCACCGAGCGGCACGTTCCCGCTGCCTGTCGCTCAGGCGGCACCCGGGGCCCGCCCTCCGCGGCCCCTCTCCCCGCCCCTCGCCGCGGGGTCCCCTGCTCGGCGGGCGAGATGCGGCGGCGGCCGGTGGTGCTGGCGCTGGGCCTGGCCCTGGCCGCGGCGCTGGGCGCGGCGCACGAACAGCACCGCGCCGACTACGACCGGGAGGCGCTGCTCGGCGGACAGGTGGGGGCCCGGCCCGCGGGCGGGCGGGCGGCGGGAGCGGGCCCAGGAGGCCGCGGGGAGGGCCGCTGCGGCGGGAAGGGCCCGCGGTGACGCGCGGTTCCTCTGCCGCAGGACGAGGCGGACGAGTACGCGCGGCTCAGCCCGGAAGAGCAGCAGCGGCGGCTGAGGGCCATTGTGAAGAAGATCGACTCGGATGCGGACGGCCTCCTCACCAAGGGTAACGGCGGCCCCGGGTGGCACATGGCGGGGTTTAACCGGGCCGGGACCCGGCTTTGTTCGTGCTCTATGTCTGGCCCGGTGCCCTCAGTACGAAAAGACACGCTCTGCCCGTGACACAGCTGGTGACAGTTGTGCTGTGGAGAACCCCCGTGAAACACCTAACAACCCTCCAGCTCAGTGCGTTAGGGCCACCAGCAGAGGATGTATCCACAGATATATGCACAGAGGATGTGCAGTCCCTGACACTTTCCTTTTAGGCAGTGAAGGAAGCCCAGGAGAGCACACAGGACTGAGTGAGTGTGGCTCAGAGAGCAATACCAAGTTGCAAGTACCAGCTTTGTGCTGGTGCCTGCTCCTTGCACGTCTGAAGCCACTTTGAATCGCGTGGATTTCTGTGTTTGAAATCCGTACATGCATTTCAATACCTGGTGACAGTGAGGGACCATAGATTCATTCCATCACAATATAGTGTCAAGTGTCTCTTCCCAGACGGGTTTTTATCAGTCGAACTCGTGAACTGCACAGTAAACTCCAGCCCTTCCTTTCAGTACATCATCATGACATTTTTTATGTAAAAGCTCACTATGAAAATGTATTTTTGTTGGTTTGTTGTGATTTTGACAAAAATGCAGAGTCTCTCGAGTGCACACACACAGAACAAGTAGAATCCTTGTTCAGACACTGGGACAGTGATATTTTATTAACATGATACTAAACATGCAGGAAGCTTTCTAGGTGAGAGGATAAAATATGGTGTTAAAGGCAAGATCAGCTACATCTCTTGTCGTCTTTGACTGCATATGCTGAACCTGATCAATGGCACTCTTATTTCAGTGTTCCAGCCTCTGATTGGATAGAGGTGAGGCAATACATAACTTCAGTGGGCTAGCTTATCCCTGTAACAAGCAACAGGCAGTTCACAATGGGAAGGCTATAAGGGAAGAGGTCTATTTAAAGTGTAGGAATTTCACCCATCCTCCATCCTTATCTTGTTCTCAGTCCAATGGAAACTTGCCTTCCCCTCACTTCCCAAAGGAAAACTTGCAGTGAAATGTGTTTTTACACTAAGAAGTTTATAGTATTGAAGCTTTTCCAGCTCATTTGTTTCTCAGTGTATTGTAAAACATTCCTTGAGAATTTCTCCTTATTAGTGGTGCCTCTGCTTGGAGGGTAACAGTGGCAGAAGATGCGATATATGACTACTGCTTCTTTAACGTCAGAGCGTTAAGTATTTCGGATTAATGGCTCTGAAATGACATGTTCAGATGGTTGTGCCTCATGCTTTAAATGCTGGGAATAAAACCATGCTCTACATTAGATGTTGTCCATCTTTAAGTCGTGTTGCAGGTGCTTGTGAGGCAGTGCTGGTTTTGTGCGCAAGCTTCAGCACAGGCCATGGCATGCACGCCTCTGCACACTCAATCAATTCACAGATTCTGTTACAAAGTTGGTTCCTTTGGTAACAGAAATTCAATATTCAGAGGATATTTTTAAAAGCCTCTTGCTGCTTTTCAAAGACATTTAAATAAACCTGGTAAAGTTGTATTGCAACTTTGACGCTTCTGTCAAGAAGGACAGGATAAGATATCCTGGTATCTGAAAAATGCTATAAGACTTTTCCTAAGTAGAATTGCGTGGGATACTCTTGTAGTCATCAGGACTTTTCAGAGCAGGATTGCAGTTGAGTTGATTTAGCTTATCATTTTGCAATGCAGAGGAAGTTGGCTTCCCCTTCGAGGTACCTGAGGGAGTATGTTCTCCCTATCTTCTTTAAAGGACGTAACTTTAATGTGTTTGTGTGAATTCATCTGTATATTAAGCTTTATTTCTTTTCGCTGCATTTCTATCAAAACAAGTAGCTTAAAAGCATTTCCAAAATACATAAGGCTTGATTTTGCACTACGTAAAGGGAAAATATCTGTCAGTATTTTATTTTGGGTAATGAAGGCCACAGCAGTGAATTTAGTTTTATGGCAGTTGGTGGATTTTTCAGAGGAAACCCAAGACTGATGGGAACAATGATTTTTGGGGTACCAACTGATGTTTAGAGTTGTCTGTTTAAACCATATTCAGCATCAGTTTCATAAAGCTCTGAAGACAGAATAATTAAAAGCTGAAAGGAGCGACAGTGTTGATTGACTTTGGATTTGAAAGGCTTGGCCACAGCATCACTGCAGGCTGACATTTCTGTCAGCAGGCACCAAAAGGGGTGGGCTGCTGCTTGCCTTGTCCAGGTCCCAGTGAGCTCAACAAGGGCACTTTCTTGGCTGAAAACTAAGAGTTTTCAGTGCTGAACTCTGCTTTGCAGCTCTGCACACTACCTGTAATCATTTTTTCCTGCAGTTCCCCAGATGTATCACACTTTTTCTGGCAGCACCTATAAAGGCCATATTAAAGGCACCATGTAACTCCAGCCTAAGGGTATCAATGGGGAAATAGGACTACCAAAGTCAAACTGAAGCTGTGATCTGTTCTCTCATTCAGTTAATTTGGAAAAGAAAGCCATAGCATAAGTAGATAGTTTTGCTTTAAATAACCTTTTCCCTATATGCTTACATCTGATTTGCAGATGTATATTCCAGTGCGAGCAGACCTGTGGTATCTTTTGCAGTTTTTATAGTGCAGATGATTCTGGTTTTGTACATTTTAGTATTTGTTAATGGTTTTCACAGATGAGCTGAGCTCCTGGATACAGCAGTCTTTTAAACATTATGTTACACAAGAAGCTAAGCAGCACTTCAACGACTATGACAAAGATGGTGATGGATTACTGTCTTGGAAGGAGTATAATATGCAAATGTACGATCGTGAAATTGATTTTGATGAGAACTCTGTCCTGGAGGATCAGGAAGAAGAATCATTTCGACAGGTAAAATGTTTCAGCATCAGTTTCTATAAGCTGCTGGTAAAAGGCAGCGATGTTTGTTTACTGTGATGGAACAAGATGGGTAGAGAAACCATGGCAGCTGGCACATTGTTTTAACACTTTCATCCATCTCAGATAGGGGAGTAATTAAAGGAGAGTAATGGAGTATTAAAGCTGCTACCAACAAAATGAAGATAGAATGAAATCGTACCTCCAGAGTATATTTTGCTAGCTGAGTGGAGTGTAAGTCTATTGACAGTCTTCTCACTGAGCACAGCCTCCAGCCGTCTTAAAACAAGGTGGCAACCTGGTAGGTTGGGTCTGTAGCCTAACCAGTGTCCTGCCTTCAGCAGGGGCCAGTACCACTGGTGTTGGAGGTAAATGAACCCTTATATTCCTTAACACCCTTTATTGCACTGTTCTACCCACTTTTTTAGGTACTTCTCAAGTACCCAGGGTAGGGTATCAGTGTTGTCTGCTTTAACACTTTCTGTCCATTAGAGGCCCACAGAGAAAGCAATAGGATTTCAGACATTGATATTTGGACATTGACTTCAAACTGATCAATAAAACTGCATGTATATGGATTAATCTCATTTGTGAGAGCAGGTACTTAAGAGTGGAAAGAGAGAGGCAGGGAGGAAAGGTTCACCAAGAATCACCACCTAGCAAAACTTGTTTCCTTTCAATTTACACATTTATAGGCATATCTGAATATTTCCCAGAAAGGGAATAAGCAAGTTTTAGGCTATTCTGGCCTGAATTTTAGGTTGGTTTTAGAGTTTTTGGTTTGTTAGGGGTTTTCTTGTTTGTATGTTTGTTTTTTCGCTGTAAAGATTGCTTTGTTTTTAGTAAAGTAGTAGTAGATAATATAGGATGTTCGCAGAAGTGAAACTAAAATGTACAATGGACAAGGGGTTTTACACACTGAGGAAACAAACTGTAAAGCTTTGGAGGTCACTTCACTGAATAATTACATAGCTTATAAAGAGTTCAGATGGAACTAGCAGTCAAAATACTGATCCCCTGTTTGAGATGCTGCAATGATAGATGTCTGTGCTGAGCTAGAAATCCTACTCTCTTATACTATACTTTGACTGCTTCCTAGGGTTTTGTGCTTGCTGATTTCTTCAGCATATATTGCAAAGAGCAAAATTGGCAGATTTGTACAAGCATCATATGTCAGCCAGCTTCAGCCTTTTCCTTACAATTGGAAAGATCCGGCTCTAAGCAAAACGTAAAGGTTACAGAGCATGATATTGATTTAGCGTTGACATCTAGTAGACATACACGTATACCAGAAGGTGGCAGCCTTGTCCATCACTGCTCAGAAGAGCTCACTGCGAAACAGACTTTTTCCCTCTGTAGCTAAAGTTTATGCTGCAGTTCAGTAGTTGCTGTAATCGGTCCTTCTGAACTGCCTTCCTATTTAAACCCTCAGCTAAGGACAGCTTTTCTGGAGTATATTTAGTTATTTTGTAGAATAGTGAAGATCTTACAGTTATACTTTATTCCTTACACCTTATGCTCTGTATTACTCAGGTTAGCCTGATTTTGAGAGGAGTGTCAATAAATAGGATATAAACTAGGAAGTACAATTTCAAATGGTTATTTGTGGATATTACTTAGTTTGAAAGAGTGTGCTGATACCTGTAATTAAAACAGGTTAGAGAAGTGACTTTGCTTGGAAATACTTTGAGATGTAACGACAAGAGTCTTGTGTTAAAGGAAACAGTCTGATCCTTCAGCACTTAAAATGGCTTCAGAAAAGACATTTTACATATATGATATTTCAGGACCTTCTTAAAACTACAAACAGCCCTTGATATAAATGAGATACAGATCCAGAAGGCTGTGTCCTTTAAAATGTAAATTCTGGAATTTGCAATGGCTACCATTAATTATAATCATTGTACTCCACTAGGCTAGTTTGGGAATTGGTGACTTTTAGAAGAGGAAGCAGATAAAAGACAAGGATTGGTCTTTTCATTATCTCCCTTTTGTGTTTTCGAAGCCGTGACTAAGAGTGTGTTTTAAATGTCTCCTTAAATTGGAATAAAGGAAGTTTTTATGCAGTTCTGAGTATAAAACTACTTCAGTTAATAGTGCTCTTCGTGTTGCTCTGGATGAGCTCTTTTTAGTGAAAATACAGCATCAGTAGAACATGAGTAGATAATGTGAAACAATTAATATTCTAATGAGCTCACAGCCAGCTATTATGATGTTGTTTTTCCTTTTCATTAAGTACTCTAACTAAATCTATTTTCTAAGCTTCATTTAAAGGAGAAAAAGCGTTTTGAGAAAGCTAATAGAGACGATGTTCCTGATCTAAATGTGGATGAATTTGTTGCTTTTGAACATCCTGAAGAAGTGGAGTATATGACGGTAAGATTCAGGGAGGTATCTTTATCAGCCTGTGTCTTTAGATGCAACATCTCTTTAGTGTGTGCTCAGCCCCAGTACTCCAGGAAGTGTGTTTTTGAGCAGTTACGTGTATGGCTTTCACAGACCAAACACTCAGCTAATGTGTGGTGGATTCAGTTTCATGCCTAGTTCAGAGTTCAGATTGAGCAAAGGAGATTCACAGGAAAGATATCTTTGCAAAGGAAAAATGCAAATTAGTGAATACATGACATGAAAAGTGGAATGAGATGACACAGCTGTGCACAAATTCATGTTTCTCAACTATTTCTGTAGTTCTGAATTATGCTGAAGGATTCAAGCTCTGTGGACACCTTTCAGACCTGGTTTCCATAAAACCTGGGAGCCTAAGCTCTTAAGAACACATCTGCCTTGATGCACAGGAACCAATTACTGGACTAGTCTGTGGAAAACAGAAAAGCAGATTTGCCATGAGGCAGGCTTTACTTTAAAGAACACCTTACTGCTCTGAGGTTATTTATTGCTGTTTCTCTTGATTACAAGTTGCTCATTTTTCACAAATTGATTATTTTGCTTTTCCTGTGTATACAAAAGGACTTTGTCATTCAGGAGGCTTTAGAAGAACATGATAAAGATGGTGACGGATTTGTTAGCCTGGAAGAATTCCTTGGTGATTACAGAAGAGACCCAAGTAAGGAAAAGGGCAGGGGGGGCAGGAAAGAAGGAGCTAACAAAAGCTTTGGAATGGGGTGAATTGCATGCACCTTTATTTTCAGCTTTTTATGTCTCCACCTACAGATCCCAAGTGACATTATCCTGTCTTTTAGGATAATTCAGTTTCCTGATACTGGGCACAGTGGCTCATTATTTCACTCTGCCCCGTATGTGCTTGGCAGTAGTTTGCATATGGCCCATTCCACTCTTTGCAACTTACTTTGTGTAACTGAAAGCACATTCCTCAGCAGTAGGTATGGAGCTGAAATAACACATGGTTTTGGTAACTGAACACATCTGTGAAACCAGCCAGCAGGAATGAGAGGTTAAACTTCCCTGGTCTTTATCAGCTTAAGAAGGAAGGCAGCTTTAGGAGGACTGAAGCTGTGTTTTAAGAGAGGTGGAGGGGAAGCCTAAGGAGCTGGTTCACTGGACCAGGTACCAAAAGCCTGTCTGCTTTCACTTTTTTCCCTCACTCTTGCCCTTCCTTAAACTTGATCTATTCCTTCTTTAGCAAGAAAAAGGACACTTATCTGGTGTTAATCCATCCTTTACCTATATTGCTAATAGATACGTATTTTCTATGCTGTATTTGATTTGCTACGAGATAGGGCAAATAACTCCTCCAGTTCCAAAAAGACCAGTAGCATTAGGCATGTGGAAAGTCTGCTTGGTCCTAAGGAGTGCTAGTTCCTAAGTGTGGACTAACATCCTAACTGTGGAAAATGTTTAAGCCACATGAGGATATGGAGAAACAGGGGAATAGGCTGTTTTTGTTCACTCCAGTGAACTCTGGAATTTCACCTCTTGTAACTGTCTTTATTTGCCAGAGCCAGTAAAACACAATAGATCTCTGATGCAAGTACAGAGTTCTTTTATCTTTTTTCCTGCTCGGACTTGAAAAAAGCTTTTCAAGTTGTTGGGAAGGAGTGAAATCGTTGCTAAGGCCCTTGCAGTAAGAGGGAAGGTGAGAGCTTTGTCATTAACACATTTTAGCAAGAGTTCAGAATCGGCTATAACTGTAGAAACTACTTGAACTCTTTTCCAAACAGCCATCTCTCCTGCAGTGTTCCTGCAGTGCACTTTGAAATGACTTAATAAACTACATGGTGGGTCTGGTTTCATAACTGTCTTGTGGCTTTGGGCATCAGCGTATGGTGAATTGTGACATTAAGGGATAATCTACTTGCAAAACTAGATGTTAGAAAGGAAGGAGAGAGACTTCACTCTTCTTGTGCTTTTATAGCAGAAACCTAATTATAGTTGAACTGTTATTTACCTGCTTGTGATGCCAATTACCTTGGACTTTTATAAGATTTAGGAAGTCTTAATACCTGTTCTTGCTTGTCTGGAATGGTTATCAGGTTGATGAATTGCTTGTGTATTTCACAAAGAGTTAGAGGTTTAAGATTGCTGGCTAGGTGCAGGATGCAAAACCAGTGCATAGGGTAAGTATCAACCAAGTATACAAATAAAGAACAGCAGTGAATGAAACTGCTTTGGGTATATTCCAGGTATTTTAGAAAACAAACAAAAATGAGACAGTAAACTAATCTGAAAGCCTGCAGTACTGGCTTGAGCCTGAGCTAATCAAGAGCTTTGCCTCCTCTGTTACCTGTCACAGGTGGACTTCCCTTGATGTTGAAGCAGGGGAACAGGCTGTAGAATGTTATTAAAAACTTCATATGGCCTTAAAGTTTCATAATGCCACAAAATCCTGCCGAACACTGCCCACCAGCTTCCTGGGACACTTGTTGATTTCAAGCTTTTTCCTACTTTCCTCCATCCGTTAGGAGCCTAGATGACCAATGTCTGTGGCCTGTGGTGCTGCTCACATTGCTGCTGTGTGATACTCTCAACATGGCATCTGCAACGCAATTTCTGCATGCTCATAGGAGAGAGTAATCTTAACTCAGTCAGGGTAAATACTGCATATATAAATAGCTCTGTCATCCACTTGAACTTCTTCTGACTGATGTGTCAGCTGTCACAATAAGTAGGAAACCATCTCCCTGGCAGCACACTCAATATGAGGTATGCTTTCTCCATTACCAATCTGGATAAATGTGGAGATATTAAGATGAACAGTTCAGTGTATGGTAAACCTTGACTTTAATATCCGCTCAGTTCAATTGTAAATTTACAATGTTAATATTGCCTTAGCTTTACATGCTGTTTTATTGTACACAAGTATTTTTTTCATCTGTAGACAGCTGCATTTATGTATTCTCTCTGGACTGGGCTCTAAGGCTTGGCTTTATTCCCTGAAATCACTTTTGTGTTTTATGAGATTAGCTGAATTTGCTATGAGAAAAAGTGAAAACATCTGCTTTGAGCTAAGGAGTGGCTTTAAACTTGACAAGTGTGTCTTACTAGCTGCAAGGGAAGATCCAGAATGGATACTTGTGGAGAAGGATCGGTTTGTGAATGACTACGACAAGGATAATGATGGAAAACTTGACCCTCAAGAGCTGTTGTCTTGGATAGTACCCAATAATCAGGGTATTGCCCAAGAGGAGGTATGTGTTCTGACTGCTGTTTAGATTTTAATTAATGCAGAAGAATTATGAACGTATCACCACAAAATGATAGATGCATTTAGATTCATTATGTCTTAGTAGTAGAAAAAGAACGCCTAGGCACATCTTTGTATGTATTTCTAACCTTCTTTCAGTCTGGCAAAGAATGCAGGTCCCTTACCTGCATTAGGCAAGTTTGGAGTTCCTATTAATTATATGTGTGTAAATTAACAAAGTACTTTTCTACCTGTTTAAATAGCTTATCTGGTTTGACTTAAGGGTACGGTATTTTAGTCTGTTATTTTGTTGTAATTGTAAGTAAATCCAATGAGATACACAAATAAAAGCAGCTGTTACCTACTGACAGCATCATTTTGAGAACAAAAATTGATTGTGATTCTTCTAACTGGATAAATCACCATAATTTGTAGAACTAAAACCTTGTGTTTTGTAAGGACAAGAAAATGGAAGTATTCTGTGATTTGAGATGCCGTGATGCAAACTTTGATGAGGATGATTAAAATGGTTTAATTAGCGGTAGAATGCCATAGTAGGTTGAAGTGGATTCTCATTTTAGCTGTCTTTATTTTGTCGTAGCAGGCAGTAGAAGCACTGAGTGTTCCAGAGCAACCTATTTTAATGAGCAGACTTTACAGTCACCAACTGCAGTGGAGGGGATTTCTGCCTTTCCCCAGTAACTTTTAAGCTGAATTTGTCTCTCTCCTTTGCACCGGAGGATTTTGGTGTTAGAATGGCAGAACAATAGGTCTTCCCGTGCCTGGTAGAGGCTGGAGGCACCTGATGTCGCACAGCACAGCCCATCTGCTGTGTTGGACCATGTCATTGTTGAGGTCCCAGCGCTTCCTGTCTCAGCTCTTGGTGACTGAAAAAGCCGTGTGGCGAGCCAGCGTTGCAGGCTCTCCCGTGTCTGACCTTGCAGGAGGTTGAGCTGTTCGAGTGCTCTGGTGGTATTTTTTGTTCATGTGGATCTTAAGCCTTTGCTTTTTGTAACATCTCCCTCTTGAGGCTGCTTGGTTCTTATTTCACAGAAACAATACTGTTGTAACCAACATGAATTCTGTCTGGTGTTGAGTCTGGTCATACCTGTGTTAGTTTGCTTGGTTATTTTGGGGAGCTTTTTACCAGTTGTTCCCTATTCATTCAGATGTTAGCTTACAGCAAGGCTGCACTGTAGGAATAGCCTGGTTCTGCAAGAAGTCATTGTTTTATTTGTTTCTATAATGTGCCTTTTTCCCTCTCTCGTCAGTTAATACGAGGGCTTAGTGAAGCCACCTATCATAAAGAGAAGGCAGCACTGATTTAAATCATAAGCTGAATATTGCAGTGCCATTTTGGCATTTCAGAATGATTTGAGAAACCTGGTAGCTAGATAACATAAAAATAGAAAAATGATTATCCGTTCCATTTGCAGGAATGGATATGTGTTTACCAAGATGTTTGTCTTAATAATCTTTTAGCTTGCGCCATGCAGAGTGCTTTTCGAATCTGCTTGGCTGACGTTAGTACCTGTTGTTTTCCTCAGTGCTTTTTGGTGATGTAGTCAGCTTAAATGTAAGCAATAGTTCATGTTTTAAAAAAGTCACTGAGCACTTCCATTGAGCCAAACCAATCAGAAAATGTAGGAACGGGAGGATTCTCTAAATCCTCATATTCACTGATGTCTGGCAAATGCAATTAATCCCATGTAATGCTAGGACTCCTCTATTTCTCAGAAATAATAGGCGCAGAAGCTGCTGTCCTGGCTTGTTAGCTTGGAGCTATGTAATGCTTGTCAATAAGCTACAAGTAAATTACTCTGGAATTGGGTTTTTTTGTTTTACTGCTAAACTCCCCCCTTTTTTTGCTACCCAAAGCTGAAGTTCCTATGCACAATTGGCTTAGCTTATCCCTGGTTGAAGGTAGCCATCAAGTACGTTCCAGTTAAATTTCCACCATGAATTATAGCTGTGGGGCATTATGAATAGGGAATATCCAGCTGCAGATCTCTGTATGCACGTGTGATGGGAAAGTGGAGCTCCACGGGTTCAGGAAAGAAAAGATGGCTCAGCACAGCAGACACCTCTAGAGCTGAAAGCACGCGTGCCCACAGCTTAACCTTAAATCAGAGAGGCAAAGAGAAACAAAGAGAGGAAAGGAAGGCTCTGTTCTGCATGCAAACCCTTGTCTAGCTTGTTACTGGTAAAGGTGGTGTGGCAGGACTTGGACAAAGCCATACCAAAAGCATTATTTGTAAGTGCTCACCTCTATTAACTGTGCACGTGATATTCCATTTACTTTAAAGGCTCTTCACCTTATTGAAGAAATGGATTTGAATGATGATAAAAAGCTTTCTGAAGCAGAAATCCTCAAGAACCAGGATTTGTTTCTTAACAGCGAAGCAACGGATTATGGCAGGCAGCTTCACGATGAACGTTTCTACCATGAAGAACTTTAGGTTATTTATTTTGTAATCTGTTTTTCTTCCCTTTCTTTCATTTGGAGCTTTTGTTAAAAGCACCCATCAGCTATGTTGCAAGTTTTATGCTGTAATTACAGTACACTAATGTTTGTGTAAATAATTTGCATTCACAATTTAATTGCCCTCCTGCAGACTTCCTTGGGCCTCTTCTAGCCTTTGGCATTCATCTGAAATACTTCCTTGCAGAATTATACAGCGTTGGGAAATAAGTTACTTCAGGGGTAGTTCTGTGTTGTGAAGAGTTGTTCTGCTGTGCTTGAAAGAAATGGGGACTCTTAAGTGATTCTGAGAGAATGCAAAGCAGTAACTGAGTGACTACTACAGTTTCTAACCAGTTTAATTGGGGCAGGGAGTGGGGAAGATGGGGGGATCTTTAGAGTCAGTATTAACTGTGGTTTACATAATGCCTTTGGAGAAACACTTGGATTAATGCCTCAATTGTTTTAAGAGGTTTCTTCTTAATTTTCAATTGTTTCTATACTGTGTTTTATTGTATCATAAAACTTGCTATTTTTACATCTATAAACACTAATTGGGTTTGATGTACAATTTACAGCCTTAGCAATACAATGGTATTTTACAGTGTTAAAATCCTCTTTGTTTGTTGGATTAAAACTTAAAATATTCTGTCTTTCTGTGATTTGTCCATATATTACTTCCTGTGGGTCACTCAGAGCAACTTCCTAAAATGTGAACAATGTATGTAGTATACAATGGCAACATTCTGAGCTTCTATAAACCAAAGACATGTCATCTTCTCCAGCTGCTAAAGAAGATTCAAAACAAGCAACATGTGCATTTAGCATCTTCTGGACAAGTTTGCAAAAGCAATTGGCTTTGTTTTAATTTGCAGTATATGGCACTTGAAAGCATCGAGGCAGTGCGTGTTTCTAGCAGTAACCTCTAAAGTTAACTTTGGTTGAAAGCTCCACAAGTACCATTCATGCAAGTGAGTGCTGTCCCATTATGTGATTATCGAAATAGTCTGAAAGGTTAATGGCATGACAGCTTCAATTTAGGAAAGAACAGAGATTTGCTTTTTATCTCCTAGGTAGTGACAGAAGTGAGCTGAGTGTTCTAAACACAGACGGAGCCTCGCGGCACAGCTTGCACGGAGCACATTAGGCGGTTTTAATTCCTAGAAAACTAATTCCTGTAATGCTCCTGCAGTGTTCCTCTTGACTGATGTTATCCTTCCTCCCAACTCACTTTTTAGTGAGTGAAAGTAACTAGGTCTGCCTTGCTTTTTTCCCGATACAGCATCTCTTCCTCATTCTCGGAACAAGCAGGAAATTCCTTTTGACGTAGGTGTTGAAGTCTCACCGTTACAAGGCTGGCACTTTTGACTCAGAACAAAACTCCATAGGCTTTGCTGTATTTTTTAGCTATCACAGTGATAGGAATTCAAGAGGCTTTTTCAGTTTCAGCAGTTGGGGTTTTTTTGCCACTCAGATTTGTTTATCGCAATTCCTGGGAATACTTTATTGTATCATAACAACTATCGCCATAGTGATGGTGGGATCTGATCTTAAGTAAGGTGCAATTAAATCCAGCGGGCCTAGGAGTATTAAAGCAGTGTTGATCATCTTTGTCGGTTTGAAATACACCCACAGTTGCCCATTCATTGTCGTTCCTTGTGGCACTTCGAAACAAGGCTTGATGACAGATTCAGCTGCGCACTCGGGATTAAAAGTGTCATCATCAACTTGAAAGTTCAACTTCCAAAACAAGGAGAAGAAGAAGCCTTTGGGAGGGTGCTACTGCCCTGGGCTCTTGACTCCAGGTCATTCGCTGGGTTGTGGTGATGTGTGTAAGCCAAGAAGGAGAAGAGGTACAGCAGGACTAGTGAAATACTGAGCAGCACAGCATGTGTACGGTCCAGAGCTCTGAGTCATAGAATGGTTTGGGCTGGAAAGGACGTCAAGATCTGTGGTTCTGTGATTAATTTACACAGTTCAGACAAACCCCCTGGTTAGTCCCACTTAGCACTGTAATCCTCCACTGTGAGAAAACATGGACTGGGATATTTTGCTCCATCCTCCTGCCTCAATAGCTAGAAATGGGAACAGAAAACTGGGAAAAGCATTTGTAGCATTTGTGGGTTGTTGCAAACCTGAAATGCCAGAAATGGCTGTCAGCTGCATCCCACTCGAGCCAGGTAGGTGCTTGTGCCTGAGGTTTAACACTGCTCCCTCTTGGTTTGCCACAGTCGTTACTATTGAAAGGAAGATCTATTGCTGGCTTTCTTTTCAACTTTTTCTGTATTTGTAGTGAATTCCTTGTGGATTGTTTTTCCAACTTCTCCCTTTTTGCTTTGAGAGATCAGTGGGGCTGCTAAAATAACAGTCTCCACGATCAAGTATTGCCTCACGCCTCCATTCAGAGGTGTTGGTACACATCTGTAGGAGCAGCATTTATGCAGCACAAAGGATTCTCCTTTAAGTACCAATCTGTTGTGGAATTACCCTTTAATGCGCCTTTTCTTGTGAGAAGGGCACAAAGCACTTCACATGGGGCGCTACCCTCTGCTAGAGAAGGTATATTTATATATATACGTATAATATACATGTTACAACAAGAGCAACTGCTAACTTAAAACCAGCGTTGAGATCAGTGTTCACCTTCTGAGGTGTTTTTCTTGTTACTGCTCGCAAGCTCCACTTTTTTAAGGCAGAGGAAGGGGCAGCTTGTAGTTGGCGATGCTGCGTGCCCACAGGAACTTGCAGTACACAGAAAAATAAGCACATGATGCCAAATGGTTTAGGTAGGATCACTTCAAACAGGATGATTTGTGCCTCCTGATCTCTGCAGGACGGGTCCCTGCTTTAATCTCCTGCTCCAGGTGGGGCCAGCTTCAAAGACTCTTTGCATTGCCCAGGACCTTCATAGGCCCTCACTATCTGCACCATCTCTCTGGGCCTGTTTCACTGCTTAACCACTGCCGCTGAGAAATTCTCACTTAGTCAGAGTTTCCCTTGCTGGAACTTGTGACTGTTGCCTCCTTTGTTGTGTACCTCTAAGTGGGGTCTGTTTATACCAGTGCTGCAGTCTTGCTTGTTCTGTCACCCACCATTCCCCTCGGGACTGTGCTTTTGGCAGGATGCGTTCCTGTAGTTACTAGGTGTGTGTTCTGCAAAACTGCAAACCTGAGCTCCCTAGCACCAGCACTTCACCTGCTCGCTGCTCCGTTTGCCTTTGCCCTCCTCACCTGACAGTTCTACATGCAATGCTTGTGGAGAAATCAAATTTTGCTAGATCCCTGCTTTTATAAAGGGGAGGATTTTGGAACAGGCAAAGGGATTTTGCTCTCTTCATTGAGTTTAGCAAGCGTTTGTTCCTCTAAAAGTCTCTCTCATCTAGATATAGTCCAAGAACCATCCTAATGCCTATTCCCGCATTGCTGGGGACTGCTCCTAAATTAGGGATAACTCATTTTGGGGAAGAGAATGAGGTTACCTTGCCAACAAGAATGCTCAGTCTCAGAAATCCAAGATGGAGACTGTGCTTTAACCTGCCAGAGAGGAGGCTGAGATGAGCTCTTAGGCAGAAGCTCTTCGCTGTGAGGGTGCTGAGGCGCTGGCACAGGGTGCCCAGAGAAGCTGTGGCTGCCCCATCCCTGGCAGTGTTCAAGGCCAGGTTGGCCACAGGGGCTTGGAGCAACCTGCTCTGGTGGAAGGTGTCCGTGCCCGTGGCAGGGGTTGGAACTGAGTGAGCTGCAAGTGCTTTAACCAGATTTAATATTTGAATTGGGAATACTCTGCAGGTGCTGTTTACAAAGTGAGATCAGATGGAACGGGCCAGAGAACATCAGTACAGCTTCTGAAGGAGGCTGCCTCTGCACCTCAGACCACAGTGTATTGACAAAGAAAACATATCACTTCACTGTCACCAACTCTCTTTGTTAATTCCCATAATTCAAAGCTGCGGTTTCAATTCTGAATTTGATCTCTTTTGGGTTTTTGTTTCGGATGGGCTATTCTGAGCTGTTCCAGCTGACCACATCCTGAACCATGCCCAGAGAACTTCCACAGGTAGAAGATGCAGTTTAATTGAGTAAAGTCTCATTCCTCAGAAGGGGATTCTGAGATCACAGAACACTTGAATGGTTTAGGTTGTGAAAGGACCTCAAAGCTCACCCAGTTCCAACCTCCTGCCACTGCAGGGACACCTTCCACTAGAGCCGCTTGCTCCAAGCCCCTGTGTCCAACCTGGCCTTGAACACTGCCAGGGATGGGGCAGCCACAGCTTCTCTGGGCACCCTGTGCCAGCGCCTCAGCGCCCTCACAGGGAGGAGCTTCTGCCTAAGAGCAGGTTAAAGCCATTCCCCTTGTCCTGTCCCTACAGACCCTTGTCCAAAGCCCCTCTCCAGGTTTCCTGTAGCCCCTTTAGGCACTGGAGCTGCTCTGAGGTCTCTCCTTAAGGAGCCTTCTCCAGGCTGAACGAGCCCAAATGAAAACAACTGCACAGTGACATTTGAGAGTGTGTACAATAATAAACATGCGCATCATTTACCTCGGAAGGCTCTCTCAGATGCTCACCCTTGATTTGCTCGTTTTGCATTTCCACTCTGAAGAAAGATTAGAAAACAATTGCTGATGTTTCCAAGTGAGCAAATATGCAGAATGTGTGCTAAGACATGCTGAAAGAATCCAAGCTGTTGCCTCCCATGGTGCTAAACAATTCCCTGTATTACAAAAGCAGGGACATTTAGTGCGGAGGCAGACCTGATGGAGGAGGTATGTTTTGGACAAAGGTCTGAGGGGTTCGGATCCATAAAACACCATCATTTTTCACCAGAATAGCAGTGTCTTTGCTGCCTTTGCTCTACCCAACATGGGCCCCTGAGCAGCTGTTGCCTGTGTGCATACCCCCTGCAGGCTGAACGAGGCAGGAGCATTTCTTCGCAAAGCATATCCTGAGCTTGTGTAATGTCCCTGTGAACCTGAAGCCTGCTTTGCTTTCCAGCGCTGTGGTATTCAAAGAGTCCTTTCTGAGAAGTGGAAAGCCTTTCAGCGCTGCAAGTGTTGCCTACTTGTCTAATGAATGTGCACTACCTGCAAATGAGTAGTGATTTCCTTTGAATTAATGGGATGGAGAAAGACAGTACATTGGTAAAACAGGCAAAAGATGTCAGAGAAATAAGAACCATCTTTCTGCAGGTACCTGAAGTTATGACAAGAAGGGAAGGCAGAAACACAACTCTCTTCATTTTCTGTCTCACAAAGTGGTTTTACCTCTCTCCAAACAACTACCAGATACTGCCCGTGTTAACCAAGCCTCCTGTGACATTGCACTCGCCCACAGTTTCTCTTCTCCTGTTTTTGTCTTTGAAGCTCCTTCAGGGGTAAGGATGGGAGCTAACCTGGTTCAAACACATACCAAGCACAAAATGACCCCGCATTTCTGTGATAGGAACAGTAATCTTAGGGTATACAGAGTATCATGATGGTTTTAGAGGAAATCTATGCATGTTCTTCATAATTATGGCAAAGATTGTGATTATCTTTCTCTTGGGTAAAACATCAGGGACTGGGTCTACCCTTCAGTGAAAGGCTTTCAGTTGGAAGCTGCTACAAAACACTACAGAAGAGCACAGTCAATGCAATTAATCTTGATGTGAGTTGTCAATTCTGCTGAAGCAAAATGCCAGCGGGACTGCCTGGCACCGTGGAACAGTGCTTTGGGGGGATGTTCAAATAGCTCCTTCTAAGAGATGCAAAGGGAGAGTGCTTCAGAACCGGTATCACAGGGTCTGAAGAACACTGAACCAGCTTTCAGCCAGCAGCTGTAGGTGGGTTCAGAGGAGCAGTCACTGATCCAGGTGGATGCTCGGAGGCTGCTGCTTCTGTTTCCATGGGAACAGAGGCTGGCTCCTCACAGAAGGCCGGGTGATTGCAGTGTTTAAACTGACACAACTGTGGATCATTTGAAAGCCCCCAACATTCTCACATTGAAATTCAGTGACCATTTGCATGGGAATGGAGGCGCAGCAAACCAGCTTTGTCTACAGGGCTTGTCTGGTTGAGCGGTGGCTTTCCTCTGGAAGTGGTTTCATTGCTGCTGGTGTCTGCAGGCTTTAGGACTCAGACACGAGGGGCTGGGCTGTTTTAATGTGGAACACAGCTGCACTACAGCAAGCGTTGTGAAGCCATAGCTCTAGATGTAATTGTTACAGAGGCTTTGAAGCACCCTACGTGTGCCTTCTGTTCTCCATTTCCATTTCACAATGATCCAAGGGACCACAATATACCTGAGGAGGTTTGGAAAATACAACCATCCTACCACCTGAATTATCTGCATTCAGATGCATCTCCTTATACACACTGCCTTAATGCTTTTCATAGACTCCCTCATCCTGTTTCTGTGTAGACTCAAAGGTTTACTGACTACTTCCCGAAGTCAGGAGCAGTAACTGTGAAGAATGCTTTGCTTGAAGCCCTGGATGAGCACAACCCTGTTTGTAGGTGCTGGTTTTGTATTTAACTTCTGTCAGGTCCAAACCTGCCACCCAAATCTGTAATAAAGAGCTTTGCACAAAGCAGCATATAGTTTATAAAAAGAACATTGAACTTCCATTCGGATGCACATCAAAGTTCTAGCATGATTTTTACAAAAGCAATAGACTTTTCATCACTTTCCACTGCAGAACAGATTCAAATGGTGCATTTGCCTTCCAAACAATGTGATGATTGGAATAAACCACCAAGACTCTGTCCTGGAGGCTGATTCTTGGCCTTATGAGACAGCAAACCTGATTTGTGACCTTTCGGAGCAGCGGTGGGAAGGGAGCTGCAGTGGCTGTTGGGGAGCACCTTCCACTTCAGGCTGACACCTGAATTTCTGAGTGGAGCTGTACACAAAGCTCAGATGAAAAGCCATGTTAAGAGGGGGAGGAAGGGGAGATGAAAGGCTCTGAAGGTTTCTGAAGCATCCAGCCTGGCAATAACCAAACAAACATGTGGCTGATCACTTCTCACTGCCACCCTCATCCCATTCCCTACAATGCCACAATCTAAACCTCTTGCCCACTGGAAATACTCCTGTTTGGCATAAGAGTATCAATATAACTGTATTGTGGGGGAAACTTCATGAAGTTCAGGGTGGTTTCAGCAGAGCCATTCCAGCACTTAGCAGCCAAGGTTCATTGGGTTTGCTCCCCTTCCCTGCACAGCTCCCACAGCCTTTCCGGCCTTCCCAGAACCCAGGCCCCTCACACCAAAACATGAACCCAGCCATGAGACCTGAGAACTGAACCCTATTCTGTCTCGTTTCTATTTGGAGGATGGTTTTAGGAAGATTTCCTCTCCAAGTGCAGCATTCCTTAGGAGAGCTTTACAGAGGACTCACAAGACTCTCCTGACACACCTGGTTGGGAAAGGGACAAAGATGAGTTTCTGGGTCACTCGGGAAGCTGGTGTATCCTCTAGGACAGACAGCTCTTGGGAACTGCTGTTTCTTGGTGCTATTTCAAGCTCTGCTAAATGATTCAAGCTTAAAGCAAGTAACTGCATGCTCTGAACCAGCAGCTGCAGCAGACCAGCTCAGCACAAACTTAGTAAATGCCCACTGCAAGACATTGAGGTGTGATTTGGTGCTTCGGCTTATGGGAGAAAAGGCAAATAATCCTACCCCAGTTTTCCTGAACCCGGTCATGGCCAGTGCAGTGGGAAGGTGCACCTGAGGCTCTGCAGCGAGCTATTTACAAAGCAGGGGTGGGGAAATGAGCACGTAGGGTTATGGACTCTGTGCATTACCCACACCTTGGAGGCTGTGAAGCACCAACCCCATCCCAGGCCTGCGCCTCTCACACTGATGTGTTTGCCCTGACTGTTTGCTACAGGTTTCAGTTTCTTCAGCTGCAAAACTGAGCTATTTTCCTCCCTTTTCCAGAGCCCGACTGCCCCTGCAAGGCACAGTACCCTCTGGACATAACCTCGCCATGCTGGTGGTGGTGGCTCCAAAGCAAGCATCTGCCCAACAGCTCTGCTTCATCAGAGCCAGGGGCTGGGCTCACACCAGCTGATGTCTGACAGCTCATCAGAACACCTGAACTAGAGCATGGTGTAGGCTCTCCTCCATGCAACAGCAAGAGATGAACTCCCCCATAGCACAAAGCTGGTGGTGTGTGAGAGGCTGCTCCCAAGGGAGGTGATTGTCCTGGCTGGGACAGGCACAGAGCCTGGTGTCAGAGCCCACCAAGTAACTGGCTTTTTGGTTGGAGACCAAACTACAAATAATGAGAAAGTAGGATATCATTTTGGAGGGCCAAAGTGCCCTGCAGGCATTGTTGTGAGACCCAAAGTTATCAAAACAGCTGAATTTGGAAATAGCGAAAGGAAACATTTAGTTTTATACAGACTGAGATAAAATACCCTCTAAAAGACTCCTTTTCTGCTTACATTTCAGGTGTTAGGAGCAGTGCCCAGGCCCTCGGAATACACATTTCAGGGAATTTTCCCTGTGGAAGGAAGCATCACTCCTCCCCTCAGCACCCTCTGCAAGTGAACCCTCACGTTTCTCCTGCTCCCCCTCTCACGCGAGGATGCTTTTTTCCTGCTGCTTATGACAGTCAAAGCAATTTCACACCTCCCTTCTGCCCTCTGTACTCCTCATTTTCCCTTTCAAAGTCTCTGCATGTTCCCTGCCTTCTTCAGACCACAAGGAAAGAAACTCTCTGAAACACAGCTACCGATTGCTCATGGAGGGACTACTGGTACCCGGACAATGCCTGTGAAGCATCACTTCAGGGCCCGGTGCCAATAGGCTCTCAGCTCTCTTATCACAATTCTTTTTTCAGGAGTTTGGATTTCACTGCTAAATTTCACATCTCTTGGTTCTTCACAGCAACATTTACATGGGGGCATGCAAATCAGGATGTTCTCTATATAGACATTCAGGTATCTAAAAGCGTGCAGACACCTGCACACTTCAGTGTTCTCAATTTAACCAGTCTTGAAAAGCTTTTTCAGTTGCAGAAATGCAACACTGAGCTACACTTCCCGTGTGCAAACACTTGGGCTCCTCCAAACCCAGGAGAAACATGGCCCATAGGCTTCTTTAACAGCTTTTTCTTTGTGAGACCACAGCATTCTATGACAGTTTGGCACTAATTTCCTCCGCAGCTTATCTCTTTGTATTGTGCTGGTTTCCTTTGCGTTTCAATTGCTCTCTCTCCTGTAGCTGATCAAATCAGAGAGCTGAATTTTACTTCCTTGGTTTTTAGCTTGCGAGGGAGCCTCTCGCACTCACACACGGCAAGGAGCAGCCTGACATCACTTGACATCTCCTTGCTTCCTCATTTCAATATTAACTGTTTACCAGCAGAGAAACAGGTTTGGGGTTAGGGTGCTGAGTGCGTGCATGTCTCTCTGTGTGAGCCACAGCTTTGTTCCCCTCTGTCCCATCCCAGCCATAGGTCATCACGTGGAGCTGCCTGGAACTGCCCAATGCTGTTTTCTCCAGCCTGACTTCAGAAGAGACAGGTCTGTGGATGTGCTTCACTCTCTGCTTTGGCTGGGGTAAAGCAACAGGGCTCGGAGCGGTGGCTGCTGCTGCTCTCACCCAAGAGAGAACTTGCTGAAGGATTCCTCGCCCTCCACAGAGCGGTGATAATGACACAGCTGCAGTTTAAAGATGCATTTTGGGTGAGTGTTTCCTACATTCAGTATATCGGCATTTAAAAGTCTTTTACAATACAGCTTGGCTCTATATATAGCTCAAAACTAATTCAATCCTGTTCTGTGTTTTAAATTTTGTTCAGTAAAAGCCCAAATTTGACTCCAAGTGAAAACCTACTCGTTTGGCAGTACAAGCGCTAGGTCCTCGGCAGCAGGCTGCATTGTAAGAATACATCCAGTCCACATAAACCGAACGGCATTCCCGGTTCCTGCGCTAGGTCCAGAAACAGCTTGTGACAGGGTTTGTGTGTCTCTTAGGACAGTGTCCCACCTCCAGGAGTGTTTCCCAGCACAGGTGAATGGTTACTAATGACAGGCTGGATTTGCTCACGCTTGCTGCTCTGGCTGCATGCAAATGCTGCTGCTCGGCCACCTCTGCAGCCCGTGCCTGCTTCTAGGTGCAGACGGGCATGCACAGGGTGTGGAGGTGCCCAGAGCTCAGACAGAGCCCAGGGAGGAAGAGCCAGCAGTGGCACTCAAGAACCAAACCCAACACTCCCTTAGAACCACTGGATACTAAACCATGCAGATACGCCCCATTCTTGTTTGACTTCTGGTTGAAGAACCTTTCTGTGTCTTGTTTTCAAGCTCCTTCTCTGCAGTTGCAAGGTAAAAAGGCCCCCATCAGTTTTCTCTGCAGGGCAATCTGAAGTTCTCTTGCTATTGCCTCTGGTGTGGGGGTTTTAAGGAAAAAAGCAGCAGCATCATCAAGTTCTAACATTGAAGTGTTGGGTAAACAGGATGTTTTGTGGTTGTCTCTTGTCTGAGCAGTCATTTTCCAGCATCTAGGACTGACTTCAAGAATGACATAAAGGCATATGAATTCTTCCTGCCATTTTCCTATCAGGCAAAGTAGAACAGTCCCTTTACAGTGTGTTTGCTGGTTGTGTTTTCTCTCTATCCACCCACCCCTCAGGGTAAACCCTCTCTTGGTACAAACGGGCAGGGCAGAAGCAGGAACACATTTCGGTGACCCCCCTTCCTCCCAGCACCTCCAGGAAGCCCTCCCCACCCCCCAGCACCACATTTGAGCAGTTACATCAATGCAATGAGGAAATACACAAGTTCATTTTGATGTTAACCCTCACCACACCCAACCACATCCACACAAGATGCTCTGCGCCTCCTCTGCTGCACAGCTACTGCCTCCATAATGCAGCACACGGGGCAGGATGCACCCCAGGAGCTGCAGCTCTGTCATTCCTGAACTGCCTTTGGGCATGTGCCATCTGACTCTTAGAACTGCCACATTTGGTGTATTTACTTCCAAGATCTTGGACTTCAGTGAGAATAAATCAGTGAGGCTTCAGTGAGGCGTATTGCAGGGACTGGAGCAAGGTTGGGGTGATGAACACTAGCTGGCAACCTGGCCAGGCCAGTTCCTTGTGGCTCTTCTTCCCTCAACTCCTCTCCTGTGCTTAGTCAGGTTACCATGACTATAATCCTTGCTTAGCTTTGAAGCTAACACCTTCCTTAAAGGAAAGCACCTTTGTCTTTAATATTGTTTGGCTGAGCGCATTGTCTCACCAAGCTTGATTAAGAGGGCAGGAATATATCCAGTTGAGGATGGCAGTTTCAGCTATGCAATAATAAGTCTTTTAAAACGAAAACTCACAGGATATTGCACAGTGTGGCAGAGGCATGCAGCTTCCCCCAAATCACAAGATCAGCAATTACTTTTACATTCATAAGGTTCTGTTATGCCCATTAAGTGAGAGGGAAATGTATTTGCATGGCTTACTTCAGTGAGCAGTTATCTCCTCTATTTGATTTGTACCATGAATGGAAACTGTCTTTATGATTAAAACCCAAAAAGCATATTTGCACCATAGTAGATTGCTCAGTACAGATCCCTGATCTCTAAGACCTGTCTGAGGACACTGCTGCACCCTCCCTGTCATTCCTGCTGACAAGCTCCCTGCTCCTGCCATCGCTAAACTTGTGAATAGGCAGAAGTTTCTTTAGCATCCATAGCTATGTGAAATACATAAAGAAACCCTAAAAGCTGCAGATCTTCCCAACTAGCAGAGAAAGAGCCCCATTCATTCCTCCCCGAAGTCCCTCAAACTTCCTAAGAACAGGGAAAATGCAAATTGTTCCTCATAATAGGTATAAGTTTTAATCTCTCTTTTCCCCTATTACATGTAGCCATGATTTAATCATAGTCCTATACCAAAGCTTTCACACTTGCTTTGGAGCATGGCGTGGGCTCAAACCAGTATATTTCTTCATTTCAATTTGGTTTTGTATCTTACACACACCCTGCGATGGTTTAAGTGGAATTTGCTCAAAGGCCCCACCAAAATGTGCTTCTCAGCACAAGTTTCCTATCCTCTGTTGATAGCTTTTGGAAAACATTAGTGAGATGGAAACACAAATCAGTTTTGATAGCTGGTGCAGGGCAGTTGCTAATGGATTCATATTCTGCTGGGCTGCTATACAAGTGTAACAGATGTTACCTGTCTTCTCCCGCATCACATCAGCCAGGTAGGCACATTCCCATGTTAATGGGGAGAACGTCTGCTGAGTTGCATGTTAACAGGGTTATGTTAATAGGCAGAGAGCTGAGCAAAACCCACTAACCAAGAAAGCCTTTACCTTGTCACAAAGACTGAGCCCCTCTCTTATTCTGTGTTCCTGTACTCATCATTTGCTTTTCCTCTGAAATTCTTGTCACTGCCTTTTCCTTCTGTTCTGTTCTTTCTCTTGTGCTTTTCTCCGACGTGCTGCTTAGCACTCCAGTTGCAACCCTGTGAAATACAGTGATTTCTACCCAAGGGGAAGGCAGGTGCTTACTGGCCTCACCCACCCGGGAAGGGGGAATGAGGAAGACTTCCAAAGGAAGTGTTTGGTTTTGGGGCAGGCTCCAAAGTGCCCAGAGTTGAATGGGAGCTAATCTATTCCCTAGGGCAGCTTTGAATCAAACTCAAGTGGCCAAGTCAGTTCTGGAAATGGGCTCCTAAGGTGCTTGGAATTAGGTGTGTGAAGTGCTCTCTGTTCTCAGCTGTGGGATGAGCTCAGGGCTTGTGCATTCTCACAGCTTTCATTTAAGAGAACAATTAAGCTGGAGACATGGGCCAACAAACATGATGCAGGCTTTGAACATGAGATAGCAAGATTTCTCTCCCTGCCCTGCTCTGGACTTCTCCTTACCACCTTTCTGCCAATGCAGTACCTGTGGTCAGATGCTACAGCAGTGGGAGATATGGAAGTGCTGAAGATAAAGAGCCTGTTACAAAGATGCTCACTTCACCCTTCTTGTTTGACTCCAGGCTATATTCTACATCAGGTTCAATGCAAAGCTGAGGTTGTAGGTGAGCCTCTGAACTGTCACTGTAGCTTTTTCACACAACACTGTATTATATATGCCAGGAAAAGACATAATGATTTTCATAAATAATTTAATTTCTAATGCGACTCTAAACTGTGGAATAAGAGTGCAGAGATGATGGTAAAAGTCACAGTAAAACTATTTTATAGACCTACTAGGTGGTGTACTGAAGAAATATAATGTCAACTGGTTTGCTCAGAAAAGGAAGTCTTTTTTATACCAGGAGCTGCCTTCCTGTACAGGTTAAGTTTCACAGGACCCCTTCTTCCGAAGCAGGAAGAAGTAACACAGGGCAGGTTTGTCAGGAGGGAGGAACAGGGGCTAATGAGGGCTCCTGCCAGCCCCTGGCGCCCAAAGCAGGGCTGGGATCAGGCAGGGAAGGACGTGGCTGCCAAAACTTTCACCCTGGCACCTCAGCTTTGCAAGGGGTTCTGCACCAAAATCCGAATGAATGGAACTTCATCAGTTGCATCTGCATCTACTGACACAAGGCAAATTAAAACAATCTCAGCACTCACTGGCACACAGGCAGGCCAGGATCTGTTGTCAGTACACACTGCATCCCTCTGAACAACACAAACTGAAATGGGGAATAGAGGGGAGCCAACTTGGACAAGTTGACCCGATTGCCCAGCTGATGTGTTTGCTGGATCAGCTTCATCCCCATGGAAGAGGCTGCTGTCCTCTTTTTCACATGTGATTTCTTCCTGCAGTCCCCCAGCTGAACTGGGAAGGCTCCTGGTTCACTGGGGCAATGAGAAGCACTGGTGAAGGGGGTGCAATCTCACAAGTAGAAAACCTGATCAGTTGTCATGGCTGTGGAAACACTGGTGCTCCACAAATCCCTTCTGAGCAGAGAACAACAGCTCAAATGAAGCTCGAATGAATTAACACTCCCAGCACAGGTATTGATAGTGAGACAAACAGGTCGATGTCTACTTCCACCCCCTGTATTCCTAAAACAGCGCTAGGAGGGTCTGTCAGGAACCAACTACAGCACATTCAGGGTGGTTCATTTCCGTGGTGATGAGCTCAATTGGAAGGACTAGAGTTTTATGTTTGCAACTTCTGGTTACCTGCTTGGTTATGTCCTGCATGTGGCACACCAGGCTGAGCATCTTCCTTATGAGGAAGAAGAGTATCTGGGGGAGGTTTAAACACAGTGAGCTGGTCCTAAGGCTGCAAAAGGCTTTCCAGACCAGGTAGATTAATGGATTTATGGAAAGCTCATTTTAGGCCAGTGATTGAAATAATTAGACAGCTAAATTATGTTTTATTAAAAGTCCTGATGACCATATGCAAGCGAATGCCTTATCTAGGGGCTGTGACTGCTTACATTGGTGGATTGATGAAACCACTGTACCAGTTTTGTTAACATTTTTAACACAGTTAAATCTGTTCTTTCTGATCTGTCCTGCTCTGCAGAAATGGGGCTTGCTTCAGTTCAGAGAAAAAGGGTTCTTCTTTATGCCAACTTTAACTGTGCCATGAGTCTGCATTTTAAATGTGGGATAGCTGAGCCATCAACTCGTGATTCACTCACACATAAACAACACCTGGAGTTAAATGACTGTTTGTCACACACGGCTTTGAGTGGGTCCTGTAACAGTGCTTGATGCAAGGATTAGAGATGTGCCTCTTGCCCTGTCACTGGGTAGCGCTGACACATCCTGGATCCATCTCCCCTACTCCCTGCACCATGCATTTAGACACCTTAAGCCACCTCTCCTGCAGGCTGAGCCATCCCAGCTCCCCGCCTCTCCTCCCACCGCAGCCTCTCCAGGATGAGCCTCAGACTCTCCCTGTGAATCTCATTTCAACATGGGCTTTCCTGCAGGGCTGGGTGATTCATGGCCCATCCCTTTCCTCCCACGAGGCCTGTACTTCCTCAGGGCAGCAGCATGGACTTGCACCACTTCTGTTTCTGCACAGCTGATGGTCACTGACTGGGGACACTGACCTTGCACTGCTCTGAATTTCAACCCAGTTCACAGAATCATAGAATAGTTAGGGTTGGAAAGGACCTCAAGATCATCCAGTTCCAACCCCCCTGCCATGGGCAGGGACACCTCCCACTAAACCATGTCACCCAAGGCTATGTCCAACCCAGCCTTGAATGCTGCCAGCGATGGAGCATTCACAACTTCCCTGGGCAACCCATTGCAGTGCCTCACCACCCTTACAGTAAAGAATTTCTTCCTCCTATCCAATCTGAACTTCCCCTGTTTCAGTTTGAACCCATTACCCCTTGTCCTATCACTACAGTCCCCAATGAAGAGTCCTCCCCATTCCACCACCCATTGCATGCTTGTGGGGAAGGCAAATGAGGCTGCTTCATGAACACATTTTTCATTATTATCATTCAGCTCCTTTGGGCTCAAAAAGACCTTTTCCTGATTCTGTTTCCATGCCATGCTGCAGCGAGGTAGGTGCTGGCCGCAGGTGGCACAGAGAACACTTGTTTCATCTCCTGTTTAATCTCAGTTTTGTAATACAACTTCTCTCAGCAGCCACAGTTCAATAACCTCCAAAGTTCCCTGCATGGTTCAGTAGGAATGTGGGGATTTGAGGCAGGGGTGAGGTGAGGGCTGCAGGGCACAGCTCTGCGTGAGGATCATTCAGCACTGCTCAGGTTGTCAAGGTTAAGCAAAAAAAGTACGTTGAAAATATGCATCCAGATCCCAACAGCTTTTCAGTTCCCCAAAGAATTGCTCCCTGACTATAGATGGAGTTTAGAACATCTCCGAAGGGGTGGGAAAACCCTGAACAAGACTGAGGAGCTGGAAAGTTCCATAGCTCCTGGTAAAACACTCTCGATGCAACTTCATTTTTGGTTGAAGTGAAAGGCATCAGTTTACTCTTAGTCTTGAGAATTAAGTGAAAACTGTCCAGCTGGGCTAGCTGGGAGGTACCAGCGTCCGTTCAGAGCTGCTGAACAGATAAACACAAACTTCCTGCTTCTTTTTGTCTTTCAAAGTAACAACTTCCCACACCAAGATGCCTTTTGGCACTGCTCTCAATTTGCCCAGGACTGGTTAATTCCTAAAAGGAAAGAAAAATCAGAAATCAGGGGTGGGGGCGAAGCAGAAAAGCAGTCAGGAGCTCAGCAGCACAGCTGTACTGGAAGTAGGGGAGCTGTTTTGGAAGGTAAAGCTAGGTTTTGATGACCAAGTTCCCACCTGCTGAAGGCTTCCTATGGAGATGGAGGTTTGAGGTGAAGTTTCTGACCAAAGAGGAGACCAAACTCAAAAACCAGCCCTCTGAAGGAGCTCTGCAGTGGGAGACCGACTCTGGAACAGGAACGGGAGCTCTCATGGCCCACAGTCTGCCCTACAGCAGCCTGGAGTGCAGGCATGCCTTCCCTCTGCTCCAGTAGATTCGTCCACAAGTGAAACAGGTCAAGAAAGGAGAGACTAAGATGAAATTCTTCTTCCCTATACAGGCAGCAGATGGTGGATAGTGTGCTAGCTTAGGCAATGGGATGTCTCAATCAGATCTTCCTGATTCAGAGCCTCAAAGTGTTCCAAAGTAGCTATGCTGGTGCAATGCCTTAGAGTGCACCAGCTGCTGTAGATCTTGCCCATTTCCTATACCCTAGGAGCTTGCAGCAGAGAGGGGGTACATCCAGCTAAATACCTCCTTGATTCAGCACTTCAGAACCCCCCAGAAATAATCCAGTTTTACTTAGTTTTGTGTAAGGCAGGAGAGATTCATGCAAGTGGGAGCAAAGACAGAGAAATGCTTCCTAGAAGGTAATGCAGCAGCGGCACAGTTGTTCCACTGGACAAACTGCTTCACTTTACTTAACTGACCACTTCTTTCCCCTCTTTTAAGACTCTAAAAGCTGAAAGTTCATTTTGTCCTGTTGAATTGCACAATTCCCCAGGACGCTGTGATACACCATACTAATGGAGGGTAGGAATATGTTGCATCATATTGAGTAACAGGAGATGTTGAAAACCATTATTCAGGTGGCGAGTATCTCTTGTAAAAGGGAAGTGGTAATCTATAGCTTACTGAGAACTGAACTAAAGGTTTAATTCATTCCCCTTGCACTGCAAGACTCTGGGAAGATTTCCTGATGCTTTCCCCTTCCCTATGTGCCAAGAAAGACCGCTGACAAACTCTTGCTCATCTCATAGGGGAAGCAGAGAGCATGGGTGCCGCAGAATGGTGCATTTAGTGCCTTTTTCAGGACTGACAGGAAACAATTCTAAGCTTCCTAAAACAGGGAGTAGCAAGACATATGGGTTTTAATGAATTAATGCACCAAGGGAGCAAGGCTGGTTCCAGTGGCTATGTATGACTTGCTGAACAACTGCCTCCATGCATGGGAAAGTCAGGGCTGTTTCATGTTGCCTCACTCCCAGCAGCCTGAGGCCGGACCCACAGTGCTTGCAGGAGGAGAGGAGCTCTCTTATAGAAAAGACCTGGAAGTGGATGAACTAAAGAGAAACAGAAACAAAAGTAAACCCTGACCATAGTTTTGCATGAAACAGAAGTGTCCGCTACTTTTAAGACTCTGTTTCTCCTTATTTCACTTCCAGTTTTTCTTGTGTAGCTAGTACTTTCCAAGAAGAGACTGAAGCAACATCTGATTTCACTATTGACGCATTTATCTACAAGAATCTGGAAGGCACCATGGCAAAGCAGTGTTATGCCTCAGGAAAAGCAGGTGCAAATGCTCACACCAGGCCTCTCTGTTGGCTCTCAGGAAGAAGCCGCCTTACTTTATGGATTTAGGTGTTGTCTAAGGTCACCGCATGGAGAAAAGGGGTGCCGCCACCTCAGACCTGTGCCATACAGCCACGTCAAGCTCTGATTTAAAACCAGTGAGGGATTTTGCTTCCTCCTGCCCCATTTCTCACCATTCCCATCACAAAGGTTGCTCCAGAAGTTTGTTATATCTGAATTTCCTGAATGGATTCCTAGCTTTTTCCACACTTTTTAGTGTGATGTGTATCTACTGTAAGGGTGGTGAGGCCCTGGAATGGGTTGCCCAGAGAAGTCGTGAATGCTCCATCGCTGGCGGTGTTCAAGGCAGGGGTGGACATAGCCTTGGGTGGCATGGTTTAGTGGGAGGTGTCCCTGCCCATGGCAGGGGGCTGGAACTGGATGATCTTAAGGTCCTTTCCAACCCTAACTGTTCTATGATTCTATGATTCTACCTGGCTGCTGGCCCCTTTCTCCTTTTCCTAGAGGAGAAGCAGCAGGAGCATGCCATGTCCTGAAGGTGGTCAGGCACATCCTGAGAACCCCACCTGCAGTAACTTCAGTCCAAGGTTGAAGTTGGTGAAAACTAGTGGAAACGGGCAAATAAAACCATGATCTCAATCTGGAAGAATATGTGCAATTCAAGGGAAGGTGCATTGTTTTCCCTGGCGGCTTTACAATACAAGGCACTTGGAATAAAACAATACATGACAGATGATGCTCTTCTACTCAGTATGAAAAAGGTGTTCTTGTGAAAAAGGCAGCGTGAGGTTTCTATTTCCTGACCTTGCTTGTGACCTTTGTGGAAGGTTCCTGAATTGAGACATTATGAAGGACAGGCAGGTGGGCAGTGAAAAGGAGGTGGTATGGGGCATGTCTACAGAGCTCTGCTTCCGGCTTCCGAAAGGTAAAGCTTCTTCCATGTAATGTTTGGAAGAAGCTGAAAGTTCAAAGATCACTGTCACATCCTTCAGTCCTCTGGCTAGAGCTTGGATTTTGTGATAGGTAAAACCACTGCTCTGCAAAGAAAAACAGAACACTTGCACTCTTTACAAAGAGACCAACAATTACACTACAGCTTTTCTTCCCTAGGAAGCATTGTGCATTCTGAGAATGTTATTTAACCAAATTATTAGAAGGGAAGCTAAAATGGAGGTAATAAGCACAAGCAGAGTGCTTTTATTAGACTGGAATCGAGACTTTCCAAGTCTGTTCCCTGTGTGCCATTAGTCTGCCAGCCAACAAACTACCTGCAGAAGTTAAGGCGGCTTTTGTGCAGCAATCCCTTTATAGCTTTATGCAAATCATGGGGTGATTAAAACTGAAGAGAGCCAAACATCGTGCTGTACAATAAAAGTGCCTGATACACAACACATGAACAGTCCAAAATGCCAATGGGGAGGGTGAAGGTGCAGGAAGCTGAGAAGCAAATTCAGCTTGTCAGCAGAACTCTGAACCAACCATTTCCTTCTTAGAGAAAACCCAAAATATCATAGAGGGCAAAACACCACTGGGAAGCTGCTGGAATTGCTCAATGCCACCAGTTCTGCAACGCTACCGTGGAGTCTGTGCAATCTCAATTGCAGTTTGTTTCTGAATATCCCAGCTGCCAGAGAACTGAAGCCTGACAAGAATCTCTGCTTTCATTTGAAGTTCTCTAGTGTGCCTCGTCACAGGGGGAAGCACAAGGCGGCAATCTAGCAGCTCAGCCACTGGGAAGCTACACGTGCAAATGATTATTGAAGGTTCCATGCAAGGTTCACATCTGTGCCGTGTCTGGCAGTAAATCCTGCTGACTGCCAATGAAAAGTACTGCATCACGGTGAAACTGCAAACTAAGGCTCACGCTGAAAATGCCCGAGCCAACTCCCCAAATTATCACAAGAAGTCCCAAGAGAGCCATCTACATCCTTAGCAACACCTACGTTTCTAGTGTGCGAAGAGTGAATTTACAGCCAGCCCCAGCCCACCTGCCCGTCCCTGCTTTTTTCTGCTTATGTGCAAAAGTCACTCTTGTATAAATTCTGTTGTCAGTTCAGTACGGGAAAGTAGGAGCAGTCGCGGCATTCCTGTACATCCCAACCCATTCTGGCCAGTAAGACAAAGGAGCTCTCACATGGTACAGCTGCATGCAACATGGACATACACTTCTGAACTCATTAACCACTTTGTTATCGCATCAAAAGGACTCATCTCACACCAAGCATAGGGAGACTGTTTTGGTTAGAGGTTTCTGTTGCAACACTGCAGATGCACACACCAGTGGCTGCTACCCCACTTTAGTTTGCTGTTTATTTCAGGATAGCTCGAGTGCAGCAGAAAAAGCAATAAACTTCCTAAAAACTCTTGTTATCATGTGAATATATTCATAGAGATGCTGGAAAAATTTAAAGTATCCTGGGAAATAAAACAAAACACCATAAAGTGATTCAATTACAGTGAAAACCCAGGACATGCTAGCGAATATCCAGCCTACTCAAATGTACTTTGAGCTTATAAATCATGTTTGACTGTTGGCTATTAGATCTGTTTGCTGCTCACCAGTAAATACTAAGCCCTTGATAGAGCTCTTGACAAGGAGACTAGCAGATCAAGAGATCAGCATCTAGAAACACTCCTTTTAAGCAGTGCCAGTACACAGTGGTATAGTGCAGTGGTACAGTTCATTGATATAACCCAGTCAGTAGAATTCACTTTCAATCCAGGACTGAGATATCAGGAGTGATGCAATTGTGGATAGAAAGGATTTCTTTCTGACAGCTGAAGAAGGTGTTGGCAGAATGACACTTGTTCAAAACTCACTGTCCCCAGTTCTCTCTAAACCTTCTCCTCACACCAGTACTTTGTTAATGTTTGAGCCTGGAAAAAGGAATACTGAAATTGTCAGCAGTTTCCCATAACCACACAGATGAGCTTGATGCACAAAAAGGTTGATTTTCCAAAAATTACAAAGATATCCCTAAGAGATTTAGTTTCATTTTCTTTTTTTTCTCTTGAAGATCTCTATGAAGACTTTGTTTAGGTGAGTTCACAACATTTATCATTTTCAGTCCAAAACCCATCGTGATAATACTCCTGATAAAAGCCTTGGGCAAATACCATTAAGAACAAAGACAAGGAATGCGCTTTCAGAGCTCAATACGTTCAGACTTGAATGTTTGTGGAATACTTTTGAATATTTGCAGGTAACACATTTCAACTAATTCCTGAATGAAGGCTCACCAGGCTGATACGGTAGCTGTGATGTAACTGCTGGTGCTAGTACCACTACCGCTTGCAGTCAGGCCCACCTTAGATGTGCAAACCAGTCAACATGCAGATTTTGATACTATCTGTACTATCATGGGAGCTCAGCGCCATCCTGCCACGCACCAAACAATGCACCCAGTGTCTGCTGCATAGTTATTTCTTTACCAGTCCTATTTCTCCATCAGGGTGGTGATACTGCAATGCTGTATCCTTGGGGTTACTCTCCCTTTGTACCACTGAGGACCTAGTTCCTTGCAAAGAGCAAGGGAGCAGGCTTTGCAGCTGGAGGTGCTTGGAAAGAGAAACTATTTTGCTGACTGCAGCTCTCCTGAGCGATGCAGAAGCTGAGGTGGAGCTGCAGTGGCACTTACCAAACAGGACCTACGCCTTTGGATACAAAGCACTTCCCTGGGGGGGATGCTAAGCTGCTGACAAACCAGCTTATCCCTGCAGGAGCAGGTAGAGGTACGAATTTTAGTGTGGAAACGACCTCTAAAAAGGGTTCTCGGTCCCAGGATGGTGTCAGAAATGCGCCACAACAGAGGAGCTCACAGTTCCTACAGTACCACTGCAATGACTTCATCAGTTCGTGTCACTTTCTGAGTATTAGCAGTTGGACATGCAAGGATGTACAGTTTAGCACATGCTCCACACACAAGCCTGGATATTTTCCCTCCGTTCAGCCCACTGTAATAGCTATTTACCAAAACCATGCCTCAGCAAGCACTAAAGCATTTTAGTCTTTCCTACTTGATATTATTGCTGCAGTACCCTAGTAACTTCCAACCATGGATGCTTGCTCTTCAAAAAGCTTTGCAATGCTCCCCCAGCACAAGGCTCAGAGAAGCCATGTGCTGTAAGGCTGATTCTCAGCTAAAGACACAAGGCTTGGCACAAGGTTACTCAGCTTTGTGCCACCAGGTTTAAGAAGCTGTCACCTCCCAGCTGTCTGCATATTGAACTTTCTACCCTCTGGGCAGGGAACTGACACCATCGGCCTTGGAAACCAAAATCCTCAGAGCCTCTCCCTCATGGCTGCAATGAATGATCTCTCCCACAATTAACTTCTGATGTTTACTTGTGAGATTGCCTATGGAGAAACTTCTGCCAGATGGGGTGACACAGTCCCAAGGCACCTATCTCTGTAGAAAAGTGCTTCTGTGAGGGAGCAGCAGTGTTAAGCACCAGAGGAAGAAAGAAACGGAAAGAAGAAAGCGTATCCCAGTGTGCTTACTGTCAACACCTCTGCTTGCAGTCTTCCATGCCTCCTTTCAAGTGTTCAAGGAAAAGCTATTCTGGTTAAACTAGAGCATAACATTTGTGGGTTTCAGTCATATATTCCCTTTCACATTCCTTTCATCTCTGGAGGAACAGTGTTGCTCATTGCACTTGAGGGAAGCAACCTTTGTAAATGAGGAGTAGAGATGCTGCCTTTGCTTTAGCTGTGATTTCCCCATGGAAGAATCTTAGGACAAGACAAATTTGCCTGCAACACTGAAATCCCTTTGTCAAGCACTTGCTTACAAGTGATTATAGGTCTGTTGGACAATGCAGATTAACTAATCTTTTTTATTCAAATAACAATGAGTAAATCCTCTTTCACAACCGCACACGCTTTGGCTAAGCGGAATCACTTTCTTGGCAATGAAACGAATGAGCAGTGGTGATTCAAATCACCTCCTTCCAAGCAACTACCTTGTTTTTGCTGTAAGCAAATGATGTTTACACATTTAATGAACATATTTAGTACCTAACTAAAGCATTTTTCTAATTTCTTATAAAATAAATAGTTTTTACTACTCATTAGTTCCAATCATCATGAAGTCCCAGCTGAGAGGTGTCCAAGATTGCAGTTTCAACAGCCTAATGGTAAATGGAAAAGAGAATAAAGGCAAGATAGCTTAGCAAGGGTAGATGGTTGTTCAGCGTGATACAATCTTGCTGTCTTGATTGTTCTGACAAAGAACGTACATGTCTGTTATGGTGCTATACAGGAAATCCTTCAGAAACTAGAGAAGAAAAACAGAATAGGACTGAACAGACACAGCAGAACAGACACTATTCTGAATGAGACACTGGCGGCTTGTGCTGAAATGGAAATGCCTGAGCTGGAGGAAGGGAACTTGAGAGGTGGTCTCAGGGTTAATTTCATTCAATATATTCATTGGAGATACTGGCATAAAGACATAAAGAATGGGCTGGAAATAGCTGTTGTTGAAACAAATAGGTAGGATGAAATGTTGTACAGGAGGTTTCTGATACCCCAGGATTGAAGGTTAACAGCAAGCAGATAAAATTCAAGTTTCAAAGTGCAAAGTGAGAGTAAGAATCAGTAGCAAAAAGGTCCAATACCTTTTGGGACCTCAGCAAGTAAAATTGCAGGAGAGGAGAAAACTGAGGTACATCAACAGATCATAGCTCAGTTAGGTGCCACTGGTTTGATTTGATAGTGGAAGAAGGCAAATACAATCCTCTGATGGACCAGAAGTGTTTTTTAGGCAGCAGATGTTAATGCCATGGTAGGAAGCACCAGTTAGCTTTCTCTGGAACAGAGTATCATCCTTGTCCAGCAGGGACTTATTCAGCCTTGAACAGGTACTACAAGAATACAAGGGAATTGATGGAATGAAGGATGAGTATCTCAGAAAAGGGCGAAGGAGGTTTGTTTGGATTCAAGGAGAGGTTGAGAGGATGTAGATGTACAACACATGGAAAAAGAACAAAAAAAGCTGTTGCAATAAAAGGGAAATGTTTGTGTGAGTAAACTGAGGCCTCAATGATTTATGGCTGCATTGTGGTTGGGAATTAAGCAGCAATGTTGCAGGGTGAGTGACCATAGCAGCTTAAACTTATCTAATCCTGTGGCTGTCAACTGTCTGTTTCCTCTCCCTCCCTCCTGTAGCCTGCAAGGTGCCAGTTGCACAGGCTAGTTGGACCACAGGCAGACTCGCTGCTTGGGAGGCTGAGGCAGTCCTGGTTTAGGCCGCAGATGCTGTGTTTCCTGAGATAGGGCTTACGTATTCTTCAGGAACACACAGTGAGGACAATAAAGCAAATCTGAGATGGATCCCCCCAAAACAAAGAAAGAGTAAATGAGTACAAAGTCCTTTTTAGACCTGTTTAGAGCCAAATCCCTTTACAGGAATCAGCCATAGGGACAAAACCCAGATGAATCTAACAAGCAGGAACTGATGTCTCCATAAGAGGAGATTTCAGCTCTTCTTTAGATGCAGCTGCAGTGGCTCCATTTTTAGCAAGTTCAAGTCTTACTCATGTTAGCAGGCAGCAGGCGAAGCAAAACTCTTGAGTAAAGCACTGCCTGTTTGCACTTGGCATACATATGTGCACACAAGGGCACAGAATGAACAGTGAGAACACTACTTCCATCCCCTGCTTGGTAGAAAGCCTGTGATCTGGGAATGAGCAAGTGCTATTACAGATTTCACATTCAAACAAGTATCTTTCTGTGTACGTTAAAGGGCTAAAATATTGCTATAGTTATAATAAGTGAAATATGGCTCTTGCATTTCTAAATTCATTGAAGTAAGGAAGTAGGAAGGCAAAAAGATGGAGCAGAGAATCTGTCATGGGCAGTGGGGAGCAGCAGTAACCTGTTCCCTTTGCATTAGTGCCAGTGAAAATGCAGGTGCATATCCTGGAGGCAAGCCTGCTTGCAGAGCTCCAAGACTGCACTGCTGTGCTACCCAGGGCAGCACAGCTTACAAAGGATCCTTTAACTCCGATGTGCTGCAAGTGAGTTTTAGCATTTACTAAACAAAGAGAGATGTTGAACGGAAATGGCAGAGTAACTTTACAGTGTGCTCATACTCTCGGCTGTTGCTCATGGCAGTGTGCCTGACTGCTGGGCTCATACAAGCCCATATGATATTTCATTTACCTCTGGGAAGTGTTTCTGGGACAAGGAAGCTGTGTGCACAGGTATGGGATGTAGTGAATTGCATCTGGAAATACACCATCCACATGTCTGGGCTGTGAGATGGTCGTGGAGTATGTGACTGGAGTGGTTTCTGCCAGGCAGAGGAAGCAATCTGTGAGAGTGTTTTACAGCATCAATGCCTTCTGCCATTGGGATGTCCTTAAAGAAAGAAAAAGGGAGAGGGGGGGGAACTGACATGCTCACTGCCAGGATGCTATCAAAAACCTTTCCTACTTTGCTCTATGGATGGTGAATCCTTGCTCCTTCACTTGTTTCACAGCAGGATCTCTCCCTGGGATGTGTGTGTAACCTGCCCTTGGAAACATTAGGAAAACTGATGCTTTGGTTTTGAGATCCTGGTTTTTAAGGGTTGATCAGATGCATCAGATGAGCATATGTCATCCTACTATTTTCCTGCAGTGGCAACAGTGGATCCATTGCACTGTTTCTGTATACTTTCATCTACATTATTATCTTGTCTGGCTCTGCAGTGCAGACGCTTTGCTGGTAGAGGCATTTGTCTACATCTCTTGTGAGCCATTATCCTACGGTCTTTCCTTTCTCCGCCTGCTTGTGGCAAGAGTGTCCATTAGGGAAGAAGGAATTACTGCTTTCAAGAACGGGAGCACTGGAAATGTTACTACAACCTGCAGGTTTGCAGAGATGCTCTGCAGAAATTGATCCTGACTCCTGAAGCATCCCACGGCTGCCAATCTCCACAGAAGGCCTAGGGCCTGGGTGGGCAGCATCGAGGCTGCCATCAGCCACTGCCATTCATCCGCAGAGCTTGTCCTATTCTTCTTTGTCCCAGCAATAAGGGAGCAATGCCACAAGCAAAAGCGTCCAACCACTGCTTGACAGAGGATGCTTCCCAAGTCCCAAAACTCAAACAGCTCTTTCCTTCACAGTCATGGTGGGAAGCAATAAACTAGTGCATTTATTAAATTATAACTGCTTAAGGGACAGTGGATGGATGTATAAACTGTATTCAGTTCATATATAAGTACTTATATTGTACATAAACTGCTTGAGGGAAGGAACATACTCATTCCCTTTATGATTACACAGTCCATGATTTTACCATAATGCTCTAACATAAAGCCCAGATAACGTTCCCCACTACGTTTTCAGTAACAGCATCACTATGTGCTGGTTAACTGGGCCTCTCAAAGTAAAAATGGCTTGTCCTAATCCTGTTGTGAGTCAGTGGTAGGACCACGAACACAGAAATCCTCTCCCAGTGCCACACCCGGAGAATGTCGCAACTTTGCTCCCTTCCCTTTCTGGGCTCCCACTATTTCCTCAGGAGCACTGGCTGTGCTGTGGCTGTGACTTACCATTGCTGCAGTGCAATCTGGAAGTTGGGAAATGATGAAGGAAGTACAAGACTGATTGTTTTTCTTCTCATTACTTGGACGTTTTTGTCTGAGATGCACTGGGGTGTGCTCTGGTAGATCATATGGACAGGGACAAGCCTGAAGCATGGACTAGTGTGATGGGGAGGGATTGCAGTTCTTGAGCACAGCAGAGGAACGGGGCCCTGGTAAGAGATAAGAGCCCTGACTTTGGAGCAGCAAACACCTCCCGGCTCCATAACCTTGCCTGTCTGGTGTGGCTGGCTGGAAACCATGGATCACCTTGGCTGGCTCCAGTTGCCATGTGGGATCACAGAACAGGACAGGATGCAAAAGGACCCAAAAGCACAAGCAAATCCCATGTATTGCACAGGAGATGGGGTGGTGAATGCCAAAGCAAGGGAAGCAGCACTCATGGGCAAGCATCTCAGAAATACACACTTCCAATTTCCTGCAGATCCCACATCCACATTCCTAAGCTCTCCACATGCCTACTTTCTTGCATCCTCCCATTAAAAACCCCACCAGCGACAGGGTGGCTGCGCCACTCCCCTGGGGGTCAATGTTCATCCTTCTCTTCTCCACTTGCACCTCCACAGCAGGTCACTGTCTCACTGAGAGCCTTGTGGCACTGAGTTGACTCTGACCATCGGTTTTAGAAAACGTATGATAAGAGGAGCTGTTGTCCTTAAGAGCTACTAGTACATCTCTGCTCTGGAAAGGACCCACACCCAAAGCTAAACGTGACTTCCCCAAAGACAGCAAGTGCTGCTTTCCACACAGCAAAATGTGCAACTCGCTTTGCTTTTTCAGTATTAAAACCAAACTTGGTTTAATAAAAACTTTTACAGATTTTGACTTAGGAGGAACCTCATCTCTACCTGTGCCCTTAGCCCTGTCTCAGTGACAATTGCTCTGGGCAAATCTAAATCCATGGTGATTTTCCAATTTGTTCCATATGACTGACAATAGGTGTCTCCTAAACCTGCAAACTCAGGGCACAACTGAGCTCAGCTCTTTATCTTTCTGTCTTTAGTGCAAGGAGTTTACCCTCCACACTGGCTACGAGGCGCTTGTACAGCGGCTGTTGGATGGGAGGAAGATGTGCAAAGATGTGGAGGATTTGCTCAAGCAGAGGTAAGAGAATCAGAGCGAAAAAGTCTGAACAGCCCCTGTTTTCTGTCCTGTTTGGCATCTGGAAAGGAAGAGCAGGCTGGTTCTGAACTTGGTAATGCCACTAGTTCACATAGGAAAACCCGAGTGGTCTGAGTGCGAGCCTTGTGATGTAGACAGCAAACAGGAATCCCAGAGACTTAAGGCTGAAAAAGCAAGAAACCCAGAGCTCCTTCAAGACCCAGGTCTTATCAGTCCAGAATCACACGGTAGCACACACATCCCCAGGTAGCACCACTGAGTTTCCCCTTTTGCAGGGAGCAAATCACTTGCACATTTTTCTTTCTCTTTGAACTCACTGTTGCCACAGGCACTGTTTCAATTTTCAGCAGCTACCAAAAATGGCCCATTTTTCAAATACAAACCTATATAAGATGCTAACAGAAGCCTTTCCCAAGACAGCCTGCATCGTTCACCAACATTACCAGACTGAATAACAACCTTGTACTTTATGTCTGTCCTTTACATGCTGCCTTAGTGCCTTCCAACAGCTGTTGTACGCTGCTGACACTTCTGTGGGTGAGAAAATATGTATTACACAGCTGCTCTGACTCCTTTGCCATTCATTTTTGTACTTCTTACTTCAAAAATAAACCTGAAATGTGGTTCTGTTTTAAGTGGCTGGGTTTTAACAGTTCCAACACACAGCATGAGGCACATACATGCTCATGCATGACCTGGAGGAAGACCACACCATACATATTATGTATTCAGCAGGTAGTCCTAGAGAAGTACATTTCAGAACTGTCTCCTTGCAGGTATTGCCCAGGCTTCCTCAGACACAGCCTGCTTTTCCTGCCCAGGCTGTCCCCATCTGGTTGCAGGCTGGTTTTCTGAAGGCTACTTTCCAAACACAGGGGCTTTCAAAGGGATGTGACTGTCAAACTGAAAGTTGACTATCTCACAGAGTGTGAAGAGTCTCCCATCAAAATCTGAAGCTATTTGAATTGCTTTTCTTGACCACTGGTGGAAACCTATTTTATGTGACGTATGAAGATAGGCTGAGAAAGTTGGGGCTGTTCAGCCTGGAGAAGAGAAGGCTGCGTGGAGACCTCAGAGCAGCCTTCCAGTAGCTGAAGGGGGCCTATAGGGATGCTGGGGAGGGACTCTTCATTAGGGACTGTGGTGATAGGACAAGGGGTAACGGGTTCAAACTGAAACAGGGGAAGTTTAGATTGGATATGAGGAAGAAATTCTTTACTGTGAGGTTGGTGAGGCACTGGAATGGGTTGCCCATGGAAGTTGTGAATGCTCCATTGCTGGCGGTGTTCAAGGCCAGGTTGGACAGAGCCTTGGGTGACATGGTTTAGTGGGAGGTGTCCCTGCCCATGGCAGGGGGGTTGGAACTCGATGATCTTAAGGTCCTTTCCAACCCTTACTATTCTATGATTCTATGACTCTATGTCACAAGTCCTGAAGACACATCTGTCCGATGGCAGCTTAGCTTCAACTGTTTAAGACAGCTCCTTTGTGACTCATAACTTACTGAGATCACAACTCATTGCAGGCTTCAGGAAGGCTCTGCATGGCAGCACACATCTCATGCCACGTACTCCTGTGCTTTTTATAACGACACTCTAGAAGTTTCTGCAAGTTACAGGATAAGGCTCTTCCTGGCTTGTAGTGGAGGCACAAAAGACTTCCCACAAAGAAAAAATACATGTACAGTCATCTTGCAGATCTGAAAGCCACAAGAACTGATGTTTCCATGAGCTTTTGCACACCCACAAAACATCTCAGTGAGTGTGCAAACGTGTACGTGCATGCTGGGAGAGGAGGAAAAGGAGAAGAGATAGGCGGCACTGAGTTGCAGAAAGAAGGTGTCATCTCCAGTTTATTCCTGCAGGATGCTTGCTTCAGCTTGTTCTCATCATGTCATTCATGGATCAGGGAAACCTAGAAGCTGTGTGCAAGAGTACTGGGATTAGGAAAGGCAGCACCAAGATGTGAAATGAGGGTGCCAGCCCCCTGTCAAACTCTGACCCTCGGTCAGTCTAGTCCCGTGCCTGAGATTTCAGGAAGATACAATCCAAGGGTCTGGCAGGAGCTGGGACTGGCTTAAGAGCTGGCCAGGCTTTTTCCCTGTCATATACCAAGCAAGCCTGTGTGTACCAAGCAAACCAAGTGGGACTGTAGCACTGGGGTTATTCTAATTGCTGTACATCCACTGGCACTAAGCAAAGGCTCTGCCACTTGTGTTTCTTGCTATCAGAATCGGAAGAAAATTAACCTATTTTACTTCTGCAGCATTATGTCTCTGGAGTATATTTCCATTTCAATGAAACTGCATCCATCTAATGTGAAAATAGAATGGTACTTCAGTGTGGCCTGTCACTATACTTTGCACCCTGTTCTTCTAGAAGGAATCCCAAAGCAGTGACATAGGAACAACACACTAAAACTCAGCCGTTCCTAGCGCAGGATGACAGCAATTAACTAACTGCACATGCAGTGTTAGACGCACAGGAGCCATAGACAGAGGCCAGGAGCAGCCTCCGCTCCAGGCTATAGTGACCGTAGGCTGCTGTATGACCAGCACTGCTACTCCACCAGCCTAACAGATACCTGGGATTGGGGGAAGTCCCCAGGATGACCCTGCCACAGGTCAGGAAGATGGTTACAACCACGGAAGGTGGTTGCAAGCCACTGAAATTGCACCAGAGCCACTGGTAGAGCTGGCTACAACACAAGGTGCTCCCAGCCATGAGGTGCAGAGGAACAGTCGAACGCACAGTTGTGTGTTCTCAAACAGAGACGTGTCCTACAGCTGCTGTGTTGAACACTGCGAAACCTGCCTCAAACCACTGGAAATCAGCAAACAGCAATAATAAAGCACAGCGCGGACGAGTGGGAAGATGGGTGGAAGAACAAGCCAGGGGGGTTGCATGGCCTTGCACCTACATCAAAATGCCCTCTCTGAACGCAGAGCATGTTTCTCTAAGATAACAAGTTTCAGGCTCAAACTGTTTGAAATGCTTTGAAACTGCTTTTGAGAAGTGGATTTACCCGAAACAACACCCCCCACCCCCACCCCCTCCAAATCCTAGCACCAGGCTATCTGTTCATTACCCATTCAATAGATTTTAGCAGCTACTCAAAGACTGAAAAACTTAAACTAACTGGTCATGCACCCAGGAGAAAGCAATAACAGAGAACAGACATTTCTCCCAGAGCTGGGAGAGTGGGAAATAGCAAAGAAATACTTGTACTTCTTTATTACCCATAGAAACAGAACCACTTCCCTGAGTCACCAGTTCCGGTTCCCAATTAGGTGAGACATCGCATCATACTGTGCCCTCCATAAAACTATCACAGCCTCACCTTCCCCCTCTGCCTCCACCACAGCTCTTTCAAGCTTCACCTCATGTTTGTACTGCTACTCCCTGCTCCCATTTATTCACAGCCTCTCGAACGGATCCTTCGGAAGCTGCTCTTCCCTCCCCTCCCAGCCTTCGTTTTGACAGGTCAAGTCAGCTCTCTTCTTTTTGTCTTCTGTTGCAAAACAGCATCTTCACTACACTTCTGTACCCCTTCTTCTAATGGAATCCAACATTGTGGGGACAGAGTTCTACATAGCACTCCACAGTAATCAAAGCCATGGAGATGGGCTTCCTTTTCCCTCATTTCTTCTAGAAATAGCTCACTCCAAATATTTGAGAGGTAAATAATAGCATGAGAATTGAGGAGATAGAGAAAGTAAAGAAACTGTATTTCTCACATTCTGTACCTCAGATGCAATTACAGGGTTCATGTGAATGTGATCTTGGTACCACTAAGAGAAATTGAGTGAAGTTTTTCTCTTAACAGAGCACAAGCAGAAGAGAGATATGGGAAGGAGCTGATTCAAATTGCCCGAAAAGCAGGAGGACAAACGGAAATCAAGTAAGGAATTCTGTCCTTATTAGTGCAAACAAAAGCATTTGGGAAACAATATCAGACTCCTGTGTTTTGCCTATGAATAGGGCCATAAGCTGCTCACTATAGTGAGCAGTGTACAGGAAGAAAGGAGGAAACACCATAGTCCTTTCAAAGCAGGATTCACAAAGTCTTGGTTTGGGAATTGCCAGTAGGTCTTCACTGGGAATTTTTTTCATTTCAGGATTCCTAAAAATGCTTCCAAAACCAAACTAAGCAATGGGGGGGAAAAGGGAATGGAAAAGGTTGTGAATTGTTTAGGATGGGGGCTTGGCAATTCTGGGAAGCAGGTGGACATGAAGAAACTGTGACAGAACAAATGCAAAGTGTAAAGACACCAAAAATCAGTTTTCTGCAGCAGGAAAAAGGCTCAGTTTAGGAAAACAAACTTTAAACCTCTTGGAAGGGACTTAATTTGAAACAAATCAATGAACTACTGAAATACACTGAAGTGACATAGATTTTTCTCTGCCTTCTACCACTACTATCTGAGATCACACATAAATTGCGTTGTGAAGGGAAGATATATGTAGGCATGGAATTTAACTTAATAAACAGTGCTGATAAACTGCTGCTATTATTGATGGCAGCAGCAATAATGAGACATTCTGTCATTATTGTAACAAGTAATAATACAGTAATAAGGTGGCAGAGGATGAAGATTTGGGGTCACAGAGACAAGTCTGAAAGAGAAGACCTCAATCAAACACAGAACAGCTCTATTGATCCCTGGGGCCCACTACCCTCATCCATCCCGTGTCTCATTTCTTAATTGGAGTCTCCTTCTTACGTTAATTCACCACTCTCAGTGTGAGGATGGTTTCCTACTCAGAGCTCATAGGAAAGCTCGACCTCAAATCCCTGCACCACCATGGCACGGAAGTGCAAGGCAATCCCTGTAGCACTTGCTATCCATCTGGTGGTGCAACATCCAGGCTGACAGGAAATGTGTGTTAACCCAAGTGCCTGGTAGTGCAGAGAGCACTGAGGGTGACCCCAGAGAACATGCAAGCCTCTCCTCCCCCAGTGCCTCCTGCCTCTCCCTTGCTTCTGAGAGATGCAGTAAGGTGTAGCAAGGCTCCCTGCAAAGGCTGCTGGAGATGGCTTCTACCATCTCCTAGCATCTCAATTCACTGACCTGATCAGAGGAAAGGAAGGAGAAGAAAAATCATTTTGAAGTTAACATAGCAGATGAATGATGTACGGCTTCTTCCCAAAGTAAAGGCAAAGATTCACAGGATTTACCAAAGGATCCACCTAGATTTCTTTACTGCCACATAAGGCAGGCAAATGTGTGCAAAAACAGCCAGCTTTGGCTGCCCTTCTGTGACTTAGTGTGTAATTCATGGTCTGGATCTTCCTCAGAGCTTGATTTAGAGGCAGAGCCAAGCCCCAGAGTTGGGATATGGATCCAAGCTCCCCTCAAGTTGTGGGAAGTTTAGACTCAGGTCCAGCTGTACTTTGATCCAGCAATTTTATAGCTTCATGTAGAGAGAGAAGGCTGAATATCCCAACAAAGCATGCTGCAGAGCTGCTTTGCTCTGTTTCCATAACCCCACGCATGGTCTGGGTAGTGACCAGCTTTGTGCTGATGTTTTTGTCAGAGCAAATGCCTCACTGTCTTTGTGCTGAAGCAGAGAGGGGACACATTGCTTTCTGTCCTTCAGAGTTCTCTGGGTGTTTAAGGGTGACACAGATGGGCAGTGAAGGGCACTTTAAAATCAGAGAAAACCGGGGTCTATCCGAAGGCTGGAACAACTCACAAAAGGAAGTATTTGGGTTTAGTGCCTTAAGATTTGTGATATGGTGTGAAGCTTGTGTTTGTTTGTGTGGCACTGACTGCGGGCAGCAGCTCTGCTCCCAGGGACAGTCCCTCAGGGAGACCGGTGGGAGGGAACCTCTGCACTACCTATAATAAGAAAAGCTTGAAAGAACTATGCTTCAAATATCCCTGTGCATTATTCCAAGTGCTCTTTATAAGCCTCCATATTGGCACACTAACTCCCAATAGTATTATAAGTGAATGACAGGCTGGATGGGACTGTACACATCTTCAAATGTAGCTTCTGGGAGCAAATAAAGTCTAGTGAAGGTGTGCACATGTGTTTATATCTAAAACTTGCATGGGACAATTGCATTTGACAATGTTTTTAGCAGAACATTTCACAGCACTTCCTGAGCCATGTATTGCAGAGGACAGGAATTACTGATTCCATGCTCTGTATTGCAGAGGAGCAGGAATTACTGATTTTAGATCACTCACTTTCTTGCTTGTGCAAAATTATTATCCTATAGCCTTAATTTCAGTCATCCTTTAAACATTTCAGATACTAAGGCTTTCTCTCACTTCTCCTGGGAAATCATTTCCCACCCCAGTAGTTCTCAATAGCAGGAAGGTCCCCAATACCCTTTCAAAAAGTCTATATAAACAACATAGAAAATCCATCCACAACAACCACTAAAAACTTTCAGTATCAGAAAATACGCTGAAGACCTTAAGAGAAACAACTGCAAGGCCAATTAATTCTGTTTAGTACAACTTCTGAAATGAATGAATTGGCTGCAGACACCTCCCATCACTCCACCAGTGATGTAGCATCCAAGTGATGTTTGTAGCTGCTATGGAAGGCAGAGCAGGGCAGAGGTGGCAGGAAGCTGGACTGAGCAGCGGTCCCCATACAGGGGCCTTTTGGCAAACCCATCTCCCCCCCAGCCAACACCAGATCTGCCCAACTGGATGTGGTGGCACTGCTCCATGTCCTCCCAGTACCAGTCTGAACAGCTCTTTCCAACTCCATAAACACAATCCCTGATGGCTGCCCTGTTCTTCCCATCTCAAACCTTTGGAAATTGAAATACGTAGAGAAAAAAAGATTCCCTTCTCCCCCAGTGAATCAAAGAGAAGATTCCCTTCTCCCCCAGACTTTTGCTTCAGCTGGAGCAAACTGCTGAACTCACCTAAAGGTATAAATAGATCCAACTGCCCATTATGATTCGCTGAGAGACACAGATGGAGAAATATGCTGCTGCCTCACAGCAGGATAGTAGGAAAAGCTTGCTGAAATGTAACTGCAACTGTGGGACCACTCTCCCTTTCTTTGAGGAAACTTTAGGTGACAGCAGCCATCGGGTTTCCATCCTATATGCTGTCTAGTGCTTGTTCCCTCACCATCCTTACAGCTCCTCTGCTGGAGATCTGACCCTGGGGGTGCTTGTGCTTGGCAGAGACAAGCCAAGACTGTTCTAGGACACTTCACTACTGAATATCAGCAGTGATACAACATCATCACCTGGGAAAAGAGGGCAATGCTGCGTCTGCATCTGCAGACTCCTCAGCACCAGAAATACAAGGAATCACTTTGACCTGAGAGTTAGCAGGGGACGAGTTTTTAGCACTGCTACAGGAGGTGCGGCTGACTTCAGCAAGATCCTCACTGCTGCTTTTTAAACCAGTATTGGAAATGGCCATGGTGAGCCTACGGGTGTAGAAAACCTATATTTTACCTTTTATTTAAAAAGAAAAAACGAAACAACAGAAAAGCAAGGACAGGGCTTCTGAAAGAAGCTGGTGCTGGTTACCATGGGCATAGCAAACAAACACTCCAGCTTCCAGCTCAAGAAACAGAAGTTCCCTTTAAGTGCTGCCTAACAGCCACAGGGCACAATCGTTCAATAGTCCAGACTGATTCAAGCAAATTCAGGCTGCTTGCCCTTGCCTTGAGCACTGCAGCTGCTAGAAACTACTTTCTACAGGGAAGGGAGAGAGATCCTCTTCCCAAGCCATGACACAGATCTCACTCAGCCGTGCTATAGGTCTTGGCAAGTTCATTCTAGTGCACCGAAAGATGCACACAACTTGAATCTAAATGCGAGACTGCAAGAGGGTCACAGAGGCTCAGACCAAAAGCCCTTCAGCCTAATATGCTCTCCCAAACACTAGATCCTGAGAAGAGTGGAATAACAGGGCAAGCACATGAGGTCATATCTCCTAAATAAACTGAAGGGGGCTAAGCTAAAAGGATGCTGGAGAGGGACCCTTCGTCAGGAACTGTAGCGATAGCACAAGGGGTGATGGGTTTAAACTTAAACAGGGGAAGTTCAGGTTCAATATAAGGAAGAAGTTCTTTACTGTGAGGGTGCTGAGGTGCTGGCACAGGGTGCCCAGAGAAGCTGTGGCTGCCCCATCCCTGGCAGTGTTCAAGGCCAGGCTGGATGAGGCTTGGATCAACCTGGTCTAACATGAGACATCCCCGCCTGTGGCAGGGGGTTGGAACTGGATGATCTTAAGGTCCTTTCCAACCCTAACTATTCTGTGATTCCATGATTCTAAGTTCAAACTGCGGTGCTGGTTTGTACTCTCCATGTTCTGTGTTGCTCACATGGGAGAGGATGCACGGAAACTTGGTATTTGAGATCAAGTTTGCAAGTGTTTGCTGGTAGTGCACTCAGTAGTGATGTCTCCACACGCTATAGAAGATTCTCAGCACACCTCACACCTTTAAGAGGAAACACCTTTCCGGTTGCAAGATGACTGGGAATTTCCGTGCAGTAGCTTTGGCCACCTCTTCAGCAGCACATGAGAACAGCCCAGTTTTCAGATACATCCCTAGCTTCAGTTGAAATAGAGCCTCTAGGAACTCTGTTCTTTTGTACAGTAACTGATGTAAACAGTCGCTGGTTAAATTCTGCCTATTCTGACAACAGCTATTTCTGTCATTTGCTCTGCCTGTCTCTTCTCATGTATATGATTTCCTACTGTTTTCCTTCTCTCTTTTCCACTGCCATCTCCTTCAGACCTTGGGATAGGGCTGTTCCATTAAGCCTATGTCTACTCTGCCTTTCTCTGCAATGCCTGAAATAGAATATTTCAGCGAGTGCGAGGTGAGGGCATCTGTAATGAAATGCCAATTGCTGCTTCCTGTGCATAAATATAGGGCAACTGTCACTTAATATACAGAACTCTCTGTATTATTCACACAAAGCAGGCATTTGTGAACTGAAGCTAAAAGGCATTTGGGAAGGTCACATCCTTCCATAATTAGTTACTCTCCACTCAAATGTTCTGAACCCACACAGAGCATATAGACTTGTGCTTTGAACTTTCAGGACTATAGAAAATGGACCCAAACACATAGTTTGAAAGAGCTAAGGCCCTGCTCAGTTCTTGTTACGTCCAACCTAGGTAAGCTCTCCAGCGATGGGGACAGGCACCTTTGAGCGGCGCTGCTCCCTTTCCAAGAGACATGAGGAAGTTTATTTTTATGTTAAAGGCACAAAAGATGTTTGGATGATTTTATCCTTTGATTTGAATAGCACAGGTCATTCTAGAGTCACAAGGGGTTGGATCTGCAGTCTATGGGCACATCTATAGGGAAGAGAAAGTACATGGAAATATCATCCTGTTTACTGCTTTGGCCCAGCAAAGTCTGGGGTGACGAATCCATGCTCCCACTAACCAGCCCTGGGAGTGATAATACATCCCCCATTCAGTCTGGGGCTGTTTCCATTTCTGACCCATATCTGAAAATACCTGAGCACCAGGAGCAAAACACAGAGCAGACACACCACAGCGCTACAACAACCCTCCACATTGGTTGCTACTTTCATGACTGCTCATGCTGGCCAGTGCCTTGCTAGCATGAATTTATAGACAGTCAGAAACTGAGAGGCCCTGCTCAGATAAGGGCTGCTGCTCATGCCCCTTGTGCACTACAGGTGGCTTCAACATCACACCACAGCTGGGACCTGTGCAGAGATCTTTCCAGTTGCACCACTGAGCAGTTTTGCCTTTCTGTTTATAGCTCCTCTGAGAGCTAGAAGAAAACATCCTGGCTAAAATAAGTCTTTGATGTTTTCACCACATCCCTGCTAAGCAATGTTAGATGCAAGTCTTCTATGAAACACTCTGCTGTGTGTCTGGCAGTGACTCAGGTACCTCCTGGTTCACAGATGACACCACCTCCCCCTTCTTTTCCTTTTTGCAATGCAGACAGACTCTCAAGGGCAAATTATTTGAGACCAGATGCTTCTGACCTTGGGTCCCCACACTTTTCTGCTGTCACTGGGCTGTACCCAAAGAAATGTTGGTAAAACTACATCGGGTCTTCCCTGTGTGGCAGGAGGAGAGATGCTAACCATGGCCTCAGAGGAGGCTGGCATTGGGTTGGTTTCATAACCATGTTACCAGGATGGAAGTTACTGGAGACAGAGGGCGAAGTGCTGGGAAGTGGTCTGTAGAGTTCAGGTGGCAGAGAATTCTCTCAGTTTCAGAAAGAGTGTTTTTAACAATTACAATAAGAACAGAACACTGCAGATCACGCTGCTGCTCAAACTGAAACCCACCAGAATGGGAGGTGAGGTTATTTCACGCTCCTGTTCACCAAGCAAAGATAGAAAGAAAATTAAAGAAGACCTGTAGTTTTCCAGTTAGAAGGGCCTGTTTTACCTTCCTGTGTACGAGATGTAAAGGGACTCTCAGAATTACTCAAACCAGTCTCTAAAGACAAGTATATATATAAAAATGCCCAAAACATCAAGGCTAAAGCTGAAAACAAAAAGGTGTGGTGCAATCATGTAGGTGGTGAGTGAGCCTGTGACCTGCACTGCCACCGAGACAGCTCTGCTACTTACACCTCTGGTGCCATGAAGACCAGCTTTGGATGACTGGGAAGGTACCAGGGCCTTCCTGCATTCCATTTCCTAGTGGTCCTCTTGTCATACAGGCCTGCTCTCCAGCAGCCCAGGTCTCTAGCAAAAACTAGGTCCAAAAACAAAGAGAGAGAAAGCAAACGCAGAGAGCAGCCAGGGCAAGTTCACTTGGAAGTGCAGGCATCCCAAGCTGTTCCAATTGAGTCCCCCTCCTGAACCAAGTACAACCTAATTCTGCACAGTGTGTGAGTAAAAAGGATTATGATCAGATGCACTACTCCTCATACCTGGACTGTGATGGTGAGCAAGTGCCAAACAAAGCACCTCTGCTCAAATATGCTGCCTGGAAAGCAGGGGACAGGTTCTGCTGGGAGAGAAATCAAGCCAAGCTCTCAAATGATGCATTCTGTAATGTTCATCCTGTCAGAGGAGAGCCACAGGGACTAACAGTCAGTGGCCTGGAGACACAGGGTTGCCTTCCCAGCTTTGGTGTGCTGGGTAAGTTCATTTTGGAATGCATTTTGCAATCTGCAGAACAAGAATGCTGAACAATGGGTGAGCTTTGTTGTAATGAGCTTCCCCCCTTGGTTTCCCTGCTCCTCTAAAAGCTCTGCTATTGTCCTTCTCCTTCTCCAACTGAAAAAACAAGCACTGGGAAGTGCAGCTTTTACAAGAGCAGCTCAATCCCGCTGCAGTGGAGCAGCAGGACAGTACAGTACAGTACAAGAAGGCAAGCAGCCAGGGTGGGTGTTCCCGAAGACGATAAGAGTATTTTAGCCACTAGATGGCAAAGATCACCCGAAGTTGCTGCAGAGCTGCGGCTGCATAGGTTCTATCCGCCCCCTTGACTTCGGATTCAGGGTCAATCCTGTTTCTGCCAGAAATTCATGGTGATAAATCCAATCTTTAGATGTCCAAGCGGGAGTCCTTTAACAAACATCACAGTAAATACGTGTCCAACCCTGTTTTCAAGGAGGCATCTGCAGAGGGCTCCAGGTAGGGAGGATAGCAGTCTTTCAGAGCATCCAGGAAGGTGAGACACCCTCCTCTTGGATGCTTCGCAATAAAGCCCTTATCAATCCCATTAGAAAGTCAGACCCACTCAAGAGAAATGGATAACAGATACTGTACATACAAACCAGCACAGCCACAATTAAAACCCACTCGGACGTCAGCTACACAAGTTGCTTCTGTTAAACCCTCCGAAGCACTGGAATGCTGTATTTCACTGATCTAATCAGAACCCCCAGCAGCAATGAGGAGCTAATCTGTAGCGCTGCTGCTGCAGCATCCCTAAGGGAATACCTGATGGATCCACGGATCAAAATTGGATTGATTTTTTCTCTCCCACACATCACTTGGCACAATGACATACCTGGTACTCCCTTGAGTCCCATAAGGATGAGGGATCTGAGCCAATGATTATAGAAGATTATTACAGAAATAGGGAAGGAAATGGCTAAAGTCTTTTTCAATCTACTTATGGACTGTGGCCTTGTCCCAGTCAGCAGCTAGCGAACTGGCTGGACAAATCTTCTGTACAAGGAGCAAAAAGCCAGAGCTTTCTGGAAAGACCATTTGAGACCATGCAGGGAGCAAACTGGTTTCTCCCCAGGTCAGAGACAGCTGTGTCATTATAGTAGAAGCCACACTTGTCCTTACAGAGAGCCAGCAAAAAGGAGAAAAGCTTCATGTATGGGTCATGATCATGAGCTGCTCTGGGAGCTCAGACGCTTGGAAAATAAAAAAGCAGGAAGTTGCTTTTGTCCTTGATATGTGCCAAGAAAGTGCTGGTTTCAGTATCCACCATGGCAATTCTGCCTGGTTTTGCATAGCCTGAATCACCAGCAGCAAGTGGAGAAAAGCAGTCTTTGGGCACAAGAGATCAACGCAGCATGCAAACAGTATGTGCAGTTTGCAGGTGTCCTCTGCCTTTTAAACGGCAGCATTTACCCATTTCGGGCTTGAAGTTGGTGGCATATTCTCCACCTCCTATTGGAAAATCCACACTAAAAAAGCAATTATTATCCTTGAATACATACATTTTTTCAAAATAATCCATTAGAGCTTCTGGGTGAGAAAAAGCTTTCTCTGCTGCTCATATTCAACGTGCCTTTTAATTGCAAGCTTTCAACTAGCTTAGCTGGTTAAAATCCTTGTTTCCTTTGTGTGGTGGAAATTTCGTTTCCATCAATATTTCATATCAGGGTTTTGTTTCTTTTTCCCTCTACAATGAGCCTTCAAAATGTTTAAGTATTATTAGGACAACACTGAAAAGTACTCGATCCAGCATGTTTCCTGTCTTGTCTCAGGAGATTCACCTCAACCAATCTAGTTGAAAGCTGAAAGAATCAAGCAGTTAGCTCAATACTCATCTTCTCTGCCTGAAAGTCTTTTCCTCATATTTCTATACCAGTGTAGATTTGGCAGTGGACTGCAAAGCAGTATCACTGAGGAGAGGTCCAGCCTTCCCCATCTCCTGTGCATTTTAGTTATGCCTGGCAAGGCAGCCCTGCTACCAGGAGAGCAAGCTTTGATTAGGAAACAGATGTCCAGCCTAAATTAACACAGGGCAATTAGGATCCTTCATGTGTCTCTTAAGACGCCTGAAACGGCCCAAGAGATATAGAATTTCCCTGCCCATCTGCAGCTGCACATGGCTGGGAACTGATATGCATCCTCTTCTGGGCCCTCCTAGTAGCCAGGCTGCAGCCAGGAAGACTTCAGGGGCTTCATTAACAGGCTGCTCCCCTGGGCGCCCGCCTGGCGTAGACCAGGGCTCCATGGAGATCCCAGACCCGTTTCCTTCAGGGAACACTCCGGGGCTCAAAGACACACTTTCTAACCTGGAAAACCTCCAGCTCACACCACAGCTCTGGCTTCTGTGTATAGAAATGCCCTGCCAGCCTGCAGGCTCAGAGCTAGAGGAGGTTAAGTTAAAAATGCTCTTACAGACTATGCTCTTTCCCACCACTTCTCTCTGGCATCTCTGGTGCTTGCTTAAAACAGACCCTGGATTGTGAAAAGACCAGGACATCAAGCAATCTGTTGTTACCCTTTCATGCTCTTCTGCAACCCTACATTGTAGGACCACTTATTTATGTAGGTCCATCTGGACGAGCAGCATAACATCTCTTTTTCGCTCATCTCCGCGCTGTACTTCACAGCCCAGCACCGAGGCCTGACTTCACGGCATGGTTTATTCATGCTGCGCTTCTGGGACGCCGAAAATCCCCGGGAGCAGCAGGCTTCCAAAGCCTGCCTCGGTTCTCTGCGCCTTTGTGTGCGCTAACGGAGAGCGAGCTGTGCCACACGGGGGTGCTCGGGAAGCACGGTACGGAGGATGCTGCAGAGCAGAGCTGCTCGAGCTTCCAGGGTGACCGAGGAGGAGAAATTTGCTGGTGCCGCATTCAACACAGAGGGTGGAGCTGGTTTCGCTCTGCCCTTCAGACTTGTGCTCCAAAGCTCAGCTCCCCTTGGCCGGCTTTATTTCATGCAGTCGACTCGTAACCATTGGCAAGGTGCAAGAATAAAGAAACGCCTGTTAGCGTTCACAGCCATAGACAGAGTGGGATTAAAAAAGAGGGTGCACATGAGGAGCAGCACAATTCCTTGCTTCATGGAGCATTTTATTGCATTTCCTGATGGGAACAGATTGATGCTGTTGTGCTTGTTAGCATGGTCAACTTTTATTACAAGACTATTAAGAGTTTTATCCCCTATTCTGAGGGAAAGCTTTTTCTCTAGATTCACAGTCCTTAGAAGCCTATACTAATAAAGTGCACTTGTTTCTGCCTCACAGCACACTGAAGGCAGCATTTGAGAGGCTCAAGCAACGTAAGTATTTACAGCTTCCTTTCTGACCTGGGTAAGACAGGCACCCAATGTGCTCAACCCCTTGGGGGTCTTTCATCCTCTTTCCCTCTCTATTTCCAACTTTTCTATCCCTGTCTGTAGTACGCAGAATGGAGTGAAAGGACTCACTGGGAGTCCTCCAAGGCCGGGCACTCAATCCACTCTCTGTGGCAAAGAAAATGGCTTGTTCCTCAAATTAGTTTTGTCTGGATGAGGTCACAAGATACCAGCTCTGTTCCCCCTGCTGCAAGCCCCCGGCCTCAAACCAGCACGCTCTAAATGTACCCAAAGGCTGAACAAAGCCATTTCACACACAGAAAATGCAGCACACCATCACAGCGACTGGGCTACTGGCACCTGCTGCTTAGATAAAAACACCCTTTGAAAGGCAGCTGGTGAATGAAGGTATTCTTAGAGCCTGGGTGGGGGAGCTCAATACTGCTGGAAATGGTGGGGTTCCATTTCAGAGGCACCAATGCCGACAAATGGAGAGGAGTTACTGGCCACTTCAAACAGCATCAGCCAGGTGCTCCGACATCCGATCAATCCCTGCCAACCCTGGGGAATTCTCGGCTTGCAACCTCCTCTAATGACACTTGTACAAGGCTGGGTGCAACTGGCAAGCAGAGGCAGTGACAATCCAGCAGTGCAGTGGAAGGAAGGCGGACACAAGGGATGGTGGTAGAGGACAGAGCTCCTTCCCTCCCTCTGCCCCACAAAACTGGCCTCCAGCCCCAGAAGATGCCTGGGGTAAACAGGGCTCTGCACTTGCCAAGGCTGCTCTGAGTGCGTGTTCCTCCTCTACAGCAAGGAGTGTTGCCCATGCATTGTGCAGCCCTGAGAGGACCTGCAATAAGCCTTATTGAGACTGTGGGAGCCCTCGGCAATGTCAGTGTATGCAGAAACATAGGGAAGCCTTTTGTTACGGCTGCTTTGTACATTAACAAGTCATGCAGTAGCCACATCCCAGAAACATCTGAAAGACATGACTTCATATTTCAAAACCTGTCCACTGACTGTATGTGAATTCTGATTTGCTTTAGAAATTGAAAGTGTTGGAAACTCTCACATCCAGCTAGCAGTAATGCTGAAGGATGAACTGAAAGGAATAGAGGAGTTCCGAGAAAGACAGAAGGAACAAAGGAAAAAGGTGAGGAACTAGAAAAATGTTGAAACAGACTGGGTCAATAGTCCATGCTGATGGCCTGTTTCCAGCCAGGGGCTGTGAATACTGCCCAAGAGGATGAAATGCGTCCAGTGTGCCCTGCTCACTCCATACACCAGGCTGCGGCAGACAATCTCTTTCTGTTCCCAGCTGGAAATAAAGTAGTGCTCTGAACTCAGGAGACAGAAGCTTTACTCACTTTTACTCTCTCGGGTGTAACTGCAGATACTATTACTACTCCTGCAAGACCATAATTCCTCCTTTGCTCTTTTTAATACCCTTGCTAATTGGGTTTCTTTGGTATGATCCTGCATCATCTCTAACACACACTACAATGAAGGGGTAATGCAAACATTTAGAAATATAAAAGCAAATTACTATCATGCTGAACGCAACACCAGTATACGCTCTATTACAAATATGTGGAATAAATAGCATCTAGCTGATGTTGTATAACAAAAATTTCAGTACCTTTAAGGCCATTTCATCCCCTGTGACCTTATCCAGCTCTAAGTCCCTTGAAAGAGTAGCTCCCAATAGAGACAACAGTGGTCATTTAACACCTTCTCTTGTTCCACGGGATTGAAGACAAAGATGGGACACTCAATGCTGAAAGCACTGATGGAGGAGTAAAGTGTTCAGTTCTTTGCTAATTCTAAGCAAATGAAAATGCACATGACCAATATCCAAAGGCATAAAAGTCTTGTGTCTACAGCCCTGACACACTTGGAATAGCAAGGGGCTCTGAATATTAAAGCGGGTAAAACCAGTGCTGCTACTGAGATTTGAGGTCCACTGTGATCTGAAGTAAGGCATGCAAAGACAGACAGAAAGCACCTAGTTTATCACCATTTGTATCCCCACCACCTTGCCATAGGATTTCCGAAGACAGAGGTTCTCTCTCCTATTGAAAACACTAACAACTGGAAACAGAGAAACCTGGAAAAACCTGCTTTGGAATCTTAGGCAAGGTTTTTGCTCTGTCCAGCATGTGGCTGTGAGGGAGTCAACATTAAATAGGATAGTCAGCATTTGTGGTAAGCTCCCAAAATCCTGTGATTTGTGTTTCACTGGAGATGCTCTCAGGACTGTGCTATTTAGCCGAATGAAGCAAGCCTCTGGGTAAGTGCAGAAACAGAGAGTTTTGCTTGAGCAGAATATAAAGGACCAAAAGTCCCACTGAGGAAACATGTACCCTGCCAAGTACAAGCATATCTCACTGCCACATAAGCCTGGGCATATCACAACTAAAGCCATGAAAGAGAATTCAGCACTGTCCTTTGGGGACAACTGACCAGATGATGGTATGGAAATCAAACTGCATTGAGCATAACTTTGCCAGAAGCAATGGAATATAAATTACACAGGGATTGTTTGTGTTTAAAATGAACAAGTACCCTTGCTCATGTGGGTGAGACAGTGGTTTGGTCTGCAAAGATGTGGGATCAAGCTCTTGCAACAGCAAAGGAACTCTGCTGGCGGAGCTGAGGGGCACTGTGACTGGGTGTTACACTGTTTAATCTCCTCAAGAAAATAAAAGGAGGGGGGAGGCAGATAAAATGGAGATCCCCATCCTCTCTGCTATTAATAGCAACCACTGAAGCAGAATTATCTTTGATTATTATTTTTACCTGGCACTTTGATGCTCCCTGTATCACTTAGAAACTGCCCTGAGTAAAAGCAGAGCGAAGCCATTTTCCTCATCCTGCCACTAAAAGAGGGGGGGAAAAGTCTGAGGCAAGAAATGCTAAATTCTATGTGTTTCTTACAGTATGAGTCTGCAATGGAGCGCATGCAAAAGAGCAAATTGTCCCATTACAAGAAAACAATGGAGGTAAGCAAGGAGGTTTTGTGCAGGTTTCTCACTGCAAACAGGCCTGTTTTTTTAGAGGCAGGGAGAATTCTGTATCACATGTATCTATAATTAAAGAAAGGTCAAGAGTGTGCGAGTGTGCAAGTGTGTGTGAGAGAGGGGCTGTGATTCCTGCTCCAAGGAGAAAGCTGATCTCTGCTGCACCCACTACAGAGTCTCTAAAATAAGTATTCAGAAAGTCAACTGGAATGAACAACACCCCAGGTCACACAGGATTTCATTCTTCCTAGGCAAGGAGACTTACAGAAGCACATGGAATTTTTCAGTCTGTGTAAATACAATTTTAAAACCAGTAAGGGAGTCTTGTAAACAGGAGGAAACCTCTCCAACTGGAACTGCAGGCAGCTGGGTTGGGTCTCCAATGGGCAATTGCCTCTAAAGAAAAGCAGTTGCAGATGTGCCAGTGCTACAGCTGGAACTGTACTAACAATTTTAATTGAAACACAGTTTAAATTGGAGATTCTAAGTGAATCTCTAAGACATGTATGTCTTCTTGTGTAAAGAAGGATTTCTTTTGTTTCCAAGACTATGCGGTGGTGGCTCGGTCTCACAGCTTGGAGCAAGGGGCAAGGCAACACACTGACTTCAGCACCTGATGTTCCAAGTCACACTATAGTAATGACAGTCCATCCCCACTGGCACCATGGGAACGTGTGCTCCTCAGTTTGTCTCTGCACTGTAGCTCGCACAGATGCCTGATGCACTGCTGGTGCTAGAGCTGTCTGTGTATTCATGCGCACCCCTACAGGGAGCTTGCTGCAACTGTGTACATCAATTTCAGGGCTGCAGGAAAAGGACCCAATTCCCAGCCCAATTCTTCAGTTCTGTTTTTCTGTTGCCCCAACTTTGGCACTGATTTTCTCCTCAGACTGCAAAGCAGAAGATGCCTAGAGTATCACTGGAGACAGTCTCTAACCCAGACCCTCCCATTTGATTTCATTTCCACACAGTCAAAGAAGACCTATGAGCAGAAGTGCAAGGAGGCGGATGAGGCCGAGCAGTCCTTTGAACGGACAAGTGCTTCAGGCAACCAGAAGCAAACAGAAAAGGTACCTTACAGGACAGTGCTATTTGGGGGTTCTCTTTTCAAGGTACAACAGAATCCTATTGAACAACCCATTCTGCGGGCTGCCAGGGACTTCATTCCCTTCTAATTAGCCCTTTGAATCAAAATGAAAACAAAGCCCCTTCCCAAGGAGGTCTTCCTTCACAAGCTTTGGTAACCCCAATCTTGTTCTGCAATAGGCCATGGGTTTTCAAAAGGGCTGGGGAGGGATCAAGTTATCCAATTAATTTATTCCAGGCTATAATCCAGTTGCTCTATGAATCCTGAAGGGAAACTGAAGGAGATTTTTCTTGGAAATTGTAATAGAGAAGGAACAAATCAGAAGTGTGTCATGCGGTTGGATTTGCCTTTTAGCTGCTTACATTTAGTAGGCAGAGGATCTTACATTAAAACGCATATTTTCCCTCAACATTTTTCTCCTTATGGTTAGTTTAATTTCGATGAAATTTACAAACTCAAAAATAAATCACTGGAAATTAAGGCACTTCAGTCCTTCATTGCATCGTCTTGATACTTGTAGCTGACAATTCACTAACTTTTAATGGGAACATTTTACAGCGGAACAGATGGAGAAAACAAAATAAATGAACTCCCTTTGGCTCGATAAAAATCAGTGCAGTGTAAGCAAAAAGGATCAAAAATCATCTCAAGGAGCAGGGGGATGGAAGCTCTAAAAACAGCATCACAACTTTACATTTGATTTCCAGCATTTGCCAATCTTTGACGAACAAAACCCTCCAGCTTAGCTGTAGGCTGGGGCTGAAATCCTGGCCCTACTGAAATGACCCCAGAACACTTAGCAGCTTCAATGGCATCAAAACCTGACCCGGCTCCTGTCATGCAGAAAGATCCCAGGGTGCTTCCTTGCCATGACTGCCAAACACATGCCAGCACATTTGAAATGTGCAGAGGCATCCCACAAGAAACACTGTGGGCTGTTTAATTCTGTGCAGCACTCGCAAACAGTTTGGGCCAGTAAGCAGGTAAGAATGAAGCTTATGTTCCCAGCTTACTACGCATCTTCCAACCAGCTGTAATGAGGGATGTGGTCATAAGAACTCCTACCTGAGCCTTGTCTTGAAGGGCAGAACGGAAGAACGTATTACACTGATGTCTAGAGTCATGTGTTAATGTACTGTCATCACCATCTGTGCAGAAAGAGCTGGGAGAACAGAGCTGTCAATAATAGCTGTATTCCTGTTTGCTAAAAGCTGCAGGGTTTTAAAGAGGAAAAGTTCTACTTGGTGTGAATTTTGCTTTTAGGCTTCTGAGTTGTCCTGGGAAATACTTTGGTATTTGCTAAGTATTTTAAAGGCTGTGTTCTTCTCATCTGTGTTAAATAAGTAGCTTTGGAAGATGAAGAATTTCAACTGCCATTTATTTCTGCTTGTAAGTATCTATTAGAAAAGCACATCAAATACTTAAGAAAAACCAATTCAGCCAGCAGACACAAGATTCAGCCTGGATCATGCTGGCACCAAGCTCCTATGGCAGGGATGTCTGCATGGAAAGATGTAAATCGACAGATTTCCCTTGAAGTCAGTGGACCTATAGCTATATCTGTGAAATTCTGGTCCCTGCCTCTCCATAGCACATATTCAACAGAACCATGCATAAAGGCGGGTGTCGTGGTTTAAGCCCAGCTGGTAACTCAGAACCACACAGCCGTTTGCTCACTCCCCTTCATTCTTCCCCCCTGCTCCCAGAGGGATGGGGAGGAGAATCAAAAGGATGTAACTCCCACGGGTTGAGATAAGAACAGTCCAGTAACTGAGGTAGAACACAAACCACTACTGCCATGGTTGCCATAAACCAATAATAATGATGATAAGGGAAATAACAAGGGAAGAGAATACAACCACTCAAGACCCGCCGACAGATGCCTAGCCTGACCAAGCAGTGATCTAACCCTTCCGGGTAACTGTCCCCAGTTTATATAGTGGGCATGACGTGCTGTGGTATGGAATACCTCTTTGGTCAGTTTGGGTCAGGTGTTCTGTCTGTGCTTCCTCTCGCCTTCCCCTCCTCCCTGGCAGAGCATGAGGCTCAGAAAGTCCTTGGTCAGAGTAAACATTACTGAGCAGTAACTAAAAACATCGGTGTTATCAGCGCTGTTTCCAGGCTGAGAGTCAAAAACACAGCACTGCACCAGCTACTAAGGGGGAGAAAAATGACTGCTGCTGCTGAACCCAGGACAGTGGGACACTGCAAGTTTGAGAAGGGAAAAAAAGCAGGCAGCAAAAAACTGGGCCAGAAGCAAACCATAAGGTCAGAAATTAATTTGGGGTCTTTCTTTTCCTGTTTTAGAGTCAGAACAAAGCCAAGCAATGCAGAGACGCAGCAAATGAAGCAGGTGATGCTCTACTTGCAGCTGAACTAAGATTTCTCTCAGCAAAGATCTGCCAGCATGCTGATTTTGATAGAGCACCATCCAAAGCATCCCGCTACCTCTGTTTGAAGTCAGGTTCCCCAAAGTCACCTACACCCAAAGATTAATGAAGCAGCTTCTAAAGAAGAGCAACCTGATAGTCCCCTGCATTCCCCTTCCTTTGCGGGAATGCAAGTCTCCTGCTTTCATTACAGAATTCATAGAAGACCTCCTTTAGAGACTTCACCCAAGACATAAAAGCTGCCTTAAAACAAGTTTGAAAGCACAAAAGAATGATACTCAAATTGCCCTCAGCCAGCCCAAACCAGACACACAGTCCCCAGGTTCCCTGTGCATAAGCATGTTAGCATTCTCCAGCCAGGAGCACAGCATATGTCCAGAAGGACAGGCCAGCAGTCAGCTGAGCTGGTTCATGAGTTCAGACTTGTCCCTCACTGCTCATGTAAGACTTTACACTAAAGCATGTTTTACCTGGCTGGCTCAGCACAGAACAAGCCTAAGGATGCTCACTGCTCAAGCACTGAGGCTCTTCATCTCCAATTTGCATATCCCCACTGTAAAGCTTACAGATTATCTCCAAACCACACAGAGAGAATCCTCCTCACTCTAGTACAAAGTTGCAAAGAAGAACCCCCCAAATACCCCGTGGCCCATCAGTTTCAAACTCACGCATTCTTCCAATACTCTATCAAACCACAGGCCTAAAGTGCAAGAACCACAGCCAAGTCCCAACAGCAGGAAAAAGAAAGAGGCTGTATCATTTTTTCCCCTAACTGTTGGATTTCTATTATGTGTGTGTGTGTTTACAGAGAATGTGTACAAACAGAACATTGAGCAGCTGGATAAGGTCAGGACAGAGTGGGAACAGGAACATATCAAAACCTGCCAGGTAAACACTGACTTTTGCAGTGATATATCTGTGTGCTCTTTATTTGATCCTACTTGCAGGTATCAGGCTTAGACCTGAGATTTCACCCCAAGGGGTTTGCTGTTTGCTCTATGTGGAGTCTCAGTAGATGCCTTTGCAAAAATACTGCAAAAGCTAGTTGATTTAGACATAGCTGCTGGCTGTCCTGCCTACACTCTGCTTGCTTGCTCCAGCATATGTATGTGAATACAAAGGAGGGAAATCAGTGCAGAGGTGTGAGAAGTGGAGCAATATATGACCTGGTACAATCTACTGGTGCCAGTTTTCACCCAAAACTAAACATAAGACTACAGTAGCTTTAGGAGTGCTCCATCACAGCCAAGACAAGGCTGTTTCTCAAGTAACTGCTTTGTGACAAAATGCAGTATCAGTAGAAAGTGAAGAGAAATGTAGACAGGAAACTTCATTTTCAGTTTGAAAAGTGAATTTCAAAAAAGAAACAAGAATTTAAATAATTAATTAAAAATTAACAAACAGATTCCTTTCAGAATCATTATTTTGCACAGCACTTTATAGTCACCTGCCCTCTGCCATGGGCTAATCTTTCAATTGAAAGGTGGTGGTGAAGTCTCTGTTCCCATTATGCTGAGGATGGGTGAGGAGATCTGTGCTTACCTAGTAAGCTTTGCACAACAATTTACAGGAACTGGCTGACATCCAAATCAGCCACATATTTGGTCATACTAATCCTTCAAGTGCATTTGCCCATCTGCTAAAGTATGATTTTGCTATGTTTACTTGTTGCAGGCTTTACTTCCACATAGAATAAAATGCCAGGAGCATAGCTTGTCAGTTCTCTGCTTCCTCTTCAATATTCCCTATCTGGGAGGACTGGAAAGTCCCATGGCTGGCACAGCAGACTTTCTATAGAAATTTTGCCAAGCTCTAATTTTCCCCCTTCTTAAGAAGCCAATGAACAAATGAGGTGTTCCACAACCAAACACCCTTCACTTCTCCCACATAGCTAAACTCTGAAGAGCCCACAGAGCTTGTGGCCTGCCTGCTGCTGAACTCATTCGCAAAGGAAGGGCATCTTGGACATCTTTTAAAAGTGCTTGTAGATACAAGAACAGAGATTTTTTTAAGGCATTTAAAACTAGTAACTATCACAAAAAGCAGCATAAGATCCCCAGCTTGTCGCTTCATAGTGGAGAATGTGGGAGTACTGAAGTTGCTTAGGTCTCCAGCTGAGCGCTGCATGCCCATAGCCCAAATTATTGGCTAGCAAGTGGCAGCAATGGAACAGAGAAGGGCAGTGCCATATTCGTTGGAACGAGATGTCCAGGTTCACTGTCAGTCTATTGCACAAGCACAAGGGATGTGTCTAACACAACACCCAGCTCTGCTTTGCTAAGGACCTGACAAGCCCAGAGTCACTACGTTTCCCTCTTTGCTGAGCTGCATTTCCTGACAGGACACCATTTACCTGGAAAATTCCCAGGGAGCTCTCGTGCTATTTCAGCAGCCCCTGCAGGGCCAGGCTGCAGAGATTGTCTTTTTGTATTCAGAATGGATACAGAAATACTCATTCTCCACCCTTCAGGTAAAAGCTTTTTGTTTTCTCTCAGAAACTGATCCCAAGGCCAGCTTATTCCCCTGATGGGCTCCTTTTTTGCTGTTTAGTTTTCAGATGGCAAGATAGTACATGGCAGGCAGCACACTCAACTAAATGTTCTGCTGAATACTGTGCACATTTGTGGTGTTCTGGACATAATTACTAGCAAATGGTGATGGAAACAGATGGCTGGAAGCATCTAAGTGTTTCACACCTCTTAGAAAACCAAAAATCTATGTTCTACTTATAGAAGTATAACTTAAAAAAACCCTATCAAACCACCCTGATATAAGCTCTTCAAGTAAGAGCTGATCTGCCTCTTCCCCCAGCTCAGTTCACACTTCTCTCTCTTCCCCCTTCATTCGTCCCAAGCTGTGCAACAACAGGAGAAAAATCAGTCAGACGAAGGCAGGGATGAAACTCAGAAGAATGAAAAATGCCTTCTCTTTACCATGGAAAGAGCCTTAGAACTGAACAGAGGCAACTCCAGAGAGTCTCACATAGTTTCAAAAGAGAAAAGTATGGAAAGACATTTTAGAAGGCAGAGATGGATAGTTTTTTCTTCTTCTAACATAAATACAACCTTTTCATGCTAGTACTCTACTGATCTGTTAAACACCAAGATTTCAGAGCAGACTGGACCTCAGCTCTGAAATCCTTGGCAGTCAAATCCAGATCCTGATTCCTTTTCCCTGCTTTGTTCTTGTCTATAATACATAACTTAAATTTGGTGCAATCAATTAAAACAACTTCTTGAGCACAAGCAAGTAGATGCAGCTTCTCCAGTAGCTGCAAAGACATCCTTTACAAAGGATCCTTCAGAACAATTTGCAGACTTATCAACTTGGCCCTGTTGCTGCCTGCAATGCAAATAACAATCCACCATGAGGCTACATCACATCCCCTCTTTGGCTTTAGGTCTTCCAGCTCCAGGAGTGTGACCGCATCACCATCCTCCGCAACTCGCTGTGGGTTCACTGCAACCAACTCTCCATGCAGTGTGTGACGGATGATGAGGTAGGGGCACCTGCCAAGTAACTTTACAGGCAGAGGAGGAAGAGGAGGAAAAGAGTGCTCTAGCAGTACAGCACTAGCTTGCCCTTCTCTGTGCCTGCTGACAGCAAACTGGCTCTTGTGCAATTTCAGTGAGGGGGATGTATTCTCAATCTAGCTTGTTCCCTTCTAGATATAAACTAGATATATGCCTGGATATAGACACTTACATGTCTCCTCCCCTCAGTTTGTCGGGTGTGCTTCCAGCTACCATTAGCCTTGGACTGCTTTTGGAATCCTCTCTTAAAAGAATATGCAGAGCACAGATAAACAACTGTGTTTACAAGAACATTTGTATGGGGGACAGGCTAAAGATCCATCCAGGTCTGACATGTACCAAGTATAAAGTGTCTCTTGAGGGGAAAATGTTTAGAAGAACATTACTCATTGACTAAATGTGAAATGTTACAAACTAAATTTGCAATTCTTGGGTTCTGTTTTGTAGCTGTATGAAGAGGTTCGGTTAAGCTTGGAGAACTGCGTTGTAGAGTCAGACATAGACTACTTCATTAAGACTAAAATGACAGGAACACAACCTCCAGGTAATTATTCCTACTGGACTTGTCTGATGAGTCACCCGGGAGGCTGAGGCTGCAGCTGTGGAGTACACGTCCTTTGGAGCTTCTGCTCCCACTATTCATTCCCACCCGCCCATAGCTCACTTCCTGCTCCCTGTGCTGCCACCGCTCCCTGTGCGGCATGGAAAGTGGCAGGGATGGATGAGCCACTCAAAAATAACCCTCCAAAACTGAAAAAAAACATAAAAAGAAGTTGTTTTGGCTTTGCAACCAGGCTCATTTCACAGTGCAGCTGAGCTGACGCTGCTAAGGAGGCGGCAAACTGCCTTGCAGAGACGGCAACCTCAATTTCCTGCAGTGGGTGACAAGTCAGAGCCAACTTACCATGTAACTGCGCCATGGCATCCCTTTGTCAGAGATGCTGCCTCTTCATTTGCAGCACAGAAAAGACCAGACTTCCCCTTTTATTTTGTTCCACCTGCCCAATGGGCAATAACATCTTTTGTCCCCTCAGGAAGTGGTTTGTATAAAGGCAAGACTCTAGTTGGGGGAAATGTTGAATGAACATGTACATGCAGTAGCAAGGCAAGGCTCACAAACTGCCCATTCAAGCCAAAGCAGCCTTGTCATTGACTTCAATGATCAAAACCTCTGGGCTGAAATGGAGATTGAGACAGCAAGAGCTAAGAGCAGTTGCAAAATGAACACATGCTGCTCCAGGGTAGTTCTCCACACACATCATGAGAAAGGCATCTATCTAATGTTTCACATGGCCAAATACAAACCACAGCCTCTGACTTCAACAAGCAATACAAGATACAGACTGAGTGGTGCTTGCACTTCTGTGCAGCTGCTGCAGTAAACAAAGATTCACAGCCTTTTTAAAAGGAGAAAAAAAGCCGTATTTCATCTCTTCACCAGTTGATGACACATATCTATGCTGAAAAGATCTCTTCCTCCATTGTTTTTAATCTGTGCACAGATACTGGTTCACTTCCACTATCTGCTCTAACAACATACTGCTAGGTCAAACAAGAAATGCCCTCAGTATGCTGTTCATAGCAGGGCTGTTCAGCCTGGAGAAGAGAAGGCTGCGTGGAGACCTCATAGCAGCCTTCCAGTAGCTGAAGGGGGCCTATAGGGATAGTGGGGAGGGACTCTTCATTAGGGACTGTAGTGAGAGGAAAAGGGGTAATGGGTTCAAACTTAAACAGGGGAAGCTTAGATTGGATATGAGGAAGAAATTCTTTACTGTAAGGGTGGTGAGGCACTGCAATGGGTTGCCCAGGGAAGTTGTGAATGCTCCATTGCTGGCGATGTTCAAGGCCAGGTTGGACAGAGCCTTGGGTGGCATGGTTTAGTGGGAGGTGTCCCTGCCCATGGCAGGGAGGTTGGAACTGGATGATCTTGAGGTCCTTTCCAACCCTAACTGTTCAATCATTCTATGATTCTATGCCCTCAGCAGTATCAACAGAGCTTACTCCCACTCAGAGTGGGGAATAAGCTATGCAGGCATAAGAAAATTTTATACTGATAAAACTCGTGCATGCCAGGAGTTGTATAGGTACAAACATCAGCAGGGTGTTTGACATCCCTGTCCCAGAGGACAGCCATCTCATACAGGAGCAGCTTACACCCCTTTGATTTCATCACAGAGCTTGGAGCTGGCAGCAATTGCAGCCCAGAAACTTCTTCAGCAGAGCTGGATGCTGCCACTAACTGAGCACTGAGCCTGGTTTTCACTCAGCCTTTTCCATCATTTCACCTGCAACGATTAAGAATTGGGATTGGGAGAAATATTTTAAATGAATATGTTGGTACTGGTGCACTGGATGCCATTTTGCTGCTATAGTTTATTCTTCTTTGCATAGGGGATTTAATTTCACTGATACAGGAACATTTACCAAGGAAAAACTACATTTGCACAAGCAGAAGGGAGCACTGTGCCTTGCAACAGTGTGAAACAACTTCTGTATACTAAGAAATCTGTAATTCTCAGCCAGTTGGCTTTTTCTCCTATGTGAGATTTCTCATTCTCCAGTTGCCTAGGCAATTTTCTGCAAACAGCTCTTGGCTATGTCAGGACTCATTTCTAATAAGAAATAGGTGGGAAAAACCCTTGTGAGCTTTCTGAAACGCAAAGAGAAAACTGCCCTGCTTTTTTATTGGGTTTGGGGGGTTCTTGGGTTGCTTTTTTATTTTTGCCACCTAGAAGGTGGCATGTTCTGGAAGTAACATCCTCGGATCTCCATAGCTCTTGCTAATGAGTTTGCACAGCAGCACATGGTGACCCGTTGATCTGTTCTATTATTTGCAGAATGCAGGAGAAAGCCCACGTGTGGTTTGCATTGTGTAGCAGACCTTCATCAGTCTTTCTTGATGTGATTGCTCATTCCCCTCTTCTACCTCATCTTACAATCATTATAGAGTAGGAACTACCAAGGTAACAATCTCGAAGGGCAATAGGAGACCCTTAAAATGCTCAGAAAGCTCACTAATTACCCTCAGTCTTATTTGCAGGGATTCTTCACACTGACTAGTTGTACGTGCCTGTTATACTTCAGATCTTGGCTGACCCAATGCAAGAATGTCAACATAACCTTTAGCCCAAGTCCAGTGCCAAAGTCTTAATTTGCTGGTATCAGAACTGGGATAATACGGTATCACAGACTTCACTCATGTTTGCTTGGCTTCAACACAGAGAAGGCAGAAAGGGCATGTGTCCAGCAGCTCTAAGCAACCACACTGGGAGCCATGAGATGAAAAAGAAATAAATCCAAGTGTAACTATTTCATCTGTAAAGCTAGACTTGGAAATGGTCTCAATTTCACCCTTAACACCACCATGGGGGAGAGTGAAGGAACTGTAACATAACTGTGTTTAAGAACAAAACCCAAATATCTCTGGGTAAGCAGCAAATCAGCTCTCAGAAGGCTGACAAGGGACATATGAAAGGTAGAGACACTCAAGATCAAGCACAGACCAGAAAATTGCTCATTACTGCTGCTGGCAATAAGATTCAGAAATCTCCCAGCTCTGACAAAAATTCCTGCCTCAATACATTGGGGAAAAAAAAGAGGAACAAAACACACTGCAGCCAAGTGTCTCATGAACATAGTCTCCGGCTTACAGTCACCATGCTCTGCTCCTGTAAGTCCTGAGCTTCAAGGAAACAGAAGAAACAGTCACGGAGGAAACTGCCTTCTGCATTAGGGTTAGCCACAGCTATTAGAATGGTTCTTCAGGACCTTGACTGTGCTCATCTCATATCAAGCATGCCTTTCTACCACAGACGTATCTGCTTACAACTACATGAATGGCTTCTGTCAAGTCCCCAGGTCCCCCCGAGCTGCTCCAGCCACATTATAGGCTAGTGCAGATAGGTGCTGCATTGCAGTTTGCTCCAGTAGCTCAACGGTTGCAATGGTGGGTTGCATTCTTGGGGGGGGGCAGAAAAAAGTTCTGCCATGTGCATATCTCATTTTTATTGTCCTGCTGCAGATGCAATAGGATATGAGAACTACTACAGCAAAGAACCAAACAGAAACAACAGCAGTCCAACCCAGTCTTGTGGCATGATGAAGAGGTGAGTGGCAAACTTCAGTTCCCAGAAGAGGTATTTCTCTGTATGAACAGCAATGTATGGTGACAGGAAACAGGACCTGCAAAGTTATTACTTCCTTTACTGTGGCAACACATACATATCAATAAATATAACTTGACAGAAGAAGTAAACCTATTAAAACCAGAGTGAGAGTCATTTTGCCATGGCCTAGTGGGAAGAGAATCAGGGGATGTGTTCATAAAACAATTAGCTGGCCAGCAGCGGATAGCAGTCACTTATTTCCTCTTTCCTAGTGAGTCATGGCCCATAGCAACAAAACCACTTTGTTCAAGGGAGGGTAAAGGTGAATCTTGCTGGGAGCAAGGGCTGGGGAGAGCTGTCTTTTTCAGCAATACCTCCTGGCTTACTGCACCGCCCAGCTGAGCAGAACAAAGAGCTGCTCTCTGTAGCTAGACCAAAGGGAAAAGCACAGAGTGGAATAACTGTGATGATTAGGGAGGCAATTTCTCTTTTTCTGATCCATTTATGCTGGTAAATACTGTCACATGGATGCAGTTATATCAGCAAAAGAGCATGGTTGATCTCTTGGTTTAAATATTTTATACCAAAATGACTAATTCACAGTGGGAATGGCATCACATTTAAAGCAGAAGAGCTTTATATTTTGACGAGCCTTATTACACAGCAAAGACAAGAAGCAGGCTGTGATGTCCCATTTAAAGTGTGGTTCAGGCTTGTTAGGGAGCTGATAAGGTTTATATACAATGCTCTGTTTTACAGCTGGAAACCGGATCTTCTATAACAATGAGTTCTAATGCTGCATCCTATACAGTCACAGAAGACAATTGTACTGCTGTGTAGAATATAACTGCTCTGCATGGGCAAGGAGCCAAGAGAGGCTCAGCCTGAGTTTTGCAGAAATTGTTGAGCTTGGATGTCCATTTTCCACTAACATTGAGCATTTACCAGCTGAAAAATCAGACCCCTTAAATATGCCTAAAGCAAGCAATGCAATTTCTACCTATGCTTGAGAACCCTAACCCATTTCCTCAGTCTCCAGTACCCAGCAGTGATACAGAACTAGGGATAGATTAAAAATAAATCCCCCTTTTTTTCCTCCTTAGACTCAGTTTTTAGAACGGCTGTTACGCAAGCTTTGGATTTTAAATTGCACCAGATTTCCTTAAAAATGGCAGGCTCTTCTAAACAACTGATAATTCTCACCATATTAACGTGATGAAATAATAGGAGTTTTGTACTTTGGAGCCTTCGGATCAACAATAAAATACTATCTGATGCAGTTTATGCACAGTTTGGTGATGGGTGATGGTTCAGTATTCTGCTGCACTTTTAAAGTATATTTTTAACTGAAGATAAATTTATCTGCAGCAGAAATGAAAACAGGCAGCCACAGGAAGAGGTGACATCTACCCAGTGCTGCAGCAGATGGAGGGAAGGTTGAGTCAGACAGCTGAGACTAAGGAATGCTCATGCCCAGTCCTCTTCACTCATTTTGTCATTGATTTCTCTTGGTTCTGCAGATTCTCTGGACTACTGCATGGAAGCAGCAAACACAACACAGAAAGTGCCACTCCTTCAGCCCCTCCTCTTGGTATGCCTCTTCAGGAAATAGGATTACCAGATGTGTTTGTTTTAGATTACATTGCTAAATCAAGCTTTGACATGGAGCAGAAATGGCACAGCAGATATTCACTGTAGCATTCAAGAGTAAGAGAAGTCTGGAAATGAATCTAGCTTGGATGTGTATTAAACAAATTTCCCAGTTTAAAGTGCCAAATAATCCATATGACCTTCAAAACCACTGTCCAGGCAAGGGGGAACTGTACATTCAGAACACCACAATCCATCTTAGGCAATAGTTTTCTCCTAAAGTAGAATACACTACCTCTAAAAAGCCCATGAGAATACACAGTTTTTAGCAGACCAGGTTCGTGTCTTACAAATGCAAATATCCACCTTGTTTCACAATTACACTGTCTTATTGTAACCATTGCAACCAGGCATTTAACACGATATTTCAAAGATGGTACTTTCACTATGCAGAAAGTAACAGCTGATGACACTTTGAATGGTTCCATTTAAAACAAAACCATTTTGACTTCGATTCTTGCCTAAAGAAAACAAAAAGCTGGTTTAGCACAGTTTTACAAACACCCCATATCAATTTCCTTTGTTAGGCCTGCCTGCTTGGGCACACAGAAATGAAGCCCAGACTACCTCAACTTGTTGCATTTGGTGCTCAGCCAGGGGAGACTCTCCAGTGCTACCAAACACCAGTCGGATCTGCACATGTAGAGCAATACTGTGCTGAGCAGTTGAGGGCAGTCACTCCTGAATTCCCTTAGGCTAGGGACACGAGAGCGTTCCCTGGGCAAGTCCCTCAGGAATGGTGAACTCCTTCTGTGTTCAGCTTTTTCAACTGCTCCCATGCTTGCCTTTCAACATCTGGAAAGTCCAGGAGCGGACAGTGGTCCTTAGAGCAGGACAACTAACCCAAGGATAGATAGAGGGAAAGTACAAGCACCTTGGATGCTCCGTGCACTGTCAGAGAGTTACCATCCCACAAAGGAGTCACTGTGGGAAAACTGTGCTCACCCCAGTAGCAGGGGAAGCTCCCAGGCAGATGCTGGGAGGAAATAAGAGGTTGCCCTAATTATGACAAGCTGTATTAAGGCAACATCTGCCAAGAACGTGACGTCAGTGACACACAGCTATCTGGGAGCTATGTAAGCTACCAGCAAATGTCTGGTGACACATCGGCACAGTGCTTGCCATTTTTCTCCAGGGAAAAAGAAAAGCCCTGCGTGAGTCACTGAACTGCTAGAATTTGATCCCACCAGCTGCAACCATTTTAAACCACTTCAATCACAGCATTTCCCTCTCTGGACATCGTGCTTCTGCAGGATAAACATTATTCCCAACCTGGATGAGGCTAAAGCTAGTGTCCGACCTCCCACTAAATCCAAAGGGTGTACTGTCATCTAATCAATGGCACACAGTTTGTGTGTAGGACTTTACATACAGTTCACAGCAGCTTTTCTATACATGTACATCTCCCGACAGAGAGAGAACAGACACCCTTGTGTTTGTGAACTCTTGCATATGATCCCATGCATTTATAAGCAACTGAACTCTTTGTTTCTGTGGGTGGGTTTTACTTTTGTCTTTTTTTCCCCCCCTCTAGCAGAGAAACCAGACGGGGTCTATGCATCCATTTTTGAAAATCAACAAGCTAGAATCACAGCATCACAGGACTACAGAGTACTTTATGACTACACAGCCCAGGTAACGAAAGGCTTCAAAATGCATATCTTGTAGCATCAGATTTAAAATAGATGATGTTGATCTGACGTGAAACATCCTGAGAGTGTTGATTCTGTTTAGGAGGTGTTATCTTCACTTGGCAGCCAGGGACACTTGGAGGATTATTGGTCAAGGTCACACGCAGAAGCCAGGCAACCCAACTGCCAGTTCCTGGCACACATCACTAGATGATGCTGCCTCAAGATGAAACAATAAGATTTTTTGATTACACATTAGTGCAATCACCCCTAAATTAGTGCTGAGCTGTTACAAGCTCCATCTAGAGACACAGGAAACCACAAACACAAGGAAAATGTTATTTTTTAGGGAATGATGACTAAGTACGCAGTACTTTGCATTCAGAACTTCCATCTCTTGTGAAATGTCTCCCTAGGGAAAACGGCTACAGATTCCTCATGTAACAATATGTGAGAGATGCTTATCTAGGAACTCCATTTGATCTCACTTATCACCTGGAGAGCCCTGCTCCAGTTTGACACACTGGCTCTCCATGCTGGAGAGGACTGAATCCCCATAAAGGACACTCTTTCCCTGTACATCCATGTTGCAATTTGCAGAATCAGAGCGGACATGGTCCATGCACCAAAAGGTTATACGGAGCAACCTGCATCATTAATGGGGATATTGAACTCACACTGGCTCCAGACCTATCTAGGCATAATACTGTTAGTAAAAGGTTATAAATGGACTGGTGATGAGTATTTTTTTATTCAGATGGACTCCAGAATCTCTTGGACTCTTGTTAAATCATTACCCCCCAATGGGACTTTGACAGTTTAATTACATGTCAGTTTAAAGGTTCATTTTATTGGCTTTAGATCAGCAGAAGGAGCAGCAGCCAGGAGGTCTTCAGGGAGGCCCTCACTCCGAGGGACCTGCCAGCAACAGCCAACATGGAAGAAATGCTGGCATGTGACAAAAATAGGCAGCCAGATGAATTATGGAAACAGTGGAAGGGGGAAAGGAGAGCTTTCTCTTGGGTACAGCAGCCCTTTGACACCCTTTATGATACATTCTTTGTTTTGCTTTGTTTTAAACACTTTTACTATTTCCCTGAAATGTCATGCAAGCACAGCTGAAAGTACCTCCCGAGGAGACTGCTGCATTTCTCTGTCAGATCCTTACTCCAGGAGTTGCCTTAAAAATATGACACACAGAGATTTGTCCTGCTGAGAAAAGTGCCTGTTACTGCTTTGAGTATAATGTATACGGAGGCCTCCCAGTTTTGAGTCCATTCGTACCTACTCAGGTACATTAAATTTAGATTTAGCTGATGTGACAAATGTATCTGGAAGCCTCTCTTACTCTGTTTTCTATTTTACTACACTGCAGGTAGCAAAGTGGTTCCCTATGGAAAATAGGGCAGACCCACTGAAGGGACTGATAGCTGCTTGACAGCTCAGCAATAGCTTCCTCCATTGGTCTTGAAGAAGTTACCTATCTCAGGAAAAGTCGCTGAACCTCCTCTGGTCACTGCTGTGCTGTATTAAAAGAATCAAGATACTTATTTAAGGCCTGGATTAGCAGAGACACTGTTATCATCTCCCTTGGGAATTAAGCTGTGCGCTGTTTTATTTAGCAACACCTGCACACTACACAAGGGTCACGGTTAGCTGGTTCACGACAGTTGTATTTAACCCCTTTCAGCCTTCCCCAATTATACAACAGTCAAGTCGCTTCCATGGAGGCTGGGGAAATGCGAGGATAGTAAGGGAACAACCACCTCAGTAAGTGCTTAATCCCCTTACTGCCCGGTATTTCAGGCTTTCCCAACCAGAAGGGCACTGGCAGACTTTTGATGAAAGGCAGGGTAAAAAAGCCCAAACCCAAATAACCAGGCACACATTTGGTCCCTCCTGTGCTCTCAGGCTAATAACCGCATTGCCGTTCTGGTCTCCTTTCAGAACACGGATGAGCTGGACATCAGTGAAGGAGACATTGTAGTTGTCATTGAAGAAAATGAGGATGGCTGGTGGACAGCAGAACGGAATGGGCAGCGAGGCTTTGTGCCAGGCTCTTATCTGGAAAAGCTTTGATGAAAAGAGGCCCCAGTCCTGAGACTTCAAAAATACTCTATTACTGAAAACAAACAGCACACAAGGTCACTCCAGCTGACCGAAGGGCAACCCATAATACTGTCTTCTACGATTACAAGTCAGGAAATAATAACCAACTGACCATGCTTTCCTCTTCCTTCCTCCTGCCCCAACCCAGCACCTCTTGGCCTACGCTGTCTGCTAAACCCAATTAGGAGTTTTGCTCCTTAACACAGCTCTTCCTCCCCTCAGCACACTGTGCTGCCGTAAGTGTTGCAAAGCTTCATGAATCCAGAAGGAAAATACTGCCCAGAACTGAACTGCACTAAAGGAAAAAGACCCAGGAAGCAAGTGTTACATCTCCTGGATGGAGGACCACCTCCAGCCAGCCTGCGAGCTGCTCTCATGATCACAGCAGCCACGTTCTCTGCCATGGATCCCTTCCTCTCACTGCACAGGCTATACACATCAGTACTAGAAACACAAGGCACTCCCCATCACAACCATCTCCTAATACAACGAAATCCATGCTACCCATGCCTCTGCTTTGCACTGGATTCTGAGGCAGCAAAATAAGGGCAGATTATGAGTCCAAGGCTTGCTTTTGCCTTGGTTGGATGGCTTCCCTGACACTTCCCTGGGATTCTTCATGTTTAAAAGAAGAGCAAGAAAAACAACAAACAAGCAAAGCCTCCAGCAGAGCTGCACTGCCCTGATCCATCTCCTCCAGAAGAGAGCACCAGAGAGAAGCACCAATCACCTCCTCATGCAATCTGCATACCCATGTCATCAATGCATTCTCCTTTCAACACCTCTGTCCACCTGGCTGATGCTTCTCCTTGGCTTCTCTGTGTATTTCCAGCCTCTGGGATTGCTGGTGCAGACATGTCCTGGTTCCTTTCCAGGCACTTTTAATGGGCTAGTTCTTCAACAAACCCTCTTCAGAGGAGTTGCACTGCGCAGGTGAACTGTCTTGCACAGATTTCAGCTCTATCAGTCTTTCTAGTCTAGTATTTAAAACGCTTCCAGCTCTATCAGTCTTTCTAGTCTAGTATTTAAAACGCTTCCAGCTGCCACTGTACTTGCCAAGGGATTGATAGACAGTTTCTGCCACTTCCCCCTCTTCAGCATTCCGAGATGGTTAGAACAAAAAAAACCCCGAAAGATCTAATCTGAAGCAGAGTACATTGTTTCTGGGGCAGAATGACCTTGTTTGCCAAGGTTTCAGCTCTCAAAACTGAACCAAGGCAATGAAAATTAATCAAATTGTTACCCAAAAGGTACGGAGCAGGGAGGAACTGTTAGCTAAGGCACAGCAGGAAAAACAAAGAGAACTCTACACAGAAGAAAAGGCCATAATGGTCAGTGCAATTATTCCTTAAATGAGACAGAATGAAGGTCAGAGGCACTTGTAGTACCTTGTTCTAATTTCTTGTTTCAAGAATGGAATTCAAGTTGCTGCAAGCCCTTTTTCTTGCAGTCCTTTGCACAGGCACACTGTCCTTCCCACACTTCCCCAGGTCATCATACATCAGTGTTGAAGGGCCCTTAGTATCTCACATAAGCAGAGGCCCAGAGGAACTGCAGGAATTTGAATGGCATTTAAGGGACTAGGATATATGAACAGTAGTGCTCCTTTCAGGCTGAAGGTGTTAATGACAGATTTCTGTGACATCTGAACTGAATAGTGATGAAAAGATGGACCACAATAACCTGCAACTAGTGCAACCACCACAGTGTAAATGCTGCTATCAAGAGCCAATTACCATATCGCTCCTTATGTACAGCATGACAGGAAACCTAAAGCATGAGACATTCAATATATTGGCTTCTTCAACACTCAGCCTTCCACAAAGAGAACTGTAACAAATCAACAAAGACTGAAATAAATTTAGGTGGATATTTTGCAGATTATGAGATGCATCTCCTCTAATTTATGTACGACACAGGGGTTTTGCTAAGACTCTGGGGGCACTGACAGCCCCACACAAGCCACTGCAATGCCCAGTTCTGGTTACCCTGAAATCCTGTTGCAGATCGCCTTTGCTAACATGCAGCATATGGTCTACGTCCCCGATAGACAGTGGAATGGTGCCTGCTGCTTCTACCCCATCAAACCCTTTCTCTTTTTTTTGCTGTTAAACCCAGGAAACTGGTTTCCTTTCTACCTATCTCTTCTTCTGTCAAGTAAATACTGTTGCAAGTGCAAAAGTCTATGGATTCTTCAAAATCTACCCAGTATCACAGCATTTGGGTCCCACACGCTAACGCCACAGTGTTCCGGAAAAGGAAAAGCAGGAGCAATATCTTCTTATATTCTCTGCCTTACACTGCAGAATTCAGCTGATAAGTAATTACCAAGCCATATCTACGCAGTTAGCCCTATCAGTGTGTCAGCACTTGTCAGAAATAGAACATAGATACCAAGAAATACCCACACCCACTGAGCACACCCATATTTCAGGTGTCACCCACCCTCCCTGTCAGTAGGAAAAGCACAAAGGTCAAATGTAGGTTACTGCCCTAATAAGATTGCCTTCAGCGTTTCCTCTCCAGCTTGATAAGACTTGGGCAACAAAACTGACCCCTTCAAGTACTCATTTAATGTTCAGCTAAGGTGGGCAGCTGAAATGGGTCCTTTCCAGTGGGAGGCATTCTTAAGCTAAAGCCTAACATTTTTGGTTGAAATTCTTTTTGGATAACACTTCTGGTGAGCCTCCCCTTTGATTGTGACTACCAGTTTTTGGCAAGGTGGTGCCAGTCAACATGCGGGAACAAAACAACAGTGGCAAAGTTGTGTGTTTGTCAAGTTAAATCTTATTTCAGTGCCCATTCACAATAAATAAACTACCTTTTAACTGACACTGCCAGTGCTCTGGCTCTGGGTGGCATCACACACAAGCTCTTCCCAGACTAGGCATCACCTATCCATTACATGTGAGTGGCAAGAAAGATTTGGACTCACTTCCCTCATGAACAACAGAATAGGAAGGGACTGAGGTTGACAGCTGCTGTTCCTTGAGATGGATTTTGGATTGGAGGAACATGACCATGAGATCTATATGAAAAATGTAGTAATCTGTTCTATTATTTCTTTAACCGCAACAAGAATTCAAAGGTTGGAAGTAGGCAGTCCTGCCCAACACAAGATACATATATTATTCTCCTTTACCACATTAAGCAGAACAGGAAAACCTTCTTAAAAACAACATTTAACCAAAGACAACCATATGTACTTAGGAAATGTCTACAAGTGCAGCATGAGGCCCAGAACACGTTTCAGCTCCTGTATATGGCACAAAGAGCCCACAGGCCAGCAGTAAAACTTGGTCAAAGTAGTGTCAGACCAGACACAGAGAGATCCAGCTCGAGGACAGCCAAAGCAGAGAGTGCTTTCCTACAAAGTATGGACCTCTTGCCGAGCTCACAGGTCCATTGCCACAGCCAGCAAGCTTCCTTCTAGCATTTGTTACAACTAGTCACCTAAAAGGAAGAAATCAACCCCTTTACAGCTGAGCAGTCAGCAACAGCAGGAGCAGTGGCTGTTCAAGGTTTGAAGCACTTGCCGCCTCCTTGAGGACCCTGGCTTGAGCTCTGTGTTACAAACAACCCAGACATACTTTAGCGAAAGTGTTGCCAGATCATATACATAAGCCATAAACAGCAGCAAGTCTTACCTTGGATTCCTTTGCATCCTGTTTCTTCAAGAGGCACATTTGATGTCTGAATCTCCTTTCCAGAGGTAATTTTCTAGGCAAAGGTTCCCAGTTGCAGCTCAGACCTCACTGATTACTGAATGCAGTTAAGTGGAAGCATATGGATGCCAAGAGGAGATTCATTACAAGCCAACATCAGGTTGGAGCCTGATTGGGCATTAAGAAACATCTAACCTAAAAACTGGTGGATAACAAATGCTCCTTTTTCTCTGGAACTATGTAACCTCTTGGCTGTATCATTGCTAGCTGGCTTAACTGTGCAGGCTCAGAGAACCCAGGGGACCCTACATCAGCACTATACAGAGTCTGCTGCACAGAAGGGTCACTGTTCAGTGTTGAACTAGCAACAACCCTGCACAGTACAGGACAAACTGCAAAGGCCTGAAGAGCAGCCTCTGCTGCTCAACACCATCTCTCTGCCCTTGCTTTGCTCTCTGACTTGCAAAGACTGGGGCCTTGAACGCAAAGGCAGGTACCAGCCACAGTTTCATTTGTTCTCAGCTACTAGTGAGCAAGGAGAACACGAAGGTGTCCTTAGCTTGGCCTTCATGTCTCCTTGCTGCCACAGGGCTATGGGCACAATCAAGTGCTCAAGCTCACAAAGTAAAGCAGAGCTGGCTGTTAAAAACAAACCTAAAATCCTACATTAGAATCAGTCACTACCATTCACCAGCTTCCTAAATTAATGATAACATGCATCACAGGTGTTTCTATAGTGCAGCTGTGATGTGTTGGGCATGCTCACTGTAGCTGAGGTTGAAAGGAGATAGAATAGCCAGGGTTTTGCTCCCCAGGAAGAGATCAAAGGTTGATGCTAGGTCATACTGGGCTTCTGGAAAGCAAACGGCTGCCAGGGGCCTGCAGGGCCTTATGGATTGTTTTTTGTAGAGGAAAGGATACTTGTGTGGAGTAATTAGATTTTGAAGAGGAAGAGGAATTAACATCCTACCTGTGACTAGGTTATTAACAACATGGCAACACCCCATCTACCACAAGAAAGCAGAGAGGGCAAAGAAGTTTTAGTCAAACTGTTAGTCATTACTTACTTTGTGTTAGCAATTACCTAATTTCAGTGGGTAGCTTACATTTTGGATGAGGGAAGTTCAGAGCCACAGTTATCTCCAGATTTGTGCACTCCTGGGCCATGCACAGTACTAATTTGATCTGTTTCTAGAATGGCCAGATAGTATTTCCATCAAATTAGCCAGTACACATGGTACAGCGTACTCTACCAGCGGCTGAAGGGCAGCTGACACCTGATCTGGCACAAAGCTGCTTGGTGCAACATTAAGAGCACATTTACAGCCTTTCACTGCTGTGTGCCAGGTGGCTGCAGCAAGGCTGTCTGACACAAGGGCCCAAAAGGCAGATTTAACTGTGGTGGTGTATTCTGACTGAAAGCACAGACTAAATCTTGCTTTTAGATATAAAACTCTAATAGAAATGAGACCTCCCAGCAAAATCAGGAGAAATCAGACTCAACATCCATGACACTTCTAAGAGGAAAGACAAAATCATTCAAAAGCACTGAATGAATGGAATTGGGTTTACTGGTTTATAGCCATTTGAGTCCCCATATCACCTTGAGGGTAAGGAGGGTACAAAAACAACTGGGGGAGAATGTGCATGTGTGCTGGTGAAGAGGAAACAGCTATGCTAAGGGGTTCTTTGAAATCAGAAGGAATTTCACTTAGCAGATCTAAAAGAGCCAGTATAGTACAGATTACATAAACCAGGACATATAATCCAAGCTTTGCTGCCCTTACCATAATTCAACTAATCCCCCAAGTCAAGGGCAGACATACAGAGAAGTAACCAGTGTGTTAACTGGTACAATACTGAATGAACTACAATTGCATCAGTGGTGACTTAAATCCTCTTTGACTGAAATCCTGGCATTTGAGGCACCCCTGCCCCACGGAAAATGGCCACGCAGTACAGCTTAAGAAATTCCAGCCTGAACTTGAGTGACATGTCCCGAGTGTGAGATTCCATGCTTAGATCGTTCAAGGAGCCCAGGATAAACCCCTTAATAAAACAGTGACTGACTCTGTGAAGCAAGGGTATGACTTTGGAGAAGTCACACCTCATACTTCACTTCCCATTCATCATGGGGAACTTGTAAAGTACTTTGGCATCACCAGCTGAAAAAGCCTTCCGGCACTCTCAGTACTTTTGTGATTGCTCAGTTCCAGACTCAGTTGAACCAAGGCAGGCAGCATTGGGTGGTGGTCAGATCAATATCTGCAACGGAAAATCTTGTACAAAAGGACAAATTGCATTATGCACACACTGCCGTTGCTTGTTTTGTACTACAACAGGATGGCTCCCGAGGAGGGGACTGTAGACATGAGAGAACACTCACACCCAATGCAGGGAGTGTGTGGGGGAGCTGAGTAAGTTCCCTTCCACTTCACAAGGGCACAAATGCTGAACAGCTGCATCCAGGGAAGGATTGTTCTGAAATTATAAGCCAAAAGCAGTCCATGGAGGAGCTTCTTGGGAAACTGGTGAACTTTAACCTTCCCAGGATAAGAATGTTAACATCAGTATGAATGGGAAAGCTTTCAATACACTGATAGACATGAGAAATGCTTTGTCTTTAGAGAAGGGCTGCACAGCCCTTCTTGTTTCTGAACCCCTTGTGGGGAAGGGAGACATGAGTGACAGTGACTTTGTTCTCCTAAGTGGCAGCTAAAGGTTTTATTATGGTCACTGCTCAGTTCAGCAGCCATGGGGGGATTCAAAACCCAAGAAACCCTTATTCTAGGGATAGAAGGGATCTGGGGAAATACATCCTCCCTACTAGCAAGGTCCTTTGCCACCTTTTTAACCACAGCTTTTATCAGCATAGGCCCTAATGTATTTGCAGAGCCTGCACCATTTCTCCATGCAGACATGTTTGTTTCCCACCCATGTATAGTAACACTGCTAGGCTAAAATGCGGTTTTATGCTTTTAAATGGACATTGTATTTACAGCACAAGAGCATTTTGCAGACTATAAACAACAGGCATGCTTTCCAACATGGGGCATTCTCCAAGTCGTGGAAATGCCAAGAACATCTGGCTCTTCTATACCATGTACAAGGAAATAAAGTCTTGCCTACTGCCTCTGAGGTGTTTGGTAGAGGCCTGGTGCAGAACTACGCATGGCAGTCTTTGCCAAAGAGGACCTACCCTTCTCTGTGTTGAGAACATATGAACACCACCCCTGCTGACTTCATTTGCTGGCAGCCTCATTCAGTGCCAAGCACAACCTCATTTCACCTCTGCTACCTCTGTCCATGTGGGAGAAAAGTTTCACAACTCTGTTCTAAAGCAGTTTTCCAGACAGATTCCTACTTTAACCTACAAAACAGACTGCCTTTGCAGGCAAAGCATTCTAGATGCACCCAAGTTCCCCCAGCATCAGTGGTTTGGTTAAGCATTTTATTTAAGCATGAAGGAAATGAATTCCAGTTCTTCAGTCACAGCCTGATGCTAGCAAAGGTCTGACACTACTGTTACGCTGGAAAAAGCTAATGATAATATTTGAAATGGGGCAGGAGCCATTTGGTGAAAAGGGCTGCTGCCTGAAGCACCATGCATTCAAGATAAAGCAAAGCCGTCTGTTCTCTGAAGTGGCAGCAGGATCAGCTCCATGGTCCCATACTGCTGGGGCTCACCAGTAACCAGTAGTAACCCACATTTACCGGCTTTCCTCTGGCAAAGAGATCAGAAGCTTTAACTCAGAAGCTCTGAGGTAAAGCGTGGTCATTCAGGGTCAAGAGAAGCAGGTGAGAGCAAAAAGAAGTGCTGCAAAGCCCCAAGAAGTTAACATTTTGCAGGAGTGCTTAAGTGCAGCAATGAAGCACTCCAGCAGGACCAGCGAGTCTCAGTAGGTCACCAGACTTCAGCTCTGATCATCTCTCTTTTGTGTAGTTAAAGCTCACATCCAAGTTTGGTCTACAAAATCCGGTCATGCTTTCAGGTTATAGGTAAACTGTATTTGATGTTCATCTGCAGTGTAAATACACTACCCAAAATACAGCTGAACAACAATGCTGGAGTCTTAGAGATGAAGGGAAGCAACAGCTGCTGCCAGGCACAGATCCAGCAGAGATGATTGCAGTCACAGCGAGGACTAAGTTAAAGGTGTGTGTCTGGACTAAATATGTATCATGAAAACACAACCTGTATCATGAAGGCAACTGCCATAGTGAGGTGGGCAAAATCTACACCTGATGTTTACCTCTGCTACCCCAGCCAGCCATCAGACCTGCCTGGGGTGTAACACATGGCTGAGGAGCAGCTGTACAGATGTGCTTCCTCAGCACTTACTCCATCTACTAACAAGTAGCCTGCTATTCAGTGTGAGTTTTGAGCACTAATCCTTGTGATATGCTATACAGAAGGAAACAGGACTTGTTGCAGGGATACCTTGGTATTTTTTTTGCATAGGCAGAACTATGACAGATCATATCTAGACTTCCAACAAAGCAAGCAGCAGCAACAATCCTGGTAACTGCTACTGATTTTGCTCTCTAATCAGTCCCACTACTGCACATCATCACCAAACCCAAGATGGACAACAGCAAATCCAAGAAAGCCCTACAATAGAAGTGAAATATCATTTCTAGTGTGTGTCAGCGCCGAGAATGATATGGGAGACAGGATAAGAGTGCCAGCAGCTTACCACCCAAACAGCCATGCCTGGCCTAGAGCAACCAACAAATACTGTTCCACTTTATAGGTCACTGCATCCAGTTTAGCAGTTAGGCAGACAGTGGAAGCTTTGTGCTAGCACCAGTTTAGATGTAGTAGAGATGTCGCTTTGCCCTCTTGCCTTTTAGAAACAACCCAAGCATACATCATGTTTAAGAGATGCTGACCCCATAAGACCTTTCCTTCTACTCAATTCATCTCCAGAGGAAACAGATCAGCTATGAGAAAGTGCAGATATCAGCAAAGAAAAGATTAGCAAAACGAGCTTTAAAAAAGGATATGGAATTAGAAGTAGAAAGGGCAGCTGCTCCAATCAGTGAGGGTGAGACCAAAAAGCATGAAACTGACAATGTAGAGGCTCAGGTGGCAGTCTGCTAAGCACTCCATTCATCCAAGTGTGTGCCTATGCTATAGGATACAGAGCACAGGAAAACCTAAAATGCACTGCTCAATTAAAAAACATCCTTAAGGCAATTCTATTCCCATGTGTTAGAAAGCTCTGGATCATGTCAGGCTTACTGCTGCAGGCAAGCTGCATGCTTGTGTGCTCCACGTAACATACACAATGTTCAACTACTCTTTGAGTAATTTCCTGCACAGCCTGCACTGAGACTTCCTTTGCCTCTTCAGCAGAAGGCACCAGACCCAGGTGCTTTGGATGAGCAGCCACTTCAGCTGTGCAGCTAGGACAAAGCACACATACTGCTAGTTTGAAGTTGGAAATCAAAGTACTGCCAAGCAATACAGAACAGATTCAGCCACCCCCTTAAATAAAAACACAAACCTTTCTCCCTCCTGGTGTTACTGGTATTAACTTCACTGGCTGAAGTAACAGTGAAAGCAGTAACTGCTGAAAAGAAGTGGCTAGACTTCATAGATAGCATTATCAGCACTCAAAAGCATAGTGAAACATGAAGATGGCATCAACACACTACAGCATAATTAGTCCTACAGAGCTTCTATCAAGCCTATCAACACATTATTTGGTTCTGCATTTCCTATGCCATAAGTTCTTACTGTAATAGAGCTGAATTTTGGTAGCCTGCAAACAGAACATGAGTTGCATCACATTAAGTAGGGGAATAGGAACATCCTACATACTGTATATTGAAGAAAGTTAAATACACAGAAGAAACCTCTCGGGTGCAGTCAGTTACATGTGAAAATGAAGAAATGTGACATTTTGCTTCCAAGGATTGCCATATGCCCAGCTATGAGACAGAAGGAAATCCAACAGGAACTAAAAATAACAGACACAGGAGACAAGGGGAAATTAAGTCATTCCCTGTCCCCTAAAAAGCACTGGGAGATACGAGCATACAGAAAGGCCAAACAACGGTGACACAAACATTCCTGTCTAAGGAATCAAAAGCTTATTCATTCTTTCAGTAAGAAAAGAAAAAGCATTTCCTGATGTATCAACCTCATTTCAATTGCTGCAATGTAAGCCCATGAGTTTTTATAGTCACAGAAAATATGTTCTTCAAATACACAAAAGACTTCAACAAAGAGGAAGGGAAGAAACTTAATAATCCTGCAGATTCTACCTGTGCTAGAATGCTGACCTTATAAATAGTTAATACATATGGATTCTGTGTCAGAAGAAACAAAAAGGCAGTTAAAGATGCTAAAGTTGGAGAATATTAAGAATTCATGTTTAAAGTGTTAATGAGAATCATGTTCAGAGCTAAGTTTCAGGAGTGTGAACTAGCTGGGAAACACAAGAAGAGGGGCAGTGAGAAAGGTAAAGGATCATAGTGCAGACTGGAGATACGGAGCAAGTCAAATTAACACGTAGCTTGGATAGAGCCTATACTGCAAACTCCAGTTGGTACTGGAAAAAAATGAGCCTGTGATACTCCCAGCTTTAATCCAGCACAGGCTAAATTTATCCTAACTTTTCTCAGTAATATTAAGTAGCCCCTACTAACCTGCATGCTGCCATGGCCCAATTACTTTCGACACTTGAGCTGATCTCAAACTAGCTAGCAGAGGTAAGTTTATACTACAGTGCAGATTAAAGTTGTATGCTAAATAGGGTTCAACAGTACCAGCCAGAAAAATAGCCAGCAACTGAAACTGTACCAGAGGAAAGGAAGACTATCTTGCTCACACCCAAGTTCTTCGTATTTTCTTCCTTTTTGTGCTGTTCATTACGTCAATGAAATCCACACTAGAAAACACTGCTTTGAATGCTTACAGAAGCCCGTTTTTTATTGTGGTATAACTTCATTTAAGAGGAAGTACACCCAATATAGGTAACTTAAAACAGAAAACTTGATTATCAGATTATTACCTGACAGACAGGTCCACATTTTAGACTTTTCCACTGCTCTTCAATACTAACATGACCGCTTGCTCAACAGCAAAACCCCCCCTAAACTTGAAAACCCAGACCTCATGCTGAGGCAGACCTCCTAACTCAGCTGAAGAAAAAGCTGGGGTGCAAACCTTGCTCAGACTGTTTGGCAAGGAAAGGTATATGGCTTCACCAGCTCAAAAAAGAGCAGCTGTTTGTAATAGCACTTTCACCCAAGGACAGAAATCTAGTCTTCTGCTCTCATTTTTCTTAGCACATGAATAGTTTGCTAAGAGCAGAGTTTTATTAACAGCAGCAGGCAGCCTGGACCCAGAATACATGGGAATCCAGCCAGAAAACAAGTCAAGCTCCTCTCAGACACAGAACAGGTTTTTGGAAATGCATGAACTTTAATTCTAGCAGAAACGAGGGTCTTTAGCTAAACCCAAGAAATAGTCCTCACATGGAGAGCAAGAAACTCGGCATATCAAGACTCATCTTAATACTAGCATTTTAATATACTTACAACGGAGTAAGGTCTCTGCATATTTACCCAAATACAGCGCTGTTCTATTACAGGCACAGTTAAATGCCAAATAATCCACAATTTTCCTTGAAGCAGGTACACTGAACTGTACTGCCATGAATGGGTGCAACACACCACACCTGCACCTTTACAATCTATAATGCATGGTAAAGTATAATGCCCCCCCGACAAACAGAACAGCCTGGTTTGCTTTCATTGTTTAAAGCTTTCAACAGCACAAAGATACATGACCTACAGCTAGATAAGCTTCACATTTGTCATGTGCCTTTAATTAAACTGCCTCCTTTTCCACAGGACTCAAGATCAAGAAATTCTTCTCCAGAGTTACACACATTAGAACCAAAGACTGAATTTCAGAAGCCTGCCAGATCAGTTTGCAGTTCTGGAATTCTAAGCAAGATGGACTTAGAGCCAGTCCAGTGCTTTTACTACTAGGGTAACACTGACCAAGCTCAAGTATACTGAACCAAGTAACAAATATTTAAGCTGTCTGGCTTCCAACCACCTCCAGAATACAGGAAGTCTACATAACTGGAAGTAAACAGAAGGTAAGGCAGCATTAACTCAATCCCTACACAAGAACTTGTGCATGCCTCCCTATCTGAGTACGAATCCCACTGTCTGCAGTAAGTAGCACACAACAGCCCAAGCACATTTACAGTACAGGATCACTCAAATCCCATGTTCAGTTCTGGGCCCCTCACTACAAGAGAGACATTGAGGTGCTGGTGCAGGCCCAGAGAAGGGCAATGGAGCTGGTGCAGGGCCCAGAGCACAGTGTGATGGGGAATGGCTGAGGTACCTGGGGGGTTCAGTCTGGAGAAGGCTCAGCGGGGACCTGATCACTCCCTACAACTGCCTGACAGGAAAATGGAGCCAGAAGGGGGCTGGACTCTGCTCCCAAGTAACAAGTGCCAGGACAAGAGGAAATGGCCTTGAGCTGCACCAGGGGAGCTTTACATGGAGATGAGGAACAATTCCGTCCCCAGAGGGTGCTCAGGCATTGGAACAGGTTGCCCAGGGCAGTGCTGGAGTTGCCGTCCCTGCAAGTGTTCACACCCCGTGCAGCTGAGGCCCTCAGTGCCATGGGTTAGTGGTGGCTTTGGCAGTGCTGGGCAATGGCTGGACTGGATGATCTTTAGGGTCTTTTCCAATCCAGTTGATTCTGCGATTCTGTGGTTCAAAGACGGTAGGAAGCAAAACTAGTCAGATCATACTACAGTGGTAGTCATGTCTGAGTATTTCACCTGTTCCCAACTTCAGTGCATCATACACTGCATTTTGTATTGGACACATCCAAGTTTCTTTTGTTGCCATTTTAGTTTTAAAAGCACATGGCTATAACTATCCACACATCCAAGACCCAACAGACATCATCCAATGCCAGAAGGCCACTCATTCCCAGAAATAGTAATTCACAACAGTTAAAAGTTCGACTGGGCTTTGTCCAGATTGTGTTTTATGCCAAAATGCTGTAAAATATCAAGTAGATTCGGAAGTTTCCACATTGCAGCATGAATTCTATGCATTTTCTAAAGCAGAGATTTCCCTGATCTACATGCCAGTACTTGGTGCTATCCCATCAAGTCATCTCTACTTCAGATCCACGGCTTCTGGCAAGATTAACAAATACACACACCGTAATCTTGAAATGACTGTCCTCACTTCAAAGAGGTATGGTATGTTCAGGCTGTTGACTGTGAAGCTTCTTTCTGCCTCATAGTTACTGAGAGCTACTACTTTCTGAAGCATCCTTAGCTTTGTTTTTTGCAACACAGAAGTCTGTTTAAAACCTGCCCTGGTTTTACAAGTCAGGGTCAGCTTTAGCTTATTAGTCTAGGATAATACCAAGCATACCTACAGTCTGCAATACAACATGATGAAGATAATCCTCAGATTTGTCAATGCTGCTTACAGTAGATTCAGTTAGCAGGCTTGCTACTACATCTGGGAAATTTAATGCTAGAGTCCTTTCAGATTATTAAGCCGCATACCAAAGTAAGAATGAAAACCTACGCCTCAAGAGCCTATCATTTGAAACTTACCTTTGGGAAATTGACATAGAATTCCAAAAGTATACTTCTACAGCAGTGTAACAACTCTGAGAAACTTAAATTCCCCCCCAAGATACGTTGGCCTTAACAGCAAACTATATGTACTAGAATTCTTTTTTCCTGAGCAATGCTTCTTGGGTATTTGAGATGATTATGCTGGTATCAGTTTGGCTGAGCATGTCTGTTTTGCATGATAAAGCACATAAACCGGCAGAAATGCTGAACATCCCTGGCATCTACAAAGACTGAGGCAACTGAAGCCATGAAAAGCAGAGCAGTGACTAAGCATCCAAATAACGCAAGACGCATTCATGCACAATTAACATAAGCAGTTATGGTAGGTCTACTCATCCTCCACTGTTGAGAGGCAAGAGATTCTTTCTTAATTGTATTCACAACATGTCAACTTTCCACCGAGTTCAACCAAGTTCGTTGTGCTGCATTTCTCTGGTATTGTTTCAAATATAAAGAACAAATATGATACAATCAAACTTCCACCATACCTTAAATACAGACCTATTTATGTGAAGCCACACTCAAAACTGGTGTTTTTGTACTAAAGCTTACAGTTCTAGCACACCAGGACTCCATTTGAACAGATACACCAGAATCTTAAACAGAAAACCAAGACATGTTTATAGGGAGGATATACAGAGATTTATTTAATCAGGTTTACTATTTACAGTTGAAATCACTTTCACATACTACTTTCTACTCTACATGGCTACATTGTTTCCAAACCAGTTTAAGATCTACAGTCTAACAGTACACTCAACACATAAAACCGCTCTTCATAGAAAAATGAAATATTTCATTATAGAACAGTAGTGCATACATTATACTCCTGAAAAGCCAGCTTGTATTTTAAACCACTAATGTCGGAAAGATTTGCTCTCGGAAGGTCGTAACTGCAATCGCATGATCCTAAAGTTTTGGGGTTTGGTTAGTCTTTTTTTGCCTTTTATTTATATAAAAGTGTACTGGATTTAAGAGCTCTTTAAAAAGTGACACTGGTGAGGGGCAAGATCCACATCCGTTTTTTCTCCAATTAAATACAGCTGGCTTCCTTTGTACAACTTTGGCTGAAAAAGTTTCACATAGCAAAGGTTTTAAGACATCCTCTCTGTATGCAAGAATCAGCCAGTTAATGCTTAGAGGTAATCTACCAAAGTAGGCACACATCCTTTGACTTTCATATCAACCAAATGACACCAAACTTGCAAATGGTTCTGAAATTAGAAAGTTTACTAGTATACTAAAACATTTAGATACATGAATAGCCGGCTAAAACAGTGAAAGTCACAGGTAATTATATGGGTGTGTGTAAAGCTGAGTTGTTTTGCCCATCACCAGTGTACAGTACAGCTGTGAAAGGTGTGCTTTGACTAAGCTTAGGGCAAGAAAGCTATTGCAGTAGACCTGGCCCATTCACCTTCCACACGAGTGAGATAAGATTGAACTGCATGTTCACATTCTCTTCTAGGCATAGGTTCCACCAGTGATGAGAAGCTCGTAGGCAGGATCCCGACTCCTCCTACATAGTACTATACAGGCACACAACATGCCCAGAAGCTATGGAGAAAAACAGAAAAAAGAAAAGCTGAGTGCAAAGAAGGTACTTCAAGGGATTTAATCTTAGCACAGAAACTGTCAGCATGCATTGCATGACTCTAAACATCCAGAGGGTAAATGGTGACAAATGCGCTGTTCTTGAGCAAGCTTTGTGCCCTGCTGCAAAAAACAAGGGCCACAAACTCCAGCCTGATTTTCTTGCAAGACTGTCTTGATGCCTTTTACAAAAGTTTTTTGGTCAGCCATCTGCATTCTGCCTCCATAATTCAGATGGAAGAAGTGACTTTTTCTATGAAAGCTACAGATTTTTAGGTACTGTATCTTGTCTAAAATATCCAAGTGAAATTCAAATGCATTAGCCTCCAATTGCTATGATGAGATAGAGCAGAACTTTAGTTTTATGAATCTACTTCACCCCTGAAATCTCTTTCAAATGCTCAGTCTCTTAATGGCATATTACAAAGCTTAAATCCAATGTGAATTATTCACTCTGAAGACATTTTCTTGCTGTTAAAATTCACAGCACCATGATTCTGCTGACAAGGTTGTCAGGAATTTAGGGTATGATCAGCCTGTATATATTTACAAGGCTTAAATCAGATGAATGTAAGCAGGGATGTAGAGCATGATATTCTTCAGAAGTTGCATATTTACTGAAGGTAAAATAAGACTATACCTACTAAAAAAAGATCAGGTACAATCTTGTGTCCTATGGTCAGCAGTATCTTCTAGTAAAGTAAGATATTATCCTGATTTGGTTATATGGATAGAAGTTTATGCACAGATGCAAATACTTCAAGAGGCTTCTGGCACAGCTCTGGATTACATAGTATCACCCAGAAGGTAAGTTTCTACAGACACCCCCCAAAAAATACTCACCCCAAAACCCCTTTGAACAGAAAGCAAACAGAATGAAATGGCTGAGCAGACAACCAAGTATAAAGCTTCTTCACAGAAACAGCAAAAACCCAGTGCAAATACAGCACTGGGACACAAAAGGAGAATTACTAACTTTTTAAAATCAAGCCTGATGCAAGAACCACGTGTGTAACATGTTTTAAAAGTAAATGATGGCACATGTAACACAGTAGCTCAATCTGCTCAAAGACTGAACAATTTAAGAACCCTGAATCTCAATAAGCAGCAATTTAAAAAGAGGAATGATGAAATTCTCAAATAAGCTTTAAATTTCCTTGAGAAAGACAAGCTGCAAAGACTAATAAAATTCTTCATCTGGACTGCATTACACCTGCTTTGGATCTATAGCAGAGACCAGCTCACATTCAAAGAGATGTATGGAGGGTAACCTAGAGGGTGGCACTTAGGCCTGCTGGTACAAATCAGTACCCTTCTTCACTTTCCATCGGTCCTGGGGTGGCTCCAGTTCAGACTAACTCCCAAAAATGTTATCACAGAAAGGTTTGCTGGAAGGAGCCTTTAAAGATTATCTAGTTCAACTCTCCTGCAATGAGCAGGGACATCTTCAACTAGCTCAGGCTGTTATAGTCACGTTGGAGGAAGAGAAAACACAGAATTGCACGTCCTCTTCATGGATACAGCCCTTTTAAGTGAGGGGACAACAGTCACAATTAAAAAAAACAAACCCAAAATAAAACCCAAACTTAAGTTAGACATATGAAATGGAGAGGTTTTGGTAGATGCCACTGGCTACAGGACTCTGAAGAAGGCTCACAGCCTGCAAGTACAAGAACTTCAGCTTTTTCCGCTGTTCAAAACAAGGATCAAATGAAGAGTGTGCTGCAGAGAAACATCATTAGTCTTTTGCTATAATCCATTCTAGCCAATTCATTAATTCATATTTACAATTATCCACACAAGATAATCCTGTTCAATGACTCAAGACATTCAATTTTTACAGTTGTGTAAGATCTGAAACTATCAGGTACTGTAACAAAAGCTCATGCAATCTACTTCTCAGTTACTATTTAAACCATCTGTACTCTTTGGAGGCCACTGAGCATACTCCTAGAATTCAAAGTAAACACAGAAATAACTCCTGTATTTCAGCTGTGATCTGTCGCTTTCAAAAACATGTTCACACCTCACCTTTTCTAAGGCATTTGACTCTGATTCTCCTCATTTGCCATTTAATATTATGAACGAAAGTACTTTAGAAGTCTGTGTTGAGGAAGGATCCATGCACAACCATGCCTTCAACTTGAACAGTTCAGACATCTCCCACAGCCAGGAGGTTTCTTTAGGGTTTATTAAAAGTTCTATTATAATATTTGCTTGCTAGCAATAACTAGATCCAATCTCTCAAACTAATCTGCTTTCTTTGGTATAAAAAAAGCTCACTTGTATATACAATGGGCAGGGTCAGGATCTTGGAAATGATGACTGACTACAAAAGCTACCTTTAAGGACAAACTCTGCAGATAATCCAGCAGCACTTCATGTACTGCACTGCAATGCCTTTGCTCCCTTCAGTTTGCCATCTATTTATTAATAGTTCTGTGCCGTCACTGTGGTTGAGACCAAGGAATTATCGGATGCTGAAGATTCCCATGGTAACTGAGACATGAGCATATTAAAAATTACTTCTGTGCAGGAAAGACTAAGTTGTCATAAATCTCAAGCCTTGCAACAATTCTCCTGTCTTTCCATTTGAAAGAATGTACTGAAGGCTGAATTTGTTGATTGTGAGCTATCAGAGGTGACGAACTTTGGACAGCCTTCTTACATAACATGAAATAACCATCAGCTCAGAGTGGACTCTATGCAGTGAGTCTAGGAAAGGTACTAAAATTCACCAAAAGGGAAGAAAAATGTAATTACTCCTCCAAGTTTACAGGCCATGACTATCTAGGTTACAGGCCATTTGCTGAAGCGTCCACTCTTACCTCCAGTTCAATTAGCACACAAGCTATTTTGCTGAGAATCAGGCTAAATACATACTTAAATCCTGTATTACAAACATGAGGGTGTCACAACTTACATCTCACATTTCAGGAGATGAACAATAGAACAATTGGAATAGTGTTTAGTACCAACTTGACTGAAACAAATGTTGTTTTAAAAACATATGAATGTACAATCATTCAAACTGCGGAGCAAAGATACAAGAATATGACTTCTGGTAGACTGAAATGTGATTATCACTCAGCGAGTATTACTAGACAGGAATTTCAAGGGTATTCCCAACACCTTGTATCCTGTACTTACCTTCGTTCATTTTCTAAACAGGTTATCATGTAGCTTGTTTCATCTTTAAGCAAAAACATTTCAAAATGCTATACTGCAGCACTAGCAGAGACATTTCTCTGATGCTCTTATTTTCTTGATGAACTATTTAGAAATTATGTACTTTCTGCCAATAGTCTGGTTACTGACACGTGGAGACAAAGGAAAGAGTACTCACTGCAGAAGGAATACAACTAACATGCTTGCCTAGAATGGATGAGGTGGGAATAACTGACAGATACAAGCAGCCACAGCATTTGTGGCCCAATCATTGGGAGGATTAAAACTGCTCCATTTTGGGACATACCTGTTAACCTGCAAACTCCAAAACTAGGAATAATGCCTCCTCTTGGGATTCAGCTTACCCAGCCTCAGAACACACATTTTTATCCTACATAAAAATCAGCCACAGTAGCCATGGTTGTGGTAAATGCTTTTATTTACACTACACAAACACATTTTGGTGTTCAAGAAGACTAAATATTGTTTTATCAGTCAAAGTTTTAAGAATGTCAATTAAAACAAATAACTTCCTTCAGAAGCCTAAGCACAGATCTCATCACATTTAAAGCTCCATACCTGGAATAATCTGGTTCAGCACAGTTCCACAATATTACTATATACAGTGTTACTTATGAGTATATCCTTGTAGCATTGAAATAGAAATTCAACCATGTTTTCACATGACTGTTTGCCAAAGATGATTTATTTTCAAGCAGACGTTCCAGCAAAAAAGCTACTTTTGAAAACAAAAGTGCCTAAACTGCTTGACTCAACAGATACAATGTTTGCCGAATTCAAATTGTGCCTGTTAAAGGCACAAATGTAACTTTGAAATTAGTTTTCAAGTCTCTGGTATTCATCATATGTACTACATTTCCCAGAGGCCGTAACATTGGCACAGGCTGAAAATAATATGAATAATGCCTGCCAAATGGATCAGCATTCAAAATTCCAGTTTTATAGGTATGTTTAGAAGACAGCCCTAGGCTGGGTTCTTTAAATAATCTAAACAAATACCGAGATATATATTAGTTTATAGCCTCAGGTTTTTACAAGCAGGGTAACTGTAACAATTAAGGTTCATCTGGGAGACAGCCAGTGCTCAATTTCAAGCAGGCAGCATCTCCAGTTCAGAACATCATTTTTTGCTAATGTCCAGAACACAAGAAATCTTTAAGCCACAAAGCAAACCTCTGTTGAACATGCTAACAAAAACACTGGTGCATCTCCTAGGTGAGATTGACATTATCTGTATGCCATGAAACACAGTTACGCTGATGTACCTCTAAAAGGGCATGAAGTTTGAACTACCTGTTTTAAAGTTTGAAATTGAATAGTATGCAAATCGTGCACAAGAGTTAAATATCAGAGATCCATGATCCTTAATTAGGTTTCAAGAAAAAATTTACCTCTTACTCTCTAGCAGATAACTGCACATACCATTGACTGTTCAGCTATCTTCAAAACTAATAGAATATTCATCCACATAGCAGAAGTTTTAGACAATGCATGGTTGAAAAGCTCTGTTAAAATGTTTAGATCCTTTTGACTGATGCTCATTTACCCCCTAAACCAAGCAGGGACTAAAGCTGCCATTATTCTTGCATGCCTGTAATAACCTGGACAGCAGTTGAGAAAAAGTTTACAGATAAAGAATGCTCTCTTACCTGAATAGCAGCAAATGCTAGTGCTGCCCAGATGACATACATCATGATCTCCTGAAGCTTCTTTACAACCAGAGCCTCACACCCCTGAAACAAATACAATTTTTACATATCCATGGGGCAGCCACATATAGACACACACACACCAAAAAATCCCCCAAAGCATCAAACAGGTCAGAAAGATAATCCACACACTAAAAGAAGTCATTAATTAGTATATCACCAAGGATGATGAAAAAAAGAAGGTTTTATTTTTCCCCTAGAAACCATGTTTATTTCCTGTTAAAGCAGCAAATATTCCCAAAACTTCACGCTCCCCCAACAAGAAAATTAAATGACTGCCAGCAAAAGCATGTGGCTAGTAAGTTCCTACTTTGGGTGTCTTACCTCAGAATAAAGGTCCATCGGGTGGGTCAAGCTGCCAGTGCAATTGCTGAGGGCTGCTTTGCAGCAGCTAAGCGGCACACTGTTATTTTTAGTTTGTTTGAACCAGACGGTATTCTCCCAGTCTGAGTAGTTATGGATCCCACAGCAGCGCAACTGGAAGATCACACAGGTAAAGAGCCAATGGGTTTATCAGTCAAGAAGTGAGGTGAGACAGTAATTCTAATTGCAATACCAAAAATATTCAGATTACCCAAATGTGTACAATTATTTAATATTAAGAATATGCAAGTATATTCAGATCACGTCCCACTGCAGGAAAATATGCAAGTACTAAACATTTTACACTGAACACTGACTCACAGCCAATGACACAAAACGTACCTCTGCATCAACAGTGTCAGAATTCCACTAATTTTAACCAAGTTCAGCTATTTATTGACCAATCAGTTGTTGCTCTGCTACTTGTGTAGCAGTTTTTCTTCTGTTCTTATAAATCTAGAGAACATCACATTCGTGTTTTAAGGACAAAAAAGATCGCAAGGTTCCCATGAATCTTGCCATCTCACCTGCCTCTGTACATAGTCAATAGCACGACTGGCTGCATCAGGATTTGTCCCATTGTATCCATTGTATACTTTCCGAATGCTGTGATCAACTTCATCCTCTACCTGTGAAGCAGTAGGAAAGCATCTCCATTAGTACACCAACAGAAGTAGTACAGGGCTAGGTAAAGTTATTTCACTGCTCATTATAGCAATGCAGGAAACCAGGGTAACTCCCTATCATCTGAAATCAGCATATTTGGGTGGTACAGCTTCTTAAAATTCTATCGACTTCTGCAAAGATGTTGTTAGCTTGCAGCAAATGGGTAAGAAAAGAACTCAAGCAGCTATCTTCCACAAGATTTTAGACAAAGCAGCTTTGCCATGTACCTCTAGGGAAATTGCTTTTATTATGACAGTGTGGCAGACATTCCATGAACTTCAGGACTCTTCACCATAGCATTCATCCACCTTTCCACTTCCTACTTCTCCTTCAAAGTTCCAGACCAAGTCCAGTATTACAACCACGGCTGTCTCATCCCCTTTGGGACCACAAGGACATGGGTAAGTCATACCACCTGTTCTTCCCATTCTAACTGAAGCACAAGTACATTCCTAAAGATGAGGTCTTTTAGCGGACTATTCTACCAAGCTGTCTGCTCAGACCCAGACCCCCCACACCTCCTGAGAAACTTTGATAACTTGTACATACTGGAATAGCTTCTAAAGCTACTGCAGATGAGTCAAGCTGCTAAAGATTCTGTCAAGTACATGTGTTAGAAATGGATGCCATCCAAGAATCATCACTTATCCCCCCCAAAGATGTCTTATAATGCCCATTTTGGAGGAAATCTGACTAAAACCATTTAATAACATGTTTCACTGTAAACTTACTTAAAAGCACATAAAGTGTGGTGTAGCTAAACATTTGTACAATAGTTCTGAATTGATTTTTTTTTTCCCTATTACATTCAACAGCAATTATGTACAAGGAATGTAATCTTGAGGCTGAGCGTTAACTAAGCATGCATATTCTTCAGATTTGCAAGTTACAGTAGGAGGGTCTTGCCAACACATCATTCCCTTAAATGCTGTACTGGAATAATTTTCTACACAAGAAGTTGCACAAGCTTCGTTCCCCACCACCCAAGAATGCTGGTTATCTTTACAAGTAAATCTGTATCAAGACAGATAGGAATAAAAGTTAATTTAGCCTGCACAGGCAGCTTGCTTCAGACCAGCTTAAAATCAATTGTTTGATGATTTAACTACTGTGATTTACAACTCTGATTTATATAACAAACCAGCTGTTCAATTTGTCATATAGGTTTTTAAATCATTTATTTCTGTGCTTCCTTGTATATAATTTGGCTTATGGTTCAACTAGGACAACACTATGCCTGTAAAACCATGCAAATGACATACAATGCAAACTGAAGCCACTAGCTTGAGCTAACTGGCAGGTTTTATGAAAAATGAGGAGTCAACTACTCTACCCAAGGGAAAGAAAGTCATTAAATCCCCAACCAACTGACAGCCTGTTTAATCCCTACTGCCACTTGCAAAAACCCTTACTTTTACCAGTAAGGGTCAATGATAGCAGATTCTGCAACAGGTCACAACAGTATCACAATGTGACCTAGGCGTGTTCCACAGTGTTCTGAAGGAGTCTGAATGGCATCAGGTTTACAGAAGCATGTTGGAAAATTAAGTGATTTCAAGATCAGTCATTGTATTTTCAAGGGGCACAATGCCACTTTCTTGAGACATTACATTCAGTCCTGCTTAGTATCAATACTTATGATGAGCAACTGCTCTGACTTGATGTTTCCTTTTATTTGTAAAGCATTGTTGGGAAATTTGTAGTTAACACTGAAGTAATCCCAACATGACTTAAAAAACAAACCAACCAAGGAAACCAAAACAAAGACCACACAGGTGCCATGTAAAACCAAGAGAACAAGATTAACAAAGCACAGTGCTGCCTCATTTATCCAAATAATCACAAATATATGCAGACTTCACTTCCCAGTTCACTGGTAATAAATTCAGATTATTTCTCACACTCCTGCAGCACTCTAAAACAACAATTTAAGATGTTAAGTACCACAGGGTAATAGAACACTGCCTTTTTACTAACAAAACCTGTCTGATCTTTCAGAAGATTTAAGATTCGATTTTCAAATACTGACTCCCACATATGACTTAACATAATACCATACTGACACCAAAAATGAGATTATAACCCCTCTTCCCCCAAGCTCTGAGTTATAGGTGTGAAACTGTATCGTAGCAAAACAAAAGTGAAAGGCAATACGCAAGCTGTGACCAATCCAAGCTTCAAGTGTTTCAAGTGTGCAATTCCAGACGGGCTAGGAAAGAAAAATCTATGCATCTGCTTCTATCTGCTTTGAATGCTGCTAACTGAGAAGAGCAAGCCACTTACAGATCAAACACAGAAGAGAGTAAGATGATCACAGCTTAGTCCACATCAGATCCATGGTAATTCCTGAATAACAACTATACTGTAATACAGTACACCCCTGTAAGTACTGAGGCATAGGGCAACCATTCAAGTTAATGTGTAGCAACTCAACATATTTCCCATTCTCCAGGAATTGCACTGCCTTCCTCAGTTGCTTCTAAGGACTACTTCCACTACAAGCTTCAGGGTCCCAAATGATCTTCTCAGTGCACTGCCAAGATTTCAGAAATCAAATGTAGACCATGAGAAAAGCATATCCTGAATTTAAGCACCGCCAATAGAGCATTTCTTTTGTAACAACCCATTCTACCTGTTACCAAGCTAGAATTTAAATGCTTAGCTCAAGGTCCTCTGGCGTACTGCTTACTCAAGGCAGCATTCCTTGGTAAACCGAGCAAACACTCTAGATTTTTACTTCATGTTTTTCTCACTGTTTCTTCCACAATAGCAGCAGAAAGCAAGCAGGAGAGAATACTGAACTAGGAAGACCTGTGTGGTCTATATAAACACAGAAGACCAAAGAAAGGTTAATGGCGGTGTAGCGCATCTTGCTATTAAACTATCACTGGAGTGTCCTATACTGCAATCATACTACATGTCACAGCTAAAAATGCCTTTTCTCCATTTTTGGGGGGCAAAATTTAGACATAGATATACCAAAAGCCTCAAAACTGTGCAAGTTAGAATTTTGTCAAGGTACATTGTGGTATCCGTAATAGCACGTGGTATATTTCTGCCACACACTGTGCTGGTAGAAACACAATTAAGAGTAACTTTTCTGGCTTTGTTCATTAACTTCCATTGAACAAACAGTGGAGAAATCATCATTTCTTTAGTCATACCTCCTCTCAATAACCTGTATAAAGCTAGACAGTACACATTAACACATTCGATTTATTTGGTTTTATTATTATGCAGCGTTAGTTTGCACACCAAAACACAAGACAACATTTAAGTTACTGCATATCAAAACAATATGCTCTATGTTCAAATACTGTGTAACCTAAATCATTCACAAAGCATAAATAAATTAGAAGATCATCTGGAAAACGGAAACATACCCAACTGAGTCACCACGACCCCCTCCACTGTTCAACTGTTAATGGCACATTTCAGATAGTGTTTTGACTAAGGGAAAACTTTCTGCTTTACTTTGAAGAATATTGATGCTCTAAATTTTAAGATACTGACATCTCAAATTAACCCACACAGAGATTTGGTTTTATTCCCTCAACAAATACCTATTAACAGTTCTACAGAACCAAATACAATAAAGTCAACACCTCTGTATTTTGTTCAGTTTCACAACAAAACACTTGGTGAAATTGGGAAGTTATTACCTTCGCTCTGTAAATGTATCCAAGGACCACCACCACAACTTCAGTGATAAAAACCAAGAGCAAGATGATCACAAACTGCAAAATACAATCAAGAGTGTGCAAATAATTTTACCCATTTACTCTCTGAAAGCCTCCATATAGATTTTGCTACTTCAAGTAATTTTTCAGGTAACGTTTTGATTTAACAGATAACAAAGCAGGCAACTAATTTGACCAAATGAGTCCAGAATTAACTGCATCAAGGAACTCTAGCATTCACAGCTTTGCCAAGGAATAATAAGCTGCCCAGCCAGGCAAGTGCTGCTCATTAGGGCTGAAAACACCATATTGGAGTGCTTTCATCAAGCGTTTCTTTTCAATCTTCTTTCTGTAAGATAAATATGAATGCCACAACAAAGAAGTTCCCTAAGCTGTTACTAAGAGTGGTAGATCGACTAAGGGGACTGTCTCCTGACATAAAGCCCTGGAAAAACTGGCAGAGACAGCAAGCTATACATTTCTCTTGGTATATTTAAGATCATTTTTAAATAAACTGTTAAAGAAGTCTACACAGAATCCAACAAAGATAAAACCAAATAAAACAAGGGGACAGTTTAAATACCGGCCTCTCGTCTACTTAATTCTCAAGCTGAAATTACAGTTAAAATTCACAAAAACACATAGCATTAAATACCACAAATTAAGCGTTCATACTGAGCCATAAAGGAAAATATTTAGGCATCATAACAACCCTTAGTTAACCTCAACACAAAATACTGAAAACAAGAAGGCTTCTGGATCACCTTTCTCTCCGTCCAATCTCAGCTTTTCAACCAGAACAGACAAAGACAAAATTTAATTATACAGCGTTACACTTTATCTTTTGAGATAACCACAGTTCTAAAAAACATACAACTGAGAGTCTTCTGCTGCCAGGACTGGCTAATTTCACCACAGTGTTTGGAACAGAAAATCAGAATAAGATGTTCATAACAAAATATAAAGAGAATACATTTAAGGCCATAATATAAGACTAGAACAAGCTTAGAAAATACATTTTAGAAGTCCATTAAAAGGAAAGGCAGCAAAACATACAACAAGCAAAAACCATCACATTAAACCTCTGCAGCTTACCGTAGCAAGTCCACAGCGACTTTCTCGAATTGTGGCACAGCACCCAATAAGTCCAATAATAAAAAGAAGTGTTCCCACAGCTATGATGATAACTGCTGGAATCAGCGTGTAGACATCTTCAAAGAAGTGATCATAGTCATCATATGTGATGAACACATAGGCTCCCACGTAGCACAATATGCCTGCTGCTGCCTACAACAGACAATAACACACTAAGTTCCTTTGAACACCAAACCTTCCTTTCAGCAAGGCTGATGTCCAAGTGTTTTATCAAACTCCAAAAAGCAGTCTTCCTCAGAACTTGTTTATGTTTAGACATCTTTGCTAAGTTACAGAATATGCTTACTAGGAACACCTCAAATGAAGGCCTACCAGTAGTTTTCAAACTACATTCATTATATAAGTCATATGGAAGTCATAGCACATCATCAAGAAATGATGGTAACCATGCTATGAACACCAAGATCTTGCCCCCTACTCTCAAATACTTCCTTCTCATGTTGTGAACTAAGCTTTCTACGTAGTCTAACATTCACAAACTGTCTCATACTTTTGAGAACAGGATTCCAATCCATCCAAGCAAGTTATTTGCTCTTCCACAGGCTTTCAAAACATGTATGCAGTTAATTTTACCTGCTATTATTTATCTACTACTTATTCTCCCATTTTGCTAATCACTACCTATGGATTAATATTAGAACAGAACACACATTGCAAACTTTAACCTCTACTAAGGAAAGATAACCTTCTAGAAACAACATTTCTGAAGCGTTCACAGGACTGTAAAAATTAATTCTAATCAACAAAGCAGGCAGGAACAAATATGAAACACTAGTTATTAAAAGACAGAACCAAATACTCAGACACACATATCACAGAACTTTTAAAAGACATGTTTTCAGAAGGATCATAGTACAAAATGGTCCTTATTAAACAAGGATACAAAAAAAAAAACAATACTTAAAGTTGCTGCAAATAAGGGCTTTAGGATGGAGCTGCCACTATATAGATTTAGAACACTAAGACAAAGCACTCATCAATCCAATGTGACCTTACTCCCCCCTTACAGCTATCCCAACACATCAATACCTTCACTAACTTTAAGCTTAACAGACCTAGTGAAGGACAGGCAGCTGTTGCTTGAGGAGCCAGCTAACAGACATTTATTTCGAAGAGCCTTCCCAATTTTTACTTTACAAATGTCCTATCCTTGTGTTGCAAAGAAGAGGGCAGCAAACATGCACATAGCTGATTCCAATTGCTACAATACAAGACTGGGTTATACTACTGTAGAAACAAAGAACCAATGAGCAATAAAGGCCAGGAGGGACCCTGTGGGATGATATAGCCCAATCTCCTCCCCAAAGAAGGGTCTACAGTGACTTCAGACCAGGTTTCTCAAGGCTTTGTCCAAAGTCTTAAAAAAAAAAAAATAACCTAAGGATGGAGTTTGCACAGCTCTGGGCATCCTGTTCAGTCTGGCATAGAACAAGACAAGCTGTAAGGTGACTGGTTCCTAGTACTTCAGCATTGTTTGCTATAGTATGTACTAGATATACTGCAGTACTACAGCAGCTACTTCCCATAAAACAATACTGCATAAACTCTACTAGAATACTTTATATATTGAGTATTTCCCACAACACTCTGTTACAGAAACACTATGTTAAAGACAAAGGTATTAAGAGCCAGCTCAAAAGTATCACCAGTTCTGCATGGATTTGAGCAATATTCTTCACACCCCTCCCTCTCTTTATTCAGTGAAGGTAAGTGTGTACTCTGCAGGAATCTCAAAAGCACTCAGGAAGCTCACATACATCCAACAAAAGGTGCTATGTAGATACAACAGTAGAGACACTGAAAATTCAGTAACAGCCAAAGACCAACAGCAAGACATCTCCAGACAAGATTATCTGAAGTGAACAAGCTATTACAAAATCGCCCCTTTGCACAAGAGATGCTGAAATGCTAATCCAGCTACAGAAATCCTGCCACATTAGGTACAACACGGCAAAATGCAGACATACAATTTCTGTACACAAAGCAAAGACTCAAAGTAGTGTCACTGAACAATGGAATTACATTAACTGTTGCCCAGCAATGAACTGCGCGAATGACAGGACAGTGATGTAATCTCTTATCCCTAAGAACTAACATGCCTGTCAGAAGCATGCTATACTGCAAGGCAGCACATAAAAAAAACCCACAGCTGTGGCTGGCATCAGGCACTTTAGAAAATATACCACAAAAGTGAAATCGGAACCATTTGTGAACCCCTTTATCCTTCCCTGCTGTGTGAAAATTAAGTGGCTTCCTTCTTCTCGAAGCAAAATCTGGCTCATAAACTGCATGAGCACATACATTTAATGAATCTTTTTGAAACATAAAACATTTAACCTCTAAATAAAACATGTCTACAGGTGTTAGCTTTCCTTCCCTACTTTAAGAAGCATATACTTTTTACAGAACTTTGCCCTTCTGGTGTTATGCCAGACAAGCTGAGTCTTACAAGTACAGAGATTAAGCACCATCATGGAAACTAAGAAAAGCCACACTCTGTGCCTGTTAAAAGAATTAGCTGGAAAAGGCAGATTTTTCTTTAGACTTCCCAGATTAAAGCAGCCTGGTCTGAAGACTTCACTAAATCCTCTCCACACATGGAGATACTAAAATGACTAACTAGCCACAACAGCATTTGGCCTTCAGTTTTGCTTCTGAAGAACGTTGTGGAATTGGTGGTTCTGTGGAAGAAGCTACAGAGTTCTGGGAACAGCACTGTGCATTCATATGTCTATTAAACTTGCACTAGAATCACGAGGAAGTTGAAGATAAAGACTTTGCCTCTACTTGAGGTTATCATATCCTCAAAAATTACTCTTCCTCAGAATCTCTTCAACAAGCTCCTGAAAGCAGAGGTACCTGCTGGAGCTTTCAAAGAGAGATGGAGATTGAAATTCCTTTCCTGGGTACCACAGTTTAACACTATTTTTGAACAGGCACATTATCCAGACTACCATAGAGCAACAAAAACAGCAACACTACCCTGTTCATTTATAGGAAAACAAGTTTCAAATGCCTTCCCTTTTCCTTTCACATTGCAACTGCAAGATGTTTAATATTTTCTGTAGCCTACTTTAAAACAGGAAGGGAGGAGGTCTCTAAATCAGCGTTTCAGCTGGGTTTTAGGAAAGTGATTATGAAGGAATCCTTTTTGCTCATCTTCTGATGAATTTCACTTACTACCTTCTGGTTTGCAGCACTGAATACTCTTAGGAGCGTATATCAGGATTTGCTTTGGAAGAAACTAAACCAGAAGATGAGGGTATTTACTGTGCTAACGGCTAGCATGTGTTCAGCCAATGGGACCAGACTAGCCTGCAGTCCATTATGCACATTACCTGTTGCAAACCAAGAATAAAGTTGAAACTGTGCTTCAAAAAAACTGAAACAAACTCATAACAAGAAAATCAAACCCCAAAACAATACCATACACTTAAATAATCTCCTTCCCAAAAGGGGAATCATCTGGAGAAACTGAAATCTGTACCAAAAGGATAATTAAAAAATAAAAAGAATCTCTAAGCTTGTTACCCTGTGGAGTAAACAGCAAATATGCAGAAGTCTGAACTCACCCAAGTCAAAGACATTTGAATAAGCTACCACATTTGCAGTCATGCATTTCCTATCATTACATGGAAGCTAAATATATGAACTGTGCACAGTTCAAATAAGTCTTTGATAAACAAGGCTTGAAGGAAGAATTCTCGAACTTAATCTGCTCAAGGCTCTGAATAGAGCCAGCAGCAGCTCCTGAATCTGTGCCAGGTCACACGTGTGCTCCAGGGAGAAGACTGGTTATTCAGCATTAACACATCCTTTTTAGAGTTGTTTGCATCTAACCTGTAGTAGTGAACCTGAAGTGGTGTACTTCCATTTTAGGTTAAACTAACCTTTAAAAGGATGACAAGACGAGTCCAGTCAATGAAGACAGTTTGTTGCAAAAGGCTTGAACAGACATCCTTCTCATCAGAGGAAAATTTTAGAAATGCATAGACCTCTTGTAGTTCAGAAACAGCTTGATATTACTGCTTTGGCATGGGCCTCTAGGAGTTATTAAAAGCCAAAAACGTATGCAAAGAACTGAAGTGAAAGAAGAAAGCTCTAATGACACAATAAACCTGCAATGGTAAACGTCACTCAATGCATTATAGGAAATCATATTTTTACAAGTGAGTAAAATTCCCCCCCATTTTTGGGCTGGCATAACACAGCCTTTTAAGCCCATGCCTATTTCACAATGACAGTTCTCAAACGCACTGAGGTAAGCAAGGCTATACACTATTTAAATGCACCTTGAAACAGTTTCAGTTTTGGTTTTTGGTGGTGGTGTGGGGTTTTTTTGTTTGCTTGGGTTTCTTCCATTTGGCTGTTTTTCCTTAAGTAGTTTGCAAACACCAAAACCTCTTTTTCAGTTTTCTGTAATGCTAACACACTGCAGCAGTTTGAAAGCCAAAATTTTGGCTAACAGTCCCTCATCTTTTCCACTTGGATCCTATCCTAGGACGTTTTCCCAACCTGTGTATTGCTTTTCTTGTGTTAAAGGTCAGCATATCTTTGTTCTCACTGTCTTTCTAGTCTGCTGCAAGCTTCTTTTAATGAAAGAACACACACACAAAAAAAAACAAAACAAAACAACAAAAAAAAAAACACACAAAACCAAAAAACACCCACCCAAACAACCAAAAACATTCCAGGAGAGATTCTTGTGGGTCTTGAGACAAATGTAACCAGTTCTGGGTAAGGCTGGGTTTGGTGGCTTTGTAATGGAAAATAACTAGTACTTGAAGGTAGTTGACATAGGTTTGGGTCCTTAGGACCTTAGTACAAAAAGTGTGGGAAAAACAATAGAAAAACAGGACCTGGGGATGGGCACAGTTAAACCGGCTGATGGGTGGAGGGACAGGATGATTGCTATGTTAATGAACCCATTAAATTGGTGTAAACATCTACTGGGGAGTATCCGGGACTAGCAGATGTCCAGGATGGAAGCAGTTAAACTAACTGATAAGTAAAGGACAGGATGACTGCTATGCCTGTAATGTTAATTAAACTGGTGCTACAAAGACTGCCAGCAGTGATGGAGACTGTTGGAAGAAGTAAAGGACACTCAAAGACCACCACCACATTTTTGTATATATGTATGCCCAAATGACTATATAAGGATGGCCTGTGTAGTAATACAGAGAGGCACGCTGGGAGGAGCTATCCCCCGTGTCTCCCGGCACCACAATAAAGAATACCTGCTTGTCAACTAGAAACCTTTGCTGGTGAGTTTATTCCTGGAGTTTTCTCCGAATCAGTCTAGAGTTAGATCAACTTCATTTTTCATAAGTTACTTTTCTCCGCGCATACCAATGCCTGAATGTTTCCTACCTATAAGAAGGGACACTGGTATCGTGGTTTGCTACCCAGTTTTGGGGCTTCTTTGAGCAGTATCTTAAAAAGTGTTTTTTTTCCTCCACACTTCATGATTTGACTTCTACTCTATTTCTTTGACAGTTTCAGTTCTCTCCAACACTAGAGTATTCATAGCCTAATTACTGTCAGATGAAGAGATTTCCTGGATCCGCTATCTTAAGTTTTTCTTTTAGCTTTCTGTCCTTCAAAATCTAGTTCCTCAGTTTTAACTTCAAAGGCCCTATCTGCTGATTTCTTTCACATTCTTTTCAACACTTTGCTACTGTCTCTCACTCTCCCCTTCCATCTGAAACAAATACACACACATACATGACATTATTTTCTCTACTGGCTTAAATTAATGCCTATCTACCTTAGAACCCAATGGTTTCGTGACACTCTTCTGTGTTCTCATTAATAATAATTCAACTGGAACACTGAGCTATTAATTGTCTTAAAAAAACTTTGGAAGAAGAAAACTAGCTATTCCATTCAACGTTTTTAAATAGTTAGAAATAAGTTTAAAGGCCTACAAAACAAAGCCATGTAAAATTCAAGTAAGCCAGACTGATTTGTCTATACTAGGCAAATTCAATTAGGTAACCCTATGCATAAACCCCTCAAATTCAAATGTTTCTGCAGCTAAACCAAAAGGCTGAGCTAGGTTTCTTTTGCATTTGGCATTACAAGTATCACTAATTGCAAAAGGCGGTCCACCAGATATGAACAACATAGTCATTCTTTTATACCTACTTAGTCACCGGGGTTGTAAACTTGGCCTGGTGCTTCACTGCTTCCAGACAGTGAAGCCCTGCGTAAGAACACCAGTGACTAACTAAACCATGCTATGAAGTTTCACCAGGTAAAGCTACATTTCAATTTCCATACACTACCAAAAGATATCACATTCAGCTTTGCAAGCTGCTTTTGATTCTTTTAGGTATTAGCTCTACTTTTAATCACAAGACTAGATTCAGAAACTCCTGTAAAAGCTCAGGCAGAGACTTGAAACTTATCCTGTAAAGAAACATAATTGACAGTAGTATGCTACTTCAGAGCAAATCAAAGACTACATAAAAAACTGCGCCTGGCCTACATTTGCTACCTGAAAATTCATGTCCAAATATTGTCAAAAAGACAAAACCAAAAAAACCCCACCAACCCAAAACACTCAGAAGCACAACATTGAGTTTTAAATCCTTATTTCATTATAAAAAATAGTTTATACAATGTACAGGATTCCAAACCGTAACACAATCCTGCAATACACTCACTTCACTACTGAAGCACAAAACATTCAACTTTCACATTGAGAAGTAACTGTCCTTCAAGACATAAAAGGCTCGGGTCAAGTAATCCCGGACCGGCAGCTTTTGGGATCATTTGTCAATTAGTCTTTGATGACTAAAACCCTCTCAAAAAAGTTTCTTCATTATCCCATCTTTTAAAGTCTAGATGTGAAACAATTCCCAAGCTCCCAGCAAAACAGAAAAATTGCCTGGCTTATTCCTTTGTAAGGGGAAGTCAGTTCTTATTTTGCTTTTTACTGCTAAATTTTAATCTATTTTCCCATTGTTGCATTTTCTCTCTTCTTTTTTACCAGAAACCCAAAACACACTACATGTACATTGATAGCAACAGCTCATTATAAGGACAGCACAGACAGCATTCCTGCCGTACAGAACTAAAGCCGTGAAATTTCTCTCGACAACCATACCAAAGGTTTTAGAATAGCTTAGTCAAATGAATTGCAAAATGAGTAATTTCAAGTCAGTTAAATAACTGCAAGAGCAACTTAAGTTAGTTTGCAACTACTGAGCTGAAAGTGTTACATAAGCAGAATTCACTCCTTTTCTCATGGATGAGGACACAGAGGTGAAGAAAACCTCAGAGCAAGCACTGGGTATTAGGTACTGTTTTAGCCAAGCAGGCTGTCAAACCACATTCTTCAAGAACTAAGAGAGAGACTCCCTTTTCTGAAGCAAGACTACAAGCATCTCTGAATATTTTTACCCTCTATCTTACATTGTAATCATAAGCCTGAATGCATTTCCCTAGCATTTTTGTCATCTCATTTCTTCAAAACTGCTTTCAACTGAATTATTTGTAATTGGTCATATTCAGCATTTCATTCTCAAGTTATCAAAAGTCTTTCTTCTTATCAACTATTCTGACTTTTTTTAAAGCCTACAGTTTAATGGTTTGCTGTCATACCATTTATTTCCCTACTGAAGAAAACCCACGACATCCCAAATCTTCTGACAGATTGATCAATGTTGGGATTTCCACACTATCAAAAACATGTCAGAGAATGCATGTACTAGAAGTTTCATAATTCAATTTCATAATTTAATTTTCATAAAGTCATATTGTCTTTCACACCACAATTACTCCTATGCAACATTCATCCTTAAAGAAAGGGACTTAGCACCATCTAAATGAAAATGAAGTCACTAGTTGACCAGATAGATCTTGTGCAAACTTAAGGCAAGGTAAAGGTCAACTGAATGTTTGCTTTTTCTTTGCCATTTATCATATCTACTCCAAAACTAAGTCATAACAAGCCCCTAAGAAATGTATTAATCTGATCTGTATTCCTCTGATCTTTCCAAGAAGAGCAAGTTTTAACTGGTGTTTCTTATCAATGCATTTCTTCATGAAGTACCTTTGAGCCTAAGGACTCTCAGCCAAATTACCCAAAATTCAAATGCACATCTCATGCAAGATCTATATTATGCTACTCTTGATGACTGTTAACTCATAATGCTATTTTCCTGAAGCACTTTGTTTTTAAGGCAATATGTGTGTCTACAATAGAGGTACTCGATGCCTGATACCCCTGCAAAAGCAACTCAGCTGAATTGTCAAGCACGACTACAAAACCTTGGAAAAGTGAGTAAAGCCCATCCAGCTTTCCATCTGATAAGCCAGCACCTGTCCTGCTGCAAGGGGAAGGTATTTTCCACAGCACATCTTCTTAATTAAAAAAAAAAAAAAACAACTCCTCTAGTAGTAATTAACATTTAGGAATGTACAGTTAATATAAGAATTTAACCAGACGTGAAAAAAGTTTCCACAAAACTATACAGAAACAAGATGCCTTTTTTATAGTGTCAAATAGAATACGTATTAAGTAGCACTAGACTTCTCAAAAGGAGATGGACTTGCAAATTCACTGACAAAGTGAATGGAGTATGGGTTGTTAAAGTCAGCAGTCATACATGATAAATGAGTGGGTATGGCTATGTATGACCTGTGAGCAAGCCTCAGCTGATCTGCCTTTTTCAGAAGGCTTGAAAGAAATAAAGAAGTTACATCCTAGACTGAAGAGCATAATAGAAATATCTGTCTGCCTTTTCTTCATCAGTAGACACAATTTTCTGAACATCTCACATAAGGTACCTACCAAAGCACTCTGAACATCCACATCCTCCTACAGATATGAGATCCATGGGGAAAGGTGGGGGTGCCGGAAAAGTTATAAATCATTTTGACCAGACACTCTTGCAGAGCTTTCAATAGCAAACTATGCAGAAGCAATCTGCTGTTACTACAGTGGACCATGAAGATCATGACCATAATACCCAAGACTTACATATGACACTTTATAAAAATGTTTATAGGAGACTTCATATTTACTTGACCAATTATAAGCAGTTATCTATTGTAAGGGTTCAGTAGAAATCTGGAAGTTTCAAAACTGGAAGTTCATATGAATCAAGCAGAAGATTTCTGTAACACCACAGAAGCAATCACACTGTCACCTAGATAGGCACCAAATTACTAAATACACAGTCAACTAAATCAGTAAATGAAATTTGCTAGATCAAGAGTTGAAATTCTTCTGTCTCTTGCCATTTAAAAATGAAGAGGTACTGCTTTTGATTAAAGTATGCAGATTTCCCATTTTATGCTACAGCTTGCTAAAGAGAAGAAAAATGCCGATTTTTGCAATTCTCACTTTTAGAAAGCCTGCCTCATTCTACATGCAGCTGATGAGGCGTAAGGTTGTTCCAGCACAAGCAACCCACTTACCTCCCTGCCAAAAAGCTATCAGCACAAGTAAACTTCTTAGGCTGGAGATGGCTGACAGAATACAAAATCGGTGACGTTTTAATTTGACACAAAGTACATTCTATCTAAATACAATCTGTCCATTTTTAATTCCGTCAAGTTAGTCTCAAAAAAAAAAGTCATTAACAACTGTGAAGTGCCAGATTCAGCATTACACAAAATAACTTTGTACCCACCACTGTTTAAGCTGAGTAACTGTAAACTTCAACATGCTACTAAATTACTAATGCAGCAAACAACAAGAAATACCTTTCAAACCCATGAATTATGAAAACTATCACTAAGCTTTTGGAGTGAGGGAGAAACTGCATATAGCATTTGTGTTCATTTATTCAGAACAGAGCCTACGTTCTATCACCAACTAAAAAAAAAACCTACTTCAAGACCCCATTAATAATGCAACTCGCAACTACCTAGTCCAAAACTTTAAGTATGACATAGCAGCTATTAAATAGCTTTTTTAATGTCATTTGCAGCTTTGCAGCTACACATGCAACAAAACCCACACCCAACAAAGCAGATTCCAAACAAGAAGCTGTACTAAAAGGTTGATGTAACTACCCCATACTTCAAAGAATGGAGCCTATACACCCCAGTCAAAATAACAGCCTCCTAATAATAACGCCACTTAAGAGTCAAATATGCCTCACATTTACTGCTTATCTCTGAAGAGCTGTATAGACAAATGCTGGTGAGTCTACACAGATATGTGCTTTCCCTGACCACAATTAATTTTTAAGCACCCATGAGAGATATTCCTTTGTAAATATTTAGACAAAAACTTTCATCCTGCAACACTTGCTAGATTTCACGTGGCTTTCAGTATTAAATGAAGTAGCTATATATAGCTACCTTTTTATGCTCTAATATCTTGTCACCCACTATTACTTTTTCAAAGCTGAAATCTTTGAACAGCTGGGACAACGGATCTTCGGTTCCTGGAGCTGGGATAAGAGGATGAGAAATGCAATAGCGAAATGAAGAAAACAAATTATCAAAGTCTACTAAATATTAATTGAATTTTTAGAGTTATGTCATTCTGACAGCCCAATTATTACAGTGAATACAATGCCGCGCTACAGCTTGTATGACCATCCTGAGAAAGGTCATTTACAGCAACTTTCTGATCCACCAACCCAGGTAAGCTTCTATCTTACTGTCAGCACGACTGTAGTTGTGGGAGGTTTAAGTGACCCATAAATACTACAGTGCAGCTGTGGTTACTTAATGCAAGACTTGATTTTGGGCTATTAAGCTATATATATAACTATTTCAGTTAGGGTTGGAAAGGACCTTAAGATCACCCAGTTCCAACCCCCTGCCACGGGCAGCGACGATTCACTCCAGACCATGTTGCCCAAGGCTCTGTCCAACCTGGCCTTGAACACTGCATGTCCTTACTTTGTTAAAAATACGAGGAAGAAAACAGCGCTCCACACTTACCGCTATGTATTTGGGACGGATGTCCTTAAAGTAGGTGGCCAAACCCTAAATGGCCATGACAGCACTACAAAAATTAAACTTTCAGAGACCTGAAAATCTCAATAATCTAACTCAATCTGTATTCAATTACACAAGCGTCTTTACCTCAAGACCTCTAATGCCCGTTAAACCTTTACTGCCAGATGACTGAGACAAGAGATTCAGCTCCATCCACCTCCGAACTTGGCGGGGGGGTGGACTGAGAGGGAAGGCACTGCGCCCACCGCTAGCAGGGGCCCCGCAAAGGGGCTCATGAGGATGTTAAACATAAAGCTTCTAAGTACGCACGGAAATAGCGAGGTGGAACGGGGGGAAGGGCAACGTCCAGCTGCCTCAGTACGTGAACGAGAACCGGACAGCGAGGCCGCACGGCGCAGGCCCGCGGAGCCCTCAGGGTCGGGTCCGGCGCCACGGACGGCCCCGGCCCTCCTCTCACGGCTGAGGAAGGGCCATCCCCGCACCCGGAGCCCCTGCCTCTCCCCAGGCGCCCAGGGACTCACCCAGAAGATCAGGTTGAGGAAGACCAGGACGGTTTTGGAGGAGGTGATGCCGCACTGCCCCATGGCGCCCGCCGCCCTCAGCCTCCGCCCGCGCCGCTCTCCTCAGCTCCGCTCCGCCACCGGCCCCGCCACACGTGACTCAGGCGAGCCGAGGCGGCGGCGCGGGCAGCCTAAGATGGCGGCCGCTAGCGTCACGTGGCGGGAGGGGGGCGGAGGAACCTAAGATGGCGAAGCGCTGTCTCTTAAGTGAGCCGCTGCGGCGCAGAGGGGCGTGGGTATGAGGCATGTGCGTTTTTGGTGCTCCTTTCAGGGAGGGAGCCACGGCTGATGGTGGCCCTGGGGCACATTCACCTGAGCTCCTGGTGGTCGAGCGCTCCTCCTGTCCTCAGAGCTTCCCGAACCACGGCTAATGGTGGCCCTGAGGCACATTCACCTGAGCTCCTGGTGGTCAGCGCTCCTCCTGCCCTCAGAGCTTCCCGAACCACGGCTAATCTGCTGTCCACAGAGGGTGTGGAGGCGTTGGGCTGTGAGAAGATCTCTGGGTGTGCTGATGGGTTTTAAAGGAGAAAATGAACCTGCACCGGCATGGCAGGCAGAGAGAGCGAATGTGAGGTGAGGGGAACAACGTGCGATTGACAATCAGGACATTCAGCAGGAACAAGGAACACTTCCAGTGATGTTAAAGTGCATGGCTCTGGTTGCACAACCCAGCAAACAGTGAGGGAAGTGCAGGCGCTGTTAATTGTTAGAATGCTTTAGTTGCACCCAAGGAGGGTGGGATTTGCCAGTGAAGAGCAAAGGGAAAGTAACTGAAGAAATCACCAGAAGGTGTGCACGGTTTCCACAAGCTGTGCTTTGCACTCCAGGAGAGAGGGCAAGGTAACGGCCATGCAGGATCCATGCCCTCCTTATTCGCAAGGCTCCTGTTAAGTACTGCCAGCATCCAGCCCTTCGTTGTGAAGGCCGTGTTTGCTGTCAAACCACGCCCCTCCTCCCTGCTTCTGCTGCCATCATGGTATCTTCCTTCTTGATCTTTCTTTTATTCTCCTTCTCCAGTCTAATCCTCCACTTTTCCTAAGACAGCCGCCATTCGTGATCTGCGCTGCGCTGCCTGGTGAGCTCGCTCGGTAGCTTGTCCTTTTTTATGGCAGATTTACATCTTGGGTGGAAATAAACCCATGTTATTGAGGATCTTAACGTTTTAGGGATCAGCCTTGTGAAGGCAGACGAGTAACAATCACTTATATTCCCCTGCTCTGTTTCCATGGTAGCAAAGTTTTTTTCCCCCTCCTACAGTTTTGGGAAGTTATATCCAGACCCAGTTCCTGGGTACCATGGAGATACTAAGTCTTTTTTTCAGCTTTCAAGCCCTTATGTGCTCATGGATGAAACTTCCCAATCTTCCAAGTGTTATCAGGCCGTTTTCTGTCACAAAAATGGATTTATGTACCCAGAAGATCAAAGTTGTCTGCACTATTAATGTCGTTTTGCATTCAATAGGTGGCATTTAGAGTGTAATTATGTCTTGTAATTTCTGCTTTCTGATGTGCCATTTGTGCTTTACATATTACAATTCCGTGACATATGGTATTTGTAAGTGTATATAGATTATGCTATCAAAAATGCCACTATGAGTTGATAGAAAAAAAGGCTTTCTAAGAGGAGTTTGATAGAAAAAAGGATTAATAACGATAGTTAAGCACTCTCAGACAGATTTTAGTACAACAATGCTGTTGTGCAATTTCAGCGTTGGACTTGGCAAACCTAACAGCCTGCTCTGATTTTCTGTATGAATTTTCTCTACTTTTACAGCACATGTTTTGTTACGGATTCATAGGAATGGGTGTTCACTAAACAGTCTTTGGTTTCTTTTTTGGGTCTAGCTTTGATAACAGAACGATGAAAAGGATGCAATAAAGGGCTAGGACTTTATGCTTGGAGAGGAGAAAAGTGCTGTTATGCATGGGCCTGGGATGGGGTTGGAGCTTTATGCACACTGAGACAAGGGGGCCGAATCAACATGGGTACAACAGGGGCTCATGAGGAGCATGGCAAAGGGTGTCGGGGAGAGAGGAGGAATAGAGAGACTGCAGCCAGTCTTTTGAATGGACAGAGTGATTGTGTGGTGTGGGCTCCCATGATAGTAACATCAAGCACCAAGGAAAAAGATACATGTCAAGTGTTCCTCTCAGCATGGCTCCTGGAGATAAGTGAGCGTAACAGTGCTTGGCATTCTTCTTTGCAGTGCTGTCTTGCTGCTCTCATGCACAGATACTGGCTGCCACTGTGGGGTCTTTGTCAGGGCTTTTGTTGGGTTTTTGTGCAGTGAAATACTCTCGGGTCTTTGGAGAACACATGCAGAAGTTTTGGGTATTATCAGTCCCTGTAACTTCAAATCCACGCTCTCTCTGGAATAAGGTGTTAGCCGGTGCTGTCATCTCATACCACTCATGGCATGCCAGTCAAGTGACATGTAGGGAAAAGATGGGGCAGGTAGTAAGCTGCCATCAGAAACCGTCCCTCCTCCCTTCATGAGAAGGCAGGCAGGAAATTCTAGCTCTCTGCCTGCATAGGTAGAGGAGGAGGGACGGCTTGCTGAACTGAGGATAGGCAATGCAGTTCCCAGGAGAGCGGTGAGCAAGGCATGCTAGAAGCAGGTTCTAACAAGTAGTTCAAAAATTGGCTGCGGTTTCAATAGCTGGCTTGGCTGAATTGGACTAAACTGTCTCCAGCAAAGCTTTGCTGCTTAGATCTTCCCCGCCTTGCTTGATGTGGACAGGTAGCTTGGCTGCTGAGATGTGCTTTTGTCTTTAATACAGTTTAAGCCTCTTTGAAATTCTTCAAAGAGTGTTTATCCAGCATTTCACAACATTTAGCTTGTGACTATCATCATAGCAGTATCTTCAGAAATGTGTATCAGAAATGTATACAAGGATATCCTGCACTTCCACTTCTTATGAGAGAGGATCAGAACACCAAGGACAGGTGTGGGGCAAGAGTGGCCCAAAGTTCTCAAGTACAGAATGCAAGAGTGTTAGCAAGATACCGACTGCATCATTTGGGGACTCAGAGGCTCGATCTTTAGTATTTAATCTGAGACACCATCATGGCACAGGCTGCACTGAATAGGTGGTTAAGGTAAGTGACTTGAGAAGTTCTGCAGACTTGGAAGTGCAGAGGCAAGTGTGCCAGCAGATACGGTTATGATGTAGTTTGCCCTTCGGTTTAATTATGCCTGATTCAACTCTACGCTTTTTATATAAACACTGGGAATTAAATTCTGCGGGCACAGTGCACTTTGTACTGATGCATTTGAGTCTAGACTGTTACAAATGACTTATCTAGGCAGGCCTGTAGACAATAGCACAGCAGTGATAATTTCCATTTGCAAGCATGCATTAGAGAAGTCAAATTGTATGCTTGCTCTTGAGACAAACAATAGTAAATGTAATAGAAATGATTAACTCCATTTGAATGAATTAGGTAGTAAAGAGGAACCTCCAGCTTTTCAGCAGCTCTTGAGTAGGTAATCATAAGCTTCTTGGAAGTGTGTAATAGACTGGAAAGGTCCATGAACATTGAAGGATGTGTAGTGAAGTGACCTGACAAACCTTTTTCTAATCAATCTTCTCATTCATCGTTTGGAAGTACAGTTAGCAAATGAGAGCCTGGATCTGACACAGTATTGTAAACCAGATTATTATTGATGATCAGGTAGTGATCGAATGTTGGAAGCAAGGTCCATTTTATTGCTGTAGAAAGGATATAGAAGGAACCAGGAGTACCATTCATGACTCAGTGGAAAAAGAAGGTTGAGATCAGCTTGTTTGCTTTATATCAGCTATCATTTGACTTGACCTACATAAAATATAATTTTCAATAATAAAAACATACGCACACATATATATGCATCATTTAAATATAATTTTAATGAACTAATTGTGTAATAATACATGCTTGCTCAAATGCTCTGGATGACATGCGGAATGTTTGTGTGCTCTAAGCTGGTGTATCCTAACCTGCATTTGATAGCAGGCATTCTGGTGTCATGGTAAGTGTTGGCATGCTGGAGGGAGACCTTTCAGATTTGAGAAGCACTGCAGTTTGAAGCTAAAAGCCTGATGTGAGAATCTGAGATTCTGCATACAGATCTAATAGAGTACTACAGTCGAAAAGCAAGATATGAAAAAAATCCATTTAAAACCATGTCACTGCTATTGACGGCTTCCCCAGAGGCACACTAACTTTGTTTATAGTAAGAAGTAGGTGCAGGTTGTCTGCAAAGTCCTCTCTGATGCTGGAGAGCAGCTGAATCTGTGTAGTTCATCCATTTCATGCTGTGTGAAAAAGGGAGAAATCACAGCACTGTCCATTCTGTTCTTTGGAGTCTTCAAACTACAAATAGCACTTTCTCCCTCCACACTCCCCCAACATTACATGTTCTGTGTGAGCTGTTTGCCAGCTCCAGCTGACTCGTTTTTCAGGATCTATATCCTGGAAAATGGCTTCAGTGTGACATGACTTGTCCTTTGGCAGCAGAGCCTGTTAACAAAGCCCTTCTGTCTCCACACCTGCAGGCGTGTGCTCCTGTCCCCGCTCTGCCCCGCTCCCTTTCCAGTTGGGCCAGTGCACCTATTTGAAGAGAGGGTGATGCTTTTTTACTCACAAACAGCTGGGCGCTGCTGAAGTGACTGGGGGATGGGAACTTAAATCAGCCCTGCTGCAGAGGAAAGGTTTGTGAAATCTCAGGGCATAGTTTGATGGGATTTCCCTTTCTGCAGCACTGTCAGCTTCAGCAGCCTTCTGCTAGCATCTCCCTAACCCTTCTTCCTGTGGCAATAACAAAGTTACCAGTGTAAGCGTTTGAGTAACCATGGAGACCAAGAGGCAGGAGCAGATTATGGTAAAAAAACATCTCAGGAGCAAAAAAGGTATTTTTACCCTGGATTTTTCCCCAGTCTGTTTGCTGAACGTTTCCCAAGAGAATGTGCAACAACCCACCCATCAGGGCCATGCATAGGGAGAAATGAACAGTGGGCAAGCAGGAACGCTTCTCAGACTTCACCTTCCAAGAACCTGGAATGAGTTTCACATTACCTGACATTCAGTTTCTGTCTAGTCTTGACTAGCGGTGTAAGCTGCCGCCCCACATTGCTTCTGTAATCAGTGGAAAATGAAACGATGGTTCATCCCGTGCTAAAGAACACATTTGAGATGAAATGCATCACATCCTTGAGGGATACCTTTCCATCCATTCAGCATAGAGGACCCTGAATGAGCAGCTGAGGTGTCTGGCCAGATGAGCTCTCCTGAATTTCAACTGTGACTGTTCCCTGCAACTCTCAGCCAAAGGTGTGCATGATTTCTTACTGATTTCCAGTGCAGTTACTGCTAGTAACTAAAGCCACATCACTCGAGAATGATGAAAGACATAGAGTCTGTCAAATCATTTCCACTTGTATGAATTTAACATGCTGTAAGCAGATACTATATAAACCATCATCATGCGCTGTTCGATTCTTGTTCAAAGTTCGGCTGTTAAGGTCATCTTCTGTAAGCTTTTGTGCTGTTTGTACTGTGCTGTACCTGTCCTTGCACATATTCTGTATTGCCTTTTCCCTTTTACAGCCTTCACTTCAATCCAACTCATGACTTTCTCACCCTGGCTATTAAGTTTTTTACCCACTAAGAAAGTGTTTCGCAAAGAAAACAGAAGGTCATAAAGCTGGTGTAAAGATAAGACAGTAAGTCAGCAACAGGCAGAAAGACATCACATAAATAGGCTTCCTTACACTTTGGGCTGTGGAAGCACTGCATGGGCACATCATCCAACATGCATGTCCCTGTGTCCCCATTACATGATGGGTATGATGACTTCATTTTGGTTATGTACACCCTGGGGGCATGGCTCGGGGAACAGAGGGAATTTGGGTATCTCTGTAAGGTGCTGTGCAGTCTCCCTGCCTCAGAGAGTAGGTACTGTTGTCAGAGTTCATTGCAGAATCTGCAGTGCAGTGCTTTTGAAGAAGAGATCATTAAAATATGTCATTCTCATCACTGCCATTTCTCTATCTTGTTTGGAAAACTGATAGATCTTGAACCCCACACCCAAACCCCCTAAAAACCCCAAGCTCTAGGCATGAACTAGTTAGCAGGGCTGCCTTTACTGCTGCAAAACAGCATTACCAAACTGTTCTCTTGGTGCCATCTGTAGCCATTGTGGGCTGCTCTAAGATTTAGCATCTGTGTTTGTACACACACCATTTAACAACAATCTTTGCAGTTTACTAATGGTTAATCCTATTATGCTGAGAGGAAAGAGGGTATTGCAGTTAAAGCGCATACTCCATGCGTGGGGAACCTTGCCTGGATTCTCTTCTTGGTACTGGGAGATTCATGTAACCTCATTTGCTGATTTCTGCCCAATTGTTGGTGTACCTCACAGGTATGTGTTGAGTCTTTAGTTGATACATAAGAGGTCTGGAGTTTCTGGAAAGCAGGACTCCTGTACCTGTTGAGCACCCTCCCCTGGGTATTCTGCCTATCCTGTTTGGAGTGATCAGGGTGCTACCTTTATGGTTGTCATTGACTAGCTTGGAGTAGATGCTCAGCATAATCCTGCCAGGTGTTAAGTGCCATGACATAGCTCCAGAGCAGTGTTTAAACACATCCCTATATTCAGCTGTGGTTCCAGTAATCTGTTCAATCACACTTGGTACTTTCCACATGAGTGTGGATAATTAAAGGGAAAGTAACTCCTGTTGTATTTATAAAAGCAGTGTTCACTTCTGTACTTTGTAAATGTCCCTTTTCCCATCTAAATTTTGGTGTTTCCCAGCTGACGGGTACTTAGTCCTCCCTCCTCAACTGTTCCAAGGAAAATTAAACATCTTCCTTACCAGCTATAGGTTGCTGAGTTGCAGTCTAAAATCATCCCTCTGTATAACTTGCAAGCCAAGTGTGGCTCAGTATCCAGAAGTAGGAACAAAATAAACTGGTATTGAGTAGGTGAATCCAGCTAGAAAAAAACAGAAAAAGTGAAGCTTCGTGTAGGACCCTCATTATTGCCTTAGCACCTCTGTGTAGGCCAGTTTTGCAGGGGAATAATTTATGTCACCCAGTATTATGTGTGTTTTAGTGCTCACTTAATGACAATGTAATATTTCAAACAAAATACAACTTCTGTAATGAGATCCCTCGTTTCTGCCAGGATGTTATTAGGATAGCTGCTATGGTGATGTAATGAGATTGACCTTCATTTCATAACAAATTGCTCTCCTCCTGAAACTATTTTTAATGGCCTTCTTGATTTATGCAAAGGGACCTCTAGTGATAGCCTTCATTTGGGGAAATAAATGATTCAGATCATTCCAAATTTGATGAAAATGGCGAGTTAAAGTGCTACTATATTTTTACCATGTCACACATCGGTTGAGTGCTGCATTGTGAGGGTCTCCTGTGGCTTTGTTCTCGCTGCCTCCTTGCAAAGAACCCAATAAATGAGCTTATTTCATAAGGGATAGAAGATAAACCCCATGTAATTGCCAGCGCTGGGGCTGCTGGAGCAGCTCCCGGGCTCCCACCTCGAGGTGCTCCTTGCTCCCTGGAGTGCTGTTTGCTGCCATCTACCGGACATTCCCAACACTTCAAGGGGGCCGTCAAATCGGTGCTCCGAGACGTTTGTTGTCCTGATATTCAAAGCCGTGGTGCTCGTGACTTCTAATGTACATTTTAATGAGATGAATCCTTCTTAAAGGGTGACCTAGGAGAAAAAGAGGAATCCACATTCTGCATATTTCTGCTGAGTGTCTTAAAATTATTGCTCAGTTGAAGCAAGGTGGTTGTAGCATTTCAGAGGGAAGATGAGTAGATGGGTACAATTGGCATTATATTAATAATAGATAAGGATGCTTTGTTATGCTGTAGTTATTTTAATCTGAAAAACCTACTACCTTATTAGTATTATTTAGTCCTCACCATGGTACCCAGTTTATTACATGGTACCAGTTTTATGGATGATGTCACTTACCCACTGTGAGGCAGAAGATTTGCAGGCTTTGCATATGCATTTCCCTTTGCAGAAAAAATACATGGTATAAAAATTACATGACAAAATGTTTTCTTAGTGCAGCTTCTGCATTTGTTTCAGACTTTCTGCAGACCTGACTGCAAACATCATGCTTGTAAATTCCTCTTCAAAACTCCCAACCTCAAGACTGTTCTGAGACTCTTTGCTCAACCAAAACATGATTTGAGATGGAAAGAATAAGATGCAAATTCAACTTTAAAGGAAAGGCTTCGCAAAAATAACAGGAACAATGTATTTCCTCAAAGGCCATACGTGTTCCCACATTAAGATAAAGAACGTTCAAGTCTGTATGTACAGCACCATCTGGTGACTTATGCACAGCAGGATCCCAAAGCAGGGATTTATGTACCTTGCCATAGTGAGTCAGTTGATATCCCCCAGCAGACCTGCTCCTTATGTTCTTATGACTTCCTCACAAACATAGAAATATGCTTTCATTCCTATTTTCCAGGCTTTGGCTGATGCCATTATTATTTGTGCAGAGGAGCAGGAGGATTTGTTGCTGCTTATGGCCTCCTCCTCAAGACTTGCTATGTAGTCATGCTTTCCTTTTATCTGGGAAAGGCTCCACAGGCAAAGTCCCGGTCTTGGTAGCAGTCAGCAAGTACATAGATCATTATCTGGCACCTTGCCTTTCTTGGCTGCCTGTCTTCCTGCCTGGCTGAGACAGCAATTCAGCCTGTGCCTTTCACTGCCGCTGCCCACTGGTCCAGCCTGTCCCCTGTTCTGCAGCTGTTGCATATAATGTCACATTCACTGTGCTACAGGACAAACACAGGAGAAGCCTGTCTGGATGGCCACTTTGCTGTAGGGTGTGTATGGTGTAGGGCAGTGGTTGTTGGTTTCTTCCACAGAGCCAATGGACTGGATTATCCATTTGTCAGCGTTATCCTTGGATGCCTTAAACTGTTTGTGGATACATGGGTGTTGAGCAATCTTGTCGCAGAAAGAGACTCCAAGAGGTTTTAGTTTTCTTGTAAGCAAAGAGCAGGTAAAGAGATTCAGAGCTTAATTCTCCAATGTTACACCATAGTATCATTGATTGCAGTACAGTTCTATTTCATCTTAAACCCAAGGTAATTGACTGGAACATCATGTTTTTAACTCATAAATCCTCTATATCCCACACATCTCAGGCAATTACCTCAGCAGCTGTGGATCTCTGAATCACTTCCATGAGTTTCCTTACCACTGAAGAAAATAGATCTCCTTTGTTTCAGTAGAACAGCCCACGGGCTTAGCAAAAACATCGTGTGTCTGTGTCTTGATAGAGCATACGAAGTTCTTCCTCCAGCAGTAGTCACACAAATGCTGCAGGAATGAAATGCTCTTACTGAGGCTCGTTTAATTTGTTTCATGGAGCAGTTTTCTGAATTCTTTAGCGAACAGTGTCTTTTAATTTGGCACAGTGCACTGAGCTGGCTACAAAGTCAGTCAATATTGTAGGTGAGAAACAGTTGAGTGTCAGCGTCTTGTCTGATGACCTGTTCTGCTGAAGCAGACAGGTATATCTGTTTGAGCAGTAAGGGAGGGAGGAGGATCAGAGCTCACTCGTTTGCCAGTGATGCTGCATTGTATAACATCTTCCTCCCCCAGTGTCCGAAGTCCTTTCTGATGAAGCTACCTGGCATGACATATGTCAACTTGCATGGCTGTGAAGCCTGCAAGGAGGCTGTGAGGATATTTTGGAAGGGTAGAGAACTTGCTGAATGTTAAATATAGCTTTATGCTAAGATTTAATTCAAAAAGGGGTGAACTGCATTGTAAACACCAAAGTCAGTAGCTGTGCTAACCACTGATGAAATCTATACTTCATTATTTGAAAACTCAGGTTTTCACCTTCATTTTTTATTGGTTTAGTCCCTTGGGAACTTCTCTGTAGTGAAAGATGCAGAGTGCATTAGTGTAGGCTTTTGAAATACATTATATGTAAGCAATAGGGAGAACGTGCTATATACTACTGTTACTGGTTAATTTTGCTAAAAAAACAATAAAGCCCAGTGAAGACAGAGGCAAAAGATCAAATTTAGAGATTCCCAACTGTAATAAGCCAGCCCCTTTGAAATGTACTTACAAGGACAGTCCTGGGCACGCTGGATTTGCCCAATAAATCTTTGTTCTCTTTTTCTCTTGCTGGCGGTTGGAGTACTAATGTTACCAATGACCTGAGTAGTACAAAGGGACAGGAATCCTGTTTCTCTTCTCTTGAGGGTAACAAGCATCTTCTTTTACCCACACCTGATGGAACGTGGCAGGTCAGTGCTGAGAACAGATGCAGTTCACTGACCCTGTAAGGAAGGCAGTGCCGGCCTGCCTGGTCAGGTTGCATTTCTTACCCTTTCCCATTCTATCCCAATTCAGACCACTGGGACAATGCAATACTGACATGGGGCATGTGAAGCCTTCTGTTCACAGCAAACATCCTGCTTGTTGCAGATCCTTTGCTCACCTCACTTTGTGTGATAGAGTTGCTGAGGCAACTGGCTGCAGGATGGCCAGCCACTGAACCTTGGTACCTCCAGCTGTGGGTCCCACTATCGGACCACTTTACTGGGATCTGCTGCCTTTTTCTTAAGAGCTTCTAATTTCTGAGGTTTTATAGTTAAATCACTGAACTGCCCAGGGGTTCCTGTGCTCATGGCCATACTGTTTTACCATCTGACATACTCAGCTCACGTTACAGCAGCTGCATTCGTATCTTTCATCTGCGTGCCATAAACAGGGCTCTGAGATGGCTTGAACCAGCATAGCTCTGTGGTCTTCAGCAGAGCTATCTTAATTACATTCAGACCTCTGCACACAAGATGCACCTTTGTAAAATGCCCATCTCCATCCAGAATGGAGCCTCCTTGTGCATGTGAACTGCCATGCCAGAGACCTGACACATGCAGGGCGATTCTCTGAGGCCGCAGTCCAGTGAGCTGCGCACTGAACTTGGGCCTTTAACTGATTAATTGCAGTTCATTTCTCAAATCAACAGGAAAAGCCAATCTTTGATGTAAAACACAGCTGCGTTTACCACAAGGAAGGCCTTTGCCAGACATGTAAAGCATTCCAGAGCCCAGCCACGCGCTGCTCGGGTAAGGACTGTGGCTGGTTTGTGTTGCAAGGGTTATGTACAGTTCTGGCCTTTATTCTTTAGGTGACCTATTTGAGCAGAGAGAACTGTTGTGGAGAAGGGCAGCTGCTTTGAACTTACGATGTTTTGGAGAGAGGAGGAAATGCAGGGAAGGACAGAATTAGGTCACAACTTCAGGATGCCAAGATTTTCCTCTTGCTTTGCCTTTTGTAAAGCAGGCTCTCACATTTAACCACGCTGGAAGGAATAATCTTCTCTCTGCAATCACTGCATCAAAGTAAAGGGAAATTGATTGAAATCATAAAAAAAATTAATTTTCTACATTTCTGTGTGACAGTATGGCAATAAAGACAAGCCCCTCTCAGCTACGTACTCATTTATGATCGGGGGGGTAATAAACAATCAATCAAAGTCAGTTAAAGCAGTTCTCCAAAGCAGTGGAGAATCTCTCTAAAATGACTGAAACACAGTGCAGCGTAAGCACTTGTGCGCTGAAATCAGGTTCCTGGCAGGAATAGCAATGGGACTGTTGATGATCAGTACCATACGAAGTGGGATTTGAAAGACCCACTTCTAAAGCTGAGGTGCTCAGTGCAGTCCAGACAATGTCCTGAGCCCGCTGATTGCTCACTCTAAAGAGCAAGCTTGAAATCCTCATTCCCTGTACTATTTAAAGCTAATAAATGCATCTAAATCAGAAACCAGTGAAGTGTTTTCATGTCATACCCCTCATTAAGACGCTCTGGGAAGCACAGAAAGATACAATTATGAAAAAGCAATCTTAATAACTGGATGACTGTATTAAATTTGTCTGCATTCAGACTGTGGCATGCAGCTTTGTGTTCAGGGATCGGGTGCAGCCACGTCTCTAATTCTCTGTCCTAGCTGTCCTGTACACGTGTGTGTGTGGGAGGGTGTGGGGGAACAGGTAGTGCTTCGGAAATCTCGCCTATATTGTGTGAAATGAGAAGTTCGCAGTGGCCTTCTGGCTAATACTCAGATAGAATCTTCTGAGATTACATTATAGCTCCTTTGACAACTGCTGCAGATTTGAGCACTTATCTAGCTCCATCCATGATCAGGCTCCCTTTCCGTGTGCAGTTAAAACAAGCTGTTCTTCGTACCTTTTCGTGGGATAACAAATTCACAGCCATACCACTGTCTTCTTTTGGCAGTTTGGAGAGCTAGGAAATACTGCAATGAAATGTTTCTAATTTGATTCAATCCCTCATTAATTTGTTCTCTCCCTTAACTCAGTCTCAGCCTCAGGACCTAAATCATCTCTATTAAAAATAACATAATGGCCATCCTTTCTTTTAATCAATGTTGACCGCTTTAGGCAGGTATTAGCAGATAATCTGATTACAAACTACACAGTGTGTTGGCATTTAGTTAATAACTATCAGGGAAAATTTGGAAAAGAATCAAAGGAGAAAATGAAAACACAGAGAAAGAAGGCAAAGAGAAGAGAAGAGGAGAAGAGAAGAGAGAAGAGAGAAGAGAAGAGAAGAGAAGAGAAGAGAAGAGAAGAGAAGAGAAGAGAAGAGAAGAGAAGAGAAGAGAAGAGAAGAGAAGAGAAGAGAAGAGAAGAGAAGAGAAGAGAAGAGAAGAGAAGAGGAGCCTTCCAAAGACACATAATGTTAAAGGCATTATCATGGAAAAGTCTCTTTTGCTAGTGGCTGTTATTGGTACAAGCCTCCAAGATGCACTGCCAGTGGTGTCAGCCATGGGCGACACTCAGCCCAGTAGGGAGTATTGACAGAACTCCAAAAAGAGTGAGGTCTATAGTAAATCTACCATCATTTCCTCTTAGACTTATTTGAACTTAGTAATGGGATTTATAGGTTAGATGCTTAGTGGTATAAGCTGGCGTAGCTCCACTGAACTCTGGCTGCATCATCTGCAACCTTCTCTGGGCTGGCAAGAAAACTTCTGATGTGCAGCTAAATCCCGGTTGTACATAGAGCCATGTGGAGCAGCTCTGCAATTGCTTCATACCACCCTGTGGGGAAGTCACTAGTCAGGCTGATGGGCAGTTCTCTGATCATCCCCAGCTGACTTATGTTACAAGGACCCAGTTCTCAGGAGGCTGAGGGCTGCCAGATCTGGCAGTGCTTAAGAGGCTGACAGGGACTTACTTTGAGGGGACTGTGCGGCACCTCTCTCATTTTCCTACAAATACCGTCTTGGGAATGCATCTGAAGTAGGTAGTTGATTGTCTGCTATCTCTTCTTGGCAAATTTGCAGTGCTGCTGTAATAACAGCCCTTCTGGTCAGCCAGGAGCTCCAGCGGAGCCTTGCACTGGTTAGTTTTCACCTGCCTCCCCTGAGGCTGTGCCTGATGCTCCAGAGATCAGTCTAAATGGAGCCTGTGCTCTGCTGCTCAGCAGATGGCATTTTTCCAGTACATCAGTATTGGAGCGGTACCCAGCACGGTGTGAGGGATCCCAAGCTGTTGAAGAACCTGCCTTTTGACTAAAGCAGAAGAAAAGAGCCTTGACAGTTTGCAGTTTTGCAAGTTACCAATAACAAAAAGAAGGTTTACGGTGTCCTGACATGTCCTAATATGCCATTACTCTCTGCCTAAGTTCCCAGCACTCGCTGAAGCTCCATTCAGTATATTTTACTCTGATAATGGTGACAAGAGGTATCATAGACCATCTGAGAAGGGACCAGCTCCTCTGGGAGTAATTTGAACGGTATGCGCTAATCACACAAGGGCCTTTGAAGCTTTCAGTAGAGACTGCTTGAAGTCATCAGCATAATAATGTAGTAGATTTGGGACTTAAGAACCCCACAGGCTGATAGGGAATTTCTGATGCTGTGCCAAGGCAGCTGACCTCTGGATTCCTATTCATGTTCATGAGGCTCTTTCCCCATGACCTTCTCATAAGAAAGGCTGGTCAGCAATGCTCAGGAATAGGGCTGGGGTGAGTGGGAGAGGTGCTCCAAGGCAAAGTTGTCTCCTGCAAAACGGAGGCATTGATAGCACACCAGGAGACAGAAGAGGATGGTGAATTGGCATAGGACCCTAGTCTCAATCTAGATGTATATTGGAGCTGAAAAGGATTTCAGAGCAGCTTTACCTACTGCTCCAGTGGTGTGGCTTTGAACTCCTTTCTTCTTAGAGGCTGCATAATCTTGTAATTTTCTTATGGGAGCAACTATTATTAACATTGACAAAATGAATGTACAATTCTATAAAAATCATTCGGTGATGGATTTAATTGATGAAGCCTCCCAAGACTTACTGGGCAGTTGTGAGCCAGCGGTGAATAGCGTGTAAGTAGAAATACTGTTGAATAAGCCCTTGATTCTTGCATACTCTTTCCCTCAAATGGGAAATGTCCTTGAACACGTTCCTTTGCCATGCTGTCCATAAGTTCCTGAATCTGCGACACGGGAATTATGTCCTCCTTGTAAAGTGCTTGGGATCAGCACAAAACTCACATTGTATTTTACTTTAGGTGAGTGGAGAAATAGAAAACCCTTTTAACCCTGAAAATTCTGTAGAAAGTAGAAATTCTCTTGAGAAGACCGAAAATCATACCCAAGAACTGGTGTTCGTTCAGTGTTTCTGCCTGCGGATTTACAGGAAGGAGTGATTAATCACCAAGTGAAATCTGCTCAAGATTAGCATAAATTGCAGGAGGTTGGCAAAGACTCCAGATGGATCCGAATTATTTGAAAAAGCAAGCAAAAACAGCAAAGGAAATGTTAGTTGGATGAACACAGACTGCTTCCTAATAACAAATACACTAAATAGTCTGATGTGAACAGCCATGGTTTTCCAAAGTCAAAGCTCTAGGCAGGACAAGAGAATAGGGTACTGATGGGCTGGAGATAGTTCATCTGTTCTGACATTTCAATGGAATACTGGTGCCCTTAGTCCCTCAGTTTAAGCTGTGTCACCTCAAAAACATACAAAAAGAAAAGCCTCATGGCAGTGAAGAGTGGGACTGTGTTCTGCAGTTTCCATGCAAGGAGAAGTTAAAGCTTTCAAGGAGAGGATACACATGGGTAGAAATGCTTCATGCCACAGGGCAATGATTTGAGTGGTTCACTGCTGCAGAAGGGTCAGCGACACATGGGGGCTGGGGTTTATGAAGCAATAGATGCTATTAAAACATTTAGAACTAATGCCATTAAAAATGTGTCATGTGGTATCCCACAGCATCACCTGGCATTCCGTTGCTCCTTGTTTGAAGCTGAAGCACACCCCGGTGTGGTCACAGTGTTAGCAGTAACTCCTATACATACACAAATATGTAAGCTGGGGAATTTACGTGACAAAGCATAAACCTTTTTTCCATTAATATAAATGGTTAAAGTCTGGAAGGAGACTTTTTTTCCTTGGACAAAAGAGGTTGAATGAGTAGCTAGCAGGTTATGGGATGTTCCTTTTCTTTTGCTGGTTGAGGTAGTGGCTGTGCATGGGCAGATTACCTTCACATTTCCAACAGGAACTTGTGTTGAATTTAGTGCCCACATAGGAACCAGGAGGATTTTATTATCTTGATTTAATTCTCAGTTTTCTTTAGAAGAACATCTATGTTCTTTGCACTTTAGAGAGGTGCAAAGTTAATAGCTTGCTTCTTACAGATAAACTGCAGGGATTTTGTGGTTTTTAAGGTTAATCTTTGCTTTCACTGCAGTTAATCTAGGCCATTAAAGACTCTGGTGAAGTCAGGCAAACCCTAGTGTCTGACATCAGATCAGTAACTGCCCCCTGCCCTGCTGCACCCAGATGCTGTCCCTTGGGCTGTTCTGTCTCTACATGGCAGCACAGTGCTGCGCAGCTGGCATGGACTCTCCTCCACCCCAGAGTGCCAAGCCAGGTACTTTGGCCAGTATCAATGACACAACACAGCCCAGGACCTCTACACCACCGTGCAACAGCTTGAGAAAGCAGCTTTCTATGTGTTTGTTCAACAATGGGATACTGGCTGATACCAGAAAGAACAAAAAGCCTCCACACTCCCATTCCTTCCCCTTTTGGAGTATAAGCTGTGATAGTTTCGTGGCTTTACCTTAAGTGACTGTCAGTTACTTCCAGCATCTGCTTCTGTACATGTACTGACTCTGCCAGCTGCAATGTGATAAAATAAACACCTTAATGACAGCAAAACAAGGGGATGAGAGCAGGAGATGCTAACAGAAAATGCACATGCGATAGCTGTAATTTTAAGTTCTCTGATTCGATACATGCAAATCTGCCTCAGTCTCCAACCTGCCCTCTCAGTGGCTCCCCCAGTGTTTGTTTGCCAGGCAACGACTTCTGTGCTCATTTGAAAGCACTGAAATGATAGCAAGAAGCCTGCCTCCATCTTCCAAGTGGATGGGCTCAGCACCAGGCCCTAGCATTGCCTCCTGCAGTAGCAACAGCAGCACCAAGTGAAGAGCAGTAGATCTGAAGACCCAACATGGTGTTTTAACACGCATCTTTCTTCACAGACCTGTGAGTCTTAGCTCAGAATTGAAAGGAAACTGCAGCCTTTCTCTGCAGGATAGATTGTGGCAAATGTTTGACTTGTGAGCTGGCTGCTTCTATCTAATTCTGGTTAAAACCACTGCTGGGTAAGGAGTGATTCATATATGGCAGCATGGAAGCTCATTAACTTGGGTGAAAGGAGCAGCCTGCAGAGCTCAAGTGATGCATGGAGATTCTCTAGAAAATAAAGGTTTATCATGCAGAAGAACACAGATCCTGAGGGCCTGTCTGCCATAAGGTGGGTTTCTGAGATGGTGAAAAACCTGATATGGGCACTGTTGTATCAACCGAAACCAGGCATCTGTTGGCTTCACTGGCATCCGCTTCTGGCACAAGCTGAAATGAGAATGCCAGTCTGTGACCACTTAAGGACACCCACAAGAGGCTTTGCACTGAGATACCGAAATGAATTTCAAACAGATTTTATTTAAACTAGTGTATTATCATGTCTCGACAAGGTTTCAGTCTATATTTGCATATCCTTTCCCTCCAGAGCAGTGGTTGCCACTGACAAATGCCATGATCTGACTGTTGAGCTAAGTCCATGGCACTTTGTTGAAGTGAACAGGGATTACTCTGGCAAAGGCAGAATATCTGTCAGGCTGTTAAACGTATTGCACATTTAGTGGCACCTCTGGAGCCACTTAGCTTTGTGTTCTTAAGGAAGATGAGGACAACTGGTTTTGAAAGGCTTTGAAACAATGTCTATGGAATAGGTGTGAAAAGCCTGTAGTAGTTAACACTCCAGACTAATTCTCATCATTTTAATTGATGACATACCTGTGCAAATCCACTGTGGCTGTGGGCAGAATAGTGCCCTCAGGATGCTGGGTTCTGTTTGGGGGTTTTTAAAGCGTATTTGTGAGCAGTGTGTGGAAGCACAGCACTGTTCTGATGGAAATGGTGTCATCTGTTCTATGCTAATAAATCAGCATCTGCAGCCACCACTGCTGCCTGTTAAATCTGAGTACAAAATTGAGCTGTTTGATCTCACTGCCACTGAAGTGTGTCTGCATGATCATGGAAGATGCATATTATCCCATCTGTTTTTCACAACTCCTCCATCAGGTTGTATGCTTCAAGGTAACGGATCAGACACAATGAATTTCTCTGCAGACAACTGCCTTAGAGGCATCCTGCTTTGCCACAGCATATAAAATTTGATGTAAGAGTCCTTTTATTCCTTCACAGCAGGTCATTTAAGCCCTGTCCACACTAGGGATATTGCTCGCTTTGGCTCAGCTCCTTTAGTGATAATGGCTGCCCCAGTGTGGACATTTGACTGTCTCTGCTTTCATTAATGTGTCACTTCTCTCCAAGAAGGCCTTACAAGACTCTGGTTCAATCAACAGCAGCTGCTGGTGGCCACTTCATTTTAGGGCTGCTGCTGCGACTTGTCCAGATGGAGCCAAAATAGTGCCAGCCATGGTGAGGCTTCTGGGGAAAACACCAGATACGGGAGGCACTGCAATGTCCCAGCCACTGGCAATTCCTGCAGCTGGGACGCCTGGCCACTGTGGTGGCAGGGCAGGAGGTGCTGAGCATCAATCAGCCTTGTCAACCAAAGGCTGGATCTGCCCCACTGCAAACCAGCCAGCGATTCTTGTACCGTGTTCATCTTTTGCTGAACTTGCCACATGCATTTTCCTCAGAAACACATTTCTGTCTAATTCCCTAGGAAGAGAGAAAAATGAGGCAACAGCAGGTTTGAATTTGAGTGTAATAAAACTAGTTTATTTACACAGTAACATGAATGCCACAGAGTACACAGCAAAGTACCACAGCAAACCAGAGTGTAACTGCCCCTGATCACAAAGGAAGGCTTGAAGTTTATATACTTATATAAAAATGTGTAAATATCGATATGAAGCACCAGATAAAAGCAATGCAACCAGGAATTCCAAATACAAATTACCGACAAGAATGGAGTTGAAATAAGAAAACCAAACCCAAACAAATCCCTTCACGAAGGGATTCAGGAAATCCCATTTAGAAAAGTCCATCGCTTTTTGAATCCCGAATTGAAAAATAAGTTTTCCCCTTTTATTAAAAACAAGCGCATATTCTTCAATGCTCAGCATAATCAAGTGTTAAAAGAAAAAAACCCAAGAATTTCAACTGCAAAACCCTCTAATACCAACAAGCCAAAGGACAAGGAAACAGAAGTTCTGAGTCATTTTGGAAGAGGTGTTATTGATGAAATGACCATATTCAAATTTACACACTCTTAAATATATATTATATATACAATATATAATATATATATTTTCAAGCAAAAGGGGCAAAGACTACTTTTGGGATACAAAAATTCATATGCATACATATATATATTAAAACATGCCCACACGCACGTATATATATGTATATATATGAGCAAACATTTCCTCTATATAAAAAAAGTTCCAACCTCTTCTAAATCCCTGAAATCTTCCCCTTGGATTAATGAAAAAAAAAAAATAACCCTTTGTAGTCTGAAGTACAAACCAAAGTTCAAATTCTGTCGAGTGGTAAAATGCTTATGTACAGGGAAGTGGAGCGTTTCATTTCTCACTGGCAGCTCTGCTTGATCTGAAAGCATTCTGTGGTTTCCAGCTAAATGCTGAGTGGAGCGCCAGTGCAAGGAGACTTACAGGAAAGCAGTTCAGTTACATTCTACACCTATTCAAAATCTCCATCCTCCTGATACTGCATCCAGGTGAATAACAAAAGCCACACAAATATCTACTAGAAATCCTCTGCCACAGAGCAGTGGGAAAGACTCGCTCCTCCTGTTGGAGCTGAGGGGGCCCTGAAGAAAGTTCTCCGCAGTACTTCTTTTGAAGAGTATTTTTGGTATACTCCCGCCTTGAAGTGTTTGGAACCCAGATGATTGTTTACAGAATATTTCCACAGGTGTATTTTCATAGAGGTATTTGAAAGTCTATTCTGCACTTCTTTGATGTTATCTTACTGCATAACTACACCGTCACCACATCTCTCTCTGCATGGACTGAAGGGGGCTGATTGTACTCTAAGCTCTACAGGAGTTTTAGCAGGACCAGCACTACCTCTGCAAAACCAGAGTCAAACAGATGGCCCAGTCATGCAGGGAGTAACGGTCACATACTACTTCTCCAGAGAAACAGCTTAATTCCTATCTGGGAAAAAGGGGAAAGGAAAGTGCATTAAAAGGTCTGGTTCAGTTTCCATTGTATCCCTCAGAAAAGTTAGAATTGATTTAAATAAATCCAGGTCTATTTAATTTATATTTACACATCAATTCAATTGCTATTGCAAAGAAAAGAATTCATTTAGGTGGGGCATGTCAGCGCAAGGACTGAGAAACATACATTTTGTTTCAGCAGCAAATACTACATTTAGGTGCCAAAGTTAAGGACCTACAGTGTGAAGCTGCTGAATAAATTCTCCCAGAAGCTGAACCCTACCACACATGTCATTCATTTAAATAATACATTTTTTCTTTCCAACATGTGGGAATTCCCCTGTGGTAACATGTCAAAATGATCCATTCATACCTTGTAGGTGCTGCCGGGGTGTGCGGAGCAATGAAGACTGAAGGTGGAACATTTCTGTAATTGCTACCTGCATTCTTGTCTGTGGGCCAGCAACATACCCTAGCTTGAGTTATTGATTTCATCATGCCTGGGTACTGAAGGAAAATTTGGCTTCTCTACTTGGACATTCCAGAACTCCAGAATACAATTCTGGATCTCCTCCCTCCTGAAGATTCAGAGAAGTTTTTACTAGTAGATTCTCTTTCTATTCACCTGGTTGTGCATGTTGACTGGATCAGATCTGCGGTTTGAAAGATAATGAGTGAATAAGTAATTCCCATTGAAGAAATACAAACCAAAACCATTTTCCATAACATCTTAGGAGTAGTTTTGTAGAATTCCTGTTTTAACAGAGGTTTGCATTTCATACCACAGAGTATGGAATGCAGCACATCCACTACCTATAGCAGGAGTAGCACATCTTACCTTCACAGCTTCTTCCAGACTTATCAGACTCCTCATGTCCTAGAAGCTGCGCCCTCTGCAGTAGATTGTCAAAGCAATAGGCTTCTGTTGATGCTGTGGTCAGTCTGGACCAATCGACTTGTTATCCACTACTATTCTCCCTGTGCAGATCCCAAATTTGAAAGCCCAGGATTTTGTTAGTTCAGGTTAATGCTGTACTACAAGCAACCTAAAGGAACTCATTCACAGAAACTCCAAAGCAAATCTCACTGAATAGACCAACTCCGTGTCATACAAAGTACAGTATTTGTGTGGAAGTCTTTTGCATCTTAATGTGGGCAGTATTGTTTCTAGGGCTATTATGAAAACAGTAAGATTTCCGCCAACTGACCAGCTACATTTGAGTTTCTTGACAAGGCACTAAACATCATGAATCCAATCACTGTGCTCTCTCCATAACATTAGAGAGGCTTTTAATGGCTCTAATAGGATCGGAAACCATTCATTATAATTCTTCAAACAAGCATTTGATTTTCCCAGAAATTAGTTTCCACGGGAAAAGTCTTTAGAGTTCATGTTAAAAATATTTGAATGACAGCTTTTATTAATAGAAAAATATATATTTACAGTCAATACTGTTACCTTAGATTGCAGCTCTTCCTATTTCTTGAGCTCAACTGAAAGTGCGACATTGCTAAAAACAAATCATTCAAGATCTGTGCACATATTCAAGTAAGTTGTAACATGCACAGCCGGGGGTTTGTTCCTGCCATATACAGGATCCCAGTTACAAACAGAGCGGGTTTTTTTCCTTTGCTTAGCAATTATGCTGTAGCATTCTTAGGATGTGTTTACAATCAGTTTAATGCATACATTCTTCTATATTTATGTGGCACCATGTGTTGCCAGGATGGAGAACCACCACAAACACAGTTACAATCAGCAGTTATGGGTGTATCTGCAAAGCCAGACTCAAGCTCACCAAGGAATAGCTCAGGCCAGATTGCGTTTGACTACTTTGACCATTCCTTCTTTTTGAAAGAAAAAAAACACACAACATTACAAATTGCTAAGGTTTACCCAGTGCTGCACAAGAAAGAGGTTGGTAGTGAACACCTATCCATGCTTGATTATACTGCAGAGCTAAAATGAGTATTGGTTCATCACAAAAAGATACAAACTGAAATGAGATAGCTAGAGATACAGAGGCTTCGGACCAGCTGCATTAAATAGGGATGGTTGTAGAACACTCAAAATTCAGCTTTGCATGTGCATGTTGACACGAAAGTGACACTGAGAACACGTGTCCAGGAACACGGGAACACCTACCGGCTTCAAGGAATTAGCCCACTGCAATGGCAAGTGGTCCAGGAATTGCTTGTACGGCCTGTATGAGTTAGGTGAGAAGTTATGTGCACACACACACTATGAAACAAACACAAAACCAGACCACAGAGAACAAGAAGCCCTACTCGTAGCTCAACACATTGTGACTAATAGCTAGTAGATAGTACGCAAGTAACTTGTCATGCTCAGTGTATTTAAACTATGAGAGCATTGCCCTCCTGTGTCCAGATGAAGCAGGGCTGCATTGAACATGTGTGTGGCTCTTTGTAAAGGTTCTTCTACAGGCTGCTCAGCAGTAGCGTAGAAACTTTCTTTCCCAATGTAGTGGAAGTACCTCAACTACATACATTGCACTTGGGCTTTAAATGCACTGTCTTCTTTTTCTGCATCAATGCCACTATCCTGACCTTTTCGCCAAAAACAGAAAGAAAAAATATATATATCACATTAAAATATATTATCCTTATCCTTGCCTGATCCTTCACTGATACAGGTGAATCAAACAGCAGAATAATCATCAGAAGTTTAAAAAGGAAAGATCTTTAGAAAGGTCACAAAGACAGTCTATACTACAGCACAATCGATGTAGGCTTCCACACACTATTCAGCTTAGCTCTGAGAGATTCCAGAGAAGAATAATAGAGACATTTCAACCCCTCCAGATGTACGGTGTGGATCCAGAGCTAGTTTTGCTGACTTTAAGCCTGCAGGACTGTTTGTTCGGTTTCCACATATCTGGTCCAAGCATGCATATGCTGTATAAAGTGGCTATTTGTTTCAAGGCTGAAGTGAATTGATTCCTCACAGTTTGAACAATTAAAATGAAACATCAATCCATAAAAAGAACACATGGATATCTGTGCATTTATGTGCCAGGAGAAGTAAAGGAAGGGGCTGCAGATCTAGCATCAGGTAAAGGCTGGTGTGTAAAGTGAACACTGTAATGTACAGCTTTAAAAAAATACATACAAGAATTGCACATAGATCCATAGGAGCGAAGCACAGGCTCATAACTAGGGCTGTCTGCTTTCTATCACCCAGGTCGGAATACTGGGTATCACTTTTTGCCCTGCATCCAGACCAGTTCTTCAGAGCGCTTCAGGAAGCAATTCAGAGCCTAGCAATACTGAGCAAAGCTACCGTCTGTACAGCTGTGGAGGTTCCAGAGGAAACGGCCCTGAGGTCAGGGAAGGAAGGAAGAAGGGAGGAAGTCAGCAGTGGCCTCTCGCAGGGAAGAGCTCCTTCAGGTTGAGATTTTAAAGATGCTGTCTCTGATCCCAATTCCTGCTCTAGTCCCAAACTCTGCAGTGCTCTTGGTGCTATCCTAACAACATCCCAGTTTCAGGGTGTTGTCTATAGCAATCTTGGAAAACACTAGTTACAACAGACAAGAGATAAGCAGCCAAACACCGCTGTGGGGAAAATGGATCACGATACTGTTAGTTGTGGCTGCCAAACTTAACAGCTCCCTCAATAATTAAACAAGTGGTTTTGCCCCCTTGTTTTTACCCTTCAGAGAACTGTGTCTGCAGTAAAAGCGTCTCCATGTGGCCTGTTAGCTACACACAGACAAGCTCTAAACATTTCTATCTCCTGCCAACATACCAGCAGAGCCAATTTCAGTCCCACTTTGCAATATGGCACAAGTGACAAGAGCAGACCAAAATAAAACAGAAGAGGTGGCTGTTATTTTTATCCCAGATTCATAGCAGTGATTGTCAGAGAAGGTTATGTACGTCCTATCCATTGCAAGTCAGGCTTTAGTGCCTTTTGCGATGGAAGGGGAATTTCAATTGCCCACCATGTGTTGTACTGTTCTTGTATAAACATGGTTATAGCTACAGTACATCAACAGTCCAGGCTTGTGAATGTCATGTAGGAAATGGGATAGACAAAGTGTGCATAGTCTGCTTTTTAATGCAGAGGTCTTAAGCTAAGGGTAATGGTCTGATTAAGGCAGTGTTGTTGAAATCAGGGCTTCGTTATTAGAAAGGAGATGGGTAGGCAGTGAGTCAGAGAAGGAGGGAGGAGGACTGAGCACAGATGCTTACTGCCCACTGAGACTCGCTGCAGTCAGGAAGGGAGCCACAGCTGGGGAGGGAAAAGAGAAGGCATAAAGTATCAGAGAAAGATCAGAATCTGTTTGGTTGAGACTGGGGGGGACTGACCGAGCTGAGGGCAAATTTTGCATGGTATGTGGCATGGAAGCAAATGAGTGTCTTGTGGCATGGTGGATCACTCATCTCACAACTAATCCATCTCTGCTTATGGTCATTGCTATTCACTAACTAATGCTACATACAGAAATGACAGAAGCTCACCAGCAGAGGAGGGCAATTTGCTTACTGCAGTGGTAGAAATAGTGGTATCAAAGTTTGCTCTCCTTTTCAGCCAGATATTAATCAAGTTACCTACTGTCTGATCCAAATGCAGTCACGTACATGTAATCAATCCCTAACAGGCCTGGCAAAAAAGGTAACGTTTCTGTCATACTGGGTACGGGATGAAATTTCTCCACTTAGAACCTATTTGCTCAGGGTTGCTGGCTTTGATATCTAGGCTATTTCTTAACACTCGTATGAAGTGTGAGCCCTAGGGCAAGCTGGAGGGAGGGCTGGGGTGGGGGTGGGAGGCGCTTCACGAAAAGCAACAGGCTCTACGAACTAGTGCTGCTGCATGATTCTCACAATGCGGTGAAGTGAGTCTGTAGTGGCAAAAGCCAGGTACTGACAACAGAGCCAGTCTTCCAGAATAATTCCACAGTCCCTGTCCAAGGACTTTTCTGCAAACTTAATCATCAGCAGCGTCCTTTTTATATCCAGCCAGTTCTGAAGCACAGCATCTCTGCGCGAGGTGTTGGAAGATGTACTTAGAGCGTGGAACAAGTCCTCACGTGGACCCCAAAGCAAACACTGAAGGATTCCCTTTGCTTCTGATATCAGGATCCTCTCCGAAGGGTTGGGATTCAGCAGGCAGCTGGCAAGTTGTTGAAGCCCTTGAGAGTAGAGGGAACGGCAAGGAATCTTGGGGAGGTCAGCACGAGTATACTCCTTCTCCTTCAGCTCTGGATTCTCATCAAAGGGGTTGGGTAAGTGCAGCATTTCATAGATGAGGATGCCAGTCTGGAACTCATCACACTTTTTGTACTGGGTTGCAGTGATGATTTCTGGAGCAAGGCGGGACTGATCCCGTAGGACTTCAGGATCCACCATATGACTCTTCTGCTTGGCTTGGGAGAAATTACTCACTATTAATCTGGCTGGGCAAGCAGTGTTGGGACTGGCCTCCATGGACTCGGAGCTCAGAGGGCTGCCGCCTGGTCTAGAATGAACAAGCAGCAGATTCTCTAAGCGGAGATCACAGTGTGTGATATGGTAGGGTTTCAGGTGCTCCAGGCCCAAACACAGCTGTAGAAGGAGCAGGCAGACCTGCCTCTCATATAAATCTGGGCTCTTTGCATGGCGGGGTGCAGATTCTCGCACAAAGTCGGCCACTGTTAAGTATGGGACCTCCCGCGTGATGACCACAACGCGGCTGCGTGGCTTGCTGATGGTCCCCTGGTTGCTTGAGCTGTCTTTCTGTGAAGCCTCTGGACTGGTAGGAGTGTCTCTGTTCTTCTGCTCAGGCTCTTTCTCCTCTTCTTCCTGCTCTTCTTCTTCCACCTCCTGTGCATCAGCATCCTCCCACGGAAGGAGACGAACTGGCACTTCTGCAAGGAAATGGCCACAGTCCTGTTGGATGTTAAAGTTGATAGCCAGGCTCTGCCGGATAGACAGGCTGTGATAATACTGCTGGGATTCCTTAGCTTTGCTCTTACAAATCTGGGGAAGAAAAGACAACAGACATAACACTTAAATTTGTAAATTATATATCTATATATATATTTAATATGTACTTTGTTGGTGGGTATTCACAGTGTAACCCTAAACACAAACAGTGAAAAAGTGCTTTCCTAAGCTGACCTTGGAAGCCTATCTTAAGGCACATGAACACTCTCCATTGGATAGTGAGCAAGTGCAGGCGAACACGTGCAGACAGCTCTCCCTGTGCGTACATTATTCACTGGAAAATACAGTTCAGGCCGGTTGCACTCCTGGTCAGAATAGCAGCTGACACATGGCAAACGCACCATGAAGCTTACTTTGCAAGTGTTGTTTATCCATATAGTTCTATTTTGTGTTCTTCTCGCAGCTTGGTGCGAAGCTTGAACAAGGTAAAAATAATCAATGGCAATAGGAGATAAACCAAACATGCACAGAATATCTGAGGGTACGACCAAAAGATTGCAGGACTGAGCACAGCATAAGAAGTTACCACCTGGGGGCTGAGCTAAGTGACTGGATGCATGGGCTTTGCCCACTGTCATTGGAAACTGCAATCTATCAGCTGCAGCTGTGTCAAGCTAACACATCATGTCTGCAGTGAAGGGTGTATGTGCGCATGGCAGAGGCTGTTGGCAAGTGGACTTGCTCTGCCTGAGATGAGGAATGGAAACTCAGTAGAACATGGTACCTTAACTGCGTTGATCCTAAGTATATGTTTTTATTTTGCCATGTAGAGCTGTATTTAATTCTGTCCAGCAATATCTTGTTGATATGTACATTATCACCATAATAATTATCCTTAATAACTGTTGCCACTGCCATAACAACTGGCTGCTCCAACCCCCTGACAACAGTCACTGGACAGCCTCTGTTCTAAGGCACTTACTGATTACCATTACAGCCTTACGAATCCTCAGGTGTGTTCAGCTTTGCATGTCAACCTTAGTTCTACTGACTTCAGGGAGATCATTTGAAGTGTGTAAAGTTGAGTGCATGTTGTAAGCTTTACAAGGTTAAAGCCCAAGCATTCAGTTGGTATAATGCACCAACAGGTCTTAACTGCAAAGCTCAAAGGAAGAGAAAATAGGAATACATCTCACTAAACCCCAAAACTTTCAACTTTTATATACTTATGTGGCTAAGAAATATAGTTCAATGGGGGATCTAGTGTTCTGCTTATTGATGAGAAAAGTGCATTGGCAAATGATCATATGAAAGGAGACACAAGTAGTAACAGTATTTTGACTGTTTGTCTTTGATACCATGCCTTTAGACTTCCCTGCATATTATGTACACAGTGGCTTAAACTGACTGTTCATAACTGCTATGCAGAAACAAATGTCAAAAATGCATTTTCTGTCCATTTTATTTGAGTAAGCAAGGTCATAATTCTGTGGAAATGCTGAGAATTGCCCTGTTTGGACAGTGGCTCTTGCCAATTCGTATTTGCAAGTATATTTTATCCTGTTAGAGGTAAAGTCAGTTCCCCATGGGAAGTTCCCCCCTCCCTTCCCTCAAGGGTTACAAAAGTTTAAACAAATATAGTAAAAAGACAGCATTAACCTTTGAATTATACATAAAAAGAAAATTCCAGCTGATTGTGTCTGGGAGACACTGATTTATCACATACTTAATACTGCACAGAAGGCAGAAGTAGAAAAGTGTTATATAGACCCTACCAGCATGTATCAAATCAGAGTGGGAGAACAGCTATTAAGGAAAATGGAATAATTTAGTCTTCCATGCCCTGCAAGTCCATGGCCTTTTTCCTGTACAGCCAACCATGGGAATAATAAATTCCAACTGCAGAAAAAGTTCAGGGTGTTGTAATCCAGCCTTTAGGTTTAAAAATACTTAAGTGACCTAATCCAAAATACAAACCCATTCTGAAAGAGTTTCAATTTTAAGGTCAAGCTTACTTGCTGGTAAGAAAAGTGCAAATAAGCATTAACCCTTAGCTTTTGTACTATACTATATTCTGTTAGGAATATATATAAGGTGGGCTGATGCCAACCTGATGAAGTTTAACAAGGCCAAGTGCAAGGTCCTCCACCTGGGTCGGAGCAATCCCAGGCACAGCTACAAGTTGGGAAGGGAAGAGATTCAGAGCAGCCCTGCAGAGAAGGACTTGGGGGTGTTGGTCAATGAGAAAATGAACATGAGCCGGCTGCAGTGTGCGCTCGCAGCCCAGAAAGCCAACCGTATCCTGGGCTGCATCAAAAGGAGTGTGACCAGCAGGTCGAGGGAGGTGATCCTGCCCCTTTACTTTGCTCTCGTGAGACCTCACTTGGAGTATTGTGTGCAGTTCTGGTGTCCTCAACATAAAAAGGACATGGAACTGCTAGAGCAAGTGCAGAGGAGGCCACGAGGATGAGCAGGGGACTGGAGCACCTCCCGTATGAAGATAGGCTGGGAAAATTGGGGCTGTTCAGCCTGGAGAAGAGACCTCATAGCAGCGTTCCAGTACCTGAAGGGGGCCTATAGGGATGCTGGGGAGGGACTCTTCATTAGGGACTGTGGTGATAGGACAAGGGGTAATGGGTTCAAAGTTAAACAGGGGAAGTTTAGATTGGATCTGAGGAAGAAATTCTTTACTGTGAGGGTGGTGAAGCACTGGAATGGGTTGCCCAGGGAAGTTGTGAATGCTCCATCGCTGGCGGTATTCAAGGCCAGGCTGGACATAGCCTTGGGTGGCATGGTTTAGTGTGAGGTGTCCCTGCCCATGGCAGGGGGGTCGGAACTGGATGATCTTAAGAAAAGGAATCACCAGTTCATAATTTCAGTCCTAGGCAGCCTATTTTTCTACTTACTTCAGAAAAGGGCTCTCAAATGGTACAACAGCAGCTCTCCCAGGCCTCTGGAGGTGGTGATGCTTCCTTCTGATTTACAAACGACTGGCCCTGCACCCCTGCACCAAAAGGCACTCAGCTGTTAGGACGGAGTATGCTGCCTTTGCACTCATTCCCTTTTCCTCTGAGCCAGCAGAACTGGCCTGATCTGTATGCTGCCAGCTGGATCCTTCCTAAGGAATGCCTTTCCAGCCTACTAAAAACACCCCAAAAGTGAGTTGTCCTTCTCTGTCTTCTCCTTTCTCTTCCTTCCTGCTATTCAGTTCAAAGCCTATTTTACAAAGTAAACTGATGGCCCTTCTCCTAGCTGGTATATTAAAAAATATCAATTCCTACCTTTCAACATTACACTTTCACACTTGGGAAATGTAATTTTCTCCCTCTTTGTTGCCTTCTTTTCCCTCATTCCAACCCTCATTCCTCCTATCTTTATTTCTGACTCTCCAATTCTTGTTGATCTTTTCTGGGTTCTCCCCATTTTTTACATCTTTCTGAAGAGTGGTACCCTATAATGAATACAGTATTCCAGTGAAGACCTCTCCAGCATCAAGCAGAACAGAGCTTTGTTTGTAATGATCCTTGTAACACTTCCCAGAGTGACCAAGTCACAGTATTAACTCCATTGTTGCTGTGGTCCATGGAAACCTTCAGAGCAGTGCCCACTTTCAAGTCCGAATCCACAGCACAAACTTTCCCCAAAGTCACTTTTAGGAGTTTCAGACTCCTCTCTTTATACCAACAAAACAGAAATGAAAGGCTAAATACTATTATGATTAAAATCAATACTAAAATGACTGCATTCGAGAAAACTGTTTCCCCCTCCTTTTTCTGCTGCTAAAGAAGATAGCCAATAAGCCCACAAATGCCCAATAGAGATGGGTTTTGGATAGTTTTACTTCTCTTGTTTGAGACGGGGAAGTATATGGGTACATGAACGTGCATGCACTGTCTACAAAGTCAAAAGAGCTAAGATCTGATTAGAGAGGTATTTTCTGCTTCTTGCTTTTGGTTTATGAACAGCATGACAAGGGGTAATGGGTTTAAACTTAAACAGGGGAGGTTTAGATTGGATCTGAGGAAGAAATTCTTTACTGTGAGGGTGGTGGGGCCCTGGAATGGGTTGCCCAGGGAAGTTGTGAATGCTTCATCCCTGGCGGCGTTCAAGGTGGGGTTGGACATAGCCTTGGATGGCATGGTTTAGTGGGAGGTGTCCCTGCCCATGGCAGGGGGGTTGGAACTCGATGATCTTAAGGTCCTTTCCAACCCTTACTATTCTATGATTCTATGATTCTATGAAGTGAGAAGTGGAAGAGGCAGCTGGGTTATTTAAGGCTGATTAAATAGCTGACTATAGAAACAAACACTAAAATCTGTGCACTAGATGCTTTGTACTTGCCCAGGGGAATGGACAGCTGGGCTACCTGCAAGCTGCACCCCAAAACTGGAGTATGACAACAAACGGTCACCTGTCCGAATTCAGAAAGCGCTTTCTAAAAGACAAACCTGCAATAAGCTAATACTCCTGCAAGCATCTGGCTGCTCTTCAGGCTTCTGCTGTGAAATGCAGCTGCTTGAGTCCAGGTAACTCCTAGGGCTTTAGACTGGACGGCTCACATTCCTATTTACCACTGTCTCATTAGAATGAGGAAAATGTACTACAAGCAGTGGAGACGGAGCAAATTTTCTTACTGATCTATTCAAAGACAGCTTATAGAATATGAATTTAATTTACTGACAAACTTCTTGTACTAGTTATCATTTTTCGAGTTGCAGATTCTACTCACAACTCTATTTTACATTCCCATTTTGCAACGGAGTGCTCAATGTTAGTGTTTAATACTGTTAATGGGTAATAATGTTCACCCTAGCATTTTGTATCAGAAAAACTCTGTATTCCAACTTGTATTGGAATAGCATTTTCAAAATGGTTAGAGTCAGTAATGCAACCAAAGCCGAGATTTACATTTGAAAAGATTTAGGGAGCAGTGTTTTGGACTGCCTGTGATGCATTGCTAAAGGAGTGGATACAGAGCTTTTCTGTTTGTGACAGATAATGCTGTGCTGAAACTGTGAGCAAATATATGGCCCAGTTTTCTTTGCATGATTTTTAAAGCTTTTGTCTGTTAACCACCCTAAAAAACCATGGAAAGCCTGTTGCCTTTTACACACCTCGTATGTCGAATTCCTATGGTTTTGGGCATGGGAAAAGTGAAAAGGTGAAAATACCTGGACTGAAACACCAACAGAAAGTAGGACCAATCCCTCATTTACCATTTGCTTTAGTGAAGTACAATCAGCTGAGCTATGAAGATATGGTATGTGATAGGAGCTGAAAGGAAGGTGTTGATAAGAGCTTGGCAAATCTCATTTCGAAAGCTGATAAAGAGCTGGTTGTTCAAAAGATGAAGCAATGTTGGTAAAAAGCCTTTCCACATGATGCAAGAAAACAATGAGGAAAAAAAAGCAGAGATCCAAGTAGGAAGGAATGGAGACTTCCTGTCTTCCTTTTCACTGGGATGCACTGTCATCATGTATCTTTACTTTGGTGCATCCATATGAACTAAACTTCAGTCACATTTCTAGGGGTGGGAACAAGTTTCTGTATATCCCACCAGTTCCATTTTCTCCCCTCTGCTCCCATCCCTAAGAAGCGAGATTGTAATGGTTCAGAGTGCCTAAAAACTGTTCTGCATTACCTTTTCTTTCTCCTTTATGAGGCCAGTAGCCTACTGTGCCATCAGCTGACTTCCACTTTACCAGCAGGGAATCTCATTTCCACTCTGTCCTATGCGTTTTCCAGGGCGTCAGTGAACTTAAAGCACGATGAATATTGTGGGAAATGAATTTACAAATGCTGAAAATGAGAAGCACAGATCACAAAGACTGCACCATCTGTGCTGCTGCGTTGGATTGCACAGAGGGACAACTGCAAATGAAATTCTGTGCGGAACGAAAGCTTGCTAATCCCAAACTGATAGCTTGTTCTTGGCACAACCTTGTTTCCCAAGGAGGCCAGTTTGATCTCTGATTGACCTCATTTTCTTGATCTGGCCTTGGAACAGAGCTTTGACTTTTTAATGACGTGCCAAAATACAGGATTCTGAAGGGGGCTATAGGGATGCTGGGGGGGGACTCTTCATTAGGGACTGTAGTGAGAGGACAAGGGGTAACGGGTTCAAACTTAAACAGGGGAAGTTTAGATTGGATATGAGGAAGAAATTCTTTACTGTAAGGGTGGTGAGGCCCTGGAATGGGTTGCCCAGGGAAATTGTGAATGCTTCATCCCTGGTGGCGTTCAAGGTGGGGTTGGACATAGCCTTGGATGGCATGGTTTAGTGGGAGGTGTCCCTGCCCATGGCAGGGGGGTTGGAACTGGAGGATCTGAAGGTCCTTTCCAACCCTAACTGTTCTATGATTCTACACTGCTGTGACTGAACTCAGGACAGGCTGAAAGATGAACGTGTAGAGCTTTATTTTCATCTGAAGTATGAAGTTCTGGGATGACCTTTAGTAACTCTCCTGCCAAGAAGCTCCACGAGGAAGCTGAATTACCAAAACCCCACCTTAGCACGCTGCGACAAACTAAACAGCTTGAAAATAATAGGCAGCTGCAACAAGGAAACTGTCAGCCGTATTCAGCCCAGTAACTATGCACTTCTGCATTGCTCTGTTTTGTGCTTGTGACAGGAGCCTTAGCACAAGACCTAAGGGTTTACTGCTAGAACTGATGCTGCTGCACCGTATCAGTCAAAGCAATAAATTTAACTGCTCCTTTTCAGCTGTTTGCACCTCTGCAATTCCTGTTATCCTGCCTGAACTGCATCACAACATGTGCTGTGGCCAGAAAACAAGCTGCAGGCCGTAACCACGCTGGATTTGACGGCTGTATTGTTCCATGTGGACTCTGAATCATGTGTCTATGATATCGTACAGTAATTTCCTTGTGAGTTTAATACTGAAAATGGCAGTAGTTTACACCAGTGACACAATAATCACCTTGTCTGTTACTCATCCTGAGTAATCTATTTTTTCCCCAATAAAAAAGATGTGTCATATCACTGCCTTATTCAATCTCTGTACAGATGCTAAGAACCAAACTGTTCCAGACCACTTTGTACAAAAGCTTGTGCTCTCTGCTGCTTTCACTTTAACGTAACCTTTCTACTACATATTTGGAATTACTGATAAGACTGTGGTTTCAGATGAATGTTTACCCATATTGCCCCAGATCTACCTTAGTGGTACTGCACTTAGTGAAGGAAAATTACTTCAGGGACTAGAATGTTATGGAAACCTTTCCTGTATGGGAACGTCTGCTTTTTCCATTTGGAAAGGGAGTTTTCTGCTCCTGACTTATTTACTGGTTTCACTTACATTTCAGTCAAAATAATTTCCACATGACTTCCTGCAACATTTTTGGCACAGGATGTTTACTGGCAGATTAGGTGAGAGTGAAGCAAAAAGCATAGCACAATGCTTTGAAACAACACACTGCTTCAGACAATGCTTCCTCAAGCATCTGCAGCGACAGAGCAAGTTGTGCCCTTCACCAAGTTTATCAGAGCATCTTTGGTGATGCCCCCAAAACATAAAGGCGCACTGGTACATGCATTTGCGCAGAAGATTCATCCTGCTTCGTTTAGCTCAGCAGTAGTCAAATAGTGAAAGCTTAATTTTTAACAGTGCTTTTGTAATTCTACTTCTGGAGATACAATCTTAAAACGTGATTTGTTTTTTTTACTTGTGCTTTAAGACTTAACACTCTTTGGAGTGAATCTTTTGTTGTCTGCAAAGGCAATAAGAATTCAGAAATTCCATTGTCACATCTTTTGGTCACATTTTTTCCTCAAACCTAGTATTAGAATCATAGAACTCAAGGAGTGTCTGACTTGTTGCTTGGGTAGTTCTGTAGAACTCAAAAGAGCTACAGAAATTTACACTGTGTGGCTCCATATACGCTTTCAAAGTGTATTCCTAAGACTTGATAAAAACCAACAGGAAGACTATCTTTTGGATTCAATAGGCCAGTAATTTTAATCTCACTATTTTTGCCATCCTTTTTTGGGGATGAGGGATTTAAAATGGCAGGAACACATAGCTCATTTGTTGGAGATATTCTGTTACTTAATTTGACTCACTCAGAAAATACCCATGCTGATCAAACTGGTGTATCTGTTGAACCTAAATTCCCAGATCTCTGTGTAATGTAATAGCAATCTGTTGTCATGAGATTTTGTACAGATCTGCTCCTCGGCTGATGACTTAGAAGTCAAAGATCAGCTTGGGGCAAATGTTAAGGCAGTCTCTTCACACATCCCATTAAGCAATAGGGAGGGGATTTTCAAGAGCAACTTCCTCTCATTGTAACAGCACAACAGCTCTTGGTGACCTCCAGCTCAAGGACATTTTGTGGCTCCTTCGCTCACTCTCAAGGCCATCACACCTATTACACTGCAGTGAATTTTGTTAGTCTGAGAACTACTTTTGAGACATCTGAATGAGGAGATATAAAAAAGCACACATTTGACCATGCTAGATTGCTGTTCTTTCTTCAAGCTTTCTACAACTGATTTAGGAGAACACTAGATAAAAACCCAACTATGTAGGACTTGCCTATCAGGGAATACTTTAAGGGCACATGCATACAGTGCAAAGAGGAATCACATAAGTGATAACCCAAACCTGACTATATAGAAAAATACCACGTTGGGTCCTCGCAGCAGCTATTTTTGCATTATTCTACTGAAACCAAAAATTGAGTAATGCCAGGCTGCTGATTCTGCACCCAGAGCAGATTGCCAGATATATTCATGGTCTGGTTCTGAGCCGTCTTGTACCACTGGACGTGGCATCCGCAAGAAACCCGTATTTCATTGCACATCTTACAAAAAAAAGGTCCTTGATGATTAAAGAACTACGAATGGTTATGCCAACAAATCTGCCTTAGGAAGATGCCTTTTCAAGTCTCAGAAGAACATATCAGTTGTACCAGTCTTACCTTTTCATCTTTCCTGTAAGCGATGATGCAGGAGTGATAACATTTTGTCCCTGTAAAGCACCACCCTTCCGAGAATGTCAACATTCTCTATAAGCAATAATTGATTGGGCCTCACACACCTATCTATGCTGGGTAATAAATGTTTTATCTTAAGTTTCAACAAGGAGGAGTCAAACATTCAATGATTTACTCAAGGTCACACAGGAAGCCTGATAGCACTGAGTCTCAGCTGTCTTTCTTACTATCATCCTCCCAGATAAGCATTGAGAACTGTAGAGATACAGCTCTCAGAATGAACAACCTATATAAAAGACCATAAAGTAACAACATCTAGTGAGACAACTGCCAACTATTCATTAAGAGATAAGAAGTAAATCTAGTAAATCTTATTTCTGTTACGTGTTAGCTGAAGACTAAACTAGACCCAAATCAACTGAATAGTAAAAGGCCACAAAACACTGACACGTTCCACTTTTTTTAGTACAGCTTATAAGAAAATACTGATGGCTTGAGAGAGCTTCTGGAAGGCTGGTGATTAACACTGATAAAAACAGAAGACCTTGTATGGGAGCATAAAGACATATTAGCCTAGACTGTACATTTAAAATTACATGGCTCTGAAAGCTGAGAACTTTGAAATCTTTCCTAAGACAGATGTTTCAGTATCGTCTGCCTGCAGATGAACTGAAGGATTATGCATTGCAAGCTTCCAAAAGGCTGCTGATACACGTTAAAATAATACAGCATTTTCTTCAGTGTTTAATTAAACACTGATCATGGTAAAGGTTGAGTTGTGTTGATTTTGTTTTAGTGATTTTGGAGCTGCAATAGAAACAGATGAAACTTAAACAGCAGATACCTACGCAACCCAGGCTCCTTGTGAGAAGGAAGGGCCTGTGTCCTGGGAATCTTACTTTCCATACAGTGCTGCCGCAAGAAGCAAGCACGTATACTCATCGGGCTTATCACTACTGATGTGTTGCAGGTCATTTGTCACTGATGTGGAGCGTTACTGTTTTCCAAGCCCCTCTTACCTTGACTGCATAGTTGTTGAGAGGATCTTTTGCGTAAGAAGCCGGGTAGTAAACTGCATCGCCTGCCTCGCAGCATGGCTTGTCACTGGTCAGCCTGAAATCCGACCAGCTGTCCACTCCGAACCGCAGCTGGTCCTTCTGGCCGGCCATGAACAAGTCTTCACATTTAAGTGCCAGCTTCTTCAGTGAATCAGCGTGGAGGCTTCGGATCTTACCGACCACCTCCTCCCGGTTCTCAATTCCTCGATAAAGTGCTTGTCTCTGCGGCTTCTGGACTCCTTTGCCCTGCTTCGTGTGCGAGATGCGCTTCCCTGTTAGAGACTCCATGCTATTGGAACACCGGTCCTTAATACTGATAGTGGTTAGGCTGGAAACACTGTTAGTTGCTGAGGTGGTTGCTCTTAGCTTTTCTGTAGGCCTGTCCAAGGAATCTCCTGACTCGTTGTCCAGTATCTTGAGCTCCAGGCTGACAGAAGAGCAGCCACTGCTTGCTTCCCAGTTGGTGTCAATATCGTAGGTGGGATTTGCCACAATGCACAGGTTGTTCTCCAGAGCCTGCTTCTGGAGATCTCTGGGAGTTGGCTCTGTGTTAGCTCTCAGAATGGTTTTCTTTGGCAGTGGAGGTGGTGTTGGCTGTAAGATGTTCATTGTCTCCTGGTCTACTAGTCCTCCAAAGGCAATGGCATCATCCAAAGCTCCCTTTGGCTGCCTCGGCTGTTTTGGAGGTATCATGGCTGCTCTGGACTGTCCTGTGTAATAAGAAGATAATAGTAAGAGAAGATTAAAGCGCTGTGCATCTGCTGCTCATATTCGTGCTCTACAAAGAACTTGAAGGCAAAAAAAAATAAAATGCGACAAGGGCACCCCAACATTTGAAGAAAACCTAAATCTATACCAGAAAAGATGAACGCATGAGAGATCAAAATGACCAAAGCACATATATATATATTGTCACATACAGTCTTTAATTTGACCACAGCCTGTATATTCAAATCGGCTTCAGTGCCAGCAACGCTGCATATTACATCCCATAGCATTAATGACAAGAAGTGTAAGCAAAACCCAAACATCCATTTTGGCACTTGGGCAAAATTCCAGTGTCAGTAATTCCAGCCAGCCTCCCGTAATTCCTTCTCCAGTCAATCAAGTGTAATATTCCTCCTTACTTCCTGTTCAGATGTGCTAAAACTATCGGTGGATGCTGCTAAGTGGCTCTGAGTACTATTTCTTTGAGATTCCAAATGGCAGGTCAGACACAAAAGCATGGGATTTGCACTGACAGACTGGTTTCAAACATTTGTGTGCTTCTAGGGAAGATAAACTTCCAGTCATGTGCTTTGGATGGCTTTTTGAGAGGACAATTATGTTTTGTAACTGCCAGAGTCCTTGAAATGAAGAATAAATAAATTACTATCCTATAACAGAGAATAAAACCCACTAAGCAGACAATACAAATGACCAACTGGCTGCTCTGGGACAATTAAACACTTGTTATTCATATAAAAATGAGATTTTCCCACTCTTAATAATCAACCACTACTTTCAGAGAAATTATTCTCTAAGTTTTCTACTGCTCCTGTGAGGTTCATTGACTCTTGTGGGTAAAGTAGGAAGCCAATTCTTACAGTTGCAACACAGCAGCCATGAAATGGATGCTCTGTGTAATTGCAGCTGAGCATCTTTCTAATAAGGGAGCAGCAAGTAGAAAGACACTGTGGCTATATGACTGCTTATAATATCTGCTGAATCATAAAATCATTTAGGTTGGAAATAACCTTTAAGATCATGGAGTTCAACCATTAACCCAGAAATGCCAAGTCCACCACGTCTTTGTAAAGAAAGGGCTGAACTGGAATGCTGAACCTAACTGGGGGATCTCAGATTCAGATTAGAATTACATCACTTTGGTCCATAGTAAATAATAAATGACTTTGCTGTCCATGAAAAGAAAACCCAACAGCTGCCTTTCCACTGGAAGATATGTTGTTACAGCTTTTATGAATACTATAGAATTTAAGATCCTCTTGGCCAGGATGCACAAAAACCTGAACACTGAGTTAGAACGCTGAAAAGGACTTCCTAGATTCAGAAGATCAGGGAGGGCTGTGTTGTTATGTATCCACAAACAGAATAGCACTGGCTCTTGAATTCTTAACATTCAATCTCTTTTCAACCATTCTAGAAGAGACGGCATCACAAATGGAAGCTGTATCTCCATATTTTGTTTAAGCTCAAGAAGCCCTCAGAAGATTCTTACGGATTTTGTGATATGCATGGATATTGTGAGAAACCTGCACATGATAGGGGGGTTGGAACTAGATTCTCCTTAAGGTCCCTTCCAAGCCATTCTAAAGTAGCTTAAAAAGAATTAGCAGCCAGGGGACCTGCTACCACTCCTTTGTGATCTTGCTCTTGCAGTGAGCATGCTCTGATAGCAGCTCCTCCTCTCACCAGTTGAGATGCTGCAGCATCTACCACTGGAGCCAGCTGAGCAGAGCAGGAACCCTTATCACAAAGTTACTTTCTACAGAGTGGCATGATTCAGAGACAAAAGCAGAATCGATGTCTGGATGTCAAACACTCCACCAGATGCCACAGGCTTTTGCTTACTCCTGAGACAAGTTCACTCACACTTCATATTCAACTTTCTTGCTCATCCAAACATGCGTTGTCTTCCCCAATTGCTTACTCTTACAAAATCTGTGACCTATGTACTTGTACCCATGGCAGTATTCTGTGTTAAAGATCCCTTGCCCATTTTCTCATTCTTACCCTCTTCCCCACTACGCTAAAATAGCCTGCTTCTTATTTCGGGAGGCAGTTTCCCAATACATGTTGCTTCTGTGACTGGCTCATCCAAGGACTTCACAGATGCTAGAGAGAAACAGCGAGATGCACATCTCCAGCAGTAGCAGCACAAGCTCTCTCCAAGAAAGGTAAGATTTATAGCAGTGATTCTTCTTGATTCCCTTATTTTCCATCTGCTTTAATGGCTCTGTCCTCCAAAAGCCTTTCATACAGAAAGCAGTGTTGCAACTGCACCCAGTGACTTCTGCATAGCTATTGGAACTGTGACATCAAAATTGAAGGTGGTCTTCATAACCAGAAGTTGTCTTTGCAGATGTCTGTTGGGGGTGGCAGAATCCAGAGAACTGCATGTGCAGGTCATTATGAAGTTGCTTTTCCAAGTATTTTCAGCTGAGGAAAATGAGTTTGTAAAACATATCATGTTACAGTATCATTTCTCCCCACAAGAACTAATTTTCCACATTGTAATCTATCCATCTGCATTATGTGTTTGAAAAGCTTCATATATGAGCTGGTTCTATGCTGAGTTCTTAATGCTGTCCATTTCTCTCATGCCCAATGGCCTATTCTTTCCAGCTCAGCTTTCCCTAAGCATGGCATGATACTGCATGTTCCACATTTGAAATTCATTGTCTAGCAGAAAGAAAGGTTGTCTTACAATTTGTCCCTGCCAAAGGCACAAGAATGTTTCTTGCACACAGCTCCTGGCAGACCATTTGCTTCTCTTACTTGCTTGTCATCTCCTTCTCCCATTGCAATGCTTAAACCCCATCATTTCCATACCTACTGCACAGACGCTCCAACATTACAAGGTTCAGCCAGAGGTACACTTGGAAGGCAAATGAAAAGGTGGAACAGGCGCAATATTAGGCTACCACTTAGAGCCATTGAAAGTGGCTTCCAGACTGCTCAAAGACAGAAAAAAATGAGCTCTTTATAGACAGCATCTTTCTAGAGAGCTTTAAGTAATTCTACAGTTCAGCAACATCTTCTCTTACAGACTCTACTATTTGGATACTGAAGTCTCCAGGTATCATACAGGGCTCTGAAACTCCAAATCAGTCCTAAAGCATTTATGTTTTATTTTTGGGGGTCACTGGTTTATCACCAGACTTTGCATTGCGATCTGTTTGTGCTAATTCATGAACCTATTCAACCTGACACACTGAGCTCAGGTTTAATTCACATTTATATTCCATGAGCAGGTTTTCCTTAGAGTAATGGCATAATTATTGTTTAGATTTCTTGACAGTTCATCCATGTTTTTTACTTAGACCAGATCAGCTGTGTACATTGTCAGGAAGATTCAGAACTGTGAAGTAAAATGCTTCTTTAATTGGGAAGACAACTAATGGTGAATCAGGCAAGCCAAGTGGGTGACACACTGCATGCTTTCAGCCTGCCTTGAACAGAGCTATTCCTGAGACATGTATTGCTCTACAAAACATATGTTAGGCCAATACACCAATGACAGCAGGCTGCCGCTGTACTTTCTCCAAAGTCATTTTACTCTTGACATGGTAATCTATCCTACATTCCCCTTGATTCCTGAAAGTGGTTTTCTGATTATATGCCATTACCATCTCTCATCCAAGGATAACATCCCCTGTGGGAAGATATGACTTAGAAAACAGAGCTGAAAACAATACTCTAGCATTCACAGTAGTAACTAGATGACTGCCATGATTACTAACTCTGTTCTCAATGTTAGTAATCATTATAGTACCACTTAATCCCTAATCCCCTAGTGCAAGGATTTAGAGGAATGAACAAGACCCACAAGGCTAAAATGGCCAAAATAACTCTCACCTCTGCCATTCTCAACACATCACTTTGACAAAACCTCCTCATTTTACATTGCCGAGGATGAAAAAATGTAATAATAATGCATGTACAACGTGGATAACCAATATTCCAAGGCCACATATATGAAAACCCCAACTGAACTAAAATCAAAACTATGGATTCTACAGTAGAGACAAGCGAGAAAGGGGATTTTCAGGTGGCTCTTAGGTGCCTGCAGGAAACCCACTGCAAGACAGGGCTGTGCTGATCACACAGCTGGATCTCGGAGCGGTCCAGCAGCTTTTGTTTTGGCAGCCTCTCCTGGCCCATTCCTCCCCACAGCCAGGAATGGAGTTGGATGTCTCTGTAGTTTTCATGTCAGTACATGCCCATTTCACCCTACAAAGTCCAGTTGTGAAAAGCTGATTAAAGTATTCACTAAGTAAAATCCACAGGTTGGCCACCTCCACTTTACAATTCCCCTTCTCTTCCTTTGTCCTAGTACTTCCCCCTCTTCCCCCTGTACTTGGATATTCATCATCCTTTGCAATCTGCATTTTTATTGTAATACAGAGCCTGGAAAAGATTTCTCTGTAGAAGCAGCAGATCAATTATCCTGATCCTTAATACCCTGACTGATAAAAATTATCAAACCATGAAAAAACCCACAAATGTGTGAAGCACCTTCCAACCACTGCAAAAGCTCCCATATACTTCACAGCCCCAATTCCAAGAAATGCATGTTTACCACTTCTAAGGATGATAATATATAACAGAAAGGACAGATATCACTTGCTAAGTAACAGTCATGATGCACCTCCCGTTTCCTACCAATGATCTGAGACTCTGCACAGAACTACAGTGGGATAGACTGCAAGTATGAGATAAATAAAAACTTCAGATGCCAGAACTTGTCTGCCTTGGTGACTTGTCAGGTCTTGCTGCCTGCCCTCCATTACACCATGTTAAAGATATTACCTGTACTAATTATATATTATACAAAATGCCTCAGACTGATACTGTAATCACTGTCTGTCACTGAACTGTCAGTTTTAGTCAGCAATGATTTCACTACCTTATTTATAGCCTGACTAAAGCACATTGCTCCTGTCTAACTTACTGACTGAGGCAATACTCCATGGCAGACGCTGTCATTTGGGATTTTTGCCAATGTCAACAATCACAAAACCCAGAAACTTAGCCTCTTTTTCTCACCTTTTCTTTAGGTGTAAGGAGAAAAATAGCTCATAATAAAACATTCTATTGTTTTTTAAATGATAGAAATACTATGAGTATATTGAGAACATTTAAACCTACTTACAGTGATGCAAGTTCAATCACGTTATTTCCTTAATAAACTCAAACAAAGACAGAAAACGTTAAAGATTTGTAAAGGAAAGGATTTTCCTTCTCTTGTCTTCCTTACCACAAGCTGCAGGGCTTACCTGAATTAACTTCTGTTAGAATAAGGGCACACCATACAAAAGAAACAGCCATGCCTGACCTTGCACATCTGAACGTTTGTTTCTGCATCTAGATTCCACTGGAGTTCTAAATGCATTGGCTGTTGATACCAAAGGTATCCCTCATCACAGTTCTGCTCACCACATGAGCGTCCATCTACATCATGATCAAGCCAGACTCTGTTTCTCTGATAAGCTAAACAGCTTCTTCAATTAGTCCCTATAAAGGGTCTGCCGCAATACTAGGCATTTGCAAAACTGTTCTTTAGAGCCTGTACAGCATTCTTCTTAAACTCCTCTTGTTTATACACCCAGAACACACTGGGCTCTTTTATCCTATCATCATAGTGGGACCTCAGGTTTCCTGAAAGCCCCAACTGTTTTACACCCTATCTGATACCCAGAGAAGAACCCTCTATCTTTGTGATGCCTGCTTGCATTTCATGTTTTCTTTTTCTAATTCCTAGATGTATGATGTCACGCGTTTGATGAAATAACAAATACAGCCCAGGTTTTACACGAGCTACTCTCAAATTCTGCGTCTGCAGTTTGTTTCCTGACAAATAACTGCAGGCACACTTGCAGGTTTTGCAGGCAGGACTGTAAACTGATGATGGGACAACTCCTGTGGGAGCAGAAGAAGGCCAAAACCAGCTATATTTGAGGGCAATACCCAATATAAACTACTACGTGACAGCAGATGCAAGTTTACCAAAGCTTGCCATAATTTCTGTTCATAAAATTTCATGTGATGTGTCACAACTGCAGATTAGATATTGATCAAGGTAACGATGCAGTATTATCCGCTTTTCAATAAAACCCCCATAGAATATGTGTTATATCCGTATTTAAAAAGTGAATATTGTGCATTATATGCTGCAAATTGAAATTATCACAATATATTTTCCAAACTGCAGGCTTCAGTATGTAGCTATAAAAACGGTAACTGTAGAAACAACTGCAGTTGAAGCAAGAGTCAAATGTGATGTAAATTCTCGTATTATCCTTTCTTTCAGTTACGTAGATCTGTATTTGTCAATTCTACAAAATCCAGGATTCTGCTGCTTGGTGATGTAAGATGTGCAAACAAGTAGGAATTATTCTCTATTCCTCTTGATAGCTATCTGCATTAGTGAGTCTGCTTGAATAAACCAGAGAGAGGTCTGAACAGCAGCCAGAGAACTCAGTGCCATTTAGGGTAGCAATGCTGTTAACAACAAGCAGCACGCTTGCCAAGCCAGACCAAGCCAAGCCCAGAAGTTCGTTTAACTCTTTCAAACCTAAAACTTACTTTGGTGACAGCAAATCTGAAAAGTTGACCAAGGATGAGGAAAAGATTTTGAATAAATTGCTAAGGGTCAAGTTTTACACAGTTCTACACAGAAAAAATGCTGCTCAAAACAAAGGCTGATGGAAATGACTCAGGTGAAGCATTCAGGTTGGAAGGGACTTCTCGAGCCAGTCAGGTCCAACCTTCTTTGCTCGGTCAGAGTCACAGCTGGAGCAGGGAGCCCAGGACCATGTCCAGTTGGGTTTTGTGTCTCTCCACAGAAGGAGTCTCCACAGCTTCCCTAGGCAACCTGTTCCAGTATTTAATGGTGTTTTATTGCCTTTCCCATGAGTTGGCTACTCCCAGTTTGTGAGATGCTGTGGGGAGGACAGGGATCTACCGACAGAAGCACGTCTAATTCTGTACGGTGAAGCAGCTGCCATCAAGTGTAACCTTTTGCTAAAACTGAGCTAAATTAAGTACTGATTTGAACAGAAGATTCACAATAGCATTACTTTGGCTATGAAATACAAGTAATTCCTGGGTCGTATGAGCACTCTGGCTGAAAAACAGCAATCTCACCATGAGGAGTAAGTGATGGTTCATACATTAAATGACATCTTAGCTTGATCCTTTTACATGTCAGTCTGGTTAAGAACATGTACTAACCATGCTGTAAATAGTTTTGATATAGCTAGATTCACTGACTGGATTCTATTTGTAACATAGCTATGTCCTAAAGTCAGAAAATATACAGATACATATATTCTATGATTCTATGGTATGTATATCATTTATATATGAAAACAATTCATTGGCTCTTTCAATAATTCACCATAAAAATATAAATATTTGTTTTCTTCCTTGAAATTACAATCTCTTGGTAGAGGTTAACAGCACTCTTTTCCTCTTTACAAACAACACCTAATGAATGTTTTAGTAGCAGAACACATTAATAAGTTGGCCACTAATTCACATTTCAGGAAAAAAAAAAATGCAGCAATATCACTGAATATCTAAGGAATGTATGCACCTGAGGCTTTGAAATGTAGTCCTTGATCCCTCAAACCTGTGTGGACGTGCCAAACCCCCTGTTCGTGTGAGCCAGCTCAGTGCAGTCAGGTTACTCTTGTCCAAATGCTTAATAAGTTGTCCAGATGCTTAATACATAACACAGGGTTGGAGTATTACAGAAACACCTGTATTCAGATGTTCTTGAGTGTAATAAATGAGAGATTTTTGTTCTTTTAGAAAATATGGCTGTAAGTATTCCTGAATTCACAGTACTTCAAATCAAAATGCTTTACAAAATAGGGCTGATAATATTGACGGTATATCTCAGGAGATGCTTATTTGTCTTGCTCGCTTATTTCTCAGAGAAGCCCTGCATACATGTATCTTCTTAATACATGTCAGGAATTCAGTGGTAGTTGAACAGACTGTGCAGTACTTTCAGGACATTCATACCTTCAACTTTTCTGAAGGAGCAACAGTAAACTCTCAGGCTGGGATGAGAAATGTTTTAGTAAACAGAAGATGGCTACAAATACTTTAGAAGTTATTGATGCTCTAAAATAAAGCATCCTAAAAGTCTCGCTGCTCTGTGTGTTAAACTCCTTTGATGAAATCTCCTCCAAACAGATCAAACAATGTGTCTTTTAAAAGTATGTGAGATGTTTATCATTGAGAGCAATTAAGAGATAGTTTTAAAATCACAGAGAAGAGAACCTTTGAGTGTGCTGAATCTTCATTTTCTTGGTTGTGTACCTCAGAATGAGACAACAAAACTGTTTGCTATTAATATTTAAATTTACTATTAATTTATATTATTTTAAATATTCAAATTAATATTTTAAATAATATCATTAATAAATAATATAATTAATATTTAAAAGGTTGTCTTTAAAAACTAACCTTATGAAAGTCTATCGAGCTGTTCAAAAGCTTCTTCATGCCCTAGAAAGGTGTGTAAGGCCTGAGATAACTTAAATTCTCCTCTCTGAGGGGACACTTACCTAAATTGCTGTATGTAGCACTGCAAGCATTTAAGTCAGGAGAATTAGAAGTTTCTTCCTTTTCTTCCTCCCCCTGTGGGCCACGGAGAGATGATACGGGTATGACTGATGCACTGCCACCATTGTCCTGCTTCACAAACACAGCTCTGGGAACACGAGGGGACAAATCCTCCAGTGTCGTATCATCGGGCACTTGACTGAAACGAAACAAGACAAAATCACCTGGAGACCAAAGCTTGGTGCTAGATGCTACTGGCAGAATACCAGATGAGGCATTAAATGTCTTCGGAAAAGGGAATGAACTGGTAAAGTAGGAAAGCTGTTTTCACCCTTCCTTTTAAAAAACAACTTGCTATAATATTTATTTTCCTTACTAAGAATAAACAACTTTTGACTGAAATAGTAACAGGAAGAAAGGTTCATGCCTTTCATACAAAAGGGGTAATAAAATGTTTTAGCGTCGACTACAATCAAGATACGTGCGCCTGTATACGCAGGCATGATTCTGCATAAAGCATGTAGGGCTCATAGGACAACAGCTGAATTTAAGGTGCTTTTCACTAATCAGTGGTTTTGCTTTAACTGAAGATACCAAGGTACAGCAAAGGGGCTGTGAAATCTTCATAAATGCATAAAACTGTAATGATACATTTTCATATACTGGTAGGAATTGGGGAACTGACACTTTGGGAAACAGACCAGTAGCTTATCTAGGCCAGTAATGTATTTCCCATGTCAAATTCTCCAGGATTGAAATCCATCTGCATTGGACCAATTGCAAAAGGCCATGAAAACATTCCTCTGTGCTTGCTCTTAGCTATGGGGCTTTAATCAAATTGTGATGACTTAGAAACTTAAAAAGTGTGCAAATCAGGGATTCAATCATTTGCCATGGATATATTTATTGCGGTATGATTTAAAAATTATGCATTATAGATAGTATTTAAAAAATACCAGGTTTATTAAAAAACCCCAATCCTACTGAAAACAGCAGCAATTATCAATAATATGCCACAAAAACATGTTGGAGCAAAAATATTTCTGTGCCTTATGCTCTCTCTCACAGAAACAAATACTCACTATAGGCCAGACCTCAATGTCCTGCTCACTAACCAAATAGAAGCAAGAATTTTAAGTACTCGTGACTTCCACAAGGGATCGGAGTAACGCTTCCTTCGCAACATGAGCACCACATCATACATCTGGGCAGATAATTAATTTGTGTGGTAAAGATTTAAAACTTCCTCAAAGACTTTACATAAATCACAGGCTTATGTCTCTCTATGTCAAAGCCAAGCTACTGAAAATCATGGTACATAATCTTCTAGCAATCCCAGACTACAAAGATTAAAACATGCCAGCGCTTTGCATAACACAAGGCTCCGTGTACGGTGCAGTGCGCACATGCCATTTCTACTCAGACTCATGAATTCTAACTGCAGGCTGGTACAAACCAAACTCATTAGAACTTGTTAGTGAAAGAGGAAAAAATGGCATAAGTTCAAAAAGATGTAATCTTTAATTAGAATAATTTTTTTGTATGTTTTAGTACCATGCATAGGAACGGTGTGAAGAACATTCCGTGTGCCATAAATAAATCCACGAGAAAGAGTTAACCTCGCATAATTCCAGAGCAAAGCATACATGAAAGTAAAGCAGTAACAAGGCTCTCAAGATGATGAAAAAATCATCCAAAGGCTTGTAGTTGCTGTAAATCAGATACATACCTGCATTCCTCACCAGGAATATTTTCTTTAGGAAAAACTAGGTTCTAACAGCTTTACAGTTGTGTCATTGCCACAAACCAGGAATTACCGTTATCTCCAAGTGAGCTTTTAGTATCGATTGGTGAGGTACAGAGCATACTCATGCTCCAAACCAGACACATGCAAGCACATTCACTAAACCTAAGCTCAGAAGCATTTTGCCAAAGTAAACCAACAGCTAGAAAGGAAGAAAGAAAAAAATACCAACTCACCCACTGTACTCACTCACACAATTCCCCATTAAAGGAAATTCTTTCAGGGCCTTCTTGAGTCTTTTAATCATGTCTTGAAACTCTGGCGAGCCATTGATCCCACAGTGTTCTGATGTGCTACAAGTTGTGCAAGCTGTAAGCAACAGGGCTGAACTCTGCACAGAGTGATACACCTACTGCACCTTAATGTTTACCTTAGGGGGTTGGTCCCGGGGACTTGCCAAAGCGCCCCAGGAAACCAGTTACTTACAGCCCTGCCTTCTTAACTCTTCCATTGCCTCCTGAGTTGAAAACAGCTCACAGACTACTACATCACTGTTCTGGTATGACAGCTATGGTCTTAGTCATGCTAATTAGTTAAGGAAAAGCAGGTTCAAATTTCAAGAGGAGTTTTCAGACCTTTGACTAAGCCGCTGGTAAAAGTAAGTGAATCTCTCAAATCTGTATTGCAGCCAGACTTGGTGTATGAACCTAATCCATTTTAAATCGCAGCACTTGGGTGTCAGGCCATGAAATCTGTGGGGAAAAGCTTCCCTGTAACTGAACAGAAAAGATGGAGAGATCCAGCATATGTACGAGGTGCAGCGACCCGCAAGTAAAGTGCCAACCCGTGACCAGTGCCGACAGAACCCAGAAAGAACAGAAGGGGAAAACATCCTCACCCTGTAAGCTGCAGGAACCAAACTCCCAATTGCTTCTGCCTCATGGAGTAGCCTAAACAGTTAAACCCAGCAGTCTGAAGAGAAGTAGAGCAGCTGATAAACAAGCAGTTCTCTGAGATTACAGCTATTAAAGCCTGATTTTGTCTAACTTTGTATCTGCTTGTTGATAGCCAGTGATACTTAAAGCTATCTCCTTATTTGGGATATTTATAGCTATTTTGCCAGAATGGATTCTTTGATGCCTTGCATAAGAGCACGTATTTAGCTTTTACCATAGTGGGCGCAGCCTCCTCTGTCCAAGCCTTGTTCTTTTCCCTTTTTTATTTCAAACCCAGACTTCATAGGGAATTAATTACCTCGGAGAACTCTGCTCGCCATAAAAATGACCGTCCTTCAGATTCACATCCCACTGAATTCACATGCTTGTCACTCACATGCACATAAGCTCAAAATGGTTTTAACAGTGGTCTTCTGTGGGGACAAATGCCCCCGACTCCTTCCCTCAGGCTCTTCTCCTCCACCGTTTTTGGAGGGTAGCCAACAGATGATGTGCTCTAACTTGCCTCGGTCTTTGGGGAATAATAAGAACCCAGACAGCAGCCTGCGCAGTGTGTTGATTTTCATGAGGACAGTGGATCACAGCTATTGTGTGACCTGTATTTTCCTCTATTCAGATCACGCCTTCTCAATTCGCGTGATTCATAAGCAGCAAAGAATATGAGGAGAGAAAGTAGAATACTTATGAGAAGTAATTCTGAGAGTGCATTCCTGAATTAGGGTCAGATCTAGAGGTCAAGCTGAGGGAGTACAGCTTCGTGCAAGACAGCACATAAATCCAAGTGGCAGAAACTAGTGACAGAAACAGAGGAAAGCTGATGTGGCCTTCAACCCAGCTGAGGCTCTGATCTCCTCCCTCCACAGACATCAGCAAAGCACTAGACAGTTTGAGATGAGAGAGCCTGACAAGGAAGATGACTCAGTTTCACACAAAAAAATCTGTGTAATTTCTAGACATAGTTAGTTTTAAAGAGATCCCTTTGAGATCCCCTCAGGCCCAACACTTTCAAACTAATAAAGCCTAAATTGAGTAATGCTTGAGGGGCAATGCAGAGGTTCACGGCTTGAAGGTGGTCAAGGCCTCCTTACACAGGAACTTCTACCCAGGACAGAGACCACTTCATTTCTGCAAAACGTTAGGCAAAGCCCATGAGCGCCCAGGTTTCAGTCAGAGTACACACGGGTGTGCATATGCAATGGCTCATGCAGTTCAGTTCCTCATCACCTCAATTAGCCAGAAACAGTCACGTAAGAAGAAAGCGACAGAAACTTCTCAAATGACAATCTGCAGTAACTAAGCCTTCAAGTTTATTCCCATTTCTTATTGATTTAGAAGTTGGATTAGTCCCGAAGCATGGGAATTTACGTATTTTGTTTCAAATCTGGTATAAAGCGATGTTTGCATGGATAAAGAGAGTACATTTGATAATCCAGTGAAGGCATCCTGCTAAGCTCTTTAGAGTCAGTGAAACTTGATGGCAATGAGTTCCACAGATTAACTGTGCATTCTAATAAAGACATTTGTCTTTATCCATTTTAAGTTCTCAGTCTTCCCATTTTCCAGACTGTATCAGAGGATATACACGATATAATAATACACGATTTACCATTCCTTAATCTAAACTTACAAAATAATAAATGGTAAAATCCCTTCTGCTTGGTTCTTCAACAGTGCTTGGTGTTTACAGGTATTCACATAAAACGTTACTAAACTTCTTGCTTAACGATTCCTGCTTCTGTTAGCAGAGAGATGTTGTAGAGAAAAATCCCACCCAAGCTTTTCATTGCTAAAACCATGTAAGATAGATGGTCAATCCTTTCAAAAGCACTGCTGAGTGCTGCTAAGGTAAACAAACCTTGCTAGTATCTAGAGAAAATCAAATCAAGAGGGATTTGAGGAGATGGGCGAGCCGATACTTCCACATGAAAGTTCCAGTTGGGAATTTCTCCCCTTTCAGTAGACTTGCTTGAGCAAGGTTTTGCTTTTGTTCTACAGCATCCTTGAATCCTCCTCACAAATTTATGCAAGCTGCACTTCAAGTGTTTTGGATTCAGGTGAGAACCTTACTTTAAGACTTACACAAGAGGTCCTCTAAAGTGGGAAGGACTTTGTTTTGAATGGAGCCCTACTGTGAGTTAAAAGATTTTGTTCTCAAGCAGCTGTGGAATCTGCAGGATTGAATCAATGACAGTGAGGAAGTGGAATGTGGCAGCGGTGGTTATTCCTGCCTGTCTCTGGATGCAATCTTGGTGTTAATATATGACTACATTTTTGAAGAACAATGATTGCAGTTGTTTTTACTCAGTAATCTGTTACAACATCCATATTCCACTAGACACCCAGAGAACTCGCAGTCATTTCATGGCTCCTGTCCCACTGACTCAGGAGAGCTCCATTCCTTACACTGCTCAGGTTCAGAAGGCCACAGATGATGTGCACAGTGGCATTCCCCGAGCCCCAGTCACCTATTTTATCTTTTTTTTCCCCTTTAAATAACACTTAATGGCATAAAAGAAATTGCTAAAAGAAAAAAAAAAAAACACTGAAGAAATAACTCATTTGGGACCTTTTAAGTCTTGGTGCTCTAAATCACCTCACTGGAACTGTCTTTCTCCATTGCGTGTATATGGAAATTCAATGCCTGGCTTGGATTCTAGAAATCACATTTGTAATGTAAAGCAAACAGTGTTAGCAGTTGTCAGCAACCTCAAGGCAGGCAGCACAACAAAAAGCACTTGAGATTCACTTATACTCCTGAAATGCTCCCATGGCAGGCAGGAACTGTGCAAGTTTTTGGCCAATTCTCTGTAAGATTCTCCCATCACTGACATTTATGTTCATTCCAGGAGCAGCAATCTGGCTGGAAGTTACTCAAGGTGAACTTTATCCTACAAGTGTGGCACTGGGGTAAGATTTGATGGATAACATGGCATTTCCAAGAGCTTTGATAGCTATGTCCTCTGATAACTATAGAGCCCATGAAAAGTGCCCAGTGAAACACCCAGGAGCTATTTCAACAAAAAATAGCCTTAAAAGAATGCCAATGGCTGAGGTAGTGTGCAGCTGTGATGCTTTTTAAGAGAAATGATCAAAACTAATCTTTAAAGTATGTTTAAGCATCTCACCCCTTTTGGAAGCAAGATACAACAATGGGGTAGTGACCTTCTGCAGCAGCAGAACTCAAATCTATAGATTACGAGCTCCAATGCTTTTGGCACAGTTCACGTCTTTTTAGGAATTAGATTGGTAATCCCAGCTTTAGCTGTGAATTAATGCTTTCTTCTCTAAAGCAGAATGGAACCAATATGCAGACCTCACTATGTGAAAGAAGTACTTCAGTAAACATACAGTTTTATCTTTAGTTCATCCAAGTCTGGCCCAAAGATCCTATAAAGGAAAGTTATGGCTGACTTGTAGCTATGAAGGGAAGATATTCAGTTTAATACATAACCGAAATGGAAATGGCTGAGCACAAATCAGTTGTACCTTGATTTACAAAGGCACTGCCATCTAAACCAGTGCTGAATGATGTTCCAGTTCAGCTCTGCTGTGGTTTATGAAGATAGGAAAAGAATCAGAAGGCTATTCTGCAGTTTTCTTCTGGGAAACATCTCAATCTAAAAAGGTGCTACAGTGATCTGTCTATAAAGGTGAAGAGAAGCCTTTATGTTGTGAAATTCCAATAGCAACAGCCTGATCCACTAGATAACAAAGCCTTTGATGAATCTCTGTTGTTTAAACTTGTGCTGTGTGGATGCCATGCTGTGCTGTTCCAACCTCATCAACTACACTGAGGTAGGCAAAAATAGCACATTGTATTTTTAGAGATAAATTTTAGTTTTGCTGAGGACAAGTGCTGCATCATTAACTGTGCTGCTCCAAACCCATCTCATTTTAATTCCAATTAGTGATAAAGCTGATGCGAGTGCTGATTTTTAGCAACAATTAATCTATCTGTCTTGCCGGCACAAGAGCGGGGCACTAAGGAGGCGGGAGCAAGTGCATCTCCTGATGCTAATGCTGCTACAAACAAAAATGTACAAGCTCATTTTCTCTAGCTTCCCCTGGACGTAACAGAAAAAACGGGTTCTTTTAAAGGGGGGTTGAGGGCACGAACTTCTCCAGTTCTTTAACTTGCTCTCTAAAGTTACCTACTTCTCCCCATTTAATTTAGGGTAAATCTAGAGAGATTCCAGCCTTGGGTACATTCCCCAGTTTGCAGTCTTAATCTGTAAACAGTGGGGCACCCCCTTTTGTCATTGCCCACACCCTGTACTACTGTGGTACCCTATGTCTTGCAGAGATGCTGAACACTTACAGCTCCATAACTGCTTTGTGTTTCTGAAGCTCACCCCCACAATTTGTACTGAGGCTTTTTAAACCCAATTTGTTAATTTTCAGGTACCTTTTTTTCCTTTTTAAAATAAAGTCCTCGACCCTGAGACTGCAGTTCAACCAAGTCTGTAGCAACAGGCAGTAACCTGAGGTTTTGGAGAGCATCCTATCTCGTATTTGGGGCAATTACTTCAAATGTAAATCTACAGAAACCAGCTTTACATCATACTATGATAAACACTATTAACACCTTACATTACAAAGCCCAATGCTGTCCACCTCTGCCAAAAGGCAAACAGTCTGAAAAGTAGTCCTGGTCTTCATCAGAATGCTGTATCAGCATTCCCAAGATGTGATATAAAAGTGATTTCATTACTTGGTGCAAATGGTCACTCTTGGTTAGTCCAAACAGTTATTTTTCTTTAAGACAAGCAGCAATCAGTGGTTGGTAAACTCTAAACTGTGCCCACTAAGTGGATTCTATTAGTTAAGCCAATTTGAAAACCATTTTAACTAAAATTCACTGCAACTTGCGTGCATAGACAATGGAGAAAGAAAACCAAAGAACACTTTGGCCGTGACACATTTTCTGAGGCTCACTCACAGCTCAAACTTCACAGCATTTTTCATTTCCTACCACTAGGTTATTGTTATAATGAATTAAATAATGCAAGTTTAAAGCTATTTTGGAATTGGTGTGTATAACAACACTGGAAGACATTCTAATACAGCCACTGCTGTGGTCTCTACACAGTGAAATGCGTATTCTGCCCATGGGACTGACTGCAACAAGTGTCTCCAGCCCTCTTAAGTTATGTATTGCCACGAGCTGCAGTAACTCAGTGGTATGCTGAAAACAAAGCGTATCTGGAAGTAAACACACTGCTTCGTGTTCAGAGACAGCCAAGAAAGCATGTGTACCTTTGATAAGGGGACAGACCTTTAAACCAACAGGCAGACCTGAAACATTCGACTGCCACAGACTTATAGGAGTAAAATAAGCATCCACTGGCCAAATACTTTCACAGAAATTTGAAACAGTGAATCATAGAATGGTTTGGGTTGGAAAGGACCTTAAGATCATCCAGTTCCAACCCCACTGCCTCACACTAAACCATGACACCCAAGGCTCTGTCCAACCCCACCTTGAACACTGCCAGGGATGGAGCATTCACAGCTTCCCTGGGCAACCCATTCCAGTGCCTCACCACCCTTACAGTAAAGAACTTCCTTATATCTAACCTGAACTTCACCTGTTTTAGTTTAAACCCATTGCTGCTTCTCCAGGCTGAACAGCCCCAACTTCCTCAGCCTACCTTCATATGGGAGGTGCTCCAGTCCCTGCTCATCCTCGTGGCCCTCCTCTGCACTTGTTCTAACAGTTCCATGTCCTTTTGATGTTGAGGACACCAGAACTGCACACAATACTCCAAGTGAGGTCTCACAAGAGCAGAGTAAAGGGGCAGGAGCACCTCCCTCGACCTGCTGGTCACACTCCTTTTGATGCAGCCCAGGATACGGTTGGCTTTCTGGGCTGCGAGCGCACACTGCCGGCTCATGTTCATTTTCTCATTGACCAACACCCCCAAGTCCTTCTCCGCAGGGCTGCTCTGAATCTCTTCCCTTCCCAACCTGTAGCTGTGCCTGGGATTGCTCCAACCCAGGTGTAGGACCTTGCACTTGGCCTTGTTGAACTTGGCTGGCATTGGCCACATCTCAAGTGTGTCAAAGAAATCACCAGACAAAATTGTCAGGCTTAACTGGAGCAACCAGTCCTATTGAATGCAGTGCCGTTAGGGGACAAAGTATGTTCATCACTAAAGGCCTTGCAAGATGGAGTTATTTTATAGATAACCTAATTCTATTATTCCTTTTTTTACATGGTTTATTTTGGGAGTGCTGCAGTGATGTTGCAGTGTGGCATCAAGTTAATTTGCATCCATTGTGTTCTTGGTATGCAAGATAAAGGTAGCACACCACCTTTTGTGGGTCACAGACCTTTGCCTTTCTATCACATGTTTCAATAGCTGCCTTCTATTTCTGCAGAGAAAGTCTTTAGCTCCCTATAGTGCAGGAACACTTTCTGAAACAGAAAAGTCAGGGAAATGTGTCTGACTCAATGTAACATGGCTATTGTGACATATTAGTGAACCTGCAAGGCAAACTCCAAATACCAGCGACTCTTTCTAGCCCATTTTTCTTAACTGTTTCTGATACCCAATGTAACTCAAAGATTTTAAAAGTATGCTTTAAGTTACCTGATATAAATGTGTTTCAAAACATTAAACTTCATGTAATAAACCTCCTTATCCTCTCCCCTTTTCAGCAGTATTTACAGGGCAGCTCACAATGAGTAAGACTAAAAAAGATGAGCAGTACCTGGGGATTTTCTTGGGAATCTGAGGTGGTGATGAATGGCTCACTGTCTTCTGATCCAAGCTCTCTGCAGGCTTCTCTTGTGTTTCTCCTTTGTCTCTTGCTAGCACATCTGCAATAGCAGATTCCACGCCACTCTTGCTCTGATGCTCAGCCTTTGGTTCAGCTTGTGCTGGTTCACATCTATACATGAATACAATTGACGGCTTCTCACTGGAGTCTGACTTGGCCTCAGCGAACCAGTGATGACGCTGAACTGGAGGAGGGGGGAGCATATGTATAACAGTTCCATCAAGACCCACCAATTTTCCCTTCTCTCGTTCCTTCTCTTTGTCTTCCTCATCATCAGCTTTCCTGCGGCGGAAGAAGCTCTTAAACGATATCCAGCGCTTGGGTTTCGCATCAGCAGCTCGCCGCCCTTCTGAATGAAGGATTGACTCGGCCTCTGTCGACCTGGTGGGGCTGTTTGGTTTGCTCCAGTTGCTGAAATGCTTTTGCAGCAGGTTACTCGCATGATAGGGTGAAGAAGTGGACCGAGGAGGAGGAAATGGTGGTGTTTGCTCTGTTTTGGGACTTGTGGTGTTTGGGGAGGCTCTTACTGGCTTTGGAGAGTGAGCGACAACTGGCTGTGAAAGTGACTCTTTTTGCGTCTTAATGGCAGTGCTTTCCACCGTCTTGGATGACTCGATTTCAGACTGTGATGTAAACAGAGATTTGGGTCGTACCAGGGTGTTTTTAGTAGCATCTCCATCAGGGGGTAAGGAATACAGCTCTTCTACGCTACAGGACTTGGGTCCAGACTGAGGCGTTTCAGGAGGAGACTGTGGGGGCTGGATAGAAGCCACAATCTGTGAAAGCACCGTGCTTGCGTTCTCTCTGCCGCTGCTGCTGCCAACAGAAGCCTCTGGCTTCAGGTCTGGTTTTGCTGCAGGCTCTTGTGTTGTCTTCTGAACCCTTGGTGGGGAGCTGTGGTCAGAACTATGGCTCCTTTGTGGCGATATCTGACTTTTACCGAGACAGCTATTAAACTCTTGGACCTTTTGAGCCACAGAACCCAGCCTGCATTCAGAGCTAGTAGCGACCCCCTTAGCTTGGGAAAGTTCAGTGGGTTTACTTCCTGTGGCTTCAGCCATTTTGCTTTCTGTTTCTATTTCTTCATATGTGTGGCTTATTACACTGGTAGTTTTATCTTTGATGGACAGCTCTCCACTGGTCCCCAGGAAACTTTTATAGATAGCCAGGTTATCGTATGCATTTGGATTGATTACGATAGGAACTTTAATAGCATTTTTGGAACTCTTAGCATAGGTGGGCTCATCATGAATGATAATAGGAAAAGGTGGCATGCCAGCATTGTTGTAGCTGTTGAATTTTATCTCAGACAAATTGGGAGACTTAACCGGGATAGTTTTGGAAGAAATGTTTGTAGCTGTAGGTGAAGTAGGAGCTGACTTGTGGCTTGTCTTCCTGGGGGGAACAGAAGGCCCTGAGCTGTTGGAAATTAACTCCACCTTAGGTATCTTCTGTCTTGGACTAGTGCTAGAAGTCCACACTTCTTGATACCTGATTGCACTGGATTTTTTCAGGTTAGCATTCACTCGTACAGGCGATGCGGCAGAGGATGTAATAGGTATGCCTGGAGTTACTGGTGAGCTTGGGTTAGAGGATGTATTTTTGGTTTCTGAGGTTTCAGGCTGTTTCTCCTTACATTCATTGGTCATGGCAGCTGATACATCTACTATGGTATATGGCTTGCAAACTGGTTGTTCCATATTGACTACCCTGTAAGGTTTAGCTTGCTCTTCCACAGGCACCAAATTTATAGTTACAGCTTGACCAGCAACATCCAAAGGACCTTTATTCTCCTCCTTATCAGTCTGAACGGCAATTTTCCCATCCTTCTCTTCCAGTCGAAGTGCAAGGACTGCCTTGTGAGTTTCCAGACTTTTCGGCATGTTTCGGGGAGCTTTTGACACATCTTTCACTTGCTGACTGTCACAAAGACTTTCATATTCGGGTTCAATCAGTTTGAGGTCCTGAGGAGTACTTGGAGACAGCCCTCCATTACAGAGCTTCTGGGAAGAGCTGCTGGTTGTTCCAGAACGAGACTCTTCTGTCAAAGAAGAATCAGGGGATGTAGAATCAGAAGATACCATGCTCTGCATGCTCTCTTGCCCATAAAGAATCACAGCCTCTTCCCCGTAACCATTTAAAATCTCATCATAACTGTCGTCATAATCTACTGCACAGATCCGCTGGAGAGACTTGTTTCTGAGGGGCACGGTATTCCATTTCTTGTCAACACAGAACGGAACAGGAGACAGGGTGTTAGCTCTAAAATTAGCAAAGCGAGGTTGGCCCCTCATACGAATTTCCATTGCTAGCAACTCCTCATCGCTTTCATCCCAGCTCTCATGCTCTTCTTGCATGCTGCCAAAAAACGTGTCATCCTCACTCTCATCTCCACTGGAGAACTCTGGGTAACAGAAACGTCCACCTTCATTGCTTATGACTTCCGTGCTTCCACTCAGAATAACGTGTTTACCGTGCGAATCCTTCATTCCACCCATCATGCAGCTTGGAGGGATCTTTCTTTCCAATGACTTCTTATAACAATTATTAATTCTCCCCAAGAAGGTTTCTCTCGAGTTGGTTTCACTTCCCGTTAGCTGAGGTGTGCTATCCAAACCCGCAATCTCCTTCAAAACTTCTGTCAGTCCATTATTATTGTTATTTGGTATCTTACCTACACCATCATTGTTGCCATAAGGCCTATGAACATGGCTATAACCCTCAATTTCATCTTCATTATTATTGTTCAGTGGTTTTTTGTTCAAGACAGCTTTGTTTCGGTTCCAACCTGCAGGCACTGCTTTATTCTCACAATGATCCGGTGTGCTGATCTCACCACATACACCCTGCCCATCTACTACCATCATGGTGGGTTTCACAGCTATCGTGGGTTTCTTTGCCACGGGTGGTCGGAAGCTTCCTGTGTTTCTGCCACGCTGGCTGTTGCTTTGGTTTGCATTGGCTTTCAGATTTCCATGCGAGAGGGTTTTCTTTTCGGACACGGGGGGTAACTGATGTAAGCTTTTGGGCTTGAAGCAGTTCTTACATTCACCAGGTTTCCAGACGTGTTCAGTGAAAGTGCTGCAAGCAGACATCTTCCTAGAGCTCCGCGCTGGCTGCTGTGCGCTTCAGTGCATGGTAAGAATTCCACCCATATGTTTCCACTCTGTTCACTTAGTGTGACTCCTGGCTGGAGCAGTGATCATCCTGAAACACAGAAGAGAATGAGGATAAGAGCAGGGAAAACACAGGTTGATCATTACACTTCTATTTTCTATGCTATGAACCGCCTGGCACAAGCAAGCAGCCTTTTGCTGTCGTGCTAGCTCATTTTACCTACATTTACAAAACTATGCAACTGAAATGCAAAAAGAGTTATAAATATCATTCACGTCGCCCATGAACAATTAAAGCTTTGGCAGCTGAGCCCTGTGTTACTGCAAGCAGGGCAAGAGAGAGAGAAATGGCAATGACTGAGAACTGAGAATAATTCTCTTGACTAGTTCAGGACCATTGACCTTTAATTTTGCCCAATAAAACAAATGCTAGGAAGAGGACATAAAAGCAAAGATTAGTGCACATCACTTTCAACATAACCACTTGAACACGAGACAGGAAATTAACAGTATGTTTACTCTCCTAAATGCAATTGAGATCATTTGTTTTAGCTTCAAATGTGAACGAGCTCAGCTTAAGTGACAAAACATGTTCAAGCAATTCCAAACTCTGCCATTTCAGCACTTTTTCCCTCAGTCACGTAATAACGGGACAGGTATTGGGTTGAAGACTGGGGCTGCACTGCCCTCCTTGGAAAAGCCATATCAAAATGCTGGGGAGCCTTCCCAGAAAGTCACTGTTTCTTCTCCTTCAGCTTTCAATAGCAGAAGAACCCAGACTCATATCCTCAAAACAAAGCTATGGATTTTTAGTCCCTGATTTGTTTCACGTGCAGCTTTTCTGCCTAAGCCCTCCAGAAATAACAACTGAAAAAGAGCTGAACATCTCTTTCAGACTGAACCTTTTTATTTCCTGAACTGATCAGCCTGAAGTGAAAAGCAAACACCAATCTGCTGTGCTTTATAGTCATTGGAGTATCCAGGATTTGAAAGTTTCATGAATTAATGCCTGAGGATTTTAAGCCTTCTAAGCCAAATCCACAAGTCTGGTCTCTTCGTCACTGTTGCATAACTCAACTTATTGGAGGCATTTGACTGAGGTGAAAGGATCTGTATGTCCACTGCTGCTTCTGTAAACACAGGCACGGAAAATCAATCAGTTTCTATTCTTACAGGCTTCAGGTGAAAATCTACTTGCTGCTCACAGAGATACACTGAAAGGGCATTAATAAACTTGTTCAGTTAAAGAGGCAGCTCTCCCTAGAGCCCGTGGTTAGTAACTCAGCAGCAGGACGTCTGTGCTGGAATTCACCATGGGCACAACTGGTTTTCATCAGTGCAGCAAACAATAGAAACCATTAGTAAAGCAGGCACTTGTACAGATTTGTCAGTCTCCTCACGCACTGCTCTGTGTTTTGGCAAAGGGTTCTCCTATGCTGGAAAACTAATATAGCAATCCTGTTCCAACACCAGATGGGGCTGAAGCCTAACGCTATTAGAGTATCATCAGACACATTTGTGGTACCAGGGCTATCATATTTCACATGCTGACTAAATATGTTTCCAGACAAAGCTTTTTGCCATAAAGTCAGTGCCAAAAGCTTTCTCTCTATGACCTAAGAGATAGAAAGTCTGCCAGACAGAGATCTGCCCAAACTTTAGCCTTTGTTTTATACATGCAGAGTGAAACGTCTTTGTATTCTTTTTGATCTCTGCCAACATCTGTTGCTTCAACACTTTGCAAGCCCATATATTGTAAGCAGAAAAATTACACCAAGATCTAATTCTACTAAAACCAGAGAGTGAGTGGACACATGTTGGAATTCTGTACTCTGGTTAGCTCCTTTTCATCTATTTAACACATAAAAGGAGTTAAGTTACACTAATGAGAGCCTCAACTGTTTGCTTTGAAAAGCTATTTCTCCATCACGTACAACCTCTGAACACACAATGTGAACAGAGGGGTTAGTGCATGTGCGTGGGTCTGAAGATTTAACTGGGTGATATTATTTCCCGAAATGGCATAAACTGCACTTGCTCTAGAAACTTCTCCCAAAGCAGAGAGTTTCAGGGCCTTGCAGGCTAAGCACTTCCTGCTAATACTGTTGGGAAGCAACGAGGAAGCTCTCAATTGCACACCTTTTCTGACTATGTTTTTATGTTTTACCACTGGCTGTGCTCACTCTGCTTTGCTCAGAGACACTGATTTGCCTCTACCTCAAATGAGCACTGCGCTCAACAGATGAATGTGAACCACAGGACACTTGGCAGAACCACCGCACAATGCTCTGCTTGGAGTTCAAACTATGGCACAGGCATAGCTCTGTGCAAAAATGCATTCCATGTCCCAGGAGTTCCACACGCAGCCATTCAGGTTAAAGCCAAAATCCACGTTGACATGTCTGTGTAAAGGCAGACGCATATCTTGTACAGAGAAAATACGTAAGACATGTATAGCTATTTTAGATCTTTGGCTCCCTAACGGAAAGGATTTAAACACAACCATGCTCTCTAACACCATTTTTCACACAGTGAATTAGCTTTGGCACCTGCAGGATGAGCAGTTCCTGCGGCTGTACCACAGGAAACACACACCTTCCAACAAGAGGAAATGGATCTTAAGGAAACAGCCAACACAGTTCCCACTTTGTGCCTCTTCCATACTTTGAAATCAGAGGCGCTCCTATGCTAGAACAGATTAAAGTCACCGTGACCATTATATGTCTAAACATGTAACTGCATTCTGAAATTCAGGCACTTTCTTCATCGCTGTAAAACTACACGGGACTTTTCTGAGGTTCTCCTCCACCTTTAACGAGAACGCTGTTTCAGCTGCAGATTCCCTATTGAGAGTCAGAATTACAGCCAGAGCGATCAGGAGTGGTAAACGAAGTGAAATCTTGAGGTATTAACAAATTGTAAAGCATTCTTCATGTGTTCAGGGCGCTGCTCCCATTACTGTTCACAGCGGCTGCGGCTTGGTAGGGGGCAGCAGAGCCCACTGCCGGCGAGACAAATGCACCCAAACACAGCAAGATAAAGCACCCTCACATTGTTCCTTTCTAGACCCTAACCCTGCTCTCCAGCACAAAGGTGGTCAACAAGAGATCCGGGCAGTCACACATCAGATCTCTTAGGATTAGGTCTCTTTCTTAACTCCCTGCTTCTATGACAGCTCACGCAATGGCTAAGGATCGGGGCTGCATACTCTGCTGGAACGAGGAGTTCAGATGACAGAACTCACCTGAAGATACCCAGACTCCACAAAGTCAAGACAATAACAACCTTGGGTGTTAAATACAAAACCACATTAAGCTTCTAAAGAAAGCACTAATGGTAAATACATACTATCAACATTGTGCATTTCATCTCTATCTCAAAGCCTTTCATGTAAGTTGCTAAACATAACTATTCAGGATTTATACATGGAAACACCTCAGTGCTAACATTCACCAAGTGAGTCAGTGATGGGAACAAGCACAGACAGACAAGTTCTGCTCCTAATGTGGTGCTGCAGCCAGCAGATCGTGATACTTCATTCACTAAACGGTTGAGTCAGCACAGACAGTTTATCGGCTTTAAAGGCCAAATCACTCTTTGTGTAAATGAGAATAATGCTCCTCATTTCAGCAGATGTACAACCGCACACAGGAGGGCTCAGTCTGGCCCTGTTTAGCTGATATCAGACAGAAACACAACGGCATGTTTCACTTTCCAGGTCAGAGGGAGGCGACGACAGACTCGAATGTTGCAGTGCAGAGATGAAGAAGTCCTCAGCTGAGATATCCTCACTGCACAGAAATGCAGAAGTATTTCTGCAGCTTTTATTTGTTGACATCATCTTTGTTGAGAGCACAAAGACAGTGATGAACACACATTTGAGGCATTTTCCCTTTCAAAGTAATTTCAGGCTGGCAGGTCTCCTTTAGATGCATGCTGGCTGCATCACAATGAAGGCCTTCTCCAGTAATACTTTATACTAACGTAATCCAATTAAAAGGAACTTAATTGGTGTGCAACATTCCCTACAATTTCAACATTTTAAAAATGAATAGTCTCAGTAAGTACCAGATGGTGACATGCACTGATTAATCAGGCCTGCTCAATGAATGAGCATATTAAAATGAATGCACCTATTAGACATGTGCTTTCAATGCTGCATCCTGCAAAAGAGCTCCCCTTAAACAAATGCCTGCTATATTACAGAGCAACATGCACAAGTGTGCATTTCATCATTTGTACTGTAACACTATCACTTTGATCTCTTCTGAGATCTCCTGATACTTGGTACATGCTTCCTTTTGTTTGTCCTCCTCCAGGGAAAAGGCATTTAGCTTTAGCACTGCTATCCATGAAAGCAGGCCTGTAGGTTTTATGCTGCAGAATAAATTGCATTGATCAGCCTTCTTATCAGACACCTGTCCATTAAATTGCTACTGAGAACCCAGAAACCTCTCCCCATTGGCAAGCATGTCCTCAGACTGAAAACAGCAGCAATAGGAATTCAACCTAGGTTTGCTAGGTAGGAATGCCCAAACACCACAAAACCACTATGGCTTTGTGGGTTTGTCTGAAGCACTTACAGAGATGTGGACACTCACTGATCATCATAAACAGCAGTGTTAGACTAATGTAACAAGAACAAAGTGATGGTTATTCTTTGCCAGGATCTGATTTCTGTTTTCTTTAAACTGCAATACAATTGTAAACATTTTAAGAGCCCTTTTGGAAAACCTGGAATGCTCTGACTTCACACATAACATCCTGCCTGGGCGGCAATGGGCAAAGAAATGCTCCATCTCCCTGCACGTCAACTTAGTGACGCAGGGCTGCTGAGCCATCTACCACAGGTACCTGGGCCCACAAAGGAATGGGACGTGCTCATTAGGGGATATTTTGTCTTTCATGCCATGAAAAAATTATTTCTTCAGAAATTTTACATCATTTGTCCCACTTTGAAGGAAAGCAACCCCCACGTGAAGGTAACTGCAGCATCTACTAGGTACATAGAATCATAGAACGGGTGAGGTTGGAAAGGACCCTAAGATCACGAAATCCAATGCTGCACAGCCAGAGAAGTCAGTCCCAATTTGAAGGCATGTGGAGAAACACACTTGTTTGCATTCAGTACCCGGGAGCACAGTGCTTTGAACAATCCTGCAGCAGTTACTAATGGAATGTAAATTGAGCAAGAAGAGAAGAGAGAAAGATGCTATATAGCACCAGCGTTTGGAAATCAAATCTAACTTACTGACACAAAAACCCGTACATGGTGCCCTCGGAGATCTCCCAGCACTTCACTAAGTTGAATGAGCATTTTCCAGCACAGACTTTGGTAGAGAGGAGCAGTGACTCACAGTCTGGTGGAAGATCAAGACACAGACTGTTAAGTGGGATGCCCAGTTCAGTCACAGCACTTACTTCACACAGGTTATGCCAGGAAACAAATGCGAAAGTAAATCATGGTAAACGGGATCATGGACTGCCGCAGCTTTCTTCTCAAAGTGGACTAACATTCACTAAACACCAGAGCATTGTTGTAACAGGCCAGAACTGTGCCTGTGGCAGACAGCACAGACGGAAATTTCCATGAATGCTAAGCATTATCATTGCTGTTAAAAAAGCAAAGTTCTATCTTGTTGAAGATAGGTTGGGGGTTTTTAACACCCAGTCAGAACCGAGGGCCCTGGTAACTGTCCAACACCATAAAATGACAGCTCTGCAGAAAATGCAATGAATCTGCAGTGATATTGAGCAATGACCCTGAGTGAAGCGCTGCCAACTTACTTTAGAACCTCTTTTCAGCACCATGTTGCTGTGCTGCTGAGATTGAAGGGGTGTGATGGATGGAGAGGACAACAGAATCACTTCTACCTGAAGGACTGAGAGAAAACCTAGTTGCAAACTTGCTACAAGACAGTATGAAACAAAATCAGGAAAACAACTTGCAACTATTTCTGGTTTTGAGCTCCCACACTCTATTTTCTCTCCTTAAAAAGAGTTTAAATTACATAAATATGTCATAAAACTAAGTAAGTAAAAGAAACCCTTGAATATGTTTGGGTTTCTTTACCTAAAACTTGTCAGAGATAACCAACGAACTGGAGCAAAACCTGCCTAGGGCTACACAATCTGTAACGCTTCAGAAGAAAACAGGCATTTCTTTCCAATTTACGAAACCCAAAGAGGTAATGCCTCAGAGTAGGGAAAGGCAAGAAATATCCTCAGGATCTGCCCCGCTAATCTGGTTAGATTCTGCATCACTATATTGAGAACACAAGAAAAAATAAGGACAAGCTCTCATAGCGGGTGTCGAGGCCCAATAGACCAACCAAGGCATGTGTCTGAATATGAACTCTTCTGAGTTTCAATAATTAGAAGAGGTTCTTAACTGGAGAAAACTATTTAAAATATGTATATAAATTTTTTTTCCTTTTGCAAAAATATAATCATCATTTGGCATTAATAGGTTTGCAATGACCACATATGCTCATAGTACAGTGACCATTCAGACAAGGCTGCACAGTACATTCTTTAGGGATACCTTTTACTTGCACAGAAAATTAGTTTTCATTTTTCACTTTTATAACAGACCCCCCCTCCCCCGTAAGATAAACCAGACTTTGGAACAGTTTGGGCTTACCTTCATTCCTAAAAAAGGCTGTGCACAGCATTCCAAGCTCTAGCAGCACATTAAGGGTAAGCTGACAGAAGCAAGTACGATAATAATGATAATGAAGAAAAATCCCCAATTTGAGCACATTTAAGTTTCCCCCAACACTATTTAAGCAAAGTGATGAGAATTAAGCCCTTCACAACATATTCCAATTGCACTGCTATGCCTGTGCCTTGACCAGTCGAATTACCTTGGATTTACCTCTCCCGGGCTCACTTGAAATCCTGCCCTTTGATCTTTTCTGCTTGTTGTTTAAGCATATGAAAACATGTAGATGAATAAACTTCACCAAACCTTTACTAAACATCTCCAGCATGCGTTCACAACAAACAAAATACTAATACCTAAAAAGTATCATGCTGATTCTGTAGTTACAAAACCCAGTAATGGCTGTGGTTAGCCTTCTGCTGAGCACAGCTTGAGCATGAAGTAAGTATGTATCATCACTGTATTATTGAATCCATCAATTCTGCAACTTCAGTTTACTTAAAACTCTACCCGGGACTACTGCAGTCTCTGGTTCCAGATATCCTTATGCTGAACCCTTGATGCAGCAAAACCCACAACTGCCATAAATACACCAGTTTCAGTTTAGCAAAGTAACTTGTGGATAGCAGAATACCAAATAGTATCAGAAAGCATATGAAGGATCTTACTGCAAAGTTGCCAAAGGCAAACAAACGCTCTAGTATCAGGAGCAGGCAACTTAGGAGAGAACTATGGATTGCAGCAGTGTAAGAGGTCAGCTACACTGTAGAAGACAGAACCCACTGCAGAGAAGCTGGGTGAGTTCTCTCCACTGGACTCAACCCCCTTTGACAAGAGCCTTATGAATTGTTGAATAAGGACTTGAGAGAAATCAGTTCAGAACTAAAACCCCATCAGCCATTATAAAAAATGGAGATATTGAGAATAAATGATAAATGAGGACCAATAGCAGCAGGGTTGGACTGCGTAAAGCCAAGCACTGTGGAGAAACCTGAGAGCCACGTGGCTGAGCTGCGCATGGAATTGAGGGGGCCTTTATTGGAACCAGGAATCAGTACAGCAAGGAGCTAAGGACTGTACCAATGGAATGCTTCTTTATCAAGACCTCTGTGAAGGAAACCTGCTCTTCCTCCTACCAACCAGCGAAATAACGGGCAAAAGAGAAATGGCACAGTTGTATTTGTAGTTTTTTAGGAAGTTCTCACAATGGCTCAATACAGGACATGCAAACGGTGCAACAGAAGACACAAGGCAACCAGCAGATCATGTGCTTTCAGTGTAAGAAAATCAATGACGTGATTTACTGAATATTGTGTTGTTCTATTTACAACATGTCAGGAAGAAATGCATCCATCACAAAGACATCTTAAGGGATGAAAAGCTTTCTGCATTAAGTGAAACAAAAAGATTAGAAAGTTTAGTTCAGGATTGAGACAAATAAAACAATATTAAATGATGCATCACATAAAGAAGATAGACTGGGTGTTTCCATTTAGCATCTACCTCAAAAAAAAAAGAGCAACAAACCCAATGTAGCATATTTAAATTAGTAAAAAGAAAACTACTCCATATAAAGTGCTTTCTGATCCAAGCTGGCACTGAGATCAAGAGATCAGCTGGATTACAAAACCAATTAGATGCTTCTATATAAGATGAGACATTGAGTTGTATTAGGTGGGGTGAACACAAAGCTTCCACTCGCAGTGCTGGCCCAAAGCATCAACTGTTTGAATTGAGAAGAAACTTGCTCATTCACACTGTTCTTTTATTGTCCATGCCAGGTGTTTGGGCAGCACAAAGGCCCCGGTGCCAGTGCAGAGCCACCACTGCCTGGTGCCACGCTGCCTGCAAAGGACCAACCAGCTGTCAGCCTCCTCATGCTCCCACATCCCATCTCCTGCTTCACCAGAGATGCACCAAAGAACCACAGAACACAAGATGTTCCCTTACAGATTCCAGGTCTATACTCTTCCATTCAACCTGCATTACCCTTACCCCTTCCCACTCTGTATGGCATGTACCTCTTGTTCAGGATTTTACCTATGTAAGCCCTCCCCTGGCAAGGCCCTTCTAAAAAACAATCATAGAATCATAGAATAGTAAGGGTTGGAAAGGACCTCAAGATCATCGAGTTCCAACCCCCCTGCCATGGGCAGGGAGACCTCCCACTAAACCATGCCATCCAAGGCTATGTCCATCTCTTTGATAACAACAGGATTCCGTTTTTTCCTTTTTATCAGAGCCTCCCCTTCACTGTCAGTGGTTTTAGTTTAATATAGCAAAATAACTAAATGGTGAAATATCAGGAATATCTCATTATCTCCTACAGCCCTTTTCTCCTCCTCCCACACCTGGTTTTATCACACTTGTACAAGGCTTATACCTCAGCCCTAGAACCATCCTTGTGTTCATTTTGACTTTTTATGACTATACTATCACATTTGATATTGGGCAGCTGGGATCTTGGGGTATGAACTGCTTGGGCCAACTGACTGTCTCCTGTGCTAGCACATCTTGCAATGATCCATGCAAATCCACAGCGATGCATAAGGTGATGGTAACTGCAGAGGTGAGGAAGCCAGATGGAAGCCTCACAAAAGATGAGAGCTGTTTGGATGCTGTCATGCTACAAGACAGAAAAATCAGGAGAAGATGACAAAGGGGTTTCTCTACAACTAACCTAACCAATTTAACTTTCGAAGATGCATATGTTACTCGCGTATGGTGGGAAATACAAAGGAAAATGAGCCACATGCTGGTATCTTATTTGCTTCTGGGTGGAGCAAGTGCCTGGAAAGGGCTTGAATCTCTTTAAAAACTCATTCAGTTTCCCATTCCACAGCAACCATCCCTCCCACTGCCTTCCACCAGGTGAAGTCATTTTTTGCCTTGTTCCTTGCATCTATGATCAAAGACATTCTAATTGGAGGATCTCTCTGATAATCTTGAGAAACTGGCTACAGGTAATTTTTTTGGCCATCAAAGCTGGTTCATGCAGCTTATTCTCACTCAGGCCACTCTTCTAATTAGCGTGTCATTAATTCATCCCAATAAGCTGTTTTTCCAGGCATGATGAATGCAGTCACAGACCACAGCAGTGAGATGAGCGATGAGATGGAAGGCAGAAGGTTCACACTACTACCGTTTACTAGTGTTGAAGTTAAAAAGCAAACAACAACAACACTTTACAACACATATTCTTGGACAGAAAGTCCTTAGGCACTGCCTAGAATCCATCCCCATAACATGGGAAGCCACCACTGATGAGAAAGCATTAGGTAAAAAGCACCATCATAGATGAAAGTCATTAAAGGAGTTGGCAGATACTGAAATTGGGTGCTTGTAGCATTCATGATAAATAAGAACTGGTTTGATACTTATTCTGATCAGGAAGTGTTGTGCCTGACCATCTTTTAGGATAACACACCCCAGGACACCAGGACTGTGTTCTCTGTGCTTTCTCTATGCATTACCCTGCACAGCTTTCCACCACACGAAGCTGTGTTGGAATCAAAAAGGAAACAACAGAAAATCTGAATTGGTTGTTATCTTGACATTCAGTGACATTGGTTTTTAGACATCCAGGGACTGGTTTTTGCAGCGAAGGAATTTGCTCACTTCATGAGAGAAGAAACCACCTCCATTTTCAAAGAGAGATGTTGAAACTCATCAACTATGTAAACCACTGTAATTCTTACCCAGTGCTGAGAGACAAGGAAAGGGAAGAAAGAATTGCCTACTGCTTCTGAGAAAGCTGTCTTCCTGCAGGCAATACCTCCCCTAAGGATCAATGTGCTTTGTGGGCAGCAGAGCACCCAGCCCCTTAAAAGCCAGAGGTGGCTTTTAGTGCAACCCAAAGTAAGGCCTGGCACATGCTCACCCCCTCCCACAGCCCCTTCTGCTCCCAGCACCCCTGTGAGCCCAGGGTGCCCCTGAAGCTGTTCCCTCCACCTACAGAGACAAGAGCCATGCTGTCAGAGCACTCACGTACTCATTAACAGAGCGCTGATTACACCTGAATATCACAAGCTTGCAACCTTACACGTGTCAGGACACAATATGAACCAACACTGCTGTTGCACTGTGAGCAAGCTCTAGGAAAGGAAAGAAAATCCACAGACATGTTTGTTTGCAGAAGCAGCACTCCTGAACTCTTTTCCTTTAGCTCTTCTTCACAGACACGTTTTCCTTACAGGAGCTGACTCATAAACATGCATTTTGCTACTTGTGCTCGATAGAATCCTGACGTGCAAAGCTTCTTCTCTCCAGAAAACACAGTGTGAATTTTCTAGTCTTGGACCACTAAAATGACTCAATCTGCAGGGATCTGAAGGTAAAAGCACAATCACGCCCATTGGAATTCTTTATTTTTCCAACAAGGCTTTTATGACAGTGTACTTTATTAGCACACAGGTCTGCTATGAGTCCATCACTGTACAGGAATGAACTTCACAATTGGGCACTTGCATTCTGTTCCTACCAACCTGAATAAAATGCAAAAGGCTGCTATTGCCTACCCTCATGGAGGGTCTAGAGGGAGATTTCTTCCTGCTGTACACAACACAATGCCATTTGAACTAAACAGTGATAAGAACTAGTCTAAGAGAAACGGAGAGACCAAGACCTACTCCCCCATCCAAGTAAGCAGTAAGTTGCAAGGCAGCAGCAATACCCTTCCCCTGGCTCCCTGCTGAGGTCCTGGGCTCAGTCCTTATAGACAGGCCAGAGGTAATAATGAGGAAAACTGCTCAGGAATCTAAATCATGCTTCCCCAATACTGCTTCATCAACACTATGCACAAGAAGGTGATGTGCATACCAGGACTCCCAAGCATGGTCCACAGAAGAGACTAAATACTCACTGTAGTACTTAATCTTGCAAATTAAACAGGAAAAGAATATCTGTACAGCAGACTTCAAAGTTAGTGGCTCAAACTCAGCTTAATAACACATAATGGCATATGTTATGGATATTTAAACAGTACATGGGATCCCAACGGTTAGTGAAATCATGAACTGCAATGGTAATTACAGCAGCTATGCAACACAGTGTTAATCATCACTCATTTATTCAACACTGTTACTCCTGACCCCATACTTCAGTAGTACCATTGGCTCTACTTTGCCTTTTCGAACAAAAAGGGCAAATTGAGCTCTCAAGTGTCGTCTGTAACACAAGCTGCTCACACCTTTAATGACTGGTGACAATTGAGAACTGTTATTAGCACCCTTGGACTGTTGCTCTCCAAAAGACAACACAGCATTCCTGAAGCTTCATACCAGCGACAAACACAATGGAAACAACCCCTTCCTACTCTTGAAATAGATTCCTCTGCATGTGGAGTCCAGTACTCTCCTTTTCAGTCCTGAACTCATGATAACAGGGTGGTCATGACTTGCACAAGCTTCACTTCTCTCCGTGGAGTTAGGCAAGCCTGGCCTAAACTCTTTATTCCCACTTTACAATTGCCCATAATCAATACAAATTATTAGCTCAAACCTTTCCTCAGTGCAATCAGCGAGTACCTCTGCTTTCAGACTTCCTGCTCTATTTGCATTTCCTTTCAGGCTACTCCTGAAAAAACCTTGGCTAATTTTAGGCAAAGATTAACCCCTAGTGTTCCATGCTACCTCAGTAACAACCTCTTACTTGCAATCAGTTTCAGACCTACCACCTATAGCCCGGCCTAATCCATGTAATATACACTGCACTGTCATCATTGCAGTTTCTTGATAACATATCAAGAATGAAATTAGAACATACAGTATTTAAAAGTTCATTTAGCCTTTTCTATACTTGTTAATGCAGAGATACCTGTTAACAGCTCACTAAACTCAGCATCTGGAAAGAAGATACACGCAGGCCCGAGGAAGGACACATGGTTTTGCAAATGCATCAAACAGGCTTTATTTTAAAGCTGTTTTCAAAAGCAAAGCTCTTGGTTTGCAGTACCACTGGGCAGATATTCCACAGAAAAACCCACTCTGAGCAGTTTGCATTAAAAATTCAAGGTTTAATTTTTCAGGTTTCCACAGAGATTTGCAGAAGTGTTTTTTTTGGCACCACCAGAAAATGAATCCTCCTCACGCCACCTCCTAGGGCTGTTTTAGGTTACTCCTACTCAAATCATTTCTCATGTAACAATCACCTGTCAGCTTTTTTAAGTCAGCTGCTCTAAAAAGCCTTTTGTTGAAAGCAAGGATGTTAACAGTGATCCCAAAGCTTTAATTTTAATAGAAATTGCTGTATGTCAAACTCGATAAAGGCAGCAGAACCGTGCTTGGATGCCACAATGCAGTATGTAAAAAAAGGAATCATGAAATTCAATAGTAGGATATTTATCAGCTGCTTATCATGTCTGAATGCACTTGTAGGGCTTGGCCCCTCTCGTCATACAAATACACTGGGAAACTGAAGCAGATTTGCTCTGCACTGTGCAGGCTTTCAAAATTCATATTAATACAAAAGGTTTTGCTACATAGAAGTATTTTTTCTCCTTTTTTCTGCAGAGAGCAAAATAATTTCCTTACTGTCATATGGCATTGAAGGAACAGGAAGACTGGAGATAAATGTGGAAGGACACACAAAAACTAAGGGCATTTCTCAGACCAGGCTGGTTATAAAGAGCAGCTTCACATAACCACTTCTTTACCTTCACCTCTGGCTCTGTCAAAGCAAGATACTGCCCTATGGCCCCTCACTGCGATAGACCCTAGCTCTCTTCAACCTGCAGGTGCCAGAATGCAGCATCACAGCCCATCACAGCACTGCTTCTACTCCCGACTGCCCCTCTGCTGCCAACTGAAGCTCAGTACCAACCTCCTGCACTGCTGCTCCAGCACAGAACGCTCCCAAGTCTGAGGTTATTCAACATGATTAACGAAAGGACGGGTTCATAATGCTAATTAGCATTGTGTCGTCAGAAGATAGACTGCAGGCCTGTATCTCTCACGGCCTATGTTAAATTTGTTCACCAGACATAAAAGACTGGTACATTAACCATGGCTTATTTCCACATTTCTCTTCTCAGAGAAGGCTGGCTGAATTGTAATTCACAGAGATAGGCTGAAACACTCAGCAGATGATTTTACTAAAATCTCGAGTAAGACAAATTAGACAAGATCTTCAGTCACTGCCTTGGGATGTGTGGGCGATGGATTACATTTTACAAGGAACAGCATTTGGGAAGATTCAGTTTTCACTCTTCAGCCACTGTACTCTTTAAATTACATGCTAAAAGTTGGAGAAAGAAGAACTGGAAAGGAAAAGAGCAGAAGACAGACTTCACAGAGATAATGAGATGGCTGCTTGCCGAAAGCAGGCAACATCATCTGTAATATCTGCAGTGCTGGGCTAAGGAAAGGAAAAAGCAAATTCCTTACACTGCCCAGCGCCTCTCCTTTCAGCAATGGGCCCTTCTGCATTACTAGTTTCAAGACAGGAAGCTCCAGCAGCAAGTTCACTCTTGAGTGAGGGGCTTTATTTCACAGGGTGTGATGGACGGCCCAGTTTGAGGCTCTGTAAAAGGAATAGAATTAATTCTGCCTCAAACCTCTGTGAACCCATAATAGAGCAGGATCTACAGACAAACGAGAGTCTCAGATGGCTCCTGCAACCTTACTGCTTGCTTCGCCTCATCAGTTCCTGGTGCACACTTTGCCTTTACACCCTGAAAGTAAAGCCTAAAGAAATGAGGGAGAGCTGTCAATCTCTTTTTTTTCCCAAGTCCAATTTTAATCTTCCCCATGAAGAACGTGATGCAAAATCTCTTGCAGTTATTACTGTCCAGGGTTTGTATTCTTTTTAAGCTGTTTGAGTGGATTCGATAGGTTAAAACAAACAAAACCTGTGTTTTCTTGTAGCTACAAACACTGGATTGTTACACCAAGGCTCAACATTACTACTGCTGCTAAACATACTTGGATCACAGGTGAGTACAAGCTTTTCCCACAGTAGTAACCAAGCTGCAAACCTTGCAAGTTCCAAGGTAATGTTACATGTTCATCAGGTGCCTGCCTTCAAAGTTTTGCATAGCTCAAGCACAACAGAGTATTATTTTCCTTCAAAACTATTTTAATAGAGAAGGATAAAGGTAATGCTGCAAGTATGCAGCTGCATTGGCAGTGAAACCTGCTTGTTGATGCTGCTTCTTTCAGTTCTCCTTTTCCAGTCACAAAAGTGATTCTGAAAAGATAGACATCACTACCTGAAAGTCAAATATAGTAGTTTTGTAGAGGTTAAAGTCACATAAATAGTGCCACCTTTAAAAATACACCAGTAGAGCTTGCATATCTTAGTGGCAGAGCAGTGTATATTACACATTTGTAAACACACACAAAAAGGAAGATGTTTCAATGTTGGCATATTTCTGAGACCTACACAAGATGTACACATCGTCACCAGACAAAAGACGACAGAAAAAAAACAATACTAATAATAAATCCCAGGGAAAACTAATGCAGAGGAATTATCCCAGAGAAAGCTGTAAACCTACGGAACGTTTAAATCATCTCCACAGAATCCAGTCTATCAGCACATAGCTCACAATGACGCACTAAAACCCAGCCAGATGCTCCTGGCTACCTACTGTACCTGACTCCATGGGAGATGAGATGGCTCTGCCCACAGCAGTGGTTTTAGGAGTGATTCCCACTGCTGCCTTCACAGCAGGTCTGCTGCACCAACACTTACACTGGGAGCACTGCACCACCATAACACTTGGAATGTTCAAAGCAATGCTTTAGCCTGTGGTGAAGGTAAGCAGTGAGGGCTGGTTGCTGCAGTGCTTTGGCTGGTGTGAGCAGCTGAAGGAAGTTCCTGTTGGTGTAGTACTTACTTGTGTTCATACAGGCCTACACATCAGGTAAAGTTCCAGTAAATAACTTCCAATACAGAAAATGCCACCCAGCTTTTAAATAACCACTGTAAACCTGCAATTAATAGAGTAACTTTGTGGACAGGAGCACATGCAATTTATGGCTATTTCTTTACTTTATAGAGGAGGAGGGGAGGAGTTACAATACATAATATTATGAGCAAGGAGCTTTCAAACCCAGTTCTAAAACTATCTTCAGCTTTGATAAATCCAGCTTTATCCTCCACTCCCTTTTGCTTAAAGTCTTTCTTCTTTCTCCTCTTGTCAGACTGCTCATCAGCTTAATCTGATCCAAATGCTTTAAGGATGTCAAGGGGATAAATACTGCGATTAACGGCTCCGAGTTTCCATTTGCTTTTTAGAAATGGGTGCCTTAGACTCTGAGGCAGTACACGCACTCTTCAGTATTCACAGGATGCACTGTTACCAAGAGACAATCCGCAGAGGAACAAGTGCAGACTGAAACAGTTTTTGCGTTAACAGGAGGATCCTCCAAGTGGTTTGCAGAGTGTGCTCCAGGGCCCTTCAATTGTTCTGCAGCGCTAGTGTTCCAAGCAGAAAACACTTAAAGCTGTTTCTTCCAGGGCTGAAGTATAAACGCAGGAGAGTCAGGTATTTATTCAATGCAGGTTACAAGATTGCTACCTGGCAATTTTCTGCAACTTAGCTGTAAATGATGCATGAAAAACGTACTCTTATTTAATGTTAAACCACAGGCATTTTAGAGAAAAGGAGGGAACACAGCAAGGAGCTCTGTGTTTTGCCAGAACCAACAACTGCAGCCCTACAGCCCCGAGGAGCCTCCAGTTCCTACCAATCTGTGACCAAATTAGTACAGAGCAAGTGCAACTTCAAAGAAATTATAGGTACTTTATTATGTGCATTCAGAAAGAGACAGCCATGAAGCATTGCCTTGCTAAATGTTATGAAAGTTCTTATAAATATTCATGTGCATTTGTACTCAAAGCATTTAATCATTTCTTTGTAAAAAAAGGCATGTGGGGAAGGGGAGAGGAAGGAATGACTGTTTCCTTGGTTCCAAAGAGTCCAAGGCAAGAGAGAAGACAAACCTGTGCACCAGAGCTCTACAGATCAGACAGCACCAACCCCAGAAATGGACAAATCACTGAATCTTTTCAGGTAGAGTTTTAATTTTTGCGGTTGGAGCTGAAGTTTTACAATAGTTTGCAGGTCCCAAACTCCTGACTTTCTGATCTCCGGAATTTCTGTCCCATTAGCTTTGAAAACCAAGATCAATCTGTTGCTTCTGACGTTTGTTTGAAGGCAGACTTAGCTGCCTGTACTCCTCTGCATTTTCAAGTCCCCACAGTCAGAGATGAACGTCAATAGCACCTGATAAACACGGCTGCTTTGTGAGCTCATTCCATCCACACACAGCCATGGTGAGCTGAAATAGCAGGGCTGAAATTCCTACCATCGCTCCTTGAAAGCACTGTGTTTCTAACTGTGCTCCAGGGCATGCAGCCTCTTGATTAAGCCTCTCTGACTTCAAGTTTATCAATACTAGTGTGAATTAATGTAGATGGCTGTAACACATACTGACAACACAAAAGCCTGTTTACAAGTGGCTTCTGCACAAAAGAGAAAAGATTGCCAACCAGCTTTGACACAAAATTCTAACCCCAATATAAAAGCTAAAAGATGTTGAGTAGTGGCATCTGAACCCTCAGAAATCACACGGGCATAGACAGCAGTGAGGGACCAGCTCACACCTTGCACCTTGCCGTGATCCTGACTCCAAGCCAGACCAAGATAATGGACTCTCTGCCTTTGACATCCTTTACCTACCCTTTTGTACCAGGAACATCGCTTCTTGTCCGGGAAACACACTACCCTACAGCTTTGGGTATGACTTGCTTTGCAGCATCTCTTCAGATACTACATTCTGGATGTACCTCCCCATTCAAGATGTTACAGCTAGAGGAAACTAAGAGATGCTTATTAAGGTAGCCCCAATTCCTTCACACATACCTCAGTGGGCAAGTGTCTAGTTTTGGCTCAACATCGGCTGTAAAGCAACATTCATAGTGCAAGAGGCTTATTGCTGTGGTACTTCTGGTTCCCTCTTGTATCATCAGGTCAGACTGCTGTCAGATGTACCTGGCTCTGCTCTCAGGTGTACTGGCAAGTCTCAGTGGAATTATTCCAGACATACACCATGTTTAGAAATACAAAGCAAAATGAAAAGCAGTGCTGACTTTTACTTCCCTCAGGAAGAGTGCCTCTTGCAAATGGTTTTATCATTTTCATTATATCCTGTTAGGTTTCCTTTACCATCTTGACTGGAACAATAACTAAGGCATAATAGAAAAAGATTTTTCCACAGGCTGGTTCTGATTACATTAAATCTCAAGTGAGATGGGACATTTAAATAAGAAACAACTACTGCAGAGTGTGAGATAATAACACGCCAAGATAGTTAGCTTTTTGAGAGTACTGTTAAAATGATGCATTAAACACTACAGTGTACTCCACTCATGTTTAACACGAAAGCCATTCCTTTTGTGGCATACCACTGCAGAAGGAGGTTAGTGGTTATTGCAGTCAATACTCAACTCTGAACGATTATGAAGCATTATCCCTCATGCTGGAAGTTCCATAGGTCTTTGTAACATGAACTGTGAGATACATGCTTAAACTTCTGCATGAGGTGAAGCAGTTGAGAGTGCAAGGTCATGGCAGATCAATCATCTCCATGTAGAGCTGAGGAAGTTTTGAAGAGCTCCTCGATTTTGTTGCAAGTTTTACCTTTAACATTTGCCATGATAACTGAATTCTCTTTTCATGTGCTTGGGAAACACATAGTTCCTAGATTGCTGAAAACTACTGAAATATAAACACGTGAAACGGCAACTGTGGCAATGTCATCTAGAAACACAGTGAAACACAGTGAAACCTGCCCTAGTCCCATAGTTTATGTTTGATGTTATAAGTGACCACGCAGCCCTGCCTCCAGTATTGGTGCTTATGGGACCCTGCAGCAAATTCCCCTGCTGGAAACCAAAACTGAAGAAAGGGAAAGAGAAGAGTTGTTCTATGGGAATGATCAGGACAAGGGGGTTGAGTGCAGCTGCACTAAGTTTGTAGACACCAAGCTGGGTGGGAGTGTTGATCTGCTGAAGGGCCAAAGGCTCTGCAGAGGGATCTGGACAGGCTGGATCCATAGGCCAAGGCCAATTGTATGAAGTTCAACAAGACAAAGGGCCAGGTCCTGCACCTGGGCCACAACAACCCCATCCATTGCTACAGGCTTGGGAAGAGTGGCTGGAAAGCTGCTCAGCCGAAAGGGACCTGGGGGTGTTGGTTGACAGACAGCTGAACACAACCCAGCCTGTGCCCAGGTGGATATGGTGCTTAGGGATGAGGTTTAGTGGTGGACTTCACAGTGCTGAGTTAATGCTTGGACTCTATGATCTTAAAGGTCTTGTTCAACCTAAGCGATTCTATGATTCTTTAATGGGGGAAAGGAAAGTTCATCTACGGCCTTTGCTTGCAGCTAGTTACTAGACAGATTCAACTAACATCAAACCATATATGAGGGATTCACTTAGGGTATGGCTAGAGCTGCAACTGTTAAGTATGCACAGATATGGCTACCAGTCACTTCTCTGTTCAGCTCTTTTGCCATAGTTGTCACAGTAAAGTTTCAAGGAAGTTATCTAGATACTGAGGATTAAGAAGCTTATTTTCAGTTAATAAACAATCTATGACTCTAAATTCTATGCTTAGAGAATATAAGCTTTCACAGCAGCAGCTCAGTAAGTAAACGGCACAAACTATATTAATTCTCTATTAATAAGAGAGCAAATCAAAAACGTGTAATTCACCACACACAATAAAATTGATTTGCCTGTGTGTATTTTGTACACTTCAGACCTGCCACACTGCAAGTGCTCTTATGTACTCATTACCCATGTTTGTGTAGTGAACAATGCCAGGGCAGTGTAGAATGATTGCTCATGTGCAGAAAAATGGAGTAATAACAATTATATGACTCCAGTGCAAAGCCATTTTCTAAATGCAGCTCAGATACCTGCACAGCCACTGCTGGAGCTGCCTGTCTGCATAGATCTAAATCAGAAAATACAGACAGATATGAAGGCAATCAGTAAAAGACTCATACAACTATTACTGCCTATGAAAGATTTAATTTGCCTTTAGTAAAGAAGAAGGAATTTAACTCTTACACCTTTCCCTATCAGCTGCTGGCTTCATTAACTTCCTTTAGGCCATTATGCTGATAAGACATTAGTAACCTTAAAGATGCTCACCTGCATGCACTCTCACTGCTTCTCTTGAGCTGGCTCTGCTGTTCTGCCACGTCTGAACAGACTTGGCTTTCAAACTGCAGCAAATCAACCTGCGGATAGGGAGGAAGAGTCGTTTTCAGTCAGGTCAGCAAGCTGAAAGGGCTCATGAAGATACGCAATAAGCACTGGACATTCAGCCTCAGAGGGGACCCCACTACATGGCTCGGAGCAGCAGTGAGGTCGCTGCTGGAGCAACATTCCCCTCTGCACCCCAAGAAGTGGTCAGCAGAGATTTCAGCAGAAGAGAAGCAGCACGGCCTACAGGCATTACTGTCCTGAAGCTCTTGGGCTCATGCTGACTTACCATGCTGCTTAAAAACCTCCCTTCTGCTCCAGCTGTCAGAGGAACACGTCACTCATTTCAGATTGCTGGAGCAGTGTGGCACAACCTCCCCTGCAAGGGCTGCAATAGCACCACCCTTCTGTCCAACAGATTCCCTAGGGCCAAATGTTTTTCTTGGGAGCTGTGAGCGGCTCAGGTAAATCACAAAGACATGACAACCTTGTTTCACCTGATCTCAAGATTCTCAAGAGACAGGTTACATGGGACTGTGGACTGGAACTATCTATTTACAGATGCTCTTAAAATAATCATGGTACTTGCACCCCACCACCACTTACTTTCTTTTTTGCACAGTTCCTGGCATGTACCTTCCCCATTGGATACCACTGAAATACCAATGTGCTATTTTACATGCAAACTAAACAAAAGGCTATTTCTTCCCCAAAAAGAGGAATAATTTGAGAACTTGCTAATCTTGATCATGGGTTAAAATAAAGGCTAACAACAACAGAGATGGCACAGATTACAGCTCATGATGACCCCAGTACTGAAGAGAGAAAGCATGCTGAGGGGCATCTCCTGCAGCTAGGACATCCGTAAGAGTGAATACCAGTACTGCAGTGCCAGTAATTTCACAGCACAAGGACAAAAAGTGGAGACTTACTTCTACAAATTGGATGTGCTATATCTCACTGCTAGTGCTGTATCCCATGGATACTGAATTACTGAATCTCCATTGACTGTTTTATGTCACATGCCTTCCTGATTTGCTATCCAAGTTTCTTCCTACGCAGCCTGGTGGTCTCTCATTAAGATTTACAGAGCACAGATTTCAGCTTTTATGGAACCCATTGTCTTTCTAAAGATCCACCTTTTCTTCTCATCAACTGAAACAGCACTTTTTGGCTAGGACCCCTGGTAGATTTTTCCCTTTTTTCTTTGCGTTTTTCCTTTTTATTGTTTTTTAAGCTTGCAATGCATATTTCTCACCCAGACCTCTAAGGATGTTAGCAAGATTAATCCGCAGAGCCTCTCTCCCCATTTGCCCCCCTTTAATTCTTTGAGCTACTTTTATGTTACAGGAAATGAGGACAACAGAAAGCTGCAGATCCCATGAATGTAAAAACTGTCTTGAAGGCATGGAACAATTCAGCCCTAATTACAGCCAGCTGGAGCCTGCTCTTTTTGCAGGGATACTTGGATAATTAACCAAATACTGACTGATGCAACACTCGAGTATGTCACTACCGCTCAGATATTCAAGGTTAATTTTTATATCCATCACTAAAATCAAGCTTAATGGATATTGTCAGCTCAAGTCTTGAAAATCAGTAACACAGGCATACAGTAAGACAAGGATAAATTTTCCTTCAATGAGCTTGGTGCTATCTTTCATTAGCTGCAGAAGAAGCGTGTTTTTCCATTAAAAAGGCACAGTAATAGATTTTATATTATAATTTATATTCTAATTTAATATTATATTTATATTACATTATAGTTACATTATGAATTGTATTTAATAAATTGTATTATATTTATAACATAATGCCTGTAAATTCACTCAGTTTAAGCCCTAAACTTAAATACTCTGAAGCCACAACATTGACATGATAAAATAACCCAAAAATGTTCTGATAGGCATTACTGTAGTAATACACCCTCATTCCTGACAGCATGATGCCTTTACACCTGCAGGTTTGTGTTTCTCCCTAAGTAAGCTTTATAGGGATGCTGAAACCAAACAGCAATATGCCAAAAGTACTGATGTGAGTGCCAATGCACAAACTCCAAAGCTGTTACAAAAAGGGATGGCAGAGAGAGTGCTCAAGAAGTCTGAAATGTTTGGGAGGCAAGCCTGCTGCTGACACATCCCTCCTGCTTGTGATGAACCACAGCTTGCCGTTGTTCTGCACCTGAATCGTATTTGCAGCAAAACAGCCCAGATCTGAAAGCAGAAGTCAGCACAAATGAGAGAAAGTTGCCTTTCCCAGTGCTATTTTCAGCAGTCCTTTCCCTGAGGATACGAGTTTTGAGAGAGGCTCATCCCTCTGGCCAGTTACAGAGCTGGTCAGTGCTGCACTGATCAAAAGAAAACATTTGTCACTGCTATTATCAAGCAGCAGCTCCTGCAGCTTCCATTTCTAGTCACTAATTCAAGGAATCTCCTGAGGAAAACTTGAGATATTTTAACCTGGGAAAGATGTTTGTAAAAAGAGGAAATCACCACAAAGTTTTCAGCAAAAACACAGTGCAAAGAGAACTGTAAGGGAACGATATTTGTTAGGTTAGATCTTGGGTAGGGCTACAAAGACGAAAACCATCATGCATCCCAGGAGCAGGCTGCAATGTTCTGAAAAGACCTGGGTGGGGAGGCAAGAATCTAAAGAATCTGGGACTGGGATTCTTTTCATTTTGTATTCTCTTTGTGCCCACACCTTCTTATCTGGTACTGAGAAATAAATAACCCCAATTAATGTTTGCACACTGCCTGACATAGGCCTTCAGTAGGAAAAGCCTCACTTTTGTTTGGTATTGTTGGAATGCTGCTGTAACGAAAACCACACAGCATCACCACAACAGGGCAACTCAAAGGGCAGCCTGTGGGTTTGCTCTGGAGAATACACTGGGTTTTAGTACCAGAAATGGAAAGCAATGGAATAAAAGTAAAAGCTCAGCAAAAAAATAGGTTAACTCATATAGAGAATTGCTGAAAGTGAAAGGTTTTTGGGTGATTATTTTGAAGTCTGTTAAAACTCTCCTATACATCTCTGAAGCGTTTTTGCTTAAAACATATATGTATGCTAATGGTTGTATTAAAGACAGTGATGACTGGGCTGAACTCATCCTGCTTCATAAGAACAAGGGGAAAAGCCTGTGCATCAGCAGCAATTGTTTCTGAAAGCAGTGTCTGGGAGATATACTGATGAGAGTTAAGGAGATTCCTGTTGGAAAGGATAAACTGCTAAGAAACCCTTTGAGTCCTCTCCTAACACAGCAAGCAATGCTGCTGCCTTGGGTCTGTTTCCCAGGTGTATGTTTAGATGCAGCTACTTTCTGCTCTTTCATTCCCTCACTCTGCTCTTAACAGACAGGCCAGCAGTTTGGTGTTTATATAATGGCCTATGTGCCATTTCCTAACAGGGAGAGCATGGAGCTAGTGGAACAAGTGTGATTTACAGGTCCTAGCAAATAAATGGCCCCAGTAGGGTAGGTAGAACTCATGGGTATCTGGACAGCACTCAAAGCAATAATACATGGCAACTATCCACATAATCTTTTCCAACTCAATAAGAAAGTTATTCTTCCTCGTACAATCTTGCTTGAGGCAGGTTCAAGTGTGTTGATTATCTTTTTCCAAGCCTAGAAGTCAATCATTTTTTTAATTAGCAGGATCTGAGATGTGTTCAGGTTTGGTTGCGTTTTGTTGAGAATGGAAATGTGTTTCTTGCCAAGACCACATCACATCACAGGCTAGAGAAAAATGAAAGGGCCCAGCATGAAAAACATAATCTAATTATCACCAAATGAACAGCTGACAAATGAAATGACAAAGTAAAACACGCTAGTGGCAGAGGATGGAAATCAAAGGAACTACGGGAGGGTGAAGTTGTTACAAGTACTGAGCAAATGAGAACTGGAGACCTCATCATAAACAAGGACTCCAATCTCCCATCACTGAAAATCCACTGCTGCCCCAATATGCAATCTACCATCCATCATAAGAAGAGCTAGACCTGATACCCAGCAGCATGCCCAGAGTTGATTTGATGTAAAATGCAGGAGCCTGCTCCAAATCAAGAGCAGTGCTGGTTTGGAGGTTTACAAGTTCAGGAGATGGTTTTTCCATTGTGCCTGTCCCGCTTATTTGAAGTTTCCAGGGACAGCGTCAAAACAGCAGGAATCCAACAAACAGAAGCAGCAGCCTCCTTTGAACAGCTGAACTGACAAGGACAGTATTTATAACATACCTGTGATGGGACAGATTTCACAGACAAGCCGAGCTGAAAATGGAGACTAATGCAGGCGAGTGAGAAATCACAAGTGCCCTTTGGAAAGAAGGGCACAGAGGGACATTAAATAAATATTTTTTATGTTATTGTTGCTTAGCATCTGTCAGTGTTTCCATTTTGAATCACTGTCTTCAGTCATTTACACCTCAGCTGAAAGAGCCTGTTTGGATCCGAACACCAACAAGGCAGGTCTCAGGGGAAGAGCAAAGTCTTTCTCAAACACCCCTTCTCAAGCCCAAACAGATCCTGAATTCAGTATCTTTAACTACTCTTGAGATAGAGCTAAAATCTTGGGGTTTGAATCTTTTTTTTTGCCCATAGGTAATGGAGATTCAAATATTCCCTCTCTCTTCCCTGTTTTAGTGATATGATTCTGCAGTTCCTACAGCACTGGTGGGAGAGGCAGTAGCCTGGCCTGGACCAGAAGCACATGGGACATGGTGCCCCTGCTCCAAAGCTTTTTCAAACTGGAAGCACAAAGTAATTGATATAGCAATTGAAGTCTGGCAAAGCACTCAGGAATGCACAAAGGAAACGCAGCAGAGAGAAGTAAAATCATTAAAAGACTATTTTTATGGTTATTATCTTAAAAATACATTTAAGCCAATAGTCCCTCCCTGCCTTGTGCAGGTACCTTTATCTCCAGGATACATCAACCACAGCAGACTCCAGCGCCAGCATTTTATGTTCCTTCTGTGCTCTACGTGCCAAGCCACAGAGAAGAAACAAAGGCTGCTGTTGTTCCTGGGACAAAAAGTGGCCTGTGTAGGAATTAGTGGGCAGTTTCCTTTCATGCATTAACCTATGCGAACACATTGGTAGGGTAATGTCTTTTGAATGGAGTGTCCCTACAGAAAGGTGTGTGGGTACTGCCTGTGGGAGAGGCAGCCGGCAGTCGTTCCAGGGGAATTCTTTCCAATGGTGAATTCCATGTGGCTGTGACAGAGGGGTGGGTGTGCTGCTGCCCACAGCCTTCCATTGTTGGTGAGAAGGTGGTGACTTCCTCTTCACTGAATCTTTCCCCTTATTTTGCTCTTCCTTCCTGATGATAAATGCACTTTTTATTATTTCAACCAATTCCACACTCCGTTTGGAAATTTTATCACTCATTTTGATTTCACTCGGTGAGTCAAGTGGAAAAAATGTGTTCTCAAGCTGAGAGAAAACCCTCCCATCTTGAATCCCTGAGCCAAGAGCACCTCCCATGCAACATCCTCCAGCTGTTGCTGGAGACAGAAAATCTGCTCACGTGGCACCCTCGCTCAGTTCCCACCTAAGCAGTTGCAGCACCTCCAGCAGGAAGAGATGTGTCCAAAGCAGCAGCCCCGGCTCTCCCCAGGCCTCTCCTCCCTTGGCTCCCCAGCACCTCTCCAAACTACACAAACCTCTTGATGCTCAGCTCATGGAGATCCTCCTGTGCCAGCAGAGAGATCTATCGCACGGCATTGTTATTCCTGTTCCAGGGCCACTGACTGTCACTTTTATCAGCTAGATAACAGCCATCTGAATACAGCAGCAATGACGGGAACCTATCCCCTCAGCTGAAGCCACTATTCCTGGTAGATTTAGTCAGTGCTGTTTTGGCAAAGGCTGGATGTATAATGAAGTACTTGCTGTGTCAGACAGCAACATACAAGGTAGCATCACCTTCCAGTTTTCCAAGAATTCCTCCTCTAAAACAATGATGGTTATAGACTATTTGTATCTTCTACTACTACTGAATACAGATATGCCAAAGTGGTACCTTTCCCTTAAGAAGAATGAGTAAGTTTGTAATCAGCATTGCTTTTCAACCTGCACTGCTAATATTTCTGCGCTCTAAAGTGCTTTACAGAAATCTGAAGGCAGACAACAGCACTCCAGCTCCACAGCTGCTGCAAAATAAGGATGTGAGTACCAGAACTGTCTTTTCCTTTTGTTCTCATTAGACACATCAATGAATTGGAGATCTCTATGTGCACACATTGTAAGGGAAAGGACCACAGAAGTGAACAGAAGAACAGAGAAAAACGTTAAAAAGAGCCCAGTAAATTTGAAAACATGAAAGAAGAAAAACATTTCTCTTATAAGTCCTCTTTGAGCCTCATTTGTCAGCACTGCAGATGAATGGAGCTGTAAGCATTCCCTTCTTGCCCACACAGCAGGAGAAATAAATACCACATACAAGCAACTCTGGCAAGAAAGCAGACAACTGATAAAGATGGGAAATCAATTAGGGAAAAACCCCAGCAGCCTATTGCCCAAGTGATGCATTGGCCAAGCTGTGAGTTCTCAGTTGGGAGTGCTGCCCTGACTGCTCTCACATGAGACAGGAGGAGCCTCACTGTGGATTCCAGATAGGAACTGTTACTTAAATGCTGATCATTGTCCACAATCCTGCCTTTAACCCACACCAAAGTTAGGACAGAATTCTTCTGGGGCACTATGATATACAGGTGGAATAAATACTTTACCTGGTCTGGTAATGGAGAACAGCTATACTTGTAAGGTCAAAAGTCACACAAATACTGTCAGACCTGCTCCCTCTCAGGAACAGAGGGCAGTGTAAGAAAGAACTCCCAGCAATGTCTGAAAATCCAAGTTCTTAACAGCCTGAAATTGTAGCAAACAAAATCACAACACACAAATTTCTTTTTTTTTATGCCAAATGGAAGCAGTGTGGCTGTATGGCATTTCTGACACATGCGGTTCCATGGCTGGTTTCCATCGGTGGAGTCAAAATAGGGAAAATCCTGTTGTACACAGGTTCAGTGAGGCTTTGGCAAAAGCATAGACCTCAGCCTCTGCTCTCAAAAGACATCGAATCATCATTTTGCTCTACTAAAGGTGTTGTAACTTTCCCTCTCCCCCTCTGCCCCTTAAACCTTCTAAGTGGTTACACTTCAGTCACTTCTACAAAAGGACAGAGCCTACAACCACATAGCCAGGAGAAGTTAGGGTCTTGCTACTCCCACTTCAACATTAAGAAGTAGCACATTTTTGTATTCCTGACTAGTACACTGCCCTGGTGAAGACATAGTACAGGTCTTAATTACAAGATAAAGCTATTTGAGATGTTTCATACCCCATTCTGAGTGAATGAAGGGCAGAGAACAGGATAAGCAAGTAAGAACAGGAAAGAAATGAAGAAAATAGAAACACAAAAGAGATATCAGGAGCTGCTGATGGTTGGCAGAAATGAGCAACCTTTCCAGTGTGTTGTGTAAGTCTTGTTGCACTAATTACTGACCACCTAATTAAGAAAGGTAGAGAGATGCTTCTACAACTTGTTCCACACTGCAGATTTGCTAGACATTTGGAAGGAAGATGGTTACTAATAGAGAGTAACAGCAAAACCTGATTCTGTTTTTCAATGATGAACAGATGGAATGAACCCTTGGGAAGAAATTTCAGCTACCATAAAGTAAACCATCGGGTAATGAAATCCCAACTTCTTGCTAATAAATGAAACTCAAAATTATGGAGTCATCCAATATTTGGCTATTGCAATAGATTAAATAGATTACTCTATTTAAACTCTAGTAGTAGTAAACCACATCCTCTATAATCCATATAAATTATCTTATGACAATGTGTGAGGGAAATAAGATGTCAGAAAGCTTCGTTACCGCTTAAGTTTGAGGCATTTCATCCATTCCAGCGTCAGTGGTTGCTTTGCAAAACCTTCTGCAGCTACTGGCAATAAATCCTGCTGAGAATTCCAAAGCTTCTCACTTCTCCAGACAAATTCTGTTCATCCCCTTCTCTTCATGACCACTGGTCAGGACAGCAACATCTTCTGTGAAAGACAGACAACAGCCTTATTTCAAACCAGTTTCAGAGGTTATTTACTGTCAGTTTTCCTTCTTTAGTGACCTTTTGATCTCTCAAACGCTACACAAGCTATAAAGAGACACTTGGATTCTTTGGGGGATTCTGGCTGCATCGCTGGCACACCAGACTCTCCTCCTCTTCCTTAGCACGTCCATTTCTTTTCAAACCCCAGAAGCACACTGCTGCAGTGGCTTTCAATTCTATCTGCTATACAGCCACACTATGAGCTTTGCCATGATAGCACGGGCTGGAGCACATACCCTGCAAAAGGCATCAGGTATCACTGCAGACTTTACAAGAAAAAGGAACAAGTAACCTTAGCAACTTCACTTTATGTTACTTATCTTTGCATATTAGCATCTGTGGTGGTTAGACTTGCATTGAGTTAGCTGCTCAGATAAATAACCTTCACCTGAACCCAGTATAACTGAACAGTCAGAGATGTCTACTAGTTCTTTCGGGTGTTTTGGGTTGGGTTTTCTTCTCTCCCCCCAGCTCAGTATTCTGCTCCTGTGCCTTCAAGTATAACCACATTTGTGGATGCCAAAGTTGGCGGAAAGAAAGTAAATACTAATGCTCAGAGCAATTATTTGTATTAGGAAAGCCACAGATGAGACAGAGCAAAACACTTTGTTACTAACGTGAAAAGGCTGCTGAGCACACCCAGGCTGTACAGTAGCAAGGCAGCACTGATGAGTGTGACAAGCAGAACCATCAGCTGCTGAGCAGCATCAGCAAAATACCTTCTGTTATTGCTACAAAACCAATTTTTTAGGACATTTGGAAGGAAGATGCTGAAGTAGCTTTGCAGAGGAGCAGCAACCGGTGAGATGAGTAGGGGCCGTCATAACAGCAAACACGTATTAATGTTCTTAAAAACGGAATGAATGAGAAGGGTGAACACCCTCCTGCGACAGACAGGTGAAGCAACAGACACAAATTTAGTCTTGAACTTCAACTTGTGGCTCCTCATCTAAATGGAGATACAACAGAGAAGTGAAGAGCTTACTCTGGATGGAGATTTAATGTTCTCCTCCCAACCACTCCCCTTTCACAGATGGGATTAGCCAGAAATATGATGTAGGGGAAGACCAGAAGGGAGACCAGAGCCCTGCAAAGCCTCCAGAAAGAATGGTGAGAGAGCACCCCGGTCCTGAGGTGTTTGAGAACCTCACTCACCCAGCAGCAGCGTTTGTGCATATTAGAGAACTATGTGAATTAAGAAAACCAGCCCTGAAGAACAGAGGAATCAGCAAACACTTCAAGGCCTGGAACAGCTGCACTGAACACAGATGTAAGGTCTCTCATTAAAGCTATGTGTTTGTGTGAAATTTTAACCCCTTTCAGAATATATAAATTGGGAATATATAAACTGGGAGCTCTGTGAATTCCAGGCAGCACACTCAATATACAGAGGCTGGCTAGGGGAGGGGGATGCACTTCTCCTTTAGTGCTGGAGGTGGCCATGGTGCCATACCGTTCCCGAGTTGTAGGCATCTCTGGGCACGTCTCTATGGGAAACACCAAGATGGGAAAACCTTGTCATAGCCATATCTGAGCCTGCCTTAAAATAGACAGATTAAAGGTAGAAGTAGTAGGGCAATACTAAATTTCACCAAGGTCTAGCAAATAGTGTATGTAACATCATCATGGTTATCCCATGGTTATCCCAACTTAACCTAAACCAAAACTAAACGATGTTACATTTGCGTATGTGCTACTTCTTTAAGTGTAGATAAGGTGGAATGCTATAAAAGCCCCAGCCTTGACTTCCATATTCTGGTTTCAGCTGCATGCAGGCATTTTTAAGTCCTGAAACTGCAGACGCTGCAGAGCAGCAGCGAAGTGCTGTGCTTGCCATTTGCCTTTCCTTGCAGGATTGCACTCTGCCAGCTCTGCCACAGCCGGAGGTGGCACAGATTCCCTACCCCAGCTTTCCATAAGTCAGGTGTTCCTGTGGCTTGGAGGAACACTTAGGTGTGTTTTAACCCTGCCATTACATTATATCTTCTAGGTGCCACTGAAAACATTTTGCTTCCAACATAAGCTCATTGCACATGAAAAGTCAACAAGTGGTATTGGAGGCCATAAATAAAGTCGATACTGTACTCACAAACAGCACACAGACTTATACAATGCAATTCACCACTGAAAAAGAATCAAACCCTGGCACAAACCCTGACCACTCCACATCTACTTACCTTTAATTTACAACATCTTAAGTTAAGTGATAAAGATGACACAAAATCCTTCCTTTAAGCTGCTGCTCCCATTACACAATGCACATGGCTGGAGTAAATGAAGCTGTAGATAAATCCCTCTCCATTTTCCCCTTGGCTTTCCACAGAGGCTGCAGGCAGCAGAAACTGGGTGTGAAAAGAGCCGCCATGTGACTCAGTGCCATACAAGCTGTCCTCACAAAACAAAGAGCGAGGAATGCTAAACAAATGAATCACAAGCCATTTCTGCAACACAACCCGACTTTCTAGCAACTGCCAGCGCTGGGAGCTATCTGCCCTGTCAATCTGAGTGACAGCCCATGAATAAAAGGGCACTTAATTACAAGATTAGTAACAGGAAGTCTCCTTTTCAAAAGCCACCATACAAGTTATGATTGCCGGCTGTGCGAGGAGGCACAAACTGCAGCAAATCCACAGGGAAACAAAGCCCCCATTTGGGAAATATTTTTCCTATTCATGTTGCCTGCACGTGAACTCTTCATGGCTGTGAATGGCTGGGGGTACTTGAGCATTCTGTACATGGCCTGATTTTCATCCTAAGAACTGTTCACTTTCAGGTGGCTCTCAGATTTGCCAGGCTAGCAGGATTCTGGCAACATTTATGCTGGCTTATGTATCAGCATGTTGATATCTCAGACACAAAACCCTCTAAAAATACATCATTATCAATACGCAATTAGGTTATCCTTTCTGCATGATGCAGTAAAGAGAGGGGAGACACATTATTCCCAACCTGATTGCATCAACAAAGCAGAACACAGTATCCAAGGGTCAAGATTGACCACCAAAACACTTCATTAAACCATGGGATTTCCTTCCAGGAGATTTCACAGGCCTCCTACACACAATGGACATGTGACAGCTTTGCCAATGAGTCTGGCGTGGAATATCCTGCTCTGAAAAGACCAGCGCTTCCAGAGCTCTGGCGAGGGGATAGAGCTGTACGTGTGTCCAGGCTGCTCAGGCAATGGTGTTCCATTTTAATGCCTAACCCTCAATGTGGTCAATAGACAAGGATATATTATTCTGGTTTTGGAAAGTAATAACCTCTTCGCTTCTACATTATCTCCTTGGGTGAAGAAATGCTGTAAACTACATCTACTTTTAAAGGAGATAAAGGGAATGAGTCAGTGCAGGGAATGTGCCTTCCTTTCCAGATACACTTGTTTTCAATACAAATTATGAGATGCACAGGAGAAAAGACACAGAATAAGGGAGTTTAAAAGTCAAACTTTTTTTACTTTTAAAAATATTAAATATAGCATAAATACACTGCCTAAAATAGAACTGATTCATGGAGAGATTCATGGAATTACTTATTGACTTGCTCATGCTTAAGTACTCTCAAACACAAGTATCTGTTACTCATACATTTGAAGGATTGCTACTCCTGAACCAGTGATTTGAAAAGCTTTTGATTCCACAAGATGAAGACACATCCCAAAGGGCTACTGTGTAGGCTGAAAGTCTGTGTGCTCTCAGAACACGATTACTTTCATTGAAGGAACGAAAGATCAGCAAGAGCAGAAAAAACCAACAGCATTAATTGCTTTGGTTCTGGAAATGAGGTGAAAAGAAGGTTCTCTGCCCAGAACCGCCACCATACTTAACATAGGCTGATCATCCAGACGCAGGTTAAAACCAAACTCTGAATATACATCCACCTCCCATTCTGTGACTAGCTCCAGCTGGTCCCAAATGGAAAAGAAACCACCACATCCTGTAGCTGTAGTTGCCACCTGAAAAGCTGGAAACAATTCATTGTCATCAAACTGACTTTCTAGAACACAAACCCGCCAAGTGTACCTACAAGTGACACCATCGTGGGCCTATTCATTGGGAACACATTTTCTTTCACCAAATAAACCACTTTGCCACGAGCTACCAGAGTACAAAACCAAGCTCAAGATATACAGCATGTCTGATTTGAAATGGTTAAAACCGAAAGCTAGCTACCTTCATCCCTCACCAAAGAAGCCTGAAGAGTCACATCAGGAAGAAATAGTGATTGAATTCTGAGGCCACCAGGGACTATCCAGGCCTTCAGCTGCATCTTTCCCACTGCAATTTTTAATCATTAATTTTTGGCCTAATGTGACAGACCTACTATTATTTAATAAGAAGAGACAGCAGAAAGAAGACAGGAGGTACTACTAGTCCCATCCCTATGGACGAATCATGTAGTACAAACCTCTTTCAGATTAAAAGAGGTGCATGGTTTATTAAAGCTTGGAAGAGAGTTTCAATCTTACCCAGAAGGAGCCTCCTAAAATGACAGAGCTGTGCAGTGTTGTGAAGGAGGACATAGGATAGAAGATGGGAACAGGAGCAGCACATGTCAATAAAGCAACAGAAAAGTACCACATCATTTTTGCTGTTCTTTGCTGCAACAAGCAGCAACATTTCCTGCTGGTACCATCACTGCCTGTGCACAGACATCTCGTGACTATCTGCACATGGCTTTCCAGAGGGTTCTTGACACAGCAATACAAGCCTCAGGTAGCAACATGGACAGAGGATACAGGAAGAAGGAAAAAAATCAGCAGTGCTACAGCAACAGGAGAAATGGAAAGCAACAATAAAACTCCCCAGCCCAGCCCAAGCCCTCAAAGGGCTGTTTATGCAACTTTCTTTCACAAACCAAACCCCAAACGCGCACTGGGATTACAATGTGAATTTCAGTCCTCTCCCCCACCCAGCACCACACTCCTTTGCTGTTTGCCGAGTTTTATTAGAACCATCTGCGAGATCCTCCCCTTCCAGTCCCTTATGTCTGTTAATCTGGCAGCTGCGCTTTATCATCCCCTTCAAAATCTCTGTCTCAAAGTTGTTGAGACAGACGGTCTTTGACAGGCTAGAAATTATCTCTGAAATTAACAAAGAACCACATCGTACACTGTGCTTTACAGATTACAGGGGAAGAATGGGAGTTGGAGAATATATATATATTTAATGGGAAGATAAAGGTTTTTGGGATCAAGAGACTTTTTACCAATGCAATTTATGTGACAAAAGCCCCAATTTATTCAAGTACTGCAAGTTGCCACTGCAGAAGAGTTTCAAGATCATCATCACAGATTGACAGAAGCGAAAAAAAGGCACAAGTGTTGCCTGACAGGAGCTCTTGCAGAAGATAAGCAAGGGCAGTGCGAGAGAAGCAATGCTGAAGTAGCAGAGTTTGAGTTATTTTCTTTGCACACCATACAAGCACTGCAAGTTTCTGAATACAGGAGTCATGGACTTCAGGCTTTCTTTTTATTAGAAGTACCTCAATCTAATTGCTCTGCAATATTATGTACTCATCTTGCCATAAATTCTGAACACTGTGTGTTTGTGTGGGCACATGAAATTGTTTCACTCTACTACACCTTTTAGAAGTGGGTTAACGTAGCGGGATGGACACACACCACTTACGCAGGTAAGAAAATCCCAACCAAAACCCCGCAAAGTACACCTTGCTTTGCAGTCCTCTCCTTTGCTTTAATAGCCTGAGCATCCTGCTGCTTAAGCTTCAGGCTGTCTACAGAACCCTCCTAAAACACGTCTATTCACTTCTATGTACAGATACACATACTACCATCACGCACTTCATCCTGACAGGACAACTTCTGCCTGCAGCGTATGGCAGGGCTCATCATCACTGATGAAAACCAGCAGAAATCCTTGAGGTTTTCATTTGTTCTGATAGTTTTCTCCTCCAAAGTGTTTCCACTGAAGCATTTGCCTCCTTGCAGAAGAATGGTGCAACCTTAACTTTTGGGGGATTAAGAGACATACTTTTCCTCCAGGCTTCTCTAAATCATCTCAGAAAACATGTTTTAAGTAAAGGGGGTTTTTTAAGTTCAGGGTTTTGAAATTCAGGTATGAACACAAAGTCCTCATGTTTGCAGCATTTGAGGACACTGCTTCTACTTCTTGGTTTATATTATGAACAGTTTGTTTCTTTTCCCCTAAAAGAAATACTTTGCTCTTCGCATGCTGTTGCTGTGTAAAAGGTAACAAACAACTATAGACAATATTGAAGTGCTACCAATAACACTTGTATGTGTGTAAATTTGATGACTCTGAGAAATCAACTGAACTTGTTAAGATTTCCCTAGAGTAACCTCGACACTGGAAATAGCCTACTCCGCACGTGCATACACATAGCACTGAACGCCACTAATCCTATCCAAGACATGTGCCTTGCTGTCATCTCTCAGGACCTTTCTCAATCTGTTTTACACAAGTTAAAGTGCATGACTTTCCTGAGCGAATCCTTCATTCCTTGTTTAAATCAGCAACATCACTTCAAGTTTCTCAACTACTTGGACTCCTGCAGCTTCATACATTGGGATTTGCCATCTCCTTCCCACCCTTTCCTTTCAATCCTTAAAGAAATGTGTTAAACAGTACTTCAAATGGGTCACAAACAAATGGGCTTATCTTCTCTTGAAGATAACCTGTGAACATTACCACATAAAGTAGACAAATTACAGATGTTTTAATTGCACAGGCTCTACCTGTGCAAATGCAATCATCATTTGAGTTGACAGATCACGAGAGGCCAACTTTAAAGGCGGTTTCAGAAGCATTAGAAGCAGCACTGTCATCATTTAACTTCATACGTTTTAGGTGCCAATAAAAACATTAAATGAAAACATGTGTATGTTTTCAAATGACAGTATCAAAAAGTTGATCTGCACTTAAAAAGTGTCCTGGGATCTCTTCGGAGAATGAATGAACCCCCCCCCAGCATGTGTGTGAGAGTAGAGGAGAGGCCTGTATTAAAATACTTAACATGACTTTTGTTAGCACATACTTTACTCACTGGCTTATCAGCAATTCTGGTAAAAACAACATCTCTTGTGTAAGTAAGAACTTTGAGCAAACCCAAAGCTTGAGACAACTAACTTCTAAAGTTTTCCTTCTCCCTCCCCTCCTCCCTCCATGCTCTGGATTTGAACAAGTATCATTTGGATGAAGAATCTCCTATAAAGCCTCTTTTCAGGTCACCTTTGATCTTTACAGAATAAATACATTTCTATGAGCTGGAGACAAGCAGCACAAAAAAAGCAACTCGCAGCCCCCCCCCTCTCTGTATCCTGCTTTTCCAAGGGATCAGGAATATATTAAGCCAAAATTGCAAACAAAAGAGTGCTTGGGACCATAAAAATAAAATTACACCCTGCTGCAATGCCGCTTTTCTTGCTCTTGAGTGCATAACCTGGATTCTCTGGTTCCAAATCAACAAATAAAGCTGTTACACGGCCATGTATTTCCTGAGAGAACTCCAGGGCTGCATCTCAAACAAGCCCACCATTAACATGCTGCCTCAGACTGGGGCTACCAGCTGTAAATACCCTCCCCACAGCAGCCAGCACTTGGGGACGCATGACAAAGGTTATCAGAAAACCTTCCTGCATTGTGATGTGAAGAGAAACCGGCAGACTGAGCACACTCATGGCATCCTCCTTGTGAAACCTGCCCATATGAAATGGGTGCATTTCCTGAGAGAAGAGGAATAAAGGCTGTTTCCAGCCTGCTCAATAGGTTAATATCGCACACAAAAGCAAGTGAGCAGCCCCCAGCATCAGTGTACTGGAGAGAACTTTTGTAGGGCTGCAATCTGAGTACCACAGCAAGCACAGTGTGAACTGCAACTCCTCCTTCCTGGGTGTATGGTGTTCAGAAGGACAGCAGGTCAATGCAGCACTCTGCGGTCCTCTGCACTTGTGGGGCTGCTGCCAGGTAACACTGTGCACAAACCCACTGCTCATTCCTCATGTTGCTCCTTTTGCCAACATTGAGACTCCATCTCTGTTGACCCTGTGTGTCCCTGGAACCAAGCCATAGACATGGGAATACCACCAGCACTTAGGGACAAGTGTGAAATATGCAGTTTTAGGAATGACCTTAATGGCTCTGTCACAATGGAATCTTGATTCCCCCCCCCCCCCCCCCAGTCCTGCCATTTCCCTGGCTTGTCAAACACACAGTGCCCAGATTCACTTCCATTGGAACTGCCCTCCTCTATGTGGGTTGCCACAGAAGTATTTAGCCAAGAAAACCAACTCAACTTTAACCCAAAACTTCACTCAGCTGAGTGTTTCCAGTCGTTGAAGTCAGAAATGTACTTAAATGTTCAGCCATATACATGGGCCATTAGTCAAAATTCCCTTTCTTTTTAATAGTTTTAGCAGCTTTGACATTTCAGAACACTATTATTTTAAGTCTGGTCTGGAAAAGAAATCTTGCCAATCATTAGGAAACTGATTTTCAAAAGACTATGCTAAAATGTCTTCATGGATTGCTCTCATTTGTCAATGTTTCACTTAAAAGCAGGTTTAAGATAAATTAAATGGACCAAAAATGGAGCCCTTCCAAGAACATAAATTAAGTTTGTGACAAGAGCCAATCCACACATTTGACTTCTCAATGAAGTGCCATTTGATCTTGCAATGAGAAAGCCACTAATACAATATATAAATCTAAAGCAAGAAACTACAGCAGGAAGCAAACTGAATTGTTTGGAATAGCCAGAAGATGAAGAAATACAACGACTGCTAAGGAAAGCCCCAGAAAGTGCAGAAATGCTTTACAGGGTGACAGTAGCTGAGCAGATCAGACCAGAAGTTCAGCTTATCCATTAGCCTGCTTCTGGCAGCAGCCCAGAGCATAAAGGCAGAACCAGCACCACTGCCAAACCCTCCCCACATCACCAGCAGTTTGCAGCGTAGAGATCTGCTGTAAAAGAAATGGCATCTTTGTACTTGATAGTCTCACATGGAATTTTCCTTCACAAATTCATCCAATTACCTTTTGAACCCATTTACAATTTCGTATCCACAACATCCTGTGGAAGGACATTCCACAGCTTAACAGCTTTGCCTGAAGTACCTTTGTGCATTTGTATTGAGCTGCCAGGCTGTTGTTGGGGAAAATAAAAGACCCAACAAACAAAACCCAAACCAGATAAGAAACCTGCTCCTTTGTAGCACCTCTATTTGCTTTCCTATATGCTATTATGCTTTGTGATTTCTTTTCCGGGCCTCCCTCAACCTGTCTTCCAGTTTGAAGTGCTCTGATGTATGCAATCACTGAGGGGTGCTGCTCCACACCTCCAACTCTCCGCCCCGCATTCCTCTGTTGCATTCTTTTCAAGTTAGACCTTATGTCAGATTCAGAAGCTTTAAAGAAGAGGGTGAAAGAATTGTTGAGTGCTGAGAACAGAGACACACGTTTAAAGGCAGAGAAATTTCTTTTGGGGAAAAAAACACATAGAAAATAAATGCAGGTTCATTGTTCTGCTCCATATTTCCAAGCAACAGAACTGTTCAAGCATTATTAGAAGGAGATTTAAAATAGGGAAAAAACCCTTCAAGATTTGTAGTAGAAGTCACGATTATTTTTCTGTGCCTTCATGCTTTACAGAGCTGAAATAATTTGTGTGCTGTTTCCCCCTCTGCTAAGCACTTCACTGCATTTTATATCTTTCTGCCCCATCTATAAAGAGGCAGCCATGCTAGAGGCAGTGCACTAATGAGACTTTGTATTCTAATTGCACTTATATTTTGCGAGGAAAGAAAAGAAACAATGGAAGTGAAACAGATTGCAAATAAATGGACTGTGGGTGATGGCAAAGGAGGATGAAGATCATTACTAGTCATCTTTTACCTTTAAAGTTGTAAGTGTAATGCCTGGGACTGTTATTTTCCAGTATGTAACAGGGATCTTTATTATTCACTTCCGAAAGAATCCCCAAAGCACTGGAGAAGGCATTTTGACCTGAGTAACCTGGTCAGTCTCTGAACAAAGGCTCTTCTCAGATTGGAGATGCCACACTGGAACACCACGGAGCAACCTGTTACAGGCAGAGGCGCTTTCCTCAGCTCACCACTACCTGAGTGTGCGCTGGTGGTACAGTAGGAAACAGCTTGTTGCAACTGTTCTTTACTATAGGAGTTATTTAATGAACTCCAGCTGAGGTCAGGCAAGGTCACTACAAGTACAGTCCCCCGGAGGTAAAACATCTTGTAGTTAGAAAAAGCTTCAGCATCTTCCCAGGGCAGGCTCTGCGCACACACACTCCAAGTTTCCCTCTCCTCTGTAAGCTTCTACACAAGGTCAAGTGTGAGTGCAAGAGGCTTGGTAGTTGTGAAGATGGATACTGTTCATTTGCCCCTGCAGAATGGGTTCTATTGATCTTTTTGAGAAACTGCCCACTTCTAACCTCCAGTATCTCAAATACCAAGTTTTCAAATGCTAAAAACTCCCACAGAGTGGAGGAGTCACAGGTTTCCCACACATGACTGCACGTGAAAACGTGCACATAAATGGAAGAAACCCCACTGATATCTGCATACTAGGTAACATTTCTGACACTTGAAAACTGTCCAGCATACCACTTCATCAATGTAATGCTGCTCTGAACAGCTACAGTGCATGAGCAGTCAGTGGGAATAAAGGGAATATATTACACTGCTGCTCTGCAAGGTTTGTGGTGGGGAATTCTTCCCATCCCTCCACTGCCCACTCTGTGCAATGTATCAAAGTCCGAGCTGCTGCTCCACCACAATTTCCCCACTATCATCTGCCACCCATTATTCTCTCCAACCGCATCTGCAGGTCATTTTCCTATCAAATGAGCTGGTTAAAATTCCTTCTCCTTTTTTCTTCTAAACCTGGGGGAATTTCAAATAGCCCAGCACTAACCTACAGGAATTGATTCTAACCATTTATTTAAAATGCCACTGGTTTGGTATTGTTGCAGCTTAAAAGCTCCGATTGGTTTCACGCAGGCTCCCTTCACTTCATCTTCCCCAGATATGTGCATTAGCTCACGGGGTGCAGGGAAGCACGGCTGAAAGTCACTGCCATTATTTGCTTTTAGGCTCAGATCTGTTTCCATACAGAATTTTGAGCAGGACACAAGATTTCTACAGACAGGAAAATGTGTACCGTTGTGAAAATAGCTATTTATCAAGTAAAGCCGTTTAGAAAGGTCTGCTAAGGTACCCATAAATCCTCTTTGTCATTTAAGAAACATGGAGGTGATTTTCTTTATGTAAGGGAAGCAAACTGGTTATTCCCTGATCTTTGAGGAAGACAAGACTTAAGAGTTCAAAAGCTGTGTATGCATATCAAACTGAAGCTCTTTTCCTCTACAAGATAATCACTCTGAGTAAGAGCATCACACTTGTCAGCGTTTTCCTCCATGCCAGAAAGCTGAGAGGGAACTTGACCTGGATAAGATTGTTTCCTAACCTCTGTTTTTCAGATGAGCTAACAGGCCACTCCGGTTCACACAGACTGCTGCAGACACTCAAACTTTGCCTTTTAAAAGAAGCTGTTTAATATATTTTTTGCTGACTACAGTTTGAGAATCTCTCTTGTAGGAAACCAACAGAACAAAAACCAGTGGAAAACTGTTGGCTGTAACAGGGCTTCCAAGTACTAAAGTTTAATATAGCTGACATCTGTGTGTTGTAGAAGAAAGGCAGAAGACAGAAGCCAGGAGGGTTAATGCTGTAACAACATGCTCCCCAGAAAAATCCAACCTTAGGAGCATGGTGACAAAGCCACTCAAGCAAAACGTCATGCATCTGTACTTCCTTGCTCACCACACACATTCAGAAGATACACTTAAGCTACAGGCCCATGCTTCACAGTAAAAACCGATCACAAAAAGTATCAAGTGCATGAATTTGGGTCCTTCCTCCTTGTAGCAAAAAGTGCTCAAGCTATGTTTTTGTAAGATAAAGGGGAAGTATTGATAAAGCCAGGTTGGATGTGGCTTGGAGCAACCTGCAGTGGTTGGAACTGCTGGCAATGGATTGGAACTGAATGAGCTTTAAGGTTCTTTCCAACACAAACCATTCTGTGGTTCTATTTTTTCCTCCCTGAGTTATGAACTGCGCTCTAGCCTACAGCTGCGTTTCAGCTCGTCTATACACTGTGTATTTCTTAAGTAAAACCTGACAGGGAAAACCAAGGGGAAGACAGACACAAATTGGAATTATATCCTGAAATCAAAGCAGGAGCTCTTGGGCTAAGATCTGAGCACTAATAATCTGGCTGTAAGCAAGGAGAGGCGGGTGCACAGTGACCACTCCCACAGCACAGAACAGCAAAAGATGCCAAGAAGTGGAGAAAGCTGTGTCGTGAATATTCTCTTATTCATTTTATAGAGATTTTAAGCCTAAACTGGCTTCTTGATCTGCTTTTCCAGTGCCAGAGCATCATCTGCCATGTAGCGGTTTGGGCACAAGTAAATCAAGCCAACAGTGCCCTGACAAAGCTGCCTGCCACGGGTCAGAAGACATGCTATCTCACACCTCCTTCAGCCCAGGGGACAGGCCTCTGACTGTCTTGCCCTCCCCTTCACAGCAGACAAGGTACCTATGAGGAGACAGACTTCCTCTGTAATGCTAAAGCAGCCTCCCGAGCAGAGAACTGAATTATCTGGCATGCAGAATGAAGGTAAAAGAAATACTGTAACAACCACATTTTCCTTTTTCCTGGTACTCAACATAAACTGAGCATCCTTGCTTTGGGTTTCACTCTTAGCTGGACTTCAAAGAGTTTGCCAACATAACAAGCATATATCTTGGCTTGCTTTCTTACTTCAGAAAAGTTGACTGCAACCTTAACTAGGTTCATCCTTGGCATAGTGTACTCTCATCACTTTTTCCTAATTCTCACTATTAATTATCACATAAAATAACTTAATTCCAGTAACTTTAGGACTGCTAGCAGCATCTTAGCTTTGCTTCAGTATTATAGGTGACACAGCACAGAAGACAGCCCTTGCGACAGAAGGCCTATAGTTAGACACCTTACACACAGAGACATTAATGACATAAGCAATGCTCCTTATCTGCATTACCTGGATCATTAAGGGTGAAGTTACACAAGGGTGTCCTTACAGATGAAAGGCTGTGGATTCACTCCTTTCCCTGCCTTTGCTGTCAGCCATGTTCTGCTTCCTCTTCTGTGCCCATCAACTCACTAACACAGCAGAAAGCCATTGACTTTTGCCCAGTTGTGCAGAGTTAGTGGGTTAAATCAGCTGACAAAGACCTGAGGTGGTGGCACCAGCATGGGTGGGGAGGAAGGGGAAGGGCAGAGTGCTGGGGAACTTCCTCAGCAGCAGCAAGCTGCTAGATGGGATTATGTCCTGACAGATAACTTCGCTTTGGGAATACTTTCCATATTGCTACATCTATTTTAACTCTATCACTATGATCTGCAAGCCACACAGTAGCACAAGCACACAAACTGGGTGGTTGCAAATCTGTATCTATAGTATTAGAAACAAGTAAGTGGAAAAAACTGGTTGTGAATACTTGATCCATAAGGAAACCTTCTCCTCATTTGCCGTGATGGACCCAAAGCTGAGGCAATGGAGCCATGTGCGTACAAATATGAACACTGAAGACCTGCTGGCGTGGCTCAGGTGGCTGATCCCAGTGCACAAAGGGTGACCGGCACACCTGCAGTGCTCCTGAAAGCCTCCAACCTGCAAACCTACTGGCTTGCAAGAACTGCCTTGGGAAACCTTGCTGCAGTAAAGTAAACTTCAGCAACCAAGTAGTTTGTCCAAGCTCCATCAGCATTGCGTGCAGGGGGATGTTTTATTTACTCAAGAACACTTTAGTGATTTAATTTAACTTAGTAAGGAACTGACCTGGGCTAAATCAACACAAGGACTTGAAACAAATGCAAGAATTTGAAACACAAGAATATGCACTAGTCAGTGGCAATCATTTTTTAATTGGACACCCACAATTTATATATCACTTATTTTTATGCAAAACCATATTTTTTAGGTGGAGGCTCCATTATCATTTCCTCAGAAGAACAAACTTAAACCCCCAAGACAACATTGCTTTATGCTGGCAGTTGGTCTTTTTTGGCAGGCTTCTCCAGTTGAATCGCTTCCCTAATTGGATTCACCACAGGGCTGCACAAACACATGTGCTGGCATAACACCGGAGGTAGTGCAGAAGTAGAAATGAATGGCCAGGACAGGATGGGGAGTCAGGCTGCTGTGCCACCAGAGATGTAACCCTGGCTTTCATCTGCTTTCTGTTCTCCACACAAGGCAAGCTACAGAACCATTAAGAGGTGGGAAAGAACGATAAAAGTGAAAATGAGGAAGGGATATGGCAGTGAGAAGTAGGGGGCAGATTCATGGTACCTAAATACTGAGATAGTAGCTTTGAAGTACCCAAAAGTCACAGAAATTCCAAGTTCCGTAGGAAATACAAGCACATTTCATCTTGCCAATGCAGATACACTACCTGAAATTTAAGTCTTCAGAAAAGTGTCAGGTAAAGTTGCCCAAACTAACTCGATAAAGAGAAACCCTCCTAAATTTCGTTAGATGCCTAGTTTGGCTACATTATTCTCTCTCATGTACAGACAAAAGCCTCTTTTGTGAATAATGCCACTGCTGAATGGCATTACTCAGAAAATTCACAAAAATCAGTATCCATTTGGTCAAGCTCCAGACTTTAAGCAAATGTCATAATGTAGACTAAAAAGTGGTTTTGTAAGAGGATGGGGAGGGGTATGGAATTCAATGTTTCGTTCCTGAGGACCATATGCTTTGGTGTTTGCAAGTATGTTCTCAGGATGCCAAACTGCCTGCTTGATGAGTTACAGAAGAGCTAAGCAACACCCTGGCAGTCGTTAAAGCAGGCAATGAACTTGTCATCTGATGCTGCTACACACCAGTGGGCTTCAAGCCCCACGAAGGCAAGGGTTTTCCAAGTTTCCAGTGAGTGCAGCAGGCCCCCAGGCAGGATGACAGGGAAACCAAGCAGTGAAAACAACCTTTCCCAATCCTCAAAGCCAAGTTCGGAAGGTCAAATGTGTCTGAGAGTGTCTATGTGGGCAACTGCCACAGAGCTTTGCGTGCCAATAGGTAACAGATACGAGTCACTGGAGACTTAGGAAGTGATAGTAATAAATCTAGGCAGAAATCCTTCATAGACTCATCTGAAGTTCAATGTTAAAGTTACTCCAGCGAGGCACTTCAACATCATCAAAATCTTGTAGCTGTTTTGCAGAAGACTTCTGAGGATCTTAGTGATAAATACGGTTGATAAGGACAACCAGAGAAAGACCAAGCAAAATGCCCCACATGTAGGAGGTACTTGCTGCCCCTTTGCTGCCTCTAAGCAGTATTTGCTCTCCTAGAATTCTATCATTAAACATCAAAGTGGTCAAGACAAGCAATTGCAAAAATAAAGATGTAACTCCATTTTATAGTAAGTATTACTGGGCTATGGTAAGCAAGAAAGCTCACCTTTCAAACTGAAATAGAAAGGTTGGGATATAGTTCAACAGCCAGCTAAAAGGCTGTTTGTTTCTCCAGATCCTGGCTTTATTCTAACTGTAGCTGGGTCAGTTATTCCATGTTTCCTTTTTTTCCTCCTTTATTTTATTATAACACACTCAGATAAACCATCTCCAATTCCAGTGACCTCTGGACAGACCACTTGCAGTCCTCATTTACTGTTTTAACCTGGTAGTTCCCCCAAGCCAGAGCGGTGGGCTGCAAACCCTGTACTCAGCCAGCGTTCCATTACAATTACTCCACTTTTTCTTCGGTGTTTAGTGCACATGCCTGGACACACTGTATCCCCCTACCTTTCCTTTATCAGTCATTACACTGTGAATTTCCAAAGCAATATATCGGGTTTTCTGTGGTTTGTGATGGGCCCAGCTTGTTACAGATGTTATGAGAAGCAAACAAGAACATATAAATCCAATAAACATTTCACAAACATCGGCATTTAATGTAGCACATCATCTATGCCATGTTGCTCAAAGCAGTGGTCATAAACTACAGAATTTCATACTAACACTAAATTTTGATGACTAAACTGATTCTTTCATTCCAACAAACTGAAAGTACAATGGACATCGCAGCTGATTACACGCTGGAAGCTACAGTTACTCTGCTAACTAATCCCGAGGATTCCAGCTATCCTGAGCATCCAGGGCTGGAAGGTCCCATGCTTATGACTCATGCTAGAGTTTTTCTCTCTTCTATTGTTTTGCAAATTCTCAGCTTAATCTAAAATCCATTTCAACCAGAAACTTCCAGGCTCAGCGGAAACTCGAAGATAATATATTGCAAATGAGTGACGTTTCAAAAGGGTGTGTTATCTACATCATCTTAGATCAATCTAAATCTGGGCTGGCATGGCCCTACCCTTGTCACTGGCTTCTGAACTTCAGCTCCTTCCTGCATTCACACACAGGCGCTTCCATGATCCATGGGGAGCCAGTTCAGGGAGCTGATGGAGCTGGAAACTTGAGTGCCACCACAGGGAGCCAAAGGGAATGGGCACATAGTAGGTGGGAGTCACACACATCAAATCACATAGTAAGGTCATGCCAATCCAGATTTAGACAGGCTTAAGTGGAGATAAAAGACATTAATCATCCTGGACGAGCCATGTCTTAAAGGAAATTGGCATTTTGAGGTTTGGGTTTCATTTTAAGTATTGATTCATTTTTATAAAGCATTTTCAATCTGTGCATTAGCAGAAAAGTTATCCTATATATACCAGTAATATATTCTCTTAATGGGATACCTAATCATGACATTTTATCTTCAGAGTTCTTTACGAGCAGATTCGAATTTCAAGGACTATGAGTTCAATGAGAATATTGCCTGCTTTCTCTGCCTATGGCCGGCAATAATGCTTGGAAACTGGTTTTGATAATATCTAAGATGCCACGCTGAAATCTGGGACTCTATTCTGCTTCATGGCTTTAGCTTTGCTTAACAGCCCGTTTTTCTGTGCTAAAAGAGTTGATGAGGAGACACTAAATAAATTTTACAGGAATATGCTTCAGACTATATCAGGGTTATAATAAACACCTCATGGGTCTGTAAGAACAGTAAGAGGGTGCAAAGCAAGATACAATCTACTCGTCAGTGATAACTTTCCACACTGGGTACCCCACGGCGTGATCCCAAACAACCCCTCAGAAATAAATGCACAAAATAGCAAACCTTTTACCATCACCTTCCCATCTAAGGTGTTTCTGCCAGCCTACCTCTCTTCTTCAGACTGGGTAATTCCCACCAAGTCATCAATGATAAATACATTCAGCTATCAGTTCACCTACGAATGTGTAGCTTTTAGCATCCAGCGCCTGTTCAGAGAAGTCAGGTCTGGGAGATGGGAGCACAGCCTTTAATAATTTATAAGACTCGTTAATCTTATCCCAAAAGACCAATAAACAGAATTTGATATCTACTCATATTTCCAGACCAAATCAAGATACAGCATTTCAGACGCCATTAGGATCCATCGGTCAGTAAATAGTCTTGAAATGTTCTTAAAAAGCTCATATTGTTAGAGACATCAGGAACCTAAAGAAACTGGCGCTGTTGAAAATTAGATGCAAAAGGGTTAAAAAGTACTCAATATGGCAGATGCTAAAGATCTTTAAAATTTGTTATTTTAAGTAGACACATGTAGGTCTAGCCTGGCTGTGCATAGAATTAAATGCCAGTACTCTATAATGTTAAGTATGCCCAGGGACAGAATTCACATTCAGCATCAAATACCCGCTTTGACAGTGCAATATGGAGAAACAGGAAAGGGGGAAATACAGCCTCTAGACTCATCCTGGGACTAAACACACAAGTTCTGCATTTGGGTAAATGGGTAATACATATTCCCATTAGGCATATGTTACAAAGAGCAACACAGTGATTTGTAAGAGTATCTGGAAAAGAACTATTCTTAAGCAAAACCTACTTGTTATGGCCAGAACTGCAGTGTATGTCTAAATCCAAATAAAGAACTCAAAGATAGGTCACTTAATTTTCTTCATGTCCCCTGCTACAAATATACACCTTAGTTGTATGAAACTACTTTTTCTCAAACACTTACTAGTAACAAAGATTTGCCTATGAGAAACATAAACTAGTTAGATCTCCACTTGTATCTGATCCCAGACTATTTACAATATTCTTGCTTCTGTTTTGAAGTCATCCTAAAGGGGATGATCTAAGTGCTGGAGTAGCTGGCTGGAACACCCAGCCAGACTCTGTGGGAAAGGAGAGAGGTCCTGTGCTCTTCCATTACCTTTGCTAAGCAGGTTAAGGCACAGGAGTGAGGGAGCTTGAGGTGCTCCACCTAATTTCTTGCTCCAATTAGATTAAAATGCTCCTAACACCATGAGTCTGGGATGAGGATTTTATCCAGGCAATGTATATGGACTGTTCTACCTTCCCTTCCTGTAAGCAGCCAACTCTCCTTCCCACCTACAAAAATCAATGGGCAGAATTACTGTATGATACAGGATAAAAACGCTTAAAACTCACACGTGCCTTAGAGCTCATGCCTGTTCCATGCCTCCAGAAAGCAGGACACAGAATAAACACCATTTTCCTGCAGGTCACTCTGAAATGGCAGTGATTAAGGAACATGCTATTTCCTTAACTGCAATTTCCCTTTTATAAAATACCCCTTTCCTCACATCAGGCTCTATTACAAGCAGTGAGCCACAGCACTACACTGCCTTTTCAAAGCTAAATGTATGTGACACTTGTTCTTTCCTGAAGCTCTTTTACCACACTAACATTTACCTTCCACTTAAGGCTTTTAAGCAGCGTGTCATAACACAAGGAGCCTTACTGTCAGTCCAAAGTAGTACACTGAAAACAGCAAGTGGTGGAATGTATTCGGACACGTATTCAGCTCACACCATACTTCAGTTTCAACATACAAACCTTTTTTTTCCACAGAAAATGCTCTTCTAATATCCAGCAGTAAAAGAATTTTTGAAAGACCATTCTGTCTCCAAAGAGCCCATTAGGATCGGTTTTCCATTCTAAACAGAAATTCCTATCTCCTCAAACAGCTCCAGCTCCTCCAAAGCAACTAAACTACCCTGAGCTTTCTAGCATGCTTACCTGCCAAAAGAAACACACGCTTCTAAAGGAGGAACAGTAGAAAACTGAGAAGTATTATTTGATGGCAATGAAGCTCGAATGGGCAAAAAATATAGATGCTTTTCTTGGAATTACAGGTTTAGCTTAGAAATGCTCTTTTTTCATCAGGCTGGTAAGATCTGCTGCCTTTACCCAATTGGTTTTTCCACAGATTGGTACTTTAAAGCTCTGCTACTTGCAAGCTGGAGATGACCTAATGCGTTAACACTTTACAGATCCATATCTGTGCATGTGACTGCAATCCTCAATTCTCTAAATTGTTATTTCCAAAAGTTCCGGGGGTTTTACCTCAAAGTCTCAGCTATTTTATGCTGTATGTAATCAAGAAATACACATATCATATATACTTACAGGGAATGGACTATTAAGCATGCACCAGGGTATGTAACATTTCACTTTCCTATCCTATTACTCAGAAGAGATCTGTGCAGTTAAGACCCTTATTTTCCACATGTACTCATCTCTGACACAACTTTATCACTGCTACTGGGTCAGAGCATTTGGGCTGCAGACCCCATGCATAACACACAACCGTATAGCTCAGGGATTGCAAAGGCTGCTCTGATGCGGCTGCATAAATTACTAAGGTCACGGTGCTTTCAGCCGCCTGCAAGGACCTGTGAAGCTGTGAGTGTCTGAAAGCATTCAGCTACAGGGGAAAATAGGGCTCAGCATGCACAGTCATTGCCTTGAGAGTTACAGCACAGAGACCTTAACTTACAAGGTGAATACAGGGTATAAGTGATCCCCAAAGAGCCCCTTGCTTTCTTGTTGACAGCTGAGAAAGATTACATGTACAAATCCCTTTTTCAATTGGCTTTTAGGTCAGTGGTTTGAAATATGAACATTTCACTAGATCTTACCTTCATTAAGTTATTGACCATCTTTATTCTTCTCTCCAAAGCTGTGAGGATTGTGTGTGTTGTGTGGTTTGGAGTTTTTTGTTTACCCCCCCTTCCCCAGGGAAGGTACTTATTCCCCAAGGAACTTGAATTACTTCATTGCTATAGATTAATTTCCTCCAGTTTTACTTCTCTGAAACTCATTCCTCTGTTCAAAGAGATTTTTCTCCCCCAGTGAAAAACTAACACAACATCAAAGTTGTAAAGTGAAAGAGATACATGAGATACTGCATCTTTTAGACTGGGATTTTGTACGGTGTTTTGTGATCTCATTTATGCACAAAATCTCACAAAACTTGGACATTCTCTGGTTTTTATGATTTGCAGTTATTGTTTGCAGCAATAAAAGTAATCAAATACGTAGCATCTTTATGAAAAAGATTTCTGATGTGAAGTTGTCCACTTGAAACATAAGACATGTAAACTCTTCTGCAAATGCCAGTCTTTCCATCTGTAGGCACACACAAGCTCAGCTCTGTGCTGCTGCCTCTCTCGTCTGTTGAAGAAAGCGTTGGAATCAAATTGGAACCAATTGTGAAGGTGTTCCTGAGGGACAGTTTCATGGCTTAATCACTCCAACTTTCTATTCTGTTAATAACATAGCTGAATAAAAATGATCTGATACTACTTGTGCAGTCATTTTAATGAGTCCCTGGAAAGCAATGCCTGGAGTGAAGCACACCCGGATCTCCTGAATAAGTGGGGAAATTTCTGCACAAAGATTGGAAGCATCTTCAGTTTATACACATTAATAGCTCTTTTTGATCCTGAATCCTTATTATGCTCCAAAGAAATACAAGGAATTTTTACAGCAAGTTTCTTAGTTAAATATGAAGATCAGTGCCTAAGCTAAGAAATTCCTCTCAGCTTCCCCCTCCAAATCTTAGTATATTAATCTCCTTTCATCTGCTCTAGTTCTTGCATAACAATGCTGTTTCTGAATTCAAATCTCCACAAATAAACCTTAAAGCTGAATAATACTTTATTAAGCTCTATGAATATTCCCTCAAGCAGGACACCCTTTTAAAATTTGGGTATACCATCACAATTCAGCATCATTCCCTTAGCTCTTTCACAGCAAGAACCAGAAGCGCTGCAGCGACCAACAACCAAAAGATCTTCCTGAAACATAAACCTACCACCCTCTCCAGGGGGGATTTTTACTACACTACCCATGTTTTGTTTAAATTCTTATCACTCCATATAGCAGCCATTTATTTCTCTGTATTTGGGCAAGCTCACAGGGAAGTCCTGTACGGGTATTTGCAAAGGAAGAAAAAGCACGCTGCTAGCATCCTCTGCCTTTCTGTACACACAAACCCACATATCTTTTCCCAGTGTTCAAACTGTCAGTGCTTAAATCTTTATGTAAGTGGTTATTCCAGTAAAATATGAAAATTAAACCAAGTATTTGATCTACAAAGTATCACAGCCATAGAATAGATGCTCAGTTCTGATCTGCCTGCTAGGTAGCTCTTTTCATTACTGGTATTGCTAGTGAAAATGTTCACCAGAGGCTAAACCCAAATGTGTCATTGCTGTGTTGTAGCTTCTACCTGAACACAGGCTGGAGTTCCTATATGTTGGGTAATAGCTAAAATATGCCACTTGAAGCATACTTACAGGATGAGGAGCATGGCAGTTGATGGCAATGAAGATTGCAAATGGACATAGTCCAGAGCGGACTATCATTAGCAAATAAAAAAGAAATCATTGTGAATAGCATCTACTAAGGGGGGGGGGGGAGGGGGAATATATATATATACTGGACTGTAGAAGGCAAAACTTATTTCACAATTGGGCTCATTATAACAAACTATTCACTATCACAGCTTTATCACCTACTCAAGACCCATGAAAGCTTTTCTCAAAGGGTTTTCTCCAACAAGAATAAAACCAGTATTACTTAGAAGAGATTAATTACCTGTTGTAGGTTTAACATTTAGATCCTCAGTGAAAAACACTGCATGACCTTCAGTGAGACAAGACAGCATTTTGCGCATTGAAACATGAAAGTTTATTGCACAAGGAACAATAAACAAGGACTTAAACAATCTTTCAAAGTCCCTAGGCTACCTAAACATTTTCGTAATGAGCCATAGAGCAACACACACACTGGTGTGCCCCAAACCATGCCATTTGCTTGATGGAGCAAGTGCTCTGTACCTTTATCCTTTCAATGATTTAGCATTGCAGAGACTGAAGTGTGCCATGGCACGATGAGATGCCAAGCAGCGGAAAAGCTGAGCCAAACCCACACTGTGCCAACCCAGCCTAAGCAGTGCTTCCCTGAGGAATGAGGAACAGAAACCAAGCCAGTTTTTAAAATCTGATCCTGAAAATATACAAATCAGGAAGCAGCTTCATAGCTTTTGGAGTGGTGCCACTATGATCAGCATCTCACCACCTGCCTCCCCATGCACTCTTTAAGATAAGACTTCTAACAGCAACCTGAAAAATCAACCGAAATGGAAGTGAAGAATCTAGAATGACAGACTAGCTCACATAAGGTATAAACCTCTAAATAAAAACCCCCTTGGAAGCCCCAAAACAAAATCACAGTTTAATCCATCATATTTCAGCTCACTGTCATACTGACATCTTGGATTCTAAGCATTTTAGAAGCCTTGAGACCTGTATGAAGCTTCTAATCTGAAGCTAAAAAGGGGGTAAAATTTATATAGTATCAATCTAGCAATGTACAAAACATTATGAAAGACAGAACTTTTTTTAGTATGCAAAGGTACAAAACACATTTACAGGGTTTTCTGCTCTGAAACATCTGAACTTATTCAGGTATAAGTTTACTATCACTGCATACTCAAATACGTTTGAAGCAACAAGATTTTGGATCTTTGACTTTCTCTTTAAAGAGTATGCAAGCAGCTGAGCCCTTCTGAGCCTGTCAACAAGACCTTTCTTAAGGTGCAGATTCACAATTTGCATAAGAAGATAGAAATCTGCACTTCTGGTCCAAGGGACTATCTCTCCACTTCTTTGGCTGCGTGTTCCCAGTGCAGCTGATGGAAGTGCTTATGGGTTGTGTAATCAGCTAGATAGATGTGGTCCTTAATCTGGCTGGAAAATAATCCCCTTACCACAAAAGCTCCAGCCAGATGAGGAACTTGGTTCAGCTGGTCACATCTGCACAAGTGCTAATGCTGCTGAGCCCCCCCTTCTTTGGCAGTACTGCCTAAAAGCAGCCTTACGCAATCAACAGTCTGCATCTGCTGAACCACAGTTAAGTACCTCTGGGATGTTCACTTGTAAACAGCTTCATGCTTTTAATATTACTCCACTTCAAGGTTTTACCGAAGAGGCAACTCTAATTTCCCAGAGTGTCATTTCATCTTTGTTTGCAAGTTATTTCTGACCATAGAAGCACAATCAGAGAAAACACTCTTCTAAATACTGTGATAATTCTGAAGCAATAACTTGAATTGGGCATCATATTTTCAACAAATTCTGACTTCCTTCATTGTACTAATATCCTAGAAATCACATGTTCACATTCTAAGAAAATGAAGTTTGTTGCTCTGTGTCCTCCCTTGACAACTTGCAAACACATAAAAGGAGAGTCAGGATCCCAAATGCATCTTAAAATCCACAGGTTTTGCAAGTACCAGCTTGTAAAGGCACAAGGAACCAACCAAGGCAGAAAGGATCAAGGCAGAGTACTGCTGAGGAGCACTTGGCAGAGTCCACTAGCTGTCCGGCCAGCTAAATGGGTCTTAAACATGCAGCTCTGGCCCAGCCACACACAGCACTGCTGCTAGTAAGTGATGCACTGCATGTGACACAAAAGTGTGATAAATGTAAACAGTTAATTTGCTGATAAATTGCAATAATGGTAAATTGTAATAAACTTGAATTATTAATTTGGTAATTAAGCAAGGTGTGTGTAAGTTAAGTTTAATTAGCATTATGCTATAACAAGACTATGATTCGTGTTAAGAGTAATAGTTCGTTATAAAACATGGTAAGGAAAATCATGAAGTAAGAAACTGTTGATTAACTATACGAAACTCTGAGTTACTGTGTTCACATTGTTAGGGCAACGTTGATGGAAGTAGCTATTTGTAACTCCCTTGAGTATAAGTAAGTATTTAACTTAGAGAACAAAGTAAATCTTTGAAATAGAAATAGCTCTTTTACAATGTTGCAAGTCTGTGAAGTGATAATGGCCCTCTTTACAAACCTAGTGTACTCCACATCCCATGTCTGGCTTGTTAATTGCTTTCTTGATGTGCTAATGAGATTCAGTATCTCCCCTGCTAATGAGATTTAGTAGTTCCCCTACTAATGAGATTTAGTAGTTCCCCTAAAGATAAAGCGTCTCCTGTAAAACTGATAACTCTGTGAACTTCTCATCAGCACATCTGGTTTGTTTTGCAATTGTTTGACAACCACACTGTTCTAAATATTAGCCAATTGTCAGAAGCTTGCAGGCATGGCTAATGTTTATGTGAAGCCCAATGTAAAGGTCAGACGCAAACTAAAACAGCCATCAAACACCGTTTGTGCAAGATAAGATAACCGCCAGGAACCGACAGAAACATGACAAACGACCCCCTAGCAACAACTGAAGCACGCGCAGAGTACCTCCACTACTTCAAGAACACGGAAGAAAAGATGTATAAAAGGGGACTGTTTGAACTGCTTAGGGCGGCAGTTGGCGGAGCGTAGACTCCCCTGCCGTCCAGCGCTGTTTTTGCTCATATTCTACTTGCTATAATTAATAAATTCTAATTGGATTTTAGTCTGTTGTAGTCTCAATTTATAACAATCTTGGTGCCGTGACTCGGATAAGGAACGGTGAGCTTTGGTCCTCCGGGGAGGCGCCCCGCGATAGTCCGCGGCCCCGCGACCGACAGCTCACTGCCCTTACCGACGAACCTAAATTCTAGAATAGTGAGCAAAAAAAGGAACCGGTAAAATCCCATAAAGATTCTGTGCACGGGAGTCCGGACGAAGACGCGGGACGCGTAAGTATATTGCGAATTTGTCGCAGGTTATCCGTTCGGGCGGGATTGGGTTATCCTGGAATATAGCGAATGAGAGGTTCGACATACTGAGCCAAGCGAGTGTGGACCCTTAAGTACTGCGTTTCCCATCTCCCGCGAGGGACTGGGCCAGGAACAAGGGGAGCGAGTGAGTGTGTGTGTGTGGATATTCCAGAAGATGGGGGCGAAGGGCAGCAAGCCTTCGACTCCCATGGGGAGGGTACCCACTGTACCTAGGGATACCCCTCTGGCATATATATTAGACAATTGGAAATATCTCCCTGGAACCTTAGGGAAAGATAAGCAGAAGATGATAGAATATTGTACTAAGATATGGGGAGGGAAGAAGATTTCTAAAAATGTCTTTTGGCCAGTCTACGAGTCAGAAGAAGATTGGGTAAAGCAGCAGTTAAACCTTTGGGTTAATAATAAAAAACCCCTTAACCCGGAAGAAAGTCAATATGCGGAAGTGTGGCTAGAAAAACCGGGAGCTAAACTTTACCCGTTGAATGAAATAAAAAAAAAATAAACAAAAGAAAAAGAAGGAAGAATTAGACCAAAATCCTTCTAAATCCCCCCCCTTATGCTCCTCCTCCTGCTCCTGCAGCCTCTCCAGAGGTCCCCAGAGCGCCCTCTCATCCATCAGAGTCAGAACAAGAAATTTCCCCCCCTCCTACTCCTAGACGTGTGACTAGGAGTCAAAAAGGGGCAGCTCAAATGTACCCCTTAAGGGAAATGCCCATGGGGGGACCTCAACCTGTGATCGGATATATTTCTATACCCCTAAACTCAGCTGATGTACGAGACTTTAAAAGAACCGAAATGGAAAACTTAATTGAAGACCCACTTGGAGTAGCAGAGAGATTAGATCAATTTTTGGGACCGAATCTTTATACTTGGGATGAAATGCAATCTATCCTTAGTCAATTATTTACTACCGAGGAAAGAGAAATGATTAGGCGAGCAGGAATGAGACTGTGGGATGCTCAACATGTCCAGGGACCCCAAGCAGATATTAAATGGCCACTCCAAAGACCTGATTGGAATAATCAGGATTCGCTGCATAGAACCCATATGCAGGACTTAAGAACAATAATAATTCAGGGAATTAGAGAAGCAGTACCCCGTGGCCAGAATATTAACAAGGCATTTAACGAAATGCAGAAGAAAGATGAGAGCCCTACTGAGTGGTTGGAGTGGTTGAGGAAGGCTCTTCAACTGTATTCTGGAGTAAATCCTGACAACCCTTTAGGGCAGACACTCCTTAAAACTCAGTTTGTAGCAAAATCAAGGGAAAGACTCCCAGGGAGGTTGTAAAAGTTGTAAAAAAAAAAAAAAAAAAAAAAAAAAAAAAAAAAAAAAACCTTATTACTTTTGTCCAGCCTCTAATCCAGGAAAAGGATATTGTAATTATCCTAACAAATATTATTGTGCATATTGGGACTGTGTTACAATTGCTTCTCATTGGACCCCTTCACATAGAGATAAGTTCCTGACAACAATGTGGGGACCCCCTGGATGCACACCTCCTCCAGGTAGCACAGTTCATGGCGCGAGCTTATGGAGAACCCATATAGACCCACGTCAAATTAGTAACTGTAAATATTTAATTCTTCAAGTTCTACAACCCGAGAATTCAGGATGGCTAACGGGCAGAACTTGGGGAGTCCGGTACTGGGAACCCGGTGAAGATAGAGGAGGTTTAATTCTTATTAAAAAGGGAAATCCTCGACAAAAACCCCAAGTGACAGGTCCAAATAAGATATTAAAAGACAAATTAGGCAAAAAGAGTTCAACTGAAGAATAATATCATAAGTGTACAAGAGAACAACACAACCTTAGAACTGGTTGATATTCTTAATAATAAAAATCCAACATTTACAACAGCATGTCCAACTGCTTAAACAGGATGAAGGATTTTTTGGTCTAAATTTTAATACTTGGGGAATAACGGGATGGTTGAAAGGTCTTGTACAAATAGGCTTAGTCATTCTTTTAATTGTCTGTCTTGTATTTTTATTATTACCATGTATTTTATCTTGTATGCAACAATTTATTAGAAAGCAATTTGATGTAACTAAGTTAATGATCTTAAATTCTGGAGTAGACTACGAGGAAGTTCGTTCGGAAGAAAATGAAGACCATTGTGAATGTGTTATGTCGCGCAGGAACTATGATTGTATTTGTGAAATATTACCTTGTGAGTGTTATGATAAATGTTGGAATTGTGGAGAAAGGATTGCTTGCAGTGCTGAGAATGAAAGTACTTTTACCATCGAATCAGCAAATTAGAGATACAAAAGAAAAAGGGGGGATTGTGATAAATGTAAACAGTTAATTTGCTGATAAATTGCAATAATGGTAAATTGTAATAAACTTGAATTATTAATTTGGTAATTAAGCAAGGTGTGTGTAAGTTAAGTTTAATTAGCATTATGCTATAACAAGACTATGATTCGTGTTAAGAGTAATAGTTCGTTATAAAACATGGTAAGGAAAATCATGAAGTAAGAAACTGTTGATTAACTATACGAAACTCTGAGTTACTGTGTTCACATTGTTAGGGCAACGTTGATGGAAGTAGCTATTTGTAACTCCCTTGAGTATAAGTAAGTATTTAACTTAGAGAACAAAGTAAATCTTTGAAATAGAAATAGCTCTTTTACAATGTTGCAAGTCTGTGAAGTGATAATGGCCCTCTTTACAAACCTAGTGTACTCCACATCCCATGTCTGGCTTGTTAATTGCTTTCTTGATGTGCTAATGAGATTCAGTATCTCCCCTGCTAATGAGATTTAGTAGTTCCCCTACTAATGAGATTTAGTAGTTCCCCTAAAGATAAAGCGTCTCCTGTAAAACTGATAACTCTGTGAACTTCTCATCAGCACATCTGGTTTGTTTTGCAATTGTTTGACAACCACACTGTTCTAAATATTAGCCAATTGTCAGAAGCTTGCAGGCATGGCTAATGTTTATGTGAAGCCCAATGTAAAGGTCAGACGCAAACTAAAACAGCCATCAAACACCGTTTGTGCAAGATAAGATAACCGCCAGGAACCGACAGAAACATGACAAACGACCCCCTAGCAACAACTGAAGCACGCGCAGAGTACCTCCACTACTTCAAGAACACGGAAGAAAAGATGTATAAAAGGGGACTGTTTGAACTGCTTAGGGCGGCAGTTGGCGGAGCGTAGACTCCCCTGCCGTCCAGCGCTGTTTTTGCTCATATTCTACTTGCTATAATTAATAAATTCTAATTGGATTTTAGTCTGTTGTAGTCTCAATTTATAACAAAAGGATGTGGGCAGTGGGAACCCGCTGGAATGGGGAACTGAGGAACAAAAGGACCAGTATGTTGGAAATAAACCTCTCTCTTCTACTCACAGAGGTGGTTAAGAGAGAAAATCAAGCCCCAGTTTTCCAAGAATATGTTTTTTGCCCCAAACTGAAAGGAGTAAAAACTTCTTTTCAAAGAAATTAGAAATTCCACGGCATTTTCCCACTTTGTGCTTATGCCAAGCAATATCAACACACTAAACAACACAAAGTTAAAAGGTTCAACAAAATACATTTCAACTCTAAGAGGGGAAAAAAATAAATGGGTAAAGTAGCTCAGGAAAATTAATGCACTTTGTGAATTGTTTTGGTCATAATCATGGTATTTTTCACTGTGATAACATCTATCCACCATTTCCAAACATGAAGAAAATAGACTTTTATTTCTACCCCAAGTCTTATCTTTCCACTCTAACACTTAAAATTGTCCAGTGACCTAAAGCCCTTCCATTTCCCCCTAAGTCCTAAAGGGATAATCAGCATCCATCTGAACAGATACCAGATCCATTAGTGTATAATCTATTGGATACTTGATCCATAACCAGAAAATATGTAGTTACATTTGCCATGTGGAGAACAAGCAACATCAAGTTTGTTAGGCAGTCTGGTCTAAGGACATGTTTCTTGTGAGAACTGAACCAAGCTTTCACAAGAAGTTGGGGTGTGTTTTGAATACCCCCAGACTATTCAGGCTATAACCAATCTGTAAAAGAATAGGTGCTTATTTTACAGAGCACATATTCACTAAGTTCTCACAGAATCACTTCAGTCATCTCCCCTGTTGCAAACACATACAGAATAAGAAGTCAGAGGAAGGAGAATGCTCATACTGTTTTAAGTTGGTCACTTAAGTTTTGCTTTGTGTCTTTTCATCCTGAATAGAGAAGTAATTTTCTTACCCTAGCAACAGCTTGTCTCTTGAATACGTGTTAATAGTTGGCTTTCAGTTTTGAAGATCATATTTGAGTTGTTCTCTGAACAACATCCAAAAAGCAGCAGTTAGTTCCTAAAGTTCCTGCATTTTCTTTAAGAGAGAAATTCAATATCTTCTTTCTTAAACTCCCATTAAAAGGCTGCAGTCACTACAAGTGAGAGCATTTCAGGCTGGCCATTTTTTGTGTAGCTCCGAGTTTGGACTGAGTCAATAGGATAACAAATTCACTAAGTCCATCTCCCATAGTAGCTAAGCTGAATTTGTGGGAAAACGGCACCTGGTTGAGCATCTGGAGAGAGGTGGCACCTGAAGTTAAAAATATATGAATAGAGGACACCTGATCTGGGGCTGGGAGCAACCTGCTTCAGCAGGTGCCCCTGCCCATGGGAGGGTGCTGGAACTGGATGAGCTTTAAGGCCCCTTCAACCCACACCAGTCTGAGGTTCTATGAGTTTATGCATACATAACAAACAAAGAAGAAATAGAATTGAAAGTTACCAGAACACAACTGCTGCAGTGCATTATCTCAACAAATATTTACTGTCACAGCCAAATTTATTTGATAATACTTAGAAAATGTATTGGGCACATTACAATGAAATCGTTCAATAATCCTGCCAGCATGTTTTTGAGACAAAGCTCCTTCTCTGTGAACCTGATGGTAAGCAGACAGGCTTTTTATTCTGATTGTCAGTAATAATGCGAACCCAGCACAACTAACCATCCCCTGCAACACCTTCCCACTTTACTTGTGAAAAATGAGCCATTCCCAGCACTATGAACATGACCAAGATGATCTGAAGGGCAATGCAGCCTTGCACAAGGACCAGTTTTGAAGACAGCAATCAGTTTGACAGGTTTCATGGTTGGTTATCTGCAGGAGCAGGGTACAAGCCAGAGGGTGAATTGACAATGAGCAGTTTTCTCAGTTTATAAAAACCAAACAAATACTTTCTGTTCTTGTCCTAATCCCACAAAGATGAAACGCTTCATACTTCGAATAGTGGGGAGCATTATTTTAAACCCCAAAAGCCTAATACAGAATGATCTTTCCAGAACTGCAAGACTACCTGCAATATACTCAGAAGACAAATTCCACTCATGTTTCCAAGCATTAAAAAGCAGATGCTTTCTCTTGCATTAACAACAACTTTATTACAAGATAAATTTAGCCTCTGTGCAAAGAGAGGAGCAAACAGAATGGCTCCCTTAAGGCACAATGCATGAGAGCTATTAGCGCCACTTCTTTTTGATATGCTGTAGAGAAGGATGACAGAAAGAAAGAGCTTTCAGTTGCCACACTCATCTGTCTATTCCATAGATGGCTTTGTTCCACATTAGAGGTCTGTTACACCCCTTTGCTGTCCTTGTAACCTGCATCCTGCAATTTGTGTGGTCTTGTCAGACTAGTTTAGAGAAAGCGTTTTGGAGTCTGAATTCTTAGTTTCTAAAACCTGGGATAGCAAGAGAAGGTCATTTCATTTAAAAACCCACAGGAATCAACTAGGATCCCAAATATTTGTGTGTGAAGATAGACAGTTGGGTGGGATGTGGTGGGGAAATCTGGCGGTTGAATATTAGTTGCTGTTGGGCAGAGGAAGATGGCTGGTTTCCCACCAGTGCTTTTGCCAGATCGTTTTGCACAACTGCCTGTAGCACTGATTGCCCATTAAAATATTGAAGTTGCGGAATTCATGAAGAGGAGACAGACATCAGTGTAATAGGTCAGCAGCAAAAAATATCAAGAGGAAGCAAATCTGTGTTTGGGCGTGGGAGAATAATGAGTAAGTACCACGGGTACATTTAAACAGAAGAGCTACATTTAGGGAAATAGTCTGCATCCAAGCATACAGGGAAAGAGGAGGAAAAACAGGAAGAGACATAAATAAAGGGCAGAGGAATGAACACAATGATGACTGATTGGGCAACAAAACCCATGCAAAGTGGACCATCTTGGAGAGATCTGATCTAGATTGCTAGGAATGCTTCAGCAAAGGACAGATAATGTTCACGACAGCACACAGGACTTAAAATTCAAAGCATGCTGTTTCACTAAGCTCAAAATAACCATTTTAACCACATCCTAGATGTTGTCACAAATGCTACAGTTAGGCTATAAATTTTTCATTGCATTTTTAAACAAATTCTTGACTAGTCCTCAACTTTTGCTTTTAATGCAAATAAAAGCACCAGAAATGTACACAAACCATTCCAGAGTATGGGTAAACAGTACTTGCTTTTGTGACAAAGTCAACTTGGAACACTGCCACGTTCCCACCCAACCTCCCCTCATCCTGCTGCTACTTGCTCTGCAGGAGCACTGTCCCCCTGGGTCAACTGACACACTGCCCATCCCAGGTACCAAGCCCACAACATTCTGGTGGCCTGCTTGCTGGTGCAGCCCTATGAATCCACTTCCAGCACAAATGAGAGGGCAACAAACTTGTGATAAGCAGCCAGGAACGCCGATATGGCAAAGGAGATGGAAAAACACAAGTAACAACTCTTCTCAATGATGCTGACAGCCTTCTGCATGGTGGCAGTGGGATTGATATAGATAAACAGTAACACAACTAAATAAGCATCACTCATCTCATTCCCAGTTTTTTTTGGGATCCATTTCCTGACTCAGCTATAGAAATACATGTACTAGCATAGCACAAACCCAAGAGATGAGGGGCAGGAGGTGGTAGGGCAACTCATTACAATGACTAATGCGATACATCCTCCACCACACCAACCAAAGACAGATCCAGGTAGCAGATCCAGGGAACAACTGAAGGATTGCCTGGCTAGTGACAGCTAGAAGCCATAGTGCCACTTCCTTCTCTTCCAGCCCTAGAGCATGTTCTGTTATCTTCACCCATGCTCCCATCATAAGTTCATGACTCAGATGAGCTGCTTCAGGGACAAAAGCCAACATAAATCTCTAAGAAAAGTTATGGTTAACAGAATTAGCAGCTTACTGTTCATTCATTTTATTCAATACATGGACATTGCATAGGCCCCTCACCCTTGCCACATTCCTGATGCCAGCCTGACTTCTTTCTTTGTGCTGGTGCTGATGTTTATGAGCCTCCTCACCCAGCCAACTTGAATTGCAAACCTATTGCTAAAACTGTCTTTTCTTCACTGGATTCATTTTCTGTTGCTTTAACAAGTTGATTCAAGTTCAGTGGAGGGCCCACAGGTGCTGGTGACATGGGAAGAAGCAGACACATGCAGCTGGGAGAGAGGAGGGAAGATGGAAAGAAAATCCAAGCCATTATTTCTGTATTAATTTAGGTGCTGTTTGATGCCACAGCTGAGAGAAGGAGAGAAAATAAGATCTATAAAGAGAAAAGTACTGCTGCAGGGTAATTAAGACCTAGGAGTAAACATGCCAAATGGTGTTTGCCACATGACAACAAACAAAAGTGAATCAGAATGTGAATCAGAGCTTGAGCAGAGGAAGGAATGTTTTCTCTGCTATTCAGGAAGCACTTCGATTGTTTGGGAAAGGTGTGAGTCACTAACTCCCGCATGTACAAGTGAGACATCCAAAGCTATAAATACCTGACATGCTTTGAGGGCTCTTTGGGATGGAAGAATGGAAAGCTACATGAATTTTTTTCAAAGTTACAGAAGCATGAAGCTATGCTTCATTTCACAGGCTTTGATTTGTTGTGTTTAGGCTCTTCTGAATTGCATTACCAAAGCATGACAAGCCATAACCTTGAAAGGACCAGTTTCCTTGCTTGTGATGCTTTGGGTAGCTGAACAGCTATTTGGGATACAAAATGAGAGGTGCACAGGACTTGACAGTAGGCAACAGTTTTGTATGTCTGACTTTGTAGGTTATCGTAGGCATTAAGTGAAATCACCTTTCTGATGGCAACCAAGAATCTCACTGGCACAGTTGCGCATCATGAAAACAATTCTCATTCTCTGATTCCATGTCTGCTTGCAGTAGCCCAGCATCAAGGCAGGAAGAAAGTTTTACTGTGATCTTGCACTATTGAGTTTTATAACAACTGTAGGGCTCTTCAGATTGGAACACACTCAAGCTCTTACTTTGTTTGTAACTCCAAACAGAATTTAGTCGTTTTAAACACAGGTGAAAAGGCTGGTCAGACTTCAGAGGGGGTTTTTGTTCTCAAGTGAAAATCACCACAGCACCACAGAGCTTCAGTGCATTAAGGTTATGAAGCCCTGGTGAAGGATTTGGTTCCTAATCTAGACTAAGCCAGTCCGGCAGTTTAAAGGCAAATATTACTGTAATAATCAAAGCCTGGATCCCATTTCTTCAGATACACAGCTTTAACATTTTGCCTACAAAAGTCATCAAGTGGAGATGGTATTAAACTCCTACACAATCCCTCTAGAGAAAAGTGGGTTTTCTCCACATGATGGGTACTTCAAAATGATTCTTGCAATGCCTTCAACCTTGGACAAAAAAAACAGATTCCAAAGAATACTGAGGGACTGTGCATGAACGTGCTACAGGCGCCTTCCAGAATGGAACCGTAAAATACCCCAAGAGCTCTGGTTAACCCAGGGGAAGCTAAGGAGTGATTGCACATTACTCTGCTGGGACTGACCAACTCCTGGGAAAACGGACTGCACAACAGGAAAAGGGCAAAGCAGGACTTGGGAGCCTGGGCACATATGAGACTCATTGCCTCCCACCCCACATCTCAGAATAGGAATACACAAGAGGAACACAAAAAATGTGCTTGGCTTTGTGTAAGCACATGGAAAGTGTGATTTTACAGCATCATAAATATTTAATTACACTTTTATATCACAAGTGATAGCCTTTCTTAATTCAAATGCCTTTAAAAATTCATATTAAAAATGCTTTAAAACTGTATTTCTGTTTTCCTTAATTAAATAAAGACTTCAGAAAGAAATACATTTATGAAGAACTTATTTCCCCCTTATTTTATCTTCACAGAGATTGATCAGGTACCATTACAAGCCAAAGCTACACAAAGTGATCTGTAAAACCTTTTCCTCCTCTAATAAAGAGGTTTTTGGAATATAAACCCTGATTGCCCAGACTACTGCTGCAGTTGAAACACTGCAGCCTGCATTTAACCAGTGCTCCATGGCTCACAGCTTCATTACTGCTGGAAACCAGCAGACTACGAGGCGGTATTGCTTCCTTTGCTACTAAGTTCAAAGCTTTGTTAAGTTCTCAGTACAGGCTTTCTGCTGTTGCACACTTCACATTACAGCCTTTTCAGAAACTGAGCAAATTTATAAAGCATTTGATTTATAGTGCATTTGATTTATAGAGCATTTGATAAAGAAGGCGGTTGTTTAAAAACCTCAGAGTCTGAAACAAACATTCCCACTTGTTGCCTCAAAGCCAGTAAACCAAGAAAGACCAATGAGCTCATCATCAAAAGTTGCTGCATGCCAGAGCTGCCCAGGCTGCAATGGGATAACACAGAGAACCTCACAACTACAGCTTGATTGTTCTATTGATGTATTTGTACGTAGTCACCAGGGTAATGCTAATAATTTGTGTAAAAAAAGGCATTTAAAGACCATGTTAAGAACTGCCTTGTACTGTGTCATTTATGAATCTTGTCTCTCACATCATCCCAGGAAACAGAGGCCAACTGCCACTGCACTGAGACCTGATGCAGTTGCTTTTGTGTAAGTGGCTGAAGGACAGTAAGGATTAAAAAGCTGTTGCTGTGAAGTCATGAGCTAAATTTGCAGCATGTTTCATACAGTGGTTCCCCAACATGGCAGCAATAAGAAAAAGCATCAGTTTGTCTTGCTTTCAAGAAGTCGAAGGTAGTGGTGGGGCTTTTCACACTGGGATCACAAATCACTCTACACTGTGCAATTGAAAAAGAATCTAGAGGATGCAGGTTTTCCACAGCAGGGCCCCACCAGGCTGCTCAGCCAGGAGCAATCTTCCATGATCTCCGACACACATTCTTGGACTAAAACACGCAGAGTGGAAAAAGCTAAATACACGATGCAACAGACATACATGTATAAACTCATCTAAATGTTCCAGAGAAACATCTCTTAAAAAGTCTCATTCAAATGATGGCAACATACTCAAGTGGTTCTCAAAACAAACAACTGTAGAACCCTGCAAAAGAAAGACATTTCTGGGTTTCTGCAAAGAAGGTTTACTGTCAGACAGAGGAGGCACAGCCAGTTCCTGTTCATTCAGCCTCACAACTTTTGTTTTAAAGCAGAGGGTTGATAGATTTTCCTACTGCATCCATGTATTGTTTTCTCACATTACCAGTCATCTGAGGAATGGAAAAAAATACATCGTTCCAGACTGGGCTGAAGATATCAGTCAAGAAATAAGATGTTGCTCTTCGTTGTTGTCACAGATGGAGTGATTTATCAAGCTACTGTCTCTCAGTAAGAATATGGTGAATGTGCAAGCTCATTTCGGTGCAAAGAAAATCAAGTTAAGTTTAAGATGTTAAAAACCCAAACAGTGGTGTAAGCTCTTCTGCTTCACTCTGTACTGAAATTAGCTAAGAGGTACTGCTGTAACCTGCAGTTGAGAGATGAATGAAAGGCAAGGGACAAATCCCCTTCATGGGCTGCAACCTGATCTAGACAGAATTTGTCAGTCTGCATAGAGTAGAACTAAGTTGAGGGAATGTGGCTGGGAGGTGTGAGAACTTCATGAATATCTGATTCAAAAATAAAAGTAAAAATTTATTAAATATAGTGGAAAAATAAAAATCTTTATTAGCTAATGACACACACAAAATGGTCAGCAATAGTTATCCACAAGAAAGATTTTGGGAACACAGCAGCACTCCAGGCTTTCAGCTTTGCCCTGCTCATTTTTGCTTTGATGCCATCTTATTAGTTCAAGCTTTATCTTTTCATCAAACTTGTGCAATACGTAATTTGGAAATGAGTTTCTTAGAGGGACAAGAGCTGTCAAAGATTAACCCGTATCAGATCAGCCTCAGCAAAGTGGTAACAGCTTAGGACAAGCCAGAGCCAAAGTTGGAATTTCAGAGCATATGTGCAAATTATTCTTTTTAAAAACCACAGTGTTGACATTACAAGGGAAGAAAAGAGAGGAAAGATGCTATCTTCTGAGCCCTTCATCAAATTACTTCACAATTCACCCACTAAACCTATCCCTGCTTCCCATAAGAGACAGCAATCTGAGACGGAACAAGCCTGTGGGTTTTAGAGCATTAAGGAAGAAAAGGGAATGTTGCAACTAAATCTCTGGAGGATGTAGAAGCATTTGGAGATATTTTAAATATCAAAGAAATTTTATGGAATTCATCAGATATAAAAGAGGGGGTCAACTTGAAATTATCCCCAATCTATGTGCAAGATACACAAACCAGGAGCACAAACTACATAGTGTCTGCACGTTCCTATGGTTTCTCTCAGTGAGCTTTCTTCAAAGTAATTGTCAAAAACATTAGATGTTAGTATTGAGGATGGTATCTGGTAGCTCTTAATCTATCCCAGCCTCTCATCTTCTAAGCAATTCCATTTCTGTCTCAGTGTCTAATTCCCATTTTACACATCTTATGATTGTGTTTGTCCTTTTGTCCTTTAAAGTTGACTTCTAAAAGATTCCCATCATTAACGCACCTGCAAAGAACAAACAATTTGCTCCCTTTCTGGGTCCTTTGGTTAAGATTCTGAAAGTTTAATTATTTTTCTTTACATGTTTTAGAAAGTTGGAAATTGCTTTAAATTGCTCTTTTATGGAAAGTTGTGGGCTTGGCCATCATTTTCTTCTGGAAGGGATGTATGCCTTGCAGAAGTTTCAGATCCTTCAACTGTAAGCTAAGCCATAGCATGAATTCCTGTTGACTTTGTCTTCCATCAAGTCCTGGCTATTTTTGATCATACTTACATGCTTACAGTTTCCCTTTGCACATTTAGGAACACTTCTCAGCCCAGAAATCTTCCACAGGGTTTCTAGAATTCCTTACTAAGATTTTGAAACATTCTACTGCAGCCCATCTACCTTCTCTACAGAGGTCTCTTTTCATGTTCTTAACGGGTAACACCCAATCTTTTTCTTCTTAGGATATGGACATGCTAACACTTTTTAACCTGTAAAACTAGAAGCTGGCAAATCCTTACCAAGATTAAAAAACCCGTGAAAAATAACTCCCAACACTGAGCTATGCATATTTCATGATACACTCTTTGCTATACACAAGAGTATAAATAGTGTCCACAGCTGTGCAATTTATCCTTAGCCATTAAACGTCTCCACAGTCTTACAATTTCTAAAAGTGTCTGCGCTGCCTACAAATGAGCTGCGTTAATATAAACGGCACAGGCACGGCCAGAGAGCCTATAAAACAAAAGCCCGAAGTACAGAACTAAACTCAAAAGTGCCACCTTCCTATTTCAGAAATAAGAGCTTGTTACAATTTCACAGCTGATCAATTTGCCAGGAACACTTTCCAATGTTTTGATCCCACAGTCTCAAATTCCTGGTTTATATTCCTTGGGGGAAAAAGAGAACCTGTTTGAACAGAACACGGCCAATCAGCTCCTCTGTGCTCCGATTCCTCAGCTTCTGCACTGGAGATACTTTGCATCCTGCTGAAGTCCGAGAATAGTTTGACCAATATACCCATCAGCCTCCTGATAGAGGAGATGATGAAATAGCCTGGAAAGCCTGACAGACTGAAACAAAGGCTCAGTCCAATAGCTAGGCACAGCAACATAACTGAATGTGGGTTCATTGTCTCAGGTCCCAAACAAACATGTTTGTCATATAGACAGTACTAGTAAACGAACCAAGACTGTTAACATACAGCACTTTGCAGGGGACAAAGTGAGACTAAAATAAGCTGTACATTGTATCTTATCTCCATTTTAAGAATGAGCAAGTTTCTTAACCTCTTTGTCTCAGTTTCCAAGGCTACAAGTGAGGCATGACAAAGACAGGAAGAAAAACCAGATATTTTTCGGCTCCTAGTTTTTCTTTTCTTCTCTTTGCTGTTCAGCCATCTTATCTCCCTAAGCTGCAGGCTTTAGTTATTTAAGCACACATACTATTCTGTGCAGCCTGGGGTTTTGGTGATTCTAATCAGCTTTCCTTTTTGCAAATCTGGCCAATCATTTGGTGACTAAACTTGATCTCTTCTTGCCTATAAGCACTTGGAAATAACCAAAGAAACAACACCCTGAGCAGCACTAGCGGAGGAAAGGACACATTCCTATAACAAAGTTAAACGCAACTATTTTTAAAGGTATGCAAATGATGGGAGAGAAGACAGGAAGCCAAGTTCAAAGTGGAAATCAAAACCATTGTTTGGTAAAATTTTGGGAAAAACTTTGAAAACTGTAATTTTCTACTCCCCCCCCCCCCCCCCAATGTCTTTGTTCACTGCCAAAGGAAAAACAAACCGACAGGAAAACGAAGTGATGTCCCTCCTCCGCAGAGAAGTAATGCAGTCTCCTCCCCCTTCCAAAGGGAATCACAGTTTGCCAGCTTTGGCAGGCACTGTAGTATTCAAAATAGAAATGAATCCCAAAATGCGATTTGGCAACCAAGCACTGACTATTCAGCCAGCCTGTTTCCCCCTCTTTTCCACTTCCTTTCTACCATTCTATTAATATCTAGAGAAGCTTTCAAACACCTCAGAGATTAAACGCACACACAGCCACCATCTAGACAAAGAGCCCCATGAACTTTAACACACATGCAACGCATGAATCAGACAGACCTGCCTTTGTAAAGAGAGTGTTCCTTGTATGGCCAGTTCCCAGGCTGCTGCGACATGTCAAACAGCTGCTCTTATTCTTACATACAGCTTGAGCTTGAGGGGAGGCACCCTATATGCCTTCCTAAACCTGGAAGCACCAGCTCATTTCTCCCTGTTGATTTGTCCCTAATAAAAGCCAACACTAGCAAACTTTCTAACAGGTTCCATCAATTTCTCAGCATGCAGAGGCAGAACTAAGATTGCCATAACACAGTAAGTTTTTGCCTACAATAATGTCAATCTGAGAATCCAGAATGATATTTTATAGGTATTTCAAGGAGAGCATGAAACACTGTTGAAAGAAAATATCAGGGCAAAAGATGGTAGATGAATCAGACGCGGAGCCTCCACAGGAATACCCAATGCACTGCCAGAGCGAATAGGGCTAGCTGTAGTCAGCGTGCAAGAAACTCCTGCCAAAACGATTGTTTTGGAAAAAAACGGATTTAATGTGAAACACAGCTCAGCACAGGGTGGGAGCAGTAAGCCAGCTGTCACAGAGGTTTGAAGCATGGTTTACTAACACAGGTAAGAAACTGGAGGGGAGAAAAAAAACCCAGTTCAGCTTTAAAGTGTTTTCAAGGAGAGGAGCAGGCTCTGTGGCAGGCACACACACTATTTCAGTGGCCTCAAATCTTTAAAACCACTGAATTCTCACTAACTAGGAAGCACAGTACATAAGTTGAGTCCATCTTATGCATTCACAGACTAAAAGCAGCCAAGTAATTCTGAATTGACAAACGTGGATGCCAGCCAGCAGACCAGTTTGCATAGTGCATTCAATTTCTAAGATGGGCAAAGTGTCTTCAATAGGTTTATGCAATCTTTACATTACCAAACCATTCCTATTCAGTAGCTTGCAACATATCTGCAGAAAATTTCAGGACCAAAATTCTTTCATTCAAAGACTAGAGAAACTTCCCAAGCATTTTTAAGCAACATTTTGTCTTCTGTAAGTTTTATAATTCAATCCTGAGGCCTTTCTAAAGTCATTTCTGGTTTGCTATCAATGAAGCTGTTCAAAGGCAGCATCAGGAAGACTCAAAGATTGATTTCACAGATCATTTGTCCAGGCAGCGTTTGTAAACTGCTGACCCAAACCTATGGAGAATTGCCAGGACCTTGTAGACCAGGACTTACAGCTTGCTGGACATTCAAACTGACTTGAAAAACAAGGTTAGCCAGGCAGTTTTTCCTAAAGAATTCAAGAGTTCATGCTAACTGAGTCATATTAGCCCACACAAGCAAATCTGCACATTGTTCTGATCTTCCCCTCCCTCAAAATGCATCGTGTTCTCAGTACAATACTACTGCAGAAAAAATTCAAGACTTGCCAAAAGCTCCCACCACACTCTAATTACAGCACTCCTATTCTGTATATTCTTGTAGCAAACAAAACCTCAATCAGCCTGCTAAAAACCAGCCAGTACTTCAAAAATCTCCAATGCAGATTAAGAAATAAATCTCTGCCATGAAGTATTGTCCAGATCAGCCTACTTCAGAACCTCATTTCCTAGCTGCAAGATAAGACTGCGGTGCACACATGAAAGCTGCTCTGCAAAAGAAATGACAAAGGCATCAACTATTTTCACCCAGTTATTTTAATGCAGATTGCTGTTGTTTAATGTTTCAGATAACTTAATGGTCATTCCACTTTGCCTCTTTGGTTGCTGTTTTCAACTGATTCAGCTCCAGGAGCGAGGATGTTTGCACTGCCCGTGATTTTGGCACAGTCAGCATTCTGTTGAGAACACTAAGCTTTATTTTAGACTTCAGCATATTTTACAGAAGAGTTAAAAAGTAATAATATGGGCGCATGTCATTCTGCCAATCACACTCATCTTATCAAGCATTAGTCAAGACCTGACAAGACTTCAATGCATTTTACTGTTTTGCCTGTTTGAATGCATTTTACTGACAGCCTGTTTGATCCCTTGTCACAAGTGATGGAAAAAGTGATCTTGAGATCAATGATGAAACTTGTAAAAATGAGGCTTCCTTACTTACAAAGTATTTATTCAGTCTCTGACTTCAAGTTTAAAGGCAGGATCTTCAATGCTCTAGAACCAGCAAACCCCTATTTTTCTGGGCACTCTTAAAACTGACATTTCTGATTAAAACAATCTGAAAACTAAACAATTGGGCACCATCCCAGTCTCCAAGTTTTCCTATTGCTGAACAATTCAGAGATTAATTCCAAACATTACTCCCGAATCACATACTAACTTTAAGTATTCAGCCATGCAAAAAGTAACTACTCATCAGCAAGTTCAACTGCAAGCTTCTGGTTTGCAGTGCAGCTTCTCCAACTCACAGACAGAAATATTTAACTAGCAAAACCAACGGTTGCTCTGAACAGACCATAACACATGACCTGGCACGTGCTTTGACAGCAAGTTATACAAGAAAGATGACAATACAACACAGTTACACAAACAAAATGTAACAGTGCCAGGATAAGCCTCTAGAAATACACTTAGTGATACAAAGCCATAAATCTTCACTATTTGAACTAAAGACTTGAAGCTCTTAGGAGTAGCCTAGCTCAGCCTAACTGCTGAGGTCAAAGATGTACCCATACTGTATTATGGCAACTAAATAAATATTTACCAGAGCTGTTTTCAAAAGGCTGGGTTAGCAAAGTGAGTAATACCAAGAGTGTGTTCTGGGCCCTCTTTTAGGTTAGGGCTGGAATAATTGAGTTCAGGCAAGCTTTTAGTTCTCTTATCTGTTAAATCAGGAGATGATGGAGTTTGGGGGTTTGATTGGAGATGACTGAATAAGCCATTTCACTCTCCTGTCTCTCTGCTTCCAATGCACAGCCAGCTGGGATGCTCACTGAACGCCTCCTCACTTTGAAGGAAAAAATATTAGCAAACAAAAATCAGACCAGATTTCTGGAAGGAGATGGGAACTTTTAGTCATGCCCCAGCCAGTGAAACACTAGGTACATACATTGCTGTGTGTGGAAATGCACTACTCTGCAGATAAAAATGGGCTCTTCCTGAAATATGAACATAACCGGAGATTTAACAGTACTTCCTAAAACAGCATCAATAGCCACTTCAACATAAATAAGTCTCTAAGATATACATGTACACATCCAGTCAAATTTGAGCTCAGACACAGTTCTCAGTAGAAAAAGAATACAAACATGTCTCCTCCTTCAAGTAAAGTTTGTAGAAAGCATTTCTTCCTAACGGTACTTCCCTAAAAGTTGATTTAGAGTTATAAACCTTTTCTTAACCTGTGGATTTCAAAGCAACACAATGTGGAGTGATCATGTCTGTCCAAAGGCTTCATGGCCAAAGATATTTCCAATCAGACAGTACTCTTCAACTGTCAAAATAAATTATATATCTTCACTTTCACAAACACTACAATGAATCTGCTAGCAACCGTTTCTGTAAAACTATAACCACATTATTAAATGTAAGATAGAAATTAGCATAACCTGGTGTATAGAGGTGCCAGAAATTACTAGCTTACAGAACCAAACAACAAAATAAACCATAGCTCCTAAGGCTGTTTCTTCAGTTCAAGGAGTTCTTCCCCTGCAAAAAAGGCATAAATCACTTTTCTAAGTCATAGTCATTTTGCCAGATACGAGATTGGTGCCTTCAGCCCCAAGTCTGCTTTGTTCACTAGCCTCTAATTATGAAGTGAAAGAAGAAAAAGAGCAGAGAAAACAAGTAATTCGAACAAAAGTTGCAAAACCTAACAGCTTCCAGTTTGTGCCAAAATATCCCCAGAATGTTATAATCTTGTATAGAGAAAGTCCCAATGATTTGGAATTCTAAAAGTACTAAAGAAAATATTTTCTACTCTGAAGTCTGCACATTTAAGCCTCCCATATGAACTGTGGGGAACTACAGGTCTTACAGAGCTAGAAGACAGGAACTCTTCTCTGGTTTTACAGCAAATAAAGCAGCAAATACTTTACTAAACCCAAACTAAAAACCTGAGCTCATGCTCAGAACATTAAAAACATTAAAGTTATGTAATAAAAAGCACAAAGCTCAAGAGTTGCTCATCTGAAAAATATGCAAAAAAACCTTCAAAAAGACACATTTATTCCAACATATCTTAAAGAGGCAGAAGACATTATGTTCCCTCTGTTTTCACATTGGGTACAGCTTTTCCAAAAGGAAATGCTTATCACAGGTCCCAGCATCGCCTGTAAAACAGGGCAGACACATCAGGGTTGCACCAATTAGAAAGACAAATACCTTTATTATGAGAAGCCTTCACCTCTCTCTCTCATGGGAAAAATAAAGAAAGTAGACTTTATATTTCAGTACTTTTCCCTTATACTAAAGGCTAGATTTTGGATTTTTCACGTACTGCTCAATTAATTCCAGGAATCATATCCCTTTTGCTCTCTGCATGTTTTCTGTTCTTAAATGACACTGTCATGTCCACCCAAGGATATGGAAGTGATGCGTTAATGTGATGTATAGCGTGTTACTTATCAGCCTGAGGAAGGCAACTTGTGAAGATATGATTGTCCATTCTTGTACTTTCTAAGCTTTCAGAATAGAAACTGAGGTCTAGTTCATCTGTCAGACTCACAAAGAGAGCTTCTTTTGTGGCGTGACAGCTCTTCCTTCTAAACCAGATCATAAAACCACCACCAACAAAAAGCCAAACATGCTCAAGAAAAACCATTAGAGGTACAGATTGATGGCTGCAAATCATAGAATTGATCTTCCCTGCAGAACAATCACCCCTGAAACTTCTGGGAGACCTCACAGAATAACAGTGATGAAAAAAAACTTTGAACCATGTGGCAAAATCAAGTGAGTTGAAAGCAGCTGGGACCTACAGATACTTAAATTACAGGCATTCTGTAAACTGTCAAGAAAAAGCCAAATAAAAATCGCAAGGAACCCTCTATTGCCTTATGGTCACAAAAAGGAAAGAAAGAACGTTTTAAATCTTATAAAAAATGTTCCCATATCACCTGAACTACAAGTTGGAATGGACAAGTATCTTGCTTGTTACAAGCAGGAGAACTCCAAGAAGCTGTATCCACCTGCTGTAGAGAGACTGACTTTGATACAGGCTGTGCTGATGAATACTCCTCTATAGTGTGCACACCCAAAAGTAATAGCCCTCTGATTTGGGGAAAAAGCAAAGCATATATTTGTTTAGAAAACAACACTGATTTTCAATTATTTCACTTGTTCAGTATTTGGTTTTTTACCCATAGCTTAGCTATTTGCATTCGGCACAATCACTGCAACAATGAACCAAAACCGGCTTCCGATTTTTGCAATGTATTTTCAACAGTCTTTGTGATTATTGTTTGATGGAAAATGTAGACCAACTCTTTAAGGCAGCACAAGAAGAACATGTCTGTGTTATGCATATTATACAATTTCAGGGACTACTGGTTGAACTTCTAACCCTCTCTCAGGAAGCAGTGCTTGCCACTGAAGACATTATTCATCATGTGAATTAATATTCCCTTCTGTGTTCTACAGATTATACTTGGATTGGATATCTAACACTTGTATGAAGGCACCCAAAGTCAGCTTTCTATGTAGGCAGACGGTGACTTCATATGCAGATAACTGCAGGTACTTGACTCTGGGAAGAACTCAATTATGTAACATTTGAAAACTTAAGAAATCTAAATCCCACCGATATTTAAATGCTGCCGCTTTGTTATTTCACCTGTTTACTGTTATTCCCCACAAGAATTATTAGTGTATGCACATCCAGTGCCCTGGTAGTTGTGTAGGAATGTTTGAGAATCATAGAATAGTTAGGGTTGGAAAGGACCTTAAGACCATCTAGTTCCAACCCCCATTAAAAATACCATTACACAGCCTTTTCCATAATCTGCTCTACAGGGGGCTGAGCAGAACCCCCTGATAACCCATGCTGTTATCTTTTTTAACATGTTTCTATACAACACTGTTTCTCAGTCCACAAACGCGTCTTCAAAAGGTCTGTCTGTTGCTATCTCCATTGTTCAGGAATAGCTCTGTTGATTTATGCTGATAAACAAAGATAATGTACAACCATAAGCCACAAAGTCAATCTGCAAAGGACAGAGTAGGAAAAAAGCCTGCAATGCTGTCACCATTATGCACCACAGAGAGAAAATACAGCCTTGTAGAAAAAATAAAAGGGGGGGTGGTGGTAAGAACCTGTCTTGTATTTTTTTAATTACAATACCCCACTTATTGCTATTTGCACTACAGTGCAATCTAATATGATTTGCAATACTGTATTTAAAGAAGGTATTTACTGAATACCATATTGATGCTGAGAGTCAATACCAACCAGAAAGGAACCTGATTCAGCTTCTCTCGTTGGAAGCAACTGCACAAACAAATGAAACAATCAAACCCTTCTCACATTCCAACAAGCAGAAAAACAGAGGTAATTACACAGAACACAGGAGAACTCACCATGACTAAAGCTCCAGTGCAGCTGAGGAATCTCCGTCTAACCACTTTGCAATCTCACCTTGAACCTGCAACGCTGTTGCGGAAGGTTTTTCATGGCAACTGTTACTAACAGTATCCCTCTATCAATTGCTAGAAACAGGTACTTTATATACCAGCCTGCAACATTCCTTCTGAGGTACCACTTTCTGAGCAATTCTCTTAAAAGAGCCACCTTTGGAAGAGATAAGTGGGTTAACTTGTAAGGAAGCATGACCCAGCACCCTGCCTGCCAACAGGTTCATGGAGCAAGATGACAATTACGATACTGCAGCCAGAACCAATAGAGATTACAGGGTAAATGAAATGTACATTAAGCTCTGCTTGTACTGACACTTTCTCTATCAGGGATACTGCCTTCGGTCTACAAGAAATACTTACTAGGCAAAATTCATAGGCACAGGAGCACTTCAAGCTTCAGCAAGCTTTGTCCTAACACACCTCCGTTTTCTGCACTTCCCAAGCAATCATTTCTAGCGAGAGAGAGTGACCTTCAGATGTGAGTCTGCCCCTTTTAAAGAAGGCCTGCCACAATCCTGTCAAAACTTTGCAGTTATAATCAAAAAGAGACGTTACTGGCAGCTTCCCTGGCAGCAGAGCAGATTTGAGGCTTTCTTGCTCAGAATCTGACATTCCATTGCTTTAAACTTCCAAATTCAACTGAACCAACCAAACAACAAAAGACAGAGGATGAAAATACAATGTTATAGCTATAAAGCTCAAAAATAATGGTCATTTGTGCCCTGGATGTATATTTAACACCAAGTCATTCTGCTGACTACAACAGACTACAAATTGTTGACGGATCAAAGCATGTGTAACTGCTCATATTGAGGGTTTTCACAAGCCCCACATTCTCTACATCTTTACTATGAGCCATCTCCCTGCTTCTAAAAACCGAGAATGTCTACAGTTTACAGTACAAAAGTCATTAAATAAACTGTCTTCTTCAAAGATCATTCCAAACAGTAGGAGTCACAATCCTTAACCATATAGTTACAGACATAAAAGCTCAAGACTGGGGAATATTGTGCGACCTGTTTTTAAGGAAAACTACCCAATCTGGATAAGGGAGGCAGAGAACAACAATTAGCAAGGCTTAAAGCAAATGGAAAATCAATTACACAATATGATTTATTCCTCCATGGAAAACTTCTATACTAATATTTATTCTCTCTGAGCTTGTCCATATTTGCATTAAACTTCCAAGTTTATCAAAGCAATACTGATGTAATTCTGAGCCTTTACAGAGAGAATCAGTGATTTTTAAGAGGATTTCAAGCAGGTTCTGGGGTTATTCTGCATTAGACTATTAAGGCTAATACAAGGTAGAAAGGCAAAACTTGCCCGAGGAATAAAGGTGCTATAAGACCAGTGGTCACCCATGGACAGTTTCAACCCAAGAGTTAAAAGATTTTTAAGTGTCTCTATTACCTTCAGACATGCATGTTTCTGAATTTACTGGCCAATTTTGGGGGAGATTGTATTTTTTTAACTGTTCTTCCTTTCTTTTACTGCATTAGAAGAGCCCACAGAAAGGACCACAAGAGGTATAAAAGTAAAAAACAATGCTCACCAAGAGGCTATTTGTCAGCTGAAACAACACCAAGAGTATCTGTGATAGGTACAGAGACTTACAGTGGGAAGGAGGGAACGTACATGAAGTCAATGCAGAAGGATGCTTGTATTTGTTCCAGTTTATACTGTACATTTAAATATCTTTAAATGCAAATGTTTTTCTGACAGCAAGAGCCCCAGAGCTCGAAGACCGGATGTAAACATATACATGCAGAATGTACACCTTTTGTATTATACACCCTCTTCCTCCTTTGGTAGAGAGGCCTGTATAAATACAGGCATTCACCCAAGAAAGAACTTTCTAGGATTGAGATCTGCACTTATTTAATGGTTTTACTAAAACACGTAAGGTCAAACTGTGACTGTATCACTAAATAGCTTATTCTATGGAATAATAAAATAATCCAAATCTTCTTGAACACCAATGAGGTTGCATTTGGCAAATTATGTGCTAGTAGCAATATTTACTGAAATAGCACTAACTTCATCAAGTCAGCGATCTTCCTTTTTAGCACTCCACTGAACTGGTGCCTCAGACAAGATGTTACTAACATGAGAAGCCTACAATGTTTAGCCTGGCAGGATTTTTATCCGTTTCTTGACTGTGATTTCAAAACCTTTGGTGAGAATGTCTCCTGCAGTCATCAGTGACTGCACATTAAGATGGTTGAGCATTTTTCAGCATTTCTATTTAAGTCCATGTAAGGGTTTTTAACTTAAGTATTACTCTAAAGTAAACTGTGGGATAAAGCCTACAAATGGAAAGGTTTAAAAAAGTCTTTACCAGGTAATATTTACCATTTTTTTGCACTTTCAAAGAATACAATATTTTTCCCCATGTTTAGCATTTCATCTCATGGGGAAATTAAACATCCCCTACTCTAAAAGCTGGCAACTAAGACCTACCCCTGAGCAAAAAGAACCATGAATTCTGAGGGTATTTTGACAAATCAATGCAGTCAAATACTTTTTACATGCATATTTACCCATCCTTTAAACACAAGGTAACTATTTGGTGATCAAAGCACAGATGTCAATAACGACCATTGTAATCTTTGCTACTGCTCCTGTAATTCATGCAAAAGCATGGCCAGGCCCATACATAGCAGCTATGGGTAGGGAACCTGCTATGGGACCCAAAGTACTCATGCAAAGGGGAAACTAGTCAGGGTGACAACTTTTCCCAGAATCAAAAGCTTAAAAAAACCCCTCAGTTACACATTGATTATGAAATACTTTTTCAAGTGGTGTGGTTTCAAACCAATTTGGTACTCATCCTGCACAGCAATACGCACTTATAGGGAGGAGAGAAGTGGTAAATTCTAGAGGGGTTCTGGAATTTTGATGTTCTTCATGTCATCTGAACAGACAAACCCAAGAACATTTATGGTAAAGCTGTTTTGAAACTCAGTGAGTTAACATGGTAACTGTTGTAAGGACCTGATGGGGTCCCATGAGAAAATCGATTTAAAGAAAGTGACCTCAGAGCTACACACACTGTGCAGCGTACATCTGTCTGTATCTTCAGCAATCAGGCAATCTCAAATGAACTCAGGCCACTTAAAGAGATACGGGGAAAGAAATTTCTTTAGTGACTCAGCCACTTACGTATTTTAGGAAAAAGGAAGGCTGAAAATTTCTCACATGGTTGGTTATTTCTGCTCCTGATTTGGAAAACACAGAAGAAAACACAGAGCCCAGAATACTAAACCACATTTCTTGAAATTACAGCTCAGATATTGGACAACTAATTAGAATTGTAACCAAGTAAAAAAAGTCATTTATCCTTGTCTCTAAAGTAGCAGAAATACTCAAGCTCTCATATTCTTCTCAGTGTATACCGCTTACCTGTTCTGTTTCACCTTGCTGTAAACCAGTGAAAGTCAACCAGCAAGTCTTATTCCAGTTTGCAGGCTGTATTTTTCCACTTGAAATTTAAAACAGGATGGTAATGGAAATTCTACATTATTGTGCTGATACACATGAAACAATGAAAGTATTTCAGCCTTAGGCCAATGTAAATCCCAGTGGGATGCTTAGTCCTTAAACAGTGGTCATGTGTGGGAGCACAGAGGGGTGGGAGAACTGGTAACAGCAAAACCCCCTTTACACACAAGGTCTCTATCAGCCTATCACAGGTCATGCAGTCACAGAAAGTGGCACCATGCTCCTGCAACCCTTTCTGGTACTACCATGGAGAATCTGAAGCCTCTTTCCCTTGGCTGAGGACTTGGAGCCACACATCTCCCTGTCCAAAATCCACGTTACTTTACGTACATATCAAGTGGATTTTGCCTTGATTTTTGGCTGCCATTAACAGCCAGTAAAAATTACCTATGGCTTCCAGAGAAGCTGACTTATTTCTTTGAACTTTGAAAGTTTAACTAATAAACCACAGTATGTTTTTCAGCTTATAATTTTTGTACTGTATTTGTACATACTAATAGGAGAAAGATAAAAAGTTTTCTTTCCAGTTTCTCCCTGTCAGGTGTTTTCATTACAATCTCTTTTCATATTGCATGCATCCCACAATACTCACAGTGCTTTTCACAGTGCAACACAACCTCCTCGTTAGACCCACGTCATTTGAATTTCAATATTGTGTCCATACCCGAATGTCAGCTATGACACACTGACTACACGGGAGGGAGCAGCTCAGCAGGATTCCTCGGGAGCTGCAGCAGCACAGGAAGTGGGAACAGTGTGGAAGGTGACAGGAGACAGACCTCATCTCTGCCCTGCACCTAGCAATGACCAGTTTAGACCCTTGGGGCTCTCTCTTCATGGCTGGCCACCCATACAAAAAAACCCAGAAGGGACCACTGAGGTAACACCACCTGAAATCCCACCTCATCAGAAAGCAACTGGAACAAGAGAAGCAGTGACAAGAAGTAAAGCTGTAGATCCCCTTGGCAAAAAGGGGAAAGAAAACACAGGCAGCCAATGTGGATGGGAGTGTCTAATTCTAAACGGGGATGAGGGACAGCTCTAGGGAAAAGGGAAACCTAAGAGCAAAGACTAAACAGGAAAAAGGAAAAGGAAAGTAGAGACATAGGAGTGTAATTTCAGGAACAAGGTAGAGAAAACATGTTGCAACTTGTTAGCTTACAGTAAGCTTTTCACATACATATTTTTCCTAGCACAATACAGAAGGGTAACAGTGATTACCAATGTCTGTGACCCTAATCAATAACTTAAAATAGTGATCTTAATATTTTACTATTCTGTTTAGGAAAGAAAACATTTAGGAGCCATGGAGTCAAACAGCATTCCCCCCCCCCCCCCCAGTTATTTTTTTTAAATGAATTATTTCAATCACTTCTGCTCTGGAAACTGAAGAGGAAAGTGTGCATGGTTTGCTAAATATGTTTGCAAGCAGATTTCCTAAAGAGCTGAAAAGTCAGAAACACAAATTACCTGAGAAGTTGAAATGGTATTTTGCCTCTTTGCTCTCTCTGTCACTGAAGCAACTACAAGACTTACCAATACACAGGGAATACTGCTGTTTTGAAATAACTGTGTATTTATTTACACCGTTAATGAACGTTCTAAAACAGGAGATGCAAATGTTGCATCGGGAATGAAGCACACTTTCTTGTCACTTGCTCATTTCCACACGAATGCAGCTGGGGGAAGTGCCTGCCTGCAGGAAGGCCAGGCAGGAAAGGCTGCTGGCTCCTCGCTCTGCAGCCCAAGCTCGGGAATCACACTCTGCACCTCTTTCCACCGCTGTTCAGGTGAGGAAGAACCATTCAAGCCAAACAGAACATTCCGACAAAGTAATTTAGGAAGTCTGTGAATTAAGTTTGAGATATCCTAACAGTAAGGTAAAACCATCATGAAATGAATATGTAAGATTAATCATGGAAAGTTACTCATGGGAAATTGGTAATTCTCTTCTTGCATAGTTCTACATTTTAGAGAACAAAATGAGGTTTTCCTGAAAACACACTGCAGCAGCAGCTCTGCCAAAAAGATGCTTCATCTGGGTAAGTCATCTTAGCCACTTTATAGACAAACCTTCTAAGCCAGTGTGAAAGTAGATTAAGAGCTCTAACTAGTCAAAACCAGCAAATAAAACATCCACAAGTATTTCCTGCTCTGCTACACCACTGGTATCAAATTGTCTGGATGAGGTTGCAAGTCCAACAAAAGTCATACAGAATTAAATACATCTAATTTATAACAAAGGTAGTTGTTCAGCTGGCAATTTTATACAAGTCGAAGTAAACTTTCTAACTATAGAACCTAATTACTGGAATTCCATGAAGCCTTGGCTCCTGAAACAACCGAGTGTTCTTTTCTTCCTACCCATACAACACGTGTATTATTTTTTCCCCAAAGAACTGAGAATAAAGTACTTTAACAGACACCGGACCACCTTTAAGCCACAACGAGTAAGGGGAAAAACTTTGGAGCCCGTTATGAAGCGCTTAAAGAAGAACAAAGCCAAGCTCTACGAAATGAAACATCAAAGACCTAAAGCAAACAGAAATCACAGTCTCCAAGAAGAGAACCCTATTAAATTCGAGGTCAGAGATTCACCAGGCAAGGCTCCTCCTCCTCGTGCTCACCTAAGAGCAGGCTGGTCAGCCTGCGTTAGGTATCAGCCGCCGGTAAGTAACTAAAGCATTGCAATGTATTTACATCGTTTCTCTTGCTGTCCCAATCCAAATCCCAGCCCTTCCAGTTTAGTCTCAACTTCCCCCGCAATAAAAACAGGCACACAGACCGACCCACCTACAACTCCAAAATAACCTTTAAGAGAAAAGAAAGCACCGAGAGCCTGGAGAGGATGGAATGTAGCTACACACGTATAGACTGAGGCGTGAAGCCTTTCATGTCAGGAATTCGCAGTAATAACAGGGTAACGACGGAACCCCGACAGGGACAGCATCCACCTGGCACCGACAGCGGCTTTACCGGGCCCTTCCTAGAAGGTGTCCGCTCGGGAGTTGCTCAGCGCTCCCCAGCAGCGGGGCGCGGGGTCCCGGCGCACAACTTCCACTAGAGCCACGGGCCCCGGGGGCTGTCGTCCGCGGGGTGTTGCGGAGCGGCTGCCGGCGCCAGCCGGACACTCCGGGCTCAGCCCGCCCGTTGTGGGGGAGAGCGCCCCAGGGACCCCCTCAGGCGCAGGAGGCGGGACCCCGCCCCCCGCGGCCCCTTCCCGCTGCCCCCGGCCGGGCCCCGCGAAGGAAACCCAAGCTGCCGCCGGCCTCCCCTCACAGCGAAAGGGGCCATCGCCCCCCTCCGCGCCCCGCGCTCGGACCGCCCGCTCACCTGGCAGGGGCTCCGCGGCCCCGCGGCTCCTCCTGCGGGCGGGCGGCGAGTGGAGGCGGCGGCGGCGGCGCAGTGGAGGTCCGTGGATGCCGGGTCCCGCAGGCAGGCACCAACCGCCGGGACGGGGGCTGCAACCGCACACAACAACGACCAACTCCGGGCGCCGCCGGCCGCGGCCCGGCCCAGCCCCGCCCCCAGTGCGCACACCACAAGGAGGGGGGGGGGCGACCCCCCCCTCCTCTCTGCCTCCCTCTCTCGCGCCCATTGGCTGGGGAGCAGCCAGGGGGCGTGGCACCGCCGCGGGCGGTGCGCGGTGGGCGGGGAAGGCCCTCGGAGACTGCAACTCCCGGCGTGCCTTTCGCGTCGTTCGGTGCCGCACGCAGAGGTGCATGTAGTGTCCTGCCGCTTTACGGATACAAAAGTAATTCTGGTGTGTTGTTTGAGCTCCCGTCCCACGCCGCGCTCCCCAGTAAGGGTGGTGGAGCAGGCGGGCAGAGGACGGTGCTACCGGTCCGGCTGGGGCGTTCGCCTGTGGGGTTTCTCGGGGAAGACGGGAGAGCCGCTTTGAGGCCGTGGCGGAGCGATCCGAGCGGTATTGGGAGAGCGGTGACGCGGTGTGCGCGAGTGGGAGGTGGCAGCGGCTGCGCGGGCTGCGGGGGGCGAGGTCCGGCGGGCGGCCCTGGGGAGCCGCCGCCCGCAGGTCAGTCGGAGCGCCGCGCCCGCGGACCTTTCTCTGCCCCTCTCCCCTCCCAGGGTGGGGGCTGGCGGGCACCGCTCCCGCCGCGGTGGGAGCGGGGAGGCGAAGAGCGGTACCCCTCGCGGCGCTACCGGCGGCCTGAGGTCGGCCTTCCCCAGCGGCCAGGCCTGGCGGCTTCCCTGCCGGTCTCCCGCGCCCCGAGCTTGCCGGTCCATGGCCGTTTGCTGTGGCCCGCCTGTGAAGAAGGCTGGGGTGGCCGCCGAAGCAAGCGTTGGGTGAGGGGGAAGAGCTGGGCGAGGGTCTGGGCACTTGGCTTCCTCTGTGCTTCCTTATAACCCTTATCTATTCCCTTGGTTCCCACGAAGTGATAAGAGGTGATAATATTTGATGGCTCCTTAATTCTATTTGTTTTTTTGTTTCATTATGCCCATTCACTGTTTCCGTCTCAGGCAAATCTTTTGTCATAGTACGGTGTTCTAGTACTTCTTTCCAGTAATAGGTGTTCGCATTTAGCTGCCTGTTTCTGAGGAGCTTAAAGTTTCTTGCTATGAAGGTGATAGAGAAAGCCCCGAGCCTGGAAGTGCAAACACTGGAGCCACGTGCTTTGTGAGGCGGCGTTCATTCAAATCCTCCGCAATACCAGGCCTGGCCCTCCCTTCCTGGAGCAAACGGCTGGGTGGTGCCCTGGTGTTCGGCCTTTGGAGAGAGCTAGGAGTAGCTGTGGAACTGGCTGCTGGGAGGTGTTCTAAGGCAGCAACCCCCAAATCATCTTCTGAGTGAGAAAGGAAGGTGTAATTTGGTGTTAACTTGGTGGCATCTAGGAGAAAGAGGGGAGGCAGGACAAGCATAAAACCTTTTTACTCAAAGGAAAATCCTGTTCACAGGGAAAGGGAGCTTCTGGTTTCTAGAGATGCGGCCTCCATTTTCTGGGGGGCTGTACATGCTTATCAATAAAGACCCACTTTTTAGCCTGCACCACAATATACGTATATTTGCTGATTTATTAGTTATCAATGCAGATACTACAGGTACTAGTTTATCAATACAGGTACTACTGTACTGTTGCATACTTCATAAAGCATACTGAAATATATAAATTAAGGAAGGATAAAGATGAAATAAACACTAGTTTAAAATATTTATTGAAGTTTTCTACTTGCATCTCAGTGGATCGTCTTGCATGTGTGACCAACATGAGGCTGTGCCTCTGAAGCACTTACGTTTCACAGCTTGGTTAGGACTGCTCTCTTCTAAGCAAAGAAGCTTAGTGTCACCTTTAGTACCACTGCAGGGGGAACTTTACAGTTATTGCCTTTGTCAGCAGGTTAAGTCTTGTTCAATATTTGGAAACATCGTTCTTTGCTGTGGAAAGTAAACTGTGTAGGTGGACTGAGCTTGGCTAAAGCCACGTAGTGACAGAACTGGGCTCAATAATATGGGGGAACCATGCTCTAGCAAGTTCATGTATGTTATTGTAAAGTGGTAGTTCTTGATTTCAGAAAAGTGTAAACAACCAACTGTTGAAAACAGAGAGTTTGTTTTCATCATCTGTGTTCTGGGGTGTTTTGTTTTGGTTTGTGGTTTGGGTTTCGTTGGTGTTTTTTTTTTTTTAATCCAGGCCATATGTGGAGGGATACAAACTATCTGGTGTTTGAAGATATTAGTGAAGTGCTGGTTTATCTTTCTTCGCTTTGCACAGCTACGTTATATGCTTGTTAGAAGGGATGAGGAACTCGGCATTTCTGAAACTATACCAGTCACTGGCAAATCCTGTAACTTTAGAGTCCAGGAAATTGAGGGAAGCTGATTCTTTTTTTCCTGTCTTTAGCAATCTGGCATGTCTCAGAATAGAGGTTGAGATGACCAATTCTAAGGAAGTTTAGGCTTAAAAATGGTTGCTAAAACCGAGCATTGAGACTAGTCTTCAAATTCTGCTGTTCTGTACAGGGTACTAGCAGCTTTCAGAATAGAACATCTGAAGATTGTGTGTTTTGATTGTAAAGGTCATGGTGTGGCATGTAGAAGATAATCTACCTTTTGTGGCTCAGAAAAGGGAGAAGAAAGTCTTGTTTCTTACACTGATGTTTCTTTAGTACCTGAGAATAGTAGGGTTCAGCTTTTCCATGCATACCTGACTGAGGAGATGACTATAGCAAATTGTAATACTTTGCAATTAAGCAACCAAGGAGGTGAGAGATTCTTACTGTTTTCCATCTTCTGGTCTTGCAGGACATTTCCCTCCACAAGTCCAGGTTTTCTGTACCTGACGACCAGAGGCTGCGCAGAGATGTGCTGATTTCCCTCATGCTGCCTGTGAATGAAAGTGCCTGTGAGCTGTGTTTTTGCTTTGTACCTGCATCGCGAAGTTCTTAGTGTCAGAGCGCCAGAACTGAGAAAATTGTAAACTGCATTCAAGTTAACTTTGTAAGTGTTCTTTGTTAGTGCATCTGTTCACAGTGTATTTAAATACAGGGTCACTTAGTATCAAGATGTGCCGAGTTAGCAAGGGATACTTCTGACCTGCGGAAGGAAGCTTGGCCTTCCATGCTAAGTGCTTCTCTTTGATTAAATAGGTTTTATTTTAGGGCCAGTTCTTGGATGAGTTTTTTTTCCCAAGCTTACTACTGACTGGGGCAAAGGTTGCAGGCCAATTGAGCATGTTTCACTACAACAAGCTGATACAGGTTTCTGAACTCTTGTTGTACCTCCTGCCCTCTCCAGCTGTGATTGAAAAACTTTACTCCCACTCACTGTTACTGAAGTGTGCACAGAGCTGTGCTGATTTCTTTCAGTATTGTGGCATATATTGTGAGAACCTGTTGGATGTTAGAGCACAGGTGAAGAGGCTGCGCCTGTAACAGTGGGGATACTCTTCTGGTAATGATCTATGAGAGAGAAGGGCAACTCAAGGGAACTATCATGAGGACAGTAAGGTGAATGAAGAAAGGTTGTCTTTTTTTGCTAGTTGTTCATGTACCCTTTCTGTCTATAATTTGATTAGTTTTGGAGAGCTCCCAAAACTGTATTTTTTTTTTCTGCATTCCTTTAAGCTTTTATTTTTTACTTCCATGATCCCCCTTGGAAAGATAAGGGAGGTACTTCTTGCATTCATGGGAACTGTTAAACTTCAGGTCTATTTAAGACATTAGAGTGATGAATAAAAACATTTCAAAGTGTTCACTAGGAATGAATTTGCTAAGAACAGTTTGTTCTCAGAGACCACTATTATTTCCCCAGTGGATTTGTTCATGAAAAGCTGGCGAGGCCAGTTGATGTCTGTTTGAAATACGCAGTGCAACTGGTAACTTAAACTTTGGTTAGTAATGTAGGTCAGCCTCCATTGACAAAATCTGCAATGTTGTGTTGCTGTCTGACTACAGAACTGGCTTGTTCCTGCTTCAGTGGCATCAGTCGCAGGGCTATTTGCCCAAATGGCAGCCACTGTTTTTTACTGTGTGTTGTTTAATGCTGGTCTTGGACTTTTGAGGGCAAAACAACTGGATCTGGATTTATACGTGCACTGCCAGTGTTAGTCGGAGTGGGATAGGTCGGATAGTAAGCAATTTAAAACAGACTGTAACCTTGTAATAATCTCTTCCTTAATGGGATTGTGGGGATATGTCTGTTAAAGCTTTTTATATGGAAGTTAATCCCAAAGAGGGTTAATTGTCATTAAAGGAATAACTTACATTGTCCATACCTCTCTATTAGGGACAAACCTAAGGCTGACATTGTATTTCTGAAGGACTAAACAGTTTGATAAAGACAGCTTTGAGTTAATTGCAGCTAGAGGTAGTTTTGAATGACTCTGTTTAGCTGGGAGGAATATTCATCCTGTGTTACAGGGGAACAAAAACAGTAATGGTGGAATAACTGAATGCCTTTAAGTTCTAAATTTATTAGAAAATCTTCCTTGTTCCTTGACCCTACTCTCACAAATGCTGATGTACTTTGAAGAAAACTTGTCTTTCAGAAATGACATTAAGAACATGACTGACTAGATCTTTTTAATGTTAAATGGAAGCTGTGTGAAGCTGTCTTCAAAAAGCCTCATTAACGATTTTGATCCTAGAAACGAATGATCCTGCTTTCCTTTGCAGGAGGCTAGGACAGTAGCTGACTTTGGCTGTCTGATTTCAGTCTTTTGGGCCATACATCTTACATGGCACACAGTGAATAACAAAATAAATCTGTACCTCTCAAATTCTTATAGGTTGGATTGTTTGTACCATTTCTTCAGGTAAAAGGGAGTCTGAGACTTTGGAGGTGTGTCTTTTGGGCATTATGGCTGGGATAAGTAAAGTGGTGAGCTTGCTTGCTTGTAGGTCAAAAAATTGCAGTAGCCTGAAAATGTGAAGAGTTGGTTTAGTCCAAAAACTGAGTGGCATGAAGTTGTGTTACTGATAATAAAAATGTGTGAAGTCCATGAGAGAATGAAGAGAGTGGAAGTGTCAGTTATTTAGTGAATTCAGGAGACTTTGGACTGATAGAATTTATTCTGAATGTTTTTTCCATTTTATTTCCTTCTCCTAACTAGTGCACAGCACAGAGGATTTTTTTAGCAATTTAGTAAATTACCAGGGAGAAGTTGACTTTTGTTTTATTGTTGTGTTCACATATGAAAAGAAAAACTCGTAACTTTAATTATGCAGTGGTATTTGAGGGATTGTTTGCAGCCAAAAAACTCTCAAAGCTCTTAATCGTCCTTCAAAATAACCCATCATCTATAGAACTTGCTAAGACTTTAAGTGGTGGTATATATGACTTGTGCTTTCTACTTGAGGGTGTAATTCTCAAGCAGTGTGAGCTAGTGAATCTTCACTGCTGTTGCCTTCTGATGCTAGCACTCATGCATGTTGTTGGCAAACTTTCAAAGAGCTGATGAGATGAAAACTTTGCTGGTAAATTAATTTAAGGGCTATGAGAAGTTGAAAACTGAGCACTTGGCATGAACATGAGTGTATGCATGAGAGAGGCGAGTGTGGATGCTGGGAATCATGGCAGTCAGGTGAAATTCCCGATGACTGGAAAAATGGTAATATAACCCCTATTTTCAAGAAGGGGAAAATAGATGACCTGGGGAATTACAGAGCAGTCAGTCTCACCTCTGTGCCTGGCAAAATCTTGGAACAGATTCTCCTGGAAGGCATGCTGAGGCACATGAAAACCAACAAGGTGCTTGGGGACAGCCAGCATGGCTTCACTAAGGGGAAATCCTGCCTGACCAATCTGGTGGCCTTCTATGATGGGGATACGGAACTGATGGACAGGGGTAGAGCAGTTGATGTCATCTACCTGGACTTGTGTAAAGCCTTTGACACTGTCTCACATGACATCCTTCTCTTTAAGTTGGAGTGACATCAATTTGATAGGTGGACCACTCGGTGGATAAAGAACTGGCTGGATGGCCGCACGCAAAGAGTAGTGCTTAGTGGCTCAATGTCCATCTGGAGACCAGTAACGAGTGGTGTCCCTCAGGGATCGGTGTTGGGACCGGTCTTGTTCAACATCTTTGTGGGTGACATGGACAGTGGGATTGAGTGCGCCCCCAGCAAGTTTGCCGATGACACCAAGCTGTGTGGTTCGGTTGATACGTTGGAGGGAAGGAATGCCATCCAGAGGGACCTTGACACGCTTGTGAGGTGGGCTGATGCCAACCTGATGAAGTTTAACCATACCAAGTGCAAGGTCCTCCACCTGGGTCGGAGCAATGCCAGGCACAGCTACAGGTTGGGCAGAGAAGAGATTCAGAGCAGCCCTGCAGAGAAGGACTTGGGGGTGTGGGTTGATGGAAAAATGAACATGAGCCGGCTGCAGTGTGCGCTCGCAGCCCAGAAAGCCAACCGTATCCTGGGCTGCATCAAAAGGAGTGTGACCAGCAGGTCGAGGGAGGTGCTCCTGCCCCTTTACTCTGTTCTCGTGAGACCTCACTTGGAGTATTGTGTGCAGTTCTGGTGTCCTCAACATCAAAAGGACATGGAACTGTTAGAACAAGTGCAGAGGAGGCCACGAGGATGAGCAGGGACTGGAGCACCTCCCATATGAAGATAGGCTGAGAAAATTGGGGCTGTTCAGCCTGGAGAAGAGAAGGCTGCGTGGAGACCTCATAGCAGCCTTCCAATACCTGAAGGGGGCCTATAGGGATGCTGGGGAGGGACTCTTCACTAGAGATAGTAGTGATAGGACAAGGGGTAACGGGTTCAAACTTAAACAGGGGAAGTTTAGATCGGCTATAATTAAGGAATTCTTTGCTGTAAGGTTGGTGAGGCACTGGAATGGGTTGCCTCGGGAAGTTGTGAATGCTCCATCGCTGGCGGCGTTCAAGGTGGGGTTGGACATAGCCTTGGATGGCATGGTTTAGTGTGAGGTGTCCCTGCCCATGGCAGGGGGGTTGGAACTGGATGATCTTGAGGTCCTTTCCAACCCCAACTATTCTATGATTCTATGAATAATAAGATGTAGAAGTGGTAAGACCCATGGTTTAAGTGTAACATAAAACTGATGTGCATAAACCATAAAAATGATGTATGAAATCAAGGGGATACTCAACCTTAGCTGCTGCTCTGAATCTATACTGGTAGGAGAAAGAATTGCTGAAAGGCCAGTTTTGTTCCTTTTCTTTATCCTGATGCTTAGATGTCCCAGCAAGTGCAGGGAATGAGTGCAATTTGGGCATTTCCTTAGAAAATAAGCTTAATGGAGGACTAAGAGATACCTATTATTATGGTGAGACTTAAAGAGGTACATAAGCCTTCACTGTGGTTAGATGGGTTCTCGGACTGTCTGAACTGAATGGTGGTTAAATAGGTCTGACTTAGCTGTGTCTATTCTGTACTTCCTTGTATTTCAGGTAAGTGGTATGACAGGAATTAGTGGGTGTGTGATTTCTTTGTATTTGTTACTCGAGAAAAAACAATTTGTTTCTCTTGGTATTCCCTTGGCTGCTGTTTCAAAGTCTTGGACATAAGATGGTGTGCTGTTATCAAATTCTGGAGTTCTGTTTGCTTAAAACTAGTAATGGACAAAACATTAGTAATACAAATGAACTTTTCTGGGGTGATGTGGCTGTCACTTGTGTAAGAATAGGCTGAATAATGTTGTCAGGCTTATAACTCTGGGAACATAATTATATGTTGATCAGAGGTTGAATTTCTGATATAATGGAGTTAGTCTCCCATGCTTGTGTTCAAAATATGCTGTGTTTGACTATATATGGAAAGTGTGAGTCTCCATAGTTGCAAGAGCAGTGGAGAGCTGTGGCAAACAAGTTCTTATAACAGTATGAGACTATACAACAGAGAAAACAGGCCAACACCAAGCAAGGTACTGAAAACAATAAACTATGAATCTGCTTTCACGCTTTTAAATCTGGGGCTTGCTAGCATAACATTTCTACAAAGAAGACTGGGGGTTGGTGGGGAGTGTTCCCAATACAGGATAAATGACACACAGAGGTAAGAGGAGAAAGCTTGGTGTGCATTTCAGGTTTTGTTTGGGGTTTGTTTTGTTTTGTTTTTTACTGGCATTCTAAGCCCTTTCCTAGGTACAGTGCTCCTCTTGTGTTCCAGTTCTCCACGGTTTAATTTAAGAATATGCATAATCTTCCTTGTTTGCATTTTCACTTACCCAACATGTTGACAAAGGCGTTGACTGATCCATAAAGGATAAAATATTAAGACTTATTGAAGAAAGATATTCCATCTAAAACTACTGTATCTTCACATACACAAGCACCTTGTTGGAATGCCTCATTCATCACAAAGTCTGTAGGTTTTCTAGATCAAACAAGCAAATCTACTGAATTTCTTAAAGTCCTGAACTACAGTAGGTATATTGGAATGCTCTTGTTTCTCCTCCAGGTTGTATTTTTCAATGAGCAGGTTTTACATTAGTTCTTGCTGCTTACATCTGAATGTCTGTGGTTGTCTCAGGAAGAAGAGCTTTAAAACAGGAGGTGGATGATTGTGATGCAAACCAGAGTACCAAAGCAGTGATAAATTGAGAGGAATTTTGGAAACTCAGTGGAGGCAGTGTAGCATTAGAAGATTCCTTGGTTCTTTCGAAATTTAAACTTTGCCAATGCAAAGCTGAATAACAACCACAGGAAGATGATGGTGTTCCTGTGTGCCTGGTTAGCAGCGTAGTTCTGTAAGAAGCATGGCAGAGCAGGGTTTTTTTCAGTCTGGAAAAACTTGAGGCAGTTACTATCATAGGTAACCATACTAAAGTCCTTTGGAGCAGATTTCTGGCTTGGGGTATGTTTACTGCAGTATATTTTAGGTGATATGGCACATAACTCATGCTACTGATGAAATGAAATGAAGATAACCAATATTTGACTAAATCCTCACTGTTTCAATACATGGAAAGCATGACAGAATAGACTTCAACTGCTCTTCTGCTGAGTTCAGTGTATATTTGCTGCCATTCATCAAAGACACGTGTGATAAGTATCCCTTGTTAGAAGAAATGAATCAGAATTGTGGAATTCAAGTTCTGTTTCCAGACTTATGGGAAAGAATCTCAGCTTTCATCCAGAGAATGGATGTTTAGCTTTAGATTGGAAAGAAAAAAACTGTGAAAATGTCAAGTCATTTTATGAGATAATCCTAATTTTTTCTGGTAGTTGCATTTCCTCCTACTTATGGCTATTTTGGGACCCTCAGTTACTGGAATAGCTTCACATATTCTTCATTTCTGGCACCACTGGAGTTTGAGTGAGAGCTGAATCTCTAGTTATAGGGTTATAGAAACGTAAGTCACTAACTCTTTGCTTCTTGCATCTCTTTTTATTCCCCCAGCTGTGATGTCATTGGATCCTTTGCTGAGCCATTTTACTTTTTAATCTGGCATAAACTAGTTTGATAAATGAAGGAAAAGCTATTCTATTTCTTTAGCATGCTAATAAGCATGAATTGTCCAGTGAAAAGAGGTGCAAGGCTGAAGATGATGCTATAAGAGTAGTTAGTAGTTAAATAGGCATAGGCTGCCATAAAACTGTAGCCTTAGTCAGTGAAGAGCTATTGTCTGCCCCTTCTAGCACTTGGCTTATCTTCATGTAGGCAAATGACCTTTCTGAATGCTTCCCTGATGTCATGTGAGCATTAAACCTGACTGCTAGCAAAATTGAGTACAAAAAGTTATCTTTGGTGATTGTGGGTGGCTCATAGCTTAATATGACCCTTTACCATGCATGGAAGTGGGAGTTTCCACACACATTCTTTCTTTAAGAAGCTCTGGTATTTATTTGAGCCCTCAGAGTCCTTTCAACTATGTATCTGAGCTGGTGGAAGATAGCTAGCTTTGCCTCTTGCCTGCCAATCCCCCAAAACGAAGAGGTAGGGAGTTAGAGCAGCCTCGTGAAAAGTCCAGTAAGATGTGGAGATTGCCGTAACCAAGTGAGAAAGGAGAAGGGAGGCAGTCCCCTCTCTTTGGCAGCAAGCTACTACTCTATAATCTATCCTTACATCTAGGTTACAGCGAAATATGCAGAGCTTGAGAAAGAGGTCTGAAAATTGTATTAATCTAATGGTTAGCTCGTGCAATGGGTATTTTGCCAGTTTCCCATTCTTCTTCATCAGTTGACAGTAGTGTATAAATAATTTTGTGACATTATCAGCATTCTGTAGGCTGTTTACTAACAGACAACACTTAATCAAAATGGATGCACAAATGATTTTGTTTTGAAACTCTGAGTATAGGAAAAAAATAGGCAGAAAAAAGCATCTGAAACATGTTAGTTTGATCTTTGGATTCTTAAATGTTAAAGTCGCAACTAGTGACTGCTCTCAATGTTTTTGAACAAAATGGCACCAAGTTAAGGCTTCTTGGTTACGTGTGGGAGGTAACGTGACAGCTACATTTTCAGTAGTTGTGGTTCACTAATCTGGTTTAGCTTCTTGTTTTTAAAGACTCAAGCAAACCAGACTTGATTTGTTCACATTTAAGCTAGCATATTTTTAGTCCTGAAAATGAACACAGGTGCTTCATTTGCTTAATTTCTGGAAAGGATACGTTTGTCAAATGACTTAATCAGAATTTATTGATATAAGCTCTTATCTTATAGAGCTAAGATTGCGAAAGCATGGCAAGATCTAAGTGACTGCTATGGTAGAAAGTTGTACAGATTTACTGTGTAACTGCCATGTGGGACAGCTGATGCAGTGATGCTGCCTTTACTGTCAGTCTTTGAAACAAGACTGGCTAACCGTTATGTAGATTGGAATTACTCCATGTGTTTCTTTTTTTAATAGAGGGTAGGTGCCAATGCAAATGGGTCAGTCTGGGTGATCACAGTCATCCCCTCTAGCCTATGCATGCGGGTATGCTGCAGCTTTAGAGACAGGAAATAAGCTTTTCTTTAGTTCTAGCCTAGGAAACTTCATTGAAAGTGCAAAAATCTGGCAAGTTTTTGTACTAGGCAAATCAAAATGGTCTTTGTCTAGCCGTAAGATTTGTTTTGACTGGTCATCTGTTTCCATGTGGACATAAAAAGCTATAGAATTAATAAACTGCATGTTAAATTTAGACTGCGAGACTTTGCGTGAACTGTTCTGAATGAATGGTGATGTGAACATCATTCTAATATCAAAGGTATTTCCCTTACTTGAGAAACCTTTTCTGTTAATATTGTCTTAGCCTTAAAAATCATTACAAGCATGAAAAAATGTGAACTCTGTTATAGATGGCTTCCTTGTGTTTTCTCCATAGGAAAATGCTTTGAATGTTTGGGGTTTTTTTAGGTACATTACTTGCATAATTTTATTGCCAATTGTAAAAGCATACATTCTGTTCCAATGCCATTTCAACAAAGTACTTATCAAGGGAATTGCGGCAAAGACACTTATCAGAAGGGTTTGCAAAGCAGGCAGAAAATAACAGATTACAAGAAACTTCCCATCACGTTCCTAAAGATTTTCTTCTTGTGTTGCTGTTGTGTGGAATATAAAAGTATTTTAAGTACTGATATGCAAGTAAGCACGCACAGAGGGTTTAAATATTTATAGTGAGGAAGAGTGGGAAGACAGGAGATTTCCAATGCATAGGAAAGGCATTGGAAAAAACCAAAACTTCAGCTATTATCTGCATCTTTAGAGCATAGGCTTCTGGGAATTATGTTCAGAAAATGTTTTTGCTTTACTGATGCACAATTCTTTATTCTCAGCTCTGAGATCAGTAAGGCTTCTCAGATAAGTGTCTGTAATTGCCTTTTTATAGAGACATTTACATAATGCTATATAAATGTAGGAACTCGGTCTATAGCTCTGTTGCATGGTTGGGCTTTTTTTCCCTTACAGTGGATCAGTGGCTGACAAATAGAAGACTCCAGGCAAGTGATATGGCAGGACTGTGATAATGCAACCTTGCAGTAATACATTAACTTGAAGTTACCATGAAAAACGTACAATAGCCTGTCATGCACGTAAATTATACTTGAATGAATTGTCAGTTTACAGTACCTTCACTTTTGAGGCTTATAAGTGTTTCTGGTTCTGAGCTCACTTGATGAAATCTTACTCCTGCAGGTGTATATGTACATCATTGTAATTGAAAATACAGAGATTTGAGGAGTTGGCAGTTTGTGTGGATCAGAGAAACAAGTTCCCTGGCATTTGCTGTGACTTTCTGCTGCTAAATAACTTAGTGCTTGAAAGGTAAATGAAATGGAAAGTAAATGCCCCAAAGAAGCTGGATGGTACATCAGCAAAAGTGGACAAGGGATTAGAGTGCTGTTTATTTGAAGGAATAGATAAGTGACAAATCAGTGAAACAGTTTACAAATCAATTGCTTTGGGATGTTGAACATAAAGGAGGGGTTGCAAGTGTGTTGTGTTAAATACTGCAGTAACAAGCCATGATTTGTAACTGCCTTGGAGAAGCTCAAAGACCTGCCTTCAAAGATGGTAGCTCCCAGCCTCGCTTATGGCAGCAGTTAAATCTCATCTGTTGTACTTGTATTAAGGAAGAAATAGGTGGTTATTTGGGTAGGGCCTGGGGAGATTGTTGCATGCTACTAGTGGCTTCTATGCTTGGGAGCCTTCATCTTGCTTTGGCACAGATGATGTCCTCCATTTTTGGTAAAGTGGAGGCTCTTTCTTTTCAGATTTAACCCCCTGTTATGCAGGTAGCAGGCATATCCTCTGTGAGGCTAGAAATGAGGACTTGTCTTTTGCTTGTGTGCAGTGAAGGGCTTGGTGTTACGGTATATTCTTGGTCCCTTAGTTGCCTGCCCCTTTGGTCTTGTGAAAGGTATGCAGTTTGTTGTGTCCTTCACTTGAAGGACAAAATAGACTGAACATAATGGAGTGGCAAATGCAGGAGCCCTGAGCTAAGCTTTCCATCTGAAGAAAAGAAAAAAACCTACTTGAAGCTGCTGCTAAATTGAATCTACTTTGAAATCACTGAAAGTTGGGTTTTGTGTAGTGTGCCTAACATGTAACTCCCCTCTGAAATGACAACTTTTTACTGTTTGTTTAGATGGTTTGAATAGAGTAAATGCTGCTTGTTGTGCTTAGAGTTGAGAGTAAATCTGAGCTTTACACTAAGTGTTAGGGATCTTTGTGTAAGGGCAGTGTAGTATTGGAAGTCTAGCTCTAGCTTCAAAAGTTGGAGAGAAGATCCTGGATTTCTTACTATGGTTGCTCTCAACTAATTCATTTTTAATTACTACTTTCCCTCCCCTCTCCTAGTTAATAGCTGAATGAAATGAAACCTTTCCATCTCTGTTCTGGTGGTGCCTTTCAAGCTTCAAGGACTGGGAGAAGTGTTGTCTGATACTCCTCTATTGCTGTGGCCTTTGTAAGGAATTTTTCAACTGCTTTAATGTTCTGTCTTCTCTTCATGCTGCCTCTGTTCTGAGAATGGACAGTGCTTATTTCTTCAGCTGTTGGTAGCCTTCCGAACAAAAAAAAAAAGCAGTGAAGGCATTTGCTGGTTTACTTCTGTGTTGACCAGAAGCTTTTTAGCTAGAATACCATGGTAGTGTCTGCCGTAAAGATGACCTTCATTTTGGTTTTGAGTAGGTGTTGGGACCAGATAATCTCCAGCAGTCCATTCTAGTCTAAAGCAGCGTTTGAGTCATTAAATGTGACTGATACAAGAGATGTATTTCTTGATTTATGGAAGTGGATTTAATTCAGTATAGCAGAAACTATGGACTTTTCTCACATGGTTTCCTTTAACTTCTTTCTCAGCTGGGCAGTAATAGCTAACAAAGAAAATGTGGTAACTAGACATATGCCTTCCCTGTGTCTCGCTGGCTTTGCTGACTGAGATCCACCCAGCGAAACACTTAATGCTTCTGTGGATCTCAGTCAGCAAAGCTAGTTAGAATCTGCAGGGTTTTTTATATGGTTAGAAGATATTTACTTCTAAAATGTGTGATTATCAGGTGATATTAGGAAATGTTACTGGGAAAGGCATTTTAAGTAGAAATACAAAAAGTTCATGGAAACTATGGCATGGATAGTTGAGTAGAGGAAAATTTCAGTGTGAAGTGGATGAATGTTTCTCCTGCAAATGACACATACTTCAGTTGTCAAGAAGAATACAGTTTTTTTACAAGCTGAAATTTGGAACAGTCTTTCCTACTCAGCTTAATGACTTGGTGTAGTTTCAAATAATAGGCTGCTTCTTGTATTTGTCTTTCACATGCTGAACTCCAAGGCCTAGGCTTACTATACTGTGGATGGGAGATATTGAGTAGTATGTAGTGCAGTAGTCCTCTGTGCCTCTCAGAACTCTTTATTTACACGTTGCAACCTGCTCTTGGAGATTTACTTATTGCTGTTACATCTAAGGAAGCAGTAGGAGAGGCGACCAGCCTCTCATCATATATATCCTTCAGCGATATGCTCATCGCTGAAGAATCAGTGTGTGCTGCTTGTGGCAGCCAGGTAAGGGTTACTTAAAGATTTACTGAAGGGTTTCTTCTGGAGTGGATGTTTTATCATGGAAAACAAACTGAACCTACTGGATTCTTTTTAGTGAGCTTTGGAATGCCAGGGGCCTATTTTGTCTACGGTTATACATAGATGACCCTTTCTAGAGGTCAAGAAACAGTTCCAGGGTGGGAATTGGTGGTTTTGGGAGACTGTTAAAGACCAGGAAAGCCAAGCTGCCATTACTGTAGTACTGTGTTTTATTTCAGGAGTCTGTAAGCTCAAATATGAACGTTAAAGTTTTCGTAAAAGCTGAATACTTTCTGCTTTTAAAAATGTAATGTTTCAGGAGCAATCGTGCTTTTTTGCCTTTGTTCTGGGAGATGTGAGGAGCAGCAAAGTACAGATGGATGCCTTTCCAAAGGAGCCTTTTTTGAACAAAAAGACAGTTGTGTCACTGGAATGCCCCTGGTCTAGCTGTTAGGATTAAATGTGGCAATGGATACTCAGGTAATTCTAGCAGGCTGCAAAAGTAACCAAGGAAAAGAAGTTTTCCGACTATGCAGCACTGTGTTTGCGCTTGTGTTGTAGAACGTTTAGGATCAACAAATCAAAAAAGGCAGATCATTGCCCAAACTCTTGTTTTCTGCCTTTTGCTTTGTCTGTTTCTGATCAAGGCAATGAACTTTGGATGATGAGGTTATAGTGAGGTGAAGTCTATGCTGTAGTCCTTTGGAAAATACAAATATTTTTCCGTTTTCCCACTCTTCAGTGCTCTGTAAACCAGTGTTACTGACCTTTTGTCAAGGATCACAGAGACTTGAGTTCTTATTTCTCTTTGCAGTAAGAATGGTGTAATGTGTATTCAGGTCAGATTCTTATGACTTCTGGATGTCTGAAACTAAACAATGCCTAAAGGTTAGTTGAGATGTTCAAAATTAAATTGCTACCAAGCTTAACCCTTTTAAGACTGGTTCTGTAGTTAGGTTGTATTCTTAGCTCTCAGATTTCCCATAGGGCCTTCTTTAAACCAGCTATGCATCTTTACCCATATATAGGGGTGTTGGGATAATATTTACACTTCAGCTCAGAGGAACCTTATTTACTTAACAAATATATATAGAAATGAAATCAGTAAAAGGGAATGTAAAAGCAGTATAAATCTTTGCTGTTTGCTAAATACGGTAAATACTCAAAGCTGAATGCCAAATACCTTTCAGAACATTTATAACGTGAATTAGGAATACTTTCAAAAGTGCTTGGGACTGTTATGTGCAAGACCTCCATCCTCATGAATGTTCAGTCTTCAAACTATTTGAAAAGATTTACATTCTCTTTTAGGACTGAATTTATTGTGTACGTAGATCAACTTAATTTTGCAGAGCTTATGCATGCTTCCAATTTGCAGTTCCTTTTTTCTAGCAGTTAAGGAGTGGCTTTGAAAGAGGGAAGTTGGAAGAGATGATTATAGGCCTTAACCACACTTTTACCAGGTTTTGTTTGCTGTTTGGCTCTAAGCTCTGGGCACTGATGCTCTGCTGTTAGGCACTATTTTCCCCTGTCTTCTTTTGACTTCTTCCTATGACATGACATGCACAAAGAAGAGATTGTAGCATCAGTAAGGAAGACTGAGGTGAGCCACTGTCCTCACAGCATTTTGTTTGGGCTACTGGAAGTGGCTTGGGAATCAGATAAACTATTGCAAAACTTGCCTGCTGCTTTGAGCACTCAGCCTAGGCTGTATAGGCATGCTGCTGGCAGGGCTTCTTGCTTTTCAGTCCTACTTAAGCTGCAAAATGAAGTGTGTTCATAATGTGTGCTACAGGTGATCCAGGAATGTGCTGTCTGCCAGGAATGGCTTACAACTGGAGAGCAGTTGGACTACCCCAGCAGGCTTATGCCATTGTTTCTGTTTTACTTTGATTTACATTCATGATGCTAAATAGCATCACTTCCTGGTGCCTTTGGTGGATTAAGGTAAGAATAGGTAAAGCTTTATTCTAACTTGTCTACATTCTGCTGTTTATATCACTGTTATTTTATGGAGCCATGGAGGTGTCTGGGTTCTTGTATGACTTTAAAATATGTGTGCTTTCCCTTTTGGTGGGAAGGAGTTTTGCCTAGTAAGAGCATATAGTTTCTTTCTTCTAAAATTTTCCTAGGATTTTTTTAGTTCATGTTTTGGGTATTAGCACTGGTCAAAGGAGCTCTCTGCTGCTTCGAGAGAGAAGATGCTTTGTCAGGATCCTGCTGTCATTTTGTTGAACTTCATGCAGTACATATCCAGACTTTGGTTTGTGATACTTACTAATCTATTACCAGAGAGCTTTAAGAACGTGTTAAAACCAGATAGTCCAATCCTGATCTTCACTATTCTTGCTCTTGCAAAGAATTTGATAGTGTCAGTTCTGTTAGTCTTTTAAAGGGAAAGAAATAGCACATCAGAGTGAATGTTTATTTACCTGTTGTTTTACACAACTAAGGCTATCTAAAAATTGAGATTCTTCTAAATGACAGATTTTAATAGCTCATACTCATTTATTTTATGTTGGAATAGTGCAAGGCAACAGCAAGAAAAGCAGCAGAAATAAATGGAAGCTGGCATGTCATGTTTTCCTCTAAAGATGGTTCTTTTCAGAAAGCAGGCAGCATTCATTGCCTGTTCTGTGTGAGAATCACTGATTCTTCCCACACTTCATTTCCTCTGACCCTTGTCCCCATACCCATATCAGTGTATTTAAAATATCCAGTTCTGTGCTGTCTTTGTGGCTCTTGAGGTCAGAGTAGATGCTTTTGTGTTGGGTCATGAAGCCTGTGGAGAGAGTCATTCTTTTAAGTATACACTCAATTCCTCCTTCAGTATATTCTCACATCTAAAGTATTCAACCCCATATTCTGCGAAATGGTCAGTAATGACTTGTTTTGGTGGGTGTGTATGAGAAATTCCAATCTGTATTCCTCTGTGGCAGCAGCTAGGGCTTCATCTCCCATAAGTGAGTTAGGAGTATATGCTGTGCTGCCCTGCTTTTGTGACGAGGTGTTGAAAGAGAGCAAAAGTGCTGCAAGAGGTTTAAAGTAACTTCTTAATCTCAGCAGCAGTATCCACTCTTCAGTTGTTTTATTCTGAGATGTGTAACTTTTCATTTCACTGCTCAGTCACAGTGGGGATTCTGCGACATTCAGTTCTCTCTACTTCAGAACGCTTGCTTGGGATTTAAAATAGTTGTGAAGCATTAATTGCTCCTGTTTGTTGTTTCACTTGTGTGATGCTCGTAAATGTTAAAGCTCGGCAGACACCGTGAAAAATTTCAGCCTGTTCATTTAAGTTTCTTAATAAACTGCTTTGCTCGTGGCACTTGTGTGTTTGCATCCCGCAAGCAGTGAAATGATTGAATCTTCCTGACATAAATGATCAGAGGAACTGAGCTTGAATTCTGAAGGAAAGGAGCTGTTTGCTTGCTAATGGAGAAGCTGACAGGATCTGGGGAAGTCTTGGATGATTTATAAGCACTGTGGTTTCAGAGACGTGTCTGCTCCAGGCGTGGTTTGTGTCTGTTCCATAGCAGGGGATTGTGGGGTTTTTATGGGGTATCCCTTTTGCCTTGTTGATGTAAAAGTAGCTGTTGGAAAATGTTGTTCTGTGAAATATGAGGTCCTCAGATCCTAGAGGAATTTCCAAATGACAGAGCAGGTGAAGAGGTAGACTCAATGCCCATACTAACTGGAAATTCATAGGTTTCGCAGGTAAATGACAAAAGCCAGTGCCACCCCTGGTAGTTACATACTGCACTTATATTGGGTAGAGTGAGTCATTAAAAGAAATCTCAAGGTTGATTTTGGTACTTATTTTTTGTGCCCTGAATGGTTTATATTTTCTCATCTATAACACAAGGATTGAATTAATTTTGCAGAGTTGTGTATGTTAGTGGTATTATTTAAATGGCAACTGATGCTATCCTTAATCAAGTTAATTCAGAAGAAAACAAACTATCCTAATCCATAGATGCTTGATAGCTGTAATGAAGGGCTGGAAAACAAAGCCTGCCCTCTGGGTACCTGCACTACAGTTAGTGATTTTAGCTGTCTGGGGGTGGCTAGCACAACTAATTGTACAGTCATATCATTGTGGGGTTTTGTTTTGCTTTGGGCCATCTAAAAACCCTGTTTATTGCTGATGTAAAATTTCTTTCCATGTATCTGAAGGAGAGGGGTCTCAGCGTGGAGCTGTTCTTGCCTTTGTCTGTAGAGTTGAGTATATACCTTTCCTGTGTGAGTAAGGACTTAAATTCCAGGAAACAGGAGGATTTTATATATATGAGATCTCATATATATCCTAATGCACTTATAAAAATATGAGTAGGATGTAGGATTGAACACTTCAAAAATACATTTTTTCAGATGTTTGGAGGCTGTTCCTGAGGTCTGAATATGAACATGTTTGTTAGCACAAAGATCCAAATAAACTTAGGGTAAAACTAACCTTTACAACTCTTCCTTCTTTCAGCTGCTTGGAAATGCAGCAGAACTCTGGAATCTTTTTTCCCTGCAAGTCTTTATTTTGGTCTCTAGTGCTGCTTTGCTTTTACTGGCAAGAAGTAAAAATAAAAACATTGGCTGTTCTCTGGTATATACTTCTGGTCTGACAGAAAAACCTTCATCCCATTAGGTTTGGCTTGCAATTTTCCTGAAGTCACACAAAGACCTTTGTCTGATGAGTTGCCTGTAGGGAAAAAGTCAAATCTGATTTTTGCAGTCAAAGATGTTGGATAATGTGCTTCTGCTGCAGCTTGGTGGAAGAAAATGTCTTGCTGTCAAGAGAGAATCTGAACTCTGACAGCTCCAGAAGCATTGTGGTTTTAATTAGAGATGTTCTTGCTTCAGTTTTCCTTCTGATATTTTGGCTACATGCAGGGTTTTCTCCCAGTAAATCATCTGTATTCTAATTACTTATATTATGGAGTGCTTGGACTCTGATGCTTAGATAAGGAGTACTGGGGCTCTTCTGTGATGTAGCAGATTATTTAATTTAATCTGTTATCCTCTTAATGGTAAAGTTTGGATCTATTTGTCCTGGCGAAGAAGGGTCAAACACTTCAGGACTAGGAAATATGGGAGAAAAATCATTCAGTAGTAATGTTTTTGGAAGTAGAGCTGGCAGTGGAGTAACTGGAAGTCTTGTGGTGTTTTATAGTCAGGCTGTAAGTTCGATTTCTGATGCTGACTTCATACTTAAATATGCTTAACTGGAATAAATATGTATTTATAACCTTAGCTTTTAATTGGATGGGTAAATATTTTAGTAATTCTTGGAGGGTTTTTCTCTTTTTTTCCCCTTAAGACCATCTGGTGTGATTTAGCTATTGGAAAGGCAGCATTGCAAAAGACTCTTCAGTCTTCCTTACCAGTGTTCAGGTCCATCTTAAGACTTCACGTGGCCTTGGGATGAGTAAGAAGTAAGTCTGCATATTGCAGAGGTTGTAGAGTCCAGCCTCATTTCAGATATGGTGTGAATCACTTTAGAATCACAAACTGGTTTGGGTTGGAAAGGACCTTAAGATCGTTCAATTCCAAATCCCCTGCTGTGGGCAAGGACACTTCACACTAGACCATGTCACCCAAGACTCCATCCAGCCTGGCCTTGAACACCGCCAGGGATGGGCAGCCACAGCTTCTCTGGGCAACCTGTGCCAGCGCCTCACCACCTTCACAGTAAAGAACTTCCTTAGATCTAACCTGGACTTCCCCTGTTTCAGTTTAAACTCATCACCCCTTGTCCTGTTGCTACAGTCCCTGATGAAGAGTTCCTCTACAGCATCCCTGTAGGCCCATTTCAGGTACTGAAGGCTGCTCCGAGGTCGGCTTTACACAAGTAAAGCAAGTTATGTTTTGTGGCTGTTTCTTCATATGGGGTGAGCTGTGAGACAGCATGGCACAGTGTTGGAGAAGAACAGCTACTTGTAGCTTGCATTGTTGGAACAGTCTGACCATTACCATATTCTACTGTCTGTAGGCATCTCCTTTGAAGAATTGGGATGCAGGTGAGCTACACTGAGGTGATTTGCTAGATACAGTTGTTGGGTTGCACATTTTAAATGGCATCTCTGCTGTTTGTGTGAAATTATCTTATTCTGTGAATAAACTTTTGACTATTGACAAATTTCATCATTTTCATTGCATGCATAAAAGGCTTTGAAATAAATTTAGGCCTTAAATTGTGCATCACCCATGTGTCTGGTTCTGCTGCCCTATAATAGTGTCATTAACAATGCACTTGTGTTAATGAAGTCATTCTGTCTAGCCCCTGTCATGGATTTGTCCTCACCCTGATTTTACAACTCCTTTTTAACTTTTCCTTTCTACTGTAGAGATGTGACTAGAATTCAGATCATGTGGAGCTTTCAGTCTACCCAATGTATAACTCAGCTACTTCAGTTTTCTTGCTAGAATAACATTACAATTATATGACATGGCCTACAAAGTTCAATGTAAGAAGGAATTAAGAAAGCTTGTTTAGATTATACTTCTGGTTTTGAAAGTTATTTGATTACCTACTGCTTGATTCTTCCCTGTGAATTGATGCGTGTAGTAGCAGTTAGATCTTTATGCTGTATAAGTTCTTCTCTCATTTTGGCAAACTATGTTGGCACACTGTGTATTCATTATGATCTCTTATTGTGTGCAACTGAAGTGCCCAGTTTGAAAACTTAAACCAGAAGTTCCAGAATACCATTGTTGGGTTTCTGTTTCATGAAACCCTTGTTTTCCCTGAGATGGGGGAAGGGATGGAAAGAAAGAGATAAATTAAGCAAGATTTTTGATGGCTTAGGATAATGTAATATCTTCTTTAGGCTCCTAAAGAGGTTTAATATTAGTACATATGACTAATGGATCTTTGGAAATCCTATCAATGTTTAAACATTGAGAACATGGAGTGGTAGGAAACTTGTTCTTCACTGGAGTTTTTGTTTGCCTCCTATTGGATTTTTGTGCACGTAACTGCATTGCTCTCTGGAGCTCAAGCTTGCACCTTGATCCTTGTACTTACTCTCTTTATTGGTATTTGTCCTTTATCAGTATTGGTTGGTAGTGCATCCCAAAACAGATATCTGGAAACTTCTCCAGCCTCTGTAGGCCGTGTTGTTGCTGCTGTTCCACAACTGACTACTGTTACGCTGGCTGTAATAAATACAAATTAAAACCCCCACAACTACATCCCAAATTTGCACTTGGGAGTAAAATCAGTGCACAGGAGAGCCTGGAGTGTTCAGTACTAAGGTAAAATCAGAAACATGTATTGCTGACAGGATTGGCCTACCCATAGTGGAGTTGGAGGCAATGGCTTCTGCTGGCATTTGGGGAACAGGCTTTCTGGTTGAGCAGCAGAGTGCTTCAAATGGAAGCAGAATGTCTGTGGAAACTCCCAAGTTAGTGGTAGGATTGCACATTAGAGTTCTGGTTTGGCTGTAGTCTTTGCTCCACCCTACAGAAGTTGTGAAGGAAATACAATCGAGTGCATGCTGGATCTTCCAGAACTAGTTTATCCCAAAATAAATCACAGGTTTTCAAACACTTTATCAAGTGCTGCTGTTAATAAGAAATCAGTCTTTCTGCATTCCTGCTTAGCTGGTTGCTTCCTTGAGCCCAGTAAAACCGATAGTACAGCAGTACAGTGAACTCGGAGCTGCTCTAGTTTCAGAGGTGATGCTTACTAGCACTGAATTATAGTGCTTGTAAAGGTTTGGAGTCAAACATCAATTTCAGTTTTATCTTTGCATTTGGGTACACATAGTTAGGAAATGAAAATAGAATATATGTTAGCCATTAAAAAAGCTTAGCATACGTTGTTTCTTATGCCTTGAATTTGGCCAGACGTGTCTTAACAGGTGCTTTAGCTGGAGTTTAAATGGACAGAGCTGCAAAAATGTGTGCCTAAATATATGCACAATATGGAACAAGTGTAGATGCCGACTCTAAAGTCCTGTGAATTCTGTGAAGGTTCAGGTTTGAGAAACACCATTTCCTTTCCCTCCCCATTACTGTTCTTTTCCTCAAGCTTTTGTTTTGCCCATTTTGTTACATCCCTGGAATGAGCATGTAGCTCTGCAGTGGGGTTGAAACTAGTGGGTAGTGGCTTTGGAGCAAAGACATGGGACAGTTATCCTTGAGGAATGTGACTGAAAGGCTTGCGTAGGTTCCCATCTGTTCTTAGTGAGCTTTTAGACAACCATCTTGGGTTTTTTTGCTTTCTGGAATAGATTAGAAGCCATTGTAACTTCAATGATGTTAAGTCTTCTTTAGGACATGGCTCAGTATCAACTGAAAGAGTTAATATCTAAAGCATATGGGTTAAATTAAAGAAATCAAATGAAAGAACAAAGTGTGTGTTCTCCCGGCTTCCTGTGTTTGTGTTCTGTTTATATGTTGTTAAGGTTGATGTCCAGCTGCCTCCCCACAGCCTCGAAAGCAAGCTTAGACTCTGCTGTTGCTGACTAGGTCCATATGTGAAGAGACACAGCAGGGCCCAGTGGGAAGGTCACAGTGGGCATGAGGGACAGAAGCACTTGGTACGTTCAGATGCAGAGGACATGTATTCGTGTGCAGAGTGTCAGTAGACTGACATGATGAGGCTGAGGAGTCCTTGACCCCCTGCTGGAGGTGCCAGGACAACTAAGAAAGATGGGTTTTTTTTCAGACATGCATGAAGCTTTTCATATATGTATATGTGTGTGTGTATACATTTGTATAAATAGATTTGCAAGGTTTTAGTCTAATTTCTTAAGCTTCCTTTTTTGAAGATACTAATTTAGGACTTCTGACAAAGCTTAAAGATTGTGTAACATGCAGCAGAACTTTATTACTCTCTTCCGTGAAAACTGCATGAAGCAATTTGTGTTGTATGCCAAGTAGTGGTGCTTGAACAGTTTCTGGGCATCAGTGAAGAGCTTGTTCTTCAAATCAGTTGTGTTTTCAGGCTTTCTTCTAATACATTAAACCCCCAGCCTTGGTGTAGGTTCTTTTCCATGTGTGAAGAAGTGTTGGTTTTGCTTCCTTCATCAAGAATTAAAATGCTGTATGCTCCACCAGAATATCTCACCATTTTTTCATAAAAGCAGTGTGTTATTTGAGGTTTTTGCTTTTTATGTCAGAGATACTGGTATTTGAAAGAAAGCATAACGTAGAGTTCTGCTTCAGAGAACTGCAGATGTTGTTTTGGAAGGAACATCTGGAGGTCATCTTAGTCCAGCCTTCCACTCAAAGTAGGACTGTTGCCAGCCCTGGTTTAGGTCAGTTACAGCTTTGCGTAACTGAGCATTTAAAATCTGCAAGGATAGGCCTCACTGTCACCTCTCTGGTAACCCGCTCAAGTGTTGCGGTACCCTCCTGGTGTCCGCTCAGAATGTGAGAAGACAATATATCTATTGAGAGTTTGGTTCTGTTCTCTCTGCTGCTTCCATCATGTAGCTTTAGGTGTATAGACTGGATTTGCCCTTAGCCTCCTGTGCCAGACTGAGCTAGCCTGGGGTCCTCAATGTCCCTCATCGCATCAGGTGCTCTAGGCCCCTCACCATCTTGGCAGCTCTTGGGTCACCTCCAGCTTGGCCACGTCTCTTTTGTGGCTGAGGCCTTCAAACTGTGCTCAGTTCATGGTTTATAATGACAGAGCATGAATTGGATTTCTGAATTCCTGGTTGAGTCTTTCAAATACACAAGTAAAAGGTGGGGGGTTTTGCTAGAGGTCAATGTCTGCTTTACTTAGAAGCAGTCTGCTTAGTTTTAATTATTTTCTAGGTAAGGAATCTGTGATGGGATCCTTAAGGATCATCTAATTGGAAAAGCCGAAGAGAAAAGGGTGAATGTCATCTGAAAAGTGAGAGAAAGTACTCTTCTTACACTTCTATGTGTAGGAAAATAGTTGTCTTTGGAAACTTAAATGAACTTCATGGTGGAAATTAGATTGATGCAATGCCTATTTCATGGCTACCTTCTACTGATCTACTATGAGCCATAACTGAACATTTGCTAAACTGAACAAATTGGAGACTTAGCAGAGATTCATTTATCAGCTAACATAGAATAGAATCATAGAATCATAGAATAGTTAGGGTCGGAAAGGACCTCAAGATCATTGAGTTCCAAACCCCCTGCCATGGGCAGGGACACCTCCCACTAAACCATGACATCCAAGGCTATGTCCAACCCCACCCCTTGAACGCCGCCAGGGATGAAGCATTCACAACCTCCCTGGGCAACCCATTCCAGGGCCCCACCACCCTCACAGTAAAGAATTTCTTCCTCATATCCAATCTAAACTTCCCCTGTTTAAGTTTAAACCCATTACCCCTTGTCCTCTCACCACAGTCCCTAATGAAGAGTCCCTCCCCAGCATCCCTATAGGCCCCCTTCAGATACTGGAAGGCTGCTATGAGGTCTCCACGCAGCCTTCTCTTCTCCAGGCTGAACAGCCCCAATTTTCTCAGCCTATCTTTATACGAGAGGTGCTCCAGTCCCCTGATCATCCTCGTGGCCCTCCTCTGCACTTGTTCTAACAGTTCCATGTCCTTTTTATGTTGAGGACACCAGAACTGCACACAATACTCCAAGTGAGGTCTCACAAGAGCAGAGTAAAGGGGCAGGAGCACCTCCCTCGACCTGCTGGTCACGCTCCTTTTGATGCAGCCCAGGATACGGTTGGCTTTCTGGGCTGCGAGCGCACACTGCAGCCGGCTCCTGTTCATTTCTTCATCGACCAACACCCCCAAGTCCTTCTCTGCAGGGCTGCTCTGAATCTCTTCTCTGCCCAACCTGTAGCTGTGCCTGGCATTGCTCCGACCCAGGTGGAGGACTTTGCATTTAGCATGGTTAAACTTCATCAGGTTGGCATCAGCCCACCTCACAAGCGTGTCAAGGTCCCTCTGGATGGCATTCCTTCCCTCCAATGTATCAACCGAACCACACAGCTTGGTGTCATCGGCAAACTTGCTGAGGGCGCACTCAATCCCACTGTCCATGTCACCCACAAAGATGTTGAACAAGACCGGTCCCAACACCGATCCCTGAGGGACACCACTCGTTACTGGTCTCCAGATGGACACTGAGCCACTGAGCACTACTCTTTGCGTGCGGCCATCCAGCCAGTTCTTTATCCACCGAGTGGTCCACCTATCAAATTGATGTCTCTCCAACTTAAAGAGAAGGATGTCATGGGAGACAGTGTCAAAGACTTTACACAAGTCCAGGTAGATGACATCAACTGCTCTACCCCTGTCCATCAGTTCCGTATCCCCATCATAGAAGGCCACCAGATTGGTCAGGCAGGATTTCCCCTTAGTGAAGCCATGCTGGCTGTCCCCAAGCACCTTGTTGGTTTTCATGTGCCTCAGCATGCCTTCCAGGAGAATCCGCTCCAAGATTTTGCCAGGCACAGAGGTGAGACTGACTGGTCTGTAATTCCCTGGCTCATCCATTTTCCCCTTCTTAAAAATGGGGGTTATATTTCCCTTTTTCCAGTCATTGGGAACTTTACCTGACTGCCATGATTTTTCAAATACGATGGACAGTGGCTTAGCAACTTCATTTGCCAGCTCCTTCAGGACCCGCGGATGGATTTCATCCGGTCCCATGGACTTGTATACATTCAGGTTCCTAAGGTGGTCTCGAACCAGATCCTCTCCTACAGTGGGCCCAGGGTCTTCATTCTCACTGTCCCCACGTCTGCCTTCCAGGACTTGTGGTCAGTGCATTTGCCGGTGAAGACTGAGGCAAAGAAGTCATTAAGAACATCTGTTGTAGCTTATGAAGATGTAGAGCTGTTGCTGAAGGAAGTAGATATTCTTACGTTTTCAATGGGAAGCATGAATAAAGCAGAGCTCACAATCTCAAAACAGAACGTCAGATGTGCGATTACGGTCTTGGTTCCTGAGAACAGCCTTTTGACTCCGGACTTATTTTAACCAAATATAGCTATAGAATAAATGTCTCTCACATCCTGAGTCCTTTGAGTAGGAGTACGGTGCTCACCTGTTTGGGTGGCCTGCTGGTTTGTTGGCACAAGTTTTCTGCCATATCAGGGATCTGCAGGTGATATTAGATGCAAAAAACGGTGTCATTACTTTTGTTTATAGAAAACCTTGACCTGTAGAACTGGGTTGGGGTGTGGGAAAACACTTATAATGTTAAAAACATGGAGCAGGAGTTTGTATCTTGGGTTGCTTCGATTTCAGTGCTGAGTGGAAGCATACCCATCGCGGAGAATCATTAATGTCGCACAGAATCATTAACTCCATCAGAACATGCCTCCAAGCTGAAAGGCCAAATATGGTAGCTAAAAGGGATAGCAATACTCCAGTTGAATATCATAGAATAGTTAGGGTTGGAAAGGACCTTAAGATCATCGAGTTCCAACCCCCCTGCCATGGGCAGGGACACCGCACACTAAACCGTGCCACCCAAGGCTCTGTCCAACCCCACCTTGAATACTGCCAGGGATGGAACATTCACAACTTCTCTGGGCAGCCCATTTCAGTGCCTCACCAACCTTACAGTAAAGAATTTCTTCCTTATATCCAATCTAAACTTCCCCTGTTTAAGTTTAAACCCATTACCCCTTGTCCTCTCACCACAGTCCCTAATGAAGAGTCCCTCCCCAGCATCCCTACAGGCCCCCTTCAGATACTGGAAGGCTGCTCTGAGGTCTCCACGCAGCCTTCTCTTCTCCAGGCTGAACAGCCCCAACTTTCTCAGCCTATCTTCATACATCTGCTTGCTATCAAAGGTGGCTTCTAAACTGAAGGAACAGAAAGTTAACTGGTATAGCCTTTTAAAGTGGGCTGAAACTGCAATTCATAATCACAGAGTAAATTTGTTAGGGCTTTTGGGGGATTTTTTTCCTGCAATACAACAGGTCTGTCTTTTAGTAAGAAAGGGGATGAATAAATGTAATTATTCTTTGGATTTCTTATCTACAAGGATACAAAAGAAAATAATTCTCACTTGGGAACAGTTTGTATTGAATGAGAAGTACATTCTGTCTTAAACGACTTGCTTCTGGAACTGTTGTATAGGATTCGAAGCTTAAAGCAATCTAGATAACAGTGCTGTGTTCTCTTAGCAGTAACACTCAACTACATGCATAGTTATATTGTGAAAATGCGGATAAGGAATTCTCAAATACTCTCTTCATTTGAAACTTGAGGGGGGGCTTGGTTTCAGTTTTCTGTTGGGGTCAACACAGAAACCTCCTGGTGAGGGTGTGCAGTAGAGGATGAACAGGAACTTGGTTTGGAAGAGGGGGATCTATGTACCTCTGTGTTGGGTATGATGAATGAAAATCTCTCTCAAGGGCTAAACCATAGTGCTGCAGTGTGATTTCCAGCAGCACTGTGAGACTGGCTCAGTTAAGAAGGAAACTCTGAATTGAAGCATCATTTATGGTCTGTCTTCTCTGACCTCAAGCATAGCTGCCTGTAGAATCTGTCCTGAGGCCAGCCAGCTTTGACAGGCCAGTTGATTTACGGCCAGTGGTATGTTGTGATGTTTAAACTGAAGTGCTACTGAAGGGAAACAGTGAGATAATAAACTTATAATTAACTTTTGGATTTTTTTACCAGAGATATGGATAACTTGGTGGCTGGCTCCAACCTTCCTCCTCTTTTTACAGATGAAGATGGGGCTAAGGAAGGTAGTGAAATTGCTGTAACCAGGTAAGCAACTACTACTCTTAACCTTCAGCTGAGAGATCCTATCTCCAGATTTGTTGGGGAAACTGTTTCAGTGGGAGGAGGGCATTCTAAGTGAGTAAAAAGACCCTCAACCAAACAAATAAACCCAACAAAAAGAAATCCAACAACACTTTCTTGGCCTTGACAGAACATCACAGGACTCTGTTTAGGAGAAACCAGGACTCTTTTGAACTGATGGAAAGGATTGCAAACTTTTCTTTAACATCTCTTATCCTTTAAATTTTGCTTCCCTAGGATTTCAGTCTTTAAGACAGGTTTAGGCAGCATCATGGGGGTATAGAGGGGAGGGTAAATCTGATGGCTACAGTGATCCCTGCTAGGTAAATTATTTCTATTAAAGGTACAGTATTCATCAGTGAGCTCTGAAAACCACTGAGGGAGTGATGTCTTTTTTTTTGTCAGACTGCTTTTACAGGCTGGGACAATGGCCTCTTTAAAACTCACAATGACAAAAGGAGCTGTCTTTTAGGAATTCGTGGGATTCTTGCTGTGTTTTGATTCTTGATGTTTCTTTTCTGTTCTGTGAAGCACTAAGCAATAACATTCAGACTTGCAGGCAGGTAAAGCCCTGTAAAATGAATGTAGACACATTTACTTCAAGGAGGGCTGAATTCAGATTTACATATCTGGGACTTTAGACTTGCTGGTGCCAAATGAGGTGCATGTTTAAATTAGGTTTGTGTTTAGGAGGTATTAAGATGTTGAATGAGGTTTCATCAGCTTTTGCTGCAAATGGCTACACAACGTTGAAGTTTTTCCTCTGTGTGTACTTTAGAAAGCTTCCCTGCTTCCCAAAATGTTCTTCAAACCATAGCAGTGATTCTGAGAGGCAGTATTATTCCATTTTCTTTTTGCCACTACCAAATGTAGTTAACTTACAGGAGTATGTACATTTTGTTCCCTTTTTCCCTCCCTACTTGTTAGTAATAGGAACTCAGTCTGATACCTGAAAGTCAGCCATGGCTCTCTCCAGTGCTTGTGTCTTTACCGGTAATTACGCCACAATTGCTGATTATAGTGAGTAATGAAAAAACACTGTTCTGTCTATTGAAGACAAATTTTCCTGTAGGCATTCAACTAACAATTCTGTTACTATAGAATTGTTAGTAACAATCAGTTTTCTATAGCTGCATTGTACATAACAGGAATGATTATTTTGAATATTTAAACTTCGGCATGCACTTAAGCAGCTGTAGATCTGAGTAAATGAACAGGGTAGACTAGAAGCAAATGCTTCTGTTCTAGTAATTTTCATAGATGCAACTGGGCAAGGCCAAGTAATCTTTAGCCTGACCTAAGAAGGGATTAGAATGAGAGTCCCAAACTCTTATATGAATTTACCCACTGAATGTAATATTGAGAATGACTTTGGGGTTGTTGCCCCAAAATATGCTCTCATCTCTGTTTGTGTGTGCTCATCTCATCTTCAGAACTATTCTGGGGTTTTTTTTGCTTCCAGACAATTTGCCCTTTCCTGGAGTAAGGTTGATGGATGCAGCTCTTGCAGCAGAATCAAATAGTGGCCATTCAGGAGCCTGTTGGGAGCCAGTTGTGTTTGTGCTTTAAATACCCACATGTATCAACATGAGAGAATGTTGAATGATGTTCAATCCAAAATCATACACAACCACAATCCTCTAAGTGTATTTGTGGAGAAGTATATATTAAATGCATCCAGAGAGGTGTATGTTGGTAGAAGGTGGAATCATTCATTTTAAATTCCTTGTGGTATTCCTGAAGAAGCATAGATTCATGTTTTCTGATTTTTGAGACAAAATAACACTTTAAAAATCAAACTGTCTTTTAAAGTCTATAGTAACTATGGTAGTTTAAGCAGTTGCTTGGGTGGAACAGCCAGTTCTTCAAAAATGGCTCTTTCAGATAGGTTTTTTTCTTCTTGGTAGTGCAAGAACTGAATATATTTGCAACATTTTTGCTTGTTCTATATTAGGGAGGAAATGATTTAGCAGTGTGATGCTTAATTTTTGTGTTTTCTTTTGCTATTATGTGCTTTTCCAGACTAGCCCATTCTGAGAGTTCATTCACTGGTGGGACTTCGCAGTCTGTGAATAACCCAGATTTGGTGGAGGATTTGTCACAGGTTCAGCAGCTGCAGAATGAGTCCTCTAATACTGCTGAAAACACTGAGCAGAAGCCTGAGGAGGAGGTGAGATGACATAATAGTGACTTCTCATTGAAGCAAAACCACAGAGTTTTGTCATTGCAGTTTGTCTTACCTACTCAGATGTCTTTGAATGGGATCACAAATTTTCATCCATTTACCATTTTCATCTTGTGATTCTCTCTGGTTTTCTCCTGTGTCGCACAACGGCACAGATCCAGCCGCACAGAAAGCTGGCAGTCAATGTACAGAGAGCAGCACACGTGTCTCTAGCTTAGCCAGCAGCTCCACAGACTCGTGCTGCACTCAGTCTTTTTCTGAAGACTGAATACTCAACTGTCACAACCTACTTTTTGTCTCTTGTGAATCAGGAGTGAGACCACTGTGCTCTTCTGGGAGTAAATGATGTCTTTGAAAGCATTATGCTTACTACTTTAGACAATACCTTGTACGCAGTCCTGCACTGATTTATTTTTTGGACTAAATCATGAAAGAGATGAAGTTTGACAAGAAAGTGGGTTTGGTGGTTTGGGGTTTTTTTTATAGGTGCATTTGATATTCCTCCTTGTTGTTTGTCTTCAGCTGCAAGGTCCTCGTTTAATTAAGGAATGAGTAAAATACCAGAAAGGAAATTAAGACTAACATGATGGCAAGAACATGCTGATCTGGGGAGCAATTAGAAGTACTAAAATACTTGTATGTACACAGTATAAGAAAATAGCGTTGTCCGGAGATTGCTGTAGTAGCAGTGTGAAGCCAAGAGGATGAGTGGTAATTATGTTATTCCTGTGAGCTCACAGTATGCTACAGGCAAATTTTATGATGTTCCCTCCTTTGGAGTTTGTTGATCTCTGTATTGGAGGTGATCAGTGGGAAAGAACGCATACAAAATGGGTTAGAATAGAAAAGAATGCATACTGTCTTCACCCACACTTTTGGCACATAATGCACAAAGGCAAAAGTTGTGGAAGGGGCAAAATAACTAGTTAACAGTTGTTAACTGATACACAGAATCTCTGCAAACGTGAGAGAGGGAAATGACTTTGGGGGACGGAGTGGGAGAATAATTGCAAAAAAAACCCCAGCCAAACCCCCAGCCAACCAACTGACAAGCCTAGTGTTTGCAGTTACATTAGCTGGGATGGTAATTTCATGGGTTATTAATCCTGCTGGTTTTACAATAAGAAAGTTGATGGAAATGTTTTATTGTCCCTGTGGACCAGGAGATACTGCAAACAACTTAGAGCTTTTCACAATGAGACTTCATTGGCTTGGCTTGGAGCAGCGAAGTCAGGGTTGCCCTAAAGGAAGATGAGAAATTTGCATCCACGGAGAGGATGTATTGCAGCAACATACTCCTGATGAAAATGTTTGAGCCGTGAATATTTTATTCCTTTTGGAGGTTCTTTTCCTTCATTATGAATTTTCTTCCATTTTCATTTTGCAGCAGCAAAGAACTAAACGAGGAGGCTGGGCCAAAGGGAGAAAGAGGAAGAAACCCCTTAGGGACACCAATGCCCCCAAATCCCCCCTCACAGGGTATGTGCGGTTCATGAATGAGCGTAGGGAGCAGCTTCGAGCGAAGAGGCCTGAAGTCCCTTTCCCAGAGATCACCAGGATGCTGGGCAATGAATGGAGTAAGCTGCCTCCTGAGGAGAAACGGGTACCATTAAACTCCCTTTTCCTTCCTGGATTCTGATAACTGTTAAATGGGAATATTGTTGCTTAGTGAGGAAGTTAACATAGACTTTTGATTAAAGTTGTGTTTAGGGATATATTTCAAAATAAAGGGCATGTTTTCTCCAGAGTTCAAATAGTGAACCGTGATAGGGCCATAGCACCTCATCCAGGTGTGACTCAAGGAGAACTGCTCCCTCTAGATAATGCCAGAATATATTCAGAACAGGGGGATTGCTCTAGTGAGACATCTCACAGTTTACGTGATTCATCTGGATGTAACTCTATTGTACCTAATTCAAACACAGCTGAGACCTAGTAGTTTCCAAGGGCAAAGCCATTGGAAGGATGGAGTAGGCATTTATTCACTGTGGCTGAGGAGAACTTGGCAGGATTTCAGAGCTGTGTGAAGGATTTCTCAGTTTTGCTTATTTTACAAAGTCAGTGTGTATAAACATCTGGTGTCTTACTCTGAGACAAGCAGACTTGAAAGGACAGATTACTGAGGGAGGTGGCTAATGTGAGTGAACTTCTATGTAGTATTTTAAAGTAATGCTAGCCCTAGAAAGGAAGTTGGCAAGTGTATGGTGGATGGGTTAGTGAGAGTTATGTATTCTACTTTCTGCATACCTCAGGAAAAGGTGGTTTGGCTATTTTTTCCCATCTTTCAGTCAGAATGTGATGTCCTCTAATTGGGACTGCTGTGGCTTTCTGTACTGTCTGTTCTGTTAAAGAAGACCAAGGCAATGTTGAGTCTGGCTACTCCTCCTGGAGTGGGTCTTGTTATTGCTAATGGTTGTCTTGCCATCCATGCCTGCCTGCCAATTAGATTGGTACAGCAAAGCAGTAGCTAAAGCACAGTCTCACATTTCTCCTGTTCCAGTCCTGGAGTCTTGCTGCTTCCCTTTGTATTTGGTGAGCATAGGACAGGTCAGTTGAGCTGACTGGGCCCACCAAATGATGAGTCTCCCCTAGAAAAAGGCCATTACTATAGTCATAAAGCAAACACCCTCATAATCAGTCGTCTTATTTCCCTGTATGGGGTAAAATATAATGAGATGTAGAGATGTGCACTAGAAAACCTGGGCCATCTACTAACAGGTGGTGCAGCAGAACTCATTCTTCCTGGTTGAAACCAATCCATCCAAAACACAAGTTAAGGAGGTTAAAAACTCGTGCTTTTAACTCTGTTACTATTGCTAGAGCTAGAAAAGAAGAACTAATGTCTTATGGAAGAATACAGTGTCCAAAAGCAGTGCTTCACGAAATCTGCACCCAGTCCAGAACGTTAACAGTGTCCTCAGCAGGGTCAATTATGTGTACTGTTAGGATGACTTAATGAAAATAAAAGGCATAGCAGGTGACTGAGGTGCACTTTGATTTAATACTTACTTCCACTGAATTTTAAACTCATTGCGGGGAAACAAATGGGAAGACAGCTTTTTTCTTGACAGGATCAGTGTTCTAACCACTCCTTAAATGGTTTTTAGTTCTCCAGTTAAGCTTATTCTGTTATGTAAATGTGTGAAATATCTTCAGGCTAGGAAAAAAAGTCATTACTTTCAACCTACATGCAGGTAGCCTAAATTGGTATCTCCTAGGCTTTTGCATCTTGATGCTACTCTTTTCCAATAGCCATGCTGTTCTGTTTACCTCTCAGGTGGGCAAAGTGTGTGGTTGTAGAAGTGCTTTTTGTCTGTGGTGCATCAAAACAGTGCATTGCAACCTCACTGTTACAGATCTGAGCCTTAAAGCATTACCTGTTAAGGTATTCTTGTTTGGTGGCGCTTAATCCCAGCCACAGTTCTTAAGTATTTGGTCTATAATGTGTAGGTAATACTCAGTTGAGTAGCTTGGTAGCAGGTTACTTATACCTCTAACAAAAAAAACCTTAACAGGATAGTGATTTGAATTAAAAAAAGAGAGAAGACAGGACACAAGAATACAGTGGTTTTATCCAGAAATCTTATGTCTTTGCATGTTGCATACATTCTCATTGTTTCTTCACTGCTTTCCTGTCCGCATAGGTGAAATGGATCAGCACTTCCTCTGACAAGTTGTTTTTCTTCCCTTCCTCCTGAAGGGGGGGAAACTCCCTGAAACTGTTGGACTTTTCTGTTTCAGCGATACCTTGATGAAGCAGATAGAGATAAGGAGCGTTACATGCGGGAGCTGGAGCAGTATCAGAAGACTGAAGCCTACAAAGTCTTCAGCAGGAAAGCACAGGACAGACAAAAAGGCAAATCACACAGACAAGGTATTGAGTGGGAGAAACATGCGTGCCTACCTAGGGCAGTAGAACATTCCCAGCGAGTTATTTTGCCTGACATAGATTAAAGCCTTTGATTTAAAAACTTGTTAAAAAGAGAATGTGTTCTTTCTATGGCATTTGCATCAGCTGTGTGTGAAGTGATTAGATTTATGTAAATCCAACTGTATCTAGATTGTATTGAAGGGTGAGCGTTAAAGGCATCAAAATTAGACACGGTTTTTATGTGACTTATTAGGAAAGCTGCACAAGTTTCCTTTCTGCAACAGCTGTATAATTATGGTTGTGTAACTGCTTGAATTATTTGGTTCTTGTTATCTCAAATGTAGTGTATTTCTTGTTTAATTTTTCAGATGGAGCAAGACAGCCAGCCCATGATCATGAGGTAAACCTCTGCATTCTACTTTTGCACCAGTAGGTAGATTTTCAGATGGCAGAAGTTTCTAGTAAAGTCAATAAAACCCAGGTTATGCCAGTTGGAAACCCTCATCAGAGGTTTAGAGTGTGAATTCTTCCTATGCAGTTTTTGATCAAAAGTTAGGTAAAACTGAGGACTTTTGTGCTCACAGTAGTATGATGAAAACTAAATTTATTAAGTCCTGGGCAGGTACAAATGATAGAAGATTAAGCGGGGAGTGTAGGGTACCCTTAAAACATAGATGTGCTTTGTTATGCTAAATAAAGCAATGGAGATTTGTCATTGGGAGATTTGACTTGAATCTCCTCCTGCCTCCCCCTTTGCAAATGGAAATACTGGAAAAGAGTAATAATGTCTGGAGATAAGATGCCTATTCTTTAGTTTGATGAGACATGTCACAGTGCATCCTGGCTGACTGATATCTCTTCTCTTGAAGTGCTGAAGTTTTCTCCAGTTGTATTACTTAGGGCCACAGAGCTTCTTCCTTGGTTACCAATGAATTGCAAAGAAAAAGCAATGAAGAATCTTGTTTATACACAGTCTCTTCACTTGAAAGCAATGGGCCTTTCTGAAAGACCTGTTTTTCTTTGTGAGACACTTAGCCTCGGGAAAGCAGTCAAGTTGCTTTAGAATGTGTTCGTTACAATATGACAAGGCTGGGTGCTGCTGAGAGGCAACTTTTGGCCTTGTCTACTGCAAGGAAAGTAAGTTTCGCTTCCAGGAAAATGCATTGGTAGCGTGTTTTTTGTAAGCTTTTTATTAACTCTTAAAGGAAGTACTTGTAGTAAGATTAATATTTAGAACTATGTGCTCTCTCAGATTTCTGATTCTATAGTCCCTGAATCAAAGTTTGCCTTTAATTAAACCAAGTTACTGAAGTTGTAGGTTTACTATGATGTTTACATAACCTTTGAATGATACAGATGGCAGACTACAAATTCGGAGTCTTAGCTCTCATTCTGCTAACTCAAGCTATCATTGCTGAAATCTTGCATCATAAATCCAGTTTAAAAGGTGTCCTCCATACACTGTGGGGCTTTTAAACTTCATCGGATAGTTATTACGCAGTTGAGCTAGCAACATGTTAGGCTGGCATCCTCTTATGAAAGCCTGAGTTTTTGCTTAGCACTTTTCACCTTTATATTACAAAATTCTACATGCTTATCACCTGATAGGCTTTCACATCTTCTCTGCAAGGGGTTCAAGTGTTATAATCCTGCACAGGCAAGAAACGAGCAGAAAAGATTTAGATTGCCTTTAGAACTATATACTCACGTTGTTATTGGAAGCAAGGCTAAAGCCTTTTGTCCTGCTGGTTTCTCTTATCCACGTTGACTATTACTGTGCTTGTGATTAGGTACAATCTGATTAAATTACTTCTTGAGAATAAAAGAAAATAAGGTCAAAGAAACCTTTCCTTCTCCTCTCCCTCCGTTTAGGTGTTCACGATTAGTTTCTATGTATCAGTGTCGAACTAATTTTAAATACTGTGTATAGAGATGACCTCCAAAAAGAATTGCAATGAATAATTCAAATACTGTTCATAATAAAAAATAACAAAAGGATGAAGCTTGGGAAGGTGAGAGGAAACTTTTAATAGGCAAATATAGTTATTAAAAGCATGGAGACACTGTCTCAATGAGCTCATCTCTGGGCATGAAATCCTGATTTCATAAGTATGACACACAGCAATGTGCCCTTAGAACTATTGTGATCAGCAGTGCCCCAGCCATTATTAATTGTTCTCCATTGTTCTGTTATTGCTTCTTTCCTCACGCCGTTTGGTTCAGAGTAGGTCTAGCTTCATGCAGTCAGTTACACAACATCTCACTGGCAAAATTTTTAAGGGACACACAGATGTGAAGGAGATTGGGCATTGCCTGTTAGTATCTACAGCCTTCGAAGACAGGGAAATGGCTGCTGTAGTATGAGAACACAAGAAGAAAACCATCTACTCCGAGAATATTTTTTTTGATGAAGTAGTGTATTTATTTTGTCTGTTCCTTATGTTGTCTGCATCTAACCATATACGGAAGGATGAACTTAAACCCCATCAAAACCTCAGCTTTCTCTCTACCACAGTTCACCATGGCTCTAAGAATTTCAAGTCTGAGTTGTTCTGGAACCTGCAAAGATCAATCTCAGTTTTAATAACCAGATGAGCATGCTATTGTTGACACTCTGGGAGCATCCTAATCCTATTTCAGGCAAATGATAAAAGCAGTAATTTTGTTTCTCTTTTGATTTGGAGGATGACGAAATGCTGTGCGACCTGAGCACCCTGGGCCTTTTCAGTAGGAGGTAATCAAAACTTTATGATTGAGTGTTTTGATTGCCTCCTATTCAAAAAGTTTTATCTCGCTTTATCTCCTGATCGTTGATATTCTTGTCTAGACTAGTTCAGCATGTGTCAGTTGGTTGATGATAGAATGTTTTCCAGTGGAAAATAGAAATGAATTCAGATATGTAATGGCATTAAGGTGAAAGGATATATTTTAGTATGTTATATTTCTTGAAAATGTTATTTGGTTATATCTTAAAAGCCAAACTTGTGTCTTAAAAAGCTGAAACCTATCCTTTGGCCTTCCTTGCTAGGAGCAGGAATTGTCTTCCAGCCAGCCAGCTCTTTAGCTGCCTCAGTTTTTGGTCTTCCTTCTCTTTCTGTTTTCTTGATCAAAGCAATTTGCTGCATTCCTGAAAACTAGCAGTATTCAGCTGTGTATTACTCTTTCTTTTGTAGAAAGAAGCAGATACAAAGGAGAGATCTGTTTTTGATATTCCAATCTTCACAGAAGAGTTCTTGAATCATAGTAAAGGTAAGGTAAACTTCTTCAGGGCCCTCTCTTTGCTTTTCCAAGGTTTTTGCCAGATTCTGTCCTGCTCAAGAGTCCTTGCGCTCTCCAATCTCAGCTCAAGTAATGACTTAAATACACTTGATCAGTGTTTCTGATACTACCTTCCCTCTGTAAAACCACAATGGCTGCAAAAGCAGTTTTTCTGGCTTTGTCTTCCAAAGCTATCCTTCTTTGAGAATGTTTCTGATGTTTAAGCTCCACTTGCTGTTATTCCAGCCAGTCTAAGCTGGATCTGCTGTTCTATAGGATTAAGAAATACTGAAGATTTAGCTAAGCTGTGTCATACTGAATGCATTTTGAAATCAGTCTTGCAGTCTTCCTGCCTAATCAATTGCCCCGTTCACTTCTACTCTGATGCTTTGAATGTCTTCTAATTTATCTATCTCTAGAAATGAAATAGTACTATTGTAGGCACTATCAGCACTCCATGATATGATGCTTTTCACCTATAAACCAAAACTGCACCATTTGCAGTCATCAGTTCAGCACTCCAGAACACTCAGCTTCATTGCCTACGAACCGTGGATACTTTGTTCTATAGTTTTTTGACTACATGGGAATGGGTTGATATTCACAGCACGAGAAGCTGAGCTGCGGCAGCTGCGTAAGTCCAACATGGAGTTTGAGGAGAGGAATGCTGCTCTGCAGAAGCATGTGGAGAGCATGCGTACTGCTGTGGAGAAACTGGAGGTGGATGTGATACAGGAGCGGAGCCGCAACACGGTGCTGCAGCAGCATCTGGAGACCTTACGCCAAGCACTCACAACCAGCTTTGCTGGAGTCCCGCTACCAGGTGAGACTTTTTCCCTTAGAGCTGTCTGACATGCTGAATTTTACTTGTAATGTTTACACAGTGTTGTGAATTTACGATGTGTGGCCTGCTGTTTAGTTCTGTGGCCCTGCTGTTTCTGAGCCTTAGTTGTATTAGAATCATAGAATGGTTTGGGTTGGAAAGGACCTTAAGATCATCCAGTTCCAACCTGCTGCCATGGGCAAGGACGCCTCACACTAAACCATGTCACCGAAGGCTCTGTCCAGCCTGGCCTTGAACGCTGCCAGGGGTGGAGCATTTACCACTTACTTTTGGCAGTCCGTTCCAGTGCCTCCCAGTAAAGAGCTTCTTCCTTGTATCCAACCTGAACTTCCCCTGAACATTCCTATTAGGTAATGAAACCTAAAAATTCGTGCAGGGGAACATTTAGTGTCAGTGATTTGTTTCAGCATGGCTTTATTATTTCTTCACACTTCTCTGCTAATAAAGCAAGACATGTATTCAGTCCTTGCTCTCCTTCACTTGCTTTGTGAAAATGTTACTAAGTGGAAAAGACAGAACCTGCAAGTTCCTTGACTAAAAGAAAGGCTGCATCTGTATTGTAAGATGCCAGGAAATCCATTTAGATATTACGAAGACCCATCTGAAAGAGTTTGTTATAATCAACTATGAGGCCCAAATCAAAGAAAACCATGCTTCGTTAGTCCTGATGTCCTTGGAACTGCTCACTTTGTAGAGTTAGGCAAACATAGTTTTACAGAATCTGGCACAAGAAGTGGTGCATGGCAAAAACCACTTCCTATAACAGTTTCCATGTTGGCGCAAATTTGCCTTAGCATAGTCTTAACTTCATGCAATTGCTGCAGTCATCTAAATACTCCATGGCTCGTGTTACTGTGTTAACTGTAGGTAGCGGGGAAACACCCACAATGGAAACTATTGATTCCTATATGAACCGGCTGCACAGTATTGTTATGGCTAACCCCCAGGAGAATGAGAACCTCATCGCCACGGTTCGGGACGTGGTGAACAGACTTGAACGCTAGTGACTGGGTAAGTGTTTACTCTTAGGCTGCTCTTGTTTGGCATCTGTTCTGTACCTCTGACACTGATTCTTGTGCCAATCATCATATTGTACAATCAAAACGGTTGCTTCCTCAAAGCCCCAGCAGCAGGTTGACCTAATGAAAGTCAAGTGAGGTTGAAAATACCCATCAGTATTAAAGGGTTCTGAAATTCCCCTTAGCTCCAAGATCTTTTGTATAAAGACATAAATACCTGTTTGTCCCATTACTCATTGTTTTCGTGTCAGGTGAATAAGAATGCTGGCAGAATGGTGTACAAAAAGGAGCAGGGTGACTGGCTTAGAAGGGGATTTCTTCTTTAAGTATATCTGAATAATTCAACGTTAATTGCAGAATCTCATGGTTGCAGAGAAATTCTGTTTGTCTCAAGAGCTTACAGGTGAACTCAACTCTGTTTAAACAGAGAATGCCCTACAACTGCCTGCTCTGGAGCACCTGTAGTAAAGCTCTTCTGGTTATGAAGGTTTAGATGTAAAGGAAGCACTGATGTGTGGCTCAGACTATATGTAGCATTTGCTGAGACTAATGATCATGTGGCTTTACACATAAGTTATTACTGAGCTCATGATTCTGTATTTTTGCTTCTGTTTAACAGCTTAGAAAGCTAATAAGGGCTGAGTAGAAAAACAAAGCAACAAACAAATACCAGTCTTTCTGCATTACTGTGCTGCTTTGCAGTTCCCACATCACTTCCTCCCCTATTTCCCCTGTGATGCACAGCACTAGACAGCCATTAGGAGTTTGCCTACTTCTATTTTAACTATGTGCATACCTGCATTCTTTAGGCATTTATTATATAGAGATCTACTGTACATGTCTTGACTAGTGCTTAGACATGCAAATAAAGCTGTGTTGTGCCATCTGCAAATATGAAGACAGGGCTTTTCATCCTTTCTGTGTCTGACCTTTTGTGATACTCTGTAGAACAGTTAATTACGCATTCCCCATTATAGTGTGGCTTAAGCTCAAAGATCATTGTCCTTCCAGAGGGTAGCCAGATGGAACGGGCTATAGTTCTAAGAGATGACTGAGCTCCCAGCAGAATAAGGAAGTGCCTTTACTGCTGCTATTTATGAAGGGAACAGCTTGTCGATCCAGGTCTGGGATTTTTCAGTAGCTCATCAACCTCCTCATTTTCGGATACTGTTTTCAATTAGCACTTGAGCTCAGAAGGAGAACTGGGGGATGGGAAGGTTTTACAGAACATAAGAGGGAAAGCAGTTTCTCATCAATCAGTTATTAGAAGGGTTCGCCAGGCCCTCAAGCAGATGTTTGTCCTTTAAGCACCTTGCCAGAAAAATCTTATCTCAAGGCTGCTAAAACCTAGACTTTGGTTCCCATGTCAGGCAGATTCATATTTCCTAAATGATGGACAGTGTCCATGTTCCTAAAAATGCAAATATTTTTTTCTGGGATAAACTGGATTCAGCTGTGATTTGTTTGGATAAAAGAATTCTTGCTTTAGGATTCTTCCTTCTACTTTATAGTTGAAAATTAGGACTCAGTTCCTTTCTTCCCCCTCCCACCAATACCTTCCCTCTTTCCAGCAGCAAAACAGCATGAGGCAATTAAAAATGTGATTAATAATCACCTAGTTTCATTATATAAAGATATGCATGTAACTGGATATAATTATTAAGTAATTCATAAGGCTATTAATTACAGGGATGATCACTTGGCAGTGATTACATTTTGTGACAACATCATAGAAGGGAGAAGGTTGGGCTTTAGTGGATGCAAACCCAGAGAAAATTAGAATCCCTCTGGAAAAGCGGCAAGCTTTGGCTAGAAAGGCTCAGTTGGCATCCAGTAAACTGTACCAGCAAGCTGTCTTCATCATTGTCCCGTTATTAACATGCATATGAATAATTAATTCATCTAAATATAATCTCTGTCAACTAAATGGTCTGTTTGAGGTTGAGACATGTTACAAATCAATTTCATAGGAAAATATTTATTACGATGCTCTTGAAAACCACTGTAGGTCCCAGAACTGGTTAGGTTTTGGTGGCATAGTACATCGTTCTTGTCTCCTAGTGAATGGTTTTGGTTTCCTGTATTGCAAGAACTTCTGAAGAACTTCTTTGTGCAAACAGTATATGAGGCAGAAGAGGAAGTTACAGTTCTGTTTCCCTAGCTTCTTCGCTGTGCTGCATCATGTTGTGTTTTCAGATAAATCATCTAAAAACTAATGTCACGATGCCTGTTTAGTCCTGGCAGATTGTGGGCTTCTAACACTTATTTTTCTGTTTCATCTGCAGGTCTCATGCCCATGGGATGCTTTACAAAATTTTTTTTTGGCCAGTGTGGAATAAGAAGCCATGAGGGAAAGGCATAGGGTGGGAGGCAGAACTGCAGGTTTGTCCTGGTCCCTGCCTTTGTGGTTTGTCAGTGAGACCCAGATCTAAATGCGTTAAAAGGTCTTAAGAAGCCACGGACACCACCCACTAAACATTTGGAACTGTCCTCTGTGGAAGCATTTAAAGGCATGCAACTTCTGTGCAATCTTCAGTTTCTTACTCCTTTTGCTGGGTGTGAGGGTGCATACGTTTGTGGACTGGCTGGCTGTGGAGATGGAATCTCACAGTTGGTGAAATGAAGTCAGCCTGTGTGTTTTAGTAATAACTTTGATGTGTTATATTGCCTAATGTCTCCTGATGTCTTTTCTTTTTTCATGTTTATCTTGTGGGATTACCTTCCTTTACTTTACTTTCCTTCTTTTGATCTTGTTACCTGCTACTTGCAGTACTGGGCAGCAGCGCTTGTGTTCTCTGCTATAACAGAGGCAGTCTTCTTGGGTGCCCACTGTCATGTCCTACCCTGCCTGTTAGGTTTATATAAGCTTTTCTTAAGCAGAATCCTGTTTTTTTTGTGTTGGCTTGCAAGTTCTACAACGTGAGCCTGCTCCCTGCTAGCTATGGCTGATGCTTTGTGGCTTGATTCTACTGTGAGATCAACTTCTCTTCCCCTTCTCTTCAGTCACCTCTCTTGCACATAAGCATCCTGCTCTTCTGTGAAGGTCTCCCATTATCTCTTCAAAATGTTTGGTGGCGCATTTTGCTACCACAAAGGTCAGTGATAATCAAGATAGCAAGTGAAACGTTAGTAGTTCTCAGTAGGGAAAATAAGAACCTCCATTTTAGACTAAAACCACAAAGCTTGCCCTTGCTCTGATGTGTTGCTCAGTCTAATTTAATGTTACTGCCTTGTTTTTGAGAGAATGATCTCATAGTGAGAGTGCTATTCTATAAAAAGAGAAATGGGCAGAGGGACTGCGGAATTTTTTTCCCTGAAATCGCAGTGCCGGGACACAATATGCCTGGGAGCAGCGCATGTATTTTTTGCATGAATTATTAGAGCAGAGAAGGTTATTAGCAGCTAGGTCCACATAGCAGCCCTCAGATTTCTACATTACAGCCTGTAAGTGTTTTCGCCTTTTGTGCAGTTAAAGTAGAGCCTGTGGAGCCTATAGCATTCAGTGTATTATGTTCCAGTGTGACCTAAATGGCCTTTCACTTATACCTAGTAGAACTCTGCATGCTGCAGTCTGTAATCTTGCTGAGCTGTGCTGCACCTCCTGTCAAAGATGAAGGCACCCACTGTCTGCGCTAACTTACGCAAATCATTCGCTGCCCTCTGGTTCCTGTCACATTGTTAATTCAGACTTTGGCTGAGCACTCGTTGGACATCCTTGGGCTTTACGGTGGTGGTTGAAATGCTCTTTCTTCCATGTGACAATCTCCTTGCTCCTCCTCAAGAAACCTTTATGATCCTGTGTTGTGAATTGGAGGTTGCTTTCATTACTAGAGTGCGTTGCAGTCAATGTCACTTTAACCTATCTGTAACGCAAGTATCTGAAAATTAAAAAGCAATTTCTTCTTTTCCCACATTGTACACATGGACTTTGTACTTATCTGAAGCCATCTCCAGATCAACAGCTTGTATTGTCAGGTCTCTGCTTGTTTATGGGTTTATTGCTGTAGCCAAGCAGCAGGGATTTCCATGTAAATTCAAGTCTTCCTTCAGGGAGGAAACTCCTTTCTCTTGTCTTCAGTCTCATTTTCAAGAGTTCACAGAAGGAACCTCAATTTGCTGCATTGACCTCCCCTTTCTTTAGCATGGATGAGAACAACAGATGTTGATGTGAATGTTTTTAGTGGATTCTATAACAAATCCTGTGTGTGGGGAAAAAAAATCCTACTGGTTGTTAATGTCTCCAGAAGAATCACCAACAACCTTCATCATCTCCTGCGTGTATCTTGTTTTCCAGAGTTGGTGGTATTTGACTTCCATTGAAGCAGCCAAAATGCACTGCATAGCCAAAAGATGATTTACAAAATTCTGAAGCTCGGTTTGTGGCATCTTACCTAATACTTGGAGTTGTATGCCATAAAGACTCCAGAAATAACTTTGTGATATGATAGTAGGATGCAATTCCAGGCTGTGACATACACATACTGTAAGTAAAATGCGTGTGGCTGTAGGCTGCCCCTGCTTACGTAAATTCAATGCAGCTATCAGCTTGTGGCACAATGCTAATGGATCATTGTGCTGAGTAGCATGCAAGTGTTATGGGATAGGAGATTTAAGGCGACAGTATTAGCCGGGAGCTGACAAATCTCTTGCCTTTTCTCACCAAGAAGGAGGGGAGGTGATACCTGTCTTAAAGCATCTGGGGGAAGACTTAAGCTCTTGCTCACCAATGATGTGAGAGATGACTTTTTGTCTCACTATAAAGTTTCTTATTTACATAAATTAACCCTATAAAATGGATTTTTGTTTTTCCAGTGTTTCCTGAGTGTCACTTCAGTTTACATTTACAGTGTTGGCTGATTACAAAAAGTAAAATATGAAGTGGGTGTCAAGGAGGGGAGTGGGATAAAATGCTGTTGTCACTTAGAACAATGGTTAAGAGGAATGTATGAAACCAGAATCCATTTGCTGGACTAATGTGTTTGGAATTGTTGAGATGCCAAGTTTTCTGTACAATGTTTTTGTAATTAAACTTTGGAGTTCCGTTGTTTTTAAGAAGTTGATGTGCTTGTTTGACACTTGCTTCATTAAAATTGTTCAACATTGAATCCATTCTGATTCAATTTTAACTGCATTTTCATGAAAGAATTATTAGTAGTGTTGCTCTTCTTTCTGAGAGATTTTGGCAATGCCATATTAATCTTTGAAAGGAAGTAGTGTGCCCTTTTCCCCCTCCATCCGAAGGTCATCTCCCTCTGAGCAAGCTAAAGGAAATAATTATTATTTATAGTCATGAAAATGTCATAGATCAGTGATTATAGCTAATTGTTATCTGGGCACTTCCTGTCATCTTTGTTCCCCAACTTGAGTAGCTTTAAAACTGTCATGAGTGACTCTCCTTCCCTCAGCCCTTTTTTGACATCTTTGCCTTCCTTTGTCCTCCCTCACTTCCCACCACCATATTTATTTTTTCTTCCTATGAGAACCTTCTGTATCATATTCATTCCCCCTGACTTGGTTTTCCTATTCCCTACTGGATTTTTATCATGCGTCTTCCCTTCTACTTGCTGAGTATGGAGTCAAACTGTAGCCTCCTGAAATCTCTGCTTTGCTGTAGATCCTCTGGGGAGGAGTTTGGATGACTTCTGCCTGCACTGGTGCTCTTTCTGAGGTCACACTGGTGTAAGCAACCATGTTACTTATGTTGCATCTCGTTATTTTGATTGCCAAATTAATGCTTGCTCTTCCTGTATAGCAACAGACTTGGTTCAGATCCTGTCTGCTCTCTAGGACTGCGCATTTGGATTTACTTTGGAGTGCTCTGGAGATTTTGTAGAACACCAATTATGAAGGGATGGAAGTATAAAACCCAGAAGGAATCTAGGGAAATCTCCCATAGGAGAATAACTGCCATGGCTAGTCCAGAGTTGGAGAAGGTAATAGCAATGCAGATGTTTACTCAGAGGAAAAAGTAAGAGCAAAGCAGCAGTTCATTGTAGGACAGAGCTCTAGTTCCTTTCTAGGTTGCGGTGCTGTGCATGGCATCAGGAGCAGATGGTGATCCATCATGCTCAGTTGAAGGCAGTGTAGTGTAATATTTCCTCTGTTTTTTCCTTTCAGTTCCCCCTGTTTACTCTGCTGCTGGTCAATTGGACTGATGATTAATCATCCTTTAAAGGAAGTTAGGGGGCATTGAGGGCTTTTTTAAGAGGAAAAGATCACTTCCTCTTTCCTCAGGCAGGTTCCTGTTGGTAATGTATTTGGAATCTGAAATTGGGTCTTTTTCTGTCTTTTTGCTTCAGTTCATTGTATCCTTTGGGTTAGGAGTACTCTGGGACCTATCCTCTACATCTACCATAGGACTTCTTGCTTGTGAACCGTGAACAGTTTCTTTCCCATAATATTGGGGTTTTGTTTTTTTTTTTTGCTTTTAAACTTTATCTTTTTTTTAATATATTCCTGATTTTCCATCTTTATTGCAAATCTTTGGATTTGGTATGTATGGTACCATTTCTGTATATGGTGATGTATCCACATCTGTCACATAATGCAAGGAATAACATAAACTGATTTATGGGTTATATTAATAAGCCTGTAGTTCTTATGCTGTGGGCGTTTTGGTTTTTTATCATTTAAGGTGCACACACTGATGGCTTGTGTATCTGAAGATGCAAAAATGGGAGTTGTAGGTTAAAACCTGGGTGAAGGTTTGTGAAGCTGAAGTCTGTATTATTACTGGCAAATGGAGGCCTGTGCAATGCAAGCTTTTGAATGTCTGAACCAAAATAGTGACAAACAAATGTAGTTAGGAGATTTTGAAGCACAGTTTTGGAGGACATGAAAACATACAGCTTCCTACTCTGAAGTCTAACTTGGAGAAGAGAGGTGTGATGCTGATAGCAGATATCGCTGAACTATGGCTCCTGTGTGAGCTCCACTTCAGCTACGTTGGGTGGGAGATAGGATGAATTATCTACTGTTCTCTCATTGTCCATCTTTGACTTACGTTTCACCTCAGTGTGAGGACAAATGCAACCCAGGTTTGTTGTGTCTGTGTCTATTTGTAGCCACTATGCAGTGTTCAGACAGTTCTGTAGCTTTGAAAATCAGTGTTTATGTTAAACTATCCAGATTTTATTTGTATTTTTGATTTGAATGATGAAGAATGTGAGCAGGATCTTCTTCCAGATGTACTAACATGTATATGTTTAATTTGAGTATCATAAGCATTAATATTAAAGCAATTTGTTAGAATGCCTTCCTTATGTGCATATCTGCTCAGGCCTGGCAACAGGTCTCTGGTGCTGATTCACGCTGGCCATGGGGGCATCCCTGTGCCTATGGTGGTACAGTGTGGTTGAAAAATCAAATTGAATCACAATGGTGTGTGTGTTATTGATTCAAGGTATTCCAAGAAGAGGATTCTAAGATCCTCTGGTTTCTCTTTTCCTGTTGATGAAATGGTTTGTCTCCTAAAGTTGTTGAATTCTACTGTTTAAAGGTTTGTAGCTTTGGTCACTCATGCTCTGGAAGGTGAAAGGCATATCTCACTTTTCCCTGCGAGAGTGTCTTTCTACTCAAGCCCATCTGACCTTTTTGTTTGTACATTTGGATTCTATGTACTTAGGTATAAAGAGTTTTGCCTGTGCGACTCCCTTGCTGCTAGATATCCGTCTGGCTTCTGTGAATTGAGAAGAATGATACGTGAACTGGATACCTGGCTGTCTGGGAATCCGGAAGAGGTCTAGTTTGCATTCTGGAGTAGTGGTACCATGGAATTTCTATCTCATAATGGCAGTTTCAGTTTTATTAAATCTGTTCCAGGATTAGTCAAGAGTGAATTCCCTCACTTTATTCCCTCACTTTGCTTGAGCCCGGGATACTTGCAGAGAAATCCAAAGCTGAAGTTCTCGGCCTATAAACATGACTGCTTCAATTCCTCACCCCTCAAAATGGATGTTAACAACTGCATTAGTAGTCTGATTCTTTTCAGAGGAAGTTTCTTTTCCTCTATGACACTTCAAATTCCTGCCCTAGTTGTTTCTGTTTCTTTAATATTGGAGGAAGAGAAGTAAACAGTTTGGACAAGGGCAAGAGATGCAGGAAGTTTATCCAGTGCAAGACAGCAGGATGGCTGTAGCCAGGAAAGTGAAAAGCTCTGGAAAATTCGTCTTAATTCCTTTCCCAGAAAGGCCTGTGGCATTTTGAACATGAATGCTATATACGCTCTGGAGCAGCAGTGCGCATGCTCTTTTCCTGGTATGTAGCTGAGGATTATGGAGAGTGTTGACTTTGTCCTCAGAAGCCTTCGGTTCTCTTAAATACTTGTGCAGAAGCAGAGCATCTGCTCCTTTAGAGCTGTAGCTGTATATTGGCTTTCGAGCAGATGCTGAGAGCTTGAGATGCAGGAGGGAAGAGGGTCACTTTTTGTTCTGCTTACTAGTAATGAGTGGCTGTGACATATGTAAATGCAGAGTCAAATTCAGTTTACAGTTTAGTTTTTCTGCTAAAGGTTAAGAGTTACCTTCTACCCTCCTTCCTTCCCAAATCAGTTGAAGGACTTTGTAGGTTAAGGACAGCAGAAGTGAGAGGATAGAGGAATAGAATTTGCATTTATTCTTGAGGTTAACGTTCACCTATTACCAGTGCATAAATGATTGAGGCTTTAATCATAAATGGTTTGGATTCAGGCCTGTAAATTCAATACATTTTTGAAGTGCTTTTGAGTAGAAAATGTAGGAAATGTGAAAATGGAATTCCAGCTGCACTCTAGTTTCAGGACGTCGCAGTTACGTGGTAATGTGCATTTACGGATGTCTGAAATCTCTATTCACGTAAGGCAAAGAACCCATTTCCTACTGGGGGAAGCAGTGCCCTCTAATGATCAATCTTGGAATCTCAAAATGAGAGCGAAAAAGCCTGTTGTGAGCTGGAGAGCTTCAGCGTGTGGAAACTTAGTTCCTGGCTTTGTTGCAGGCAGATGGTAGTTTCGTGGTGGGTTTTTTAATTATTATTTCTTTCTTTCATGCAGATGCATCTTCCTTCTGCTGTGCTTTGAGGGCTGGTCGGGGTGGAAGTGGTGCAGCAAGTATTGTGTTACAAAGGAATGCTGCTAGGGCAAATAAAACATGAACTCAGTTTGCATGTCTTTGAAGCTGCCATTCTGACAGCAAGGAATGGCTGAGATAAAGGTTTCTAGTTGGCTGAAGCTGCTTCTGTGTGTTGGCTGCTATGTAAAGTCAGCACAGCTGACTTCCCTAGCTTCCTAACTAGCAGGAGCTGTAATACATAAATCCATGTAATGGAAGCTTTGCAACTGTTGGTATTTACATAGCACTGTGTCTTTGCAGGGCTGGTTTTCATTCTGGGAGCCTGCAACAGCCTCGCACTCCAACAGCACTGCCAGCTCTCTGGAGCTAGAGCATATACAGCATGGTGGCAGCTGCTTTACTATGATCTTACTCCAGCCAAAGCCCCCCTGCCCAACTGTGGGCTTCAAGAGCTCATTAAAGTGGTAGAAAACTGCCCAGCTTTTCTTCTTGATGAAAGTTTTGTGTATTCTGTGAATCGTGTAGAGGTCTGGCAAGCACCAGCTTTGTGCTAAATAAGCAGAGGATCAGAGGAGAGAAGGGAGAAGCAGGAAGTCCTTTCTGGAGGTATCTTACTTGCATTTTGGCTCATCATTTCATGGAACTGTACACTGAAATGATGTGGGAGCACAGACTATAGAGAGCCATCTTCTTTTCAGCATCTGAAGTTGTCAGTAAATACGTGACAATCTACATCTAACTCCTGATTCCATGCTGTTGCCCTTACCTTTGTGTTTTCCTGTCCTGCCTGTCTTTCCCTCTCTTGCCCTCTTCCTTTGTGCTAAACTGCTTGTGCTTAAAATTGACCAAGTGCCTCTGCCAACAGAGATTTTTCCTATGGAGAAAGTTGTTTCTCAATGGATGTCTCTGGAGGAGCAGTGAATTTGGAAGGTGCCTACAACTACTGCAATTGAAATGTTCAGGAAAGGCAGAACTATGGAAATAAGTGTTTAAAATTATCTTGTCTTCTGTGAAATGGGGGCAACAAATCAACCCAGCAACTGCCATTCTCTCTGGTACCTGTTTCCAAACCAGATACTGATAAAACTAACTGAAGGTATAAAATCAAGACCGTTTCATCTGGGATGGGGAGGGGGCAAGGGAGAAGATGATGTTATTGATAAAAGCAAATATACAAAATAACAAATTCCTGGCTTTTTCCCTTGGGGTATGTTCAATTGTAGAAAGAATGTTTATGGAAGAATATATTGTGCTGTTTAAGCATGCTTCAAAGAACATCTCCTTTCTTACCTTGTAGAAATTCCTCCTAATGGAATTCACTCCCAAGCATCCAGGCATCTCAGGTTTTTTCTTTTCTTTTCCTTTCTTAGACCATAAGTCAGTAGAACTGATGTATATTACCCATGGGCCAGTTTGTAGAGGGGTAGCTTAATCTGGGCACGTCCTTACCTTCAATTGCAAGTCTGTTGTATTTAATGGGGTGTTAACTCAGTTTATTCTCTGGGATTTGTGTGGTAATTTTATTGCCTGCAGAAGGAGCAATTTGAAGCCAGATGAAGTATAGGTGTACTCTGTAACATACCTGCTTAGCTTGGCAATGATGCCTGGACATGCTTGCCTTATTCTGGTATTTGTATTTTCTCATCACATCTCTTGCATCTCTTTTTCTGGCAGTCTTGCTGTGAGTCTGAGGGTTATGTCTCTATGTACTGCATCTGATCTGTTTGCAAATCTAGTAGCCCATCTTGAACTAATACAGCCCTTTGATTTCTGCAGGCTTTCATGGGCATAAGCACAGGCAGGATTTGGTGTTTACGTCCTCCTCAATATATTCCAGCTCTGACTTGGTTTTTGTCCCTTCTCAGCTTCGGTCCTGGCCTACCCTATGACTCTTCACTAGAGCTGGAGTCTGCTCTTTGGCTTGCATGGAGTCATTCACAGAATCACAGAATCACAGAATAGTAAGGGCTGGAAAGGACCTCAAGATCATCGAGCTCCAACCCCCCCGCCATGGGCAGGGACACCTCCCACTAAACCATGCCATCCAAGGCTATGTCCAACCCCACCTTGAACGCCGCCAGGGATGAAGCATTCACAACTTCCCTGGGCAACCCATTCCAGGGCCCCACCACCCTCACAGTATAGAACTTCTTCCTCAGATCCAATCTAAACCTCCCCTGTTTAAGTTTAAACCCATTACCCCTTGTCCTCTCACCACAGTCCCTAATGAAGAGTCCCTCCCCAGCATCCCTATAGGCCCCCTTCAGGTATTGGAAGGCTGCTATGAGGTCTCCATGCAGCCTTCTCTTCTCCAGGCTGAACAGCCCCAATTTTCTCAGCCTATCTTCATACGAGAGGTGCTCCAGTCCCCTGATCATCTTCGTGGCCCTCCTCTGGACTTGTTCTAACACTTCCATGTCCTTTTTATGTTGAGGACACCAGAACTGCACACAATACTCCAAGTGAGGTCTCACGAGAGCAGAGTAGAGGGGCAGGATCACCTCCCTCGACCTGCTGGTCACACTCCTTTTGATGCAGCCCAGGATACGGTTGGCCTTCTGGGCTGCAAGCGCACACTGCCGGCTCATGTTCATTTTTTCATCAACCCACACCCCCAAGTCCTTCTCCGCAGGGCTGCTCTCAATCTCCTCCCCGCCCAACCTGTAGCTGTGCCTGGCATTGCTCCGACCCAGGTGGAGGACTTTGCACTTAGCATGGTTGAACTTCATCAGGTTGGCATCAGCCCACCTCACAAGCGTGTCAAGGTCCCTCTGGATGGCATTCCTTCCCTCCAATGTATCAACCGAACCACACAGCTTGGTGTCATCGGCAAACTTGCTGAGGGCTTTCTCCATCTGCCTGAATCCTTTTGACATTGCATAAATTTCCATTCCTCGTGTGACTGTGGAAGGAATTCCAAGATCCTTTTCAGGAAGCAGTTGTTGTACAGATGCAGTTTTGCTTTGGTACCAACCAGCAGTACCGGGTGTCACACAGTGTTTCATGGGCAATTGCTGTCGAGGCATTAAATTTTTCAGTTACGCTGTGCTGTAGACTCCCATCTATCGAGACTTATCACACTCTGGGTTTATTATTCCTATCTTGTTTTGTCCTGATTTGGTCCCATACAACAAAAAAAGATGTGTCAAATGTTCTTGGCAGTGCAGACAAGCATAAGAATAACGGTGGACTCTGAAGTCAGCTTGTACTAATAAGGCTGTTTGGTAGTTGAGTTCAGTGATGTTGTAGCAGAACCGACAGTGAGTTATAGCTCAAGACAGTCATGATGAAATAGGTTCCTGTAATGCTAAGGCACCAGCAGAACAAAGACAGAGGGGAAATCAAAGACAAAGAACAAAAATCAACTTAAAGTTGACTGACTATGCAATGTGGCAGTTTTAAAAAGACTTTGCTGGGATGCAGCTGTTCTGTAGAGGAATGGCATGGATCAGCATCCGTGCCTCAGGTCAAAGCTGAATTGCTCAGTCCCCTTCCATTGGTGGTCTTACAATCTCCGCAGGATAAAAGCACAGACAACAGTTTCATGAACATTAAAAACCATTTCGCTAGGCAGTATGTGTTTAATGTGAATGAGACACACAATGTCACCTCTGTTGAGCTGTGAATGCCTGAAAGCATTCTGTGCTGTTTATGCTTGTTATAGAGGACAGACAGCACTAAACTCATTAGAAACTCTCCTGGAACACACTGATGCCCTGAACTTATATGAAGTATCAGGTTTGTTTGTCACAGTTCAGTTTTGTTGTCCTATGGCTTCGACATTTTTAATCTAGTAGTAGATACTTCACAAGATCAACTGTTCCATAGAGCCAAAGCTTCCAAGGAAAGCCTTGAAATTCATGGAAATTTAGTCACGGAATTTGCTGGAGCCAGGATTTCATCTGCAGTCTTCAGCAATTACAGATGTGGTTATGGATTATCAGCCTGTAGGGAAGCTGAAACTGGCTCTGCAGCTTCTCCTGGGCTCATCCAGTATCTCTCATCCTGCAATAGAGCCTCAGAGGAGTCTGCATGGGGTTTCTCTTAAGAAAAAAATCAAAGAGGAACTCCTGCAATGCATTACAAGTCTGTGAAAGCATATAATTCTTCGGCTAAAATAGCAATGCTCTTTCACATATAATGGGGTCACTGTTTCTCTGCTGAGTTTCTCATGTTATTGATACTTACTAGCAGGATTCCAATTTGGTGATAAAATATCTTCACTTCAAAATCCTAGCAATGAGAAAGTTTCAAATGACAGAAATATCCTGTCACTTAAAGAAACACTTCTGTTCCTTTCCACTGCTGTGGCTACTTTTTCTTACTGATAGGAAATGCCAATTCGATTGTGAAGCTCTCTAGTAGTAAATTCCCTGAATCCAATGTCTCACCATCCAGGGCCAATGCTTTTTCACATTGCAGGAGATCTGTTGAGAGGAAGGTATCCTCAGAGTGAGGTGGGAGGACTGAGCCTGCATCCAGATCATCTGGGTTCAGTTTCCAGGCTCCAAAACAGACTTTGTGTGTGACATACTATTTCTGTCTCATGGTCTGGTCAACCTATTAGCAAAAGATACTTGGATACTTCAGTGATGGGGATGATAAAGGATGTAGATGGTTCTTGGGCATGTCATTAATTTTTCTCTGCTTCAGTTCTTCATTGTGCAAATGAAAAGAGTAAATATCATTCATTTAGACAGAGCGCTGCCTGAAAAAGGAGCTGTCTTAGCCTACGTGCCAGCAGTGTCCAGGCAGTAGCACTGTGATCTGAATCTGTAGGCAGTGTTCTGTTAAATTAGCTACCTCCAATGAGAGTTTTGGGTATGGTTAAGAAATTAAAAATTGGAAATGGTGATTTCTTGTTTGATTTTCTATTATCATTTTAGGTAGACTTGTGATATCTTTTTTCTCTTTGAGATGTGCAGCCTAAGAGAACAAATGTTGCAGCCGAATCTCATGTTCATTATTCTTTCTCAAGCTCTGGCCTTTAAGAATGCAAGCAGACATGGTATCTGTGCAAGGAGGTGGCAGAGGTCTTGTGTAGTCTTCTCAAAACAGTCCTTTTCTCTTTGCATGGTGTAACAGTCAGAAAACGCATCAGGAAGGTAGAGATAAAAAAGAATGAATGACACGAGTGAGTGCAGGAGCCATAAGTAACCTTTTAACTGGGCTTGTTCACTGAGCCCAAAATTACCGGTATAATGAAAGTGTGGGGTTGAGCCATCTTAAAGCGTAAAGTTTTAGTCTGCCTGGACATATGTTTGCCAAAAGACTTAATTGTGGTGTGGGCGCATTAGTAAACTGAAACGATGCTGTATTAAAATCAGTGTCCATACAGTCTTGCATAATTTAACTGTATCAGGTTAGAAAGGGATTTTTTAGCATAGCAATAAGTCCTGGCTGGGTTTATTGTCTACAGAGACTGCAGAGTGTATAATACCTTACCAAAGATGTGTTTCTCAGGATCCTAAATTCACCACTCCACAATCTCTGCCTTTTCTTCACTGGACTGCTTAGTCTCTTCTGAGCTGCAGTCCTGCTCTTCATTCCGCTCGGGTTGAAGCACATTTCCATTGCTTTGTTGGAGATTCAGAGCAAAGGTCAGGCTGCTACAAAGGGTTTAACTGGGGAGGGGTGAATACTGAGCCCTCTTTCAGCTAAGGGAAGAGTTGCGCTGCCAGGACACTCGCATTGTGACTGGGAGCTGGTCATCATGCTGGGAGGATGGAGCTATGTACAGAAGAAAACTAGTCAGTCAGAATGGTCTTTTCTACGTAAGGGGGAAGTCACAGGTGAGAAATCTTGTTTTATTGACCCAATCTGAAGTTGGGAGGAGAAAACAGGATAAACCAGGTCAGGTTTAAGCTTCACTGATAGATCTAGAGCTGGTTCAGTTGCTGCCTGTGAGGGAAAGGCTCCTGTCAGCACCAGATCTCCCAAGAGGCATTGTTTGCTGAGCTTCTGTGATGAGAAGTTTCAGGGCTAGTATCAGTCTGGATGGTTCATTAGTTTAAATGTCTGGGTTTGGGAGGTATGTTCTCAAGCAAAGGCTTCTAAATATAAAATAGTCTTGTGAAGTTTTCATCTTATGAATATTCACTTGTTGAATTTACATTTTGTTTTTTATCTCTGGGCTTCTAGAACAGAGCCTTCCACAGAGGACAGCCCTCCCATCTGGCTGGATAAACTGATGGAAAGATGTTGCAAACCCAGTCCCTTGTTTAATATGTCTGCACCCTTCAGTTGGTTTCTTTCGGAACACTTTGAAGACCCGGGCGACACATGCAAGCTCTAGTAAACTACGACTTGAGCAGAGTTTTGATCTGTACACCCTTGTTGACTGAAGTGGTGGAGGCGCAGGTGGAACTTGAGAGACTGAAGTTATTTGGGTAGCTGTTCTCAGTACTGAAAGTTCTTGGTGAACTTGGGAGAGAATAAACACATCCTTCACATGCTTGTTGGGCATCTGGAGTGTGATGCTTTGGAACTACAGGGAGAACTAACTGTTAGGATGGAGGGTTGTGACTATAGCTTGCAGAGGTACCTGGCTTTGCTTATTTAGACATGCTCACCATGGCTGATGACCTCTTCTGAGAGCGTTAGCTAGTGCTGTCAGTCCTCTGCTTTCATATACACTGCCGTCATTTGAAAAAGAATGAAACACGTAAATAAGGGTATGCATTCTTCACAGCCTTCCTCCCAATGCTCTTGGATGCTTGATGGCTTCTAGGGACAGGGGTTTGTTATACTATTCTCATTTACTTTTCTTTCAGCTATGTATCAGGTTGTTTTGTGATCCAGCTTCGTGTGGTGGCTAATGGAACAGAATCGATGCAATTGCTCCAAATAAAGGCTTTTAGCCACTAGATTCTAATTAAAGCAACCTTTTTTTTTCTTTTCAGAGGAGGCAAAAAGATACCGTTCAAAGAGCTACACTTTCTTTGTATCAGCTGAATGTATATGCAATAATCTGCCAGCCTGATGGAGACAGGAGTTGAAATATACTTGGAGCAGTTATGTTCAACCAGATGTAAGTGCTGGCACTACCTGGAGCTTATTTCTCCCACAAGGTGATATTTCTACCATGTAATCTTGCTGCTTCCTGCTGTAGGCAGTATTAGGGAGAATGTGTCAGAAAATTTAGTCAAAATGGCTTTCTGTCAGGAAATTCCATTTCAGTTATGCCCATGGGGAAAGAGTGCATAGATTTAGGTGAAAATTCATAGGTTTTGGGTTTGACCAGTTACAGGGGCAAGTCCACATGCCTGATTGCAGGAGCACTTGCATTTACAAATCCTACCCTCAGGTTCTCTAGGGAGATGGTTTCTTTCATCTTGCCTGCTGCTTCCATGTGCTTAGTTGCTCAAGCAGGGATGGAGGAGAGGAGCTTTTTCTGGTGGAAAAAAAACACCACACCTGTAAAGATGGTTACTAAAGCTAAGCAGTTAAATTTCATATGTATGGTAGGTTCTCAGTGTGCAGGTGCAGCCATAAAAACAGTGGGAAGGGTCTGCACTGTAGTTGAGGAGCTGTCCTGCCTTGCTGTGAGACAAAGTGCTCATTGGATAGGCTGGGTCTAAACTGATGGTGATGTTGGGGGGGAATTACCTTATCTCTAAACCTCATTTCCCTTCCAAATGGACCTGTAAAGCCAGACTGAGAAAGCAGTGCTCGGGAGAACAGGGTCATCACAAATGCAGCTTCCAAGTGCTGGGAGCATTAGTGAAAAAAGCACCTCCAAACTTCCTTCTGTATTAATGAATCTATTTACAAGTCTTACCAAGGTGACTCAGTGCCTGACCACAGCCATCCCCAGGAGGAGAGGGTGATGGAGTGAATGAATTGCAGGTAATACTTACTAGGCTCCAGACTTGGTGAAAAGATACAGTGGATAAGTGTGCAGTAGGCTCAGTACATGAGAACCTCTGATTTTCTTCCCTCTGTAACTCTCCCTATGCTTCAGAACAGCACTTCATAATTCCTTTCCCTTACTGTCCTTAAGACCGAACAGCCTCTTACTCCCCACTCGAAGCGTTTAGGCTCTGTTGATGTGGAACCATTCCCTATTGCTCCCTCCAGAGCCCAGTAAGTTATATCCCTGAAAATCCTTCTGTCCAACATTCTGTGGGTTAAAAAAATAAAAAGAAATTAAAAAATCCTTTCTCTGCCTCTCCCTTTCCTCCTGGTCCCTTGCACCTGAGCTGGCTCTATCTGTGAAGCTCTGAAGCCTGTAAGTGATGCTGATTGCCTCTGAGTCAGAGAGGCTTTTAAATCTGAGTGTAAAATGAGACTCCTACAGCAGTAAACAGAGTGATCATATACCTCCTTTGAAGTTACCATTTAAATAACCTCCAGGGCTTTACTAATGCAGGAAGCAAGCAAGAGGAAATAATTCCCTCCTTCCTCCCCTCTCCCACTCCCCTCTCCAAAGCAGGGAAAATGAAAATGAATTCCCTGGCAGAGGAGGGACCCTGCTATTACAGAAGAGATGAATGTCTCTCAGTTGCAGCTTAGTTAATGAGTCAGCACATATTCATACATGGACACAATTTATTAACCCCTAAACACTGCAGATGATGGTGTTATCGCTCTGATAAAGTAATTCTAATTTGCTGTATAATTTATAAGGTAGCTGCTCCATCGGGGGAAGCCTGTGTCCCGGCTTGGTGCCAGGGAAGAGAGGATCAGGGAAATAGGAGGTGTCCTAGGAGGACTATGGGAGTTGACCTGGTTGCAGACCATTTTGTGCTGGTTTCTCACCCCTGTGTGGTGTACCTGGTGCAGCTAATTCATGAGAAGGTGGATGTGTGTTTTGAGGCCTCCAGTTCTACATCTGAATTGATGCTTGGATTTTTGCTGAAGACAGACACATAGCAACAGCACAAGTGCGTGTGTATGGCATCTGGCAGCACTGGAGGGGTGCTCAGTGGTGTGCTGGATGAGGTCATCCTGTGCTGAACAGGGTAGTGTAATGTTGGGTGGCAGCATTATATACTCTTGAGATTATGGTAGGGTGTTCTTTGTTGGCTGAAGGCATATGGCTACCAAATATGAGCATAGTATAACCTTGTGAGACCTTTGTAGTTAGCATGTACTGCAATGATATAATGAGACAGCTTTCTAGTGAGATAGCAGTGCTACCCACTACTGGAGGGATTGGGAGCTGAGGAACCTGGAGAAGTAACACTCATTTGCCTGGATATTACTTGTTAGCCAGGGAGGTTAACCAGTCAATACCTAAATAAGTTCACTCCTTTGTTAAGTGATTTATTAAATAGTAAGATTTATTCCAATAATTAAATAGAGTTTATTAGTGTAGCAGATTAACTGGAGAATGCCCTAAAGACACCTTAGCGTAAGTGTGAAGCTCACCGAGCTGCCTGAGGTCAGTCTCTCCTGGGATCGAAAATGCAGTGCTTGCAGATTCCTGTGTTTTCAGCTTGCTCTTAAGCAAGTGTTTGGGGCTTGCCTTTCTTGAGGAGAAATACGTGCTTGCCTGAGCATGTCACTAGCCAGTACTTGGCCTGACTGAAAATGTGGGGAGTTCCCAAGTCAATTATACCTGCACTAATCATAATTTGCTCCTTAATCTAAGAGTATTTGCCTCTGTGTCTGTGTTTATGTGAAGTTGCTGAACAATTTGATTAGGTGCTTGGAATAAACTGTGTAATTATGCCATAGATATTCCTGATGCATGCCTTATTTTCATGCTCTAAGTTTTCACTGCCCATTGTTTTAGTGCAATAGTACATGCTGCTCTTAGAACTAGAGCTCCGTTGTGCTAGGTGTTGTACAGGCATACAGTAAGAGGCAGTCTCTGTCCTGGAGAGGTTACGGCTTTACTGTTGTACAACAGCCCATTACAGTGTCTTTATAGACATCAGTACCCATAATAGTTCCATGGGTTCCATAGTGGAAGTGGCGTAGCAGACCTTTTGCCCTGTGAAGGCAGTGGTGTTCCTGGCTTCACCTTCATCCCTATTCTTCCAGCATTACCAGTGCTGAGGTGGTTAAACAGAATTTTAGGGCATGGTAGTTTCAAGTGTGCTTGGAACTGGGTGCTTCTGCTTTCTCAGTGAGTGCTCCTGAGGGTGGAAGCTTAGAGCTAGGTCATCCTCTCATCTCCACAGCGTAGGTTTGTTTTGTCAGATGCATTTTATTGCAAGCTAAATTCTTTCCCAGCTTTTGTGTGCTTCTGCAGATTCCCTTGACCTTGTGCCAATCAATGATGAATTGAACAAGTCCCCATCGAAAGCACTGCAGAAGCCAGAGGAATACCAGCCTCGCTGTGTACTGCATTAAATCAAAATATTTTAAGCTTAAGACTGATGGGTATGATTCTTCTATTTCAATCTGCTCCTTCAGATTAAAAAGCTGCTAAAAGCATCAGCTTGTCTTGATGCATCTGCTGCTTCATGACCAATGAGTGGCATGTCCAGGACTGGAGGCTGTGGGTAGGAGGATGATATTTTGTGATAAATGTATCTGGTGGTGGTTTATGTTCAGAAAGTTGTTTATAAAAGCCTTCTGCAGCAAATGATCAATCTGTTGGAGATGGCTGAAATAGCATCCAGCACTCCTTGACTTTGAGGAACAAGGAAAATCTGAAAGGCCCATAGACCTCTAACGTATGCAGAGTCACTTTCTGGTTATGCCTCTTTCTTGCATTCCCCTCTGCTGTGCTTTTACTGTGTTAGATTTGCCATAACTGCAGAATATCATTCTGTAATACGTATCAGATCTCTTATTAATTCTGTAACGCTTCTTACAGTTTTGTGGCTCTATGATTAAATCTGCAAAGCATTTATATGAAAAACTATGAAGTAACCGATTACTGTTATTTTTCACTTGCCCTGCATTCAGCTTTCAATGTCAGAGGCTCAATGAGCCACATTCTGTGGTGATGGGGATCAATGGTGGTAGAGTTGATGGGTTTGAATTTAATGGTATGAGACTATCAGGATTTCCTGAGTAAATTGGGAGACTGGAAACATGTTTAAAGACGCAGCTGGTAGATCCAGTCTGTAAAACCTTTGAAATGATGAAAAGGCATAAATAGCAGGCTGCTTCCTGTCAGACTGCCGTGATCTGTCACAGCACCAGCGGTAGACGGAGGAGAGGAGCAGAGGCTACAAAAGGCAACCCATATTTCTGGAAATGGCTGGTGGGACTCGGAACTGGTTTTAGCTCGCATGAAGCTTTGGGACTGAGGCCAAGTACTATTTCCGGAATTTGAGGTTGACCCACAGCTAGGATTAGGGGCTTGAATTTCATTTGGTTTAAATCTGAAGTTGAACTTAGTTGACATCTGCTTAGTTGGGATTCTAGGAAATCAAAGCACTCTTCATTGACTGACACAAAACTCAGTTTTCAAATACATTTGAGTCGTATTCCAACAACAAAATGAGAGCCCAAATTGGTGATGTTTAAGTCTGATCTCAACGCCCTCATATCTTCTGTGTTTTGGAGCCCGGGGAAGGAGGGAGGCATAGAGGAGAAAAAGATGTCTGGCAAATAGAAATTCAGTTGGCTTAATGTACAGAGTATTTTGCTGCAGCCTAACTGGAGCCTCTTATTAAGAATCTGATGGCACTTCTAAACAGGGAGAGCTGCTCCCTTGGAGGGGGCAGTCTCCAATCATACACCAACATTGCTTCTGACATATTTATGACTCCAATAAAATCTTCCATCTGGTATATTTTAAAATAAAATTGAAAATTTATCACTTTCCCTTAGTTGGGATGCCGTTCTCCCCCGGAGCAGATAGCCAGGCTGAGATTGCTGCAGCAGCGACCTGTCAGCCCACGTTAGGCTGAGGTGTGAGTTAAATTTCAATACTTTCCACATTACAGCTGTCTGGGATGGGGAAATTGCAAGGAGAAAAGCAGAGAGTCTGTTATTTTTATTCCTTAGTCTCTCCTGGTTTGTTTTGGTTCTCTTTTGGTTAGCTCTGCTCACTCCACAGTGCACCTAGAGGGGAGAAGGTGCTCCCCTTTTGTCTGGGTTTCCACAGCCTTTGCTTTTTCAGAGGCACTTGGGAAGGACATGAGGCAGAAATTGAGTGCTCTCTCCCTCTACGCTCTGCCATTAGGCTGGGCTGCAGGAAGAGATCCTCCATATGTGTACTGGGCAAGTTTATAGCATTTATAGATCCTGTCTTAGAGGCTGTAACTTCTGGCAGAGCAGAGCGGAAGGAGCAGTGTTGATTCTGAATTCCCTGACCAAGGACCAAGGGAGAGATGTGCACGGCATTTTGTTTCTCTGAAGTTCTACAGCTGTATCTAATAAAGTCTAGATTTCATCACAGCAGGGAGAAATGGATGTTTCTGGAAGCAGGAGCAGCACAGTGTGGATATGCCTGGCTGTTTCTAAGCCTTTATGATGAGTTTAGGTCAAGCACTTTGAAGCAGTCTGCAATAGATGAAATGATTCACCTGCCACAGGATTGCTTTGTGTGTCCATAGCTGAAGTGGGTCTGGAATGCGAAGCAGCTGAAGCTGAGACTAGCGCTGTAGCTGCCCGCCAGAATGTGGTTCCCAGTGGATCATTGGGATGTCACGTTTAGCCTGTAGTGGACAGAAAGCGTGGAATAGGGGTAACATGTGGATAAGGTGCTTCCCAGCAAAACTGTGAGCAGATCTTTCTCAAGTGGAAGACTATCTCTATGCCATACAGGGCCCAGGCAGGCAGCAGTGTGTTCTGCCTTATGCTTTTGATTAATGCTGGAGTCATGCCTGGCTGGCTGGCCTGGCATTGCCCACTGATGCATTTGATTAGGTGCATTTGTTTCTGTTTAGATAACCATCCGACTGTAAAATTATCAGAGGTCTTATCTTGGCAATATAGGGGAGTAAAATGCCTTTATCCTCCACCTCCTGCAATTGTTTTGTTGCTCAGAGTTATTGTGGACTTGTGACAGATGCCCCCCACTGTGGTAGGTAGTAAGGTAGGAGAGCACGATGGTGATTAAGATGCCCGTGTGAAGGTTGCAGTAGTTTACCCCCCATAAGCTCAAATCCTGAGTCCCTTAATCAGGGGGAAAGAGCAGGAGCATTGCAAATGAATCTCTAAATGGTCTCGTGGCTGGTTCATGGCAGTCCTGACACTTCTCATACATAGTTATAGGCTGGGTCTTGGGAATGCAGGCGCCTGCTCTGGGAGAAGATTGAATTCAACACAAGGTTTATGTACTATAGGTATTGAGCCTATGTGACCAGCTGCGACCTCAGCCCGTGCTCCATGTGCTGGGCCCTGAGCTGCAGAGTCAGATGCAGCCCCATAGTGTTTTAGGCTTATTAGATGCAGCCTTCATTTGGGGCTTATGAATTCTTTTCTGTGGAGCACTTATAAAACTTATGCATGAGCTGTGCAGTTGTGTAGTGTGCTTCTTATTGCAAAATAGTGCATTTTGTGCCCCTGTGCAGTGGGCTTTTGTTCTTCTGATATGTATTTGTGCAGGTGAACATATGGTTAAGGATCTGCCTGTGTGCATTTGAGCATGACATTAGTGTATGGAGAAGTCTTCTGAGAATACTGTGTTTTGTTTATGGTGCTGTGCTTTCACCAGTGTACATTTGGTACACATACAATGCATAATTGCGTGTCATTGCACTCTTGATTGTTCATTCCAGAAAACAGGAAACCAGAACAATTAAGGGTGGTTTTAGAGTGCATCAGATATATTATTTCCTTTCTCAGCAACTGTACATTTGCTAATGCTGAGTTTATTCTAAATGGATGTACAGGTACAATTCTTGGTTTAGAAGATCTTTGTGACATAGAGTGAATGTTTTCTTTGCATGCTCCCTCAGTACACAAGCTCTTGTTGTCTATAGAAACAAGAGGGGCTTTGCACTGAAAATACCCTGTCAGCCTTACGTGCTCTAGATGTGTGTTTGTGAAGGTGGGGGTTATGGCATGTGTGCTCAGTGTGCAGTTGATGTCTAAGAATCAGTGTGCTCACTTCTGTGTCTGTGCAGGGTAAGCGCATGTTTCCCTGCCTTTGCCAGCAGAGGTACAGGAGTGTGGAGTCTTCATATTGTTAAAATAACACAAGAGTTGTCCACATATTTCCTAATTCTTTAAAATGTCCTCCAGCTTCTGTGGTTTAAATTTCGAAGTGTCTGTCCAAGTGATCTATGTCAAAACATCAGGAAGGATATTTAAGCAGTTATGTCAGTGGAATGGAACAAAGTCATGAGTTAATGCTTTTCTGATGCTATATAAAAGGGAAAATGGTGAAGAAGAGCCACAAGTGAAATACAAAATGAACTAGAGCAACCAAGGTAAAGTCAGGAGGTTTGTGCTTAAATTGGAGACATCTGCAGCAGAAGAATGCACATGATGAGATTTCTATTTTATGCTTTCCTATGATCATACCATCCTGTCACAGATCTCGGACCCTCTCGGGTCAGTCCCCAGGAGCCAGGAAGGATGATGTAGCCCTCCTAACCTTGTTGCTTCCTCTTAGCTGTCCTGTCAGGTGCTTTGAAAGTGAGTCAAGGCCTTCATTATCCCACCATTTCTTTTCAATGGCATTTAAAAAGACCTGACATAGAGTAGGAATGATTGAAGCGCCTGCTGCTTTTCTCTGTAATTATCCAGTTTCCTTGTTGGGACTGAAATTATTACCCTGTAAGAGTACAACGTCCCTATTACCACGTAAGCGGCAGCCAAACACAAACCTGCCTGGCTGCAGCTCACGCCATTGTACGTATTCATGCATTGAAATGATTTTCCCTGGCTGCTGGGCTGTACTGTGGAATACCTGACCCAGACTAGTGATGGAGCTGGAGGGAAGGTGGTAGGAGGCTGGGAAAAGGAGAGGGGAGGAGCACAGGGAAAGGAGATGGACAGAGAGAGGGGGTGGCAGGATGTAAACAATGCCAAACAGTAGCGCAATGTCCTGAAGGCAAGGAGAGGGGAGTCGCATGGCTTTGGGAACAGGGAGCTGTGAAGAACTTGGGAGGGCCAGTACACTTGAGGGCCCTCTTGGGAGGGCTCTGTCAGAACCAGGTTCAGTGGTGTCTCCAGCCTGCAGGGTCAGTGCACCAATCTGAGCAACAGTGCAGCTGCATGGAAGTGGTAGTGTGTTAGTAGAGTGCTTGAAGATGCTTGAAAGCCGCTTCTCTCCTTTTTCCTTTGTGTGTCTTTTTTAATGGTACCAGTAGTACACTGAAACAAGGGAATATGGTCCCTGAACTGTAATTAATCCTCAATCACCTTTTGTTACAGGTTGCCCAACTGAAGGCCTTGCCTGCAGCCTGCAATAGGAACAGGAGGACAAATGAACAAATATGGGAAAAGTGAAGAATGGCTTGAAGTGAGAGGAATCAAATGATGGTTGAGGCAAAGTCTCACTCAGTTATGGTCTGCCTTCTGCAGTGTTTGCTTCTTAGAAGGTGCTCAAGGAGCATTGCAGCCATTGCCAAGGGAAACTAGATCTGGAGATGAGAGGAAACACAAAAACTGAGAACAGTTGAAGCTTTCTCAGCCATTTAGCAAAAGGCAGGAGTGTGCCAGGGATGGTGTGAGACACCAGAGGGAGCTGACGGGGATTTCTGTAGGTAGTTTTTGGCCAGCTACTGTTTTGTCTTATCCTGAAGTTTCCTCTTTTGTACCTGGACTGTAAACTCACCTCCAGGTGGATGTGCAAGGTGAGAGAAGGAGGGAAAGAATGACAGGATTAGGCTGCAGATCAATGTAGTAAATTAGTTCCATGCTCTCAGAGAGCTTGCAAGCTCTCTGTAATAAGGAAGGAGGCAGAAAGAGATCCTGTGTGCAGCCTCTGAGGTGTGTGGGTAAATCTTAATACAGCCTGGGGCATTTTCATGGAGCTCAGCTGCCTGGCCCTCCCTTCCCCGCTTCCCTTGGCAGCCTCTCCCCTGCCTTCTCTCTCTCCAATTCCTTGTGACCGGCTTATAAATCCCGGGACCCCTGATGCTGGAATGGCATTTTGGCCTAGCTGGAATTGTTTATAAGCACAGAGCTTTCATGCTGTCTCCAAAGCCTCTGGAGGGCTGGGAAGAGCTATTTTTCATGTGATGCTTTTGGAGAATGCTATGGGAAAAGGTCAAGGGACAGAGTGGGAAGGAGTAGGTCACATACTCATTGGTTTAGGGCACCACAACAACATTGGTTCTTTAAGATCTCAGAGCCTGCATTGTAAAAATAAGCACCTCTCACTGAGCTGCCTGGGAAAGAACAGGGACATGCCTGCAAGCGGATGTGCGCCGCGTTCCTCTGGGTTTGTTCTCCTGCCTTGGCAGTCGCTGCGTCTCGCCGGCCCTGTGACCCGAACAGAGCCCTCAAACAGTGAGCAGCGTCTTAAACAGCCTCTCTGCTTGCTGCTCTGACCTTTGTAATACAAGGAGAAGTTGTGTGAGCACAGGGGCTAGTCTGCTGCACCTGACACAGACGGCTGTCTTTGAGCGGGGCCTGAGAGCAGCGCTGCACGATTCCTCCATCCATCCCTGTGTCTCCATGCTGAGTCCGTAGGCAAAAGGAGCTCAGTCCTGAACAGCTCTTCAGCCTTTGTTTTTTGTATGTTATCTTTGCTCATTTAAATAGGGGTGGGGGGAAGCAGTCTGACAAGGATTGCCTTGTTCTCCTTTCTTCCTCCTTGATTCACACATACTAGAGATATCAGCTGGAGTGTGGGGAGTGTGTGAAGGAACAGGAAGCAGAGGGGTGAGGTAGCAAGTCATTTACATTGGAGATATAAGCTGAATGTGCATTTCCCTACACTGCTGCCATCAATCACACAGATTTCCTGTAAGCTGCGGAATAGAGGAGTGGAGTTTGCTTGCTTCCCGCTTCCCCCAGGAATGGAAACACTCATTTATTTCACTGCCTAGAAATGCTGATCTCTCAAAACATTTATTGTTTCAGAGAGACATGCGGTTCTGAGGCTGAATTTCAGCTTCCTCATATCTGGTCTTCAGAAATGTCATCAGATGTCCTGCAGACCTGGAGAATAGCTCTGCTGGTGCTCTAGCTCTGTTAGGGATATAAACGTGCTGCTGCAGTAGTACTGAATAGCCCATGGCTGGCTGAGCAGATGCTTTACTGCAGAGCACTGGCAGATACTCTCTGTTCCCCATCAAACCGGTTGCTTTAACTTGTTTATGTGACTTGGCACCTGATCCAGTGAGGTCAGGTTTTCAGAGGCCTGAGTACTGCTGTCTTTGGAAACCTTTTAGGGACTTCTGTGGGGCTAACAAATCTGCTAAGAGAATATTACCATGGGGAATTACGTGGAATAGACAGATCAGTATGTGCTTGCTATTCAACTCTATTGGAAGGGATGGGACCAGTAGTAGAAACAGTGTGGGACTGGGAAAGGAATAGAAAAACAGAAGGAAGGTGTAGAACAAATAGGAAAGTGAATGAAAAGTGTCTCTTTCTATAGCAAATAGCAGAAATAAGTACAGAAGAATTCAGATGGCTTTGCCTGCTGAAGGGGCGCAGTAGAAAACGCCCAACTGTGTATTCATTCACCTTGTGATAATGCTGAGATCTGGTGAACTTCTGTGGGTTTTAGATGGTATCTGTTCTCTGATTAAGAAACAGCTTCCTCTCATTTAACATCTCTCATTAGCCAATTTCTTGTCCTGCAAGTGGAGGTGCTGATTTAATTCCTGCATGGGAGCACTCAGGCTATGGTCACTTTGGGACTTGTAGATAACCAAAGGCATAGGACACTATAAAACTCTTGTGTGACTTGGGCAGCCCTTGTTTGGTTCTGGCATGGTGCCTCTGAAGCTTCTGTGTTATGGCTGGGACTGGGGTGTTGTCAGTATTCAGTGCAGTTACTATAATAAAGAGGCTGATGAGGCACTGTGTCCTCGGAGCAGGGTTGTGGCCAGGAAGCATCTCCTGGCTGTGGGGGACCAGAGCCCCTTTCCCTGGGAGGTTGGTGTGAGATCAGCAGCCTTTATGAGCTCAGCCACTGTGGGTCTGGGCAGTCACTCACAGGGGAGACCTGTCGGGAAAACCCAAGGGCTGGAAGGAAATGCTGCTGCTGACTCAATAGGCAGAGCTCTTCCCTCTGTTGATGTTGGAGCTGAGCCATGCAGACACATCCCTCCATAATTACCTACTGGTTACTTATAGCCAATGTTTTGTAACCGCTAGCATTCCTGTTGTCCCCTCATCCAGACATGTGAGGCTAGAATCCATACCATGAAATCTGGTACCACACTGATGCTCACAGCCTCCAAGAAGCAAGGATGTGTTTGCCTCTAGAACGAAGCATGTTTGGCCCGCGTGTGCACAAGTCTCAGGCATGTAGAGATGTCATGACTATACAGACAGACCATGGGCAGTGCTCGCTGCCATGGCTCCTGCTGGCCCAGAAAAGGTGGTGTGCAGGGGTGCATGTACATGAAACCCCAGGAAGATGTGTCATTAACCACTCGGTTTGAGATGGGCGAGAGCTGATGTGAGGTGGTAGTGGTTTGGTGCTCTGGGGAACTGCCGGATGGTGTAGGTAGTAGCATGGATGGGGGAGGGGATGAATAAGCATGACAAAACAGCATGACTGAGAAGAATCTGGGCTGTGGCCCACATTAAGCAAGAGAGACCCTTAGCGGTCACCCGGAGAAAAACAGTGGTGCTGAGTTCCCTGCTGTGTGCAGGATTTCTTTTCCATTTGCTCATTTCAAACATGAAGTCATTGCATGACTTTAGAAATAAAAAGTAGCTTTGTTTTCAAGCGTGTTAACTGCAGTAAAGAGTTTCACTGCTTTTTTTCCTTAATGATCTATATTGAAACGGGAGGTGCTTTGTAAAACTGGCAGATTTTCAATCCATATTGATTGCCATATGATTTTGGTGTGTTTCATTGCAATTGCTGCCTTATTCTGAGAAGTTACTAATTCAGATCTTCTCGTAAATCTATTTCCCCTGCTCTTGTGCTTCCATCCAGCCACGCTGGCTCCCTCTTCTCCCTTGCAGCCCTGTGCTTTCGCCTCTGATAGCTGTTTGTGAGAACAGCCTCTCTGGAATTTGCTCAGGTAATGACTATCAGCAGGAAAATCATCCCTGTTCCCATGCTCTTCATGGGGTTTGCTCACTGCCATGTCTGTGGTTAGGGACTGCTGCCTTCCAGGGCATCTGTTGTTGTAGCTTGATGAATGACAGAAAAGATGGGCTGGACATCATGAGGAGTGGCTCCTTTTCAGTAAGTCACTTTGGTTAAATCACATGGAGATGTGCAAAAACAAGGGTAATGGCCTGACTCACCTTGGCAAAGAGCTTAAAGAACTCACCTGGAAAGTGTTTTCAAAGAGCTGTCCCTGTGACACTGCCTTCTCTGCCACCTCCAAATCCAGCAAAGACAGCCTCTCAAGACCCCTCTCGGTACTCTGCCAGCAGGATTTCTACTGATCTATAGGGAGCACAGCACTATATTGCAGGGCTCTTCCTTATTCCTCTCTCTTCCAGTGATGTTCAGTAGTAGTACACAAGTTACCACAAAATCATCATTGCCATCATTAGGTCGCTGTGTGTAATCACCACTTGGTGTGTTCATGGAGTCTGCTCTTTCCTGGCTTCCACAGATCTAGAAAGCAAAGACTTCTTTTCAGCCCAAATCCCCTTCCACATTGTCTTTATTAGTATCTACCAGTGCTATAAGTCAATTTTTCTGAGGTCACGAGCTGTTAGATCAAGGAAGGCTGCAACTGATGCTGCATACAAACAGGTGATGTACAGATAAGCTAAGTACCACCATGGGATCCCCAACAACTTCTCTGTAGTTGGGTAAAGGATTCCAGCGGACCAGACCTTAGAGTTAGTGTCTTGATTGCTGTTAGACCTCTTCACAGAACCTCCTGCCTTTGTGTCTATAGGAGACAATGAGTGTAAAGCAAGGGGTGGTGGTTTCCTGAAGACTCCCCTCCACTGCTCCTTTCTTGATATGCTGCTGACACAGATCTTCCTCTTACTGTTTCAGTGCACCTGCTCATATAAACTAGGCTGAGCTTGTGTGTGCTAACAGAAGCAGCACCCAAAGAGCATGTTCAGGGGCTGAGAGGAATCATCAGTATGCAAAGTGAAGCCTGACTTCAGCAGCTCCACAGGTGACCCACAGAAATTAGTGACTAAGTGAAGATGTGCCTTTAGTTAAAGGTCAAATCAACTGATATAGGAAATTGCAGGGATATTTTAGAGAGTTAGTGGTTGAACAGGAGGCTTTCCTATTCGGTCTGCCCATGTATCATTATTATTGGCTTATATACTCCTTGTGAACCTACCTATTTATCTCTGTATGCTAAAGGCACTGCACTCAGATTCAGTATCACAGAAGACAAGCTGACTTGCAATGTGAATTACCACTTTTTGTTCTACTTGAGCCTCCAGGACAAGCTGCCTTGTCTTCACTCCTGCTTTAATCTGAGTTTACTCACTTGGGTTAGTCAGCCTGCACGTATTTTCTCTTTCCTTTTTTTAAACTCATCTCTGTGTAACCAGAAGGAATTAAAGATGGGTATGGAGGCCTCTGTGGTTAGGTTTCAGAAAGCTGCAGTGTGCTAGGTGGGAACTGGTTAGAGGGAGCTGTGTAGGAAGCTGGCAAATTAATGGAGATCCCTGACGGTGTCCAGTGAGTCTGTGCATGCTTCCAGCCTGTTGTTGTAATGAAAAACATAGTCACGTAAAGTGTTTGTATGATGGCTTGTTATGCATGGCTGGAGAAGGGAGTTACTTGGTCAGACAGACAGGTATGGATGAATTTCTATCCAACTTGTGAAACACAGATGCAATCCTTGGCAGGATGTTCTTCCTCCCAGCTTTCTGTGTGGCAGACCTCCCAAAATGCACTGCCTGGCACATTACTAATACCATTCTGTGTTCTTGGCTGTTCCCCATGACTTAGGGGCTCTAGCACAGTCCCAGATCTTCCCCAGAGCACTAATGCAAGTGAGGCTTAAGAGGCTTGGGCAAGGCCAGTGTGATTCAAGAGAAAGCTGAAGTGCTCCCCAGGCCTGACAAAATAACTGTGGTGAGGTTCAAAGTTACATTGCAGGGAAGGCAGGGTTCTGTGGAGTCTGGGGGGGGCTAATCAATGTACATTCATCATTAATTTATGCATGTAAAGGGGGTTTTGGAGTAGAGTTGTCATGCTGGTTTTGATAACGCTAACTCCATCCACCCTGCCAGCTGCTGCGATGTCGTGGTAGTTTGTGTTGCTGCATGCAGAATTATGGTGCTTTTGTGGGAATATTATGTTCCCTGAATAGAGCCCCACAGAGCAATTTGCTTCATCCTTACAAACCCATGCAAATAGCTGGCAGTGCCTTACAAATACAAAACAATTGAGAAAATAAATGTATTATACTGTACATCTGTGACAAAACAATGCTTTCGTGTACAAAGAGAGAAATGTGTTTGTTTAACTTACGGTCTCCCATTTGGAAATAAATGCGTTCATTTAAATCAAAATGGGACGTTCTTCACTATTACAGTATTTTGCATGCCAGATGTAAGAAATATGCTGCTTGAAGAGCAGACTAAAGACTTGGAGTGGTTGATAGTACCAGCAGCACGCATGTGCAGGCTTCTTCTAGACACTATTTCTCTTCCTGCAGGGTGTCCTCTGCACTGGAGTGGGAATCTCCTGGCTTTGCGTGTGAGGGATGGACATACAAAAGGCTTGGGAGTGTGCTTCACCTTGTGTGGCAGCCTGGTGTGCTGTGCACGCACAGGAGAGCCTGTGTCTCACCTGGTGGCGCTCAGAAGAGGGTCAGTCAGTTGCCAAGCATCACAACTTGGCATTGCCATGGCCATAAGGCAGATTCCCTGCAAGAGTTGAAGCACTCCAAAAGATGTTTGATCTTTTCAGTTTTTGTGATAAGCATTAGTTGCATTTATATGCAGCAGTTGAAGTGTTAGCCAAGGGAGACATAATCAATACAATACAGGTTGAGCATTCCAATATTTGTTTTTAGATGTTCCCCATCTTGTAATTTTCATCTTTTTAAACGGCTGAGCTCTTGTAATGGAAGTCTGCTGCAGTTCAGTTTACACAGAAGCTTAACGTCAGCAGCCAGGTTTGTTCTGGGAGTTAACATTTGCATTTTTGAAAGCAGCAGCATAATCCATGGCAAAACCAGAGGAGAATGGACTTCAATACAGCACATCACAGCTGCCTGCTGATAGGTGTGAACATCCTCAACAAGGTGCTGAAATCTGATGTGGGTAGTTTTCCAAGGCTCTGCAGACTTAATTGAACAAAACTGAAGATCATTGCTACCAGCAGTAGGAGTTGCAAACAGGAATTCTACTCTGACAAGAGTATTAGGGGAAAAAATAGCCAAGGAAAAAATAGCAGCTACATCAGTGCTTTTCTAACCTGATTTTTTTAATAATAATCATCATGTTCAGACCAATTGAAATAACTGCTCCTATTCTAGATAAGAAGGAAAGAGTTAGGAGTTTTAGCTTCTGAAGGCTGACACACACTGTCATGTAATGGTATTTTTCATGCGTATTGCCAGGTCTGTGCATGTGATAGTATTTGTGTGTTAGCAGCTGGAGGGCCACAAGCCCTGGGAATCACAATTCAGCAAGTCTAGCATTAATAAATACTCTTCAGTTCAGCTTGAAAGCATCATGCTCTGCATTTGAAGTGTTCTATCCATCTTATTGTTATATCCAGCCAGGCAGAGGAGTGGTTATGTGATACCCACAGGAAACATGTCACGTTTCTGAAAGCCAGCGCCTCTGTATTGACTGATTGACCAGCAGGGCGATGCAGCAAGGGTAGTTCGGCCTAGCTCGGTTTTTCCTCTGGATTGATTAATCAAATACTTGAAATAATTGCTGTAGTTGTGATTAATGTCAACTGCATAACTAATTACCCAGGTGGTTAAAATGACTCTTTCTGCTAAAAAATCCCCAACTGTCAATGAGTTAATTATTTACTTTGCTCACCCCTCTCACCTCGTTGTGCTTGTAAATGCATGGAAATATTGATCTTGGAACCAATTTTGGTGTTACCCATGTTGCATCAGTATAATTAGGGGTTTCATTGTAGCCCTATGTGCTCTTTTTGACCAAGCGCACGCTCTTTCTGCTTTGCTTTTGTGTAAATTGTGAGCATGGGGCTGAGAGGGACCATTGGGATATAACTGATGTGCAGGGTTTGTAGGACTTCTCTGCGTTAGCGCCATTACTACTCAACCTAAACCACTGCTGGCTCCTTGCAGCAGTGCCTTCTTGACCACATCTCTTGGTAGCAGAATCTACCACCCAGTGGCTGTTACTGTTAAAACAATCTTCTGTTTCCTCAGTGAGCTGTTTCCTTCCATCAGCTTCAAGTCACATCTTATTTTGACATGTTCTCGGTCTGTGAGTACATTTCCCCCACACGCACGTGTACAAACCATGTTTTAATTACATCCCTGGTTGCTCGATAACAGCTTTCTCCACCATGACAGCACAATGTCAGAAGGCTGATGCAGAGGAGACACCACAGTGTTCCCGCTGTGTGCGGGGAGACGATGTAGAACACTGGTCTGTGTCTTACTGTATCCCTTTCATCGAATCAGTACCTTCCCTGCACCAAGGTCGGGCTGACAGGGCTGTAGTTCCTTGGCTCCTCCTTCTGGCCCTTCTTATGGATGAGCATCACATTTACTCACAGTCTACCTGTGACTTCCCTGGTGAGCCAGGACTGCTGATAAATGATGGAGAGTAGCTCCATGAGCACTTCTGCCAGCTCCCTCAGCACCCTTGTGTGGATCCCATTTGGCCTCATAGGTGTGTATATAAGGGGAGTAGCAGGTTGCTGACCATTTCCCCTTGGATTCTGGGGGCTTCATTCTGCTCCCTGTCCCTGTCTGCCAGCTCAGGGGGCTGGGTACCTGCAGAACACCCAGTTTTACTATTAAAGACTGAAACAAAGAAGGCATTAAGTACATCAGCCTTCTCTTCATCCTTTGTCACTGTGTTTCCCCCTGCATCCAATAAAGGATGGAGATTCTTCTTTGCCCTCCTTTTGTTGCTTATGTATTTATGCAAACATTTTCTATTGTCTTTTATGGCAATAGCCAGATTCAGTTCTAGCAGGCCCTTGACCCTTCTCATTTTCTCCCTGCATAACCTCCTCCTTGTAGCCTTCCTGAGTTGCCTGCCCCTTCTTCCAAAGGTCAGAAGCTCTTTTTTCCCAAGTTCCAGCCAAAGCCCTCTGTTCAGCCAAGCTTGTCTTCCCCATCACCTCATCTTTTGATATATGGGGACAGTCTGCTCCTGTACCTTTAGGATGTTTTTAGCAGGAGAGGGTTATACCTGCAACCTTGGAATGGACATGGCTGGTGCTACAAAAGCAAGAAGCGTATTTGCCATGGGGCTTATTGGCTTATGGTACTCAGTGCCATGACTCTGTAAGTGCTGAGTGCCAGACGGGAGCTCCAAAGTCTGCAGTGCCTGTGAACGTGACTGGTGCCAGGTTGGATGTGCAAGGCCTGTTGCTGAAAGGGCAAGTGGCTGTGCTCTAATGACCCAGTTCTGATGTGATCGATGCCATCATAAGAGCTTGGCTGCAGCTCACTCACTTTGAAAGTTGATATGGTTTATTGTAGCTCTTGAATGTGGCTATGTTTTCTGGCAGCTGGATAAAATAGCTTTGAAAAAGAATAGCAGCTTTGAAGTGAGCATTTTTGATATCAACATTCACTCCAGGCTACTAGAAGCTAATCGGTCTAAATTCCTACTTGGCAAGTGAAATTCCTGTCTTGCTGGCCTTTCTTTTTAGCCCAGTTCTCATAACTGCTACATGTCTTTCACTTTCTTTCCTTCTAATATGTCTGGTTGCTGACATGTAGGATCTGGTGTGTTTTTGAAGGTACCCATGCTTGAGCCTCTCTGCTTTTTATAGGATCTGTGTTACAGGAGTGGAGGAGGGAAAAGAAGGCAAAAGTTGGTAAAGCTTTAGCCCCTGCCTTCAGCACAGTTCAGCTGATGAAAGCTACCAGTCATTGCTCTCAGCAAGGGACCTGATTCCAACCGTCATGCTTGGACTGAGACAGGTGGGTAGTAAAAATCCATGGGGGAGCCATTACAGACCATTCCAAGTGAATGAAAAAGGAAAGAAGCAAAGCTGCTTGTGAATAGGGAGAATCAGGAGAGCAAGAGGTAGATGGGCTGATGAAATAAGGCTGTCTTTAACTGTGAATAAGTAATAGCATCACAGGAGGCATTCAGGGCAGCAATTTTGGGGGGATAAAATGAAGGTTAAAGAATTACATTCAGGATTAGGAAAATCAGAACCCCTAAGGTGTACTCAGCGAATGCTAGAGTTAAAGGGAAAGGCAAAACCAGGTGTGTCTGGAGTAATGTCTAGTAATTAGGTGTATGATGTATATGTGTATGACACACTATATCATCTTTTAACACCTGTGTCTATGGTATCTATTACATGTACACATATCATGTACATTGTATGCATTTATTAGGAGATTAGGTGTTACAATATATGCAGACTAATTCCTGGGATTTATGGAGGTGTTAGAAGTTGCTGTGCCAAGAAAAAGGTTTCCTCTGGCAGCTCTTTACTCAGGCTTTTCTGTTCCTCTGAGCAACTCGCTGTGAATGCAGCCTTTGTTGAGGCTGTAGGTTTGACTGGAGCTCCTCCTGCCTTCCCTTGAACGTTCAGGATGGTGCAGACTGTGTGAGCACGCAATGCAGATGCTGGTGAATGAATGAAGTGGAAAAGGAAGAACGAGGGAGCTTGTCTTTCTCATCCTATTAGGAAAGCGGAGGAAGGCGTTAGCAGCCTCCAGAGGGAGTTTCACTTCTCAGCTGGTCCCTAGGCATGGGGAGCTGATGCCTCAGGGAATCTCTTGACGTATGAGCCTATTTTACTCAGTTCTGTCATGATCCTTCAGAGGGCATTTGTTTCCTGTTTGGTTTGAAAAGATTGGGTTCACTTTATGCTAATTTTGTATGGGGGCATCAAACCTTGCAGAGGAACCAATGCACCAGAACAGACTCACTTGCAGCTCTGCTAGGAGCCTGTACAGCACTCTGCGTACCAGCCCTGAGCTCTGCAATGAACCTCCCCAGCAGGTCGGAGGCTGATCAGCTGTAACCACACAACCACATGTGTGGTGTGGGGACCAAAGAACGCAGTCATTCCTTTCCACTTCTAGAGCCCTATCAGGTCTGCTTTGTAAGGGTTGACTGAGTTGTTTTGTGAATCTCAGCAATAAAAATGTGTCCACAATCACCTGAATAATGGAAAGAAAAGATGAGAGCACAAAACGATTATGCGGATGAAAGAAAGGAAGACTAGTGGAGTCTGAGAGATGTGGGCCAGTGAGCAATGGGCCTTGTGGAGCAGAACGAAATGCATTATTATTTTTAATGGAAATTCAGAAAAGGCTTTATAGATGTGCTGGGGAAAGGGCGAGTAGAGAAACTGCTAATTCTATTTCATAAAGATGGTGGGAGTGAGTCTGCCTTTGTTCCACAGCTCAGGCAAACGGATGTGGCAGCTGGAAAGGACTGTCTGACAAGGGATGGGGGGCATCTCACGTGGGGATTGCACTTCACACCTGCCAGTTTGTCTTCCCACTTGTGCCACAGGAGTCTGTGGTGCTGGTGGGAAGCTCTGGGCTCCCTGTGGAGGGAAGGAGATGGCTCAGGAATTTAAGTGACAGGCTAATGCCCCTCTGGCTTGTCTCAAACCTGGTCACACTGCCTGTCTTCTCTGGCTTACCTGGACTCTAAGCAGTCTTTCTGGCCCAGGCCATGCTCCATCTCACATCCCGCCAGTATGCTTGAGGCTTTCTGCCCTCACCAAACTTTGGGGGGGGGGGATTTGCTATAAAAATAAAAGGGTCTCTGGAAACCAAGAGCTGACTGTTAAGAACATTTGCTCTGGGAGCATTAAGGGAGGAATTGCTGCATAGTAGTTTTGCCATCAGACCCAAATCTGTTTGGAGGTGTTCTACATAAGTAGGTTAACTGTTTCTTCCTAATTACAGCTAACTAAAGCTATGCTTAGCTTCGTGCTCATGAGTTACAGGGAGGGATCTCTGTGTTGGTTCTGATGCCATCACCAGGGAGCAGAAGCCCTGAGATTTTCACAGATGCTGAGATCCTCTCCTCCTTTCTTCTGGGTTGGGTACCTAAAGCTCAGTATGAAAAATGACAATGACCTGGCTAAGGGTATGTGATGGTGGTGTCATACCCATTGTGTTCAGTGCTCCTGACAGAAATGATCCCTATCTCATATTCCAGAGGCTGCTAGGGAGTATGACACAGATTTTGAAAGAATATATAATTAAAAAACTCTATCAGTCTGTGTCCGTGGGGAAAGCATTCCCAAGAAAAGCATTTGCTGAGAAAGAGCATGTTCTCTGCTTCAGGCAGAGCCAGAAGTAATTAAACATCCTGGTGAAACTCTGGGAGAGGGCAAACTTTGGGTAAGAGGCTGATCTCTTGGGTAAGAACCTCAAACCTGAGAATAAATGGTTCCAAGAGCGGTGGTTGGTGAGATTTTGCTATGGAGATGAAGGCACTGGAGGAGGTTTTACCCTTTTACTGGCTTAAGGCAGGGACAAGTGGCACTTGTGCTAACTCCCTCTTGAATTTGCAGGGAAAAAAGCTTGACTGTGGGATCCTCAAGGCAGTGAGTTATTCAGATGACCAGCAAAGAGTGAGTTAAGGAGTCAGAGATATCAGGCATCATCTGGATGAAGGTAGAAGCTTAGAGGAACACAGCTGGACTGAGCCTGCAGTTCTGTGCGTCAGATCTGAGGTAAAATGCAGCTTGTTGGTATGACCCAGTTCAGTTTCAGGAGCCAATATATGACGGTGAGAATGAAAGTGAGCACAAATACAGGCTTGAAAGACAAATCTAATGCCAGTTTAGCTTTTATGCTGCAGTTTTTCTCTATATCAGATGCTCACAAGGATGGATGTATACCATTCTCCTGTTTTTTGGAGGCCTTAATGCTGGTGGTGGGTTGTTGGGGAGTGAGATTTTTAAGTGTGAATTCCATGCACAGATTCTCCAGGGGCCTGCGCAGCACCTACTCAAGGCAGCTTCTGAGGCTGAGGGCTGGCTAAGCACCTAATGTAGATTGAGGTGGTGATAATGATCTGTGATGGCTGGTGGGGTGGTTATTTCTGGGGGATTTAACCACCCTGGATGCTCACCTTGTATAGCACAAGCTTCCCTAGCTTGAAGTGGCACTACACATTGTGGAGATGCTGAGGGCACCTGAACTACTGCCTAAGTTCCCTGTGCACAGCTGCCTGCCAGCCAGATGGTGCAGGAGCAGGGCAGGACTACTCTCACCTGATGAGAAATCAGTAACAAATAATTTATCTCAGGGTGCACTTGGCCACTTGTGCCAAGTCCTCTTCTACTGCAAGGTACCTGTGCCAGGATGGGCTGGACAGTCTGTTGGGTTACATATTGCCATTTTCCTTTTCTCTGTGCCTGTGTAAATACTGGGCATTCAGCCTGACCTTCACCTGGCATTTTAAGGGACAGTCTGAGCAGCGCCAGGGTCTTCATGAGTGATGCTCTGTGCTCTGGTACAAAACCAGGAGCATTTGCTTTTCACAAACTGCTCAAGCTGGATGTTGAGATGACGGGGCCAGGGCTTGCCTCCCATACAGCCCACAGACATGAAGCATTTGCTTTGTAATAGCCAGTGCTGAAGGCCTGATTTCTATGCAGGGTCTGTAGGGAGGGGGAAGCAAAGAACAAAAAGAGAAAGAGGGTTTAGGATTTGCTTTCTCCATGGCAGTTCATTCTGATCCTTGGTGCATGTGCTTGGGGAATGCAGGGATGGAGCGGATGCCACTGCTTCGTTCAGTGCTCCAGAAGACTAATGGACCTTGACAACTGCAGCACAACATGGAAACTATTAAAAAGGGAGGACTGATTAAAGCCCCGAACATCCCAGCATTCCCCTGGGCTCTTAACCCCGTGTTGGAGCGGAGCAGCCTCGCGCTGCCTCCTCCCAGTCTGCACAATTAACATCTCGTGTCACTAATTGATTCCTGTGGTGCTCACAGGACAATTAGAATTTAAATTGCCTTTTACAAAGGTCATGAAAACATGATAAAAGACGAATCTATTAGGAAGGATCACTGAGGAGTCTCTCTTCTTTTCTGCAGTCACTGGCTCTTGGTTGTCATACACACACAAGTGAGGTGAGCTAGGAGAGCAGTTCATGCCTTGGGTTCATTTCTTGATTGCAGTTTGTGGCAGAGGCTCAGCTCCTTGTGTCTTGTGACTATTCCTGCACTGAAGATGGCATTTAGGTTTTGTGTGCCTCTTCCAGAAGGGTTTTGTGTCTGTATGTGCTGTCCCCTCTCTGTCTTTCCTGATTAATGTTGAAATAGCTGGTTTTGCATTTCAATCTTGAATTCGCTGTGGGGAGAAGGGCAGGGCTGTTTGCAATGGAGGGTGAAAGATTTGCCTTCACAGGGCAAAGCTGTCCCAGTACCAGCCTGTCTTCATTCCCAAAGGGTGTAGTAATGGATTAAAACCTGACACAACTCCCTGGAAACCAAAGGCTGTGACGGAAGGTGCAGCTGGAGCTCCGTCTGCATAAGGATGCATATAAGGATCTGAGTACATGGTTCAGTCACTCCAGCTTTCTGTGATGTAGTCCTCAATAAAGAGGTCCTAGAAGAGAATGCATGAGCATAAGCATGTGAAAGCATTGCTCCTAAGCCCATGCTTGCAACTTTCTCCATCTGCATCTGATACTTCTAGGAATGGCATTATGACTTTAGAAACCTGTGGAACTCCCATGTGAAACCAACACATCTGAGCTGGGTGCAAACCCTAGATACAGGTGCCTGTTGCATCATGGCTTGGCAAGCTGTCTGAATTCTGCCTCCAAAGTAGAATATGGGTGTTTGGAGCGAGCTCCAAATGGGGAGCTGGTATTTTGCTGGCAAATGGGAATATGCAGAGTTGTTACAGTTATGGTAACACTCCTTCCTCTCTGTCACCCTCATACCTCAACAGTGGGAAGGGAGTTAAAACCTTGTGTGTCAGGTTTAAGGCAACATCTTGTAGTTCCAGTAAATCGGCCTGGAATGGATCCTGGCAGGTTACCTAATTTATCTACCTTCTCCAAGGCAGTATAAGGTCTACCTGTAATCTGTTATCCAGGAAACCTCTCATGCAGGTTCCTTTGTGTTCCAGTGAGGACTGGGATGGGGGTTAGATTACCCCTTGTGGGATTTATCGTATCACACCCGGTTCTGCCTCAGAGGCATTGCTCTAGACTAGCTGTATTTCAGGTCTGGATGCAGTGAAAAGCAAGCTTAAATCCTGCAGTTTAGTTGTTTCTCTTCTGTCATATGCCCCAAGCATGGGTTTTGACAGGGAAAACACAGTCTGAGAGCCACTGCTGTGGTCCAGAACCAGCCTTCTGTAGCTACAGCAATATTTCATGCTCGGAGAGAAAATCTAGCCAGAATATCCACTGCCCATCCCATCCTGTCCCAGTGGCATCCCATGAGCAAGCAAGCCGGCTGGCTGTTTGAAGAAGTCGTGTCCTTTCCAAGTCCTGCCTTTGACTTCTTGCTATTCTGGTTATTGAAATTGATTTTGCGCTCCAGGCATGGGATTTTCCATTGCCAAGTTTAATGTTGGAGATAATAGAAATTATGTTTCCACTTGCACATAAATCTCAGGGCTGTTTGTGCTCAGATGACTGGACAGTAAGTACAGGTGAAAATTGCTCCTGTGGCTGTCTCAGTAAAGTGTATTATTGTTTAAGGGTTTATAAAGTGTGTTTAACCAGTTTACACATTTCTAGCAGCCACTGGGTAGGTTGTTATGGGGGGGGTTATGAGAATAAATCTAAACCTCTAAGCAAAGCGTCTAATTTCTCCTCTTGGCAGTGTGGTAAATCAGCTGGCTGTGGATGTTGGCCACAGAGTGAGCAGCACGACCACCCGGCAGTTGTGCTGTACCCCTCGGCAGTGCTCGCTCTGCAGGTTTGTGCTTGGAGAAGCCAGCCTGTGCCACAGATCACAAGCATCTCTGCTCTCACACACCTCCTCATGTGGGGCAAGCGTCAGGCTTTGTACTGACTGCAGCACAGGCTGGTCTGCTCTAAATCATTAGTCAGTGCACATAGGACCTGGCTTTGAAAAGCTTGGGAAAGAACAAGCAAAGGTGAGTCTCTTGAGCTTTAAGGGCAAAACAGTCTGAGAAGGTTCCTCAGCTCCCAAGAGCTAATGGAGATCATGCCGTTTGCGTCAGGCCCATAGAGATCAGTTACTGAATTGTGGCCTGAAGGCACTCTAGCCTTTGGGGTCCCCATGTCCTAACCCGCCAGCTTTTTCTGCTCCCAGGAGGAAGAGGGACTTTGCTGTTCCTTTTCAGGGTGCACAAGAGAATCTCACACTCTACAAGCATAAAGGAGTGGGAGGATGAGCTCTGGAGGATGGAGGGTCTAGAGCATACATCCACTTCAGTTAGGTTAGACCTGAATCTGCTCAGCTCTGCAGTCCTCACCTGGGCAACAGTCCTGTAATCTAAAGGCCTTGATCAGCTTCCCAGCCAGCTCTGTGTAACCCAGCCAGCTGGCTGCCAACCAGCCCTGCTGCCATCTGCTACCCTGCGCCTCTGTCATGTCTGGGACCTCGCTGCCGAAGATGCTGCTGTTCTTCCTTCCTGGGGGAAGCCCAGACCTCGATAAGTCAGGTGTTCTCCAGGCAATACTCTTCCTGCAATGAAGTGCCAGACTCAAAGAGCCAGGGCATGCTGCGTGGTGATTAGAGCACTGCAATGAGCGAGTGTATGCAAGACGCTTCTTATGCGGCTTCCTGCCCGCCTTGAACCCCTATTCTCTTATGCTTCGCACGTCTCTTGTCCTTGGCTCAAGGAATATCATTAGTGTGTGTCAGGTAGTGTCCAGCATGGTGAAGCCTCAGCCTACGTGTTTTAGGGTATTGCTGAACAGTTAAAAACGATGTGCTTAGCTTATTTTTGCGCTTGCATGCATTTGGCAGTGTTGCCTTTCCAGATTACATTGCTTTCCTCCCAGAGAGCTTAACTTTGGCTGGGAGCAAAGGGGCTCAATTTATCTCTTCCTTACCTCGCAGGGGTTTGGTGAAGCTCAGCTAGCAAAAACTTGTAAATTGCTTGGAGATCATTAGAGGAAAAGTGCTGTAGAAGAGCAAAGTATTATTTATTAATGTGCCTCTGTCTTACAGTGCCATAAATATCAGGGTTTTAATTGTGCAGGCTTGTAATCTGAGTAACTTCCTGGATCTTTGCTTTTCCTTTTGTTTTTTCCCTTTGATCACTGTGGTAAATAATTTCATGGAGCAGTCACTGCGCAAAGCGATGCAGGAGTGGTGTTAAAAAGCCAAGTCTGTTAGGGGTAGAAGGCAATGGGATGCCACAGGATGACTCTCAGCTTCCCTTTGGCTGCTCTAATCTCCGCTGCCTCAGTCTTATCCTCTGCATCTAAACTTGCTTTTCCTCTGTCCTCATTTAAAATCTCACCTCTGCTTACGATGGGAGGGTGTGAAGCAGTATTACAATACTGAGCAGAGATCTTACACTGCAAGGGGCTCTGGGTCACTGCAGCAACTCCGGCCGTGCACGCTTTCAATTCACAGTATACCCACTTTGGGGCAGGACATGAACAATGCGGCTGAAGGGCAGAGCGGGGAGAAAATCCTTCCCCTCATCCCACTAACACCACTTGGCAGGGGACATGGGAGCTGGCAGTGGCTGAAGGGCTGCACAGCCTGCCGAGCTCTCCAGGGCATGGTGGCAGCTCCTTCTCTTGCAGCCCATTTAAAGCAGGGTGTGAGCTGAATGTAGTTGCTCCAGGAGGAGTCTGACCACTCGAGAGACTGTTAAATCTCTCTTGAGGAAGTGCTGAAGTCGGGGGTTTAATCTGCATCGAGAGCTGTCTCCAGACAGGTGATATGAGGGGTGTATCAGCTGCCATCTCGCCCATCCCAGCGGTACTGGGCTGGGATCTTCCAGGTGCTTATCTCTGAGACTGGGAGAAGGCGGCAAGCCTGGTATTGCAGCAGACTGATCTTCAGAGGCTGATGTCAGATGCTGTGCGTGGTGGGATGATATCAAGTGATCCAAAGAATGACGTCCAGTGCTGTGGTGTGTGGGCTTAAACCCAAACCCTTTGTGCAGCATTTCTAGTGTGCAATGAGGAAATTCCTTTCCTCCTTCTCTCAGTCTCCCTCTTTTTGCCTGTTTTTAGTTGCCTCAAAAGCATGGCAAGGCTCAGTCTGCTCCTGTTTTCCCAAGTGTATGGGCAGCCAGCTGCTTGATCATGCATTTCTAAGCTCTGGGATAGGCTGTGCTAATACATTGTTATAGGCCTCTGAGATTACTCTGTTTCATACAAAATTCAGCAGAAGCAGCAGCAATTGTGTGTGTTTCTATTCCTTCCCAGCTCTGGCAGATCATCACCAGCTTTTATAATGTTTGCACTGGCTGTCAGTGAAATATAGAAACTATCTAAAGACTTTGCTTTCTTCTGGGAATAGATATGAATAGCACAATGCTCTGCCCTCCACATCTCCCACACTGCTCATACTCCCTGCTCCATCTCAAGCTTGCTGCAGGATTCTGATGATTGCAACATAACCATCTGATATCACCCCCAAGGAGATAAAATCCCATATACATCAGTATTGCAAGGAAACCTTTGGGTAGAGTGAAGAGCATGTCTCCAGATAGTCCTGTGGTATTATACCTCATGTGTGGTTATCAGGCAAGTTCTCTCTGGTCATCACAAAGGCATGGAGAAAGGAAGAATATCTGCTGTTGTGACCTTCACACTGGGACCATCACTGAAATCCTTAGTCTCCAAGGGTTGGCAGCAGAACTTCAATCTACATCGAACTTATCCCTCAGTCGTAACCATCTGCCTTTTTTGCTGCCTCAGACAGTCTTAGTCTCATTCAATTAGCAGCATTCCCTCAGGGATACAATTGTGCCACCTGAGAGAAGAAGGGGAACCAATGGTCTGTGCTTCAAGGGAGGAGAAGGAGTGTCAAGTCCTAATTCAAGCACGGTGGCAGTCTGGCCTTTCCTCATGAGAGAGCTCTAACATGTTTTAAGAGAGGAAGTCACTAATCTGCTGCTGCTGATACAAGCATCACTTCCTGAGGCTTGGGGTGAATGTGAATGCATCTGCAAATGCTGAGGGCCAGGATATGTGTGCCAGGGAAAGATCTCCAGTAATGATTGCCCATTACATGGGCAACATCAATCAAGACAAGCCCTAGTTCCTTTAGCTATGGCAGCAGTCTTCAGTGCCAGTGATTCACACACTGTTTTGTTTCAGATACGTGGTCGTTCTTGAGAAGATGCATTTTAAGTATAAAAGGTCTTTAAAGAGCTGTGTTTATGCTTCTAGAAAGGAGATCCATGTTTCAAAGGTGTAGATGAAACAACATCAAAGTGAAAAGGGAAGAAAACAGCTCAATTTTTGACTCTGAAGATCCGAGAAGTATTTTGAAACCTAGAGAAGAGCTTTGCAATGGGAAATGTGCTTTCCTTACGCATTTTGGCTGAGATTTCCAAAGATCTTTGCAACATGGACACAAGCTGGAGCCTGGGGGGAGAGTAGTGGTGGACTGGATGTGGAGGAGCCTCAGCAATTATAGTGCTGCTGCTTTCACTGGGCAAGCTTTGGTGTTGCAGGAGGGAGAGACGGAGCATGGGTAGCAACAGAAGAAGTTGGTATTCACAAGGACGCCCTCAGCAGTATCTGTAAAGCCAGGGACAGTGATTGGACTTGGCCTGGGCTTTACTGAGGATGTGTGTAGAATTCAAGAGTTGACTGAATTCATACATTGAACAAGGCCTGATGAACACCTGAATCCTGTTGCAGCTCAAGATCCTTCACCAAAGGAGTGATCTCTGTGCCTGTGGGATGGCTTCCAGCCTTGCCTGGTGCTGAAGAGGTGGAGATGGAGACTGGTTGTGCTAGGGCCTTGCTCATGCAATGCTTACTAAAGTCACAGAGTTAATGCCTAGTAGGAGCTGGTGTAGGCTGTCAGCAGTGATACCACCCTGTACTGCCCAGCCCAGCTCTGAGCAGGCCTGGGCTCTCAAAAGCATTTACATGATCAAGCTGTAGCAACTTAAGACTCCTGCTTACTTGTTTCTGCTGCCTGCCCTTCATCTGATGGTTGGTAACTGATCTCTTCAGTGAAGGGACTTTGAAGTTATGAGACTTTTTAAGGTAACGGGGTGAACTGCATGGCGAAACCTACCAGGAGTGCTCAAACGGCCATCTCTGATCAAAACTGGTGCATAGAAGGCAAGAGGCAGTAATTTGATCAAGGTTCTTGGAAAAAGTGTTGGTATTTTTGCACTTTGCTATTGCTGTTGCTGGCAGAAGATCTGTGGGCAGGCTGAGGAGCCTGCTGGTAAGAGCATCGCTGTCTGGACTAAGGAGTCCATCAGCATTCAAACTGTGGCTGAACTTGATTCCAACCCCTAGAATATAGCACAGTTTGGGACTCCGTGCTGCTGGCATAGTCATATTTATGACTGGAATTAATTGGTTTCATGTCAAAGACCAGATGGAATAACGTAAGAGGGAGAAAGAGAGGAGGGCCTGTGGTGCAGATCTGGTTCTCTTACGTTTGAAGAGCTCTGCAAGCCCCTGTGGTTGCTGCTGCTGTGTTCAGGAGCAGTGAAATAGTTAAGGTGCGTTGGACAGGCTGCTTTAGAAATCCAATATGGGAATAACGGGCTCTTAAGACTGGGGCTAAACTGTAATGACAGGCTTATGTGGACAAAGCCAGTGGGGAAACCTTAATTTCACCAGGGCTCAGGAATGGAGAAGCAATGAAAGCTGGCACATGATTCTGTTTCCACTTATGAAGCACCCATCTGCCTTTTTAAAATTCAATTTCTGGGAATGGTGAGTAAGGCTGGGCCAGTTCTTTGCTATTAGACCCATGCCATTAACATCCCAGCGCTTCACTGTATCGATAGCATGCACTGAGCCAGGACCATCTCTCAAGCAGGATTGGCAGAAATTGATATTAATAAATGGATGTAATATTCTTAAATTTGTATTCCTTCCCAGGACTCACAGCGACCCCAAAGGGCACAAGAAATAATAAGTAAAGGCCTAATTCATTATTTATAACCAGGCAAACCAGAGAAGTAACTCTGGGAGATTACCTGGATAATCCAGCATTAGCATCTTGTTTCAGAGATCTTTATTAGGACTCAGGAAAGGCTTCAGAGAGAGCAAAGATGATACAGCAAATCATACACTAGCCTTTGACCCTGCCTCGTGCCCTGGCCTTATAATTTACTTTGGGATGGGAGTGAGTTTGAGAAAGATAAACACTGTTGGGCAAAGAGAGAGGAAATGAGCCTGAAGAGGGGCAGAACCATTTTAAACTGCTTGAAGTGGATTTCAAGTCATCAGCAACGCTGCCTTTGCAGTCATGCACCAGGAGCAGTGTCGCGCTGCTGGCTCTTCTCTTGCCTCCTCTGTGGGGAAAATGAAATTTGGGAGGCACTCCTCAATCTTTTAGACTCTGTTTTACAGAACAGAAAGAGTAACCTCCCCCCCAGAGATCAGGCTGATGAGGTTAATCTTTACGTGATGCTTTGAGGTTAAAACACATCAGTTCTTTTAGTGCAGTGTCTGTTGCTCTTCCTCAGTGCAGGGACAGACTTTTGGCCCTTTGAAAAATGACTGCTTCTCTGTCCTGTCCCTTGTTGTTTTTGTATGTGGATGATTTTGCAGAAGGAGGGGACCAGTTGCTGAACTGCAGGTTGAGAAATATAGTCCTCATTGGGTTTTGGTTTTGTTTTCCCCTGAGGAAGTTTAGGATGATCTCGGGATGCAGGACTGGAACCAGCTAGAAGGTCATGACTAGATTTGTGCATGAAGATGCAGAAGGGGGTGCCGTGGGACAGAGAGGGAGACCCTCCTTCTGAGATCCCCAGCTCAGTTCTGCAGGTGGGAAATGTTTGAGTAAGTTATGGGAAAAGGACTTGATGTGTGTTTAGTCCTGATGATGCCTCCAGCTCTTTATGCTCTGCTGAGCAGTCCTTTATTGCCTAAAGAGCTTTGCTTTTGTGTCCTAGTAGTAAGGAGGTGGGAGATACACGCCTTGGAAAACTCACAGGGGCTCCTCTCTGGATGGCTTTTGGATTGGGCCTCTTACTCATCCTAGGTCTTTGCATTCATGGGTGGTGCAGGTATATGGGCAGACCATTCAAACAAGGACCAGAACAGGCTGTCAACAGTTAATAGAGTAGCAGTGCAACTACTTTGCATTTATATTGTCCTTCCCTCAGAGGATCTCAAAGTGCTTCCAAATATTAACTAATCCCCACTAGACCCCTGCCAGGTAGGTGTTGCCAGTAATAAGCCCATTTCAATTGAGGAAGGCTGAGGTGAAGCAGTGTAATGGGTCCGTAACAGGTCAGTGGCAGTGCTGGGAATGAAGCCCAGGACTCCCCAGTGCCAGTCCTTGGCTCTGCTACACTTCTCTTTACTTCTTTTTCATCTGAACGGATTTACCCATCCCTAATGTAAAGCAGATCAGATCACCCACCACGTCTGCAGACACGAATTTCCTTTAAACACTAGCTGTCAGCGGGCCTTTTTGTGAGGAGGAAAGAGAATATTACCATCTGGGATATCATATCAGCACTTCGAGAAATATTTGGTACAGGATGTATCCAATTATGAATGAGCTAGAAGCCTGCAGTCTAACAAAAGCAGGTGGAACCTTATCAGCAGCAATGAACAGTTTAGGAAGAGAGTTAGCAGGATTATTAACCCTCCTGCAATAGAGTCTGCCTTCCAAAAAGGAAAATAATAATGTCCATCACTGAAATAATTAACAGAGAAACAATTTGCAACACTTACTTAAATGAATAAGAATATGCTAATGCAGAGTTAGGACTGCACAAAGGCTTCTATCTGAAGGGGGCTACAAGGATGCTGAAGAGGGACTCTTCATCAGGCACTGTAGTGATAAGACAAGGGGTGATGGGTTCAAACTGAAGCAGGGGAAGTTCAGGTTAGATATAAGGAAGAAGTTCTTTACTGCGAGGGTGCTGAGGCGCTGGCACAGGGTGCCCAGAGAAGTGGTCAATGCCCCATCCCTGGTAGTGTTCAAGGCCAGGTTGGACAGGGCCATGGGAGACATGATCTAGTGTGAGGTGTCCCTGCTCATGGTGGGAGGTTGGAACTGGGTGGTGTTAAGGTCCTTTCCAACCCAAACCATTCTGTGGCTCTACTACATTGCGTGCTGAGTATGCAGTTTTTATACATCCATAACTTTGTTAAATCAAAGCCAAACTTCTACCAGTTTAGGAAAGCACAGGCTCCTCATTGAGGCTCCATGTGCCAGGTTCCAAGCACCAGCCATGCTTCCTGGCCAAGGGGCTTTTGGGGCTTGTTGTGGAGCTTGTGCTTTATTTCTTTTCCCCAACGTGTGCTTTCCATCATTCTGTAACTCACAAGCTGAAGTGATTTTCCTGAGATGATTCACAACACTTCAGCTCCGGGAAAACATTAGATTGTGAAGTACTTCTTGAGAAGTGTATTGAAATGGACCGAGGAGAAGTGTCTCCCAGCTGTACCTGCTGAGGGTGCTGGCAGCTTCGCCTGTGCTGAGCTTGTCATGATGGGAGTTGCATTACTACTACAAATTGTGCCTGGAAGCAATGGACACTATACTGCTGCCAGAGCCCTGCTGTGATTCCAGATATACCCACTACCAATGGTACCTAAGTTACTGGGTCTTGATATTGTTGTGGCACCAGTTCTGTGTCACTTTGTGTGGCCCAGCTCTCCCAGTTGCTGATGTGGCCTTGTCATTTTAGCGGAGGGTTGGCAGGAAAGAGAATCCAGTCCTTTCCCTGAAAGGGCTCATGCATGTGCTGAGGTGGGAAAGGGGATGAAGTCTTAAGACTGTTTTGAGGGTCTCCAAGTGCTTGCATGGTCTCTGTGCTGTCTGCCTGCCTGGGATATATTGAGGAGTGCAAGCTGGTTCTGCCCTCTTCTGCTGCTGTGTGGCTGTGTGTCATGGGCCCAACTCTATTGTAGGAGAGTGGTAAATTTGGTGAATTTAGGGGAGTCCTGTACCTGAAATAGTGACAAAATTGGGGTAGGACTGAATTGGAAAGGTGCTCCTGATCCCATCTGCTGCTTGTCTCTCAGGATGAGGTCCTTTCTGCTCCTAAAGATGACAGAAGGAAAAGAAGTTAAAAGGAGAACACTTTAAAGCTGCTTTTGGTATCTTCTTTCCTGGCTTTCCTGTGCCAACACAGCTAGGTTTCTGAAGGTGCTGATAGTGGGTGGCCTGTGAGCCTCTTCTAGTATCGTAGAATCATAGAATAGTTAGGGTATCAACCCACAAACATTACCTAGTGACACATAAAATGTCCTATTAATATCTATTGGGCTTTTCTGGGACTGCTTCCCTTGGGATGGGAACTCTTTGGGTTTTAGATTTACTTTTTCAGTGGTGAGGGGATGCCATTCACCACAGAAGCATTTCCAAACCAATAGGACCCCTGTTGCAGAAGTGAGCCCTCTTCTGGGTTAATGGTATTTTAAGTCAAATATAGACATACTTATGCTTGCAGTGAATGCAGTACACTGAGCTGAGAAGCATGCATGATAGCAGCAATGCTTTCCTGGAAAATGCTATTAAATACAGCCCATGTTCTGGACACACCAATATCTGGCTTTTAAACCCGTTCCTGTTACTGCAGGTTTCTCTGCTGAGAGCCCCAGTGGCATTCCTTACATCTACTACTATATGCTTGGAGCTGATGAACATCTAGTTCTAGGGTTGGGATGTGGGAACAGGGGGATTTGGGTGAGAAGGGTGGATTGGGCTGAAGAACACATGCGTGCAGCTCCAGGATGAACATACACCAGTGCTCCTCCTCCTCCTCTGCTGTTCGCAGCACTCAGGCTGGCTTCAGCAGGTGGGCACTGTGGGAGAAACATGACAAGAGTGTGGGAAGAGGCGTGGATGGTTCTTGTGCCTGCTTGGCTGAGCTCTGTGCTTATTTTTTCCTCCTTATAAGAAGGGGGGAGAGAAATTCCTGCTAAAGTCCCAGGCACAGGGATTTGAAGGGAAAAGTATGGCAACAAGAGGGAGGAGAACACGTGAGAGTGAGTTTTAGCTGCTCATTTGAGTCAACATGAACCAGCTCAAAAGGCTCTGGCTCTAACACAGAATGTCTTACCCCCGTGCTGCCAAAATGCACGCTTTTGTGTATGCTAGCTACTGCTTCATGGCTCTTTTAAGGCTGAAATGATAGAGAATTCTTTCCCATGGCATACAGTTGCTGGGGCTGCAGGCTGTTTGGTGGTTCTAACACACCATAGGCTCAGGTGCTTAGGTAAATATTGCCTCTTCCTTGTCTGAATCAATACCCATGCTGATCACTTTGTGAATTGATGTGCTTTGATGAGAGAAGAGGGTGCAGTTTGCTGTTGCACAGGCATTCTGGAATATCTTTTTCTTCATATTGTTTTGCTTTTATGGGACTCTGGCCCATATTCTGCAAATAACCCTGAAATTTTAAATAGTTAAATAGAGTTGGCCAAATTCTTCCCTTGGAGATACCCACGTCATTCCCATGGCTTTGCTGAGAACCCAGAATGCGTTTCTGAGGACAAGCTGAAGCCCAACAGAGCCATTTCACTCCAGGCGTAACACTGTTCAAAGTCAATGGAAGCATGATTTGAGCACATTGTGTTTATATTTTTACAAGTGTTCTTTCTATATTCCTTTATTTCCAGGCTAGAATCCAGCCACGTAAATGCCAGGCACAAAATTGCTGTTTTCCTCTTAACTCTTGTTTTCAGTGAGCTGGACTTGCGCTTGAGGTGTGGGATGGTGACAGTGGCAAGGTGAGGATGTGTTCCGGACACTCAAACTGAAGAGAGCATAAAGTAGGGAAATTGGCCTGGATTTTGGGGGTAATAAGGTTGCCTTAATTTGCTCCCGCTGAAGCTGGCTTATAACATTGTCTTCTCCCCTGGCAGAATGAAACTGGAGTGGATTGCCTTGGGAAAATCTCAGTGATCCCCCAAAAAGATCAGTTTCTGACCAGCTGCAATGATGTTCCTCCCAGGTTGGCTGTCTTGAGGTCAGCTCTAACACCAGATTGACTAGATAGAGGTTTAATGTTCTCAGGCTAGTGCTTGTGTCTCCATCATGTTTGGCCAGGGTGGTAACAGCCTCCAAGCTGCAAATTCCACCTGCATCCCTGAGTCTCTCCTGTCTGGTCTCTCTTGCCGTGTGTACTCAGGGCTTTTTGCATACTTCCGTGTGCTGAGATGCTGTGGGAGCTTTTTCTGGCCAATTGTAGGACAATGTGTCTCTTAAGAGAAGCTATGAAAAGGCTTTGGAAGGCTACCAAGATGAGAGCGATCTGGACTGCTGAGAGGAAGCAGAATGCGGCATCTAATCTTTACTCACACCCACAACAAATATGTGTCCAGACTCGGGCTGAGAGCTGTCTGTGTAGAAGATGGGGCATTATGTGCTAAACCCTGGGTCAGAGGGAGCCCAGCGTGCACTGTGGTCATGCTTTCATTACTCCACTATCTGGGGAAATGATTTGGCACCCGTGTGATTCTGTTGTGAAGGCAGTTTCAGGCGAGCAAGTCCAAGGTAGTCAGAGCAGTTGGGCATGTACAAAGGGTCTGGGCATGTGCCGCAAATCCTGTTCTTGGACATTAAAAAGGTACTCTTGGCAAATTCAGCTGTCTCCTCAGCAACTGGCAAGGTGACAGGGAAACGGGCCAGGCACATTTCCAACTGGCTTGGTGGTAACCCTGATTTAAGATGAATATTCCCTGTCAGATTTATTTAGAGGCTAGAAATATGTACTTCCTGGTCTTTCTCTTCTCATTGTTTTGCTGCCTGCTTCTTGCCATCCTATTTCCTGTTGATTTAAGGCAGCCTTTGGCTTGGATGAGCGTAAGCTGCAGTTACACAAGACATGAGAGCACCCAGACGAGTTCCCATAGGAAAAGCTGATGCCTTGGGAATGTCCCTGCTTCCCTGTCCCATGGTACTTTTGGGGTGGGCTTACTATGGTGGCTGAAGACTTGTCTACCTGTCAGTGGCAGTGTTAGGGGGGCCCTTGCTCTCCTCCTATCCAAGCTGTGCTCTGGAGGAGCTTGTAAGGTAAGAGAGGACTTTGGTGCAGGCTGTGCCCCAAACCAGGCTCCCCTTCTGTGTCCTGCCACATCTAGTGCCTGCTGTCCTTAATCCATTGTGAGGTCATTCATGTTCTTTTCTCCACACTGCTACTGTGCTGTAAGGAGGAGCCTGCTCCCTTTGTCTTTGGGCAGCTGGAGAAGCATAAGACAACTCTGAACTCAGGGCTTCATATTGCAGCTTCTCCTCCAGAGATCTCAGGACAACTGTTGGTTTGTACCTGGTCTTTTTCATAGACATTTGCTTGGGGAGATCACTATGGCCTAGGCACACTTGGATACCAACAAGGGAAACCCATTAAGCTGAAGTTTTGTAGCTATACTTTTAGAGGTGCAGCTTTGCAGTAGCAAAAATGCATCCATGGGTGAGTAGGTCTCACTGCATATCCAGGGTGCACAGGACAGAGGGGTAATGGCCTGTGCTAATAATGGAGCTGATGCAGCAGGAGGATGCACAGGGACTGTCTGGTGCCAAAACCTACACGTTTTTGACTTGTACACCTTGTGAGGTTTCCTCAGTGAGGTGTGGATTGCTGCAAAATGAGTTGCAGACGTCTGACAGCGGCCTTGCTAATCCAATTCACAATCAGTCCCTGGGCTCCCAAGGACATGAGGAGCACAGGCTGAACCCTGCTTCTGTAACCTCTTATGGAGAGAGGCAGTGTGCTTTCGAAGCCATGAGGCTGCTGTTATTGCCCCATGCTATTTCCATATTGTTCAGCCTAAAGACCTTGAGGATGATGCCAGACACTTCACTGACCTTGCAGTACATCCCAGAGCTCTACAATCTGATATTAATTGCAGTGAAGCTCTATATCAAAGCACAGATTTGCCAAGTTACCATGGGGCTTTCAGTGCTTGATTCACACTAATTTAAAGTGGAACTAGATATTCCCTCAAGCAGCTTTGGAAATCACATAGAAACAGAAAGAGAGGAATTCTGCTGAATATGTCCTGTTTAGCCAGGGAGCTATCTAATGGTCACCTGTGTGAACTACAAAGGGCTGTTGGTACTGCTTGTTGTGAGCTGCACCTTCTGCTCTCCACATTTTTGCCCAGCTCTGCTTTATAATAGGCCCTATATATATATAGACCCTATATAATAGCCCCTTAAACGTTGTGACACCTCTATATGCAGAGCCTGATTCTTTCTCACTTGGCTTAGTCCACTGGTTTGTGCTGCTGTCTTACACTGTCGTCTTGCACTTGGGTCACCCATAGAACTTCTTGGCTTTTGTAGCTTGGCAGGACCTGGCAGTCTCATGGGGCTGGGTAACCATCTCATTAAGCAGTGATGTGGCTTTGCAGGACTTCTGCTGGGATAGACACTGATCCTGGGATGGTTCTGCGTGCTAAATCCTTTTTCCAGGGAGAACCCAAAATGTACTCTAAGCATGGGCATCAGCAGGTAAAGTGATGATCTTCCGACACATTGGGAAGTTGACTTTGTTGTGACTGCTCACTGGTTTAGTGAAGTAAGCTGGCTGAAAGAAGAAAGTCTCCTTCAAAGTTCCCTGGAAGTTGCTAGACATAAACTATCTGCAGCCAAAGCTGGTCATTGTAACTGAGCCTGTGCTCAGCATCCCTGTAGGACTGAGGTCACCTCTCTGAGTGTCCTACAGCAAAATCTCCTAGGATTCTCAGCAGAGAAGATGTTGTTCCTACGGTCCCAAGATAGATCCTTCCACTATAGTGCCTGCTGGAAGTTGTCGCTTCTCTTACTCCTGCTGCTGAAGCAGGAAATGGGGTCAGCGGGTCACAGAGGTGCTTTGTGTGCCATGGGCTCCAGGCCTGTCCTCTCTGCACCAAAACGGGAAGCTGCTTTTAAGTCATGGCTGTGCAGGCAAATGATCTCAGTGGGGCTTGGAGGAAGAGATTGGCACGAGGGACTCCTGTCTCGTGTGAGCAGGAAGGATTTTCTGCCTCTCTCCAGGGATTAGTATTGATCCTCCGCCTTCTCTATCTTTCAATTTACCTTTTCTCCCCTCCTGTCATCTTCCCTTCCTCCTTCAGCACCTGCCATCTCTTGCAGCTTCCTCCTCATCTTAAAATCAGTGCCCTTTGGCAGCAGCTCTGGAAGGAAAGAGCAACCTCAAGCAGCCCAGTTCCGTTCAAAGAGTCTTCCTCATGGAAAGGGGCAGCAGGTTTGGCCCCTGGAACACAGCCTTTCCCTGGCAGGGCAGTGAGTGCACTGACAGATTTTCATTGCTCTAACCTGGGTTTTCCATCCCCGCCTCAGCCCATCAGTCCTGGAGCACTGTTTAAGGCCTGGGCTTCAGTTCTTTCCTGAGCTCCAGTGTACCTGCTCCCAGCTCTTTCCTGCATGGAGGATGGATTGCCCTCAGAACTTGCTTTTGCCTGATGATCTGTTGATAGGACCCTGTCTGCCTGGCTCAGGTGCTGTGGTACTGTATCCTGTTGGGGAGGTTGTTGCCCAGTCTGGCTCATGGCTCGTTGCTTCCAGGATTGTATGCATTCATGGTGGAAGAGCTGGATCTTGCTGTTTCATGACGCTCCTTTGAGAGCTTAAACTGGGAGTAATTCTGTCTTTCGAGCTAGATAGAGACAAAAAGCACCCCAGAGCTTAGTCTCATTCGTGGGCCTAGGATCTGGTTTTGCTATGTTAATGTTACTGGCTTGGTGACTATGTGCTGTGTGGTCTGCACGTGAGCAGGTAAGTGTCCTGGAAGCAGTGTCCATTGCCTGTACACCCAGGCTGTGCAGTGCTGGTGGCAGTCCCAAGCAGTACTAAATTCCATTTCCCTTACATCTACAAAGCGGATGCAGTCAAATAAAGCTGTTCTGACAGCAGCATTTAATAGCCTTGCTGTCTGCAAAACCCTGGGTTCCTGTGCTCGCTGACAATGAATGTGTGTTTTCAGAAAGCTGAATTTACTGTCTTGAAACTAGATTTACAACCTAACCCTCTGCTGAGTATCTGTATACACAGGCTTGTATGAAAGACAGTGGAGGGGAGGATGTTTGCATGTTCAAACATACCAGCAGGAAAAAGGCAGCAGCTTTTGTGCATCTTGGTGTACTGAAGTCAGGATACAGTCAACTCCTCCATCCTGGGGGTAAGGAGGAAGGCAGCAAAGGGAGGCCAAGCCAAGGCAGTGGCAGCCAGACAGTGCTGTTGTTCTCTGTGGTGTGGGAGAGATATGATTGAGGACCTGCTACAAGTTGCAGTGCATGGAGCTATGCCTTGTGCACAGTCCAATGGGCTCTTCATCTTCTTAGTGCTTTGCTCTGTCCTTACAACATCCTCAAGCTCCTAACACATTTATGCCGGTGAGGAAGGTGCAAATGGTGAGTAGTGGGTGTGTTTTGAAGATGGGATATGAGCCTCTCAGGTGTCTTTAGCCCTTAGAGTCACTAATGAGGATCACTGTGCATCAGGGCCAGCTTCAAGGTTACTAACAAGAGATCTCATTCTGCTTTCTCCCTCCTGATTTGGGGAAAGTTGTGGCAGGGAGGAATCTTGGCACTCTGCCTCGTTTCACTTCTGTGTTCTGTTTTGGCTGGTACAGCCATGCTCATTTCTGCCTTAACAGATTAGGTGCTGTCACTGCACACAGTTGCATCCCACCCTAGGGGTGGCTGCATATTGGTGATTCATACTACCCCAGAGGACTGGCTACTTCTTATTCCATCAATTTGATGGAAAGAAGCAGTTGAACTTGCTGTTTGTACCATTATAGAATGCCTGCATGGCAGAAAGCTGTATTTGTAATTAATATCTAATAATCTTATAATAAATAATAATAGCTAATTAATATCTATTTGTAATTAATAATACAAGGACATCAGACAGTCATCTTTCATTACTATATGGGGATTGTCTCTTCTTCTGCAGCTTCCGTGGCTGGCCTTTCCTTGATGATGTGCCTAATAGCCAGGTAGGGGCAGTCAACTGTCCTGACAGCACTGAAACTCGAACAGAAGTGATTGAAGCGTGCTGTTTGGTGAGGGAAGTATTGCAGCATTCCTTTTCTTGCTTAATACCTAAATGGAACTTCCAGTCAGCACTTCAGGTAGGAAGTTGTTCTAGCCCAGTTAAGGCAAAGGATTTGTTCTGGTGTTTTTCCTAAGGGTATCACGGGTCCTCTTGGTGGGCAAAGTTGGTGTGGGGAAGACATGCTTCTCAGGCCATAATTCTCTCTCTGTGCCAGGGTTTCTTGGTCCATTTAGCAGCAGGTAACTCATCTTCATTGTAACATCAAGGACAAGGGACTGGTTTGCAGATCGTTTTCCCAAGGACTTCATCAGCCTCTTGCTTTTTTCCTGCCTTACCACTTGCTGCCCATTGAGGTGGACCACTCGGCTCCTCTGATTCCTCCTGCAAGTCCATGCTACCTCCTCCTCCTGCCTTTCCTCTCCCTTCTGCTCTACTTTCTTCTTTTGCTAATGGCTGTTTGCACTCGGGGTACTTCTGCTGTGCCAGGCTGTTGGATTATCCCTACACAAATTCTTTGCAGCTCTCCTAAGTGCTTATGTGCCAGTGCATCCACAATTCATTCAGATGCACGGGTGAGAGCTGGCTCCCAAAGCGTTACAGGCTCTCAGCAAGGGGAAGGCAAGTGCTTTTCCAGAGACCTCAGTCTAGCCAAGGGACAAAGCTCCCTTGGAGCTGTCAGCTTGGCAGGAAAGAGGGAGAGCAGTGGTAGGTTGGGAAGTAGGACAGCAGCATAGGCAGGGCTGGGAACTGACTCACAGTGTCAAAAGGGTAATGAAGGAGAGTATCAGATGGAGACGACAAAATGACTCCTTTTGAGGGTGGGAGTGTTGTCACACGGAGTGCTTGGCCATTTTCCAGCTCAGTTCTGCTTCTCCTATATATGATTGAGTGCTGCCTACAGCCTGGGCTGGGAGGAATGTGTGCTGTTCTCAAGGAACCCTGTCCATAGGGTCTGAAGTGGAGACACTCTCCTCAGTTGACTTTGGGCCCAGTGAACAATGTGTCATCCCTGTCCCCTCCAGCTCTCACCTCTGCCTTCCCAGCCAGCTCTTCCTTTGAGAGGGCTTCTCTTTTCCAGCCACTCCTTTGGCTGCTGCTGAAATCACGTTCACCCCCTATGCCAGGCTTTGGGAAGCGCTTTCTGTGGGCCCTCAGGAAGTATTTAGGTGATGTGTTATTCACTGGTCTCTTGGGATTTCCGGGCTGCTCACAAAGTGGAGTGAGGCAGTTAGAGCAGAGGTGGGAGATTCTGTACATGAGGGAGTGCTGGAGGGGATGGAGGCCTTGCTAAGCCATGGGAATAGCCATGGGTAAAGCAGACAAAAGTAAGCACAGCCCAGCTTTCTTTAGGGCTGGGTGGCAGTTTTGCAGCAGGTCAGCAGGAAGTTTCATCTGGCAGGACTCGGATGTGTTGCCGTTCTCCTGGTCCCCTCGTGTTTGTCTTCCCATCTCCTCCTCTCCATTTAGAGTGAGTGCTTCGGGACAGCAGCCTCATCTTCCTGGGTGTTTTGAAAACACTTAATATATACTTGGTGCTGAGCAAATTACTGCAGTTTTGATTGTTATTGTATGGGCTCCTTTGTATGCACAAGAGCAGATCATTATAGCAATTTGTTTATAGTGCTGTGGCATAACAATCGTAGATTCACAGGCAGGGTTGGGTTGGGAAGGACCTGAAGATCATCCTCTTCCCTGCTGTCGGCAAGGATGCCTCACACTAACCAAGGTTGCTCAAGGCCCTGGCTCAGCAGAGTATGTGCTAAGTGAATGCAGTCTGGTCTAAAGGCTAGGTGTGACTTGCCCAAGACAACCCATTAGTCAAGAGTAAACCCAGGGGCTTTTGCTGCCCACTCATGTGCTTTAACTGCACCATTTCATTCCCCAGGACACCTGGATCCTGTTGGAAGCACAGCAGATGGAGCCAGGCGGCAGGTCCAGCTCCAGCTGGCTGGCAGGGAAAGGGCGAAGCAGCAGCACCAGTGACCTTGCTGATTTATTCATTAGACAGTGCTTAGAAGAAGGGGAGGATTGATTTGTCTGTCAAATGCAACACCAAACCATGTGGCCTGCAAGGGGAGGACTAATTGTGCCACTGACACAGAGGCCAGTACTGGCTCACGCAGTCAAGCACCTTTTTATCATGTTTTCCTGCAAGTCAGCGCTTCTTTTCATCTATCCTATAATCTTGGGCAAGTTATTGATGCAAAGCCAAATTTTAGTGGTTATTTGCCTGTGAAAATGAGGAAAAAATGTCTATACTAAATACAGCAAGGTGTTAGATCAGTCTGCATTATGGTGATTTGGAACCTGTTTGAAGCTGTCCAACTGTACAAGCCACAGTAGCACTTGCATGATAGCAAAATGCCTTCAAGAGGCCAAGCATCTTGTTCAAAACACTTTGTGGGCTCTTAAGGAAAGTGTCCCAAAGCGTTCAGGATGTAGATTCTTGATTCTTGAGAGCACCAAGCTGCCTGCCTCCTTTGAAGTCAGTGCCAGAGCTGCTGTGCCTTTAGTTTATGACAGGAAATATCTCTAAGTGCAGTGTGGTTGCTCTGAGGCTGCCACTATTGAAAAGAGACCAGAGCCAAATTGGAACTGGCTGCTTCATATGCAAGCAGTGGTGTACTGCTGGGGGAGCTCTTCACAGGCAGCACAAGTGGGCTTCTGCCTGTTTTGCCTCTTCCAGGGCACTGCCAAGTCGAAGTTAACATAATGCTGAATTAACATAGAATCACAGAATCAACCAGGTTGGAAAAGACCTTTAAGCTCATCCAGCCCAACCGTTCCCAGCACTGCCAAGGCCCCCACTAACCCATGGCACTGAAGGCCTCATCTACACAGTGTGTGAACACTTGCAGGGACGGTGACTCCAGCTCTGCCCTGGGCAGTTCCAATGCCTGAGCACCCTTTGGGGAAGGAATTGTTCCTCATCTCCATCTAAACCTTCCCTGGTGCAACTTGAGGCCGTTTCCTCTTGTCCTGTCCCTTGTTCCTTGGGAGCAGAGACTGACCCCCTCCTGGCTCCATCCTCCTCTCAGGCAGTTGTAGAGAGAGATAAGGTCCCCCCCTGGGTTTCAGAATGGGGTAAATGTGAGCTCGTGTCCAGTGAAACATCATAACTGCCTCTATCACTGCTCCCCTGAACTGCCAAGCAAGTTGCTCTTTATGCTTTTGTTTGCAGGACAGATCTGGTGCGATCCTTTCTAAAGACAAATGACCACTCATGCAGTCAGTGGGGTCATCCTTCCTTCCAAACTGTCTCTTGTCTTGTTGGGCTGCTTTCCCCACACTCCCATAGGAGGCTTTGGCCTGATCCCCGTAGAGCTGCAGAGATTGCCGTTCACATGGGATATACACCTCCATAGACTCCAGGTTCTGTTTCATCCTGGGCAGCTCCTGCTAAGCGCTCCTAGTCCAGGCCTTGCTGGCAGCCTTTAAGGGTCGCTACGGTCATTTGGAAGAGTTCCAGTAACTGCAGTGGGTGCCAAGTCAAGCCTGCACTGAGGGCATGGGGAAGAATTAATTGGCTTTCCTAATGTGGTTCTCAGCTTCTCCCCCACTGCTCTGCTAAATGGACCTCAACCCTCATCCTGGAGCAAGCACTTTGCTGAAATTTACACCCCTACAGGAGCTGAATGGCTCCTCCTTTCGCTCCCAGCCTTTCCTTTCCTTGCCGCTTCTGTTCCTCCTCCACGATTTCTGAAGGCCATTTATCCTCTAGTTGCAGAGCATGCCTCCCCCTCCCCTACTCGAACTCCTTGCTGTCATCAGGCTGTTGAACATGACTCCATCCTGTGTTGCAAAAATAATCACTTTTTAATTATGTAAAGGAAAAGGGGTAGTAAAAGCCCATCAACGCCCAGTCTAAGTCCTGCTGCAAAGCAAAGGCAGTGTAAGCCTGACAGTTTGTTTATGTGTTCACAGTGAGCTGTTCCTTTAAGCCACATATTACACCCTCCACCAGTGTTTAGTCATGAACGAAAATGCCAGCTGAGAGATTCCTGGGCTGCTTTGAAAGCAAAAAGGGATTTATATGAAGAAGAACTGAATGCCTTCCTCCCAGCTCCTTTCATCCCCACAGAGATAAATTAGGGATACTCTCAGCATGGGGGCAACACGGTTGGAAAGCCAACTGTTCTGCAGAGTGATTTCAGAAAGTCTGGGGGATTTAGCAGAGAGGACATCAGTGAAAGTAACCAAGTACCTCCCAAAGGGCAAACCCCCTGGATCAGGGGAATGCTGTTTGCAGTTTGATTTGGTGTTTTCTGTCTCGCTGTAGTGCTTTCAAAGACTTTACAGGGTGTAATGAATCAAAGGACTCAACTTACTCATTCTTAAGACTTCCTTTTTGCTGTGATGCCCCTGTGAAACAATAACAAGGGCTTGTGAGAGATCTGTTAATGTCTCTTACTCATACTGCCTGGTTTGCAGATAGTCACTAAATAGGATGCTTGCTAATAGATGTCATCTTGTGCCTTTTCCTCTTTTAGCTGAGCCCTGCTTCTTCTCCCTTCATAGCTCCTACCTGAAGCATCTATAGGAGTGTGATGTTCTGCACTTGTGTAGTACCTAGGAGTTGCAAGAGGCTTTGGGAGCAGCAGTGTAGTCTGCTGTGGGAACTTGACCCTTTCCTGTGGCCCAGGATGAATGTTTCACTGGGCTGAGCTACTAAGTTACCCTCCTATAAAAAACCTGCCTCTACCTGCGGGCCTGAGGTATGACCCCTTGGGATGTGCTGTAATGTAAGTAACAGATGCGAGTTTGAGGGGGACTGGGGGAAAGGCGAAAGGGAGGTGGGATGATGGGGGGCAGACAGGAATAATCTGAAGATTTCTATCCCAATTCCATACCTACCTGGAAAAGCAAACCCAGATGAGCGGTTTCAACCTGCCTTGCCTCAGTTTCCTATTTGTAAGACACAGGGAGTGATTCTGAGCCATCCTATGGATGCAGCCATGCCAGGGAGGACTGGTATCTGCAGAGTGCCGTGATCCTTAGTGTGAAAGAAAGGTGAAGTCCTTTTTATGGGTACTGCATTGTACCAGTCAGCAAGCAGCTGTGTTCAACTTAGGAAGTCTTCCTACCCCAAGAGAGGCCCATGCTTGAATCCTTGTCCACCATCCTGAGGACAAGAGGACCCTGGAGGTTAGGCAGCATCTTTCCCCAGTGGAGCTGCGTGCTGTAAGCCTGTGTTAGCTGTTCATTTACATACTACTGCTGCAGGCCTTACTGCAAGCCTGAGAATCAGGCAGAGCAGTGATGCATTCAGCTGTCATGCTGGGATTCAAATCCTTTACAAGTCAGTTCATCTCTTGATCTCGAAAAGACAAAAGTAATGAACCTCTTGAAGGAAGGTTGCTGTTTGTCCTGCTGCATTACCACATTGTTTGGACAGCAGTTAGAGGAGGCCAGAGTCAAAGCAAAAAAACTCCTGAATGAATAAATCGGCTTAGAGAGCTTTGTAGCGATTTAATTCCGCTCTTTGGTCCTTTGGGCTTGTGTGCAGCTCATAAACGAGCTTATTATTCTATCATGATTCATAGCTTTGTGGTGAAGCAGAGGGTATATGTGCCGCCAGGGGAGGCAGAGGGGCTGGGGATGGAGTATTTGAAGTGGAGATCAGGCAAAGGTCACACTGGAATGTGGAAGAAGAGGGAGAAGCAGAGGCAGACCCTGCAGCCAGCCAGTGCACAGCAGAGCTGATGGATTGCTGCATGGCACAATGCAGCCGGTGCAGGAGATGACCCTCCATGATCAAGGCTTAATTTTGTCACTGCTCTTTGGCATTCATTTTAGAGATTTAGAGATCTCTTAGTGACAGGAAAATGCTTTATAGGTCTCCTAATGACAGGAAGCTTTGCAGTGAGTTACATACAGGCTGCCTTGAGGTAGGCTTCAACCCTCCCAAGAGGGACTTCACAATGGCGATTTCAGCCTTTCTTCACATCGGTGGCAGAGTTTCTTACTGGGATGTTCTGCCCTAGCATGCACCAAGGCACCTTAGAAGTCCCTTGTGCTCCCCTTAGCATACGTGACATGGTGTCCTACTTACAGTGCTGCACAGCTGGTTTATGGATATCGGGGGCCCCTCTGTCACTGGAGATTAATGCTGCAAACAGAACTCAGCAGGCGGCTTGAGTTGGGGCTTCAAGATGTCCCAGCCCATCATCCGTGTGTCCAATCTCATCTGTCAGTCAGTCTCCTTGGTAAGGGAGCGACAGCGTGAGCCAGGCTGCTTAGCCAGATGCTGTGGTATGTTTGGTGTTTCAGAGCTGTCAAGGAAAAAAGGAGAGGCTCCAGCCTTTGGCATCTCCTTCTTGTTTTTCCAGTGTGAGGCTCAGCTGCATCTGAAGGGACAGTGTGCAGCTCCTTGCACAGGGAACGAGCAGGTGGGCTTTATTCTCTGTACCCAGGTCAGAAAAGCCCAACACACGCTGCCATCTCTAGTCCTGTGCTCAGTGATGCCCTTTATTTTGCAGGGACCTCAGCAAAGGCATCTCAGCAGAGCCTGACAGCTGCTGGTGCAGCTGTGGGTGTGTTTTCTCCACCATGACCTTGGGAGACCTCCTTTACACATCCTTCTCTCTAGAATCACAGTAGGACTTGAGTCTTGTTCACTTTTCCTTTAGCTGTATGCGGGGATTGCTCTGCTGAGGTGGTTTGCCCACAGTGGCACAAGGCACAGTAGCATGAGAGAACAGCCCCTCTTATAATGTTCAGAGATGTAATTCCTCAAAACCATGTTTCATCAAAGACTGACTCCAGCAGGACATTAGCTTGTTGTCCTGGGCAATGAGGTGCAGATTCTGTTCTCTATGGGTGTACATCATTGGATTCATCCCATTCAAGCTGAAGAATGCAGATCATGCAGTCATGTATGTTGGTGATGGTATCACAGTCAGGTAGCACAGTTCCTGCGCTCTGGGAGAGACAGAAATCAGCTCAGCCAAGGCCACTTGCCTTCTGGCGATGCCCTTCTCTCTTGCTGGTTATAAAATGAACATGGGACGACTATTTTCCTGTACTCTCTTGTGTGTTTAAGGTCCATTACATTTAGTAGCTCTAATGGGGTATCCTCCCTTGAATTTGTGCAGTTCCTTTTTCAACTTTGGAGGATTTCTAGCATCTATCCCCCTGAAGCAAGGAGTTCCACTGCTCCAATCCTGTTGGTGCCTAAACCACAAGACTTCATGTTGGCTTCACTAGTAAAGCAAATCTAATAAAGAGCTGGAGGTCCCTCGACAGATATCATTCATGCTTCTGAAAACTGAATGGGTTGCAGTGGCAGTGTGAATCAGCGCAGTGTTGTCTCTAGCTTGGAAATATTTTCAAGACTCCTGGCACAAATGTCTCTTCTAGAAACCAGGTTCCAGTTTGTGTGTGCCTGTGCTCCAGGGCTCTGGGACTTCCCTGAAGATGGATCTGCAGGCATGCATCTCTTCAAGTCAGATGGGAAACAGTAAGGCTTAGACAGAGAACAAGCTGCTTTCCTCCTGCACATCAGGTTACAGTTCATGCAACAGTGCAGGTGACTGCTACTTAGGCAAGATTCAGGCTGTGTCTGACAGCACTACCTCTGTAGTGCTGTAGCAGTACTGGTGTAGAAAAACCAGAGGTTGGTTGTGTGTTTGAGAGGTTCCCTGGCCAGGAGAGTATGACATTCTTTTTGCTGGGAAGGGACTCTGAATGGGAGAACCTTGCAATAGGACAACAGCAAAGGAGAGCAAGGGGTGGCAGAGTGATCTGGTGGTGGTGAGAAAGGGAAATGAAGGTTCCGGTGGTACCACAGGAGCACTTGGCAGTTCCATCGGTCCCTCTGATCCACTACGGAATGCATTTGTGTTTCAAAGAGAGGTAGAAGTTGCACAGGATGAGGCAGCTTATCATTTGGTGATTCTAGGAATAGGATAAAGAGGGAGAAAGTGACTCCTTTTCCCTTATACTTCGGTCACATATGCAAACCATGCAGCTGTACTTGGGAGCAAGAGGTCTCCATCAGCGAGACATCTCCAATTCGGGGTGCACATAGACTGATGTCACTTTGTCAGAGCTGCACCTGCTTATGCCGGCTCTGAGAGTGGCTGAGGGCCAGACAGCACTTGGGTAATCAGATGGGAAATAAGGAAGTGACTTTGATTAAAGCTGAGAGACAACATGTGGGGGAACAGTGGGAGGAACCACTCTGAGCCAGTGGAAGGGAAATCTACTGGAAAAAGTGATGGGGGAAGGACTTCTGCTCGAATGAATGAATTAATAAGGAAAGAAGGGCCCAGAGAAGGCTGCAGGTCTTTGGGAGATGTGATGGTTTGGGACAGCAGCAGGAGAACAGCCAAATTCTCCTGTCATCACATTGCATACACGCTGTGGGCAAGTGGCACAGCAGCTTTTGGCAAGAATGACGGAATACTAAACCCCAAAGACTTTCTGTAGCAGGGTGCTCCTCTGCTTAGGGGGGTGTGGAGAATAAACGAGGGGTCTGACCCTAGGATGTACCAGCCACCTTCTGCTTATGCTTGGTTATTACTGTAGTCAAGTATGAGCTCCCTCTGGGATCCTGCAGGGAGTTTGCAGTGGAGGGGGGCTTGAGGGGATGGTGATGCTACAAGGGTGGTGGAGGCAGAGCTGATCAGGAGCACCTGTGGTGTCTGTGCAGCAGAACAGGCTCTGGGATCATGAGATCTCCAGACCTGTGAGCTTGGTCCGCTAGCCTGCCTTACACCAGTTCAGGACTTGGGGAGGGGGCACGACTGCATTGCTGTGTCTGTCAGAATGTACTGCAGGAGCACGTTGGCTGCGGCAGCAGCTCCGGAACTGCACATGCAGTTTGCATGATGTCAAACTGGTGGGGTCAGCAGAGCATGGTGGGCTTTGCTGTACCCCATCACCATTTTTCTCCCCAAAAAACCAAGTTTTGTTGTTCTTTTAGTGAAGTACATTCCTTCTGTTTGTATGTGAGATGTATTCTGAGATGATCTTAAGATCCTTTCCAGCCCTGCCTATTCTATGATGATTCTATGATTCTATGTTTGTAGGATGACAGGAGGAAACTCGGAATGGGCAGAGAGCAGTCGCCTCACCTTCCTCTTGTCCTGAGGGTGTCACTTGTTAAAGCCATTAGGCTGAGACAGGAGGAAGTCTGGGGGTGAGAGGATGGAGAAAGGGGGAACACAACCTGCATTAGAGCTCTCAGCAAACCATTTGAGACCATGTATGATTGAGTCACTCTGAAGGGAGGTAGAGTCTGTCACACACACCCACTGTAATGAGTATGAACAAACCCAGAACAGCTGGCTGTAGCATATGGAGCATCCAGAAGGGAACAAAGCTGAAGTAATTCCCTTTCCTCTGCTCTTTGCTTATCCTGGCCCTGATTCAGGAGTGTACAGGGGACTGTGCTCATCCTTAGCCCTGCACTTTAGGTCCCAATGATTTCCATGAGAAGGAGTTTCAATTTTACTATTAACTTCATGAGTTTTCTGTGCAGGTAAGCACTGAGTGCAGTTGGGGTGCAGCACCTTGCAATCACTGACTTTATAAGGACTTTGGCTTCCCAGTCACTGGTTCCTCTCTGGGGCTGAGGTAGGAGTCCAGATGCGCCCCGGAAAGGAGCAGGGGCTTAGGCAGGCCTTCTTAAAGAAGGCAAAGAAGCAGCATGGGATGGAGTCATCTTGCCACTCACAGTGAGCTAATGGGCCACTTTCTTAGCTGTGGCTTTACTTTTCCTTAGAGCTGATCAGATTTTTGATCTGAAATCAAACGGTTTCCTTCATCTACACGCTATACATGTGAGAATAGCTGCTTCAGAAAGCTCAGGTTTGCCTGAACCTTCACACAGAATTTGGGAGGGCTTTTCTGCTCTTTCCCACCTTTTTTTGCATCTCTGTCTGGAGAGTCAGGGACAGAAAGGCACCAGCAGATAATCATGCCCCATCCCCAGTGTTTCTGTAGCAGAGCAGTGACAGGAGGAATGGATTGTGGCATAAGTAACTTATATGTGTGTATCAAAACATCAATGTGGCATAAGCAATCTCACCCATTGTTTCTGGCTTTAATGCCCAAGAGAGGATAATTATCAGCTGCTCTTCCACAGGGATGCAGTGGTGGAACTGGGGGGTGTCTGTGAGAGACCAGTAAGGGGAGCAGGGGAACCCACAGGAAAGCCTCCACAAGGAGACTTTAAGAGGCTCCTTGTTAAAGCCTGTCTGCATGTGTGCACATTAGCGCGTGTGTGAATGGGCTTTGCACTTGCCTCAGCATTTTTGGGTGGGCTCTGAGGTGAGTTTCCTAAGCAGCCTGCACCTCCTGCTATGCAAAAGCTGGCATGAACATTTGTTCTGTTAGTAAAAGGCATCTCTGTGGTACCCTTTAAGCAACTGTCTCATCTGAGATAAAAATCTCTTTGTGATTTTTAGGGCTCTTCCCATTTCTTGGTTCCTCTGATATCCTAAACCTATTAGTTCTCAACCCATCCACAAAATGAGAAACAGGGTCGACAAGATCTGGATGCCTAATTGGGAAAAAACCCCAAAGTAATAAAGAACCTCAAGCAGGAATGGAAACAAGCAAAGTAAAGAATCAACCAAACAGAACCCAGCCCAAAGGTTTCCTTTGCACCTCCCTTCTAGACAGAGTTTGCCTATCCCTCAGGCTCCCTGTGCTGTCTGGGATCCTGTGGTCCCAGATCTCTTCATGCTGTTGTTGAGCAAAGGCCAAAAGATACAAGAATTAAAACAGAACCTGGAACAGGCAAGAATCTGTCAGCAAACCTCAGCACTGACATTACAACGTGTTTCCCAGCTCATAGGCCTTGCTATTAGCTGTTATTCTCAGAGGTGCATTTCATCTCTATTCAAGTAGTCATTCTACACCAGGTTTTTTTTAATACAATCTCCAGAAGACTTTAATGTTAACATTAAAAAGATAATGAAAACAGGCAAACAGACATATCATGATGCCCAGTGCTCTGCTTCCTCATTGATAACACACGAGAGCAGCTCCCCCCCCCCAAGATTTTGACTTTTCAGTCTACTAGTCATTTATGTTTGTATTTATGAAAAGAGAAAAAATGAGTTTCCATCACAGCACCTAAGCATAATAGAAAGGGAAAGCTTTCATGCCTTCTGCATGGGGCTGTGCTGTCAGGCTGTGCGGGTGGGTAATAATGCGATTCCTTCCGTTGCAGCCCAAAACCTGCCTTCCAGTTGATCACAGAGCTCAGAAATATGTTTGCATTTGATAACATCCCTGTTCTGCTTAACCACAACTTTCTGCTGCTTACTTTTGTCCCTTTGCAGTGGTTTTGGGGGTTAGTGCAGCCCTGTCAGTGCTGCTTGCATTGGTACTGTTCATTATCTGCATTACAGAAGTTATTAGAGGCTCCAGCTGTTAGAGGCTCAGTGCATGGAAGAGACAATCTCTGTCTGAGGAGCTTAAGGTCTAACTAGGCAAGGCAGATAGTGGAAGTGTTATCTGTCTTATTCCTACAGAGAGCTCAAATGACCTGCTGAAGGTCACACAGGGAGTCTGTGGGAGAATCATGACTGAAATACAGATTTCCTAGGTTTTATTTAAGCATCTAACCAAGGTTCCTTGTTAAGGAATGCCATTGTGGGAATGCTGCCTGTGTATGTGGGAGTACTGGGTTTGCCTATGCCCTCCTGGTCCAGGCATGGCTGTAAGGGGCTTCGGGTGCTATAATAAATGCACAGCTAGCAAATAGCAGCTGCAGTATGCATGCTCACCTGGAATTCACATCTCTAAGTAGTTCAAGGACAGAGCCTTCAACAAGGTGGCAGATGTTGTTAGTGTTCTCATTTAAGGCTTCACTGTCTTCGTTACAAAAATACGTGCAATGCGTGTGAGATACAAAGGATGGTGGTCAGCCTCAGTTTGGGCTGATGAAGAGTCTGGTGCCTGGCGTGCCTAGTTGTATGGGCCTTAATGTTCAGAAGCAGGTAAGCTAAGAACCTCAAATTGCAAGAAAACCAATGTTTTAGAGCGTTGTTACAACACTTCGAAGTGTTATGACAAATACACTCTTTTTAAAACCTGACTGTGAGATGCACAGGTTCACCTGTGATGGGAACCATGTGAGTGCTCAAAGTGGCATCCACCAAGGAAAGTAACTGTCCTACAGAGCTTCCTTCTGCCAGAATGGTCTGTGAGGGACTGGAGGAAATGGGGAGCCTTTCTCTCATTCCCTTTTGCTGGGTCACTGTGTCTCTGCTGTAGCTGAAATGGCTTCTCTTAGCTGAAAACCTGTGTTGTATAGAGGCCGTGTCTCTGTGCTTGGCTGAAGCAATGCCACACAATAGTTTTTGGAAGCCAGGTACAGGTGGGACTCACATCACAGAATTAGCACAACCACCTTCCTTAGCTAATTGTTTTCAATGATATTTTAAAGAACTACTATTTCCCTTAAACATTTCTGGTCTACTTTGCCATTGCCTGAAAGTATAAAATTCAATTTCCTTCCGTGTCAATTTTTATCTAAAATATAATACTTATTAGCAGTTTCCATGCATTTCAATGTATCTCTGTTGGTTTTGTGGGGTTTTCTTAATTATTTCACAAACCTCTTTACATGTATAATTGAAATAGACTTCAATTTGAAACTCGGCCTTACCAGAGTCAATATTTCTGCAATCTGTCTTAGCTTGTTTCTCAAGGAAAATGCTATTTCTAGAGCTGCAAAGGGAAGGAAGGGACGTGGTTTGGATGCTACAAGAATGAGGAGGCTCAAGAGCGAGGGTTTAATGAACTTTGGCTAGGCTTGATGCTAGGATTTCTGCAGCCCGTGCTCCCATTAGCAACTCTGTCAGTGCAGGCTGTAGTCAGGATACAGCTCCACAAAGCTTTTTGAGGAATTTCAGCCTTTGAGTAGTATTTGTGATTTCCCGAGAAGTCAATGGGTTTTTCCACTGGCTGAATTGGATTAAGGCAGTTTAGTTAATTGAAATGTGAAGGCAGGCATTTGAGAGCTAATGCATGTCGCTGAATGCAATTCCTTTCTGTTTTTCTTCTGGATACAATGTGTTCTTAGATTAAAGTTACGTTTATGGCCAAATAATTTCTCTTCTACTCCCTTTTGTAACTTACCTTTCAATTAATGTGTTTCACCATTGTTTTAATTTTAAAACCCTCTCATTAAAAAGCTTTTAGCACACTGTGAAAGGGCCATAAGTGGTGCCGAGTACTGAAAGTGCCTCCCCGCGTTCATAAGCCTGAAAGAGCTCAAACCCTGCTGCCGAGCAATCCAGTCCTCTTCCCCTGCAACAATCACTGCCAGAATCTTAAGAACATTAAAAAACCACTATAATAATCTTCTCAAAGATATAGAAATGCCCTGTGGGAACACTGCATGCTTTGGGAGATTAGTCAAAAAGAGTGAAGACTTTGCAACACGGCCTCCTTGATCACAGGGTGATAGATCCATAGTATACTTGTTCTATGATATATTTGTATATTCCATTAGCCTTGGGAAATACAGCTCCATATCCAAATGAACATGAACATTGCTGATTACAAGTGGAGACACTTTGCCAATATTGAAATAATTTCATTACAGTAAATCTTCAACTTTTAGAAATATTCTAAATGAAATCTGAGTGCTGCTTTCCAAGTCATCAGGAAGACAATGAGTTGCTTCCTTTTCAGCTTTGCAGTTACCAGTGGTTATGGAAATATCTGTATACTTTTAAAGGTTGCAGCATCAGAGACAGCAAATAAAATTGTCCTTCTCCAGGATGTCTTTATTTCCTGTACCCAAAAAGAATTTAATATGTTTTTGTCAATAAACAAAGATTTTTGCCTTATGAAGATGCAGCATTTTACCTATGGGTTAATCTTGTAGAAACAATGTTATTTAATTTGCTGCTGCAGTCAAGAGATCTGTGCAGACAGCATTTTGTTTGCATTTGGCTTGCATCTGACAGCCCACCATGAGCTACTGAGAAACTTCTGCAAAACACTGTGAGTCTTCTGACAATCACAGCTACCTTCAGTGCTTCATGCAAGATCATTTCTCCACCCATCTTGGGAAACGCTAAGTCTTCAGGAGATGTAGCCTGAGTTACTGCGATAGTGCTGCCGTTGGCATTGAGGTTGTTACCTGCCCATTGCAGGGGGATGGAACTGGATGATCTTAAGGTCCTTTCCAACCCTAACTATTCTATGATTCTGTGACCAGGAAAAAATAAGTAAATATTTCTTAGACTTATTTCTTATTAAAGGTTTTTAAATATTGTTTTTCTCATTCTGGTTCTTGAGCCAGGAGCCCTCCAGAGGCTGGGATGAGGATTTAGGCCATGATAAATACAGGGGAAAACGTGATCTTTAGGGATGAACTGAATATGATGCTCTGGCTGAACTTGCCTTTAAAGAATGGCTGCAACCTGTCCACCTGCCTCTTGGTTCCTCGCAACAGTTGAGACTATTTCTGTATGAAATTTGTAAAGACATTTAGGGACCACTGGTCTTGAAGATGCTGAACAAATAGGAGCTGCTGCTGTTGGACATCACTTACCCAACACTTGATCTGGGGAAATGAAGCAGCCTTTGCAAGACAGCCTGAGTCGCTCAGACTGTCTCAGGGGGATTGAGCATTTGCAGTACCTTTCTCTTCCAGTTCCAGTCCTTCCCCTCATACCCATTGATTTTTCTCCATTCTCAAGCTCAAGCCTTGCTCCAGGATCGGAGCAAGAGCCTCTGCTTGCCTTTGAGGAAATCCTCATCTCTTTTGTCCCTAAAAGCTCTTGTCCATTTCTTGTCCTGAGCTGGAAGAGAGCTCATTATTTCTGCTGTGCTGCAGACAGCTTTCCTGCATCTGGCACAGGCAAGCCCCAGAGGGGATGGAGTTTCCCTCCACATGGAGGCAGGGCAAATAGTATCACAGTGCCTCCACTGAAAAACTTTGAGGGCCCTACCAGAAAGATCTGCTACCACATTTCAAGCCCTTATTTTGCAGGTAGCATTAAATCTGTGCAATAAAATGAAATAATGCTCACTGTGGCAATTGTTTACTTTTCATGTTACCTTAGTGTCCTGGGTTTGGCAGTCGCAGTCATTTTTCTCCTGCTTAGTAGCTGGTGCAGTGCTGTGGTTTTGACTTTCAGCCTGGGAACAGAGCTGATAACACCAGTGTTTATAGATACAGCTTAGAATGTTTTGGTCTGACCAAGGACTTTCTGAGCTTCATGCTCTGCCAGGGAGGAGGGGAAGCCGGGAGGAAGCAGAGACAGGACACCTGACCCAAACTGACCAAAGAGGTATTCCATGCCACAGCACATCATGCCCACTATATAAACTAAGGGCAGTTACCCAGAAGCGATAGATCACTGCTCAGTCAGGCTGGGTATCGGTCAGAGGTGGTGAGCGGTCGTATCCTCTTCCCTTGTTATCTCCGTTATCATTATTATTATTGGTGGTAGCAGCAGTGGTTTGTGTTATACCTCAGTTACTGGACTGTTCTTGTCTCAACCTGTGGGAGTTACATCCTTTCGATTCTCCTCCCCATCCCTCTGGGAGCGGGGGGGGAGGAAAGGGAGGGGAGTGAGTGAGCAGCTGTGCGATTCTGAGTTACTGGCTGGGCTTAAACCACGACACTTAGCAAACTCCATCAGAACTGTCCTTCTGTGCCTTTCTTTCCCTCAACCGGGTTGCAAAGCCAAGACCAGAGCTCTGGGGTAATATCCAGTAGAGCCACCATTGTGGTTCCAATTTCTGGCCCACAGACTGGTGCAGGCTTCATGCCACAATTAGAGAGGTTTCACTTTTTCTCAGTGGCAGTGTGTGGATAACTCTTACTGCAAGTTTAGGTTTGTTCAGGTTGAGCTCTTGATTGAAACAGGGTTTAATCAGCAGTTACATTGCTTAGTGGGGCTTTTTGCAGTTCAGTCTTCTCCTTTCTGTAGCAGTAAGTGAATGAAAAAAGGATGTTTTCTAAGAGAAGGGATGCTGGGCTACTCTTTGCTTTGGGATTAGCTGGAGGGAGTGAAAATGTGCCCCGTGGTGTCTGTGCATTTCTGCTGTATTGGAAAAATGGATTAAAATGTGCTCTGGATTTCAAAGCGTTTTGTAATCCAGGCAAAACATCCCTGTGTCCAAATGTGTCATTATTGAAAAAATAACTAAGTAAAGGGAGATGTAGGCTGAGAGCTTGGGCTTTGGAAATCTCCCAAGGGAAATAGCTTAAAACCTGTTTTGGGGGGTCTAGAGTGAACAAGGTATGCTGGTAAAACTCAGAATTTGGCATCTTCAAGTCATTTAATGGTTGAACAACATTCTGAGGAAGAGTCAGTCACTCAAACGTGCCTGAGTAAGGAATATTGTCTGGGTATATACCAGTACTTCAGCTCTCCATGGCCTCAGTTGGGATCCTGAGGGGTTTCGTTCATTTGGTTTGCGGAGGGGATGGAATCCTGCATTTGGCAGGTCTCAAGTGAGGTCCCTGTCATGTTGACAGAGAGGACAAGGATAATTGAAGCATTCTCTATCTCAGCCTTGCCTGAGGCACTGGTTCTGGTCCATGTAGGTGTCAGTTGGATTTCTGTCTTATTGTGGTGTTTAAAATGGGAACCCAGGTCTGGAGCAGCTGCTGCAAGCCAGCAGTGGGGGAGAGAGGGATTTATCACCAAGTCTGCCTTTTGCCTGGCTCTGGTCCCTTGCCCTCACAAGTATTACAAGTTAACCAAACTTAACAGAGAGATGATAAACAGCCAGGAGCTCCCCTGCATTATGGGCTGGTTGCAATGGAAAGCAACCATTCAGACTCCTCCCAAAGCAAGGCGCTGCCAATGGGCACCCGTGGAATGTTAAGAGGGAAAGAGAGAACTGTTTCCTTGCTGATGAAATGCTGCTTTGTTCAAGGGACCATGTTATTGCTGCTATTTATTATTTATGCACTGCCAAAGGTGTGCTTGATAGCGCAATAAACGGGACTGGCGTCCAGTCCTAAGGGTGTTCCGCCACTGCTGAAGTATGGCAAAGGGGCAAGATGCAGGGGCTGACTCCCCCTCCACAGTGATGCAGAGGTTTGTTGTTGTTACAGGGTGTCCTCTTCGGACCACTTGGCTGGGGACGTTAGAGCAGCTTTGTCACCGTTTTGCACAGTTGTTTGTGAGCGTGTCTGCAAGGGCATGTACCCTGTTTGATATGCACTTGGAGCCTGGTGGCAGGGGGAATGAGTGAACAGCACCTGGGGCTGTGACAGTGGCACTTTTCAGTAATGATTTTTACAGATTCCCAGCCATCTGCTGCCTCACCAGCTGCTCAGAGCACAGCACACACTTATCTCCATTCAGGAGCTCAGCTCCTCAAGGAGGGCAGTGGGCTTGAAGGTGAGTAACTGACCTGTGGCTGTCTGCAGGACACAGACCTAGACCCAGTGCCAGACGCCAGGGAGATGTGGTGTAAGTGCAGGGAAAGGGTGGGAGAACTGAAGATTAAAAGCGAGCTCCTCTTCACCCCTTACAGAATAGTGGCCCTAGTGAGGTGCAGGCCTGCAGAGTGCTGGGAGGGGGGCTGAGGAAACCATAGGAGGGGGCCCAGGTCCAGGTTCAACACCTCCTTTAGCTACTTTAGTAGGTTGGCAGAAATGAGGCAAAGGCATTCCCTCAAGGGCATGGAGAGGCTCAGGTTCTCTCCTTGTCATGCTGTTGTCAGTTTTGGTGGGGAAAGGGAGCTGAGCCTGGTGGGAATGTAACTGGAGGCAGCGTGGAGGAAGCCTTAGGGAAGCTCAGCAGCTCCCAGCATGTCTCGGGCAATAGAGAGCCAGCACAAATTGGAGATTGGTGGGGCCAGAGGGCCCGAGAAGTCCTGCTGCCAGGAAAGTGGCATGTGTTATTATTACCTGCTGTCTTCCAGGCACCTACCTGAGAATTTCCTCATTTCATTAAATCTCATTTTTATAATCCCCTTGGGATTGAGCCAGCTGACCTGAACGTTCTCTGAACCTACCCCTTGATCCCTCCTGGGCCTGATCCACAGGAATGAGGGAAGAAAAGGTATGTTGGCAGCGGCAACCGGGAGGGAGTGACCAGGTTTCCTCCTCCATTCCCAAAGAGCTCCTCTGCTTTGCGTGTGCCACTTCAGACCACTCAGAGCACCCTCCTCCCTCCTCATGGTTTTATGCATTTTCCAATTAAATTTCCTCCAGGAGAAGGAGAGAGGCACTCTGAATCCATTAGCATTAGTGATTATGCAAATGCTTCAGGGAGTTGACTGCCCATCATTACATATAATTATTGTTTCTGGTTATGAATGAAGGGTTTGTTACTTCCCCCCCCCCCTTTAGTGCTGGAATGGGGCGGGCTGGAGGTGCAGGGGGGGTGATGTTGCTGTATTTGATTTGCATAATGAGGAGGCCTGATTGGGTATGCATGAGGGTAGGGGAAGGGGGGACCTTCTCCTGTGTGCACTCTATTAAGCTGGCAGCAAATCTCCGGAGGGAGGCACAGAATGTAAAGCGAGGGTGAGTGCAGCATGGGGACTGCAGGCAGCAGGCTCACATTTAGGTAGCACCGTCAGCACAAAGCAGGAAAGGAGGTGCCCTTGGACTGGCACAGCTATGCCCAGGTCCTCTATACCTGCATGGGTTTAGCCTGTCCTTTTGCTCTAATTGCCTGCTAGAAATGACATAGGGGCTCTGCAGAGAGCCCATTCCTGGCTTTTTACCTTGGGCAGCACACCAAGAGTACAGTTTGCAGTCTCCAAGGCATATGTGTATTGCAGAGCTGGATCCCAGATAGCCCACACAGCACTGGGGGAACAGCCTTGGACGTGGCAGGGAGAGAGCACAGCCTCCTCTTTTACCTCATTTCTCAACGCTGTGCACAGAGATGTGGATCTGAGTATCTGAGCAGGCATGCTGATTCTCAGAGGGGCTATGTGTAGCAGGAGCTGTGGATGCTCCATGCCTCTGGAAACCTGGGTGCTTAGAGGATGGATGTCCATCTCATACAGTGTATGACATCCATACATTTAGCTGTCCATGTAAAAACAGTCCGGGCAGGCACCGAAGTTGTAAAGTTTAGCTCAGGACCATACCTCTGAGGAGGAAGAGTCAGACTTTACCTCGAACATCAAACATTACAAAAGCTGGGGGTGGAGAGTTTCCTGTGTGTATTCTAGCTACAGTGAATGCCCTGGGAAACCTCCCTGGAGAGCTCCCTGCTTCCTGATACGCATGAAAACAATGCCTCCTATCCACTGTAAAACATCTTCCTCATGTTCTTCCCATTCCCTGCTCAGTGCCTTTTCACTTCTTATCTCTTAGAATCATAGAATCATAGAATAGTTAGTGTTGGAAAGGACCTTAAGATCATCCAGTTCCAGCCCCCTGCCATGGGTAGGGACACCTCCCACTAAACCATGTCGCCCAAGGCTATGTCAAACCTGGCCTTGAACACTGCCAGCGATGGAGCATTCACAGCTTCCCTGGGCAACCCATTCCAGTGCCTCACCACCCTTACAGTAAAGAATTTCTTCCTCATATCCAATCTAAACTTCCCCTGTTTCAGTTTGAACCCATTACCCCTTGTCCTCTCACTGCAGTCCCCTCTTCTGTTCCTCTTCTTTCAGTTACATTCCCCAAGAGCTCCATTTCTCCTTAGTCTCCATCTCAAGTCTACCTTGTGTCCTTTCCCACAGTTCCTGGTTGTTAGGGGTCCACCACTGGCCTCCAGACTTCCTTGGTCTTTAAGTGACAACTGCTGCGTTCCCTCACTGCTCCATGGAAGACATGCATCCCTTGGTTTTGGCAGATCAAGGCCTTCCAGGAGCAGATAGCCAGGGGAGGAGATTCTGAAGACAGTATATGCTCAATGGGCACTGAAAGGATCCAACCAAAGGAGAGCACGGAGGCTTTCAAAATAGAGGGAGATGAACCTAAGGGTACCACAGAGATGAGAAAAGCATCCACAGAGCAGAGATCAGATTGACCAGGGAGTGTCTCAATCAAAAAAGAAAGAGGGGCAGCAAATGCTTCAGCAGTGTCTGGAGGTCTCGTGCTTTCTGGAGCACTGTGTCCTCCTGCTCTCTGGCTGTCATTATTTTCTGTCTTAGATTATAATCCACTGTTTGCAATGCAGATACTGGAAATGGGATAGATCTCTTCTGGCATCAACCTGTTTGGTCACCATGGGCAAGGTGTGAGCTCTCCCCAGGGATGCAGGAATCTGTAGTGGCTCAGCAGAGGTTCCCGGAGTAGGCAGGGAGGAAATGGGCTTTGTTTCCCACCCTGTTATCCCCAGCTTGTAGGAATGTGAGACTGATTTCCAATGCAAATTCCAGTAACCCTTTGAAGAGGTGAGGAACAGGACACACATAAAAGAAATAATGTGTTCCTATGCACCTGTTTGCATGTTTTTACAGCAGAAGATTCTGTGTGTGTATTTGTGTGTATGTTTTTAAAGGAGTAGAAAAGTGGGGAACACTGCAAGCATTAAACTTCCAAAAAGCCTCTTGACAGTGGGGCAGGATGAGAGGACACCAGCATTGCGCCATTGCTCACTTGCCTCCCTCAAGGTTGGGCTTGGTACAAGAAACTTGAGGCAGTACTAGGCTCTGTTCTTGTCAAGGTTTCATTTTCTCTGACTTGAAGCTGCTTTGGAGAATTGTAGCTCTGAGGTTCATGTTGTTCAGTATTTTGTAAAGCAGTTGTACACTTGGCCTGCTGCTAAGGGAAAACTACTGGGGAAGACTTTCAGTAAGTAGAAGCACCAGAAGCACCTGTAAAATCTCCACCGTGCACAAACCCAAGAGACCTGGAGCAAGAACTTCTCTTAAGGGTGAGAAAGACCCAGTACTGGTCAGGGAGGTGATCTCTGAAGGGTTGGGTGAAATCCCAGAAGACACTTGCTAGAAGTCGAGCGGAGGTCTCAGGCAATTATGTGATGGATAACTCCTGTAGAATCATGGCAGGAAGTGATGATGCTTCCTTCTGGGGGAGGGAGGGAGGGAGCTTTCTGGCTGTGGAATGGGAAGATGTCAATAGCTCTGCTCTGATTTTGCTTTCTGTGACATTCATCACGCACCAAAACATTCCATCAGAGCAGTAGTGGGAGGCAGCCCTGCTGGCAAGGGGGAGCAGGAGTTGCCTAGGGAGTAATCAGCCATGGGAAGCAAGGTAGGCCCAGCTTCTTGAGGTGGTCCATTGGCCCAAGCCTGGGTTCATGCTCCCTGAGGTCACATCAGCTAACTGTGCCGTACCAGACAAAGCTGTGCTGTATCCTCAATGAAGAAGGACAAGATGAAGACTTTGCTGTCCCCCAGAGCCCGTACTGAGGTCAGGTGGGCTAAAAGAAAGGAAGAAAGAAATGGCTGTCAAAGCAGGAGAGGGACTGTAATGAGAACAGGGGCTGCTTGGAGTCACACCAAGGGAAGGAAGAGAACAGTTACGTGATAACACCACAATTGCACACTGGAGGATTCTGGATGTGAACATACTGTAGCCATGGCCAGGGACCATGAACAGCATCAACAATGCTTCCAGTACACACCTGACCTTCTGTAGGGTATCAGCCTCCTGCAATGGGCTGCTCTGTGTTCACTGAAGTTAACAGATGATCAAGTGCTTGAAGATGGCACTGTGGGAAAAAGGCCAAGAGCCAGGTTCCCTCTGAACTGTGTGTAGTAACTCCACAAGGTTCACATCGCTGTTCTGTGTAGCATTTTCTGTGTTCCCCCTTCTTTTTGCATGTGTGGATGGGTCTGGTCATGTATGTGCAGCAAGGACAGAGTACCATGCATGGCTACATACAGGCGCTCAGAGCATGCATGCACAGCTACTCAAGATTGCTAAAGGCATCAGTTAAATCCCACATCAAAGCAGAGAGCTATCGGAGCAGCACTGTTCAAAGGCACCAGCTTCCTTCCTGGGAAAGACAGATTGTCACTTTGATTAAGAGATTTTAACAAGAGAGAAAGAAGAGGGAACGAAGGAATGGAAAAGAGAAAAGAGAGGTTTCATTTATACCTTTTTTTTTTCCCCTTTGGCCATCTAAATAAGGTTTTAGTTTGATGAGAAAGAAGACCCCAATTTCAAGTAAGTTTAATGTAACAATGAATTATTTAAGGAAGAAGAAAATACAAGCTGCTGCTTAAAAAAAAAGTAGAAAAAGCTATTATTGAAATGTCAGAACAAATACCCAGCTTGATCTGCATTAATATGATAAATACTAATATATTCATTTCCCCTGGTGCTTGTGGGCTTGCAGAGGTACATCTGCAGTGCATTGCTTATGGTAATCGGGTCACAGCTTCAAAGGGAGACAAGCAAGGTATTCTGGGTGATGTTCTGCAAGCTGCTGTTAGAGACCTTGGATCACCATGTAATGTTGAGGAGAGCTGATTAAGGGTCTTAGAATCATGGAATGGTTTGGGTTGAAGGGACCTTAAAGCTCATCCGGTCCCAACCCCTGCCATGGGCAGGGACACCTTCCGCTACAGCAGGTTGCTCCAAGCCCCTGTGTCCAACCTGGCCTTGAGCACTGCCAGGGATGGGGCAGCCACAGCTTCTCTGGGCACCCTGTGCCAGCGCCTCAGCACCCTCACAGGGAAGAGCTTCTGCCTAAGAGCTCATTGCAGTCTCCCCTCTGGCAGGTTAAAGCCATTCCCCTTGTCCTGTCCCTACAGGCCCTTGTCCAAAGCCCCTCTGCAGGTTTCCTGTAGCCCCTTTAGGCACTGGAGCTGCTCTAAGGTCTCCCTGGAGCCTTCTCTTCTCGAGGCTGCCCCAGCCCAGCTCTCTCAGCCTTCTGGAAGTTACCTGATACCTGAAGGAAGCTGAAAATCTTGTCATATGCTTTGCTGGGACAACACTGGTGGCTGGTTGCCTGCCTGAAAGTTGCCTTTTTTTTCTGCGGAAAACTTAGAAAAAAAGACTGAGCTGGAGCAAGCCAATGAGCTTCCCACCTTCTATCTCCACAAGCTAATTCCCAGCATCTCTGTGGCTGGAGCTAGATGCTGTGAACAAGCTGTAAAGCACATTTGCAAGTCAATCACCATCTTGGTTTTTGCTTCCAGTCTCTCACAGTAAAGTTCTCAGGAACAATTTAAGGGAGCAGAGGGCCTGAAGCTTCACACAAACATCCTTGTGTCTTCAGAAGCTGACAATCTGGGAACTGCATGTAGGATGGTTTTGGTAAGGACAAGTATCACCTTCTCCTAGGCATTGTCTCTGCCTGCCCCATCCTCTGTTGTAATGTGCATCAGGTTTGCTTGTGTCAGCACCGCCAGTGTTTTTGAAAGAGATCAAACCCCTTATGGATTGTATTTCTTTTCTATAGCCAAGGACTAGACTTACACAGCAGTGGTGCAACCAGGTATCAACAGAACCCAGTAGCTCAGCATTGAGAGAGCTTATTTGGGAGTGATGTGTTGCAGAAGGTGTTGAACTGTTGTTTCCTAATATTAAGGCTGACAGTTGAATGACAGATTGGGAGTGTGGTTAAATTAGGATGCAAATGAATTGAGCTGGTCTTCTGGTTGGTACAATGAGGAGAAAATGTTGGAGAGAAGCAAGGGAGGGCCAATTTGAGATGAGTAGATTGGAGCAGAAAGAAGCTCAGAGGCAGAAAGTGGAGGGGAGAGGTAAGGGAAGTGTGTTTGGAAGGAGATGGAGTAATATAGTTACCTAATGGGAACCTATCAATGTGACAAAATGTCTCAAACAAAAATCAGGAGACATTCAGTTAGGTTTTGACCTTCTTTGTCAGGACTTCTTATTGAGTATCATTTCAGTTGAGGTAGCTCAAACATACTTAATACATTGCTAACCTACCCTGGATTCCTTTTCTGGTAAAACTGCTGCTAGGTGCCACAATGAAGCTATTGTCTCATGAGATACTGAGCTCTTCCTAACAGTGGACTTCTATATCATAGGTTCAAGTATGGCTCTATGAGTTGGTCATGTGCTCACCTCAAGGAAGGAGCTATTGCATCCAAGGGCATTTAACAGGTCATAGTGCCTGGAGTTCTCAGGCAGATAAAAGAAGCGTGCCAGAAGCCTAGATAAGGCTAGTTAGAGCTCTGCAGAAACTGCCTGGCAGCCTGCTGCAGTAGTCTGAACTCACTTAGAAGCTCCTCTTCTGTGTGTGTGTTCCTCCACGGAATGCTCTAGTTTCTGAGGAGCACCAACGTACTATTCCGGTAGACTTTACTCACACATTGAGTTTTAGTCCATCTGTTTCTGTCCCTCTTCCTCTCCATTGCCTAAATCTGAACGTTTTATGTTGGATTTTGGGTACAAGCCTGCTGTGCCCAAACTACAGACCAGTTCCTCTGTTAAAAGATATGTCAGCTCTATTATTTATACCATTTTCTTTCCCCTGGAGATGCTCTACAGGGTCTATAGTTCACTGCAAACCCTAACGACAGCCCCTGGCTTTTGACTTCAGAAGCTTGAACTCTCCCAGTGGCCATTTTTGATCCATTCGCTGGGAAAATGTGATTACTTCTTATTTATGGACATTAAGTATTCCTGTGTATCCACTATGGCATTAAAGTAAAACATTCAGCATTTAGCACGCTGAATGCAGAGATACTAGGCTAAATGCACTGCATAAAAGCTTTATGGGGCTGTAAAGAGACACCCCTTTGCCATGTCTCCTTGGGAATACAGCCAGGACCATGTCAACACCACGTTGGCTCTCAGAGGGGAAAGGGCCTGGGGAACAGAAAACAAGCCAGCCTGCTTGCTGGCAGGCATTGCTCTTGCCAAGACTGGCCTTGGCCACACTTGGTGGCTGTTGCTGCATCAGTGCAGATCTGGGGGATAAATAGAGGCTGTGATTGCTTCAGAGCTGCTTGCTTCAGTATCGGTCTCAGCTAAACACAGCTCAAGAGAAAATCAGTTCAGAGTGAGTTTTGTCAGCTTCAAAAGAGATTCATTCCTGGTGTTGTCAGTCACAGGAGACTGATGGCTGAGATTACTGAGAAAAGCAAGGCCTGTGGGCATTAAAACAGATACAGTTACTGAAACTCAGGGTTTAAAGAGGAGATGTAATCTGGACCAGGATTTGTACAAACTCCCTTCACCCTTCCCCTCAGAAGGCCTGGTTCCCATGAGCACGCTCAGCCTCCTGCGCTCCGTTCACCTTTATGGGCCGTCTGATCAACACAAAAACCTACTCCCTACCTCCTGGGTACACCCAACACCAAGTGCAGGGCTAAACAAAGAGCCTCACTTGACCTTGTTCTGCGCCTGTGGTGTGTGGCTAGGCTGTGTCCTCACCATGGACGGATGCACAAAAGGAGCACCTCGTTTCTCCAAGGAGGGTGGCTGTTAGTCCCAAGGGATTTTGTACCAGGGTTTAGCAGCTCCTTGTTGCAGAAACCCAACCAATACCTTGTGGCATTGCAGCATGATGAAAACCAGTCATGCCACCCAGAGCTAACATCTTTACTTGCACTAATCCGTGCGCACCATTAGACATCTCTGCGAGTGCTAGGTATGGCTCGTGGTAAGTGAGGAGGCAAAGCCGAGACCCAAGCTCTGGGTATCTTTATTGCTTTAATAGAAGGCTGTGGAAGGTATTCAGAGAGCCTCCTGAGGAGCATTGAAAGGGCATCATTCCCACAAAGTAGTCAAAGGCCACAACTCCATATTTCACAATCCAGAGTACAACTGTTTGTGTTGTGCTGCAGGAGGTTAGCGCAGCACTGACTGACCCTCCAGAGTCCTTTTCTGCTTGCATGAGGCTCAGTGACAAACCTGAGTTTCTCCTGGGGGTTGATCTTATTTTTGATTGTTCCAAAACTGTGTCCTGAAATTTGGAGTGGCATATCCCTAGAAAGTTCACGTTTTGCAAGCTTTGCTCTTGGTGGAGACCATAATGTGCCTATTGGGAATGCCCCTGACTGTCTGTAGTAAAGTAATTAGGACAGCTTTATGTCTTTGCCCTCCCTTGATTGCTTTGGATGCTTCACTGCTACAAAGGTTCCTGCCCCATGTCTATGCCTCCTCCCCTACTGCCTCCTCTTCCATTTGGTGTCTCTTGCCTCTAACATATGGTGGGAGCATATTCTCTGCGATGCCAACACTTCTGCTTCTCCACTCCAGCAGCCACAGTAACTGTTGAAATCTGTCCTTCAGCTCGGCCTTTTGCAGGCACAGAAGAGGAGTAATTACAATGGCCTTAATTGGCTGACTGCAGAGCCACTGCCCAAGTGGTAATAAACTGTGCATGCTTAGGGGCTGGATGAGGTGTAACCACCCAGGGGTTCTCCTCCTCTTCTTCCAGCAGGCCTGAATCCAGCTCACTGAGGAGCCTAACAGGGATGTCAGGCTGCTGCTTGAGGATCCAGCCCTTGTACAAGAGATGGTGGAATCCCACAGGTCTCTCCTGAAACTCTTTCAAGGGATTCTGGCAGCAATAGTGCTGCCTGCTTGTGCCTGGGTTCCCTGCTTGTGCTGCCGCTGCCAGGCGAGAGCATGGGGTTTTTCATTAGCAGTGATGCAGGCAGAGCGGGGACAATTACTCACTGCTTTATGCTTGCTGGAAAACCCACCCAGGACTGGTAATAGCCATTAAGTGAGGGTGCAGCTTTAACTACGTGCCATTACATTAAGTTTCAAGTTGATATATGGCCAGAGCAAATTGAATTCCTGCTGCTATCCCGTCTGACATTTGTTACATTACAACGCCTGCTCTTTTGTTTTTGAGTCAATAGCTGCTGCTTTCGAGAAATATGGATTATTAGAATTTATAGCCCGTCCTACATGTCTTTTCAAACACTCATATCCTTTTATCATTTTGTTTTGTTGTTATTCTGCCCAACAGAGTTTGTATTTCTTCAGGTTTTAGCACCTGGGACTCTTGGTACTTGTGCTAAATCAATACCCTTTGTCCTCATTGCTTTAATATACACAACCATTTGTGTGATGCATGAATTGCAGTGGGTTTTCTGCCTGCGATAGTCATTTACTCCCCCTGCTCAAGCATTGCTTCCCCTGTCTGCACACGGGTTGTGCTTGGCAGTAAATGTCACACCTCTACATTTAAATTCCTTTATATGACGACTTCCAGGCACGTGCTGCACAGGGGAAGGTGAATTTGCTGACTCCTTAGCAGGAGGGTATCACAGGTTTGACAGCGTGCGAGTGGCTCCTGGAAAGTGCTGGTCTCCCACCCTAGGCTCTTAACGTTGGGTTCACATCTTCAAAGTCTGTGCCTTGATGCAGCCACACCTTCTCATAAAGCACGTGTGAAGAATCTTAAGAGCAGTAAAAAGGTAAAAAAGGCCTTTGAAGTTTTGTTTGGATGTCCTCAGGTCAGCAGCAACTGAAGTTGTCATCACTGGGCAGTTCTGGAGACCTGTGGGACAGGAATCACTCCAAGGAGTGTCCCACAGACAGCTGTGTGTGAGCAAAGTGGAGAGACCCAGGCTGGATCCAACCCTCCAGCTCAGAGTGGGTTTACAGTGAGAGCAGAGCACAGCTTGTGCTATCATTGCATCTGTTCTGCCTCTCCGTGCCTACGGAGATATGCCCAAGGCCATTCATCTCATACCTTTTATGTGTGGTGAATACTGGTGCACACCAATGTACCTGACAGAGATTTGGGTTTGTTTATATGTACTCACCTGCTGACCCTTTTGAACTGTTCCCCTTTCCTCTGCTGGCTGTGGGAATTCATCTGCGGAGTGTGAATCTCCCTGGCTGTGGTGGGGAGAGGCACTGCTGTGTCCTCCTTTGTCTCCAGGCTCATCTCTGCCACTGCTGCTCTTCAGGGCTCTCCCTCCCTGTCCTGCCTATAAAAAATGAGATGTCAGCTCCCATCAGGGTGTAGGTATTCCTGAGAATGCATTTTGCATGTAAGTAGATGGGAGTGATTTACCTATCAGTTACATTAACTGCAGTAGAGACTGGGAGCATCAGAAAAAGGGGTGAGCAGACCCTCTGCTGTGCTCTGCTCCCCGGGGCTGTGGTTTGGGCACAGCATGGTCTTCTGCACTGAGCATCTGAGCTGCCTTCCTCCAGATCTATAGCAGCATCTCTAGAAATGGAATCTAACCCCTCCCGACTTGAGGGAGGTGGCGAACCAGCCCAGCAGCTGACCTTGACTGAAGGGTTTTCCATGAGTTTCAAGTCCTCCCCTAAATCTCTGTATTCCCAGCACAGCGTTTTCTATCAAATGTGGTTTCAGACCTCCTGATGAAGCACCCGTGTCTCAGACCCAGGAGACAGAGCCCAGCAGGGATGGCTGAAGGTCCTTCAGGGCTCTGCCGGTGCAGGTGGCACATGCCTGCATGTTCCTTGAGACATAACTGCTCCCGAATATCAGGATTATTTACATTCCCAAACAGAGCTGCCAAACACTTTCAAAATGCACTAACGGCGCCTCTCTTTCCGCTGCGCTTGCTGATAAAGGGCCATAAACAAGCTTGACACATCTATAATAACCTTTCTCCCCTCCCACTTGCCTGATCTCTCCTCTTCCTCTCTTGCCTCTCTCACAGGCTGCATTGGGTAGGTTTTTATTCCACTGCCATTAGCTGGGATGCATTGTTTGATGGGGGAAATAAAATGTTGAATCTCATTTTAGTTTTATTTTTATTTTCTTCTTCTAGCAGCAGCTGCCTCAGATGCCAACAGTGGATGTGTGGCTTTAGAATTCTCTTTTCCCCAGCCTTTTTTATCTTCCTCTGTTTTCTTCCCTTTTCCTGTGTCTCCCTTCTATAAAGGTCATCTTAAATGATGCAAGCATACATGCTTTCACAGGTTGTTTTTATCAGTTATCAGCCTATTCCAAAGGCCATTTAGTCTTCTAGGCAAAGGTTGTAGCTTTCAGCCTCCACTTCCCATTTACAAAGGAAAAATGGATGCTGCATTTCAAGGTATATAAATTAGGTATAGATCTAAACAAAAAACCTAACCCATCTACAATAAAAAGTCCTGTAATTTCTTTGTCTCTGGTCTGACGAGGTCTCAGGTTCACCTTTTTTCATGTCATCTGTTCCTCTTAGTGGTATTGATGGAAGTGCCACATCTAACGATTCCTTCTCCATCCTGTATTGATGGTGCTGTAGAAAGTCCCACTTGCTGGAGATGAAAGGCAGTGGTGAGCAGCCCAGGTACAAACAGTTCCTTGGGCACTGCTCTCGAGGCATTTTTGTTCAGTGATCTGTGGCTGTGAGAGGGTTTGTGTGCACTGGGAATGGGGATAGAAGGGACGCACAGAGTGTGCATTTTGGAGCCACCCTGCTGCCCTTGTCTTGGCAATTTTGTACCCCTATGATAAAGTACATACTTGTTTCACCTTCCCTTGAAGCACTGGCCAAAGGGAGAGAAACGGATGTGGTAGACATCCATCCAGGAGCTGGGAATTGCTCATCCCCTGGAAACAAATGAAGCCCTGGTGAGCTGGGCTCTATCACAGACACTGTGTTAGCCTTGGTTGGGCGGCACTTTACTCCAGGAAGTCTTGCAATGATGCAGCAACAAAGCAATTGTGTAAGAAAACACTGCCTGAGACATGGCTAAGAGAAGGTGAAGATCAACCTCACCTCTCCCCACTTTGTCTTACTTAGATAGTATATATCTGGGGGCAAGGATTGCCTGTGAGTACCTGCACTGTCTGTCAGTACCTGTAGAGCTCCGGGTACCACCAGGGCAATAATCATGGTGTGCAAACAGTAGATGGAAGCTACTTTCAGTGCTTGAGTCTTTCAGATCAGAGTTGAGGAGAGGGTTTTTATGATTGATATATTAAAATTTTTACTTTTCCTCTTGGTATATTCTGTTGTACATGCACTGTAAATCTGCAGAGATATGGTTGTGGTTATGGGAATCACACAATGGAATAATTAAATGGCCTAATTGTAAAATATATTATCTTCACCATTGCATTCATCAGCTATTCTCCCGCATCTCATAGAGGAGGGCAGTGATTATGAAAAGCTGACAGAAACTTGCCTCAGCAGGTGAATCCAGCCAAATCCAAACTTGATGAACTGATCACACAACCCATTAAGCCCTCATGGTGGTCTTTGGCATAGTCATAGACTGAAGAAATTGGAGAAGGGAGCCTATAATGTACAAAAGATAGATCATGAGGCATTTGCAGCACAGAGCAAGCTGGGACCACATTAGCTTTGGTACCACCCTGGCCCTCTAAAGCTGCTCTGTGGGCCTCAGCTCCGTGTCATAGAATCATAGAATCATAGAATAGTCGGGGTTGGAAAGGACCTTAAGATCATCGAGTTCCAACCCCCCTGCCATGGGCAGGGACACCTCTCACTAAACCATGTCACCCAAGGCTATGTCCAACCTGGGCTTGAACACCGCCAGTGATGGAGCATTCACAGCTTCCCTGGGCAACCCATTCCAGTGCCTCACCACCCTTACAGTAAAGAATTTCTTTCTCATATCCAATCTAAACTTCCCCTGTTTAAGTTTAAACCCATTACCCCTTGTCCTCTCACCACAGTCCCTAATGAAGAGTCCCTCCCCAGCATCCCTATAGGCCCCCTTCAGGTATTGGAAGGCTGCTATGAGGTCTCCACGCAGCCTTCTCTTCTCCAGGCTGAACAGCCCCAACTTTCTCAGCCTATCTTCATACGAGAGGTGCTCCAGTCCCCTGATCATCCTCGTGGCCCTCCTCTGGACTTGTTCTAACAGTTCCATGTCCTTTTTATGTTGAGGACACCAGAACTGCACACAATACTCCAAGTGAGGTCTCACAAGAGCAGAGTGGAGGCATTTCACCTGCTGTGGTCCTGGCTGGAGTTCTGTTGAAGGAGGCCTCTGCTAGATTTCCTGGGGCTTGTGTCAGGACTGAGGACTGATGCTGTCTAATATGACACAAACCCCTCATCACCCAAGCCATTTCCCAGCGTATTAATATTCATTTTGCACTAATGTGGGATGAATACATTGCAGTGTTTGGCCAGAACACATTCCTCATTTTTATGTCATACTCACAGAATGCATCAGTGTGATATATTGTGTATTTTACCATAATAGTAGACAATAGAGCTCAGTATTTCATTTGGACAAGTAGCAAGTGTGAGGCAAGGAGACAGCCACTGCTGGACAAGGGGTGAGCTCAGGAAAACAGAAATAAATTAGAACATATTCATCTGGAGGGAAAAGTCATTTCTCCAGTAAATTAAAAGCAGCAGCCTTCATCTCTTGTTGAGTTTCACTATTAGGCTGCTTCAGAAAGGCTTGGCCAGCAGCTTCTCTGGATGTGACTTCAAGTGTTGTGAGCCGATGGCATAAGGCAGCACCCAAGAATCATGGTGCCTGGGGGAGCACAGCGCTGGGGGGTCAGAGATGGTGCTCAATGGGCTTGGTACTGGTGGTCAGATATGGGATGGGAGGTGCCATCCTGTCTCTTTTCAGAGCATAGCTGTAGCAGGGTGAAGTGCTCAGTGTGCTGGGAGAGAGGGAAGAAGGGAAGATGTGTAGGATACTCACAGACAGAGGCAGGGAAGGAGGGAGAAGGGGCCTCAAAAGCAGCTACTGAAATCATGGTTACTGAATGGACTTTCACAGTTGCTTCATTTGTTCTCATGTTCTGCCCTAGGCACTGGTGTTTAGTAATTTAGACCAAAGGGATCTAAAGAGTTGCCGTAAAGGGTAGTTCAAAAATCAATGGATGTTAGAAAGGGTCAAATGATGCCATAAAGAGATTAACAGCAGCATGGAGAGATAATATTCCCCTGCCTGCAGAACTGGCCCTGGGAGCTTTATGACAGGGAAGGAGAAGAGCAGAGGCAGCCCAGCACCTATTTCCCTGCTTGACTTCTCCCCTTCCTGGAAGCTCATAGCTCTTTGGGGAGAAAGCGAGCAAGGAATGGCTGTGGAGATGGGAATGAGAGGAGACAGGCAGGTGGGCCATGCCGCCATGTGATGGATTCTTCCAATCCAGACAAACTGCAGCTCCGCCGACAGTCCCTGCTAAATCACCCGGGAGGAAACGACTTACTCAGCAATCAGGCACAGGTTTACAGCATGAAGGTCAGGTTTTATGAGGGTTCCCTGGAGATGCATGGGAGAGACGCAACAAGGCTGTGTGTCACTCTCCTGGCACTGGTCCTAAAGGCAAGGGACAGATCCAGCAGGGTGCTAGGCAAGGGACAGATCCAGCCGGAGAAGCCTGCCCTCCACCGCTTTCTCCCAAACCCATCTGTATGGCCTCCTCGCTGAGCTGGGGAATACAATTGGGAGCACAGCCCAAGGGACCTGGGGACTGAGCAAGAGATGACATTTGGTGATCAACTGAATGTCCTTGACAGGAGCAGGAAAGCTGCTCTCTGGGGGTTTGGTTTTTGCTGCTTTGACAACTCTTCTTTGGTTCTGTGTCAAGTTCTCAGCACTGACAATAGACCCATGCAGGAACACAATAGCTCTGTTTTCTCTTGTTTCCCTCCCAGGGCACTGCCTCCCCTTGTGGGGACAGGCAGCGTGAAGCACTGGCATTTTTCCCTTAGAAAGCAATCTGGGTGCACATAGTTCTGCTCAGGATGGGGGGGGGGGGGGCTGCTACTTCAGATTTGCAGTTGGCCGGGCTCATGGAAGGGGCCTGAACTAAACCCCACCACATCCATCAAGAATTGCCTGGGAAATCTCAGCCTGACCCTCCCAGAAAGCTTTTCTCCTTGGAGAGAAGGTAAAGGCAGTATCCCAACTAATGCACAGGGACCCTAGGCAGGAGCCAACAACCTGCACACGGGGATCTTGCTTCAAGGCATGTGCAGTCTTCACAGGCACAGCTCCCTGAGCCTTGCTGTGGTGACAGTTTATGGCAGGATGAAGCCAGGCAATAACAGCCATGTTTTCCTGGCATCGCACTGCAGATCTGGGTGTTGCAGGAAATTCAACATCTCACCCCGAGGTGCCTGATGTTTCCTGGTGAAGGGTCCCCTCCGCTGGGTGCTGCAGATGGCAGGCCTGGCTGGGGGTTCTGCAGCATGCACCTTTGGGGTCTGGTAGGACACTCTCCAGGGTGGAAAGAACATGGGGAAAATGGGGCTTCGTTTGGTACTGCACAGAAGTGAATCAATGTGTGAATCAGTGTGTCTGGAAGAGATGTGTTGGAAAGCCAGTGGACTCATGTACTGCATTAGCAAGCCCGAAGGGAAAAGAGATGGGTAACCCTTGGGAAAGATGACCTTGATCCACTGCCCTTTAAAGCCATGAAGGCATCTGCTTACTGGAAGAGACAGCTGCCATTTGATGTGGGAGCATCTGAGTCAACATGTGCTGAGAGGACTGCACATGCTGAGCTCTTTCTGCTGCCATGGTTGGGTTGCTCTCAGCCAGCCTCAGCTCAAAGCCCACTTTCCCCCAGGAGGAACCTGCTGTGATTCTCTTGCCCTTGCCCACAGGGACATTCTTCAACCCCGCTTCCTTGATGGGTGTAGCAGACCTTGGTGGCCATCAGGACACCTGGTCCCCTCAGGGAAGTGTCCTTGCAGGAGCACTGCAGGGAATCCCAATCGCACCCTGGGGCAGAGCAGCCAGGAGCCCTGAGCAGGGTTTCCAGACCAAACCAGCAGTTTTAGCTCTGCTCAGTCTCTAAAGAAGGCAGCATTTTAATGGCAGACTTTAAACGTACATGTGTGCTGGCTTTAGTTATTGCTGTGTCATCTCTTCCCTCTCTCGTGCTGTTCCTTGTTACCACTGTGCCCTTTTATCTTGCTCCCTTTCTCTGCATTTCTCCTTCTATAGCTTTGATTTGGATTCTTCTCCCCTTCCCATTTTTCCTGTCCTCTGTGTCCTGCTGGCTGTGACCTTGCCCACGTCAGGACCAGCCATGCTGGGCTAGCTCCTGGCCTGGCCCTCTTGAAGACTTTGTTTTCTTGCCTCACACCCAAGTGACAGCACATGAGAGGGCAGGGTGCTGCCACGAGATTTCTCTGCTTGCTTCCGTCAGTGCTTCCTGCAGAGCCTGGGCGATTATTATCTCTGTAAATGACTGAAAGAAGTATAGTGATAAAAGGATTAAGCTAGACATATTTTACTTTATTTATTTATATCCTCCCATCCTCCTTAGCAAGTTGTGGAGCATATTGTGCTGCAGCTGCTCCAGCGGGAAGCAGTGACATGGGGACTGGGGGCACGGTCTGGGAGCAGGCACAGCACAGATGGGGGCTTGGGCAGGGGGTGCAAGGGGCTAAAGCAGACAGACTCCACTATGAACTGGCTGGGGATACAGCAAGGCCAGATTGCTCTCTTCTTCCTTGGGAACAGTCTGCTGTGAGTGCCTCTTTTCAAGGCACAGAGAAATGGGGTGATGGAGCTGGACCCGTATTTGCTCAGAGCCACTGTTTCAGTGTGTTATGGACTAGAAGGGAAGCCAGAGTGTCTCCGGACAGGAATTGTTGGAAAGGAACCCCACAACTGCTTGCCTGGGCCCCCAGGGGCACGCTGCAGTGGCACAGCACCGTTCCCATGAGCAGCTCTCTCCAAGCTGTTCCTGCAGCAGATACCTGCAGATGCTTCTGGAAGCAGCCTATTCCCAGGTTAAGTTTGTTTCAGGTCCCTGTGTGTGGTTGCTAAATAGCCTACAACAGGCTCATACAGACTGCCTAGTCCTGTCTGGGAGCTCACAGAGCCCTGCCTGCATCTGTGGCCTCCTTGGTTCCCTCGTAAGGACTCCTATAGCAGGTGACTTCCAGCCCTGTTGATGGCATCAGAGTTTGATGGGGCTTAAATCAATACAGAGGCTCAGAGTTATACAAAGCAATTTACCCTGGATATTCAGGTTTTGATACTGGACTCCCTTCCTAGCTCCTTGGCATGGAGGGAGCAATACATGATTGCAAATTCTTCCTGGATTGAGCCCTAGAGGAAAAAAGCTGGCAATTATATTCCTGGCGAGGACTCTTCTCTAAAGCTCATTTGTACCAAGGTTGTATCTGTTCTAGTAAATATTACAAGCCAGGATCCTGTCTGTGGTCCTGAGGGGTTGGAATGTGGTATGGTTTGTGCTGATACAACTAAACTTTGGCCTCTCCCATGCAGCTCACTGGTGACAGTTCCTGGCTCATGCCATCCTCTGAACTCTGTCCAGAACTGTCTTGGAGAGGGCTGATTGGCATGGGCTAGGAAGCATGTGAACAGTAAAATGGCTTGGATGACCATGACACAGTGTCTGAAGCCTGCGCCCTGGCCCTGGTTTAGTCATCAATATAATCTCTCCTGAGATGCTTTCACAGAGTAAAAGGAATCTCAGAAACTCACTGGTTGGAGCCAGGTACGTGGGCTTTCTCTGCAGTGCTGCTCTCCCAGTGCAGGGTCATCGTGGCAGGGAGCAGGAGCAAGGGTGAGGTGGGAATTTGGATGGAGAGAGAATGGTGATTTGCGGCAGGCTGGGAAGCCTCCGCAAGCAGGAGTGGAGGCAGGAGCATCTTCTCAGTCTCTCCCTGTAGTCTCAGTGTTGGCGTGATTGCACTGCTTCTGCTTGGATCAACAGGAAGAACTTGGCACCCTCCATCTCACTCAGTGCTGCATGGAGACAAATCAGCTGCTGTATTTATATGACTAAAGAGACCCAGGAGCACAATCATTCACAGGAAGGGAAACAAAATGATGGCAGCATTTGGGCCAATACCTTCGGCAGTCTGAGGAATATTGGAGATTTCAGGCAGGTAAAGTAGCAGCTAAAACTACATACAATGACTGCATACTCCCCTGGATCCCTGGGGCCATAAACTACCCCCAAAGGGGCAGCAGCTGTGCTGTGATATTCCCTCAGGAAGTCCCATTCCTAAGGTGGCACTGCAGATACTTGCCTGGGAGGTGTATGGTGGCAGCAGCACCCCTTATTAAATCCTGATACTTGTTCTGTCTCATGCTGTGGCTGTAAAGCAGCTGATGTCTGCTGGGCTGTTTGGGCTTTTGGACCTCAGTCTCCATCACTAAACCTAATGGTAAAGGACGTCTCTTTGGGTTTATGGTCAGCAACAGAGGCTGTAGGTGTGACATGACCCACCAGCTGTCACCTCTATGAGGCAGCCCAGGGGCTCAAGGCCAGTTTAAGTGCGCTGCCTTCACAACCTAGGTCTATGCAGAAGCAACGATTCTGTCTTTTCAAGCAAGGCATTTGGGAGATGAAGCTACATCAGAAGGATTCTTCATGGACTTCTTCCATGAAGGAGAATACAAGCCAGGTAGATGGCCAGCAATCACTGGAAGCTCACTAAGGGATGGACATCTTCTCACAGCCTGATACAGCTCCACCTAAAGTCAGAGTGATTCCCTCAGGCTGGCTCTTGCTCTGGAGGCTTCTTCCCACAAATCCCTGCTGGTATTTGCATTTACCTGCCTTCTTTGCTCCACCATTTCTACCTTCCCTTCTACCAGTGCCCACAATGAGCAATCCAGCATGGCCCAGTTTAATATTCCACAGATCCTCACAGGCTGATAAAGGAGAACAAGAGAGGGAAGGAGGGGGTGGGAGCCTGGTGCATGGGGGGGAATATAAACCCCTGAGCCTGTAGTCAGAGCAGCAGAGATAACAGTAAGCGAGAATAATAGTCTAGCAAGTCGGAAATGTCACACGCGATCTGGTGCCATTAACACAACATGGATCTGAAATACCACATAATTAGTTTTGTGCCTGTTGTTCTGATTTGGAAAGAAAAAATATGAAAGAGAAGAGATTTGGGGGGGGCAGAGAGAGGAGTGCCAGCAAAGTGAGCTCATAAAAGGGCGAAGCCTACAGCGTCTAATGTTTTTGGAATAGTATAATAAAGCTCTGTCTCCTTACCCGTGTTTGAGGCAGAGATTTTTATCTGGCAGTGTGGGATTAAAAGAAATGAGAGCTTGAAAAGGGTAGCTAAAATTGCGATTGATCTCTCTTGGACTGCCTTGCCTCCTTTCAGGGGAGCTTGTGGGCCTCATGAATTGCTCCACCACTGAGACACATGAGCCCTACCCTTTCCCATGCCACCTCGCTGGAAGATTAAAAACCCCAATGTTTTCAAGACTTTTTTCCCCATCTCTTTCTAACCCAGTGCACAAACTCCATGTTTGAAGGCTGTGGAATGCCTCGGAACCTGTCTGTCCCCTGAGAGCGGGCCTGGTGCATGGGTGTTATGGGCACCCCATTGCTGTTAAAGTGTGTGAGCCCTTCAATCCCTTTACCTCTGGGGCTCACTGGGACATGAACAGCAAACCCTTCCTCCAGTGAAAAAGCTGGAGTTCCTTATACTGACCAAAGTATGGCAGAGAGATCCTCTTCTCCATCCCCTGTCTGTATGGTGGCCTCTATGAGGCTGATGGGTGCCTCAGTCCTGCTCATGCAGACAGGCACTAATGACCCATTGGTGCTTTGCCAGAGGACCACATGGGGCACAGAGACCAGGACTAGATTTGCCAGCTCATTCCAGGGACTGCGTTTTGGAGGGGAGATGAGATGGACGTTGCTCCTCCTGCTCACTCTTGCCCTGTCACTGCAGAGCAGCTTCGCACCCATCACGTTGCCTGATCAATCCCAGTATGGACAAATGAGGAGCGGAGGAGATATGATAAAGACAGAGTTGAACTCTGATGCATAACCAAGTTTTGTCACTTTTTTACATACGATTGCTAATCACTTTTAGACATATTCTATGAAAGAGGTGCTTTCAAACTCTGTGCCAAAGGCACGGATCGCTGTGTCCAACTCCTGTCTCTGGAGGAGGCCTTTGGAATGGGATTCAATTAATTCAGTCCCAGTGGATTCATCACTTTACCTGCTAACGGCTGGTACTGACAGGGAGTGTGACAGGAGGGCTGATCTATTGCTCACTGCTCTGGCCAGTCATGACAGGAGGCTGCTGTCATGGGAGGCTGTCACCTCCAGAGCCAGGCCTTCCGCACATGAAATGGAGCTGCCTCCTGGGTGGAGCAGCAGCTACTGAACAGAATCCAGCTCCCCACGTTTGCATGGGAAGGGGGAAGTATTTCTGCACGTTGTTAGCATGGAGCACAAGTGATACACGCTAGGAGTGGGGAAGGAGTGAGCTTTGCTTTTGACAAGGAAGTCGGTGGCATCAGTTTTTCCTTCGACTCTGAAACGAATATTATCAATTCTGATGAAGCATATGTTCTTCCAGAATTAAACATTTCATTTCTATTTCAGCCCTTGCAGCTTGCCAGTGTTTCTGAAATACAAACCCAACGATTTTGTTTGGAAAAATCATTTTGTTCAAGGCATTTTAGAGTTATCTAAAGGAGTTGCTTCATTTTTTAATGATGGAGAGGTTATTGAATGGTCTAGGTGACATTAGTATGTTCTGGAATGTGTTGATTTAAATGAGAATGGATTGATTTTCTTCATGGCAAGCAACGCTTTGATGAAAATGTTCTGATTTGCTCTAGTAAGATAGGCAATGTCTGTATTACATATTGACCTTTGTCCAGAGAGTGAGACATCTGCTGCTGCAAGAGGTATAGGGAAGCTTGCGTGAACAATGCTATCCAAAAAGCATTAAACACTGAACTCCTCTGTGTCAGACAGCAGTGTAAAGAATTACATTTCTTCTAGCAATTTCCAGGGAGCTTTATCAGAATGAAGCAAGTCAACTTATTCCTGAAGCCTTCTCTTCTGCCTGTTTATGACTGCTGGCAATCTCAGCAGCTCCAGCTCAATGTGTGTGCGCCATTTAAAGAGTCATGGAATGCATGGTCACAGGCTGTACCACATCAGGTGCAACTTCTGGAGCCATATTCCCTTTTGGAGTTTTCTAGGTCTCCAGCCATGGAAACAGGTTGCAAGATGAGCTTGATAGTGCTGGTTTTCCCATCCATTATAGTCTGTTTGAGTTCCCAATAGATCGGACAAACCTTGACCTGTGATGAAGGTTCAGACAGAACCTTACCACCAGGTCAAGTGTCTGCTGAGAGCATGGGTCAGGGGAAACCAAGCAAACCCCTTGGGATGCAAGTCTGAAATCAAGCCCTGCTCCAGCCGAGGGGCTTGGAAACGAGGGTGCAGCTGAAATTAGGGATGTCTTAGCAGAGAAGCTTCTGGTGGTAGCAAGGACAGGGTGGGGGTAGCCCACCAATAGCATCCCTTGCTCAGCCCTAGGGTAATTGCAGGCAATGGCACCTGCAGGGAGAAACAGCAAAGGAACCTGATGCCAGGTGAGCATCACAGCACCTGCAATTGATAATGAGAGGTGATGAACCTCACCGACCAGGGAGGTGAGGTTGAGATACACAGGGGAGCAAACAGCGAGGATTTTTAGGGGTGCTTTTGGCACATTGTTGGAGCTTCAGGAAAGAAAAGCTTCTGCAAAAGGCTGAGAAGGAACACAAATGACTGATCAGTGAAAGGTGAGTGATTTGAATGGTGAAAACTGAGGCATTGAAGATTGTTTTGGTAATGGCTGTGGCTGGAGATGAAGATATCTCTTGTAGCCCTCATTCCTTCCCTCTCCCCCAAGTGTGAATTTGGGTTGTGATAGTGATCTGAGCTACAGCAGCCCTGTGAGCAGGGCCATGCTGGCTGGTGCCCTGGGACAGGGAGGGCTCTGCCGGTGCCTGGTTTGAGAGGACAAAGAAAGCTGACTGCATGGGGGAGCTTTCTGGGCTCAGAGGAGCAAATCATGCCCATTTTTCTGCATATGTGGAAGCTGCATTACCAAATCCTTGGGAAATAGCTTCCAAGTTGTGTGACTCAAAAATAGAGAAAAAACCTGTAAGCTTGTTCCACCTGGCTTGTAGCCCTTTGAGGACCAGCTCTTTCTCCCTGTGACCATGAGGATTAGAAGCATCCCGTCTTCTTCAGTTGATTCACAAGGCAAGGTTAAGCACAATGTCTGAGATTCCAGGGCCTGAGGGGATGCAATTCCCTGAACTCATAAAATCATGACTTGGCAAAACCATGTCAGCTGCAGAGTTATGCATGCTCTTAACCTGTATTTCTCCTAAGCTAATTAGGCTGAGTTTCTAGTGAGGGCAATAATGGCTGGGCACACTCCTTTGAACCAATAATGTAGGTGGCTGGAGTAGATGAGTGGCCTGCTAATGAGGGAAGAGCTGCCTGCTAGTGATGCAGAGCTAATGATCCCTGTCTGCACCAGTCCACAGCCAGGCAGAACAAAAAAATCTATTCCCTCCAAGTGCTTCATTACCATCCAGATACACTTAGGTGGAGAGGGGAGGGCAATGTAATTGGGATGTGGCTGTCTGGGGGAGCGGCAGCATGTTCCCCCTGCATCACCCTGGGTAAGCCTCTTTGCCTCTTTGGGCTTTGCTGTTCCTTTCCCTCCCTGCCTTTGCAATAGTACTGTTCCAAGGATAGGGTTGGGAGTTAAATGGGTTGTAACACATGCTGCAGGTAATGGTGGAGAGAAGTGCCAAAATCCAGAGGTTTTAGTGCCACAGTTTGGAGATGCCTACCTGGTTAGTGTCCATCAGCTCCTGGGGGGGCTAACACCCTTCTTGGTTTGGGGATGGAGCTCTGGGAAGCAGGCAAGCCCCAAGATAAAAGCTTTGTAGTCCCTGTGAAATATAGAGATTGGTCCAGGATTAGTCTTTGTCTCCTGAAACCAGCATCAAAGATGCTGGCAGATCTGGGCTCTGCTGCATCCCTGCACCAGGAGGAGAGTGCACCTGGGACAGGGGTGATGTGGGCTGGCGCAGGGGGAGGCAATTGGTGGCACTGGTCTAAACAGCCAGGCTCTGAGCCCTGGTCTGCCCAAGCTCGGATGTGGGGCAGCCTCTCTGCCAGGGCCAGGCTTGCTGTGTGATGTTGTATGATGACAGGAGAGGGGAATAGGTGGGCAGGGTAGAAAAATGTGCTGAAAGATTCCTTCCTTTCGACAGATCAAACTCTCCTCGCAGAGCTCCTGTGCGTCTCCCCTCCCACTTGAAATTATAAATACCCTTTTCAGCGAGCTAGTGACAAATTCAAGCTTTCTGCTGTAAAGACTCCATCTTCTAACCAGGGAGATCAACACGTGCCAGTTGATTTAGCCTCATTGGATTGCTGTAGTTGGTACAATGTATTGAGATGCCTCCAAGATGCTGACGAAAGAGAAATGATTGTTGTTAAACTAATTTATTAGTGCTTAGCAGAGAACAAATCCATTTTTAAAGGGATAATGGCAAATTTAATATCCTATTAAGCAAATTTCCTTCCCACTATTTAGTAACAACTTGGGCTTAGATCACAAGTTGCTTAAATGCGTGCACAACCTTACTCAAACATGCAGGCCCAAAGAAATCTTAAATCTCTGTGGGATAAAGAACATGGATATTAAATGTGAAGTAATTATAAACAGAAACCCCCCAGCAAATGAGTGTTTCTCTCTTGGCACCGCTCGTCTCCTCCTGCTTTGCTGCCTTTGCTTGGGAAATGAAAATCAATGGGGTCAGTTTTACTCCTGTTTCTAGTCAGTGTCAAATGGGTGACCTCGATGCGGTGCTGGTTTTGCAGGAATGTGGTATTGATCCTGCCTCTGATCTGCAGCCCTTGACAGCAGCAGGAAGAAACCCACACTGGTCTGAGAGGCAGAGCCTGCCCGTGCTGCTGTCTTGGGTGGGCTGTGTTTGCCCTTTGCCTCTGGGATCTGCTGGCTGTGATGCTGTGCCCCCTGTTAACATGAGGAGTGTGTTGGCTGGATGGATGGGGAGAGCTGGATGGTCTCTGCTGCCCAGGGCAGCCCAAAGCAGGACTCACTACCAAGGTATTTTTCTGGAACCTCTTTCTTGGGCTGCTGGATGGACACAGCCAACATTCTTCAGGTGGTTCTTAACTTCCCTTCTACGTCTGTGCAGCAGCAACAGCTCGTGGACTGCTCTTTGTGCAGTTCCCACCTCCCCTTTGGATAGACTACAAACACCCAATTAAGGCTCTGAGAATTAGTAGAAATCAATCCTGCTTTTCTGCAAGTTCTGGTTTGTATTGTAAATCAAAGCAATGATCTTTCTGCACTCCTGGCTCGGAGACTGGTATTTACTAATTTTGTTAGCTGGTTTTGCATGTTTTCTGGTGCAGATAATGGGATGCTCTTACCACTACGGCTTGTTATTTCAGCTGTGTGCATGCTGCTTGGGGGCAGTGTCATGAAGGTGGCCCTGGCTGTGAAGGACTGCATGAGTGAGGTGTGTTGTGGCAGAGAGAAGTACCAGGAGTCAGACATGCTGTTTCCACATAATCCTGTGCAGACCACAGTGCAAAGCCAGAATGAAGCCTCAGTTCATCAGCTGCAATACTGCTGGGGTCAGTAGCCCTTAAACAGAGAGCACACACTGGAGTGTTTTGAGCAAGGATGGATGCCTGTGTGGTTAATTGTGAAGACGGCTTAAGAACATCCTACATGGCTCCCTTGGTTGCACTGATAGAGCTGTTCATGAGGCTTCACTCTATGTTTCATCACTGAAATGGGCTGGTTGTAAAACACAGCTCCTGATAGCTGTACCAGCACAGCGGAGGTGTGCAAGCATGTTGTGAGGGCAGGAATGAGCTGCTGGAAGGGCTGGGATGAAGAACAGTGCTTGTGGGGAGAATTTTCATGGGTGTTGCATGGCCAAAAGCAGGATGCTCTGGACCTATGCCCTGGGATTCCTAACCTCTGTTTAGCAGGAGCTCGCATCTGCTGAGATCCGCTTTTAGGTGAGCTCTGGCCTCAAAATGTGCTGAGTATCCTTATTTCCATCACTTAGAACATGAAACCCTGGTGGCAGTGTGGATAAATGCTCACCTAAACCAGCCATTTAGTGCAGGGCTTGGTTCTCATAGTGGTCAGCAGCACTTTGCTTTGCCCACACAAACCTCATCCCTTGCAGATGCTGGTGCTTGCTGGAGCCTTCACTCTCCTGGCCTCGTGTCAGCTGTCAATTGACAGTCACACAGCCCACACAGCAGGAGGGGGCTGGTCCCATCAGACAGGTCATTACCAGCTCTTCATTAGCAGTTGGCTTGCTGAGGAAGGGCTGCAGGGAGGCTGGAGGCAGTTCTTGCTCCAGGCACCTTTTGGTTTGTACCCGCTCTGTCCATATTTCAGATAGGAGATGATAGTGAGTCCTGTGAGTGTTCTTGTTGGCAATGACATGCGCTATAATTCCTGTAGCAAAAAATATACTTGTGAATGCGTTGCTTGGGAGAAGCAGTGAGTTCAGATGATGGCTCTCAGAGATCCTTCCTCACTACTTGTACAATGACTTCTATTTATGTGAAAGCACAGCTTCTGCGAGCACCCTCCATTTGAGCTGACTTTGGTAAAAGGGTGGTTTTTTCAGCTGAGATGAAATTTTCATAGTCAAAACATTTTGTTTTGGATGTAAAAAGCAGTTTTAAATTGCTTCTTTTGACTAGATTTTCCTGGAACTAATCCTTTCTCTATAGCATACTTTAGAACAACTCTTGGATGTTTTGCTACAGAAGCAATGTTTTCCAGCTGGGACCAGCCTAAAGCGTTTTTGGGAGGGGAAGCGGAGTTATTGACCAGGCAAGCTCTGCTTGCATCTCTCCTGGGTGACAACTGGCCATTGCCTTCCAATTCAACAGCAGTGATCATCCAGGCAAGGAAAAGAAACCCACTGAAGTGACCCACTGCAGAGCATGAATAACTACTGAAAAACGAGGGTATTACCTTCCACAGTGTGATTCTTGCCTAACTGCAGAGATGCTGAGTGGCCTCTTATAGAGTCACAGAGTGGTTTGGGTTGAAGGGACCTCAAAGCTCATCGGGTTCCATCCCCTGCCATGGGCAGGGACACCTTCCACTAGATCAGGTTGCTCCAAGCCCCTGTGTCCAACCTGACCTTGGACACTGCCAGGGATGGGGCAGCCACAGCTTCTCTGGGCACCCTGTGCCAGCGCCTCAGCACCCTCACAGGGAAGAGCTGCTGCCTAAGAGCTCATCTCAGTCTCTCCTCTGGCAGGTTAAAGCTATTCCCCTTGTCCTGTCCCTACAGGCCCTTGTCCAAAGTCCCTCTCCAGGTTTCCCATAGCCCCTTCAGGCACTGCACTAAGGTCTCCCTGGAGCCTTCTCCAGGCTGAACAAGCCCAGCTCTCAGGCACAGTCTGTCTGACTGTGCCTGAAATTGCAATGAACTGTGGTTGAATTTGATAAAAACCAAACCAGGAGAGATTTTGATGTGCAAGTAACACCTTCCTATGCAAAGGGATCCCTCTTTCTAGTTTTAGTCTGCATCAGTGCTATTGCAAGCTTCTTTGTGACTTGCAGCACACTTCCCTTGTGGTAGATCCACTGGGCAAGTACTCTTCAAAACAGGCTTTTTATCTTCTCTGCCACAGGCAGGTGTTAGCCTTGGTTTGCAGGAGAGCAAGGGGAACTCCTGCAGGGAATGCAGGAGTCTGGTGGTGTACCTGTGTCCTTGGCAGGCTGCAGGACACGGGAGCAGGGTGGATGCGAGTCATGCCTTGCCCTTGTCATTCCCTTGTTTCCTGAGCCACCCTCGCTCATCATTGGGAACGCAGGATGTGGCTGGCTTTATTTGGAATGTTACAGCCAGCCCTGGCTGAGGTAATTGACCAAGACAAATTCTGTTAGAAAACCTTGATGTTAATAATGAGGGATAGGAGCTGGGAGGTAAAACACATGCTCTCCAGACACGCATTAGCAGTACCCCCACCCCTGCAGACTCCTCCTGAGGTGGGATGGCAGGGAGCTTAGGTCAGTTAGTTTCAAAATTAACTGCTAGTCCTCCAGGCAGCCTGTAAATAGAGCACTTGAACTGTGACTATCACTTGTCTTTCTAGGTGCTGTAAGGGAGGGATGGAAGAGCGTAGACCCAGAGAAACCCATAAGTGCTGGTGACTGGTCTCATGACTGATCCCGAGCAGGTCCTTCATCTCAGACCCCCAGGCCCTACAGACTGAGCTGGTACACTAGTTAGCATGGGAGTGTAGATAATCTTCTCCTCTGTGTGCTGTTAAGGCTGCCCTTTGCAGCATAATCTGTCAAGGTTTTGCTTTGATAATGCAATCCAAATGGACCTTGTTCATGCTCCTCTCACCTTGGGCACCAGTGTGCTGGTGTAGCTCCGCAGAAGGTTCTGCTTTGCCTGTGTGTGGAGGTACTAGCTGACATTGTTTTGGCTACCAAGCATGCACCGAGAAGCTATGTCAGTCCATCTGCAAGGCGCAGAGCCATTCCAGTCTCTTGGCACAGAGGGTTAAGCCTAGGAAATACACAAGGAAAACAAGAGAGACTCTTAAGGGGGGGGGGGGAAAGTCCTCAGGTGAAAACTAAAGAGCCCCAGACACCCTGCAAGCCTAGTGAAAAAGGTAGGCTCCTGAAACAACTCTTGCTTCTTGGCGATGTGACAGTCTAAGCTGTGTGACCCAGTCTTTCCCATATCAAAGCCTGGCAGTGTCTGCGTGCCTCTCCAACTTCCCTTTCCTGTCAGTGGGGAGGAGTCTCCAAACAGGACTATGGCTGCTTTGGTGCAAATCACATAGCTTCACTTCTTTGAAGGAATACATTATCCCTGTTCTCTGCTTCCAGACCCAGATAGAAATCTGTGATGAAAAGATGCTCCTGAGGGCATCAGGACAGCAGCAAAAGCAATATCTTCATTTGCTTCTGGAAACAGGCAGAAGCTTGATGCTTGGGATGGCTCCTGTCCAAAGTCACAGCACTGTCCTGGTCTCTCTCGGGATGCTGTGCTCCCTTGCCTTTCCCTGGTGATCCATCAACCCTCATCTTTTCTGAAGTGGCAGGACTGCAGCCCTACATCTGATCGATACCGCCCAACCTTGACATGGAATCAGTCACTCGTAGCCAGCTCATTACTGCTGGCTAACCGTTTGCCTGCAGCAGCCCCTTAATGGCCTTCCCGGCTGCTGCCGAGTCACAACAGGAGTGTTTAGCAGTCTTATTTACATGCAGCATTTCGCCAGTCCCTCCTTCCCCTTGCTCACAGCTTGCCATCTGCTCCGGGAGCCTCCAAGGAGACGGAGGTTGGGAAGTGGGGACAGGAGCATCGTGCCTGTGTGTTGTCTCTATGGTGATTGAATGCCCTTCCTCCTGGTGGTGGGAGGGGTGTCTGTCCAAGGTTTGCCCATTTTAGGCTTTCTCTGCTAAAAACCTTTGTTTTTACAGAGGACTTTGACATTGTGCTCTGCTTTTATTCTGGCTTTGAAGCTGATTTTAGCTACAGTGATTTTTAATCTGCTGTGTGTTCCAGTCTTCTCATCGCTGTGTTTACACTCCAAGGAGGAGGAAGCTCAGGATGTTCTTCCTAGAGAGCACTTTAAAATGGCAGTTTATTATTTATAAATTGGGGGATGGATGAGGTCTGGGGAATGGAGTTCCTGTGAGTCTATTAGCTGGGCAAGGTTGTGCCCTGTGTCACTACAAAGATGCTTTCCTTTAGCTCAGCAGCAGAGTCTTAGACTTGACTCCTGACCTTGGTCATGAGCCATTAATGATCTCTGAAGGAAGAAATACACTGGCACATGCACATTGGGGGATATTTGGTACATCTGCTACCATGCCATTGATTTACATGAGCAAACTCGGAGTACAGGGGGTTTTAAAATGACTTTTACTTAAACTGAAGTCCAGGTTTTAACCTTGGCCTCTGCCTTTCATGAACAGAAAAATGCCACCCTTGGGAGTGAGGATGCAGATGATGATGAGAAGTGACGTGTGTGTGCAGGCAGCAGGGCTGCAGAAGCAGCTGAGCTGTGTGGGAACTGAATGGTAGAGAATGGGAAAAGGCAGCGGTACTGGGAATGAGGGGATTTGGCATTGAGACAAGTGGTGTTGGTTATGTGGCACTACCAGGGACCTCTCATGCTGCCTCTTAGAAGGCAGTGTTGCAGGCCTAGCCAGTACAGTGCTGTGGCACAAACCCCCCGATATCTCTGTGTTTGCTGCTTTAGACATGTGGGGAGGAATCGGCAATGCTTTAGAATGAATTGTGTTAAAGGGACCTTTACTCTGGTGTGAAGGATGGGAAGGCTTGCTCCTTGAAGCTTCTGGGAAAGGAGTATTTTCCAATCACTGTCTTAGAGCCTTAGTTTATCTTCAGCAGTGAGACAGAAAGAGGTGCTTGAATTATTCCAGAGCAAGCAGTGTTTTGGGTATTGAAGGTGCGCTGTCTTCTGCTTTTAATGAGAAAGCTCCTTTTGCTTAGAGTTTGAGCTTTATAGAGATTTGAAAAGGGAAAAGGCTGGCAGCTGAATGTTTTCCTTATCAGGTCTGTGGTCAAGCAGCTGGCACGCTCTGGGAGTCATAAAGGATTGGGAACACGTACCGAAAGCTTTTTTGTTCATTATAGTGTGGGACAGCCCTTGCCATCAGCACATCTGCACTGAGCTCCGTGTGCGCAATGGACAAGAGGTACCTGACTCGGTGAACTGAGGTTTTCATGCCCATGCCTTTCCATGTGGAGGTAGATACAGTATTCCTGGGGAAGCTGGGTCTCTTGGCATGTTTGACAGAAGACTGCCAGCCTCTCCAGTAGAGCTGAGCCTTTCTGCTTGTCTTGGTACTCAGACCAGGCTTGTGGAGGTGCAGTGTATGCTCACCCAGCTGTGAAGTTGCTAATGCTCCCACCAAGGGAGAGGCTGCTGCACTGTGTTAGCTTACAGGATTACAGAGGGGGATTATGGAGGAGAGGCTCTGAATGCTGAAATCATGGGAGCACTTCACTCAGCATTTGTGCTTCCTGCCATGGCAGGCACTGAAGCACAGTTGTAGGAGATCAGGCTCAGCACAGTGCCCTGCACCTGCCTTGCTCCTCTCCTGATGCTTGTCTTCCATGCTCTGAGGGGAATGGCTCTTCTAGTTAATGTGGGACTCTGTCCTTGCATCATCAGTTACTATTGAACGACAGTTTTGTGTTTCAGGGTAAGATTTGTAGGCCTCTTTCTCCTTTTGATTTCAAGAACTGAATATATATAATATATTATAATATATATAATATTATAATGTATAATATGGTTTCACATAAGAGGACTTTGTGCTAGTTCTTTGTGTACAGATGTGACTCCAGAGACTTGCAGGACAAAGGCAGCCTGGAATGGCTTTGCAAACCAACTTTTATACAGCAAAGGCTGACTGCAATGCAACCAAAGTTATTTATTGTGTTTCTATCCGAAAGTCTCCCCCTTCTCCTCTAGATTGGAGTGAGATGGCAGATTGATTTTCTTTAACGTGGTAAAAGTTGGCGCTTCTCTGTGGGGTGAAGTAAAAATAGATCATCATGACATGTTGCATGTTGCATCATTTCCTGGATTTTGTTTCCCTTGGAAAAGTTGTTAGGAAAAGAACACATTCCTCCTTGTTTGGTGGATGGCACGAAGATGAGAGAGCTGGACTGCGCTGGGTGGAGAGGAGGCCAGGCTAACAAACCGTCTTGCTTCTCAGGAGGCCAGCTGAAGGTCGGTATGTTTTGGGAGTACCTACAGCCCGGTTGGCAGGCAGTGGGTGAAGGAGGCGGACACATGTATCTGTTATATCTCTTTCTTTAATTCAAGCTATTGAGCCACCGCGTTGTTAGGCTTCAAATCTTTGTGGTCCCAGCAGCTGGGATGGTACATCCTGCTGCAAGGCTGGCTGCTCTGGAGTGAGTAGGGCAACACCAGCACAGATTGCATAGCACTGGGATGTAGTGCTCACCCTCTGTCTGAGGCTGGGGAGATCTGCAGTCCTGGTAGAGCAGGGTGATACATGACATCAAGGTCTGAGCAGCTGTCTAGTCCATCTCCTTCTCAGCCAGACCTCAGCCCCCTCCACTGCAGTAATCCAAATGCGATCAATCTGGCACTTTCAAATATTTATGAATCATTGATGGATTTTTTGAAGTTTGGAGTTGTAGCTTTCATGGAATTTGGTTTGATTAGGTAGAAAGTCAATATTTTCACTGTGCCGCGTCTGAGCTGCATTAATTCTAGCCCAGGCAGCAGCAATAACAGCACTGCAGTGCTAATGGTGCTCTGCCTGCAACGACTGGCATTTAGGTAGTCTGGGATGAGCTTGGAGCATGTGGAGGAACCTAGAGAGATGATAATAAAGCAGTACAGCTCATGGTGAAAATTGGCAGAGGCAGGTCAAGAAAAGGCCTGTAGCAACGTTTGGGAAGATGCGAGATGGGCTATCGAGGCTGTCTTTCTTGACAAGTCATCTCTTCCAGCACATCCAGACAAGGTGGATTGCTCTTTACCACAACTCCCACTAGCCTGTCTTAAAAGAATAAGGCATCTTCAGCACAGCCTCATGGGACCAGGCCTTTATCCTTTTAGCTGATGCAAATAGGAAATTGATAGCTGTGCAAAGTTATCCTTGTCTTTGCAGGTGAGGGAGCTAAGCCATAGGGGTTTGAGCAGAGGCACAAACACCATTTCTCTTTCTTCCTGTCACTTCATGCTGTGATAGCCATTGCTTGCACTGGAAAGCCCACCTTTCCCATTCATATCTGTAATATCTATTCTGTTCCAAATAAACTGTCCCAGTCCTGTTCCAAAGGAGCCAAACAACTTCCATGCTAATTGGATGTGGCTGAACAGGCTGGCTGTGAGAGTCTGTAGGCTCTCCACCATTACCATAGGCTGCAGCCAGCTTCCTGTCTTCTGAGGGTAGATATCTGAGCATCTTTGAGTTGTGCATTACAGTGAATGTGCCTGTGTCAGGGTCTGGACATTTCTTTGTTGTCCCAGAGGTTACGAGCATGCAGTGGGAAGTCATTCCCTAAGGCATTTCCTTTAAATCCTCCTGTCATGGTGTATCTCTGTCAGACCAGGTAGCCCAAAGAAACCCAGTTGCTTGTAGCAGGAAACGTTGATGATAACTGGGCAGAGTCAGCTCAAGGGGAGCCGTGTGTGCATGAGATCAGCCCCTGCGAGGCACAGTGGTGCTCTGCCTTGACCAGTGTGACAGAGTCTTGGGTGTCATGGGTGAGGTGTCCCTGCCCATGGCAGGGGTTGGAATTGAATGATCTTAAGGTCCTTTCCAAGCCAAACCATTCTATGATGCTGTGTGCCATGCCCAGGTCTCCATCCTGAAGGCAGCCGCAGCTTCGCTGCTGAGGCTACAGAGACATGAGGGCTAATGCCTTGAGTCAGATTTCTCCTGTATCTCTGCAGCAGCAGCTGTGAGGCAAGGGACCAGCCTGGTGTGGTGTGGTAACGGGATTGCAGAGCCCTTGGGGATGCAGAGCATATTTCAGCTCGAGCTCCTTGCGTGCTGCAGGGCTGTTGTGTTGCAGTGGTCTTGCCAAGAGGTGACAAAAGGCATGAATAACTGTGGCTGTGGCACTGTTCTCAGGCTAGGATGAGCTGAGATCCTGGCATTAATAGTGTGGATCGCGGGTGCTCTGACATGGAAGCTTAGAGACAGCAAGGGATGCAAGGAAGCGTAAGCTAAGAACTGAACTGACTGTGCCAGTAGCACCGCTAACTCAGTACTCTGTGCAATTCTTGAGGTGAATTTATGTAGCTTCTAATTTCTCTTCAGCTGCTGTTGTGGTCCCTTAGCTGTGAGCTGATCTGAAGTTCCAGGACCTGTGTGGCATTGGCACCTGTATGGATGACAGAAGTGATCACAAGCCTGTTTTTCACAGGCTTCTTGGCAGTGTTAAGTGTGCATAATGATGCCCTGGCATTTCTGAAGGAGGATATGCAATGTGAGGCTGTGGAGCCTCACCTGACTGCTCCAAGGTTGTCAGATGCTGTGAGGCTTTTAGTCTGGAGGAGTGTGTACTGATGTACACCTATCGCCCATCCTTCGGGAGAGAAACCACAATGAGCACTGGCGAGGGAGATGGCAGATCCTCCGAGATTTATGCTGATCATAGGGGTGTTAATACCTTGCTTTTATGGCTCATCTTGCTGCTACCTTTTGTAGTGGCTAATAAATACAGGCTAGTTCACCTTCTGCTTTGGCTCTTCCTGTGACCTTGCTTTAAATTTGGTGAGGTTCCTGATGCATAGATTATCTTGCCCCTCACCATAAAGAGACCTGCCCTGGGATGACCCCCACTCACTAATTCCTGCTGCAGCACTTCATTTCAGACTTTTTTCTGGAGGGATAAGACTGCATTCAGTCATACTCCACAGGGTGCTAAAAGCCCGTGGTCTGGGTGATGCTCTGTGTAATCTGCCTTGTCAATACCCATTGTTCACACCCATAGTGAAGAGGGTTTTGCCAGCTGACTGGGGTGCTTCTGAACCTGAAACGTGATGCCGACTTTCCTTCCCTAGCCTGGTTCTCCTGTTTCATTTGCTTCCCCTCCTGGGCTCTTGGAGCGTGTGGCAAAGAAAGTACTGTGTTTATCACCAGGAGATGCGCACACAGGGAGCATGGCATATGTGAGGAAAGTGTCTTCTTCAAAGGCAGCTGTGGGGGGCACTGCCATCTAGTCCTCTGCCTTAGCTGTTGGCTCATGTTCCCATTAGTCACCTCTGTAGGAGCTAAATAAATCCATTGCTACTTCACAGTCTTCCCTGCAATTGACTGCCAAAAGCAACTCTTAAGGAAGTGTCACTTATTTGGAAGCTCTGCTTGCTTCTTCTGGCAGTGAATGAACTTACCTGGAACATCCGAGTTCCCAGGGCTGCAAGGTCTGGGTCTCTGCCAGCTAAGATAAACCAAATGCATGGGGAAGCCCAAAGATCACGTGGAGAATGGCTGCAAGGGTCTCTTCCCTGCATGCTAGGAATGTAGCTCATTGCAGGGGCTTGGTCATGGCTTTCCATACAAAGTGCCACGTCTGGACGTGCTGGCATATTACTTTTGCAGGGTGTTTGTGCTTTGTTTGCTTCCAGTAGCAAGCCCAACTGGAGATGGGAAGTCTCTGTCTTGCAGAGACTACAGGCTAAAGTGGTGTGAGATGTAGGAGGGGAAGAGGAAGACACTTGACAGCAGAATCAGGTGCCGCTGATGATGGGGAGGGCTGGAGAAGGCAGTTGGGACAACTTTATGAAACATGTATGATGTGCACAGCAGTCAGATCTAGTATGTGCTTGGCTGTCATCATTAGCATGATGTGCTGCTGGCACAGGAACACCTTCCCTGCTGAAAACAGCTCTCAAAAGAGACAGTGAATGTGCCAGTTGCAGCGAGGTGACAGTGATGCAGTAGATAAAGAGCAGCATGGGACTGGGAATTTGTGTTTTCTGGTCCTGTTTGGGGCCCTTTGAGCTTGATACTGATTCTGTTCGTGATGCTCTGAGTAAATGCTTGCCTAATGCAATACGCTGCTTGTCTTGGACCCTACACGCTGCTGTTATAGGTCAAGAACAAGAGGCCTGAGGCCCTTTGCAGCATCAGTAGCCCTTGATATGCAAGAGTGGTGAAGCAATAGTCCCTGAAAACTTGTTCTTTGTATTTGGACACTTGTTCTTGGACAACTGATTATTCCTGCTGGGGGGAAATGAAGTTTATTTCTTGAGCAGTCAAGGTCTTCTAATCCTCTTGTCTTAAAGTACCTGCAGTTCCTGCCACCTTCATGCTACCTGCAAGCTTCCTTTTTGCTCCATTATCCAGGTCAGTAGCAGAAGCCCTGAAGAGGGCCAGTATGTGACAGACTCCTACAAAATCCTGTTTGTCAACATGCTCTTTTGTAGCAGGGGAGATACCACTGGTGTCTGCCCTCTGCATACGGCGATCCGAGCAGCTTTATACTTGCCTTGTCATAGTTTCTCTAAAGACCATATTCCTCTTGCCTATGGGAATGGTAGGCAAGTCAGTGTCAAAAGCTTTACTAAACCTGAGCTGTTTGACAGGTAGTGCTGTGCCGAAAGCCTGTTATGCTATTACAGGAGGAAGATAGATTGGCTTGATGTGATTTGCTCTTGACAAATCCATATTGGCTGCGACTCCTCTGCTTGTTAGCTCATTGATTTTTATTTTTTTTTCTGGAGGGCTTGGAATTGGGTCCTCGGGGAACAGAGCAGTGTGTGTGAAGGTACAAGAGCTTCCTGTCTGTGCCATGTATAGGGTGGTGGTGGCCACCGCCACTGACCTGTCTTAGTCCTGGACCCCAAATTGGTTGCTCCTTGGCATGGAGGTAGGATGGGGTGTAGTGTTCTGTCCACACTAGCGGCTAGATGGCACAGTGGCCATGGATGTGGTGCAGCTGCAGGCTTCTGGGGACTCAGTTTCACTCTTCCTTTGGAGAAGTTTGTTCCGTGGCCCGGGGTTCAATGCTCCCTTGCTCGTGCCATGCTGGTTGTCTCCTTGCAGGCACTGAGAGCATTCAACCCCAGATCTTCCCCAGGTACAGCAGTCCTTGGGTGCTGCTGGAGTGAGTGGAGGGTGAGACTGTATTTCTGTAGCACCAATTCTGTTCTCCTGTGTTAAAAGGGATGATGCTTTTCCCCCCACCCCCTTGAATAGGCTTGGGTAGGGCAAGGCAGGAAGAGATGTGATTTCCACCATCTCTCCTCTGAGCTCCCATCAAAGATGTGAATCACTTTCTGGCACTGTAATGACAATGCCAGCAAAAACTGCAGCACCATTTCCTGCCCGCTTGGAGGAAGGTTTAGCTGAGAGGTTATTCACTCTTCTATGGCTGCTGTGGGATCGTATGTGTGGTGCTGGGTGAGATTCACATGGAGGGGAGCTGCTGAAGGCTTGAGGGTCCAAACCTGGTGCTGCCTCAGGGCTAGTGCAGGGAGAAGTTGGAAGGGATGGGGACACTTGCAGATGACACTGAGTTCCTGGTGCTGGGTGGGCCATACTCATCATCTGGCTGTGGTTTACCAAACTGTGCTTCTCCAGGTCACAAAGCAGCATAAAGGTGCATGAAGTCAGCTTCATCATAAGGAGGTGTGGGGAGAGGCAGTGAGGCCCTTCTCTGAGAGCTGGAAATGACTGGATCCAGGAGCATGGGGGCAGCAGGACAGAGGAGGTCATTCCCTCATTTCTTTAGAGCCTTAGAAATGCTGACTCTGGGGCAAACCACTTGGGCTTTCCTTGCTTTGTTTATGCTCTTTCCTACCCATATCTCCGACAAGAAGCAAATCATGCTCTTGTGTCAGGGGGGAACTCAAGGTCCTCCACTCTCTGTAGTCTCCACTGCACAGTTTGGATTCTCGCTGAGGTGTCCCAGCAGACCTGCTCTGCAGTGGTGCTCAAAAGAAGTGCCAGCATCTCCAGGGTCCACAGCGAGGTAAATCAGGCCTTTGGCTGCTCTGCTCCTGGCTTGATCCGCGGCCACGCTCCTGACTCTCCTCCTGTCCTCAGCCACTGGAGGGCAGGCAGGACCCCGCAGCCACCAGCCTCCTGGGAAGGAAAGCACTGGAATCATTAGAAGGCTGTCAGTGTTTGCCCTGCTCCATCTGTGGCTGTGATGCTCTTCCCAGCTGCATTCCCTGCCTCTGGCCCCCTTCACTTGGTGGGTTTTCCTCTATCAGTTGCTTTTTGTTTTCACTTGAGCTGCTCTGAGAGCTGAAGTAGAAGCTCAGATTTAGTTGCAGCTGAGGTCTCCTTTGCTGGAGGGATTATGGAGTTGGCTGTGGTGTGTGGGCTGCCAGGTAGGGCAGGAGCCATATAGCAGGCTGTGATCAGACACAGCCTCTGCTTTCCAGGGCTGAAAATGCTGCTCCCAGACTCCAGGCTGCATTGGTTGAACCAATACCACTTCCTTCATGGAACTGGTTGTTCCAACCTGACCAGGGCAGCTGGGCTGTGTTGCTGTCCTTGGTGAACTAGAGCTTCTGGGCTGTCAGCACTGGTGGAGGTTCAGGCAGCAAAGTCCCCTCTCACTGATGCGTTTTAGTCTGCTGCGGGTCTGAGGTGCAGCAGAGAGGGGAAAAAACGGAGCTTTGAGATATATCTTGGCTCTTCTAATTGCTTGGGTGAGCTTAATTCCTGTAATCACTTCCTGCAGGAAGCTCCCTGCCTGCGCCTGTTGTGCATGTTGAGGAGATGCATCACCTGAGGATAAAAATGCCATTGTCGTGAGTTGGGAGGCAAAACAGGCCAGGACTAGCAGCTGCCATGGAGGGGAGAGGGAGGCCACTAGCAAGGGTACATGCAGCAGGACTGGCCTGAAAGCACTGGCTGTGTTCTGAGTTAAAATAACCACGGTGAGTGGCTGTTTCTCTCCAAATGTTATAAATATCCCAGCTTCTCCATGAATCCAAGATGCAGCGGCAGTTGCCTAGCACAAGTGTGGATGACTGTCCTCCCTCAGAGCCCTGGTGGGAGCTGTAATATTCACACTGGGTTGATATTTTAAGGACCCTCACAGGGTAAACTGCCTCAATCTTCAGTTCGGCGGTTGTGCTGACCCAGCTGGGATGCAAACCAGTGCTTCAGGGTGACCTGCTCCTTCCAGTGATGGAGCATGGACTGACTTCTCCTTCAATGCTCTCATGTGGGGCAGAGCATCCAGCCCATGAAGTTGTATGTGATTGAAACTAAATACTTTGAGCAGACTGCTGTGTTTCTCAGGGAGTCTCCAGAGGTGGAAGGACCCTGCTGTCTGGTTTGGAGAAGACATCCTGCTTCCCCCATCTCCAGAGCTTGTTGGGCTGCACTGTCACCCTGCCATCATCCCCCTGCACTGGGGTTGCATTGCTGCTGCTGTACAGCAAAAGCATGTGGTAGCACAGCAATGCTGTACCTCTGCTCTGCACTTGGTGCACATCGCCTCATTGCAGTCTGTTGCCAGGCGCTGCTGGCATCCTCTCCTTCCAAACCCTCTCCAATTTCCATTCTCCCACCTCCAGGCCTTCCTTTCCCTCATGCTCTCATTTCCCAGAGTTATTCCAGGAGGAATACAAGGAAGTCTGCTGTCGCTAGCAGGGCTGCATTTATCTCCAACCCTGCCTGTTCTGAGCTCCCAGTATCTCAGGCACAGCCTTGCTTGCCGTGCGCTTCCAGGTCCAGGACACACATGGCAGATATGCTGCACAGCTTAGCAGGGGCCAAGGTGATCTCTAAAAGCATCTCTGTGTTGTTGAGATAGTGCTTATCTGTTGGGAGGGGAGTGAAGGAGCGAGCAGGCCTGACCTCCAGAGCACAGATGAGACTAAAACCTTATGCCTGAATCTCTCTGCAGATCTGTCGGATACCTTCCCCTTACAGAAAGATGAAGAAGTCAGTAAACATGATAGCAAGGTGCTAGAAGGTGCTTGGTGGAAAGGCGATTTCGCTGATGGAGAGCAGTAGGAGGGTAGTGTGGTACTTGCAGCCATGGAGTGTGCTATAAATTGGGTCTAGTGTGACGCTGAGCCACTGTCACAACATATGGCAGCCAGTGTGGGTTGTAAAGTCTGAGCCCCTCGGCGGGTGCCTACTGCCACCCAAAATGGCTCAAAGCCATCTGCTGTGACTACCCCTCCTCCTACCTCCTGCTGCAGTCATGGCCTGAGCATCTATTTCCTGCTTACAGTCTTCACAAAGCAGCCTCGTCCTCCTCTTGGAAGAACTTGGAAAGCTTTAAACCAAATGTATCATGTAAACCTCCCATGTCAACAGCATGTTAATGTGTTGGAGATGTTACAGATCTCCAACTGCCTGCCCTCAACTGTTTGATCCCTACTGAAAAGGGTCAGGGATGCTACAAGAGCAGCAGCCCCAAGAGTTCATGTCCAGCCTGAAATGCCTAAAACAAGGAATATTTGTTTAAAATTCCATCTCATCTCCACAGATGCTGGGGAGATAACAACGGTTTTTTGCTGGGTTACTCAGCAACGGAGAAATATTTGGGTCAAGTTGAGCTGTTTACATTCATCTTGGTTTATCCATCTTGGAGGGAATGAAACAAGTTTCTTGTGAAGTTTTTTCCCCCTTCATTTTATTTTTGTCTTGGTGCTTTGTATAAAAAAATCTTCCATGTGAATCATGGATATTATGATTCCAGTCATGATGAAGGCTGTGTGACATATCTTTGCTGTGGTGGTACACGAGGGATGAGTAAGCTGGGTTCAGTGAAGTATGACACAGCTTGGTGTCTGTCTCCTGTGCTTCCCTGGCTTCCTGGTTTGGGATGGAGTGGCCCCAGTTCGTGAACTGGTGATGGTAATAAGAGTAAATTTAAACTCTTTTCTTCTAATGATGTGCCCAGTGGCCCAGGTTCTCCAGTCTGTGTGTGAAAGCGCTCCTGAGGGAATAGACCTGTTCTTTGCACTCATGTCTTCATGAACTCTTCACTCTCTGATTCTAAATGGAGGTGCAAATAACAGTGTCTTTCAAAAGTCAGTTCCTCTTTTTGCGTGATCACGAAGTCCTGACAAAGAGACTTACTGAAAGATCGGTTACACTTGCTCTGGTCTGTGGAAAGCTTAGTGTGCTCTGTGGGGCTCACCCGTCCAAAAAAAGCACTAATTGATTGAAGATTGTGCCGTAGCTTTAGAGGAATCCTAAATCCATGCCTATCCCAATATACTGGCCTCTCTGACTTATGTTCCATGTCCTGGGTCTCTGTTGGTCTTGTTGAATTCAAATGGTGGAGGCTGGAAAGCTAGAAATGACCAGCCATCAGGAAAGCCAGGGGAAGCTGTTTCCCCTTGGCCTCCTTGCTGCCACTTGAAAAGGATGGAGAAGAAGCCTGAAGAAACAGACTGGAGGCAAATAATGTTGCATCAGCCCCAAGGAAGCATCAGGCCTTGCTGAATAATATGGACGTTTTACCTGTCATTAAAGTCAAGGATGCTCTCCTAGTACCCACAGGCCTACCCTGGCATAGGACTTTAGGCACAGTGTGGGTGCCTGCTTTCAAGAATACCGAGGACTGCCATGGGAGACAAGTATGTGGCAACCCCATGAATGACAAGTAGGTCAGCAGTGGGCATCAGTGTGCTTGTGTGTGTGTCAGACTCGGGGCATGACAAAAAGAAGCCAGATTTATATCCTCCTCTTCCCAGCGTGTGCTGTGGAAAGAAGCAAAGGGTCTTCAGGGATAGCTGCACAGATCCTTCTCCGGAGCAGATCTTTGGGTCCATTGATTTAGTTGGCACTTCAGTGATGAATGCCAGTTGTGAATGTGGGCTGGAGTGTTTTGTATGCTTGTAAATAATTGAACACCATGTGAATACAATGGTGTAAGGGAGGATGGGGATGAAGCAGAGACTCTGAGAAATGTTAGGTTTTTTGCAACGGGGCTTTTATGTGGAAACACACGTTGGCATCTTGACTGTAAGGCTCCACGGTTGAGTGTGAGGGGGTTTTCACTGTAATTATAAGGACTAGAGCTGGAGAGCTGTTGAAATGGTGAGAAATGGCAAGCCCATGTGAGATGGGGAGAGGGATGCTGCTGCCAGCCCCCCTCCCCGCTGCCTGGCTAGCTTTGACAAATATGCATTACTTTTAATGCTAAAACCGAGTCCTAGTTCTGGCAAGGTGCTAAGTTGACAAACCTGGAGATGAAAGCCCTCATTATCCAGGGCAAAGTGGTGACAGCACAAGCTTCCCTCGCATGCTGAGGGACCCAGTTAATGCGCTCCACTGCTTGGTGAAAGCCAAGAGATGCGACTTGTGGTGATGGCAGCTTGTGGTGTTGAATACAGGCTCCTTTTACGCACTATCTGCCAAACCCTGCCTGTGAAAGATAGCTTTTGACAGCGGGGTTAGTGGGAGCTGGTGTCGACCTGTCCCTTCCCGCTGGCCTGGGAGCAGATCAAGGGCTCCCAAGTTCATGGCTCTCCTGTTTGCCCCTGCATAACGTGCCTGTGACAGCTCCCGCCACTGCTCACAGGGAGATGTGAGGTTAGGAAATCAGCTGATGTTTTTAAACCCATCTGTGTGTGTGATTTAGGGACAAGGAAGGAGCCAAGCCAGTGGCCCATGAGATGGTAGCCGCCCTCAGTGGCAAGGCAGGCGCTCCAGGGAGCCTGGATGGAGGGATGCTGATATGCCAATGTGAGCTTCAAAGGCTGGAGGCTTCCCAGGAGCTCCTCCGGGAGGAGATGAAGCTGCGAGGGCTGGAAGCAGGCCTGCAGATCACGTATGAGATTCCTAGAGCTCTATGTTATGCATGAGCCGGTTGCCTGGCGGAGGGAGCTGTGTCTGCGCTGTGTCTCCTCGCAAACCGGGAAGAGCAAAATGCAAATACTTAGAGGGAGTTATTAATCTTTCTAAAGATGAATGCCCGAGTTCCAGAAAGATTCAGGTTTGGTGAGAGCCTGTGGGCTGTTCTTTTTGCTCATCGGAGTTAGGAATGAATGTCCCTGATTTCCTACCCACCTCCTGAGATCCTGAGCCGGGGCTGAGGAGGAGAAGGCTGTGCAGCAGCAGGAGCTGCCTCTGCTCTTGGTGCTTACGATGGGAGGAGATGCCATTTTGTGGATTGCTGTGCTTAGCCTCTTGGGGAGGCTTTGTATTCTTCTTCTCTTTGTTGCTGTCTTTAACTTGGAATAATAAGTCAGTCAGAAACAAATGACCATTTGTGCTGGGTGTGGGGCAATGTAATAGCAGCTGCAGGTGCCTTCCATTTCTTGCATGATGGGCACAGCTTAACACCATAAGCCATCTTTATCCAGGGCTTGGACTTTTCTTCCTGTAGTATTTATCAGTTAGCTATTCACTACACTGCAAATCCCTTTCTGCTGCAGGGTGCTTTTGTGTGCTGCCAGCTCTCTGCTCTGCTGGTCTCTGGGCAGTTGGGCTGGGCTTTGCCCACTCGCGGCCCTCAGCCTTTACCCATGAAGTGCTCTTGGCTGGGAACGGAGCAGCAGGGAGTGTTGAAAGTCAAGATTAAGATGTGTTGGGTGACAGATACAGCCTGAAATCACGTGGATGGATGCCCTTAGGACAGGGATGCAGTGGGAGCTGGCAGGAGCAGGAGGGATACTGCTCTGAGGGCAGTCCCAAGTGTGGCACAAGGTACTGCTGCGGTGAGGCGGTTCTCCTGAGGTTTGAGTTGAGCTGACACTTTGCCGCTGCTCCCTGTAACAACAGAGTGCATATGGAGGATGCTATGTCAAACAGCAGCCCCGTGTCCCCATGGCAAGTGTCAGGAATGCTGGATTTGGGGGGCTGCAGTCCCATTCCAGATCAGCAGAGGTGGTCTGACCTGGAGCTTGTGTGAACACTTGCCGCAGGAAGGCAGCTAGAACCTGTGGGAAACAGCAGTTGTTAGAGAGCACAGTGCTGGAAGAAATGTCGCTCCCACCCCCAAAACTCATTCAAAGCCATACATTAAAGGTTGCACACACAACCTTAATGCTTCCAGCAATGTGACCTTGAGAACCACCCAGAGAGCAAGAAACTCTGCTGCTGGCCACAGACTGTGCCCACAGAGTAATGTGCTTTATTCCTCACCTTTATCTCACTTGACTTCAGTTGCTGTCACTTGAGACTCACTGGCACCAGGTTTGGCTCAGGCACTTATTGCCCTTGGGGGGGGTTGGGTGAGGCATCTCTGCAGCACTGGGATTCTTTTCCCAAGCATCCACCTGGGACAGTAAATACCAAAACAAGCCAGGCCTGTGGGGGCTCTCCTGGAAGGACACCTGAAGCTCCCTGGGAAGCGTATCTTTACCTGTATTCCTTTATATTGCACTGGGACTGAGGCTGCAAAGCTGCCCAATGCAGTGGTAGGCAACTGCTAGTTCCTGGGCCAGAGGGTCGCAATCTGCTTTGAATGTATGAAAATGGAATTGGGCAAGTCAATAAGCCCAGTACATTCCTCAAAGTAGCAAAGACCTGACTTCCTTTTAGGGACTGGTGTAAACCAGTGAGATCTCTGGGTCTGAAGCATTAGTGTTAGGACATTGCCTTGCTGGGGAGTGCTAAAATAGCAAGCCAGTCACAGCTTTCAAACCTTCTGTCACTGGTTCCACTGGCCTCAAGCTTCCCAGAGGTTGCATGTGCTCAGTGAGCTCCCCTGGGGTACATCAGCTTGTCACTGGCCATGGCTGGGAGCAGGGGGGTAGAAGGCAAGAGCCTGGACACCCACACAACTGCTGCGTTTGGCTTCATGAATAGACCAACCCCAGCTTATAGCCCCCACAAGAGAGGGACAACATGGTGCCTCCACCAGTTTGGTGTGTGTTAAAGCATCAAGTTAGAATGGGTCAGACTGCAGGCGATACTTTGGGCTGACTGCAGGTGCTGTGGATGGCAAGGAGCCTGTCCTCATGTTCCTGCCCATCTCCAAGATGTCAGCAGCCCATTAGCTATGGGCGCTGCTGAGAAGTGGGAAAAGGGTTGGGAGCTGCCGGAGGACAGCAAAGCTGTTACTGAACTGGTAACTTTTTTACAACTGCGTGTTTCAGGGGCATTTGTAAGAGCACTTGAAGGGAAAAGGGCTAGTAAGATGTCTAATCTATTATTCAGGAAACATCTTTTCGGAGTAAAGTGAGATATTTTCCTCTCCATCTTATTTTTGTAGTACCTTCTCTCCCTCCCCTGCCTTCCCTGCACTCTGCAGGGCTCCAGGGAACAGCATCTATGAAATAATTTTGTAAAATCCAATACAAAAATGTAATCGGGTCCGCACCCTGCCAGGAGAGGGAAGTGATGGAGCTTTCCTGGTGCCTAAAAACAGAATGTGAAGAAAGCAAGCAATGTCAACGTGCCTTGTAGGAAGAGGGACAGAGAGCTGCATGTCTGGCCACCATCCCATCTCCATGGAGCACAGTCTTGCTTTCAGCCGCACACATGCCAAATCCGTGGCCAGAAGCACGCACACGTGCCTCATCCCTTTGAACATACACTAAATATACTCCAAAGTAGGGAGATGCAGGCAAGAGCAGCCTGTAGAGAACACCCACCTCTGCCTGGAGATCTTTACAGAGCCTTAGGCCCATATGTCCAGATGCTGTCTTTAAACAGTGGTTAGTAGCAGAGGGGCCAGTTACATGGCAACTCCCCTTCTTAATCCTTGTCTCTCCAGTCACCCCAGAGGGGAATAAGAAGCCCCGGTTACATGCGGTCCTGCTCTGAGGGTTTGAATAGTAAATGAAGGGTTGCTAAGACCTCATTCCTATCCTAACAGTTACAGGAGCAGCAGCTGGTGAAGCTCCTCTCCATATCTCTTCAGATTAAATGTGACTTTCTAAATCTGCCAGGAGGAGCAAAAGCAGGACTGGAGGACATAACCTCAGTTCACTACCACCATCAGAAACATGAAGCTAGGCCAAACGATAGGAGTGATGGATGTCCACAAGGGTCAGAACCCCTGTGGAAGAGGAGCAGACATACCAAGCCCTAAAAGTAATACACTGTTGACTCCAAGGGATTTGTAGTAAGCCTCCAAGAATGAGGCAATCAATGCTTGGAATGATGTATTACTGCCATTGGGATCTGTGGTAGAGTGCAGGAAGTGCTGGCTACCTCTCGCATCCTTCTCTACCAAGGTCAAGGCGGTGACTGTGGCTAACGGTTCCAGCTCTGGAGATGAGCACCATATTCTGGGGAGCCCATCCATGCAGTGGAAACGTACCTCCTGAGAGCAGCACAGTGCTGGTACATGCTCATGGCTACACTGTGGAGCTTATTGCCTCCCTTGGGGAAAGAGGGACCAGTGGAGCATCCATGGATCCTTGCGTGTTTCTGACTCTGCTGGGACATAGAAGCTTCCTGGAGGACTGGAGATGGTCCAGTTACAATTCAGAGAAACTGGGTTGGGGCTTTGCCTCTTGGGGATGAGGGTGCTTTGTGTTTTCAAGCTTGAGACAGTTGAGATTAAGTGGTGGTTGACCTTACTAAGAAGGCTGCATCAGTGGAGCAGAGCAGGGTTTGCCAGGGCCATGAGCTGCCCTAGAAAAGGTGGCTGAATCATCCTAGGGCAGGAGGTTTATGTGGGGACTGTATCCCCAGCCAGGGTCTAACGCTGAGTGCTGACTTACATCAGTGTTGGAGCACAGTTCATCACTTAAACTGTCCCTTTGGTGGTGGTGTCCTATGTGGCTGGACCTGTGAGCTGCAGTCTCCATTCTCTGCCGGGCAGATGGGCTAAAGCATGAGTTGAAACGTTCAGCTCTTGTGGAAGGAAGAATAAACCCCAAGGCTAGAGCCAACTGCAGCAAGCATGCTGGCAGAATACCGTCATGCAGGCATGGGGGTCCCATGGTCCATGGGGACATCCATAGGTACAAACAGCCCCAGCCCAGGCTATCGCAGCTCACCCGGCAGCACCCAGGCTGGTGCCTTCACTCCCCTGGCCATGGGCTGTGTGTGGAGCAGGCAGAAGGCACCCTGCCCACGGTGTCTGGGCTGGCACCTCTTCTCCTCCTCCCTTTGCCACCCCCCAAGTACATGCGCACGCATCACACAGCCCTGACGTTGTTCTCCTCTGGTGGATGTGAAGAACTCAAAAATGTCCATTTTAGGGTTTTTATATTTTGGGAGCCAGATTGAAAAATCTTTTCACGGTCAGGGACAAGCAGCTTATGGGAAACAGATGAACAATACTCCCAGGAATTCCTCTTATTGCTGCTTGTGTTTAAAATCTAAAGTTAGAAATGGAAGGCGGGGGGAAAAAATGAAGTTTTTTAGGCTGATTTCCAGTTGAGTGCTATGAGGTAGTCTCTGCAGCTTTCCCTGTATGGATACAGAGCTCAGATGGTAGAAGGGGGCATGGAAAGCTTGGCCGGGTATGGATCAGATTTGGAGTGAGGCCCTGCTCCCTTGCTGGGAAGTTGCTGATGCTCTCAAAGGGTTTGGTCTTTCCTGGAACCCAGAAAGAAATGGCAAGTGCGCCCAGAGGCTCTGCATGGTGCACCCCAGCCAGGCCTGGTGGCTCTTTGTGGAGGAGACTGAGTTCCTCTGGTCTCTCCCACCACGGAAGACAGTTTGGAAGCAAATTGAGGATGCTGAGGCACTGGCACAGGGTGCCCAGAGAAGCTGTGGCTGCCCCATCCCTTGCAGTGTTCAAGGCCAGGCTGGATGGAGCTTGGAGCGACCTGCTCTACTGGAAGGTGTCCCTGCACGTGGCAGGGGGTTGGAACTGGATGAGCTTTGCCTTTCAACCCAAACAAGTCTGGGGTTCTATGAAGGCGATGGAGGGCTTGGTGAGCACCCTCAGCCACTTGGTGTCTGTCTGGCTGTCACCTTTCCCAGCACTGTAGATGTAGCTATGTAGGTCCTATAAAGGACTAATGCCTGGACCTGCCCAGTCCTGGCTGCTGGATCTCTTCTCTAAGTCATGTGCTGCTGCCTGCAGGGCTGTGCCTGGTGGTGTTTGGAGGCAGAAGCTGTGTCCGAAGGTGGGGAGGGCTGCAGCTCCCTGTAATAGATAGCAAGAGGGACTGATGGCCCAAGTGGTAAATAAATCTTGTGGGCTGAGTGTTATAATAAAGCACTTGACCTTTGCCCTGGTGGTTTATTTTGTAATCAGTGCCCAGCAATTGATTTATAGGATAATCAATCTCTTCCTCTCTCCCTTCCCCTGGCCTTGGTGTTGCCTGCACCATGGTCCTTGCCTCTGAGTGATGACTCCAGGTTACGAACAGCACCCAGGGACGAGGCTGCCTGTCCCTGCCCCCTTGTCTCCCCCATGCCCAGCTTGCGAGCGGATGTGCTATTTGCAGCCTCATCTGCCCAATCAATATTTATTAGGTGGCATTCATTCCTCTTGCAGGGGCAGCCCTCTCCGCCTTACCAATATGAACTGCTTCTGGCCTGACAATTGGCTTCCCAGCACCTCTGTTTATAACTCCTGCAACAAATTGTCCTGAATGAAAGGTTTTCATGCCTTGTGATGGATTTCCCTCACATAAATTGAGGCTGTGAGCATCCTTGCAGGGAAGCATCCTTCCCAGGGGTGCTCTGCACTGGGAAGCTGCAGTTCAGGCAGTGAAGCTTGTGCAGGGGCAGAATTCATGCCCTGGAGATGCACATCTCTGCTGCGTGTTCTTAGTGTGGCTGTGAATCTCCAGGGCTTCAGACAAAGGGCAAAGCAAAGAGCTGCTCAGTAATGTGCAAGTAACTTCCCCCCTGGCTATAATGCACAGTTTTTCATCTTTGTGACTCTTATTCTCCTTTCTATTGCACTGGCTTGTGTCTTCTCTGCTTAGCCCTATGCCGCCTGACAGCTGGATTCAGCTGCAGTGTGGATGGGGGAGCATGTGGAGGGGAAGGATTGTGAGATAGAATCATAGAATCATAGAATAGTTAGTGTTGGAAAGGACCTCAAGATCATAGAGTTCCAACCCCCCTGCCATGGGCAGGGACACCTCCCACTAAACCATGCCATCCAAGGCTATGTCCAACCCCACCTTGAACGCCACCAGGGATGAAGCATTCACAACCTCCCTGGGCAACCCATTCCAGGGCCCCACCACCCTCACAGTAAAGAATTTCTTCCTCATATCCAATCTAAACCTCCCCTCTTTAAGTTTAAACCCATTACCCCTTGTCCTCTCACTACAGTCCCTAATGAAGAGTCTCTCCCCAGCATCCCTATAGGCCCCCTTCAGGTATTGGAAGGCTGCTATGAGGTCTCCACGCAGCCTTCTCTTCTCCAGGCTGAACAGCCCCAATTTTCTCAGCCTATCTTCATACGGGAGGGGCTCCAGTCCCCTGATCATCCTTGTGGCCCTCCTCTGCACTTGTTCTAACAGTTCCATGTCCTTTTTATGTTGAGGACACCAGAACTGCACACAATACTCCAAGTGAGGTCTCATGAGAGCAGAGTAGAGGGGCAGGAGCACCTCCCTCGACCTGCTGATCACACTCCTTTTGATGCAGCCCAGGATACGGATGGCCTTCTGGGCTGCGAGCGCACACTGCCGGCTCATGTTCATTTTTTCATCAACCCACACCCCCAAGTCCTTCTCTGCAGGGCTGCTCTGAATCTCCTCCCCACCCAATCTGGAGCTGTGCCTGGCATTGCTCTGACCCAGGTGGAGGACCTTGCACTTAGCATGGTTAAACTTCATCAGGTTGGCATCAGCCCACCTCACAAGCGTGTCAAGGTCCCTCTGGATGGCATTCCTTCCCTCCAACTTATCAACCAAAGCACACAGCTTGGTGTCATCGGCAAACTTGCTGAGGGCGCCCTCAATCCCACTGTCCATGTCACCCACAAAGATGTTGAACAAGACTCGTCCCAACACCGATCCCTGGGGGACACCACTTGTTACTGGTCTCCAGCTGGACACTGAGCCACTGAGCACTACTCTTTGCGTGCGGCCATCCAGCCAGTTCTTTATCCACCGAGTGGTCCACCTATCAAATTGATGTCTCTCCAACTTAGAGAGAAGGATGTCATGGGAGACAGTGTCAAAGGCTTTACACAAGTCCAGGTAGATGACATCAACCGCTCTGCCCCTGTCCATCAGTTCCGTAGCCCCTTCATAGAAGGTCACCAGATTGGTCAGGCAGGATTTCCCCTTAGTGAAGCCATGCTGGGTGGCTCGAGGATGGGGGTACGTCCTTTGCTGCCCAGTAGGTATGTCCTTGATGAGGCCTGGTTCCCCTTTGCTCCCTGCCCGAGAGGCTGAGGGGGACCCTCACTGCTCTGATACCTGCTGTGTGACCAAGGCCTCATGAGCGATTAATGGAGACCTTGAAGGGATCTCATAAATATGGCTCTGTAAGGAACGAAAAGGGAACAAGTGAGGGAGCGCAGCATGTAGCAGGTCTGTGGCAGGGAGCAGGCTTACCCAGGCACTGATAGTCTGAGGAAGGCATTTAAGTGCCAGTTCCAGCTGGGTGGCATTTGTGATGGGCTGGTGAGATATGAGCAAAGGAGGAGAGAAATCTCACCCAAAAAATGGTTTTACTGGGGCAGAGGCAGCAGGGTCAAGGCCATCAGTGCCTGAAAAGCTCTGTAAAACACTTCCCAGTTGTAATAGCATTAAACTTGGGCCCAGATTTCTACCACAGGCCATCCTAGCAAGGCATGCTTACCAAGACCTGCATGTCTCCCACCCGTCCTGAGGATGATACCATGTACCATGGGCAACCATGGTGAAACAGTGGCACCAGAAGAGCAGCCTGCTTTGAGAAGGTCCCAAGGGACGGGCTGAGGGGAGTTATGGTAGATATCAAGTGCTCTGAGCAAAAGGCTGCTGGTGAAACAGCGCCCTAGCCCCACGGTGTGTAGGGCACAGCTCTGTGTGTAAGGGATGCTGTCAGCCTGAGGTGATGCAGTGTGGGATGTGGGGCTGAGCATTTCATTCCTAGCAACGGAACCTTTTTTTCTGCGGATTTTTTAAGCATCTCCTTTCTTGCCCTTCTCTTATTTAAGGCCATTCCTTCTTGCAATACATCATCCTTGGTCAGCCTTTAAAGTTGGCAACCCCTGAGGGAAGAAAGGAAAAGAGTTATAACATCTGAGGCACTACAGGTTTGATTTGGCCGCAACCACATTTATTCAGCAGGAAATTACATCTTCAATCAAAGCGATGCAAATCAGGCTCCCATTTCAGTCCTTTGTTTGGCCTCAGTGAGTGCAAGGGGATTCTTTACTTTGGGTTCTTCCTTCTTTCAGCCCAGAGTTTATATGCGCATGTACAGACCTGTGCACACCGTCTGTGAAACCCCTCTTCCCCCCAAGGTGTCGTGCTGCCAGGAATAGGTACATGATGATCTCTGGGTGCGGGTAGAGCCTCTATCCCTAGGGAAAGCAGTAAGGAGAGCAGTTTCTGCCCAGGATGGAGGCGGAGAAGGGCACCCCAGAGCCGCAGTTATAGCTCTTTGAATAATCTAAGGTTTTCAATGTGGTGTCTGAAGCAGAGCAGCTAAGAAACGTCTCTGGGAGACAGGCAGTGATCCCTTTCCCCTCGCAGACACCCTGAGGAAGAAACAAACCATGAAAATCCATTTCATTTGTTTGAGGTCATTTCATTTTGCTGCTTGTTTGCACATGCTGGCTCGCTTCGGCAGGGAAGAGTGCCACACTTATCCAGGCAGAGAAAAATCCCATCTGAAAGTCTCCTTCTCACTTTTTTCCTGAAGTTTGTCTCCAAATTTGACCTGTTTATCTCTGGGTTGATACAAAACCTGCGTTTCAGGGGGAGAGGAGAAAGGTGAATCTATTGCTTTTGTGAATGATTTCCTTTGCCTTCATCCCAGTCTGCCCCTGCCTGAGCATGCTGTGAAGCCCCTGTAAGTCCTTCTTCACTTGGTGCCCTTTGAGAGAACTGGGAGCTTCTCCAAGGCCTGACTTGTGCCATGGGCAGAGGCACCCATCCCATGCTGCAGCCACATTGGCTGGGATCACTCCAGCTCCCAACATGGGTAGCACCACATCCTAATCTGATCTTCCCTGAGTGCAGGGAGGCTTCTTCCCTTCCAATCATCGTTTGTTTCTGGATAGCCATGAGAGTGTTTGTGCCTGTTGGTGGGGTTTGTGTTTGATCTGCTCTGGCACAAGGCACTGGGAAGGTGCATGGCCAAAGCCCTGCTCCTGCACTAACACACGTGGGGTTAATTCCTTACACTGCCAAATTCAGTACAATCCGACCAGTAAATCCCAGGAGAAGTTTGTAAGGTCTGGACTTAAAGGTAGCGGAAAGCCCTTGGAGGTGTCCGTTTGTTGTATGTGCGTTGTGCAGGGCTTTCGTTCCTGTTTGCAGCCTCCTGTTATCCCTGTCTACCAAGTCCTATTTGGATTCACTGCACAGAGCGTTTTGAGCTGAAAACAGCTCAAAGCACCTCCTGAAAATGGTAGGAAAAATTTCCATGCTGAGGTTAATGAGTGGTGAGTGCAGAGAAGGGGCACGGTGGGAATTCCTCTCTTCTAGAAAGTTGCTCTGAGCCTGAATTTCAGCGCCACAGAAACCTTGGAGTATTCAGTGCCTGGGTCCGGGTCTGTTGGTTGGTGAGGTGGTTTTCACTCATGAATTGGGTCAAAAAGCTTTGCTTTCTTTGTGGGTCCCAAATTGTGCATGGTATTATCTCAGATAACTGCTGTGTGCCTGGTGCTGGTCCCTGGCTCCTCCGTCACCCCCAGGTTATCTCCTGGCAGAAGCAGAGCTGAGAGTCCCCACTCCTTTCCCCTGGCTGCCAGCAAAGCCATTGTGAACACCAGGTCCTGCACACAACCAGCTCTGGGCTGGCACGTGGCACCAGAGGAAAGATCACCGAGCATCAAAGGATTGTCCGTGCTCTCAGAGGGGCATGTGGCCATCAGGGTCAGCTCACTGCCCGTGTCCTGGGACACATCCCTCTTTTCCAGGGACCTTGCTCACTTTAGGCAAGGGGAGCTCATCTCCAAGGTCCTTGTCTCTGTTCCAAGCAGCCCAGAAGCTGTTTCTTTCATCTTTTGTAGATTCATTGCCCTGTGAGTAGTTGCTTGTAAAGCCAAAGTTGTAGACAGTGTTATCGGTGTGGAAGAAATGGATATTTAAGGCTGCTCCACTTTGTTGTTGCCCATGTTATTTACCCAAGGCCAGAACCCTTTTTAGAGGGCAGCTGCTGCCATTGCCAGGATTTCTGAGCTGGCTGGGTTAGGGCTTTGCTTCTAATGCCTCTTGGCCTGTGGAGGGCTTGGCTGAGCTTGCAGGGAGGTGCAGTGTGATTCCCTACCTCTTTCCTCTTTGATCTTCCCTTCCCAGACAGGGTCTGCTTTTCTTCTCTTCTACCTCAGAGCCCATCAGCTCTGCCCCATCCCTTTCCTCCCCTCCAATTCCTGTAGCTTTCTGCATGTGCTGTGGACGACTGCTGGCTGTGCTCCTCTAGTTCCAGCACACAGCTGGCCCTGAGCCCTGCTTTTCCTGATACTGATAAGCTCTCACTGGCAACAGCTCCACAAAAGCGGAATGTTTCCCTCCTCCTGGTCCCTTGTCCCGCAGTGCTCCTGACGACCTGCCTTCCCTTGGCAACCCGAAGAGTCTTTACTGGTTTTCTGTCTGCATATTTGTTTGCCTGTCTGAAGATCATCATCATGCCAGCACACAACTGGGCTCAGGAACGGCTCCCCAAAGCCTGTCCTCATTTGCCATCTCCTCCTGCGCTGCCTGGACCTGGATCTCAGCATCTGTGTGCAAGCTCCACATAGGTAACTGAAGATGACCCCAATCCAAGGGCCAGCTCAGCACTGCCTGTGGGCGAGATGGCTGCGCTCAGCCTGCCCTGTTCCCTCACGTCGGGTTGCTAAGGTACAGCTAAAACTCTCATCCAGAGTGTCATCATCTCACAGCTCAATTCCTTCAACATCCTTTTCTCTGGCCTTGACAAATGCAATCTTCTCCCACTCCTGCCTGTTCAGAGCTCTGCTGCAAGGATCATTTTCCTCGCCTGTCATTTTGCTCCGGCTACCCATGCTTTACTTGCTTTTGCTGGTTCCTGCTGACAAACAGCAGTTACCTGTCTCTGCTCTCCAGGCCGTTCACAGCTCTCTTTCCTGTTAACCTTGTAGTCCCCTTCCACATGCAGTTTCTTGCTGTTTCTTGTTGAGCCTCTGGTGACAGCCTCTGCCAGCACTTGCTGTGTCTCTCAGCTCTCTGCTTTCTGCCCCAGTGCGTCTTGCTGGAAGGGGAGCTCCTGGATGTACCCTGCATTCCTCCTTTGCCAGCCTCTGTCCAGATTGGTGACAGTGGCTTGGCTGCACGTGTAGGAACCTGTCTGTCAGGCAGTGATCCTGATTTCTCTTAGTGGTTCTTCTCATCTGCCTATGCTGCAGACCTTTGGGACAGGGCCTTTGTTAGCCTGTGCGATCCTCCTGGCTCTGTGCATGTGGGATGTGTGTGTCTGTCCTATTGCCATGCTTTAGGGAAGCAGCGGTGAATTAAAGTCAAGTTCAGCAAGCTGGGTTGGAGATGTTACCTGCCTCCAGATTTAGTGAAAAGAGGTGTCTCTTTTCACTGGAGAGGGACCTTGTCTGGCACCCAGAGATGGAGGCTTGCTTTTCCTTGGGTTTGTGCAGCTCAGTGCTGATGGAGAGCAGGTTGAGCCCCTGCCCCTTCTTGCTTGTTGCCTGTTCCATCGTGCCTGGAGCAAAGCGTGCAGGCAGCCAGCCCTGGGGAGCTTCCCTGACCCTGAACCTTGCTGGTGGCTGAGGGATGCCCTAGGGCAACATTTGCTATTGCAGACCTAGTCCAGCTCCAGACACGACCTGCCTGGGCTAATGTAGAGCCCAGGCAGGGTTGTGGAGCCCTGCTCTGTACTGCAAGTGCAGGAGGGAGATGCAAACGCATCAGTGCCTTCATCTGCCCTTATGGATTTTTCCACCATATTTTATAAGTGTTCATTTTTATTTATGTGAGGTTAAAGTCAGTCCAATTTGGAAATCAACTTGTCTAAGGAGCTTCCCTCAGATCTTATTAGCTTCATGTAGCATTTCTATTCATTTTTGCTAATACCATCCACCAGGCTGGATGTCGTGGTGGCTGCGGGACATGGTAACTCTCTCCTTGCCAGGCTGCTGGGTTGTGAGCCCTGTAGCTGTGGGAGCAGCAGGATCTGGCCATGCAGTGAAGGGCTGGGGCTTCCTGCTGTCTAGGTTCCAACAGCGCAGGGGGGCAGTTTCTCTCATCTCCTCCTGCCTAATCCCCCCTTGCTGCACCCAACACCACCAGCAGCCAGCACAGAGGGCACCTTTACCTGCCAGCACTGGAGATCAGTGTCTGGTTTGGACAGAGAACAGTTAAGAGGTTCTCAGGCTATCCTTGTAATTAGAGAAATTCCTGGAAGAAAAAAGACAATAAATCCATTGAGGGCTTTTAAAGGAGAGATAGGATGCCTGAGTCAGGAAGTCCTTCAGCCACAGATAGCCGGGGGCTGGAGGCATCCTGGAGAAGTATCAGTGCACGCTTGGATGGCTTTTACTCCCATCCCCTGGCATTAGCTGCTGGCCCCTGCCAGAGAAGGCATTGGCAGGACAGGATGGAGCTCTGTGCTGGAGCTGGCAGGCACTGCATCCCTTCCAGAGGTGTTATTTCAGTAACCCCACAGGGGCTGGCTGCAGTGGTAAGGTGCAGGTCAGATGTCAGCCCCAAGCAGGAGCAGTGGTGGCTGCCAGCAGGGGGTATTATGCCTACCCTGCATCACATCTCCTTGTGCCAGCAGCACAGCACACATCTCCTTGCCCCATCTCTCCCCTGCCTTTGGTTATTTATTGCAGGGGTTTGATACTGGGTGACTGTAATTAAAAGAAGAAAAATATGCACAATGAACTGATTTCTAAAATGGCAACATGCTGGATGCAGTGAAGCAAGGAACGTATTAAATATTTATTGTCACTGGTCTGCTGGGGGGGGGGGGGAATGGATTAAAATTATTTAGCCTGAGAAAAGCATTTTAATGATTTAATTTGAGGGGAAACCTCCCCCACAGCCCTCCTTAGTACCAAGCCCCAGACAAACGGCAGCATTAATGTAAGGTTTGATTAAAATCTGAATGGAATGGAGGCTTGGAGATTGGAACAAGGGATGGGGAGCCGCATGGTTGCCATCTGAGCCTGAGGTCCCCCTGCTCTGCTGTGGCAGGTCTGTGCCTGTGATCCTGCAGCTTGCAGGATCTCTTGAAGTATGGGATGTGCTTGGAAGCAGTTAGCCAGGGATTTGGTCTGCATGGGGCAGTTCAGGATGGGAGCCGCTGAGTGCATCAGTCATGGTGTGGGAAATCACTGCAAATTACTGAGGCTGAAGAGCCTCAGTGAGGTAGGAGCTCTGGTGTGTCTGTCCCAGCAGCCCAGCTCCCCCACTCAGGCTCTGCTAGACTCACCTGCATGGACGGATGTACAGGCATCCGTCCAGTGAGCAGCATGGGGCTGGTGGAACACCCGCATCTCATGGCATTTGTACACTGAGGCTTTTCCCAAGAACCCCATACTGCTCTGCAGGAAAGGTGCCGGGGCCGGTATCTTGCTGGCGCATCCACCTGGGGCTGGAGCTAAGGCTCTTCCAGCCACATATCTAAGACAGAGATGCAGACTGTGGGGTCTGGCAGCAGTGTCTGATTGTTTTCTGTGAGCAGAGGCAATCCACTTCTTCCCTTGTGTCTCCAGACTGACGGTCTCTCATTATTAGCCCCCTGGAAACAGGCACTTGGACTGAAAGAGCCATCCCAGCCTTCCCTGTAACAATCAAAGCGGCTCAAGAATAAACATGGCTTGGCAAGAATAAACACAAATTGCGGTGCTTGCTGTGAACAGTGATATCCAAGGGAGCAAACATCAAATGAAGGATTATCACTGTTTACAAGGAAGCTCTTCTAGCAAGAGATTGAATAAGGACCATCTGCAGCCCAGAGCAAAGGGGCTACCAGGCGAACCTGCTTGTGCCATCAGGAGCTCTCCTCTTTGAAGCTCACATGCTCTCCTTTAGGCACTGTCTGTTTTTTACTTCATATGCTCTACTGGCTGCTGAAGCCCTGAGCTCTATGCATCTGCCTCCAGCTTGCAGACAGTGTGAGCAAGCCCAAGGAAGGGAGTTATTTGGGAGGAGGGTTGGAGAGGATGAGGAGATCTTTCCTGAGGTGGGGGGGGGGGCAGGTTCTGGATTCTGAGGAAGAGCCCATCAACCAAGTCCTATGGGAAGCACTCCTCTCTGATCCTAACACTAACACTGCCATTCTTAGGGCAGGAGCCCTGAAGGGAGCTCTTAACCAGCTGCACAAGGAAGCCCTCCTCCCCAAACCATTGCCGAGAGACAGCCCACACAGCATAAATCACATTTGGAGGCACCGAGGTTCCATAAACAAGCTTATTTTCTGAAGCCAGGTCCCATTATGTTATCTGTCACTTTACTGGGCCTTCTGAGCTGTTTATTTTCATGTATATACATCAGAGCTGGTGAGCTGGCACTGGCCTGAGAGTATAAAGCTGACAAGACACAGTAGCAGTGCGTGAAACCTGTCAGCAGAGCAGCTGCCTGTGAAATGAACACGAGAGCTGATGCCGATGGTTTTATTTATGGGGAATCTCGGGAAGCGTGTTCCGGAGCAGCGGGTGCCACTGAGAGGGACCAGCACCAGCCCTGACACACACAGGGATAAGGTCTTGAGGCAGCTGGAAATGAGATTTCCTTCTTTAGGAATATCTTGAGCTGCTGAAATACTTTGGTCACCCAGTAAAGGGCATATTTTCGTGATGTGGAAAGTGATGAATGCAGCTCTCCAGCACTTTGCTTTCTGGTGTTGACCTTGGTAATTGTCCTCTTCATGTTTTGTTTCTTGGTATTTAAGGTAAACTCATATTTAGCGTAAGGATTTGTTCTGAAATGGGAAAACTGGAGTTTCCTTATCTGAAAAAATAGAGCTTTTCAATGGTTTTAGAACTTTTTCCAGTTGTTTCACCCCTGGAGCGACATTTTGCCATACTCAATGGTCTTTGCAAAAGCCTAAATGAATAATTGTTTCTGTCAGGTTCCAGGAGAAAAGTGTTGAGATCAGCATTTTTTCCTCTCAGTTGGAGCAAACATTTTGGATGTGAAATAGTTTTATGGGTCATTGAAATCACGAAAGAATCATCTCAACTGTTATCAGGGCAATGGTACAAAACACGGAACCTACTCTTACCCTGTTGTGACCTTGCTGTGAGTCCTCTCGTTTAGCGCAGAGGATGCTGCTGTCATGTTGTGGTCCTTCCACAGGCAGAAAGCACTTGGTGCACCTATGTTGCTATGGAAAGGCAGTCGGAGGTTGTGAGCAGCTGTGTTGCACGTGGAGGTTGATGCTCCCTGCCTGCTCCTTCCAAGTTCTCAGCTTGGATGAATCCCTTCAGGCATGCTGTGCCAGCCCTCTCCATCTCAGTGATGCCTGTGAGCATCTCTCAGATGTGTTAAACCCGGTTAGGTTCTGTTTGGTGGGATTAATACTTAAGACTCCCACTCTGTCTTCATGGTTTATGTGCAGTAGTAATGTGGCATCTTTCTAGAGGCATGCAGGAAAATGGAGCAGCTGCATGTCTCCTGGGTGCCCCTTGGAGAGCTGAAGGCCGTGGATTGTTTGGTGGCATTTCAATTCCTCACAGCAGCAAGCCCTGATCTGTTGGTAGGGAGGTTCCTGGTACTGCTCTGCTGCCTGCTTAAAAGTAAGTGGTGTTCTTTTAAGCCTCAGGTTTCCCTCTGGTTTGTGTGAGGAGGATGTTTCCTTTCCTGGGTTTGACTTGCAGCCTCTTCTGCCAGCGCATCTTGTCCCAGCTGGCTGCAGGAAGCTCTCCTTCGTTCCCCATGAGCTCTGCCTGATGGATCTGCTGCCTTCCAGCCTGGATCGTTCCTCTGCAGGTCTGTCTGTCACCTGCCTGGGCATTGCTAAATCCTTCCTGGAATGAACACCTATTTGTCAAGTGAAATAGGAAGGTTTGAGTCTCACGTTCCCCAAGGCCACTTAGCAGGGCTCCGTTTGCTCTCTGGACACTCGCTGTTCTGCGCCAGGGTGGTATGAGGAAGATGAAGGCCATGAAGCTCTTCTGCCCAGTGTCAGTGCCACTATGAGCCCCCATGGCAAGCACTGCATGTGTCTTGTGTCCCCCCCCCCAGCATGGAAAGGTGTTACATTGTCCTGGGTTTACCTTCCATGCAGCGACGTCTGTGGTCCACACGCTGTTGCCTCATTCCTTTGTGCTTCTCTGCAGCGACCCACTTATTGACTAGGAGTGTAATTGTGCTGCATCATGTCTAATTGCTTTGCTCTGTCGCTCTCCATTTGCTTTCTGTGTCTGCACCCTCCCCGCTCCCCTCTATAAACGCATGGAGCTGCGAGCAGGGCACGAGGCCACACTCCTGATTGCTGCAGGAAAAAAAGGCACCCAACTTCCTCCTTTCTTCTCCTAAATTCAAATGACAAGAAACAGAGGAAAACAATTTTGCAAACCCTTGGCGGAGGGCCAGCTCTGATAAAGAGCCATAATTAATCTCCTCAGCTTTATTAGAATATCATTACAATTAACTCAGCAATCTTCAGTTGATCAAAGCCATTGTTCCCTGCAGAGCAGAGGAAGCCAGCGTGAGCCTGGCTTGTGCGGTGCTTAAAAGCACCTAGAGCTGGATCAGTCCTGCCAGCCCAGCAGCAGCACAAGGACGGGCAGAGGGGTGGGCACAGACCTCTGTCCTCATCCTGGCTCTTTGATTCTCTCCAGCTACTCTTCTTTGTTGGGCTATTATAGCCCAGATCCCTCATGGGCACCGGGGTGTCCCTTATTCCCAGTGTAGATGCTTTTGGGTCCAGCCTTTTTAAGCACCATGTTCATTGCTTTGTGTGTTCATACAAGCTCTTTGCTTGCCTGCTCCTTAGTCTCAGCTGGAGATGTGGTGGCTGCTGCAATAATATAGCTAACAGCAGCCTAGCAGGTAAAGAAACCAGGGGAAACATTTGTGGAAGCCACGTTTGAAAGGAAGGACAGTTATCAGAATGAAGCTTCATAAGCTCCACAGTTAAATAGCCCAAGATGTGTGCTATAGAAAAGCAGAGAAAATAAGCACTGTTAAACTACCCCTTTCCTCCTTTTCAAACTGCTCTTTTAATATCGGGTATTTATCTATAATTTAAGCCCATGATTAGTTTTATCAAAAAGATAGTTCTGAGGCAGAGATCTTAAAAATGATTAGGTGTGTGTTTGAAAGACAAGAACAGCTCCACTTGCACTGTAGGATAAAGATGTAGCTGTTTGCTGCCTTGAGCATCCATCTGTGAGGGCCTTGTGCCAGAAGGAACCTCCTGGTTCTACACAGATCCCACCCCAGTCTTTCAGGGCATTTCTCAATCTCTCCTGAAGATGCCAGAGCCAGACCCCCTTGTCACTGGGCAAGGCTGTTGGAGGAGGCAGTGCTGAACCTCACCAGTCTGCCTGGGAAGTGTGGTTACATGAAGGCGTTTGAAGCCCTCGCTCGTGCTTTTTGTCCTAAATTCTCATCTGTTTGAATCGTCAACACTTGTGAGCCCTTGGAGAAAGAGGAGGAAAGGCAGGTCCAAGGTTGGGTCTAATCGACCTTGGCATTGTCCCTGTAAGCAGCCACCCAGGAGAAGGAAGCAGTGGCTCCAGCCCATGTGGTGGTGCAGGTTACAGCTATAGCAGCCGTGCCTGCTCTGCCTAGCTTCACTTGTTCCTGTACTACTTATCTCATCAGAGATGGAACAAAAGGGCTCAGCATGGCCCTTCTCAGGGCGCAGCCCTTCCCCAGCGCCTGAACCCTTGGAAAAGGGAAAACTGAAGTTTTTCATCTTACCCTTGTCCCTCGGTATGGCAAGGGAGCCTCCTGTGGGTGATGGATGCCCAGTACCTCACCTCTCTGGACCACTGAGGATGAGGGTTAGGTTTGCTTTCCCAGCACAGCTTGGCCAAGGCCTCCAGCATGGGTGCAGAAGCATACAACCCTGCAGTCTGCATCAGGGACCTGATGCTGAAACAGTGCTGGGGTTTGACATAGGTCTCTTCCCACATCACTTCTCTCCCCCTTCTGTGCATTAGAGGCACTAGAAAACCCTAAGAAGAACAAAACAAACCCATCAGTGCCATAAAGCCCCTGATGGCAGGGGTTGTGGTTTCATGTAAAGTGCCGTAGCCTCCAACAGGTCCTCTGCTGCTCAGTCCCTAACAGGAGAACTTGTCCTTTCCCACCATGGCTGCCGAGGACAGGAAGGGACGCTCAGCCTGGGCTGAGCAGGACCTGGGGAGGCTTTTCTGCAGGGCTTAAAGCAATGCTTCCCTCCCCCGGGCCCTATCCCACCTTCCCTGGGAGGCAGCAAGCACTGCTCCTCCACACAGGGCTGGGGCCATTAGTCAGGCTGCTCTGAGTGAGACACAGGGGCTGAGTGTCAGGTTGTTATTAAATACCATTAGTAAGTGACAAAACTGTGTGGAGTACTTCAGGTACAGACAGCGGCTGGAGGAGGGATCATTTGCAGTGCCGGGGAGATGAGTGAGTGGTGAAGGTCACAGGCACCTCATTCTGGGCTGCCTCAGACTCCATCTCCTGCTCATCACCTTGAGGAGGCAGGAGGGATGATGTTTGCTTGGGGGAAGATGTGGATTTGCAGGGAACCCCTGCATGTCACAAGGGGACTTCTGCATGCCCGAGTGTGGACTCCTGTGCAGCCCCCATAACCACCTCCTCCTCCTGTATCACCCTGTTCTTTAGGGGCTCCAGTATGGGGCAGGGCAGACCCCTGCCCATCATGGTGGAGCTGCCAGGGGAAAGCCCATTTTAGCATCTCTTGTACCCAGTGGAGGCAACTGGAAAGGTAAATGTTCAGAAGTTTTTCTTGCTATTTTCCATGCTTGGTGCTAGTTTTCCCCCAGAGGGAGCAGGAGATGGTGGACCATTGAGGAGGCAGTGCCTGAACCAGCAGCTCTGGAAAGCTGCCTGCTTACTTTGATGCCTGGCTAGCTGTGGAGCTCTGGGAGGAGCTGGCTTCAGTGGCAGGGATACAAGCCGAAAAAGCCAGAAAGCACTTGCCTGTGGTGCTTAAGGTGCCTAAGGGGTGAGATGGAGGCAGAGGCACCTCTGGTGAACATGCCTGGAGTGGGAGCTGAGGGATGGTGATGGTGATGATCTGCTTGAAGCAATTGCAGGCCATCAGCTGAGTGGAGAGCCACTTCCTCACATTTATTTAAGGCGAGATGCCCTAGTTTCATGCTTTCAGTGGAGTCCCTAATTATTCCTCAGTCTTTGTAGCGAGCTAATTAGTTTTGCAGCACTCAAGGCTGGGGAACACTGATAGGCTTGGGAAGCACAAGCTGGAGGGACGAGGAAGAGCGGAGAGCTGGTGGTGCCAGGGCTGACTGGCAGAGGGGAATGGCTGGGAGCAGGGCAGGGGTTGGAGAGCCTATGGATGATGGTCTGGGAAGGATGACAGAGGAGGAAAGAGCTGTAATTTCATGTCATGCAACACGCTGGAGTGTAATGTTGTGGGGAAGAGTGATTGAGTGGTAATTGAGGGGGATGGAGAGGTAGGGGAGGGAGCGAGAGGGATGGTCCATGGGAAAGCAGCCACAGAGCTCGGGAGGTGGGATCCTGCACGGAGGGGTGCACAGCACCACACAAGACAGGGCAGCAACTGTCCGTTACATGGGCACTGCCTGTCCTGGGATGCTGCTGACTCTTGCAGGACCTGTAGCATTTCCTGACTGTCCCATCTCTTTTCCAGCTTAATGGTGATACTGAGGAGCTCTGGGGGAGAGGCCACATGGAGCAGCTGCTCTGCAAGCTGGATGCTCACTTTCCCATCCGTCACAGCTGCTTCTTTTGGAGCGAGCCACCACAGATCAGGTAACCTGCACCGATAACTGGCTCCATGATGCTCCCACGTACGCAGTCTGCGCCGTGTGCATGGACACCTCACTGCTTTGACAGCAGGGTTGTGCTCCAGAGCCCACGTTCCACATCTGCACTGTGAACCTGAGGAGCACAAAGGTCTCATTCCTGTTCCTGCTGCCCCTGGGAAGTTCCCAGTGGCCACCAAGTGCAGTGTGTGACAACTCTGGAGTGCCCAGGTGGCTGTGGATTTATTAGGGCATTATCCTACTAGTGCCGCAAATGGTGTCATCTGTCTTCTAAACTTTGCACTTTATTTCAGGGAGAGAATTGAGTATATCCAGGCAATATGCTGTAGTTTTAGCATATGATAAAGCCCTGCTGGGAAGTGTAGTTTTATTGATTTTGTTATTAAAGTGCCACTGGAATAAATTTGCTCATTTGAATGAAATGTCTTATTACCTGGATCATAACAGGCACATGATGAAATCTCCGGAGGGGCTGGAGCTACCCACTGCCTGGTGATGGGGAGCTGAGATGGAGCAGCTGCCAGGGACCCACAGCTGTCACCCTGAGAGCCTCAGCACCCACCTGGCTCTGCTGGAGAACTGTTTGGAAACCTCAGGATTGGGACAAGCCGCAGTGGGCAGGGGACACTGTGTGTCAGTTGAGGTTCGCATTGTTCCTCTAATCCTTTGCTCAGGTAAGGATGTGGTTTTAAAGGGAATTGAGGAAAAATCTCTTTCACAGGGCAATATTTCTTTAGTGCCAACAGTAATGGGGGTGGATTGGGAAATGAACCATTCCCCATTACACTGGGACCTAACTGCACAGCCCATGCTTTCCAGTTAAAATTTGATTGCCTCGAATCCTATGTATTATGGAAAATAAGAAAAAGGCCTAGTAAAATTTATGGGTTTTAATCATGAACCGATAGAATCACAGTAAATCTATCATAAGCATGCAGATACAGACCCAGGAAAAACAGGGAGGAAAGTAATAGCTTTGGTTTTTTCCTGGAGGAGCTGCATGTACCCATGGCAGGGTCAGAGAGATGGGGGAGGGTGGGGAAGAGAGGGAATGAGAGGGAGAAAGGAGGCAAAGCCCAAAGGTCTTTTCTCCTGCCTCTCTGTACCACTGTGTTGCTCGCTGTGGAGGGAGCAGGATGAGACCCTGCCAGGGGAGGAGGGAGGCAGGGAGAAATGTCTGTGCAGAGAGGGGACTGTGAGGAGCACACACAGATGTGGCGGGGAGAGAAGAGCCCTTGAGAGAGGAATGGCAGCAGAGAGACAGAGAAGCGCAGGAGGCATAAAGTATTTTAACAAATAAAAGGGAGTGAGCGATAAGGAGTGAAAAAAGGGAGAGAATAAAAAATTGGCTCTGAAGCAGAGATAAGGGGGGGGGGGGCAGGTGAAGAGAGAAGAGTAAAGTGAAGCACGATAAGGCCTGATGGAGCTGGGGAAGGCAGCAAGTCCAGGCAGCACAGCTGGGGTCTGCGGGTGGAGAGCAGAGGGGGCCTGTGGGATGCTATGGGGTGAACAGCCAGGCTGAGCTCCTCTCCCCTGATCACCTCACCCCTGTGTGGGGAAAGGTGTCAGTCTCACCCCAGCCTTTTGAGCTGCTGATCTGAGGAGAGGGGCTGAGCAGGCACAGAGATTGATGGGGGGGGCAAGGAGTCAGGCAGCAGAAGGGGAGAGAGCCAGGCACAGCCACTGGCATGTCCTGGGGGGGGGGGGGGGAATGTGGAGCCTGGTAGGGAGGAAAGTTCCTGGGATGGGCTGGAAGTCCTGAGTTAACCCCTCATTCCCCTTGCTGCCATGTCCCAGCACAGGATGCCTGTCATGGAGATCCCCACAGGGCTCCCAGTCTTGGAAGCAGAGGAGATAAAGGTGTGTTTCCCCTCCATACCCTAAACACATCCCTTCCTTGTTTTTTTTGCCACCTCTTTTAAGCTGTTTTGTAACTGCTGCTTTGTATTTATCCTTATTCAAAAGAATGAAAAGTGCTGTCTGACTCTGATACACAGCCTATGGTTACCTGAAGAGTGATGCCCCTGCTGTCTCACCCCTGATTAAACTGCAATAGAAACATACTGTACATTTCAACAAAGGGAAGAAAGAGAGTTTATTCTTTAGCTGTGTTTTTTCTCCCCATCTTTACCAGCCATGAAAATGGCTGTGCTGAGATGCTGGCCACTCCGAGATGCTTTTCTTCCGCTCCATCCATCTGCTTTAACCACATGGTGACTGAAAAGAAATAAATTATCCAGCTCACAAAGCACCGAAGATTAAAGAATCAGTGTGGATAATAAACTGTGCAGCAGCAGTGCCACAGAGCATCGGGCAGGCTCGCTAAGGAGAGGCTCTGAGCTGCATCTTGGATGTGGGGCAGGCAGCGGGGCTTCCCCCAGGAGGGTTTTGCGCAGCAGAGATGGGGGTCTGGGGGCATGTGGGGGTCTAGATGGGCAAAAACCCTGTGTGGGCACAGCCTGATATATTCCACATGAAAGGGAATCATTTTCTCTCTTTTCATTTTTTAAAGCTTCTTTTTCTAACAGTGAAAGACTTGAACCCTCCCTTTGATTGCTGGGATGCTGCAGTGTGCTTCAAATATGTTGTTAGACTCGGTTATTAGTATTTTCTTCTCTTAAATCTATGTGTGTTGAAGTAGCTCTTTTAATTACAGCATTCAGGAATGATAACTGGAGTCAATTAAGAAGCTCTCTCCAACTGCCAGTGTTAAGAGCTGCCCTGCATCATGGAGACCCCCCTCCACCTCCCAACAACTGATGGAGTTATTGTCAGTCCTGGCAACAACCCTCTGGAGGGCTGAGGGTGTGGTTCATCCCAGCCTCTCCCAGGGGATCACAGCTCCAACCTGGTACTCAGGGTCCCTGGAGCAGGATGTGGGGGACAGATGGAGCCCAGCAGGCCTGCCTACAGCACCAGGCTGAGGTTGGTGTGTTGCTGTTTGTGGTTTTGTATGTAGCTCACTGAAAATGTTGGATAAACACCAGTGGGAGGGGAAGCTGCATAGAAGCATTTTTGCTTTGGCTCTTTTAAAAGGCAAAACAAAAGCAAAAAGGCTCTTAAAAAACCCTGTTTTGGTTTCAGAGTTGTAAAGGAAAGATGGGTTAGAGATGAGAAACTAACAAATCAAAGCTCCCGAAACCTGCTGCGGAGACAGAAACACAAAATGCTTTGTTTGGAGATGAATAGAAAGCTGAAACCAGCAAAAAAAATCCCCACTCCCCACGAGCACAGATGTTTCAGGTTGGTTCTTCTGGATTGGCGCGGTGCTGGAAGGAAAGCAAATCCATTCTTTTTCCTGTCGGCGCTCCAGGTTCCTGTCGCATATTTTTTATCATCTTGTGTAGTGGCTTTGATCCCTGAAGACTCCTTAAGTGCTTTACAAATCAAGCATGCAAATCCCAGCTCATCCACCTTGGAGATGCTGCTGAGGCTGGGCTGGCCAGGAAGCCGCTGGCCAGTGTGGTGCCACTGGTCTTGGTGGTGACAAGACCTCAGTGATGCTTATAAAAGCCTTTAGTGCCCCTATTGCCACTGTTTGCAGGGATGTTCTGTTCTTGTGCTGGGGTCCCCAAGCCATGGTGCCAGCCCTGTCTCTCCCATGGAAGGGCTCCGGGGAGGGCTGGCTATGGCCTTTGCCCTTCTCTGCACCCTCTGAGGGCTGGCAAATTGGCACCAACCGACTGGGGAAGGTTTGAGCTGCTCTGATGATGCTTCTCTATTTTCAAAGCTTGACTTGAGATACCTCTTTGCCCATTGCTGTCTCTTAATTTCACTCCTTCCTTCTGGGGTTGTCCTCCTGACTTGCTCCTTCTAATTCACCTTCTGTACACCCACTTCCATATTGATGCTGTCTTGCTGATGCAGGTAGCTGGTCTCAGGGTAGGGTGGCACCCACACCGGCCAGTTTAACCCCTGTTCCTCCCCTTTTCCTCACTGAGACAATACAAACATTCCAGACCTCCTGATCCCAAGTACCAGAGCTCAGCAAAGGGAGATTGCTGGCTGATGACCAGACACCATGGTAATAGGCAAGGTGGAGCCTAGCACCAGGGCAGCCAGCACGTTACAGCCTGCAGCACCTCCCTGCTGCAGCCCTGTGCTTGGCTCAGGCTGTGCTTTGAGTGTGTTTATAAACAAATGTAATTTTAGGGGTTTTTTTTGACAAGGTCTCCTGCAAGCCTGGAAGTTAAATTCCCTTGGACATGCCCAAGGGTGCTTGCGAGCCTGGCTGCCAGGGAGTCAGGGCCAAAAACCACCATAAGATGGTTTGTGTTGGAAGGGACCTTAAAGCTCACCCGGTTCCAGCCCCTGCCACAGGCAGGGACACCTTCCACTAGAGCAGATTGATCCAAGCCCCTGTGTCCAACCTGGCCTTGAACACTGCCAGGGATGGGGCAGCCACAGCTTCTCTGGGCACCCTGTGCCAGCGCCTCAGCACCCTCACAGGGAAGAATTAATGACCACAAGAGTCATTAGAGGCAGGTGTGGAGCAGCACTGGAGCTGCTGGGTGCCAGGGGCACCTGTGCAGCAAGGGGCAGGCAGGGCACTGCCTGCTTGTGCTTGCAGCAAAGGTGCTTAGGGAATTGCAGCATCCCTGCCTGCGGGGACAGTGTTCATAGCACAAAGGGCCAGCTTGTGCTCCATCAGGGAGGTGACACCATGGTACTGCTGGCAATGGTGAGCAGCAAGTCCTCTCCCCACCGAAGAGGCAGCAGGGCCTCCAGGTACCCCAGCACTGCTAGGCAAAACCCAGTCCTGCTGGCTCTCAGCCCAAAGGCCATGGGAACAGCGAGCTGCTGCCTGCCCCGTGATGGGGCTTTGAGCTCTCCTAAGCACGCAGAGGATGGACACACATAGCCCTGTGCTGCTGCACACCAGCACTGTCCCGCTCCCCTGGCCTTTGGGGTGGGCAGGAAACTGGCTCCAAAACCATGACAGGTCCTTGGGAGCAAAAAGCAAACTCGTCTCAATGCTGTGCAGGCCCTGGGACCCCTTTGGTGGGGTGCAAACCTTTGGTGTCAGTGGGATTCTCACCCTGGCCTGGGGCTGTTCTTGGTGTGGTGGTGAGGAAGGGAGCACTCACCAAGTATGGAACTGGACAGATCAAGAAGTCAAGATTTTGCATTCCAACTATCTATAGGAAATAGGGTTTTTTTTATTATTTCAAGTTTTCATAAAAATCCATAATTACTGAAATCAAAGTTACAGAATAAAGTTCGTAACTTTTTATTGATTTTATTTCTTGTTTTTTTTTTCTTTCTTTCTCCCCCCTCCCCCCCATTATTTTTCCCTCTCAGAGTTATATCTGACACCAGAGTCCATCAGACAGAGTCCTTACAAACACAGGAGTCCTGAAGACATCGGCTGAATGTTTTTCCTGGTATAAAGAAGAAGAGGAGGAGGAAGAGGTGGTGACAGTGCGGATGCAGTGGGTTTGGACGGGGGCTGAGGACGTGGTGGAAGGAGAGAGGTCGGTATGTTTGTAGCAACGTTCTTAAATTATTTTTTATTTTGTTCATTTGTTCTCTTTTTAAAAAACAAAACCAAGAAAACAAACAAAAACCAAACCAACCCACCATTATTATTTGCAAATTGTTGCCTGGTTTAAATCATTTTCATGTTGAACTTGCGCGGTGCGTCAGCAGAGCTGATGCCCGCATCGGACTTCCGTGGCACGTACTCGATTTCAATGTTGTGCTTGGTGTTGCCTTTCCCCCGGCTCCACAGGAAGAGGAGCACCAGACAGAAGAGCACGACGCCCAGAAAGGAAATGAAGCCCATGGTGGTGGCGATGATGAGAGTCTTGATGTCAAAGGGGAAAGGCACGGTGGCGCGCGTGCTGTTGGCATCGCTCTCGTTGGGCTGGTTGGAGATGAACGCGAAGGTCTTGTTGGGCTGGTGGGGCCAGTCTGGGGAGTAGCTGCGCACGTGCAGGTGGGCCAGCATGGTGTCATTGCCACCCGCGTTGCTGGCGATGCATAGGTAGGTGCCATTGTCCTGGATCTGGGCGTAGCGCACCTCCAGCGTGCCGTCAGGGAAGACAGTGAGCCGCCCGTTGGTTTTGGTTGAGATGAGGTGCTTGCGGGGAGACAGCCACATGATGGTGGGAGGCGGGTCCCCATCTGCCCGGCAGACAAAGTGGACTGTGTGGCCTTCGTCCACAAAGATCTGCTGAGGTTTGCGGTCCCGTATCCGTGCTCGGCGGCAGGTGAAGTAGTTGGGCAGGAGGATGTCAGGGAAGTCTTTGAACTCCTTGCCCTGGACGAACTCGGGGGTGGAGCAAGTGGGCTGCTGCTTGTTGAAGTTCAACCTCCATCGCCGCCGGAACACCCAGAGCAAGCGGCAGTCGCAGGCTAAGGGGTTGTTGTCAAGGATGAGCGTCTCCAGGTTGCCCACGGAGTGGAAGGCAGACTCCTCCAGGGTGGTCAGCAAATTCCCTGACACGTTCAGGATGCGCAGGTAGTTGAGGCCGCGGAAGGCGAAGGGCTCGACCGTGGTGAGCTGCCCTCCCACCAGCTGGATCTCCTGCAGCCTGAGCAGGTCGTGGAGCATGGAGCCCTCAATGGTGACAATGGGGTTGTAGGACAGGTTCAGGAACCGGAGGTAAACCAAGTGCCTCACCGACACGTACGGAATGGACGTCAGGTTGCAGTGGGTGATGGACAAGGAGGTCAGGTTCAACCCGTAGAGGCAGTTGGATGTCATGGTATCCAGGTAGGGCCAGTGGGAGATCTCGAGGACTTTGAGCCGGTACAGCCTCTTGAATGAGTAATCCCGGATGGTGTTGATGTTCAGATGGCGCAGGCGCAGCACAATCAAGCCGTGAAGGTGAGACAGGGCCTCCGTGGGGATGGAGGTCAGGTTGCATTTCTCCAGGGTCAGCTGCTCCAGGCTGTTGAGGCCGCTGAAGGCCCGGTGGGAGATGTAGACAAGGTCGTTGTCCCCCACCTCCAAAGACTTGAGGTTGTACAAGTCCTGGAACATGTAGTCTAGAAGGATCACAATTTTATTCTCACTAATGTCTAGCTTGGTAAGGTTGCTGAGTCCAGTAAACACCCCCAAGGGGATCAGCTTGAGCCTGTTACTCCTGAGCCCCAGCGTCCTGAGGTTGAAGAGGTTGTTGAAAGCCCCAGGTTCAATGGCACTGATTATGTTCTCATTTAGCTCCAGCTCCTCCAGGTGAGGGTAGTTGGCAAATTCATCCTGGTTGAGCGTCTTGATGCGGTTCTTGCCCAAGTCCAGCAGCCTGGTCTCGGTGGGGATCCCCTCCGGCACAACCATGAACCTCTTCCTGTGGCACAGGACAGCGCGCTCCTGGGCAGAGCACTCGCAGCGTGGCGGGCAGCCCGTGGCTGAGCCGGACAGGATGGATCCCAGCATCAGGAGGAGAATCGGCTGCCAGCAGGCCAGGAGTGGGCTGCGCATACTCGCCTCCCCAGCTACCATCCTATCTCTCACCTGCAGGTAACACGGGGGAGAGAAAGAGCAAGGGGGACGTGAGCAAACGACGGGCACCACCACAGCAAAAGGTTTAGTCTGGGTAGAGCTGGCACTAAGGTGAAAGGCACTGCCTTGACAGAGCAGAGGTTCTTATTTCCCAGCCGAAATCCAGCCCAAGACCATCTCTCCTCGCCACCCCCCAACTTTCCACTTGATGAGTGAACGTGCGCAGACTTTGAGTGGAAAGCCTTGAGGAATCTGTGTCAGACAGACCTCGCTTCCTCGGCTTCTTAAGAAAAATAATTTAATACTAAACACATCTATCTACAGCCTATTTTAAGCTCTTGAAATTATTCCGTTCCCTGTAGATGGAGCCTGAATATAAAGGCTGCTTTGCAAAGGCAGAGGAGCCGAGCACAGGATCGAGCATCTGGGGGATCCCTCCTTGGGATCAGCCAGTAGTGGGGTGCCTGAGCAGTGAGCAACCACAGCTCCCCAGGAATCAGCCCCCAATAGGGTCTGGGGGTGAATAAGGGGATCTGTGGGGTGATGAGGGGTCTGTGGCTGATGAGGTGTCTGCAGGGTGATGAGGGGCTCTGCCTGCTCTCAGCGGGAAAAGGCCCTGGGAGGGCTGGGTGACCCCCTCGTGGTCATGCTGCCTCTGTTGCATTTATTTCCTCATTGCTTGAGCTGTTACAAGGGATCAAATCATATTAATATTGCATGTTAGATGTACAGCTACTCCGGCCTGTGTTTATATCTATTGTTATGTGTGCACTCTGCATTGCTTCCACTAATGCTATTTATGGCTATCGCTGAATATACTCAACACATTACTTCCATTGGCTCTGTTTGTAGCCATCATTATATCCTGTACATTACTTTCCCTGCTCCAGCACTATTTATGGGTCTGGTACGTCTTCTGTGCATTACCTCCATTGCGTCGCTTTACATCCATCATTTCCTACAGACAGATGACTCAAGCCTAACTTTTGTTCCCCCAAAATGATGCAAAATTTCTTTGTGAGATGCAAGGATAAAGATGATGGACTGGCCATAAACGTGTCCCCCAGCACCACCTCGGAAACCACCAGGCCTTGGCACACTAAGAGTCCCTGCAGAACTCTTCCCGCAGCTTCCTCCAGGTTCACCATCCTTCTCCATCCTTCACTTGCTACCTGTGCAGTGGGGCTGGTCGTGGGGGACCCCCAAAGCAGGTCTGTGGGACCAGGAGCTGGTCCCACACCACTCCCCTGGCAGCAGTGCCGAGCTCCTTCCTGCCCATCCCGGTCCATCGCCTCCCAGTCCCACGGAAACATTTCCAGTGGGATGGCTCGGGCTTGAGGCCAGGCTGCAAAGAGCCCTTTGCCGGGTATTTACAACTCATCATCTCCCATGTCATCACCTCCCCAGTGCTGACGCTGCTGGGCGGCTTTACAAACACAAACGGGGCTGCTGCTACTGTGGTGATGCCGCTGGGGTAGGCTGGGGCCTGGATGGCACCGCTGGTTAGGATCATGGAATCAGCTGGGTTGGAAAAGACCTTTAAGCTCATCCAGTCCAACCACTGCTCAGCACTGCCAAGGCCACCACTAACCCATGGCACTGAGGGCCTCGGCTACAGGGGGTGTGAACACTTGCAGGGACGGTGACTGCAGCACTGCCCTGAGCAGCCTGTTCCAATGCCTGAGCACACTTTGGGGAAGGAATTGTTCCTCATCTCCATCTAAACCTCCCCTGGTGCAGCTTGAGGCTATTTCCCCTTGTCCTGTCCCCTGTTCCTTGAGATCAGAGCCCAGCCCCCTCCTGGCTCCATCCTCCTGTCAGGCAGTTGTAGGGAGCGATCAGGTCCCCCTGAGCCTTCTCTTCTCCAGACTGAACCCCCCAGGTCCCTCAGCCGTTCCTCATTACTCTTGTGCTCCAGGTTGGCAGCTCTTGGGCAACTGTGCACATGGATTTGCTCCCCATGTGCTGCCGGAGGGCCCTGTGCCACCTCACTAAGTCTCCCCACAGGCAGCATGTGGCCCCCTCCTCCTGCGTGGGATATGCCTGTGGCACTGCTGCTCCCACATCCCCCTTGCCACTCACAGCATCCCTCGGCCGGTGTTTCTCAGAAACCAATTCCTGCTCCTCACAGCCGTGCTGAGAAAGCCATCAAAGCAAGCGCAACGCTACATGCAAAACAAAACACAGTCGAAGGGGCTTAATTATCCCAGGGTTGAAAAGACTTCAGCTCATTAGAGCGCCAGGCAGCCGGCCTTGTTTGGCTGTGTGCTACAATCCCTGCTCTGCCCGTGCGTGCAGCCACACACTGGTCCCTGCTGGGCCCCATCCACCGCAGGGCCCAACTCATGGGCCTTCCCCAGGCCAAATCCTGCCTTTACCAGCAGAGGGGCAGCAGCTGGAGCTGCTGCGGAGGATGTGGTGTCAGTGGTTAAAATATAAGCAAGGAGGTGATAGATGAAGGAAGCAAAATCTGCATGGTGTTAAAGTGGAGACAAGCCCACTTGTGTAGAATTAAAGGCCAGGCACACCTCACATGTTATTAGTTCTCAGCTAAATTTAAATCCGTGATAAATATAATCCCTGACAAAAACATCTGTAACCTTAATAGCCAGTCACAGAAGAGCTTTGGCTGTAAGACAATGAATAAGCTGAAAAATTCTGAGCTAAGATGAGCTTTAAATCACTTTTGGTTCCCATTTACCTCTGCTGTTTCAGAGAGGATATTTGTGCCTCAAGGTGAGGTGGATATTAAGAGATGTCCTTCTAAAACCAATCTGAATGGTGACTTTTGTGTGAGCTGGGATCAGCCACCTACATGTGGCTTTACAGGGACTGTCACACTGAACCCCACCAGCACAGCAGCCAACCACAGCCCGAAGGTAGGGCTCCTTTCAGCTATCCCATGTCTGCCACCACACAGTGCCCTGTGCTGGGCGAGGGGCTGAGGCTGCCTTGGGTGGGCTTGGATGACTGGGGAGAGGGCTTGGTGTCACTGGAGAGAGCAGGGAGACCATGGTGGCTGCAGGAACCTAGGACGTGACCAAGACCAAGCACCACCAGGGGCTTTCAAAATGGAAGCCCTCCCAGCCTTACCCTGAGGAGGAACCACGGAACAGGTCTGAGCACCCCTGCAGGGTGCCTGGCCGCAGCCCCAGCAGGCGCTGCCAGGCAGCATCAGACCGCATCTCTCTCCCGCAGCCCAGGGAGCACTGCAGCCTCCGGCGTGAACGTACCTCTCATTCCTCACATTAAAAAAGAGCATCAATAAAAGAAGAACCAGCTGCTCGACTCGCTGCCTTTAGGCAACACAAACCAGTGCAGACCAAAGCAGAGCCCTGGCACCCTCTGACCCGTCCTCACCACTGCGCCACCGGGGACCAGAGCTCCAAATCCAGCCTGGTGGCACAGATGGGCATGCTGGAGCCACGCTGCCTTGGAGCTAAATGCAGCAGGAGCATGTCTCCGGCTGGGCTCAGCACTGGGAGGAAAGATGCTGTTCTGGGTCTGTGCCTGGAAACGGAGCCTGGGGCCAGGCTGGAGCGCTGACATGCACGGGGTTTGCTCCATTGCGATGGACAGAGGCTGCCTCGGCACAGAGGAGTGGACAGCAAACCCCCCAGTGCTGCTGCTGCCCTCCTGTCCCAGGGGCGGCCATGCCCCGTGCTGTCACCTCTGTCCCTGCCCCTCTGGGGTGCCCAGCACCCCTCAGCACCGCGTGACAGGGAGCCAGCGGCACAGAGCCCTGAGTCAGCAGTAGCCCCACCTGGCAGCCATAAATTACAGCGTGCGAGGCAGGCACCCTTGAACCAGATGCTTCGGGGAACATCAAACGACAACGGGTGATCTAGGATGAAGCGAGCCACATCCCTGGTGTGGGGGGGGGCTGTGGAGCTGGGGGAGCACATGTCCTGTCCATCCTGCACCCCATCTCTGTCCTGCTGGCTCCACACTGAGCTGCCGAGGCACCGCACTTGGAGTCAGGGCTCCGTCTCCTCCGAGCTGCTCCAGCTAAATCAGATTTATTGAACTTGACTACATTTTAGAGATAAAGACTCCAGGTTTACAAATAAATATTTAACAACCTTTCCTGCTGCTAAAGGAGTTGCTTATCCAGAGCCCGGGCTCCGCACTAAGTGTTCCTGGAGCTATCTGCAAAGCAGCAAAACAAAGGGAGAAGCTTTAATTTGCCGAACACGTTCGTGCCCGTTTCCTCCTCTCTCCATCATTTCCCTGTGCCCACCATGCATTTGTGGGCCCTTTTGCTTTGTTTCTCCTTCCTCCCCACCCCACCTGCTCCCTGCTCCTCCTCTTTTTCCAGCTAGTGTCCATGGGGAGCATGGCTCCAGGGATGGTCAGGGATGGGTGGGAGCAGGGGCTAAAGCACATGGGGCAGTTTCCCCCCTGGGACCATGCTGCTTCTTGTGGGTGAAAACAACCCAACAAGGGAGAGCCTAAAGGAAGCCCTGAGCACTGCTGGGGTGACTGGAGGCACAACACTGGCCTGAGTGATGGGAAGCTGCTGCCACATTTCCTCTGGGCCTTCATTAATGGATGAGCTGTTAACAAAAGGCATGAAAACAGGCTGCTGAGTGCAAAGGGCTGCCCTGTGTTCTGCCCTGGCCCCACATCCTCCAGAAGCAGCACAGGAGGGTGTAAGAATGGGGATGAAACAGGCAGACATTGAGAAGGACCCTTTGGGCAGTGCCTTGGTCAGAGTGGTGGGGATGCACGAGCAGGGCAACGGGCCATGGCGAGGAGCGCACCCCAGCCCCCAGCCTGGGGTCACCACTCCGGTCACCACATGGAGGTGTGATTCCAGCCCCAGCCTTTGCTCTGCCTTCCCAGGGATCTGCTTTCAGCGGCTCCATGGCGGGAGCCTGGAATAGGTGTGCAGGAACCTGATCTGCTCTGGCAGCTGCTCTGGGGCTGTAAGAGAGCACCAAGAAGTATTTAAGATGCAAATCCCCTTCCGGCACTGACACCGCCTGGCTGGCACCAGACCCTGGCAGCAGAGGGCCTGCAGGACCGCCCTCAAAGTGTTTCCTCATGGAAACGTGCCCTTTCCACCCAAAACATGGGGAGTCATCAGGGAAGCACTGAGCCAAAGAGCAAGAAGAGCAGAACAAAGGGGAGGGGATGCACGGCAGGGGAAAAGAGCTCAAACATGGGCTGAGGGGCAGGATGCAGGATGCTGAAGGCTTCAGCCCAGCTGTCCACTGGTTTAGCTGTGGATGTGCTCGATGCAGGGACAGGTATGTGTGGTGGAGGCACAGCCCAGAGCCAACCTGGAGCTTGGTTTTGAGGCTTGGCAGGCAGTTACCAGGGCAGGGCGATGGGAAGGAGCTCCGGTCGTCTCTGCAGGACACTGAGGCTCAGAGCAGCTTTTGCTGAGGCTGTTTCTTGCTGCAGTCACATCTGTGTGTGAGCTGCTCGCCCTCCTCACACCTTTGCTCCTGCGCTTTTAACGCCTTTTCTCTCTCTTTGGCTGCACATGCTTCAATGCCCTATCAGCAAAGAAAACATCCTGACAAGTGATCAATAAGTAATTGCAAAGGCAGCTGTGGATGCTGGGGGGAAGGGTAGTGGGGAGGGGGGGTTTGTAAAGCCCTGAGCTAGTAACACATAAAAGAGGAGTGTAAGGGTGCAGAGCACTGTGGAGCTCAGGCTCAGGGCCAGGCACGCTCCCTGCTCATGGGCTGCAGTGGGAGATGTCTCCCGAGGGCTGGCCTTGGGAGCTCCAGAATCAGAGATGTTTCATGCTGGGTCAGAGAGCAGCAGGAGGATGCTGTGCACTGGGATGCTGGGAAGGTCAGGCACAGCTGCTGGAACGGGGCTTCTCCTTTTCTTTCTTTTGGCAAATAAATGAGCATTTATAGCCATTTCGAGCCAGGGAACTACAGAGCAGTCAGCCTCACCTCTGTGCCTGGCAAAATCTTGGAGCGGATTCTCCTGGAAGGCATGCTGAGGCACATGAAAAACAACAAGGTGCTTGGGGACAGCCAGCATGGCTTCACTAAGGGGAAATCCTGCCTGACCAATCTGGTGGCCTTCTATGAAGGGGCTACGGAACTGATGGACAGGGGCAGAGCAGTTGATGTCATCTACCTGGACTTGTGTAAAGCCTTTGACACTGTCTCCCATGACATCCTTCTCTCTAAGTTGGAGAGACATCAATTTGATAGGTGGACCACTCGGTGGATAAAGAACTGGCTGGATGGCCGCACGCAAAGAGTAGTGCTCAGTGGCTCAATGTCCAGCTGGAGACCAGTAACAAGTGGTGTCTCCCAGGGATCGGTGTTGGGACCGGTCTTGTTCAACATCTTTGTGGGTGACATGGACAGTGGGATTGAGTGCGCCCTCAGCAAGTTTGCCAACGACACCAAGCTGTGTGGTTCGGTTGATAAGTTGGAGGGAAGGAATGCCATCCAGAGGGACCTTGACACGCTTGTGAGGTGGGCTGATGCCAACCTGATGAAGTTTAACCATGCTAAATGCAAGGTCCTACACCTGGGTCAGAGCAATGCCAGGCACAGCTACATGTTGGGTGGGGAGGAGATTCAGAGCAGCCCTGCAGAGAAGGACTTGGGGGTGTTGGTCGATGAAGAAATGAACAGGAGCCGGCTGCAGTGTGCGCTTGCAGCCCAGAAGGCCATCCGTATCCTGGGCTGCATCAAAAGGAGTGTGACCAGCAGGTCGAGGGAGGTGATCCTGCCCCTCTACTCTGCTCTCGTGAGACCTCGCTTGGAGTATTGTGTGCAGTTCTGGTGTCCTCAACATAAAAAGGACATGGAACTGTTAGAACAAGTGCAGAGGAGGGCCATGAGGATGATCAGGGGACTGGAGCACCTCTCGTATGAAGATAGGCTGAGAAAGTTGGGGCTGTTCAGCCTGGAGAAGAGAAGGCTGCGTGGAGACCTCATAGCAGCCTTCCAGTATCTGAAGGGGGCCTATAGGGATGCTGGGGAGGGACTCTTCATTAGGGACTGTAGTGAGAGGACAAGGGGTAACAGGTTCAAACCTAAACAGGGGAAGTTTAGATTGGATATGAGGAAGAAATCCTTTACTGTGAGGGTGGTGAGGCCCTGGAATGGGTTGCCCAAGGAAGTTGTGAATGCTCCATTGCTGGTGGTGTTTAAGGCCAGGTTGGACATAGTCTTGGATGGCATGGTTTAGTGTGAGGTGTCCCTGCCCATGGCAGGGGGGTTGGAACTGGATGATCTTGAGGTCCTTTCCAACCCTAACTATTCTATGATTCTATGATTCTAAATCTCCTTGGGATTCCTGTCTCCACGGACATGGGCTGGGCCACCAGGATGGTGTAGGTGCTCACCCAGCTCAGAGGCATTCAGGTTGTGAACCAGCACCGGGTAGAGGACACTTCAGTCCAGCAGGAGGGTCTCTGTAGATGTTTTTCCTTCCCTGTCTATAGCTGTGAAGGGAGGATGGAAAAACTCCAGGCTCTTCTGAGGGCTATGGAAACATTTGCACCAGAGAGGTGAAAGAGAGGCCTGCCCGTGCATGTCTTCTGGCAGAGCCACCGGGGTCACGATGACATTGTGAAGGCATCCCCTGGCTCCATGGCCACCACGGCGGGGTGAGGTGGTGGGTGCTGGGCTGCAGGATGGTGCCCAGGGCAGGTCCCACATGGCTCTGTGTTGCTGACTCAGGCAGCGTGCAGCTGCACGGTGCCGGTGCTGAGCCCCACGCTGTGTCAGGGGCAGGGCACCACCTCCTCCAGCACAGAGCAGCTGGTACAAAGTCACCCCGCTGCCAGAGCGTGTTTTCTCCTGATCAGGAGCAGATGGTGGTGATGTATGGGATCACCTCAATGGTTGGTCCGGTGGCACCGCACTCCCTCAGACCCAGGCACCAGCCCCGAGGTCCTGCCAGGCAGAGCCACTGTAACCCCAATGGGATCTGGATACCCCAATGTGGCATCACCCCAAATAGCACACCTGGGGGCAGCACGAAGGGCCTGGTGAGGAGCTGTGTGGCACCAAGACAAGCTGCTCCCTCCCCAGTGCTCCCAGCCTGTGGACATCCCATCCCCTCCAGCCACCAGCCTCTGCCTAAAGGTGTCCTAAAGCTCTGCAGTGCCCTGGAGCTCTGCACAGTGGCTGGAGCAGGGACAGGGCACTCCTCAGCTCCAGCAGCAGAAAGCCAAGGACACAAGCAGAGAAGGGGAGCACCCCCGGTGCCTCCTCCCCTCCAGTACCCAGGGCTGGCTCAGCAGGAGACAGAATGCCAAACCAGCCTGACACCCAGGCCCAAGAGCAACCTTACTCCACCATAAGAACCATAAGGAGACATCACTGAAGCTTCGTGATGTGACCCCCTCTAATAGCCACAAGTCTGAGCCGCTGTGCCCCCAGCACTGGTTTGAAGGTGGAAAGCCAGATCAACATCCCAAATGCCATACAAACAGCAAGTGAGGACCAGTGAGGGCATCCTGACCCATTCCTTAAGCTGAACTGAAGTTTAGGCTGTACTTACAGCACCACATCAGTCCCCAACCACATCCCTTGAACACCCCTACAACCAGCGCAGGATACCTAGAGAAGAGCTGCTCCAGAGCACTGCGTCTTCCCTTGGAAACCTTGGGGATAACAGCAGGAGGACTCAGAGCACATAAACCCAGCAGCTCTGCTGACTCCAGGGGAACCTCCTGATCTACCCCCCTTTCGGACCGGCCCTGGTATTTTTATACCGCTGCCTAAACTAAGTGGCCTGGGACGCCTCTCGGGAGAGGCCGACTGCAGCCCAGCCCAGCGGGGACGGCTCTGTGACAACCCATCAGTGGGACAAGCAGCATGGGGCAGTGAGGGCATGTGTGTACCCTACTGCCAGCACAACGGTCCCATGGGTGGCATTGCCAGAGCTGTCCCTGCCCCATCTCTCACAGGACACAGGAGCAGAGGGTAGTGGGCTCAGGCATGGCTTCCAAGGCACTGCAAGAGATGAAAGAGCTGGTCCTCCCCATCCACCTCCTTTCCAGCTCCCTTCTCAAGCCAGATCTGTCTCTTCCCCCCTCTCCTCCCAGTTATGGTTAAGTTTTGTTCACCTAATAACAAATCCAGTGCCGCAGGAATTCCAGGAAGAGAGAAGTGGGGAAAAAAGGGAGCCAAAGAGAACATGAGTGATGGCAAACGTGAAGATTCCTCTTCCCAGCCTGGCTTTCTCTGCTGGTTTTACATGTATAATTCTTTTCTCTTTCGCCCTGCCTCGCTTGTTTGATTTCTGCATTATTTATGGCTTGTCTTCAGGGCCTGTATTTGCTGTTATTGTTTCATTCAACAATAAAATAGATTAGATAAAAACCAACTGTGCTGAGCCACGGCTGAGCCTGCCTGTCCTGCAGTCAGTGTGCCCATGATGCTGGGCAGAGTGGGTGCGAGGCAGTGCCAGCCAGCCAGGGATGGGGGTCGCCACCTCGCCAGCCCTTCCTAACCCAAAATCCCTGTGGAATGTCAGGATGTGGTCAGGATTTGGGCTCTATCCACTGCCAGCCCTGCTGATACATGTCCTGTGCAGGTATAGGGGCTGCGCACAGAGCTCCTGGTGTGCTGGTACCCACCCACCCCCCCAAAAAAAAAGCCAAGAAGGAAAGGGTGGGAAATGCTTGTTGAGGAGAAAACTGGGAACTCTGGGATTGTTCAGGGCAATTAATGGAATCCAAGGCAGTGATTTCGCTAGCAAGGGGGCACTTCCCTATGAAGCAGAGGCAAAAAGCACAATCAGTTTAATGCCTGTGGTAAGTGGTGTCAGCACACCAGCAGCCTCAGGGGTGCTGTGGTGTTCCCCAGCCTCCTGTCCTCCATGGGCACCTCCATCCTGTGGGCATGGAGAAGGAGGAGGGACCCACCACGGGAACGGAGCGGTTCCCCACTGCCCTCAATGGAGGGCTGCTTTAGGGTGGTTTTGTTGTGTTTTGCTTGAGCTGAAAGAGATGCTTTCCGCCCCTTCCTCCTCCTTTCCAGCGATGCTGATAATAACACAGAGCCTGCACGCTGGGCTGTGTGTGAGAACAAAAGTAATCACGGGGAAATACAGTGCATAGGAATTAAATCGGAAATGCAAGGCCAGGGTTTCCATTTCAGTTCAGCTTCTGTATCATTTCCCATTGAAAAGGATAAACAGGCTGAGCACAAATCAGTTTAATGGCAGCACCTAATGGCAGCGCAATTCCATGTTTCCCGGAGCAAATCGTAGCTCAAGCCCAAAGCGGCGGCACAATCCACAGCTCTGGGGCATGGCCACGGAATGGCACAGCCCCAGGATCCCTACTGCCCCTGAAGCAGTGCTGAAATAACCTGGTTCACCAGAGCACAATAGGGCTGGGGGCCCTCTCCATGTGTGAGGATGCTGGTGGGCTCTTCCCTGCCCTATTCTCAGCAGGAAAGAGGCATCCTTTTGGGTGTCGCTCCCCCCCCGAGGTCCTGGAGCAGACCCAGACCCAGTGGGAGCCTGCAGAGCTGTGCCAGGCTCCCCCAGCACGGGCCAGAGAAGCAGGTTTTGATGCTGCTCAAGAACTATGGCCCCAGTTCCCTCCCTCCGCCTGGCTCCTGCACAGCAGTCAGTGAAAGCATAGCTGCCATTCAGTTCTTCCACCTAATCCTCATTCCTGCGCCTTGCTCTGGGGTGTACCACAGCATTGCTGGCACAGAAGAGAGCTGCCAGGCCAGTGCTTGCCCATCAAATCCCCCCTTGCTCCCCATTTTGGGTTATATCCCATTAATTTGTCTCTCTGTGACAGCTCCCAGTCCAAAGGGGCTATGGGGAAAGGCTGGGATCAGGTAGGGGATGGGGGAGAGGTTTGCTTGTGCCTCTGCGAGCGCTCAGGCTTTGCTCGCCACCCCCAGGTTGCCTCTTGAGGTCTAAATCAGTTGTTTCCCATTTCACACTCGACATCTCAAATCCAAACGAAGAGCTGAAAGAATAGATCACGTCAAAATATTTCTGCTTCTCCCTCCTACGAGAATTCCCCATCAGAGACCAATCCAATTAAGGTGCTGGTTATGAAATTAACCATAATTACACAAGCAATATTTAATGTTTTGCATTCTGATGAAGAAACAGAATGGAAATGACAAAAAAACACCCCGACAACAAGTGGGTCCTACTGAGATAACTGAGAGCAATGTGGGGTGATGGGGAACGACGGTGACGGTGGCAGAGGCACCATGGGAACCAGCAGCGAGGGCAGGGGTGGGTGCTCCCAGGCACATCCCGCAGGGAGCAGTGGCCGGTGTGTTCCCAAAGCAGGGCTCAGCCCAGCCTGGTGGCTCCAGCAGGTATTTTGCCATCTGAGCATCACTGGGGCCATAGGAACCATGTCCTGGGAGGCACAGCCCAGCCCTGCACCTCCTCACCCGCTGCCGGCACCCTCTGGGACTGTCCCCGCCTCAGGACATCAACCCCAGACCGGAGACAAGGGACACGAGAGCTGCAGTGGGAAAAGCCTTTGGCCAGGACACGTGCGTGTGCCTCTGGAGCCTGGGAGAGTCGTGCCCATGTGTGGACATGTGGCCCCTACAGGATGCTGTGGGCACTGGAAGACTCACTGGCATATGGAAAACACTGTGGAAGGAAACACGCAGGACAGTTAAACAGGAGCCATTTGTGTGCCTAGAACCAGCAGAATGAGTGAAACTAAGCCAAGCTCCCTGGCTCCTACAACAGGGATGCTGACCTGCTGCCTAGCCTGGTCCTGTGCTCCACTAGGAGGTGTTTGGGTGGAGTATGGGGCTGTGGAGGGCATGGGATGGTGGCCGAGGTGTTGGCGATGCCAGAGGGAGGACTGAGCCTCTGGTGGGGCTCACAGCAGGGCCCCCCCAACACGGCCATGCTGCTGCCAGTGCATCAATGCACCCTGCATCCCTTCGCAGGGCAAGGTGGGTTCTGTCAGTCACCCCCCACTGCTGCTCCCGGGTCTTGCCCCAGCACAGCCCTTGGCTCCAGCGCTGTGGGCCCTGCTGCTCTCAGGGATGGAGGGAGCCTAAAGAGGGGGCAGGACCCTATGTCATTCAGCAGCACTTACTCCATTGCCTGGGTCACACTGACAATTAACTCAGACACAGCTACCTCAGTGTGACCTGGCTGTGCCGGGGGGGGGGCAGAGACCACGCTGTGCTGCTGACAGCGCCGGGGTCCTGCCCTTCCCGAGCCAGCCCCGCTCCTCTCCCTCCCTGCATCGCCCTGTCCCGAGGGCTGCAGGCCGAATGGGCTGTAGGACGTGTCCCCAGCGGGGTCACAGGGAGCTGGGGCACGTGGCAGAGGCACGGAGATCTCTCTCCATGCAGCCATTCCCCTCTGCAAGCTCCAATTCTTACTCCCCTGGATGGAGAGAGAGAAGGGGGTAAAAAATAGACTTGGAAGGAAATTGAGGCCGTGGCCTTCAGTTGGTTTCTCCCTTTATTTTTCTCGGGTTGTTTGATTTGAGTTAAGCGTTTGCAGCCCTCTTCTCTCTCATTCCAGCCTCCCCTGCTACCTAATGAGCTCTTCTGGCTCTTTTCCCACCAAAAGCCATTTCTGCTCGTGCTAGGATAAACCCTGCTCCCTTCCCTTCAGCACAGAAGGGAGGAGAGCTGCTGACTCAGTGACGGGATGTGTTCACCCTCCCTCGCCATGCTCCGGGCACCACCGGCTCTGCCCTCCTCTCACCAGCCCCAAACTACTGCCATGGTGCTGAGCACAAAGGGTGAATATGGGAACACGGAGCTCACGTTGGCCTGTGCCATGCAAGGAGAGGCAACGCGAGCCAACAGCACCACTTGCATCCGCCCCAGCACCGGCACAGCCCAAGCAGACTGCCCCAGGGGCAGCAGCCAAGGGAGTGACACGGAGAAGAGTCTCCAGCAGTTTCCACACCTGAAGTTTGGCAACAGAGTTGGTGGAGCCGCACTGTCCACCAGGACATCCACAGAGAGGTGTGTGCCCATCACAAGCACATCCTCCCCTGCCTCGAGGGGTGACACAGATGTCACCCAGCGTCACCCCAGCGCCCAACACATGGTGGAACCACAACAGGTTCTGTTGAGCTTTGTAATTGAGCATTTACACTATAATTACACTGCAATTGTGGCGTTATTATAACGGGATTTCTCAAGCCCTGGAATAAAACTTGAAGTTACAGGATTTTATACTCGTTACATACATCAAGCAATATAAACTTCAGCATCATTACAGTGACTGTATTAAGTAGGAGACTCAAGGAACAATAAGTCATTCAGTCATGCTGTTAACCTTTCAGTGATATGAAACAGTGGTAATTAGAGGTATCACAGAGTAATTACGTTATAGGTGTAGAGTAACTGCAGCATGGTTCTGCATTACAGAAGTATAACCATTTGTTTTGCAATTAAACCCTCCACAAAAAGGCTTGGAAAACCTGGCTCTTCCCTAGGTGCTGCATTCCCCAGCTCCGGCATCTCCTCCAGTCCCTCCCTGCCCATCCCATGGGAGCCTCAGTGAAAGCCAGAGCTGCCCAAGCAGCCGGTGCCACTGCCCCAGCCCTGCCAGCTCTGAGGTGGCTGGGGGCTACAGCCCAGGGAGGAGAAGAAGCCCCTCTCCTCCATGTTATTAAGGTACCGAGCCAACGTGCTCCAGGAAGGAGCCTGGAGCCGCACAGAGAAGGCATGGCAAGGGGGCCGTGGTGCTGGCGTGGGGCTGGGATACGGGCTGGGATCGGTTGAGCAGCGCAGGCAGCCCTGGCAGGGTACATGCAGCCCCATGCAGAGTCACAGCTCCATGGCCATCTCCAGCAAGCGTGAAGGTCAGGTCAGGGCTGCTGCAAGTGGCAGAGCAGCGAGCAGAGGGTTAAGGCTGGTGGGAGGCTGGGATGGGGATATGGAAGGGATTTCTTTCCAGAGCCCGGCTCCGGTAGGTGGTGCAGGGGAAGGAGAGATGGAGAGAGAAGGGAAAAGGGGATCTGTGGAGTGGGGCTGCTCCTGGGGATGCCTGAACTGCTCTGTCCCTGCGGGCAGAGACCCTCGAGAATAGCTGGGTTCTGTCACGGGTCATTGCTGCAGGTCAGCATGGGGGGTCTCTTGCTGAAAAGGGTGTTTGCTGTGGAAGGACCATGGATGGCAACTGCTCGGGTGGGAGCGACAGGCAGAGAGAGGCAGCAGAGCCTGGGCTTCACCAACCAGCATCCAGCCTGCACCCGTGGCCGGGGGACCTGGTCCCACCCGTGCCCGCACTCACCCGCTGTCCCTCCCACCTACCGCACATGGCTTTCACCGCACCAACGCTCCCATTCCTCCTGTGAGGCGGCACCTCCAGCCCCGGGAGCAAACCAAGCCTCTGCCCTCCGCTCGCGCTATTCATACACCCAAGGTGAAAAACTCGATAACCTACACACGCTATCAGAGAGCAACAAGCAATGGCACTGCCCGGGAGGGCTCCCGAAGCCCTTCTGGCCAGCCGGCTCTGGAGCATCCCTGCAATCCTGGCTGCTCCCTTCCACATTAACCCCTTCTGTTTTCTGCCAGACACAAACTGAGAGCTGAGCCCGCGCTAGCAGCATGACCCTCCCCTGGAACCTGAGGGATCACCCCACCCAGCAGGCACTCCCCACGGCCCCCGACTCACCTACCTCCAGGCTGGGGGGCTGGTGATGGAGAGGTGAGGCCCTGCCATGGAAAATCACCCCCCATGGCTCCTGCCCTCCGATCAGTCACTCAGAGCTCTCCCTGCCCGTATTTAACCCTTCGCGTTTCTGCCTTGGGGATCGGCAGAGGGACGATTCCTCCTCTTGAATTAACCCTCGCTGGCAAGGGGAGCTGGGCACTGCCTGCTTGAGGGCTGATCTCCCTGCTCCCCAGGCAGCGCTGTCCCGGCCATACCCTACCTAAATCGTAATCTGCTCCAGACCGGCTAACTCATCTGCTTAACTACCAGGGGAGGACGAGGAGAGCTCCCATATCAGGATGCAGCTCTGCGCTCGCCTCAGCACCACCGAGCCCCAGCCCTTCGCCGGGCGAGTCAGCCCCGGGGGGCCGGGACCCCAGCCCCGGGTGTCTGGAAGCTGCTGATTCCCGCAGGGGCTGGAGCAAGGCAGGGAAGAGGCGCAGGGAGCCGGGCAGAGCATCAGCAGAGGGAAGCCGCCCAGGCAGAGCGGGGCTGGAGCAGCCCCCGGAGGGGATGGAGGGCTCCAGGCCCCGGGGCACACGCTCCCCTCCCGCCCCATGCCCCGCAGCCCCCAGCCCCGCTGCCTCTCCGCGCCACCCGGACCCGCACCCCGCGGCACGCACACACACACGCACCGGCCGTGCCCTCTCCTGTGCACGCACCAAGTTCCCCCGAGCACCAGCGCGGGTCCGAGGGAGGGGTCGAGGACGGAGCCCCCCTCCAGCTCTCCGCACCGCCGGTAGCGCCAGCCCCGGTTCCCCTCTCTCCAGCATCCCCGTCTCGCTCACCTGCATCTCATTCTCGCCGGCGATCTCCTTCGGTCAGAAATGGCATCTCCCCTGGCCGCCCCCCCCCGCCAAACCCTCCACCTGCAGTAACGCAGCTCCCCCTCTCCGCAGCGACAGCTCCAGAGGCGGCGGCGCTCCCGGGTCCGAGCCGCACCCCCCCTCCAGCCCCGAACCTCGGTCCGGGCGCGGAGCCGCTGCGGAGCCGCCCTAGGGACGCGCGGTCACCGGCTGCCTCCGCTCCGCACCCGCCGTGCGGGGGGCGGCGGCGGCGCTGCGGGGCGGCGGTGGCGGCATCGCCCCAGCGCGCTTGGCACGGCCCGGGCTCCGCTCGCCCGCTGCCGCCGGCGGGGTCTGCCGCGGCGGGGCCGGGCTGGGAGCCGCCGCCGCGCCGGCCCCCGCCTCCCCTCCGGGAGGAGCCGCCGGCGGGCGCGGGGCGGTGCGGGCACGGGAGCGGCGGCGGCAGCGCCAGTCCCCTCCTCCCGCCGCCTCCCCCGCTCCAGCGCGGCGAGGGGCGGCCCCCCGGGGCTGCGGGACGGAGCTCCCCGCGCACCGCGCCCCGCGGTACAGGGAGATCGGGGCTGGTGGCCCCCGGCACGCCGGGCAGTCTCCGTCCCCCGCCCCGCGTTGCTCGCAGGGGCTGGGCTGGAGGAGGGATGCTGCCGGTCGCCCTTGCTTCAGTGCCCAGCCCCGCGTGAGCTGCCGAGGGAAGGTGCCGGGCTGCCCGGGGGACTTCAGAGCGCTCCGTCCCACTGCAGATACCTCTGCAAAGAGTTCTGCGCCTCTGTTTTCACTGACACCCCATCCCCGCCCCGACGCATGGGAGGAAAAGGGCTGTAAGGGGCGAACACCTCTAATCTGGGCCCTGGTGATCCCAAACGACTCCTTGGAGGCTTGGTGCATGCTGAGCTGGTGGCATCTCATTCAGGCCTAAGTGCACGACTTCCCGAGCGCTGCCCACTGCTTCACCCCCTTCCATAATGGACACTGATTTATCGAGCAGCATTAGCAGACTTGCCCAGCCCTGGCTCCTCCAGCAGGAGCTGGTTTCTCCAGCAATAATGGACACAAACTTTGCTTCTAATGCGCATTTCTCCCCTCCTGCTTCCCCTCAGCGGAGCTCTTTCCACTCTGTCCTGCTTCTACCCAGCTGTCCCCTGCCACGGGCCAAAGTGGACAGAACCAAGGCAGCTGCAGCAGCGCCCTCCACATTGGCACAGGCCCCTTTGTTGAGTCCCACGAGCCTTCCCTTGGACGGCTCTTTCAGCCAGTGGGAGCTTTTGAAGAAGATGATGGCTTGGCCTTCCTCCACCAACCATTAACCAAGCTCAGGGATGGAGATTCCTATGCAGAGCATCCCTCTGGGCAGGCCTCCCTTCCTCCCTCCTGCGGAAGCAGAGCTGCATGCTCACCCCAGCTCCTCCTGTGCAGTGGCATCCTTTCATCCTATGCCCATGCCTGCCTTCCCTGGAGCACCAGAGCCCAGCAGCTGTCCTGAAACCGTGTCCCTGCACGGGCTACAAGCAAAGGCATGGTGCAAGCCCCTCTCTGCACTCACACAACGCCTGTTGCTTCCCTGGAGCTCGCACTGGAGCGTGCTCTCCTCCTGCCCAGCACATGAAAGCTTCTGAGCCGGGCAGCAATAAACAAAAGGTAGGCACAGCGAGCTCGGCAGCTGAGGGCTGAATCACTCCAGCTCCCTGCTCCCGCTCGGCATTCCTGCCCATTCCCAGGCTGCCGCCTCTCCTCCCGCGGGCGCAGACCCCGGCTGCCCTGGGGCAAAGGATCTTTGTGGCAATAAACACCAGAGGGGTGACAGCGAGTGTGCGAATGCACGGCGTGCTCTGCTCCTCACATCGAGGAAATTCAGCCTGGCCACTCTCAGTGGTCCTCAGACCTTTACTCGGCGCAAATCGATGCCTCTTATTATGGCTATTTCAGCGATGCCATCGATGTTAATAGCACTTCACAAACACAGACAAAGCTTGCAGTCTGAATGCAGCCAGGAAAAGCCCACAGAGGACAAAAGACAGGCTAAGAGCTCTGAATGCTGTTTCTAATGCTTCCCCCCTCCATGGTTAAAGCCCCAGTAAGTGCAGGGCACTGTGTATTCAATACTGACACTTCAGAGTAATTCCGGGCATTGTCTGGTGTGAGAAGGGGAAATTTCACCCCAGCCCTTCCACAAAGATAACGGCGAATCCGCCATGCAAGCAGCGCTGGTGGCGTGCGAGCGCGATGCTATGCGCTGCCTGGAAGCAGGGGGCCTTCCAAGACCGTCTTTCCCACCTCCGCTCCGACGGCTGTCCCCACCCCGGCGGCGCGGCAGAGGACGGGACTTAGCGTGCAGAGCAGAGATGAGCTTTTGGGCTAAGATGGCATCTGTGCACGCTCCCCTAGGGACCCGTCCTGTGCAAAATCTGCCTTTTCCGTCACCTCCGAGTGTGATTCCTGACTTGGGCAGGAAGGAAGCACCGCTTCGTACCTGCTCTCCCGGCTGGGCACGGGGTACCAAAGCCCTTATCCACAGCACCAGAGTTTAAGAGGAGCCGGCATGTTCTATCTGCCCCAGGAGCTGTTTGGGCTTTTCCCTTCCTCCACAAGCAGAGGGGTAACTCTCGCCCCACGTCATGGACAACACTTCCTTACCCAACAGCCCTAAGGACACCTCAGGCAAAGGCAGATCCCAGCAGCAATAAATCCTGCTGATCCCAGCAGGAACTGCACTGGCCCCCTCTTGGAAGCCCCAAAGGCTTCCACATTTCTGCATTTACCGACCTGTCAATCATGAGCTCTGTGCTGGCAGATCCCCTGTGGCCTCCCTGCCCCTAAGTACTGCTCCAGGACTGGAGCAAGCCATCGGGACAGCTTCCCAGGAGCAAGGCTGGGATCCCCAAGGACCAGGGAGCCCCATGGCTCACCCCACACAGCACTGGAGGCACAGATTGTCCCCAGCTCTTCATGGGCCACCACTAGCCAGCATCTTACCACCACAGACAAACTACCACCAGGACTGAGATCATCCCACACACAGATGGTAGCACAGCACATCCTTAACATATGGTTGACAAGAAGGTGAGCAGCAATGCAGCTCAAAGAGGTTAGGTTTGTATTGTTACTTGGAAGAACAGCATCAACAGGACATTAGGAAAAAGAGCAGGATAACTGGGTGCTATCACTCCTGCTTTTGCAGTGGAACATTCAGAGTTAAGGGTGAGTTTACTGTCAATGACCCTGAAGTGCAGTACGGGTGACAGAGCACTGGGGACAGCCAGAAGTACACAGCCGAACCTCACTGGAAGTGCTGCCCTCTCCCACCCCACTAACAGCCTGTATCTATTTGCAGCTCCATTCCCTTCTCCCAACACCTGGAGACCAACTCCAGCCACTGTGGGAAGCCACAAAGATGCACTCAAATGGGCCAACCTCCTTCTTGCAGCATGGAGTGACTCAGAACAAGGAGCTCCATGTTTCCCGTGCAGCCCCAGGCTGCAGAGCATGCCGCAGGGAGCAGCTCCACTTACAAGCCCTCATCAAACATTTTCCTCTCTGAAACCTGCAGGGAGCAGCAAGAACATTTGGGTGTCCATCTGCGGGGGCTCATCTCCCAGACAGATGCTCCAGCTCTTTGCCACTGCCATCCTCAGATGATAACGGGCTGTGGCAGATGGTTCCCTTCTGTTGGCAGGAGGCAGGAGTTTATCTCTGCTCCGATCTCCTTCCCGAAGAGGCGGCACCTGCACACATCACAAGGGACCGAGCCCCTTGCCCAGGCAACGGGAGCCAACCTGCCCCTCATTGGGGCTCTGTATCTCTCTTGGTTTTGGTGCACATGTGCAGGAATCCCGCGAAGGGTCCAGGAAGAGCTGTGCTGGCAGGAGGGAGATGGATTTTAATTACTCCCATTATTATTATAGTTCCTTTTCTTTCAGATTTTCACACTTTCGTCGTAACAAGCTGAGCTGAGAAAATACGTGCAAATGCCAGGCTGAGATAAGATGTACCACATCTTGAAGTACTGCCAGCGCCAGCTCTGGGAACACCAGATCGGCTGTCTGCCCCTCCAGCCTCCTCCCTTTGTCAGCAAGGGCAGAGAGGGATCTGAGCCCGCTCTGCCCCTGCGCACCCAGAGGGGAGGGTACCTTGCATCCCCCTGGGGCTCCTCCCTGCCCAGTCTTAACCAGCCTTTGGAGAAGGCAGCTGTAACCTCCTGGCTCTAGGGATGGGGATGGAGAGGTGATGCAGGTGCCTGGTGCTGGCCTTGCACAACACAGCCGCCCCTGCTCACCTTGGGGCTGCAGCAGGACCTGGGGATGTCTGAAAGCCCCTGGCTGCTGTGGGTGCAGTCACAGGAGAAACGTGCACCCACATCACACGCACTTTCTTCCATGGAGGTGGTGACATTTCGGGGTGCGTGCGGGGGAGTGGGATGAAGGGGCAACACAGGATATTCCTGCTCCCCCGTCCCCACGGCCATCTGGATGTGTACTGATGCTTCCTCACAGCAGGCTGAGTCAGTCCAGTGGCTTCTCATTATCAGCTGGAGGGAGTCCAAATCCTGCATTGTACGGCTGCTCCTGCGCGAAATTGAGGATTGTTATCAAGCATCATCATAATGGTTTCTCTCTGTATGTCTTGTGCAGCTCCTTGCCCTGGCCAGCCGATTGACTTGGAGCAGAAGGAGGCCATGTACCAAAAATCCCTCAACCACTACTTGGGACTGCTATGGCTGGAGCCATGGAACGTCGCCATTGTGCAGGCCATTGAGGGTGATCCCAATGCTGTCCCCAGCACAGCCTTGCTTGCTGGGAGGCTGCAGCCTCTCCAGCAGCAGCAGCACATGGCCAAGCCCATCTCCAGGCATCTCTGCTCAGCTGAAGTGAGGTGAGAGGTAGGAGATGCCATGCTCATGTCTTGCCCATCTCAAACCATGACATGACCCCCATGATGCTCCAGAAAACAGGCAGGAAGAGGAGAAAACCTTTCTGAAGCCCCCTTCAAGTGGGTGCTGCTGAAGGGGACATGAGCTGTTGGTGCACAGGGGCTGCCCCAGCTCAGCTCACCCAAGTCTCTGTCAGGGCACTGCCATCACCTCACCCTGGTCAAGCTCAGGGCACAGAAATTAGGTCTCGCTAAGAAATGCTCTGCTGCAGAGAGAGGCCACATGTCCTGATGTCAGCCTGACTCAAGTGCCTCATAGCTTCAATGCTCTGCCAAGCAGCCTGAACACACCACGGGAAGGGCTACAGGAAAAAGCTCTATTAAATTCTTAAGCTCATTGACACACATACAGAAGGTATTAATAATATCAAGCATCTCAGCTGTTGTAGCCCACATCCAGAAGATGAAAGATAATTTCTGGGACAAGGAAGTTATGACAGTGAGAGCTTTTTAACAGCTTGGTGTAAGAATAGGAACTGCACAATGGGACAAAGAGTGATGATTAAAGATCTTCGCACAAAGGAGGGAAGGGCTGGAGACAGCGGAGAGCGCAGAGAACATGAGAGTCGTGTCAGATGCCCATGCAGAGGAAGAAGAAGCTGTGTTGGACAAGGAGGACAGGAAGGTGGTGCGGGATGTCCTGCTGGGGCTGACTCACAGGCACCTGGCAGCTAACAGAAAGGGGTCAAGGTGCCTGGAGGGGATGAAGCGGGCTCCTCACCTTAAAGTCTAGAAGAGGTTTGCAGCCAGCCTGGCAAGGGGTGCAGGGAACAGGGATGCTGGGGAGAAGGGAGGGAGCTGAGCTGTGCTGGAGCCTGGACAAACACATTGGAAGGGCAAGGGGTGGTCTGGCATGGGGCAGGCAGAGGAGGGAGCTCTGCTTCCCAAAGGCCAGAGCTGGAGAAGTGGAGGCAGCGGACACAGTTCCCAGGCACCCTCAGAAATGTAATAATCACTAACATCCTTCGTGCTTCTTTGCACACATACATGCTCCGCTAATGTACACGGCACATGTAAACAGCCTCCTAGTGACATTTGCACGCCCAATTACATCTGCATATCATTGATTTACATGCACAGTTGGAGAGCAATTAAAACACTGGAGCCTGCTTTGCACGTTCCCAGGGCCATGCCGTGACCCCACACTGAGGAGGAAGAGGACCCTGGGCTGGTCCCCTACGCCTCTTGCCTTTGGATCTCCCTCCCGTGCAGCAGCGTGCGTGGTGAGCTCACACCAGTGCCCTCTCCTGCACTTCCTTCATCTGCAGCAACCCCAAACCCAGCCACAACGTTAGCTGTTTGCTCAACTCCTGTCAGAAGTGACTGGCACCTCTCCAAAAAGGATTAAAAGCAGGGAGTGAGAAACATAAAAGCTCATGTAATTATGTGCAAAAAGCCCCTTAATAATTTATAGACGGAGAGGGTAAATATCTTCGTGTGTTATTCAAGTGTAGCTCATTGTCCCGTTTGGCTTATACCCAGAGTGCACGCATCACAGGCTTTATCCGGGAGGCTGTTTTGCCTTTAATACCTTTCATAAATTATTGAATTTATAAAGAGGAAAGCAGGTGTCATGTCGCTCCTATAAACAGCTTGTTAGTTAAAACTAACGAAGGTGGGAGCAACAGTTTCCTCTTGCCTTGTCTAGCTCCTCTCCCGCTGCCCCTGCTGCCATCTGGGATGCGCGCAGATCCCGAGCAGGGGCAGAGCAGTGGCATTTGCTTTTAATCCTGAGGTCCCAGGGAAAACCAGGAGCACTGGCTGCAGAGATGGGCTGGGGCACTCCTGCCCTCCAGCTCTGTGAGACCTGCTTGTGTCCTTGGTGCAGGCTGAGGAGGGCATGAGCATGGAGAGGTGGAGAGGGTCTCTGGCTCCATCCTCTGCTGTGGCATCATCAAATCACAGAATCAGCCAGGTTGGAAAAGCCCTTTAAGCTCATCCAGTCCAACCGTTCCCAGCACTGCCAAGGCCACCACTAACCCATGGCACTGAGGGCCTCAGCTACACGGTGCGTGAACATTCCCAGGGATGGTGACTCCAGCACTGCCCTGGGCAGCCTTTTCCAATGCCTGAGCATCCTTTGGGGAAGGAATTGTTCCTCATCTCCATCTAAACCTCCCCTGGTGCAGCTTGAGGCCATTTCCTCTTGTCCCATCCCTTGTTCCTTGGGAGAAGAGACCGACCTCACCTCGCTACAACCTCCTTCCAGCTGAGTCCCTGCCTGGGGGTCCTCTCACCACATCACCCGTGTCTCTCCCCATCTCCATCAGAGCAGAGCCAAGCTGCGAAGGCTGCTCCTGAGTGCAGGGATTTGGTTGCAGGCTGGGTGGGGGGAAGCACAGCACCTCCCTGGGCTTTCTGCTGAGCGAGGCAGGGTGTTAGAAGGCCGCCTCTAAAAACAGCCGACGTGTGACTGAGTCAGGCAGCACGCATCTGCGCGAGGGAGGCAGCCCGAGCGCCCGCACGGAGGAAAGCCAATGTGCAAGAGCACCCACACAGCCTCCGCGACCCGTCCAGCCCATGCAGACCCCCCCATGCAGGCTGTGACCCCCCGGTGCAGGCTGTGTCCTCCCCTGCACCGTGGGACGGGGCACAGCCACCACGCAGCACTGAGGCACAGCAAGTGGGCGCTTTGGGAGCAGCTGGTTCAGAGGCTCCGCTTTCACACCCATGAGAGAGTCACTGCAGTGATGAACCCCCACACGCACCCTCTCCAAATATAATCCATATGCATTAAAAAACAGAGACGGAAAGGGGACCCATCAGAAGTATTTTAAAGAGAGTTTCGAGCTATGGATATGCTGCAACGCAAAGAACCCACACAGAAAACCTTGCTGCTGTAAAGCTGGCGATGCCAGCATCCCCACGGCTATGGCATGGCATGGCAGAGATGGGGATGCACAGAGCAACCCAAGCTGCTTCAGCCCATGACTGCCAGCAGCAAGGCACATTTGAGCCGCGTGATGAATGGTGGACCCTTGAAGAAGACCCAGCAGGGCCTTGCAGGCATGGGAAACGGTAACTGAAACTATTGATAATCAATTAACTCCTTCAATTACAGAAGCCTAATGAGGTAGCGCAAAGTCAGCTCTAATGACCATCAGTTTAATAGAGGCGGTTCCTCAGGGCACTGGTTTTTGACTCAATCTTTACCAGGTAGGAAACACTGCAGAAGTACCAAGCAATTAGTGTCACTTAATGAACACCCATTCCCTGCTCTCTGCAGAGCTGATGGGTCACAGATAGTGTGTGACTGTCACAGACTGTCCCTGATCCCTGGGACAGGTCCTGCCCTTTGCCCATGGGTCCTCAGTGTGGTGTTCCACCAGCTCTGGGGGGGCCTGGGAGGTGGCTCTGCTGCTGCAGCTTTGCGGGCAGCACGGAGCTCATTTATCCCGGCAAAGCGCAGGGATCCTCGGGATGCTGCCGGATGCATCAGCTGCTGTAAGATGAAGCGAGTGTCACAGGGCCCAGCTCTCCCCCAGAGGCAGCTATTTCTTCCTTTGCTTTGGTGACAACAGCACAAGTGACAAAACAAATGTCACTGCCCGCTGGCCGCATCCTCCCTGGAAACCTGCTGGGTCCCATGGAGCGCACAAGGAGGGTAATGGAGGGGAGATATTGCTCACCCCCCAGCAAAGCACCATCCCTAACACTGTGCCCATCACAGGAGCAAGCTGTGCCAGGAGGAATCCTGGTGGAGGACAGTGTGGCTGTCCTTGCTCCATAGGATATTGCTGATCCGGAGCCGGGGATCTCCCACACAGCTGGAATCCCGGCAGTGCCATCCCCTCGGAAGGCACAGTGCTGCACCGACTGCACTGGGAGGGATTTACATACTAAGGAGCCTCCAGCGGAGTAAAAGACAACCTAACATCTATTTTGGGTCTGAAAGCCAAAGGCTCTATTTCAAATCCGCTAATCAGGTGAGAATACAGCAACCTCGTGCAGAGTGGAGCTGGAAGGAGGGGGAGCCCCCAGCTCCTGGCAGTGCTCCCCACTCCACAGCCAGGTCCCCATAGGGGCTGGGGGGGCCTTCACGGCAATGTGGCCCTGCTGCCCCATCAGCACCAACCAGAATTAGGCTTCCAGGGGTGTCAAAAGCTGAACCAGAGCACAGATGCTCTGAAGAAAGTGAAGAGGAAGGGAAGAAACCCCCCACATCTCTTGGGTCTGAGCGCTGTTCCAAGGGCTGCAATGTGTGGGGTAGCCCCAGGGCAAATGTCCCCTTGGTGCAGCTTGGGGAGGGCGCAGGGAGGAGGTGGGGAGCCTGGAAGCCATTCCTGCCCTCCCTGTGCAGAGCTAGGCCAGAGCTTCATGAGAGGGGCCAAGGGGTCTCCCAGGATCACTGATGCTGGCCAGGGTAAGACAGAAGGGAAGTGCAAGGCAGTGGACTGGAGGAAGAAGATGAGGGAGGTAGATCCAGGTAGGGAAGAGGACAGCCTCACATGCCTGGTACTAGACCCATAGGAAAGTCTGAATTTGGGAATCTCCAATTCCCACAAGCAACTTAACTGAGACCAGTGTAACCGGCAACTACCCCAGCTCTTACCAGTGTGACAGCACCAACTGCAGTGGGAACCTCAGCAGGCTATCAGACCCGCTGCTCAAATGGACCTAAAATATACCCAGGGGGTGGTGCCCTGGCCTGGCTGCTGGGCAGGGGCTCCCCTCCAACCCTCCCAGCGCCCATGCTCCCTGCAGCGTGGAGGGGATGCGGGCGCTGGGCCTGGCTGGTGTCGCCAGACCAGTTTGTCATAGAGCCACAGAATCAACCAGGCTGGAAAACACCTTCAAGCTCATCCAGTCCAGCCCACCCAAGGCCACCACTAACCCACGGCACTGAGGGCCTCAGCTACACGGTGTGTGAGCACTTGCAGGGATGGCGACTCCAGCACTGCCCTGGGCAGCTCCAATGCCTGAGCACCCTCTGGGGAAGGAATTGTTCCTCAGCTCCATCTGAATGGCCAGGAAAGGTGCTGAGAGTGGGTCTCGGGAGTGTGAAATGCCTGGGGAGGTGCAGTGCAGGCTGCTGTACAGAGGCTGCTGGAAGAGCAGATTTCATTAACAGCTACGCAGCTCCAGGCACTGGAGATTATTCTCATTTCTTGTTTGGTCGACTTATTCAAAGACTATTAATGGATTAACTACAATTCTTACGACGCTGGAGCAGCTTCTTCACGGGGGCTTTCGGGAGGTGGGAGGGCAGCTTCCATGTTACCCTGGAGCAAGTGGGAACAACGAGAGGGGCAGAGTCCTGGCAACAGCAGCTCTCTTCTCCAATGCTGGCAGTGCTGTACAGAAACAGTGCTCTCTGGAGGGCAGCACATCAGAGGCTCCAAGCCACGTGGGCCCTCCTGCCTTCTCCCCTCTCACATCTTACGCTCTGCAGCTTCTGGGCTCTGTTTCATGTGGCTTGGGAATGCAGGGAACCAAACCCAGGCATGTGGGAAGCCTTCCCACAACCTTCTGTTGCCATGTCCTCCTCCCCGCAGGCAACTCCCACTGGGGTTGTTGCTCTGATAAGCTCTGATTCCTCATCCCAGAAGGTCCCATGGCCGTGCTCTGGTCTCCCCGCAGCCCACAGATAAGCAACCCCAGAGCATCCCTTGTTTTCCTGGGTACATGTGGCAGAGTCTTCCCCCTTCTCACCCCCTTCCCCATCAGCTGGCAAAGCCCCAGCGGTTTCCCCCAGAGAGCATGTGGTGAGACACAGCATAAAACTACTGCAGATAATTAAAGGATTGAACGGGGCATTGGAGAAGAGCAGGGAGCTTGCAACGTCCATAAATAGCTTGCCTTGCCAAGCTGATTAACTCCTTGCTTGCTCTTGCCAAAGTGCAGACCCCAAAGGGATGCTGCCTGTGCAAGAATAGGGGTGGAAAGTTCAGGAGCGTATTTTAAACCATTCAAGTTGCACTTGGGCTGAGTGATGCGTTGTTGCCTGTGTGTGTCACTTGAAATGTCTCATGAATGCAAGGGGAAAGGAAAAAAAAGCACCGTTCTGCCTCTCTAAACTCCCACCCCTCTGCTCCTACCCAAATAACGTCAGGCTAGAGCTGACAGGCGAAAGCAAAGCACCGCGAGGGAACGCTGGTTAAAAGCAGCATGAAATGCTCTTCTCTGGCAGGAAGCAGGCTGGTTTGCGGGGCTGGGCGGCAGCAGGCACACATCGGCACAACAACAGTGCGGAAGCAGGGAAAAGCCCGCTAGAAGAACACTGGGGTTCCCAAGGAGGCCCCAGGATGGGCAGTACGGCTCCATTCCTAATGGAGACTGTGTCCTTCATCTCACATGGCAGCAGACCTTTCCCAAACCACGGGAATATGGGACGTAGAGTCAGTGGCACAAGCACAGCAGAGAAGCAGGGTTAACTCATCTTGACCATTGCCCCAGAAGCACAGGAGGCACCAGCCCATGGCTCACCCCTGTTACCGCACCCTGGGTCAGAACAGGGTGGCATCACCTCCGTGCCACAGTTCGGGGGGGCTGGCACTTGGTGACAGTGTGCCTGTCCCCAGGGCTGGCAGCCAGCCTCAAGCTGTGGCTGGAGACAGAGATACCAAAGAGACTGACAAATGGCTGAAGCCACAGCGAGATACAGCGGGACAGAGGGAAAACAAACCAGAAAGTGGGAAATCATTCCTCTCCTAAATGGTGCTGATGTAATTAAGCAGCACGGGCTTTATGAATGATACCATCTCTGCCCTCGAAACACATCATTACCTCTCTCTGGTAGAGCAGTATTTTTAAATATATATTTCCTCTTTAAATGCCAGAGGAGAAGGCTCCGTGGCTGGGATGCTGGGATCCGTTGCTAATCACCTCTTATTTCACCCAGTGGCAGGGAAGCGTTTGGTGGGGAGCTCTGGCTCTCCTGCACGCACACCTCTGCTCCGAGCTACCGCTGCACGCTTCTCCCCTTCCTCTCCTCCCTGCCATCAGTGGAAGCAATGGTAGAGCTGAACCTGCATCCTCCAACCCAGAGGGTTTGAGCCTCCCCACGCCCAACCTGCCTGCAATGCCATTGTTGGGGTAACCCCAAAATCCCTCGATTTTGTGAGCCCCTCCCATGCTGTTTTCCTTGGGAGAACATCAGGGAGAAGAGGTATTTCACCAGCTGCTGACGTGAGCTGGCTTTCCCTCCTCTGGCATCCTCCCCATCCCAGGGGGGTCTGGGTGATGCTCTCACTTTTGGTGCAATTTGAGATCTTCTGTTCCCAGATAACTCCCCCAGGCCATGCCATGTCTGCCATGAGTGCTCCCCGCAACAGATTAGAGAGGCCCGAGCAACAACGAAGGGCTTTTGTGCTAGAAATTGAAAGTTGATGGAGTGTGTCATAGGAAAATGACAACAACCTACTGTACCTCGAAAGACAATTATTTTTCCCTCATTGGAAGTGATTGAATTTCTCCATCAGTGACACTACTAATGTCGTCAACACCAACAGCTCTCTTAAGGAAAGGCTCTTTCTCAGCTGTGGAACAGAGATTTCCTCAAAGCTGCTCTTTCCTCCCCTCCCTGCTTCGCTCCTTGCTCTTTTGCAGGACATGTTCAGCTCATGGCCAGCCCAGAGACCAACTCATCAGTCACATTCGCCCTCCCTCCCCATCTCTGTGGCTCACAGATGCATGCCTCCATCAGAGCTGCTCCTCCACACTCTTTCTGAATATATTCTACAGCTTGAAATGACAAAGTTGAATCATGCTCCTTCACTGGCATCGGCCATAGCATTGCTATCTCCATTATAGCAGAGGGGCTGTGCTCGGCTGCCTGATGTATGGACCCAGAAGAAGTTGGGAGACAACAATGCCCTTTCTAGAGAGGGGCAAAAGGGTCAGGCTGCACCTCTGAATGCTCTGGGATTACAGGGTTGTACAGACACTGGCACCCTGGAGCTCTTCCTGCAGACCTGGAGCACCATGCTCAGGCAATTCCAGCCTCCTCCACCATCACCTTCAGTGTCATGGACACTGTGCTGGTGATGGACACTGGCCTGGGGATGCCCTGCAGCATGTGGAGCTCATACCAGCACAAAAGGAACAGTGCTGCTACCCAAAAGCCCTTTTTCCAAGTACATGCCATAGCATCAACCTGCACTGTGCAGCTGAGGCTCCTCACAAGCCTTATCCTTCCTCTCCACCAAAAGCCCTGAGGACGCTGGGGAGCGCAGGAAGGTGCTACCACACCGCTCACAGGTCACAGCCTGCCCCGTGCTGGTGCTGTGCAGGGAAAAATCCCAGCTGGAAGGACAGGGAGGGAGATGCCACGTCAAGGCAAGCAGCAAGGCTGGCAGGCAGGCCTGTCACCCTGCTCTGCTCTGGGGGTGCCACACAGGCTTCGGGGGAGAAACACGCACGCTCCGGCAGCTTTCAAAGCCACAGATGTTGTGTGGGTTGGGAGCACATATGTTAGATATACACACATCTACGTGTGTGTGCGTATATATATACACAGACATCTATGAGAGAGACGATTATAGATACAGATTTACATATATAATCAACACCAGAAATTACTGCAGGGTTTTTAAGACAGCAGAATCAGCCCCAGATATCAGAATATGTCTATCTTTATCTCTAGTCACTCTGCTTGTGCCTTTGGTTAGGCTGGTGAATGCCACATGCCAGAGACCCAGCTGGGAAGGGTTCTGGAAGGTGCTGGGGAGGCAGGATGGGTGCTGGGAGACTGCTGGTGAAGCAGGGCTGCCCATCTCCCACACGCACTCTGCACAGTATCCCAGGAAGGAGCAAAGCATCCTCCCAAGCCTAAAGCCATGCACAGGGTGCACAGGTACCTAAACCCTATAGCCTGAGAGGGAACCCGAGCACAGCCTGTATCCATGAACAAGCCAGGTTCATGGATGAACCATACCACTGATGGAGAGAAAAGGCCTCTCAGGGGCAGGATTAATCTCCTTCCAAGGTAGCTGCCTGACAAAGGTCAGATGAATTGTGCCTGGATCTGCCTTTTTTTCTCCCCACTGTCTATAAATGCCATCCAGCCAGTGGGCTCAGAGTGGGTATGTACAGAGGAAGCAATTCCAAGTAGGCAGCCGCTGCTCTAGATCAACCCTGGAGTAGATCCATCTGCAGGCAGCACATGGAGGCAAACACACCGCCCTGCTCAGGGGTTGGAACCCTGAGATTTGTTCCAGCCACACGGCTCGGCTGTTAAAAAGTTATGACCACTCCAGCTTGGTAAGTGAAACTTTGCCGTTCATTGTACCACATAGCCCCGAGCAGTATCACCCAGCTGTAAAGTACTTCGCAGCTGACTCAATGTCACATTTAAGTGCTGGGTGCATCAGAATTCAGGATGCTTCAGAAAGGTTATGTAAACCATTACATCAAATCCTGGGAGAGTTATTAAGGTGTGCGGCAGAGCATGGGAGAATGGGTGATTATCTCACAGCAGTGCTGTGGAACCAACACGAGCGATGTCCAGCTTAAGGATGTAACTCACTCTCCTTACAAGCAGCATTTTGTTTTTCCCTAGTGCTTCTTAAAGAAGGAGGAAAAAAATCTGTCCACTACCAAAGAATTCCCTGTTCCCGAACCAGCACTGGGGAGATAAGGTTTGGAAAATGGAAAGTCTCTCTCTATTGGAAAAGTCTTCTACTCCCCCCTCCCTCCTTATGCAATGTCATATTTTAGATTCATTGTGGTCTATTAACTCCAAATTTATCCTATTCATCTGAACTTGTGTCTTTGAGGACCACGGGGACAACTGCACGGTTAACTTTGGAGCTACCTGCTATGGACTCCTGAACCTCTCAAAAGTACGTGGGCTCCCCAGGGAGTTCCTCAAGTCTGCAGCACTTGTCTGCAAGGACGTGAAAGCATCTGCAGGGGCCTGCAATTCCTCAGCGTTTGGAATGGACCCAGCCAGGTTGAAAGGCATTAAGAAATCTTTAGAAGCAGCGAATGCATTTTGTAAAGCCCAGAGCCGATCTATTTGAGTTAAATAACAGTAAGAAGCTTGCAGGGGCAACATGAGCGCTTTGGAAATGGCAGGCTCGAAGCAGCCAGTTGAAGGAGCTCTGTAAGTCAGCAGCCATTGTGGTGGTGTGAGAAAGCAGCCCAGACATGCTAATAACAAAGCATCACTGATGGAGGTCCTGCAGCATCCTGCCCGGAGCATCCCCCACGTGGCAATGCTGCCTCCTCCCGAGAAGAGCTGCCAAAACCACACAGAGACAGCTAAAGCTGCCTTGTAGATCTCTCAATCCCACAGGATTTATACACCCCATCTCCATGTCAAGCAGCCCGCATCCACCTCTGGGTGAACCATTGAGATGTTGCCCCTTTGTGCACCAAACAACAAAGGATGATCCTTCCTAGACTGAACCCTACCTAGCACATGGTCCTGGATCAGCAGCTCCCAAACTGTGGTCCAGGACTCAGGCACAGGGCTTGGCAGATGCACGGGGATGCTGCATGGGATACATGGGCTGCGCCTCCCCAGCCTTACACATGCACATCCACACTCAGCCCCCTGCACAGAGGAGAAAAGCATCACTGAGTTAATTCCTGGACTAAACAGGCGGTGTGAGCAGCGCTGGGTGTGTAATAGAGGGTTCAGCACTGTACTTGCACTGCTGTCACCCCCTCTGGTGGGTTATGAATGTAGTACATGCCATTGGCATTTCAACACTTATATCCATTTTGCTGTGTATTCAGCTGTGTGCAATCGTGCCGGGGCTGAACAAGGGGGCAGTGACTCGGAAGTGGGCTCCAGCAGTGCCTGGGCACTGCCCGGGCTGAGCTGCGTGACAGAGCTGGAGAGAAGTGCCTTTAAATAGCACAGTGCTGCTCCTTCAAGCCTAAAAGCACTGCTATTGAATAAACCCTGCACAAGCCCGGGACCTTGAAGGTGGGCTAGGCCCAGCTGTGCCCATAGGAGGCTCTTCGCATGGTGCTGAGGGGCCCAGTTGTGTTGGGACGAGAGCTGGTCTGTAATGAGAACGGGTTGTTATAGGTAGCTCTACACCCTGCAAAGTCATATAGGTAACCCAAACCCTGCAGAGAAGCTGCAGGGGGATGCCTCCTCCCCTGAAGGTAGCAGGGGACCTGTGCCCATGGGATGGTGTGGAGATGCATCTGGGCTGGAGCCAATCTTGACCTGCTCCATGCATAAAAGGAGCCTGGTCTCTTGGGCCACCAGCCAGCACCTTTCACTGATGTTAACATTCATTTAAGAGAAATAACAAAAACCCCCAACATGGGCTAATTAGCTAATGACATTATTTTGGCCTGATGTGCCATATAATTAAACAACTAATAAACGGCAAGAGTCCTGTGCTGCTGAGCCTCCTGAGTCAATACCGTGCTATTACCACGCTGTAATTGAGTTTACTGAGAACCTCAGCAGAGACGTCCCAGAGCCCATGCGAGGAACGGTATTGAAATAGCCACCAGAGACCCACCTGCTGGATAAAGCAGAAAGACAAATCTTTTAATCTACTCTACAGCCCCAAGTCACACACGGAGAAGATAAGTTTGTGCTTCAACACTGTAGTAAATGCATCTGCTAGAGAGGAGGGTACGCACAACTGAGGGGTGGGGGGGGTACATGTGCAAGAGCTTCCATGGCAGCAACAGAGGCTTCCTGGGCTCCAGGGAGGGTGGGAGTGGGAGGCAATGCGGCTTGTCCTCACTTCTGCAGAAACGCTTCCAAAAGTCTATTTCTTGGTATCCAGAATGTTTAAATTTCTCCATCAGAAAGATGCATTTTTAGTGTATTTCTGGTGAAAGATCCCAAAAGGAGCATCAGTGCTACTGAAAGCCACTACAGGGGTGGCTTAAGGTTTCCTCCCAAAGCCCTGGCCTTTGGAGAGCAAGCACCCCAACCTAATGCTGTGCCAGCTGGCTGAGAATGGGCCAGGAGCTGGATTTGGGGCTGCAAAACTCCCTTCTGTTTTTTTTAGTGCTTGTAGGAAAGAAGGAGAGCAGTGGGTTGGCAACCATGCTCCCACTTGAGTCATGAAGCATCCACAGATGTCTCGGCATCATTTGCTGTCCTTGGAGTAGGGCTCCTCAGAGGCGATGCTGTTCTATGGACATGTTGCAAGCCAGATGCGATAAGCACACGACCTTTGCGTGCACTCAGGGCCCCAGCTCCAATCCTGCAGCGCCCGGGCTCACCCGCAGCGTGCAGCCCTGCTCCCAAGCCTGTGTCCTCACATGCCCCTCATTCTCTTTCTCCTCACCTCCCTTCTCTGTCAATGCCAGGCAAGAGGTTCCTATCTCCCAACCGCTCTCGGGCTGAGCCTGAAAGCTTCGCCGTGGCACGGCAGCATCTGTCATCCCAAGGCAGAGGCACAAGCCTCTCGCACTGTGCTGCTGTCAGGTCCCTGCACGGCAGCAACAGGCAAAGCCCGAGTCCTGCTGGCAGGCAGCAGGCTCCACGATGGGAGCCTCCTGGTGACAGTGCAACAGGAGAATAGGGCAAGGCGAGGGATGGGCACTGCCACCGCATAGCCAGGAGCCAAGGCAGCACTCTGGGGACCTGTGCTCCTCACATGGGGTGGGACAGTGGCTGCAGCTCAGGAGGTCCCGCTCATATCCGGCACCCATGTTTCACACTAGAAATAGGGCCCAGATAGAAATGCAGCAGGAGCCAGGCCAGGAAGCCCCATCCCAGGGGTTGTACCAACAGCTGGTGCAGCCTCAGAGCTCCTGTTGAGCAGTGCTGCTCTGAGCAGGGCTCCCAGCTCCCCTGGCCCTGGCACCCTGGCTCAGCTTCCACCCACATCCCGCTATAGACCTGTGGCTTGTTCCCATCATGCAGAACTCCTCAGGAAAAGGAGACTGGAGACTGAATGATGAGGGAGCCCAAAGGGACCACTCCCAGCCTTTACTCCCAGCTTCTACTTAGCACAGACCACATCATCATGAGCTCTGGGATCAAACCCACAAGGGTTCCTCACTTAAACCCACTGTCAGTATTTAAGACAGACACACGGCTCTGACTTCAAGAGTGCAGTTTGCAAGCAGTCTAAGCTTTGGTGCTGGTGTTCGAGGAGTCTCCAGCCACCCCATTACAGTGGGAGAGGGATGACGGCCAAGGGAAAGAATGATGATGAGTACAGGGCTACATCAAGAGGAGCAAATCACATGCTTGCAGAAGGGCAGGGACCGGGTGCCCACCAGCACCATGGCTGTAGAGGCTTGGGAGAAAAGAGGGGCATACTAGAGGCTCAGCAAGAGCAGAGCTGCCGCTGGCAGTGAGAGGCAGCTCCTGTTGTTAGCATGAGCCAGGCTCTGCCAACACAAACACCAAGAGTGCTGAAAACAAGATGTGCGGTCGTGCGTCCCTGCCGTCAATCAGCAGCATGCAGGGAGCGCGCTGCGGCTGCTCCGGCTCCATCTGCGATGGAGGAGGGCTCCTGGTTCCACTGAAATCACCCCATGTGCAACTGCCCCACTAGGGTCTGGCCAGGGGAGGAGGTGACAATGTGCCCTGTCCCCCAGGCTGCTCAGGGAAAGCCATCCCTTGCCCACTGTCCTCCCATGTCCATGGGGAGGGACTAAGGAGAAACATCTGCTGCTGCTGTGCAAGGCTTGGAGAGGTGCTTATGTGGAGAGCAATTCCTGCACTCAAGCACTGCTCACAGAGCACTCAGAGCCGTGCTGAGCACAGGCAGGGTGTACCAGTGTGGACCTGACCCTCTGTTGTGGGGCCACCGCCTGCAGGCTGCAGCCCATGGAACAGCCTTGTCCCTGTGCCAGCAAGGTGCCTCCGCAGCAGCATGGGGTGCACAAAGACCTTCCCCAACGCTGGGGTGGACATGGTGGTGTGACCCCAAGGCTTCTCCCGTGCCACACACAGCAGGAGAAGACACCCAGACCCCAACCCGCTGAGGTGAAACAGGCTGTGAAGAGCAGGTGAATTGCACACCAAGCACTGGTTGGAGGTGTACCCATGGCAGGGCAGCATCCAGCATGCAGACCCCAAAAGCATCACCAACCCAACCCAAATAAGGCTCAGCTCTGGTTTCCTCCCCCTGGGCCAAGCTTCCCTCTGTGTTGTGAATGTAAAGTTCAAATCCAGTCACTGCTCCCACACCTCATTTGCCAGGACAGAAAGGTGGTGCTGAGCATCACCTTCCCTTGGCAAGCACTGGAGCAGCCCCACCGACATGGGGTTCTGCACTTCCTTAGCCACCTAAAGCTCTATGTGCATGTAATGATCTCTGGGGAGCTTGCTCAGGTTCCCCAGAGCCCAAGTCCCAAAGCACGAACATCCAGCCCCTACTCCCACCCCTAACGTGCCAACACAGAAAGCTGGTGCTGGGCATCACCTTCCCTTGCCAAGTCCTTACGCCTTCCCTTTTGTCTCTCATTTCTATGCTGACATTTGGAAGGAAATTTGCTTTCCTCCTTGAAGCACAGAAATCCATGCCCAAAGAGCACTTGGGCCCAAAAAGCTGAGAAGACAAACATATTTGGACGTGTGATTTCACAGTCGCTACGTTGATAGCTTTCAGAGGCCGGGTCCTGTCCATCAATTACCCGCAGTGTGCATTTAGACGTGATATGGGAGAACAAAACCTGACTCATTAGAGGGGAAGAGAGGTGAGTGAACACCAAGAGTGGTTAAACAGAGCCGCTCACATTCAAGGAGTTAAGGGAGGGTATTTCTCTCCTGCTTTCTCTCCCCACCCCAACACAAGACGAGGAGATCCACCACAGCCACCTTTCCCTGATTTTTTGGCCAAGAGATGCAGCACAGAACAGCATCTGCAGAAGAGACTTTGAAGCAGAGACATTTTGAATGGGATTTTTAAAGCTATTCAGGCCCCTCTCTTCCCTCTGGCCTGCAGGTACTTAGGAACGCTCTGCACATAAAGAATTATTTGTCTAGTATATCACGTTAGAATGCGAGATGACATATCCAGGACAGACTTTTGTAGAAAGCAGAGTTTTAAAAGCAGAGTTTTAGCAATCTCAGGAGGGACCGGGGCACATAAAGCACGCGGTGGAAGTAGCAATGACTCTGTTCCACCTAGACATGGATATTGTTCGAATTCCCTGTCCCTAGGAAAGATAATTCCCAATGGCACCTCTCAGCCCAGTGCACTGGAGGCTCTAAGAGCCATAGGGAGCGACAGGGTGGTCCCAGGATGCTGCAGGGGACAGGGAGCTGTTTCTAACACTGTGCAGACAGGAGCTGCAGATGGTGAGTGGGGGAAGTTGGTTCTGGTCCCCCAAACTATTTGCCTCTCCTTTGGCTTCCAAAAGACTCAAGCACTGACTTGACAGTGGGGTTAAACGATAATAACTGCTTTTCCTCAGGGGATGAGATGGGTGATGCAGAGCAGACCCCCCCGCTATGCAGAAGGGTCCCCCAGGGCTACCCCATATGGGGGCTCCCCAGGGCAGTGGGTAGGCACTAACCCACCTCCCCTTTGCTGGGGCATCTTCCCATTTGTGCTTTAGGCAACCCAAACCTGGGGCCAGTGCAGTCCTGCGGTGCTCCCTCTCTTTGCCAGGTCTCTCCTCCTACCCCCCTGCCTCACCTCTCCCTCCTTCTCCTCTTCCAGACTGTTTTCAGAGGGTGTTATTTCCTTGTTAGTGTGCTAATCCCTCTCCTGAGTACAAACTGCTGCAGTCTTCAGAGGGGCAGGGAGATATTTCTGTTCTGAATACTCCACAGATCCTCCTCTGCATGGAAACGGACACTATCATTATTGGTATTTCTCTTTCTAACGTCTCAGCCAAGGAAACATTCTTTTTTGTTCTATTAACCGTGAGCTACAGCAGAAATAAGGGGGAAGAGGTATAAACCAGCCAGACTCCCGCTGCACATCTCTCTTCCATGCAGCCCCACAGGGAGTCTGTTGATTTTCAAGGTGGATTTCTGTGCTGGGAAGTATAGGCAATGTATGTGTCCTGGATGCTGTGGCAGGGCAAGGATGCTCAGCTCCATTAGCAGGAGGTCTCCACAGCCCAACCATGATCCCAGCTCCTCAGTGGGGACTTGGATGCTTGTAGACACCCAGTGCAGGGGGGTCCTGGCTGAGTGGCCCCCAGGGGTCATACATTTCCATCAGGGAGTGATGCTGGAGATGATGCTGAGTGCAGGGACACAGAAATGCCCTTCCAGCTGAATGGGATGTGAAGACAATCTCTCTCTCTATATGTAGGCAGAACGGAGCCACCCCATGCTAGAGCCAAACAGGAGACGTCCCTCGTGCCAGCAGCCCCATGGAGTGGGGGCAAAGACTTTAACAATGATAAAGCAATGACCAGATTAAATCTAATTCATGAGCAAATGGATTAATTGGTGGATTTCAATGAAGCAATCACACACATTCTGGCACTAAAGCCCTAGGATCAGGTGGCACCGAATGGTTTTGCCCATTCTGAACATGCTTGGATTACCCCAGCCCAAGCAGGGATGGATTTACTCGGCACACATCTGAATTCCCCCCAGGAATGGACCGTTTTGCAGTGAAGTCAGTGCCTGCAGACAGGCGTGTGCGCAGCTTTGCAGGTGGTTTAGAGTATTGAGTTTCTCAGGTAGAGGATCACATCAGTTTGGAAATGGAGGATCAAATTATTCCATTACTCCCCAGGGAGGGGATTAAATTACCCTGGAATTAGAGGATTAAATTACTCACCAAGGGAGAGGATTGAATTACTTTGTGAGTTGTGGGATTAAAACACTCTGCAGGTGGCAAGCTCAAAATAGACCCTCGCACAGAAGGCAGGATTAAATTATTCTGTGGCTGGCCAGGAAGAAATAAATAAATAAACTCAAACCCCTGTACTCTGGAGGAAGCCATATTAAATTATTGCTGGAGATTAAATTGCTCCACAGACTTGTTGGATCCCAGCGCTCTGGAGCAGACCATCTGCTTGGTAAGGTGTGCAGATACCCAAGCAGAAACAGCCATATGATGGTGTCCCGCTGCTGGTACCCAAGCGTCTCTTGTCACTGCGGTACCTGGCTCCTGACAGTTTTGACTATATTTATTCGCACATCAAGGCTGTGATAGGAGCTGGGCTCTGCTCCCCTGCACTGACAGGGAAGCCCAGGGAGGGATGGGGGAGCCTGAGGCAAAGCTGGAGAGCTGAGCTAAGCCTTAGTTCAGCTGCTTTTGGGAAGTTTTATCTTATTCTCAGTTTTACATTGATGCCTACACCACTGATGAGTCTCTTCTCACCCTGCACTGGGCACTGGTGGGGCTGCACCTTGAATCCTGTGTTCAGTTCTGGGCCCCTCATTACAAGAGGACATTGAGGTGCTGGAGTGGGGCCAGAGAAGGGCAATGGAGCTGGTGCAGGGCCTGGAGCACAGTGTGATGGAGAATGGCTGAGGGACCTGGGGGGGTTCAGTCTGGAGAAGGGAAGGCTCAGGGGGGACCTGATCGCTCCCTACAACTGCCTGACAGGAGGATTGAGCCAGGAGGGGGCTGAGCTCTGCTCCCAAGGAACAAGGGATGGGACAAGAGGAAACGGCCTCAAGCTGCACCAGGGCAGGTTTAGAAGATGAGGAACAATCCCTTCCCCAAAGGGCGCTCAGGCATTGGAACTGCCCAGGGCAGTGCTGCAGTCACCGTCCCTGTCCCTGCAAGTGTTCACACACTGTGGAGATGAGGCCTCCAGTGCCATGGGTTAGTGGTGGCCTTGGCAGTGCTGGGGAACGGTTGGACTTGATGAGCTTAAAGGACTTTTCCAACCTGCTGGATTCCATGATCCTCTTAAGCAATGGCATTGCTATGTACGTGGGACAGTAGATCAAAGCCCTCCCAGCTACCAATCAAGATGAGCTCTCCCACCCACATTCCTCCCTTTCTCACTATTTCCCCTGAATGACCACGCAGTCCACTGCCCCCTTCCCCAATTCCACTCAGACCCATTATCTCATCCTTGTTCCCAGCTCTCTATTGTGGCAGCTCCCATGGTGGTGCTGCCACTGGTCAGCCCTGACTCACTCTGCCTGTCACTGCCTGTGCCTGGTGCCGGTGTCAAACTGGCATTTGAAACTTGTATTGGCATTTTTTAATGCTGCTTTCTGAGAATTCACTGCAGAGATTTCAAGAGAGAGAACGAGAATGAGCATTTTAGGATAATCTTAAAAGCAGAAAAATTATTACATGTCAAACGCCGAATGGGGAGTTTAAAAGGCTCCCAGGTGGGCTGCGGAATTAAATGTTTGGAGGCTGTTTTTCCCCCGGTGAGGTAAGAAATGGCAATGTCACCATAGCAACTACAGGGCAAATTCTGGGCAGCAGCTCAGTGCACCCGCAGGAGCTGGGATGGCCCCAGCTCCACATCCCAGCCCGGCGGCCCATGTGTCTGTTGAGGCAGTGGGGTTGCAGGCATGAGGAACAGCACAGTCAAAAGCTCCCGGAGACTCACAGCGTGCTCCTGGTGAAGGAGCCTCCCAAGCACCTCAACCCTTCCTGGTTTCTCCTTCCCACCTGCTCTAGCTCCTTGTGCAGTGCTGGGAGCTCCCTATATTCATCCCTCTGGGTGCCTCCAGGGATGGAGAGGTGCCAGGTTGTAATGCTGCTGACTCAAAGAGGAGCTCCAATGTGCCAAAAGAGCTCACCAGCATGGGCTGGAGTCCTTTGTGCAGTGGGCTGCATGGTTCCCGTGCCATGCAGAGGTTTAGCTGCCTCCTGCCTGTCACTGTTTATGTGCTGACTCCCTGATGCCTGCTGGGAGCAGGGGAAATCAGCACGAGCAACCAGGGGTTAATTGAGTATTAGTTAACTCCTGGTGCTCTCAGGGTTAGAGTAATTAGCACAACCAGAGCTTGCTCATTAGCAGGCTTTGCAGTGAGAGTCACAGGTAGCAGGGGGGTTACACTGGCTTCATTACTTCTCTTCCACATTAGTACCAGTGACTCTGAAAAGGATTTGTAGGTGGGAAACTGGTTTCTCTCTGGATGGAGCAGGATATGCCTTTGCTCTGTGGGAACAGGGCAGGTGGCTGGGCTGATCCCATGGGAAGAGACTGGGAGAGCAGAGCTTTCCTCACGGCACGGGTGAGGAGGGCTGGAAGCTGCTGTGATTGCTAACAGAGCTGCTGTGTACTTGCAAACAATTACCATGAAGGGAAACATTCTGCATTTACGAAAGGCTGTCATCTTGGAGGAACTCCATTCTATTTGCAAACTATGCCATGAGCCTCACGTGCTGACAAGACTTGACTGCTCTGAGCACGGCAGTCAATGAGGCCAGGGAATCACAGTGGGTGCCCAACCTGGCATCCAACTGCTCAGGCTTGAGTCTTGGTGGACACCAAGAAAGGAGAGTGGCCCAGTGCTGAGTCCATGCTCCACTGCTGATGGGCACCATCACTGCCCTTCTTCCCCATAACACATGGCTCCATAGGCTCTTTGGGAAGCTGGATGTCATAGAATCACAGAGTGGTTTGGGTTGAAGGGACCTTAAAGCTTATCCAGCACCAACCCCCTGCCACAGGCAGGGACACCTTCCACTAGAGCAGGTTGCTCCAAGCCCCTGTGTCCAACCTGGCCTTGAACACTGCCACGGATGGGGCAGCCACAGCTTCTCTGGGCACCCTGTGCCAGCGCCTCAGCACCCTCACAGGGAAGAGCTTCTGCCTAAGAGCTCATCTCAGTCTCCACTCTGGCAGGTTAAAGCCATTCCCCTGTCCTGTCCCTACAGGCCCTTGTCCAAAGCCTCTCTCCAGCTTTCCTGTAGCCCCTTTAGGCACTGGAGCTGCTCTGAGGTCTCCCCTTCAGGAGCCTTCTCTTCTCCAAGCTGAATAACACCCAACAATGTTGTCAACTCCCAACATCTCCTGCCTGCCTTGGAGCCATTACCCAAATACTGGCTTCTGTGGGGCACCCAAGGCCATGCTGGAGATCCCAAACCCACTAGATCAACCATTTGAAGCTGCACCCAGACCCCACAGCATCGCTCTCCTGCCCTGCACACCACAGCAGGGCTTAGATGAGCCCAGGAGCCACAAGCAGCACCAGGTATACGGCAGAGCCAGAAGCCAGCAAGGCTGCGGCCCTGAATGCTGCCCAGCAGAGGCAGGCAGTGATTAAAGCCCTCCTTGCTGGTGACCAGGCTGGCTGAGCCACGCAGGATGGATGCTGCTGTCGAAAGCCAGCAGGGAAGGCTCCCCTCAGCACAGGATTGATAGCCAGGCTGCAGATAGATTACCAGCAGCCTCCGACCTTGAAAGCAGTGGCATAGAGGGCTGCAGAGCATCTCTCTGCTTTTCTTGGGCCAGAGATGCTTCTACAAGGAGCATAAACCAGTGGGGGGGGGGGCTATTAGCAGGACCCCACAGTGCCCAGAGGGAATGTACACACGGACAAGGGGCTTTGCTCACATGAATGCATACACACACTCTCTTCTCCATCTAGTACCTCCTGTACTCCTGTTTTCCCCCTTCCCTCATGCACCCAAACACACAGACAGGCCCTGAACCCCAGGCAGGGGCAGGAACCCAGCTACTAAGCCTATTGCAAAGCAACTCACTGAAGGACACGACACAGGCAGAGAGAACCCAGCTTGGCTCTACTTAATCTGGACTTGCTGTGGACTCCAAGTAAACCTGATTTTTGGAAGCAGGCAGTTTCCCAAAGTCTGGGGATGTTGCCAGAGAAAAAGGGACAATTTGATTTTGCAAAGCCTCGTCCTAGGGTGAAATAGCATCACCTGCTTGAGGAAGGAAGCGCCAGTCTTGGTGCCTGCGATGGGCAGCTCCTCCTTCCAGGGACATGATGGAAGTGCAAAGACAGGAGCATCTTGTTGCATGGCTGGTGGGAATGCCTTCCCTCCTTCCCAGGAAGGGATGCTGCTGGCCCCCAGCTCCCTGCTTGGGTGCTCCCCGCTCTCAGCACAGGGGCCTCAGCTCAGAGGGCTGTTTTTTTTTTTATCATGGGCAAACAAAGTGGAAAATGAATTCCTTTAGATAGCAAATGAGTTTAATAGAAATGGTGATGGAGCGGCGCTGTGCCGGGAATGTTAATCCGGTCCTGATGTGGCCGGACTCTCAAGCAGGGCAGTGCAGGAGGAGGAAGGCTGGAGGAGTTAGGAGCAGTGACATCAGGCCTGTGCCCAGACCATGTCCGCTGGCTGCTGGTAACACCTCGGCAGGGGACACTGAGCAGGATGGGACCCAGCTCTCAGGGCTGGGTGAAGAGCAATCAGGGTAAGGTGCTGGATGACAGGGACCTGTTGAGGGACCCACACGTCGCCGTGTTGGCGACACAAGGGAAGCACACGCAGCCCTGCAGGCTGCCTAGGGTGCACACACAGCACCTCACATGCACCTCTGGACCCTGCACTGCTGCTCCAGCCTGGGGGACACAGCTTGCTGCCAGGAGGGGTTGTTGTATCACTCAAAGGAGCAGAGCAGACTCACAACCACACAGGAAATGAGCCTGTGTTTCTCCACCAAGACCCAATGTGCTAAGACACATTATGGCAGTGCAGTCTGTTGGTCCTTGCCTGCAACGGCTACATTCTGTACACCGAAGACCAGAGGAGAAACAAGTGCTGTGTAGCAAGAGGCACAAGAGGCAGGCTGGGAACTGGCCCTGGCAGAACCTCTGCTTCCAAAGCCTGGGGCTGCCGGGTCACCAAGGACACGACTTGTGTGAGAAGTGGGAAAAGCTCCCATGTGGAGCACGCAGCTCTGCCAGCACACAGACAGCTTTGGAGACCGTCCAGAGCCACCCCGGGGCAGCTGAGCCTTCAGTCTGGGTCTTTGTAAACAGAGCTTTGTACACAAAACCAAGATGTGAATGTCCCTGCTTCTGCTGCTCACTGAGGCTCATCCTTAGGTCACTGCTCTGAGCACAGCCCCAGGGCTGCAGAGCTGGTCACTGCATTACACTGCCCTTGGATTCCTGTCCTGGGGGAGCAGGTCTGTCCTGGATGCAGCCTGCCCTAGTCCTGGCCTCTCAAAGTGGTTTCCCCCATTACAAGGGTTTATCTGCCAGCCCCACTTGCCCAGGATGCTGGGGCTGGTGGCAGTAAGGTTTGCTCCCATAGACAGCTGCTCCCTTTGCAGTGCCCTGAGCTGAACACCCGGCCTTTACCCAGAGCTGCTGGCCTCTTCCAGCAACACAAGAGAGCAGCTCAAGCCACAGAGCCCTGACAGGTTACCTCAACCCTCTGCTTCTCCTGCAGCAGCCCCGCTTCATCCCTGCTGCCAGCCCAGGAGCAGGGACACAAAGGAGGACAGTGGGGAGTTCTCCTCCTTCCCTGCAGCTCCGCTGCTGCCAAGGTGACACGTGTCTGAGGTTGATAAAGCCTTTCAAAGGTGGGTTGGCATTTCCCTGGGTGCGATTTTTCACTCATCCTTTTCATTGGGATAATTTATTCCCTCTTTCCCCAACACAGCTTTAATTGAGTTCACAGCAGGATCCCAGCACCCGAGCAAAGAACCAACCACCATCAGCTTCCCCAGGCAAGGACCCCACAGGGAGATGCTGGACAAAGCTGTGCCTGGCCAAATCCTGGCTCCTTGCACCCCATTGTGCATCCCCTGTCCACTTTGGCAGCCCCCCAGGCAGGATGGGAGACACTCAAGCAGTCTGGGCAGCAGTTTTCCATGAGCTGGGGTATATGGCAGAGAGTCCCTGATGAACCCCACAGCTCCTGCCACACTGCTTGGGATGAGCCAAGCACTTGCACTGCCTCTCCCACCCACATCACTGCATTTCCAAGCAGCCATCCATATGCTGCCTGCTGTGGTAGGGTCTGGTTTCACAGAGTGGTTTGGAAGGGACCTTAAAGCTCATCCAGTTCCAACCCCCTGCCACAGGCAGGGACACCTTCCACTGGAGCAGGTTGCTCCAAGCCCCTGTGTCCAACCTGGCCTTGAACACTGCCAGCGATGGGGCAGCCACAGCTTCTCTGGGCACCCTGTGCCAGCGCCTCAGCACCCTCACAGGGAGGAGCTTCTGCCTAAGAGCTCATCTCAGTCTCCCCTCTGGCAGGTTAAAGCCATTCCCCTTGTCCTGTCCCTACAGGCCCTTGTCCAAAGCCCCTCTCCAGCTTTCCTGCAGCCCCTTTAGGCACTGGAGCTGCTCTGAGGTCTCCCCTTCAGGAGCCTTCTCTTCTCCAGGCTGCCCCAGCCCAGCTCTCTCAGCCTGGCTCCAGAGCAGAGCTGCTCCAGCCCTCGCAGCATCTCTATGGCCTCCTCTGGCCTCGCTCCAGCAGCTCCAGGTCCCTCTTGTGCTGCTGCCCCAGAGCTGGATCAGGACTGCAGGGGGGGTCTCCCCAGAGCACAGCAGAGGGGCAGGATCCCTTCCCTGAGCTGCTGCTCACGCTCTGGGGTGCAGCCCAGCACATGGCGGGGGGGGGGGGAGGTCTGGGCTCAAGTGCACACTGAAGCAGGGTCATGGGGAGCTTTCACCCCAGTTTCATCCCATGCTGCTCATCCTCCATCAGCTGCCTGTTTGGTCCCACCCTGCAACCCACCCTCTGCTTCAGCACTGCCCTCCCCAGGAGCAGGAGGCTGTGGCTGGACCCTGCAGGCACCATGGCCCTGAGGACCAGGAGCAGCTGCTGCTCCCTCCTCTGCTTCCTTCTCTGCTCAGTCTCCAGGAAGAGCCCACGCTTCTGCTGCCAGAGCATATTTGATTCCTCTGTTAACCTGACCTTATTTAGTTCATTATAAGCCCCCAGGACATTGCAACTATAACTTAAAAGGAAAAGAAAAAAAACCCACCTAACAAAACCACAAACCTTTTCTCTGATCAATAGTGCAGGCAACTGGAAAAGGGATAATTCAATTTGTCAGCACACAGTTATTAGTTAGGGTGATGAAGACCTTCCTCCCAGCCCTGCTTCCCTTGCTGGTACCAACGCTGCTGTCCCTGGGGCAGGGGAGCAGCCCACAGTGTGACACAGAGCCAGGAAAGGGCTGAGATGCTGCAGCCACACATGAGCTGAGGGAGTTATTGCCTGTGAGAGGACAAGGAGGGAGAGATGGAGGTTCCCAAGTTAAAAGCAGTGATGACATCTACCTCATCCTTCCATAGTCTTTGCAAACTGCCCTCCTGGGGCACACAGAGTGTATGGTCCCCTTATAGTACCCCATCAACATGCCACGTAGTCCTCAGCAAGGACCCACCAAGGGTCTATCCCTGGGCTCATGTTGCTAGAGGTCCCCTCTTCCTTTCTCATAGGGAGGGCTGGAACAGGGGACAGAGCCAGTGCCCCCAAAGGGCTCTGCTGTGCACCAGTTCATGGCCAGGAAGACACCAGCAGGAAGGGAAACACAGTGGGATATGCATGACCTCTGAGAAAATCAATTGTCATACCAAACAAGGGGCTGAGGGGCTTTGGGGAGCCTTATCATACATCTTCCATTGCTCTTCAGCAGCAGCCTGGCCTGAAATTACTGCTCCTGAGGAGCAGTGAAACCAGAGGGAAAAGATGCACAGCAATAGGTAGCTGCAAACACCAAGCAGCTTTTGCATGTGCCAATCCTCCTTGTCCATCCCTTGATATGGTGTCTCCTGGACCACCTATCTTTCTGGTCCCAAGATCACCCATCAGTCAACACCACACCACCTGAACCTCTGTGAAAGAGGCATTTACAGCAATACAACTGCTCGGCTCCCTCCCTGCTCTCCTCCCCCAACTTCTTCACCAGGGAATCCTCCAGATATGCATCCAGAGATGCCTCTTTCCATTTGTTGATGTCGGCAGGCATATCACACACATTCATTATTTAATCTACCTTTGAATTGGGCTAAATAGTTTTAACGATAATTACAGAGCATTTGTATTTATAGAAAACCATCATGCACAATCTGCATCCACACGGATAACGCCGCTGCGATCTATAAATACAGTTGGGGATGGTGTGGGAAGGCAGACAACGCTCCTAGTCACCATGAAAGGCAAAATGCAGGGATGGCCTAACCACGCAGAGAGCTATTCCAGCTCTTTTCATTGCAGACATGCACGCAAACGGAGAGCTGATGTGCAGCCGAGCAGCAGCAGTGAGGACAAGGGCAGGAGCAGAGCTACCGAAGCCGGACAAAGGAAGAGCGGTGGCAGAGCAGGCCCAGGGAAGCAGGATGAGGAAAGGATCAAGTGGAGCAGAGGGAAATGGGATGCTGCCTGGCACAAAGGCTCAGATGCCTGGAGAGGGAGCAGAGCAAGAGCCAGGAGCCGCAGGGATGGGGAGAAGGAAGAGAGGGAGGATCCGCTGTTCCTTTTCACACAGCAATAAAAGTTTTACAGCAGCGTAGCCAGCTCTTATGATTTTATTGCCAGTATTACAGAGGTAGAGCTTCTCAGAGCCACAGCCCCTGGAGTCAAGTTAAGATGCGGAAAGCTTGGCTTTCATTAGGAACCAAGGGGAGAGGAGAGGGGCCAGCACTCCTGTCTGCACAGGAACACTGGAGAACATGGAGTCAGAGCCTAGTGTTTTCAGCTGGCAAACAAAAGGAAGCCAGTAGTTAAATATTTACTTGTTTTTAAAGTAAATTATGCCTCTGGGGTGGAGAGCAGGGAGCTGGGCAGCCCCATGATTTGGGAGGACTCGCAGAAGGCAGCATTAACAGTACATTGGTGAGATGCTCTGTGGATATCCCTGTGGGCCCCATTCCCCTCAGTCAAAATCTTTCAGCATATCTCAGGCTTTCCCTCCCGACTTCCCACCCCGGCACAGAGCCTCGGATTGGGTGTGATGCAGAGATACCCCAAGTAAGCCACAAAGCCGTTCCACAGGCAGGACTGTGTAGGATGCTGCTCGGGGCTGCACAGCACAGGATTACTACATTGCCTATCCCCACACATTCACACACACAAATTATGAGTACTTATATTACATTAGTGCCTGGAAATTTAATTCCAGTCATATCCCATTCAGTGAGATACTGCACAGATACAGAACCAGCTGTGGGGTTTTCTTCCTAGAGAGAAAAGTCGTGGTTCTCTGCATATTTGTTTAAAACAAACACAGCCAGAGGCTGCACACACTTGAGTAATGGCCCACAAGTGTGCCAATGAACAGGGGAGAGATGGCAACGCAGTGCCCGTGTTCATTTGCTTGGAGATCAACCTGTGCTGCTCCCGTAATGGATCTACCCAACCATCCCCTGCAGAGACCACCCTCTGCAGGAGGAAGAGTCCAATCCAGGCCCTGTGTTTCTTCAGTTTAGGTCTTTACATCACACGTTTCCCATTGCTAATTTACAAGCAAATATTTAGCCATCTGGCAGCCCCATCCACTGGGCAGCAAAGCAAGATGCTGGGCTTTGCTGCTCAAAGGGCAAAGCCCACATTAAACTTCTCTCCCTGAACACCGGGCACCCCATTCCGATGCAGCATGGCATTCACCATTTGGCAAGCTGCTCCTCTGCCATCTGCGGGGAGAGTTCTCCAAAGGGCACGGAGCCTGCTAAATATAGCAGAGAAGCTTAGCAAACATTCGCAGCCAAGCAAGAAGTCTTCTCTCCAAGTTACATCTTCCCTGGACTATTTCCTTTGCCTGTGACATCTCAGATACCCTTAAACACCTCTGTGTTTTTCAGTCCCACTTCCTCCTTGGAGTCTTTCCCTTCCCTTCTCTTCCTCAATGCCTTCTCACTACCACTCTTCACCTCTACTTTTACATTAGATTTCTCCTAACACTTCCCTTCATGCTCAGAGGAGGGCTCTAGATGATGCCAATGCTCCCTTCCCAGCCCACGGATCCTGCAATGCAGATCATACAGCCCGTGGGCTGACTGCACTCACTTCTCTGCTCCAGGACCAACTCCTGCACACAACACCCCTACTTTCACCAGCTCTTGTCTGTGGAGGACCTTGCTGAGAGCCCCATCCATGGGGTGTGCACCATTCCTGTGCAGGGCTCATCTGCCTTTGGGTACCCAGACAGCAGCCAGTGCCAGGCGAGAGGCTGATTTCCCCACTCATGTGAAAAGCCACTGCCTCCATAACCTCCTCTCTGACTAGGAGCACATGCAGTGCCATGGGCCCTGACCTTCACATCCACCTGCGGCTTAACAGTCCTTTACTCCTTTTTCCAGTAAGACACAAGACCAGATGCTTCCTCCTTGCCCAGTTTCAACCTTTCCCACCAAAGCCAACAGGAACCAGTATCATTCACAGCACCACTGACCTGCTCACTCTGCCCTGCACAAAGCCAAAGCTACCAAGAATGAGGAATGAGAAGGCAGGGTTGGGCTGAAGCACACTTACAGATTTATTTTCAGACAGCTTGATCCCATCATCTCTCTGCTCCCTGCAGAAGAAACAGCCATCTAGTTGTGTTTTGTCATAGCAAACTAAGCAACAGAGAAGAAAAACAAGCACCCAGCATCCTGAGCATGGACAAGCCTGGCGTGAAGAGAGCCCTTGCTGCTGTACAGGGCTGAATTGCTAATAGTGCAGCTCCTGTAGTTTCTTCACTGGGAGGGTAGAGAAAGGGAAAAAATACAAGAAAACAAAACCCCTTTAACAATGAACTCTCATGTTCAGTCAGACGTAAAAGACAGGAGAAGGGGGGGAGAAAGAGAGTGAGGAAAGGAGAAGAGACAATAGAAGAGAGTACTATTTCCTCTTCAAATATTTATTTTCAGGTCTGCCTCTGAGTGCCGCTTATTGAGATATAGAGCCTCACTGTGCTGCAGCGCGTACGCTCCTGCTGCATGTCTTTCCAGCACTGCCTGATCCGGATGGCCGGAGCCACCAGGAATTCCCATCAGCCCAGTGCCAGACCCCACAGAGCTCTCCTTTGGGTCCCTTCCCAGAGCCTCACCTCCAGTTCTCCATGCTGAGCCCAGCACCAGGCACCTGAGGCTCTGATCTGCCCCAAGTGCTGGCACTCCTCAGCATCTTGAGCTCTCTCAACACTGGACATGGGCAGCAGAGGTGGCCTTGCATGGCGATGGGAGATTCTCCAAGCAAGCGAGTTGAAAATAGTGACCAAGCAAGGTGATGGAGAGCCCTGGGCTGCTGGATGTGAGGTCTTGGAGGAGAGCCAGAGCTGACATCCTGATCACAGACAGCAATTAAGAAATTAAGCTATCAGAGAGGCTTTTCGGGAGGGGTGAGTGCCTGTGGTTTGGTCAGATGCCAGAGCAGGTCAGTAACATTTGCCCTTCTCCTCTCTGCTGCAGATGGAGGTCCTCCTCTGCTCCTGATCCCAACAAAGCTCCCTCCTCCCACCACCATACACAATAGAGGGAACACAGGGGCAGAGAGGAGAACATTAGGACTCTGTGAGGCAGTGAGAGGGCAGAGAGAGGTTGGACACAAACCACCTGGAGAACTTAAACCTGGCAAAATCAGCTCAATCTTCCCCTGAACTGTAATCCCTAGCCCTTTATTGCAGGGAAGGGTGGGAATCTTCAATGATGCTAATACCAGGAGCCATTCCCCATCCAGGCCACATCATCTGGGCAGGAGGCAGCCATGCACAGGGTACACTGCTATGGACCACACAACATAGCACCCAGGCATCCAGAGCAGCCCTTAGAATGGGGGTCCTGCCATCACATAGAAATAACTCCATGTGATGGATGACACACACATGATAGTGACAGCCCCCATCTATTACGTGAAACACTGACAATCCCCAAATAATTAGGGCCTTTGGGTTACGGGGCAAAGTCTTCTCAGCTAGAAAACATCATCAGTCCCATCTCCTGTGCAGCTCAGCTCCATGCACCAGAACCCAGGAGAGCTACAATGCATCTGCTCACAGCCATTTGCTGACCACTAAATTACATGACAAGATATCAAGAATGCTGTATTTCCTTATCTGAAAGGCTGTGTTGGGAACCACAAGGACAGAAACACAGCTGTGTCCGCAGCCATACAACCAAGTGCGACGGACTCTCCCAGAGCAGCACCCACAGCCCTGGCATCCCAAACACCACATCCCCATCCCGTCTCTCTTGGAGCCCTCATGCACTGCGCTCACTCATGCCACTCACACGCTGCCACCCTGTGTGTGCACATCTGCACTTGCACGCCTGCAGCCACACACAGACAGCTTCCTCTTTGTGCTGGGCCTGAGAAATATTGATTTCTTTCCCCCCTGCAATATTTCGCTTGGCTGAGCAGATTCAGAATTGAAGAGTCAGGCTCTGCCTGGAGACCAGAACCATATTTAATTCCACGGTTTAAGAAGCCCTGGAGCAGGTTATTCTTATTTTAAACTACCAGTGCATTTAAAAGCAAGTGACATTTCAGGGAGATTGGGATGGGAGATGGCTGATGCCCTCTGCCTCCGTCCAGCTCATGAGGGGAAGGGTTTTGTGGCTCCACCGCTGCTGTGCCACAACTCCACAGCCCATCATCTGCTCTGCCCTCACCAGGGATGGTGCTGAGCTCACAATCAAAGCTCAGGAGACCCGTTTCCATGTCTTTCTAACAGAGGAGAAATGAGAGGGAGAACAGAGAGGAGAAAGAAAAGGTGTGAAAGCCTCTGATGGAAATTGCTCCGTGCATTGAGGTTTCAGGACTCATATTGTCTGCTCCCTGTGCCCAGGCCCAGCTCATGGAGCAGGAGCCTCTGTAATGAGCAATTTGCAGGTATTGAACAAAGACATGACACCTCATCCATGATGGTGCATGATCATGGAGCAGGGCTGCTGGAGGGCACACCGTCCACATCCACTTCCCTGACAAAGGCACCCTCCAGCCTGCTATCAGTCTGGGCAGGCACTTATCTCCACAGCTCCCACATTTCCAAAGGAGATGTAGCAATAACTTTTAAGGGAGAAGTAGAAGGAAAAAATACAACAGCAGAGGCTCACCCAAAGCGTCTGTGAGCCTATTGCCAGATCCAAGCAGCTGCGCACAGACCAGGCTTGACACACACACACAGAGCTCCATGCCATGCAGAGCATCTCTGCCACCTAACGCAGTGGCACAGGAAAGCCAACTGACCCCAAAGCAGAGGGTCCAGCTCAACAGGAAGGGTGTCCAGGTGACAAGGAATGGGTGGAGGTGTGGTGGAGAACAAGAAAGGAAACACAGGCCCCTACACACTCATCTCCTCACATCCCATCCCTAAGGACTCACAGGGCCAGCTCCATGGCCATCACCCTGCCCTGGCTAAGGTGGTCTAATCAGTAAGTTGAGCACACAAGCCACCACTGCCCCTCTCTGCCTCAGGAACTATCTCTTCATCCCTACCATTCCCAGCCACACAGCCATCCCCAGCATCCCATGAAGGGACAGGCAAACAGAGATGCTCTTTGCAGCCTCTAAATAATTAAGATGAAGATGCCAGTTGCCAGACACCTCAAGGGCACTGCAGTATGTGCATGTCTATGTGTACACATGTGCCTACTGAAGAGAAAGAGCTCAGCAACATGACCAGCCACTACTCTAGGGTCCCCCACAGGGCTGGAACTGCCTGCTCCTGTGGTGGGTTCAGCTGGGCTGCAGCAAGCACAGAGGGATGCTCCTGTTCATACTGAGCATGCAGAGGCACCAGGCAGCAGCTCCTCAGCTGGAAGATGAGCCCAGCAGGGCTGTGGTTTGCAGCCTGGGAGCTGCAGAGCCTACAAGGAGCTACCATTCAGTGGAAGACATGATTCAGAGCGGGGCACGCTGCGGGCTCCCAGGGGCTGGGGGTAAAGGCAGCGCCAGGAGCTGCGGTGCATGCTCAGGACAGCTGCGGTACAGGGAGATAGACCACCTACCACAACAGCACATGCATCAGCTCGCTGTGGTCTGCGATGACACCAAGCATCGGTAGCTGTGGCATTGTATTTTGACTGAAGCAGACAAGCAGGAGAATGAAAATGGATCCATTTATGTAAGCTGTAACAGCTCTTGATATCTTTCCCCAGCTCCGCACCTTGCTGATGCTCATGTGCGCAGGGTGAGATGGGATCACACTGGGCAGAGGGAAGGGAGGCTGCAAACTGCTCCTGGCCTTGACAGAATCAGTTGGGGCAGTGGGGTGGTACCCCACAGGGAGACAGACCACAATGAGAAGCCTGATGATTTAGACCTAAGTAGGCCAGCGCCCAAGACTGTGGGGCATGGATGCTGTAGGGAACCCCAGCGCAAATGCACAAGGCTGGATGCAGGTACAGCTTCAACTTGAGCTCATCTCCCTGGAAAACCACAGGTAGGGGAAGCACCAGCAAGACTTTTGTCCGGGAAGCTAGGGAGCAGGTTAGGAAAGCTAAGGCCCACTTAGAATTAAACTTGGCTAGGGATGTTAAGGATAACAGGAAGGGATTTTATAGGTACATTGCCAATAAAAGACAGGTTAGGGACACCGTGGGCCCTCTCCAGAAGCTATCGGGAGAACTGGCTACCCTGGATTTGGAGAAGGCTGAGGTTCTTAATGACTTCTTTGCCTCAGTCTTTACCGGCAAATGCTCTGACCACACTACCCAAGTCTTGGAAGGCAGACGCGGGGATGGTGAGGGTGGGGACCCTGGGCCCACTGTGGGGGAGGATCTTGATCGGGACCACCTTAGGAACCTGAATGTATACAAGTCCATGGGACCGGATGAAATCCATCCACAGGTCCTGAAGGAGCTGGCAAATGAAGTTGCTAAGCCACTGTCCATCATATTTGAAAAATCATGGCAGTCAGGTGAAGTTCCCGATGACTGGAAAAAGGGAAATATAACCCCCATTTTTAAGAAGGGGAAAATGGATGAGCCAGGGAATTACAGACCAGTCAGTCTCACCTCTGTGCCTGGAAAAATCTTGGAGCGGATTCTCCTGGAAGGCATGCTAAGGCACATGAAAAACAACAAGGTGCTTGGAGACAGCCAGCATGGCTTCACTAAGGGGAAATCCTGCCTGACCAACCTGGTGACCTTCTATGAAGGGGCTACGGAACTGATGGACAGGGGTAGAGCAGTTGATGCCATCTACCTGGACTTGTGTAAAGCCTTTGACACTGTCTCCCATGACATCCTTGTCTCTAAGTTGGAGAGACATCAATTTGATAGGTGGACCACTCGGTGGATAAAGAACTGGCTGGATGGCCGCACGCAAAGAGTAGTGCTCAGTGGCTCAGTGTCCAGCTGGAGACCAGTAACAAGTGGTGTCCCCCAGGGATCGGTGTTGGGACCGGTCTTGTTCAACATCTTTGTGGGTGACATGGACAGTGGGATTGAGTGCGCCCTCAGCAAGTTTGCCAACGACACCAAGCTGTGTGGTTCGGTTGATACATTGGAGGGAAGGAATGCCATCCAGAGGGACCTTGACACGCTTGTGAGGTGGGCTGATGCCAACCTGATGAAGTTTAACCATGCTAAATGCAAAGTCCTACACCTGGGTCGGAGCAATGCCAGGCACAGCTACAGGTTGGGCGGGGAGGAGATTCAGAGCAGCCCTGCAGAGAAGGACTTGGGGGTGTGGGTTGATGAAAAAATGAACATGAGCCGGCAGTGTGCGCTCGCAGCCCAGAAAGCCAACCGTATCCTGGGCTGCATCAAAAGGAGTGTGACCAGCAGGTCGAGGGAGGTGCTCCTGCCCCTTTACTCTGCTCTCGTGAGACCTCACTTGGAGTATTGTGTGCAGTTCTGGTGTCCTCAACATAAAAAGGACATGGAACTGTTAGAACAAGTGCAGAGGAGGGCCATGAGGATGATCAGGGGACTGGAGCACCTCTCGTATGAAGATAGGCTGAGAAAGTTGGGGCTTTTCAGCCTGGAGAAGAGAAGGCTGCGTGGAGACCTCAGAGCAGCCTTCCAATACCTGAAGGGGGCCTCTAGGGATGCTGGGGAGGGACTCTTCATTAGGGACTGTGGTGAGAGGACAAGGGGTAATGGGTTTAAACTTAAACAGGGGAGGTTTAGATTGGATATGAGGAAGAAATTCTTTACTGTGAGGGTGGTGAGGCACTGGAATGGGTTGCCCAGGGAGGTTGTGGATGCTTCATCCTTGGTGGCGTTCAAGGTGGGGTTGGACATAGCCTTGGATGGCATGGTTTAGTGGGAGGTGTCCCTGCCCATGGCAGGGGGGTTGGAACTCGATCTTGAGGTCCTTTCCAACCCTTACTATTCTATGATTCTATGACTTGGTGACTTCAGTCCATAACAGGGCTAGGGCTGCTGTGAGTTTGGGGACAGGGAGGGCACATATGGGGGGTCTGATTGAAGTGGAGACAGCTGAGAGAGCAAGAGAAATGAAAGAGCACCATTAGCTGTGGTAAAAGCCAAGGCTGTGAAAGCACATTACCATTACTAATAACTTTTCCCCATATTTTTGACTATTTAGAAAGAATTAGCTTAATAGAAGAAAATGTCTTCTGTTAAATGCTGTGAATCTAAAGCGTAGAGAAGCACAGCAACGTTTTACTTCACATCTGCACATGTCTAAGGGTTTTCCACAGTTCTTTAGAAGTCAAGGAACTTTCCAACCAAAGCTTTCTTCCTAAAGGAAAATGGCAATTACATCACGGAGAACGCAGCACAGTGAAACCCTGGGATGGTTTCTTTTTGGTGTTTTTCTGCTCAAACTCAGGCATGTCTGCAAGCTCTCCCAGTGCTGCTGAGGGGGCATTACTCAACCACCCCCAGGAACAAGCAGCAGCTTCTGCAGTAGTGTGGCTGCAGGACAGTGACCATCCATCACCCTGAGCACTGGTGAGGCTGCACCACAAGCACCCATGTGTTAGGTTGAGACCCTCACTACAGGAGAGACATTGAGGTGCTGGAGTGGGGCCAGAGAAGGGCAATGGAGCTGGTGCAGGGCCTGGAGCACAGTGTGATGGGGAACAGCTGAGGGACCTGAGGGTTCAGTCTGGAGAAGAGAAGGCTCAGGGGGGTTCCAATGTCTGACAACAGGCTGCCCAGGGCAGTGGTGGAATCACCATTCCTGAAGATACTTAAGACATCTAGATGATGCGGCACTTAGGGACACAGTTTAGTGGTGTACTTGGCAGTGCAAGGTTAAGGGTTGGGCTGGATCCCGAAGGTCTTTTCCTAACCTAAGTGATCATACAATTCTATTGTCTTGATGCATTGAGACCAGCCAGCTTCACCAGAGCTACCGAAGGCTTCCGCACATGGGTACAGCCAGGGCATCCCTCCTCCTTCTCACACACTCCCACAGATCCAGCACAGGTAATGAACACCATAATGAAATGGCTTTAAAGAACAAAGAGTATATAAGGACGAAGTCAGAATGAATCAAAAAACTAACAAAAATAGCATTGCAATTACCTAAACTGTTAAATGAATACAAAGGTACTAAAGTTTTCTGAATGTCAAGTTGACACAGTCTGGTTTTTTTTGTGTTCAGGAAAGGAAACGGGTCCCTTGGGTAAATCTCCCTGCCCCAGGGCTGGGTATTAAAGGCTTTTAGTGATGTCACTGGCTGAGGTCCCTTTGATCTGGGCTGCTGGATGCAGCATACAGCTCCCAGCCAGCATGACCCTGCTGCCCTCCTCCTGCATCCTCACATGGGGCTGGCACAGAGCTGGGCACTGGCAGGGAGGGGAGAGCTGAGCAATTGCCTCTCCACCACCACCCAAACACCACCAGTGCGCCTTTCCATCACAGTGCCTTTGCATCCCCAGCCTGCCACCTCGCCTCCAAGTAGGGCAGAGGAGCAGGGCTGCTGTCTGTCACATCTCCATCACCTTCACCTCACCTGCAGGCACCAGCAGCAGTTTCCTCCTCTGAGGAAAGCAGCTTTCTTTAGCAGCACATTACCTCTCAGCAGAGGCTCTTCCAATGGAGAGAGTGAAACCATTCTTTCAGGGGCAGAGGGAGGATGCTCCCTGCTGGGGCACGCACTGCCAGCCCTATCCTACCATGGCAGCCAGCACCTTGGTGGCTTCACAGCAGGACTGAGAGGTGGTCACTCCCCACACCTACAATGCAAACGCCCAGCTCAGCAGCACCATGCAGGCTGATGTTTCATGCAAGGTCATTTATGACTACGGATACAGACATGTATATACGCATATAGATGTATTTCTGCATTTCTCCTGTGCTTTGTACATATAACCCAGAAACTTAAACAGCGAGATACCAACAAACAAAGCAATTTCTCTCAGACAATTGGCAGAGCTGCCTCCAATGTCACTGTCTCACTACTGACAATAAGAGGCTCTTAAGTGTCCTGGATTTGTACTGCGAGTTCCCCAGTGCTCTCCCCCCACCTTCGCTCCTCTCCCTTGAGCTCCTTCCCATGTTTCTCCAGCAAAACACTCTCTTACGCAAATAAACATGCAGGGAGGCACAAAAGGCATTTTGTCTAGGATTTCAATACAACCACGTAGTTCTCATTCAAATATTCAGCCCCAGCGTTCAGAGATCAAAAGCGCAGCACTGAAATGAGGCGAGGCACAAGCATCCCAAGCCAATAGCTCAAACTTCCCTTTTATGCCTGTTCTGGCTAAGGGAGCAGATGAGGAATCCATTATACCCACCGTGGTGGCTCATTCCCAGGGTGCCTGGGCACTTCCAGCTCTATCACCCATCCCTCCTCCATCTCTGCACAATGCCCCACACGGCCATAGATTACAATAACGTCCATTAAAGCCTCATGAGCCATGCCTGTGCAACATGGGTACTATGAGTTCTCCAGAGAGGTGCAAGCTGGGGCTGGCACATCCTGGACTGAGCAGGGAAAGCTTCCTGTTATCAGGAAGCTGGAGTGGGATCAGGCCCAAAGAAGGGTCCCCGTGTCCTGCACCAGCACCCAGAGAAGCCACAGTTCAGTGCAAAGAGAGGGTGCACTGCCCTGATTCCCTGGTGCGCAGCATGGCCAGCACAGAGGCATCACTAGCACCCACTGCCATGTTCTCCCAGTGGAGCCCTACATGGGTGAAGTGTTCCCTGCCCCAAAACATATCCACAAGCCTCCCTTTCCAGACAGAGAGCATCCACCAGCCTAAACTGCACCACAGGCTCACCTTTGGTAACAGGGACCTCCACAGCTGAGCCTTTTAGCCCTCCTCCTTCCACCTCAAACAGCCCTTTCCCCCATAGGGACCCACATGATGGAGCCCTGGAGCTGCTCTGCTCCTTTCCCCACCTTGGCAGGGAAGGTGCTCAGCAGGAGCCACAGGGTTTGGCATGTTTACTGTACAATATATGAACTCATACCAGTTTTACAAGCCCCTTCTGGCTCAAATCACATTGTAATTCTGAACAGCCTTAAACTCATTTAAATCCCAATAAAAACACTGCCCTGCATTTGCATTTGCCACTCATCAGTCCCCGCGGCTGTGATGACAGCGTTTCCTGTGGAATTGATAAGGCTCAGGACACTGCATTCCAGAAGCCATCCCTCCCAGGCAGGCCTAGAACATGCACTTAATAGGACAATTAAAACAAATAAACAGGTGCAGAGAATGGATCTCCAGACAGAGGATGATACATGGAGCAGTCAGGTGCCAAACCTTCCACAGCAATGTAGGAGAGCAGCAGTACCAATGCTGCAACCTCAGTGTCCCCCTGCTTTGGGACCCCAGCGGAGGATGAGGCCAGGCACACAGCTCTGACAGAACAAGGACCTGCAGGCAGCACTGTGAGGGGCTCTTTAAAGAGGACAGGGAACAACTAACCAAGTGCCAGCAAATACAAGCGCTGTGGATGCTGCGGGAGGCTGGTGCATGAATGGCACAGGCATCCTGAGGGCAGATGGGGACAGAAGCAAGAGCTTGCCCTGGTTTCCCACATTGCCTGGTGTGCGGGTGACAGGGGAGCTGTTGTTACAGCAGCATCACGCTGAGGAAAAGATGCTGTGACTGCATCTCACAGCGCATCCTCCATCCCTGGACCACTGCAAAGCACCAGTCTTGCCCTTCTCTCCTCAACACAGACAAGTGGGGCTTGCTCTGGCTGTGCTGGGAGAAGCAGCAAGGGGCAGACAGGGACCTTGAGAGCCTCATCTCCCATCAGCAAACACAAAGGGTTCTCCCACCTCAACCCAGGCACAACAGGAGCATTAGGTCAGGGCTGAGCCAGCCTTTGCCCATGCCCAAGCTCAGCCTTTCAACTCAGCTGCTCCCACAGCATCCACATGCCCCTCTGCACCCTCCTGCCTTTCCTCCATTTCCAGCTCTACTCCATTCCCAGCCCACTACCCCACTCACCCAGCACTTTATGCCTGGCTGTTCTTGGTGATGACATTAATAAGCTCCCCTGAAACAGTGCGATTATGAGCTATACCCTTCCAGCAATAGAAATACTAATTATTACTGAGATAAATGGAAATATCAATGATGAAAGTCAATATTATTGCCTTCTTTGTTCCTGTTTGTTTTATTTGTAGATGAAAAGACCACTCAACCCAGCTCCCCAGGATGTGGCTGGGAGCTGGAAGAGCTCCTCTTGGCAGGCTCTTCCAGAGCCATGCTCTGATAAGAAATCATACTGCACACACTTGCAAAGGGCTCTCTAAATCAGCAGCTCTGAAAAGCAGGCATTGGCTTTGATTGATTCATAAAACTGGAGCTGCCTCCATTCCCCCACTCCAGCACCAGGCGAGGGAGGATTTAGGGGAGGGGGAAGGTGCAATGTGGGTGGAAGTGATTAATTGCGGAACATGGCACAGCACTTGGGAACACTCCATGGTTTGCCTGGCTTTGATGCTCACGCCTTCATCCTCCTCACGCCTTCATCCCCCTCACCCATGGCTTAGCCACCAAGATGGGAACGGAGGACCCCTCCCAGGCTCTGACACTGATTCTCTCAAGCCCTACAGCAGTGCTGCCACCAGGCCAGCACTCAACACCTACATTGCCTTATTCAGCAAGTCTGCTCCCTCGGTGTATTCTGAGTCAGAGCTGCTGATTTCGGTGACAAGAGACCTCATTTTAAAGCCCCATTAGCCTTGTAGAGCTAGCACAGTTAGAAGCAAGTGAATGGGATGCTAATTTGGGATCACACCTAATGCTTCCTGGAGCATTCCCCTTCACAGCAAAGCAGATGTACTCCCCACCACTGGCTCCCACATATCTGCAAGGAGGGAGCAGTGGGATACACTCAGTGCACAGCCCAGAACACCTAGAGCATAAGGGACACTGGTCTTGCTCCTGGGGCACCCAAGATGTTGCTAAATGGCCTCCATTTTCTTTCCTGTCCTTAGCCCATCACCAGCAAATATTCATGGGAACAAACCAACCCACTGATCCCCATCTCCAAATATGAACACAGTGATCAGCTCCCTGTAATGAATACAAACCAGCGCATCTCAAGACAAGCATTCCTGCTGCCTCCCTCCAACGCAATGAGACCAAGAGCACTGGAAGCCTTGCAGGAGTAATTAGACCAGTTTTTAAAGAGAAATCAGCCTGGCCTGAATATTTCATGGAAGGTAATTTTTTATAAAGCCTTTTTAAAACCCATACCCCCTTCTCCTCCCTTGTGCATGTCAGGGTACAATGAAGCAGAAAGCATGAGCATATAAACCCAAAGAAACAAACTGCCATGCGCACCCAGCTCCTGCTTCTTCCCCGTGTTTAACATTAATGTGACATCCCAAGCTGTGTGTGCACGATGCTATTTGGAAGAGCTGTTTGACTGCTAGAAAACCTCAAGTGCCTCCTAGCCTCTCTAACATGGTGCCACAAATAGTCCCGGATGGTCCCTGCCACGGCCCCAAGCACCCACATGGAATCACAGCACTGAAAAGCTCTCTGGAGCTGCTGGACCACAGCCGTGGCATCCAGGTTTGTAGCAAGGGCAAGCAGCTGCACGCATGGTGCCATCCTTGGGCTGCACAGCCTGAATGCTCATTAGCACTTTGCACAATTAATATTCATTCTTGCAAATGTGCTATCAAAAAACTATGAAGCAATGAAGATCTCTTTCTGTTAATGGCTTCATCGACCCACAGAGAAAGATGCTTTGAAAGAAATCTGGTTTCATCTAGAAAGAGGGAACCAGGTAAGGAAAGGGAATTTAAGGCTTTTCTTGACCCTGCTGGGGGAAGGAGCAGGCCTTCTGAAACAGCACCTACCAGAACAGGCCACAGACTCCTCTCCCTCCATTGCATTCCTTCTCTCACAGCTCTTTCCGACCACCATGCATATAACCACAGCTTTTGGGCCAGTCAAAGACAAGAGTGTCCTGAGTATCCCCACTGTTCCATGCAACCTCCCTGGGAACAGCCCCAACCCTGCTGCTACTCCTACCTCAAACCCCATCATCTGGCCCCCTTAGGGGACAGCACGGGGTGGCAGGAGGGCCCAGGCAGGGTCTCCTGCTGCATGGGCAGCCTGGCTCTGGTGCATTGATTTTCCTTGCTCAGAGCTAGGAGGTTGTTCAGCACAATGAAGTTATCAGGGGAGGCAATGCTTTCCACCTGACAACTTGCATTCCTCCTGCTCAAACAAGTGCTGACTGCACAGTGCAGCACACTCCCAGGACAGACACCTTCTGGTAAGTGAGCTGCCTTCCCATTCCTCCCCTCATCCCTCCTGCATCCTCAGGTCACCCACATCCTCTCCTGCTCCAGGCCACTCTCACCCTGGCCCATTGCAGCATAAGATGGGGACCCTGGGTGCCCCTGTTCACATTTGTAGGCTTTTAACTTAACCCTGATGCTGAAAACTTGCTTTCAAGAAGTGAAAATCCAAGACATTCCTGTGACACAGGGCCTTGATGGAAAACCTGACCTATTGCAAACGTGATTGCATCACCAGAGCTAGCAACACCAGAGGGGAGAGGGAGGACTTTTTTGGGAGCACTTATGGCACATGTATTCAGAGAGGAAGAGACACATCCCTCAGAAACCACATCAGTTCAAAGATTCCCTCAGTTTAACCACTAAAAACTCATGCAGTAAAAATCCACTCAGGTTGAGCCCTGCCTCAGAGCTAAACAAAACCTCTGCCCACATCATCCAGCCCCAAGTCTCACAGTCTCCTTGGGGAGAGGACTTACATGTGCTGCATGCTTAGGCCCAGATGTCCCCTCCCAGTGCTGGGTCCTGTTTCACTGCTTTTGGGCAGGACAAGGGGCTGTGGATTGACCTTGGGGTGTTCAGGACCCAAGAAGTGGCTGCTGCCCATCATTACACTCCATAGCACCCAGCTGCCCTGGGCTTGCACTAGTTGGTGGAGATACCAGGCTGAAACAGACTACACCACCCCCCCTCCATCACCCCAAATTTCCTAGGAAATAAGTCTTTCTCAAAGGGAAAAATCACAAGGAAACCTGAAACCACCTCATCTTATAAATAGTGTTCTTAGCAAAAATCCTCAACTTTTGCAAATGCCACCCTGGGAGAAAATAGCCAAATCTGAACCAAACCAGATGGCTCTCAGCACTTGTTTGTTCAAGGAGGACTCGAACCAGCACAATCATTTCCCAGCTGAATTTTGTTTTAATAGAAGGCCGCTAAGAATAAATGCATTGCAGGGCTTGCTGCTGAGAAGGTGTGAAGAGAGAAAACTGCTATCACCATGGTGCGTCCACCTGCTCCATCAGCCCTGACACAGGGGGAACTCCTCTGACCAAGCATCCTTCACACACAGCTTTCCCCAGGGACCAGCAACAGCAAGGGACGAGTGCCTGTGTCCGTTTCCTGCTTACCATAAAGTGGGAAACAGCAACAAGAAGCTAGAAATACCTCTCTGCAAAGCTGGAAATAGCTCTCAAACAACCCCTCACATGAAGGGGTGAGGGACAAGGTGAGGACAGGCCCCTTTACTGCATGCAGCAGGTTGAGCCTCTGCAGCCTGCTCTTTGCTTTGAGCAAAGAATATGGCGGAAAAGGGAAATTACGTATCTGTGTGCACGAGTCAGTGCAAAAGCCAGCTCTGCCTTGTTCTATTCTGATTCCCTTTCCTCTCAACCAGGCATGGGACATGCCTGCCCCAAGCAGGTGTCCCTCCTTGCAGCACCACTCCTGCGGAGCAGAGATCACAGCACACCCCATCAACTCGTACCAGCTGGGACAACATCCAATTTGAACAATTCCCCCCAGCTCTGGCACATAGGAGATGCTTGAATCATCCCAAGTTGCTTTTTTCCCATTAGGAAGCTGAATTCTGCTCGAGATGCCTTTTTCCTCCCTCGAGGACTGACATCCTGAGAACTGCCTCAGCCCAGTCAGCTCTGATGTTTGCAGGCTCACGCATCGTCTGCATCAAGCTGACAGTTACAGATTCCATATGAGGATTTGTATGTACAGTACCAGCTGGAACCTGCTCCTGTTTCTTTTAACTGTCCCAGCAAAGGCGCTGGGAGGAGGTTGGATCAGTGCGGGCAGCATGGGCGCCGTTTCACAGCAATAGCGACATCTAAAAGCACTGCCTTTTGAGGACCCTCTTGCCTGCCCTCTCCTGGAGGATGAAACCATTTCTGCCCAGCATCCCGCAGGCTGCAGTGTTCAGTTATCCATGGTTCCCTCCACGCGGGCAGCGTTTGGCCCTCACCATGTAATACAAGGCAGAGCAAAGCCACCCACTTAAGCAGAGCACTACAACCATATGACAAAGCCCTTCTTTCTCAACAGTGCCACTGTCCAAACACTCATTTTGGATGTTTCCTGGTGAAACCCTCCCCTGTGCACAACATTTCCTACCTGTTTCAGACACACAGAACAGATCCTGGTTGAAAGCCACATTGCCTCATGCCCCAGGAGGGCTGGGTAGCAGCCCTGAACTACAGGGGGGAGAAGGCATTTCCACCACGCTTATGGCAGCAGAAACCATTCCAGTCCCAGACTCAGCATGACAGAGGTATGTGAGTGTCACATGCTCAGCAATACAACAGTGTCCAAGCTCGTGTGCCACCTACCCAGGTCAGATGAAGGCAGGATGCTGGGCAGTCTGATGCCAGGGGCACGCTGGGCTTTGGCCTCTCCTCTGCTTTCCACTCATGCACTGTGGGCAAAACGATATCACAATTAGGGCTTCAAACCTGGCGTTTGAGAGGCTAACAGGAGGAGGAAGTCAGGAGCTGGGAAGGCTTTTCCCCTCTCCTCCCAGCTCAGCTTAATCTTCATCTGAGCTGGTATTTAAAAAGCTTTAAATCAGGCTGCAACAGAAAAACACAACTACCAAAATTTAGTGGACTTGCTGCTGAAAGGCCCAGAATGAACTGCTTAACAGAAGCCATTTTGCCATGGAAATAGAACAGAGCTGTAGTTAGGCAGAGCATTGATCTGCTGACAGCTACCGGGACAGATTTGGGCCAGAGCACTTGGGAATCATTTGCAGTGATCTCCCAAGAAACACATGCAAAAGCCCTCTGAAAACACTGTTGTAGAACAGTGCTGTGGCTGTCTGCAAGGCCAGATAGCACTCACTGGCCAGCATGGACTCACACTGCCCTCAGTAAGCACCCCCGGGCAGGCGGCTCAGCCCCAGGCCAGCCTCCTGGGTGCATCCCTGTACCCAGCCTTGGTGGCATCAGGTTGTATCAAGCAATGAAATGCATCACACAGGACAGGAATTGCGAAGCACCAGAACTGCAGCAGGGTCTCACAGCTCAGGACCACATCAATGGGGGACACTATGCCATGGACCTGGGGTGTTTGAGGGTCCTCCCACAGATACACTTGGATTTGAAGATGCTGTATTACAGCCAAGGTGAACCCAAAACAGTGTTCAGGACAAAGCACAGTCACACATCCCTGGGGACAAGAGGTTGAGTCCTGATGGATGCCAGGAGCTCCAGAACAGCCAGGGAGATGCTGGAAAGGGGGTACCATGGCTGTGAGCATGTTTGGAAAGAGAACTGTCCCACATTCACCTTTTATACTGCCAGAAACCATTTTCCATCAGGATTTTCACTATTTTGAGGACAAAGTCAAAGCAGCGGACATATTCCTCTCATTATTAATTATTTCTCCAAATCCTGAGTAGCTCCACAAGCACAGGGGAGCCTCAGGAGACAGGAACACTGCTGTGGGACTCTGCCTGCCCTTCCCAGCACAGGGACATAGCACTGGGCTGACCAGGAGCCTCTCTCCTGCTCCTTCCAAAGCAGGTATCAGCCGAGGTAACCCCAGGAAAGCAGACCCAGCTCATTCTCAGAGGTGTTGAGTGCCCTTGGCACCCAATGGCTTCAAAGCCTGGTGCTTGATGCCCCCAGCCCTTGGTTAACTCTCACCCTCACACAGTCTCCACTACAGCAGCAGGGAAAAGATGATTTGGAACACACACGGGGCAGAGAGCAGAGGCAAAGGGGGATGCAGTGCTCTCTCCACCTGAGCCACCCCCTTACACACAGAGCTTCTGCACAGACTGGATCTTACAATGCCAGTTCTCGGTTCGTTGTTTGTTGTGAGGGTTTTTATTCCCATTCTGAGTTCATATGGGGGTTGCAGTCAATACTTAGATCTTACAAAGATCCCCAAAGCGACCAAAATAAACCTTCCTTGTAAAAACTAGGAACAAACCCATGCTTTAGGGGAGCACAATCTGCCCAACATGCCCATAATGCTTCCAAGGACATCTGAGGTCCTAACGCTGCTCAAGAGCCTGCAGAAAGCATGGAAAGAAATGGCAAACAACTTATTTGGTTTACTTATTCATTTTTGCTTTCACACATCACTTCTTCTAAAAGACTAAAACTATGTTTATGAGTTTAACATATTCAGATGGAACAAAAGCTGTTTAGCTGGGAAGGAAAACAACTCCCCCACCCCAAACCTCTTCTGGGCTGGGACCTGCTTTTCAATCTTCCACCCACAGCAAATACTACAAATCCCATTTTAAGCTGAAAAGCAGGGACAGGACCTGTTGGGGGGGCTGTCCTCCACTCCTCCATCACTACCCCCAGCATCCCTTACCCAGATAGAAACAGGGACACCAAGGCTGAGAGCCAGGGGACCATAAAGGCATCTGTGTGTAGGGAGAGCATCCAGGGAGGACAGAAAAGATAAGCCTGCCTTCCTTCCTCTTCCATCAGCAGCTTTTCACAAGGAGGATCAATGCAGTCCACTGTAACTGCACTGTTGATCCATTTTTAATTAATGAAAGAAAAAACTAATCATTGAATTAAACTTCTCATTACTCCAGCTGAATATCCACTAAGTAAATTTAATTACTGTATGAATTGGGTTTCTCCCTGTTTCATTAGCTACTGATAAAGATTAGGGCGGGGGGGAGAAGGAAAGATGAAAACAGAGAAAGAGAATGGAAGATGGGAATATTACATGCAAAAGCAGAGGTAAATGATCCAGCAGGTTTCAGAGGCTTTCTGTAAGGGCATGGGGAAAGACCCTCCCAAGGAGGCTGGAGGGATTCCCCATGGGATAACCCCCTCCTCTAACCCAACATCTTCCACATCACATGTGGAAATGCAGAGCTCCATAAGCATTGCCTCCATGCATCTACCCCACATCCCAGAAGCTGATCCCTGGCTCCAGGCACCTGGCAGCAGAGCTGAGCCCCAGCACACTGCAAGGACTCCTTAAGCATGGAGACCACAGGGACCACCCTCCCCATCACACCCTGAGTCCACCGCCACCAGCAAACCAGCAGGCAGAGGCTTGGGCACAACTGGCTCCCCTCCAAATGAGGGCAGACACTGACTTCAGATCTGCAGCAACCCTGCATCCCCTCTGATCTCACGTAGCTCTCAGCAGCCAGTTTTTGCTTGTGCAACAAAGGCAGCATCCCTGTAACGCTCCAGCAGGGAGCCGGTGCTGACAAAAGCAGGGGAGCACACGAGGATGGATATCAAACACCTGCTGTCCCATCACACACTGAGGCACCCGCCTGGTATTCGCTGTATTTTAAGGCTTTCTGCTGCAGTGGGAGCCCTGCACACCCAGGCTGCCGGGAGCCAGGATGTGCCAGCACCATGCTCCTCCCAGGGAGCCAGGGGTGGATGCGTTCCTGCAGCACAGATTGTGTTTATGGCACAATTCTGGGTCTCTCCTACTCTCCCCACTACGACTCAGCCCTTCAATCCTCCTTCCTGGTGAAGGGCATGAGCCACCACAGAGCAGGTACAGCCCCACACCAGGGAGGAGCCTGGCAACCCCTGCCAAGCACAGCTTCTCCCTTCCAGCACATGCCTCCACATCCAGCACTTGTATGTGACAGCTGATAAAGTCACATTTGGGATAGGCTGGGGGTGGAAAGGGTGTAGTAAATGGAAAGTGCAGCCTCTTTCTCTAGGTAGCTTCCAACATTGCTGAGAACATGGTGGAAGGGCTATCCTGGTGCTCACAGGGATGGGATTTGGCAAGTGTGGTCAGCTAGAACAAGAGGAAACAGTCCCAAGCTGCACCAGGGCAGGTTTAGATGGAGCCGAGGAACAATTCCTTCCCCAAAGGGTGCTCAGGCATTGGAACTGCCCAGGGCAGTGCTGGGGTCACCGTCCATGCCAAGTGTTCACACATCATGTAGACAAGGCCCGCAGTGCCATGGGTTAGTGGTGGCATTGGCAGTGCTGGGGAATGGTTGGACTGGATGAGCTTAAAGGTCTTTTCCAACCCATGTCTCATCCTTATCACCGAGAGGCCAAAAGGAGTCTGTGCAGGCTTCTTCTGCAGCCCCACAGGTAGGATCTTGTTCTCCACAAGGCACAGTCCCTCTGCCTCACATTGGCAGTTTGTGGCCCTCAGTGCCCAAGTGCTGAACTTCTGCAAGCTGTGGTGCTGCTGCGATAGGAGGTTCTCATTCCCATAGCTTTGCTGCACCCGACTCCAAACCAAGCTAAGATGTCTGAACCCATCACTCCATGCTTTGGCCACACAAACCAGAAGGTCCTTTCAGCATCACATTTATTCCTCCCCTCAAATTGGACTCTGAAACAGGTGTCAGGAAAAGCACTGAGATAACAGGCAGAGACGCTGCTCTGGGGGGAGCAAAACGGGGCTGAGTGGGACCTGCCACCCATCTGTGGCACCCAGCAGCAGCCAGGGCACAGCAGGGTACCAGTGGCCACCACCAGACTCAGGGCTCCATCGCATCCCTGGGATGCTCAGCACAGCACGCTCTCCTCTCAGGCACAAGCTTTCTGTTGTAGCTAAAATTAGCTCCCACAGCCTCTCCTGCTATCCCTGAAGTCACTGGTACAACATGTTCTGCCACCACAGGCTCTTCCCAAGCTCTCGCTCAAAAACTCCCCAACAATGTGTAGTACATCCCTTGCACACAGGTTTTGCATCCATCACCTCCCTGCCCTGAGGGCAAAGCTCCCTCCTCCTGCAACCCCGGTGTAAAACCCATTCTGCCACCTTCCAACCCCAATAGCAGCTTATTCTGAGGATAAGGGGTGGGAAAACAGGAGGGTCAGGGTTTGATTCCTTGTTTTGGTGGCCAAATTGAGATAATAAAGGAATTCAGGTTGAACAAAGTGGGCTTTTTTTTGTTCTTTGCTGTATTTTAAACCCCCAGTAATAACGTGGGGCTGAATGAAGCATCTTGTTTGGTCTGAAGTGAAGCTTTCAAGTTGTTTGTAGGTGGCTTCCCCCCCACACTGAAAAAAAGCCTCCTAGAAAAAACTCAAACCGAAATGTCATCTCAGAACAGATGGCTGAAAGGTTTCATTTGGAAAATGTCAAAAATCAAACTTTTCAGTGTTTCACTCTTTTTTTTTTTCCCCCAGCCAAAACCACTTGCTAAATACAACCTGAATTCGTGAGCTGCTTCTGTTGACTGAAACCTAAATTATTTGGTGCATAAGCTGCTCGCTCAGAGCCTGTTTCGCAGGCCTGCTGTGGCGAGGAGATGCACATGGAACAACCAGGGAAGCAAACCCTGGTCCTTCACCATAAGGAAGGAAAGCAGAAGCCCAGGGACTCACCGTGGCAGCAGAGCTCTGCAGCTTCGTTCCGGGTGCTGGAGGGGCTCCCTGTGCAGCAGAGGAAGAGTGGGGTGCTGCAGCCCCAGGCGGGATGGACAGCGTGGTCCTGCCCCTCTCATGGGACCTACAGCACAGCAGCGGAGCACCTCGCTCAGCCCTGAATGCGCAGCCCTGCAAGGGGAGGATGGGGAGAGCATGAGAAGGTGCTGAAGGGAGAAACACGCAATTGGGGCAGAAGGAGGTGTTGGGGGCTGAGGCCAAGCAGAGTTAAGGGATTAGGGCAGGGTGGTGGCAGCAAGCAGCCCTGGCTGGTGTCAGGTCTGTTCCCTGGCTCCACTCTTCCCACCATGCATTGGTTTCCATTGCCTCTCACCCTGCTCAAGGTGCACTCGCCCATCTGTTTGCTAGCACAGGGTTTTCCATGCCAGTGGCCACACAGGAGAAGCAGCAGCAAACACAAGCCAAGGGACCATCTCCAGAGGGGTTTGCTCACTCTCCTCCACACACAGCCATTGATCACTGCAATTAGCCCATGACAGCATTGACAGTCATCAAGGGAAGCTTTGCCCACCGGATCTCTCTTGCTCAAGGAGAGCTGATGTTTATCCCAGAGCTGGTCAAAATCAGACCCTAGGGATGAGGTCTAACCACCATCCCTACACCGAGGTGACTCCATCCCTACACCCTACATGAGGCCTGTGCCCTAGGTGGGTGTCTAGGTGACAATGCTGGAGGGCAGTGAAACCACTGAACCACACACACGCAGCTCCCACTTTCACCAAGCAGGAATCAGGTTTTGATTGCAACGTTCACAGCCCAAGAGTTTTCAAGCACAACCAAAATCCAGCAGCCCCAAATTCTGGCCTGAATTCAGGGCCTCAGCACACAGGAAGCAAATGGAAATATACAAGACTTGCTATTGCTCCCCAAAGAACTGCAAGATTCCCGGGTGCACCAGCAGAGAAGCAAAACAGGCCAAAATCAGGAGGGCATTCCCAAGAAACCAACCCCAACCTTGAATCCAACCCAAAGTCACGGGTATAAAAATGTGGTTTATGTTCCACAAGAAGCCAGGTAAGGAAATCACACACCACAAAATCCTATGAAAACAAGAGCTGACGCCTAAACCCAAAATCCAGTTCAGGTTAGAAACTCCATTTCCTTCCCCCTTTTGCCTGTGGCTCAGCTCAGGGGCAGCAGCACCAGGACACTGCAGGAGCATCACCCTTCCAGCATGAGCATGCACCTCAATGTCAAGGCTGGTGTCAGGAAACCTGTTTCCAGGAGATCACTAGCCCGATTGCTAGATGAAAGAGGATTAGATGAAGCTTAGACTAAGCATCTCAACAGTATCAACCCGTAAGATGATGCTCAGCCGCTGCTACTGCTAAGGTAACACAGAGACAGATTTATCTGCTAGGAGAGAAAAGCCTTATTTCAGAGAGCCCTCCTCAGCATGGAGAGGGGGATTTGCCAGGTCCTCAGCATGTCTACAGGCCAGGGCAGACCAGGCTGCCCACAGGCAGGGCTCTGCCGGATGGAATCACATGGAATAAGAGGCAGACCTGCTCCAAACTCAAGCCTCCTCCAAGCTCAGGGTGGGGAAAGAGGAAATTAAGCCCATCTGGTCCTGAAAACATTGTGCTATAGAGAGGTGAGGAGGCTGCAAACCTGAGCTCTAAGGAAAACAAAAGCACCAGAGCCAGCCAGCAAGCTGCCCATCAGGGAAGGCATGCTGTGTCTCCAGCTCTCTACTGCAGCAAGTGATCAGCCAGCACTAAAACCAGCCAGTTTGGGTGTATTTAATAGAAAATATCTCTCTTTTCCCTCTCTAAGCCCACTTTTCATTTTAAGAATCTCCTCACCTTTTTCCCTTTCCCCAGTCCAGACTCTGCTGTCAAGCCCAAACATTCACTGCATTTCTGCCATATGCATCAAATGAATCATTCAGAACCAAACTGAATCTTTAGGTTTTTCCCCTTCTCCCTTGAAGGGAGGATGCTAAACCATGCAGGAGCCTGGAAACCCATTTGTTGCCCTGTTCCTACTAAAAGCCGGGGCAGCAGAGGGGTGGTTGGGAGCAGAAACATGGGAGGTAGTGGCCAGGGGGGAATTTAGAAGTGCTGCTGCCAAAGCCTTCATCCCAAGAGATGGTTGTAACAAGGAAGCAGAATGGGATCTGGCATGGGGAGACAGGGAGCTTTAGGACAGGTCCAGAGCATCACTCAGGTTTACCTAGAACCAAGCCAGCAAATGAGGCGAGGCAGGTACAAGGAGGCAAATCCAGCATCATTGAATGGGGCAGGAGGACCTGGTCCCTCATGTTTGCAAGGAATGGAAACTGAGATTTAGCCAAGAGTATTTATGAGTACTGAGGAAAAGAAAGCCATGCCACAGGGAATAATGGGGCTTTCTTGTGGCTGGCAGCTGAATGGAATAAATCTATCCACTGGGCATAAATTGCTTAAGCAAAAAATACCTCTCAACTTGAATACTTTGCAAGAAAAATAGCAACAAAAAAAGGCAAGCAAACTCTGAGCCTTCATCATTTCTCCCCTAAAGGTCAGAGCTGTTACTTTCTTCTGTGAGGGAGAAAAACCACCCTTTACTAGTGAGTTTAGCCAAAAGCAGTGAAACACTGGGGGAGTGCCTCCCTGCCAGGACGTCACCTGCCTGGCTGGGTTAGGCTAAATCTATTTAACAGGGAGTTATCCTTCAAAAGCAAGTTGTGGGATGCTGGGGCAGAGGGGCAGCCTGGCACTTCAGTGACAGGCTTAGACAGGGCAAGATCCCTGAGCCATGCTGGGAGCATCTGACCCCAGGATCCTGCTGCTGTTTCTGGCTGGCTCTATCTCCAGGAGCAGACCTGGCTGTGGTACCCGGCAGGGATGGAGCAGAGGTACCACAGGGGCAAGGCAGACATCAGCTCCTGGGGCTACAGCAGACAAGGACAGCAGCCTTGAGAGCAAAGGATCTAAAAGCCTCTGGTTATTATGCAAAGGCTGTGCTAAGGTTGCTGCTTTAGTGCACTGCAGGCACTAAATTAAGGGGACATTTACAACCCACAGTGCAGAGAAGCAGCTGCTAAAGGTGGCCACGGTGAGTGACTTTCACCTCTGGGTGAAAGACTCCGTGATATCTCAGACATGAAGGACCAAGATGAGAAAACAAGTCCTTCCTTCCTTCCACCTACTGCCCTGCAGGTGGTGGGCGATGCCAGCACACCTCCAGGCACACAGGGCAAGGGGGGACCAGTAGCAACTCGCTCTGTGTCAGACAGCATCTCCAATACTGCCCTGTTTGGAAGGGATGCAAAGCCCATGGGATACTGAAGTTAGGTCCAAGCAGCAGAGTTGTGCTACAAACTGCACCTCCACCACCAGGCCAGCACTCAGCTGGAGCAACCCAAGGGACCTGCTCCCCAGAAGTGAAGTTCCCCCAGATGATGCCATGCCCAAGCTCCACAGCACAGATCAGCAAGGCAGAATCCAGAGCATCAAGCCTGGTGGCAAAACAAGCCCTGGTGCCCAATCAGCTTTCTGCACAGCCCTTGTCAGCAAAGGGGCGATGCAGAAGCCAAAAAGGGGGTCATACAGGGTGAGAGCTCCTGTGGGAGCAGCCAGGACTGCTCCCTTCCTGCTCCACAGCCATGCCAAGCCCAGCACACCAGGGCTTCCCACCCAGCACTGCTCCTTCCTCCCCTCCTTGCCCAACAGGAACAGCCAACTTCAGCACTGGCCAAAGTGCTCAGTGTACCATGGATGTACCACACTGTGCTCAGCCACACAGAGCAGGGGATGGCTCACGATGACAGCTGGCATAGACCTGTCCCAGGCCAAGGAACTGAGGCTGGAGGCAGTCACCTCCTGGAAGGGGCTGAGGGGAAGCAGAGGAAGATAAGGCAAAAGCAGAGATGAGCCAACACAAGACGCAAGACAAGGAGAAAGGGATCAACTCAGCTCCACAGCACAAGGGCAGGAGGGCGCAATGAGAGGGGATCTCAAGGTCACAGTGCAACCAGCACATGCATTGGCTGTTGTCAATAATTCAGTGTGCTGGGCTGTGAGCGCAAGTGCAGAGGGGCTGGGGCTCCCACCTGAGCAGAGGGAACAGCAGCACAGGTGGGAAGGCAGTTCTGACCAGGACCACAGGGTGCTGGGTGCCAGGGAGATGGGCCCACTGACTGCCCAGACAGCACACACAGCACCCTGCTTGCACCCCTCACTTGGAGATCCTTTAGGGAACGTTATTTCCATGAATGAACAGCCAAACCCCTCCAAATCCAGGGTGTTTCCTGCCTGTAGGCATTTACAGCCAATGTGACCACTTCCTGCAGTGGGAGCTGTTTGCTTGGAGATGCCATGTGTTGGTGAGGTCTGAACACTCAGTGACAGGGACCAGCCCAGGGTTGGTCCATGATCCCTCACACAGATTATGCACCCCAGAGCAGGATGCCAGCAGCACCAGGCACTTCAGGAGCACCAAAGGATTGCTCCCAATGCCCCAGCTAGGAACAGGGATCTGCCTGTGCAGCTCCATGAGACCTTTACTGCCTGCCAGCAGAGCCAAGACCCTGCAGCTCCCGTGTCTTTGGGAAACCATGTGCTTGAGTGCACCCACATTTACTGCACTGACAAAGGAATCCAAAGGGGAGAATTTCTGGCTTCTGTTGCACAGCCAGCCAGAGCAGTGCATCATGAGTGGTCTCATTTGGCCCTTAAACACGCAATAGGTGGAATTCAGAGGTCCTGAACTCGTCCTAAAGATTAGCCCTGAACCTGGAGGTCTGCCCAGGAGCCATCTCAACCCAAAGCTTGTGCAAGAGGCCCTGAGGTGAGCATCCGATGAGCCCTGGGGAAGTTGAAGTCACAGCCAAGGCCAGTTACAGGAATAGAGTTGGCTTGGACTGAGCAAATCTAACCTTCCATCACTCTGCAACCAGGCATACATCCTGCAGGCCAGCTGGCTGCCATGTCAGTGCGCCTCCCATCCATTTCAAGTGTCCCAATGACACCAGTGCTTCACAAGGCTAGATCAAGAAACCTTGGGAGAGTTATTATCCAAAGGCAGGTGGCTGGACTGGACCCAAATCTCAGGCAAGTCATTAAAATGATTGGCATTTCTTTGGAAAGAGAAGTGCTGTGCTGTACCTGCCATCCATCCCTGAAAACTATTCTCTGCACAGCCACAGAGCTGGATGCTCCTTTAAGGCTACATAAGTTCTTGAAGGCTGATGAAGCCCATCCTCACCTGCAGCTCTGGGATCAGCCACCTGCTGCAGGCTCCAAAACTGGAGGGTTTTGGCCAAGATGCTCTTCATGAGCACCATGTTATACCACATCTTGGCAGCTCTTGCTGCAGGATCAGGGATCGGATACTCAGTCACGGGGATGAGTGTTGGATTCCTGGTCTGCATTGCCCCACAACTTGAATTTCACCCCCATAGATTATGCATAGTCTATTCTAAGTGGGAACAGATAGTCACAAAGCTGCTTTTGCTTCAGATCTGGGTTCAGGTCCTATCCAGGCCCCTTTGCTCCTACGGACCCAGTAACACTGCCAGCCAAGAACAAGGTATCGCTCTTTCCCTTTGACTACACATGCTAAAATTCAAGCTTCTGTCAGAGCAAAGGAAACCAAACCCAGCAGCATTTCCAGGTAAGCAGAGCACACGAGCAGCTACTGAATGACACCAACCACATCTGCCTCTCACCAGGCAGCTCCGACATCCTCCCTACCAACATCTCTGTCACTGCTGTGCCCACACAGGGGCAAGGACCCAAAACCCAGCTCTCAGATTAACAGAGTGAACATCAGAACAAGCCCTGCCTCTGTGATGAACCAGCACATCCCCAACAGGCTGCGCCTATTTGCTTCAGCTCAACCACATTGCCCCAAGGGCTGGCAATTGAGGATTCACAGATTGAGGACATTGTGTGGCTTCAGGGTTATTTTGCCTGGATACTGGATACACTCACCCCTGGGGAGTGAAAGATCCAGGAATCTCCAGGGAACCAGGGCAGGTCATTCAGTTTTATGTCCTGACTGTACCCAACCCATGCCAAATGCTCAGCTGGGGCACCAGCATGGAAGCTGCCAGGCTTGCTGTGCCGAGAAGTTGAACTGTGCTTAGATAAGGATCCCAAACAGGGTCAAATCTGCATTTAATACCTATTATCCTAACATCTACCCATCTGTCCACTTCCCTCACTCGCCTGTAACTGCAGTGTGCCAGGGCTGCCTGATATCAATGGCACTTTAATGTCATCATTCCCAACTTATTTAGAGCAATTAGGAGGCAATGAGCACACGCCGGGGGCCAGGATGCACTTGAATAGCATCCAAGGGTTACCGCAGTATCGCAGGAGACCTTCAGATGGAATTACCAGCCTGCAAAAAAACTTAAATCAAAAGGCAGGTGATCCCCAAAGGGAGGATAGGTTCTTCTTGGTCCTATAGGTCCCTTTGTAATTTGAAATCGGTTGACAGAAATATAAAGAGATGATGTTCCTCATTTAATTACTGAGGAGACAGCATCTCAGGTTGGAAGACAAAGACAGATGCTTTGCCTGGGCATCTGGCTGGGGAAATGGTCAGGGGAGCAAGGCAGGATTCCTGGGAGGTGCATTGCCTAAGACACTTCAGGCAAGCAAGCTCTGCCACTTCCTGGGAGCAGAGGTAAAACAGGGAGCCATTTTGGGAAAGCTTAGCCAGAGGCGCAAAAGGCTGCTTTTCCTGAGTGATTCCTGCTGGATATAAGGAGCACTGCAAACAAGCTACCCAAAAAAGCCAGCCAGCCTGCAAAGCGTGGCTTCCCAATGTCCCCATTTCATGCAATACAGGTGAGGTGCCAAAGGAGGGGACAGCTCCTCACTTCTGATTTAGCCACATGCCCACACTCCTCCTGCACAGCTCTTTAAATGCTGCCTGCGTGAGAAAAAGCAGTGGCCTATTTTTTCCTGAGCAGCTCAGCACAGCGCACAGGTCTTATTTAGGATGCTTCAGACACATCCGGAGGGACTTTGGGAACAGTCTGTGGAAGAAGACTGAGTGGGCATCCTGAGTCACTTCATTGCTTACAGAAGTGTACACGAGCATCTTCCATTTGAGCAAAACTCAGCACGGCTGGCGCTGACTCCAGGGACCAGAGGGAAGTGCATCTTCTCCAGCATCCTCCACTGATGCAGAACAGCTGCACACCACCACTCTCATACAGGCTTACCAGAAGAGGGATCATCCCCCATGGCTATGATCCAAACCTCTGATCCTGGCAATTCCTCCACAGCACAGGAGGAGCCAAGAGCTGCTCTAATCTGCTGAGGGGTGAGGGGCTGTGGAGGAGATTAGCTTCCTCCCAAGGAGGAGAAAGCAGAGCAAGACATGTGAGGGGAGAGGTGTGCGCACATGTGTGTGCATGCCCTGAAGAGATATGATTACAGCTGGCTGCGAAGCGAAGCTCAGAGCTCCTTGCCAAGAAGCCTGACTCATGCAGGCAAATCAAGCCAGCACCATCCGCTGCACGTGGGAAAAGGAGATAAGCACAGGAGTTACAGGAGACCCTGGAACAGAGACACAGCCTTTACCTTGAGCCCTGTCCTCAAGGAAGCCACTTTACACTATAAAACCTCTGTGTGAGGATCCCCATGTGCTGGGGCTGAAAAGGACCAGTGAGAGGCAAGGACATGCCCTGCTGCAGGAGGGCCCTCATGTTACCCTTCCTCATGGACACTGGTAAAAGGTGCTGGAAGCACAGAGCCCCTGCTCATCCACCCAACAGCACAGCCCTCTGATGTCCTTCCAGGGGACCTCTGTCCCCATCCAGGACACAACAGGCATCATGGGCTCCCTTTGCTCCCCAGGCCTCACCTTCACGTTAAGCCTGGTCACAGCAGCACCACACAATGTGAACACCAAAGTACCTGCTGGGGGTTCAGATACAAGCATCTGAGCAGCCTCAGAAGCAAGTCCTAGTCATTACAGCTGCAAAATTCTAACTGCTCCTTGTCCGGCACCACAGTGACCAACAGCACTTTCACCTTTATCCCTGAAGGATTTTATCCCCCAAAAGAAGACTCACATAGTGGCACCCAGCACAGGCAATGCTATTTCACATGCAATCAGCAACCACGTGCATAGTAACTCCCTGGGAGAGCAGGGGGAGGGGGTCATGGGAATGCATGGAGAGCACCAAAATATGAACTGCTAATAAGATGTATTTTCAAATGTCATCAAGTTATGATCTATTGATCTCGCACCAGAAGCTTGGCTTTTTCCTGGGTAATATTAATCTGTGTCACTTACATGTTCTGGCAACTTCAGATGGAAGGAGTGCCACCACACTAAAACTAGCTGTTATACTTATTAACTCACAAGGTGCTGAAGAGCCAACTCCAAATCACAGCAGTTTAACCCATGCACAGATAGGCTTAAGCACCTGTGCAGCAGGGTGGGAGAGGGGTACAAAGCTCTGCTCCAGAGGTAATACCGCTGCCCAGGAACAGCCTAGAAGAGGCAGATTTGGGCACAGCCAGGAACATGAGCGAAGTTCTACCCCAAATCAGGGGACTCCCAGGGAAGAAAGTGTTTCCCATCCAATCCAACACACAGCTACAGCCTGACAGCCCCCTCAAGCTGCTGGAGGGCTGTGACTCATGGGTGCCCCTGACACCTCCTAGTCTGACTAAAGCACCTGCAATTCCTCACAGGGGTCACCCCAAAACCAAGAGCATGATCCTGGTGGGAACTCTAGAAACAATTTGTCTGGCAGATGGTTTTTGCAGGAGTTGAAAATGCTCCAATGGGCCTTTGGCCAAGCATTTGAGATCCCTTTCAAAACCAAGGCCAATCCATAGTCACTTCTAATGATCCCATTGACTGTTTTTCACTGAGTGCTAACAGAGACAAGTTGTCTCCTTTAGGCCATTATATCATGGCTGAGAGCATCAAGAGGGGAAGATGATGGGCTTGGAGAGGAAGAACATCCTTCCTTTGCTCCACTTCAGCTGCTAATAGGCATGCCAGAGCTCTCTGAATAGCATTACATTAGTGCTGCATTAAAGCAATAAAGCCTTAAAACAACAACATTACATGTTTACTGAAGTACATGTCACACAAGACTGTCCCCTGGACACCACAAGAAAACATGCAATAGCAAAGACTAGGGCGGCAAAAAGCCCCAGGCTGTGCAGACATCCCCAGCGCCCACAGCCAGGGGTAAGGCACGCACACAGAGCACAGCAGTGGGGTAGTGATGGGATAATCCAGCCATTGCATTTAACCAAAGACAGCAGCATAAAACACTCCCCTCTGGCGGAAACATGGGCAAACCCCAACCACGGGGCATAGAAGCTGCAGAGAAATTAGCATCCAGAAGAGGAATGCAGCATCCAGGACAAGACCTGCTGCTGTGCCAGTGCATGGCCCTGCCTGCCTGGCACTCACCCACAATTTCCCCCTGCTCCTTTGTTTTCACTTCCAGCACTTCAACATTTTCACTCCTAAGCTCAATGAATTGTCATTTCCAAATGCCTCTTGCCCACAGGAAAGGGAACTGCACAAAGTGCTCTTTGATACTGTCCAATAACCACCATTGTGGCACAGGGCTGATACGGAGCCTTCAGCAGTGAATTGTCATGATTTCAGTGGGATGAAATAAGTGATTTTAAGAGACCTTTCTCTTCCTCTGCTCCCAGCACCTGGCAGGCTGCAGCATGCTTCCGCAGCCAGGCATATGGAGAGATCACTGGGCCCTGCTCTGCCACCATGAAGAGCCATCAAATGCACCTTGGCTGGAGAGGCGAGGTCCCCACCAGCCAGTGGCCCATGGCAGATGCGCTGCGACAGAGGTGGACAAGTAGAAGGGGTCAGAGGCAGAAAGGTGGACAACCCCTGCACTAGTACTGGGGAAGTGGAGCAAGACTGATCACTTCTGAATGAATGCTTGCCCATGCCCTCAGAAAAGGCAGATTTCCTTAATCAGCACAGGTTTGGAGAGCTTTGCCCTTTTTGGCAAGGAGGAGAGGCTTAGGTTTCACCCACCCACCCACAGGTGAGCTGCCAGAGGGGCACAGAAAAGCCAGGTACACATCTGACTCTAAACACATCTTCAGCTGCCCGCAAGCAGGGATGAGCCAGAGCCCCTCGCACCCCACAGGACCAAGCACCCTCCAGGATGTCTGTGGTCCCTGCCTGCTACTGCTGTGACACCCGGAACACAGATCCAGAGCATGACACTGAAACTGCATCAACCAGTAGCCCACCCATCCTGCTGTAGGGATGATGGCAGGAACCTGCAAGCAACAGTCAATACAACAGCCCAACCACAGAGGCAGCTCTCCATCCACAAAGAGAAAGCAAATCCCATCTTCTGAAAACTCCTTCTGGAGGGGGATTTTACCAACACAGCTTGCTCAGGTGCAAACAATGGGCAAAATCAGAGGTGCGGACATGCCCCATGCTCTGGGCAGGGCATGCAAGCCATGAAGAGCCAAGCTGCCCCTTCCCCTAGGCACACAAGAGGGGCTGGCAGCGAGAGATGCAGCGCTTGAAGAGCTTTGTGAGTTACTGTCACATCAAACAGCTCTGACCTTTTCAATGTTCTCTATTTTTATTGGTGGCCCATTCCCCCTCCATCCCCACAGGCTCATTAAACAGCAAGCAGAGCCCACAGCAGCTCCAGCAGCCAATGCCACCACTCAGCACTGCAAAGGTCAGAGGCACCAAGGTTGAGCAGAGCCACCTCGGGAGGGTGCTTACAGCAGGACAGGAGCACTCCTCATCCAATGCAGGCTGCACACCAGGGCCTGCTTCACAGGGATCTTCCTGCTGTGGGGGTCCTGGGGGAGCAGGACCCTGATCACACACACCTGCTCTCAACCACACCAGCCCACTGCAAGAGGACCGCCCATGGGCATATCACAGGGGTCACACGCCACAATACAGGAGGGCACAAGCTAAGGATGTGCTTCTACAGCACAGCATAAAGGGAGGCTACAGAAGCAGCCACAACTCTTGTGATGGAGCCCTGAGGCTCCACTCAGGTGCTGGTAGTAGGGAGAGGAGCAAGAACATCTCCAAGAGCCTCCAAACACTGGATATGGAACCACTCCAAGGTGATTAACTTCCATCTTTAGTAGATGTAAGAGGAGACTGTGCAGAGTCCAAGCCTCCCCCAAGGCATTTAGGGGAGTGAAAAGAAAATCAGCCCTGCTAGCAGGCTGCAAGGCAGGCAAACACAGCACAACTGCTTCACTCACAACCTTCGGGTCAACCGGAGCCATCTTACATCAAATAAAAGCATGATACCTCCTCCCTAGAGACCTGGCACCCCCTCTGCCTGCTCCAGAGAACAGAGAGGCAAGGGTGAGCCCCATGAGTTAACCTTCCTCCTGAACAGGACCATGGGGGGATAACACACATCAACCTGGCCTGGCTCCCCAAGTTGGTCCTTAACACACCCAGAGCCGTGAGCACAGCACACTGAGAAAGCCCAGCTCCAAAGACATACACTGGGAACTCCAACCAAGGAGCTTCTGAACAGAGGTGGCAGGAAAGCCAGAGCTCAGATATCAGCCCTCTCCTATGGACTCAAAATTCACCAGGTGGCTCCAGAAGCACATCCCTGGACATGAGGGTGCAGAAGGGCTGGTTTCTCTTCCAGGAAATGCAAGGCAGAAGCAGAGGGTGCCATCCCTCATGGGTCACAGGCTCCAAACTCATCAGGCAGAGGTGGGTGCTGCAGCCAGGTCCAACAACAGCAATCAACCAAGTCCAGATGCCCCATGGGCAGGCATGCAGGAGCAAAAGGAAGCACACTCACCCATGCTGAAACTCAGGAGAGAAATGAAACAGCCAGCCCTGAGCTTAAATATGGCTGGAGAGGGTGAGGTGAAAGTTCCAGGTGGGTATGCTCAGGGCAATTAAGGCCTTCAAGCAATTAGCTTGACCTACAGCAGCTGGGCTCCTGGTGTCCACCCTCTCCTCCTCCATACGGCAGAGAACAACCATATTGTGGCAGCATGACTAGACAAAGTGACGGAGCAACCTGCCTGCTGAGGGGTTCTGTGTGCCCCCAACTGCCCCATGGATACACCCCGGCTTTCTACTTGTCCATAAATGTTCAAAACCAGGGGAAATACATGGAAAATGCTTTATCAGCACATAACACCAGAGCGAGCACTGCCAGGGCTGCGAGAGGTGGTAAATGCTGCTCCATGGATTTCTCCTTTGTCAATATGAAAACACAGGCAGGAAAGAGCCCAACCCAGGCAGGAATAAAGAAGCAACAGCAGAAATACCCCAGGACAGAGCAGCCCTCAGGGTGAACATCAAGGGTTAAACACTGCACCCACAAATGGGGAGATCACAGCTCTGGCAGCACATGCTCTGAGTGTTCTAAAACGACGTCAGGTTTTTAGGAGGTTCATTTTTTTCACTGGATCTGGGCAAGGGAGTGCAGTGACATTGGTGACAGATGGGATGGAAATATTTTGGTTTGGGAAAAAATATCTTCTTTGGAGTCACATGCACACAGAAAGAAAGGAAAGCAGTTTAACCCTTCCGGTCCCCTCCAGGGATGAGCTGTGGCAGGGCAGCAAAGGGTTGAATCCCCATGGGCTGCAGGGGCAGAGCAGGGCAACAGAGGCCAAGGCTGGAAGGAGCAGGGACAGGGGGTTTCTTCCCTGAAAGGCAGTGAAAGCAAACGGCACTCATCCCTCCCTGTTAAACTCATGTGATCTTGCTTGGGAATGGTGTTATCCCCACAGGATAACAATGGCAATTCCCAGGATCCATATCATCACCTTTCTTTGGCCAAGCCCTACCCTCAGCCCAGGGATGCTAGCGGCCCTTGGACAGCATCACCCATGTGTTAGAGCAGGGATGGGCTTTGCAAGAGCTTTGCTTGGACTGCAGAGACCAGGAGCATGGGAGTGATGAAACCTCGGGAAGATGAGCTTTATCCTGGAAAGCGAAGCCATGGAGGAGTTGCATTTGCCCGGCAAGGGAGTGGAGAAGGGAGGGATGAGGGGCAGGGGAGGGAGTTCGAAGGAGTTTGCCCTTGTGGTGAAACAGGCTGGAGATGAACTCCCACCGCTGCTGTTTTGACAGCCCAAACACAGTCGCTCGCACAATATCTCTGTCTTGTTAAAGGTAATTACAGTTCTTCCTGTGTAATGAGATGGTTTTTAAAGGCCATTCAAAAGAAATTTTCTATAATGAGGTTAAGGGTTTTATGGTGTTATACATCAAGGGAGCTGGTAATTGGTCGGATCCAGACAGCATCCTGAAGCAGGGAGATAGGAGGTTCTGTGAAGAATAGGCTAGTGCAGAATGCAGTCTCCAAAATGTTTTGGGTCTGCAGAGGAGGGAGAATAAAAGTAGAGGACGGAAGAAAGAAAAGAGAAAAGGGTTGGATGCTGCCAGCTCCTGTAGCACTACAGTGGCTTCTTCCACGTTGCTTGGGTGGGTTTGGAGGAGCTTCAGGAGAGAGGGTAGCAGATCCCTTAGGATGGTGGTTCTGGATGGGAAATGCCGCTGTGCCGGTTGGTGCCGGGTGGCAGCAGGCAGGGACTTGGCTGAGGGATCTGGCTGATCCAGGCTTGCAGGCACCCCCGCCTGCTCCATCTGGAGCGAGGGAGAGCAGAAGGCTCTACCGGCACAGGGATGTCCCCGCTGCGCACCAAGGCGCATCGTGGTGGGATGGATACCATGCAGTGAGGTGCAACCTGCTCCTGCCTCTTGCTTCCCCACAACTCATCCCAAGTCCCTCCCCCAGCCTGCGCAGGAAAAGCCCCGGCAGAGCTGTCACCCTGCCCTCAGATCAACCTTTCCCAGTGGATTGCTCCTTGTTTATTATTGCTGCTACTCCCTCCTGACATCTCTGCTCTTCCAGAGCAGCGCAGCAGCGGGATTATCATTCCCATGTGTTCAGTGGCAGCTCCCTGAAGGCTGGCAGCATTTGCCTGTATTTAGAAGCAGCTGATGGTGGCTGAGACAGGGTGAATAACGGAGCAGAGCTTGGAGAGTGGCTATTTTTGTTCCACCCCAACCTGCGAGCCCTAGGCACTAGCAACTTCATAGCCAAGCTTGTTCTCTTGGGAGCTCGAGCCCACTTGTTCACACTCAAGAGGCAGGAGTGGCAGTGGAGAGACAAGTACCTGAACTCTGGGAGGCTTAAGTGCTCTTCTGATTGAAAAATCAGCCTTTAGATGTGTGGAGGTTCACCCAGCACTTGTGCCGGCAGTGCTGAAGGAGTTGGAGGAGTGTGCTGGTGATGGCAGGGGAGGGTGATCTTTGCATTACTCTCACCTCTGCTGTGAGGATTGCTGGCTCGGGTGCTTCGGGGCAATGGCTGAACCCCAGCTTCCCTAATAAACCTCAGTTTTCCCTCAGCACATCAGCTGTACCTCTGTGAACTTCAGAAGATGTTTGAATAGGGGCTTTTTTCCTTTGCTTTAGTTTTCCTTGGGGTTATCTGCCCGCACATCTGCTTTATAGCCCATACATTGCCCTTAGCAACAGCCAGGCCCAAGCTCTGGATTGCAATCTCGTGTCTCAGTGGGCCTGTGGAATCGACTTCCCAAGGGACAGACTCATGCCAAGAGCTGGAATTCAAGTCCTTTGAAAGCCTGGCACAGCTGGAGGTGGGAATTTGCAGGCAAATCCTGCAAAATCCCAGCAGATGCAAATTCACACTGATGCAGTGTGGCTGGAGGAGGCTTGAAACCACACTGAGCGTACTTGCAAGATGCCACCAGTCGCTGGGTAACACATACTGGAGGAGATGCATTTCATATCCTGCCTATTTATGGGTTTTAAAGACCAATTAAATATTAAAGGCATTTATCACGGATTATCACTGCCCTGAATGTAAGAGCTGGGATGGAAGTGATGCCAGTGCATGTGGTTTCAGCAGGGAGGTGCAAGAGGAGCCAGGGAGCACCGTGGGTACATGGGTGGCCCATGGGGTTCCAGGGGGGACATATCCCCACCTGGGATTGGAAAGCTCCTAATCACTTACCAAACCCTTTCTCCTCCCCAGTCTGGAAACCTGAAATCACAGCCACTGCCTGCCTAGAGCCGGTTTGGGAATCTGTCATTTTGTCAGGTACTGTTTTCATCAGTAAATACCAGTTTGTTGAAATTCAAAGCCTTCCAAAAGAGGATCAATTGTGACAAATTACCCACTTCACAAAAATCCTGGAAGAGGCTCAGAAGGTCAAAATGTCCCATTTTTGACACATTCAACATGAAAGAAAATCAATTTTTAGGTTAATAAATCTAAGGTAATTTATAGTTTTGCAAAAAGAACGAGGAATGAAAAGCAACTATTAAAATGTTTGGAAATTATTTCTAAAAAACCCTTTTCAGTGGAATCAAAAGGGGATTTCAAGAGCTTTTTCCTTTTACTGCTACTGGAATTTTACATCTCTGTTCCTGTAGCTGGTGGGAATTCATTTCTCTTCCAGCTCAAGAATTGCAGGGGTGGGGAGATGCTTCCTTGGCTGGTTCTGGTCTCGCTAACATGGCCTCAGATGGATTATTGCTGTTATTGACATGACAACAGATGCCGGAGGCCTCCGCTAAGCTCCAGTGCCCAGGAGGCTCCGGGTGAGCATGTCTGCAGACATCCATCCCTCTCCCCCTTCGAGTGCCAGCCCTGCCACAGAGGGTGAGCAAAAAACAAAAATCAGATGCAGCTAAGATCATAGAATCATAGAATCATAGAATAGTTAGGGTTGGAAAGGACCTCAAGATCATCGAGTTCCAACCCCCCTGCCATGGGCAGGGACACCTCACACTATGCTTTCCTTGCCCTCCTCATCCCTCTCAGCCTGGTTAGATGCAGTTGCGTCCCCCCAGATCTGCAGCATCAGGGGCTGGTACCCAGTGTAAGAAAGCCAAACCTCTCCCATTGGTGGCATAAAGCCTGCAGGCCTGGAGAAAGGGGTATCCTGTTCTATAGGACACCCCTCTGCCACCATTTGGCATGAACAGGTTCCTTGTGGTGGTCCCATTGAGGGCCCCGTGCCATCACTGGTGTCCCCAGTTTCTGGTACCCTGTACTTTGGGCTAAGCTGTGCTGAGGCTCAGGAGTCAGATGCAGGTGCTTTGCGATAGACATCTGAGCAAAGATGAAGGCAGCAGAGAGGGGAAATAGGCTGACAGAAATAAACAAGGCTGAGATAATGAAGCAACATCCAACATTTCCAGAGATGAGTAATAGGCAGGCAGATCAAACAGGCACCCTGTCAGAGGTAGCAGGGAGAGAGGGAGCCAGCCGGTCCCCTCCCTCTCCCCACACGCTGCTTCCCGCTTTCCCTCTCCTCCTCACGTGCCCTCCCTGCATAAATCTTTTATCCCGAATAAAGTCTCTCTCCATAAGGAAAGAAAGAATTAAATATTGCACAAGACTGCAGTCAATCCTGCAGGGCCCTTCTGTTGACTTCTCAAACAGGTATTTGACATTGCTCTCACAGTCTCTCCCGGTAGGGCTCCGCAGGAAGCCCATTTTCCTCTGCAAGGAGGGGATGCTGTGGGCTTTTCAAGCCACCCTAAAGGGAAACAAGATAGAGGGAACAGCCCTCTACCACCCTACATCCCCCTCCTTTTATCTCCCTTTCCTTCTCCCTCCTTCTCTGCTTCTCCCTCCCCAAAGCATGGGCAGCCCCTGCCCTGTGCTTTGTCCCTTCCTCCCAGCAAAAGTTGAGTCGTGCCCTTGTTGTGTCCAAGGCAGGCCCTAAAGCCACCAGCTCATTGACCAAGCATCGCTGAGCCACATCCTCAGGGAATCCTGGCCCCTCTGCTTTGTGGTACCGAAGGCAGCTCTCCTCTCATGGGGACAAAGCCTGGACGCGAAGAGGATATAGACTGGGATTTCACTCTGCTGCCCACCTCTACCTGTCAGCAGGCCATTAAGATCTGGAAGGAAAGTGATGAGAGCCCTTCTCCCCAAATCCACATTCCTCTCCCCAGAGCACTTGTTAGTCGTTGATGCTCCCATGCAGCTCTGCCATCAGACAGAACAAGGCTTGGGCAGCACAAAGACAACATGGAACAGCAGCAGTGGCTGCAAGGTCTGCTTGCTCCATCACTGACTGCTCTATCACCCACCATGCACCCGGAGGTCCTCACAGCACAGCAGGATAGCAGCAGCTAAAGTTGCCTTGCCAGCCCACTGGGAAATGCTGTCACGAGGCTGGGACACTGCTAGGAGAGCCAAAGGGGTGACACTCCCCAGGCTCCTTGCACATGGAGTCTCAATTGTGGCTGGAGCACCAAAGGATGGGGAATCCTCACCCCCATACAAGAAACAAGGCAGAATGGCAGTGGAAGGACATTCCTTTCTCAGCACCAACACATCCAATGACTTCCAAACACTTCAGCCATCTTCAGTAGATTCCCAGGTGCTAGAAAGCCCAGGGGGAAATGACAACAGCATCATGGTGTCTCTTCTGTGGTGCCTCAAAACGAGGAGATGAGGACAGGAAGATACTGCAGCACAGACACGAGATAATGTTTCCAGAGTAGAAGAAAGACCACATATCACCTGCAAAGTCCTACCTCTGACTCAAGGCATCCACGCCCCATTCCACTCCTTCCACTAGTATGAGCCTCATGGCGAGTCCATTGCCTAGAGAAACTGGGAGAATCAGGAGCAGCAGCTCTGCTCTGGAGCCAGGCTGAGAGAGCTGGGCTGGGGCAGCCTGGAGAAGAGAAGGCTCCTGAAGGGGAGACCTCAGAGCAGCTCCAGTGCCTAAAGGGGCTACAGGAAACCTGGAGAGGGGCTTTGGAAAAGGGCCTGTAGGGGCAGGACAAGGCTTTAACCTGAGAGGGGAGACTGAGATGAGCTCTTCCTAGTGAGGGTGCTGAGGCGTTGGCACAGGGTGCCCAGAGAAGCTGTGGCTGCCCCATCCCTGGCAGTGTTCAAGGCCAGGCTGGACACAGGGGCTTGGAGCAACCTGCTGTAGTGGAAGGTGTCCCTGCCCATGGCAGGGGTTGGAACTGGATGGGCTTTAAGGTCTCTTCTAACCAAAACCACTCTGATTCTGTGGCTAGAAGGAGGGGCCCTGACCCTGATTGCATTTACTGTCCCACGCTGCATCCCCAGGTTTCCAGGGTACAATCTCAAAGGCTCCTGGTGCTTGCAGGCAGGTTACTGCTAGGTGGACGCAGCAGCAAATGGCTGCAGACTGGAGCAAAAAGGAAGGTTCAGAGTTCTTTGGAAAGCTGCGTGGATTCACAGAACCTCCTCGTATTTAATGAGGTTCTACAGATTGTTTCTGAGGTCCTACCATTGCTCTGGTGTGCCAGCTGAACAAACCCCTTCCTTCTTTTCAAGTTTTATATTTAAAGATAGATTTAATCCCCCTGATAAAATATTTCCCAATTCCTAATAATATTACAGAGATCACATTTTTATCAAGTTCTATGACTCAAACTCTCCCTATAACCTTTGAGTCTGCTTTAGATCAGCAGAGACTGATGTTTGTAGATCAAAAGGAAAGATTTATGATCACCGGTGTTTCCCCTAGAAACACCCATGACCCACACAGACTCATGCAATGAGATCCAATGGCTCAAAGTCAAAGCCAGGCAATTGCAGGCTGGAAAGGAGATACCACTGTTTAAGAGCAAAGGGAACGGATTAACAGAGCTGTCTACCAAAGAGCGCTTTCTCCTGCCCCGCAGGACCACTCAGCCCAAAGCAGAGCTTCTAAACTCAAAGCTGTTCCCCTGGGGATGACAATGGGGATCCCAGGTGGAGTGGTGGCACTGGACCCCCCACCCAGCCCCTGCAGCAGGGCCAGCCCAGGGTCTGTCCTCCAGGCTTGGGTAGAAGCCCTGTGGTGAGCTGAGATGATAACATTGATTTCTGCTGGCATTAAAGCTCCAGGAAGAGAAAAATCTCTTACGTTGCAAGGAAGTATTTTGCAGTGAGGCGTTTATGTGCCAGTTCTCTTCCCTGCTAATTTCTGCTTTGTCAAAGCTACTGGAAAGTATTTCTTGTGACTGACAAAGTGGTGGAATTTATGAATAGGCAAATTAAGAATAAAGAGGGGAGAAATAAGTCTGTTGTTAAAAAATCTGAATAACTCAGTTGAGGATCAGTTCCTTGAATTGATTCCCCCAGAATTTGAATGAAATAATTCTTACTTGAAGTAAGTTTGTCTTTTGGGCTGAAAACCTGCGAGCTGGAAAGCAACATATTTGCATTTTGCTTTCCAATACATAAACTGAGACTTCATTTTGTAGGCTTTCTTGTTGAATAATCTGCTCTAATTTAATTGAAATTTGAATCCTATAAAAAGCATTTTCTACTTAGTTTTCTACTGATCTTGGGTATTGAGATTTTGTGTTGTGAAAAAGCAATACTTCTGCGTATGCTGATCATCATACTCAGAGGAGCTTCGTTGTTTTCGTGCTATCTGCTGAATAATCTCTTGAATCTAAAATGCAGTTTTGACTTCGTTCCTTATTGATATTTTCATTTTCAAATGGTAGGATATGAAGAGCAATTTGTTTGTACTTTTTCCTGGGTTGTGTTTTCTATTTGGGGGGGGGGCTGATTCTGTCAATGTTTACAGGAATAACTAAGTCAACAGAATTACTCATGCAATTAGCTTTACCTGGCCATAATAGCTAGATATTGAAAGACATTTAATATGCAGATGGGTGTCTGCAGGGCAAGGGAAGAGGGTGTAGATACCTGATATTTCTCAGCTCCTCTCTCCATCTTTAGGCGCCTTTGTAACTACAGCCCAATGTTTGTAATTCAATAGAAAACTGTAGTGATAGGACAAGGGGTAATGGGTTCAAACTTAAACAGGTGAAGTTTAGATTGGATCTGAGGAAGAAATTCTTTACTGTAAGGGTGGTGAGGCCCTGGAATGGGTTGCCCAGGGAAGTTGTGAATGCTTCATCCCTGGCAGTGTTCAAGGCCAGGTTGGACAGAGCCTTGGGTGACATGGTTTAGTGGGAGTTGCCCCTGCCCATGGCAGGGGGGTTGGAACTGGAGGATCTTAAGGTCCTTTCCAACCCTAACTATTCTATGATTCTAAATGGGACAGGTTGGATAAAACAAGCAACAATACAGTTTGAATTTCATTCCGGCCACCCAGGCAAAGCCACTTGCTTGGAGCAAACAATCCCAGAGCATGGAGACAGACCTGCTGGAGCGCTAAAGGGAAGAGAGCCAAGAAAATCCACGCCAGGCTCCTGACGTGTGCTACTGGCGCTACAGGTCTCCTGGGAAACATGGAGACTTCACAATTCAACACGATTGCACTGCACTGAGCTCAAGACCAGGACCCAGACCCACCAAGATGGAAATTAAGCACCAGAATCCCACTGTGGGTCTTGGCCAAAGACCAGTCCTGTCCCACCAAGCCAGGCCCTGTAGGTGAACCCTGTAGCACCTAATCACTGCCAGGATAAGTACAACCTGGCACATCATTTAATCACTGCAGCAATCATAAGAAATGAAAATAGATTTCTATATGCAATAATCGCTCAGCCCTGGGTTATCAATAATACAAGAGCAGCTTGTGAGAGAGCAGAAGAGTGAATGAATCTGTACCCCGTTCCCGTTCTGCAATAGCCGATCATCATTCACAGCAGCAGACAAACGCTGCTGCCCGTGAACGGTGGCAGCTTGCTGCTTGGAAACAAAATGGACAGCAGGAGTGCTAGGGGGAATATAGCATTTTATTTGGTGCATCAACAGGAATGGATTAATAGAAGACAGTGATCCTTTGAGCAATGTCTGGGTAAAATACCACCAAGAGGCCAGGAAAGCTACATTGACTGTGAAATAATTCCAAAGGGCAATATCATAATTCTGCTTCTGTCCCACGGGTGTTATTTCACCACTCCTGTCATCAAAACAAAGGCATGCAACACCACAAAGCCACTGCATCTGAGACACACAGGCTGGTTTCTTGCAGGCAGGCTACTGTGCTGATGGGTGCACAGCCCCTGCTGCTCCCATGGTGTGGGACACCAACAAGGGGCTCAGCATGGCCCCAGCAGGCACGAGTCTGTGTATGGGTGAAGGGCACCAGCTGGATTAGCCAGCTGCTGAGGGCACCATGGCACGACCTGCAGCAAGGGAAGGAAAGACAGCCTTGGCTCTCTTACAAGAGCCACAAATCCCCCTGACCTCAGCAGGAATGGTGCTGCTGTTCTTCAGGGCGGGATTTGATTTGGAGAGTTTAGGAGTTCATTGCCAGCCATTCATACATGCATAATCCCCCACTTAACTACAGGTGACCATGCGCTGATGCAGCTCAGAGGCTTTAGCAAGAGGAGGATCTCATCATACGCAAATCCATGACAGGTCTGCGCTGAGCCCTTCAATGTGCCCCACACCGGTGCTGTGCCTCCCCCTGTCACTGTACACTGCTGCAAAGCCAGCCTGAAAGCCCCACAGCTTATGGGTCTGCTCCTTTTGATTTGCCTTCCCTTTTCTACCACCATAGCCCAGCACAATGTAAGCAGCAGCACCCCAAGGTTACTCCAAGCTAACCTGGGAGCCCTGGTGCAGTGCATCCCACCCATGCAAGCACCCTGCTCCAAAGAGGAGGGAAAACCCGGAGCCTGCAGCCCCAGTGATGGGGTCCCTCGCTCTCCATGAGTGACAGCGCAATTTAGGAAAACCACAGTGTTTTCTTGTTAACAGTCAAATCACACCAGGTGACAGTGACAGGTAGGGCTCAGAGGCTTGGCTGCTTGATGAGAAACCACGTCAAGATGAACAGGGAAAGAGCTAAGCTGAGACAGGCAGGTTGCAAGGGCACATAGGGCACATCAGTGCCTCTGCTGAGCAGGATGTGCCCCAGAGCACCGGGCAGCTCATGCTGCCAGCACAGCCCATCCTGCCCTTGCACACACACACCACAGCACACACTCTTGTGTGTCCAGGTGTGAACAAATAGCCCCAGGCATAAGGAATGAGGCAGTCAGTACACGTTCAGCATGCATCCCTGGTACGTATGCATGCACACACATCCACGTAAGACACTAGCAGCAAGCCCGTGCTCCAGCCTTCAGTCAATAAGCAGATGGCTCCCCAGCACTATCATTTTACAACATTACAGCTTCTGCTCTGCTCATGCAGTAAACATTTTCTGGCTTTCTGCATGAAAAAGAGGTGGCTGCCGTGGCTTTGCAAAATTCCCTACATTATCTGTTTGTCAAGTCCTTTTGGGTGGAGGGAGGGAGGGAAGAGCATTTCTGTTTTTGATTTCTTCCTGCAGGACACAGATTTCTCCCTGGATCCCAATGGGCTTTTGCTTCTTGTTTGTCTCTTTCCAGATTGTTACAGCTCTGTCACTCTTTGCGGGGAACCAGGAGATGGAAGGCTGTTGTGCAGACATCAAGGGGTTGTGATTGCATGCTGATAAACATGAGAGCAAGAGGGATTTCTGATGGTATTAGAAACCACAAGCTATCTGCAGATGTAAGTGCTCCTGGAGGCAGCGGGTCTAGCTGTTAGCAGAGCAATTAGACCTGGTGCTATTCCTAGCCCTTGCTGCCCTGCGAGTCACCACAGAGGAGTGCATGGTGCCCATGTCCCACTCATCCATCAGTGACAGCTCCATGGCACACATGGGTCCCTGTATCCCACCTTCCAGCCAAGCTACCGCTTGTTTCCACCTGGTCCTTATGAGCTGGGAAAAGGGGGAAGATGATCTGGAGGATATGGCAGAGTGCCTTGCTTTACATGTACTGCAATTACCATGCTGGCATTTTCCCTGTGTTCGGAATAAAAATGTCAATAAGTAACAAGTTATTAAACCAGCAAGTGAGTGGAAATGGCAAGAGTCCCTGGATGTGTGGGGCCTGAGCACAGCCTGCTCCTGCTGCCCCTGGACTGTGGGGCACTGGGGCAGGGCTTGCTGCTCCAGCCCTCCCTCCATGGCCATAAGACCATATGTACCATAAGACCAACTCACTTGGGGCTCCCCAGTCCAACAAGGCACTGAAACACTGGACACATGAGGATGATCAGGGGCTGGAGCACGTGGTACTTGAGGAGAAGCCAGGTTTTCAGGTTCCAGGCAAGACCTCACTGCCCTCCTTCACTCCACACAATCTCGAGGCTGCCCCAGCGGATAAAAGTGTGTTTTCCTTTCTAATGAGACATTTCTGTCCTTTTTACTTGCCTTTTCCTTTTCAAGCCTTTTCTTGGTGCCTTGCTGAGCTTTCACCAGCACCACCAGAGTCTCCCTCAGGGATTGACATTTCCAAAGGAAGCAAAGCAATTCCCCACCACTGCTCAACCTTGGGGGTCCCTTGTCACGCAAGGCTCTTGACAAAGGGCACCCCCAGCACCACGGATGCTAAAGGAGACTCTACCATACCACAGGGTGCAGGAGGAGGACAAGGAGAGAGGGATGCTCACAGCCACAGGTTTCTCACATGAAGCCCAGCAGGCAAGATGACGGCAGAGGTCTGGGTGCTGACAGCACGTGGAGCAGCTATAACCCAGCCCAAGGAGCCTGGGCAAGCAGGACACCAGCAGCACCCTCCTGACCAGGGATGGTGAAACTGTCCCTAACGCATCTCTGCTCTCCTGCACCTACAGTGCCTCCCTCTCCCTGTTTTCAATTATCAAAGCAAAACAACACACACACACAGAAAAAAACCCTCCAGGAATTAATTAATGATTCATGTTGGAGCCTTGGCAAGCCCTGCTCTGCAGAAGCTCAAAGCAGGAACAATAAGTATTTGGCAAAGAGGAGGCAAGCAGCTCGTGCTTGGCAGCGTGTGGTGCAGAGCCCTGGCAGCATCACTCATGTCGTGTGCCCTGACACAGTCACATCCTGCCTGGTGTCCCAGCCACATATAAAGTACAACCCAGGTATGAATACATGGGGGGCAGAGGACTGGGAGAACACAACCTGAAGGGGCTCGGGCCCTGCAGGAGGATGTGGACATTCTCCATCCCGTGCTGTCACACACATGTGCTCTCCTGGAAACCTGGGCCTGAGCAACCGCATCCCAGAGATTTAGGATAATGAGAGATTTTTAATGCAATTAATAGATGTCATGGGACACGGTCTTGTGAGTCTACAGCAAATGAGGCTTGGATAATTGGTGTTGAAACACATATATCAGTGGGATGATTCCCCCCCCTCAACAGAGTTGGAGGCTGGAATGTGCTGCCAACTGATACTGTACAAATGCGTTTGGCTATTTGCTGGTAGCATCTTCCCAACAAAGTTCTGGTGTGGAGCCCTGCCACGCAGCCCTGCAATCCTAGCAGCAAACAAGCTGCCATGTGGGGGGGTTTATCCACTTCCCTGGAAAGTGGCTTTATCCCTGTCCCTATGTGCGTGCATGAGCACACATGCACATGCTCACGTGCGCACACTACAGGCAGCCAACAGGCACCAGCAGCCCTGAGCTCTGCCTGCAGGGATGCGCCACCAGCTCCCAGGCACCCTCCCCACACCAGCACAGCACGTGGGCCTCCATCCCAGACACTTCCATCCTGGATCAACCTGGAGAGGGGCTTTGGACAAGGGCCTGTAGGGACAGGACAAGGGGAATGGCTTTAACCTGCCAGAGGGGAGACTGAGATGAGCTCTTAGGCAGAAGCTCTTCCCTGTGAGGGTGCTGAGGCGCTGGCACAGGGTGCCCAGAGAAGCTGTGGCTGCCCCATCCCTGCCAGTGTTCAAGGCCAGGTTGGACACAGGGGCTTGGAGCAAGCTGCTGTAGTGGAAGGTGTCCCTGCCTGTGGCAGGGGTTGGGACTGGATGAGCTCTAAGGTCCCTTCCAATACAAACCAGTCTGGGATCCTATGAAGCCTGCTCCAGGACGCAGGTGCCCCTTTGCAAGGTGCATGTAACCAAAAAGCCACAAATCTGTCAGGAACTGCAATATCTGGTCTGTGTGAGGTTCCTTTTTTTGAGCTGAACTCAAGAGAATCAAAACCACCCACACGACAGGACTCAGGATAAACCCAAGTGCTCACTTTTCCCCAGGAAACGGTCAGGCATTTTGCTGCAGTCAGGGAAAAAGCATTTCATTTCTCCAACACAAACCATCATAAAACGTTAAATATAACCTGGATACTAAGTTAAAACATAAAAGTCAAAACACACCAAATCACAGAGACACATTTGAATTTCCTGGACACTGTCAACAGATGGAAGACAGGATGATCTGCTTCAATAGGCTCCCACCCGAAAGCTTGTTACACACTGATAACGCAGCCTGATAAAAAAGGTATTTTCCAGTGGAAAACTTCATCCCTGATACCCTGTTCCTCCGTTTCCAGAGCAGGGAGGCACAGATGTGCCTGTCTGAGGGGGCAGGGAATGGACGTGATGTCCCTCCACTACCAGGTCCCCAGCGGAGAGAGGACCAGGCTGAAGGCTTGAGATGCTTCCTCACGCTTGGCTTGCACAGGACCAGTGGAAGGGGCAGAGCAGCTCCTTCCTGCCCTGTTAACAAGCCAGAAAGCATTCCCCTGGGTTATTAAGCATTTGTGTATGGCTCTGGAAACTGTAACCATGTCACCCCATTATAACCATGGTTAAACACAACTTGGGCCATTGGAGAGCAATAGAGCGTGAGGCCGGAAGGAGAAGGGCCCTGCTCCCTTCACCATCATCTCCCCAGCACTCATTGGGAATGATGAAGATGGTAATGGGCAACCTGAGCTCTGCCAACCTGCCCTGGCACTCCTGGCTTGCCAAAATTGAGCTGCTCGGAGTCAAACACTGGCACAGCTCCCTATGGACACATCACTTCTGACAGCAGAAACAAGAATCAAACCCTGGCTGTGCCCTGTCCCCTGCTGCCACCAGGCACCTGCAGCCCCAGCCCCTGCCCAGAGCCATGCACATGCATTTGTAGGGCTCCAGCCCCCCAGCAGAACCCCAGAGTTGAAGAGGAGCCTGCTTATAATAAAAAGGTGGAGAACAGCATAACCATGGCCTCATTTCATTACTATGTGGCCCTGTGTGTCTGCAGCAGTGGAAGGGGACCAGTGGACACGTGCCTGTCTCAGGAAGCATTTAATGAAGCTTCAGCACATCATTAGGCAGATGTGGAGCTTCCAGGATGGTGCTCAACCCTCCAGGGCAGCAGTGTCAAAGGGAGACATTGATGCCAGGATGCAGAGAGAGAGGGGTGCCCCTGCCATCACACGACAAGGACCAGGGTCCAGCCTACCTGCTCTGTTGCACCCTTGCCTGCTGCACAGCAGCACAGTGATGCAGCAGCCTGCAGGGAGGGGACCAGGGCTGGCTGCTTCCTGCACAGCCAGGGCTTCCCCAGGGCTCCATCCACACCAGCTTAGCTCAGCCCTCAGACACAGCCTGGCTCCAGATGTAGAGGAGCAGAGGCTAATGCATGCAACACCTCCAAGTCAGATGTTAAAGAGCAGCAGAGAGGCAGCTCCGTGGCCATCTGCCAGGTGATGCAAGCAGTGCTTTCATAATTCAACAGGCAATAAGGCAGTACAGCAAGGTAAGCCCAGCAGCCTGCCTCCAGGATGGTGTCTGGAGATACCATCAGGGCAGGGGTAGCGCTGAATCCTGGAGCACAACACCCTGCAGGCAACCTGCAGAACTCACTGCCACAGGAGGGGGGAAAAGCAGGTGCTTCCTTAAAGGATTAGATGGTATTCATATGAATGACAGCAGTAAATAGAGTTGGACAAACGGAGGCAGCAGTGTGGAAAGTCCTCAGCCCTTATGGGCTGGGGTGAGTAGCTGGAAAGAGGATTTACCTAAGATCTGCCACTTTCAGTTAGGCTCGCAGTGCTGTGCTCCTGCACCAGCGGCTCATCTGCTCCAGCTGCCACTGAAACAGGGATGGGATGCCTTCCTGAGGGATTCCTCCAGGTCTGCCACAGGTTGCTGGGCTCCGGAGCATCTGTGCAAGCAGTGGGGAAGAGACTTTCTCTGGATGCCATTCCTGCAGGGTGCAGTGAGAGGGCCTGGATTCTGCATCACCACAAAGCCATAAAGCTGGCACTTGGCTGTTCCAGGCTGAGGAGCTGCCTGGGCCTGGGACTAAGAACAGCCCGGGTGACCTGCCAGGCCCTCCGCAGGCAGCCTTGCTAATCTCCAGCTCTGCTGTTTCAGCAATGGGGCATTAGGGCTGGTGGTGATGGCAGAGAATAGAAGGTGGGAGCTGGAAACCATCACTTGAGATACAGCCCAGCTCGAGAATCTGAAGACCTGACACCACCCAGGCAAGGGATGCTGAGAGCCGGCACAGGCAGCATGCAAATGCTTGTGCTGTTTACACTCTGTACAGGCACTGCCTGCCCAGCAATAGAGCACAGTCCTGCCTGGGGATAATGGGAAGCACTGGGAGAACCTAGGCAGCACAGGGAGGGTTAACTCGCAGCCACAGGAGCAGAAAATGAGGTTCCAGTTATTAGTTGATTTATTGGTCTGTCCTCAATTGGCACTCAGGACTCAGAAGAAAATGTTCCACTCCAAAGCATTAAGCATCTTCAAAGAGCAGAAGCATTAAAAATTGAAATCATAAAATAGACATGTAAATATAGCAGAGGTAAATGGGGCAGTGAGGGGGGGAGTGGAGCGCAGCCAGCCCCAGCCAAGCCTGCAGGGCAGGGAAATAGCTGTGCTGAGGGGCTGGAGCTGGGCTAGGGTGCACTGGGGCAGCTGTGACCCCAAAGTTGGGGGGATAACCTGCAGGAAAGCTCTGGATAGCTTCACTATATGACTGTTTGCTGAGCTCTGTGGGGTGCCAATGTGCTGGAGGGCAGCATTGCCTTGCTGCGTGTGTGCAGGGGCCTCACCACCACTCCCCGTTGCCTGCCGGCCTGTATACAACATCCTCATGGTGTCCCAAAAGACTTCGAACATAGCAAGAGATGGGTAGTGGGGCTGGGAACGATAGGAGGGATGGAGGGCACAGGAGCAGGGACAACAGGAGACAAGCAGGGAATGAAAGTCCACAGGGCTGGCAGAGCCTGCCCAGTGGGCTGTGCCACAACTCGCGGGGTGCCCAGAGGGGGTTCCAAAACCCAGGGCAGTGCCAGCAGCAGCCATGTGGAGGGCATAGGGCATGTAAAGCCCATTACAAGGCTGGTTCCGAGTGATGTGTCAGCGGGTGGTGACCCTGGAGCCACCATGCAGCCCCTCTCCCCTCACCAGCAGCTCACCCTGCCAGTGATCCCAGTGAAGTCACCCAGCCACCCCATCAGGGGTCACAGCTGATGGCAAACTGATGCCGTCATCTCTTTCACAGGCTGTATTTCACAGAACCAGAGACAAGCGTTCACTTTCCTCATCTCCTACAACAGCAAGAACCAAACTCCTCTGAGCCCCCCAGCCACTTGCCTGCAAGGCAGCAGGACTGGTGTTTGTGGACAAGTGTGTGATAACACTGCCCTTCTACACAAGCAACTGGTGATGCACCGGGCTGCCTGCTTATAGTATTTTCAGAGCTACCTGCAGAGATACCAAGCCGCTGCTCCACAGGAGAGTGTTGGATGCTCAGCCACTCTCCAAACCCACACCAGACTATGTTCAGAGGGTTTGAACCTCCACACACAAGAAATAAACCCCCTTCAAGAACCAACAAACCAGCCAAGAGACAAAACATCAATCAGCCGAACACCAATGGTCAGGCAAGCTCTGAACCTTCAAAACCTCTGGAAGCACAACCATCATCTTGGTAAAGGTCTCTGGTGAGGAGCTGAGAACAACCGTGTCCAAGAATCATAGAACGTTTGGGTTGGAAAGGACCTTAAGATCATCCAGTTCCAGCCCCCTGCCATGGGCAGGGATGCTACACACTAGACCATGCCACCAAATCTCTGTCCAACCTTGCCTCGAACACTACCAGAGATTGAGAATTCACCACTTTTCTGGGCACTCTCTGCCAGTGCCTCAGCACCCTCACAGTAAAGAATTTCTTCCCTATATCCAACCTGAACTTCCCCTGTTTTTAAAACTTAAGGTCTTCAGAGTCCTTGAGTCCCCAAAGGGCCCCATCCCATGTGTGGTCAGCAGGAGGGACCACCCCGTTGCCCCTCACCATGCTGCAGCACAAACCCTGCTCTCTTGGCACCCATACCTATTTTCCCCCTACATGCAGTTTTTTTCTTAATTGGGAGCTTGTTAATTATCCCCATCCTTTGCATAGGAAATAAACAGCAATTAGAGGAATAAGTGGCATTTTTATTCCCTGGCACTCTCGCCGAGCTCCCCGACGCCTCCCTCCCATGCGCGGCTCCCACACGGGCACATGTTGCTGCCTGCTCCGGCGCTGCTGCCCCAGTGCTCTCCCCCGTCTGTTCCCGGGAGCGGGGTGCTGCGGTGGTGGGCTGCCTTGCTCTTCCCCCGGGAGGAAGCGTTACTGTGTGAAAGCAGCAGGCTGTCCCACTGTAATCTGTTTTAAAAGTCATAAATTGCTGAGAAAAGCCAGTTTTCCTCCTCAACAGAAGGTTAGCATGTTTAAAGAGAGCGCTGGAACTGTTTTTATTAATCAGAACTGCTATAAAGAAAGCATTTTAATTAACATAATTAGCCCGTTTGAGAGAAGCAGCCCGCACCTCACAGATACTTTTCAAACTAAAGATGTGGGCTGTCACAGTCAGTCATAATTAAGCAAAATGAGCTGGTTTTCCTTGCTGTATGTCTACCTTCTCTCATCCACACACTTCCCTTTTCCTATTACACTCACTGCAAGGTGAGTGGAGACAGCATCAGGTCATGGGGGTGAAGCCCCCATGTCCCCATCCCTGCACCCCTGCATCCAGTCGAGGTTAAACTCTGTCCTAGCCAGCGGTGCCAACTCAGGGCACAGCCCAAGCTTCAAACAGGTAACCTGGGAGATGGAGGTGGCTATAAAAAGCCCCACAAGATCTGTAGGACTCTTTCCAGCACGGTCTCGCAGTCATCGGATAAAAGATTTATTCTTGCCAAAAAAGACAAAAAGCATGAAAAGCCTGGCTCTGGGCCGCCTGCCGTCAGAGACAGAGAGGAGCAGGGAAGAGGGATAAAAGCAGGCACAAGCAGCAACTGTGTGGCTCTGTATTTCTCCAAGCATCCCAGAGCTGAGCTGGACCCTCGAGAGCAGCGACTTGGGCAGAAGCTGCAGCCCCCATCAGCATCCCTCCTCCTCCTCCTGCCTGCTGCTGCCTGCAGCACGAGGCAGCGCCACATGCCTCAGGCAGCATCACTTAGGCTTCCTCCCCATGCAGTAACAGGCTCCACAGCTCCCACGGCATGTCCCTGCTTCCCCTTTGCCCCCAGTGCTGATATCCCCCTTGCAAACGGCAAGATGGGGCACACAGGCTACACAAAGCAATAAGGCATCGCCTCCAAACCTGCCATAGGGTATTTTACCCCTGTCCTACCAATGTGTCCTGGAGCAGGGCACCAAGGCAAGGCAGCACCTCCAGCAACCAGCCCAAGTCCTTTTCATGGCAGCTCCACTCAATATTTTAACAGGTATGTTAATGGATGTTCCACTATTTTGCTAACATCTCACCTTACCCTGCCATGTAATAGACATATATAATATAAAAGCATAATCAGTGCTTTTAATGAAAATCTCCTTTATTTCTAAAGGATGGCTCTGAGATGATGGGTCTGCCCTGAAAATACATAGCACTCCTGGCGATGCTCATGCCATGGCTTTAACACAGACACAGTATCACAGCAGAAGGACCGTGTCTGTGTGAGAGCACCCATCCTGCCCACAGCACCATTCAGTGTCACCACCCCAGGCCAGAGCACACCAACAGCTACCTGCATCCAGAACAAGGCAAAACCCATGAAAAGTGGGAGTTTTAGGGGGGGTTATATGATTTCTGGTATGGTTTCCTTAAGAACACCAGGTTTGCCCATCACGTGCCCCACATGTTGTCTGCCTCCCCTCATTACTCCCTGACTCAGCAGTCAGATTCAACAGCATGTGAGCGACAGCTGGAAATCTCAGAGATATTAAATTCCTGGAGGTTTCATGGAAACATAGAGAGGAGAGCCCTTCCTCGGCTCTGTTGAGCCAGGCTCCCCGGAGGATCCACACAGGAGAAGGGAAGAGCACAAAAGCCCTGATGATGCAGGAGAAAAGCTGAATCAGAGGCTGCATCTAATATGCTAAATATTGAAATCAGTCAATCTTCAGGTATTAGCCCCTGGAAAAGCAGCCTTTTGTAGTGCTGATTGGCACGTTAACAACATGTTTCCAAACAGGAAATGCAATTTCCATGGGAAATTCACTTTTCCTTGGTGGAAGAAATGAAATATTCAGGGAAATAAAATCAAACATGCTTTTCTGCTTTGGTTCGACATAGGCTGGCATGTTTTGGTTTCTAAGAGACACTGAAAGTCATTCTCTGACTAAAAAGACAACAAAGTTTGGTTCTAATTCAGCTATACACCCCACATCCCTACTTGTCATTTTCCACATGCCTTGGGCTGGAGGTGGGCTCCATGTGCCCCATGAGTGCTCAAGGGACCACGGCTGAGCAATGGGACACAACCCAAACATCCCCTTTTGTGGCACTGGATGTTTCTCTTGAAATGCTGTATTTAAAACCCATATTGTTGGTTTTCCATTCCTTGTTTTTTCCCTGAGTGAGAAGGCCACATGAACACTGTCCATCTGAGATAAGGCAGGGAAGGTCTGAAGGCACCTGCTGCAAGCACACTTGGCTGGGCAGGGGTCAATGCTGGTGGCAGCCTGCTGCAGGCATCCCAGGAGGGACATGGAGCAGAAGGAGAGCACAGAGCAGAGCAAAGCAGCAGAAGAGCCAAGAGTGAAGGGTTCTGTGTGGCACAGGCACACAGAGGGGCTATTTGCATGCAGGCTTTGAAACACCCGCTTCAATTTGTCTCAAGACCTACTTGTAAGACCACATAAAAATATCTCTCATGGCCCTGGATTGAGAGAGCTGGGAAGGAGGCTTCCAAAACTGGGTTCTCTCCCTGCCTGTGCAGAGGATGGGGTTGTGACACCACGGAGGAGAAGCCGTTTGTAGGTCTCCGTTCACAGGCTACCAGCTAAGCAGCCTCACCCTCCCTCAACCAGGGCAGCTGCCCTCCCCGAGTTCCCATCCTGGTATAAATAGGGCTCTCTGATGGAAGCAAGGCTGGAATGGGTGGCAGCTCTCCCTGCCCTGCCCCATGGAGGCCAGGCAGCACCCACAGCCTTTGGGGAGCCATCCCTCATCGCTGCAGAGAGATGGAGCAGTGCTCATGAATGCCTTAGAAGGGAAACGTTAACAAGCACTGAGTGGAAGGTGAGGAAAGCCCTTAATCACATCAGCTCCACTGTCAGAGCTCATGAATGTCCCCAAGCCACAGAGCTCTGTCCAGCCACACTGGGGAGAGCCAAACCCCAAATCACTGCCCCAGAACTCGAGATGGGAAAGAAAGATTCACTCAAAGCCATGCTCATCCCTTGTTCAACCTCAATTGAACACTCCCCACAAGCTGATGGCACCACATGCTCATGGGTCCTACCAGGTTGGGATGCTCTCCCTTCTACCTGAGCCATGCCAAGCATGTCTGCCCATGGCCACAATGAGTTTGTGCTTCAGTTGCATAAAGAAGTCAAGCTGGGTTTTTATATTGGGAACGCGCTCCTGAGCTTGTGTAATTCTGTTTTTTCCTTTAATGCAGCCAGGAAATTGCCATATAAAAATATATGTGTAAAAAAACCCATTTTCCTCAGCTCTCCAGCCACACGAATGGAGCCTTTAGTGCTGCCCTGCCTCTGCATCCCTGCGTATGCTGTGTGCACACACAAGTATGTGGCTCCATGATGCAGGGGGATGTTCTTCATGGTGACAACCTGACGGTCCCCATTGCAGAAAGTGTGATTTGATTTTGACCAGCTAAGCAAGTCTCCCATAAACTCTTTAAGTGACATTAACTTCTTGGTGCATTATTGTTTCTGATGGACAAACCTCGAGTTTAGGGGTTTGGTTTAGAGGAAAGGGGAGGGTTCAGCCATCTCCTGCCAGCTCCTCTGGGATGAGATGGTTGGAGTTAAGCTCAGTTCAGGCACTGCCTGGAAGCTCTCCAGTGAATGAGCCCTCTTCTCCCCCTGAGACCACAGCCTCACATATGGCCCTACGTGCCTTAGGGGCTCTGGGGACTCCTTTTGGCTTCTGGAGATCACATCTCTAAGGAAGCCCCTACTCACTCCTGCCCATGGGCTGTGTATCAGCAGTAACACAGCAAAGTTTCCTACACAATCTCATCAGCCCATAAAAGCAACTCTGTCCCCCTCAGATCTCTGCCCATCCTGGACAGGGTATAATAGAGTTTGCTTTAAGAGCACAACAGATCTTCCTGGTCACCGAATCCAGCTCCCTGCCACTGCAAGCCTGCCAAGTTTCAATATGAATACACATAAAAGATCTCAACAGCTGGGTGTTTAATTACAGGGACTAGAAAGCAGGCTCCGCAGAGTCGTATCAGGTTATTCCAGCTCCCTTGAGCTGGCTCTGGAGTGTGCCAGGACCGGCCCCCCAGGGAGGCTGCTGTTTCCAGCTCTGCCCAAAGGCACAGAACCTCGAGGAAACACAAACCATGCCCAGGCAGAGCTCCAGAGCACTTCACAGCACAGCCCTCTCCACAACATCTCTGCAATGTCACTAAAGTCCATGGTATCCACATCAATCCTAAAGCAGGACGGAAGTGCCACAAACCTGCCCCGGAGCTGTTTTGCAAAGCCTGGTGGGGAATGGCTCAACACCATCTCCTGGTGCTGATAGGGATGTGGTGGCATCCCCTGCTCCTCTGGCACTCCCTGCCCATCCACAGCCTCCGCTGCCACCCCAATTTATTACCATAGGGCCAGACTACACCCAAAGAAACACTTCCAGTCTCTTGGCACTGACAAATGACTGAAGGATCAGAAAACAAGGCTGTTAATGCATAGTTAAGTCTGATGCCATTTGTGGCACAGTTATTGCACCTAGGAAACGGCAAGTGGGAAATTTGCTGGTGTCAGCTCCGGTTGTGAGCGTTGCCCTGGTGCTGGTACATGGGGATCTGCAGAGACAGTTCATTTGAATTTCTAAGGAGCAGGTCCTTCCAGAAACTGAACTCTGAGTCCCAAAAGGCCTGGGCACCTCTGTAGCAGCCGCTGCAGAGCATGGCAAAGCGCTTCAAAAGAGCTCCTATTGGCTTTTCCCAAGCTCTGGCAGCATCTGGAGACTGGAAAAGCTGATTCTGGGGGCAAATAAGTGCTTCCCTCTGCTGAGGTGGCTCACTGTCATTCCTGGAGCATCCTGTGTGCTCCCTGAGCAGTTCCCAGGCTCCGTCTCAGCCAAGGGGATGGCAAATGCCAGGCTATGGCAGCAGGTCCTGCCCTGTCCCAGCACCAGCAGCAGCCCAGGAACAGATTAGGTCACACGTGCCTCCTGCTTACAACCATCACACACCCCAAGAGCTCTGACACAGGCACAAGCACAGCTCCTCGAGCCTCTCTAAAGCATGGGACAAGGAGGGAGGAAAAGCTTTCTGCCCCCTCTTGCTCAGCTGCCCACAACTCCTGGTGCCTGTTGGGCAGAGACCCTGTGGGGCTATTAAAAGCACATGTTGGAAGGACACCCAGAACACCCTTTTCCTTCCCCAAAACACTGTGTTTATCTAAAAGCCAGCTTACTGCGGGTGCAAAGGAGACCATGCCCTTATGAGTTAAGATTTAAGGCTTTAACAAAAGCAATTTGTTGCTTTTTCTGGGTGAGCTGCTGGGAGCACCAGCAGCTCAATTTTTATTGATGAAAACCTCTTCTCTCTAAAAACATGGGACCAGTTCTCCCCACGACAGCAAAATGTGGGCAGTGCAGAGCCTCTGGTCACAAAGTACAGCGGTTTCCCTGCGTTTCTGTTGGGCCACAAGTTAAAAAACCACATCTGACAACGTTTGCAAAGAGAGTGCTTGTGAAACCCTCATGGACCAGCGGGCAGAGCAGGTTTGCAGCCTCTTCCACTGGCTCGGAGCCCACTGAAGTGCACCAGCAGTAAGAAGCATCTCCATGGTGCTTCGCTTTGCTGCCTGTTGTTTTGCATCCCATGTTGCCAGCAGCTCCAGGAGAGCGGCCCCAACAGAACTCTTCCAAGGTGCTCCCATTGACTGAAGCGGGACAAAGCAATCAGGGAGCAGACAAGGAACGCGTGACTTTCGCATCGTGGAGAGACTGCTGGAAGGCATCCAATTAGTTAACAAGCACTCCAGAGCCAAATCTGGTCTGGAATCAGTAATCAATTGCCACAAGAGTGAATATACTGCAGAAACCCATGTCCGTCCTAGGGATGGCCTGAGGAAAAGAGGATCTGCCCAGCCAAACCCACACTGCAACGGAGAGGAGCAGCTGGCAACGAGGAAGAAGGATGATGTGGATCCCCAAAAGATGCGCATCCCCCGTGCAACACTAGCAGTGAACACCGCAACCAGCTCCCATCCCAAATGTCTTGTAGCAGGAGCTGGCACCTAAGCGGATCCTGTGCCTTGACACCAGCCCGTTGTGCATATGCAGCTGGTGAATCCTCTGCTTCTGTCGAGCAGCACTGTAGTAATCAAACATAGAGGACACATCAGCCTGGCCGGGCGCCTTCCACTTCCACCATCCTTGAACACCTTGGTTTTGGAAGTCCTGGAATAATTTCTTCACATCCATTTTCCTCAGTAGTCTCCCGCTCCGGGTTCCTGAGCATCCTCCATCTCCCAGGTCCAAGGTGGCTCTGAGGAGCCAGGCTGCCACCAGCAGCATCACCCAGCAGCCAGCAACCTCCTGCCATGTCCTTCTGGTCGAAAGTGAGAGTCTGAGCTGCAGGAAGGAGGAGAAGACATACTCCCGACATGTTCACTCCCAGCCTTCCCAGATCCCAGCACCTCTCCCGGCATCCCAGCTCCCGGCACCAGCTGCCTCTCCGGAGCGTGTCCCCATGCAGTAGGAGCTGCGGAGCAGCACTGCATCCAGCTCCTGTGATAAATTTGCCAGAGATGGAGGCATTTGGGTGCAGCTGCCTCCTCCTCTGCCGGCATGACAATGTGATTAATTTTGGGTGCAGATGAAGCTCATTTATCAGAGGCACGTGATGGGCTGTGGGGAGCCCTTAAGGCGCTGGGAAAAGCAGTAGCAGAGGCAAAAGGCAGGAGGCAGGGAGGGAAAGCAAGGAGTTGAGCCCAGGGCATCTCCCTCAAAGGCTGTTTGCCACATTGGCTCGTGATTAAGGATGCTGGGGGAGAAGAGCCCGTCACGGGAAGACAGCTTTTATCTCTGCTAACACACATGGCTACGTCTGGGAGGGATGTAACAGGATCGGAGAGAAGCAACCAAGAGCCAATTACCATGCTCCAATAGAGGCAATTCTACCACCACTACCCCTTCTTCCCCCTCTGCCCCCTCCTCCAGGCCATTTTCCATCATCTCTTTCCTGGGGACAAGCAGGTCCTGTCCTGCCTGTCCCCACTCTGCAGCCAGAGGCACTTGTGCTTCACTGGAGCAGTGTCAGAGCTGCTCCTGCAGGAACTGCCTGCCAAGGCAGAGCTGTATTTTCCCAGTGTAACATGGCCTTGACATGGAAAAGTCATTCGGCCAGCTCCTCCACCACTGATTAGAGTTTCTCCACATGTTGGAGCAGATCCCGAGGCAGGCCGAGACAGCCCAACATGCTGGTGCACAGGAGAGAGCAGCAGGAAGAGGACATCGGACCCTCAGGAACCAGGATTTACAGTCACTGGTGACACAGAGCCAGTGCAGCAGTTTGCATCCCAACACTCCAACACAGACAACAGCCCAGGGAGCTATCAAACAACACACCTGGGAAACCACATGGATGGACTGGGAAAACCATACATGGTCAATGATAGCAAGAAGCAACCACCACTGCAGTCATTTGTTTGCCATTGTTTGCCCCTTGCCATGGTCAGGTATGCCCTGGGCAGGGTTGTCTCCATCCCAAAGCATCTTTGTCCTAGAGCAAAGTCACACCAGCAACACCCAAACCCCTGAGACCATCATAACATTTCTCCCTTTGACATATTTAAGCCCCAACTAGCAAACCATTTTCTGTTAAAGAAAAGAGACACTCTCAGGTTCAATGGCCCCATGCAACCTGGGACAACAACAGCAGAGTCTTGGGCACAAGGTGGGCATCTACACCTTTGGTGGGACTCAATTATCACCCCTACAGGTAGTGTCAAACATAGAAGCTGCTCTTTCGATAAATACATATTTCTTAACAGCAAAAACATCCAGAAGGCAAAGGCGAAGACAACACAACACAGTGCAGCCCTGCTGCTTGCAAGGCAGTCCTGCTAATTCATCCCAGTACCGCAGCAGGGCCCTTTCTGCTGGGTTAAGCGTACGGTTAGAAAACCCACGGGGACTTTGTGAGTGTGAAAATGTCAAACACGGAATGGCACAGGGACTCCAGCATGAGGAGGGGAAAACTTCATGCTTCTCCCCACTGTGTGCCCCAGGAGAAGGCAAGCAGCATGGCTGATGGCAGAGTGGGTGGCCTGAGAGGAGCCCATCTCTGTAAAGGTTAGAGGTGATGGGCGCTCGCTCACAGCAAAGGACTGCAACCTCTGATTTTGACATTTCTTCCAGGTCCTAAACACTCCTCTAAGGCTGGCTCCTCTGCAGAGGTCCCCTGGGAGGTTTTGCTCTCCTCCTACCTATTCCTTCACCCTCTTACCATTCCAAAGGTCCCCCAAATCCCACCCAGAGCTGCTGTGGTGATAGAGCCGCTGTGATGACAGAGCCCTCTCAAGGTTTTATTGCAGTCATCACACCAATTACTCAACTGAAGTTTTTGGCTCCAATCCATCAAAGCTTACGAGCTGACAATAAAGCTCAAGAGAGACTTTTTACAAGGGCATGGAGTGATACGACAAGGGGGAATGGCTTTAGGCTGAAAGAGGGTTGATATAGATTAGACATCAGAAAGAATGTCTCATTGCCTTCTCTATGCGGGTGCTGAGGCGCTGGCACAGGGTGCCCAGAAGAAGCTGTGGCTGCCCCATCCCTGGCAGTGCTCAAGGCCAAGTGGGATGGGGCTTGGAGCAACCTGCTCTAGTGGAAGGTATCCCTGCCTGTGGCAGGGGGTTGGAACTGGATGAGCTTTAAGGTCCCTTCCAACACAAACCAGTCTGGGATTCTATGGTTCTATGAAGATGTCCCCTCACTTTCCCTTTGCGGATTACAGAAAACCAGTGATAAAAGTATCCCAGCCAACATTCACATGGCAGGGAAATAACTGCACTAGCACACAGGCCTCTGTTTGTGCCAGGAGCTGGCTCCTCAGCCCTGCTTGGGCTCTTACATCCTCAGTGATGGTGCCCAGTCCCACTGCTCCTCCAGCCCCACACGATGCTCTAGCCCCAGCACACTCTCAGCAAGAAGGAAACGCTATTGCACTTACCAGAGCTGAAATCTTGCAAGAACCTGCTGGTGAGGCGAGGAACCTGGAAAGGAGGAGAGGGAGAGATGTGCTTCAGTGGATTGGCTGTAGGCCCAGGATGAACACAGGGCTGCCCCATCACCCTTCCCCTCTCCCAGTGCCTCATCAGCTCCTGGAGCACGCCCTGCAAATCTGTGCTAAGGACTCACAACAGCGCGCCTGGGAAACCATCAATATCTGTGAGAAACCTGCCCATAAATCCAAGGGAAGGGGAATTTACGGTGCTTTCTTTGGAGATTTCTCCAGGTGTTCCTATTAAGCCATTGTGCTCGTTTGCATAAGTATTCCTCAGACAATACAGTCCTCTCCCCATCAGTTATCAGCTCTGCAAACAGGAGCAGCATTGGGCATGGGGCGTGCAAACACCCAGCTGTAAAGATGAGGATCTGGCTCCTCACGTGGGAAAGAAATAAAGGATATTAATCGCTTAGCCTAACTCACTTAGCACCAGCTCAAGCTGTTTCTGCTGCTGTACCATCCACATAAACTACCTTATTGGACTTAAAGCCTGAGACTCTGCTGTGGGATATTTAAGATGAAGAAGCTTCTTTAACAACATCACCAGGTCCTCAAGGGGATGCTTTACATCAGCCACAAACCACAAGTTGTGTTTGCCCAGGGCCAAGGTAGGTCCCTGGGCAGCACCAATGTCTGCGACCCCTTCTGCACGCAGAGGACCACGGTGGCTTGTCAGAGGTTGGGACAATTAGACCCAGAGTTCCACACAGCCAAGGGACACCGCACAAGCTCTATCCCTGTGCTGGCGCCCAGCACTGCCCTGCTTCTTCAGGATACATAAATAGATGAAAAGCGAATATCTGCATCAATGCTAACCCCCCATTCAGCAGATCTCACCCCGAGCAGCTCCTGCAAGCCTGCCCAGGTTAATTGCCAGGAAAGCATGTTGTATTTCAGCTATGACATTCCTTGGCATGTTTAATGTATCCTTATCATGACTCCCATGTACTTCTGTGTAGATGGGTGGAAGACAGGAGAAAATGAATAATACGTTTCCTTCCAGCATGAAATTCTGAGCGTGTCCTCTGCTGAGTGCAATTACTGTGTATATGACTCCTGTAGTCTGGCTAATACTGTTAAGGATATTGGAGATTAAAGGATTTGGGGCTGCAAAGTCCATTTCATCCATCCCAGCCCATGCAAGGGAATACAAGCAAGGAAAAGGACTTGCAGGAGTGGGGTCTGGCCTGCAGGTGACCATCCCACAATGTCCCCTTGCTGTTGGGGACCTCTCCCAGGCAGCTCAGCCCTTGCTGGTGGTTCCCAAACCCAGCGTGTCACCATCTGGGATGCTCCTGACCCTATTCTAAGCATTGCTGTCACGTTCTCTGACTGCTGGAGCCCTGAGCCCTCCCTAGTGCAGCATGCTGGGGATACAGTGGCCACGGTGAAGGACTTAAGCGGTCACAATGCTGCTGCTGAGAGTGCTCTCCAGGCACCAGGAGAAGCGCTGATATCTCTGAGCTGGAGAGTTAATAAAAGCACTGGAAAATGTCTGCTTTGGCTGAGGCAACGGCCTCTATGTGCCCCATGAGAAGAAAGCCACAACGCTACTGCAAGTCCCCAGCGCATCCCAGCTTCCCACAGGGAAGTCCTGGCTGCACAGGGTGAGGTGATGGGGGGGATACCCTGCCCCAGTGCAGACAGGCACAGCAGTAAATCACCGCTTTGAAGCCCTCGTGCCCAAGAAAGCCTCAAAAATAACCCTCCTATAGAGTCAGCATCCTTCAGAGGGCATGACCCAAGCCTGGCCACAGCTCCGGCCCAGAGAAGAAGGCACAGTGAGATCCAGCTCCTCCAAACCTATGTAATAGGGAACAGAGCAGATACTGGGTTGTCCTGCGAGCATAGATGACCAAAGCAGAACAAGGAGGTGACTTTAAGTAGTAAACACTGTCCTTACGTTATGAGCTCAGACATATCCCCAAGCAGCAGAGGAGCCATCTTTGCTTTGATCCAGGTTTGATTTAAAACGAAGCATCTCCCTCAGCATCACCAGCGGGACAGCAGTGAAGTAACCCCCTTTACCTCTGCTTCTGCCACCACCATGTGCCAGAGTTCCCAGGGCAGCACGGAAGAGCTGCAAACCCTGGCTCCCTGTGCTCAGGGACTCGTGGCAGCTGGTGGACCACCCGTGGCAGGCTGGGATGCTCAAGGAGATGCTCCCTCCCTGCACTGGGATGCGGATGAGCCAGCACAGCACCAGGGAAATGGGAACCTGCGGGGCATAAAGCCAATTCACCACCCATTAAGTCCCCCCAAATCCTCCACTCCATGGCCTTATCTTCCTCTGCCATGTCCCCTCACTCCTCCCCTCCCTCCCCCCAGGCTAATGGGCTTTTTGGAGGTGGAGACAAGCTGTATAGGTACTCTTGGCTGTACATGGCAGCCCTTAAACAGTGGTGTCTGCAGGGAGGTCTGACGGGAGACATCCCCAGCACTGCTCATACACCACCCCAGCACCTATGGGCAATGAGGCTGCCCCACTCAGCAGAGCTCATTCCCAACTGCTCACTTGCTCTTGTGGATTGAATGTCAGACTCCAAACATTAACTTTTATGGCGTAATACACCCAGCACCAACCCACATTGTCAGGAGACACCCCAAAGCTATTCACATCTGGATGCAAATGACTGTTTAAACACCCCACACGGTCCTATGCATACGGGATGGATTTACTGTCACTGATAGCATTAGGAAGGATAAAATCAAACAGCTGAGCATCAATGTCTGCTGGGCAGGGGGGACCCACCACCAGCACAGCTCCAGAGCCCTGGCTGAATGAAGCAGCTCTGGAACAAACACCAGCAAAGCTCACCATGAGGCATCTTCCAGCTCCTGCCTCAATAGCAGATTAGACCTGCGAGCCCTCCTGACCTACAGAGCCTGGCACAGCAGCACTGGGGTTTGAATCAGCACTTTCTGAAATGGGCCATATTGCAGTGGTCCTGTGCTGCAGGGCAGGCAGGGCAGGCAGGGCAGGAGGGGAAAGCAGCTCCTGTCCCATGGGAGCTGCCCTGGAAGGCTCATGTGAAGTTCTGCACACCAACAACGAGTGAAAAGCACGCACAGTGGAGCACAGGGTGAGCAACAGCAACCCTGCAACTGCCTGGGAAGCATCTGCTCATTCAGTGTCACCTCCCCGAGTCATCCGCTCCCCACCTTGCTCCCCCAGGAGCTAAGTGCTTGCAGCACTGGCTGTTCAGAGGAGGAAGCTCACCTCTTCAGCACAGAGCACAGGTTTTACGTGACAAATAGTTTTCCACTAGAAACTGTTTGCACAGGAAATTTGCGCACAGCCCTTTCCATCAAGCAGAGCAGCTTCCTACATGAGGAAGACCTCTGGAATAGCAGAGCATTCCTCAAGGCAGCAGATAAATGCCTAACCAGAGTTAGTGGCTGGAGGCTGAATCTAGACAAGCTCAGACTAAAAATAAGGTACAATTGTTGGACAGTCACAAGTACTATTGCAGCCACTAAGCTAGGAGCTGGAGGAATACTCTGTCTTCAGCTATCTCAAGGGGAGGAGGGGCTGTTCCTTCAAACGAGGTGTTATAAAGCTGCTCACAAGCAACATCCAAGAGTCCTGGGTGTCCCCACAGGAGCCTGGGGACACCAGCAGTGAAGGGGCTGTGGAGGGGGACAGCAGAGCTGTGCTTGGAGATGGCACAACCACCACGGTCTCAGCCATGGCACCAGCATTCATCACCAGCCTTTGCTCCAGCTTAGCAGGTCACATCCATCTCCATCAGGAATGAGGCTTGTGGGATGGGGGAGGAAAAACATTCCCAAGCCCATCCAACCTATGAGAGTTCATAGCATCATCCCCAGCTCCATAACCCCCGCAGTATCTCCCAGCCCTCCCCAAATTCCCCTTCATTGCAACTCCCACCTTTTATCCTTAAAACCCACCAGAGGCAGGGTTAGAAAAAAACAGGACAAATAAGGAGAAGAATACAACAGCCATCCATCCATTTGAAAGGGAGGGATGGAGGCAAGGCAAGAAAAGCCTCATTACCATCAGAAATCCTCTCTCCCCGCCCTTCCCTCCCTGCTCATTTCCATATCACAGGGGACACAATACCCTTCTTCTCCTGAAAAACATCCCATTTCTGCAGAGAGCCGCTGTCCCCACTCCCAGCACCGGCCTCCAGAGCTGGGAACAAAAGCCAGGCTCACACCTATCCCGGTGCCAGCCTCTGAGCCTCCAGGCCCTTACAGCCTCTGGGGAGCAGGTTTTGTCATTATTATTATTGCTCTACTTTATCTTTCCTCTTTTCTTAGCTTCAAGATCCTTTAGTCAGTCAAATTACTCTCGGAGTAGCAGAAGCAGCAGAAAATAAAGCATTATAAGGGGTTCAGGAACTTATTTTCATCTCAAGGAGAGTGTAAGAAAGGTTGCCAAGTCTTTCTTCTGCTCTTACCGGATAATCTGTGGGTTCCCAGCTGCTATAGGGGAAAGAATAAAAAGCATCAGAAGAAATTAGAGGAAGAAGTAAAACCCAGGTCTCTACATCAACTGATGTGCACCTTGGCTGACAGCAGAAGGCACCAGAGGGGGAGACGTCAGCATGGGAAGGAAAGGGGAGGCCATAGGATCTGGGAAAGGGTGGTCCCAGGGTGCTGGGTGCAGGGCAGGAGGGTCACCCAGCTCCTTCTAGCTGGGCTTTTCTCCTGCTAAATGTCCCTGTCACATCTTCCCAGCCCAAAGCATCACTAACACAGCAGGTAAAGGAGGGAGGAAAAGCCAAGCAGCTCAGATGTTGAGCAGGTTGCTGGATTCATCCTGCTCCTGTCTGGCTGCTCCAATAACAGTTACAAGCATCCAGTCAGGCACAGCACAGTTTCCCCACAAAGACTTTGGGCTCTCACATTTACAAGCACAGTGTGGAGCTGGGCAGCTCCCAGCATCTCAACACAGGGCTGGGAACAGAGGCAGGATGCCAAGGAGAGGACCAGGTCCACATGGCAGAGGAGAAACCATCAACCACCGGATTAGAGTTGGATGCATGTGGTGCTGGATGGCAAAGGGATGCAGAACCCAGATGCAGGATCTTGAACAGCTCATGAGGGTGCATCAAGCCATTCCTGGTACAAGACACCCTTCCTCCTGATAGTAGGGAATGGGGTCCTCTTTTCCCAACCAGGGCACAGGGGCCCAAGGCAGTCCCCTCCCAAGGCCTGTGCCTCTTTGACTGTGCAGTGCCGTGGTGGTGCTGTCACTGGTGACTGATGGCATGGTTGAGGAGGAAATAAATTCCTAGGCTCTCGCAGGAGGTGAACTGGGGGGTGTATCCATCTTTAAGATACTTAATGAATGTACCGCAGTCCGTGGAGTGGCAGCAAATACATCTCTGCAGCCAGCACTCCCCACACTGTTCTCCGCAAGGTTCAGGCACAATTTAAGAGCTTCTCATTGATTTTATGTACGTTCTCCAGGCCCTGGCAGTGTCTATATTGCCCCAGTCCAACAAGAGCCCCACAGTCACAGCAAGGACCTCCCCTTTCTTTCCCCTTTCTGCTCCTCATCCCTTGCTCATGTGGGAATGGGCAATGGAAATCACCTGCCCCGGGGCAACACTGGGGACAAAACCTGGTGTTCAGCCAGAAAAGAGGCAGGTCTGGGCTCCTTAAAACATATTAAGGTTAATCTGGGCTTCAACTCAGCTCTTCAGCTCAAGAAAGGGGTTGATGCAGTGTTACAGAGCAATGGTGAGCACCAGGGCGAGCACTGGTGCAACGCACACTCTACTGGCACAAGTACCAGCTCTGGGCTGCACCTTTGGAACTCCAAGCAAAATAAGGACCTTAACAAAAGACAGCCTTGCAAGACAGCCTATGGAAAACCTTAGCTTTTATGTAGCATAGCAGACATTCATTTCCAAGGCAAGAAAAATGGCAATCAGTGGTTCTGGTGCATGGCTTGGATTTTTTTCTCCCTCTTTCCCTCAGGGGGAAAAGAAGAAAGGAAAGAAAAGCAGCAAAGAACAGCAGAGCCCCAGCTGACCTTTCTGGCTAAGAGACCTTGTCTGAATCACTGGATGGTAACAATGAATGAAATGCCAGTGCCCTGCCTGACAAATACCAGCTTCCTCTTGGGGTGAAATGCCAGCTTTCCAATGTGGAAATGCAGCAAGGAAAATGTCACCCTCGCCAAGGTGTGAAATGCCAGCCTGCTGCAAGCACCCAGCTTCACCCATGGGTTGACAGGCAGCGGAATACTGCTGCCGGGTCCCCAGTCTGCTCCCAGAAAGGGTCTTCTCCAAAGCTCACCAAAGGCAACAGTGTGAAGGAGACAGGTCTTCAGTGTGGGACAGCCAGAGCATCCAGCATTATCTTCAGTATCACAGCAGCGAGCAGCTCAGAAAAGCTGCCTGTGGGATCTGGGTTATTCCTTCCCTTTTCCAGTGGCTACAAGAGTTGTCAGTGTGGCCAGTGATTCAAGCAAATCACATTCAAAGATTGGTTCGGATCAAGCCAAACCAGCTATTTCCAGTTTTCCCAGCTAAATGAGAAAACAATTGAGCATAAGAAGATTTTGCCAACTAAAGAGTTTCTCAGGGCCTGAACTCCAAGTTCTCAGCGAGCACTGTTGTTGCTGGGCTTAATCCTATTTATTAAACATGGGAAATCATCCAACACACTGTCCTTGTGTGAAGAGATGCTTCCCGTGAAGCTGGCGCTATTTACACCATCTCCCCTAACCCCTCCCAGGGCCAAGATGGGTAAAAGCTTGGCTTTATCCAAAGCCATGTTTTCCAGCAGCTCATCCTTCCCTTTCTCCCCACTCTGTATCCTCCTGCCCTGGCTCCCTTGACATCAAGGCCCTGACACCAAACCTGTGCCAGGTCAGGGCCGCAAAGCAAGAGGGACCAGCTGTAAATGCAACCAAACCTTTCTACCTGATAGGATTGCATGGAAGAATGAATGAAGCTGCTTTTCGTCCTGGGGGAATTGGAGCTGTTCTCTTTCCCTACACCCACACCTTTTTTTTCCTCCGTCAATGTGTGAAATAATTTCACCACCCTTTTTTTTTGTTGTTGTTCTTTCAGTTACTCCTCCTCCCCTCAGATCTCGCCCTTCCTGGCATTTGAAAATAGCTCATGAAAAGGAGGAGGAAGAGGGGAGGAGGGAATAAAAGGAAATGTGTGGGGATGCAAGATGGAAGGGAAGAACAGGAAAAAATACAGGAAGAGTGAAACTCCATGTTTTCCAAAGCAAATCAGAAATGGCCGATTGCTTCCCCTCCAGCACCTTCTGGGAAAAGCCTGCTCATCTGGGAGGCTTTGGGAGGCTCTTTGCATCCTGTTATTAGGCAACACCTAGAAAAAAAATGCCTGCTTACACCTACCTATACCCTCACGTGCAGGCAGCTCATACAGCTGGGTACAGCAAGGGAATGTGACCTTCCAGGGAACCCAGATCTCTGTTATGATTAGAGATGGTCAGGACCCCTCTGACTAAATGGATTTTGTCCTTGCACAGCACAAGAAGAAATGGTTGGAGCAAGCACGTTGGGTTTGATAACCTCCCGGTGGAGCAAAGGCTGCAATGCGACACAGCAGCCTCCGGAACCCATAGGACAAAGGGAAGGGTCCCTGCTGCCTCCAGCACTCAGCCCTGGATCAGAAGGCATGGGATTTGAAGGGCTTCTTTCACCTGCTGGCACCAGGCTGGGACCAGGCTGCTCCCAGCCTGCCCACAAATGCAAAGCCATTAGTGCTGGAGGCAGCTCCTGGTGGTGGCTTTGTGCCCAAGCCCTCTCCCTGCCACCTGAGTGGGAAGAGATCTCCACAGGAAGAGGTTTTAATGCATCAGCCTCCATAGGCATCATGTCCAGGGCTTTCCCCCAAGCGCTTCTCTGTAACGGATTTAATCCTTGACCCAGAGTGATGCTGCCCTCCCAGAGGGAAGCAAACTCCCGGTTCCTCCACAGTTTTCCTATCCTCATGACCCAGTGCAGTACAGCTCATCTGCAAACTCCCTCTCAGAATCATTAGCAGCAGGGCTGCTGGCACAGGAGGAGGGTTGCTCATTGCTAGGGGTAATCCTCCCCTCCTGCATCCTGGGCACTTGCCAGACAGATTTAAGGCCTTTGGCCACAAGGCTGGGTGCCTGTGCTGTGGCCCTTTTCTCTTTCCTTAGGCATCTCCTATCGCTCTTGTTTGTGTCGGCCATCATCTGAGCATCCCTTGCCTCTTTTGATATCTCCTCTCTCCCCACATGCACCTTCTACATCCTTCACACTCCTGCCCTTTGAGCAGCAGTGCTGGGGCTGAAGGGATGCTTTCTTCTTGAAGAAAACCTAACAACCTCATTCATTGCAAAGCAACCTCTTCATGTCTGACACGGAAGGGACTTGGGGATTTATGTTAGCAATGGCACAGAGGGGAATCCGCGGCTGGAGTGGCAACGGGGGGGGCTGGCAGTAGCAGGCATTGCCAGCACAGCTGCTGTCAGAGCCCCAGGTAGCAACCCCCCCAGGAGCACGTCTCCACAGGGATGCATGGATACCATGTCAAGTGCAAAGGATGATTCCCACCCCCATCAGGAATACGGCAAGCAAGCATCAGGAGCCAAGAGGGGAACTACATCTCCCCACACACCCCAAGAGTGAAGGCAGAGGGGCTCTGCCGTTGCACACAGCTCCCTCAGCACCTTGGAGGGGGGTTGTTGACCAAGCCAACAGGCAGCAATGGCCCAAGCCAACACACAGCCAAGGGCACCTGCAGGAGCCAAGCAGGACCCTCTTGATACGGCAGTGGGATACTGAACATGTCTCCTGAGCAACCCACTTCTTCCCTCGGGAGACGCCACCCTGCAGCGCTCCCTCTTCCCACCCTCCCACAGGGACACTCGCTTTTTCCAGCTGAGCTGTGGAACGAACCAGTCATCACCCACTCCAAGTAGGTGGGTTGGCAACGGCCAAGGAAAAGATACTTTGAGTTTGGCAACATTCCACAGAGCTAACTCAGCAAAGCCGGATGATAGGCAGCGAAGCCACCCCTTCCAATAATAGCTCTGTGTGGCACGCAGACCACTCTTGCTCAAGAGATCTCCAAGGGCTCAGCACAAACTTCATAAACCCCCCGTGTGCAGCACACAGGGATGCCACTTGCATGGCTAATAATTTCCTAGCGCATCTCCCTTAGCTTTTAAACACTGCTTCTGGCCTCCTACATCTCCACAGCTGCTGGAGAGCCCGGGCCTCATGCACAGCGGGGAAATACGTTTATCCACAGCTGAAAGGATGATGCTGGATCCTACACCGGTGTCCAAGCACAATCTCGGATGCTCACTGGTACATCACTCCCTCCGCCTCCGAGGCGACAGGAGTCTGCAAGATGCGCAAGCCCATCGGTGGGTTCCTCCTCCTCAGCCCCACTTTTTAGCTCCAGCAACCTGCAGTGGTCCGCAGCTCTTGAGGCCTGTAGAAATCCCTGCTCTCCTGAGCCCACACAAGACATTTCAACTACTGAGCCTCTAAATAAGACACAGCACCTTTCCCTTGTACCTCCCTTCATGCCGTGGACCATGAGGCAAACGCTCTGAAATACACCTTAATCCTTGCTCGCACAAGAGCCTCTTTCCAGAATAGCAAACTGATTTTATTATAGGGAAAGCCCAACCAGGGACCATGTGAAAGCCCTTCCCGAGCCATGTGCAAATAACCACATGTTCCCAGCAAGGAAAGCCTTCTCGCTGACAGGCAGTGGAGCAGGGCAGAGCAACACAGGAAACTTTAACTGGAAACATCAGCATGGCCAGCACCAGGCTCTCCATATGTCTGGAGCCCCCCGTCCTCCTCTCTGCTTCCCAGCATCTGCTAGTGGAGTCCCTTTGCATTTTACCCTGCTCTGGGGCTGTTGGTAGGGGCACCTCTCCCCTAGCCCGTGCTCTTCTGCTCCCATGTGAGGACATCAAAAACCTCCCCACATTTCAACGCAGGGTCCCACAAGTGTTTTAGCTCGGCTGAACCATCTTTTTCCTGGGAAAGCAAGCTTCGATGGACATTTTCCAGCCAGCTGGAAAGGAGCATGGCGCCTGACAGCACGTGCACTGCTTGGGTGTTCCCTGGGGTCCTGCACCAGAACCGGCACAAGCATAAACCAGCATCTCCCCTGGCTGGGAAGTGACTGGCTGCAGTTCAGCCTAGCAAAGCGATGCCAAGGAAGCCATGGGTTTTCCATCCTCCATAGCTGCCAGCACAGGAACAGCCCTGCCACATCTCTCCTTTGGGATGTAACACAGTGGGGAAGCGTGACACACTGGGTGAGCCCAGCTCTCCCACCACTCCTGGGGCTGAATGCAGGGCTGATTAGAGGGATTAAAACCAGCTGGCAGCAGGAGGGATGTGCTGGCAGGGGCCAGGCATGCCAGCCTGCGGGATGCCATGGCAGGATCTTGAAAGGAAAGGAAGATCTGAGCGGGATCATCGTCTCTTTAATGAGGGACAGGAGCAACCCATGGTTAGCAAAGAGCTCCCAGATGAAAGCAGCTCCATCCTCAGGCTCTTATTATTTCACAGATGCCTCTCACATAGCTTTTCTTTATTGTTATTTTTCTAAGGTCTCTCATTGCTCTAGATAAATGGTGTCTCTGTGGCTGCAGGCGGCAGGGAAGGAAAAGCAGCTCCCAGGGGCTGCAGCCTTGGCTGGCCATGGCCTCAGGTGGCCCCAAGACATGAGTTCTACCTCTGCGCATGCCCAAACACACCAAGCAATAGGGTCTGGCAGCAAATACCCTGCATTGGACCCAAGCCCACCTCCCCAGCTCCTCCTGCTCCTCGCTGGCAGGATGGGCTTTGCAATGGCTGGCTTCCCTAGGAACTGCTAAGAGATCCCAGCATGAAAAGCACCAGCGAAGAGCAAACACGACCCAGCCTTCACCTCTGCCTTCAGGCACGATTGCCATAAGACAATTTGAAATCCAGGCTGAGGAGATCCTGCCCATGCCTGCCCCATATCTGGCAGGGATAAAACACCCTTCTTTCCTGAAAAGCTAAAGCTACTAAATGGCAGGCAGCCACAGCTCGGTCCTGCTTTGCAAATCAGCCCTGGTTGGGTCACTGGGCCAAGGGACCGCACAGGGATGTGGACGTCCCAAAGGATGTCCGCTGCAAGCCAGGGCACCCAACCAAACCCTGACCAAGCTTTTATGGGTTTAGTAAGGGGTGACGGGAAGGAAGGGGGAAAGGATTAAAAATAGATCCCAGCTTTGTTTCGACTCCTGTAAAATAAAAGGTCCTGCAGCAAGCACTGCTGAACCCAGAACTCACACCTGCACCTCGGGCCGCGAGCACCTGAACTGCAGATGGATGCTTCATTAAAAGACTCGTTAATATTGCAGGCTCTTGCTGAGGATCGGCTTTCCCGCCCTGGCTGATTGCTACAGAACCACCTCTTCCCCCTCCCTCGCACAGCAGAGAGGGGCTTTGCTCCTCCAGCCCTCAGCATCCCCTGTGCCTTGACATCCCCAGCAGCATCTCCGTCCCCCACCAGCATCCCCTTGCACACTCTCAGTGCTGCTATCAGCAGGAAGTGACAAAGCCCCAAGTCCAGACAGGGTGAGTGGTATCCTGCCATTAACCTGGCAAGCAAAGGTAAATAAGAAACACATTATCTGGCATTTAAAACAAACAAAAAGGAGGATGAGAGCAGTCCCAACTGCACATGAGCAATGGCTGGTGGTAAAGGGAACTAATTTCTCCCTAATGAGAGAAGACTCCACTTTGTTAACTCAAACTTTCTCACTAATCACCTTTGACTGACTTATTGCTGTCAGGCCACAATAACACATGAAAAACATTGCTTTATCCCCCAGCGTCCCACTCAGTAAAGATACAGGGTGCTGTGGAAACGGATTTACCCCAACACCTGGCTCCCAGCACAATAAGTGTAATTTAGACACATCATTGAGCCAAAACCTCCTTCCTCCTCTCTCCTGTTATTTGATTTTCAAGACAGCAGGTGCCGGGCTCAGCAAATAGAAGCAACAAGCAGAGCACTGCAGGTTGGAGTGAAGGCTTCTCCTCTGCCCATGGTGCCCAGCCAAGGATGCTCCTCTTGGGTACCCACCCTGGGTAGGTAGCACTGGAGTACCCAGTCCTGCCAGCACCTGCTCATGGCATTTTAGGGCTCCAAAAAGCAGCACGGGGGACACCAATACGCGGAAGCATCCTTGCGGCGGCGTCTCAATGCAGGTGATAGATGCTCTTGGTCCTCTCTGCTTCCTTAAGGTCCCTTCCAACCCATCCCATTCTCTGATTCCATGTTTCCCAAACAGGCTGTATGTTACTGGAATCATATGCAAAGCACTGTCTCGGCCTCCCACGCAGCTGCTGGCTCTGCAGCAGGGCTCTGCTTGTTGGAGATTTGCTGGTGCAAGGAGGGGAGGAGGCAGCGGCAGGCAGCTCTGTGAGGGGGCAATGCGCCCTCATCCTGCCCCTTGTAACAATCAAAGGAGTTGGAATTAATTAAATCTCAATTAATTAACAGGGACCTCAATGCTGAGAGGTACAGAATGAGAGGGGAGAAGATAAAACAGGCAAAAATCCCTGGTTGTTGGAAGCATTTCTTCTGGTAGAAAAGCTTTTTAGGAGATGAAAAACCCCCACGTTCATATGGCTCTGGAAGAAGGCAGTGAGATGCAGGCAGAGCTGGCTGGTGCCACCCCCATGGGTGCTGCAGTAGGTGCAGCCTCCAGCCTGCCTGCACTTGGTCCTCCAAGCCCAGCCCATCCATCACAGGAGGGACACTGCCTGTGATCAAAGGAGCCCGCAAGAGTCCCCAGGGCTTGCAGGGAGAGGAAATATCAAACCTGCCTGGGAATCAAAGAGCAGAGCCAGAACACAGGGAAGAAAAGAAACGACAGGGGAAAGAAACCAAAGCTGACACTTTCTGCGATTGAAAACATCCAATGTGGAGAATCATCACCCCCAGTGGGGGTTGCTGGGGGACAACACACTTCCTCATCACCCCTCAAGGCTGCAGTGGCACACAATGGAAACCTGAAGTGACTTCAACCCCAGAGCAGCTTCACACTGGTTACCAGAGTGGGAATGAGATGATGACGGCCACCGCTGCCCAGCTGCAGGTTTCTGGTGACAAGCTCCAAGTGTGCAGATGCAGTGTGTGTAATTAATAAGCTGGGGACATGAAGGATGTGGTACTCCTGCTGGGAGGAGAGGTGCAGGCAGGCGATGGGCTCTCCCACCAGCATCAGCAGTGAGGAGAACAACTCCTTGTGTAACACCAGCCTTGCTACCGGATATAACTTCCCCCCAGGTACTCCAATGGTACCCAAACCTCACGTTTCAGCACTGGAATGCTGTCCCCTGTGCCACCGATGAGCAAAGACCCAGGAAAGCTCATGGTTAGCCCAGAGCAGCCACCAACTATGCACGGATGAAAACCCAACAAAAAAACCCTGAGGATGCAGATTTCATGGCTCTCTAATACCTCATTTGGAAGCGTTCTGTTATCCTCAACATCAAGGGAAGCCACGTGAAAAAAGAAGTCATCATAATAGGTGTTAAAATTGGAAATGAGATGCTGTTTCTCATCGCTGCAGTGATCTCTTGCTGATCTCCGAATTGAAGGCATACTTTAGAAATATTCACACGTGCACGTCAGGCACGGTGGAAGCAGCACCTCTGGCAATTCGCACTTCCATCAATTAAAAATCCGTACAGGAACGGGGAATCAGAGGCAGCAGAAAGCATTTGCAGTCCAGCTAGAAATCCCAGGGTAGGTAGAAACTGAAAGTGAGGAAGGAGGAGACCGGACACAGGATGGATGCTTGCATAGGATGGATGCTCGCACCCCCAGAGGCTCCCTGTTCCCAGTCTGACCAGTTTGGAGCAGGTGCCTCCAAAGCAGAGCAATGCAGCATCCCTGGAGCACACAGGCCACAAACAGGAACCTCCCAAAGGCTTCCCAAGCCCATGAAAGAAGAGGATGCAGCTTTTACATGTGACATGGGATTTTCCACCCAGTGACGCACACCGGGAGGGTTTGCTGCCAGGCTGGACCTGGGCACAAGGAGCTGGTTGCACGGAAGGGGTTCACAGCCACCATCCCCATGTCCCCACCATGGCTCTGTCCTCATCTCCCCACCATGGTTCTGTCCCCATGTCCCCACCATGGCTCTGTCCCCATGTCCCCATGGGCACTGCTGCAGTGCAGGCAAGGACGGAGGATGCTCTGTGGGCACCCGCGGGAGCTGGCGCCACATCCGCCCTCCCCAGCTCCGTCCCAAGCAAGCCAGTGGAATTAAGTGCAAGTTATAATTAAGACTGGATGTTTGAAGAGAAACATAATCTCCGTTCCATGGGATTCGCCGGCACAACAGTAATTAACGTCTCATTAACATTCGCCTAATTAAGCAGTTTATGAAAGTGGATAGATTTGCATACTGCTCCACTTCAGCTTCAGTGCATCCAGCTATAGCCATTCACCAGCATTAACCCTTCCAGGACATCCCCAGTGTCCTGCACAACTTTCCAGCCTCTCCCTGTGAGGCCACAAACTGCCGTTGCTGAGCATCTCACTGCATGGTGCGACCCAAAACCAGGTCAAGGAAAAAACCATCTCCTCTCCATCACCTCTTTTCCAGACAAACCCATCCTAAACCCTTCCAGCTTGCTTTATTGGTTATCTATTTTTAAAGCCCTCAGCTGGTTTCAGTGCTCGCCCTCAGATTCTCAACATATTCATCAGAGAAGAAAGGAGACTTGTAAGAGTTTCTGAAGACAGGGAGAAATGTCTCCTAAAGCATTCCATGCTATCCGCATTTCCAAATGTGCTTTAATGTTTAAAACCAACCATTTCAAGATTAAAGAGATGCTCCAAATTCCGAACCCAAGCTTAAAAGCAGGATGCGACAAGATGTCTCAGCTGCTTCCAAAAAAGTTCTGACACAGGGAATATGGACCCTCTCTTTTAGAGCCATTGGGAGGGAAGGAAAACCAGCATCCAGCTGATGTCCTGTCCCATTTGGGGACAGCAGGGACCAGGAACACCATTCCAAAGCAGATCTCAGAGCAGTGAGGGATGCAGAACACAGCCCATCAAATAAGACACATCCCACATGCAGCCCCTTAGTGATGAGTCACGTAAAGTGCTGGACATAACATTTTCCACTGCTAATATCAGCTTTCTCTTCTGGTGCTGGATCAGTAAAGCCACTGCATCCATCAAGTGCTTAAAAAGACCATGTGCAAACTTGCCTCCCCCCGGAATCTCCGGGGGGGGGGGAGGGGGGAGGGAAATGAACTCTAGTTAGTGGTTAACGCTTGGAGACAAGACGCAACTCTGCAGCAAGTACAGTGGGAGAGAAAAATTCATGACACAGCCTTTCACTGAAAATCAATAAAGCCCAGACCTGCCTGTGATATATACACTCAATTTATTCCCCGCTTGGCTTGCTGCATGCTCACACCAGCCCTCTCCATCACTCCAGGTCCTCACCAGAGGATGCACAGCCCCTGCCCACCTCTGGGTCATGGCACTGACGTCACCTGAGCTATGTTACCACGGGATTGTCACCTCCTTGAGCCTGGCAGCCCTGGGCTGGTCGCCCAATGTGTGCCCGCAGCTATAGCAAAGTGTCACAATGGGGAAACGCTCCTGATTTGCACTTGGAATGCCTCTGACTTGAAGGAATGTCTTAATTTTCTCCTCACCCAGCAGCCTTAAGACCTTCCTGGAAGTGGTGCTGGATGGAGCCATCCTCCACCTGCCAGCCCCATCCAAGCCTGACCTACATCAAGCATCCTGTCCTGCCCCCTTTCCCCTCCGAGGGGGGCTTTGGAAGGCATCCAGAATCACTGCATATTTAGGCATTAAACTCAGTCTTTTTCCTTCCATATTTCCCAGAAAACACTCCTGGAATGGGGCGCTGGTCCTGCGCTTTGCCAACCCCCAGATAACAGGGCACCCCAAAATGCTGTGGAGCCAGAGGAGCGGCTGCTTCCTCATGATGCTAGAGTTGCATAGAGATGGGCATCCCTCCTGCAGCCAAACGCACATCCGAGCCAGGAGGCTGGCTCAGGCATGAAGGCAGGAGGCAGGCAGGGGAACTCCCCGGGCATCCCCTTCAGCTCTGTTTCTCCTCTGGCTGCCACCCTCACACAGAGCCACCGCACCCTGGACCACAGGCCAAAGAGCCGGTCCGACACCAGGGTGAGGGAGGGTCTGGTGCCAACACAGCCCCACAGCGGCTGTCTTTGGCACAACGCAGGCTGCCAGGGTAGGGGAGGATGTAGTGAGAGGTGGGTGCGGGCTGTGCTGGGGGCTTTGCCTCCACACCGGGCTCTGCAGCACAGCCTGACCTACTTTCTCCGTCAGCCACAGCAGCGGCACGGGGTTTCTCTTCTCCTCCACCACGTACTGATGTCTTCTTATTAACTGGCAGCTAGAGAGTGGCAGAGCCCCCTTGCTGTCACCTCTCAGCATGGGCTGTGCCCTCCCTCGCCTCCTGCCACTCTTGCTGCCTTTGAACCCTCCTTTCCCTACCCTTCCCAGAACGATTCCTGGCACACCTCTGCCAAGAGAAGGATTTATTGATCATCTTATCTGCGTCTAATCCCAGCCGGAGTGCCGCGATAAACGGAGCCAGCTAAATCACAGACCTTCCTGCAAGGTCTCTGTGGGAGCAGATGGCTACTAGTGCGGTGCAAAGCAGGGGGCAGCCCCCTGGGGACCCCAGACTTGTCTCATGGGGAAGAGCAGCCCACGATAGCAAAGGCATTGAAGCAAGGATTAACATGCAGCAAACAGCCACCCAAATCTGAGGGCAGGGGCGGGAGAACAAACCAAACCGAAAGCACTCCATCTAATCGATTGTAAGCAGTTTAAACGCTGTTTCTCTGCAGTTCTGGGAGCCCTAATTCCAGGCATGACCTGAATCTCTTTAAAGAGAGAAGGGAGTGGAAGCAGGCAGGCAAGTAGGGGGGAGAGCCAGAAATGCCAGGGATGCCAATTTGTCCCCATTCCCTTTCTTCAGAACAGCATCCGGGAGAAAAAAGCTAAAGATAATGGACCCCCAAGGAGCAGCTCTGATGGTGCGCACTCACAGAAACCCCTGCTACCCAGCCTGGACTGAATACGGTCCTCACAAGAGCAGGCAGGATGATGCTGTCTTTGTGTGAAGAGCCTGGGGTGCACCAGGCACAGCCCCAGGCCACCTCCTAGGTACCAACAAGCTAGCAAAGCAAGCTCCAGCCCACAATGACACAAGGAGGGAGCAGGGCAGATACAAGACAGCTCAGCCTAAATGCAGCGCGGCTGTGTCCAGGTCAGCTTGGGCTATAAAAGCAGGGGTGAGATGCTGGGAGCATCCTAGAGCAGTGAGGAAGAGGTTGGGGTGGTGATGGGGTGCAGGAGATGGATCACTTTTGCCTGGAGTTTCCATACAAACAATCCACAAGACAGCACTAAGTTACTGCTGGTTTTCCAAAGGGGGTCAGGGTGTGGAGGAAGGGGGACCAAGACTGCCACCAGAGCTGGGCTGACAGCAGGAGAGATGGGTTTGGTACCTGCAGCACCATGCTCAGGAAGAGGAATTGCCATCCCCTAAGCCCTGCTGGTGCATGGCACCAAGTGGCAGTGCTCCTTCAGCAGGGAGGGGACATGGGACTCTATGCTGCATGGGAACAGACATCCGGGTGCACTGGAATGGGGACGAGGCCACTGTCACAATAAGCCTGTCATCCCTGTGAGCTTATTCCCAGACAAGGCACATACATGTGGCCAAGAGCCTTTCCCTTAGCTCAGTATGGCCCCAAATCCATTACAGCCAACAGAGAGAGGCAGGGCTGCTCCAGGCTTTGATCCCAAGCTCTTCTCACCCTGCTGCCCCCTGTCACACCATGTCTATGGCCCCACTGCCCTCCCAGGGAGAATCACAAATCAGCCCCTGACCCTTCCTTGGAGGTCTGAGCTTTGCCAGACCCTATAACAAACACCACAGAGTTTAATGGGTGATGGGGGGGACACACTGGGATGCCCAGTTCCCCTTGTGCCCTATGGGACCCATGCAGCAGAGCCTGGCAGGGCACACAGGGAAGGGATCTGTCAGCCCCATCATGACTCATGCAGCCATCTCACCTTCAAGCCAGCAAATAACTAAATACATAAATCAGGCAAGCAACTGCAAAACTGGAGCTGAACAGAGGGAAGAGGAGACGGAGGCAGCTAATGAGGTGTGCCCTGGTGTGAGAAGAGCAGCAATCCCACCCTCCAGGCACAAGCAGCACCCAAGGGATGGCACTGCCGGGCACAGCCCCATAAGCCACCCTCAGGGCAGCTCCAGGCTCATCCCCAGGCAGTGGAGCAGCAGCCTCAGGCCAGGACCCTGGCAGTCCTTAGGCAGCATCAGTGCAATCACATTAGCAAAGGGATGGCCGGATATCCTGGTCCCATGAAAACCTCACTGGGATCACTCCTAGATTGAGTTTTCTCCCCAAACCACCCATGAGCTTAGCAATGGGCTGGGGAGGGAGGCAGAGCCACAGCCTGCCCCTCGGCTGAGCCACTCCAAGGACTGAAGGAGGAGTAAAGCCAGAAAACCCTGATTCTTACAGTTAAAGCCAAAGGCATCCTTGGGTAACAGACTGCCCTGCCTGCCTGCCAGAAACGGCTTTGTTAAGATACAAACACATTTGGGTTTGGGTTTTGCCTTTGGTTGCCTTTCCCAAATGAGTTCCATACTGGGGAGGTTTTAAAGTCCCTGCAGCCAGTGAGTCTGTGCTCCCTTCCCTGCGCCCAGCAAGGTAATTATGTGCCAGGAGCAGGGCTGCCTATGGCTGGTTCACCACTCATTAGCAGGAAGGAACCAGTCCCCAGGGCACAATGAGTCCATCCCCATTCCTCCCTGCCTTCCTCCTCCTCCTCCTCAGCCTGGGCCATGCAGCAGAAGAGCACCTTGTATTTAGTACTGCAGCAAGGAGGGCCTTGTCCTCCTCCCCTGGGGGGCAGAGGTCCCCCTGCCCACCACAAGGACCCCAGAAACATTTCCATTGCCAAGAAGTTGCTCCTTGCAATGAGGCCACCCTGGGGGATGGGGACATGGCGGAGAGCTCTACTTCTGCTGCTACCAAGAGACCTACAAAGCTCACAATTTGTCTGCTTCAGCCTCTTCTGGAAGGGATGGTTAAGAAGCGAAGGCTTCCCAAGAAGTTTCTTCTTCCCAAAAGAAAAGGCAAAGAGCTCTGAGCTTGGGGGCTCACAGGAGAGGCAGGGCTGCTTTCCACACCTGGACTTTCTTTCTTTCCCTGTCTCCTCGGCACCAGGCAAAAGTCCCATTTAAATGAAGCACCCGCTCTGTCTGCAGAACGGTACAGCACAAGAAACCCGGATGCCAGGGTGACGGTCTGCTGAGCAGCATGGAAGACAACCACAGGGGAGCGCTGGGAAGATGCCCCTCTTGCACGTGATGCGCCAGGAGGAGCATCCCCAGTGCCTATCCCGTGTGCTTTGTGAGACAGGAGGGAGCTGTCACAGCCCAGAACACCCCACCGAGGACAGCTCAGGGCTGGCAGGACGTCACATGGAATACCCAGCAGGAACAGGATCTCAATGGAGCATGCATCTCCACCCTTGGATCTCAGAGCACAGGCCAGTTGGGTAAGCTGAGGAACTCAGAAGACAGCTCAGGCTCTCCAGGCTTACACCCATCCCTTCCAGTGCAAGACCTCTGAGGCCCCACATCACCAGGAGCTGGGACCTTGGATCTTAAGGGAGCAGCAGCAGCAAGAATTGGGCTGTTCTCAGCACTAAAGCTGGGCACCCCACACAGAAAGCCTCACAACCTTCACAGCCTGAAGCTACTTCTCCCAAGCTGTACCAGGACTTAAGGAGGAAGCCCCAGATCATCACCACAGGGGCTCCAAGACTTCACTGGACCATACACCCAGGCTGTCCTCCATCCCCCATAAGTTCTCCTCTCCAGCTGTGCGTCCAACCCTGCCCCAGGGAGCCCTCAGCCAGCCAGTGCAAGCCCAGAGCTTGAGTGCTCCCAGCATCAATCCCTGCCCATTGCCTGCTTGTTGCAGCCCCCCCCCAGGAGATGCAGAAGAGGATGCTGCTGGTCCTGTGTTCCAGGGCTGCCCCACAGAAAGAAGCTGGTGAGACAACTCCCGTTAATGTGCAGGATCCCAGGCAGGCCCTGGAAGCACACGCGGTGGGACAAGCACAGAGCTCATTCCCATTTCCCATTATAGTAAGGAAGACAACTCTGCCCCCCCATCCTATCCCCTCCTCTTCCTGCAAGGCGCTGGGACCCCCCAAACACAGGGAGCTGCTCGGAGGCTGCAATACCCCGGATGGACGGGAGGCACAGGCACTCACCCGGACACCGCTCCTGGATATCTCAAGCTCCTCTTCCCATTGTCCCCCACTCAACCAAGAGCAAGACCAGCCTGCCAGCAGCCTCAAAGCAAGCCAGGGACCGCTGCTCCACGCTCACCTGTGCTCTGCCCCTCCGGAGAGCGGCTTGGAGCTGCTCAGCCTTTGCCACAAACTCCCCTCCGCAGCAAGACATCAGCCTTTGGGCGCTGCCTGCCCCTTCCACGCGGCGCTGGCTGCTCTGCCTGCCTTTGGGATTCTTTCCCTTCTCTCCCCCCCCACACCACTTCCCCGGAGCATTTTGAATGTGCAGATGCCCCAGCTTCTTAAAATTCAGCCTGGGGGCGTGGGAAGTGTTTTGGAACATGCCCAAGCTGTCTGCTCCGTGCGTGCGCGCTGCTAAAAACGATCCACCTACTGCCCCCATCTCCTGCACCGCTTGTCAGCGGCGCCGTGCCTTTCCAAAGATAAGCAAGCTTACACACGCACGGGGAGCAACCCCAATGGGGCACGGGGAGAAACTTCTCTGCTCCAGTCGCCAGGCAGACTTTTCCTGTGGCGCTGCTCAACGAGCATGGTGCTGGATGGACACGCTTGAGTCAGCGCTGTCCCCGTCCCCTCCGCATTACAGTGAGGAAAGGGCATCACTGCTGCACGGGTAGAAAACACGTAGAAAACCCATTTACTCCCTATCAAAGGACGCAGCAGCAGGGCTGGGAGGTGAATGCAGCCCCCCTCGTTATAAATGAGGGTGTCACTGTGATGGGCTGGGCTATAAACATGTGTTTGGGATACCCAGCCCAACAGCTGATATCCATGTGGTACCGCGGTCCAAGCAAGCATAACACATCTCCTCCCAAGCAATTCCCAAGTGCTTTACCAACAAATAAATGAGCCACAGAGAGTTAATGACTTAACCTGTAAAACACTGCTGGCAAAGCCCAGCTTGCTAAGACACTAGCAAGCTGCTCTCAATGGGGTGTCCAACCAAGGCAACAGCAACACCATCTTATACCAGCTCATAACCTGGCTCCACATTAAAAAAACAAGGGTATACAAACTGCTGGCCGAGATGTGGCCAGGAGAGACAGGCTGAGCCCTCCTGCCGTGGGCAGGGTGTATGATGAAGGCTCCAGGTCACCAAGGGACGAGGACAGCGAGGGCATCTCCAGCCCAACAGCCCAGCTCCGGATTCACAACACGAACTGTTCAAAAACCAGGGACAAGGCTGCTTTTCCCTTTGCTTTGAAATCCCTCTGGCAATTTGGCCTTCAAATGTTCACTAATCCATTCAGGGCAGTCTCCCCCCGTCCCTGCATCACTTGTCTGCAAATTTGAGTGAAATTGATATTTTCCTTTCAGAAACATGAAATTTCAAACACACAGAACATTGGATTTGAAGGCTGACTTTTGTTGGGAAGGTGCCTGTCTCTTTGTTCACAAAAGGGCTCATTTTTCCTGGAAAAGGGCCCAGATTTTGAGTGAAAGATCAATAACATGCAGAAAACGGGTCCTTTTATTTAATTTTGCCAGGATACCAAAAAGAAAAGAAAGAATCCAATGCTGAGACTGAATGACTTCAAAATATTTTGCATTTGTTTACCCCACTGCGATGCTGGAGCATCTATTCAAAGGCTCTCAATGGCAAGGATGAAGCCGTTGGGGCTCCCTTAGAGCATCCCTCTCTCCCTGCTGCGACTCCCCAGTGGGAACAGCATCCCTGGCACTGTTCCAGCCCAGCCCCAGCCTTTTCACATAGTCACAGAATCACTGAATCAGCCACACTGGAAAAGACCTTCAAGCTCATCCAGTCCAACCGCTCCCCAGCACTGCCAAGACCGCCACTAACCCATGGCACTGAGGGCCTCATCTCCACGGTGTGCAAACACTTGCAGGGGCAGTGACTCCAGCACTGCCCTGGGCAGCCTGTTCCAATGCCTGAGCACTCTTTGGGGAAGGAATTGTTCCTCATCTCCATCTAAATCTCCCCTGGTGCAACTTGAGGCCATTTCCTCTTGTCCCATCCCTTGTTCCTTGTGAGCCACCTCTTCCCCAGACTGAATCCCCAGGTCCCTCAGCCATTCTCCATCACACTGTGCTCCAAGCCCTGCACCAGCTCCATTGCCTTTCTCTGGCCCTGCTCCAGCACCTCAATGTCTCTCTTGTAGTGAGGGCCCCAGAACTGAACACAGGATTTGAGGTGCGGCCTCACCAGTGCCCAGTGCAGGGGCACAACCACTGCCCTGGCCCTGCTGCCACACTGGTGCTGATACAGACCAGGATGCTGGGGGCTTCCTGGCTGCCTGGGCACAAGCTGCTCACATTCAGCTCCATCAATTAGCACCCCCAGCTCCTTTCCCATGAGCAGTTTCCAGCCGCTCTTCCCTGAGCAGGGGGTTGTTGTGGCCCTTGTGCAGGAACTGGCACTTTGCCTTGTTGAACCTTATCCCATTGACCACAGCCCATGGATCCAGCCTGTCCAAATCCCTCTGCAGAGCCTCCCTACCTTCCAGCAGATCAACTCTCCCACCCAGCTTGGTGTCATCCACAAACTCACTGAGGGTGCTCTCGATCCCCTTACCCAGATCGTCAATGAAGACACTGGCCCTAACACTGAGCCCTGAGGGACACCGCTAGTGACTGGTCACCAATTAGATGTGATGCCATTCACCATCACTTTTTGGGCTCAGCCACCCAGCAAGTTCCCAACCCATGGGAAATTATTAGAGATTTAACCACTGCCTCCTCTGGATGGAGGCCAAGGAGCTGGAGGACGACCCTCTGCCCACACTAACTATGGGGAAGGGGGAATAAACCCTCTATTTCAATTGCAGCCTGGCTGGGGGGGGAAGAGAGAAGAAAAAGCCAACCCACCACAAAGACACAGCACTCGAGATGCTGTGCAACAGTCATGACATGCTGCATCCTCCCTGATCCATATGGGGGAAAACTAACACTTTGGCAAATTTATGAGGATGTGTGAAAGTGATTATATTCCTGAAAATATCTCAAGTGGAACGGCCTACCTGGCATATTTTGTTAGTCATGAAACACGCTCCCTCCACCGACTGCAGTTTGTGGCTTCCCATCTGCTTAAATACTTTAAATACTGAAACTTTCTTCTTTTTATTTTTCATAAGGTGAAATAGCAGCAAACTGCTGACTCAGGGGCGCGGGATGGGGACGTGCTCACCGTCAGCAAAGGGATGCAGGAGATGCCATTCCAAGAGGGAGCAGAGGATTCAACATGCAGGTGATAAGTCCTGCCTCTGGCCAAGAAATGCAATAGGTCTGCTTGTGTTAATTGAATTAAGAGCATCTGGCATGGGTGCACCAAGCCCAAAGCCAAAGAAAGAGTATTTGAGGCAACCGTGGGAGTGAAAAGGAAGAGGTGCAAGGCAAGAAACGGCCCTGGTTTGCCATTTTCATTTCATTTTACCAGAAATAAAAGGCAAGAGTTGTAAAGCTTACAAGTCCCAAAAGCCAAGCCAAGCTTTGAGTGAGAGATCGGGTTTATGGGCACTTGGTGTAGGACAGCCACCTCCATGACCCCCCTGATTCCTGCTTTCCTAGGAAGCGATGACCCTTTTTATCCCAGAGGAGCTGGGGAGAAGGCTCCAAGGCATCAGTGCTCACTCAATCCCAAGGCACCACTGGGGACCTGGCTGCCTGCCCCCTTGCCCTCCCCTGCTCTTTAGTTAATAGCTTCTATCTTAAACCCCTGGCTCTGGAGTAGCTCTGTCCGCAGAGGCAGGAGGTGGGGTGGGATGCATGGGGATGCAGGCAGAAACCCAACCAGGGCTGCCTGACTTGAAGGAGATGGCCAAGAGGGAGACATGGCAGCAGAGATCCCCCAAGAATAGCTCACGCACAAGCCTATTCCCACTGAGCTTCCCTGGAGGTGCCCTTAGGTGCATTGGAGCATCATAGAATCATAGAATAGTTAGGGTTGGAAAGGACCTCAAGATCATCGAGTTCCAACCCCCCTGCCATGGGCAGGGACACCTCCCACTAAACCATGCCATCCAAGGCTATGTCCAACCCCACCTTGAACGCCACCAGGGATGAAGCATTCACAACTTCCTTGGGCAACCCATTCCAGGGCCTCACCACCCTTACAGTAAAGAATTTCTTCCTCAGATCCAATCTAAACCTCCCCTCTTTAAGTTTAAACCCGTTACCCCTTGTCCTCTCACCACAGTCCCTAATGAAGAGTCCCTCCCCAGCATCCCTAGAGGCCCCCTTCAGGTATTGGAAGGCTGCTAGGAGGTCTCCACGCAGCCTTCTCTTCTCCAGGCTGAACAGCCCCAATTTTCTCAGCCTATCTTCATACGAGAGGTGCTCCAGTCCCCTGATCATCCTCGTGGCCCTCCTCTGCACTTGTTCTAACAGTTCCATGTCCTTTTTATGTTGAGGACACCAGAACTGCACACAATACTCCAAGTGAGGTCTCACGAGAGCAGAGTAAAGGGGCAGGAGCACCTCCCTCGACCTGCTGGTCACACTCCTTTTGATGCAGCCCAGAATACGGTTGGCCTTCTGGGCTGCAAGCGCACACTGCCGGCTCATGTTCATTTTTTCATCAACCCACACCCCCAAGTCCTTCTCTGCAGGGCTGCTCTGAATCTCCTCCCTGCCCAACCTGTAGCTGTGCCTGGGATTGCTCCGACCCAGGTGTAGGACCTTGCACTTAGCATGGTTGAACTTCATCAGGTTGGCATCAGCCCACCTCACAAGCGTGTCAAGGTCCCTCTGGATGGCATTCCTTCCCTCCAACTTATCAACCGAACCCCACAGCTTGGTGTCATCGGCAAACTTGCTGAGGGCACACTCAATCCCACTGTCCATGTCACCCACAAAGATGTTGAACAAGACTCGTCCCAACACCGATCCCTGGGGGACAGCACTCGTTACTGGTCTCCAGCTGGACATTGAGCCACTGAGCACTACTCTTTGCGTGCGGCCATCCAGCACCCTGGGAAAACTCTGGGTATTGACACCGACCAAGCATTTAACCACAGAGGGATTATTTTGAGTCATTTAAGCAGTCATCTATGGATTGCAAAAGGCAATAGCAGTTGTGTCTCACGAAGCGACAGCACATAGTGTAACCACACTGCAATTACTCTTAGCCTGATTATGGAGAAAGGACGAACTAGATGAGAGCATCTTGGCTGAATCGCCTCCTCCCCAGGGCACGTGGGCTGTGCTATAGAAACCCCGGCTCCAGAGGCACATAAAGCAGAGCAGAGACTGGAGGAATATGATGCACATTTTCCCAAATGGCGGTGCAAAGCTGAGTATTAGGTGATTTATGGCAGATTCCCTCCAAGTGAAAATCTCTCCTAGCCTGGTAGTGGGTTTTTTACAGCTCATTTGGCTTTTCATTTGCTGAACGGCTTTGTGCTGTTTCCCTTTGCAGGATGGGGCCTCATCAGTTGTGTTTTCTTACAGGTTTTTTTTCTCTCCTAGCACAAAACCAGCTCTCCTCCTGTTCTGCATGAGCCTAATTCTGCATCCCCAGCTGGTGTGCAAGAGTCTTGGAGTTACTCCCACTTTCCAGGGGGATAAATCATGCCGGATTTTGTTCAAGGTCCAATACCTGGAGGAGGAGTTTCTCCTTCCAAATGGAGATAGTCCCCGGGAGAAATAATCCCACTGGAAATAATCCAGTGCAAAGAGGTTTTATTGCATCTTTTTAAAGGCTCTTTCTTCCTGACAGTTGATGAGTTCATAGCTACCAATATCCATTAGAGGGTTTATTTTATTCCTTGTTAGAAAATAAAATCAAAAGGCAGAGCCTGAGAGGAGTAAAACCAGCCACAGAGACTGAAGAGTGACAGCAGCTGCCTGGCAGACAGTGAGTGAAAATGCTCTGACAAGATGAAATGGTTTTTCTTTCATTGAAATCACTCCCTTTCCGAATGACTAATACGGAGCTATCGCACCATGGATATTTCCAGAGTGATGAGATGTTTTTAAAATATCTCACTGTGCCTCAAAATATCTCACTCTGGCTCAATAGATCATCCGAAACACCACCCATGGAAATCATAAATAGAATCATAGAATCATAGAATAGTAAGGGTTGGAAAGGACCTCAAGATCATCGAGTTCCAACCCCCCTGCCATGGGCAGGGACACCTCCCACTAAACCATGCCATCCAAGGCTATGTCCAACCCCACCTTGAACGCCACCAGGGATGAAGCATTCACAACCTCCCTGGGCAACCCATTCCAGGGCCCCACCACCCTCACAGTAAAGAATTTCTTCCTCAGATCCAATCTAAACCTCCCCTCTTTAAGTTTAAACCCATTACCCTTTGTCCTCTCACCACAGTCCCTAATGAAGAGTCCCTCCCCAGCATCCCTAGAGGCCCCCTTCAGGTATTGGAAGGCTGCTAGGAGGTCTCCACGCAGCCTTCTCTTCTCCAGGCTGAACAGCCCCAATTTTCTCAGCCTATCTTCATACGAGAGGTGCTCCAGTCCCCTGATCATCCTCGTGGCCCTCCTCTGCACTTGTTCTAACAGTTCCATGTCCTTTTTATGTTGAGGACACCAGAACTGCACACAATACTCCAAGTGAGGTCTCACGAGAGCAGAGTAAAGGGGCAGGAGCACCTCCCTCGACCTGCTGGTCACACTCCTTTTGATGCAGCCCAGGATACGGTTGGCTTTCTGGGCTGCAAGCGCACACTGCCGGCTCATGTTCATTTTTTCATCGACCCACACCCCCAAGTCCTTCTCCACAGGGCTGCTCTCAATCTCCTCCCCGCCCAACCTGTAGCTGTGCCTGGCATTGCTCCGACCTAGGTGTAGGACCTTGCACTTAGCATGGTTAAACTTCATCAGGTTGGCATCAGCCCACCTCACAAGTGTGTCAAGGTCCCTCTGGATGGCATTCCTTCCCTCCAATGTATCAACCAAACCCCACAGCTTGGTGTCGTCGGCAAACTTGCTGAGGGCGCACTCAATCCCACTGTCCATGTCACCCACAAAGATGTTGAACAAGACTCGTCCCAACACCGATCCCTGGGGGACACCACTTGTTACTGGTCTCCAGCTGGACACTGAGCCACTGCGCACTACTCTTTGCGTGCGGCCATCCAGCCAGTTCTTTATCCACCGAGTGGTCCACCTATCAAATTGATGTCTCTCCAACTTAGAGACAAGGATGTCATGGGAGACAGTGTCAAAGGCTTTGCACAAGTCCAGGTAGATGACATCAACTGCTCTGCCCCTGTCCATCAGTTCCGTAGCCCCTTCATAGAAGGTCACCAGATTGGTCAGGCAGGATTTCCCCTTAGTGAAGCCATGCTGGCTGTCCCCAAGCACCTTGTTGGTTTTCATGTGCCTTAGCATGCCTTCCAGGAGAATCCGCTCCAAGATTTTGCCAGGCACAGAGGTGAGACTGACTGGTCTGTAATTCCCTGGCTCATCCATTTTCCCCTTCTTAAAAATGGGGGTTATATTTGCCTTTTTCCAGTCATCGGGAACTTCACCTGACTGCCATGATTTTTCAAATATGATGGACAGTGGCTCAGCAACTTCATTTGCCAGCTCCTTCAGGACCCGTGGATGGATTTCATCTGGTCCCATGGGCTTGTATACATTCAGGTTCCTAAGGTGGTCCCGAACAAGATCCTCCCCCACAGTGGGCCCAGGGTCCCCACCCTCACTGTCCCCGCGTCTGCCTTCCAAGACTTGGGTGGTGTGGTCAGAGCATTTGCCGGTAAAGACTGAGGCAAAGAAGTCATTAAGAACCTCAGCCTTCTCCAAATCCAGGGTAGCCAGTTCTCCCGATAGCTTCTGGAGAGGGCCCACGGTGTCCCTAACCTGTCTTTTATTGGCAATGTACCTATAAAATCCCTTCCTGTTATCCTTAACATCCCTAGCCAAGTTTAATTCTAAGTGGGCCTTAGCTTTCCTAACCTGGTCCCTAGCTTCCCGGACAACATCCCTGTATTCTTCCCAGGCCGCATGACCTTGCTTCCACCTTTTATAAGCCTCTTTTTTCCTTCGAATTTTGCTCAGCAGCTCCTTATCCATCCAAGGAGGTCTCCTGGCCCTCCTGCTGAACTTCCTTCTAGTTGGGATGCATCGTTCCTGAGTTCGCTGCAATAAATAGATACTACACTGCTGGAAAAGAACAGACTGGCCAGGGGCAGGGCAGCATCCTTCATCCCCAAGTACAGGAGGTCACTGAACTCCTCACCTCGGTGAGCATCACCCTTTTGGAGATGGAGACACCAAACCCTCGCAAGCAGAGTTGGACACTTTCTCTTCCCCCAGCACTAATGCAAAGCCATCCTGTCCAGCTCAGCTCCTCGATGTCACAGATCTCTCCTTGAAATGCATTAGGAGGTACGGTGGACTCCATGGTACCAGCAACCACCTGCAGCACCAACACAACAGACCCCAAAAAGGTGGCTGACAGGCTCTGGCCCACAGAGAAACCCATGTACCCACCCTTGTCTAGGCAACAGCTTCAAGTAGCAAGACCCAGGAGTGCTCCATCCTCCCTCTAAACCTCCAGCAATGATGCTGAGTCCCATTTGCACATCACTCTCCTGTCAGCAAGTGAAGAGGGTGGGGAAGAGGACACCCCATCACAGGCACAGCCGGCATTGGGGTGACACAGCAGCGGGGGTGCCATCCTGGCAGCCCCCACATTGCCTCCTGCTGCCACCCCCCAGCACACAGCACCCCACTTCAGAGCCAGAAAACTCCTGCCCTCATGGCAAAGCCCCAGAGGGATTGTGATGGAGTGGTTGGAAAACCACCCCCAGGCAAATGAGCTGGTTTTTAACAGTTTCAGTGTGCTCACTCCAGGCTCAGAGGAGGAAAAACAGCAGCACAATGGCAGCGGGAAGGCACAGAGTGAGGGGATCCATGGGCTGACTTGCCTTGGGTGCGCTCCAACCTGAGTCCCAGCCCAGGCTTGGGTCCCGGTGCAAGGACAACTCCATTGAGTAGAACAAGCAAAGCTCCAAGTGCAGATGTACTTTGAAAGCCTCCTGAATCCCGATGCTCCCAGCCCAGATGTAGCCCAAGCCCAGTGATGACATCCCGAACCAGGACAGGCTCACTCTGCAGAAGCTGCATCTGCTTTTTCTCTTCCCAAGGAATCAGGCAACACTTGATTTTTGCTGATTGAAGGGAAAGAGCAAATCGTTTTGAGGAGCTGAAAACGGGCTCCTTGCTTTTCTCATGGAGATAAAATAATCGCTCGGATCACCCAGGCTGTGCTGCTCCCAGGTTGCTTCCTCTTTACAGGCATTTACCAAAATGCGTTTGGAAACTTTGGGAGATGAAGCAGCTTTTCAGAACAGCCAAGTTAAAACATATCCCTTGGAAACAACAGACTGATGCTTGTCTTCCTTCTTTCAAAGGGACTGGAACTACTTGTCCAGCACAGCAGGAATTGGTGGTTTCTCCAGGTTCAGAAAAGGAAAACTCCTTGCCTGTAGAAATCCAGTCCTGCTGCTGATGGACATGGGGAGCCCAGCATCGGGATGCTGCAGTGATGGGCCATTGACACGCAACATCCCTCACAGTGCTTTGCCTAGTCTCTCCTGGCAACTCTGCTTGGCTTTTTCCCCTCCAATTCCTTTTCCTCCCACCAGAAACAGACAGCACTGGGGGGCTGGAGAGAGATGACAGAGATGCTGCAAAGGCAGGAGAGAGAAAGAGAAGGCCCCATATACCCAATGAAGATAGCTCCAACATCTGTCCTTAGCCAGAAATGTATTCATCTGCACAGACACACTCATCAGATGAGGCTCTAAAATATTTACTACCCAAATATCAATCCTCATAAAGCCAGGCAGCCATTTGGGCTTGGGGAGGGGGAAGGAGACGGGGCGGGTTGTCAATAATGTCATAACCATGGGCAATTTTATGTATCTCTGGAAATGGGCGAGGAACACGCAGCTTGACAGATGTGCAAACGGGTAATACAGGCTTCCTAGTTATGAGCATGAGGATGTCAAGAGGAATAGACGAGCAGTAATTCAAAGTATATTGGGCTTGGAGAAGTACACGGGCACTGTAATGAATACACGATGGGCACCACGGTGGAGGGAGGGATGGGGAGGAGGCGGTGCTGGGTTGGGAACACACAGAGACACCGCGGGGACAGGGGTCCGGGGTGGCAGAGCCAAGCTGCTATGGGGTGTGTACTGCACCAAGGGATGTGTCAGCCTGCCTGGTACCTCCTGGGGCTGGACCAACCTCCAGGCTGACCTCTCCTTCTTCCTCCTTCCCAACTGCATCTCTACACCAGCCTCTCCCACCGTTGTGCCACCTTGCCTTTGCTGTGCTGGGAAACTCAATGCCTGCATTTGTCACCAAGAACAGTCAAAAAACTCCACTAAGAAGCCAAATTCAGTTCCAAGTTTCAGCTAAGCAGAACTGCTGAGATGTAGTTCTATTTTCTGGGGGGTGGGTTTGCTTCCATCTCCAAACTAAACAGCACCGCAGCAAGGGCTGGTGCCACCCCCGGTGCCACCTCCACAGCACAGGCACTGCCCACCCTTATGACTAGTGCCTCACCCAGCATTTTCCCATCCCATCTCAGCTGTTTTAAACACGCAGCATCACACAGACGCATGTTACACCTCCAGCCACCACCTCCTGCACACGCTTCCACTCTGGACCCATGGATCCAAGTGGCACGGAGGACCACGGAGGCTGGCCAGCTTCCAGCACAAAGCCAAGGTGCTGTAAATAAAGCAAACCCAACTGAAATAGAATCATAAAATAGTTAGGGTCGGAAAGGACCTTAAGATCATCTAGTTCCAACCCCCCTGCCATGGGCATGGAATGATGGGGAAATGGAAGGAATGATGCTGGGGCACATTTCTGCTCAGGTGTTTTCTTGCCAATAGTGCTACAGTAGGCTGCAAGGGGAAGCATCGCTGGTCCCAGCTGACCTCACATATCGAGCATGCTCAGACATCTCGGCTCCATTCTTTTTCCCCCCCTCCAAGATTCGCCTCCTTCAGCGTTTCTGGCAGTGAAATTCCCACTCCCGCACCTCCTGTGGTGCTGTTCAAAAGGATACAGTCACTGGCTGCAGTGGTAGAGCCAAGCACATCCCTTCCTCCCTCTCAAGTCTCCCCTGCAGTTCCCACATAGAAGTTCATCATTTTTCCACACCCCAGTACTTTCAGAGGGGGGAATTACTCATGGAGGCAAGCAGGCACCCCACACACCAGCAATCCCCACAGAAGTGACTTTTCCTATGGAAAAGTCCATGAATCACTGTAAGAGTCAGTCTGGCTTGAACCGAGACACGCTGCTCACCACTGTTTGTTCACAAGAATTAATCAGCAATCTTTTTCCTGGCTGATTTTATAGCTATGACTTATCCCAACCATTCACCAATAACTTATTGCAACATCCAGCTCCAAACATCCCCTGTGTGTGCTCTGGGAGCTTTGTCCATGGCCCATGCAGTGCCACAGGGGTTCTTGAGGTCAAATGACCGATGACTGAATAAGTTTGGATCTTACAGAAACATTTCCTTACAAGTCTCAGGCCTCTCATTTTCACTCCCAGGAGACACTTGTGGCACTGTCTGCTCCTGCAGTGAATAACCCTGCTGCAGCCAGGAAGCCCTGAAGTGATGCCATGAGGAGACAGAGCAGGAGCACAACACATGGCACATCCCCACCTTCCTTAAACACCACTCAGAGCCACCAGCCAGGAGCAGGCAGGAGGGAAGGGGCAGGCAGGGGTTTTCATTGCACTACATGGGCACAGTGGCTCTAACCCAGTGACACAACTAAGGAGGAACAAACCTATAACAAAAGCTTCTTCCCAAAAAGCTGTCCTTGCTATAATTCATTTTTCCTCCTGGCAGCACTCTCCTGTGTGCAAAAGCTCTGCCATGACATGGTATAAGACCAATAAACTTCAATACCCACTGATGCAATAGCAGAAAAAACATAATTATAAGGGATATAAGGGAGACCTTAGAGAAGCTTTCCAATACATTAAGGAGAACTACAGGAAACCTGGAGAGGGGCTTTGGACAAGGGCCTGTAGGGACAGGACAGGGGAATGGCTTTAACCTGCCAGAGGGGAGACTGAGATGAGCTCTTAGGCAGAAGCTCTTCCCTGTGAGGGTGCTGAGGCGCTGGCACAGGGTGCCCAGAGAAGCTGTGGCTGCCCCATCCCTGCCAGTGTTCAAGGCCAGGTTGGACACAGGGGCTTGGAGCACCCTGCTGTAGTGGAAGGTGTCCCTGCCTGTGGCAGGGGTTGGAGCTGGATGAGCTTTAAAGGTCCCTTCAGCCCAAACCAGTCCAAGATCATTGCACTTCTTACAGCAGCAGTAGCTTATCTTGTGGACATTTTTACTACTAATGAGGCTCCTCTGGCCTGAAATCCAAAGAGAGCTGAGACGGGCTGCTCCTGCTGCCAGCTTCTGGTGGGTACAAGCAGAGGGCAGGCAAGTGTGGGTAAAGCAGCCCAGGAAGCCTCCACCATGGCCCCAACGTCATCACTTCACGCTCAGTGGAGCTCAGTTTTCCAGCAAGCTGGCTCGCATTTATTCTTCCTTAAGAGAAAACAAATCCCACTCTATGAGCTCCTGCTCATCTGCCTCCTCCTGCCTTCGGCGACGTGCTGGTTTCAGCCATCTCCCGGTAGAGCTGCACCTGCCACCCAGCCATGGGCCTCTGCAGATGGTTTTCTGCATCAGCGCCCACATGCTTCCGGTCCCTGCGGTGGCACCGCTGGTGGGGACGGGACAAGGCTCGATGCCGACGGGTTCCAGCTGCACTGCGGGGCTCACATGGGCCGGAGGCAGAGGAAGCAATGTGCCCGCTCACCTGGAAAGGCAGTATCCTCCCATCCCAGCACGAGAAACCTGCTCCCGGCTTTTCTCCTGGTAGTTTACCACCACCATACCTGAGCTAAGGTAAGATGTAAAATCCCCTCCACCTTGCTCCAGACAATGGCAGAGCCAGAGGTGAGAACAAGCATCCAGGGAAATGCTCCAAGGATGGTGGTTGCAACCCACTGGGACTTCACCTCCGCTTCTGGAGGGCCCACAGACCCATGCTCTGGCACAGCCCCTCAGTGCCCGGCACATCCTGCACAGAGCCACAGCTTCCCAGCACCAGCCCTGCTCATCAGCATGCTGGGCACATGCATCCAAATGGCACAGAGCTGCTCCCCCTGAATTCAATCCATGTACCCAAGCGAGCAGGGAGGCTGGGGAAAACTGAGCAAGACAAGAGGAAGGGAGGGAGGCCCAAAGCCCCGGCTGAGCGCAGCAGAGCAGCTCAGGCTGCAGCGCCAAGGTTGGAGCATCACTCTGGTTACCTGCACGACCTTGAGAGTCCTCCACAAGCTGCCAAGGTGAGAGGAAAAGGCTGCAGCAGCAGCTCTGCGTGCTGGTGGGCACAGGGAGGGTCAGGCAAGGTACAGAGGGCTGGTGCCTCTTGGGATGTGCCACCCCAGTGATGGAGCTCACCCGCAGGAAGAGGCAAACACCCCACATCAGTCCTCTGCCATGCAGGAGGCACTGCCAGATCACAGCCTGCATATCTCCAGAGCTGAGAATAAATATTTCAAGGTGGAGGAAAACACGCCCAAGCCCTGCTCCTCTCCTTGAGCGAGTTCTCAGCCTTAGCTCTGGGATTTGAGGCAGACAGGAAGAAATATGACAAAGGAGACGCAGGTTTCAGCAAATCATGGACACATCAGAAGCGACGGCTTTCAGATGCCGGCTTTGCCACAAGATGAATTCCCTCCTGGCCATAAGCCTGAGAACCCTGACAGCCCTTGGGGACTGCAGGGCTGCTTCCCATGCAGGCACACAGGGCTGCAGCGAGGCCACTGCCTTACCCCATGTACCCCAGGGAATGTGGTGGTGATGGTGATGCGCAGGGGCAGCGACAGAAGCCAGGATGTAAACCAAACCTTTCCAAGCCAGTTAAAACTGGTCCTGACTCATGGGGATGCATGCTCCCTCCTGCCAGAGGAGCAGACCACGGTTTGGCTTCCTCAGTGCCAAACGGAAGGATAGGAGAGGACAGCTTTGCTCAGCCCCATGCTGGACCCATGCTCAGAGGCAGTGGCCGCAGCAGCCTGTTCTGTACAGCAAGGCTGTCCTCAGGATACCTTTGTTTCCAGAGAGAGCTCATTAGCTCTGGTTGTGCAGGAGTTCAGGGGTTTTTTTTCCCTGTTACCAAGAGCTGGAAAACTCCACTGAATACCATCTCCGAGCAGGGGTGGAACAAAGGCAGGGCACAGGGGGAGAGCAGCAACAAAACCAGACATAATCAAAGCTGCTGCTGCAACCTCATATCACTTCTGAGCTCTGTCTCGTTTGGATTTCCCAGCCCGCTCAGCCCCCAGTGGCTCCCAGCAGCCTCCTGGGTGACAGAGCTGGATTCAAGCTCCCCAGGATGGATCGCATGGAATGCCAGGAGCTAAAGCATGCACTAGGCAAGGAGGCAGGCTCCATAGTCGGCATTGCTACAGGAGGGGTTTAATGCAGGCACATCCTACCTGTGATCCCTTGCTAGGGTTGGGATGGGTATGGAGCAGCTACCTGATGCTCCTCTCCCATGACTGCGTTATCCAACATTAGCTGCAGGGGATGCAGCCAAGAAAACACCAGTGCCAGGAGATAAGCCAGCTCCCCAGGTATGATCACAAGCCCCATTATCTCTTTAACCCTTATACGATTCACTTATCCATTCCAGATCTATTCCTACTCACCTAAACCCTCCTCCTGTTGTTTCCCATCTCTGCCCCGTGGTCACTCTCAGAGCATCACAGCCTCCCCAGAAACAAGGGAAACTGAAGGAGAACCTGATGCCCTGGGCCGCCACTCACCACAGCTAATGGGATAGACTCCAACTGACTGGCTCAAGCGATTTAAAGTTAATAAAATGTTAAAAGCAGCCCTATAAATCACCCATGCAGGAAGTGACCTGGACAGGAGGCCTAACGAGTTAGCAGAGGGTTTTATTTAAAAGCCATTTGTCTGAGGAGTGCAACACAAAGAGTCAAATAACTCTTAGGAAAACAGCAGTACTGGAGCTACCAGGAGGATTAGAGTGGGCTGGATATTTACGGCTGAGGATGTCAGCCTTTGCAGTGCTAACCGGCCCCTGCATCCCAGCTCATCCCAGCTCCCAGAGGGAATCAGGACAAGCCAGACCCCAGCTCTGACTTATGTTATTAGCTCACTAAAACACCCTCTTGCAGGCCTCCGAAACAGGACTCTTGTGCCCATGCCCACCCTGTGTCAGGCTGGTGACAGCATCTTCCTCCAGGCCCAGCTCCCCTGCGTTACACAGGGATTACACGCATGGAGAAGCTGCGATTCCCATGTTACTGCACAGAGCTGGTGCCTCTGCTTGCAAGAAGCTTGAAAACAAGAGGCCTCAGGACCTCACAATGCAAAACAATCCCAGAAGTTGAGTTTTGGGTTCCTAAACCAAATTCCCGCTCCTCAGCTGTGAATACTGATGCTGTGAATACTGATCTTGCGCCTGTCAGGAAGTTTGACCCACATCAGCCTCAGCCCCAGCTCACCCTCCACAAACTAAACTCTACTTCTTTAACCACAAAGAACAAAGAGCAGACAAGGGTGTTTCACTGGGACAAGGGCTTAGCTCCTTCCCAAACACTCCCATTGCTCCTCCACTGCAGGAAGCCTCCAAAATACCCCAAAGGCCTTTTACAGTAGGAGGAAAGGCGGCGCATGCTTGAGAAGCCTCCAGAGCACCATTAAGAGGCAAATTATAGACAATTATCCTTGGAAGTACATCAGGGAAGCAGAGGCAGTCGCAAGGCACTGGTCCCACCCAAGCCTGGCTCCTTGCAGCAGGCCAGGCTTCCTTCTAAAACTACAGGCAAATTCCCAGATCGGATACAGTCTGCAAGGAACAGGTTACATCAGGAGCTACCCCAACCTCAGAATCACCCTTTAATTGCAAGACAAGTGCAGTCCTCACCCCCTCAAGCTGAGGGGGAGAGGAGCAGACAGCAGGCAGGGAGCTGTGTGTGCTGCCCAGGAAATAGTGCCCACCCTGGCAAGGCAGGAGATGCAACAACCCAAGAAATAACCAAGTTTTCACTTGTATTTCATAGAATCACAGAATGGTTTGGGTTGGAAAGGACCTTAGAGCTCATCCAGTTCCAACTCCCTGTCATGGGCAGGGACACCTTCCACTAGAGCAGCTTGCTCCAAGCCCTGTCCAACCTGGCCTTGAACACTGCCAGGGATGGGGCATTCACAACTTCCTTGGGTAGCCTGTTCCAGTGTCTCACCACCTTCATAGTATCGACTGTCCTATCACTACAGCCCCTGATGAAGTCCCTCTCCAGCATCCTTGTAGCCCTTTCAGACACTGGGGGCTGCTCTGAGATCTCCACACAGCTTCTCCAGGCTGAACAAGCTCAGCTCTCTCAGCCTGGTTCCATACAGGAGGTGCTCCAGCCCCTGATCATGACCCTCCCCTGGACTTGCTCCAACAGCTCCATGTCCTGGAGCTGGAGACACCAGAACCCCTTGCGTTGCACAGACAGACACATGTGGTCCTTACCTTGGGAGGGATGCAGAGGCTGGGTCCCAGCAGCAGGTTCCTAGCAGGAGCCTAGCAGCGCCGGGGGGCTGCGGCCGGGGGGCTGCTCCAGCGGCTCTGCGGGCGGCTCATGGCTCCCGGGCACAGGGGGCTGCGGGTGACAAAGGCACAGGAGACATCAGGCTGGGTACACATGGCCTCAAGCACCCTTCCTGCAAACCCAGCCCCGGAGTGAGTCCAACTCCAGTGTTAGCAAGGTGAAGAGCTTGCACAGTTTTCTATGTTGCTCTTATTTCCCCCCTCCCCATCACCAAGGGCGCAAGAGGAGTCAGGCAGGAACTGCTTAGCTCTGTACACTGAGCAGATGTGAATGCCTGAAGAGGTCCATCAGCCCCTGAGAGGCTCCTGCCAGGCATAGAAGTAGTTCTCAGAGGGTGTTATTGTGCCTCCAGCATCACTGGTGGGGGGGGAAGGAAAGCACAAGCAGCCCCCCTGCCCACCGATGCACACAGCTAGAATGCAAAGGAAGGAACCCTCTAGATCAATGGGCCCAGCCACAGGTCTCATGAGGCCAGGGCAGCTCTGCCCCCTGCTCCCAAGTCAAGAGGTCCCACTGCCAATCTCAGACATACAAAGAGAAAGTCAGGTCCTTGACCTGCTGATCTGCAAGCGCTCCTCCTGACTCTGGGGCTGAAACAGAAGCAAGACCTTTTCCTGACAGAGGAGGCACCTTCACCCCTCCTCTCACCAGCTTCACCTTCACCTGCAGCACTATCCTCTCCAGCATGGTTTCCATTGAATGCCCTTATATAGCGGCGAGGTCCCCAAGGCAGAGCTCGCATCCTTTTTTGCATCTCAAACAGTTTTGAGCAGTCAGTGTTTAACAAATTAATAATAAAGTGATGGCACCCTGAAAAATAGACTCTCCCATCCTTCGAAAAGGGCCACGTCTCCCAATTACTCCAAAGGGCACCGCTTGAGACCTTGCTGAGCACATGGTATTTAGGCACAGCCACCTTTTAATGGGAAGGATGTGATCCTGCAACGGCTGCAGTCAAGTGTAGCACATCTTAAGATATCCTCAATCTGCACAGTGAGAGGGCAGGGAGGAGGAGGGAGGGAGGGAGGGAAGGAGATGCTGTTAGCTTCGGAATCCTGTAGCAGCCATCCCCATCCTATCCCAAGGAGCCAGTCCTGCTCAGCATCTCTCAGTCACGAGGATTATTCACAAGGTTCATGGAGGAGCCTGGCAAATATTTGCCAAGGATTCCTCCAAATCTCTGAGCCCGCCATGTGCTTGCTGCAAATTTGTTTGCTGATCGTGGTCCTTGTGCTAATTTGCAAATGGAGAGCAAAGAATATGTACCTCATAGGAGAAGGAGAGCGAGGAGGATCCTATTCCACAAGGAAGGCAATGCCACTGACCCTAATGAGGGCTCATAATTAGCACCTACAGCACCAGGGCAGAGGTGGGATGCTGACTATGGCCAAGAGAAGTGATCTCTCAGCAGACAGCACTGGGGAATGGAAGGATGCTGATGGGGTGGTGATGGCTGCTTGTCAGCAGCACCTCTGAGGTCCATGGCTGGTGTTTCCCCTGATCAAGCTCCCTGGCACAGGCACGTAGCAGAGGAAAAGCATCCTTTCCCCTTCCTGGCTGCCCCAGCTCACTCCCCAGTGAGCTTCCCACCAGAGTCTCTCTGGCGGCTTTTCCTCTGATCTTGGCTCCTTCCCAAGCTCCAGCCTAGGCCAAGCACACTGCTAATTAGCTGCACTAATTAATCACAGTTTCCATTGTTTATTCCTTTGTTCTTGCACAAACACCGCTCTGCCTTGTGTGGGAAGCTGCCACGGGCCTTCATGGAGCACCAGCCCGGCTGTGGAGCAAAGCTGGAGCAGCTGACCCAGGGAAACCACAGGGCCTGAGGCTGCTGCCACCACCACGGGGGCACAGAGCAGGCTGGAGCATCCCAATTCCCATCTGTCGGCACAAGCACCACAGCCTGGTCTCCCCCTCTCCAGGCATGGGGATGGATGGATGGAGGGATGGACGGAGGGATGGACGGAGGGATGGACGGAGGGATGGACGGAGGGATGGACGGAGGGATGGACGGAGGGATGGACGGAGGGATGGACGGAGGGATGGACGGAGGGATGGACGGAGGGATGGCTATCTGATTGTCAGATTTCCCGCAGGGAGACTCCCCGCACTTGTTCCCAGGAGCAGGCACCACAGCCGGAGCTGGCACATGGCCCCTGATACGGGAGCCATCTGCCTGCTCCCATGTAATCCCCTTGCATGCCAAAATCCTGCCTTTGAGCTCATTGGATCCACTGCCTGAGCATTACGCACCCACCAAGCTCAAGCTAAGCTCCCTTGCCAGGGGGTTCCCTTTCCCTGGGGCAGCCCTGGTACCCCAGAAGTGGGGGGGGGACAGAAGGATGCCCTGGCTGTGACTCCTTGCCGGTGCTGGCAGGCTGTGCCAGGATGAACCCAACAGATCATTACCTCTCTGCTTGCTCCCTTTTGTCAGGGCTTTTTTTAACCAGGTCTTTTTGCAAAGGTAAAGAACCAGACACCAGCAAAGGGAGAGAAAAGAGCTGTTAGTCCAAGGGATCCTGTGCTGTTAAATACACAGAAATCCAAGTCTGGAGTCCAACAGAGGGCAAGGTTTCCAGGCTTTGACACAGCTGACAAGCTGGAGCACAATGAGAAAATAAGCACACAGAAAGAAGCAGGCAGGATAAAGGATTTACTGCCTCTTCCACAGAAACAAAAGAATAAGCTTAAATACTCCATTTAGGAGTGGGGAAAAAAATAGATCTGCAGGAAGAATATCTGAGCAGCAGGATTACAGGGAGGTGAAGAAAAACCACATCCTGCCTGTCTGGGGTGCAGGAGGGGATGGTGCTGCATCCCGGCACAGCCCGCATCCCACAGCATCCACACACTCTCCTCTCTGGAACATTTCTCCTGGGCTACTCCTAGCAGTGAGATCACCTTCTTTGCCTAAATCGCTCTCCAGCACCTAGGTGCCTTCCACCCCAGCTAGTGAGGTTGAGGGTCAGACAGGCTTTTCCATGATGGGAAGGCTCCAGGCTCCAGGCTGCCCTCCATTGGTAAGGAATTCATCTCAGCCCACCTCTGCAGGGCCACAGGCCTGGTGGAAGGAGAGCAGGGCTTTGGGGAACGGTTCCCTCCCACCATCTGTCCAAGTTTGTCCTCATTAAAGAGAAAAGATGGAGTTCCCTGAAAGTTTCCTCCAACTTGTGATGAAAGGGAAACTTGTTGGAGAGCAGACAGGAGCCCGGTTTCCCTGATGAAAGCTCTGCAGTGGGATTTGGGGGTTTTCACTTTGAGTAGCACCAGCCAGAACAGAACACTGCAACCAGCCAGGCAGACGGTCTTACCCTTTCCATGGCAGGGAACCAAGTTTCCCAGCTGGAGCCCAGGACAGAACCCACCCTGGTCCTGCTGAGAAGCGAATTAAAAGCCAAAGCCATCATTTCTGGTCTGAAACATCACAAGACTCACAACACACAGCCTGGAAGTGCTGTGCCAGAGCAGCTCAGACTGTATTTCTGAAAGCCCCGGGTGGCCAGGAGCTTCTGGAGGGTCATTTAGCCTGTTCCCGCTTTAGGAATGGGGATTCACTGTGCCAAAAGCATGGTTACGGTCAAGCCTGGCTTCCAACATCGCCAGCAAAGCCAATCCTACAACCCTCCTTGGCAGCTTACGTGCTGCTTAATTACCCTGATAGTTCTGCATTGAGGGGTTTGTTGTAACAAGCAGCCTATTTCTCAGCAGCAACAAATGCTTGGGAAAGCTTGCTCTCTGGCAAACTCTATTGTTCATCCCTTTCACATAAAATGCTCCTAATGAAGAGGTAAAGCAGGATCTTGGCTTCTTTCAAAACAATCTGAAATATTATATTAAAAATATGCACTGAGTGCTGACATATTTACTGTGTTGCTTTATAAAGTAAATTACCTGAGCTAATTCAGAGCTTGACACCATTCAGACAGCACATAACAATATGACGGGGAGGATCCCGCTGCAAGAAGTCCCACTTTAGGCAGGTAGAGAGCACCTCGGAGCTGCCAGACAGCCCTGACTCCGGTTTCAGTGAGACCTGAAAGCCACCGGCATCATCGAGCCACAAGGAGAGGGATGTGCAACCACTCGACATGTTCACATGAGAATGGCAGCAGGTTTCAGCCCTCATGAATCCTCCCTGCCCAATCTCCCAGCTCCTCATCCAGACATCAACAAAGGTCCAAGCTAGGAGGACATGGTGCATCCAGTGCCAGGCTGTCCTGGCAATAGGTACCCATACCGTGGGAGCAAATCTCAGCCTTCCCCTCACCACACCAAGCCCAATCCCTTGGAAGCAGGAAGAAAGTCTCAGTTCAGTAGTGTTTGAGCTGGAGGCATCTGGGTTTCTCTCCATGTAAAGGACCAACATCTTACAGGGTCTCAGCACAGTGAATGCTACAGCTGCATGGAGCATGTTTATGGGCATGTACCTACAACCTAAACTCCTTCTGCAGAGTGGGTCACTGACACGAGGTCCTGGCTCCCCAGGACAGGTTTGGTGCAGAACCAAAGCACACATCACAACTGCCAGGATGCAACCAAATTCAGGATGCTGCCCCATGTCAGGATGCAACCACAGCCCCCAAGCAGGGCACTGAACCTCAGAAGCCCTGGTGTGCCCTGAGCTTCTTTAACTAAGGACCACAAGCCCTCTGAGAAGGTTCAGCAGCACCTCATCACTTCCACCCTCTCCAGACTCCCTTGGACTTAGCCACAACAGCAAGCAGGCAAGCTCCCTACAGCCAGATCCACTGAGCAAGAGGCACCACAAGAGATCAGAAGGACCTGGGGCCCCTCCTCATTTATATTCCCCTCCAGCTGTAGCCTTCAACATGGCTGAGGAATGCAAGGCAAGACAAGGCCTACAGAGAATGCCTAAAGATTATTCCTCTCCGATTCCAATTTATTTTCCATTATTAATGCTTTTGAAAGCCCAGCACGTCCTGCAAATAGAAAGAGCATGTTAAACATGCGGGCGGGAGAGCTGCAGAGCTGAGATGAGCACGTGCCTGGCACAGGTACCCACCCAGCCAACCAGGGAGACATGGCACCAGCATCGCCAAGGGAAAAGCTTTGGGGCAAGCAAGCATCACCCTTGCTCAGCAGACCCTGAAACAGAAGCTTTTTATCCCCCACAGGGTGGTCCCTCACCACGTCCCACAGCCCTGGAAAAGTGAGAGCATCACCCCCGAAAGCAGAGGTACCACAAGCCTATGGCTGAGCATCACTCAGTGGCAGAGAGAAGGCAGGACTGGGGGAGAGCCACTTGCATGAAGGATGAGAGGAGCTGGAGTCTTCCATAATGTAGAGAAAATTGCTTTCACCAACTAGCTGCAGTTCTAAAGCAATTACATTTGGGGGGAAGCCGAGATCATGGTGGGTGCATTCTGAAATGCAAGAACTGAGGGAGAGAAAAATAGACAAAGAAAACGTCTTTTTAAAAATTATTTGATGCAGTAGGTGCTGAGAGGATAAAATACGGATAACTCGGGGAGGGGACACATCCTGGAGCCAGCCAGACATCCCAGCAATGGGACAACGGAGAGCTTGGAAGAGGAGCTTTGGCAGCATGCTCTCACTGATGGTCCCCTTGTCTCCAATCATGGGAAATGCTCCATGGGAAGCTCAGACAAGGCAGCAGGTGAGCGCTGCCTGGCCCAGCAGAAATAGCATTTGGCTTAATTAAAGCAATATTTGCCCTCCAATTCAGCTGCTCATCAGGGGGATGGTGAGAAGCAAGAGTGACTGCAGTGACAGCATCAGGGACAGATCTCAGTGAGCTTAAACACCCGGCAACATGCTGCCCTCAGATGAACACAGGAGGGACCTGGAGCTGCTGGAGTGAGACCATAGGAGGCCATGGAGATGCTGCAAGAGCTGGAGCAGCTTCTGCTCTGTAGCTAGGCTGAGAGAGCTGGGCTGGGTCAGCCTGGAGAAGAGAAGGCTCCTGAAGGGGAGACCTTAGAGCAGCTTCAGCGCCTAAAGGGGCTGCAGGAAACCTGGAGAGGGGCTTTGGACAAGGGCCTGTAGGGACAGGACAAGCGGAATGGCTTTAACCTGCCAGGGGGGAGACTGAGATGAGCTCTTAGGCAGAAGCTCTTCCCTGTGAGGGTGCTGAGGCGCTGGCACAGGGTGCCCAGAGAAGCTGTGGCTGCCCCATCCCTGGCAGTGTCCAAGGCCAGGCTGGACACAGGGGCTTCGAGCAACCTGCTTTAATGGAAGGTATCCCTGCCCATGGCAGGGGGCTGGAGCTGGATCAGTTTTAAGGTCCATTCAACACAAACCATTCTATCATTCTATGATGCTATGAAATACTGAGCCATCTTATTACTTTCATTCACAGACCTACAGGCTGACACAAAAACACACCCCAACACCTCCCAGTTAAAGCCTTTCAAGGACAGATGTAGACTGGGAGGCAACAGCTTTATTTGACCATAGATGAGAAGCTACTTCACGCTATAAGAAATACTTGTGATCTTCCCTGTCAAGCCGTCACCCTTCACCACTGTTTTTCCCCTCTAATCTGCTGGAATTCAGAAGGATCCCAGGCCTCAAGCACATCTTCTCTAATTACCAACTGGGGCTGAGCTGCCCCGATCCCTGGAGCACTCACTGCTGCCGGCACTCCTTAGACACCCAATTTATCAGGCAGATGCCTCTTTTGCTTCCCAGCCACGCATCTTCCCCTCGTCTTTATCTGCTCAGGGGACAGGAATGGGAAGCGGAGCAGCAGCACCCACGGCTGCTGGTGACAGAGCCCCTTTTCAAAGGGCGCTGCTCTGCTTTTATTACCAACTCTGGCCAAGTAGAATTGAGACATGAAGTAGATTTGTGTCCCAGATAACGGAGTTTATTAGACAAGCTATTGAGAAGAAAACAAAAGCTAACAGTGGAGAGCCAGGAAGAGCAAGGATTAAAGAGAAAGCATCAAGAATACAAAGGGAAGCACTGTTAATACTTGGTGCTTCCTGTCGGTGAATAGAAACCTTCTGTAGTCCCCAATGAACCTTTAGTGAAGGTTCCATCACCCCACAGGAGGTGACAAACACAAAGGTGTCCGCACCCTCAAACAAAGCAGCATCCAACCCCTTCTTTCATGGTCAGATGTGGCTGAGCATCGCTGCCCCAGCGTGTCCATGACCCTTCTCTTTGCCTGTATGCGTGCCAGACACTGACCACACACTAGGATGCTAGGATCCCTGGATGGCTGCTCCAGCCCCTGTCACTGCATCCCACAGCCTGACCAAGGCAGGATGCGGAGGGAAGGAGAATTTAGTCTCTGCACCCCCCTGGAGTGAGCAGAGCACTTCTGATAAAGCCAGAATTGCCTTCCCATGGGGAATGCCTTGCAAATCATCAATCCATCTAGATTTTCCTATCAGAGACCATCTGGTTTTCTCCTTGCCAAAGGAGACATGTTCCTGCAAATCTTTCAATACAAGCACATCATTTTCATGGGGGAAGGAAGACTTCCATAGGAATCCTAACCGTTTTATGATTCTTTGATCTTCCCTTGCAAGCTGGTTCATCACTGGCCAGTCCAAGCCCCTGGCTGGGGCACAAGCTGGCAGCATAGGGTGAGGTGGAGGAGGACGAGCCCAGGCGTGAGGGTGCCCCTGCAGCCCAGCAGCTCCCAAGACATTCATTGCTTGTGACATGTTGTCAAAGGGAGACGCGCCTCATTAATCAGAGCCAAAGCAAATGAGAAGGCTCCTTGGCCAATTATAACCAAAGATCCCAAATCAGGGATGCTCCATGGGGCTCGCTACCTCCCCTTCAGCCCTGACAATGAGTGGGAAACCAAGGTGAGATGGAACACGGATCCAAGTCCTGGCTTCTACCCTTCACCAAGGTGGTGAATTCCCCATTTCCAGCAACCATCACACAGCCATGCTGGACCCAGCACGGCCAGCTGGAAAAGAACAAAGCTCCAGGAGCCACACTTGGAAAGCTGGAAAATAAGAGGCTTCCTTTTGCAAGGTTTTGTTTCCCAACTCTCGAAACAGAGCTCATTGACTCTCCTGAGTGGCATTCTCTGCTCAAAACGCCTATTTTTAAAAGCTTTTCTCTTTTAAATGACGTGGGTTTCCTCTGTGGGTTAAGCTGAGCTGGCACATGCCTTTTGTGTGTGCTTTGTTTTTTATCTCACCTAGCAGAAGAGGGGAGAGGCTGCAGCCCTCCCCAAGCACCATCACCCAGGGCTGGCAGGGGGCACCCCTTGTCTCACAACAGCTTGCCCTGGAAGACCACCTCCCTTACGGTTAAAGCCACTGGAGTCTTTCCCATCACATCCCACCTTGGAAGGGCAACCTGCCCCATGGATCCCAGCCCATCCCCCGGGCATGCAGGTGCTGATCCTGCCCTTCTCTCCCCAGCCCTGGCCCAGCCCCAGGCAGGTTGGGCCCAGCCCAGCAGCATCTGCCTAAATGAAACAATAAACAAGGAGCCACTGCAGATTTCCCTTACACTGCAGTTCCTTATTAATCCCCACAGTAAACACAGAGGGGGGAAAAAAGAAGCAATTAACCTGAGAGGGATGCTTTCTGTTTAGAGATACAAATGGATGCTAAAAGCAGACAAAGGAGCCGGAGCAAACGCATGGCAGGAGGAGTGGGGAGCAGCATCCCTGGCAAGGGAAGGAAGAGCATCAGGGCTCACTCCAGCAGTGCCGGGATCCATCACCATCATAGGAATGCCTCCTACACCATCCTATACCCATGCAGAGTCTGTCATCCTGGCAAGAGCTTCCTGGGGAGAGGGGGCACCCCCCAAGCATCACCATATACACCCCAGCCTGAACAGATTCTCCTCCCAGTGGGGCTTGCCATAGGAGCGGGATGCAGGGCATGGGGCTCTGGGGAATGGTCGGGCAGCAAAGCCGCAGTTACTTGACTGGAAAAGGGCCGGAACACTGGAAGTCACCTCCTGTGCCAGGTAACTAACGCTGCACAAGGCTGTTTTAATGAGAAATGGCCATTTGAAGCTTAACAGCTCTAGGCAGCAGATTCCCCCCCTCTTCCCACTGTAGCTGCTTTCCATACAGTGCCCCAGCTAATTAATTACAGAGCATAATCCAATCAGTCAGGCTATCCTATTGCAGTTAAAGGCGTTTAAGAGATAATGTCATGAAACTCCAGACAGAGTGGCCTGACCCCAGCCTCCGACACCACTGGGGTACTTGGGAGCAGCCACCACCACTCCAGGTGACATCCCACATCCAAGCACACTGAAAAACCCCTTCAGTGCTCCCTGTGCACTGGATTTCTGAGCCCTTGATGACTCTAATTAGACCTGTGCTGTCCTCTTCCACTCCTACCTTGCCACTGGGCTCACTGTGCCCTCAGAACACACTCCAACCTGGCTCAACATTTGCACAAGGTGAGGGAGATGCCTTCAGCCCTGTTTCTGCCTGCTTCATATTTGCCCTCAGCATGACAGAAGGCAGAGACCGGCCTCGCTGGAGAAGGGCTTTGATGGCAAGGAGAGGTAGGAGAGCAGCTAAAGTGACAGGATGCTGCTGGACAAGCAGTCTCTTTATGGTTGTTATTGTTGGCATTAGTGCACCGCTCTCCATATGGGATGTTCTCAGCTTTTCAGGGATGGTTTAAATCTCTTCCCCAGGCTAAAAGCATGGGAGTTCAACCAAAAACTGAAGTGCTGAAGAAGGAAAAGTTACCAAACCCCTTTGACAATGGTGGGGGCTTGTGTTAGCTCAGCCCATTTAGTCCTGAATCTCCCTCAAACTGCCCCGGCAAGCGATTTATTCAGTGGGTGCCCTTAGTACCTCAAGCAGTCTTGTTTCCTTAATCACATCCATCTGGGGCCAAATCCTGACCAACATTGCTGAAACCCTGCTGGTTCCCAATGGTATTAGAGGAAAATGGTTCTCTAATGGTATTAGAGAGAAAACCTGTGGCAGGCAACCCCAAGCACCCCTGCAAAGACTCGCTGTGGCTACACTGCTTTGTGCCAGCTGCGCTCCCAGCTGCCTCCTGTTCAGTGATGAAAGCAGCTGATGCTGTGATTTACTGATCCTACCCGGGGTTAATTTTGCCTACCGGGGTGAGGATAAGCTCTTGGATTTGCAAACATTTTGAGGATTGTGGGTTTAATTATTTTTCCCCTTATTGTGTGTGCATGCATCAAAAGCTCTTATGCCTTGATCCGAAGCCAAGGCGAGGGATATACACCAAGTCTAAATATGCTCCTGTCACAGGTGGCATCAAAAGCTTGCTGCAGGTGAATAGACAGAGGGTTCTGCTCTCACTTGGTCCAGCCCATCTCACAGCAGCTTGACCTCCAAGTGAGGAAAAGTCTCTGCTGTGCAGTCACTCATCCAAAATGCCTTTGCAGAGCTGCAGGCACAGCTAGCTATGGCAAGGAACAGAAAGCCATCTTCCACAGCCACCCCAGCCAGATATCCAGCTATCCTGCCTCAGAACCAGCTCCATGCATCCCAGCACTGCAGCCCTGGCAGGGTGGGACATCCCCTGTGGGCACCGAGCTCCCCCATCACAGCCATCTGGAGAGGGAAGAGGCTTTTCCCTATGGAGCTGGGGAATCTAAATTCTTCCAGCGCTTATCTTGAGAGCTTCTGTAAAGTATTGAAGGGATTTTGGTAGGAGGAGGGAGGAGAAGCTGTTCGACAAACCCTGAGGTCATCCCACCCTCCATGCCTAGTAGATAGCTGTGGAGTATGTCTCCTGATGGTCCTGCAAGGACTCTCTTGGGAATAAACTGGAAAGATGAACAGAAACAAAGCAATGCTGAAAAAGCATCAGCCTCTCAACAAGGACAGCACTGACTTGAGGTTGCGCTGCCAGCCCAGAGCTGCACCAAGCCCCCAGAGCAACGCACCAGAGAAACTTGCTAGCCTTCAGCATCCATCTTCCGTTTCACACAGCAGCTGTGGCACCAGGATCACTGCTGGAGCCTGCTCCATCCCATTTTCTGTACCCCGATCTGAACCCTTCCTAGGAGCCGCCAATTAAAGCACGGAACTGTTCTCAGCTCAGCCTCCCATGCATGAAAACGTCCTGTTATTTTGCACCTGCCAAGAGCTGTGTCCCAGCAGATTTCTCTTGAACTGACACTTGAGGATAATTAAACCCCTCTCTCTCCTCCACTAGCAGCACAGCAGATAAAAAGGAGAGCCCTGGGGCTCTTCGGTCACTGTTGTGGTGTGTGGCTCCTGTACAAGCCAGCAACATGAGAGGAGACTCAGTGTCTCAATAGAGACATAGGCAGGGTGGCAGCTTTGCAACCTGCCCTAATTTGGCAAGGGAAGCTGAGCAAGATGTGAGGTGCATGCAGGGCTGATCAGCAGGTGAAGGAGGAGCTGGAAATCAAGTGTTTGGCACCAAATCAAAGCCCCCTTGTTGCTAAACCTAGGGTATCCTCTATCACTGAGGTCCCACGGGATGCAGCCACGAAGGTCCAGGCACTCTTCTCATTGCCTCTAGCTCTAACCTAAGGCAGGGACTGTCTCCCATCACACACAGAGATCCCAACAGCTCTGGCTGCCAGATGCCCCATAGACCCAGCCCAAAGTTGGCCGGTTTTGTGGGGCGGGTGGCTGGGCGCGCAAGCAGCCGGCCTGCAGCAGTAGGCAGCCCTACGCCAGTCTCTGCCCGTCTGCCGCGCGTGCTGCCGGAGGTTACTGCATGCATCGAACCTCAAAGCCGCGCTTCGATCGCGGCGGTTTTGAGGTTGGCGCTGAGCATTTGCCATCGCACGGGGCTGGGCCTCCAGCACCCCGGGCCCGGGGGATCCCCAACCTGCCTGCCCCAAAGAGCCCCTTCGCGCTGAGGGGACGGGGGTTCCTCACCCCAGCCCCGCTGAGAGCGGGCTGGGTCCCACTCGCTCCGAGGTGCCGCAGGTGCCGCCTCCCCCGGTGATGGACCCCCCCCCCGAACCCGAGCTCCTCGCTCGCCGCCGTTACCTGCGAGGGCTCGGTGTGCGGCCGGGTGAGCTGCGCCGCGCTGCAGCTGAGCTCGGCTCCGCGGGGCTCGGCGCATCCTCCGCCGATCGGCCGGGCTCCCGCGCCCCGCTCCCCTCCTCTCTCTGCTCGGCTCCGCGCTGCCCCGCGCCTGCTCGCCCTCACCCCGCTCCGGTGTCGGGGGCGAGCGCATACCCCGGCGCTGGCGGCTGCTGCCGGGCCCCGAGTAACGCGGCTCCAGGCTCCGCTCGCCGCTGCCGTATCGAGGCGCCCCGCCCGCCCCGCCTCCTGCTCCCCTCCGAGCCCGGCCCCGGTGACAAATCGCGGACGGGATTGCTTTAAAGAGAGAGCTCCCGCAGAGCCAGCCCGGGGGTGCTGTTTCATACACCCACCCCCTGGGGCGCACGGTCCCCCCGGGGCTGTCCATCACCTCTTGATCTCCCCTGGGCGCTGGGCATGGGGTGCTGTTGAGTCCCGACAGCTCAATGCACTGATGGCTGCCTTTGCTGCTATTGCAGCCATCAGTGTGGTGAGCTGTCGGGGCTCAGCTGTATGCACCCCTTCGCAGTGCAGGACATGGGCAGCCCCCAGCAAGCAGGACGCAAAGCAACGCATCTCTGCTACGAGAGACCCTTATTGCTCTTCACAACTACCTGAAAGGAGGTTGTAGTGAGGTGGGTGTTGGTCTCTTCCCCCAAGTAACAAGTGACAGGACAAGAGGAAACGGCCTCAAGCTGCACCAGGGGAGATTTAGATGGAGATGAGGAACAATTCCTTCCCCAAAGGGTGCTCAGGCATTGGAACAGGCTGCCCAGGGCAGTGCTGGAGTCACCGTCCCTGCAAGTGTTCACACACCGTGCAGCGGAGGCCCTTGGTGCCATGGGTTAGCGGTGGCCTTGGGAGTGCTGGGAAGGGTTGGATTTGATGAGCTTAAAGGTCTTTTCCAATCTGGTTGATCCAGTGATTCTGTGGTTGGGGCAGGCTATCACCTGCCCAGTGAACCCCAGTCCTGCTGCGGTCAGGAGACACTGGATCCCACAGCACCTCCAGCAACCCGCAACTTGCCAGAGAGGCTTTCTGAGGGAGGTCTTATCCATATGACATCTCAGCAGGGTCTGAGGGAGCTGTGTGCATCTTCCTTGGTGCTTGGAGCATTCAGCAACCATGCTAAAAACTGCCTGGAGATTACGGGCCCCAGGTGCTAGCTCTGCAGGGGAGGAAGCCCCTCTCCTTGCTTCTGGCTGCACACCATGCTCAAACAGCAAAGTTTGCAAGATGATTGAGCTGTGCATTGTTCTCTTCCAGATCTAAGCTTATACCCCTGGCTGGATCTGCATTACCCCCTCCCAGGGTTGGGAGAGAGGAGGTGCTCAGGGATCAGCACCCCAGATCCTACCCTGTGGAAAGGCATTGAGCTCCCTTGCACAAGCCAAGCTGCGAGGCCCCTTCCCAAAGCTGCCACCCTGCCAAGTATCATCAGATGTTTCTGTTTTCTCCTGCCAATATTATCCTCATCCTTATGCAAGCAAGAGCTGAGGTTTGCAGGTCTGTGGGTTTTAATCAAAATTGGAATTCTCTCCACTGGGTTACATTCTCTCTGTCTTGCTGGAATGACACAGTGTGTTCAGCGAGGTTTTGTACAGCATCCCGGCCTGCTGCATGGGAATGTACCCCTGGCTGTGGGCAGCACCGACATCTGGCAGGGGTGCTCGGCAGGAGCAGGCAGAGTGCAGGCAGTGCTCTCAGGGCAGTGTGCTCTGCAGCAGCATCCTCCCTACTTTATGCTGCAGCACTGATGCACCTCCTGATGCTTTCTTTCATGCCTGGCGTTTCTCATCAGTGAACACCATCTGTACCAGAGCTGGGCATTGTTATGACCTTTGAAGCTCCATCCAGTGGTGGCTTCCATCAGAAGCTTTTGTGTCTTACTATGATCCCAGGCATGGTGCCAGACTCAAAACTGTGCTGAAGGCAGGGAATGGCTTTCTTCCGCTTGCAGGAATGAGATACAGGGTCCAAAAACCCTGCTCAGATGCCAGGATTGGGTCTAGAATTATTCTTATCCCATTAACACCCTGATAAGTGAGATAAGAAAACCCACCTGGTAGGAGGATTGTAAGGTAATTAATGCACAGTGTTAGTAATGATCTCCTTGTTCAAGCTCTGCTTATGATTACAAGAAGCTTTGCTCTAGTCCACCATGATGTGCTGCATAAAGCAGCTATCTCCTGAATCTGATTTCCTGTTTGGAGATGATCTCTAGCTGAGAAATTACCTGCTCTCAAAACTGATTAGAGTCCTCATCAGCACATTCTTCACCCATTCTTTAGGCAGGCCCTGGAATATGCAGGGAATTGGGAATAATTTCATGCAGGAGGTAAAATCTGGAGCTGGTGGCCCAGCTGTGTGCCACTTCCAGAGGAAATCCAGACAAAGCAGTGACAGCAGCAGGTCACCAGCCCAAATCCGAGTGCTGTGAGCTGCCCTGCTCAGGTCAGGGGATATTTCCGCTCCTTCCCCTCTGGTGGCTGATGCTGGCTCATCATCTTTTCCACTTTGGGGGGCTGTCCCAAGTGCTGGGTACCTGCCAGCCCCTACGCAGAGGGAGGCTGGTGTCACTTGTCCCTGCCTGCAGGAACAATGATCCTTCCCATAGGAAACTGGGACCTCTGGGGACACCAGCAGCACACAATGCACCCGGTGTGTTCTGGAAGGAGCCTGGAGCAGGCAGGACCCTGCTGGATCCGACTTCCTGGCCCCTACAGTTGCCTCTGCTCCCTTCACACGCTGGTGCAGCTGCATTTGGAAAGCAAGGAGGTATTTTTCCTCCTCTGCTTCACATGGCTGAAAACTGTCTCACAACTCCCATGGTTAAAGACTGTCTCCTAATTTCCAGCCTACATTAGCCAGTTTAAACCTATTTGTTCTTGTGCCAATGCAGTCTTTTCACTTAAATGGTTCCTTTCTGTACCTGGTATTTACTTGCTTGATATATTTATGGAGAGTAATCATATCCCTGCTTTTCCTTCCTTTTGCTGGGCTAAACAAGGCAAGTGCTTTCAGTCTCACCTTATGAGACAGGCTTTCCATTCCCCCCGCCCGTGCTAATAGCCCTTCTCTGCACCACTTCCAGCACGGATTAATCTCGCTGGAAGACGGGCTATCACCGCTGTGTGTGGTGCTTCAAACAGCATCTTCCAAATAGCAGGTGACCACAGCTCCAATCACAGCAGTGCCACACGTGTATTGGTGTTTGCCGTGCCAGACTGTCACCTGAATAAGGTGACACAAGCAGGAGACCTTGCTTTGTGCCTGCCTTGCCTTGCACGCAGCCGTTGGCCAGCCCAGCCCAGCCCTTGCCTGCCCCTCTGGCTGGCAGCAGAGGTGGGGCGTTCCTGCATGCTAAAGAGGGCTGGTTTCTCGCCTCCCTGCTGCGCTGCGATATGGATGTGCAGAGCTCTCCCATGGGGGGTTATAAACTCCAGTAGCCTTAAATGAAACTCACAGAGGACGCGCAGACTCATCCCACTGAACACAAGAGGGAGATGGTATCACCATGCTCCGATGGTCACTAATAACTTTGCCTCTCCCGCGCTATTCTCAGCAGAGATAAACCTCCGGTGTCTGATGAGCCAGAACAGAAATATCCAGTGGCTCTCTGTTCTCTTCTATTTCTGCCACAAGCTGGTTAACCCTGAAATCCAATTACTGCTCATTATTCAGTGGAACTCGCCTCTTATCAAATGGACACATTGCGGGGCCTCTGTGCTGATTCCGAGCGCTAATGGAGCTGCAAATTATTCCTGCCATGCTGAGGGACCCATAGGTGTGAGCCCAGGGATGCCTATCCAGCACCCAAATGCATGTGGAGCTCTGGGACACCTACCCCAGGCTGCCCATCGCTGCTGAGCACACTGCCTGCATGTGGCAAGGGTTAATGCAGCCATAAGCTCACTCATCAGCCCAGTGCCATGGGTGCCATGGGCTAGTCTTTGTCCCCGGTGTGGGCTGAGCTTGTTGGGTGCAGGCTGAGCCTGCGGTAATCAGCCTTTAATGTCTGTGGGTTATTGTACACAGTGTGAAATTCAAAGGGCTGATCCAGGCATGCCATGTGCAGGAGAGGCTGGCTCCCTGCATTATCCCGGGAAGCGGGCGCACAGCCAAGCCCGAACGCCACCTAATTCACATTCAGTGCTGAATTCAGCAGGTGGGGAAAGGCAAAAACAAAAAGGCTTTGCAGTTTTCTTTGCTGATTAAAGTCATGGCACAGCAAGTTTCACCTACGTTCATTAGTGGGGAGAGGGGGAGGGAGGCAGATGCTCCCAGTAGCAGCTGCTGCTGGTGCTCCCCCAGCACTGAAGAGGCAGGGGGCATGGACCGAACCTCCTGCCCCTGACCCTGTGCTGCATGGGCTGGATGCAGCCCCAGGGGCCTGACCCACATGCTTTGCCCTGCACTTTCCCATCTCTCTCTCCCTGGCATTAGCCCACCCTGTCATGATGGCCTCAGGAACAGCTTCTGAGGTCAGCCTGGCTGAAATAAGCCCCACAGTAGCCTCTCTCTCTTCCAGAGCATCCATCAGTCCTTCTCCGAGACAGTTTAGGCTAATCCCCACCAGAGACAAGTCATGTAAATGGCAAGGGATGCTCCAGGCGAGGTCTCCTGACACCATTGGACACGCCTGCCGCACTTGCTGGCACCCACCACTGCATCATCTGCTGTTGGCGAGCCCTGACAAGCCCTGCCTGCCTCCCTCCCTCCTGCTTCCCAAGGGAATAAGTGTGTCCTTGGAGCACCAAAGAGCTGCTGCTGCTCTTCCAGCCCTTTAGGCATTGCACTGGCCTCCCCTGCTCCTTCAGAGAGGGTCTCATATGTAGTTGCCATGTACTCACACCCAAGGCAAGAGGAAGGGAGCAGGACCAGCGTGATGGATGCATGGGCAGGATCATCCCCAGGCAGACACATTTTAACTCCTCCACACTGTGAGAAGTCAGCAAAGCAAAGCAGGGGCTGGAACAGTGGCTGGAGGTCCCCTGGCTCAGTGCTGTACCTGGATGCTACAGAGCTGGGCATCCTAGGTGGGAAGTGAAAGCAGGCACTGGGAGCTGAGCACAGCCCAGTGCTTTGTTTCCATCCCCAGCTGTCTTGTCACCTACCATCATCCTGATCAGAGCTCATTAATTCCCTAGGCTGCCCTCCCAGTTGGATACAGTGATTAGCACCCTGGCAAATGACACCAGCAAACCTGGTCCTCTCCCCATGAGTACAGGGGAATCAGTTCCATACCTGCCTGCTGGGCACCCACAAGAGCAGAAGACCACAAGGTGCCACCCTGAGCTCATATGGGTCACAGCAGCTCCTCTTGGCCTGCTCACCACTCTCCAGCTTGGCCTCCTCCTGCTGAAGGCAGAGCATCCCAGGGAGCCGCAGGAGGGGGAGGAGAAGCCAATGAAAGAAACCCCAGTAAGTGAAAGATTAAATATAATACCAAGTAAATTAATATACAAGAAGAGACGGCAGGTTTTAAATTAACTCATTACTCTGTGAGGCTTTCAAACCCATTTATTTACCCCATAGGTCCTGCAGCTACATATGGAAAATGGCTTCTGCTTGACTGCTATCGAAGCTGGAAGGCGGCTGCGGCGGGCGCCGAAGGCTGGCAGTCACCACCTGAGCGTGCCACAGATCTATGCAGGGACGGGTAATTGCACATGCAGAATGCCGGGCTGTGACAGCAAACAGGACGATTGAGCAGAGAAATGGAAATCCATTTCCATGCACAATTACCTGGGGGGGGCTGAGCCACGGCTTCCGGAGATGACAGGGCTGGGTGTCCCCCCCATCCTTCCCTACCCTGTGTGCTGGATGTGCTGTGTGATAGCATCCTCCTTTCCGTGCCTGCATGGATCCCTGGGGAGCAGGGTATTTCCATCCTCCCAGGACCTGGGGGACGTGGTGCTGAGCTGGATAAACCTGGTGCTTATTACGTGGCTAGAGAGCAGGCAGCTTAATGAATGAGGTGTTGGGGGATGGGGGGCGGGTTACTGGGAAAAGGGGCAGGAAAGGAAGTAAATAGTCTCAGCCCCTTTGTTTGGGGAGTGGCTGCGTTCACGAAAGGCTTTGCTGCAGGGTCTCTACTTCTCAGGAGCTGCAGTTCCCAGGTCTTACTGATGAGCTGGATCTGGTTCCTAATAGATGATAATAAACAAAAGGGCAAGGAAGGGGAAAGAAAAAGCCCAGATCTCTTTCGCTTCCCTCTGCCTCCCCTCCAGCTGGCAAACAAAAGCCAAGCTGCACCGTGGGATGCTCAGCCCGAGCTATGGAGAAGTGGCTCTGCCTGACAGCACATTCCTCAGGGACTCCTTGTGCCAGGCGCAAGGTCTGGCAATGGCCCTGCCATGGGAATCACACAGGCCAGGCCAGCAGGGAGCGGAGCCTGCCTTTGTCCCCATTCCTTGACGGCTGGATTCACTGCACTACAATACCCAGCAGCCTGCAGGAGGGGTTTTGCCTTGGAAAGAGGCATTAAGCAGGTCACGATGAATAAAGCACTCGGGGGGCTAGCTCAGCACTGGGCTGACAGAGGTGGATGCAGGCAGTGAGGCAGCCCCAGGAGCTCAGCCAGGGGCATGGTCCCTTCCAGCAAGGCAAAACCGAGGGCAGGGTGATGGGCTCAGGTCTTGCACACTCACAGTCTCCCACCTCCTCCAAAGGCAATTGTGATGCTTTGCTTTGCCCTTCAGCAGCCAACATCCACTGTCTGGGCAGGCAGAGAGGATGGTCCAGGAAAGGCTTCTCCTGGCCCAGTCTGGGAGTACTACATGGGGGGCACCTCTGCGTTCAAGCTGGAGAAAACCTGCCTCTCCAAGGGCTCTAGGGACAATGGTATTGTGGTCCCAGATGGCTGGAAGGAGCCTCCAAGCCCTCTCTGCATATGCCTCTAATTATGACACCTTCATCTCTGGGAACACCAATCCTACCACCCCCCATTCATAATTCAGTGTGACACAGCCCAGCAAAAATCAATTCACTCTTATAAGAAAGTGCCAAAGCAAATTATTTCCCAAAGCTTTCAACAGGGCTTTCTTCTCTCCCAGTGACTGTATCTTTGGTGTTGAGTCCTAAATTACAGCTTAACCCTTTGAGTTCTTCCAGTTTGCTGGAGAGCCCAGCCAGACTGGTGATTGATGAAGCCATCAACAAGAGCACCTTGTCACCTCGTTGCCCATCCATTAGGGGATGGACCCATCTAGCTGCCTACAGGCAAGTCCATCCATTTGTCCTTCCCTAAATCATCCCTCTAGGAGAGCTGCTGGCTGTACAACCCTTTCCATATTGACCTTGTTGGGTGGAGTAAGGGAAGCAACGGTTGCCTTGCTTCACAGCTGGGCAGTTTATGTGTTTGGGATCCCTGGAGACCACCCACTCTTTCCCAAGGCAGTTTGTGGCCATCACAGGACTCATTTCTTTTCACAGTGTCCTGATAAAGTCCCAATTGGGAAAACCCATTTGGCATCACTGATGCCTCAGGATCCAGCCCTGATGTGTGTCATGCTCAGCAGCCCCTTGGACACTGCTGGGGGGGACCAGCCATGCTCTGTCTCACCCACACTGCTGTTTGTGCTAGAAACAGGATTTAGGAAGATAATGAAGCTTTTCTTCCCTTGCAAGGTCACTGGCTACCATGCAGTTGGGTTATTATGTGGCCTTTAAAGCTCATTAACACACCCAGTTCCCAAGTGCAGAGAGAAGGAAGTGGGGAAAATGATGTGGCTTGAAATTAGTGGTAAGGGCTGTGAGGTCCCTGGGAGCACCCATTGGCAGAGCATCATGGTAGAGGGCTGCCACCCCCTGTCTGAGCAGATGCTAAAAAGCCCTGAAATTGCTCCATGAAGGCTTTCCCCAGCCTTGGGCCACAAAGGAGGGGAATCAGAGGGAGCCGATGAAAGAGCAAATCTAATAAAGGGAGTTTTAATCAGGAAAAAAGGAAAAGTGGGGAGGGTGAGACCTGATCAGAGCCATAAACTGGCTGGAAATCAGTCCCTTCGTTATCACAAACACATGATCACCACTTCCTATTTGACATTTCATTAATTTAAGCCAGGAGTCTGGGGACCAGCGAGAGAAGAAGAAAGCACATTATTAATTTTAAAGACCTCCTCCCGGAAGGGCTCACGCTCCAAAAGAAAAGAGAAATGTTAGAAGAAAATTGTTTCTTTACAGTTTTTCCCCTCCCCTCACTTTCCCCCTCTGTCTTTTCTCCTCTAGCTGCAGGATTGCTCGCTAGCCATTAAAAACCCAGGGCTGGGCTCCCCATGCCTTTCACCAGCCCATGGGCAGATGCAGGGTGGGATACAGGATTGTCCCTACAGGCACCTGGGAATGAACCAGCAAAAGCCACCCGTTGTTAGTAACTCATGGGCAGGCTTGCAGAGCCTCGGGAGATGCCCACAGCCACTGCCCAGAAGCATCCATCTGTCCTGCATCCCATCTTCCCTGTCTCGGAGGAGCTGAAGGCAAAGCTGCCAAAAATAAACTGATTCAGGACAGCATCTCTATTGTAAGGGCAGATGGATGGCGCCGGGGCTGCGCTTGAAAAGGCAGATCTAAAAGGATGGAATTAAAGAGCCTTTGGAGAAAGAGAAGCTTTCTGCTAAAGCTGGTGTGCTGCTTTGCAGATAAGGCTTCTGCAGGTGGAGCGCAAGGCCACCCTTCAGGTCTGATTGGGGAAGGGAAAAGCCCACCCCAATCCTCCCCAGATGCCTCCAGCACTATAAGGTGGCTTCCTTCCTCCTCCAGCTCCCACCGTCAACTTGTTAAACAACACTTCTGGATCTTGGATCTACCCCATGTGTTTAAGGGATTTCAGTCATCTTGGGCAATTATTACAAAGGACTTCTGGAGCTGTCATCCATTCCCACCCCTGTCTGCATGGCCGCACATCGTAGCTGCACGCTGCCCACGGGGTGGCCAATTCAGCTCCATGTATTTTGACTGCTTCAAGTCCTGCTATTGATTTTTCTGCCAGGTCCAGCTGAGAATTGAGCTTATTAAAAAACAAACCATCACAACTGGGGCAGAGCTATGCTGCAATTCCTGCCTCCAAGTGGGGCTTCCGCCTTCCCCAAGTGTGGGTCCTGCTGCCCCCAGCTGTCCTTTGCTTTTAGGGCTGTGGGACCCATTGATAAGAGAGAGAAATCAGTTTGCTCAGTGCCAGCAATTACCTGTGTCCCCATCACACACCTTGTTGAACAGCATTTGCCCTCACCCTGTTTCAGCACAGATAATTTTAGCTCTTTAGCCCTCCCTTTATCTCTTCAGCTGAGGACTTCATTTGCTGCCAATGAAACCGGTGGTTTCAAGAGCTGGGCCAGGTTACTTGCCTTCAGGCAGATGTTCAGTGCTACTCAGCCTGCTGAAAATGGGGAAATAATAGGGAAAAACAATGATTTCTAAGCTGAGCCCTTCAGGAGCCTCTTGTACCAGGTCGCGACCTCACCAGCTCAGTGCTAGGCTCCCAGGACCCAGAGGACAACCCTGTGCCACCAGTCCCTCCCCAGCTAATTGGGTTTTGCTCCTCACTGCTATTAGACATGCCCTGGAAGGGGTAAGGAGGCACCAGAGATGCTGAAGCCACCCCATGATGGCTTTGGCTTTTGTTCTCTTTTATTGCTGCTTTCTGACAGAGAAAAAACACAAAAGAGATATTTATGAGCCCTACCAGCGGTGGGTTTGGCTCTGGGCTGCGTTTAAAGCACCTCTGTTGTTTCCCAGCTTTAACTGCCTGCCGGATATTTACAACATTTGACAGCAGGAGCCAGAGCCAGGTTAAAGCACCATGAGCAACCTGCACCTCCGGCGAAGGTTTGTTAGGGCAACACAGGAGGAGAGGAGAGCTCCTGCATGAAAGCATGGCTATGTCTTCATGATACTGCATCACTCACCCCAAAACCCCATGTGGGCATGGCCAGGATGCTGAGCACTCCCCATGTTCTACAGCATGGTCCCCTTTTGGTCCCCCAGTCCCTTGCCTCACACACAGGGGCTGGGGTGAGTGGGGCTCAGCAGGTTGCTCCTTTACTCTGCTTCCCACCCGAGCCACGGATCTGCTTCATTTTCCCTTCTCTCCCACACTCCCTTTATCTTGTGTTTATTTTTCTTCACTGCTTTTGCATCCTATTCATCTGTCTCTCTTTCCATCTCATCTCCCCCGTCCTGAAAGGCTTGTCAGGAGAAGAAAGAGTGAGCCCAGCTTCTCCCAGCTCTATTTACCAAATAAGGCCTGGAGTCAGGTTTTATTTAAGCTAAGGAAAATGAACTGGATGCAAGTAGGCCAGGAGAAGTGCTTGCAAAGAAAAAAGATGACAGCAAAGGGAAGGAGGAACAAGGGAGCAGAGGCAGAGCATCCCTTCGGGATGCTGGACACAAGCTCATTGCCAGAGCCCAGGTCCAGTGCCGCAGCCTCAGCAGTTCTGCTTGTTAGTGGTGCCAAAACAGCATGGAAAACACAGGAATGCCATGGGAGGTTGGGGAGCAAATCAGGTGGCTAATTAGTTGGTTTAGGACATCCTTTGAAGCCACAGCAGTGGTTTCCTTCCCCCCATAGGCTATAATGCAATTAGATAGGTAGCAGCTACCAGAAGCAGCAGCATCAGTGGGAAGCCCCTCACTGTTGGGGATCCCCTAGCCAGCAACAGGTAAGGGCAGGGGGGAGGGAGGCTTTGCCTTGCCTAATTGCAAACCCTTCCCCATGCCACAGGGGCTGCAAGACATCCCTGACCTTCCTCCAGCCAGCCTGGCCCCCAGTCCTCCTCAGGGGATGCTGCAGTGCCTGCCAGAGAGCAGAGCTGGGGGCCCCATAGCACTATTGGGCTTCCTTCAAGAGATCCAGAGGGGGAATAAGGCTTTCAGGGACATCCTGCTCACTAGGATCAGGCAGGCTCAAAGCAGCCTAATCAAAAGCAAGCGAAAAATATATCTCTGAAATCAAAATGCCACCTTTCTGGAAAACAGCCTCTAAAGAGGGGCCTGGCCCCATGCCCGGAGAAGTTAACTTCAATTGACTCGCCTGCATTTCACTTCAGGCCCTCTCTGATTTTTCTGGAGCAGCCTTGTAATATTGAAGTGCTATCACAAGGAAATTAAATCCACTGCACTTAGCATAAGGATGAGCCCTTGCCCATGAGCCACTCTCTTATGCAGGCGCCCAAGCATCTCTACCATCACCTACCTCAGGCTGCCTCACAGCAAAGACTCAGTCCCCAGTGCCTGCAGAGTACCCAGCTCTCCTCCCAGGGAGGGCTGCTGGTTATTCGTGGCCATGGCTCTTTGCTGTACAGCCTTGCTGCCATGCTCCCAAGACAGCGGGAAGAGATCCCCAGCAGAAACACCATTGTAGAGAGCTTGTGCATGCTATATTTTAACCTCTCCCCCTTGCATCTCATGCACTCTCCAGCACAGCCCTATCAATGCACTACAATGGAAGCCTTCATATTTCCTTTAAATTAAACCCTAATTTACCCAGATAAGCAGGGCCTGGAAGGAGAGGCTGCCAAATCCCCACAGCTTATTACCATTCTTTCTTATTAGCTGTTGCTGGCCATCACCACACTGATTTCTCTTGCACCTCGTTAGGCAGGCTGAGGTGGGATACAGCTCAATGTCAGCTAGAGCAGTGCTGCTGGGGCACATCCCTGGTGCTGAGGGGTCCAGGATGCTCTTGGGGTGTGGATACTGACCCACTGGAGCTTGTTTGTGCTGCAGCCCTAAAGCCTCATGCTAAGGAGGACCAACACAGGTACCTGGGACCAGTGCTGGCGGCAAGAGGAACATCCCAAGCAGCAAGCTCAGACCACTTTCAGCTCACTTTGTTAGTGCCTTTCCCACAGCTGGACAAGCTGCCTGGCAAACCCTCTACCCACTTGGAAGTTAGCATTTCTTGAGCCAAAGGCATGTGGACTTAAATCCCCTCTTTCTTTCCTTGTGAACAGATTTGGTCCAGGAGCCAGGCGTGCTCAGCAGCAAAACCACGTACAAGGAATGTGCATCAGCTCCTAGCAGGAAAGTGAATTATTGAAGTCCAGGGAAGTTGCGACGAGCCAGTTGGGGTGGGCTGCTGTCTGCTCCGGTGAATTATTCAAAGCCTGGTTTTTAAGCAATTCCTGGAATAAAGATGATGGAGACAGGGGAGGGAGAAAAAAACACACTGCAAAGAGCCACTGTGATGCATCCTGGGTGTAGGGACCAGGCTGTCCCCTCCACAGGCAGACATCATAGCATGGTTCGGGTTGGAAGGGACCTTCAAAGCTCGTCTAATCCAACCTCCCTGCAACGAGCAGGGACATCCTCAACTGGATCAGGTTATCCTGATGAGATGGGGGACTGCAGGCTTTGCTCTGCTTACATGTAAAAATACCTCCTTCCCCAAAATAAAACCCCACCACTGAATATGTTTTTAGTGCTGTTTGATTCTAAAGCTGGATGCTGCGATTTGAACACAGCAGGGCTGGTTTACCCCCACTGGTGCAGCAAAACCAGGCAAAGAGAAGTCCCTGCTCCGGAGGACATCATGCGGATGTGATTTGATTTCAACAGAGCCGAAAGCAGCAGAGCTAGAAGAGATGTGCAGTGCTGGGAGGGGGGGAACCCGTCTCAGCTGCCTCGGAGGCTCTAAAAAAGCCAAACCACAAAGGGAAACAAGAGGGAAAGCGAGAATACTTTATTACATCTGTTTGAAGTGCGGAAGATAGAGGAATGAGCAAACACCGAAGTGTTTTGGTTCTGCTGGCAAATGAACACGCTGCTGAGCCTAATGGGATTTTAGATTAAAAGATTTAACAAAAAATAACAACCGGCTCCACAAATAGAGCTTTATAAGGTCAAATAACAGATGCACGTTAGCAAAAAAATACTGCCAGTCTTTCGCCTCCTTCTGCAGGGAGGCTTCTCCCAGCCCGAGTCCCAGTCTTCAGGTGCTCTCCTCTAATTCCTGCCTTGATCCTCAGCAGTCATGATTCCCGCTGAGGACAGCTGGGGAATAATCTTCTGGGATCCTATTTTGGCTGCCTTTTCTAAGCAGGGCTTTGCAAGAAGTTTACACCTTTGCAGAGCAGCGGGGCTGGGGACGGGGAGCAGAGACCCAGCCTGAATGGCACCAGGGATCCTCCATGGGGAAAAGCACTTTCCTGCCTGCCTCATCATGCAGTCAGGGCATTGCTCCCAAACACCCAGGGGGGGTCCTGATACCCCCAATACCCCCTTTGCTAGCAGGGTCATGGCAATCCCATCACACAGGCTGGCCCTTCGTGCACCTCTTTCTGTTGGGGATCAGATGCAAGTCCCCCATGTCTCATTTCTGGAGCTACTGGGTACTGTCAGCAGCTACTGACTTCAAGGACATCAGGGGGTTGCAACACCCTTGAAAAATTAGACAACTTCTGCACACCTAAATAGATGCTTAATGACAGACACTTGTGGGTGAGCGTGTTGGCAGCAGCCCAGGGCTGGGAGCATGGGAATCAGACACCATCAGGCTGCATGATGGGCATCATTGCCCCTGCTGTCCTCCACCAGGTCCCCAGACAGAGCTGGGAACCCAAGAGAGAGCTCCTGATGGAGGGTCCCCATGTCCCTACTCCACCGGTGATGCTGCAGGTGATGGAGGACCACCTGCATCTTGCCACCTCTTCCCCAGACCAGGGCTGAATGTTCTTCCTCACCTCCTCAAGCCATTACCTCTAACACAGCAAACACTTTGTGGTGCTCGTAAAACCAGAAAGCATTAGCTTTCTGGAGCTGGCCCAGGCATTTAACTCTGCAATAAGGCAGAAATCAGGCAAATCCCCCCCTGCAATACCAGATACCAGCCCCATATCCTCTGCCTGCCCCTGCGACATCTCCAGTGGTGCCAGGGGAATACACTGGCAAGGGATCAGCTCCATTGCAGTCTGTCCAGATTAATAATAGGATGTGCTTTAGATCGTGCTTATCCCTTTAAGCTCCTGTTTTCTAAGAGCCCCAGGGTGCTCTCACCCTGCTGCACCCTGCCATCAGCTCAGTAATGTTCCACATGGGACAGGGCATCCTGGCACCCATCCTCTCCTCATCCCACCCACTCCCGCAGTGAGGATGGGTTCCCCCAGCCCACATCCAACCCTCCCAAGAAGGAACAGTAAGGGTGTGAACATGCAGCATCCTTTTGTGGAGGGATGTTTGGGCATCGTGCGGAGGAGCGGATCCTCCCCAGCAGCCACCCCGGACCACCGGGTGATTGGGAAGCATCATGGGCCTCTCCAGTGCTCTCAGCCCCCCTTCTCCCCCACTGATTGCAATCAACACCTCATTCATACGCCTCTGTTTACTAATTTTCCAGGAGGTATCACGCTAATGAAGGGAGCCAAGCAATCAAGCAGCATCGAGCAGCCTGCCAGAAGTGGGGAAAAGGAGGAGAGGGGAGGAAGAGAGGGTGGCTGCCAGGAGAAAGAGGGGAATGGGCTAGGCAGGGGTGGGAGAAGGGAGTGGAGAGGCAAATGGAGGCTCCCAGGGTTCTCTCCACCTTGCTACCAGCCCTGTATCCTTACCTGGAGTGGCTGGAGGACAAAGATGCTGTTACACATTCAGCAACATCTGCGGCATCCTTGGCAGGGTGTTGAGGTAGCTGGTTACCATGCTGTGGAAGTCGAGGACACTGCCCATGGCACTGTGAGAAGGCTGAGTGCTTTGGAGGAAGTTCAGGTCAACCTTTGGAGAGCGCATCACTGAGCCCTGGGACAACAGGCTGTGCTCTGCAATATCATCTGCCCCATGAGTTATAAAAGTGCCATCCAATTGTGGGCTTCACACAGGTATCAGAGCTAAAACTGGCTGCAGCCCCACTGAGCATAGAGGCTGGAGCCTAGCAGGTCCATGCACTGGAGAGGCCAGGGCAGTGACAGGCAGCGCAGCATCCCCTTCCTCCCCCTGTGCCTTCAGCCGTAAGCAGACCAGGGATGACACCCTGCCTATCCCAACACCACCCCTTTACAGGGTGCCTTCCTCCTATAGGGTGCTGTGGCAAGAGGAACAGTGGGGCTGGAGGACCCCTTGCCAGCACACCAGCCCTCCAGAGTAAGCAATAAAGGGTTGTCCAGCAGGACATAAAGACCCCAAGCCGCCTATAACATGCTGCCTGCAGCCTCTTGTGCCCCTGTGCTTAGGTCCTCGGCTGCCAGCTGATTCCTCTTGGGCAGGCCCAGCTCCATGCTCACTGCAGATGGGGACAGGTTCTCCATCACCTCCCACCGCTGCTGGAGCAGAGCTGTGGCCACACAGCTGCCTGTTGGCTCATAGCTGCCAGGACTGCAGCTTTATAGCTCCATTTGAAGCAAGGTCCTATTCTTCAGAGCAGAAAAAACCCTGGGGCAGGATTTCCAGCACTAGTGGACCGGGATCCCACGTGGGAAAATGGGTCCTGAGGACATCTCCTTGGTAGAAAGCAAAAGAGAAAGGATGGCTTACAAGTGGCAATCAGGCAACAAATAACACAGTGGAAGACAGACATGATTCCAACCAGATGGAGAAACAGCAACAAACAATCTGTCTCCGGCAGAGGAAGCCCCATCAGTCCCAGCCACCAGAGATGGGAGCATCCAAGGGGACCAAAGACTTTGCCAGGTGCCCACTTTGACACCTCCCCCAACAATCCCACTGGCACCCTGCTTCCCAGCTCCACACCTATCCCAGGAGACCTCCTTTTTCCATCAGGAGTGGCTCTTTGGGGTGCTACAAGCTGCTATTCCCTCCCCTCTAAACCTCAGGCACAGCTGATTGATGAATGGGCTCTTGATATGACTGATCTCTTTGACAGTATGAAATGTGGTGATTACCTGGTGCTAGTAGATTTTCCTAAGTGTATCTCACGCAGGCACAGGACATTTGTGCCATTATGGTCATTAACTCCATTGTTAGTGACTAATCTATGCAAAGATTTAGCCTGGCCTCTTTGAAGTGCACGACGCGGCGGCTGTGTTTGTGCCAGAGACGGGCTCTGCAATGGGAAAAGGGATTTTTATCCATTTGATCCATTTTTCCTTCCTTTTTGGAATCCATTTGTGGAGATCAGCATCCTCCAGGCATTTGTGCTTGCTCCCTTGTCACGAGGGTTTGGAGCTTTTCCCTGGTGGGACCATGGGAGCTCATGATGCTGAATAGCTTTGGGTAGTAAGCAGTTCCTCCAGTCCCTGGTGTCTCAGGAGCAGAGAGCTGTGTCGTGGGGAAGGAGGGTTTTCTCAGCCATTTGCCAAACCTGAACTTCAGCCCAGAAACTTATAACCACCATAAATGACACCCAGCACGGCCATAAGGGACCCAGCACCGTGACTCTAAAGCCATTTCAACCTGAATGACCATCCAGCTCCAAACAAGGAGAGCAAATGCACTGCCTTTCCCCTCTGGGTTCCATCACCAGCTTCTCCCAGGGCTGGCGCAGCCTTTTGCTCCCCCTGAGCACAGTATTTTCTCCTCAGAAAGCAGCCGTCAGCTGAGACCTAATCAGCATCGCTCCCCAAAGGTAAAGGAAACAGCAAAAAACAACCCCTCCACAGCAGTGTTGTAGCTGATGCTCAAGTCAGGGGATCATTTAGGGGATGATTTATTAAAGAGCAAATAGGTAAAAGGAAGATTGGGCCGCGGGGGGAGGCACGACAGAACAGGAGGGATTTAGCAACAAGGCAAAAATAGCCTAAAAACATGGCAAATGAGGAAATAGCGACAGTTGCCATCCCCACAAGGATGCGTTAAACTCCTGGCTCGTGTAACTCAGAAGAGAGCCCGGGAAGCCAATGGAGCTGCAGTAATTTACAATAACTGCTAGTTTGGCTCCATTTAAAAGCTCAGCTTTATGAAGACAGCAATACGTGTGTGTGTGCACGCATGAGAAAGAGGAGAGGCGAGTTGGGAAGGTTTTATTTACACTGCAGCTTCGAAGCTGCTTAAACTGATTTGGAAGCAGGTGAATAATTAATTGCATCTTTAAGGAACCGAGCTGTTAATAATACTCCCCATAGTGGCAGCTTATAAATGTTCCTGTCAGGGCGGAACATGGAGCATTGCAGCGGGAATGTGGGGGGGGGGGCAAAGCCTGGAGGAAAAGTCTTTCCCCCAGTTCTTCTGCCTGCAAAATGAATTAAAGTTGCCATTTTCCCTGTCATCCAGCTGTTGCTGACACCTGGATGTCAAATCAATATTATAATGACAGCGCCACAGCAAAGAGAAAAAGGAAATAGGAAAAAAAGTCCCATTACTACATGGAAAATATTTATACTGCCTCCCACTCTCCAGGGTATAGGCTGTTAATTGAGCACGAAGGGTAGGATTTGCCTGGAGCCTGCAGAACCCATCGGAGAAGCAGCCAATAATGCTAGGGTGAAATCGGGCAAATGGGTGCTGCAAGGGGAAGGTGGCTCTGAGCGGGACGGCACTTGGACCCTCCTGCCTCCAAGCAGCCCAGCACCTCCTGCTGCATCCATCCATGCATCCATCCATTGGGAGGTGGGATGCACAAGCAAATGTGTGCTTTCATGCTGCTTTCTCCCCTTGTTAATGATGCTGCTCAGCTCCATGCATTCCAACGCCCTGGTTCATCTTCCACAGCCAAGCCAACCGAGAAACAGAGCCACCAGAACTACCAGGGCTATACAGGTAAAAACAGCACAGCACAAAGCTCCCTCCAGAGCCAGGAGCTGTTGGGGGAGATCTAACCCCTTATGCTTCAAGACACGAATAAGCCTCTAATAAGAAGTTGGAAGGGAAGAGTTGGGGGAAAAGCTGCTTCCTTCAGGGAACCTTTGACCTGAGAGAGGGTTTTGGCTCCATGCATGACCAAGTCCCCCATGTGAGCAGCCGCAGCGCAGCCTGGCCAGGGTACTTCTGAGTATCCCCCAGCCCCAGGGGCAGCAGCTTCCCCTTACCCCCACCCAGGATGTGTTCATGGGGACAAGAATCACCCGAGGCTTTGCTCACACTTTCTTGGGTGGTCTTCTGTCTCCTTATTCCAGTGTGGGACAAAACCATTACTCCTCACCTATTCAATGTCTCAAAGCCACCTCTGCGATCTGTGCGCAGGGTAGGGGACAGCAAGACACCCCACACTGCAGCTCCCAGCCTCTCCTCCTCTCCCAGTCCACTTCCAAGGTGGAAAACCAGCACCTGCAGAGCCCTGCCTCGTTTTCCATGATTAATCAGTTTGCTTGGGAGCAACAGGACTCCCACCCTCATCCATCCCCCCCACAACAGCCATGTGTGAAGGCTGACGTTAATCAGATAAATGCCTTTGCAGTAGCACCAACCATTTCTCTAAAGCACGGTCTCCCTGGAGCTATTAATAATTACTCCAGACCCAGCCATTAAAGCATCACAAATAAAAAATGGGTTTAATTAAAAAATTAACTTTGGTGGCAGCCCCACCGATGCTAACCTGGAACAGCAGAGCATTCGTCAGGAGGGAAAGGAGAGGGGTGGCGAGGGGTGAGGAGAAGGGTCACATCCCTTGGGGCTTTGGAGAAGTCCCCTACAAAACCCCTCCTTGGCTTGGCCTCACAAACACTAATGTGAGAAGGCATCTCCCAGGGCCCTGTGGTTTCTCTGCTCCATACAAAGTGTCTCACATGGGGCAGAGTTAAGGTGATGCCCAGCTCAGAGGCTGCAATCCCAATTGCACCTTTCCCCATAAATGCCTCTGTGCTGCTGGTGAGGGGATGCTCCTGCATCTTTCCAAGGCCCTGGGAGCCAGATTCCACTGCTGGGATACCCCCAGCTCCCCTGGGGGCAGGATGAATCCTATAAAATAACCCCCTTCCCTGAGGTGCCTGAACTATCCAGCCAGGCTGGATTTATCATCCCTGGGCTGAAAGGAGAGAGGAGGGGAGAGGGTGAAGATAGAACATGTCACCAGTGGAAAAACATTTCCATTACCTCAAAATGGTTTGTAATGGGGGAAACGGAAAAAAACAAGTGGGGATTCCCTCAGCCCCAGTTTCTGTGCCCGTAGCTCACCATGGCTGCCCCAGCACCATCACTTAGCACTGCACCAATACAGTGGTTGGTGCTAAAATAGACTCCAGTGATTCTCTGGCGAGCTCTTGGGGTTACAGCCCAAACTTTTCCTAACTAATAGCATTGCTTGATCAGTCCTTCCCGCTGGCTGCCTCCCATCCAGGAGTCTCAGGGTGCGGTAACTCCACAGAGTATGATGAATCTCTTCCCTTCCACTCAGCAGCACCAGGGTTTGTAGAAGAGGGTAATGAACAGGTTCTGGGGGTGTTTTACACAAGCCTGATGGAGAAACATGGCTCAGCAGCGAGCCACTAACAAAAGATGCCTTTATTGCAGGAGGATGAAAGGCAGACTGGATCGAGGCGGAACAATGCTTCAGTGGCGGGGGCTGAATTAATTGGATATGGGAAAATACTTAAACATATCCATGGGGAGAAACTGCAAGGCACTCGTGCAGCATTGCATGCAGGAAAAGCTGAACTGATGGACTTAGATAAAAAGAAAGATGCTGAGAGATGATTTCTTAGCTGGCATAAGGCTGTTAACACCTCCGGAAGAGAGGCATAGATGATAAAGCCCCCTAAACTGCTGGATACATCCCCTGCACCTTTCCAAAGGCTCCCAAGGCATCAGGGCAGAGAGGGAATACCTTCCATCCTCCCAGCCCAAGAACCTGCTAATGAATGCAAAGAATTAAATCCAGGGGATGTGGGGAATACAAAAGGTTGAATGAATTTGAGTTGCTTAACCCAGAGAAAAGATGGTTAAGGGCGAAACTGAGTCTGCAGAAACAGAAGACGATGGCTGCAAAGTGAAAGTGAAAACCTATTTCTCTCCATCCAGGAGAAAAAGGGTTGGGAGAGGCATTAGGAACTCCTTTACCAGCAGTGTTGAGGGGGATATCTAGACAGCCCAGGTCCCACTGAGTGCTGATACATGGCTTGAGTTAATCACCCATGGAAGGGTAGCTTTTAATGCAGAAAGCTGCACTTTTAGCAGTTACAACAGGAAGAGCAGTACCAGAGCAGGTGGATTACTGGTGTGCTTTGGATAATTATGCCAGGATATCTGCCCATTGCTTCCCAAAGCATCCCGCACCCAAACACAGCAGCTTGGCCTCTATCAGAACAAGGATGGGCATCAATGAGGAACATGACTTTATTTCCCATCAGACACATGAGCAAACAGCCTGCAGAGCTATTACCCTTCATGTGCAGTGAGCAGAGATTAACAGTGATTTATCTCAGGCACTTCCCTTGGTACGTATCCCCTGCCTGGGCTGGAGGGATGCTGGGGGAAAGGGTGGAGAGAAAATACCCATGGGAGCTAGGGAGCCACGATTCATTGCTGTTCCCCTTTCTTGGAGGATAGCTCAGTGGTTAAAGCTCTTTTAGAGACCTCAGACCCATCACTGCCTTCCCATACCTCACCTCTGCCTTATTTTGGTGCATTTCCCCTCTTTAAAAATAGAAAAGTGGAAGAAAAAAAACCCCACCCTAACCCTTCAGTCTTCTATGTGACGAGGGCAGAATGTTTCTGCTCAGCTGAAAGCCTTCAAAACCAATATATAACCCACCTGTAATAACGTCGTACTTAAGGAAATTATTCCAAATCACATCTATTTGGGCAGATAGTAATTTAGACCAGCTTCCCCTGAGATTGCTCTTCCCATAAGTGCGGCTCAACTGCCTGAGCAGCAGGTTGATGGAGCTGAGCAACTTGCTTCACCCCATGAGGGGTCCTCAAATTCACCTGGCTTCCCATGGGCTCTGCTACCTCTGCTGAGCATACCTGCACCAGCACAGGGCTGGGTCACCCACTGAGAGCCCCAATGTGAGTTCAAGAACTGCTGCCCATGGGGAATAGGAGAGAAATCTCCCTGTAGAATAAATGGGGAGAAAATAAAGGAGACCTCAGAGCGGCTCCAGTGTCTAAAGGGGCTACAGGAAACCTGGAGAGGGGCTTTGGGTGAGGGGAATGGCTTTAACCTGCCAGAGGGGAGATTGAGATGAGCTCTTAGGCAGAAGCTCTTCCCTGTGAGGGTGCTGAGGCGCTGGCACAGGGTGCCCAGAGAAGCTGTGGCTGCCCCATCCCTGGCAGTGTTCAAGGCCAGGTTGGACACAGGGGCTTGGAGCAACCTGCTGTAGCAGAAGGTGTCCCTGCCTGTGGCAGGGGTGGGAGCTGGGTGAGCTTTGAGGTCCCTTCAACGCAAACCAGGCTGGGATTCTATCAGAATAGCCCTTTCTGATGAAAACAGGAGAGCTTCAGCCCCTCTCTGCAGCACACATTAAGCAGCACTGCCAGTGCCAGGAGTAGATACCAATAAGAAAAATATCAAAGAAAAAGCTCACTTGAGATGGCTTAAACCCTTCCGGGACAGTGGGTGGATGCTGTTCTCCTTCTCCTCTTGAGTATCTTGAAGCTTTTTCTCAGCATTCACCAAAGGCAGAGGTGACAATGAACCCAAGCCAGGCCGGATCCTCCTTGGCTTTCCTGCTTCCCTGGGCAGAAGGGACAGTGCGTTTTCAAGTGCATGAAGATGCACAGTAAGAGCTGTGCACTTGGTTAAAGTCCAGCCTCTGGTTTTAATGACTGACAGCATCACCAATGACTCCTCCAGTCAAGCCAAGGTTATTCCTTAGAGCAGAGGCCCATTTAGCAGTTGGACAAGCTTTTCAACAAAGGCAGCTGAGCATCCTTGGTGTGTTTTGGGGGCAAGAAAGTGGCTTTGATGGTGTTTATGCCAGTGCTGCTGCCTACACTGGGCTCTGCCCACATCCTCGGCTCTTCCTGGGGAGCACGCAGCACCCCACAGTGATGGTCATGTCTACAAAGAGCATTTTAAAGGGACTGGAAAGATGTGGCAGAGACAAAAGAACATTATTTTACTAACCGGTGCTGTGAAAACTGGGACTGCAGTGGTGAAGTGAGGCACACAAACACCTTGGGCTAAAGATTTCTCAAACGGGAAACATGAAGACTCATCCCTAACCCCTGCCTTTCCCTGGGATCTCCTCCCTAAGCAAAGATTTCCCCTTTGCTGTTGCAAAGCAGCACGTTAACAACTAAATACCCTCCCCTAGAAGAGACACAGGGAAGGGTTACTCGGTCATCAAGATGCATACAGCAGCCCCTGGTTGGCCCCAAATTCTGATGACGCTGCAGTTTCTTAGCAGTTCCCCCTTGTTTGAGTACCAGAAGCATCTGCAGTGAAATGGGACTGCTGATTTCTTTGGCAATCCCCTGCTCCTCGGCAGATGGGACTTTTCAAGCATTTCACCTATGGTGCTGCAGGCAAAGACTCCTTAAGCTGGTATCATGGAAGGGTAATGAGAAGCTGCAACGCCAGCCCGGATGCCAACACCACCCCACCACATTGTGCCACTTAGCTTTCCTCCCACAGAGTGCCAATACAAAGGGAAAGATCCCAAATCCTTGGATGGAAGCTTGGCTCTGGCTCTCACCCTCCTCACAGCTGTCCCTGCCCCTCCTGGCTCCAGCCCCAGCCCAATTCCAGGCCTTCACTTCTTCTTCACATGGATTCTTTGCTGGACTCCTCAAATTAAAGGCTGTTAATTTACTTTGCAGAGAACTCTGCATCCCGCTGGTGTCTCTCTGCCAGCTGTGACCTCATCCCAATGATTGCATTTGGGAGGAAATTAATAGACCCAGGCCATTAATTAATTGCTACTAACATGTGCTGCGAACAGGACCCATCTCTCACATTCACAACCTGCGCGAGAACCGCTCCAGATCCCTGCTTGCAGAGCACTTACTCTGTTTTCATTCCAGCTGAGGAGCTTGAATGGACACTTCTTGGTGCACAGGCTATTAGCAAACAGCGAAGCTCTAATTATCCCCTGCTCTGCTCCTGAGGAACCCAAAATGAATGGAGAACCGTAACAGCAGCATTCCCAGGCATTGGACTTTGGGTAACGCTGAGCATCGCAGGGGCACGTTTCTAGATAGGAGCTGGAGAAAAGCAAATGCTCCAGCAAAATCTCTAAACACTGCACATACATTTTGGGTTTATTTGCTGGGCCAGCCACTGAATCTTGTTTGCTGGCATGGTAGGTTGCTGCTTTCTGTTTTTTTTCCCTTCTTTCTCCCTGGGAGAACTTAATAAATCTTTGAAATCATCAAAAAGAAATGCAGCTTCAACACTTAGAGAGCACGGTTAAGTTACTTCCCGGCAATATAAACTAAGGCTGTAAAGTCAAACATTTCCATGCCGTAACGTGAGATGAAAATGAGGATTTGGGAGGAGAGGGAACAGGAACTTGGCTCTCCCATTGCTCAGGATTAGAAAAGCCTAGAAAGCCTGGGGCTGGCTGGTGGTGTGGACAAGGACATCACTATCCACCCCCCAGCCTTTGCCACCACCTCCCTCCTGCCACGCACAGAAACTCCAGCTCTTCTCATTACAGTGGTTGTCTGCCTGACCCTGCTCTAAAGCTTGATGAAGGACACATACACTGAGTCATGCAGAGGGGCATGGGCACCAGCAACTTCAATAAGGGACCAGCAGAGATGGACTGAATAACCCAGAGGGTGCTCACCTGCCTTCTTCCCTCTTTTCCTCCTTTATTAATGCTTTAGCCAGTGTTTGGGGAGATGGATGCTGTGGCTCAAGCAAACCCAGCAAATCCCTTCAGCAGTGTCCCAAGGGAGGAGGTTGGTGGTGCTCACCAGCAGCAGGAAGAGGGATGGATGCAGGCAAGAACTAGGGATAGATGCAGGCAGGCACCAGGGGTGGATGCAGGCAGCATTTCCATGGCAACACAGCAAAAAAGCAGCATGGCAACAGCCCCAAGAGAAGAAAGAGGTCAGGAGAAACTTTGCTGCTGGTGGGGGCATGGGGACACAGGTCCTTCAGCATCAGGGAGGAGTTGGGGTTCCCACCCCAGGGTGCAGCAACACACCCCAGCAGCTCAAGGGTGCAATGGGGTCCCTCATCCTTCTCCAGTGCTGGGGAGCTGTGGCTGATTGCAGTGCAGATTGCCAAGGCTGTGCCATGCCCTTGATTTACTCTCTTAAGCCTCCTGCTTTCTAAATCTTGCTTTATTAGTATTACCACACAGCAGAGCACAATTAGCAGTGTATTAGCAATAAAGAAGCAGTCAGAGCCAGAAGTACTGCAGGTTATTGTTTAAGCCCTGCCAGAGTGGCCATGGACATGTGCTCCCCCCATGACCAGGACATGGTGCCACCTCTTCCCACAGGCAAAGGGGACCCCCAGCAGCAAAGCCCCCATCTCCAGAGGTTTCACCCATTGCTGCAGCAGAGCTAACACTAATCCTGGCCACGTTTAACCATTTATATTGATTACCCTGTCAGCTCATTTGAATAATTAAAAGCAGATGGAACCCTTTTATGTGTTTAAGGAAACAGCACCAAGAGCATCCCCAGAGCTGTGTGGTTTCAGTGCAGGGGAAGCTGGGCAGCTTTTGCTGTCAAATCTTCCTTTAGGTGACATTTGCCACCCTGTGCTGTACCTCCTATGTCCCCACCACCTCCAAGGTTGGGGTGGTGGCATCAGCTCAGCTCCCATCTCACGGCTCATGGAGGGAAATAACTGCTGCTGTACACTGCTGCCATTCCTTGTACAAATAGCACTAAAAACACCAGCCACAGACCTGATAAACAGCAGCAAACAAATGAATCCAGTGCCAGCAGCCAAATATTCCAGTGCCAACTCATGTGTGTAGGGATAAAGGGGGTCCCATCCAGCTCCACTTTGGCATTGTGACCCCAGCTCCTGCTTCAAATCCTCATCTGCCTGCAAGTCAAAGCAAAGCCTCTCGCCAGGGACTTCTGGCTTCTTAAAATGAATGGGAGACACCAGTGCAACTCTGGTTACTTGTTATTCCACCGTCTTTTGAAAGCAAGTAAAATATTCCTGGCATGGCACTGGTTCCGCACTCCTGCCACCACACAGGGATGAGTTATCTTCACAGAAAGAAGCATAGATTAATATGTCAAATGAAAGTGAACTATCGTCAGATTAAGATGAAAATGCAATGGCCGGTGACAGGCAGAAAAGGAGGAGAAAAAAGACAATGAAGCTCCTCAGGAGGATGGGAGCATTACAAATTGAGTCATTGATCAGTGTCGGTGAAGTTGGATGGAGCTGGAGCACCCTGTGGAAGGTAGGGGCCTTCCTCTCCTGCCCATTGATGGGATGAGCCTCAGCCCAGTCCAGTGAGGGACCAGTCACGCTGGTGGGGACATCCCAGAGCAGATCCTCACCGCCGTATCCCACCTTGCAACGTCCTGTCTCTGTGCCAAGCCTTGGGTGCTCAGCAAGCCCCTGGGATGGGTACATTCCATTCAGGGAGCACCATCCACACTCACAGCTGCATCCCTGGGCCAGGGCAGCAGCAGGAGGGAACCAGTGGGGCTTGGAGCAGCTCTCCTCTTGCAGCACTGCCCCTAACAGCAGCTCTGCTCAAAACAGGATCCTCCAGACTGCTTGGAAGCTTCTGGACTGGATGGAGCAGTCGGAGCAAGTTCAGAGGAGGCCATGAGGATGATCGGAGGCTGGAGCACCTCCCGTATGGAGACAGGCTGAGAACACTGGAACTGTTCAGCCTGGAGAAGAGAAGCTGCCTGGAGACCTCATAGCAGCTTCCAGTGTCTGAAGGAGCCTACAAGGATGCTGGGAAGGGACTCTTTATCAGGGACTGCAGCAACAGGACAAGGGGTGATGGGTTTAAACTGAAACAGGGGAAGTTCAGGTTAGATCTAAGGTAGAAGTTCTTCCCTGTGAGGGTGCTGAGGCGCTGGCACAGGGTGCCCAGAGAAGCTGTGGCTGCCCCATCGCTGGCAGTGCTCAAGACCAGGTTGGATGGGGCTTGGAGCAAGCTGCTCTAGTGGACTGTGTCCCTGCCCATGGCAGGGGTTGGAACTGGATGAGCTTTAAGGTCTCTTCAACACAAACCAGGCAGGGATTCTATGGTTCTATGCTGGCAGCAGGACACTGCAGTGGGTCTTCATCCCACAGGCAGACACACGCCCCCACCATTTGTCCAGCACTACCGGTGCCCTACTCCATACTCTTAGCATCCGATCTGCCCCTCACTGCAGCACACAGCCCTGCTTTGCTTTCCCAGCTCCAGAGCCAACCATCAGAGATAAATACCTCAAAACTGTTTTTCCAAGCAGGAAAAACATTGCTGGGTGCACTCCAGCAATGCGTCACAGAAACCTCCTGACTTACAGGTGTTTCTTGTCCAGGATGAGCTGTCGAGCCTCCTTCGGTTTATTTAGACATACTTCCAGTGCCTGAAAATGGATATTTATACAGCCCCAGTGCTTTGGTGCATTTAGGTGCCTGGATTTGATGGATCAAGCCCACGAGCTGCAGCCTGGCAGCTTTCTGTTCCCTCCCAGTACATTCCCATGCTCCCAGCCCCACTCAGTGGTACCAGGATGTGGCCACTGAGCTGTGATGCTGAGCAGGGTCCCTCAGCCTCCCCTCCTGATCCCTGGTGGGTAAAAGAGGCCAAACAAGATCCCTCTCCCTGCCTATCGCTCATGGACATCATAAGAAGTAATTAAATTTGCCTCTGTAAGTGCCCAGGGGATTTTTCAGCCTCCACCACAGGCTCTGGCTGATTTAAAGGGGGATATGTATATACACCGCTGCATGTGTTTTGATATTGCAGACAGGATATCACCCCTGAGCACCAAACCAAGTGGGATGGGAGCTAGCAGGCAGGGCTGAGAGAGAAAGGGGCAAGGACCAGGCAAACAGCACTAACAAAGGGCCCTTTGCTGGGATAGGGCATTTGGGACCTGTCTCAGCATCCTCTCACCCTGATCCCATTGCAGGGGGAAATGTGCCCAAGGGAGGGACAGAAGCAGCACCCAATGGCTCACAGGACCTGTGCTTTTGGCAGATGTTAGGGGTGGGAGCACCCCATCCTTTGGCTATGGACAAGACTTGAAGGCATCTTTGCAGGGTTGCTTCTTCATTCCTCAATGCCTGGGGTGTCACAGCATCTTCCATCAGTGCACCCCAACCCCAGGAATCATCCCCTATCCAGGCTCCCACCACCTCAAGCCAGGTTGATGGCTGGACAGGAGATTACACAGTGAAACAAGGGATGGTTCCTTCCAGAAAGAACTTTGCAGAGTAGAAGAGGACCCTTCCAGGGCTGCAGGGGTTGGCTTACCCATGCCACGCTCTTGGTGCTTCTCCATTGGATCAAGCCAGGAATGTTTCCTCTGATGCGTCTTCTGGGAGGTGCTGGGTTTGAGAGGAGCATCCCAGTGGTTGCCAGGGACAAGAAACAGAGTCTGGAGGAAGAGGAGCCATTCCCCCTGGATGTATGGACACCTGATGTCCCTCAGGGCCACTCTGTCCCCACGCAAGAGCTTTAGCCCTTGGAGCCCCGATGCCCTGGCAACCAGCATCCTCCTGCTTGGCACAGGCCAACCCATGCCCTCCACCCCATCCTTGCCCATCCAGGGCTGTAAAAGCCTTTGGAGAAAGGACCTGCCATGAATCACAGCGAATTTACAGCTGAGCTGTGGGAAAGGGAATAATATAACTCTCGGGAGACAGGCTGGCGGGGAGCAGACATCCATCACACACACGGTCTGGGTTATTTACCGCAGCTGCAGCTCTCCAAGAGAAACACCCCCTGTGCTGGACAGGCTGCAAACAGCCAGCCATGGGGACTTATGCAGCACATGAACAGCCTCCATCCTGCTTGGCAGAGCAACCTGAGGGGATTATTTCCCCACCAGGACCGTCTGCCCATGGGATGAGCCCAGTGCCCAGCACATGATGAATCTCCGCTCCCCCTACTCAGGTCCCGGTTCCTGGTCTGGAGGGGCCCGACAGCACCGCCAAGCAACACTTTAATGAGCAGCACTTAATTATTCAGCCTTTTAAAACGTTGTACACCATAAACCTGGGATGGAGTGGAGGAAATCGATTATTATCCCACTTGCTCTCTCTTGCTGGAGGCCAGCAGCATGTTGGGCAGGCACAGCAGCGAGAGGCTGATCAAAACCAGGACCCAGCCTTGCTGACATTGGCTCTTTTCCCCTACACAATGCAATCTGTACCAGGCAAGGTGACACCTTCACCTGCACCAACACTGAGCATTGGGCAAGCAGCAGCCTTCCCCCCACAGCCATGAGGAAGATGAAGGGTGAAGCTCACTCACGTGGCAGGAGGCAGAGTGACACATTCCCACTTTGCACTGAAGTAAGACCCACACAGGAAGATAAAGGGAGGTGGGAGATGGACCTCAGGCATGTATCACAGCTGCCAGGATCCGTCGTCAAATCACTGCCTCCTCAACACCAGCAGCCTTAAATCAAGGCAGCAGAAGGGGCAGGCAATGCTCTCCAAAGCTCAGCCCAGGCAGCCACAGCACCCGTGTGATATACAGGAGTGATCATCCCCAGACACAGGCTGTATTTTGCCCCCCTGCAATCCTGGCCACACCAAACCATTGGCTCCCACCCTTCAGGGACGTCATTTGTCTGCTTGGCTCTAGCAGCTGCTTTAGGAGCATACCAAGATGCTCCTGTGCAATGGACCAAGAGTTAAACAAAACCTCGGTTACATAAATAAACCTCTAATCATGCCCTGTTACATTCCTCAGACTGAAGCACACATGGAAGTGCTCCATCAGCTCAGGAGGGATTTGAGCTTTAAGGTAGGACTTGCAAATCCTGTGTGTTGGGTTTTCCAATGGCCTGTGGCTTGCCCTTGTGTTTGGCAGATACCTGGAGCTCCATTCAGCTTGCTCATTCTGATCTGCTTGCAAATGGTCCTCAATCCCATAGGGAAAGGTGGATGTTCAGCCCAAACTCCATGTGCATTTGGGGTTGAAGCCATCACAAGGAGCTGCTGCCATCCTACTTCCCAAGCCCTCACAGAGAGGGAAATGGATCTGATGTACCCAACAGCTTTTAGGAGGGATTTTAGATCCACTCCCAACCTGGAGACTTTATCTCAGTTCTTTCTTCGCTGCTTTCCTTAAATTGGCAGTAGAAAATCGGGGGGATGCGATGTCTGTGGCTCGCGCTTGGCACAGGGGAAGCAGAACAATCTTTTGTTCATTTACTGTGACAACTGCAGTTCAGATTTAATTATTTACGATAATGTTCCCGGGCACATTAGGGAATGCTCTCCTAGTTCATAAAAAATAATGACACCTTAGTACTGAGTGGCATCTAGCTACGGGCTCTGCTATTGCACCGGCCGTGGCACGTGCAGCTCCAGGGGCAGAGCAAATCTGTCATCCCTTGTCTGGCCCATGGCTGAACCATCTCTTGAGCACCCACAGGAAGGGTGGGAGACAAGGTCTGTATGGCTCTGCATCCAGTGCAAGAGTCCTCTGTAGGTCCTTACAGGCTTTTCCTCCCCCTCGGAGCTGTAACACCATTCTCAGCTGCAGAGACACCACCTGGTTAATCCAAAGGAAGAAGTCTTTGCCCAGCACAGCTCCGAAGAGTCACCCTCAGCAAACTGGCAGATGTGCTATACCCACCTTCTAGAGGAGCAGGAAGAGCAGGATAGGTCCCTGCAGTGCTGAGGAATGCAGCTCCGACAAAGGCTACCAAGGGAGGTATCAACAGGGCCCCTCTGCAGCACCCTATGCTGCTGCAGCCTCTGCACAAGCAGGCAATGCTCCTCTCCAACATGGCTCTCCATCTGGCTACTTAATCCAGACAAGTCCTGTTGCCCTCTCTTCCCCATCCCTGCATCTGTCAGTAGCAGCGGAGGGAGAATCCAATATCATTCCCAGCCTTCACCTTTCTTGGCTTGTTGAGAAGCACCCTCGGAGCTGGAGCAGCGTACCTGGTCCCCCAGCAATGAGGGGACAGGCTGTTGGCACAGGCACTGAAGGGACACAGACCTGCTGGAGTGGCACCCAACCAAACCAGCCTTTATCACCTACACACCCATAACACACCAGCATGAATGCCTGCAGCCTATAGAGTCCTGAGAAAGGGAAGTTGTCTCCAGGGGTGTACTTTCAGTTCCCACTAAGGCAGTCCCTCTCCTGCAGTACAGCCCATGAGCCATATCCCCTCCTGGCAGCCCTTAGCATCACATTTTGCTTATGTCCATTGCACTCCTATAAATACCTGCTGCCACATCTCAGTACTTAATTGCACCAGTATACACTGATACTTTTACTATGCCCTTCTCCATTACAAACAGGAATTGGGAAAGACAGTTGGTATTTCATCATTAAGTGTATCACATCCAATAAATTGATCATGCTTTTCTGCTGATTATTAGCAGCTTGCTTTCCATCACTTTAGAGCAGTTACATTGGGTTTCTTTTCCTCCACCTTCAAGGAGTAGCACAGTTTCTCTTAAGATCTGTTATAATCAAAGGATTAGAGCTCTGGAAATGTCCTTTGCATACACAGGAAGGTTTTTTTTCCCTGTTCTCCTTCACTCAGAGAGAGAGGCTTTGAAACTCTGGCTCTCAGCTCCACAATACTGCCTGTACCTGCCCTGGTCTAATTTTAGTCTTGCCTGAATCTGCCACCAGCTCATTTAGTTGTAGCACTGAGAGCTCTCCACAGAGTTGGCCACAGGTCAGCTTTGATTACAATTGCTGATTCCACCCATGTCCTGCAGCTCTGACCCAGCTCTGGGCCACCAGGCACCTTCCCATGCACAGCTGTGACCCCCCCAGTGCTCCCACATCCCTCTGCTCCAGATGGCACCCATGGGGTGGGGGACAGGAGCTGAGCCCCTCTTAGAGCACAGCATGGACAGACAGCAGGATTTACATCATATCCACTGCTTCTCAGGCTGCAGAAAAAATGAGGTAGCGATGTTGGGATATTTCCAGCATTTCTGACACAGCGAGTGATGCCCCAGGAAGAGCTGACCCAGCTGCCCAGGTAAAGCCATGATGGGCCAAGCAAGACATCAGAGCATGGAAAATTCCAATGAATATTCAGCTCAAAACTCTCTCAAATATTCCCCAGGTAAATCTGGCTCTGTATTAATTTCATCCTGCACACTAAGCACATTGTTATTGCAGAGACTGAGCCACACAACCGGACAGAAATCAATCTGGACTTCCCTCTCACCAGAGCAGGAGGATTTAAATACCTCAGCTATAAGGGCTCTGAAGCAGCATCTCACTGCCACCTCCTCCATCACAGACGTGGCCACATGTGGTGGCAGAACCGCCTTCCCTGCCAGCACAGTGGCTATGGAGGAGAAGGTTGTTGCTCTTTCGGTTTGCATTTTTCCAGAGGTATGGAAAAAGCACTCTGAAAACAGCCACATAAATACTCTTGCTGGAAATGCAATTAGATCAGTTCTGTTGACCTCCGAGGCAACCCTCGCCAAGGCTTTTGCCGAGTCTCACAAGTCAGGAGGAGCATGGCAACATAATTAGCCAGTGGACACCAGAGCAGTGAATCCCAACTCTCTTCTCCGAACAGACCCAGCCATGAGAGCTCCTTCTTCAATCCTAGCACCTCCTCTGGCTTTTCAGGCCCTTTGCAGCAGACCACAGATTGCTCCACTTCATCCATACCCTTCTCCCTGTTCTCATTCCTCACCCTTGCATTTCTTCACAGGCTGTAATTAGGATGATGGTCACATTTGTGGATGTGTTTGTCATTGAGCTCGTCTTTCTGTCCACTCCATAACACAAGACCCACGCCAATAGATACATTCATCATTCCTATGTGCTGCTCTGGCACTAATATCCTCATGAGTGTCGCTGGATTGCTTGGGAGATAATGAGTTTGCATCTTTAACAGCTCCTTCAATATTTGTAACCAGCTCTGTCTTTGCCTGGCTCAAATCTCTCTCTTACCAGGAGGTCTCTAATTGTGGCATGATGTGTCAGTTCAGCCGCTGATCACCAATCACTCTGTCAGCCAGGCCCTCAAAGCAGCACCTGGGGACCAATTCGCTCTGGTGACATCTCTGACAGCTCCACACAGTCCCAGGAATAGGGATGCGCAGGGTAAGGACCAGGATGCAGCCCTACAGCCGATGCAGCCCTACAGCCGATGCAGCCCCTGTTGCAGGGGCTCCAGCAGCAAGAATAGAATGCAAAGAATCAGACATGGGTGATTCAGGCAGGGGTTAGGAATAAGCCAACTGAAAATAAACAGCCAAACTTCAGAAAGCAGCTTCTGCCTTGTATTAAGTTTTGAATCGCTACCTCCTCTCAATCACCCCTGGGAATCAATTCCTTCTGCACTCAGGGTCAGGTTCTGCCTGGCCCTTCTTAATCCCTGAAATCACAGTTCCTCTCTCCCCATCTGTAAACTGGGGGAGCAGCACCCTGCTCCATGGGTGAACATTTCAATATCTCTTTTAAAGACACCTTGTACTCTGTGCGATGCTGGTTGGCCTTCTCCATCCCACACCAGGGGGAAAGTAGTCACCCAGCTCTTCCCACATTCCATTTGCACCAGTATGAACTGGCACTGGAAAAACAATCCCAAACCAGGAGGGTGTGAAGAGGGGGCAAGGGAGGAACTGCCCACAGCCCTGCCCTCCACGCTGGTGAGGATGCTGCAGCTTTCTTCCCATCCCACTGATCTGTTCTGTGCCTTGTTCTGCTCCGAGCTCAGAGAGTATTTCAGCCATTTCAGTGCTTCTAATCTCTTTAGGAACATTGCTGAGAAACACAATTTCAAGCCTCCCAAGATGTGACATGACTTGTAATTCGAGGCAGAGGTGAGCGCCTACCACCCCAGGGACAGAAAATAAACAGCCTCTGCATGCTTCTGCTCCCAGCCCTCCTCCCCATGATGCTCACGTTTCCAGCTCGAGCACCAAAACCTCAGGCTGGGGACCCCAAACATCCCCTTTTGGCAGGAGGGGACTTTCAGCCTCATGTCCTTGGAACCCAGCACCCTGGTAGAGCAAAGAAGGGGCTGGAGAAATGCCTTGGTGAGGAGGCAAGGGTGCGGGGCACAGGGTCCACAAACAGGAGATGCTGGCAGTGAGGAGGGCGAGGATGGAGGGTGAGCTGGGGGATGGTGTGCTGGACTACGGTCCAGCCCCATCCAGCCCGGAGTGGCTGCACAGGGAAGCTGAGGAAGCCATTTCAGAGGAGGCTCTGCGCAGTGAAGAGGTTGTGCAGTGCATTCCAGAGTGCCATCTGCTGGCACTCATCCTGCTCCCCTCCAAACACACCCACCACCCCCCCAAAACCAGCCAGCGTGCAGGAACCCATCATACCCAAGGCAGGCCTCCATTCCATGCCAGTTCAGCTCCCACAGCTCCACCTGTCTTCATCTCTCCGCAAAACCAAGTCGCCTGTTTGGATCCTTGTCTGGACTCAGCCATGCTCTCTGTTAAGCAGCTTGCAGGGGTGCTGCTCCCCACATTACGCTGTGTATCCCTACTTAGGCCCAGCTCCCAGGGCAGGTGCTGCCTGCACCAGCGCTAGGCAATGATGCTCAAACACACGCTGCCTCATTCCTCAGCACTGGGGTGGGCGAGGCTGAAACAAGAGGAGAAATAACGCTGGCAATTAGCCTTGACATTTCTGGGGCCAAAACAAGGGGGAGGCAGAGGAGTGGGAAACAGGAATCAGCGACACTCAATCTCAGCGCACCCAATTAAGCATCCCAAATTTCATTCTTAAAAAGGAATTCCTGATTTTCGCTGGAGAACACAGTGGTTTTTGCAGATCTGTGGGTGGCTGCTGGTCCGCTCCCAGTACTCTGGGGTTTGCTTTGTTCCCTTGAGCACCCCATGCAGGTCACCCCAGCTAGGAGACGGTGGAAGCGATGCGATGCACATGGTGCAGGAAGGAGCTGGCTGCCTTTGTGCTTCACCCACAGAGGAGGAGATGAAAGGAAGGCTGCAGCCCTGCAAACTTGCATGACTTTCATTCGTCACCAGCACTGCTCTGCTCACTGCTCCAATGTTAATTGCAAGATTCCTCTGTATTTAACGCAGCAACACATGGAGCTCCCCAGCTCTTTTGGCTGGGGGATGGTTACATTACCATCTCCTGTATGTTCGCTTTAAATCCCCAGTAACCTCCCACAACTGGAGCCCATTCCAAGCGAGCGGAGAAATCCAATTTAGGATCCTCTTCTCCCTGACTGTGTAACCAGAGCCTTCTTTGTGTGGCACAAACATCCAATTCTGCTGTTTCACCTCAAAGAGCTGCCCCTGTGAGACTCACCCGGATAAAACAGCCCGCAAAAGGCAGCTCCAGAGGTGAGCTTGGGGGGAAGCTGGCTGCAGGCAGCACTGTGCCACACTCCTGCAGGGTGTTATCAGCAGGCAGGTCCCCTCTCACACCATGACCACCACACTGCTCCATACCCATCACAGCCCAGGCAAGGATGCTCCAACATATGTTAGCACCCAGGGGCCCCAGCTATTAGAAACCTCCTAAGGGCACGTAATTAGCTCATGCAACACTCAAGACATGTCTCAGAGGAGCTGCTGTCACCGGGAGCCAGGACAGCCCTTGGCCTTCTACCACCACAGACACCTCAGACCATGCTGTCCTGGGCAGCATCCACCCAAGAAGCCTTTTGCCAGGGCTCTGCTCTCATTTCACAGACTAAGCACAGATCAGCATCCAGCTTTTCTCAGCTACTGCATCCCTTTCTCACTGGTTCTCTGGCACACTGTGAGCACGGGTAAGAAGACCTGCACATCTCCAAAGCCCTCCAGTGATCCAGCAGCCCCCCCAGTGCATTCCCAGATGGTAAATGACTTCCAAACCGTATATCACCAGCTGTCCCCCATCTTGGGGTACAGCCACAGCATCCCCCTGCCCCATCATTCAAAGGATGCGAGAACAATCATCCAAAGGACCCCAGTTTCCAGCCATCCCACACCAGCAGCCATCTCCCTAGATACTTTCCAGGTAGCACTTCCCCCCCTTACTGCATACTCCCAAGACAGTTTAGTCCTCCCAGGGCTTCTCTCCCATTCTTATTTAATTCCCATTAATCCCTATTAAACACACAGCATTCAGAAGTCACTCCAGCACAGACTACTTAAAGAAGATTCCTCGTTTCCCAGGGCTGGAGCCACACTGAGAAACCAGGGGCAGGAGGTCAGTAGTAACACCCCTGGAACAGAACTTGGACAAGACACAATGGGCTTTCCACGTGTTTAAATTCGCAGTCCCCTGAAGCCTTATGCTTCTGGACTGGCTTTCACCCTCTTCCATGCTAGAGCTGGTAGGAAAGGGGTTTTATGCCTCAAAGTGACCATTATCCTTAGGGGACCATGCTGCAGGGACGCAAAGGCTGTGAGGGGAGAGTGGGAGCCAAACCCATCACACCAGAAAGCACCAAGTGGATTCAGTCTTTGGAGCTTGCTTCGCTTTGTCTCTTTAGATGCTGTGCTGCAAACTCACATTTCCCAGGCAGAAAGCCTTTTGAACCAACTCTCCCCGATTTTGCCCACTCACAAATCACCCGAATGGGACATTGCTGAGCATTTCTGAACGCCTGCTTTCAAACTGGGGGAGATTGATCACATCTGACCTTCCCCACAGGCACTTGCTTTGACAAAGGAGCAGTTTCCAACAGAAAAGAGAAAGCCAGCCCAAGGCTACTCCAAAAAAATCCACCCTCGTCCTCACAGCTGAGACCCAGCCCTTCCCCTCCTCCTTTAAGCATCACTGCCTGCTGCCTCTCCCTTTCCTCCACCTCCAACTGGTGTTCTTCCTGTATGGTTAATGGGGAACCATCCCCATCCAGCCAAAGACACAATCTCTTGGTCCTCTCTCTGCACACATCCTTGGCTCACACAGGATTTGCCTGGTCCTTCTAGCAAGCTGGAAAAGGAAAACAATGATTATCTGTTCAAGAATGAAGTTTGATGTACCTCCCTAACAGCTTGTGGAAAATCAATAAGGATGGGGAATTTTGTCCCGGTGTAAAGAAACAGCCTGGGGAAGTGGATGTGCGATGTGCACATCCAGGCAGGAAGCTGGCATAGAGCCAGGAAGGGGGGCCCTGCTGAAGTGTGGGAGAGGATGGGGACTGTGCATGGGGAGGTGGACTCATGGGTGCTAGGGCTGGAGAGAGCAAGTAGGAGGTGATGGGGTGAGGGACATCAGCTCAGGAGGGGATGGAGGGGCTGAAGTCAGCCGGTGCCTCAGGGATGGGGCTCTTCTCTCATCCAAGCCATTTTTGCCCCATTTCCACCCTCTTCCCTGGCTTTGATCTCTTTAGAAAACATTGTCCCTTTCCCACTGTCCCCATTTCCCTCCCTCCATCCCAACCCAGATCCAAGCATTGCACTCCCTGAGGGGTTTCACGAAGCAGCAGCAGCAGCACCAAGCGGAAACACACCAGAGGCAGGGTTTTCACAGGGCAATGGCTCTATTTGTGCCGTGTCAGCAGCTGACAGCTTTCCAGGGGCTGGGCAGAGCTGCTGGTGGGCAGCAGGATCCCTGCAGGAGACAAGCCTGGCCCCAGGCTGCCGAGCTGCCACTCACCCTGACATCTCTTCTATTATTCTTATTATCCTCGGCTCGGTAGCGCACCCGCTGCCTGCTGAGCTGCTGCTCTCCAGCACAACTACACCTTGCTCAACAGGGGTCTGGCTTTATTACTGCTATATTCCTCATGGCTGCCTCAATTTTCCCCCTCTTCCCAGTGGGGAGCTAAGAGGGAACAAGGACACAAGAGACACCTTCTGCAATCATCATTGCAGCATCTACCCATGCCCAGAGAGCAGCTCTTTGCATCTCCCGAGCATCACTTGCACGAACAGCACTGGTTTCAGTGAGGTTTCACTGCCTGGGTGCTCCGGTCCTACCAGCACCTCCCCACTGGGAGCATGTCCTTGCTTTCACCAGTGTTTGAAACTGGAAGAGGCTCTAGATGCCTCAGGAGTATTTTTCATGGGTAAACAGACCCTTTTACCTCTGTGTCACTGGCTCAGCTCCAGCCCTGGGTCAATAAAGACAGAAAGTCATTGCCAGCTGATGAATGCCTGCCAGGGAATAAGGCACTGGTCTCAGTCTAGTTATGAGGAGACTGATGTCCACATCCCAGTTGCTCGTGTCACAGCCACTGCCAGCCAGCAGCCTCCATCAAGGGAAGGAGGTTTCCTTGCCACAAATCAAAACCCATGCACCCACAGGTATATTGCTGGGAGCATCTTCTCCACTGCCTTGTGCCTTCAACAAAGCCAAACCAGCAGCTGGTTCCCTTTGAGCCAGTGCTGGGCTCTCACAGCACAACATGAGCAGGATACTCCACATCACCAGTTTCAGGCTGGGGCAGGAGGTGTTCAGAGAAGCCCTGCTCAATTTGAGGAGAGACCTGTCATCTCCAGCACCTTCTCCCTGGCTCTGTCCACAGAGGCTGTATTCAAAGCCCACAGCAACTTGGTGCTGGTACATGTACTGGCCATGGCACAGGATCAGATACATTCAGACTTCAGGGTTTGCAGTGACATCTCCAGCTCCCACCTTTAGATATTTAAGAATCCCAATAGTGAGCATGTGCTGAGCTTCACAGTTGATTGTCATCCCTCGTTTCTACCATCCAGAAGCTGGCATGCATCTTTGCAGACAAATACAGCTCATGGGAACTCCAACATTTCACCGTCGAGAAGGAAAAGCTGGTGATCTGAGCAGAAAAAAGCCTGAGACCATCTCCCCCTTGTGTTAGTTGAGTGCGAACATCAAAGAGTCCCCACACGCTACTAAGAGGCAGTTGCTGCCCCGAAAGTCCCAGCTTTGACCCTAAGGATGTACGGGGCCTCCTTACTGCAGGACTTGGGTCCCTGTAGCGCTGATCTGCATGCCTGGAGAGATGGAGAGAAGCCAAGTGATTGGCAAAGCATCACAGAGCGGAAGACAACGGGAACACAAAGATGTCCTTGAGGTGCCACCAGCGCCAGCCTTGCTCTATGGAGCCCAGGAAGGAGAAGGCCCCACTGTGCCATGCAGGGGGACAGATCCTGCTAGAACTCAGCCCCTTGTTACTATGGTGATTAACATAGCGACAGCCATGTGCCACAGGATGCTTGTGACAACAGTGGGTGCGCAGACAGACAAGAGAGCATCAGTGGTCCCAGGCACCACAGTGGGACCTGGGAGCATCCCTCCCCTCCTCCAGCCTCCAAGTGCCATGGCTCAGAGGCTCCAGCTGACAGGCAGGTTTAATTGAATGTTTCTCCCTTTACGTTTCCCTTTCCAGCAAATAAAACCAGAGTAAGATAAAAATATATGACGCTGAAAGGGGACACTGCCAGGGAATTTTGATCAGGTTTCATTTGCATTCTGGTCCTCATTTGTTTGCAGAGCTCTCTCCATCACTGAAAAATAGCTTTTTTTTCCCCTCCCCTTTCCTGAGTTTTGCTGTGTTTCCAGCTGGCAACTTGGGATTGGAGCTCCTTATCCCGCCACTGGCCCCTGGGCAAAGCATCAAATCCAGATGGGCTGCTTCATAGGCAGAACAAGGTGCAGGTAACCCCTGCAACAAGGGGGTTTATCCCACCCTTGTGATTATTATGGCAAGCCTGAAGGCTTCATTTCTACCCTGGCTCCTGGAATTAGCCACTGGAAGGAGAACATGAGCATCCAATTAAAAGCCCCAAAGCTTGAGAGACCCCAGCTCCTCTGCCCCATAAATTTTGTCAGAGTTTATTGCTCTCACCCCATCAGGACCCGAAGGTGGAAATCCCAGGCCCCGGTTTCTTCCTCAGGACAAACTGATCCCAGCTAGAAATAGTCTGGAAGCCTCCACAACCTTTATCTACACCACCAGGACAAGCCCAGTTTCCCCCCCTCTCTGCTCAGCCCCTGTTAATTTCCCCAGCCACTGTGATAAATGACTGTGCTGGCAAAGTGACATCTTTCTAATCTGCTCCAAGACAGATGGGTCCCGTTGCAGGGAGAGAATCCCCCGGTGAAGCCTGACTGGGAAGGAAACTACAGCACCGGGAGCTGGGGTGATGGGAGGAAGGGGGGAATCACTGCATCTTCCCCTGGTTATTCAATTCCACCCATCCCATTAAAGCTTTGGGGGCTTCAGAGTTGTGTAAAGGAAGGAAAAGGAAGGGAGTGCAGGGAATGGGCTCCATGGAGGGCATCATCTCCACTGCAGGCCCCAGGAGCCAGGGTGGGGAGATGGAGTACAAGCACCTTACCCTGCTTATTGCACCCAGAGAAACCGCCACCTTTCCAGGTAAAGGAGACATCTCCGTCTTCCTCCAAGAAGCTGGAAGGAGAGGGGCAGCTCCTTGTGGCTCTCACATCATGAGCTGAGCAAGCATCAGGTAAAGCAGCAGCTCTCTAGGGTCAAGGCACAAAAGGCTTTATGCTGGTGCTTCAGTGCATGTCCCTGGCAGCCTGCAAAGGCACGGTTGGGGGGAAAGCTCACTGCAGGTAGCACCTGCCTGGTCTGTTTTGGTGACCAAAAAGAGACAACAAGGGGCCAAGCAGCAGGAAGGATATTTGGGAAGGAAACCAGTGCATAATAGCAAAAGTAGAGATTGGGATGGACACACAAAACTCATGTCTCCTTTTCAACTGGTCTCCCCTGGGGAAAGCTGCCACCAATGCGTGTGAGTTGGTGGAGCCACAAGGGCATGTGTATCAGGAGCAGAGACAGGAGGGATCCCGAGGGCTCCAGGGTGGCCTGTAACCCACCTCAGGACTCACAGAAGGCTCTGGCAATGGGCAACCCTTGGACCTGCCATTGTTCCACATGGCTCCATCCCAATCATTGCCCTCTGTCAAAGCTTCACCCTTTCTCCCTCACAATCACGCTTGTCCACCACCTAGTACCTTCCCCCCCCGAGGACTCATGCCTATGTGGCACAGTTCTGAAGTCCCACACCAGGACTGTCCTGGCTGAGATGGGCTGCCAGGGACCTGCCCTCCATCATCAAGCCACCTCCAAACTTGCCTTGTGGTGGCACCTTACATCCCCACAGGTACATGCTCATCCTGACCAACTTAACCGTATGTCCCACCTCCAGCCATCACCAGTAGCCAGACACTGCTGGAAGAGCAGAGGTGGCTGGAGCCCAGGCAGCCCCACTGCTTGCTCAAGAGATGGAGAGCAACAGAGGCTCTTGCGCTCACAAAGACGGTCCCTGGAGCAGGCTGGATGTGCCAGGGCTGCTCCTCTTACCCCACTTCCGCTGTAGCCGCCGAAGGGACAGCGGCCGGGCTGGCAGCAGAGCCCCGCCACTCCCCGTGCCCATCCCAGCCCCGGAACAGAGCTCGGAGCAGGACCGGTCCCAGGCGGGCTCGGGACAGCATCCTCGGCGCGGAGCCCCGGTGGGGCGGGCAGCGCGGTGCGTTGGTGCCATCTCCTGGGCTGCAGCCTGGAGAGGAGAAGGCTCCTTAAGGGAAGACCTTAGAGCAGCTCCAGTGCCTAAAGGGGCTACAGGAAACCTGGAGAGGGGCTTTGGACGAGGGCCTGTAGGGACAGGACAAGGGGAATGGCTTTAACCTGCCAGAGGGGAGACTGAGATGAGCTCTTAGGCAGAAGCTCTTCCCTGTGAGGGTGCTGAGGCGCTGGCACAGGGTGCCCAGAGAAGCTGTGGCTGCCCCATCCCTGGCAGTGTTCAAGGCCAGGCTGGATGGCTCTTGGAGCAATCTGCTCAAGCAGGCTCTACCACAAGCTCCCTGAGACTCTGAGCTCTTGTCATAGCCCAGTTAGATCCTGACACCTCACTGGACGCCCAAAGGGAGCCTGAGCAGCCAGCACAGCTCACCACTGCTTCCTGGATGCTCCAAGGGCTTGCTCCAACCCTCCCCATGCTCTCTGAGGGCTCTCCGAGGGCTCTCCTTCACACAGCATGGAACTCATTCCTTGAAAACACATCAGTCAATATCTACCTAGTGTTAAAAGCCAGTTCCTGCATCTGACAAGCCCTGGAGAAGCTGGTGAGCCTGCTAACTCCAAATTACAGCTCAGATCCTTGGAAAAAGCACCCTAAAGCCCAGGTAAAAATAAATGGGCTATATTGATTTCCTTTTTTAAGCTAACACCGGGGAGTGATGTGTTCAGTGCTCGAGGAAGAGCAAAGGGTGGTAGTCACAGGGAAGTACAGTTACAGCACTCTGATCCCCCTCAGGGTGCAAATAAAGCCCATCTCACACCAAGCCCCTTGCACAAGGCCTGGGGCAAGCAGAAAGAGAGCTGGGGCTCTGGTCCACAGGGGTTATCCCACGGTCCAGCATCATTGCAAGGCCCCAGCACAAAGATAGCCCCCCAGCACTGCCCTGGACTGCCCATCAGGTTGCTTTTTGAGGGCTTTAAAGCCCAGCTCTATGCAGAAGGTTGCATGCAATGTGCCCAGGTGGGAGCACCCTGAAGTAGCACCAAGGCAATAAAGAGATGCTTGCTTACCATGCTGCAGGCACATCCCAGTCATGAGGGCAAGGGGAGCGCTGGGCTGGGCAGGCAGCTAGATAAAGGATGCAATCCCTCTGTCCAAGCAGGCAGGGCCACCACCAGAGACCAGCATCAACCTCCTGCTCCACCACATCCCTGGTGAAAAGAAACAAGGAATAGAGGCACTTGAGCTTAAATGCAGGGGTGCGAAGGGTGTGGGTGAGAGCCCAGATGGGGCTCATCAGGGCAATTGGAACAATCAAGGCCCTGAAACTCTGTGAAGAGCTGTTTTGTCTCTTTAAATCAATAGCATGTCCCTGCTGTACAGACTGCTTGGTTGGTTGCAAACAGGCAGGAGAAAGGCTTGGGATGACACATAGCTCTGCTTCTCATGTCTAACACAGCAGCCCCAACTCCCTGTAGCATCCTCTTCCTCCTTGTTTCCTCACCAGAGGCACGGCACGCCGCACATACCGCACTAACCCCCTGACATCCCTCTGTACAACCCCAACCACAGAGACACTGCACATCTGCCCAGCTGTTTGGAACCGCAGTCACGAGGTTCACAGCGCATTCTCTGAGCAAATAGAAAGCAAACCTCCCCGAGGTTACCACCATCCTCAACACTGGATATGTTCAGAACAGGCTCCAGACTGGCTGGAACAGCTCCCAGCTGATGTCCTGCTCCTCAGAGAATGGGTGCTCGGCAAAGGCTAGGGATCCACCACCCAAAGCGAGATCCCTCCAGCTGGGTCATTGCTTCAACCAGGTCAGATCCAAAGGGTTTGCTTTGTTTCCTATAAAATCCCTCCAGCACTTGGGAAGGCAGATGCTGAGAAGCTAAATCCCAACAGCATTCATGAATGTGCTCCCTCCTGCCAGCACCGGATGGGATATTCCTTCCAGACGCTGGTGGTGCGCTCCAAGCACGCTTGCTGCTCGCCTCTCCTCCCTCGGATGGGCTCTCTTCCCAAGCTGCGGCCCCTCACAGCATCAGAAGCCCCCAGCCTTGCTCCATGGGCGGCACAGCCCCACCTCTGCCGGTGCTGGGTGGCAGGGTGGGAGCCTGGGGCTGGTGCAAAGCCCAGCCAGCGTGCTGGATGCCATGTTGGGGTGAAAAGCCAAACGGGTTTATTAAAGGGTGAATGGGGTGTCTCTTTCCTGCAGGTGGACACCAGCATCCCGCTGCTCTGAATTACTCCAGTCTCAAGCGAACAGGGAATGTTGCACTCCAGGGAAAAGGCTCTCCAGGGAAAGGCTCCCGGCTTCCCATCCTGTGCAGGGCTTGGATGCAGCGGATGAAGAGGGGCTCCTGTGAGAGATGGGGTGGATGAGACTTGTCCATGCATCCCTGCAGGCACGGCAGGACCCTGGCTCGGGGGCTGCAGAGCCCCTTGACAGCCCTCCTCACCTCTCTCACACCGGCTTCCCTGGAAACACATCCTAAATAAGAGCTGGGCTTGGATAAATAAACGCATCCGGCCAGCACGAAAGGAGAGAAAGCAGCCCTGAGCCAGGAGGGATGGAGATCACGGCAGCTTCAATACCAGCCCCTGGGCTACGGAGGAAGGACAGAGTAGAACTTGTCTGATTTCCCCCCAGCCCTCCCCAAAGTACCCCTGTCACCAGTTTGGCACTCACCAAAGGACGAGGGCAGCTCCTTGCTGCTTGCAAATGGAGCTGGGGGCACCCAGCATCAGCTCCTCACACTGCAGAGCAGGTTTCAGGGCAGAGCCAAAGGCACTGCTCCACGCTGGCGCTGCCCCTCCACTGCTCAGCCAGATGTTGGCTCTGCCAGGGCCTGGCTGAGGGATAGCAAATGTGGTGGCCAGATGTGGGGTTGCGCTCAGGGGCTCCGGCAATGGGGGTGGCTGAAGGGGGCTGCCGCGGGGATGTTTCTCTGGGTAACACATGAGGCTTCAAGCAGAGGTTGTAATATCCTGACTGGAGGGGAAATAATGATAATTAATACTAAACAAAGTGAACGGTTTACTCTGTCATTGCCAGGCTTGTCTCCGATGCTTTCCCAGCACCTCCTCGTGGTCAGTGCTGGGTGACACTGAAGCCAGCATGGCCAGTGGGCAGCATTCCCTGCTGCTGGACAGAGATAACCCCACCTGCAGAGGCAGGAGCCAGCCAGTGAGAATCCCCGAACTGGAGGATGCTCAGGGTGCTTGGAGGTGTCTTTTTGCTCAAGCCATACTTACTGCCCTTGCTTGAGGCCAATGTTCCTGTGGCAAACAGTGGTTCATCCCTTTGTACCATAGGAAGCAAAGCAAGCCTGGGAATGGGGAAGCAGGAGCAAACCCAGGGATCAAACCATAGAATGGTTTGGGTTGGAAAGGACCTTAAGCTCACTGAGTTCCAACCCATTGCCATTAGGGACACCTTCCACTAGACCAGGTTGCTCCAAGCCCCTCAATCAGCCCTTAACAAGGCAAAGAGGGAACCACTAAGGACAGGCAGAAAGCAAAGCAGCACAGAGGTCCTTGGAAGGGCTTGAGATAAAGAGCAGGAAAGGGAATACTTGGCAAAATTGAGTCTGTAAAAATCAGCAAGTCTGGGTAATGTGTAACCCCCAGACTAAACAGAATTAGCTAATGAACTTACCCAGCCCCTGACAATTCCTCATGGAAAGTTACTGAGAAAATGGTACGTCCCGGCTTAATTTAATGTCTTTATTAATAATCTGAAAGCAAGAGTAAACAACAAATTAATTATGTTTGCAGATGACTGTAAGCTGGAAGGTGTTGTAAACACTGCCAAAGACAGCAAAGTCACACCGAGGGCCCTAAAGAGGTTAGAAATAAACAGCAGGAAACAAGCCGTGCTTAATCCATCAGTGAAACACGGCGCGGGAGAAAAGGACCTCAAATACAGACATTCATGAGGAAGGAGGGGGGTGCTCTGCCAGATCCAAGCGGGAGGCTGGGAGCAGCTTTAGAGCGGATGGAGAGATGGGATGTGGGCTACACTGTGAGCAAGGAGAGCCCTGAAAGCTGCTGGGGCTCTGTGGGACGAGGAGTGGTGATCCTGGCTGTGTGGGATGCTGCATATCTGAGGGGTTGCGTCCTTGTCCTTAACACGTGTGGCATCGGCTCTGCACGGTGGGGAGAAGCCGGGAAGCCCTTTTCCCAGGGCATGGCTGGACTATTATGAGCCCCGAGGAACGTCCAATTGCCTTTAGTCCTGCTGAAAGCTGCTTCGGCAGGCGGCAGGGAACGGGATACAGCCAGGGACGGGTAACACGGCTTCGGGACTCCATGGATCCCAAGAGCTGGTTGTGCCTGGTGTCGTGGGCAGCCAGGGAAGCCCCCGGAGCCACCCATCGCACCTCAAATCACGCTCTTTCCCCAATAGGTGACAGCGGCCGCTCCTCCCTCGCCTCGCCCCAACGGAAACAAGGGTGCTTTGAGTAGCGGGTGGGCAGGGGCCCCTTTAAGAGAGGAGAGATTGGCTCTGTCATCTGAGCGAATTCCTCCTTCCTGAGTGGCGGCAGAAGTTACTGGGCCCTCCCTCAACTCCCCTTCATTAAATATAGTAGTAGCTGCAGCCCTCGCCTGGAAGCGCTGGTGGGAGCACGGCTCTGTGCTGTGCCCGGAGCCCGAGCCGCTGCTCCAGCCCTGAGGGACACTATGGGTGCCCAAGGTGGCACTGCCACGCTGCTGCTGCTGCTGCTGCTGGCCTGCCAGCCCCCGGCTGTCACCGCGGGACCCCCGGCCGGAGGTAAGCCCTGTCCCACCGAGGGCTGGAGCGGGATGAAACCCAGGGGATAAGGCTTGGCTTCGGGAGGGATGGGGACTGAGCGGTGTGTGTGCAGGCTGTCCCCTCCCCGAGCTGCCGCCAAGCTGGCAGGAGCAGGGAGGGGGGGCTGCCCGTTTTCGGGTGTTCGGGACAAGCTGTCCTCCGTGGAAAGCCGAGGGAGGGATCTGGGCTGCTCACCCACTGTGGCGATCAGGGTGCTGGGTACCTGATGCTGTGCCCAGGGACACACACGAACGTGGTGTTGGGTGGGATGGGGCTCGCTCCCTGCACACATGCAGGAGCCACAGGGTCTGCGCCGTGAGCAGCCCAAGGGCGAAAGGCATCTTCCCTGCTCCAAGGGCAGGGAGCATGGGCACGTCCTGCAGCCCTGGCACGGAGAGCCAGCCCTCCCTGCCCATGTTTGGCCTTGCCACAGTAGCTCTGTGCAGGGCAGCTCTCTCATCCAGGGTGCTGGTGGGAAACACGGAGCCGGGCAGCATTTTGCAGGGCGTGCGTCTCCTCCCGGTTCTGCTCCGTCCGTCTGTGCTGTGCACGGGCTGTCTGCATGCACGGGGCCGGGGAGCCCCAAGGGGTGCAGGATCACTCCTCACATGATGGGGCACCAGGGGATGAGGGTCACCCCCAGGAGAAGGAGCCTGGTGCCGCAGGACAGGGGATGCTGGCTGCTGTGCTAGGGCAGAGCTGGGCAGACGGTTACTCCACGGCAGGGAGCAGAGTGGGTGCTTTATATCCAGTTTATATCCAGTTAGCCCAAGAAGTGGCAAGGTTTGACCACGCAGCCCTCGGCACAGCAATGTGCCCTGCCTCAGCATCCCAACCGGCATCCTGCATCCCATCCTCCATCTCCTCTGCACACCTTCTGCCTCCTGCTCCCTCAGCTGCTATGGGATGCTCATACCTGTGATGGTCTCAGTTTCAGCTGGCTCTGGACATGGGTCCCGTCCTGTTCGGGCCAGGTCTGTGCCTTCACCTGACCCTCAAAGCTGCCCTCTGGGTCTAACCAACTATTGACACTGTGTTAGCAGCATCCACAGCTTCAGCAGTGATGGGAATTGAAAAAGCACTTTTTCCCCTAAATCACCCCAAAACCAATATAACATCTCACTGAGCAGTTTCTGTTCACAAACCTCCCCGAGGGTTCCAAACAGCAGTTTTGGAGAGCAGTTTCCAAAGGAATTACTGACCACCATGGGCTTTTGCTCCCCAACCATCTTCTGCATCCAAATCTGTGTCAGTGCAAGGAGGAGGATGAGGACAACTCCATAGCCTTGTGGCTCTCAGCACGTATAAGGTCCCTGCAGGTCCCTTGTTATCCCTGCTCTCTCCACAGCGAGCAGGTGGCCGCCGGGACATGTTCCTTCCCTCCGGCCTTGTTCCTTCTTTTTTATTCCACACACTAAAATGATGATGCCTGGCAAGCTGTGTGGAAAAAACACCACTATTGTTAGTGAACAGAGTGGTCTCCTTCATTCCTGACCTTTCCATCGCAGGCAGGCATTTCACCACACAGAGCCATTGCCCACTCGGGTGTCCGGGATGCCCCCTGGGTCTCCTGGCATTCCCAAGATCTTCCATGGTGAATGAGCTGCAGCAACCCCCCGGCTAAAACCAGCACGTGGCTTTTACTGGTGCCAACCAAACCTCCTGGGCAGAGCTCCAGGGATCAGTGAAAAGGAAATATCATAGGAAAGGGGGTTCGAGCTCGTTTTCTGATGTTGGGGACTCTTTCCGCACCCAGCTAAAGCAGATGTGCCAACTGTGACCCTGGGCCTGGGTACCAGTTTCCTGCAGGCTCTTTCCCCATGGGAGCATCCCTGCTGAGACCACCAGTGCCCATGGTCTCATGGGCATTCCCATGTGAATGTGTTTGTGTTGCTTCCAAGCCCAGGTTCAGGGGCTTGGAAATGGAAAATTTCAGCCCCATATGGGAAGAGTCATCGTGCACATCAACAAGTAGGAGATCATATCAAGAAGAGAACAGCACTCATAAAGCTTGCCCTCTTGACACCCGAGTGTGAGGCTTTAGTAAACTGTTCTTAGGCAGCTTGCTTCTCCTCTGGTTCCCACTGAAGTCACTCTTAGGCTGAGCTCCCCCTTCCCCAAAACCCCTTTCCCTGGGGGTTTGGAATGAGGACAGATGCAGGGGGAAGAAGGAATTGGATGTGTGGGCTCCCTATGAGCTGCATCCACCCTGAGCATCCAACAATAGGGTGCCAAAAATCCACCCCCAAGTGTTGGTTGGATACCTCAGCAGTGATGATAGCGGTCCCAGAGAGGTGAGTGTGACTCCAGCTTGTCCGTGGCTGCCCTGGGAGTAGTGTGTACCCCAGGGTACCCAGCCAGGACCCCTCCTGCCTCCTCCAGGGTTATCAGCTCTTCTCCTCACCTCCACTTTTGGAAATCAAACCAATTTCATCAAAGGTTCTTTTCTGTGGATGTGCCGCATGTTTTGAGGTCACAGCTTCAAGCAGCTGGAAAAGCTTCCAGCTGATGGGAAAGAACAGGAAAAAAGGCTAAAAAAGGGGGAGAACGCAAACTGGTATCGTGGGAATTGTCAAGAAATATTCTCATCTCACTCTTATATTTAGCAACGGAGAGCTGTGGGCAAATATATAATACACACATTCCTCCAGGATCGCAGGACAGGGTTAAGACTGAGGAAGTAAAGTCAGGTTGAGGGCTGGACAGTAACAGGGTCTGGGAGGCAGCAGCCGAATCCTGTCTGTGTGCCTAAATAAAGCTCAAAGCACAGACTGTTCGCAACAGGCGAACAGCCCAGCCTGACTCCCAGGGGCTGCTCCCTCGGCCCTTTCCAGGTGCCGGGCTCTGGCTTGTGTCCTTTTTGGGAGACAAGCATTAGCATCACCCCAGCCTTCAGCCGGGACAGTCTGAGAAACGCCTCGGCTGCTCTCTGTTCACTGCCCGGGGCCTGCCTGTGCCCTGACAGGTACTTTTGGCCTGGAGATGAGGAACAATTCCTTCCCCAAAGGGTGCTCAGGCATTGGAACAGGCTGCCCAGGGCAGTGCTGGAGTCACCGTCCCTGCAAGCGTGCACACACAGTGTAGCCAAGGCCCTCAGTGCCTTGGTTAGCGGTGGCCTTGGCAGCGCTGGGGAATGGTTGGACTGGATGAGCTTAAAGGTCTTTTCCAACCTGGCTGATTCTATGGCACTGCACAGCCTGCTTTGCAACCAGCCCCTTCACTGCCATGTACCTTCAAGCCTCCTAGAGTCACAGAGGAAGGAGGGCGTCCATCAGAGACCCCTCGTTCCCAAACCAGCCCTTCCCTGAGCCATCGCCATAGTACCCTGTGCTTGCTTGCACATTGCCATGTTGCATGTGGATGGGATGCCCTGCAGAGCTTTTCTAGAGTCAAAGTAAGAGCAAAACTGAGGTCAAGAAAAATGTGTGATAAGCTGAGCTGTTGCAGTGGGAAAGGTCTTGCCTGCATCATGCTCATTTTACTTGTGAAGCCTGCAAATGGACCCAAGGCTTCTTGTTCATGTGCCACAATTAGAGAGCCTACTTTGCCCTGTTGGAAAGCCAAGGGCTGCTTTGCAAAGTAGACCCACATTGGGGCAGCTCTGGATTCTTCAAAGCCAGGCTTAAAAGCAGAGGAGGGGAACTGTTGCAGCTCTTCCCAACCCTAGGATGGGAGGATGCAGGTTTGCCGCCTGGTTGTTGCCCGTTAGCTGTCACTCATCCTCAGGACAGACCAAATAGGGCCTCTGAGCATCGTCCTGCCAACCAGCAGCGAGGTGGGGTGACAGATGTTTATGCCCCGTGCCCTGGATCTCAGAGGGTGATAAATTCCCATTTTCCATCCCTCCTTCCCAGGGTGTGCCAGTTGTGCATGGCCCAGTGCAATACCTCTGGGAGCTGCCCTGTGCCCAACGGCTGCTCTTGGCTGCCTGACAGCCGGACAGACAGCCAGTAGCAGACAGAAAGCATCTCAGGGAAGGGAAGGGTGCTGCCAGAACTGATGGGAGTGGAGAAAGTCATGGGGCAAGCGCGGTTTGGAGGTCCCGTCATGTGCCTCCAAACCAAAGAGAGATAAAAGTCACCATCACTGTGACTCACTGCCTGATCAAGGAGCCTTCGTGAGCTGTGAGTCAGCTTGGGATGGCCTCGTGAATCTCTGATGCTTCTTTTGCCCAAATCTTGGCTTCCTGGTGGTTGTTTTTCCTCCCTGTTGTGGGCAGGCAGAGGAAACGTGGGAAAGGGAAGGGGGTTGGGGGGCAGAGCCCCCTGCTGCTTGAGGTGCCATACCCAGGCATCTTGATGGATGCTCCCCAGCTGTTACCATAGAATCATAGGATCACAGAATGGTTTGGGTTGGAAAGGACCTTAAGGTCATCCAGTTCCAACCCCCTGCCATGGGCAGGGACATCTCACACTAGACCATGTCATCCAAGACCCCAGTGCTCCCCAGTGCACAGGCAGAATGCGTGGGGGGGTTCACCAGGAATTTCCCATTCCCTTTCCTAGCCTCTGGCTGGGCTTCAGTCGAGCTTCATCCCACAGCAATCTCTGGGGCCAGCAGGGTCATTTCCTCTGGGAACTGGGAAGGAGAGAGGGGAGTGCTGGCCCGAGGTGGATGTGGCTGAGAACAGGCCCGTGCCGTGCCCCACAGCCCTGGGAGGGGATGTGAGCACCCGCTTCCACACCCCCACAGCCCCCTGCGGCCGGCTGGAGCTGCCCCCGTGCCAGGAATAGAGCAGGAGTTTGTTTGCTCTGTAAACAGCACCCACAGCTGGCTTCCCATCCATGGAAAAGCCAGGGGGACTGCGGGAGTGGACATGGGGGTGGGAAGGGGACCGCCAGAGGAGAGGAGAGAGGAGAGAGGGCAGATTTCAGGTCTAGAAAGCAGGGGGGAATACTCATTTTCTTTGCAGTTAGAACTGCCAGGCAGGCAACTCAGCATGTCAGCTCCAGCTGAGCAAAAAATAGCCGCTCTCTCCCCCTCCACACTGCAAACACCTCTTCCTGTCCATGGAGATGCATTTCTCTGCACCTCACAGCACCTAGCATCACTAAAAGCCCATCCTGGCCATGGCCCTTGTAGTGGTGTATGGTGCTGTGGGCACTGCCCTGCCTACAGATACAGAGAGATCACCCCAGTGAAAGCTCCTTTCCTACCCCTGAGCCCAGAGCTGGATGCAGGGATCAAATCCAGCAGGTAGCTCCTGCAGAGCTCCAGCATCCCCCTCCATGCACTGCTCCATCCTTCCTCCCTTTTCCCTGACTTTGTCCAGTAACCACCCCCCCATCACGGCATTCCATGACCGGTTTGACATAAGCAAGGTTGGGAAACATCCGAGCCTGGGCAGCTGGAGATGGGCCCCTCTCCAGCGGTGCTGTTTGTTGACGGCAGGCAAGGATCTCTCCGGTAACATCCACTCATTCCAGGGATACTCTGTGCATCCCCTGGCCGAGCTCTGCCAGTCCCCTCGCCAGCTCCCAGGGAGGCTCCTTCCCTGCGCTGGGGCTGGAGATGGGCTCGGGAATGGGCACCAGTTTGTGATGGGATTCAGGGATCTGCAAGTGGGATGTGTGCCCTGAGTGCCCAGAGCCTCCCCCAAGGTCTCCCTGCTCCTGCAGTGCTGGGCTGGCCAGGATTGTCCCTCACAGGCCCTGTGAGCCCTTCCCAAGCATGGATCCAGAGTAGGGAAAACTGCGGGAGCTGGGATGTGCAGGGTGGAGCTGGAAAACCCGCCAGCCAGTGAGTAGAGAGGGAGATGGCTTGGGAGAAGCAGAAAGAAAGAAAGAAAAGAGGAAAAAATAGAAGCAAGCCCGACTCGGAGTGGTTTGGAAACCACGTCCTCTGGGGCTGATACGATATTTCCAGGCCAACCTCTGGCAGCGGAAGTCTGACTCACACTGCAGGGGACGGTACAAAAGCCCCATTGAGCCTCCTGCTTCCCCAAATCGTCCCACTTTCTCCCCCCACTTCGCTTCCCAGGGCAAAAACTCCAATCACTGCTTCCAGCTCAGGTTTATTCCTTAAGTCCCTCCAGAGCCATTCAGCCACATGGCATTAAGAGCTCTCCATCCCTGCTCCTGCTCACGCCAGGCTTGAGGTGCAGCCGATGCATGTCTGGGGCCGCAGCAGCGCCAGGGATCAGCTCCTTGCACTCCCCTCCATGGCTCTGCATCTGGCTGAGCAGGAGAGAGCAGGAAATACCATCAGCTTATGGGCTGCTTGAATCATTGTAAAACCACGCTGGATAAGCAAGAGCTGGAGCTCTGGAGCTCCAGCCAAGCCTCCTGGACCCCACTTTATGGCCTCCAGCTCTAGCAGCTCCTTAAGGCTGCTTTGTAAGGATAGGGAAGGCAGGCAGGAGCAGGCAGACACTGGGGCTGGAAAGACATGGGATAATACAGCAGAACCCCTCCCAGGCAGCGCAGGATGAGCTGGGTCTGTTTTCCCCTGACCCTCAAGTCCATGGGCTGCAAAAAGGCCCTTTTCTTCCCCAAAGCTGTAAGGCGAGTGGGAGAGCATCTGGCAGGGGAACAGGGAGAGGAACTGGATTCATAAACACAAAGGGTTTCAAAGCAGTACAGTGCAGCCAAAGGTAGGGGTGGAGGAGCTGCTTCGGGAGCCAGTGGGATGAGGGCAAAGCAGAACAGCCTGGTCCAGGAGCTCTGCTCCTGCCCCCAAACCAAGGGTGATGGCCATGTCAAGCAGCCCAGTGCAGGGTGATAGGGTCTGGGTTTGCTGGCGGCGTCCCAGGAGCTGCTTTCCAGCAATCTCTGCTGGCCGGCACTCCTGGAAAGCATCAGCCCCGGCCCCAGGGAGCCCGCTGTGAGGGAGGGCCAGGTGGAGGGTGGGAGGCGAGAGCCGGAGTTCTGGTTCCCATTGCCGGGGCTCCAGCAGCACGCACAGGCTTGGCTCCGGATGTGGGAGCTGCAGTCGCTGTCTGCAGTCATGCGGGATGAAGCCTGGAAGTGCGGATGGAGAGAAAAAGCCTCCTCCACGTAGGAGCAACCGCAGCAGGGGTGGAGCTGTGCTGATGACACCCACCTGTAAACCTGAGGGCTGAACCCCACAGGCAGGAGAGCAGGGAGAGGCTTTTCCCTGCTCTCCTGCTTTATCCCTGTTTTTCCCTGGGGCTCTGCCCCATCCCAAGAGCCTGAGCCCATCCTGGAGGAACCAGCCCTATGCTGCCTGTGGACGAGGGTCCTGCTAGCATGGGGGACCATGGCATGTCCCCAGGGTCCCCTTGGGCTCGGATGTCATTGCTGCAGCCCAAAAGCAGCTCATGTGTGACCAGTCTCCATTGTGCAGCAGAGACCCAGATGGGTGCTCAGCCTCTGCTCTGCACCCAGGCAGGTCTCTGGACAGCCCTGAAGGCAGCAGCAGCCCCCCAGTTGTCCCCCTGGCACCCCCTTCTCCAAGCAAGGCCCCAGCCAAACCCTAAAGGCTGTGTTTGCCTTAGCCTGCCCTGCAAGCTGCTCATTTCCTTCCCTGGCCATAAATAAAACCACACCGTAAAATGAAGGGAATGTGTAACATAAAGAAGCCTTTCTCAATGAGATCCCGTCCTCCATCTTGTGCCGGGATGGGGGCTCAGCCCAGCCCTGCCACCTCTTGGGGTGCAGTTAAAGCATGGGGTAATGCGGGTCCTGTCTGGAGCCAGGCTGGGATTTAGGGAGGCTGAAGCTCAGGGACACCCATGGTGGAGGCAGGAGGACTGGTCCTACCCATGCTGGCTGTGCTGGCAGTAGGGACCAGAGCTCATAGAGATACTGCTGGGGACCAGGAGGGGTTCACGCTGCCAAGCAGCATCCCCAGGGCTGGGTGGGTGCCCTCAAGCCCCCCTGGTGTTTGCACAGCAAGTGGGTGACACCACCTTATAAAGCCATTCAGCTAAGAGAAAACCAACCCCAAACAACTCAGAGGGCCTCAAAACCAGCTCCTGGTGCTGCTGTGGAGGAGCAATACACCAGGCTGGGTGCCCCAGCTACATCCCATGCAAGGGGGGCTCAGCAGCACCACGGACACAGGGGCTGCTTGTTGGCATGGGAAGGAAGGAAGGGCAGGAAGGGGGGCAGGAAGGGGAGCAGCCACCGGGCTGGGCTGCCCCAGTGCCCGCACAAGCCTGGGGCTGTTCGGGCAACAAGGAGCCTTCATTCCTGGGCTGTTTTTCCACCGTCGGAGCAGCAGTGTGGCCGGGGAGGACGAGGCTGCAGACACAGGGAGGCTTTCAGGGGGGCACGTGTGTCAGCACGGGGCTCTCCTGGCACCCGCACAGGTGATTAAAGAGCTGTTTGTAATGGATTCCAGTCCCCTCCCTGCAAACACACACCAGTGCTGGCCCCCACCTGCCCCACACCGCAGCCTCAATGGAGCCTTGTTGAGCGCCTGGCCCCTCCCCAGGCTGGGATTGCTCAGCTCCTTCCTCCTCCGCCTCAGCATCCTCTCAGGAGTCTCTGCAGCACCTTGAGGACTCCTCTGGATCCCCCACACTGATAGAGCTCCTCATGCACCCCCCAAAATGCATCCCACAGGCAGGGATGGGGATACCCCAAGCTGTGGTAGGAGCCTGTGGGTAAGGAAGGCATCCACCCACCAGCTCGCATTTACCACTGCGTACCCAGGAGACATCTCCCTGCTCCTAAACCCCCACATGTCCAGCACCGGTTCTCCCTGCAAACCCTCGTGCTGAGCTCTGTGAGAGCTTTCCCTTCCCTGGGATGAGAGTTGGCTACTCCAACCTCCTACGTGCGGGGGAGAAGTTTGTGTAGTTTGTGTACCGAGATGTTAACAGCATGGAGAAGAGCCCAGAGCAGCCCCACTGAGCCCCAGAATCTGGGATAGGCAGGGATCCCATCCCCTCCGCAGCGCTGCTCATCACTGGTTCTGCACCCAGAGCTGCCAGAGCCTGCTCACTCTGCGGCTGCCGAAAACCTCCCTGAACACCAAACACCAGCAGCTGCAGAGGCCGAACCCGACGTGTTTCCAACCGGAGGAGCAGGGGGCAATGGCCCAGCACCCTGGTCCAGGCGCGTGGCCGGCAGCTGGGCAGAGTGCCAGGGCCTCGCACACAGCCCTCACTTGTTCCCTGGCCCCGGGAGGAGCAGAGCACACCCAGGGCCCCGCTCCCAGCCCCTCGCTCCCTGCTTTTGGCTCTTCTCCTGGGTGTTTTCAATGCAAACCTCCCCCCAAACCCAAATGACAGTGCAGCCTATAATCTGCTGGCTCCTGGCCGGCTGCTCGGAAACTGTGACGGGGGCCCCTCTCGTCTCGTCAACGCCTTTCCATGGGCCTGGCAAGGCAGGGACAGCGATTTCCCGTGGGACACTGCGCACTGGGAATGGCAATTATTTTTAGCCAAGGCGAGCGGGACAGCCAGAGTGCCCAACCCAACCCATGGCCAGGACGTGGAGAGCGTTGCTCCCATGGCAGGGGAGCTTGAGCATCTCCATCCAGGGATGAGTCTCAGCTTGGGGCACAACGTAGCTATGGAGTGATCCCCTGGGAAAGGTGCTTTTGGGTCACAGGAGTGCATCCGCATGGGGTGATGCTGAGATGCTTGGCTCCCGCCAGCACATGGATAGGGCTGTGTGCCTGGGGGGTTCCCTATGTTCTCTGTGCATGTCCAAATCAGAGCTGTGGGATGATGCACCCTTTGCCAAGGAGGCTCCTCCAGGATGAAAAAAAAACCTCATTTGGGAAAGAAAAAAAAAAAAAAAAAATCCAGCAAGCCACATTTTCTGCATCTTTTGCAATGTGGAGGGCAAGGAAGAGGGGAGCAGGAGGTGAAAAGCTGCGAGTCCCTTGTGAAAGAGAAATGCCACAGGTCAAGCAGTGTTCTCATCCTCATCCTGGCCAGGCTGCTGAGCAGAGGAGGAGAGCAACAAAGCAGGAATTCGGGATGACAAACAGCAGCAAGTCACACCACTGCTGCTGGAGAGGAACCCCGGGCAAGATCACCTCCTCCTTCCCCAGCAAATAGCACCGCTCCCCTGGGCATCCCCACGTTCAGCAGCTCTTTGTTGGTAGTATTTGATGGGAAAAAGGGTGGAAAAACATCTCTGGCAGCTTCTGGAGAACAGAGGCAGGATAAAATGTGCTGGCTGAGGAGCTGCTGCCCCTCGTCACACTGGAACGCTCCTCCAGCCCCAACACAAGCCCCAGCATCACTGGGCTGGCAGCGACACTGGTGGTGGGTGCAGCCCTCACCATGAGAGCAGCTGCCCGGTGCCCATGCGAACAGCATGTGGTTTAGATTAGGGGAAGCCACAAAACCAAAACCCAGTGAGAGCCAGAGCACGGAGCACGCGCAGGGGAACCTCAACAGGAGCCAGCACATAATGTACATGCAGCATCGCCGGGAAGCACAGTACATCGCATGCATGTGTGCACGCCTCGCTGGGGCACAAGCGCATCAGCCCAGGTCTGGGCAAGGAAAGAGGAGGGGAAGTGTCCCTGTTGCAATGTGCCCAGCTCACCAAATGCTGGGACAAGGTGGTGGTGAGAGCGGCACCCATCACCCTTGGCCACCAAGCAAGGTGTGCTGGGGCTGGGTGGCTTTGCAGGGACCCCTGTGAGGAGGGAGCAGGTCAGGAGAGGACAGAGCCCTGTGAAGAACAGCAAAGCTCCTCTGAGTCACTGGGCTGAAGAAGACAAGGAAGGCAAAGTGCACGGTGCCAACGGCAGGAAATGAGCAGGCTTGAGCAAAGGGCTTGGTATTAAAACAAGATATTTCCATATTTCCATGCTGCCATTTCTTCCCTGCTCACAGCGGGTGGGGGGACAGGCTTGCAACACCCACATTATTCTCACAAACCTCAGGAGAAAGCAGAGGTGTCTTCTCTACAGGAAATCACCTTGTGTGGTGCCTTTGTTCCTGAAGGCCTCAGGAGAGCATCCCCTACATAGGACACGGCACAAGAAAATGCACTGAGCCAAAGGAGAGCTCTCCGACTCTGCCCCTACCAGAGCGGCACCACAGAAAGCTGGGTGGGGGCCTCAAACCCAGCTGTGGGTCTGCAGCAGGGTGGGTTTGATGACAAGTGAAGTAGAGCAGGAAGGCTCCGCACGCATAACCTGGAGCACAGCAGGCTCTGCAGCCTGTGACTCCACATGGTCTGAAAGCGTCGTGTTCTCTCCCCTCCTCGGCATATCCTCCCCAGACGTTCACAACTTACAGCTCTTGTTTATGCCTCACCCTGCAAGCACAAAGTTAACTTTGCCGTAGGCTGCTCTGGAGCTAAGGCAGACACACACATTTAACATGTGTGCTATGCACATGCATGCATGAGCCAGCTCAACATTATAAAGCACTCTAAAATTAAGCCTTGCCACTCCCTGTGCTTTTAATTCTGCCCTCTCCCACATGTGCCCTGTGACACAGTCTTTCATTTCATGACCACATGCCATTGCGCTGAGTCCCTCCAAGGGTGATGTATACTGGGTGTTGAACGGATTCCAGTGGCATATTCAGGCGCCCTGTTTGACCAGAGGCTTCTGTACAGGCTCACATCCACATATGGATCACAGGCACACGCATTTAGTCCTCCAGCACTGATGGAGCAGCCACCTTCAGGGTGAACGTCGGCAGTGTTTGGATGATACAATAAACAATAGTCATCAAATCCCAGACTGGTTGGAAGGGACCTTAAAGCTCATCTAGTTCCAACGCCATGCCATGGGCAGGGACACCTTCCACTAGAGCAGGGTGCTGATGGCTGTGGCAGAAGTGGGAAAGACTCCTTAAGGTAATAGTTTGCCTCCTAACACTTGGGAACTCAGCCATATGACAAGGAGAAACACTCCTCTATAAAGTTTCATGGGCAAGAACCACCACCTCTGCCCCAGCACCCAGCCCCTGGAAAACTCTTCCTTTAGGAAAAGCAGGAAACAGGCTCCCTGAGGGTCTGTCCAGGCTGCTCTCACAGCACCCTGTCACCAGGGAAACAGGGAAGGACTGATGGGTGCGCTTGGGAGGCTCCAGGCTCAGCACCTACCCACAAGGGCTGGCAGGGGGTGTCCTTCCCATCCTCACCCACTCTCCCTTCTCTCCCCAGCCTCTTTCTTCGGGGACGGCTTTGTGGAGATGCCGCTGGCGGATGCATCGCGCACGGTGCGGCTGCGCCTGCAGCTCTACACCAGCCAGCGGTACGGGCTGCTCTTCCTGGCCGCCGGGCAGCCCGACCACCTCCTGCTGCAGCTGTGGGCCGGCACCCTGCAGGTCAGCACCCACCGGGCTGGGGTCTGTGGGGCTCCATCCAGGGTGAGGATGAAGGGGCAGCATCTGGAAGCAGCAGCCCATGGGGCAAGATGCAAGCACAGGCTGCCAAGACCCCTGCCAGGGGATGCTGAGCTCAAGAGGAGAGTGGACACAGGCTTGAGATTATCAGAGACACAGGGTACAGCTGGGGAAGTTCTTCACCACTAGGTAGAGTGGTACTGGGGAGCATCATGGAGACACCCAGACACCAGCACCCCATGGTCAGACATGGTGCACAGCACCCCTGGGGTGCAAGGGGTTAGTGAAGAGAAGGGATGAGAGAGGTCTCTCCTGTGCTACCGCAAGCCAGATAGAGCTAGGACATGGGAAGGGATGAGGGCAGGCGAACAAAATTCACTCTTGCGGTTATGGTGTTGGCATTCACCATGAAGGAAAAGAGTAGTGAGCATCTGAGATGCACATCCTGCCTCTGTGCAGCACGCGCTGGGCCACCAACCACATCTAAACCAAAGCAGGACTGCAAGCAAGCAGCTGGCTGGAGGGCTCCCTAATGTAGACCATGTGTCTCAGAGGCCACCAGCTAACCCTCGGCTTCAGCAGGCTCCAGGCTGCTGCCCGTTCCCAAGGTAAGTAGCAGCCCAGGTTGCAGGGAGGGAGGCTAGCAGGCAGGATGGAGCAGGGAAGGAGCCAGCATCTGGCAGATGCGGGGAGAGGAGAAGCCCAGCTGTGGGACTGGGAGATAGAGGAATGCCGGCAAACAACCACAAGACTTGGGAATGAGTGAAAAGGAGGGAAAATTCAGAGAATGAGACAGAGAGGGCATGAACACAGGGAGGATGAGGGGCAGCATGCCTAGAGGTGGAGGAGAGCAGGGCACAGAGCAGTAGAGGGACCAAACCACTTGTCAGTGCCCAGGCAGGGGTCCGTGCTCCAGCAGGGATTTGTGGTAGATGGAGAGGTGTCTCCTTGCTTGGGATGAGCACTCTGTGTCCTTCCCTGCAGGCCAGGCTGCGGCTGGGCTCGGAGGAGGTGATGCTGCAGTCCCCAGCGGAGCTGCAGCTCAATAACCTGGCAGTGCACGACGTGGAGGTGCTGGTGGAGGACGGCAGGATGACGCTGACCATCGACAGCCTCTTCAACAGCTCCGTGGACATGGCAGGGCCCACACGGGAGCTGGACATCCAGCACGGCCTCTACGCCGGGGGGACAGGCAGCCTTGACCTGCCTTACCTTGCCGAGGCCAGCACACCCTTCCGAGGTTGCCTCCACTTGGTGACATTCAATGGCCTGGATGTGCTCTCCCCTCTGTCCTCGGATGGCAGCTCCAAGATCTTCCACCGGGTCCAGGAAGGGTGCAGCGCACAGTTCTCTGCAGAGCCCGAGGAGCCCTTTGGCTTCCTGGGGCCACACTCCTACGCTGCATTTCCCACGTGGGAAGCGAGGGAGGAAGCAACCATTGAGTTTGTGATAACAACCAGTGTCACCCAGGCACCCCTCATTTACCACACAGGGCTGGAGAATGACTTCTTCTACCTGGAGATCTCCAACGGGCGCCTGAGGGGATTTGTGGAGAAGGGGAATGGCATCATTGTCCTGCACAACAATGTCTTCATCAGTGATGAGCAGCAGCACTACGTCAAAGTCCACACAGACATCCACAAGTTTGAGATACTGATAGATTACTATGCCTCATCCACCTCCAACAGGGGTATCAACAACTACCTGGACCTTCAGGGAAACCTCTTCATTGGAGGTATGGATGAAAAAGCTCTGCAAAGGCTGAGAGAGCATCATCTTGCTTTCATCTCGGTGTGGACCATGACCAACAGCTCCTTTGTTGGCTGCTTGGAGGACCTGCGGATAAACCTGCAAAGGAGGAGTCTGCAAGATGCCGTGATCACAAGGGACATCACATTAGGATGTGGAAAACAGGACCACTACTGGGAATACGATGAGGTGTACGAGCAGGATGAGGCACCCACCTCCCCACCTCCAGATGTCTGGTTGGGAGCTCCAGGGCTGGTAGTAGAGCCATGCCAGCCGGACAACAGCTTCCCACCCGCCTTTGCCAACATCAGCAGGCTGCTGCACGTCAGCCCCCTCATCGTCTCTGAAGGGGGTATGGCCTATCTGGAGTGGAAACACGCGCAGCCAACAGTGGACTTGAACCTTGCGAACATCCGCCAGTCCCAGATCTTATTTAGCATCACCAACGACCCAAGGCATGGCCAGCTGGAGCTCGACATTCCTGGGTCCAGGAGCAGGAGGAAGTTCACCTTGTTGGACATTGTGAATCGGAAGGTCAGATACATCCACGATGGCTCTGAGGGGCCCATGGACCAGCTGATGCTGGAGGTGACGGTGACAGCCCAGCAAGGGGTCCCGGAGTGCTTGCGGCAGGGGCAGATGTACCTGCTGCCCATCATGATCAACCCCATCAATGATGCCCCACAGGTGATCTTTCCCCATGGGAACCGCATGACAATGCTGAAACACACGCGGAAGCACCTGACCACGGACATCCTGCAGGTCCTAGACGATGACACATCCTGCGATGACCTGGAATTCCAGCTGCATGGTGCCCAGCAGATGGAGGAGGGTTATGTGGAGTACGACTTTCACCCTGGAGTGCCCATCGAAGAGTTCTCCTGCAGGGACCTGGAAGCAGGTAACGTAGTCTATGTGCACCAGAGTGGGACAAACTCACAGCTCACCTTGCAGGTGAGTGATGGCACAGTCCCGAGCCCCATTGCCACCCTGAGCATCCTCGCCATTGACCCCGACATCCACCTGCACAACAACACCGGTCTCTCCATCTCCCAAGGAGGAGCTGCACGCATTACCACAGCCAACCTGTCAGTGGAGACAAACGCAGTGCAACAACAGGTGGCCATCCTCTATGTCCTCACAGAGCCCCTAAGGTACGGGGAGGTCCAAAAGCAAGGGAGCATGGGAGGGGAATGGAAAAAAGTTGAGTCCTTCCACCAGCAAGACCTGGAGCAAGGGCGCATCCAGTATTTTAGCACAGATCCGGAGCACCGGCTGGAAGATAGCGTGGAAAAGCTTAGATTCAAAGTCCAGGTGGGGCAGAAGGTGCTCGAAAACAACACCTTTCTCATAAGGATTGAAAGAGCCACCATTAAGATGAAGACCATGGTCCCCCTTCAGATGAAGAACAAACGGCACAGAAACATCACCACTAAGGAGCTGGAGGCAATGTTGGAAGATCCAAACTCCACCCCAGTCCCCTTCCACTATGTGATAATCCAAGCTCCCAAGAAGGGAAACCTGGAGCTGCTAGGCAACAGGATAACCGAAGGCTTTGGATTTACCCAAGAGGACCTGCAGAGAAGCCACCTGAGCTACAGCGTGACCATCAGGAACTCTCAGCAAGCCGAGGACACCTTCCAGTTCCGCGTGCATGGGGGTGAGCAGCACTCTCCTGTCTATACCTACACCATCAGCATTGGTGGGGACCCCGATGCACCTGCCCTGACCAACATCCTCCTGACTGTACCAGAAGGTGGGCAAGCAGTCATCTCCAAGGACCACTTGTTTGTACAGAGCATGAATAGCATGGACTACGTCTATGAAGTGATTGAGGGGCCCGCGCATGGGAGGCTGGCCTGGGCTGCGTCCCATGGCTGGGCATCCAGAGAGGAGATCACGGAGTTCACCAATGATGACATCCTCCACCGCCGGCTGCTGTACCAACACGATGACTCCGAGACACTGGAGGACGATATCCCCTTTGTAGCGACCAGGCAGGGAGAGGGCAGCTCTGAGCCCGAGGCAGAGGAGGTGAGAGGTGTTTTCAGGGTCTCCATCCAACCCGTCAATGACCACACTCCGGTTCAGGTGGTGAATAAGGTGTTCAATGTGGTGCGCAACGGGCAGCACCTACTGACAACAGATGACATCGCCTTCACCGACAAGGATTCCGGCTTTTCCGACATGCAGCTGGTGCTGGCGAGGAAGGACATTCTCTTTGGCAGCATTGTCTCCGTTGATGACAGAAGCCACCAGGTCTATCGGTTCACACAAGATGACTTGAGGAAGAAGAAGATCCTCTTTGTCCATTCAGGGGCTGACCAGGGCTGGATCCAGCTGCAGGTCTCAGATGGTCTCCATCAAACCACAGCCCTCCTGGAAGTACAGGCATCAGACCCCTATATTAGAATAGTCAACAACACCGGTCTGGTCATCCACCAAGGCAGCCGCAGGAGCATTGACTCCTCTGTCCTCAGCCTGGAGACCAACATGGACATCAGGTCAGATGAAGAGATACGGTTCCTGATAACAACCCCCCCAAGGTGGGGGACCGTGCTGAGAGGGGAGCAGCCGGTCATGGCCTTCTCCCAGAGGGACCTGGTAGCAGGAGAGATCTCCTACCGCCACAATGGGAGCAGGAACACGAGGGATGAGCTCCAGTTCACTGTAGAAGTGAATGAGGTGGCAGTGGAGGACACGCTGGCCATCAGCGTGTTCTTGGACAGCCATCCCAGCCCTCTGCACATAGTCAACCACAAGGAGATCCATGTCTTCCAGGGGGAAGGAGCTGGGATCAAGGAGGAACACTTACTGGTGAGTATCCCCCTCTCTAGTCATTCCCCAAGCATGCACCACTTCCCTGGCCACCAAACCAGGAGAGCAACCCGCAGGACTCCACTTTACTCCCACCTGCCTGGAGCAAAGGACTTGTGCCCATGTCAGGCTTTGGTATGGGGCAGATGGAGGGTTCTGGCATGGCATGGGTGAGAAAGTGACTCTCACAGCTTATCCCACAGCAAAGCCTTGGGGGATTGCACAGCGGTGGGGCTGTGGGGCAGTCCAGCCTTGCAGGCTCCAGCCCCACACTCACACTGTATCTCCACCACACTCCCAGGTGACCCATGAAGAGATCCCTCCCCAGGACATAGTCTACCTGGTGAGAAGCCCCCCAGCCTCTGGCTTCCTGGCAATGCTTCAGCACGGCCAAGACTCAAACGAGCAGCCCAGCCTGGACCCCATCCAGTCCTTCACCCAGGAAGACATCAACAGCGGCAGAGTCCTCTACCTCCACTCCAAGCCTCAGGAGGAGCATGACCAGTTTGTGGTGGACATCACAGCCAGCAGTGCGGCCCCTCTGGAGGGGGTGGTGGTGAGCCTGGCTGTGCTCCCCATCGCCGTCCCATTGGGTGTCCGCAACATCACAGTGCCAGGAGGTGGCTCTGCCACCCTCTCCACAGGCATCCTCAACATCCCCAACCCCTACTACACGGCTCTGGGTGTGGAGTTCATGGTGCTCGAGCAGCCCCGGTTTGGCATCCTCCTGAACAGCGAGCGGCCTGTGGATGGTGGGCTGCACAGCTTCACCTGGAGCGAGGTAGAGCATCAATGGTGCCCCTTACCTACCACGCTGCTTTCCCAGGGAGGCTGGGAACATCCCAGGGTGGGCTCCAGCCCTCAGCAGCTCTGAGAGGCTGGGAAAGGCTCCTCTCCCCATCCAAGATATTTGCCCTTGGAACAGAGGGGTTTGGGGTGGGGGGCATGTATCATCCCCGATGGTGTGTTTAAATGTCCCTGGGGATACAGGGTGGGTATGCCCTGGAGCGACTGGTGGGCGCACAGCTTGCTACTTCCTCCCGGGCTGGGCGCGCAGGTCCCCTCCCCGAAGGTCACCCAGCCCCTGCCCCGCAGGTGGAGCGGCAGCAGATCCAGTACCGGCAGCAGCGCCCCGGCGCCAGGACCGACAGCTTCACCCTGCTGGCCAACGCCTCGGAGGTGAACCGGCAGAGCCAGCCCAGGACCATCTTCATCACCATCCTGCCCCGCGGCTCCAAGGGGCCCCGGCTCAGGGTCAATGCCGGCCTGCAGGTAAGATGCCACGGGGATGGGTGCGCAGCCGCTCAGAGGGGCTCAACGCCGGGACACCGGGAGGGGTTGTGTCAGCCCCTCATGGGGAACCCACGGGACTCCTAATCCAAGCCTGGTCGCGCACTTCTGGCAACTGAGGCACAACAGAGCCAGGCGAGGATCAGAAGCGGGCGACGGGCTCTGGGGTAGGGGGCGGTTTCCCGGCGGGACGAGGCGCTGCAGGAGGCGGAGACGGTCTCCGCCCGCCCCGCTCCTTCCGCCCCGTCGATGCTGCAACCGGCCGCAAGATGGGAGCATCGCCCCACAGCAGCGCTGCGGCCTCTCGGCTACGTGCCACGGCGGCAGGCAGCGGCCCCTCGCCGCCTCTTCTCGGAGCGGCCTGCCCAGAGCCCGCTCCATCAGCACAGAGTGGAAACGCTCCATTGTGTAGGCACCTTCCACACCCCTCCTGATGCCCATCTCGGTGAAGTTAGAAGCAAATAGGTCTCACTCGCTGCTGGAGTCCCCTCTTCTGCTTCAGACTCCTCCTGCCCCGTTCAGTGTCACTAATTGCAAATTGCAGCAAAGAAATTAGTAGCAAACACGAGTGCCCCCCCCCAGGCTATCCTCACCCAGCCCAAGATTTCCCGAGCTGGTTGGAGGAAAAAACAGCTGCTTCCATCATAAACATCATGGGCAGATCCTTGCAGTGACTTTGGGAAGGTGTCTGGGAGCCTGGACTCTGGAAAAGATCATAGAGACATAGAATTGTTTAGGTTGGAAAAGATCCTTAAGGTCATCCAGCCCAACCATTCCCAGCACTACCAAGGCCACCCACTAACCCATGGCACTGAGGGCTACACAGTGTGTGAACGTTTGCAGGGACGGTGACTCCAGCACTACGCTGGGCATCCTGTTCCAATGCCTGAGCACCCTTTGGGGAAGGAATTGTTCCTCATCTCCATCTAAACCTCCCCTGGTGCACCTTGAGGCTGTTTCTTCTTGTCCTGTCCCTTGTTCCTTGAGCGCAGAGACTGACCCCACCTCACTACAACCTCCTTTCAGGTAGCTGTGGAGATGCTCCAAGGGAAGGGGACAGGCAGGGAGAGGGACTCAGGGCTGCCAGCAAAGTTTGGGGTTCCCCATCCACAGACAGCCCCCACTCTGAGCCTGCCCTAGTTACACTCCCCAGCCCAGGAAGCTCAGCCCCTTCCCAGCAAATCCCTTTTATAATGCAATGAGTGCTTCAGGATCTGCCCCAGCTGTGCCCAAATCCTACACTCGCATACAGGAAGGTTAACCCATTAGCTGCTGAATCCATGGCTGCCCCATCCCTGCTCCAGAGGCCACAAAGCCCCTCTCTGCTGGCTCCCTGGCTCTGGCAGGGTGGAGTGAGTCGGCAGAGCAGCTCTGGCCCGTGTGCCATTCATTAGACACAGACCTGGCCCTGTGAGAGAGGAGGAGAAGGAGGAGGATCCTTCCCTGCCTTGTTTTTAGCCAGCCCATTATCAGCCCCGCAATTGCAAGGCACTCAGGGAAGCGCGTCCTTCCATCCCAGCCACCACGCTAAAAAAAGGCACCTGAGAGAAACAAAAAGCTCGCAGAATAAACTCTTGAGTTTGTTCCATGTGCCTTTCCATCGGGACCCCCCCGGCCCTGGGAGGGGTAACCTCGGCTGCCCGCAGGAGGGGCTCTGGAGCTGGGAAAACCTCCCTGCTCCTAGCAGCAATGCTAAAGCAGCCCAAGGCTCAGGAGGGGCCCGGCCCTGCTGTGTTTGTGCTGTGGTGAGAGATGACTTCAGCGTTTAAAGGTCAGGCCGGGTCCAGGAGAGGGATTGCACAAAGCTTCCCTTTGCTGCCCGCACCGGCCAGCGCCGGGATGCAGGGTCCATGCAGGGATGAGGAGACAATGGGCAGGGTTCGGACCCCAAAGCAGAGCCCTTTGGAAAGGACCAGGCAGCCTGGCCTCAAGCAGCTTCTCGGGTTGCATCAGGAGAAAGGATGGCAGGATGCCACCAAGAGAGAGGCTTCCAGTGCTGCACCAATGCACACGGGCATGCTCCAGGTGCTGCTCCGCTGCCTCTCCTGGAGAACAGAAGCGACACAAAGGCTGAGCAAACATAATGGGAGCAGGAACCAGGCAGGAGGCTTTAATAATTCAGAGGACGGGGAGCACTGCGAGGTGGCTCAGCCCTGGTGGCACAGGCTCAGAGCCACCGTGTCCCACTGAACAGCGATGCCTGGTGCTGCCAATCGCCCTGCCTACAGTCGCCTCTCCAGGCTTTGCCCAGAGGGAGTTTTCTTTGGCACCGATCCCCGGCTGTGGTAGCAATTCCAGTGGGCACTAAAGTGACCTGGCTGTGGAGAAGGAGCAGCCTGAAACTTGAGTGCACACACAGCAGCTCCCATTGCTGCTTGTGTCCAGCAGTGCTTCCCCACCCCATCCCTCCAAAGCTGTGTTTTTCAGCCTGCCTCCAGCCGTCCCATGGGGACTTCCAAGGGATTTCATTTCACTGCCGGCACCCACACCCACTCAAGCAATGCTTTGGGTTAGTCCAGCTGAAAGCAGCAGAGAAGAGCTCATCACAGCCAGCTGAGCAGCAGAGCCAGTGCCGGGGTGTTGTCCTATGGGCTTGCAGGATGCGGGCCAGGCGCGCGATGCTGCGGGATGCAGCACATCCTGCCCCTCCGCCCTGCACGAGCTGCAGGAAGGCTCAGTCCATGCAGCCCATGTTTTCAGGGCATCCTGAGCATGAAAGGCAGCTCTGGGGTGTGTGAGGTACAGCAAAGGATTAGGAGCAGGGAAAACCTCCTCCAGCTGGAGATGGGAAATGCTGGGGCTTCTTGGTGGCAGCGTCCCCAGGGCCAGGGAGAAGCGGCCCTGGGAAGCTTCACAGCGGCCCTGAGCTCGGCTGCATACTTGTCATTCCTGCAGGGTTTGCTGGGGCAACTGATGGCCTCGCTGCAGCCTTGGGAGAGAACAGTGGGGTGGGTGCTTTGCTGGGAGCATTAGCTGGGAGAAACATCCAGCCTGGGAGAGATAGGGCTGTGGTCATCATGTACACAGGGAGCAAGTTCAGGGCTCAGCAGCCCCACTAAAAGACCTTTCCCTGCAGAGCAATGGGGAGCAATGTGTCAAAGGCACAGGACTGTGCCTTCTTCCTTTCCCAGTGCTTGGGAAAACTGAGGCAAAGAGGGGCGAGCCCTCCCCCTTGCCCTCCTGCACACACCGTGCAGATGCATGGACTGTGGTGGCAAACCTGGCAGTGGTGCAGGGTGACAGAGGCCAGAGGATGGAGGCATTCCCCAGCACACAGACAAGGCATCCATGTGGGCCCGGATGTACTCAGGCACCCAGTGAAGCCTCTGAGTTGGGATGGGGTCTGGAGCCAGCTGGGGAAGAGGGGAGAGGTACTGGGAGCATCGCAGGGGGGTTACAGCCTTTCCATATCCCCCAGCTGCGGGAAGGAGCCACGGCTGCCATCAGTCCCTATGTCCTGAGTGCCGAGGACGAGGACTCCCCACCGGAGGAGGTGACCTACTCCATCCAGCCCCCAGCCAATGGGAAGGTGGTGCTGCGGTCAGCGCCCGGTGCTGAGGTCCGGCACTTCACCCAGGCCCAGATTAACAATGGCCTCATCCTCTTCATGCACCAAGGTAGGACAGGGCTGAAGTGCCCCAGCCCCCTGCATCACCCCCAGTCCGAGGGAGGTGCTGACAGCACTGGAGGGGAGGTGTGCCACCAAGGCAGATGCTAACCCCATCACTCAGCACCCTGATCCAAGCCATGCCATATTAATGGGGGGCTGCAGCCTTCTCTGCCCCAATAAATGCTCAGTGAGTGCTTTCTGCAGGGCAACTGGATGGGGGCTTCGCCTTCGACCTGTGGGATGGTGAGAACTTGTCTCCTGGGCACTTTTTCCTCATCAGGGCCCAGAGAGAGCCCCTCATCAGCCTGGCCAAGAAGCAGAGCCTCACCGTGTGCCCAGGTGGGTACAGGAGTGCTCCCCATAGTGCCAGCTGGATGGCAGATCCTTGCACCAGCCTCTGCCTGAGCACTGCGAGGAGGTGCCCACAGCAGAGGCTGCAGGCAGTCGGAAGGCAATGGGTTGAGGTCCATCCTGGACATGTTTTCCAGGTGCCCTGCAGCCCATCACCAGCCAGAACCTGCAGGCAGTGAGCAACAGCCCCACCAGCTCCACCGCTCTGTACTACAGCATCGAGCAAGCCCCGCGCCTGGGTAGGCTCAGCACTGCCCAGGGGGAGGAAATCAGGAACTTCACTCAAGCCCAGGTGAGCTTTCCCTGTCCCCAGCATCTCAATGCACAGCTCTGCATCACCCCACAGGTCCCAGCCTGGCCCATTGCCACCAAGGGCACCTGATCCCTGGAGGAGGCAGAGCCAGGCTGCAGCCACACCATGGCTTTCCCAGCTCTGCCAAGGGCTGCTAAGAGGGATTAAGGGCTGCCGCCCCAGCACTGGCTTTACCACAGCCATCAGCCTTGGATTTAGTGCTGGGAGAGGCTCAGGGAGTTATAATCCCCTTTCCTTAGCTCCCCCCCTGCTGCAGACCAGCTGTGCTGGCTGCTGCTGCAGGCAAGAGCAGAGTGTGATTCTTTCACCCCTGCTCTGAGCTTTGTCCCACAGGGTCAGGCTTTGCAGAGCATGGCAAAGGCCTCATTGCTAAACCATCACTCAGAAGCACACAGGTTTGCCCACCCTGCTGCTGTGCTTGTCTGGCCCTTCTGCTGAGCCTCAGTTTCCCCCGCTGCTGGGCAGAAGCATCCTGGCAGGGAGGTACAGTGACTTCTGGATGGTGGCGTCCATACCATGGCTGGTGATGATCCTCATTTCTTACTTAACTAGTGCTTGGGTGCTCCTTCCTGGAGCCGAGATAAGAGCCCAGGGTGCACACACTGGCTCTGGCGCAGCATCACCAGCTCCCCCACCCTCAGTGCCACAGTGCCCATCACACCAGCGACGAAACAAATGCACTATTTTCTACATGGGTCTTTATTTTACCCTTCAGCAGAGCTCATGGAGGTTTTCTTTATTTCTAGGTGGACAGCAGGTTGATTTTCTACCAGCACGAGATGCCAGAGAAGCCCTTCTGGCTGACTCAGGATGCCATCCGCTTCCGTGTGGTGGCTCCCACAACCATCTCTGATTCCTTCATCCTCCTTGTGCAGATCTCCTTCGAGGCAAAGTGTCCCGAGCGCTCAACCCAGCTATGGAGAAATGAAGGTAAAGAAGGAGAGGAGAAGTTAGGGACAGATGAGCTCTCCTGAAGCTGGGATTGTGCAAACTTCAGGAGAGCTTGTTTGTATGTAGATGCTGCTGTGCCATTTCTCATGGCCAAACAAGCATGAGCTTTGCATCAACCAACATCTAAACCTGCATCCGTCCTTTAACTGGCTCTCTGCACAGCTCCTTCCTGCATCATCTCTCCAAACTACGTCCCAGTGATTCTCGTGCCTCTCCATTTCTTTGCAATCCTCTTTTTTCTGCTCTAGCTCGCTCTCCTCTAGCTCTGCTCTCCCCTCCAGCAGATCCTGGCTCTTCCCAGGACCCACAGACCTTTGGGCTTTCCCTTTTCTCCCCAGGTCTCCAGCTCCCAAGTGCTCAGCGGGCTGAGATTGGCACCTCAGTCTTGGATGCCTCCAACCTCCTGAGCCAAATCCTGGTCCCGGAGAGAGCTGCACACGATGTGGTCTTCCTGGTGATGGGGCTACCGGCTCATGGGCAGCTCTTGGTGGCCGGTGTGCCCCTGGAGCGGTCTCAGCCATTCTTCCTGCAGTCAGACCTGGCTGCAGGGCGCCTGGTGTATGCCCATGGTGGGGACAGCATCTCTGAAGACCATTTCAGGTTCAAGGCTTGGCTCCGGCCCCGGGCAGAGCAGTCCCTCCGTCCTCCACAGGAAGGGGTGGTCATCTCCGAATCTTTCAATATAACAGTGACCAGCAGCAGCAGCACCATCCAGCCACTGCAAGTGGTGAAGCAGCAAGAAGTGCTGAGGGTCCCCCCAGGCTCCATGGTGACCTTGTCCCAGGAGTACCTGGATGTGGCGGAGCCAGGGGGATCCCCAGAGGAGATGGTGTACAGCATCCTCCAGAGACCTCCTGCTGGCCATGTGGCCAGCACGCACAACCCACAGGAGCCCATTGACCGCTTCACCCAAGCGGATGTCAATGCAGGACACGTGGTGTTTGTGGCCAGCGGGAGCCATGCCCCAGGCTCCTTGGCCCTGAGCCTCTCCGATGGCCACCACCCGCCCACCCTGACCTTGCTGGACATCGAGGTGCTGCCTGCAGGGAGCACTGCTCCCAGCCCCGTGCTGCTGGAAGTGCCCCAGGACCTAAACAGGGCCCCCATATCCCACCATCACCTCCTGGGCACCGCAGGGCTGGGGGCAGGCAATGCCCTGTACAGGATCACCAGGGAGCCAAGGTTTGGCCAAGTGCAGGTCAACCAAAAGCCATCGCGTGGCTTCTCACAGAAGCAGCTGGACCACGGGGAGGTGACGTTCACCTTCATCAACCTCAGCTCTCCCGAGGATGCCTTCCAGTTCCTTGCCATGTCCCGGGCAGCAAACAGGACTGGGGTGGTGAACGTGACCGTCCGTGCCTTGGTGAAGGCTCGGCAAGGCAGCCTGTGGCCCAGGGGCACCACAGCCCTGCTGGACACCAGTGTCCTGGATGCCAGCGAGCTGGCCAACCGCACCAAGAGCATCCCAGTGTTCAAGGTCCGTAGGGTACCCCATGCCAGCCGCCTGGTGAGGGTCTCCAGGGACCCAGGACAGCCCAGCACCCCCATTGAGACCTTCAGCCAGAGCGAGCTGGAGCAAGGGCTGGTGGGGCTGGAGCTGCTGGATGCTGCGGAGGCCAACCAGCCCCTGCAGAGCGACGGCTTCGTGTTTGAGCTGGTGGCTGCCGGCGTGCCACCTGCATTAGCATCCCTGGGGTACAGCATTGAGCCCTACAATGCCTCAAAAGCCTACGGTGTCACCCTGCTGACTGCCCCCATGGCACCCTTGCCTCCCATGTCCCAGCCTCAGGGTACAGCATGGAGCAGTCCCAATGCCAGTGAGCTGGGCATGCCCCCCACTGCCTGGCTGGGCCCTGGTGCCACCACCAGCCCCAGCCCCGTGGAGGGCGGTACCTTCCTCAGTTTCATAGAGGCCAACATGTTCAGCATCATCATCCCCATCTGCCTCATCTTACTCCTGCTGGCCCTCATTCTGCCCTTGCTCTTCTACCTGCACAAGCGCAACAAGACTGGGAAGCACCACGTCCAGGGCACCCCTTCCTCCAAGGCCAAGAACGGGGCCGTGCCAGACCAGGAGACCTTCCGGAGGACGGACCCCAACCAAGGCATCCCCCTAACGACTGTCAATGCCCTGGAGGGAAAGGGCACGGGTCCCCCGCCCCAGGCCACGGGGGCACCCCCAGACCCCGAGCTCCTCCAGTACTGCCGGACTTCCAACCCCCCCTTGAAAAACAACCAGTACTGGGTGTGAAGGGCTCAAGAATGGGGCACGAGACCTCCTGCAGGTCCAGACCCTCTCAGAGCGCCGCCACCACCTCCTCCTCACTCTCCTCCTCCTCCGTGGGAGCTGGCATCCCATGGATGCAGGAGGGCCCTGGGGATACAGGGGCTGCCAGCCAGGGAGCTGCAAATGTGCGTGTGGCTTTGGGCAGGGGAGGGGGACTCTGCATTAGCAAGGCAGAACAGGCAAAATGCCTGAGCATCCCTGGGAAACGCTGACTTTGGGTGCTCACTGGGGTCATCCCACAGTGCTGGAGCACTGGTCCCCACGGAGCCACCCAGGCAGGTCCCAGTGGTGGCTCCTCCATGGGCAGCTCTTGACGTGAGAGGGAGGATGAGGAGCAGCTTGCGCTGAGTCAGGCTGGGGATGAAGCTGCCCAAATCCCCCAGGGCTAGGCAGGCTGACACTGGAATGGGGCTTGGAAAGAACTCTGTGGCCAATGCCAGGGGAATTTAGGAATCCCCACCCACTTGGAAAGAGAAACCCTGCCTTGCTCTTCCGCTGCGTGCCTGCCCTATGCTTCATACAGCAGCTTGCACCCAGCCAGGTGCGGGGGGGGGGGGGGGGGGGTGTTGCACAACAGGGAGGGATGGCAGGAGCTCACCTGGGCAGTGTGACACCGGAGAGGAAGGCCGGGAACCGGAGCCAGCACGGTTTTCCACTGTCTCTCCAGCACAAGAAGTAAACAGCTTAAGCTGCCTTTTCCAAGGTGCATCATGCTTTTCGTAAGCTGTAACGTCCCTTGCCAGGCCTGTTCTAAGCCCAGCGAGCTGCCGAGTGACGTTTGGAGGTGATGGACCAAGTTCTAGGCTCTTACTCAACTTTTCCCCAGCCTGGAGTCCTTAAAGCTTCAATAGGAATTGAGGGAGAGCAGAGGGAAAAATTGAGCGCTGAGCCCAGGATGGGGCCCAACAATAACACCCTGCTCTGCTGCAGCTGGGAAGCTCATCACAGGGCACAGCCCGCTCTCACAATGCGGATGGGAAGCTGAAGCAAGCCCCCGGGGACCATAGGGATGTTTTACACTTGCACCCTCTTAGCCAGGGTAAAACCCCATCCCACGATCCCTCCCCACACCAGCAGCCCCCCTCCCAGGCCGCGGCAGAGCCGGGATGCTTGCTTGGAGCACACCAGCAGCTTTCCTGGCTCTATTTATGGTGCCAGATGCTTGCTGAGAAGGCAACACATCCTCCCGGGCACCCACAGGGTGCAGACAGGCAGCCCCATGTCCCCCAGCCCCATGGCACAGCACCTCCAAGCCCTCCTGGCCTCAGGCAGCCCCTGCTGATGAGTGCCAAACCTGAGTACTGCTGCCTCCTTCCCTGCTTCCCACCTCCTACCCCTTCTGAAGGGGGAAATAATGGTTTCCTTCTGCTCAGAGGCATATCACGTCCTCTCCTCTCTGTAAAATAGGGACAGTGCATGGCTGACCACACCACAGCCACGAGCTTGGGATCACCTCTGCAGAGCAGAGGGAATGCCATTGCCTGCATCCTCTTGGGGATCACAGCTCTGTGCCTTCCCCATCACATCCAAACAAGCACCTTTATTACTTTTGCTAAGTGTGTGCCCCGCAGTGAGGGATGGAGGTTTGCAGGGCAGCTGGTGGCATCCACCAAGGGCCCCCTTGGAAGCATCCACCGGGTTTTCCTTCCCAATGATTTTCTCCTCGCACCCAGGGATTAAATAAAAGGAACGTGGCCTATTTTGTGAGGAGCATTGAAAGCAAAGCAGGTTATTTTTAAGACGTGTGGTTGTATTTCCACTGCTGGGAAGCATCCACTTCCTGAGGTCAGGGGAGGACAGGCAGCAACCTGGTAAACCCAAGTGCAGATCCCAGCTGTCTGGGGTTTAAACCCAGAGCAAAGCTGGTGACTCCACTCAGGTTATCTGGGGTTTGGATGGGGTGGGATCATCACCACACCCCCATGGAATGGGCGAGGGTCCGGGCTGGCTCCTGCCTGCCTATGGAGCAGGCAAACCACAGCCCAAACAAGCTCCAGAGTTTCCTGGCCAGGCCCTTTGGCTTGCCCACACTGCAAAGCACCAAAGCTGCCTGCTCACAGAGGCACAGCCCATCCTCATCCTCCTCCTTACACCAGTCTGGGCCAGAACCACTCTGATCCAGCAGGTTTTGGGGGTGACAGGAGCTGGGCTGCACCCTTTCCTGCCATGCTGGTTATGAAGCTTGCAGAGGTTCAGGGGGGATCCCAGCCTGGTTTGGGTTGAAGGGACCTCAAAGCTCACCCAGCTCCAACCCCTGCCACGGGCAGGGACACCTTTCACTAAAGCAGCTTGCTCCAAGCCCCTGTGTCCAACCTGGCCTTGAACACTGCCAGGGATGGGGCAGCCACAGCTTCTCTGGGCACCCTGTGCCAGCGCCTCAGCACCCTCACAGGGAAGAGCTTCTGCCTAAGAGCTCATCTCAGTCTCCCCTCTGGCAGGTTAAAGCCATTCCCCTTGTCCTGTCCCTACAGGCCCTTGTCCAAAGCCCCTCTCCAGGTTTCCTGTAGCCCCTTTAGGCACTGGAGCTGCTCTGAGGTCTCCCTTTAAGGAGCCTTCTCTTCTCCAGGCTGCCCCAGCCCAGCTCTCTCAGCCTGGCTCCAGAGCAGAGCTGCTCCAGCCCTCACAGCATCTCCATGGACTCCTCCCCACCTCCTGCACCTCCAGCTTCTGGTGTTTACACAGGAGGGGCACACGGGGGTGTCTCACACCCACATCCCTCCTCTGCCTTCCCCCCACTGCTGGGCCCTGCCTGGGGGTGCAGAGAAACACAGAGTTGGGGTAGAATGGGGACATCAGGCACAGGAGCAGCAGGAAGGGCAGAAGGAGGGGTCATGAAGACCCTCCTACATCTACATGCAGCTTCTGAAGGCACCTGGTCAGGCTAAAACAAGGCCAAGGGAAAGCAGGGGGTGGCAGAAAGCAGGGCAGGAGCCAGAAGACACCCGGATAGAAAAGACCAAGCAGGCTGTGGTGACTCACAGAGGTGTGACAGCATGGACATGACAAACCATCCCTGTCACCACCTCCTCACGGGTAGGAGGAGGCACGTCAAAAGCAAGGACATCACCAGGTAGAGCAGCCAGGAGGAGAGAGGACTCAACTGCTGATGTCCTTGTCCTCTGTGCCACCTCCAGACACCCCGAGACAAAAGCACCTCAGTGCCTTGACCACCAGTTACCTGGGCTGTCACACAGGGGCTCATGGGTGCCAGAAGCCAATGAGTGTCATTTCTGTTCTGTTCTGAATTAAGAACTCACCTTTGCTTTCTATAAGCCCCAGATCCAGGGATTTCTAGGGCAAGGTCTGTTGGGAAGTCCAAATGCAAGGCAAAGCTTCCCCAGGCCGCACAGCTGCCTTGGAAAGAGAGAAGTGGATCATAACCCCACGGCCATCTCCCATCTGCCTCCTCTCCTGGGTTAACGATGGCAGCATTGTGGTGGGGACTCTGTCAGGGCTCCAGTGACATGAACCAGTTTCCAGGCACCTATTCAAATGCAAACAATAGGCCAAACAGGTTTCTTTGAGCAGCCACCCAGGGCAGATGGCTTTGAAACCCTTCCCACAAGCTTTAGCCTAGCAAACACAGGGGTTCAGCAAAGGAGGGATTTTATTCCCAGCACATCCAAGCCCTGCACAGGAGACCGGGATCATGTCCCCAGCCTCCAAAGTCCTCCCACCACAGGCTGCAGGACATTGTCCGCACTGCTCTTGGGGACAGACACACAGCAAGCACATAAGCCCCCCCAGCTCAAGGAAGCAGCCAACCTCTGTTCTGGAGAGGCAGAACATGGTCCAGGGGCTCCTGCCTCCCTTTCCTCATCCCCAAAACCTCTTTGGCAGCTCCATCAGCCCCGGGAGTCGCTCTGGATTCCATTGGGAGCCAGGAAGAGCAATCGCAGGCAATAAGGAGGCATCTCTAAGAGGACACCCATTCCTCCCAAAGCAGGTGAAGGACCTGAGCGTAGTGGCTGGGTCCTCCTGGGAGCCAGACCTGCGGTGTGAGACAGGGCTCAGTACCTCAATGCAAGCCTCCCTCCCTGCGTGCCTGGCGCGGGCAGGCCATGCCCACAGCCTGCAGAACAGGCTCAGCCTGGCAGCGAGCCTGGCAGGATGGGATGGAGGCTGGGGAAAGGAGCAGGCTGCAGGCACTCACCCTCACAGCGCTGTCCCCAGCAGCCCTCAGCACCTTGCCAGCCTCAGACGCGGCACCTGAGCGTGATCTGCAGGGCCATAGGAGCTCCTCAGGTGCTGGCAAGCAGAGGAAATGATGGAGAGTTGAGGACCGGGGCATCAGGAAGCATTCCCCATGCAGCTGCTGCCTGCCATGGCTATGCAGCCCCGCTGCTGGTTTAATGTAAAACAGATTGAGCCCAAGCTTCATGTCCACACCCAGCGACTCCAGACAGACAGACAGTGACGGAGGGACAACCACTTTGAGAGCCTGGGCTCTCCGCCCCTCCTGCAAGCCCAACACACCCAGAGATGCAGCTCCCCAAAGCACAGGACCTACCTTCCCTGGGCTCAGAGAGACATTATCCATCCTGGCACAGAGAACTGGGACAGCGTCTGCCCCCAGCATCACCCCAGCTCCGGCTGGGGGGGAACGAGCCCTTTGCAGAGCACCAGGGCTGCAGCGTCCAGCAGCAGAGGAATGAGGAGAGCTGGCAAGGCCCAGCTGCAGCTAAAGGTGGTTCCCAGTTCATTCCCCTTGCACACGCACTGTTGATCCCCCCATAACCACCCAGTGCTGGGAGCAGGAGGAGCATTCCCATCGCAGCCAAGGGAAGCAGCTGACGCTGCAGCCCAGGCAGGGTCATGCTTCGGAAACACATGAGAAGCGCAGCAATTAGCAGATCAGAGCTGCCAAGTCGGAGCTGTCTCGCTCTGCCCCGTGCCAGTGCTCTCCCTTCACACTACCTGGGATTGCTCCTCTATGCAGGCACAGCTCATCACCTCCCAGCGCGCTGGGAATGCACCCGGATGGGACCTTGGAACTGTTTGGGCAGTGAAATCCCACCCCACAGCTCCATCCCCTGCACGTGCAGCCCTGGAGCTGCTGCCAGCTCCAGTGAGCTGATGTGCCTCTGCTCCCTGTTGGCAGCCAGCGTGCTTGCTGATGTGTGCCAGCAGCTCAACGTGCCCGGCAGGCCTCATCCTGCCCGGCCATCCTACCGGGAGCTGCACGACTTTGCCATGGGGAGGAGCCAGGTCAGGCCACTGCGCTGCTTTGGTGTCTGAGCCCCACTTATCGAGCACTTGGGGCTGGTGGTGCCCAGCACTTCTCCAGCTTCCCTATGGGACCCTGGCTGCTTCTGCACCCAGGAGGGGGCTTTCCTTCCGTGGTGGGGACAGCCCCAAAGGGAATAAGCAAGACAAGAGCTCCTGGGAGCCATGCATCAGCTGCTCCCACTGTCCTGCCTCAGCCTTGGCTTTCCCATGCAGGAGCAGCCTTGGGAAGCGGGAGGAGGAAGCGGACCTGCCCCATGTTCCCAGCGCTTCCTCTCAGCCCTGCGTGCCGCGGGGCTTTGTGCCTTTGCGGGGGAGCGGGGACCAGGCTATGTCCTGGATAAGGGCTCAGGGAGTGCTGTATGCACCCCCAGGCCCCTCCCCGCCACCACCCTGCACCCTGGGGTGCCCACCCAGCAGCAGGAGCACCGGTGCAGCCACTGGGATGCTCAGAGCCAGCTCTGTCCTCCAAACCTTGGTCCTTTCACAGATGTCATTGGAGGTGTGGGGGGCAGCAGGAAGATGCTCAAACCCCCAACCTGGCCAACGCAGACCCCAAAACCTGCGGGCCAGGAGGGCAGGAATGTTAATGGGAAGTGGGTTCTCCCAGCCGATGGGTTTGCCATGCTGAGCCAACCCTGGGAGCGTGGTCCAGACATGGGAGCACCCAAGGGGGTGGCTGGTGGGGCAGGGAGACCTTTGTGGGTGCTGAAGGGCCGTGGAGAGCACAGGTCCACCCTTGGGAAAAGTGAGGCACCGCCTTCAGAGGGGATGCATGCAGCCCACAGGGCCCCTGTCCCGCCCCTAACCCCATGCCAGGACACGGGAGTGAAGGATAAGCTGCTGGAGCAGCCGGGTGCTGGCACGGTGCTGGAGGATGGCAGCGGCAGGCGCAAACCCAGTGCCCATTGTGCTCCAGAGGGAAAGTGGGGGTAAGGAACGTGCCATCCTGCACAGAATCCGGCCTCCTCTGTGCTGGGCTGCTGCCAAGGATGTGGCCCAGGGTAGGATGGAGCTGGGGTTGGGATGGGATGGAGCAGGGCAGAGGGGACTGCCCCGGCTGTGGGATGCAGGAAGAAACGCGTCCTGCCTGGATGGAGGTGTGCTCATCTCACGGCTGGGGCCAAGGCAGGCTCTGGGAGCAGGGAGCAGATCCCGCAGCATTCCCAGCGCCGCTGTTGTTTGAACAATACCCCGCTGGCCTGCATGCTGGGGCTAATTTTAACCCTGGAGCCAGGCCAAACTGGCCCGAACTTTCCTTGCTGTGATGTATCCCAGCCATTTCCCTTCACAAACAAGGCCCCCGTGCCAACCCCGCCGACTCCACAGGCAATGGCACACTGCCAGGGTCCCATCCCGACAGACAGGGCAGGATTTGCCCTTCAGTGGGTGCTCTGCGCTGCTGGGAGCCCCCCACAGGGAGGCACAGGGGTCTTTGGGAGCTGGCTGGAATGGGGGATGCTGGCGCCCTGGGATGCTGGAGCAGCTCTGTTTTCCACAGACATCTCTGGGAAGGAGGTGGGAGGGTTTTTTCTACTGACAATTTTATTGCAAAGGCTTTGGGGCTGGTTCTTTTTTCCCTTTTTGTTGTTTTTTTCTCCCTTTTCCCAGACAACAAAGAGATGCCCTCGGCCCCTGTGCTTCTATTTAAAAAGTGATTGGTAAAAATGCTGCAGAAACATTTGCGAAAAATGGAAAATATTGAAAATCTCTCGTGACAAAAAGAAACAAAAAATCATTCTCTTCCAAATAAAGATCTTCTTCTTCTCTGTTTTTCTTTCCATCAGAAAAGCTTTTAGTGTGCAAAATGTCGACCGCTTGGATTTCTTCTTCCCAGCGGGCTGGGATGCGCCCAACTCCCTGCTGCAGGAGGGAGGGCTTGGGAAAGCTAAAAATCACCGGAGATACCAGCACCGTGACCTCCACATCCATCTCTCTTGCGACACCCCCTGCGTCCCCACCAGACCTGTGGCGGGGTGGGAGGTCCTCATGGAAAGAGGTGGCACATCCAGCCCGTGGGTGAGCCCTTCACTGCCCACCCGGGAAGGGGGGAAGAAAGCCCAAAGGTATTTGGTCACTAGCGTGATGAGTTCCCGCTGGTTCTCAGCCCGTCACAACCAGAGGAGGTCTGCAGGGCTGTGGGGAAGCAAGCGGAGGTGTTAGAGGTTGTCGTACATGCGCAACGTCTTCTCCAGCTGCTGGCTGACGCGCTGGTAGAAGATGATCTGCTGCTTCAGGTAGGACTGCATCATCCTCTTGAAGTCGGCCACGCGCCGTTCGTGGAAGTGGTTCATCTCGGCCTGCAGGGCGAAGCCCACCACACGGCAGCGCTTGCGGATCCCGTCTGCCTCCTCCTGGTCCATCCTGCCCTCGTCGCTCATCCGCTGGCTCTCCTTCACCTTTGCGAAGGCGCCTGTGGAGCAGAGGACAGGCTGAGAGGCTGATGGATCCCTGCGATCCCCAGACAGCGCAGGAATAAAGGAATCTGCGTGCTCTGAGGCTGCCACCTCCCCTTGCCCATCAATCCCCATCCCTCTCCTCAAGGAGTCTTTTCCCCCAGGATTCCAACCTCCCCAACTCCTTTTCTGCCCCATCCCCAGGCAGTCAGCTCATACTTAGCACATTTTGGGGAGTCTGGGCTACCAGAGGGCTGCGACTCAAGGCTTGGGGTACAAAGCTAACATGGGGCAGTGTTATCACAGCCAAGTCCCCTGGCCAAGCCTACCCCACAGATGTTTGATGTCCTCCCATGGATGGGGCTCAGGAGCAGCTTTGGGAGACCCCAGGCTGGGAGGCGGTGAACTGGGATGCGGGAAGGGCATACAGTACCGGCTGGAACTTGCTGGGAAAGCATCTCCCTCTCCCAGAGGCAGCTGATGCTCTGACACCAGTTTTCCCCCCTCCTTCCATTTATTTTTACAGCTCGGTTTCGAAAGAATCCTGCCTGGCTCCGGCCCTGCATTCCTCCCCCTCATTAGCACAGAGGTTTCAGGCAAACAGAGATCCTGTTTGCCTGAAAACAGGATCTGGCCAGCAGATCTTTCCCCTCTCCCTGCCCCTCGCTGGGTGCACCAGACTCAGGGTTACAGTGCTCCAGCTGTGCCAGCCCTGCTCCCAGTGCAGAGGAGGAGGAGGAAGAAGTGAAGGTTGGAGGCCAAATCCTGCCTTCCGCTCTGCCCACACAGCCTTGCTTCCGGATGGGATCCAGCCCCTCTTCACCCGCCGTGTAAACAACGTGGGGAGGGACAGGCGAGGAGGGGACTTGCATCCTCCCCTTCCCCTTTGCCTCCTGCAGGGATGCGGAGCAATGCACGGACACGTGTGGATGCCCTGGCTTCACCCCAGGGAGAGCTCCCTGCCCCCACAATCCGGGAGGAGTGCGTGGACTTCGGCCCGCTCCCAGCACCGGCACACCCACTGCTGGGTGCAAAGGGACACCCAGCCCTGCCCGCGGCCTCCCATGGAAAGGGCAAAGCAGACATTTCTCACCCCCCTCCTCCTCCCTGACCACCCCAAACACTCTGGGGACCGGTGAGGGGCCAAAGGGGACACAGGGAGCCTCCAAGGTCCTTGCTCCTGGGTTCGAGGGGCAGGGACCCACTCCTGAGTTTGACCCTGGTTGTCCTCAGGAGGCCCAGTGTGGCCAGGGGACTGCAGCAGGGCTGGAGGAAAGAAAGGACGCTTTCACATCCCACCAACTCTGTGCAGCCCCCCCAGCCCAAGGCCATGTCCCAGCCCTGGACCAGCAAGTTTGAGCCTCTGCCAGGAAGGGAGGATGAGGAGGAACAAGTGGTGATGGACGGGGATGCTCATGAGGTCAGCGCAGGCCACCCTGGAGCCAACAGCTCCTGCTCACGGTCTGGGGGGAACAATGCCTGCACTAACCCCTCTAGCAGCACTTGAAGAGCCCACAGCATCACTTGGGACAAAGCCTGATCCTGGACCCAAGTGCCCCAGCAGCCTCTCCCAGGCAGGGCAAGCAGGGAGCTGTGCCAGCAGGGACCATGCTGCCTCCCTGAGAGCCACAGGCCCCACCCTCCTTCCCACTCCTATCCTGATACCCCATTCCCATCACTCCACAGAACAGGATTTTCTCATTGCATCCTGATCCCCATTCACACGGGGCCATCGCGCAGAAGAGGCCATCAACAGGGGAGGAGCCACCCTTACCTTTCTGGAGGTGGATGATGTCTGGGAAGTTGGAGAGGAGCCCTTGGTACAAAGAGAGAGTGTCCAGCATGAGGAACAGGTCATTCTTGGGCTGCTCAGCAAACATCTCCCCCACGGTCTCGTACGTCTTGCCCGTGTGGGAGATGGCATTGTTGAGGGCGTCCAAGCTGTAAGGGGGGTCCATGTGGAAGGAGTGGCTGATGGCTTGGAAGGCATTGCCCAGCTTCTGGAATTCCTTACGGAAGCCCCCCACGTGCTTGCGCACCAGCTCTGAGGCCACATTGGTCAACTGCAGGACGCTGTCATCCATCTTCTTGCTGAAGGCCTTGAAGGCATCCACGCGGTCCTCCACATCCTGCAGGTCCTGGTGCTCCGTGGGGATCTGGATGGTGAGGAGGAAGCTGGCGCCCACCATCTCATCCTTCTCCGCCCGGCGCTTGCCCAGCTTCCACTGCTTCTCATCGCGGCAGCAGAGGAAGTGCTGGAAGCCCTCGTACTGGGAGAGGACGGGGTGGCTGGTCATATGGTCCATCCAGAGGATGAGCCGCCGCTTGCGCTTCTCAATGAAGTCCTCCTCGAAGCGCCCGGTGGCCTGCTTCTCGGGCAGGTGGGGCACCGAGATGACCGTGAACTTGTGCAGGAGGCGGTTGTAGAGCCAGTCAAAGTGCTTGTACCGCCGGTACACGGGCGAGTTGATGTTGCTGGGGGTCAGCTTGTAGGAGATGTAGCTCTTGATGCCCTTGAACTTGGTTTGCTTGGTTGGGTCCTCCACGGAGCAGATGAAGGGGTGAGGGTTGGCCCTCCACTGGGGACCTTTGGAGCCCATCTCAATGCAGTACACCTCGGCGATCTTGGACATGAGGGGCACGTCCCCTAGGATGAAGGCTTCCACCCCTGAGCGGACAAAGCAGGAGAAGCGGTTGAGGTTCCTCCCCACCACGCTGCCCCTCTTGGAGGAGCTCATGCTGTCCTGCCGCTCCAGCGCCGGCTTGGGACGGTAACCGGCGTGCTGGTCGCGCCCATAGGCTGGTGGGTACTGCAGGCTGGGCGAGGGGTGCCCGTTGGTACCCGGTGCGCTCCGGGGCTCCTCCACCACCGTGCATGCATCGTCCCAGTCGTCCCAGTCATCATCATCATCATCCTCAAAACTGCCCTGGTAGGGAATGCTGGGGTTGGAGGGAGCTGTGTAGAAGGAGGAGTCATGCCCGGGGGAGCCAGCTGGGCTGCTGGAGTAATCCGTGTAGTTGGAGCCTGACCGGGAGCGGAGGATTTCAACGTAGGAGGCTGGGAAGAGGCCGGTCTCCCCGCGGCTGTTCTGACCCTGTAACCACCCATCCAGGGAGTTCTCGCTGAAGATGACGAGCTCCTCGTTCTCCTGGATGCTGATCTCCTCTTTGTTTTCGCTCTGGAAGTTGTAAAGCGCTCTGGCTTTCAACGCCATGGCCGGGCCCAGGGGCACACACAGCAGCCAAAAACCCCCACAAGCTGTGGGAATGGGAAAGGGCTCGGCAGGTTCCTCAGGGAAATAGGAAAAGCTGGAGAAGAAATCCCCTTCGAGGTGTTGCCAATGTCAGTGTGTCCAAGTGACCCCCCGATCCCGGCGCCCCGGTTAAGAACACCATTCCCCAGTTAAGCGAGCAGCGTTCCCGTAGCTCCTACGGGATGTAACCCGCGGCAGGACCCGGAGCCGGGCTCGGCCATATCCTCACAAGTTTTAGCTCGCTGGGACGCTGATCCCGCAGTTTCACTTTCCAGGAGGAAAAGATGTTGCTGCCAGCGAGGAAATCGATCCAAAGAGACTTTTCCCGGCGCTCCTGTGGATAAAACAGCAGTCAGTGGGTGCCGGAAAGCTCCGGTAACCGACCCCAAACGCAGCCCAAGCTCCTGGTGATCCCGGCCCCGGGATTTTGCAATTCCCTTCCGGCCCGACGGCCGCGGGTGGCTGTTGCTGGGTTGTTGTTGTAGGGCTTTTCCCGCTGGAATCCGCCGATCTCCCGTAGGACCGAGGGCACGGGCTCCCCGCAGGCCCGCGCCGGGGCCGGTACCGGGAGCGCCCGGCGGCTGCCAGCGCCGGCGGCGGAGCGGAGGGAGGAGGGATCCCGGCCCGGCCGCGCCTCCCGCCCCTCAGCGGGCCCGGCGGGCCGCCCTCACCGCATGGCCGGTTCGGGGCGCCGGGGGTGCACGGCCACTCGGTCCTAGCGCTCGGGGCTCCGGTGCCACTCTCGGTACCGGCGTCCGGTTCCGGTGTGTAAGCCCGCTGAGCGCTACCGGGGCTGCCGGCGCCGGTACTGGTGGCAGTGCCGGTATCGGTGCCGGTGCCGGCGGCGGGGCTGGCCGCCAGCCTCCCGTGACGCTGCCCGGTGCGCAGCCCGGGAGCCGCGGCAGGGCGCACGCTGCCCTCTGCAGGCAGCCAGCCCGGGGGGCACGGCTCCCGCTCACACCACGGCACCGCCCGCTCCCGCTTCCCACCCGCGTCCAGCTGCCCGCACCGAGTCACGGAGCGACGGCGAGTGGGGAGGAGGGGGGCCCGCCGTTAACCGGGGAGAGCGGGGCACGGAGCCTCCTCGCCGCAGGAGGGCGCTGCTGGCCGCGCGGGGCGGAAGCGCGTCAGGGCGGGCGTTGCCATGGAGGAGCTGAGCGCGGCCCTGGCGGCCGGCGTGTCCCTGTCAGCGCCCAACAGCCCCGCGGGCCCGCACCCGCGCCTGGCCGCCTACAAGCCCCGAAGCGGCCCTGGGCAAGCCGAGCGCCGGCAGAGGCTCCTGCGTCTGCAGCGGCAGTGAGTGGTGTCCGCTTCCCCTTCGCTTCCCGCCGGGCGCTGGGAACGCGGCCTGGGCCGCGGTGCCTCCCCGCAGGGGACAACCCGCGCTCTTTGTTCCCCCTCAGGAGGCGGCTGGACTACGTGAACCATGCGAGGAGGCTGGCGGAGGGTGACTGGGCTGGGGTGGAGAGTGAAGGCGAGGAGGGGGAGGAAGAGGAGATGGACGTGGATGCTGGCAAGAGGCTGCCCAAGCGCTATGCCAACCAGGTGAGGAGCTGCTCGGGGCCAGGCAGGGTGAGGGGGGGGCAGTAGCCACTGGGGTGGCCTCGCTGGGGCTGGGAAGGATGTATCCTGCCCGTGTGGTGCTGGGGGGGGGAGCTGCGCCTCAGCCGTGTCTCTGAGATGTGCAGTGTTTAAGTGGAGGATGAATGGAGATGGGCTGTCTGTGTGCTTAGGGAGACTTCAGCACAGGTTGCAGTGTCTGTACCTCGTTGTGCATCACTTGGTGCAAGAGTTCTGTCTCACCCCATGTCTGAGACACCGGGATGGGAAACCTCTGTGGGTGAGTTTTATCAGCCTGGGTGCCATATTGGTCCTAAAAGAATCACAGCATCCCAGGTAACTGTAGCCAGGCCATCCCTGAAGAGCTCGCCTTGTCTGGGCTCTTTACTCCTTGTGTTTAGGAGTCTCTAAGCTCTACCACGTATTGAAAAGTAAATCAAGTGCTGGAGTGAAGCTGCAGTGGGGACCAAGGTAAGGAGTGCCCAGGAGAGGACACTGAGCCCTGCGTTGTAGTCTGAAGCTTTGTGAGCAGCTGGGAAGCAAGAGAAAAGCTCGTGGGGCGTCTGTCATGCAGGTTGGTTAGAGGGAGGGAAGGAGGCAGCCTCCTAACACAGTGTGCTGAGCAGCACAAGGTGCCTCTGGCATGTTCAGTTTAGCTGCTGAAGCCAAGTCAAAACTTTGTTCCTTTATCCTTGAGCTGTGAGTTTTCCACAGCTTCAGGAGAGTTGTTACTCACTGTTGCTTGCTCCTGGCTTTCTCCATAGCTGATGCTGTCAGAGTGGTTGGTGGACGTCCCTGTGGATCTGGAGCAGGAGTGGGTTGTAGTCGTATGTCCCGTTGGGAAAAGGGCGCTGGTTGTGGCATCCAGGGTAAGCAGCAGCCATGGTGATGCTGGTAAAGCACCTGTACCTGTTTCCCAGCCAACATGAGACTGGCCTGTGTGTCTGGCTTGACTTCGTCTTTTTCCTCTCCTGCTTCCTCATAGGGCTCGACTGCAGCTTACACAAAGAGCGGCTTCTGTGTCAACAGGTTCCCATCCCTGCTGCCAGGGGGGAACCGGCATAATTCCATGGGCGAGAAAGGTAACGATGTGAGGAGGCATTTGGTATAGAGAGTTCCCTGCCTCTCCCTGTGATTGTGTGTGGCAGGCTCAGTTGCTGCCGCTCCAGCTTCCCTGAGCTGTGCCCTTGTGTGCTCCTTACAGCTTCAGGCCTCTTCCTGTACCTCTGGGGATAACTAAGCATGGACAGTATCCAATACCGTTATGCTAGATAAGAACATCTTCTAATTAGCTGCCTGGTTTACTGCTACTCTTAAACCTCAACATCCTCTCTGTCTTCCCAAAGAGAGCTGTCTGCAGTGTGGTTTATTTAATACCTTCTGTAGCTTCTTGTTTGCCCTGAGGAGAGGTTACTCTTTGATTAATGCCATTTGCCTGGAACACGCCTTTGCTTGCTGTGCCCCTGTCTGGTACCTCTGTAGCCTTGTCGGATCCCTCAAGCTAAAGGCTTTTTGTGGTCACAGCTTGTGTTAGCAGAAGGGGATCCCTCTGCACCTCACAGCCTTACATCAGGGTAGGCTTAATGCAGCAGATATTTGCTCTGGCATTTGCCTGTTGGGTTGGGCAGTCCCTGGAGCATATCTGGACCTCCCTGTGTTTGTGCACGCAGTGTACTGCATCTTGGACTGCATTTACAACGAGGCAAAGCAGACTTACTATATCCTGGATGTGATGTGCTGGAGAGGACACCCTGTTTATGACTGCCAGGTACTGAATCCCCCTCCTCTGCCCTGCCCTCCTTTTTGTTCCCTGTTCCATGAGCTGCTTTGCAGCCAGTGCTGAACATTGCCCACTATGCCATAGGATGAGTGTTTTATCTAAGCACCACCATCATCTTTACTGGTTGTGCTGGCTACTGGAATCGTGGGTGCCTCTTTTGTGGGTGCTGGCAGACATAGTAGGTTTGGGGTGCTGGCTGGTTCTGCAGTGAAGCTGAGTCTGTGCGAAGGGATGGAGATGCTCGGCAGGGGCTCATCGGTGATATGTAGTGGACAGTTGTTATGTTTGCTTCCTTTCACAGACTGACTTCAGATTTTTCTGGCTTTCCTCAAAGATCCAAGAGGAGGAAGGGCTGGGAGAGAAAAGCAGGATTAATCCCGTAAGTTCTTTTGTACTCAGGGGAGGAGGATGGGGGTAAGCTCTCCTGTTCAGCAGACTTCAGCGCTTTCTTTCACAAGCGGAAGCTGCTTTTGTTTGCCCCTTACACATCAGGCTTCAAAGTATACTTCTGATGAAATGGGATGCCACGTTCAGGATGTAAATAGAACCACTGAATATTGTAAATGAGTGTGGTTTTATGTTCCTCAGCCAAAGTGCTGAAGGAGATCAGAATGCAGGGTATCAACTAACTTCCACTCCGCTTTTAGCTTTCCCTTGAAATGCAATGGAAAACCAGTGTGGTTTCCACAGGCGCAGTGTTGGTCGGCAGCCTGGCTGCAATGGGATTTATTCTTACATAGTCTTGTGGGCTCACAAGGCAAGGGGAAAGGCTTGTAAAGCTTTAACCTTCCCTCCTGTTTAAACTCACTGCTGAAGGTGTCGTTTGGATGCTAGATTGTCACCTGGAGTCCCTCCTGAGCGAGAATAGTCTTCTTTTGAAGACTTAAATGTGGACATCAGACCTAGAGCCCACAGCAGCTTGGAAAGGGATTTTTGAGGACAGACAGAAGAGATTTGGTAGCCTGATTTATGGGGCATGGTTTGAAAAGTGGGACCTGGTGGCTCTGCAGCCCCTGTGCGTGCTCAGCCACAGCGAAGCAGAGCAGCTCCTGGGGGCTGGGCAGATGGTGGTAAACGGTGATGGCTGCTCCTGAGCCAGCAGCGATGGTATCTGTATATGGAGAACATCCTGTTCTGACTCTGATGGGAATATCCACAAGACAGCTACCTAATGAAGGGGGGTTGTTTCAGCTTTCATTTCCTGGGTGGAAAGAGTTGCTTGGCAGAGCTAGCAGCCTGGAGCAGACGTCTGTCTGCTTTGCATCCTGCCCAGAGGTCATCATTTTCTATTTCAGTTAGAAAAGCATCTCAGGGTCAGCTCTCCTGAGAAGTCCTTCCTGCAGTCTTAAAATGCTTGGAAAAAAAGGTATGGGGAGCATGTGGGAACTGTGCACTGGGGCTCTGCCATCCACATCTCATTAAATGCCAGAGAGGGAGTCGTGGAACCGGGATGATAAAATACCTGAAATAAATCATTCTGGTCACTGTAGATTTCATGCTCCCTGGGCATTGTGGGTCTTCTTTTAAAGGTCACCTTCTGTTTTGGGAATGAGGTTTGTGAAATCGCGGCCAGGTACAAGCGTTATCCAGCACTGATGGAGAGATGGTGGGGGTTACTGCCAACAACCATTCCACCCCATGCTCTCTGGTGGCAAGGGTGATTTTCGTAGGTGTGTAGGTGTTCAAGCACTGCCAGTCTGTCCAGCGGGATATGTTTGGCGCCAAAGCACAGCTTGGTCCTGTTGTTTCGCCTCTACATCTGGGATTTGCTGTTCTGAATCCCATCAAGACGTCTGTCTGTCCCAATAACCCCTAGTAATCACAAAGACCAGTTGCCTAAGGGAAGAGTAAGAGATTGGAGATACCCATCATGTTTCCCTCTGACTTCATCAGCCAGTGGGTATACCTAGATCATGGAGTTAATGGTCACCAGTGGACCTGCCTTTCAGGAGCTGGTCTGATTCTTTTTTGAGCTTACTTATGCTTTTAGGCCCCTGATACCCTGTGGCAGGAAGGCCAGAGTTTAATGGTGTGGTCCCTGCTTGAGATCTCCTCTCCAGTTACTTTCCTTCACTCTCTTCCTCTCACACTAGAGCAAATCCTTCCTCCCTGTCCGCCTCCACACCAGTGCTGGATTCAGTGACCTGTTCTACTTTAGGCCATGCAGTTGTCTCTTCTTACCCTCTTTTACTCTTTCAGTTCAAATTTGTGGGCCTGCAGAACTTCTCCTGCTCTGCGGACAGCCTGTGTAAGGTGCTGGCTATGGACTTCCCCTTCGAGGTGAGAACATGCAGGGGGGCTTGGACCTCAGCCTTAGAGTCGGCCCCACTGCCAGTGCGTGGAGAGGCACATCCCCTTTGTTCAGGAGCTCTGAGCTGTGCTGCTGTTTCCCTCTGTAGGGGATGGATGCCTTTCATGCACGTGGCTGATCTCTTACCCTCTCACCAGCTACAGGCTGCATCCAACCAAACTAGTTACAAGAGTTAAAACATGTGCATTAGCACTACCTCTCTTTGGGCAGCCTTACTTTGCTGCTACTGACAGTCTGGCAGAGCCTTTGGGGAAGGGAGGGTAGGTGCAGACCTACAGACTGCCTCCAGAAGCAGCACAGCTCACATTCATGCAGCAGTGTGATGGACAGCTGACCTTTCCAGGGCCAAAGCTGGTCCTGCCTGCTGCCCCGGGTGGGCTCACGTAGGTACAGACATGAGGATCTCTGCCATGTGCTCCCTCATGCAGTGGTGTTTCTCCTGAGGTCTGCAGGGTGGGCAGAGTGGTGTCTTTCTCTGCCCTCAGCCACAGGCTCTCTGTTTCTTTAGTGTAGCTACTTCCATCTGTCTGTGTGTGAGGCACTCAGCTATCTTGTGTCTCATGGGGAGGAAGGGGAAAGGTGCTGGGGAGCTCCTGATGATTTCTGAGGGGTTTGGGTGTTAGCAATGGGCGCGTGAAATGTACTGGCGCTGGGGGCAGGTAACTGCAACAGAAATGGCTGTGAGGGGTTCAGATGAGTCTGTCCTGCTCTTACTGCGATAGGATGTTGTGGATGGGATAGCACGAGCTCTGCTCTTTGCTTTAGTACAGAGCTGGCAGCCTCCTGCCTTTGGCTCCTGCAGCTCTTGGCTCTCCTCAGCAGCCATTCTCCCAGCAAGAGCAGCTGAACTGGACACCTGCCTTTGCTGTTTCAGCTTTAGGAGTAGGTGCTGATGTGCTGTTCTGCTGACCTGTGGGAGAAGGGCAGGACAGGCAAACCCATGTGCCACCCATGTTTGTGAGCAGCAAGAGAGGCTCTTGTGAAAGCAGCTCTGACTGACCTGGCACTGCAGCAGAAGAGGATGGAGGCAGTGGCATTCCAGCAGCGTCAGTGACAAACATCTGGGAGCCAGAAGCTCTTCCAGTGGCTGCAGCAGTTCCTGCAGAGTGCCCATTCTCAGCCCTAGATCAGGAACAGCCTCTGCAGAGGTTACTTATCCCGCTAAACCAAAAGCCACGTGAGGGCTGGTTTGGCCTTTTGCATGTCAAAGCCAGGACAGTCACTAGAGAGGGGTGGAAAGTCCCATCCCAGGTTTCCTACAGCTGACTTGCTCAATGCCAAATGCTTTGAGTGCCTCTGTAGAAACAGTCATTCCTGTATTTACTGCAGCAAGCTTCATTCCTTCCTGCTCCCGGGAGGAAAGGCTGGGGAGAATTGCCCCACTGTGGTCAGAGCTTGCAGCCTGTGAAGGAGACCGTTGCAAAAGGCATGGGGAGTTGAGCAGTCTCCCTTGTAATCCAGCTGTGATTTTCCTCCCAGGTTCTCTCAGGCCAATACGTGTGACCCCAGTAAGTGAAATGTGGCCTAATTTGGCTCAAATCACATGGTAACACCCAAAAAACCCCATGATGCCCTTCCAGGAATGAAGAGAACCACGGGTCCCTTCATGAACCATGGGTCTCTTCATGATGGCCCACAAGAGGGAGCCCAAGAAATCCCTGTAAATAGCTTCCACCACCAGCACACAATGAAATAAACTTTGCAGAGGACAGAATGCAGCCTTGCTATAGATATAGCACAGCATAACAGAGGTTTTATGCCTTGCCCCAGTGTTTGGGATCCTTGCAAGGCCCTAGTGCATGAGGTTGTGACAGAGGGGGTCAGTGCTTTCAAATCTGGGTCTTCAGAGTTAATCTGTAACCTCCAGTTAGGACCTGAGCTGGTGTGTTCAGCAGGAATATCTTCCACTGAATCCAATGGACTTTGGCTCAGTTGCCCGGCACCCGATTTGCAGTGGGTTTTGGAGTGGATCTGAGGAGCTGTTGTCCTCCTCGCAGATCTGAGGAGTAAAGGAAGGCAGGGGCGAGCCCTGGGAATCCTGTGGAGCACCTAAAGTCTGCAAAGCACCATTCGCAGCAGCCTTGAAGGGTGAAACCCTGCCAGGGCAGCTCCTCAGCAGGTCTGAGAGGCAAACCTGATGAGTTTGAGGTTCAGGGACATGTCAGCACTCACTCTGCTGTGGCTGGTGTCAGTGCAGTGACTCACGGGAGGGACCCAGCTAACACATCCAACAAACGGGAAGGAACAGGGAGTAACTTAAGAGAAGTCAGGGAGAGGAAGAACATCCTAATTCCACCAGGCTGAGCTGCTTGGAATTCTTCAGCTTGGGGGAGATCTTTGGAGCTGTCGGGAAGGCAAAAGCCTTTCCAGGCTCTGAACTTTACCAAAGCATTCCTGTGGGTGCTGGACAACCCCCGTTGCTCATCAAGCGCCTGCACCCACAGGAATGGGCTGGATGTGCAGGCGTGGTGCCACAGAATGGGGCTCTTCCCAAGTCGTCCCGAGAGGCAGGGGAAGGGAAAAGCTTTGTATTTTAAGTGTATATTCCAGGGGTTATTGCTTGGGGAAGGGCCTGGAAGCAATTCAGCCCGAGGTGGGGTCTTTTTCACGTCTCTCCAGCCCACTCAACCACTCTTAGTCATGGCTAAATGGCCTTTTAAGAGCTAAGAGGAGCACCACCTCCAGCGTTAGTCAGCCTGACAGCAGGATCCATCCTCACTGAGCATGCCCCTGGGAAGCGCAGGAAGAGGGAAAATGCGGATCCCTGAGCATAGTGGGGCAGTGGGGGAAGCGTCAGCCAGCTGCTGGATTGCAGAGTGAGGAAACAGCAGCACAAGAGTTAGGGCCTAAACCTTCAAAGGTCCTGAGTGCCCTTAACTGTCATTGATTGCCGGAGAAGTTCCCTCTTGGGAAGCATTAGGAATTCATTGTGCCTAAGGCAGCTGGAGGAGGCAGCAGTTACGCTGCTGGGCGTCACCAACTCTGACTAATTATTCTCCAAATATATTATTTAAAATACCCTTAATCCGGTAAAGTGGCCTCTCTGTGCATTGCCTTATTCAGAAACCCAATGGCTTTCCTGCAGGATGGGCTCCCAGCAGCCAGAGGAAGGCACTGGTTGTGCTGCAGTCTGCAGGCTTGGAGGATCTCAAGCCATGAAATCCTCTAATCCCGCAGGTTTCTCCTTTCCCTTCCTCTCTTTATTGCACTGCTTGAGGAAAAATGATCCAGCTGGGAGTTTTGGCCTGCGAATGGAGCATGGGGCTGTCGTCTGGCGCCCTGGCATCCACCTGCAGAGCCTCCAGCTGTGTTCATTCGCTCTCTATCTCTTTATACAGGTTGATGGACTTCTCTTCTACCACAAGCAAACCCACTACACCCCCGGCAGCACCCCGCTGGTGGGCTGGCTCCGGCCCTACATGGTACCTGAAATCCTGGGGCTGGCCGTGCCTGCCACCGTGCTCACTGCCAAACCAGACTATGCTGCACGGCAGCTCCAGCAGATCATTGAGAGCAAGAAGAGCAAAAAGCTGGCAGCAGCAAAGGGGGACCCGAGCAGCGCGGCGGCCACGAACGGGCACTACGAGCTGGAACACTTGTCTACCCCTCAACCAGGAAACTCTCCTGAGGGCTGGGATGGAGCAGGGAGCCACATGGAGAATTAGGCTGCTGGGACAGAGAGGTTGGGTGAGAGAAAGGAAAAGGTTCCCTGCTTCTCACTGTCCCTCACGCTCCCTGAGAAGGGAGCAAAGGTAATGGAGATAGGATGTGTTTAAAGGGCACGAAGGCAGAATGTCTTGCTGCAAGTGGGTCCGGGTTATTATGATGTTGGGTTTTGTTAGTTTTCTTTTTTGCCAGGGCTTTTGTGAAGCCTCAACGGGACCGCCTGGTTCTTTGCTAAGGCAGTCGTGCCGTTGGGAAATGAAACGATCTGTCCCCACGCTGCAGGGTTCCCGCTTCAGCTCCTGACCCTGCTGCTGTTAAAGCCCCTGGCAAAGCTCCAGCATAGGAACAGTGCTCAGACCTCCGAGGTGCAGCTGCTGCTTGTAGCAGCTCCACCTCCCCAGCCCCGGAAATCAGCCTTTGATCCGGCTCTTTCCCCAGCCCTTCTCAATGCAAGTGTTGTGGTCAGTCCCCTTCTGGGAACCCAAAGGTTACAGCAGGCAGCTGTAAATCCAAAGGCTGGGCTTTCCACACCCCACCTCACAGAGAAACCCCGATTCCCTTGCATCCCCTGCCTCCAGGCACAGCTTTGTGAAGCAGGAGCATGGCAGGAGCCTCTCCTCGAGGCTCTCCTCAGTAGGGGGAGGAAGGAATGGTTTTGCTCTGAAAAACGCCAGCATTGATCATGCCAAATAAAAGGTTTCTCAGAAAGACAAATTCTTGAGCGTCTTCCTGCTACCTAAGGGTGACTGCGTGCTGTGCCTCCAAATGGGGCTGAGAAACTGCTCACAGCACTCACTGGAGCAGAGGAAATGCTCCTGTGGGTTCCATTTTCCGCTCTCCCTCTTGGCTGGGGCCAAGCCCACTTTGCGAGCACCAGCTGCTGCTTCTCTCTGGTTTTAGCAGGGAGGAAACTATCGCCTTCAATATCCACAGGTTGTTTTCCAGAGGGAGGTGAAAACCCTCTTGCCATGGGGTGAAACACCAAGCTAAGCACAGCCCTCTCATCCATGAAGCTGCCCCAGAGGAGGGCCCGCATCCAGGCAGAGATAGGGCTTGCGGGGCTGGCTGCCTGCAGATAGCGGGGGCACTTGTATCCTGCCCTCCCACCCCTGCCTTTCCCAGAAAAAGGCTTGTTCCTGTGCCAAGCATGTGGGGCTGCCTGCGCGCTGACCGTGCAGCCGCTATTGATTAGACCAGCGGGCAGCAGGAGCTGGCTTTGCTCCCCCTGCTCCAGAGGGGAGGAAGCAGCCCCTCGGCTCTGCAGCTTGCGGATGCAGCCGAGCGTGCTGCAGGCTCTGAACGGCTGCTTATTTGATGAGGGTTTAGTGTGATTTAATACAGCCGCTGGCCTGGGAGGACAAACATCTGGGCGGCCGTGTCCTCCCCAGGCCGCTGGTTCCCCCCATCCTTCGGCTGGCAGGGAGAGCCCTGGATGCTGGAGCCCGCATCTAGCCTCCTGGCAGCGGAGTTTTCCTTCCGTTCAGGCAATTAAAGCCGGAGGTGGGCATCTGGGTGTCAGCTCTGCGCATCCCTCACGGAAAGAGAAAGCTGCAGCTCGGGTTACCGCTGCCCTGCAGCAACTGTTCAAGGTCCTGCAGCCTCCGGAATGGAGTGGGCAGGGGAGAGAACCCAGCTGAACAGCGGGGGCTGCCTTCCGCTGCCTGCTCTGATGGATGGAGGGGAGCAAGAGGGAAGCAACTGGAGCTTCCCACCGGCTCCAGATGATGCTGCATAGTTTCCCTTTTAAAAGCAGGAGCTGGGGCTGGAGAAATAAATATTTGCCTTACAATTCCTGTTGGAAACGCAAGGCTGTGTATGGAGAGAGGGTGTTAAACGGAAGTCACCGACCGGGGCCAGCGCCGGTTGTTGCTGTGACTGTTTTATGTGCTGGATGCGATCCCGCTCCCAGCTGCTCCCTGTCCCGCTCCCAACGGGAAGGGGCAGCAGCTTCAGCAGGGACCGAGGTGGGGTCACCCCCCGAGGGCTTTAACTGCGGCTGTGTTGCCACCACAATCCTTCTCGGGTGAACAATGTCCCCTTATCCCAGGGCCCGGGGTTTGGTGGCGCACAGGACCCTGCTCCTTCCCCGCAGACCCTCAGGACTCCCCATCTGTGCCCAGCCAGGGAATGCAGTTTCGGGATCGCAGGAGAGGGAAGAGTGAGGAAACCGCTGGAAATCGCGGCAGCGGCCCCCCCGGGGGAGCGCTGCGAGCATCCAGCGCTGGCAAGGGAGGACGCTGCTGCCAGGAAGGGCCGGCGGGAGAGGCGAGACTGCGTGTGCCCCGGGGAGCCGGAGCCCCGGCCCGGGTCCCGCTCACACACAACAGCGCGCACCCGAGGCTGAAGGAACGGATGTGGGGCCGCGGGGAGGGCAGAACCGCCGCTCCGCAGCGCTGTCCCCCCCCACCATCGCACGGCCGGAGGATGGCGGCCGGAGCCGCCCGCCACCATCTTAGCGGCTGCAGCCGACGCTGGGGGTGCCGGGGAACGCGGTGCCCCCCGGGCAGAGCCGAACCAAGGCCGGGCAGGGCCATGGCGGAGGTGCCGGCCCCCCGCGCCCCGCCGGGAACGGCTTCCGGGCCCCCGCCTTCTCCCGCCGGGGCCGGGCCGAGGGAGGAGGAGGAGGAGGAGGGGGAAGAAGAGGAGGAGGAGGAGGGGAAGGGGCTGCGGGCGCTTCCTGCCGCCGCCCCCACCGGGGCAGAGCGGAGCGGGAGCTGAGCCCGGTCCGGCCCGGCCCAGCCGAGCGGCGCTTCCCTGGAGCCAGCGGGGACACGGGCAGCGCCGTTTGTCATCGGTATCTCGGGGCTCAGCTCGGATCTTGGGGCACTTTCGGCGGGGACCCCGGGGCGGAGCCGCCCTCGCCCAGCCTGCGGCGGCCGGGAGGGGCCGGTGCCAGCAGCGCCGCCGGTCCCCGGGGATGGGCTCCGCCGGGGCGCCCGCCGCTTAGCCCGGCACGGCACGGCACGGCCCGGCCCGGCCCGGGGCACAGTGGGGCCGCGCAGCATGGCCGCGGAGCTCAGCGCCGAGGAGGAGCAGGTAGGTCCCCGCCGGGATTGGGCCGGGCAGGACCCCGTGCGCTGCTCCCGTGCCTGCCTCTCCCGGGGTGTTTTCCCCAGTGGGGCGGTTCTCCCTAAGGAAAATCCCATCTACATCCCCGCACCCCCTATCCCCGCACCCGCACAGCCCCCCCATCGCTCAGGGCTCCCCGCACACCCAAAGGCCTGCGCAGGGCCTGTGCCGGGGCACGCAGAGTGCTGCAGCCCGGGGCTGGGGTCCCGCACCCCCGGTAGCGGGGACCCCCCCCCCCGGTGCCTGCCCTCGCGGGGACGGGGGGCAGCCTGGCGCGAGGCTCCGTCTGCACGCGCTTCCCACGCCCCAGGCCTCCCGTGACGTCCCGGCTTCCTCCGCCGGCCCCTGCGTCACCGCGGGAGGATGTTGCTCGGCTCGATGGAGCCAAGCGGGGAGCATGGGATGGGGACGGCAGACCCCGGCTCCCCCCCTCCTTTGTGTGCCCCCATCACCAGCGGTGCCCACGCTGGGCTCTGCATCCTCACGCCGAGCCCTCTGGACCGGGATGTGGAGGCTTCCTCGAAGCCAGGCTCCGCTCGGGTGGTCGCATCAGCCACCTTGAGGTTGCAGTGCGAAGGGGAAAGGGACCAGACGGTCGGTTTTGGGTTTGGTTGGTTGCTTTTCTCCTTTAAAACATCCTTCATATCCATAGAGAGTGTTCCCCAAGCCCCCATTGCCCCACTCACCCAGAGCTGGATGAGTCCATTCTGCAGCCCATGCTTGGGAAATGAAGCGCTCCCAGGCCTTCTCCTCCACCACACCTCCCTCTTATCAGTGCCGCTCCCAGAGCTTGGCTGCTATCTCCAGGGCAATCGAATCTGCAGGAGCTGGGGGTGTTTGTGCCCCATGTCCCTGCTGGTGCCCTTGATTTGTGCTCTGCATCGCAAAGAGGGCAAAGCTTCCAGCAAACGTGGCTCTGGAAGCCCCTGCTCCGGCGTGGAGGGTCAGTTTGGTCTGGTTTGCCTTGAGAGCTGGTGTCCCGAGTGTTTGGTTTGTGTGGGAATATGGGATGGAGAAGACAAAGGGATATTTACAGTAAGGGCTCCAGGTTTGGCTCATCAGGCTGGGGTAGGGGAAGGCTGCCCTTATTGCTGCCCTCGGGGTCTTGGAAGCCCAAATAGCGTCAGTTTCATTCTTCTCATGGGTAAGTGCTGGCTGGGGACGGGCCATCCGCTTCTTGCCACCCTCTCATCCTCCTTGGGGTCATCATGACTTCCTCTGCTCCATTCCCCCCATTGCCAACAGCAAGCCTGGGGTGAATTCACCCCTCTCCTCTCTTTGCCAGGCTTGGGTTGTGTGCTGCTCTGTAGGATCTCTGCAGTTCCCAGCCTATCCCAGAGGGACCACACAGATGTTCCTCAGGGGTTTTTAGCCCATCCGCCATGTTACAGGAGTTCTTCCTCCCCCAGTGCTGAAGGAGGAGGGCGGTTTTGAAGACCCCCATGCTCCATGGCGGTTGCTTTGTCACCACCCTGCCCTGGCGCAGGGGGGACGCGGATGACGCCAGCTCTCCATAGAGCAGCATTGTTCAAATCACCAGGCCGCTGGCCATGTCACCCCTGCTTCCTGCTGCCACCCCGGAGCCATCCCGTGTGCTCAGCTCCACACCTCTCTGAATCCATATGGGATCGGGACACAAATGATGGTGGGAGCCGGTGGAGCTGGTGTTGGTGCTCGGCTGGGTAACGCTCGCCTGCTCTTGCGTGTCGGCACTGGTAAGCTTGGGATGTTGTTTTGTTCCTGAAGAAAGCTGGAATTCATGGCTGCAAAGCCAGAGCTTGTTTTTGTGGAGCTCCCTCCTTGCAAACAGCCCAGCATCCCTTGAGATGGATGCTGGAAATGGTATTGCGTGCAGCGTGGTGGGTTGGATGCTGAGGAAGGAGACACTGAATCACACAGCACATCCTCTTGCCACTGCCACTGTGCCCCTCGGCGCATCCTTCCCGTCATCTCAGGGGCTCTTTCCCATCTCTAGCTGTGGTGTTGGCTCTGATGTTGGTCTGAGGGCAGTGGGAATGTGCCTGGCATCCCTGTGCCATGCTGGGGAGGGAGGATCTCTGCTGTTGGTTTGGGTTTGCATCCACAGCCCAGCTTTTGGGCAGGTGGGGGACTCCCTGGCAAAGCTGGGGATCCATTCCTCATCTTCGCTTATGGATAGAATATATACATACACATGATGTGTGTGTTGTGTTAAGGCTGAAGGTGGTTTCTCTATAGATCCCTTTATTTTCCCATCCCACTTCAAAAGAAGGAAAATGGTCGGAAATCTGGTCCATAAAAGAACTGATTTTGTTTTGTCAAAGCAGAGGCTGCTGGAGATGGAGCCATGAGGATAAAGGTGCCCCATCAGTACAGCTCCCAGGAAAAGCTCCTGCCAGGCACTGGCTGGGAGGGGTTGTTGGATGCTCTGTCTCCTTGGTGCCCCACTTTACCTATTCCCCTCCAGTACCTTGTCCCCCACTACTGCAGAGAAGTGGGGACCAATCCCACTGCCAAGGGGAGGCCTTGGAGCGGGGCCATTGAGATGCTCTTTCAGGCTGCTCCTGGCTGGTGCTTGCCCAGACTCTGATACAAGTTAGGGAGCTCCTGGCTGCGATGTGCTGGGGGTCTGGGCTGCTCCTTAGCAACTTCCCACAGCCGGATGAGCCTGTACCCCTTTGGAACCCCCTTGTTCCAATGCTGGGAATGCGACCCCTCGGGTGATCCAGGCTCCTTTGGCTCATGTCATGAGTGGGGCTCGCTGCCCCCGCCAGCCTTGCGCCGCTGATAAACCCCAGCCTTCGGCTTCCTCCGGTCGGAAGTCATTAATACCGAGAGCTTTTCTGGCTCAATGGCTCCAGTAACTCCGTGCCTGACATCCAACACTGCCGCCTGCCTGCACTGCCTGCACCCGGAGGCAGCCTTCAGCACTCTCTGTCCCTCCTCCTCCTCCCCTTGTGCCTGTCATGGCATCCTCTGCTCTTGTGAGGATGGAAACCCTCTGCTTTCGGGGTGCCTAGGTGGGAGCGGGGTGTTCTGGGGACTCCCTCCATCCTGCCTGCATCCTCTGAGTGAGGCTCCTGTTCGGCGCAGGGGCTCAATACACAGCACAAGGCGAAGGTGCTTCCATTAGCACATTAGGTTCAGAAAGCCCGAGTCCACCTTGCAAATGCTGCATGTCAGATTAATACGTTTTAGGGTTATTTTGCTGGCATTCGGGGCTTGGAAGCCCGCTGGGAGGTTGAAGGTTCATTTTGTGACTTTGCTCCATCAGTGCTGAGGTTGCAAATGTTTCTTTCTCAGTTTCTCCTGATTTTGGGTGTTTGGGGAGGGAAAGGTGCTTGTGCAGGATGGCCCTAGTGTATTATGGGGCTGTGGGGAGCACTGGGAGCATCCTGGGGCTGTGCACTGAGCCCTTCTCGCCTGGTCTCCAATGGCCATGTGAAACTGGCCTTACTGGGTGAGCTGGCCTGTGTCCTGAGCATATCAAAGCATCAGCCCTTGTTACCCACATTCACATGGCCACGTTTGCTGCTCCACAGCGGAGCTGCAGCCCTGGGGGCCACTGTTGGGTGATGGATTCCCTCTGTGTTGGGTGCTGGGGCTGCTGTGTCTGAACAGGAGTTTGCCACATGTAAAACCCTCCTTTCTCTCCCCCTCTCCCTCCCATGAGTCTCCCCCAGCCCCAAGCCTGTTTTCCCAATGCCAGCACCCTCCCACTGGCTCCCTTCCCTACACTAGCATTGCCCCATCTCCATCCTCCTTCCCCAGTACTTGCTGTAGAGCTCCCAGCTTCACCCTGAGGAGCTGCTGACTTTGCTGAGCCATGCTCAGCCCCTGCACATGCACTGAGGATCGTGTAGCTCCCACCGCACCCAGGGATGCTCCTGGGGCATTGCTCCCATCCCACTGCACACCCCTCATCTCTCCTGCAGGCAACCAAGCAGTTTCTGGAGGAGATCAACAAGTGGACGGGCCAGTACAATGTGTCCCCGCTCTCCTGGAACGTGGCCGTCAAGTTCCTCATGGCCCGCAAGTTCGATGTCCTGCGGGCCATTGAGCTCTTCCATTCCTACCGGGTAAGCGGGCAGGGCTTCAGCCCTGCGAGGGGTCTCTGGTCCCAGGGATGTCCCTCCTCTTAGGATCACAGCCTGGTTTGGGTTGGAAAGGACCTTAAAGCTCATCCAGCTCCAACCCCTGCCATGGGCAGGGACACCTTCCACTGGAGCAGCTTGCTCCAAGCCCCTGTGTCCAACCTGGCCTTGAACACTGCCAGGGATGGGGCAGCCACAGCTTCTCTGGGCACCCTGTGCCAGCGCCTCAGCACCCTCACAGGGAAGAACTTCTGCCTTAGATCTAAGCTGAACTTCCCCTGTTTCAGTTTGAACCCATCACCCCTTGTCCTATCACTGCAGTCCCTGATGAAGAGTCCCTCTCCAGCATGCTTATAGCCCCCCCTTCAGACACTGGAAGCTGCTCTGAGGTCTCCAGGCAGCTTCTCTTCTCCAGGCTGAACAGCCCCAATGTTCTTAGCCTGTCCCCCAATTTTCTTAGCCTGATTTTGTCTTCTTTCCACTCCCTTATGAGTTTTATCTGACCGGAAAAATCCTGTTCCAGCCATGGCAGTCACTATGGAGATCTTGGTGACCCCAATTCCCTCCACTGAGAGCAGTGTGTGTGATGCTGCAGAACATCTCCCCATAGATAAAGGATACATACACACACCTAATACCTTTCCCATCCTGGTTTTCCTTAGCTGCTCCTCCCTATGCTTAAAAATGGGGCCATGGAGCAGAGGTTTCCCCTGGGGGGCCGGCTGCTCCATAGGGATGTGAAGGTGGGTCACTCTGGCTCCCTGCCCGCAGGAGACACGGCTGAAGGAGGGCATCGTGAAGCTGAAGCCGCATGAGGAGCCGCTGCGCTCAGAGCTGCTCAGTGGCAAGTTCACCATCCTGGTAGGTTGGGGTTGTCCCGTCCCCCCCCCGGAGTTATCCTCTTGTGCCGGGGGTAGCCTGACCCTCCTTCCTCTCCAGAGCGTGCGGGACCCCTCGGGAGCCTCCATCGCCCTCTTCACAGCCAAGCTGCACCACCCCAGCAAGAGCGTGCAGCACGTGGTACTCCAGGCGCTCTTCTACCTGCTGGACCGAGCGGTGGAGAGGTGAGCCTGCAGGTTACACGTCCTGGGGTGAGGGGAGATGCTGCTGCTGGAAAAAGATGTGCCACCTTTCCCATGAATGTGTATTCCTGCTTCCATGTGCCTCTGCGTATCCCACCTATGGTTGGGGAGAGAAGGAGTCACAGCGTTGTCTTCCCCTGGGTTGAACTCAAGCCAGGCATCCCCATGGGGGTGTTCAGCAGGGACACAAACCCCCCCCAGCCCTGAAGCAGGCTCTTTCCAGCCTTTCCCTGCCCATGTCCAGGCTTCAGTTCAGCAAAGCCGCTGGTTCCTGCAGGCTTTGGCTGGGAAGCAGCAGCCATCGGTAATGTGAGCCCTGCCAAAAATACAATGTCAGGATGTCCCATTTATCCTGCTGGCTCTTTCTGTTTCTGAACATACCCATCACGGGTGGTGCAGCCGGGACAGGCTTAAGGCACAAGCCAAGGCTTAAATAAGGGTTCTAGGGAGAGGTGGTGGAGCAGCTGGGAAATGCAGAAGTGAGGTTGGGTCCTGGAAGCACAAAGGGGACTTTTTGGAGTCAGCAAGTGGAGGACAGGGTTAGAACTGCTTGTGCAGAAGCTGAGCAGTTGGATGCGATGGGGATGACATTGCTCTTTGCCCTCTCTCAGCTTCGAAACGCAGAGGAACGGGCTGGTGTTCATCTACGACATGGCAGGCTCGCAGTACACCAACTTTGAGCTGGACCTCAGCAAGAAGATCCTCAACCTGCTCAAGGTAACGGTGAGGGTTCACCTGGTGCCTGGGGATGGCTTTGCTCACTGAGTACGTGAAGTGCCGTGGGTTTCATGTGGATTTCCACCCCAGACCATGCTGACCACATCTCGGCCAAGGAGCACCAACACCACAGGGGCTCAGGAAGGTGCTGGGAGCCAGACCCAGCCATGCTGTGGTGTCCCATGGCTGGGAGGGCTCAGCTGTCCCAGCTGGAATTCCTCCCGCAGCTGCTGGCAGTGCTGTTGGGAAAACAGATGCAAATTATTCTCCAATCGTGCTGGCATTTGGTGCCTCCTCCCTTCGCTGGAAGGAAGAAATAACAGCAAATACTGGCTGGGGTGTGCGCTCTGAGCAAACCCTGGCTCCCCCGCAGAGCACATCCCTTATCCTGCCTAATTCCATGGAAATCATTTGGTTTCTATGGGAAAAAGATGTGCTTCAGATGTGGCATTGCCGCTTCGGGGTCCCTTTGGTATCACTTCTGCTGGGACGTGGCCCCACACGCTGTCAGAGCATGGAGAGGGGCTGGTTCCTGCCCCACATTGTGGCTCTGACCCCCTCCTGCCCACAGGGAGCGTTCCCGGCTCGGCTCAAGAAGGTTTTCATCGTGGGAGCGCCCATGTGGTTCCGTGTGCCCTACTCCATCATCAGCCTGCTGCTCAAGGAGAAGCTGCGGGAGCGGGTGAGCACAGGGACCCCCAGCATGGGACCCTTGGGGAAGGCTGGGGCTGGTTTCCTTTTGGGACAGGATGGTGTAAGCAGCCTGTGCCCCTCGCCCCATCTGCTGAGCCCAAATCCATGGGAAACAGAAGCTCCCTCAGCCTCCTCTGTAGGAACCAACCTGCTTTGGTGTTTTCAGCAAGTAGCTTTTGAAATTGCCTTTAGTTTCTTTCCTTGTGGGGAGGCTGCCAGCCGCAGCAAGTGGAGGCAATGGTAAAGGATTAATGGGAAAGGAAACCTCTGCTGAGCACACAGGAGAAAGGGAGATTGCAATACCTGTGCTCAGGCCCTACCTGGCAAACCAAACCCACCTAAAACAGCATCCTCAGCATCAGCGGTGCTGGTAGAGCCCATCTCCAGTCTGATATCTCCCTGGCTGGACTTTGCCCCTCTGCTTTGGATAGGAGCTCAGAAATGTGGAGCTGGGTGTCAGTGTGGACTCCCACCCTGGGAATGTGAGTTGGGGACAGCCCTTGTCCCTCCACTAATGTCCTCTCAGGTCCCCTTCCAAGGCAGAGGAGGAAGGGGGAAGACTCCAATGCAGTTTGGGGTCCATGGGAACTGATCAGACTGTTGTGATCTCTCTCCCCATCCCCAGCAAACCCTCTCCATCCTTCTTGGAGTCACCCCTGGGCTTCTCTCTCCCCCCGCAGGTGCAGATGGTGAAGATGTCAGAGCTGAAGGAGCACCTGCCCCGCGAATGCCTCCCCGAGTACCTGGGGGGGTCCCTCAGGCTGGACCCTCTGAGCTGGAACTGGCGGTTCCTGCCGCAGCAGAACGGGCACCCCGACCCCCTGGACGAGCTCATCCTGGTGCCGCTGGCGGCCCCCAAAGACAACGGCTCTGTCCACGTCCCCGGGCCCAAGTCTGTGACGCTGCAGGAGCTCCTGGATCACGTCAGCCACAAGCAGAAACGCGGCATCTATGAAGAGTACGAAGACATTCGGCGCAGGAGCCCGGCGGGCACCTTCATGTGCTCTTTGTGAGTTGGGGGCACGGAGCGCATTGGGGGGGCCCTTCTCTTGCAGCAGAACACTGGGACCCACTCCCTGTGCTCCTGCTGCCTCTTTGGGGGTGTGCTGCTCTGTGTTAGCCATGGAGAATGATGCTGCCAGCCCCCTTTGTAGCTCCTGCAGCCGCAGGGGGACAGCAGGGACAAGGACCTGGCTGGGACTCTGCTTCCCGAGGCTTTGGCCAGCTGATGGCAGCAGAGCCCAGGCTACAGGCACTGAAGGCTTGCATGGAGAGAGAGATGTTCCCTTTCCCTTCCTTGCCTAGAAAGCATCACTGCTTCCCTCTCCTCTCCCCTGCCTCCCAGGGCACCCTACAACCAGGAAAAGAACCGGTATGGGGACGTGCCCTGCCTGGACCAAACCCGTGTCAAGCTGGCGAAGCCATACAGCCGTCCAGAGGTGAGCCAGTAGGGATGGGAATTTGGGGTCCCCCCATCCTGGCTGTCCACCATCCCGGCCATGGGGCATCAGAGGGCTCATGCTGTGCATGCTTTTGTCCCAGCAGCTGACTGACTACATCAACGCGAGCTTCATGGATGGCTACAAGCAGAGGAATGCTTACATTGGGACTCAGGGTATGGCGCAATGACCAAGGGGTCATTTTGCTCCTGGTGCATGAATGGGGCTTCACATCCCTGCCCAGCATCAGTCACTGGCCACAGTGGGGGACATCCCAGGAGCAGGGCTCTGCCCATCAAGTCCCCTCCTCTCTGGGTGGATTTGGCCCTCTCTGGGTCCCATCTGCCAAGGGTGAAGCAGCAGGGAGCAGAGAAGCGGGGATCAGGGCTGAGCCATAGGGATTTGGTGCTGGAGCAGGGGGCAGTTGGATGCAGCTCCAGGCAGGGTTGGTGGATCCACACTGGAGTCGGTCCCCATGGGAAGGGGCTCTGGTAGGGGGTAAGGGGCTACTGGGCAGAGGGGCTTGATGTGTGTGCTGTCCCTGCAGGGCCTCTGGAAAACACCTATGGTGACTTCTGGCGCATGGTGTGGGAGCAGAATGTCCTGGTGATTGTGATGACGACCCGGTGAGTGCTCATGGGTGACGCAGCTTGGGTTTGCTTGGCAAAAGAAGCATTTCTGGTGTTGGATGGGCAGTGCTGCACTCCCTGCAGTGACCCTGCAGCCGTGGTGCCAGCCAGAGCCCCGTAGGGTGGGGGCATCACATCAGCAATAGGCCGTTCGGCCCTTGTGGGGACCAAAGGCGGGTGGCATGGGACATGTCCCTAAGCAAGGCGAGGAGAACATCACCAGTTTGTCCTTGTGCTGCTCCCAGGCTGGAGGAGGGAGGCAGGAGGAAGTGCGGGCAGTACTGGCCCCTGGAGAAGGACACAAAGGTGTGCTTTGGGGTGCTGACCATCACCAACCTGGGCGTGGAGAACCTCAGCCACTACAAGAAAACCATCCTGGAGATCCACAGCTCGGAGGTGCGTGGCTGCAGCAGCCTGGCAGGGAATGGCAGGGGGGCACCAGGGGTCCTCCGTGGCCAGGGGAGAGGGTGTAACCCTGCTGCTTGCCCCCAGACCAGGGAGCGGCGGCTTGTGTCCCACTTCCAGTACCTGAGCTGGCCGGATTACGGCGTCCCCTCCTCTGCTGCCACCCTCATTGACTTCCTGGGGGCTGTGAAGCAGCAGCAGCGGGTGGCAGTCAGTGCTCTGGGACCTCGCTTCAAGGGTCACCCAGGGGGACCCCCAGTTGTGGTGCACTGCAGTGCTGGCATCGGCAGGACAGGTAATGGGGTAATGGGGATGAGGATTTGGTGAGCCCAGGAGAATCATAGAATCCCAGACGGGTTTGGGTTGGAAGGGACCTTAGAGCTCACCCAGCTCCAACCCCTGCCACAGACAGGGACACCTTCCACTAGAGCAGCTTGCTCCAAGCCCCATCCAACCTGGCCTTGAACACTGCCAGGGATGGGGCAGCCACAGCTTCTCTGGGCACCCTGTGCCAGTGCCTCAGCACCCTCACAGGGAAGAACTTGTGCCTAATGTCTAACCTGAACTTCCCTTGTTTCAGTTTGAACCCATCACCCCTTGTCCTGTCCCTATAGGCCCTTGTCCAAAGCCCGTCTCCAGGTTTCCTGTAGCCCCTTTAGGCACTGGAGCTGCTCTGAGGTCTCCCCTTAAGGAGCCTTCTCTTCTCCAGGCTGAACCAGCCCAGCAGTCTTGGACACTAGTTGCTGGCTTCTGATGCCCATGGCATCACGCAGGAAGTTGGTGGGGGCACTGAGGACCACCACTGCCCCTCTCTGATTCTCCCAAGAGGCTGCAATGTCTCTTTGGTGGCTGACACCATCCCCGTTGCCATCCCCAGGTACCTTCTGCGCACTGGACATCTGCCTGTCGCAGCTGCAGGATGTGGGCACGCTCAACATCTACCAGACGGTGCTGCGCATGCGGACCCAGCGCGCCTTCAGCATCCAGACCCCCGAGCAGTATTACTTCTGTTACACCGCCATCCTGGAGCACGCCCAGCGCGAGGGGCTCCTGCTCACCAACCACAGCCGGCCCCCCCCCGACAAGAGCTCGCCGGGACACTGAGACCCACAGGACCCGGGGCTGCCAGAGCCACCTCTGCGCCCACCGGGACCCAGCAGTGTGCAGGCAGCTTCCCGCCAGCAGCAGACACTGCCCGGCCGCAACCATTAGCACTGCTGTCAAACTGTGCCTTATCGACCCAAGTGGTGGCTGTCACTCACTGCGGGCAGAGGATGGTGCAGGAAGAGGCTCTCGCTCCTCCCCACGGTGTTTCTGTTGGGTGGTTGGTTGGCTGGTTGCTTGGGGAGGTGGTTTTTCTTCTCTTCAAGTTGTGTTCTTCTTTTATTTGATCTATTTTTTTGGTGGGACCATCTAAAATGTATCTAAGAGGGGCTTTGTAAAGGCCTAGGAAATGTATTTCCAGTCCCGCCCCTGCCTGGAGCTTAGGAAGAGGCACCTACTTCAGTCTTACCTGCCACTACATCTGTGTGTCTGTATGTATGTGTGTATATAATATATCCACGCTGTGCCCAACCCTGGCTATTATATAGATACATATGTACAAGCACCCATTCTTGCAGCTCCCGTGGGGCCCTCCTGTCCTACCCTCTCACTGCTGTGATCCCTGGAGCGGTGAGTTTGGGCTTGGCTCTGTCTTGTCTTCCTTTGTTTCCCCCTTTCCTGCCTCCCCTGCTCCCCACAGGCAGCACTGGGACCTGGTACCCCATGGGGATGCTCAACAGCATCTCCTCCTTCCCTTCTCTCATCTTCCCCATCCTCACCTCCTGCTGGGAGACAGCAGCTCTGCTCCTGGGAGGAGGATCTTGAGGGCATTGGCTGTGGGTTTGCTCACCGGCGTCCCCTGCCCCTTGGGGTGTCACTAGGTACGAGGTGATGGGGACGGACAGAGGGATGGATGGGGACTGACCGGCTCTCCAGGTTGCCGGCAGTGGGAACCCAGCCCTGTGGTGAGTCATGGGCTGGAAAAGCGCTGAGCACAAAGAGCCTGAGCCCTGGAGAGGTGACAGCTGAGGGCTGGGGACCTGGGGCTGCAGCGCCTGCACCTCGGGACTTTATACTGTAATAAGCTCTTTGAATGTGTATATTCTTATTTTTTTATAATCTGGGGGGTTGGGGTTTTGTTTGGTTGGGTTTTGTTGTTGGTTTTTTTATTTAACATTAACATGATCCAAGCCAGAGCCAGAAGTTATTTGTAAATGTTCCTGTTTTGCTCTTGTTCAGAGAAACGTTTTTGTTGTTACTTTTTGGGTTGGTTTTGATTTGATTTGTATCGACCTATAAATATACTACCAGTGACCAGGCCTTTTGGCTCTTGTGGAGTCAGTCTAGGGCAGGAGAGGAGAGGGAGGGGAGTTGAGGGCTTTGTGGTCCCCAAAATCAAGCTGGCCCCATCCCTGGGGGGACACAGCCCTAACACAGCCTCATAGCACTTTGGGGAACACAGGGTGCGATGTGCATGGGGCTGGAGGGCTCAGGCCCTGGTCGTGGTCCTGAGTGAGGCCCCGTGAGAGATAACCAGGCTGCAGGCAGTGTCCCTGGGCAGGCAGGATAAGGGCAGGAGGGAAGGAACAAGTTCTCCTCCATGCTCCTACCTCTGTTCTCATGCCACAGAGCATCCTCTCCTGTCCTCCTGCAAGCAACAGGCTCTTTGGAGCTGCCTCTTCTTTGTGTAGTCCCTTTCTCCACCTTCCTTCCATCTATTTTTACTGATAATTCCTTAGAAAGTGCCACCCTGATGAGCCATCCAGGACACCAGACCTCTGCCTGTGAGGAAAACCCAGGGCCTGCCTGGAAAGGCAATGCCCTGGATGGAGGGGCCGAGCAAGCAGGGCCACTGGCCACACTGTCAAAAACGATGGGCTGCTGCTGATTTAGACAAGGTTGTGATGCTACAGGTATCACTCAAGGCATGGAAGAGAAGATTAAAGGAATGGAGGTGTTGGGCATTCCTGGTATTATTCAGCTACTGCCATGCTCTGGGCAGCATCCATTGTCTTCCTGCTTCTGGGAACACTCAAATGGTGGCAGCAGCGTTTGGCTGCTGGATTTGAGGGTGAGGGCACAATACCCCATGGGCACAGCTGGAGGGGAACATGGCTGGGCTGCCTATGACCTCCAGGGGTGACAGCCTGCCCCAGTGCCTTTGGGTGCGAGCAATGCTGGTCCTGGAGCAGCAGCCACAGCCTGAGGCTTCAGGGCAGGGAGGAAAGAAGGTGGCTGGTGCAAATGAAGCCCTAGAGCCAACAGGAGAGCACGTGTCCCTTGCAGGCTCACAGATAGGTGGGAAGAGCGGCATCTGTGTTTGCTCAGCTGGAGTCCAAAGAATCTGAGGAGGGCTTTCTGGGATTGGGAGAAGGGGAAGCCTGCAGGCTGTGTCAGGCTTGGCCATGCCAAACTGGGCCAATGCATGGGTGGGATGGGTGGAAAAGGACCGGTGGCAGCAGGGTGACTGTCTTGGAGGGGTGCATGCCCCAGTGCCATGGCTGGGTGGGATTTGAGTACCCCTGGTGCTGTGCATGTCCTGCCTGTGGAGCTGTTTTGCTTCAGCTGGGGAGTCTCCTTCTTCCTCTGTGGTCCTCAAGCAGCATCAGCCTGACCTGCAGAGCGGCTTCTCCGGCTTGGGCTGCCCTGGAATTTCCCTTCCAGTGCCTGTTGCAGGACAGCTCCAGCATCCAAGGGAGCTCCTCATCCCTGGGAAGAAGGATCCCGATGCCCTCACTGCCAAACACGTTCTTCACCCAGCTGGGCTTTCCTGTTGGCAAATGTGCAGGAAATCCAGATCAGGGCAGCGGAGCTGGTGCAGGGCCTGGAGCACAGTGTGATGGGGAACGGCTGAGGGACCTGGGGGTTCAGATGGAGAAGAGAAGGCTCAAGGGGGACCTGATCACTCGCTACAACTGCCTGACAGGAGGATTGAGCCAGGAGGGGGCTGGGCTCTGCTCCCAAGGAACAAGGGATGGGACAAGAGGAAACGGCCTCAAGCTGCACCAGGGCAGGGTTAGATGGAGCTGAGGAACAATTCCTTCCCCAAAGGGCGCTCAGGCATTGGAACTGCCCAGGGCAGTGTGGCAGTCACCATCCCTGGGAGTGCTCACACCGTGGAGATGAGGCCTCAGTGCCATGGGTCAGTGGTGGCCTTGGCAGTGCTGGGGAATGGTTGGACTGGATGAGCTTAAAGGTCTTTTCCAACCTCACTGAGTAAGTGATTCCATGATTCAGGAAGGGGGTGTTTGTGTCTCATTTTCAGGCCTGTGCTGTGAGCAGTGGCTGTCCCTGGGCTTTCAGCAAGGTGCTGGGACCACAATCCAGCTTTAGGTGGCGCTTCATGTCCCATGGCACCCCCAGCCCGTCTGCCTTCACCAGGCTGTGGAATCCCACCCAAACCTGTACTGTGTGCAAGGGTAAAGGCAGTTGTGCCTTTCAGTTGAATTCTGTGTGATGTGGGCACGGAGAACCAGAACATTTCCAAGAGACCCATGTCCTGGCTGCCCATCAGCATCATGATAGAACAGCAGGCAGCGTTGTAAAGGAGGGTATTTAATCAAAAGGCACTTCAGGTTCATGTTAATATATATTAAGCTTAATTTTTCTTTTTTGCCTTTTAAAATGTTTCCCTTTTCAACTCTTCCTGTGATAAGAGCAGCAGTCAGTGGGGTTGGACTTTAAACTGGAGGGTTGGAGGGTTTTTAACTGGCCCAGAGGCCCTCAACAGGCAAATAACAGCAGAGACAGGCACAGGATTCCTTTGGCTGCCTTTGAGCAGCACCATGGAAAGGGAAAACACTGGCTCTGAATCGGAATTGCTGGAATATGCTGTCGTAGACCTCAGCAGCTCCCTGCGAGGAGGGACAAGATCCCATCTGTGCTGGAGGCGGAGGAAAGGGTTGTAAGCATTTTCCATGGGAAAACAACCCAAACACTCCCCCCCCCCCACCCCAATGACTATTTCCAAAGCTGTGTTTCTTGTCAAAGCTTGTGTTTTCAGTGCTCGTGCACAACACGAGGGTTTGCTGCATCCCCTCCTCCTCCCTGTGCCAGCAGTTCCTGCTCAGCAGTGGGACTTCTGTGGAAACGGCCACTTCATGCAGAGAGCCAAAGTGTTACTGGGAATGATGTTTTGAACTGCTTGGAGAGGGGTGGGAGGAGGTTTGCTCTGCCCTGCCTGCAGCATCACCCCTTCCCTGGAGCACTCCCGGGATGGGGATCAATCACTGCCAGCAAAAGTCACAGTGCAGATGTCCTAAACCTCAACAAGCCGCAGCATGAAATGCAAAGAGGCTACAGATGGGATTTAAAGGGAGATTCCAAAGTGGCGATGCCATCCTTGTGCCCACCTGTTTCACTTGGCTTCCTGTGTTTCTTGGCAGGCTGTGCACTGTCTCGCTAATGACCATTACTCCAGTATTTGTAATTGGTTCTGGGAGTGTGGAAACAGCCTGGCTCTGGAATGCTTCATTTCTCATCCCTCCTCACCACCACCTTCCCATGCTCAGGGTTGCTCTGTGGTGGCACAGCAGCCCCTGCAGGGTCAAGCACCTCCAGTCACAGACCTTCCAGCACCTAAACTGAACTGCAGCTCCCAGCCAAAGAGGTGAGCAACATCCTCTGCTGCTGTGCCAGCATAACCTGGCCTCCAGCAGCTCCCTGCCCTCAGCTTGAGCTGAGGAACAGAAAAGCAGCTGGAAAGAACACAAGAGATGTTTAGACCTTGTGTGAATAAAGATGCTTGAAATCTGTACTGTAACAGAGATGTGGAGTGTGTGCAGCTTTATTTCCTCCCTTTGCAGCATGACCAGGCCATCCCAGGCTCCTCCATGCGGGCAGGTGGCTGGTGCCTGTGCAACTCCCTCCATAACTTTGTAAATGCTGTGAGGAAAAAAATAATAATAGAATTCCAGACTGGGTTGTGTTGGAAGGGACCTCAAAGCTCATCCAGTCCCAACCCCTGCCATGGGCAGGGAGACCTTCCACTAGAGCAGGGTGCTCCAAGCCCCTGTGTCCAACCTGGTCTTGAACACTGCCAGGGATGGGGCAGCCACAGCTTCTCTGGGCACCCTGTGCCAGCGCCTCAGCACCCTCACAGGGAAGAGCTTCTGCCTAAGAGCTCATCTCAGTCTCCCCTCTGGCAGGTTAAAGCCATTCCCCTTGTCCTGTCCCTACAGGCCCTGATGAAGAGTCCCTCTCCAGCATCCTTGTAGCCCCCTTCAGACACTGGAAGCTGCCCTGAGGTCTCCACGCAGCTTCTCTTCTCCAGGCTGAACAGCCCCAATGTTCTCAGCCTGTCTTCATGCAGGAGGTGCTCCAGGCCCTGATCATCCTTGTGGCCTCCTCCAGACTTGCTCCAACAGCTCCATGTCCTTATGTTGAGGACCCCAGCACTGCACACAATGCTGCAGGGGAGGTCTCCTCAGAGCACACCAGAGGGGCAGGATCCCCTCCCTGAGCTGCTGCTCACGCTCTGTGGGTGCAGCACAGCACACGGGGGGGGTCTGGGCTCAAGCGCTCACTGAAGTTGGGTCATGGGGAGCTGCTCCTCACTCAAAACCCCCAAGTCCTGCTTCTCAGGCGGCTCTGAACCACTTCTCCATCCAGCCTGTAGCCTGCGACTGCCCCGACCCAAGCGCAGGACCTCGCATTTGGCCTTGCTGAACTCCATGCGGTTAAAGAATCATAAGAATCATAACTACATTAAAAATCAACCCCATCCCCACCCCGTGTCGCAGCACCCGCTGTTTGCAAGGCCCGAGTGATCAACCTCTTCCACCCTTCCTCGGTGAGGCCTCTCGCTCCGCCGCCCCAACTCCAGTGGGCGGTACGGCCGTGACGCTCAATACGGCGGCGGAGAGGAGGGGGGGGTGAGACCCGGGATTTCCCCCCCCCGCCATCACTTCCATTGAATTCATCGTTAATGGTCGGTACGAGCCGCTTTAACCAGCCCGGTCCCTCACGGCGGAGGGAAGCGGCCGCGGAAACAACGCGCGCTCCAACGGACACCGGCGGGAGTGGGGGGGGGGAATGCCTGAAGGGGGGGCGGTGTCCGTGTAGACCACGCCCCCTCGTTCCTATTGGCTGCGGGGCGTTGCGCGGGCCTCGCTCCCCCTCCCCTTCTCTCCGGTGCGTGCGTGCGTGTTCCCCCCCCCCCACGTGTAAGCAGCCCACCCCGCAGGGGGCGCTGCTATCCCGGAAGTGAATGGGTTGGGGAAGGGGGGGACGAAAGGGAGCGCAGCCTCTACCGCCTTTACCGGGAGCCGCCGCTTCCCGCTTCACCGGGAGTCTCCGCCAAGCTCCTCTTCCCTCACCTCCCTCAGCCGAACGGCGGCGGGAGGTGAGGGAGGGATGAGCTTGGCGGCGAGCACGTGCGCGTGCTCCGTGAGTGGAAAGGGGGAGGAATGGTTTCCGCGCGCGCCGATGTAAACATTCCACAAAAGAGGGGGCGTGGCCTCGCCGTTGAGGGGGCGTGGCCTCGTCCCGCCGCGTGGGCGGGCTCCCCCCCGCCGTGACGTTCGGCGAAGCCCGCTCTCCGATTGGTTAGCGCTGTCCGCCCGTAGCCAATAGGGAAGCGGAGGAGGCGGGACTAGCGGAAAGGGGCGGGGCGCACTGCTTATACGGACATTTTTCTTCGGCGGTCGCTGCACCCCCCCACCCTCTTCAACCCTCCCCTCCCTTTCCTCTCCGCATCCCCTTCCTGGCGGCTTCAGCCAATAGGAGACGGCGAGATAGGCGGGATCAAGGCGCTGATTGGCTTCTCGGATGATGGTCGTGCTGGCCGAGCAATAGGCGGTCTCGGCTCCCCCCCCTGAGCGGAGAGGGGCGGGATTTCCCGGGGAACAGAGAAGCGGGCAGCGCTCCGCCGCGGCGGCCGATAGACGGTTACTCCATCTTACCCCCCCTCCACCGGGAGAACCCCACGCACCTCCCTCCGCTCGGGGCCCCGGTGCCGCCCCGGCCCGCCCCCTTCCTCCGGGAGGAGGGGCGCGGGAACCCCCCCCTTCACCTCACCGGGGACAGCCCGCCCGGGAGGGGCCCGCCGCCCCCTGACCCTGAGGGAGACTCGGCCGCTGCCAGCGCCCGCTTCGAGGTAAGCGGGAAAAGCACCGGGAAGAGGGGGGGTGCAGAGGGCGGCAGGCCTGGTGCCGACCCCCTCCGGCCACCCGTAGGGGGCGGGGCCTGGCGGGGGGGGGAACGGTGGTGGTGGTGATGGGAGGGTGTGTGGGGGGTCCGGTCCCTGTTCGCCGTCCCCGGGGAGCCCCGGCCCGCGCGGGCGGTCTTGCGTCCGTCCGGCCCCGCCCCGCTGTGCGCGAAGGGGGTGTCCCGGCCCCGGCATGGCGGGAGCGGCGGGCGGAGCGTGCGGCGGCCGCTGGGCGCGCTGCGAGGCGGGCAGCTCCCGCCCCTCCGCACGCCCTCCCTCCGCCCGGTGCCGCTCCCCGGGCTGCGGCGGGACCGCCCCCTCGGGCTCGCTCCCGCATTGCCCGCCCCCGGTACCGGCCGCATTGCAAGATGGGTTCTTCGCCGGGGCTCCTCCCCCCGGTGGGGATCCCAGGAGTTAAGGGCGGGGGGGGAAGGACGAGGCTCCCCCGGCCCCGATGTCCGCCCGCCTGCCCGAACTTCCCGCTGAAGTTGCCGTTCTAACGGCCCCGCGGCCACTCGCAACTGCACTGGCGCCCCTGGGGGCTCCCCTGTGGCTTTTCGGGAAGCCCCCGCCGCGGTTTTCCCAGTCGATACCGTGGGGACCTGTTGGAGCGACGTCCGGATCTACGGAAACCCGGGAGCTCCTCCCCCCCGCGTTGATTTCTACGCGATTCCCATAGTGAGCCGGCTTCCCTTTGTACGTGTCCCCTCCACGCCGCACCGTACACTTGTCACAGCCCCGCACTTGACGTTTCAGCCCGTTTATTTCTTTAGCCTCTTGTATATCCGTAAAAAAACGCTTCAGGGTTTTCCTGGGATTCAGATAGAGCTAAAAACAGGAATGTGCTTGGCATCTGCTTAACTAGATACCATCTCTCCTGGCCCGGGCTCAGAATGGGTTTTAATCGTTGTTATTTGTGCTAATAACACGTCTGACAGGAAGGGTCTGTCCCTGAAGAAACAACTTTTTGGGCCACTAAAATGGTGCAAAACGGCAAAATAAGGTGTATAAAATAGCACTGGAGCAGGTTATTAAATACATCTCGAGCTGTGCGTGGATCTTTAATCTCCTGCATAGTCTGGGGGGACCAAAACCTGGTTCATATGCTAAAGTGGAGCTCCAGGATGACCCAAGACCTTATGTTTCTTCTCTAACTTGTTGCTTATATATTCATCAGGTGTCCTAAAAGGTGTGGGGCCATTAAACAAGCGGGAAGTGCCCTGTTTAGTTCAGTACAGCTCTGTCTGTGCTCCAGTTTTCCAGTCCTAACTTCTAATTTGCTAAAAAAAAAAAATACAGTTTCAGAGAGGTAGATGTTGTTCTAAAGTACTCTGCTCTTAAGACTATAGAATAAAATAGCCCCTTGTGTTAGTATGATCATTTTAAAGCACCTGTAAGATTCCTTCATCACCTAAAAGCGCCTCGGCAGCCTCGTGGCAGCCCTTGCTGGATCTCCACGTATAGAAACCCACTTTTTAGGGTCTTTTCTTCCCTGCCCGGGTGAAATGAATGGGTTTTTTTCAGGCTCTGCAAAAGGAAGCCTGTCTTTTTAATCCCAAAGTGTCTCATATTCATCCTTCCCACCCACTGCTTCTGGTTGAGATCAGTGGTCTCTTGGCATGAATTTGTTTGTAAAGCTTCTATGTGATTGTTCCCCCAGTAAAACTGCAGCAATTCCTTAAAGTTTGGGGCACCTCTGGGTGGTTAAAGCTGCTTTTGCAAGCCGGGGTGGGAAGGGGGATACTCTGGATCGCTGGGGGACCCTCCACGCAGCCTTCTGGCACGTGTCAGGCTTGGAATTGGCAGGCACATCATTTATGTTTCCAGGATTTATGAATCGTTTTCTGTCCAGATTTCTGTTCTGGTCTTCTCCAGCCTTGGAACACTTTTATGGCTCTTAAAGCTGGAATAGGAGGGAGTCCCATACTAGCTGGCACTTCAGTACAGCTTTTCAGGACGTGCTGCTTATTTCCAACTCCTGTGGGGTCTTCGCTCTCTTTATTAAAACAAAGAAAACTGATAAATAAAAGTATCCTGATAATTCCCTCTGCACACAGGGAAAGCGGCGCTGACCTCTGCATGGAGTGTAAAGCTGGGTTTGGATCATCCTTTGCCAAGCACAGATCAGTGCCTCACCAATGTGTTACGCAGCTGGATGGGTCCAGTGGGGTTTATCTGCATCCTGTCTACCTCGTGGCAAGTGCACCACGTCACCTTGCAAAAAACTCTCCTAACCGCTCTCAAATGCTTTCCCAGCACCTTTTTCTTGTGCATTTCTTTTGGGGATGATTCTCCCATCATGGACGTGCCTCTCTGTAGCAGGGCTAGGGGCTTATTCCCATGTTACAGGCAAAGGATCCGGGCTGTGTGGCACGGTGTAGAAAACACCCCAGTGATTGCTAAACAGGCTGGGTCATGCTCTGGAAGTCGTGTGGCTGGGTTAGAGCACACACAGCAGCGCTGCTGGGACCTTGGCCGGCTGCTTTGCAGCAGGCACTGTGATACACAGCGCTGAAATCTTGTCCCACAGGACATCTGCAAGAGCTTCAGGGTCGGAAGAGCACCTCCTGGGGCTGGAGCTGGAGCTGCTTCTGAGGTTTGAGTCCTTTTTCCCCTCAAAAGGAAGCCTTGAAATGCCCCCTGCTTTCATTAAACACATCAGCTGGAGCTGTGTGGTTTCCCTGTCCTTTCTCAGCAGGGACCAAACTCCTCTCCAGTGGTGCTTTCACAACTTGGTCGTGCAGATGGCGCTGTCCCCAGGCGTGTTGTGGTTCCAACAGGTGCCCAGGCAGCAGAACTTCCCAATTGGCTTTCTTCCTATTCTCTCTTTGCCTTTTCCTTTGAGGAGTGAGCAGGCAGAAGGGGAGCTGAGCATGAGGAAGGAGCAGTGTAGGGCTGAATCCGGCCTTCTCCTCGCTTTGTTCCTTCCCTTTCCATGTCAGCACTACTGCTCCTCTCCTCCCCGTGGTACCAGAGGGAAAGGATGTGCTCCACTTACCTTTATCAGTCCCAGTGGTTTACATGAGGCAGATGGATGGGGAAATCCTCTGATGAAGTTGGTGGGGTAGAATTGCATAATTCTGGTGTTGTTACTGAGCTGTAACATATCTTGTTTTAAGCTTCTTTTCTGGCTTTACCAGCCGAAGACCCTGCATGTGTTTGCGATACATCTGCCTGATACGCCCTACCTGTAACACTAAGCCACTGGTGAAGTGGCACGGGTGGGAAGAGTGGAGGTGTGTTCCTACATGGTGTCTTTTCCCTGAAAAGTGGGACACAAAAAACTTCAGAAGATTAAACATAAAATGCAGGTTTTGTCCTCCTGGAGGTAGAATGTGACGTGCTCTAACTGAAGTTAAAAGTACCTGAAGTTTGTAACTTGCTGTCACTGTTTGTGACTTTGTGTCATTGCTGTACTTTGGGGGCTTTTTCTTTTTCCCCTACCCCCAAATTAACATTACAGACAATGCAATTTGAATCGGGGCTTTCTACGTCTTAGAGTCGAAGTCAGTAAGGGGATGGCAGATGTGTGCTACATGCCTGAGAAGACCACGTAAAATAGGCGTAGACCATTCATAATGTCACCACAGCAAAGGGCAAATACCTGATGCAAGTCTTTGACACAACTGATTGCAGTTATCCTTGAAATAGTTAGCTGGGCTTTGCCCCCAGCAAGGATGCTGAGAGAAATCTGTTGTCACTGAGGGTGGAAGATGGTGGAACTGCCCCTTTGAGCAGGAGGCTTCGGCTAAATCAGTTCAAAATGACATGTTTAGTTTTGGGTTTCGTCACAGCCTTTCTTCCTTATCAGCTGTCTGTAGGAGGGGTAGGACTTGCTGCACAGCAGATCTCTCCAGCTTTTGAATGGAGGAGATCCTTGGGAGATGCTAAGATCAGCAGGAGCTCCGTGAGGAAGTGAAGGCACATCCCTCAGTGCTTTCCCCTCTCCCTAGAGTTTCAGTGGTGGTGGATGCACAGATGAACATCACTAGACTTCATGTGGGTCCAGAAGACTATCAAGATCATCTGTCTGCTGGGATTAAGAAAGCCTGCACATGAGTGATCTTGGTTAAGTGGTGGTCTGCTGTGAGCTGCTCTCACACAGTGATGCAGACCCCAAGTAGGAGTTTCACGAGGTGTTATCTAGGAAGACTGACTAATGCTATTGGCTGTTGCCTATAATATTGATTCTTTATACATATATATATATATATTCACTGTAATGTGAAGTGTTAAAGTTGAAGTAGGGACAGTGCTTGGATAGAAGCAGAGTCCCAGCTCAGTTAGTGAAGGTGAGGGGAATTCAGAGGGAAGAACCACCTAATGGAGCTTTAATTTTCACTGAGCAGCAGCTTTAATCTCAACCATACAGCAAACTGCATTTCTGGAAGATTGCTGACTTGGTCTGCAAGAGCTTCGGAACCTGATGTTCATGCTGCTGGTGTGTATGCGGTGGTGCATCCTCTGTGCTACCACAACTCTCACACCCTCACGGGCCTGAGATGTTTGGTGGCTCCACAGGGAAAAGGCTTAGGTCAGCCTGAGGTGGTGTTTTAATCCTCATAAGGGCACATGAGTCCTCCAGCCATCTCCTGTCCTCAAATAGCCTCTGCTTGAAAGGTTGGTGTCCTGGGTTCAGCAGCAGCAGTCATTTTTTCTCCTTCTTGGTAGCTGGTGCAGCGCTGTGTTTTTGATTTTGGGCCTGGGAACGGTGCTGATAACACCAGTGTTTTCAGTTACTGCTTGGTGATGTTTAGGCTGGCCAAGGACTTTGTGAGTCTCATGCTCTGCCAGGGAGGAGGGGAAGCCAGGAGGAAGGAGCGACAGCACACCTGACCCAAACTGACCAAAGAGGTTATTCCATACCACAGCATGTCATGTCCTGGATGTAGAAACTGAGAGCAGAGACCTGGAAGGGTAGTGGGGGTTCGCTGCATGGTGGGGGTGCACGGTGGGGGGTGCACAGCTTGGTCCGGCTGGATGGTGAGCTACTGTATTCTTTCCTTGTATCTGCCTTGTCATTATTATTACTGGTGGTAGCAGCAGTGATTTGTGTTATACCTCAGTTACTGGACTGTTCCTATCTCAACCTGTGGGAGTTGCATTCTTTCGATTCTCCTTCCCATCCCTCCAGGAGCGGAGGGAAGAGAGTGGAGAGTGAGTGAGAGAGTGACTGTATGGGTTTATAGAAGCTTAAACCACGACAGTTGGTTAGTACATCGGAAGCGATGAGTATGGGGTTGCTTACGGAAGGGAGACGCAAGGGTGAGAAGCTTAACACCACATATACACCATGTGTATGTGTATATATACACACACACATATACACATACCTCTTATTGCAGACTGTGTTAAGCCTGCTGAACCATTTTGCTTCTTTACAGCAAATCACATGTGAATTTTTGGAGGGAATGCTTCTGCTTTTGGGAATCTTGGACGTACATGTCTCAAACCAGCTGCTCTTGGTTGCTGCTGTGGGCAAGGGGAGCTGTTGTGCCACTGAAGGACTAAGGGGCAAACCAGCCCAGGAGATGGACAGAAAGCAGAAGGACTGGCTGGGGTACCGGTGTCTAGAGCAGACGGGTGTCCAAGTTGGTGAGTGGGTTATAAGTAGATGCCACCAAAGCTTTGCCCAGACTTTACTCATGCAGTCAGCCATTGTCATGCAAAATCCTGGCTAGGCCAGCTCCTGGGATGCTGGTGGTGCGTGGTTAGATCTGCTCAGTTCAGTCCCAGCCCTATTAGTGTGAAAGTGTGTCTTTCTAAAGCTAAAAGTGGGCTGTGCTCGAGGGGAGTAGCTCCACTTTAGTCTGCCTTGCTCTTTATTTGTCAGCAGAGACCAGCCAAATGAAAAGACAACCAGTGCAGGCACCGTTAGCCAAATGAACTCCTGGAGTGTGCTCCCCTGCTTTTGGAGTGTGTGCTGGAGGTCAGACCTACTTAGGATTTGTAACTTGTAAATCAGATCCAATTGGTGAGCTTTCCTCTTTACTTGGGGTGAGAAGTTCTCCTCTGCCTCTGTTGGCTTCTACCTGCTGGGTGCTTTGGGAACCTGGCAAGGGACTGTTCTGAGAGGTTAAACTTGAAGAGCAACTCCAAAAAGACATCTTCCTTCTTCCCCTACCTCCTCCAAGGGAAAGGAGAGACTAGAAGAGAGTGGCACAGATGGGAGAATGCTCCATCACCCAAAGCCTGTGTTTTCAGTCCTACCTTGATCTATTCTGAACCTCTCTCCTGCCAGTTCCTGTATACATTAGACATGCACCAAGATATTGGTGAATGATCTTTGGGTTATTTGGTTAATGACGGATTTAGACTGCAATGAGCTTGTAGATGGTGATTGGCTTAGTTGGTTGTTGTTACCATTATTCTGGAGGAACTTCATTCCCTCTCTTTTATCCATGTGTCCACATTAGCAGTGAATGTGCTTAACTGCATTGGGATTGAAAAGGACTTGCTTTGGAGAGGTCCTGATGAATTAGAGGTGGAAGAGGGTGCATTTCACTCTCTTCTTTATCCCTCAAACACCTTAATAGGGTGTGTGTATGTTTTTGAGCACCCAGTTTTTTGACAGACAGCACATAACATCTCAAAGATGGCAATAACTGTCAGTGCATAGAAAGCACTAGGATTTGTACCCTTCACCTTGGTGCTGGAGGGCATGACGCTGGGAGCACCGTGGATGTGTGGCATACAGAATCCAAAATACTCCTGGTGTAGTAGTGGGTCTGTGGGTTTCACTGAGGTTATACATCGATGTGTATTAAACAGAGAACATTTCACATGGGGGCTTTGTAAGTGATTTCACAATCTGATTGCGCGTCCTGCTTTTTGCCTTCTTCTTCCCCCTTCCTCCCACATATTTAAAGCATCTCTCACAGTTGGTTCTCATCCTACCTGGGCTGTGCAGGAGGGGTTTGTCTCCATGCTTTCAGTGTAGGCAGCTTTGTCAGGCTGTGTGTAGGTAACACACCGTCCCCCAGTCTGGTGTTCAGATAGCGCATTCGATGAGAGTTGCCTTGCTCAGGGTCTATGCGTGCTGAAGACACCTGTGCTGGCAATGTCTTTTAAGTGAGATTGAAGAAACCGTTAACTTTAAAGCAGAGTATTTTATTTCCAACAATAAGGCTGTATTTTTGGGTGATAAACATGGTTGCAGAAAGCTGAATCTTAATTCCCCTCTCCTATCTTGAGCTATCAGGAACCTTAATGAATAGAGAAGAACTTGCCCTACCTGCTTCTAGTGAACTTGGCATCCACAGCCCAGGCAGGGAGCGATGAATCGATTGCCTTTGTTAATGGATCTGTTTTCCCCAGGTTTCGTTGTGCTTCCCGAGCATGAGTTCAGAATGAAGCGGCGATTGGATGAGCAGGAGTCACCCGTGTATGCGTCGCAGCAGAGACGTATCACCAGCAGCACCGAAGCCTTCCAACACCAGCACCGCGTGCTCGCCCCAGCACCTCCAGTATATGAGGCAGTTTCGGAGACTATGCAGTCTGCCACGGGGATTCAGTACTCAGTAACTCCCAGCTACCAGGTGCGTGTGCTCATAGAATCATAGAGTGGTTATGGATGGAAAGGACCTTCAGGTCATCCAGTTCCAGCCCCCTGCCATGGGCAGGGACACCTCACCATTAGACCATGTTGCCCAAGGGTGTGTCCAGCCTGGCCTTGAACACTGCCAGGGATGGAGCTTTTACCATTTCTTTAGGCACCCTGTGCCAGTGCCTCACCACCCTCACAGTAAAGAACTTCTTCCTTAGATCTAGCCTGAACTTCCCCTGTTTCATTTTAAACCCATCACCCCTTGTCCTATCACTACAGTCCCTGATGAAGAGTCCCTCTCCAGCATCCTTCTAGGCCCCTTCAGATACTGGAAGGCTGCTCATCCCTTCGGTGCATCCTAGCTGCAGTCCTGCTGCATGACCAGCCAATACCATGCTGAATTCTGTATTTCAGACAAGGTTTTATTTTAGTGGAAGGTGTCCCTGCCTGTGGCAGGGGGTTGGAACTGGATGAGCTTTAAGGTCCCTCCCAACCCAAACCACTCTGTGATTTAGTACCAGGCTTTCTTAAAGAAAAACTGAGATTGTCCAGTGTGCTTATCACACATCTCATTTGAAGCGCTTGCTTTAGGACTATCAGCCTCATTCACATTCAGAGCTGCCTGAACAAATGTGGTGTGACTTGGCTTTTTTGAACATGGTTCTTTTAGTTATTCTCTCAGATCATGGTCTCTGAATCCTAGAGGCAAGTGTGTGGAGAGCTTTTTCTTTGTTTTTCTTCACCAGGAAAAGGTTTGTTGCTCTGTTACAAGCAGAGGGTATCCTGGGTGATCTTAAGCTTAACAGACTGGATCAGATCAGCATTTAGATTGAAGACTTCCAGGAAAATGGTGATGTTTCAGAAAACAGGATCCCAGAGTCATTAGATGGCACTGTCCCCTCTCCTGCCTCCTTCACAAGGAGCTGTCAGCTGGGGAGAGAGATCAATGTGCTTTAAGAGCACACTGGAGATACTTCCCCATGAAAGAGCAGAGAAGGGGTTCAACCTTTGCCATGGTTTTGGCGTGTCACATGTTCCACACCTGTGTTGCTGGTGAGCTGCTCTCCCTGCCTCGTGCTTGATTTTACACACAGCTTCTTCCTGACTTCTGCAGACGGGATGTTGGTGCTGATAGTGGCAACCGCAGAGCTGGGGAGCCTGCAGGCAGACACTTGCAGGGACTGGAAGAGGGTGTGTTTATGCTGGCAGTCCTTCCTGCGAAGAACTTGGATGGGCCAGCGAGCAAACTGTTCCTTGTTCGTGGGAAGGATTAAGAAAATTGTATCCCACCTAAAAGAGGCTTGAATGGAAAACTTAAGTTTGCATGCAGTGAAAAGTAATTTACTTTGCAGTTTTATTTTTCTAAAAGGCTTTTTAATGGATTTTCCAAATCGAAACCTTTATAGTTTCATGTATGAAGGAGACTTGAGAAATGCCTTCTGTTCCTGTCCCTGTTTTCCTGGGGAGATACCAAGCCGAGTTTTCCGCTGAGTCTGCTGGTACCTGAGAGCCACAATTTGCCTTCCAGTACCCAAACTGAATGGCAAGAGTGTAGGAGCTCGCAAAGATTCATTCAGGTTATCACTTGTGACACGTGTCATAGAGAAAAGGCAGAACCTTGACTCTGTCAGACTGAAAATCCATTTTGAGCTCCGTTTGCTCATCTTTGTGTTAGAGTTAGTGACTAGACAGCCAGTGAGCCTGCAGGTTGGAGAGAACCTATGTGTGTAATGTGTTTGCAGAGAGCGCTTTCCTGTATTTGCAGTATAGGATGAGTTGTTTAGGTTTTAGGTGTCTCTCAGTCATTGTTGAAGAAAATGAAGGTATTTTTTACTAAGGTTGTTAGCAGTCCTGGTTAAAGGCCAGCCTCTGTTCTGCTTCCATACGTTTTTCCTTGTATATCCAGGTCTGGGAAGGCTGCTCCTACTCTCTGCCCGTGTATGTAGCTGCATGTGATGTCCCCTTTGTCTTGCAGGTGTCAGCCGTGCCGCAGAGCTCGGGCAGCCATGGGCCAGCCATCGCAGCCGTGCACAGTGGCCACCACCACACTGCACCAGTGCAGCCCCACGGGAGCCAAGTGGTGCAGAGCCACGCTCACCCCACCCCACCAGCTGTGCCCGTGCAGGGGCAGCAGCAGTTCCAGCGCCTCAAGGTAATCATAGGATCACAGGTTGGTCTGGGGATTCCAACCCCCTGCCACGGGCAGGGACACCTTCTGCTACAGCAGCTTGCTCCAAGCCCCTGTGTCCAACCTGGCCTTGAACACTGCCGGGGATGGGGCAGCCACAGCTTCTCTGGGCACCCTGTGCCAGCGCCTCAGCACCCTCACAGGGAAGAGCTTCTGCCTAAGAGCTCATCTCAGTCTCTCTTGTTTCTGTTTGAGCCCATCACCCCTTGTCCTGTCATTCCAGTCCTTGATGAGGAGTCCCTCCCCAGCATCCCTGTAGCCCCCTTCAGACACTGGAAGCTGCTATGAGGTTTCCATGCAGCTTTTCTTCTCCAGGCTGAACAGCCCCAATGTTCTCAGTCTGTCTCCATACGGGAGGTGATCCAGCCCCTGACCATCCTTGTGACCTCCTCTGGACCTGTTCTAACAGTTCCATGTCCTTCTTATGTTAGGGACATAATGCAATGCCTTACATAAACCAGCCTCTGCCTAAATCTTTGAGCAAATGGGGGCCTTTTTCAGTTCCATGTGTAGAGGAGGCCTCCCAGCTGGTGACCTCCAAAAAGCTGTCTTGACAAGGCTTAGATGCTTCTACTATTTGGAGTACTAGCAAACGCAGAAAGGGTCTTTTCTTCCTGCTGAAACCCTCCTGTTTGAAATGCCATAATAAAAACTGGACTTGCTAGGAAAAGATTAAGGGCAGGAGGGAAAAGGAACAAGTGTTATTCAGGGTATTTGTATGAATGGGTTAAATTGCCAAAACATTTGGAGCTTTTCTGAACACATGGCATATGTGGGTGGCTGTGTGGGAGTAATTTGGGAGTAAGGAAGGTTCTATTCTTGGATTACGTGCTGGAAAATCCTTAAAAAGGAGAAAACTCCACCAAAAATAATCCCTTTAAGTAGCTCTGTTTGGTTCAGTTCTAGCGAGAAGGCACATGGATACGAATTGATGCCTATTTCTTAGTCTCTTCCAAATACGGTGTGAGCCTCTTCCAGTGTTGGTGGCACCCACTGCTGTGTTGGTGGGAGGCCTTTGCTGAGTAGAGGACACTTCATTACTAGAGACTTCTGAAAAGGTTTCCAAACTGTGTGGTTCTTTCTCCAAGTGCAGTCCATGGCAGGTCCTTTGCTGGGGCAAGACTGGGGCTATCCGTGACAGTCTTCCTTTGCTCCTGTGTGTAGCTGTTACAGCCAATGAGCGTGGGACCTGGTGCTAGGGACGCAGAGGTCTCTGTTCAGGCAGAGGCTGTTCTCTCAGCACATCTGAAAATTGGATGTTGGTATGCGAATGCTTCATCCACTTCTTGCTGGTTGAGGTGTAAACCAGTTTGCCACCCACATTTGCCGTTTTCAGGCCCCTTCTGTGTCGCACTGAAAATGTCTGGCTGCTTGAAAACATGCAAGTGTGTACCTGGCAGACATCTACTACCCTGATTATGGCATTTCCCACTTACTGCTTATTCTGAGACTTCCATGAATGCAGGAATTACTTCCAAGTAATTCTGCTGATCTCTGTTGCTTTTTACCCCTATTGTTTCTTTTTGGTACAGTTTTATCTTGTGAGCCAGGAGAGGGGAGTGAGTATCTCTTATTCCATTGGTGCTGGTAGTTCACTACCCAGGCTTATGATCTTTTGCTCCTTAATTCCCTGGGCAGGCTCAAGGCTAACAGCTGTGTTTTTATGTTGTGCAGAGTAGTGGGAGATGAAATAAAGTCTTCTCTGCTGATACTACCTGTCTGTTCTGTTTCCAGGTGGAGGATGCACTGTCTTACCTTGACCAGGTGAAGCTGCAGTTTGGTAGCCAGCCACAGGTCTACAATGACTTCTTGGATATTATGAAGGAATTTAAATCTCAAAGGTAACAAGATGCAGTTTGCTTCTTCCTTCCAGGTAAAAAAGAGTGTTTGTGGGCATGAGAGCACAGAGCAGGAGCTAAACTCTCTTGTGTGTGCAGAAGAACACACCTTTTAGCGGTAGTGTAAAAGCAGTTGTTGAAAGTTAAATACATCCCTTTCTTTATACTAAATCTCTGTTTTGAGTGGGAGCTCACAGCTTCAGCCTTGATAGCTGATTCATCTGATTGTCTGCCTGTTAATAATGGTCAGACTGGGGAGCAGATCTCGTAGATACAGAATGCTGTCTTAATAAGATAATGTCATTCTTAAGTTCAGTAGCATATTCAGAGGAATCAGTTTTGGATTGTTTCATAGGTTAGAGGTGATAAGGCAGAAAATAGAAGGGAGGATTGCTGTGTGGAGAACTTGCTGTACCACTGAAAAGGTCTTGGAGGTTTGTGACGTTTCGCTGTTATTCCTTCTCCAGTATTGACACTCCAGGAGTGATCAGCCGCGTATCACAGCTCTTCAAGGGCCACCCAGACTTGATCATGGGTTTCAACACCTTCTTACCGCCTGGTTACAAGATTGAGGTGCAGACGAATGATATGGTGAATGTGACAACACCAGGGCAGGTTCACCAGATCCCCACTCATGGCTTGCAGCCTCAGCCGCAGCCCCAGCCACAGCATCAGTCACAACCTTCAGCGCAATCAACCCCAACACCAGCACAGCCAGCGCCACAGCCGCCTCCTGCCAAAATCAGTAAGGTGAGAGGCTTTGAGTGACGTACATTGATCACGGAGGGATCCTGCTGCCTCCAGCTGAACCTGGTGTGGAGCTAAAGAGCTTAAAAGGAATTTCTGTGCTGCTTTTCCATAGTATTTGTGAACCTGCATGTGTTGTGCTTCGCTGCTGGGTTAGTTTCTCCTTTACAGACTTCAAGATGCATCCTGGTTGGTTTGAGAGTGATTCAAATAAGCCACCTTAAGGTGGTTTGGAAATGCCTTGCTGCTTTCGGTGGGGAGCTGAAAGATGCTCAGAGCATCTGGTAAAATGTACATGCGTTATTCAGAGAGGGATCCAGCAGCCCCAGGAAAAAGGTCCCTGAAGTGTATTTGACTTTGCAAGAAGGGCTTCCTAGTTAAACCATTGGGCATGTGTTGAACTGCTTGCTTTTGTGAATGGTGTCTCAGAATAACTGAAGTCCCAAGAAATTCCCCGTAAAACAGAGGCTGTTAAAGGTGTTGCTCTTGGTAAGAAAGTGTGTGTGTGGTTTCAAATGCTTGGGGCAATTAAACCTTTAGAAAAGCTTCATTAGTTACTTGGTAGATTCTGCATTGCTTAAAGTGTAAATTGCTTTTACATTTGTAAAAGACTGTCTCAGCATCAGCTGGATGGGTGTGGGAGTTACTGGGGAAAATCCAAGTGCAAGAGTTCAGGCAAGATGACATGATGTTGCCTTTAGCTCTTGGTTTGTGCAGCTGAAACAGACCTTTCAGTAGCTTTTAGTTGTAATCCAGATGCTACTGTCCAAGAGATGTATTTTACATAATTGGAAACAGAACAGGATAATAGGCATTGAAGGAACTTAGTCTAGATTAAATACAATGTATTTTCGCCTGAAAATTAGGAAAGATTTGAGAACCTTATGGAGAGAGAGAATCCCCAAAGTTTCAAGGGTTAATCTCTAAACTGTACAGTTAGTTAACAATTGGCTGGAAAAGAGGAAAACAAAATGGGGGAACACGCAGTTAGAAAGCAGCAGGATTGAAAGTGTGGCAATGAGATGATATCTAGACAAACATTGGTGGGACTTGTCAACTCCTGTTCAGAAACAGCAAACAAAAGCATGCCAAAAGCTTTGCAAAGCTAAGGTGTTCCAGAATTAACTTCCCTATACCAGATTTCACTGCTTTTACCAAAGAGGTGAAGGAGTACATGCTGTCAGGGAACAGGTAGCAGTCTCTTCATCCCCAGGGGCTATGTGCTTTTCTCTCCATTGATATGCAAAAAGTTCAGCTGTTTTTGCTGAAACCTTCAAATGAACCTGAGGGCCAGTTAGATGATCAGGTGAGATTTCCTTACCAGGCAGCTGAAGTTGTAGGTAAGCAAGGCAGGGTCTTGTAACAGCAGTTTCTGCTTGGACAGCTACTAGGAAATGTTCAGCTTATGAAAGATAATGGTGACATTCTCTAGACCTGCAAAGTCAATACTTGTCAGTCGCAGTTAAAAAAGACCATTCTTTCAAGGAAGTGCAGTAAAAGTCATGCAGGGAGGAGGCTGGTTGGCTGGATGTGGTAGCAGATTTCATCCACTTGATATATTCCAGCTCAGAGGTATCTGTTGAACCCATGTTGTTCCACAGTTGGCGTTGGATACAGTTAAGTGCTGGGTTGTTTCCTCTGGATATGGTCTGTCAGTGGAGTAAAAGTGCCTTTATTCCAAACGTAAAGGAATCTGCTAATTCCTAACATGGCTTCTTTTCTTCTCAGCCATCTCAGTTGCAGGCACATACCCCCGCCAGCCAGCAAACTCCTCCGATTCCACCATACGCATCACCACGCTCGCCGCCGGTCCAACCTCACACGCCTGTGACAATCTCTCTGGGCACCACCCCATCCCTGCAGAACAATCAGCCTGTTGAGTTTAATCATGCCATCAACTATGTCAACAAGATCAAGAATCGGTTCCAGGGCCAGCCAGACATCTACAAAGCCTTCCTGGAGATCCTCCATACATATCAGGTGAGTGTTAACAGTGCAGATTTGAGTATGCGCATGGTTATTTCTCTTTCTTTGCCATGGGGAGCTAGCTGTCTGTCCAAGGCGTGTATTTGGGTCTTCTAGCACTAGCTAGCAAGCTGAGAATTCTTGCATAGTACTATGCTAAAAGTAAAGAAACCACTTAGTGTCCTACTAATTCAGGGCCAGATGGGTGTTTAGTATATATAAGCATATAAATATTTAGTGTGTACAAGAATAATACTGTTAATATGGCATACTAATATAGCATCAATACAGTATGATTCTTTACTGAAGATGCTGAGATCTTTGATGTTTCATTCTTTATACCACTGAAGGTTTGGGGTTTTTTCCCCTTTGTCACTTCTCTAGTTTATGCATCCATTCTTCTGATGCTTCTCCTCTTTTCCTGTGGCAGAAAGAGCAGCGCAATGCCAAGGAGGCAGGAGGTAACTACACACCAGCACTGACAGAACAGGAGGTGTACGCGCAGGTGGCTCGCCTCTTCAAGAACCAGGAGGATCTGCTCTCGGAGTTTGGGCAGTTCCTGCCTGATGCCAACAGCTCTGTGGTAAGTAGTCTTGGAGATCAGCTTGGAACTGAGATACCTAGTGGAGAACTGTTCTGTATGTAGAAAAACATGCTTTTGCTGTTTATTTTTTGGGATGTTTTTGGAGGTACCAGAGTAGGCTGGTGAAGGGCCTGGAGCACAAGTGTGATGAGGAGCAGCTGAGGGACCTGGGGGGGTTTAGTCTGGAGAAGAGAAGGATCAGGAGGGACGTTATTGCTGCCTACAACTGCCTGACAGGAGGTTCTGAGGTGGGGTCAATCTCTTCTCCCAAGTAGCAAGTGCCAGGACAAGAGGAAGTGGCCTCAAGCTGCACCAGGGGAGGTTTAGATGGAGCTGAGGGACAATTCCTTCCTCAGAGGGTGCTCAGGCATTGGAACTGCCCAGGGCAGTGCTGGAGTCACCGTCCCTGGGAGTGTTCACACACTGTGTAGCCGAGGCCCTCAGTGCCATGGGTTAGTGGTGGCCTTGGCAGTGCTGGGCAACAGTTGGACTTGATGAGCTTAAAGGTCTTTTCCAACCTCATTGATTCAGTGATTCTGTGATTTTATTTGCTGGAATGGGGTCAGGGTGATATATATTGTGTTTTCTGGCCATAACTTGTCTTCTGAATACAATTTCTTTGTCTAAAAGGGTTGTTCTAAGACTGCAGTAAGTGTAGTAAAATAAACTGGTCATCTAAAGCTAGGAGGAGCAGGCACATTTTTTTGCCTGGATGAGTGGAACTGAGCTCTAATGGACTTATGGGTTTGTCTCTAAATAAGCTATTGAGTAAGACAACTGCAGAGAAAGTGGAATCAGTAAGAAATGATCACGGTGGCACGGTGAAGAAGCCACAGCTCAACAACAAACAGCAAAGACCCAACCAGAATGGCTGTCAGATCCGACGGCACTCAGGAACTGGAGCAACCCCTCCGGTGAAGGTAAGAGTATGTGCTGCTTATTCAGCAGCCCTGGTATTCCCAGGAGGCTGTGACAGAGGTTTTTGGGATCTTTGTTGCACAGACTGCAGCTTGACAACACAGGAACTAGTGCCTGCCTTTAAAGGAAGCTTTTTGAAGTCGCTGTGTTGAAGCCAAAGGCTTTGTCTCTGATTTTCACAGACTGGTGGTATTACCTGTACCTGAGGGTGGTAATAGTTACTGTGCCGGGGAAAAGTAACTGTTGGGCTTGGGGGGAAATAGGGCCTTCGCCACTTTATTAAGACACTGCAGAATGCGGGGGATAGTTTTGTTGGTGCATAAAGCAGTGTTTGGTGGTGAGGGGGAGATGTGGGGTGTGGAGGCAAAAGTCTCCATAAAGGCACAAAATCAGTCCAGATTTGTAGTGATGTTTCCAAGGCATGCAGGGAGATAAGGGAAGGAACGATAAAGGTGCCTGTCAGATTTGTTGTAGCAGAACTTGGAGCAGATGCAGAGGAATCACATTTGCTCATCTTTCCTGTAATAAAGCTGATAGTACAATGATGGATGATTATTCTCTTAGAGTTTGCCCTTTTCAAGTGATGCATGTTTTGAGAGAGCAAGGCTTTGCAGTGTCATAAAGGTTGTCCTGTGGCCAGGTGGCTTAGTGTTTATGCATTGAGGAGAAGCTTGCCTGCTTTATTTGAAGGTTTTTTTTGTCTTGCTTTGTGATAAAAAGCTTTAGCAGGCATAACTGTATCATTTAATTCCAGTGATTTACTTCCCCTTCTGCCCTTTCTCCTCTTCAAATAAAGGGCAGCTAAATAAAACACATTCTGGAGGCAGCTTTTGGCCTTTTGGAGGATGCTGGTATGGGGAAAATAAAGGATCTTGTAGTGGAATAAAGAGAGGACAATAAATAGGGTATTTTGGGGAGGTGTAAGACTTAAAAGAACTGGGTATGGGGCAGGAGAAAACAGATTTGCTTTGGTGATTTCACAAAGTACTTGGAAAAAGGAGATACACTGTAGTGTGATTGTTGCAGCCAGCTGCTTACAGAACAGGATGCAACTGTGTATTAAAAATATTGGGAGTTATATGCTACTGATTAACCTTGGAGAGATTAACTTGTGACACACGCTTTCCTGCGAGTTCCCTTCCAAAACAAGGAGTCACCTGTCTTGGGTTTGAAAGCAGATGGAGGGGTCAGGCAGCCAGCACCTTTGAATGACAGATAATCAAAATACGGCAACGTGCTCTGCTGAAAACCCCCTTTTTTCCCCCCTCTTGCCTTTCTTTTTGTTAACAGAAGAAACCGAAGCTGCTTGGTTTAAAAGACCAGTCGTTGGCAGAAGCCAGCAAACATGGTGTGGGGACAGAATCTCTCTTCTTCGAGAAGGTGAGAAGCAAGATGCAGAGAAAGCCATCTCACATCACTGATTTATGTTCTCGGGGTGTATACACTCAGTTTCTGACATATGCAACCCTGATAATGTTTCTCAGCTTGACCTCAGATGTATTTTGCACCCTCCCAATCGAATCCACTGGGTTTGTTAAAAGGACTGTTGATCTTTTTTTACGTGGGTATTTTCTTTTCACCTTTATAAAACTCCAGTACCTGTGGTGTGGGGGCTCAGTTTACAAAGCAGCTGATTCACATTGACGTTGGACTTGGTTTTGTCCCGGAGAGCTGAATCTAATTAGTTGCACAGTGTTACCTGTTGCTGGTTTACCATATGGAGCAAGTGATGGATATGGGGGGATGTTTCCTTGGTGTCTTCCCGAAGCTGTCCCTACCTTTCCTTATGGCTCAGCAGGGACTCTATAGTGAACTTAAACAAGCCTTTTAAATAATATTCATGAGTCAATGGAAGTCTTGATTGCTCCCTGATGATGGGGTGCGTTTTGCAGCGTGCTGTAGGCCAGCTAATGGTAACTGGGAGCCAGCCTATTGTGTAGGTGTTAACATGAATAAACCTAGAAATCCCTGCTGTAGAATTGTAACTGTAATGCCAAATACCTTAATGATGATAGATCTCCATCTGATGTGTAGATGGTAACTGCTCTCCTGGGAAAGGTAATGGTGTTGGGATGAATCGTCTGGTTTCCTCGTGCTGTGAAGATACGGGTTTCAGGAGCTGGCTTCTCTGTGATAACCCAAGCTGTTAACACAGGCAGAAGCTGGAGCAATGTTACCCAGGGCATAACCTTGCACCCTACTTGCAATATTCTCTGGTGTTTAAAAGCAGCCTGGGTGGGTTTGTGGCACTGCAGCCGTAACTGATGTTATCCACAATCCCAGCATTTCCTAACGCAGCTGTTAGGGGTTCTCTGAGGGATTTTGTTCTTCACTTGCAACTCCTTTCTCCAGAGTAGTGCACTGGGCACTGATGTTGCAGGGCATGCCCAGCATGGGGATGGCTCACGTCAGTACCTGCCTGCCTGACCATGTGTATGAGACAAGTTAGTCTCTGTTCAACTCACTCTGTTCTGGTTCCATGTGTAATCTCTGTGCACTGGTGGGAAGCACAGTGTTGAATCCAGGTCTCCTGGCCAGTGATAGCATCCACAGCTTGATCTCACCCTGACAGCAACTGTTTTCCTCTTTCTTCCTCTCTGGCAGGTCCGCAAAGCTCTGCGGAGCACAGAAGCATACGAGAACTTCCTGCGCTGCCTGGTTATTTTCAACCAGGAGGTCATCTCCCGGGCTGAGCTCGTGCAGCTCGTCTCTCCCTTCCTGGGGTAAGTGGAGGGAAGTTTAGGCCACATGCTCTGTTTCTGTTGTGAAGCCAGGAAACAAGAGCTAACCTTTGTGATCGTTCAGGGAATGCATCTCGTGTGGTTGGGTGGCACAGAGGAGGATTACTGCTCTGAATGCTGGGTGGTGGTGGCTTAGACCACAAAATACACCTGAGGTGGAGTCCTGAGTTGCAGCTTCATCTGTGGTTGCTTGGCTTGACTTTTACCTGAGTAGGCTGCCACTGCTTAATGTCTGTCCACTAAATGACTGCACAAGTTGGCGGCATGTTCCCTCATCTTCTGCTGCCTGCAGCTCAGCCTGAGCATCACAAGTGTACGTGATGAGGTGCCATGTGCTGCTGTATGAGCAGGAAAATACTGGTAGTTCTTGGAAGCCCTTCAGTGTGCTGGTGTCACGTGCTTTAGGCTTTCAGACTTTACCTTTATTGGAGCAGGATAATAAGGGCCCTGCTTCAGTCTTCTGTCCAACTTTGCGTTCTTCTACGCCACTCTTTTCTATTCCTTATCCAAGGGGAGGTGAGAGTGAGATTCCCAGCTGTGTCTTGGCGTGCAGGCAGCGTTCAAGAGCGCTGCTGGTGCTGCTTGATGTGTCTTTCTTTCTCAGAAGAGCAAACAGAATTATTTAGCAGCCTGTTACTGCAGTCTCTTGCTCTGCTATCATGAATTATTTCATTTGAGAATAGATTTGACTGTCTACTTACATAGGAAATGTCCTCTTAAAAAGAGCACTGATATAAACCCACTAAAATATCCAGAAAGCAGCTGAATTCTGTTGTGAAGCAAAAAAAAAAAAGTGGTCAGGAACACTATAGTTTAAATAGGAATTAAGACTTACATAATTGCCAGTAGTGTAGGGAACAAGTCTATATTAATCAGCTAAACCAAATGAATAGCCTCCCATCAACTTTGGGCAGCAAGATTAATGTTCCTTCTTCCTGTGAATTGAGTTCTTGGTTCTAAGGGAGGAGGCAATAGCGACATAAATTGGGTTCAGAACCCCATTACACTAGCTGCTGTGCAAAGAAACTGCCCCAAGGAGCTTTCACTCCCTCTATAGCTCTGCTGGAATTGGTCAGGCATCAGCAGGATGCCACCTGTAGCTAGGAAAGGTGAAATATTTCACAGAAACCCCTGGATATCTCCCATCTAGTGTCTGTGCTCCCAGCTGTAAGAGTGAATGTCTGTATTGGGAAAGGTCTAATATAGTTTTCCTATTCTGGAGGCAGACCTTACTGTCTGTCATGTAATGAAAAGGCAATAAATGAGCAGTGATTGAATTAGCTTCAGTACCAGGTTCAATTCCTCGTATTGCTGGAGCTTTGCATGAGATAAGAGGAGTTGAATAGATGCAGTATTTTAGACTAATAAATTCTTCAGAAAGCTTTTCTCTACAAACAGGCACACTTGGGCCTTGCAGGCAAAGGCTTCCTCATTATTTGTGCTGGCATGTGTACTGTGGGGAGGCAGCGTTGGTCGAAGCAATTGCTCAGCACTGAACCTTCTTGCCATGCAGTCAGAGAATCACTTTTCAGTTTCCTCTTGCTGCTTTGGGAAAGGAAAGGTCTGATTAAAGGTTAAAAACATTTGCAAACAGCTAGGAATGTGGCTTGGGTTTGCTGCTGGGATACATTGGGAGACCCAGATGAGACCTTGGAACAAGTTCTGCCTCTGCAGTGACAGCTTTGGCTGCTCTTCCTTGTCACTTGTCTTGTGGGGACTGTACCCACTAGGCACGTGGGCGATGTATCAGTGCTTGTCTGCATTCCTGTCAGTATGAAGGGACAATCCTAGAGCACCTTAGTTGCACTGAGAGCAGTCCACCACCTGATCAACAAAACTCAGTGTCCTTGCCCATGGCAGAGGGCTTGGAACTGGGTGATCTTTAAGGTCCCTTGCAACCCAAACCATTCCATGATTCCTGTTTGATCAGGCTCTGTGGAAGTGGGATTGAGCAGAGAAGGGTCCTCACTCACCAGACTGGTAATTCAGAGGGTCTTCTTGGACACAGTCTGGTTGTAACAATCAATTCCAACCTCAGCATCACAGCTCAGTACTGCTTAATTTCTACTTAGCCAGTTTTTTGACTTCATTCATTTTATTTTCAGGAAATTCCCAGAATTGTTCACTTGGTTTAAAAACTTCCTGGGGTATAAAGAGTCTGTTCACATGGAGACGTATCCAAAGGAGCGGGCTACCGAGGGAATTGCCATGGAGATAGACTATGCCTCCTGTAAAAGACTGGGCTCCAGCTACCGAGCCTTACCCAAGAGCTACCAGCAACCCAAGTGCACGGGGCGGACTCCACTGTGTAAAGAGGTAAGATGCTCTTCTCAAAGGGATGGAGCAAGGGCAAGCGGAACAGAACAGGATGAGGGATTTATTTGGCATCCCTATGGGATGCTGAAAAGCTTTCTGGGGATGTTAGGGCACGTCTGCTCTTGTGCAGCAGAGTTGTGCTGCTGCCTGCTTCACAATGAGCTGAGCCCTGCCGCTTCTGCACCCACGTCTTGGCTCAGGATCACCATGGTACGTGTCAGAACCCAAGGTGAGTGCACCCAAGGTGGGTAGTGTTCCTGGTGGCAAGGGAGCACTTGGCACTCCTGCCAGCACCTGGATCCTGTCCAGAAGCTATTGCACAGGAGGAAGTGTGAGTCTAGGAATGGGTTATGCTGGAAGCTGGCTGGGAGTTGTGATCCCCACCTGGCTTCGATGGTTGGCATCAGCTCTTCCCCAGTGGTGCTTGTGAAAGAGCAGCTGGAAAAAACCCCACTGAATAGTGGTGATCTTTACCCACTTAAATCAAATGTAGGGGCATTAGATGTGTATGATGGTTTAGGTAACTGTGTCACCTATGTGGGAAGAACATTAAGATTACAGACTTAAACACAAAGTAGGAAATGACAGAACTAATTTTCTGTGCGGTCTTAATGTGATCTCAGGGATCTTTTACAAGGTGGCATGTAATTCAGGATTATGGCTACGTTTTTACCCCAATTCCCTCTGGTCTGCTTCAGAATTGTCTCTAGTTCAACTTGGAAAGAAAATCATACTTTCTGTAGACACATTCTCCCTCACATGCTGCTTCTTTCTACCTGGAATGCTAAGATGACCTCTTGTCTTGAGAACCAGTGCATTCCTTCAGGAAATAGGCTCCCTACAGGGAGCCAGCCTTCTTGGTCAAGAGTCAAAGCTGGTCTCCTGCAGGATCAGATGTACTCATTGAGCCTTTGATGTGTTGTAATGGCCTTTTGCTCAAACTGGGGATGGTGCTAGCTGGTCCTGTTCCTTCACTGGTGTGGAAGGTAATGTTTTGGAGGTGAGTGAGCAGGACTCTTGCTGAAGGCCAGTTAGTAAACATGCTGCTTAAGAGCATTCACTGGAGGAGGGGAGAGCACCAGCAATCCTTCCCTTCCCTGGGTGCCTGCAGACCACAAATAGCGAGAGGATGCTGTTTGGGAACATCACAGGTTTTGTGTTCTTACACTTCTTGAGAGATGAGGAGGACAAATGTGGGCGTCCAAGTCATGCCATTACCAGTGGTGATAGGTGTTCAGCTGGGCTGGGGGCAGGATAGCGAAAACAACCTGGGGAAAAGAGGGTTGCAGGCTTCTCATCTAAGTCCTAACACGTCTCTCAAAAGTGTCTCATGTGATGCAGCTCCAAACTTCTCTTCCTGTGAGAATCCAATGACTCAGTTGCTCAGGCTTTGGGTTTAAGAAGGGCCTGACTTTCAAGCCTGCTTGCCAAAATCCCTGCGTCTTTGCCTTTGGCCTCGTTGGTTTTTGAATGTTCTGTTCCTGTTTTGGAGGTGGTGAAAGCTGCAGGTGCTCAGCTGCTTTGTCAAGAAAGGGGTTGCTGGGGTATGGATTTCTACTGCAAATTAGCCTTATTTGGAGGCAGAAACCACATAGTGTCTGACAGTCAGACCTGACGCAGTGACCACCCTGTGAACGGCGATGGTGAATCACACACACCATGAACCAGCTGCTTGCAGCTGACTAATCTGAAGGAACAGAAAAGCTCCTTTCACCTTTCTTTTTCCCTTCCTTGGCAAGTGTTTTCTCCCAGCTCCAGCTAATGAGTTTTTCTGGCTGCCTGGATGTTCTCGCTGTTGGAGGTGGCCCTGTGGATTTGGAAGGGGCACAGAATGTTTCCGATGGGGAAATTAGATCCATTACTCTTGTTTCCCCTGTCTCCCTCCAAGGTTTTGAATGACACTTGGGTATCCTTCCCATCCTGGTCTGAAGACTCCACATTTGTGAGCTCCAAAAAGACGCAATATGAGGAGCACATCTATAGGTGTGAGGATGAGCGTTTCGAGGTAAGTTGGTTTTTCTTGATTCACGTCTTGGCAAGCTGCAAACTTTTAATGATCTTGATATAATTCTACCCTTACTCATACCCCAAATCTGTTTTCATTGTGCCTGTCACGCGTTTTTCAGCATAAAAGCTTGTGTTCTGTTAATGCAAGAAGCAGCTCCAAGCTGCTACCCCTGCCCCTCACTTTGTGTGCAGAGCTCCTTCACACTGCTCCAGATGAAACTGTTCAATGATCAGTATGTAATCGATGCATCTTTTCCATTCTCACTGCCCGCGTCATGCATGAGAGCGTGTAATAATCTGAAAAGCAATGCATTCAGGATGTTAAATGATTGACATCTTGAAGCAGAAGTTACCTTGTCAACTGCCTGAATACGCTCAGATTTGATGTGTCCTTTTGTAGAGTAACTGTCAATTGTGTTCTGTTCCCAGGTGGAAAATGTAATTTCCAAACAGTGTCATTCTGGTAGCCTTTAAATTCTTAGGCAGTATTACCTAGGTAGCAGATAAAATAGAATGGGATTATTTTAGAGCAGCCAAACATGGGAAGCACTGCTCGTGTACACCTTGTTAAACATGCCTGGCTTCTTGTTTCACGTCACTTCAACGTTAGCCTCTGTGAAGTATCCTGTTTTGTCTGTTCAATGATGGCTAATGCACCGTTCCCTGCAGCTGGATGTTGTCTTGGAGACCAACCTGGCAACGATCCGTGTCCTTGAGGCAGTCCAGAAGAAACTCTCTCGCTTGTCTGCCGAGGAGCAGGCCAAATTCCGGCTGGACAACACCCTGGGTGGCACCTCAGAGGTGATCCACCGCAAGGCTCTCCAGAGGATATATGCTGACAAAGCAGCTGACATCATTGATGGACTTCGGAAGAACCCATCTGTGGCTGTTCCCATCGTACTGAAAAGGTACTGACTGCTCAGCACCCTGCCCAGGGGCTCTGCCTGAGGGGAATGTGCCAGATGTGGTCCATATTGACATAAAAGTACCTAATTTCTGTCCCTAAAGGCTGCGACCTCCAGAAGGCTGTAAATTAAGTGTATTTTATGCTCTGGTCTGTTGCTGTATTTCATTATAACCACTTAGAAAGGGGGAATTGCCCTTCTGAAACAAAAACCTTAAAGCTCATCTGGAGGGTTGGAGAGCTTCTGTTGTCTCCTCTTAAACCTTGTTTCTTCCCTGTTGTCAGCATCATGTGTAAGACAAGGAAAGTGTGTACTGTATGGGTTGTTCCAGGACTAATTTGATTCCATCTCAAACCCTATGGCTGTGGGTTCAGATTGTGGTGGCTGTGCTACCCTTAGGTTCCCAGGCTGGTTTCTCTTGTCAATCTCCCCTTTCTTGGTCAAGAAAATGCAGTGGGTGCTGCAACTCCTTGAGGAAGCTCGAGGAGATGTGTAAGCAGGAGGTGCTCCTGCCTGGCCACTTCTCAATTCCATGGGGCTGTTGGTCCTGTGTATCTGGGAGCTGGGGGTGACAGCCTTGTCCAGGATCTTGAGCTGCATCAGGGGTGCTTTGCTTGAGCTGCTGAGTGGAGGTTCAGGAGTCCGTGCCTGGAAGCTGAGGTGTCCATGCTGCAAGTGAATGACTTTATTAATCATCCAAACTAAGCTGCTCCTTTTCAACAGCTGGAGCTACATGACTTCCTGGGGGGTGTCCAAGACACCTGGGCTACCTCTGTGGCACTCTTATCCCTTCTCCCTTCTGCAGACAGTGGGGCTGGGAGGAGGACACTTAAGCCCTGGCTGTCCTGGCATGCCAAAAGTTTTTCCTTGTATGTTCAGAGTAGACCTCTTAGCTCACCTTTGTTTTCTTGATCCCAGGTTAAAGATGAAAGAGGAAGAGTGGCGAGAAGCCCAGAGAGGATTTAATAAAGTCTGGCGGGAGCAGAATGAGAAGTATTACCTGAAATCCTTGGACCACCAGGGCATCAACTTCAAGCAGAATGATACCAAGGTCCTGAGGTCAAAGAGTCTCCTCAATGAGATTGAAAGCATCTATGATGAGGTGAGACAGTCCCTCAAGCTTATGCACTTTGCAAGTGCAGTTTCAGTTTCTGTTCCTCACTGCTCAATGCTGGTGGCACAGACTCACTCTCGGAGCTTTCTGAAAAGGTCTTGGGTGGAAAGAAGTGTTTGGGTTTCATCTTTGTGCTGTGTGTTTCTCATCTGTAGAGGCAAGAGCAGGCTTCAGAAGACAATGCTGGAGTCCCCACAGGCCCACACCTATCACTAGCCTATGAAGACAAGCAGATCCTGGAGGATGCTGCTTCTCTCATCATCCACCATGTGAAGCGGCAGACGGGCATCCAGAAAGAGGACAAGTACAAAATCAAGCAGATCATGTATCACTTCATTCCAGACCTGCTGTTTGCTCAGCGAGGTGAACTCTCGGATGTAGAAGAGGAAGAAGAAGAGGAAATGGATGTGGACGAAGCTACTGGGGCTGCAAAAAAGCACAATGGTGTTGGGGGCAGTCCTCCCAAAACCAAGCTGATGTTCAACAACACAACAGCTCAGAAGCTGCGGGGCATGGATGAGGTCTACAACCTCTTCTACGTGAACAGCAACTGGTACATATTCATGCGGCTGCATCAGATCCTGTGTTTGAGGCTGCTGAGGATCTGCACCCAGGCCGAGCGGCAGATTGAAGAGGAGACACGGGAAAGGGAGTGGGAGAGGGAAGTGCTGGGCATAAAGCGAGACAAGAGCGACAGTCCTGCCATCCAGCTGCGACTGAAGGAGCCGAGTGAGTGCCTCTGGTGGGAGGGAGCTGGGGAAGGAAGATGCTTCTATTTGTAGCACACTGACAGGGCTTGTTTGGTGTCTTCAGTCTTATATGTCTAAAAGACTTAACCTCATAGAGGAGGCTACACTGGAAAGCACATGGGGATTGTAGTGATAGGACAAGAGATACCAGGTTCAAGCTTAAACAGGGAAAGTTCAGATTGGATATGTGGAAGTAGTTCTTCCCTGTGAGGGTGGTGAGGTGCTGGCACAGGGTGCCCAGAGAAGTGGTAAATCCATGGCAGTGTTCAAGGCCAGGTTGGGCAGGGCTTTGCGCAACATGGTCTAGTGTGAAGTGTCCCTGCCCATGGCAGCGGTTGGAACTGGATGATCTTAAGGTCCTCTCCAACCCAAACCAGTCTGTGACTCTGTAATATGATTATGAAAGTACACATGGCCTTAAAAGTACTCTCAATGTCTAATGCACACATTTAAGCCTATTCCAGTACCTCTTCAACTTGAAAGGTAGTCTGAGGACCAAACCTCGAAGCAGCCCTCCCTAGGGGCAGTGTGTTCATGTCTCCCATTCTCTCCTCTTGCAGTGGACATCGATGTGGAGGATTATTACCCAGCCTTCCTGGACATGGTGCGCAACCTGCTGGATGGGAACATGGACTCATCGCAGTATGAGGACTCCTTGCGTGAAATGTTCACCATCCATGCCTACATCGCCTTCACCATGGACAAATTGATCCAGAGCATTGTTCGACAGGTGACTGCCAGCAAAACCTGGAGGAGGGGTGCTCTAGGGTGGAGAAAGGAGCCGAGTCGTTGGCTGCAGTGAAAGCCTGTAGGGGAGAGGGAGTGTTGTATGCCTAAATGGGGAGTTTTGGGGGTAAGCAGGTAAATCCTGGGTGTTTGTTAACTCTGCTGTAAGACTGACATAAAGAGATGTGATAAGAGACTCCTTCGAGTCCAGAGGGGCTCATGGAGATGCTGCGAGGGCTGAGCAGCTCTCCTCTGGAGCCAGGCTGAGGGAGCTGGGCTGGTTCAGCCTGGAGAAGAGAAGGCTCCTTAAGGGGAGACCCCACAGCAGCTCCAGTGCCTAAAGGGGCTACAGGAAACCTGCAGGAGGGCTTTGGACAAGGGCCTGTAGGGACAGGACAAGGGGAATGGCTTTAACCTGCAGAGGGGAGACTGAGATGAGCTCTTAGGCAGAAGCTGTTCCCTGTGAGGGTGCTGAGGCGCTGGCACAGGGTGCCCAGAGGAGCTGTGGCTGCCCCATCCCTGGCAGTGTTCAAGGCCAGGTTGGACACAGGGGCTTGGAGCAAGCTGCTCTAGAGGAAGGTGTCCCTGCCTGTGGCAGGGGTGGGAGCTGGGTGAGCTTTAGGGTGCATTCAACCCAAGCCAGTCTGGAATTCTATGAAAACATAATTTCTGCTGTATTTATACTATTGAGACTATCCTCTCTGAGTGTGTATTTTCCCTTTGTTTTCCTGAAGTTTTAGGATAGAAATATTCTACTTTAAAGTGTCTCCAGAACTAATCTTGCTCTAGCTCTGAAAAGGAATGAAATGACATCAAAAAATTTCTTTCCTTTTCACCAGTGCTGTAGGAGCAGCCTCTTCTAAACAGCTTTGTCTCTTTTATCTGCCTGTTTGAGTAGCTCATTTTGGCTGTTAAATTCTAGTCCTTTTATTGAGCTAGTAGGCAGAATGTGTGACCGAGGGAAAAATTCTCCATGTGCCTTTTCGTAGCCTGAAGAACAAAAACAAGACACAAGGGGCTGGAAGTCGAATGGCTTGAAAAGGGCTTGCCTCTTTCAGAAGAGTAGATCTGCTTTTCAGAAGCCCTCTGCTTTCAGTCCAGACACCATCTGGATTCAGAAGGCAGTTGAGCAACTTTTGATTTTTAAACTTGCGTAAAATAAGGATTTGATACTAAATTGCTCACCCCTTTCTTCAGCCACAGCAGCAGTCCCTTGCTAAGGCAGGGATACACTGTGTCACTGTGCTCTAGCCCTTCCTCCCCTGGGCATGTAGCAGATTCCCTGACAAACGCCTTCCTCGTGTTCTTCCTTTTTGCAGCTCCAGCACATAGTGAGCGATGAGATTTGTGTGCAGGTAACAGACCTCTACCTGTCAGAGAACAACAATGGAGCAACAGGAGGTCTTCTCGCTTCTCAGTCTTCTCGTAGCCTTCTGGAGGCCGCCTACCAGCGCAAAGCAGAGCAGCTCATGTCAGAGGAGAACTGCTTCAAGGTACAGCCAGGCTGTGAACCATGGCATAAAAGCAACAAGCAGTGAGGGGGATGCCTTGTAATAAGGGAGAGGCACAGTCCTTTACAAAGGAGCTTTGTTTAGCATCAAGGGTGCTGAGGACTTTTCTGTTGCTGTGAAGTTGAAAGTGTTGGTGGCACATTGTTGGGGTTTAAGCCCAACTGGCAACTGGAACCACACAGCCACTTGCTTGCTGCTCCCCTGATGGGATGGGGAGAGAATCACAGAGTAAAAGTGAGAAAACACAGGGGTTGAGATAAGGACGGTTTAACAGGTAAAGCAGAAGCTGCACATGCACAACAAACAAACCAAGGAATTCATTCACCACTTCCCATCAACGGCCACTCCAGGACAGCAGGGCTTCATTACACATCACAGTGACTCGGGGAGACAAAGCACCATCACTCCCTATGTTTTCCTCTCTTTTCTCCCCCCAGCTTTATATGCTGAGCATTATGCTATATGGTGTAGGATATCCTTTGGGTCAGTTGAGGTCAGCTCTTCCCGGCTGTGTCCCCTCCCAACTTCTTGTTTACTTTCATCCTCCTCGCTGGTGAAATCCAAAATGTAGCCCCATCCCTACCTACTGTGAAGAAAACTGGCTTCGTCCCAGCCAAACCCAGCACACGGCTTTTGGCACATATGATAATGCCTATTAAAGGCCCCTCAGAAATGAGCTTTCAAGGAGAACTACATTTCCTGGAACAGCAGTGAATACCCCTTGTGCCTTACAACGTCCTTGGGGTGTTACCGTATTGACTCCTTCGCTGTCACTGGTTTTCATTTGTTAGTTCAGACTCTCCCATTTCTCTTGTGTCTCAATCTTTTTGTCAGCTGTGGGGAGAGCTGTGAGTACTGACAGGGCATTAAATCATTGCTGACTGCATCTGTTGCTAAACAAACCCAGTGCACTGTGCTAATCAAATCCATACTTCTATGCCTGAGGTGCAGGAAGTGGTCAGGCCCTTTCTGAGCAACTTAAAGTACTTTGGATAAAAGCCTGTGTGTATGATCTCTCTTCCCTTGCCCTCAAACTTATTTTGGGGGCTGAAGAAGGACCAAAACCAACAACAAACAGAAAGCTTTGCCATCTTTTGGTCCCTCAAAGGTTGTGCAGTTTGGGCAGGGTTTTGCCTGGGCTCTCCGGGCACAGATTTCTGCTGTCTAACTATGCCAACTTGCTTCATTCTCCCTTTGCCCCAGTGGGAAGTGGAGGTTGTTTCTTTTGATTGAAACCCCTCCTGAAGCCTCTTCTGCCTTTTCTTTGTAGCTGATGTTCATTCAGAGCAGAGGTCAAGTTCAGTTAACCATTGAACTGCTGGATACAGAAGAGGAGAACTCTGATGACCCTGTAGAAGCAGAGGTAAGAGCAGCTTGTACAGAGAGCTGTGATGTTCAGTTGGCTGTTGTGTGGTCCATTAGCACAAGATAAAGAAACACCAAGGACACGCCATAAAGCTTTCAGTTGTGTGAGTAGCCAAATCCTTCTTGATTTTGTATTAGAAAGCCCTCAAAACCATACAGAGAAACACTGTACCTGCCTTTTTGGCGATTAGATGCACAGAGCCTTGCGTTCACATATGTGACTTTCACCTCACATTGGCTGGTGAGAAGGCAGTGGCTGACGTGTGCTCTGTGCTCATTTGCAGCGCTGGTCAGACTACGTGGAGCGGTACGTCAACTCGGATTCTACCTCCCCTGAGCTCCGGGAGCACCTGGCCCAGAAACCAGTCTTCCTGCCAAGGTAAGTGGCCAGGCTGGGCTGCAGACCCTACCTGATGGCCTCAGAGGGCAGAGCTGGGCTCTCAGTCTCGCCTGCATCTTAATGCTAAAGCTGGTGGCTCGCCAAATGGGAGTTTTGGCAGTCCTGCCTCGACTTACAGTAACCATCTACTTAAAAACAGTGGGTGCCACGTCAAGGCTTTTCATGAGCAAGGAGTTGATGGCACAATAGTCATAGCTTCAGAAACAAGAGAAACCCAGTGGGCTGACTCATTGTAAGGGTCTGAGCCTGAATGAGGGTGACCACTAATCCCAAGAGGGGTTCTCTGGTCTGCAGGAATCTCAGGCGGATCCGTAAGTGTCAGCGCGGTCGGGAGCAACAAGAGAAGGAAGGGAAGGAGGGAAACAGTAAGAAGTCCATGGAGAACGTGGAGAGCTTGGACAAGCTGGAGTGTAAATTCAAACTGAACTCCTATAAGATGGTGTACGTGATCAAATCGGAGGATTACATGTACAGGAGGACCGCTCTGCTGCGAGCTCAGCAGGTAGGAGCAAGCAGAGTTACTCAGATATGCTTTTGGTTCTCTATGCCAAAAGTAATTGCTGGGGTAAGGGAAGGAGGGAGGTGGCTGGGATGCTATGGGAGGGAAGTGTTGGCTCTTTGGCTGTTCTTGAGCTGTAAAGGTTGGGGTTTGTTCAACGTGAAAGCAGCCCCTAACTCCAGATTGGTCAAATTCAGCTGGGGAATGCTTTGGTCTTCTGAATGCTTTGACACTGGGTGACTTGTCTCATTCCACGGGAATTTTTCCATCCAGTAGAGAAAAGCAGGGAGCTTTAACAGCAAACTCCAGTTCTAGTCTGACTGTTTCAACTTCAGATTTGCAATCCTTGGCTCTAAGTTTATTATAATCTATTTAAAACACAACATTAAGCAGAACGCTGCTGCTTAAAATGTAAAAGAAAGTGAAACCTGCCAGATCCAGGCTAAATTACTGACTTAAGCAGCCAGAAGCAGAGGTACCTGGGGCTCTGTCAGCAGGAGTCTCTTCTGCAGCTGCACAGGTTGCTTTCAGTTGATAAATCACTTGCTTTCTGAGCAAACTACTGACCACTGAGAACACTGGGAGCTGAGGGAGTGGGAGCCGTGCCCTGCTTCCTGCCTTGTAAATCATCCTTCACAGCTCCCTTTCAGTCATGCATTTAGACTTCTAAAACAACGGCTCGCCATCTGTTTCTTGCTAATGAAATACAAATAATGGGTTCTTTTCGTTAGGTGCAAAGTGATTTTGTTAAACTGGCATTCACACCAGATGAGAGTGTTTTCTGTCAGTGGTGACTCCTTGAAATGCTGATGCTGAGGAGTTTGATTTAATCCCATCCCTCCCATTCAGCTGGCACAAACCTCCAGTGTTTTTCACACAGAAGCTGAACATAAATCAAATTATTGAGCTGTTAAATATAGAGCACAGCCCCTCAGTTATTGAAGGAGCTGCAGAAAGGAGCTTCACTGAACTACATAGCTGTTGGATTTAACAGTTAACACTGAGATGCGGTCAGTCTTTGGGAGAAGAAGAAAACAAATAGCAAAATACATAGTTTTAATCTGGAGGCTTATAAATTTTAAATTTAATAGAATCATACAATAGTTAGGGTTGGAAAGGACCTCAAGATCATCGAGTTCCAACCCCCCTGCCATGGGCAGGGACACCTCCCACTAAACCATGCCACCCAAGGCTATGTCCAGCCCCACCTTGAACGCCACCAGGGATGAAGCATCCACAACTTCCCTGGGCAACCCATTCCAGGGCCTCACCACCCTCACAGTAAAGAATTTCTTCCTCATATCCAATCTAAACCTCCCCTGTTTAAGTTTAAACCCATTACCCCTTGTCCTCTCACCACAGTCCCTAATGAAGAGTCCCTCCCCAGCATCCCTATAGGCCCCCTTCAGGTATTGGAAGGCTGCTCTGAGGTCTCCACGCAGCCTTCTCTTCTCCAGGCTGAACAGCCCCAATTTTCTCAGCCTATCTTCATACGAGAGGTGCTCCAGTCCCCTGATCATCCTCGTGGCCTCCTCTGCACTTGTTCTAACAGTTCCATGTCCTTTTTATGTTGAGGACCCCAGAACTGCACACAATACTCCAAGTGAGGTCTCACGAGAGCAGAGTAAAGGGGCAGGAGCACCTCCCTCGACCTGCTGGTCACACTCCTTTTGATGCAGCCCAGGATACGGTTGGCTTTCTGGGCTGCAAGCACACACTGCCGGCTCATGTTCATTTTTTCATCAACCCACACCCCCAAGTCCTTCTCCGCAGGGCTGCTCTGAATATAAATTATAATCTGGAGGTATATTTGCTGGTTTCAGTTATGACTGTAGTCATGGCTTTAAACCAGCTCTCCTGATCTTGCATTCCTTAAGCAGATGCTCTCACTCAACAATGGGAGCACTTTTTCCCCTCCTGATGCTTCTGCTTAAGTGAGTGGTTCTCAAACCTTTTACACCTGATCTGGTTCTTAACTTTTCATAGCAGGTAGGTCCCCACATGTCAGCATATTGAGTTTGCTCTCCCTTGGGACCCTGCCCCCCTGTGGAGAACTGGAGGCTGCCCCTGAAGAGAGCAGGGCTGACCTGTGCCAGGCTCTTCCTTGAGGAGGAGGAGGTGGTGGCAGCATCTTTTAGGCAATGCAGAAGGGACTCAGCACTGGGCATGCAGCTCATGAGCTCCCACAGGTTATGTTTGGTGTCCACAGCCTGAAAGCTTAAAGCTTTTGGTAATTATGAGTTCATTCTGTCACTGTCATTGCCCTGAGAGGGGCTGATACCAGAGCTTTTCCTCTGCCATTAGCCAGGGCTGGTGTGTGGCTGTTGATCCCCTCAGCTGTGTCACAGTTTGGGGACTCAATGCTGCCTTTTCCTAATCCCTGTTCCTATTTCTGTAGTCCCATGAAAGAGTGAGCAAGCGGCTGCACCAGCGGTTCCAGGCCTGGGTGGACAAATGGACCAAGGAGCATGTGCCCCGCGAAATGGCAGCCGAGACAAACAAATGGCTCATGGGCGAAGGGTTGGAGGGGTTGGTGCCCTGCACCACCACGTGTGACACAGAGACCCTGCACTTTGTGAGCATTAACAAGTACCGCGTCAAATACGGCACGATATTCAAGACACCCTAAAGCTCCCCCCGGGGCGAGGGAAGAGCCCGGGAGCGGTGTGTGTGTGTGCGCGCGCATCAAGGAAAAGGAGGAAGACGCCTTCCTCCCCTCACTGTGTATCTCCGTAACATGGCCACTTGACTAGTGCGTGGCTGGTACACCCTGTCACCAGCGGGATTCCCTGTGGGGACGCAGATTTCCGCCGGCCCTTGGACTCGGGCCCGTGTCCCCCGAGGGCGGGAAGGACCCTTCTCTGAACTGAGCCATCCCAGAGAAACACAACGAGCTCGTACACACCAGCAGTGTTGAGGCTTTGACTCCCTGCAGGCCCTGAGCGCCGAGGGAAGAGACCTGGAGGCTTCTCTAGCACCGGACCGCTTGGATGTGTCCTGAAATCCCTCCCAGGTGCCTGTCCTGACCGGCTTCCCCTCCCGTTGGGCGGCCTGATGGCACCTCCAGAGCGGAGCCTGGGTTCTCTGCCTCCCTCTCGTCCCTCCGGGCTGGGCTCGCCCTGTGCAGATCGGTCTGTCCTTTCTAGTGCCAGTGGAACTGTTTGGTTTTGGTTTGTATTTCATTTGGGGGGAGGGGGGTTATTTTTTGTACCTGCTTGTTTACTAGTCTCTCCTAGTGCCATGCACCAGCTTTTCACACATGTGTCCGTACACACACACAAGAGAACAACACGATTTTAACATGTTCCCCTCCTTTTTTCCTTTTTTCTTTTTCTTTTTTTTTGTAAATAAATGTACAAATTGTCAATTTGTTTTTTTTTTTTTGTTTGTTTGTTTGTTTTTTCTGTTGGGTTTTTTGGCTTGTTTGTTTTGTTTTGTTTTTTTATTAAAGGAAGTATGCTTGATGTGCTAGCGTAACTGTACTAGCTTCTTGTGTACCATAGTACCGGGTGGCTTGAGACTTAGTACTGACAGACCAATGGAGACATTTATTACACTTTTTACCAAAGGGAGTTATCATTGTAGTGCTTTTGTGTGGAAACTTTTTCTCCTCTTTTTTTTCCCTCTTCTTTTTCTTTTTCTTTTTGTAAATAAAACCCATGTCTTTGTTCTTAACTGGAAGAAGACAATCGCTCACCTCCAGCCCTGTTCTTGGTCTGAAAGGCACCGTGCAGCACGCAGCATTTGGGATGGGGAAGGGGAAGAAGGGGGGAACATCCCATCATTTCATATGATTGACCTCACAAACCCAGAGGGAAAAGCAGATGCAGTGTGTGTGCTTTGTGGTATAAGCAGCCTGTTAAGATATATAAATGTATAGTATATGATTTTAAGTTCTTTTAATTTTTGTTGTATCCTGGTGGATCATTTGTACCCACCTCATCTTCCAGCTCCAAGGACCTTCGCTTTTGGGAAGTGTTGCTGAGCTACTTAGCTGAGGTTGATGGTGCTGATGGATTTTTCCCTCTCAAGGTTGGAGAACACAACACCTCAAGTACCAAACCAGTACTGGCTCGAGCTGCTCTGCGTGTGTGTTTGTGTGTGTGTACAAGAGGAGGGCACGGGGAGGGTCTCCGTGCATTTTGCTGATGAAATCCACATCTGGGATATATATTTTTCTAAGTAGAGAAGTTTAGTGCTGGCAGATGTTTAAAACAAGGGAGGAAGTCTCATTCTAAAGAATAAGAAGTCGGCATGGACTTCGTAATCCACAGCAGACACAACTGCACTGTCTCTCCTCCTCAAAGGAGGCAGCTTTCCTTGCACAAACCCGTGCTGCCAATCCTGGAATTCCATTGTCCCTGGCTTGGGGAGCCTCGGGAAGGGCTTTGCTGCCCTTACACCTCTCCCAGGGCTCTCACCTGGGGTTATTTTCCCCCTTCGAGGCAGCAGATCATCTCCTAGCACCGGAGCTCCCCATCATCATCCCACAGGCACCAGAGCTGGGGAGCGTAGCGGGGGATGTGGGCGCCACTACTCGTTGGCAGCCAATGTACAGCAGGCACATCCTGAACCGGAGCCTCCTATGTAGAGAGGGAAGCGCCCAGTGGGGAGCAGCCACAACGTGCCAGCAATAAACTCCCCTCCTTTGCTGTAACAGGCAGGAAGGGCTCTCCCGTTCCAGACGTTCCCTGCTCTCTATTCCCCCCCGTCTTTTCTATCCCCGGCTGTGCGCTGGAGGTGATGTGGAGGTGACGATCCTGCTTGTCCCAGGCGCCAGTGCCTGCACGTGGCGGGGACACCCTCCCTTAGTCCGTCCCACACCCCAGCCCTGCTCCAGCCTGTACCATAGCAGAGCTTTGCTTCTCCTTTTGCTCTTTTCTTTCTTCTTTTAACTTGCTTTTTGTACTCTGTCCCGTGACCTCGGCCCCTACCCGCGTGATTTCTATACAACTGGCTGTAAACTTGGCTGTAGTGCCATTAAATGTGTTTCCATTAAATACAATACACGCACATGGCACAGTACATGTAGTGCCATGTATTTCCATTAAAACAGGGCTGACCATTGCATACGGATTGCTCCTTCCTTCCTGCTCACGCACCACGCAACCCGCGGCATTCCTCAAGGGATAAAGCGGGACGGGAGGACCAGAGGCGGCTACGAGGCTACGGGTTTCCCGGTTTCCCGTTCGTCACCGAGCCCTACATCCTCCTTCCGAGGCGGGGCTCCGAGGACCGCGCTCCGCCCCGGGCCCGCCTGCGCAGCGGCGCCCCGCAGCATGGCCGCCCCCAAGCACCGGCGCACGGCGCTGGAGCGCGTCGAGAAGTTCCTCTCCGAGACCTACTTCACGGACTGCAACCTGCGGGGCAGGTGAGGGCCCGCTCCCGCGCCCGTGTGCCGCACCGCCATGATCCCTACCCCTCAGGGATGCCGCGTCCTCCGGGCTCGGTGAACAGAGCACACTGACACCCCCAGCCCGGCTCCAGCAGCCCCTGCAGCGGGGTGGGCTGTTATGTGTTGTTCAGTTCTATTAAGTGCTAGCAGGGTGATAGGGGGCAAGCAGGGTGATGCCTACACCACCCCCTCCAGGACAGGCCTCGCTAATGGTGTCCCATCTCCACCCTCAGGCTGTTCGGGGATCGCTGCCCACCGGCGTCGCTCTCCTGCTTCCAGACCCCCCGGCGCATCGCGTACGATGAGGCGGTCAGGCAGGAATTCAGACCTGCTCAAGTGGGGGACTCCTTCGGGCCCACGTGAGTACCGGGTGTCCGTGGGGCTGTCGCTATGGTGGGACCGGAGCTCGTGCCTCAGAGTTCCTTGTGTGCGTGTGTGAGTCCTTGTGAGTTCTCCGTGGCAAAGAAACGGGGTGATGATCATCTTCCCTGTTGCGTGTTTCAGGCAGAAGGTGCGTGCCCAGAAGGCAGAGGAAACAGACAGAGATGTGTCTGTTTCTGGGGAGAGAAAAGAGCCCGGTTCATTAGCACTCTATGCTCATGGTCATAGTCGTGACTGTGGCCCTGACGCTTCTGAGTGGGATCTGTGTCAGGGCTGGGAGAAGATGGGTTTTTTCCCCAGCAGTGGTCAAAGACGTGATGCTACTGCCTGTTCCTCTGGGGTCCCAGGAGGAGCTGGGGTCTGTGCTTCCTCCTGAGTGTTCTCAGCTTCCTCATCCCCCTGGGGCTGTGTCTCCTTGCAGCCTGGGCACAAGCCTGCCCTTAGGGGTTAAGGCCTGTGATAAGAAGGGTCACAGGTCCGAGCATATTGATCCATTGCCCTGCCCCAGCCATAATTCAGTTCCTGGTATGCTCCGGTTGCATTGTCTTCTGGAAGGGGTGCACAGGAAGGATGGAGGAGCAGTTTTCCAGTCCCTGCCAGCTTGAACAAGCACGGCCCTCCACTCAGCTTGGCTTTTAGCTTGCTGTCAGATCTCTGACCCTTGACAACGTGTTCAAAGTATCGCTTGGTGAAAGAGCAACTGGTCAGGCCAGCAGCTGACAGTGGGGGAAAGGCCTGTGTGTTTGAGTGGCACAGAGCAAGGCTGGCATGTGCAGGCACTGTGTGCTGCTTCAGCTGCAGATGTGTGACAGCCACCTTCTGACCACGCCATGTCGAGGTCAAAGCAGTACATGGACAGGTAGCATCACTACATTTGAATCCCATCAGTGTGCTGTCCCCGCTGTGCTTTTCCATGGAGCCCGTGAGGAAGTGTGGTTTCCCTTGGGAGCAGGTCTCTTGGAGGGCTGAGGTTGCTGCCTGTTCTTTTCCAGGTGGGAGACGTGCTGGTTTAAGGTGGAGTTGAGCATCCCGCCGGCATGGGCAGGGCGGGAAGTGCACTTTGTCTGGGAGAGCGATGGAGAATGCATGGTGTGGCGAGATGCCCAGCCTGTCCAGGTAAGGAGGCATGGATCGGGGTGTGCCAGCTGTGCCAGGCACCCTGCTCTCGACAGGGCGGTTATCTCCCTTAGTCCTCTGCAATGTGGCAGGAGAAGAAACCCCCTCCTCTTTGTTGTGCACTCTTCAGAGGGATGCTTTGGGGAGCTCAAAATAACACATGGACAAACAGGAGAGAACTAAGAACATCTGGAGGTCCAGACACAGTGGTCATGAAGGAAAACAGAAGGAGGATATGTAGTTGTAGAGCTGGTTAGCCCCAAAGAGTAATCTCTGAGACAAGAGGAGAGATGTCTTTAAATGAGGGACAAACTGCTGTGCAGAGAAGGGTGGTGGTTGTGAAGAGTCTATGAGTGGGATGGGGAGAGGATGACTCCATGGTCTGCATGCTGTGCTGTCAGACCACAGAGGGGCTGGGGGCTGCTCCCAAAGGGCAAACCTGGTGCTGGTGGGTTTGAGACTGGTTTCTAGAGGTTGTCAACTTCAGTCCTGCTCAGGTATCCTTTCGCATCCCTGCCCTGCTCTGTGGTGGTGTCTGCAGGGTTTGTGGTACTGCTGGGGCAGCAGCAGCTTCTGTGCTGCTTGTTCTTGTGGGAAGCTTTGTCCCACAGCCCATGGGACCAGGCTCCTCCATCCAGCTGGGCTTTGGGGTGTCTTGTCCTGCCCATCCTGCTGTCATGGACCCCTGAGGACACATGTTTAGTGTGCCATCTTCCCCTGCAGGGTTTGACTAAGGAAGGTGAGAAGACCAGCTACATCCTGACAAGGAGCATGAAAGAGACAGAGCCCCACAGGTGGGTGGTGTGGGGAGCTTGGCATTGTTTGAAGCCAAGAGGCTGGGATGACACATCCTTGTCTGTGTCCTGGTCCTCTGAGAAGCCGTTCAGGGACTCTGCCTGTTGTTCAGGCTCCACCACAGGGAGGAGAATGGATTTCTCCATCTGCTTACATGTGATCTGCTGCCTGACGGTGTCCTGTTGGTCTCCGCAGCCTGACGCTGTATGTGGAGCTGGCCTGCAACGGGCTCTTTGGGGCTGGCAAGGGCAGCATGATCGCCCCTCCAGACCCTGACAAGAGGTTCACCCTTAGCAAGGCTGAGCTCATGGTCTTCAACAGAGATGTCTATGAACTGCTGGTGGATCTGGAAATACTGCTGGACATGGCCCAGGTCTGTGAGCTCCTTCTGCTCCCTTCCACAACTTCATTTTATCTCCTCCTCTTGCCGTTCTGTGACCTGTCTCCTCCCACCGAGGCCCTGCAGGAGCAAATGTTTGCTGCTGCTGCTGCTTCTGCTTGTCTGAAGTGGGGAAAACTGAACAGAGAGAAGCCACAGAAGTAGCTTTTCCATCTGCTTTCTACCCCAAGGCGGGACCTGTTAGAGGAGGGCCCCCTGGGATGGGGGTGTGTGTAACCTGGCTTTGGAAGGGACATGAGCAAAGATGTAAGGTTGTGCCTGTGAAGCAGGGACACGATGTTCACCCGGCACCGCTGGCAGAGCCAGATGCGGGATGGCAGTGGCAGGTTCTCAGGGTCAGGCTGTTCTCATTCCAACCCCAGCTCCTCGGGGAGGAAAACCAGCGGAGTTTCCAGGCGCTGTGCACTGCCAACCAGATGGTGAACGTGTGCGACGTGATGGACCCCTCCACCTTCCCTGCTGCCCGTGCCCTGGCTGCGGCTGTCTTCAGCCAGAGGAATGGCGAGAGCCAGCACACCATCCACGCCATGGGGCACTGCCACATCGACTCTGGTGAGAGCAGCACTGCATCCCTCTGCTGAGCTGGAGGCCAGGGTGGAGAGCACATGGGGAGAGCTGCCCTGGGGCTCCTGCACTGGGTACTGTGCCTCAAGGGAAGGGAAAGGGACCTCTGTGGTGCCCTATAGCTGGTCTGTCAGTGAGGCAGGGGAACATGTGTCTGTTTGCAGCACTGGTGGGCTGGTGATGAGCAACAGGCTGCTGGTTTCTACCTGTTAGGTTTTACCCCTCCATTTCCAGTCCCTGAAGGGGTTTCAGTCTCAACAAGACAGGCAGCGGAAGTGGGAGCTGGAAGCCCCAGGCTGTGTTGCTGTCAGGCACTTAGCATTTTGCTCCAGCATTTTCCCCAGCTGATCCCAATCCCAAAGGAGTTTGTGCTGGGTAATAACCTCAGTGAGGCCATGCCTGTCCCCACAGCCTGGCTGTGGCCGTACGAGGAGACCATCCGTAAGTGTGCTCGGAGCTGGGTCACAGTGGTTCGTCTGATGGAGCGCAACCCAGAGCTCACCTTCGCCTGCTCCCAGGTCAGTGAGATCCCTCTGGGACCTCTCCTTCTGTTGCTTCTCCAGCATGACCCAAAACGAGATGGGGGTGGCAGGGAGCATCCTGTGCAGTTGAAGGGAGGAAGGACATTGGTGTGAATTGAGGTGGTGGGAGCTGAGCCTGATCTCTGTGCTCCGCAGGCCCAGCAGTTCGAGTGGGTGCGGAGCTGGTACCCAGGGCTCTACGAGCAGATTCAGGACTTTGTGGCGAAGGGGCAGTTCATTCCTGTTGGAGGCACCTGGGTGGAAATGGTGAGCAGCACGGTGAGCCTGGCTCACTGCACCCCGCCTCTGGGACCATAGAATCACACAATGGTTTGGGTTGGAAAGGTCCTTAAACTCATGCATCTGCAACCCCTGCCACAGGCAGGGACACCTTCCACTACAGCAGGTTGCCCCAAGCCCCATCCAACCTGGCCTTGAACACTGCCAGGGATGGGGCAGCCACAGCTTCTCTGGGCACCCTGTGCCAGTGCCTCGTCACCCTCACAGGGAGGAACTTCTTCCTTATATCCAATCTAAATCTCCCCTGTTTCAGTTTGAACCCATCACCCCTTGTCCTGTCACTCCAGTCCCTGATGAAGAGTCCTTCCCCAGCATCCTTGTAGCCCCCTTCAGACACTGGAAGCTGCTCTGAGGTCTCCAGGCAGCTTCTCTTCTCCAGGCTGAACAGCCCCAATGTTCTTAGCCTGCCTCCATAGAGGAGGTGCTCCAGCCCCTGATCATCCTCTTTTCCTCTGGACTTGCTCCAGCAGCTCCATGACCTTATTCTGTTCTTATGAGCAGGCCTGACACTGAAGAGGGGAGCAGAGCCTCTGCTGATCCTGGCTGCTGGTGGTGGCCTCCAAGCCCAGAAAACCTCAGTGTCCAGTCTAGCAAAAACACCATCCCTCTCCCAAACTCCTCATTCCCTGGGAAAGGAGCTTTGGTCTGGCCTGGCTGAGCTCTGCTCCTCCATTGGCCCTCTGCCCTGCTCAGATCCTACCTGTGATGTGCCAAGCTGGAATGACAGCGGGTGGCAATGGGGTGCTCACACTTCCCTTCCCCAGCACCTGCCTTGCTGCATGGGCTCTCTGTGCTTCCCCCCAGGACGGGAACCTGCCCAGCGGCGAGTCCATGGTGCGGCAGTTCCTGCAGGGACAGCGCTTCTTCCAGCAGCAGTTTGGCCGGGTCTGCTCGGAGGTACCTGTTCTTTTCCAGCACACCCTCCCTGCACACCACCTCTTGCTGTGTGTGAGGGTTTATCTCCAGTCTGCCTTCCAGGTTCCTCACATTGGCCTGCCTTATGCAGCTAAAGCTGTGATGGGGAAATAGCTAACCCCCCATGTATCATAGAATCATAGAATGGTTTGCGTTGGAAAGGAGCTTAAGGTCATCCAGATCCAACGCCTTGCCATGGGCAGGGACACCTCACGCTAGACCAGGTTGCTTCAAGTTAGCCCACCCCATGCTTTGGTTATGTTGCCTGGAGGTCCCTAGAACTGCTCCTTCCAAACCACATCTTAGTTCCCTCTGCAAGCAGGGCTCAGAGCCTGGCTATCAATGAGCTCAGGCTGTGGTTTGGGGCCGGCGTCACTCACGTATGTGTGTGTCCCTCTGTTGCTGCCCCCTCTGCTCCCAGTTCTGGCTGCCGGACACATTTGGGTACTCAGCCCAGCTGCCCCAGCTGATGCGGGGCTGTGGGATCAGGCGGTTCCTCACGCAGAAGCTCAGCTGGAATCTGGTGAACAGCTTCCCGGTGAGTTGTGCTTCCCTTCTTCCCAGGGGATGGACCTGTGGATGCTGGGGTCCTGTCTGCAGGGCTGGGCCGGTTGGTTCCATGGGTTGAGGCAGTCCTCCAGCTCAGATGGCACAGGTTCTTCTTCCAGAAGCCACCAGTTTATGGTGGTAGCAATGTCCTGCCAGGCATTAGGGGAGAGGAGGGACGCGGTTTGAGATCCCAGCTGGGGCCCTGGCCTACACATTCCTCCTGCTTCCAAGTGGGAAGCTGTGATTTGCATGCAGGTCTAACACAGCAAACCCAGCCTCTCCTCTGCTGCCCCCTGCCCTTGCAGCATTCCCCATCCTTGTGCAACTGTCTCCTTGCACTGATCCATCAGGGCATCCTGCAGCTCTGTGGAGAGAAGGTGAAGGGGGCTCCAGGGGCTCTGAAGAGCCCATCCCGTGTGCCCTTACTTCCCTGGTGACAGAGGTGCTGGGCTCTGTTTGATGGGGCTTGTGAGGAGGTTTGGGCTTTAGTGCACGAGTTGTGTGCTTATGTGGTTGGAGGGTGCCCTCCACACACACCTTGGTGTGGGAGATGAGTTTGGGAACCTGGGGACATTGAGCTAAGTGTGAATTCGTCCCTTTCCACTACCAGCTTGACCAGAGATCTTTGGGACCTGCAGGGAACACTGGGGCTGTGCTTTAGCATTTTGGCACTGTGTGGTACAAGACACTTCCCTTTGGCTCCCCTGCAGCATCACACCTTTTTCTGGGAAGGCATTGACGGCTCCAGAGTCCTGACCCATTTCCCCCCTGGAGACTCCTATGGGATGCAGGGGCGAGTGGAGGAGGTGAGTGAGGTGGCCAGACCTGCACATGAAGACCTGAGGCTCCAGGAGAGGGCTTTGCCTGGGAAGCGAGTGGGAGAGCCGGCAGCGGGGCTGGACAAAGGCTGTTTGGGTTCCTGGCAGTCAGTTGCCTGCCTCTGAGATGTGTCTGTGCCTGATTTGGGCACTGTAGGCTGGGGAAGTGGGGCAAGACTGAGCTTTTCACCCTAAAGGCTGACCTGGCTTTCTTGTGGGGTGCTGGGGCTGGGGCTGGGTGCCCGGGCATTACAGCTCTCCCAAAACCCTTCTAGGTGCTGAAAACAGTGAAGAACAACAAGGACAAAGGACGTGTGAACCACAGCGCTTTCCTCTTTGGCTTTGGGGATGGAGGAGGGGGACCCACGCAGAAGATGCTGGATAGGATGAAGAGAATGAGAGACACAGATGGGCTGCCAAGGTGAGAGGAGAGCTCCCTTCCTCTCTGCTGGCCAGCAGCAAGAGCAGCATGGAGCAGGACAGCAGGAGGTTGAGGGCAACACTATGTGGTTACGTTGGGGTTTCTGTCACCATTCTGGTCAGGGTGCACCATCAGCCCGTGTCAGAGGCACCTCCCCTGGCCCATCACTGTGTGTCTCTTGTGCAGGGTTCAGATCTCCACTCCCGACCAGCTCTTTTCTGCCCTGGAGAAAGATTCATCGCAGCTGTACACATGGGTGGGAGAGCTCTTCCTCGAGCTGCACAATGGCACCTACACCACCCAGGCCCAGGTGAGCATGCACAGCGTGGAGGCAGTTGTCCCTGGCCCCCAGGAGATGTGGCCATTCTCAGTTCTCTTCCATTTGTAGGGACAGGACAAGGGGAATGGCTTTAACCTACCAGAGGGGAGACTGAGATGAGCTCTTAGGCAGAAGCTCTTCCCTGTGAGGGTGCTGAGGCGCTGGCACAGGGTGCCCAGAGAAGCTGTGGCTGCCCCATCCCTGGCAGTGTTCAAGGCCAGGTTGGACACAGGGGCTTGGAGCAAGCTGCTCCAGTGGAAGGTGTCCCTGCCCGTGGCAGGCGTTGGGACTGGGTGAGCTTAAGGTCTTTTTCAACCCAAACATTCTGTGATTCTACTGCTCGGGCAGATCCAGGGTTTGGACAGCGCCCTTTAGGTCTCAACAGTGGCAGCCACCTCATAGCCAGGACTCCATAAAACAGACCTTTCTTCAAGGGGTGAGAAGGAAGTCTGGAAACAGCAGGACCCCCTTATCTTCCTTCTCTCCTTGCTTTGACACCAGATAAAGAAGGGGAATCGGGAGTGCGAGCGGATACTCCATGACATCGAAGTGCTCAGCACCTTGGCTATGGTACAGGGCAGTGGGTTCCAATATCCTGCCAGCCAGCTGCAGCGGCTCTGGAGGTGAGGGACTGCAGGACGCAGTGCTGTGTGTGCCCAGCTCCTTCCATAAACTGGTGAGGTCTCAGTCTGGAAGGTGTTTCAGTCACCTTTCTGGTCGGGATATCACAGGCACCTCCGCTGGCTCATCACCCATTGGAAGGTAGCTCCAAAGCCTCTGCTGGCTGGAAGCTTCATTTCTGACCTCATTCCTCACCAGTTTTAACTTGTCTGACCTTTTGTAACAATCCATCTGGTAGCCCTGAGGGATAAAAAAGCAGCTTTTACTCCCCAGGGTTGTGGTTTACCAAGATGAGAGTTGACAGGTCCCAACATAAAGGATTTAAAGAATGTTATGGAAAAGAACCCTTTTCTCTCACGTGTTTGCTGCCGGGGGGATAAGGAACAGTTGTTTCATCCATCTTACAAACGGCTCAGTAAGCCCTGTGCTCTCCCCTGCTTCATCACCTGGTTTGTGTTATCTGCTTTAGGTTATTGCTGCTCAACCAGTTCCATGATGTTTTGCCAGGCAGCTGTATCCAGCTTGTGGTTGAGGATGCTCTGCAGTACTATGCAGGTGAGGCAGGAGGGCACACAGAAGTTTCAGTCCTGGGCTGCTCAGTGCTACAGGTTGTGTCTGGAACAGTGCGGACTCACCAGGGAACTAGCAGGGGAGCCATGGGATTAAAAACCATCCCAACTTGTGGACTTCTCTGCTTGCTGCTGGCCAGGATAGAGCCCAGCAAAGATGTGCTCCTGGCTGCCCACACACACTTGCAGTAGCTTCACTTTTATTACAACACCACAAAGAGCTGGCATAGCTCTTTGTTATTATCTTGTAATAACAAAGTTAGGAGTGATTTGAATCTTTTATTGCTTACTAATAGATAGTAATAGTGAATGATTAGTAAGAATTGTAGCTTGAAGTATGTGTACATTGCATGGGAGGGCCAGAACTTCCCTGGGATGTGAGGAATGGCCTGGCTGGATCCAACTGGGGCCTCTCTGTTGCTCAGAGATCCGCAGGGCTGGCGCTGGGCTGCAGCAGGAAGCTGTGCAGTCCTTGTGCAGGGAACTGCTGGAGCCCGAAGCAGGGAATGCCGGGAGCACCCTCGTGGTGAACACTTTGCCCTGGGAACGGACTGAGGTGATCTCCAGGGCTGGGCCAGCCGGAACAGAGACTTTAGGTATGTCCAACCCAAGGTAAGCCGTGTATCAGAACTTCCTGCAGGGGCAGAGACAGCTGACAAAGTAACACTGCCTCTCCCTGCCCCCTGGAGGGTTTACTGACTTGTCAGATTGCTCCTTGGGGCTTCAAGTTGTCCCTGACCTGTGGATGAAGAAAAGAAGGGTATGCAAGGAGGTGGTAGGACTGATGTGAGAGCAGCAGGGCAGCACAATGGGATTGGGGCAGATGTTGGAACAGAACCTCTTTGCTTTCCAGGTCTAGTGACAGCGCCCAGCATGGGCTATGCTGTAGTGAGGGAGCTGTTGCTGCCCCCTCAGCCTGTGGTAGTGAGGAAACGGGTAAGCACAACCTCAGATCCATGAACCCGGCATCAGGGGTTGACTAGGGAGAAATCCAGGGAATGCAGCCAGTCCGCACCCTGGATTTGCAACTGGGGCACCCAGTTCCTGCAGGTGTGGGTCTGGTAAATCAGTTTCTGTCCTTTCCCCCAAGGAGGATGGGTCCATTGCTATGGAGAATGGGGTGATTGCAGCCTGCCTGGATGTGATGGGGCACCTGATCTCCCTTCAGCTGCTGGACTCCCAGAGGTACATCTGTCACCCAGTTACTGGAATGGGCTCCTCAAACCTCTCTCAGGTTGCATTCTCACTGTGCACCCTCTCCACTGCCAGTTCTTACGCTGCTCTGCTCCACTTTGTTCCAGAGAGTCAGTCCCTGATGGCTGCTGTGCCAACCAGTTTGCGCTCTTTGATGATGTCCCCCTGTACTGGGATGCCTGGGATGTGATGGATTATCACTTGGAAACCAGGTAGAGGAGCAGCTCATGCAGCACATGGGGTTTGACTTTGCTCTGAGGTTCATGTCTCCCTGTCAGTCCTAGCTGCAACTAAAGCTGTAACAGAGCACTTGCTCTGCAGAAGTGAGTGCCTGCTGCGTGGGGGGCTGGACTGGGCTTTGGGAACCTGGATCTACCACCTCTGCCTTTATCCCTTCCTCTAGGAAGCCGGTGACAACACTGCTGAAGCCTCTGGAGGTCACCCTGGCTGGGGGCCTGCGGGGAAGTGTCACCTTCTCGCTGCAGATAGGGAAAAGCAGCACCTTGACCCAGGAGATCATCTTGGATGCCATGTGTCCCTACCTCCGCTTCCTGACCCAGGTTTGGCCAGTGACTGCGGTGGGATACAAACATTCTGCTGTGCAGGCCAGGGCCCTGGGAGCTGAACCTTGCGTCTCAGTCACGTTCCCCCTTCTGTTTGCTTCCCTGCAGCCCCTTCCTGCTTTAGGGGAAGGCACCCTAAGGGCTTGGGTCCTCGTGGGAAGAACCCACCAGTTCATCTGTATTCAGAGTCCAGTGGGGTTTTATTGCAGCTGGTGTGCCATGGGTGCGAGGTGGCTGCTGTGCACTGGGGAGGGATAGGAGCATCCTCTGCCTGTCAGCCCCTGTGGTGATGCCCTTCTGCTTATGCATGCAGGTTGAATGGAAGGAGGCTCACAAGTTCCTGAAGGTGGAGTTCCCTGTGCAGGTCCGGAGCACAAACGCCACCTACGAGATCCAGTTTGGGCACCTGCAGCGGCCAACGCACTGGAATACGTCCTGGGACTGGGCTCGATTCGAGGTGAAAGGGAGAACTGGCTCCAGGGCTGCTCCTGCTCCCACGCGGTAGCTCGGTGGGGAACATGCCCGTTGGTACCTCCTGCAGGTGTGGGCTCACAAGTGGCTGGATCTCTCCGAGCATGGCTTTGGGGTGGCTCTGCTGAATGACTGCAAGTACGGGGCATCGGCCCACGGCAACATCCTCAGCCTCTCGCTGTGAGTTAGGGCAGAGCTGCAGCAGTCACTTTGCCTTCTGAGGTGTCTCTTTGGAGGTCAAGGCAATGCAGATTACAGTCAGTAAGGGAATAGTCTGGTATTATCAAAGGGGCTGTCTGCCGTCTGAGAGCCTTTGGCTGACTTAATTACACAAAGATGCTATAATTCCTCTGAGTTATGCTCATACATAATTCAGGAGGGATCACATCCACATCCGCACCAAGTAATTTTTCTGTTGCTGACATTCCCCGAGAGGGGAGGCTCAAGGTGAGGCAGGAACAGCAACGTTACAGTGCATACAAAGCTAGGGCAAACTGCACGTTTCAGTTTGACCCCATCAGCCACAAGTTTCACCGTAAAACACCCTTCAAATCCTTTAGCTTCTGGGGCTGTCCAGGGTCTGTTTGCTGGCGCCAGAAACAGCATGTTGGCTTCCACCTCAGGGCCCAGCCTTGACGTAGCAGGGGAGGCAACTGTCTTGCCGCAGCGCTCCCCTGGCGCTGCACTGTGTGTCACAGCCACCAGTGTCACCTTCTTGTCTTAGGTTGCGAGCACCCAAGTCCCCCGATGCCACAGCAGACATGGGCCACCACCAGTTCACCTACGCCGTAATGCCTCACTTGGGTGAGTGATGGGGGACACAGCGCGGAGGGTGCTCCCATGAGCCTCAGCCTGAGCACAGCTCTGCCTGCGCATGTTTAGAGGCTGGAGAGAGGTTCTTGCATTGCAGGTTCCTTCCAGGACGCTGGTGTGATCCAGCATGCCTACAGCTTGAACTTCCCCCTGCACACGGTGCCAGCCCGCTCTGCCCCGTGCCCGCCCTGGAGTGCCTTTTCTGTCAGCTCCCCTGCGGTCGTGCTGGAGACTGTGAAGCAGGCAGGTCCCCAGGGCAGGCATGGGGAGGGGAGAGGGGTTAAGCTCTTGGTGAGGAGCATGGCTTGCTCATCCCTGGCTGGCAGGGCCAGCTGATGGGAGCAGTGTTTGCATGTCCTGCGAGGGGAGGACAGGGGGTTAAGCACATGGCTGAGCTCCCGTCTGTCCCCCAAGGCTGAGGACAGGCGCGGAGCCGTGGTGGTCCGGCTGTACGAGGCACACGGCAGCACAGTCGTCGCTTGGCTGCAGACCTCGCTGCCCATCGAGGAGGCGATGCTGTAAGTCCACATTGCAAGTCTGGGGCATGGGTGGGGATGGGAGCAATGGCTTCAGCCTCACCTGCTGCTCTCTCCCCAGCTGTGACCTCCTGGAGCGGCCGGTGGCAGCTGAAAGCCTGCGGCTGGAGCAGCGGGGCCTGAGGCTCTCCTTCACCCCCTTCCGTGTGCTCTCCCTCCTCTTGGTCTTGAGGCAGTGAGTGACAGCATCCGTCATTCCTGTAGCAACTTGGACCAACGCCTTCAGCTCAGATCCCAGCCTGAGGCTCCCCCAATCCCAAGGAGGCAGCAGCAGCTCCAGGGAAGGGCAGATTCTCGCCCTCGCTGCCCACACACAGCGCTCAAATACAACCCTGGCTTTCAGCCCAGGACACTTGTCCCATGCCTACCCAAGCGAGCTCCTCGCCAGCTGCAGTGTGGGTAAGGTGGTGGGACAGGCTGGCTGGCCCCACACAGGCGCTGCTCCGACCCCGGTGGGGCTGGGGAGAAGCAGCTTTCCAGTGTCTCAGCCTTCCTCTTGTCCAGACCCCTGTAGCAAGCACAAAGACATGTTAGAGTCATTCCCCTCTCCCTTCACCTGCCCCTTGCGCTGCCCTTGCAAAAGGGAGCATGAATAAATGGATTACGTGAAAACAAGCTCCAGCTTGTTTTCTTAACTGTTCTGATCTGCCTCCTCCCTGCTGTAGCTGCTGTTATCTGAGTGCCCTTCTCAGCAGCATCTCACTCCTGGCACCAGGGCGGCAGAGCTTACCTTTATTTCTGGAGGGATGAGGTGGAGGGGAAGCCTGCTCCAGCCCATGTGGGGAAGAGGTTGGACCCAGAGGGGGTATCCTTAGCACAAAAAGGCAGGCACAGGGATTTCTATACAAAATACTTTATTAGTCAGCTAAAAACAGTGGTTGAGGTGAGGAAGAGGCAAATCCATTCTTAGGCAAAGGGAAGGACCAGAGTCCAGCATGACTGGCCCATGGCCCTTACCCCTCTCAAATACCTGAGGGCAGCAGGAGGATGCTGAATAAATCAGCCCCAGCACCAAGCTCAGCTTCTCCATCCTGCAGTGGCAGATGCAGCAGTAGCAAGCGCGAGTGAACACAGAACAAGAGCAGCCCCAGCACTGAGCTCCTCAGCACTAACCCAGGCTCCCCTCGAGCTGCTCCTGTGGCTGCCAAAAGGCCCCTGGGGAAGGGGGCAGCACTCACAGTGCAGGGGCTGTGCCTGGAAGGGGGAGAGGGAAAGGAGAAGTCAGAGGGTGAGGGGTGCTCCAAAGCCTCGCTGGTGCCGCGGGGAACCAACCTCACCTCTGCCCCTGCGCGCTGAGCTCCGGCGCCTTTCAGCCTTGACCTGCGCCTCGGGTGCGGGCAGGGCCGGAGCAGCAGCCGCGTTCCTCCTCCTGCGAGCGCGTCCCTTCCTCGGCCCATCACCTGCCTCCTCTTCCTCCTCCTCGGCTGGCACCGGGGGTTTTGCTGCAGCCCTGGGGCACCGTCTCAAGGCACGTGGGGGGACCTGCACGGACACCGGAGCCAGAGCTTAACAGAACTGTGCTTGGACAGAAGGATGCTGAGAAACGCCAGGGAGGAGGGAGCTGCACTGGGAAACGAGGAGCAGCCGGAGCACGGCACAAGGAACAGGACAGCACGAGCTTCTTACGTTGGGGGTCACGGCCTCGGGGTCTGACTCCACCTGAGCGCGCTTCTTGCGGGGTGCCTGCCCTGGGCGAGAAGATGGGACCAGGTCAGGTGTGTGAAGAGATGGGGCAGTGCCTGCACCTCAAGGGACCAACCTGGCAGGCAGTGATGGGGATGAAGGTGCAGGCATGGAAAACTATCCTGGAGCAGCTTTGCTCTGGGGCCAGGCTGAGCGAGCTGGGCTGGGTCAGCCTGGAGAAGGCTCCTTAAGGGGAGACTTTAGAGCAGCTCCAGTGCCTAAAGGGGCTGCAGGAAACCTGGAGAGGGGCTTTGGACAAGGGATGTAGGGACAGGACAAGGGGAATGGCTTTAACCTGCCAGAGGGGAGACTGAGATGAGCTCTTAGGCAGAAGCTCTTCCCTGTGAGGGTGCTGAGGCGCTGGCACAGGGTGCCCAGAGAAGCTGTGGCTGCCCCATCCCTGGCAGTGCTCAAGGCCAGGTTGGATGGGGCTTGGAGCAAGCTGCTCTAGTGGAACTGGATGAGCTTTAAGTCCAGTTCCAACCCAAACCAATCTGGGATTCTATATCCTGCAGGTGCAATGCTATGCCCAGACAGGTTGGTGTACTGGTAGGTAGGAAACCTTGATCCCAGCGCCAACAGCCATCATAAGCCTGTCAGCACCCAGAGAGGGCATTTGCTCCTGCCTTTGCCTTCCCAGCTTCCAGCTCTCCTGGGGCAAGAGCAGGTCCCATGGGGAGGAGAGAAGCCACTCACCTTTGGGAGCCATGGGGCCAGGCTCTCCCTGCAAGGAAGTGACAGAGCATTGGCCAGGGTGCACCATTCTGCAGGGTGCAGAATCTGTGCCCCTTCTCCATCTGGCAGCCAAGGCAGTGATGTGGAAACAGCCACGTTTCCCTGGGAGCCAGGGAAGCTGGACCTGCCCTGAGCCCTAGGAACTCTCTCATCAGCTCCTTCTGTAAGTCCCCACCTCAGCACCTCACCCAGACACAGGCAGGAGGGAACGGGGCTGCCAAACCAACAGAGCCCCCATCCCTGCAATGCCCTGTGCTCCAGCCTGCCCACCATCCCTCAGGTCCTTGGCATCTCTATATCCAGCTGCCTGGCCACAAGGGAGACCCAGGGGGGTCTCAGGAAGCTGGTGTCCCCTTTGAGCAGTGGTCAGGGACACCCAGCCCCAGGCTGACCCCAGGCTCCCACCTGGAACCAGATGGTTCTGCCGTTGCGGTCGCGCAGAGAGCTCATGCCGGGCACCAGGTAACACTGCAGCCAGCTCTTGAACGCAGTGTAGTTATCCGGGTGATCCGCATCATAGAGATTTTTCTCTGGGAAGGGAGAGGGGGAAAGGACTGAAGCAGAGAGGAAGCAGTGACCACGTTGTTGGGTGCCGTCCAAAGCCTCCTCCATGGGAATGCCAGGCCCAGGGCTCCTGTCCTGGTGCCTCACCTGTCGCAATGACCTCCATGGGCACAGTGTGACACAGTTCCAGGATATCCGGGTTCTCCCTCATCAGCTTCAGCTTCTTGCTCAGTGTCAAGGAGGGATTCTGCAGGGGGGCAGAAGGGGAGGGGAGTCACTGCCAACAGCCAGATTCCCATCTCCTTTTGCCCTCACTCCACACTTGCTCCATCAGACTTCAAACTGCACATTAGGACATTCCCCGTGGCTACAAAGACATGGGAAGGGGCAATCACACAGGAACAGCAGCAGTTTGTACAAACAGCACTCAGGTCTTGTTTGCTGTTCTCTGCCTCAGTAAACCAGCCACTTCCCTCCTCCTAAGGCCACGAGATCAGCCATGGGTCCACTGCAGCCTTCCCCAGAGGCTTGAAGCTTGTAAAGTGTTTGTTTTCCCCTTCTCTTCCTTTTCACCCACCCCAGATACACCCGGAGGCTTCCTGACGGTGGCAGAGGCCAAGCACCAATGCAGCTCAGGGGCATGTGCTGCTGTCACAGCTCGTCAGCCTGGCCACACATGAGCATGAGCCGGACACGTGAGGTTATGGAGCTGCTCTGCTGCACTGGAGGGGCAGACGTGCCCAGACAGGGGCTGTTCGTGGCTAAGGAGCAGCCTGAGAAGAAGGATCCCATGCAGCAAACGCTGGAGTTGTGAAGGGAAAATGCCCATTGTTGGGATGGGAGAGACTCGGAGCAGCAAATCACCTCCCAACAGCGGTATGAGCTGGGGGTGCATGAGCTCTGCAGGGGCCAAGGGATGATGTTCTGCCCCACTGGAGCAAGGACCCAAACACAAACTGAAACTGGTCCCTGGACTGGAACAAGCCCAAAACAGCCAACCTGAACCACAGCTTCATGCCCAGCTAAGCCCAAAGCCAGGGCAGGGCAGGGCTGAGCCCAGGCTGGGGGCTGGCAGCAAACTGAGCCACCTCCACTGCTGCTGAGCCCAAACCCCAATGGGAAACGTTCTTCAGCTCAGTCCAGCTCCCCCACAGAAGGCAAGAGACTCCTGGTGCTGTCAAGATGTCCCAAAGGGCAGCAGGCAAAGAAATCCCAGCCTCTGGCTGGAAACCTGCCCCTTTCTGAGGGTGTTCCTCACCTTCCTCCTCCTCTCCTGCTCCTTCAGGGCCTCCAGCACAGTCCGAGCCTTTTCAAAAGGAGGGATCTTCAACCTGAGAGTTACAGAATCCCAGACTGGTTTGGGTTGAAGGGATCTTAAAGCTCATCCAGCTCCAACCCCTGCCATGGACAGGGACACCTTCCACTAGAGCAGCTTGCTCCAAGCCCCTGTGTCCAACCTGGCCTTGAACATTGCCAGGGATGGGGCAGCCACAGCTTCTCTGGGCACCCTGTGCCAGTGCCTCAGCACCCTCACAGGGAAGAGCTTCTGGCTAAGAGCTCATCTCAGTCTCCCCTCTGGCAGGTTAAAGCCATTCCCCTCGTCCTGTCCCTACAAGCTCTTGTCCAAAGCCCCTCCCCAGAGGACTTCAGCTCTCAGTTCTGGCACTTGTCCCTGTCTACCAGGTGAGAAGCCACCAATAAAACTCTGCCAAACTCCTGCAGCCCAAGCCTCTCACCCCCCCTTACCTGTACAGGATCTCGGCACGGAGATAATTCCCAATTCCATTGAAAAACTTCTGGTTTAAGAGGGCCTCGCAGATGGGCTTGTCAAAAGCTCTGTCATCTAGGTTCTCCAGCACGTTTTCCCTGTGGGAGAGTGCATCAGGGCACTCACCTCAGCTGAAGCTGGGCTGGGGGCTCTCCCCAAGTCTGGTGGATGCTCACCTGAAGGCCTGGTACTCGGAGAGGACGCAGGGCCCGCGGCCCTCCTGCCAGGCGTCCCCCAGGCGCCACGACCCGAAGCGACGGGCATCGACAAAGCAGAGGACGTGTGGGGGACTGTCGCGGGTGCGGAACCGGAGGTGCGCATGGCGCGGGATATCAGCGGCGGAGCACAGCCGGAACGAGCCCGACATGCCGAAGCGGAAAACCAGCTCCTGGGGGGCACCGGCGAAGCCCAGCGGGGTCAGTGTCAGGCGCAGCTCCTTGCCCCGGGCGGCGGCAGAGATGCGGTAAGCCTCGCTACTGAACGGCACCTCCGGGCCCCTGCCCACCGCCGAGCGCTCCACGCCGCCCGAGAACACCAGGGCGCCGCACGCCCGGTTGATGTAGCGCCCGGCCAAGTGCAGCTCCGGGCACTCGGGCATGGCCGCGGCGCCGGACACACCGCGGCAGAGGCACCGGAGAGACCGGAGGCACCACCCCTGGCGACACGCCCACAACCATGCCCCGCCCCTCGCTCCCCATTGGCTGCACGGCCCGCGATGCACACAGGGAGTTGTAGTCCAGTCTCGCCGCCCATGCAACGGGCCGCGATGCATGTCGGGAGTTGTAGTCCACCGGAGGAACCCGCACAACGCATACGCGTCCGTCCGTCACCGACACCTTTATTGGGGCTGGCTCCCGAGCGCACCAGGACCTCCCGCCACCGCCGCCCGGCTCAGCTCAGCGCGCTCATCAGCGCCTGCGCCTGCTTCAGCTCTGCAGAGACACGGAGCGGGCCATGGGGGAGCTGCTCCGGCCCTACTGTGTCCCCTCACCCCCATTGCCACCTCCCCTCCTGCGGCCTCACCTGCCAGCAGCACCCGGAACTTGTCGGCCGACACGGCCATGGGCACGGCCACTGTGCTCCCTCGCTGCCCCTCCCGCACGGTGAACGTCAAGTGCACGAGGGGCTCATGGACCTCCTGCAGCTCACTGGAGCTGAGGGTGTAATCCACGCGCCAGCACACCGAGCCCAGCTGGCTCACTGGGGCAGGCAATGGGGCAGCATCAGACACAAACACATCAGACACATACCCTCAAAACCCCACCCCTGAGACCCAACATCCCCCCCCCAGATCAAACACCCTCCCCTAGACCCAGTACATCCCCCTGAGAACCACGGCCACACTCACGTCTCAGGCTGGCGGCCCTCAGGCTGTCCTGGAGGGAGCTCTGCTTCTCCTCGTAGGAGCGGCACAGCCCACTGGCGTGTTCTGCCAAGGCACAACGAAACTGTCTGATAGCACCAACCCCACCACGGTGACACCCCCAGGGTCACCCCTACCTTTGGGTAGCCCCAGCTGCTGCAGCTCACTGGAGAGGGACTCGCTGTCCACACCGTGCTTGGCAGCACTAGAGAGGATGAAACCGAGGACGGCGATGGTGGCCTTCACGTCTCCCGACTCTGCGCAGGGAAGGGTCAGCTCTGCAGCCCCAGCCACATCACTGTCCATCCCCAGGGAGGGAGCTGCAGTAGGGGCCAGGGCAGCAGCGCTCACCTAACTTGGCATCCGAGGTCAGCTTCAGGATCTTCTCATACTGTGGGAGAGCAGCATGTGAGGCCATCATAGTGAGCACCAGGTACCGCACAGCACCGCAGCCACCACCAGCAATCATACAATCACAGTGGTTTGGTTGAAAAGGCCCTTAAAGCTCATCCAGTTCCAACCCCCTGCCATGGGCAGGGACACCTTCCACAAGAATGGATGGGTACCTCAGGAATACAATTCCATATGCTAGTAGAATCCTCACCTTAGTATTACTCCTCACTACCCAAGTTACTACTGGTAGTACTGGCCGGCAGCACCCACCACAGAGTTGTTATTTGGAGCAAGCAGATTAGTGGTGTCTCCCCATCACTCACCTCCATGCTACCGCCCAGCAAGTCCCGCAGCACTTGGGCACAGATCAGCTTCAGCTTCACCGAAGACTGCGGGAGGAGGAAGAGAAGGAGAAGAGGGGTGAACACCGGGCTCGGCGGGACGGGAGCGGGCAGAGGCTGGGGGAGGTGGGCACTTAACGATTTTGGCCAGGGTGCTGATCTCGGCCAGGACCCAGTCCGGGCAGTCCAGGTCCCCGCAGAAACGGAACCGCTACGGAAGGAAAGTGCAGTCAGAGCCCGCCGCGGCTTCACCGCACCCCACAGCTCTCCTCCGGCCCCCAACCCCACCATATCGCCGGCAGCACCGCGGATCCCGCCTCCACGACCCGGAACCGCTCCCGCGGAGGAGGAGGAAAGCCGCGCGCTCGGCCCGCCCCACCCCGCGTGCTGCGGGGAGGAGCCGTCAGCGGCTGCCGCAAGCTCGGGTGAGGGACGTTTGGGAGCGTGGCCGGGGATGGCCCTGCAGCCCCGCAGCATCGGTACAGCCCCTGCCCCGCGGGGTACTGTGGGTTAAAGGGCTGAGGAAACGCGTCCCTAATGGGGCTGGGGCGAGGGAATCGAGTGCTGGGTGCTGCCCGTCGCCTCCACAGGCGCAGCACTCCACTGCTGGGGGCTGTCAGGAACGGCAAGGAGAAGCTTTGGGGTTTTGCCACCCAAAAGCGCCCTTTTCCCCGCCTCTGGAGGCAGGAAGCAGCTCTACAGACAGGCACTCGCTGCCGGGAGCAGTTTCAGGAGTTATTCTGTAGTCACAGGTCAGCCCGTGCTGGGGGTCTCCACAGCAGGCACGGGGCAGAGCTGGCCACAACCTGATCGGGGGGTGCTGGGCCCGTGGGAGGGATGCTCCGGAGCTGTGGGGAGCTCCCTGCTCCTCTCCCAAGGGGGGAGAGCGGCTCCCGCTGAGCTTCCCTCTGAGCTGCTGGACACGGGACCTGCTTTGTGGGGAAAAGCCGGCTGCGTTCCCGGACCTGGGAACATCAGCGCCGAAGCAGGAACCTGCCTCTCTATTCCAGCTTCAGCCAAGATCCCAGCCCCAGGAGATCCGAGCCCTGAGAGATTTCAGCTCCTTCCCACAAGCTTTATATTCCAGCTGCAGCAGTTTCATTCCAGCCCAGCTCTGTCATGTCTTAGCTCTGACTCTATATTCCAGCCTCAGACGAGATCCCAGCCGCGAGTACTTTAGGTAGTTTCCACAAGCTTTATTCCCATCCCCATACTCAGTTATTCAGTGCCAGCTCTGCCTCAGGTCAGCTCCAGCCCAACTGCATCCAGTTCATCCCAAGCCTCTATCCTGGCTCCAGCCCTGCGGCTGCCTCCGCCCGGCAGCGGCAGCGCTGGGCTTTGGGCAAAGCAGGAAACCAGCGCCCGGAAGCTGCGCCCCAGCGGGGGCTGCCGCGCCTGGGCCCCCCCTCACCCCGGCTGGCCCTCGGTGCGGCGGCTCAGTTCCGAGCAAGCTCCCCAGCACCGCCCTCAAGCCCTGCTCGGGGCTGAAACCGCCCCCCGGTGCCACCGCCCCCCAGACAGCGCCCAGCCCAGGGGGAGCGCCGAAGCACGGATACACCTCAGCACCCAGATAGCTCCGTACACACCGTGCGAGGCGGCAACACACAGCTCAACAGCTTTATTACTGACCCCACCCGGCGCTGTACATCGCTCCCCACCCCGAACCGCTTCCACCTGCCGCCTTGTACACTACCCGCGGCAAGAAAGCTGACACGCTGACACACGCTGACACACGCTGACACACGCTGACACACGCTGACACACGCTGACACACGCTGACACACGCTGACACACGCTGACACACGCTGACACACGCTGACACACGCTGACACACGCTGACACACGCTGACACACGCTGACACACTCCACAACCGCCTTCCTCAGCGCTCGCCTTTTATACCTCCGCACCACCCCTTCCTGCCTTGCCCAGCCAATCACGCCCCGCTCCTTCCCGCCCCGCCCGCTTCAGACCCGCCCGTCCCCGCTCCGCCCCATCCCGGCCCGCCCCTTCAATCCGGCTCCCCCACTCCCGGTCCCCTCGCACATCCGCGGGGCCGCAGTGGGTGCAGAGTTCCGGGGAGGACGAGCGGGCGCTCCGCAGAGAGGCCGCTCCCGGCTCCCGTTCAAACCCCCAGAGCCGGGAAGCGCCGCAGGAAAGGGGCGAGCTGAGATTGAGTGGAGCAGAGAGGAGGCGGGGCCGGATTGAAGGGGCAGGCCGGGATTGGGCGAAGCGGGGACGGGCGGGTCTGAAGGAGGACGGGGCGGTATGGGTGGAGAGGAGACGGGAGAGGCGGGAAGCGGAGAGGCGTGATTGGCTGGGCAGGGCGGGGCCGAGGCTATAAAAGGCGAACGCTGAGGGGGCGGAGTCTCAAGGGGGGGCGGTGATCGCGAGACGCGGAAGGCGGAGCTGGTGGCCGTGGAGTGCCGGGGAGCGGAGCTGGGCCAGGGCTTAGTGTCCGGGTGGGGTGCGAGGCGGCGGCGGCGGCGGCCCGAGGGGATCGCGGCCTTGGGGGGGAGGGGGGCGATGCACCCCGGGCGGGCAGGGTCGATAATAAAGCTGTTGCTGTTGATCTGTGGTGTGTACGTGGTGTGTACGGAGCAGCCTTGGCGCTGAGGTGGAGCAGAGTCGCTCTCTGGCGGGGCTGCTATCCCCGATCCCCGGCGCCTCCCGCCGGGCCGGGGGCTGTCGGCGGCGCCCACCCGATGCTGGGCTGGTGCTGCCTGCGAGCGGTGCCAGCCCCCAAGCGAAGCCTGGGGGCGGAGCCCGGAGCCGGGCCGCGGCACCGGGGGCCGGCCGGGGTGAAGGGTGGGCCGGGGTGGGGCGGCCCTGGGTGCGGCAGCCCTGGGTGCGGCGCAGCGCCCCGGTGCTGGTCTCTCGCCTCGCCCAAAGCCCAGCGCTGCCGCGGCCGAGGTACCCGCGGGGCTGGAGCTGGGATAACGGCTCGGGATGAGTTGGATGCAGAGGGGTTGGAACTGACGTGAGACAGAGCTGGCATCAATCACTGGGCATGGTGTAGGGAACGAAGCATGCAGGAATGCGCTGAAATCACTCGGACTAAATAACTGTACCACTGAGCAGAAAAAAAAAAACATTGGAGCTGGGAGCAGGGCTGGAACGGGGATACAGAGCTGGGCTGTAATGAACTTGCTGGAGCTGGAAAATAAAGCTTGTGGGAATGAGCTGAAATCACTGAGGACTGGGGTCTTGGCTGGGGCTGGGATACAGAGCCACAGCTGGAATGGAGCTGCTGGAGCAGGAAAATGAAGCTTGTGGGAATGAGCTGAAACACTGATTGAGGGGCTGGACCTGGATAAATCCCATAGGACTGAGCTGAACTAGAGACACTGGGTTGGAGCTGGGATCTTGTGGAGGTGGGCTGGAACAGTGACTCTGGATCCAGAGCTGAGACTCCACAGAGGTAGATCTGGAATGAAAGCACTGGGGCTGGAAAATAAAGCTTGTGGGGATGAGCTGAAATCACTGAAAGCTGGGATCATTGCTGGGGCTGGGACTGGAAAAAAAAAAAAAGAAATTCAGCTGGAGCTGGGATAAGGCACCGCTGGACTGGAATGAAAGCACTAGGGCTGGAAAATAAAGCTTGTGGGGATGAGCTGAAATCACTGAAGGCTGGGATAAGGCAGAGCTGGGTTGGAATGAATCTGGAGCTTATAAAGCTTGTGGGAATGAGCTGAAACACGGAGTGCAGGGCTGAACATTTATAAATCAGGTAGGACTGAGCTGAACAAGAGACACTGGGTTGGAGGTGGGAACTGAAGCCAGGCAGGAATAGACTTGGGATCCAGAGCTGAGACTCCACAGAGGAAGATCCGGAATGAAAGCACTGGAGCTGGAACATAAAGCTTGTGGGAATGAGCTGAAATCACTGAAAGCTGGGATCTTGGCTGGAGCTGGGATAAGACAGAGCTGGGCTGGAATGAACCTCCTGGAGCTGGAAAATAAGGCTTGTGGGAATGAGCAAAAAACACTGGGACTTGACCTGGATAAACCCCCTAGAACTGAGCTGAACTAGAGACACTGGGTTGGAACTTGGATCTCATGGAGCCAGGCTGGAATAGAGACTGGATCCAGACTGAGCCTTTGCAGCAGTAGATCTGGAATGAAAGTCCTAGAGCTGGAAAATAAAGCCTGTGGGGATGAGCTGAAAAACTGAGGGCTTGTATCTCCTTAGACTGGGATCTTGGATGGGCCTGGGAGAGCCAGGGCTGGAATGAACGTGCTGGAGGTGGAAAATAAAGCTTGTGGGAATGAGCTTGAAATCACTGATTGCAGGGCTGGACCTGGATAAATCCCACAGGACTGGGCTGAACTAGAGACACTGGGTTGGAGCTGGGATCTTGTGGAGCCAGGCTGGAATAGAGACTCTGGATCCAGAGCTGAGACTCCACAGAGGAAGATCCAGAATGAAAACACTGGAGCTGGAACATAAAGCTTGTAGGAATAAGCTGAAATCACTGAAGGCTGGGATCTTGGCTGGAGCTGGGATAAGACAGAGCTGGGCTGGAATGAACCTCCTGGAGCTGGAAAATAAGGCTTGTGGGAATGAACAGAAATTACTGAGGCCTAGGATCTCAACTCTGGCTGAGGTCTCCTGGGATTGGGATCTTGGCTGAGTTTGGAAGACAGATCTAGGGCAGGAATGAACCAACTGGGGCTGGAGAATAAAGCTTGTTGGGATGAGCTGAAATCACTGGGGAGCTGGGATCTTGGCTGGAGATGGGATCTTAGCTGGAGCTGGGATAAGGCAGAGCTGGGCTGGAATGAACCTGGAGCTAGAAAATAAAGCTTGTGGGAATGAGCTCAACTCACTGAGGGCTGGGGTCTTGGATGGGCTTGGAAGAGAGAGCCAGGGCTGGAAAATAAAGCTTGTGGAAATCACTGTGGGCTGGGATCTCCTGGAACTGGGGTATTGCCTGGAGCCGGAGGTGGGATCTTAGCTGGAGCTGAGCTAAGACAGAGTTGGGCTAGAATGAATCCCCTGAAGCTGGAAAATAAAGCTTGTGGGAATGAGCTGAAACACTGAGTGGGAGGCTGGACCTTGATGCATCCCATAGGACTGAGCTGAACTAGAGACACTGGGTTGGAGCTGGGATCTCATGGATCTGGGCAGGAACAGAGACTCTGGATCCAGAGCTGAGCCTCCACAGGGGCAGATCTGGAATGAAAGCACTGGGGCTGGAGAACATAGCTTGTGGGAATGAGCTGAAGTCACTGCGGGCTGGGATACAGAGCCAGAGCTGGAATAACGCTGCTGGAGCTGGAAAATAAAGCTTGTTGGAATAAGCTGAAAACATTGAGGGCTGGGATGGTAGCTCCTGGGCATGGGCTGGTATAGAGAGCTGGAGCCAGATCCAGTACATCACAGAACCAAGGCTGAAATGAAAGCATTGGGGCTGGAAAGTACAGCTTGTAGGAATGAACTGAAATCACTGAGGGCAGGGATACAGATCCAGGCTGGAATGCACCTGCTGGAGCTGGAAAATAAGCTGATGGGAAAGAGCCAAAAATCACAAAATCCTGGGATCTCCTGCGGTTGGCCTGGAATAGAGACCTGGAGCCAGACCCAACATGTCGCAGAGCCAAGGCTGCAATGAGAGTGCTGGAGCTGGAAAATAAAGTTTGTGGGAATGAGCTGAAATAAAACCCTGTAGGGCTGGGCTGGAATAGGCACTTCAGGGCTGCAAGTGACCTGGAGCAGAGCAGGCGCTGAAACACCGAGTGGGGCTGGCAATAAAGCTTGTGGGGCAGAGCTGCAACAATGACCCTGGGGCTGGGATCTACTGGACCTGGAATAGAGATCTCGGGGTCAGAGCCGGGGCTGGAATAACCCCTCGGGGTCAAGCTGAAGCCGCGGTGCGATCCCGTCTGCCACCTCCGGGCACAGCAGCCGGTTTCTGTCCTCCAGCAGTTCCTTCTCTATCCCCACCGTTGCCATTGGGAAGCAGCAGCAGGTTCCGGCCCCGGCGCTGATGTTCCCAGGTCCGGGAACGCAGCCGGTTTTTCCCCAGAAAGCAGGTCCCGTGTCCAGCAGCTCAGAGGGAAGCTCAGAGGGAAGCTCAGCGGGAGCCGCTCTCCCCCCTTGGGAGAGGAGCGGGGAGCTCCCCACAGCCCCGGAGCATCCCTCCCACGGGCCCAGCACCCCCCGATCAGGTTGTGGCCAGCTCTGCCCCGTGCCTGCTGTGGAGACCCCCAGCACGGGCTGACCTGTGACTACAGAATAACTCCTGAAACTGCTCCCGGCAGCGAGTGCCTGTCTGTAGAGCTGCTTCCTGCCTCCAGAGGCAGGGAAAAGGGCGCTTTTGGGTGGCAAAACCCCAAAGCTTCTCCTTGCCGTTCCTGACAGCCCCCAGCAGTGGAGTGCTGCGCCTGTTGAGGCAACGGGCAGCACCCAGCCCCATTAGGGACACGTTTCCTCACCCTTCAACCCAATCACTAGGGCCTGGCAAGGCAGAGGCTGCAGCAAACCCAGCCTGAAAGCAGAGCCCCTGCACCACTGCCTTTGGCATTTTATAAACAGTTTAATAAAGTTCAGCATACAGATTTCTTCCTCTATCCACCTGAGACTGCATTCATCAGGGAGCAGGGATGGCTTCTTGGCGTCTCTCCCCCCATAGCTGCTCCTCAGGCTCTCCCATCAGCTGCGTCTCCACTCCTTAGGCAGAGTAACTGTGTGAATATGGCTGAGCATCCCCCAGTGCCCTGTAGGGAGAGGGGAGAAGCTGTTCCATCAAGGGCAGGGGGGAGATCTCCATCACCACAGGGCTTCTGCAAACCCTCAGGTACATCAGGGACCTGCCGTAACATCAGCTGCACCTCAAGGCTCCAGTTCTGCAGCACAGGAGCTCAATTCAAGGGTCTAGAAGCCACTTGCCTGCTCAGAGGATGCCCAGAAGCCTTGCTTATCCATTTCCAGGGTCTGGATCCCTGCTTCAGTGTCTCTTCTGTCCCAGAGGGGTGCCACATGCCGCCACCATCCCAGCCTCTTGCTCCTCAAGCACTGGGGAGGAGAGCACAGGGGCTGCAGCCATGCTTGACTCCACAGTGGTCCCTTTGCTCAGAGACCAGGGCTGCTTCACCATGGTTTGATCCTGCCCCCCACAACACAGACACAGCCCTTACCAGCCTCAAGATGACTGGAACAGTGATGATGATGAGGCCACACACCACCATGATGGCCACACCATACTCTGGGAAGCCCGGCTCAGGCAGGCGCGGCTCCATGGTGTCCTCTGGAGCAGAAAACAAGGAGTTGGATCAGTGGGTGGAATACCGGGTTATCACAGGACACAGGGCAATAACACCCATGTGACACCGTGCAGGAGGTGACCCTTCCCTCTTGTCCTCTGCCAGCCTGCAGCAGACGGCACATCGGAGACAGGGATGAGGGCACAGGTGGTGCTGCCAGAATGGCACTTTCGAATCAGCCCTTGCAAGCTGGTCACCTCGCCAGCCAGGAGGTGTCACCCTCCCCTCGCCAGAAGGACCTGGATCTAGCTGGCTGTGGATCCACTCTGCTCACCCTGCATGGAGCCCCAGGCTTCTCTACCCATGCCCCAAATGGATGCTTACCTCCCACAGCAAGGGAATACGGATCCACCTGGAAGTCTGAACCAGCCAAAGCCTTGTTTGATCCAACTGAGAGCACAAGCTCCTCCAACACTTCCAGGCTGGTTGGAGCTGGGTGCTGGAAGACCAAGTCCCCACGGCAGATCAAGGAGCCAGGCCTGTAGGTTGAGGTGAGAAGAGCTCCAGCAGCCACCAGTCCCATTATGACACCACACACCCCACCCCACCCCCCCCCCCCAGTGTTGCTCAGGGAGGCGCTGGGTCTGAATCTGCTCTTTGGGATGGAAGGAACACCCCTGAAGGTGCCTGCTGCTGCAGGCCCTTGTGCGGCAGAGATAACATCCAACAGCCATGACCTGGTGGCTGAGGTCTGTGGGGAGACTTCCCCAGCCCTGCCCCAGCAGAGCCTCTGATCCCACTCACAGGAATTCTCTTATCAGCACTTGCAGGAAGCTCCTGTGGTCCCTCAGGCCTCGTGCCACCTGGAAGAGAGGTTTGCGCTCAGCTCCTCACCAGCCTTTGAGAGGTTTCCCCTGGCCAGATCTCTGCTTCCACCTTCCCAGGGAAGGAGAAGATTCCCAGCACTGGACAAGGTGCTGGGGCATCTGGTCTGGGTCATGCTTTGCTTAGAAAGGTCAGACCAGATGATCCTTGAGGTTCCTTCCAATGGGATTCTATGATCGACAATGGAGCTGGGTCAGTCACCACAGCAGGAGCACAGGGCAGCTGTGGTCCTGCAGCCCCTCCAGATGTAGTATGGTGCGCTGAACCACCATCAGCAGAGGTGTCAGCACCCTGAGAGTGAAGCTTCAGTGCCCTCCTTCAGCAGGCATCAGTGCAGCACTGGAGATGTGGATCTGGTTCAGACAACCCCAAAGCAGTCCCTCCTCATCCCATGATCCTCACCACCCTCAAGGACCCTGATCCGCTCCCACCAGCCATTCCTACCGCATCCCCAATGCCTGTGCTGAGCTCCTGGTGCTCTGCAGAGAGTGGATCCAGGAGATCCTTGCTAAAGCGTCTGTTGGTGACGAGGAGGGAGAGTGGGTACAGCTGGAGGTGAAGCCTGGCTCCTGGGGAGGCAAGAGAGGGCTGGTGGGTGAGCAGAGCCAGCACTGAGCCCCACCAGCATGCAGGGGCTGTCCTCACCCTCCAGCGAGAGCGAGGTCAGGTCCACAGGGCAGGTTCTCAGAGCTGTCAGGGCTTGCAGAGCCTCCAGAACATCCGCATGGACGATGGTGTCAAGGTAAACGTCCCCAGTGAGCTCCAGGTCCCCACTGTGGTTTCTAGCAGACGAAGGGCTCTAAGCAAGGCAGAAAGGCAGAACAGGCTCCCCAGGCACACTCTGGCTGGTCCTGGTCTTCTCAGCCCAAAGAAGAGGCCCAGGGTATTGCCACCAGCCCCACATCACCCTCCCGAGCTCCCTAGTGCAGCACAGCTCATCCTTTCCACCCTTGCAGCATGGCTAATGCCACGGAGAGCACAAAGAGCAGCGAAGGACGTTCAATGAAGAGCTTCGGGCAGCTGTGCCCCATACCTGAGCTGGGCGACAGTGAAGTTCCTCACACGGTAGAGGGCACTAAGAGACTCAGCCACCTGGATGAAGAGGAAACAACTCGCTCCCTGCCCCGGCTTTAGGACACGCTGTCCTGTGGCGCAGGCAGCAGCCAGCCTTGGCCCATCCTCCCAGCATCACCTTAGGGAAGAGCCCCCAAGGCTCACCATACCTTGCTGATCAGCCCCTCCACGGGGTCTGTCCTGCTCCTGCCAGGCTGGAGGACAGTGAAGGAGATGGACAGCTTCTCCGGGGCCAGGTTCTCCAGGGTGAACCCTACAAGAGTTCAGACAGTTACGCTCATACCTGTTCCTTCACCATCCTTGTGAGCTATCAGTCTTGAGCATCCTCCGCACTGAAAGCAGAGGCCAGCAGGGCAGGATGAGGTGCCTCATTCCGGGTGAGGATGAGTAGCTTTAGTGGTAGGAAGGGCTTGGGAGGACAGGACAGGAGAAGCAGGTTGAGGAGAGAAGCCATAGGGTTTAGCAGAAACACTGGTCCCCACAGGTCCAACTGCTGCACATGTTGCCTCCAGCAGCCTTAACACTACAGGGCTCTGCATGGGTTGGGATGTTCAGGCTTAACCATCACTTAACTCCAGACTGGGCAGGTTCTGGCTTTGACAGAGTTACAGGGATGACACTGACAGCAGCAGCTCCGCTCTGGGAAGGTCTCCATTGCTTACCACCGGACTGGACAGACCATGGCTCCAGCCTCCAGCTGAAGGAGCTCCTTCCCCTGCTCGCCTCTGTGACCATGGTGCGGATGAGGGGGGAGCTGGTGGGAGCAAGAGCATCCCCCTGGAACAGAGCCTGCCCTCGCACCACCACTGAGCCGTTCCTGCAGGGAAGCAGACCATGGGCAGCTCAGAACCCCCATCCCCACATTAACACCCACCCAAAGTCAGGACTAGGGTGGAGCTTCAGTCACTTCCAGACAGGGATCCCTTGGGATGATGCGCCTGTGGAGGGAGTGCAGCCCCTCACAAGAGCATTTCACTGAGGAAACCCTTCCCACCAAGCCAAAGCCACCCCTCTCCATGTTGCTACTCACATAAACTCAAGGACTTTTGCCTGCAGGAAGGTCTCATAAACAGACAGCATCTGGTTTAGCTGAAAGAGAGAAGCACACGGTAATCGAGCAGCTTCTACAAGCTCTGCCATGGGAAGGGGTATTCCAGGTCTCTGGGGATGGTCCTGGCTGAGCTGGCATAGCCAGGGCTCCATCAGCATAGAGACAGCGGCCAGGAGGGGACACCCCAGCACCACCAGTGTGCAACAGCCCCACTGGCTGCCCAAGTCCCACCTCAAACCAGGAACCCCATCCAGCTCCAGTGCTGGGATTTACTTTGCTCCATGGTGGAGACCGCCTGCAGGCTCCTCATCCCAGCAGTAGCTCCTCAGCTGCACCCTCTGCACCCAGAAGTACCAGCATCCACACCAGCCAACTCCTGCACTCACCATCAGCATTATTTCCTCCTCCAGGAGCCTGTAGCTCTCTGAAGCGCTGCTGCTCAGAGCTTCCGTGTAAGTGACATCCAAGAGCCGGAACTGCAAGGGCAGCACATGAGCAGAAGAGGGGAGCCCGGAGGGATGGGATGGAGCCAGAGAGCCAGGTTTGCCCATGGACATCAGCTCATATGCAGGGAGATGCTCTGTGGCTGTAGAGGATTGCTGGGAGGTGGCAGAGTGCCTGGACACAGGCTGAGCACCACAGGGCATGGGCTGGCAGCTGACTCCATGCACAGCTCTGGTAGAAGCCAGAGGGTAGGATGGGGATGGGAACATGGTGCCAGCGTGGTACACAGCATCAGAGCCATGCTTCGGAGTGGGCAGCTTGGAGCCTGGGCTGGCACTGGGGGGTGCTGGAGCTCCTGCTGGTGCAGCAGCAGGTCCTGTTGATGCTGTGCGGGGCTCGTTGTGCCCAGCTCCTGCCACCGTTCCAGGCAGAGCGCTCATCTCTGCCCCCGTTGTGGCCTCATGGTGCTGCCCTGCAGAGGGTCCATCCACAGATGCTGATGTGAGGAAGGGATCTGGATGCAGATATGGTCCCTGTGCAGGTGGGGAGGGGGAGGCCACCACAGCAGCTCCATGCCTGTGGGGGGCCTTGGTCACTCCAGGCTCTGTGGTGGCATCAGGGGCTGCTGCTGTGCTCACCCCAGTCACAGAGGGACCCACTGCATCAGGAGCCGTGGTCCAAGCTGGGGAAGTGTGGGCTCCGGTGGGTGCCATGGGCTGCTGTGCAGGGGACAAAGATGGGTCACTCGCTTTCCCCAAGGCGACAGCAGGTCTCACAGGCTCCACTGTAGAAAGGGAAGGAGCCAGCACTTGTGGGTGGGTGACCCCATGAGCCAGCGCAGCACTGGGAAAGGACGCCAGGACAGTGCCCGTAAACACAGACCCATTTCCTGCAGCCTTGGCCAAGACGTCCATCAGCAGAGCAGCTTCTCCATGCAGGAAGGTGCCAGTAGTCTGTGTGTCCCAGAGCACCTCAGGCGTCACAGCAGAGGGGACCCACTCAGTGCCAGGATGAGTGGTGGAGGAGATGGACATCCCTCCTGTTGGGGGAGCTGAGGGTAGCGGAGGAGCAGCTGTGTGGTCCTCACCCATACCAAGCTCAGGGCTTGGCCTCACCTCTCCCTTCTGCCCATTGCAGCTCCTTGTTGTAGCAATAGAAGCTCCATTGGCTGTAGACTGAGGAGATGTAGGCCTGCTGCTGGGAGCCCAGGGAGGCAAGGTGCTGGCAGTGACCACAGCAGGAAGCTCAGAGCTCACAGCCAGGCTCAGATCTGCTCTGCGGGGCGCAGTCCAAGGGTCAGGGGATGCCCCATGGGCTGGTGTCCAGTCACCTCTGTGCTCCTCCATCAAGCTGTGGCTCTCAGAGGGGATTTCTGCCACTGTCCACACTGATCCTGCGCTGTCCTCAGAGCTCCTCTCAGGGTGCCAGGGCTCTGCTGTGCCCACAGCCTGCCCAAGACCATGGGCAGAGGTCACTGCATTGTGTGAGCCTGGTTCTGTGCCACGGGGACTTCCTGCAGCTGAGCCATGCTGGGAGCCAGGGCTGGGCTCACCCATGGGCTGGAGGAGCTCAGCAGAGGTATCAGGCACCCCTGTACCAAGCCACTGCGCAGGGGACAGTGTCACAGCCACTGCTGTGCCCAATGCAAGTCCTTCCTGGTTTCTGGGTCCGGGCTGTCTCAGCAGCAAGGTCTGAGCAGTCAGGGTCCCCTGGCTCCGTCCCTCAGCATCCACGCCAGGGGTCAGGCTCCGTCCCTCAGCATCCACGCCAGGGGTCAGGCTCCGTCCCTCAGCATCCACGCCAGGGGTCAGGCTCCGTCCCTCAGCATCCACGCCAGGGGTCAGGCTCCGTCCCTCAGCATCCACGCCAGGGGTCAGGCTCCGTCCCTCACCGTCCACGCCAGGGGTCAGGCTCCGTCCCTCACCGTCCACGCCAGGGGTCAGGCTCCGTCCCTCACCGTCCACGCCAGGGGTCACATCTCCTTTGACCCCTAGGGTGCCCACCGAACCCATCAGCACCCTCCCATGCTGCTGCGCCTTTGGCTCTTTGAGCAGGTCCCCACGTGTTACCATCAGATCACCACTAGTCTCTCTCTGGGAGCCTCGCGAGTCAGGCCAAGCATGGGACAGTGCCAGGGATCCCGGCAGGGCAGCCAGAGACCCCAGGCCATAGGGGAGGGCAGTGGCAGACAGGCAGATGCCCAGCACCAGGAAGGCTTTGCACCGCAGCCCACAGGCAGCAGCAGCCACATGAGCAGCAGGAGCCACAGCCCCTTCCCTCTCAGCACAGGGTGTGGGTTTTGGCTGCAGGGCAGTCACGTCCACGGGGTCTGGGGGTCCTACTCTGCTCAGCTCAGGAGAGGCCATGGGGAGAGCCCAGCTGTGGAGAGACACGGGGGGGCTTTAAGCTGGGTCCAACCAAGCTGTCCCCCCACCAGTGACAATCCCACACCAGAGCCAGGGACATGATGCCCCTCATCAAACACCTCACTGGTCTCCAGCAGCACTGAGCAGCTTCCCCAGCTCAGGGAGCTCTGTGCAAAGGCTCAGCATTGCCCAGGAAGGCTCCTGGTGCAGAGCAGGGATGTAACCAACCTTGGGCTTAGCCATTACCCACCCCAAACACCCATCACATCCATGATAACCTCACCAAGGGTAGCAGAATCCCCCACCCCCATAGCACTCCTTACCTGGCAGCACCCAAGGAGGAGAGAGCACTAAGCCCCCAGACCAGCCCTGTGCTTTTATCCCTTTGCCAAGGCTGATGGTAGCTTCATTCCAGCTGCTCCAAATTCACACCCAAGCTCACTTGCACTGCCCCAGGTGAAGCTCTTTCCCTCTGGATGGGTCCCAGCTTCCCTCTGCTCCTCATTAAGCCCTCGGCACGTTGTGTCCCAAGCACCAGCCTGTGGATGTCTCCTATAATCTCATATTCCCCTGCCAGGCTGGAGTGATTTGGGTTGGAAACGTGGCTGGGGGTGCCTGGCTCTCAGGACCAGGCAGATTTCATGCTCCTTATGGAGGTTCATAAGGGACAGGGACCCCAGGGGACCGCTGCCATCCCTGCTGCACCCCACAGCTCTCCTGACCAACTTGTGATGCAGACACCTCCACCACCCCCCTCCTCCCCAGCTATCATCTGGGGGGCTCAGGATGTCGCCTTCATGGGTGCTGGGATGTGCTCCCTTGGGTGCTCACCAATGGGTGACCCATGAGGCACCCCCAGCAGGTCACACGCTGGGCTGATAGATGGAGATGGGCACATCACTCATGGCTTCTTGCAGGGAGAAGCCAGCAAGTGAATTGCAGGGGGAACCCAAACCTGTGGCTTCGCCTGTCCAAGCCAGCTGGGCAATGCTGGCTGCTGATCTGGGACACCCCCCTCCCCGTCCCTGGAAAGGTCCCATTGTGCCCATGCTGGCAATTAGAGGCTGAAGCACGGTGTTTGGAAACGAACCGAACCCTTTTATTCAGGGAAGGCACCTCTTAAAATCCATGGTCTTACAAAACATTAAATAAAGTGAAGGAACTTTCTTCCCTGGAACCTCTCATATATACATATATATGTACAAAAAATACAGTATTATTAACAAACACTGCTTTCCAATGCTATGCACACACGTGGATGGCAAGGAAGAGCCGCATCCCTCCTTCCCTATCCCTTTCATGGCCAGTACATCCCAATGGAAAACCAGAAACACATGGATCATAACAAGCCAGCAAAAAAGAGTCTCTGGTGGGGTTTTTTCATATTTTTAGTTGTTTTCTTGGTTTAAAATAAATATTTCCTGTAGTGAAATACAAAAGAACAACAAATCCTCATTTTGTTCCTCCGTGCCCCAAATCAGCTGGAAGAACACCCAAGTGTTGAGTTTGTAAGGCCTCTGCTGTGTCCTGCTGCTACACACTGGCAGGATTCCTCCTGGGATGCCCATCAACTTTCCATCAATCCATGCAGGGATGAAAGCATCTCTCCTCCCAAGGTCTCGCTGCATTGCACCTCTCTCCTGCCTCTCCGGCACCACCACATCTCCATCAAGGTTGTCCCCAGGTGTGGATGCCCCATGTTTTCTATTGGGACAGCTGGGATGTGTGTGGTGCAGTGGGCTGAGCTTCTCTGGCTGCCTTTAAAGCCTTCTCGCAGCTATTTTCAGCTCTGATTGGGACCGAAACCCTTGGCCCCAACAAGCTCCCACGGTCCAGCACAGCAAACAGGAGAAGCCACGAGTTTAAATAAACCACAAGTATAAATTACTCTCTTTTTCTATAAACCCCACGTAACCTGAAGGCAGCAGCTCCTTATAAAGGTAAATTCAGAACAGTTAAAAACCGTCTTCATTTAAAAGAAGAAGAAAATCAGTCCTGGGACTCCCGACGTCGTGGTTCCCTTTACCAGTTGTGGTGGGTTAAATCTCCGGAGCACTGTAAAGATTCAGAGCCAGGAGGAAGGTTTGTTCACTGGGAATGGGCTGTATAAAGCAGGAGAGGAGAGACAGAGCAGAGAGGAGGGGATGTGGTAAATCATCTCTGCAGCAGCCAGCCATGTTCCGTGGCCACTGCCATGCTCCTCTTGGAGCCGCTCCATTGGAACTCCAAGCATTCCCTCCTGGTGCTCCAGCTGCAGCCGGGCTGGTCATGGATGGAGGTGGGAGACGCTTTACAACATGAGGCATGGAAAGAAATGCAGCTCCAGCTGCCGTGAGGGGCTTGAGTGCATCCCTGCAGGTACCACACCAGCCAATGCATCACCCCGGAGCATCCCTGTTCCAAGCACCAGCACCCCAGGAGGACCTGTCCCCCATCATCAGCATCTGCATTGAGGGCAGCTCAGCTCTTGCTGTTGACACATTACTTCGTACCTCCTTTTTCTCTGGCTACCCATGGCTATCAGTTTGCCCTCAGAACCTCCATGCCAGGACTACCTGGGAGACAAAAGCGTGGTTAGGGAGGGCAGGGTCTTCACCTCCCCATCGCAAACAATCCCTCTTCCAGCCCAGCAGAGCCACTTTATGCTCCTCCACGGCCAGCCCAAGCTCCCCATCATCATGGCAAATGCACGCAAATATACACGCAGTCACAGAACATATAGATCCTAAAACGCATCCAAACACACCCACAAGAAGAGTTACCTACTTGGAGGGATTCTTGCCAGTCTTTGAGTGCGAACCTGGAAGAGATGGAGCTGTTGGCAACAGCCTTGAGCAGCAGCAAAACCACCCTGGTATCCCCAGAATGACTTTTCTCACCCCCTGGCTCCACCACCACCCCCCAGCTCAAGTCTTCCCCCTCCGCAACCCACAGAGGAATGCTAAATCAGCCAGACTGGTTTGGCTTGAAGGGACCTTAAAGCTCATCCAGTCCCAACCCCTGCCACAGGCAGAGACACCTTTCACTAGAGCAGGGTGCTCCAAGCCCCTGTGTCCAACCTGGCCTTGAACACTGCCAGGGATGGGGCAGCCACAGCTTCTCTGGGCACCCTGTGCCAGCGCCTCAGCACCCTCACAGGGACCAAATGTCTACAGAACCCTTGGGAGGACGAGGATGGTGAGGGACAATGCAGGCAGTGGATGCTCCCACCGAACAGCAGCATCTGGGAGGCAGATGGAGCTGGAGCTTCCCTGGAGGAGTCCCAGTGTCCCACTGGCGTCCCCAACCCTCCACAGGAGATGCCGGGTTACTTACCGAGCTGCTGCTTGATGGAGTTATGCCAGTGGAGGTTCAGCAGGTCCGGGTAGATTTCAGGGAGCTGCTTGAGCGCCAGGAGCTTCAGCATGCGCGAGGTGCAGCCCTTCAGCTCCATATCCCTCAAGTGCCTCTCCTCCGAGAGCGTGGTGGGGCGCAGCTCCACCTTGTGCTCCTGCAGCACTCGGTCAACCGAGACACCAGGGAGCTTGGGGAAGAGCTTCTTCTTCACCACGTGGATGGGGATGAAGACAGCCCCTGCCCGTACCACGTGTGGGAAAGGCTCTGTTTGATGGGGCTTGTGAGGAGGTTTGGGCTTTAGTGCACGAGTTGTGTGCTTATGTGGTTGGAGGGTGCCCTCCACACACACCTTGGTGTGGGAGATGAGTTTGGGAACCTGGGGACATTGAGCTAAGTGTGAATTCGTCCCTTTCCACTACCAGCTTGACCAGAGATCTTTGGGACCTGCAGGGAACACTGGGGCTGTGCTTTAGCATTTTGGCACTGTGTGGTACAAGACACTTCCCTTTGGCTCCCCTGCAGCATCACACCTTTTTCTGGGAAGGCATTGACGGCTCCAGAGTCCTGACCCATTTCCCCCCTGGAGACTCCTATGGGATGCAGGGGCGAGTGGAGGAGGTGAGTGAGGTGGCCAGACCTGCACATGAAGACCTGAGGCTCCAGGAGAGGGCTTTGCCTGGGAAGCGAGTGGGAGAGCCGGCAGCGGGGCTGGACAAAGGCTGTTTGGGTTCCTGGCAGTCAGTTGCCTGCCTCTGAGATGTGTCTGTGCCTGATTTGGGCACTGTAGGCTGGGGAAGTGGGGCAAGACTGAGCTTTTCACCCTAAAGGCTGACCTGGCTTTCTTGTGGGGTGCTGGGGCTGGGGCTGGGTGCCCGGGCATTACAGCTCTCCCAAAACCCTTCTAGATGCTGAAAACAGTGAAGAACAACAAGGACAAAGGACGTGTGAACCACAGCGCTTTCCTCTTTGGCTTTGGGGATGGAGGAGGGGGACCCACGCAGAAGATGCTGGATAGGATGAAGAGAATGAGAGACACAGATGGGCTGCCAAGGTGAGAGGAGCGCTCCCTTCCTCTCTGCTGGCCAGCAGCAAGAGCAGCATGGAGCAGGACAGCAGGAGGTTGAGGGCAACACTATGTGGTTACGTTGGGGTTTCTGTCACCATTCTGGTCAGGGTGCACCATCAGCCCATGTCAGAGGCACCTCCCCTGGCCCATCACTGTGTGTCTCTTGTGCAGGGTTCAGATCTCCACTCCCGACCAGCTCTTTTCTGCCCTGGAAAAAGATTCATCGCAGCTGTACACATGGGTGGGAGAGCTCTTCCTCGAGCTGCACAATGGCACCTACACCACCCAGGCCCAGGTGAGCATGCACAGCGTGGAGGCAGTTGTCCCTGGCCCCCAGGAGATGTGGCCATTCTCAGTTCTCTTCCATTTGTAGGGACAGGACAAGGGGAATGGCTTTAACCTACCAGAGGGGAGACTGAGATGAGCTCTTAGGCAGAAGCTCTTCCCTGTGAGGGTGCTGAGGCGCTGGCACAGGGTGCCCAGAGAAGCTGTGGCTGCCCCATCCCTGGCAGTGTTCAAGGCCAGGTTGGACACAGGGGCTTGGAGCAAGCTGCTCTAGTGGAAGGTGTCCCTGCCCGTGGCAGGCGTTGGGACTGGGTGAGCTTAAGGTCTTTTTCAACCCAAACTATTCTGTGATTCTACTGCTCGGGCAGATCCAGGGTTTGGACAGCGCCCTTTAGGTCTCAACAGTGGCAGCCACCTCATAGCCAGGACTCCATAAAACAGACCTTTCTTCAAGGGGTGAGAAGGAAGTCTGGAAACAGCAGGACCCCCTTATCTTCCTTCTCTCCTTGCTTTGACACCAGATAAAGAAGGGGAATCGGGAGTGCGAGCGGATACTCCATGACATCGAAGTGCTCAGCACCTTGGCTATGGTACAGGGCAGTGGGTTCCAATATCCTGCCAGCCAGCTGCAGCGGCTCTGGAGGTGAGGGACTGCAGGACGCAGTGCTGTGTGTGCCCAGCTCCTTCCATAAACTGGTGAGGTCTCAGTCTGGAAGGTGTTTCAGTCACCTTTCTGGTCGGGATATCACAGGCACCTCCGCTGGCTCATCACCCATTGGAAGGTAGCTCCAAAGCCTCTGCTGGCTGGAAGCTTCATTTCTGACCTCATTCCTCACCAGTTTTAACTTGTCTGACCTTTTGTAACAATCCATCTGGTAGCCCTGAGGGATAAAAAAGCAGCTTTTACTCCCCAGGGTTGTGGTTTACCAAGATGAGAGTTGACAGGTCCCAACATAAAGGATTTAAAGAATGTTATGGAAAAGAACCCTTTTCTCTCACGTGTTTGCTGCCGGGGGGATAAGGAACAGTTGTTTCGTCCATCTTACAAACAGGGCTCAGTAAGCCCTGTGCTCTCCCCTGCTTCATCACCTGGTTTGTGTTATCTGCTTTAGGTTATTGCTGCTCAACCAGTTCCATGATGTTTTGCCAGGCAGCTGTATCCAGCTTGTGGTTGAGGATGCTCTGCAGTACTATGCAGGTGAGGCAGGAGGGCACACAGAAGTTTCAGTCCTGGGCTGCTCAGTGCTACAGGTTGTGTCTGGAACAGTGCGGACTCACCAGGGAACTAGCAGGGGAGCCATGGGATTAAAAACCATCCCAACTTGTGGACTTCTCTGCTTGCTGCTGGCCAGGATAGAGCCCAGCAAAGATGTGCTCCTGGCTGCCCACACACACTTGCAGTAGCTTCACTTTTATTACAACACCACAAAGAGCTGGCATAGCTCTTTGTTATTATCTTGTAATAACAAAGTTAGGAGTGATTTGAATCTTTTATTGCTTACTAATAGATAGTAATAGTGAATGATTAGTAAGAATTGTAGCTTGAAGTATGTGTACATTGCATGGGAGGGCCAGAACTTCCCTGGGATGTGAGGAATGGCCTGGCTGGATCCAACTGGGGCCTCTCTGTTGCTCAGAGATCCGCAGGGCTGGCGCTGGGCTGCAGCAGGAAGCTGTGCAGTCCTTGTGCAGGGAACTGCTGGAGCCCGAAGCAGGGAATGCCGGGAGCACCCTCGTGGTGAACACTTTGCCCTGGGAACGGACTGAGGTGATCTCCAGGGCTGGGCCAGCCGGAACAGAGACTTTAGGTATGTCCAACCCAAGGTAAGCCGTGTATCAGAACTTCCTGCAGGGGCAGAGACAGCTGACAAAGTAACACTGCCTCTCCCTGCCCCCTGGAGGGTTTACTGACTTGTCAGATTGCTCCTTGGGGCTTCAAGTTGTCCCTGACCTGTGGATGAAGAAAAGAAGGGTATGCAAGGAGGTGGTAGGACTGATGTGAGAGCAGCAGGGCAGCACAATGGGATTGGGGCAGATGTTGGAACAGAACCTCTTTGCTTTCCAGGTCTAGTGACAGCGCCCAGCATGGGCTATGCTGTAGTGAGGGAGCTGTTGCTGCCCCCTCAGCCTGTGGTAGTGAGGAAACGGGTAAGCACAACCTCAGATCCATGAACCCGGCATCAGGGGTTGACTAGGGAGAAATCCAGGGAATGCAGCCAGTCCGCACCCTGGATTTGCAACTGGGGCACCCAGTTCCTGCAGGTGTGGGTCTGGTAAATCAGTTTCTGTCCTTTCCCCCAAGGAGGATGGGTCCATTGCTATGGAGAATGGGGTGATTGCAGCCTGCCTGGATGTGATGGGGCACCTGATCTCCCTTCAGCTGCTGGACTCCCAGAGGTACATCTGTCACCCAGTTACTGGAATGGGCTCCTCAAACCTCTCTCAGGTTGCATTCTCACTGTGCACCCTCTCCACTGCCAGTTCTTACGCTGCTCTGCTCCACTTTGTTCCAGAGAGTCAGTCCCTGATGGCTGCTGTGCCAACCAGTTTGCGCTCTTTGATGATGTCCCCCTGTACTGGGATGCCTGGGATGTGATGGATTATCACTTGGAAACCAGGTAGAGGAGCAGCTCATGCAGCACATGGGGTTTGACTTTGCTCTGAGGTTCATGTCTCCCTGTCAGTCCTAGCTGCAACTAAAGCTGTAACAGAGCACTTGCTCTGCAGAAGTGAGTGCCTGCTGCGTGGGGGGCTGGACTGGGCTTTGGGAACCTGGATCTACCACCTCTGCCTTTATCCCTTCCTCTAGGAAGCCGGTGACAACACTGCTGAAGCCTCTGGAGGTCACCCTGGCTGGGGGCCTGCGGGGAAGTGTCACCTTCTCGCTGCAGATAGGGAAAAGCAGCACCTTGACCCAGGAGATCATCTTGGATGCCATGTGTCCCTACCTCCGCTTCCTGACCCAGGTTTGGCCAGTGACTGCGGTGGGATACAAACATTCTGCTGTGCAGGCCAGGGCCCTGGGAGCTGAACCTTGCGTCTCAGTCACGTTCCCCCTTCTGTTTGCTTCCCTGCAGCCCCTTCCTGCTTTAGGGGAAGGCACCCTAAGGGCTTGGGTCCTCGTGGGAAGAACCCACCAGTTCATCTGTATTCAGAGTCCAGTGGGGTTTTATTGCAGCTGGTGTGCCATGGGTGCGAGGTGGCTGCTGTGCACTGGGGAGGGATAGGAGCATCCTCTGCCTGTCAGCCCCTGTGGTGATGCCCTTCTGCTTATGCATGCAGGTTGAATGGAAGGAGGCTCACAAGTTCCTGAAGGTGGAGTTCCCTGTGCAGGTCCGGAGCACAAACGCCACCTACGAGATCCAGTTTGGGCACCTGCAGCGGCCAACGCACTGGAATACGTCCTGGGACTGGGCTCAATTCGAGGTGAAAGGGAGAACTGGCTCCAGGGCTGCTCCTGCTCCCACGCGGTAGCTCGGTGGGGAACATGCCCGTTGGTACCTCCTGCAGGTGTGGGCTCACAAGTGGCTGGATCTCTCCGAGCATGGCTTTGGGGTGGCTCTGCTGAATGACTGCAAGTACGGGGCATCGGCCCACGGCAACATCCTCAGCCTCTCGCTGTGAGTTAGGGCAGAGCTGCAGCAGTCACTTTGCCTTCTGAGGTGTCTCTTTGGAGGTCAAGGCAATGCAGATTACAGTCAGTAAGGGAATAGTCTGGTATTATCAAAGGGGCTGTCTGCCGTCTGAGAGCCTTTGGCTGACTTAATTACACAAAGATGCTATAATTCCTCTGAGTTATGCTCATACATAATTCAGGAGGGATCACATCCACATCCGCACCAAGTAATTTTTCTGTTGCTGACATTCCCCGAGAGGGGAGGCTCAAGGTGAGGCAGGAACAGCAACGTTACAGTGCATACAAAGCTAGGGCAAACTGCACGTTTCAGTTTGACCCCATCAGCCACAAGTTTCACCGTAAAACACCCTTCAAATCCTTTAGCTTCTGGGGCTGTCCAGGGTCTGTTTGCTGGCGCCAGAAACAGCATGTTGGCTTCCACCTCAGGGCCCAGCCTTGACGTAGCAGGGGAGGCAACTGTCTTGCCGCAGCGCTCCCCTGGCGCTGCACTGTGTGTCACAGCCACCAGTGTCACCTTCTTGTCTTAGGTTGCGAGCACCCAAGTCCCCCGATGCCACAGCAGACATGGGCCACCACCAGTTCACCTACGCCGTAATGCCTCACTTGGGTGAGTGATGGGGGACACAGCGCGGAGGGTGCTCCCATGAGCCTCAGCCTGAGCACAGCTCTGCCTGCGCATGTTTAGAGGCTGGAGAGAGGTTCTTGCATTGCAGGTTCCTTCCAGGACGCTGGTGTGATCCAGCATGCCTACAGCTTGAACTTCCCCCTGCACACGGTGCCAGCCCGCTCTGCCCCGTGCCCGCCCTGGAGTGCCTTTTCTGTCAGCTCCCCTGCGGTCGTGCTGGAGACTGTGAAGCAGGCAGGTCCCCAGGGCAGGCATGGGGAGGGGAGAGGGGTTAAGCTCTTGGTGAGGAGCATGGCTTGCTCATCCCTGGCTGGCAGGGCCAGCTGATGGGAGCAGTGTTTGCATGTCCTGCGAGGGGAGGACAGGGGGTTAAGCACATGGCTGAGCTCCCGTCTGTCCCCCAAGGCTGAGGACAGGCGCGGAGCCGTGGTGGTCCGGCTGTACGAGGCACACGGCAGCACAGTCGTCGCTTGGCTGCAGACCTCGCTGCCCATCGAGGAGGCGATGCTGTAAGTCCACATTGCAAGTCTGGGGCATGGGTGGGGATGGGAACGATGGCTTCAGCCTCACCTGCTGCTCTCTCCCCAGCTGTGACCTCCTGGAGCGGCCGGTGGCAGCTGAAAGCCTGCGGCTGGAGCAGCGGGGCCTGAGGCTCTCCTTCACCCCCTTCCGTGTGCTCTCCCTCCTCTTGGTCTTGAGGCAGTGAGTGACAGCATCCGTCATTCCTGTAGCAACTTGGACCAACGCCTTCAGCTCAGATCCCAGCCTGAGGCTCCCCCAATCCCAAGGAGGCAGCAGCAGCTCTAGGGAAGGGCAGATTCTCACCCTCGCTGCCCACACACAGCGCTCAAATACAACCCTGGCTTTCAGCCCAGGACACTTGTCCCATGCCTACCCAAGCGAGCTCCTCGCCAGCTGCAGTGTGGGTAAGGTGGTGGGACAGGCTGGCTGGCCCCACACAGGCGCTGCTCCGACCCCGGTGGGGCTGGGGAGAAGCAGCTTTCCAGTGTCTCAGCCTTCCTCTTGTCCAGACCCCTGTAGCAAGCACAAAGACATGTTAGAGTCATTCCCCTCTCCCTTCACCTGCCCCTTGCGCTGCCCTTGCAAAAGGGAGCATGAATAAATGGATTACGTGAAAACAAGCTCCAGCTTGTTTTCTTAACTGTTCTGATCTGCCTCCTCCCTGCTGTAGCTGCTGTTATCTGAGTGCCCTTCTCAGCAGCATCTCACTCCTGGCACCAGGGCGGCAGAGCTTACCTTTATTTCTGGAGGGATGAGGTGGAGGGGAAGCCTGCTCCAGCCCATGTGGGGAAGAGGTTGGACCCAGAGGGGGTATCCTTAGCACAAAAAGGCAGGCACAGGGATTTCTATACAAAATACTTTATTAGTTGTTGGCGAAGGGAAGAGCGGACACCATATGGTCGTCAGCAAACTTCAAACTTTATTAACAAAGATACCTGGTTATATACACTAAATAATGAGCCTCATACATATTGCAAAGCTGAGCTCCTAATTGGTTAACCTTTAAAATGTTACTCTTATCTTTTTTCTGCATACTTGCAGTTTACAGTTAGCACGGTTAGCTTGAAAGACGCTTTGTTACAACAGGGCCCTATTGTCCAGAGGGACCTTGTGGTCCAGCTGGACCAAGGGAGTCAATGGGAGTCTGATTATCAACAGAACCAGGGGAGTCAGCAAGACCTTGCTAACTTTTCTCAAGATTTTTGCACGTACGTGAACTTTAGTAACCCCCAGGCGAGGCCTCAGTGCCTGTGGGTTACTACCGTACTATTGTCAAGCGATTGTCAGGATTTCTCATAGGCCTGGTTCTGCTGCTAATGAGACATCAAATTCATCTGGTTATGGCCTTTGTCCACCAGCCATTCGTCAATAAAACTCTCCACATTTCCCCCGTTTTCTTTTTGGGCTAAAAGCACATTATTCATAGCCTTCATGGTCATAGTTTTCACACAAGAAATAAGACATCCAATAATCAATAATCCTACTATGAGTACAATCAAAATCACAAGTCCTTTTTTCAGTAACTCTCTTAGCCAACCCGATAAACCCCAGCCACTTAACAGTGTGTCTAACGGGCTTTGCCATTCTTGCAATTTCTTCATGTTGATATTCAATTGTCTGATCTTATCATGAATGGATTGAGATTTATCAGTAAGGTTAAAACAACACATTCCATCAAATTCTTCACAGCCATGACCATGAGCAAGTAATAAAAAATCAATAGCGGCGCGATTTTGCAAAGTCGCTTTTCTTATACTATCAGCTTCTGTAGCAAGATCATACAAGATTTTAGAAGTTATATTGATTTGCTTTCCTGCCCAACATGTTAAAGCTTTGATTGCTAAAGCGTTGTGTACAGAACTAAGAGATGGCAAAAATATAGCAGACGCAACTGTTGCCGCAGTGTTCCATAAGAGTACCCTATCAGAACAATTACCGTCCAGAACCTGCAATGCTCTTTTTGCTCGGTGTTGCTCTTGATGTAACTGAGAGAGTTGCAACAATTGATGTTTTCTTGGTGTTATCAGTGTTAATTTTCCAATATAACATGGTCCCCCAAATGGTTTGCAAGGAATACCAGGCCAAGCTCTATCCCCACATATTAAAAAATATCCTGAAGGTAGTGCTTTGGCTCTGGTTTCTGGATATTTAATTTTGTGCATTGGGCAATAAGATTGATTATTGTATCTCACATCTAAGGGTGATACATTAGTCTCAACTGGCCCTTCCATACTAGATATAGAACTAAACCTGACACATCCTTCTGCCGGTTCTGAACCCAATAAACTCAATTCTTGTGGATGTACGATCACCTTTGTTAGATTCCTGATTAGTAAAGCATTCAAAGTAGACATAAAACTCCAAGAGGTAAGGTTAGCAGCTTGTCTAATAACCGTAGTATTTAAAGGGATTGACAAGTTTACCCATTCATCTGTGAAATCAGAGAGATTAACAACCGGACTCCCCATCAAACAAGTTTTAAATGGATTACCAGCTTGGTGCAATGACAAACAAAAATCGTCTACTCCCGCTTCATGAGCCCATTTTGTCCAAACATTGTCCACATAATAACTATCAACCAGTTTTTCCGAGAGATATTGACAGAAGGCTGTCTGTAGGGAGAATGTCATCAGAAATGCAGATAAATACGATACACAAACACAGTTAAGACTACACATTACACTATAAGCAGTCCAAATTACCAATAACACAATTGTCTTTAAACAGTTCATGTTCAATTCTTTCTTTAGCGATCTTATTCTGTTGATTCTTCTTCTGGTCGTGCGTCGTTGCTGTCTCCCGAGTTTACCGATGTGACGTCTGGAGCAGGTTTAGTCCATTTTGCCGGCACCCACAAGGGTCCTTTCAATAGCGGTCGCAAAGGTTCCAACAGAGAGTTGGGGATACCCACAATTGGCCTCAACCATTGCAAGTCTCCCAATAGTTTTTGTGCATCATGCAGTGAAGAAATGTTTATATCCAGCTGTAGCTTTTGTGGCACAACAGTCTGTTGAGTTATTGTCCAACCCAAATATTTCCATGGCTCTGTACGCTGTATTTTTTCTGTGGCTATCACTAAAGATTGCATCGCCAATGTCTGTGTTATCTGATCGACTTGAGCTTCTGAAAAAGGTTGCTGTTGAGCAAAAAGAATATCATCCATATAATGATAAACAACTGTGTCTGGCCATAATTTCCGTAATGGCTGCAAAGCTGCATCAACATAAAGTTGACATAATGTTGGTGAATTACGCATTCCCTGTGGCAATACTGTCCACTCAAAACGCTTATCAGGCTCTCCCCTATTTATCGCAGGTAAGGTGAAAGCAAAGCGTTTCGAATCATCAGGATGCAAAGCAATTGTGAAGAAACAATCTTTCAGATCAATAATCAATAATGACCAATCTTGTGGAATCATGGCAGGATTGGGTAGACCCGGCTGCAAGGCTCCCATAGGCTCCATCTGTTCATTAACAGCACGTAGATCATGCAGCAGACGATATTTGCCAGATTTCTTTTTGATTACAAATATTGGTGTGTTCCATGGACTGGTAGAAAGTTTCAAATGTCCCTGTTGAAACTGTTCTTCAATTAATTGATGAGCTTGAGAAAGACTTTCCCCTTTTAGTGGCCATTGCTTAACCATCACTGGAGTGTCAGACTTCCATGTGAGAGGGATGGGGAAAGTCCAAGCAATGGCGATTACCCCAAAGGGTGCTCATTTGTTAAAACCACTCCAAGCTGAGCCAACACATCTCTGCCAATTAAACAAGCAACTGTAGGAGGCAGTTGAACTACAGAAAAGGTCATTACCAACTGTTGTCCATCAATGTTAATTGCAATAGGAGGTGTCTTGCTTGCCAAAGTGAACCCTCCAACTCCTGTCACAGTATCAGAGGAAGGAAAAAGAGGCCAATCCCGGGGCCATTCATTGGGGCTAATAATGCTTGTGTCCGCCCCTGTGTCCAAAAGTCCCCAAAGTCCAATTTTCTTTCCTCGATAACAGAGTTCCACACGCTTTTTGGGTCTATCATGTAGGTTAACTGACAACAATGTAAGACCTGTAGATCCAAATCCTTGTGCTGCTCGCTTCTGTTTGTTAGCAGGACACATTCCTGATGTTAACTGTGGCAATGGCACTAGTTGCGCTATACGTTGTCCTTTTTCAACTTTTAATGGTGGATAAAGTGTATAAGCCATGATGGATATTTCCCCTGTATAGTCCGCATCGATAACTCCAGGCAATACAAAAAGTCCCAACAAGGTTGCTGATGATCGTCCCAATAACAATGCTCCACAGACTTGTCCTTTTATTTGTAAAGGTCCATAAACACCAGTAGGAATTTTCATTGGACGGTTGGTCATTAAGGTGACATCTACTGATGTTGCCAAGTCAAGTCCGAGGCTGCCTGTCGTTGCTGGTTGAAGACAAGAGGTGGCGCTGATGTAGCGGCAGCGATTTGTGTCGGTGCGCGGCTGCCCTTCGCGCTCCTCTTTCCGTTTCCCGAAATCCACTTACATATAGTTGTATTGTGATTGGGTGACAAGCAATTTTGACACCATACCCTTCGGACTTGACAGTCTTGGCGTACGTGACCCTTTCGGCCACATCGATAACATATCCGGAATATCTTTTGTTCTCCAGTCGCTACTGTAGCAGAAGTTCGAAGAGGTGCAAGAGCAGCTAACACTTGATTCTGCGTTGATTCTGCTTGCTTTTGAAGTCCTAAGCCTAATTCTTTTATTGCCTCCACTAAAAAAGCTTGTGCCCCAGTTGGCTGCATCGCCATTCTCTCTAACGCTTCTTCTATTGTCCAATTTGCTCCTAGAGTGGATAACACCCTTTGAGTGGCAGGCGTGCTATTTTGCAGGGCACATTGTTTTAACAATGTCCCTTTCAGATAGTCTGGAACTCCTGCCCGATTAATAGCCTCGGCCGCTTTATCTATAAAGCTTCCGAATGACTCTTCCCTGCCTTGTTTAATTCCCATGTATGCAGGCATACCACCCGGTTCTTTATCTATTGCCGCTCTTACAAGTCGCATAGCTTCTCTAACTTTATCTGCCCCTATTAATATCCGTGCTTCTGTACGCAAATACGGTCCTAAGCCCATCAATTCATCAACTGTCACTCCCTGCAAGGGGTCCCCTGGTGCTCGGTTAGCTGCCACAGATTCATTAACCAATGTCTGCCAATGGGCATTAAACAACAACAGTTGATGCTGAGTAAAGATTAATCTCGCAATTCCTCTAAGATCACTCGGGAGCAATAGCATCGTGTTGAATATATAATCCAACATTTGTCTAGTAGGTTCGCTCTTTATACCGAATTGACTAACTGTAGCTCGCAGCTGAGAAAGTAATTTCCAGTCAAGGATACTATATTCCCCTTGATTTGCCACATATTGCCCCTGCTGATCGTATACTGGGGAGTAAGTCACTGGGCAAGCCAAATGAGAAGCCGCTTCAAGCATATCATCATCGCCCCTTTGCGCTGCCTCCCTCGCCAATGCCGCCCATGCCTCCCTCCTTTGTTTTGCCATCTCCTCCCATAGGTCGTTCAGAGCCCCTGGGATAGGATTTGACACACTCAGCGAGGGTTTAGGGCAGTTCTTATAATGGCTTATAGGGGGCTTAGGTGGGGACCAATCATGCGAAGTACTCGCGGCTTCTTTCACTATACCCGGACGATCATCCCCGTCCTCCTCCTCAATCGGAGGAGCCGTGGGTTCAATTTCCTCTTTTTCCTGCACGTCCCGCGCGCGAGGAATTCTAATACTAGTCACAGCAGGTGCAAGGGGCTCACCTTCTGGTGGTTCTGTTTGACCATATTCCCTATTTTTCCTATGTGCCTCAGCCGCTTTTTCTGCCGCTTTTCTCTCAGCTGCATACTGTAACAGTGCATTATACACCATTCGCCACACCTTTCCCAGTTTCTTTGCTGTCTTATCATCCTCTAATACAGCCTCCCACAATACATCCCCAAATTTACGCCACTCATTTAGATCATGTACTGTATGAGGATTAACAAACAGTCCTTTTGCATACCCATAAGCTAACAGCTCTGGAACCTCCTTTTTTAAATTAAGATCCCTGAGATTACGCTTTTCTAGAAAACTTGTAAATAAATCATATGCCACTTGCCTATCCATGCTTAGACGTCAGCGCGCGCTGTTTTGCAGCTCTTCATAGGCTTCGGTGGCACGTACGACCCAGACCGCCGATTACGATCCTGGGGGTGCTCCCTGCCCCTTATGTTTCGGCGTTTGCACCGTCCTGGGCTGCAAACAGGACTCGACCCTCGTCTTCGCTCAACCGTGGCGCCCTATATGCAACGTCTTCCCGTTAAGCGTTTTTCCGCTATTTCTTAGATCCGTCGGGGGTTCCTTAGGATCACGTCGGGGTCACCATTTGTGGGCGAAGGAAAGTTCGTCACCATATGGGAAAAGCGTACACCATATAGTTGTCAGCAAACTTCAAACTTTATTAACAAAGATACCTGGTTATATACACTAAATAATGAGCCTCATACATATTGCAAAGCTGAGCTCCTAATTGGTTAACCTTTAAAATGTTACTCTTATCTTTTTTCTGCATACTTGCAGTTTACAGTTAGCACGGTTAGCTTGAAAGACGCTTTGTTACAACAGGGCCCTATTGTCCAGAGGGACCTTGTGGTCCAGCTGGACCAAGGGAGTCAATGGGAGTCTGATTATCAACAGAACCAGGGGAGTCAGCAAGACCTTGCTAACTTTTCTCAAGATTTTTGCACGTACGTGAACTTTAGTAACCCCCAGGCGAGGCCTCAGTGCCTGTGGGTTACTACCGTACTATTGTCAAGCGATTGTCAGGATTTCTCATAGGCCTGGTTCTGCTGCTAATGAGACATCAAATTCATCTGGCTATGGCCTTTGTCCACCAGCCATTCGTCAATAAAACTCTCCACAATTAGTCAGCTAAAAACAGTGGTTGAGGTGAGGAAGAGGCAAATCCATTCTTAGGCAAAGGGAAGGACCAGAGTCCAGCATGACTGGTCCATGGCCCTTACCCCTCTCAAATACCTGAGGGCAGCAGGAGGATGCTGAATAAATCAGCCCCAGCACCAAGCCCAGCTTCTCCATCCTGCAGTGGCAGATGCAGCAGTAGCAAGCGCGACTGAACACAGAACAAGAGCAGCCCCAGCACTGAGCTCCTCAGCACTAACCCAGGCTCCCCTCGAGCTGCTCCTGTGGCTGCCAAAAGGCCCCTGGGGAAGGGGGCAGCACTCACAGTGCAGGGGCTGTGCCTGGAAGGGGGAGAGGGAAAGGAGAAGTCAGAGGGTGAGGGGTGCTCCAAAGCCTCGCTGGTGCCGCGGGGAACCAACCTCACCTCTGCCCCTGCGCGCTGAGCTCCGGCGCCTTTCAGCCTTGACCTGCGCCTCGGGTGCAGGCAGGGCCGGAGCAGCAGCCGCGTTCCTCCTCCTGCGAGCGCGTCCCTTCCTCGGCCCATCACCTGCCTCCTCTTCCTCCTCCTCGGCTGGCACCGGGGTTTTGCTGCAGCCCTGGGGCACCGTCTCAAGGCACGTGGGGGGACCTGCACGGACACCGGAGCCAGAGCTTAACAGAACTGTGCTTGGACAGAAGGATGCTGAGAAACGCCAGGGAGGAGGGAGCTGCACTGGGAAACGAGGAGCAGCCGGAGCACGGCACGAGGAACAGGACAGCACGAGCTTCTTACGTTGGGGGTCACGGCCTCGGGGTCTGACTCCACCTGAGCGCGCTTCTTGCGGGGTGCCTGCCCTGTGCGAGAAGATGGGACCAGGTCAGGTGTGTGAGGAGATGGGGCAGTGCCTGCACCTCAAGGGACCAACCTGGCAGGCAGTGATGGGGATGAAGGTGCAGGCATGGAAAACTATCCTGGAGCAGCTTTGCTCTGGGGCCAGGCTGAGAGAGCTGGGCTGGGTCAGCCTGGAGAAGGCTCCTTAAGGGGAGACTTTAGAGCAGCTCCAGTGCCTAAAGGGGCTGCAGGAAACCTGGAGAGGGGCTTTGGACAAGGGATGTAGGGACAGGACAAGGGGAATGGCTTTAACCTGCCAGAGGGGAGACTGAGATGAGCTCTTAGGCAGAAGCTCTTCCCTGTGAGGGTGCTGAGGCGCTGGCACAGGGTGCCCAGAGAAGCTGTGGCTGCCCCATCCCTGGCAGTGCTCAAGGCCAGGTTGGATGGGGCTTGGAGCAAGCTGCTCTAGTGGAACTGGATGAGCTTTAAGTCCAGTTCCAACCCAAACCAATCTGGGATTCTATATCCTGCAGGTGCAATGCTATGCCCAGACAGGTTGGTGTACTGGTAGGTAGGAAACCTTGATCCCAGCGCCAACAGCCATCATAAGCCTGTCAGCACCCAGAGAGGGCATTTGCTCCTGCCTTTGCCTTCTCAGCTTCCAGCTCTCCTGGGGCAAGAGCAGGTCCCATGGGGAGGAGAGAAGCCACTCACCTTTGGGAGCCATGGGGCCAGGCTCTCCCTGCAAGGAAGTGACAGAGCATTGGCCAGGGTGCACCATTCTGCAGGGTGCAGAATCTGTGCCCCTTCCCCATCTGGCAGCCAAGGCAGTGATGTGGAAACAGCCACGTTTCCCTGGGAGCCAGGGAAGCTGGACCTGCCCTGAGCCCTAGGAACTCTCTCATCAGCTCCTTCTGTAAGTCCCCACCTCAGCACCTCAGCCAGACACAGGCAGGAGGGAACGGGGCTGCCAAACCAACAGAGCCCCCATCCCTGCAATGCCCTGTGCTCCAGCCTGCCCACCATCCCTCAGGTCCTTGGCATCTCTATATCCAGCTGCCTGGCCACAAGGGAGACCCAGGGGGGTCTCAGGAAGCTGGTGTCCCCTTTGAGCAGTGGTCAGGGACACCCAGCCCCAGGCTGACCCCAGGCTCCCACCTGGAACCAGATGGTTCTGCCGTTGCGGTCGCGCAGAGAGCTCATGCCGGGCACCAGGTAACACTGCAGCCAGCTCTTGAACGCAGTGTAGTTATCCGGGTGATCCGCATCATAGAGATTTTTCTCTGGGAAGGGAGAGGGGGAAAGGACTGAAGCAGAGAGGAAGCAGTGACCACGTTGTTGGGTGCCGTCCAAAGCCTCCTCCATGGGAATGCCAGGCCCAGGGCTCCTGTCCTGGTGCCTCACCTGTCGCAATGACCTCCATGGGCACAGTGTGACACAGTTCCAGGATATCCGGGTTCTCCCTCATCAGCTTCAGCTTCTTGCTCAGTGTCAAGGAGGGATTCTGCAGGGGGGCAGAAGGGGAGGGGAGTCACTGCCAACAGCCAGATTCCCATCTCCTTTTGCCCTCACTCCACACTTGCTCCATCAGACTTCAAACTGCACATTAGGACATTCCCCGTGGCTACAAAGACATGGGAAGGGGCAATCACACAGGAACAGCAGCAGTTTGTACAAACAGCACTCAGGTCTTGTTTGCTGTTCTCTGCCTCAGTAAACCAGCCACTTCCCTCCCCCTAAGGCCACGAGATCAGCCATGGGTCCACTGCAGCCTTCCCCAGAGGCTTGAAGCTTGTAAAGTGTTTGTTTTCCCCTTCTCTTCCTTTTCACCCACCCCAGATACACCCGGAGGCTTCCTGACGGTGGCAGAGGCCAAGCACCAATGCAGCTCAGGGGCATGTGCTGCTGTCACAGCTCGTCAGCCTGGCCACACGTGAGCATGAGCCGGACACGTGAGGTTATGGAGCTGCTCTGCTGCACTGGAGGGGCAGACGTGCCCAGACAGGGGCTGTTCGTGGCTAAGGAGCAGCCTGAGAAGAAGGATCCCATGCAGCAAACGCTGGAGTTGTGAAGGGAAAATGCCCATTGTTGGGATGGGAGAGACTCGGAGCAGCAAATCACCTCCCAACAGCGGTATGAGCTGGGGGTGCATGAGCTCTGCAGGGGCCAAGGGATGATGTTCTGCCCCACTGGAGCAAGGACCCAAACACAAACTGAAACTGGTCCCTGGACTGGAACAAGCCCAAAACAGCCAACCTGAACCACAGCTTCATGCCCAGCTAAGCCCAAAGCCAGGGCAGGGCAGGGCTGAGCCCAGGCTGGGGGCTGGCAGCAAACTGAGCCACCTCCACTGCTGCTGAGCCCAAACCCCAATGGGAAACGTTCTTCAGCTCAGTCCAGCTCCCCCACAGAAGGCAAGAGACTCCTGGTGCTGTCAAGATGTCCCAAAGGGCAGCAGGCAAAGAAATCCCAGCCTCTGGCTGGAAACCTGCCCCTTTCTGAGGGTGTTCCTCACCTTCCTCCTCCTCTCCTGCTCCTTCAGGGCCTCCAGCACAGTCCGAGCCTTTTCAAAAGGAGGGATCTTCAACCTGAGAGTTACAGAATCCCAGACTGGTTTGGGTTGCAGGGATCTTAAAGCTCATCCAGCTCCAATCCCTGCCACGGGCAGGGACACCTTCCACTAGAGCAGCTTGCTCCAAGCCCCTGTGTCCAACCTGGCCTTGAACATTGCCAAGGATGGGGCAGCCACAGCTTCTCTGGGCACCCTGTGCCAGCGCCTCAGCACCCTCACAGGGAAGAGCTTCTGCCTAAGAGCTCATCTCAGTCTCCCCTCTGGCAGGTTAAAGCCATTCCCCTTGTCCTGTCCCTACAAGCTCTTGTCCAAAGCCCCTCCCCAGAGGACTTCAGCTCTCAGTTCTGGCACTTGTCCCTGTCTACCAGGTGAGAAGCCACCAATAAAACTCTGCCAAACTCCTGCAGCCCAAGCCTCTCACCCCCCCCTTACCTGTACAGGATCTCGGCACGGAGATAATTCCCAATTCCATTGAAAAACTTCTGGTTTAAGAGGGCCTCGCAGATGGGCTTGTCAAAAGCTCTGTCATCTAGGTTCTCCAGCACGTTTTCCCTGTGGGAGAGTGCATCAGGGCACTCACCTCAGCTGAAGCTGGGCTGGGGGCTCTCCCCATGTCTGGTGGATGCTCACCTGAAGGCCTGGTACTCGGAGAGGACGCAGGGCCCGCGGCCCTCCTGCCAGGCGTCCCCCAGGCGCCACGACCCGAAGCGACGGGCATCGACAAAGCAGAGGACGTGTGGGGGACTGTCGCGGGTGCGGAACCGGAGGTGCGCATGGCGCGGGATATCAGCGGCGGAGCACAGCCGGAACGAGCCCGACATGCCGAAGCGGAAAACCAGCTCCTGGGGGGCACCGGCGAAGCCCAGCGGGGTCAGTGTCAGGCGCAGCTCCTTGCCCCGGGCGGCGGCAGAGATGCGGTAAGCCTCGCTACTGAACGGCACCTCCGGGCCCCTGCCCACCGCCGAGCGCTCCACGCCGCCCGAGAACACCAGGGCGCCGCACGCCCGGTTGATGTAGCGCCCGGCCAAGTGCAGCTCCGGGCACTCGGGCATGGCCGCGGCACCGGACACACCGCGGCAGAGGCACCGGAGAGACCGGAGGCACCACCCCTGGCGACACGCCCACAACCATGCCCCGCCCCTCGCTCCCCATTGGCTGCACGGCCCGCGATGCACACAGGGAGTTGTAGTCCAGTCTCGCCGCCCATGCAACGGGCCGCGATGCATGTCGGGAGTTGTAGTCCACCGGAGGAACCCGCACAACGCATACGCGTCCGTCCGTCACCGACACCTTTATTGGGGCTGGCTCCCGAGCGCACCAGGACCTCCCGCCACCGCCGCCCGGCTCAGCTCAGCGCGCTCATCAGCGCCTGCGCCTGCTTCAGCTCTGCAGAGACACGGAGCGGGCCATGGGGGAGCTGCTCCGGCCCTACTGTGTCCCCTCACCCCCATTGCCACCTCCCCTCCTGCGGCCTCACCTGCCAGCAGCACCCGGAACTTGTCGGCCGACACGGCCATGGGCACGGCCACTGTGCTCCCTCGCTGCCCCTCCCGCACGGTGAACGTCAAGTGCACGAGGGGCTCATGGACCTCCTGCAGCTCACTGGAGCTGAGGGTGTAATCCACGCGCCAGCACACCGAGCCCAGCTGGCTCACTGGGGCAGGCAATGGGGCAGCATCAGACACAAACACATCAGACACATACCCTCAAAACCCCACCCCTGAGACCCAACATTCCCCCCCCAGATCAAACACCCTCCCCTAGACCCAGTACATCCCCCTGAGAACCACGGCCACACTCACGTCTCAGGCTGGCGGCCCTCAGGCTGTCCTGGAGGGAGCTCTGCTTCTCCTCGTAGGAGCGGCACAGCCCACTGGCGTGTTCTGCCAAGGCACAACGAAACTGTCTGATAGCACCAACCCCACCACGGTGACACCCCCAGGGTCACCCCTACCTTTGGGTAGCCCCAGCTGCTGCAGCTCACTGGAGAGGGACTCGCTGTCCACACCGTGCTTGGCAGCACTAGAGAGGATGAAACCGAGGACGGCGATGGTGGCCTTCACGTCTCCCGACTCTGCGCAGGGAAGGGTCAGCTCTGCAGCCCCAGCCACATCACTGTCCATCCCCAGGGAGGGAGCTGCAGTAGGGGCCAGGGCAGCAGCGCTCACCTAACTTGGCATCCGAGGTCAGCTTCAGGATCTTCTCATACTGTGGGAGAGCAGCATGTGAGGCCATCATAGTGAGCACCAGGTACCGCACAGCACCGCAGCCACCACCAGCAATCATACAATCACAGTGGTTTGGTTGAAAAGGACCTTAAAGCTCATCCAGTTCCAACCCCCCGCCACGGGCAGGGACACCTTCCACAAGAATGGATGGGTACCTCAGGAATACAATTCCATATGCTAGTAGAATCCTCACCTTAGTATTACTCCTCACTACCCAAGTTACTACTGGTAGTACTGGCCGGCAGCACCCACCACAGAGTTGTTATTTGGAGCAAGCAGATTAGTGGTGTCTCCCCATCACTCACCTCCATGCTACCGCCCAGCAAGTCCCGCAGCACTTGGGCACAGATCAGCTTCAGCTTCACCGAAGACTGCGGGAGGAGGAAGAGAAGGAGAAGAGGGGTGAACACCGGGCTCGGCGGGACGGGAGCGGGCAGAGGCTGGGGGAGGTGGGCACTTAACGATTTTGGCCAGGGTGCTGATCTCGGCCAGGACCCAGTCCGGGCAGTCCAGGTCCCCGCAGAAACGGAACCGCTACGGAAGGAAAGTGCAGTCAGAGCCCGCCGCGGCTTCACCGCACCCCACAGCTCTCCTCCGGCCCCCAACCCCACCATATCGCCGGCAGCACCGCGGATCCCGCCTCCACGACCCGGAACCGCTCCCGCGGAGGAGGAGGAAAGCCGCGCGCTCGGCCCGCCCCACCCCGCGTGCTGCGGGGAGGAGCCGTCAGCGGCTGCCGCAAGCTCGGGTGAGGGACGTTTGGGAGCGTGGCCGGGGATGGCCCTGCAGCCCCGCAGCATCGGTACAGCCCCTGCCCCGCGGGGTACTGTGGGTTAAAGGGCTGAGGAAACGCGTCCCTAATGGGGCTGGGGCGAGGGAATCGAGTGCTGGGTGCTGCCCGTCGTCTCAACAGGCGCAGCACTCCACTGCTGGGGGCTGTCAGGAACGGCAAGGAGAAGCTTTGGGGTTTTGCCACCCAAAAGCGCCCTTTTCCCCGCCTCTGGAGGCAGGAAGCAGCTCTACAGACAGGCACTCGCTGCCGGGAGCAGTTTCAGGAGTTATTCTGTAGTCACAGGTCAGCCCGTGCTGGGGGTCTCCACAGCAGGCACGGGGCAGAGCTGGCCACAACCTGATCGGGGGGTGCTGGGCCCGTGGGAGGGATGCTCCGGAGCTGTGGGGAGCTCCCTGCTCCTCTCCCAAGGGGGGAGAGCGGCTCCCGCTGAGCTTCCCTCTGAGCTGCTGGACACGGGACCTGCTTTGTGGGGAAAAGCCGGCTGCGTTCCCGGACCTGGGAACATCAGCGCCGAAGCAGGAACCTGCCTCTCTATTCCAGCTTCAGCCAAGATCCCAGCCCCAGGAGATCCGAGCCCTGAGAGATTTCAGCTCCTTCCCACAAGCTTTATATTCCAGCTGCAGCAGTTTCATTCCAGCCCAGCTCTGTCATGTCTTAGCTCTGACTCTATATTCCAGCCTCAGACGAGATCCCAGCCGCGAGTACTTTAGGTAGTTTCCACAAGCTTTATTCCCATCCCCATACTCAGTTATTCAGTGCCAGCTCTGCCTCAGGTCAGCTCCAGCCCAACTGCATCCAGTTCATCCCAAGCCTCTATCCTGGCTCCAGCCCTGCGGCTGCCTCCGCCCGGCAGCGGCAGCGCTGGGCTTTGGGCAAAGCAGGAAACCAGCTCCCGGAAGCTGCGCCTCAGCGGGGGCTGCCGCGCCTGGGCCCCGCCTCACCCCGGCTGGCCCTCGGTGCGGCGGCTCAGTTCCGAGCAAGCTCCCCAGCACCGCCCTCAAGCCCTGCTTGGGGCTGAAACCGCCCCCCGGTGCCACCGCCCCCCAGACAGCGCCCGGCCCAGGGGCAGCGCCGAAGCACGGATACACCTCAGCACCCAGATAGCTCCGTACACACCGTGCGAGGCGGCAACACACAGCTCAACAGCTTTATTACTGACCCCACCCGGCGCTGTACATCGCTCCCCACCCCGAACCGCTTCCACCTGCCGCCTTGTACACTACCCGCGGCAAGAAAGCTGACACGCTGACACACATCACACACACACTCCACAATCGCCTTCCTCAGCGCTCGCCTTTTATACTCCGCACCACCCCTTCCTGCCTTGCCCAGCCAATCACGCCCCGCTCCTTCCCGCCCCGCCCGCTTCAGACCCGCCCGTCCCCGCTCCGCCCCATCCCGGCCCGCCCCTTCAATCCGGCTCCCCCACTCCCGGTCCCCTCGCACATCCGCGGGGCCGCAGTGGGTGCAGAGTTCCGGGGAGGACGAGCGGGCGCTCCGCAGAGAGGCCGCTCCCGGCTCCCGTTCAAACCCCCAGAGCCGGGAAGCGCCGCAGGAAAGGGGCGAGCTGAGATTGAGTGGAGCAGAGAGGAGGCGGGGCCGGATTGAAGGGGCAGGCCGGGATTGGGCGAAGCGGGGACGGGCGGGTCTGAAGGAGGACGGGGCGGTATGGGTGGAGAGGAGACGGGAGAGGCGGGAAGCGGAGAGGCGTGATTGGCTGGGCAGGGCGGGGCCGAGGCTATAAAAGGCGAACGCTGAGGGGGCGGAGGCTCAAGGGAGGGGCGGTGATCGCGAGACGCGGAAGGCGGAGCTGGTGGCCGTGGAGTGCCGGGGAGCGGAGCTGGGCCAGGGCTTAGTGTCCGGGTGGGGTGCGAGGCGGCGGCGGCGGCGGCCCGAGGGGATCGCGGCCTGGGGGGGGAGGGGGGCGATGCACCCCGGGCGGGCAGGGTCGATAATAAAGCTGTTGCTGTTGATCTGTGGTGTGTACGTGGTGTGTACGGAGCAGCCTTGGCGCTGAGGTGGAGCAGGGTCGCTCTCTGGCGGGGCTGCCATCCCCCATCCCCGGCGCCTCCCGCCGGGCCGGGGGCTGTCGGCGGCGCCCACCCGATGCTGGGCTGGTGCTGCCTGCGAGCGGTGCCAGCCCCCAAGCGAAGCCTGGGGGCGGAGCCCGGAGCCGGGCCGCGGCACCGGGGGCCGGCCGGGGTGAAGGGTGGGCCGGGGTGGGGCGGCCCTGGGTGCGGCAGCCCTGGGTGCGGCGCAGCGCCCCGGTGCTGGTCTCTCGCCTCGCCCAAAGCCCAGCGCTGCCGCGGCCGAGGTACCCGCGGGGCTGGAGCTGGGATAACGGCTCGGGATGAGTTGGATGCAGAGGGGTTGGAACTGACGTGAGACAGAGCTGGCATCAATCACTGGGCATGGTGTAGGGAACGAAGCATGCAGGAATGCGCTGAAATCACTCTGACTAAATAACTGTACCACTGAGCAGAAAAAAAAAAACATTGGAGCTGGGAGCAGGGCTGGAACGGGGATACAGAGCTGGGCTGTAATGAACTTGCTGGAGCTGGAAAATAAAGCTTGTGGGAATGAGCTGAAATCACTGAGGACTGGGGTCTTGGCTGGGGCTGGGATACAGAGCCACAGCTGGAATGGAGCTGCTGGAGCAGGAAAATGAAGCTTGTGGGAATGAGCTGAAACACTGATTGAGGGGCTGGACCTGGATAAATCCCATAGGACTGAGCTGAACTAGAGACACTGGGTTGGAGCTGGGATCTTGTGGAGGTGGGCTGGAACAGTGACTCTGGATCCAGAGCTGAACCTCCACAGGGGCAGATCTGGAATGAAAGCACTAGGGCTGGAAAATAAAGCTTGTGGGAATGAGCTGAAGTCACTGCAGGCTGGGATAAGGCAGAGCTGGGTTGGAATGAATCTGGAGCTTATAAAGCTTGTGGGAATGAGCTGAAACACGAAGTGCAGGGCTGAACATTTATAAATCAGGTAGGACTGAGCTGAACAAGAGACACTGGGTTGGAGGTGGGAACTGAAGCCAGGCAGGAATAGACTTGGGATCCAGAGCTGAGACTCCACAGAGGAAGATCCGGAATGAAAGCACTGGAGCTGGAACATAAAGCTTGTGGGAATGAGCTGAAATCACTGAAAGCTGGGATCTTGGCTGGAGCTGGGATAAGACAGAGCTGGGCTGGAATGAACCTCCTGGAGCTGGAAAATAAGGCTTGTGGGAATGAGCAAAAAACACTGGGACTTGACCTGGATAAACCCCCTAGGACTGAGCTGAACTAGAGACACTGGGTTGGAACTTGGATCTCATGGAGCCAGGCTGGAATAGAGACTGGATCCAGACTGAGCCTTTGCAGCAATAGATCTGGAATGAAAGTCCTAGAGCTGGAAAATAAAGCCTGTGGGGATGAGCTGAAAAACTGAGGGCTTGTATCTCCTTAGACTGGGATCTTGGATGGGCCTGGGAGAGCCAGGGCTGGAATGAATGTGCTGGAGGTGGAAAATAAAGCTTGTGGGAATGAGCTTGAAATCACTGATTGCAGGGCTGGACCTGGATAAATCCCACAGGACTGGGCTGAACTAGAGACACTGGGTTGGAGCTGGGATCTTGTGGAGCCAGGCTGGAATAGAGACTCTGGATCCAGAGCTGAGACTCCACAGAGGAAGATCCAGAATGAAAACACTGGAGCTGGAACATAAAGCTTGTAGGAATGAGCTGAAATCACTGAAGGCTGGGATCTTGGCTGGAGCTGGGATAAGACAGAGCTGGGCTGGAATGAACCTCCTGGAGCTGGAAAATAAGGTTTGTGGGAATAAACTGAAATTACTGAGGGCTGGGATCTTAGTAATGGCTGGGGTCTCCTAGAACTGGGATCTTGGCTGAGTTTGGAAGACAGATCTAGGGCAGGAATGAACCAACTGGGGCTGGAGAATAAAGCTTGTTGGAATGAGCTGAAATCACTGGGGAGCTGGGATCTTGGCTGGAGATGGGATCTTAGCTGGAGCTGGGATAAGACAGAGCTGGGCTGGAATGAACCTGGAGCTGGAAAATAAAGCTTGTGGGAATGAGCAAAAACACTGGGACTGGACCTGGATAAACCCCCTAGGACTGAGCTGAACTAGAGACACTGGGTTGGAACTTGGATCTCATGGAGCCAGGCTGGAATAGAGACTGGATCCAGACTGAGCCTTTGCAGCGGCAGATCTGGAATGAAAGTCCTAGAGCTGGAAAATAAAGCCTGTGGGGATGAGCTGAAAAACTGAGGGCTTGTATCTCCTTAGACTGGGATCTTGGATGGGCCTGGGAGAGCCAGGGCTGGAATGAATGTGCTGGAGGTGGAAAATAAAGCTTGTGGGAATGAGCTTGAAATCACTGATTGCAGGGCTGGACCTGGATAAATCCCACAGGACTGGGCTGAACTACAGACACTGGGTTGGAGCTGGGATCTTGTGGAGCCAGGCTGGAATAGAGACTCTGGATCCAGAGCTGAGACTCCACAGAGGAAGATCCAGAATGAAAACACTGGAGCTGGAACATAAAGCTTGTGGGAATGAGCTGAAATCACTGAAGGCTGGGATCTTGGCTGGAGCTGGGATAAGACAGAGCTGGGCTGGAATGAACCTCCTGGAGCTGGAAAATAAGGCTTGTGGGAATGAACAGAAATTACTGAGGCCTAGGATCTCAACTCTGGCTGAGGTCTCCTGGGATTGGGATCTTGGCTGAGTTTGGAAGACAGATCTAGGGCAGGAATGAACCAACTGGGGCTGGAGAATAAAGCTTGTTGGGATGAGCTGAAATCACTGGGGAGCTGGGATCTTGGCTGGAGATGGGATCTTAGCTGGAGCTGGGATAAGGCAGAGCTGGGCTGGAATGAACCTGGAGCTGGAAAATAAAGCTTGTGGGAATGAGCTCAACTCACTGAGGGCTGGGGTCTTGGAGGGGCTTGGAAGAGAGAGCCAGGGCTGGAATGAAAGCACTGGGGCTGGAAAATAAAGCTTGGGGAAATCACTGTGGGCTGGGATCTCCTGGAACTGGGGTATTGCCTGGAGCCGGAGGTGGGATCTTAGCTGGAGCTGAGCTAAGACAGAGTTGGGCTAGAATGAATCCCCTGAAGCTGGAAAATAAAGCTTGTGGGAATGAGCTGAAACACTGAGTGGGAGGCTGGACCTTGATGCATCCCATAGGACTGAGCTGAACTAGAGACACTGGGTTGGAGCTGGGATCTCATGGATCTGGGCAGGAACAGAGACTCTGGATCCAGAGCTGAGCCTCCACAGGGGCAGATCTGGAATGAAAGCACTGGGGCTGGAGAACATAGCTTGTGGGAATGAGCTGAAGTCACTGCGGGCTGGGATACAGAGCCAGAGCTGGAATGACGCTGCTGGAGCTGGAAAATAAAGCTTGTTGGAATAAGCTGAAAACATTGAGGGCTGGGATGGTAGCTCCTGGGCATGGGCTGGTATAGAGAGCTGGAGCCAGATCCAGTACATCACAGAACCAAGGCTGAAATGAAAGCATTGGGGCTGGAAAGTACAGCTTGTAGGAATGAACTGAAATCACTGAGGGCAGGGATACAGATCCAGGCTGGAATGCACCTGCTGGAGCTGGAAAATAAGCTGATGGGAAAGAGCCAAAAATCACAAAATCCTGGGATCTCCTGCGGTTGGCCTGGAATAGAGACCTGGAGCCAGACCCAACATGTCGCAGAGCCAAGGCTGCAATGAGAGTGCTGGAGCTGGAAAATAAAGTTTGTGGGAATGAGCTGAAATCACACAGAGCTGAAATAAAACCCTGTAGGGCTGGGCTGGAATAGGCACTTCAGGGCTGCAAGTGACCTGGAGCAGAGCAGGCGCTGAAACACCGAGTGGGGCTGGCAATAAAGCTTGTGGGGCAGAGCTGCAACAATGACCCTGGGGCTAGGATCTACTGGACCTGGAATAGAGATCTCGGGGTCAGAGCCGGGGCTGGAATAACCCCTCGGGGTCAAGCTGAAGCCGCGGTGCGATCCCGTCTGCCACCTCCGGGCACAGCAGCCGGTTTCTGTCCTCCAGCAGTTCCTTCTCTATCCCCACCATTACCATTGGGAAGCAGCAGCAGGTTCCTGCCCCGGCGCTGATGTTCCCAGGTCCGGGAACGCAGCCGGTTTTTCCCCAGAAAGCAGGTCCCGTGTCCAGCAGCTCAGAGGGAAGCTCAGCGGGAGCCGCTCTCCCCCCTTGGGAGAGGAGCGGGGAGCTCCCCACAGCCCCGGAGCATCCCTCCCACGGGCCCAGCACCCCCCGATCAGGTTGTGGCCAGCTCTGCCCCGTGCCTGCTGTGGAGACCCCCAGCACGGGCTGACCTGTGACTACAGAATAACTCCTGAAACTGCTCCCGGCAGCGAGTGCCTGTCTGTAGAGCTGCTTCCTGCCTCCAGAGGCAGGGAAAAGGGCGCTTTTGGGTGGCAAAACCCCAAAGCTTCTCCTTGCCGTTCCTGACAGCCCCCAGCAGTGGAGTGCTGCGCCTGTTGAGGCAACGGGCAGCACCCAGCCCCATTAGGGACACGTTTCCTCACCCTTCAACCCAATCACTAGGGCCTGGCAAGGCAGAGGCTGCAGCAAACCCAGCCTGAAAGCAGAGCCCCTGCACCACTGCCTTTGGCATTTTATAAACAGTTTAATAAAGTTCAGCATACAGATTTCTTCCTCTATCCACCTGAGACTGCATTCATCAGGGAGCAGGGATGGCTTCTTGGCGTCTCTCCCCCCATAGCTGCTCCTCAGGCTCTCCCATCAGCTGCGTCTCCACTCCTTAGGCAGAGTAACTGTGTGAATATGGCTGAGCATCCCCCAGTGCCCTGTAGGGAGAGGGGAGAAGCTGTTCCATCAAGGGCAGGGGGGAGATCTCCATCACCACAGGGCTTCTGCAAACCCTCAGGTACATCAGGGACCTGCCGTAACATCAGCTGCACCTCAAGGCTCCAGCTCTGCAGCACAGGAGCTCAATTCAAGGGTCTAGAAGCCACTTGCCTGCTCAGAGGATGCCCAGAAGCCTTGCTTATCCATTTCCAGGGTCTGGATCCCTGCTTCAGTGTCTCTTCTGTCCCAGAGGGGTGCCACATGCCGCCACCATCCCAGCCTCTTGCTCCTCAAGCACTGGGGAGGAGAGCACAGGGGCTGCAGCCATGCTTGACTCCACAGTGGTCCCTTTACTCAGAGACCAGGGCTGCTTCACCATGGTTTGATCCTGCCCCCCACAACACAGACACAGCCCTTACCAGCCTCAAGATGACTGGAACAGTGATGATGATGAGGCCACACACCACCATGATGGCCACACCATACTCTGGGAAGCCCGGCTCAGGCAGGCGCGGCTCCATGGTGTCCTCTGGAGCAGAAAACAAGGAGTTGGATCAGTGGGTGGAATACCGGGTTATCACAGGACACAGGGCAATAACACCCATGTGACACCGTGCAGGAGGTGACCCTTCCCTCTTGTCCTCTGCCAGCCTGCAGCAGACGGCACATCGGAGACAGGGATGAGGGCACAGGTGGTGCTGCCAGAATGGCACTTTCGAATCAGCCCTTGCAAGCTGGTCACCTCGCCAGCCAGGAGGCGTCACCCTCCCCTCGCCAGAAGGACCTGGATCTAGCTGGCTGTGGATCCACTCTGCTCACCCTGCATGGAGCCCCAGGCTTCTCTACCCATGCCCCAAATGGATGCTTACCTCCCACAGCAAGGGAATACGGATCCACCTGGAAGTCTGAACCAGCCAAAGCCTTGTTTGATCCAACTGAGAGCACAAGCTCCTCCAACACTTCCAGGCTGGTTGGAGCTGGGTGCTGGAAGACCAAGTCCCCACGGCAGATCAAGGAGCCAGGCCTGTAGGTTGAGGTGAGAAGAGCTCCAGCAGCCACCAGTCCCATTATGACACCACACACCCCACCCCACACCCCCACCCCCCAGTGTTGCTCAGGGAGGCGCTGGGTCTGAATCTGCTCTTTGGGATGGAAGGAACACCCCTGAAGGTGCCTGCTGCTGCAGGCCCTTGTGCAGCAGAGATAACATCCAACAGCCATGACCTGGTGGCTGAGGTCTGTGGGGAGACTTCCCCAGCCCTGCCCCAGCAGAGCCTCTGATCCCACTCACAGGAATTCTCTTATCAGCACTTGCAGGAAGCTCCTGTGGTCCCTCAGGGCTCGTGCCACCTGGAAGAGAGGTTTGCGCTCAGCTCCTCACCAGCCTTTGAGAGGTTTCCCCTGGCCAGATCTCTGCTTCCACCTTCCCAGGGAAGGAGAAGATTCCCAGCACTGGACAAGGTGCTGGGGCATCTGGTCTGGGTCATGCTTTGCTTAGAAAGGTCAGACCAGATGATCCTTGAGGTTCCTTCCAATGGGATTCTATGATCGACAATGGAGCTGGGTCAGTCACCACAGCAGGAGCACAGGGCAGCTGTGGTCCTGCAGCCCCTCCAGATGTAGTATGGTGCGCTGAACCACCATCAGCAGAGGTGTCAGCACCCTGAGAGTGAAGCTTCAGTGCCCTCCTTCAGCAGGCATCAGTGCAGCACTGGAGATGTGGATCTGGTTCAGACAACCCCACAGAAGTCCCTCCTCATCCCATGATCCTCACCACCCTCAAGGACCCTGATCCGCTCCCACCAGCCATTCCTACCGCATCCCCAATGCCTGTGCTGAGCTCCTGGTGCTCTGCAGAGAGTGGATCCAGGAGATCCTTGCTAAAGCGTCTGTTGGTGACGAGGAGGGAGAGTGGGTACAGCTGGAGGTGAAGCCTGGCTCCTGGGGAGGCAAGAGAGGGCTGGTGGGTGAGCAGAGCCAGCACTGAGCCCCACCAGCACGCAGGGGCTGTCCTCACCCTCCAGCGAGAGCGAGGTCAGGTCCACAGGGCAGGTTCTCAGAGCTGTCAGGGCTTGCAGAGCCTCCAGAACATCCGCATGGACGATGGTGTCAAGGTAAACGTCCCCAGCGAGCTCCAGGTCCCCACTGTGGTTTCTAGCAGAAGAAGGGCTCTAAGCAAGGCAGAAAGGCAGAACAGGCTCCCCAGGCACACCCTGGCTGGTCCTGGTCTTCTCAGCCCAAAGGAGAGGCCCAGGGTATTGCCACCAGCCCCACATCACCCTCCCGAGCTCCCTAGTGCAGCACAGCTCATCCTTTCCACCCTTGCAGCATGGCTAATGCCACGGAGAGCACAAAGAGCAGCGAAGGACGTTCAATGAAGAGCTTCGGGCAGCTGTGCCCCATACCTGAGCTGGGCGACAGTGAAGTTCCTCACACGGTAGAGGGCACTAAGAGACTCAGCCACCTGGATGAAGAGGAAACAACTCGCTCCCTGCCCCGGCTTTAGGACACGCTGTCCTGTGGCGCAGGCAGCAGCCAGCCTTGGCCCATCCTCCCAGCATCACCTTAGGGAAGAGCCCCCAAGGCTCACCATACCTTGCTGATCAGCCCCTCCACGGGGTCTGTCCTGCTCCTGCCAGGCTGGAGGACAGTGAAGGAGATGGACAGCTTCTCCGGGGCCAGGTTCTCCAGGGTGAACCCTACAAGAGTTCAGACAGTTACACTCATACCTGTTCCTTCACCATCCTTGTGAGCTATCAGTCTTGAGCATCCTCTGCACTGAAAGCAGAGGCCAGCAGGGCAGGATGAGGTGCCTCATTCCGGGTGAGGATGAGTAGCTTTAGTGGTAGGAAGGGCTTGGGAGGACAGGACAGGAGAAGCAGGTTGAGGAGAGAAGCCATAGGGTTTAGCAGAAACACTGGTCCCCACAGGTCCAACTGCTGCACATGTTGCCTCCAGCAGCCTTAACACTACAGGGCTCTGCATGGGTTGGGATGTTCAGGCTTAACCATCACTTAACTCCAGACTGGGCAGGTTCTGGCTTTGACAGAGTTACAGGGATGACACTGACAGCAGCAGCTCCACTCTGGGAAGGTCTCCATTGCTTACCACCGGACTGGACAGACCATGGCTCCAGCCTCCAGCTGAAGGAGCTCCTTCCCCTGCTCGCCTCTGTGACCATGGTGCGGATGAGGTGGGAGCTGGTGGGAGCAAGAGCATCCCCCCGGAACAGAGCCTGCCCTCGCACCACCACTGAGCCGTTCCTGCAGGGAAGCAGACCATGGGCAGCTCAGAACCCCCATCCCCACATTAACACCCACCCAAAGTCAGGACTAGGGTGGAGCTTCAGTCACTTCCAGACAGGGATCCCTTGGGATGATGCACCTGTGGAGGGAGTGCAGCCCCTCACAAGAGCATTTCACTGAGGAAACCCTTCCCACCAAGCCAAAGCCACCCCTCTCCATGTTGCTACTCACATAAACTCAAGGACTTTTGCCTGCAGGAAGGTCTCATAAACAGACAGCATCTGGTTTAGCTGAAAGAGAGAAGCACACGGTAATCGAGCAGCTTCTACAAGCTCTGCCATGGGAAGGGGTATTCCAGGTCTCCGGGGATGGTCCTGGCTGAGCTGGCATAGCCAGGGCTCCATCAGCATAGAGACAGCGGCCAGGAGGGGACACCCCAGCACCACCAGTGTGCAACAGCCCCGCTGGCTGCCCAAGTCCCACCTCAAACCAGGAACCCCATCCAGCTCCAGTGCTGGGATTTACTTTGCTCCATGGTGGAGACAGCCTGCAGGCTCCTCATCCCAGCAGTAGCTCCTCAGCTGCACCCTCTGCACCCAGAAGTACCAGCATCCACACCAGCCAACTCCTGCACTCACCATCAGCATTATTTCCTCCTCCAGGAGCCTGTAGCTCTCTGAAGCGCTGCTGCTCAGAGCTTCCGTGTAAGTGACATCCAAGAGCCGGAACTGCAAGGGCAGCACATGAGCAGAAGAGGGGAGCCCGGAGGGATGGGATGGAGCCAGAGAGCCAGGTTTGCCCATGGACATCAGCTCATATGCAGGGAGATGCTCTGTGGCTGTAGAGGATTGCTGGGAGGTGGCAGAGTGCCTGGACACAGGCTGAGCACCACAGGGCATGGGCTGGCAGCTGACTCCATGCACAGCTCTGGTAGAAGCCAGAGGGTAGGATGGCGATGGGAACATGGTGCCAGCGTGGTACACAGCATCAGAGCCATGCTTCGGAGTGGGCAGCTTGGAGCCTGGGCTGGCACTGGGGGGTGCTGGAGCTCCTGCTGGTGCAGCAGCAGGTCCTGTTGATGCTGTGCGGGGCTCGTTGTGCCCAGCTCCTGCCACCGTTCCAGGCAGAGCGCTCATCTCTGCCCCCGTTGTGGCCTCATGGTGCTGCCCTGCAGAGGGTCCATCCACAGATGCTGATGTGAGGAAGGGATCTGGATGCAGATATGGTCCCTGTGCAGGTGGGGGGGGGGAGGCCACCACAGCAGCTCCATGCCTGTGGGGGGCCTTGGTCACTCCAGGCTCTGTGGTGGCATCAGGGGCTGCTGCTGTGCTCACCCCAGTCACAGAGGGACCCACTGCATCAGGAGCCGTGGTCCAAGCTGGGGAAGTGTGGGCTCCGGTGGGTGCCATGGGCTGCTGTGCAGGGGACAAAGATGGGTCACTCGCTTTCCCCAAGGCGACAGCAGGTCTCACAGGCTCCACTGTAGAAAGGGAAGGAGCCAGCACTTGTGGGTGGGTGACCCCATGAGCCAGCGCAGCACTGGGAAAGGACGCCAGGACAGTGCCCGTAAACACAGACCCATTTCCTGCAGCCTTGGCCAAGACGTCCATCAGCAGAGCAGCTTCTCCATGCAGGAAGGTGCCAGTAGTCTGTGTGTCCCAGAGCACCTCAGGTGTCACAGCAGAGGGGACCCACTCAGTGCCAGGATGAGTGGTGGTGGAGATGGACATCCCTCCTGTTGGGGGAGCTGAGGGTAGCGGAGGAGCAGCTGTGTGGTCCTCACCCATACCAAGCTCAGGGCTTGGCCTCACCTCTCCCTTCTGCCCATTGCAGCTCCTTGTTGTAGCAATAGAAGCTCCATTGGCTGTAGACTGAGGAGATGTAGGCCTGCTGCTGGGAGCCCAGGGAGGCAAGGTGCTGGCGGTGACCACAGCAGGAAGCTCAGAGCTCACAGCCAGGCTCAGATCTGCTCTGCGGGGCGCAGTCCAAGGGTCAGGGGATGCCCCATGGGCTGGTGTCCAGTCACCTCTGTGCTCCTCCATCAAGCTGTGGCTCTCAGAGGGGATTTCTGCCACTGTCCACACTGATCCTGCGCTGTCCTCAGAGCTCCTCTCAGGGTGCCAGGGCTCTGCTGTGCCCACAGCCTGCCCAAGACCATGGGCAGAGGTCACTGCATTGTGTGAGCCTGGTTCTGTGCCACGGGGACTTCCTGCAGCTGAGCCATGCTGGGAGCCAGGGCTGGGCTCACCCATGGGCTGGAGGAGCTCAGCAGAGGTATCAGGCACCCCTGTACCAAGCCACTGTGCAGGGGACAGTGTCACAGCCACTGCTGTGCCCAATGCAAGTCCTTCCTGGTTTCTGGGTCCGGGCTGTCTCAGCAGCAAGGTCTGAGCAGTCAGGGTCCCCTGGCTCCGTCCCTCTGCATCCACGCCAGGGGTCAGGCTCCGTCCCTCTGCATCCACGCCAGGGGTCAGGCTCCGTCCCTCTGCATCCACGCCAGGGGTCAGGCTCCGTCCCTCTGCATCCACGCCAGGGGTCAGGCTCCGTCCCTCTGCATCCACGCCAGGGGTCAGGCTCCGTCCCTCTGCATCCACGCCAGGGGTCAGGCTCCGTCCCTCTGCATCCACGCCAGGGGTCAGGCTCCGTCCCTCTGCATCCACGCCAGGGGTCAGGCTCCGTCCCTCAGCATCCACGCCAGGGGTCAGGCTCCGTCCCTCAGCATCCACGCCAGGGGTCAGGCTCCGTCCCTCAGCATCCACGCCAGGGGTCAGGCTCCGTCCCTCAGCATCCACGCCAGGGGTCAGGCTCCGTCCCTCAGCATCCACGCCAGGGGTCAGGCTCCGTCCCTCACCGTCCACGCCAGGGGTCAGGCTCCGTCCCTCACCGTCCACGCCAGGGGTCAGGCTCCGTCCCTCACCATCCACGCCAGGGGTCACATCTCCTTTGACCCCTAGGGTGCCCACCGAACCCATCAGCACCCTCCCATGCTGCTGCGCCTTTGGCTCTTTGAGCAGGTCCCCACGTGTTACCATCAGATCACCACTGGTCTCTCTCTGGGAGCCTCGCGAGTCAGGCCAAGCATGGGACAGTGCCAGGGATCCCGGCAGGGCAGCCAGAGACCCCAGGCCATAGGGGAGGGCAGTGGCAGACAGGCAGATGCCCAGCACCAGGAAGGCTTTGCACCGCAGCCCACAGGCAGCAGCAGCCACATGAGCAGCAGGAGCCACAGCCCCTTCCCTCTCAGCACAGGGTGTGGGTTTTGGCTGCAGGGCAGTCACGTCCACGGGGTCTGGGGGTCCTACTCTGCTCAGCTCAGGAGAGGCCATGGGGAGAGCCCAGCTGTGGAGAGACAAGGGGGGGCTTTAAGCTGGGTCCAACCAAGCTGTCCCCCCACCAGTGACAATCCCACACCAGAGCCAGGGACATGATGCCCCTCATCAAACACCTCACTGGTCTCCAGCAGCACTGAGCAGCTTCCCCAGCTCAGGGAGCTCTGTGCAAAGGCTCAGCATTGCCCAGGAAGGCTCCTGGTGCAGAGCAGGGATGTAACCAACCTTGGGCTTAGCCATTACCCACCCCAAACACCCATCACATCCATGATAACCTCACCAAGGGTAGCAGAATCCCCCACCCCCATAGCACTCCTTACCTGGCAGCACCCAAGGAGGAGAGAGCACTAAGCCCCCAGACCAGCCCTGTGCTTTTATCCCTTTGCCAAGGCTGATGGTAGCTTCATTCCAGCTGCTCCAAATTCACACCCAAGCTCACTTGCACTGCCCCAGGTGAAGCTCTTTCCCTCTGGATGGGTCCCAGCTTCCCTCTGCTCCTCATTAAGCCCTCGGCACGTTGTTTCCCAAGCACCAGCCTGTGGATGTTTCCTATAATCTCATATTCCCCTGCCAGGCTGGAGTGATTTGGGTTGGAAACGTGGCTGGGGGTGCCTGGCTCTCAGGACCAGGCAGATTTCATGCTCCTTATGGAGGTTCATAAGGGACAGGGACCCCAGGGGACTGCTGCCATCCCTGCTGCACCCCACAGCTCTCCTGACCAACTTGTGATGCAGACACCTCCACCACCCCCCTCCTCCCCAGCTATCATCTGGGGGGCTCAGGATGTCGCCTTCATGGGTGCTGGGATGTGCTCCCTTGGGTGCTCACCAATGGGTGACCCATGAGGCACCCCCAGCAGGTCACACGCTGGGCTGATAGATGGAGATGGGCACATCACTCATGGCTTCTTGCAGGGAGAAGCCAGCAAGTGAATTGCAGGGGGAACCCAAACCTGTGGCTTCGCCTGTCCAAGCCAGCTGGGCAATGCAGGCTGCTGATCTGGGACACCCCCCTCCCCGTCCCTGGAAAGGTCCCATTGTGCCCATGCTGGCAATTAGAGGCTGAAGCACGGTGTTTGGAAACGAACCGAACCCTTTTATTCAGGGAAGGCACCTCTTAAAATCCATGTTCTTACAAAACATTAAATAAAGTGAAGGAACTTTCTTCCCTGGAACCTCTCATATATACATATATATGTACAAAAAATACAGTATTATTAACAAACACTGCTTTCCAATGCTATGCACACATGTGGATGGCAAGGAAGAGCCGCATCCCTCCTTCCCTATCCCTTTCATGGCCAGTACATCCCAATGGAAAACCAGAAACACATGGATCATAACAGGCCAGCAAAAAAGAGTCTCTGGTGGGGTTTTTTCATATTTTTAGTTGTTTTCTTGGTTTAAAATAAATATTTCCTGTAGTGAAATACAAAAGAACAACAAATCCTCATTTTGTTCCTCCGTGCCCCAAATCAGCTGGAAGAACACCCAAGTGTTGAGTTTGTAAGGCCTCTGCTGTGTCCTGCTGCTACACACTGGCAGGATTCCTCCTGGGATGCCCATCAACTTTCCATCAATCCATGCAGGGATGAAAGCATCTCTCCTCCCAAGGTCTCGCTGCATTGCACCTCTCTCCTGGCTCTCCGGCACCACCACATCTCCATCAAGGTTGTCCCCAGGTGTGGATGCCCCATGTTTTCTATTGGGACAGCTGGGATGTGTGTGGTGCAGTGGGCTGAGCTTCTCTGGCTGCCTTTAAAGCCTTCTCGCAGCTATTTTCAGCTCTGATTGGGACCGAAACCCTTGGCCCCAACAAGCTCCCACGGTCCAGCACAGCAAACAGGAGAAGCCACGAGTTTAAATAAACCACAAGTATAAATTACTCTCTTTTTCTATAAACCCCACGTAACCTGAAGGCAGCAGCTCCTTATAAAGGTAAATTCAGAACAGTTAAAAACCGTCTTCATTTAAAAGAAGAAGAAAATCAGTCCTGGGACTCCCGACGTCGTGGTTCCCTTTACCAGTTGTGGTGGGTTAAATCTCCGGAGCACTGTAAAGATTCAGAGCCAGGAGGAAGGTTTGTTCACTGGGAATGGGCTGTATAAAGCAGGAGAGGAGAGACAGAGCAGAGAGGAGGGGATGTGGTAAATCATCTCTGCAGCAGCCAGCCATGTTCCGTGGCCACTGCCATGCTCCTCTTGGAGCCGCTCCATTGGAACTCCAAGCATTCCCTCCTGGTGCTCCAGCTGCAGCCGGGCTGGTCATGGATGGAGGTGGGAGACGCTTTACAACGTGAGGCATGGAAAGAAATGCAGCTCCAGCTGCCGTGAGGGGCTTGAGTGCATCCCTGCAGGTACCACACCAGCCAATGCATCACCCCGGAGCATCCCTGTTCCAAGCACCAGCACCCCAGGAGGACCTGTCCCCATCATCAGCATCCGCACTGAGGGCAGCTCAGCTCTTGCTGTTGACACATTACTTCGTACCTCCTTTTTCTCTGGCTACCCATGGCTATCAGTTTGCCCTCAGAACCTCCATGCCAGGACTACCTGGGAGACAAAAGCGTGGTTAGGGAGGGCAGGGTCTTCACCTCCCCATCGCAAACAATCCCTCTTCCAGCCCAGCAGAGCCACTTTATGCTCCTCCACGGCCAGCCCAAGCTCCCCATCATCATGGCAAATGCACGCAAATATACACGCAGTCACAGAACATATAGATCCTAAAACGCATCCAAACACACCCACAAGAAGAGTTACCTACTTGGAGGGATTCTTGCCAGTCTTTGAGTGCGAACCTGGAAGAGATGGAGCTGTTGGCAACAGCCTTGAGCAGCAGCAAAACCACCCTGGTATCCCCAGAATGACTTTTCTCACCCCCTGGCTCCACCACCACCCCCCAGCTCAAGTCTTCCCCCTCCGCAACCCACAGAGGAATGCTAAATCACCCAGACTGGTTTGGCTTGAAGGGACCTTAAAGCTCATCCAGTCCCAACCCCTGCCACAGGCAGAGACACCTTTCACTAGAGCAGGGTGCTCCAAGCCCCTGTGTCCAACCTGGCCTTGAACACTGCCAGGGATGGGGCAGCCACAGCTTCTCTGGGCACCCTGTGCCAGCGCCTCAGCACCCTCACAGGGACCAAATGTCTACAGAACCCTTGGGAGGACGAGGATGGTGAGGGACAATGCAGGCAGTGGATGCTCCCACCGAACAGCAGCATCTGGGAGGCAGATGGAGCTGGAGCTTCCCTGGAGGAGTCCCAGTGTCCCACTGGCGTCCCCAACCCTCCACAGGAGATGCCGGGTTACTTACCGAGCTGCTGCTTGATGGAGTTATGCCAGTGGAGGTTCAGCAGGTCCGGGTAGATTTCAGGGAGCTGCTTGAGCGCCAGGAGCTTCAGCATGCGCGAGGTGCAGCCCTTCAGCTCCATATCCCTCAAGTGCCTCTCCTCCGAGAGCGTGGTGGGGCGCAGCTCCACCTTGTGCTCCTGCAGCACTCGGTCAACCGAGACACCAGGGAGCTTGGGGAAGAGCTTCTTCTTCACCACGTGGATGGGGATGAAGACAGCCCCTGCCCGTACCACGTGTGGGAAAGGCTCTGTTTGATGGGGCTTGTGAGGAGGTTTGGGCTTTAGTGCACGAGTTGTGTGCTTATGTGGTTGGAGGGTGCCCTCCACACACACCTTGGTGTGGGAGATGAGTTTGGGAACCTGGGGACATTGAGCTAAGTGTGAATTCGTCCCTTTCCACTACCAGCTTGACCAGAGATCTTTGGGACCTGCAGGGAACACTGGGGCTGTGCTTTAGCATTTTGGCACTGTGTGGTACAAGACACTTCCCTTTGGCTCCCCTGCAGCATCACACCTTTTTCTGGGAAGGCATTGACGGCTCCAGAGTCCTGACCCATTTCCCCCCTGGAGACTCCTATGGGATGCAGGGGCGAGTGGAGGAGGTGAGTGAGGTGGCCAGACCTGCACATGAAGACCTGAGGCTCCAGGAGAGGGCTTTGCCTGGGAAGCGAGTGGGAGAGCCGGCAGCGGGGCTGGACAAAGGCTGCTTGGGTTCCTGGCAGTCAGTTGCCTGCCTCTGAGATGTGTCTGTGCCTGATTTGGGCACTGTAGGCTGGGGAAGTGGGGCAAGACTGAGCTTTTCACCCTAAAGGCTGACCTGGCTTTCTTGTGGGGTGCTGGGGCTGGGGCTGGGTGCCCGGGCATTACAGCTCTCCCAAAACCCTTCTAGATGCTGAAAACAGTGAAGAACAACAAGGACAAAGGACGTGTGAACCACAGCGCTTTCCTCTTTGGCTTTGGGGATGGAGGAGGGGGACCCACGCAGAAGATGCTGGATAGGATGAAGAGAATGAGAGACACAGATGGGCTGCCAAGGTGAGAGGAGCGCTCCCTTCCTCTCTGCTGGCCAGCAGCAAGAGCAGCATGGAGCAGGACAGCAGGAGGTTGAGGGCAACACTATGTGGTTACGTTGGGGTTTCTGTCACCATTCTGGTCAGGGTGCACCATCAGCCCATGTCAGAGGCACCTCCCCTGGCCCATCACTGTGTGTCTCTTGTGCAGGGTTCAGATCTCCACTCCCGACCAGCTCTTTTCTGCCCTGGAGAAAGATTCATCGCAGCTGTACACATGGGTGGGAGAGCTCTTCCTCGAGCTGCACAATGGCACCTACACCACCCAGGCCCAGGTGAGCGTGCACAGCGTGGAGGCAGTTGTCCCTGGCCCCCAGGAGATGTGGCCATTCTCAGTTCTCTTCCATTTGTAGGGACAGGACAAGGGGAATGGCTTTAACCTACCAGAGGGGAGACTGAGATGAGCTCTTAGGCAGAAGCTCTTCCCTGTGAGGGTGCTGAGGCACTGGCACAGGGTGCCCAGAGAAGCTGTGGCTGCCCCATCCCTGGCAGTGTTCAAGGCCAGGTTGGACACAGGGGCTTGGAGCAAGCTGCTCTAGTGGAAGGTGTCCCTGCCCGTGGCAGGCGTTGGGACTGGGTGAGCTTAAGGTCTTTTTCAACCCAAACTATTCTGTGATTCTACTGCTCGGGCAGATCCAGGGTTTGGACAGCGCCCTTTAGGTCTCAACAGTGGCAGCCACCTCATAGCCAGGACTCCATAAAACAGACCTTTCTTCAAGGGGTGAGAAGGAAGTCTGGAAACAGCAGGACCCCCTTATCTTCCTTCTCTCCTTGCTTTGACACCAGATAAAGAAGGGGAATCGGGAGTGCGAGCGGATACTCCATGACATCGAAGTGCTCAGCACCTTGGCTATGGTACAGGGCAGTGGGTTCCAATATCCTGCCAGCCAGCTGCAGCGGCTCTGGAGGTGAGGGACTGCAGGACGCAGTGCTGTGTGTGCCCAGCTCCTTCCATAAACTGGTGAGGTCTCAGTCTGGAAGGTGTTTCAGTCACCTTTCTGGTCGGGATATCACAGGCACCTCCGCTGGCTCATCACCCATTGGAAGGTAGCTCCAAAGCCTCTGCTGGCTGGAAGCTTCATTTCTGACCTCATTCCTCACCAGTTTTAACTTGTCTGACCTTTTGTAACAATCCATCTGGTAGCCCTGAGGGATAAAAAAGCAGCTTTTACTCCCCAGGGTTGTGGTTTACCAAGATGAGAGTTGACAGGTCCCAACATAAAGGATTTAAAGAATGTTATGGAAAAGAACCCTTTTCTCTCACGTGTTTGCTGCCGGGGGGATAAGGAACAGTTGTTTCGTCCATCTTACAAACGGCTCAGTAAGCCCTGTGCTCTCCCCTGCTTCATCACCTGGTTTGTGTTATCTGCTTTAGGTTATTGCTGCTCAACCAGTTCCATGATGTTTTGCCAGGCAGCTGTATCCAGCTTGTGGTTGAGGATGCTCTGCAGTACTATGCAGGTGAGGCAGGAGGGCACACAGAAGTTTCAGTCCTGGGCTGCTCAGTGCTACAGGTTGTGTCTGGAACAGTGCGGACTCACCAGGGAACTAGCAGGGGAGCCATGGGATTAAAAACCATCCCAACTTGTGGACTTCTCTGCTTGCTGCTGGCCAGGATAGAGCCCAGCAAAGATGTGCTCCTGGCTGCCCACACACACTTGCAGTAGCTTCACTTTTATTACAACACCACAAAGAGCTGGCATAGCTCTTTGTTATTATCTTGTAATAACAAAGTTAGGAGTGATTTGAATCTTTTATTGCTTACTAATAGATAGTAATAGTGAATGATTAGTAAGAATTGTAGCTTGAAGTATGTGTACATTGCATGGGAGGGCCAGAACTTCCCTGGGATGTGAGGAATGGCCTGGCTGGATCCAACTGGGGCCTCTTTGTTGCTCAGAGATTCGCAGGGCTGGCGCTGGGCTGCAGCAGGAAGCTGTGCAGTCCTTGTGCAGGGAACTGCTGGAGCCCGAAGCAGGGAATGCCGGGAGCACCCTCGTGGTGAACACTTTGCCCTGGGAACGGACTGAGGTGATCTCCAGGGCTGGGCCAGCCGGAACAGAGACTTTAGGTATGTCCAACCCAAGGTAAGCCGTGTATCAGAACTTCCTGCAGGGGCAGAGACAGCTGACAAAGTAACACTGCCTCTCCCTGCCCCCTGGAGGGTTTACTGACTTGTCAGATTGCTCCTTGGGGCTTCAAGTTGTCCCTGACCTGTGGATGAAGAAAAGAAGGGTATGCAAGGAGGTGGTAGGACTGATGTGAGAGCAGCGGGGCAGCACAATGGGATTGGGGCAGATGCTGGAACAGAACCTCTTTGCTTTCCAGGTCTAGTGACAGCGCCCAGCATGGGCTATGCTGTAGTGAGGGAGCTGTTGCTGCCCCCTCAGCCTGTGGTAGTGAGGAAACGGGTAAGCACAACCTCAGATCCATGAACCCGGCATCAGGGGTTGACTAGGGAGAAATCCAGGGAATGCAGCCAGTCCGCACCCTGGATTTGCAACTGGGGCACCCAGTTCCTGCAGGTGTGGGTCTGGTAAATCAGTTTCTGTCCTTTCCCCCAAGGAGGATGGGTCCATTGCTATGGAGAATGGGGTGATTGCAGCCTGCCTGGATGTGATGGGGCACCTGATCTCCCTTCAGCTGCTGGACCCCCAGAGGTACATCTGTCACCCAGTTACTGGAATGGGCTCCTCAAACCTCTCTCAGGTTGCATTCTCACTGTGCACCCTCTCCACTGCCAGTTCTTACGCTGCTCTGCTCCACTTTGTTCCAGAGAGTCAGTCCCTGATGGCTGCTGTGCCAACCAGTTTGCGCTCTTTGATGATGTCCCCCTGTACTGGGATGCCTGGGATGTGATGGATTATCACTTGGAAACCAGGTAGAGGAGCAGCTCATGCAGCACATGGGGTTTGACTTTGCTCTGAGGTTCATGTCTCCCTGTCAGTCCTAGCTGCAACTAAAGCTGTAACAGAGCACTTGCTCTGCAGAAGTGAGTGCCTGCTGCGTGGGGGGCTGGACTGGGCTTTGGGAACCTGGATCTACCACCTCTGCCTTTATCCCTTCCTCTAGGAAGCCGGTGACAACACTGCTGAAGCCTCTGGAGGTCACCCTGGCTGGGGGCCTGCGGGGAAGTGTCACCTTCTCGCTGCAGATAGGGAAAAGCAGCACCTTGACCCAGGAGATCATCTTGGATGCCATGTGTCCCTACCTCCGCTTCCTGACCCAGGTTTGGCCAGTGACTGCGGTGGGATACAAACATTCTGCTGTGCAGGCCAGGGCCCTGGGAGCTGAACCTTGCGTCTCAGTCACGTTCCCCCTTCTGTTTGCTTCCCTGCAGCCCCTTCCTGCTTTAGGGGAAGGCACCCTAAGGGCTTGGGTCCTCGTGGGAAGAGCCCACCAGTTCATCTGTATTCAGAGTCCAGTGGGGTTTTATTGCAGCTGGTGTGCCATGGGTGCGAGGTGGCTGCTGTGCACTGGGGAGGGATAGGAGCATCCTCTGCCTGTCAGCCCCTGTGGTGATGCCCTTCTGCTTATGCATGCAGGTTGAATGGAAGGAGGCTCACAAGTTCCTGAAGGTGGAGTTCCCTGTGCAGGTCCGGAGCACAAACGCCACCTACGAGATCCAGTTTGGGCACCTGCAGCGGCCAACGCACTGGAATACGTCCTGGGACTGGGCTCGATTCGAGGTGAAAGGGAGAACTGGCTCCAGGGCTGCTCCTGCTCCCACGCGGTAGCTCGGTGGGGAACATGCCCGTTGGTACCTCCTGCAGGTGTGGGCTCACAAGTGGCTGGATCTCTCCGAGCATGGCTTTGGGGTGGCTCTGCTGAATGACTGCAAGTACGGGGCATCGGCCCACGGCAACATCCTCAGCCTCTCGCTGTGAGTTAGGGCAGAGCTGCAGCAGTCACTTTGCCTTCTGAGGTGTCTCTTTGGAGGTCAAGGCAATGCAGATTACAGTCAGTAAGGGAATAGTCTGGTATTATCAAAGGGGCTGTCTGCCGTCTGAGAGCTTTTGGCTGACTTAATTACACAAAGATGCTATAATTCCTCTGAGTTATGCTCATAGATAATTCAGGAGGGATCACATCCACATCCGCACCAAGTAATTTTTCTGTTGCTGACATTCCCCGAGAGGGGAGGCTCAAGGTGAGGCAGGAACAGCAACGTTACAGTGCATACAAAGCTAGGGCAAACTGCACGTTTCAGTTTGACCCCATCAGCCACAAGTTTCACCGTAAAACACCCTTCAAATCCTTTAGCTTCTGGGGCTGTCCAGGGTCTGTTTGCTGGCGCCAGAAACAGCATGTTGGCTTCCACCTCAGGGCCCAGCCTTGACGTAGCAGGGGAGGCAACTGTCTTGCCGCAGCGCTCCCCTGGCGCTGCACTGTGTGTCACAGCCACCAGTGTCACCTTCTTGTCTTAGGTTGCGAGCACCCAAGTCCCCCGATGCCACAGCAGACATGGGCCACCACCAGTTCACCTACGCCGTAATGCCTCACTTGGGTGAGTGATGGGGGACACAGCGCGGAGGGTGCTCCCATGAGCCTCAGCCTGAGCACAGCTCTGCCTGCGCATGTTTAGAGGCTGGAGAGAGGTTCTTGCATTGCAGGTTCCTTCCAGGACGCTGGTGTGATCCAGCATGCCTACAGCTTGAACTTCCCCCTGCACACGGTGCCAGCCCGCTCTGCCCCGTGCCCGCCCTGGAGTGCCTTTTCTGTCAGCTCCCCTGCGGTCGTGCTGGAGACTGTGAAGCAGGCAGGTCCCCAGGGCAGGCATGGGGAGGGGAGAGGGGTTAAGCTCTTGGTGAGGAGCATGGCTTGCTCATCCCTGGCTGGCAGGGCCAGCTGATGGGAGCAGTGTTTGCATGTCCTGCGAGGGGAGGACAGGGGGTTAAGCACATGGCTGAGCTCCCGTCTGTCCCCCAAGGCTGAGGACAGGCGCGGAGCCGTGGTGGTCCGGCTGTACGAGGCACACGGCAGCACAGTCGTCGCTTGGCTGCAGACCTCGCTGCCCATCGAGGAGGCGATGCTGTAAGTCCACATTGCAAGTCTGGGGCATGGGTGGGGATGGGAGCGATGGCTTCAGCCTCACCTGCTGCTCTCTCCCCAGCTGTGACCTCCTGGAGCGGCCGGTGGCAGCTGAAAGCCTGCGGCTGGAGCAGCGGGGCCTGAGGCTCTCCTTCACCCCCTTCCGTGTGCTCTCCCTCCTCTTGGTCTTGAGGCAGTGAGTGACAGCATCCGTCATTCCTGTAGCAACTTGGACCAACGCCTTCAGCTCAGATCCCAGCCTGAGGCTCCCCCAATCCCAAGGAGGCAGCAGCAGCTCCAGGGAAGGGCAGATTCTCGCCCTCGCTGCCCACACACAGCGCTCAAATACAACCCTGGCTTTCAGCCCAGGACACTTGTCCCATGCCTACCCAAGCGAGCTCCTCGCCAGCTGCAGTGTGGGTAAGGTGGTGGGACAGGCTGGCTGGCCCCACACAGGCGCTGCTCCGACCCCGGTGGGGCTGGGGAGAAGCAGCTTTCCAGTGTCTCAGCCTTCCTCTTGTCCAGACCCCTGCAGCAAGCACAAAGACATGTTAGAGTCATTCCCCTCTCCCTTCACCTGCCCCTTGCGCTGCCCTTGCAAAAGGGAGCATGAATAAATGGATTACGTGAAAACAAGCTCCAGCTTGTTTTCTTAACTGTTCTGATCTGCCTCCTCCCTGCTGTAGCTGCTGTTATCTGAGTGCCCTTCTCAGCAGCATCTCACTCCTGGCACCAGGGCGGCAGAGCTTACCTTTATTTCTGGAGGGATGAGGTGGAGGGGAAGCCTGCTCCAGCCCATGTGGGGAAGAGGTTGGACCCAGAGGGGGTATCCTTAGCACAAAAAGGCAGGCACAGGGATTTCTATACAAAATACTTTATTAGTCAGCTAAAAACAGTGGTTGAGGTGAGGAAGAGGCAAATCCATTCTTAGGCAAAGGGAAGGACCAGAGTCCAGCATGACTGGCCCATGGCCCTTACCCCTCTCAAATACCTGAGGGCAGCAGGAGGATGCTGAATAAATCAGCCCCAGCACCAAGCTCAGCTTCTCCATCCTGCAGTGGCAGATGCAGCAGTAGCAAGCGCGAGTGAACACAGAACAAGAGCAGCCCCAGCACTGAGCTCCTCAGCACTAACCCAGGCTCCCCTCGAGCTGCTCCTGTGGCTGCCAAAAGGCCCCTGGGGAAGGGGGCAGCACTCACAGTGCAGGGGCTGTGCCTGGAAGGGGGAGAGGGAAAGGAGAAGTCAGAGGGTGAGGGGTGCTCCAAAGCCTCGCTGGTGCCGCGGGGAACCAACCTCACCTCTGCCCCTGCGCGCTGAGCTCCGGCGCCTTTCAGCCTTGACCTGCGCCTCGGGTGCGGGCAGGGCCGGAGCAGCAGCCGCGTTCCTCCTCCTGCGAGCGCGTCCCTTCCTCGGCCCATCACCTGCCTCCTCTTCCTCCTCCTCGGCTGGCACCGGGGTTTTGCTGCAGCCCTGGGGCACCGTCTCAAGGCACGTGGGGGGACCTGCACGGACACCGGAGCCAGAGCTTAACAGAACTGTGCTTGGACAGAAGGATGCTGAGAAACGCCAGGGAGGAGGGAGCTGCACTGGGAAACGAGGAGCAGCCGGAGCACGGCACGAGGAACAGGACAGCACGAGCTTCTTACGTTGGGGGTCACGGCCTCGGGGTCTGACTCCACCTGAGCGCGCTTCTTGCGGGGTGCCTGCCCTGGGCGAGAAGATGGGACCAGGTCAGGTGTGTGAGGAGATGGGGCAGTGCCTGCACCTCAAGGGACCAACCTGGCAGGCAGTGATGGGGATGAAGGTGCAGGCATGGAAAACTATCCTGGAGCAGCTTTGCTCTGGGGCCAGGCTGAGCGAGCTGGGCTGGGTCAGCCTGGAGAAGGCTCCTTAAGGGGAGACTTTAGAGCAGCTCCAGTGCCTAAAGGGGCTGCAGGAAACCTGGAGAGGGGCTTTGGACAAGGGATGTAGGGACAGGACAAGGGGAATGGCTTTAACCTGCCAGAGGGGAGACTGAGATGAGCTCTTAGGCAGAAGCTCTTCCCTGTGAGGGTGCTGAGGCACTGGCACAGGGTGCCCAGAGAAGCTGTGGCTGCCCCATCCCTGGCAGTGCTCAAGGCCAGGTTGGATGGGGCTTGGAGCAAGCTGCTCTAGTGGAACTGGATGAGCTTTAAGTCCAGTTCCAACCCAAACCAATCTGGGATTCTATATCCTGCAGGTGCAATGCTATGCCCAGACAGGTTGGTGTACTGGTAGGTAGGAAACCTTGATCCCAGCGCCAACAGCCATCATAAGCCTGTCAGCACCCAGAGAGGGCATTTGCTCCTGCCTTTGCCTTCTCAGCTTCCAGCTCTCCTGGGGCAAGAGCAGGTCCCATGGGGAGGAGAGAAGCCACTCACCTTTGGGAGCCATGGGGCCAGGCTCTCCCTGCAAGGAAGTGACAGAGCATTGGCCAGGGTGCACCATTCTGCAGGGTGCAGAATCTGTGCCCCTTCCCCATCTGGCAGCCAAGGCAGTGATGTGGAAACAGCCACGTTTCCCTGGGAGCCAGGGAAGCTGGACCTGCCCTGAGCCCTAGGAACTCTCTCATCAGCTCCTTCTGTAAGTCCCCACCTCAGCACCTCACCCAGACACAGGCAGGAGGGAACGGGGCTGCCAAACCAACAGAGCCCCCATCCCTGCAATGCCCTGTGCTCCAGCCTGCCCACCATCCCTCAGGTCCTTGGCATCTCTATATCCAGCTGCCTGGCCACAAGGGAGACCCAGGGGGGTCTCAGGAAGCTGGTGTCCCCTTTGAGCAGTGGTCAGGGACACCCAGCCCCAGGCTGACCCCAGGCTCCCACCTGGAACCAGATGGTTCTGCCGTTGCGGTCGCGCAGAGAGCTCATGCCGGGCACCAGGTAACACTGCAGCCAGCTCTTGAACGCAGTGTAGTTATCCGGGTGATCCGCATCATAGAGATTTTTCTCTGGGAAGGGAGAGGGGGAAAGGACTGAAGCAGAGAGGAAGCAGTGACCACGTTGTTGGGTGCCGTCCAAAGCCTCCTCCATGGGAATGCCAGGCCCAGGGCTCCTGTCCTGGTGCCTCACCTGTCGCAATGACCTCCATGGGCACAGTGTGACACAGTTCCAGGATATCCGGGTTCTCCCTCATCAGCTTCAGCTTCTTGCTCAGTGTCAAGGAGGGATTCTGCAGGGGGGCAGAAGGGGAGGGGAGTCACTGCCAACAGCCAGATTCCCATCTCCTTTTGCCCTCACTCCACACTTGCTCCATCAGACTTCAAACTGCACATTAGGACATTCCCCGTGGCTACAAAGACATGGGAAGGGGCAATCACACAGGAACAGCAGCAGTTTGTACAAACAGCACTCAGGTCTTGTTTGCTGTTCTCTGCCTCAGTAAACCAGCCACTTCCCTCCCCCTAAGGCCACGAGATCAGCCATGGGTCCACTGCAGCCTTCCCCAGAGGCTTGAAGCTTGTAAAGTGTTTGTTTTCCCCTTCTCTTCCTTTTCACCCACCCCAGATACACCCGGAGGCTTCCTGACGGTGGCAGAGGCCAAGCACCAATGCAGCTCAGGGGCATGTGCTGCTGTCACAGCTCGTCAGCCTGGCCACACATGAGCATGAGCCGGACACGTGAGGTTATGGAGCTGCTCTGCTGCACTGGAGGGGCAGACGTGCCCAGACAGGGGCTGTTCGTGGCTAAGGAGCAGCCTGAGAAGAAGGATCCCATGCAGCAAACGCTGGAGTTGTGAAGGGAAAATGCCCATTGTTGGGATGGGAGAGACTCGGAGCAGCAAATCACCTCCCAACAGCGGTATGAGCTGGGGGTGCATGAGCTCTGCAGGGGCCAAGGGATGATGTTCTGCCCCACTGGAGCAAGGACCCAAACACAAACTGAAACTGGTCCCTGGACTGGAACAAGCCCAAAACAGCCAACCTGAACCACAGCTTCATGCCCAGCTAAGCCCAAAGCCAGGGCAGGGCAGGGCTGAGCCCAGGCTGGGGGCTGGCAGCAAACTGAGCCACCTCCACTGCTGCTGAGCCCAAACCCCAATGGGAAACGTTCTTCAGCTCAGTCCAGCTCCCCCACAGAAGGCAAGAGACTCCTGGTGCTGTCAAGATGTCCCAAAGGGCAGCAGGCAAAGAAATCCCAGCCTCTGGCTGGAAACCTGCCCCTTTCTGAGGGTGTTCCTCACCTTCCTCCTCCTCTCCTGCTCCTTCAGGGCCTCCAGCACAGTCCGAGCCTTTTCAAAAGGAGGGATCTTCAACCTGAGAGTTACAGAATCCCAGACTGGTTTGGGTTGAAGGGATCTTAAAGCTCATCCAGCTCCAACCCCTGCCATGGACAGGGACACCTTCCACTAGAGCAGCTTGCTCCAAGCCCCTGTGTCCAACCTGGCCTTGAACATTGCCAGGGATGGGGCAGCCACAGCTTCTCTGGGCACCCTGTGCCAGTGCCTCAGCACCCTCACAGGGAAGAGCTTCTGGCTAAGAGCTCATCTCAGTCTCCCCTCTGGCAGGTTAAAGCCATTCCCCTCGTCCTGTCCCTACAAGCTCTTGTCCAAAGCCCCTCCCCAGAGGACTTCAGCTCTCAGTTCTGGCACTTGTCCCTGTCTACCAGGTGAGAAGCCACCAATAAAACTCTGCCAAACTCCTGCAGCCCAAGCCTCTCACCCCCCCTTACCTGTACAGGATCTCGGCACGGAGATAATTCCCAATTCCATTGAAAAACTTCTGGTTTAAGAGGGCCTCGCAGATGGGCTTGTCAAAAGCTCTGTCATCTAGGTTCTCCAGCACGTTTTCCCTGTGGGAGAGTGCATCAGGGCACTCACCTCAGCTGAAGCTGGGCTGGGGGCTCTCCCCAAGTCTGGTGGATGCTCACCTGAAGGCCTGGTACTCGGAGAGGACGCAGGGCCCGCGGCCCTCCTGCCAGGCGTCCCCCAGGCGCCACGACCCGAAGCGACGGGCATCGACAAAGCAGAGGACGCGTGGGGGACTGTCGCGGGTGCGGAACCGGAGGTGCGCATGGCGCGGGATATCAGCGGCGGAGCACAGCCGGAACGAGCCCGACATGCCGAAGCGGAAAACCAGCTCCTGGGGGGCACCGGCGAAGCCCAGCGGGGTCAGTGTCAGGCGCAGCTCCTTGCCCCGGGCGGCGGCAGAGATGCGGTAAGCCTCGCTACTGAACGGCACCTCCGGGCCCCTGCCCACCGCCGAGCGCTCCACGCCGCCCGAGAACACCAGGGCGCCGCACGCCCGGTTGATGTAGCGCCCGGCCAAGTGCAGCTCCGGGCACTCGGGCATGGCCGCAGCGCCGGACACACCGCGGCAGAGGCACCGGAGAGACCGGAGGCACCACCCCTGGCGACACGCCCCCAGCTATACCCCGCCCCTCGCTCCCCATTGGCTGCACGGCCCGCGATGCACACAGGGAGTTGTAGTCCAGTCTCGCCGCCCATGCAACGGGCCGCGATGCATGTCGGGAGTTGTAGTCCACCGGAGGAACCCGCACAACGCATACGTGTCCGTCCGTCACCGACACCTTTATTGGGGCTGGCTCCCGAGCGCACCAGGACCTCCCGCCACCGCCGCCCGGCTCAGCTCAGCGCGCTCATCAGCGCCTGCGCCTGCTTCAGCTCTGCAGAGACACGGAGCGGGCCATGGGGGAGCTGCTCCGGCCCTACTGTGTCCCCTCACCCCCATTGCCACCTCCCCTCCTGCGGCCTCACCTGCCAGCAGCACCCGGAACTTGTCGGCCGACACGGCCATGGGCACGGCCACTGTGCTCCCTCGCTGCCCCTCCCGCACGGTGAACGTCAAGTGCACGAGGGGCTCATGGACCTCCTGCAGCTCACTGGAGCTGAGGGTGTAATCCACGCGCCAGCACACCGAGCCCAGCTGGCTCACTGGGGCAGGCAATGGGGCAGCATCAGACACAAACACATCAGACACATACCCTCAAAACCCCACCCCTGAGACCCAACATTCCCCCCCCAGATCAAACACCCTCCCCTAGACCCAGTACATCCCCCTGAGAACCACGGCCACACTCACGTCTCAGGCTGGCGGCCCTCAGGCTGTCCTGGAGGGAGCTCTGCTTCTCCTCGTAGGAGCGGCACAGCCCACTGGCGTGTTCTGCCAAGGCACAACGAAACTGTCTGATAGCACCAACCCCACCACGGTGACACCCCCAGGGTCACCCCTACCTTTGGGTAGCCCCAGCTGCTGCAGCTCACTGGAGAGGGACTCGCTGTCCACACCGTGCTTGGCAGCACTAGAGAGGATGAAACCGAGGACGGCGATGGTGGCCTTCACGTCTCCCGACTCTGCGCAGGGAAGGGTCAGCTCTGCAGCCCCAGCCACATCACTGTCCATCCCCAGGGAGGGAGCTGCAGTAGGGGCCAGGGCAGCAGCGCTCACCTAACTTGGCATCCGAGGTCAGCTTCAGGATCTTCTCATACTGTGGGAGAGCAGCATGTGAGGCCATCATAGTGAGCACCAGGTACCGCACAGCACCGCAGCCACCACCAGCAATCATACAATCACAGTGGTTTGGTTGAAAAGGCCCTTAAAGCTCATCCAGTTCCAACCCCCTGCCATGGGCAGGGACACCTTCCACAAGAATGGATGGGTACCTCAGGAATACAATTCCATATGCTAGTAGAATCCTCACCTTAGTATTACTCCTCACTACCCAAGTTACTACTGGTAGTACTGGCCGGCAGCACCCACCACAGAGTTGTTATTTGGAGCAAGCAGATTAGTGGTGTCTCCCCATCACTCACCTCCATGCTACCGCCCAGCAAGTCCCGCAGCACTTGGGCACAGATCAGCTTCAGCTTCACCGAAGACTGCGGGAGGAGGAAGAGAAGGAGAAGAGGGGTGAACACCGGGCTCGGCGGGACGGGAGCGGGCAGAGGCTGGGGGAGGTGGGCACTTAACGATTTTGGCCAGGGTGCTGATCTCGGCCAGGACCCAGTCCGGGCAGTCCAGGTCCCCGCAGAAACGGAACCGCTACGGAAGGAAAGTGCAGTCAGAGCCCGCCGCGGCTTCACCGCACCCCACAGCTCTCCTCCGGCCCCCAACCCCACCATATCGCCGGCAGCACCGCGGATCCCGCCTCCACAACCCGGAACCGCTCCCGCGGAGGAGGAGGAAAGCCGCGCGCTCGGCCCGCCCCACCCCGCGTGCTGCGGGGAGGAGCCGTCAGCGGCTGCCGCAAGCTCGGGTGAGGGACGTTTGGGAGCGTGGCCGGGGATGGCCCTGCAGCCCCGCAGCATCGGTACAGCCCCTGCCCCGCGGGGTACTGTGGGTTAAAGGGCTGAGGAAACGCGTCCCTAATGGGGCTGGGGCGAGGGAATCGAGTGCTGGGTGCTGCCCGTCGCCTCCACAGGCGCAGCACTCCACTGCTGGGGGCTGTCAGGAACGGCAAGGAGAAGCTTTGGGGTTTTGCCACCCAAAAGCGCCCTTTTCCCCGCCTCTGGAGGCAGGAAGCAGCTCTACAGACAGGCACTCGCTGCCGGGAGCAGTTTCAGGAGTTATTCTGTAGTCACAGGTCAGCCCGTGCTGGGGGTCTCCACAGCAGGCACGGGGCAGAGCTGGCCACAACCTGATCGGGGGGTGCTGGGCCCGTGGGAGGGATGCTCCGGAGCTGTGGGGAGCTCCCTGCTCCTCTCCCAAGGGGGGAGAGCGGCTCCCGCTGAGCTTCCCTCTGAGCTGCTGGACACGGGACCTGCTTTGTGGGGAAAAGCCGGCTGCGTTCCCGGACCTGGGAACATCAGCGCCGAAGCAGGAACCTGCCTCTCTATTCCAGCTTCAGCCAAGATCCCAGCCCCAGGAGATCCGAGCCCTGAGAGATTTCAGCTCCTTCCCACAAGCTTTATATTCCAGCTGCAGCAGTTTCATTCCAGCCCAGCTCTGTCATGTCTTAGCTCTGACTCTATATTCCAGCCTCAGACGAGATCCCAGCCGCGAGTACTTTAGGTAGTTTCCACAAGCTTTATTCCCATCCCCATACTCAGTTATTCAGTGCCAGCTCTGCCTCAGGTCAGCTCCAGCCCAACTGCATCCAGTTCATCCCAAGCCTCTATCCTGGCTCCAGCCCTGCGGCTGCCTCCGCCCGGCAGCGGCAGCGCTGGGCTTTGGGCAAAGCAGGAAACCAGCGCCCGGAAGCTGCGCCCCAGCGGGGGCTGCCGCGCCTGGGCCCCCCCTCACCCCGGCTGGCCCTCGGTGCGGCGGCTCAGTTCCGAGCAAGCTCCCCAGCACCGCCCTCAAGCCCTGCTCGGGGCTGAAACCGCCCCCCGGTGCCACCGCCCCCCAGACAGCGCCCAGCCCAGGGGGAGCGCCGAAGCACGGATACACCTCAGCACCCAGATCGCTCCGTACACACCGTGCGAGGCGGCAACACACAGCTCAACAGCTTTATTACTGACCCCACCCGGCGCTGTACATCGCTCCCCACCCCGAACCGCTTCCACCTGCCGCCTTGTACACTACCCGCGGCAAGAAAGCTGACACGCTGACACACGCTGACACACGCTGACACACGCTGACACACGCTGACACACGCTGACACACGCTGACACACGCTGACACACGCTGACACACGCTGACACACTCCACAACCGCCTTCCTCAGCGCTCGCCTTTTATACCTCCGCACCACCCCTTCCTGCCTTGCCCAGCCAATCACGCCCCGCTCCTTCCCGCCCCGCCCGCTTCAGACCCGCCCGTCCCCGCTCCGCCCCATCCCGGCCCGCCCCTTCAATCCGGCTCCCCCACTCCCGGTCCCCTCGCACATCCGCGGGGCCGCAGTGGGTGCAGAGTTCCGGGGAGGACGAGCGGGCGCTCCGCAGAGAGGCCGCTCCCGGCTCCCGTTCAAACCCCCAGAGCCGGGAAGCGCCGCAGGAAAGGGGCGAGCTGAGATTGAGTGGAGCAGAGAGGAGGCGGGGCCGGATTGAAGGGGCAGGCCGGGATTGGGCGAAGCGGGGACGGGCGGGTCTGAAGGAGGACGGGGCGGTATGGGTGGAGAGGAGACGGGAGAGGCGGGAAGCGGAGAGGCGTGATTGGCTGGGCAGGGCGGGGCCGAGGCTATAAAAGGCGAACGCTGAGGGGGCGGAGGCTCAAGGGAGGGGCGGTGATCGCGAGACGCGGAAGGCGGAGCTGGTGGCCGTGGAGTGCCGGTGAGCGGAGCTGGGCCAGGGCTTAGTGTCCGGGTGGGGTGCGAGGCGGCGGCGGCGGCGGCCCGAGGGGATCGCGGCCTTGGGGGGGAGGGGGGCGATGCACCCCGGGCGGGCAGGGTCGATAATAAAGCTGTTGCTGTTGATCTGTGGTGTGTACGTGGTGTGTACGGAGCAGCCTTGGCGCTGAGGTGGAGCAGAGTCGCTCTCTGGCGGGGCTGCTATCCCCGATCCCCGGCGCCTCCCGCCGGGCCGAGGGCTGTCGGCGGCGCCCACCCGATGCTGGGCTGGTGCTGCCTGCGAGCGGTGCCAGCCCCCAAGCGAAGCCTGGGGGCGGAGCCCGGAGCCGGGCCACGGCACCGGGGGCCGGCCGGGGTGAAGGGTGGGCCGGGGTGGGGCGGCCCTGGGTGCGGCAGCCCTGGGTGCGGCGCAGCGCCCCGGTGCTGGTCTCTCGCCTCGCCCAAAGCCCAGCGCTGCCGCGGCCGAGGTACCCGCGGGGCTGGAGCTGGGATAACGGCTCGGGATGAGTTGGATGCAGAGGGGTTGGAACTGACGTGAGACAGAGCTGGCATCAATCACTGGGCATGGTGTAGGGAACGAAGCATGCAGGAATGCGCTGAAATCACTCGGACTAAATAACTGTACCACTGAGCAGAAAAAAAAGCATTGGAGCTGGGAGCAGGGCTGGAACGGGGATACAGAGCTGGGCTGTAATGAACTTGCTGGAGCTGGAAAATAAAGCTTGTGGGAATGAGCTGAAATCACTGAGGACTGGGGTCTTGGCTGGGGCTGGGATACAGAGCCACAGCTGGAATGGAGCTGCTGGAGCAGGAAAATGAAGCTTGTGGGAATGAGCTGAAACACTGATTGAGGGGCTGGACCTGGATAAATCCCATAGGACTGAGCTGAACTAGAGACACTGGGTTGGAGCTGGGATCTTGTGGAGCTGGGCTGGAACAGTGACTCTGGATCCAGAGCTGAGACTCCACAGAGGTAGATCTGGAATGAAAGCACTGGGGCTGGAAAATAAAGCTTGTGGGGATGAGCTGAAATCACTGAAAGCTGGGATCATTGCTGGGGCTGGGACTGAAAAAAAAAAAAAGAAATTCAGCTGGAGCTGGGATAAGGCACCGCTGGACTGGAATGAAAGCACTAGGGCTGGAAAATAAAGCTTGTGGGGATGAGCTGAAATCACTGAAGGCTGGGATAAGGCAGAGCTGGGTTGGAATGAATCTGGAGCTTATAAAGCTTGTGGGAATGAGCTGAAAACACGGAGTGCAGGGCTGAACATTTATAAATCAGGTAGGACTGAGCTGAACAAGAGACACTGGGTTGGAGGTGGGAACTGAAGCCAGGCAGGAATAGACTTGGGATCCAGAGCTGAGACTCCACAGAGGAAGATCCGGAATGAAAGCACTGGAGCTGGAACATAAAGCTTGTGGGAATGAGCTGAAATCACTGAAGGCTGGGATCTTGGCTGGAGCTGGGATAAGACAGAGCTGGGCTGGAATGAACCTCCTGGAGCTGGAAAATAAGGCTTGTGGGAATGAGCAAAAAACACTGGGACTTGACCTGGATAAACCCCCTAGGACTGAGCTGAACTAGAGACACTGGGTTGGAACTTGGATCTCATGGAGCCAGGCTGGAATAGAGACTGGATCCAGACTGAGCCTTTGCAGCAGTAGATCTGGAATGAAAGTCCTAGAGCTGGAAAATAAAGCCTGTGGGGATGAGCTGAAAAACTGAGGGCTTGTATCTCCTTAGACTGGGATCTTGGATGGGCCTGGGAGAGCCAGGGCTGGAATGAATGTGCTGGAGGTGGAAAATAAAGCTTGTGGGAATGAGCTTGAAATCACTGATTGCAGGGCTGGACCTGGATAAATCCCACAGGACTGGGCTGAACTACAGACACTGGGTTGGAGCTGGGATCTTGTGGAGCCAGGCTGGAATAGAGACTCTGGATCCAGAGCTGAGACTCCACAGAGGAAGATCCAGAATGAAAACACTGGAGCTGGAACATAAAGCTTGTAGGAATAAGCTGAAATCACTGAAGGCTGGGATCTTGGCTGGAGCTGGGATAAGACAGAGCTGGGCTGGAATGAACCTCCTGGAGCTGGAAAATAAGGCTTGTGGGAATGAACTGAAATTACTGAGGCCTAGGATCTCAACTCTGGCTGAGGTCTCCTGGGATTGGGATCTTGGCTGAGTTTGGAAGACAGATCTAGGGCAGGAATGAACCAACTGGGGCTGGAGAATAAAGCTTGTTGGGATGAGCTGAAATCACTGGGGAGCTGGGATCTTGGCTGGAGATGGGATCTTAGCTGGAGCTGGGATAAGGCAGAGCTGGGCTGGAATGAACCTGGAGCTAGAAAATAAAGCTTGTGGGAATGAGCTCAACTCACTGAGGGCTGGGGTCTTGGATGGGCTTGGAAGAGAGAGCCAGGGCTGGAATGAAAGCACTGGGGCTGGAAAATAAAGCTTGGGGAAATCACTGTGGGCTGGGATCTCCTGGAACTGGGGTATTGCCTGGAGCCGGAGGTGGGATCTTAGCTGGAGCTGAGCTAAGACAGAGTTGGGCTAGAATGAATCCCCTGAAGCTGGAAAATAAAGCTTGTGGGAATGAGCTGAAACACTGAGTGGGAGGCTGGACCTTGATGCATCCCATAGGACTGAGCTGAACTAGAGACACTGGGTTGGAGCTGGGATCTCATGGATCTGGGCAGGAACAGAGACTCTGGATCCAGAGCTGAGCCTCCACAGGGGCAGATCTGGAATGAAAGCACTGGGGCTGGAGAACATAGCTTGTGGGAATGAGCTGAAGTCACTGCGGGCTGGGATACAGAGCCAGAGCTGGAATAACGCTGCTGGAGCTGGAAAATAAAGCTTGTTGGAATAAGCTGAAAACATTGAGGGCTGGGATGGTAGCTCCTGGGCATGGGCTGGTATAGAGAGCTGGAGCCAGATCCAGTACATCACAGAACCAAGGCTGAAATGAAAGCATTGGGGCTGGAAAGTACAGCTTGTAGGAATGAACTGAAATCACTGAGGGCAGGGATACAGATCCAGGCTGGAATGCACCTGCTGGAGCTGGAAAATAAGCTGATGGGAAAGAGCCAAAAATCACAAAATCCTGGGATCTCCTGCGGTTGGCCTGGAATAGAGACCTGGAGCCAGACCCAACATGTCGCAGAGCCAAGGCTGCAATGAGAGTGCTGGAGCTGGAAAATAAAGTTTGTGGGAATGAGCTGAAATCACACAGAGCTGAAATAAAACCCTGTAGGGCTGGGCTGGAATAGGCACTTCAGGGCTGCAAGTGACCTGGAGCAGAGCAGGCGCTGAAACACCGAGTGGGGCTGCCAATAAAGCTTGTGGGGCAGAGCTGCAACAATGACCCTGGGGCTGGGATCTACTGGACCTGGAATAGAGATCTCGGGGTCAGAGCCGGGGCTGGAATAACCCCTCGGGGTCAAGCTGAAGCCGCGGTGCGATCCCGTCTGCCACCTCCGGGCACAGCAGCCGGTTTCTGTCCTCCAGCAGTTCCTTCTCTATCCCCACCGTTGCCATTGGGAAGCAGCAGCAGGTTCCGGCCCCGGCGCTGATGTTCCCAGGTCCGGGAACGCAGCCGGTTTTTCCCCAGAAAGCAGGTCCCGTGTCCAGCAGCTCAGAGGGAAGCTCAGAGGGAAGCTCAGCGGGAGCCGCTCTCCCCCCTTGGGAGAGGAGCGGGGAGCTCCCCACAGCCCCGGAGCATCCCTCCCACGGGCCCAGCACCCCCCGATCAGGTTGTGGCCAGCTCTGCCCCGTGCCTGCTGTGGAGACCCCCAGCACGGGCTGACCTGTGACTACAGAATAACTCCTGAAACTGCTCCCGGCAGCGAGTGCCTGTCTGTAGAGCTGCTTCCTGCCTCCAGAGGCGGGGAAAAGGGCGCTTTTGGGTGGCAAAACCCCAAAGCTTCTCCTTGCCGTTCCTGACAGCCCCCAGCAGTGGAGTGCTGCGCCTGTGGAGGCAACGGGCAGCACCCAGCCCCATTAGGGACACGTTTCCTCACCCTTCAACCCAATCACTAGGGCCTGGCAAGGCAGAGGCTGCAGCAAACCCAGCCTGAAAGCAGAGCCCCTGCACCACTGCCTTTGGCATTTTATAAACAGTTTAATAAAGTTCAGCATACAGATTTCTTCCTCTATCCACCTGAGACTGCATTCATCAGGGAGCAGGGATGGCTTCTTGGCGTCTCTCCCCCCATAGCTGCTCCTCAGGCTCTCCCATCAGCTGCGTCTCCACTCCTTAGGCAGAGTAACTGTGTGAATATGGCTGAGCATCCCCCAGTGCCCTGTAGGGAGAGGGGAGAAGCTGTTCCATCAAGGGCAGGGGGGAGATCTCCATCACCACAGGGCTTCTGCAAACCCTCAGGTACATCAGGGACCTGCCGTAACATCAGCTGCACCTCAAGGCTCCAGCTCTGCAGCACAGGAGCTCAATTCAAGGGTCTAGAAGCCACTTGCCTGCTCAGAGGATGCCCAGAAGCCTTGCTTATCCATTTCCAGGGTCTGGATCCCTGCTTCAGTGTCTCTTCTGTCCCAGAGGGGTGCCACATGCCGCCACCATCCCAGCCTCTTGCTCCTCAAGCACTGGGGAGGAGAGCACAGGGGCTGCAGCCATGCTTGACTCCACAGTGGTCCCTTTGCTCAGAGACCAGGGCTGCTTCACCATGGTTTGATCCTGCCCCCCACAACACAGACACAGCCCTTACCAGCCTCAAGATGACTGGAACAGTGATGATGATGAGGCCACACACCACCATGATGGCCACACCATACTCTGGGAAGCCCGGCTCAGGCAGGCGCGGCTCCATGGTGTCCTCTGGAGCAGAAAACAAGGAGTTGGATCAGTGGGTGGAATACCGGGTTATCACAGGACACAGGGCAATAACACCCATGTGACACCGTGCAGGAGGTGACCCTTCCCTCTTGTCCTCTGCCAGCCTGCAGCAGACGGCACATCGGAGACAGGGATGAGGGCACAGGTGGTGCTGCCAGAATGGCACTTTCGAATCAGCCCTTGCAAGCTGGTCACCTCGCCAGCCAGGAGATGTCACCCTCCCCTCGCCAGAAGGACCTGGATCTAGCTGGCTGTGGATCCACTCTGCTCACCCTGCATGGAGCCCCAGGCTTCTCTACCCATGCCCCAAATGGATGCTTACCTCCCACAGCAAGGGAATACGGATCCACCTGGAAGTCTGAACCAGCCAAAGCCTTGTTTGATCCAACTGAGAGCACAAGCTCCTCCAACACTTCCAGGCTGGTTGGAGCTGGGTGCTGGAAGACCAAGTCCCCACGGCAGATCAAGGAGCCAGGCCTGTAGGTTGAGGTGAGAAGAGCTCCAGCAGCCACCAGTCCCATTATGACACCACACACACACCCCCCCCCCCCCAGTGTTGCTCAGGGAGGCGCTGGGTCTGAATCTGCTCTTTGGGATGGAAGGAACACCCCTGAAGGTGCCTGCTGCTGCAGGCCCTTGTGCGGCAGAGATAACATCCAACAGCCATGACCTGGTGGCTGAGGTCTGTGGGGAGACTTCCCCAGCCCTGCCCCAGCAGAGCCTCTGATCCCACTCACAGGAATTCTCTTATCAGCACTTGCAGGAAGCTCCTGTGGTCCCTCAGGCCTCGTGCCACCTGGAAGAGAGGTTTGCGCTCAGCTCCTCACCAGCCTTTGAGAGGTTTCCCCTGGCCAGATCTCTGCTTCCACCTTCCCAGGGAAGGAGAAGATTCCCAGCACTGGACAAGGTGCTGGGGCATCTGGTCTGGGTCATGCTTTGCTTAGAAAGGTCAGACCAGATGATCCTTGAGGTTCCTTCCAATGGGATTCTATGATCGACAATGGAGCTGGGTCAGTCACCACAGCAGGAGCACAGGGCAGCTGTGGTCCTGCAGCCCCTCCAGATGTAGTATGGTGCGCTGAACCACCATCAGCAGAGGTGTCAGCACCCTGAGAGTGAAGCTTCAGTGCCCTCCTTCAGCAGGCATCAGTGCAGCACTGGAGATGTGGATCTGGTTCAGACAACCCCAAAGCAGTCCCTCCTCATCCCATGATCCTCACCACCCTCAAGGACCCTGATCCGCTCCCACCAGCCATTCCTACCGCATCCCCAATGCCTGTGCTGAGCTCCTGGTGCTCTGCAGAGAGTGGATCCAGGAGATCCTTGCTAAAGCGTCTGTTGGTGACGAGGAGGGAGAGTGGGTACAGCTGGAGGTGAAGCCTGGCTCCTGGGGAGGCAAGAGAGGGCTGGTGGGTGAGCAGAGCCAGCACTGAGCCCCACCAGCATGCAGGGGCTGTCCTCACCCTCCAGCGAGAGCGAGGTCAGGTCCACAGGGCAGGTTCTCAGAGCTGTCAGGGCTTGCAGAGCCTCCAGAACATCCGCATGGACGATGGTGTCAAGGTAAACGTCCCCAGTGAGCTCCAGGTCCCCACTGTGGTTTCTAGCAGAAGAAGGGCTCTAAGCAAGGCAGAAAGGCAGAACAGGCTCCCCAGGCACACTCTGGCTGGTCCTGGTCTTCTCAGCCCAAAGAAGAGGCCCAGGGTATTGCCACCAGCCCCACATCACCCTCCTGAGCTCCCTAGTGCAGCACAGCTCATCCTTTCCACCCTTGCAGCATGGCTAATGCCACGGAGAGCACAAAGAGCAGCGAAGGACGTTCAATGAAGAGCTTCGGGCAGCTGTGCCCCATACCTGAGCTGGGCGACAGTGAAGTTCCTCACACGGTAGAGGGCACTAAGAGACTCAGCCACCTGGATGAAGAGGAAACAACTCGCTCCCTGCCCCGGCTTTAGGACACGCTGTCCTGTGGCGCAGGCAGCAGCCAGCCTTGGCCCATCCTCCCAGCATCACCTTAGGGAAGAGCCCCCAAGGCTCACCATACCTTGCTGATCAGCCCCTCCACGGGGTCTGTCCTGCTCCTGCCAGGCTGGAGGACAGTGAAGGAGATGGACAGCTTCTCCGGGGCCAGGTTCTCCAGGGTGAACCCTACAAGAGTTCAGACAGTTACGCTCATACCTGTTCCTTCACCATCCTTGTGAGCTATCAGTCTTGAGCATCCTCCGCACTGAAAGCAGAGGCCAGCAGGGCAGGATGAGGTGCCTCATTCCGGGTGAGGATGAGTAGCTTTAGTGGTAGGAAGGGCTTGGGAGGACAGGACAGGAGAAGCAGGTTGAGGAGAGAAGCCATAGGGTTTAGCAGAAACACTGGTCCCCACAGGTCCAACTGCTGCACATGTTGCCTCCAGCAGCCTTAACACTACAGGGCTCTGCATGGGTTGGGATGTTCAGGCTTAACCATCACTTAACTCCAGACTGGGCAGGTTCTGGCTTTGACAGAGTTACAGGGATGACACTGACAGCAGCAGCTCCACTCTGGGAAGGTCTCCATTGCTTACCACCGGACTGGACAGACCATGGCTCCAGCCTCCAGCTGAAGGAGCTCCTTCCCCTGCTCGCCTCTGTGACCATGGTGCGGATGAGGTGGGAGCTGGTGGGAGCAGGAGCATCCCCCCGGAACAGAGCCTGCCCTCGCACCACCACTGAGCCGTTCCTGCAGGGAAGCAGACCATGGGCAGCTCAGAACCCCCATCCCCACATTAACACCCACCCAAAGTCAGGACTAGGGTGGAGCTTCAGTCACTTCCAGACAGGGATCCCTTGGGATGATGCGCCTGTGGAGGGAGTGCAGCCCCTCACAAGAGCATTTCACTGAGGAAACCCTTCCCACCAAGCCAAAGCCACCCCTCTCCATGTTGCTACTCACATAAACTCAAGGACTTTTGCCTGCAGGAAGGTCTCATAAACAGACAGCATCTGGTTTAGCTGAAAGAGAGAAGCACACGGTAATCGAGCAGCTTCTACAAGCTCTGCCATGGGAAGGGGTATTCCAGGTCTCTGGGGATGGTCCTGGCTGAGCTGGCATAGCCAGGGCTCCATCAGCATAGAGACAGCGGCCAGGAGGGGACACCCCAGCACCACCAGTGTGCAACAGCCCCACTGGCTGCCCAAGTCCCACCTCAAACCAGGAACCCCATCCAGCTCCAGTGCTGGGATTTACTTTGCTCCATGGTGGAGACAGCCTGCAGGCTCCTCATCCCAGCAGTAGCTCCTCAGCTGCACCCTCTGCACCCAGAAGTACCAGCATCCACACCAGCCAACTCCTGCACTCACCATCAGCATTATTTCCTCCTCCAGGAGCCTGTAGCTCTCTGAAGCGCTGCTGCTCAGAGCTTCCGTGTAAGTGACATCCAAGAGCCGGAACTGCAAGGGCAGCACATGAGCAGAAGAGGGGAGCCCGGAGGGATGGGATGGAGCCAGAGAGCCAGGTTTGCCCATGGACATCAGCTCATATGCAGGGAGATGCTCTGTGGCTGTAGAGGATTGCTGGGAGGTGGCAGAGTGCCTGGACACAGGCTGAGCACCACAGGGCATGGGCTGGCAGCTGACTCCATGCACAGCTCTGGTAGAAGCCAGAGGGTAGGATGGCGATGGGAACATGGTGCCAGCGTGGTACACAGCATCAGAGCCATGCTTCGGAGTGGGCAGCTTGGAGCCTGGGCTGGCACTGGGGGGTGCTGGAGCTCCTGCTGGTGCAGCAGCAGGTCCTGTTGATGCTGTGCGGGGCTCGTTGTGCCCAGCTCCTGCCACCGTTCCAGGCAGAGCGCTCATCTCTGCCCCCGTTGTGGCCTCATGGTGCTGCCCTGCAGAGGGTCCATCCACAGATGCTGATGTGAGGAAGGGATCTGGATGCAGATATGGTCCCTGTGCAGGTGGGGAGGGGGAGGCCACCACAGCAGCTCCATGCCTGTGGGGGGCCTTGGTCACTCCAGGCTCTGTGGTGGCATCAGGGGCTGCTGCTGTGCTCACCCCAGTCACAGAGGGACCCACTGCATCAGGAGCCGTGGTCCAAGCTGGGGAAGTGTGGGCTCCGGTGGGTGCCATGGGCTGCTGTGCAGGGGACAAAGATGGGTCACTCGCTTTCCCCAAGGCGACAGCAGGTCTCACAGGCTCCACTGTAGAAAGGGAAGGAGCCAGCACTTGTGGGTGGGTGACCCCATGAGCCAGCGCAGCACTGGGAAAGGACGCCAGGACAGTGCCCGTAAACACAGACCCATTTCCTGCAGCCTTGGCCAAGACGTCCATCAGCAGAGCAGCTTCTCCATGCAGGAAGGTGCCAGTAGTCTGTGTGTCCCAGAGCACCTCAGGCGTCACAGCAGAGGGGACCCACTCAGTGCCAGGATGAGTGGTGGTGGAGATGGACATCCCTCCTGTTGGGGGAGCTGAGGGTAGCGGAGGAGCAGCTGTGTGGTCCTCACCCATACCAAGCTCAGGGCTTGGCCTCACCTCTCCCTTCTGCCCATTGCAGCTCCTTGTTGTAGCAATAGAAGCTCCATTGGCTGTAGACTGAGGAGATGTAGGCCTGCTGCTGGGAGCCATGGGAGGCAAGGTGCTGGCAGTGACCACAGCAGGAAGCTCAGAGCTCACAGCCAGGCTCAGATCTGCTCTGCGGGGCGCAGTCCAAGGGTCAGGGGATGCCCCATGGGCTGGTGTCCAGTCACCTCTGTGCTCCTCCATCAAGCTGTGGCTCTCAGAGGGGATTTCTGCCACTGTCCACACTGACCCTGCGCTGTCCTCAGAGCTCCTCTCAGGGTGCCAGGGCTCTGCTGTGCCCACAGCCTGCCCAAGACCATGGGCAGAGGTCACTGCATTGTGTGAGCCTGGTTCTGTGCCACGGGGACTTCCTGCAGCTGAGCCATGCTGGGAGCCAGGGCTGGGCTCACCCATGGGCTGGAGGAGCTCAGCAGAGGTATCAGGCACCCCTGTACCAAGCCACTGCGCAGGGGACAGTGTCACAGCCACTGCTGTGCCCAATGCAAGTCCTTCCTGGTTTCTGGGTCCGGGCTGTCTCAGCAGCAAGGTCTGAGCAGTCAGGGTCCCCTGGCTCCGTCCCTCAGCATCCACGCCAGGGGTCAGGCTCCGTCCCTCAGCATCCACGCCAGGGGTCAGGCTCCGTCCCTCAGCATCCACGCCAGGGGTCAGGCTCCGTCCCTCAGCATCCACGCCAGGGGTCAGGCTCCGTCCCTCAGCATCCACGCCAGGGGTCAGGCTCCGTCCCTCAGCATCCACGCCAGGGGTCAGGCTCCGTCCCTCAGCATCCACGCCAGGGGTCAGGCTCCGTCCCTCACCGTCCACGCCAGGGGTCAGGCTCCGTCCCTCACCGTCCACGCCAGGGGTCACATCTCCTTTGACCCCTAGGGTGCCCACCGAACCCATCAGCACCCTCCCATGCTGCTGCGCCTTTGGCTCTTTGAGCAGGTCCCCACGTGTTACCATCAGATCACCACTAGTCTCTCTCTGGGAGCCTCGCGAGTCAGGCCAAGCATGGGACAGTGCCAGGGATCCCGGCAGGGCAGCCAGAGACCCCAGGCCATAGGGGAGGGCAGTGGCAGACAGGCAGATGCCCAGCACCAGGAAGGCTTTGCACCGCAGACCACAGGCGGCAGCAGCCACATGAGCAGCAGGAGCCACAGCCCCTTCCCTCTCAGCACAGGGTGTGGGTTTTGGCTGCAGGGCAGTCACGTCCACAGGGTCTGGGGGTCCTACTCTGCTCAGCTCAGGAGAGGCCATGGGGAGAGCCCAGCTGTGGAGAGACACGGGGGGGCTTTAAGCTGGGTCCAACCAAGCTGTCCCCCCACCAGTGACAATCCCACACCAGAGCCAGGAACATGATGCCCCTTATCAAACACCTCACTGGTCTCCAGCAGCACTGAGCAGCTTCCCCAGCTCAGGGAGCTCTGTGCAAAGGCTCAGCATTGCCCAGAAAGGCTCCTGGTGCAGAGCAGGGATGTAACCAACCTTGGGCTTAGCCATTACCCGCCCCAAACACCCATCACATCCATGATAACCTCACCAGGGGTAGCAGAATCCCCCACCCCCATAGCACTCCTTACCTGGCAGCACCCAAGGAGGAGAGAGCACTAAGCCCCCAGACCAGCCCTGTGCTTTTATCCCTTTGCCAAGGCTGATGGTAGCTTCATTCCAGCTGCTCCAAATTCACACCCAAGCTCACTTGCACTGCCCCAGGTGAAGCTCTTTCCCTCTGGATGGGTCCCAGCTTCCCTCTGCTCCTCATTAAGCCCTCGGCACGTTGTGTCCCAAGCACCAGCCTGTGGATGTCTCCTATAATCTCATATTCCCCTGCCAGGCTGGAGTGATTTGGGTTGGAAACGTGGCTGGGGGTGCCTGGCTCTCAGGACCAGGCAGATTTCATGCTCCTTATGGAGGTTCATAAGGGACAGGGACCCCAGGGGACCGCTGCCATCCCTGCTGCACCCCACAGCTCTCCTGACCAACTTGTGATGCAGACACCTCCACCACCCCCCTCCTCCCCAGCTATCATCTGGGGGGCTCAGGATGTCGCCTTCATGGGTGCTGGGATGTGCTCCCTTGGGTGCTCACCAATGGGTGACCCATGAGGCACCCCCAGCAGGTCACACGCTGGGCTGATAGATGGAGATGGGCACATCACTCATGGCTTCTTGCAGGGAGAAGCCAGCAAGTGAATTGCAGGGGGAACCCAAACCTGTGGCTTCGCCTGTCCAAGCCAGCTGGGCAATGCTGGCTGCTGATCTGGGACACCCCCCTCCCCGTCCCTGGAAAGGTCCCATTGTGCCCATGCTGGCAATTAGAGGCTGAAGCACGGTGTTTGGAAACGAACCGAACCCTTTTATTCAGGGAAGGCACCTCTTAAAATCCATGGTCTTACAAAACATTAAATAAAGTGAAGGAACTTTCTTCCCTGGAACCTCTCATATATACATATATATGTACAAAAAATACAGTATTATTAACAAACACTGCTTTCCAATGCTATGCACACACGTGGATGGCAAGGAAGAGCCGCATCCCTCCTTCCCTATCCCTTTCATGGCCAGTACATCCCAATGGAAAACCAGAAACACATGGATCATAACAAGCCAGCAAAAAAGAGTCTCTGGTGGGGTTTTTTCATATTTTTAGTTGTTTTCTTGGTTTAAAATAAATATTTCCTGTAGTGAAATACAAAAGAACAACAAATCCTCATTTTGTTCCTCCGTGCCCCAAATCAGCTGGAAGAACACCCAAGTGTTGAGTTTGTAAGGCCTCTGCTGTGTCCTGCTGCTACACACTGGCAGGATTCCTCCTGGGATGCCCATCAACTTTCCATCAATCCATGCAGGGATGAAAGCATCTCTCCTCCCAAGGTCTCGCTGCATTGCACCTCTCTCCTGGCTCTCCGGCACCACCACATCTCCATCAAGGTTGTCCCCAGGTGTGGATGCCCCATGTTTTCTATTGGGACAGCTGGGATGTGTGTGGTGCAGTGGGCTGAGCTTCTCTGGCTGCCTTTAAAGCCTTCTCGCAGCTATTTTCAGCTCTGATTGGGACCGAAACCCTTGGCCCCAACAAGCTCCCACGGTCCAGCACAGCAAACAGGAGAAGCCACGAGTTTAAATAAACCACAAGTATAAATTACTCTCTTTTTCTATAAACCCCACGTAACCTGAAGGCAGCAGCTCCTTATAAAGGTAAATTCAGAACAGTTAAAAACCGTCTTCATTTAAAAGAAGAAGAAAATCAGTCCTGGGACTCCCGACGTCGTGGTTCCCTTTACCAGTTGTGGTGGGTTAAATCTCCGGAGCACTGTAAAGATTCAGAGCCAGGAGGAAGGTTTGTTCACTGGGAATGGGCTGTATAAAGCAGGAGAGGAGAGACAGAGCAGAGAGGAGGGGATGTGGTAAATCATCTCTGCAGCAGCCAGCCATGTTCCGTGGCCACTGCCATGCTCCTCTTGGAGCCGCTCCATTGGAACTCCAAGCATTCCCTCCTGGTGCTCCAGCTGCAGCCGGGCTGGTCATGGATGGAGGTGGGAGACGCTTTACAACATGAGGCATGGAAAGAAATGCAGCTCCAGCTGCCGTGAGGGGCTTGAGTGCATCCCTGCAGGTACCACACCAGCCAATGCATCACCCCGGAGCATCCCTGTTCCAAGCACCAGCACCCCAGGAGGACCTGTCCCCCATCATCAGCATCTGCATTGAGGGCAGCTCAGCTCTTGCTGTTGACACATTACTTCGTACCTCCTTTTTCTCTGGCTACCCATGGCTATCAGTTTGCCCTCAGAACCTCCATGCCAGGACTACCTGGGAGACAAAAGCGTGGTTAGGGAGGGCAGGGTCTTCACCTCCCCATCGCAAACAATCCCTCTTCCAGCCCAGCAGAGCCACTTTATGCTCCTCCACGGCCAGCCCAAGCTCCCCATCATCATGGCAAATGCACGCAAATATACACGCAGTCACAGAACATATAGATCCTAAAACGCATCCAAACACACCCACAAGAAGAGTTACCTACTTGGAGGGATTCTTGCCAGTCTTTGAGTGCGAACCTGGAAGAGATGGAGCTGTTGGCAACAGCCTTGAGCAGCAGCAAAACCACCCTGGTATCCCCAGAATGACTTTTCTCACCCCCTGGCTCCACCACCACCCCCCAGCTCAAGTCTTCCCCCTCCGCAACCCACAGAGGAATGCTAAATCACCCAGACTGGTTTGGCTTGAAGGGACCTTAAAGCTCATCCAGTCCCAACCCCTGCCACAGGCAGAGACACCTTTCACTAGAGCAGGGTGCTCCAAGCCCCTGTGTCCAACCTGGCCTTGAACACTGCCAGGGATGGGGCAGCCACAGCTTCTCTGGGCACCCTGTGCCAGCGCCTCAGCACCCTCACAGGGACCAAATGTCTACAGAACCCTTGGGAGGACGAGGATGGTGAGGGACAATGCAGGCAGTGGATGCTCCCACCGAACAGCAGCATCTGGGAGGCAGATGGAGCTGGAGCTTCCCTGGAGGAGTCCCAGTGTCCCACTGGCGTCCCCAACCCTCCACAGGAGATGCCGGGTTACTTACCGAGCTGCTGCTTGATGGAGTTATGCCAGTGGAGGTTCAGCAGGTCCGGGTAGATTTCAGGGAGCTGCTTGAGCGCCAGGAGCTTCAGCATGCGCGAGGTGCAGCCCTTCAGCTCCATATCCCTCAAGTGCCTCTCCTCCGAGAGCGTGGTGGGGCGCAGCTCCACCTTGTGCTCCTGCAGCACTCGGTCAACCGAGACACCAGGGAGCTTGGGGAAGAGCTTCTTCTTCACCACGTGGATGGGGATGAAGACAGCCCCTGCCCGTACCACGTGTGGGAAAGGCTCTGTTTGATGGGGCTTGTGAGGAGGTTTGGGCTTTAGTGCACGAGTTGTGTGCTTATGTGGTTGGAGGGTGCCCTCCACACACACCTTGGTGTGGGAGATGAGTTTGGGAACCTGGGGACATTGAGCTAAGTGTGAATTCGTCCCTTTCCACTACCAGCTTGACCAGAGATCTTTGGGACCTGCAGGGAACACTGGGGCTGTGCTTTAGCATTTTGGCACTGTGTGGTACAAGACACTTCCCTTTGGCTCCCCTGCAGCATCACACCTTTTTCTGGGAAGGCATTGACGGCTCCAGAGTCCTGACCCATTTCCCCCCTGGAGACTCCTATGGGATGCAGGGGCGAGTGGAGGAGGTGAGTGAGGTGGCCAGACCTGCACATGAAGACCTGAGGCTCCAGGAGAGGGCTTTGCCTGGGAAGCGAGTGGGAGAGCCGGCAGCGGGGCTGGACAAAGGCTGTTTGGGTTCCTGGCAGTCAGTTGCCTGCCTCTGAGATGTGTCTGTGCCTGATTTGGGCACTGTAGGCTGGAGAAGTGGGGCAAGACTGAGCTTTTCACCCTAAAGGCTGACCTGGCTTTCTTGTGGGGTGCTGGGGCTGGGGCTGGGTGCCCGGGCATTACAGCTCTCCCAAAACCCTTCTAGATGCTGAAAACAGTGAAGAACAACAAGGACAAAGGACGTGTGAACCACAGCGCTTTCCTCTTTGGCTTTGGGGATGGAGGAGGGGGACCCACGCAGAAGATGCTGGATAGGATGAAGAGAATGAGAGACACAGATGGGCTGCCAAGGTGAGAGGAGCGCTCCCTTCCTCTCTGCTGGCCAGCAGCAAGAGCAGCATGGAGCAGGACAGCAGGAGGTTGAGGGCAACACTATGTGGTTACGTTGGGGTTTCTGTCACCATTCTGGTCAGGGTGCACCATCAGCCCATGTCAGAGGCACCTCCCCTGGCCCATCACTGTGTGTCTCTTGTGCAGGGTTCAGATCTCCACTCCCGACCAGCTCTTTTCTGCCCTGGAGAAAGATTCATCGCAGCTGTACACATGGGTGGGAGAGCTCTTCCTCGAGCTGCACAATGGCACCTACACCACCCAGGCCCAGGTGAGCATGCACAGCGTGGAGGCAGTTGTCCCTGGCCCCCAGGAGATGTGGCCATTCTCAGTTCTCTTCCATTTGTAGGGACAGGACAAGGGGAATGGCTTTAACCTACCAGAGGGGAGACTGAGATGAGCTCTTAGGCAGAAGCTCTTCCCTGTGAGGGTGCTGAGGCGCTGGCACAGGGTGCCCAGAGAAGCTGTGGCTGCCCCATCCCTGGCAGTGTTCAAGGCCAGGTTGGACACAGGGGCTTGGAGCAAGCTGCTCTAGTGGAAGGTGTCCCTGCCCGTGGCAGGCGTTGGGACTGGGTGAGCTTAAGGTCTTTTTCAACCCAAACTATTCTGTGATTCTACTGCTCGGGCAGATCCAGGGTTTGGACAGCGCCCTTTAGGTCTCAACAGTGGCAGCCACCTCATAGCCAGGACTCCATAAAACAGACCTTTCTTCAAGGGGTGAGAAGGAAGTCTGGAAACAGCAGGACCCCCTTATCTTCCTTCTCTCCTTGCTTTGACACCAGATAAAGAAGGGGAATCGGGAGTGCGAGCGGATACTCCATGACGTCGAAGTGCTCAGCACCTTGGCTATGGTACAGGGCAGTGGGTTCCAATATCCTGCCAGCCAGCTGCAGCGGCTCTGGAGGTGAGGGACTGCAGGACGCAGTGCTGTGTGTGCCCAGCTCCTTCCATAAACTGGTGAGGTCTCAGTCTGGAAGGTGTTTCAGTCACCTTTCTGGTCGGGATATCACAGGCACCTCCGCTGGCTCATCACCCATTGGAAGGTAGCTCCAAAGCCTCTGCTGGCTGGAAGCTTCATTTCTGACCTCATTCCTCACCAGTTTTAACTTGTCTGACCTTTTGTAACAATCCATCTGGTAGCCCTGAGGGATAAAAAAGCAGCTTTTACTCCCCAGGGTTGTGGTTTACCAAGATGAGAGTTGACAGGTCCCAACATAAAGGATTTAAAGAATGTTATGGAAAAGAACCCTTTTCTCTCACGTGTTTGCTGCCGGGGGGATAAGGAACAGTTGTTTCGTCCATCTTACAAACAGGGCTCAGTAAGCCCTGTGCTCTCCCCTGCTTCATCACCTGGTTTGTGTTATCTGCTTTAGGTTATTGCTGCTCAACCAGTTCCATGATGTTTTGCCAGGCAGCTGTATCCAGCTTGTGGTTGAGGATGCTCTGCAGTACTATGCAGGTGAGGCAGGAGGGCACACAGAAGTTTCAGTCCTGGGCTGCTCAGTGCTACAGGTTGTGTCTGGAACAGTGCGGACTCACCAGGGAACTAGCAGGGGAGCCATGGGATTAAAAACCATCCCAACTTGTGGACTTCTCTGCTTGCTGCTGGCCAGGATAGAGCCCAGCAAAGATGTGCTCCTGGCTGCCCACACACACTTGCAGTAGCTTCACTTTTATTACAACACCACAAAGAGCTGGCATAGCTCTTTGTTATTATCTTGTAATAACAAAGTTAGGAGTGATTTGAATCTTTTATTGCTTACTAATAGATAGTAATAGTGAATGATTAGTAAGAATTGTAGCTTGAAGTATGTGTACATTGCATGGGAGGGCCAGAACTTCCCTGGGATGTGAGGAATGGCCTGGCTGGATCCAACTGGGGCCTCTCTGTTGCTCAGAGATCCGCAGGGCTGGCGCTGGGCTGCAGCAGGAAGCTGTGCAGTCCTTGTGCAGGGAACTGCTGGAGCCCGAAGCAGGGAATGCCGGGAGCACCCTCGTGGTGAACACTTTGCCCTGGGAACGGACTGAGGTGATCTCCAGGGCTGGGCCAGCCGGAACAGAGACTTTAGGTATGTCCAACCCAAGGTAAGCCGTGTATCAGAACTTCCTGCAGGGGCAGAGACAGCTGACAAAGTAACACTGCCTCTCCCTGCCCCCTGGAGGGTTTACTGACTTGTCAGATTGCTCCTTGGGGCTTCAAGTTGTCCCTGACCTGTGGATGAAGAAAAGAAGGGTATGCAAGGAGGTGGTAGGACTGATGTGAGAGCAGCGGGGCAGCACAATGGGATTGGGGCAGATGCTGGAACAGAACCTCTTTGCTTTCCAGGTCTAGTGACAGCGCCCAGCATGGGCTATGCTGTAGTGAGGGAGCTGTTGCTGCCCCCTCAGCCTGTGGTAGTGAGGAAACGGGTAAGCACAACCTCAGATCCATGAACCCGGCATCAGGGGTTGACTAGGGAGAAATCCAGGGAATGCAGCCAGTCCGCACCCTGGATTTGCAACTGGGGCACCCAGTTCCTGCAGGTGTGGGTCTGGTAAATCAGTTTCTGTCCTTTCCCCCAAGGAGGATGGGTCCATTGCTATGGAGAATGGGGTGATTGCAGCCTGCCTGGATGTGATGGGGCACCTGATCTCCCTTCAGCTGCTGGACCCCCAGAGGTACATCTGTCACCCAGTTACTGGAATGGGCTCCTCAAACCTCTCTCAGGTTGCATTCTCACTGTGCACCCTCTCCACTGCCAGTTCTTACGCTGCTCTGCTCCACTTTGTTCCAGAGAGTCAGTCCCTGATGGCTGCTGTGCCAACCAGTTTGCGCTCTTTGATGATGTCCCCCTGTACTGGGATGCCTGGGATGTGATGGATTATCACTTGGAAACCAGGTAGAGGAGCAGCTCATGCAGCACATGGGGTTTGACTTTGCTCTGAGGTTCATGTCTCCCTGTCAGTCCTAGCTGCAACTAAAGCTGTAACAGAGCACTTGCTCTGCAGAAGTGAGTGCCTGCTGCGTGGGGGGCTGGACTGGGCTTTGGGAACCTGGATCTACCACCTCTGCCTTTATCCCTTCCTCTAGGAAGCCGGTGACAACACTGCTGAAGCCTCTGGAGGTCACCCTGGCTGGGGGCCTGCGGGGAAGTGTCACCTTCTCGCTGCAGATAGGGAAAAGCAGCACCTTGACCCAGGAGATCATCTTGGATGCCATGTGTCCCTACCTCCGCTTCCTGACCCAGGTTTGGCCAGTGACTGCGGTGGGATACAAACATTCTGCTGTGCAGGCCAGGGCCCTGGGAGCTGAACCTTGCGTCTCAGTCACGTTCCCCCTTCTGTTTGCTTCCCTGCAGCCCCTTCCTGCTTTAGGGGAAGGCACCCTAAGGGCTTGGGTCCTCGTGGGAAGAACCCACCAGTTCATCTGTATTCAGAGTCCAGTGGGGTTTTATTGCAGCTGGTGTGCCATGGGTGCGAGGTGGCTGCTGTGCACTGGGGAGGGATAGGAGCATCCTCTGCCTGTCAGCCCCTGTGGTGATGCCCTTCTGCTTATGCATGCAGGTTGAATGGAAGGAGGCTCACAAGTTCCTGAAGGTGGAGTTCCCTGTGCAGGTCCGGAGCACAAACGCCACCTACGAGATCCAGTTTGGGCACCTGCAGCGGCCAACGCACTGGAATACGTCCTGGGACTGGGCTCGATTCGAGGTGAAAGGGAGAACTGGCTCCAGGGCTGCTCCTGCTCCCACGCGGTAGCTCGGTGGGGAACATGCCCGTTGGTACCTCCTGCAGGTGTGGGCTCACAAGTGGCTGGATCTCTCCGAGCATGGCTTTGGGGTGGCTCTGCTGAATGACTGCAAGTACGGGGCATCGGCCCACGGCAACATCCTCAGCCTCTCGCTGTGAGTTAGGGCAGAGCTGCAGCAGTCACTTTGCCTTCTGAGGTGTCTCTTTGGAGGTCAAGGCAATGCAGATTACAGTCAGTAAGGGAATAGTCTGGTATTATCAAAGGGGCTGTCTGCCGTCTGAGAGCCTTTGGCTGACTTAATTACACAAAGATGCTATAATTCCTCTGAGTTATGCTCATAGATAATTCAGGAGGGATCACATCCACATCCGCACCAAGTAATTTTTCTGTTGCTGACATTCCCCGAGAGGGGAGGCTCAAGGTGAGGCAGGAACAGCAACGTTACAGTGCATACAAAGCTAGGGCAAACTGCACGTTTCAGTTTGACCCCATCAGCCACAAGTTTCACCGTAAAACACCCTTCAAATCCTTTAGCTTCTGGGGCTGTCCAGGGTCTGTTTGCTGGCGCCAGAAACAGCATGTTGGCTTCCACCTCAGGGCCCAGCCTTGACGTAGCAGGGGAGGCAACTGTCTTGCCGCAGCGCTCCCCTGGCGCTGCACTGTGTGTCACAGCCACCAGTGTCACCTTCTTGTCTTAGGTTGCGAGCACCCAAGTCCCCCGATGCCACAGCAGACATGGGCCACCACCAGTTCACCTACGCCGTAATGCCTCACTTGGGTGAGTGATGGGGGACACAGCGCGGAGGGTGCTCCCATGAGCCTCAGCCTGAGCACAGCTCTGCCTGCGCATGTTTAGAGGCTGGAGAGAGGTTCTTGCATTGCAGGTTCCTTCCAGGACGCTGGTGTGATCCAGCATGCCTACAGCTTGAACTTCCCCCTGCACACGGTGCCAGCCCGCTCTGCCCCGTGCCCGCCCTGGAGTGCCTTTTCTGTCAGCTCCCCTGCGGTCGTGCTGGAGACTGTGAAGCAGGCAGGTCCCCAGGGCAGGCATGGGGAGGGGAGAGGGGTTAAGCTCTTGGTGAGGAGCATGGCTTGCTCATCCCTGGCTGGCAGGGCCAGCTGATGGGAGCAGTGTTTGCATGTCCTGCGAGGGGAGGACAGGGGGTTAAGCACATGGCTGAGCTCCCGTCTGTCCCCCAAGGCTGAGGACAGGCGCGGAGCCGTGGTGGTCCGGCTGTACGAGGCACACGGCAGCACAGTCGTCGCTTGGCTGCAGACCTCGCTGCCCATCGAGGAGGCGATGCTGTAAGTCCACATTGCAAGTCTGGGGCATGGGTGGGGATGGGAGCGATGGCTTCAGCCTCACCTGCTGCTCTCTCCCCAGCTGTGACCTCCTGGAGCGGCCGGTGGCAGCTGAAAGCCTGCGGCTGGAGCAGCGGGGCCTGAGGCTCTCCTTCACCCCCTTCCGTGTGCTCTCCCTCCTCTTGGTCTTGAGGCAGTGAGTGACAGCATCCGTCACTCCTGTAGCAACTTGGACCAACGCCTTCAGCTCAGATCCCAGCCTGAGGCTCCCCCAATCCCAAGGAGGCAGCAGCAGCTCTAGGGAAGGGCAGATTCTCACCCTCGCTGCCCACACACAGCGCTCAAATACAACCCTGGCTTTCAGCCCAGGACACTTGTCCCATGCCTACCCAAGCGAGCTCCTCGCCAGCTGCAGTGTGGGTAAGGTGGTGGGACAGGCTGGCTGGCCCCACACAGGCGCTGCTCCGACCCCGGTGGGGCTGGGGAGAAGCAGCTTTCCAGTGTCTCAGCCTTCCTCTTGTCCAGACCCCTGTAGCAAGCACAAAGACATGTTAGAGTCATTCCCCTCTCCCTTCACCTGCCCCTTGCGCTGCCCTTGCAAAAGGGAGCATGAATAAATGGATTATGTGAAAACAAGCTCCAGCTTGTTTTCTTAACTGTTCTGATCTGCCTCCTCCCTGCTGTAGCTGCTGTTATCTGAGTGCCCTTCTCAGCAGCATCTCACTCCTGGCACCAGGGCGGCAGAGCTTACCTTTATTTCTGGAGGGATGAGGTGGAGGGGAAGCCTGCTCCAGCCCATGTGGGGAAGAGGTTGGACCCAGAGGGGGTATCCTTAGCACAAAAAGGCAGGCACAGGGATTTCTATACAAAATACTTTATTAGTTGTTGGCGAAGGGAAGAGCGGACACCATATGGTCGTCAGCAAACTTCAAACTTTATTAACAAAGATACCTGGTTATATACACTAAATAATGAGCCTCATACATATTGCAAAGCTGAGCTCCTAATTGGTTAACCTTTAAAATGTTACTCTTATCTTTTTTCTGCATACTTGCAGTTTACAGTTAGCACGGTTAGCTTGAAAGACGCTTTGTTACAACAGGGCCCTATTGTCCAGAGGGACCTTGTGGTCCAGCTGGACCAAGGGAGTCAATGGGAGTCTGATTATCAACAGAACCAGGGGAGTCAGCAAGACCTTGCTAACTTTTCTCAAGATTTTTGCACGTACGTGAACTTTAGTAACCCCCAGGCGAGGCCTCAGTGCCTGTGGGTTACTACCGTACTATTGTCAAGCGATTGTCAGGATTTCTCATAGGCCTGGTTCTGCTGCTAATGAGACATCAAATTCATCTGGTTATGGCCTTTGTCCACCAGCCATTCGTCAATAAAACTCTCCACATTTCCCCCGTTTTCTTTTTGGGCTAAAAGCACATTATTCATAGCCTTCATGGTCATAGTTTTCACACAAGAAATAAGACATCCAATAATCAATAATCCTACTATGAGTACAATCAAAATCACAAGTCCTTTTTTCAGTAACTCTCTTAGCCAACCCGATAAACCCCAGCCACTTAACAGTGTGTCTAACGGGCTTTGCCATTCTTGCAATTTCTTCATGTTGATATTCAATTGTCTGATCTTATCATGAATGGATTGAGATTTATCAGTAAGGTTAAAACAACACATTCCATCAAATTCTTCACAGCCATGACCATGAGCAAGTAATAAAAAATCAATAGCGGCGCGATTTTGCAAAGTCGCTTTTCTTATACTATCAGCTTCTGTAGCAAGATCATACAAGATTTTAGAAGTTATATTGATTTGCTTTCCTGCCCAACATGTTAAAGCTTTGATTGCTAAAGCGTTGTGTACAGAACTAAGAGATGGCAAAAATATAGCAGACGCAACTGTTGCCGCAGTGTTCCATAAGAGTACCCTATCAGAACAATTACCGTCCAGAACCTGCAATGCTCTTTTTGCTCGGTGTTGCTCTTGATGTAACTGAGAGAGTTGCAACAATTGATGTTTTCTTGGTGTTATCAGTGTTAATTTTCCAATATAACATGGTCCCCCAAATGGTTTGCAAGGAATACCAGGCCAAGCTCTATCCCCACATATTAAAAAATATCCTGAAGGTAGTGCTTTGGCTCTGGTTTCTGGATATTTAATTTCGTACATTGGGCAATAAGATTGATTATTGTATCTCACATCTAAGGGTGATACATTAGTCTCAACTGGCCCTTCCATACTAGATATAGAACTAAACCTGACACATCCTTCTGCCGGTTCTGAACCCAATAAACTCAATTCTTGTGGATGTACGATCACCTTTGTTAGATTCCTGATTAGTAAAGCATTCAAAGTAGACATAAAACTCCAAGAGGTAAGGTTAGCAGCTTGTCTAATAACCGTAGTATTTAAAGGGATTGACAAGTTTACCCATTCATCTGTGAAATCAGAGAGATTAACAACCGGACTCCCCATCAAACAAGTTTTAAATGGATTACCAGCTTGGTGCAATGACAAACAAAAATCGTCTACTCCCGCTTCATGAGCCCATTTTGTCCAAACATTGTCCATATAATAACTATCAACCAGTTTTTCCGAGAGATATTGACAGAAGGCTGTCTGTAGGGAGAATGTCATCAGAAATGCAGATAAATACGATACACAAACACAGTTAAGACTACACATTACACTATAAGCAGTCCAAATTACCAATAACACAATTGTCTTTAAACAGTTCATGTTCAATTCTTTCTTTAGCGATCTTATTCTGTTGATTCTTCTTCTGGTCGTGCGTCGTTGCTGTCTCCCGAGTTTACCGATGTGACGTCTGGAGCAGGTTTAGTCCATTTTGCCGGCACCCACAAGGGTCCTTTCAATAGCGGTCGCAAAGGTTCCAACAGAGAGTTGGGGATACCCACAATTGGCCTCAACCATTGCAAGTCTCCCAATAGTTTTTGTGCATCATGCAGTGAAGAAATGTTTATATCCAGCTGTAGCTTTTGTGGCACAACAGTCTGTTGAGTTATTGTCCAACCCAAATATTTCCATGGCTCTGTACGCTGTATTTTTTCTGTGGCTATCACTAAAGATTGCATCGCCAATGTCTGTGTTATCTGATCGACTTGAGCTTCTGAAAAAGGTTGCTGTTGAGCAAAAAGAATATCATCCATATAATGATAAACAACTGTGTCTGGCCATAATTTCCGTAATGGCTGCAAAGCTGCATCAACATAAAGTTGACATAATGTTGGTGAATTACGCATTCCCTGTGGCAATACTGTCCACTCAAAACGCTTATCAGGCTCTCCCCTATTTATCGCAGGTAAGGTGAAAGCAAAGCGTTTCGAATCATCAGGATGCAAAGCAATTGTGAAGAAACAATCTTTCAGATCAATAATCAATAATGACCAATCTTGTGGAATCATGGCAGGATTGGGTAGACCCGGCTGCAAGGCTCCCATAGGCTCCATCTGTTCATTAACAGCACGTAGATCATGCAGCAGACGATATTTGCCAGATTTCTTTTTGATTACAAATATTGGTGTGTTCCATGGACTGGTAGAAAGTTTCAAATGTCCCTGTTGAAACTGTTCTTCAATTAATTGATGAGCTTGAGAAAGACTTTCCCCTTTTAGTGGCCATTGCTTAACCATCACTGGAGTGTCAGACTTCCATGTGAGAGGGATGGGGAAAGTCCAAGCAATGGCGATTACCCCAAAGGGTGCTCATTTGTTAAAACCACTCCAAGCTGAGCCAACACATCTCTGCCAATTAAACAAGCAACTGTAGGAGGCAGTTGAACTACAGAAAAGGTCATTACCAACTGTTGTCCATCAATGTTAATTGCAATAGGAGGTGTCTTGCTTGCCAAAGTGAACCCTCCAACTCCTGTCACAGTATCAGAGGAAGGAAAAAGAGGCCAATCCCGGGGCCATTCATTGGGGCTAATAATGCTTGTGTCCGCCCCTGTGTCCAAAAGTCCCCAAAGTCCAATTTTCTTTCCTCGATAACAGAGTTCCACACGCTTTTTGGGTCTATCATGTAGGTTAACTGACAACAATGTAAGACCTGTAGATCCAAATCCTTGTGCTGCTCGCTTCTGTTTGTTAGCAGGACACATTCCTGATGTTAACTGTGGCAATGGCACTAGTTGCGCTATACGTTGTCCTTTTTCAACTTTTAATGGTGGATAAAGTGTATAAGCCATGATGGATATTTCCCCTGTATAGTCCGCATCGATAACTCCAGGCAATACAAAAAGTCCCAACAAGGTTGCTGATGATCGTCCCAATAACAATGCTCCACAGACTTGTCCTTTTATTTGTAAAGGTCCATAAACACCAGTAGGAATTTTCATTGGACGGTTGGTCATTAAGGTGACATCTACTGATGTTGCCAAGTCAAGTCCGAGGCTGCCTGTCGTTGCTGGTTGAAGACAAGAGGTGGCGCTGATGTAGCGGCAGCGATTTGTGTCGGTGCGCGGCTGCCCTTCGCGCTCCTCTTTCCGTTTCCCGAAATCCACTTACATATAGTTGTATTGTGATTGGGTGACAAGCAATTTTGACACCATACCCTTCGGACTTGACAGTCTTGGCGTACGTGACCCTTTCGGCCACATCGATAACATATCCGGAATATCTTTTGTTCTCCAGTCGCTACTGTAGCAGAAGTTCGAAGAGGTGCAAGAGCAGCTAACACTTGATTCTGCGTTGATTCTGCTTGCTTTTGAAGTCCTAAGCCTAATTCTTTTATTGCCTCCACTAAAAAAGCTTGTGCCCCAGTTGGCTGCATCGCCATTCTCTCTAACGCTTCTTCTATTGTCCAATTTGCTCCTAGAGTGGATAACACCCTTTGAGTGGCAGGCGTGCTATTTTGCAGGGCACATTGTTTTAACAATGTCCCTTTCAGATAGTCTGGAACTCCTGCCCGATTAATAGCCTCGGCCGCTTTATCTATAAAGCTTCCGAATGACTCTTCCCTGCCTTGTTTAATTCCCATGTATGCAGGCATACCACCCGGTTCTTTTACTCTATCTATTGCCGCTCTTACAAGTCGCATAGCTTCTCTAACTTTATCTGCCCCTATTAATATCCGTGCTTCTGTACGCAAATACGGTCCTAAGCCCATCAATTCATCAACTGTCACTCCCTGCAAGGGGTCCCCTGGTGCTCGGTTAGCTGCCACAGATTCATTAACCAATGTCTGCCAATGGGCATTAAACAATAACAGTTGATGCTGAGTAAAGATTAATCTCGCAATTCCTCTAAGATCACTCGGGAGCAATAGCATCGTGTTGAATATATAATCCAACATTTGTCTAGTAGGTTCGCTCTTTATACCGAATTGACTAACTGTAGCTCGCAGCTGAGAAAGTAATTTCCAGTCAAGGATACTATATTCCCCTTGATTTGCCACATATTGCCCCTGCTGATCGTATACTGGGGAGTAAGTCACTGGGCAAGCCAAATGAGAAGCCGCTTCAAGCATATCATCATCGCCCCTTTGCGCTGCCTCCCTCGCCAATGCCGCCCATGCCTCCCTCCTTTGTTTTGCCATCTCCTCCCACAGGTCGTTCAGAGCCCCTGGGATAGGATTTGACACACTCAGCGAGGGTTTAGGGCAGTTCTTATAATGGCTTATAGGGGGCTTAGGTGGGGACCAATCATGCGAAGTACTCGCGGCTTCTTTCACTATACCCGGACGATCATCCCCGTCCTCCTCCTCAATCGGAGGAGCCGTGGGTTCAATTTCCTCTTTTTCCTGCACGTCCCGCGCGCGAGGAATTCTAATACTAGTCACAGCAGGTGCAAGGGGCTCACCTTCTGGTGGTTCTGTTTGACCATATTCCCTATTTTTCCTATGTGCCTCAGCCGCTTTTTCTGCCGCTTTTCTCTCAGCTGCATACTGTAACAGTGCATTATACACCATTCGCCACACCTTTCCCAGTTTCTTTGCTGTCTTATCATCCTCTAATACAGCCTCCCACAATACATCCCCAAATTTACGCCACTCATTTAGATCATGTACTGTATGAGGATTAACAAACAGTCCTTTTGCATACCCATAAGCTAACAGCTCTGGAACCTCCTTTTTTAAATTAAGATCCCTGAGATTACGCTTTTCTAGAAAACTTGTAAATAAATCATATGCCACTTGCCTATCCATGCTTAGACGTCAGCGCGCGCTGTTTTGCAGCTCTTCATAGGCTTCGGTGGCACGTACGACCCAGACCGCCGATTACGATCCTGGGGGTGCTCCCTGCCCCTTATGTTTCGGCGTTTGCACCGTCCTGGGCTGCAAACAGGACTCGACCCTCGTCTTCGCTCAACCGTGGCGCCCTATATGCAACGTCTTCCCGTTAAGCGTTTTTCCGCTATTTCTTAGATCCGTCGGGGGTTCCTTAGGATCACGTCGGGGTCACCATTTGTGGGCGAAGGAAAGTTCGTCACCATATGGGAAAAGCGTACACCATATAGTTGTCAGCAAACTTCAAACTTTATTAACAAAGATACCTGGTTATATACACTAAATAATGAGCCTCATACATATTGCAAAGCTGAGCTCCTAATTGGTTAACCTTTAAAATGTTACTCTTATCTTTTTTCTGCATACTTGCAGTTTACAGTTAGCACGGTTAGCTTGAAAGACGCTTTGTTACAACAGGGCCCTATTGTCCAGAGGGACCTTGTGGTCCAGCTGGACCAAGGGAGTCAATGGGAGTCTGATTATCAACAGAACCAGGGGAGTCAGCAAGACCTTGCTAACTTTTCTCAAGATTTTTGCACGTACGTGAACTTTAGTAACCCCCAGGCGAGGCCTCAGTGCCTGTGGGTTACTACCGTACTATTGTCAAGCGATTGTCAGGATTTCTCATAGGCCTGGTTCTGCTGCTAATGAGACATCAAATTCATCTGGCTATGGCCTTTGTCCACCAGCCATTCGTCAATAAAACTCTCCACAATTAGTCAGCTAAAAACAGTGGTTGAGGTGAGGAAGAGGCAAATCCATTCTTAGGCAAAGGGAAGGACCAGAGTCCAGCATGACTGGTCCATGGCCCTTACCCCTCTCAAATACCTGAGGGCAGCAGGAGGATGCTGAATAAATCAGCCCCAGCACCAAGCCCAGCTTCTCCATCCTGCAGTGGCAGATGCAGCAGTAGCAAGCGCGACTGAACACAGAACAAGAGCAGCCCCAGCACTGAGCTCCTCAGCACTAACCCAGGCTCCCCTCGAGCTGCTCCTGTGGCTGCCAAAAGGCCCCTGGGGAAGGGGGCAGCACTCACAGTGCAGGGGCTGTGCCTGGAAGGGGGAGAGGGAAAGGAGAAGTCAGAGGGTGAGGGGTGCTCCAAAGCCTCGCTGGTGCCGCGGGGAACCAACCTCACCTCTGCCCCTGCGTGCTGAGCTCCGGCGCCTTTCAGCCTTGACCTGCGCCTCGGGTGCAGGCAGGGCCGGAGCAGCAGCCGCGTTCCTCCTCCTGCGAGCGCGTCCCTTCCTCGGCCCATCACCTGCCTCCTCTTCCTCCTCCTCGGCTGGCACCGGGGGTTTTGCTGCAGCCCTGGGGCACCGTCTCAAGGCACGTGGGGGGACCTGCACGGACACCGGAGCCAGAGCTTAACAGAACTGTGCTTGGACAGAAGGATGCTGAGAAATGCCAGGGAGGAGGGAGCTGCACTGGGAAACGAGGAGCAGCCGGAGCACGGCACAAGGAACAGGACAGCACGAGCTTCTTACGTTGGGGGTCATGGCCTCGGGGTCTGACTCCACCTGAGCGCGCTTCTTGCGGGGTGCCTGCCCTGGGCGAGAAGATGGGACCAGGTCAGGTGTGTGAGGAGATGGGGCAGTGCCTGCACCTCAAGGGACCAACCTGGCAGGCAGTGATGGGGATGAAGGTGCAGGCATGGAAAACTATCCTGGAGCAGCTTTGCTCTGGGGCCAGGCTGAGAGAGCTGGGCTGGGTCAGCCTGGAGAAGGCTCCTTAAGGGGAGACTTTAGAGCAGCTCCAGTGCCTAAAGGGGCTGCAGGAAACCTGGAGAGGGGCTTTGGACAAGGGATGTAGGGACAGGACAAGGGGAATGGCTTTAACCTGCCAGAGGGGAGACTGAGATGAGCTCTTAGGCAGAAGCTCTTCCCTGTGAGGGTGCTGAGGCACTGGCACAGGGTGCCCAGAGAAGCTGTGGCTGCCCCATCCCTGGCAGTGCTCAAGGCCAGGTTGGATGGGGCTTGGAGCAAGCTGCTCTAGTGGAACTGGATGAGCTTTAAGTCCAGTTCCAACCCAAACCAATCTGGGATTCTATAACCTGCAGGTGCAATGCTATGCCCAGACAGGTTGGTGTACTGGTAGGTAGGAAACCTTGATCCCAGCGCCAACAGCCATCATAAGCCTGTCAGCACCCAGAGAGGGCATTTGCTCCTGCCTTTGCCTTCTCAGCTTCCAGCTCTCCTGGGGCAAGAGCAGGTCCCATGGGGAGGAGAGAAGCCACTCACCTTTGGGAGCCATGGGGCCAGGCTCTCCCTGCAAGGAAGTGACAGAGCATTGGCCAGGGTGCACCATTCTGCAGGGTGCAGAATCTGTGCCCCTTCTCCATCTGGCAGCCAAGGCAGTGATGTGGAAACAGCCACGTTTCTCTGGGAGCCAGGGAAGCTGGACCTGCCCTGAGCCCTAGGAACTCTCTCATCAGCTCCTTCTGTAAGTCCCCACCTCAGCACCTCACCCAGACACAGGCAGGAGGGAATGGGGCTGCCAAACCAACAGAGCCCCCATCCCTGCAATGCCCTGTGCTCCAGCCTGCCCACCATCCCTCAGGTCCTTGGCATCTCTATATCCAGCTGCCTGGCCACAAGGGAGACCCAGGGGGGTCTCAGGAAGCTGGTGTCCCCTTTGAGCAGTGGTCAGGGACACCCAGCCCCAGGCTGACCCCAGGCTCCCACCTGGAACCAGATGGTTCTGCCGTTGCGGTCGCGCAGAGAGCTCATGCCGGGCACCAGGTAACACTGCAGCCAGCTCTTGAACGCAGTGTAGTTATCCGGGTGATCCGCATCATAGAGATTTTTCTCTGGGAAGGGAGAGGGGGAAAGGACTGAAGCAGAGAGGAAGCAGTGACCACGTTGTTGGGTGCCGTCCAAAGCCTCCTCCATGGGAATGCCAGGCCCAGGGCTCCTGTCCTGGTGCCTCACCTGTCGCAATGACCTCCATGGGCACAGTGTGACACAGTTCCAGGATATCCGGGTTCTCCCTCATCAGCTTCAGCTTCTTGCTCAGTGTCAAGGAGGGATTCTGCAGGGGGGCAGAAGGGGAGGGGAGTCACTGCCAACAGCCAGATTCCCATCTCCTTTTGCCCTCACTCCACACTTGCTCCATCAGACTTCAAACTGCACATTAGGACATTCCCCGTGGCTACAAAGACATGGGAAGGGGCAATCACACAGGAACAGCAGCAGTTTGTACAAACAGCACTCAGGTCTTGTTTGCTGTTCTCTGCCTCAGTAAACCAGCCACTTCCCTCCCCCTAAGGCCACGAGATCAGCCATGGGTCCACTGCAGCCTTCCCCAGAGGCTTGAAGCTTGTAAAGTGTTTGTTTTCCCCTTCTCTTCCTTTTCACCCACCCCAGATACACCCGGAGGCTTCCTGACGGTGGCAGAGGCCAAGCACCAATGCAGCTCAGGGGCATGTGCTGCTGTCACAGCTCGTCAGCCTGGCCACACGTGAGCATGAGCCGGACACGTGAGGTTATGGAGCTGCTCTGCTGCACTGGAGGGGCAGACGTGCCCAGACAGGGGCTGTTCATGGCTAAGGAGCAGCCTGAGAAGAAGGATCCCATGCAGCAAACGCTGGAGTTGTGAAGGGAAAATGCCCATTGTTGGGATGGGAGAGACTCGGAGCAGCAAATCACCTCCCAACAGCGGTATGAGCTGGGGGTGCATGAGCTCTGCAGGGGCCAAGGGATGATGTTCTGCCCCACTGGAGCAAGGACCCAAACACAAACTGAAACTGGTCCCTGGACTGGAACAAGCCCAAAACAGCCAACCTGAACCACAGCTTCATGCCCAGCTAAGCCCAAAGCCAGGGCAGGGCAGGGCTGAGCCCAGGCTGGGGGCTGGCAGCAAACTGAGCCACCTCCACTGCTGCTGAGCCCAAACCCCAATGGGAAACGTTCTTCAGCTCAGTCCAGCTCCCCCACAGAAGGCAAGAGACTCCTGGTGCTGTCAAGATGTCCCAAAGGGCAGCAGGCAAAGAAATCCCAGCCTCTGGCTGGAAACCTGCCCCTTTCTGAGGGTGTTCCTCACCTTCCTCCTCCTCTCCTGCTCCTTCAGGGCCTCCAGCACAGTCCGAGCCTTTTCAAAAGGAGGGATCTTCAACCTGAGAGTTACAGAATCCCAGACTGGTTTGGGTTGAAGGGATCTTAAAGCTCATCCAGCTCCAATCCCTGCCACGGGCAGGGACACCTTCCACTAGAGCAGCTTGCTCCAAGCCCCTGTGTCCAACCTGGCCTTGAACATTGCCAAGGATGGGGCAGCCACAGCTTCTCTGGGCACCCTGTGCCAGCGCCTCAGCACCCTCACAGGGAAGAGCTTCTGGCTAAGAGCTCATCTCAGTCTCCCCTCTGGCAGGTTAAAGCCATTCCCCTTGTCCTGTCCCTACAAGCTCTTGTCCAAAGCCCCTCCCCAGAGGACTTCAGCTCTCAGTTCTGGCACTTGTCCCTGTCTACCAGGTGAGAAGCCACCAATAAAACTCTGCCAAACTCCTGCAGCCCAAGCCTCTCACCCCCCCCTTACCTGTACAGGATCTCGGCACGGAGATAATTCCCAATTCCATTGAAAAACTTCTGGTTTAAGAGGGCCTCGCAGATGGGCTTGTCAAAAGCTCTGTCATCTAGGTTCTCCAGCACGTTTTCCCTGTGGGAGAGTGCATCAGGGCACTCACCTCAGCTGAAGCTGGGCTGGGGGCTCTCCCCATGTCTGGTGGATGCTCACCTGAAGGCCTGGTACTCGGAGAGGACGCAGGGCCCGCGGCCCTCCTGCCAGGCGTCCCCCAGGCGCCACGACCCGAAGCGACGGGCATCGACAAAGCAGAGGACGTGTGGGGGACTGTCGCGGGTGCGGAACCGGAGGTGCGCATGGCGCGGGATATCAGCGGCGGAGCACAGCCGGAACGAGCCCGACATGCCGAAGCGGAAAACCAGCTCCTGGGGGGCACCGGCGAAGCCCAGCGGGGTCAGTGTCAGGCGCAGCTCCTTGCCCCGGGCGGCGGCAGAGATGCGGTAAGCCTCGCTACTGAACGGCACCTCCGGGCCCCTGCCCACCGCCGAGCGCTCCACGCCGCCCGAGAACACCAGGGCGCCGCACGCCCGGTTGATGTAGCGCCCGGCCAAGTGCAGCTCCGGGCACTCGGGCATGGCCGCGGCACCGGACGCACCGCGGCGGAGGCACCGGAGAGACCGGAGGCACCACCCCTGGCGACACGCCCACAACCATGCCCCGCCCCTCGCTCCCCATTGGCTGCACGGCCCGCGATGCACACAGGGAGTTGTAGTCCAGTCTCGCCGCCCATGCAACGGGCCGCGATGCATGTCGGGAGTTGTAGTCCACCGGAGGAACCCGCACAACGCATACGCGTCCGTCCGTCACCGACACCTTTATTGGGGCTGGCTCCCGAGCGCACCAGGACCTCCCGCCACCGCCGCCCGGCTCAGCTCAGCGCGCTCATCAGCGCCTGCGCCTGCTTCAGCTCTGCAGAGACACGGAGCGGGCCATGGGGGAGCTGCTCCGGCCCTACTGTGTCCCCTCACCCCCATTGCCACCTCCCCTCCTGCGGCCTCACCTGCCAGCAGCACCCGGAACTTGTCGGCCGACACGGCCATGGGCACGGCCACTGTGCTCCCTTGCTGCCCCTCCCGCACGGTGAACGTCAAGTGCACGAGGGGCTCATGGACCTCCTGCAGCTCACTGGAGCTGAGGGTGTAATCCACGCGCCAGCACACCGAGCCCAGCTGGCTCACTGGGGCAGGCAATGGGGCAGCATCAGACACAAACACATCAGACACATACCCTCAAAACCCCACCCCTGAGACCCAACATTCCCCCCCCAGATCAAACACCCTCCCCTAGACCCAGTACATCCCCCTGAGAACCACGGCCACACTCACGTCTCAGGCTGGCGGCCCTCAGGCTGTCCTGGAGGGAGCTCTGCTTCTCCTCGTAGGAGCGGCACAGCCCACTGGCGTGTTCTGCCAAGGCACAACGAAACTGTCTGATAGCACCAACCCCACCACGGTGACACCCCCAGGGTCACCCCTACCTTTGGGTAGCCCCAGCTGCTGCAGCTCACTGGAGAGGGACTCGCTGTCCACACCGTGCTTGGCAGCACTAGAGAGGATGAAACCGAGGACGGCGATGGTGGCCTTCACGTCTCCCGACTCTGCGCAGGGAAGGGTCAGCTCTGCAGCCCCAGCCACATCACTGTCCATCCCCAGGGAGGGAGCTGCAGTAGGGGCCAGGGCAGCAGCGCTCACCTAACTTGGCATCCGAGGTCAGCTTCAGGATCTTCTCATACTGTGGGAGAGCAGCATGTGAGGCCATCATAGTGAGCACCAGGTATCGCACAGCACCGCAGCCACCACCAGCAATCATACAATCACAGTGGTTTGGTTGAAAAGGACCTTAAAGCTCATCCAGTTCCAACCCCCCGCCACGGGCAGGGACACCTTCCACAAGAATGGATGGGTACCTCAGGAATACAATTCCATATGCTAGTAGAATCCTCACCTTAGTATTACTCCTCACTACCCAAGTTACTACTGGTAGTACTGGCCGGCAGCACCCACCACAGAGCTGTTATTTGGAGCAAGCAGATTAGTGGTGTCTCCCCATCACTCACCTCCATGCTACCGCCCAGCAAGTCCCGCAGCACTTGGGCACAGATCAGCTTCAGCTTCACCGAAGACTGCGGGAGGAGGAAGAGAAGGAGAAGAGGGGTGAACACCGGGCTCGGCGGGACGGGAGCGGGCAGAGGCTGGGGGAGGTGGGCACTTAACGATTTTGGCCAGGGTGCTGATCTCGGCCAGGACCCAGTCCGGGCAGTCCAGGTCCCCGCAGAAACGGAACCGCTACGGAAGGAAAGTGCAGTCAGAGCCCGCCGCGGCTTCACCGCACCCCACAGCTCTCCTCCGGCCCCCAACCCCACCATATCGCCGGCAGCACCGCGGATCCCGCCTCCACGACCCGGAACCGCTCCCGCGGAGGAGGAGGAAAGCCGCGCGCTCGGCCCGCCCCACCCCGCGTGCTGCGGGGAGGAGCCGTCAGCGGCTGCCGCAAGCTCGGGTGAGGGACGTTTGGGAGCGTGGCCGGGGATGGCCCTGCAGCCCCGCAGCATCGGTACAGCCCCTGCCCCGCGGGGTACTGTGGGTTAAAGGGCTGAGGAAACGCGTCCCTAATGGGGCTGGGGCGAGGGAATCGAGTGCTGGGTGCTGCCCGTCGCCTCAACAGGCGCAGCACTCCACTGCTGGGGGCTGTCAGAAACGGCAAGGAGAAGCTTTGGGGTTTTGCCACCCAAAAGCGCCCTTTTCCCCGCCTCTGGAGGCAGGAAGCAGCTCTACAGACAGGCACTCGCTGCCGGGAGCAGTTTCAGGAGTTATTCTGTAGTCACAGGTCAGCCCGTGCTGGGGGTCTCCACAGCAGGCACGGGGCAGAGCTGGCCACAACCTGATCGGGGGGTGCTGGGCCCGTGGGGGGGATGCTCCGGAGTTGTGGGGAGCTCCCTGCTCCTCTCCCAAGGGGGGAGAGCGGCTCCCGCTGAGCTTCCCTCTGAGCTGCTGGACACGGGACCTGCTTTGTGGGGAAAAGCCGGCTGCGTTCCCGGACCTGGGAACATCAGCGCCGAAGCAGGAACCTGCCTCTCTATTCCAGCTTCAGCCAAGATCCCAGCCCCAGGAGATCCGAGCCCTGAGAGATTTCAGCTCCTTCCCACAAGCTTTATATTCCAGCTGCAGCAGTTTCATTCCAGCCCAGCTCTGTCATGTCTTAGCTCTGACTCTATATTCCAGCCTCAGACGAGATCCCAGCCGCGAGTACTTTAGGTAGTTTCCACAAGCTTTATTCCCATCCCCATACTCAGTTATTCAGTGCCAGCTCTGCCTCAGGTCAGCTCCAGCCCAACTGCATCCAGTTCATCCCAAGCCTCTATCCTGGCTCCAGCCCTGCGGCTGCCTCCGCCCGGCAGCGGCAGCGCTGGGCTTTGGGCAAAGCAGGAAACCAGCGCCCGGAAGCTGCGCCCCAGCGGGGGCTGCCGCGCCTGGGCCCCGCCTCACCCCGGCTGGCCCTCGGTGCGGCGGCTCAGTTCCGAGCAAGCTCCCCAGCACCGCCCTCAAGCCCTGCTCGGGGCTGAAACCGCCCCCCGGTGCCACCGCCCCCCAGACAGCGCCCGGCCCAGGGGCAGCGCCGAAGCACGGATACACCTCAGCACCCAGATAGCTCCGTACACACCGTGCGAGGCGGCAACACACAGCTCAACAGCTTTATTACTGACCCCACCCGGCGCTGTACATCGCTCCCCACCCCGAACCGCTTCCACCTGCCGCCTTGTACACTACCCGCGGCAAGAAAGCTGACACGCTGACACACATCACACACACACTCCACAATCGCCTTCCTCAGCGCTCGCCTTTTATACTCCGCACCACCCCTTCCTGCCTTGCCCAGCCAATCATGCCCCGCTCCTTCCCGCCCCGCCCGCTTCAGACCCGCCCGTCCCCGCTCCGCCCCATCCCGGCCCGCCCCTTCAATCCGGCTCCCCCACTCCCGGTCCCCTCGCACATCCGCGGGGCCGCAGTGGGTGCAGAGTTCCGGGGAGGACGAGCGGGCGCTCCGCAGAGAGGCCGCTCCCGGCTCCCGTTCAAACCCCCAGAGCCGGGAAGCGCCGCAGGAAAGGGGCGAGCTGAGATTGAGTGGAGCAGAGAGGAGGCGGGGCCGGATTGAAGGGGCAGGCCGGGATTGGGCGAAGCGGGGACGGGCGGGTCTGAAGGAGGACGGGGCGGTATGGGTGGAGAGGAGACGGGAGAGGCGGGAAGCGGAGAGGCGTGATTGGCTGGGCAGGGCGGGGCCGAGGCTATAAAAGGCAAACGCTGAGGGGGCGGAGTCTCAAGGGGGGGCGGTGATCGCGAGACGCGGAAGGCGGAGCTGGTGGCCGTGGAGTGCCGGGGAGCGGAGCTGGGCCAGGGCTTAGTGTCCGGGTGGGGTGCGAGGCGGCGGCGGCGGCGGCCCGAGGGGATCGCGGCCTGGGGGGGGAGGGGGGCGATGCACCCCGGGCGGGCAGGGTCGATAATAAAGCTGTTGCTGTTGATCTGTGGTGTGTACGTGGTGTGTACGGAGCAGCCTTGGCGCTGAGGTGGAGCAGAGTCGCTCTCTGGCGGGGCTGCTATCCCCGATCCCCGGCGCCTCCCGCCGGGCCGGGGGCTGTCGGCGGCGCCCACCCGATGCTGGGCTGGTGCTGCCTGCGAGCGGTGCCAGCCCCCAAGCGAAGCCTGGGGGCGGAGCCCGGAGCCGGGCCGCGGCACCGGGGGCCGGCCGGGGTGGGGCAGCCCTGGGTGCGGCGCAGCGCCCCGGTGCTGGTCTCTCGCCTCGCCCAAAGCCCAGCGCTGCCGCGGCCGAGGTACCTGCGGGGCTGGAGCTGGGATAACGGCTCGGGATGAGTTGGATGCAGAGGGGTTGGAACTGACGTGAGACAGAGCTGGCATCAATCACTGGGCATGGTGTAGGGAACGAAGCATGCAGGAATGCGCTGAAATCACTCGGACTAAATAACTGTACCACTGAGCAGAAAAAAAAAAACATTGGAACTGGGAGCAGGGCTGGAACGGGGATACAGAGCTGGGCTGTAATGAACTTGCTGGAGCTGGAAAATAAAGCTTGTGGGAATGAGCTGAAATCACTGAGGACTGGAGTCTTGGCTGGGGCTGGGATACAGAGCCACAGCTGGAATGGAGCTGCTGGAGCAGGAAAATGAAGCTTGTGGGAATGAGCTGAAACACTGATTGAGGGGCTGGACCTGGATAAATCCCATAGGACTGAGCTGAACTAGAGACACTGGGTTGGAGCTGGGATCTTGTGGAGGTGGGCTGGAACAGTGACTCTGGATCCAGAGCTGAACCTCCACAGGGGCAGATCTGGAATGAAAGCACTAGGGCTGGAAAATAAAGCTTGTGGGAATGAGCTGAAGTCACTGCAGGCTGGGATAAGGCAGAGCTGGGTTGGAATGAATCTGGAGCTTATAAAGCTTGTGGGAATGAGCTGAAACACGAAGTGCAGGGCTGAACATTTATAAATCAGGTATGACTGAGCTGAACAAGAGACACTGGGTTGGAGGTGGGAACTGAAGCCGGGCAGGAATAGACTTGGGATCCAGAGCTGAGACTCCACAGAGGAAGATCCGGAATGAAAGCACTGGAGCTGGAACATAAAGCTTGTGGGAATGAGCTGAAATCACTGAAAGCTGGGATCTTGGCTGGAGCTGGGATAAGACAGAGCTGGGCTGGAATGAACCTCCTGGAGCTGGAAAATAAGGCTTGTGGGAATGAGCAAAAACACTGGGACTTGACCTGGATAAACCCCCTAGGACTGAGCTGAACTAGAGACACTGGGTTGGAGCTGGGATCTTGTGGAGCCAGGCTGGAATAGAGACTCTGGATCCAGAGCTGAGACTCCACAGAGGAAGATCCAGAATGAAAACACTGGAGCTGGAACATAAAGCTTGTAGGAATAAGCTGAAATCACTGAAGGCTGGGATCTTGGCTGGAGCTGGGATAAGACAGAGCTGGGCTGGAATGAACCTCCTGGAGCTGGAAAATAAGGTTTGTGGGAATGAACTGAAATTACTGAGGGCTGGGATCTTAGTAATGGCTGGGGTCTCCTAGAACTGGGATCTTGGCTGAGTTTGGAAGACAGATCTAGGGCAGGAATGAACCAACTGGGGCTGGAGAATAAAGCTTGTTGGGATGAGCTGAAATCACTGGGGAGCTGGGATCTTGGCTGGAGATGGGATCTTAGCTGGAGCTGGGATAAGACAGAGCTGGGCTGGAATGAACCTCCTGGAGCTGGAAAATAAGGCTTGTGGGAATGAGCAAAAACACTGGGACTGGACCTGGATAAACCCCCTAGGACTGAGCTGAACTAGAGACACTGGGTTGGAACTTGGATCTCATGGAGCCAGGCTGGAATAGAGACTGGATCCAGACTGAGCCTTTGCAGCGGCAGATCTGGAATGAAAGTCCTAGAGCTGGAAAATAAAGCCTGTGGGGATGAGCTGAAAAACTGAGGGCTTGTATCTCCTTAGACTGGGATCTTGGATGGGCCTGGGAGAGCCAGGGCTGGAATGAATGTGCTGGAGGTGGAAAATAAAGCTTGTGGGAATGAGCTTGAAATCACTGATTGCAGGGCTGGACCTGGATAAATCCCACAGGACTGGGCTGAACTAGAGACACTGGGTTGGAGCTGGGATCTTGTGGAGCCAGGCTGGAATAGAGACTCTGGATCCAGAGCTGAGACTCCACAGAGGAAGATCCAGAATGAAAACACTGGAGCTGGAACATAAAGCTTGTAGGAATAAGCTGAAATCACTGAAGGCTGGGATCTTGGCTGGAGCTGGGATAAGACAGAGCTGGGCTGGAATGAACCTCCTGGAGCTGGAAAATAAGGCTTGTGGGAATGAACTGAAATTACTGAGGCCTAGGATCTCAACTCTGGCTGAGGTCTCCTGGGATTGGGATCTTGGCTGAGTTTGGAAGACAGATCTAGGGCAGGAATGAACCAACTGGGGCTGGAGAATAAAGCTTGTTGGGATGAGCTGAAATCACTGGGGAGCTGGGATCTTGGCTGGAGATGGGATCTTAGCTGGAGCTGGGATAAGGCAGAGCTGGGCTGGAATGAACCTGGAGCTGGAAAATAAAGCTTGTGGGAATGAGCTCAACTCACTGAGGGCTGGGGTCTTGGAGGGGCTTGGAAGAGAGAGCCAGGGCTGGAATAAATGTGCTGGAGCTGGAAAATAAAGCTTGTGGAAATCACTGTGGGCTGGGATCTCCTGGAACTGGGGTATTGCCTGGAGCCGGAGGTGGGATCTTAGCTGGAGCTGAGCTAAGACAGAGTTGGGCTAGAATGAATCCCCTGAAGCTGGAAAATAAAGCTTGTGGGAATGAGCTGAAACACTGAGTGGGAGGCTGGACCTTGATGCATCCCATAGGACTGAGCTGAACTAGAGACACTGGGTTGGAGCTGGGATCTCATGGATCTGGGCAGGAACAGAGACTCTGGATCCAGAGCTGAGCCTCCACAGGGGCAGATCTGGAATGAAAGCACTGGGGCTGGAGAACATAGCTTGTGGGAATGAGCTGAAGTCACTGCGGGCTGGGATACAGAGCCAGAGCTGGAATGACGCTGCTGGAGCTGGAAAATAAAGCTTGTTGGAATAAGCTGAAAACATTGAGGGCTGGGATGGTAGCTCCTGGGCATGGGCTGGTATAGAGAGCTGGAGCCAGATCCAGTACATCACAGAACCAAGGCTGAAATGAAAGCATTGGGGCTGGAAAGTACAGCTTGTAGGAATGAACTGAAATCACTGAGGGCAGGGATACAGATCCAGGCTGGAATGCACCTGCTGGAGCTGGAAAATAAGCTGATGGGAAAGAGCCAAAAATCACAAAATCCTGGGATCTCCTGCGGTTGGCCTGGAATAGAGACCTGGAGCCAGACCCAACATGTCGCAGAGCCAAGGCTGCAATGAGAGTGCTGGAGCTGGAAAATAAAGTTTGTGGGAATGAGCTGAAATCACACAGAGCTGAAATAAAACCCTGTAGGGCTGGGCTGGAATAGGCACTTCAGGGCTGCAAGTGACCTGGAGCAGAGCAGGCGCTGAAACACCGAGTGGGGCTGGCAATAAAGCTTGTGGGGCAGAGCTGCAACAATGACCCTGGGGCTAGGATCTACTGGACCTGGAATAGAGATCTCGGGGTCAGAGCCGGGGCTGGAATAACCCCTCGGGGTCAAGCTGAAGCCGCGGTGCGATCCCGTCTGCCACCTCCGGGCACAGCAGCCGGTTTCTGTCCTCCAGCAGTTCCTTCTCTATCCCCACCATTACCATTGGGAAGCAGCAGCAGGTTCCTGCCCCGGCGCTGATGTTCCCAGGTCCGGGAACGCAGCCGGTTTTTCCCCACAAAGCAGGTCCCGTGTCCAGCAGCTCAGAGGGAAGCTCAGAGGGAAGCTCAGAGGGAAGCTCAGCGGGAGCCGCTCTCCCCCCTTGGGAGAGGAGCGGGGAGCTCCCCACAGCCCCGGAGCATCCCTCCCACGGGCCCAGCACCCCCCGATCAGGTTGTGGCCAGCTCTGCCCCGTGCCTGCTGTGGAGACCCCCAGCACGGGCTGACCTGTGACTACAGAATAACTCCTGAAACTGCTCCCGGCAGCGAGTGCCTGTCTGTAGAGCTGCTTCCTGCCTCCAGAGGCGGGGAAAAGGGCGCTTTTGGGTGGCAAAACCCCAAAGCTTCTCCTTGCCGTTCCTGACAGCCCCCAGCAGTGGAGTGCTGCGCCTGTTGAGGCAACGGGCAGCACCCAGCCCCATTAGGGACACGTTTCCTCACCCTTCAACCCAATCGCTAGGGCCTGGCAAGGCAGAGGCTGCAGCAAACCCAGCCTGAAAGCAGAGCCCCTGCACCACTGCCTTTGGCATTTTATAAACAGTTTAATAAAGTTCAGCATACAGATTTCTTCCTCTATCCACCTGAGGCTGCATTCATCAGGGAGCAGGGATGGCTTCTTGGCGTCTCTCCCCCCATAGCTGCTCCTCAGGCTCTCCCATCAGCTGCGTCTCCACTCCTTAGGCAGAGTAACTGTGTGAATATGGCTGAGCATCCCCCAGTGCCCTGTAGGGAGAGGGGAGAAGCTGTTCCATCAAGGGCAGGGGGGAGATCTCCATCACCACAGGGCTTCTGCAAACCCTCAGGTACATCAGGGACCTGCCGTAACATCAGCTGCACCTCAAGGCTCCAGCTCTGCAGCACAGGAGCTCAATTCAAGGGTCTAGAAGCCACTTGCCTGCTCAGAGGATGCCCAGAAGCCTTGCTTATCCATTTCCAGGGTCTGGATCCCTGCTTCAGTGTCTCTTCTGTCCCAGAGGGGTGCCACATGCCGCCACCATCCCAGCCTCTTGCTCCTCAAGCACTGGGGAGGAGAGCACAGGGGCTGCAGCCATGCTTGACTCCACAGTGGTCCCTTTGCTCAGAGACCAGGGCTGCTTCACCATGGTTTGATCCTGCCCCCCACAACACAGACACAGCCCTTACCAGCCTCAAGATGACTGGAACAGTGATGATGATGAGGCCACACACCACCATGATGGCCACACCATACTCTGGGAAGCCCGGCTCAGGCAGGCGCGGCTCCATGGTGTCCTCTGGAGCAGAAAACAAGGAGTTGGATCAGTGGGTGGAATACCGGGTTATCACAGGACACAGGGCAATAACACCCATGTGACACCGTGCAGGAGGTGACCCTTCCCTCTTGTCCTCTGCCAGCCTGCAGCAGACGGCACATCGGAGACAGGGATGAGGGCACAGGTGGTGCTGCCAGAATGGCACTTTCAAATCAGCCCTTGCAAGCTGGTCACCTCGCCAGCCAGGAGGTGTCACCCTCCCCTCGCCAGAAGGACCTGGATCTAGCTGGCTGTGGATCCACTCTGCTCACCCTGCATGGAGCCCCAGGCTTCTCTACCCATGCCCCAAATGGATGCTTACCTCCCACAGCAAGGGAATACGGATCCACCTGGAAGTCTGAACCAGCCAAAGCCTTGTTTGATCCAACTGAGAGCACAAGCTCCTCCAACACTTCCAGGCTGGTTGGAGCTGGGTGCTGGAAGACCAAGTCCCCACGGCAGATCAAGGAGCCAGGCCTGTAGGTTGAGGTGAGAAGAGCTCCAGCAGCCACCAGTCCCATTATGACACCACACACCCCACCCCACCCCCCCCCCCCAGTGTTGCTCAGGGAGGCGCTGGGTCTGAATCTGCTCTTTGGGATGGAAGGAACACCCCTGAAGGTGCCTGCTGCTGCAGGCCCTTGTGCAGCAGAGATAACATCCAACAGCCATGACCTGGTGGCTGAGGTCTGTGGGGAGACTTCCCCAGCCCTGCCCCAGCAGAGCCTCTGATCCCACTCACAGGAATTCTCTTATCAGCACTTGCAGGAAGCTCCTGTGGTCCCTCAGGCCTCGTGCCACCTGGAAGAGAGGTTTGCGCTCAGCTCCTCACCAGCCTTTGAGAGGTTTCCCCTGGCCAGATCTCTGCTTCCACCTTCCCAGGGAAGGAGAAGATTCCCAGCACTGGACAAGGTGCTGGGGCATCTGGTCTGGGTCATGCTTTGCTTAGAAAGGTCAGACCAGATGATCCTTGAGGTTCCTTCCAATGGGATTCTATGATCGACAATGGAGCTGGGTCAGTCACCACAGCAGGAGCACAGGGCAGCTGTGGTCCTGCAGCCCCTCCAGATGTAGTATGGTGCGCTGAACCACCATCAGCAGAGGTGTCAGCACCCTGAGAGTGAAGCTTCAGTGCCCTCCTTCAGCAGGCATCAGTGCAGCACTGGAGATGTGGATCTGGTTCAGACAACCCCACAGAAGTCCCTCCTCATCCCATGATCCTCACCACCCTCAAGGACCCTGATCCGCTCCCACCAGCCATTCCTACCGCATCCCCAATGCCTGTGCTGAGCTCCTGGTGCTCTGCAGAGAGTGGATCCAGGAGATCCTTGCTAAAGCGTCTGTTGGTGACGAGGAGGGAGAGTGGGTACAGCTGGAGGTGAAGCCTGGCTCCTGGGGAGGCAAGAGAGGGCTGGTGGGTGAGCAGAGCCAGCACTGAGCCCCACCAGCATGCAGGGGCTGTCCTCACCCTCCAGCGAGAGCGAGGTCAGGTCCACAGGGCAGGTTCTCAGAGCTGTCAGGGCTTGCAGAGCCTCCAGAACATCCGCATGGACGATGGTGTCAAGGTAAACGTCCCCAGTGAGCTCCAGGTCCCCACTGTGGTTTCTAGCAGAAGAAGGGCTCTAAGCAAGGCAGAAAGGCAGAACAGGCTCCCCAGGCACACCCTGGCTGGTCCTGGTCTTCTCAGCCCAAAGAAGAGGCCCAGGGTATTGCCACCAGCCCCACATCACCCTCCCGAGCTCCCTAGTGCAGCACAGCTCATCCTTTCCACCCTTGCAGCATGGCTAATGCCACAGAGAGCACAAAGAGCAGCGAAGGACGTTCAATGAAGAGCTTCGGGCAGCTGTGCCCCGTACCTGAGCTGGGCGACAGTGAAGTTCCTCACACGGTAGAGGGCACTAAGAGACTCAGCCACCTGGATGAAGAGGAAACAACTCGCTCCCTGCCCCGGCTTTAGGACACGCTGTCCTGTGGCGCAGGCAGCAGCCAGCCTTGGCCCATCCTCCCAGCATCACCTTAGGGAAGAGCCCCCAAGGCTCACCATACCTTGCTGATCAGCCCCTCCACGGGGTCTGTCCTGCTCCTGCCAGGCTGGAGGACAGTGAAGGAGATGGACAGCTTCTCCGGGGCCAGGTTCTCCAGGGTGAACCCTACAAGAGTTCAGACAGTTACACTCATACCTGTTCCTTCACCATCCTTGTGAGCTATCAGTCTTGAGCATCCTCTGCACTGAAAGCAGAGGCCAGCAGGGCAGGATGAGGTGCCTCATTCCGGGTGAGGATGAGTAGCTTTAGTGGTAGGAAGGGCTTGGGAGGACAGGACAGGAGAAGCAGGTTGAGGAGAGAAGCCATAGGGTTTAGCAGAAACACTGGTCCCCACAGGTCCAACTGCTGCACATGTTGCCTCCAGCAGCCTTAACACTACAGGGCTCTGCATGGGTTGGGATGTTCAGGCTTAACCATCACTTAACTCCAGACTGGGCAGGTTCTGGCTTTGACAGAGTTACAGGGATGACACTGACAGCAGCAGCTCCACTCTGGGAAGGTCTCCATTGCTTACCACCGGACTGGACAGACCATGGCTCCAGCCTCCAGCTGAAGGAGCTCCTTCCCCTGCTCGCCTCTGTGACCATGGTGCGGATGAGGTGGGAGCTGGTGGGAGCAGGAGCATCCCCCCAGAACAGAGCCTGCCCTCGCACCACCACTGAGCCGTTCCTGCAGGGAAGCAGACCATGGGCAGCTCAGAACCCCCATCCCCACATTAACACCCACCCAAAGTCAGGACTAGGGTGGAGCTTCAGTCACTTCCAGACAGGGATCCCTTGGGATGATGCACCTGTGGAGGGAGTGCAGCCCCTCACAAGAGCATTTCACTGAGGAAACCCTTCCCACCAAGCCAAAGCCACCCCTCTCCATGTTGCTACTCACATAAACTCAAGGACTTTTGCCTGCAGGAAGGTCTCATAAACAGACAGCATCTGGTTTAGCTGAAAGAGAGAAGCACACGGTAATCGAGCAGCTTCTACAAGCTCTGCCATGGGAAGGGGTATTCCAGGTCTCCGGGGATGGTCCTGGCTGAGCTGGCATAGCCAGGGCTCCATCAGCATAGAGACAGCGGCCAGGAGGGGACACCCCAGCACCACCAGTGTGCAACAGCCCCGCTGGCTGCCCAAGTCCCACCTCAAACCAGGAACCCCATCCAGCTCCAGTGCTGGGATTTACTTTGCTCCATGGTGGAGACAGCCTGCAGGCTCCTCATCCCAGCAGTAGCTCCTCAGCTGCACCCTCTGCACCCAGAAGTACCAGCATCCACACCAGCCAACTCCTGCACTCACCATCAGCATTATTTCCTCCTCCAGGAGCCTGTAGCTCTCTGAAGCGCTGCTGCTCAGAGCTTCCGTGTAAGTGACATCCAAGAGCCGGAACTGCAAGGGCAGCACATGAGCAGAAGAGGGGAGCCCGGAGGGATGGGATGGAGCCAGAGAGCCAGGTTTGCCCATGGACATCAGCTCATATGCAGGGAGATGCTCTGTGGCTGTAGAGGATTGCTGGGAGGTGGCAGAGTGCCTGGACACAGGCTGAGCACCACAGGGCATGGGCTGGCAGCTGACTCCATGCACAGCTCTGGTAGAAGCCAGAGGGTAGGATGGCGATGGGAACATGGTGCCAGCGTGGTACACAGCATCAGAGCCATGCTTCAGAGTGGGCAGCTTGGAGCCTGGGCTGGCACTGGGGGGTGCTGGAGCTCCTGCTGGTGCAGCAGCAGGTCCTGTTGATGCTGTGCAGGGCTCGTTGTGCCCAGCTCCTGCCACCGTTCCAGGCAGAGCGCTCATCTCTGCCCCCGTTGTGGCCTCATGGTGCTGCCCTGCAGAGGGTCCATCCACAGATGCTGATGTGAGGAAGGGATCTGGATGCAGATATGGTCCCTGTGCAGGTGGGGAGGGGGAGGCCACCACAGCAGCTCCATGCCTGTGGGGGGCCTTGGTCACTCCAGGCTCTGTGGTGGCATCAGGGGCTGCTGCTGTGCTCACCCCAGTCACAGAGGGACCCACTGCATCAGGAGCCGTGGTCCAAGCTGGGGAAGTGTGGGCTCCGGTGGGTGCCATGGGCTGCTGTGCAGGGGACAAAGATGGGTCACTCGCTTTCCCCAAGGCGACAGCAGGTCTCACAGGCTCCACTGTAGAAAGGGAAGGAGCCAGCACTTGTGGGTGGGTGACCCCATGAGCCAGCGCAGCACTGGGAAAGGACGCCAGGACAGTGCCCGTAAACACAGACCCATTTCCTGCAGCCTTGGCCAAGACGTCCATCAGCAGAGCAGCTTCTCCATGCAGGAAGGTGCCAGTAGTCTGTGTGTCCCAGAGCACCTCAGGCGTCACAGCAGAGGGGACCCACTCAGTGCCAGGATGAGTGGTGGTGGAGATGGACATCCCTCCTGTTGGGGGAGCTGAGGGTAGCGGAGGAGCAGCTGTGTGGTCCTCACCCATACCAAGCTCAGGGCTTGGCCTCACCTCCCCCTTCTGCCCATTGCAGCTCCTTGTTGTAGCGATAGAAGCTCCATTGGCTGTAGACTGAGGAGATGTAGGCCTGCTGCTGGGAGCCCAGGGAGGCAAGGTGCTGGCAGTGACCACAGGAGGAAGCTCAGAGCTCACAGCCAGGCTCAGATCTGCTCTGCGGGGCACAGTCCAAGGGTCAGGGGATGCCCCATGGGCTGGTGTCCAGTCACCTCTGTGCTCCTCCATCAAGCTGTGGCTCTCAGAGGGGATTTCTGTCACTGTCCACACTGATCCTGCGCTGTCCTCAGAGCTCCTCTCAGGGTGCCAGGGCTCTGCTGTGCCCACAGCCTGCCCAAGACCATGGGCAGAGGTCACTGCATTGTGTGAGCCTGGTTCTGTGCCACGGGGACTTCCTGCAGCTGAGCCATGCTGGGAGCCAGGGCTGGGCTCACCCATGGGCTGGAGGAGCTCAGCAGAGGTATCAGGCACCCCTCTACCAAGCCACTGTGCAGGGGACAGTGTCACAGCCACTGCTGTGCCCAATGCAAGTCCTTCCTGGTTTCTGGGTCCGGGCTGTCTCAGCAGCAAGGTCTGAGCAGTCAGGGTCCCCTGGCTCCGTCCCTCAGCATCCACGCCAGGGGTCAGGCTCCGTCCCTCAGCATCCACGCCAGGGGTCAGGCTCCGTCCCTCAGCATCCACGCCAGGGGTCAGGCTCCGTCCCTCAGCATCCACGCCAGGGGTCAGGCTCCGTCCCTCACCGTCCACGCCAGGGGTCACATCTCCTTTGACCCCTAGGGTGCCCACCGAACCCATCAGCACCCTCCCATGCTGCTGCGCCTTTGGCTCTTTGAGCAGGTCCCCACGTGTTACCATCAGATCACCACTGGTCTCTCTCTGGGAGCCTCGCGAGTCAGGCCAAGCATGGGACAGTGCCAGGGATCCCGGCAGGGCAGCCAGAGACCCCAGGCCATAGGGGAGGGCAGTGGCAGACAGGCAGATGCCCAGCACCAGGAAGGCTTTGCACCGCAGCCCACAGGCAGCAGCAGCCACATGAGCAGCAGGAGCCACAGCCCCTTCCCTCTCAGCACAGGGTGTGGGTTTTGGCTGCAGGGCAGTCACGTCCACGGGGTCTGGGGGTCCTACTCTGCTCAGCTCAGGAGAGGCCATGGGGAGAGCCCAGCTGTGGAGAGACACAGGGGGGCTTTAAGCTGGGTCCAACCAAGCTGTCCCCCCACCAGTGACAATCCCACACCAGAGCCAGGAACATGATGCCCCTTATCAAACACCTCACTGGTCTCCAGCAGCACTGAGCAGCTTCCCCAGCTCAGGGAGCTCTGTGCAAAGGCTCAGCATTGCCCAGAAAGGCTCCTGGTGCAGAGCAGGGATGTAACCAACCTTGGGCTTAGCCATTACCCGCCCCAAACACCCATCACATCCATGATAACCTCACCAAGGGTAGCAGAATCCCCCACCCCAATAGCACTCCTTACCTGGCAGCACCCAAGGAGGAGAGAGCACTAAGCCCCCAGACCAGCCCTGTGCTTTTATCCCTTTGCCAAGGCTGATGGTAGCTTCATTCCAGCTGCTCCAAATTCACACCCAAGCTCACTTGCACTGCCCCAGGTGAAGCTCTTTCCCTCTGGATGGGTCCCAGCTTCCCTCTGCTCCTCATTAAGCCCTCGGCACGTTGTTTCCCAAGCACCAGCCTGTGGATGTTTCCTATAATCTCATATTCCCCTGCCAGGCTGGAGTGATTTGGGTTGGAAACGTGGCTGGGGGTGCCTGGCTCTCAGGACCAGGCAGATTTCATGCTCCTTATGGAGGTTCATAAGGGATAGGGACCCCAGGGGACCGCTGCCATCCCTGCTGCACCCCACAGCTCTCCTGACCAACTTGTGATGCAGACACCTCCACCACCCCCCTCCTCCCCAGCTATCATCTGGGGGGCTCAGGATGTCGCCTTCATGGGTGCTGGGATGTGCTCCCTTGGGTGCTCACCAATGGGTGACCCATGAGGCACCCCCAGCAGGTCACACGCTGGGCTGATAGACGGAGATGGGCACATCACTCATGGCTTCTTGCAGGGAGAAGCCAGCAAGTGAATTGCAGGGGGAACCCAAACCTGTGGCTTCGCCTGTCCAAGCCAGCTGGGCAATGCTGGCTGCTGATCTGGGACACCCCCCTCCCCGTCCCTGGAAAGGTCCCATTGTGCCCATGCTGGCAATTAGAGGCTGAAGCACAGTGTTTGGAAACGAACCGAACCCTTTTATTCAGGGAAGGCACCTCTTAAAATCCATGTTCTTACAAAACATTAAATAAAGTGAAGGAACTTTCTTCCCTGGAACCTCTCATATATACATATATATGTACAAAAAATACAGTATTATTAACAAACACTGCTTTCCAATGCTATGCACACATGTGGATGGCAAGGAAGAGCCGCATCCCTCCTTCCCTATCCCTTTCATGGCCAGTACATCCCAATGGAAAACCAGAAACACATGGATCATAACAGGCCAGCAAAAAAGAGTCTCTGGTGGGGTTTTTTCATATTTTTAGTTGTTTTCTTGGTTTAAAATAAATATTTCCTGTAGTGAAATACAAAAGAACAACAAATCCTCATTTTGTTCCTCCGTGCCCCAAATCAGCTGGAAGAACACCCAAGTGTTGAGTTTGTAAGGCCTCTGCTGTGTCCTGCTGCTACACACTGGCAGGATTCCTCCTGGGATGCCCATCAACTTTCCATCAATCCATGCAGGGATGAAAGCATCTCTCCTCCCAAGGTCTCGCTGCATTGCACCTCTCTCCTGGCTCTCCGGCACCACCACATCTCCATCAAGGTTGTCCCCAGGTGTGGATGCCCCATGTTTTCTATTGGGACAGCTGGGATGTGTGTGGTGCAGTGGGCTGAGCTTCTCTGGCTGCCTTTAAAGCCTTCTCGCAGCTATTTTCAGCTCTGATTGGGACCGAAACCCTTGGCCCCAACAAGCTCCCACGGTCCAGCACAGCAAACAGGAGAAGCCACGAGTTTAAATAAACCACAAGTATAAATTACTCTCTTTTTCTATAAACCCCACGTAACCTGAAGGCAGCAGCTCCTTATAAAGGTAAATTCAGAACAGTTAAAAACCGTCTTCATTTAAAAGAAGAAGAAAATCAGTCCTGGGACTCCCGACGTCGTGGTTCCCTTTACCAGTTGTGGTGGGTTAAATCTCCGGAGCACTGTAAAGATTCAGAGCCAGGAGGAAGGTTTGTTTACTGGGAATGGGCTGTATAAAGCAGGAGAGGAGAGACAGAGCAGAGAGGAGGGGATGTGGTAAATCATCTCTGCAGCAGCCAGCCATGTTCCGTGGCCACTGCCATGCTCCTCTTGGAGCCGCTCCATTGGAACTCCAAGCATTCCCTCCTGGTGCTCCAGCTGCAGCCGGGCTGGTCATGGATGGAGGTGGGAGACGCTTTACAACATGAGGCATGGAAAGAAATGCAGCTCCAGCTGCCGTGAGGGGCTTGAGTGCATCCCTGCAGGTACCACACCAGCCAATGCATCACCCCGGAGCATCCCTGTTCCAAGCACCAGCACCCCAGGAGGACCTGTCCCCATCATCAGCATCCGCATTGAGGGCAGCTCAGCTCTTGCTGTTGACACATTACTTCGTACCTCCTTTTTCTCTGGCTACCCATGGCTATCAGTTTGCCCTCAGAACCTCCATGCCAGGACTACCTGGGAGACAAAAGCGTGGTTAGGGAGGGCAGGGTCTTCACCTCCCCATCGCAAACAATCCCTCTTCCAGCCCAGCAGAGCCACTTTATGCTCCTCCACGGCCAGCCCAAGCTCCCCATCATCATGGCAAATGCACGCAAATATACACGCAGTCACAGAACATATAGATCCTAAAACGCATCCAAACACACCCACAAGAAGAGTTACCTACTTGGAGGGATTCTTGCCAGTCTTTGAGTGCGAACCTGGAAGAGATGGAGCTGTTGGCAACAGCCTTGAGCAGCAGCAAAACCACCCTGGTATCCCCAGAATGACTTTTCTCACCCCCTGGCTCCACCACCACCCCCCAGCTCAAGTCTTCCCCCTCCGCAACCCACAGAGGAATGCTAAATCACCCAGACTGGTTTGGCTTGAAGGGACCTTAAAGCTCATCCAGTCCCAACCCCTGCCACAGGCAGAGACACCTTTCACTAGAGCAGGGTGCTCCAAGCCCCTGTGTCCAACCTGGCCTTGAACACTGCCAGGGATGGGGCAGCCACAGCTTCTCTGGGCACCCTGTGCCAGCGCCTCAGCACCCTCACAGGGACCAAATGTCTACAGAACCCTTGGGAGGACGAGGATGGTGAGGGACAATGCAGGCAGTGGATGCTCCCACTGAACAGCAGCATCTGGGAGGCAGATGGAGCTGGAGCTTCCCTGGAGGAGTCCCAGTGTCCCACTGGCGTCCTCAACCCTCCACAGGAGATGCCGGGTTACTTACCGAGCTGCTGCTTGATGGAGTTATGCCAGTGGAGGTTCAGCAGGTCCGGGTAGATTTCAGGGAGCTGCTTGAGCGCCAGGAGCTTCAGCATGCGCGAGGTGCAGCCCTTCAGCTCCATATCCCTCAAGTGCCTCTCCTCCGAGAGCGTGGTGGGGCGCAGCTCCACCTTGTGCTCCTGCAGCACTCGGTCAACCGAGACACCAGGGAGCTTGGGGAAGAGCTTCTTCTTCACCACGTGGATGGGGATGAAGACAGCCCCGGCCCGTACCACGTGTGGGAAAGGCTCTGTTTGATGGGGCTTGTGAGGAGGTTTGGGCTTTAGTGCACGAGTTGTGTGCTTATGTGGTTGGAGGGTGCCCTCCACACACACCTTGGTGTGGGAGATGAGTTTGGGAACCTGGGGACATTGAGCTAAGTGTGAATTCGTCCCTTTCCACTACCAGCTTGACCAGAGATCTTTGGGACCTGCAGGGAACACTGGGGCTGTGCTTTAGCATTTTGGCACTGTGTGGTACAAGACACTTCCCTTTGGCTCCCCTGCAGCATCACACCTTTTTCTGGGAAGGCATTGACGGCTCCAGAGTCCTGACCCATTTCCCCCCTGGAGACTCCTATGGGATGCAGGGGCGAGTGGAGGAGGTGAGTGAGGTGGCCAGACCTGCACATGAAGACCTGAGGCTCCAGGAGAGGGCTTTGCCTGGGAAGCGAGTGGGAGAGCCGGCAGCGGGGCTGGACAAAGGCTGTTTGGGTTCCTGGCAGTCAGTTGCCTGCCTCTGAGATGTGTCTGTGCCTGATTTGGGCACTGTAGGCTGGGGAAGTGGGGCAAGACTGAGCTTTTCACCCTAAAGGCTGACCTGGCTTTCTTGTGGGGTGCTGGGGCTGGGGCTGGGTGCCCGGGCATTACAGCTCTCCCAAAACCCTTCTAGATGCTGAAAACAGTGAAGAACAACAAGGACAAAGGACGTGTGAACCACAGCGCTTTCCTCTTTGGCTTTGGGGATGGAGGAGGGGGACCCACGCAGAAGATGCTGGATAGGATGAAGAGAATGAGAGACACAGATGGGCTGCCAAGGTGAGAGGAGCGCTCCCTTCCTCTCTGCTGGCCAGCAGCAAGAGCAGCATGGAGCAGGACAGCAGGAGGTTGAGGGCAACACTATGTGGTTACGTTGGGGTTTCTGTCACCATTCTGGTCAGGGTGCACCATCAGCCCATGTCAGAGGCACCTCCCCTGGCCCATCACTGTGTGTCTCTTGTGCAGGGTTCAGATCTCCACTCCCGACCAGCTCTTTTCTGCCCTGGAGAAAGATTCATCGCAGCTGTACACATGGGTGGGAGAGCTCTTCCTCGAGCTGCACAATGGCACCTACACCACCCAGGCCCAGGTGAGCATGCACAGCGTGGAGGCAGTTGTCCCTGGCCCCCAGGAGATGTGGCCATTCTCAGTTCTCTTCCATTTGTAGGGACAGGACAAGGGGAATGGCTTTAACCTACCAGAGGGGAGACTGAGATGAGCTCTTAGGCAGAAGCTCTTCCCTGTGAGGGTGCTGAGGCGCTGGCACAGGGTGCCCAGAGAAGCTGTGGCTGCCCCATCCCTGGCAGTGTTCAAGGCCAGGTTGGACACAGGGGCTTGGAGCAAGCTGCTCCAGTGGAAGGTGTCCCTGCCCGTGGCAGGCGTTGGGACTGGGTGAGCTTAAGGTCTTTTTCAACCCAAACATTCTGTGATTCTACTGCCCAGGCAGATCCAGGGTTTGGACAGCGCCCTTTAGGTCTCAACAGTGGCAGCCACCTCATAGCCAGGACTCCATAAAACAGACCTTTCTTCAAGGGGTGAGAAGGAAGTCTGGAAACAGCAGGACCCCCTTATCTTCCTTCTCTCCTTGCTTTGACACCAGATAAAGAAGGGGAATCGGGAGTGCGAGCGGATACTCCATGACATCGAAGTGCTCAGCACCTTGGCTATGGTACAGGGCAGTGGGTTCCAATATCCTGCCAGCCAGCTGCAGCGGCTCTGGAGGTGAGGGACTGCAGGACGCAGTGCTGTGTGTGCCCAGCTCCTTCCATAAACTGGTGAGGTCTCAGTCTGGAAGGTGTTTCAGTCACCTTTCTGGTCGGGATATCACAGGCACCTCCGCTGGCTCATCACCCATTGGAAGGTAGCTCCAAAGCCTCTGCTGGCTGGAAGCTTCATTTCTGACCTCATTCCTCACCAGTTTTAACTTGTCTGACCTTTTGTAACAATCCATCTGGTAGCCCTGAGGGATAAAAAAGCAGCTTTTACTCCCCAGGGTTGTGGTTTACCAAGATGAGAGTTGACAGGTCCCAACATAAAGGATTTAAAGAATGTTATGGAAAAGAACCCTTTTCTCTCACGTGTTTGCTGCCGGGGGGATAAGGAACAGTTGTTTCATCCATCTTACAAACGGCTCAGTAAGCCCTGTGCTCTCCCCTGCTTCATCACCTGGTTTGTGTTATCTGCTTTAGGTTATTGCTGCTCAACCAGTTCCATGATGTTTTGCCAGGCAGCTGTATCCAGCTTGTGGTTGAGGATGCTCTGCAGTACTATGCAGGTGAGGCAGGAGGGCACACAGAAGTTTCAGTCCTGGGCTGCTCAGTGCTACAGGTTGTGTCTGGAACAGTGCGGACTCACCAGGGAACTAGCAGGGGAGCCATGGGATTAAAAACCATCCCAACTTGTGGACTTCTCTGCTTGCTGCTGGCCAGGATAGAGCCCAGCAAAGATGTGCTCCTGGCTGCCCACACACACTTGCAGTAGCTTCACTTTTATTACAACACCACAAAGAGCTGGCATAGCTCTTTGTTATTATCTTGTAATAACAAAGTTAGGAGTGATTTGAATCTTTTATTGCTTACTAATAGATAGTAATAGTGAATGATTAGTAAGAATTGTAGCTTGAAGTATGTGTACATTGCATGGGAGGGCCAGAACTTCCCTGGGATGTGAGGAATGGCCTGGCTGGATCCAACTGGGGCCTCTCTGTTGCTCAGAGATCCGCAGGGCTGGCGCTGGGCTGCAGCAGGAAGCTGTGCAGTCCTTGTGCAGGGAACTGCTGGAGCCCGAAGCAGGGAATGCCGGGAGCACCCTCGTGGTGAACACTTTGCCCTGGGAACGGACTGAGGTGATCTCCAGGGCTGGGCCAGCCGGAACAGAGACTTTAGGTATGTCCAACCCAAGGTAAGCCGTGTATCAGAACTTCCTGCAGGGGCAGAGACAGCTGACAAAGTAACACTGCCTCTCCCTGCCCCGTGGAGGGTTTACTGACTTGTCAGATTGCTCCTTGGGGCTTCAAGTTGTCCCTGACCTGTGGATGAAGAAAAGAAGGGTATGCAAGGAGGTGGTAGGACTGATGTGAGAGCAGCGGGGCAGCACAATGGGATTGGGGCAGATGTTGGAACAGAACCTCTTTGCTTTCCAGGTCTAGTGACAGCGCCCAGCATGGGCTATGCTGTAGTGAGGGAGCTGTTGCTGCCCCCTCAGCCTGTGGTAGTGAGGAAACGGGTAAGCACAACCTCAGATCCATGAACCCGGCATCAGGGGTTGACTAGGGAGAAATCCAGGGAATGCAGCCAGTCCGCACCCTGGATTTGCAACTGGGGCACCCAGTTCCTGCAGGTGTGGGTCTGGTAAATCAGTTTCTGTCCTTTCCCCCAAGGAGGACGGGTCCATTGCTATGGAGAATGGGGTGATTGCAGCCTGCCTGGATGTGATGGGGCACCTGATCTCCCTTCAGCTGCTGGACCCCCAGAGGTACATCTGTCACCCAGTTACTGGAATGGGCTCCTCAAACCTCTCTCAGGTTGCATTCTCACTGTGCACCCTCTCCACTGCCAGTTCTTACGCTGCTCTGCTCCACTTTGTTCCAGAGAGTCAGTCCCTGATGGCTGCTGTGCCAACCAGTTTGCGCTCTTTGATGATGTCCCCCTGTACTGGGATGCCTGGGATGTGATGGATTATCACTTGGAAACCAGGTAGAGGAGCAGCTCATGCAGCACATGGGGTTTGACTTTGCTCTGAGGTTCATGTCTCCCTGTCAGTCCTAGCTGCAACTAAAGCTGTAACAGAGCACTTGCTCTGCAGAAGTGAGTGCCTGCTGCGTGGGGGGCTGGACTGGGCTTTGGGAACCTGGATCTACCACCTCTGCCTTTATCCCTTCCTCTAGGAAGCCGGTGACAACACTGCTGAAGCCTCTGGAGGTCACCCTGGCTGGGGGCCTGCGGGGAAGTGTCACCTTCTCGCTGCAGATAGGGAAAAGCAGCACCTTGACCCAGGAGATCATCTTGGATGCCATGTGTCCCTACCTCCGCTTCCTGACCCAGGTTTGGCCAGTGACTGCGGTGGGATACAAACATTCTGCTGTGCAGGCCAGGGCCCTGGGAGCTGAACCTTGCGTCTCAGTCACGTTCCCCCTTCTGTTTGCTTCCCTGCAGCCCCTTCCTGCTTTAGGGGAAGGCACCCTAAGGGCTTGGGTCCTCGTGGGAAGAACCCACCAGTTCATCTGTATTCAGAGTCCAGTGGGGTTTTACTGCAGCTGGTGTGCCATGGGTGCGAGGTGGCTGCTGTGCACTGGGGAGGGATAGGAGCATCCTCTGCCTGTCAGCCCCTGTGGTGATGCCCTTCTGCTTATGCATGCAGGTTGAATGGAAGGAGGCTCACAAGTTCCTGAAGGTGGAGTTCCCTGTGCAGGTCCGGAGCACAAACGCCACCTACGAGATCCAGTTTGGGCACCTGCAGCGGCCAACGCACTGGAATACGTCCTGGGACTGGGCTCGATTCGAGGTGAAAGGGAGAACTGGCTCCAGGGCTGCTCTTGCTCCCACGCGGTAGCTCGGTGGGGAACATGCCCGTTGGTACCTCCTGCAGGTGTGGGCTCACAAGTGGCTGGATCTCTCCGAGCATGGCTTTGGGGTGGCTCTGCTGAATGACTGCAAGTACGGGGCATCGGCCCACGGCAACATCCTCAGCCTCTCGCTGTGAGTTAGGGCAGAGCTGCAGCAGTCACTTTGCCTTCTGAGGTGTCTCTTTGGAGGTCAAGGCAATGCAGATTACAGTCAGTAAGGGAATAGTCTGGTATTATCAAAGGGGCTGTCTGCCGTCTGAGAGCTTTTGGCTGACTTAATTACACAAAGATGCTATAATTCCTCTGAGTTATGCTCATACATAATTCAGGAGGGATCACATCCACATCCGCGCCAAGTAATTTTTCTGTTGCTGACATTCCCCGAGAGGGGAGGCTCAAGGTGAGGCAGGAACAGCAACGTTACAGTGCATACAAAGCTAGGGCAAACTGCACGTTTCAGTTTGACCCCATCAGCCACAAGTTTCACCGTAAAACACCCTTCAAATCCTTTAGCTTCTGGGGCTGTCCAGGGTCTGTTTGCTGGCGCCAGAAACAGCATGTTGGCTTCCACCTCAGGGCCCAGCCTTGACGTAGCAGGGGAGGCAACTGTCTTGCCGCAGCGCTCCCCTGGCGCTGCACTGTGTGTCACAGCCACCAGTGTCACCTTCTTGTCTTAGGTTGTGAGCACCCAAGTCCCCCGATGCCACAGCAGACATGGGCCACCACCAGTTCACCTACGCCGTAATGCCTCACTTGGGTGAGTGATGGGGGACACAGCGCGGAGGGTGCTCCCATGAGCCTCAGCCTGAGCACAGCTCTGCCTGCGCATGTTTAGAGGCTGGAGAGAGGTTCTTGCATTGCAGGTTCCTTCCAGGACGCTGGTGTGATCCAGCATGCCTACAGCTTGAACTTCCCCCTGCACACGGTGCCAGCCCGCTCTGCCCCGTGCCCGCCCTGGAGTGCCTTTTCTGTCAGCTCCCCTGCGGTCGTGCTGGAGACTGTGAAGCAGGCAGGTCCCCAGGGCAGGCATGGGGAGGGGAGAGGGGTTAAGCTCTTGGTGAGGAGCATGGCTTGCTCATCCCTGGCTGGCAGGGCCAGCTGATGGGAGCAGTGTTTGCATGTCCTGCGAGGGGAGGACAGGGGGTTAAGCACATGGCTGAGCTCCCGTCTGTCCCCCAAGGCTGAGGACAGGCACGGAGCCGTGGTGGTCCGGCTGTACGAGGCACACGGCAGCACAGTCGTCGCTTGGCTGCAGACCTCGCTGCCCATCGAGGAGGCGATGCTGTAAGTCCACATTGCAAGTCTGGGGCATGGGTGGGGATGGGAGCGATGGCTTCAGCCTCACCTGCTGCTCTCTCCCCAGCTGTGACCTCCTGGAGCGGCCGGTGGCAGCTGAAAGCCTGCGGCTGGAGCAGCGGGGCCTGAGGCTCTCCTTCACCCCCTTCCGTGTGCTCTCCCTCCTCTTGGTCTTGAGGCAGTGAGTGACAGCATCCGTCACTCCTGTAGCAACTTGGACCAACGCCTTCAGCTCAGATCCCAGCCTGAGGCTCCCCCAATCCCAAGGAGGCAGCAGCAGCTCTAGGGAAGGGCAGATTCTCGCCCTCGCTGCCCACACACAGCGCTCAAATACAACCCTGGCTTTCAGCCCAGGACACTTGTCCCATGCCTACCCAAGCAAGCTCCTCGCCAGCTGCAGTGTGGGTAAGGTGGTGGGACAGGCTGGCTGGCCCCACACAGGCGCTGCTCCGACCCCGGTGGGGCTGGGGAGAAGCAGCTTTCCAGTGTCTCAGCCTTCCTCTTGTCCAGACCCCTGTAGCAAGCACAAAGACATGTTAGAGTCATTCCCCTCTCCCTTCACCTGCCCCTTGCGCTGCCCTTGCAAAAGGGAGCATGAATAAATGGATTACGTGAAAACAAGCTCCAGCTTGTTTTCTTAACTGTTCTGATCTGCCTCCTCCCTGCTGTAGCTGCTGTTATCTGAGTGCCCTTCTCAGCAGCATCTCACTCCTGGCACCAGGGAGGCAGAGCTTACCTTTATTTCTGGAGGGATGAGGTGGAGGGGAAGCCTGCTCCAGCCCATGTGGGGAAGAGGTTGGACCCAGAGGGGGTATCCTTAGCACAAAAAGGCAGGCACAGGGATTTCTATACAAAATACTTTATTAGTCAGCTAAAAACAGTGGTTGAGGTGAGGAAGAGGCAAATCCATTCTTAGGCAAAGGGAAGGACCAGAGTCCAGCATGACTGGTCCATGGCCCTTACCCCTCTCAAATACCTGAGGGCAGCAGGAGGATGCTGAATAAATCAGCCCCAGCACCAAGCTCAGCTTCTCCATCCTGCAGTGGCAGATGCAGCAGTAGCAAGCGCGAGTGAACACAGAACAAGAGCAGCCCCAGCACTGAGCTCCTCAGCACTAACCCAGGCTCCCCTCGAGCTGCTCCTGTGGCTGCCAAAAGGCCCCTGGGGAAGGGGGCAGCACTCACAGTGCAGGGGCTGTGCCTGGAAGGGGGAGAGGGAAAGGAGAAGTCAGAGGGTGAGGGGTGCTCCAAAGCCTCGCTGGTGCCGCGGGGAACCAACCTCACCTCTGCCCCTGCGCGCTGAGCTCCGGCGCCTTTCAGCCTTGACCTGCGCCTCGGGTGCGGGCAGGGCCGGAGCAGCAGCCGCGTTCCTCCTCCTGCGAGCGCGTCCCTTCCTCGGCCCATCACCTGCCTCCTCTTCCTCCTCCTCGGCTGGCACCGGGGGTTTTGCTGCAGCCCTGGGGCACCGTCTCAAGGCACGTGGGGGGACCTGCACGGACACCGGAGCCAGAGCTTAACAGAACTGTGCTTGGACAGAAGGATGCTGAGAAACGCCAGGGAGGAGGGAGCTGCACTGGGAAACGAGGAGCAGCCGGAGCACGGCACAAGGAACAGGACAGCACGAGCTTCTTACGTTGGGGGTCATGGCCTCGGGGTCTGACTCCACCTGAGCGCGCTTCTTGCGGGGTGCCTGCCCTGGGCGAGAAGATGGGACCAGGTCAGGTGTGTGAAGAGATGGGGCAGTGCCTGCACCTCAAGGGACCAACCTGGCAGGCAGTGATGGGGATGAAGGTGCAGGCATGGAAAACTATCCTGGAGCAGCTTTGCTCTGGGGCCAGGCTGAGAGAGCTGGGCTGGGTCAGCCTGGAGAAGGCTCCTTAAGGGGAGACTTTAGAGCAGCTCCAGTGCCTAAAGGGGCTGCAGGAAACCTGGAGAGGGGCTTTGGACAAGGGATGTAGGGACAGGACAAGGGGAATGGCTTTAACCTGCCAGAGGGGAGACTGAGATGAGCTCTTAGGCAGAAGCTCTTCCCTGTGAGGATGCTGAGGCACTGGCACAGGGTGCCCAGAGAAGCTGTGGCTGCCCCATCCCTGGCAGTGCTCAAGGCCAGGTTGGATGGGGCTTGGAGCAAGCTGCTCTAGTGGAACTGGATGAGCTTTAAGTCCAGTTCCAACCCAAACCAATCTGGGATTCTATATCCTGCAGGTGCAATGCTATGCCCAGACAGGTTGGTGTACTGGTAGGTAGGAAACCTTGATCCCAGCGCCAACAGCCATCATAAGCCTGTCAGCACCCAGAGAGGGCATTTGCTCCTGCCTTTGCCTTCCCAGCTTCCAGCTCTCCTGGGGCAAGAGCAGGTCCCATGGGGAGGAGAGAAGCCACTCACCTTTGGGAGCCATGGGGCCAGGCTCTCCCTGCAAGGAAGTGACAGAGCATTGGCCAGGGTGCACCATTCTGCAGGGTGCAGAATCTGTGCCCCTTCTCCATCTGGCAGCCAAGGCAGTGATGTGGAAACAGCCACGTTTCCCTGGGAGCCAGGGAAGCTGGACCTGCCCTGAGCCCTAGGAACTCTCTCATCAGCTCCTTCTGTAAGTCCCCACCTCAGCACCTCACCCAGACACAGGCAGGAGGGAACGGGGCTGCCAAACCAACAGAGCCCCCATCCCTGCAATGCCCTGTGCTCCAGCCTGCCCACCATCCCTCAGGTCCTTGGCATCTCTATATCCAGCTGCCTGGCCACAAGGGAGACCCAGGGGGGTCTCAGGAAGCTGGTGTCCCCTTTGAGCAGTGGTCAGGGACACCCAGCCCCAGGCTGACCCCAGGCTCCCACCTGGAACCAGATGGTTCTGCCGTTGCGGTCGCGCAGAGAGCTCATGCCGGGCACCAGGTAACACTGCAGCCAGCTCTTGAACGCAGTGTAGTTATCCGGGTGATCCGCATCATAGAGATTTTTCTCTGGGAAGGGAGAGGGGGAAAGGACTGAAGCAGAGAGGAAGCAGTGACCACGTTGTTGGGTGCCATCCAAAGCCTCCTCCATGGGAATGCCAGGCCCAGGGCTCCTGTCCTGGTGCCTCACCTGTCGCAATGACCTCCATGGGCACAGTGTGACACAGTTCCAGGATATCCGGGTTCTCCCTCATCAGCTTCAGCTTCTTGCTCAGTGTCAAGGAGGGATTCTGCAGGGGGGCAGAAGGGGAGGGGAGTCACTGCCAACAGCCAGATTCCCATCTCCTTTTGCCCTCACTCCACACTTGCTCCATCAGACTTCAAACTGCACATTAGGACATTCCCCGTGGCTACAAAGACATGGGAAGGGGCAATCACACAGGAACAGCAGCAGTTTGTACAAACAGCACTCAGGTCTTGTTTGCTGTTCTCTGCCTCAGTAAACCAGCCACTTCCCTCCCCCTAAGGCCACGAGATCAGCCATGGGTCCACTGCAGCCTTCCCCAGAGGCTTGAAGCTTGTAAAGTGTTTGTTTTCCCCTTCTCTTCCTTTTCACCCACCCCAGATACACCCGGAGGCTTCCTGACGGTGGCAGAGGCCAAGCACCAATGCAGCTCAGGGGCATGTGCTGCTGTCACAGCTCGTCAGCCTGGCCACACATGAGCATGAGCCGGACACGTGAGGTTATGGAGCTGCTCTGCTGCACTGGAGGGGCAGACGTGCCCAGACAGGGGCTGTTCATGGCTAAGGAGCAGCCTGAGAAGGATCCCATGCAGCAAACGCTGGAGTTGTGAAGGGAAAATGCCCATTGTTGGGAAACTGTCTGGTAGCACCAACCCCACCACGGTGACACCCCCAGGGTCACCCCTACCTTTGGGTAGCCCCAGCTGCTGCAGCTCACTGGAGAGGGACTCGCTGTCCACACCGTGCTTGGCAGCACTAGAGAGGATGAAACCGAGGACGGCGATGGTGGCCTTCACGTCTCCCGACTCTGCGCAGGGAAGGGTCAGCTCTGCAGCCCCAGCCACATCACTGTCCATCCCCAGGGAGGGAGCTGCAGTAGGGGCCAGGGCAGCAGCGCTCACCTAACTTGGCATCCGAGGTCAGCTTCAGGATCTTCTCATACTGTGGGAGAGCAGCATGTGAGGCCATCATAGTGAGCACCAGGTACCGCACAGCACCGCAGCCACCACCAGCAATCATACAATCACAGTGGTTTGGTTGAAAAGGACCTTAAAGCTCATCCAGTTCCAACCCCCCGCCACGGGCAGGGACACCTTCCACAAGAATGGATGGGTACCTCAGGAATACAATTCCATATGCTAGTAGAATCCTCACCTTAGTATTACTCCTCACTACCCAAGTTACTACTGGTAGTACTGGCCGGCAGCACCCACCACAGAGCTGTTATTTGGAGCAAGCAGATTAGTGGTGTCTCCCCATCACTCACCTCCATGCTACCGCCCAGCAAGTCCCGCAGCACTTGGGCACAGATCAGCTTCAGCTTCACCGAAGACTGCGGGAGGAGGAAGAGAAGGAGAAGAGGGGTGAACACCGGGCTCGGCGGGACGGGAGCGGGCAGAGGCTGGGGGAGGTGGGCACTTAACGATTTTGGCCAGGGTGCTGATCTCGGCCAGGACCCAGTCCGGGCAGTCCAGGTCCCCGCAGAAACGGAACCGCTACGGAAGGAAAGTGCAGTCAGAGCCCGCCGCGGCTTCACCGCACCCCACAGCTCTCCTCCGGCCCCCAACCCCACCATATCGCCGGCAGCACCGCGGATCCCGCCTCCACGACCCGGAACCGCTCCCGCGGAGGAGGAGGAAAGCCGCGCGCTCGGCCCGCCCCACCCCGCGTGCTGCGGGGAGGAGCCGTCAGCGGCTGCCGCAAGCTCGGGTGAGGGACGTTTGGGAGCGTGGCCGGGGATGGCCCTGCAGCCCCGCAGCATCGGTACAGCCCCTGCCCCGCGGGGTACTGTGGGTTAAAGGGCTGAGGAAACGCGTCCCTAATGGGGCTGGGGCGAGGGAATCGAGTGCTGGGTGCTGCCCGTCGCCTCAACAGGCGCAGCACTCCACTGCTGGGGGCTGTCAGAAACGGCAAGGAGAAGCTTTGGGGTTTTGCCACCCAAAAGCGCCCTTTTCCCCGCCTCTGGAGGCAGGAAGCAGCTCTACAGACAGGCACTCGCTGCCGGGAGCAGTTTCAGGAGTTATTCTGTAGTCACAGGTCAGCCCGTGCTGGGGGTCTCCACAGCAGGCACGGGGCAGAGCTGGCCACAACCTGATCGGGGGGTGCTGGGCCCGTGGGGGGGATGCTCCGGGGCTCTGGGGAGCTCCCCGCTCCTCTCCCAAGGGGGGAGAGCGGCTCCCGCTGAGCTTCCCTCTGAGCTGCTGGACACGGGACCTGCTTTCTGGGGAAAAACCGGCTGCGTTCCCGGACCTGGGAACATCAGCGCCGAAGCAGGAACCTGCCTCTCTATTCCAGCTTCAGCCAAGATCCCAGCCCCAGGAGATCCGAGCCCTGAGAGATTTCAGCTCCTTCCCACAAGCTTTATATTCCAGCTGCAGCAGTTTCATTCCAGCCCAGCTCTGTCATGTCTTAGCTCTGACTCTATATTCCAGCCTCAGACGAGATCCCAGCCGCGAGTACTTTAGGTAGTTTCCACAAGCTTTATTCCCATCCCCATACTCAGTTATTCAGTGCCAGCTCTGCCTCAGGTCAGCTCCAGCCCAACTGCATCCAGTTCATCCCAAGCCTCTATCCTGGCTCCAGCCCTGCGGCTGCCTCCGCCCGGCAGCGGCAGCGCTGGGCTTTGGGCAAAGCAGGAAACCAGCGCCCGGAAGCTGCGCCTCAGCGGGGGCTGCCGCGCCTGGGCCCCCCCTCACCCCGGCTGGCCCTCGGTGCGGCGGCTCAGTTCCGAGCAAGCTCCCCAGCACCGCCCTCAAGCCCTGCTCGGGGCTGAAACCGCCCCCCGGTGCCACCGCCCCCCAGACAGCGCCCGACCCAGGGGAGCGCCGAAGCACGGATACACCTCAGCACCCAGATCGCTCCGTACACACCGTGCGAGGCGGCAATACACAGCTCAACAGCTTTATTACTGACCCCACCCGGCGCTGTACATCGCTCCCCACCCCGAACCGCTTCCACCTGCCGCCTTGTACACTACCCGCGGCAAGAAAGCTGACACGCTGACACACATCACACACACACTCCACAATCGCCTTCCTCAGCGCTCGCCTTTTATACCTCCGCACCACCCCTTCCTGCCTTGCCCAGCCAATCACGCCCCGCTCCTTCCCGCCCCGCCCGCTTCAGACCCGCCCGTCCCCGCTCCGCCCGATCCCGGCCCGGCCCGCCCCTTCAATCCGGCTCCCCCACTCCCGGTCCCCTCGCACATCCGCGGGGCCGCAGTGGGTGCAGAGTTCCGGGGAGGACGAGCGGGCGCTCCGCAGAGAGGCCGCTCCCGGCTCCCGTTCAAACCCCCAGAGCCGGGAAGCGCCGCAGGAAAGGGGCGAGCTGAGATTGAGTGGAGCAGAGAGGAGGCGGGGCCGGATTGAAGGGGCAGGCCGGGATTGGGCGAAGCGGGGACGGGCGGGTCTGAAGGAGGACGGGGCGGTATGGGTGGAGAGGAGACGGGAGAGGCGGGAAGCGGAGAGGCGTGATTGGCTGGGCAGGGCGGGGCCGAGGCTATAAAAGGCGAACGCTGAGGGGGCGGAGTCTCAAGGGGGGGCGGTGATCGCGAGACGCGGAAGGCGGAGCTGGTGGCCGTGGAGTGCCGGTGAGCGGAGCTGGGCCAGGGCTTAGTGTCCGGGTGGGGTGCGAGGCGGCGGCGGCGGCGGCCCGAGGGGATCGCGGCCTGGGGGGGGAGGGGGGCGATGCACCCCGGGCGGGCAGGGTCGATAATAAAGCTGTTGCTGTTGATCTGTGGTGTGTACGTGGTGTGTACGGAGCAGCCTTGGCGCTGAGGTGGAGCAGAGTCGCTCTCTGGCGGGGCTGCTATCCCCGATCCCCGGCGCCTCCCGCCGGGCCGGGGGCTGTCGGCGGCGCCCACCCGATGCTGGGCTGGTGCTGCCTGCGAGCGGTGCCAGCCCCCAAGCGAAGCCTGGGGGCGGAGCCCGGAGCCGGGCCGCGGCACCGGGGGCCGGCCGGGGTGGGGCAGCCCTGGGTGCAGCGCAGCGCCCCGGTGCTGGTCTCTCGCCTCGCCCAAAGCCCAGCGCTGCCGCGGCCGAGGTACCCGCGGGGTTGGAGCTGAGATAACGGCTCGGGATGAGTTGGATGCAGAGGGGTTGGAACTGACGTGAGACAGAGCTGGCATCAATCACTGGGCATGGTGTAGGGAACGAAGCATGCAGGAATGCGCTGAAATCTCTCGGACTAAATAACTGTACCACTGAGCAGAAAAAAAAAGCATTGGAGCTGGGAGCAGGGATGGAACGGGGATACAGAGCTGGGCTGTAATGAACTTGCTAGAGCTGGAAAATAAAGCTTGTGGGAATGAGCTGAAACACTGAGTGGGAGGCTGGACCTTGATGCATCCCATAGGACTGAGCTGAACTAGAGACACTGGGTTGGAGCTGGGATCTCATGGATCTGGGCAGGAACAGAGACTCTGGATCCAGAGCTAAGCCTCCACAGAGGCAGATCTGGAATGAAAGCACTGGGGCTGGAGAACATAGCTTGTGGGAATGAGCTGAAGTCACTGCAGGCTGGGATAAGGCAGAGCTGGGTTGGAATGAATCTGGAGCTTATAAAGCTTGTGGGAATGAGCTGAAAACACGGAGTGCAGGGCTGAACATTTATAAATCAGGTAGGACTGAGCTGAACAAGAGACACTGGGTTGGAGGTGGGAACTGAAGCCAGGCAGGAATAGACTTGGGATCCAGAGCTGAGACTCCACAGAGGAAGATCCGGAATGAAAGCACTGGAGCTGGGACATAAAGCTTGTGGGAATGAGCTGAAATCACTGAAGGCTGGGATCTTGGCTGGAGCTGGGATAAGACAGAGCTGGGCTGGAATGAACCTCCTGGAGCTGGAAAATAAGGTTTGTGGGAATGAACTGAAATTACTGAGGGCTGGGATCTTGGTAATGGCTGGGGTCTCCTAGAACTGGGATCTTGGCTGAGTTTGGAAAACAGATCTAGGGCAGGAATGAACCAACTGGGGCTGGAGAATAAAGCTTGTTGGGATGAGCTGAAATCACTGGGGAGCTGGGATCTTGGCTGGAGATGGGATCTTAGCTGGAGCTGGGATAAGGCAGAGCTGGGCTGGAATGAACCTGGAGCTGGAAAATAAAGCTTGTGGGAATAAGCAAAAACACTGGGACTGGACCTGGATAAACCCCCTAGGACTGAGCTGAACTAGAGACACTGGGTTGGAACTTGGATCTCATGGAGCCAGGCTGGAATAGAGACTGGATCCAGACTGAGCCTTTGCAGCGGCAGATCTGGAATGAAAGTCCTAGAGCTGGAAAATAAAGCCTGTGGGGATGAGCTGAAAAACTGAGGGCTTGTATCTCCTTAGACTGGGATCTTGGATGGGCCTGGGAGAGCCAGGGCTGGAATGAATGTGCTGGAGGTGGAAAATAAAGCTTGTGGGAATGAGCTTGAAATCACTGATTGCAGGGCTGGACCTGGATAAATCCCACAGGACTGGGCTGAACTAGAGACACTGGGTTGGAGCTGGGATCTTGTGGAGCCAAGCTGGAATAGAGACTCTGGATCCAGAGCTGAGACTCCACAGAGGAAGATCCGGAATGAAAACACTGGAGCTGGAACATAAAGCTTGTAGGAATAAGCTGAAATCACTGAAGGCTGGGATCTTGGCTGGAGCTGGGATAAGACAGAGCTGGGCTGGAATGAACCTCCTGGAGCTGGAAAATAAGGCTTGTGGGAATGAACTGAAATTACTGAGGCCTAGGATCTCAACTCTGGCTGAGGTCTCCTAGGATTGGGATCTTGGCTGAGTTTGGAAGACAGATCTAGGGCAGGAATGAACCAACTGGGGCTGGAGAATAAAGCTTGTTGGGATGAGCTGAAATCACTGGGGAGCTGGGATCTTGGCTGGAGATGGGATCTTAGCTGGAGCTGGGATAAGGCAGAGCTGGGCTGGAATGAACCTGGAGCTGGAAAATAAAGCTTGTGGGAATGAGCTCAACTCACTGAGGGCTGGGGTCTTGGATGGGCTTGGAAGAGAGAGCCAGGGCTGGAATGAAAGCACTGGGGCTGGAAAATAAAGCTTGGGGAAATCACTGTGGGCTGGGATCTCCTGGAACTGGGGTATTGCCTGGAGCCGGAGGTGGGATCTTAGCTGGAGCTGAGCTAAGACAGAGTTGGGCTAGAATGAATCCCCTGAAGCTGGAAAATAAAGCTTGTGGGAATGAGCTGAAACACTGAGTGGGAGGCTGGACCTTGATGCATCCCATAGGACTGAGCTGAACTAGAGACACTGGGTTGGAGCTGGGATCTCATGGATCTGGGCAGGAACAGAGACTCTGGATCCAGAGCTGAGCCTCCACAGGGGCAGATCTGGAATGAAAGCACTGGGGCTGGAGAACATAGCTTGTGGGAATGAGCTGAAGTCACTGCGGGCTGGGATACAGAGCCAGAGCTGGAATGACGCTGCTGGAGCTGGAAAATAAAGCTTGTTGGAATAAGCTGAAAACATTGAGGGCTGGGATGGTAGCTCCTGGGCATGGGCTGGTATAGAGAGCTGGAGCCAGATCCAGTACATCACAGAACCAAGGCTGAAATGAAAGCATTGGGGCTGGAAAGTACAGCTTGTAGGAATGAACTGAAATCACTGAGGGCAGGGATACAGATCCAGGCTGGAATGCACCTGCTGGAGCTGGAAAATAAGCTGATGGGAAAGAGCCAAAAATCACAAAATCCTGGGATCTCCTGCGGTTGGCCTGGAATAGAGACCTGGAGCCAGACCCAACATGTCGCAGAGCCAAGGCTGCAATGAGAGTGCTGGAGCTGGAAAATAAAGTTTGTGGGAATGAGCTGAAATCACACAGAGCTGAAATAAAACCCTGTAGGGCTGGGCTGGAATAGGCACTTCAGGGCTGCAAGTGACCTGGAGCAGAGCAGGCGCTGAAACACCGAGTGGGGCTGGCAATAAAGCTTGTGGGGCAGAGCTGCAACAATGACCCTGGGGCTGGGATCTACTGGACCTGGAATAGAGATCTCGGGGTCAGAGCCGGGGCTGGAATAACCCCTCGGGGTCAAGCTGAAGCCGCGGTGCGATCCCGTCTGCCACCTCCGGGCACAGCAGCCGGTTTCTGTCCTCCAGCAGTTCCTTCTCTATCCCCACCATTACCATTGGGAAGCAGCAGCAGGTTCCTGCCCCGGCGCTGATGTTCCCAGGTCCGGGAACGCAGCCGGTTTTTCCCCACAAAGCAGGTCCCGTGTCCAGCAGCTCAGAGGGAAGCTCAGAGGGAGCCGCTCTCCCCCCTTGGGAGAGGAGCGGGGAGCTCCCCACAGCCCCGGAGCATCCCTCCCACGGGCCCAGCACCCCCCGATCAGGTTGTGGCCAGCTCTGCCCCGTGCCTGCTGTGGAGACCCCCAGCACGGGCTGACCTGTGACTACAGAATAACTCCTGAAACTGCTCCCGGCAGCGAGTGCCTGTCTGTAGAGCTGCTTCCTGCCTCCAGAGGCGGGGAAAAGGGCGCTTTTGGGTGGCAAAACCCCAAAGCTTCTCCTTGCCGTTCCTGACAGCCCCCAGCAGTGGAGTGCTGCGCCTGTGGAGGCAACGGGCAGCACCCAGCCCCATTAGGGACACGTTTCCTCACCCTTCAACCCAATCGCTAGGGCCTGGCAAGGCAGAGGCTGCAGCAAACCCAGCCTGAAAGCAGAGCCCCTGCACCACTGCCTTTGGCATTTTATAAACAGTTTAATAAAGTTCAGCATACAGATTTCTTCCTCTATCCACCTGAGACTGCATTCATCAGGGAGCAGGGATGGCTTCTTGGCGTCTCTCCCCCCATAGCTGCTCCTCAGGCTCTCCCATCAGCTGCGTCTCCACTCCTTAGGCAGAGTAACTGTGTGAATATGGCTGAGCATCCCCCAGTGCCCTGTAGGGAGAGGGGAGAAGCTGTTCCATCAAGGGCAGGGGGGAGATCTCCATCACCACAGGGCTTCTGCAAACCCTCAGGTACATCAGGGACCTGCCGTAACATCAGCTGCACCTCAAGGCTCCAGCTCTGCAGCACAGGAGCTCAATTCAAGGGTCTAGAAGCCACTTGCCTGCTCAGAGGATGCCCAGAAGCCTTGCTTATCCATTTCCAGGGTCTGGATCCCTGCTTCAGTGTCTCTTCTGTCCCAGAGGGGTGCCACATGCCGCCACCATCCCAGCCTCTTGCTCCTCAAGCACTGGGGAGGAGAGCACAGGGGCTGCAGCCATGCTTGACTCCACAGTGGTCCCTTTGCTCAGAGACCAGGGCTGCTTCACCATGGTTTGATCCTGCCCCCCACAACACAGACACAGCCCTTACCAGCCTCAAGATGACTGGAACAGTGATGATGATGAGGCCACACACCACCATGATGGCCACACCATACTCTGGGAAGCCCGGCTCAGGCAGGCGCGGCTCCATGGTGTCCTCTGGAGCAGAAAACAAGGAGTTGGATCAGTGGGTGGAATACCGGGTTATCACAGGACACAGGGCAATAACACCCATGTGACACCGTGCAGGAGGTGACCCTTCCCTCTTGTCCTCTGCCAGCCTGCAGCAGACGGCACATCGGAGACAGGGATGAGGGCACAGGTGGTGCTGCCAGAATGGCACTTTCGAATCAGCCCTTGCAAGCTGGTCACCTCGCCAGCCAGGAGGTGTCACCCTCCCCTCGCCAGAAGGACCTGGATCTAGCTGGCTGTGGATCCACTCTGCTCACCCTGCATGGAGCCCCAGGCTTCTCTACCCATGCCCCAAATGGATGCTTACCTCCCACAGCAAGGGAATACGGATCCACCTGGAAGTCTGAACCAGCCAAAGCCTTGTTTGATCCAACTGAGAGCACAAGCTCCTCCAACACTTCCAGGCTGGTTGGAGCTGGGTGCTGGAAGACCAAGTCCCCACGGCAGATCAAGGAGCCAGGCCTGTAGGTTGAGGTGAGAAGAGCTCCAGCAGCCACCAGTCCCATTATGACACCACACACCCCACCCCACCCCCCCACCCCCCAGTGTTGCTCAGGGAGGCGCTGGGTCTGAATCTGCTCTTTGGGATGGAAGGAACACCCCTGAAGGTGCCTGCTGCTGCAGGCCCTTGTGCAGCAGAGATAACATCCAACAGCCATGACCTGGTGGCTGAGGTCTGTGGGGAGACTTCCCCAGCCCTGCCCCAGCAGAGCCTCTGATCCCACTCACAGGAATTCTCTTATCAGCACTTGCAGGAAGCTCCTGTGGTCCCTCAGGCCTCGTGCCACCTGGAAGAGAGGTTTGCGCTCAGCTCCTCACCAGCCTTTGAGAGGTTTCCCCTGGCCAGATCTCTGCTTCCACCTTCCCAGGGAAGGAGAAGATTCCCAGCACTGGACAAGGTGCTGGGGCATCTGGTCTGGGTCATGCTTTGCTTAGAAAGGTCAGACCAGATGATCCTTGAGGTTCCTTCCAATGGGATTCTATGATCGACAATGGAGCTGGGTCAGTCACCACAGCAGGAGCACAGGGCAGCTGTGGTCCTGCAGCCCCTCCAGATGTAGTATGGTGCGCTGAACCACCATCAGCAGAGGTGTCAGCACCCTGAGAGTGAAGCTTCAGTGCCCTCCTTCAGCAGGCATCAGTGCAGCACTGGAGATGTGGATCTGGTTCAGACAACCCCAAGGCAGTCCCTCCTCATCCCATGATCCTCACCACCCTCAAGGACCCTGATCCGCTCCCACCAGCCATTCCTACCGCATCCCCAATGCCTGTGCTGAGCTCCTGGTGCTCTGCAGAGAGTGGATCCAGGAGATCCTTGCTAAAGAGTCTGTTGGTGACGAGGAGGGAGAGTGGGTACAGCTGGAGGTGAAGCCTGGCTCCTGGGGAGGCAAGAGAGGGCTGGTGGGTGAGCAGAGCCAGCACTGAGCCCCACCAGCATGCAGGGGCTGTCCTCACCCTCCAGCGAGAGCGAGGTCAGGTCCACAGGGCAGGTTCTCAGAGCTGTCAGGGCTTGCAGAGCCTCCAGAACATCCGCATGGACGATGGTGTCAAGGTAAACGTCCCCAGTGAGCTCCAGGTCCCCACTGTGGTTTCTAGCAGAAGAAGGGCTCTAAGCAAGGCAGAAAGGCAGAACAGGCTCCCCAGGCACACCCTGGCTGGTCCTGGTCTTCTCAGCCCAAAGAAGAGGCCCAGGGTATTGCCACCAGCCCCACATCACCCTCCCGAGCTCCCTAGTGCAGCACAGCTCATCCTTTCCACCCTTGCAGCATGGCTAATGCCACGGAGAGCACAAAGAGCAGCGAAGGACGTTCAATGAAGAGCTTCGGGCAGCTGTGCCCCGTACCTGAGCTGGGCGACAGTGAAGTTCCTCACACGGTAGAGGGCACTAAGAGACTCAGCCACCTGGATGAAGAGGAAACAACTCGCTCCCTGCCCCGGCTTTAGGACACGCTGTCCTGTGGCGCAGGCAGCAGCCAGCCTTGGCCCATCCTCCCAGCATCACCTTAGGGAAGAGCCCCCAAGGCTCACCATACCTTGCTGATCAGCCCCTCCACGGGGTCTGTCCTGCTCCTGCCAGGCTGGAGGACAGTGAAGGAGATGGACAGCTTCTCCGGGGCCAGGTTCTCCAGGGTGAACCCTACAAGAGTTCAGACAGTTACACTCATACCTGTTCCTTCACCATCCTTGTGAGCTATCAGTCTTGAGCATCCTCTGCACTGAAAGCAGAGGCCAGCAGGGCGGGATGAGGTGCCTCATTCCGGGTGAGGATGAGTAGCTTTAGTGGTAGGAAGGGCTTGGGAGGACAGGACAGGAGAAGCAGGTTGAGGAGAGAAGCCATAGGGTTTAGCAGAAACACTGGTCCCCACAGGTCCAACTGCTGCACATGTTGCCTCCAGCAGCCTTAACACTACAGGGCTCTGCATGGGTTGGGATGTTCAGGCTTAACCATCACTTAACTCCAGACTGGGCAGGTTCTGGCTTTGACAGAGTTACAGGGATGACACTGACAGCAGCAGCTCCACTCTGGGAAGGTCTCCATTGCTTACCACCGGACTGGACAGACCATGGCTCCAGCCTCCAGCTGAAGGAGCTCCTTCCCCTGCTCGCCTCTGTGACCATGGTGCGGATGAGGTGGGAGCTGGTGGGAGCAAGAGCATCCCCCCGGAACAGAGCCTGCCCTCGCACCACCACTGAGCCGTTCCTGCAGGGAAGCAGACCATGGGCAGCTCAGAACCCCCATCCCCACATTAACACCCACCCAAAGTCAGGACTAGGGTGGAGCTTCAGTCACTTCCAGACAGGGATCCCTTGGGATGATGCGCCTGTGGAGGGAGTGCAGCCCCTCACAAGAGCATTTCACTGAGGAAACCCTTCCCACCAAGCCAAAGCCACCCCTCTCCATGTTGCTACTCACATAAACTCAAGGACTTTTGCCTGCAGGAAGGTCTCATAAACAGACAGCATCTGGTTTAGCTGAAAGAGAGAAGCACACGGTAATCGAGCAGCTTCTACAAGCTCTGCCATGGGAAGGGGTATTCCAGGTCTCCGGGGATGGTCCTGGCTGAGCTGGCATAGCCAGGGCTCCATCAGCATAGAGACAGCGGCCAGGAGGGGACACCCCAGCACCACCAGTGTGCAACAGCCCCGCTGGCTGCCCAAGTCCCACCTCAAACCAGGAACCCCATCCAGCTCCAGTGCTGGGATTTACTTTGCTCCATGGTGGAGACAGCCTGCAGGCTCCTCATCCCAGCAGTAGCTCCTCAGCTGCACCCTCTGCACCCAGAAGTACCAGCATCCACACCAGCCAACTCCTGCACTCACCATCAGCATTATTTCCTCCTCCAGGAGCCTGTAGCTCTCTGAAGCGCTGCTGCTCAGAGCTTCCGTGTAAGTGACATCCAAGAGCCGGAACTGCAAGGGCAGCACATGAGCAGAAGAGGGGAGCCCGGAGGGATGGGATGGAGCCAGAGAGCCAGGTTTGCCCATGGACATCAGCTCATATGCAGGGAGATGCTCTGTGGCTGTAGAGGATTGCTGGGAGGTGGCAGAGTGCCTGGACACAGGCTGAGCACCACAGGGCATGGGCTGGCAGCTGACTCCATGCACAGCTCTGGTAGAAGCCAGAGGGTAGGATGGCGATGGGAACATGGTGCCAGCGTGGTACACAGCATCAGAGCCATGCTTCAGAGTGGGCAGCTTGGAGCCTGGGCTGGCACTGGGGGGTGCTGGAGCTCCTGCTGGTGCAGCAGCAGGTCCTGTTGATGCTGTGCAGGGCTCGTTGTGCCCAGCTCCTGCCACCGTTCCAGGCAGAGCGCTCATCTCTGCCCCCGTTGTGGCCTCATGGTGCTGCCCTGCAGAGGGTCCATCCACAGATGCTGATGTGAGGAAGGGATCTGGATGCAGATATGGTCCCTGTGCAGGTGGGGAGGGGGAGGCCACCACAGCAGCTCCATGCCTGTGGGGGGCCTTGGTCACTCCAGGCTCTGTGGTGGCATCAGGGGCTGCTGCTGTGCTCACCCCAGTCACAGAGGGACCCACTGCATCAGGAGCCGTGGTCCAAGCTGGGGAAGTGTGGGCTCCGGTGGGTGCCATGGGCTGCTGTGCAGGGGACAAAGATGGGTCACTCGCTTTCCCCAAGGCGACAGCAGGTCTCACAGGCTCCACTGTAGAAAGGGAAGGAGCCAGCACTTGTGGGTGGGTGACCCCATGAGCCAGCGCAGCACTGGGAAAGGACGCCAGGACAGTGCCCGTAAACACAGACCCATTTCCTGCAGCCTTGGCCAAGACGTCCATCAGCAGAGCAGCTTCTCCATGCAGGAAGGTGCCAGTAGTCTGTGTGTCCCAGAGCACCTCAGGCGTCACAGCAGAGGGGACCCACTCAGTGCCAGGATGAGTGGTGGTGGAGATGGACATCCCTCCTGTTGGGGGAGCTGAGGGTAGCGGAGGAGCAGCTGTGTGGTCCTCACCCATACCAAGCTCAGGGCTTGGCCTCACCTCCCCCTTCTGCCCATTGCAGCTCCTTGTTGTAGCGATAGAAGCTCCATTGGCTGTAGACTGAGGAGATGTAGGCCTGCTGCTGGGAGCCCAGGGAGGCAAGGTGCTGGCAGTGACCACAGGAGGAAGCTCAGAGCTCACAGCCAGGCTCAGATCTGCTCTGCGGGGCACAGTCCAAGGGTCAGGGGATGCCCCATGGGCTGGTGTCCAGTCACCTCTGTGCTCCTCCATCAAGCTGTGGCTCTCAGAGGGGATTTCTGTCACTGTCCACACTGATCCTGCGCTGTCCTCAGAGCTCCTCTCAGGGTGCCAGGGCTCTGCTGTGCCCACAGCCTGCCCAAGACCATGGGCAGAGGTCACTGCATTGTGTGAGCCTGGTTCTGTGCCACGGGGACTTCCTGCAGCTGAGCCATGCTGGGAGCCAGGGCTGGGCTCACCCATGGGCTGGAGGAGCTCAGCAGAGGTATCAGGCACCCCTGTACCAAGCCACTGCGCAGGGGACAGTGTCACAGCCACTGCTGTGCCCAATGCAAGTCCTTCCTGGTTTCTGGGTCCGGGCTGTCTCAGCAGCAAGGTCTGAGCAGTCAGGGTCCCCTGGCTCCGTCCCTCAGCATCCACGCCAGGGGTCAGGCTCCGTCCCTCAGCATCCACGCCAGGGGTCAGGCTCCGTCCCTCAGCATCCACGCCAGGGGTCAGGCTCCGTCCCTCAGCATCCACGCCAGGGGTCAGGCTCCGTCCCTCAGCATCCACGCCAGGGGTCAGGCTCCGTCCCTCAGCATCCACGCCAGGGGTCAGGCTCCGTCCCTCAGCATCCACGCCAGGGGTCAGGCTCCGTCCCTCAGCATCCACGCCAGGGGTCAGGCTCCGTCCCTCAGCATCCACGCCAGGGGTCAGGCTCCGTCCCTCAGCATCCATGCCAGGGGTCAGGCTCCATCCCTCAGCATCCACGCCAGGGGTCAGGCTCCGTCCCTCAGCATCCACGCCAGGGGTCAGGCTCCGTCCCTCAGCATCCACGCCAGGGGTCGGGCTCCGTCCCTCAGCATCCACGCCAGGGGTCACATCTCCTTTGACCCCTAGGGTGCCCACCGAACCCATCAGCACCCTCCCATGCTGCTGCGCCTTTGGCTCTTTGAGCAGGTCCCCACGTGTTACCATCAGATCACCACTAGTCTCTCTCTGGGAGCCTCGCGAGTCAGGCCAAGCATGGGACAGTGCCAGGGATCCCGGCAGGGCAGCCAGAGACCCCAGGCCATAGGGGAGGGCAGTGGCAGACAGGCAGATGCCCAGCACCAGGAAGGCTTTGCACCGCAGCCCACAGGCAGCAGCAGCCACATGAGCAGCAGGAGCCACAGCCCCTTCCCTCTCAGCACAGGGTGTGGGTTTTGGCTGCAGGGCAGTCACGTCCACGGGGTCTGGGGGTCCTACTCTGCTCAGCTCAGGAGAGGCCATGGGGAGAGCCCAGCTGTGGAGAGACACGGGGGGGCTTTAAGCTGGGTCCAACCAAGCTGTCCCCCCACCAGTGACAATCCCACACCAGAGCCAGGGACATGATGCCCCTTATCAAACACCTCACTGGTCTCCAGCAGCACTGAGCAGCTTCCCCAGCTCAGGGAGCTCTGTGCAAAGGCTCAGCATTGCCCAGGAAGGCTCCTGGTGCAGAGCAGGGATGTAACCAACCTTGGGCTTAGCCATTACCCACCCCAAACACCCATCACATCCATGATAACCTCACCAAGGGTAGCAGAATCCCCCACCCCCATAGCACTCCTTACCTGGCAGCACCCAAGGAGGAGAGAGCACTAAGCCCCCAGACCAGCCCTGTGCTTTTATCCCTTTGCCAAGGCTGATGGTAGCTTCATTCCAGCTGCTCCAAATTCACACCCAAGCTCACTTGCACTGCCCCAGGTGAAGCTCTTTCCCTCTGGATGGGTCCCAGCTTCCCTCTGCTCCTCATTAAGCCCTCGGCACGTTGTGTCCCAAGCACCAGCCTGTGGATGTCTCCTATAATCTCATATTCCCCTGCCAGGCTGGAGTGATTTGGGTTGGAAACGTGGCTGGGGGTGCCTGGCTCTCAGGACCAGGCAGATTTCATGCTCCTTATGGAGGTTCATAAGGGATAGGGACCCCAGGGGACCGCTGCCATCCCTGCTGCACCCCACAGCTCTCCTGACCAACTTGTGATGCAGACACCTCCACCACCCCCCTCCTCCCCAGCTATCATCTGGGGGGCTCAGGATGTCGCCTTCATGGGTGCTGGGATGTGCTCCCTTGGGTGCTCACCAATGGGTGACCCATGAGGCACCCCCAGCAGGTCACACGCTGGGCTGATAGACGGAGATGGGCACATCACTCATGGCTTCTTGCAGGGAGAAGCCAGCAAGTGAATTGCAGGGGGAACCCAAACCTGTGGCTTCGCCTGTCCAAGCCAGCTGGGCAATGCTGGCTGCTGATCTGGGACACCCCCCTCCCCGTCCCTGGAAAGGTCCCATTGTGCCCATGCTGGCAATTAGAGGCTGAAGCACGGTGTTTGGAAACGAACCGAACCCTTTTATTCAGGGAAGGCACCTCTTAAAATCCATCGTCTTACAAAACATTAAATAAAGTGAAGGAACTTTCTTCCCTGGAACCTCTCATATATACATATATATGTACAAAAAATACAGTATTATTAACAAACACTGCTTTCCAATGCTATGCACACACGTGGATGGCAAGGAAGAGCCGCATCCCTCCTTCCCTATCCCTTTCATGGCCAGTACATCCCAATGGAAAACCAGAAACACATGGATCATAACAGGCCAGCAAAAAAGAGTCTCTGGTGGGGTTTTTTCATATTTTTAGTTGTTTTCTTGGTTTAAAATAAATATTTCCTGTAGTGAAATACAAAAGAACAACAAATCCTCATTTTGTTCCTCCGTGCCCCAAATCAGCTGGAAGAACACCCAAGTGTTGAGTTTGTAAGGCCTCTGCTGTGTCCTGCTGCTACACACTGGCAGGATTCCTCCTGGGATGCCCATCAACTTTCCATCAATCCATGCAGGGATGAAAGCATCTCTCCTCCCAAGGTCTCGCTGCATTGCACCTCTCTCCTGCCTCTCCGGCACCACCACATCTCCATCAAGGTTGTCCCCAGGTGTGGATGCCCCATGTTTTCTATTGGGACAGCTGGGATGTGTGTGGTGCAGTGGGCTGAGCTTCTCTGGCTGCCTTTAAAGCCTTCTCACAGCTATTTTCAGCTCTGATTGGGACCGAAACCCTTGGCCCCAACAAGCTCCCACGGTCCAGCACAGCAAACAGGAGAAGCCACGAGTTTAAATAAACCACAAGTATAAATTACTCTCTTTTTCTATAAACCCCACGTAACCTGAAGGCAGCAGCTCCTTATAAAGGTAAATTCAGAACAGTTAAAAACCGTCTTCATTTAAAAGAAGAAGAAAATCAGTCCTGGGACTCCCGACGTCGTGGTTCCCTTTACCAGTTGTGGTGGTTAAATCTCCGGAGCACTGTAAAGATTCAGAGCCAGGAGGAAGGTTTGTTCACTGGGAATGGGCTGTATAAAGCAGGAGAGGAGAGACAGAGCAGAGAGGAGGGGATGTGGTAAATCATCTCTGCAGCAGCCAGCCATGTTCCGTGGCCACTGCCATGCTCCTCTTGGAGCCGCTCCATTGGAACTCCAAGCATTCCCTCCTGGTGCTCCAGCTGCAGCCGGGCTGGTCATGGATGGAGGTGGGAGACGCTTTACAACATGAGGCATGGAAAGAAATGCAGCTCCAGCTGCCGTGAGGGGCTTGAGTGCATCCCTGCAGGTACCACACCAGCCAATGCATCACCCCGGAGCATCCCTGTTCCAAGCACCAGCACCCCAGGAGGACCTGTCCCCCATCATCAGCATCCGCATTGAGGGCAGCTCAGCTCTTGCTGTTGACACATTACTTCGTACCTCCTTTTTCTCTGGCTACCCATGGCTATCAGTTTGCCCTCAGAACCTCCATGCCAGGACTACCTGGGAGACAAAAGCGTGGTTAGGGAGGGCAGGGTCTTCACCTCCCCATCGCAAACAATCCCTCTTCCAGCCCAGCAGAGCCACTTTATGCTCCTCCACGGCCAGCCCAAGCTCCCCATCATCATGGCAAATGCACGCAAATATACACGCAGTCACAGAACATATAGATCCTAAAACGCATCCAAACACACCCACAAGAAGAGTTACCTACTTGGAGGGATTCTTGCCAGTCTTTGAGTGCGAACCTGGAAGAGATGGAGCTGTTGGCAACAGCCTTGAGCAGCAGCAAAACCACCCTGGTATCCCCAGAATGACTTTTCTCACCCCCTGGCTCCACCACCACCCCCCAGCTCAAGTCTTCCCCCTCCGCAACCCACAGAGGAATGCTAAATCACCCAGACTGGTTTGGCTTGAAGGGACCTTAAAGCTCATCCAGTCCCAACCCCTGCCACAGGCAGAGACACCTTTCACTAGAGCAGGGTGCTCCAAGCCCCTGTGTCCAACCTGGCCTTGAACACTGCCAGGGATGGGGCAGCCACAGCTTCTCTGGGCACCCTGTGCCAGCGCCTCAGCACCCTCACAGGGACCAAATGTCTACAGAACCCTTGGGAGGACGAGGATGGTGAGGGACAATGCAGGCAGTGGATGCTCCCACCGAACAGCAGCATCTGGGAGGCAGATGGAGCTGGAGCTTCCCTGGAGGAGTCCCAGTGTCCCACTGGCGTCCCCAACCCTCCACAGGAGATGCCGGGTTACTTACCGAGCTGCTGCTTGATGGAGTTATGCCAGTGGAGGTTCAGCAGGTCCGGGTAGATTTCAGGGAGCTGCTTGAGCGCCAGGAGCTTCAGCATGCGCGAGGTGCAGCCCTTCAGCTCCATATCCCTCAAGTGCCTCTCCTCCGAGAGCGTGGTGGGGCGCAGCTCCACCTTGTGCTCCTGCAGCACTCGGTCAACCGAGACACCAGGGAGCTTGGGGAAGAGCTTCTTCTTCACCACGTGGATGGGGATGAAGACAGCCCCTGCCCGTACCACGTGTGGGAAAGGCTCTGTTTGATGGGGCTTGTGAGGAGGTTTGGGCTTTAGTGCACGAGTTGTGTGCTTATGTGGTTGGAGGGTGCCCTCCACACACACCTTGGTGTGGGAGATGAGTTTGGGAACCTGGGGACATTGAGCTAAGTGTGAATTCGTCCCTTTCCACTACCAGCTTGACCAGAGATCTTTGGGACCTGCAGGGAACACTGGGGCTGTGCTTTAGCATTTTGGCACTGTGTGGTACAAGACACTTCCCTTTGGCTCCCCTGCAGCATCACACCTTTTTCTGGGAAGGCATTGACGGCTCCAGAGTCCTGACCCATTTCCCCCCTGGAGACTCCTATGGGATGCAGGGGCGAGTGGAGGAGGTGAGTGAGGTGGCCAGACCTGCACATGAAGACCTGAGGCTCCAGGAGAGGGCTTTGCCTGGGAAGCGAGTGGGAGAGCCGGCAGCGGGGCTGGACAAAGGCTGCTTGGGTTCCTGGCAGTCAGTTGCCTGCCTCTGAGATGTGTCTGTGCCTGATTTGGGCACTGTAGGCTGGAGAAGTGGGGCAAGACTGAGCTTTTCACCCTAAAGGCTGACCTGGCTTTCTTGTGGGGTGCTGGGGCTGGGGCTGGGTGCCCGGGCATTACAGCTCTCCCAAAACCCTTCTAGATGCTGAAAACAGTGAAGAACAACAAGGACAAAGGACGTGTGAACCACAGCGCTTTCCTCTTTGGCTTTGGGGATGGAGGAGGGGGACCCACGCAGAAGATGCTGGATAGGATGAAGAGAATGAGAGACACAGATGGGCTGCCAAGGTGAGAGGAGCGCTCCCTTCCTCTCTGCTGGCCAGCAGCAAGAGCAGCATGGAGCAGGACAGCAGGAGGTTGAGGGCAACACTATGTGGTTACGTTGGGGTTTCTGTCACCATTCTGGTCAGGGTGCACCATCAGCCCATGTCAGAGGCACCTCCCCTGGCCCATCACTGTGTGTCTCTTGTGCAGGGTTCAGATCTCCACTCCCGACCAGCTCTTTTCTGCCCTGGAGAAAGATTCATCGCAGCTGTACACATGGGTGGGAGAGCTCTTCCTCGAGCTGCACAATGGCACCTACACCACCCAGGCCCAGGTGAGCATGCACAGCGTGGAGGCAGTTGTCCCTGGCCCCCAGGAGATGTGGCCATTCTCAGTTCTCTTCCATTTGTAGGGACAGGACAAGGGGAATGGCTTTAACCTACCAGAGGGGAGACTGAGATGAGCTCTTAGGCAGAAGCTCTTCCCTGTGAGGGTGCTGAGGCACTGGCACAGGGTGCCCAGAGAAGCTGTGGCTGCCCCATCCCTGGCAGTGTTCAAGGCCAGGTTGGACACAGGGGCTTGGAGCAAGCTGCTCTAGTGGAAGGTGTCCCTGCCCGTGGCAGGCGTTGGGACTGGGTGAGCTTAAGGTCTTTTTCAACCCAAACTATTCTGTGATTCTACTGCTCGGGCAGATCCAGGGTTTGGACAGCGCCCTTTAGGTCTCAACAGTGGCAGCCACCTCATAGCCAGGACTCCATAAAACAGACCTTTCTTCAAGGGGTGAGAAGGAAGTCTGGAAACAGCAGGACCCCCTTATCTTCCTTCTCTCCTTGCTTTGACACCAGATAAAGAAGGGGAATCGGGAGTGCGAGCGGATACTCCATGACATCGAAGTGCTCAGCACCTTGGCTATGGTACAGGGCAGTGGGTTCCAATATCCTGCCAGCCAGCTGCAGCGGCTCTGGAGGTGAGGGACTGCAGGACGCAGTGCTGTGTGTGCCCAGCTCCTTCCATAAACTGGTGAGGTCTCAGTCTGGAAGGTGTTTCAGTCACCTTTCTGGTCGGGATATCACAGGCACCTCCGCTGGCTCATCACCCATTGGAAGGTAGCTCCAAAGCCTCTGCTGGCTGGAAGCTTCATTTCTGACCTCATTCCTCACCAGTTTTAACTTGTCTGACCTTTTGTAACAATCCATCTGGTAGCCCTGAGGGATAAAAAAGCAGCTTTTACTCCCCAGGGTTGTGGTTTACCAAGATGAGAGTTGACAGGTCCCAACATAAAGGATTTAAAGAATGTTATGGAAAAGAACCCTTTTCTCTCACGTGTTTGCTGCCGGGGGGATAAGGAACAGTTGTTTCGTCCATCTTACAAACAGGGCTCAGTAAGCCCTGTGCTCTCCCCTGCTTCATCACCTGGTTTGTGTTATCTGCTTTAGGTTATTGCTGCTCAACCAGTTCCATGATGTTTTGCCAGGCAGCTGTATCCAGCTTGTGGTTGAGGATGCTCTGCAGTACTATGCAGGTGAGGCAGGAGGGCACACAGAAGTTTCAGTCCTGGGCTGCTCAGTGCTACAGGTTGTGTCTGGAACAGTGCGGACTCACCAGGGAACTAGCAGGGGAGCCATGGGATTAAAAACCATCCCAACTTGTGGACTTCTCTGCTTGCTGCTGGCCAGGATAGAGCCCAGCAAAGATGTGCTCCTGGCTGCCCACACACACTTGCAGTAGCTTCACTTTTATTACAACACCACAAAGAGCTGGCATAGCTCTTTGTTATTATCTTGTAATAACAAAGTTAGGAGTGATTTGAATCTTTTATTGCTTACTAATAGATAGTAATAGTGAATGATTAGTAAGAATTGTAGCTTGAAGTATGTGTACATTGCATGGGAGGGCCAGAACTTCCCTGGGATGTGAGGAATGGCCTGGCTGGATCCAACTGGGGCCTCTCTGTTGCTCAGAGATCCGCAGGGCTGGCGCTGGGCTGCAGCAGGAAGCTGTGCAGTCCTTGTGCAGGGAACTGCTGGAGCCCGAAGCAGGGAATGCCGGGAGCACCCTCGTGGTGAACACTTTGCCCTGGGAACGGACTGAGGTGATCTCCAGGGCTGGGCCAGCCGGAACAGAGACTTTAGGTATGTCCAACCCAAGGTAAGCCGTGTATCAGAACTTCCTGCAGGGGCAGAGACAGCTGACAAAGTAACACTGCCTCTCCCTGCCCCCTGGAGGGTTTACTGACTTGTCAGATTGCTCCTTGGGGCTTCAAGTTGTCCCTGACCTGTGGATGAAGAAAAGAAGGGTATGCAAGGAGGTGGTAGGACTGATGTGAGAGCAGCGGGGCAGCACAATGGGATTGGGGCAGATGTTGGAACAGAACCTCTTTGCTTTCCAGGTCTAGTGACAGCGCCCAGCATGGGCTATGCTGTAGTGAGGGAGCTGTTGCTGCCCCCTCAGCCTGTGGTAGTGAGGAAACGGGTAAGCACAACCTCAGATCCATGAACCCGGCATCAGGGGTTGACTAGGGAGAAATCCAGGGAATGCAGCCAGTCCGCACCCTGGATTTGCAACTGGGGCACCCAGTTCCTGCAGGTGTGGGTCTGGTAAATCAGTTTCTGTCCTTTCCCCCAAGGAGGATGGGTCCATTGCTATGGAGAATGGGGTGATTGCAGCCTGCCTGGATGTGATGGGGCACCTGATCTCCCTTCAGCTGCTGGACCCCCAGAGGTACATCTGTCACCCAGTTACTGGAATGGGCTCCTCAAACCTCTCTCAGGTTGCATTCTCACTGTGCACCCTCTCCACTGCCAGTTCTTACGCTGCTCTGCTCCACTTTGTTCCAGAGAGTCAGTCCCTGATGGCTGCTGTGCCAACCAGTTTGCGCTCTTTGATGATGTCCCCCTGTACTGGGATGCCTGGGATGTGATGGATTATCACTTGGAAACCAGGTAGAGGAGCAGCTCATGCAGCACATGGGGTTTGACTTTGCTCTGAGGTTCATGTCTCCCTGTCAGTCCTAGCTGCAACTAAAGCTGTAACAGAGCACTTGCTCTGCAGAAGTGAGTGCCTGCTGCGTGGGGGGCTGGACTGGGCTTTGGGAACCTGGATCTACCACCTCTGCCTTTATCCCTTCCTCTAGGAAGCCGGTGACAACACTGCTGAAGCCTCTGGAGGTCACCCTGGCTGGGGGCCTGCGGGGAAGTGTCACCTTCTCGCTGCAGATAGGGAAAAGCAGCACCTTGACCCAGGAGATCATCTTGGATGCCATGTGTCCCTACCTCCGCTTCCTGACCCAGGTTTGGCCAGTGACTGCGGTGGGATACAAACATTCTGCTGTGCAGGCCAGGGCCCTGGGAGCTGAACCTTGCGTCTCAGTCACGTTCCCCCTTCTGTTTGCTTCCCTGCAGCCCCTTCCTGCTTTAGGGGAAGGCACCCTAAGGGCTTGGGTCCTCGTGGGAAGAACCCACCAGTTCATCTGTATTCAGAGTCCAGTGGGGTTTTATTGCAGCTGGTGTGCCATGGGTGCGAGGTGGCTGCTGTGCACTGGGGAGGGATAGGAGCATCCTCTGCCTGTCAGCCCCTGTGGTGATGCCCTTCTGCTTATGCATGCAGGTTGAATGGAAGGAGGCTCACAAGTTCCTGAAGGTGGAGTTCCCTGTGCAGGTCCGGAGCACAAACGCCACCTACGAGATCCAGTTTGGGCACCTGCAGCGGCCAACGCACTGGAATACGTCCTGGGACTGGGCTCGATTCGAGGTGAAAGGGAGAACTGGCTCCAGGGCTGCTCCTGCTCCCACGCGGTAGCTCGGTGGGGAACATGCCCGTTGGTACCTCCTGCAGGTGTGGGCTCACAAGTGGCTGGATCTCTCCGAGCATGGCTTTGGGGTGGCTCTGCTGAATGACTGCAAGTACGGGGCATCGGCCCACGGCAACATCCTCAGCCTCTCGCTGTGAGTTAGGGCAGAGCTGCAGCAGTCACTTTGCCTTCTGAGGTGTCTCTTTGGAGGTCAAGGCAATGCAGATTACAGTCAGTAAGGGAATAGTCTGGTATTATCAAAGGGGCTGTCTGCCGTCTGAGAGCCTTTGGCTGACTTAATTACACAAAGATGCTATAATTCCTCTGAGTTATGCTCATAGATAATTCAGGAGGGATCACATCCACATCCGCACCAAGTAATTTTTCTGTTGCTGACATTCCCCGAGAGGGGAGGCTCAAGGTGAGGCAGGAACAGCAACGTTACAGTGCATACAAAGCTAGGGCAAACTGCACGTTTCAGTTTGACCCCATCAGCCACAAGTTTCACCGTAAAACACCCTTCAAATCCTTTAGCTTCTGGGGCTGTCCAGGGTCTGTTTGCTGGCGCCAGAAACAGCATGTTGGCTTCCACCTCAGGGCCCAGCCTTGACGTAGCAGGGGAGGCAACTGTCTTGCCGCAGCGCTCCCCTGGCGCTGCACTGTGTGTCACAGCCACCAGTGTCACCTTCTTGTCTTAGGTTGCGAGCACCCAAGTCCCCCGATGCCACAGCAGACATGGGCCACCACCAGTTCACCTACGCCGTAATGCCTCACTTGGGTGAGTGATGGGGGACACAGCGCGGAGGGTGCTCCCATGAGCCTCAGCCTGAGCACAGCTCTGCCTGCGCATGTTTAGAGGCTGGAGAGAGGTTCTTGCATTGCAGGTTCCTTCCAGGACGCTGGTGTGATCCAGCATGCCTACAGCTTGAACTTCCCCCTGCACACGGTGCCAGCCCGCTCTGCCCCGTGCCCGCCCTGGAGTGCCTTTTCTGTCAGCTCCCCTGCGGTCGTGCTGGAGACTGTGAAGCAGGCAGGTCCCCAGGGCAGGCATGGGGAGGGGAGAGGGGTTAAGCTCTTGGTGAGGAGCATGGCTTGCTCATCCCTGGCTGGCAGGGCCAGCTGATGGGAGCAGTGTTTGCATGTCCTGCGAGGGGAGGACAGGGGGTTAAGCACATGGCTGAGCTCCCGTCTGTCCCCCAAGGCTGAGGACAGGCGCGGAGCCGTGGTGGTCCGGCTGTACGAGGCACACGGCAGCACAGTCGTCGCTTGGCTGCAGACCTCGCTGCCCATCGAGGAGGCGATGCTGTAAGTCCACATTGCAAGTCTGGGGCATGGGTGGGGATGGGAGCGATGGCTTCAGCCTCACCTGCTGCTCTCTCCCCAGCTGTGACCTCCTGGAGCGGCCGGTGGCAGCTGAAAGCCTGCGGCTGGAGCAGCGGGGCCTGAGGCTCTCCTTCACCCCCTTCCGTGTGCTCTCCCTCCTCTTGGTCTTGAGGCAGTGAGTGACAGCATCCGTCATTCCTGTAGCAACTTGGACCAACGCCTTCAGCTCAGATCCCAGCCTGAGGCTCCCCCAATCCCAAGGAGGCAGCAGCAGCTCTAGGGAAGGGCAGATTCTCACCCTCGCTGCCCACACACAGCGCTCAAATACAACCCTGGCTTTCAGCCCAGGACACTTGTCCCATGCCTACCCAAGCGAGCTCCTCGCCAGCTGCAGTGTGGGTAAGGTGGTGGGACAGGCTGGCTGGCCCCACACAGGCGCTGCTCCGACCCCGGTGGGGCTGGGGAGAAGCAGCTTTCCAGTGTCTCAGCCTTCCTCTTGTCCAGACCCCTGTAGCAAGCACAAAGACATGTTAGAGTCATTCCCCTCTCCCTTCACCTGCCCCTTGCGCTGCCCTTGCAAAAGGGAGCATGAATAAATGGATTATGTGAAAACAAGCTCCAGCTTGTTTTCTTAACTGTTCTGATCTGCCTCCTCCCTGCTGTAGCTGCTGTTATCTGAGTGCCCTTCTCAGCAGCATCTCACTCCTGGCACCAGGGCGGCAGAGCTTACCTTTATTTCTGGAGGGATGAGGTGGAGGGGAAGCCTGCTCCAGCCCATGTGGGGAAGAGGTTGGACCCAGAGGGGGTATCCTTAGCACAAAAAGGCAGGCACAGGGATTTCTATACAAAATACTTTATTAGTCAGCTAAAAACAGTGGTTGAGGTGAGGAAGAGGCAAATCCATTCTTAGGCAAAGGGAAGGACCAGAGTCCAGCATGACTGGCCCATGGCCCTTACCCCTCTCAAATACCTGAGGGCAGCAGGAGGATGCTGAATAAATCAGCCCCAGCACCAAGCTCAGCTTCTCCATCCTGCAGTGGCAGATGCAGCAGTAGCAAGCGCGAGCGAACACAGAACAAGAGCAGCCCCAGCACTGAGCTCCTCAGCACTAACCCAGGCTCCCCTCGAGCTGCTCCTGTGGCTGCCAAAAGGCCCCTGGGGAAGGGGGCAGCACTCACAGTGCAGGGGCTGTGCCTGGAAGGGGGAGAGGGAAAGGAGAAGTCAGAGGGTGAGGGGTGCTCCAAAGCCTCGCTGGTGCCGCGGGGAACCAACCTCACCTCTGCCCCTGCGCGCTGAGCTCCGGCGCCTTTCAGCCTTGACCTGCGCCTCGGGTGCGGGCAGGGCCGGAGCAGCAGCCGCGTTCCTCCTCCTGCGAGCGCGTCCCTTCCTCGGCCCATCACCTGCCTCCTCTTCCTCCTCCTCGGCTGGCACCGGGGGTTTTGCTGCAGCCCTGGGGCACCGTCTCAAGGCACGTGGGGGGACCTGCACGGACACCGGAGCCAGAGCTTAACAGAACTGTGCTTGGACAGAAGGATGCTGAGAAACGCCAGGGAGGAGGGAGCTGCACTGGGAAACGACGAGCAGCCGGAGCACGGCACAAGGAACAGGACAGCACGAGCTTCTTACGTTGGGGGTCACGGCCTCGGGGTCTGACTCCACCTGAGCGCGCTTCTTGCGGGGTGCCTGCCCTGTGCGAGAAGATGGGACCAGGTCAGGTGTGTGAAGAGATGGGGCAGTGCCTGCACCTCAAGGGACCAACCTGGCAGGCAGTGATGGGGATGAAGGTGCAGGCATGGAAAACTATCCTGGAGCAGCTTTGCTCTGGGGCCAGGCTGAGAGAGCTGGGCTGGGTCAGCCTGGAGAAGGCTCCTTAAGGGGAGACCTTAGAGCAGCTCCAGTGCCTAAAGGGGCTGCAGGAAACCTGGAGAGGGGCTTTGGACAAGGGATGTAGGGACAGGACAAGGGGAATGGCTTTAACCTGCCAGAGGGGAGACTGAGATGAGCTCTTAGGCAGAAGCTCTTCCCTGTGAGGGTGCTGAGGCACTGGCACAGGGTGCCCAGAGAAGCTGTGGCTGCCCCATCCCTGGCAGTGCTCAAGGCCAGGTTGGATGGGGCTTGGAGCAAGCTGCTCTAGTGGAACTGGATGAGCTTTAAGTCCAGTTCCAACCCAAACCAATCTGGGATTCTATATCCTGCAGGTACAATGCTATGCCCAGACAGGTTGGTGTACTGGTAGGTAGGAAACCTTGATCCCAGCGCCAACAGCCATCATAAGCCTGTCAGCACCCAGAGAGGGCATTTGCTCCTGCCTTTGCCTTCTCAGCTTCCAGCTCTCCTGGGGCAAGAGCAGGTCCCATGGGGAGGAGAGAAGCCACTCACCTTTGGGAGCCATGGGGCCAGGCTCTCCCTGCAAGGAAGTGACAGAGCATTGGCCAGGGTGCACCATTCTGCAGGGTGCAGAATCTGTGCCCCTTCCCCATCTGGCAGCCAAGGCAGTGATGTGGAAACAGCCACGTTTCCCTGGGAGCCAGGGAAGCTGGACCTGCCCTGAGCCCTAGGAACTCTCTCATCAGCTCCTTCTGTAAGTCCCCACCTCAGCACCTCAGCCAGACACAGGCAGGAGGGAACGGGGCTGCCAAACCAACAGAGCCCCCATCCCTGCAATGCCCTGTGCTCCAGCCTGCCCACCATCCCTCAGGTCCTTGGCATCTCTATATCCAGCTGCCTGGCCACAAGGGAGACCCAGGGGGGTCTCAGGAAGCTGGTGTCCCCTTTGAGCAGTGGTCAGGGACACCCAGCCCCAGGCTGACCCCAGGCTCCCACCTGGAACCAGATGGTTCTGCCGTTGCGGTCGCGCAGAGAGCTCATGCCGGGCACCAGGTAACACTGCAGCCAGCTCTTGAACGCAGTGTAGTTATCCGGGTGATCCGCATCATAGAGATTTTTCTCTGGGAAGGGAGAGGGGGAAAGGACTGAAGCAGAGAGGAAGCAGTGACCACGTTGTTGGGTGCCGTCCAAAGCCTCCTCCATGGGAATGCCAGGCCCAGGGCTCCTGTCCTGGTGCCTCACCTGTCGCAATGACCTCCATGGGCACAGTGTGACACAGTTCCAGGATATCCGGGTTCTCCCTCATCAGCTTCAGCTTCTTGCTCAGTGTCAAGGAGGGATTCTGCAGGGGGGCAGAAGGGGAGGGGAGTCACTGCCAACAGCCAGATTCCCATCTCCTTTTGCCCTCACTCCACACTTGGTCCATCAGACTTCAAACTGCACATTAGGACATTCCCCGTGGCTACAAAGACATGGGAAGGGGCAATCACACAGGAACAGCAGCAGTTTGTACAAACAGCACTCAGGTCTTGTTTGCTGTTCTCTGCCTCAGTAAACCAGCCACTTCCCTCCCCCTAAGGCCACGAGATCAGCCATGGGTCCACTGCAGCCTTCCCCAGAGGCTTGAAGCTTGTAAAGTGTTTGTTTTCCCCTTCTCTTCCTTTTCACCCACCCCAGATACACCCGGAGGCTTCCTGACGGTGGCAGAGGCCAAGCACCAATGCAGCTCAGGGGCATGTGTCAGCCTGGCCACACGTGAGCATGAGCCGGACACGTGAGGTTATGGAGCTGCTCTGCTGCACTGGAGGGGCAGACGTGCCCAGACAGGGGCTGTTCGTGGCTAAGGAGCAGCCTGAGAAGAAGGATCCCATGCAGCAAACGCTGGAGTTGTGAAGGGAAAATGCCCATTGTTGGGATGGGAGAGACTCGGAGCAGCAAATCACCTCCCAACAGCGGTATGAGCTGGGGGTGCATGAGCTCTGCAGGGGCCAAGGGATGATGTTCTGCCCCACTGGAGCAAGGACCCAAACACAAACTGAAACTGGTCCCTGGACTGGAACAAGCCCAAAACAGCCAACCTGAACCACAGCTTCATGCCCAGCTAAGCCCAAAGCCAGGGCAGGGCAGGGCTGAGCCCAGGCTGGGGGCTGGCAGCAAACTGAGCCACCTCCACTGCTGCTGAGCCCAAACCCCAATGGGAAACGTTCTTCAGCTCAGTCCAGCTCCCCCACAGAAGGCAAGAGACTCCTGGTGCTGTCAAGATGTCCCAAAGGGCAGCAGGCAAAGAAATCCCAGCCTCTGGCTGGAAACCTGCCCCTTTCTGAGGGTGTTCCTCACCTTCCTCCTCCTCTCCTGCTCCTTCAGGGCCTCCAGCACAGTCCGAGCCTTTTCAAAAGGAGGGATCTTCAACCTGAGAGTTACAGAATCCCAGACTGGTTTGGGTTGCAGGGATCTTAAAGCTCATCCAGCTCCAATCCCTGCCACGGGCAGGGACACCTTCCACTAGAGCAGCTTGCTCCAAGCCCCTGTGTCCAACCTGGCCTTGAACATTGCCAAGGATGGGGCAGCCACAGCTTCTCTGGGCACCCTGTGCCAGCGCCTCAGCACCCTCACAGGGAAGAGCTTCTGGCTAAGAGCTCATCTCAGTCTCCCCTCTGGCAGGTTAAAGCCATTCCCCTTGTCCTGTCCCTACAAGCTCTTGTCCAAAGCCCCTCCCCAGAGGACTTCAGCTCTCAGTTCTGGCACTTGTCCCTGTCTACCAGGTGAGAAGCCACCAATAAAACTCTGCCAAACTCCTGCAGCCCAAGCCTCTCACCCCCCCCTTACCTGTACAGGATCTCGGCACGGAGATAATTCCCAATTCCATTGAAAAACTTCTGGTTTAAGAGGGCCTCGCAGATGGGCTTGTCAAAAGCTCTGTCATCTAGGTTCTCCAGCACGTTTTCCCTGTGGGAGAGTGCATCAGGGCACTCACCTCAGCTGAAGCTGGGCTGGGGGCTCTCCCCATGTCTGGTGGATGCTCACCTGAAGGCCTGGTACTCGGAGAGGACGCAGGGCCCGCGGCCCTCCTGCCAGGCGTCCCCCAGGCGCCACGACCCGAAGCGACGGGCATCGACAAAGCAGAGGACGTGTGGGGGACTGTCGCGGGTGCGGAACCGGAGGTGCGCATGGCGCGGGATATCAGCGGCGGAGCACAGCCGGAACGAGCCCGACATGCCGAAGCGGAAAACCAGCTCCTGGGGGGCACCGGCGAAGCCCAGCGGGGTCAGTGTCAGGCGCAGCTCCTTGCCCCGGGCGGCGGCAGAGATGCGGTAAGCCTCGCTACTGAACGGCACCTCCGGGCCCCTGCCCACCGCCGAGCGCTCCACGCCGCCCGAGAACACCAGGGCGCCGCACGCCCGGTTGATGTAGCGCCCGGCCAAGTGCAGCTCCGGGCACTCGGGCATGGCCGCGGCACCGGACACACCGCGGCAGAGGCACCGGAGAGACCGGAGGCACCACCCCTGGCGACACGCCCACAACCATGCCCCGCCCCTCGCTCCCCATTGGCTGCACGGCCCGCGATGCACACAGGGAGTTGTAGTCCAGTCTCGCCGCCCATGCAACGGGCCGCGATGCATGTCGGGAGTTGTAGTCCACCGGAGGAACCCGCACAACGCATACGCGTCCGTCCGTCACCGACACCTTTATTGGGGCTGGCTCCCGAGCGCACCAGGACCTCCCGCCACCGCCGCCCGGCTCAGCTCAGCGCGCTCATCAGCGCCTGCGCCTGCTTCAGCTCTGCAGAGACACGGAGCGGGCCATGGGGGAGCTGCTCCGGCCCTACTGTGTCCCCTCACCCCCATTGCCACCTCCCCTCCTGCGGCCTCACCTGCCAGCAGCACCCGGAACTTGTCGGCCGACACGGCCATGGGCACGGCCACTGTGCTCCCTCGCTGCCCCTCCCGCACGGTGAACGTCAAGTGCACGAGGGGCTCATGGACCTCCTGCAGCTCACTGGAGCTGAGGGTGTAATCCACGCGCCAGCACACCGAGCCCAGCTGGCTCACTGGGGCAGGCAATGGGGCAGCATCAGACACAAACACATCAGACACATACCCTCAAAACCCCACCCCTGAGACCCAACATTCCCCCCCCAGATCAAACACCCTCCCCTAGACCCAGTACATCCCCCTGAGAACCACGGCCACACTCACGTCTCAGGCTGGCGGCCCTCAGGCTGTCCTGGAGGGAGCTCTGCTTCTCCTCGTAGGAGCGGCACAGCCCACTGGCGTGTTCTGCCAAGGCACAACGAAACTGTCTGATAGCACCAACCCCACCACGGTGACACCCCCAGGGTCACCCCTACCTTTGGGTAGCCCCAGCTGCTGCAGCTCACTGGAGAGGGACTCGCTGTCCACACCGTGCTTGGCAGCACTAGAGAGGATGAAACCGAGGACGGCGATGGTGGCCTTCACGTCTCCCGACTCTGCGCAGGGAAGGGTCAGCTCTGCAGCCCCAGCCACATCACTGTCCATCCCCAGGGAGGGAGCTGCAGTAGGGGCCAGGGCAGCAGCGCTCACCTAACTTGGCATCCGAGGTCAGCTTCAGGATCTTCTCATACTGTGGGAGAGCAGCATGTGAGGCAATCATAGTGAGCACCAGGTACCGCACAGCACCGCAGCCACCACCAGCAATCATACAATCACAGTGGTTTGGTTGAAAAGGACCTTAAAGCTCATCCAGTTCCAACCCCCCGCCACGGGCAGGGACACCTTCCACAAGAATGGATGGGTACCTCAGGAATACAATTCCATATGCTAGTAGAATCCTCACCTTAGTATTACTCCTCACTACCCAAGTTACTACTGGTAGTACTGGCCGGCAGCACCCACCACAGAGTTGTTATTTGGAGCAAGCAGATTAGTGGTGTCTCCCCATCACTCACCTCCATGCTACCGCCCAGCAAGTCCCGCAGCACTTGGGCACAGATCAGCTTCAGCTTCACCGAAGACTGCGGGAGGAGGAAGAGAAGGAGAAGAGGGGTGAACACCGGGCTCGGCGGGACGGGAGCGGGCAGAGGCTGGGGGAGGTGGGCACTTAACGATTTTGGCCAGGGTGCTGATCTCGGCCAGGACCCAGTCCGGGCAGTCCAGGTCCCCGCAGAAACGGAACCGCTACGGAAGGAAAGTGCAGTCAGAGCCCGCCGCGGCTTCACCGCACCCCACAGCTCTCCTCCGGCCCCCAACCCCACCATATCGCCGGCAGCACCGCGGATCCCGCCTCCACGACCCGGAACCGCTCCCGCGGAGGAGGAGGAAAGCCGCGCGCTCGGCCCGCCCCACCCCGCGTGCTGCGGGGAGGAGCCGTCAGCGGCTGCCGCAAGCTCGGGTGAGGGACGTTTGGGAGCGTGGCCGGGGATGGCCCTGCAGCCCCGCAGCATCGGTACAGCCCCTGCCCCGCGGGGTACTGTGGATTAAAGGGCTGAGGAAACGCGTCCCTAATGGGGCTGGGGCGAGGGAATCGAGTGCTGGGTGCTGCCCGTCGCCTCCACAGGCGCAGCACTCCACTGCTGGGGGCTGTCAGGAACAGCAAGGAGAAGCTTTGGGGTTTTGCCACCCAAAAGCGCCCTTTTCCCCGCCTCTGGAGGCAGGAAGCAGCTCTACAGACAGGCACTCGCTGCCGGGAGCAGTTTCAGGAGTTATTCTGTAGTCACAGGTCAGCCCGTGCTGGGGGTCTCCACAGCAGGCACGGGGCAGAGCTGGCCACAACCTGATCGGGGGGTGCTGGGCCCGTGGGAGGGATGCTCCGGAGCTGTGGGGAGCTCCCTGCTCCTCTCCCAAGGGGGGAGAGCGGCTCCCGCTGAGCTTCCCTCTGAGCTGCTGGACACGGGACCTGCTTTGTGGGGAAAAGCCGGCTGCGTTCCCGGACCTGGGAACATCAGCGCCGAAGCAGGAACCTGCCTCTCTATTCCAGCTTCAGCCAAGATCCCAGCCCCAGGAGATCCGAGCCCTGAGAGATTTCAGCTCCTTCCCACAAGCTTTATATTCCAGCTGCAGCAGTTTCATTCCAGCCCAGCTCTGTCATGTCTTAGCTCTGACTCTATATTCCAGCCTCAGACGAGATCCCAGCCGCGAGTACTTTAGGTAGTTTCCACAAGCTTTATTCCCATCCCCATACTCAGTTATTCAGTGCCAGCTCTGCCTCAGGTCAGCTCCAGCCCAACTGCATCCAGTTCATCCCAAGCCTCTATCCTGGCTCCAGCCCTGCGGCTGCCTCCGCCCGGCAGCGGCAGCGCTGGGCTTTGGGCAAAGCAGGAAACCAGCGCCCGGAAGCTGCGCCTCAGCGGGGGCTGCCGCGCCTGGGCCCCGCCTCACCCCGGCTGGCCCTCGGTGCGGCGGCTCAGTTCCGAGCAAGCTCCCCAGCACCGCCCTCAAGCCCTGCTCGGGGCTGAAACCGCCCCCCGGTGCCACCGCCCCCCAGACAGCGCCCAGCCCAGGGGGAGCGCCGAAGCACGGATACACCTCAGCACCCAGATCGCTCCGTACACACCGTGCGAGGCGGCAACACACAGCTCAACAGCTTTATTACTGACCCCACCCGGCGCTGTACATCGCTCCCCACCCCGAACCGCTTCCACCTGCCGCCTTGTACACTACCCGCGGCAAGAAAGCTGACACGCTGACACACATCACACACACACTCCACAATCGCCTTCCTCAGCGCTCGCCTTTTATACTCCGCACCACCCCTTCCTGCCTTGCCCAGCCAATCACGCCCCGCTCCTTCCCGCCCCGCCCGCTTCAGACCCGCCCGTCCCCGCTCCGCCCGATCCCGGCCCGCCCCTTCAATCCGGCTCCCCCACTCCCGGTCCCCTCGCACATCCGCGGGGCCGCAGTGGGTGCAGAGTTCCGGGGAGGACGAGCGGGCGCTCCGCAGAGAGGCCGCTCCCGGCTCCCGTTCAAACCCCCAGAGCCGGGAAGCGCCGCAGGAAAGGGGCGAGCTGAGATTGAGTGGAGCAGAGAGGAGGCGGGGCCGGATTGAAGGGGCAGGCCGGGATTGGGCGAAGCGGGGACGGGCGGGTCTGAAGGAGGACGGGGCGGTATGGGTGGAGAGGAGACGGGAGAGGCGGGAAGCGGAGAGGCGTGATTGGCTGGGCAGGGCGGGGCCGAGGCTATAAAAGGCGAACGCTGAGGGGGCGGAGGCTCAAGGGAGGGGCGGTGATCGCGAGACGCGGAAGGCGGAGCTGGTGGCCGTGGAGTGCCGGTGAGCGGAGCTGGGCCAGGGCTTAGTGTCCGGGTGGGGTGCGAGGCGGCGGCGGCGGCGGCCCGAGGGGATCGCGGCCTTGGGGGGGAGGGGGGCGATGCACCCCGGGCGGGCAGGGTCGATAATAAAGCTGTTGCTGTTGATCTGTGGTGTGTACGTGGTGTGTACGGAGCAGCCTTGGCGCTGAGGTGGAGCAGGGTCGCTCTCTGGCGGGGCTGCCATCCCCCATCCCCGGCGCCTCCCGCCGGGCCGGGGGCTGTCGGCGGCGCCCACCCGATGCTGGGCTGGTGCTGCCTGCGAGCGGTGCCAGCCCCCAAGCGAAGCCTGGGGGCGGAGCCCGGAGCCGGGCCGCGGCACCGGGGGCCGGCCGGGGTGGGGCAGCCCTGGGTGCGGCGCAGCGCCCCGGTGCTGGTCTCTCGCCTCGCCCAAAGCCCAGCGCTGCCGCGGCCGAGGTACCCGCGGGGCTGGAGCTGGGATAACGGCTCGGGATGAGTTGGATGCAGAGGGGTTGGAACTGACGTGAGACAGAGCTGGCATCAATCACTGGGCATGGTGTAGGGAACGAAGCATGCAGGAATGCGCTGAAATCACTCGGACTAAATAACTGTACCACTGAGCAGAAAAAAAAAAACATTGGAACTGGGAGCAGGGCTGGAACGGGGATACAGAGCTGGGCTGTAATGAACTTGCTGGAGCTGGAAAATAAAGCTTGTGGGAATGAGCTGAAATCACTGAGGACTGGGGTCTTGGCTGGGGCTGGGATACAGAGCCACAGCTGGAATGGAGCTGCTGGAGCAGGAAAATGAAGCTTGTGGGAATGAGCTGAAACACTGATTGAGGGGCTGGACCTGGATAAATCCCATAGGACTGAGCTGAACTAGAGACACTGGGTTGGAGCTGGGATCTTGTGGAGGTGGGCTGGAACAGTGACTCTGGATCCAGAGCTGAACCTCCACAGGGGCAGATCTGGAATGAAAGCACTAGGGCTGGAAAATAAAGCTTGTGGGAATGAGCTGAAGTCACTGCAGGCTGGGATAAGGCAGAGCTGGGTTGGAATGAATCTGGAGCTTATAAAGCTTGTGGGAATGAGCTGAAAACACGGAGTGCAGGGCTGAACATTTATAAATCAGGTAGGACTGAGCTGAACAAGAGACACTGGGTTGGAGGTGGGAACTGAAGCCAGGCAGGAATAGACTTGGGATCCAGAGCTGAGACTCCACAGAGGAAGATCCGGAATGAAAGCAATGGAGCTGGAACATAAAGCTTGTGGGAATGAGCTGAAATCACTGAAAGCTGGGATCTTGGCTGGAGCTGGGATAAGACAGAGCTGGGCTGGAATGAACCTCCCGGAGCTGGAAAATAAGGCTTGTGGGAATGAGCAAAAAACACTGGGACTTGACCTGGATAAACCCCCTAGGACTGAGCTGAACTAGAGACACTGGGTTGGAACTTGGATCTCATGGAGCCAGGCTGGAATAGAGACTGGATCCAGACTGAGCCTTTGCAGCAATAGATCTGGAATGAAAGTCCTAGAGCTGGAAAATAAAGCCTGTGGGGATGAGCTGAAAAACTGAGGGCTTGTATCTCCTTAGACTGGGATCTTGGATGGGCCTGGGAGAGCCAGGGCTGGAATGAATGTGCTGGAGGTGGAAAATAAAGCTTGTGGGAATGAGCTTGAAATCACTGATTGCAGGGCTGGACCTGGATAAATCCCACAGGACTGGGCTGAACTAGAGACACTGGGTTGGAGCTGGGATCTTGTGGAGCCAGGCTGGAATAGAGACTCTGGATCCAGAGCTGAGACTCCACAGAGGAAGATCCAGAATGAAAACACTGGAGCTGGAACATAAAGCTTGTAGGAATAAGCTGAAATCACTGAAGGCTGGGATCTTGGCTGGAGCTGGGATAAGACAGAGCTGGGCTGGAATGAACCTCCTGGAGCTGGAAAATAAGGCTTGTGGGAATGAACTGAAATTACTGAGGCCTAGGATCTCAACTCTGGCTGAGGTCTCCTGGGATTGGGATCTTGGCTGAGTTTGGAAGACAGATCTAGGGCAGGAATGAACCAACTGGGGCTGGAGAATAAAGCTTGTTGGGATGAGCTGAAATCACTGGGGAGCTGGGATCTTGGCTGGAGATGGGATCTTAGCTGGAGCTGGGATAAGGCAGAGCTGGGCTGGAATGAACCTGGAGCTGGAAAATAAAGCTTGTGGGAATGAGCTCAACTCACTGAGGGCTGGGGTCTTGGAGGGGCTTGGAAGAGAGAGCCAGGGCTGGAATAAATGTGCTGGAGCTGGAAAATAAAGCTTGTGGAAATCACTGTGGGCTGGGATCTCCTGGAACTGGGGTATTGCCTGGAGCCGGAGGTGGGATCTTAGCTGGAGCTGAGCTAAGACAGAGTTGGGCTAGAATGAATCCCCTGAAGCTGGAAAATAAAGCTTGTGGGAATGAGCTGAAACACTGAGTGGGAGGCTGGACCTTGATGCATCCCATAGGACTGAGCTGAACTAGAGACACTGGGTTGGAGCTGGGATCTCATGGATCTGGGCAGGAACAGAGACTCTGGATCCAGAGCTGAGCCTCCACAGGGGCAGATCTGGAATGAAAGCACTGGGGCTGGAGAACATAGCTTGTGGGAATGAGCTGAAGTCACTGCGGGCTGGGATACAGAGCCAGAGCTGGAATGACGCTGCTGGAGCTGGAAAATAAAGCTTGTTGGAATAAGCTGAAAACATTGAGGGCTGGGATGGTAGCTCCTGGGCATGGGCTGGTATAGAGAGCTGGAGCCAGATCCAGTACATCACAGAACCAAGGCTGAAATGAAAGCATTGGGGCTGGAAAGTACAGCTTGTAGGAATGAACTGAAATCACTGAGGGCAGGGATACAGATCCAGGCTGGAATGCACCTGCTGGAGCTGGAAAATAAGCTGATGGGAAAGAGCCAAAAATCACAAAATCCTGGGATCTCCTGCGGTTGGCCTGGAATAGAGACCTGGAGCCAGACCCAACATGTCGCAGAGCCAAGGCTGCAATGAGAGTGCTGGAGCTGGAAAATAAAGTTTGTGGGAATGAGCTGAAATCACACAGAGCTGAAATAAAACCCTGTAGGGCTGGGCTGGAATAGGCACTTCAGGGCTGCAAGTGACCTGGAGCAGAGCAGGCGCTGAAACACCGAGTGGGGCTGGCAATAAAGCTTGTGGGGCAGAGCTGCAACAATGACCCTGGGGCTAGGATCTACTGGACCTGGAATAGAGATCTCGGGGTCAGAGCCGGGGCTGGAATAACCCCTCGGGGTCAAGCTGAAGCCGCGGTGCGATCCCGTCTGCCACCTCCGGGCACAGCAGCCGGTTTCTGTCCTCCAGCAGTTCCTTCTCTATCCCCACCATTACCATTGGGAAGCAGCAGCAGGTTCCTGCCCCGGCGCTGATGTTCCCAGGTCCGGGAACGCAGCCGGTTTTTCCCCACAAAGCAGGTCCCGTGTCCAGCAGCTCAGAGGGAAGCTCAGAGGGAGCCGCTCTCCCCCCTTGGGAGAGGAGCGGGGAGCTCCCCACAGCCCCGGAGCATCCCTCCCACGGGCCCAGCACCCCCCGATCAGGTTGTGGCCAGCTCTGCCCCGTGCCTGCTGTGGAGACCCCCAGCACGGGCTGACCTGTGACTACAGAATAACTCCTGAAACTGCTCCCGGCAGCGAGTGCCTGTCTGTAGAGCTGCTTCCTGCCTCCAGAGGCGGGGAAAAGGGCGCTTTTGGGTGGCAAAACCCCAAAGCTTCTCCTTGCCGTTCCTGACAGCCCCCAGCAGTGGAGTGCTGCGCCTGTTGAGGCAACGGGCAGCACCCAGCCCCATTAGGGACACGTTTCCTCACCCTTCAACCCAATCGCTAGGGCCTGGCAAGGCAGAGGCTGCAGCAAACCCAGCCTGAAAGCAGAGCCCCTGCACCACTGCCTTTGGCATTTTATAAACAGTTTAATAAAGTTCAGCATACAGATTTCTTCCTCTATCCACCTGAGACTGCATTCATCAGGGAGCAGGGATGGCTTCTTGGCGTCTCTCCCCCCATAGCTGCTCCTCAGGCTCTCCCATCAGCTGCGTCTCCACTCCTTAGGCAGAGTAACTGTGTGAATATGGCTGAGCATCCCCCAGTGCCCTGTAGGGAGAGGGGAGAAGCTGTTCCATCAAGGGCAGGGGGGAGATCTCCATCACCACAGGGCTTCTGCAAACCCTCAGGTACATCAGGGACCTGCCGTAACATCAGCTGCACCTCAAGGCTCCAGCTCTGCAGCACAGGAGCTCAATTCAAGGGTCTAGAAGCCACTTGCCTGCTCAGAGGATGCCCAGAAGCCTTGCTTATCCATTTCCAGGGTCTGGATCCCTGCTTCAGTGTCTCTTCTGTCCCAGAGGGGTGCCACATGCCGCCACCATCCCAGCCTCTTGCTCCTCAAGCACTGGGGAGGAGAGCACAGGGGCTGCAGCCATGCTTGACTCCACAGTGGTCCCTTTGCTCAGAGACCAGGGCTGCTTCACCATGGTTTGATCCTGCCCCCCACAACACAGACACAGCCCTTACCAGCCTCAAGATGACTGGAACAGTGATGATGATGAGGCCACACACCACCATGATGGCCACACCATACTCTGGGAAGCCCGGCTCAGGCAGGCGCGGCTCCATGGTGTCCTCTGGAGCAGAAAACAAGGAGTTGGATCAGTGGGTGGAATACCGGGTTATCACAGGACACAGGGCAATAACACCCATGTGACACCGTGCAGGAGGTGACCCTTCCCTCTTGTCCTCTGCCAGCCTGCAGCAGACGGCACATCGGAGACAGGGATGAGGGCACAGGTGGTGCTGCCAGAATGGCACTTTCAAATCAGCCCTTGCAAGCTGGTCACCTCGCCAGCCAGGAGGTGTCACCCTCCCCTCGCCAGAAGGACCTGGATCTAGCTGGCTGTGGATCCACTCTGCTCACCCTGCATGGAGCCCCAGGCTTCTCTACCCATGCCCCAAATGGATGCTTACCTCCCACAGCAAGGGAATACGGATCCACCTGGAAGTCTGAACCAGCCAAAGCCTTGTTTGATCCAACTGAGAGCACAAGCTCCTCCAACACTTCCAGGCTGGTTGGAGCTGGGTGCTGGAAGACCAAGTCCCCACGGCAGATCAAGGAGCCAGGCCTGTAGGTTGAGGTGAGAAGAGCTCCAGCAGCCACCAGTCCCATTATGACACCACACACCCCACCCCCCCCCCCCCCCCCCCCTGTGTTGCTCAGGGAGGCGCTGGGTCTGAATCTGCTCTTTGGGATGGAAGGAACACCCCTGAAGGTGCCTGCTGCTGCAGGCCCTTGTGCAGCAGAGATAACATCCAACAGCCATGACCTGGTGGCTGAGGTCTGTGGGGAGACTTCCCCAGCCCTGCCCCAGCAGAGCCTCTGATCCCACTCACAGGAATTCTCTTATCAGCACTTGCAGGAAGCTCCTGTGGTCCCTCAGGCCTCGTGCCACCTGGAAGAGAGGTTTGCGCTCAGCTCCTCACCAGCCTTTGAGAGGTTTCCCCTGGCCAGATCTCTGCTTCCACCTTCCCAGGGAAGGAGAAGATTCCCAGCACTGGACAAGGTGCTGGGGCATCTGGTCTGGGTCATGCTTTGCTTAGAAAGGTCAGACCAGATGATCCTTGAGGTTCCTTCCAATGGGATTCTATGATCGACAATGGAGCTGGGTCAGTCACCACAGCAGGAGCACAGGGCAGCTGTGGTCCTGCAGCCCCTCCAGATGTAGTATGGTGCGCTGAACCACCATCAGCAGAGGTGTCAGCACCCTGAGAGTGAAGCTTCAGTGCCCTCCTTCAGCAGGCATCAGTGCAGCACTGGAGATGTGGATCTGGTTCAGACAACCCCACAGAAGTCCCTCCTCATCCCATGATCCTCACCACCCTCAAGGACCCTGATCCGCTCCCACCAGCCATTCCTACCGCATCCCCAATGCCTGTGCTGAGCTCCTGGTGCTCTGCAGAGAGTGGATCCAGGAGATCCTTGCTAAAGCGTCTGTTGGTGACGAGGAGGGAGAGTGGGTACAGCTGGAGGTGAAGCCTGGCTCCTGGGGAGGCAAGAGAGGGCTGGTGGGTGAGCAGAGCCAGCACTGAGCCCCACCAGCACGCAGGGGCTGTCCTCACCCTCCAGCGAGAGCGAGGTCAGGTCCACAGGGCAGGTTCTCAGAGCTGTCAGGGCTTGCAGAGCCTCCAGAACATCCGCATGGACGATGGTGTCAAGGTAAACGTCCCCAGTGAGCTCCAGGTCCCCACTGTGGTTTCTAGCAGAAGAAGGGCTCTAAGCAAGGCAGAAAGGCAGAACAGGCTCCCCAGGCACACCCTGGCTGGTCCTGGTCTTCTCAGCCCAAAGAAGAGGCCCAGGGTATTGCCACCAGCCCCACATCACCCTCCCGAGCTCCCTAGTGCAGCACAGCTCATCCTTTCCACCCTTGCAGCATGGCTAATGCCACAGAGAGCACAAAGAGCAGCGAAGGACGTTCAATGAAGAGCTTCGGGCAGCTGTGCCCCGTACCTGAGCTGGGCGACAGTGAAGTTCCTCACACGGTAGAGGGCACTAAGAGACTCAGCCACCTGGATGAAGAGGAAACAACTCGCTCCCTGCCCCGGCTTTAGGACACGCTGTCCTGTGGCGCAGGCAGCAGCCAGCCTTGGCCCATCCTCCCAGCATCACCTTAGGGAAGAGCCCCCAAGGCTCACCATACCTTGCTGATCAGCCCCTCCACGGGGTCTGTCCTGCTCCTGCCAGGCTGGAGGACAGTGAAGGAGATGGACAGCTTCTCCGGGGCCAGGTTCTCCAGGGTGAACCCTACAAGAGTTCAGACAGTTACACTCATACCTGTTCCTTCACCATCCTTGTGAGCTATCAGTCTTGAGCATCCTCTGCACTGAAAGCAGAGGCCAGCAGGGCAGGATGAGGTGCCTCATTCCGGGTGAGGATGAGTAGCTTTAGTGGTAGGAAGGGCTTGGGAGGACAGGACAGGAGAAGCAGGTTGAGGAGAGAAGCCATAGGGTTTAGCAGAAACACTGGTCCCCACAGGTCCAACTGCTGCACATGTTGCCTCCAGCAGCCTTAACACTACAGGGCTCTGCATGGGTTGGGATGTTCAGGCTTAACCATCACTTAACTCCAGACTGGGCAGGTTCTGGCTTTGACAGAGTTACAGGGATGACACTGACAGCAGCAGCTCCGCTCTGGGAAGGTCTCCATTGCTTACCACCGGACTGGACAGACCATGGCTCCAGCCTCCAGCTGAAGGAGCTCCTTCCCCTGCTCGCCTCTGTGACCATGGTGCGGATGAGGTGGGAGCTGGTGGGAGCAGGAGCATCCCCCCGGAACAGAGCCTGCCCTCGCACCACCACTGAGCCGTTCCTGCAGGGAGAGCAGACCATGGGCAGCTCAGAACCCCCATCCCCACATTAACACCCACCCAAAGTCAGGACTAGGGTGGAGCTTCAGTCACTTCCAGACAGGGATCCCTTGGGATGATGCGCCTGTGGAGGGAGTGCAGCCCCTCACAAGAGCATTTCACTGAGGAAACCCTTCCCACCAAGCCAAAGCCACCCCTCTCCATGTTGCTACTCACATAAACTCAAGGACTTTTGCCTGCAGGAAGGTCTCATAAACAGACAGCATCTGGTTTAGCTGAAAGAGAGAAGCACACGGTAATCGAGCAGCTTCTACAAGCTCTGCCATGGGAAGGGGTATTCCAGGTCTCCGGGGATGGTCCTGGCTGAGCTGGCATAGCCAGGGCTCCATCAGCATAGAGACAGCGGCCAGGAGGGGACACCCCAGCACCACCAGTGTGCAACAGCCCCGCTGGCTGCCCAAGTCCCACCTCAAACCAGGAACCCCATCCAGCTCCAGTGCTGGGATTTACTTTGCTCCATGGTGGAGACAGCCTGCAGGCTCCTCATCCCAGCAGTAGCTCCTCAGCTGCACCCTCTGCACCCAGAAGTACCAGCATCCACACCAGCCAACTCCTGCACTCACCATCAGCATTATTTCCTCCTCCAGGAGCCTGTAGCTCTCTGAAGCGCTGCTGCTCAGAGCTTCCGTGTAAGTGACATCCAAGAGCCGGAACTGCAAGGGCAGCACATGAGCAGAAGAGGGGAGCCCGGAGGGATGGGATGGAGCCAGAGAGCCAGGTTTGCCCATGGGCATCAGCTCATATGCAGGGAGATGCTCTGTGGCTGTAGAGGATTGCTGGGAGGTGGCAGAGTGCCTGGACACAGGCTGAGCACCACAGGGCATGGGCTGGCAGCTGACTCCATGCACAGCTCTGGTAGAAGCCAGAGGGTAGGATGGGGATGGGAACATGGTGCCAGCGTGGTACACAGCATCAGAGCCATGCTTCGGAGTGGGCAGCTTGGAGCCTGGGCTGGCACTGGGGGGTGCTGGAGCTCCTGCTGGTGCAGCAGCAGGTCCTGTTGATGCTGTGCGGGGCTCGTTGTGCCCAGCTCCTGCCACCGTTCCAGGCAGAGCGCTCATCTCTGCCCCCGTTGTGGCCTCATGGTGCTGCCCTGCAGAGGGTCCATCCACAGATGCTGATGTGAGGAAGGGATCTGGATGCAGATATGGTCCCTGTGCAGGTGGGGGGGGGGAGGCCACCACAGCAGCTCCATGCCTGTGGGGGGCCTTGGTCACTCCAGGCTCTGTGGTGGCATCAGGGGCTGCTGCTGTGCTCACCCCAGTCACAGAGGGACCCACTGCATCAGGAGCCGTGGTCCAAGCTGGGGAAGTGTGGGCTCCGGTGGGTGCCAGGGGCTGCTGTGCAGGGGACAAAGATGGGTCACTCGCTTTCCCCAAGGCGACAGCAGGTCTCACAGGCTCCACTGTAGAAAGGGAAGGAGCCAGCACTTGTGGGTGGGTGACCCCATGAGCCAGCGCAGCACTGGGAAAGGACGCCAGGACAGTGCCCGTAAACACAGACCCATTTCCTGCAGCCTTGGCCAAGACGTCCATCAGCAGAGCAGCTTCTCCATGCAGGAAGGTGCCAGTAGTCTGTGTGTCCCAGAGCACCTCAGGCGTCACAGCAGAGGGGACCCACTCAGTGCCAGGATGAGTGGTGGAGGAGATGGACATCCCTCCTGTTGGGGGAGCTGAGGGTAGCGGAGGAGCAGCTGTGTGGTCCTCACCCATACCAAGCTCAGGGCTTGGCCTCACCTCTCCCTTCTGCCCATTGCAGCTCCTTGTTGTAGCGATAGAAGCTCCATTGGCTGTAGACTGAGGAGATGTAGGCCTGCTGCTGGGAGCCCAGGGAGGCAAGGTGCTGGCGGTGACCACAGCAGGAAGCTCAGAGCTCACAGCCAGGCTCAGATCTGCTCTGCGGGGCACAGTCCAAGGGTCAGGGGATGCCCCATGGGCTGGTGTCCAGTCACCTCTGTGCTCCTCCATCAAGCTGTGGCTCTCAGAGGGGATTTCTGCCACTGTCCACACTGATCCTGCGCTGTCCTCAGAGCTCCTCTCAGGGTGCCAGGGCTCTGCTGTGCCCACAGCCTGCCCAAGACCATGGGCAGAGGTCACTGCATTGTGTGAGCCTGGTTCTGTGCCACGGGGACTTCCTGCAGCTGAGCCATGCTGGGAGCCAGGGCTGGGCTCACCCATGGGCTGGAGGAGCTCAGCAGAGGTATCAGGCACCCCTGTACCAAGCCACTGCGCAGGGGACAGTGTCACAGCCACTGCTGTGCCCAATGCAAGTCCTTCCTGGTTTCTGGGTCCGGGCTGTCTCAGCAGCAAGGTCTGAGCAGTCAGGGTCCCCTGGCTCCGTCCCTCAGCATCCACGCCAGGGGTCAGGCTCCGTCCCTCAGCATCCACGCCAGGGGTCAGGCTCCGTCCCTCAGCATCCACGCCAGGGGTCACATCTCCTTTGACCCCTAGGGTGCCCACCGAACCCATCAGCACCCTCCCATGCTGCTGCGCCTTTGGCTCTTTGAGCAGGTCCCCACGTGTTACCATCAGATCACCACTAGTCTCTCTCTGGGAGCCTCGCGAGTCAGGCCAAGCATGGGACAGTGCCAGGGATCCCGGCAGGGCAGCCAGAGACCCCAGGCCATAGGGGAGGGCAGTGGCAGACAGGCAGATGCCCAGCACCAGGAAGGCTTTGCACCGCAGCCCACAGGCAGCAGCAGCCACATGAGCAGCAGGAGCCACAGCCCCTTCCCTCTCAGCACAGGGTGTGGGTTTTGGCTGCAGGGCAGTCACGTCCATGGGGTCTGGGGGTCCTACTCTGCTCAGCTCAGGAGAGGCCATGGGGAGAGCCCAGCTGTGGAGAGACACGGGGGGGCTTTAAGCTGGGTCCAACCAAGCTGTCCCCCCACCAGTGACAATCCCACACCAGAGCCAGGGACATGATGCCCCTCATCAAACACCTCACTGGTCTCCAGCAGCACTGAGCAGCTTCCCCAGCTCAGGGAGCTCTGTGCAAAGGCTCAGCATTGCCCAGGAAGGCTCCTGGTGCAGAGCAGGGATGTAACCAACCTTGGGCTTAGCCATTACCCACCCCAAACACCCATCACATCCATGATAACCTCACCAAGGGTAGCAGAATCCCCCACCCCAATAGCACTCCTTACCTGGCAGCACCCAAGGAGGAGAGAGCACTAAGCCCCCAGACCAGCCCTGTGCTTTTATCCCTTTGCCAAGGCTGATGGTAGCTTCATTCCAGCTGCTCCAAATTCACACCCAAGCTCACTTGCACTGCCCCAGGTGAAGCTCTTTCCCTCTGGATGGGTCCCAGCTTCCCTCTGCTCCTCATTAAGCCCTCGGCACGTTGTGTCCCAAGCACCAGCCTGTGGATGTCTCCTATAATCTCATATTCCCCTGCCAGGCTGGAGTGATTTGGGTTGGAAACGTGGCTGGGGGTGCCTGGCTCTCAGGACCAGGCAGATTTCATGCTCCTTATGGAGGTTCATAAGGGACAGGGACCCCAGGGGACTGCTGCCATCCCTGCTGCACCCCACAGCTCTCCTGACCAACTTGTGATGCAGACACCTCCACCACCCCCCTCCTCCCCAGCTATCATCTGGGGGGCTCAGGATGTCGCCTTCATGGGTGCTGGGATGTGCTCCCTTGGGTGCTCACCAATGGGTGACCCATGAGGCACCCCCAGCAGGTCACACGCTGGGCTGATAGATGGAGATGGGCACATCACTCATGGCTTCTTGCAGGGAGAAGCCAGCAAGTGAATTGCAGGGGAACCCAAACCTGTGGCTTCGCCTGTCCAAGCCAGCTGGGCAATGCTGGCTGCTGATCTGGGACACCCCCCTCCCCGTCCCTGGAAAGGTCCCATTGTGCCCATGCTGGCAATTAGAGGCTGAAGCACGGTGTTTGGAAACGAACCGAACCCTTTTATTCAGGGAAGGCACCTCTTAAAATCCATGTTCTTACAAAACATTAAATAAAGTGAAGGAACTTTCTTCCCTGGAACCTCTCATATATACATATATATGTACAAAAAATACAGTATTATTAACAAACACTGCTTTCCAATGCTATGCACACATGTGGATGGCAAGGAAGAGCCGCATCCCTCCTTCCCTATCCCTTTCATGGCCAGTACATCCCAATGGAAAACCAGAAACACATGGATCATAACAGGCCAGCAAAAAAGAGTCTCTGGTGGGGTTTTTTCATATTTTTAGTTGTTTTCTTGGTTTAAAATAAATATTTCCTGTAGTGAAATACAAAAGAACAACAAATCCTCATTTTGTTCCTCCGTGCCCCAAATCAGCTGGAAGAACACCCAAGTGTTGAGTTTGTAAGGCCTCTGCTGTGTCCTGCTGCTACACACTGGCAGGATTCCTCCTGGGATGCCCATCAACTTTCCATCAATCCATGCAGGGATGAAAGCATCTCTCCTCCCAAGGTCTCGCTGCATTGCACCTCTCTCCTGCCTCTCCGGCATCACCACATCTCCATCAAGGTTGTCCCCAGGTGTGGATGCCCCATGTTTTCTATTGGGACAGCTGGGATGTGTGTGGTGCAGTGGGCTGAGCTTCTCTGGCTGCCTTTAAAGCCTTCTTGCAGCTATTTTCAGCTCTGATTGGGACCGAAACCCTTGGCCCCAACAAGCTCCCACGGTCCAGCACAGCAAACAGGAGAAGCCACGTGTTTAAATAAACCACAAGTATAAATTATTCTCTTTTTCTATAAACCCCACGTAACCTGAAGGCAGCAGCTCCTTATAAAGGTAAATTCAGAACAGTTAAAAACCGTCTTCATTTAAAAGAAGAAGAAAATCAGTCCTGGGACTCCCGACGTTGTGGTTCCCTTTACCAGTTGTGGTGGGTTAAATCTCCGGAGCACTGTAAAGATTCAGAGCCAGGAGGAAGGTTTGTTCACTGGGAATGGGCTGTATAAAGCAGGAGAGGAGAGACAGAGCAGAGAGGAGGGGATGTGGTAAATCATCTCTGCAGCAGCCAGCCATGTTCCGTGGCCACTGCCATGCTCCTCTTGGAGCCGCTCCATTGGAACTCCAAGCATTCCCTCCTGGTGCTCCAGCTGCAGCCGGGCTGGTCATGGATGGAGGTGGGAGATGCTTTACAACGTGAGGCATGGAAAGAAATGCAGCTCCAGCTGCCGTGAGGGGCTTGAGTGCATCCCTGCAGGTACCACACCAGCCAATGCATCACCCCGGAGCATCCCTGTTCCAAGCACCAGCACCCCAGGAGGACCTGTCCCCATCATCAGCATTCGCATTGAGGGCAGCTCAGCTCTTGCTGTTGACACATTACTTCGTACCTCCTTTTTCTCTGGCTACCCATGGCTATCAGTTTGCCCTCAGAACCTCCATGCCAGGACTACCTGGGAGACAAAAGCGTGGTTAGGGAGGGCAGGGTCTTCACCTCCCCATCGCAAACAATCCCTCTTCCAGCCCAGCAGAGCCACTTTATGCTCCTCCACGGCCAGCCCAAGCTCCCCATCATCATGGCAAATGCACGCAAATATACACGCAGTCACAGAACATATAGATCCTAAAACGCATCCAAACACACCCACAAGAAGAGTTACCTACTTGGAGGGATTCTTGCCAGTCTTTGAGTGCGAACCTGGAAGAGATGGAGCTGTTGGCAACAGCCTTGAGCAGCAGCAAAACCACCCTGGTATCCCCAGAATGACTTTTCTCACCCCCTGGCTCCACCACCACCCCCCAGCTCAAGTCTTCCCCCTCCGCAACCCACAGAGGAATGCTAAATCACCCAGACTGGTTTGGCTTGAAGGGACCTTAAAGCTCATCCAGTCCCAACCCCTGCCACAGGCAGAGACACCTTTCACTAGAGCAGGGTGCTCCAAGCCCCTGTGTCCAACCTGGCCTTGAACACTGCCAGGGATGGGGCAGCCACAGCTTCTCTGGGCACCCTGTGCCAGCGCCTCAGCACCCTCACAGGGACCAAATGTCTACAGAACCCTCGGGAGGACGAGGATGGTGAGGGACAATGCAGGCAGTGGATGCTCCCACCGAACAGCAGCATCTGGGAGGCAGATGGAGCTGGAGCTTCCCTGGAGGAGTCCCAGTGTCCCACTGGCGTCCCCAACCCTCCACAGGAGATGCCGGGTTACTTACCGAGCTGCTGCTTGATGGAGTTATGCCAGTGGAGGTTCAGCAGGTCCGGGTAGATTTCAGGGAGCTGCTTGAGCGCCAGGAGCTTCAGCATGCGCGAGGTGCAGCCCTTCAGCTCCATATCCCTCAAGTGCCTCTCCTCCGAGAGCGTGGTGGGGCGCAGCTCCACCTTGTGCTCCTGCAGCACTCGGTCAACCGAGACACCAGGGAGCTTGGGGAAGAGCTTCTTCTTCACCACGTGGATGGGGATGAAGACAGCCCCTGCCCGTACCACGTGTGGGAAAGGACACTTGCAAGCGAACATGAAGGTCTCCAGCTGGGACAGCAGGTTGGTGAGGAGAGCGGGCACGTCCTGGAAAGCCAACCAGATCTCCTTGCCCTTGGCGGCCTTGTGATGCTCGGGGACACAGGAGTCGTTCTTGGCTTTGAGGGGGGATTTGGGCACCGCCTCCCCCTGCTCCTCCGCAGCCTCCGCCTTCTTCAACCACTCCCGCAGGAGCTGCGGGGAGGAGCGGGCCGCGGAGCCCGAGAGGAGGTCGCAGAGCCACGCGTGCAGCATGGTGAAGTACTGCCGGGTAGAGCGCAGCGACAGCCGCTCCTTGCCCAGCGCCACGAAGGGGGGCTCGGGCAGCGCCAAGGGGCTGGGCTGGGGGCCGGGCTGCGGGGAGGCAGGGGGGGAGCTGCTGCAGGGCACTGCGGGGCTGCACTGCGGGCTGCTGGGCGGAGCGGGAGTGGTGCTGGATGGAGAAGGAATGATGCTGGATAGAACAGGAATGGTGCTGGACAGAACGGGAATGGTGCTGGATGGAGCAGGAGTGGTGCTGGATAGAGCAGGAATGGTGCTGGATGGAGCAGGAATGATGCTGAATGGAGAAGGAATGATGTGGGATAGAGCAGGAATGGTGCTGGATGGAGCAGGAGTGGTGCTGGATAGAGCAGGAATGGTGCTGAATGGAGAAGGAATGATGTGGGATATAGCAGGAATGGTGCTGGATGGAGCAGGAGTGGTGCTGGATGGAGCAGGAATGGTGCTGAATGGAGAAGGAATGGTGCTGGATGGAGAAGGAATTATGCTTGACAGAGTAAGAATGGTGCTGGATAGAGCAGGAGTGGTGCTGGATGGAGCAGGAGTGGTGCTGGATGGAGCAGGAATGGTACTGGATGGAGCAGGAGTGGTGCTGGATAGAACAGGAATGGTGCTGGATGCAGTAGGAGTGGTGCTGGATAGAGCAGGAATGGTACTGGATGGAGCAGGAGTGGTGCTGGATGGAGCAGGAATGGTACTGGATGGAGCAGGAGTGGTGCTGGATAGAGCAGGAATGGTGCTGGATGCAGTAGGAGTGGTGCTGGATGGAGCAGGAATGGTACTGGATGCAGCAGGAGTGGTGCTGGATAGAGCAGGAATGGTGCTGGATGCAGCAGGAGTGGTGCTGGATGGAGAAGGAATTATGCTTGACAGAGTAAGAATGGTGCTGGATGGAGTGAGAATGGCGCTGGATAGAGCAGGAGTGGTGCTGGGTGCAGCTGAGGTGGGGCGCAGGATCTTATACTTTTGGACCATGAAGGAGGCAGAGCTCTGGAAGCTGCTCTTGTCCCACTTGAAGACCCGGAGCAGAAAGGGCTCCACCTGGAGCTTGGTTCCCTCTCCCACTCCCACCTTCCTCTCTGCATCCTTTTCCTTCTCCTTTCCCCCTTCCCCATCCAGCACCCAGGGGCTCTCCCCGGGTCCCACCACTCTCTTCTTCAGGCTGAGGTCCAGCGCCTCCTCCTCAGAGCTGTCCTCCTCAGCCCCCAGCTCCTGGGGCACTGGCTCTGGCTCTTCAGGGACCCTCCTGTGCCCGCTTTCCCCTTGGCTCTGCACCACCACACTATGGACAAGCGCCTGGCTGGCCGTGGTGGGCACCGCCACGATGGGCTCCCAGCTGCCCCCCATGCTTAGGGGCGCCGTGTCCCCCCACAGCTGCTCCCTGCAGAAGGTGGCTGAGCCCTCGGTCTCCTCCAGGTGGTCTCCATAGGATGCCAGGCTGAAGACTTTGTTGATCACTGGCATGGGCGGGGAGGGAGGAGGAACCTCGCTGTCCCTTGGGTCTTCCGGCCTCACTGGCAGGGATGCAGGTGGAGAAAGAGAGATGGGATCCTTGGCTGCATCCTTGACCTTGCAAGTATCTCCTTCCCCTATGGTGATGAGAGCCCTTGGTCCCTCATGGGGGGTCTCGTGGGGGGCCAAACTGACTCTTCTCTCTGGATTAGCAGGCTCCTGCTTCCCTAAGCACCTTTCTCCTTTGGGAAAGGCTTCTGGGATCCCACCAGAGCCCCCAGGCACCTTCTCCTGGCTGCAGACGGGTTGGAGAGTGCTGCTGTGCATCACCACCGCTGGCCAACGGAGACCTTCTGCCTGGTGCTGCTCACATCCCGGCTCCGTGCAGGCTCCGGAGGTGCTGGATGCAGCTGTGCCACCGGGACTGAAGGCAAAGCTGGAGCTCAGCGCGTATCCCTCTTGCCTTGATGGCTCCGCATCCCTCGGCAGCACCACTGGCTTGGGAGGGGGCGATGTTATCACGCTGGTGCTGGCTGCCCTTGGGATGTAGGTATCTGAGGGGCTGGGAAAGCATCTCCATGGGGCTTGGGGCTTGAGGTAAGTGCCCGCATAGGGCACCCTGCTTCCATCAAAGCCAAAGCCTCTGTAGGCACAGGGCTGTGTCTCCATGTGGGGTGCCGGTGGGGGCAAGAAGAGGGGAGCTTTGTGGAGGGATGGGTAACACTCAGGTGGCCTCTCCTGGTACATGGGGCTGGTGGTGGGCAGACAGAGCCTGTGCCAGGGGCCCGGGCTGAGCCTGTGCGTCTCGGGCACCTTCCTCTGGCTGTGGGGGCCGGCGTCCAGGAACGGGGATGTGGGGGGCCTCCTGTACTGCTCAAAGGCAGCGTAGTAGGGGGAGAAGGCAGCCGGGGAGCCCATCTTCTCCCTGGCTTGCAGCGCCATGAGGGGGTGCAGCGGTTGGAGGCTGTGCTCCCCGGGGTGGAAGGGGTGGCTGGTGGCAGGCAGAGCCCAGTCTGCATTGCCTGCTCTCTGCTGCAGCGGCTGAGCCACCCTGGGGCCCGTGAAGTACTCAGGAGCCCTGTACATGGGCCTGGGGGCAGCCAGGGTGGGTGCCCTCTTCACCGCCACCTGGTGCTTCACCAGGAACGGGTGCCCCGGCCCCGCGCTGTCCCACTTCTCCTTGGCCACCACCGGCTCTGGCACCAGCAGCCTGTCCCCGTCCGTTTCAGCATAGGGGGGGTGCTGCAGCCCGGGCCCCATGCTCTCAGTTGGGTTCGGGGGGCAGCACTCACCTGGCCCCCCCACCAGCACGGGCTGGCTGCCGGCATCGGTGCCATAGCGCAGGTTGGGACGTTCCGGGCTCTGGTGCACGTGGGGTGGCTTGGGGTCACTGGGGCTCTGCAGCGGGCAGGCAAAGCAGGAGCCCTTGTCGTTGAAATGGTTTTTGGAGCCGGGTTTGCTGTGGCCGGTGGGGAAGCTGGCGCTGCAGTCCTGCTCCAGCCGAGGCAGCTTCATGAGAATCACAGGGTCCAGAGGCTCCACGTCACGTTTTGAGGCCATTTGTACGTTGCTGCCGGTATCATGCGCAGGGTGTGAGGTGGGAGAGAAGCGCTGGCTGTCCTGAGCGGGAGAGAGGAAACAAACCGTGAGCACAGCAAGTCCCCACGGCGAGCACTCAGCCTGTGGTAGAGCAGCAATGGGGTGATAGGGGCTGCCAAGAGCCCCCCAGAGGTCACCTTGCCATGTGCTCACTGCAGAAAGCATGTTGCTTCTCACGTGCAGCTCTTCCTTATCCAGTTGTGATGCTCAACATCGCACTGGGAGGCTAAATGAGAGGAGGGAAAGTCCTGCTTGTCCCACCGTCAGCCTCTGCCAAGGACAACAAGGACTTGTTTCCCTTCTCCCATCCTCCTGGGAACTGGCAGAGATCCTAAACCAAACCAACCCACCCCAGCTGGGAAGCAACATTAGATCCAGAGTGGGGAAGCTCGGGATCAGCTCATGGGGGCCCTTCTCCCTGGTCTCTCCTGGTTTCGGGCTCTGGCCTACAGTGTGCACGCCAGCAGATGGAGCTGGCAGACCATCCCAGCACTGCCCTGCATCCCCCTTGAGCATCCTCTGAGCACCACAAGGATGCCCTTAGCACCTCTGGCCACCACCAGCATCCCCCAGTACCACCCAGCACCTCCTGAGCATCTCTCTGAGACACCTGAGCATCACGTGAGCCCAAACACCATCACTGAACCATCTCCCAGTATCCTCACAGCATCACCTGAGCATTGTGTACATCACCCAAGCAAGTCCCAGGACCTGCCTGAGCATCGCTGGACCACAGGGCTCAGCATCCTCAGCATGGCCAAACATCACCCTGCATCAACAAATGTCACTCAGAATCACCCAGCATCCCCAAGCACAGCCAAACGTCACCCAGCATCCCCCAAGCATGGCCTGGCATCTCCCAGCCCACGGCTGGAGTTACTACAGCAAGATCTTGTGTCTGTTCTTCATACACACACACAACCCTGTGGTTTCTTTTTCCTTTCTGTGGCAGGAGTTAGGAAGCAGAGGAAGAGTGTGGAGATAAGATAAAAGCCTTGCCCACAGGAGGGAAATGGAGCAGATAACTGGGGAGACCTGTGAGGGTGGATAAGAGACCTGAGCATGGCTGGAGCCCAGAGCCGCACGCAGCCCACTGAGGAACACCGCACTGCCAGCTCTCCATGCAGGCAGAGCCTTGCCAGGTCCATTCCAGGCACAAACAGTGCTCCCGGGTCCACCAGCCGCGATGCTGCAGTTCTGGCCCCTCCATGGCCCAGGGGTAACCAGGGGACAACCCAAAGCAAGTGGTTTTCTTAGCAGAGCAGGCTCCACTGTTACTTCAGGTTGGGTTTCTTTGCCAACCCTCACCAACTTCCTGCTTTCCAGGGAGGATGCTGCATCCCTGGACTCCTCTGGTGGGTCACTGCTTATTTTCCTTTCCTCATCCACCACAAGCCTAAGAGGGATGACTCCAGATGGCTGGTGTTTAAATCCTGGGAGATGCTCTGTGGGATCCCTTCCATGTAGTGATGATACTCAGGGTGGGACAGAGACCTGGGATCTTGTGACTTCTGACATTTCCCCTTTTCCTGAAGCACAGGGATCTACATTCCCCGTGGTGGGGACGTTGTGCAACCGACCATGCCATTGTGTAGGATTTGGTGACACTGCAGGATTTGCTGTCACCGGCAGCACTGGTGCAATGACCCATTTCCAAACCCCCAGCACAGCAGTGGGAAGCCCCCTTCAGCAGAGGGGTAAAGAAACTCATAACTCCGTTATAAGGAGACTTTTCCCCTCGGGAACACCGATGCAGTGGGAAAGGAAAGCACGGGCGTCCAGCTCCAACTTCCAGCCTTGCCACAGGGATGCAGAGCTGAGCAAGTCACCTCCCAGCTGCGGCTGGAGCCAGGCACGTGGGTGCTCTGATGTCTGATAAGGTTGAGCTCAGTAACCTCATTAGGGTGAGGGCACTAATGGGCTCCCTTTATGAAATACACTGGGGCTTTGCTGGGCTGGCGCCTTCCCCACACCTGCGCTGTGTCTGCCCCTCTGCTGTTGCCATCACCATCAGCCCGCTGGGACTATCCCCTTGCAGCCTCCTTCCTTCCCCCCACGGGAGAGCTCTCAGGGCCGGGGGGGGGAAGGGTTGAGGGAGGCACATGGGGTTCGGGGCTGGGGGCATGCCGGGGTCAACACTAACACAAGAGGCCAGCGCTTGCGATACCGAAACCCCGCAGCTGGCAAAAGCAGTGGGTGGGTTAAACACAACCCATTTATTCTTCCTTTTTAGTACTTTTAAACTTGTTTTTCCCCTCCCTCTTCTTCGCAGGGGCTTTCCCATAAGAGACTGTTTGGCTGGGAGGGAGAAAAGTCGAACCAAACGAGAAGGAGCACGCAGCGTCTCCCAAACGGCTGCGTGCAGGCGAGACCTCTCCGATAAGCGCCCGCAAGCCGCAGCCAGCTGTATCTGCATCGTTTTGGGTGTTGGAGGCGCACGGGAGGGCTCCTTGGCCTGTTGGGTTGCTCAGACATCCCTTTTTGCCCCCAGAGCTTGTAAAGCGCGGCCGTGCCCGTTATCGCCTGGGCACAGCACGCAGCTCCCCGGCACTTCCTCCCCAGGATGTGATGCCCTAACGCGGCAGTGAGAGGTGGAAGCCTCTCGCCGGAGCCTCCCGCCTCCTCCGTTGCCACGTGATGCGGAGAAACAGCCGCCAGCTCACAGGGATCGAGGAATAAACCCCAAAATCTCCAAAGCACGCTGGCACCGGGACCCCCGCACCCATCCCACAGCACCCCCCCCCACCCCAGTGTCCGAGGGTCCCCAGCGGAGGTGGCTTTTCCCGTGTCACCACGAAGCATGACCGTGTCCCGCAGGACGAAGGTGGTTTCCCATCCATCTGTAACACCGGTTCCACAGTCACGGGGACGCGGGATCCCCGCCGACGGGGGTCTGTTTTCCCACCTCTCCGATGGGTTGGGATGCGATCGCCAGCAAGGCTCCCCCCGCTGAGGCCACTTAGGGGAGCAAAGAGGCCTCAGCGGTCCCAGCTTCCCCATTCCAGACCTTATCCCTCTTCAGAAAAGTTTGCAGCTCCCGAGCTTTCCCCAAGGAGGCAAAAGCCCGCTTGGAGCCTTCACTCAGGCCAAGCCAGTTGCTTTTTAAGGCAGTATCCTCTCGAAACGCGTGCAGGAATCCACTGCTCGCACTGCACATGAGGTGGTTGTCCCTCAAAAGGTCCCGGAATAGTTACTTTTATATAAAACGCCTTAATTAAGCATGTAACAGACACCACAGAGACTGCCTCCAGAACAGCTGAGTATTTAAGGGGTTAAAACCCTATCTATACACGAGTAAAACCGCATCGATCCAACGCCATGGGTGTCACATCCCAGGCTGGCCACAGGCACCTCAGTGACACGCTCCTGCCTAGCCACGAGGTCCGGGCTGAACGGCAGCGTCCGTCCTTCTGTCGTGCCCACGCGGTCACAGCGTTCGTGTAGGCAACGCTATCGCGATCACCACGATAACCATCGGCGGGTTCCTGCTCTCGCAGTGGAGCGAACGCACGTTCGGCCCCGCGGACACTTCGGTAATGTGGCTGATGCCCAACGTGTCCATGGGGAAAAACGGGGATCAGGCTCCAGAGCCAGGGATCTAACCCGCTAAAACCCATTTTATCTGCATCGCACAACCAGAAAGAGATGATCTGGAGCAAAACACCCACACAGGGTGCAGGAAAGCGGGGGGAAGCCCTCCTGCAGCCATGCCCCTGGCCAGGAGCTGCACCCTCCGGGGGTCCCCGCAACGTGCTGGCCCCGGTGCGCTCCCGTGGCTCCTGGCCCCATCCCACACTCACCTCCAGCTGCGGAGCGGTGCCTCCCTCGGAGCATCTCTAGGGGGCCCTGCGGGGGGCGAGGCGGCGGGGGGGGTCCTGCTGCCGCCACCCCGCTCGGCCGGCAGCGTGCATCGCGCGGAGGAAGTGGGAGGAGGAGGAGGACGGGCAGGGGGGAGGAGGGCTGGGTGCGCGTGTGGGCCGGCCGGGGGAGGGGACGGGACGGGACGGGATGGGACAGCCAAGCCAAGCCCAGCCCAGCCCAGCCCAGCCCGCCACATGTGCAGAGAGCTGCTCGGGGCTCTGCCCACCCTGTCCCGCCTGGCTCTTCGGTACAGGGTAATCCTCCCCCCCCGACCCCTCATTACGGGGAGCCTCTGATATGGAAGGGTTCCTATTGCAGCAAAGCCCCGTTACGGAGGAATAGCCATATGGGGAGTCTATACTGGGGGCAGTCCAATTAAGGGATTTCATTGTATGGAGCCCCCATTACGGAGAGCTTGCAATGAATAAGAGTCCCCATGTGGAGAGGACTCCCATTATGGGGAGCCCCCATTGTACAGAGTTCCTGTTAGGGGGGAGCCCCCATTATGGGGATCCCTGATTGTATGGAGCCCCCATTAAGGGAAGCCCCCATTGTAGCAAGCCCCCATTATGGGGATCCTTCACTGCAGGTAGCCCTGCCTTGCAAGGAGCCCCTGTTAAAGAGGAACCCCAGTTACAGGGACAGCCCTTACAGAGGAGCCCCAGCCCCTCAGGGATGCCCCTCATCCCCCCCCCCCCCCCCCCCCCCCCCGATGCAGGCAGTGATGCAGCTGCAGGGTCTGGGTCTTTCTGGATATGAGTCCATCCATCCGCACACAGGCACTTCCCCATCCCCTGTGCAGGGACAGAGGGAAGCTGAGGGATCCTCTGGAAGCCTGGGGTGGGCTGGGGGTGGTTTTCTAGCCCCCCATCCCAAAGAAAAGACTCTTCTGAATTTAATCCCCCACACAGGGGACTCCCACACAGCACCATGGGTTGAATGCCGGCACTCCCCAAGTAATCATTAACCCTCATAAAAAGCCCATAAATACGATTAACCCAGTGACACACATGTTGTGAGATGAAGTGAGTTGCCCAATGCCAAAGAATGAAGCCATGGCAGAGGCTCAGCTCCCACCTGGAGAGAGAAACAATGATTTCTAAGTGAGAAACAAAGGTTCCTACTTTTCAAATAGCCCTTTCTTCCGATATAGCCCAGCCTGCTCCTTGTGCAGCACGGAGGTGCCTGAAAACCCAGTCATCTGAGCACCTCTTTCCTTGAAACCAAACCCCTCCGAGCACCTTTGGATGGCAGGTGGCAGGAGAAAAGGGAAGGAAAATGGCTTCCTTGGAGGTTAACCAAGAGAATGAGCTTCCCATTTACTAAATGAAGGCAATGCAATGATTAGTGCTGGCAAAGGGGTTATATGGGTTGTTTCAGGCAGGGATCTACCCCACCTCCAGCTCACCGGGATGGATGAAGCCGTTTACCCTCTTTCTGGGTCCAATTCAGCACAGGGCTTAGGAATGTGCCTAATTATTAATACAGGTGATTAAAGGCCTTGTTGAACAAAGGCCGAGGAGGCAGCGTTTGAACTCCCCTCTCCTGGGCCTCACCACCATTATTCTTCCCTTACAGCTTTATTTAATTTATAGCAGTTTTGTGGCAGTTGGTTCCTGCACAGAAAAGAAATGGTTGGGAGGAGCTGGCTCTGAGTTCCCAGTCCCTGAGCTCTCATGTCTGGAGCCCATCAGTCGCATGCTGCTGTTTGGTCAAGTTGTAATGCAATTCTATACTCCTTATTGTGTGTTTAACTTTCAGGTGTATTAGGATGTAATATAGAATTATTGCTATGTTTTAATGTGGGTAAATGGGAAGATAATAGAGCTTTATTTGGAGTTCTGGCCATTAAAAACCTATTGGAGTTAGTTTTCACCTCGCTGCAACCCACTCCACGTGGCAGATAGTCCCTTTAAGCTTGAGGTGGTTGAGACATTGGCTTAGCTTGACATCAGAAACACCTTTCCCCACGCGTACATGGACGTATCTCTGGTGTCAATCGTTCAGCTGGACCTGAAAACTGAATCCCACTGAGTTCTCCTCCATATTCTTGGGTCTGATGGGGCACGTTTTGTTATTGGTGTTGTAATTTCTGTATTATCCTTTTCCTCCTAACCAGGCTTTTGAAGGCTGGGACATGTGGCACGAGGCTCTCACTGCAGCCTCCTCTGATTTCTAGAGGATGTTTTGTTTTTAGGATGACTTGTTCTAAACCACACATTATTTCCTATGTCATCTCCCTCTTGGAATAACTCAGGCTCTTCTCTGAGGGGTTCTACCTGGCCTCCAAGCAAATACCTGCTCTGTTTCCTTCATTTTTCCGCTGAATTTTCATCAACTTCCCCCATGTTTCATCTCTTCATTAGCAACTGAAATCGAGCAGGAGACAAACCTTTCTGAGGCATCAAACCTGCCAGCACCACGAGCACCAGCCTCAAAACTCCACTGTTTTATATGGTTTATGATTTATTAAGACATAAGTGCTTGGGAATAAGGCCTCTGGGAAGAGGTGGGTGGGGATCCCACCCCTGGGGTGCCCAGGGGATGGCTGAAACTCTTTGTCCTTCCATCCTCCTCCATGGTGGGTGAGTACCTGGAGGATACAGGGATCCCCCTGCTGCCCCATCCCTGTGGGGCTCATGTGAGCAGCGGGGAGGTGAGGTTTCGACTGGTTTAGTCAGATGTTGGCCGTGTGGTTTCCCATTTTCTGCTTGAGGCTTCTCAGCCCCGGCAGCCTCTCGCTCTATCTCTGGGTTCATCGCTTGGGCGATCCCATCTGTGGTTTGCAGTGCTCAGGCTCCCTCTCAGCGCGCAGGAAACCTGCTGCCTTCAGATTGCTGCTGCCGCCAGGGACACCCGCTCCCCGGGCTCACCCCTGCAGGCGCAGGGATAAAGGGGCTCCAGGTGGGAGCTCGGCCATCAGGATCCGTCCCACAGGCAGCACTTTGGGTTTGAGCCATCGCTGCTCCCCAGCCATGCCACTTCTCCGCTATCCCCCGCAAAGGGACTGTTCTTGTCCCAGCTTGTGCTGCCCAATTTGTCCTGGTGCTAGTTAAGCCCCTTTGGGGGGAATTAACCCCCTTCGGGCGGGTGGCACCCAGAATGATGCAGGATGGAGGTACTCAACTCCTGGACATGGCCGAGACATGGCCAGAGAACAGATTACTGCCTATCTCCTCTTCCCACAGCAGATCACTCCAGGAGCATCTTCCCTTTATTTCTTTTCCTCTCTTTTTCCCCTCTTCTATTTGATCCACTTCCCCATAGAGTTGTGCTCTAGCTTCTGGTAGGTTTTAGCTGATCTCTTGGCAACACAGAGAGGTGAGATTTAAAGTTCACAAAAACGGCTACAAAGCTTCCTATTTGGAGTTCTGGTCATTAAAAATCTATTGGTGTTAGTTTTCCCTTCACTGAACAGAACTACCAAGTGCTTAATACAGTGTCCTTTCAAAAAGACTTTGGGTTTGTTCCTGGTACCTGGGCAAAGGCTTTGGAGTGGGACCAGCTGCTTATGCAGTGATGAGAAAACTCCTCTGCCCTCCTCAAATAACCTAGCAACCCCCAAATTACCCAAGGAAGCCCAAGCAGAGAATGGGAGATGCCTGCTGGAAACACATCCCCACGGATACTCCATAGGGGATGACAGGAGGTGGTCATGGGGTCCTGCCTGGGACTTCCCAGCCTTGTTAGCAGCTCTCAACTTGGAGACATCCTTGGAGGCTGCAGCATCCTTGATGAGGCTCTAATTATGGAGCTAACTGGAGCAAGAGAGCTGTACTGATGGTCTTAATTTCCACTTTGCCTGCTCCCCACACACTGCAAGAGAGGGGCTGAGTCCCATGTCACACTGGTGAGCAAAGGAAAATAGGGATGAAGGGATAGAGCGATGGTGAGAGAGCTGGAGGGAGGAAGATGGAGGGTCATAAGGGAGGGCTTCCAGGGTGCTTGAGTTTAAACAGACTTACTGAGAAGAGAGAGAGGTTAGAGCTTCCTCCTCCTTTCAGTGCCAAGGTGAAGGGGTTGAAGCCTTGGGAGCTGCCCGAGCATCCTCTAAGAGGAGATGACCTTTAAGGATGTATTAGGAGAAAATAAAGCACAGGCAGGCCTGGTTGCTTGCCCATTGCTGTGCCAGCTTCGTCTCCTTTAAACCTTTGATTTACGTCACATCAGGGCCTACAGTTACTTGTAAATGAATGAAAACCCAACCTGTACTTCTCACTGCCCCAGGAAAGCAGTAAAGGCCCAGCAAAGCATAGATGCAGGTATCTCATTAGCTCTGGATAATTATCTGTAGGTAATGAGATATCCAACCGCCAGCTACAGTGGGGTGGGTATAGATTCCCAAGGGCCATAAAACATCACCCAGAAGATGGGCAACACCTACCTGATGGCAATGGGAGTGCTGAGAGCAGATCTGACCAGCCAAGAGGGATTTTCTCTGCTGAACCATATCCTCTGCAAAGCTGCTCTCAAAGGGACATTGGAAACAAACCCAATTCTGTTCTCCCAGGGGGAGGAGAACAAAACTGACCCTGTGGATGAATGAGCAGCACAAAGCTGAGGCTTGGGTAGCGTTTGGGAGCTGAAAGCAATCCAACTCCGTGCTCCCGCTTGAATTATTGCTTCTGCATTCATATGCTGCTCCTCCACTTACAGCAAACCAAACACACACACAAAGAGGGCCGAGGGTTGCTTATTGCCTTTATTTCCCAGCCAGAAGGCTTTGCCCTGCAAAACCCTCGGGGAGGGCATGGGGAGGGAGACCTGAGTGCCCGGGTACCGGGTCCCACATTTCTGGTGATGGAGCTTGCAGTGGGGTTATTTTATAGTCCTTGAGAGCAGAGCCTCCCCTTTCTCTGTTCTTCTCTCTCTCAAGTGCAAGCCCAAAGCCACCCTTTGGCGGTTGGGAGGTGATGAATTAGAGCTCCTGACAGCTTGGGAAGGTTTCCTGGAGCGGGGCTGGCAGGAGCCCGCCCGCATCCGCAATGGGGTGAGGCTGCCAAGCGCCCTGCTTCGTGGCTGTGTCCCACATCCTCCCACTGGGATGCTCCCAGGAGGCGGATGGAGCTGCTACTCACCCCTCGGAGCAGCTCACAGTGATGGATCCCATCCAAAGCCAAGGAAAATCGCTCTCACAGTTTGGCTTGAGAGCTCATGGCTCTGATACTGAAGGCCAGCATGTTTGGTTGCTTTGACCATTGGAAGTCCCAGGGTTGGGGTGGCCTCAGGGATGTTCCAGACACACTTCCTTGCTCTTTTGATGGGCAGGATGCGGGCACTGGGGTGGCTCATCTGCTCCTTGCCTGCAGGAAGGGAACAACCCCAATCCCAGCAACCTATTCAATACCCAAGGCAGCCCCATGGTACAGCTTCTCCCCAGCACCAGCACATGCATGGGAGCAGAGGAGCCTCCTGGGCTGTGAGAAAAGGGCTTTTGCAGGAATCCCACACTCAGGAGCAGAGATCCCTGGGCCAGGCCTTCCCTGTGAGCTTCCCCCCCTTCCACCCTTCCAGCCGGGAAATGCAGCTCCCTCCCTGGGTTTGTTCCTTGGGCACCCATCACCCCCAGGGACACCCCCTGCATTCCCCAAAGCCTGTTCAGGAGGAAGAGGAGGTGGGCAGGCAGGGCAGGGAAACTACCCTGCTCAGTGCTTCACGGTGAGGAATAGACCTGTGGTCTTGGAAAAGGCTTGGATGTGGTTACAGGTGAGCCCAGGGAAGCTGGCAAGATGCCCTCTGCTCTGGACAACAGAGGCTGAGCATGGACACGCAGCAGCCAGGCCCATGCCCAAGCACCCCTCACCTCCCTGAGCACCAAAACCAAGCCAGGTCCTCCTTCAGGACCTGATCCCACTGCCCTCCCATGCAGCAGTGTGGTGTCCACACAGCAACCTCCATGTCAGTGCTGTAGGGTTAGGCTGTGCCAGGCTCTCTGCTGTATGGTGTGAAGACGTGCCGCATCCTCCTGCAGCAGCACCCATCCCCAGCAACCTGCCATCCCTCCGGGAAGGTGGCTCTGTTCCCAGTTACACCAGTGTGGGGGCCATGAGGTGCCCTGCACTCCTTCCCATGGCAAAGCAGCCGGTGGGATCTCTCCATGGGATCCTTGCTGAGGATCCCAGGCAGGGGAGCAGGGGAGCACCCAGGGGCCCTGGGAGGACACGGGCTGTGGGTGGTGCTGGGGCCATGGGCGCTGCTGCAGGTGCCTAACGAGCACCATGATGTAACCCAGCGAGAGCCTTGCAGGAGCAGCCCGGGGACGCTGCAGCTCCTTTGATGGATGTGTTTACCTCTCCCTTTTTCCACCCTGGTTGAGGTCACCCGGTGTGACCCTCCGCAACACGTGGACTTTCCTCCCCTTCTCCTCCCACCCGCGGCCGCCGCTCCAGAAGGGGAAGCCTTGACCTCTCGGAGGCTTTCTGCGCTCTCAGGAGCATCTGGGGGTTGTTTTTCTTGCTCAACGTGTGGTTTGGCTGCCTCGGAAATGCCACCTATAGCCACAAATGAACCCGATGCGATGACTAAGGAGGCAGCTCTGGCTTGCATGGCCCCGGGCTTTTTGTGCTGTCGAAGGAGTGGGGCAGATGTAAAGACCGGCTTTCCATGGAGCTGATGGAGCTATCATCCTCCTTTTACCTGCGCACTACCCCGAGGCGGTGGAACATAACATCCTCACTAGAAACAAAGGCTCCTTCATCCCGGTGCAGGGAGAAATGGGCTCGCAGGGCAACAGAGCAAGCAGTCTGTCGCTTTATGTGGGGCTGGGGAGGATGGAGGTGGCCTTTGCCAGCCAGGCTGGAGGGGTTTCAGCTCCTCAGCTGCCTTCAAGGCACTGGGAATGGCGACACCTCCTCTGGGAAGGCAGCAGAGGGGCACGGAGGAGGCGGGAAGCATCATTTCCCAACCAGCATCAGGATCATGGGTGCTGCACCCCATCAGCCTGGTTTACGCAGCAAGCAGGGGACGGTACCGGCATGGAGGCACCGGTCGGGACCCACAGGACACCGGGATGGAGGCGGAAGTCTATGGGGCAGACCCGCGGGTTGCCCCACATTGTAAGAATGAAGCCGGAGGCTGTGAGATAGCGGTGAAGGGATTACCGAGGTGTGGTCCTTGCAGCAGACTGATAGGGGTGATAGGCTGCCGATGGGCTATGAGAGGGAGGCCTGATGGTCCTTTGTGCTGCCTTAGCTTATGCAAACGCTTAAGGGCTCTGTTCAGCCCTTGCAGGAGGGCCCTTGAGCAGCCTGAGAGAAGGTGATCGAAACTCATTACCCTACATTTACATATAAAACACTCTGAAGTGGCCCCGTGCGGTGGGACTCGCTCAGCGGGGTGGGTTTGGAAGTGGCTTCCAGCAGCAAAAGCTGAGCTGTGTCTGCGCTGCCACTTACACCAAAGGTTTAGGATAGGTTAAGCGATGGAGTTCTATGCGGTTCCCAGGGTGGGGATGGCTACGGGACTCTGTCACCTCTGGTCTGTTCTCCACCAGCTATGTCTGATGTCCGTGTCCTCTGGGGCTCGTCCAGGCCTGCGGCTGCCTCCCACTCGTACAGCCTGCACGGAGATGCTCTCAAAGTCTTGAAACCCTTTTTGGTTCCCCTCCCAGCTGGGTCAGAGGTGGGTTCACCTCTGCAGGGTCTTCATCTGGCATCACTGTGGTGTCACCCACCCTTCTTCACAGGCATCTGAATGACTTTGCATTGAGCTGGGTTGGTTTATTCTCCCCTTCTGCCACTAGAAGCCCTTCAAAGTGTTCTGCACATGGTACCACATGACAGCTTTTTCCCCTCTAGGGTGCTCTAAGGTTGTTTCTCCTTTTCCACTGGAACCCACTTGGTGCTGATGGGAAGGAGGACACCGGGAAGGATGAAGCCTTCCATCCACAGAAGCACAGCTGCTGCCTGTGCCACTGAGCCACATACCTGGGAGCCTCTCAAGAGTTTCTGCAGGAGCCCAGAGGGCCGGGGCAGAAGGTGTCATGGTGCAGCACCCAATGGGACTCATGGCTGCGGTGCTGGCCACCATGTCCCTGGAGCTCAGAAGCTATTGCTGTGCCAGCAGGGAGGTCCCTCTCTTGCAGGGATCATCTTCCTCCCAGCTGGGTCTCTTGGCTGGGCTCCACTCTCCCCATGCCACAGAGCAACCAAACCTGGGTGCGATACAGGTGATAAAAGCATCAGAAGTGCCTTCCTCCCAGTGGGACATCCTCAAGGAGCTCTGCACAGGAGGGGAAGGCGCAGGAGGCTGACCACAGCTATGTGGTTTTCCTCTCCTGGGTGGTTTGGCTCCAGGTCCCACAAGAGGCGAGGGCAAGACCATCCCCTTTATCTGCCAGAGCGGACCAGGGCTCCTCTCCTCCTGACTGCAGAAAGGCAGCTCAGTTGCCGGGGTGGGACGGGGAAGAGGAGCCTCCTCTGCTTACTCACATAGTTTCAAGGTGAATAACACGCACACAGCCTTTGGCTCGACTTCATGGGGCTGTCACTGAGCTCTCCCTCTCCCGCCTCCCCCAGCCCTTGGGTTGCCAGGATGGGCAGAAGCAGCTCTTCAAAGAGAGGACATGGGGTTTTCAGCCCCCTTCTGCCCCATGCCCGCTGGGGCTGTGGCCACAGCCCCCTCCTCGCTGGCACACAGCTCTTGGTCCTCTTCTCCTCTGCCTCCCCCTTTGTTCTGGCACAAAGGAGCTGCCCTGATGCCCTCACAAGACTCATTTTCCACTGACAACCGATCCTTGTAGTTGCTCCCGTGATCGGCTCCTACTGAGTCATTCTTCCTGTAGGGAGGACTTCCAGCAGCTCCAGCTCCCTTTGGTCACCTTGGGAATGGGGATCTCTCCTTTCCTTCATCTCCACAAGCAGCAAATACCCCTCCCTTGCTCCTGACCCTGCTCAGGGCTGTGCACCCTGACCCAGGGCTTAGCCCACCCTTGGCCAATGTGTCCCCAAGTGGTGCCCTTGGCCAATGTGTCCCACGTGCTGCTCTGTGCCTTGGGCCAGGGTTTCAGCATGGCTGAGCAGATGTGCCACCCATCAGTGGGCTTTTCTCCTTCCCAACCTTAGAATCATGGAATGGTTTGGGTTGGAAAGGACCCTAAAATGATCTAGCTCCAACCCCCTGCCATGGACAGGAACGCCTCACTCTAGACCATGTCACCCAAGGCTCTGTCCAACGTGGCGTGGAGCAGATGACCAAAGGAAAACATAAGACCTCAGACAACACAAGTTACCTGTAAACCCCTTGTAGCATCCAGCACAGAGAGCTGGCAATGGTCCTTGTGTCCTGGGTGGCTTGCTCTTCCAGGAACTGCGGTTTCGAAACCACCCTCAGCCTTCTGCATCACGCTGCCCTGAGACAAAGGGCTCTGCAGCTTAACCCTATGGAGAAGCATCTCCTTTGGGCTACTTTGAACCTACCAGCTGCTGCCCTACAACAAGGGGCAGGGGTTTATCACCCCTTCATTGATCTTCTCTGGAGTCATGGATATACCTCCATGACACACAGACCTCAGTCATGGGCAGTGTCTCTACCACAGCTGTTTCATCACCCTTTGCACTAGAGGAAGGCAGGGGATCATGGCTCTCCAGGGGTGTTTGTCGCAGGAAGGATGCTCATGGGATTTGGGAATCCTCCCTTGTTTGCAGGGTGTGGGGAGGGTTGTCTGGGAACATCTTGTGCACTGCAGCCTCTGCCGGCAGCGGGAGGTGGGAATGGCTCCTGGTGGTTATTGCCATAGTGGTGAGGTAAACTGGATTAACCCACTGGGAAATGGTCTGGACCCTCTTGCCCAGGCTGGAGCCATATTGCAGCAGGAGCAGAGCCCCAGGGCTGCAGGCAGGCAAGCACCACCCCGGCTGCTGGAACACCTTACTGTCCTCACAAACCCTTGTTTCACTCATTGGGATAACGTGGGTTTTAACTGGAGCAATTACAGTCTCATAAAGGGACCCACCACAACCTCCCCAGGCCTTCTGCCCCCACCATGGCCTTTGGTGGGGCTTGGTTGTGAGAAGAAAAGCCAACTTCTCCCTTTTCCTTCCCAAGGCAGCTTTGAGACTGTTCACTCTGCAGCAAGAGCAAAGATGCCCCCTCCCAAACCCCACAAAAAGGCCATTTTCCCCCCTCTTCTTGTCCTGTACCCAGCCCGTGGGCACAGGGAGCTGTCAGAGCAGGAGCACTCCAGGGTTTGGGATGGAAGCTCCTGGCTCATCCCATTTATAGTGTGGGGGGTGTGAGAGGATCTGGCCCCGAGGAGCCAAGGAGCCTGCCAAGCTGCCGGGGAGCTGGAGATGAACCTGAAGCATTCCTTGCCTTGGGAGCTGGCCAAGCTCTATTGGCCAAGTGTCTTCTTTATTCCCTTCCAGGCTTTTTCCGTGCCTGGGTGTATTTCCACAGTGTGGAGTCGGGTGGAAAATTACTGGTGATGCTCCGGTGCCAGGCCCCCGCCCTGGCAGAGGTGAGCTAAGGATGTGCGTTCAAAGAATCATGGAATCATGGAATCTACTCCGTTGGAAAAGACCCTTAAGGTCATCAAGTCCAACCGTTCAGCTGGGGAGCTCCTTTGCACAGGAGTCTGAAAACACCTTTAACTGTCAATCAGATCATTTAAGAAGAGAAAGAGAAAGCTGTTAAACCCAAATACATCCAGTTTTGCTCAGAAATGCTCCTCTGGAGGGAGCTGTACATGACAGCCCATGGGTTTTAGCAGCCCAGCTTCTTGCTCCTCAGAAGTACCATGAGAAACTACAAATACATTCCAAATGGCACAAAGAAGCAGTAAACTGGGATAAATGATGCTCACCAACACCAACAGCCCCCAGAACAACCAAGGAGCTTGCGAAGAGCAATGGTAAAGAAACACTTTGAAGTTGAGGAGCAAACAAGCTGTCAGGTCTCAACCTGTGACCTTAGGTTTCATAAGAGGGTTTCCAAGAGAGCACATGGTGGTGATGCTGCAGGGAAGGAAGGGGGATACACATTGGGAAACAACCACAGATACCCTTGGTACCCTTGGGGTGACAGGGAGAAAAAGGTTCAGTGCAATGACTCAGAAATGGATGGATGGATGGATGGATGGATGGATGGATGGATGGATGGATGGATGGATTGAGACAAGGAGGCACCAAATGTAATCAGTTCTGGGTAAGGCTGGGTTTGGTGGCTTCCTAATGGAATGTAGCTGGCACTTGAAGGTAGTTGACATAAGTTTGGGTCCTTAGGACTTCAGTACAGAAAGTGTGGGAAAAACAATAGGAAAACAGGACCTGGGGATGGGCAGAGTTAAACTGGCTGATGGGTGGAGGGACAGGATGATTGCTATGTTAATGAACCCATTAAGCTGGTGTAGACATCTACTGGGGAGTATCTGGGCCTAGCAAATGTCCAGGATGGAAGCAGTTAAACTAACTGATAACTGTAATGCTACTTAAGCTGGTGCTACAAAGACTGCCAGCAGTGATGAAGATTGTTGGAAGAAGTAACTGACTCTCAAGGACCACCACCACATTTTGTATGTATGAGGGAAACTTTGTGGAAAATGATGTAATTCATGTGTAGCCTCATGAGTATGTGTGTATGCCCAGTGACTATGTAAGGATGGCCTGTGGGGCAATGCGGGGACGCACGTTAGGAGGAGCTATCCCCCGTGTCTCCCAGCGCCGCAATGAAGAATACCTGCTTGTCAACTAGAAACCTTTGCTGGCAAGTTTGTTCCTGGAGTTTTCTCCGAATCAGGATGGATCAATGGATGGATGGGTGGATGGTGGATGGATGGGTGGATGGTGGATGGATGGGTGGGTGATGGATGGATGGGTGGATGATGGATGGATGGATGGGTGGATGGATGGGTGGATGGTGGATGGATGGGTGGATGGTGGATGGATGGGTGGGTGATGGATGGATGGGTGGATGATGGATGGATGGATGGGTGGATGGATGGACGGATGGATGGATGGATGGATGGACAGATGGTGGATGGATGGATCAGTGGGTGGATGGTGGATGGATAAATGCATGCATGCATGCATGCATGGATGGATGAGGAGCAGGGAACAAGCCCTGAAGATCTTCATTCTGCTAACTATGGCATTATTCACAGACCACAAGGCCGGCCGGCTGAGACGCTGATCCTCCAAGGACACAGAGGGGAACATCACGATCCCCCTGCTATGGGAAACCCCTGATTTCAACACATTAACCAAGGGGCAGAGGCCTTGGCACCATCCCCACACCCTGGGAGCATCCAACCAGATCCCTGTGGGACTTTGACCCCTGTTCTTTGATGTCTCCCAGTGCCTCTCTGTGGACATGCTCCTCATTAGAGGGTGCAGCAGGGAAGGTGTGGGACCCCCTTGGGCCTTTTGCAAAGGCTGAGTGGATGCCTCCAGGCTCAGGGATGCTCTCCCAACCCAATTCCCGTGCTGCAGGGCTGAGCCAGGACTGGGAGGAGGGATGCAGCATGCCCTGCTTATATCCAGGTCACTGGAAAATCCCCTTGGCTGGGACAGAAACAGCACATGGACATCAAACACATCAGAGAACCGAGCCTGGTGTCTCTGCTCCTGTGGCTCTGCAGCTCCAGCCTGCCTCGTTTTCTTCTGAAGCTACCAATTTTCCTAGTATTAGTGTTGGGAAGTGGTCTCTTCCAGCCAGGAAGGGCAAGCCCAGGTGTTGGGATGCCCATAGACAGAAACCATCTGCTTGGCAAGCTCAGCACAGCCATTCATCACCTCCAAATCCTCCTCTTCCCACGCAGCAATTTTCAGTGCCTGGAAAGGGAAAAACATGTAAATAAAACCGAGTGGATCATTGCAGCATTCCTGGATGCAGGCCCAAAGCTGGGATCCTACCAGCCAACCGCTCTGATGTGCAGGCTCCCTCCTTTTCCATCCCTCTGTTATTGGGATGGGGACTTTAGGGGTTGGTCCCCTGGTTCCCCTCAGTGCAGATGGGTATAAGGGAGGTGGTGTGGGATGAGCCGTGCTCCTGTATGGCTTTAGCACTCTGTAGCAAAGAGGGACTGCTCAGGGCTGAAGTGACCCTCTGCCCTGCATCTCCCCTCCTGGTACCCGCATCCCCATCCCCTTACAGCCCATGGAAACCTCTTCCAAGCAGGCTGAGCCCTCCACTGGGAATGCTGCTCTCTGATCTCTGGCAGCGGGATCAGCCCTTCCCACTCAAGTGCCTGCAGGGAACCACAGATGGAACTGGCTCAGCACCACCCGGCTGGGGGATTCCCCCAGTCCCAGCTGATGCCACCAAAGTCCCCAGGGACTTCCTCAGGTCTGGGCTGGGCAGAAGCAGCCTTTGAGGGCTCACACTTGTCCTGGGTTCAGCAGTAGCAGTCATTTTTCTCCTTCTTGGTAGCTGGTGCAGTGCTGTGGTTTTGATTTTGGGCCTGGGAACAGTGCTGATAACACCAGTGTTTTCAGTTAGTGCTGGGTGATGTTTTGGTCTGACCGAGGACTTTCTGAGTCTCATGGTCTGCTAGAGAGGAGGGGAAGTCGGGAAGAAGGAGATAGGACACCTGACCCAGACTGACCAAAGAGGTTATTCCATACCACAGCACGTCATGTCCTGGATGTAAAAACGGAGAGCAGAGACCCGGAAGGGTGGTGGTGCACCTTGGGGGGTGCACTGCTTGATCGGGTTGGGATTGGTGGTGAGCTATTGTATTCTTTCCTTGTATCTGCCTTGTCATTATTATTATTGGTGGTAGCAGCAGTGGTTTGTGTTATACCTTAGTTACTGAACTGCTCTTATCTCAACCTGTGGGAGTTGCATTCTTTCGATTCTCCTTCCCATCCCTCCAGGAGCGGAGGGAAGAAAGAGGGGGAAGTGAGTGAGTGAGCAAAACTGTGCGTGGCCGAGAGGCTTAAACCACGACAACACTCCATGGGGCAGCCCTGGAGAAGCTGCCCAGGGACTCCCAGGGGTCTCACCCTCCTCCTCTTGCTTCCTTGGGAGCTTTTCCTGCTGTGCCCATTCTCCTTTAGCCATGGTGGGCAGCCAAACACATGAACACCATCCCAAAGCTTTGTCCTCCATGGTGCAGCCAAGCCAGCCCTGACCAGGGCAAGAGACACGTAAAAGCTGGAACCGGTCCGCTATGCTCCCACCCTCCAGGTGAGGTCAGACGTTAAAGGCGCTCAGGACCCCTCATTACCTCCCCTACTTATCTGTTCTCTCTTTGCCATTGCGCACCACCTCCTTTCACATGTCCTTTGGTTTTCACTGCAAACCCACTTACCAAGTATTCTCTTGGTTGAGTACTTTACACCATCCCAGTGGCCACTGGTACTGAGAAGTTGCTGCAGAGATGCACTGGAGATGCAGCTCCATTTCCCGATACACTTTTTCCCCAGTACCCTGCAGCAAGAAGGGAAAATTCCCCATCACCTTTGGCCTTCCCATCCCATCCCAGGGTACCACCACCTTGGAGCCTTTCTGGATGTCTGGTCCAGCCTCCTCACTGCTCCAAACACCTCCACATGTGCCAAGACAACTGGGCCAGTGATGGCCCAGGGCTGAATCACTGTGAGCTGCTGGCTTTTCCTCTGAGGGATTGGGGACAGGCTGGGGAGGCAGCACAGGGTGTCCCATAGCCAATCTCATGAACCAAAGCTGGGAGACACCATTGTGGACTCCATGCTGAGCATGGGATGCTCATAAGATGGTGCCATCCCCAATATTCCCATCACTTTCCTCCGTGCCAAAAAAGTGTGGGTAGCAACTGGGGTCATCCTGCTCTGTGTTATCTGGAACCACATCTTGGTACCACCAGTGAGAAGGAGCTCAGAAGTCCAGGAGGAAAGAGAAATCTCAGAGGGTAAATCAATGAGCTGCTCCCAAACAAGGTTTTAATTAACATTGTTAAAGCAGACTTTGGTGGGAGGAAGGAGAGCAGAGGTGGCCCCGTGCACTCAGTGAGGCTGGAGGAGCAGAGGCACCTCTGATTTACCCCATTAAACAATGCGCACTCCTCTCCAGTTTGCAGGGAGCAGTGACTGAGCAATGGCTCAATTGCACAAACCAGACCTTGGCACATTTGTCACCCCAAAACCAGGAAAGAAAACCCCAACCAACCCATTCCTGCAGTGACACCCATCACCCATGGCATGGAGCAGCCTGCTCTAGCAGAAGGTGTCCCTGCCCATGGCACAAGGTTGGAAATGGATGAGCTTTAAGGTCCCTCCAGCCCACACCAGGCTGTGGTTCTACACTCAGCGCCTGCCAAGCTGCCTGCCATGGTGCAGTGAGCAGGGCAGGAGCTGGCAGAGGAGCCCCATCGGCTGCAGAAGGGGTTTTGGAGCCAACCTGCCCTCCTCGGGAGCACCTACCTTGGCTTCCTACCTTCAGGGGGCTCTTGCCAAGCGCAGCTCATCTTGGGTGTGATCCCCCCCTTTTATCCGTGGCTTCCCCATAACCCCCGAGGCTGCTCCTTCCAAGGTCCCCGCATTGATCCAGCTGGGTGGCTGCTCCTTGCTGGGAGCATCGCTTCCCTCCGCCCCTCCAGGGAGACCTGCCAAGCTGAGATAAAGATCCACTGGCTCCAAGGCCGGGATGGGGAGGGAAAAGCAGCCCCTCTGAACCATGCAAGTGTCCCCCAGGGACGAGGTGGAGGAAACCATCTACCATCAGATCCCACTCTGCCAAGGAGCCCGAGGGCTCCTCGCACTGCAGCCTCCCTCCTACGCTGTCGGGTTCCTTTGGTCTGGGCATGCCTGGGAAGGCAAAAATGAGCATGAGAAGAATGAGTATGAGATGAGATAAACCCAAGGGAGGAGGTGAAGGGGAAGCGCTGCACTTCACCGCCTGCTTCCAGCGCTCTTCCCTCCAGAGCTGCAGTGAGGAGCACTGCTTTTCATCCATAGCTTTGGGATTGAGACCGGCTGAGAGCCAACACCACACTGGGGGAAAGCAAAGCTAGCACCATGCAATTCACATCTCCCCTTCTGCTGGGCCTGGAAGGATGCTCGGGACCCTGGGCAGGAGGGACCCTGATCCTATTTCCTACCAGGGAAGGGAAAGTGAAATGTTGGGATCCTCACTGAGACCATCCCACCCGCACACCTGCAGGCTCCAGGGGGATTTGGTGATGCTGAGAAGGGAAGGACCAGGCTAAGGTGAGGAGCTGGAGCTGAAGGAGCCTCCCTGGCACCCTGGCTGGGATGAGATGCTCAGGAGCAGGGTGAGCAGAGTAAACATCAGCAAAGGGCTCTCAAGCCGGGTGAGGAAATGAGCAATTGAAGATGAAGCAGGCTCAGGTCCATCACTTCCTGGTCAAACACTGCCCGGGCCTGGAGGAGCTCCACAGCATCCAACCCAGCAGCGCTGGGGATCCCATTGCTGAGCTCTGTGACTGGGATTCAGGGAATGGCTCTAACTTTTCTGTCATTCCCCCCAGTGAAATTATTCCTTGTTTCTTGTGCTGGTTTAATCCAGAGGGAAAAACCCCAGCCTCTTTCCTCCTGCATTGCCCTGTCACTGCCTCCCTCTCTTGTCTCACTTCCTCCACCTCTGGAGTAGGATTGACTACATTGACCTGATAATTGTGGAATTTAAAGCTGGTGTATAGGAAGTGAAGGGGGCAAATGAACTCAGCATTAAGATAGCATGGAGGAGTGGAAAAGTAGGGTTGGAAATGGAGAGCAGACATCCCTAGGGAGAGACTTTGCAGGGATGAGGATACTCCTTCCCCAGCAGGTCAGGCCCTGGGTGTTTTGAAGTCAGGAATGCCGAAACAGGCTGAAACTGATGGGTACATGTAGGAGGATGCTGGTTATTGTTTTGTCCTTGAGCCCTGTGTTCGGGAATGCTTATCTTGGCCTTAAAGATTCCAGCAGGTTTGGCCTTCACTCCTTACACCAGCAGGACAGAGCAAGCCAGGAGCTGTTGCGTAAACCAGGAGCCAGGGAAAACCCTGTGGGAAAACAATGTGGGGCTTTTTTAACACATCAGTGTGATGCCAGAACCTCTCCATCCTCAGGTCTTGGCCATCCCTCACCTCTTCTTATTGTGGGTGAAAGGAAAACACCTGCTCGACACCTCGGAAGCTCTTTCAACCCTTAGTGGTGGTGTTTCACACCAACAGCTTTTACTGAGGTTCTTGATGTGCAAAGCCCACCACCCTGCCCGCTGCCAGGCCTTCAGTCCTGCATGGAATACCTGGGCAGGGATCCATGGAAGATGCACTCTGCTTAAAGATTCACATAGTTCCATATTCAGAGGCCAGACACGCAAATGCATCCCGTGCACCAGGGACCGGCAGCAGGGCTGGCATCCTCTGCAGAGGGGATGGAGAGGGGTGATGCAGCTTGGACATGTCTGCAGCCTCGGCAGGGAAGGGGTATTCCCCAAACCCCATGTGGAATAATTAGGAAATGTGGGATAATTAGGAATTAAATGTACATTTAAAATGCAGCATTGTCCACACATAAGGGCAGAATGGACTTTCAGGGCCTGTTGGGGGGAGATGCAGCCACCGGTATGCCAGGAATGTGCACTCCACAGCGGTTCCCGTGGCAACACAGACGGAGGATGGAGCAGGGTGGAGATCTTGAGGCCACACTCCGTCCTAACATCAGCAAAAGATGGGAACCAGGTGGTACCAGAAACCGATAAGCTGCATACTTGCTACCCTGAGCCACCAGCCTGTCATCTTTGACAGAATGCAATCCTCAGTGTGAACTTTGCTTCATTATGATGTAATTATAATGCATTTACATGCTAAAATGCACTCCCATCTCCAATGCGACCCACCTCCAAAATGAGATCATCCCTTTTTGAGCATGCGCTCTGAATTTTCAGTGTCATATACCTTTAAAGTGAAGCGAGAGAGATTTGCACTAATAATAATAAAGGTGTGTATGACAGAGTCACTCAAGCTCCACCTTGAAGGTGAAAAACAGTATAAAATGACACAAGAGAGGGGGATATTGGGGAAGATACCATTGTGGAAGATAACATCAACAGACTTCTGGGACCAGTTGACAGGCTGGACCTTTCTTCCCCCCCATAGGGATGCCAGTGGGTAAGACTTGCACTGTATCCAGTGCTTCCCTGGGAAAACTTAGTATCTCTATGGAGTTACTTTCCACTCTTACCTCTGTATTTCAGAGCCAGGCTGTGTTAACTTTATCGAGCACTTGTATCCATGTAACTATTATTCGCACGTGCTTTTGCAGATGGTATTTATCACCGCGATCCATAAGAACCTGTACCTGTTGCCTCAATAAACTGCACTGTTTCAGTACCCAATTGTAATTTTCCCACTGAATGCGACCCCATCTCTCAGTGTGGCCCTGAGGGTTCATAAGCATGATTGGACTGGCAGTGTGGTTCACCACCGGTGAATCCAGATCAATAAGGTTCGATATAGCGAACGCGCCGGGCCAGTAGTTGTACGTTGGAGCTGTACCCTGCCTCTCTAATATCTGAGGAGCAAGGGGGTTATTTTATCCCCTTTAATGCAACACCCCACTGTGCAGGGATGCTCATTGGTACCCCCAAACCCCACTGTGCAGGGATGCTCAGTGGTACCCCCAAATCTCACCATGGAAGGGATGCTCATTGGTGCCCCCAAACCCCACCGTACATGGATGCTCAGTGATACCCCCAAACTCCGAACCCCAGGGATGCTCAGTGGTACCCCCAAACCCCAGGGATGCTCAGTGGTACCCCCAAACCCCAGGGATGCTCAGTGGTACCTCAGATGCTATCCACCCCATGAAGGAATTTATGAGCAGAGACAGGGGAGGGCATAAAAGGAGACTGAAGCCAAGAAAACCTGCCCTGACAGGGAAGTGAAAGCCCCAAAGATAGCGCTTCCACTCTTTCACATGGGGGCTTTCAGTAATCACAGCTGCTTTCACTTCTCCTTCACAGCCCAGCCTGTTCCTCACTGGTGGGTTTTGGTTCCTCTCTGCTCCTCCACCACCTTCCTCCAGAGGCCAAGCCTTCAAACCACTTCAGCTGCTATTGCCAGTCTGGAAGCCTGTTCCCACATCCCATGCTGGGCTCTGCCCCACTCCTGAGCCACGGTGCCCTGTGAGGAGGTGGGGACACAGTGGGGATGGGGATGATGCTGCAGCCAGGCTGGGATCTCTCCCACTGTGGTGGTCCAGCTCGGAGGGATGCTCGGAGGGTGGAGGGTGCTGAGTGATGGGTGGAAGAGAGGGGTGAGAAATAAGCTGCAGAGCAGGTTTTCCATGGCTTTCCGCACATCTTTGACTTCAAATAAAGCCCCAATAAATAAAACTATTTTATTATAATTGGGGTTTTCTTTAAGAATCAGCGAATTAAGCTGGTGTTGGAGGGAAGCTCGAGGCTTTGTGCTGCTGTTGGTAACTTCAGTGCCCAAGGGTTGATATTGACTTTCTGTCCAAGCAAGTGGCAGGGTTCAGTGATTGGAGGCATCCATGCGCTCTGCCTGTTCCCTGCCTTTAACCTGCTTGTACCCTGCCTGTATCCTGCCCGCACACAAGAGCTTTAGCTCTGTCTGTGCAATTCCCGCCAGTTAAAGAGCCATTTCCTATCAGTGCCAACCCGGGGCTGTGAGTAACGTCCCCCGCAGCACATCCCAGCGCCAGCCGTGCCGCGGGTGTGGGATGCTGCAGGGGAGGCTGCGGGCGGCACTTCCTGCCCTCGGGCATCGCTGCGGTCCTTCCCCTGCTCCCGGCTCCGGGGCTGCTGCCAGCCCCAGGCTGCGCTCTGCAGCGCCCGCATTCCTCCGCGGCGACGCGGCTCTTACTTCCCCCTTTCTTATCACGCTCGGGTTCGTGAATCGCGCTTCTCCGCAGCTATGAACCACCCCAGCGGCCGTGCAGACCGAACGGAAAACGAGGCAGAGCCGGGCTCAGCTCTGCTGGGAAAGGCTCTTCCCGCCACGCAAAAAGAAGCCCCGTTTATAAGGCTTGGTCCTGCCCCAGGGCCGGGAATCCTGCTTCCCCTTGGAGAGAAGGGGTGCTGCCTATTGGGACAAGGAGGTACCAAATGTAATCAGTTCTGGGTAAGGCTGGGTTTGGTGGCTTCCTAATGGAAAATAACTGGTACTTGAAGGTAGTTGACATAGGTTTGGGTCCTTAGGACTTCAGTACAAAAAGTGTGGGAAAAACAATAGAAAAACAGGACCTGGGGATGGGCACAGTTAAACCGGCTGATGGGTGGAGGGACAGGATGATTGCTATGTTAATGAACCCATTAAATTGGTGTAAACATCTACTGGGGAGTATCCGGGACTAGCAGATGTCCAGGATGGAAGCAGTTAACTGATAAGTAAAGGACAGGATGAATGCTCCATCGCTGGTGGTGTTGAAGGCCAGGTTGGACATAGCCTTGGGTGGCATGGTTTAGTGGGAGGTGTCCCTGCCCATGGCAGGGAGGTTGGAACTGGATGATCTTAAGGTCCTTTCTAACCCAAACCATTCTATGATTCTATGATTGCTATGTCTGTCATGTTAATTAAGCTGGTGCTACAAAGACTGCCAGCAGTGATGAAGATTGTTGGAAGAAGTAACTGACTCTCAAGGACCACCACCACATTTTGTATGTATGAGGGAAACTTTGTGGAAAATGATGTAATTCATGTGTAGCCTCATGAGTATGTGTGTATGCCCAGTGACTATGTAAGGATGGCCTGTGGGGCAATGCGGGGACGCACGCTGGGAGGAGCTATCCCCCGTGTCTCCCAGTGCCACAATAAAGAATACCTGCTTGTCAACTAGAAACCTTTGCTGGCGAGTTTGTTCCTGGAGTTTTCTCTGAATCACTGTCCCCGCGCTGCGGGGAGGATGGGGAGGATTTCCTGGCCACCTAAAGGGCTGGTGCCAGAGGGATGAGCAGGTCCTGGGATGCTCCTGGGCTGGCACTGGCCGTGGATAACTTAACAGAAGCTTCAGGCCATCGGTCCAGGGGCTATGAGCATTTTCAGGCTGAGGTGTCTGCAATCACCATCGACGGAGCCTGATTGTATCAGTCCCCCGGGCACAGCCCATCCCCCTGTATTGCCCAGGAGCCTGAGGTCAGAAACATGTTGATTTTATCTTAAGTGCCCTGACTACAGCCTTATGTTCTCTTAAATCCACCTTTATTCATCTCCATGGCCAGCACCAAGGCTTTCAGCTCGTGCTGTCCCCTTCATCCTCTGCTTTCTGCCCAGAGAGCTGGAAAAGTGAGGTGTAACGAAACCAGGACTGCCAGAGACACAAATCCCAGTCTCCACGAGAAGGACAACGTAGCATCCCACCAGGAAACCCCAAATAGGGTGAGACCACGCAGGGAACTGCCCCCATCCCGTTCTTTCTCTGCATCTCTGAGCATCTTCATCTCCCTGCATCCCAACAAGCACAGGAACTCTCAGCAGGGCTCCTGCTGGAGTTCAAGCTCCTAATGAAGCTCAGTTACTCCTGGAAACACTCTGCAGTGAGGCTGCTGGCCAGGGCAAGAGCAGTGCATCTGCAAGCTCTAACGGCAAGGCTGTCATCACTGAAGCCAAGCCATCGCTGTAGTGGGTGCCAAGGAGTCTGTGCTGGATCCTTTGGCACCGGCCTTATCATGGTAACCTCTCCCAAGGGAGGGCTGAAACGGATGCAAATGGAAGCAAAGCACATCCATTGGTTTTACAGCAACTTCTTCTATGTCCCATGCTCAGCCTCAGCACCCTGGCCTGGCCACAGGGTGATGGGGTGGCTTTGGATGGAGCCCGAGATCCAGGAACCACCTCCTGCACCCATGGAAGCTCCACTGAGCCACAGCACTTGCTAATAAACCCATCTGCTGGTTCTGGTACCCAAAGCACAGAAATGGATGGGGCAGGGCTCACAGGTATTCGCTGATGTGGGTCTGGCTCTGGTAACCACATCCCTGGCGGTGCTCAAGGCCAGGCTGGACAGGGCTTGGAGCAACCTGCTCTAGTGGAAGGTGTCCCTGCCCAGTTGGAACTGGATGAGCTTTAAGGTCCCTTCAACCCAAACCAGGCCAGGATTCCATGAACACCTGCTGGCTTTGGTCCCAGCAACAGCTGCCCATTGCTGGACCCCCACGATGGTCAAGAGCAAAGAGGCCTCAGGCTGTATTTGTGACCCTAGATCAGATGAGGGCTCTCCCCTTGGGCTGGGCCTCCTCAAGGTTGAGAGCTTGACTGGTGGGTGAAACGCATTCAATTCCCTCTCAAAACCAGAGTTAGCCCCATAGTATTGGATTCCCCCTGGCACCTACAACCTGCAGTAGATTCGTGTTGCCAGAGTATTCCATGAGTTTTGATGAGAACAAACTTCCTTTGGGGCTTGTCATCTACCGAAGGCAATTCCGTGGCCTCCGTGACAGTGACTAATATGCTCAACCCTGGAATCCTGTCCAATGTATTCCAAAGGATTGGCTGGCATATGTATCTATTCCTTCAGACATAAACCATCAAGCAAGTCTGGGATTAGGGGTGGATCCAGCTGCATCTAAACACCTCTTTGAGGAATTTTGGAAGCAAGGGGGTCCTCTCTGAGCCCTGGGGCTCAATGGGTCTGTCAGACCCCATGCCCTGCACAGCAGTCAAGGATGTGAACTTTGCCATGGAATCCTGTTAAATCACTGTCACATTTACCATGGAATTTCACCAATAGGTTGCTGCTTCTTACAGCTGCTCCAGGGCGCTTTCCCGACCTGCCATGGCTCCATGGCGGTTCAGGAGCACCCGGTGCTCTCATGTGCCACCACCACCGCCTCGTCACACCCGGTCCCCGGCCCCGCTGAGGGTGGGGAAGCACAAAGCCGCTTCCTGCCACCTGGCACCTTGGCAGCGCAACCCAGCACGAGGTGTGAACCCAACCGGTGCTGCTGCTGCTGCTGGTGCTGGTGCTGGGTGTCAGATCCGGAGCCGCTGCAGAGCTGCAGCACCAAACAGGGGTGTGCACCACGGATGGGGAAGCCCAGCGTGACCTGGCTCCAGTGAGCGCTTGAGCCCAGAGCCCCCGTGTGCTGGGCTGCACCCCAGAGCAGCAGCTCAGGGAGGGGATCCTGCCCCTCTGCTGTGCTCTGGGGAGACCCTTCCTGCAGTCCTGATCCAGCTCTGGGGCAGCAGCACAAGAGGGACGTGGAGCTGCTGGAGCGAGGCCAGAGGAGGCCATGGAGATGCTGCGAGGGCTGGAGCAGCTCTGCTCTGGAGCCAGGCTGAGAGAGCTGGGCTGGGGCAGCCTGGAGAAGAGAAGGCTCCTGAAGGGGAGACCTTAGAGCAGCTCCAGTGCCTAAAGGGGCTACAGGAAACCTGGAGAGGGGCTTTGGACAAGGGCCTGTAGGGACAGGACAGGGGAATGGCTTTAACCTGCCAGAGGGGAGACTGAGATGAGCTCTTAGGCAGAAGCTCTTCCCTGTGAGGGTGCTGAGGCGCTGGCACAGGGTGCCCAGAGAAGCTGTGGCTGCCCCATCCCTGGCAGTGTTCAAGGCCAGATTGGACACAGGGGCTTGGAGCAGCCTGCTCCAGTGGAAGGTGTCCCTGCCCGTGACAGGGGTTTGGAACTGGATGAGCTTTAAGGTCCCTTCAACCCAATCCAGGCTGGGATTCTATGGTCTGTTCGTGGACCTCTGTTCACTCTTGCTGCAGGACGAGGGCACAGGATGATGCACCTTCTGTCGCAACTGACAGTGGAGGGATTTGACACCTGGGGAGCCAACTCCTAAGCAAAGCACCACATTCAGAGCCATTCGGATACAAACCAGCCCCACAGCATCCCGTCAAGTTTGGGATGAGAAATGGATGCTCTGAGTTTCATCCGAGCCCAGATTTAAGCGCAGGGAGGAGGAGGAGCATTGCCTTAGCTCAGCTTTGCTCCCAGCCCCTTATCGCTCCCTTGGCAGTGCTGAAAGAACTGTTTCTGAGCAGCATGAATGAAATTGCAAGGCAGCAGCTTTCATGGGGATGCGGCCTCGCTCTTCAGAGTTTCATGGGAAAGCGAAACAAAAGCTCATCGTGTGGCTTAGAAAGAGCTGAAGGAAAAGCAAAAGCACCCAGGCAGCATCTTCTGCCCCCACTGTGAACCTGAAACACACAAAGGTGAGAGGGACGCAGATGTCAGTGTGTCTGCCTCGAGGAACTGGTCACTCAGCACCTCTTGGTGCCCTGGCTGTCCTGGTTTGGTGGCACTGAGGCATTTACCAAGCCCTGGTTTTGAATCAGGTCCTTCACCCATCGCCAACCTTCATCCTGACAGGCCCCATCCCAAAGTCCCCTCCTAAAGCTGAATAAGTGGGACAGGGCTTCCCTGGCTCCCCTTTCTGCTGCTTTCCTGCAGGCAGCAGTGTCCGGGGTGCAGACACGTGCTCCGGTCAGAGCTGCTCTTGCTTCAGCCCTTTCCTTTCAAAAAGGAACTTAACTGCTACTTCTCTTTGCCCTGAAGGAAAGGTGCTCCCTCAGGGATGGGTTTATCCCAGTGTTATCCCGACCTGCTTCCAATGCATATCAAAGCAGTTATGCACAGGATCACTTAGCAGCACAATTAGCATCTGCTGCTGCAGGACAAAGCATCAGCTTCCTCTATTCAGGGACCTGGAAGTGCTTTGCAAGCCTTAATTTCAGCCTCTCAACAAGCTTGAGAGGCAACTTTATAGCCTTAGCAGTGTCTTTCTGCCTGGTGTCAGCTCTGCGGGGGACCAGGCACCCCAGCCCTGGATCTAAACCCACAATGTTCCCCTTTCCTGCTGCGTTATCAGAGCTCAAACTGCGCAGTGCACGTTGGGCTCCTTCATGGTCACCCTCCAGCTGATACCTGCCAATGTCTGCTGGCTTAAGCCAGCGACCCAGACTTACAAGATAAGGACTCTTACCAAGGACACAGTGCTTCAAGTCAGTCTGAGGAACAGGACTGCTGGATCCTGCGCACAGACTAGGAGGAAGGATAAGGGACTCCAGCCATCCGAGATAGCCCCAGCAGAGTTGAGCCCCAAGGTCACGTTAGGGCTGCGACTACCAGAACATGCATATCTCAAAGCAGAAGAAACAAAGTTCACTACAAACCCCATGGAAACCAAGCAGCATCTCTCCTACCACCTTCAATAAGCATAAAGGAAGCTGCTCTGACAGGGAGGATAGCTCTCACGGCGCTAAGAACGTCAGCACATGACGCAGGTCACACCACAAAGGCAACGTTCACAGCCATGGTACCACTGAGGCCTTTTGTGAGAGCCACAACCTCTGCTCTTAAGAGGTTGGAAGAACCAACAAAGATCCCTCTGTCTCAATCCCCAGAAGCTCTGGATCCCTGGATCTGTCGGTGGATGAGCCAAAGCACTGTTTGTGCGGGATAGATAAGGAAAGCAAACATACCCTGATAACCGCTTCCCTGGTGCGCAGCAGGCTGAAGGTTGCCCCCACAGGCAGGATGCACATTCTGTACCAAAGGCCTTAAATTTGCCTGGGTCTGGTTAAAAATCAACTCTCTGGGTCAGTGCTCTGCTACAGTAACATGCTCCACAGCCCCAGTTTGCTCCCATTCCTCCCCATTGCCAAGGGAAAGCCGGATGGGGCAGCCCTGGCCCATGCAGTCACGGCCGTTCCCAATTGCTTTCATGGTAGTCAGTCAATTTTCAAGCCGAACAGGATCACCATAGGCAAAGTTTGACTGCATTCCCTTGGAATACGCCCAGCCTCGCTTTCCACAAGGGATCAGGCTGCTCATTTCCTGACTGGAGCACTCAAATGGGCATCCTGGTACACGGCTGATGTCTGCAGCCCCATCCAGACAACAGATACAATAGAGAAAGAGCTGATTTGGGGACTAAATAGCTTCTTTCTGCCTATTTTCCACATCTCTGATAAGAACCACACGAAGATACAACAGTTTAACAGTGATTGGAGGTGCAAACATCCCCCAGAGCAGCAACAAGAGGCAATTCTCCAGGGGCAGAATGAAAAGCTCTAGTTTATTAAGTTCCAAAAGGGGGGGCAGGAGCTCGATGATTTTAAGGTCCTTTCCGACCCAAACCACTCTGTGATTCTACGAGTCTCTGAAATGCCTTTTGGACAGTGACTCCTGCTGGAAAGGTGAAGCCAGCACAGCTATAGCCCAGGCGTTGGAGAGCAGTGATGTCCCTCCCCATGCAGGGGCCAGCACTACCCCCATGGCCAGGGCTTGCACAGCACTTCCCCCTCCAGCAGCTCTTGGGGAACCACCGAAATACATCAGCAATTCCTTCTGCAGCCTCCTCAGGAAGGAAACGTGAGATCCCAGGTGAGTGGCCTGGCAGAACGTTGCTCCATCTCTGCGAGATACCACAGGGTTTTCCCACACTAAAGCAGCATATCCTTGGCTTTGGTTTCTGAGAGTCTGCAGCACTGAACTACATCTGAGGCTGACACCAGCTGGAAGCAACTGTTTCACTCTTTCGGTTGCAGAGCACTGGGTTTTATCTTCAAACTATCAGGGAGGCACCAAACACAATGTATGTGCCAACATCAGCTCTGTGCTGGCAAGCCCCGCTCTTCCAGGATCCTCTTCACGCACTCCACAATGGTCCACACCTCTGCCATGGCACCTCGACCTGCAGGGGAATAGGAAACCACACACAGTGAAATCCCAACACAAGAAGGATGTGGAGCTCTTAGGCAGAAGCTCTTCCCTGTGAGGGCGCTGAGGCACTGGCACAGGGTGCCCAGAGAAGCTGTGGCTGCCCCATCCCTGGCAGTGTTCAAGGCCAGGTTGGATGGGGCTCGGAGCAAGCGGCTCTAGTGGAAGGTGTCCCTGCCCGTGGCAGGGGTTGGAACTGGGTGAGCTTTAAGGATCCTTCAACCCACACCAGTCTGGGATACTGTGAAATCCAGGTCCCACAGGGACACATGAGGCACGTGCTTCCCCTGTCCCACCACCTCTCTGTTCCACACACTGCATGACTGCAGAAGATGGGCTGCACAGCGGTGGCACAGCTCAGCAGAGCCCACCAGGTATCCCCATGTTGTTTCCTTGTGACCCAAGAGAAAGGAACCATGGAGATCAGAGCATCTGCTCAGTCCTGGTTCTGCAGGGGTTCTGTGGCATGGGTGGACATCAGCAGGGGGGGAGAGTGAGAAGAGTATTGCAAGTTGGGTTCATAACTCAGAAGTCCAGGCAGAGAAGCACAGGCTCTGCAGTCAACAGAGAGAGGCAGGAAACCTCATCAGGCAACTCAGATGACCCTCCTAAGTACCTCATGTTCCCAATCATCCCCAGAGGAGCCCGCATCTAACCCTTGACCGCACAGTGAGTTACTACCTCAGCTCACACCACCCTGGGGGTAAATGTGCAAAAGCACCCCAAAACCAGCAAATTCCCTATTCCACCTCCTTTCTGCACAATAAACTGCATGTGTATGTTCAGGATCTTTCTGGAATGGCTTTGCCCAGGAAAAGCAGACTTTCAGATGCTCTTCTGGCTCCAACCCAGTCCAGAAGGAAAAGCTTTTAGATTTTGTTCTGTGCAGCACTCTGTCATCTCCAAGCATTACTCCCAGGATTCAAGCTGGTGCAGATCCAGGACAGCTTTCTCTAATGTGGGGAGAATGGACTGGTTTGGTGCCAGATGAACATCTGAAAGTCTTTTAAACTTAGGTTTAGAAGTTTGAGGCCAGAGAGCATTAAATTATGTTGTCCAAGCCTCTGTACTGAACTCAGCGCTCAGACCATTCACTCCTGCAATTCCTCTGGGGCTGAGGAAAGATACTTCTCCCACCAGCATTTGTCTCCATTGGAAGACTGAAGAGATGGATCTCTATTGATCTTCTGTCCTGCTGGCTCTAATCATTAAGAAATATGTGCTTTACTGGGCACCAGAAATCAGTTTCTCACCTGAGCCTTGTCTGGGACAGAAGGATACAGAATCCCAGACTGGTTTGTATTGAAGGGACCTTAAAGCTCATCCAGTTCCAACCTCTACCACTGGCAGGGACACCTTCCACTAGAGCAGCTTGCTCCAAGCCCCTGTGTCCAACCTGGCCTTGAACACTGCCAGGGATGGGGCAGCCACAGCTTCTCTGGGCACCCTGTGCCACGCCTCAGCACCCTCACAGGGAAGAACTTCTGCCTTATCTCCAACCTGAACTTCCCCTGTTTGAGTCTGAACCCATTACCCCTTGTCCTGAGGATTTGTGGTGAACAATGGCATTTTTGGAAGGACAAGAAAATTGGGCTTCCCTGCAACGTAAGCCTGCGAACGCCTTTCGGACCTGTCCGTCCCAGGAGGTCTGCCTGCAGCTTGTCCACAGGATGCTCCAGATGTTGGCCCTCCTCATCTCCTCACCTCAAGGAGAAGAGCTGCAGTTGCCAGGTCCTGCTAAACACAAGACATTCCCTGCCTGCTCCTGCAGAGCTGAGAACATCTCCAAGACCTGCCTTTGTCCTCCAGCACCCACTTGCTCAACAACTTGGGCAATTCCCAGCTGGATTCCTAGGTTGAGCAGAGCCTGTCTTGCAGCACAGCTCATGCCTACAGGTCAAAACCTTCCAGTGTATCAGGCTCTAGAAATGCAGCCAAGGGTGAGGAAGATCCCAGCAGTTTGGCAATGCTTTTGCAAAGGGAAATGGCTGCAGGTCCATGGGTGGGATGGCACCTCCCAAAGCTCCCTTTATATCGTGATATAAAGACAGCATTTAACTACCCAACCAAGGAAACATTTTAGTTGTCAGCTCAGTTTAACTCATGATTTGAACTCTTTTGGATCTGGCCCAGTTCAGGTGAGACCAGCCATATGAGTGAGGACCTAATCCTCTTCTGCAGCAAGCCAAACCACAGTGTCAACAGACAAAACTGGGGCAAACTGAACCTCTTTCCTTCTGCAGCAGCTGTGTGAGCTTTGCTACCTGCTGCTCGGGTGGAAGCTTTGTGGGTGAAACCCCACATTACTGGAGAGGAATAGGCTTTAGGGTGAAAGGCCTGAAACAGAGTGGATGAGAGAAAAAAAGGCAGTGGCGGAGACTGTCTTGGATCTTAAAGAGACCTGGAGCTCATTTGCTTCGGATTAACTCCAACGGGGCTATAGGTTGGATATGGGCTGGAAACAGTGTTGGGAACACTGGGATGTTTTCCTTCTTGCTGAGCAGCACTTACACAGTTGAGGCCTTTGCTGGTCCTCACCCCACCCTACCAGGGAGGAGGCACGAGGACTTGGGAGGGGACACGGTCGGACAGCCGATCCAAGGGCTATTCCATATGCCATATGACATCATTGGTAACTGATTTCATTTGCATCACTTGGCTTTCTGGGGTTTATTTCTCTCTTGTTTTCCTTTTCATCACAGTTTATTCTTTTATTTCCATTATTAAACTGTTTTTCTCTCAAGTTTTCTCCCTTTTACCCTTCTGAATCTCTACCCCTATCCCACTGAGGGGAAGGAAGTGAGTACCTGCATGGGGCTGAGCTGCTGGCTGGGCTTGGACCAGGACAACAGCCGCTTCACTGGCATTTTCCTACAGGAAAATCCTGCCAACAGGAATATCTTGTTGGGAATTGACTCACAAACACAAGTGGAGGCTCAGAGATGCAAAACTGCACCCATTTAATCTGTGGAGCAGGGATGTAACACCACGGCTCTGCCTCAGGTGCATGAATCTGCAAGCAGCACCACAGGACCCCTGAGGAGGCTCTCAGCTGCTTGCTGTGGGGATGGAGATCCTACATGTGTACTGAAAAGGACAAAGAAGTGATGCCAGATGCTCTGCTTCTGCCAAGACGTCTGCACAGGATGACCTCTTTTGGGCAGTTTCCCATAACATCATTACAAGTATGTCAGGAATTTGATGTCATCAGGGCTAAAATCCCAACAGAAGCATAAATGTCCAGGGTATTTCAGGTGGTGCCCGAGTTACTTGACTACACTCACCCCAGTGTAACTATTACTTAAGTCTCCTGCTCCAAAACCACCCTCTAGAAGCACTACAATCACTTAACAGTTCAGGAACTAAAGCCAGCCCTAGGGTTTAACTGTGAAGAGCATTCTAACACCCTGTCTCTGCTACAGCCTGTTTATTGAACAGAGCTGCTAGAATCCTGCATGAGTTGGGGCTGTTAAACAAAAGTATGAGTCCATTACTGTGCAGGTAAGAGCATACTTGCAATTATGGGCTAGAACTGGGTGATATTTTACAGTCTGGCCAAACTGCTTGTATAAAAAGCCCTCCTCAAAGCCTCCCCAAAGTCAAAATGCCTCCAGTGAAAGCAGCTTCTAAAACACAAATGAGATCATTTCAGAGGTATTTCTCAGCACTGCAAGTGAAGCCTCTTGAAAGCGGGTGTGACAACACTCCCTCCCCACCCTCTTTCACTTCACAGACAAATCTGATGTCAAACCCCCAAATCAAAACTCATCTGGGAAGCTGAAGAGTAACCCAGGCAACCAACACCAACAGATGTTACATGCACATCCAGCTACACCCTCAGCCAGGACTGCAAAGCACTTGTTGTAGTCACATTAGAGGTCAGGACACCCAAACCCCAGGCTGACAACACTCACCACAAAGCCTTCCTTCTCTTCCATCTCCTCGCTACTTGAAGGAATGTTTCTTTGGAATCTCAGGCCTATCTCACAGCTCATTTGAAAGCCTGGCATGGATGACCTCTTAAGACCACTTAAAAATCGATGAATGAGGCTAATAGATACCAGCCAGCATAGGGGAAAGCTTCAGTTTGTTTGTGTCAACCCCAGCAGTGAGCATCTGCTCCCTGCAGTTCAACACGGGGAGCACCACACAACAAAAGAATGTACTTGTGCAGGGAAGAAAGAGCCAGAAGGCTGGCAAAAGGACTGACCTTCATCTCCACACACTAGTTTCTTCACCACGCAGGGGATCTCTGTGTAGCCAAAGCCTTTCAGCTGCTCTACATGCTGTGCTGTGATCGGATGCTCCCACATGGCTGTGTTCATTGCTGGGCAGAAGAGCAGAGGTTTGCTTAGATCCCAGGCACGGATCACACAGGTCTGCAAGAGAAGCCAAGAGGTTCAGCTCTGGATGGGTTGGACTTCCCCATTCCCCCTCCATCACTTGGCAGCACAGAAGTATCTTCCCAGCCTGGGTGTCATAAGAGGGCCAAAAGCCTCAATCTGTCAGTGCGGATGGAGTAACCCACAGACAGATGTATGGGGCTGATGCTCATTTGTACCACATTCCAGCAGAGCTCAGCTCTGACAGGCAGGAAAGATAAGGGAGACTTCAAAGAGGATAGATCCCACCCTGCAAACAGGCCAATGGCTGCAGCAAGGCAAGCTGGAACACAATGTGTGCAGGTTGCCAGGCGGTTTGGGGGACTGAGAGGAGCTGAAGGGTGGCCACGGGCCTTATCAGCTACAGATAGATGCCCAGGCAACACTTGAGCTGTGGAGCCAAACACAGCACATTGGCAAAGATATGCCAGCTGGATGTGTAACTCCTCCCAAGGGAAGCACTGCTGCTTCCAGGGTACAGAGGATACCAGAACACACATGGGCTGCTGCAGCAGCTGCTGGCAGCTCCTGTGCGCTACAGGGAGTCATAGCTGACTCCTCTGTAATACAGAGCTCCCAGATAACCCAGTATCACCTTGAAAAGATGAATGCTGGTTGCTCTTACTGCAATGTCTATCAGCTTCCCTACGCCTAGAGGCATTTAAATCCTGCAAAAGGAGTTTCCAGGTAGCAACAGTCCCTGCCACAGGGTCTCTGCTTAGATCACAGAGTACTTGGAGAACTCTGCCCATCCTTTCTTGTGTCCTGTGATTTGAACCTTTCCCAGCACAGGGAATTCTGCCAGCATCTGTTCTAACTTGCCAGCCAGCACCTCCAGCACTCGCAGGAGCTTCCTCTTCCCTCCACAAGGCACTCTGAAAACACTGGCAGGAGTTTGAGAAGCCATGCATCCCTAACACCCTTCCTGAGCTCTCCTCTCTGCTACCACCACAGCATCTATAGTACCAAGGGGTCCCAGAAGGACAAGACACTGCTTGTGCCTCCCACAGCTCCTCCTGGCTTCTCTCGGATCCTCTACTCATACAAATCGGGGCTGCTGCTCTGCATTTACAGGCGCTTCCTCTTACCTGAAGAGCTCAGTTGGTCACACGGGGCTCCCTGGCCACAGGTGATGCACCACCCTCCATTCCTAGTTCTAACCTCCATGCATTACTGCAGGGTGATGCACCACAGCAACATCTGCAGCTTCCTGGCACAGTTAATGCTTATGACCTCTCCTAATGAAGACCTAATGCCTGGACATAGAGCATTCAGCCATCAGAGTCCCACATTCTCTTTTAATGCACTTTCTGATCAGCGTTTAAGCACTTTTGATACCAGAAAAAACAAGCCTGAGCAAGCAAAATGCCCTCTAGCTGCGAGTGGAAGGTGAGTGCATGTTTGACTTGGTGTGCTTGCAGTTAGGTGAGGGAGGAGGTGAGGGAGCAGGAAGTCAACAGTTTTATCAGATCTCACAGGTGTCTTTTCAGATCACATCTAAGAAATGCAGAGAGGAACTCAAAAGTGAGTGCAAGTGCGTGTGTGCACGAGCATGCATGCGCAGGCATGGCAGAGAGAGGGTGGAGGTAGAAAGAGCAATAAAAGAAAGAAAAAGCAGGAAAGGCACAAAGCAGGGAACTGACAGAAGAGACATGGAGGTGAGGATTGGAAAGGGATGCAGAGAAGGGAAGGGAGGAATGGCTGAGAAGGAACCATAGTGGAGGAAGAGCGAGACAAGCAGATGAAGTGGGAGCAGAACATTCAAATGTGGCTGTTCTCGCTGCTTCAGAAGCACTAGTTTCCATGAAAAGAAAGGTCAGGCAGTCTAACACTGGGAGGTGAGAGAACTCGCTGTTACTCACCAGCAGGTTGTCACAGATGCCATTGGCAAGCTTTGCCAGCGTGTTTGCATCCAGAGGTGCAACCAGCATCAGGTCAGCCCAGCGCCTGAGCTCGATGTGCAGCACGGGGTCCGAGCGCCCCTTCCACAGCTGGAGAGCAGACAAGGTGCAGATTACTGAGCCCTCACTTGGGCAATCCCATAGTAATCACCATGTAAACTTACTCTCACACTAAGTAAGACCTGAGAGTGTGGAAAATCAGGGACCCAGTGCTCACTTCTCTGAAGGCCATGTTGCAGCTACATTCAGGGATCACAGCCAAGGGACAGCACTGCTGTGCTTGGAGCTCTACAAACTGGTGTCCTTCCCCTACAAGGACAATTCGCACATCAGATGACCCCAGATTTCAACTCACAGGAAAGAGCTTTCCCCATCCGCTTCCCACTCACATCATCCTTCAGCTTCACGCTTGTTTACAAAAGCCCCCTCAACTTGTGGCATATCTGAGCGGAAGGAAGAGCTCCTTCCTGTCAGCAGCTGAAGCCAGGCAGGACCAAACTGGGGGCACATTCCCTGAGGAAACCTTGTCATTTATAAGCTCCATGATTCTTTGAAGTGAAGCTGTCCACTGGCTTTTATGAGGTCTAATTCCACAAGTCACTTCCAGCTAGGATGCATACTGACAGCAGCATCCTCGTAAGTACAGCAGCGAACAGCCCTAATGGCTTTCTTTAGGACGGATGAGGTTTGGCCAACAGGGCACTTCCCTCCTCAGCTGGCTCTAAACCCTAAAGCTGAGCTGCTCAAAAGAGTCCTCATCTCTTCTTAAGAGCACAATTAACTGGGAACTTATGTGGGAAAGTATCAAGAGAAGTAGCAACAGCACCAGGTGCTTAATCCCCAGAGGACACACACAACCACAGGCCAGAAGAGGTGCATCAGGGCCACAAGCTGTTCCTTCTCTAAGTCACTGGAAACCACAACAAAAAGCCAGCCTCAGGGAAAGCTGGTGCTTCGTGACACTGTTTCCAGCTCCTCCTTGTACTTGGATCAGGACTGCCACCTATATATATATAAAAACAAATGCTGATGTTTGTACAATGAACCTCTTCACACACAGGAACTCTCAAAGCATGTCAGCAAAGCTGTAGTTAAGAGAAAATGCCATTTTACAGGGTCTAGAGATGTTCACAGCCCTGGCAACTGAGCCATCCATTGCTGGAATGGCTCTTCTATGAACGCACATGAGCACAGAGCATAGACTTCCAAGACAAACAGTGCTTCCAGCAGGAAGGAGAAGCTCTCTAACCTCCAGCCACCTATCCCACCAGTGCACGGCACCTCCAGGAGCTGGTCTGCTCCTCCCTGCCAGCAGGCAGCTGCCCAGCCCCACACTAGGCTGTTTCAAAGCAGTGTGGGCAGCTGGGGAACATCCCTGATGTCTGTAGAGCCACAATGCTTAGTGCTAAGAAGAATCAAGCTCTTGCTTTCGTGACAAGTGTGACTCATGACAAGCCCCAAACACCCTCACCACGACTCTGCAGTGGCTATCTTGACACTTCCTGAGACTCCTCTTAGAGGTGTGGATAGTGGCTGAGCACAAGGTGGTATGAGACCACTACCACCCTCACTGCCCGCTGTAGCTCTGCCAGGGCAGCCTGTCCTTCCTCCTTTACAGCACGGTTGGAACCATGTCCTTGGAAAGCCAGACTCCAAAGCATACATGACTAGAATCATGGAATGGTTTGGGTTGGAAGGGACATAAAGCTCATCCAGTTCCAACCCCTGCCACGGGCAGGGACACCTTCCACTAGAGCAGCTTGCTTCAAGCCCCTGTGTCCAACCTGGCCTTGAACACTGCCAGGGATGGGGCAGCCACAGCTTCCTGGGCACCCTGTGCCAGCGCCTCAGCACCCTCACAGGGAAGAGCTTCTGCCTTAGATCTAACCTGAACTTCCCTTGTTTCAATTTGAACCCATCACCCCTTGTCCTATCGCTACAGTCCCCGATGAAGAGTCCCTCTCCAGCATCCTTGTAGCCCCCTTCTAACACTGAGAGCTGCCCTGAGGTCTCCACGCAGCCTTCTCTTCTCCAGGCTGAACAGCCCCAATGTTCTCAGCCTGTCTCCATATGGGAGATGCTCCAGCCCCTGATCATTCTCATGGCCTCCTCTGGACTTGCTCCAACAGCTCCATGTCCTTCCTATGCTGAGGACACCAGAACTGCACACAGTGCTCCAAAGAAACAAGTCTTGGCCCAGGATTAAAACACAAACAGATGTGGTCTCTTGCAATGAAGCACTTCTATTTGCTGTTCAGCACTTGAAGAAGTGAATCTCCCAGGAGCCTGCTTTTTTCCTGCAGCATGACCCACTGGCCCTCCGGAAGCAGAAGGCACGAGCACATGACAAAGTTACTTGAATTACAAAACCTGTGGCTGCTGGGAATGGGACAGAAGCCTTTGCAGTCTCCCATGGAAGCACAACTCACCTGCCATTCATCTTCATCGCTGTAGAGGGTGACAGGAATCTCCTGGACATTGTAGAAATGCTTTGCTCTCTCAGTGGTGACCACCTTCACTTCAAGCTGATCAGAAAAGAAAGAGGGACAGATGAGTGGTTAGACTTAAGGACAACCCTGTCAAGCTGGGCTTGAGCCACAAAGCAGTTTCTCAGCGGAGCTTCCCCTGTTCACAGCTGAAAGGCCACCACAGGTATTTATGGGAGCCAAAGACTCATTTTAAGGTACCTTAAAATGGGCAGGCCAGTTCCTGTGGAGCCAGTTCACATGTTCATGTGGCCAGTTCCCAGCAGGGACAGCAGAGAGGCCAGAGCAGGACTGAAGGAGGTGCACTCTGCACAGGGCTTCAAAGAGGCAGCAAGAAGCAGTAAACCAAAGCTCAGGGAAAAATGCCCTTTAATCTCTCCAACATGCCTGCCAAAGGGAATAGGAGAGTATCTCGCACAGTGGGGCCCATAACCACAGCACACAGGACTACCAAGGGGTGGCATTGCCTACAGGGCACTCGCAGGAGCACTCTTCCCACACTTGGAGCTAAGAGAAAGCTCCATGCCAAGAGCAAGCACAATGATGAGAGATCAAAAGCACTGCTGAGAGACAAGAAGGTGAGTGGGGCTCAGCACCAGCACCAGACCCACCGCTGCCATGCAAGGGTTCACGAGGAAGAGGGACTTTGGAAGACAGAGGAGAACTTCTTGGTCTCATGGACCACACTGTGAACCTCTTTCCGTCCCTCTCGTGATGACCTCCTGGTGCCAAACGTGGGGAGATAGCTACAGACCACTGGATCCTGCCTTTTGAAACCAGGTTAGTTAGACTTGCTCCAGCCAGGGATAAAAATACCACAAATGAGTCAGTGGTGTCTTCCAGCCTTCCTATCCCTCCTGCCAAGGTAAGATGCTGGAAACAGGAGAAACTCTGTAGGTATGTTCACAGCACATGGTTTCTGTGCAGCCAAAGCAGTAAAGCAGTGGCTTCCACAAAGAGAAGGGTGAAAGCATATGAAGGTTTCCTCTGAAACCCTAGATAAACCTGCCTGCCTTGTTGAAAGCCAGTGGAACCTTCAGTTATACGGTATATTCTGGGGATGTTGGTCGATAAGAAGCTCAATACGAAGCTGTTGGAGCGAGTCCAGAGAAGACCAGAGATGCTGCGAGGGCTGGAGCAGCTCTGCTCTGGAGCCAGGCTGAGAGAGCTGGGCTGGGGCAGCCTGGAGAAGAGAAGGCTCCTGAAGGGGAGACCTCACAGCAGCTCCAGTGCCTAAAGGGGCTATAGGGAACCTGGAGAGAGGCTTTGGACAAGGGCCTGGAGGGACAGGACATGGGGAATGGCTTTAACCTGACAGAGGGGAGACTGAGATGAGCTCTTAGGCAGAAGCTCTTCCCTGTGAGGGTGCTGAGGCGCTGGCACAGGGTGCCCAGAGAAGCTGTGGCTGCCCCATCCCTGGCAGTGCTCAAGGCCAGGTTGGACACAGGGGCTTGGAGCAATCTGCTCCAGTGGAAGGTGTCCCTGCCCATGGCAGGGGTTGGAACTGGATGAGCTTTCAGGTCTCTTCCAACACAAACCGTTGTGGGAAACCCTATCACATCCCTTGGAGTTTATTTGACACACACTTAGGAGGTGCCAAGGTGCGCTGTGACACAAGATCCTTTCATTTCCTCCTGTAGAAGTTTCAACAAGAGGAAAAAGAGGGGTTTTGTAATAAATGTAACAATCAATTTGCTGATAAAAATTATTGTCTGTGCTTATTGAATGAATAACGCTAAAATGCAAGGCTTGAACAATCCTGAAACAAGAAGTAGTTTGTAAATGTCAGATCAAAATATCCTTTACATTGTCTGAAGAATAACGAACATCCGGGAGGACTGTATTAACCTGTCTAAGAAAGATGAAGAACGGGAAGAAATGGACTGCACATGCACCAAGTCAGCCAGGTAAAAAGTTCAAAAGAAGAGGAAGACGACTTACTTCATCCAGAGACCCCTGCCCAAGACCACCAGGAGGCAGTGCGCATGCGGGACAATATTGCGAAACTAATTAACATGAGAGACGGGAGACAATTTACATATTGTGAAACCACAATGAATATGTATATCTTGATTGTTTAAAAGAAGGATTGGTATGTGCCTGAAGTGTGCGTGTTGGTGGAGCAGAGACTCGCCGTGCACCCAGCGCTGCTTTGCTTACGACCTCTCATTAATTAGGCAATAAATTACTCTTGTTATTATAATTTGACTCTGGTCGTTTATAACAGTTTCCCCAGTTTCTATGTGTGTCCCATGACCTGCTCAAAGCTGTCACCCTGGCATATGTCACAGCCAGCTGCCTGCCCCACACAGCCCCCTGAAGCTGCTCTGCACACAGCAGGTCAGCGTCAGGGTGGCTCTGCTTGCGCTAGTCACCCATGGTGCAGGACATGCAACTGTACATCCACCTGCAATTCCTCCCAGGGATATCCCTTCAAACAAGACAGGCCAACACATGGAGGGAGCACTCTGAAAAGATTGGTAATGTGGAAGATGCCACAGATAACAGTGAAAAGGAACACTTTTCCTTGTTATTAGCCACTTTCAACCACTGTCTGCTCCTTCAAGCAGTTCACAGTTCAATGTGGTTCTATCGGCCCAGCAGTGAGATGGGGAGAAACCAGCCTCACCAGAACTCCTTCCCACTAAAACCCTGTGGCCTGAGTTACAAAACTGATGCAGCACTGTCTGCTCACTTGTGCTAAAACCCAGTGCCAAACCCCTCCAACCTCCAAGGAGCTGTCTTCAGCAGCAGTGGTTGAAGCAACGACACGTTAACCTATCCCCTCAACACTACCTATTTGACTGCAAATGGAGCAGGGTTGGTTATCTGCACCCTATGTGACTCGAACAGCAGCTGGGAGCAGCTGGAAAATCCCAGCCTTAGCATATCACGGGCTTCAGTAATTTTCCCCACTTCCTGAAGAAAAAAGGATGGGAAAACACAGCTGCACACAACACCGCTAATTGGTGCTATATGCGGTTCTTTGCCTCTTCTAAATGTCTGCTCTTCTTCAAGTGAGCCTAACTCGGAATCACAGCTGCACTTCTGGTGCTTTTGAGCACAAAGATCACATTCACAGCAAGCAAGTATATGGTTTCCATGTTAACCCCAGCTCACAGGAAGCTCACTCTTCGGAGCCAAGCAGTGACACCCACAGAGGTGCTAACGCTGCTTGCTGCAGCTCCGCAGGCCTGGTTGAGGTGTTAACCTCACAGCCTGTGAGATGCTATTTCTCTGGTGATCTTAAAGAGCAATGTGCAGCTTCAAGGGGCATGTCAGCTCTCTCTGAAGTGGTACCAGGAGGCCAGGTCTGGGCTAGAAGTTGTCAACAGGAATGTTTGGTAGTGGTAGTCTTGTTCTGCAGTGAGACAGAAGGAGTTTCAGGTGACACAACTCCACCTACCATGTTTTATCACTTCAGTTATGCCATTAGACAAAATCTAGACCAGAAATACCCCTCTGAGGGTAAAGGACAAAAAAATCCCCCAAAGACACTCTGCTTTTCTTGAAAAGATCATTTCAGAACCATCTCCAGTCTTCAAAGCATAAGCCCAGGAACAGGGAATTGGGCTATGGAGTTCAGCATCCAACCCACTCCAAGCCAGAGCGTACCAGAGTGATGCTCAAGGACCTCAAGTGGTGGCAATTCCATCACTCTCCCAAGAAAGCTGCTCTCCAAGTTAAATATTCTTCCTAAGAAAGGTTTTCTGCTGAGGTGGGCTCCTGGTTCCCTTGTTCTGAGCAAGACCTTCAAGTCCCTCCAGCTACACTGGGAAGCAATCAGTGTTCTCGAGATCACTTAAGCTTACACAGCTTTTTCCTTCTATTTACCTGGCACACCCTCTGTTTGCCTGTGGATATATCTCTGCTTAAACAGTAAAGCCAGTCTAGCTACACTCCAACTCCTTTACTGGAGAGAGTTTAGACTGGTCAGAGCTCATTTGCTTGGAGCACTTCACCTGATTCATCAGAATAAACCTGACTGCAAAAGTGTTCTCCGGTGCTCACCCAGTTTTGCTGGTGGCTGGTAGAGGATCCTGCTGTCACAGATGTTTCTGTGTGGGGTAAAGGGCTGTACATGATTTTTCCTTCATAGACTTCTCAGTTTTGACAGCAAAACCTTTACAGGTTCAGGAACAACTGCTGAAGAGAATGAGGAGCTCCTCTGGTAAATGGCACTTACAAGCTGGTGTAGAGGTTACCTGGCAGGAGCACCATGAAATGATTAAAAGCTCGAGGCCCAGATGAGAGCCTGTAGCTCCAATAGCAACACATTTCCCCCACTGTTGCCTTTCTTTACAACTAACCAATATCATTTTTGCCACTGTATTCCTGCCAGGCTGCTCAGAAATTCCAGGCACCAGCCTCAGATAATCAGCATGAGTGTAGGACAACCGAGTTACCCACAGTGTCCTGAGGAGACCCTTTGGGCTGTGTCCCCACAACACCAGGTGTAAGGGGAATAACCTGAAAGCTGGAAGCTGGTGCTGTCTGAGAGGTTAAACAAAAGACAGTCAGATGGCATCACCTCCACTATCACCCTCAAGGAGCTGTGAAAGTTTAATGAGTGCAGAACCATGCTGCCAAGTTGTTCACCAAGGATCACTCGAGCCAAAACAGCAATTTAAACTAACAACTCCAGTTTCAAGCCTCCAGCCACATCTCCTTCGGTATCAAAGCCTTCCTCTGCTCCTGCCCTGCTTCCTTTTAGAGTTCTGTTCCATCAGTAAAGAAATTGGTGCAACAGACCAAACTGCATGGACAAGTCACAGTGGCTCAGCAGGCTTTAGGTCAGGCCTGGAAATCACAGCACAAATGAGTAAATGTATCACTGAAATGAATAAATGAACTACCAGGAGCTCCTTGGTAGCAGCTTTCTGTGGCACACTTACTTCAGGCTACAACTTTTGCCCCCACTAATCATTTCAGGTCAAGTAATAAATTAACTGAGGCACCTCTCTCCAACCCACCATACCAGCTCAAAAGCTTCCTACATCCTCAGTACCTTTCCAGCTTTGACACCAACAGCTCTCCAAGCCAACACCAACTAGATACATCAGTTACTCAAGGATCACACCACTTCTGACTCTGCGTTAGTGTATCTACAAGGCAAAGCCCCCCATATCATTCTAAAGGAGATTCAATGAGCAATCTAACCAGTATCTGCATACTTAAGGGCACCATCATGCTCCTGCCACTTCTTTACTGCTCCAAAACCATTTCCTCCACTTCTTAAAAGCCGAAGGTTTTCTGTTTGACTTTAGTCTACAGGGAAAGTTCACACATTTCCCCCCCTGATTCCAGTCGCTACTGGCCTCTGCTGGACACCTCTGTTACTCCAGACAATAAACCCTTAGTAAAAACTCAAGTGCATGGGCACATACAGCACTTTGTTCCTTTTGCCCTTACAAGATCTGGTTGCCCTTTGCTGCTCAGCCAGCAGCGATCACCTTTGCAAAGTCCACACCTCACCGACAGAGAATTGCAATATCCTAATCAGAGACTTCCCACTCCAGAAGTTATCACCTGTGGCTGCGGCCAGAGTTGATAATTTGACTGACAAAGACACATTCCACCAAAAAGCCCCACCAAAGCAAGGCCCTATTTGATCGTTTCAGAGTTAGGCTGGGCTGAACAACAGCACTTTCATATTCCAGAATCCAAATGTTTGCCTATGGAAATACCCTGGAATAGGCTCTTTAAGCCTGATGTGAAGCTAAGTGTAGAAGCAGCATGAAATGAGAGAAAATTGACTGCTTTTTAAACTCAGGAGGAATCCTCCCCCAACACACTTACAGAGGGCTCAGAGCCAGAAGGAACTTTCCATTCCATCGGAAGCCATACAATCCCTCCTCGAGAACAGAAACAGGACAACACCAACTTTACAATGCTCTACCAACAGCTTTACTCACCCCAGTGATCTTCAGCAACTCAGCAATGAGGAGGGGCAGCTTGAGGGCAGCCACACTCCCAGTCACACCCACCAGGATACGGTAGTTTCTCTGTGGCACAGAGGAGCTCTTCCCTGCAGGAATGCTTGGGTCTGGTGGGGAGGAGGGCTCCATGTTGCCATCAGACTCTGCAAGCACAGGAGAACAAAGACACTGATGAACAGAGCACAGCAGGGCTCCGCTGGCAAGCACTCAAGTATGGACTAAGCAGGACCTGGAGTAACTCAGCTTGAGGATGAACACTCAGACCTTCATCTGCAAAGCTTCCAAGCACCAGCAGAGCTCTAAGCATAGCTGAAGCCTCCTCTTCCTCCTCCTAAGTCTCTCAGATACTGGTAAACACAAGGCTAAACCCCACACAAGCCGGACCTCAAGAGCGTTCTGAGAACTCCCAGAACAAAAGACACACTCATGTGTCGAGCATGGATCAGAATTCCCAATGAATGCAGCTTTGCCGGGAAGACAGCTCCCATTAGAGGCAGCCTCCGTTCATGATCTCTGGTGAGCAGTGAGTGCAGGGAGGCTCTTTAATAATGAAGAAACTGGGGCTGCCACACTGATAAATCCCCAGTGAGCGCCCAGGTGAGGACGAGTGCTCCTGAGCAGAGCCCATGCGAAGGGCTCTGCCTCACGAGTCATTAGCAGAGAGGAAACTCACTCCTTGAAATAGCTGTAAGCCTCTTCCTGCAAAGACTTGGATTCAGGAACGCTCGGTCCATTTTAGTGCTCTTCAGAACAAGCATTTTGGGTCGCAATAAAGAGACATTGGTGCAACCCTTGTGTTCATCACCGAATCGAGCGACAGAAACCAATCCTCCCAGGTTCAATCCAGGATCCAAACCAATGCCCCTGGCATCAAGACAAGCACAAACACCCACCCGCCCAGCACTGACATGAACCTTTTCCGCGCTCCACTTGGAATTAATGAGTTTAAACGTTCCTCAGCGTGGTTATAACGGGAATTACCAGGATAAGAGCAGGGCTTCAGCTGGAGCTCCCAGGCACTGACGGGCAATCAGAGGCGAGGCAATGCAGGCAGTGCATCGGCAGGGCGGCTCCAGAACTGCTCCATGCGTTCAAACCAAGTTAACACCATCCCAGGCAGGAACACATCCACTTCCCTTGCGAGTAACAATTCCGCACCGAAGCACCCACACCTTAAAGTCTGGGGAATAAGATGTAATTTATTAACAGGCAATAAGGGCTGTTAGTGATAAACCAGAGCGTGCCAGGCTGCACCGCGCCTGCCTCCCGCCCCAACCCAGCTCCGGTACGGAGCCATCAGACGCATGCTATCGGCTGTTTAACGCCGCGGTGATGCCACAAACAGCCTCAAACGGCGGCTGAGGCACAGGACAGACCAGAGGGACACGCAGCGGCCATACACTGGCAACGACGCCCAGGCTCCGCCGCGGCCTACCCCGCCCCGCCCGCCGTTGCCCGGCAACGCGGGCCGGCCCCGGAAGCCGGAGGGCACGCTGGGAAACACTGGTTGGTGGCGGAGGGAAGGAGGCGGCCCTGAGGCGGTGTAGTGGCGGCGCGCTGCCGGTGCCCCATCGTCCCATAGAGGCGCGGTGCCGGTGCCCCATCGTCCCATAGAGGCGCGGTGCCAGTGCCCCATAGCCCCATAGCGGCGCGGTGATGGTGCCCCATAGCGGCTCAGTAGCCGCTGCTCCGCAGCGCAGGGACACTGCAACGGCAGGCGGGGGATAGCGCCTCAAAGGCTGTGCGAGGACTGGAGGTGGCAGAGGGCATCAGTGAGGTTGTTGTGTGCAGGGGGCACCGGACCGTGAGCTGTTCCCGGTCCCCGCAGGCAGCACCCGGTGACGGGAGGCACACAGAGGAGGGATGCACGTTAAAGGGCTGCCCGCTGCTCGTCTGAAGCAGGAGCAGGCACATAGGGGCAGTGGGTGGTCCCCAACCCTTCCCAAACACAGCTTGCATTCGTCCGCTGCAAAAAAGCACCAGGAAGGCAAAGAGGGGGGTCTGCAGAAAGCAATGGGGAGACCTCAGTGAAACCCCTCATCTGCCCAAGCACCCACACCAGCGCTCCCGCCCCGCGGCGCTGTGATCACAACCCCAGGTGAAGAGTAAGGGTGCAGGGGTTTGGTGCCCTACCCAGCCCCATGGCAGGGCAAGGGGCTGGAGCCCCGGTGGTCGCAGGTTGAGGAGACAGAGCAGAGAGCAGGGTTAGGTGCTGAAGCAATGTCTGTTAGTTACAGCTCGGTACAGTTATTATCAATGCAGAAGGTGAAGTCACTTTCATTGCATCACTTCTCAGACATGGATGACAGAGCACGTGGTTTGGCATAGTCAGTTTTCGGCTAGCTAGAAATGAATTGCACAATATTTAAACCTGATTAAGTACATAATAGGCTCAGCAAAGGATTACTTTTCTCCTTAGGTTCTACACGTAGATACACACACACACACGGACAGGCAATTTACTGTTAGCTGCAGTTTAGTCTTATCAGGAGATGACTGTCCACTGCAGAATGAATGAAGTGATATCCTTAAGAAGGAAGCTGGGCTTGGGGTTCGGTTTGGGCTGCTGTTCTAGGACTTGGAGAGAAATTTGGCATATTTAAAGTGCATTTAGAGTCTGAAAAGCATCTCTGAGAAGGAGCTTTCCCTGCTCCTGGTCCGGCAGCATCCATCAGCTCCCGTTTACAGCCAGGAGGTGTTGGTCTGAGCTCAGCTGCCTCTGCTGAGGTGCCACATCACTATTTAAAGCCCAAACTAACCCCTACTTGGGCACGGACTGGGGGCTGACAGGAGCAGAGATTTCCACGCCAGGAAAATACACAGAAGCTCAAGTGAGCAGGAATCCTTCTCCAGCAGCCTGGAGGTTTCCTAAAGAGCCTTACACTCCTGCACACCTCAACAGCTAACAGGGACAAATCCTGGCCTCGCTATTTACACAGTACACACATTGTATGTGCTTGATGTGACCCAGAGCCTCCCCCACGAACAGCTCCTCTGAGAAACACTGCCCGTTTTATAGCTGCTTTTCAAGAAGCCTTCACAAACCCGCCTCAGGATGCAGGATCTGGAATGGAAAGGTTGTATCCCACAAGGAAAAACCTGTCCTTGCTCCCCAGCACATGCACGCACACACACACAGAGCACACCAGGGCTCCTGCCCATGGACACACACAAATACTGGATGGAAGCTACTCATTTACACCACCACACACTGCGAGAAGTTGTAGATCCTGAGCCAGGGTGCAGGGTAGGAATCTCTTGGCTTCCAGCGTATCAACAGCAGGATTGAGGGGTTCTTTTTTACCTTAGCCCCTCTTTTTCTTTGTTAATGCTAACCAAGCCAGCCACCTCCTGGTTAAAAAACAAGGGAAAAAGGTGAATTCCCGGGATGGCCTATCCTTGCTGAGACAGTGGTGAGTGGCCGGGTGCTATCAACTCAAAGAGAAAACTCACACACATCAGAAACCTGTGGCTCAGGGCTTATTCCAAGAGGGAAAATGGGTGCTGGTTGCTATTTGTATCTTTCCCTTTTGGGAGTGGGGGCTTTTGGCTGATGGAGTTCTAACACACACCTATCACCACAGTAATTAAAAACCACCACCATACACTAGTTCACAGGGAAAAAGAAGACACGTGAACATACATGTAACTACCACACACACCCCAAGAGCCCTGCAGGTCAACTCACAGCCTCTTCAAAATGAAAGAGAAAGGAGAAAAGAAAAGCTCCAGACAGTAACGGGGATGAAAAAGAAGAAGAAAACAAATCCCAAATTATCTCGTTACAAATAGGAAAAGAACCCTTATGGTACACTCCAGCTTTCTGGAATAGCTGCAGAAATCCAGCTCAGCCGTCCTCCTCCTCCCTTTCTCCCCAAGATCTGGCGCCTAAGGACAGAGTCCTGTTGCTCACATCTCATTGGAGTAGGTGTAGTTGGGGGTGGCTGAGTACTGTGTCTCGTGCTGCATCATGGCCCCCTGCGCTGCACCCATGGCTGCGTTCTGTGCCGCCTGCTGCACGTGGGGGTTCTTCCATGCCCCCGTGGTCCACTCCTCCTGGGCTTTGCTGAAGCTCCCGCCGCTGCCCCGGTAGAACTTATGCACCTGAAAGAGAGAACCCAGAGGGATTGAGCGACCGCAGCTCACCCCGACCTGCCAGCGGATCAGCAAGGGAGCCCTGAAGCGCTGCAGCATCTCCGTACCATAGTGAGGGCGATGAAGGAGAAGACAGCCATCCCTGTGAACAGCACAGTGGGGATGAGCATCACCACAGCTGACCCCACATTGGTCCCGAAGAAGGAAATCGCTGCAATCCAGCCACTGCAAGGAGAGCAAAACAACAGGAATGCTCAGCCATGTGGGCCTCCCCAGCTGCCAGCATCCCCCTGCTGCTCCTCACACCACCCACCCAAGAAGCCACTTGGGCACCAAGGGTGTTAAAAATACACCAGGAGGACACAGCACCAGTGCAATGGTGACTTATAGAGTCACAGACTGCTTTGGGTTGGAAGGGACCTTCAAGTTCACCCAGTTTCAACCCCTGCCACGGGCAGGGACACCTTCCACTACAGCAGGTTGCTCCAAGCCCCTGTGTCCAACCTGGCCTTGAACACTGCCAGGGATGGGGCAGCCACAGCTTCTCTGGGCACCCTGTGCCAGCGCCTCAGCACCCTCACAGGGAAGAGCTTCTGCCTAAGAGCTCATCTCAGTCTCCCCTCTGGCAGGTTAAAGCCATTCTCCTTGTCCTGTCCCTACAGGCCCTTGTCCAATCAAAGCCCCTCTGCAGGTTTCCTGTAGCCCCCTTTAGGTACTGAAAGAGTGTTATAAGGTCTCCTCTCCTTGCACCCAATGCAAGAGCAGCACCATCCTTACCAGACACCCCAGCCAGGAATTCCCACTGCCTGGATAATGCTGATCACCAGCTGGGCCATGAAGGTGAAGAAGAAAGCCATGAAGCTGAAGGAACTGTCTGTCCTGCAAGGGAAGGCTCAGTCACTCCCTACACCTCCATCCCTGCTGCACCACAAGAGAACGAAGATGCTCCCACATCTCAGACCCTTTAGGGGCAGAAGGTGCTGTGGCTTAGTGAGAGGGTGGTGAGAAGCAGAGCACGAGAGCACAACTAAAGACAAGGGAGAAACTGAGAGAGGCTGAAGGAACACCTGGAAAAGCCACAGGGCATCCAACCCTCCCCATGGCTCAGCCAGCTCTGCACATCAGGCCACTGGGCATCCGTGTTTGGACACAGCTCTCTGCTCACACCAGCCTCACCCATCCTGTATGGGGAATAAATACACCCCCAGCTCCTAGATCTGGGAATACCGCACTGGGGATCAATCTCAGCAGTGGGATAATCAGTACAAGCACCTTGAGGACTTGTGGAAAGCTATAAAAGAAGCCTCAAGGATGGGAGGGGAGGGCAAGCTGGGACCCAACTGCCTCCTCACCACTCCCCCAGCACTTGGTGGAGGCACACAAAGGGTGTCTTGATATTGCATGGCCTCAGGGCATCGCAAACACCCTGGCTTTGAAGGTTAGAAAGTACAGCTAAAGGGCTGGATAGAAAGAGCAGAAATACCCCCAGATCTTCAGGCAGTGCCCCAGGCTAAGCATTAACCAGTTGGGAAGGGAAATAAACCCAAAAGCCCATGAGAAGCCAGGCTGAGGAGTGAGCACTTACTTGAAAGCTTTGTAAATAGGTCTAAACCAGCAGACATAGGAGCAGGGCGTAAAGAGAATGAGCCAGAGAATTGCCAGTCCAAAATTAACAGCTCCACCGCCTCCAATGAGCCATGCGAGGCAGCCAACGAGATTCACTGCCAAGGTGATGCTGTTCACTGCAAACACACACACACACACAGAGCAGAGGAGCACGGACACAATGATATCAGTGAGATACGAGAGACCCCAGGGATGCCCATGTGGGGCTGACCTCCAGTCCTGGATGAATGACCCTCAAATTAAGCTGCCTGAGTGCAGGAAGGATCCCCAGGCTGGCTCAGCTTCAGGTGAGGAGCAGGGGAAAAACATATATTACTGAGAACTGTAATGCATTAAGCAGGTCCAGGCCTCATGGGGCAATTTGGGGAGAGCCACAGCCTCTCACTGCCTGCAATCTGGGGCACGTTTTCACCACCAAAAGGAAGCAGGAGGAACCAAAGTGCAGCTCCTTCCTTGCCTCCAGTTACAGGTTTGCTTGTGGAAGAGCTGCCTGAGCTACAGCCCCCAGGAGCCGATGCCCTGAGCTCCCAGAGCCCGCCTCAGCAGGTCAGGGGGGCAGCCCTGCCCGGGGTGAGGGCACAAGGGCCGGCACTGTGCAGCCCAGCCGGGTAGACACAGCACAAAGCAGAGGAGCCTCAGCTGCATCCCGATGCCTGGGGCTCTTGAGAATGAGTCATTATTTGGAGGAGCATGAAACCCCCCCCCACTGCTGCCCACAAGAGAGCTGCAGCTGCAGCAGAGGCAGTGGGGCGCTCGCTACTCCCTGAGGACCCCGAGGGACCTTTCAGCCTCTGCTGGGTGTTTGTGGGCGAGCTGCAGCGCAAGCACAGCCAGATCAGGCTGGGGAGGGCGCTGAACACCCCCGAGACAGCTTCCCCGGGGGGGCACAACTTCATTTGTCTCCCTTTTCATAGGAAAGCTGCACAAACTGACAGGGGAATTATCCCAGGGGCGTGTTCCTGATGGGATGTGGCCCCCAAAAGCTGGAGCAAGGCACAGCCCTGGGGGTGCTGTACCAGAAGCAGAAAAGCTCAGCCTCTCCAGTGCCAGCTCAGCTCTCCATAACCTGCCTCCAAAGCAAGTGGCGCTCCCTGGGCATCACAGCTTCCAAAGTTCAGGGAAAACACCTGCTTAAGGAACTGAGTTCTTCTAAAAAGGAACAGAACGATGGTGCCAGCTTGCCCCGAGCAGCACGCACACGTTTCCACACATGGTGGGGTGTGATCTGTCCCTCCATGGCTCTTCTCCCCACCCAGGGTGGATAAGGATGAGAGGTCCAGGGTAGTTTTAGGAGTTGGAAGACAGTGAGAGCTCTGTTAGCACAGCACAGCACACAGGGCATGCAAGAGGAGCAGGCAAGAACTGGCGTGCGGGGAAGCCTCAGGCTCCCATGGTTTGGATGTCAAGGTCACCCCAATGGTCCTTGGGCACTGAGACAGCTCCACACCTCCACCCTGGAGTCTGGAAGGGCTGAGCGCATGGGATGCTGCAGCCCACACAGAATCAACCAGGCTGGAAAAGACCTTTAAGCTCATCCAGTCCAACCGTCCCCCAGCACTGCCAAGGCCACCGTTAACCCATGGCACTGAAGGCCTCACTACACGGTGTGTGCACACTTGCAGGGATGGTGACTGCAGCACTGCCCTGGGCAGTTCCAATGCTGAGCACCCTTTGGGGAAGGAATTGCTCCTCAGCTCTATCTAACCTTCCCCTGGTGCAGTTTGAGGCTGTTTCCTTTTGTCCCATCCCTTGTTCCTTGGAGCAGAGCCCAGCCCCCTCCTGGCTCCATCCTCCTGTCAGGCAGTTGTAGGGAGCGATCAGGTCCCCCCTGAGCCTTCCCTTCTCCAGACTTAGCCCCCCAGGTCCCTCAGCCATTCCCCATCACACTGTGCTCCAGACCCTGCACCAGCTCCACTGCCCTTCTCTGCGCTTGCACCAACACCTCAATGTCTCTCTTGTAGTGAGGGGCCCAGAACTGAACACAGGATTTGAGTGCGGCCTCACCAGTGCCCAGTGCAGGGGCACAACCACTGCCCTGGCCCTGCTGCCACACTGGTGCTGATACAGACCAGGATGCTGGGGGCTTCCTGGCTGCCTGGGCACAAGCTGCTCATGTTCAGCTCCATCAATCAGCACCCCCAGCGCCTTTCCCATGAGCAACTTCCCATCCCCAACAGGTTTTAACAGGAGACCCCAAGGCCTGGAGGGGCAGAAGGGCTTCCCCCGACCTTGCTCTGCTCTTCCAGCCAGGAGCTGCCTTTGGAGAGGAATGGAAAACACAGCCCCCCTCCGAGCCCTTCTCAGCCACTCACGCATCCAGAGGTAGTAAAGCCGCTTGGCCATGGTGCGGTGCTGCGGCGGGATCTCGGCATCGAAGTCCTGGTAGAAACATGGCTTCAAGGGGATGAACTTCGGCAGGGGAGGGAAGTTGTTCACTTTCTCTGCAATAGAGTTTCGCCAGCATTGGGCACTGACAGAGCTGAACTAAATCAAGGTTTCTCACCGAGTCTCGTTCAGTCCCAGGAATTGATGCGTTTCATGCAGGTATTAAGGATTTCCCCTCATAATCACCACCCCCAAGCACCAAATTTAGTCCTCACTGGCCACGTGGATCCTGCAAGCGTGGACACCCACAATGCTACCAGGGACTAATGAGGTGATGTGATGTCCAGTAATGCCTCCCTTCAGAGGTGAGGGGCAGCCACACCAGAGCCCCTCCGTACCTGCCATGCTGGCACACACTCAGCCTCTCCGTTCTGCAGGAAAAGGGGGAGGGAAACCGGGAGCTTTCCCAAAGCTGCAGGAAAACGAGAGAAAACAAATGATGTGAAGAGCTTGCACCTTCCCCCTGCTCCAAAACAGCTCAAGAAGGCGCTTTGCTTTGGCAACAGAGACGCGCTATTCCCACATCCAGGCTGTCTGTTGGCACCTGGCTGGCAGCAGAATAAATCCTGGCTCTGGCCTGAGGCTTCACACCGGTTAAGGCAGGAGATTAAGAGAAGATCCAGCGATGTGGGGCAGGGCGCAGGCTTCGCCTCCCACTCCCGAATGACCTACATCCAGCCCCTGGGAGAGGAGCCAGGCTGGAAAGGAAGAGGCCTACGAGGCAGCCTGAAACCCTCGATTTCATTACCTGGCCCCCAAACCAATTGATTTCTGTATTCATTCCTACATTTACAAAGCATTCCAGCACGGGGAACTACCTGGCTCCGTGGTAGCACCCATCTCTGCAAGTCCAATTCCAGAAAGCAGGCTGAAAGGGAGCAGGGAAAGCAGCTGAAAATACCAGCTGGAAAAACCCAACAAATGAGTGGTGATTGTCACTAATGAGTCACTTGAGTGCTGGTTTAAGGATTACTCACGGCATTCGGAACCTGGTGCTGTGTCTTGCAGGTGGAGCTCAGAAAATGAAGCCAAATTAAAGCAAGAATCGAGAGGTTTTCAATCTAAGCCTGACAATGGCCACGCTGCCCATCCCACCTTGTCCTCTCCCAGGCTATCCCAGGTGGAGAAACAGCAGCAGGGAACACATTCCTCATGACACGGTGCTTGAGGATCGGCTCGGGGGGGGTCTCTTCTAACTCCGAGCCCTCCAACCATCACAAGGCAAAGCAATCCCGCCACGTGCCACCGCCCGACTCCCGACGGCAGCCCACGGATGGCTCCAGGAATACGAGTGACGTCTCCCGTGCACGTGTGCCGGGAGCAGGGACACGCGGATGGGGTGCCCCCGACTCCGGCTCCGCTGCTCCACAGCTTGGCAAGGACAAGGGGAATCCGCACGATTTAGGGGGAAAAGTGCGATTTTTGGGAGCGGGTGCTGCAATATGGGGTTCGCAAAGCAGAAACGGATGGATTCTGCAATAGAATGAGGAGGAGAAGCCCTGACACCCGCTCCGGGCGCCAGCACTGCACCGGGCGGCCTGCGGTGTTATGGGTTTGGGCTCGGCGTGGACTGGTGCCCGTAGGTTACCCACGGGGGCCGCACGCACCACACTCCCCCCCCAAAACCAGACGTGGGCCCCCCTAAGCAGCCTGGCTATGGCAGAACGGCGGCCGCGCTCCCCCTCAGTTCCCGACCAGCGGGGAGCCCCCCAGGGTGGGCTGCAGGAGGGGATGGGTGCAGGGGGCGGTCGGTGCCGCCGGGGGTCGCAGCCGAGCGCTGCCCCCGAGGCCGCTGCCCACAGCCCCGGCACTCACCCGGTGTGCTCTGACCGTGACCGTCCCCTCCGGTCCGGGGCCGCGGCGGGTGGCGGCTGCCCGCCCGCCTGGCGCTGCTCCTGCCGCAGCGGCCGCGGTATCGCGAGAGCACAGCGCCGAGATCTCGCGAGAGCAGTCACAGCCGCCGCTGTCTAGGGTCCTGCTGCCGCCGGAGGGAGAGGCGGGGCTGACAAAGGGGCGGGGTCGTATAGGGTCCCTATGGGGTCCCTATAGGGCCCCTATAGGGCCCCTATAGGGCCGGGGTGCAGCAATCCCCACCTGGGGCACAGCAGAGTCTCTATGGAGCACGGGTTTGGTGATCTCCACAAGGGCAGTGTCCGGCTTCAGTGTGCGCTTGAGCCCGGAGCCCCCCCGTGTGCTGGGCTGCACTCCAGAGCGTGAGCAGCAGCTCAGGGGGGGGATCCTGCCCCTCTGCTGTGCTCTGGGGAGACCCCCCTGCAGTCCTGATCCAGCTCTGGGGCAGCAGCACAAGAGGGACGTGGAGCTGCTGGAGCGAGGCCAGAGGAAGCCATGGAGATGCTGCGAGGGCTGGAGCAGCTCTGCTCTGGAGCCAGGCTGAGAGAGCTGGGCTGGGGCAGCCTGGAGAAGAGAAGGCTCCTTAAGGGGAGACCTTAGAGCAGCTCCAGTGCCTAAAGGGGCTACAAGGAGACCGGAGAGGGGCTCTTCATCAGGGACTGTAGCAATAAGACAAGGGGTGATGGGTTTAAACGGGAGATCCAGGCTGGATATAAGGGAGGAATTCTTTGCTGTAAGAGTGGTGAGGCACTGGCACAGGGTGCCCAGTCCTTTAACCAAGCACAAGGGAGCTGCAGCAGCAAGGTGAAGCACCCACATGTTGCTCAGGTATGTGCACAGGTATGGGGGCAAGCCTGGTCAGGGAAGTAGGTATCCTAATGGGAAAACACTCTAAGAAAAGCTAGGCACTTTTCCCGAGAGCAGCCAGTATTCCACTGTCCCAGTCAGGTCAGAAGCCACTATCCCCATCACCCTGTGTTGCCTCCTCATCTGCCTCCCACCAGGAGGTGCTCTACATGGTCATTAATTAGAATCACAGAATGGTCTGGGTTGGGAAGAACCTTAAGATCTAGTTCTAACCCTCTAATTAATGGCTTGTACGAAGGGCAGAGGGGATGCTGATTTCTTTTGCCGTCAATGCTAAGGTTGGGATGCAGAGCAGGGGACGGACTGACCCATATATGGGCTGGGGAGGGAGAAGAAGCCCCTAAAGGGGCCATAAACCCCAAATCAGCCTGAGGATTCCAAGTCCCTTGTCCTCAGTGTCAGCGCTAGGAGCACTGCGCGGACTCCTCAGCCCTCCTGTGTCGGTGCCTGGGACCATGCCAGTGCAGTGTCATGAAACTGGTTTTATTTGACAACTAAATCCTCCTCCCTTCCTGAGATCCTGCTTTGAGCAACAGCACGGAGGGTCAGCGAGGACGGCATCCCACCATGGGGAGGTGGCAAGGGCAGGGGAGCAGCTACATCTCCTCATACCAGCTAGTCCTGGTCACCAAACCCCCTTGGCAATGAGTGGCATCGCTCCATAGGGATGTAATGAAGGAAACCTGGCAGAAACAGGGAAAACGCCTGTTTCACAGATGGCAAAATAGAGGGAAGGAGGAAAATCAGCATGCCACAATGACCCCATACCTGAGGGCCCAGCTGCCCGCTCCAAACACCTTCTTGGTCTTGGCCCCATGCACAGCAGCAGGAGCAGCAATGGGAGGAGGTTGGTTGTGGCTCCCCATTCTCACCAAGTGACACTGCTCACCCTCACGGGGGTGCTCTGGAACTTGGAGAGCTGCGCTGGCCCTGCCTGCAGGCACCCAGCCCCCTGGGCACCCAGCCCTGGCACCAACCCCAGCCCTGGGCCTTGCTCAGTGCCAGTTATGGGGTACCTCCTCACCACCAGGACAACAGAACTGCTTTATGCCCCTTATTCCTTGTCTCTCAAGCTTTCTCCTAACTGGATTTGCTCCCTACAAGCCTCAGGTCCAACTTCCATGCTCATTCATTTGGGGATGGCCAATGACAGAGCTCTTCTTGCCCACCCCATCTCCATCTGCCTGCAGGCTTTACAGGAAGAGTTGTGTCCTCTCTTGGGTCCTGGGGGGACATCCCAGTGCCCACCCCACACTACCTGAGCAGGTGCTCAGGTTCCACTGAGCACAGGTCTGCCAGAAACTGGGCAGGTTCAAAGCCAAGCCATGAGATCAATCTGCAGGTGAGGCCCATGGAGCCCAGCCTAGACACAAGGATTACTGCATCTCACCTAGAGGCCAGCTGTAACATAGCTCAGACCAGAACTAAAGCCCCTGAGCTGAGCTTAAATAGAGTTCCTGGGCCACAGGCAGGATGGGAAGGGGTGTTGCACTTATGGCTGTTCAGGATCATTAGGGTTTATTAACACCCTCAGGGCCCTTATAGCATCATCCTGCCTATTGGGCTATAGTTTTATAAAGGGATTTGCCCTATGGAAGGTTTGTTTTCTCCTTTTTAAACTGTCTCCTTACTCAGAATGAGGATTATCTTAAGCTCTGCTGCTTTCCCTTTATGTTAGGAATAAAGGAGGATCTTTTACTGCCTTAACCTGCAGGGAGCTGAAGCCACAGCAAGGTGCTCCTGGGACCCCAAGGCAGCCCCCGCCCCCTGGGGTCACATCCTCAGGGTGCTGGTGCTGGGGAGCAGCAGGTCTCAGCCCCTGGTTCAGATGGAGCACCCCAGGGTCCTGGGGCTGCATCAGCTCAGGCGCCAGCCTGCTGCTGGGTGCAATGTGATGAGCAGCAGAGACCTGAGCTGGGCCGATGTGACGCAGAGATGGCTGGCAGCACCCAGACTTTCCTTGTATCGGATGCTCCCACTTTCCAACCCGCTCCCATGCAGGGAGCCTTGGGTGAAGGAAAATATAGAGAGGGCAGGTGAAGGACAAGGGCTTGGGTTACTGCTCCTCTCCAGCTGCCCTGCTCACCATTAGGAACATGTTTCTGGGTGCTTTCCCCCCTTGTACAGGCTTGTCTGGGGCTGGTGTCAGCTCTGGCTGCATGCAGCCCTCTCCATCCCATCCCTGTCAGCCTCCATCTCTGGCTCCTCTGTTAGAGGGCCCTTCCAAGCTCACACTTCTTGGGGCAGGAGGGTCCTGCAGCGAAAGGGACATCCAGCCCTGTGAGATGCTCAGAGGGACACTGCTATGGGAAAAGGGAGGAAGAAACCACAGATGTCCTGCTGTGACCAGAGTGGATGCTCAGGGAGGACAAACAGGGTGCAATTGCTTTATTCCTATCTTTCCTTCATTCCTCTTTACCATTTGCCTCATCTCCATTTTAAATGACTCTGCATCCTGTTTCCCAGTGTTTCTTTCCTGGTTCCCCCATGACTGGAGCTGCCTGTGCCTTTATCCCCCCTTGTCCCTGCTCTCCCCCTCTCCCACCCCGCTGTTTGCTGCTGCTGAGCTCATTTCAGCTATTCCTTTGCTTGGAACAGCCCATCCACTCTGTTGTCCTCCACCAAACAAGCTGACAGGCTAATGAATGGCTTCAGATGGTAATTAGCAATGGAGTTGCTAATAATGAATTGCATTTACATGTTAGGCGCTGCAGAGGAAAAGCAAGACCCTGCCATCAATGCCCCTTTGGGGGCTGCAGAAAGGCTTTGCTGTGATTTCACCTCCTCCGCCTCCATTTCCAAGGCTCCACTGAGCAGAGTTTGTGAAGCAGCAATTACAGGCAACAGGGGAAGGTGCCCCACACCATGGAAAATGGGCCACAGGAGGCAGGAGCTGGGCCTGGGCCAGGAAAGAAGGGTTGGAGGTTTCATCCAGCACCGGAATCCAGCCAGCTCACCTGGAGACCTGGTGCTGTTGGTTCTTGGTGGCCACAACCCTGTCCTGTGCAAATCCTGTGGGATTTCTCAGCTCCCTGACTACACACGCTCTGTGGATGTTGCTGAAATCCTCCTTGGTTGTTTTCCCTTCATCTTCTGAAGGCAGCAATTTCCCAGTATGCTTAATCCATCCCTGCCTGCCCAAGGAAGGAGCCAAGCGCCTGCTGCAGCTATGCCATAAAGAGCCATAGAGTGGAAAAGGGGAGAAGTGATGCTGTTTTGTCTGCTATGAGCAACGGATTCATGGTGGAAGCACAGAAACTAGGCATGCATGGGGGGGGGGGGAGGGAAGGGGGATGACGCTCCAAGCTGGAATCTGGTGCCTCAGTTTCCCCTCTGTGTTAGCTGGGTCAGGAAGAGATGTTTGGGTTTCCTCCAAGCATCCCATCCCAGGTGGATGACACACCGGTGCTGACCCCATCGCTCACTGGCCCCCCATGTAGGGCAGCAGTACCCCAGAAAGAAGCTTTGTGGATCACAGGGACAGCTGCATCCTACCCTGCCACAGCCCTCACTGCACTGCCATGGGATAGATTGATTTAGTTATGTATTTTTCAAGCCCTGCGCAGAGTGAAAACAATCCAGAGGCTGGTAAGATTTGACTGCAAGGCAATACTCAGCATGTCTTTCCACCGTGCAATGGATCCCCTGGGCCATGGGGCACGCAGGGGACAGGCAGGTGACAGGGGCACACAGAGGGGAGCTGGGGCAGGGACAGCACCTCTGCCTGGGGAAGGGATTGGGAGCAGAAAGGGGAGATCTCCTGGCCCGTGATGGGTATCTCTGGGATGTATCCAGTCAATGTGATGCTGACTCCTCACTGGGGACATAGAGGTGAGAAGGAACAGAGGAAGGAGGAGGGAGAGAAATGCCGTCCACCAGGATTTCTCCCAGTAGCTTCTCTGATGGCTAATAAGGGTTGAGCTCAAGCTCCAAAGTACTTCCCGAAGTACCTGCTGCATCTCCGTGCCATACCTGGGCACATCGTGGCCAGGACTTCTCATCCCTCTGCGAATGCTGCCGGAGAGAGGGCAGGCAGACAGGTCAGCTGCCTGCAGTGTGCTAACACTTGCAGTTAGCAGCCAGCCCGTCCTTGAGAGGAGGAAGCGTGGAGAGAAGGGACCAGGTTCTCTTTAAGGGGGCAGGACTCCGGGAGCATCATGAAAGCAAAGACTGAGCTTCTTCCTCTGCCCTTCCTCCTTCCCTGCCTGCTGCTTCCCTGCCTACATGCTCCGGGGGAGGGACTGGGCTCCCCTTTGCCTTCCCGGGCTCTCGGTGCGGGGCAGGGATGAAGGCAGGAGCTGGGTGCTGGGATGGGAGGCTGAGCGAGGGGAGGAGGCAGAGGAGGGGAGGGCGAGGGGGAGGATCAGCTAATTACACAGAACAGCTCTGGGGGCTCTGCTGAAGTCCAGAATGAAGCAAAGAGCAGCGGAAGCAAGTGCTGCAGTGGGAGCGGAGCAGCATCACCGAGAGCCGGGGCTGGCTGGGAGCAACCGGGGGTACCTAGGGGACCCTGCAGCACTGTATCCCCCGGGAACAGCCTCCAGCACAGCCATCAGCTCCTCTGCAGCCAGCCCCGAGCCAGGAGAGGAGAAGGGGCTGATGGTCCCGGGGCTGCAGGGTTAAACTCAGCCCTGCTGCAGGCTCGGCTGGAGGGCAGCAGAGCCTTGCCATGGTCATAGGGGGCTAGGAGCCTGAGCGGATCCACTGGGAAGGGGTGACAGATGGCTGCTGAAGGAGGGAGAGCCAAGCCCGTCACGCAGTCCAGGATGGAGAACTTCCGAAAGGTGAGGACGTCGGAGGAGGAGAGCCCATTGCCCTTCCCTGACCTGCCGCCGGACGTGGTAGAGATGAAAGTGAAGGAGGGCAGCAAGATCAGGAACCTGATGAACTTCGCCATGGCCCAGATGGAGCTGAAGGGCAGGCGGCAGATCGTCTTCAGCGGCTGCGGCAGGGCCGTCACCAAGACCATCACCTGCGTGGAGATCATGAAGCGGAAGCTGGGAGGGCTGCACCAGGTCACCAAAGTGCGCTATAAAACCTTGCTGGAAGTCTGGGAGAACCAGGACCCGCTGCCCGGCAGCGGGGCACAGAACCTGACTGTCCATAAGAACGTCCCCTCCATCTGCATTCTGCTCTCCCGGGACCCCCTGGATCCCAACCAGACCGGCTACCAGCCCCCGGAGCCCCGGCACGGGCTGGAGCCGCAGCTCGGCCAGGCGGCAGAAGACATGTCCGGCTCCTCCAGCAAGGGGCTGAAGCGGCCCCTGCCACCTCCCCACGAGGAGCTGCTCACCAAGAAGCTGCAGGTACAGGTATCCGATGGCCAGAGGGCCTCAGGGAGCACCGACCACCAGGCAGACCATCACCACTGAGCACCACCTCCCGCTCCAACCAGCCCCATGCTGTGTAGAGGGTATGCTGGAGGAGTTTTAGCTGCTTTGTGGTGGACAAAGGCAGTGTGAAGCCTTGCTTTGGGGTCACCAGCATGCTGCAGGCTCCCCCCAAGGTGTATCTGCTTGTCCCCACATCTGGGGTGGGGATTAAAGGGTTAAATGCACCCACTTTCAATTATGGACTGAGGGTGTATTGGTGACCCTGTAGTGATAATGCCACCCACCTCAAGCCATGCTCCTGCAGTGACTCCCATGGGTGTCAGAGCCTTTCAGAGCAGGGTACCCAGACCCGGGAAGGCAGCTAGCTGGACATCCTCACTCCCTGTTGCTATGTCTCAGCCATCAGGAAGATTGTTTGGCCCCAAGCTCATTGGAGTAACACCTTCATCATCAAAACTGCTGCAATTACACCCGCCGAGGAGCTGTCAGGGTTATTGATGCCGGGCTCAGCACCCTGCGGTGCTGCGATTCATCCTGAATGAAGCACACAAAGGAGGAGACGGGACAGCAGAATAAACCAGCCCTCCTCCTCCTTCCTCTTCTTCTCACATTGGATGTTCAGGTCTTTGCTCTCCCAGCGGTGCCCGTAGGGTCTGGAGCTGGGGTGAAGTGCCCATCAGGAGCTGCGGGCAATGGGAGCGTTCAGTTGGGTGCTTGTTGTGGCTGGATGCAGTGCTCAGGACTGGGAGGTGTTGGGGTTCTGGGAAAGCCTTTTGGAGCAACGTTCCTGCTGCTTCCAGGGGTAAAGGGAGGTGTATGGAAAATAAAAGCTCTTTGGAAATAGCTGGAATATGTCTATGGGAAAACATAGCGGATCACCTTGGCTGCTGGCCACAGCATGGATCAGCACAGTGAGGGCTGCTGCCGACCCAGGACAAGAGGATCCCAGCTGAACCATGGTGGAACGGGATCGGGGCCTCCTGTGTGCTCTGGACACAGCCTGGCGCTGCGGGGAGGGCAGGGATGGGGTATGGGTGAATTACATTGGCATTACGAGCTTACCCTTCCTATGCGCCAGCCGGGAGCGATGCTGCTGAGCATCCTCTTTTGTCCAGGGCTTGCTTGGCTGGGAACGGGAATGAAAGCAGATGAGGGGAGTGAGGAGGAGGAGGAGGAGGAAGCAGGGGTCTGTTTTGTTTGGCAATGACCTTGTTATCTCCCTCCGCAGGCTCCCGCTTATCTCCCCTGCTGCAGAGCGATTCACTTCACCTCTCTGCCGCTGGGCCGTTGAACGTTAATTTCTACTGTAATTCTTTATAATGGTTTTCGCTGGGTTTGGGGCTCTGCTTTGAGCTCCGTCCTTCCTCTCCTTGCTGCAGACGCCGTTCAGGTTCAACACTCTGCCCCACACGCGAGCTGCAGCACCCGGGCACAGGCTCCTATCCCGAATGTACTGAAAAATCAGGATAATGAATAACAGCTTCTGGAAACGCTGGGATCGGAGCCTAAAGCCTGCGAGAGCCGCGGCAGCCCCACACCTCCCCAGCCCTGCCCCGCTGCCGCTAGCACTGCTCCCAGCCGGGGCAGGACACAGCACTAATCACTCACTCATCTCCGTCATTTGTTAATGTGCAAACTTGGTTTAGATCGATTTTACACGCAGGCAGTTCCAGTCTCGGAGGGGATTCCGCCCGCTTCATTCGCTGCCTGCGAACCAAGGTGTTTCCTGCGCGAGAGCTGTTAACAGAGACCGTAACGCGAAATGAGAAGCGTTTAAACAGCGCGGTGCCATCTGGCTCCACAGCTCCCGAGGGGACATGGAACTGCGCTGCGGACCTAGGCACAGTCCCGGGAGCCTCATGGGGCGATGTTGAGCCCAGCAGTGATGGAACGCGGGGCGATGGAAGCTGAGCGCAGTCAGGGGCTAGGTTGGGGGACAACGAGGTGACAGCAAAAGCCTTGTGTAGCGGATGGGGCCACCTAGAGCCGCGTTGCGCCCCATCTTCCCCTCAGAATGAGCCGATCCCCGCTGTGAGGACTGGCAGCACAGCGATCACGGCACCCCACGCTCCCTTATGTCCACCACCGTCACGGGCTGGGTGAACGGGGCCAGTATTACCACACAAACAGCCCCGAACACCCTCGGCTTCCGATGCGGGCACGGACCCACGTCTCCCTCTCCCGCCCCGTCCCCATACACACCACAAAATGGCGCCAGGCGCGCACTTCCCTCAGCCCCGCCCCTGCGGCTCCCCGCCGTCACGCGTGCGGTGCGGCGTGTCCCCGCCGAGCCACCATAGCCGCCGCCTCCGTCCTTCCCGCCCGCCCTCCGGTGCCCGGTGCCCGGTGCAGGAGCGAGCGGCGCCCGGTGCTGCTTCCCCGCTGCCATGCAGGCTGCCGCCGCGCTCCTTCGCCGCTGCGCCGTCTCCGGCCTCCGCGCTGCCGTCCGCAGGCCCGCCGGCCCCATAGGTGAGCGGCCGCCCGCTTGCTTCACACCTTCCCCCCTCAGCACCCCTCCCGCCCAACCGGCCCCGACCCCGCACCCCGCCGCGCTTCCCCTCCCGGTCCCCGGGTGGCGCCGTGTCCTTGCGGTGACCCGCCGGTGTCACCCGAGGGCAGGCCGCGCCTGCGGCCTACTGCGCGCCGCCCCGCCGGGCCCGGCGCTGCCCCGCTTCCGCCGCCCCCGGTAACCACCCCCCGTCGGTACCGGTCTCACCGCCAGGGGCGGGCGCCGGGCCCCTGCCCGGGAACTGTAGCGAAGGCGGCGGCGGCGCTTTCCGGGGCCTCTCCTGAAGGTGACATTGACGGAGGTCGGCGGTGACCTCCGCATCCGGAGGCCGGCACCGAGTTCCCCACGGCCCCGGGGACCGGCGCTGGGGCGGTCCTGCCCCGGCTTCCTCCCGCTGCCTTCGTTAGCACCCCAGTTAATCGGAAGGGGAAGATGAGAGGCAGCGCGGTCTCGGTGCTGATGGGGAAACCGGCGCTGGACACCCGGGCTGCGGGGCGACGGTGCTCGTGCCCCTCAATTAACAGCTAATTAACGGGCACGGATCACGGTTAAAGCGCTCGGGGGCTGTGTGGCCTCTCGTGGGAGTTAAACCCTTGCCGCAGGGACTGTATTGCTGCCTGGCTTTAAAATGCAAAGGCATAAATGGTGGTTGTGGTGTTCGTGTGCTGGGGTTTCTTTGACGCGTCTTTCAAACCCTGTTCCAATTAAATCCCCGTGCCTGCTGCCCCTCTGTGCTCCTGCGGGACCCCAGCTGCTTGCGCCCTCCCTTCTCTGTGCCTTTGCTAATGCGGAGCAGGTTTCGAGCTCTGCTTTCCCGAGGTCGTGTATTACAAACGGCTCACTTGACACTGCTGCCTTTTCCCAGTGAATCAATGTAAATGAATGCTTCTCTGGATGAGTGTTGGCATTCCCTGCTCATCTCCAGGGAAAGCTGCCAGGTTCTGGCGCTGGGGGAAGCTTTAAACTGTGGTTTCAGGTGATTTTAGGCTTCTGGTGCTCTCGAAGCTGTGGAGTTCTCTTGCAAGCACACCCCTGGAGCCACAGCTTGCCCTTGGCTTCTTCCCGGAGGTGGGAATCTCCTTATGGATGGGTTGGCATGGTGTGACTTCCACAGGTGTGTGACCGTGACCTTGAGGGACCCCAGGGAAATGCGAGGCTCCAGCTGGCTCCTGCCTCAGCTTTGCCAGGGTGGATCCCAGAGTCCGGCCTCCTCAATGTAGATGTGAGTGTTAGTGTGGGAGATAAACCAGGGAAAGGCTGGAAAATGCATCCTGGCAATCCATAATCCGTGTTCTTGTAGTCTGTTGCATTTTCCTTCAGCATCCTTTTAGCCTAACCAAGTTGCTCCGTTGTTTAAGACTAAAGGGAATGGTTTTGTTGAGCTCAGTGGAAGGAGACTTTAGGTTTTTGACTTCAAGATGGCATTTGAGAATGTGACTCTGGGCTTTTCTCAAACTGTATTTGCTTTTGTGATTAGGAAAGAAAGTGTTTCCCCTCAAACACACTTGAGCATGTACATAGGAGCTCTCTTGCTCTGACCTCCCCTGGGCATGTGCTTTATGGGAGAAAGCAGGGTCAAGGAGCTGGTTTGGAGCTGGGGAGAGATGGGGAATCTCCTTCTAGAACACAAAAAGAGCATTATAATTCGGTCTTGGCCTGAATTTGCCTCTCCCTTACCTAGTGATGGAGATAAACCAGATGCAGTTTGGTTTAGCTTCCCATTGTCCTGGCTTAGGAAGCACTGCAAAAAACAGAACCAGGGCGGAAGCATTGAACCACATGAAAATCTGCGCTGTGTGCTGGTTGGGCTGTCACTTCAGGAGACTAAAGATACTCCTTGAGGTTCCTTCCATTATATCCTACCTAGAGCCAGGCTGCTGGTTCACTGTGTGCCTATTCCCTGCACTCTTCAAAGCAGAAGAGTGTATCTGGGAAGGCTTCAAAACAGCAGCTTGGTTTGGGGGCTTCTTCCTATGAATACAGCTTTGTAGCTGGGCAGCATGAGGGGTTCAGGCAAGGATAAGACAGGAGGAGTGCCCGGTCAGCTCTGCCTTCCTCGGAAGCAGAGCTCCACGCTGGCAAGGTCATATCTAGTGTGTGACCTCTCTGCAAGTATTGGTGGGGTGGAATTACCAGGAGGGAAGGAAGCGTCTCCAGCCAGGAGCTTGCAGGGAATGACTGTGCTGCAGGTGGAGCTGCCTGTACCCCGTGTTTAGTTCCTGCTGGGAAACTGTTCCAATCTTTGTCAGTTAAAAAAAGGCAAAACTTCCCCCAAAAAGGGATATTTTGGTAAAGAGCAGTGTTGAGGGAGGAAAAGTTCAGAATCACATCAATGGCATTTGTCCGTTGGAGTATAATCCACTTCTGGTTTATCAAATATGAATTCAGTTACAGCCATGAGAGTTTCATCTTGCACAGGCACGGACTGCAGTGACTTTTGTCCTCCTGAGTACCCTGCTGGAAGGAATAACTCTGGTGCCTTTGCTCGAGAGCTGTTACATTTGGGCTCGTGTCATTTTGTGCTAACACCTCTTTAAAACAAGCCCTCAGCAGCTCTGAACTCGAGCTGCAGAGGTTCGTTGCTATTGAGTCATCCCTCAAAACCAGCCTGGTTGTGAAACCCATCAGTTGGTTGGGAAATCTGCTTTTCTTGGGTTATAGACTCAATTGTGGAGCAGGAGCAGGAGGAATAAGGCAGTGTATTGTCTGAAGTGGGTAATGGTGTAACTGATAGGGTGTAGGGGTTTAGTTCTGAAGGAATGCCACTGAAAGGCTCACCGTGGACATGTCCTGATGCTTTGAGAAGGGTCAAGGCGGGGAACAGAACAATTTTGCTGATGGAGTACCTGCGTGGGATGTTTCTTTGGCTTCGTTGGTTCTGGGAAGAGGGAACATTCCTGTGTCCTGCAGAAACAGGGCTCTCAGGAAACTTCTCTTAAGCACTGGTTGTACTGAAGGGTTTTTCTTTGGTGTTTCCCCTCATAAAATAATCCTGTTCTAACCAAAGGGTTTGGGAACGCTTTGGAAGCCTGATATAGATCAGAAAATACACACTTTGCCACCAGTCAAACCACCAGTGCTGAGTAAGCTGTATTCATGCAGTGCATATCCCAGCTGAGAACTGATCCAGGCTGACTGTAGTAAGTGAAATACCTATTTCTGTGGCTTTTGATGTCCTGGTCAGGGCTAAAGTGCAGTTCCTTCCTGTTTGCTCCATGTCTCTTCCTCTCTGTCTGCATCCAGCTGTGCTGCATGCCCGCTGCTACTCCCATGGGTCACAAGAATCAGATGAAGAGTTTGATGCTCGCTGGGTGACCTATTTCAACAAGCCAGATATTGATGCCTGGGAGCTCAGGAAAGGTGAGTTGAGTGGAAAGGGGAGAGTAACCACGGAGTAAATAGTTCAGTGGCCAGGAATAACAAATGGATTTGTCTCAGCAGAAAGAGGGAAAACTGAGAGTTAGATGTGGGAGAGCAATCCTGTACATACACTGCTGGGGCTGCTCTGTGCTCGTGCTGTTTGCTCTGAGCCCATTGTATCGGGCAATGGCACCTCACCAACCACACGAGCAGGTTGCAGGGATGCAGAATGCGGGGTATGACATGGTGGGAGTCAGGCTTTGGAAGCTTTAAAGCCCCAGAACACACATTTCAGCACCTGGGTGGGAGGCAGAGAAATGTTTGCTCTGAGGACAGTGCATCTGAGCTCAGCTGTTGCCTAGAGCATAACCACACACGTCTGAATTTGGACTTTGAGCTAATGGCTTGGCTGTAACTTGTGCAGACTGGTGTCTCCCATTGTTATGTGCCAGCTCCTATGAAACCACCCCAATTAGGCCTTAAAAATGCGTTTGCATAACAGCCAGAGGGATTATTCCAGCATCACCTGCAAGAGGTATGGGCTGGCTTCCCTTGGAGGGGAAGAGCCAGCAGCATGAGTTCTAGTTTTCATTACACCTGTGGGAATGAAGTCATTTGGCATTCCTTAATGATTCCATAAGTACTTTGGTGCCGACACTGACTCTTGTGGGGAGCAAGGATGAAACTGGCGTTTCATGAAATCAACTTAAAATCTACAGTAGTAGAGTAGGGAGAAGAGCAAAAGAACACCCTTTGTGTGTCCCCTGAATAGCAGCGAAAAGTCTAATCAGCTCCTAATGGTGGTAAGACTTAATTCCTTCAGGAAGTGGAGCACAGTAATGCTTAGTGGGTTCCTTCTGATAGCACGAGGAGCTGATGCCAAGTCCCTCTTGGTGTTTCACAGGCATAAACACGCTTGTGGGGTATGACCTGGTTCCGGAACCAAAGATCATCGACGCAGCTCTGAGGGCATGCAGACGGTTAAACGACTTTGCCACCGCTGTCCGCATCTTAGAAGTCGTAAAGGTGAGTGGAACGGCAGCTCCGGGCTCCATGCTGTGCCCTCAGTGCCCAGAGCACAGCTTTTGCCTTGGTTTGCTCTTAGTGGTGCCAAGGAAAAGCACTAGCTCCCATTGGCAGGGTCCATAGCTTCGATGTGAGTGTGTGCTTGGTGCCTTGGATGAGTTTTGAGAGCACTCAGCAGCACAGCTTCAGGTAGAATGTTCTTAGGTTGGTATTGTCCTTTCCTGCTGCTGCCTCTGGTGGGAAAGTCGAAGGATTTTTCTTCCTCTTAGTTTCAAAACGAGCATTACCAGGAATCCCTCAGGCAGAGGCAGTTTAGCAGCTTCCTGAAGGGCTGACCGCTGAGCTGCATAGCCTTGAAACCCAGCAGAAACCAGCACCTTGAAACCTGAGTCCAGCCTTCACTTAGCGGGGAGTTAAAGTGGGTGAGCACAGAGGCAGGAGTCCTGTTTCAGTCCTGGAAGCCAGCAGCTCTGCTCTTCCAGCTGCCTTTTTGTCCCAAGGACTTACATACACTTGCTGCAGACTGTGCTCCACAGTCATTTGCCTCTGTGTTTGCTATTGCTGCTCTCTGCATTCTTCTATAGAACTGAAACTCTCTCAGTGTTTTTAGAGGCCGATGGAAGAATCTTCATGTGTTTTCTTTATCTCTTTTTTTTTTTGCCCCCTTTGTCCCCACCATCTAAGGGACAACTCCATTGATCAGAACCTGGGGACAGGAACATGCTCTTACTCAAGGGGTGCTGGTTTTTCCCTGATTTCCAAGCAAGTTGCGTTGTTTTCCCTAGGCAGAGCTGGGCTGTGATCTCCTGCCCTGCAGGACTACCCTCAATGAGTCCACTCATCTGGATTGCAAACCTGACCACTGAACAGCAGCTTGCTGTGGAAATAACACCATTCCTTTTCCTTTAGGACAAGGCAGGACCTCACAAGGAAATCTATCCTTACGTTATCCAGGAGCTAAGACCAACTTTGAGTGAATTGGGAATCTCTACTCCAGAGGAACTGGGCCTGGACAAAGCATAAATGTTATTGGTAAGGGATGCTGCTGCGTCTGAGAGTCTTGGCATGGGACTCGGGTACCCCAAAACTCTCCTGGCAAGGACAGAGTCCCCTTCCTTGCCTTCACAGGGCTGTGATGATCAAGTTTGTAGTGTGAGTCTCCAAATATCTCTGTATCCACATGTCTCCTGGAAAAGATGCTAACACTCCTAAACAAAGGCTTGGCTTGGGAAGGGATGGGGTGGTTGCCACCATCTTGGTCCCAGAAGTGTGTTTTAGTGAACGACAGGCTCATTTCCATTGGGAATGCACAAACTTGCATTTTTGTTGCAATCTTGCCTATTTAGAAAACTGGGAGACCCTGGTTATAGCTTATGCTGGAAAATGAGCCTCACTGGTTGTGGTCACCCAGTGTCCGAAGGGGGCTACAAGGATGCTGGAGAGACACTCTTCATCAGGGACTGGAGTGACAGGACAAGGGGTGATGGGTTCAAACTGAAACAGGGGAAGTTCAGGTTAGATCTAAGGCAGAAGCTCTTCCCTGTGAGGGTGCTGAGGCGCTGGCACAGGGTGCCCAGAGAAGCTGTGGCTGCTCCATCCCTGGCAGTGCTCAAGGCCAGGTTGGACACAGGGGCTTGGAGCAGCCTGCTGTAGTGAAAGGTGTCCCTGCCCGTGGCAGGGGTTGGAACTGAAGGAGCTTTGAGGTCCTTTCCAACCCAAACCGTTCTATGATTCTATCAGTTTCTTCACGTTACACTTAAAATAGCATCTTTCCTGTAATTAAACACTACTTTGGAGGGCTCCTTGCTTACAGAATGAGCAGATTAGCTGGAGCATGGCCAGATCTTCACTGAATATCCTTTATTTCAGGGGTGGTGCTTGATGAAACAGCCTCGAGTCCTGGGAAACCACTTATTTTACTGCCTTTTTAGAGCTTCTGGGTACTTGCTAAACTTGAGAACAACTATAGAAGACATTTAGCTCCCCAGCCTCTTAGATGAGCTCACACGAGCCACCTGTGACACACGGTGGAGGTCCTGGGCTGCTGCTTTAATGTCTTTTATGTTCTTTTCCATTGCAGGTGCATTACCCGAGCATTTCACTGGTGCCACCTGATTGTACACAGCCGCCTGCAGGCACAAGTGTTAAAATCATCTTATTTCAAGTAACTTCCTTTATTGAGTCACAATGTACGTGAGGCGGAGTTGGACCCAATAAAGGAAACCCTGGTTTGACTGACATGGTGGCAGTGGCTCGTGTGGTTATTTTGGGGGGGTTATGGGGAAAAGGAGGAAATAAAGAGCAAAACGCTCTCCCAGGAGCATGTAAATCCCGATTTGCTTGCAGCATCCATGGCACTTCCACCCTGGGGAAGGGGAGGGCACAGTGACCCTCCTGTACCCACAGCTTTATGGAGGAGGAGAACAAGGACTCACAGAGCCCCCCTGCCCGTGGAGAAGCCGTGTCCCTGCAGGAAGCCCTTGGAGCGGTGGGAGACTCCCGTTTGCATCCCTGTGCTGTCCCTGCTGGTGTCTGCAGGGCTGGGGGTCACTCCCACGGTGGGTATTGCTTTGCAGAGCGCGTTTCCCACCGCGGTTCTGGTGCAGGCGGCGGGTTTGGGGAAAAAAAAGGGGGAAAAGGGAATTTTGTGGGGGTTTTCCACCAGAAAAAGGGAATTTTCCAGGAAAAGCGGAGTTTGTGCAAGGAAGAGCATCGCGAGCCGCATCCGCATACCGATTTTCTGCGCATGCGTGGGCAGGCCGACGGGCGCACCGCCTCCTCTCCTCCCATTGGCTGGTTTTCCCCTCCACCGCGCTCTGCCATTGGCGGGCGGGGGGAAGGGGCGGGGCGCCGGGAGGCCATGGCGACGGGCGGCGGAGGGCCTGGTCCCGGTGCGGGCGGGCGACGGGGCCCGGGGGTGCGTGAGGGGCTGGGGACTGTGGGAGGCATGGGGCAGTGTGGGGCAGCTGTGGGGGGCACGGGGCAGTGTGGGGTGTGGAGCAGCTGTGGGGTGCACGGGGCAGTGTGGGGTGTGGGGCAGCTGTGGGGTGCACGGGCCGGGGGCTGTGTGCATGGGGTATGGGGCAGCTGTGGGGTGCACGGGGCTGTGTGGGCTGTGGGGGGCACGGGGCAGTGTGGGCTGTGTGCGTGGGGTGTGGGGTAGCTGTGGGGCTGGGGGACAGGGAGCAGTAGCGGGCATAGGTGGTATAGGGCTGGGGGGTATGCATAGGGCAGTGTGGCGTGTGTTCATCATGGGTGTAGGACTGGCATATGCGTATGGGACAGTATAGGGTGTGTGTATAGCGGGCGCATAGGGCTGGGGTACGTGTGTGGGTATGTGCATAGGGTATATGCATAGATATTATAGGGGTGGGGTATGTGTGGGGCAGCATAGGGTGTGTGCATTGATACTGTAGGGCTAGGATATGTGTGGAGGACAGCATAGGATATGTGGATAGATACTGTAGGGCTAGGATATGTGTGGAGGACAGCATAGGATATGTGGATAGATACTGTAGGGCTGGGGTATGTGTGTGGGGCAGCACAGGGTACGTGCATAGATAGGGCTAGGATATGTGTGTGGGGCAGCATAGGGTATATGCGTAATGGGGTATAGGGCTGGGATATGTGTGTGAGGCAGTACAGGGTATGTGCATGGGTGGTAAGGGGCAGCACAGGGGAGCACAAGGTACAGGCAGGGGTTTGCTGCCATCCCAGTTAATCCCGCAGCTCCCTGTGCAAGGGGTTATTCCCATGGGTAAGGCTCTGCCATGCTAATTCCAGTTTCAGACACTGCTAATCCCAGCCATGCTTTCCCATCACTGCCCCAAGCCCTCTGCCTTTTTGCTGCATTAACTGCTCCCTCTAATTCCTGCACAAGGGGAAGCTTGGAAGGCTCAAAACCTGCGGAGAAATTAAACCAAATGATCCCTATATTTTATCTGATGAACCTGCTCATTAAATCCCCTCCATCCCTTCCTCTCCGGGGTATCACTGGAGTTAGGCTTGCAACGGAACTGCTGGCCACCATGTGTGCTTTTAATTTAGCATTGCTCTTCCCAAATAATCCCTTTCTTCTCCAATAGATCCGCTTATTCCTTTTCCTCCCTCTCCTTCGGGCATGGTGCAGGGCTGGGGAGTTGGAGCCCGGGTGGCAGATTCCCAGGAATGAGCAGATGCTCCGGGATGACTCTGGGTTACTTCATCTGCATACAGAGATGCTACTAAACCCGTGTCTTTCCCTATGTTGTAGCTGATATGGGCTGAAAACCAGAGGCTGAGCAAGGCGGCGGATGCGGTGGAGAAGAAGGGACCGTACATCGTGAGCAAGCCCCCCTCCATCCACGCCAAGCTCAGTAAGTGATGCTCCGGGGGCTCTGCCGGGCTGCGGGCAGTCACCCGCACCTCTCAAAGCCTTGTTTGCTCCATGGTGGGCTCAGACCACCCCCGCGGGGGCTGTTTCAGCTCTGCCCTGTGTTGCAGAGCAGCAGCGCGAGCTGGCGAAGGTGGCGCTGCGGAGGCAGGGGCTGCTGGGGGCACCCGCACCAAACCCGAAACCAGCACCAAAGAGGTTTGAGCCCATTTCTGCTTTTCCACCTTCCTTGGGGAGAATGGGAGACTCCAAAAGGAGTTGAGGAGCTTCTCTGCTGGCTCCGCTGTGGTCAGCGAGCATCTGATGTAATAACAGAGATTGCTCTAGCAGGGGGCACGGGCCTTCTTCTCCTTGTTCTGGGGATGGTTTGCTGGTGAGGATCTCATCATGAGGGTGGCCTAGAGCTCAGCTGGGGTGAGCTATGGGTGGGAAGGGAGGCTCAGGACCAGGATCCCTGCTCTGGCTCCTCAGTCATTGGGCTCCAGGGCTGGATTCCCACACCAAAATGCCTGTCACAGGCTGGTTCTTTGCTTCCCTGCAGGTCAGTCAAGTTTAACAAGGGCTACACGGCGCTGAGCCAGGTGGCGGATGAGAACCTGCTCTCCCTCGATTCGGACAGGTGGGAGTGGGGGAATATCCTGGGATTTTGGGATTTGGCTCTGAACTGCACCCCCGAGATCCCCTTGGCTGCATCCCACACAAAGATGCTGCTTCCCAGCTGGCTCTGACTGTTTCCTTCTTCCCTTAGTGACGAGGAGCCAGGATCCAGATGTTCCTCAGGCTACTCGTCTGCTGAGGCAAGTGCAGGGCTCTGACTGATGGGGCTCCATCACTCCCAGACACCTCGAGGCTCCATGTAGGGATGTGTTGGGGTGCTCTACCCCGGGAGAAGCTCTTTGCTCTTCTGCTGTCTCCTCCTCTGGTTGTGCTGCTTCTCCCCATGCAAAGGCACTGGAGGGAGGAGGTGATGCCCTTCCTGCTCACAGCCCTTCCCTTTGCAAGCCCTAAACTTGAACTAAACCAGGACCAATTTGTACCTCCTCCGTGTCCCCCCCAGCAGGTGAACCAGGACCTGAGCCGGCAGCTGCTGCAGGATGGGTACCACCTCGATGAGGTCCCTGATGATGAGGATCTGGATCTCATCCCCCCAAAACCCATCACCTCCTCTTCTTGCCCCTGTTGTTTCGGGGACAACCTCTCCTGTGTGATCCAGTAGATGCTGCTCAGCCAGGGCCGTGCAAGAACAGGTCACAAATCAGCACTTTCTTTGTTCGTGGGATGGCTGTTGATGTCCGTGTCCACGCTGGGACAGTGACACAAGGACCAAATGATGCTGCGATGCCTCTCATGGTGAGCAGCAGCGACCAACCCACCCCAAAGGACTTTTCCTTACGCTCAGCTATAGCACAGAGAGGTGGCACAGTGACATTTAGGTGGCCTGGATGGGACCAGTCACCTGGTTGGGGCCCAGGCATCTCCAAGGGGGCGTAAAAGGGGACCTGGCCTCAGACATGGGTTGTGCTGCCCCAGTGATGGTGGGGTCAATGATTGCTGCTGGATTCCCTCCTCCCAAAGCCTGGGCTGAGCTGAACCAAAGCTGGCAGCTCCGACGGAGGGACCCCAATGGAGTGATTGAGCTTTAGGTGTCTGCATTGTTACATCCACCTGCAGCCATTGTACACGTTGGGCCCTCCCTGTCTCCTTTCTGCCCCACAAGGACCTGTTAAGTTCTGGGTTGGGAGCTGGTGGCATGTTCCAGTTGTCCCCAGAGCTGCTTTGATGGAGGTGAGGGGCAGCCTGGACCCCCCTTTTGGGTGCAGGTTGGGGGGGGCTGCAGGCTCTACTTGCTGTGAACCTTAAAAGCTGCCTTAAATCATGGTCCTGCTACTCCATAGAGGACAATCAGCTGCTTAGAAACCTTATTTAAGTAGTTCATGTCTAGAGTCCTGAACTGTTGCTTTTGGGGTTTTTGTATTCTATTCATTCAAGGGAGCACTCAATAAACTGGATATTGTTACTCAAAGGCTGTGTTGGTGCTGTGGTGGGGGCTGAGCCCCACAGCCCTGCTTAGGGGGCTCCTCCCCACACTCCAGTGCAGTTTCAGAGCGATGGCTTTTCCCTTGTCACGTTTTACCCTGGTGGCACATTCCCTGTGGAACTGCCGATGCCAGGGCCACCCCAGCCTCCTGCTCCCCAAGCCCTGCACTGCTCCTCCCCATCCTCCTTCCCACACCATGCTGCCTGGCACCGAGGACAAAGTCACCTCTTTATTCACAGCACCAGAAGCTCTCCAGCTCTGTCACCCCACCAAGCAGCCCCTTTTGCAGCCGGGGAAGGGGTGACACGGCTCAGAGGACTCCCTGCCATCGGCCAGTCTTGGGAAGAGCCCACCAGGAGCAGCAGGAAGCCTCAGCATCACAGTTGCAGCAGCTCCTAAAAGCAAGGCAGAGATGCTTGAGAGCTGGGGTGCAGAGCTCCGGCCTGCCTGCCGCTGCTCAGCAAGAGATGAGGAGGGGAAACAGAACCACCAGAGTCACTGTGTGGCACTGACAGCACCCTGAAGGATCGATGCTACAGGGACTTGGCTCGTGAGGAGTGGAGATGCTCTTCCTCTGCCCGCTCTGCTCCATGCCATGTCCAAGGAGCTGATTCATGGAACTGCTCTTTCTCTACATCAGGTGGGACTGGTTTGGGGGTTTAATAGGTTAAACTTCCAAGCGAGACGCCTTTGCCCAGGTCAGTTTCTATCTACTCCAGTGTGGCCAGGGAGAAGCTCCCCAGGTGAGCTCAGAGGAGGCAGCAGGCTCGGAAGAGCAGCATCCCATCGGGAGAGGAGAGCTGGAGCGAGACGCTCTCGTTGGCAGAGATGAAGAGGACGGAGCCCCGGCACAGCGGGATCTCGGAGGCCGTGGCTGTGGAGGTGCCCACGGCTGCCCCCTGGACCACCAGCAGGATGCTGGCGGAGTCCACAGCGGAGAGGAGGTACAGCTTGATGGAGGATGGGATCTGCAAGGGAAAGGGTCACCGCGGCTTGAGCCTCCCCATTCCCACCCAGGGATTGAACACAGGGACACCCAAACCCTCCTCCTGGTACTCCCTCTACCCAGAGCTGCTGGAGAAGGTGATGGAGCTCTAGGCAAGGGGAATCCAAGCAGCTCCAAGCATCCCTCCATCCTCACTGGCACACTAGCTTCCAGCTCAGCCAAGATGGGATAAAGCCGGGGTGTCCACCTCTGTGTCCCCACCACCTCTCACCTCTATCCTCATGATGGCAAAGTCTGGCACAGGCGGGTCATAGAGGTAGACGTTGGGATCGAGCTGGCTCTGTGCCGCTGGGAAGATCTTGGAGCTGCTGGGTGCTGGTGTATAGTTGAGCATCTCACAGAGGGTGAGGACGTCGATGAACTTGGGGGTGAGCCCGGCACGCACCGTGTTGTCCGAGCATGCCATGCACTCCACACAGTCTGTGGGGACAAAGCAGCACCCTCAGCCCACCCCCATGGCCCAACATATGCAGGAGCCCATGGGCACCCTGGGGAGAGTGCTGGGGAAGCCCACCGCGATGCTCACCTCCATGCAGGTAGGCATGGGGCTCGTTGGCTCCCAGGAACATGGCCTCTCCCGGCTCCAACCTCACCAGGTTGAGGAAGTAAATGGTGAAGCAGCCGATGTCCCCGGGGTACTGCGAGTGCAGCCGCAGTAGCAGGTCCCCGTTGCTCCCCGATGTGTCCTTCCCTTCCGCCACTGCGGGGCACCAGGCACAACAGTGGGGATGGAGCTTTGGGGTACCCCTTGAACACAGCCCCCCAAGCCCCATAGGAAGGGACCCACCTTCCTGTGAGATCCTCTTCACCAGCATGTTGAGCTGGTCCACAAAGAGCTTCTTCTCGCTCTTCATGAGGCGGGTGAAGCAGACGCGGAGCGCAGCCGCCACGCCACGGGGGTCATCGCTGCCGCTGCGCTCCAGCTGCTCCGCTGCCACCTCCCCGATGAGTGCCCGCAGCTCGGGGACGCCTCATGGGGTGACAGCACACGTCATTCCTGAAGCCGGGCATCCCCCTCCCACCCCACCGGCATCCCACTCCCACCGGCATCCTTATCCCACCGGCATCCCCATCCCACCCGCATCCCCATCCCACCCCACCAACATTCCCCTCCCACCCGCATCCCCATCCCACTGGCATCCCCATCCCACACCACTGGCATCCCCGTCCCACCAGCATCCCCATCCTTACTCTGGAGGAAGGAGACGATCTCAGCCACCGGCCGGAAGCCGCACAAGCCCTCGAAGGGGGTGAGAGCGATGGCCATCTCTGGCTTGTGGTTGGCATCGGGGTAGTGCTCCGGGAACTGGGCGTGCAGCTTCGCTGCCAGCTCCTGCAGAGGGGACAAAGAGGCTGGGTGAGCTCCACAGGGACCAGCAAGGGCCGCCAGCCCAACCGGGGGTCTCCCTACCTTGTTGGGGTGCGCCTGGATGGAGAGTGCAGTGTTGATGGACAGCACCTTGAAGAGGAAGGGGAGGTGGCCCTGGAAGGTGTCCTTCACCTTCGCCCCCAGGCACGCAGGGTTGTCGGAGATCCACTGCCCCAGCGTCTTCTGCGGGATGCGGTTATCCCGGATGACGGCGTCGCCACGGGGGTGTGCGCCCATCCAGAGCTGCGGGACACACACAGACGGATGGACACACGGATGATGGACCAGAGCCGGGCTGCCAGCAGGGATGACTTGGGCATTTCTGGAAGCTGCTTGGCAATGGATGCGGCCAAAAGCTCCCTTGGGGGCTGAGTCATGCCGGGCTTCTCCTGCTCTCCTTTCCAGGCTATTGGAGATCCCCATCCCTCCCCGGCTATAGGAGATCCCCATCCCTCCCAGGCTATAGGTGATCCACATTCCTCCCCGGCTATAGGAGATCCACATCCCTCCCAGGCTACAGGGGATCCACATCCTTCCCGGGCTATAGAAGATCCCCATCCCTCCCAGGCTATAGGTGATCCACATCCTTCCCAGGCTATAGGAGATGCACATCCCTCCCAGGCTACAGGGGATCCACATCCTTCCCGGGCTATAGAAGATCCCCATCCCTCCCGGGCTATAGGGAGATCCCCATCCCTCCCCGGCTATAGGAGATCCCCATCCCTCCCAGGCTATAGGAGATCCCCATCCCGAGCCGGCCGGATCCGCGATGGTGAGGACGGCAGCCGGTTGCGATGCCCACACGGGTGCGCGGGACGCTTGCCCAGGCCGGCCATGGGGCCGGGCACTCACCTCGGCGTAGGGCCGGTCGGGCTGGATCTGGACCAGAGGGTCGCTGCTGGCCAGCAGCTTGGCCACCTCGCTGGCCAGCCCCAGCTTCCCCCAGGAGTAGTTCTGCACGGGGCAGGACAGCGGGAACACTGCGGGGGGACAGCGGGCGTTGGGGGGGCAGAAACGACCCTTTTGATCCCCAGAACCCTCCTGAGGACCGAGGGGCACCGGGGGCTCTTGATGGGGGGAGCGTACATTGGGGGTCCCCAAGGGGCTGCCCTGCCCGCCCCATGGCCCCGTCCCCACGTGCGCCCCCAGCCCCGCTCACCGCGGATCTCCGCCATGGCTTGGGGCAGCCCGGGAGTCCCGGCGGCGGCTACCGGCACGGCTCCGGCTCCGCCTGCCCCCGGCCGCGCTGGGCGGGGCCTTACGCGCACCCTATAGCGGCCATAGGGAGCGCTGCGCGGGGCTAGCGCTGCGCTGTGCGGGGCTTATGGGAGGGTATGGGGGTGTTCTATAGGGGTTATCGCACAAAGGACAGTCTATAGGGGGCTATGGGTCCGATAGTGACCTCCCTGCGGAGCTCGCCCCGCTATAGGTGCCCCTATAGAGCGCGGCAGCACCTATAGGGTTAACCCCCCCCTTTTGCCGCTCTATAGGCGGTGCCGCCGCTGTGACGTTACGACGCCACAGCCGAGTGGGCGGGGCAGGCCACACGACGGCGCGGCGCATGCGCCCTGGCTGACCGGGAAGTGGCTGTGTGGCGGCGGCGGGAGCGCGGAGCTGAGCGGCGGGAGCGCGCGGCGGAGCGGCGGGAGCGCGCGGCGGAGCGGCGGGAGCGCTCTCATGTCGGGCTTCGACACGAACCCGTTCGCCGACCCGGTGGACATCAACCCCTTCCAGGTGCGTGCGGCGGCACCGGGCCGGGCCTCCCTCGCTCCCTCCCTGCGCGCCGCCACCACCAACCACCGCCGAGACGTGGCACTGAGTGAGGCGCCTCTGGCCAATAGCAGCGCCGCTTCTCCCCGCTGCAGCCAATCAGAGCTCGGGGGCGGGACTAGGGGGTTGGTTGTGCTGGGACCGGTACCGGGACCCCCCCGGCTCTGCCCGGCTCTGGCTCCCAGGCACCGCTCCCTCCCTTCCCCGTGTTCGAGGGGGGGCCCGCAGCGCCCCAGGACTCCCCCCGACCTCCAGGGGGTTCAGCCCCAGCTCTTAGAACCCGACCCGTGAGGCAGAACGCGTCTTCCAGCCGTGAGAGTGGGGGGGGACACAAAGGGTGGGATTCCCGCTTGGAATCCTCGGGCTGCGTTCCTGGGATTGCGCTCCATGGGTTTAACATCCTGGCTCTCAGGCAGGGAGATGGGTGGGAATGGGAAAAAGGGACGATTTCCTGAGCAAAGGAAGTGTTATGTGTATGGGGCTGAGGGTTTTAAGTGGAATCAGAAGGGAAAACAAAGTCCTTTCCCTCTCCTTCACTTGAGCACACACTTCGGATGACCGTGTTCATGTAATATTCCTCCTGTGGGGTGGCTTTTTGTGTAGGGATTTATTGCTTTGGCACTGAGGAAGTGAATATTCTGCATGTTAAAGCTGAGTGGGCAGGGCCGTGCTCGTGCTTTACTCACTGTTTAAACAGAGAAAGGTTGGACGTAATTTACAACAGGAACCTGATTGCAGCAGGTAGCTCTTGGTTTCGAATGACGACAAGTGAAAGTTGCACCGTGGATGTCCCTGTGGTTGTCTGATGGCTCTTTGTGGCTGGGCTTTGTGGCAGGTTTCACATCCTCCTTTCGGGAATGGGAGGTTGTGTTCATCTGTGTCCCTTAATGAAAGAAGACGTTCCCTGGTCATAGAGCCACAGCCTGCTTTGGATTGGAAGGGACCTTAAAGCTCCTCCATTCCCAACCCCTGCCACAGGCAGGGGCACCTTCCACTAGAGCAGGTTGCTCCAAGCCCCTGTGTCCAACCTGGCCTTGAACACTGCCAGGGATGGGGCAGCCACAGCTTCTCTGGGCACCCTGTGCCAGCGCCTCAGCACCCTCACAGGGAAGAGCTTCTGCCTAAGAGCTCATCTCAGTCTCCCCTCTGGCAGGTTAAAGCCATTCCCCTTGTCCTGTCCCTACAGGCCCTTGTCCAAAGCCCCTCTCCAGGTTTCCTGCAGCCCCTTTAGGCACTGGAGCTGCTCTCAGGTCTCCCCTTCAGGAGCCTTCTCTTCTCCAGGCTGCCCCAGCCCAGCTCTCTCAGCCTGGCTCCAGAGCAGAGCTGCTCCAGCCCTCGCAGCATCTCCATGGCCTCCTCTGGCCTCGCTCCAGCAGCTCCATGTCCCTCTTGTGCTGCTGCCCCAGAGCTGGATCAGGACTGCAGGGGGGGTCTCCCCAGAGCACAGCAGAGGGGCAGGATCCCCTCCCTGAGCTGCTGCTCATGCTCTGGGGTGCAGCCCAGCACACGGGGGGGCTCCGGGCTCAAGCGCACACTGAAGCTGGGTCATGGGGAGCTTCTCCTCACCCAACACCCCCAAGTCCTTCTCAGGCTGCTCCCTCCAATCTCCCCCAACCTGTGTTTGTGCTGGGGATTGCCCTGACCCAGTGGCAGGACCTTGCCCTTGGCCTTGTTGAACTCCGTGGTCCCACCTCTCCAGCCTGTCCAGATCCCTCTGGATCATGCCCCTTCCCTCCAGCTCATTGACTGGCAGGTGCTGCCATCCACTTCCATGTGCTCCAGAGCTTGCTGAAGGCCTGGAAGTGTCTTCATGCTCCCAGCCTTGTCATGCTGAGGAGCATCCCTCAGGAGAGCACTAGAGTTCTCTTTTCTCCTTGTGGATCCCAGGCTAGTGTTTTATACAACATAACCCCAGCAAATCCCCTACCTAGCCCAACATAACTGGGAATCTTTGCCTTTTAAGGGGGCTTTTTTGATGATGGTCAATAAGCTTGGTGTAAAATAAGCTGGTCTGGTCCTGTGAGAAGTATCTCTGGCTCTTCTGTCTGTTACTCTAACACCTAAGAGATGATAATTGCCTTTGTTCATTCAGTGTCAGTGCTGCTGTGAGTGGCAGCTACCTCCAGAACTTTGCTATAAGCTTCAGATGGGGCTGAAAGCTTCCATCCGCTTTGGAGATCTCAATAATGGACCCCTTGAGGTGTCTCTCAATGCTTTTTCCGGGCAGTGGAAGGCACTGAGGCCCTGTGCTGGTGGCTGACTGCAGGACTAGTAATGTTTGGAGCGGTAACTGTGGGGTTTAGACAACATGATAAGTTCCAAGTGATTGTCATTTGAGTTCTCTTGCCTCGGTCTCTTCTAGAGAAGCATCTTTCTTCTGCTCGAGTTTAACTGGGGGTGCTAACAACTAAGCCGTTCCAAAGGAAAGGTACCTACAGCACTCTCCTCTGCTCCAGTACTTCCTCAGCGGAGTGACAGCCCCTTGTAACGCGGCTTCAGGTAGTTAATTGAGAGGTTGAATGAAGTCCCTCGTTCCATGTTTCACAGCATCAAGGATCAGGTCAGCTTCCTTCCGCCCTGCAGCTGGCAGAAAGTAACTGCAGACTGCAAAGTTTGGGGCAGCTTCTCGTTCATCTCCCCTGCGTGACTCAACCTTCAGCTGCGTGGTCCTGGCCTGTGGAAGCTGGTGCCTTTCTACCACCCTGTCTCCCAGCTGCTGGTTTCCTTCCTGCCTGCTCCAGAGCACAGGGACATGTGGCCAAACACACTTCAGCTTTGTTGCACATTCTCTGCTCTTTGTACATCCCTTATAGACACACTTGCACAATAGGAAGTTAAGCTGAGCTGCCTTGGATGTACTGCTGAAGTAAGTGATTTTTAAGCCACGCACCAAGATGAGAGGTATTCTCCCTTTGCACTCAAGCTGCCGTGCAGCTGGAAGCAGTGGGACAGTGGTGCTGCTCCCCCTGCCCTTTCCAACAGCAGTGCTATGCTGGTGAGCCTCCAGTTACCTTAGGAGCTTTCTTTTGAATGGAGCTGAGCAAAGGGAAGAAAAACACATGTTTTGCATTGCCATTCCAAGTGTTCCTCCTTGTTTCCAAGCACTTTCATCCGACCATGACCATCCAAGCTCTTTGGATGGTTCTGTTTTCCCACTCCCATTCCATTAATGCAGTTTCTCTTCCTAGTGCAGTCATCTGCTGGACTGTAGTCAGGCTGGGACCTCATCCAGGCTGGATTAAAGGGTGTCTGTGCCACCAAGCAGTAGCTATTGTGGATTAACTGACTTGTAACCTTGTGTTGCCAGCCTGTGTGTCTGCAGAACGAAGTGAAAGCCTCCAAAGCAGCAAGCCCTGAACTAAAACCTATGTCTTGAGGCCTTATATCCACTGTGGTGGTTCTCACATCCCTGCCTGGCTGGGGACTTGAACCTCATGGGGCAGCATCCAAAGCCTCCTGGTCTGGCATCCCTCAGCACAGGGTGATTCACAAACTAGTGCGACCTGTTGTGGAGGGAGTGCCTGCTATCCAGGAGAGGGGAAGTTACTCATTAACTGCACCGCAGGCATCTGAAGGCTCTGCTGGAACCTCAGGGGATAGCTCTGGCAGGGCTCACACAAGCCCAAAGGCTTCTCTGCAGCACATGGACATGGTCAGCACCCCCTTCCCTAGTCACAGCCTCAGTTGCTGCTCACCCCATTAACTACAAAATCACTGATCTCAAGACATGGGGTGCTGTGGGAGGGAGAAAAAGCCGCGTTTTGATGCTTTCCCTATACCAGCTATGGGGTAGCCGGGCTGTGCTTGCAGGAGCATTCCCCTGTTCAAAAAGTACCTTGTTTCTCTAATAACTGGGGAGAGAAGCACCCCAGGGGTCAAACTCCGGCTATCAAAGAGGGATCTCTGTATGGAAAGGAGTGTATACAGAAGAGAAGGTGAAATCAGCTCAGTGCAGTGCAGGTGAGGGATGAAGGTGCTCTTCCAGCAGAGAACCTATTTTAAACCATCAGATTATTTGTTGGAGATGAGAGGAAGATGCTGTGAACACAGCTCTTATGTAGCAGCATTAAACCCCCCCAGAATAATGGGTGTTGCATGTCCGGTTCCATTTCCCTGGGTGTTTTACCATTTTGGAGCAGTCATTGGCACCTTAGCTTGCTGCTCCAAGTGCCCTGGGTGGCAGCCAGGCCCGCTGTACCTGGGTACTCACTCTGGGAGGCTCTGCTCTGCTTGGTGGCTCCTCACTCGCTTTGTGGTGCCAGGGAGGTTTAGGAGGTATAAGCAATGTTCTGACTGTGGGTGGATGAATCCATTTCCCACTTCAAGGCCCTGGAAATGAGGGATAACTCTCTGTGGGTAAGTGGTGGTCATCTGCAGCGAGGGCTTCTGTGCCACCAGCGTGTTGGAGCCCTTCAGAAGTACCCCTTGGCTGGACAGGGGGTGGTTCCTGCCTGCACATCCTTGCTGACAGTCACCTCCTGGGTTAGTTCAACCCCTTGCCAGCCCCATCTGGTTCCCAGCTAACAAGTGGATGGCAGCCTGGCAGCATGGATAATGGGTAATGTCCAAGCTAATGATGAGCTTTGCTCAGTGCTGATTTCTCTTTGCTTTCTCTCCTTGCAGGACCCCTCGGTGACCCAGCTTACAAACACCAGCCAAAGTGGCTTGGATGAATTCAACCCCTTTTCTGAGAGCTCCCAGCTGGTATGTGCCATGTGTCTCTGCACTTGGGTGTCTTGGTGGTGGTTATGGTGGTATATAAGGCTCCTTGATAGGCACAGCTTCAAAACAGCGAGGCATTCCCAGTGCATTTCCCCATGGACTGTGCAGCTCGTTGCATGCATGGTGAGCTGTAAGCAGCTGCTCCTGCATTGGAGCACTAACGGGTTCCCAGCTGGAGCTCTCTGCTCACACGGAACAGCTTCTCATACTGGCTGCTGGCTCACAGTGGAGCTACACGAAGTGTGAAGGGGAAGATGCTGTGTGGCAGGAGGCATCAATATTTATCGGGTCTCGGGGTTGGGAGCTGAGCTGCTGCAGTGATACCACTGATGGGTTGCTGCAAGAGCTTCATGCTTATCTCCTGGCTGCTGCTGTGTGTGAGGTGAGAGAAGGAGAACAGGACAGCAGGGTGAAGTGAGATTTGAAGTTGAACCAACTGATCACATTCCCTTTTTGCTTCTCCTTTGCCTAATAGCTGTAACCCTCAGATGCTGCTCGCGCAGTGCATTAAGGAACTAACAAGCTTTGGAAAAGAAGAGTTGCTCTGTGGTTTAGTGGTGCTACAGCTCAAAGTGTACTTCGCTAAATGAAGCCCTCTGTAATGGGTTTGCCTTGTTGCCTGTGATTTATCCTCAGACCAATGCAGCCCGGACAACACCAGCCGCGCAGCCCTCGGGCCACTCGCAGCCTGCGGTTCTGCAGACATCTGTGGAGCCCACTCCCCAGGTACAGCAGCATGGGCTGAGCAGGGGAAGGAGCAGACCTGGGCCTCTGGGGCATGTGGGAATAAGAGTGGAACAGGATTCACATGGGGTTGGGGGTGGGAAGCTGCAGGTCATCACTTTGTCATTCTCTTCATCAGGGACTGTAGGGACAGGACATGGGGAATGGCTTTAACCTGACAGAGGGGAGACTGAGATGAGCTCTTGGCAGAAGCTCTTCCCTGTGAGGGTGCTGAGGCGCTGGCACAGGGTGCCCAGAGAAGCTGTGGCTGCCCCATCCCTGGCAGTGTTCAAGGCCAGGTTGGACACAGGGGCTTGGAGCAAGCTGCTCTAGTGGAAGGTGTCCCTGCCAGTGGTAGGGGTTGGAACTGGATGAGCTTTAAGGTCCCTTCAACCCAAACCAATCTGAGTCTATGATCTCTTAAACTCGCGTTTGTGCCCATCTGGTGAAGCAGATCTCTATAGGGAATACTCACAGTTCTTTTTATGCCTTTTCCCCCATTCCTCTGATGTCAGAGTGTGCTTTGCCTTGTAGCCTGTTTGCTCTGGCTTCCCTCTGCTGACACAGGAATGAGTCCTGCTGATGCTTTTAGCTCTGGTTCCTTAGTTTTGGTCAGACATGCTCAATTCCAGGCATGTAAATGCAGTCCAGCTCCACATTGCAGCCACTGCTTAGACTGGCTGACGAGTACCTGACTGCCAGGACCACCTCATCCAAGATGCAGAGAAGGCTGCTAGGAGAAGGGATCAGTTCTTAGGGTAACAAATGGGGAGAAGAGATGCTGAAAGGCGCTGTAGACAGCTCCTACCTTTCCTTTGGACCTCCTCTCCTACCTGGGAAGAGATTGTCCTGGTGAACTCCAGAGTCCTGCTCGCTGCTCTGTTGCAGGGAGCTTAAAGCAATGAGCTGGGAAGGAGGAGAAGCTGTGAGAAGCGAATAGCTTTGCTGAAAGGCAAGGGCGTAGAGGAGGGGTAACAGGCTGCATAGCCTCCTGAGGGCTCTTCCAGCCCTCTTTTCCCATAGGATAAGAGAGGAACATCTGGATGGAGCTCTGCATTGAGCTTGATTTCAGCCTCTAGCTAAGGCAGAAAGCCTCAGGACATTTCTGATCAGCAACGGGTGTTCAGCTTCCAACTTGTCCTTAGTACTTGCTATTGGATTGCCTTTGTTCCATTCCAGTTTGGCATCTGGTGTGTTTGCTGGTGGTATTCCTGCTGCCTCAGCTAGGGAATGACTTAACCTTTCTCTCCCCTGCTTTAGGCTGTGGCGGCAGCAGCACAGGCTGGGCTCCTCCAGCAGCAAGCAGAATTAGAGAGAAAGGCAGCTGAGCTGGAGAAGAAGGAAAGGGAATTGCAGAGTCACGCAGCCAGCATTGATCGTGAGTACAGCTTCCTGCAACACCACACCCAGTGGGATGCCAGGGAAGCCTGGGCCGCTTGGCTTGTCAGGGGTTGATGAAGGCTTTGCTGTCTGTGTGTGTTTCCTTGAGTCCTTCACAGCTGGGGCAATCCTCTTGGCATTGTACCTGTCATCCCATAGCATCCAAGACGGGAACTGAGCTCAGAGATGAGGGGCTGGAGACCAGCTCTGGTGGGTCTCTGCCCTCCAGCATGGTCTCAGCACCTGCGTTTGGCCACATTAAGCTCTTCCAACACTCTTGAGGCTCTCGGAACCACAGCAAAACTGTATTTCCCCTAATCTTGGTTTTAAATGGCTGAAAGCAAGTGAAGAACTGCTCCTCTCTCCTTCCCACAGCGAGGCAGAACAACTGGCCACCTCTTCCCAAGAAGTGTCCCATCAAGCCGTGCTTTTACCAGGATTTTTCTGCAGACATCCCAGCTGACTACCAGCGGATATGCAAGATGCTCTATTATTTGTGGATGTGTAAGTACTAGCTCGAGCTGCAAGAAAACGTCTTCCTGAGGAGGTTCTGTGTCAAATGCTGAGCTTTGTCCTCCAGTCAGTTCTTCAGGGTACCATAATGTCCACCTTGTTTAGGAAGGACAGCGCAGGTCAGAGCTTGGGTCCAAAATGGTCTCAACCCTGTTTGTCACTTTTGGTGCCCTGATTTAAGATGTGGTTGGAAGCAGCAGGATCACATGAGGCTCAGCTTAAGCTGTTTCCCCTTCAGGGGGGGCAGGGGACTCTTCATCAGGAACTGCAGCAATAGGACAAGGAGTGATGGGTTCAAACTGAAGCAGGGGAAGTTCAGATATAAGGCAGAAGTTCTTCCCTGTGAGGGTGCTGAGGCGCTGGCACAGGGTGCCCAGAGAAGCTGTGGCTGCCCCATCCCTGGCAGTGTTCAAGGCCAGGTTGGACACAGGGGCTTGGAGCAACCTGCTCTAGTGGAAGGTGTCCCTGCCCATGGCAGGGGTTGGAACTGGATGAGCTTTAAGGTCCCTTCCAACCCAAACCATTCCCTGATTCTATAAATGAGAGGGCCCGAAGCCTCCTCATGTTTTGCAGAGCTTCATGTGTTCCATGCGGGATTTGGGATGCTTCAGAGTTCTGCAGGAACTTCCTGATGGGTTTTTTCTCTCTCTTTCCCATACTGAACAGTGCATTCGATAACCCTGCTCCTCAACCTGCTTGCTTGCCTGGCGTGGTTCACAGTGCAGACGGAGAGAGGAGTAGACTTCGGTCTCTCCATCCTGTGGTTTATTTTATTCACCCCTTGTGCCTTTCTCTGTTGGTACCGACCAATTTACAAGGCTTTCAGGCAAGTTCTGTTTTCTTCTGGACCAGGGATATAGCTTTTAGTGGGAGGAACTTTGGGTTTATCTGCTTCCATCATGTGTTGCCTGCAGGATTCTTCCAGCTCTTTGCATCATTAAATAGATCAAACCCACTTGTTCCTAAACATACCAGAAGGGTCTATAAAGGAGTTCACTGAAGTTGTTTACCCCCCTCATGGCAAAGGGGGTCTGTGCAGGGCTTGTGTCCCTGGGTCTCACTCCTGCTCCATCTCTCCCGCAGGTCTGACAGCTCCTTCAGCTTCTTCGTCTTCTTTTTCGTCTTCTTCTGCCAAATAGCAATCTACGTCATCCAGGCTGTCGGCATTCCAGGCTGGGGAGACAGGTAAGCTTGGCTGACAGCCCTGCCTGGGTGCTCTTTCTCACCAGGGCTGTGACTGGCAGAGCTGTGGGGTCCATTTCTGACAGCTGCCTGTTCCTTCTCCCATGGTTTTCCGCTCTTGCCCTGGCAGATCCCAGCTGGGCTCTTCCCATCCCAGTCCCAGCAAAGGCACAAAGCTTCTCTGTTGCTCCTGCCTTCCCCTTTGCTTAATACGTCTAATACTTATCCCCTCTTGATGCTGAGCCTCTAGTGCTGACCACATCTGCTTTGTGTTAAAGTGGAACCTTCCCCAATACGGGCTGTAGCGTGGGGGTGAGGCATCCCTCATCCAGGGTCTTGGAACAGCTTCACTCCATACTGCTGCCACCAGGCTGATGATGGAATCTTGGAGTCAACCAGGTTGGAAAAGACCTTTAAGCACATCAAGTCCAACCTTTACCCCAGAGTTGCCAAGTCCACCACTAACCAATGACACTAAATCACTGATGCTGTCCCCAAACTCTTCCTGGATTTCTCTTGTGTTGATGGTGGGCTGTGCTTCAAGCAACACAGAGGGGTTTTGCCCTCACCCTTTCTTGATGGCACTGTACAGAAGGCTGCGGCTGGGCTTCTGCAGTGCCCCTGCAGTTAGAGCACAGCCTCTCTTTTCGCCTTGCTGCTCAGATTCCGGCCTCACTGAACACTGCAAAGGTCAGCAGGCAGCGGCCCTTCTCCCGAGGGGGAGCCTTCAGGAGGTGAGCACAGTGAATCTCTGCCTATTTTTGCCCGCTGCCTGCAGAAGAGCTCGTGGGCAAAGCTATCCTCGTGCTCCCTCCCCTGCTCCCGGTGCTGCCGTAGTGGTGGGGATGGGGAGGGAGCTCTCCCCTCTCAGTGTGACTTGCCGAGCGTGCCTTGAGCCTGCTGCTGCCTCTCCCGCAGCCAGGCAGCACATTTATTTTTGGCTGCAGCTCGTGGTGAGCCTCCCCTTGTAACGAGCTGAAGTTGTGAGCACATCTCATGGGACGCTTTGGCTCGCTTCATTCCCCCTCTCCTGGTGGCACACGGCTTGCTTGGTTTAGCAGTTGGAAAGGTTCCTTTCTCCAGCACCCAGGAGGGTATTTTTGCCCACAGTCAAGCACTGATAACTCCAAGCATCCCCCCCTGCCCCTTTCACAAGTGCCAGTTTCCTCCTATCTGTAGCTCTAACTTCATCACTTCCTCTTCCTCTCCGTCCCCCTCCTAACACTTAAATCCCTGGCCATGCAGAGCTGTCATGGGGATATGTAGGTCTGGGCTCCAGATCTTCCAATTTAGATATCCCAGCCTGTCTTCACAAGCCTTGGCTGAATTTTGACAAGGTGCTTATGGAAGTGATTTGATTTACAACAGCACCAAGGGTATTGATTTTGCAGCTTAAGGGGGTGCAGCAGGGGCCAGGGCTGGAACGCAGGTGGAGTGAGAATGATTCTCTTGTGTGGAGGTAGATTGCTTCCAGGAAGTGATAATGGAAACTGTCCCCAAAATCCTAGAATCCCAGATTGATTTGAGTTGGAAGGGACCTTAAAGCTCATCCAGTTCCAGCCCCTGCCACGGGCAGGGACACCTTCCACTAGAGCCGCTTGCTCCAAGCCCCTGTGTCCAACCTGGCCTTGAGCACTGCCAGGGATGGGGCAGCCACAGCTTCTCTGGGCACCCTGTGCCAGTGCCTCAGCACCCTCACAGGGAAGAACTTGTGCCTAAGAGCTCATCTCAGTCTCCCCTCTGTCAGGTTAAAGCCATTCCCCTTGTCCTGTCCCTACATCCCTTGCCCAAAGCCCCTCTCCAGGTTTCCTGTAGCCCCTTTAGGCACTGGAGCTGCTCTAAGGTCTCCCCTTCAGGAGCCTTCTCTTCTCCAGGCTGCCCCAGCCCAGCTCTCTCAGCCTGGCTCCAGAGCAGAGCTGCTCCAGCCCTCACAGCATCTCTGTGGCCTCCTCTGGCCTCGCTCCAGCAGCTCCACGTCCCTCTATAAAATGATGCTGGATGAGCTCTGGGTCCATTTCTGCACCTGTTAGGTTTGGTTTTGCACTTTGCTGTAATGAAAGGCTTTTGTGCAGCTGTGGGTGCTGTGAGTGGTGCTCTCTGTGCTCACCCTGCTCTCCTGTCCCACAGTGGGTGGATCGCGGCGCTGTCGGAGCTGCATGGGAACCTGGCCGTGGCCATCATCATGATGGTGGTGGCAGGATTCTTCACCCTCTGTGCGGCTCTCTCCCTCTTCCTCCTCAAGCAGGTGAGTGGCTGAGGGCCAGGACGAGGTCTCATCTCAATTGCAGATGATTCCTCTGGGTTTGACACCTCCTCACATCTGTCTGGGCTGAGCTTGATTTTGAACCGCATCATAGAACCACAGCCTGGTTTGGGTTGAAGGGACCTTAAAGCTCATCCAGCTCCAACCCCCTGCCGCAGGCAGGGACACCTTCCCCTAGAGCCGCTTGCTCCAAGCCCCTGTGTCCAACCTGGCCTTGAACACTGCCAGGGATGGGGCAGCCACAGCTTCTCTGGGCACCCTGTGCCAGTGCCTCAGCACCCTCACAGGGAAGAGCTTCTGCCTAAGAGCTCATCTCAGTCTCCCCTCTGTCAGGTTAAAGCCATTCCCCTTGTCTTGTCCCTACAGGCCCTTGTCCAAAGCCCCTCTCCAGGTTTCCTGCAGCCCCTTTAGGCAGTGGAGATGCTCTAAGGTTTCCCCAGAGCCTTATCCAGGCTGTAGATGTAATCAGGGTGGTCAGGTCAAGAGCTTTTAATCTATGTATTTGTGCTTGTCCTTCCTGATTTGAAGCCAAATGTCTTGAACACTTACAGGTGGGACAGGAGCCTTTGGTGGAGGGATGAGAGCACAGATGCTCCAGTGAGGCACACCATTAACTGTGCAAGATCCCAAATGTCATCCTTATCTCACATTTACCTCTGATTTCTTGTGCTTCCCTTTAGCTTGAGTTTGTCCAGAGTTGGCCAAGCAGAGGCCATTGCTCTGTTCACATATCCAGGGGTTTGCAGTCACTGCTGGTCAGTGTTGGGCTTCCCAAAGCCTGGTGGCAGCCACACAGGTGCCTTCCTGGGGGTTCCAAGTGCCAGCCCTCCTTGTAATCAACCACATGAGGGTTGTATTTCTCCAGTTAACAGCAGCAGTGTGGCTCTGGGGGAGGCGAGGACAGGCTGAACCGGTCCTGTTTCCATGCTTCCTCCTTTTCTCCCTGTCTTGAAGGAAACAGCTGATGCACCCTCAGGTCCTGCTCTGCAAGTGTCTGTAAGTGCGGGGTTCAGTGTCCTTGCCAGCAGAGTGCAGGAGGTTTTGCTCTGACACCCACTCTTTTGCTGAAAACCCACCATTTTACAGCAAAACGAGGGTCTCCTGCAATGTGCAACCTCCCATTGGGGGTGGGATGGATGCAGTGCCTCCTGCCCATCCTCTCCAGCTGCATGACAGGGCAATGTGCACCGCAAACCCACGATTCATGCTGACCTGTGGTTGTTTTCCCCCTCTGCCCCTGTTCCCAGGTGCATTCCCTGTACCGACGTACGGGAGCCAGCTTCCAAAGGGCGCAAGAAGAGTTCTCCCAAGGCATCCTCACCAACAGGAGCTTCCAGACGGCCGCTGCTGGGGCAGCCTCCTCAGCAGCACACAGTGCGTTCCGAGGAAACTAGCCCTTCGCTTGGCTCCCGCTGCCCTCCTCACCCCAACCTCCACTTCTCTTTGCGTTTGGTTTCTAAACATGCACTTTTTGGGGGTACCACATTGTGATGCCTACTCCAGGGGGGAAGAGGTCCGGGTTTTGGCTACAACCAGCCTGTGTTTGAGGATGATCAGTTTTCCCTATCTTGCTTTAGCGTGCAGGGAGATAGGGGAGACGTTGTCTGAAGCAAATATATTTCTCTATCCAGGACCTACCATGTGTTTGTGTCTCTTCCTCCCCTGGCCCTGTGTGTAGCAGGAAGGTGAGGGGAAGCAGGGGTTTTGTGTTATTCTCTCTTCTCTTGGTCTTTGCTTTGGAGAACTTGGTTATCTGCTATTTGGGGGGGGTGGTGGTGTAACGTGCGTGTAGTTTATGTCCTTAATTTGGAGAGCAGAAACGGTCCTTTTGGTTTATTACACTTTAACGATGCTGCATTTCGGCCTCTTCACTGCTCTGCTTCCTGAGAGTCAGGGAACCATGGCACAAAGGAAAACCTGGGAGCAGGGAAGGGTTAGGCAGAAGGGGAAGCATCCTCCTGCTTCCCCTGCTGTGGCAGATCCCCTCTGTACTTCCGCTGTGATCCTGCATGGGCTCCTGCTCCCCGGGGAACGCAGAGGCAGAGAAGGGAGCAGCAGGGCTGGGTCTTCACTGCGGCCTTAAACCAGCGGAGGGAGGGCAAAGGGGGCTTCTTGCCAGAGCCAGCTCTGTTGTTTGGGAGCTCAAACGCCCCCGGTGCCTGCGCCCTCAGGAGCCTGCCCGGCAGGAGCATGCATGGAATTTTCCCCGGGACAGCCCCTTCCTGCTTCCTCCTCCCACGTGTGATTTTTCAGCTGGGAACGAACGGTTTTGACGTATTTGAGTATTATTTGGGGGTTATTTTTCAGCTGGGAACGAGTGGGTTTGATGTGCCCTTAGCTTCCAAAGCCGTGTCCCGAATGGGACGTCCCTTTGGGTGGGGATAAGGTGCTCACTGCGGCTCTGCAGCCCCGGAGAAGAGAGGGTTTTAACCCAGGTTTGACTTTGTGCTGTGTCTGTCCCTTCGTGTTTAGGGGTGGAAGTTGTGTTTTATACCCCCCGTCCCCGAGCGTGTGCCCGGTGCCCTCCTCACCCGGACACCGGCACTTCCCTCCGCCTCCTGTGTCGTTATTGTCGGGTTTTGTTCCTCATCTTTTCATGTCGAGAATAAAGGTTAATAATGAAACGTCCATGTGCGCGCCTGCAATCCCTGCTGCTGCCTGCGGGGGGCGTGGCCACCGCACGGGGGGCGGGGCTACCGCCAAGGGAGCGGGGCCGAGGGACCAGGCGTGAGTAGAGCCCGCATTGGGGGCGTGGCTATGGGCAAGGGGCTTGGCCAGCCCCGGAAGGCGGAAGCGGGACCGGGGACAGGGGAGCGCGGACCGGGCAGCGCGGACCGGGGCCGATTGGGGCATGGCCGGGTCCGGCTGGGCCCCGCCGCGCCTGGACGGGTTCATCCTCACCGAGCGGCTCGGCACCGGCACGTACGCCACCGTCTACAAGGCCTATAGGAAGGTAGGGCCGGGCCCCGCTGTGCCCTGCGACCCCCTCCCAGCCCTCCACGTGGGTGCCAGCCCCATAGCCCCTCTATGGGCGCTGCTGCCTCCAGCCGGGGGCTTGTCCTCCCCGTTCCCACCCAAGGGTGGCCGTGGGCGTGGCGGGTGCTCCAGGGCTGGGTCCCCGTTGGCAGAGGGACACGCGTGAGGTGGTGGCCATCAAGTGCGTGAGCAAGAAGAGCCTCAACCGGGCCTCGGTGGAGAACCTGCTGACGGAGATCGAGATCCTGAAGGCCATCCGCCACCCGCACATCGTGGAGCTCAAGGACTTCCAGGTGGGGACCGGGGGGGGTATCCATGGCACTGGGGGCCGGCAACTGGGAGCACTGATCCAGTGGGATACATGGTGTGACCGGGTCTTCCCCTTGCCTCGCAGTGGGACAGCGACCACATCTACCTGATCATGGAGTTCTGTGCCGGCGGGGACCTCTCCCGCTTCATCCGGATGCGCAGGATCCTTCCGGAAAAGGTGACGCGTGTGTTCCTGCAGCAGCTGGGTAAGGGCACCCTGCCCTGGGGCCGGTGGGGGTCATGGCTGTGCTGGTGCCCCCCCCCCCGCTGTCACACACCCCTCTGCCCGCCCAGCCTGTGCCCTCAAGTTCCTCCACGACCACAACATCTCCCACCTGGACCTGAAGCCGCAGAACATCCTCCTGAGCTCCCTGGAGCACCCGCAGCTGAAGCTGGCAGGTCAGGGCTGCCCCATGGGGGTGCCGGGGGGGGGATTCCTTCTCCCTGCTCCCCCCCCAAAGCTCTTCCGGCCCTCTCCCCCGCAGACTTCGGGTTTGCCCAGTACATGTCCCCGTGGGACGAGAAGCACGTCCTGCGTGGCTCCCCGCTCTACATGGCCCCCGAGATGATGTGCCGGCAGCAGTACGACTCCCGGGTGGACCTGTGGTCGGTGGGGGTCATCCTTTATGGTGGGCTCTTGCTCTTATTCCCCCCCCCCAGCTCGGTGTGCGGCTGGTTTCCCCCTCTCCATCCCCGCATCTCTGCCTTTCCCCCCCATAGAAGCGCTCTTTGGGAGGCCGCCCTTCGCCTCCCGCTCCTTCGCTGAGCTGGAGGAGAAGATCCGCAGCGATCGGGCCGTGGAGGTAACGTGGGGTGGGATGAAGCTGGGGGGGTGTCACCCATCGCAGGGCCCGTGGTCTCAGCCCCACTCCCGCCCCAGCTGCCCAGCTGGCCCCTGCTCTCCCCAGAATGCCGGGATCTCTTGGGACAGCTCTTGGAAAGGGACCCTTTGAAGCGCATCTCCTTCGAGCGCTTCTTTGCGCACCCCTTTGTGGATATGGAGCATGTCCCAGGCCCCGAGAGCCTCTGCAAGGCGGTGAGCGGGGTGCTGGGGGGTGCTGGTCCCTGGGGACGTGGGGGACCAAGCCCCGAGTTCCCCCTCATCTCCCCCAGACCGACCTGGTGGTGGAAGCAGTGAAGAAGGATGAGGAGGGAGATGCCTCTGCTGCTCTGTCGCTCTACTGCAAAGCCCTGGAGTACTTTGTGCCTGCTCTGCACTGTGAGTCCACCCTGAGGGGGTCCTGGGTGTGTTTTGGGGGTGCACAGCATTTGCACCCCAGCCACCCTAACGTTCAGTCGCTCTTCCCCACCAGATGAAAGTGATGCTCACCGGAAAGAAGCCATCCGAGCCAAGGTGAGATAAGAATCCCTTGGGATGTGGGGACAGCATCCCATCCAGAGGATATCCCCATGGCGGGGTCCCCTCACACGCTGTGGGCAGGTGGGGCAGTACATCTCCCGAGCAGAGGAGCTGAAGGCATTGGTCACCTCCAGCAGCAAGAACCTCCTGCAAAGAGAGAACCCGGCCAGAGAGCTCCTTAAAGGTACTGGGAGCTTGGGGGTGTCCGAGCAGAAGGGGGGCACCCAGTAGGGTTTGGGGCTGAAGGGTGCCCCCCCTTGCAGAGATGGCCAAGGACAAGCCTCGGCTCTGCGCTGCGCTGGAGATGGCTTCTGCTGCCATTGCTAAGGTGAGGGGTGGATTTGGGGTGCCCTCGAGTGGAAGGGGAAGGAGCAGCCCTGTTGGGGGGGAAGCTGCTGCACCCCCGGTGCCTTGCACAAGGGCTGTCTCGCAGGAGAAAGAGGGCAAGGATGACGCTGACACCCTGGAGCTGTACCAGCAGAGCCTGGGGGAGCTGCTGCTCCTGCTGGCCGGTGAGTTGTGGCCATGGTGGGTGCTGCAGGGGCAGGTCCTGTGCTGGGCGCTGAGCTGATGCCGAATCCCTCTTCCCTCTGCAGCGGAGCCTGTGGGGAGGCGCCGGGAGCTGCTGCACGCAGAGGTGAGGAGCAGCCAGGGCACGGCCCCATGTCCCCCTTGGGGTGGCTGTGAAGAGACTTGTGTAGACACTTCCCTCTCTTTCTGTGCCAGATCCAGACCCTGATGTCTCGAGCCGAGTACCTGAAGGAGCAGATAAAGGTATTGCTGCTTGGGGGGGCTCTGGAGGGGGTGCAGGCTGGAAACTTCTCCTCTCCCCTGGCAGATGCGGGAGGCACAGTCCATGGGCAAGGAGGCGCTGGCAGAGCCCGTGCGGAGCAGTGAGTGTCCATCTCCATCCCATCGGAGGCTTCGGTCCTGTGGTGGGGAATACCCCTACATGGGGGTATTCCTGCCCACGGGTGATCCCGACCCCGCACATCTTCATCCGTGCATGGGCGCTGGGAGGCAATTCATTGTGCAGCCAAATAAGTGCCCCCTGTTCCCGGGCACAGCCTGTACCCTGCAGTGATGCCCGGAGCCGGTCGCCGGGATGCTGCTCACCCAGGGAGGATGGAGGGGGAGACGAGGCTTTCATCCTGCCTGCACTGGGGTAACTGCCTTGGGGGGCTCCCCTGCTCGGGTGGGTCCGCAGGGCCATCTGCCTCCTTCCCTTCCCAACAGGCAGGATCCCCCCCAGCCCTGGCACACCATTATTCCACCCTAATTCCCTCCGCTGGCTGCTGGTATTGTTCCCCTGGCACCGGCTGTGGCATGATAACCCCACATCCTGCCCATGCAGCTGCTGCCTCTTGGGCTGGAGGCTTCTTCTGCCTCCCGCATCCTCCTGGGGGAGCCCTGAGCACCGCATGGCCCCACTGGTTGGGGGGGCAGCTGGGCTCGGCGCACTGTGCCTTTCTCACCCAGCAACTACCTCTCTGCGCCCATCACCGCACCTCTGGCCTCTGTGTCCCAGCCATTCCTCCCTCCTGCTGCTCCTCAACCTGTGCTGGAGGCTGGCAGGTACCGGCTGCGTTGTCACCTGTGTCATGAGGGGTCAGTGCTCAGCGGGCAGGGTGAGAGCTCTTGGGGCTCTCACAACCCCAGCAGCCCACTTACATCCCAAAACCACCCCCAAGCCCTGCGGAGTCACTTCTCCAGGTGCTGAGGTCGCCTGTCCTGCAAAGCAGGGGCTCGCCTCCCTGTCTGCTGTACTGCAAAGGGAATGTAATTTATTGTCTTGAATAAACGCTTGGTTTGGGTTTCTCCATCTCCTTCTGTCTCAGGTCTGTGCTTTAACCCCAAAGGGGGCTCCAGCCAAGCGCAGGACCATGACCCAGCTGAGGGTGCATGGAGCCAGACCCCTTGTTCTGTGTCCCCCTGGCCAAGAGCGGAGCTGGGGCATCCCCTTCCCTCCTCTCCTCCCAGCTCCCGTCCTCCCTGGGGGCACGAGGCAGACAAAGCCAGCCTTGACCTTGTTTTCACTTCAGATCCTTTGGGTTCTGTAAAACACGGAGCAGAACCACATGAAAGGTTACGTAAAATCCCATTTTCTCCATTGTTGCGGTGGGTGAGGGACGGGGGGGTGGGGATGGATTTGGGTCACTTTGGGGGGATCCCAGGGCTGGTCTGAGCCAGGACCCCAGCAAAGCTCCTCCTGAGGCTGCCTTCACCCCAGATACTGCCCCATAATGTGGTTTCTTCCCCCCTCCATCCCCAGCTTTCAGTCCTTACCCATCTGCTCTGTGCTGGGAGAGCTTCCCGGGCAGCTGTGGGAGGGCATTTCCATGTCTTTATTGTTGTTATCATTATTATTGTGAGCACAGATTATTCCCTGAGGCTTTAAAGTGCTTCCAAAGCCCCTGCCCTCCCCGGCCCGTGGCGAGCGCAGAGCCGCTGGGGACGGCGGCACCACAGCCAGCGCGGATAATCGCATCTGCCTTTCCGCTCTGCCGAAGACACGGATGAATCCGGAGCTTTGGAAGCAGGAAGAGGCTCCGGGGGTGCTGGAGCTTGCGGGGGGATGCCCCAGCTTTGTGTTGGGTGGATGGATCCCGATTAAGCCCGGTACCTGGACCAGCAGCGCAGCGATGCTGCAGCAGGATGGGAAAGGGTTCAGTGGAGATCCCACATCATTCCACGCTGGTTCATTTGGTTCAGTGCTTAATGACTGCTCATTTGGGGAAAGCACTTGCTCACCAGTGGAAAAGAGGCCTGATCCTGCTCTGCAGGATAAGGGGCTGCTCCGTGGCTGGTGCTGGAAAGCAGGAGCTCTGTCCACAATGGTCCTCCAGCATCCAGCTTGGGCAATCACCCGAAAGCTGGCCTCATAGGTGAGGGAATTCTAGAGGGGTTTGTAGTGTAGCAAAGGAAAGACTGGACTTTTCCTGCTTTAATCCACACTGATTCTTTGCTTTGAGTTTTCCAGCCTGTGTGTTGATGCCCGGAGCAGTCATATGGCGTGCAGGCAGCCAGGGTGCTCGGCTGCAGGGAATGAGCAGGGAATGACAGCAGACAGGATGCACGTCTCGCTGGGCAGGAGACAAGCTGCCTGCACTGCTCCCCCCATCCCAAACTGTCCTCCCTGGCACAGCACCGGGCTCGGAGCATCCCTGGAGCTCCCGCCAGGAACAGGGAGGAGCGAGGGCTGCACTGCTGCTTTGCTTTCACATGCCTGGCGGTCATGGAGCCTCCTAAAATAAACCCGGCGAGCTTCACGCGGCCTTTGCGTGGCAGCACGTGGGCTGGGAGCGGGAAGGGGGAGCGGGAAGGGGGGCTCATGCACCAGCCGGGGGCTGCACTGCTCACCTGGACCCAAGGGCTGCGTCCTGCATCCCTCCCACTGCTCCATAGGGATGTTTTATTGATCATGGCCTCGCCATCAGCCTCAGATTTAAAAGCCAAGCCCTGCTGGAGGGCTCGGCTTGGTCAGTGCCTGCTCTGCTATCGCTTTCCGGGGGGGGATTAGATGAGCTTGGGCTCATCCTCATCAGGTGTGATCCCCTTTTGGAGCTAAAGCTGCTGCTGCCCGTGTTCCCCCCTTTTTTCCTCTGTGTGGGGCTGGCTTGGGGCAGATGTCCTCAAGGAGGGCTGTGATGATGTGAGTCCCCATGGGTAGAGCATCCCGCCTGGGCTGCCTCTGTCCATCCTGGCAGCCAAAGCTGTGCCTGATGCCCTCTGAGAGGTGACTGCCCCATCCCTGGCAGTGTTCAAGGCCAGGCTGGACACAGGGGCGTGGAGCAACCTTGCTCTAGTGGAAGGTGTCCCTGCCTGTGACTGGATGAGCTTCAAGGTCCCTTCTTGCCCAAACCAGGCTGGGATTCCATGAAAACCTGCTGGGTTTGGAGGGTTTCAGGCCCCAGCATGCCAGTACCAGGAGTTTGCAGGCAGGAAGCATTCTGCCTGTACCAGGGAGCTTTGCTCAGCGCAGCATGGCCTGATCCAGCATCCTTGAGTGTAGTAATAACTAACCACCATTCCCAGCTTCCCACAGCCTCCCTGTGCTCTCCTACCTGACCCAGCTCCCCTGCAAAAGCAAATCACAGTTAATCCCCTTCGCTGGGATGTGGAGCAAGACATTCCCAGCCTGTGCCAAGTGTTTTCCAGGAAGGCTGCTGCAGGCACCCACCTCCCCTGCTGGGATGCAGCCAGGCTGGAGCTGCTCCGGCTTGGACCTGTATTGGGCAAAGCTGTGTCCTTGCTCGGAGCAGTGCCATGGACACCCTGTGAGGCTGAGGCCAAGCATGAGCCGAAGACTTTTTGCAAAAATAGCCCCAAATCTGTGGAATTTTTGGGAATTGTTGGTTTGAAACCCGTCTGCTGACAAAAAGCCTCTGGTAGCATCCCTTTGGTACAAACCATGGCAAAGCACCCACCTGGAGCCCGGCGAGCGGCTCCTTGTGGGGTGATGCTGCTGGAGATCTCCCCCTTGAGCTCCCAGCCCCGCTCCCCCTGCTCTGCAGAGGGGACACCCTCGATCTCTCTGCACCCAAGGCAAGCACTTCTCAAGGAGAGACGTAAATGCATAGACAGCTCCTGGTATTTATTCCACCGGTTACAACTGTACCATGGCACGGGGACAGCAGAGGAGGTGGAGAGACACTCGCGGAGCACAGCGCACAACTACAGCACGACAGAGGAGGAGGAGGAGAGATTCCCTTTTCACTTTGTTCTCCTGGAAGGAATAAGGACACGAGCAGCTCTCACCCCGGGGAAGGGCTGGCGTGGGCTCCGATGGGCACTGGGGTGGGGACTCATTCCTCACTGGCATCAATTCAGGCTCCATCCCTCCGGTCCTCAACACCCCCCTTCCCGCTGGGCTGACTGGGATCGTATAGCAGGTCCTTCCCGGCTGACTCCTTCTGGAGGGGCCCTCAAGGGCAGCGGTTGATGTCTCTTGCCCGGACAGGAGGTTAGCTCTCATTTCACACCATGCAGAGAAAACTGGAGCCGCCTCATCATTCCAGGAGGCAGGAACCCAGCGCCTGGGCACTGCTCTGCGGGAAAGCCTTTGCCTTCCCATGCTGATGTGCTTCAATGACACCCCAAGGTCACTCCGGGCTTTCCTTCTCTGCTCCCACTAAGGACAGCCACCGCCAGGCACAGGGGTGGGATGGGGCACAGGGGAACATGCTGCCTCTTGGCTCTAACCTCGGACCATAGAACAGGACACAGCCACACATCAGGGACACCTGGGGCAGGGATTGAGGCAGGAGGAGGACCCGGCTCTGCGGGATGAGGGGGGCAGCATCAGTGGGGTTCCCGCTGCAGGCGGCACTGCTCGGCTGCCCCCCTCCCTTCCCATCCCGCCGGCGGGGAGCGGGGCTGCTGCCACCTCACATCATGGAGCACTTCTCAGCAGACTGCTTCAGGTCCTCGAGTGTGGCTGAAGCTTTGTCCTTCAAGGAATCGAGGTCCAGGTTCTGGATGTTGCTGAGCTGCCCGATAACAGAGTTCTTCTCTTCCTCCTCCTCGTTGTCCTGCTCAATCATCTTGGCCAGCTCCTTGGGCAGCTCCACGTCACCTCCCACCAGCTGGATCTGGTTGTCATCCGTTTCGTTCTGCAATGGGCAAGGGGAAGGTCAGGGGGTGGCACAGGGCAGGGGGGTCTGCAGGCACTGAGGGCACGTGAAGGGCTCACACTGCTCCAGAGCGTGGGCTTTGAGCTGTATCCCTGCTTTAAGGTCCATGTGGGATGGTCCCTGGGGGGGTGCGAGTCACACTCGTGCTGTGGGTAGGATGCTGACCCCGAGGGGATGTGGGTAAGCAGAGCCTGGGCGCACACTGAGGGACCCCAGGGTGCCAGGATTGGTGCAAACTGGCGCTGGGCAGGTTTAGCACCCAGTTAAGCTCCATGTACACTCAACTGCTGTGCCCATGGAGAGCAGGGCTGCAGAGCCACAGGGAGACACGGCAAGAGGCAGCCGGGCTGCCAAGCGGGATCAGTGATGAGCAGAAGAAACTTGTCAGAAGATGCGAAGGGACAGCTCGAGCATGGAAAGAATGAGGATCAGGGGCCAGAGCTGAACGAATCCCCCTTTCCCCTGGAGATCAAAGGAAAGCTCCGTCTCTTTCCGCCTTTTCTCGCTTTTGGCAGGGGAAAGATTCCTTTTCGAGCTGTTTGTTTCCTGGCAATACAAGGGGTGTTTGGAGCAGGGGGTGCTGAGCGCTAACTAACAACCTGAACAATACCACTTGGCTGGGCTGACCTCTCCCAACTAATATTAGCCCGGCTCCAATTTAGAGTATTCACTACTGAGGCTCCTGCTGAATGAATGGGGGGTTTGCGGGGAGAAGAGCTTGTAGCAGGTCCAAGAACAGCTGAATTCTCCCTTGATTGGATTGTTCCTGGTGAATCATTCACCACCAGAATGGAATTCCAAAATGGGACTTTAGGTAGGAAGCGTTTGCTAAATAATCCGGGCAGAGGAGAGGGCTAATCCAGACGGGAAGGTGCAATTCCAGCTCGGATCACAGCTACAGGGCATAGAGCCCGGGGTGACGGCTGCTTCCCCTCATCCAGCTGGATTTAAGGAGCAAAAGAGAGGAAGAGAGGGATGAAGCACGGCTGAGGGGGTGCTGGGGGTCCGACTGTATGGGTCGTGGTGCTCAGGGGTGATTGAAAGGGGCCAGGATTCACATGGGAGGGTGCTTTTGAGGGGAACTGGTTTGCATTTGGGCTTTGTAGCCTGGAGCCCACCCAGCCGAGGGCTGTGGTGCCTCTTCCACAGAGCCCCCCCAAAGGCTGCTCTGGGGTGTCCCCCCCATGCCCAGCACGGCCATACCTTGGGGAGCCTGTACTTGTCTCGGAAGTGGGACCTGACCGTGGCTCTCTCCGCCTTGCGCTGGGCAAACTGAGCATCTCTCTCCATCCTATGAACCACACAAGGCAGTTACCGGGGGTCTGAGCATCCTCCCCCAGCCCGGGTACCCCCCATCTCCTCCACAAAGCCCCATTTCCCCACCATTTCCTCCCCTCCCAGCGCATCCCAAAAGGAGAAAACAATCCCATCTCCCGGGAGAGGAAGCGGATTAAGGGATTAGGGGGTTCATTATAGTCCCTCGTAGTCCTGCTGTCTCCAGCGCTGTCCCCCCCAGGCTCCAATGCATGGGGCTGCAGAGGGGCACCCCACACCCCGGTACCCGCCGCAGGTCTCACTCACTTCTCCTCCACCAGCTGCCGCTGATATTCCTCATACTCCTCGCGGGTCATTCCCTGCGCCTCGGCTGGGGACTTCTCGCCCTCGCTCTTCTCCTCTCCGCCCAGGCCGCCCGTCAGGTTCTTCAGCTGCCCCCCCACCATGCTCTTCACCATGAACGCCATGGTCGTGGTCCCGGGGGGAGCAGAGGTGCCGGGGAGATGGGGTGCTGGGAGAACCGGGATCAATGGGAGATGGGGTGCAGGGGTCAGGGTGGGGATGCAGAGTCAGGGGGAGCCCAGGGAAGCGGGCTCAGGGTGAAGCCGGGGAGCCGAGGTGTACTCGGTGCTGGGGTACCGGGAGTTACCGGAAAGCTGGGGAGATGCGGTGCGAATTCCCAAGGAGCAGGAGTACAGGGTTATTGAGGAGCCAGGCTCAGCAGAGCCGAGTCCCGGAGCGCTGGAGCACTGGGTTACCCGGGAGCCGGGATGCTGTGGAAGTGAGTTCCCGGAGCACCGGATTACCGAGAGTTGAGCCGAGCCGGGGTGCAGCGGCCCCGAGTTCCTGGGATGCCGGAGTGCGGGGTTACCGGGACGCCGGGGTGCAGCGGAGCTGAGTGCAAGGGATGCCGGAGCACGGGGTTACCCGGGAGCCGGGATGCTGTGGAGGTGAGTTCCCGGAGCGCCGGAGTTACTGAGGAGCCGGGATGGAGCGGAGCCGAGTTCCCGGAATGAGGAGCACGGGGTGATTGAGGAGCCGGGGTGCAGGGGCGCCGAGTTCCCGGGATGCGGAGCACCGGATCCCGCGCTGCCGGGTCCCAGCGCCGGTGCTCAGCGCGTCCCCATGGCGGGGCCGGGGCCGGGGCCGGGGCCGGGCGGGCGCTGCAGCACCGTGCCGCGGACAGCTCCAGTGTGCGTGGGGCGGCAGCACCGCCCCGGCCCCGGCCCCGGCCCCGGCCCCGCCGCCCCCCGCCGGGCAGAGGCGGAGCCGCCGCCACCGCCCCCCCGGCTCCAACCCCGGGGATGCCGTGAGCCCCTCCCGGCTCCCGGACCCCGCACCCGGTGTCCCCCTGCGCCCGTGCCCGGCAGCGAACACGACCGAGGCGCTTCTCCCGTCCTCGCGGTGCGGCTGGGGAAGAGCCGGATTTAACACCCTGTGGAAGCCATATGTGCTGTGCACAAGGAGCAACTGTTTGCATGTAGAGCTAAGGGCTGTCGTGCCCAAACCCTGCTTCCTCCCATTCCTACTAATGGTATTAATTGCTATTAAAGCTCCCACTTGCTGATGTACAACCCAGGGACCGACACGTCCATCGGTCACCTAAATCAATAGGCTGAGGCCAGAGCATTGATTTTGTTGTGTAATTCCCTCAGCCCCTCCAGCTTTCCTGGCTTCCATCCTGCCCTCACTCCCACTTCCCACTCCTGCAATCTCCCTTGACTGCAGCCGTACCAGGGGCCTTAGGGAGTGAGCAATTAATGGCATCAGAAACGCACCTCCCTTCCAGATGGCCAGCCTGGCTTTCATGGGCATTTCTCCCTTTTTCCCTTCTCTGCTCATGAGAAAATGAATGTGGCTTCAAACCCCAATCCCGGCTTCGGGAAATCATCGCATTTCCCAAATTTAAGACAACCTCTGCAGATTAAAATGATGGAACAGCTGTGAGGCGATGAAATGAAGGAGGGAGGGGGAATGGGGCCATCTTCTCCCTTCCCCCCTCTCCCAAGGTGGCACCAGGCAGAAATGTGGCTTAAAGGGAAACCAAATCAGGAATAAATCATGTATTTGTCTTGGATATTTTTCTTGGCATCCCATTGGAAACAGCGTGTTCAAGTTCTGCTGTCCGTCAGCCAAGGAACGGGGGAAAGAGGGACAGAGGGCAGGGAGAGCATCCCAGCTCGTGTCCCACGCCCTCGGATGCCGGGCAGGTTTGAGCCACGGGTTGGTTCAGAGCAGGCTTTGGATGCGGCTGGTCCTGGGAGCGTCGCTCAGGCCGGATTTCTGTCTAAGCAGTCACTAACAGCAAGAGACTTGAAGTCAGGACCGATTTTTTCCAGCTGGGTTGGATGGGTCAGCTCCCTTGTAGCCTCCCTGTCTGAGAGACGGAGAGCAAACAGCTCGTGAGGAGCAGCGGTGCTTGGCCAAGGCAGCCAGGTGAAAACGGGCACGTCCATACTCGCACGGGGTAGGGAGCTGCTTCTGTAGGGATGGAGCAAAGGGCAAAAGGAGGTCTTGCAGCTCCTGGAAGCTCTCCAATCCCTCTGGCTCTTCGGCCCAGGATCTTTCCAGAGGGCCAGGGTCCCATCTGGAGGCAGATAGAGGAAAAAGGGCCTTTGGAGGGTTGGTGATGCTTCAAGGTGGTTGATTTCCCCATCTGCTTTTCTTCGGGAAGCTGAACTGTTCCTTATCCCCTCAATATATTCAAGTCAGAGTGAGTCATCCTCCCTGCCAGGACTCTAACCTGCAGTAATGAGATGTAAATCCTTGCATGACCTATTATATTAGCTTATGCTATATCACACATCTGCCTGGATTAGACGGGAGGGAGATGAAACGTCCCCTGGTAGCAGCCAGCCTCAGACAAGCCGGTGGAAGTTAAGAGAATCCTATCTCAGCATTGACACCCGATTTGAACAGGATGCAAGCAGTTCGATTTCCTCTGTCACGGTGAGAGGGATCATTTCAGCTCTCCTTGCCAGGTAATAGGAGAACTGGCTCCAAAGCCACAAATGGATGCTCTCCTCTCATGCAGGACTTCATGTGATGCTCCAGAGATCCCTGCAGGGGACCAGAACTGACCAGGATTCCTCCCATCGCTGCCACGTCAGGGCAGCCACCTGCTCCTGGCACAGGAATAAGGCACAGTGACATCCATCTGTGATGGTGGCAGCTGGGATGGAACAGGGAACTCAGCATCCACTGGAGAGGAGCTCCGGCCAGTGGTAGAGTGGCCTTGGGGACAGTGGGGGGCACCTGCCCCCTTTCTTGAAGGTTTCCAGCAGCAAAAAAGCAGTAGAACAGGCTCTGAATACACCTTAATACTAATACAAATACTAATGCTACTAATAATACTAATACTAATACTCTGAGCTGAAACAGAGAGCAGCTGGTGTAGGTGTGTTATGTACCCTTATTGGTGTAATCAGCTCCTCTCTGTAAACTACTTTAGCTGTAAGAAGGCAACCATCACTTCGTGACAGCTATGAAGAAGCTGTTAAGAAGATGCTGAGGTGCTGAACTGCTGAGATCAAATGCAGTGGGATCTTGTGAGGGAGAGCTTGGCCGGAGGGTCCTGGAGCTGTTCGGGACCACCATGAGCTTCAGCTGCCAAGAGCTCAAGAGAAATATCATAGAACATAGATAGAGTAAAACAGAAGCACCGAATGGTTTGTGCTGGAAGGACCTTCAAGCGCATCCAGTCCCAACCCCTGCCATGGGCAGGGACACCTTCCACTAGAGCAGGTTGCTCCAAGCCCCATCCACCTGGTCTGTGCTCTTAATATAACATCCCTTCAAAGGGCAGCGTGTTCCCTTCTGCCCAGTACTCGTGGGGATAAAAGTGCTGCTGTGTCACTGATACAGGGAATAGAGCAAGGATAGGGAGAGGGTGGTGTAAATGGTCAAACGAATTACTTCCTTTCATGGTACTTGGATGTAATTAAATGAAGTGAAATACATCTGGAGTTTGCCTTGGCTGCGGAAGGTGCAATGCAATGCAATGCAGCACTCTGCTTGGTATGGAAATGAAATCAAAGCTGCCTTGTCATGACCTAGGGAAGCCATTTCCATGTGAAACCTTCCAACTCCTATAGAACCAAGCCTCTGAGTGCCAAGAATCTGTTGTCATTGCCTAAGGACCAGGTCCCAAAGGGGGGAGGGTTATTTCTGTTCTTATTTGATATCAAGCCTTCGTTTTATTCAAGGAGAGAGGTTTATCACGTAGGCTATGTCACACGTAATGAACACTTACTCCTTTTCAAACCCCCTTGTGTTTAATTGCACCCTGAGCTGCCCTCAGCGTGGACATCGCTGTCTCTGCTCCAGAGGAAGAAGTTGCAAGGTCCTTCATGGGCTCATGCCCATCTCTTCTCTACAAATACAAAATGCTTTTACCTTTTTACAGTTGTACGATATTTTTACATTTCTAGCATTGTTTTGATAATGAGTGATAGAATTAGCTTGATAATGGCCCTGGGCTGGCCTGGCAGAGCATCCCAACTGTGGGATCCGGGAAGGGAAGCTGGGATGCTGCTGAGATATCCCCAAATCCCCTCTGAGCCCCCTTGTATCACCACGAGGCTGAGCGTGGGTTGCCCAGACGCAGGGGTTGAGCAAAGGATTTCTTTGTGTGGGATGGGAATGGTCCTGCCAGAGCTGTGTGCAGGGATGTGCAGCCTCTGCCCAAGGGATGCAGGGTTCGGGATGCTGTGGGTGCATCCCCAGAAGAGGAGGGTAACCAGGCAGGGGAGCAGGTCACAGCACAGGCCAGGGTGGTCGTAACCCCTGCCCAAGGAGCGATGCTGTTGAGGGATGAGGAGGAGGAAGAAGAGGGAGGTGTTCGGGGTGCGGGTTGGCAGAGCCTGCACCCAAGCAGTGACACAAATACACCCGGACGGACACACGGAGCATGTAAACAGGCACATGGGGACACCATGTGCTGCCTCACTGCCGGTGGTGCAGAGCAAGCCCGGAGCAAAGGCACACGCCAGCCGGAACACACACACGCACTGCTTTCCCACGGGGGATCTTTCCAGCCTTGCCTTCATTTCCTGGAGTGCTCCGAAGGAAAAGGCAGAGCGGGATGAGGTGAACGGCACGGAGCGGTGCTGGGAACGGCTTTGCGCTATAAATAGTGCTGGTGATAAAGCCAGGCGTGCAGGGGGAGGACGTGCGGGCAGGGCACAGATGCCAGGGCTCTGGAAGCCCGTGCTTCAGGGATGGAGCAGAAGGAGCCTTGTCCGGCCATAATGAGAGCTGGTAGTTTGCTCCAAGCAGCACTGAGTTAGGCATTAGGACAGCTTGGGAGGGGGCACAGTGCACCACCTCCTCTTGGGATGGATGCTTTGCAACCCTGGGAAATGGGAAGCTGTGTGGAATTGCAGCTGGAATTGCGCTGGGAACAGATGGGCGCTCCGGCTCCCTTTGAAGTTTGTTGAGGGAGGGGAAGGCTCCCTGCACCCCTGGGGTAAGGGGAGAAGGCAGGGCTGGATGTGGGGAAGGGTCAGAGCTAAAGGGCAGAGCATCTCTGCTGGGAGCAGGGATGGGGCAGGCAAGAGGGAGCGGGAGGAGATGTCCGTGTGAGGGGAGCAGGTGAAGGAGCCGGGAAGGGGAGGGATAGGGAAGGAAAAGCAAAGCTCCTTCTGCACCAGAACCAGGGGCTGGCTCTAAGGAGCTGTGCCTCCTGGCAAGCCATGTGGCAAAGGCAGAGGGAGAGGCAAAGCAAGTCCCTTTGTGCCGTGTCACGGGCACCCCGGCGCTCAGAAGCAATCACTCCCTGCCTGCTGCTGCTGATTCACACTGTGAACTTGAGGCAGGATGGGAGCTGACACAGCTGGGCCCAGTGCCCATCTCCTGGTTGCTGATGGGAAGAGGAGGAGGAGGAGGAAGAGAGGACATGTGAGCCAGCACCCAAGAGACACAGTAGCCCCTGGGGGTCACGCAGGAGCCGGCAGCCTGGATCCCCCCTAAGCTGTGGAGGGGTTCATAGATGATGGAAACAGCCCCAAATCCCTAAGGAGAAAGCACCTCATGGGATACAGGCTGTCCTTGGCTGGGCATCAATGGGCAGCAGCCCAGAGTGGGGGAGACCCAGTGACAGGAGTAAGGAGCAAACAGCCCCGTATGGGGGAACTGAGGCACGGGTGCTGGTATCAGGAGGGGCTTGGCAGGGCTCAGCCTCCTTTCTGCAGTGAGCAGGATTTCTCACAGCAGTCCTCATCAGCATCCTCCAGCTGCATCCTGGGATGCTGAGGATGCAGGGATGGCACCAACCCTCCCCAAAGCTCCCCTCTGCCCATGGGGCTGAGCACAGACCTGGTGATGGATGCCATTTAGAGGAAAACTCAAGGTCTGGCTGAGTTTTGGGTTAGGGTTTCGCCACCATTACAAGAAGGTGCTGGGTATTGCTCGCCATTTCAACAGCATCCTCCTTGCAGGCTTTGCCTGTAAATGACTTTAATCTTCATAAGCCCCAGAAGTAAAGCTGCTTATATGGCTGGGGCCTGCTGGAGCACTAGGAGGAATGGGGGATGCGGGGGTTAGCCCAGGGGAAATAAACCCTGCGGTGGATCAAGCCTCAGCACATCCCTGTCCGGTCTCACGGCCAGGAGCACTTGACTTCCACAAGTACCACTGCCGCGTCACTCCATCCTCCTTCCCACCTGGACCTGAGCCATACCTGCTGTCCCAGCGCTCCCTACTTTTTCCTTCGATCATTCCTGCCAAGAGGAATCTGTCTCCATCCTGACCCAAACCAGACCCAGAGCTACTGACTCCAGTTTGTGCAGCCGGTAAAGCTGATGCCCTGCTCATCGTTTAACACTGAATAATTCTCTCTGCATGAAGGGGACTGTTATAATCCTGCTGAGCCCAGTGTGCCAGACACCACCTCCATCCTTCAAGGCAGCAGGGACTCCATAGGGACACCTCCTTCAACGTGCAGGATCTGGGGAGTCCCATTGCACTGATGTCGTCAGCTCCTTGGCTGAGACAAGCAGGGGAGGGAATAAGCCCCAGAAGGTATCCCCAGATCTTCCACCACTTTGTCCAAGCATAGAATCCCAGACTGGTCTGGCTTGAAGGGACCCTTAAAGCTCCTCCAGTTCCAACCCCTGCAATGGGCAGGGACACCTTCCACTAGAGCAAGGTGCTCTGAGCCCATGTCCAACATGGCCTTGAGCACTGCCAGGGATGGGGCACCCAACAGCGGAAGATGAAGCCTGGCTTAAAGGGGAGCTTTGGCAGCATCATCCCTGCCACAACCTCACCCGTTCTCATGGGCGGGATGGAGCCAAGCTGCTCACCCCTGCTCTGTGGCGACTGCCCAGGGATGGGGGGCACTATCCCCACGGCAGCAGAGACGGAAGGAGCAGCGAGCGGGAGGCACCGCGCGTATCGGGCAGGGCTTTGGTTGTTGTGTTCTGTTTTTTATTACAGGTTGAATCTCACAGTCGGTAGCATTACATGAGAATAAAGCACTGGACAGGACTGGAAAAAAAGGCCTCTGGAGACAGCATGCAAACATTGCGACGAGTTTAAAGCAAAACAACCCAAAAGGAAAGCGGCGTGCGGGGCTGCGGCTCGGCAGCGGCTCCCCTGTAACCATCACTTCTGTCGCTGGGGTTTCCTTGCCGTGTGTCCGGTTCATTGGCTGAGTTTATTCTTCTTCTATCGACCTCCTCCTCCTCCTCTCTTTTTTTTTGTGTTTTCTTTTAATTACATTAAAAAATAAGATTCGTACTTTAGGACAACGCCAGCGCGGGGCTGGGCCCTGCTGCAAATCATAAAAAACAGTGAAAAAAACCCAACAACAACAACAAAAACACCCAAAGTTTGAAAACAAAATCCCACCCCCCAAAAAAAGAAAAACAAAAAACTTGGGAGACCCCAAAAAAACCTGGGAAAAAAATAAAAAATAATAATAAAAAACCAGACTGATTTGGAAGTTTGGAAGCAACCGGGAGAACTGGGGGGGGGTGTGAAGCACCCCCGGGGCTCCCTCCTGGCCGCTCCCGGTGCCCCCCCCTCACAGGTAGAGCTCCTTCTCTTTGATATGCACTAGCTGTTCACGGAGCTGGTGGAAGGACGGCCGGTGGCCAGGGTCAAGCGTCCAGCACTTCTTCATCACCTCGTAGACAACAGCAGGGCAGCCGTCGGGAGCATCCATCTTATAGCCCTTCTCCACGCGGGGTACCACGTCCTTCAGGGGCTGGGGGGACAGGGGAGGGAGTCAGGAAGGGGAGGGGGGGGGCCCTCTGAACACCCAGCGCTGAGCGGATGGGGATGAAACACTCACAATTCTCGGATAAGGCACTCGCCCGAAGGAGTAGATTTCCCAGAGGAGGATCCCGAAGCTCCACACGTCTGACTTGGTGGAGAATTTCTGGAGGGAGGGAAGCCTCGTGAGTGGGATCAGGTAGGGATGGGGATAACAGATGTGCCCCAGCCTCAGGGCAGCAGGGACTGGGGCTCAAGCACCATCTCTGAATGGAAAAGTTGGGGAAGTGCAGGGTGTACTCGCTCCATGAGCCTCCATCACATCCTCCCAGCTGCGGGGATCATAGAATCACAGAATGGTTTGGGTTGAAAGGACCTCAGAGCTCACCCAGCTCCAAACCCTGCCACGGGCAGGGACACCTTCCACTAGAGCAGGTTGCTCCAAGCCCCTGTGTCCAACCTGGCCTTGAACACTGCCAGGGATGGGGCAGCCACAGCTTCTCTGGGCACCCTGTGCCAGCACCTCAGCGCCCTCACAGGGAAGAGCTTCTGCCTTGTATCAATCCACTCCCCCACTCACCCACCTTTTCTCTAAGTGCTTCTGGTGCTGTCCACTTCACGGGCAGCTTCCCCGTGTCCTGCGTGGAGGAGGCTTCCTTGGTCAGCCCAAAATCGCTGACCTTTGCGATGTTGTCCTCCGAGACCAGCACGTTCCTTGCCGCCAGGTCCCGGTGGACGAAGTTGTTGGCTTCCAGGTACTCCATGGCTTCACAGACATCTCTGGTTGGGGTGGGGAGGGAAGGGGTGAGCGAGGAGGCCCCAAAACGCTGCTGGGTGAGGGTCAGGGTGGTGAGCATGGCCAACCCTTGGTGCTTTAGCCTGTACTTACAAGGAGAACTTGAGCAAGCAGTCTGCACCGAGGACAGACCGCCCACGCGACCGCAGGTAGTCTACTAGGCTGCCCTGGAGGGATGGAGATCATAGAATCATGGAGTGGGTTGGGCTGGAAGGGACATAAAGCTCACCCAGTTCCAACCCCTGCCCCGAGCAAGGACACCTTCCACTGGAGCAGGCTGCTCCAAGCCCCTGTGTCCAACCTGGCCTTGAACACTGCCAGGGATGGGGCAGCCACAGCTTCTCTGGGCACCCTGTGCCAGCGCCTCAGCACCCTCACAGGGAAGAGCTTCTGCCTTATATCCAACCTAAATCTCCTGTTTCAGTTTGAAATCGTCACCCCTTGTCCTATCACTGCAGTCCCCGATGAAGAGTCCCTCTCCAGCACCCTTGTAGCCCCCTTCTGACACTGAGAGCTGCCCTGAGGCCTCCACACAGCTTCTCTTCTCCAGGCTGAACAGCCCCAATGTTCTCAGCCTGGCTCCATAAAGGAGCTGCTCCAGCTCCTGATCATAACCCTCCTCTGGCCTTGCTACAACAGCTCCATGCCCTTGTGTTGAAGCCACCAGAACTGCACATAGTACTGCAAGTGGGGTCTCATGAGGCCATCAGGGTCAGCATCCCACCTACTGCCCCCTCCTGCATGGGACAACATCCCTCCCTCGGAGCCAGCAATGGGACGTACAACCACCAACCACCACGGTGGCCCCAGCGAGGTTCCACCCAAGCAGGGTCTGTGGGGTGAACCCTGGTGGGGACACAGAGGGGACAGGGCATGGGGGTCTCACCTTGGCCATGTACTCGGTGACGATGTAAAGGCCGCTCTTCTCCTCCACGATCACCCCCAGGAGCTGCACCAGATTGCTGTGTCGGAGCTGCCTGCGAGGCACGGGAGGGCTCAGGTAGGGGTTGGGGTGAAGAAGGGGTCCCATGGTCCCCATGGTACACTGGGGACCACCCACCCCTGCTCATATGGACAGAGGAGCCACGTCCCTCGCGCTATGCCCCCCGGTAACACTCACGTCATGACGGACGCCTCCGCCAGAAAGGCTTGAGCTGTGGCATCGTTTTTAATGCACTTCACGGCGACTTTGTTCCCCCGGTAATCCCCCAGCATCACGTCTGCAGGCCGGGAGAGACGGGCACAGGAGACACTGGGAAGCATCCCGGCCTCCCAGGGCCCCACCATCACCCTGGGGGGCTGCAGAGCCCCTTCCCCCCCAGCTTAGGGCCATAACAGCACTGGGGGCACGGGGCTTACCTCCGAATTCCCCTTTGCCAATGATCTGCAGCAACCTGAGGTCCTTCATATTGAGGGCCCAGCCGCCTGGGAGAGGGAGGAGAAGGGTGAGGGGGTTCTGGGCGGTCCCCAGGAGCCGGGGAAGGGGCACGGCCACTCACTGCGGGAGAACTCGTCCTGCGCTGCCACCGTCCCCTCCATCACCTTGGGTTTGATGAGGCGGGTGCAGAGCCCATCCGCGTCCGTGGTGTAATGCTGGGGAGGGGACATGGGGACATCGCAGTGGGGTGGGGGACACCATGGGGTGGGGGGTCCCTGCCAAGGCGATGCCACGCTCTGGGATCCCACCAGGGGGCAGCACAAGGCCATGGATGGAGCACAGGGGGAGCTCGGGGGTCCCAATCCCTCCTCCTGTCCATCCAGCCACCGCCTTTGTCCTCACCCTGTCCTCCACTTTGCCCCATGGGGTGGCCAGAGAAGGTCCTACCACCTCTGGGTGGGAGCTCAGACCCATATGCCCCAGCTGCCCCAACCTCCCACCTATGGTCCCCAAGCTGACCAAGGGGACCAGGAGCAGTGGGCCCTCACCTCCACCAGCTGCATGAGGTTTTCGAAGTAGACCTCCTCGTCAATGCTCAGCTTGCTGGAGGAGTAGATGATGCGGTAGTGCTCCACCTTCCCCTCGCAGCTGACGCACAGCGTGTAGTCCCCGGGGTAGTTGGTGCTCTCCCGCACCAGGAACAGCCCCGTCTCGGGGGGGTACAGCAGCCTCTCCGCCTGCTCCCGAGTGATCTTCCCATGAAACCACCTGCACACAGGGCAGGGTGAGCACTGGGATGTGTTTGGGATGGGGACGTGGAGCAGCTTTCAGCCCTGCCCGCATGGAGCCAGTTTGCCCGTGCTCCTCCTTGATACCCCCATCACACAGCTCCTTCCATGGTGTCCTGCTCCCCTCCCCACAGCAGCCCTGGCTCCTCCAGACTGGATCAGTGGTGGCTCTGGGATGCAGGGATATCAAACACATCCATCCACCCATCTGCCTATCTCCTACCCATCCCATACAGACCCCACTCCGACCCCCTTCTTCCTCCCAGCAGCCTTCACAACCCTAACTTTGGGGAAAGGAACTATTTTGGCATGAAACCCAACCATCCATCATCTTCCCAGCTCTGCAGGCAGCTCCAAAGGTGCTCAGAGCATTCCCCAGCAGCACTGGATCCCAAATCCACTTGGGACTGCCCACTTGGGAAAGCCCAAGCCCCTGTTCCTTCTGCCTTTCCACCTTGCTAAACCCTGTGAGGGATTTTGTTGGGACATGGGGTCAGCTGGGTCTCCGGTATGGCGCAGTGGGGATGTTCCCCCCAGTATTCCCCACGGCAGAATCCCCAGCGGATACTCACGGCATGAGGCTGAGCTTGATCCCAGCTTTCACTCCTTCCCGCTTCTGCACGTAGTTAGCAGGGATGATGCCCTCCCGGCCCACCTTGTTCTTTGCCTTGTACCAATTGGGATCCTGCAGGGACAGCAGAGACGTCACGAGGAGCCCATGGCCTCTGGAGACAGCAGCATCCCACCCGAGCTCTGCACGTCCCCAAGCTGCAGGCAGGATGGGGTGCACAGGGGACAGCCGCAGAGGTCAGCGTGGGTGCTGGGGCAGCAAACCCAATACTGGTGGCCCCATGGGGTCACCGCGATCTCCTTCCCAGGCTGTTGGGTACCCCAGAGCCCCCTGACCCACGGCCCCTCTCCTTTCCCACCCCGGCACCAAGCATTGCTCCAATGTGAGCCTCTCCCCAACCTCCTTCACTTCCCAGGAGGCACTCCAGAGGCTTCCAATTCGGAGAAATCTTAACTAAGGAGGCCATGAGTTAATTAACTGAACGTGCGGCCCCATTTCGGCCCTGCGGGACGTCCATCGGGACCAGCAGATCCCACTGACGCAGTGTGTGGGGATGCAGGGATGCTCCCGGCATCCTGTGGAAATGCTGGCATGGGGCTGGCAGCAGTGCGCTGCCATGGGGGGCACGGGGAGGTGATGGCCTTACCTTGGTGACAGCGACAATGGTCAGGACGTCTCCTTTGCTGAAGGGCAGGTCCTGCTCCGCAGTACCGTGGAAGTTGTACTTGGCGATACATTCTGTACCAGATGGCCAAACGGCCTGGCCGGGGACAGCAGGATGGGGTCAGAGCACAGCTGGGCCCCCCCACCCCCCCCCAACCCATCCTGGTGCAAACCCAATGGGATTCACGTAAACCTGCAGCACTCGGGGGGATTTGGGGCAGCCCTGGGAGCTCAGATGGGGTTTTTCAGGTGGGATGGGGATGAAGGGACACACACACACTCAAACACAGGTCCCTACGGTGCTGGGCTTCTGCAGGGCACAGGGAGATGGGGACAAACCCCTCCTGAGCCCTGGGGTCACCGCTGCATGGGTGAAGAGCCCGCTCCATCCCTGCCTCGTGCTTACCTGCATCCCTGACATCTTCTCAGGAGGTTGGAGCGTGACTCTCACAGGGGGGACACGTCACTGGGTACCATGAGACCTGCAGCAGGGGCAAAGGACAACTTAGAATCTGAGACTGGTTTGAGTTAAAAGGACCTTAAAGCTCCTCCAGTTCCAACCCTTGCCACGGGCAGGGACACCTTCCACTGGAGCAGCTTGCTCCAAGCCCCTGTGTCCAGCCTGGCCTTGAACACTGCCAGGGATGGGGCAGCCCCAGCCAGGTGGGCTGAAGGATGATGCACAAGGAACCCTGCTGCAAAGGATGCTCCCAGAGCCACGTCAGCATCTCTTAACCACCAAGAAGGGAACAGATCGAGGTGCTGCTTCCAACATGTTCCCAGAGCGATGCGGAAGCGGGAGCTCTGAGTCCACTCAGCTGAGAGTGGGATCAGTGCAGAACTGCTCACCCGGATTATAAGGTATTTGTATAGATCCAGCTTCTTAGGAGCAGAGGTTTTACATGCTGCGTGACCACTGCAGCCTCAGCATCAAGGATCCAGGCGAAGAAACAGGACGGTACAGAGGGATGGAGATGTCCTGGGATGGGATGGGAGCAGAGACAACCTCCAAGAGCCACTGAAGCCCATTTCCCAGCCCAGGGGGGCTGCTGCATTGTGGTGGAATCAGCAGTGAGAAGCTCCAAACCCTCTGCCTTGGAAAACCCCCTGGCAGCCTCATCCTGCAAAGCCTCCTCATCCCGAAGCAGTTCGGAGGGTTTTGGGCAGCCCTGGGAGCCCAGCCGGAGTTTTTCAGCTGGGATGGGGATGAAAGGACATACACACACACACACACACAGAGGCTGCCAGTGAGGTGGTTCATGGTCCCTGCAGCACCAAGGGGGAAACTGAGGCATGAGGGATCCAGCCAGTGAGATGCTGCTTCCCAAAGCCCCATGCTCATATCCAGACACATCCTGATCCCTCCTTGGCAGCACTGGGGATGACGCAGCCAGAGCCCTGCTCTCCCGCAGTGCCTGGTGACCCCTATGTGGAAACATCCAGCCCTGGGAGCTTCCCAGGCCCGGGATCCGAAGGAAATAAACCACATCTATTCCCTGCAGGATCAACCCCCCAGCAGCACCCCGAGGCCCAGGGCTGGGTTGCATCCTGCCCGGCATGTGGGAGGGGAACAAACCCGCCTTTATGCTCGCTACTTGGACCCCAGGGAAGGGATGAAGTCACCATCCCCAGCATCAAACCAGGCTTTCTTGGGCTGGGGCACGGGGTCGTGCTGGGCGGGGGGCACGGAGCGGGATGTGCGGGATGCAGGAAGCGCATCCCTGCCCCAAAACCCACCCAGGTGCTCCTGAAGCCATCGCACGGGCTCGGGGCTGGCAGCGGCCGCTGCTGACTGCGGCTCAAAATAGTTTGGGAAGGAGGAACTGAAACAAGAGGCAAGGCTGGAGGAGGAAGAAGATAAGGGGCAGAACCACAGGGAGGAAGAGAGCGGGCACGGACACGGCCCCGGCTCCACCGCAGCCATGCCCGGAACCATCCGGAACAGGCGTCACGCTCCCACCACCTCCTTCACCTTCCCCCAGGCCACAGGGCCCTTTAGTTTTGGCAGCAGAGAGAATCAAGGCTCAGACACTCACCCCAAGGACAGAGTTTGAGGACCTGAAGCTGAGCACTGGGGTTTCCAGTGAAGCCCATCACCACAGCGCCTGGGCTCCACGCACTGCGTTTGCTTCCCAGCCAGCCGTGGGGCTGTTGATGAAGAACAGCATCTCAAGACAGCACCCAAACCCTACTTGATGGCACCCATGAGGTGGGAACACAGCCATGGAGGTGGTCAGGAGCTGAGGGAGCGCAGCGCTGGGTGATGCTGGGCTGGGGAGCAGCAGTTGGGAACGCAGCCCCCCAAAACTGCCCCATCTCCAACTCATTTCCAAGCTCATTTTTGATTAAACTCAGAATTTACACCTGGTGTGGAGCAAAGGGTCCGGACAGCACCAGCCTGAAATGCAGCCCAAGGAAAACAGGGAATAAACTACACCCCTCCATCAGCCCAGAGAGGGATTTGGCTAATGCCTGGAAGGAGCTGGTTGAAGAAGAGGTGCCTCTGCATCCCTGCAGAGGGAATTGCCCACTGCCAGGGCTTTCAGCCCCTGTCCCCCATGCAGCACACTGTGGGGGAGCTGAGCAAGAGCTGGCCCCGGGTGCTGCTTAAGGACCAGCTCATCCCTAAAGCGCCGAGTCAGCGCTTCCCACCTCCTGGGTACTCCGACGTCGTGATTCTAAACTACCCAAAGGAGAGAAGGAGGTTTCACTCTGGACCTGACTTCAGCTGGAAAACCCGCAGGAGCTATGTTGGAATGCCAGGGAGCATCATCTGGAAGAGATGCCCAAAGACCCATCCCAGGACCACCAGGCTGGAAAAGCCACTTCCACCCGGTACCAGAGCAGGATCTTTCCATTCCCAAAGGATGGTGGGTTGGGCTTTCAGCTCGCGAATGTCACCAGCACTTACAGCTTATAAATGCAGATGGGCCCCAAAATTTACAGCCTGCCTTTGGGCTTTCAGGCCCTCATAAAGAGCACTTTCCTTCTCTTTTAAAGAGGAAACTGCCCCAGCAAACCCTGTCACAAGGAACGTGCTCCATTGCAGTTTGTACCTTCCCGATCACGGGCATTGGGTGGTGGCACTGGCATAAGGAAAGCACAAAGGGAGGTGGTGAACGGCACCGGGGCTGCCCTGATGTTCCCCCTATCTCTTGTCACTGACCTCCTGCAGGTGACTGTTAAGCAGCAGCCTGGTTATTTACCCCCTTGCTTTAATGGCTCCCTGATTTCTGCCTTGGAGGAGGAGGAGGAAGCCCTGCGCCCCCAAGAGCGAGGCCCCTGCCACCCGGCCCCCCAAGGCGCTGTGCCTGCGGTGGCCTCATGTGACAGCCAGTTCCTGCAGAGCACGTCACCCGCTGTCACCCAGCACGGCCCCAGCCTCGTGCCCCCGCTTGCTTCCGCCATCCCGCCTTATCCTGATGGGAGCCGGCGCTGGGACAAGGATGCGGTGATGGATCCTGAGCCTAAAGGGAGCATCGTTCCCTGCTTTTCCAGCCAGTGAGCTGCTCAAAACCACGGGCATGGCCCCTTCTCAAAGCAGAGGTGCTTCCCCAAGGAGGATGCGCAACAGCAGAAGCCAGCTTGAAGCAAATACATGATCATTAAGAAAATAGCCAGGGAGCCGCCCAGCAGATTCAGCAGAGCTGAGCGCCAGGTTTGGCTCTTCAGCTCTGCCAGGAGAGGGTTTCACTCCCCCTGGAAACATCCCATCCCCATTCCCATTGGGAAGCAGCCAGGGTGCACAGGGGAACCCACCTCCCTTTCTCTGCCTGAGCATCCTTTGAGCTGCTCTGCCCAGGAGAGGAACCTCAGCCCCACGTTGTGCACTGAGAAGGGCTGAGATTCACCCCTGCTGCCTCCCAGCTCCCAGATTTCCCTCTGGGAAGCCCGGTTCATAGTGAAGAGCCGGGAAGGCGGGCAGAGCAGGAATGGTGAATACCATAGGTACCCTGATAACCCAAAGAGCACCAGGGAAACCTTTCCTCTTGTCAATCACCAGCCAAAATCATGCCATGCCAGACCCATGGGCAGGCTGGGACCGGCACCCAGGGGAATCTGGGATCCCCGGACTGAATCCCACTGGCACCAAGGGATGGATTGAGAGAAAGATGCCACATTTCCACCTCAAACCCACTTAGCTGGAGGGAAACGGGGAGCAGCCCCTGCCCAGCCCCAGCTACATCAAGCTGAGTTGTAGATGGTAGGAAAGCTTCACTCCCATGGAATTCAGGGTGCAGGCACCATCCGCATCCATCTCACCACAACATCTCCAATCCTCAACAGCTTGAGTGTCTTTAAACTTCACCAAAAATAACCCAGCCCCAAACCAGACAACATCCTCACGCTCTCCAAAAGATCTTATCTCCTGTTATTACAAGTAACACCTACGATTACCCTAATCGAAAGACAAACGTTCTTCCTTTATCTCATCAGCGAGCTGGCTGCGCTCACAGGGTTCCGCTGCTCTCCCCCGGCCCAGCATGGCTGGAAAGGCAGGGGGGGCTCTCTCTTTTTCTTGCCTTCATTTCTTTATGCTTCTCTTCAAGGGAAGATGTTGCTCTTCAGACCTAAGAAGGTGAAGAGGGGAGGCAGGAGGAGGGCTGGAGAGATGCTGCCCGTGGCCTCCCCATGTCAAAGGCCTGCTCCTCATCATCTTTCCTACACAAACCAACCCATCAGGGTGATTTTCTGCCCTCCTTATCCCACAGATCACCCCGGCATCCCTTCCCAGGGAGACCTTAGAGGTCCTGGGGGGTGTCGGGGCATCCTTGGGGATGGGCACATGGTGAAGCCGCTTGGGGCACAGTTCAAAGGGTTTTCATTGCAAACACCCGTCCCAAACCGAGAAGGTGAGGGGGAAAGGCGGGGGTTGCAGAGTGAAGAGCGCCTCAAACCTCCCTGTGCTCCCAGGGGGATTGTCCCGGTGCTGCTCCCCTTGATGAGGCTTTGCTTCCTCACCACCATCCCGCCAACGGAGGGTGAGGCACGGGTACCCAAGGGATGCTCCCTGCATCCCTCCGCCGCGCTCCCACGGTCCTCTCTGGCCACTCTCTGCCTTGGCAGAGATTGGGATGGGCTCTTCCAGAGGGAAGCTGGGTTGAGCTCCCCTTTGCTGGGAAGGGAAGCAGCCATCACCCTCCTCGCGCTGTAGGGCCCTTGCACCTTTGGTTGGAGTTATTGTGTGTGACTTTTCTCCCTGCGCGCTGGCACAGCCCCTTTCACTCTCGATCAACCGACGGGCAACAGCCGCCGCTATAAATAACCCGTCCCCGCCTCAGGGACCAGAAACGTGAACATCAATACACAAAAATAGGGGAAAAAACCCCAAAAACTGCTGCCAGCCCCTTCCAGGGCCCGGCCCCAGCTCCCTCCTTCCACCCTAACCGCTCTCAAAAGCCCCGCAAGCAGCAACTCAAACGGCCCCGGCCTTTGTATGGGATGAGGATGGGGATGGGGCGGGAGGAGGAGGATGGGGATGGAGATGGGGTGGGAGGAGGGAGAGAAGCGGTGCCAGCCCCTCGCCGGGCAGCGGGTCCCCCCCCCCCGGGCAGGGGATGCTGCGGGGGGGCCCCTGGCTCCCCGCACGGCCGGGTCCGGAGGACGCAGCCCCCTCCCCGGCTGTGCCGGTGTCCCTTGGGCCCGGGGTCACCCGTGCCGGGTCAGGCAGCACAGCCGTGCCCCCCCGCCCACCCCGCAGGCCCCATTGTCTGTACTGGGCGGCCGGACCCGGCCCCGCTGCCCCCGCGGTGGGACCGCGACCCCCAGCCCGGTGCGGGGGGGTGCGGGCACCCCCGGTACGTGCGTGTGTGTGTCGTCGTCCCCCGACCCCCGGCGCGGCACTCACCTCCCTCGGGCAGGGGGCTCAGCCCGCCGCCGGCTGCTCCATGCGGCGCTGCCGGGGGCCTCCGGGCTCGGCTGGGCCGGCGGGGGGGCGCGGGGGGGGCGGAAGGGGCGGAGGAAGCCGGAGCCGCCGCCACCGCCGCCGCCCGGCGGGGCCGACCCCGGTGCCGCGGGAAGGGCGCGGGAGGGGTGCCGAGGAAGGGGGGGGACGGGACAGCGGCGCGTCCGCAGCCCGGGTCGGGTCGGGCCGTGCCGGGCGGGGGGCGCGGGGTCCGCCCGGGGCGGCGGGGCCTGCTGGGAGGAAGCGGCGGCCGTAATCGGAGCGCGCCTGCGCCGGCTCGGCTCGGAGCGGCGCGGAGCGGAACGGGGCGAGAGGAGCGGGGCGGAGCGGAGCGGGGCCGCCACCTGCCGGGGGCACCCGCACCGGGACCCGCATCGGGACCCGCACCGGGACCCGCATCGGGACCCGCGTCGGGACCCGCATCGGGACCCGCGTCGGGACCCGCACCGAGCCCTTCCCTCTGCTCCTGGCCGTGCCGAGGGTACCTGCTCGGTGGGCGCGGAACTGCCCTGAGATAGCTTTGAAATGCAGATAAAGCACTGCTGCTGCTGTGAGCCAGCGATAAATAGCGATGTTCAAGTAGCGAAGTGCTACCAAAATACTGTCAAGATACTATCAAAATACTATAATATACTGTACTATACTGTACTGTATGTAGTGTGTGGTACATAGTATATACTATGTACTATATATACTATATGTACTATATATGCTATACATATGTATGTAGTATATGCTACGTATGACATACAACATACTATACCCTATAACAATAATAATACAATGCAATGTAATACAATATACTAATGATATATAATATATTATATGATATAATGCATGATGTGATATCAGTATACCATAGAATAGTTAGGGTTGGAAAGGACCTTAAGATGATCCAGTTCCAACCACCCTGCCATGGGATATTCTTTCCCATCTTATTACATATAACCTAATATAATGTAGCATAGCACAATTTGATGAAGATATGATATGACAGCAGCCTTCCAGTATCTGAAGGGGGCCTATAGGGATGCTGGGGAGGGACTCTTCATTAGGGACTGTGGTGAGAGGACAAGGGGTAATGGGTTTAAACTTAAACAGGGGAAGTTCAGATTGGATATGAGGAAGAAATTCTTTACTGTGAGGGTGGTGAGGCCCTGGGATGGGTTACCCAGGAAGTTGTGAATGCTTCATCGCTGGCGGTGTTGAAGGCCAGGTTGGACATAGCCTTGGATGGCATGGTTTAGTGGGAGGTGTCCCTGCCCATGTCAGGGAGGTTGGAACTGGATGATCTTAAGGTCCTTTCCAACCCTAACTGTTCCATGATTCTATGATTCTGTGATATAACATAACATAATGTAACATATTTATATGTAATTTATACAACAATATAATGTTATATGCAGTAATACAATGTAATTTACTAGTAATATATGATGCATGCTATGCTATGCTATGCTATGATGTGATATAATGTGAAATGGTAACACATGATCTTTAAGGTCCCCTCCAACCCAAACCAATCTACAATTCTGTGGTTCTATGGTATAACATCAACAGCAACAATCATAGCAATCGTGGTGATAATGACAGCGATGCTGCTGATGGGCTGAGGGTGTCGGGGCACAGCTGCAGTGGGGAGGAGCTGTGGGTGCCCTGCACTGCAGGCACTGTGTGGGCAGGCCTGAGAGCCTGCCTGAGGTGTCAGCGCTGTTCCAGCAAGGAAACAGCGTGGAAGGAGGGATGGGAGAGAGCAAACAGCGCTTGGGCATCCTGCAGTGTTTTCTTATCCACCACCACGTGGGTCCCTTGGGATGGTCGGGAATTGCTCCATCCCTGGGGAAGGGTGCAGGCCCATGGGTGCTGGGCAGGGACCGGAGACCCCCCCCTTCTCACCTGGAGGTCTCGCACCCACACCGAGGTGGCTGTTGGTTGTCACTTCCTGCCCCCTGTAGGGCAGAGCAGGAAGCCCAGGCACCGGCCTCCCTCCGCTTTTTGGCTACTCCTCGCTTCATCCCATGCTTCAGCATCCCCCTGCTGAGCCATGGGTGCCCAAACCCCATCCAGCTGGGGAGGAGGACAATGCCAGCAGCTCCGCTGGCCAGGGAGGCTCTGGAGAGCATCATTGCATGGGAAGAGATCACACATTGAGTGTGGTACTCCCGGGGAGGTTGGGGAGGGAAGGGGCAGGAACTCTTCCCACCATCTCTGCTCCTCTCCTGCTGGAAAAGGGATGAGAGCTCACAAAGGCATGCCAGAGTACCAGCCCTGTGTGGCTGCGAGGGGAGGATGCTCTCCCTGGGATGAGGGGACCAGGAAGAGGTGATGGAGATGTCCATGAAGGGAACAAAGGGACTGCAGAGGACAGGGAAAGTCAGGGGACAGAGCCAGAGCAGCCAATGGGGTGGGTTGCAAAGTCCAGGCTGTTTTCAGGGAGCACATCCTTGCTCCTATAGAAAAGGAGCCAAGGACCCGCTGGTGGAGTTGGGCACCCCAGAGCCTTTGCTGCCCCAAGCTGCCCCTCGGGCGTGGGGGGTTCATGGGGCATTGGGGTGGTAGGGAATGGGTTCATCCTCACACGGTCCCTGAGCAGAGCCGACCTGGGAGGAAATGAAACCAACTCATGCATCTGCGTGCACCAGAAACACAGCCGCGGATGCAAGCCCCAGCCTACCCACACGCCCCAGTGCACCCACCCCTGCTTCCATGCTCACAGGCGTGACAGGGGGTGATGTGGGGTGACACCGGAGGCCAGAGACCGAGAAGAGGGGCACAGGCAGGTTTTCCCCTCCTGGTGTTTCCATCAGAGGGTGGGAATTTCTGTGTGATAGGAACTGGAATCACATGATCCCAGCCTGGTTTGGGTTGGGAGAGACCTTAAAGCTCACCCAGTTCCAGCCCCTGCCATGGACAGGGACACCTTCCACTAGAGCCGCTTGCTCCAAGCCCCTGTGTCCAACCTGGCCTTGAACACTGGCAGGGATGGGGCAGCCACAGCTTCTCTGGGCACCCTGTGCCAGCGCCTCAGCACCCTCACAGGGAAGAGCTTCTGCCTAAGAGCTCATCTCAATCTCCCCTCTGTCAGGTTAAAGCCATTCCCCTTGTCCTGTCCCTATGGGCCCTTGTCCAAAGTCAATGAATATCCTTCCTCACATCAACACTCTGTCTGAGATTCCACCTTCCCTGGGGCTGGGGAGCAGCACAGGCTGGGGAGAGCTCAGCTTTCAGATGAAAACACCAGGCATCAACCCAGCTTGCTGGGGAATCCTACCCCATCCCATGTTTTCCCAGTCCATCAGACGCAGGAATAGGGAGACACCCCAACAAATGCACGGCTACGAGTGCTCAAAGCTGCTGTCAGGGCTTTTCTCCCCTCTGAAGGTCCCTTTCTGCAGCCCCAAGACCATCAGCATTCCCGATAACCTGGGAAGGGTCTTAGCTTGAGAGTGAGTGATCTGGCTGGAAGGGAAGGATGGATTTGGCCACACCAGGAGACGAGGATGGCCGCCTCCTTGCCGTGCACCAGGAGAGGGGGCCCTTCAGCTGCCGGGAACCACCAGGAAAAGAGACAAACACAGAAAGGAGGTAAAAAAAGCGACAGAGAAGCTGAGAGTAAACTTCCTACCGGACGATATTCCTTTGCTTGAGGGAGGGAAAGGGGAAAGGGAAGGGTTGATGCATTGGATATACTAGACAGGAGAGAATTCACAGGCTGTGCTGGGAACATCAGAGGGAACCTGGCCTGGAAGCTCCCGGCTCATTCCACCCTGGAGAATTCCCTTTCCAGCTCCAGACCCCACGAAGGGACCCAGGTTCGGCTGGTCCTGCTGCTGCCAGAGCTACAGGGGCAGTGGGGACATGGGATGCTCTGGAGGGGGGGGCAGTCTCCTCTAGATCCCCCTTCCCAAACGCGCCTCCCCAAACCCCTCCGTTCAGGGATGCCCCCGTCGCTCCTCTGGCTCCGCAGCACTGCGGAGCTGGTGTGACCGATGCCACGGGAGGGCGTCCGTGTCCCAGACCCAGCGGGAAGGGACAAAGCGCGCCAGTGAAGAGGATCCAGCCTTGGATCTCGGAGGGTTTCTGCCATCCGGAGCCTTCTCGGATGGGGAGAGCTCATTCCAAAGCGCGGGAGCCCTTGTTTCCAGGCTGGTTTTAATGAAAGCAGAAGAGGAGCAGGCTTGGGGATGGTGCCTCTTGGGGATGGCTTTGCACCCCCAGCACGGGGGCTGGAGACCACCTGCACTGCCTGCAGCCCCCCCCCCCCCCGACATCCCCTGCTTTACCCACCCTGATGGGGCTCAGGGAGCTGATTTTAGGGTCATGAGAGCAGTGGAACGCTCAGCTGGGACCTCTTATTATGGGAACAACTAGTGGGGCGTCTATGGGGAGAGATGAGAGCACATCCCCTTGTGTCATCCCCCTCAGATCTTCTTTTCTGCCGCCCGGTACTAGCTCTGGGGACATGCAGGTGACTGCCAGCCCATGGTACACCCTGGCTGTCCAGTTCACATCCTGCTTCCAAGGCCAGGTTTGAGGAGCATCTGAAATCCCAAAGGCTTTTGGCTCACGCTGCCCGTGCTTGCAGGACCTGGTGGCCCTGGCTTCATGGGGACATGTCTTTGTGTCTGCTTGTTTTTGCCCCCATGTGAAATCATGCCCATGCCCATGCTGGGGCGGGGGACAGCCAGATCTGAGGCTATTTCAGGAGCCTGGAGCTTTGCGTGCGAGGGAGTGGTTATCTCTGCATCACCGTTGTTCCCTTCTCAACCCGGGGACAAACTCCATCCTTATCCACTTTCGTGCCTCTGATTAACAGGTACCTTGTACCTCTAATGATCCCAGGGCAATCGATCCGCCCAGACACTCTCTGCTTTCCAGAGGGAAGAGGGAGGTGAAGGACGGGAGTATGGAGAAGGGTTCATACTGATCTGGGAGCCCTCACAGCACAGGGCCAGAGCCATGGTTTACATGTCCAACACTCTTGGCTCAAGATTCCCTTCATCCCCAGGTCCAGCAGAGGACCAGCATCTTCTCCAACCCACTGCGGAGGGAAACTTCACCAGGGAAGTTCCTAAGAGCTCCAGCACCCCAGAAACTGAGGGTTGAGGAGAGACTTTCACCCTCAAAAGGCTGAAACCAGACATTATCCGCACTGCAAAGTGTCTGTGCCTGGGGTTCAAGGCATGGGAGAGCCCCATACAGTCCCAATGGAGCTGCAAAGAGAGAGATGGTGTTTGGGGGTTTCCTTCTCCATGGGAAGGAGCTCCCAAAGCCTGCTGGTGCAGCGGGCAAGCAGGACACTGGGGCAAAGCCCACCACACTTAGAGGATGTGCAGTCGCCAGCTCAGAGGGAGGTGTCCCCAAAGCCAGTGGCATAAAGAAAGCACCCATTGCTCAGAAATAGAGCTTAAGGTGTGATTCAGAGCTTTATTTTGAGCTCCAGGGTGTCAAGGGATGCTATTTTTGATGTCATGGGACTGCCACCGGTGTTGGGGACAAGCAGCAAGAAGGAGACACCCAAGAGTTAATCCCTGTGGGGAGATGATTCCTGATAACACATCTCACAAACAGGCAAAGGAAAGAAGTTAGAAATACAGGATGTGCTTTTAATGAGGAGGGTCATTACGCGCTGGAGCAACTCCCCTCTGCCTTCCATTGGGGAGGAAGAGCTGGAAGGGGTCCCCTGAGCTTGTTTGGGGGCTTTCATGGCAAGGAGGTGCCACCACCCCAGATGTTGGCACTAGGAAGGTGTATCAGCTTAAGGGATCTTTCCCAGTGGGAATGAGGGAGCTTTGGAAGAAGAGCTGGAGCCCAGTGGCCAAGGCTGCTCTGCTGACTCAGGTTAAACTGACAATCAAAGCAATTTGCCATGGAGTGATAACAGCTCCTCTGGCTTATCACTGCCCTGGGTCCAGTAAGGAAATCACCCTGCACTTGCAGACTACTCGGCGAGTGATTAAAGCCCTTAATTGAGGAAGGTCATTAGGGAGAAGCAAAGATAAAGGAAGCTGGACCACTTTCCTACTGTAGGCAACTGCGGCTTTCATGGCCATCATCAACGGGTTTATCAGGAGGAAATGAGGAAGAGGAGGTGATGAAAAGCAGAGTTTCTGCACCCCAAAGGGAGCAGGGGGTCCAGGTCCTGGCTTGGGATTGGGGTGTCTGGGATCAAAGGGACACTTTGACTGCAGCATCCCCAGCTGGGGCCTCACCTGGGATCACTGTTGGAGGGACCAGGATGTCCAAGGAGGTGTGTGAGTGCAGGGACATCAGAACAAGGTCTCAGGGGCCCCTCCTGCCTGTGCAAGCTGCCCAGCAAGGTCTCCTGCAGCTGCATCAGATGTCTCCATTGGCATCAAGTGGAGGGAGACATGCCAAACGAAGATGGGGCTTTATAAAGTGAGGTCTTTTGCTTCTGACACCATGAAGAGAAGGGCTGTATGGGGAAGGGTGTTCTCTTGCCCATTTCTTTCCCCTCTGGTGTCTTCCCTTCTCCATCCTGACACTGGGGTGGCTTTTTCTCCTGGGTCTCTGGTCTTGGGGGACCAGCCTGGCAGCAGTGTCCCTAATGGAGGCAATCAGCCCTTGATGAATGTGTCTTGGGGAGACCTTCCACCACCAAGGGGCTGTTTCACCTCAGTAATGTTAATATCAATTTGCTTATCTGCCCCAGGGTTATAAAACACTCATCTCCAAAGGGAAAAGAAATGATTCCCCTGCTCTTTCTTTGTATCTATACTCACTTATTGTGGGTCTTATCAGCAGAAAGAGCCAGAAAGTCATGCAATGGCTCCAGCTCTGGTCCTACACCAGCACCAGCACTGTGTGTTCCCACTGTGGCTGATATGGATGATATGGATATGATATGGAGCCTCTCCACCCCACGGGGATGGTGACACACGCTGCTGTTTGGTCCCTGATGATCCCGGGGCTCTTCTGAATCACCAGGTTAAGGTGTGAGAGACCCATGTCCAGGGTGATCCCACCCATTCCCCTGTGGTAGGTGAATGCCAGCTTTGGGGCGTCTCTTGTGGAAAGGTGTTCATGACTCTCTTGCCTTGACCTATGGCCCTTATCAGAGGTAGTGCAGATGTTATTTGCCTGATGGACCTCATAGGTTGTCCTAAACCATCCTTCTACTTTTCCTCCGAGACCTGGAGCTCTAAGCCATAGTTTGGACCTCCTGGTCCGGTGCTTTTCCTGCAGTATTGGGATTATACCATTAAGTGATGAATCCAAAGCCAGTTTGACACGGAGTGAAGCTTCTCGGGCTGGTTCAATGAGTTCAGGTGGGTCTGAGGCTGTATCTCCTCAGGGTTGCATCACACACTGGTGACCAGGCAGGGCCTGGACACACAAAGACAGAGTTGCTCCTTTTCTCTCAGGCTTGTTTAGCGGGTCTGAACACCTCCCTGCTTGCGCTGGAATCTCCCTCACGTCTTGGGCAATCGGCTTCCCCATTTTCATCCCCAACACGCTCTTCCCTTTCTGTCTCTTCTTGGAAGGTTTTGTGCAATGCATGGTGAGTGACTGGTATTCGGGGCTGACAGGAGCTCCCGTTGGCCAGGGTCTGGCGCTCTGCAGAGCAGAAACCACCCATGGGAACAGAGTCAAGAGCAGGGCATGTTCCACTGGATGGTTTGACTTGTTCCTGCAGCGCTGCTTGCCAGGTACTGGGCTTGCATGCAAGTGGAAGCAAAGGAGGCACCTGGCTCTACTGGCATGGGCTGACTGGCAGCCAATGTAAACTCTTGGGTTTGTGTTGGAGGAAGTCCTGTTCTCCTCTGCCCCGCTGTGATAACATCCCTTGCTCTGCTCCGGAACACCGGCAGCTTGACTTTCCCAGTAGCAAACATTAAAGGTGTCCTTCCTCCCATCCTGCATGGCCAACAGTGACTGTGGTAAATGAAGCCTCAATGCACTGGTCCCTGCAGAGAGGCTTTGCCCCAGCCCAGTTTGTTTGAAGGATCCCTCTCATTCCACTGAAGAAAGTAAACTGGAGAGCCCCTGGTGCAAGGGTGATAGATCCTCAAAGAACTCCTCTATGACATAGGTCAACCTTTCCTGGAATGGGATCCTAGAGACATGACAGGTCAGCTAGGCAATGAAAACCAGTGCAGAAGCAAGTGAACAGGCTGTGCTTGGAGGACCTGGAGACGTGCTGGTGTTTTTCCAAGGGAGTTTATTTTCCCTGCAAACACATCTACAGTGAAGGTGAATTTCAATCCGTGAAAATTAGCCCAGAAACAGTGGTACTGGACCTCAATAACAGTTGGTAGTCAGTAATAGTTAATAATAACAATAATAGTTGGCTGGACCTCAGTAACAACACCCTCCTCTCCACCCAAGCTTTGGGCATCAGTTCATCCAAGATCTTGAACATTGATGGAGGCCATGGGATTATGGCATGCATTTGGTGTCCTCCAGCTATCAAAAGATACAGCCCAGTGGTATTCAGATAGCTTGGTTTGGGGTATGTTCTCTTTCCTTCTAGCAAAAGACCATTCACACGCCCCATATATGTGCTTTTGTGGTGCTAGGACTAGATGCAATGGGATATCCAACATTTGATGGAACATCCAAAGCTAGGAATGTTGGAAAAATGAAGAAGCAAGAAATGCTACAAAGTGAACTAGACAAGACAAGGAGTTCCAACAGCTTCAGTTTATTAGATCATCCCATATAGCTGTACCAGACCCCGTTTTGCTCCAAGGACACCCAGGTCTTTGTCCTCCTGGTGATGTCCAGGCAATGGATAAGCTCTCTGCTCAATTCATGCTCTTCATAGGGAAGCGCTGCTTCACCTGGAAGTGCTCACACCGGTGGTGCTTCATGGTCAATCCATAGAGTGGTGTCATGTCCACCTGCTTGCCCTCCCGCACACTGAACTCCAGCTGCTGCAGCAAGGTGGACAGGAACAGGAAGACCTCCCACTTAGCAATGGTCTCCCCAACGCAATTCCTCTTCCCTAGGCCGAAAATCATCACCTTCATTGCTTCTGTCTTATTCAGTTCGGTGCCATCAGCACTGAGGAAACGCTCTGGGTTGAAGGTCAGTGGTTCCTTCCAAAGCTTCCTGGAAGGGAATACATCAGGTGTTGAGATGCTGAATCCTGGCCATGAGTGTAGGGGGACACTGGAAGGTGGGACCTGCCAGTAAGAATATCCCTATGTTTCGTAGGTGCCTCTCCCTTTTAAAGCAGGTTGACCTCACTTCCACCCAGGAAGATAACAGTGCAGGAAGGGTCCTGTATGTCACTGTTGGAGGCTTTTTGCCTCAGGAGGTACTTACTCATCATGGTTTACTTGCCACTGGTTGATAAACACGCAGCGGTCCTTTGGGATGTAGTAACCATTGAGCACTGTGTCCCTGGTCGTGCTGGAGAGAGAAAAGACTCCCAGAGTTTGGGAAGAGGAAAGGTACTTCTGCATCCTCAGGGGACTATTAATTTGCTCCTGGTGCTGGTGAAGTAAGGATGAGGCCCAAAGGGATGGCTTCATGAGAGACATTTGTGTTGTCCATGAGCAGGATTGGACAACCCCTATCTAAGCTGGGTGGTGTATCTGCAGTGAAGTCAGCAGACTGGCTTTTTGGGAGCTCCTACATTGAGCTGTGAGCTCCCCATGTCTATGAGCATTCTACAGGTCAATACTGATCTCCCTGCCTCTCACCGCACCACTGACGAGATGCTTCGAGTCCACCTTGCCCCTCCACCTCCTTTGCAGCCCCAGCAGCCCTTACCTGTGTGGGATGGTGAAGGGCACGAAGGAAGAGTGCCTGAACACCTCCAGGATAAAGGCTTCTGTGTAGGGCAGTGTGGCCCGGTCCGACAGCCTTGGTCTGCGCTCCCGACCGATGACCTGGTCTGTGGGAGGCCAAAGGAAGGAGCAGGTTACGGCCAGCCCTGGCCAGGGCCAGGTTTTGGCCCGTGGGGTTCCTGCACTCACCCAGTTCTCTCTGGATCCTCTTCTGGATGTGGGGGTACACCACAAGGTACATGAGGCTCCAGGACAGGACAGTGGTCACAGTGTCAAAGCCTGCTCAAAGAGGAAAGTGTGTCGATGAGGTCTGTACAACACGCAGGGCACCTGCCCTGCTCCATAACCCTGCCATGGAGCAGTCTGGGATGGCTAAAGAGGCAGAGAGCATCCTGGGCATACTGTGAGACTCAGGTTCTATCCTGTCAGAGTAAACCTTGCCTGCGCAGTCTGCTCTCATTCATCCTGATTCACCCCTGCGTTATGTCAGGTTTGTAGGAATTCTCTGGAATCGGGGAGTTTCCACAAGTAACTCAAAGATGAATCAGTGAACAGACATCTCCCTCACCCAGGAGAAACCACCCTGGCTTCTGAACTTGGCTGAGCCCTTCTCTTTTCCCTAAAGCCTCTTCCCAGAGCTGATGCTCCATGCTGCTTTCCAGGGGTGTCCCTAAAGGGTCAAGGAAGACCAGTGAGCTACAGAGTGAGTGCTTAGACCCAACCTGGCTGCCTGGTGTTGGACAAAGCTGGGTCAGACAGGGCTATAACACGAGGAGCCTGAGAAAACCTGCAGCAGTGGAGGAACCAGTGGGGAAAGGTACCTGCTCCAAAGAGGTCGCTCACAAGGTTGACGACCGTCTCCTCAGGGACCTGCGTGGCAAGATTTGTTACCGCTTTTTTCTCCAGGCACTCCTCAATGAGGGAGTCAGTCATGTCTCGGATGTTGTTCTGAGAGGAAGAGAAGACAAGTCATGGCAGCAGAACCAGCGAGGAATGGGTGATACTGAGCAACCACCCCATGTGGAGGAGCCAAGGGTTGTATGAGCTCTGGAGAATATCAGCTTTCAGCCCCCATGGTCCCTACTGCTTTTGCAACCTGTAAAACCAAGGAGATGATTCTCCAGGGCACAGATCAGATGGTCAACCTACAAACCACCTCTACTGCACACGGCTGTGGAGAAGAAGGAGGATTGCAGTGCTAGACTGCACATGGAGACACTGCAGCTGGACTTGCTAATGCAGCAGTAACTGCAAGAAGATAGATGTCCACTGATGCGTGGCTGCCAGAAAGCAAACAGCTCGCTACCAGAGAGAGGCAGAGTGCGGATGCGCATGGTGCAGGCAAGGGTCCTGCAACCTCTTACCTTGTCATAGGTCTCGTAGTGCTCTTTGACAGACTTCTGCACAAAACGGGTCAAGGACTTGTTGAAGTCTTTGAATAAACGCATGGGGAGGCTGGGAAGATACCGCAGCAGCGGGATGAAGTCTGCAGGGTAGCCAGAAGAAGCCACAGCAACAAACCGCTCACTGATGTTCACTACATTGAACAGCTCCTGGTCGTTGTGGTCATGCCGCTTGTCAAAGCACATGGCGCAGATGACATTGGCCACGGAGACCACCAGGTACCGGTAGGGCTCGAAGCTCTTCTCCTCCTCCATGACCTGCAGGAGTTTGGTAACCAGGTACTCAGCCTCCTTAGAGATGTGCTCCTCCAGGAGGCAGCAGGATGAGACCCTAGGGCTGGGGGTGATGGAGAAGGTCTTCAGGGCGTTCTGGGCCAGCTTCCTGTGGGCTTTCCACACCTCCACGGAGAAGGGGCTGAAGGTCATGCTCTGCCCATTTGAGACGTATTGGGAGCTGTAGAAGTCAGGGCGGCCCATGAAGTCTTCTCCTTGCTTCACCAGGGCTTGCTTGATGGTGTCCAGCCCGCTCAACACCAGCACGGGCCAGGTGCCGATCTTCACCTCCATCACGTCCCCATAGCGCCGGCTCAGCCGGCTCAGCACCACATGCGGGTCCTTCCTCAGCTCCAGCACATTGCCGAGAATGGGGAAGCCCCTGGGGCCAGGGGGCCTCCGCAGCCCCTTGGGCACGTGCTGCCGGAGGGATTGGAGGAGGAGGAACACCAGGCAGAACACGGAACCCACCAGGAGGACCTCGGTGGCTGAGATAACGCCTTGGCTTCCCACCAGAGACATCACTGCCTTCATTGTTGCTGGCCTGCAGGAGCTCTAAAGGAGTGAAGGGTTATAAAGAGCCAGGATTAGCAAGAGATTGAGTCCTGCAGGTGCTCCCGATGCTGAGAAAGGGCATCAAGTGCGCTCAAACAGCTCAGGGTGATGGAGCTGGATTAGGAGTTTTCAAGGGGTAAAAGCTGGAGACCCCTAAATACTCCAAACACACCCATTGCTTAAGGGAGATCTCAGCCCCCCAGAGCCTGTAATGGCACTCCTTTCCCTGCAGAAGACAGGTACTCAAAGCCACACATATGCACACATTGTCTCCTACCTGCAGGTCCCTGCGATAGACAGGGCTGGTTTTGCTGCCTCCCAGCAAAGAGAGGCAGAGGGTGTCTGCCTCTCCTGGGGAGCAGAGGGGATACTCTCCTACTGCCTGGACCTTCTTCTCCTGCTACCTGGAAGGCCATAGCTTTATATACAGTCCCTTCACTTCTTATCTCTGTGGGGTCACTGGTGAATAGCTACCCATTAACGAACTGGAGCAAGCCCATCTGGAGCCAGTCCAGGAACCATTGGAAGACGCTTCCTCAGCTCCAGTGAGGTTTGGGGGATGGAGGATGACTTCTCCTGCCCAGGGCACATGCCTGCCCTGGAGCTCAGAATGGGAGACAGAAGTGGGGTTCCTGAGGACAGGGAGGCAGAAGGGGGGTCCCTAAGCCCTACCCTTTGGATGATGAAGGACACTCCCACCATCACTGCCTGGTGGGATGTGGGTGCCAAAGCCCTTTCCTGGGCTGACCAGGCTGATCCCAGCACGCAGGGAGCACTCTCAGCTCCACGGCCACTCTGGGGATGCTGGGACCCGCTTCCAGCAGCGAGGGGATGTGTTTGCAGCAGAGCACCCACAGCCACAGCCCTCTGCATCCCTGGGGTACCAGCGGGTGGTGGCGGTGCCGTGGCACCGGAGGTGGCAGGACCTCACGGCCAGCGGCGGAGCCAGGCTCAGGTTAACCATTGCCCAGGTTTGCGTGAGAAGGCAGCTGGCTCACTTCCCCCAGCTCCTCCGTGGCAAACAGCAGAGGAGTGGCAGGGCAGAGGGGAGGAGGTGAGCTCCACAGATAGGAGAGGTGCATGGGACAGCGCAGGGCAAGGCTGGGGCAGCTCATCCTTCCCCAAAGCCAACGGGAGAGGAGGGAGCCAGTGGGGCTGCTGCTGGAGCTGGGCAGGAATGCAGGGCTTTGGGAAGTGCAGCCGGGATGAGCAGGAATGAGCTGAGCTTTGGGGTTCAGCTCATTCAGTTTCATTCCATCTTTGGATGTGGCAATTTGGCGCAGGTAAAAGCTGAGCTAATATTTAATAAAGGCTTTCAACATCTGCCCTAATCAGGCTCATTAACAGCAGTGACGCTGTTCATTAGTTTTTGGCAAGAACAGTTACAAAACCCTGGCTGCTAAGATGCACTCTGCTCAGTGCCAGGCACCTCGCACCAGTGTGTGTGTGTGCAAGGACATACACGGGAGCAAGAGGATCCTGGTGTGCACTCTGTGTGCACGTGTGGCAGAGCACGTGTGTGTGTGCGTGTGAACACGGGCAAATCCACCCATGCAAGAGCATGAACATGCTATGTGTTTGTAAATGGACTATTGGCGTGTGTATAGGGTGTCTGTGTGCATGTATAGTGTTTGTGTGCATGTGTAGGCTGTCCGTGTGCAGGTCCAGTGTCTGTGTGCATGCCTAGTGTGTCTGTGTGCCTGTCTAGTGTGTCCGTGTGCATGTACAGAGTGCTGGTGTGCATGTATAATGTGTCCGTGTGCATGTATAGAGTGTCTGTGTGCATGTGTAGGGTGTCTGCATGTCTAGTGTGTCCATGTGTATGTCTAGCATGTCTGTGTGCATGTATAGGTTTTCCGTATGCATGTATAGAGTGTCTGTGCATAAGGGAGTGTTAAAATGTGCATGAGTGCACTGGTAAATATGCCACATACACATCGCACATACACATGGTGCTGCATGTGCTCTGTGTGTGTGTAGTCTGCATGTATAGATGCACCTATAGATGTGTAGGGTGAATGCATGCCCAGCTGGAGGTACATGGCTTCACTGGGAGCTTCAGGTGTGGGTGCCACAGTGAGTGCATGGGGACATCTCTGCCTGGGGTTTATGGGTACAGCCACGTGTCCTGCTCGGTCCATGTGTCTCGAGCAGCCCTTCTCCAATGACGTGAGTAAAGACAGTGCAGTGTGTCCCTTGGGGATGGACAGCTCTGCCTGGGACATGTCAGAGCAGGCTGGGGCACCGCACAGCATCCCCTGGACCCCAAAGGGGACATTTGTGATGGCACGACTGTGACCCTCAGCTATGCACAGTGGGAAACTGCCTTCTCAAGGGATGTCCCTGTGCTGTCAAGGGGGACACAAGCGGCGCAGGGGGCTGCTGCCACCAGCATTCCGTGGCAGCGAGGATACAGCCCTGTGTACCCAGTGCTCCCAGTTCTGGGGACCCCCATCCCCGCCAGCTGCGGGTTGGGGGACTGATCGTGAGCTGCTCCGGCACCGCCTTGACCCCGGGCCAGGCTCCTGGATGTGAGGCCACCGCCCTGGTCCTTTAAAAGCCATTTCCCCCCCACACACACACCCATAGCGTGACTGCGAGTGACCGTCCCGGGTCAGGCTGGAGCCCCTTCGCACGCGATGTCCCCAGTGCCACCCCAGAGAACCCCCGGTGGGGCGGGACCCCACGGCCCCTCTCCCATCCCGCCGTAGCTGGGCTGGGGAGAGCGGGGATGAGGGTGGAAGGGGCGAGATTCGGGCAGTGCCCGGTCCCCCTTGTCCTCCTTGAAGTACAGGTCCTGACCTGTCGCCCCATAGGGATTAGGGATGGGGGCGGGACTGGAGGTGCAAACCCTGCCTGGGACCCGCTGTTGTCCCCGAGCATCCCCCCAACGTGATCGCCCTGCCCCATCGCGGCCACCTCGCCCCCCGGCCGCCTTGTGCCCAGGGGACAGGAGGTGACAGACGGCACAGCTGCTTCGCACGCGAACTTGGACAATCTTTAACTGGCCCGGGGCAGGGAGGGCAGTGACCCCCGGGGCTGCCCCACCGCCCCCCTTGCCCTACAGCACCCGGGCTGTGGGCCAACAGAGCGACCCCGCACCGGCGGGGGGACCCGGTGATACCCCATACCCCAGGCTCTTCTCCCTCTGCTCCATCGGGGAGTGCCGTCGGAGGCACCGGCAGTCCCCGCAGACTGGGAGGACCGCTAAGCACTGCGGGGGGGGGGGAGGCGAGGGTGGTCTGCGCTCATCCCTGCGTGTTCCCGGAGCCCCTGTGGGATGGCACGGGGGGATCCGCTGCTCCTGCCCCGTACTGCGGACGCCGGCGCTGTTTTTCCCCGCTCCCGGCTCCGGACACCGGGGACATCCCGGGATTGCGGGCACCGGCTTCGAGGAGGGGGAAAGGAGCCGGGGCTGCGGGGAGGGGGAAAGGGGGGATCGGTGGACCCGGGGCGCTGCCCGGGTTTGAGGGAGGGGGAAATCGGGGCTCGGGACCTGCGCCTTTAAGATCCTGCCCGGTAGCGTGACTGGAGTGACCGGGGCGGCGCGGGTTGCCCAAACATCCCGCCCGCTTCGCACGCGATGCCCGCCCCGGTCTGGAACCCACGGGCGGCACCGGCACCCCCCTGCCCCGACGGGACCCCCCCTTCCTCCTCCCGCCGCCCCGCAGCCTCCCCACGGGGACAGGCAGGGAAGGGGGATCCCGCACCCCAACCCGTCTGTGAGAAGGTGCGGGGGGTGCGGGATCTCGGCCGGGAGGGGGGGGGGGTCCGAGTTAGGTGTTTAGGAGTTGGGACACACGTCAGCTTTGATTAGGCTTCGGTCACGTGACGGGAGGTGTTCGGGCCAATCAGGGCGAGAGGCGATGCATATAAAGCAGGAGCGAAGCAGAGTTGGGGGTACCTGCCGGGAGCATCGGGCCCCGAAGCGCTCTGCAGGTGAGTACCCCCGCGATGGATGGGTGCGGGGGGAGCTTCCAGGGCACCCCCAAGGCACCCCCAAGGGATGGACAGCCGAGGGTGCTCTGCTGTGGGGTGTCCCCACACTCCGGCTCCCCAGATCTCCTGTGGCATCCTGGAGCTGCTGGAGGGTGGTTCCTGGGGGGTTCTGAGGGTAATCCTTGCCCCAAAGCCCCTCTCACCATGGGGCAGCCACGATCTGCAGCCATGGGCTAGGATCCCAGCAGCCCCCAGGTTCCTCACCCCGTGGGACCCTGGTGTCCCTTGGGGTCTGTACGAGCCTGCTCAAACCGAGGGGAGGTGGGATTTCAGTTCCAACCTCTTCCTACCCCTGGCTCAGCATTTCCTGAGGGGTTTCTGATGGAGCAGGGAGCTGGGTGCCAGCAGCCTCCAGCCCCCCTCTGCAGCCATGGCTGCCTTTCATGGCCATCCACGTTTTCGGAAGATTCATGGCAATGCTGTGTTTTGGTAGTGAGCAGAGGCTTGGAATGAGCAACCAGGAGGACTCAGCTTTCCCACACTCAAGTATGGGAAAGCACTCAAGTGCTCTGGAACAGACTTTGCAGTAGAAAGGAGGTGCTGTAGTTGAGAGAACACCTTTCCTTCCCTGGCACACACGCAAAAAGCTGTGGGACCCATTCCTTCCACTCCAGGCTAGCAAAACACTGCTTCTAAGTGCAAGCAGCGTCCTAAAGGGCACAAAGCTGATGCAGCTCCGGACTGGAAGTTAAGCCAGGCTTAAGTGCTGTGCAGGTGCCTCAGACTAGAGGTGCTCCAGAGTCCTTCATAATGCCTCTTTGGTTCATTACCAAGGTTCCTGCATGCTGGCAGTGATGTCTCTGGTGGGAAGCCAAGGCGTTATCTCAGCCACCGAGGTCCTCCTGGTGGGTTCCGTGTTCTGCCTGGTGTTCCTCCTCCTCCAATCCCTCCGGCAGCACGTGCCCAAGGGGCTGCGGAGGCCCCCTGGCCCCAGGGGCTTCCCCATCCTCGGCAATGTGCTGGAGCTGAGGAAGGACCCGCATGTGGTGCTGAGCCGGCTGAGCCGGCGCTATGGGGACGTGATGGAGGTGAAGATCGGCACCTGGCCCGTGCTGGTGTTGAGCGGGCTGGACACCATCAAGCAAGCCCTGGTGAAGCAAGCAGAAGACTTCATGGGCCGCCCTGACTTCCACAGCTTCCAATACATCTCAGATGGGCACGGCATAGCCTTCAGCCCCAAGTCTGAGGAAGTGTGGAAAGCCCACAGGAAGCTGGCCCAGAACGCCCTGAAGACCTTCTCCACCACTGTCAGCCCCAGGGTCTCATCCTGCTGCCTCCTGGAGGAGCACGTCTCCAAGGAGGCCGAATACCTGATCACCAAGTTCCTGCAGGTCATGGAGGAGGAGAAGAGCTTCGACCCCAACCAGTACCTGGTGGTCTCCGTGGCCAATGTCATCTGCTCCATGTGCTTTGGCAAGCGGCATGACCACAGCAACCAGGAGCTGCTCAATGTAGTGAACATCAACAATGACTTTGGAGAGGTGGCTTCTTCTGGCCACCCTGCAGACTTCATCCCGCTGCTGCGGTATCTTCCCAGCCGCACCATGCAGCTCTTCAAGGACGTCAATGAGCGTTTCACCTCCTTTGTGCGTAATATTGTCCAGGAGCATTACACCAGCTTTGATAAGGTAGGAGCTCGGATGCTCTTGGATGTGGGTAGAGGAGCCTACAAGCATCAGAGCTCCTTGGGGCTCTCCAATCTGAGTTAATCCCCCAGGGTCTGGCCTTTGCTGGGGGAGGTTTCCCCAGCCCTGGGTGTCTGTGATGTCCCTGACCCGCTGGTTCTCCCCCAGGAGAACATCCGGGACATCACGGACTCACTGATCGAGCACTGCCAGGAGAAGAGTGTAGGGGAGGATGCCCGCATCCCACTCTTCAATAGGAAGATCGTCGGCATCCTCACTGACCTCTTTGGGGCAGGTGAGAACATCTCGGGGAGTAAAGCCTTGCTGTTGGAATACTGGGTGCGGGAGATGGAGCTGTTGGGGTGAGACCTTGGCTGCGCTTGCATATTTGGAGCTGTTCCTGGGCTCTCAGGTGCCCCTTGAACAGTGACCAGAGCAGATGCTGCTCGGCAACCTGCTCCAAGGCAAACATCTAGAGTGCTGGGACCTGCAAATACCCACTGCCTGCCCTCTTTTGGTAACTCAATGCCTTTTCCATGTCCATCCAGGCTTTGACACTGTGACAACTGCCTTATCCTGGAGCCTCATGTATGCTGCCTTGTACCCCGACATCCAGAAGAGGATCCAGGAAGAGCTGGGTGAGTCCACGAACCTGCTTTCCCTGGAGCCAAAACCTCCCTGTCCAGGGCTGATCCCAATCTGCTCCCTTCTCTCAACCTCCCACAGACCAGACCATCGGTCGGGAGCGCAGACCAAGGCTGTCGGACCGGAACGCACTGCCCTATACAGAAGCCTTTATCCTGGAGGTGTTCAGGCACTCCTCCTTCATGCCCTTCACCATCCCGCACAGGTAGGGGATGCAGTGCCTCACATCCTATTTGGGGTTTTCTATGGAGTGGTTTTCCGGGAGGTGCCATTGAGGCAGATAGTTGCCTGGGAATCCATCCCTGCTATGAGGAAATATTCCAGTGCACAGATTGGATTACTCCTGTCAAAGCTCTCCATGGCTTTCCTACCTGGTAGTGCTGATGCCTGGGGCTGCATCCACCACAAAGCCCTTTGGAGGGATGTCAAACACCCCTGGGTTTGTACTTCCCCCCACCCTCCCACTGGGAGAAGCCCCATCAGAACTCATCCAGCTTCCTGAAACTGGAATCTTTCTGCTCAAGGAAAAGGGTTAACCTATTTAGTGTCCCAAAGACAACATGGGGTATTTCCTCATCAGTTGTAAGAGTACAAACAGGGCATTGAAAATGAAACTCTTGAACCTGCCAAGCTTTGTTTTACCTTGAAGCTGCAGGTCTCCTCTTAACTTCTCTCTCCCCTCTACCCTGTATCTCTTTCAGTACAACAAGAGCAACAGTGTTGAATGGCTACTACATCCCCAAGGATACCTGTGTGTTTGTCAACCAGTGGCAAGTGAATCACGACGAGTGAGTATTCCAAAGCAGGAAAAGGCAGATCAGGTCAAAATCTCCTGACCATGGGGCTGCTGTGGGGTGACTTAGCCACTGGCTCAGCAACTCCCCATCACTGCAGCTTCTGTGCAGTGACATGGTGATGTCCTCAGTGCACCGGACATCCCGTGTACGTGCAAGGGCTGGCAGCTTGGGCTGCTGAATAATCAGGAATCAGTAGATCCTCCTGCCAAGCAGCCCTTGTGATCCGGGGTGATGGCTTTGGATGTGCTCAGTGGGAACATCCCGGTTCCCTCTTCCAGGGAGAAACATGTCCTGATGTGACTCCCGTTAAACTCCACGAGCTCCTGTCATTAGTGCTGGTAATCGGCTTGGGTGAATGGAAGGGGTCTGGACAGCAAAGCCCAATCCCACCCTTCCACTGCCCTCCAGCAGAGACCCTCCTGGGTGGCGGAGCAAGGCTTGAAATGAAAGGTAGCTCCCAGATCAGAAGCTTGTACCCAAGTATCCCAGCAGCAGAAACATCACAGTATTCCTTCTGAGCACTGCAGTGGGAACACTGTCTTTGGAGACAGCGAGGATTCCCTGTGTCCAAGCAGAAACTATCAGCTAAGAACTTGAAAATCCCACCTAGCACCTCCCAGGAGCAGGGCTGGGCTGGGTTGGGAAGGATTCAAGGTGGAAAAACTCTCATGTCTCCATCCTTGCTTTTTGTCAGAGCTGCTGACTGATTTCCATGCTCCCCTTTTGGCTGAGGCTGCAGGATGCCCAGCTATTGCATGCTGAATTAAATCCATCTCCGGGATCTGCACAGGCAAACACAGGCTGAGTTTGAAATAGAAGTTTCAAAAGCCTGAGCTGATGGGCTCTGTCATCTCATTGGCATTTTAGACCAGGGATAGAGGTTGCCAAAGGGTTTTTGGGTGGCAAAGTGAGGAAGCACTGCAGTGCATCTCTCCAGGTAAATCCAGCTTCCTCAGCTATATCTCCTGTCTGCCGCAGGAAGCTTTGGAAGGAGCCCTCAGCCTTCAACCCTGAGCGGTTCCTCAACGCTGCAGGGACTGAGGTAAACAGGACGGAGGGTGACAAAGTGATGACTTTCGGCCTGGGCAAGCGGCGCTGCCTCGGGGAGTCCATTGGCCGCTGGGAGGTCTTCCTCTTCTTGGCCATGCTGCTGCAGCAGCTGGAGTTCAGCCTGCGGCCCGGCGCGGAGGTGGACATCACCCCTCAGTACGGGCTGACAATGAAGTACAAGAAGTGCGACTGCTTCCAGATCAAGCAGCGTTTCCCCATGAAGAGCTCTCCATAAGCCGCGGGAGGAAGCATTGTGCCATGCGTCTAGCCAGCCGTTGGAGCTGGACACTCAGCCTGCTGTTGCTAATACTCTCTAGAATCCAGCACAGCTCCTCACTGTGTTGCTTCACTGGGGGCTTGTTCATCTCTTGTAAATGCGAGTGGGGAGGGATAAAGCCGGCTTTGTCGGGCTCCCCACGCTCCCCCCAGCGCATTCCATTGCTCTTGCCTGCAGAAAAGCTCACCATGGGGAGATCCATGGGGATCACGGCCCTGGGGTGGGCAGGGAGAGAGGAGGATGCTTTGGGCTGGGAGGAGCAGTGCGGGGCAGCGGTAGGAATGTCCTCACCCTGCCTCAAGCAATATTCCCTTCATCCTCCAAATAGGAATCAAGCTGTGGGATCCTCCCTGGGAAACCTGGCCAGGCTTTTCCCATGGGGGGAAGCCTCTCAAGCGCTGGCAGAGCTGTTTGCGAAGCATTTGGCTCCTTCTGCCGGTGGGAACTGGCTCTTCCTGCGGCTCCAGCTGCCTTCTGAAGGGCTCTTGAGGCGAAGCAGGAGCCAGACCTACACCAGCACCCACCTGCCCTCAGCATAAATGCATTAAATGAACCCCCAAGTGTTTCTCCACTTCCTCGGAGACAGCCTGTGAGGAGAATGAATGTATATCCATAAGCAGTGCTGTTCGCGCACTGAGATGTTGGCTAAATTCCTCCTGGAAAATATCCAAGGTCTGAGAATAAGGGACAAGAAGCAATAAGAGGCACATTCTGGCTTCCAGATGATGTATTTGCTGGTTTTAATCAACTAATAGTTTGGGGGACCTTTAGCAATCAATAGATTCCCATATTCAACCTAGTAAAGGTTTGGGGGCTGCAGGAGATGGCGAATTCCGATGGCAAATTGAGTGCTGATTCCTGCTGCTTTCTACCTGTGTGGAACACATCCATACACTGGGATATAAATTGCAGTGATTCTAACCCAATAAATACTTATATTGAAGTATTAAAAGTTTCTTGTTTGGTTCTTTCTGGTCTTATTCCTCTGGGAAAAGATTTTTTGAGGAAAACCCCAAGATGATTGCTCTGTCATCCTTAAAAAGCTGACTTGGATGTCTTGGATCAGGGTTTGCCTCCAAGGACATGAGCTGGATGTTCCTTTACCATCGGGGCTGTGACACCAGTGGTATCAGGGGGAACGTTTGGTCCTCAAGGGTGCTGGCTCTGGCCCTGTGTGTATAGAGAAGCTAAAACCTCAGCAGGGAGGTGATGTTGAGCTCTGATTGGTTCAGGATTTCACCCATAATCAAGAATGGCCCTTTAATTCCTCTAAATAAATGAATCAGGAGCTTGCAAACAGCATTTCAGGACCCTTAGGGAGGCGATCCTTAAGGAGGGATGCTTCGGACCATCGCCTGCTCTGTGCTTCCCCAACTCAGAGCATGGTTATTTCTGAGGTTTTGCATAACATCCCTTAAAAAAGGTGATAAATATTTAATTGCCATGTAATTAATAAGGGAATATATGGAAAACTGGGGTCTGTGCAACCTGAAGGGCATCTCTCCAGGGTTTCCAGCTTGCTGGGGTAGGAAGCTCTTGCCCCACAGGAAGTTTCTTTGAGGCACAAATGCCCGGAAGCAGGGTCCAATATAAGGAATCTTGGCAAACTTGCACTGGAAAGCGTGTCCCTCCCCAAACCCCTGCCCTGGGATGTTTTGTGGCGGGAGCTGCTCTCGCCCCATCCAGGGCAGCAATCAAAGTAAGAGCAGAAAGGTGACTATTTGACTCCATCCATCCCCTGGATGGGGTGGACAACCACAGGGGCAGATTGGATGTGGTGGCTGTGCCCTGGAAAGGCTGCTCTGGAGAAAGCTCTTCCTCCCACCCTAGCCTGGCTCACCTTCACAGTATTGTTACTGGCTGTACTCCTAATGACTGCGTGTTTAATCAGCCTCTGTGCATAGCAGCTAGGGAAGGGATCCTGCATCCCGCCTGCTCCTTCCTCCCAGTAATGAGCAAAACAGGCTCCAGCTTCTGGTAGGGGGTAGTGGAGCTGAGGAGAAAGTGGGAGGTGAATGTACCTGCGCTTTGGGTGGGGAGCCTGGGAAAGGGGATGGAGGGGTGATGGGGGTGAAGGAGGTGGTGGAGGTGTGATGGAGGAGTGATGGAGGTATGTGACAGAGGTGGTGAAAGGGTGATGGAAATACAATGGACTGGTGGTGGAGGTGACGGGAGGTGATTGAGGTGATAGGGGTGACAGAGGGGTGATGGGGGTGTGGCAGAGACGATGGAGGTGTGATGGAAATATGATGAAGGGGCGATGGAGGTGATGGAGAGGTGACAGAGGTGTGGCAGAGGTGAAGGGGGTGATGGAGGGTTGATGAAGGTGTGACAGGCAATGGAGGTGTGGTGGAAGAGTGATGGAAGTATGATGGAGTGGTGGAGGTGACAGGAGGTGATTGAGGTGATGGAGGTGACAGAGGGGTGACGGAGGTGGTGGAAGTATGATGGAGGTGTGGTGGGGGTTACAGAGGGGTGATGGAAGGGATGGAGAGCTGATGGATGATGAAGGGGCCATAGAGGGGAGATGGTGGGGTGATGGAGGTGACAGAGGGGTGATGGAGGTGACAGAGGGGTGATGGAGGTGATGGGGTTGATGTGTGAATGGTGATGGAGGGCTGACAGAGGACACTGGCAGTGAAGTGGGTGCACACAGGGCAGAGGATGTGCGGCAGCAGCGACACAGATGTGATGGAGCTGAGGGTGGGATGGGGGTGATGGACTCGTGATGGAGGACGTGTGACAGCGGCGATGGGGGGTGACAGAGGGGACACAGTGGAGATGGGAGGGGCAGAGGGGTCACAGGGGCTGCGACCGCACCGAGGGGCACCAGCACCCAACTCCACCACCGCCACCACCGCCGCCACCGCCGCCACCACCGCCACCACCGCCACCACCGCCACCACCGCCACCACCGCCACCACCGCCACCACCGCCACCACCGCCACGCAGGGTCCACACTACGCATGCGCACACGGCAACCGGCGGCAACCGGCGGCTCCCGGCGCGCCGAGGCGCCGCTCCTGCGCACGCGCCGAGCTCCGCTCCTCTCTATGGTCGGCCGCCGGTGGCTAGAGCGCCGTGGGTAGGCGGGGTCGGAAGTGACGGCAGCGCTGGACGGCGGTGTTGGGGGTGGCGGTGCTGAGGCGGGAGCGGGTGGTGGCGCCAGGTGAGGCGGGGCCGGGGTCCGCGCTCCGCGCTCCGTGCCCGGGGCCCGCCGGGGGCAGGCGGCACCCGCGGTGCGGCGCTGGGCCCTGCTCGAGATCCCGGGAGGCGCGGCCGCGGCGCCAGGCCCTGCCCGGGAGGCCGGGCCGGGAGCGGGTGGGGGGGGCCTTGCCGGCGCTCCTAGTCCTAGCGGGGCGGCCTGGCTTTGGGCCGCGCGGGCGCTGGTTGGGGGAGGCCCTCGGGGTGCCCCCCAGGGCGAGGGGGACTCCTTGTGCCTCACCCCCACGGGAGGGGGGTCCCTTGTGCCTCCTCTCAGGGGGTCCCCGTGCTCTTCCACCCAGGGGCTGTGTTTCCTTCTGCTGATCAGGCTGACCGGGCCGGGGGGTGCACCCTGCTGGGAGCGGGTCCCCAGTGCCTGCGCGTGTCCCGGGTGCAGAGCTGGTGGTTCTCTGTGGCTGCGTTCCTCGTGACTGAGTGAAGCCGATTCGATGTGAACTCATCTTTCGGCTGGGAGAGCGTGTGTTGTGGCTCCTTGTCAAGCAGTGCCCGCTGTGCACAGCTATGCAATGGATTGAGTTGGAAGGGACCTTAAGGCTCCTTCAGTTCCAACCCCCTGCCATGGGCAGGGACACCTTCCGCTAGAGCAGCTTGCTCCAAGCCCGGTCTGACTTGGCCTTGAACACTGCCAGGGATGGAAGAAGGTGCTGAGTTATTGCTTACAAACTGTGTATTAAAGAGCTGTCTGCATGGCTGAGTAAGCCTTGGCTTTCTTTTACAACTGTCGGTAATGTCAAGTGTATCAGTAATACCCACTCAAAGTGATGTTGGGGAGAAGGTCTCTGTGAGTTGTATGGCAAACCCTGTAATATATGACAGACTATTAGACAGGAGGTGTGACTTTCCAGGTGTGTATAACCACACAAATGTGCTGCTATTCTCATGTGTAGTGTTGTAAATAATTCACTGCATGTGTTGTTCAATCCCTCTTCTGAGTGACTTTTGCACAAAGCAGTAGAAATCTCCCTTGAGATGAGGAGTTTCCCTTGGTTTAGTTAATGTTTGAATGCAAACATAGATTATCTTTTGCCTGGTGAAAGGAGGCTCTTGTTTTTGAACAGCATCCTTGGAAGGTGGTGATGTGTGTGGAGCTCTTCCCCTTGTTTCCAGAAGGAGATACAAAAAGCAGGAAAGGGAGTGAAGTTTTAGGTTTACTCTAGGTACTTGGTGATATGTTTTCTGCCTTTTGAAAGTGCTTTTTATCAGCTCTCACCTTGGCATCCAGACATTGTTATCATGGCTTAATATGGATCCACAGAAGCAGGAAAGAGAGGAGGCTGGTGCTGATGGATTTCCACCTTAGTGATCAAAGTTAGCTTCCTTTTGAAGCATCCCCTGTTTTCAGTCCCCTGGAAGCTAGGGGAAGTGAGGAGTTTTCCTGGTAACTCTCATTCTGGTTATTTACAGGGTTATTTTTCCCCTTCTTTTTCTAAGAAGGTCAGGATGGGGAGGGCTTGAAGAGAATTAAAACAGCACTCAGAAACAGGGCTTATATATTGCTGTTAATCTTTTCTTGGGTTATCTCCTGGGCTCTCTGTGTTCCTTACAGTAAATATCTGTTGATTACCGCATGAAAGGCAAATACATACAGTGGTCATTTCCCTTTAGGAACTTGTCAGCTCTCTTTTGCTGTTGTGACACTGATGAGCCTGTCATCTTCTGGGGCCTTTGTCTGGAGGAAGAGATCTCAGCTCAAAAGATGCGCTTAGGCTGCTTCAAAGTGTGTTGACACAAGTTCAATCAAGCATCAAGGCTGAGGGAATCGCGTGGGACTGAACAAAGCACATTTTCTCCCCTGTGTTCTGGTGGAACCCAGTGCTGGGAAGGAGAGCAGCTTCCTAATTGCGACAGGAATACTGCTATTCCTGGCTCTGGAGAGCAGGAAGGCTTTTATCCTGGACTCCAGCACTGGGTTTCCCTCCCCTCCTTCTGTATCTGCTCCCTTAAAGGTGTTGGTTTTCATTTGTATGTCCAGAGCTGAATCTTCTCCCTGCTGAGTATTCACGAAAGCTCTTCTGCCCCAGTGTTCCTGTGCCAAAACTCTAAACGCTCCCTGAAATTCCAGGGAGAATGTCCACAGACAGAAATAAATACCAAGTATTTCTGTTGGGAGCTTGAATCCAGTTAGAAAATGCTTTCTTTCATGAAGCAAACAGTGATCTGTGTCACAGTGGTATAGCAAAGCCCCATCCAGGGATTTACACACTCGCTGGGATGTTATTTCCACCCCACAAAGAGGGGAGAAGCTGACAAAGCCGGAGCCTGGGTGGGAGCCAGGCTTTGGGCCAGGGAATACAGTTGATGCTGATTCAGGTTGTCACTTTCTGCATCTTGTTACAGCCAGGCCTGTGTCTCTTTACAGTGATTGTGTGCCAGAAAGATGGCTACGGACTGGCTTGGGAGCATTGTGTCAATTAACTGTGGAGAAAGCTTGGGAGTCTACCAAGGACGAGTGTCTGCTGTGGATCAGGTCAGCCAGACCATCTCCCTGACACGGCCCTTCCACAATGGGGTCAAGTGCCTCGTGCCAGAAGTCACCTTCAGGTTAGTGGCTGTCTTTTCCCCTCCTGCTTTTCCCAGGTCGGTGGTGGTTGGGATGGTTTTGGGTTGGTTTTCGTCAGAAATGAGCTCTTTGCCTTTAATCTCCCCATTACTGCTGAGCGTCGTTATTGCTCCAATACAATGAAGTGCAGTTAACAAATCCAACTCCTTCCCTTCTGCTCTTGCAATGTGCTTTGCGCTGCATAGACAGGAGGGAGTTTTGAACCAAGAAGCTGAATTGATGCCACAGTGTTGTTACTCTCAGGAGCTCTTTGCCAGCAGCTCCTGGTAACACTGCACGTAAAAAGAAGAGTTAAGAGTTGCTCATCACTGGCCATTTTCCTGTTACCTGGCATCTTATGACAGCTAAGACACCGAGTCACTGACTTTTAAATAAGATTCATTCTCTGATACTCTTAATCTTTCTTTTTCCCTGGATTTTAAAGAGACTGGGATAAGATGATGATGACCATATTCTTCTAGGATATGCTTGGAAATCTGTAACAAGCTCTTATTATATCCCAGTTGAACAAATACTTAAGTTTTGAGTAGAAGCCCCTAATTTCTGGTGTATTTCTCACCATCAGGGCAAATGGAATTCTTTGTAACTGCTGCTCTGTTTGGTTTTGGCATGTACCCAGTGCCCCTTTGGTTTTCTGTATCCCTTTTCTGAGGAAACGAGAAGCACCGTCCTTGTCTGAGCATGAATTGCCCTACTCTGAGGGTAGATTCCTGGAGAAAGGGATTAAATGTAATAGTAGCCTCAAGGCTGAGATGAATGAAGTGTCTAGAAACTGGTAAAGCAGTGCAGATCTCTTCAAAGGTCAGTTGCGTCCATTTTCTGCTTGAGTGCTGCCTGTTCCAGCTTGGAATAGAGCCTTTCACACAAAACCCAGATGCAGTGTAGAAATACTCCTTGGTATTTTGAAGATTCAGGCCATTTCAGTTTGATGTCTGTGGAAATATCCGGTGTGTTTGAGTGTTAAAGTCCAATTTTCCTCATTTCTATTGTTCAGACAAACCCCACTCTACAATGTAGCACATTTTTCTTTAAGGGTTTCTTGCAAAGGTGCCTCAAATGCTAAATTTCTCCTGTCTGCTTTTCTTTCCCTGTTTTTAGGGCAGGTGACATTACTGAGCTGAAAATCCTGGAGATCCCGGGGCCAAGGGACAACAGACAATGTGGGGATCTGCCCCAGACAGAGACGAGTATCCCTGGTGTTGGGTGCCAAGTGGGTCCCAGTCAGAATGGCACTGGGAAAGCGTTAAAGAAGCCCATGTCCAGCAGTGCCCCACAGAACATCCCGAAGAGAATAGACACCAAGAACCAGGATATTATCATCTCTCCACAGCAGCAGTGCTCCAAGAGCTACATGGATCGGCACGTGGAAACGCTCACTCAGTCCAAAGGCTTCCGCCGTAGACACAATTCCTGTGAGTATCCATGGTATTCCACAACTTTCCTTTCCACCACTGAGTTACGGCTGCAGGATCTTCCCTTCTTGCTCAAAAATGTTTCAAACGGGGCTGGAAACTTTTGCCTTTGTACTTGTGTTACCTCCTGAAAGTCTGGAGAAGAGGAAGTTAAATAGTGAAGGGAAAGACTTCATAGAATCCCAGCCTGGTTTGGGTTGAAGGCTCATCCAGTTCCAATCCCTGCCATGGGCAGGGACACCTTCCACTAGAGCAGGCTGCTCCAAGCCCCTGTGTCCAGCCTGCCCTTGAACACTGCCAGGGATGGGGCAGCCACAGCTTCTCTGGGCACCCTGTGCCAGCGCCTTAGCACCCTCACAGGGAAGAGCTTCTGCCTAAGAGCTCATCTCAGTCTCCCTTCTGGCAGGTTAAAGCCATTCCCCTTGTCCTGTCCCTACAGGCCCTTGTCCAAAGCCCCTCTCCAGGTTTCCTGTAGACCCTTTAGGCACTGGAGCTGCTGTGAGGTCTCCCCTTCAGGAGCCTTCTCTTCTCGAGGCTGCCCCAGCCCAGCTCTCTCAGCCTGGCTCCAGAGCAGAGCTGCTCCAGCCCTCGCAGCATCTCCGTGGCCTCCCCTGGTCTTACTTCAGCAGCTCCGTGTCCCTCCTGTGCTGTTGCCCCAGAGCTGGATCAGGACTGCAGGGGGGGGTGTATCTGCAGAGTGCAGCAGAGGGGGAGAATCCCCTCCCTTCACAGGCTGTGCCTTCAAGTATTACAAGTATAGACCTTCCAAACATTTGGCACTTGCCTTTGCATCATCATCTAATCCTCACAGATTTAATCCCATTCATGATCTGGAGTATGCAGAGTGTTTTCTCTGCCATAGCATTTCTGAGAGAAGTGTGGCTAATGCCTGTTTATGTAAAAAGCAAATAGTTCTTCAACAGTTTAGAATATTAAAGGGAATATTCAAGTTTAATTAGTGGAAATATTCCCTATATGGATTATTCTGCTCTATTGGCACCCGGTGTTAGAAAATGTAGAGCTGAATAATGCTGGGTAGAATGATTTCCTCATTCTTGCTGCTTGAAGATTGCCCAATTGCCAGCCTCCACTTTTCCTCTATAAGGAACTGGAAACATAGAGCAATATTACCAAGCCTTTCTATTTAAAGCCTCTGTAACTGTAACCTCTTACAACATCACCCTACAAGTAACTACCAGTGTTATTTGCTGTGTTGTTAAAAACATACATTAACAGCTCTAATGAGGATGGTGTAAAGATACAATCAGCACATCTCCAAATCAAGCATCCCTCATCTTTATTCTGTTCATTAACTCTTCAAACTCTTCTTTTTGTGCCAGAATTGGGTATGTTCTCTTTTTCTTCCTCAAAGGCCCCTTAGGCTATGCTTCTTTCCAGATCTTCCTCATGCAATTATTGAACCATCAGTGGATATCCAGCCTATTTCTGTGACTTCATTGCTGAAGCATTCTTATGTATCTAGCATATTCCCATGACTTCATCTTTCCCCTCCCTCTTGCTTTTGTGTTTAGCAAAGAAACAAAACCCAGGTGGGAAAGGCCAGTTAAACAGGGAGCTCAAGGGCTTTATTTTGTGGAGGAATCCCAAGGAACCTCTGGAAGTTTTCCTCTAACTTTATTGCTGTGATAGCCAAAGGGAGTTGATGGGAGGAGGAAGGACAGAGTGATGTGATGAGGAGGCATGCATACCCTGAAGACCAGCCGTCAACAAGCCTCTTTGGTTTTGAGTGTTTTACTTCTGCCTAGGCCTAAACACTGCCTGGTGCTTTCTGTAGGAAGAGACCTGTGGTTCCTCTAAGGTTAGTGGCTTGGGTTTTTAATTCCCTAACTCCTCTTAAGTTCCACTTAGTTGTTTGAATATGTTCTTTTGGTTGTTTTTAGAAGAACTCGTTTCAACTTCAGCATTGGCTACCTAAATAGCACAAATAGCTTCTGCTTTGCTTTATTCTGGCTGGATGGAGCATGTAGGAGGAGGGTTGGTAACCTCACTTCGTGCTGTTTGTCAGTGTCTGGTGGATAGCTTGGATTCATTTGGGGTAAATGAGGCAGAGAAGTGAACTCTTACCCTCAAAGTGTGTGTATTTGGAGCGTGGGGCATATGATGTGTGAATCTCAGGAGGAGGATAGAAGAGATCCTGGCTCTGTGGTGATGTTGGCTGCAGGTGTCTGGGGAAGAGCTGGCTGAGATGTCGCCTAGAACTGAAGTCATGCAGGGTTCAGTACAGCTGGAAGTTGCCCTCTTGATGCCCTTTAGCGTGCTAAGTCAGGCCCAAAGTTCCCCTTTTGGAATACTTGTGTGACTGGAATCAATAAATATCAAGGCAGTATTCCCAACAATGGCTTCTGTGCTGTGCTGGCACTGGGCTCACTCATGCCAGGGCTGGCAGCAAAAGCTCCCACAGGGATCTCTCAGGAAGGCAGCCAGCTTCCTAGAGACTTCATGTTTGCTTGTGTGCAGTACATGAAAGCTTTCTTTTCCCAAGGAACAAAAAAGCCTGGGAAGTATTGTCCCTCTTTTGAGGGAGGCACTTTGCTGCGCGGCATCGAGCTGCCAACTTGACTTGGAGCCATGTGCTGTTTCTTAACAAGCTTCACACATACACACACAGGGTGCTGGAAGTTGCCATCCCAAATGAGCTGAGCTGGAAGGGCTGGCTTTGCGTAGCTGCTTGGATCAGGCCATGGAAGCAAGGCCTAGTTGGATGGGGCTTGGAGGAACCTGGTCTAGTGGAAGGTGTCCCTGCCTGTGGCAGGGGTTTGGAACTGGATGAGCCTTAAGGTTCTTTCCAATACAAATTATTCTACGATAGAACTCATTCTGTGAGGGACCTGGGGGGTTCAGTCTGGAGAAGAGAAGGCTCAGGGGGGCACCTGATCACTCCCTACAACTGCCTGACAGGAGGATGGAGCCAGGAGGGGGCTGGGCTCTGCTCCCAAGGAACAAGGGATGGGACAAGAGGAAATGGCCTCAAGCTGCACCGGGGCAGGTTTAGATGGAGCTGAGGAACAATTCCTTCCCCAAAGGGTGCTCAGGCATTGGAACAGGCTGCTCAGGGCAGTGCTGGAGTCACCGTCCCTGCAAGTGTGCCCACAGTGTGTAGCCGAGGCCTCAGTGCCATGGGTCAGTGGTGGCCTTGGCAGTGCTGGGCAGCGACTGGACTGGATGAGCTTAGAGGTCTTTTCCAACCTGGTTGATTCCGTGATTCTATGACTAGCAGCATTCAGGGAATGGCTTGGTCTAGTGTATCACACTGGTGCCCTGGAAGACAGCGAACACTTCCTGTTGGCCTTATCTCAGATTCTTCTATCTGAGCTTTCTCCGTACCTCCCCTGGCCCTTCTTTTTTAGGCTTTTCTCCTCTGCCCTGGGCAGAATCAGCCAGCAGTCATCTTGCCTGTCTAGAGGGTGATGCTTTACGAGGAACTCCACCTAACTTTGCTGGTTGGCCTGGGCAGTGTCCTGTGCACCCTGTATGAGGAGGTGAAAAGAGAGCTGGTTGCATGGCTCAGCAGTACTGTGAGCTGGCATCCATGGCTCTGGATTAGGGAGCTGCCCACCACAGCAGCTCGTTTTGATGAGGTATGGCCTTGGCTCCCCTTTGTTGTGTCTGCAGGGGAGTCCAGGGAGCTTTCCAGCCATTGTTCTCCCAGCTTTTCTAGCAGAGCTTAGTGCTCCAGCGGCATTTACATACTGCTTACATCAGCTGTTTCTGTGCCCTGCATCTGCTGCCCAGCGGCGCAGTTCACCCCACGTTTTGCTTTTCAGGTCAGCTGAGGAGCTGTTTGTAGAAGAACTTGGCAATAGGTGCAAAAACTCTTGTTGGGTAATGGGAGCAAACTGAGTTGTCCTAACACTTGACATAGAACAAGGCTTGTTTTGCTTTTTTGTTCAGTGTAAACTTTAGCTTGTTCATCTTAACTCATGATGATTGCTTTGACCTGGAGTTTGTGAGCATTTGGGGGACCCAGCCTGTTGTGTTGTCTGGGTTTTCATCACTGGGGCTGCTGACTGAGTCCAGAGGAGGCCACGGGGATGCTGCGAGGGCTGTAGCAGCTCTGCTCTGGAGCCAGGCTGAGAGAGCTGGGCTGGGGCAGCCTGGAGAAGAGAAGGCTCTGGGGAATTGGAATAATGGGAGCCTGCAGCTGCGGCAGCTTTTTGAGAGGGGGTGTTTTGGGCTGTTCAGGTCTATTTAGTTTAGCTCCTGGACTTGAGACAGGTTCTGCAGAAGGAGCTGCTGAGCAGTTGTAGGAGCGTCCTTGCTACAGGGAAAGCTTTCAGGTTAGTTGCCTAAACAGTTCTCTGGAAACCCAAGTGAGACACCAAAATACAAGGAAGAATAAACAGGGGAAAATCCTTGCTAAGACTGTGCATTCCTAACTGGGAATAAACCCAAGTATACATCCTTAGCAAGTCACCCTTCAGCGTTGCCTGAGTTAGATGTGGTGGGAGATGGACTCAGTGTCATGCTGTAAACCAGATTTGTCAGAGCTTACAAAGTCCTTAGTAAGTGTCAGATACTACCTGGGTTTTCTAGTGTCTTGTATGAAGTCTTCAGGAAACTGAGGGAGTTCTGGAGTTAGCAGCAGCAATTTAAGTTGTGTCGTTAACCTACTGAATACCTTTGCTGTACAGAGCAGAGTTCTGCGGTTAACTTGGCCAAAGTGGGGACGTTGGTCTTAAATATTCCTGTCCTGATCCTGAAATGAATGAGCACTCGTGTAGAATCAGTTGACAAGGAGGAAGGTCCTTTGCTTTCTAGGGGAAGTGCTGCTCCTGTCAATGGAGTGGAGGATTTCACACCTTGGAAGTGTGAGAAATGAGAGCTCAGGTTTGTTAGGCTCTGCCAGTCAACCCAAGGTTATAAATAAGCCTTTCCATGGATTTCTCAAGACCAGACTAGTCTGCCTTTACAAAGCTGACAAATAACTTTGTGGGAAGCTGCAAAGGTTGTGCCTATTGCAGACCTTTTGGGATGTTTTCATAGTATCCATCCAAATTCTGCCTGTCTTCTCCCACTGGTTGTAATAATGTGTAAAGGCAAAAGTAGGCTGATATTGCATTTGTGGGGAGGTACAGAAAGAGCACACATCATTGGGGTAACTTGGTGGCAGTTTGTTTCCAATCGATTCAGTAAACTCATTTGTATAAGTTACTCTCCACAGTGATCAACTTAAACTACAAGAACTATTTTAGTAGAGGAAGCAGCTTTGGTGTGATAACTCTTAAATCCATCCATTGGACACTGTAGGTGATGCTTGAAATTGGTCTGAGATACTTCCTAGGTTTTGCAAATGTAACAAGGGATCTACAAACAGATTAATACTAGGGTTGAGTTTGAGTTAGGAGCCGAGTTTGTGGGCAAGCTGAACAATAAGGTAAGAAATAAGCAAGTGAAGGGATGTGTTGACCTCCTCATTGCACATGGTTTTGTATCAGTCCTTGATCTACTGGCAGCAAGGAGACTTTCATCAGTCTTCCTCCAGAGAAGTCAGGCTTTCAGGATTACTTGTGCTTGGAAAGAAGTGTACTTAAAACATGCAAGGGGATGAAGAAGTAAGAGAGTGAAATAGGGATGAGGTACAGGAATGTGTACCTAGTGATAGTAAGTGTGAGCAGAAAGAAACACTTGATATTCAGGGGTTTAAGTTCTCCCTTAAAGATCATTAATAGGTGACCAAGAAAGGAAACACCTATGTTAGATTCTGAAATTTAGGGAAATTCCAAAGGTTTTGGGCCACACGCCTGTGTGAACATGAGCTCAGTATAGAAGGAAAACTGTCTCGGATCATGGCTGGCTTCTTATCATTGATGGGACACCTTGAATGGAATCCAATGGGGAGAAATGCTTACTTTGCTCCTTTGGCCAAGCTTGCTGGTGGAAAGTCCTTGAAAGTCTCTTTCATGATGCTCTTGTTCTGTTTTCTGTTTGTGGATCTTAGCATGAGGAATGCCAAAGATGAGCGAGTACCCCTTGAGTCTGTGGGCTGCAAGCGCGAGCTCCCCCCTCTTACCAGACGTGTTGGGGAAAATATGTAGGAGCAAAAGTGGCTTTTCCCATTTATGCCATGTTTCCAACTTGCTTTTCTTTTCCTTTAGGGTCATCCAGCAGCCGTCACCCGAACCAAGTGACGCCGAAGAAGAGCGGCCTGAAAAATGGGCAGATGAAGAGCAAAGATGATGAGTGCTTTGGGGATGACATTGATGAGATCCCAGACACTGATTTTGATTTTGAAGGCAACCTGGCCCTTTTTGACAAGGCAGCTGTGTTTGAAGAGATTGAGACGTATGAGAGGAGGAGCGGCACCCGGTCCCGGGGGACCCCCAACGAGAAACCGGCTCGCTATCGGCACGACGAGAACATCTTGGAGTCAGAGCCCATAGTCTACAGAAGGATTGTTGTACCCCAGAATGCTAACAAAGAGTTCTGCACGGGTATGCCATGTCCCTTCCTGATCAGGATGGAAACTCTCCTGCTTTGCTGTGTTGGATTGTTTTCCCCAAGGGTTGTCTGTCAGCTTAATGTGGTACAAGCAAGGGTGTCCCTTTACGTGAGGTTGGATTCTGTGCCTTCTGTCTACATACAACCTTTATTTGCAATATTGCCTAGATAAAAGTTACTCAGATAGGGCACAAGGTAGGCAGTTTTCCAGGAGAGAATAAAACTGATGGTGGGATAACAAGAAGGAGGGATTTGAATCCTTGCTAGGATCCCTAGCATGATGAACTTGAGTGGATGTGATCGCTGGCTTGTGAGAGGTTGGGATGGGCTCAGGATTCTGGTACATGGTAGCACATGGTGATTTGTGCTTTCTTGCTAAAAGACAGGAGGTTTTATGTGCTTCTGATGCTCCTTGGGTGGTAGTTACATATTTCCACATGGTTTTGTGGAAGTTTAAAATGTTGATGGTGTAAAAAGCAATGGTTCTAGCTCTTCCCATCCCTAATTCAAACATTCATTGCACAAAAGGTGTTTTAGGTGAGGTCTCCCCCCACTTACTGTTCACTGCTGCTGTGTGAAAGAGATTTTACTGTAAGCAGTCTGTTTATGTGTGTTCACATGCTGCACAGCACATGTGCTTTATGCTACATTTAGGTACAAATTCCCTGTAACTTCAGTCTAGTTGTGCTCTCCTGCCTGCTCTTTAGCATTGCAAAATGTAGGAGTGAAGGAACTTGGGCATTCCAGGGACATTTCTTTTCCACATAAGAATAAAATCAGCATTTACAGGGAGACATAAGCAGTGCATCACCTGGTGGCCTGGCCACTGAGCTGAGGTGTGATCAGGTCCTTGATCTCTCATTCTGCCTCTGCCCAGAAGCTCCAGCTGGGGTGTGAAGCGCCGCAGGAAAGGAAGCTGATTCATTTGTAAGGATTTGTTGCTTCAGTGTGAAAAAACAAGTCTTTTAATGGCTCTGCTATACAGTGATCTCATGGTTTTTCATTTGTCATTCATCTTCCTACTATCTCCCAAATGAGATGATAACATACTGGGTCGTAGCAGAACGCGTCCAGTTCAATGTTGTGTTTCCAAGGATACTTAAGGAAGAGTGAAAGAACAGAGCAACCACGCAATGAGACTTCCCTGAGTGCTTTGTCTTTCACAGTTTTAAGCCTTCCTGAGGCAGAAGAGATAGTTCAGTATTAATAGCTTTTGATGAGGCTTTTTTTTGCCTTATGCTTATTTTAACCTATTGCTGTATAAATCTCTGCAAGCTTTCAATCTCTTGGCAGTATCCTGTAGCAAGAAGCTCGCCAGTTGCCTGTGTGCTGTGTGAATAAGCTCTTCATATTTGTGGATATGTATTCATTTAGTATTACTCTTTTTCATTTAGTCCATGTCAACTCATCTTCCAGCTGGTTTATTTGAGAGGAGACAAGGCTTCTATGGGCAGCCAGTCTGAAACTAAAGCTAACCTGTTAGCTGCCAGTTTGAGAAGTAAGGCTCATGCTGTATTCTAGCAGTACAGCTCCTGGCCATGCAGCAAGCATCAAGTAAATTCAGGGCATGAAAATGAAAGCATGTTGCTAAACTCCATCTTTATGATGGAAGCTCTCAGCTCCCTGTTTGCAGTGTGCTGGAGGGAGCAGCCCAGTGAAAGGGTTGTTGTTGGCTTGTTTTGGTCCTGGCAAGCCTGCCCTGGATGGTGGTACATGACTCCCCTCCATAGCTGCAGGATCCTGCAAGCCTCATTAGCTACTGTTGGGTGATTAGTGTCCCCTATGGAATTCCGGATTTGTTTGGAAGAAAAGCTGTCATGTCACCCAACGGGCAGGGTATTGACAGCTCCAGCTCCCTGCCGCCTGTGCTGAGCAGGGCACGTTCACAGGCCTGGGAATGATGATCACAGTGTCCCAGTGCTGTGTCTCTCCCAGTGTTTTTCCCACAGAGGGTGACTTCCTTTGTGTCCACTGAGGTAGTTTGCTTTTGCTTAGGAAATGCTAAGGGTAAGCTAGGAAAAGCTCGTGTCAGCAGTTATAACCTGCCTGCGGCTGACAAAAAGACATCCAGTGTGCTTGGAGGATTGATGGACTGTCCCTTGGAAAATCAATCCTGGTTTCTTTGTTTAGCAGCTGGAAGGAGGATGCTGAGCTACAGGCACCATGCCTCTGAGTGGCTCAAAGAGCAGCAGCTGCTCAAATTAAAGCCCCAAAAGCCATCATTCTGGATGTATCTGTGGCAGGAATTCTCTTCCTGCTTCTGTATTCTCCCTGGGGAGTTTTCTCTGGACTCCGAAGGGGAGCTTTACTTACAAAAAGCACTTTCTAGTTATAGGAGAAATAAGTACCTAGTAAATTCTTTACCCTAGGCCAGTCCTGAAGATGATTGTCTTAAGAGCTCTGACTGGTACAGTGGTTGTTCTGTCCGCTGTGATAGGACAAAGCAATGCTGGGGATTGGCAGCAAGCTGATACCCAACTCTTGTCACTGTGGCAGAAGAAGGAGTCTGTGACTCCTTGTGGGCTCTTTTATGCCATGGAGCTAGGGAATAACCAGGGTTATGCAGCAGTAAACCCAGCCGTTTGCTGGTGCCAGTTCTCCAGAAGATTATCTGCAGGGCTTCCAGTCTGTGCTTTCATTGCTGCCTAAGAGAAGTTGAGTTGTGTTGGCTGTAGCAAAGCTTCATAAACACTTCACTCCATTGGGATGCTTTTCTGGGAGCTGATTTTGCTGGTGGCAGGCTGTCAAATAGGCATTGGAGGTAAGCAGGGAGTGAGGAGGGGGATCTATTCCAAACAAAAGTGAAAACCCGAAGCTAATAGAGCTTACCAGGTCTTTGATCATGATTGAGTCCATCCCTAAGGCTGCACACATGAATTCCTCCCAAATATGTAGTTAATCTTTCAATGTGTGTCTGTGTTCCTTCTGCTGGTCAGCAGCAGTGGAATGACCTGTGATTGAGCAGCACCATGTTTTGGGATCAGCTCTTTTGTCAGGACCTGCAAAGCCAAAGTCCTGCAGGTGTGTTGGAGCTCAGGGTTTGCAGTCAGATGGAGTATCTCAGTTCATCATTGGTGACTCTCTAGAATGTCATCTCGAGCATACCGGCCTGTCCACATGTTTCCTTTTGGCAGTTGAGCTCTCCTTTCCTCTTACCTGTGTTTAATTGCTGCTAGCACATACCACACACATACCGTGGGTTCTAGTTCATGACAACAGCTCCGCTCTGGAGCCAGGCTGAGAGAGCTGGGCTGGTTCAGCCTGGAGAAGAGAAGGCTCCTTAAAGGGAGACCTCAGAGCAGCTCCAGTGCCTAAAGGGGCTACGGGAAACCTGGAGAGGGGCTTTGGACAAGGGCCTGTATGTACAGAACAAGGGAAATGGCTTTAACCTGCCACAGGGGAGACTGAGATGAGCTCTTAGGCAGAAGTTCTTTCCTGTGAGGGTGCTGAGGCGCTGGCACAGGGTGCCCAGAGAAGCTGTGGCTTCCCCATCCCTGGCAGTGTTCAAGGCCAGGTTGGACACAGGGGCTTGGAGCAAGCTGCTCTAGAGGAAGGTGTCCCTGCCAGTGGCAGGGGTTGGAACTGGAGGAGCTTTGAGGTCCCTTTCAACCCAAACTGTTCTATGATTACACTGGCTTAAAATCTTCTTTGCCTGAACTATGGGCATCAAACGTGTGCTTAGGAGTGGATCAATGTGGCAGCCAGGGCTTATGTGCCAGGGTCATTCTGCAAAACTAAAGCTGAGCCTGTTCTGTGGGGGTGATGCTGTCAGTATGGCTTGGTTTTGTGTGTGCCATGTCCTTGAGTGACTTTTCTACTCTCTGTAGCTTTTAGCTCTTCAGTCTATGGATGACTGCCTTGCAGCGATTGTGTGTACTGAATGTGTGAAGTGTTTCTGGGACCTTTGAGTAGAGTGCAAATGAAGTTCACTTGATCCAATCACAAGAGAAAACAAAGTGGTCATGGAGCAGAGTCTCTGTCCCTCAGACAGCTTTTAGCTCAGCTGGAGTGAATTGTGCACTGCTTCAGGGAGAGGCTGACACTGGAGGGTCAGCCAGAACTCCCACAGGATTTGTCTTCATTAAAAATAATGATGATTAAACTACATTAAAACCCCTAGCCCTTAAGTGGGGAAAATCACTCACGTCTGTGGGGCAAGGAGCTGTGGTTTGCTGAGGCTGCAGGCAGGTGGTTCCAGCTTTACAACCAGCAAAAGACAGCAAGTAATGTGCCTGAACTGGACTGGAGTTATACCCATGTCATGTAGCTGCAGCTTGTGAGCTGTGTGGCCTGGGAACCCAGAGTTGCTTATTGCTAAAGGAAAGGGTTTGTAGTGTTACATATGGCTTTTGGGAGATCCAAGTCTGGTTCCATCTCATTCGTACCTGTGGCTTGCCTGGTTTTATCTCTGGACTGAAACAGTCCAGAGAAAACCTGGGGCTTATGCCCTGAGCTACTCTAGCAGCACCCCTTGCTTTTCCCCCTGCAGCTTCAAGTACAAGAGGCATTTGGACTTGCTTTGGGCTTGTTCGGGGGAAAACCCTCTGAATTGCTTAACTTGTGGCAAGTTATCTCAGTCTTTGTGCTGGCACAGGGTGTTTTCATCCAAGCAGTGTGTGTGTAACATTGCATAGAGAAGCTTGAGGAGACAGCTCCTTCACAGTGCCCAGGACAGTGTTTACTCGGGCTTCAGCAGAGCTCTGCGTGTCACACAACTCTTTAGTCTGTAGCTGCCCTTTTCTTTTCCAGGCAGCTGTAAAATACATTTATTTAATATTCAAAGGCCTGAGCTAATTTCTTTGATTACCTTCATTACTGAACAATAAAGCTGCAGTGTCCAACCCAAACAGAATTAAGGTTGGCAGGCGTTCAGCTTTGCTGCAGCACTGTTATTGTTTGTGGCTTTACACGTCGCCTCCTTGCTTGCTTTCTGCCAGAGTTTATTTAACTCTCTCGGCCTGGTTTTGATAAGCCAGTTGGACTGGTTGGACCTTGCGTGAGTGCGAAGAAGGGAAGTTCTCTTGGCATCTAAGCCTGCTCCTGACAGGGAGCAATTAGGACAAAGTAGCACTGGCATGCTAAATGCAAGCTCGTCTCCTGGCTTCCAGTTAACCCCCTTTGTATTAACCCACTGGGCACTGAGCTGCATCTAGCTGGTGGTAAATGTGGGTTTCCTAAAGCTTGTGGTCTGGAGAAGGTGGATGAGAGAAGGGTGAAGGTGGTTACAGAGAAGGTGTTGGCAGTGTTTGTACTAAATTGGGTAGAGGCAGGGTATAGATCAGCTGTTTCTCATCTGGTCCTGTGATTCAGAAGGAGCAAAAGCACAGTTTGGGAGCCCCCCTGCTTCAGGTGTGCAGAGGATGCATCCCCCAAAGTATGTGGAGAGATCCTGACCTTAGGTCACTCATTCCAAGGCCTTTGAGCTTGACAAACACAAGACCTGATGGAGTAGCCAAAAGGTGGATGGGCAGAGGCAGAGCTGAGCCTTGCGTGACTCCGGAGCTGAGGAGGGGTGTGAGCATGGGGCAGGTACGTGACTCCTGGGCTGGCTTTGGGGTTATTAGTGGCGTATGACTCCAAATGTTCAATGGCTGCTGTCAAGGGGCTGAGATGACTTTGAAAATGTGCCCGCTTGCATGTGTGCTACAGGTAATGAAACACTATCAGAGGTAGCTTAATGGGAGGTTAGCACGCAAGGTCAAGTGCTTGAACACGTTTGGGCCCTCTGTATTGGCAAAGCACCAGCTGCTGAGTTCAGAAATGAAGGCCAGAAGGATTCAGCAGGATCTACTCCCCAGCATTTGACTGTTTCCTTGCAGGAATACCCCCAGTTGACTCTGCACACCTCAAGATGTACCAAACCTGCTTGTTTCCGCTGCAGCTCGACTTAGTGGTTTGTGACTGGGGCGCCCTGGGGAAATAGAGCGCGGTACAAATCATTCCTCATGATTAAGATACGTGCTGCTGTTCTCATTTGAATGTGGCACATGCTCGTTACAACTGGTTCTCGTTAGGGTTTTTGTCTGCACAAGGGCACACGAGTAACTGCTGAGTTTCCTCTCTGAGCGGATGTGTGCGCTGCAGCTGCACCCCTTTGAGCTCGTGTTGCTGTGGAGCCACGTCTTGTTCCCACGGCCCTTTCCCATGGGTGCAGGAGGTCTGGGCCCTGCCGTGATCAGCACCCAGGAGGCTGCCATCACCCTGAGCTCAGGGGTGAGAGGGTGAGAGTGAGGAGGGCCTGGGCTGGAGCAGGCATCGGGCTGAGGCCTGGATGTTTGTGACCCATCGTGCCCAGCTTCGTGCACCTCATTTGCCTGTCCCAGAGCAGGAGCTAAGAGTGAAGTTACAGAGCCCTTGCTCTGCTTGTTCAGCTGGGAGCAGTGCTTAGAAATGATGGGAATAGAAGGAGCTGAGAGCTCTTCTTGCTGGCAGCTGTGCCCCAGCTATATGGCTGTCCCATGTGGGGAGGGAATTAAGCTGTGCAGGTCCCTAGCTGAGAGACAGTTAAGGACATCCAGGAGGAAGTTTTAAGGGAACAATAGCTCCAGGGAGAGGCCTCAGAGCAGCTCCAGTGCCTAAAGGGGCTACAGGAAACCTGGAGAGGGGCTTTGGACAAGGGCCTGTATAGGAACAGGAGAAGGGGAATGGCTTTAACCTGCCAGAGGGGGGACTGAGATGAGCTCTTGGGCAGAAGCTCTTCCCTGTGAGGGTGCTGAGGCGCTGGCACAGGGTGCCCAGAGAAGCTACTGCAGCATTCCCCTGAGTGAAGCCAGGCTCTGCTTGGAGAAGGGAAGTACGAGGAGTCATCCAGGTCTGTGTTTCTCTTACCTGCTGAGATAGAAGAGGCTGTGCTGGTGGGTTAGGGGCTGGAAGCTTCAGGCTGGTCACTCCTAATAGCAGGAAACATAACACATCTGAGCTGCTTTTGGGGTGGAAACCTGGTTCACAGCTTCTCTTCTGACTTTGACAGGGATCAGGAATGCTGATGTGTGTTTGGGCACGGGTGTGGGTTAAAGCACCGGTGGCCTGGAGACCAGTGAGAAAACCTTTCATCTCCAATCTGGAGGTCAGAAAGGCCTTCCCAGCCCATGTGTTGCTAAAACTGCCTGTGAATCTTTGTGCAAAGGTAGTATTTCAAGGCCAGCAGTTGTGTTTACCTGTCTCCACTTGGAGTAAGCTGAGTTTGCTGCACTAGTTTGGATTCATGGAATGGTCTTGGAAGGACCCTGGATTCCCAGGTTAAGGAGATGCTTGATAGCAGCTAATAGCCCTTTCCCTATCATTATTTCTAAGTGCTGTTATAAAACCTTCCCAGTGAGCAGCATTCTGAAGAGGTCTCTCATTATGCCTATTACTGTCTCCCTTCCCTCTCTCTGATCCCAGACTCCGGGTTGGTGGTTCCAAGCGTGTCCTATGAGCTCCACAAGAAGCTGCTCTCGGTGGCTGAGAAGCACGGGCTGACCCTGGAGCGGAGGCTGGAGATGACGGGGGTGTGCGCCAGCCAGATGGCCCTCAGCCTCCTCGGGGGACCCAACAGGTAAAAGTTGCTCCCTTTTGCTCTGCCGCCTCTAAGCAGAGCTCAGTTTATCTTGTTCTGCTTGGGGGGGCTGAGGTGGAAGAGGCTGAACCTGTGAGGTCAGTGTCGTGTGGATGCCTGTGCTGCTTGTTGGATGCTCATCAGTGGTCCTGCAGCTGGAGGAAGCTGTCACCTCTGGAAGGAAGACCTCATCCCACTGCCTTGCAGACTGTGTTGTGGCTCGTGTGTCAGCCTCTTCCCAAATGATCATGCAAACAAGCGTGGTGCTCAGGCTCCTGAAGTGGGAGGAAGATTACAGCAGGTTTCCATGGCACACTGCTGCTTTTCCCTTCTCTAGAAAGGGCTTGTTTGAGCAGACATCCACCCACCTTGGATGAATGACTTAATAAAGGCTTCTTTTTGGCTCCTGGGTCCCAGAAGGAGAAACGTCACTTGAGTCAAAGAGCTGAGATTGTTTTCTCTCACTGGCCTGAAGTCTCTATCAGTTTACTTGGCAGTACTTTACCAGGACCTGACCATTTGATTCAGAGCAGTGATAACATACCAGGCAGCACTGACCCTGTCAGCTGAATCTCCTCTGGTCATCCACTCTCAATGGCTTGAGGCCATTTCAATGAATCAGCTGTATTTTGCAGTTGCAGAGCCTTAGGGATGGAGCAGAGCAGCTCCAGTAGCAGCACTACAAAAGGATGTGGCTTCCTCCTTCGGGGGCAATGGAAGATGCGCAGAACACCTCTCAGTTTGCATGTTCCTGCTTCTCTCCTGCAGGAAGAAGGGAATTGCTGCTTGGGGTTGTTAACAGCCTCTTTTGTCTGTCTTAGGCTGAACCCGAAGAACGTGCACCAGCGGCCCATGGTAGCTCTGCTGTGTGGCCCCCACGTGAAGGGGGCACAAGGCATCAGCTGCGGCCGGCACCTCTCCAACCACGACGTCCATGTCATCCTTTTCCTGCCCAACTTTGTCAAGATGCTGGAATCCATCACCAATGAGTTGAACCTCTTCAGCAAGACACAAGGCCAGCAAGTGTCCAGCGTCAAAGGTAGGTGGCTGTGGAGCAGATCCGCTCCTGCCTCACTGAGACTTGTGCTGCTCGGTCCCCTGGCACCATCTAGTGGCACTGCCATGAGCTGGTGGCTGCTGGGAGCCTGGTAGGACAGCAGAGAGATTCAACAGTGGAGCTGTTGTGCTGCTACAGATGTTTCCTGTATGAACAAGCTGCTGTAGGGATCAGAGCAGATCAGCCCTTCTCTTCTGATAAAGGCCTGCCTTGTTCAGCCTATCGAAACTGCAAGTCAATGAGCATCCAACTGCAGCTTCAAACCAAGCAGCAGCTTTTCTGAGCTAGTCCTAACAGCTGTCAGTTCACATCTCAGTGTGCCAGAAAACAAGCTGATGCTTCACCTTCTGTGGGACAGCTGGCTTCTGTCTGGTATTTCACCAGCGTTATTTAAAAGCCGGTTCATTTAAACTTCTGGGGAGAAGCAAACCTGCGCTTTAGGGCAGTGTTGGACTGTGCTGTGCTGGCTGAGCTATTTCCCTGTTAGCTTATAAAAGGACTTGGTCAGGTAAGGGGGATGCAGTTTGTACTAAACTGGGTAGAGGCAGCATGAGGTGGTACAGAGCGGGTCGGTGCTCCGCAGTGGAGCTCAGCAGGGCAGGCAGCATTGCAGCACATGAGCTGCCTTTCTGTAGTTGGTGCCTTCCAGAAAAACAGCCCTTTTTCAGCTTGTGGAGTAGAAAATGGTCCTTTTATAATGGAGAGAGCACCCCCCTGCTTCCCTGGGCTGCCCGGCCTGAGCTCAAGTTCAGGGCTTCAGGTCGATCCGCAGCACTCACCAGTCTTGGTGTTTGTTTCAGATCTCCCCGACAGCCCCGTTGACCTGGTGATCAACTGCCTGGATTGTCATGAAAATGCCTTTCTGAGAGATCAGCCTTGGTACAAGGCAGTGGTGGACTGGGCCAACCAGAACCGGGCCCCTGTCCTCAGCATAGACCCCCCCATCAGCGAAATGGAGCAGGGCATCGATGCCAAGTGGTCGCTGGCCCTGGGGCTGCCGCTGCCGCTGGGCGAGAGGGCAGGGCGCGTGTACCTCTGTGACATTGGCATTCCCCAGAAGGTCTTTCAGGAGGTGGGCATCAACTACCACTCCCCCTTCGGCTGCAAGTTTGTCATCCCCCTGCATTCCACTTAGAGCCAGCCGCAGGGCTCCGAAGGGAGAGAAGAGGAGGAGGTGTGTCAAGAAGCTGTGCCGTGGATCCTGACTGGTAAAACTCGTGTGACGCCTTAAGGATGGGAAGTTCTGGAGAGGTTTTTTTGTGGTCCTTCCGGAAGGAATATTGTGTATTTAACAAAAAAAAAAACAACCAAAAAAAGAGAATAATTGTAAAATGCAACAAAACCGAAGGAAGTGAATGTTCCTGCAGAGCTGTTCTCATTCTCTTGTGCCATTGTATCAAGGAGCGTGCAGGAAGAGGGTGTCTGTCCCTGGCCAAGTGACCACTGCTGACCAGGCCCAGCCAGAGGGTATTTGTTGAGCACACGGAGGTGGTACAAATGATGGGTGGGTTGTTGATTTGAGCTGTGGTTCTGTCCTTGTGGGCAGGTAGAGCCAGCAGGAGCACCTTGGTGGGAACAGCACCCCTGGTTGTATAGGAATACCTCCTGTTGCAGTCAGACAGGAGAGAGGGTTTGGTTTCATTCTGTTGTTCTTTTGGATCCTGCCTTACCCTGTTTTATGTTCCTCAAGGCGGTTGTAGGTTCCTCTCCCTCCTGGACCCTCCAGCCCTTCAAGGAGAACATTCCCTCTTTGGAAAGCTTGTGTCAAGAGCCAGAAGCTCTGGGATCACACATGCTCTGGGAACACGCAGTCCTCAGCTGGGCTTTACTTGGTTCTGTACTTGGTTGGCTTTTTGTTTGTTCACTGCATGGTGAAGCCCAGGCTGTGGGAGAGAGGGGGGTTGTGGAAAAGAACTTTTCCAGGATAGTTATTGGGGGGTTGGTTCATTTTCCTTTTCCTTTCTGGCACAGGGAGTGAATGAATCAGGGAAGGGGTAATGGAGCGGGGCACTGTCACTCGGGCTGCGGTGCATTGCTCTATGTTGTAGGCGATAGTTGGGGCAGTTCCCCCAGTGATGCCAGTATCCCTCTTGCACTCGATGTGGTTTGGGAAGTCATGGATCAGTTCATTCCCTTTGGGCTCAAAGCCTGTGTTACGGATGTGTCTGTGCCCTCTCCTCGCACAGAGGTGCTCAGCTCCCTCCTCACTGCAGTGCTTCAAGCTCTGCTGCTTACCTATCCCCAGAGCTCCTGCAGGTGCCTAAGCCTTGCACAGAGCCTGTTCTGGCATCTGGGAGAGCTCCAGGTGGTGCCCGTTCTCCAGGGGAGCTGGTACTGGAGCTGCTCTGTCACTGTGCTCTACTGAGCACTGGAGTCTCTCTTAGCAAAGCTGTTGACCTGCTCGTGTAAATCCTCACCCCTTGGAGCACACCAGGCGCTTGTCTTTGCCTTTCATCTGCTTCGAACACAGGCCAAGTGCATCAAAGGAGGGAAGAGCCTTCAAGCACTAGAGTGATTAACACTGCCTGCAAGCATGGCGGGATGGGGAAGAGCCAGCTGCAAGCAGAGGAGCCTGGGCTCACCCCACAGCTCCCGAGGCCTCTTCCCCTGCCAAGCCCCATCTACCCCAGCAGGACCAAGGGCTCTGCCCCTCTCAGTGTTGGAGCTCCTGTCCCTGCTGAGGGCTGACTGACACCTCGGTGCTCCAGGACTTTTCCATGCTCTGCCCTCGAGCAGTCCCTCCAGCATGGAAAGGGCAAAGCAGCAGCCAGAACTGGAGCAGCATTCCACAGGCTGTGGCTCTCCTTTGGGTAGCAGAGCAGTTGGGTATTTAAGTACAAATGTGAGGCTTCCCTCTGCTTCTTGTGGTGCTTTGGCTGTTTGCTTCATGTAAGCTCGAGGCAGAGGAGCAAAACCAGTGGAGGAGCACCCCTTGGTCATTGCTGTAGTACAGCATTAGCTTTAGTCCCCTTGTTTTCACTTTCCTTGCTCATGACCCTCAATAAGAGGTTGCTGTTCCAGTTCCTGCTTTCCTTGCCCCTTCTGGGCTGTTGAACTGTAGCTTGTCCTCACTGAGCACTAACAGGGCAGGAAGGCTCAAGGCTTTGGGCTGTGTTGGGCACAGTCACACTTCACAGTGCCTGGTGCTGACAGATTTGGGCCTTTGGCTGTACTTCCCTTTGGATACTTCAAGTACTGGCCTCACCTACATGAAATGCATCTCCTGGGCAGCTGTGAGCTCCCCTGGAGCACTCTGAGACCCAGCCAGGGCGCTGGGTCCCTTCTCCCCCTTTCCCTATGTTATCCTCAGAGCCCAGCTCACTTTCTAGCTGTGTTTACAACAGTTTCTCTCCCCCACCTTCAGCACCACCATAGGAACTGCCACAAGTGCTGCTGTGGTCACTGACACGTGAAGATCACTGCACTCTTATCACTGCTTGATGCTCCATTTGTGACCTGATGTCTGTAATGACCAATTCCTGCCACTACTGGGGGCTGCCCTGAAATAAAGTGCAACGATTCCTGTGTGCTGGGTGTGTGGAGCTGAGTTATTTGGTGCTGTGGCTCTGGAGCCTTCCTGCTGCTCCAGGGCAGGAGCCACTCACCCTCACTTTCTGCCCTCCACTGAAGCAAAGCTCCCTGCTGCTTGGCTTCCAGTTCAGTTTCCAGCACCTCCATGGTGCTTGGGAGCAAGCCCCCTCCACCTCCCTACAAGGGAAGTAGCAAACAATAAGAAACACTTTATTTTAACTTTACAACATATAAATAGACAAATCTGTGCTTTCCAACGGAGCTTTTCCTCCCTTCCCGGGCCTAGGGTCCTTGGTGCAGTGTCCCAGCCCCTCTGAGGCTTGAGCAGGGCTGGGCTCCCATCCTGGAGGTACAAATCCAGCGGGAATCACCCCAGTCCCAGCTGTCATCTGCTCAGGTCCCGGCTGGCACCACGGCCGCACAACATCTTTTCTTCTGCGGAGAGGCCGGCGAAGAAGGGATGCAGGAGGGCTTCTGAGAACGTGATCCTCTGGGAAGGCTCGAATTCCAGCATCCTCCTCATCAGGTCAAAGAGCTGTGCATGCTCTGGCGAGTCGTGCAACATGTAGGTCTGCAGGAGAAGAGGGGACAGAGAGGAGGGTACAGCACGCTGGCAGGACAGGCCCTGGGTTAGTGATGCATGGCACCAAACACAGCATCCCTCAGCTGCACCCACTCCAATCAATTTCTACAGAGGAGAGCTCTGGGGCTCTGCGAAAGCCAGTTCCTAAGGGGAAGTCCCATTCTGAAGCCCCAGGGGAAGGATCAGTGCAGCCAGGCCTCCAGCAGCACTTACCCGCAGGGGCTTGCAGTTCTCTTGGACGTATCTCCCATCGGACGTGTTCTCATCCCAAACCAGGTTTCCATTGTGGAAATACTTTTGCTTCCTGCCAAGGGAAGGCGGTGTAAGTAAAACTGCTCCTGGGATGTGTCCAGCGCATCCCCCATAGTTATACCCGTGTAGGAGAGGTCCAGTGCAAGGACAGAGAAGTTGCAGCCTCAGTAATCAGCCACAAACAAGTTGTCTGGGCTGGCTGAGGGCAGGAGGGGGCTCTCACCGAGTTTTGTGGATCATGTGGGATGGAATTGGCCCGAGGATCTTTTCCATCATGACGAGATGCTCCCGGTTCTCATGGGTCTGCAAAGGGAAGCAGCAATGGGGCGTTAGTTCAGAGCTTGGGAGAGCTGATCACAAAAGGTCTGTCACCCACACAAGAGCAGGGAAGGAGACAAGCCTCTGGAATGATGCAGGTTCTGCCCCCTTCCGCCTCTTGGTTCTGTTCTTCACAGGCACAGTGAAGAAACCAGAGGTGATCCAAGCCTTGTGCTTCCAGGAAATGCACAATTCCTCGAACCCTGAGCTTCCCTGGGCTTCTTTCCAAACTCACCTGATTTTCAGTGCCTGGGCTGCGTTTCCCTTCCCTTCCCCTACGTCTGAGCCCTTTTAGACATTGAGGACTTCGAGGTTACAATGCCCCTTGCAAGAACCATACCTGGAAGAGCGTGAAGCCACGGTAGTACTCGAAGAGGATGCAGCCGGTGCTCCAGACATCGCATGGCTGCGCCCAGCCCAGCTCTGCAAAGAGAACCACAGTCACTGGGAGCTCCCAACACATTCCCACCGGATTTCTTCTAGTTCCTTGTTGCGACTGCAGGGATTACACACAGACAGACCTAGGCGTGACCTGTGCACTCCCCAGTGCTGAGCAAACACTGCTGAGTCTCCCCCAGACACTTCTGTTCCAGCTTATGCTGACTCCACATTTTCCTGCAGCCAGTTTGAGCACTTCCCAAGTCCCACAGGCTTTCCTCTCTGCACCCCATGCCCTATCCATGACTACACCGTCAGGACCTTGGGATCACCAGCAATGCATGGAACAGGCTTTCTCCAAGAACGGGGGTGCCCTGAAGCTGGTTTTCCAGCATTCCCTGGGACAAGGGTTCTCCTCCATCCTCCAACACTCCCGGAGGACTCACCCAGGATCACTTCCGGTGGCCGGTAGTGCCGGGTGGCCACGATGGTGGTGTGGTGCTCGTGGTCGAAGGTGGCGCTGCCGAAGTCGGCCACGCGGATGCTCGTGTTCCGAATGGATTTCTCCTCGCAGCTCTGCAAGCAAAGAAACCCTCAGTACTTGTGGGAGCTGGTCCAGGGTGAAGCTGGGCTTTGAGAGGAGCCCTGGCCCCAGAGCTGCTGTGTCTGCACTGCTAAGGACAAGGGCTGTAACTGCCAAGCTCTGAGCCCTTTACATCTCAGTGCTGAGGAAAGCCCCCAAATGCTCCTGCACGTTGTGGACTGGAGCCACTAAAGCAGTCCTATGGCTTTTAGAAGACATGGGAGAGGGAAAAGGCCAGTTTGTTCCCACTGACCAGACTGCTAAGGCCTGGTGGGGCATGCAGGGAACAGGGAAGATCCGATGTCTGCAGGGAGGGAAGGGCAGGGAAGTTCCAATGTCTGCAGGGAAGGAAGGGCAGGCTGCTCCCCATCCATTGGACACAACCCACCTTTTTCTCATTGTAGAGAGTGTCAAAATCCGAGTTGACAAACAAGATGTTTTCTGGCTTGAGGTCAGTGTGAGTCAGTTGGTTCTCATGTAAAACTGCACCAGGGTGAAGAGGAGAGGGAAAAACACCCTGTGAAGCACCCAAACCACTCTGCCCATCCAAGCACCAGCCCAGCTCCAACTCAGCTCCCTCCCATCCCACCCTTCACTGCAGACACGTACATCTCAAGGCATGGCAGAGCTGGTAGGCCATGTGCCGGATCTGAGGGAGAGGGTACGGCTGGAAGTTGTTCTCCTTCAGGAACTCAAAAGTGTTCTTGCCCAGCAGCTCGAAGGCGATGCACATGTGGCCATGGAAGTTGAACCAGTCTGACATCAGGACACAGAGGCTGCAGGGAGGGGTAACATCAGGCAGGGCAGTTCTGCGCGGTCCTGCCTACTTCAGAAGGGGTTGGTGAGCAACAGCTCTGAGCCAACTGACTCAGCAGCTCTCTTCCAAACCTCATGAGGAGTTTGGCACAGGGTCCCCAGAGGAGCTGTGGCTGCCCCATCCCTGGCAGTGTTCAAGGCCAGGTTGGACACAGGGGCTTGGAGCAAGCTGCTCTAGTGGAAGGTGTCCCTGCCCGTGGCAGGGGTTGGAAGTGGGTGAGCTTTAAAGTCCCTTTCCAACCCAAACCAGGCTGTGGTTCTATGGCCCAAGCACAGCACTCGTCTGTAAGGATGTGGTACCCAGGAGCCTTGTAGGAACTTACAATTTGTTCTCCTTATCCTTCTCTTTGATCTTTTTGAGGACATTGATCTCCAGCCTGGCTGCCTCTCGGTACTTGCCAACGTTCTTTATGATCTTCAGTGCCACCTGGGATTTGCCTCTGTAAGGGAAGAGACCAAAGGATGGAGTCAGAGACAAAGCCCACGTACACCCGTCCTCGTGTACACAGCGAGAGCACACCTCGGTCACGTCTGCCTGTGTTAAGAGGCTTACTCATGCTCTCAAGGGCTGCCAGAGATTGATGCTGCTTGGCCAGCAGTTAACTTGAAGGGAAAGGCTGCTGCTGGGTAACACTCCAAAGAGCTGCAGCCGCCTCCCCTCTCCAAGTGTGCCAGAGGGATTCCCAAGGAGATCCCAGCAGCTCCTCCGCTAAGCTGACCCCACAGCTCAGAGCCAGCCAAGGGGTCAGGAAGAGGCAGGGGTCAAGTGTAATTACAGGAGAGGTTAAAACAGAGGAGTACCCTGGCACATTAAGAGGTCGCTTTCCCCACTGCCTGGCCCATCCCTCTGCTGCAGTTAATGCAGTGGAACAGGCTGTGCCGAAGCACTTGGCTACATCCCTGCTTCCCTGTGAGCCAGGCACGAACCAGGCTCCTTTCCGCTTGCTGTAAGAACCAAATTCAACAAGTGGGAGGTGACAACCGCTCCCAGGCCCACGCTGTGACCCTTGTGAGCGCCTGAGGCACAAGGGACAAGCCCTCTGGAGGGGAAGGTGCCCACCTGGCATGGTCCACGCACTCCACCACCTTGCCAAACGTGCCCTCGCCCAGGCTGCCGACGATCTCATCTAGGAGAGAGAACAGGAGCCGACGTGAATGCGGGAGCCCGGGCGGGAGCTGAGGTCCTGCCTCTTCCCAGCAACACCACGGCAAAGCAAAACCAAAGCATCTCAGTGCTACCCTCGTTAACACTCAAGTGTCTATCGGCTGCCTGAGGCAATTTACTGCTGGCTCCAGTTACAAGCAATCAAACAGCAGAGCCCCCTCGAGCAGGACACAAGGGATCTGCTCTAACACGGGGATAGAAAGAGGTAAAGTTTTACGAAAGGTGGCTGTACATCGCTCGTGAAGCCAATCGCCGATCCTGCACACCAGGTGACCTTCCTTGTCATCTTCCACGCTCCTGCTGCGCTTACTGCTCTGTTGGCTTCTCTGTACGCACCGCCCCCCGCAACGGCACACGACCGGTTCCGAGCGGCGGGAATGTGGTGGCATTCAAAGGTTGGAGATGACGGTGCGTCGGGTTTTCCAGATGCCAGCATTTCATAAGGCACACAGCATATATAACGATAGGGATATTGCAAGGGACACGTCAAGACACAAACTGACTTCAAAACAGAAAAGTCATCAACAGCTACAGGTATGTAAAGAAAACTCGCTCATAGGCTATGCGGAGGGAAAATGCCCCCCTCTTCTTGGGCCACATGGTCGAGGGTGAGGTGCCTGTGGCAGGGGGTTGGAACTGCATGAGCTGAAGGTGCTTTCCAACCCAAACCAGGCTGGGAGTCTATGAGTCTCGGAAGGGAAGCAGCAGCTGGGATGCTCAGCTCCGAGGCACCACCATTCCCCAGAGAGCAGCAGATCCCAAGGATGCTGCTGGAGGCAGGGGAGGAGAAGGGCTTTGCCAGGAGAACCTCACTTTCTCCACCGGCAAACGTGATGAAGGGTACCTGGAGCTGTCGGTTTGGACAAGCTGCCCAGTAGAAGCCAGAGTAGCAGTTCTCCCTCTGAGTAGCCCTTTAGTGCCTCGGTTAACACATCACCACCTACCCAGTGTCCTGCCCTTCCTGACAGAGCCAGCTACTCACTGCCCCGAAATCCACACACCCAGCTCGGCGCAAACAGACCTGGGGCTGCAGGATGCAGCTTTAAGCCTGGGAGGACTTCAGCTGAATGAATCCCCAGGGACCACTTCATTCCAGGCATCCCCTAGAGGTACGAGGCCACGTTCCCCACTGCTACCTCCAGCTTCTACTGGAAAACCAGCCGAACATTCCTGCAGGGACCTGGGGTCCACAAAGCAAGACTCTGCCCTAATGCCTGCTCTGGTTCTATTCGGCCTTCAAAGTAACTTACAATCTCCACAGCCAAGGAAATGAATCCAAAGCTCACCATTCCCAGGCTTCTGTTTCTGTGCCCCCCATAGCTAGTCCGGAATAATGAGCTACAATCCAATCCCTAAAGGTCAACTGAAGGAGGAGAAGGGGGAGAGGACAGTGAGACAGATGTGAGGCTTCAAAGGGTTGAGATCACACCAGCCCCAAACCTGCACCCCGTTATCATCATCACACGCACACCCCAACCACACCAGAGGGTTTCCATCCTGAGCCTGGCTCTTCCTAAAAGAAGACTGAAGAAGTCAACTGGAAAGGACTAGGAGGAGGAAAGCAGAGAGCTCCTGGTCATGCAGCATCCACTGTGACTGCAGGGATCAGGACTCCCTCACTGAGCTGTCACAACACTTACAAGCAACAAACGTGTGGAAGATGGAAATGCCCCTTACAGGAGAGAAGGGGTGAGGCAGAGACCTCCCAACGCTTCCAGGGTATTCCCAGGAGCAGCCTTCCCACCCACTTTCAAATATTCCCTATTAATCCTAGGAAGGAGTGGAAAAGAGGCAACTTTCAAGCTGCTTGTATGGAAACAGGGAAAGAGGACGTGCACATCCCTGGAAGGCTGAAGCCTTTCCCCATGCCCAGTGGCACAGGGGTTAACACCACCAGGGTTACAGCCTGGGCTGATTGATCCCATCTGCTGCGGGATGCTGGCACGGAGTCAGCTGAACGTGCTCCCAGGGGAGCTGGGTACCAGTGCTGCATACCACCCCCCGAAGGGCTGCAGGGAGCACAACAGAGCCCTGGCCACATGCAAGCCCCACCAGTGCGGGTCCCTGCAGCCAGGCTGGGCCAGGGCTCCCCCTCGCTGGCCTGTCACGTGTGTGCCATCTGAAGCCTGCCCTGATCCCCTCCTGGCTGCACCGAGCACAGGGCTTGGGTTCCTCACGTATTCAGGCTACACAGGGGCTGGACTAGTGCGAAACCAAGAGCTACAAACACACCCTGCTCAACAAGACACGGGTTCTGGACTTGTACATTCCACATGGCAATGAAACACACACAGGAATGGGATCAGAGGTACTCACCCAGTGCTCCGAGCTGGAAGGAGGCAAAACAGTTAAAACCCTGAGCAATCCTCAGCTCATTCTGGATGCTACTCACCGAGGAGGTACTGCTACAAGACCTGGTCCTGCGCTTCCGGCAGTGGTGCTGGTACTTCCTGGCACGGTGCTGCTCCCGGCCTCTGGAACGCCACCAGTTCCGCGTGCGGGTCGAGTAATAATCCTCTCCAAAGGACGGGCTTCGCTCTTCAAACCTGTAGGCATCGCTGTCCCGCCTGCACCGCCGGTGGTACTGCATCCTGTCGTGGCTGCGGCACAAGCAAGAACGGCTTTGTGAGCCTGGAAAAGACACGGTCCCGATGGAACCAAGTGGCCCTGGTGACAGGGACACAACAGGAGGGTCCCCGCTCCAAACACCCCTCTGCTGCGGCTCAGGTGCTGCCCACTGCTCAGGTGGTTTGAAGAGGACGTGGTGTGGTGGTAAGGGGATGGGGGGGAAAGCACCCACTTTGAGCTGGATCCGAGCTGCCTGCCTCACGTGAGCCGCCTCTGCCAGCACACACAGGCGCTGGGTAACAGCCCCCAGGAGCATCCCTCATTAGTTCTTAACCAAAGGAGGACTGAAGCCAGCAGTGATGCTGCAGTCACTGCCCCAGGGGGACTGGAGGCCCCAAGCCACCAAGCACACACACCCGCAGGTCATGAGCAGGAGCCACAAGGAAGACTTGGTCTCCATGGTGTAGTCAAGCTCCTGCCCCACGCTCCATCAGCCAGCACCTCAGACTGGAGCTGTGCTTCTAACCTAGGTCTGATAACCCAGCTTCCACTCCAAGCCCTGTGTCACAGCGCAAGTGAGAAGCTATGGTTTAGGTAGGCAGTGTTCCCACATGGATACTCGACCTCAAACACCCCCTTGGCAAACTCCAGTGTGGACTTCAAAGATCCAGAGGAACGGAAAGAACAACCTGAAGGACTCAAGTACAGAGGAGACCAATGAGCCCGTAAGCTTAGGCTGAGGATAAAGGGGCAGGAAGGTTTTCACTAAGCCTGGGGCCATCCCAAGCTGTTCCACAACCCCCGTTCAATGGGAAGATGGAAAAGCCCATTGCGTGCATCAGGAGCGCTTCCTTCCTTCAAGTAACCCCCAAGCCAGAAATTCACCTGTAGAACATGTCAGGAAGCCAAGGATGAACCCAGCTCCCTTCTGGCTGCACCAGCTCCAGCACCATGGAGCAGCGAGGACCCAGCAGCCTGTCTCAGTCCCCATCTATTCCAGAACCCTCACTGCAGCTCCCGTTAGCAGAGCCCTTATCCAGCACCTGACTGTCCCTGTGGGAATGCTGAACAAAGAGAGGTAAAATCCAGAGCAGGACAGCTCCATTGGCAGCGCTGGATCCTTTCTGAGAGCACAGGTGAGGGAACAGCCGCTGGCTATCCCATCTGTAATCCTTGGAGGAGGAAGGGGGCTGTCGGGACAGAAAGGCTCCAATGCCCCCACAGCATCGCAACCAGGAAGCACCATCCCAGGGCAGCGTTAAAGGCAGTGCTTTGGGAAGAGCTTCAGGCTTGATGCTGCGGCCAGCATGCAGGAGGGATGCTCACAGCATTAAACCCTTTACTTCCACCGCTGGGATTTACAGGTTTAAAGCTGAGCTGCAGCCAGGGACTGAAAGCTGCTGCTGAGACAGTGCAGGGCCGGGGACCGGGATTATGGGATGGAAACCGCCTCAAGGTGCACCGGGGGAGGTTTAGATGGAGATGAGGAACAACTCCTGCCCCAAAGGGTGCTCAGGCATTGGAACTGCCCAGGGCAGTGCTGGAGTCACCGTCCCTGGGAGTGCTCACACACTGTAGCCAAGGCCCTCAGTGCCATGGGTCAGTGGTGGCCTTGGCAGCGCTGGGAACGGTTGGCCTGGATGAGCTTAAAGGGCTTTTCCAACCCGGTTGGTTCCCCACTGCCCATTCCCTGCCCTCACCTCCTGGACCGTGACCTCCTGCCGAGCTCTCTGCGAGGGGGCTCCCGCAGCCTCCCCTCGCAGCCGTCCCTGCTGCGGGACCTCTTCCTCTTCCAGCGATGGCCCGGGCAGCCCTGGGGCTGCGGGGACCGGTACCTCCTGCAGTGATGCATCTGCGGGGACAGGCGGGGTCCGGCTCAGCCCGCGCCGCCCCGGCGCCCCCAGCCCCCAGCCAGGCGGCCCGGTAGCGCCTGCGGGGGCTCCAGCCCCGGTCCCGCCTCCCCGCCGGGCTCGCACGGCGCTCCCGGGCCCCAGCCCCGCTCCCCGGCCCTCACCGCCGCTCCAGCCCCCTTCCCGCCTCCCCGCCGGGCCCGCACCGGGCCCGAGCCCCGCTCCCCGGCCCTTACCTCGTCCCCGCTCCCCGGCCCTCACCGCGGCCCCGTTACCGCGCCCCCGCTCCCCGGCCCTCACCTCCTCTCCGAGCCCCTCCGCGCCCGGCGCCTGCGGCCCGGTCCGGCCCCACCGGCCCCCAGCGCCTCCGCTTCGCTTCCGCTTCCGGCCCCGCCCCACGCCGCTACGCCCGCCCCGGGGTCGCGGTTCAGCCGGGACGGGGCCGTTGGGAACGGCGCTGCGCGGGGTGGGCGGCCCGGGCCTCGCTGTGACCCTGATCCATAGAGCCATGGAGCAATAGAGCCACAGATCCACGGAGCCACAGAGCCATAGTGCTATAGAGCTATAGATCCATAGAGCCATAGAGCTATAGATCCATAGAGCCATAGTGCTATAGATCCATAGAGCCATAGTGCTATAGATCCATAGAGCCATAGTGCCATAGATCCATAGAGCCATAGAACCATAGAGCCATAGATCCATACAGCCATAGGTCCATGGAGTCATAGAGCTATAGATCCATAGAGCCATAGATCCGTAGAGCTATAGAACCATAGAGCCATAGATCCATACAGCCATAGATCCATGGAGTCATAGAGCTATAGATCCATAGAGCCATAGATCCGTAGAGCTATAGAACCATAGAGCCATAGAGCCATAGATCCGTAGAGCTATAGAACCATAGAGCCATAGATCCATAGATCCATACAGCCATAGATCCATGGAGTCATAGAGCTATAGATCCATAGAGCCATAGATCCGTAGAGCTATAGAACCATAGAGCCATAGAGCCATAGATCCGTAGAGCTATAGAACCATAGAGCCATAGAGCCATAGATCCGTAGAGCTATAGAACCATAGAGCCATAGATGCATAGAACCATAGAGCCATACATCCATAGATCCACAGAGCCAGGGTTGGTCAGAAGGGACCTTAAAGCTCATCCAGCTCCAACCCCTGCCACAGGCAGGGACACCTTCCACTAGAGCAGGGTGCTCTAAGCCCCTGTGTCCAACCTGGCCTCTGAGCCCGCCATCTCCAGGGCTGGGGGTTGGTGCTGGTCAGCGTGGCCTCCTGAACGGCTCGGGGGGGGTATGAGTCCTTCTGGGCTGGTGTGAGCCCTAGGGATCAAAGAGGAGCCTTCCTGGGCTTCCTTCGGGAACTTGGATTTCCAGGGCTCGATGAAGGGCTCTCAGTGTTCGGAAGAGAAAAACAAGCAGTGTCCCAATAGGATGCTCCAGTCTGCGCTGAGCTCCCCCCAGGGCCTTGTTAAGGAATCCAGGCTGTCTGGAGAGGGGAGGGATGGAGAGAAGGAGGCTGGGAATGGGAGCTCGCCTGGAGGAGTGGCTTCCAGCCCAGACAACGGCTGCCAGCACTGGGGGTGAGCTGGGAGGGCTGCAGCATGGCCACCACGGGGGTACAGAGCCTATGGGGCTGGGGAGGAGGCTGGGGCTGTGATGTGGGTCCCTTTGGGTGCGAGGATGCAGCATAGCAGTGACAGGGCTGGGAGGGCCGTGGGGATGTCCCACACCTCGGGGTGAGGTTGGGGCGGCTGCTTTGGGGCCCCCCCTCACCTGAGACCATGTCCCTGAGCACCCCAGAGCCAGGGGAGACTTCCCACTGCTATCCCAGCACCATCCTGCCTCCAGTCGTGGTGCTGCTGTGGATAAATCCCATGCACGAAAGGTGTCTGCTCCCTGCCTTTACCAGAACCCATCATAACTGCTTCATGCATCCGGCTTTAAGAGCTTTAAGGGCAAGGACTCATGTCCTTTGGCTGCCTCAGCTGAGCTCCAGTGAGGAAAAGCTGGAGCTGGGAAAAGCCAAACCCACCCGTAGGGAGGAATCCTGGGAGAAAGGCTCTGCCGAGGCCTGTCTGCAGCCTGGAGAGGCTGGGAGCAGAGCCCAGGCAAGGCAAGAGGATAACGGGGATGCTCGGGACTGTGAGGAGGGAGGTTCCCAGGCAGTGATGGTACCCACCACCCCAGAACTGCACCACACCAGGCTGATAGCCCAGTTAGAATCATAGAATAGTAAGGGTTGGAAAGGACCTTAAGATCATTGAGTTCCAACCCCCCTGCCATGGGCTGGGACACCTCCCACTAAACCATGCCATCCAAGGCTATGCCCAGTCTGGCCTTGAACACTGCCAGCGATGGAGCATTCACAACTTCCCTGGGCAACCCATTCCAGTGCCTCACCACCCTTACAGTAAAGAATTTCTTCCTCATATCCAATCTAAACTTCCCCTGTTTAAGTTTGAACCTGTTACCCCTTGTCCTCTCACTACAGTCCCTAATGAAGAGTCCCTATAGGCCCCCTTCAGACACTGAAAGGCTGCTATGAGGTCTCCACGCAGCCTTCTCTTCTCCAGGCTGAACAGCCCCAACTTTCTCAGCCTATCTTCATACGAGAGGTGCTCCAGTCCCCTGATCATCCTCGTGGCCCTCCTCTGCACTTGTTCCAACAGTTCCATGTCCTTTTTATGTTGAGGACACCAGAACTGCACAAATACTCCAAACCAGGAGCACAAAGCCCTGCAAAGACCCAAACCTCCTCCAGCCCACAGGAACACTTCCCTGGCATGAAGAAAGGGGCTGGGAAACGCTGAAATCCTCTTGGAGTGAGGCCCCTTGGGACAGAGGAGACGCGCAGTGTGAAGAGGTAGAAGTTTATTGGAATATAAACATTCAGATAACCTGTAAGATAGAAAAAACCCAACAACAACATATACAGACACGTGTTGGAAGGAGACGTTGAGGTATTTATCCACCGCCTAGGCTATCACACCTTTATTTAGTTATCTTCTTCTTAAATAGCTAAGAAAACTAGTAGCAAGGCTGCTGCAGCTGCTTGGAGAACCGGTGTTCCGATGTGAATCCCTATGGAGCACGCCCACAGGCACGGGGCGTTCACATTCACTTTGGGAGCAGAGCAGCCTCCCCCTCACCTCTTCCCCCTTTCCCAGCTCAACCAGATGCTGGGAGCTGCCGGAGGAGGAGAAGCAGGTTTGGTTCTGTGGTTTCTGTGTTGGACATTGAACCCAGCTGGTGACTCCCCCTCTGCAGCAGCAGCATCGGAGGCTGCGTGGGGCCTCTCTGGTTTTGGTGTATGAGTTTTGTCTGCTCGCTGCAAAACCCTGGCTGGTCTGGAGCTGGAGAGAGCCTTCAGCAAAGCAGAGCGCTTCACCCGAGGAGCAGGCCTACCCGCAGCATCAAAACCCTGAGAACTCGACAATCGAACACGGGCGAGTAAAATGAAGGGCATCCGGAGCGAGGAGGGAGCCCCCATCCTCACTCGGCATTCCCTGGCTCCTCTGCCCCATCCCTGCTGCTGGGTTCCGTAACCCTGGCCCCAAAGCCTGGCACCTCAGTAGATCTGGAGCTCAGCAAAACAAGGGTTAAGCCAGTGTTAAAGCCGGGCTTAGGGGAAGGGTTACTCTTCACAGTCTGAGGGGTCCATCCTCATCACCGTGTGCTGAGGAAGGACCAGTTTATTGTCGCAGCTTATTTTTTACTGAGGTATCTGTTACGCATCCCGACTTGCTTCTTTCCCTGAATCGGATACAAAACAATCTGTTAGTCCCTGTCTAGTTCCAGTCTAGTTGTGTAAAGCTTATAAACATTAATACTCTAGTAGTGTCAGAGCTGTTTGAGCAGTTCAGTGATTCGAGTGCCTTTCTGTGCAAGAACACACAATGTTAGCATGTGATACATAAGCAAAACCACCCATTACTAAATCTCTGCTCCCCAGGACCAGAGAAGAAAGCATAAGGAAAAGCAAAAAAGTGCCCCAGTCCCACTCAGAGGAACGAACCCCCACCCCTAAAGAAAAACCAAAACCGAATAAAAAAGGGAAAACCCCAACAATCTGAATGAGCCCCAGAGGCTGGAAAATCCTCTCCGAGGAGGAAACGTGGTGGGGGCCTCGTGGGATCTGCCAAGCAGCCGCCCCACAGCCAGTGAGCAGCTCGGCTTCCCCATGCCCAGCTGAGAACTGGGGTACCTGGGAGCAGCATCTCTCTCAGGACACGTGCATCCTCCTCTTCCTCCTCAAGTCCCCAGGATGGCAGGCAGCAGGGTCAATCAGCCCCTGGTATCTCAGCTGGCCATTAGAGAGTGTAAGAGCCTCTTGCAACACAGAGGTGCTGCCCGAGGCTTACCCAAGCCTGAGCATGAGTACTCGAGGCCAGAGCAGCAGCACAGCCAAGGAGCGCTGGGGGATTATGACGGAGCAGCTGACATTTGAGACTTTAAAGGATTATTCATTCATTTCTGCATACATGTTTAAGCCCAATCCTCCTGCTGCTGACAAGGCTGCTCTTGGCTCCGTGCTTTTTAAAGCCATGGCTTTTCAGTAGTATAAAGCAAAGAGCTTCTGGGAGCACAGGGCTTCTTCCCAAAGGCTGCCCAGTGGGGCTTAGTCTTGTAGGGCAGACACAAGTAGCTCTATGTGGTATAAAGTGGTGGCTGGGTGCAGCACCACAAGACTGAGCTGTGCTGCCAGGGACCAGAAACCGTGTCTGTGTCACATAACGTGTCACCTAGAGCAGAGCTGGCACCTCCGGGCTGCCCTAAGCACCTCTGCCAAAGGCAAGCACAGATGCTGGAGCCTCAAAAAGGCACCAGGAGCTTGGAGACAGCCTCGTGTCCAACAGGAAGGACAGCTCTTTTCAGGAAGGGGTCGCTCCTGCCTGCTTCTCCTACCTCTACCTGTCCTCCTGGGCCATGCACGTGTCCTGGGGCAATGCTGCTCAGCTTGGCCCCCGTTGCCTGAAGGCCGGGGAAGTCACTGCTCCTTTGCTCAGCCTTTCTCTTTGTCTTTTGCCAAACTTTGTCTTTGGTGATAGAGTTAAAAGGAAACAATAAAACACAATGTCTGCACAACCACATATAAAACCAAGCGATAAGATATGCCCAGACTTCCTGAAGAGGCTCAAACCCAACCGGCCCCAAACAAACAAACAAAAACCCCCAACAACAAGTACATATCTGAGGTATTTCATCTGCTCAACAAAACCTGACTCAGGTCTGGAGGATGGGAAGGACGTCACCAGGGCAGGATGGTGCTTGCACCCCATCTCCAGGCTGGGGAAAGCATGGGTGGGAAAGGCCAAAGAAGAAGAGGGACAGGATGAGACCACCTGAGCTCATGGGGTCACTAAGGAGAGCCAGGGCCAGCCTCTGATTGCTGGCAGCTGGAGGTTTGAGGGGAACAAGGGCAAGGAAGGGCTTGATTTCCCTTCCTCTGCTTCCACCCAGCAGAGCAAAAAGTCTCAGCTCAACTGAGAGCTGCTTGCTTTTTGCTCACGTGCAATTTGAAGGGGCCTGGGCTTGTTCAGAGACCAACAAGAAGACGTGTGCGATGTCACCCACGATGCCTGCACACACCCCACAGACCTGCTGAATTACATCAACGCATCACCCTCTGTTGTCCTGGTGCCCAGATGTGGACAGCTTCTTCCAGGGGCTACTGAAAGACACCTTATGAGAAGGAAGTCACCCTGGGAAGCCTCCATCAAGCTAAGGCTGTGTCAAGGGGCAGAGGATCAAAACACCAAGCCACAAGCAGTCCAGGGTGAATGTCAGTGGGATGAGTTCCTCAAGGGGAGAGACAGACAAGGTGAAGGGCATTTAAAACTCAGCTGAAAGCCTGAAGGCAACAGGAGTGATGAGGCCAGCACCAGCCAGGAGGATGAAGTAGCTGATGGAATGGTTTTTAATGTGTCTATGGGTGAAATGTAGCAGTGAGAAGGTCCCTCTCCTCTTGCCAAGGCTTCAAAGAAGGGGAAGGTAGGAGGCTCCTAAGCCAAGAGCACGTGTTCAACATACGAACACCAGATCACAGCAGAGCCTGAACAGGAAAAGCGAGGAGGATTTTGGCCTTCTGCAGCACAAGCCACATGAGGACGGGGTCTCAGGATTGTCAATACACGGAGCTGTGTTGTGGGAAGAGCCCAGTGGCTGCTGGTTCGAGGAGAACCAAGTTTCCCTGCCCCATCTCCAGCTCTTTCCACCTGCCTTGATGACGTCTTGGCCATCTCTCACCCATCCTGCAGCTCCTAGAGATGATCCCTGATTGGAAAACGCCAGGCATGCCCCCCCCTTCCCTCCATGTCCCACCCCAACAGGAACACAGCAAACCCTGGGAGGAGGAAGAAAACAAAAAGCAAAAGGGAGGAAAGAAAGGGGAGAACGAAGAATAAAGGCTGGACAAACAGACGATGAGGAAAAACTTGCTGGCACGGAAAGGTTTCAGCATCATCATCATCATCATCTTGCTGTTGGCCAAGCCCAAAACCAGGTTCCTTGAGATGAGGTAAATCTGTGCGACTCCTTCCTGGCTTGCTCCCTGTGGAGGGCAGGGAGGAAGCTGGAGGCCAGTGTGAGACAGGAGGCTGGGCCTTCCATCAGAGAGACCAGCTGGTGGAGGGCTCCGTGCCAGGGGTTCCCCGCGATGAGGTAGGGCTGGGAGAGCAGTGGGAGCTGCTGCTGCTGCTGCACGAGCTTTGGGTGCTGGAGCCTGCAATGAGGTGGACAACGGGCTTCTGGGCAAAGAGCACTCCTGCAAGGCAGGGAAAGGAAGGGTTAGTGGGACTGCGGGTGGCATGGCTGAGGGGACAGTGCAAAGGTTATCCCTCCAACCCCAAACAGCCCAACAGAGAGGCTCGGTGCAAAACCACGCAGGCCTGCGGCATCAATGGTCACTAGGATGCAGGGAGGGATCCCCTGGGACTTGCTCCGGCAGGCTCGTGCTTACAGAAGGCAAAGATCTCAAATGGTTTCAACACCTCTGGAGGAGAAGCAGCTTTGATCGTGCTGCAGCACCAGGCCTCCTACCTTGGCTCTGTCACCTCTGTGACCTGCAGACATGAACGGCTTGAGCAGAGCATGAGGGGGACAATTCCCACTTCCCAGAGATGCGTGAGGTAAACCTGAGCAAAGCCACCCCTCAGGAGAAGAGGGATAATGCTCCTTCCCATGAACGTCCCTTCCTTTAGATGTTTAACACAACCACTACCATAAGGAAAGGGCATTCATCCCTAGGACCAAAGGCAAGAGAAACCACCTCCTGCTGAGCTCTCCAAGCTGGGCAAGTTGTGCCTGCTTTCCTTTGGCAAAGGCCAGCTCGTGACCATGCCACCCTCTCCCTGTGCCACCAGCCTGGCTCTGACCAGGTTCTTTCTCACCAGCGTAAGTTGTGCCGTTGATCTCCACTGACATGTTGATGCTCCCAATGCCATTAGGTGACAGGTTCAGTGCCGCTGCTGCCGCTGACTCTGCTTTGTCTTCTTTCAAGAAGGAAGAGGTGAGGGTTAGAGAGAAGCTGCCGTGTTCCCTGCACTCCCAGGGTGATCAAAGGTGGACACAACCCCCCCTGTGTCTCCTCTCCCCACACAATGTATTACAAGTCTACAAAGGTGGTTAAGTGCTTCAGTATGAACTAAACCCATTGGCATTCACAAACCTCTCCCTGACTCAGTCTGGAAGCCAAATTAACATCCCCCTCCGAAGCAGCAGCACAGAGACAAGGCTGGATGCCATCAGCTGCACGGTGGCTGTGCGGAGCCCCTGCGCAGGACTTAGGCTGCAGCAGCCCCAGTGGCCACTGGAGGGAGGGGACTATCCACAGTGCCAAGGACTGGAAGCTGGGAACACTCTGCTTCCCTGCCCATAGAGTGGCAGTGTGGGTTTTCTGCATCCCTGGAGAGTCCTTTCTAAGCTGTGACAGGCTCCAAAACACCTCTCCAAGCGAAGTGTTGTTTCTATGTTGTCATTGGGAAGGTCAGACTTGCCTGCAGGCAGCTAAGAAAGGTGGGAAGAGGCTCACTGAATCCTGAGGGCTCAGCCTGTGGAGACCAAAATCATTCCCAGCATTTTGATGTAGAAAGTTAAGGGGGGAGAGAACAAAACCAAAGTGAGATGAGAGGGACTGCACATCACTTGATCAAATTTGAATTCCCTTGCTCTCACTGGTTTCATCCTTTGTTTGGATGTGAATGTGAAATTGAGGTGACTGTCAAGCTGATGTGAATTCCAAATCCCATTTAACTCCACAGCAACCTGCTGCTGCTTCCAAGAGGAACCTGCCCTGACCCTCTCTGCTGCATATACTTCTGGAAAAGTGTCCCTAGACAGCATTTACCAGCATTGCTAGCAAAGCCCTTGAGAACGCTTCCCCTTCTTTAAGCCATGCCAAACTTGCCTGGCCTTGTGCCTACATCCAAATGTACAATTAATAGTGGGGCTGAGACCTTTAATTTCAATGGATCAAAAGGTTTGGAGGAAGCAGCTGCTGGGCCCGACAGTTGTGGAGGCTTTGCCTGGGCAGTGAAGTGCAGCCCCGGGGACAGGTAAAGGAGCCAGGGCACTTAATCAGCTTTTGAAGCCACCATCTAAGAGTATCGATCCTGACAACGTGACCTTTCCAGGGCGACTCCCCTTCTCCAAAGCATTTCAGGAGTGCATTTCTCAGGCCATGAATGCTGCTCATGGGTGACCTTCTAACCCAGCCTTGCCAGGAGTTCTCTGCCTGGAGGCTGTGGAGGGCTGCAGCAGATGTTGGTAGCAACCACCTGACTTGGAAAAAGCCACTGGGCCCCCTGCAGATACACAGGTCTTTGTGGCCTCCTCATCACACCTAACAAAGGATTCTTGAAAGCTGGATAGCCTGCTACCCACACGGACAGAGTTGGTACCTGCATGATTGATTCAAAGGGTTCCTGAGCAGGAAAGCAGAGAAAATCATTCCTTGCAGCACAGTGCTGGTTTGAGACTCAGAGCAGGGCAGGGAAGAACTGAGCATCTGGCACATGATGGGCTTCCCCTCCAAAACACCGCTACCCACTGCAGAATCAGGGCTGCCTTTGGGTAGATTAAGCCGTGCTCTTGGACCTGGCATATACACCAGGTATTAAACATGACAGGGCTGGAAGTGTGGCCCAAAGCAATTTCAACTGACCCATGTGCTTCCCATGAAGGAAGGAGCATCCTTACAGCACAAAACAGCACTACAAGGACAACTGAGCTAGCATCAGCTGAAACCAGTCTTAGAACCATAGAATTAGCTAGGTTGGGAAAGACCTTTAAGATCATCGAATCCAACCATTACCCCAGCACTGCCCAGACCACCACTAACCCATGGCACACATCCAAGTTCTGTGGAGATGTAACAGCTTGAGTCCTGCAGCAACCTCACTGTGCCCAGCACAGGAGATCATAAGCACAGAGTAATGGTCTTGTGGTGTGGTTCTATCACCTTAGATGCAGAGCTTTCTGAAGCTAGGGTGCTTCTGCATCCAGGCTGGAGTCAGGTGATGCTGGATTCCACATCAATAAGTAAAACCTACAGCTTTGCTGTTATGCTCCATTTTAACAGCTCCTTGACAGTGACCCCTGCCTGGTACCCAGAGAGATAACCAAACTTGTGTGCAAAGAGGTGTCTGGCATCCAGGATCAGGAGCAGTTCCTTCCCTGTTGTAGCCTGCAAAGGCATTTTGTGCATGCGGAGGTGCTGCTTACCCTTGCCATTGATTTTGATCTTCATGGGGATCTGCCGCGCCATGCTGAAGAGGTTGCGCTGAAGAGCCTGCTGCACAAGCCGCTGCTCCTCCTCGCTCATCCGGGACACCTTCTTCCCTGGAGGCTCTCCCGACTCCAGCCTCTCCCTCAGCTGCTCCAGGGTGGCTGTTCTTGCTGCCACAGTTGCCTGCTGGCTAGCCAAGGTCACTGGCACAGCAATACGATTTGGCATAGACACAGTCAAGGGCACACCATCACCTAGGAAAGGGAATCATAGAATGGTTTGGGTTGGAAAGGACCTTAAGATCATACAGTCACAACCCCCTGCCATGGGCAGGGACATCTCACAACAGACCATGTCTCCCATGGCCCTGTCCAACCTGGCCTTGAACACTGTCAGCGATGAAGCATTTACCACTTCTCTGGGCACCCTGTGCCAGTGCTTCACCACCCTCACAGGAAAGAACTTCTGCCTTAGATCTAACCTGAACTTGCCCTGTTTCACAGTTTGAACCCATCACCCCTTGTCCTATCACTACAGTCCCTAATGAAGAGTCCCTTGCCAGCATCCTTGTAGCCCCCTTCAGACACTGGAAGCTGCTCTGAGGTCTCCACGCAGCTTCTCTTCCCCAGGCTGAACAGCCCCAATGTTCTCAGCCTTAGTCCTTCCCACAGCCCTTCCTAAAGCAAGGTTTAAACCACAGGCAAACCCTAAGCCATTAAAGTCCCACTATCCTCAAGTTCAAAGTCCTCTGGGTGGGTAAGGCAGGAAACAACCATGTTTCAGTGCCAGCACCTTGTAACTCGGCCCCCTCTTTGCTGTGGAAGTCACTGACCTTTCCTGACGGCTGCTGCTGGAGACACCCGAGGGTTGCTGGTCCCGCTGCCCGGCGCCACGCCGATGATGGGGAAGCGGATTTTAGGAGGAGACAGGAGGGAAGGAGGCCCCGTGGTGGTGGGGGAGTAGCTGAACAGAGAGGAGCTGTAGCTGGGCCGCCTGCCTTCCCGCCTGTTGCCATCGATTGCAGCCTGAAGCTCAGCAGGAGAACTGAGAGATTTCTTCTCGCATTCGTAGGCATAGAGGTACTTCATGTACCTGTGGAGAGGGGAGCACAGGGGAACTCAATAGCACATGGAATTATTCAGGAAGGCTTTCAGACTGAGGTCCTCCACAGATCTGGAGTCTTTGTGTGCATATCACCACCACTGCCATGCTTGTTTTGATAAGGAATGAGCAGGGTGGGTGTGGAGCACAGCTCAACACAACTGAATTTACTCAATGTCTGTAGGAATGCACCTACTTACAAACTACTACACCCACAAGGGCAGAAAAGAATCATCCAGAATTTCTTTACAACTGAGATACCATCTGAACTGACAAGAACGAAGGTCTTGGGCCAAAACATTTAACACAAAGAGGGAAGTTTGAGGAACTTCCCTTGCCATTTGTACTGGGCAGCACCAAACCTCACTGCCCCCACCGAACTCCAGCACACACATTTGGAGAACAGCCTGTTTGTACCAAAGGCTGCAGGAATGGCAACAGAGGCTCTAATAACTTCCAAGAAAACAGAGTTTGCACAAGGGCTGGGGTGGGTTCCCAAAGCCTGGACTTCCATGCTCAGGTCACTAAAGCAGAGCTTCACCCTGTGATTTCACAATGGGCTTACTTTCACCATTCTTCTTCCTCTCCTTATTCTACTTCTTTTTGCCTCCTCAATGTGAAGTATTACAGGTCAGAAAGCAATGCCCACAGTAAGTAGGTGCTAAATCCAAGTTTCCACATGGCAGTAGTGGTAACAGACATGAAATGATCAAGTTCATACTTGATGCCTACAGCTCAGGAGGCCTCTCCCTTTCCTCCCCTTCCTGTGTCAGTGCTCCCTTCAGAGACACAGCCCCGAGGAGATTAAGTTCAGTTGAGGCAGGGAAGGCACAGGGTAGAATTAAACCTTCAACATCTCCACGCCAGTCCCTGCTCTGCCCTCCCCAATCCCCACTGGGTGTTCACATCCATGCTGTTGGACCTTCAGGACTCACTGGGTTCGAAGCGTGAAGGCGGCACTGGTGATGGAGGTGGGCAAATTAAGGCCTTTGGTGATCTCTCGCCAGATCTTCTTGTTGATGATTTCCACCAGCCCTCCCTTCTCAGTCACCAGCTTATAGAGCATGTAGAGATCCAGGATCTGCTTTGCCATGATGGGGATCCGATTGATGGGAGTTCCTGCAGGGAAACAGAGGGGAAGGAAGCACGGAGTCAAGAGAGAAAATGAGGCCAAGAAAAGCAGCAGGTTGGAGCTATCGATCTTCTTCCTAATAGGAAATTGAGGCAACTGTATTTGTAGCCTGACTTGAGGCCTCTTGATGGGCGAGTAAATGAGGCAGAGAAGTGTAGCTCCATGGCACGTCCTTTCCATGACAAATCCTTTCCTGCAGGCAAAAGCAATTATGGGACAAATAATAACTGCAGCTAAGAGCAACTTCTAAAATAGAAAGAAGGGAAGTGGGGACTATTCAATCATGGGGGTGAGGGAGCAGCACAGAGGAATGGTGTTTTATGAGCTCCCAGGGCAATCTCAGATACAAATCTGCATTGCTCATGCTCAGGAAGGGGCTGAGCAGCTACTCGTGCGTTGGAATTCAACTCCCTCACTTCCCAGGATTTGCTATCCTGTATCCAGATGTGCACCATGGCATAACCCTGGAGTTCTGCAACCCAACTACTGCTGGAGCAGTGATTCCTTGTGAGAAAACTGGAGCAATCATGGGGATGGTGGAGGTGAGCACATGAGCAGGGGAAGGGAGCATCACGCATGGGTGGAGGCAGGGAGAAGCACCAGGCATCCAAGTGCTTTTTAGAGTCCAGAACAAGGACCTGCTCTATCCTCATGAGGATAAACAAGATAGGAAGGGAAATAACTTCATCCTTGTGGTTCAATTTTGTCATCTTGGGGGTTAAGAGAGGTAAGAAAATGTGATTTTTAAGCTGATAGGGCCCTTTTAGCAGCACCTTCAAGCACGAAAGATGCAGGGTTTGAAAAGGTCGAACTAATGAGATGGAGGTAAGGAGAGGAAGAGGGGGGGAAACTGCTGATGTAGCAAACCTTTTCTTCTGCATAGGAAATGCTGTCCTGGATCAAAGAGCCATCCATCTGAGGCCAGTATCCTGCCTACCACAATGCTCAGCACCAGCCTTTACAGGAAAGCCTGGGAAGTGCCGTAATGGACAATTATGGAATCCCCAACCCACAGGGGAGACTTCTGCCACTGCTCAGCAGCCAGCGACTCGGTTAATGCCCTGAAGCAGAGCAGTTTATGGCCCTTATAAATGGGGTTTATTCTGTTGACTGAAAAGGAGCTCAGCTCGGCTCTGCAGATGTCCTCATTATACATGGAAGTGTAATTTTTCCCCCCTTCTCCTTTCTTTTTGAAGCCTGTTATGCATTAGCTCATGGTACCAATTCCCACTGGTTAACGGGATGCTGGGCAGGAAAAAGAAACTTCTCCAGCTTTAAAAGAGCTGCCTTCAATTTCACCAAGTCACTCACCCTTAAGCTGCAAGAAGACATTAAGAACAACCTGATGGGGCTTGGTCTGCACGCTGTCATTTTATGTCTTTCTTATCCTCTTTTCCTTGCCTTGTCTAAACAACCCTTTCCTTATCCAAAACAGAAGTCCACAAAGCAGTAATTCCACGAAGTGCATCAGATCCTCTTCCTGCATTTCAGAGATGACAGTTCCCTCCAGGAACTGAGATGCTGGAACTGGATGAGCTTTAATGTCCTTTCCAACCCACACCATCCTATGACTCTAGGATTCCCAAACTCCCTGCAGCTCTCCCAGCTGTGCCATTCCAGGACCTGGCTCTTCCCAAAAGGAATAACCCTCAGCCACCATTTTGTCTCGGTGTGCTATTGCAGGGCTCCGGAGCACACTGAGCACCATTCCAGCCATGCCGAGGGCTGGGAGCGCTCATGTTACCAGCCTGGAGGTATCATTCATCAGCTGAGCCCAGGAACCAGAGTCACACCCAGGCACTGCAAGTGAGAAGCAGGGAAATGCTTCCCTCGAGGTCCCCAGGAAGGGCCAGGGGTAGGTTCTCCCCCCCTGAAACGCCCCTTCCTTGATGGCTCAGCATTCCCGCCCCAGCAGCACAGAAAGCCAGGGTGTCCCAGGCGGCACCTTGCTTCACTGAAGCAGGATCAAGACTCTCTCCCCCACTCCTCCAGCAACCCCCATGCTGCTCAAAGCCACCCACTTCCCCCCAATCCAATTTAGGGAATAGCATTAACTTGCCCAGAAGGGACTTTCATCCAGCTCTCCTTGGACAGTGACCAGATGGAGAGTGAAAGGGAAGGGTCACGGGTAAGGCTCCTCAGGCAAAAAAGCTGCTAATACAGGACTAGAAGGAAATAATCTGCTTTGTAATACCCTGCATTTTGCCTAAGCGCAGTTGTACCCTTGCCTATGTTCCCCCATCTCAGCAGTTGAAAAGGTACACAAGGATACTTCTCCAAATGCTCCTGTGAAAGGCACAAACACCATCTACACCAGTGGGAAATAAAGGCTTAAACGTGTTTCTGCTCCTAGCTGGAGCAGGAACAGCAATCAGCTCTGCCCTCACCGCCTCACGTTACTACCCCTTTGACACCTTCCCTTCCTGAAGCTTGCTTTTAAACAGGCCCCACAGACCAAAGTGCCCTGAAATGTCATTAATAGCTTTATAAACTAAGCTGAAACCTTGAGCACCCCCCGAGCCCATAAAGTTCCTTTATGCAGGCTGAAAAGCTTTACAACAGGGAGCAAACTACTTCCATCCCTCTACTACTTGAGCAAGGAGCTGGAATTGTTTTCCTCCTGTGTTTTCTCATAGCCCCACACCAAGTAACATCTCCCTGAGCTGGGTTTTGGGCCTTGTACTTTTCAGAGCAAGGTGGAAATGGGCATGTTCCATAGGACCTGAGTGCTGAAGAGCGGAGAAGCACAGGAAAGCTGCTTCCATTCCCTTCTCCACCCCCAATCCCTGGCTGAGGAAAGGCAAAGCGATAAAGTCTTTATTGGAAACCCCCAGTGCTCCAACAGGAAAGGCTGAAAAACGAGTATCATGGGAGGACTGGATGCTGAAGCCGAGTGGATCCTTTCACAGGCGGCTGCAAGGCTTGTCAGGGGCCATGATGGATTACTGTCATCTGGCAGCATCAGGATTAATGATGTGGAGGTCAGAGGGGAGAATTCCAGAGGGAAAGGTCAGCAGCCGGGGGCACAGTGTAAGACTTGTTGCCTTTTGATGGCAAACTCATTTTACTGTACTTCCAAGGCTCTCTATTCTGCCAGCTCTCAAATGCTGTACTTACTGTGCTTGCAAAGAGCTAAAGCCTAACTCAGGAAGAGGGTGAGGAGGATGACTGGCTCCTCTCCTGGTTTTCCTGGTCTCTTCCTTTAGTACAACCCCAGCTACATAAGCACAGGCCATTCCTATAAGGAATCAGCCAAGGGGGGGGGGTCACAAGAAGTCTGTTTCCACTGGAAAAGGGATGATTCACAGTTGAGGAGCATGGGAGACCTCAGAAAGACAAACTCGAGGGAAACTCTGGAAGGAGAAGGAAGAAGCACCCCATTGCCCATAGTTTTCCAAAGGGAAATACAGCTCTTACTGCAATAGCAGATTCTGGAGAAAGGAGTTTTCCTGGAGGAAGCCTGACTGTAGCTATAAACTTCTCTATCCTTCCAGGGAATAAGCAGCCCTCTCTGCCAGGCTGCTTTACCCCGTTCAAGAGCCTCTTGTTTCAGGCAGATGTTAACAGAAGGCTTCTAGAGATAGGCTTCAATGTCCCCTATGTCCCCGGTGCTGGAGAGGAGCAACTGTTTGATTTCCCTCCTTCAAGATCTATTTAAGACGGGCCTGAGGAAGCTGTAAGCCCAGCTAATCTCTAAGGACTGTTTCTACACCTCTTGGCAATGAACCAGGCGCACTGGCTGAGCCATTGCAACAGGCTCTGCTCCCCAGCCACTGGCTTAGGGCTGGGGCTCAGCTTTCCATTGCTTGAAAGGGAACTAAGGTTTGGACCGAGGTCTTCCTCACCCACCCAAGCATGCTGCCAAAGTTGGGTTTTCTTCCTCCTCTTCATCCTCTCTAAGCCAGACTTCAGCGTGAGGTCTAAATCTGAAGGTGTAAACTGCTGCTAAACAACAAAAAACTGCTCCTATGACACTGTTCTTAGCCAAATTATAGAAGGTGATTGATGAACATGAAAATGCAAGTCCCCTACAAGGGCCACTCTGTGCTCTGCTCCCCTCATGCTGAGCCATGCCCACTGCAGGGAGTTCCCCGCATCAAGCAGCCTAAGCCATGACTTGTCTTGCACTCAAGAGACAAAGAGCAGTTAATTATACCCAGCCCGGAGCAGTACTTTTCCAACCACCTCTCTTTTTCCCCCCCTCTCCAATTTACTTTCAGAAGTGGCCATTTTTTTAGTAAGGAACAAAGGAAGGGGAGAATTCCAAACATTTATTCTGCAGAGCCACATTCACATTGCAATAAAGCACGCTCTGGAGTGAAAAGCAGGCAGAGGGGGCATTTTGAAGCCACAACCTGTCCAGGTAAGGAAAGAGCTGCTCTTCCCACCTTTCACTCTAAGGATGTTCAGAAGAGAAGCAGTATCAACCAGCCAAAAGGAACAACTTTTCCCCAGGAGCCTGGTGAAGGCCACAGTGATTGAAAATGTATTTGAAGCAACTCTTGACGAGATCTTCATGTTTCTTTGACAGGAGACAGTGTAATTACTTGGTAGGAATGCTCTCCCCACTCTCCCAGCCTTGACAGAGGTAAAATACAGTTCAAATGCAAGCAAATTAACTTGAACCCTGCACTATCTCAGCTCCTGGTGTGCCTGAATTCCTCTCCAAGGACAAACCCTGGCGGGCTTCATGCAGAGCTGCCTGTTCAGCCACCCCAGCTTTAGCTGTTGGGTTGACTGGATGGCAAAGTACAAAGCAAAGTCTCCAGAAGGGAAACCAGCTTTTCCCTATCCTCCTATGTGGTGCCACAGCCGATGTAATCTCTCCCTACACATGGCACTTCCCCAGCAGGCATCCTCACCTCCCAACAGGAATGTCACCACCTGATCCGCAAGCCTGCAGACCATTAGACACTCCTATCAAAGCGGGAGCCGGGCTGGAGGGTAATTAATCATGTTCTATTTGACAGGAGGCCCACTTCTTATCTGCACCCCTTGAAACACCATCAGTTGCTGCTTCCCTCCTCGATAAATGAGGCTGACAGCAGCCCCTGATCAGATTTCAGCTGCTGAACCAGAGGCAGCCGAGCTGGCATCACCTCTCTTGTGTTAGCCAAGGCTCCAGCCACATTCACCTTCCCTTAGTGGGCTCTTCTCCATCCCCAAACCAGGCATCCCACAGAGACTTCCAGCTCAGCTATAATCCAGCTGGTTGGCTGCCCAGTGTATTTGCTATTATGGATTTCGTCTGCAGATGTTCAACTGCCAACAACTGAGGTGGGTTTCCATACCTATGGCCTCTGAACCAGATAAACTCTTCTCCAGGCAAAGACAGGGACAAATACAGAAGCAAGGCAGAGAAATGAGATGGGGGCAGGATGCACGCAAACTCAACAACTGGAGCATCTTCATGCCAAATGGTTCCACCTTCTCCATCCACCTGGATATCTACAGAGTCAGCTCTTTCAGTGCTGAGGTAATTTCATTGCTCGAGGGCTGTTGAGATGTAGAGGAAGAACACCTGGACCACAAATATAGGTCCAAGAACACCCATAGAAAAGAGGAATTGCTGATATAAAGGAAGAGCTGGAGAAGACCAAGATTTGAGACACGAACATCCAGTTAGAGATGCTGGAGAAACATGGGACAATTAAACATCTCCATCTTCAGGGCAAGTGAGGAAAAACCCCACTTGGACTCCATCACTCTGTATATGCAGGAAGGAGCACGTGGTATTCAGACCTGGCAATCCTGGGAGCAGGCAGGTATCAGATGAAGACTGAAAGGTTCATGCAAAGCAACACCCCTCAGTCCTTTCAAATTCATGTGTGTACCTTGTCCAGTGCCAGCTCAGTTCAGAACAACACATTTCAGCTACTCAAACCTCCTTTGTGCTGGCTAACCTTGAAACAAACCTCCTGGAAGCCAGAACCAAGGCAACTTCTAATAGTATTTTCCCATTACAACTGCAGCTTCCAATACGATTTCTCTTTGGAGTTAAAGCAATATTCACTCTGAAGCACTAGTTTTCTGTTGCTTAAAGCCAAGGGATAGTCATTATTTGACTGAAGCTGCATATTCTCCCTGAAAATAAGCGGAATTTCCAGGCTTTTCTCAAATTAGAGAGAAAAGCTCATGCCTCAAGTCTGCAATGAATGTTTTGATGGCTGAAAAACAGAAGGGGGAGGAAGCTTGGGTTTCATGGGAAGGACCTGCTGATAACTACTTCTAAGTTACTGCAGTTTGCAAACCAGCCTAAGTAAACCCCCCCAGAACACCAACTCATGTAGCTGGTGGAGACTTCTAGTCACTGGGCACCCGTGGTTGATGAGCAAAACATTCCCTGCAAGAGCTTCCTGGATACTGCAGAACCGTACCTCAGGGCCAGGACCGGGCATTCCCAGAGGAGCTGAATTCAAGTTGCTCAGAGATCCCAAGCACTTTGCTTTGCACGTGGTTTTATCCCGCATCCCTTAGAAGTGTTTCAGTCCATGGAGTTCTCTGTTTCCTGCTCTGGGAGGCTCAAACCACTTTAAGAATACAGAGGAATGTGAAGCAGAGTGCCAGTTCCCCCTGCAACTTCAGGGAAAGCCATTCTTTCTAACAACATAAAGGTAAAACCCTACAGTATCTCACTGATTCCCACTGCTCAGCATCTGCACAAGACACCAGTCACCACTCTTCCTGAGGCTAGGCACCGCTGACCAAAGAAGAGGCCCTTTAAAGGAGGTGCAGGAGGCAGAGATGTAGCTGTGTACAAACCCAAGGCTCTGCTAGGGAAGAAGACTGCCTGGTTGATGGGGACCATCCAGAAGACACCTCTGCAGCGCCTGAAGTGAGACTTTTCCACTGCAGAACATCAGTTGCTATTCAGGGAAGCATTTGCTGTGTCTCAGCAGTAAGCAGGTAGCACGAGCAAAGGATGCTGAGAATTTATGTCTACTGATGGCTCATTTCAGGAGCTACATTGCTTAATTCAGATTCAAAAAGACCCCCAGAGAATTAAAAGAAGAACCCACCAAAATGGAATCAGTAGAAGAACAAAGTGTATTCCCTGAGCAACCATTTCATAAACACCACTTGGCTCATAGATATAGGAACCCATCAGTAGACACTTTTGTCAATACCCTGGATTTGTTGTATTTCCCCATCCAAACGTGCAGACAGAGCATCCAACAGCAGGAAAACATTAAAAGCACACGCTCTGACTTACAAAGCCCCTTCTATGTATATACACATAAAGCCCCAGAATGGTCAAGCCATCTGGGAAAACCAAGGTCAGGCAGAAACCTTGACCAGAATGAGCAGAGCTGTACAATTAGAGGCATTTTATGAGGTCTTCACAAAGGCAGTACTTCAAACGAACAAACCAGCTTCCCCTGGAAGGCAGCCTTTCCTCACACACCCGAGCACGCACTTGGATCTCTTCCCCATCAAATGAGTAATGTCTTGCACGAACACTGCTGATCCTTCCAGGGGATCAAACAGTCCCCACTCCTCCAGTGCTCAACCAACCAGCACTAGTGGGATACAACCAGCTCAGGTCCCTGAAAAGGGGTGGAAGGTATCTCTGACACCAAGCCTCAGCCCAGTAAATGAACTTGCCCATCTGGTTACATACATTGCTGTTATACAATTCTAGTAATACAAAAGATGGGGCAAACACAAGATTATCCCGAGTTATTGTAAGGGATGCAGCTCTAGCCTGGGTAAACTGCTCTGCCTGCAGCATCCTCAGTGGCAGACGGAACAAATCCAGCCTCCATGCCTGCAATGCAACCCCCTCCATAGGGCACCAGCAGAGAAGCCTCAGCCCATGGCCTTTACAACACCTGAACCACAAACCTTCCCAGAGAGCAGCTCCTCATGCAGCAAGGGGTTAAGAATACAGCTTTGGAGAACCCAGACCTCAAGCCATCAAGGCTCAATCTGTCACAAGCCCCCAGATCAGCAATGAAGATGAAGGGAAGCCACTGCTGAAGGTTTTTATCCCCACTCAGTCCAAGGAAAGACAACTTTTAGGTTAAAACTGAGGAAAAGCTGGAAAAGGGAAGGTGAAAGTGGTAATATAGCAAGTGAGCATCATCCCTGTCAAGTTGCATCAGGTCAGTCCTGTCACAGGCCTGGTTCAAAGCTAGTCCCGCACACTTAACTGCTCTCCCCTCCTCACCCCATCTGCCCCTTCAATCACAGCCATGGTGGGACCCATTCACCTAAACACATACAAGGAATAAAACATCCAACAAAGGAAGAGTTACAGCTTTCCTCTCATCTCCCTCTTCCATCATTATTGCCACTGAAGGGCCATTTTATTACTTGCAGCTGTGGTCATTCAGGGACAACCTGCTGTGCTCAGAGGCAGATGAGACCTGCACATTTGATCTGCATTAAGCCTGTTTCATGGCTTCACATTTCGAGGTACATTCCTAACAGCAGTACCAACCACCAAATCTTTTCATCCCTCCAACTACGCAGTAGCTCCTGTGAAATGGGGCATTTATCTTTCATATCAGGCTTTTTGGTGCAGCAGCAGTTAGCAATCTGTGCCCCGAATCCAGCAGCCCCAAACAAGGGAGGGGGGGGCTCCTCCTGGACAACAGCAAGAGCCCCATCTTTACACCAGCAATGTTTATTAGCAGAGCTGCTTTCCAATCCCTTCAGAAACGAGGTGCAAATGAAGCAGCTCTTCACACATAGGAGCTAAGAAACACAGCACTTTGCTCTCAGGTGCAGTACAGCTGCTGAAGAAACAGGCCAAGCTAAAAGAGCGCCCGTGCAGCAAGACACAGCAGCTCACATTCACAACAGAAGAGAAGCTGCCTCCTCTAGCTCAACATACACTGGTCAGCTCTATCAACCTGAAGATATTTAGCTCCCCAGAGTCCTTCTCCCTATTGCTTTTGGGGGGACCCAAATACACAGCAAGCCTGCCCATAATTACCCATACTCTGCAATTCAGCAAGCTTCCCAGCACAGAGGCTGGATTTGTTCTGCCACTGAGGATGCTGCAGGCAGGAGCAGTTTGCCAAGTACCCAGGCTAGAGCTGCATCCATCACTGGACAGTGAGGGCCAAACCTTTCCAGCCCCTCTGGCAGAGGACTGCCCAGTTCACATCTCTCCCCCATGGGTCCTGGCCCCTTAAGATTTCAGTTTCAGTCCATCCAGCAAGCAAGAAAACAAGGGAGTCTCCAGCAAACAAATGCACTGGAAATGCCCAGATGATTAAAAGCTCAACTCCTCCAGCAAGCAGCTGGTGACCAGCTCAGCCCCTGCATGGGCAACGTGTCAGTTATGAATAATTGAAAGGGAGTAGGAAGGGGACACTGAAGTATGAAGCAGATTTCTCTCTGGGTAACTGGAGGTTTCTATTGCTGCCAATCACACCCTGCAGATGATTGTCTTTGTCTGTCAGTCATCCCAGTCCTTACATTAACATGTGAGCTCAGGTTAACTTGGGCAGGTAAACTAATCAAGCTTGGTTATGCCTCTGCATACAAAAGCCAAAACCACCAGCACAACCCAGCTCGCATTTTTACCTGCCTTGGGCAGCACAAGCTCAAACTGCAGGAGAGGGAAAGCTCACCCAGGTCATGCCAGGGAAAACAGACATGCATATGAAGAGCAATTGGAACAGCTGCATTTTGGATCACCTTCCCTCTGCTTGTGATCTACTCATCCACAGAGCAGGACGCATCTGAAGATGCAGGGTTCAAAAGCCAACTGGAAATAAGACTCTAGCTCCAGCACAGGAACTGGATCACCTTCAAATAGATATGACTGAGGTGGCGCAGCTTTATCCTTTATTAGACTCTCAGGGAACAATACTGGTGACTAAGGCAGCCCCACTTCTAAATAAGCATGACTGGGCTTGTTTGCTCCAGCACACTCTGAAAGCATCATGCCACGAGGATGGAAAGGGTCCTTTATACATCTGCTCTTCACACCTCCCTTCAGCAGACTCTTTGGGAACAATGAAAAGGTCTATAGCACAATTGAATGCTTTCTGTCTTTGTTGAAGAGTGTCTGGCCTGGAGGGGTAAAGAAGGAGAGCACCACAAAGGATCTACCACAGATGTTCAGAGATGTCTATTTTATACAATAGCACATCTACGTACATGCTTATGATGAACAGTTCGCAATGAGAGGACTGAGCTTTCATAACTAGGGGACAAAGACTTGTGACATCCCAGCTGAGCTCCTTCACACGTGCATCACCACTCCTGCAGCCAAGAGAGATGCAAGTTGGTGACACCACAGGGAGCAATGTGAGAAACTGGGCATCTCCTCGCTCAGTTACGCAAGATGACTGAACAGAAAGCTGACACGTTGCCAATCTGCAGGAAATGTGGCTCAGTGTCTGTTTTCCCAGTTCCCAGATTGCATGCTGCTACTCCATGCAGGCTGTGAAGGCATTCACACTCAGCTTCCAAATGCCAATGAAATCGAACACGAGAAGATGTGTGATCATACCACATGAAGGGGAGACCAGAGAATTCCCAATGGTACTGGATTCCTTGGGGAACCAAGCTTCTTGGTCTCTTCAGTGCATGGACAACATGAGTATTAGGTAGGAAGATAAAGAAAAAGCATCTGTGTAATTAAGTTACAAGGCAGGTCCTTTCCTACCACACTCCTTATCTCTCAAGGCAAAGATCTCAAGTCATACCATTGCTCTTCCACCTGATCTGCAAGTTCAAGGGTTGGATGTGTTCTTTCAAGCTCAGAAGGGAAGAAGTCGCAGGCAGCAGGACCCCCTTGCCACACTGTACCCCATCAAGTTCAAACAAATGCTCACTCACCCCTCTTCTGCATGAAGATGAAGAGGTCATCCAGGAACTCTTTTCGTTCAGGGTCACTATCCAGTTCATAGAGCTGTGGGGAGGAAATAAAGATGAAGGCACAAGCCACAATGCAATAGAAAAATCAAGTAATAATACCAGCTTCTTCCAATGGGGATAGGGTGCTCGCACTGGAAGGTGAAAGCAAAACAAGGAAGGATTCCTGAGCGCTTTGGTGGCCAAGGCTGCTGTGCCAGTTAAAGGACCCTTCTTATTGGTTGCCTTGCTCAGCCCCTCAGTAACTCATCCAGGCACAGCAGAGAGCAGTGCCCCAAAGGAGTTCGATCCAGTTAACAGCACTGCTACAGAGCAGGGTTTGAAACCACCTGAAAGCAAAGGGGAGAACAAGTATTAAGGCAAGCGAGACAGAAAGATGAAACAACCCAAAGGAAGGTGACAGTGGTTCAGGGCAGCTTAGTGTCTGTACCCTTGAGGCATCAGATGGGTTAAGCTCTCTGCAGCTTCTCCCAGCCTCAGGATTCCCTCCTTTAGAGATTGTCACCTAAGTGACAAACTGATCCCTTGAAGGAGAAGAGGAAAGGAGTGAGCTTTCCTGTAACTACTAATGCCTGCAGGAAAGACTTCTCTAAAACAAGCCCCAAAGGCTTCAAAACTAGCAGAAACCAGCCTGGAAATTAGCTGCAGAAATCATTTTACCAACAGGCTTAACCACCTAAGCACTTAAAGTTCCCTAGGCAGCTATTCCAAAGGAGAAGCAGTGTGTGTTAGCATTAGCCACTGCTTTTCAGCAGGGAAAAGCATGAGTGTCATCTCACAACTGCCTCTTCCCCAGAAAGATCTAATTCTCACCTAGCAAGAATCCTGGGAGGCCACAAAGTGACAGGCTGAGAGGGCTCAAGTCCGCTCCTCACTGAGATACAGGACAGATGACAAGAGAGAAGACAACACTCTACATGAAAAGTTCAATCCCTTCTCTCATTTGCACTGCGGAAGAATCCTGCATCACTCCAGGGAATTATGTGCTGCTTGTGGAGCAGCTTAATGGAAAAGCAAAGATTCCCTGGGAAATACATATTCCAGCCTCTCTGCAGGCGCTGCTAGCTACTTGGTATTCATCCAGTCCAGGAGAAGAGGGGTTTTTTGGGCTCGTTTCCTGTGAAGCTCTGTGCTTTCTCACATCGCAGCTTGGGGAAGAGAACACAGCAGTGTGTTTGCAGAGCAATTAGCTGCCCCCTTTCAGAAAGAGCCAGCTTGGTTTCAAATGAATTCCTCCGGCTGATGTGACACATAGCTGCCACATTCAAATCCATGACCACAGTGCTAAGCAGGCTCAAGAAACAAAACACCCTTCCCTCAGCTGGAAGAAGTATTGACTAATACTATACATGCCCAAAGTCACGTTAGTAAGTCTTAGTTCAAACTACATTCCAGTGAGCAAAAGCAACAAAATGGCCCCAAAACAGCAGGTCTGTAGGCAGGACAAAGCAGTTTAGTTACAAATTCACTATAGAGGGCTCCACCGTGACCCTCTGGCACAGATTAGGGGAAACAAACCCCAAATCCCATGATCCCACTGACCTTGGCAAAGTCTCGGGAAATCTCTCTTCCTCTGCATCCATCACCTTCATCGCTCCAGGTCACGCTGCCGTTCTAAGGAGAGAGAAACAACAGGGTGTAAGGATCTGCATGGAAAGGCTTTGCAGGCAGTTCCAAACGCTTCCAAATAGGCATTTGGGGGGCAAACACACAAGCAAAAGCAGCTGCTGGCTTAGATCAAGATGACCAGAAAGAGGGGACATAGGTGCATTTGCCCCAGCACACTTCCCTGGAAAGGCTCCTACTGAAGGCAGGGGAAGTTTCCAGCTCTAAGTTTTTCCCCAAGGAATTGCATCACCAAGAAGCTGTCTTGGCACCAGGAAAAGCCATTCCAGAGGAAAGTCCTCAATCTGCTGAACCCTGTGGGAGGTGCTCTGCTGCAATGAGGTTCAGCACCTAAAGAGGTGCTCTCTGTGTCCGTCCCTTTACCAAGTGCTCATCCTAGACCCGTTAGGAAAGGTGCAGGCGTTACTCAAGCATCCTTCCTACAAGACAACACTTGGAAATGCCCTTCTGTCCTCCCCCAGCTTGCCTGCAAAACCAGCACAGGGAGATAACCCCCTTGGAAAGCTTCTTGCCCACCCAGGACATATACTCCTGGAAGCTGCTGGATGTGGATTGTCCTCATAGAAATGGAAAGCTCAGCTTTGCTGGATTAAGGTTCATTCTTCTCAGGCATTAGAGGGATTACTCTAGTTGGGCCTATTCCACTTGGTAAATCATCAGCCTGAAATGACCACCAGAAGGGGCACCTCTGGCAGTACAGCACAGGCCAGATGAATGATCCTGTGATACATTCAAGCATCATAAACTTCTTGAAGTGCTCCAGAGCCACTCAATGCAAGAGAAGAGCCAAATCCACTCAGCACAGTACCTCTGATTACCCTGATAAACACACAGCATCGTGGCACAGAAAAGCACTGAGGATAGACAGCAAGAGGTTTCAGCACGTGAATTAGAGAGGTGGTCCAATATCTGAAATTTTGGAGTCATCTGGTTGTGACATATCCATTGAATTAGAAAGATGAACAGCCCCTGTCAAGGCCAGGCAAAGCTACACTTCCCCCTTTAAACAACACTGCAGTGAGCTGCCCTAATGCCTGCTGATTTAGTTTGAGCCAGTAATTCCTGCTGGAAAGTCAATTATCCAGTGAGTCCCATCAACTGAAAGATATTTAATGGGGGATTATTGCCACTTCTGTTATGTCAGCTGTTTATTACAGCAGATCAATTCCCAGCCCTCTCTAGGAAGGGATCTGAAGCCTGGTTTGTTCACAGGAGGCTTCATCTTGGTGTCTTTTGCTAGCAGAGACAAAAACCACAGGGTTTTGCTAATTATGGTAACATCCAGCTGCTCCTCAACCCCTCCTGCCTGTTAACTGGGATCAACAAACCTGTGTGACCAGTTAGAACAGGAGGTGGTCACTTCAGAAGGCAGCAGGTATTTCCCATCCTCAACTTTACACACTCCAAAGCACAATGATTTAGAGGGAGCTGTGCCACTTTCTTCCCAAGTGGATATTTGCTTATAAACCCAGAGGGTAAAACTGCTTCTGGAGTTAAACTGGGTGCTCCAGGAAGCAAACCACTTGCTTTCATTGGGAACTTTGGTCATGCTGAGAGCTTATTCCACTACATTTGAGGAAGGGACAGGAAGAAGAGGGCTTAAAGGAGACAATTCTTTACTGCCAATGGGTTTGAACTTGCTACAATGTCAAGGAACAAAACTTTCCATGGGATTAAAGACCCTTGAGAAGTTATTTTACTTTTTCTATGTGAAGACGAGGCGTAACGGGAAAAGAATGTCAAGATTAAGGCGTGATACAGAGAATAAGCAGAACATCTACAACAACCTACTGCCATTAATACACCCTGAGATGCTTGAGGGCACAGAAGTAATGCTCCCCCACATCCCACTAGTGAAAAGGAGCTTAAAGCTTGCTGAAGCCATCAGCGTTTCACCATATGTCCAGAAAAGTGGCAGAGATGGATATAACCTGGCATGACATGGAGTGAGCCGAGGTGAGAGCCAGCAGCCAGCATTAGCATTTCCTCCTGCAGTAGCTGCAAAGGTTTAAAGCCAGTTACCACTCCCCATGTTAAGCTATCAGAGGAGATAAGGAAAGGGCTTCTCGTGCACCTCAGTGTCAACCAGCACAGGCTGGAGGTGTGAGGACAGAGCACAGGTTTGGTTTGGGTGGCAGAGTTCGCAGAGTTTCGGGCTAGTGTGAAATGTCAGCTCAGCAGCTGGGAATAAAGCCTTATTTATTCAGAGAGCAGAGTACACGCACTACAGGCGCTTCCTAGGCTCAGCTTTGATCTTGAGGGACCACTGCTCACCGAAACCTTTGGGTCCGTGCCAAGGTTACAAGTGAAGGTATCAAACATTGGCAAGGTTCGGAACAGTGACATGACCACAGCTGGAAGGAGTATATCAGTAAAGAGCCCCACAAGGCTCCTGAAGCAGCTCCTGAAGCAAGAGATGCTTCATACGCAGAATAAACTACATTTTGCACAGCAAGAGAGCTCAGCAGGAGCTTTGGCATCAAGCTTCCTTTCCATTCCTCCTAGGAAAACAAAGTTACCCTCTGCTGAGAAGCCCTCCTCTGTGTGAACAGCAGGAACCTGAGAAATCAATATATCCTCACAAGTCATTAAAAGACCTTTGTATAAGTCAGGCAATAGTAGCAGGAAGGAAAAAACACTGTTGAGAGAAGCAGGTCATTCTCTGGGGGAGTCCTGCTTCTCCCTCTGCCTGTTTGCATCACGGGAATTTGCTGATGTTTGACAAACAGCCTCTGCATTACCATCGGCAGGAATTCATCTGCTTTCCTGCAGAAGGTGGGAGAAGCCCCCTATGCACAGCCTGAGTGAGATGGCAGAGGTGTTGGGGGGGGTTGGCCACCGCCACTGCCTTCCCCCTGCAGACACCTCCATCAGAGCCCCCCCAGGGCTCCCCCTGCCCGAGAGGCTGCAGACCCGGCTTCAGAAGCAATTATATGTGGACCTATTTTAGGATTACTCCCTAGCCACCTGGAATATCTTATTAGAGGGAAGCTCAGATGTCCACAGCAATTTTGGTTTCCAATCCCACATTCAAAAGGCAGAGTTAACCCTGAGTTGTCAAGCAGACAAGAAAAGGGAGGACAAACACCTTCTTCCTTTGCCCAGCCCATTCTTTTGAGGACAAAGCCCTTTCAAACAAGCAGCCTCAGCCCCTCTCAAATGCTCCCATCTCACATGTCTGCTCCTCACAGAGACCAGGGAACTAATCAAACCCCTGTGCTCAATACGAAGTATTAAGGCAAACAGAACAACAGCGCAACATCTCCTTCTCCAGTTCTCCCTGCACAAGCTGCAGTTAGTGTGCAAGCAGGGACCCTGATGAGAAACTGGAAATGCTTCTTTTCCAGGTCATTCCCTTCTCCCCCAGGTTGATCCAGTTGTTTGAGAGGAGCTCAGCTGAAGCTCACTGAGGTTTTCTCAGACTACCAAGTTGTATTCAAATGGGAAACTGAACAGGAGAGAATCCACTGAAGCTTTCATATGTAAAAGCAAAGGGGAAACAAAACCTTCTGGTGTGAAACTCATTCTGCATCTCCTCATCATTCTGCACCTCATCACTGCATCATTCTGCACCTCCTCACTGCAGACCTGCAGTTTTGACAGAGCTTTTAGGCTAGAAACCTGCTGAAATACCCACTTAGGGCCAAGGCTGAACATTGCAATGCAAAAGAAAGCCCCTCCCCTACCCCATGGGTTAACTGAAAGCATTGAGTCAATGAAAAGGTAGAGGGGCAGCAATTTCAGGATTACCAGAGAATCCCCCAAATTCCTTTTGTGGGTTGAGTTAAGCCTTAGGAAGTGAAACAGATGCTATTAGAAAGAAAACTGTTGTACTACAAACCCCTGATAAGATCAAGACTACAGCCCTGAGCTGCAAGTTCTCAAGCATGGAGAACCAAGTTATAATTACTGCATGCACAAGCTCTGCTGCAACTGGAATAAACCTTTCCCAGTCTGACTAACAACAGCTGAATTCAATAGCTGCAAGCTTCAAAGCCTGCTTTGGAAAACCTTGGAGTGATGGCAGGAATCGCAGGGAGGATGGGGAAGGAAAGAAAAAGAATGGATTGAAGTTAACAGATTAATTGCCTGTACTTACTAAGGCCTAGCGAGTGCAGCACCAACACAGTTCTTTGCTTCCTTATTCTTAAGGAAAAGCTGGGCTCTTTGTGAATGACTCCTATTCACAAATACTCAGAGGAGTTAACTAAAACCCAAGTGACAAGAAGATTTGTTCAGGGCTATAATGGCTGTGGGAAGAGATATTCTCACTGCCACAGGAGAGTCTCAGATTTACTCTGAAGTGAGGAAACACAGTGTAAGAGGACAACACATTTGAGCACCTTCCACCTCCTGTCTCCAGCATCAGCTGGAACGTCTCTAAATTGGCACCAAGAGAAGCTGAAACTATTCCTAAGCTTAGCACCTGAAAAAAGATGCTAAAATAAGCCTTATCTTCCCCAGGATATAAACGAGCTTCTCACTCTGCTCCTTTGCATCCAGATTTAGCGCAGTCACTGCAATATTACACAGCCCTGCTGAAGCCTATGCGACTGCCTCCTGAGATGAAGAGCTGGGGGAATTCTCTGATGTCTAATACAGGTTGGTTGTAGGCTGCTGCCTCCAGTCATCACACAAGCTGTTTTCTTGGTTCTCCTTTCCCATACTTGATGTCCTAACCAAAAAGGTAACTGCTGCTCCAGTCACTGATGCTGAAGTTGTGAACACCAAGTGGGGTGCTAAGGCAGAAGCAGGCTGTCATGGGGATGAAGACTTCATCAAACCTAAGCCACGAACTGCAAGAGAAGTTCATGTCCTCACAGAAAACAACTTTCAGTAAGCGAGAAACCAACTATCTGACACGAGCTCTTCATGAAGAATTCTCTGCCCACATCATCACAAAAATACTGAGTGACCCACATATGGAATTAAAAAACCTTATGGATTGGGCCCTGGATACCTGAAATAACTTTGAGGCAAAAATGCACTGTGTGAAATGCAACTTCTTTATCCCTGGGACCTTCACCCCCACTGGATTAATGAGTATCTCCTGAGCAATACCTCAGTACCCACACCACTTGAGGCACATACTTAAAGGTTCTGGAATCTCAGCCACTCATTCCTAGACCCTAGAGCAAAAGCAAAGTAATTATTTTAAGCTGACTTATCTTAATAAACCCCATGACCTTTGTCAAAGTTTAGGGCAGGATTTTCAGGAGGAACTGGTGATTTCTGAGAATCTAACACGAAACATCCCCAAAAAGCAGACCACGAACCACTCTCCAAGTCAGACAGCTGCTTTACAGGGACTTACCTTGCTGTGTTTAAGGCGGCATTAATACCAGCTGATGCCTGAAAACCTTGCCTTCATTTTTACATTCCACCCAGGAATGCACATACTAATGAGTGTGCTGTAGTAAACAGTCTGGCAAAACTGCTCCTGGTAGTGCTGCACACCAGCCTGGAGTGGAAAAGGAGCAACACGGAGGTCCAGCCTTCCCTGCACAGCTCTCCCTGGTAACCAGAGCCATCCCCAAGCAATGTGAGAAGCCACGGGCCGAGGGCCCACACCTTCCAGCTGCTAAAAGCATCATTTTCACCCACAGAATTAAAGCCTCAGTTTCCTTCAAAGACAGGCAAAGCCTCAACACCCTCTTCCCAGGATTTGGGATGGATTTTCACGGGATTCAAGCAAGCTGAGCACACACGACCCCCCCCCCCCCCCCCAGCTCTTCTTTCAGGCTTGCAACTCCCTGACAAGCAACTGCACTCACTCCCTTGTTGTTTTGTGCTGACAAGATTCCCACCGCCCCTGTGCCATAAGCTGAGCCAGCTCTTTTGTCTGCTGCCTTGTTCTACAATTATTTACTTGGCTGTCCAGGATGGAAGAGAATGGGGCTTCATCCTGCTGGTAGATTCCACCTCTCTGCCATCTTCATGCCACATACCTTCCAGGCAGCATTAAATACACTTTCAACATACATTTTTCTCCAAGGGCATCACTTTCAGAAGCACAATCTACACTTGAAAGAAGAAATAGAAGTGACTTTTCCCCCCCTCCTTCTGCAAGCAGGAACCATTATGCATACCACAAATACTCCCAGAGCAGAGCTAGCTGGAAGCAGTGTATCCCGACTGGTTACTAGCCTCCATCTCAAGAAGAGCTAAAAGAGATGAGATGAGGAAGTATTTGGAAAACCAACTGGAGAGCAGTCTCTTCTGCATTTGATCCTGGCTTTTTCAGCCTAGCACAACCATTTTAGACAAAGGCAGAAGAAAAACCCCAGTATCTTTAAAGTAAGCCTTTGAAATACAAATGTCAAGCTGTCATGCCAGCTAGCAGCTCTTGTCTGCCCACCACATTCATTCCTACACCTCCAGCAAGCCTTACCAGCTCAGAACTGGCACACTGCAGTTAAATTTTTACTCCCTGCTATGCAGGCTGTACTGGTGAACACAAACAAGTTCATCTGCAATATTTACCCTGGCCAAGGTGAATATTCTGTACCTGCATCACTAATATTGGCCACTTCAATATGGCCTTTGGAGCGCCTTAATGACAGAGTCCACTGGTACCACTATGAATATAAGCTACGCCTTACTGGGGCTGTACTGGAAACCCAGTATTCCATCTCCAAATGTGACTTTTCCTTTTAGTTTGGCTTCCTGGGGAAGCTCTGTGCACTCTGGCTTTCAGAAGAATCATAGAATAGTCAGGGTTGGAAAGGACCTTAAGATCATCGAGTTCCAACCCCCCTGCCATGGGCAGGGACACCTCCCACTAAACCATGCCATCCAAGGCTATGTCCAACCCCACCTTGAACGCCACCAAGGATGAAGCATCCACAACCTCCCTGGGCAACCCATTCCAGGGCCCCACCACCCTCACAGTAAAGAATTTCTTCCTCATATCCAATCTAAACCTCCCCTGTTTAAGTTTAAACCCATTACCCCTTGTCCTCTCACCACAGTCCCTAATGAAGAGTCCCTCCCCAGCATCCCTATAGGCCCCCTTCAGGTACTGGAAGGCTGCTATGAGGTCTCCACACAGCCTTCTCTTCTCCAGGCTGAACAGCCCCAATTTTCTCAGCCTATCTTCATACAGGAGGTGCTCCAGTCCCCTGATCATCCTCGTGGCCCTCCTCTGCACTTGTTCTAACACTTCCATGTCCTTTTTATGTTGAGGACACCAGAACTGCACGCAATACTCCAAGTGAGGTCTCACGAGAGCATCAGACTAAGGTACAGTCTTCCACCAAAACACTTGATTACTGCTGCAATGAGCCATAGTAACTGGATCAGTGTTAGTGCACAATAGGCCAGCTGTAAACCAGCGCTTTTATCCTTATATTTTTTGCTATTCCACAATAGCTAAGACCAGATCTAGCTTGCTTAATGGTCATCTTCCAAGAACAGGGCAAATGACCTAGGAATCAAGCCTACCAATTCAGTAAGATTCCCAGGACTCTCACAAGATAAGCAAATATTGGGAAGAAACAGAAAGACATCCTGTTAGCACCAGCTGAGCTAGACATAAAACCAGCCAAAGAAGATGCTAAGCTCATTTGGGGTTATTTTGAACGTGATCCCCCTAACACCAGAGCCCTGCCTATAATTCTCTACCCAGAGACCTTGAAGAAGTTACTCCAAGCCAGTAAATACAGAAGCAACTTCTCTAGCGAGCATCCCCTGATGTATCCACCTCATGTCCCTACAACAGCTTGAGCAACTTCTTTCAACCCCGCCCCTCTTGAGAAGCACACCCAGAGAAAACATAGCAGGAGCTGGATGCCTGCTGCATCCCATGCACCAGAGCTACTTCACCAGCACGCCAAGAGTACAAATGCCATTCACCTCCTTACTTAGAGGAGTTCCTGCCACGCAGCAGTGTAGAAACACCAAAGCAGTCCTGGCTCGCATTCCTTATGGAATGGGAGAAAAACTAAAGCTTGCTGAGCTTTAGGAGTTCCTCCTCAAACCGCTGCCTGTGACAGCACGAAATGAATGATCTCTTGCATGCAACCAAGGGGAGAACCTGGCCAGAGAGCACACAGCAAGCCTTCAAACACCCATGCTCACCAGCCAGGACAAAGCAGCCCCACTTTTCTCCGCAGGGTTTGCAGGAGGTAAGGAAAACCAGCTCTGCTGTTCGTACACAGTTTCTTAGCTCAAAGAACTCTATCTGAAGCAAACCCTCTTCACACCCAGGTTAACATCTGTAGAAAAGAACAATTCAATCCTTCTTTATCTAAACTATGTAGTCCTTTAGCTCAATTCCAACACACATAAATGCTGTTTAAGTCTCTGACAGCCTACTCAAGTTAGCTCTGGAACAAAACAGCACCCAAGTGCTACATTAATCAAAACACCCACTTAGAAAAGAATCCTTAATCCTCTGGCATTTACCTACAAGCAGTAGTAATTCTTCATTCAGAGACAGAATTAACCTCCTGCCAAAACCAAGCAGTAGCAAGTTAGCACCTCTCTTCCCACACATGAAATAGAGTGGCTCTGCCTCCCCAAAGGATCAGGACATATGCTCTTCCCTGCCTGCCCACACCACAAGCCAGAAATCCAGCCAACAGCGCAGCATCCCACAGGTCTTACACAAAGGGGTTATAGATGTGAAATAACTCGAGGCATTAGCAGGCAAGTGTCTGCACCCAAAATAAATATAGCACCAGCCTGTGCCTGAATGGCAGTGCAGCAGGGAGACAGAAGATAAATGAGCCAAGGATCAAACCTCTACCTACTCACAGAGGTTCTGAGAGAGTGAGGGATCTGTACCTGTGAAGCAAATCAAGCTCTTGTGCTATCTCTTTATAGTAGAACACACCTGGAAGAACACACCAGGGCAGCATTACCCTGCACATGCCCTGCTCTCCCACTCTTTCCAAAGCTCCTGTAACAGGGCACTGGGCTAAAGAAACTCTTGGTCTGGCTGAATTTGGGTGTTCTTAAAAGGAAGTAACATTAACACTGACCTGTTTGAGCTGCTCATCCAAGCGCCAGTTCTGGCGTCCAGACGGGGAACCAGCATATGGCTGCTTAGTAGTGTCTTTACCCTGTTCTTCCTTGCCCTGCTGTCCCCGCTGGAGTGCTGATGCTGGAAGAGGATTCGAGGTAGAGGCCACTCTTTGGTTGTGATGGGCAACTTTGGGAGCATGGAAGTATTTCAGAGCAGAGCAGGTTTCTTTTCCAGTCACATTAGCGCCATCCTCAAGATCGCCGCCTTCTAAACCCCCTTCTTCCTCCTCCTCCTCTTCCTCTTCTTCCTCCTCCTCCTCTTCATCCTCCTCCTCCTCCTCTGGCTCAGAATTCATGCTGCTCTGATCAAAAGGCCGCGTAGCTCCAGCCGCAGGTGGGCCTCTGGCCAAGGGACCAACAGTGGAGCCGCCTGAAGCCCTGCCAGATGTGGCTGCTAGGACAGCCTGCTGTACGGCCAGCTGCTGAGTGTAGAGCAGCTGGGCTTCCCTCATCTGCCTCTGCTGTCTCTCCCTGGAATCCATCTGCAGAGGCGTTTGCTGCTTCTGCTGCTGCTTTTGCAGCTGCTCGACCACAGCTTCCAGCTTCATCCCGCAGTTTGCATGGCTGGGAAAAGAGGGGGGTGGTTTTGACTTTATCTCACAGGGTTCAAGCTCCGACCTTGGGAGATTGGCAGAATCTGAAAGATAGACAAATATTTGTCTGTATGAATATAAAATGCTTTCATCTTTTCCCCAGGAAGAGGATAAATAGAGTGCAAAGCCAATACTCTTTCCTGTGCAGGAGACCATGAAACAATCAGCTTCATGTTTAACAGCCTCAGGCTCAAACTTGCATTCAATTTTCAGACTGTTTAATTGTATTTGCAAGCCGAACACATTTGCTATAACCTCAGTTTCGTACAACCCAAAGACAGCATCTGAAATGCCTTTGTCCAAGGTCCCAGCACTTTTTCCTCCTATGCTTCCTAAATAATGACTTTCGAAATGTTAGGTTAAACATCTACGGTTTGGTGCTTCTGAAAATGCTGCCTTAAAAGGAGATAGCTGGGTGATGAGCTTGACCCTGTTTCTACAGGAAAACGGGCAGGGATTTACTGCCCACCAATTAGATCTCCATTATTAGCAAATTCTTTATACTTCAGACATCCTTCTTGTTAAAAACATCTCCAAACCACAACTATATTTAGCCATTATTTTCCCCAAGGAGAGCAAATGAGAGTCCAGCAAACATCACTGTAGCCTGAATCAGATTGCTGAGCACCAAGTAGCACCTGCCTCTGGTTCCTGGAGTCGCCAGCGCACCCCAAGCTCCAGCCATGGCCTCCCCTGGCTTTTCCCAGCTGCAGGATCGCTCCCGGCTCTCCATTTGGACCTGAAGGAAGCCCGTGCTGAGCCTCCTCTTGTGTACCACCACAGCCTGTAGCCAGAGACACAGCTCTGAGCCAGCCTAAATCCTAGAAGGACGACTACGCCTTTAATCCCTGAGCATTAAAACCAGCGGGTGTATTTTGGACCCTGTGTCACAAACTGGACCTGCTGACAAAGACTGGCCTTCTCAGGGTTATTTTTATGCAAAGAAAGATGCTTAAACGGACCCCGCTTGCCACACTTCAAGGTTCACTGATATCAAAATACAGCCAGCTTAGAGAAACAAAGGAAAAGCCAATTCCAAACAAGCGCCAGGATCCTGACCACCTCCCACCACCCTGTTTACAACCAGCCCTGTTCAAGTCACATACTTCAAAAAGAGACTCTTTTGCTACCACTCATTTGCAAACCAGCCCCAGTTCTGCTCTACAACAACAAATAACCTACCAGACACCGCTTTGAAAAGTGAAAGGCAACTTCCAGCACCCTTCATGCAACTCGAAGTTGTCTTCTAAGGTGATCAGATGGAGTTTATCTCACACAAAAGTGCCCACCAGCTCCGATGCCCAACTCACTTCTCCTCCACAAACTCTTCCCTGTGCTAAATACCAGCCCATCACTGAAGTGAAAAGTCTGGCTGGCATGTTTATATCTTTATCTAGCAGCAGCAGCACAGCTTTAGCGTGCAAGTGAAACAATATAAAGTGTATTAGTGCAATAACGCGTTACCTGGCAGCTGAAAAGACTCTTAGACTCCTTCTGAAGGCATGATACACCATCTGGCCTAGCTCCACACACACACACTCCTCCACAAAAGCAACAATGAACTGGTTCGGGTGTTGCAACACAACCATAAACCAAGGTAGAGAGCCTCCAGCCCACACCTCGCTGCATATTGTTGCACCTGAGGCAGGGTGAGGCATCACCTGGGTGATACTGAGCAGTTACTACACGCCTCAGGTACATGCAGCAATAATAAATGAGCTGATAGTGGGTTTCCATGCGAAGCAAACACACCTCAGGTGCAGCACCACCCTGGTATGCAGCACTCGTGGCATTCCCAGAGTGCAGGAACAACTGACTACAGGATTGATGCGTGGATGCACAGGGGCTTCTCCAGAGCCCAGCCTCCCAAAAGGTGAATTCTGGCTCCAGCAAACACACCCTCAGCAAGAATTGGTGGTATTGGGAAGAGAAAGCTTGACGAGGAGTGGGAAGATGCAGCGCTCACAGCAAGTGATTCAGTCACGATACCAGGACTGACTTTAGGATAATGACTGCAACTAGACCAGTAACGTTAACCCCCTCCAGGTTTTAGCACCCATTTTTCCCCTCAGCAGGGATATCCCTTACTTTCTGTGTCTCTCCCCCAAGTGAGGCAGGGACAAGACCCAGTTTAACCTTCAGCCCCTCCCCACACCAGCCTTTGTGTGGGTTTTAACCCCCAGGAGAGCGTTCTCATTAGAAAGGCCCTGGCTTGGAATGTTTACAACCAGGGTGCTGGGGAGAGAACTCGGGAAAGAGACCCTTCCCACCGGAAAACACCTGAGAGAGTTACAGCGTGAGGGGAGCAGCAGGGCCAGCCTGCGCCCGGCCCCGCGGAGATCTCCGGAGACGGTAAACAACGAGCGTCGTCGTCGTCGTCCCGGGGTAACACCGGAGGCCTCCCACGCCCCACAGCCTCCACCGAGCTACCAATTCCCTCTTCCGAGGGGACCCACCGGGGAAGGGCGGCCGCACCTAGCTCCCAAACCGCCGGTAAGCTCCAGCTCCGCCCCACGCCAGTATCAGGCCCCGGTGCAGGCCTGCCCCCCCCGCTTCAGTACCGGGCCCGGTGCAGGCCTCCCCCCCCCGCTTCAGTACCGGGCCCGGTGCAGGCCTGCGCCCCCGCTTCAGTACCGGGCCCGGTGCAGGCCTGCCCCCCCCCGCTTCAGTACCGGGCCCGGTGCAGGCCTGCCCCCCCCGCTTCAGTACCGGGCCCGGTGCAGACCTGCCCCCCCGCTTCAGTACCGGGACCGGTGCAGGCCTGACCCCCCCGCTGCAGTACCGGGACCGGTGCAGGCCTGACCCCCCCGCTGCAGTACCGGGACCGGTGCAGGTCTATCCCCCGTCCCTCCGGCAGCACCTCCTCCGTCCGCCGGTACAACCGCGGCCCCGCCCCCCTGGTCCGTTACCTCTCGCAGGCCCTACGCACCCGGCCCAGCTCCGCCCGCAGCACTGCCTCCTTCCACCCCGCTCCCTCGCGCCGCCCCGCCTCAGCGCAGCCGGAAACGGGGCGGCGGAGGCGGGGCCCGGCAAACGGAAGCGCCCGCCCCGCTTCCGAGCGCGGCCCACGAGCACCGGAAGGGAAGTGAAGGGACGGGAGAAAAAGGGCAAGGCTACGCTCTACTCGGGAAACAATTACATTGAGAAGCGTTAGGTAGCTTCCGGTTCCGGGGATATAAAGGGGTGGGCGCCGTGCTGGTGTGGCAGTCGCTGCGGAGGCGCGGAGGCGGCGCGGCGGCGGCGCGGCGGCGCGCAGGGGTGGCCCCGGCTGCAGCCTCGCCGGGGAGCGCTGAGGTGGCCCCGGCTGCAGCCTCGCCGGGGAGCGCTGAGGTGGCCCCGGCTGCAGCCTCGCCGGGGAGCGCTGAGGTGGCCCCGGCTGCAGCCTCGCCGGGGAGCGCTGAGGTGGCCCCGGCTGCAGCCTCGCCGGGGAGCGCTGAGGTGGCCCCGGCTGCAGCCTCGCCGGGGAGCGCTGAGGTGGCCCCGGCTGCAGCCTCGCCGGGGAGCGCTGAGGTGGCCCCGGCTGCAGCCTCGCCGGGGAGCGCTGAGGTGGCCCCGGCTGCAGCCTCGCCCGTCCCCGCCGTGTGGGGATCTGGCACGGGAAGGGGCCAGCGCTGTGTGTTGGGGCTGGGCTTTGTTCCTTGTGAAGGGGTCTGTGGTGGGGCTCTCCACTGCTTGAGGCCTGCTGGTCCTCTCAGGCCCCGGGGGAGGGAGGGGAAGGGCCCTGCATGTTCTGTGGGGAGCTGCATGGGTCGATGTGTGCGGCTGGGGGAATGAATGGGTGTTCTGCTTCTCTGGTGTCTTCACTCAGGCCCTGTGGGGCAGGCTTTTGAGATGCCTCAGTGCCTCATCTTGCCTGAGAATCCTTCCCGCTGCTGCTGGGGCTCCATAGTGGAATAAATCCTTTTAGATCTATAATGCATGGGGGCAAGTGTCAGGGCTCCAGGATGTTCCTGCTGTGTTCCCTCTGAGGAAGATGCTGACACCTCCCTGTTCCTACCCACCTCAGGCCTGGTCAGCATGGCAGATGAGGAGATCACTGCCCTTATAGTGGACAATGGCTCTGGCATGTGCAAGGCAGGCTTTGCAGGGAATGATACTGCTCGGGCCATGTTTCCTTCCATTGTGGGGCATCCCAGGCATCAGGGTGTCATGGTGGGCATGGGGCAGAAGGACAGCTATGTAGGGGATAAGGCCCAGAGCAAGAGGGGTATCTTCACCCTGAAGTACCCCACTGAGCGTGGCATTGTCACCAACTGGGATGACATGGAGAAGATCTGGCACCACACCTTCTACAATGAGCTGCGTGTCGCCCCAGAGGAGCACCCTGTCCTGCTCAGTGAGGCCCCTCTGAACCCCAAGGCCAACCGGGAGAAGGTGACCCCGATCATGTTTGAGACCTTCAACACCCCAGCTATGTATGTAACCATCCAGGCTGTGCTGTCCCTCTGTGCCTCTGGCTGCACCACTGGTATTGTCATGGGCTCTGGGGATGGTGTCTCCCACACTGTGCCCATCTATGAAGGTTATGCAATGCCCCACGCCATCCTGTGTCTGGACTTGGCTAGCGGTGACCTCACTGACTACCTCATGAAGATCTTCAGGGAGAGGGGCTACAGCTTCATCACCACAGCTGAGAGAGAGATCGTGTGGGACATCAAGGAGAAGCTCTGCTACGTTGCTCTGGACTTCGAGCAGGAGATGGCCACAGCGGCCTCTTCCTCCTCCCTGGAGAAGAGCTATGAGCTGCCTTGACAGGCAGGTGATCACCATTGGGAATGAGCGTTTCCAATGCCCTGAGGCAATATTCCAGCCCTCCTTCCTGGGGATGGAGTCCTGTGGCATCCACGAGACCACCTTCAACTCCGTCATGAAGTGTGATGTGGACATCCGCAAGGACCTGTATGCCAACAGTGTACTGTCCGGGGGTACCACCATGTGCCCTGGCATTGCTCACAGGATGCAGAAGGAGATCATAGCCCTGGCTCCCAGCACCATGAAGATCAAGATCATCACCCCACGGGAGTGCAAGTACTCGGTGTGGATCGGGGGCTCCATTCTGGCCTCGCTCTCCACCTTCCAGCAGATGTGGATCAGCAAACAGGAATATGACGAGTCTGGTCCCTCCACTGTCCACCGCAAGTGCTTCTAGAGGGATGCCCTGGTCTAGAATTGTTCCTTATCCTTGGTTTAAGTAGTGATGGAACCCCCCCCTTAGGCTGTAGCTCTCCCATGGCTGCTCCTCCTTGTGGCTCGGAAACAGGCAGAGGGTGGTTCACTCTTCCAATGTAATGCTGGTAGGATGACACTGCATTACACTTTTCACCTTTAGCTTGGTCACAACTGACTCCTGTGTAGGAAAACAAACTTCTTAGGCTTTAAAACCTACAGGAAGCTGTGTTGGTTTCTTTCAGGGTGGGCTCCTCTTTGCTGTGAAGAATTACGGTGACAGGGTTTCAGCAGGCATTTAAAGCAGTACTTAAAACCTCAATGTTTGGGGCACAAATCCTGTTGTGGCATCTCTTCCTCGTGCCACTTTAAGAGCTGTTAGTGAGGAAGGCTTGCCTGGTACGTGGCTCTCGCTCTGCTTGGTACTTTCATGGTAAGCTGGCTTTTTTTAGACCACAAACAGCTCTTCTTGTCCAAAAGCTGCTTCCCTGGCAAGGGTTTGGTGGCTGGAGCAGCGCTGGAGTCTCCTTTTTGGGAGGGAGTGACAAGATGGATCAGGAGACAGGGCTGAGGCTCAGGGGGAGGGTTCTGCTTGCCCTAGGCACTACAGGAGCCCCTATGCCTGCAGGAACGGGATGCCGCGGGCTCCTTTAGCATTATTAATGGGAGGGCCGGCCAGCTTCCCGAGTGTCCCGACGGACTCGGTTTCCCAGCGCGCGCCGCGCAGCACTTCCGGCGCGGCTGCGGGCCCGGGTCGTGTCCGCGGAGCGGGTGAGCCGCGGGACGGGGCTGGCCCCGCTCGGACCCCTCGCTCCCGGTCTCTGCACCGGCAAACGGGGGTTTCGGGGGCTGGAGAGCGGCCTGGATGGAGGCGGGGAACCGGGCCTTGCGCTTGGCTTCCTCCTCCGCTTGAGTGCTGAGGCTGGCGGGGGCCTCCCCTCTAGCGCTGGTTAAGGCTGAGGTAGGAACGTGACAGCGTGTCTGTGTTGTGCAGGCCTCCTGGTAGCATTTCCCAGCACGGGGAGGCTGTCTGTGTGGTGCTTGGTTAGCGCTGAGGCTCACTTCGGTTTGCTTTCCTCCTTCGCAGGCTCTAGGCTGGCGTGGCTGCGGTCAGTGCGGAGGCTGCGATGGCCCTGCCCGAGTGGCACATCGCGGTGAAGCTGGCGGATCAGCCCCTGGCTCCCAAATCCATCCTGCACCTGCCAGAGACGGAGCTGGGGGAGTGCCCGCTCGGGGGGTGCAGCATCTCCTACCTCAAGCAGCTCATCACCGGCAAGCTGCAGGAGTCGGTCCCGGACCCCGAGCTCATCGGTAGGTGCCTCCCCATGCTGCATCCTGCTGCTGCTTGGGGCAACCTCTTCCTCTCCTTGCTGCAGCCAGGACACAAATGGCCTTCTGCTTTGTGGTGTTGGGCTGGTGATGCACCCAGGTAGCACAGTGTGGAGGGTCATGGCATGTTCTAGAGCCTCTGCTGCGCTGTGGTGGCCTTAGTGCCTTGTGATATGGATAGTGTTTGCTTGGGATCACGGTGCTCCTGCAGTGTTGATGCTCTTGTTGAGACATCTTTTGACTTACTGACAGCAATGTGCCCTTGTGAGATCTGTGGGAGAGGTGGGCTCTTCTCAAGGAAGTGGCAGAGTCACATTCTGTGACTCAGCTCTGTGATTTCCCTGTGTTATGGAGGCCCTGTGCTGCTGACCACAGCATATGTGGAACACTAACCCTTAGGCAGTCCTCATTTAAAGACCCCAGGCCCTTTCTGAGCATGCTGGAGATATTTAACTTCAGTTGTTCATCTTCAGACATTTCTCTTCAGGTGTTTCTCTCTCCTAGATCTGATCTACTGTGGCCGTAAGCTGAGGGATGACCAGACACTTGATTTTTATGGCATCCAGTCTGGCTCCACCGTTCATGTCCTGCGCAAGTCCTGGCCTGAGCCTGATCAGAAACCGGGTGAGGAGGAGGAGACTGTGGAGTACCACTTAGATCTCCGTGGCTCTGTGTTCAGTGTGGGCCCCTTGTGACTGTGGAACAGCTTCTCTTGTTTTTGGAAGGCTGATGTGGGGTGTGCAGGAGGAATTGATCAACATGTTCAAGGGGGAACTCTCCACCTCTAACAGCAGCAAAGGGATGTTATGTTTTCTTGCTGATGGAAGACTTAAGGATTGAGCTATGTAATGTAGGCAGTGAATATCCCTTAATGACTGATCAGTTTTAGGGTGTTGCTCAGCTTGAGGGATGAGCAGGCGTGTGTGTTCCTGGTCTGTGTGTGTGGAATAAGATGAGTTAGGTTAGAGTTGTCACTTGAATACAGTTCTGTTTGTGTGTGTAGTGGGATATATCTATGTATTTTTATACGTCTGGAAGCTGAGAATGCACTCGTTGTGCTGTGATAACTGTACTGTGATGGTCATTAGTCTGGTCCCTTCCTCTCTGGGTGAGCTGAATCCAGGGGCATTAAGGAATCACCACTGCTGTTGAAGTCCCAGTGGCATGTAAAAAAGGCTGACAGAGGGAGAACTGTGTTTTGTTCTGCTTTTCCTCCCTCAGAGCCTGTGGATAAGGTGGCAGCAGTTCGGGAGTTCCGAGTCCTTCACACTGCCCTGCACAGCAGTCCTGCCTACAGAGATGCAGTGAGTGGGGCCTTGCATTGTGCTGGCTGGTGCCTTTTGTCTGTCTTCTCTCTGTGAGCACAGTCCCACAGTGGAGCCTCTGCTGATCTATTCTAATTTCTTCTCAGGTCTTCAAGATGCTGGGGAACAAGGAGTCACTGGATCAGATCATTGTAGCAACTCCCGGCCTCAGTAGTGACCCTGTTGCTTTGGGTGAGTTCAGATGTGATCCAGAGTACCTGAAGAAAGCCAAATAAAGCTAATCTGTGCTTAGTTCCTGCTGAGGGAAAGGGAGAGTTCCCTTTCTCTGCAAAAAGTGCTGTTTTGGTCCCTTTGTGGAGCATTAAGAGTCAGTGCCTACTTGTGTGTCCATTGTAGCTGTGCTCCTTTGGTAGTGTTTGGGGATGGATAATGGCTTCAAAAGGAGCCCAAAGGAGAGCAGTGGGGATGGATGCTTCCTCCCTGCTGCAGTGTGTTCATTAAATCCAGATTCTTCTGGCCTGGATGTTACTTGGCTTTTTGGTACGTTGCTGTGAGGGAGGTGGACTGTGGGGTGCAGTCACAGCCTGGCTGGAGTGAGTGAGCCGGGTTTAATCCTGCCCTTAAGGTGGAGCTGTCTGTTCTGGAGCGCAGCCTGTGGGATCTGGGAAAGCCCCATCCCTTGGGTGTGTGGCTGTGCTCCAGAGTCTCTCCAGAAAGACGTAAATGCTTCAGAGAGAACAATGATATGTAAATACTCTATTTACACTGTCTGCCAGTGACTCAGTTCCTGGAAAACAATGAGTTCTTTTCGTGTTTCTCATGGCTCCTGTTTGACTGGCTCCTGCTTCTTGTATCCTGTCTCCTTCTCGTCTTGTTTCCTGGTCCCTCCCAGGAGTCCTGCAGGACAAGGATCTCTTTTCAGTGTTTGCAGACCCCAACATGCTGGACACGTAAGTTCACGTAAGCTGGTGCAGTGACTAAGCAGTGCCTTTATTGTGCTGTTGTATAGGCTGCTGCTCTTTGGATGGGCTGGAGAGTTCTACTCCTGCTGCCTGCTAGGCAGATACACCAGGCCAGAGATTCAGGATAGGACACTTCTTCCTCAGCAGCAGGATGGAGGGAGCTGGTACTTTGATACACATCTACCTCCACTGCTGGATTAACCAAAGGATATTTCATGGGGTATGGGGCTGTCATCATATCCAGATCTTGGGTTCATAGAATCACAGAATGGTTTGGGTTGGAAAGGACCCCAAGATCATCCAGTCTCCAACCCCCCCTGCCATGGGTAGGGACTCCTCACACTAGGCTACATCACCCAAGGCTCTGTCCAGCCTGGCCTTGAACACTGCCGGGGATAGAGCATTTGCCACTTCTCTGGGCACCCTGTGCCAGCGCCTCACCACCCTCACCATGAAGAACTTCCTTATATCCAACCTGAACTTCCCGTTTCAGTTTGAACTCATCACCCCTTGTCCTGCCCAGGTTCAAACCTGATCTAGTTGCTCACAGCACAGGGTTGCTCCTATGAGAGCACAGGGAACATGCTTACAATGGGAAGGTCAGCTTGGGATCAAGGAGCCCCAACTGCTTTAGCTGTGTGGCAGTGTGGGGAGGTGTCTCACTGCCCAGGCAGAGGCAGCAGTGGTGGGGCAGTGCTGGGCATTGCTGTACTGGAGGGTCTTGGCTGATGTGGAGCTGCTCATTTCCCTGTGTCCACAATTCATTCTCCTCTCTCCCTCTAGGCTAATCCCAGCTCACCCTGCCCTGGTGAATGCCATTGTCCTTGTCCTGCACTCGGTGGCTGGAAGCACCCCGCTCCCAGCCCCAGATACATCCTCCCGGGGCATGTCCTCTGGCTCCTACCGGGACATGCCAGGTACGTTCAGCCACACACCTGAGTGGGGACCCTGCAGAAAGGATGTGCTGCAGGATTTGCAGGCAAAGCTGTACTGACACACTTTGGCCTCAGGGCCTCTCCCAACCAAGTGTGTGTGATGACTGCTGGTAGGAGAATCCTGTGCGTGGCCTCTGTTTTGTGCAGGTGGTGGGCACTGACCTCCTGCACATGAAATTGCTGGTGGTGAGGCCTCTGCCCTAAGCAGTGTGCTAGCTGGGGCTGTCCTAGCTGTGTGGCCAAGGGCTCCATGGGATTCTCATCTGGTGTCCGATTCCTGCCAGCACCCGGTTTTCTCCATCTGATTCTCCCTTCTGTTGCAGGTGGCTTTCTGTTCGAAGGTCTCTCTGATGATGAAGATGACTTCCACCAGGTAAGCAGCCAGATGGGGTGGAATAAACTTGCCCTTAAAACCTCCGAAGGTTTTGTTTCTTCCTGTTTCATGAACATCACAAGCTGCGCTAGGGGTATCCTGGAGACAGACATGGACTGTGATGTGCTTGGATGCTGTTCATGGCAGGATTTTCTTGTGTGCTGAGGTAGGGTCCCAACAGAACAGTGCAGAAGCACAACTTGGGACAGCACTTGTCCTCAGTGTGATGGCCAGATTGATGCAGAGAGAGTTGTGCATGGATGATGGATGAGTGTGACTGAGAAGGATGGAAGTGTTGGTCCCTGCCCTCCTCTGCAGTATAGGGAACTTTCCTGTCCAAAGGGCAAAGTATTTTATAAGAGAAATTGCCTATTTAGGCAAAAAAAGTGCCAGTTAATAGCTAATTGTTTTGTTACAGGCTACAAACACTTTGGTTTTAAGCTGATGGATGGTACATTGAAAGGTTTGTGGGAAAAAGCACATCTCCTTCTGCCATGGTTAGCTTTTAAAAGCCTTGCACTTGTGACTTGCAAGAATTGTAGGAAACAAAGCCCTGGGAAGGAGCACACCAGCCAGATGTCCCTGGCATGTGGACACCAACATCTGAGGTGGTTTTGTTTCCTTTTCCTCCATGCAGAGCACCAGATCCACACCATCCAGCAGCACCTCTGGTTCCCGCCCAGCTTCCCTTGGCTACACTGGGGCTGCTGGGCCCCGGCCCATCACCCAGAGCGAGCTGGCCACCGCACTGGCACTGGCGAGCACCCCAGAGAGCAGCTCCCACACACCCACTCCTGGCACCCAGGTACAGTGGCAGTGCTGGGAGGACCTCCTGGGGCACAGAACCAGTGCAAACCCTGCTCAGGTCTGGGCTGAGTTCTTCCATATGGGCTCCAGTAAGCATGATGGGGGGGGGGTGCAGCAGGCATTTTGCTGTGGCCCTGGTTCCTGTGCCAAGTGTTCTGCTTCATGTACAACTTATTTTCTCCTAGGGTCATTCCTCTGGGACCTCCCCGATGTCGTCCAGTGTCCAGTCGGGAACACCCATCACCAATGACCTTTTCAACCAGGCCTTACAGCATGCCCTGCAAGCCTCAGGGCAGCCCAGCCTGCAGGTCAGTGTTGCAGGCTCTTCCTTCCACAGCCCATGAAAGAAAGGCCTGTATTGCACTGAGTGTTGCAGGTCAGAGTGGTTCTTACAGCTGCTTCATGAGGCAGAGCAGAAAGAGGCATCACTAAAGAAGTGCTTCTTGCAGGACGCCTGATAGACCAATGCTCAAGTACTGTGGAAGTGGTGGATTTGGGGGGGGGTTCAGCAGAACTTTGAGCTTTCAACGTCTGTTTGCACGCTTAGCATTGCACGTGTGAGCTCGAGAGAGGTGGGAGAGTGCAGTGTGGAAGAGTGGGCTGTGGGGAAGACTGGTTTCTTTCCACTTGGACACTTGTACCTACCCTTAGCTTCTTTTGTTTCCTGTCTGTAGAGCCAGTGGCAGCCACAGCTTCAGCAGCTGCGAGACATGGGCATCCATGATGATGAGCTGAGCCTCCGAGCCCTGCAGGCCACTGGAGGGGACATTCAGGCTGCCCTGGAGCTCATCTTTGCTGGTGGAGCTCCCTAGCTTCTCGGGCAGGAGAAGCTGCACTGGTGAGTTGTGCTGAGGCAGCCCTGACATTCCTTCTTTGGGACTTAGCCCTGAAACTCCTCTCTGCACTGGGGTTCCTCTCTCCAGCATGGAGCAGTTGGGGTGGCTGCTCCTTTCCTTGCAGGTGGGCAGTGTGCTCCTGTTTGGGTGAGGGCAGCTCCTCCACATACCCCTCTTCAGCCTCTTCCTCCTGGCCACCAGAGACAAGACCTCAGGATGTGGTCCAGCATGGAGAAAGAGGTCGCTCTGTGTGTTGGAGAGATGCTCTGCAGTCTTGTTCTCCTGCCTGTTGTTTCATTCCTGCCCACCTGACATGCCTGAAGTCCATCTTGTGTTGCTGTTGTGGCCCCTCTGTGTTGAACTGTATTAAATGGACTGTATTCACTTGCTGTTGTTTGGGTTGTGATCTGTCCTGGATTGTGTTCTCGTGGCATGGAGGGAACTGGAGCGATTTTTGCCTGTTGTAGGATTGTTGTATCAGCAGAGGGCACTCCTCTAACAGAGTATCTGTATCTGCTAGAGCCCTGCTTGGGGTTTAGCTGACCTGCACAGCCTCCTGCCAGGAGTTAGCCAGCCCAAAAGAGCTGCTTGAGCTCCAGATATTCCCCCGAGAAGGTGCTGCAGAGAAGCATCACTTCTCTTGGAGTGTTGTGTTGGGTGAGGCTGGTGAGTCCTGCAAGCTCAGAACAAGGTGCAGGAGGTCATGGCCACCCCAAGGTGACAGTAAAAGGAGTAAATGAGAAGCACGAGGGTTGAGGCAGTTGCCAGAGTGCGAGATGCTGCTGAATGCCCTGGGAGAAGTGCTTTGTGACTGCCACAGGTTAGTCTGGCTATAAAGTGTCTTCTCATCATGGGGGCTGTGTTGGGGGTCCGAGGACCCGAGTTGCAAAGACAGTTCCAGTCAATGGGAACTGAGAGGAGCCAGCGCTGGGCCAGGCTTCACTTTGATTGCATCATTGAGATTAACAAGGCATGGAAGAGGGAGCTGGTTTGCCTGGAATGCCATCATGCATTAGCAGGGAAGGTAGGAGTGGAAAATGCTCTCCTACCTTCAGGCTGCCTGTGCTCCCCTCTAATTCCTCTCCAAGCACTTGCTGATAGGTTCTCAGCTCTCACCCAGCAAATGCTGGGTTGTTCTCTCGAGGGTGTAGCTCATTGACTGGTAGACTTTAATCCTGTCTAGAGGATTAGGTCTCAGGAGGGGAGGGACTGCTTTAATTTTTCAATATGCAGGAGATAGGATGTGATGGACATAACCGGCTTTGCTGACTTGATACACCCACCCAGCCCAGACGATGGCTCTGATTTTACATGGGTGAAAACTGATTCATTAGCCCCCATCCCTGGTGCCTTCGCTCCTCGCTTTGCTGGGGGAGTGCACAGCATCTGCCCAGCATCCTCCCTCCCTTCTCCGCTCTGGGGAGAAGCCCTGCTGTCAGCCCTCAATCCTCCCAGGATTAGCTGTATCGCAGATGCTGCTGCCCCAAGCCGGCTCTCCCAGCCCTGCTCAGGGCTGGCAGGACTTGCTCTGGGAGCAGGGGCACTGGTTTGCTTTGCTGTTCCATGTCAGCCCTCAGCTTGGGATTACTGGTGTCCCAGAATGGTATTTCTTTTCTGTCCTGAGCCCGTTTTTAGGGTTTGATCACTTTGTTGACCCACATTTAGCATTCTTCCCTTATAAAGGCTATTTCGGCTTTTCCCTGTGTCCCAGATAATTGAGAATTGCTTGGCTATTTTGAATAGAAAGAACTTTTTCCTGATTTCTTTTGCAAATTGTGATACTTGGCTTGGAGCACCACATGAGCCACCCTCTCTGTCTGAAGTGGCTATAGCAGAGCAGAGCTTGACACTGATGCTGTTCACGATGCGGCTGCTGCGTGCGCTTCGCTTCCTTCATCTCGCCTGCCTTTGGCTGCCTAGAATAGACATGCTCAGCAACCAGGCAGATTTAGAGATGTAGGGATGGGAAGAGAGGCTCTGCCTGGCACTTGCAGGGCTGATGCTGGAGGAAAAGGAGGAGGAGGAGGGGAAACTTTGCTGCAGGAGCTCCTGTAGGAGGGTGGAAGCTCAGGGATCCTCAGCTCTGGCTCTGCAGCAGCAAGGCGAGCACTGCCTTCTTGCAGAGAAGTTGTGATGTGCTAACTCCTGCCTATTCCTTGTGCTGACTCCTGCCTATTCCTAGTGCTCCACCCCGGTGCTGCTGCCCTGACACCTTCCCCTCCTCCTCTTGCACCAGCCTAGGTTGGTCCTTCTCTGTTTGTGTTAGAGGTGCATCCATTCTCATTGGGACATACCTGCATCCTGCATCCACCACACTGTTCGCCAGCCAAGCATCACTGATGCTGCTGCAGGAGCAGACTGGGAGATGCTTGGCTGACCTTTGGAGCTCAGAGCACAGTTCCCCAGTGTAAGCACTTGCAGTAGGGACTTTCTGGGTCTGACGTACAAGAAGTTTTTGGTTCAGTTCCTTCTTTGCCTGCAGTGACCTGATGGGAAGCAGTGGCTGGGTGTATAGTAGTGGCAGCAGCTCTTTGTACTCCTATCACCTTGTTGTTCGTAACCAGATGTGCTTTGCTTTTCTACTTTGGCCACCTCTGATGGCTTTTTCATGCTCTCTAAGACAGTCCTGAGCTCACTGTCTCCATGAGCAGCAAAGCAGTGGTGTGTGTGTGTGGTGGGGTGGATTTACAGCCAAAGGATGAAATGGAGACAGAGCACAATGTCCCAGGCTTCACATCCGTGATGGCTTGTGCAGTCCCACAGCCTGTGTGACTGCCCACCTCCATCTTCTGCTTTCACAACCATGTGTGAAGTGAACACAAAGGGAAAACCTATCCCAGGAGCAGAAGTTGATGTTTGAGGTAGTAACTGTAGACGCAGTCTCTGGTGTGGGTGTGCTTGGGTCAGATCACAAACTGCCAAGGTTTCCAGCTCTTCAGCCTTGATTTCTGGTTCCAAATGACCGATGTTGGAGCGATTTCCCCTCATCCTCCCATGTCTCCCAAGATTTAGGAATAAATGTTTCTTCCTTGCTCCCCCAGCCAAACAGAGGCTCTTAGTATCTCCTGCTTGAAGGACCCTGCACAGGATCCAATTCCTGAGCTGGGAAAGGCAGCCGAGCAACATAAGCCAGTGCTGGTGTTTTGTCCAGCTCAACGTGCAGGAGCTGAAGGCCTATCCGTCCTAATGTCATCATGGCCACTGGTTCACAAGCTTGGTGAAGGTGCCTTTTTCCAGTGCTCAATGTCTCCCTCAGGATTTCTAGGGTACATCCATGTGAGCAGCAGCAAGGAATTTGGCAGAGCCCTTGAACACCAGCTTGATTTCCTTGCAAAGGACTCAGTGGTTTCCTGGCTGCTTTCAGCTTTGTCCTTGTGGGAATGCCAAAGTGTCAGAAACACCTAATCCTGTTCTGTTTTCCTTCTGTTAGCTTTGTGCTGATCCCATGAGCTAAATGGTCTCACCAAGGGGAAGGCAAAGGGAAGAGGGGGCAGCAGGACCCCTCTTTTATTGTTTCCTTTGTAGTAATGAAGTCTTGATCTTCGTCTTTCTCAGGCAAACTTTGGAGGAAGGAGGAAGGTTTTACTGATGCTGGGACAACTGATGAGGAGTAAGGTGAGAGCCCAAAGGACAGGGCAGCCTCCAGGGGGGATTTAGTCCCTTTCCTTGCAAGAACCAGTGTGTTTCTTTAGAAGAGGGAAGCTCTGATTTTAGCCACAAAGCATCCTTATAAGGAGCTGTCCTTGTGATGCTAACTGAGCTCATCACAATAAAGCAGCGTGATTTTAAGGCAACTTACTATTGGTGAAAGCAGAAGTGTACTAAAAATGTCACACTATGAAAATATGTCTATTTCCTGCTATTTTCTTCTATATTTATGATATTCTAGTATTTTAAATCAGTGTTTCTAAATCAGTGCATGTAGTTCCAGTTCTGCCTCATGAGGATGTTCAAGAGTACGGTAAGCAAAAGGAAAGGTCAGAGGGAAGATGATAAACATCCCCTGCTCTAGCCTTTGAAGCCAAGACAATGGCTGAGCCACTGGCTTTGAGCATGAAGCTTCCTGACTCCAGTCCTCTTGAACTGAGCCTGGAAACTTCAAACAGCATGAAACAAACACCCCCTCCACAGCTTTTAAGGTGAGAGCAGGGAGTTTGGGGAGCATTTCTGACCACACAGTCTCTTCAGCTGATTTCCAGGGTGCCAGCACACAGAATGCTTGTCCCAAAACCACTTTGAGACTTCTTATTTCGGTGGTGGGGGGAAAAGATACCTTAAAAGCGTGGCCCGCTTGGTCAGCAGGGTGCTTTAGCTTAGCTGTTGAGTTTGAGGGGAAGGTACAGAGCTGTGGGGTTCCACTCCAGAAGTGATAAAAGCATCAGATGGGTTATGTAGGATCAGAGCCTGTCCTCCTGCAATGGCCAATAGCAGATGCTGCAGAAGAAACTTAAGAACAGGATAAATAAAGATCCACCTGGAAGAGATTTTCCAGCAGCATCCATTTGGCTGAGGTTTAGGGGCTTTTAGAGCCAGCTGTGGGGTGTTTATAGTTCACAGATCCCACACAACCTGTTTCTTTAAACCCAGAGAGACTTGTAGTGTCCCCGTACCCTGCAGCAAGGAGTCCTGTGGCTTGGCCACAGCTTCAGAGTCCATGACCCGCAAGAGTATTCAGCAGCTGGAAGGAGATGTGCAGCCATGGGGCTGCAGCACAGGTAACTTGTGGGATGCCATGCTCCAGAGGGGGGTGATGGTCCTGTAAAGCTCTGAGGTTTCAGTTTTGGGTGCCTGGGGCTGAAGCAGCACCAGGTGTCAAGGACAGTAGGAAGGATCCTGTCACTCTTGCTAAAGCAGGAAGTGTTGCTGATGGGAGTGTTGCTCTGTAATCACCCTGGAATCCTGTAGGGCAGACTCCACACTATCCACCTGTGTGTAAGTGCTTTGGGTATGGCCCATTCCAGGGGAGGGATGAATTGTTTACAGTCCTGTCTCCACAGGATTCCTTTCTCAGCTGTAACTCCCTGGCATTAAATGCTTTGATCCCAAAGGTTCTTCGGTTACACATAACTTAATCATCCCATGGATCCTGCCAGCTGGTGTCTGGTCAAGCAAGTTCATGTCCATTTATTCTTTTTCCACCTCATGTTTTCATCCTTCTCTTCATCCCTTCCCAACAGTCTGTGACCTACTTGCTTGTGGCTTTCCCAGTTAAGTTGCATGGAAATGATTTGGATGCTGAAACACCAGGAAGCAGGTAACAGGCATGAAGCCTGCACAAGGAAGGGCAGCTCTTTCCTATCCAGGCCAGTGTCCTCTACAAGAGTTTTGAGACTTTAAAGGTAAAACTAAGTTCCTGAGCTGTTCCCACTGTCCTGCTGGGAGAGATGGAGAGCTTCGTGCATCTGATGGGATGAGAAACCAGCGCATCTGTGTTGCTGAGCCTTCGTGTCACCAAACAGGCTCTGGATTGAGAGCCAAGAGCAGTGCTGATCTGCAGGCACTTGCCTTCTGCATCACTTGCCTGAGAGCTGGCCAGCAAGGGCTGAACTGGGAAGGAGGAGCAGGACATGGACCACTTCTGAGCTGCCTCTCCCTTCCTGGCGAGACGGATAGTGCTGCTGGGAGCACTCAAACACTACGAGGTCAATGTAATCTCTTTCAAGTAGTTTACTTCCCTGAGCATCATCTTAATATGCCTGGTGAGCTTGTAAGAGACACTGGCATGTTTCCCAGCTGCAGTTTGAAGTGGCTTCCTGAGGACCAGGTAACGTGCTTAGTTCCTTAAAGAAAAATGCGGGCTTCAATTCCACCCCATGTTATGGCAGGGGATGGGAGGGCAGATTGTGGAGTGAACCTGAACTTGTGTCTTACCACAAGGACTGTGTGGGTTTAATGGAGATGAGAAAAGGGGCTTATAAGCTTGCTTATGGGGTGGTGGGGCTGGACCTTTTTTAGGGCCATTCAGTGGGAGTCAGTGTTGCTGAGGAGGCTGCTTTGCCCACTGCTGAAACTTCGTGTTCCACAGGAGAGCGTGGTGGCTGCTCTGCAGCACGGATGATGCTGCCCTGGAATCCAGGCCCTGGCAGGAAGCAGAGGAGCACAGCAGCTGGGAAAAGAGCCACCAAAAGGTCCAGGTAAGCAAAACACAGCCTGGCCTGCTGAGCCTTAATAGGAAGCCAGAGCTGACATGTTGTGCAGCATTAATATATCAACATGCAGCTCTTGTGGTGGGTTAGTCTCAACAAAGCAACTTATTGCTGTTCTTAGTTTTAACATCCTTCTAACTATGTTGGGCTCTGCATTGGGTTTTATTACGCTGCCTAAAGGCTTTGGCATCTGTGTCTGAGGGGTGTGCCCGTGTTTGGCTGTTGGTGTCACGGATGTGCATCTGCTTTATCTGCTTTCCTGCTGTGTCAGGGAGCTCTCACTGAGCAGCTATTGCCAGTGCTGCTGTTAATGTGGCAAGCACTCAGGTGAATGCGTTTGCCAAGCAGATGGGTGCTCAATGGGTCATATAGATGGGCTGATTTCGTGGCTATTCCACAGGCAGCACCTCTGTGAGCTCCTGCTATGGGTATTGTGAAGGTCTGGGCTGGGAGGTGCTGGTGGGGTGACCCTGGGGGTCCCCTCAGTAGCAGAGAGGAAAGCACTGGAGAAGGGGAGTCCCAATGAGAGGGTTTGTGCTGCTTTCCAAGGAGAGTGTGAGATGGCTCTGGTTTCCTTGGGCATAGAATCATAGAATGGTTTGGGTTGGAAAGGACCTTCAAGATCATCCAGTTCCAACCTTCATCCATGGGCAGGGAGGCCTCACACTGGACCATGTCACCTAGAAAAAGATGTCCTGGTGCACATGATTCCTTCACCCCTTCTCTGCCTCACTTCTAAAGCCCCGGGGTGGCATTTAGCACATGGGGGCTTCTGACATGTTTAGTGATGCTTCTTGGGGCGATAGGTTGTCTGTGCTGTCCTGCAAGGGATGTGAGCTAGGGAGGAGGATTTGGGTGTTGAAAGCAGAATGCAGCAGCTTGCAGATAAATGATCCGCTTTGCTTCCTTCCCACCTCACTTTGTCATCTGGAAGACCTTCTGGTCAGTGCCAAAAGAAGTAGGGAGTGGAATTTTGCTCTTTTCCTCTCAGTTCCATGCTTGTTAATCAACTTGTTCCCAAAGGCATAGTGCAAGGGGTAAGAAACAGAAGCTCTGATCTTCCAAAGCTCTATGCTCATGTCCCAGCCTCATGGGGCATCAGTCCATCCTGCAGCAGTGTCCCAGAGGATTTCCCATGCTCTGTGTCACAACGTGCAGTCTCACAGTCTTATCTCAGGGGGGAAGCACATGCACACATGTGGCATGATAGACCTGGTGAGCATCCTCAGCCCCTTGTGCCATGTTTGGAAAGGTCTCTCTTTGCATCATCTGAAGCTGCTGTTGCTGATAACAGCCAAAGATTGAGGTGTGCTTGTCTGGTTCTGGAGGAGCAGACACAACAGAGGAAAGATGTAGCCTGGCTATTGCAGGGATTGGAATGCTTCTAGTGTTGATGTTTTCCTTTCCATGGAAGATTGGTCTGTGTTCGAACCCATTACGTGTACGGTTGTTTGCCAGGATCACATTCCTGGCCTGGGGTCAGCACAAGGTAATTGCTGTGTTCTTGTGAATAAACCATGGAAAGGTTTGTGTTGGAAGGGACCTCAAAGCTCACCCAGTTCCAACCCCTGCCATGGGCAGGGACACCTTCCACTAGAGCAGGGTGCTCTAAGCCCCTGTGTCCAACCTGGCCTAGAACACTGCCAGGGATGGGGCAGCCACAGCTTCTCTGGGCACCCTGTGCCAGCGCCTCAGCACCCTCACAGGGAAGAGCTGCTGCCTAAGAGCTCATCTCAGTCTCCCCTCTGGCAGGTTAAAGCCATTCCCCTTGTCCTGTCCCTACAGGCCCTTGTCCAAAGCCCCTCTCCAGTTTTCCTGCAGCCCCTTTAGGCACTGGAGCTGCTCTGAGGTCTCCCCTTCAGGAGCCTTCTCTTCTCCAGGCTGCCCCAGCCCAGCTCTCTCAGCCTGGCTCCAGAGCAGAGCTGCTCCAGCCCTCGCAGCATCTCCATGGCCTCCTCTGGCCTCGCTCCAACAGCTCCACGTCCCTCTTGTGCTGCTGCCCCAGAGCTGGATCAGGACTGCAGGGGGGGTCTCCCCAGAGCACAGCAGAGGGGCAGGATCCCCTCTCTGAGCTGCTGCTCATGCTCTGGGGTGCAGCCCAGCACACGGGGGGGGTTCTGGGCTCAAGTGCACACTGAAGTTGGGTCATGGGGAGCTTCTCACCCAACACCCCCAAGTCCTGCTCCTCAGGGCTTCTCCCTCCAGACTCCCCCAGCCTCTTTTTGTGCTGGAGATTGCCAGGGGCAGGACCTTGCCCTTGTCCTTGTTGAACTCCATGAGGTTCACATGGTCCCATCTGCCCGGGTCCCTCTGGATCCTATCCCTTCCAGCGTATCACTGCACCACACAGCTTGGTGTCATCACCACACTTGCTAAGGGTGCTCAGTCCCACTGCTCCTGTCATTGACAAGGCACTCAGCTGCTCTCTAATGAGAAGATGTCAAGTAAAAAGGGAGGTTTCATAACAGTTACGCTGCCTGGTCCACAAACATCCAGCAGCGTGTCTGCAGTGATGAATAAAACTGTTCCTCCTGAGGAAAATCTGTGCTTGATGCTTTTTACAGGTTCCTCAGGGGAAGCTGCTCCTGATCCGTGTTGGAGCCGAGTAGCATGATCTGGAAAAAGCTGCACATAAGTTACACTGTGGAAGTCTGATACTTGAGGGAAGCAGATGGAAACCTCTGCAGAAGGGGCTGTACCTGGAATCCTGTTGCTTGTGTACACACTCCTTGTTGGCTAGTGGAGGACATGGGATGTGGCTGAGTAAACAGACTCTCTCACAAGAGCACTTGCCTGCTTTGGGTGGGTGTGTAGTCAATGCACAGCAGGTTTCAGGGTGTATTCAGGGCCCTGTTCTGTGCTTAGCACCTCCTGCAAACTGGGATGGGGTTGGAGCAACCCTGGCATCAGCTCTATGCTCTTCCCAAGCACACAAGGTGGGCTTGGGAGCATCATGTGAGCGTTGCACTGTGTTCTGTGTGCACTGTGCGCTGTGTGCTGCGGGACAGCCCTGCCTGTGGGAAGGACTCATGGTGGGGTCTTTTCACGCTCTGCCACTTGACCCTGCAGATGTTGCCCAGCTGTTGGAGCTGCTTTGCCACTGTTGTCCTGATGTTTCTGCAGCCAGAGTCAGGCTCACGCTGCTGCTGCCCTGAAGGAGCCTGTGGGGAGGAGAAAGGACGCTAAGGGGAGCTGTAGCTTCTGGAGGCAGCAATGGGTGAAAGCTCAGCTTTGGTGCACCCCATTCATTTGAAGGGCTGTAATCGCTGTTTCGGGTGGGATGTTCCTGTGTATTTTCATGTTTCACCGCTCGCTTTTTCCTCCCCTGCTGCAGGCTCCTCTGTTGAGCTGCAGGCAGTGAGCTCACGCAGCTTTGTCTTTCATTTTTAGGCACCAAGCTGCCTCCTGAGTCTCAGGAGATGATGCTACAGCATCATTCTGAATCCAGGAGCATAGTACAGTTATATTCATGAGGTGGCTCAGCTCCTGGTCTAGGAGATGGAGTGGTCTTGTGTTGAAGTTGAAAGAGCCCAGAGCCGAATGCTTCCAAAGTCTTGAGGCAGTTTGAAGCTGAATTTTACACACAGGAGCACTGTGTTTAGCTGTAGGTAGGAAAAAAAGCACCCCTAAAAGCAAACCATGCAGAGTGCCCAGCTGGTTTAGATGGGGGCAGAGGAAGAGGGAAAAGCAAAGGATTTACTGTTCTAATGAGGCAGAAACTCCTCGTTCAGCTCTGATCAGAACCCTTCTGTGTTTCCAGTTGGCAACTCAGTCAAGAGTGGGAGTTGAAAGCCCATTTCCCAGCCCACCAGCTGCATTGTGTCATAAAAGGCAAAGCAGATCATAGCGTATGCAGCTCTCGTAGTGGAGCCCAAATTTGGGGTGGTGCAGAATGCTAAGTCCCGTGTTTCTTAACGGAGCCAGCGTGGGCTGCGTGGCTTAGGGTGTTGATGTACAAATGATGTTTCTTTGTCACCCCTGACCGTGGAAGAGCCTGAATGAGTGAGATGGGGTTTTGGAAGGCTTCTCTGCAAGAAAACAAGTGATAAGCGGTTTAGCACCTCTGGGAGCAATGGGGCCACCTCTGGTAGGGGGAAAGGGGCAGTTGTTTCAAGGTGAGCAAGAACACAAAGTGATTCGAGGCTGGAACTTACCATGGCTGAAAATGAGAAAGTAGAATGCTCCCTGTGTTACCATCCTGTCATTACCCAAGCAGATGCTTACTTAAAGGGAAAGATGAAACCCTGTATTTCAAGTTGATGGGGGAATTCCTGTGGGTCCTTAAAATTCACCATTAGCTGCCTCATTAGTTTCTTGCTTCCTCCAAACTGCCCCCCTTGCCCTGCCACTGTTCATCTGCAGGAGCACAGCAGTCCTGGCTCTAGCTTCAGTGCTTCAATACCAACTTTAAAGAGCGCAGCTGCGTCTCTCTCAGCCTTCCCAGTTCCCCAGGGGGTTCTCCTATTCTGCTCACGTCCAACCTGGCTTTCCTTGCACGTAATTCCTTGCTCTTCTCATTAGCAAACCTCAGAGTGCTTCACGTAGGCTCTTCCCGGCCTCCTGATGGGCACTCCGGAGGATGGCGAGGTTTGGCAAAGCAAAGTGACTTTCCAAAGGTTGGTGCCACAGCACCCTGTCCTGTGGGAGGACATCAGCATCACAAGGGAAAAGGCAGGATCTTAGGAAAGGGGGTGTTTCTTCACCCCAGCTCCAAGTGTGTTCTGGGGTGTCACTCACTCCCACACTCCCAAGCATGAGTTTGGCTTGTCTGGCAACGGGGGTGTGACCCGGGATGAAGGACACAGTCATCACCACATCCCTGCTGTTTGTCTCATAGTCTTCCTGACTTCCGATGATGAATAGATTGGGGCAGTATTCGGCTTCGCTAGGAGCGGCCCTTTGCTATTCTGGTAGCAGGAAAAGGAAGAGAGCTGGCACACAAGATGCACTGCAGCCTTGCTGCATCCTCCTGGTGGCAGAGGGGGGTCTTTTCCTGGCAAGTGGTTCCTGCAGCCTTGTTGATATTGGGGCAGGACTTTCTGGCCTCCGCCTTCTTCTGTTTAATGACTGGGAGCGGTAGTTCTTTGTTATCTGTCTCTGTACCCTTGCCTGCTGTTTGCTTCTTCAGTGCACATTACCTGCATTCTTCTTCGCCTCGTATCAACCTTAATATTCCTCTTGCATATGTGGGATAAGTTTTTTGCAAGCCTTTGGCCAGCTGCGCTTTTGCTGAAGAGCCTCAATGTGGGCAAAGCCATCAGACTCCCACCTTCCCCTTACAGAAGAAGGGGGGCAATAAGACAGAAGGACCAAAACCCCCAGCAAACCCTGCACAAACCCAGGTGCTGAGGAGCTTGGGGTCCTTTATAAGGCGGTTGTAGGAGGAGTCCCGCCCCTCTGCCCCCATCTATTGGCTCGGAGCGGCAGCGCTGCAGTTGCCAGGCTCGCAAGCCGCGGCTCGCTGCTCCTCAGCAGCTAGAGATGGGCAGGAGGCGGCCGGTGGTGCTGGGCCTGGCCCTGTGGGGCTGCCTGCTGGCCGGGTGGGCAGCGGGGCGCTCCAAGGTGAACCCCAGGATCATCGCGGCTCCCCAAGGTGAGTGCTGCGCCGCGGTGCGGGGCTGCAGCAGCGCTGGGTGCAGCTGACAGCTACTACCTGTACCAGGGGGTTCTACCTGTGCCCTTTGAGGAGAGTTGGGCTGCTTCTTCCCTTTGTCTCTTTCGGGGAGACTTTTGGCTTCCATTAACACAGGCTGCGTTCCTAGGAAGGGGCTTCTGCCTTCCTTGAGTGCTTTGAATTGGGTTTTTAGAGCCTAGTTCCTGCCGGGTCCTTTCATTTTGCTATTCTCAATGCATTTTTCCACAGCCGGGTCTAGGGAAGGCTGTGAAAGCCCTGAAGCAGCCACAGTAACCATTCCCCCGAACTTGCAGGGAGAAATGAAGTGTGCTTGCAGCCTGCAGTTAATTTCCTATTCATCTGCTGTCCTGAGTTCAGTGAGTAAATGTTTGCCCGAGACCTCTATTCTCCGAGAAAACATATACATGTAAAACGGCACGCAAGGACTTAGAACCAGCTCTGCTCTAAGCACAAGCTGAACAAAGACCTGTTTTCAAGCAGCAGGCTTAGAGGACAGCCCAAGCTTCGGCTGTTGAAAAGAGCAGGCGACCGCTGGCTGCTTTTATCACGTCTCTTCCAAGCTTTTAGATCCATCCCCTCTGGGGAAGCTTTAACAAAAGCCCCCGTCTTGTCCCCGGGGTGCTGGTGGTTGTTAAGCCGCCCGATGGGCTGAGCTGCGGCTCTCGCGCTGCTCTGCAGTACAACAGCTCCTCTGTCTCTCCCATTCGCTGTCAACTTCGGAGGACCCCGATTTCGCATGGTTTATTCTGGGCCATCTGTTATTCTGCTGTTATTGAGGATGCCCTTTCTCTGGAGGCCCAGCGCTGCGGGTAGGTGCCAGGCTCAGAGGTGTCCCCTCTGCACACAAAGGGGACAGGCAGAGCAGGGAAGGGTTGCTCCTGGTATTGTGTCGCTTGTTTTATCTGCTGGCAAATGAAGTGGCTCAGAAAAGGGGATGCGAGGGGGGAGAAGGCACAGAGCCTGAGACTGGACAGAGGATGGGGGTCATGTGTTTCTCCATAGATTATTTCCCCTGCCCTGCTTACAGGAAAGAAGGGGGAAGTTGAATTGCTGCGTGCTATTGTGGTTGGAGATGCCTGTCCTGGAGTGAAACTGTGCTGAGGAGTAAGAGAGGGTTCGAGTGGTTGGTTTGAACCTGTTTCCATGGGCTGTGCTTGCCATGCACGTGGCATAGGGGCATAGAATCCCAGGAGGGTTTGGGTTGAAGGGACCTTAAAGCTCATCCAGTTCCAACCCCTGCCACGGGCAGGGACACCTTCCACTAGAGCAGCTTGCTCCAAGCCCCTGTGTCCAACCTGGCCTTGAACACTGCCAGGGATGGGGCAGCCACAGCTTCTCTGGGCACCCTGTGCCAGCGCCTCAGCACTCTCGCAGGGAAGAGCTTCTGCCCAAGAGCTCATCTTAATCTCCCCTCTGGCAGGTTAAAGCCATTCCCCTTGTCTTGTCCCTACAGGCCCTTGTCCAAAGCCCCTCTCCAGGTTTCCCATAGCCCCTTTAGGCACTGGCAGACTGGCCTTTCCCAGAATCAGAAGGTGGCTTTCCTGACACTGAACACAAGGACAATCTGTCACTGAGACACACTGAAGCCAATTAGTGTCAGGACGCTTCCCTGCAAGGGGATCAGCTTGTGCTCATCTCTGCTTCTCTCAAGAGCTTAGCTGGGGCACAGGCCAAGAGGGATTTCAATTAGGGAGGTATCAGGCGTAGCTGTGTGGCACACTCATTACTGGCAGTCCTGTGTCCTATTTAACAGATCACATTCTGCTTGCTGTAACCTTCACCCTTCAGGAACAGGGTCTGTGGGTGAGGAGTAGGGCAGAGAGGAGGCTCTTGGAGAGGGTGAAGCAATGGCTCAGGGGCAAAGGGGATGCTGTGGGTGCCAGGGTGCCTTCTAACTTCTCTAATCCTGCAGACATAGTGCAAGGCAAAACCTGCAGGTCAGCACATTGCTGTTGTTTGCATCCAAGTAGACAGGCTAATCCCTTGCCCTGGGGTGACAGTGCTGCAGGGCTTGGTCTGCTGCTCCAGCCCTGCTTCTGGCTGCTGGGAGCTGATGGGGAACAGCAGCGGTCCGGGCTGTCTGCATGGGTGCTCATTGCCTTTGCAGTGGTGCAGCGCTGGCCTTGGCCCTGGGCTCTGCCGGAGCTGACAGCATTTCATGTCATTCAGTTTCTTACATGCCACAGCCCATCAGTAGCACCAGGTATGGCATGGCCTCAGCTGTGACACCTGGAGATGGTACAGCCCTGCGGGTGAAGGGAGAGGCTGCTCCATGGGAGAGCAGTGCATGTGAGGCATCCTGTCCTTGCGCTGCAGTGCTGCTGGGGAGGGGGACATTGGTGCTGGGCAAAGCTGCAGCGGCCCTTCCGTCCCTCAGCCTTGCCCTCCTCACCAGCACCCTGGCCTGGCTGCAAGCACCATGAACCACTCTGATGCTTTGCCCCATGGTCTCTCATTGTCCGGTTTCACAGCAAGAAATAGGTGATGGGACATGGTGAGCTGGGAAGAAAATGCAGCTGGGTTTACGTGGCACATCCTGAGCTCTGGTATGAAGGCAAAGAAGCACAGTCAGCCTGTGTTGGTGCATGGAGCTTCTGGATTGAAGTAATGTCGCAGTCCTGGGCACTTGGATGTGGTGTGGGATCAGGGCAGTGGGCAACTGGAGCACCGTGTTCTGCAGATGTGCCTTTCTAGGTATAAAGTAGTGTGTGTAAAGTGCGTACAAAGCCAGCCCTGAGGCCTGGGCTGCTGTTCTGCCTTTCTTTTGCCTCCCTGACACCAGAGGCCATGAGGAGGTGAGGAAGGGGTGTGCTTTCCCCCAGTTTCAACACATGCTTGGGAGCGTTTGCCACCGAAGGGACTGCTGGAGCCCCCAGCACGGGTGAGCAGCTCTCGGGGCTGGGTAATCAGTTACTCGAAAGCACATCTGACTGCAGGATTTCTTCCTCTTAGGAGAAGGACACAGGGAGCAAAGGGCTGAGGGCAGCTCTGGACCTCTGGTCATAGCTAAAGCACTCAAGGTCCTTTTTACTGACAAGGGCTTTGTCCCCATTCCCTCTGCAGCTGGCCCAGCATGCAGCTGGGGCAGGGTCTCTCCTGATCATTCCCCTCCCCAGTGTCCTAATGAAGGCAGATTGGAGATGGCAAATTCCCTGTGTGTTGCGATCTGCAGAGTGGGAGGGAGTTCAGCCTTAGCAGCCTGGTGCAGAAGTGAGTGCTTCAACCTTGCACACCATGTTCTTGCTTCTCCTCCCTTTTATTCCCATCCTCCCCCTGCCTCTGTATATTCTCCTGTCTCAACACTGACCAGCTGGACTTTGCTTTGGAGAAGGTGCATTCACATCCCACACTGAGCTTTTGCTTGTCAGCAGGGATGGTGTTTACTCTGCAGAGCTGGAGACAGCCGTGTCCCGGGGCTGGGAGGATACAGCCCCTCTGTACGGAGCAGGATGCGACATCCCAGCCTGACTGTCTCCTGACCGGAAAGTCACCGAGCATGAAGAGACCAGAGGGGCACAGGGAGGACAGTGAGCAGCCTCAGGGCTGGGTCAGGCCACTGTAACCTGGGGCCTTTGGTTCTGCACAGGAGACATTTTTCACTACTGCCATGCTTAAGGTTGTTTTGTCCCTGTTTACTCATGCATAGAGCGAGGCAAACTCGCAGCCCTTCTCTCATTGCCTGCTGCATTTACACCTTGGGGTAGCGTGGGGCCAGTTTAATTCTTCTCCTATTTCTCACTGGCAGATGAAGCTGGAAGGGAGGACGGGTTCTGAGCTGGTGTGGAGCTCACAGCTCCCATAAGGGGAAAAGAAACACTTGGCCTTGGGTTCCCTGGACTGGGTCAGCTGCCTCCAGCCTGCCCTGGATCACGGGAGTGTTGACATGGCAGTTCCTGGAAGCTGCCTGTAATAGCTCCTGGGCTCTGCCAAGCTCACCTTGCCCTGGGAAAGCTGTGTCAGCACCTCCAAGTGCTGCAGGAGCTCCTCTAGGAGCTCACCATGCCCACTGCAGCAGCGACAGCACCTCCTGCAAGGAGGGAGCTGGTGAGAGGTGGGTCCGGCGTCGTGCTGATGGGGAATGGTGGCAAGATATACGACTGCGATGCCAGCACCAGCTTCCCTCCTCGGTGACAGCAGCGCTGTCTTCTCCTGTGGTCCCATGGGTGTGAAGCATCTTTGTTAGGACAGTTTCACATGAAGCTCTTGGAGCGTCGACATTTCCAGGAGGAAGCTTCTCACTTTCCCAGCAATGCTGTTTCCTGCAGATGGCTCCTTTTCGCAGGGTGGGGGTTGCTGCTCTCCGAAAATGTTGGTGGCAAATATTTTTTCCTCTGTGCAGATTGAATAGGGAAAAACAAAGCAAACAAACCCAGGGAGTGAATCACAACCACCTCCTGTTCGAGAGCATGACACAAAAACAACGGGGATGGGCAGAATCATCCGAGTTGTGGCTGCTGCGTTGAAACAGCGCTGGGAAAGAGACAGAGGCAAAGTTACAGGCCTGGGGCTGATTCAGGGTCAGAAGCGCAGAGGAGTGGCCTGGGAAGGTGATCTGGAGTTGGTGTAGTCTTAAAGCAAGGCCAGACTAAATCAGAGTGCTTGAAGCCAAACTTAAATCAGAGCCGGAGTGCTTGAAGCCAAACTAAATCAAAGTCCTGAGTACAAGATGCTTTTTAAAGAAGCTTGTATGCAGGAAAAGGGCCGGAAGGTGGGTTAGAAGGATGAAATTGCTTCTTTTACAGCCACCTACATCCTATGGTGTGCAGCTATTCTTGGTTGCTCCAAGAATAGGACTTGTTCCTCCTGTTGGGCACTTTTTTGAGTCCCAGCTCCACCCGGTATAGTAAGCTGTGTCTAACTGCATCTGGTGTGACAGAGAAGTGCTGTAAGAGTGCCACAGGAGCTGAATGCGGAAGCATCTCTGCCCGTTGCTTATAATTTCAGAGCAGCTTAAGTCTGGAGCAGCAGGTTTTGTGTAATAAACCTTATGCTGCCCTTGATAATGGCTTTGCTTCTCTAGTGCTTTAACTAGAGTTTGAACCCTTTTGGCTGGTGTCCGCAGCCTTCTGCAGCGATGACTCCACATCTAATGTCCCATTTGGGTATGTCATAGTTTATAGTTTTAACTGTTTAATAGTTAAATAGTTTAACCCCACTTGGGTTAAACTATTCTCCTTTATCAGGCATGCCTGGACTGTGAGGGAGAAGCCTCGCAAGTTGAAGGAGCTGTAGGAGTTTCCTTGGGGAATGCGTGGGCATTCCCAGCCCAGACACTGGTCCTTGGGCTGCACCCAACACCCGGCCATGGGTTTGCTTGTATCTTGGATCAAGGCAAGTTTTGGAAAGGCTGATGCGAGCGTCTGGTTTCAGATAACCATAACACAGTGGTTTGTGGCTGAGTAATTATAGAATCATAGGGTGCAGCCAGAGAGGGATGTGAGAAGTCTGGATCTTGTGTGCTCCTGCTGGGGGGGTCAAGCAGGCAGAAGGGGGGTGCTGGAAGGTCTGCATGGCCCTCCCTGACAGGAAGGCTATGGGGCTGAGACCTATTTCATGCTCATCACAGGGACGGGAAGCCTACGGCAGCAGGTAGGAGCACAACAGGGCCCTTCTCAATCTAGTGAGGAAGTCCCTTTGCTGCATGCATAACCTCATCTGATTTCTATAGGGAACTGAAATGTCAGGCTTGCTCTGGAGCTGCAGATCTTGCTTCCCACCTTTAAACCAATGCAGAGGCTCCACAGGGGACTGCAGAAGTCCCCTTGCCCTGTGCCCACCTCCTGGTTATCCTCACCTGCGCTGAGAGAAGAGGTTTCCAGCTGCCCTGCCCTGAGCAGCAGCAGGGAGGTGGGAGATGGCTCCAAAGGAGCTAAAAGGGAGAGTGGCTGCTTTGCTGGTGGATGCTCATAAAGGTGCTCGGGGCAGTTTTTATCCTGGCAGGCTTTTTGTGATAAATCAGTCTCTGGAAACCAACCTTCGTAGTGGGAGAGGCAGCTGCTAAACCCATCCCTTTGTTGTTCTGCTGTTTTCCAGTGACCATATAATGAAATAGCATAATCACAGGCCGAAGTTCCCCGCTTCCGGCAGGAACACGGCACAGCTCAGGACTGTCATTAGGATCTCCAAAAGAATGCCTTTTGGGAAGGAACAAAACCTGGCTCTAAATTTAGCACCTGCAATCGGTAGGGTGCAGCCAGCAGCTCAGTTTCAGGCTGCTAGGGAGAAGCATACCTGCGAGATGACAAGCTGCACCTGTGAAATCAAAGCCTCTGGACTCATCTTGCAGTGGCAAAGGTTTCAGTGCTGCATAATTTGGGGGGGGGGTGAGCACGGAGGAGGAGGAGGGCAGGGGCTATTGGTGATGTGTTAGCATGCGTACAAAGCACTGCCATGCCTTGCATGTGGTCTTTTTGTGTTTCAAAAGCAGAAATCCATCGTTCCTGGAGTGGGAATCGCTCCGGTTCGAACCTTCAGCGCGTGAGCGGAGCCCTGCAAGCGCTGCTCGTGTGCGCAAAGCCCTGCCTGGTGGTGGCACAAGCTTTGAATTCAAGGCTCATTCCCTCCCTGCTGCAGGTTGGGGGGCTCTTTTGTTGCTGTGGACTGATGCTGGCTCTGGCTCTGAGGCCCCTCACAGAGGGGATATAGGCTCCGTAGCTCTCAGAAGAGCTTTTGAGCCAGCATCCCCATGCCCAGCAGCTGGGTTTCCAAACCAAGAGGGGCTTTTTATCCCCTCGTTCTTCCTGCCCTAGCTCACCCACTGCTGAATACCACTGCCTGCTGCCAAAGGCACTCCGGAGCTTACCAGAAATAGAGCGAAAATCAGGACTGTGCCAGGATATTTGCCTTGTGCAGTAACTCTTAAACAGTATATTTGTCTAGTTAGAGCATGCTCTGGGAGCTGAGCCTTTCTGCTGTGCCAGCGTCGCGCTCCTGGGCATTTGGATTGCACACAAGCTGAGAGCTTTTGTAGGATAGATCCCCAATAATGCAGGCTCAATTGTTTCCTCTGCTCCAGAGTGTTTTGCTATTGATGGCAGGGATCTCTCGAGGGCAGCAGAAAGCAGTCACATGAGCACCTCACGATGGCAGGGTCTTCAGGGGAAGAAGGCAGGGAAAAGGCAAGCAGCATCCTATGGAGGCAGCTGGGAATGTAGGTTGGCCAAGGATGGAAAAGTCCTCCTGTATGTGGGTGTTACTGGTATATGATACCCATGGCCTTGCTCTTTCCTTCGGAGGGGTGCTTCGAGGGAGTAGGAAGGAGTAGGGGAGAGGTGTGAGGAAAGATAGTGTGAGGTTTGTTGGCAGATGATTAAATGCTGCTCGTCTCCAAACTGTCTTGGGGGAGAGACAGGATGCGAAATATCAAGCAGATTAAACCCATTGTTCCGACTTGCTGTGAGCTGCAGATAAGAGGAAAGAGATGTGTAAGGCATCAGGGCTGGGTATGAGTAATGTGGGCTCCCCAGCTGCGTGTCCCTCTCTATGCTCTTGCACCTCTCTGCTCTGGGCTTCCCACAGTTGAATGCACCCCTTAGCATCCTTTCAGGCTACACGGCCCCCACATCCTCTCCAGCCTCCTGCAGGTCGTTTGTGCTGCCCAATGCTGGGTTCACTGCTTTGCTGTGTGAAGGACACAGATATGGCTAACAGAAAGGAGAGTAGCACACAGCCCTTGCTCTGAGCTGTGCTGCTTTCGGGAACTGAACCGCATTTCCTACAGGATGGAGGGCATGGAAAAATTCCAGTCAGTGCTTTTACCCCCACCCCCTCCACACCTGAGCTGATGAGAAAGCTCTTTGCCTTCACTGGGAAACTCTTTGTCTTATTCCATCCTTTCTGGGCACAGACATGCTCTTGAGATGTATTTGTGGGACCATTTGGCTCTAAAGCACAGGCAGCTGCTTGTTGCTGCCCTTCCCTGCCCTGGTGGGAGGGGTTGTTTAAGACATAAGTGACTGATGCCCAGCCTGGGCTGATTTGACCCATTTACCCTTTGGCTGTCAGGGGCATGGGTCTCCCCATGGTAGGGAGCTATGTGGTTCCTAGGAGAGGGCTTTAAGAAGCAAGAACCACACGTGTCTGTGGTCCCGCTACAGCAAGAGAGGTTTTTAGCACTCTCTGGCTGCCTGGCTTCCACTGCTGCTCCCCAGTGCCTTTTGGCCTGTGGGAGACCACAGAGGAGTTCTGGGGGGGGGGGGGTGGGGGGGGGGTGGTGTTCCTGCAAGCATCCCAAAAGGAAAGTGAGAGGGGAGACCAAGGGGGGAAAGCAGACAGCACAAACCCCTCCTGGGATGCACCAGGCTGGTAGGCACCAGCTTGTGGCCATGCTCCCAGTCTCCTACGCCGTGCCGTACTGAATAGGTAGGCAAAAGGGATGGAGGGAGGCAAGGATGATACTTGGCTTTGGGAGGGGTCTAGAGGGAGCAATCAGGGGCAGGAATCCGTAGGGGAATGAGTGGTATTTGTTCTGCTGTTTTGATGCTGTTTTCTGTGGGATATGACTGGCGTTGGAGCACTGAACCCGAACGGTGCGGGGCTGCCCTGGGCACTGAGTGATGCTCCCTGTGGGGTGATCCTTTGGCTTTCCTGTGCCTCTGCTTCCCAGCACGTAGGGGTGGTGGCAAGGCCACGAGCTCCGGGGCTGCAGCCGAAGCGAGGAGGCAGCAGCAGGGCAGGTCTGGGTGCGGAGGGTGGTTTCACACATGAAGTTGCATTTTCACCCCTTTCTCAGAAACCCCTGCAGCAAAAGTGTTTCGTTTCCCGTGGGGCGCATTGCAGCTCGTGTGATAAGAGCTTGCAATTACTTCATGGCAGGTCAGAGCAAAACCCCCCCAAATGTCCTCCCTGGGTCACCTGACCTAGACACAAGTTGTTCCTATAGAAAACCCTTGGTTTATTGTTGTTGCAGGGTCCCAGAAGCCCATGAGGCTGCTTGTCCATCCTTTGGGAATGGGAGTGAGCACTTTCCTGGTTTCCTTGTGTCACATCTCTCCCTTTGGGCAAAGTGAGAGGGAAGGAGAACCCAGCAGCTTGGTGAGCACAGCAGCTCCTGGAGGCACGCTTGTTCCCTCTGAAATGCCTCAACTTGGGAATTTATAGATGATCTAAAAAAAGACCCGTGGTTCTCTTGAATTCATGCCGGAATTCGTCATGGAGCTGGGGAGACAGACAGCACATGGCTCTGGGATGGGAGCGGTATGGTGGAGTCCAGTCCTTCTCCCAGGGATGGAGGGGACTCATGGCAGCCCCCCTGGGGTGTCTCCATCCCTCTGGGGTGGGTGTCGTGACTTCCCATGCTCCCATTGTCTGCTGGTGGGGCTCCTGGAGCTGGTACTGGTCACGCAAGTAGGAAATCCAGGGATTGTCCTCCCAGTTTTCAATAGTGAAACTGGAACTGCCCTGCGGGGTGTTGTTAGAGTCCTGACCCCCAAGTGGGTGTCTAGGGCAGTGGATGTGAATCACATTCCCAAGGAGAGCAGTTGCTTTCTGTGTGCTGAGCTGCTTGTCATGCATCCTGCGTGCGCGGGGAAGCAGGAGCGGAAGAGGGATGGGTGTCATCGAGGCAAAACGGCTCCTGTGTTCTCAAAAGCAGGTATTCCCTGGGGTGCAGTCAGCCCTGACTCATGGCCAGGCCACGCAGGTGGCAGATGAGTGGTCCTGGCACAGGTGTGGAGGATGAGACCCAGAGGATTCCCAGCATTGCCAGCCCTTGAGTCAGCATTGAGCAGGCGGCTTTTCCTTCTGCCGTCAGAGCCAGCCCCAGTCAGATTGCAGCAGAGACATGCTGCTCGCAGGGTCATAGTCTGTTCTGTCGATGCCAAAAGGAAGGAAGAAATAAACCGGGAGATGAGGAATTGTTTGGAGAAGGAGGGGACCAGGAAAGGATGGGACCAGTGCTGTGCTTCAGCCCGTCAGCCCCACAGGCAGCAGAGCAGGTGGCAGTGTCACCAGCATCACATGGCGAGGGTGGGATGCAGGATGGTGATGACTGAGTGTGTTACAACGTGCTACAGCAGGCAGAGCTCCCGGGCTGCCAGGTGCACTGCCTGCCGTCAGGAAGCGTGGCAGCACTGGAGATGGGGCTGTGGTGGTGAGCTTCCGCGCTGCGCCACTTTACATCCCATTTTGCCCGGCCATGTGTCCCCGTGGAATGGCAGCAGGAGTTGGGAGAGCACAGGCAGTGATGTGGGTGATGCCAAGGAGCATGTGAACCCCACACTCGGGTTTCTCCTCTTTATATACCAACGGGGGTCCAACTTCAGGGCTTTATGAGCAGCAAGTAAAGGATCTGTCTCTTGTCTGCAGCAGCTTCCAAGAGGCAGCAGGTTCTTCCCTTGTTACCTTTCGCAAGCTTTATTTCAGTTTCCATTTGACAGTGCTGGCACCAGTGCAGAATGGAACCATCACCTCCACCTTAAGGAGATGTGATCCTCCCCCAGCACCAGTGAACAGAAATTCACCAGGGACTGAGAGAGTGTCCGGGATGCTGGAGCTGCTGCTAGACCAGGGAATGGTAGAATGTGAAGTGAAGCAGGACCTCTGCAGCTGAGTTAGCCCTCCAGCAGGGATGGGAGCTGTTTGCCTGCAGCCAGGCTGCTTCTCTGGTTGTTCTGGAGGTGGGGACACGCTTCCCCTGCACAAAGTTGTGGAAACCCAACATTGTCATGGTGCTGGGGAGGCTCTTGGTGCCTTTCTGAAGGAGCTAGAGAGCCTTTGGTGTGGCATAAAGCTGGATTTGCCCAAGCCAGGTCTAGGGAGGCAGGCATGTTTCGTCCTGCCAGATGGGAAGGGTTGCTCTCTCTGTTATCCGCATTGCTCTGTGTGTTAAAGACAGGCCTCCCTGCCCTCATCTCATCCAGAGCATCTCCCTCTTCATTGCCCTCCTTCCCCCTGACCTCACCCTGCAGGCATCCTTCCCAGATGCACCGGGCTCCCTCCTTCACTCTCATTTACTATCATTCTTCTTCAGGCTGGTGTGGTACCCTCCATCTCGCTTCGAGCACAAAGCTCCTCTTTCTCCCATTCAGCCCTCGCCGGGGTTAGCATTTCAATTGACAATCGGGCCATTGATGTGCGCACTGCCGGTGGGGTTTGCAGTAAATGCCAAGCAGAGGGACCAGCGCCGGGTTAGGCAGGCGCTGGAATGAGCCCTGTGTCCTCTGCAGACTTGATTTTGGAGGCAGGGTGATGGCAGGGTCATGCCTTCCCCCTCCCAAGGGGGAGAGCCTTTCTTTGCAGTGCCAAAAGCAGCCCGAGACTTGCTAAGAGAAGCACGTACCCTTGTCTGGGGACATAGTGTGGACTGTTGGATGCTCTCTGCCTCATCATCTGGAGAGGGGCTTTGGACAAGGGCCTGTAGGGACAGGACAGGGGGAATGGCTTTAACCTGCCAGAGGGGAGATTGAGATGAGCTCTTGGGCAGAAGCTCTTCCCTGTGAGGGTGCTGAGGCGCTGGCACTGGGTGCCCAGAGAAGCTGTGGCTGCCCCATCCCTGGCAGTGTTCAAGGCCAGGTTGGATGGGGCTTGGAGCAAGCTGCTCTAGTGGAAGGTGTCCCTGTCTGTGGCAGGGGTTGGAACAGGTGAGCTTTAAGGTCCCTTCCAACAAAACCAGTTTGGATTCTATGATCCCTGGCTCTCAAAGTTATTTATACCACAGGTCCTCAGTTCCAGGTTTGCAGCAGGATTGCTGCCCCCATCCTGCTGATGAGTAGCAGAGATGAAGGTGACCAAGCCCTTTGCCTAAGCCAGGCTGTTTAAGCCAGAGCAGGGGCTGAATGCCAGCTTTGCAGGTCAGCAGCAGGCCTGATGCAGCAGCAAAGGGGCACCAGCTCGTGGAAACATCTTTAATAGTCTCCCTTGTGGATCAAGTTAAATCAGTGCTGGAGCCACAAACACACTTCTGGCTCCTGGTGGGGCTGTTTTGTAGAATCATAGAATAGTTAGGGTTGGTAAAGGACCTTAAGATCATCCAGTTCCAACCCCCCTGCCATGGGCAGGGACACCTCCCACTAAACCATGCCACCCAAGACTATGTCCAACCTGGCCTTGAACACCACCAGCGATGGAGCATTCACAACTTCCCTGGGCAACCCATTGCAGTGCCTCACCACCCTCACAGTAAAGAACTTCTTCCTGATATCCAATCTGAACTTCCCCTGTAAGTTTAAACCCATTACCCCTTGTCCTGTCACCACAGTCCCTAATGAAGAGTCCCTCCCCAGCATCCCTATAGGCCCCCTTCAGGTGCTGGAAGGCTGCTATGAGGTCTCCATGCAGCCTTCTCTTCTCCAGGCTGAACAGCCCCAACTTTCTCATCCTATCACTCACAGTGATTCAGTCTCACTCAGCCTTTACTCGCAATGATTCAGTGCTGTCCCTGGGGAGCTGCAGGATAAATAATACATTGACGCCATCCAAATTATTGGTTTGGGCTTGTTTGTTGCTGGCTGTTTGGAGATAAATGTGTGCTTGCAGGTTGGTGTGAGCCAAGGTTCACAGAGAGGCAGCGCAGTGGAAAAGCCTCCAAATAGACCAAAGGTAAAAGGAGTACGTGGGGCTGAGGTTTTCAGAGGGGTGAGGTGCAGGAGGTGCAGCTCCAGGTGTAAATTCTTCTGGATTAGCAGCAAATGGAGGGGCTGGGATTGAGGTCTGAAAGCGAGAGCAAAGTTTACTGAGGTCGGGACGGACCTGTTTGTGGTGCTGGGTTGTACTGGTGGTAGCTGGATGGTTGAAGGGCTTTAGGGGCTCCTGCATGTGTGCCTGTTGGTTGGATCAAGAGGGGGGTTTTGAGGGCTGGACAAGGAGATTAACCCTCCCTGGCAAGCATAGCCTGAGTCTGTGGCTGGTGAGTTTCTGGGCTACCTGCATGCCTGGCTGGCTTCCTGCTCGGAGGCAAAGGAATTGCATAGTCACTCGGCAAAGACTGGATGCCAGCTTCTTCAGCAGGCAAAGCATATGCTCAGGAGTCCTTGGACAGAGGAGAGATGGCAAATGCTCAGGAGTCCTTGGACAGAGGAGAAATGGCAAGGATGGGGAGGCGAGCAGTAGCAGGCAGGGACCCTCATCCCCAGTTGCTGGCTCCCAACTGCTGTATCCCCCATCCCAGTGTGCAGGTGTTGTAAGGAGCTGGAGGGCAGAGATGGTTTCTGTACCCTCGGACATCTCTACTCCTCTCTTTGCAGGCAAGGTGCCTTTGTAAAGGAGCAGCCCATGGGGCTGGTAGGGTTTCCTATCCCAAGGTGGGGGCTGGCAGCATCCCCCATAGCCAAGCCTTGCTGGAGTTTAACCCCACAGGGATTGGAGCTTAGTGAAGTGGGGGGGAAAGACACAACTCAAGCAGGCATTCAGCACCCCAATGACTTCTAAAAAGTCTTTCTCACTTTTGGCTTCATGGCCTTGGCAGGACCCTGCGCAGCATCCTCCGAGCAGAGGGGGGCTGCTGGGCTCGGCCAAGATTATCCTTTGCCATGAGCAGAGGGACGCGTGCCACTGATTAATTGCCTGTCTGTGCAGGCCGCCAGCTCCGAAGGCGTGCACTGCCTTTGTCTGTGGCTGGGAGCAGCGGCATTGCCAAGAGAGAGGCCCCCTCTTCTATGGGAGAGGGAGAAATGCAAGCGGAGTGCCCTGTCACACCAAGCAGGGGTCACCCTGAGCCCAGACTTCTGCTCCTTGGAGGAGAAATCCCTCTCGTGTCATTGCTGCAAACTACGGCAGGGGACAGGGCAGCCTTTGGGCCCTGGCGTGGGGACTCAAAGCTGCCCAGGGGTGGCTGCACCATCCCAGAGATTGCTGTGGGATCGGTGGATCCCATGGAGGAACAGCCAAAGCCTCGGGGAGGAGGCTCACAACTGTGCCACAGGGCCAGCCTCCCACACCTGCGCTGGCAACGCAGAGGGGAAAGGAAAATGTTTTTAGGGAATAGGAGCTGGAAAAGCTGGAAGGTGAAAGCGGAAGGAAGGAGGGGAAGGACAAGCAGTTCTTCCTCCCAGCTGGGCCTGCAGAGCTTCCCATCTGCAGCAACCGGCTGTGACGTGGGGCCTGGGTCTTGCAGCTCACTTCTTGTTCACATCTGGGGGTGGAGATGGAGCTGCAGCTTTTTGTGCACCCTTCCCCTGTCACTCGTGGTTCCAAACCCTGTCCATCCTTCCTGGCACACGGAGGGAGGATGCTGACAGTGCAGCTGGAGGTTGGCGAGGAGAGGTGTGATGCTCGGGGCTGGTAGGAGATGACGGGCATGGGGAGGTTGATCCCCATCTGCAAGGCATGACAAATGCAAGAGCGTGCAGGAGCCATGTCAAGGAGGCAATGGCCTGGGGGGGGTTGCCAGAGGATGGGCAGAGAGGGGAGGGAGCCCTTTGTCTCCATGCTGGGAGACAGGAGGCACTGGGCTATTAGAGCAGGTGGGAAGGAGCCCCTTCTAAGTCACTTTGAGCTTCTGCTCTTTATAGAACTCCAACAGCAAAGTTTCCCTTTCTCTTCCTCCTCTATCACCAGCCCTTCAGGGATGAGGCAGGGCTGCTCCATTGTGTCCTGCTCCAGCTCTCCTGTCCCCTGGGGCCAAGGGAACAATAGCTGAGCTCTGAGCCTGGGAACTGCCTTTCCCTGCCTGCCTGGAGCCAGACCAGGCATCCCTGCGGGGCCCCAATGCTGCGTCCTTGTTTTCCTCATCACTCCCACTGAGGACATGTGGAGGGAGTGGATCTGCCTGAGCTGCCTGTGGGTGCTGCCGTTGTCCTGAGCAGTGTCTCCTTTGTGCTGTTGTAGGTGCAAAGGAGTATGTGTTCCCCAGGAGTGAGAAGTACCCAGTCTTCTATCATAAAGAAAACACCTCGGCCATCTACATCGGGGGAGAGGGAAAGCTTTACTACTATGACTTTGCAACCTATGAGAACTATGTGGTAAGGATGCTCTGCTTGCAAGTTTGGCCCCAGAGCTCTATAACAAAGTGTCATAGAATCATAGAATCATAGAATAGTAAGGGTTGGAAAGGACCTCAAGATCATCGAGTTCCAACCCCCCCGCCATGGGCAGGGACACCTCCCACTAAACCATGCCATCCAAGGCTATGTCCAACCCCACCTTGAACGCCGCCAGGGATGAAGCATTCACAACTTCCCTGGGCAACCCATTCCAGGGCCCCACCACCCTCACAGTAAAGAATTTCTTCCTCAGATCCAATCTAAACTTCCCCTGTTTAAGTTTAAACCCATTACCCCTTGTCCTCTCACCACAGTCCCTAATGAAGAGTCCCTCCCCAGCATCCCTATAGGCCCCCTTCAGGTATTGGAAGGCTGCTATGAGGTCTCCACGCAGCCTTCTCTTCTCCAGGCTGAACAGCCCCAATCTTCTCAGCCTATCTTCATACGAGAGGTGCTCCAGTCCCCTGATCATCCTCGTGGCCCTCCTCTGCACTTGTTCTAACAGTTCCATGTCCTTTTTATGTTGAGGACACCAGAACTGCACACAATACTCCAAGTGAGGTCTCATTAGAGCAGAGTAAAGGGGCAGGAGCACCTCCCTCGACCTGCTGGTCACACTCCTTTTGATGCAGCCCAGGATACGGTTGGCTTTCTGGGCTGCAAGCGCACACTGCTGGCTCATGTTCATTTTTTCATCAACCCACACCCCCAAGTCCTTCTCCTCAGGGCTGCTCTGAATCTCCTCCCCACCCAACCTGTAGCTGTGCCTGGCATTGCTCCGACCCAGGTGGAGGACTTTGCACTTAGCATGGTTAAACTTCATCAGGTTGGCATCAGCCCACCTCACAAGCGTGTCAAGGTCCCTCTGGATGGCATTCCTTCCCTCCAATGTATCAACTGAACCACACAGCTTGGTGTCATTGGCAAACTTGCTGAGGGCGCACTCAATCCCACTGTCCATGTCACCCACAAAGATGTTGAACAAGACCGGTCCCAACACCGATCCCTGGGGGACATCCATCTCACAGCCCAAACACTAGATACCTTGCTCAGGGTGTTTGCCAGCAGTGAAGTCAGGCCTGGAAGGGTCTGGTCCCTGCCTCATCCATCCTGGAAGCCCAACATGGATAGGATGAATGGCTGCAGCAAGGGGAAGTCTCCTCCACTAGCCATTGGTGGGTTCTTCCAGTGATCCTCCTGAGGTCTTTGGTGCCCAAGAGGGAGGATTCTTCCAATGAGGAACCCTTTCTTTAGCGTGAGCAGGGATGCTCAGGCTCATGTCACTGTGGGGAAGCTATATTCCCAAACCTTCTCATTCTTGGAATTTAGGCTGCTTTTCCTCAATAGCAGGAAGTTCTGGATCAACTGGCAAGTTACTACAGCAGGGAACTGCCCCAGATGGTTTCTCATGACCCCTTCTTGCCCTTCTCAGACAAGTCGGTTGCTGAACTTTGGACCCAGATACTTCCCTTGTTTCCAGGAGCAGTGTGGTTCGTGTGTCCCACCCCTTGGATGCCACCACCCACTACTGAGCACCCATTCCCTGCAGTGTCAGATCCTCTCCCCATATCCTTTGGCAAGCAGCCCAGGCTGGCTGCCAGTCATGCTGCTGCTTCTCCCCATCACCTCGAGGGCCTGAGACATCCAGCCCAGCATCCCCACGGGGTTTCAGGTACCGAGGTGTGGAGAAGAACTGTGTCGCAGTGTCTGATGACCCCACTGACGTGCTTGCCTTGGCTCTCGTGCAGAGGGTGACCAGCATGTGGTACCTGGGGCTGAGCCCACTTCAGTTGGCTTTAAAGGGAAGGAATTCAAGCAGATCTTTTTCTCTTTTATCCCAGGAAGACTTCCCAGTGAAAAATGAAGGACAGTGCATGATGCCCGGGAGCCCGGTAGGTCCTGCCTGTGGTGGAACAGCAGATGGGTGAGGGTTGGAGGACTTGGGTTGAAGGACTGCTTGGGAATGAACTGGGTGTGCTCCTCGTGCACTCTGTTTGGGCAAAGGCCTCCAGTGCCTGTAGACCAGATCAATGGAATGATACCGGTCTCCTCCTCTGGTTTTAGGACCCATGAAAGCACTAGGAAGCTACGTAGCAGTGCTGCTCATGCCTCTCTTCTTTCTCTTGCAGGAGGACAATAAGAATTACCTTACCTTAGTGGAGAAGTATGGAGATGGGATGTTAGTGTGTGGCACCGGTGCCTGCTCTCCCACCTGCTGGAACTTGGTATGCTGTGGCTACCTCTGATGGCACCAGAGCAAAGCCCTTGCTCTTTTGTTCTGTGCTATCTCCATCTGTAAAATGATGCCCGGATCCCACTTCCAACGTCTGCAATGCCCAAACAGCATCTCCCTCGAGGAGCTTGTCACAGCAGAGATCTGCACGTGCCACCTCCATGCTCAACTTGTCACAGCCCCCTTGTCCTCACCTCCTGCCTGCAGCAGGGGCTCTGCATGGCCTATTTGACCATGGTCCTACCCTCCTTTGGGCTGTGCCAGCCAAAGAGAGCTGCTCCCCTTCTGTCCCAGGGGTGGATGTGGGCCCCTGGCTCCCCTGCCTTCCCTGAACTGATGGCACTCAGGGACCATTTCTGTCCTTACCCAGACACAGAGGAAGGAGAGCACTCCGTGGGACGGGAGAGGCATTGCTCCTTTCACCCCTGACTCGAATACCCTCGTCGTTGTTGATGGTAAGTGTGTCTGCTCATGTGTTATCAGTGCTGTACAGGGAGGCTGGGCTGTCTGTACCAAACGGGCACCTTGGGGCTGCTCCAAGGGCTTTGTCCCTCTGCTTTAGCTGGAGATCAGCCTTAGCCCTTCTTGTTTTGTCACATCAAAATGCACGTCATTCCAGGACAGAGCGTAGATTCATAGAATGGTTTGCGTTGGAAAGGACCTTAAGATCATCCAGTTCCAACCCCCTGCATGGCACAAGGTTGTTCATTCCTCTCCAGGGCATGGGGGTTGAGTCTTTGCAGGCGGGTAGAGTACAGTGGAGACTGCAGGGAAGGAGGATCCCTGCAGTAGCTCCACTACTCTGGGCCTGCCAGAGGGATGGATGCGGATCATTCCCAGAGGTAGAGCAAAATTTGTCCCTGTGCTCGTTAGGGAAAAGGGCTGTGGGAGTCCTGCCAGGAATCAGTGCTAGGCAGGGGGACTGGATATCCTGTCCTGTATCCACCAGCTCTGTGATTCCATGTGTCCAGAGAGTTCGCAGTTCTTTTCCTTCTCACAAGCCCCACTGTTCCGTTTGGAAACTGCCCGCTGCAATGAGCCTTCCTACCCCACAGGTCACGACATCTACTCCACCATCAAGAAGAGCCAGCAGAATGGCAAGATACCCCGATTCCGTCGGGTGAGAGGGGGAGGAGAGCTCTACACAAGCGACACGGTGATGCAGAGTGAGTACAGGGATCATGCTGGAGATGTGGGACCTGCCACTTTGCACTTTCAGGCAGATAGGTTGGGCTCTGTCACCCTACATCTGTGGGCCCTAAGTACGCAGTACAGCATGGAGGGGAACGTTCTCTCTTGCTGCCGGGTCACCTCTTTGCTTCTAGGACCAAACAACTGACAAGCGAGTGCCTCTTGCTTGAGGTGAGGAGATGGGGAAATGGAGAGAAACGTGTGGCCAGTCCCCTGGCAGATGCTGGAAGGAAACGTGGTTGTGTAAAGTTGCCCATCAGCTGCTGTAATAGAAACAGGAAGAACAGCTTCCACTCCAGGCAGTGACTCTTTCCAAACCCCCAACTGGGGCAAAACCTTGGAGCAGGAACATGCTGGGTGGGGAACAGAGAAAAAGGACCCTCCTCGGTTTCCATGAGCTCAGTGGGACACTGGGAAATGGGAGATTCCTGAACCCTTGGCCAAAGGAAAGAATCAAATTAGGGCAAACAGAACTTGCAGGAGGAGGCAACCAAAGCAACCAACAAACAGATAGAGCTGGAGCCATGAGACTGCTCCCATGCTTTCACAGAACTCCCTGCCATGGGGATGCCAGCTAATGATGCTCAGAGGGACCTGCTGCAGCTGGGGTTGCCCTTTGTGGCAGTGGTGTATTAATAGGAAGAGCATAATTGGGTTTTCCACAGTGGAACACAAACAGGAGGGCAGCTTGCTCCCACCAAGGGAGCTCTGTGATGAGAGTTCTGCTGTGCAAGAAGGGAGAATAGGCTGAAACAAGAAGAGAGAGCAGATGAAAGGTGCTCAGGACAAGGTTTTCTGATGGCTCCCTTCCCTTTACAGACCCTCAGTTTGTCAAAGCCACCACATTAAGGCATGAAGAGCCTCACCAGGACAAGATTTATTACTTCTTCCGTGAAGACAACCCAGATAAGAGTCCTGAGGCCCCTAGAAACATCTCTCGAGTGGCCCAGCTGTGTAAGGTACCACAGGAGCAGTGAGGTGGGGAGGCAAGGATGCTGCAGGGGTGGCAAATGGACATGCCAGCTCACTTGGTGTTACGGGCACATGATTTGGCCCTTTTGTCTCGGTTCTGTCCTGTGCCACAGAGTTCATGTGGGGTATGGCTGTACCCTTTGGCCTTCCCATCCTCTGGCTCGCATCAAGCGTACCTCTGGAGCATCCCTCAGTTACTCATCCAAGATGCTGGACAGGGAGGGCACTTTGTGTTCTTCTCTGCTAAACCCTGACTCCCTGCTTTTCCTCTCACTCCAGGAAGATAAAGGGGGAACTGGTTCGCTCTCTGCTTCCAAGTGGACCACCTTCCTGAAGGCCAGCTTGATTTGTGTCGACCCAGTCACCAAGGGCAACTTCAACTGGTTGCAGGATGTCTTCTTTGTCCCTGCGAGTAACTGGAGGCACTCCAAGGTCTATGGGCTCTTCACAAACACCTGGTGAGGGTCTCTGTAAAGCAGAGGGATGCCCTGTCCCACAGCCTTTTAGTCACCCTGGCAAGCATGTGGGTGCAAAACAACCAGAGAGGACATAGCCAGCAACAGCACGATGCACACAGCCATGCCCTAGCTGCAATGGGATGGCCAATGTCTTCTGACCCTCTCTCTTTGTCTCTTGTCTGCAGGGGAAGCTCTGCTGTTTGTGTCTATTCCTTTGGGGACATTGACAATGTGTTTCGGACCTCCAAGCTCAAAGGCTACAATGGTCCCAACCCAGAGATCAAGCCTGGGCAGGTGAGTGAGGAGTAGAAGTTGCCCAGATGAAGTGGGGAGGCCTCCCAAGAGCTGGTCCCTGCTCTGGCAGTGCAGCTGGGGGCATAGTCCTACCACTGAGCAGGCAGGGGAGGGCTGGGGCAGTGAGGAAGGTTGTAGGCACTGTGAGGAAGACTTCAGCTTTGTTCCCAGAGACAAAACGAAGCTAGGTAAGGTCCAACACCTTCATAGAGAGCTGTTGTGGTTTAAGCCCCTCATGCAGTTCGTTCACTCACTCCCCCCTTTCTTCCCCCAGTCCCAGGGGGATGGGAGGGAGAACAGAAAGAATGCAACTCCCACAGGTTGAGATAAGAACAGTCAGTAACTAAGGTATAACACAGATCACTGCTGCTACCACCAATAATAATAATGACAAGGGAAATACAAGGGAAGAGGATACAAGTGCTCACCACCTGATACCAAGCCCGACCCAGAAGCGAACCCCCGCGGTGCACCCCCCACACCCTTCCGGGTCTCTGCTCTCCATTTTTACATCCTGGGCATGACGTGCTGTGGCATGGAATACCTCTTTGGTTAGTTTGGGTCAGGTGTCCTGTCTCTGCTTCTTCCCGCCTTCCCCTCCTCCCTGGCAGAGCATGAAGCTCAGAAAGTCCTTGGTCAGACCAAAACATTCTAAGCTGTATCTATAAACACTGGTGTTATCAGCGCTGTTCCCAGGCCGAAAGTCAAAACCACAGCACTGCACCAGCTACTAAGGAGGAGAAAAATGACCGCTGCTGCTGAACCCAGGATGAGCACAGGGATATGGGCTCAGATCTGCCTCGGCAGATGGGTCTGTGAGCTGTGGTGGGTGAAGCTGGAGGATAGAGTCACACAATGGTTTGGGTTGGAAAGAACCTTAAAATCATCCAGTTCTAATCTTCTGCCACGGGCAGGGATGCCTCGCCCTAGACCTTGAACACTGCCAGGGATGGAGCATTTACCGTTTCTCTGGGCACCTTGTGCCAGTGCCTCAACACCCTCACAGGGAAGAACTTCTGTCTTATCTCCAACCTGAACTTGCCCTGTTTCAGTTTGAACCCATCACTCCTTGTCCTGTTTAAACACATCACTACAGTCCCTGATGAAGAGTCCCTCTCCAGCATCCTTGTAGCCCCCTTCAGACGCTGGAAGCTGCTCTGAGGTCTCCATACAGCCTTCTCTTCTCCAGGCTGAACAGCCCCAATGTTCTCAGCCTGCCTTCATACGGGAGGTGCTCCAGCCCCTGAGCATCCTCGTGGCCTCCTCTGGACTTGCTCCATCAGCTCCGTGTCCTTCTTATGCTGAGGACACCAGAACTGCACAAAGTGGGGTCTCAGCAGAGCAGAGGGGCGCATTCTGCAGGGGTACCACAGGTAGGACTCCACCAGCCCTGACTCTGACGGTGGCTCTTGTCCCCTCCTGCTGCAGTGCGTTTCCTCTGGCCAGCACACCCCGAGTGAGACCTTCAAGATCGCTGACAGCCACCCGGAGGTGCAGGACCGGGTGGAGCCTCTCTCCCCCACCAAGAGCCCCCTGTTCCACAACAAGCACCGCTACCAGAAGATCGGGGTGCACGAGGTCTCTGCGGGTGATGGGCGCCGCTACAACGTGCTTTATCTGGCAACAGGTACTGGGCAGCTTTCCCTATGCAGTTCCCTGGAGCTTGCTTTCCCCTTGAGGGCAAAGAATCCAAGGGAATCAGACAAGACCACCTCCAGTGCAGAGCGAAGCAAAGGGCCGTGTTCCCAGCTTGGTGTATGTTTGTCAAACAGGAAAGAGCTGCCAAGTCCCAGCACAGCTCGATACACACAGATTTGGCTGCATAGGCAAAGGCTGAAAGCAGCATCCCAGCATGTGGGATTTACCCACTTGGGCTGCTTCAGGCCTGTGGTATTTCTCAGGCCAAGTGTTTTTAGGGAAGGGAGGGGTAGCACAGCCCTCCCCACGTGTCAAGGAGAAATCCTTTACAAAGGGACCCACTCAATCACCTGTTGCCCTTGCTTGCTCTAGTGCAGCAGCGCAGGCTTCCTGTGAGGCCAGCACCTCTGGCTGGGGACACACCCAGCTGCTGGTGGTCCTGGGGCAGCTGGAGATGCTGCAGAGCTGGGACAAGCCAATTCAGCTGCGGGTGAATGGGATGGAGAGCAAAAGGTTGGTGAGCTGCCTGGGTTTGCGTTCAGTGCAGCTACTTGCTGCATGGAAGGCACAGAGGTCCCTCTGTGCCTCCCCACCTCTGTGGGCTTGCTCCCTACCACTCTGTCTCCCCTCTTCCTGCTCTGTGCTGGACTTTGTTTGCTGGCACTTGTGGAGGGGCTTTCTGGGGCTTTTGTTTCCTAATCTGTGATTAAAACAAATGCAGACAGCTCACAGTAGGTGGCCTGGCTTGGATTAGGGCCCACACATGCTCCGGTTGGTTTGATCCTGCCAAAAGCTGTAGTTTCAATGCAGCTAATGCCTTGCAGAGCAGTCAGGAAGCCTGCTCCAAGGTGCAGGGCTTGGCTGCACACCCTTGCTGTAGGCATGGAGGTACCTGGGGGGCCCTAATCCCTGCCTGACCCGGGGTCACATCTTCCACCTCCCCCTGGTTGGTGATGGAGAAGGGAGTGACTCCTTGGGAAGGGGAGGCCAGGCTAAAAGGGGGTAAACAATGAGATTCCTGAGCCCTGTTCCCTCAGGATCTGCTTTCCCACCCCTCCACCAAACTGACTTGTTTTCCTAACCCACCGATATGGAGTTATTTCACTGGGATGTAAGTAAGTTTAACCAGAAGAACAGGAAGGCAGAACCCCAAGTTTCAGCCGCAGGAAAATGATGATGCTTGTGCAGGAACAGGCCAGGGATCAAAGCAGAGGAGCTCAAGAGCTGTTGGGTTTCCATGCTGAGGCTGGTCAAAGCAAGCACAGCCAGGTCCAAAGGGTGGAGGAGAAATGGGCTCCTCGTGACTGGGAGGATGACAGTGGTGACAAAGCTGTGCTGTGGGAAACAGGCTGAGCAAGCAGGCTCCTTCTCTGTCTTCTCTGGGTGGTTGGGTAGGGGAATCCAGTCAAGCCTGGCTCTGTGGAATGGGAATTGTCTGCCACAGCGAGGGCTGAGGCAGCGCTGGTTCTCTGCCTGGCTTCCCCACAACCCCTCTGCCTTGCCTCTCTGCTCTCAGCATGCTCCATCAGCGCTCTCTCCTCTTTCTTTCCAGACAAAGGATCCATTCACAAGGTCGTGGAGCTGCCAGAAGGGGTGCAAAACATCATGGAGCTCCAGGTCTTCCCGAAGAAGGACCCAATCCAGTCCATGATCCTGGACCACAAGAGGGTGGGTCTCTCTGTAGAAAGGTCAGGCTGTAGCTTTAAAAGCAGGCAGCAGGGAAGGCAGGGACAGAGGTTTAAGGACAGCCCATGGATGTGAAGGAGCCTCGGGATGGGTTGTGGGTGGTCCTGCTTTGCTAAGGCTGGGCTGATGTCCCCGGTTCTGGGTGGTCAGTGGGCAGCAGAGCTTTTTGGACACGTCTTCCCCTCCAGAGGCATGGGAAGAATGAGGCTGTTTGCTCCCAGGCCAAATCCTGCAGTTTCCCTTTCATTGTCCAGCCTTGCTGGTGGATGAGCTGTGAGGCAGCGCTGGTGCTCCATCCCAGAGGTGACAACACTGCTATCACTTCATGGAGCAAACTTAGTTATCCACAGGGCTGGTGGGGGAAGGATGCTGCTCTGCTGCCCCTCCCGGGGTAAGGACTGCATTGCCTGGAGACCTACCAGCCCCACTGGTGAAATCATGGAATCCCAGCCTGGTTTGTGTTGGGAGGCAAAGCTCACCCAGTTCCAGCCCCTGCCACGGGCAGGGAAACGTTCTGCTAGAGCAGGTTGCTCCAAGCCCCTGTGTCCAACCTGGCCTTGAACACTGCCAGGGATGGGGCAGCCACAGCTTCTCTGGGCACCCTGTGCCAGCACCTCAGCACCCCAGTCTCGCAGCCAAGCTGCAGAAGAAGTGCTGGACACTCAGGTGGCACCGGGATGATGAACCCCTCTGCTTTCCTCCTGCAGGCGATGCTGTACGTGGGCTCAACAGACAGAGTGCTGGAGGTGCCCATGGCCATGTGCGGGGTGTATCGCAACAACTGCGACAGCTGCCTGTTGGCCAGGGACCCCTACTGCGGCTGGCTCAATAGCTCCTGCCAGTCTGTGTATCTGAACCGGTGCGTGATGCATCAGCTTCCTTCTGCTTGTTTCCGTGTAAGAAATACCCACACTCAGTATTCCCCTGCCTGGCATGTGGTTTTGAGGTCATCTTCCTATCACAGAGATGAACCCGTGGTGTCTATGCAGTAATCGCACACACATGTCTGTGCTGTCCCGAAAGCCAGCCCTACTGCAGCACCCTGCTCTGGAGAGGGAGAGGTCAGTGGGGTTTGAGCACCCAGCCCCTCTTTTTGCTGTTAGAAACATGCACAGGTCTGCTGGTTGTGATGCTGTTCATCGTGGTGACTTGCTGGGTCTCATGTTTGTCATTCATCACCCTCCTGAGTTGTGTGTTTGTCCCTACCCAGGTTAACATCAGGTGTTTAAACACTTCTTCCTTACCTAATCCACTGCATCTTGTATGGGCAATTACTTCCTTATTCCTGAAATGCTGCTTCCTTGATGTTAATGCCTATTCCCGTCTCCTAGGGAGGTGCATCAGAACCTGAACCTGGACCTGTGGCAAGGAAAGTGCCAGAAGGGGGATATTAAGGAAAGTACGTGAAGGTTTTGAGCTGTAGGCTGTGAATCCAGGGGGTGTTTTGGGGCAGAGGGACTGATTCTGGAGTCTTTGTATGTTGTGCAAGGGGTCACAACTCATTGCAGGGGAACTGGGGATGACCATGCTGAAGCCAGAACACCCCCAAGCCTCTGCTTGGGGTTAACTGCTAGATAATGCATTTCTGAGCTGGGTGGTGGGGCTGCTGTTTGCTGCTGTCCTGGGAGAAGAGACTTCAGGCGTGGGTCAGGCCCTGCTGTTGCCATTCAGTGGCTGTATAACCTGTCCCCATTGACCCAACTGTTCTTCCCTCCAGGCCTGTGATTCCATGTCTCATCCGTTTCTTCTCAATCTCTTCCAGCAGAAGACTATCAGAACATCACAGTCGTCCCTTTCTCCCGCTATTACCTCAACTGCCCCATCGAGTCTCACTATGCCACCTACAACTGGTACCACAACAACAGCCTCATCAAGACCTGCAACACCACCCACCCCCAGCAGGACTGCTTCCACTTCATCCAGAACGTGAGCCACATCCACTATGGCCACTACGTCTGCATCTCGGAGGAGGATGGCTTCAAGCAGGCTCTGGTGAAGGAGCGCCTGGTCAACCAGCTCAGGTTCATGTCCCAGAAGGGCCAGGCCACCATGACCTTCGCCTCTTGGCTGCAGCTGCTCCTGATGGTGGTGTTGGTGGAGCTCTTCCACTGACCATGATGGGGCTGTGTTCCCACCATCCTGGCTGCTGCTGCTGCCCCTGCACTTGCTGTCTGCTCGTGAGGCAACTTCTTTTAGTCACTCCTTGGACGTTAATCTTTGCCTGTCCCCAAAGGGGTCTTGGGCAGCAGCCTCTCCATCTTTGGCCTTGGTGGAGGAGGCATGGTGAGGAAGATGGGACTGCAGGGCCAGATGGAGCAGGGTTTGGGGACAGGGAGGGAAGGGAACACGCGGGGGACGTTCACTGTACCCAGCAGCATGGTGTCAGCCTCCCCGCTGTGGACGTTCAGGGGACTTCTGCCAATGTGCATGCACTGATCCTCAGGGCACAATGACTCCTCTCTTTAAGAACGTGCATGTGATGAAGAAGAGGAGCCAGCCCTTGGCCTTTGGAACTGGTTGATCTATGCTTCACTCCAAGTGGGGACTGATGCCTCCCATTTTTTGTGGCTAATGTGTGTTAGGGTTGGAGGCAGCTGGAACACGCCCAGTGTCGCATGTGAATTCCCTTCTGGTCTGGAGACTTGGGCTCTGGAAAGGGTTGAGGGTATGGTTTCATTTGATTTCTGTTTTGCAGCTGGCTTTGATGTGGAAGGGAGATTGGGAACTCGCACTGGAAACCTGCAACGGCAGGCCCAGGGTGAGCATTTTGCATGGAGAAGCCTGGGAAGATGACTAGATTTGGGGTGTGGGGAAGGACAGACCAAAGGGGACAGGAAGGGAAGGTGGAAGCAGAGCCCAAGCCAAACCCAGGAGGCCCTGGGAAGGAGTTTGAAACGCACAAATCCTCTGCAGGCAGCTTAAGGGCATTTTTGTGTGGGCAGCAGGCGCTGCCTGCTCCCAGCGCCTCTCCTGCGGGAGAGGGACCGGGCTTCCTCAGGGATAGAGGCAGCAGGCGGCTGATCTCAGGGCGATACTGATGGGCTCGGGGGCGCTGCCGTGGCTCCCCCACCGCCCCGAGCAGCTCTGCTTCTCTCCCTCACCATGAAGAGACATGGGGCTTTGCTTCCCTTGGACTTTGAGGTCTCCAAGCAAGACTAAACTGTGAAAACCGGGATGTTCTCCCTTGCGCCTGTGGGCAATGGGGCGATCCCACACCTTGTCCAAACCTTCCCCAGCCTCGGGCTGTGCAGCGGGGGGGGGCGGGGGGGTGATGACACTTCCTATCTAATGCTTCCAATAACCTCTCCCAGCAGCACAGCTCCTGCTTCGTGCCTGCTCAGGGACACTCAGGAGTGCCCGAGGGGTCTTTATGGCAAGGGGAAGAGATGCCCCGTGTCTCTCTTGACTGCAGACTATGGACAACGGGCCAGAGCTTCCTACTGCACTACATTTCCAAGATACCCCCCCCTTGAATCTAGGATAGAGCTTCCTTACATCCCTTCTCAAAGCACTTTAACTTTGTGAACTAACAAATACCTATTTATTATCAACTGGTGATTACTGCACTTGTATAATTTTATAATACTCTAGAAAGTGGGTCCAAATTAGAGAAGAGGGGAAAAAAAAAAAAACACCAACAGCTACCAAAAAACAAACCAACAACCTTTCAGAGCTGTGACCAAAGCGAGAACGTGACCGCTGAAATAAAGAATGGAAAAGAGCAGGAAACAACGGGAAAGAGTGCTGTGTGTCTCACCGGGAGCAAGGGATGCTGCTCGGACTGGGGTTGGGGTCTCTCCTGTCCCTCTTCCATCGTCCTCTTCCATGCCCCAGCCCCGGTGCAGGGGCTGTGCCAATCCCTGATGTGCAGTGGGGTTGGAGCTGACAGCAGAAGGCTCCCGTGCCTCATCTCTTCCTTAGCATGAGGTTTGGCAGAACAACTCTCTGCTGGCAGTGGCAGCATGATGAGAAGGAGCAGCAACGCTGCTAAAGCAGCTCAAGTGTGAGCTCCCTGCAGCCAGCATGGTGGGAGGAGGTGGGGAGCTCACCCTCGTGCCCAGGGGTTATCATAGAGCCACAGCCTGGTTTGGGTTGGAAGGGACCTTAAAGCTCATCCGGCCCCAGCCCCCTGCCACAGGCAGGGACACCTTCCACTAGAGCAGGTTGCTCCAAGCCCCTGTGTCCAACCTGGCCTTGAACACTGCCAGGGATGAGGCAGCCACAGCTTCTCTGGGCACCCTGTGCCAGCGCCTCAGCACCCTCACAGGGAAGAGCTTCTGCCAAGAGCTCATCTCAGTCTCCCCTCTGTCAGGTTAAAGCCATTCCCCTTGTCCTGTCCCTACAGGCCTGTCATGGTTTAAGCTTCTATAAACCCATGCAGTCGCTCTCTCACTCACTCCCCACTCTTTCTTCCCTCCGCTCCTGGAGGGATGGGAAGGAGAATCGAAAGAATGCAACTCCCACAGGTTGAGATAAGAACAGTTTAGTAACTGAGGTATAACACAAATCACTGCTGCTACCACCAGTAATAATAATGACAGGGCAGATACAAGGAAAGAGAATACAACTGCTCACCACCAGTCCCCAGCCCGACCAAACAGTGCACCTCCACCAATAATAATAATGACAAGGCAAATACAAGGAAAGGATACAATCTCTCACCATCCAATATCAAGCCCGAGCAAGCAGTGCACCCCCCACCATGCACCCCCACCCTTCCGGGTCTCTGCTCTCCATTTTTACATCCAGGACATGACGTGCTGTGGTATGGAATAACCTCTTTGGTCAGTTTGGGTCAGGTGTCCTGTCTCTCCTTCCTCCCAGCTTCCCCTCCTCCCTAGCAGAGCATGAGACTCAGAAAGTCCTTGGCCAGCCTAAACATCACCAAGCAGTAACTGAAAACACTGGTGTTATCAGCACTGTTCCCAGGCCCAAAATCAAAAACACAGTGCTGCACCAGCTACCAAGAAGGAGAAAAAATGACTGCTGCTGCTGAACCCAGGACAAGGCCCTTGTCCAAAGCCCCTCTCCAGGTTTCCTGCAGCCCCTTTAGGCACTGGAGCTGCTCTGAGGTCTCCCCTTCAGGAGCCTTCTCTTCTCCAGGCTGCCCCAGCCCAGCTCTCTCAGCCTGGCTCCAGAGCAGAGCTGCTCCAGCCCTCGCAGCATCTCCATGGCCTCCTCTGGCCTCGCTCCAGCAGCTCCACGTCCCTCTTGTGCTGCTGCCCCAGAGCTGGATCAGGACTGCAGGGGGGTCTCCCCAGAGCACAGCAGAGGGGCAGGATCCCCTTCCTCAGGTGCTGGATGCAGGCACTGGACAGCCAGAGCTCTAAAATCTCAGGCACTGAAGTGTTTCCTGGAGCCCTGGGAAGAGCGAATCAGGAGGGGTACGAGCAGAGCACAGGGATGATGCTGAGCACACACCCTCCCCCAAGCTGCACTAAGACCATTTTGGCTGCCCAGGTTCTATTTTCTTGCCCTAAAAGTAGGTTGTGAGGATGGGATCAAGTGCCACTGGGGCAGCTCCCGGTAACAGAGAGACCCCACAGATCCACAAAGGGGTTGCAGCATCATCCCCATTTCCCAGCCTTTGCCCACGCATCCTCATCCCTGCTCCCTGGGAACAGCCGGGACAAAAGCCGGAGCCGTGTGCCGTGTTTCCTGACAAAACCAGCAGAAGGAACGTTTGAGGCCGGGTTTATTCTGGGCTGCTTTTTCCCTGGCCTCCGGCTGTTTCCTTTGAGTACAATGAGCCACAGGCTGGGGTCCGCTGTGTGCTTCGGGGTTGCTTCGGAGGCATCGCCACCCTCACTCCCCTGCCCACATTGTTCAGTGAGCTATTGGGGCGGGCACAGGAAGGTCACCTCCCGCAGCCCTTCTCCAGGCTTCCTCTAGCACAGGCAGAAACAAAGCCTCCAGAGGCTCTGATTTCTTTCCCAGCGCTGGTTTTGGGGGGTTATTTCTGCCTGCAGCCTTGCAGGGCAGGACAATAGACCCAGGGAAGCCTGTGCCTGCCTGAATGGGATGCAAACGTCGCTGAGAAATCCCCCTGTAGCGGCCTGCTTGCTCTATGCAAAGCATCCAGGGTATGTGCTGACCGCGGGCTCATCCGAGATGCTGTTCCAGCCATGCCACCCCCTTGGGCAGCTTTTCCTGGTGGGATGGGAGTAGAGAGCATCCCACAAAGGAGCCAGCTGGAGCCTGGAATCTGTCTGTCCCACAGGGCCAGGAGATGGGGAGGGGATGGAGAGGTGCTGCCGCCTCACAGGAACGTTTTCCATCCTCCCCATTGCCTGGAGCAGCTGAGCCCGAGCCCTCTCCTGGCGTTTTCCTTCTATTACATCTCACTGTGGGCTCGGCATGTCCAGCCCTTCCCGGGCGCACCTGGGAGAGCGGGAGCCGGTCCATCAGCATTCCCATGCACCGTCACAGCTCTCCCATGGGTGTCCAGCCCATCCCGCCCATCCCACCTGGCATTGCCTGGCAAAAAGGAGCCATGAACTGACCTCATCTGTCTGGATCGGGTACCCAAAACCGTGCCACCCACCCAGGTCCTTCACCCCTGCTCCTCCTCTTCGCCCAGCCTCTTCGCCTGGGCTCTGATGTGTCTGTGCTCTATCCACAGGGCTGTTTCCTGCCCTGCAGCTGTTCCCTGCTTTTCCCTGTGGATATAACCAGCCTGGGGCTGCTGTGTCTGCCCGTGCATGGCTCTGGGCTCCTTCTGCCCGTGGGCCACGCTGGGGCATGGGGACAGGACGTGAGTGATGCTATACCACAAGGTGGGTGATGCAAGTGGGAAATGCAGCTTCTTACTAGAAATGAGGTGCTGGGGAAGTTCAACACCAGATAAGTCACTGTTCCTCTTATGTGGAACCATGAATTTCCCCCTCCCACCATGAATTTCCACCCCGAGATCCCCAAGGGGTGATGACAGCCAAAGAACACGTCCCATCAGGGTGAGATTCCCCATCCCAACTCAATGGAGATCCCAAACCCAGGCATCAACCCGGCAATTTCTAGGCCTGCAACTACACACAATACCTGAATAAGAGGAGATTCACCTTAATGGAGCAAGACAGCGAAAACAACCCGGAATTGCCCCTGCTTCAGTTAAAGCTTGTCCTGGCTTGTGTCCATCCTCCCGATGAGCTGCTCTGGCTGTTCCAGCCTCCTGCTTTCAGCCCCTAGGGCCCCAAGGATGCTGCCCAACACATGCTGGGGCATCCCCTTCCCTGCTCCAGGGGAAGGCCTGCAGCAGAACCTACCTGATGATGCTCTGGGCGGCAGCAGCTGGAAGTTCTCTCTTTCCCAGCAGATTGCAATGAAAATGGGTTTCCAGCCCCACAGTGAATCATGGGGGGGTCTGAGCAGCAGTTTTGTGGCTGGAAGTTTCCCAAGCGCCTGCTGGTGGGCAGGAGCTGGAAGCCTGCAGTGAACGGATCCGCTCACACAGAGCAGGGAAGCCCCCAGCATGAGATCACTGCTGGAAGAGCCATGAAAACCACCGTCCTTCCCAAGGGATGAGTGCGAGGAGCGGGGAGCTGAGCAGCACGGGCCCACATATGGGTCCGGGCTGTGTTTTAAGGGAGGAAAACAATGCAGTCAGCTCCATGCCCTTTATCCAGCCACCAATTTCACACCTGCTCTGCTCCACTCTCCATCCCAGCAATGGGATGCAGTCCCTTTGCTCTCCCCCATCTCACCCTGGTTGAATTCAGCCCCATTCTGACTGGTTCCCATTGGCTCCGCACAGTAGAGATGCAGGAAAGGATGAGCTGCCAAAACACTTCCCCTCTGTGTGCGTCGGCATTCTGAGCCCCAGGAGCACCAAGGGATGAGGTCAAGGAGGGGAGATTGAGATGAGCTCTTGGGCAGAGGCTCTTCCCTGTGAGGGTGCTGAGGCGCTGGCACAGGGTGCCCACAGAAGCTGTGGCTGCCCCATCCCTGGCAGTGTTCAAGGCCAGGTTGGACACAGGGGCTTGGAGCAACCTGCTCCAGTGGAAGGTGTCCCTGCCCATGGCAGGGGTTGGAACTGGGTGAGCTTTGAGGTCCCTTCAACCCAAACCAGGCTGGGGCCCTGTGATTCCATGGGGGATGAGTCACCCACTCCCTTTGGAGCTGACCCCCACCAGGAAAGCCCCATAGGTGGAAAGCAAGAGCACAACACCCACAAGATGCCACTTCTTAGCAAGAGGAAAACCCACTGGGGGGACCCTCCTTGTCCCAGTGGGGAGGCACAGGGAGGGGGCCGGGGGGGGAGGAAGGGCTGTTTCTGCTCACTGAAAGCACCAGGGGACCTGAAACCCAAGGCAGGCGGGGTTGTGGTTGGGCTCTGCCTGCAGAGGTGGAGAAACACTTCCCACGGGTGATGTGCCCCCCATGCGGGGGCCACCAGCGCCCCGTCCCCGCTGATGGAGCGATGCTGCGGGTTCCTGGCCCGTTTCCTGCCCTACCGCTCGCACCAGAGCCCCCCAACCACACCGGTTCCGGCACCTCGCTGCTCGCTTCCGTTGTGCTGAGGGTGGAAACACAGCTGTGGGGGTCGAGGGTGCCCCCACATTTGGAGGCCTCACGGGGTGGGGGGCGCAGAGGGAGGAGGGCAGAGCACCCCCGCAGGGTGTGATGGAGCCCATGAGCTGTCTCCAGACGCTTGGGGAGGTGGTGGAAAGAGGGGGTGCGGAGGTGACAGCGGGTGATTGTCACCTCCTGCGGCTGTGGATGGCGGCTGATGGGGCCACATGGCTCAGCCCTGAGGACGTGTGTCACTCCATGTCCATTAAGCCTGTACCTGTGTTTATAGGAGCACAAAGGTGGCCCAATTGGACTGATCCCATTCCTGTGGCCAGAAAGGAGGCAGTAGGGGCCACCAGGACAGGGATGGTGCAGGGTGAAGCACAAGGGGGGTGGCTCTGTGGCACCACGTGTGTGTGGGGCTGTTCTAGGTGCACAGTGAACTGCTGGGTGCTCACTCAGAGCGGTGTCTTCATATTGACAGTGGCAACTGGGACAGGAGGGGACAGAGCCGATGCCTGGCAGGGAACATGGACACGGGCAGGAGGGGACAGAGCCGGCGTCGGCGCCGGCCCGGCGGCAGAAGACGGGGCAGACGCGCCCCCCGGTGGCCGCCGCTGGTGTCGCAGCCGCCGCTCGGCCCGGCCCAGCGTCCCCGGTGCAGCATCCTCGCCGCTGCCTCGCTCCTCCTCCCGGTTCCCGGGGAAAGAGAAAGGCCGTGGGATGTTGTCCCATGGCACCCCCGGGTCAGCCCAGGGAATGTCCAGGCACCCTCCTGGAATCCTCCCTTCCCCTCCAGGGACACACCAAAGACCCCAGGGACACCCCAAAGGAATGGCCCAGAAAGGTCCAGGCGCCCTAGTTCTCTCCCCGGCCTCATTATCTCTCCCACCCCCTATCTGGTTGCCAGTGGTGTTACTGGGCCTGGAAACAAGGGACCTTGTCTCCCACCAAGCTTGGCGCAGGCCATGACACCCCAAAAAGCCATTCCCTCCTAGCAGGGGTGGGGGTGTTTGGGGCTCCTGCTGATGCTCTGGGGCAGGAGAGCCTGGGAAGGGGGGACCTGCCTCCCCCAGAACCCCTTGTTGCAGGGAGGACGGAGATGAGCCCTCCCCCCCAGCAACGTCCAGGCAGTCCCCAAGTCTGTGACCCATCCTGCCCAAGCTTTTTTCTGCCTTTTGTCCCCTAGATCACTGGTGTAATTTACTCTGCAGACAAAGCACCTCTCCCCTTGCAGGCTGGGGGTTCCTTTCAGCGGTGGCACATCCCCCCATGTCACCCCATGCCACTCAAGAGCTGGGCATGGCAAGGCTGGGGGGGGTGTGTGTGTGATGCTCCCCAATCCCCTTTGGCTGCCCCTGCCCTATATCTGCCTCCTTGCAGGGCAAAACGCCCCATGCCCGTCCCCGTCCCTGGGCCGGGACGCGGAGGGAGGCGGGCGAGAGCATCAATCCTTGAGTGAGGCCAGGCAGGAGATAAGCGCAGAGCAGCCCCGCTCCGTCCCGAGCCGCTCCCATGCTCGTCCGCGCTGCGCCCAAGCCAGGCACCCTGCGGGGATGCGCCCCGGCCCTGTCCCGCTGGGCTGGGGGGGCCGTCGCCCCCGCCATGCCCACCCCTCGCCCCTTCAACCAGCTGCCCGGGGACTGGAGGGCCGGCTGGCTCAACCTCTACCGCTTCTGGCAGGAGGGCGGCTTGCACAACCTGCACCACATCATGGCTCGCAAGTTCCAGCAGTTCGGGCCCATTTACAGGTGAGAGAGCGCCGGATCCCGGCATCCTGCCCTGCTCCCGGCTCCGGCAGCCTTTCCAGTCGGGATGCAGCTGCTGCCGTCCCCAGCCCTGCTCCAGGCGAGAGGGTGGTTGAGCTGCTGGAGCATCCTGGCTTGCTGTGTGCTGGCCAGGCTTGATGCTGTGAAGGGGGAGAGGGGAGACCCGTGGGTTGCAGATGAGGGATGTTGGGAGAAGGGATTCTGCGTCTTCCCTTGATTTACATGGTGTCTGGAGCTGACAACCCCAGGAAGGACGGGGAGTCGGCTCCAACACCCCCCTGCTTTGCTGCCTGAGCCCTGGGGGTACCTGATCCTGCTGCTGAGACGTTGCATCCCCTGGGATGTGACCTGCAGGCGGGATTTGATGGGATGTGAGGGAGATAGTGCTTGATTTGTGGGTGCTGGGTGAAGGTGGTTGATCCGGGGTGGTGAAGGGCTGAGGGGAGTCATAGATGGGGGTCAATGCATGGGGCTGACCCCCGCTCCTCATCCCGGCAGGGAGAAGCTGGGTGTCTATGAGAGCGTGAACATCATCACCCCCCGGGATGCTGCCATCCTCTTCCAGGCGGAGGGGACGCTGCCGGAGCGCTTCAGTGTGCCCCCATGGGTGGCTTACCGCAACTACCGCAACAAGCCCTATGGCGTGCTCCTCAAGTGAGTGGGCACCCCCAGCACACGGGCGGTGGGAGCACCGGGAGTACCAGGAGGGCAATGGAGATGTTTGCCTGTGGTGGTGGGGAGGGACGCCTCTGACCCCCCCTTTGGCATTCCGCAGGACAGGGGAAGCCTGGCGCTCGGACCGCCTGATGCTCAACAAGGAAGCACTGTCACCGCAGGTGGTGGAGGGGTTCGTGCCTCTGCTGAGCCAGGTGGGAGAGGACTTCATCCGGCGGGCACGGGCCCAGGCTGGGAAGAGCGGCCGGGAATACTGGACGGCCGACTTCACCCATGAGCTCTTCCGCTTCGCCCTGGAGTGTGAGTGTCAGTGTTAAGACATCCTCCCATGCCCCAAAACGCCCTTTAGCAGGAGGTGGGCAATGCGCCACATTTCCTCTACCTTCATCCTCAGATAAGAAACAAGCTTTTGCTGCAGGGTCTGGAGGGCTGTCCTCTGCAGACAAGTAGAGGACAACTCAACGCTGCTGCTAAAGCACTGGTTTATCACCTGCTGGTCACCAACCGGCAGCCAACCCTGCCCACCAAGGGATGCCTTCACGGCCTCGCGATGCTCGGAGGGAGCAGGAGGTCCTTATAGCCACGGGAAGGCCCTGGGAGGGTGGAGGGGACGGGGATGTGTCCCCTCAGAGGTGCTGTGCTTGCAGCCGTATGCCATGTGCTGTATGGGGAGCGCCTGGGGCTGCTGCAGGACTTCGTGGACCCCGAGGCGCAGCGCTTCATCGACGCCGTGGCCCTCATGTTCCACACCACATCCCCCATGCTCTACCTGCCGCCTGCCCTCCTGCGCCACCTCAACGCCAAGACGTGGAGGGACCACGTGTGGGCCTGGGATGCCATCTTCTCCCAGGGTGAGTGCTCCTCCCGTGTCACCCAAAGACCCGTTGAGGTCTTGGCTCCACAGTGCAGCATCATCTCACCAGCGCAGGGTCCTTCTCCTGGGTCCAACCGCCCAGCACAAGGCTGCCAAGCCCAGGAAGGCTTTTCCACATCTGGAGCTTGTGGGATGTGGAGCCATGTAGGAGCGATGGAAGGGCATCACATTGAGAGTAGCATCTCCCCCAGAGAGGCTTGTGGCCTCAGAGGGCTTTTGGGACCTGGGAGAGCCCCCCTGGTAGGGTGTACCCCCCGTGCACCCTCATGCATCACCCTCTGTGCCCACCCAGCCACTGCTCCGTCCTGCAGCAGGGACCATGGAAAAGCCACCATCATGGGGCAATGATGTACATTTGGTGCCTTCCTCCTCCACCATGGCCCCGGGGGAGGAAGGCCACATCTGTGTCTCTCCTCAGCGGACAAATGCATTCACAACGTGTACCGGGACCTGCGCCTGCAGCGCAAGAGCACCACGGAGTACATGGGCATCCTCTGCAGCCTCATTCTGCAGGACAAGCTGCCCCTGGATGACATCAAGGCCAGCATCACCGAGATGATGGCGGGAGGGGTGGACACGGTGAGGGGTGCGCAGGGCGCCTGGGCAGGGAGCGGACCCTGGCCGGTGCTGAGCTTGCTCCCTGCCCCGCTCCAGACCTCCATGACGCTGCAATGGGCCATGTTCGAGCTGGCGCGGGCCCCGGCGGTGCAGGAGCAGCTGCGGGCAGAGGTCCTGGCTGCCAAGCGGGAGGCGGCGGGGGACAGGGTGAAGATGCTCAAGAGCATCCGGCTGCTCAAAGCTGCCATCAAGGAGACGCTCAGGTGAGGGGGATGGCAGCAAACACCCCAGCCCCATCCCTCCTGCACTGCTGGGGTGCTGTGGAGCAGGGTGGGACATGGGCAGGACGGGTTGTACCCAAACTGAGGCGCATGGGACCTGTCCCCCCACCCAGGCTGCACCCCGTGGCAGTGACCCTGCAACGCTACACCACACAGGAGGTCATCCTCCAGGACTACTGCATCCCTCCCAAGGTGAGCACCAGGTCCCTCCTCACCTTTACCCGCTCCGCATCGGGGTCTGGGTGGGTGGAGGAGGGACATGGAGCATGGATGGGTGGCATCCACTGGGGCTGGATCCCTGCACCCCAAGCACCAGCGAAGCCCCATGTGGAGCTCAGACCCACGGGGCTGATCCTCCCTCCCCACAGACGCTGGTGCAGGTCGGTCTGTACGCCATGGGCCGGGATCCTGAGGTGTTCCCGAAGCCGGAGCAGTTCATCCCACAGCGCTGGCTGGGGGCTGACCCCAAGCACTTCAAGGGGCTGGGCTTTGGTTTCGGGCCCCGGCAGTGCCTAGGGCGCCGCATCGCAGAGCTGGAGATGCAGATCTTCCTCATGCAGGTGAGCATCCCGCCGCTGGGACATGGTGGCAGAAGATGAGGCACATGGGGGTCAGTACCAGCAGTGCTTTGCTCCTCCGTCTACTCTGTTCTCCCCCATCCCAGATCCTGGAGAACTTCAAGATCGAGACCATGCGAGCAGTGGAAGTCGGGACCAAGTTCGACCTCATCCTGATCCCGGACAAACCCATCTACTTAACATTGCGGCCGCTTGAGTCCCTGCTGTGAGGAGCTGGATCCTGGGAACATCGATTCCATCTCCTTCCAGCCTGACTCCAGCCCAGGGCTGCGGTTTCGGGAACGGCTGGGACGCTTTCACGGCCACAGCCTTGGCTGCTGCATCCCTGCCTTCGCTCCAGCGCGCTCAAGGCTGTGTTTACGCCAACAGGGGAGATAAACCAGAACAACCCCAACCCTGCTGCCTCCCCACGGCGCTGTGGGGTGGGTGGGTGCTGCTGCACCCCCCCTGCTGCTCGGGGGTCCCCAGGGTGGTCCCCGTGGCCACGCTCCTCCTGATGCTCTGCTTTGCCTCTGATTTGCTCCGTGATTTCTCCATATGGAAAAGCACCGGCTCCTTTCTGACCAGTGTTTGGTGTCTTGGCGTCTCTGGCTGGATTAGGGCAGGGGGGCCAGGGGATGGGGGCTCCTCAGCTGAGCCCTGGACATCACCGGCAGGGTCTGCTGGGGAAAGGGGGGAGCTCTTGGGGAGATGTGAATCCCTCTTGAGGGAGCCTCTGTGCGGTGAGGGGGCTGCAATAAGAGGGTCTGGGGTACCCAGGGGTGATGGGGTGGGGGGTCAGCCCCAGGGACCGCCCTCTTATCCAAGGCAAACCCCCCTGATGTGGGATGATGCAGACCCCCCTGCTCTCCCCCCATGTCTGTGCAGGCAGAGGGGTGGCTCTGAGCCCTCCTGCTTCCCCCCATGTGAGCTGTCCCTGGTGCCCCCGGTGCTCACCGTGGTGGGGACGTGAGGGAAGCCATGCTCCTGCTCCAGCAGCCGAGTGCCCAGCTCCTGCTTCTCCCGTCCCCAGCTCCGCGCTGCCTCCTCCAGCTGGGACAGACTCAAACCAGGCTGGTTTCACACCAGGATTGGGGCACACAGATACCCCCCCCCATGACCGACACCCAGAGCCCCCTGCATGGGGTGGGTGATACTCACCTGCTTCTCCAGCACCCTCCCGCGGGCCTGTGCCTCCTCCAGCCTGGCCAGCAGGGACAGCTTCTCCTTGCCACCAAAGCCACCCTGTTATGAACAGGAGTGAGGAGAGGCAATGCCACATTCCCACTTCCCACCCCCTGCTCATAGGGGTGGCTGTCACCCCATGGAGACACAACTTGGGTGATGCCCCCCTTGTGGGGTGCCATGGCTCGGCCCCCCACCCCAGCCCTGTGCCCCCTCTCTGCTCTCACCTGCAAAGCTGGGGGCTGTGGGGCAATGGGGGGCAAGTGATGGGGGGCCCTCGCCAGCTCCTCCCGCAGCCTGCAGTTCTCAGCCAGCAACACAGTGTACACCTCCCTGGAGGGGCCTTCACCTGTGGGATGGGGTGGGAGGGACACTGGGATGTGTCTTACACCCCCTTCATACAGAGATGGGGATAGGACCGCAGGGATGGATGTGGAGGGCTCAGCATCAGTGCTGGTCACCCACCACAGACCATCCCATGATGCCATCCATCAGAAGGGGATGGCCACCAGCTCCCCAGCTGAGGGTCCCATCCCCTCTTGCACCCACCCATCAGCTTCCCAGTGCTCCGGCCTGTCCCAGCAAGCTTCTCCTGCAGCACCCGCTCCATCGCCTCCATCACCTGCAGGAAGGAGCAGAGCCAGCCCCATGTCACCAGCTCAATGCAAAGCTGTGGTGACCATCGCATCCCCTCACCCACTGCAGCCACAGGGTCCCATCTGCTCCACAGGGCACTGTGCCCCCTAGTCTGTCCTTCTCACCCCAGCCTCATGCCCCACACTCACCTTCTCCTGCTGCCGCACTGCCTCCTCCAAGCCTTTCATCTTGACCACCTTCTCCTGGCACCTCCTCAGTGCAGTTTGCTGCTGCCGGTGGGCTCTCTGCAGCAGCACCAGCTCCTTCTCCCGGTCGTTCTTCTGGGAGGAGAGGAAGAGGAAAAGCTCCCAGAGACCCTGTGCTAAGCCTTGAGCCTTGGGGCATCGCTTGTTGGACCAGGAGAGCCCCATGGTGGGGGTCCTGAGCCTCTCAGGCCATGGGTATTGAGGTGATGCTCTCCCTGCTGCCCCCCTGCACCTCCACCCCACTCTGACCCAGGCAGCCCGCAGTGTCCGTACCTGGATCAGCTCATTCTGCAGCTGCTGGACACGGTCCTTCAGCCTCCTCACCTCCGCTGCACTGGCCACCAGCTGGTACTTAAGGGTGGCTGCAACAGCCGGTGCCACGTCCTCAGCACCCAAGCAGGGGCCAGGGCACCAGGACAGGGGTCCCCATCCCCACCACGCACCCATCCTGTCCAGCAGCTCCTCCCGGGTCATGACGTCCGTGTCCCCATCCGTGAGCAGCTCGTGGCCCAGCTCGTCCCACGAGGCCAGGCTGCGCCGCAGGTGCCTGTTCTCCACCTCCAGGCTGGTGACCTGGTGGCGCAGGGACAGCACATCCCCTGCCATCCGCTTCAGCGCCAGGCAGTAGCTGCTCGCCTCCTGCCGGCATGGAGCAGAGCTGCTGCCAGGCAGGGCTTGCCCAGCACCAAGAGCCCAGCACCAAGAGGTGGGTCTTGAGGATAGTCAGATCCACCATGGACCTGAGGAACAGCCAGGGTTCCCCCTCCTCTTGCAACCAGCCAGCCTTCTCATTCCCATCCATCCATCCACCCATCCATCCATCCATCCATCCACCCATTCGTCCACTGATCCATCCATCCATCCATCCATCCATCCATCCATCCATTCATCCACTGATCCATCCATCCATCCATCCATCCATCCATCCATCCACCCATTCATCCACTCATCCATCCATCCATCCATCCATCCATCCATCCATCCATCCATCCATCCATCCATCCATCCTTCTCTTCTTCATCCTTCCTTCTCCAATTATGCATACTTCTCTAACCGTTCATCCACCCACCCACCCTTCTCTTCTCCAACCATTCATTCTTCTCTCCTGTTCCTCCAAACCTTCACCTCCCCGTACACTCACTACTCCCATCAACCAACAGATCCCTCCCCATTTCCCCATCTCTTCCTACCATCCCCTTGGGTGAAAAACAGCTCTCCAAAAGGATATTGGGTAGGGGGGAAGCAGTGCTGGAGCTGGGGGTCACCCTCAAGCTCTGAGCCTTATGGGGCCTTGTAGGTCTTTAAAGGTGGTGAAGAACAGTGGGAGGAAGTGTGTTTTACACGATGAGCCTAGGGGGGTTTTTAGCACCCATGTGGTTGGAGAACACCGTGCCAGGTGATGCTGGGGGTAATCATTCACTAAGGAAGGTTTTCCCTTCCTGAATCCCTCCGTGCCGCACAGGGAAGCATCCCAGCAGCGGGACCTTGACTGGGTGCAGCCGCTCGCCTGCAGCTCCCCTGGCCCCAGCTCCAGCCTTGGGGATGGCCTTGGCCAGCGGCCCGCAGGGGTGCAGCAGCATCACTCAGCCTTGGGAAGGGGGAACGGGAGGGAAGGGGGAGGCAGAGGCTCAGCTCCTTCTCCCCATCTGCCTGAGGGCTGTTTGATCCAGGCCTTGGTTCATACCCAAGATAAAGCCCCCTCCAGCCAAATGCTTGCTGCCCACCCAGAGCTTCACTCATGTGCAGCACAGAGCTGACAGCAGCCTGGCTTCAGTCCCCATGGGAGCCAGAACCTGCCTTGGGGAGGCTGCTGTCCCCCCTATTGCCCCCTGCTCCTCACGTATCCCCTGCACTCACCTGCTCCTGGTGATCCCCGATGATGTCCTGGGACCTGCGGAGCAGAGAGCAGGGGCAGCCTCGGCCAGGAGTGAAACAGCAGCAAAGCCTTGGCCAAGGAACCCTCTGCAGGAGACAGGAGCCTGTTTGGGGTGCTGGGGGCAAGGCAAGTGCTGGTGGGGGTGGGGGTGAGGGAGGAGTGGGAGCATGGAGGGGATGAGGAGTAAGATGGGCAGTGATGGGGCAGGAGGGGAAACATAGGGAGAACAGAGGAAGGAGGAAAACACACCAAGGAGGATGAAAAGGAGCCAAGAGGGCAAAACCAGAAAGGTCCCTGTACCTCGGCTCCTCCAGTGATGCTCTCATCCCGTGCGGGATCGGCTGCTTTCCAGGCAGGATACTGGCCATGGCATCAGTCGCCGGGAGGGACACATCATCTTGATGGAGCTGGTAGGATACACCAGAGGTGGAGATAAGGAGCAGTCTGGGGAAAGCCCTCCAAGAAGGGCAACAAGGTCCTTCAGCCCCTTCGCCCCAGTGGGAGCAGCTCTCCTGGACCGAAACACCTTTGCTCTGGGGTCAGGATCCAACTCTGCCCCAAAACCTTTGGCATCAATGGCTTCAGTGCTTCAAGTGTCCCCCTTCAGAGAGCCAATAAGACTGGAAGAGCTTCTTCTGAGGATGGGGACACCTCGGATGGTGCACATCCTGTCATGGCTGGACCCTTGAGCCATACCCCCATCCCCACCACTGCCCCAGCACTCACAGTGGAGGAGAAGGGTCTGTAGAACATCATCATCCCCGCTCCTGGGGTGCCCAGTCCCCAGCACCCCACTCATGTGTCCAGCTCTGCTCGCCTGTGGGTTGCCAGGTTCTGCCTGCCCCAAACAAACCTCCCTCAGGGAACAAATCCTGCCCCTGTGATGGACTTAGGGAGGTGCCAGGGGTTGGAGCATGAGGAAATGCTTTATTCCCAGCCCTGTTCTGCTGGCAGAGGGATTCCAGCAGCCTGGCACGCTGGTAGTTGTTGCTACAACACAACCCTCCTTGTAGCAACTCCTCCCTGCAGCAGCTCAGCACCTAAAACCACCCAGATGGGTGCATTCTGTGTGCAGCCAGCAACCGGCCCTGCTGCTCCTTCCTCAGGGATCAAGTCCCCTTTAGCACCCCTTAGATGTCCCATTGCTGCTTCCATGGGGGCCAGCAGAGCTGCCTGCCTAAAGGAATCCCTTGGAGACACCAGCCCATCCTCTCCATCCCTCTTTCATCTCACCATTGCCTTATCTCCTCCACCCAGCAGCGCAAACCCAAGGAGGTTACTCGGTGACTGGGTAGCTCTGGTGGTGACAGCACCTCACTTCCATGCCTTGGATGTGGGCATGGAAACGCTCTCCCCTCCCAACCCGCTCCTCTGATGTTTCAAACGCCCAATTAACTTCTGAGGACCCACATCTTGGAGGTGCTGGGTGGCTTTGGGCCTCAGCTCTTCCTTTGGGCTTCAGTTCTCCTTTGGGAATTATTCTTCTGAGCAGAGAATAATTGCTTGAATAATTTGCTCATTAAACTCCACTTTCATCCTGAGATTGAATTGATGGTGCTTTAAGACAAGGGATGCTCTGCCCCAGCCTTTCAGGGTACCCACAGAGGCTCCTGTGCCTTGCAGCCACTGCAGCATCCCACATCCACCAGCTGCAGCATCCCACATCCACCAGCTGCAGCATCCTGCATCCACCTCTCCTCTGGTGTTTGTTCAGGAACAAAGAGTCGGTGTAAGTTGATGGAGCCTCTATCCCATGCCATCAATTTTTCATCAAGGAGCTGGTGGGAAGCATGCCATTATCTGCCCCATCAATAATGCACAGGGCTGGCCTTGGCTCACTGCTTCTCCTGCCCGTGCTGGAAGGTGCTGGCTTCGACCCCAGCTTTTCCAGGCTCAAACACCACCTGCAGAGCCTGGAAATCCATTCCCAGCCTTTAATCCCAGCCTAATGCTGCTCAGACCAACCCCCAGCCCAGATTCCTGCCTGTGCTCCCACTCCCACAGCAGCATCTGGGGGCAGGCCCCCCTGTAACTCCGATCTCAAATCCAACCACTGCATCTCTCCTTCCCGCAGGGGTCCGGGGTGAAAAGCTGGGAATTCACATCTGAGATGATGGAAGCTTTGAAACTCCTGGCACTCGCTATTTATTTCTTAATATTGCTTTTTTCCTCCCCATCATTCCCAAGCCTCTGAAGCTTCCTCTGCCTTTAGAGCCTTTCATCCGCCCCCCAAGCTGCCTCCCTCCTTCCCATATTTGCTTAGGCCAAGTTCTTTTTTCACTATTTACTTAACAAATTGCTCTGAGACGCTTTCATGTCTCCCATTAACTTTGACTGCTGCAATTGATTCATCCCAACAAGGAGCAAAGCAATAAACCTCTGCAGGGGGAGGTGAGAAAGTGGCCAAAAATAGGGTGTGCGAGAGGATTCTGTGTCACCATAGCATTGCCTGACCCCATCCCTGGCAGGGAAGGGGACAGAAATGCACCCCGGAGACAGGCTGAGGATGGGCTCAACTCATTGCACTTGTGAGCATCTGAGCCCCCAGCAGCGCATCAGCTTCTCCTGCAACACAATCCCCTTCCAGCTCAACAAATAACACTTTCCTGGATGAGTGTTAAGCCCAATTCCATAATTGTTATGAAGATGGGATAAGCTCAGATTTACATATCTGAGAAAATACATTGCTGCAGTGGCTTAGGGAGATCAGAGAGGAGACAAATCCCATTTTCTCCTCTTTTCTGTAAGAAAAGCTCCTGGAACCATCAGGATGCCTTCATTCCTCACCCATTCCCTTAGGACACTGGTACCAGCTGGGGCTGTGGGGATGCCAGATCCCCAGTGCCCCCGACCCCTCCATGGGAACACGCTGGTCCCCAAACCCATCCTCAGGCCATCATCTGGGTGGATGTACCAGTGTGGTAAATGGAGCTTTTTTCCCCCTCTACTTCCAAAATCCAAGTGTTTCCCTGGTGAATCCCAACTCCAGGGAGGATTTGCAGGTGTCCAAAGGGAAATAGGGAGAGTTTTAGCCCTGCACATCTTGATAGGATGCACGAGCCGGTGAAAGGCAGCAAATAAATGGGGCTTTATCTGATTAAACCAAGGCTGAACTCCCTTCCCATGCATGGGGGGGCTGTGCTGGGGGGTGTATATTAGCCAAAGCATTACAATTCAATTTAGGAGCTAATTGGATTGCATTGAAAAGCTCTTCATCTGAGTCCTTTCCGTTTAATAGAGACACCACAGCTCCTGATCCCTTCCTAACTGGAATGTTGATTTTAGGGCTGGCGATTACCATCGCTCTCCGGCTCCAGGCCCAGCTGCCGGCTGCTGATACCGTGTTGTACAAGGAAATAAAAGCCTCTGGATTACACTGGATAACTCAGGGAAGAAAGATGCTCAGTGTGGAACCGGCTGCTTCCCCCCGCCTGCCTGCTCCTTCAAGATAAGGCTTCAGAAAGCAGTTGTGCCACCAGCAGGGACCGCGATTCCGCTGCGAGTCGCTGCTGGGTCAGTTTCCTCAAAGAAAAAAGGGGGGAAAAGAGGGAAATAAAAGGAAACCGGTGGCTGGGAAGGGTGGGATGGGCTGGGATGACTTCTGGGAGCGCCTGGCTCCGCCAAAACAACTTTCCCCCCATCCCACTGCATGGAGCTGCTTTCGGGAGGGATGGGGACAACTGATGTCCCCAAGTGGTGTCCTGCTGCTGATGGTGACCAGGGAGGGCAGCAGAGCCTCCCATGGTGAGTCTGTGCTCCCAGCATGGAGCAGAGCATCCCCCAGCACTGCTGCTCACCCGTGACCACAGATGGGGGCCAGACCTAAGAAAGCCCCTTCCTGAGATTAAAACGTGAGGGAAAGGGGTTGCCACGAGGCTCCCTCTGGGTCTTTGCAGGTTCGTTTTCTCCTGGGAAACATCCTCATCTGTGTTTTAGGATAAACACATTTCCGGCAGTTGGGGATGTGGAGAAGTGCAGAAATACCCCCAAATACCCCCAGTGCCAGTGGGAGACTTGGCAGCTCCCTGAAGAGACCATTTCCCAAGCACACCATGCAAAACCTGTGCCTGGGACCCCCGTAGCCTCATGTTCAAAGTGCTCTCAAAGCATTTTCACCCCCTACCTATGAAAAACAAGTGGTTTCATAGGGGTAAACCCTACACGAACCTGGTGATGGGCTGCTGTCACTTGTCCTTGGCCTGGGAAGGGGGTTATTGCCATCCATTACCATCTGAGCACATGGATTGACTGGATTTGCTGATAAAACGCCCTGTGCACTTCAGCAGTGAGCATAAATCCATCAACACCCAAGCCACCGTGCTGAGAGCAACCAGAGCCGTGCAGCACTGGCTGCCCACGGCACCCATTGCCCTCAGAACCCATCACCCTCAGCACCCACTGCCTTCAGCATCTCCCTAGCTCCCATCCTTCATTAGGTAGCACCAGGAAAGGCTGAGAAGCAGCTAAAAGAGGGTGGATGAGCCCTTCAGCGCTCTCTTCACCAAGGGTTTAGCAGTGCTGCCAGGACTGGCTTGGGGCAGGGCATTTGCCTACACACACCCCCGAAACACACACAGAAAATGGGTGTTTGCTGCCAGTTTTCTCTTTTGCCCTGCTCTTGTTCCTTGCTGAGGTCCCTGTTCCGTATCCCGCGCAGTCGCAGCCACCCAGCCCCACACAGGAGAAGCAGGAGCTGAGCACAGTGCCGGGGGTGCTGGCGCACCCATGGGTGCCCACCTCACCCGGGGCAGCGCAGAGCGGCGCACCCCCAGTGCAGCCTTGCCGGGCTCCCGCCTGCTTCCCGGCCTCTCCCAGCCCCGGCACCCCGCGCTCGGCAGGGCGGCGGGGCTGGCGCTAGATGGGGCTGGAGCACCTCGGCCGTGCGGCAGCCTCCGGCCGTGCAGTATCCTCAGCCCCAGCAGCATCCTCAGCCCCAGCAGCATCCTCAGCCCCAGCAGCATCCTCAGCCCTTTCAGCATCCTCAGCCCTGTAGCATCCTGAGCCCCAGAAGCCTCCCGAACCTCAGCAGCACGCTGAGCCCCAGCAGCATCCTCAGCCCTTGTAGCATCCTCAACCCCAGCAGCATCCTGAACCCCAGCAGCATCCTCAGCCCTAGCAGCATCCTCAGCCCTTGTAGCATCCTCAACCCCAGCAGCATCCTGAACCCCAGCAGCATCCTCAGCCCTAGCAGCATCCTCAGCCCTGGCAGCATCTTCACCCTTTGCAGCACCTTCGCCCCTCACAGCATCCTTTTCCTTTGTATCATCATCCAGTATCATCATCCTCTGCACCCTCCTCGCCCCTTGCAGCACTCACTGGCCGTTGCAGCACCTTCATTCTTCACAGCACCCTCACCCCTTTGCAGCACCCTCAACCTTTGCAGCACCCTTTGCACTTGCAGCATCCTCAGCCTTCACATATCCTCCACTCTCACAGCACCCTCATCTTTCTCACCTCTCTCTCCCCTGGCCCTTTGCAGGCCCAAGGCGCTCCTGGGTTCAGCAGTGCTGTACCAGTCTCCTCTGTGCTCACTGAGGCACAAGACATTGCTCAGCAGGCACAGGAGCCCCCATCATTCTCAAAGGAAGCTTCCTGGAGGAATTCTGGACCCATTTCCACCCAGGGGCTGGGAATGGGTCTAGCAAAGGATCCTAAATGCTGTTGGCAAGCAAGAAATCCTGCCCCCCACCCCTGCTGCCTGTTCTACCCTGCCACAATGTGTTTTGAGGGGACAACGTGCACACCTAGGCCTCATGTGATGGAGCTGGTGACACACATGGAACAAAACACCAGCAAGGCAAAAACAACAAGTGACATTTACTTCCCCAAGCCCCACAAGAAGCCCTTTGGCTTGTAAACCCCTGATGTTGACAGGTCAGGGGAATGTGGGTGATGGGAGAGGGGAAAGGAAGGCTGGAAGAAGCAGCAAATGTTCGAGGAGATTGGAGAAAATGCTGCCCTAATCGTTAAGTGCTGCTTGTAAATTATTCATCGACTGGTAAGAGAGGCACAAATCTGTTCAGTGAGAGGGCAGGAGGGTAGGAAAACACAGCAAGGCTGAGCCCAGCCTAAACCCCAGCCTAGGGTCAGAAAGCTTGGCCAGCAGAAATCAGCCTGACACCTTGGTGAGCCCTAATGTGCCAAACCCAGAGGCTTTTCTGCATCCGTGGGCCAGGGCAGGGTTACCCCATCTCCTATAATATTCCTCATCCCCTTGTGCTCCTCATCCTCCCCACTGTCCTTAATGAAGGCATTAACGAGCAGGACCTCAAAAGCCGCAGGGTAGGGATGGGGGATCCAGGTTTGATCAGCAGGAGTGGAGTGGGGAGAAGTGACAGGCCTGTGATCAGCCGCCTGCCCCCCCCCCCCCCCAAGAGCAGAGCTGCTGCCGGGGGGGCTGCCATGTCTCGGCTCCCTCCTGCACCACGCTCCATTAGTAGGGTGTCAGCCCTGATTCCCAGGGCTGTCAGGAGATGGACTTTCCAGGCCTTCCCAAGCAAATCCCCTGCGCTGCAGTGCAAGTGGACTGAAAGTAATCTGTGCTTTAGGGGGAAGAAAACGGCTGTCAAAGGTTGGGGGGGGGGGGGGTGGGTGGGTGGAAATAATAACCCTCCCAGCAATGCTTTCTAGCCTTTTTAGCCTGCTCAGGCAGGGCAGGGCTTGTGCAAACCTTTCCTGAGCTTCACTGCCCCACTCAGGCTTTCAAATAGGATGCTGGAAGCATCCTTGAGGCCACTTCCCACCCTCCCTCACTGTATCAGCACAGGGATGCTCATGTGAGGATGCAGCAAGCTGGATTTGAGGCCGCTCAGAGCATCAGCTCAGGCAAAGAGCAAAGCCAGGCATGAAAACATCACACAGACCACGTAGTGATGCCAGGGCTGACCCCTGAAGTGTGTTTGTCTTTCTCTGAAGCCCTGGGCTAATCCAGTCCATCAAACTTGGCTCTCACATCCTCGCTGCATTGAGGCTGTGCTGCCGTACCCGCCTCCGCACGCCCCATTACGGGTTTCCATTAGCCTGGGCATAAAACAGCCACGGAAAGGGAAGTCATAAAGCTCAGTGGAGGAATTAAAACAGCTGGAGGAAAACCAAATAGCTGCTCTGTATTTGTCTTTTTATGGCTCCTATTTGATTGCTAATTTTCCTCCTGCTTTGCAGCCTGAATCGAAGGGACAGGGATTAGGGTGAAGGTGGGGTTTGAGCAGCTCCTGATGGGGAAATAACTGGGCTTTTGGGATGTGCAGGACTCCTCCCCCCCTTCCCTCCCAGCTATTTAATAAGCAGAATTGGGGTTTAATGACCTGTTATTTTTAAAGCCAGATGGCTTAAAGTACAGGAAGATATTAGGACCATGACAGCTGGGTTTAAATCCGTCCAAGGGCTCCATTTATCAGCACAAAGGAGGAGAACAGCGGCTTTTTCTTTTTCCTGGAGCCAAAAGGTATGAGCTGGAGGTGCCTGGGGTCTCCCAACATAATACAGGCATAAGAGGAGAGAATTTGCTAAATGGATTTGGGATTGAGCGATCAGATAGAAGCTGGCGCATCCAGGCTGCCCGCAGCAAGGTGATGGGATGCTGCCTCCCCTCCAGCCCTCGTGACCCCCAAACCAGCTGGAATCAGGGATGTCAGCACTGATGGAAAAGCCCCTCCATGGGAACAACACAGAGAGAGATTAAAATCTGGGGTTTATGCCAGTTTTGCACTGTTGCAAGTGCCTTGGGGGGGTCTGGCAGGGTGATGCAGCTGGCACAGCACCACTGCCTGCTCTCATGGGTTCTTACCTGGCAATAACGTGGGCGCATGGGGGCTGCTTGAAGCTCTTTGCTCCTCTTGAGCGCGCTGCCAGTGGCAGGGTCCAGGCTGGGGAGGACATCGCTGCCTGACGGGGTCAGGAATGTCGCTGGGCTCTGGGAAGGCAGAGGCAATGGTCTGTAGGATGGATGGGTGCAGTGACAGGGGCAAGGAAATGGCGCTGCTGAAATGGCGCTGCTGTGCGACCAGACTGGAGAAGAGAAGCTGCGTGGTGACCTCATAGCAACCTAATGTCTGAAGGGGCTACAAGGATGCTGGAGAGGGACTCTTCCTCAGGACAAGGGGTGATGGGTTCAAACTGAAACAGGGGAGACTGAGATGAGCTCTTAGGCAGAAGCTCTTCCCTGTGAGGGTGCTGAGGCGCTGGCACAGGGTTCCCACAGAAGCTGTGGCTGCCCCATCCCTGACAGTGTTCAAGGCCAGGTTGGACACAGGGGCTTGGAGCAACCTGCTGTAGTGGAAGGCATCCCTGCCTGTGGCAGGGGCTGGAACTGGATGAGCTTTAAGGTCCCTTTAACCCAAACCATTTGATGATTCTATGTCCCCTGACCCACCAGCCACATCCCCAGTGTGCCACCAGGACCAGCGCCGTGGAAAAGAGCTGTGGGTTGGCCACGCTCTGCTCCTCTTTGCAGGGTGGAAATAGGAGGTCTGTGCTCAGCTGGGCCCATCTCTCCCCTTCCCAGGCAGGCAGGAGGTGGGTTCCCAAGTCCAGTGGGTGCAAAGGGATGCTAAAAGCCACTTTGGTGCTGGTCACTGGGTGCCTGGCAGATAAGGCACCTCCGGCACATCAGCAGCTCCTGCCAGACCCTCTGCCAGATGCTGCTGGCAGCAGTAATGCAATTTCCGTGCCCCTCATTTCCCTGCTCTGTGCACCCCGCTCTCTTCCCGCCAGCCTGGCTTTTATAGACTCCCCTCTAATCCACTTAGAGGGGGAAGTTGGATCTAATGGAATAAGAGATGGAGTGCATACGATCCTCACTGCTGCCTCCGATGGCAAGGTCACGCGTAGGGACCCTCTCCATGGTCTGGCCATGCTGGCTCCCAGTGCTGGGGCAGGTTTGGGTGACGGGGACCAGCCTTGCTGCTGGGATCCTCACACCAAGACACAGCACCCCAGCACCCACCTATTTCACCACCCTTGTTTTCCCCTGCCTCCCAGATGCTCTCTTCCTTTCTCCAGATGAGCAATCAGGCTGAGCGCCCTCTCCAAATGAGCTGTGGGCATGGGCAGCGGTGAAGTGGCCCTCACTGTGTATTACTTCGTGCCTGCACCCAGCCTCGCCTGTTTAGTGCAGTTAACGAGAGCAGTGAGCATCCCTCCCCTCTGAGGAGGTGTCCGGAGGCGTGCTCGTGCCCTTCCCCATCGCTGCCTCATTAACGCCATCAGCATCAGCATCCCTTGTGCCGCCGCATTTCATTACGCCTCCAGCCCCGACCTCAGCCCAGCTCCTCCAGCATCAAAGCCGGGGTGAAGCTGCCCCCCGCCCAGCCACTCTCCCCCTCCATGGGGAATAACATCATGCAAAATGCAACAGTTTAGCCTCTGCCTGCAATTACAGGGGCCAGCAGACAGCTGCTGCCCACCGTGCGGTGCCGGAGCCATGGCCAGCCCGGCCCCACCAGCATGGCCCATTGGAGAGCTGCTCGCTGGAGCACACGTGCTCTTAATTCAATTAGCGCTGCCCTGAACGCTCCCCTGGGAATGGCAGGAGGAAACCAACAAATTCTCCTTAACAAAGACATTCCCTGCCTTTTTTTTTCCTATTGGATCCTCGCTGGCTCGGCTTTCCCTGTGTAACGCAGATCCCAGCCCCCAGCGATGCCATAACGCCTCTTGTAACCCGCTATGCAAGAAGAGGAAGGGGGTCTGTACTTGATTGAGAGGTGTCAATCAGAAGCTGGCAAGCAGGAGCAGTTCAGCTCTGCCGAAAGCCCTCAGAGGGTTTGCTGGCTCACGGAGAGAAGATGCTTCCCCCAAACCAGCTTTTCCACCAGCTCCTGCATCCCCTGGAATGGGGTTTGGGGGTGTGCAAGCTTCAATTTTGGTGCTAGCGGAGAACAAACCCATCCAGACAGGCTGAAACAACGGGAAACACATGGCGATTCCCAGCTTCCCGTCCCAAGCGTAAACCCATCTTTCTGCCAGCCCAAAAGGGGTTTGGTGGCGGGGCTGGCACGGTGACAACTTACACCCCGGCGCTGTGACAATTTACGCCAGGCGCCGATCTGCTTCTGCTTTTAAATGGCAGCAATTACATAAATTAAGGCTGTTTAGGCGATGCTGTAGCCAGCCTGTTGGATTTTTTTCCCCCGTGCCTGGAAAAAGCAGCTCCAGCTTTTCCCTTTTTATCAGAGGCCGGCACCACGTTTCCAGACCCCATCTCGGGTGACAGGAGCAAAAGAGGGTGGCAAAAGCTTGAGGTGACCCCGAAGGTCCCAAGGGCTGAGCAAGGGTCGTGCCAAAACAAAGTGTGAAACAAGGCTGGTTAATAAATAGGGGCAATGAATAAATCCCTTAGGAATAAAGATGCCTCCGGTGTGTATTTCCCAGCCCTTGTCTGAGGCTTAGCATCCCCTGGACACATAGGGGACCACATCCTGCTGTGCCGGCACACGGATTTGCCACTGGTTATTGCATGGTCAAACTCAGCTTTCCTGGGCAAGACACCAGATATGGGACGGGAAAAGAAGAAGGAAGGGAAAACAGGAGCCCTGCCTCGATCCACAAGCTGGTATGGAGGTGGGTGATGTCGGAAGGGAGGTGGATGGAGTCGGCTGCAGGTTTTCCCCCTTCAACCCTTTTTGAGCTGTTAATTTGCTCAAACGAGAGCGTTTTGCTGAAGTCTTTGATTTCTTTGTCTCCCTGAGATGATCAAAGTCTTTTGTTCCCGGTTGGGCTCCAGAGAGGGAGCGCAGGGGGATGAAGGTGGGGGGAAACCGGCTGGGTGAGGGCAAACCTGGGGGGCTCCGTGCCTTTACTGGTGTGGCTGTAACCCAGCGCTGCCCTTTCCCTGGGGTAACACGACTCCTCTTTGCTCAGCCCTGGTGTCGGGGCTCTTGTCTTTTAATAAAGCGGCTGCTCCAAACCCTTTCCCTGCGGCTATTACAAATGGAGCAGTGTTTTGAGACCCTGCCTATTTACGGGAAGTCCCTTATCCTTAGAAAGCCCTGGTGCTGAGGTCGTTCTCTGGGTGTGGAGGGTTGATGTGAGCATCTGATGCTCAGCAGCATCCAGAGCCTTGGTACGATTCGGTGAAATCCCTGCAGAGGGGGCAGATTTATGCCTGGCTCCTGGTGTGCCGGGGAGTACAGATGGCCCAGGGTTTATTTAGCTGTTGTTTGTTATAAAAAGCCCAGCAAATCTAGGTTATACATTTTCAGCTCTCTACATTAAAATAAAGACTAAGAAAAGAAACAAGACGAGCTTGGTGAATCTGTTCTCCTTTGCCAAGTGGCTGGGTAGAGCTGTGGGGCAGGGCGGGCAGGGATGCTTCTGTCGCCTTTGCCTCTTACTCCCCATTTGGCTCCTTCTTGCCATCCTAAAGCTGAGCTCAGGACTATTCCTTGAGCTGAGGACTTGGAAATCCAGCTTTCAAAATCCCTTGAAACCTGTGGCTGCCTCAGGGGGAGAGAAGCTCTGCCCTTGCAACATCTGCTCTGCCTTCAGAGCTGTGTTTTGGGCTGCTGAGGATCATAGGCAGCCATCTGGGCCACCATCCATAGAAAATCCCGACTTCCAGGGAAGGAACAAGGGCCTTGGCAAAGCCAAGGAGGAGCCAAACCTGCCCTCACCCTGCTTGGTAGCATCGCTCAACGATTTGCATCACTCCGGATCTGTCTGCTGTGGGATGAATTAACCAGATGCAGACCAAGGCTGGCTCTGGCTCTCCTGCTTTTTGTCTCCACTCCCTCTCTTACATATATTAAGGAAGGCAGGGCTGGAAGGGGGAAAGGGAGAGGCTGGGGTAGAGGAGAAGAAACCCTCTTGCAACTCCCAGATCAAAACAATAATCAGCTAAATGAATTCCGCAGCATTTTCCCGCATGACTGCGAGTGATAATTTAGTGCAGCAGCCAGCTGGAAGCAAAAGGATTAATTCTGCACTTAGTGACACCCATGTGAATAATTCATCACACGCAGACCCCTTGTCCCTGACCCCCCTGGGCAATCACTGCAAAGCCCCCCACCAGCCAGCCCCAGGCCCAAAGCAGCTCCCTGGGGATAAGGGGGATGTGGTTGCCAGCCCAGCATCCAGACCTGTCCCACATTCACTGTGTGGACAGGGTTTCTCTTTGCAGATGTGAGCAGAGCCTTGTGGCTGCAGTAATTTAATGGATGGCCACATCCCAACCTGCCCAAGGAGCAGTCCTGGAGCCAAGGGTTAGTGGAGTTCCCTCCCCCATGGGAAAAGTAGCCAAACTCCCTCCCTGCTGTGACATCCCTGGGGAGCACAAATGCTGACGGATGGAGACAGCTGGACATTTGTCACCATGGTTAACCAGAATGGCCCTTCTCTGCACGGTCAACAGCCTCTCCCAAATATCCTACCTGTGCCCTGCCTGCTTCCTTGCCTCCATCTGGAATGTCCCAGGAATATGAGCACGACAAGAGCCCTGGGAAAGTGATGGATGTGTGAGGGCAAGAATGATGCTGCTTTTTCCAGCTGTCCAGTGGCACAATCCAGAGCCCTGAGACAACAGGCACAAGGGATAAAACCCGGATCCAGCCCAGCTGATGCCCACCTGAGAGGTTTGAAGAGAGGGTACCAGCTCTAGAGAGCCCTGTCCCTGTCCCCATCCCTGCTTGGCTTGTTCTCCATCTCCAGCATCTCACCTCCGATCGAAGTAGCTGCAGGCAGAGCCCCACAGTCGGGATGGCTCCAGTTGTGGTTTTGAGATCCGTGCCCTGGGGAGGCAGAGGGAGGGTCAGAGCATCTATTGGAGCTTTCAGAGGCTTTGGCATCACCCAGATGCCATCCAGAGGCCCAGGGCTGAGGACTGGAGCAGAGACCCCGTCTTCCCATGGGATGCTCGGGGCTCTGCACCTCGCTGCCTATGCAGATGTGAAGGTGGGATCCCCATCCCACCATCCCAGCAGCTATAGGTACCATCACCTACAGGTACTGCCATGGTGCCACCCTGCCCAGCATCACCCTGAGCTCACCTGCATGGTGAGGCCATCCACACGCATCACGCTGCTTCGTGCCTTCAGCTCCCAGAATACATGGCTGGTGAGGGGCAGCACTGAGTATCCAATGGGAACAAGGGTGCCTGGAGCATCCCACACTGGGGAAGAAGCAAGAGCAGCTGGCTGGAGGCATGGCAGCCCAGGAGCTGTCCCTGGCCAGGCCCAGGGGTGCAGGAGAACATCCTCAGTGGGGTCCTGGACTCACTGGCTTTGTATGGATAATATTCAATAGCTAAGGCGGTGTCCTCGGAGAAGACGGTGGCCGCATCCCGGCCTTGGAAGAGGAAGGAGCTGTCCCAGGTTGGCTGCTCTGGGGGCCCGGATGCTCGGGACATCTTAGGAGACAACAGGAAAATTATCCTTCAGATACCTTCTCTCTCTAGAGATCAAGAAGCAGGGAGAGAGGACAGAGAGGAGAGGTGGGGGTAAAGGAAAGCACAACTCGTGCAGCTGCATCTCATCCCTAGCTCCAAAGCAACCCCAAATCCCAGTTGCTTGGGCTGGTTTTCACTGGGTCTTCAAGCTTGGCTGCTTCTTTTTGGCTAATCCCTGCCAGCATCTTCCCCTCGCAGAGCCAGAGTTGGAAAACAGCCCATGGACCAGCTACCCACGGTGGGAAGAGCCTGGGGGATGAGCTGCACTGAGTCCAGGGTGAGCCTTAGATATCTATCAGGCAACCTGGTGCTCACATGCAGGAAAGGGATGATTGATATACAGACCCCAGACGCCTGCTTGTGGCCCAGGTCCAGCTCCCCCAACAGAGGTGGCACAGTGGGCAACACATTTATCCCCTGGGCTGTGCTCAGCCATTGGAAATGGCATCGCTCCATCCCCTCCAGCAGCTGCTCCCCTTCGCCTCCAGCTCTCCAAAGGTCAGCTCTAGCACCGGCTGCCCAGCCCTGAGGAGTTATTGACAGCAGCTCCTGTTTAATGCTGTTACTGCATCCCCTCAGCCAGCATTGCCCAGCAGGGCTGAGATGCTGATCGGCTTTTCTACATCAGCACATTTCTGCTCCATTGGGGAGGGTGGAAGAGCACGGGGGTCTCCCTTTGCTTGTGCTTGGGATGCTAATGGGCATTACACACCTTGGAAACCTGCAGTGGTGCATTACCCAGCCCTGGGGGCTGTCAGCAAAGAGAGTGAGGGGCTGGGATGCTTCAGAGCCCAAAAACACCTCCATGCAGGGCTGCGTCAGGCATCACTTCAGTGCTGGCTGAGCACCGGGCTGGTTCTCTCAACCAGAGGCTCCCTAGCATCAGCTGGGACTTTTAGCTGGGATACAGCTCGCTTTGACTGCAGGGAGCCCAGTCTGTGCCTGGAAATCCTTAGGGAAAACCCACACAGGCGGGGGCAGCTCTCAGCAGCCGGATGAGGCTCAGCACCCTCCAACCTGCTTCCCAGCCCACAGGGTTGCTCCATCAGCCTCAGAAAGCCCAATTTGGTGGGGGAAGTCTCCTAAACCCCATCAAATGCCGCCTCCAGTTACTTTTCCTGGCATGGCCCTGTTCAAAGCCCTGTGAGCTGATGCTGGTTCAGCCTCAGCAGGGAAGGGAAAAGACAAACGTGGGAGCAGATTGTGAATTTGACCCCAATTGTCAGAGGTCCTGAGCCCACATGGTTCCTCTCACCGGGGCAAGGATGGGAGATGACATTCCCGATCCCGCCTCTGGTTTTGGGGGTGGGTGGCAGGGAATGCTTGCCAGGGCTGGGCTGTCTCCCACCGGCTCGGCAGGACAGATGGATGCTCTGCGTTGGGGCATCAGAGCCAGTGCACTGATTTGGGCAGACGTCTTGGCACAGCAACCGCCTCTGCCAAGGGCCGCCTGGAGAAACACAACAAAGGGGATGCGGAGGAGGAGGAGGCTCCTTCATCCCTCTTGGCTACTCCAGCTCATCTCCCAAAGGCTGGTTCAAAATTGGCATGAGTAAAGGTAGAGGTAGCCAAGCTCACAGCGTCTCTCCTGCCTTCTCAAGGGATGGAGCCATGCCCTGGTCCTCCTGGCTGCCTGTCTGACCCCAGAACAGAGCAAGAAGCTTCAGAGAAGTGGGTTAAACTGGAGGAGAAGAACCCAAAAAGGGAGGGGACCAACATCACGAAGGCTTGAGCTCTGTGTTGAGAGGGCAGATGTAGTGTGACTTTCAGTAGGAGGCACAGCCCAGTGCCCATCCATCCCATGGCTTTGCCATTGCCACCAGCATGTCCAAACCCATCCCTTTTGGTGAGAAAGGGGCTGTTGGCCCAAGGTGAGCACCCCAGGAAGGGTTAAGCAGGCAGGGAAGGGTTAACCATCACTGAAACCCCACTACGTAAGAGGGGTGCCCTGCTGAAGGTGAACCCAAGCGCTGTTGTCTGCAGACACTGATGGGAGCTGACAGGCGAGAGGACACGCTGGGCTGGCAGGAGTATCGAATCCCGTTAGCCTGCCCAGGATTTAGCTCAGGGAAAGCCATTAACCTCTGGAACTGGAGCAGCAATGCTCCCTCCTCCTCCTCCCACCCTCCCCCTAACCTTTCCTTAGGAGCTCATCCTCCCCTGGAAGGAACCACATCCTACAGGTGGGGAAACTGAGGCAGCAGACGGGATATTATGCAGCATCCCCAAGGATAGGTTCCTCCAGGATGTGCGAAGACAGGCAGAGCCATGTGGGCAGGGAGAGGAGGAAGAAGAGGAGGAGGAGGAGGAGGCAGCAGCATGCACGCAGGCCAGATGGCCAGGTTTAATCACTCATCCTCCCCTGTTGGGCTCCCACAGCTCCGTGCTGGCACTGCTGCCTCTGCCAGGGCTTTGGGGCTTGGCTTGGGCTCATCCCACAGCTTCACAGGGGTTTGTGTGTATTTATCCACAGAAATCCAAAGAAAATGCATTTTGGCTGTGGTTAGAGGAGAGAAATATCCCTGCTCTGCTTGGGGAACCTCATCCTTGGGATGCTGCATCCTGCAGCAAAGAGATGGGGGGGATACAACACAGGGACATGCACATGGGAATTCCTTTCCTCATATCTGCTCATCCCCTGAACCCATTGCTGGGGATGAGGGTGCTGGTCACAAGAGGGCCCCAAGAAGGTGCAGACCCAAAGAAGAGGATCCCCGAATCTACCCCCACCTCTCACCTGCAAAGAACAACGCACGGAGGTGGGTGGGAGCAATAAACCAACAATTACTGTACTGAATGAAACGCACTAATGATTTTTATGGTAATTCCCCCCCTCCTGGGCCATGTGGCATTTGGCCGCCCTCCTCCAGGTAATATTTAGTGTATGGGCCCACTGAACGTGTTGATACAGGGGCTTTCTGCTCCGAGATGGTCTAAATTCAGTGCACCGGGGAGGAGGAGCGAGGTGGGGAAACGCATGTGCACTGGCTGCAGGACCAGCTGCAGCCATCCCTCCAGGGCAGCCAGACACCTGCCCTAGCCTCGCTTACAGCTGGCACCGTTCAGAGGCGAAGGGATGGAGCAGTTCTGGGTCCATCTTCACACTGCCCCATCACACCTCCTCCCCACCCCAGCATCCAGCCAGGGCCCTGCCTCTCCCTCCTTGCTGGTTTTTGGCAGGGCACAGGAACAAAAGCGGGGCCCTCCTGCTCCCGATGATGCCGAAAGCATACGTTGCCCTGGCAACAGCTATTTTGATGATGTACATCGCTACCTCTCCCGGTGGTACTTGAGGCCCGGGGAGGAGAAGGTCTCTGCCTTCAAGAGGCAGCACTCGAGCTGGAGGCGAGAGCGGAGCAGGAGGAAAAATGAAGGACAGAGGCACAAAAAAGGAGCTGCCTGTGGGTTTCTGCAGGCAGGGTGAGGCGGATGTAAGCACTGTGTGCTTGATGCTCAAAGCATTGCTTTGCCCCTAAAGCATGGGGTGCTCAACAACCCTGCTGAAGGAGGGATGCGCAGCGGTACCCAAATGGGATGGGTGTTGCCAGACCTGTGCATCCCAGTGGATGTAAAGGTTGGACTTGATGGTCTTAAGGTCTTTTCCAACCTAGTTAATTCTATGATTCTATGTGCTCAGCCCTGTACCTGTGGGTAGCCGTGGTTGGCAGCTTGGGGGATGCAGAAGGCTCCTGCTGGTGGATCAGGAAATGTGATGGTGGTGGGGGTGATGCCAGGACAGGATGTGGGATGCTTCTCCATGTGGTGCCTGATAAGTGGTGGAAAAGAAGAGAATCATGTGTGGGGCCACATCCACTCCTGGCAAGCCAAGTACCGTGGGAGGGGGCTTATGGCACCAGGGTTGTCCCAAGCCCAGTGTGCCCCACCCATGTCACCAACAGCCCCCCATGGCCCTCACTCACTTGTACTCCTGAACATTGGTCACAACTCTGGCCACAGCCACCAGGGGCCCAGGAGGGGTGGCCAAAGGGGCTGACAGTCCCTGCAGCAGCACCTGTGGGTCCATGGTGAGGGACCAGGAGATAAGGGAGTGGGAAGAAACTGCCCTAAATCAGCATCGCCAGCCACATGCAGCAGCATCCTCCCTAAGTCATGATGCTCTGGTCCATCCTGGACCACATCTCACCTCCAAGGCCACGTAGCTCAATCCACCACAGCGAGGGATGAAGCTCCCTTTGCGGGTGATGGTGACATGTAGGACCATCCCCACAGGGTCCCGTGTCCTTGGCTGTTGGAGAAGGAGAGTGAACCATGGGAGGAGGAAGGGTCAAGGCCACCAAAGGCGAGCGCTCTGGCAGCCGAGTGCTGACAGTGAAGCACCAACTGATGATTAAAGCTCACAGTGCCCCTGAGCCTTCCCGGAAAAGATCAATATAATAAATCCTACTGCATTTAAATATTTAATCACTCCCAATCTCTGTGCAGGGAAGAGGAAACTCATTTCTGCCAAACAGCATAGGGAATCCTGGTTTGGGGGAAGTACTGGGTGAGTTTCCCAGGTCCCAGCCATACAGGGAGCTATCAAAACCCAGTCCAAACTGTTAACACATTGGGATGGAGAAATCCCCACTGAGGGGCTCAGGAAGCAGCTCCTCTCTATGGCTGGGCACCTGCCTGCACTGATTAGTACACAGCAGCCTCTGCATAACAAATGCTGTGATGCAAAGCAAGATCCCACATCTCCTTCCCCAGGATGCTGAGGGTGAAAGCACTTCCCAGCCTGCAATCCCATCACTTTTACTCCATGTTTTCCCACTGGAGAGAGATGGAAAAAGCCCTGCACAAGGCCTGCCTTGTTCTCACCTTGTGGGAAGCTCACAAGCCTCTTTGTGCACCTTTCCCAGCTCGCCAAATTCCGTTTTCCCACCGGGATTACACCGTTACACAAGGCTCTCTTTGCCTGCCACCCCCAGCTGCAGCTGGTGAACCTCCAAGTAATAAGCAGGAATAAGCAGGAGGATGATGGGGCAGGCTCTGTACCTACCAGCACCAGCCTGCAGCGGTGGGGCTGGAAGGGCTGGAGGTGCTGCACCGGCAGCTGGAATGTCCCCAGTGCCTCCTTGGTGGCTTTATCTGCCACAGTGAGAGTCAGGGCTGGAAGGGAGAGGGTCAGCTGTCAGGAAGAGTGGGGCTGGCCATGGGATTTGGGGAAGGGGAGAGTGGGTGAAGCCATGGGGAGATGTTTGGGGAAGGTCTGGGTGATGAAGGGACAGATGATGGGGGGTTGATTCATTCTCAGCAGCCCTTCCCCTCACAGGTCACATTGGGGTGAACAGAGACAGGATTTACATCCATCCTGGGTTTCTATACACACACACATGGATCCCCAGGAACCACTGAGAGCATTCCCATGGCATCTGCAGGAAAACAAAGCCAGTGAGCAACTGGCACTGATGCAGCTCAGATTCCCATTTAAGAAGCCAGAAATTCCCACTGATCCATCTAATCCACCTCCCCATCTCCAGCCCACCCAGGGTACAATCCCTTCCCTGGGGCAGCCCATGGTGGACCCCTGTCCTCTCAGGGGGGCCTGGTACCCATCTGTTCCCGGGCACAGCAGCATCACCCCACGGGTGCTGGCACCCCCAGCTCTTCCTTGAGTGAAAAGCAAAGCTGCAATTTACTTGACAAGCACCAGGAGCCTTTTATGACAAAAAAAGGAGCTGATGGAAGGGAAAACCGCCCTCTCTTTATGCTGCCATCAAGACTTGGGCTTCCCTTCCCCCAGCTTAATGACAGTGCTGATGCACCCGCCTTAACTCCTGCTTGGCCAACCTGGCGATGTCATAGGTTGTGTGTGTCCCCAAAATGAAGACGATGGGCTAGGTAAGAGCATGGACCAGATAAGAGCATGGATCACACTTTCCCGAGCCCCTGCTTTCCAGCAAGTGCTTAGTTTGTATGGAGATTTTCTTTTTCTCCCAGCTCCCTGTGGAGAGAGCACCAGGGAGAATGTTCCAGCGTTGAGGGAGAGACAAGTGGCTCTTCTGCTACTCATCATCTATGATGGATCACGTTTGGCAGCCTCACCAATGGAAACTGTATTTATGGTCAAAAAAAGGGTGGAAACTGTATTTCTGGGCAAGAAAAGGTGTGAGCTGCATTTGGAAATGACACCCCCAGTCTCAACATCTGGCGGATGAGCACCTCTGAACATCTGGGGGATGCCAGGAGGCAGAAGGGAGTGGATGGAGGTCCCAGCATCTCTCCCAGTAGTGCAAGGGGCAGGTCCAAAGTACATCACAAACTCCTCAATTTCATTTAGGTCAGGGTCTAATGGGATTAGGCATGATGTGAAGATTGGCTCCCACAGTTGGTTTTGTAAGGGTGTGATTAGAATCAAATCCCAGCCCCTAATGCCATGAGTTTTATTACAATTACAGACTTAACAGCCCAGCACAGGGAGTAACAGCACCATGACATGGGTCCAATCTATACAAGGGATGAGGATGGCAGTGGGCTAAGATGTGGGATGCTCTCACCTCGTGCTTATTCCCATGGGAAGCTTTGAAGCTCGACGCTGTCACTTGCCCCATCCTGCAGCTGGAGGCGGGTCCCTCCTGGCCCTACTCTGAAGCCACCACAGCCATGCATGGCTCAGGGCATGGCTTGTACCCATCACAGCTGCGCTCTGCCTGGGTGCATGGGCTCCCTAATATCCTCAAATTAACCCTTTGAGGAGATGAGCCGCATCTCACCCCTGTCCCCACAGTCCGGGTGCTCTCACCTGCCCAGCCCACATCTTCAGCATCCATTTCCACTGTCACCTCCTCCTCCCAGACGGGTGCATGAGTGGGCACTGAGGATGCTCGGGTCACCTCCAGCTTCTGCTCATCCCCTCTGCTGGTCTCACTGGGAGGAAAAAGGAGGTGAAACAGGCTGGTTGCTGGGTGTGAAAGGGGAATGTGTGAGCAAGGAGCTGGGAGAGGGATGAGCCCTGTCCCAGCTCATCGCAGCCAACCCTTGGATAAAAGGGACTACAAACCCCTTTTATCCAAAAGGCTATTTCAGACCCCAGAGGCTAATTATGTGCAGTATTGATGAAGGGACAGGGAGGAGGCTGCTGGGAAAGGAGAAGATTGAATGCTAAAGGCTGCAGTCATTAAAGTCAGCACATAACGAGGCTGAGCATTAATTACAGCATCCATGGGCCTTGGGTAATTCATCTGTGCTGGTGGAGGTCTGGTTTGGGGTTGGTATATCTATCTATCTATCTATCTATCTATCTATCTATCTAAATTGGTATATTGATATATATCAATATACCAATATTGATTGGTATATCAATACTAATTAATACAAGGGGTATCAATTGATACCATTTGTATCAATTGACCATCAATTCCTCATGAATTTGGCTAATGATTATAATGCCCTTGCTCACTGGCAGATCTTTAACGGGGTCCAGTGAGCCTCTTGGTGTTATCCTGGGAATTCCAAGACCACAGTAGAGTGATCCATGTTGACCGCGAGTCCTCTCCATCCCTGACCATGGGAAGAAGGGAGATGGTGACGTGGTGTCAGGTCAGTGTGGCACAGATGCCCCAGCCCTGTCATTGGGTTGCTGTAGATATGAAGATGATAAAGTGTCCAGTGCTGACTTCTCCAGGAAAGCTCTTGCTGGAGCAGGGCCAACACAGCTTTTAGGGAGAGGTTACCAGAGCACAGTGGTGGCTGAGAGCACTGGTGGCACTTTGCCACTGCTGGGAGCTGGAGATGCCAGCTCAGAGGAAAGGAGATGGTAAAGGTCCTTCCAGCTGTAGAGTGTGCTCCAGGTCATGGTGGGATCAAGCAGGCTCATCCCAGATGCACAGGAGGATGTTCTATGCTTGCAAGACCTCCATCCTCTCTCACTGCTGAATGGACCCTCAGCCACGCTGCATCGACATTCCATGCTCCTCTCGCATGTCCCAAGCATTCCCTTCCATGTGGAGAAGCCCACCTGCACCCTGGAGGGGCAGAGCCGAGCCGGCCAGCTCTGCCAGGTGGGAATTAGCATTGGGCTGGCACCAGTTGTAGGGGGGCTGGAAGGAAACAGGCTCTCCAGTAATGAGCTCTGTAGGGGATTTGCTCTACCAGCAACGTGCTTGGAGTCCGAATGAAGGCAAACCTGGGCTGGGGGGTGGGAGGAGGAGGAGGGTGAGAACAGGCTGCTCTGTGTCCCCTTCATTATAGACTTGCCTAAGGATGACAGAGCATTCAAAAAGAGCTGTGAAGTGGGGAGGGGGGTGGGGAAAACCTCCACAACACATGGGGATGTGCTTCAGAATCAAATGAACAGGCTGGGGGCAGCAGGAATGGTAGAGAGGAGAGATGGTTTGATGTCTCCTTCTCACCCCAGACCTGGCGGGGCAGGAGACAGCGTCTCCAGCAAGCAGGCACTGCAGAATGCATGCCCTGGGGCAGGACCTGGCTGGGATGGACCATGAGATGCTCTTCTGATGCTCATCATCCCTCCCTGCCTGTGCTGGGGCAGGCATTTCACACTGCCAGGCATGTGGGGATGCACCAGCCACCCACTGCCATGATGAGAGATAAAGATAAAGGGTAAAGATGGCCGCCCCCGAGGAGTTCTTATACATCAATGTCTCAGCTGCAGCATGTGGGGACAGTGTCACGCAGCACGGCACAGCATGTGGCACCCAGGGCACAGCAAAGGGCCCGACCCAGCCTAAATACTCATCAGGCATCCCAAGGTATCATCTCTGCAGGGTAAGTTATTTCTTGGGGCTGACATCCCTGCAGTGGCAATGTGGTGGTGCAGGCATGAAACCCACTGTGTAGCATGGCCATGGCTGCAGGACCGATACCCAGGGTGTTGCTTATGTGATGGTGCAGGATGTGGCCGTGGAAAAGGCAGCACTGCCCCCACCACTCTGCTAGGGGCAGAGGGGTAAGAACAATGCTGAGCAGGCTCAGAATGAGAAAGGGAGAATCATTCATTTGAGAAACCCCATTTTCACATTGCTCCTGACCCTCCAACCCTGGTGCCATCTTCATCCCACCATGACCTAAGCCAAGTGCTGGGGCAAGGAGGGGACCCCAAAACAACCCACTTGGTCCCACTTCCCACCCCTCTTGCTCCAGGGTTATCAGCTGAGCCCCAGGTTTATTTCTTGGTACATAGCAGAGCAAGAAGACTTTGCTTGCAGGAACGCCCTAACCCCTTCCAAGGCGGAGCACCCCATCCACACCGCAACCAGGACCACTGCCTGCACAGCAAGCCCATTGACATTGAAGCCCCCCCTCCCCTGCCTGGGAGCAGACGGTGCATTCAGCAGCGACCTTGAGTTTCTTGGTGCTGAAGAACAGAAAGGAAGAAGTGAGGAGGTGCTTTTGTGGCACTTAAGGTGGAGGAGAAGCCCGGCAGAGCCAGTCTCTTTGTGCTGTTAACTGCAAACAGGTTAATTGCAAAGCAAGCCAAGGTCATCCCTGCATCACACCGGTCCAGGAGCAATTTGTGAGTGAAAGGAAGATGTGGAGCAAGCCCACAGGTGCCCCTGAAAGCAGTAAGGGGCGATTTGCTCAGTGATCGGAGGATGAGGAGCAGAGCCAAGCAACTGCCACATCCCTGGAGCATCCCTGGAGGAGAAGCCACATCCTCCCCAGGGCAGGGATGAGCCAAAGCCTATCTGGATGCCTGTACAGGCTCTCCTGCTCCTCGGGGTCTTTCAGATTCACTCTACTGAGCCATTCCCTCCCTGATTCTCTGCACCAAGAGCTGGAAATTATGCATACAACTATGGAGCAGGGATAGTGGATGGACACAGCTATGGATGTGGGGTGCCAAGTCCGGGCATGAGCGACTGGGCACAGCCACAAAGGGCTGGTGGGAGTCGGATTGCTCAGTTCCTCCCATCCAGCTCCTGATTTTGGAAATTGATGCTCTGGTGATGCTCAGTTTGAGCTCAGGCTGGCTCCACTGGTGGTACCCAGCCGCTTCGGGGAGGGGGGTCAGCTGCCATCAGGTCCCCATCCATCAACTGCTTCTGCTTCCCATCTATAAACCCCAGCTTTTAACTGCAACATGCTGCTCTCCTTCAAAAGCAAGTGCCCTGAGAAACAATAACTGATTCCCTTCTGCCTTGGCTCCCTCACTATGGTTACTAAAAGGCCCCTCATGTGTCCTGCATCCCTAATACCACCCTCCCCTCCATCACTCCCCCGTTACCATGGCAATGCGGTGATGGAGCAGCACCAGAATGTAAAGAGAGATGCAAGAATCACACGCCACCCTCGTGCTATCATTTAGGATATTGATGTTTAAATCTCCTGAGATCATCTGGGTATAATTGGTTTATGGAAATAGAGACAACTCCTGCGGGGGAGTTACTCAGGCTGAGAGCGGGTCCTTGTTATGGGGGGGTGGGAAAGAAGGGAAGGGGTGATGGAGGGGTAGCAGTGGGGCTGCCAGCCCCACACCATCCAGCTCGCATCAGGCTGCAGATACCAGCTAGCCCTGGCTGCCAAAATCACGATGGAGAGATGCTTCCCTCCTGCCCAGGAGACTCCGTCATGCAGCTGGCACTAGGCACCATGGGGCTGCCACTGTGCCACCCTTACAGGCCTCAGGACCCCTTTCACTGGGGAGCTGAGGGTCTCTGCACTGGAAAATGCCCAGCAAGCAACAGTTTGCTTCACACGCTCACAGAGGAGGTGTTTCCAGGCTGATTGCCCCCAGCGGAGGAGCCCCAGACCTGTTCCCTGGTACTTGGGTACCAGCTTGCCCAGAACTGACCCAGAGAAACCCAGCTCTGCAGCCAGCAGATGCTCCAGAGCCACTGACAGCCACTTTCTCCCCCCTTTTCCAGGGAAGCAATGCCAAAGCTCTTCTGCCTCCTGAAAAGGCTCTTTGGGAATGTGGGCTCACCCTGCAGCAGCAGTGAGCAGAGCGGCCTCCCTCTTAACACAGACCAAAGCCTGACCGGCTAATTGAGTCCCCTGGCACATGCATAATGCACGAGGAGCCAAGTTCTCCTTACCCAAGCATTCTGTTTTATTTATTAAAACACTCTTTTATTTATTGTGATATCATCCTGAAATCCAGGCAGCCTTACCCTGTGGATTCTTTGACATCATTTTATACGTTCAATATTAGGAATGCTTTCTTCCTGATGCCCATGCAAGCCAAGGTGGCTCATTCCCTGCCTTTTCCCATCTCGGCTCCTCTCTCCACACTGAGCATCCTTTGGAGGTGGTGCTTGTGCATGAACCAGTATAGAGGTTCCCCCCTCCTTTAGGCTTGCAAAGGTTAATAACAACTCCTAAATGCTTTCTCTGTGTTCCCACTGTCCCCCTTCATAGATGCTGGGTACTCACATGACAACGTATGGCCATGGCACCCGGCCTTCCCGTGTGGCTGGCAGGTTGCTGGCACCATGGAAGATGATGATGATGGATTCCTTCCCCACACGAGCCACATGGCCCCCACTGGCCACCGGTGCATGGCTGGGGTCCTGTGTCCCAGCAGGCGATGTGGATACCTGCTGGGGGCAAGCAGGAGAGACATCAAGGTGGGGAGTGCATGCATGTCCCTGTCACCCAACCTCATCCCCATGGCCCCAGCAAAATGCTGGGAGCCCAGACTGGGGAGATGATATCTCCAGCACATCCCCATGACCCAAATATATCCACTGTTCAATGCTGAAAGCCTGGATGGAGGAGGACAAACTGAGGAGATGATGTCCCCAGCACATCCCCATCACAGCTGCCTCTTCCCTGTCCCCAGTGCCTAGCTGCGGCTCTGCACTGTGGATGCCCCCATGCCATTGCAGGGACTCAATGTGCCAGGCTCCCTGGGAGGACACCAGCAGCATGAGAGCATCCTGCTGGGGTGACACCAGTCCAGGGTCCCTGCCCTGCATGGTCCCACTGGGGCCAGCTACACCGTGGTCCCAAAGATCCCTCGCCAGGTCACCAAAAACGGGATTAACCATCTATTGCTTCCCAATGAGGATGGTGAAGCACTGGAATAAGGTGCTCAGAGAAACTGTGGCTGCCCCATCCCTGGCAGTGTTCAAGGCCAGGCTGGACACAAGGGCTTGGAGCAAGCTGCTTTAGTGGAATCTGTCCCTGCCCGTGGCAGGGACTGGAACTGGATGAGTTTTGAGGTCCCTTCCAACACAAACTAGGCTGGGATTCTATGATTCTATAATCTAAAGCACCTCCATTTCCCCTCCCAGCCCTCTGACCTGCCAGCGACTACCCCCATTCCCCTGCTTCAGCCCAGACATCTCTGCAATTCCTGCAGGAATTGGGATCTCAGCCCAATCCAGGGGGGAAAAAGGGGTGAGTGTGGCAGCTCCCCCTCCCCAGCTCATTAATTCCCACCAGCTGATGTGAGAAGGAGCAGCAGAGCCGCAAGCTGCCGCTCCTCACACATGGGGGGACTGTCCCTGTACCCATCACACCCCTTCCAAGTGAGAGACAGCCCCGTCCCCACCAGCTGCATCCTCGCCTTGGCCAGCACGCAGCATGAATGCATCTAACACTGCACAAGGCTGTGGCTACAAGGGGTTAAAAGCCACCCTGCACCACATCAGAGCCTGCAGAGCAAACCCTGTGTGCATCCCGCTGACCTCCTGGGGTTGAGCAAGGAGCTCCAGCCCATCAACATCCCTGCAGGCTTCTCAAAGCCGCTGCCTGCAAATCCCCTCTGACACGTGGCTTTGCCTCCAAACTACATAATGAGGGGCTGGTGTGTCCTAAACCCTCTCCCTTGTCTATCCCATGGCTAATGGTGATGGGCTTAGTAGTGTGGAGGTGACCTGCCACCGTGGGGGATGTGAGCCCAAACGTGAGAATTGTGTTCAGGATGGAAACTCGAGGCCTCTGACCAGCAACAGCTTGGAAAACACATTGAAAGCAGCTTTTCCCCCCACCTTATTTCTTTGCTGTCAGCTCAGAAGCCAGCTGGAGCTTGGGGTGGGTGCTGGGGACAGACTCTGCATCTGTGACAGCCAGAAAGAGTGACCAAAGGAGCAAGCACACAAAGTGGAGGAGGATTCCCTGACCTGCTCCGTGGATGGATGTCGATCCCACCCTGGCTCCAGCTCCATGGCAATTATCCCCCCGTTCAGCAACGCTGATGGAGAAGGGAAATTACAGGCTTTCTTGACCTGACGTGGGATGATGGCTGTCAGGTTAACCCCCACGAGCACGGCGCTCCCTGATACAGCCACAGCAGCCCCACACTCTGCCCCAGCACCCTCTGATCCCCCAAAAGCACAGGGCAGCCTGTCTCTGTGCCTTCCCAAGGCTTTGCCAGAGAGGAAGGCAAAAGGGGGGGGGGGGAGGGGCACGATTTTGCCCCATCCTGGCATTGGCAAAGAGAGAAAGTACAGGATGGAGCTTGAGGAAAGAGGATGAAAGCACAGACTTGGGTATAAAGCCCCTTCCAAGAGGCAGGATGCTGGATATACAGGCAGGAAGCATGCACAGGAGTGCAGGCAGGGATGACGACCCATCTCTCCTCCCAAAAAAGCATCTGTTCAGGCTCCAGCTTTGGAGTTTTAGTGAGTATTTGCACCCCAATTACTCCCTGAAACCCCAATCCAGAGGAATTCCAGCTGGCTTATCCAGGAAACAGCCCTGCATTGAATTGCATGGACACATCTGAGCTCGCTGACGGAACCCAGAACCTAAGATGTGATGCTGTATCAGTGTCCCACACCCTTATTTACAACTTCAGCTCATTATTTTGGGACAATTTTCCCTATTTTCTTCCACATTCCAGATAACAGGCGCAGGTTTCTTAGCGCACACCTTCATACCCACCGCTTACATTCACATCTCCCTGGAAAAACAAGGTTTTACCGCTGCTATGATTACAGCATGACAGTTAGTGAGGGGTTTTGACTGAAAACGAATGAGGGTAAAGCTAAGTAAAGCTCAGCAGAACAAAACAGTTTAAATATAGCAGGCATGCACAATGCCAGGCTTTGTAGGCAACTGGTACCTGAAACCTTCAGCAAGGCTGTGATTAACTACTGAAATAAACCCTAGTCGCTATTAAAGCCAGGAGGAAACTCAGTATTCCTTCCAGAAAGGAGGCACCAGGTAGAGCCTACGCTTGTTTTGCAGCTCTTTTACTCAGCTGGAAGAACAACTTCTCCATCCCTGTGAAGCCAAGGGCTGTTAGCCAGGAGTTTGCAACCTGCTGTTTGTGGAAGTGGAGGAAAAACACAGTTCCCTTATTCCCGAGGGTCTCAGCTTGGGTCTCATCACAGGTTGAGGTCCCTTGAGCATTCCCTGAGCATCTCACGCTGATCCCACACAGCATCTTAACCCCAAGCCAGCCTTAAAGCCTCCTCCATGCTGATCATTCATTATCCAGCCTACAATGTTGTGGGGAGGTTGATTAACGGAGCTGCCATCATCCTAATTTGTTTTCCTATCAACTCTTTATCATCAGGAAAGAAGCATCGGGGCCCAGACAGCTCCTCTACAGCAGCGCTCAGCCAAGATTAAATTGCTTCTGGCTGCGAGCTGACAAGGCATAAATAGCCTCAAGAGCCCGGTGTTTAGTTCGGGGAGGACAGCCCGGGCTGGGAGCCAGCAGGGACCTCCAGGCACACTCCTGCAGGGCTCCTCCATCCCAGCTTCACCCCTGCCCACAGCAGAAGGTCACTGCTGGCAGGGTTCTCCTTGAGGTTTGACTTCTTATATTCATTGAGCAGCACAAGACCTGAGGTGAGCGCCTGGGGCTGTACAACAGCGCTCCTTGGGATGATGCACCATTGCGATGCAGAACAAATCGGTCCCTGCCCTACCATGGAAGGCTTAGGACCCTCCTGGTACTTCATAGAGAGCTCCACAAGCCTCCCAGCCCCGGCTAAAGCTAGGAGTGGTGCTGCTATTGAGGGTAGGAGGGATCTGCTCCTCTGCGGTGGGAACATTCGCAGCCCCTAGCTCCTCCCTGCCCTGGCGATTTATGAGCTGCTGTTGGGAATGTGTCAGCTTTATCCTCCTCCTGAGACTTCATAAAATAATAGTAGGCTCCATAAGCAAAGATGGACTGGGGCTGGTGTGAGTTTTCCTATGTGATGTCTCCCCAGGCTCCTTTTAAGCCTCCTTACGACAGCTAAACACCAGCAAGCTCCTTCCCCTCCCCTGGCAGCCGAGAGGATGGGAAATAAAGTGCCACTTGGCTTTAAACAAGCAACAGGATGAGGCCATAGGTTACACCTCCAGCACCATGGGACGTCTGAACACAAGGGAGGGCTGAAGCATGGCCAGGACATCCCAGAGGCAGGCCAGCCTGAGAATGCTGCATCTTCAGGTGTCCCTTGGCACACCCTAACTGGTCCAGCCACCTCTCAGGGCTGGACCTCAGGGCTCTGAGATGTAAGAGCACACCAAGGACACCACAGAGCATTTCCTGATAATAAGGACGAACAGCCCACCATGGCTCCATCACAACAGCGAACAGGCATGCACCTCCATGCACAGGGAACTGGGACAAGGAGAGGGATTTTACACATCAGCAGGCAGCAAAGTGGGGTGAAATGTAGGTTTACAGCAAGGACATAGTGGCTGGCGGGTGAGCAGATAAAGCTGCCCTGCCCAGACTCACCTTCTCCCAACATGCTGCGTGATGGACAGTTGAGCACCCGGAATTCATGGCTTCTAGGGGTGGGAGATGCATTACTCCATGCCTGCTATCCCCATGTCCCGTGTCAGTCCCCACAAGCCCAGTGTGTCAGGGTGCAATGTAACATCCCACATCCGTATGGGTTTGCACCCCCCTCAAGCATCGCGGCTCCTCGGCTGTCTGCCCTGCTCTCCAAAGCAACCGGAGCCTCGGTGCTAATCAGATTTGAGGCTGTGAAATCTCATTTGAGGCTCTATTAATGCAGAGCTTGCATGACACAGGCCCCGGCCTGTCTCCAATGAGGAAAACAAGGAAAGCAATCTAGCTGGGAAAAATGCATCTCCCGGAACAAGCTTGGGGGAGCCAGCCCAATGCAATTACAGTTAAAAGGAAGATTAAACCAGCATCAGCACTCTTCTTCCTCCGACCCCTGCTCCCACCCCAGGGAGTAGAGCACTGAGCTGCATTGACGGGCATCCCCAGCACCATGGTCCCTCAGGCAGGGATGTGGTTGCAGTGGGATGCGAGGCCTTCAAAGCAAGGGGCTTTTGCACAATGCAGCGGTGGAAGGGTTATGGGCTCATCCATGGTTTGTTATCCTGGTGGGTTCAGCCGTGGTGCTTCTTTCCCTCTGAGATTTTGCTCCCTGATGCCTCGGAGCTGCTTGGTCTGGGATGAGAAGAGAGCACAGCCCCCTATAATGACACCTACCATTGATGGAGAAGCCCTTGCCCTTGAAAAATAGCCTCTAGGATGACACAGAGGTGGGTACACAAGGAATAGCCATCAGCTTCCCAAATGAAAGGAGTCAGCACGCACATGGTTTCTAGGAGCTAGCAAGTGTATTCTCCGCCCTGCAAAGGCTCTAGACTCTGACACAAAACACAGCCCTAAGATAAACAGCCACATGACTGGAGAACTTCAGCTCCTCAACTGCCCGAGGCAGCCCGAGCTCGTGTTTTGAAGCAAACCCAATTGTATTACAAGGGGTATTTCCCAACACCTTCCTGCAGCAGGTTCAAATTATCCTCCAAGGAAAAACACCCGAGTGCTTAAAGCCGTTTTGTAGATCCCCAGCAAAACAAAAGCAAGAGGAAGAAAAGCAAGGCAGGAAAGCAAACACTGTTTTATTCATCGTTTCATCCTGCCAGCCTCAGCCCGCTCCAGTAACCCCCATTGCTGCGGGCAGACACCGCTGCTCTGCTCCCATTTCCCAGGCAGCTGCAGGGATGGGGGGGATTTTTCCTTTGGTTTCAGGCTGAGCTTGATATTTTCTTATTATTCTTATTTTAAAGCAAGTTGTTTCCTCGAGGGGACCCTGCAGGAGCTCATTAGAGATCACAGGGTGGTCTTAGAGCGCTGGGAGGAAGGATGCTCTCCCCCATCGGCACACAGGGATGCTGGCTCCGAGGCCGTTTCCCTGGGGAGCATCATTGCCGCCGGCCGGGAATCCCTTTGGGCTAAAAGTCGCCAAATTCATTTTCCTTCCATTTATGTAGAAAACTCCCAATTCACCTGTCAAATAATTAAATGGGCCAGCAGCCCAGCACCACCTCGCCTGCTCCATTAGGAGAGTTCTACACTTTATATTTATCAGCAGCATCAGTGCAATTTCCTCCCCCCTACCTCTTAAAACGGAGCAATTTTCTCTTTTTAACCCCATTTGCTTTTCTCATCAAGGCAGTTATTTGACACTTAAAGGGACATGATGACTGAAATTGCAGGAATTAGAGCTAGCAACGGCTCTGCCTGCCTGCGTTTCCTTTGAGCACCCAAGGAGTTAGGGATAAGCAAACGGAGCAGCAGCTTGGGAAACCTCTTGAGGATCTGGCTTCTCCATTTTAGCTAAGAAAACGTGAATTGCCACCCTGCACTCATTCATTTCCATGCCAGATCTCTACTGGGGCAGGGAGAAGCATGCGGAGAACAGGACTTTTGGACCAAGCAGCCTCAGGTCCTCAGTGTTATTTAGGGAATATCATTTCCTTTCAATACATCACTAAAAACATTCATTCTCACACCCCCAAAAATCATCTTTCAGCAAATCAAAGCTCTGCAAGCAGCATCCCAAAGCCATTTGTTTCAGGTCGCCTTTACCCTGGTCCCTCCAGCACAGGAATGATGCAGGGGTGCAGAGGAAGGCAAAGTCCCGGATGAACCCGTCAAGGCACGCTCCTCCCCAGGTTGACAGCTTTTCAAAGCCCTACAAATTGCTCACCAGAGCAACGTTATTCATCTCTGCCACATCCTGGGGCGAGCCCTGTCAGCAAAGTTTGTTTTTCAGCCTCATTTGGCTTTCAGTGAGTGGAGGCAGGTCCAGCCCCTCACCCTGTTGTCAGGGCTGGACCCCTTCCACCCTGCCTGTGATGGCTGATGTCACTGGGATGAGTGATGGATGAGCTGGCCAGGAGACACGTGCCATCCATCACTCGCTAACAGAGACCTCTGCCCCAGCTCTGCTCCCTGGTAATGGGAGGACAGAAGCTTTTATCCACCATCATCACTCAGTGAGATGGGGCACATGGTGAGGGCAGCTGCATCCAGTGCAAGCATCCTTGCCCTGCCTTGCAACCCTGCTGCCCCCACCACTGCAGAGAGAATTGTGGAATGGTTTGGGTTGGAAAGGAACTTAAAAGTACCAAATTCCAACCCCTGCCACAGACAGGGATGCCTTCCACTAGAGCAGCTTGCTCCAAGCCCCATCCAACCTGGCCCTGAACACTGCCATGGACACAAACTCGATGTCTCACACCCAAACCAGCCCCTCGGCAGAGCCAGATGGTTGAGCCAGGCTTGCAGTGGAGTCTGGATTGGGTTTGAAGCAGTCAGCAGACACCAGGGCTGCACTCTGCTCCCCACCAAAAGGCAGCAGAGCTAGCAAGTGAATTCAGTTCACAGTCTGTCATTCACATCTGGATGGGGAAGGCGCTCCTGAGATCCGCCCTGCAGGCATTAAGGAAGCCCCAGCTTGAACCCACCCCAAAAAGGGGCCAAACAGTCCAGCTGTGGCTCAGACCCCTCCAGATCCTTGTGCCTGAACTGCAGAGTCACTGCTTTACTTTCTGTGTCCTGCTTAAAGAAACAAAGCTCATCTGGGGACGACTTTCGCTCATCCCTGTGATTTATGTTACACCACACACACTTTCCTAGGGAAGCTCTAGCTTCATGGGGAATCCAAAGGGATGAAACAAAGCATATCAGGGCCAGGAGTGGGTTTGGTCCCATTTTTCAGACCTATTGAAGCTCCGCAATTCACAGTCATCCTTGCACGGTGTGGATGGGGTGGGCTGACCGTGGGAAGCACAAGCTTCCCGATATCCCGGTGCTCTTCCAGCCTGGGAAACAAGCTGTGTGCAAACCCATTTGTTTGCTGCGATTCCTTGTACCCCGACAGCAGCAGATTGCTGTGTTGGGATGGGTGCCTCGCTGCCAGCTGGTCCAGGGAGACTGGAAACGAACCAGCTTGCAACCAAGTCCAAGTGCCAAGGAGATCTCCCAGAGCTGGCTACTTATCCCCAGCTCCACGTGGACCTGCTGGCTGTGAAGTGGGAGCAGTTCCCAGAGGAAGGGACAGACTTCTGCTGACCTGGGGGCTGATTCCCCTTAACTGAGGCCTGTGCTCTGCTGCCGGGTCCCCAAGGGACCTTGCGAGCCCGGTCCCAACCTCCATCCCTGCCAGGCTGGGGGAGGAAGTATTTTGGGTTGAAGGCACCTTAAAGCTCACCCGTTCCAACCCCTGCCACGGACAGGGACACCTTCCACTAGAGCAGCTTGCTCCAAGCCCCTGTGTCCAACCTGGCCTTGAACACTGCCAGGGATGGGGCAGCCACAGCTTCTCTGGGCACCCTGTGCCAGCGCCTCAGCACCCTCACAGGGAAGAGCTTCTGCCTAAGAGCTCATCTCAATCTCCCCTCTGGCAGGCTAAAACCATTCCCCTTGGCCTGTCCTTATGGATCAGTATTCCTGGGACTGACAGCTCAACGCAGTGACTGAGAGATCATCCATGGCACACAATCTATCTGCTGATGCCGTGACCGGGTTCTGGGACAATGAGGGAGCCGTCTGGCTCTGTAACACACACAAGGCATTTGAAGAGCCAGCAGAGCCTCCTGTTTCGTGCCTCAGAATACATTACCCACAGGTTGTGAGGAGATGAGAAAAATCGTTATCCCCATGACTTGGCCTTTCACGTGGAGCTCAGCACCCATCCATCACCCCCACTGCCCTGCAGATGAGATGCTCAGCACGGAGGCAGCATCAAGGAGCTGCTCTCCCACTGGGATGCGCCCTCATGTCCTTGCCATTTGGGAAAGCAAAACAGATGGATGTAACACATGGATACTTATCCAAGCAGCATCCCTGCTGTCAGGGACCCCTCACTCCTCTGAAGTTGCCCCTGAGCATCACTGACTCCCCAAAGTATTGATCACACAATTCCTGCCTGAATCCAGGAAGCCTTTTAGGCTCTTGAACTTCAGCTTAGGGCTCATCTTCAGCGTGCACTGCAGGCTCAACACCTGATGCTTTGAGATGCAGGTTTGGACCACCAAGAACCAAACCAGCTCCAGACTGGCAAGCAGCTCCCATAACTTCGAGTTGCCCTGGACTGCAGCATCCCATGAGTGCTTTAGGAGATTAAAGCTCCCTCCCAGCTCCACCTGGTCCACCCCTTTGCCCATAACCCTCACCCTCCAACCCATTTTCCATCACTCCAGCCCCCCAGGAGGGCCGGGAGCCAACAGCCTCCCTGCTGCTCTGCTTTTAATTCCGAAATAAACCGCATCCCGGCACATACTTTCTGGGTGACATCAGCAGCAGGTGATTTATCACATCTCCTACGGGGGCCCAGCAGCACAATTGCATTTGTTAATGCCTCCTCCTCGCCTTGACGCCCCTGGCGCGGCTCCGCATCCCGCTCCGCATCCCAGCCGATTGCCATCGATTTCAGCAGCTCCGAAGAGTTTCCGTCTAGACGTTTGCTGAGTAAACTCAATCAGGTCTCGCTAATCAGCCTTTCTGGGCAGTAAATCTGCAGCTGATCAGGGCAAGGACAGCACATTCAAGTGCTGGGAGGGGTGAGGAGTTGCTCCAGGGGCCGCAGACGCTCAGCATCCTGCCTGTGGCACAAGGAGCAGGCAGCTGCCCTGGAGAGCAGCTCAGCAGGGCTCGGGCACCCCATGTGAAACACATGGACCAAGTGCCCCGGAGGCAGCAGCAACACATTTATCTTGTACAAGGGATTGAGCTGAGGCATGAAGGTGTCCCGCACTGCAGCAGCAGGGCACACTGCAGGGAAGAGGGATATCAACCTAAGTTTTACCCTACGACCCTACCAGTGTCATCACCAGGACCAAGAAGCACATTGAGGACATCCTTGTGATAGGAGCCACCACGTGTGGAGGCCCTTGTCACACCACCACAGGACCCCTTAGCTCAGTGCTCAGTAAGGGCCACCAGCCTCATCCCTGAGCCTGCAGCATTTGCTGCAGAAGACCTTGCCATCAAGCCCACCATGCCCACTGGAAAACATAGGGCACTCCCTGGAAGGAGAAGAGAGCCCAGGGGATGACTGGGGAGAGTTCATAAGATCAAGCCCATCTCTGGTGCTGTGATCCAGCTTCCTGAAGCAATGTTTTCACAGGTGTGTGAGACACTTCAGAGAGCAGCATGGACAACGCCTTCATCAGTGGATCTGTTATCCTTACAGCGAGATGCAGGAAATGGAGCCCCTGGGGTAAGGGTTGTCTTGTTTTCCTTTATTTAGTCAGCTTTTAACATAACTAAGGGGCAAAAAATACAAATTATGTCAGCCCTGACCAATGGTTTCTAGCACTTCTAAACCCTAAGGTTTTAGGAGTCTACATTGGAGCTGCAAGATGAAATACTCAAGTCACCCCAGATGCCTGTAGAATTGCTTCTAGGTGACACCATCCACTGCCTGGGGACAGCAGCAATGCCTTTTGGTACTAGAAGTGCAAGGTTTGGTGTCTCATTCGCCCATCCCCACAGTCAGGCTGGGGATGCAATGGCCTGGGGGCAGAAGCAGCACTGGTACCCAAGCTGAGCTGGGGACAGGATGGAGGTGGCCTTGTCCCCTTGCACCCCAGGTGCTAATGGGAAGCTACTCTGAGCACTACCTCATATTCAGGATGGTGTCTTCTCCACCGGCTACACTTACCTGCACTGGCGAAGAGGCCAGATCCGGGCTGGAGCCTGGTGAGGAGAGGTGGAAGCTGCTGCAGCTCATCACAGAGGGCACAGCCACTGAGGAAGAGGAGGAGGAAGAGGAAGGATGCTCATCTGCTGGGCCACTCGGGAGCTCCGGGGAGGAGTCAAGCACAGGGCCAGCCTGCAGCCTCTGCAGGTAGGAGGAAAGACCTGAAGACCCAGCTCTGAGCTCCAGCATCCCTTTTCCCAGTCCCACCCCGAGCATCCCCCCCATAACCCAGAGACACCCCTCTGTATCCCAGCTCCATGCTCTAACACTTGGGCTTAGGAATGCACCCTTCAAGGGGAAATCTTTTCCTTACCACCAAAACAGCCATAACCACCCCAAAACCATTTATCTAAGACTGAGAGATCCATAGATCCCTAGGGATTGCTCCTCCACAGCCCCAGCTGTCCCAGGAAAAGGGGGGGGGGGGAATCCAAAACCTATTCTTATTAAAAAATTAGCTTATTAAGAAATTTATTAGCAGCCCAGCCCTCCCTCCATCCTTTATAGAGAGCCCCCACCCAGCTCCCAGGTGCCTCTGAAGGGGGCTGGCTGCTTGCAGCCCTTAAAGGAGGGGGGCAGAGGAAGGTAGAGTGATGCTGTGGAGGTGCATCATCCGTGGGGCAGGAGGTTTCTGTTGGAGGGGCTGCTCTGCACCAGCTGGGAAGGTGAGGGTGATTCAGGAGGCTTGAAGGTTCTGGTCCTACTGTGGGTGAGGTCTGGCATAAGCTGTAGGCCTTATCTTTAATAGGGGATGGTTAATGTTGTGGTGGAACAAGCTGGGGTGGGCAAAGCCAGGTGAATATCCTGTAAAGGATCTTTTCCTACAGCTGTGAGCATGGTTTGACTGCAGGATCTGCTTTCCTGGCTTTGCTTGTGTGACTGTTGTCCCGCGAAGACCTTGCCTGCATCTTGAGCTTATCCCAGCTTGCTCCTGTTATGGATGAAGATGCTCCCTAACTCTGGTTGCAGATAGGGGGCAGGCATCAGGTGTCTACCAAGAGGAATGAGACAGGGGAAGCTGAGGTAGGGGAGTGCTCTTTACCGAAGATCCTCCTGGAAGCTCTGGAGATCTCTCTCTTTGTGCTTCCTACCCCAGCTGGTGCCTATGTGGAGCCATCTAGCTACCCTGGGGCTAAATCCTGTCCAAACCAGCCTGGTCTGCTCTTGTTTAGCTGGAGCCTGGGATCTCCAGCCCCCAAAGCCATGCTTCCCTACCTGTGGGGAGCAGGCATGGCCTTCATTGGGCAGCGAGTGACAAGCAGACTCTGGTGTATGGAGCAAGCGGCTGGATGCAGGGATGTCCAGGGCTGGGGAGGCTGCTGCTGGGCCTGCTGCTTGCTGGTCCTCCTGGGTGCTGGGGAACAGTGGTGTGGGTACCGCCAGTGCAGTGGGTGCGCGGTGCTCGTGCAGGGATGCGGTGAAGGCCATGCGGCCACAGTGCATCGCCGGCTGCTCGCTGCCCACTCGCAGCAAAGCCATCACCGCGCTGTAGTGGTACCAGTCCTCATCCCGCCTGGCAGAGAGCTTCATGTGGGGCTGGTTGGGCCGCGGGTAGATGGCAAAGAAGGCTTCACCCACCTGCCTGCTCCTCCCCAGCCCCTCTGCCCTCCTGGGGATGCGCAGGGCTTCAATGTGGAGCCGCACGTCGTGGTTCGTGTCGTTCTTGCAGAAACCTGCCAGAAGCAGCATGGGGTGAGGCTTCCTTGGGCAGCTCCTGGCCCCAGGGGCTTCTCCTGGGCTCGTTCATAAGCAGCACTGCTTATCCTGCCCTGTGAGCACAACCAATGGGGTATCCAGCTTGGATACGTCTACATCTTGGGTGGGGAATGTTTTCATTGTTGGGGATGTTGGTCCCACTCTGCAAGCTGGAGCTGCCCCATCCACCCCACTAAGCTCAAGCAGTTTTGACTGGATACCCGCACAGGGTTGTGGTACAGGGGGTTCGTAAGCCTGAGACAAGCTCTGCTTGCTGTAGTAATTATACGGCTCAGGGGGACCTTATCACTCCCTAAAACTGCCTGGCAGGAGGATGGAGCCAGGAGGGGGCTGGGCTCTGCTTCCAAGGAACAAGGGATGGGACAAGAGGAACTGGCCTCAAGCTGTAACAGGGGAGGTTTAGATGGAGCTGAGGAACAATTCCTTCCAAAGGGTGCTCAGGCATTGGAACAGGCTGCCCAGGGCAGTGCTGGAGTCACCGTCCCTGCAAGTGTTCACACACCATGGAGATGAGGCCCTCAGTGCCATGGGTCAGTGGTGGACTTAGCAGTGCTGGGGAACGGCTGGACTGGATGAGCTTAAAGGGCTTTCCTGGTTGATTTTATGATTCGATGCTGCAGAGCCATGCCCCTGTGTCACCTCCCCTGTCAGGTAACCCCATGGCACCCAGCCCCTTACCTCTGGGCAGGGTGAAGGTGAATTTCCTCCTCTGGAAGCAGTAGAGCTGGTCGAGGTCCCTCTGCTCAATGGCGTCGGTGGTGGTGGTGCTGCCCTGGGTAACCTCCCCTCTGTTGACACGGAGCTGAATACCAGCTCTGGAGCCCTGCAGGAGCGGATTCTCCACTGTGAGCCTCAGGGCATAGCGGCCCCGCTGGTTAAACTGGGCACTGAGCACCTCAAACTCAAAGTCCAGGGTCTTCTCCTCAGCCCTCAGCCGGGAGCGCTGCAGGGCCAGGGGGAGGTGAGGCTCCCTTGCCTTGCCCAGCATGGGGATGGAGGCGGGATCTGGAGATGAACCCTCCTTGTTAGCAGCGATCCTGCAGGTCTCTGTCCCAGAGCAAGCCCCTGCGGCAGGCTGGGGTGCGTTTCTGAGCCAAGCTGGCTTTGCTGCCTCTCTTCCCTTCTTTCCAGCAGGGAAAGTGCCTGGGGTGCTCCTGGGTATGTGTTGGCTTCACATCTCTGCTGGCAGCTTCCAAAGGCAGCAAGAGAGGGGAAGAGATCCCTGTCCTTCAAAAAGCATCCTTTGGTGCCATGGGGAGACGCTGAGAGCTTTCCTGCCCCTGGGCAATGGCAGGGACAAGGGCTTGCAACTCGGTTTGTTTGTTGGGAAACCAGGTAACAAGATGCAAAGCAGTGGCTGCTTTCCAGAAAACAACCTGGGATATCCAGGGTGATGCTGAGCAGTGCAACACACGTGGGTGTGCATACAGGGTGTGCTGGTAGGTGTATGCATCCTTGCAGAGGGGAATCAACGGCTCCTTGAGCCCTTTTCCTTGGGAAGTTCACCACAAAAGGTGTTTGCTGGATGTTGCAGAGCCTTTGGGAGATGCTGATGCTGAGGATGGGGCAAGCCAAGCACGTTGCTTCCGTGGGGTGTTGACTCTGGTGGCACAATCCTGCTCCCTCCGTACCCTTGGGCTGTTTGCTGACCTCCCACTGATGGGACTGGGCAGCCAAGCCTGCACTGATGTTCTGGGGTTTGTCTTTGGGGCAAGTGTGTGTTTGCTGGTGGCACAGGGTCAGGTAAGCCAAGGGAGAGGCATGGGGTGAGCCTATGGAGCAGTGCTTGACTGTTAGATCAGCTCCCCAAAGGGATTAGGGGCATTCTCCTGCCTAATCCTAATCCCTGGTCACTTTGCAGACAAGGCCAAAGCAGAAACTGCCCAATGGCTTGAAGTGCCTACATCACAAGCAAATGCAGTGGCTCTTTATATGCACAGCTCAGATGTGCATTTGCAGCCCTGCTGGGCTTTGGGCACCAAGGGATTGGCCCAGTGCTGGGATCTTGCTGCTGCAGTGAGGGCTGGGGACGGCTGAAGGGAAGCTGAGGCTGGTGGGGTGCTGAATGCGTGTCTGGAGCCTTCCAGGGGTGATGCCCTGCATCAGAGATGACTGCAAAGAGGTTTTGCTTTCCTCCAGCTCAGCACTGCATGGGCTGCTCTTTCCCACACACGGGTGCATGCTTCTGGCTGGTGCAACTGGAACTGATCTCCTTCGCCTGCTGAACCAGCTGAGCATGTGGACCTCAGTCCTACCGTGGGTATTTGGGGACTGACATCAAGGGGCTGATGGTCTAGGGTGGGCAGGAGCTGGAACAGCACAGCCTGATCCTCACCAGGAGCCCCTGGCCCTGTCAGATCTCATTCCTCTGTCGCCACTGGGAATAGCGCGTTCCCACAGCTTTCGGGATGCTCCCAGTGAAACGTGAGCCGGAGCCGGGATAGCAGATGGCCCTTCTCTGAGACAGCTCTGTATAAAATCCACATTCCAGTCTCTTCACGCTGGTGCAAGCTTGAAACAACAACATTATCCTCGGGGAGAGGGCTGGGGGATGAACTAGCATCTGAGACCATAGGCCATGAGGCTTTGGCTATGGGAGCAGCTCAGGGACCTGTGAGGTACCCAAGACCTGTCTCAAAATCACTGCCCCCAAGAATCCCTTTGGTAGGGTGCAGGAGCCTAGATGGACCCAGTACAAGTAAATCCTGGTCTCCCACAGCTCCCTGGTGCTTCCAGACAGGCTGGTTGGACCTTCTAGAGCTTCCTCAGTTTCTGTTTAGGAAGGAAAGATACAGGCTGTGGTACCAAACACAACCTTGGCTGATGCATTTGCTGCGGTGAAGATGCTGTGGAGGTCAGAATGAGGACAGGAGGGAAATGGGTCATAACTCAAGGGGCTCAGGGTGCTGAGTTGGGTTTAAAGCAGGAGGAAATGGTGCCGTGTGTGGTGATAAGCATGAGCTGGTGCAATGCAGAAGGGGGAGGGTCATTCCCCTGCCAGTCAAGCCTGTCGGGAAGCGTACTGGTGTCTCTAGGGTGTATGGATGCGCTGATGGCTGGATTGCTTCCTTGTGAAAGCTGCGAGCATAAATGCTTTTAGCACTGTTTGAGGACTTGGTGGTTCCTTCCCTTGATGGCTGGACACCGCTCAGTGCTCCCAAAGCAGAGCCGTGTTGGATCAAGGTGGTTTCTCCCCACTAAGAGCCCAGGGTTAGCTTGAATTGAGTTTGTGATGCTGCTCTGAGGCATTTCACCCACAAAATCCTGGCCATTTGGGCTGTTTCATTTGGAGATGCCACTGCTGTGCAGAATGCCATCTGATGGGACTTGCTCCATCCCTCCCTGTGCACCCCAAATCATAATGGGGACCCTGTGCTGCTTCCGTGGAGCACAGCAGCAGGAATTGCTGTGATCATATTGGTGCCGGTGTGAAGGATCTTCAGCTCCCAAATGCTTCTGAATGCTTGCCTCAATTAAAACCCAGCAGGCTCTAATGTGGGCAAATGGGAGCTATTTCAGCCTTAACTAGCAGGCTTAATTTCCTTGTGCAAGCACATTACAGAGCCACTGCTAATGACAGCATCATTGAAGACACGTTTGCCCATCATCTAATCTCAGGCACAGTTCATTCATGCAGCATTTCCCCAGCTGTACCAACAGCTGCTCTGGAGGTGCCACCTCCATCATCTTAACATGGCGAACCTGCGGCTGAGACCTTCCCAAAACTGAATCCCAATTCCCATGGCTCTGTTGGGAATGAAGCTGCTTCATAGGACAGTGTGAAATCTGCTTTTGGCAAACTGGATGTAAAGTGAAAGGTGGCCTTTGGCTGGAGCTCTGTCTGGTCAGCTCTATGTTTGGGTTTGGAAAGCTGTGTAATGGTGATAAGACCTGGGTGGTTTGGCCAAAAATGGGCTCCTCAATGTAAAAGCCCTTTCCTTTAGGGAAGGGTTCCCATTGGCAGTGAGAGGCTGTGATTTGCTCCTGGATCTCTATGCTCCAGTACTTTACTCACTGTTACAGAGCTAAACAGGCTCAGGACATCAGTGCATACAAGGAGATGACACTCCTCCATAAGCAGAAAAGGGACTTGGGAGACAGCTTATGGTGTAGGGAAGAGGCCAAGGATGCATGCGGTGAGGAGCTCCTCACCCTTCAGGTGCTGCTTAGGGCTGGGAGAGGTGTCAGAAGCAGGAAACCCATCCTGTGTCCATAGTTACCCAGCACAAGCAGCAGCACTGGGGGATGCCACCAAGCTCCTGGTTAAACATAGCAAGGTTTGGGGTGGAAAGGACCTTAAGATCATCGAGTTCCAACCCCCTCCATCGCGGCTGGTAACTTCTGTGAGGGTTCAGTGTAACACATCTGTGCCTTCAGTAGGGCTAACATTTGTTTCTTGGTCTGTTCTTTCCCATTGTCATTCAGCAGCACATGAGACAAGGGCATTTCTTTTAAGTCCACAGCACTGTATTTTGCTTCTCCTGACCACGGAAATGGCTTAGAAAACAGAAATCCCAGATTTAAGAGCTGAAAGTTCTCCCACATCTTGTGGGGCTCTTCCCATCCTGGCACCTTGAGTCAAAATGCCAAGCTGCTGGAATATCGACTTTCTGCAGGGCATTACAGTGCCTTGAGGTGTTTTGGTAGCAACAAAGCCCTTCCATAGCTGGTGTGCATCTATAAAATGATCACTTTGCTGTATCAGGATGGACATTGCTTGAATAGTTTTGTTGGAGGTGGAACCCCGTGACTTTGAATTTCAGCCTTTTCCAACTCTTCTAAACCTTTCCCCAATCCCTCAGCTTTCCCAGGGAGCAATCCCAGAGAAGGGAGTTAAAAACACCCCAATCAACCAACCCTGCAGGTCAGTTTGTTCAGCATTGCCACAAGGTTTTGGCTAAAAATTAAGCTAAATCTTCAACCTTGATTAATTTTCCTCTGCTGCGCTTGCTGTCACATGTATGTCACTTGTATGTCACATGCTGTGTGTATTTGTCCAGATTATAGTCTTTGCTTGTAAACTGCTGTCTCCTGCACTGCATGTAGCTGGTGGGAAGGATGTGTCAGCCAAGGAGCAGGCGGATAGAGACAGCGTGGCAAAGTTACCTGTTTCTCCCAGCTGTCTGGGGCAAAGCGTCCCCCAGAGCATCCCTTTCTCACCTCCTCCAGGCTGTTTCCCACTGCTGTGCTCCCATCACTCTCTGAGCCCTGGGCAGTATCTGCCCATTTCCAACGGGTGATGGTGTTCCCCAAGCTAGACCCAACCTCGAACTTTCCTTCCCTGTTCCAAACCCTCCCAAATCATACCAGGAGGGGACAAACCCAAACAAAGCCACAAGATTTGGGCGAAGGATCGAGCTCCAGGTCCTACACCCACTCGCAGCTGGCCCCTTGCTTTATCTCTGGAGGAAGCAGCAACGTTTACATCCCATGGAAGGGGGACACAGAGCAACATCTCAGCCCCTTGGGCTCCCCCCTTAACCCTCAGCCCAGGCTCGGAGGGAGCAGCCACAGCCCAGCTGAGCCTGCAGAGAGCTGGGGAAGAAGGGGGCTGGCCCAAGCTGTCTCCTGTGCCGAAAAGCTCTGCCTAATCAAAGGGAGAGCAGAGCACGGGGTTGGTTGCTTTTAGTTTCCTAAACCCCAGGGTGGCCCCCAGCCAAGGCCTCCTGGCGATGGAGACGATAAAGTTCCCTGAGCCTCGGCAGCCTCCGCGCGCTCCCGGTGCGCTGAACTTTGCCTCTAAGTTTGCTTGGCTGCATCCGCGCCTGATGCTTTAGACCACGCTTAGCAAGGCCACGCTTCTCCTGGGACCCCCATCGAGCCGAGCCAAGCCTCTGGTACCCTGCGAGGAGGTCGCTGGTTGGAAGAAGGTAACTTCTTTTTGTTGTCTTTCCTCTTCTCCCCCTCCTTTTCCATCATTGCAAACTTGGCATCTTGAGTCCGTGAGGTTGCTTGCACCAGGTTGTAAATGTGAGCTGCAACCCACAGCCTGTTTGCTAATGGGGGGGGGGGGGGGGGGGTTGGGGGCAAATCCTGCTCTGGGGCTGTAGGACCCCCCCCACCCCTCTCCCCAAATCTCAGCTCTGCCCTTAAGCAGGGATTTTGCTTCCCTATTGAGAAGCAATCCCAGGGGGGAAGCTTTTCCTGGGGATGCTTGCTTCCCCCAGCATGGCAGTAGGGGAGGTTATGGGGTGCTCTGCCTCTAAGCCTCCCCCCAGCACTGCTCTCCGTGCCATGGACGGCTTTGTCAACAGGTTTTGGTGCAGTTCTGCTAACTCCTGACTTTTCCCTCTCCCCTGGTTGCAGAGGGGCTGTGTGTGCAGCAGGTGCCACTGCTTTGGCTTTAAAATGAAGGGGAGAGGGGGTGTCAGGAACCCAAAAGTAACCTTAAACAGCCTCCTCGGCTTTGATGTTGAAGCTGCCTTTGCTTTGAAAGTGCAAAAGGGGCTTCTTTGGCTTTCTGGGGAGAGAGTTTGTGATCTCTGTGGGGGATTTATTATCTGCAGGCTCCAGCTTGCAGGGAAAGGGTTTGGGAAGAGCTGGAGTGGCTCCACGGCTGAGGTCGGGGTGCAGGAGGGATGCAGGGGAGAAGCGGTTTGGATCAGATGAGAACCGGCTTCACGGAGCTGGGAGGAGGGAGGAAAATGCTGTCGGAGCAGGATGAAAAACTTCCTCCAGCCCTTTCCCTGCCCTGGGCAGGGGCTTTCCCGAGGGGATGGAGGCAGCCGCAGGCTGGGATGAGGCCACCGGCTTTCCGCATCACTCACCAGTGCCGCGAGCTGAGCGTTCTCAGTCCCCTGGGGCTGAAGGGTGGGCAGCAGCTTCCCGGAGGTCCCAGGCTCCGGCTGAATGGTCCAAAGAGTGTCTGTGTGTGTGGGCTCTTTGGCACTTGTGTTTGGGGAAGTTGGGAGCAGCATGGGATCATCACGCTGGGAAAATGGCTACTTTCCCTGCAGGATGATCAAAGGCTGCAGGAAGCTCCGGGCAAGGGCTGGACCTGGCATCTTTGGTACTTGGAGGGCTCCAAGGTCACCGGTGGAGGGAAGGGATGGGACTGACTGCCCCCCTGCCCTTCCTGGCTGAGCAGCTGCAGACCAGCTGCTCTCATCTTATTTTGGGGCTGGGGCTCCGAGTTTGGTGGATTTGGGGATGTAGTTGGCCAGCTCAGCTTGTGCTGGTGTGACACCAGGCTTTGTATCTCTGAGCATCATCTGGACCTGCTAAACCTACCTTTGAGAATGCCATCTTCCCTTCGATGTCCTCAAAACATTGCTGTGCTACCTGGCTTTGCCACGACCAGCGTGGCTCCTGAATGGCAATTGAATTAGAGGAGATCTCACTTAAACAACTTTCCCCCCCACACCACTCCCTGAGCAGTTGTGCAATGAGATCTTTATCACTTTTATTAAAAGCTGTACATAAGGCATCACCATTAGGTTGGATGGGAGGGAAGGGGGGGTCATTCCCTTAGGACTCCCCTATTCTCTTATCCCCCTTAGCCAGTTTAATTCATAGTGGTGGGATGCAAAAGCTCCCCAGAGAGTGATGGATAGTGGGAAATGAAGAATATGAAGGAGCTTTATTGAAGCCATCAATCTCAGACTCTGCTGTGCGATCAAAGGCCCAGCCTGCTCCAGCGGAGGTTATGTGGAGGAGCAAAGGGATCTGGTTTCGGGGAAGCCCGGGGCGCAGAGGGGTTGCTGATCCTGCTGATCCCACCTGCATTTCCTTCTCCTTCCCTTCCCTGACACTGGGATTTGCAGGAATAGGGGAGTGTCTCCTCCATCACAGCATCCTCCCTGTTGGCCAGGGCAAAAAGAGACCCACTGGGGACCAGGCTTACACGTCCCCATCTCACAGCATCACTTGTTCAGCCTTGCACTGCGGTGACTCACCTGATGGTGATGGGTTGCAGCAGATGGGTTGGAGGCTCTGGAGCACCTCCTGATTTCTGCATACCATTCACAGTGGCGACCAAGATACTGCCACGCTGCTTGGGGGACCACAATGGTGGCTTAGTGACCTAGAGTGGGACAGGAGCCATCTCATGAAGAGGAGTAGGATGGGATGAAGGACTTGAAGGTGGTGCTGGGGAGGTGTTGACCCATCTTGCTCCCATCCCCAGCCAGAGATGGGCAGCAAAGCTCTGGCTTCTGGGGGTGTGTATGTGGCTATGAGCAGGGATGTGCTGGTAGGGACCTCACACACCACCCAGGGAGTTTCTCAGCTTGTTCTCATGATACTGCTGCCTGGTGCAGATGCAGGCTGTGTCTTGCCTGCAGAGCTCCCAATGGCTGCATTGGCTGGGCCTTTCCCTTCTTTCTTTCCTGTTTCTCCATGCTTTCCGTGTCCCTGAGCAGCTGCAAATCTGGGCACTGGCAACGTGGCATCCGCTGGCTCAGCCAGAGGCGGATCATCTCGGGTAATGGCAGGACTGGTGGGCTGTAGATCTTGGTTTCTGCTGGTTGCCCTTCCTTGAGTGACCCCACAAGAGGGGGACAGGCAATCCCTTGGCGGCTTTTGGAGCTGATCCTTCATCCAGATGCTGCTTGGTGGAGGAAAACAGCATCCCCAGAAGGATGCTGCTTGCCTTCCTAAACCCCAGCCCCAGCTTCCAAGCCCTGCCAGCCCCCGGTGACCAGTGGGAGGAGGAAGGGGCTTGCAGATTTGTGTGCACTGCCATGAACTTTACAAGCTCCTTCTACCTTTTTACTGAGTGCTGCATTCCTGGGAGGTGAGGTCAGAACTGCTTCCCTGCGCAGGCAGAGCCAGGGGATGGCTGGAGAGTCGAGAGCTTGAAGCTGGGATGTGCTGGGTGGGTTGAGGATGGGGTCTGGGGTCCATCTGATTTGGATGTTCTGCTGGGGCTGGTGGGTCCATCCTTCCTCTGCTGGGGTGCGGGGTGGTGGTTGTGGCACCCTGATGGTCGTGGACCAGATGCTGGCATAAGGGGGACCTGCTGTTGAGTTGAGTTTTGCCCCTATGGGAAGGGAGGTGAAGGTCCTAGGTCTCATGTCCTGACCTAGAAGGAGTCCCTGGAGGTGACCCAGCACCTGACTGGGGACATGATCCCCAGTGGAACCTCAGATCATGGGGCAGTAGGGCCATAGTGGTGAGAGCCATTTGTCTGCCCAGAGACAAGGCTGCCTGCAGGGCCACAGTCTTGGTTCAGGGAATCTCTTTGAAGCTGATGTGCTGTATCCATCATGGTCCCTGGTGAACACCAGCTGTACAAACAGCAGCCTGGAGCAGAGCTGCTGGCTCAGCCATCCATCTCCTGCCCATCCCCTCAGAGGAGCCCTGGGGGTGTTGGAGATGTCCCTGTGCTGCAGAATGAGGTGTCCCCAGGTCCTGGGCTGGCTCCTGGGGCTTGGAGGCTGCTCTGAGCGTCACTGCCTGGCACTTGGGGACACCTTTGGGCACTGCCTTTCCCATAGTGATGGTAGATGGGCACGTTGCAGCTTGTGCAGCGTAGCTCTGGGACAGAGCAGAGGGTGTGGGGCTGTCTGAGCCAAAGTCATCAAAGAATAGTGGGGAGAAGGAGAGACGAGAGCTTGTTGGCTCTGGCACCGCAACAAAGCCTCCTTCCTTCTTGCTTCACAGGGATGGGGCTGAGGCTTCCTCCTGGGGCTGGGGGGTGTTGTGGCACAGAGGGACATTGGGGACACAGGTCATGGCTGTGAGATCTCACCCTCCCTATGCCAGCCTGTGCTGCCGAGCCCCACGCTTGACCCTTGCGCTGGTTTGAAGCCATTGGCGTAAAGGCTGCTCCGCAACCCAAACAAAGGCTCCAAGTCTATCAGCATCCCGCGGCGGGCAGGGAGCGGCCGGGACCATGAGGTGTGCCCGGAGCACTCAGGGAAGGGGGGTTCATCCCTTCTGCCTCCCTCTGAGCCCAGATAAAAGCTGGATCCTTGGAGGCACTGCTGGGTTTGGAAGGCTCCCAGTCCCTGTTCCCTCCCTGGCTGCGGGAGTGACCTGAGGAGATAAAGCCTCTTGGCTCAAGACCTCCATTCCTTCATTTCCAAGAACCCAGGAGGACTCACCTTGCCTCCAGCTGCCTCTCCCCATCTCTCTCCAGCCTGAAGAGGGAGGAAGGAGACAGCCATGGCGGCCAACAGCTCTGGTGGGATGCAGGATGCTCCTCTGGACAGCAGCTTTGCCAGCACCGATGACCTTGCTTCTGACTGGTACATCTATGAAACCATGGAGCCAGCCGTGCCACAGGATGAGTAAGTGTCCAGCCCTGCCGGTGGGTGCTGCATGTCCTCTGTCCCTGCTGGGTCACCCTGGGCAGCAGCCAGCCTCCCGCCCAGCTGCCACATCCCCTTCTTGTGGAGTAACGTCCCCTGAGCAGCAGTCCCAGCATTTATGCCTGGGTGAGCGGGAGGTGATTTAAAAGGCTCTTTTGGGCCACCTAAAACTGCTTCATTCCTTTATGGGTGCTTGCCCCAGGGATGGGACCCCAGGACCCAACTTCACAGCAAGGACCTGGCACTTCATGTTCCTACCAAAGATAAAGCAAGTGTTATAGGGGGGGGAAACTGAGGCATGGAGCAGCAGGGTGATCTTTATGATGTGAAGCTGGGCATCCCAAGGTGCATCTATCAGCACCTATTGTCCCTCTGTTGACTTAAGTCCTCTCTGAGTGAGTTTTATACCACTGGGTTGACTGATACCTGACCCAGAGGGCCAGCAGGAGATCCCAGTGGTGACCAGCTCAAAGGGCTCCTCCTCACCCTTAGTCTTCTACACAGTGGAAGAGCCTTTGAAAGCTCCTTGCTGAGCCTCAGTTTCCCCAGGTGAAGCCCCACATGCATGACCCAAACCTCTGCTAGAAACCTTTGGGGCACTTTCATTGCATCCTCCTTTGCTGCAAGCCATGGGCAGTGAACGGATGGAGGCGGCAGTGGGGGGTTTTCCATCTGGCAGCTCCTGGCTGCTCTGGAATTAGATGCTTAAGCCCAAAAAGGGGGTTGGTGTCCCTGCGCTTTCAATGTTGCGGGGGGTGTGCCCTGGATTTCCAGAGCTGGGATAGTTTTGGACAGCAGGAATTTTCTGCTCTATCCAAGGGCAGAGAAAAGAAGCCCAAAATCAGAGCTTTGCAATGGCATCTGGTCCTATACAGCCTTTACTGGCAGGCTGGGGACTGCCTTAGATATAGGATGCCTAAAGAGTCCTCATTCCACTCTCAGACCCTTCCCTGCAGCCTTGCTCCTGTCTCTGCCCACCCCATGAGCATGAGGGCTCATGTGGGCCACCCTGCTGTATGTTATGGGGCTCAGGATGTCCGGCTCCCTGGCACAGGGATTTGCAGCCAGCACAGTCTCTCCTGGCCTTGGAAGAGCAGGAGGGCTGCGGCACAGCAGAGATTAAGGGATGCTGTGGAGGCCAGAGAGGGAATAAATAAAGCAAAGCCTGGTACATCTGCTTGGCCTTGGCTGGCTGGGGATGTGCGCTGGATGCAGCTCCACCAACCCCAGGCATCCATCGTCTCTGCTGTCCCACAGCTCTGGGGCTGTTCCCTATCCCATGGAAAAGGCACCGAAACACCCTACAAGGGGCCTTCACCCTCCCAGCTGGCATTTAGTAAGCGCAGTGCCCTAGGTAGCAGGTACTGCTCTGTGCTGCATCCGTTGAAAAGGCAGAGCTAGGATGGAAATGAGAATGAAAGAGGTAAACTGGGCTTCGTCCTTCCTTGCTGAACTCCTGCTGTACCTTGGTATCCCTGTTTGTGAAAGAGTGTCACCCAGATCCTGTGGGAATCAGCTTGGGGCTGCTCCTGGGTGTTATCTCTATTGCTTGCTTGATCATAAGTTATCTTGTGGGGGTGACTTCACCCCTGGTTGTGGGACCCAGCTCTTTGGAGTTTACCCCTTCTCACCATCAGATGGAAATCCTTGCTGCATTTTTGCTTTGCGCTTTTGGGACTAAATACAACAGCACATGATTGTCTTTTTCCCCTTTGTAGCATGTTTCCCAGTGTAATTCCAGACTGTGACCCCACCATTTCTCCCAGACTGTATCACATCTGCATGGCGCCCATCTCCGTAAGTACCTGCCACATCCCGTGGGATGAGTTATTTGCCCTGATGTTGTATTTGTTGCCCCCCAGCTTGGGTCATGCCCATCTACTCCCATATACCAGGTTCGGGCTCTTCAGCTTGAGCTGGAGCAAAGTTTAAGCTGGGCTGCTCTAACATGGGACTCAAGCATCCCCAGACCGTAGTCAATAGAAAGCTTTGATTTATTTCTATGGCATGGTCCCACTGAGGTGTTCAGAGCCTGCAACTCATCAAGGCAGGTTGAGAAGCACCTACTTGCTTCAACCATGGCTGGATAGAGGTTGTTGGGTGGAGGTGGTGCCTCCCTGGATGCTCCCATCACATCGCAGAACATCCAAATGCCCCCCATATACCACCCCATGTATTTATTGTTCCCTCGGTTGGGTTTCTGGCAGCTGGCCGTGCTCCTGGGCTTGTCCTTGCTGGTGAAGCGCAGGCGTCTCCATCAGAGCTGCTGGAATGGTGTCCCAGGACTGCTCAGGTACCAGGTCCCCAGAGTCCCCATCACCCCACAGCCAAGTGGGTGGAGGGATGCTGAGGTGCAGCACGGGACCTAAACCAGCTCTGGGGCAGAGGATGGTGGGTACAGGGTGCCCATGACCTGGTGGAATTCTCATTCCTTCCTTGCGTTGCAGCCCAGCCAACTTCCTGGAGGAGGAAGGCAATCGCGGGCTGGTGGCTGCAGTGTTCGGCATCCTCTTCTCCTCACTGTGCGTGCTGGTCTTGGACACGGACCCTCTGCCGCTCATCACCCACTCCTCCCAGAGCAGCCGGGGTAAGGCCAGCACCCTCCTGCCCTGTGAGCATCACTCTCCTCCCCACCCAGGAGGTGTGAAGCTTTGGGTGTCACCCTGAGCAGCCTGTTCACTCTGGTCCCTACTGAGAGCACTGCTTCTTGCCTGTTTTGCTTTCCTGCCTCTCTTCCCATCCTACCATCCAGAGTACTGGAAGATCCTGGCTTTGCTCTACTACCCTGCCTTCTACTACCCCCTGATTGCCTGCGCCACCGTCCGGCACAGGGCCAGCTACCTCATGGGCTGCCTGCTCTCCTGGTGCCACTGTGTGGTCCACATCTGGCAGAAGGTGGATTGTCCCCAGTCACCAAAGGTATGGGTCCCACTGCTTGCGGAAGGAGCAGGGAGGCTGCTGTGGCCAAGGCTTTCTCATCACCTCCTTCAAGGGACATTAAGGTGTCACCCACCCAGGACTTGGTCTGTAGGCTGGGGTGGGGTGGTGACATCTCTGCTTCTCCCCAGATATACAGGTACTACTCCACACTCTCTTACATCCCCATCATCCTTGGCCTTGTGCTCTTAAGCCTTTGGTATCCAGCCCTGCTCATCAAGAGCTTCACCAGGCAGGAGGAGACCTTGGATAAGGAGGTAATGCAGGCCTGTGGGATAACTTGGTGAGGATGAATGGGAGAGTCCTCTGATGGACCTGCATGGTTTTGGGGGTTCCCTTGCCCACATGCTCTCTGCCTGCCTCAGGACTGGGAGAACTGGGTGCTCCCAGGCCATGTGGTCGCTGCTTTGCTCCAGCACTGGGAGCTGCCTCCCCTCCATCCCTCTTTTGATGGCAGGGGTGGCGGCTTCTTTTATCTCCTTGGATTTGAAGAGGGAGTGGAAAATCCATCTTTGGAGTAAACTCCTTAGTACAAGAGGCTTAAAGCATCAATACATCCTGTTCAGGCCAGGACTGGGGTTGCCTTGTTTTCCTGGCAGGCTGGATAATCCCCAGCCCTTTGGGAAATGCCGGGGCTTTGTTGGGAAGACAGGAGGAAAAACCTGCTTCAGAATAAGCAGCCAGCTCAAGTGTGGACTGAAGTGACCCCAGGCCCTTGGTGGGAGCTGGCTGATGGGAATCGGGGTTTCAGCTGTCCTACTGGTGTGCCTGCATTTGGGCTGCTTTGCTGATGGGAACAAGGCACGTTTTCTTCCACCTTCTGTGATGCTGGAAGATTCGCTACCAGCACCATTCCAATGTGTTCGTTATGGCTGGGAGCCCATCATCCCTGTGGGAGATGGACTCCTGCAACAGAGGGTGCTGTAGGGCATCATGTGTATGGCTGGGGCAGGAGATGGCTGCTAGATGGGATGTGGATGCTCTGGCCCCCCAGAAGGCAGAGTCGCCTCTCCCTGTGAGCACACTCCCTGTGCTAAAGCAGGCGACTTACTGCTGCTTTCCTGAAGGTGCCAGGGACAGGTTATTACAAGAAGTACCTGAAGGCCGTCCTGTCCAAACGCCCTCAGAAGGGGAGGTAAGGATGACTCCTTCCATAGCATTCCCCATTAGTGATTCACAGCGGGGGCAGAGAGGCTCCCTGCTCCCAAGGGACTAGTTTCACACCCTTCTCTTCCTCTTCCAGCTCTACCAAACTCGAGGAGAACCTCCTGTCCAGGGTGCAGACGTACTTACGCTCTTACATCTACGCTCCTGAGGAAGGTTGGCTGCAGCTTGGGCTCCTCACACCGCATCCCATTCCCGGGACAGCAAATGCCTTCCCTGGCTCCTTCTCCAAAACAGCCATGTCCCAGCTGTGCACACACTGCTGTGCTGTGGGGTGGGGAGGCGGGACCCCCACCATGGGTTATGGGTGGGCTCAAGCAGTGAGATTCAGGTGTGGGTTGTGCTGATTGTGCAGCCTGGTGCTTGGTAAGGATGTGATAAGGGGATGAAATGCCTAAGAGGAATGGGGAGTATTCCTTGCCCCCTTCACCCATGTGAGGAGCAGGAGCTGTCCCAGAAGGTGGCACGCTGAGGGACATGGCTCCCCATGCAGCATGAACCTGGATTCTGGGACCAGGTTTCAAGGGATTGCAGAGTACAGAGACATTGCTCCCAGCTATATCCTTGTGGAATTGCTCTGGAGAAATCCCAATTACTACTTGACCGCCCTGTCCCAGTGCTCTCACTGAGGGGTTTGCTTTGGCTGACGGCTTGGGTGGACCTGCAGCCTGCTCGCTCTTTCCCTGTGATCCCACATCCCAGCTCCTCTCCAATTCTTCCTTACAGGTTTCCGGATCCCATTGAAGCTCATCCTGTCCATAACCACGGCCATGATCGCTGTCTACCAGGTGATGCCAATGGTTAAATGCCAAGCAGAGCCCTCTGTGTCCTCTCAAGGCAGAGGAGCAGAGGCATTGCCACACCACACTTTTGGCTATCGGAATGGTATTTGCATGCCCTGAGGTATTTCCATCCCTCATGGCAACCAGCCGAGTGCTTCCAGGGCTCAGGCAGCCTTAAGTCCTTAAGCCAGGGCGATGGCTCAGCAATGAGATGCCGTGACCCAGGGCTCACATGGTACTGCTCCCTAACAGGTCGCCCTCCTGCTCCTGGTAGCCGTCGTCCCCACCATCCAGATCATCCGGGCAGGAATGACGAAGGACATCGTGGTGCTGCTGGTCCAGTTTGGCTTGGTGCCCTCAGAGAGCCCGGCTGCCCCAGGTGACATGGAGAAGGAGCTCAGGACTGTCAAGTACTACCTGTGGTCACTGGAAGGTGGGTTCCCAGCCAAGCCCTGCATCCAGAGGTGATTTCTGGAGGGTTTCAGAACTTACCAGGGAGGTTTCCGGCCCAGAGGGTGGTCCAGGAAGCTGGATGCTGGTGAAAGAGCTTCCAGGGGGAGGTTGAACCCAGCTGCTCAAGCTGCAGCCGTGCAGACATGAAAGCAGCCATGGATGCCTGGTGCCAAGGCAGCGATGCGCTGCAGATGCTGCCCTTCGGCTGCAGGCTTTGAGATGTGCTGAAATCGAGCAGATGGCCCTGGATGAGGGATGTGGGGATGGCAGGGGTCCCCCCTCCTTCCATGGTGTACCTTGGGGTACCACCAACCTTAAGGGAGGCTATTATGTCTTTTCCCAAGTCACTAAATCCCTCTCATCCTCTTTTATTTTCCCCTGACATCTCCACCTCTGCTACCAAACCTCCTTTCTCCCTCCTGCTTTTATCCCGCAGCATCTACTTGGCTCTCTCCATCTCACTGCCTGCTTATTACAGCCTTTCCAGCACTGAGCAAACCCAACTGCTTTATTTCCCCTGGCTACTTGTCTTCCCCCTTCCCTTTCACTGCCTCAACAACTCACCTGGGAGATGAAGATCCCTGTGTCACAAAGAGGGTAGGGAGGGAAGCTGAGGCACGGGCACATCCATCACTCAGCCCCCTGCCATGCTCCTGAGATAGGTTTTGCAGTAAAAACCCATTGCTTGGATGGCCCCAGCCATAGCCCATCATCTGCCCCTGCTCCTCTGCAGTGTGCTACATCTGCTCGCTGGTGCTGTGCTGCCTGCTGACCTGCGCCATGCTCCTGAGGACGCTGGTCATGCACAGGTACGGTGTCCTCACTCCTCTTCCCCTTCCCACCAAGCTAGGATGCAGCTTGTCTGTCTCCCCAGGAGCAACCTGAAGGCTCTCTACCAAGGAGCGGTGCTGGATGTCTTCTACAAAGCCCATATCCTCCGCCCATCCCGACAAGCCATTGTCTGCTGGATGAGCTTTGCCAGCTTCCAGACAGCTTTCGCCTGCCTGGGTAAAGGGTGCTGGTGCAGGATGTGGTGGGTGGATGACTGGTGGACCCTCACCTTGCACATCATACCCAGTGTTTGGGCATCTCGTCCCCCTTTCTGGTCCTTTTTCACGAAGGGCCAGCTGCAGAGAGGCTTTTGTTCCTCTTTCCTCAAACACAATCTGTCCTCCTGCAGGAAGGACCATGCTGAACACCAAATGGTTGGCAGTTAAAAAGGGAAGGGGGGGAATGGTGACTTGTTTTGGCTCAAGCCCAGCTATTTTGATTTGAGAAGCTGTCACAGCATCTCATGCAAAGGACTGTCTGTCTCTGCTCCCAGTCTTCGCATCCCAGATGCTCCTCGCTGCGCATCTTCCCCAGCACAGCCAGGGTGTCCCTGGGTGGGTGGGTGGGGGGTTTGGACGCCCCAGGGATGAGTGAAGGACATCCAAAGGGGTAGAAATCTTCACTCCACCATGATTTTGAGCCATTTTAAGGCCTCTCTGCCCCATGGGATGTGATGCTAGGCAGTGATGCATGCACATCATCCAACCTTCTCAGCCCCCCAGGGGCAATCTGAGGGCCCAGGGGGGTGATGGAAGGACAGGGGAGACCACCAGCCCTATTGGTGACCACCTCTTGCAAAACCAGAGCTATCTTGGAGGCAGATTGCAGAGATCAGTGTGGAGGTAGGAGCTGGGGAGCACCCCAGGAGCTCCTTGCACCTCTTTGCCAGCAAGGAGCAGCTTTCCTTTGGCCCCCTGGTACTCAGTGCAGTGCTGGCTGCATCTCACCATGTTGCCATGCATCTGCCTCCTGCTTAAAGGTCCTGGCTTTCAAGTCATTAAAGCAAAGCAGTGGAGGTGAAGCACAAGCTCAAGCCCAAGGAGCAGAAGCTGCTGCTGATCTCAGTGTGATTTTTGATCATAAATCAGAGCTCAGGCTGATTTCTATGATGAGGCAGCACAGTTGCAGCCCTGAGTGATGCCTCTTCTCAGCAGGGATAATGGGGGGAGTGATAAGAGAGGCTGAATGCGTAATTAAATCCCATGTGCTGGGAGCAGGGCAGGCAGGGAAGGATCTCACAGTCTTTCTATGGGATTGAAATGATGCTCAGCAACAAGCATTGGCTGGGGAATAAAAGCAAGAACTTCTTCCACCTTCTGCTTATCCATCAGCCCCTTGTGTCTCCGTCCCAGGTCTCCTCATCCAGCAAGTGATCTTCTTCATCTGCTCAGCGGGGTTCACCTTCCTCTTTGTCATCCCACTCCAGTCGGGCACTAACAGTTACCTCTTCAGGATCATTCAGAACATGTGGTGGGTGCTCACAGCCCTCGGGGAGGGGTGGAAGTCCCAAATGGGTGCCATGGCCATGGTGTGAGGTGCTCTGTCAAGGGGAAGCTCTGTCTCAGGCTCTTTCAGCTTTGCTGGAGGTTTCTGCTGCTTGGAATGGTGCCTCATGCTTGGGGCCCTCCTCTTAGCCTCTTCCCTCCCACCCAGGCCCTTCTGGTTGACCCTGGTGGTTGCCGTCATTGCACAGAACCTGGCAGCTCACTACCAGTTCCTGGAGCAGCATCCCCTCCGGAAGGAGCTCACCAACAGGTATGGGCATGGTGAGGTCCCTGAGGCAGAGCTGAACCCTCCTGAGGTCCAGGGCACAGGACTGTGTTGGGTTTACATCTGTCCCTGGTGTTGTGGTGCCCTCTGTGCCACAGGCTCGAGGGGGAAACCTGTAGGTCTTGAGGGGTCCAAGTGGCTCCATGTTCCCAGAAAGGTTCCTTTAGATGCTTCAGAGGGCCATGGTCCATTGACAGCCTTGATTTCAGTGGGGTGAAGTCTATGCCCTGCTACACTACCCCCATTTGCAAGCCTCAGGGGAAGCCCAGATCCCTCAAGATCAGCTGGACCGGTTCAGATGCTGCCAGCAGATATGGTTCCTCTTACACGGTGTCACTGCCTAAGCTGTCTCCTTAAGCTGAAGACCAGGGTGACACATGGATCTAGGTGTACTGCTCTGCCCTCACAAGGGACATCCACCATCTCCACCACTTGCAAGGAGGCTGCTGTAGGCTATTCCAGCCTCCACAGGAGCAAGTGTCCCTCATCCCAAACCACCAGACTCATGCTTTGGCTGGTTTCTAAGTCTTCATGGAGAAACAGAGACCCTATGTGTGCTGGAAGCCAAGCTTCCTGATGATGCATCAGGCTATCCCTTCCCCAAGAGCCTGGAAGGGTGTTTGTTTCTCTCCATGGGATGGAGACACCTCAGATGGGGCCCGTGTCTGCTGAAGAGGGAGGGAGGCTTGTTTTGGCCGGCAGTTCTTCTGGCAAGGAAGGGCAGTACTTCCCATCCCGTGGTGTTTGTGTTCCTTACTCCTCCTCCTCCACCCGCAGGCGAGCTCTGTACATAGCCACCTACCTGCTCTTCCCCACCAACGTGCTGGTGGGCGTCCTGGCTGGGCTCTGGAGGATGCTCATATCCGGGCTCTATAACTCCATCCACTTCTGCCAGCTGGACATCAGCCTGCTGAACCGGGGTGTGGAGACCTTCGACCCAGGTAGGGCATGGAGGGGGTCCCTCTGCAGCACCTCTGAACATGGGGGCACTGGGGGCTCCTCCATTGCCTGGAGCTGCCTGCATTGAGTGGGGCTTCAAACTGCCTGTGCTCAGAGATGGGCAGGGGGTAGAAGTGGAGCTTCTGCTACACACTTGGTCCTGCTTTTCTATCCATCCCCAAGGGCATGTGATGCTCTTCAGGGGTCCCTTGGTCTTCAGCAGTGCCAGACCCTGTTCCCATGGGCAGTGGACCCTCACCTCTCCTGTGCTGAAGGCAGCAGGGAAGGAACATAGAATCACAGAATGGTTTGGGTTGGAAAAGACCTTAAGATCATCCAGTTTCAAGCCCCTGCCATGGGCAGGGACATCTTGTTGCTCAAGGCTTTGTCCAGTGTGGCCTTGAGCGCTGCCAGGGATGGGGCAGCCACAGCTTCCCTGGGCACCCTATGCCAGCGCCTCAGCACCCTCACAGTAAAGAACTTCTGCCTTAGATCTAACCTGAACTTCCCCTTTTTCAATTTGAACCCATCACCCCTTGTCCTGTCACTACAGTCCGTGATGAAAAGTCCCTCTCCAGCATCCCTGTAGCCCATTCAGCCACTGGAAGCTGCTCCATGCAGCTTTTCTCCTCCAGGCTGAACAGCCCCAATTTTTGCCTCCTTTCCTCTGCTTTTCCTGCTGGGATTTTGGGAGCAGCTCTGAAGGCAAAGCAGCTCTGGCTGGGCAGAGATGGAGCCCAGCAAATAACCCTCCCCTCTGCTCCAGGGCAGGAGGGAGGGGAGAATCATGAAGTGTCTGGCCCCATTACTCTCATTCACTGTGGGCTGGGTCCCCCCAGGCTACCATGCTTACTGCCACTATCTGAAGATTGAGGTCAGCCAGTCCCACCCGGTGATGAAAGCCTTCTGCTTGCTGCTTCTCCAGCTGGCCAGGCCTGAGGGGCCACTGGGGCTACAGCCCAGCAACATGGAAGAAGGTGAGACCTTCCCCTCCCCATCCGGGGCAATGCATGGCCAGCACCACAGGGCAGCATCATCAGGGTCTCCTCTATGGGTTTGCTGCTCCTGTAGAGATGCTGAAGGTGCCTGCGGGTAAAGGGACCATCGGGGTTGTGGCTGTCACATGTGGTCATCTCCATCCTAGGAGCTGCACCTCTCCCTCTGATTTGCAAGGGCACAATAAGGCTCCTGCGGGTGTAGATGGGACTTGAGGGGGAGCCGGGGCTGAAGTCGTTCCTCCTATCTCCTCGCAGGCATCCAGCTGATGCAGCACAAGCAGGTGCCTCCGAGCAGAGCCCGGTTCAAGCAGAGCCGAGCCCGCTGGTGGTTGGCTTACACCCTCCTCAACAACCCCGCTCTGACTGCCTGCAGGAAAACCGCCCTCTGTGACCCCACGGCCAATGGCACCCAGCTCAGCACCCCGGAGCCCTGACCACCAGAGACACCCCCCCCATCTCTTTCTGCCTCCCATGCACACTCCATCCCCTCCCCATCTCCCATTGACTCTCCTCCTGCTCTGGCGGGAGCTTTGGGCATCTCCTGCCCCTCCACAGCAGTGATGGGGGCTGGTTTGTAGCTCTAGGTCCATGCTGAGCCACTGCCACGGTCCAGAGGTGAGGACAAATGGGTCACCTCCAAGCCTGACCTGGATGGAGAAGGGCCAAGGAGCTAAGCTGATCCCTTCAGCTGTCTCAAACATCTTAGGAGTCACTCCTGCAATGAGACCACCAGTTCTCAACAGTTGCCTTTCCGACACATGGCATGGCTGGGATCAGTCCCCAGCACCAGGGGAGAAAGGAAGAGAGGGAGAAGGGGTGTGCTTGTGTGTGTGTGTGGTCCTCAGCCAGACTGAGCATGAGGAACTACCCCCATCTCAGTGTGGTGTTCCCATAGAGAAGGTCCCTACTGCCAACCCCATCCCCAGCTTCTCCCTTTCATTTCTGATCCTGGCTCCCCTTACTTGACCCTGGAACTCCTTTTCCCCCCAGTTTTGTGAAGGCTGAAACCCCTTCCACTCCGGGCTGTGAGGTTGCAGAGCCAGTTGGGTTTTGCTTCCCATAAGTCATGGCCTCTTGCTGCCACCCTTGGTTTTGTTCCAAGCCAGCAGTTACCCGGGGCTGGTGCCCCTCCGAGTGAGCTGAGCTTGAATCCATAGAAAGCAGTTTTACACCTCACTTGGCCCTGCTGAGGTGAGGAAGGTTAATAAATCACATACCTCATTCCTATGCTCGGGTGTGCTTGGTGTCCATGCCCAAATAAACCAGACCAGACAGGGGGATTGTCTGTGGGTGATGTTTGGGTCTCACCTTGCTCAACAGGGGCTTTGTGGTAGATCTGCTTGACCTGGGGGTGGTGGGACCAAAGCTGATCCTCACCTTAAGGAAACTAAAGCAAAGCTGCTCAGTTTGCTTTCCCATCAAAACTTTTGGCCCTAACCAGTGATTCCCATGAAGGATATGCACTGGTACAGGACATACAGTAGCTGAAAAAACAAATGTAGGTGTCCAAGGTGGTGCTAGATAACCTTCTCCCATGATGTGTCCCTTAACCCTGCATTCATTGACTGGAAGGATGCCTGGTGTCAGCCCAAGCAGAGTCTTTGGTAGGTGTCCTGGCATCTCCCCGCAGCATTGAAGCTGGATGGGCACATCCCTTTCCCCAGGAGCCTAACCCTGCTCCCTTTCTATCCTAGCAAAGGGGGGGATAGGGAGGTCCCTGCCTTCATCTGGATCTGCCCTGAGGGCCACCCGGTGCGCTTGGATGCTCAAACCCTTGTCACATCCTTACCCACTAATCAAACAGGATTAAACCCACACTCTTCTGATCAGATTTGAGCACTGCCTGATACATAGCACAACATCACCAACCTGGGTGACAGCGATGGCACCCCAGGGTTGTTTTGTTCTTAAGACAGCAGGAGCCCAAGGCGCTGTTCCTGCTGTTTCCTCTGAGCTTTACACTGTGAGTGCACAGAAGAGGAGGTACTGGGTGTCCAGTGCGCATCCGGCTAAAGTGATGCCCCAAGGCAGAGGCTGCACTTTTCCCTTGCAGCCCATCCCATCACCAGCCTCGGGGGCTTTGGAGGCAGCCTTGGTAATCCCTAAAACCTTTGGCAGCTCTGGGCCATGGGTGGAGCTGGATTTCAGCATCTGTTTACACAGCCCTGCCCAAGCCTTCCTGGAGATGTCTTGGCAGGAGGGGACTTCTCTGATTTGCTTGTTTTCTTTCCCTTTGACATAAGCAGCGTGCCCTGGGGGTGAACTGAGCTCCTCTTCTTTGTGGTGGCCACACTTCCCTTCTCTAAACCCTCAGCATCAATTGCTTGCCTCCCTGCATCTGCAGTTCTCTCCACCCAGCCCCTGAGCTGATGGTGAGGTGGCTTGGGGAGATGATCCCATTGCAAAACCAGCCTTTCATGGAAAACTGCCCCTGTGGGGAATACAGGCTCAGGCCTAGCTCATGCTGTGGCTTTGCAAATGTGAGGGACACAGAGGACATGATGGGGTTGTGATGGCATCCTGGGCTTGAATGAGCTGGTGGCCAGGGGGATCAGGTTGGTGGTGCCAAGTGCAGCATCACCTGCAGCATCTAATCCAAAGGCACACTGCCAGGTTCTCTGCTTGTTATAAATGAGTGACGCTTAATACCGCTTCCAATTTGCCATAAATCCATGTGTGAACTTGGTGGCAGTGAAGGAATTCACCTTTCTGGTGCCAAAATATCCACACACCACCAAAGCAAGGGGAGCATCAGATTGGCAAGGTAGACAGAGACAATCTTACTGTTTTCATCCTTATTCCAGGCTCCAAACCCTGTTGCCAGCTGAGGCTGCAGGAATAAGCTCCTATACCCCTGTATCCCCAGGCAGGCAGGGAAGGGAGTACCCCAGCTGCGACAAAACTCATGTTCAAAGTTGTATCTGAAATGAAACCAAAACTCTCATTGGGGCTGTGATGTTTTCCATCCTTTCTGCCTGTAATGGGAAAAGCATGTGCCTGGCTGTTAGCATCAGAGGCTGGTTCTGCCTCGGGACCCCCACGGAGCCCTCGGCGCCTTACCCGGGCTGTGCTGACGTACGGCAGCTCCTCGGCTGCTCCTTCCCTTAACCCTGCAGGCTGGCTGGACACCCACTGCTGGGGCTGCAGAGCTTGTGCGGAGGCTTAAGCCTGTTTTCAGCTGGTTTTGGCATTCCTGCCTTCCCCTGCCCGCTGCAGGCAGCAACGGGGGGAGTTGCGGCTGTCCTATAAGCGTATCCTTCCTCCTGGGTCATTGTGGGAGGACTTTGGGGGAGCTGGGGGGGGAAACTGGGTGCTCCCTGAGCAAAGAGGGCTGGGGATGATTGAGAGAAGGACGTGGGGGTGCTGGTTCAGAAGCTCAATATGACCCGGCTTCAGTGTGCTGTTGGAGTGGAGAGATGCTGCGAGGGCTGGAGCAGCTCTGCTCTGGAGCCAGGCTGAGAGAGCTGGGCTGGGGCAGCCTGGAGAAGAGAAGGCTCCTGAAGGGGAGACCTTAGAGCAGCTCCAGTGCCTAAAGGGGCTACAGGAAACCTGGAGAGCGGCTTTGGACAAGGGCCTGTAGGGACAGGACAAGGGGAATGGCTTTAACCTGCCAGAGGGGAGACTGAGATGAGCTCTTAGGCAGAAGCTCTTCCCTGTGAGGGTGCTGAGGCGCTGGCACAGGGTGCCCAGAGAAGCTGTGGCTGCCCCATCCCCGGCAGTGTTCAAGGCCAGGTTGGACACAGGGGCTTGGAGCAACCTGCTCTAGTGGAAGGTGTCCCTGCCCGTGGCAGGGGTTGGAGCTGCAGGAGCTTTAAGGTCCCTCCCAACACAAACCAGGCTGGGATTCTATGCGCTGTGGTACCTGAGATGTGTTGGGTTTGGGGTGCACAGAGGCAGCACGACCAGTTTAGAAAACAACAACAACCAGTTTTTATTGCTGTCCATACGGCTTTGGTTACAAGACAAGAGGGGTGCAGGCATCCATCCAGCTCCCGCAGGTGAGCACTGGCAGAAAACACAAGAGCAGGACCACCCATGCCTTGGGGTAGGGGAGATGGAGACGCTCAGCCCCCCCACCAGAAGACAAGGAGTTCCCCAGCGCCCTGGCCAGCCGGGTATTGTATACGTGTCCCATGTGGGAATGCTAAAGCACTTAAGGAGTTTGCTTATGCCTTACAGGTCAGCTCAGTTTCTCTTTCTGTCATCTGGGTTTTCCCAATCTTTCTTCCTCCCATTCCATCGTGCAGTCCCTGCTTGGTTTTCCATCAAAGAATGGGTCATGGGACGTTGTTCTGGTCTCTTTGAGCTCCATCCCTCCATGCTGGGGTTGGAGCTGGAGCAGGTCAGCTCAGTGGGTCCAGCCCAGAGCAGCAGTTTGGACCACAGGCTTCAGCAGTTAAAGGCAAAGGGGAAGGAGGAAATGAACTGCATCACATCTGGGAAAGGTACTGAGGAAGGCAGGGCCTGATCCTGCAACATGCAGGGAGGGTGAAGGCACCCTGGGTGCTCCCAGCACCCAGCCAGTGGGTGCCCTTTGCGCTCCTGCAGGATTGAAGCCTGTGGGACAGCTTCTCCTGCTCCATAAAATGGCCTGATCCAAGCCCACAGCCCCATCCAGTTTGTCCTGCCATATTCATCCTGCCCACAAAGCACCATCATACCTCTGTCTCTCAGAGCTATGTCCCCTGGGCCCCCAGGACCCCATGTCCAAGCTATTTGCCTACGCTCACACTGGTCCTTCTGCTCCTGGTGCTTCATGTGAGGTCTGTGGTAGGAAGGATGCTCCTGGCCGGCCAAGGACCCATGTGCTGGTTACAGCAGGGATGTCGTCTTTGGTGCTGCTGGACCAGAGATGCCCTCCCTGGTCAGAGCTCGCTGCTGCGGGTGGAGGTGGGCTCTGGGGATGGGTGATGGTCGCCCTGTTGATGGCAGACCTTAATCCTGCTTTGGTCTCAGGAGGGAGATAAGTCAGGAGGTGGCAGGTTTGGAGCCCTGAACACAGCAGCACAATGGGAATCTGCTCTGTATCACCAGAGCTTGTTTGAAACTCTCAGCTAACAAAGCTCAGCCCTGACCCCCCATCTAAGGAGGGGTTGAACTACCAACCCTGGGCCTGAGTCTTGGCCCCCTTTGACTCCTGACCACCCGCAGTTCCCAGAAGCTCAGCAAAGGCATGGCACTACGTGAAGATAAATGCTACAGAAAGTGGGGGACCCCCAAAGCATCGTTTCCTTCTCCCCCCTTTAACAGCAGAGTGCGATGCCCAAAGCCAGCAGGAGGGTCCCCAGCTGGACCTGGGGCACTGCTCCTCCAGCCCTGCTCTTGGACTGCCTCGGCATGTGGTAAACGATCACCAGCTTTTCTCCAGTACCAGAAGGATCTAATTCATCCCCCTTGTAGCAGCTCCTGCCCCCAAGGTGGCCAGCATGGGGGTCATCTCGGAGCAGATCCTCGGCTGGATTCTCTGACCCAGCCAAGGCCACGTTAACTGAGACATCCCGTGTTCCCACATCATTGACAGCGAGGCAGGTGTAGATGCCTTCGTCCTGCTTGCTGAAGTTGGGAATGGCCATGGTGCCGTTCTTGAAGACCAGGAAGTGCTCTTGGCTCTGCTTGACGTTTCCATCCCGCGCCACGTTGGGTCCGTTGATCTCAACACGGCGGCTGGAGGTCTGGATCTTCCACCTGATCTCCGGTGGAGGGCTGCCCGCCACGCTGCAATGCAGGGTCAGCGTGAGGCCATTGTACATGACCGTGTTGTCCAGGTTGGACAGGTAGGTGAGCTGCACAGAGGGTGCAACGCAGTGGTGGTCGGGGATGTCAGTCACCGCCCTGCCCTTCATCCTGCTGGGAGCCACGCACAGGGTAGAACCCCCCTTGGTGATGGACACAGAGGTGTTCTCAGTCCACTTCTTCAGCCAGAAGACCTTGCAGGAGCAGTTAAAGGGGTTGTTGAAGATCTGAAGCTGCGACAGGGAGGGCAGGTTATCAAAGGTGCCCTCGGCCAAGGTGGTCAACTCATTGTCATTGAGCCAGAGAGAGCGCAGGTCCTTCAGGGAGCGGAAGGCATCCCTGGGCAGCCCGGCCAGGCGGTTGTTGTTCATTTTCAGGATCTGCAGGCCGCTGAGGTTGCGGAGGTCCTGCCAGGGGAAATCCACGATCTTGTTGTGGCTCAGGTCCAGGTTCTTCAGGTGCAGTAACAAGGCGAAAGCCCCTGGCTCCACCACCCCGATCTGGTTGTAGCCCAACCACAGCGATTGCACTTCGGGAACCTCGGCGAAGGAAGCCTGCCCCAGCCAGCCGATCCTGTTGGCTGACAAGGTGAGGATGGTCACGTTGGAGGACAGCCCTTCGGGTACCTCCTGGAGGTCCTTGTAGGCGCACTCGGCCAAGAGACGCCCGTTCTTCTTGGTGGAGCAGGAGCAGGGGCTGGGACAGGCCAGGCAGGGCCCCAGGAGCACAGCCAGCCCCAGGCAGCAGAGCAGGGGCCTCATCCTTTCTCCTGGGAACAGAGATGGGGGGAATGAACAGGACGGGTCGAGCTGAGATAGGGATCTGTGTTTTCCTGCCAAATACTAAGAGGAAGAAGCAGGAGAAAGAAGCATCCATGTGGTTAACCCCAGGCTGTTCGAAATACTCTTCCCTAAGCTGCAGAAGGCATTTCCTCACCAAAAGCAGAACCTTCCACCTATGTGAGCAGTGAAAATCCCCCTAAACCCTTTCCTTCCCCCTCTGGAAAATGCCTCTTTTTAATCCTGGCTGAAATCCAACCCTTGAATGCTGTTTCCCCAGGTTTTGGGATGAAAAGCGGGAGCTGAGGGTTCCAAGTTCACCCTGCTGAGGCTGGAAGGAGGTGAAACAGAGCGACCACAGCTCTTTCACAACCAGCCTTCCCCTAAACCATTAAGCCTGCCTCCTCCGGAGCCCATAAGTTGTTGGGCTTTTCAGCACGCTCTCAGACCTCAAACCGACTCCCCCCATCTCCATGTTTTTCCATGTCATGGAAAAAACCAAGCGTCTCAAGTGCTTTTTCTTAGCAAGAGAGTGTGGGGTCCCTGGCTGCTGGAAGTCTTTAGAGAGAAATAGTTCTGAGCTAACTCCTTACTCCCCTTCTTCTTGCCTTGCGCAGGAGACTGTACGCTCCATTCCCAGCCTCTGGAAGCTGTGTCCCACTGGGAAGAGGTTAACTGCGCCTCAGCGAGGAGCTGGCAGCGAGACCCCTTTGTCTCTCCCTTGTAGGCAAGTTTTGCTGTTCCTTCCAATCCCCAACCCTCTCATTTAGAGCAGGAGGGGGAGTACGGGGGGGACGGGGGCTTTTTATTGGCAAGTGAGAGGATGAATAAGACCCGCATAACAACTTGGGGAGGAGGGCAAAAGGGGACACAAAGGGCCCTGTCCTGCAGGGATCAACCATCCCAGGGATGGGGTTCAAGGGATGGGGAAGGACCCCGCAGGGTTCTGGGGGTGATGGATGGGTGAGAGCCCGGCAGGGGGAGGAAGGGGGGGGGGGGGGGAGAAAGCTTGGCTGATGCATTCAAAACCCCTGGCGGGTGTCTTTTTGGGGTGCCCCGTATCTCTCCCAGCCCAGCCTGCCCAGCAGGGGTAGATCCCCATCGCCCCGACCGGGATGCGGTGGGGGGGCCAGGACTTGGGGTACACCCCCAAGGCCGCGACGAGGGGGGTTTGTCCCTCTGCGCTTGGTCTCCCGGAGGCCCCCTTCACCCGTGCCCGCTGTCAGCATCCCCCGGGGCGCCGTTACCTCTCCCGCTGCCCCGCGGCCGGGCGGGCCGAGGCGGCCCCGGAGCGGTGTGAGCAGGGCCCTCACGCCGCATACCAGAGTCGTGAATAACCCCCCAGCCCTCCCTCCTGCTCTCCTCGGCCCAGCCATGGAGCTCCCACCCCGGGCCCCCAGGTCCCTTCCCCGGCCCCTTCACCGGCAGCTTCGCGGGGATGGAGCCCGCTCGCCCTCGCTCCTCTGGAATGGGGGAAAACAGGACCGCCAGTTCCCTCGGCCCTCGTCGGGCTTCTCCTCCCCTCCCCGTCCCACGGGCCCTTTTGTTTTCCATGGCACCGACCCACTACCGCAGGCGGAAAACGGCTGCGGGGCCCGTCCTCCACCCGCCTCTCCCGGAGCCCGGCCCCCCGCCTTGTCTCCGAAGCGGGAGGAGCACCCAAACCTCTGCTCCCCCCCCCAAAAGCCCTGCATCCCGGGGTCCATCTCGTCCCCCACCACTTGCAGGGGATGTCTATGGGACAGGGCAGAGGGTGAGTGGCTTCAGGAGAGCATGGGGGGTGCTTCTGGCTGGGGAGTCTCCTCTAAGAAGGGGAAAAGGCTTTGGGGTGTCGGGGGTGGCAGGATGTGTGACAGGGTAGGTGAGTGCCCAGAGGCTTTGTCAGGGTGCAAGGGGAAGGTGAACAAGCGTTGATGTCACCCAGAGCCATCTCCTCTGCCCTGCAGTTAGCTGCTGCCAAAATCTTTTCAAAGCAGATCACTGCAACATTCCTCCTCCAGCCTCCAAGACCACATGGACAGAGGAGGGCAAAGCATCCAGGCCTGGGATGCTGAGCAGGTCCTTGCTCCCTGCCCTCCCACTGGCCAGACTGGGGTATCTCTGGTAAGAAACCTGCCTGCTGTGGGGCTGGGGTTGGAGCACCCTGGCGTGAGACCCCCTCAGCGTGGAAGCAGAGGGCCTGCAGAGGTGCAAGGACCCCCATCCCAGGGCAACCCAGCTCCTCTTTGGAATAGACCCTGAGCAAGACGAAGATGGAGCAGGGAGGGAAGCTGGAGCCCCCAGGAGAGCTTCAGCTCCGTGTAGCCCAACCACAGCTCCCTGTCTTCACACTTGTGCTGACGCAGCCGTCGCTGAGGCCAGGCTGTGAGCAGACTTGGCGTTAAAAATAGTGCCGTGCAAGGGAGAAAGGGATTAGCTTGAATCTAAAGCAGTTCATCAGGCAGGCTTGCAGCCTGGCTGCTGCCACACGGGTTAGCGAGGCATCTTGTCCAGGGGGGTCAGGACCTGCTTTGTGAGGCATTTGTGGGGGCTGGCACTGCCCCTCTTGCGTGTGATGGTGCGGAGGCTGCTTTCTAACACCCCCCCCCCCATGGGTTGATGTTGATGGTGCCGATCACCCCGGAGCAGGGCAGGCTGGTATCTGTCTGGAGGAGGATGGTCCATCGGCCCCCCGTGCACGTTGTGAGCATCTTCAGAGCCTCTCTGCAAGGGGTTGGGGGTGCTGAACTGGCGGGGGATGCCAAGCAGGGGTGACTGCAGAGGGCCAGACCTCATTCTGATCACTCACACCCATGGAGCAGATGAGAGATGCTGCTCTGAGCCCTTCTATGGGGACCACAGTCTCCATCTGTGACCCTGCTGAGGTACAACCCCTCACAGCACTGCGGTGGCCATACCGATGCGGCAATGCTCTCTTCCCTTGATTTTTTGATCCAGGATAAGAGACAATTTTGGATGGAAGGGGCATAAAAGCTTCTTTATCCCGAAGCTGTCTCTAACAAAGGGTGCCAGACGCCTTCACACAGTTTAGGTGACACTGAAACTGTGTGACAGTGGGTGCAAGCTCAATCCCCGGGCTGGCGGCAGGCTCTGGAGAAGGGTTAATGCCTTAGGAGGGGCTGAGCCATCCTGGATGCTTTAACCCTTTCCAAACCCCACTGAACACAGAGCGGGTGGGAGGATGCAGGGCTCTATCCCTGACCCCTTCATGTGCCTTTGGGCACCCGGTGCTAATTAGTGCCCCCCTAAAAAGGAGCAAATCTCAACATCAACCAGCACGGGGAGGTAGCTCATCACAGCGAGATTCCCTGTAGATCTGTTAGTCGGGGAAATCTATTACTGTCTAATTAAATGAAAGCCAAAATGATTGTGCTTTTTCTATTCCTCGTATGTTTCTAAGCACGAAACTCAATTATAAGCGGATCCACAGAAGGGGATTTGTCTACACGGGGGACTCTCTGCTTGGCATGGGGGGTTTAAAAGGTGGAGCAAACACCTGGGCTGCTGCGGAGCAGCCTCACAATCGCAGGATTTGGGGGATTTGGGTGGGCACCCCGCTGCTTGCTGCCTCTTTGCTTGCAGACCTGCTTTGTCTGACTCCCCCATGCTCCGTGCCGCAGGAGAAAGATGCAGAGGCCGGGTTTAAAATAGCAAAGCATCCTCTGGAGGATAGAGAAACGAATGTTTGCTCAGGGGGGATCTGCTGGGGTGCATTTGGGGAGGGTGAGGGGCATCGGTGGGGTATCAGGGGCCACCCATGGGTGCTGGTGAGGGGGTGATCATCCCCACATGACAGCGGGACACTGTCTCTCAAGCAGGGACACCAGGAGGGCATTTGGCTTCGTAGCTCCAGATAAGAAAAGCAATCAAAGGCAGCCTTAAATCTTCGCCGTGTAATTGTGGGCTTAAATCATTGCCCGGACGAGATGGGAATGTGAGGCTGGTGGGCGGGGGGGGGGAGGCATAAATCCACTGGACACCTTCTTACCACCCCTGCTCTGGGATTGTTTGGGGACTGGGGTGACACTAACCCCATCCTGCCCCCGGCACAGTGCTGGCGATATGGTCACATATATACCTACCTACAGGGTGTGTGTAGGAGACAAGCATTGGGTGTTTGCATGCATGGAGAAAAAAAATGTGTAGATGGATAGTATGGGTATTTAGCATGTATTTGTGTGTATATTGAGCATATATATTGTGTGTGCATAGATACACACAGCTTATATACGTTGTGTGTATGATTGTGTGTATTCTTCCTGCCTACACATACTGTATGAGTATCAGGGTGTGTGTAGTGTGTGTATGTGCTGGGGGAAAATAGTTGGTTTTCTTATATAATGACTTCATAGAGCATCCACAGACTATAGAATATATTTGGGTTTATGATATTTTCATGCCTCTGCGGTATTTACATCTATTTGTTGTGTGTATAGACTGAGTACCCATGTAATTCGATGAGTCTATGAAATGTGTGCACAGAGAGTGTAGAACTATTTGTGTGTATGTACTGTGTATGTGTGTGTATAAAATGAGTGTATACAGCAGAAATGTGTATATAGAGGGTGTAGCTATATATATAGTGTGTGTGCGAATTATATATAATATTCATATACAGAAATAAAAGATATATACTGTGTGCAGCATGGTCTATGAGTATAAATATACATATGCACATTTATAGTGTGTGTGGTCTGCCTGTAGCTGCGGCGATGTGTCTCCATGTCGCCTCCCTCTTCCTCGTGGTCCCCTTGGCTGTACCCGGCTCTGTACGGGGCAGAGCCGGTGGGGACACTGGATGCAGCCTCCCGCTCGCCCACATCAAACACAGACCCGGCTCCACTTTCAATCCTTTTTATTGACTCTTTCACAGACAGAAGCTCGCAGAAAGGCGCCCGCGGCTCTCGCCGGTCCCGGGGCTCCGGGGACCGGAGGGATGGGGTGAGGGGGGGCGGTGGCGGTGACCCCCTCGCCTCCCGGGGCCTGGTCCCCACCGGCAGCACGGGCCCGTCTACGGCACAGACACTTGGCTACAAGGCTACTCTACCCAACACACATCGAGGGGCCCCGCCGGGCCGAGGGGTCGGGATGGGACGGAGGCGGGGGGGGGGGGGAGGTCGGGCCGCCGCCGCTACCCAGGGGGAGCGATTTGGGGTCGCGGAGCTGTCCAGCCCTGCCGGTGCTGAACGGGTGAGCACAGGGGAGCCCCGGCACCCGCCGGGCAGCGGGGAGGGGACGGCACCGGGGGACCTCCAGCACCCGCCATGGAAAATAGGGATGCACCGGAGCGCCATGGGCACCCACCGGCGGGGACCCACCGGACTGAGGGGAGCAGCGGGGACCCACCGGGAAGTGGCATGGAGCCGGCAGTGGGGAGGGTAACGCCGAAGAGCAGCGGGGACCACACCAGGGCTCGGCGGGCCCGGACCGGCAGCGGCAGAAGCGGACCGGGGAGCAGAGGGGACTCACCGGGGACCGAGGGAGTGGCGGGACCGGACCGCGGAGCGGCAGGGACCCGCCAGGGACTGAACTGTATCCAGAAAGAAAAAGAGGCTTTGGGATACCGTGATTTTTTCTTTTACCCATTTTTTTCTCATCGTTTTCGTTTTTCTCCTTTAAGGGGAGAGAAAACACGGGGCGGAAGGAGAGCAGAGGCGGGCAGGGGACCGGGAATCGTTGCGGAGACGTCTCCGAGCCGGGAGCGAGGAAACCGCCGGTACCCAAAACGGAAACGAAATCCTGGGAGAAACGTCCCGCCTGCACCGAGCATCCCCGGAGCCAAGTCCCTTCCCCTGGGACCTGCTGCCTGACGGGGAGGAGGAGGAAGAGAGGGAGGAAGAAGGTCAGGCGGGCGTTTCTGAGGGTGCTCTGGTCGTTCCTCAGAGGAAAAGCAGCGGCGGTGCCCCAGGAGGCGGGGGAGGGAGGGGGGATGAAGGGGAGGTGGGGACCAGAAGGTGACGGGGGGGGGGGGGGGGGGGGGCGGGGAGGCTCAGCGGGGGCGCTGCCGGTAGTTGCCGTTGATCTCTTGGGAGATAGTTACGGCTTCGGCGCCCAGCGGCAGCTTGTCGCTGTACTCGGAGCGGACCTCAAACTCGTCGCCGTTGGCTTTGGATTGCGACTCCACCATGGAGCTGGCCGCCACGCTCTCCTCTCGCTCCAGCTCCGGAGCCCCTTCGGCTTCTCTCCTCCCCCTCCATCTGCCCCCTTCGTCATCCTCCTCCTCATCTTCCTCCTCCACCTCTGCTTCACCCACTTCGCTGGGATTGAAGTTCTTCTCGGACTCCAGGTAGGAGGTGCGGGGATCAAAGTCGGCAGCCATGTGCTTTTCCATCTGGTCCGGGTTCTGGGCCTTCATGATGAGTTTGTAGGTCTTCCCCTGGTACTTGGAGAGGAGGTGACACCACGTGGCCCCCATCAGGGGTAAGGTGGCCAGCACCAGCAAGAAGATGCTCACAACCACAATGATGATGAGTGAGGGGATCTCCTTTTTGGTGGTGAAGACCACTTGCACCTGGCAGTCCTCCCCCAGGTAGGTGAGACACACGGAGTAGTTGGTGCCAGGGTTCAAGCCCTGGAACCAGTACGAGTTCACCCCTTCCTCGATCTTGGACCACTGGACCAAGGCGTGGCCCTGCCGGCTCTCCTGGCACAGGTAGAGCATCCTGAGGTGGACCTTCTCGGGCTGCATGTAGGTGGGTGTGAGCTGCACCCGGGCATCACGCTCTGACACATCTAAAGCGATCACCCCCAGGTCGAACGTGTGCTGCTTGAAGTCACCGCTTTCATTGAAGGCGTGGTTGGAAATGTACTTGCTGGTTTGTATGGAACCACACTTTTTCTCAAAGGATGGAAGCTGGAAAGGGACTTGCCCGTCTCCCTTGGACTCCACCTCAGCTGCCAGGGATGGTTGGCTCTGCCGGGTGGGACCAAGAGGTTTGCTTCTTTCATCTGGCATGAGCACACTGTTCTTTGCTCCCTTGGCCCCAGGCTTCTTGTCACCTGGCTGTGCTTTGCCTCCCAGTGGGTCCCTCCCAGGCTGCAGTGGGTATTTCTGGGTGCCTGCCACAGCCACATTGACCGAGGTCTGGTTGCTCCCCATTTCATTGGTGGCCAGGCAGGTGTAGGTGCCTTCTTCCCGCTTGCTCAGGTGGGGAATCACCAACGTGCCGTTCTTGAAGACCAAGAAGCGCTCAGGGTCCTGTTTGGGGAGGTCCTTCCCGGTGCTCTCTTTTGGATTCCCATTGAGTTCCAGGGTTTGGCTGGAGGTGCGGATCTTCCAGCTCACTTCAGGTGGTGGGATACCCGTCACAGCACAGTGCAGTGTCAGGGTGAAGCCATCAAAGAGCTCTGTGGTGTCCAGGTTGGGGTAATAGGTGAGCTGCACGGTAGGTGAGGTGCATTGCACATCTGGGATCTTCCCCACCGGCACTCCTCGGAGCTGATCCGGGAGGGCACAGGTGATGGAGTCCTTCTCAGGGATGGAGATGAGAGTGCTGTCCATCCACTTCTTCAACCAATGGAGCTTGCAGGAGCACTCGAAGGGATTGTTGTAGATCTGCAGATGGGAGAGGGAGCTAAGAGAGTCGAAGATACCCTCTGCAAGGGTGGTGAACTTGTTGTTGTTAATGCGCAGGGATCGAAGATCCTTCAGGGTGTGGAAAGCTCCCTGAGGCACCAGAGCCATGTGGTTATTGTTCATCTTGAGCAGCTGGAGAGCACTGAGGTTGTAGAGGTCCTGCCAGGGGAAATCCACAATCTGGTTGTGGCTGATGTCTAGGTTTTTCAGCTGCACCAGGATGGAGAAGGTCCCGAGCTCGATGATGCGGATCTCGTTGTGTGCCAACCAGAGCGAGGTGACCTGGGTCACCTCCACGAAGGAGCGCCGCTGCAGAGAGGTGATCTTGTTGGCCGAGAGGCTGAGGGTGGTCACGTTGGAGGGCAGCCCCGTGGGCACCACTTGAAGGTCCTTGTAGGCGCAGTCAGCGAACTGGTGGGCATACTTGTCCACACAAGCGCAGGGCTCGGGGCACGCCCCGGCCAGGCCGAGCAGGGCCACCAGCCACAGGAACAGCAGCGGGGCCATCTCCCCCTGACAAGGGACACATGGGGGGCTCGCAGGGCTCCTGCCCCCTCTCCCCACCAGCCCCATTGTCTGGGCCCTGCTCCCCCCTCCACTGCCCCTCCACCTCACCCCTCACCCTTTCTCCTCCCGCTTCCCCTTTCCCCTCCTCTCCGCCGCTTTCCTCCCATTCCTCCTGGCTCTTCAAACCCTTCTCACTCTTTTCCTTGTCTCGATTGGGCTCCCCCGCCACCTTATCCCTCTCCCCCCCGAAAATATTAAATCTCATTTTCTTTCTTCTCTGCTTTAATTCCACATTTTCCTGTTATTTATTTTGCTTTTCTTTTTCCTTTCTTCCACCTTTCAGCCTTTTCTCTCTCCCTCTCCCTACTTTTCTCCTTCTCTTCTCCACCTCTCCCTAGTTCTGTCCTTTGCTATTTTCCCCTTTCCCCTGATCCCCCCCTTCGCCCCTGTAACACACACACCCCCTCACCCCCCGCCGCTCCAGGGCTGACCCCGCACCTTACCCGCTCCTAAGTGGCGTTAAGCAGCACGCAGCCCTTCTCCTCGCCGTTACCGGTCTTCTGCATCCTCCTCCCGACTCTCAGAGGAGCCTCCGCCAGGCCGGACACGACGGTGAGGGGCGCGGCGAGGAGGTTGGGGGGACCCCACCCGTACCCCCCTCCGCACCTCTCCGGGCTGAGCTGCGAGCCGGAGCGGGTCCGTACGGGCACTGGGGCTGCCGAGGAGAGAGCGAAGGGAGGAATTAGCATTTCTGCCAGCCTCCCCCTCCGCACGGCTGCCCCCTCCCTCCTCACCACCCCTTTCCCTTCCCACCACCCACCCACCGCCAGCCTCCGGCGGGGAAGGACCCGGCTGCTTCCCAGGGCGGGAGCGGCGCCCGCTCCCTCCCTTCCTCCCTCCCCAAAATAAGCAATAACCAGCACGAACGCGCTCCCCGCACAGCAACGAGTACAACTCGCCCGCACTCGGCAGCAGCCTTCATCCAGACCCCCGGCTCGCCGCTTGCCCTCCATTTCTCACCCCTCCGTCCCCGCTTCCCACCCCGTGGAGGGACCGGGATGCCGTCGGGGCAGATGCGGGACTCGGCTGCCCTCGTCCGGGATATCTTCGTTTAGGAAGCGCATGTGGAGGGGGAACCTGGGCTCGGGACGCAGCCCAGCCCTCCCAGCTGCCTTTCCCCAGTGCTGCTTCTCCCCCGCACTGTCGCTGCGGTATTTCTGGGGGCGATGCGCGGCTGTGCCGCCGCCCCAGCCCGTCCCGTCGCGGGTGGTTCCCATCTGCAGGGCGACCAGCGAATGCGAAGGGCTTTTAGGCATTTAAAGGCTTAAATGGGGGCACGGGGGTTCCCGGAACGGGACCATTCCCCTCATCTTCCTCCTTAAGGTTTGCACCCCCGGAAAGCTGCAGTAAAGGGGAGCCCACACTACCCTCTCCAGTTTCTCCTCGACGTGGGGGTCTGTTTTTCCCCACCTCTCCCCGGCCCTGCCCTCACCTTTCCCCCGCTAAGAAACCCCGAGAAATCATCGATTTTGGGAGCGGGATCGATTCCTTCCTCCTTCACATCATCCCTCCCCCCCCGCATCCCTCCATCCTCTGCCCCACCAGCGGCTGCTCTCGGGAGCTCTGCTGGGGGTGGTGGAGAGGGCCGGGCGGGCTCTGCATGAGCTCGGATGGGTCAGCTCGGTCCTCCCGCTGTTCCAGACCCGGCTCTGTCGCGACAGCAGCGGCCCCGCCTTGAACTGCGTCTCCCCACACACACCACCCCCCGCGGGCGCAGGGCGCTTTCCGGGGGGCTCCGGGGTCGGGGAGCCCCGAAGGACTTTGAGGGGATCTCGCCTCCTTCCTGCTTGCTCGGACTCGGAATAAAAGCCCGGTCGGTCATTTCTCCCTCGGAAGGAGCCCGGCTCCGCATCCCCGCCCCGAGGCCACGGGGATGGGCGTGTTCTTCCCAAGGACGACGAGCAGGAAGCGGGGGGATTGTAGTGGAGGTTGATGGCTGAAGGGGCAGCGAGGGGAAGCTGCTTGACAGCAGAATGTCAGGTCTGAGCGTCCGGGCGCCTCCGTCCCGCAGAAACCGTGTCCAATGCCCCCACAGTGTCGCCTGGTCCCTGGTGAACACCCCGGGCAGAGCAGTCAGCCTCATACGTGCCTCAGTTTCCCTTCAGCCCGGGAATCTGAGGGCTGGCAGCAGGTGACACTCACAAGGTGGGCAAGGAGCCTGGGGTATCACCAAGCCCACCTTGTTTCCATGCAAGTGAACCAACGCTGCCCAAGTGTGGCGTCGTGGCCACCTGCACCATGTCCATCTTCATGCTCCCTGGCACAGGTTTGCTCCAACCCAATTGGCATCCCCCAGAAAAGCCCTGGGCATGGTCCAGGGGACCAGCCGAAGGAGATGGACAAGGCCACCTCCCTCTGGAGAGCTACAGCCGGGGGGGTCATTGTTTCAGCTCCAGCACAGACATCTATAGGGCAGTGTCTCCCTGCCTCCCTTCCTGCTGGAGCAGCATTTGAACCATTATCTTGCTTTCAGCATCTTTAGGACTGAATTTTGGGCTGATTCCCTCCCTCCCCATCCCCACGGCTGGCTGGCCACCCAAGCATGTCCTCACCCATACCATGATGCTCTTCAGACACTGGCAGTTTGCAGCTCATGGAATTGCAGCATCACACATTTGGAGCTGCGGTTCATAGGCATTTTCCCCCCTTTTTGCTCACTCTTGAACACTGTGGGGCTGGAAGACCATGGAGCAGCCCTTGCTGGTGTTGGCTCATGGCTGGGAGTTGGGCTGCAGAGCTCAGGTGGGGGCACAGGGACCACAGACTCACTTTGAAAAGCATGAAAATAGGTTAAAATGCCACAAAGATGTGGCCAACATGGAGAGGACACTTGTTTTCTGGCCGAGCTCTTCCCCAGTTGCCCTCATGCATCATGCAAGTGGAAGAAAGCCAAGTATCCTAGATAGAGTTGCAGCATTTCAGGAGCATTGGAGGCATCATGTTGTGCTAGAAATGGGTCAAGGGATGAGGCACGTGTGAGGGAATGGATAATGTATCCCTCCTCCTGCTCCTGAGGGCCAGACCAGGTGTCTAGGTTAGGACCTAGACACTTGGGAGAGCATTGCAGCATGAAACAGCATGGCATAGGTTAGCATGGCATGGGTTGCACCATTCATCTACCTTTCCATTCATGATGTGTGGGGTTCATGGCATCACTTGTGCCTCAGTTTCCCATGGACTGAGCACAGTGCTCTGTGGTGGCTCTTCAGTCCTCTCAGGTGAGAGCTCCAAGGCAAGGTGGTGGAGGATGGAGGTGTAGAGGGAGGGATGGATGGATGGATGGTTCAATGGATGGATGGATGGATGGATGGTTCAATGGATGGATGGATGGATGGATGCATGGCTCGATGGACGGAAGGAACAGCAGGCTCTGAACCTGTCAATCTCTCCTCACACCACACGTGCCCCAGCCCCAAGTTGCAGCACACTCCTATGCATGTGACAGGTAGAAGCTGGGCTGGGGCCAGGTCCACAGCTGGTGTTGGCTACTGCAGCCCTGGGGTAGCTGATATAAATTCCTCCACCCAGCTGGAGGAATCACTGGATCACCACTGTGGTCAATGAGGGTTTGCTGATTTACACCATTAACCTCCAGGTGGTGTCTGAGGGAGGAGCCCTCCGCACCATTGTGGTGGGGGCATTGCCTATTTAACAAGGAGGAAGCACAGCTTCTAGTTTGGGCTGCCCTTGTTTCTTTAGTTTTTAGCCCTAAGTTAGCTCCTCCATGATCAGGTGAGTGCAGGCATTCTCACCCTGGGAGCATCCTGGCCAGAGTGGATGTGGCTTCTCCTTCCACCTAGCCAAGTCTTCCCTCAGCTTTGCCTCACTGCTTCTCAAAGTATTTAAGAGGCCTGACTCCTCATCCTGCTCCTGATGGTCCTGAGCCCTGCTCGGATGTTAGCAGGCTGATGGGTTTCTTAGGTGTATAATGTAAGTAACCTTGCGCAGGCTCGATGGGGTGAATTGACAGGCTGAGAACATTGGGGCTGTTCAGCCTGGAGAAGAGAAGCTGCGTGGAGACCTCAGAGCAGCTTCCAGTGTCTGAAGGGGGGGCTATAAGCATGCTGGAGAGGGACTCTTCATCAGGGACGGTAATGATAGGACAAGGGGTGATGGGTTCAAACTGAAACAAGGGAGATTGAGATGAGCTCTTAGGCAGAAGCTCCTCCCTGTGAGGGTGCTGAGGCGCTGGCACAGGGTGCCCAGAGAAGCTGTGGCTGCCCCATCCCTGGCAGTGTCCAAGGCCAGGTTGGACACAGGGGCTTGGAGCAAGCTGCTCTACTGGAAAGTGTTGCTGGCCTGTGGCAGGGGGTCAGAGCTGGAGGAGCTTTGGGGTCCCTTCAACCCAAACCAGGCTGGGATTCTAATCCTCCTGTGCCGGGGACTTCCACCAACCTGAGTGATCCTACAGGGGCATAATCAGATGCAGAGGAACTGGCCCTTTGGCTCTAATTAGTTTTGCTTGATTGTTGGGGGAAGAAATCCATTTTCATAAGCAGAAAGGATTTATGCTGCTCCTTCTTGCCTCCTCTGTCCTCCTGAGTCCCAAAGCACTTTGCTCGGGGCTAGCAGGGGGCCCTTTTATGAATGGTTTAGATTGAGCAATGCATTATTAATACCAGCCAATCAAGCAGGCAGCACATTGTATATCATTTCAGGAGAGTCACTTAATTCTCTAAAGTTATTTATTGCTCTTAGAAAAACCCAGAGACTGATTTTTCCTCCACCTCTGGCTTAGATCAGGCATTCCAGGGGGTGGTGATGGCTGGGAGAGAGGTCCGAGCAGGGCTGTACCAGCCTGTGAGCATGTGCAAGCTGCCAGTCAGAGGTGGGAGCTGGTGGGACCTTTGGGGAGCCCTCACCCCACAGGATTACCCCAGGGTTGGGGCTTGTTGGGTGCTGCTCTGTTCCCCCCGCAGTGACACCTCCTTTTGTAGCTGGATGAATGAGCTTTACAACAGCTCAGGGCAAAGAAACAGCTCATCTGGCTCCTGCAGCCCATTGACTTCGCTATTGTTTTACATGGCTTTGATGAGGCTGGTGACAGCAGACAGATGGGCTCTGCTCTCCTCCGGCTGTGCCCCTTGTAGAGGCTGCTCCCGGGGCGCAGCACTGTATCAGCCACCAGGGAATCCTCAGGGCGAGGCGGAACTGTCTGGATTTGGTGACAAGCCCCTGTGTGTCACCGTGCTCCTTTGGGATTGCTCCCTCTAAACTGCTGTGTGGTGCTGGATCAGTCCTGGTGCTTGCCTGGAGTGGGGAAAGCAACCCCTTGGCCACCCCTGCCTAGCTGGCCAAGACCCAGCTCCAGCACTTCACAGACGTGTTTGGGACACTGCATGTTCTCAGAATTGGCGGGGGGGGGGGGGGGGCACGGCACATTTTCTCCCTGTTTGCACCTAATTTCCCAACCCTTGCAGCTCCCACCGCACCATCCTGGAGAGAAAACCTTTCCACATCCCTTTCCTGCTCATCGTCACCCATCTGGAGCCACTCAGAGGACCCGTCCAAGCCCCCCCCCCCCCCCCCCCCCTTCTCCTTCTGTGCCTGATCCCCGCAGACCAGACGCCGCGGTGATGGTCGCGGTACCTCCCAGGTCCCAGGAGGGAGCACTGGTGGGCTGGAGGGACGCGTGTGCGTGCGGGACGCGGGGCTGGGAGCGTGCACAAGTGGGTCCGAGCGCTCCCGCACAAGCACGGCTTGTACAAAGAGGACACCTGGCGGTGCGTGTCCCTCATTGCGGCGTCTCACAGGAGTGGGGACGTCGCTGTCACTGGGGCCTCACAGAGTGCCAGGCTGGTCTGGGGAGGAAAGGACCTTAAAGCTCATCCAGCTCCATCCCCTGCTATGGGCAGGGACACCTTCCACTAGGGCAGGTTGCTCCAAGCCCCTGTGTCCAACCTGGCCTTGAGCACTGCCAGGGATGGGGCAGCCACAGCTTCTCTGGGCACCCTGTGCCAGCGCCTCAGCACCCTCACAAGGAAGAGCTTCTGCCTAAGAGCTCATCTCAATCTCCCCTGCTCCAGTTTGAACCCATCACCCCTCGTCCTATCACTACAGCCCCTGATGCTTTGCAACGTCCTTGTAGTCCCCCTTCAGACACTGGAAGCTGCTATGAGGTCTTCACGCAGCCTTCTCTTCTCCAGGCTGAACAGCCCCAATGTTCTCAGCCTGTCTTCACACGGGAGGTGCTCCAGGCCCTGATCATCCTCATGGGCTTGATACCTCCGGTATCCCCACTCCTGCCTGACTGGAAAAAGGAGAGATGGAGACACCCCAATAAATGACACTGGCCGTGCTCTGTAATGTGTTTTATAAAGGTATGTATTTGATAAGGAGCAGAGAGGGTCTGTGAGTCCTGTCTGGTGTGAGCATCCCTGGCACACTTAGCCTGAGACCCAACCAGCTCAGCTCACCCCACGCTTGTCCTCACAGCTCTTCCAGCTCCCAGAGGATGAGGTTGCGCAGAGCCAGGGCCTTGGCTGCCCTCCTGGTGAGCAGCTTCTCCTGCACCAGGGCCAGCAGAATGGTGTAGCTCTGCAGGTTGCAGTGGGTGAGCAGCATCCCCGCCTCAGCATGGGCAGGGAGCTCCAGTTCTTCCCAAAGCTCCTGCAAAGCCTTGGCCGCAGCCAGTGCGCTGACCTCATTTCGCTGCTGCTGCAGGTTCTTCCTCAGAAGGTTCCTGAACTTGTAGGAAGAGGCTTTGGGTGTCTTTTCTTTGACCAAGGGCAACATATCCACATACCCACCCACAACACGGCAGAAGTCCACCTTCCTGCCTGTGGCATCCAGGGCCTTAAAGAGAGCGGGCATCTCTGGTGCCCAGAAGTTATAGACGATGAGGATGGGCCTGGGGAACAGGGAGAGGTACCAGAGGAGGTTCTGTATCGCCACCTCCATGGAGGCACCCTGGGAGAGCAGCGCCAGCACTGACTCGGGTGTCTGAATGAGCATCTTGAAGGTCTGATCTCCGCTTGTGGCTGCCACCTCTGTGATGCGCTGGGCTGTGGAGTGGAAAGGATGGGGCTGGAGTAAGTATTTGGGGTACCCCTCTCTGCCCCCCAGTCCCCCTGTCCCCAGGAAGGGCAATGCTTACTTCTCTGTTCTGTTTTCAAGCTGAGGAACACTAAGGTGCTCAGCTCCAACTCGTCATCCCTGGGGCTGTTGGGGCTGGTGCTGTGGTGTGGTGAGGTGCTGCTCCCGGACCATGTGGGGCTGGATGAGCTCTTGCTCTTCTTGGGCTTGCTGGAAGCCTGCAAGAGATTGGAGAAGGGGCGCACGTCCCATCTGCCTGCTTGGACCTGGCTGGGAAGGCATGAGGAGCACCCTTAGGTGCACCATTGGCCATGAGCATGGACCTGGTTGTGCAATGCTATGAAGCCCATGGGGTCTGATTGCAGGTGCTGCCAGGGATGGTTGGGTTTGTGTTGTGTCTGAGAGCCCCAAATCAGGATCTGGGCCAAGTGAGCAAGAGCAGAGCCCTGAATGCAACTTGTCCTAACAGAGGGTGGGATCCAGGCAGTGACCAAAGGACACAACACACAGCTCCAAGGACTTGCTGTCTCTTGCTGCACATCTCCTGTGGATGCAGCTCATACACGGACAAGGCTGAGCAACCTCACACATGAGATAGCACTGGACTTGAAGATCTGGTTGGTGTCCAGAGGAAGAGGGGACTGAATTGGGCCAGGGGGAAGTTTGGTGCCTCTCCAGGCTCAGCAGATCAGGTGCCTACAGTAGTGCTTCCCAAGGGGAAGTAAAAGCAGCCACAACCAGCAGCCTCAGCAGCAATGCCCATCCACAGCAGATATCTCCCTAGGGGAAGTCTAGGACAGCAATACATTCAAGAAGCTCCAACCTCGTTTTTTCCTCCCTTTTTCCCCAAGGGACAATCCTGCAGCAATGGGGCATCCGTCTCCCTCCATCTCTGCATCTTCACCTGCAGCCAGTGGACCAATGTCTGCAGCCACATGAGCAAAACTAAGCACTCCCAGCTCAGGGTAAGTGGGATTTCTTAAATACCATGTCAAAACGAGGTGTCTGAAGGGCACACAGGGTTCCTCTGTGTGGGAAAGGACAGGAGAAGGCTGGAACTGGTGGTGGCATTGGTCAGAATGACCTAGCTGGCCTGAAGGGGGTTAGATGAACCAAACTTGATCACCAAACATGGTCGCAGATGCTCTTGTTACCCAAACCAGCCACAAGCAAATTGTGTTTCTATGCAAAAAGGTCTTATTGAGGAGTTAAGCAGAGAGGGAAAAATGGGGAGGTTTTGGAGGAGGAGAATCACCGTACAGAGACACACACTGAGAATCACGGTGGTGATGGATCCAGGCAGGGCTGGGTGCTGGCGATGCTCCTGTGGCTTCAGCTGGGTGGACAGAGAATGTAGTCCCCAGGTGAACCACAATGGTTCTTCCCCAGCCCCAACATCTCCTTTGAGATGTCTGAGCCTCTAGGCATGGCCTCAGCCCTTACCCTCCACCAGCTTCCCTGGGTTGCATCCCACTGCCTCATCCTATCTCTCAGCTGCCATTTCCCATTTTTCAGGCTTAAAACCGTCTTTTCGCAGCTCTCCAGGTTGCACTTCTCTAGTAACACGTAACCAGACCACGGGGAGATGTTTATACCACTGGGACTTCTCTTATTTTCAGCCTACACATTTGTTGCACCCTTCAATCCACATCATGCCAAAGGACACCCAGTTCACACTGGTATTTCTCATGGCAAGCTGCTAACTTTCCCAAAATCCCCGGCTTCAGGGTCTTTTTAGCACTAGGAGGGAGTGGGGACAGGGTTTTAGCTCCACAACTCCTCCCCCCACCACTAGAGCTGAATCAGGAGAGCAAGGAAAAACAGCAAAGGCAAAAATGAATCAGGAAGCCAGCAGCAGGATGGGATTTAATCAGGGAACAGCTTTATTGAAGAGTAAGAAGAGCTTCTGCTTTAGTTTATACAGAAAAGGGGTTGTCGACCCCTCATTAAGCCAGTGCAGGCAAACCACCCCTTTTCCCATCCCAAATCGGCCACACTCGCCTCCATTCCCAAAGGGATCCCCTGCTTGACTGGTGATGGGGTATCTCAGCGGGGATCCCTCACCTTTGGTTCATCTAACCGCCCCGGCCGGAGCCGTTTTGGTTGCAACACCCCAGTTTGTAGCATGGGTGCTATGAAATGTCACCACAGGGAGCTTGGAGATGTCCCTTTGGGAATGCTCAGGGGGTTCCTACTTGCTCCGGTGGCTCCTAGGAGCTTCCCAGCCTGTGTAGGCACAGGACTGATGCCCTCTGTGCACATGGATGCTATGGTAACCTCCAAACTTGATTTTCTTGACATGAAAATTGGGGTTTGTGTTTTAACCTGAGAACAAACTTCCCAACAAGGTGACAAAGAAGCCATAAAGACCAACCTCAAAGGGTTGCCTTAGGGGATCTGCTGGTGTGGGATTCCCCCTCAGAGTGAATCAAGTTGGGGCTTGATGCCTGCAAGAGAAGAGCCTGGCTGCTCCAGAGTACCAGGAGATACCAGCAAAGGTCTTGGCTCAGGACTAGATTTGCAAGCTCCCAGATGCCCTGCACCTATCCATCCATCCTTGGGAGCAACCCAAGGGGAAGAGAAAGCTGCAAGCAAGTCTCTGGCTGCTGCTGGGATAGAAGGCTCAGGTCTGAGCGTGGCTAGAGGAAAGCGAAAGGCACCCTGGAGATGCTGGGGGGCTGCTGCCTCTTCTGCCTGCAGCGTGGCTCAGCAAGGAGGGGGCTCTGGCGTGACACTCACCACCGTGTCTTCCTCGCTGTCCTCTGAGCTGGAGATGATGATGCTGCTGTCTTCTGCAGAAGGAACAGGAGGATGCTGAAGCTTCAAGACTGTGAATTTGGATCACACTGATTTGCCCATGGGAGAACTGATCTTACCCCTGATTTTTGCAGCAGGAGGCAAACACTTCTATCAGAATCACGAAACACAAGCCCATGGGTGCTCTCAAATGCACCCCAGGGTGGGGGCAACCTCTCCACTGCTGCTTTACCCAATGGGCCCTATACCAGCCTCTCCAGAAGATGTGTTTCATCTTCCCTCCTGTTTGCAGAGCAGAACCCAGGACCCCCCGCTGTGGAATGTTACGCTCTGCTACGCTCTTCCCTAGGCTTGGGTTTTGGCTACCTCATAGGCAGAACATGGAGCTGGATGGAGCATCCAAATCCTCCCACTGAGCATTCCTCCCATTTTTACCCGCTGGGAACCAGCTCCCACCCTCCACTTCTCTGACTCAGGGGAGGTTGGCCAAGGCTCTGAGTGAATGGGGGTACACAGAGGCTGGGAAAGATGGGGGACCGCCATAAGGGTGGGAAGAGATGTGGTAACAATGAGGACCACATCTCTAATCCCTACCTGCATCAACAACATGGCTGCTGGTGGCAGGGATGCTGCTGCAGCTCTGGTCCGGTGTGGAAGTACTGGGTTCCCTTTCGTCTTTCCACTGCTTTGAAGTGGGACTGCTGGGGACTGGTGTGTTGTTGTCCTCCAGCTTCACTAGCTTGGGAAAGGGCTGGTTCTCTTTTTCCAAGCATTGTGATGTCCGCTTGGGCCACGTGGTGACAGGGTCAGCCTGGAGAGAGGAGAGCAGGGGGGATGTGAGATGTCAGGGTGGCAGCCCCTGGTCCCCAAAGGCTCCTGCCTGGCTGCAGTGGTTGTTACCGGGCTCCTCGGCATCTCCTCAAGGCTGATGGTGAAGGTGGGCACGATGCTCTGGCTCTCAGGCTGGACGGGCTCCTCTTGCTGCACAGAGAGCATGGAATGGCATTAGGGGGAGCATTGAGACCTCACAGGGCAGAACATCCTCAGCGGGGGGATACTGAGGCATAGCTTGGCTCAAGGCTTGTGCGTGAGCTGTGGGTATTTGGCAGTGCTACAGCCTGGGGAGGCTATGGTTTTCCCCTGATGAAAATGAGGAATGAAGCAGGAAGCTTGGAGAAGTGGATAGGGTAGGAGCACGCCTGGGTGGTGGAAAACGCTGCCTACAAAGCAGGTTCTGCTCTGCACAAGTAGAAACATCCCTGGGGGGCGGTTGTGCTGCAGAAATAGGAGTGATGGGCTGGAGAGGGGAAGGTGGACCCTTAGGAGTAGCTTGCAAAGGTCAGAGGAAGGGGGATCCATATTCAGCACACCAGGATGGAGCACGGATGTCTCACCAGGTTGTTCTCCAGGGACAACTCGGCCACAAGGTCAGCATGGGAATTAGTGCCTGCAATGGAGAGAGCAGGGCTGCAATCCCAAATCAGAGCCTGTGGAGCTCCCACCCGGCCCAGGTACCAGCCGAGCCAGAAACAACCTGCCACAAGGAAGGGGCAGCTCTGGTCTCCTTCCCATTCCCCAGCCCTTCGGTTAGGGGTGGCCCAAGGGATTAAGGAGCCTCTCAGGGTCCAGAAATCGGCATCACCAGAGCCTGCTGTATTTATGGGAGACCGAAAAGGGGCTCTGGCCATGTCAGCAAAGCAGCAAATGTTGGTCCTGGTGGAACTAAGCACCCAACAAGAGTGAGTCTGGGGAAGAGAGGAGGCGCTGAGCCCTGTGGGACCCAGAGCTGGCCCAAGTCCCCGCTGCCTGTGAGTGCATCGCCATGGCAAGTCCTCACCTGGGTGCCCCGTGACGCGCTCCACCAGCTCCTGCAACCTGGCTCTGCACTCGACCAAGTCCCCGGCCTGCGTCCTGTCCCTGGCCTCCGGCGGCTGCAGATACTGCAGGTCCTGCAGCGCGCCCTTGATGAAGGGCTGCATGTCCATCACCTCCTGCTCCGTGGCGTAGAGGCTCATCTTCTCCACCAGCCGCTCGCCCGCCTCCATCCGCCGCAGCACCCCCTCCACGCGCTGCAGCTCCTGCGCCAGCTCCCGCCGGCCCTGCTCCTGCCGCGCCTCCACCATCCCCAGCAGCTCCTCTTCCTCGCGCCGCAGCAGCCGCACCAGCTGCTCCACGCGCTGCCGGATCAGCTCCCGCAGCTCTCGCTGCGCCCGCTCCAGCCGCGACGCCTCCTCCTGCAGCGCCGCGCACGTGGCCTCGAAGCCGCCGCGCTGGTGCCGCAGAGCGCGGGTGATGCTGCCCAGCTCCTGCTGCCGGCGCTGGGTCTCGCTGCGGATGTCGCAGAAGGCCGTGTGCCGGCTGTCCAGCAGCGCGCACGAGCAGCACAGCGCCTTCTCGCACTGCTGGCAGTAGATGCTGCGGGGACAAGCACAGCCACAGCGCCACCTCGCACCCTGCCCTGCGCACCGCCAGCTCCGCAACACGCACCCCGCTCGCCCCTTGCACCCAAGCGGCACCGCGCTGGGGACACGCCTGCCTTGAGGCTCCCCCAGGGGGGAAACAACGCCTTGGGGCGCTCTGCACAGGGTTCCTGCTCCTCTGCGGTGCTGGACACAGCCACTGCGCTGACTGCGCAAGAGCTGCGGATGGGAGACGCCCATCCGCACGCTGCAAGGGCACTGAACGAACGAGCTCTCTGCCCCTCCATGAGCACTGACTGGGGTTACGTATAAGAACAGAACAGCAAAGAGCATCTCATCTCCATCAGATGCCTGAGGCCAGAATGCAACAACTGGAGAGTGGAGATCGTCATCCATCCCTTACATACATCCTGCTAGCCTTGGGAAGCAGTGGCCTAGCGACACAAGGAGGCAGGGATTGCATCATGGCTGGCATCACTGCTGGCCTCTGCGATGCTCCAGCCCCTTCCCCTCTTGCTTGGACTTGACCTTGAGGGCATTTAAACCTTGTCCTGTACCCATGCTGCTCCTCAGGTCCCCTCCAAGCTGGCCTGGCACCAGCAGCAAAACCCACCCTTCTCTGCTGTCCAGCACAGCAGCTGAAGCAATAGGTCTTCTTCTTGCTGAGCTCCACCAACCTTATCCTCCTTACCCCAGCAAGGAACACCCCACACACTCCCTTCCTTGGTCTACACTGTCCCCACTCTCCCATCACCACCTTGAACCTGGTTTCATCCAAACCCCCCCTTCATGCTCTGAAGCCCAGTTCTTGCAGTACATGCTGGAAGAAAATGTGAGGGTCTTTCAAAGCCAATTAGTGAGTGGTAGGAGGAAAGTGTTTCCACTGCGCTGGGTGTGATTTGCCTCCCCAAGGGGCTGCTGAGGAGTTGAACAGGAACGGAAAGTGAGGCACAGGGCAAGGAATGCCTTTGCCTTGCACCATCAGCTGCAGGTGTGGGCATGAAGCCTGGTGTTCAACACACCTTTGCTGCCCTCCCTCCTCCTGAGACCTGCCAGCCCCATATCACACCCTGCTCCTGTCCAGCGTCTTGCCAGGTTGCAGAGGTCCCTTGCCAAAGGCAGGTGATGAAACCATCCTGGCTCTGCCCACCCGGCAGAGTTCCTAGGATCTCAGACTGGTTTGGGTTGAAGGGACCTTGAAGCTCATCCAGTTCCAACCCCCTGCCATGGCCAGGGGTACCTTCCACCAGAGCAGCTTGCTCAGATTTGGTGCTGGAGCAGCAGCCACAAAACTCCTACTGCAGGATGGGAACTGGAGACAAAGCACCACTCACCTGGAGATGTGACCCTGCTCAGCATGACCAGGAGTGGAGCAGAAGAGGCTGCAGGACTTCCTGTTGTCTTCCAGGAACTGATGGGCAGACTCAGCACGAAGTTCCTCCACCCTCTTAGCCTTGTGGCTCCTCTTCTTGAAGAACCACTGGTGGTCCTCAAAGCACTTGGTGCAGAGGAACTCCTCGCACTCAGAGCACCACACAGCAGCCGTTTTTACCCGGCACCGGCTGCAACTTGGGCCACCGCTGCTACTGAGCTCCTTGTAGACCTTGAGCCTGGCCTGCAGGTTGATGAAGAGCAGGTTGTCCATGTCGGGAATGCCGCTGGCCTGTGGGATGGCTGTGGAGCACACGGGGCACTGCCCGATGGGCTTGTTCTCGCTCAGGCAGCCAAGGCACAAGGTGTGGAGGCAGGTGAGGAGCTTGAGGTTGGGTGATTCCTGCCGGCAGCCCTCACAAAGGATGAACTGGAAGTCATCTTCATCTGCAGAAGGGTGGGATGGGGGCAAGCATGGGGGTGTACCCGGCTGGGCTCCTCTCTCCATGGGGGCAGCAGCACCATCTCCATCTAGGTGGGATTTGGGGAAGGACCTCATTGGACCAGAGGAGATGGAGTGGGGCAGGAGGCTCAGTCCCACCCATGGGGGCCATCAGGCCACCCCTGCACAGCCCACTTTGCCACCCCGGCTGCAGGGAATCACAGCATCACAGAACCATCAGGGTTGGAAGGCACCTCTGGAAACCACCCAGCCTAACCCCTTGGACCCCTTGGTGGCCAAGGCAGGGCCACCCAAAGCAGGTCACACAGGAACATATCCAGGCGGGTTTGGGAAATCTCCAGGGAGACTTCAACCCCACCCCGGGCAGCCTGTGCCAGGGCTCTGCCACACTCAATGTGAAGTTCTTCCTCATGCTGAGGTGAGGGAGTGGTCCCCCTTTGTCCCGAGGGCATGTGGATGGCAGCACCCCCCAAGGCAAAGGATGCTCTGCTGACTGCAAAGGGTTGTGTTCCCTCCTGCCCTCAGTGTGGGTCCCTGGGGGGGTGTCCTCCCCGCTCCCCAGCCTCCTCCCCTTTGGGCAATTATGGATATCACAGCTGAGGGTGGAGGCTGCAAAGCGACTTTTCCTTTCACTTTTGCTCTCGTCGCCCCTTCCTGCCGAGTGAGCGGGAGGGCAGGGAAGGGAAGGGGGATCTCCGGCCACGGTCCAGCCCCGGTTCCTGCAAAACCTCCTGGGCAGCACCGGGATGTTGGCATCCAAAGGTGTCCCCCTCGTCACCCCCAACCCCGGGCCTCTCTCAGAGCGGCAGCGCCGGCAGGAACCCCCCGTTACCACCCCCTATGCAATAGCTTTGCACCCTAAAACTACCGCCCCCCCTCCAGCAGGCAAACCCACGGCAACGTTTGGGGGGTCTGGGCCAGGATTTGCCTCCCTTCCCCTCCCGCCTCCCATTCCAGGAAAGCGGGACCCTCCCCCCGCCCACTACCTGCCGGGAGCCCGGGGCCGTGCGGCCGGGGGGCGGCGGGGCTATCGGCCATGCCAGCGCCGAGGCAGGGCTGCGAGCGCCCAGGACTTTCGTGTTCCCGGTCGAGCTGAAAGAGGAGGAGGAGGAGCTGGAGGGAAAAAGGCGGGAGGGCAAAGCGGGGGCCAGGCGGGACGAAACGGCGTGCTGGGAGGGGGGGGAAGAGGGAGCCGGGATTCCCCGCTCCCACCGGGGCAGCGCACGCTGACCTGCCTGCTCCTGCCTTCCCTCTGCTGGGGTGCTAGCACCGGAGGATGCTGGTACCGGGGGTACTGGTACCGGGAGTACTGGCACCAGGGGGATGCTGGCACCAGGGAGAGGGGGTTCAGACGGCAAAGCTCTGTTTCACCTACCAGCTAGGCCCCCCAAGCTGTCCTGGGGTGCATATCTAGGTGCCAGCTTGGTTCCAAGGGCAGCTGCTGGGCGTGTGTGTGGTTCTGGGTCTCAGGCCACCGCTTCAGCCAAGGGGGGCTTTAAATCGGCCCTATTGTCAACCCCCTTCCCTTCCTAGCGCTGCTCTTTGGCCTTCACTGCCCTTTGCAAGCCGGCAAGATGGAGTAGGGGGGGCTTTGGGACGGTGAGAAGGCCATGCCGGAGAGGGAATTGCTGGGAAAAAGCCCCCCACTGTTTCCCTGTGGGGCTGGGGTACCCTTCGGAGCCCCCTCCCTGGGTGAACATGCAATGGGGGACCCTGTCTTCCCCATGGAAGTTCGCGGGCAGGGCCTCTGTGGGATAACTCACCGAGCTGTGAGCCATGAGCCGTTTCGTCCCTGTGCCGTCAGCAGCCACATGACAAGCAGACCAGGAAGCGCCAGCAGCTCGCTCCTTCCCTGCACAGCGTCCTCGCCACGGCCTCCGGTCCCCACGGACACCACTGGGGTATCTCCCAGCTCCAAGGGGGTGAGAAGCACAAGGGTGGATTCTGTCTCCCAGCTCAGATTCTGTCTCCTGGCTCAGCTCCTACCCACCGGGAAGATGGGAAGCTCCAGCCTGGGTGAGAGCCCGGCAAGGAAAGCTCCTGAAGGATGTGGTTTCTTCTAGCCATCATCCTCCGTGATAGGAGCAGGGCTTGTCGGCGCCTCTCCGGAGCACATCAGGTCTCCAGGCAGCCAGGCAGCGACGCTGGGTCGGGCTGGGGACAAGCAGAAGCCATGCTGGCCACGGTGCTGGGAGCACAGAGCCGGGCTTAGGATGCTCTGAGCACCCACCCCGTGCAAAGCACCTGCACCATGTTCAGCCGGTCGGGATACCAGGCCCTTCCCTTGGGAGACTTTGACCGCTTCCAGCAGTCCAGCATTGGGCTCTACAGTGCCCAGAAGGGCTGCTTCTCCTTTGGATCCAAGCAAGACTCTCTGGGGCCAGCTGGGAATACTACAGGTGAGTCCCAACCTTGGGAGGGGTGTTGCTGCTTCTCTCCCTATTGCTGTAGGGTGTCCCAATGGCTGGGTGGCCCCTGCGCCTCCCTGGGGTGCATGGAGGAGGGAGAGGCTTGGATTGGGGGCCATGGGCAGGGCAGGAGGGTTTGGAACAGGTACATCTCCCTTTCACCCCACTGCAGAGTCCTCCCAGGGGTGGCTGTCCTGGATCTGCCATGGGATTATCACCTCCTTGGTCTTCTTGCTGATGGTTGTCACCTTCCCCATCTCAGGCTGGTTTGCCTTGAAGGTAAGGGAGGAAGGCAGGGCAGGAAGGGGATGACAACCCATCCTCCATAGGGAGGACTGCTGCCAGCTGCCCATGGTCCCTTTGGCACCACAGGACCTAGGGTTTTGCTTCAGCCCTGCTCCAAGCTTTCCCATTGCAGATCGTGCCTACCTACGAGCGAATGATCATCTTCCGCCTGGGCCGCATCCGGGCGCCGCAGGGACCTGGCGTGGTCCTGCTGCTGCCCTTCATCGACCACTGGCAGCGAGTGGATCTGAGGACAAGGGCCTTCAACGTGCCCCCCTGCAAGGTAAGCTGCCGCAGGCTTCAGGTCAGGATGGAGAGACACCTCTAAAATACCCAGAGCACATGGATTTTGGGGTGGTCTGACCCTTGGTGCTGTGCATGGACCCAGCTTTCAGTTCCTGCTTGGGTTGTAGCTGGTGCTGTGAAGGCAGAGCCCTCACCTCTGCAGTTGAAAAGCTTCTCTTGACTTTGCATACCTTGTTCAATGGCTGTTCCTGGCTGCAGGCACCTCAAAAAGCATCCATCCCTATCCTTTCCAGATGTCTTTCAGTAACAGCCCTGTGCTAGAAACTGTCCTCACCATTCAGGCTAGCCCAAACTTCATCATTTGAGTTGGTTTCATTTCTAATGACCTTCTTAAAGAGACCTAGAGCTGCTTGCCAGCTGGGGAAGAAGTGAATGCCTTCGCTCCCAGGCTCTGTGCGCAAGGGTTGGGCAATGGGGCAGAGAGGGAAAGAGATCCTGACCCCTCTGCCCCAGCTGACCTCCAAGGATGGGGCCGTCATCTCCATGGGTGCCGACATCCAGTTCCGCGTGTGGGACCCCGTGTTGTCTGTCATGATGGTGAAGGACCTCATCGCGGCCACCCGGATGACGGCACAGAACGCCATGACCAAGACCTTGATGAAGAAGAGTCTCCATGAAATCCAGGTGGAGAAGCTGAGAATAGGGGAGCAGCTACTGGTGAGGACTTCCCCAAAGCCTTGGGCTCTTCGTGTGAAAGCAACAGCAAGGGAAACATGGAGCTGCTCCAAGTCCATCTGGCCATGGACCTGGCCAAGGAAGGGAGCTGTAAATACTTGGTGAATGGTGGGAAGCAGATATCTTCAGCCTGTGGAGCTCTGTGGCTTGTCTCTAAGGGCTTTTTGGCCACAATGAAAAGCCCACATGGTGTTGTCAGGCTAAAATCTGACCCCCATATCTCCACCAGGAAAGCGCCTGGAGGGCTGCGAACTGGGAGGGCAGCAGGACAGTGCTGGCAGAGGGGTGATGAGTAGTGCCTGCAGCCAGCCTGGGCCAGGCCAAGATCTTGTGTTGAATGTCTACAAGGGACTATATATATTATTATATAGGGAGCACCATACCAGGATGTGTTTCCCAAAGGGAAGCAAGGAAAGGGCCAGCCTGGGAGGGAGCTATGGAAAGGGGAACAAGACAGAACTGTCCTCCTGTCCTGACCGCCTCCATGCCAGGGCAGCAAGTGGGGGAGCAGGGTTGAACATAAGCATGGACAGCTTGGAGGAGCTGGACTATTGAGCCTGGTCCAACACCTCACATCTAAAGCTGGTGGGTAGCAAAAGTATAAGCTATTGGATGCCCATGGTTGGTGTGCTATGGCTGGGTGCTCTCCATGGGCTTACCCAGCTCTGCTCTGTGGCCTCTTCCCAACACCTCTCCCTTTCTCCCCGGCTCTGCAGCTGGAGATCAATGACATGACCAAGTCCTGGGGCCTGGAGGTGGACCGTGTGGAGCTGAGCATGGAGGCTGTGCTGCAGCCACCCCGGGAGAGCCCTCAGTGTGCCACCACTGTGCCACCCGTGCCTGGGCTGGATGGCACCATTCAGCAGCTGGCTGCCCACTTCTTCAGCAGCACCCTGGCTCTGGCAGGCAGCGGCACCGGTGCTCCAGAGGCAGGTAATCAACCTGCATCTCTGCTTGGGCCATCCCTCCTGCCCAGTGACCCCGTGTCCTTTGGCTGTTTGACACAGAAGTCAAAGTCTACGAGATACCATGCTCCTATGAGCACAAACAGGGGGGAGGAGAGAGGGCAGCTTCGGCCACAGCTCCATACCTTTCTTACCTCCCACTGGGGAGGGCAGGAGCAGATCTGCAGGAGCCCAGGCTCAAAACCAGCTCAGTTCTCAGTACTTCCATAAGGCAACCGCAAGCCTCAGCTTGCCAAGAGTCACACTGAGGGCAGCGTGGGTTTACTGGGTTTTTTTCCAGATGCCCTGCACCAGTTTGTGTCCTGCTATTTCTTTCAGGGATAATTTTCCACCCCCTGGTAGCACAGGAAGAGTAACCCATGGCAGACAGTAGGAAATGGCAAAACAAGTGGTTGCCTTTTTGCTTAGCTGAAAATGCACTGGTTAAGTGGGTTCCTTTACTCTGGAGACCTTCTACGGTGGGTCCATGTAGACCAGCAAAGCTCACCACCTCACAGTGTACCCTCTGCTGTCCCATTGTCCCCAGCAGACAGCATGGAGACAGTGAATGAGATGGAGCCTCCCACCGCTGCCCTCCTTGCCAGCAGTGCCCAGAGGAAGCCCAGCACAGATGAGCTGCTCGCAGCAGTGGAACCCATCCTCTCTGAGGCCCTGGTCAGCCAGGTGGGAGCATCCTACCAGGTCAACATCGCCCTGCCCAGTGGCGCCTGGAGCACCTACTTCATAGACCTCTCCTCAGGTCACTATTCTGGGGTTGCTGTGTCGGAGGAGGGAGGGTGTGTTGAGCCTGCACCCTGTTTTCATGCCGTGAACTTCCAAGCTTGGTGATCAGAGGTCCCAAACCAAGCCCATTTGGTGGCTCCATGAGAGGCAACCCAGGGTCTGTCAGCTGCGCACTGCAGCTTGGCCACCACAGCCTTGAGTCCATGCTCCCAAAGTATAATTTGGTTGGGTTAAAGCCATGATTTTTCCTTCAGAAAGAGGACTGGGAGAAAGCTGGCAGCTAGGTTTCCTGGTGGCTGGCAAAGTGGGGTGGATGGCTGAGACCTCAGGGTTTGTTAGCTGTTGATGCCACCAGTCTAAGGGGGGGATCGGTGGAGGGACATGAGAGGACAGCACCTTGGGCCACTGTCGTGCCAGAAGATGCCCTAATCCATCACCCCATGCCTGCTGATGGTTTTCCTTGTGGCCATGGCAAAAGTAGGACAAGGCTTGGAGGTAGACCACTATAACAGGACATTGGTGGAGCAACACAAGAGAGATTTATCTTCATAAGGAGGAAGCACTCCTGTGTCCAAAATCATAGAATCATAGAATCACAGACTGGTTTGGGTTGGAATGGGCTTTAAAGATTGTCTAGTTCCAAACCCTTAAGTGGAAGACACCTTCCACTAGACCAGGCTGCTCCAATCCCCATCCAACCTGGCCTTGAGCACTGCCAGGCCCTTGTCTGTCATCTGGCTCAAGTCAATCCTTATGGAACACCAGGGGTGAATGCCAGCGGGCAAGGCTGGATCCTGAAGCCCTCTATTCCTCCTTCTCCCACCCACTGTGTCCTACAGGCAGCGGCCGGGCTGGCCATGGCGTGCCTGAGGGCATCCCTGATGTCATTCTGGAGGTGGCAGAGAAGGACCTGGAGGACCTCTTCTCGGGTGACCTGCGCCCCTTGAGTGCCTACATGAGTGGGAGGCTGCAGGTGAAAGGCGACCTGCACCTCGCCCTGAAGCTGGAGGAGCTCATCAAGGCGATGAAGCAGCGTAGATAGAGCAGAGCATACGTGTGGGTGCGTGTCTGTGTGCATGTGTCTTTGTAGGTGTGCCAAGGCGGGGACGTGCAGGGGTGCTGCACAGTGGGAGCCTTGTCCTGCTGGAGCTTCTCCCTGTGGAGGCTACAGGGGTCGGTGAAGACCTGAGAAGGGAAACTGAGGCTGAGCTCCGTTCTCAGTCCTTGTCCTTGCCTTTACCTCCCCTTCCCATCCTTTGCTTACAATGGGATGAGAAGCAGTTGGCACCCCAGCATGTGCCAGTTTGCTTCCATGTCCCTTGGCCAATATGGCACCACGGCACAGCCTGATGTCCTGGTGCTCCCATAATGGGCTGCGTGGCCACACTGGAAGGGGCATGAACTGAGCAGGTTGGATTGAGAAGAGCTTGGGGACACTGTGACCATGCATAGTAGCCATGGGATGGGCAGCCAAAGCAGGGCACCAGGGCTGGCTGGACCAGGCTAATGGGTTACTGGCATCCACGGGGAAGGAGCAGAGGTGGTGATTCTGGGAATGACCTGCCTTGGAGGTACCCAAACCCTCCTGACACACCAGTTTGGAACAAGTGATTGCTCTAATTTGTGCTTCAAAGTGCTTTTGCATGTGTGCTGTGAGGCCTGTCCGTGGGGCACGTGGACTGTACATAGGCATATATGGATACTTATTTATTTTGTAAGCTTCCTTTCTATCAACTCGCGATGGACAATAAACCTGGTCTGCAGCCTTGTGCTTGGGCAGCGATGGGCTGATGAATTCCGCACCCCTTGGTGCCTCAGTTTCCCCAAAGGACCACAGGTAAAGAGGTGCTGGCATCAAGGAGGCTGCGTGGTGTGACTCCATCTCACCATATGATCATGATGAAGACATGAAGTCCTGCCACGGTGAGGAAGGGGTGTCAGGATGCTCCCCCACTGGGGATGCTCAGTGCCAGCAGCACCCAGCACCCAGGGGTTAACATGTCTTGGCAGCTTTACCAGGCCCCAGGGTGCTTTGCTGTACCGGTGGGACAAGCCTGACAGGTCTCCTGTCCTGTCCTGTCCAGGCCAGGGACAAGGGGCAAGGAAGATGGAAATGTTTCCAGAACCGAAACGTTTCATGGGTGCAATGAGGCCAAACCACCTCCTGAATGTCTCCTTCAAAGCTTGCGGCTGGGAGGCATCAGCCTGAGCCAGGCTTTGGAGACCCTCTATGCAGGGGAGGCGGCAGTAACGCCCTGCTATGCCCTGTCCCTTTGGGGATGCCAGGCTAGGTGAGTCCCAATTGTCCCTCGTGCTCCGTGATGGTCCCCGCGGTGCTGGGGGGGGTACCGCTGCCTTGCAGAAAGGGGAAAAGAGGATCCAGGATACAGCCCCCCAGGACAAACAGGGATGTGGAAATCCTCTCCAAGGGTGGGGGGGCAGTCCCTGACCAGCTCACAACCTTGGGGTGCAGAGGAATAGGCTGGTTAAGCACTTTAGCACTGCTCCCTCTCCCCGCTGGAGTGCGGCAGGGCACTAGGACCCTGCAGAACATTCCCAGGGAGACGCTGCTTCTTGGGAAAACGCCTCTTTTCGGGGGCCGTTTGGGTTCCCCCCCCACGTTTATTCCCTCCGGGAAGGGCGAACCCCGCTGGGAAACCCCTCAGGGCAGTGACCGGGATTGGCAGCGGGCTCTGCGCAGCTCCCGCCGACGCGGAGGAGGAGTTTTGTGAGGCGCGGCAGGAACCGGAAGTGCAGGCACGGCGGGAAGGGAGGGGGTGGCGGGGGGGTCCGGCCCTGCACGCCCCGCTATGCCAGGCTCCGGCACCCCGGTGAGCGCCGGCTGGCCTCGGGGTGGAGCGGGAGGTGGGCTCCGGGGGTGCGGAGAGTCCGGGGCGGGGGGGGGGGGGGGGGCGGTCCAGGCCATCCGGAAGCGCTCGGGGAGGTGGGGGTAAGGGTTCTGGGATGTTACGCCCCTTTCCTGGGTTTAGTGGGTGCGAGGGAGGGTCCCCCCCCCCCCCCGCTAAAGCATAGGTGTGGGATGGAGGGAGGGAGGAGTGGGGACGGGGGGGGGGGGGGGGGGGGGGAGACTGGGAGGATGGTCCTACGCTGGCAGGGTGACATCCGGAGGTCTTCAGATCGTGGAATCACAGAATCATGGATGGTTTGGATTGAAGGGACCTTAAAGCTCATCCAGCTCCATCCGCTGCCACGGGCAGGGACACCTTCCACTGGAGCAGCTTGCTCCAAGCCCCTGTGTCCAACCTGGCCTTGAACACTGCCAGGGATGGGGCAGCCACAGCTTCTCTGGGCACCCTGTGCAGCGCCTCAGCACCTCACAGGGAAGAGCTTCTGCCTAAGAGCTCATCTCAATCTCCCCTCTGGCAGGTTAAAGCCATTCCCCTTGTCCTGTCCCTACAGGCCCTGCCTCTCTCCAGAATCCTTGGAGTACTGTGTGCAGTTCTGGTGTCCTCAACATAAAAAGGTCATGGAACTGTTGGGACAAGTCCAGAGGAGGCCACGAGGATGATCAGGGGTGTGGAGCACCTCCCATACGAAGATAGGATGAGAAAGTTGGGGCTGTTCAGCCTGGAGAAGAGAATTCTGCGTGGAGACCTCATAGCAGCCTTCCAATACCTGAAGGGGGCCTATAGGGATGCTGGGGAGGGACTCTTCATTAGGGACTATGGTGAGAGGACAAGGGGTAACGGGTTCAGACTGAAACAGGGGAAGTTCAGATTGGATATGAGGAAGAAATTCTTTACTGTAAGGGTGGTGAGGCACTGCAATGGGTTTCCCAGGGAAGTTGTGAACTCCATCGCTGGCAGTGTTCAAGGCCAGACTGGACAGAGCCTTGGGTGGCATGGTTTAGTGGGAGGTGTCCCTGCCCATGGCAGGGGGTTGGAACTGGATGATCTTAAGGTCCTTTCCAGTCCTAACTATTCTGTGATTCTATGTTTCCTCCATGCCCCATCCTCTGCACTGCAGCCCTCCCCAGCCCCATAGCCAGGAGGCTGTCCTGTTGCCCCTTTGCTGCAGGGGGAGGAAGTGCTCAAGGCCATTCCATTCAACCTTACCAGGGTGCATGGGCCACATCCGGCCTGTTCATGGGGCCTGGGCATCGCTGGTGGCTCCGTGGTTGCTCTAAGTGGGGTTTGTGAATTACCTTCCTCCCCCAAGCTTTAGACTCGTGAGCTCTTAAACCTCACCCTTGCTCTCATTCCTCTTCCTCCCTCCCTTCCCAAGGTCCTAGAAGATGACTTCCAGTTCATTCTTTGCGAGGGCTGCAGGCAGGAATCACCCAACCTCAAGCTCCTCACCTGCCTCCACACCTTGTGCGTTGGCTGCCTGAGCAAGAGCAAGCCCATCGGGCAGTGCCCCATGTGCCAGATGCCCATCCCACAGGCCAGCAGCATTCCCGGCATGGACAACCTGCTCTTCATCAACCTGCAGGCCAGGCTCAAGGTCTACAAGAAGATCATTGGTGGAGTTGACTTGTTCTGCGACAACTGCAAGAAACCCAGTGAGTTCTGGTGCTGTGAGTGCGAGGAGTTCCTCTGCACCAAGTGCTCTGAGGCCCATCACCGCTATCTGGCGAGCCACGAAGCCAAGAGGGTGATGGACATCAGGGCAGGGTCTGCTAAGGACTTCCTTGAGGGCAGCCGGAGGACCAGTAACTTCTGCTGCTCCAACCCGACCCATAAGAGCCAAACTGTAAGGTAGGTCGAAGAGGTCTGTCCCCGGCTGGGTTGATTCTCTTTGGGCTAGTCCATGATGGGACTGAGCAGGGTGTCCCTGTCCCTCTGCTGCCCTGGTTTCACCATGTCATGGAGAAGATGGGGGAAGTAGTGATGGGTGGGCTTTAGGGCATGGATGGTTTGGATGAAGCCAGGTTCAAGGTGGTGATGGGAGAGTGGGGACAGTGTAGACCAACGGAGGAGAGTGTGTGGAGTGCTCCTTGCTAGGGTAAGGAGGATGAGGTTGGTGGAGCTCAGCAAGAAGAAGGCCTACTGCTTCAGCTGCTGTGCTGGACAGCAGAGAAGGGTGGGTTTTGCTGCTGGTGCCAGGCCAGCTTGGAGAGGACCTGAGGAGCAGCATGGGTGCAGGACAAGGTTTAAATGCCCTCAAGGTCAAGTCCAAGCAAGAGGGGAAGGGGCTGGAGCATCACGGAGGCCAGCAGTGATGCCAGCCATGATGCAATCCCTGCCTCCTTGTGTCGCTAGGCCACTGCTTCCCAAGGCTAGCAGGACATATGTAAGGGATGGATGATGATCTCCACTCTCCAGTTGTTGCATTCTGGCCTCAGGCATCTGATGGAGATGAGATGCTCTTTGCTGTTCTGTTCTTATACGTAACCCCAGTCAGTGCTCATGGAGGGGCAGAGAGCTCGTTCCTTCAGTGCCCTTGCAGCGTGCGGATGGATGTCTCCCATCCGCAGCTCTTGCGCAGTCAGCGCAGTGGCTGTGTCCAGCACCGCAGAGGAGCAGGAACCCTGTGCAGAGCGCCCCAAGGCGTTGTTTCCCCCCTGGGGGAGCCTCAAGGCAGGCGTGTCCCCAGCGCGGTGCCGCTTGGGTGCAAGGGGCGAGCGGGGTGCGTGTTGCGGAGCTGGCGGTGCGCAGGGCAGGGTGCGAGGTGGCGCTGTGGCTGTGCTTGTCCCCACAGCATCTACTGCCAGCAGTGCGAGAAGGCGCTGTGCTGCTCGTGCGCGCTGCTGGACAGCCGGCACACGGCCTTCTGCGACATCCGCAGCGAGACCCAGCGCCGGCAGCAGGAGCTGGGCAGCATCACCCGCGCTCTGCGGCACCAGCGCGGCGGCTTCGAGGCCACGTGCGCGGCGCTGCAGGAGGAGGCGTCGCGGCTGGAGCGGGCGCAGCGAGAGCTGCGGGAGCTGATCCGGCAGCGTGTGGAGCAGCTGGTGCGGCTGCTGCGGCGCGAGGAAGAGGAGCTGCTGGGGATGGTGGAGGCGCGGCAGGAGCAGGGCCGGCGGGAGCTGGCGCAGGAGCTGCAGCGCGTGGAGGGGGTGCTGCGGCGCATGGAGGCGGGCGAGCGGCTGGTGGAGAAGATGAGCCTCTACGCCACGGAGCAGGAGGTGATGGACATGCAGCCCTTCATCAAGGGCGCGCTGCAGGACCTGCAAGGGGCTGTGGTCAGGAGCCAAGCGCAGGCCATGGACTTCGCGGAGTGCAGAGCCAGGCTGCAGGCGCTGGTGGAGCGCGTTGAGGGGCACCCAGGTGAGGAGGCACTTGGCCAGGTGGGCTGGTAGGGGGGTACCGAAAGCCGAGTTGAAGGTTATAATCCCTGGTTAGACCATGTTCTCCATGGGTCTCCTTCCACGTGGAAACTTGATGACCCTGTGCCTCCGGCCTTTGCTCATGTGATGAGCACAATCCAGCCTCTCACAAAGGTGGGATGCAGTTGTTGCATCCATCAGTTCCAAATCAACCTTTGTCTATTGGTCTTGTGGAGTACGGCACTCCCTCAAACAGAGGTTGACAGGGAGGGAGCATGAATTGCTTGGTATGGAGCCATGCCACAGGTTGAGGGATAAGGGAGCTGAGTGGTACCTGAATGGAGATGGGGCACTTGGAGCTGGGGCTTCCAGAGGCTGCTGTGGCAAGGAGGAAGCAGGTGGAAGGGCTGGATCAACTCTGCGTCCTCTCTGGGGTATGTTTGTGTTGGTGACGTGCAGGTCCCTCAGGGGCCATAACCACTCTGCTGGCCCCTGACCACTTCTGCTCCTCACATCTCCAGCCAGTTTGTCTTTGCTCAGCATTTGTTCATAACTATCTGGGGCAGTTCCCCTTTGGGCTGTTGGTTACCACCTCAGGATGCTGTATCCAGCCAGGAGGTGAAATGTTCCCTGGGAGCACTCCCTAACAGGGATGGCCAGAGGTCCACGAGCACTGCTGGGTTTGCCCAGGTCTTCCCCCAGCTCTTTGGCACCAGCGCTGTGGTTGAGGTGTTGATGGTTTGGGAATGGTGAAGGCCTTGGTGTCTGTGGTGTGTGCAGGGATGGTGTTCTGGAACATCCAGGTTGGGTCAGAAAGTGGTAGAATCCTGCCAGGAAACGGGCAGTGGGAAGCAATGGGTGAAGAGACTTTGTGGGGTCTTCTGCTCCATCCCCCTCCTGCTGTCTTCAGACCTGGGCTATGACCAGTGTCCTCCTTGGCCTTCTGTGGGCATCCACCACGGAGCTCCCCAGGGCAAACGCATGAGCTCTGGACCATCTGTAGCTCATGACATAGCTATGGATGGTCCATCCGCCCAGAAGTGATGTCCTGGTGGGTATTGTCCCTTCACCTCCCCTCTCCACCCCACCAAGCAGGCTGGGAGCACTCCCTGAGCCCTCATTCTCCCTCTTGCTCCCTTCAGTCGCCATTCCCAAAACAGGTACCTCTGCTCCCCACCACAACTCACTGTCTGAAGATGGGACTACCCTGATCCTCCACCTGGAGCCTCCCAGGGAGCATTGCGAACCACATGGAGGTCTCCCCATGGGGCTGCCTGCCCCACACCAGCCCTGTGCCCCCGTATCGGACCCCTCCAGCAGCAGAGGACATGTGTGTCCAAGCCAGGGAGGGGATCTGTCCCCCACCCCACCTACACCTCCAGCCCTTCCGATGCAGAGGGATGAAGAAGCAGGGAAAGACGCCAGGTCAGCCCATGGGGACACTGTGCCTCTTCCCAGGAGCATCCAGGACTCTGTGGCCTTGCTGCAGGAAGATTTCGGTGGCTGGGCCAGGTCCAACAGGCAGCATGCAGATAAGCTCCTGAAGATGGGCAGTCGCCTCCTGCAAGCTCAGCACAGGGCAAACAGGCACTTGGTGTCCGTGACCCAGGAGATCCGGGCCATGTCCCACTCCCTGGCCACCATTGCCTCTGCTGTGGGCCCCTTGCTGCAGGCCACGGGCAACCCACAGGACCCCCAGCCCACAGACATGGAGTGGCTGTCGCTGCCCTCCAGCATGACGGAATTACTGCTTCCCAGCACCCTGCAGAGGCAGGAGTCACTGCTCCCAGTGGCTGCCACAGCCCCTTCTCATGTGAGCTCCCCTCCTGCCACCCCCCCTGCAAGCCCAGCACGCTCGGAGCCCCCAAGCCCAGCCTCCGAGGAGGAATATCCCGAATCAAGGCATCCCACCAGAAGCAAGCATAGTGGGAAGCCCAGCACCAGGCTTCGGAAGAGAAGGAAGAAGTGAGGGGCTACAAACCACAATGCTTGCCATGGGCTGCAGCTGCTTGGGATACACTTATGGAGACTAGGATCTTCATTTCATCTTGCTGTGCCAATAAATCCTCATGGAATGAATGGTGCATTGATCTTTTGCTGGCTTTGGAGAGGCAGCATCTCCACTGCAAATGAGCCCTCGTTACTGCGTGGCAATAACATGCTTGGGAACAGCATGATCCTACTCATTTTTCTTTTGCTTCCCTTGCCAGCAGGTGTGACCTCCTGGCTTATGGGTCTGGGATGGGTGGGAAGGCAGCAAACCCATATGGGAGAACTGGAGGAAAGGCTTTGGGATGAGGATGGGTGAATGGGCGGGCGGATGGCTGGGCATCCCAGCTTGCAAGCTTACTGCTGGATTTCAGCCTCAGGAGCATCTCCAAGATGATTCCCTTCAAGGAATCATAGAATCATGGAATCAGTGAGGTTGGAAAAGACCTTTAAGCTCATCCAGTCCAACCATTCCCCAGCACTGCCAAGGCCACCACTAACCCATGGCACTGAAGGCCTCGGCTACACAGTGTGTGAACCCTTGCAGGGATGGTGACTCCAGCACTGCCCTGGGCAGTTCCAATGCCTGAGCACCCTTTAGGGAAGGAATTGTTCCTCATCTCCATCTAAATCTCTCCTGGTGCAGCTCGAGGCTGTTTGCTCTTATCCCATCCCTTGTTCCTTGGGAGCAGAGCCCAGCCCCCTCCTGGCTCTGGGGCTGGCAGGGGAGAGACGCTGCTGCTGGTCATGGACCCTGAGGGCTTGGTTTCTCCTTGCTTGCTCCTCACCCTCCTCCCTGGCTGCCCAGTAACTGCACAGGGCAGGGTTGGTGGTGCCTATCAGGGGACTATGAGCCCTGGTACTCACTGCAGGGGTGAATTACAGCCCCACATCTGAAAAGTGACACATCTGTCTTGGCAGGTAGAGAGATGCTCTACTTGGACAGCTTTGAGGAGTACACGGTGAGGAGTGGATGGTGAGTGCAGCTAAGGAGCTGTCAGTGCTCCTTTGGTCAGCAGCATCCAACTCCTCTAGCCTGGGATATGAGCCTCCTAAGTGGGCATATAGGGTTATTGTCTTCCTACCTCTTTTCTCCTTGCTTTCCAAGCTCAAAGCCCAGGAATTGCTCAAGGCACCTCTTTGCTCTTTGGCTCCTGCCTCCATATGGAGAAGGAATAAACCATTTCCCATACATCTGTTGTGCACTGCAAGTGATTTCCATTTGCTTCCCATTCCCATAGCACCCACCTGCTCAAAAAGGCAGACGTGCAGGGTGATGGGTGCTGTGGTGATGGTTGCTTTGCAGCATGATGTGGCCCTTTGAACCCACAATGCACGATGAGCACAGGATGACCCATGTACATGGGACATGACCTGTCCAGTTTGGATCATGCCAAACCAGCCTGATTCGTCCGTGGCTGTCACCTGAAACTCATGGGCATCTCACCTGCATCTCCAAGCAAAGCAATGTGCACAACTCTGTTCACCCAGAGGCAGGGCCTGACCCTAAAACCCCAGACAAGGGCTCCATCCAAAGCCATGCTCCTCCCTGGTGTCACTTCCACACACAAACTGCTTCTCCTCCTCATGTACAGCCCCTCAGCAGGCACAAGGAAGCTCAGTGGGGGGTTCAGCAGCATCAACCTGCCCTGGTCCCCTCCCTCTGGGCACCACGGAGGGGACAACCTGCTGCTGAACCACCCCAGGAAGGGTTGGACTGTGCCAAGCGTTGTGCCCCAGGTCTAATTATCCTAAAAATGATTCAAAATCATGATTATTTCTAATTATCATTAGTAAGAATTATAATTACATAATAGCATTTTAATTTTTAATAGCTATAATTAATCATAGTTATTATTATTTCTAATGCCTAATAGCTCTAACATTACCCCTGATACAGATTATTCTAGTCATTATTTTACTACCACTCATTGCCACATCAGTCCTGCTCAGGAAGCTGATGGCTCCAGGGGACAAATCTGGTCAAGAAGCAGTTGACCAGCCACGTGTGCACAAGCGTGTTCTTCCCTTTTGCGAAAATCCTGGGAAGCACAAGGAAACCCAAGGACACACAAGGACACATGGGTGGCCACGCCGGTGTGGACACCACTCTGTGGAGTCTGGTTCTGCAGGAGCAAGGATGTGGTTCAGGGCAACTGATGCGGATCTCCTCTGATTCCCCCTTTTCCTTTTATTCTTCCACATGTCTAGAATTCAAATTGCCCCTTTTTCCTCAAAAACCACCAACTTTTTGCTTGGTAGAGAAACATCATCCACAATTCCCTCACATCCTGGAGTGCCCCAGTTGATACGAGCAGCTCCATGAGGATCATCACCACCCTGAAGGAGCTGGGGACAGGGACCAGTTGAGCAGTGAAGAATGGGTTTGCCTTGGGAAAGCATCACCCCCCCATGATCTGGAGGTGCGATATGCAGTCTGGAAGTGGGTCCCATCTCTGTGGGTCTTACAGGGCTGGTTGTTACCAAAGAACAAGTAGAAACTCTCAGCCAGCTGCACAGTAAACTCAGCATCCCTCTCATGGGTGAGGAACCCAACCCACCACCTCATTAGGTCATTAGAACCCACCAATGGTTCCTTAAGGACCTGGGTGCTCTCAGCTGTTGGCAGTTACCCTCATGGGAGGTGTAGCTAGCATCACCTGCGTTGGGAGCGGGAGTTGTGGGCTATAAAAGGTCCCTGGGCAGCAGTTGCAGCTGTGCTGGACCCTGGTAGGCAGGATGAGGCCTGGAAGCAGCTTGGGGTTTGCTCTTTTCTGCTCTTTGCTTGGGGAGGTTGTTGCTTACAACCCCTGGGACTTCTTTAGAGGGGAGGCTGAGCTGTGGAGGTATAGAGAGGATCCTTCTTTGGGGTACCCCTATACATTCTCCCAGCCTTGGGCATGGGTGGATGTGTCCCAGCTCCAGGCTGCAGCCCCGCTGCACCCTGTGGCTGTGCAGTGCCAGGAGGCTCACGTGATGGTCACAGTGCACAGGGACCTCTTTGGCACGGGGCGCCTGGTCAGGGCTGCGGAGCTGAGCCTGGGCTCGGCTGGGTGCCGGCCGGGGACCTGGAGCAATGCTGAGAGCACTGTGACCTTCGTGGCTGCGCTGCACGAGTGTGGAAGCACCCTCAGGGTAAGGCCGGGGGGGGCTGGAGCCTTTGGGTGGGGGTCATCTGTTAACTTGCACCTCAGTGCCTTGGGATGCTGAGACTTTGGATGGTGGAGTGGGGCCGTTATCAGAGATGTAGGGACAGGACAAGGGGAATGGCTTTAACCTGCCAGAGGAGAGATTGAGATGAGCTCTTAGGCAGAAGCTCTTCCCTGTGAGGGTGCTGAGGCGCTGGCACAGGGTGCCCAGAGAAGCTGTGGCTGCCCCATCCCTGGCAGTGTTCAAGGCCAGGTTGGACACAGGGGCTTGGAGCAAGCTGCTCTAGTGGAAGGTGTCCCTGCCCATGGCAGGGGCTGGAACTGAAGGAGCTTTAGATCTTTTCCAACCCAAACCATTCTATGGCTGGCAGGGGTTGTGGTGTAGTTGGGCTCGGGAGATGTTTTCCCTGGGAAGGGTGCACAAGAGACCGGGAAGCTTTCATCCTGCTCAATACGGAGGTACCGAAGTCTTCCAGGACTCTCTATGCTGGTGCTGCCCCCTCGAGGGGGGGGCCCAGATGACCTGATGCTGGGAGCCCCTGCAGCAAGCCAGCATTGGATGCTTACCTCGGGAGGCATCTGTCTGGCTGCCGCTTGAGTGTAGCATGAAGAACTGAAACTGGAAGTGGCTTTGTTCCCCTGGGGGAAGCTTGGTGCCTTGAGGGTGAGCAGTCACCCCAGCAGAAGTCACTCTGATATCCTGGGGGTGACATTTTCCTGTCTGTTGTTCTGGGGCATGGAAACCAGAAAGGAAAATGTGGGCATTGGCTTGAATAGCTCTGCTGCTGAGCAGAGGCTGTGCTGGGCCAGGCTGGAGCTTTGCATCCCTGCAGCAGAATGAGGGCCACTCACCTGCATCCAGCCCATGTTCTATTGGCTGATATTCATCTCGGTGCTGTCTTCAGGCTTCAATGTGCTGCTCTGTGCATGTGGCCCAAAGAACAGGGCTCTTGATGCCTGGGTGATGTCTTTCCCCAGGTGACCCCCGATGCTCTGGTCTACAGTACAAGCTTAAACTACAACCCAGTTCCTCCTGGCAACCCCATCATCATCCGCACCAGCCCTGCCGTGGTCCCCATAGAGTGCCACTACCCAAGGTGAGCTGAGGTAGGTGAGGACCAAGCAAGCCCTTCTGCTGCAGTGAGGATCTAACCATGGGCATCTCTCCCCAGGAGAGACAACGTGAGCAGCAATGGTGTGAAGCCCACGTGGGTACCTTTCCTTTCCACCCTCTCCTCAGAGGAGAAGCTGCCCTTCTCCCTACACCTCATGAATGGTAGGTTTTGGATGTGCGTCTCCTGGTGTCCTGGGCTAACCTCTGAGGTGGTCGTGCTTCCATCAGATGGTGCTGGTGTCACCCCAGTGCTCCTGGGTTTGGTACAGTTTGGGTGGGTACCCAGGGCCTATTGTGCATCACTGCTTCTATCACAAGCTGGCTGCCCATTCAGCAGTGCCTGGTGACCGCTCTCCTTCCAGATGACTGGAGCGCTGAGAGAGCCTCCACCATATTTCAACTGGGAGAGGTCCTGCACTTCCAAGCTGGTGTCAGCATGGAGAACCACGCACCTATGAGGCTCTTTGTGGACACCTGTGTGGCCACCCCGACCCCAGACAGGAGCTCTTCCTCCCAGTATGCTTTCATTGACTTCAGTGGGTAAGAGCTGGCTGTGTCCTTACTCGAAGAGCACCCTTCTGCAGGCTATGGCAGCTCTGAAAGTGGGATCCTCTTGTGTCCAGGTGCTTGGTGGATGGGCAGCTGGATGATGCCACCTCGACCTTTATATCTCCGAGGCCCAGGCAAGATGTGCTGCAGTTCACAGTAGACACATTCAAGTTTGCAGGAGACTCCAGCAACCTGGTAAATCCTGCCTAAAGCAAGTGAATTCCCTCATCTGCATGGGGTTATGGCCTGTGGAACTGCATTCCCAAGGCAGCTGCCTCATGGCAATGTATGAATGAGGTCATGGTGTATTACTGCTTAAGGAACATGGCCCTCTGAGCCAAGTATCTCCTTTGGAGACCAGTTCTGATACTGGCCAAGATGCGCCCCTCTGATGTGCTTCAATAGCTGAAGCCTCAAGTGGCTTGAAGGAAAGAGGGCTTTGAGCTGCCCTGGGATATTGGTGGTCCCACTGGAAGCCAGCTTCATGGTGCATAGGGAAGCCATAAAGGCAAATGAGAGCTGAACCCTGCCCCTGTTCTCCCTAGGTCTATATCACCTGCCACCTGAAGGTCTCCCTGGCTGACCAAGCTCCAGACCCTCTGAACAAGGCTTGCTCCTTCAACAAAGCCAGCAACCTGTGAGTAGCTGGAGCAGCTTGCCCAAGGGTGAAGAGCTGGGGCTTCTCATGTGGTGCCACCTCTTGGGAAGGTGGGATGGGATCCGGGTGGGAGAGCTTGGCTCTGTCCATTGAGACCCTGAAGCTCGTGAAGGGGTCCCACCACTGGATGGGCTGATCACTGGGCTCTCTCCTAGCTGGGCCCCTGTGGAAGGCACCTGGGATGTGTGCTCCTGCTGCGAGATGAGGAGCTGTGGTTTGGCCAGGGACTCCAGGAGACCCCACGCTCCATCCCGGTGGCAAGGGGGACGTGCCCGGAGAGCGCTGCCCTCCCAGCTTGGTATGTCTCAGTGTGCCTCTTGGCCTTTGTCCCCATCATGGTAACTGGCTCAAAGCTGCCTTGCCACCCCTTGGCTAATCCAGCATGCTCAAATGAGTTTGAGTGCTCAGAGGTCCTCCCTTCTAGATCCCTTGGTGAAAGAAGCAGATGTTGCAGTGGGACCCCTCTTCATCCACAGCTGGCAGCATCGCCCAGCTAGGAGGATGCCTTCACAAGGTAGGGCAAACCCCGGGGAGGGGAGGGCTTGTGTGGCAGGTCCTGGCTTTGGCCATAACCACTTCCTTGCTTCTCCTTCCTAGATGCAGCCCAGTTGTGGATGGTTTTGGGGCTGGCCATGGTTGCTGGTTTGGTCATTGTCATCCTCACTGTTGCAGGAGCTCTGGGTGCCTGCCAGAAGCCCAGCAACCCTGTTTAATTCAGATGCCACCTTTCAGAGTCTATCCAATAATAAAGTATAAGTTGAATGACTGAGGCTAAGTGAGGAAGTCTTCTTGGAGAGGCAGCCAAACCTTCATGCTAACTGTAAGTGTCCTGCTTTGCCTCTCCAAACATAACTGAAGCATCTTTTTCCTGCCCCTATGTGTTCTCAGCAGAGCTCTGTACAGCATTTACATCCCCATGAACAGAGTTGGGAACTGGATGCCAGAACAAAGCACTACCCAGATGCCTTTCCTTGTCTGTACAAGCACGGAGTTCTACCTCTCTGTGGGGCTGCTTGGGTCAGCTCCATCCTGGTAACCCCTTATTCAGTGAGGGCTTAATAAGACTTGGTGGAAGCTGGTTTGGGGAGAGAAATGGAGCTTTGCTGGCTGAGGAAGGGAGCATGACTTGAGGGGTTTTCCTAGGCCATGGGCAGGAATTCCAGTCCCTGCCCCAAGGACTGTTTACACATAGTTCTATGTAACAAGCCTTGGCTGACGTGGATAAACAATCCTTGGGGCAGGGACTGGAATTCCTGCCCTGCTTCCCCCCCTCCAGAAAGGAGGTTTCTGACATGCCTGAGTCGTGTTTGCTTAGCTTCTTCCTTCTGCTGTGGAATTTGGGCTCTTCTGCTTAGCACAGTAGCTGTAATGGCCAAGGTGTGTTGCTCTCCAAGATCTGGGAGATCCACTTTAGGCATCAGTGGGAACTGGCCCAGCTGAGCAGCTGGAGCTGCAGTGTTTGCTGCTGGAGCAAATCTAGGTGGCTGGATTCAGGGAAAACTGAGACCTGTGTGGAGCTGGGGCTGGCTCATAGCATGGCTGCTCCTTGAGCTTGTTTGCGAAGGGCAGGAATCATAGAACTGGGACTTGTGCCACCTCTTAGCCTGCTTATGAGGAGCTCGGGCCGCTCTTTTGGTCATGGAGCACAGAGGAAAGTGGTATCTTGTACAACCTGGTGTGTCTTTGGGTGCCATCCAGCACCCTGGAGCCTCTCAACCAAATGCCCTTTGCTGGATGCCACTTTGCACTGGGATCTCTTTAATAAAAGGTGCCAAGATGGGTTTGAGCCTTTGGGTCACCTAAACCACTGTCCCATCCCTTCACTTGGCATTGGTTTGGTTGCTCACAGTTCTAAAAGCAAATTAGCCCTCCCTCAATGTGACAAAACTAGTTCTGGGATGGATCGGGGAGCTGCAGTGATCTGGAGCAGGGATTGGCCATGGCTTCATGCCTTGTTGGGAGAGTTGGGTCCTTGTCTTGCAGTGAGATAGCTTTTAGAGGGAAGTCTTCACCATCCTCTGAGAGCTGTGAGCTGTTAGAGCAGAAGGGAGAGGAGAGCAGAGCATGGAAAGAGGGGTGGAAGTGATCCAAGTCCAACACCAGCTGTATCAGCCTGGCTGAGGCTGGCACTGGCCATAGGTGAGGATTCTCCCACTTGTGTGCCCAAACCAGGGCTGCCCAGCCCTCCTGGAGAAGCAGCGCTTCCTCACCCAACCTGAACCTTGCAGCCCATGAGCTGTGGCTGCTAACATGTTAAATCTTCAGGAAAGAAGACAAATATCAGCCAGATCTGGTCTACAAGGGAATTTGGGATGTGGAAATGCTTTCTGGCTTCCTGGAGCAGCTTCTGCCCCTTCCTGGGCAGCATCACTGGCTCCAGTGATGCTTAAAGGCAGCGCTGACCTCAAGTTTTGAATTAAGACTTTGTTATGAACAAAACTGAGCTGTCTTTTAATGTCTCCTTTACACAACTGGGGGAAAACACTGGGGTTTCTGCTTGTCCAGAGCCCAGGGACCTTCTGGTCTCTGTCTTCACCAAAAACCTGAGCTCATGCTCTTTCCCAGTGGTGCTGGACCATGACCAATGTCATCTTGTGCTTGGAATGCAGGGCAGCTGCTCCTTGCTAATCTGGGAGCAGAAATCCCCTTCTTCATACAGAAACACCTCCTCTGCCCTGGGTCTGGGTGTGTTTCTCCACCTGGGAATCACCTTTGCTAATGTGAGAGCTATAGCCACAAGGTGACCTATCAGAGGGATTTATTCTCTTGCTGGGATCAAACCCTGGTACCCAGAGGCCCACAGCCTAAGCTGGCCCCTGAGCTGTGGTTCTCCGGGATGCAATGGAGTGAGGCCAGGCATCTCCCATGGTCTTTGCAATCAAGGACCCAGCTGATGAGTGATGCTCTCCTGCTGGGTGTGGGGTAGCAGCTTATTTACTGATACAGCATCACCCGCTGCCCTTATCTCTGTGATGTGTGGGCTCAGGAATCCATGGCATTCCTACACCACTGAAAAGCTCAAGGTACTTTACACATGAAGGAGAAGGCCTGGACCACTGACAACAGCTGGGCTGGGGCATTGGCTCCTAAGGGAAAGGCAGAAGGTTTTATACTTGCACATGAGTGTTTTTGGGGATGTTGAGCCAGGCACAAACTCCAAAGCTGGTGGGATTCCTACTAGGAGCAAGCTGGCCTATGTCTGCCCCAAAAACTTACCATTTCTTTTCATTTCCCCAGAAATGGCTCAACTCAGACATCCAAGTCAGAGGCTTTCCACTGTCACTGAGGCCTACCAGGGGCATCCCAAAGGACAGAGGGATTTGGGGTACGAAGCAGAGCATCCCTCATAGGGAGCCAATGGGATGCTTGCATTTCCTGGCAGAGAAAATGAGTTAAATACACTCAAAAGAAGGGCCAGAGACCCCAATTATGAGGTTTGAAAATGTGGACAGTGTCTTTTTAAGCAGCTTTCTCTGTTCTCCAGCCTTGAGGAGCTCTCAGGGGGTTAGATACAGGCTGAGATGCTGCAGCAGGGGGAAGGGAGCGATGAGAGGAGGGCCTCGCCTTCAGCTTTTGTTGTTCCAAGTTCATTTCCTTGAGGGCAACAAAACAAACACAAGCAAAAGAGCTGGGGAAGGGCAACAGAGAGAAAAAATGAGAGGTTTTGGCTCTGCAGCCAACGACCTCAGTGCTGAAATGAGGCTGCAATGGGGCTTGTTTAGCCCTGGCTGAGAACAGCCGTGCTCCTGTCACTGGTGAGGGCTCTCCATCAGCTGCTGCTGACTGAGCACCGTGGTCCCACATGGGATGCGGGGGGATGTGTAAAAGCCCCAGTTTGCACTGGAGCTGTGAGCACATCAGCATCCAAGCGGAAAACCAAAGTCCCAGGGGGCCGATGGCGCCGGGCAGGAGCAGTCCCTGCATAAGGGATGGGAAACACCCGGATTGGGATCACGGACCCTGCTCTCCTGCTCTGCCAGTTCCCCAGCAGCCTTGAAAACCCCCTTATCACCCTCTAACCTAAACACGTCCCTTTGTACCAGTCTCCCCGTCTCCAGCCTCTGCTGAGTTTTATAAACAACTGCCCAAAGAGGCTGACAAAGACGTTTTCTCTCGCCTTGGGCAGCCCAGGAATGGGGGGTTCCAGCACCCCGGAAATGACGGGGTCATGCCTCCCCTCTCCCTGCACCCACGAGGGCTGGCCTTTGGGTACCATTGGTCCCCAAGTGGGAGCCCAGGGGCGGACAGCTCATGCTGCTGAGGGGGATATAAGGCTGGAGGAGCAGCCCAGGCTCTCTGTGCCAGGGTTTGCTGGAAGAAGGAAGGATGGGATGCAGAAGCAGCTTGATCCTCGCTCTTCTGTGCTGGGCAGCGGGCGAGGTGGCTGCCTACACTCCCTGGGATTTCTCCTGGGCTGACCTGGCGAGCCGGGGGGTGCAGGCAGACCCCCATGCCTGGTCCTGGCTGGAAGACCCCCATTCCCGATCCATCTCCAGCAACCAGCCGGTGGTGGTGCAGTGCCAGGAGGCTCAGCTGGTGGTGACGGTGAACAGGGACCTCTTTGGCACCGGCCGCCTCGTCAACGCGGCGGACCTGACGCTGGGGCCAGCAGCATGCAAGCATTCCTCACTGAACCAGAACTCCGTCATCTTCACCGCCGGCCTCCACGAGTGCGGCAGCGTCGTGCAGGTAAGACCTTCACCTCCCAGCTCCAGGATCCTGCCTGGCAGCTCCTCCAGGATTCTTCTACGGGAGCAGCTCCAGGCTATGGGACCAGGTACAGTGATGCTAGGGGATGCTCTGGGTTCAGGATGCAGAGCACCATCGAGGACTGTCCCCAAGGGAAGGATAAGTGGGTATTTCCCCCAGGCCAAAGCATTTTCCCTACAGCTGGAGACATGCTGATGGTGCAAAGCCTCCCCATCAGACCCACTTTGCTTGTGGTTTTGCCCATTATGAAGTTCAGCTCATTGAGAAAGGAGAAGGATTCCTTCTCCATCACTTTTTCTTCCCTTTCTTTGGCTTTCCCTGGCATTTCCCAGTTGGGGGGTGGTCTCTCTGACAGCTTCCCAATGCTTTTCTGCCCAGATCACGTCAGATTCCCTCATCTACCGCACACTCCTCAACTATGACCCCAGCCCTGCCAGCAACCCCGTCATCATCCGCAGCAACCCCGCCGTCATCCCCATCGAGTGCCACTACCCCAGGTGAGGCCTCCCTGCCCCTGGTACACAGGGGGATCCCTGGGGACCAGCACAGGGCTGTACAATGATGCACAGTTATCCACGCCCAGGAGGGAGAACGTGAGCAGCAACGCCATTCGGCCAACCTGGGCTCCCTTCAGCTCCATGCTGTCAGCAGAGGAGAGGCTGGTGTTCTCCCTGCGCCTCATGAATGGTAGGTGGGAAGCTCAGGGGAGGATCCACCCTTATCCCAGTGTGGGGAAGCTCAGTGATGCAGCACCCCATTGGGGTGAACACCAGTGCTCCTGCTTTTGGGATGAGCCATGGCTCTGGTCCCATGGGACATCCCCTTTGTCACTCTTTGCCTTGCAGAGGACTGGAGTGCTGAGAGACCCTTCACTGGTTTCCAACTGGGTGATGTCCTCAACATCCAAGCGGAGGTGGGCACCGAGAGCCATGTGCCGCTGCGGCTGTTCGTGGACAGCTGTGTGGCTGCCCTGAGCCCCAGCACCGACTCCTCACCCCATTACTCCATCATCGACTTCAATGGGTGAGCCCCAGGGACCCAGCCTGCAGCAACGCTGTGAGGGCGCCCAGCAGGATGCTGACCCCCACCTCCCATCCCACTCCAGGTGCCTGGTTGATGGGAGGTCGGATGACACCAGCTCTGCCTTCATCACCCCCCGGCCCCGTGAGGACATGCTGCGCTTCAGGATCGACGTGTTCAGGTTCGCGGGGGACACCAGGAACCTGGTAAAGCTGCGTGTGTCCCCCACCAGCCCCAAGCCGGTGTCCCCACACTATCAGGTCCCCACCTCTCTCCCTCGCCCTCCCTGCAGATCTACATCACCTGCCACCTGAAGGTGACCCCAGCAGAACAACCCCCGGACCCCCTGAACAAAGCCTGCTCCTTCAACAAAGCCAGAAACACGTGAGTAGGCACCACACCAGGATGAGGGCACAAGGTCCCCTCCAGCATCCCACAGCCCCAGTGTGGCATCACAGACGCAGACCTGGGGCCCAGGAATGCTCCGTGGGTGCTGGTGGGGGCTCTGGTGATGATGCTCTCCCCCTGCTCCAGCTGGGCCCCCGTGGAAGGCACCCGGGACATCTGCAGCTGCTGCGAGACCGGGAACTGCGAGTCCCCGGCGCTGTCCCGCAGGCTCAACCCCCTGGAGCGATGGCCGGGCCGTCGCTTCCGCCGCCACGATGCCAAGGGTGAGGTCCCTATGGGGACAGGGGGGACACCCCGGTGTGTGGGACAAACCCGACTCATCGCCCCTTCCTCCCCAGGGAAGCAGGCTGAAGCTGACGTGGTCATCGGCCCCGTTCTCCTCTCGAGGGTCCCGGATGCTGTGGGGGAACAGCAGGAGGGAGGTCACGGTGAGTTCCCGCTCGCCCCAGCCTCATGGCATAGTCCCGGTGACAACACCTTACAGCCCCCCTTGGTTTTGCAGGTGAAGTGACAGCGATGCCCGGCATAGAGATGTGGCTGATAGGCGTGGTGGCCGGCGTGGGGCTGGCCGCCGCTGTGGGGCTGGCCGGTGTGGGGCTGGCAGTCGCTGTGGGGCGCAGGAGGTGCGCCCGTGTCTCGGCGTGAGCGTAGAGCGAGAGCCAAATAAAGCCATGGAACGACAAACAACGTCTCTCTGCGATCGCACCCTGGGGCCGTGCCAGGACCCCCACATCCCCACCCTGGTGTCAGCCCGCCCTGGGGCTGGTTTTGGAGCGGTCCCACTCATGGGTGACGCTGGGGCAGACCCCGGCTGCCCTCGGCCCCATCCAGCCTTCCCGCGGGATGTGACGCCCCGAGAGTGTGAAGGGGCTGGGCCAGGGGAAGCAGCGGGCTCCGCGGGGCCGGTGCCTGACACCGCCCGGAGGGACCGGACACGATCGTACCGCAGCCCCGGGTCCCGGCCTGGGGGACGTCGTTGGCGGCGGTGAGCGGGGCCTCCCCGCGCGCTCGGCTCTGGAGCTGCAGCACAGACCCCGCCTCCCTCTCAGGCAGGGAGCCGGAGCCAGCAGCCTGCAGCGGCCGCCCCGAGCCCAGGTGTGGGGCACCGAGGAGCCCGCGGGGCTGGACCTAAACCCCAGGGACCCTCCGCCGGCCCCAGTGCCACGGCGGGGTCTCGGTCCCGGCCCCCGGGGGTTGCTCTGTACACATCGCACGTGTGCCAATGTAGCACCACCGCAGCAGCAGCAGCTTCATTACCGCCCGCAGCAACGCCGTGAGCCGAGCCCGGCACCGCAGCCACATCGTCCCGCTCCCGCCACTGCCTCCCCTGCAGCTCCGGCACCGCTTGGGACCCGCTCCCCGGAACCCGCTCGGAGCTGCGCCGGCCCTGCCCCGCATCCGCGGCCCGGGACACCGCCGCTCCCGGCCCGCGGGGAGGCAGCACCGGTACCGGCAGCACCGCCGGGCCCGCGGCCGCAGCTCCGCCAATCACGGCCCGCCCCTTGCGCATCTCCGACCAATCCGGGCCCGCCCTTTCGATCCAGCTCCGCCCCTCCCGGCTCCCCCCCCGCTGCCGCGCAGGCCCTGGCCGCGGCGCCGCCGCTCCTGGGGGCGCGAGTGCTTCGTGCCCCCGCTCCACTGCGGCCCCGCTGCGGGGTCGCCGCCAGCTGAGGCCGTTCCCGGCTCTGGGACTTGAATGGGGCCCAACACGTGCCTCAAGGGCAGCGGGATCGAGACCCCTTCGGCTCCTCGGAGCGGCGGGATCGGGGGCTGGGGGGAAGGGGAGTGTCGGGGTGGATTGAAGGGGCGGGCCGGGATTGAAGGAGCGGACACAGGCGGGCTCCACAGGGCCGTGAATTGTGTTGAGCGGAGACGGGCGGGGCGGGATCGGGTGCAGTGCAGACGGGCGCGCTCTGGCGGGTCTGGGCGGGCTGAAGGCGGTCCCAGACCGGAGTGGCGGTCTCGCGGGCCGGGAGCGGGTGTTGAGCCCCGGGAAGGGCGAGCGGGCTCCCTGCAGCGGGGGCCGCTCCCGGTTCCAGTTCAAGCCCCCAGAGCAGGGAAGTGCCTCAGTAGGCGGCGACCCCGCGCTGCAGGGAACGCTGCCGCCCAGAGCTCTCCGGGACCGGGGCACCCCCACCCCAAGAGCGGCGGCGCCGCGGCTGGGGCCTGCGGGGCGGGTAAGCCGGGAGGGGCGGAGCTGGATCGAAAGGGCGGGCCCGGATTGGTCGGAGATGCGCAAGGGGCGGGCCGTGATTGGCGGAGCTGCGGCCGCGGGCCCGGCGGTGCTGCCGGTACCGGTGCTGCCTCCCCGCGGGCCGGGAGCGGCGGTGTCCCGGGCCGCGGATGCGGGGCAGGGCCGGCGCAGCTCCGAGCGGGTCCCGGGGAGCGGGTCCCAAGCGGTGCCGGAGCTGCAGGGGAGGCAGTGGCGGGAGCGGGACGATGTGGCTGCGGTGCCGGGCTCGGCTCACGGCGTTGCTGCGGGCGGTAATGAAGCTGCTGCTGCTGCGGTGGTGCTACATTGGCACACGTGCGATGTGTACAGAGCAACCCCCGGGGGCCGGGACCGAGACCCCGCCGTGGCACTGGGGCCGGCGGAGGGTCCCTGGGGTTTAGGTCCAGCCCCGCGGGCTCCTCGGCGCCCCACACCTGGGCTCGGGGCGGCCGCTGCAGGCTGCTGGCTACGCCTCCGGGTCTGGAAGGTTGAAGTCCCCAGAGCCGAGGGCCGCCAATGAGGCCCTCTAGGCCTTCCGGGCCACGGCCGTCACTGGTCCCTCGCTGCTGGGAATGCGGGCAAGTGATGGGGGGACAGAAGATGGGGATACAGGGGTTCGAGGGGCAGGAGGAAGCAGAGGGGGGATAAGAGGGCGGGGGCAGGAGTTTATGTCAGGGCAGTGGCTCCCAAAGGATAACGGATGTCATCCAAGAAGGTGACCATGGCTCCCACCCCAGCCAGGGCAGTGAGGAGCGCTTTGGGTATATTGGGGAGCACATCCTTCCCACCCCCCTCATCCGATGTGCCCTTTGCTCCCCAGCACCCAGGGTTAAATAAAGGCCCCTGTCAGGAAGGCTACAGCTTTCCCTTGGGACACATCTTAGGAGGGTTCCCCAACCCTTTTGTGTTGCAGGCATCTGTTGGTGGGCCACTGTGCCCTCAGTTAAACGCCAAGCTCTCAAAAGCAACGTGTTTTAATGAGTTCTGGTTTTAAAGCTTGTGAAAATAATAAAAATAATAATAATCATAAAAAACACCCCATGATTTCCAGTCATCTCAAGGACTCTGTCCTTGTTTCCAAACAGACAGAGCAAGCCCTGCATTAAGGTAACAGGATTCCCAGCACCTTTGGTCCCAGAAGTAACCAGAGCATCCCTGCCTGGGCAGCACCTCCAAATCCAGGCCGTCTCCTCCCCTCCCAAGGAGGTGGCATCACCGGAGACACCCCCCCCCCCCCCAAGTAAAAAGATGCCAAAGGGGTTAAAGACTACAGAGCTTTCTATTGCTAATATGCGATTTACATCCTTTATACAGCATTTATGGGCCCCTGCCTTTATTCCAGCATTGGTTTCCCTTAGGAAATGGGATAAAACCCAAAAGATTAAGGAAAAGTTAAGTATAAAAAACTATTTCAAAGACTCATTCTTGCTTCCCCTCCTTTTAACGTGAAGAAATGGGGGAGTTCTCTTTTTCTGGGGGGGGTCTCGAGGAGCTGCTGATGGTCTCTGGTGGGACAGAGGAGCCAGCTCAAGCACTGTGTTGAGAGGGGAACAGAGGTGGGGACAGGTGAGTCCCTCTGGCCCTGCTCCCATCAAGATCTGAAAGGAGACAGAAAGGAAAGATAAGAAAAATAATCCCAGAATTTGGGAATGCATTTAGGAAAACACTTTAAAATGCTATTTTAAAGGCAGAAGGGGGGGTAGGGTGGTGTATCTTAAAAGTCATCTTCCTTCTTCCCTGGAATAACCAGGAAATTCAATATAAAAACCCCCCTTTGGGAGTGAGACACCAACCCCCTGTTCCCCCACTTGCCAAATCCAGTTTCTTTTTGATGCCAAAGGAGACAAACTGGATAAAAGGGAGGAAAAAGGGGTCTGAGCTCTATATCTGGGGGGTTTTGATGGCTTAGAGAACAGAAAAGGACAGATGGAGAGAGGACAAAGGGGCATCTCCTTACTGGGAAATCTTGCAGTTTGTCGTGGAGACATAGCGCCCGGTGTAGTGGATGTTGCACCTCACCACGTTGTTGGTGAAGTCCGACTCCAGGACAATGTATTTGGGGTTCACTTGAACCTAAAAACAGGGGAAAGGGAAAGAAAAACACTGTAAAAATTAGCAAGAGTGGGGATGAGAAGCACCTAAACCCACGTGAAAGGGATGACACCAAAATAGGTGTATGTGGTCCCAAACCCGAGCATAGAATCATGGAATCAACCAGGCTGTAAAAGGCCTTTAAGCTCATCAAGTCCAACTGTTCCCCAGCACTGCCAAGGCCACCACTAACCCATGGCACTGAGGGCCTCGTCTCCATGGTGTGTGAACACTTGCAGGGATGGTGACTCCAGCACTGCCCTGGGCAGCCTGTTCCACTGCCTGGGCACCCCTTGGTTGATAAGATCCCAAGGTGAGCCCAAATTGGTATTCTTTGCCCCTAAAAGCCTCCCCCCAACAACCCCATCCACCTTTAGGACGTAATTCCCCGGCTGCACATCTGTTATATCAATCCACTGGCAGTCGATGTCAGCGTTGTAGGTGTCGTAGCACCCTGGGCTCAAGCCCTGTAGGGACAAAAGGAGGTTCAGGGTGTGCGGGGGGGATGACACCCCAAGGAGCTCTTTGAGCATCCCCCCAGTGAACCTGGGTGTGGGCTGTGCAGGCATAACGCTTCAGGTTGCCAAAGTCACAGGTAGTGTCCTCCAGGCAGAAGCTGGCCTTGTGGCCTTCAGCCACCTTCCTCCCAGTGGTGGCATCCAGCAGGTCGTAGTGGCTGAACTCATCCATGCTGTGGTAGTGCCTGGGGAGGGAAAAGAAGGGAGATACAGTCACTGTGAAACCACCACCCCCCCAAATAGCACCATCCCCTCCCTCCCCAGATGTGATTTTGAGAGGTCACCATCAACCCTGGCTCCACACCAGCCTTTCAGCTTCCTCCCTGGGGACATTTGGGAACAGAGTGCCCAGAGAAGCTGTGGCTGCCCCATCCGTGGCAGTGTTCAAGGGCAGGTTGGACAGGGCTTGGAGCAAGCTGCTGTAGTGGAAGGTGTCCCTGCCCCTGGCAGGGGTTGGAACTGGATGAGCTTTAAGGTCGCTTCAACCCAAACCATCCTATGATTCCATGATTCTATTAATTGCAGGAGCTTGTTGGCTTTAGGGATAAAGAAGTGAATTAGGTGACACCCCCACCCCAGAGAACTTAAGGCAAAGCCACAGAAGGGGGAAAATGCCCTTTTTGAAGCCTCCAAACTGGGATGGGCAGGAGGGGCCTGGGGACACTCACTGGTGGCAGCTGTGCCATTCCCAGCTGTGCCGGGGCCGGCTGGGCAGGAAGTCGGCCGTGCCCTGGTTCTTCACACGCTGGGGAAACCTCAGGAGCACCCGCACATCGTAGTCGGTGGTTTCAGGGGTGTAGGCGGTGCTGGGGACACAGCAGGGTCAGTGCCTCTGTCCCGGGGAACAGGAGACCCCCAGTGCCCCTGGGGAGGAAAACCGCCGGCGTTTCCTCCATGGAAAAGGGAATCAGGGAAGAAGAAGGGGAGGAGAGAAGGTCCCTGCCCTGCCGCACCCACCAGACACCTCCCTTTGGCCTGGCTTTGCTCTGTCTCTGTGCTTTGCATCAAGCTTCCCTTAGCTCTTTGCTTCCCCCTTCCCTTTTTCCTTCTTCTCTCCTTTACCCTCCTCTCCTTCACCCTCCTCTCCTTCATCCTTTGTCCCCTTTCCTTCCCCTTTCTTATTTCCTTTTCTTTCCCCTTTCCTTCTTTGTCTGCCTCCCTATTCCTCTTCCTGTTCCTTTTCCCTATTCTTCTCTTCCTTTTCCTTTCCCCTTCCCTTTCCTTTCTTTCCCTTTCCTTTCCCCTTCTCTTTCCTTATACCTTTTCTTTCCCCTTCCCTCCTCTGTATCCTTCCCTTCCCTTTTCCCTTCCCTTTCCTTTCTCTTTCCCTTTCCTTTCCTCTTCTTTCCTCATATATTTTCTTTCCCCTTCCCTCCTCTCTATCCTTCCCTTCCCTTTTCCTTTCCTCTTCCTCTTCCCTTTTTTTTCCTTCTCTCCTCCATCCTTCCCCTTTAGCCTCCTTCCCCTTCCCTTCCCTTCCCCCTTTCCTGTTCCCCATCCTTCCCTTTCCCCATCCCTTCTCTCCTCCATCCTTTTCCTTCATCCTTCTTCGCTTTCCCCTTCCTTTTCCCTGTCCTTCCCTTCCTTCTCCTCTCCTCCATCCTTCATCCCCCATCCTCCTCCCAATCAACACATCCCCCAAGCACCCCCACATCCTTCCTCTCCAGCTCCCCCCTTACCCCAACTCCCTGCTCCGTCTCCCCATGTCCCGGCTCTGTCCCCCTGGCCCCACGGCTGCTCCTACCTGGCCAGACACTTCTCCTCGGCAGCGCAGCGCAGTGAGTACAGGTGAGCTCGCTGCACGTAGGTGGACGCTTGCACATAGTTGGGATCTGGCACCAAGTCGGGGAGACCTGCAGGAGGATGGGGACAGCCCTTGGGGATGCAGCAGCCCCCTCTGGAAGCAGCCAGCCATGTCCTCGGGTGGACATTTTGCCCGGGCCGCCCCCATGCTGTTTCAATTCCAAGCTGCAGGTCCTCCCTTCCCCTCTTCTCCCCCTGGCTCCCGCTGGCAAGTGCCAATCCTTCCTTTTCCTGCAGACGGATTGCTCAACCCGGCCTCCTGGAAGAGATTCCACCTGGCCCTGGCTGCCCTGCAAAGGGTTATTGGGGTCCCCCCGGGTGCCCCAGCTCCCACCCCTATGGCAACACGGACAGGGGGTGACATGACACACACCCCCACCCCCGGAAATGTGGGGTCCCCGTTTCCTGCCCTCTTTCCTGGGTTTCACCCCAAAACCCAAAGGGCTGAAAGTGGGAGCTCTGCTAACCCCAGCCCCCCCCCTTCCGCTCCCACACCATTATCCTTCCTCTCCTGTAATTCCCAAAGGAACCTCCCAGAGTGAGCTGCTGACACACAGCCACAGGGATAGGTGGGGGCTGCCTCACTTTCCAAAAGCATTACAGAGCCCAACAACTCCCTTTCACACCCTCAAAGGCTCCTTCACAGCCTCCAACCTGGAAAGCAGCTGGAATCAGCCCCTCAAGAAGGACCAGGGCGGAGGAAGAGGGTGGGGATGCTCCCACGCACTCCGGGCCTCAGTTTCCCTCCTCACAGCCCTCTGCAAAGCCAAGCCCTGCTCCATAGCAACCTCTGTTTAGCAGGAGCATCCCTCCTTCCTGCAAGCTTGCCAGCCTGTCCCATCCTCATTCCTGCTCTAATCTCCATTCCCATCCTTGTCCTCATTCTCATCCCTTTCTGCATCCCCATGTTCATCCTAATCCTCATCCTCACCCCTCATCCCCACCCCTATCCTCATCCTCACCCCTCATCCCCTGCTCCATCTCCATCCTCATCCCTGTCCGCATCCTCACCCATCTTCATCCCCATCGTCATGGTCATCCCCATCCTAGCCCTCATCCTCATCCTCTTCTGCCTCCCCATCCTCATCCCTTCACCATCCCCATCCCTATCTTCATCCCCATCCCCAACATCATCCTCACTCCTCATTCCATCCCCATTCTCATCCTCACCCCTGTTCTCATCTCCACCCTCATCCCCTTCTTCATCCCCATCTCCATCCTCACCCCTCATCATCTTCCACATCCCCATCCCTGTCCATGTCCCCATCCCCTTGCAGGGGACCAGGGGACTCCAACCACACCAGCTCCTCAGTTTACACCTGGCCAGCTTCCCTTTCCCGCTTTCTTTTCCCTTTTCCTCCCCTTTTCTCCCTCTTTTTCCACGGGCTAAAAGAACAATGCCTCCTTGTTTCTTGGCCTGCCTTCCCTCGAGGGATCACGTCACTCCATTGGAGCTCATTTCCTGCCCTACTTGCCTGGTCATTGCTGCTGATGTAATACCCGGGGGGGGCTTCACACACCAGGGGGAAACTGGGAGAGCTTGGAAAATCTTCCCCCCATCCTTAAAACCATGAATCCTAACAAAAGTGATGGGAAAGAGCCCTGGCCCCATCCCGCTTGCGGGAGGAACATTTGCCATTGTTTACAAACCAGCTTTTCCTCCCCGCTGGTGTTTAGAGTAAGTTCTTGGACGCTCCAGAGAGAAACCCGACTCCTTTCCCAATGGGAAGCTGGAGTTTCCCCCACCGTGGAGCTCGCCATGCATGGCCCCGTTGTTATTGTAGGGTCTCACGCCTGGTTTTCACCTCAGTGAAGGGTCAAACCACTTTGGCAGGACCTGGCCTCAGCACCCTGTAAATGTCTGTTTGTCACAACAAGAGCACCAAAGCGTCCCCATCCTAAGGCTTTTTGCTGAGCCAGCACTTTGGCATCTCCTGCCCCCCAGGTCACCTCCGCAATGGGACAACCACAGCAGGAAGGCGTTTGGTTTTCCTCCTCCGGCCCTCAGCTGCCCCCGGGAGCTGCCAGAGGAGATTTCCTTCCCATTCCCCATGGAAAGTGCAATAATAAAGCGAGGCAGGCCTGCTCCCCGATGCTGTTTGTGCAGGTGTGCTGGGCTCAGCCCAGAAATCCCAGCTCCAGCAGTTTTCCAAGAGAGCGGCTGCTTTCCTCCTTGTGCCTGGCAGGGCTGCCTCCCTGCCCTGGGGATGGAGGGAACACCAAAGGGGTAGCCGTGAGCAGTAGGGATGGGGAGGTGGGGGCACACCGAGTGACTGATGTGCACCCCTTCATCCCATCCCCACAGCATCCCTCCTCCAGCACTTCCTGACACCCCTCTTCATTCCATCTCATCTCATCTCATCTCATCTCATCTCATCTCATCTCATCTCATCTCATCTCATCTCATCTCATCTCATCTCATCTCATCTCATCTCATCATCTCATCTCATCTCATCCCATCCCATCCCATCCCATCCCATCCCATCCCATCCCATCCCATCCCTGCAGCATCCCTCCTCCAGCACCTCCTGACACCGCTCTTATCCCATCCCATCCTGTCCCCACTGAATCTCCTCAGGATCCGCAGTGGTTGTTAAATGCCTGAAGATAGCAGGAAACCCCAACCCAAGCCCATTCCCAAGCTCACAAAAAGGAGACTTTCCCAGACACATTGCCCCCTCCTGGCCCAGGTGCCTCATCCACTGGCAGCAGCACCTTCAGGTGCCACCACGACTCAAGCTTAGTGGGTACCAAAATCCCCATCACCCCATGGGATTTCCCAAAACCTTCCCATTCAAGAACCAACCTCGGCTGACCTATTTGCGTGAGGGCAGGTGGGAAACCTGCTGGAGAGAGGGGAAAGCAGAGGACAGGGGTCCAGGGTGGGGTGAGGAAGCCCCTGGAGATGTCTCCTGGGGGTCAGTTGAGAACAGGAAGCACGAGTGGGAACTGGCACCTTGGCTGAACCCCACAAGGAGGGGTGGGCTACCTGCCCCCATGGCTTAGATGCCACATGGGCTTTGCCTTCATCAGCCAAGGCCGCCTTTGCATGAGATGATTCTGCCCCTGAGCAAGACCTGGGTGACACTGGGGTTCCTCTGCAGCGGTCATGAGCATGACACAAGAAGACTTTTGGCATCCCCACCCCGTTGCAAAAGCCTGGTCTGATGCATTTATCCCCCTCCTTTGACCAAGCCATGTGAAATGCTACTCTCCCACCCCCACCATGACCTGACCATGATTTCCTTCATCCTTCTCCATCCCTCTTCCATTTCCCCTTCCCTTTTCCCTGTCCTTCCTTCCTTTTCCTTCCTTCTCCTCTTCCAAGATGTCTTCATGGTCTGGTTTGGATGGAGGAACCCAACATGCTCCCACCAGCCCAAATACCCCCCCTCACAAAAGCCGGTGGGATCTAATTGCTTAATTAACCCCCCAGGTGCCCCAGCGAGAGGCCGGGAATGCCGCACATTCCTGGCGGAGCCGGCTGGGATTAGGAGGCTCTCAAAGACCTTAAGGCGCATAATTACCATCTGATTTGGCTTTATAAAGTGTTTTGCCCAATTAAGGAGCCTGCCTGAAGTGTGGCCCTGCGGTGGAGGGGTGCTGGTGGCCCCCAAGGAGGTGACAATGTTTGGCTGCACAGAGCAGCAGGTGACCTAAGGGAGAGGCCAGGCAATGGGGTGGTCCCAGGGACTCACCTCCTTGGGCTGCTCGGATGCTCTTTATTCCCTTATGAAGAAGGAGGCTCGGGGCTCCCATTGAAGGCCAACAATGAGGGTTGTCCACCCCAAAACCCTGGGCAGAGCAACAGCGCCATCACCTCCTGGCCCAGCTTCCAGGGATCCTTGAAGGACACAGCCTTTGCCAACAGGAAGATGCTAAGCTTGGCAGGCATCTTCCCATTTCCCTCTGTCACCTCTAGTCATCTGCAGGGCAGCAATGCCCAGAGACACGGGACTGCCAGCATCCCTCATCCCTGCATCCGTTGCCCCTGCATCCCTCATACTCACATCCCTCACCCCCACATCCCTCACCCTCTAGGAACAGCTGCTCCCAGCGGTGCGGGCAGAGATTCAGAGATCCAAAGGAAGATCCTCTCTGCACAAACCCTGATCCCAAGCTCTTTTCCCACACGGCTGCCGCGGGGCCAGCCGGACCTTGCGCTGACCCGGCTGCTCTCGCTGTGTTTGCTCACTCGCACGCAATGGGGCAGGGCTGGGACAAACGCTTCCCCTCGAGAATGGGGTTTTCTCAGAAAGCAGGGATGGGGCTGGATGGGTCATGGGGTCAGACGGGTCAGAGGCTCCAGCTGAGATGGGTTTCCCAAGGGACAGGCAGGAACAGATTCCCCAGGCTGCTGCTCCTCACGCCCTCCAGCTTTGCTTCCAATTCCACCATAGAGGAAAAAACACCCTGGGCAAGGCTCAGCCAAAAGCCACATGATTTCATCAGGATCAGGGTCAGTAGGACATGAAATGATGGTGTCCCTGCTGTGACCTTGGTCCCTTGCTGCAGCCCAATGCATCCATAGGGACAATCAGCTCCAGGCAAGCAGCATGGACCCACCTGGGAAGTGAGCATGCACAGTATGACCCAGGACACACTATCCTACTCCAGGAGCATGGTGCTCCCCCAACACCTGTCATCCAGCCACCCCACAGATACAGGATGACCTGGGACGTGGCATATGGCCCCCCAGGAGGCAGTATGGCCTGAGACACAGGATGGCCTGGACACGGGATGGCCTGGGACACAGCACAGACCCACCCCACAACCAGTGTCTCCCCCAGCCCACAGCGCAGACCCACCCCATGAAGATGGGATGACCTGGAACACAGCACAGACCCACCCCAAGCCCCACCAGGACTTGCTTGTTCGCACCCCGTCCCTTTCCTCCCTGGGTTTTCACCACCTCAAACGTCATTCCCAAAATATGTAGAATCCCCAACAGTCCCACATTGGGCCCTGAGCCACATTTGTCCCCATAGACAGCATCCTTGGAGAGCAGCTGGCCCCACCCGTAGATGCAGAAGGCTCTGCCCTCAGGAGTACCTTCTCCCTCAGATGCCCCAGAGCATCATACCACCCCAAGGAGCTGCCACCCACCTCAGGGCCCCCCTAAACTCACCCCGTCCACCATGGCTGGGCCTGTAGACGCTTCCCACGCTGACCCGGGCTTGGCTATCCGGGACGGCTTGTGGTATCTCAGGGTTCCTGGCAGGCAGGTAGGGCTCGGGCCGAGGAACCCCGTAAGGCTCCAGCGCCCGGAATGGCGGCTGCGGCTCATAGGGTGGGTACTGCCCCCCGTACCCCGTCCCAGCGGGAGCCTGGAGGTTATCCGCCGATGCGATGCCGTGCCCGACGGGTGGCTGATTGCCGTAGGAGTCCGGGCTGCCCTGCTCCGGCGAGCCGCCCACATCATGGTACAGGCTATGGGAATACCGGCGGTCCAGCCCATCGACCGGCTGCGGGGCGGGAGGCACGTATGGGCGTTCGGCCGCCGGGTAGTACCCCTGGGCTCTATAGGGGCTCTGCTCCTCCCCGTAGTCCTCGTAGCGTTGCCGGGGTTGGAAGGGGTACACCACACTGGCCCCCGCCGCCGCCGAAGCTACGGCTGCCCCTCCGGTGCCAGTGCTGCGGTAATAGGTGTACGCCTCGTCGTACACCCGGGGGGCCTCGTAGGGCTCGTACTGGGGGGCGAAGGGAAACTGGGGGTACGCGGGCTGCCCGGCGGAGGCGAAGGAGAAGGAGGAGGATGAGGATGAGGAGGAAGCTTGGCGGGAGCGGCCAGCAGGCCGGACCCTCTGCGAAGCGGTGCTGTCGCCCACCGGTCCCTCACGCCAATTGTCGGGCACCTGCCCGAAGCCGAAGGGGTGCCGCGTCTGCCCCCGAACCGTCTCGGAGCCCGGGCGCGGCGGCACGGCCGGTGCCTGCCTCCGAACGCTGCCCGCTCCGCCGGTCACCGCTCCCGCCAGCAGCAGCCGGTTCCCCCCGGGTCTCTCTTGCCCCGCCGGTACGTACTCGGCGCCGCTGTTCAGCAGGCTGTAAACGCGGCCGTTGTTCTCCCACTGGATCAGCTGCCTCCACGGCTGCCCGCCGCCCGCCTGCTGCTGTCCGGCCGCCAGCAGGCACAGCCCGCAGCCCAGCGCTGCCCACAGCCCCCACGCTCCCCGCCGGGCCATCACGGGAGCGCCTTCCCCCCGCAGCGCCGCCGCCAGCCCCGGCCCAGCGGCTCCGGGCCCGGCGCAGCGGCCGCGCTACCGGCGGGGGAGCGGCGGGGACCGGGGACGGGGAAGCGGCGCTGCCGGGTCCTAGGAACCGCCTCCGGCACCGATCCTGCCCTCGGGAGCCGGGAGGAAGCGCTGCAGGGTGCCGGCCCCGGGGTACGAGGCTTCCGCTCCGGATCAAACCCCGGAATTTGGGGTTGTTTTACACGGTTTTTTTAAACCCTGGAATGATACACGCCTTCAAACATTTGTGGGGAAAACGGCCGGTTTTGGTCCTAGGAACCGCCTCCGGCACGGATCCTGCCCTCCAGGGGCCGGGAGGAAGGGCGGCGAGGTGCTGGCTGCACGCAAAATGCATCCATTCGGGACAAACCCCTGACTTATTTGGCTTTTTCACTTTGTTTAAGCCTGGCACAGCGCGCACCATCAGGATTTGGGTCGAATTCGGCTGGTTTTGGTCTTATACAACGGCCTCGAAATAGGGGTCGGGCCTGTGGAAAGCCCTGGTGGGGCAACGCGATGCAATTCTGACCACTTGCAAGGACCCCATTTCCCCCTAAAGGGACCCAATTCGCACTGGTGACTGTCCCACGCAGAGGCCTGATACCAGGGTGAGGGCCTGGGCGTGCACCTTCACTCCCTCACAGAAGCTTTCAATAGGTTTCAAAGGGGAAACTGCCCCCAAAATGGAGTTTTCCCTCAGAACTTGTCTCTTTGTGAGAATATGTTGTTTTGGTTTGTTTTCCCTTGATATTATCTCCTAAATGAGGCCGGATCCTGCACAAAAGAGTTTCAACAAGGAATAAAACCAGAGGACGGTTGGCAACTCAGGCCTGGGAATTCTAAACAGAAAGGGGGGACGTGAGGAGTGAACCCGGGCGGTCCCCCATCCTGCTGCCAGCTGGATCCAGCCCATGCAAACCATCAGCACACCGGAACCATCACTCCTCAGCATCATCGCATGAAGGGCCTGTGCAAACACAGCGGCAGGGCTACGTCACCTCATCCTCCCCACGGACCCCCCTGGATCCCCCCACACCTTTTACAGCCCCACACACCAGAGGGACACATCCACAGGGGGGTATTTCAGGGCAGAAATGAAGCTTTGACAAAGCATTCCAAGGATCCCTCCATCCTTCCCTCCATCTTCCACCATGGGCAGACAGAGGCAGCCCTCAAAAGCTGGAGTGGACACCACAACCCAGTCACCCCCCTGCCCATGGAGCTGCCCTTGTTCTGCCCATCACTTCCCTGTTGCTTTAAATCCTAGCCGTAGGGACGTGTGTTTTCCACGTGTAGATTTTTCCTTTTCCCCTTTCCCCCCCCTTCTGCACTTTCATTCCCAGCCCTGAAGCTGGGGATGGAGCCAGGGGCCAATGCCAGCTTCGGCACGGGGGATCCCAGCACCAGTCCTTACCAGAGGGCCTGATTCCCCCCCGGAGGACCCCCCAATTCCCTGTATCCCCCAATACTTCTTTGCTTTTCCTTGCTCCCGCCCGTGCTCCTCCCTTCTCCCCGCAGGGACTGGAAATACCAGAGTTGATGTAATAGCAGCACAGAGCACTGGCCAGGAAGGAAAGCCTGGCCTAACCTCCTCCTTCCACATCCCCACCGCCCCACGGCCGCCCATCCTCAGTGGGGATGGGGACACGGGGGGGCTGGCAGTGGGTTGCTCCCTTCTGCATCACCCCAGCCCTGCACGCAGACAGGATTTGGGGATAGAGAGAGATTTGGTGTGGTGCAAGGGGGGGACATGCTGCAGAGATGGGATTACCCCACACTGACTGGGTACAGAAGGGGTGATGGGGGTTCCCTGTAGGTTTGGGTCGAGGGTGACGGGCCCGTGTGGCTCCACACCCCACCCTGCTCCCCATGTGGCCACAAGATGCCACCGGGATGCAGTGGCCGAGGGGACAGGCTGGGAGCCCCATAACCCTTAATGAGGAAGTTCGATGACACGCAGGGTCCCACGGGGGTTCAGCATCCCCAAAGGGGATGCAGGAAGGGGGCAGCCAGAGGGCGTCTGCCCCAAAGGGGGACCCTGGGCCACCAAAGCGTGACACGAGTGGCCGAGTCCCGCTGTACTGGGGGGTCCCACTCCCACTAGATGGTGCCAGCAGCCCACGCTGCAGTGCCGCCGCTCCCGAGGTGACAGCGGCGGGGACAGCAGCAGTTTCTCCACCCCAGCCCCACAGAAACCCCTTCAGAGGTGGGGTGCGAGAAGGGGGCACGGGGCTGCACCCCCTGAACCATTCCCCTCCCCTTTCTATTTAGATGGGGAGGGATGCAGGTGCCCATATCCAGCACCAGAACTGAGGCTGCTGGGGGATGGCTCCCCAAAAGAAGCCTCAGTGCTTGGGAAACAGGGGCAGGCAGCCCCCAGCACAGCTCCAGTGCTTCCATCCCTTCCCACACTTCAAGCTGACCCCTCAACCTGCCCATTCTGCTTTTCCTTTACAGAAATACTTCCCGAAGTGTTGAATTTACTTCATTCCTAAGTAAATGAATTACTCAGTAACTTAATTACCCACAGAGTAATGTTCTGGTACTGTTATTTGGGGTAACCACTCATGTGAGTAATTGAGTGTCACCTTACTGAATTAATGGGGGCACATAGTCACTGTAGGGCACAGTGGCACAAAAGCTCCTCTGCCTCCACCCATGTCCAACGCACCCAAAAGCTCATCACCAGCATTTTCCTGCCTCCTTTCTAATATGGATTTACCAGGAATGACTTCATTTTCCAAGACACCCAGGTGAGGAGAAAAAGGGAATTTAACTGGACTTAAATCTCTGCTTTCTTGCCCTAAAACAGGTTGGTTTGAGGAATGCCAGGCTTCCCACAAGCAATTTTTAACAGTTTTGGGCAGAAATCCCCCTCTTTTCTCCAGTTCTCACCATCCTAAAGACAGCCAAGCCCCAGGAGCAAACCAGCATCCCCCATCTCTTTGACCCTTGTGCTATGGGGACAAGCAGATGGGACCAAGCCAGTGACAGAGGACAAGGAGAGCCACATCTCCCTGCCACAGCCAGTCTTCTGCTACTCCTTTCCCCCCAGAATCAGCCAAACTTAGAGCTGCAACAGCCCCACTGGAGCAATTCCATGGGGAAACCTCTGGGATGGAGCAGGGAGGTCCTATCCTTGCCCAGAAACCGTCTTGCACCACTGCTGCAGAGGAATCATCTCCTTTCCCCAGGATCCAATGGCTCTGCTCTCCCCAGACCCCAAAACAAAGGAAAAAGGGGGAAAACATGAAGAATAATCAAGATTAAAAGGAAATCATCAAAATGACTCCTTGCTGCATCCCTCTGAAAAAGCTGCATCATGCTCTGAGTGTGCCTGGTCCTTCAGGATGGACTGCAGTGGAGCTGGGATGTCTCCTGCTCCATCCTTTCACCCCTGTGCCTGGGTGGGAAACTGAGGCACGAGGGATGCTCCTGCTGGGATCTGAGCAAATCCCACCCAGCAGTTTGGCATCTGCAGGAGGAGGAGGAGGCAGGCATGGGAGCATCATCCTCCTCCACACACCTCATCCCAGCTCCGCTGCTGGAGCTGGTAAGAGCTTTCAGCAGGGGAATGTGTTTGAAACCCCATTTATCCACCAGCCTCCATGGAAGGCTCTTTATTACTTCCCTCTCTGCATCTCCATCAAATACTCAGCAGCCAGGAGGAAAGAAGCCCTGAACTTCTCTGCTAACAGCTACAGAGGTCAGCTGCTGTGAGTGATGCCTTCAAAACCCTCAGGTCAAGCATCCACTGCTTCATGTTAAGCGTGGGGTGATTCCCAAGCCAGGGAAAGGTGTATTTGTCATCCCAGCCAGCAAACCTGCCACAAAGTCCCTCCAAGCTTTGTATTCGCAGTATCCAAATAAGAGAAGGAAGAGCATGAAGTGATGTTATATATGCAGCAGTATGTAGTAAAGGGATTTTTTGGATCATCTCATCTCTAAAAGTCTTTTTCCTCCAGGAATTTGTCTGGTATCCTGCTGGAAGGGGTGAAAGAAATATTATCTGGGGTTATAAAGCTGAAACTGAAAGTGAGGTGGTTCCCCTCCTCCTTCCTCTCCAACCTGGGCAACACCACAAATAACGCAAAATGCCAGAGCAATTCCATGGAGAAACCTCTGGGATGGAGCAAGGAGGTTCCTACCCCACATTTGACCCATAGATGGCTGGGAAGGGTCTGCGAGGGATGCTGGTCCCCATCCTGCTTTATGGTGGTCCTTCTCCAATGTGGTGCTCCCCTAACTTGCTTTATGGCTCCCTGGTTCATTTCTGAGCACTCGCAGTACTCCTTGCTTTCCACACTGACATTCCTCTACCACATTTAGCAATCAAAGGTGATTTTCTTCTCCCTCCATGTTCTTGATGGGGCTCATAATTGCTTCCGATTGGCATCCCCACTTGCGTCTCCCTCATCAGAGATGTCAGCAGAGTTCTTCAGGAACCTCACCTCTGTGGTTTTTATAGCCAAGCACAGCTTGGGATGCCAATCCAAGGGGTTTCTTCTCTCCAGTGATGTCCCCAGCAGATGCTGTCCCTCAGCATCCAGCCCACAGGGGCATCCACAGGCAAGATGAAGCTTCATCCAGATTCCAGCCTCCTGGTCCCAATCCATGCTGAGCATCCCATCTGTAGTGGCATGGTTTTACCCAATGGACAAATACAGCTTCTCAGATAGGTTTTGGTGTTCAAATTAGCCTTCGGGGTAGGACCAGGCATCAGGGAGGACATTAAAGGTGACCAGGAGAAGCATCGTTTCAATCTGCGTGGCTGCCTGCTCCCAGCACACGTGCGGAAGCAGCAGAAGTTTCTCTTAGCTCTTGTCAATGGAATGAAGTTGTCATCACCCTAATCTCAGCTGTTCTGCATGAGGAATGTTCCCTCCCTTATCTCCCCAAAACTCCTGCCTCGGGTTTCCAGCCCATTTGAATTGCTTTAATGCTTTGCAGCCCAGCCTGGCTCTCTGCTAAGCTGGGAAAATCCATCACATTCCTCAGGGTGAGAGTGAAGTCCATGGAGCTTTTCACCTTCCCAAAGGGCATCATCCTCTGATCTCCTGAGCCTGCTCACTGTGACAGTCTGCAGGGGCAAGGCAGCCCTTGCTGGGGGACAAGGCTCTCCCCAGACAGGAAAGATGGGGTGGACATCACCAGGGATATCACTGGGCTCCTTCACTTCCAGCCTTCCCCTGCTATTGCTGTTGCAGAGGGTTGGATACAGGGCAGGAGAGATCTTCACCCATCAGCCCCAGGGAGAGATGTGCTCTGCACGAGGTATGAAGAGGCTCAGGAACATCCATCAGCTTCCTTCAGAAAGCTGGGGAAGTGGCTTTCCATCATAGAATCATAGAATAGTCAGGGTTGGAAAGGACCTTAAGATCATGCAGTTCCAACCCCCCTGCCATGGGCAGGGACACCTCACACTAAACCATGCCATCCAAGGCTCTGTCCAGCCTGGCCTTGAACACCGCCAGGGATGGAGCATTCACAACTTCCCAGGGCAACCCATTCCAATGCCTCACCACCCTCACAGTAAAGAACTTCTTCCTCATATCCAATCTAATCTTCATCTTCCCACCTGGAGTCATCCAAGCACCCAAACAGTTCCCACCACTCCCCTTCATTCCCTGCCACTGAAGCTTTCAACGTGGCAGCACACAGGGACCAAATAGCCCCAGCAGCACCCAGCTGAAGGCCGGATAACACCCTAAAATAACACAAACCCACTATTCCGATAAGGAAGTTAATATTTATTGGATATTATTAAGTCTTCATGTAAGCATCAGGGGTTTCCCTGTGCAGAGAGGGTGACCCAAGGTGGCTCAGCTGTCCCAGCATCAGCAGATGGCAGCCTCAGCAGCCTTAAAGCCACCCACCACTGTCTCACCCATCACTTTGCAGCATCAGTCAGGGGGCTCAGCATTTCCTTGGGGGGGGCTCTGAGGTCCCAGCACCCCCCTGGATGTCCCACCCCAGCACAGATGCTGGGTACCCTGCGGGCTTTGCTCATGGATGGCAGGAGATGGAATTAATTAGGGAGGCAGAGTGGATAATAACATGTTTTTTAAAGCATGTTGTTTGCAGCAGACTTCTCTGGAGTGGGTTATTTATAGGCTGTGTCTATAACCTAAATAAAGCAGCTGAATTGCACCGTGCTGCTCCGGGGGATGATGCTGGCTGGGGCCCGGGGGGCTCCAGATCTCCCGGCGATGTTCCCCAGGCACCCCCCCCACCCCTCCATAGGTGCAGCAGCATGTTTCAAAGCAAGTCACCAGCTTGAGGACCCTGAGAACCTCCCTCTCAGCAGTAACACCGGGTAAATGGGTGGTTTGATGAGCAGGCCCTCGTTAGGGCACTGCAGCCCCCTGTGCCTGATCAGTCCCATGGGACCCCCGAGGAGGAGGAGGACACGATGCTCACTGTGAGCTGGACCAGCTGCTTCCCCATGGCTTCATCCCAGTGCTGGGCTGCTGCAAACAGGGAGCAGGAGCCAGGGCCACACACACTGAGTGGGGTACAGATGGGGCAAAGCTGTTTCCAGACCGGGGGGGGGCTCAGACACCTCAACCTCAGCTCACCCCAAAGGGAGCCTCACCTGCAGGGATGCTGCAGCCACCTCCTCACACCAGCAGCAATGAATCTCTTCTTTGTGGTCTTCCTCCTCCCCCTTCATCCCCTCTGGCTGCTCTCAGGTGTTAATGCCTCTCCTGGGTTTAACCCATTGCTACCCTCCTGCCTGCAGCTGCCATGTTCTGGGTGGGTTGGGACAGTGGTGGCACTTGTCACCATCAGAGGGTTATCCCCAAACCTTGCCAAGATGATGTGTGCTTGCAATGGGATCCCCCCAAACCCTCATGTAATTCCTCAGATCTTCTCACTGCTGGGGTCATTAGCATCCTCCCCTGTGCCTCAGTTTCCCCACTCACCTCCAAATCACCAGTGGGAAGCTGAGCTGAGGGAAGGGTGGATAAATAAACCCCACCACATCCCCTGTCTTTCCTAGAGCTGCTTTCCAAGGGAAACACCACCCACAGCTGTGACAAATGTCTTTGGCTCACAAGGGGAATAGCGAACACCTAGAGAGCAGTGCCTGCTTGCACTCTGGAGTGGTAGGTGTATAAATACATAGTGAATAAAATGAATAGTTTTGTTTGTTCTGCTCTTATCTAATCTAATAGCTTCTGGGTGAGCAATTACTCCCTTTAACAAGAGCAAATAAGCAGCATTAGTGTAATTGGTTGAGTATTACTCTGCTTTATGCTATATAATGCAGCACTAGCGCTTACTCTCAAAAGAAAGGTTTCTGCTCTGCTCAAGGTTGGAGGGATGCTCAGTGTGGGTTAACCCTGGTTTTACTCACAAAAACCTCAAACCCAGCTCCTTTTTGCCATTCCCAGCAAGGAAAAGGTGGTTTTATTCCCCCCTTAATGTTTGCTGCAGGATGAAATCTCTCCTGGATGAAGGGGTGAGAGGCCTCGCTATGTGTCTGGCTGCATCTCACAGTGATGCTTATCCTCTCTCCCAGCCAAAACAAGGCTGAAAGCTGCCTGGGCAGCCCCAAAACCTCATCCTTGCACATGGATTTTAAAGAGAAGGGAGTTAAAAATGACCTGTCAAGAGAGCAAGAGAAATCAGCCCAACATCTCCGGCCAGCCCGGCTATGTACACAGGTTTAAATAGGCATTAATGCATCCCTTCCTGCTTGACATCATATCTGGGTTAATGTCTTCGCCTGCACACTCCATGATGGACATCACCATTAGGAGTAATTGAAAAAGTGACAAGAACTGTCTGGGGAAAGGGGAAAACCAGAGAGAAATTGGCTTTTGGGTTGGGGCGAGGTGGGAATTCCATCTCAATCTGTTTATGGGCTTTGCTGCGTAGGAGCAAATGGAAGCGGCAGCTCCGGATCCGGGTGTGTGTGGAGAAGGAAGTGGGAAATGGGAGATAAAACCCCGCAGCCACAGCAGTCTGGGGGGTTTTGATGCCCCTTTTCTTCTCCAGTAACCCCAAATCCTTCTCCCCACATCCCTTGGAGCTGCTGCATCTTTGCCCTATGGAGGAGGTGTTCCCTCCAGCCGTTCATTCATGGGAAGCAGAAGTAAAGGTCCAGTTCTTCTCAGTACTTCTGTTCCCCTTTGAAATAGCTCCCAGTCTTTCCAATTGACTTCATTGGTCTTGAGGAAAGGACCTGGAAAGCTGGAGGCCACTTGCCCCAGCTGTGCCTCAGTTTCCCTCCCTGTGGAGAAGAGAAGGCGGAGGAAAATGGGACATGTGGGCAACCTGAGTTGGTTCAGAGGGGAAGGGATGTAGCATCCATCCTATTCCTTCACCCACATCTCCTCTCTGGGTGCTGAGCACCTTTAGCCACTCCATCCCATCTCATCCACCCATTCTATCATCTCATCCCAGGGACCCACTTTGGTGCACAGGGATGGGATGAGCCTGACCATACATGTGTGGTGTTCCCCCTGGAGAGAAGGAATGGGGACAATCGCTGTTTTTGATGTCCCCCATGACAGCCCTGCCCCTTACTAAGGAATGAGCAGCCAGTCAGCTACTCTAGCAGGGAAGCAATTGATGGGGGAACAAAATGAAGGATAAGGAGGAGCTGGGAATGATGGTTTAACCCCATTACAGTGTCTGTCTACAGGAAGAGTGGCCCATCCCAGGTTCTATGCCAAGAGAGGGGTGGTTTGTTAGCAGACAGATTGGTCTGCAAAGGGCAGCAGGGAGTGAACTGGTGCAAACTCATCCCTGGCAGCACCAAATGCAGCCCTGAAGATGCCGAGATTAAGCAGGAGCAGTGCCTGAACCGGGGTATTTTGTCACTGTAGGGAAGGATACGTCTCAGATGCAATGAAACACGATGCTGTGGCTCCTGTCACCTGCAGTGGAGACTCAAAGGAAACCATCATACACCCAAAACCAACAGCACCCCATGAAAAGGCCTTTTCCAGTCCAAACCACTTGCTCCCATTAAACCACTTCACAGGTTTATCTCCCAGCTCGTGCAAGGCTGATTATCAACATGCTCTCATTTATCCTGCAAAGCCACCTCACATCCACCCATGCCATGGCATCTAAACCCAGCCTAGAATAGCATCAACACCAAAGCGGCTCATGCTCATTGACTAACCTTGTTAATCCTACAGAGACAGAGAGAAACCAGCCTTGGAGGTCAGGGAGTTTCTGCTAGAAGGTCAAAGCTGCCTTCATTTTGATAAGAGCAATTTATGCTTTGCTAAACACATGGAGCATCCGATGGAGATGGCTGAAAGAGGTTTGGAACACCCAGGAATTGGCTGCTGTGGTTTGGAGGGCAGCATGTTGTGTCAATGCAGGTCCATCATGGAGCAGATGGATGCAGAAATCACTTTCATCAGGTTAAGAAAAGCAAGCTTTGCAGAGAGAGGGGGATAGCTACATAACAGGTAAAATAGGTAATCCAGAGCAAGAAAATGAGGGTTTAGGTATAGAGCCTGTGTTTCAGCAGCAAACATCCGGCACAGAGATGGGTTGTGAGCATTCCAGACCTGGGATAATGCTTCTACAAGTGGAGAGCTCCCGTTTCGGTGCTGTGGATGCTGAAATGGCCGTGCTGGTGGTGAATACCCCAAAATGTGGCCAACACCTCATTACCTGTGCTGCAGAGCCAGACGTGCTGCAGAGCCAGACGGGTCCTGAGGTTTCCCAGTGCAACTGTCTGCCCCTTCTCCCCCTCCTGGTGGAACCAGAGGCAGCCCATGGAAAAGCAACCTCGGGAGCTGAAGCATCACCCAGGGAAGTGCAATGCCCAAGTGACCCATTCCACTATGCTCCAGCTTGGGATGATATTCCCATGATGGAGCTTCTGCTTGTTCATCCTCACCAGCACCCCAGGGGGAAAATCCCACCCCCAAAACCAAATCCCTCTACACACAATGTGCTTTGAGACAGGTAGGAAAGAGGAGGAGGAGTATGCAAAGCAGCTAGGCTCAGGAAGCACGATCTTGTTGAACAGCTCAGCAGGGACATGATGTAACTAATCCTAACAAAGTCATGAAGGGACAACCCCTTGGTTGGTTTGGGATAAATCAGGAGCTGGCACCTAATGGCATCCTCATGAGGAGGTAGCAGGTACCTCTGTACGGCAAGGGGGTTCCTGGGTACCCAAATCCCCCCCAAATCTGAGATGTGGAGTGGAATGGACATGCCCAGGAATGCACGGTCTGCTCTCCTCTTCCACAATCTCATCTAGGAAAAAAAGGCTGAGAGCTTCCCAGATTTTAGCCAGGGGGTGAAATTACTTGAATAAATGAACACAGGTCCATTTGCTCTGAATTTTTGCAGGAATCAGCTTTTGCCCCTCATTTTGCAGAAGCACCATCACAAACTTAGCCAGTACTGATGTAACTATATTGCTCAGCCTTCACCATCTCCTCTCATTGTCAGTACAAGCAATGAGCTCCCTCTACAAGACAATTTGTGCCCTAAGGAATGCCCCATCCATCTGAAACAGGAAGCACTAAAAATCTCTCCTGTTGCAGCCGAAGAACAATGCTTGGCTTAAAATACATAGGGATAAACATGCTTGGATGTCTCATGAAGATGAAGAGGGATGTCTATGATTCATCATTATGCTCTGCCTTGTCAGATGTCCCAGGCCAACAAAAGAATAACAAAACATCTGCAGCATTGCCAGCTCTTCCTTGCCGGAGCCTGGGAACCACTGCTTTCAGCATTCCAAACAGCCCTGGACTGGGATACTGGGTTTGGGTACCTCTGACATCCCAATTCATTCAGAGCGGGAAGGCTTTCCTCCCCAGAGGCTTTCCCAGCTTTCTTCTCCTCCTCGTCTTACCTCCTAAAGAAAGCATGTCAGGCAGCATTAGCTCATCCTTCCCCTGATCTCTGCCCAGAGAGCATCCCTTGCAAAACAGACCGCTCTGTGTCAGCACAAGTGTCTGGAGTGATAAAAGCCGTTCAGCGGCGGCTGCTCCGTATGGCCAGCCACTGGACGCTACAAAGTGATGAGGACCTTGAACATATCATCAGATGTTCTGCTCCGCCCGCCAGCCTGGCTGAGGATGGATGAATTCCTCAAGTTCGCTGGAGCCTCCTGCTTCTCCTTCTTTAACCCTCATGGAGATTTATGGCCCTTCAGTGGCTTTCATCCTTCTGAGGGCATGACAAAGTCCAACTCTTCTTAGCAGTTTGGGGTCTATTTATCCATTCCCCACATCCTTGGTGCTGGCATGAGCTGCCTGACTACATGGAGATAGAAAAAAGCAAGAGGATTCTGGATGCTGCTGCCCAGCATCACTTAGGACAGGGCACCAGGGTGGGCACAACCAGGGGATTGAGACATGGAGCATCTCTCCAAGAGAAGCAGCTCCCCCTCTGAAGCAGCAATCGCAGTTCAGCTCATCACCGTGCTCTGTTTCAGGAGCAATTTTCCTCCTTAAGCTTGTTCATTTTGTCATGAACTTGTCTGGTGCAGGGGATGATCAGCCCATCCTGCTCTTTGCAATGCTTTTTTCCTTCTTCACTCTGCAATGCATTTCCTCTCCCCACTTTTTTCCCTTATTTTCCCCCTTATTCCTTTTTCCCCTTTTTTCCTTTTCCCACTCCTGCCACTCACCACCAGGATACTGCTCCTGTTCTCCTGCAGAACCTGCTCCCACACCACCACGAGCACTTTGGAACTCCGGCAGGGCTTCCCTCCAGGAAAACCTAGGGGAGCAGATAGAAGGAGGGAATTAAAATCAGGGGAAGCCTGCAGGCAAAATCTCCAGATCCAGATAACCAGACCCTCAAATACAAGGAGTTAAACTCCTGATAAGGTACAGAATAAACAAAGCAGCAACTCAGATTCCTCGATCTTTCTTCTCAGAACAGCCCAAATCCATCCCCTGGGTTATGGCTGAGGTCTTGCAGACCTGGAACGAAGCAAAACATGGGTACCTTTGGGGGGCTCCTACAGGGTTTTTTTTGATGTATTCTTCTAAGATAAAAGGAATTAATGGCTCTGTGACCGCCTGATCCACACGCCTCTGAAACAGTGATCTCCCATCAGCCAGAGGATAATAAGAGCAAACACTTGCCTCACGGGCTTCATCGAGAGCAAAGGAAGAGCCTGTGCAAATATTAATTGAGATAATCAAAGCTACCACAGTGTGGGGCTGGGGGGTGAGCTGCACAGAGAGAGCTTCCTGTAGTCCAGAAGCTGCAGATGGATGAGCTTGGCTGGAGGGATGCAGGATGCTTGGGGGGCCTGAGCAGGGGGATGCAGGATGATCAGGGTGCCTGAGCAGAGGGATGCAGGATGCTCAGGGTACCTGGGCAGAGGGATGTAAGATTCTTGGGGTGCCTGGACAGAGGGATGAAGGATGCTCAAGGTGCTTGGGCAGAGGGATGCAGGATGCCTGGCTTAAGGGATGCAGGGCAGGTAAGAGAGACCAAGGGTGGAATTTTAACACAGACTGAGCTCCCACAGCCTCCAGACATTGTCGAAGGACTTGAACACTCATTAGAAGGAGAAGCAAAAGCAGCAGACCAGCAAGTGAGTAACTTGCTGGTCTTCTCCTTCTGAAAGATGAGAAAAGCAAACCCCAGGGCAAAGACAATGCTGTATGGAAAGGGCAAACAGGAACAGTTGCAAGCCATTGGGATGGGAGCTAAAGGCCAACATGGCCAGAGAAAATCAGGCAGTTAAGCCTGGAGGAGAGGGAATATATTCCACCCAAACAACATGAGCAGGACACGAGAAGGGCTGGCCCACGGCAGGACAGCTCAGGAATGCTCAAGAGCTGCAGCTTCAGCTCCTTCTTCATACAACTTATACAATAAAGGAGATAAATTCAGAAGAGTGGGAGCAAAGGGCTAAGGTCTCACCATGGAGGCTTCTCTGGAGAGCTGAGATGTGTAACCACTGCTCGGTGGCCGTGACCCCTGTCTTCAGCATATTTAGAAGGTTCAGATGACAATCACTGTGCCAGCATTTACCCTCCTTTCCTGCTATCCTCCCCAGATGATGCTACTGGATCCAAGGGGGTGTTTTCTGTCAGATCTGTGGAGGTGCTCAGGAAGCTTGGGACTCACCTGAGCATTGTGCAAAGGCGGGATCCATAAACGCAGCTGAGGTCCTCATCATGATGAAGCTCTTCCCCACAGCCATGTTCATCGCACAGCTACGCCCCTCGGGGACATGGAAAGCAGGAAACAAGGACAGGGAAAGATCCTATGGCCCAGCTTGCCTGTAGCCATAAATCCCCAATAACAGAGGATTCAGCCCCTTTATTGCAGGGATCAGGACTGCCTGGTAAGCTGGGTTAGGGCTATCCAAAATGGATGCTCATGAAGAGGTATGCCTGGTTTGGGTTAAAGGGGAGCTGGAGGCTGTATGTAGCTGTAGAACATCAAGCCAGGAGCAGTTATGGTCTTTCACCACCTGAACTCTTTGATCCAAGGAAGAAGTATCCAGAAATTTACTGTTTTCTGGAGCTAGACTGGAAGAGCCAATGGACCCCATGTTCCCTCTTGATCAGGAGATGGGAGAGTAGGAGCAGCTTACAAAAGCCTTGCTGGTACTCTGCCAAGAGAGAGGATATCCAGACATGCTCATTATAGCAGAGGTGAGATCAGCACTGCTGGATGCCAATGGGAAATTTCTCCCATTGGGGCCACGCAGGACCTGCTGCCTGCTCTCTAGCCTCTGCTTTGCACAGGTAGCTTAGCAGAAGGATCGTCTCCAGATGCTTCTTGTCCGCTATGCTTGGGCCTCATCTCAAGTGGAGTCTATGCAGGCCCAAACCTGGAGGGAGAGACATCCGCCTGTATTGGACACTTGGAGGTTGCTCACACCATTGCATCCTGCACACATAAAGGCCTCTGGGATGAAACTGAATAGGCAGAACAAGCTTAAGACAGGGCAAAGCTGATTTCTTTACCTGCAGGGCTCAAGGGGACTCCAAGGCAGCTCTCCTACCCTGATTTTGGCACAGATTTCTCGCCATCCCTGCTGCCACAAATCTTGCCTACATGCTTGCCTAGGTCTACAAGAAGTTTCAGCATCTTTAGTTTCTAAAGCAGTGATTTTGTAACAGCAAGGCACTTGGGGGGAAAAAACCCCACCCAAACTTTATCTTCTTGCTTCGTCTGGGTTGATTTATGCAGGTTACATTGATTTGTAACATCAATTTTGCAAGATCATTTAATATTCCTTTTGTTGTACAACTTGGAGAAGCCTAAATGGGAACCTGAATATAATAACACTCTTCACTGAAGAAAGCTCCTTTCATCCACAGCAAAAAGGGCCCAAAGGTTCTTTCCCAGCTCCCAGCTTCTCTCTAATGACATCTCTATTTCCTTTCTATATATAATCCCCTCTCTCTGGGTCACTTGCCCCATCGCTGTAAAGCTGATGGCTCCAGGCGATGCTGTAGCAGATGCCAGATCAAGCAGTCAAATGCTGCAGCTCACAGGGAGAACAGAGGGAGGAAAATGCCATCAAGTGGAGCTGCTGTGGGGGTTTTAAGGTGTTCAAAAACATGCGGACATGTGCTGGGGCTGGGCCAGCCAGGAGGTAGCACAAGTGGCTGCGATCCCTCACCCTGTCACTGCCATGGGGCAAAGACACCCATCCCAGTATCTCAGCCAGGTAAAACTCCAGCACTGATAGTCCTGGTCCTGCTGCAGCTGATGGAGGAGGGAGGATTTCATCACAGCCTCTGTCCCCATCCCAGCACATGGTTTTGAAAGCAGTTGAACATCTGCATGGTCTTTAGTGGCACTGACCCCTTCCCTCCTGCAAGGACTGGGTTAGGGACCCGATGAGGCTTGCAGCTAGCTCCATGCACAGCTACAGTGTTAGTTACCCTGCAGACAGCTGGACACTGAAACTCAGGTCACCGTAATCCTGCTGGGGACCCCATGCTGCCATCAGGGAGCTGCAGATGTAGGAGAAGCCCCTGTGCTGTGAACAGGCTCCAGACAGACATAGCTCCAAGTGCTGTGGACCACAAGAATCTCACATCAGGAGCTAGCCCATGAGATATTTCCACACTTCTGACTGCACAGGGGATGCCAGACCCTGGGGATGACAATCTGGCACCTCAGATGCCTCATCTGTACCCCCACTGGAGCCATCATCTGCCCTTGTGGCCCAACGGACCCTTGTGAAAGTGCCAACATCCCAACCCACCCTACTTGGAAAAGCAGTTTCAGGGTTTCCTGCTAAAACAGCCCCTATTTACAAGTTCATATAAAGCCAAACAGCTCAGCAGAAATGCTTCCAGCCTGGATTTGCCCATTCCCAGGTGCCCTGCAGCTGCAGGGCATCAGGAGAAGGAAAGAAGGGCTCATGGGATGCTGCAGGGACACGGACAGCGGCTGCACCCCGTTGCACAGGGAGTGATGCTTAGCACTTCTGCAAGACCAACCCCATGCCCTGTCCCATCTTGGATGACACAACTCCATCTCCAAGGAGACAGGAGCATCCTCTCTCCAGCCTCCCCATCCCCTGGGTCCCATTCACAAGCCAAGGGCCTAAGAGGTCACCCTGCCAAAAAGCACTGCCCAAAGCCAGCCCTAACCTCCCAGATGCTTTCCAGACACTGCCTTTAAGCTTAGACAGGAAAAGTTCTCACTACCAGCCCAGCAAGGGGGAAGCAGACTGTTTTCACAGCTCTCTGCGAGTGTGACAAGGTGTCTGGGTTTGTCTCTGAGCTCTCCCGCCTGCTTCCAGGGGCATGAAAAGCTAGTTTTAGAGGCTGAAAAAAGGAGGGAATAATAAAACAACACAAGTGTTTCAGTGTAAGAATCAATTCTCCCTCACTGGGCAGAGCTGGCTAATCCTGCACTGTAAGAAAAGGAGAATAAGAAGCCAGTGAGTGAGAAATGCCAGCTGAGGATAAGTGCACAGCATCGCTAGGCAAAGGGATGCTGCTTCCTCAAGGACGTATCCATTCTCCTGGGAAAGCACGAAGGAAAAAGTCAACTTTCTTGGGTGGTTTCAAGGCCAGGTTCACAAGCTGCTCTAGTGGAAGGTGTCCCTGCCCATGGCAGGGGGTTGGAACTGGATGAGCTTTAAGGTCTTTTCCAACCCAAACCAGGCTGGGATTCTATGTGGTTTCCCCCTCAGATGGCATCCTGGTGGACCTGATGAGGCTGAGGACCCCCTGAATGCATTCTCTCCACCGCTGAGCCTGCTCACCCTGTTGATGGGCATCCCCTCAGCTCTCTACAAGCAAAAAGCCTGGGTAGCAAAGCCTCCCTGGGCTTCCCACCATCCTGAAGCTCATGAACCACATCAGCAACCTGCTTGGCTTCTACTCACCACTTACGCTGACTCCCTCAGTGGAAAACACAGCCACAAGCCTTCCTGGCTCTGTTTAATTCGAGTCCAAGTCTGCTTTTAGTGGAGGATAAAAGGCAAGTGCAGTGTGGGTTAACATCATTCATTAGAAATGACCAGAGAGGAGGAATTAAGGGGGTGAAAACCAGGACAAGAAACGGGATTGGAATCTGAAATGTCTATGTCCATCAGAAGAAACAGATAATAATGTGACTCCTTGGTCCCAAAGGCAGGTCCTGGAGGAAGGGCCGTGCAAGAACCAGTGCTGCTACCCAGCTCCTTTGGTGTTCCCGGCTCCTCTTTGAGAGAAGGGGTGCAGGGAAATTCACTGCTTTAAACCCAGCACCGAACAGAAGGGAAACAAGAGTGAATTTGTGCTGGTTTCAAACACCCTGTGTATGTACAGTTGGGCTTTGGTCTCTCAAGGAAATCCACTGGGCTGGAAAAAGCATCTGGGGGAGTGTTATGGAGAGGTATGGTGTAGTCTTGCCCAGTTGCATTCCTCTCCAAGTGGAGTAAAAGACAGAGGCAGGGACCACTGCCCAGACCCGGGGAACCCCATGTACCAGCAAGCAGAAGGAGGGTCTGAGTTGAGAGATGATGTGGGATGAGGCACTCGCCATCTCCCAGCTCTGCAGTGATGCTGATGCATCACCCACTCATAAGAGCAGAAGAAGGGAGGGGATCACACGCCTGCAGGGCATAGATGTGCCAATGGATGCTGTGAGGTGGCAGGGACAGGAGGAGTTCACCAAGATATGAGGCCCCACAGTGTTTTCAGCCCACATCTCCTCTCCAACCCAATCCCAGCTCTTTGGCAAGGAGCTAAAGGTGCCCAAGCTGTTTAGCATCTCTTTGGGTTTGCTGGTGACCCATTTACAATGGCTTTGGTAGATCTCAGTCTACATCCCATGTATAATGTGATTACAAGGCTGTGTAATTGCTGCATAATTGTCCTTCTTCCTGAGGCTGGTGCACCCTGGGGTTCCAGCCTCTCAATCTTAATTAAAAAGAATTAATCTTAATCAATCTCAATCATAATTGCAGAGCTGGGGAGGGGGCAGGGGGAGGATCCCTCAGCACACAACCAACCTTTGGGGTGTAAGGGGAACATGAATCCATGTGGGGAAATCAGCCTAAGGAGGTGCCATACCCCATCATTAGGGGTCTAATTGAGGACTCTCTTGAACAGTACTTTAACTCCTCTGTGGCTGATCGTTTGGCAGAGCAAAGCCTCAGGAAGATTCACCTGCTACAGAGCACTTCCAAGCATCCAGGCATCCTCTGTTTTACACAGGGCAGAGCTATTTTCCATCCTCCAGCTGCTGGGAGGCAGGAGCACATCAGCCTTTTGTTGTCCCTGAATCAAAGGGAGTGATGCTGCCTCTCGTTTTTCTCAGTAAAGTGAGCCACAGGAGATTGGGATCCCCAACTCTCCCCTTATCCATCCACTCACAGCCCTTCTGGTTGCAGAAATGCACTAACTCATAGGGCCAGGGCAGTGGGATAAGAACCAGCTCCAGCCTGGAAAGCAAGAAGCCAAGTTAATGATGGGGCAGAGCTAATAATGCCCTGCCAGGATCCGGTTGCAATGCTGCTGCAACCCAGGGAGCACAAGGATGAGGACAAGGGGCTTTCCGAGAGAGGGGTTTTCCAAGGCAGGGATCTGGAAAGAGCTGCTGAAGGGATGCTAGCGGTGAAGGAAGGATTGTGCAGATGCCTGCTGAGCATGAGCTGCCTCATGTGGAGAGCCTGCTCCTCAGCATGAAGTCTGTGCCTTGGCCTCATACGTCCTGAAGTGGTGGATCAGACACACAGATGATGGAGGGGTGCTCGAATGAAAAAACAGGGAGAAAACAAAGAGGAACTGTGGTAAGAGGGGCAAATATGAAAGAAAAACAACCAGAAAGGCAGATAGGTGTAGTTATAATCATAGAATCATAGAGTGGTTTGGGTTGGAAAGGACCTTAAAGCTCATCCAGTTCTAACCCCCTGCCATGGGCAGGGACACCTTCCACTGGAGCAGGTGGCTCCAAGCCACATCCAACCTGGCCTTGAACACTGCCAGGAATGGGGCAGCCGCAGCTTCTCTGGGCACCCTGTGCCAGCACCTCAGCACCCACACAGCAAACAACTTCTTCCTTAGATCTAACCTGAACTTCCCCTTTTTCAGTGTGAACCGATCACCCCTTGCCCTATCACTACAGTCCCTGATGAAGAGTCCCTCTCCAGCATCCTTGTAGCCCTCTTCAGACACTGGAAACTGCTATGAGTTAGGAAGAGGCTGTTCCGCTCCCCCAAGTGCAGAGCTTGCACACAGTGGGAGCTTGCAGATCCTGCCTGATTTGGCTGGAGGCACCTCTAAGTCCATCCATCTGCCCTCATTATTGCAAAGGAACCACCAGTCACCTGAGATACACAGCTGCTAACAGCCAGGGTGCACGAGAGAGATGCTCAGGTAAGAAACACTCCAGGGAAGGTTTGCCCTCAGTCCCCTCCTGTATCCTCCCATCTACGACCAGGATTGTTGCCCCATCAGCCCTGATACATTTAGAGAAAAGCCACCCAGAGAGCAGGGGTTGCATTTGGACAGCTAAAACAGTGTTAGATGGAAAGAAAGAAGAGAGGTTTAGCTACAACAAAAAGCTCTTTCAGAGTTCTTTTGTTGAGGAGTAACTGGGCCAGATCTCATCTCCTGTATTAACTACTTGGTCTTCACTTCTGTCTGAGACTGATAAGGATCTGACCTACTCGGTGGCCAGGGAAACCTAAGCAGGTTATAGAAGGGCTAAGAAAGAGTGAAATGAGGGGGAAGAGAGAAAAGGGTGCTCCCAAGAAGCTTTGGAGAGGGCTGACAGAGGAGGAGCACTCTCCTAATCACATCCTCAGAAGCCTCACCACTTACAGATGAATTTTTAATGACAAAAATAACACTTTTTTCCCAGTTATTTAACATAGAAAGAAGCTCTGGAGACTGCCACAGCATCCCCCAGTATTACTGCATCTGGGCATCTCCAGACTACACAGACAGGTGAACTAGAGCCTTTTCCAGACAGGTCCTGACCGTGGGAGGTGAGACCAGAAGTTAATTCAGTCTCACATAGACTAAGAAAATGCTTTTTAAAGCAGAGGCAGGGAGATGGGAGCCCACAGGGGTCAAGTGGTGATGACACCCCTGGGAGGAGAATTGCTCGGGGCCCCACTTTGTGGAGTTTTGTATTTAACATAGAATACCTCAGCTCCCCAGGGCTCTGGAAGCAACGAGCAAGCCTTGCCTAGCACAGGGCTGTAGGGAGGCAGATGGTGCCACAGACTGAGAGCAGCCAGTGGCCCCAAACGCCTCCTCCACCATCCAGCCCCCAGGGCAGACTGCATCTCCAACCTACGTCATCTCCTGGTAAGGAGTGGAGATGAGCATTTAGCACCATGGAACACGACTTCTACCTCCCTCCAGACTGCCCTCGTGGTCTAACCTCCCTCTCTGAACTGTTGCTTTACCCAGAGGACAGGGTACCACAGATGAGGTCTCAGCATTGCAATTCAGCTTCTTTCCAAGCCCTCGGAGCAAGGTCTGCCAGGAGCCAGAGGAGGAGGTAATCTCTCAAGAGCCATATGCCATGGAAAGCTTCACTCACCCCTGGAGATAAAGCAAGAAGTGAGTGTAGATATAAAGTCCAAAAAGAAGGAGGGAAATTCTAAAGCTCTATCTTCGAGATGAGAGGGAATCAACCCACATTATTTCCAAGCAGTTGGACCCATCGCCACTGTGTCCTCCCCGGGACGCTGCAGCTCTGTGCTAACTCAATGAAGCCAAATGATGGGTTGTGCAAACCAGTCCTGTCTCTTCTCATCTGATGTCTTCTGGTACTCTCCTTGTGAAGAAGAGCAATTGTTCTCTGCTGCTCAGGTTTTTATAGACCTCTGTCATCAACCCCATCTATCATCTCTTCCCTATGCTGAGGAGGGAGGGGCTGTTTGATCTTTCCTTGTACCCAAGCCTTGCACCCCCCTGATCTCCCTCAACACCCCTCTACATTGTTGCCTGGGGAGCTCCAGTTCTCAGCACAGCATTTAGGAGCCACAAGACGCACATGAGAAAGGTGCAAGCACCCTGCCATGCTTTCCTGAAACCTCTCAGAGTGAAAATGCAGCTATTTCCCCCTTTAACTATCCCCCATCCTCCCAAAGACCCCCGATCTGGAAGCCTGATGTCCCAGAACTGTGTGTCTGCAATCACTGGGCAACTGTTGACAGCTCTGCCTGGCAAGTTCAGCTCAGCTGTTGCACCATCCTGTCTTCTGGTTCACCATGAAAGATTATGGGGGGGGGGGAGAAGGAACATAAATGGGAGTTTCTAAGGAACACCCAAGGAACTTTTGTCTCCTGCTTGAAAGGGTCAAAGTTGGACCCCCAGAAAGGAGCAGGGGAAGGAGGGGAGTTCTTTGACACAACCAAGACCTCACTGAGCAAGATGGTCTTAATTGAAATTAAAGGCAGGGATACTCCGTGAGGCAGAAAAAGGTGTTGGGATGGAGGAGCCCCTTTGGGCAGCAAACCCACCATCATCCAAACAGCTGTTTAGCTTCTCTGACAGCATCTTCCAGTGACACATTCTTCTTTAATGGATTGAGGGCTTCAAATTCTCTCTCCCTGTCCCCAGTTTTGTTCTTAAAAACTGTTCCATCGAAAAGATCTATGAAAGGCTCTGTTCCCAACTGACAAGCCATCAGTTTATATGCCCAGGAACATTCGCAAAGACTTATTAATGGAAAACTGCTGAAGGGAGCAAGTCTGTACGCCTCAGCTACACAAACATGTCTCCATTATCATTTAATGCTCTCCAGCTTGGCAAAACAGCACATTCTTGCTCCTCATCCCATCCTCTCCCTACCTCAGTGCTCAGGACTGACTCATTCCCCAACAGCGAGAGCAGGTGGGTCTGGCAGAGAGGGACAAGACAGCACACGGAGGGCCACCTCCCTGAGAGGGTGAAGCTGGATGCAAAACCCACCCCAGCGCTCCGGTTGCAACAGGGAGCAACATCTAGGAGATGCCTTATGTTGGGAAGCTGCACCTCCAGTGTGGACCACGGGTGCTTTAGACTGCATGGAAGGAGAGCAGCTCTCACCACAATGATGTGGATACGGGGAATGGCAGAGTCACATCTCCTGGGCATCAAAGGAGCAAGCAAGTTTGAGATGGAGCAAGGTGAAACTATCTCCAGTGCATGCTGACAGCTTGGTCTCTGCTCAGATCCCAGAAAACATATGGATGGTCTGGGTAGAGAAGGAAGGTTGGAGGCATGCAGAGCCAGAAGTTCCCCCTACACCCAGGGGCTGCTGCAAGACATCCTGCAACCCAAGCACAAGGCTATGGGGTAAGTCTACGGGGTAAGTCTATGGAGTAAGCCTGCTGAGCTAGCCACAAGTTGCTCCCTTGCTCTGGCAGTTCCACAAACCTGGGGAGGGTCCTTCCACTCTTCCCAAGGACTTGCTACCAGGGAAAAGCCACCTTCTCCAACCTTGGTTTCACTCAAGCTGGAAAAAATAGAGGAACGAAACAAAAGTGTCTTTCCCAACCCATATCAGCTAAGAAGTGTAAGTGATTGCATTCATGTATGCGAGCCCTGGGTGATGTTTTACTCCTGGCACGCTGAGAAGCAAAGCATGACCTTGGCTCCTTGAAGTTAAAGATTAATCAGCGCACGCCCACAAAGCTCATCAAACCAGGCAAGGAGCAGAGCCGAGACGAATGGACAATAAAGGCATCACTCTTTCCTCTTCCCAACACAAGTGTAAATAAATGTAGTGTTTCCAGCCAGGCAATGACATATCAAATGTGGCCCATCCAAGATAATTGTTGTGCTTTTTCTGGCTTGAGCTTTCCAACCTTGGGGTTTTCTGCCTGGAAGAAAAGCCCTGCTCTTCTGGTCAATCGCTCTGGCTGTGCAGCTTGTGTTTAGCTTGACAAGAAGACAAACCAATAAAAGTCTTGAAATGGAAGACTAAAGACATTAAGCATGAGAAGACTTTCTTTGTGCTGAGGGATGGAAAAACCTGGGGCTCTGAAGTCAGAATGGCTGAGACCATGGAGATTGGCAAAGCAGCACACCCTGGAGAGGGTCAGCAGGGAGCTGTTGGTGCTTCCAGCCCTGACCATGATCTTACGTTGAGCTCCCTCTGCAGACCAGTGTCACCAGGGAAACCTCATCCTCACACCTCCATCAGTCCCACTTGCTGCAGGCTCTGGGTTTCTGCATCATCCATGACCATTTCCTACCCGGTCCGAATGCCCCCATACCCACCTCTGAGTTCTGGAGTGATGAGGCAGCAGGGACCGAGAGTTCTGCTCTTATCCTTGTTCAGCCTTGCAATGCTGCTGGCACTGAGCATCTCCATCTCCAAGGATGGAGCCACAGACCTCTCCTGCCATCAAGAGAGATGCTTTTATAGGCAGGTGAGAGCTCTGCTGTAGGCAGACAGTGCCCAAGGTGGTGCTCAAATCCATTTTTAAGCTTGTAGAGAGGTTATATACACTGACAGCAATGCCAAGCCTCGCTCTTCCCCTGAAGCCAGGAGGAAAAGGCCATCCGCGCTAGCCAAAGGCATTCCCCAAGCACCCACAAATCCGTCTCATGTAACAGCCTCAGGTATTGATTACCTGAGGTGGCCAAATGAAGCAGCTGCTGGGAATTCCCACCGAGATTGACGGACACCACTTTGCGGCACATGGATTTTTGTGAGCACACAAAGGATGTCATTTTTGGTATCGTTCCATTTGTTCATACTATTCCTGCCTTTTATAGGGTCAATAAATTTTTTAGAAAGCACTTTTATTGAGCCATTTCCTAATGAACAACCCCAGCAATTGGCTTCTTGAAAGGAGTCAAGGTAATACTGGAACTTTATGTCCATGCAGTAAAAAGCAAAATAATGTTGTTATCTCCTCAAAGTTCACAGGTCCTCACCGGCATGGAAATGCTTTGGAATAAAGGCGCTACAAATGTGTTAACTTGAGTCACTTAATGCTGCACACCAGCACCTTCTACAGGGCCCAGGCATGGATTTCAGTGGGAAATATCCCTCTATATAAGGTCAGCTCAGTGTTTGCTGCAAGATTCCACATCTATTGGGAAAGGTTTCCTTTGGACAAGTTGAATGTTGTGTTGGGGTATCCCAACCTGGAGGTCATAACAGGGAGATGGGACCAATGCTGGATCTCACCTAGAAGAAGCAAGAGGACCTGGAGAAGGAGGGCCAGGTTTCACAAGGACCAAAAGAAGACATGCAAAATACGGTCAGACATAGCAATCATGGATCAAAACCAGCAGGAGGGAATGGAAAAGGGGACTCAGAGATCCAGACAGCCTTCCAATTGCATTGCCTCACCTTGCAGCATTGCCGATAGACAGCCCATCTGGCTCTCTCCCCGGCAGCAGGGATGGAAGAAGATGTTTCAGTCCAGAAAAGCAGCCAGGGACTGGGAATAGACAAGAACAAGCCCTCAGCTTGGTTTATGAGCTCAAAAATAGCCACCCCCCACAATTAAATCATTGGCAGGTTATTCACCGACATTGTCAGCCCTGCACAAGCTCCTCATTTGGAGGCTTCAGTCATTGGAAATCAGGTTTATTCAGGGTGAGCTGGAAAATTACAGGGGGCAAGGAGACAAATCACACTGAGATCACCTATCCTGCTGTTTGCTCGGGGAGAATTACATTGGTTTAAATTCAGACATGAGGTTATACCCAGGATATATTTCCTAGATAAATAAGCCACTAGCCTTTTCTGCTTGTAACCAGGCAACATGCAGACATGTGGGTGTAGGACGCCAGTGAATGTTTATATTGGGTATTATAACCTTTGTTTACTGTTGGACTGGCCCTATTCCCTCATTCTGAAGAAGAAAGGAAGGGTTATTGCCAAGCTGAGCAGATATGGACTCCTGCCTTATAGCTGAGCCCCACATGAATAAAAAGCAGAGGCGTTAAATCTCCATTCTCCCCAAGCATCTGATCAAGGGACCCTGCTGCAGCTCCTGGTGTGGGGAGCAGCTCTTTAAACATTAACCATGCTAAAATCAGCAGCAAGTGAGATGCAAAACTAAAGAAAACCACCTGGAGCAGCTTGATTTTCAGCCTTTAGGGACAAAGAGCCATTAAACTTTCATGTCCACCCTTCACCTCCTCCTTGCCTAGCTCTGATCCTATTTAGCAAACACTCATTCCCAAGGACCAGAACCTGCTGTAGGCGAGGTAGGGAAGATAAATAAGGCACCAATACTTTATGGGGTGCTGAAACTTAAGATCCTAACAAAAAGGTGGTTTCTTGGGGTTAGTCTTTTCAGAGTGGCAGCCTTTCTGTGCCAGATCTTCCTTCTACCAGACCTACAAGACTGCCAGGGATTAAAGGGACATCAGTGATGATAATAGAAAGGTAACTACTGTGGGCATATATACACATAGAATCATAGAATAGTTAGTGTTGGAAAGGACCTTAAGTTCATCTAATTCCAACCCCCCTGCCATGGGCAGGGACACCTCCCACTAAACCATGCCACCCAAGGCTCTGTCCAACCTGGCCTTGAACACTGCCAGGGATGGAGCATTCACAACTTCCCCGGGCAACCCATTCCAGGGCCTCACCACCCTTACAGTATAGAATTTCTTCCTTATATCCAATCTAAACTTCTCTTGTTTAAGTTTGAACCTGTTACATATATATATAACATATAAATCCAAATTAAAATATATAGAGATACAAAAATATATATAATTTGTAAATATATATAACATACTTCTATTTTAGTGAAGTTTTCTCAGAAGGATCTCATGGTAACAATTAAAAATACATTTCTTGGTAAGCTGTACTTCAATAATACAAAACACACCAAGGAAAACAAAACAGAAATACCCAGAATGGTTCAAATGAAGATCCTGTACTTTTTTTCTCCCCCACTGCTTGTGTTCTTCAGAAGCTGTCCCAAATTCCCCATTTCGCCCAGGTTTCCAACACAGGGCAGCAGATTTGGGCTTTCCCTTCAGTGGAGTAAAAGCCAAACACGATGAACAGATGGGTTTTTGGGAAGTTTCCATCAATCAGCAGTGTGAGCAAATCACCCACATTAAAAAAATACCACCCCCCCCAAACCATGTTTTCTGGCTCTCCTCCCTGCTACACACCCCATTGATGCATGGGAGCCATGGGCAAGGCTGCAAGTGAACCTTACTAGGTTGAAGGTGTGCATTCCCCTTTGGGCGCCATCCTGCACTTTGCAGGTTTCTTGCCATGGGTGCTGGGTACAGGAGACCCCACCACCACCACCTTGTTAAGGGCTTAAATGACCTTGGTTTTGCTGTACATGCCTCTTTTGGGATGTCTTTCTCCACTCCAGGAAAAACCATATCCCAAACAAGCAGCTCCACCGCCAAACCATCCAGCAAAATGTGTTCCCAGATGCAGTGGTGGCTTTATGGTAAACAAGGTGCCATTGGCCTCTGGCACAGCCCGATCCCCAGGTCCCAGCATCCAGTAGGATGCTCTCCCCATCACTGCAGGGGCGACACCCACGTTCTATGGCAGGTACCAGCTCCCCCATCCCCAAACAGCATCGCTGCAAAGCCTAGATCTTGGCCCATACGGAGATATGCCCGTACACCAAAGTAGATGCCATGGCCTGACAGTGGCACCTCCACTGCTCCTCCTGCCCCAGATGAGCCACCAAGGAGCATTCACCAGCAGTCTCCAGTTGCTGACACCCCACTATGGCATCCATGCATAAATCTATAGGTAGGGTTCTATATTGAAGCACTACAGTGAAGTCCCTGGGCTGCCCAGCTAGTGGGGACCGTGTGTACCAGCTCACTCATGCTTGTTCTCTTTCCTGCTCTGTGCCCTAGTGACACCACACTGGGATGATCACAGCATCTGGCTCCACACTGGACATTGCTGTCACACATGACCCTTGGTTGATTTGTGCAGTGTAGCAAACCCATAAACACAGAGCAAAAAACAAGGAGATGCTGATGGCACCAGAGGTCAAACCAGGGGAGATTTCAGCATCTCAAGGTTGGATGGGTATGGCTGTTGATGGCCTCTAAGGATGATATCCTTAAACCAGAAGATCCTCATGAACACCAATCAAGCATCTTTGTCTGCTGATGGGGCAAACCTGCAACCCAGCTACCCAGGGGGGACATTTGGAGGACGGATGGGACAGGCCCATGCTCAGAGGCTCTCCTGCAGCCTGCCTGCAGGCTGGGAGCAGTTAAGGTGGAGATCATGTACCTGATACATCTGTACCAGCTTTAAAGGGTTTTATTTCTTACCACCTCGACTCAAAATTTTAGTGCAATTCTTCGCCTGCTGTTTATCCACTTTCAATACGTTTGGCCTGCTTGTGCAGAGACCTTTCTGGGACACTTTCCAACCTTCTGTCTCTGTTTATCTTGCACCCTTGATAGGGAAAGGGAAAAGAAACCACATCCCAACCTCCAGGCAGGCAATCTGGTCCCTTTGCTGCACGTTGCATCTTCATTCTCATTCTTGCTGACCTGTTCTTGTCTTTATTCCACCACAACCCCCCTTCTCCCTTTGGCTGCTCTAATAAAAACTGGGTTTAGGAGGCTGAGGGAAGAGATGGGTCTGTTTGGATGGAGCCCTGAAAGCCACTCTACCTGTCTTTGGTCCGTTTAACAGAAGGGCTTAATTTCTGCAACCTCCCAAACCCAATTAATATCAGGCTAGAAACTGCCTCATGTGCATGTTTGTAAAACAATCAGTCACATTCCCTATAGGATGGCTTTGCTCTCAGACAACGATGCAAACCAGGGTGGTGATGCAGGGAGAGAAACTCCTTTCTGTTCGGACCATTTTCCTCCTCCTCTATTGTTTCTGACAGTCCAGAGATCAAACTTCTTCCAGTTCTTTCAAATTCCAAGCATTTTTTTGGATGCCAAAATGGGTTTGTTGAAAGAAGTTGATGTTTCCTTTCAAAGCGTTCAAGAAAGAGCAAAGAAAAGCTTTTTTTCTTGGTTTTTCTGCAAAAAGAAATACCAAAATAATGGACTTTGATGAGCACAATCTGCTCTGCTCCTGCCTCTTTCCATCCCAGGGATGCAGCCCACCAGGCCAAGGACCTTTAGGACCCCCAAAACCCTGGGAAGGGAGTGGGGTAGCAGACCCCAACCCACAGTGGAGGATCCTGGGTTGTTTGCCCTCCTTCAAAGGCTGTTTTCCATCCAATAGCCCTGCAGAGAGGTGCAGAACCAAAGGTCCGAGGCTGACTGCAAAGGGATGGAGCCCTGTACCGGGCAGCAAGGGTCTTGTTGGGGACCTGCTCCGTAAGGGGAGATCCCATTTTGGGACTGGGGTTGGGATTTATAAATGAGCCCCCAAAATAAGAAGAATCTTATTTAGTTCTTGAATAGAAGCCTTCAAAAGCACAGCTCACAGGGTGGGTGCCCCCCAACCTGGGGGCTGCAGTAATGCTTAAGGGGTCACACAGTGTAGGGTGGAGCTCTCACACCACCAGCTCCTTCACCTCTGCCCAGGGAATTGCCCCATACTGGGCATTGGGAGCCCTGTTCCCACTCTACACCAGTGCTTCACTGGGCACAGAGCTAAACCCTCTGGCTGGCACAGCAGAGAAGAGCAGAAGTGAAAAAGCAACTCAAAGAGTGCAGAAAGGGATAAATAGCATCAAAGGGGCAAAAATAACATCACCCAGGCCAACAACTATGGGGGACAGGGAGGATTTCCATCCTCAATGCGCCCCTTGGGAACACCGGAGGCACAGCGAGATGGGGCACCTCCATCTCTGGAGTAACTCACAGCATCACCCCAGTGTGAAGCAGCAGCTCACAGTGAAGCCTCCATTGACCAAGCAAGCCCCCAGCAACCTGCCACCCCAGAGACCAACACCTCCAGCTTATCACCTCCTTCCTCATAAGCACCTCCCTCTCTCCCCCCCTTGTTATCTCATGTGTTAGAGTAATGCAGCTGAGCTCGAAGCAATTGGGAGGGCCCTTGGGTGGCAAAACGGGCTCAGAGACAAGAAGTTTCAATGCTCAGGGCTAAATTGTAGGGTTCAGAGTGAGCAACTTGTGGTCATCACTAAAGAAAAGGGGTGTCAAATCCCCTAATCAGGCATGTCTCTTCCTTTAGGACTGCTGGAAGGGATGTTATATCCTGTAGGAAATTCCAAAAGTGCATTTCATTTTGGTAAGTAACAAGGTTCCACTGTGCTAACATTTGAACAGTGTAATGCAACATCTAATGCGAAGCCTCCACATAGTGAGACAGCAGGAAAGTCCAGATGAAGTGAAAGCAATAACATCTCAAGGAAACATTTTGACTATCAGAATGAAAGGAGATTGAAAAGATCCATTTTGGCACTTCTGCAAGAATGGGATTTTTTTTATTATTATTAATACACTCCTAGGAATTTTCCAGTTCAATCAAACTGCACATTCTGCAAGAAAACTCCTGTAAAAGCAATGGCACAAAGTTTCCCTTTGGGAGCTTCCCTCAATATGCCTGAGGATCAGGGATAGTTTTTCCTGCAGGGAGCACTGGTACATCCAGCCTGGCACAGCCCTTGCAATGATAAGGGATTCATTGATTGGTCCCATTCCCAGCTTCAGGGCTCCTCATCCACACCAGGCACACAGCACTGGAGAAGGAAAAGCAAGTAAGGGACTGTATGTCCCAAGAGCCCCCTCAAAAATAGGGAGGAAAGGCAGATTTTTGAGAAGAAACCCGCAATTTTCCAGGTGCGAAGAGGGCAGAGGAAACCTCAGACTGTGCTGAGGCTCCATGGCTCCCTTTTGTCCATCTGTCCATCTTCAGCCTCATCAGGTCTGTTGTAGCAGTGAGAAGCCCTCCCCACGGGCAAACAGGGAGGAAAGAAACACATCCATCAAAATGCATCTGGCCATGGGTGATGTGGTACCAGCTCATTAAGATGCCCCCCAACTGGTGGCACTCCACGCAGTTCCCACTGCTCCAGCGTGCCACAGGCTCCAAGGGCATGGAAAGAAGGAAGGTGTGGAGGAGGAAGAAATCCCTGATGTATGTATTAAGGATCATTTTGGTCACAGCAGAAGATTGCTGGCAGCTCCAGCTCCAGCATGTGAGCAGCTGCCATGTGGCCTCCAACCCTCCCCTGCTGGAAGCCAGCCTGGAAATGAGCTGGCTCCATTACCAAGGTCCTACCCGAAGGATGGGAGGAGATTTGTTCCTTGAAATCAAAGCCAGCGACTATCCCACCTGATTTTGCACAGGGAAATCAATGCACAGAGGGTGTCCCCAGAGGGGGGGAGAGCTCTGCAGAGCTTTCTTGGGCCTGCACAGGCATTCCCTAGGGCAGGAGAGTCCTCTGACAGGGTGAGGAGATGCTGGAGGAATGGAGGAAAAGGCAGGATGTCTAATGCAATTGTACCAGCCTGGAAACACAGAGGAAACATCATCTGGTGCACGGTCCCTGCAAACAAGCACGGCAATAAGAGCTGAAGTGGGAGAGGACCATCTTTCCCATCCCCACCATCTGTCCTGTCTGGCCTCCTGCTGTGCACCACCAGAGTGCACAGTCAGAGCCCAAGTGATGCCCAAACACTTCCTGATGCTTGAAGGCATCGCACTCAAAGCCGAGTGTCCTGGATGGCTGCAAAGGTGCTGTGCAAAAGGTCAAGCTAGAGATGCTGGTGTCTGGTTTGTGCCCAGGAGAGGGAAGGGTTGGGATACACATGCCTGGGTTGATCCTCTGGTCCCATGGGCATTAGGTACAACCCCACAGCTGGCGGCATCACCCTCCTGCTCCATCCCCAGCACATGCCAACACCAGCAGCAGTAACGTGGCATGCTGCCATCACCCGGCCAGTGCTGTGTCCCCTTGACCACCAAACTCACCCTCTGCTCCCTGCCAAGTGTGGCCCTCAGGAGGGGGCACCCTGTAGACCCATCCAGCACTGCAGCATCCCCAGAGTCCCAGCAGGGCTGGGTCTGAGCTGATGTCCCAGCCGGGGGTCACAGTGGCCGGTGTCCAGTGGGGTGGATGTCCTGAGCCCATGGCACCATCACTGTCAAGGCAAGTCTCATGCAGATGGGCAGTGAACCATCACGCAGCAGCAGATCTCCATCTTTCAACAGACCAACTCCTAGGGACGACTTGCAAAGAGAAGTTAGTCTATGCTAGAGAATTTGAGCTCTGTCTCTCATGGTAAGACGTGATCAGTCTTCTTCCCTCCTCCTGCCTCCCTCCACCTTGCTAAAATCAAGTGTAGGAGGCACACTGTGCCAGCCCATCCCCAAGGGGGGAGAGGAGTAATTTCCCCTTCTCTGCACGCTTCAAAGGTGCTCATGATCTGAGAGCATCTCTCTCTGGTTCCCTTCCCCTGCAGTTTGTTTCCTTCCCTGGCAGGCTCTGTATTTCCCGCTCCTCCTGCTCTCACCCTCATCCACGTAGCTGGAATTGCTGTGTGCGGATGGCAGCTTGGCTCGGCTCCCAGAGGTTAGGGACCCTCAAGAACTTTACTTTCCCTCCCTGTTTTTGAGCTTCTTCCCTACCTATTAACTCATTCCAGCTCCACCAAGCTGGATGTGCCTAGCTAATGCTTAGACAAGGGGAATCCCTGTCAGGCACCATATAAATGGTGAATCCTTTATGATTTCTCATAGGAGCATGTGGGTTCAAGCTACAGCCTGCACCCATTTGTGCTAGGAGACCACATTCCATTCCCCAAGGTCTAGATAAGCCTCAACACCAAGTAGGTTCATCCCACCCCAAGAAGATGCATTGAAGCTGGAGATCAAACTGAATGTCTCACCAGGGCCCTTTCTACCACATCACAGGAGAACCATTTCAGATCCACCCTGCAGAGGGTATTCAATAAAGAGACAAACTTGGGTGTCCCAAACCCAGAAGAAAATGTGGAGTACGATGCTCCCTGGGGGGAAGTTTGGGCTGAGAACAAGCGATTGCTTCTCAAACTGCTCTCATGCCCCAGAGCACATATTTACTTCAATGTTTGTGCTCCTTTTTGAGACTAAATCAGATGGAAATGGTGAAAAATGCTAGTCCACAATCTGACAGAACTACTTCTCCTTCTTCTGCTGGCAGGGGGATAATGGGTACAGGCACAGCCCAAAAAGGGGACCACCTCGAAACCCAGCACGGGCAGCACATGGGTTTTGAAGCAGAGTGGCCCCCTTGCAGGCACAGGTTTCTGGTAGAGGGATGAAATAGTTGGCAAAAGGTGCATTCCAGCATCAATGGGGCTATTAATAAGCTTGAAGGAAATCAAATCCTTTCCTGGTGGCAGGAGGGGGGCACGTTGGTGTCCTACCACAGTGGAGAAGGCCGATGGGAGAGGAAAACACCCAAAGTAGGACCAGAACAAGGCTAATTCCCCAGCTCTTGCCAATATGTTACAAGCAAACAACTTGTCCCACCACTGTCTCTCATAGCTCCAGACTGTATCAACCTTCAGACCAGGTTAAACCTTGTGTATTTAACTGAGAGGAGTAGGAATTAAAAAGCCAAATAAATCATAGATGCAGATTGATTTGTATGATTTAAATAAAGCCCTCCAAATGGAGGCATTATCCACTGGAAACTCGCAGTGAAAAGCTAGCAATGTTCTCAGAAGCAGAAATATTCTCAGCATGGAGGCAGGACGCCTATTAAAGCCAGTAAAATTAGATGAATGGGGCTCAAAGCTAGTGGTTTTCAATACACCAGTGGAACATCGCAAATTTCAGCTAACGCCATTTGGAATGAGTTCTGCTCCCAAGGTGTTTCAAAGGGTCATTTAGCAGATATTTGATGGATTGGGAGGTGCAGAAGTTACAGCAGATGGTGTTTTAATTTAGCTTGTGGAACCCCAAGAAACAGCATGAAAGGCAGAGGTGAGTTCTGCAAGCAAGCGAGAGGCGGAAAGTCCTATCTGCATATTTAGGAAGTTCAAATGCAGTGGGTATAATTGGCCTCATGTTAGCAGTGGTGTTCTCCAGAATAAACACCAACCAGCTGATGAAACGACCTTCAAAAACTATTTGGACATCGAGACCAAGATGCTTTAAGTCAGCAATCAGCAAGTTGGGCACTGAAGGCTTCTGGAAAGGTGCCCTCCCTTTGCTGCCCAAGCAGGGTTTGGAGATTCAACCGCAGGAAACTCTCTGCCAAGGATGTGTCAGCCTCTTCCCAAGATCTCCTCAACCCTGATGGACACATTGAGCCGTGCTGTGATTGCTGAATCCAAATATGTGTCTTTAGAAGCATTAGGACTAAGAAATGAGTGAGAAATTAAGACAGTCAATGAGAAGATGCTGGAGAAGCCATGTACAATGAGATATGTGCCCATGATACCATGAAGCCATGTACAATGAGACAGGTTCCCATAGAGTGGCCTTCTAGCAGCCCACAAAACACAAATAAGCTGAAGGTCACCGAAGGGCTCTCAGCCGCTTTGAAAGGACTCCATGCCATAATATGTGAGTCTCCCACTCAAGAAGAGCTCTGAAAGTCTAAACTTGAAACTTGCCAGGACCCATTAACCCGCCATGGAGTCACCGAGCCATGTCACCTACCCAAGGGCCCAGGGCTGGAGACAACCACCTCCAACCCATCCAGGCTAGAGGGATGGAGAGGGCATCTCAGCAGGGAGAAGGGTACAAGCCCTGCAGGAGGACTGAAAAGTTCCCCCATGAGCAGCGACACTAAAAGCTGCCCTTCTGCTTTTGCTGCTTACCAAGAAAAGAAGATAAAAAAGGAAGGAAAAGGAAGTATTTACCCTGTTTATAATATCGCTCTAGATCGACATATTAATTATTGATACAACCAGAGACAAAGGCAGTCTCCAAACACCTCCCACTGCATCAAACTCACGTGAGAGGTTTCCATCTATCAAAACCCCTGGAAAGGAACAGCCAAAGAACAAGTCTCCAGGTGGAGGAGAAAGCAAAGGGAGAGGGAAGACCACCGTACCAGGAGAGAAGTCCCACATCCACATCATCTCCAGGAGCAGCAGAGCAAGGAGTTGGCTGGAGGACGTGACCCCTGGACATGACTTTGAGTGAGGGGTGAAATGACCCTCCCATGGTCACATACAAATCAATCTGGTGGGGTGAAGGTGACAACATGAACACAAGCTCCTACTGGCTGCAATGAATCTGCTGTGCAGCGGGCACTCCGGAATGAGGCAGGGAAAGGCTGGCAATGGATTAATAATTCATGCTAAATAGCTGAACCAAAGCCCTTGATGTGAGCATGCAGCCTCCCTCCCTGAGGCGGGCGGGAGGGACAAGCCAGTGACAGTCCTTGAAGAGATACCTGGGCTGGAAAAAGAAGGAAAACTTCCAATGGCAACTGGAAAAACCTCCTAATTTTTCAGCTAGGCAGGCGCTGTGGTGGGGATTTGGGTTTGTCCCACTCCCAGAGTCACTCAGACAAGGGGCAGAAGCAGGAAACAGCAGTCCTGACCGAAACAACGAGGAATGACATTAGAGACATTGGTCACAGCAGAATTACCTGCTCTGGAGTGATATTGGTCCTGGGTCCTGATGTGCAGCTTCATTTCAGCTGAAACATGGCTGTGGCATTCAGCTGGTTCCTTCCTTTGGGGACAAGGAAAGGCCGGTCTGAAAAGCTGGAGCAATTCTCATGCTTGGGGACAGACATGACATGGTGGTCACAGGGTAAGAACCCTCATCACTGGAGGTCCTTGGTCACCACTGTGATATGGGACTGCCATTTCCCCTGCTCACACATCCCCAACGCATCATGTAACAGTGGTGACAAGACGTATCCCAGACCAGCTTTGCAGTGATGGTGGGATGGGGGACCACATCACCCCAGCATGGCTTTGCAAAGGGCACAGGGACACCTCGTCCCTCTGTTAAGCTTAAGGTCATCCCTGCAAGAGACAAGGCAGGCAGAAGATGTGCTGGTTTATCTTGCCTATTTGGAGGCAGCCGTCCAGGTCCTGCTCTGATACCCAGCCAGCCTCTGCCCCTGCACAAGCTGCTTCAGTTTCCCTTAATCAGCGGTAGCAGGGAGGCAGATGGAGCACACTGCAGTTAGGTGCTGTCCTCCTTCCACACACTCCCAGGGGAGCTGGCTCCCAGTATTCCACCTCTTATGTAACCTTTACCACATCCTTGGTGCATCCAGATCTAGGATACTCCAATCCCAAGAGTCCAAGCCTTTATCACCTGCAAACAAAACAACTATCACTCAGTTAATGAACACAAAGAAATTGTAATAATAGGTAGACATCTACAAGGCACCAAATCCATATTGGTGGTTACTTCCCAGGGTTTGAGAGAGGTGTTTTTCAGTGCTTGACGTGGCCTTTTCACTTGCCGCCAGCTGCAGGACTTTGGGCACAAACTGTCCCAACTTTTCTGATGGACATCGGTGAAGTACTTTCAACCACTGAAGCAAACAAGGGCTTCTTGTGGTCACCCAAGAGACCCCCTGAGTATGCTCACTTCAGAGGGGGATTGGCTCTGCAATTGCATGGGCCTGGCCAGGAGGTTTCACCACTTCCTTGGGGAGGAGGTGGCATCTGCCATCATCATGTGCCAGACCAGTGGGCCCATCAGCCTTGAAGGGATCTGTCATCACCAAACCAGCCCAGTGCCAATAGTAGAGGGGGGAACCTAAGGGAAGAAAGACAAAAGTGTCTTCCCCATGGTGGGAACCTTGTCAGTTGACATTTTCATCTAGAAAGGTCTCCTGCATCCTGACGACCTCCAAGCAGAGGTCCCATGCAGAGAAGATGTCCATGAGATTGAGAGGAGGCTTTCTCCTCCAAACAACTGCCCCATGCACAAGCAAAGAGCCTCTCAGGGAGTTGCTGTATGATGGCAGGGGAAGCTCCGGTGGAAGGACATGCCACGAGGGGACACATTCTGTGAGGGTCCCCTCTTGCTGCAAGCAGAGCTGCAGGCACACCCTTGCACATTGTGGTAGGAACCAGCTTGGCCGGCTGCTCCCAGGTTGCAGCCTTGATTATGGGCACCCTCCTTTTCCTTCCAACCAATTGTGCCTTCTATGAAAGACACAATGAGCCCTCCCCAAGAAACCGGACAAGACCAGAACTCACCCAGACATCCAGGTTCTCCCTGAGACCTCGCCCAGTGGCCATGATCAAAGAGACACAGGCAGGTTTCAACGGAAGGCGCTTGGGTATGGACTGGTTTTACCTGCTGTTACTGGGGTTGGCTCCAGGACATCTCCAGTGACAAAAGAAGGGTTTAATCAGCCTCTTTCCAGGTCCTATGATAATTCGTGGGGGACTCGCTACCTTGGGGCTGTGCAGTCACTGAATCTTTAATAGCTTGTCCTCACACAACCCAACTCCTTTATTTTCTGAGCTTGGAAGCCTCCTCTTCCTGCTCATCAGCAAATCAGATTTCCTAATAGCAAAGCAAAATAACCTGAGAAGTAATGGGAAAGCAAAAAAAGGAGGATTCAGTTTTCCCAGGGACCTCGATCTCTTTTATCATCTCATTGTCTTCAGAGGGGTGGTTTTCTTTCAATCTAATTATGGAGTGGATATGTGTTGCCAGCTCGCTTATGCATCCCAGCTCCTATCAAAACAAAAAGGAAGACAAATCCCCTGTTATTGTTTTTTGATGAGAAATTTAGGCTAATAATTTGCATCTGGGAAATAATTTCAGCAACTTCACCTTGTTTTCCTGAGAGGTGTCCCACAGGAGCTCTGCGATGGAAGAAGTGGCCATGGGAAGAGGCAGCTGTTGCCAAGAAGGAGCAAGGGATATGCACACCCAATGTGCTTCTTGAAGGTCTTGACCCAAGTGTTCATAAGCTATAATCCATGTGATGCTTTCCATGGCTGGTGGCCACTTTCGGGGAGGGCTTCCAGCAGGCAGGGCCTGGCCAAGCTTCCTCTGCATGAAATGGAGAGGAGACAACTGTAAAACGGAAAAGGGAGGTTTTACTGGAGGCATGACTGATGAATTAGGGATGAGTTGACTGGGACCATGGAGGGAGTAACAGTTCAACATGAAGACCAGGCTGGAAGGGGCTTGGAGCAACCTGCTCTAGTGGAAGGTGTCCCTGCCCGTGGCAAGGGGTTGGAACTGGGTGAGCTCTAAGGTCCCTTCCAACCCAAGGCAGTCTGGGATTCTATGAAGACCCTGCTGCAAGACATGATGGGAGCAAGGCAGGAGGTATGTGACCTTGAGAAAGGAGTTGGAGAGAGCAACATAAGAGATGAGGGTGTGCTTGAGGAGGGATAGGCAGGCCAAGAAGATAGACATAGGAGAGAAGGTGGACTAAAGTGGAAAGCAATGGCAAGTGGCAGCCATGGCATCCTGTGCTGCCTGGGGATTCAAAGGCAACAGCATCTGGTAATGCACGTAACTAAATTGCTAAGGTTCCCTCTCCAGAAACAGCTCAACATCTTACTCTCCTTAAGCCTGACAAGGTCAGGGTCAGGCATGCAAACTAAGGGTGAATTTGGTTGTCTGTAGGAAACACTGGCTTCTCTCTCAAGCAGTAGCACACTACTGACAACATACCCAAGAAGCATTCTATCACTGTACCTACTACAGTAGAAAGGAGTCTCTGCTCTTCTTGATGGCTAATTTAATACAATAACTAGATATTAGGGTAGTAAAGCAAATGCATTAGTGCATCTGGACAATACTTGTGACTTTTTTGCCTCTTGCTGGGGTCACTTGAGCCCTCTTTCCTTGTCATGAGTAAAGGAGAACAGGGCTTAGGCAGTGTCAGCTGCAAAGGCGGAGTGTCTGTGTGAAAGAAAGCATGTGGGGCTTGGAATGGTTGATTCATCCTTCACAAGAGGAAGGAGCACCAAGCTGGGCTAGCAGAAGAGAAAATGTCCTGCTCTGGGCTGACCACGCTGGCATCAAGAAGGTTAAACATCAGCAGGATGATGGTACAAGACCACAGCACGAAGTCACCGAGAACAAAATTAATCAAGAGCACCACTGGATGTGGCATAGGAAAATGCTTTTAACTGCCTGCCCACCAATCCCTGCAGCACAAACAGCACCGAGCTGCTCGTCTCTAAATGAGTATTTGACCTGGTCGGTGCTGCTGAGAGCTGGTGAGAAGCCGTACCTGCCAGGAATGCCAAGATGCCTCTGAGTCATGCTGGAAGGAGCGGGAGGTGGAGGAGGGACATGGCTTGAAAGCAACCCAACTTGATGCTTGCAAGCCCTGTGACAGCTTGGAGAGGAGGGCTTATTCCTTCCCCAAGACCATGAAGACTCAGTGCCATCTCCCTTGGGCTTCACATATCTCCTTGTCACTGATGTCCCTGCATCATGGTCCATCGCAGGGATGTGTCTCAGCTCCACATCACATCCCCAAATGCATAGCATACATAACTGATCAAGTTCCTCACTTATGACACATTTCTTAAACTGCTCTGTTCCAGAGGAGTGGAGGTCGTGGTTAGGAAACATTGCAGCATGCAAAAGGTAGAATGAGAAAGAGAAACAGCCCAAAAGCTGAGACTACTTCTAAGAAGATGGAGAGAAAGGGAGAGATTTTATGGTGATACCTAAGGGCCAGAGAGGTAATGCAGAAAGGAAGAGGCATAGACTTCTATTGAAAGATATTCCAGATAAACAGGAAAAAGATGAATAGATATAAATGGATTAGATAAATAGACTGTAGGAAGGGAAAGGGGGAAAAAAAAGAATTAATATACGGAGAGAGTTTTATTTCCCAAATAAATCCTGCTCTCCCATTTCGGCCTGTGCTTTGCAGGCATAAAACACACCTCCTATGACAGATGGACCAGAGACACAATAAAACTCTTCCTCACCTTTTTCCAGCCCCACAGTGCCAAGGTAGAGCTCAGTCCTGACCCACAGGGAGCTCACAGTACCACTGGAACTCCAACACCTCCCAAAACCACAGTCAAATGCTGCTGCTTTGCCCGTGTGTGCCTAGACAGCACCACCTATGCTCAGCATCCATAATGCCATCTATGGGGGGCTTCCCAACCACTGCTGCTTTATTTGTAGGCCATAAGAAAGAGAAGAAATGAAAGGTAATTTCCTTGTAAAAGGTGAAAACTTACATGAAGATGAAACTCCTATTTGCTGTCACGGTTTACCCCATTTTCTTGCTGGTGCATCCTCTCCATCATGTTCACGGGGATCAGCAGACCTGTGAGATGCCTTCAACCTTTGCTGGCACCATTTCTGTGCTCTCCAGGAGTGGAAATCCTGGCAAGCTCTCAAAACACTCAAGTTGTGGCTCAGGCCTGCCTGAAGCTGAGGGTAAGAGCTTGTTGTGTGCAGGGTTGGATCCAGGCCAGCCTCCCCACAGAGCCTGGCAAGAGCCATGGATGTTGGGGAGAGTGAGGAAAGACTCTAGCAGCATCACAGACCTGCTCAGTGCATGGGTAAGAGGCAACATTCACAAAGGAGAAAACACTTTCTTGCTTAAACAGATGGGGAGATATAAACCCCAGGAAGAGACGGATGGATAGAGAGCAGGGATTAGGGACCATGGCCTGATGGGAGCCATTGCTCTTCCACAAGCTGGGTTTGCAGCACACAAGCATGCACCTTTGGAATCAGCTCAAGCAAAAACCTCCTCGAGTCATGTTGCATTTGCTGGATGGTTTGAGCACACACATGCATCTCGACGGGGAAAAATCCTTTTTCTCCCAGCACAAGTCTTCAGGGATAAAAAGCAAGCACAGGCTGCTTTGCATGGAGCACAACCAGACGCTGCCATACGACATCACTGTGATCAAGGGGTCGGCAAAGAAAAAGTTATTGAGATATCCTGCAATAACATCCATCAGGAGTGATGAACAGAGAGTGTGGGGAGGCTGTGGGTGCATGCTGCGTTTCTGGTCTGTGCATGAGATGTGAGTTTTGGTGGCAGGGCTGGTCCCCAAAAGCACTCACTACCTTGGGGGCTTTGCTGGTTCTGCCGGCACAAACAGCAGATCTTCTAAAGGAGACCCCAAGGCTAAACTATCGCAGCAAAAACTCAAACCCTGTTTTCCCCCCACAAGAGTCACCTGCAAGGGATTTGGTCTAAATATATCTCCTCCATCACAGCTTGCATTTCGAGCAGTGCATTAATATGAACAGTGGGGCACTGGTGGAGGCAGGCAGTGAGGGAGACATGGGCTGGAGCACTGCGGGCGGGCACAGGCTGTCCCCAGTGTCCCCGTGGGACCTCTCTCCCACCCTGCCCATAGTCCCTCTTTGCCAGAGCATGCAGGGAGCAGGGCAGGGACTGGAGCATCTGTGGTCCATGCTTCTCAGACAGCCATCCCCATTTATTCCCTCCTGCACAGATGCAAGCTTGCCTCTGCAAAGCCTGGGACCAATGCAGTGCTGTCACTGCTGTTGGGGTACAGCAGTCAGGCTCCAATCCCCAGTGCAGAATAACTTCCTGCACCATCAAAAGCTGATGGAGATGCGCAGGGTGGTCTTTGGTGCTCACCTTCTGTTTACCTTGCGGAAATATCTGAGAGGGGCCCAGGTGCTCCCATTGAAGGGAAAGGGAACTCAGCATCTCTCCCCATGGTCTGACCAAAGACAGGTATCTGCACATAGGATCATAGAATGGTTTGTGCTGGGAAGGACCTCAAGATCATCCAATTCCAGCCCCCTGCAGTGGGCAGGGACACCTCACACTGGAGCATGTCATCCAAGGCTCTGTCCAACCTGGCCTTGAACACTGCCAGGGATGAGGCAGCCACAGCTTCTCTGGGCACCCTGTGCCAGCACCTCAGCACTCTCATAGGGAAGAACTTCTGCCTAAGATCTAAGCTTAACTTCCCCTGTTGCAGTTTGAACCCATCACCCCTTGTCCTATTGCTCCAGCCCCTGATGAAGAGCCCCTGTCCAGCACCCTTGCAGCCCCCTTCTGATGTTGGAAGGCTGCTGTGGAAGGCTGCTGTGGAAGGCTGCATCACACCATCCAGGACAGAAGAACTACCTGAGCATTGTACAACAGATTTTTGCTATTTGGCATGAAATATTTTCCAGAGCTGCCCAAGAGCCTTGGGCACCCCAGAGAGTTGCACATGGGCAAGTGCCAGCCGGGCCTTCCTCCTAATGAACACAAAGCTGGCCATAGAGCCTGCCAAAATCCAGAGTGGAAAAAGACAGAAGGCAGCCAGGAGAACACGCACCAATAAATAAGTTTCATGAAAATCCCCAGCTTTTACACAGTTGCTGAGTTCTGATGAATCTCAACCGCTACTGAAGGATGCGTGGGGCAGGGGGGACCAACCCACCTCCTGCATCTGCACATCGTGATTCTGAAACGGCTTCGAAGAAACAAGGGGGTTGTGTTTTGTTTCATTCCAAAGTGTGGCAGGACACAACCACTTCTTTGTCCAGCTTTGCTGGAGTCAAAAATCATCCATGGCAGGGTTTCAGCAGATGTTCCTGCATTTGCATGGTGTTGGTGCTGCAGCATCTCATGTGGGTATTGCTCCCAGCTTCAGCTGCCTGGGTATCACAATGGTTTGGGCTGGAAAGGACCTTAAGATCACCCAGTTCCAACCCCTCTGCCATAGGCAGGGATGCCTCACAATAGACCATGTCCCCATGTCACCTGTCATGCAGCACTGCTCCATCAGGCCTGATTCTGCACAGCCAGGAAAATCAGCATCTCCTTTGCTCAAACCAACGGCCTTCAAATCAAACCTCTACAGGGGGGATCTCCACACCACCATCACCGAGCACACAGCTCCTCCAGCCCAGCATTAAGTTTATACCCAAAACGTGTTTTCTGGAGATGCTACAGCCGCCTTGCAAAGCAAAACCCTCTGACACTGGAGTCCTCCATTGCTCTCTCTGACACATGACCAAGCTCCTACCGGGTTAATCTGGAATTGTTCTCAGAGAGGAGTCGACAAAGAGCACCAGCTGGGGAGGGCTTTCCACTCCCCAGAATAACAAGCAGTGGAGATGGCTCCAGGGTGTCAACCCACCTTCCGAGCTCAACCCAACCTTGGTAAGGAGCTCCCAGGGGCTGCTCACAGCCACCCATGGGAAAACACCCACTTCCAGCCCACTCCTCTTCATGCCTGAGCCCTTTCCCAAGGTTCTGAGACACTGGAATACACCAGCCCCCATCAATGATGCTTGGAGTAGCTCAGAAACCTTCCCTGCAGCTCCAACACCCCTCGGCCAGCCATGCTTCCACATTTTACACCAGAAGCTTTGAGCAGGGTAATAACACTGCATCGTTCAAAAGGAGACTTATAAATGTTTGAAGAGCTTGTGTTGGTGGCAGCAGAGATCAAGGGCTGCAAGCAGCACGGATCCACCACAGACAAAACCCACGCTGCCAGCAATTTGCAAATGTTGGTTTGATACCACTGCACTCTCAATGATGCCAAATACTCCCTGGTCCCATATTCCCACTGATCCTGGCACCCTGCCTGCCCATGGGAACTACCTGCAGGGATCTAGCGGCATCCTTTACCCATGCAGATTAAGAAGAGAAGGTCCTGGACTGCTGGTGGGTATGCAGAAGTAATGTATTGGCTTGTTCTAGCTCATTTTGATCCCAGCCATGCGTACATCCCTGGATGAGGTGTCTATAGGCATGCACACAGTGGGGTTAGTGCTTCTCTGGTTTTCTTCTACATGAAAACGAAAACTCAGGGAAAATTTGGATCAAGTTCATGAAAAATTTGGGAAAAGGTGTTGGCGTGGCCCCACCACATGTCTAGTGAGGAGGGTACATGGATGCAGCCTTGCTTGGAGCAAGGAAGTGCAGAGGGTTAAGGGGAGCAGCAGCATCTCATGGCTCAACCTTCCTGGGGTATAGATACTTATGTCCCTCCTGGGCTAGAAATGTATATAAGCTTATCTATAAAATTATGTAACTTTATATAATATTTATATAAATTTATAACCCTCTGGGGAGATGAGTATGTTCTTCCTTATATCTAACCTGAACTTCCCCTCTTTCCATTTGAATCCATCGCCCCTTGTCCTGTCACTGCAGACCCTGATGAAGAGTCCCCCTCGAGTATCCTTGCAGCCCCCTTCAGACACTGGAAGCTGCTCTGAGGTCTCCACGCAGCTTCTCTTCTCCGGGCTGAACAGCTCCAATGTTCTCAGCCTGTCTCCGTACAGGAGGTGCTCCAGACCCTGGACATCCTCATGGCTTCATGTCCTTTTTGTGTTGAGGACAGCAGAACTGCACACCAGACTCCAAGTGAGAGCAGAGGGGCAGGATCACCTCCTTCGACCTGCTGCTCATGCTCCTTTTGATGTAGCCCAGGATATGATTGGCTTTCCTGGCTGTGAGCTCACAGTGAAGCTGGCTCATGTTGAGCCTGAAGCCACCATGCCCCAGCACCTGCAAGCAAATATATCACATAATCCCACTCCTAACTGGATTAAATTCCTTCTTAAAACCAGATGGCCCCTGCTGTCCTCAGATTCCCTCCGGAAACTCTCCTGACAGCTGAAAACCTTCTGCTGATTTTCTAAGTGCTCCCTCCTGATTGTACTGCTCACTGCCGCAACTGTGCATCTTGTTTCATCTGCAGGAGGAACAAATGCACACCTATTCCAGCTTAAAAGCTGTTTTATAGCCCATCGAGGAAGAGATTGCCACTTACATTGCAAACACGCAACACAGAAGCCTCTCATTTGGTACTTTTGATGATGCTTGTGTGTTTTAAACCCCGCTTCCTTCTCTGTTTTAAATCAGAGTCAAAGTTTGCCTGTGCATATTGGCTATACTTTGGTATCACAAAAAATACAGAGTTTGGGATTGTACTTACTTCCATAGCAGCTTCAACAAAGTAGGGCTGGAAATGCCATGTGCCTGGCAAGAAATTCAGCTTCAGGTGGCAGGGAAGGATGGATGATGGCAGCACATTGATGAGCATCCTCTTCCTTACTTCACTTGCCTTTCTATTTCTACGCCTATCAGGAAAGAGTGCAATTATTAATCATTAGGAGAATTCCAAGGGTAATCAGAGTAGGGCAATTGCTGGGTACTGAGTGCCCTGGAGCTGTGGCTACATGCATAGAGCAGAATCCTTACCTAAATATTCACTCCTTGCACCCTGTTTCCATTATAACTAAGGAGAAGCAAGGAAAAATTAAGCAGAGTTCAAGAGCTGTGTGGTTTCTGGCTTTTTATCCACATTAAAACGTTCTGCCTGGAGCCACAAGGCATGGATGGGGACCTCAAACCCATCCCAAGCTCCGCAGCCACAGGACATGGATGGGGACCTCAAACCCATCCCAAACACAGAGCCATGGGCCATAGCCAGGAGCAACATAACTGTTGGGGCAATCCCTCTTCTGACCTGAACCTCCTGTTCTCTGCACCAGGCAGCACAGCCAGCATTGTTCTTCTCCTCCTCCTCCTTTTCCCCTCCACTGTTTCAGCTCCACCAGGCTGTGGTCCCACCAGGCTGGTCTGTTCCAGGTGCAACACAAAACACCCATGTAAAGGTCTGGCAGCCTGCAGGGAGGTCAGGCAGCAGCATTCTCCTCAACAAGCCCAGCCAGCAGACGTGGATGGAGCATTTTGGGATGTGCAGTGACCCTATAACCTGCCTCAGTGCCTTGCCAGCTCCTCTCCCCACCCAAGGCAAGCTGCCCCATGAAGCCAGGAGGAAACACCAACCCACCATGCAGCCAAGTGCCTCTTATTTTCAATGAGACACTTGTTATCTTTCTCTCTGCCCCAAGGGGCGGCTCTGATCCCACCACAGGCACTGGGAGCCAGGCATCCCCCATGCAGCAAAGCCATGGGAGCCCACTTGGGACCATCAAGGTCTCAGAGCAGTCCCTGGAAACCTCAGTTCCCCACAACCAGGCCACCTTGTCAACTGCGTCATTCCCCCACAGTTACTTTTTCCTTTAATTAAATCAGTGTTTTCCAACAATGAAAGAAAAGAAACCAAGTATTTCCTCCTGAGAAGCTTTTTCCCGCTCCACAGGCCTCTGGGAGCTGCAGTTTCTCTCCTCCAGCCCCAGGACCCTGCTCAAACCATCACCACTATTAAACACAGGGCCTTCACTATGAGCCCTCTTCACCCTGTGCCGCATTACCCCATCACCCATCCATCGAGCTGCACTTCATGCTTGCCTCAAAAACAAAGGAAATTCAACTTATTTGATCCCCAAACTCTTAAGGTGTAATTCTGCAACAGTTGGAGACAAGGATTTATCCCTTGCCAAAATTAAGGTACAACCCCTTGTAGCAGCATTGCCAGCAGCAAGGGGTTTTTCTGAATGGAAAGAAAATAAAACCAATCTTAAGTTATTCCTGCAAGGCAGCAGGCTGCAGAAATAATACCTTTTCCTGCTGTTGGCACACTGCTTTGATCTTTACTTTGTAGTTACCATAGTGACAAATAAAAAAGGCATAGGTGGAATAAAATGCTGGAAGTTGATGATGTCCTATGCGTGTTTCTTCAGTGCAGGCTGCAAACATCCCCCAGCTGGTGCAGCACGTATGGCTCATGGGGAGGAGTTACACTCTGCTCACATTAAGTGATATATAAGCACATGCCAGACGCAGAAAGCTCCATCACTTGGTGAGCCATGGTCTGGAGAAAGGAGGAAGAGGGTTTGTCTTGTCTGCAAAAGGAAGTGGTAATATTGCAACTTGGGAATGGACCATCATCGTTCTCATCAGGGAATATAGGGGGCTTAGGTGCTGAGGATGGGGAAGCAGCGTAAAGGATATAAACCAGCCTGCAGTGGATGATCGAAGCAAGAATATCTCCATCATCCAGAAAACCTTTTCTCCAGCTGCTCCGAGATCTGCACTAACTTAGCTCCAGGCTAAAGAATAAAATGCAAATGTGCAAAGGCAAAAACTTACATCCCCCATTGCTTTGCTTTCCCCTAGACCCTTCACCCCAAGGATAGAGCTTTAGAACAGAAAGCTGCTGCCACTTCAAAAAAGCCAGGAACTTCAGGGTTTACCATTTGTCTCAGAAACACTCCCAAAACCACTGTCCAAGCCAGTTCCTACTGGGTAGGTAAGATTTAAATGTCCAATCTTCATCCTGCTCACTTGCAGTTTTAACTGGGGCAACCTAACCTAGAGGTACCAACCAATCTCCATCAATGCCTTAATACTTCTTTTCATACTAAGAAAGGAGCAAAACCCTATTAGCATTGATTCCTCTCCTGTCGAGAGGTTCACTGCACATTTGGATAGATCACAGCATTCCCAGTGAGAAACCGGGATGTGCTCCTGCACCTCAGACTGGCCCATGGAGCTGGCTGCAAGAAGCAATGCAATGCTACTACAGGCTCCGATCATCCTGATTTTCCCTTGTATAGGCAATTGAAAATTGCTAATTCTTATGTTCCAATTGATGGAGCAGCCCAAATATTTGCAGGGCTCTGAGCCCAAGTGCCTGCATAAAGGAGCAAGGCAAACAATGATGATGCCAGCCCCCCATCACACACACATGGAATTAAATACAATAAACCCTGAGGAGCAGGGCCATTATCAGCACAGAGGGGGAGCTTTGAGGGCTGAAAAAGAGCCAGGGCAAAAAACGTTCAGAAAATTACAGAGTGGTTTGGGTTGGAAAGGACTTTAAGGTCATCCAGTTCCAACCCCCTGCCATGGGCAGGGACATCTCACACTAAACCATGTCACCCAAGACTCTGTCCAACCTGGCCTTGAAGACTGAAGTTACTTAAGTTACCACCTGGATGACAAGACAAAGGCACCATGGGTTATTGCACCCATCTGGCAGGCAGGGAGGTGGGGAAAACCCCCAGATACCTTTCTCCAAAGTCCCACAGAAAGAACATAGGAGATACCAACCGCTCCCGAGTGCCCATCAAGTCCTTCAAAGAACCCACAAAGATGGAGCCGTGCTTGAGGGATGCAACCAGCCTCAGGTCCTGCCAACCCCTGCCTAGCTTCGCTGCTGTTGACACACAGCTCTTAAGTCAATCCGTGCACAACTAATACGCTGCATCTGCTGTGTGTTTTGCTCGGCATTTGTTTGCTTTAGCTCTGTTGAATCTCTTCCCGTGCTCCCTGGTAAGCTCTAATGATGTGCGGCGGCTGCTGTTGTTGCACCATTACGCCGCGATAATCTTTGGACAATTATTTGCTGGATTCGCCCCGTTGCTGGATGAAATGGTGCATTTGCCAGCTGTCAGTTACATATTGCTCTGAGCTCAAGCCAGACCGCAGGGAGTCATCCTGGCATTCAGTTAACAGTTGCCAATGCCAGGAGCATCCTAGAGAAGCAGCTCTGGCTTCAGACACTCCTTAGTGATTAAGCATGAGTTGGGTCCTAGGGCAATAGGTGATATCTACAGGTGATGCACCCACAGTGGAGGCAGGGCTCGTCCCAGGTGCTTGCACTCTTAGAACCATACAACCCCAGCTTGGTTTGTATTGGAAAGGACCTTAGAGACGATCCAGTTCCTACTGGTTAGGGATTCCAACTCCCTGCCACAGGCAAGCACACCTTCCAGTAGAGCAGGTTGCATCAAGCCCCATCCAACCTGGTCTTGAATACTGTCAGGGATGGGGCAGCCACAGCTTCTCTGGGCACCCTGTGCCAGAGCCTCAACACCCTCACAGGGAAGAACTTCTGCCTTAGATCTAACCTGAACTTCCCCTGTTTCAGTTTGAACCCATCACCCCTTCTCCTATTTCTCCAGTCCCTGATGAAGAGTCCCTCTCCAGCATTGTTTTAGCTTCCTTCAGCCACTGGGAGCTGCTCTGAGGTCTCCATGCAGCTTTTCTTCTCCAGCCTGAACAGCCCCAATGTTCTCAGACTGTCTTCATACGGCAGCTGCCCCAGCCGCTGAGCATCCTCGGTTCTTAAAGACCTGTTTTCTTCTTTAAATATTCCTATTCTTGTTTTTCCCTTAACTCCTAGAAAATGTATGGCTTTTCTAAGCCACACTCATACAAGAAGAGGCAGCAAGACGTCACAGGGTGATTCTTCACTGTGATGTCTCCTATAAAGGTCCTTGGCCCCCCAAGCCAAACTTGTGGGACTCCCCTGATGGCGGAGACAGTCCATAAACCCATTGTCACAGCAGAGGACAAAACCCATGCATCTGGTGGGTTGGAGCCTCTGGGCTGAGCTCATGGGGGAAAGCGCTGCCCAGCAAAGCTCCAAGTGGAGCCTTCCAGGAGAGGAAGGGATGCTTCCGTCCTGGGAAGGTGGCTCAGGCCCTGGCATTTAAAGCTTTTAGCCTCAAAGACACACAAAAAAAGGCGTTTTTTTCATGGTTATGATTTCAAAACAAACCCTCCGAAGCTAATGTGACTTGGGGGCTCCTCCTGGAACATCTCAAAGGTAACTCAGCTGCACATCAAAACACCTGGTACTTTACATGAAGCTTTCATCTTCCCTGCCGCCCCTGCTGTTCCTGTAATTAGAGGGAAAGATCCTTTGTCTCCAAGCAAACCTCCCCTTTCCCTCTCCCTTCCAGAAGATACCAACTCCATTTGATTTTTGATGACCGGCTTTTGGGGTTTTTTATGACAAGCTTGCTTCTGCACGCCCCATTAGCCTGGGTTTGAGCCATTATAGGCTTTTTGCGACATCCTCTTCCTTGCATCATTAATGTTGTTGCACATTAGGTCTTAAATACACTGCTCCAACCCCTCTGCAGGTGTTCTCAGGGCTCAGTGGGTTTCTAGCTGGCTGCTCCTCTTCAAGGGATTCCCATCCACCCTGAGAACAAGCACAAGCAGCTTTAGGACCTGAGGGGTTTATCCTCCCCCCCTCCTCTTTTAAACCTTGTGCTCCACATCTCCAGGTCGGAAAGGAGAGAGCAGGCACTTCTCATGCAGCCCTGGAGCTATTTTGCCCTAGGACACGTATTAATGGGTTACAGAGATAACCAGGTGCTTTCGCCTGTTCTCCCATTACCTTCCCATCAATGATGCATGAACCATGCGTCTCCATGGGCTCAACCTGTCCTCGAAAATCCAAATGCAGATAGGGATGAGCAGCCCCACCTGGATAGACATTACACTGTTTGCTTTCATTAGCGGTGATTAAACACGTCATTCCAATCATTCCAATAACCATCTTCAAAGGGAGAGGCTGTATTGAGCATAGACCATGATGCTTTCAAACCCTGTCAGCAAGGACAGCCAGGAGAAAAGAAACCAAGACAGAACATCCTGCAGAAATATCCAATGGGATAATAAAATGGAAGTCCTAAGGGGAAAAAACAAGCTTGTTTTCAACAGTGGACATTAGCCTTCAGATGGCCAAACAGGACTCTGTGGTGATAGATGAGGCACGTACATGGTACCCAAGCCTGGTTCTTGGCGTTTTTCTTGGATGGAGCTCATGGGATCTCCAGCGAGATGCTGCCACCTCCATTTTGTGTTCCACAACTGTCAGAGAGCCCTCCTGCCCCTGGTAACTCCCTTCCCATTGACGTTCCTTAGATTGAGAAAGAAAATCAAATAACACAAGGTCTTGGTATCCTATGGCAGCATCAGGACCTGGGGAACAAAACCTGCACAGAGCATCCACTTTAAATGAAGGTTGATCTGAAGCATCACTTTTATAAGCCTGAAAATAAGATCCTGCTTTGAACAGTGCTGCCACGACCCCAAACCCAGGGATGCTGGGAGCTCCTTTTTCCCCTGCTTGATCCATGATGTGGAGTAAACTCCTGAAGTACCCAAAAGCTCAGGAGCTGCTGGAGCATCCTTTGTGTGCCCTGCAAGCACGAGATTTATGTATACATTTAGAAAAGGATAATGGAAGAATAAGCTGGGAGAAAAGCAACCAGAGAGCAGCAGAAAACACCTGATACATTAAAACCACTTAGAAGCCTCATCACTCTCAGAGGGGTCTGCAACCCCCTTTTGTAACTCACTACCCCAAATCCTGCTCTGAGACATTCTTACAATTCTCATGAACAGGGGAAACAAGAGGTAAATGCATCTTCCCCAGTCTGGTATCGCATAGGGGCATGCACAAGCTGCTTTCTGGGTGTAAACACTACTGTTTCTGTACATTTGCTCCTGTCTGGTCTCCAGCAGGATGAGCCAAACCCTGTAAAAACTAGGGAGCAAAGGACTTTTTGGCCACTGGCACAGGTGCCTTTTAAGGAAAGGAGAAAACACAGAGGGGAGTTTTTGGAGCAGCAGGAGTTAAAGAGTTGTCTTCATCTGTTAGCACCACCCAGTCTCACATGGAGTTCAGGAAGAAAAAGAAACGAAGGAAAAATAAGCCTGACAACATCACATTAAACCAGCGGCCATCCTTTTCTCCCGTTACTTTAAACCATGAGCATCCTGCTTTAGGGGAGAATCAAAGTGATTTTATTCCCCTGCAAAACAGATGCTTGAGTGTTCAGCACAGTGGTGAGGAAAATGTCCATGGTGCTACCCTCTGGCCAAGGCACCCTCACACAACGCATCGAACGAGCATCACCATCGGCTGCCTCCATCCGCGGTTAAATCAAGCCCAATTGTGACAGGTGCAGTTTTATATCACCGTTTGGCTTTTATTGCCATCATAAACGGTCCAGCTGGCATCAGGCTGGCAGCAGTTCATAGCGAGAGAGGCGCTGAGATAAATACAAGAAGGAGAAGGGTTTTTTCTTCCATGCTGTGCCTGAAAATCTATCCGTGCATCGTTCACACCAACTCCAGGTCCAAGGCTGGTGAAGGGAGAAGCCAAAGCATTGTAGGGGAAGATGCTCACCCATGTTTGCTGTTTGACCTCAATCAGCAACACCAGGGAGCTCACAGCATCCCCCGCTGCTGGGGTGGGATAACAGGGATGAGAGAACTTGCCTAATAAAGCTGATAGGCTTTGTAGTCCACCCACCAGTCCGAAGAGGGTGGATGGAAAATGGTCCAAAGCTTCTCAGCAGGAGATGCTTTTTGCCACCCAGGCAGGTATAATACACAGGAGCGAGCATCCTCAAAGGCAACATTTTGGGTAAATACTTCACCACAGATACCAAAGGATAAATTTTGCCTGGGGCTGAGGCTATTTTAGCATCTCCTGCTCCCTATTGCCTTATCCACATGCCCCAGAGCTTGAATCCAGGGACCAGATTCTCCTTGTTGCTCATCACCTGGGACAGAGTCAGGAGCCAGTGCCTGAGCCAAGGCTCCCCCATTCCCAGGTTACTACAGAGCCTTTCAAATAGATTAATTCTCATTCCAACTGGCACACCCTAGAGATAGATCAGGATCATGGAATCATTTAGGCTGGAAAAGACATGGAAAAGATCACAAAGTCCAACTGTTAACCCAGCACTGCCAAGCTCACCAGTAAGCTATGTGCGCCACTTCTACATGTCTTTCAAATCCCTGCTGGGATGGTGACTCCACCACTACCCAGGGCAGTCTGTTCCAGTGCTTGAAACCCTTTCCGGGAGCTGGGCACTCCAGGAACAACTGATATTACTACTAAAGGCTGAGGCAAAGAAGGCATTAAGTACAGCAGCCTTCTCTTCATCCTTTGTCACTGTGTTTACCCCTGCATCCAATAAAAGATGGAGATTCTCCTTAGCCCTCCTTTTGTTGCTAGCATATTTATAGAAACATTTTCTATTGTCTTTTATGGCAGCAACCAAATGAAGTTCTAGTTGGGTTTTGGCCCTTCTCATTTTCTCCTTGCATAGGCTCCTAACATCCCTGTAATCATCCTGAGCTGCCTGTCTTGTCTTCCAAAGGTCATAAACTCTCTTTTTCCCCCAGAGTTCCAGGCAGAGTTCAGCCAGGACTGTCTTCTTCCCCACATCTTTAGGCACATGGACTCCTCTGCTCTTCAGGACTGCTTCCCAAGTCAATCAGACTTTCCCAACTCTGAAACAGGCCAAAGTCTGCCCTCTAGGAGTCCAAGGTAGTAGTTCTGCTGACCTCCTCCTTTATCTCTCCAAGAACTGAACACTATCATTTCATGATCACTAAACCTCCATCACATCACCCACCAACAACAGGTCCAGAGGGGATTCAGCAAGCCACAAACCCACTTGCCCATCAGCCTTGAGGAGAACACCTTCAGGACTTCAGCCCGGCTTTAAATTAACATGGGAGCTTTAAAGTTAACTGGGAAAGGCCAGTCTGCTGCTTCCCCAGCTGTTTAGAGCCAGCTTGATGGAAGAAAAGAACAAACAACAAGCAAACGAAGCAGGAATCTCCCTGTTTACCCAAGCGATTGCACAGCTCCAAGTAAGCACCCGAAGGAGGATGCGGTGTCTTGGCCACTGCAGTAGAGCATCGCAGCAGCTGCTGTGCAGAAAGGAGGAAGAGATTTACTATCTCTGGTGCTTGTTTCTGCTTCCCCACCCCCTCTTTTCGGTGATAATAGCAGTGAAAGGGAGGGGGGGAGGAAGGGGGGGAAATCTCCTGCACCTCCCCATGGTGCTGCCTTATTAAGACCACTGACAATTAGTCATTCGACAAAGCAACAAAGAGCCGGCATCGGAGAGGCACGACTGGAATGTCAATGTGCTTGGGTAGGGATGGGGAGCCGAGGCTCTGGGAGGAGGGCTGCCAATCTCCCTGCAAACCCCACGGCCACCCTTTTCCACCCCACCTTTCTCAGCTTTGGGGTCCAAATAGAGCTCACAGCAAGCACCATGCTCAATCTCCCCCCAAATCCACCCTGACTTGCATCCCTGGCTCGGCTCGCTGCCAGATTTCAGCACATGCACGGAGCACTGGGCAAGGAGGGGCTCAGATCCGCTGAAAAGCTGTTTTGCTACTAGAAATAATGTGCAGAAGGGATGGGGGGAACCTTAAAAAATCCCACCCCAAGGCAGCTGGACCCCAATGAGCCAAACCCAGGGGTCCTGAGCAGCGTTAGGGGTCTTGTGTCCAGGAATGCAGGCTGGGTGGCATGGAAGGATGGATGCAGATTGGGTGAGAAGGATGTAGGGCTCAGCCCAGGGCTCCCCTTCACCACACTTCTCCATCCTTATCCATGTAATTCCTCTGGAAAGACTGGAAGGACAATGAGGTGGAAGGGGGCTGGAGATTGAACAGAGGAGCTGCATCTCACCAATGCAGTTACAGTCTCACCCTATTTCACACACCCCACGAGCCCTTGGCTCAGGAAAAACCACAAAACATAACCCATGATCACCCTAAAGACTCAGAATCAACCCAATAATAACGGAAGCCAAACACATTTCTGACTACAGCAAAATGAGCCCAAGGGGGGACAAGGGGCTATAAACACCCCTTTAGCTCCTACCTTGGCCACAGATAAGCCCCCAGACTCCATCTACCCCAAGAAGGAGGCTGGGAGGGGGTCCCAGCTGCCAGCCCTTCTCTTATAGCACATGGTACCCAGGGCACGGCTCTGAATTCAGAGGCAGAGAGCTGCCAGACAGAGACAATATAAATGCAGCTCCGCAGCCCAACAAATGCACAGTATCTTTATTAGCATCTTCCTTTTATTATAGGTTATGAGGATTTTTTTTCCCCCCTTCACTGCTTTTCTCCTCCTTCTTTTATTCCCATAAACAGTGACATTTACTATTGGACTAGGCAAGCAGAGTGCCTTTGCCCAGCATCCCCCAGGGGACATAAGGCCACCCTGGGGACACTGGTCACCCTTTAAGGAGGACAGCAAAGTATGGCAAAGGAATTGCAATGGCCAAGAAGGGGCTGGAGCATTTCCCCCATTATCAGCGAAGAGAGGGGGAAAAGTACAGATTCCCAAAGCTTTGGCTTCCTGAGGAAAGCTGAGGGCCCACCACCCTGATGAGCCAGACATTGCAGATGGAGGGATGACAGTCAGAGCTAGACACACTCCCCAGCACCAAATATAGGAGACCCATCAACTCCCTCCCTTGGAACTAGCCCATTTACACTGCAAATAAAAACTGCCTGAAGTTGGAGCATCCCTCCATCCCAGCATTCCCAACACTGCATCTCCCCAGGGACCTTCCATGTCCTCTGGCATCTTCAGCCACCACAGTGAAGGCTCCCCCCATCCCCACAGGCTCCTGTTGGTACTCTGCATCCCAGGGGAGACAGAAATGCTTGGTGACATGCTTAAAAGGGAGCTGACCTCTTTAGCCATGCGTGGATGCTGCTGAACAGCCGGCGGGACCAGGAAAACATCTGTGCTTCCTGATCCTGGGAGATGCAAACAGCCTGCGGGAGAGGCAGGATCAGGCCCAGTACAGTTGCTGGAGGCTCATCAATGGGGTAACATTCAAGAAAGGGGTCCCTGAATCAGCATAAATCTATCAGTGATGTGCCCATCCCAGCAGAGCCGTGGGCATTCCAAAAGCATCTCAACCTGCTGCTGAGGTCCCCATGTGGCTTGCCAAGAGGAGCAATCCCATGGTTTAATCTCAGCCCCTCCTCACGGAGGAAAAATGGATTGTTGTTGTTATTATTCTTCCTCTTTTTCTCTGCATTCTATAGGTGAGACTTTGCATTCAGAGGCAAGAGCAGATTGCAGCTTTTAATTAAAACCTCTAAGCCTTTTCCCGCTTCGAGTTGCACCAGGAGCAATCTCTAAACAACGCTCAGCAGCGAGGAGACAGCACTGACTGCTGCTCTGCCTCACAAAATAATGAAAACCTAAAGCAGCACAAGCCACAGAACAGGGAGTCCTTCCAACAATCTGTTTCCTGTACCCTGGAAAATAATAGCAACCCATATGGAAAGCCCACACAGCTCTTTTCCAGGTGCTTTGTGTGGCATGAAATCCAGGGAATAAATTACCTGTGTGACAGGGAAGGGTGCTGGGGCTCTGTTGGTTTTCTGTGGCTCATTCCCTTTGGATGCAAACATGTGGCATGGGGCAGGATTTTCTCCCTATGTGGGAAATGTCACCCTAAATTCCAGCAGCGTGGGGCATTGCTGTGGCAGAGCCCTGTTCCCAGCCCAGCTGGGAGCAGTCAGGAAGAGAGGGGGGAAGGAAGAGGCTGAAAAGTATGTTCCAGGCATTATCTGATCACAGGATGATGGAATGCAATGGGTTTTCTCCATGTTGCTTACTCGAGGTGGTTATGGGGAGCCTGGATCCCACAGTGGGTACCTTTATTGGGCAGAAAACCTGGCACTAAAAGGGGAAACTGAAGCACCGCAAAACAAGGATGATGCTTATATCAGGTCCATGAAGGAGAGCAGAGTAACTAATGAAGCCATGAAAACATTCCTGTTGTGGAGATGCCAGCAGTATTTTAGCTGGTCCATGAACAAAACGCTGGAGCCACTTGCAGGCACACAGCATCCACCTGTGCAGCCAGCCAGCTCTTCTGTTTGATGAAGGGATGAAGGATGTGGGACACACTCTCATAGAGGATGCTCTTCTTGGTTGGCCAGTACCCAAACTCCTTGGAAAGCTGTTTTTACTCAGAAAGCACCAAAAGGCACTTGGCAATTCTGCTCTCGTTCTGTCTCAGTGCTTAAACCTGGGGGGTTTATTTGGTTTGATTCTTTGCCTGGACAAAACATCCATTTGGGTACATGCTCAGGCTGCCTGAACCTCCCCCTCAAGCACATGCAGGAGCTGCAGCAGGTCCTGGCATGGGGTCACCACCCTCTTGTGGCATCAAACAACCTCTCATACCCAAAAACTCCTCCCTCTGAGCCCCCTAAAGTGGCTCTGAAAATTTTTATCCCTTCTTTCTTTCATTTTTAACCCAATCTCCATGAACAGGCTCTGCTCCAGGTTCTGGGATGGTTTCATCTCCTGGATATCACACATGGATGGCAAAGACAGAACCAGGCTCATGCATCCTGAAAACGTATTGGGGCTGCCCCTGCAGGGCCTGCTCAGGTGGAATGCAAAATGTTGTCAGTTAAACTGGGAATTAAAGGCTTTTCAACCTGATGGGAGCTAAACCAAACCTTCCTTTCTGGAGAGCTGGTGCCAGCATCTCTCAGGTGAAGATGAATGAGCTGCTTTGATTTCTTTCCACTCACCACTAGGCAGAGCATCCAAGAGATGCTCAGCAAAGACCAGCACAAGCCCAGCACAGAGGTTCAAGCTCCCATTCCTCTTCCTGAACCACCCTGATGTGCTTTCCCAAGTCTCCATCCTTGAGCCACTTACAGAGAGGTACATGCAAATCCAGCCAGAAAATTAAGTACTGTAAAACAAGGAAGACTAATTAAAGCTCCAGTCATTCCATGCTGCAAGATCAGGTCTTTCTAGCTGATAAATCAGAGGGGGATGGTGCCTGGGATGCTTGTCCAGTTGGCTGAGCTCTTCCAGCCATTTACCTAGCATTGCAAACAGATTATGTGATTAGGAGAGAGCAATTAAGAAGCTGGACCATAAACTTCTGTAATTGATGGGTTCTTTCCCTCCTTTTATATCTGCTCCTACCTCAAAGGCAGCACTAAGCACAATGAGGAGCATCTGTGCAGGGCTAGCATGGGGCAGCATCACCCAAGGACCCACCCTGGTCCTCTCAGCCCAGCAGGTATCTGCTTCATAAGGACCCCTATTCCATAGATCCAGATGTGGGGTCCAGTTCCCACATTCCACCAAGGAGCACTGGGAGCCAACCCCCATGACTGGCAGCAGCCTGCTCCCCAAGGAGGATTCAACAGCACTAAAGAGCTCTCTAAAGCCTTCAGACCCACCCCAAACAGTGAGAAAACCCCATGTAAACCATACTCACCACTTGATGACCCAGACTTAGGGGATTGCTGATGGCACAGGGGAACACCCCTACAAGGCCACACACACACTTGGGAACCCATAGCACTACAGCAGCCCCCAACCCCATTCCCATGCCCTAATAAAACCACAGCAGCACCCTCCAGGTGCCAGTGGTTGGGATCCTACCCCAAGCCCAGCCCAGCTGCTATAGCAGCAGTAGCAGCAATTAGAAACCCCCCATTAAAAAGCTCTATTTCAGGTCATTAAATGCACTAACACGGATGTGGTGACAGTGGGACAAGTCTGGGGCTTCATCCAGAGAGGCAAAGTTGAGGGATGCTGAAAGCCTGTGCACAAGGCAGGGACCGGAGTGGAGATGGACAAGCCCCAAGAAGTCTTTTTCTCTTCTCAAGTGACATTTTATGCCCCTGATGAATCAAAAATGTGTGAACAGTGATTTCTTATACACAGGCAAGAGCCATAATCTGCGTTCCCCAGCCCTGAATCAATGTGGCTGGTAGAAAAGGCTCAGGACCATCACTTTGGGCGCCCCCAGCACCTCCAGCTCCTTCCTTTGGAGCCATCCTACTGCGAATCAGCAGCATCCAAGACCCATTTCCCTCTGAGGTACCAACCTCTCTCCTAACTTTTACTAAGACTGGGCAGTGAATAACCTGGTGGAAGGGAAGAGGGAACAGATAGAGGTGTGCAGGGCACCCTGCTCCCCCCAAGCAGCCCCTGCTGCCATCACCTCACTGGGGAGGGAGCAGCACTTATCTCCAGGGTTAATATTACAGGTTTTTGGTGCTGGCTCCCAAAAATACATTGTTTGAGCCCAGAGGGACCATCTGCTGAATGCTTCTCAACCTCAGCACCGGATTTACAGAAGAAAACCAGCCCAGGGCGTGAAGAATTTAATAATACAAGGTGTTGCATTACAAAGCCTGGAGAGTAATATCCATATTATGGTTATTATTAAATCAGAGCAGCCTCCTATGTTTTGTCCTGCCTGTAATTTAAACGGATCCTTGGCTATATTTGGGTGCTTTCACAGGGAAAAAGCCATGAGTTATAGCTGAGTACCCGTTAAAAGGGCCTAATGAGCAATATTTCTCTTTCTAAAGCCAAAACTAAATAGGAAATATATGTATTTTAAATATTTTATAGGGGTTTTGCAACCTCCTAATGCTGGCAAAGACTCTGCCATCGCCTCTATGGGTGTCTTTATCCTGACAACGCAGACATATCCCCATGCAATGGGACATCTCACATGGGGAAGGGACAGTTTCACCAGGGGACATTTCAATCCTCAGCTGAGGGGATTTTGGAGATCAGCTGAGTTCCAACCTCTCCTATCAACCTTCCGTCTTGGGAAGCAGCCAGCCCATGGTATGGAGATGGTGGGTGATGAAAGGGGACTGTGCGTGCCCCATGGGGAGGGATTTGGGTCAGACAGCATCATGCAATAGAGCCTGGTGAATGCAGGGTTGGGATTTACAAGGGATTTGTGGCTGGCTGGGTTTATATGCACCTATTTCACCTTTTCTAGCACCAAGGATGCTGCTCCTCGCAGAGGATGATGCTGCAAGAAGAAGGTCCAGCACTTTGTTTTCCCTGAGTGGAAAAGCACTTTAAAATGTGATGCCTCATGCAAACTCTGTGCAGGAAGACTGAAGGGAAAAGGGGTATTCTCTTTCTGAATCATTGGAAACACCTTGCTCACCAGGCCTGATGATTGGCTGCAACTAGGATTGAGCCATGCGAATGCCTTAGGTGGGAAGCTAAAGCCTGGGCTTTCCAAAACTAAGGATTAACATCATCTGCTCCGGCATGTGAGCTGACGTACTGAATTAGCAAAGCCAGGCTCAGAGGCATGACTGCAGCTCATCGCCTGAGCTGGTGACGGTGTTGTGACTCCTGTTTACAGTGAGGCTGAACGTGGCTCTTCCATGAGGAATTGTGCAGAGGTGAAATAACTTCTTGGCTTCAGTACCAAGTTTTTGATGGGGAGCATCAGTCAGCAATGCCATAGCCCAGTCGGAAACAAGGCTGCTGGTTCAGTGCAGGAGAAATCTGCTGCAGGGGACCACAAGTGAAATGAGTTGTGTCAGGTCAATGGAATTCCCAGCCTCTCTGGAACCTGAGGGTTTCATTCCCCTTTAGGGAAGCAGATCCCTAGGGATGGATCTCTGGCATCAGGGCTGGGTTGCAGCTTGTCAGAGCAAGGACAGCTTGTGTGGTGCTGTAACCAAGGTGCTCCTGGCCTCATGCCTCAGTTTCCACTCCTGCTGCGTGTGTACAAGCAATGGAGGGAGTTGTTGATACAGGAGCTCAGCTGAGCAAGGACCATGTCTGTCCCTGCATGCCCAAAAATAGACCCTAAAACCTAAGAAAGGACCTAAATGACATGAATCAGGAATGCCACATTTTGAAACCCCCAGCAAGGTCCTGAGGGCAGCCTGAGAGCCGGAGCTAGCGGAGCCCTTGGGCTGACTCCGAGGCTCTCCAAAGGGACTGGAGGAGAGTGAACAAAGCCCCTGAATCCCTAAAGAGCACTTGGCAGGATCAGCCCACCCTGCGGAGCTGCGCTGGGCTCCCTGTGAAACACTCAGGCTCTCTCAGCCCTCCACACTTAGAATAGGAAAGAAAAGATGTTTCGCAGTGGGTGAAAATGAGTTTGCTTCTGGGAGGCAGGAATCACCTTTTCCTGGTAATTATGAACAAAGAGCATCATTTAGTGACTGCCTGTGAGGCGGTTAATTAGCAGAGAAGTGAGCATCTAGCAATTAAGAGGTGTTTTTCCAACAATTCAGGGTAGCAGGGTCAGGAAACAAGGGAAGAGGAGGATCAGAGGGAGCAGTTGGCTCCTGCATCCGCCGCCGTGCAGGGGCACAAGGGCAGCCCTGGATCCGCACTCCCCAGGAAAGAAAAAGCAGAGATGTGGCATGAGTTTGGGTTGGAAAACTAACTCGCATGTAGTCCTTCCACCTCCCATGTATTCCTTATGCTGTGGGGCTGCCCCATGGCTCAGCTTCCTCAGCAACACCACTAATGTGTATGGATGCTGTAGGCACAATACTCTTGGTGCCGGTCCTGACTGCAGACCATCTGCTTCAAGATCTCCCCTTCCCCTCCCTGTAAGCACCTCCAGCCTGGGTAATATCTCCACCAAGGCTTTTCCGCGGGGACACAGATGTCACATCCCCTCCTGTTTGTCCTCAGCATCTCTGGGTCTGCCTTGGCTGGATTTCAGCAGAGCCCCAGCCCTCTGCACTGCTGGAGCCACCCCTATTTAACGGGTTATTTGCTTCCCCTTTCTGCTCCACCACATTTCAGCAATGTCAATATGTCCGGCATTTATTTGATATCATTTTTCAGCTCTGTGGCAAATACAGCAAAGAACAGCACTGAGGATCTCCAAATTAACCAGCTTTTAATCCATTTAACATGGGCTGCGCAGGGCTGTGTGCTGCTGGGCTTGCATCAGGCTGAGATGCATGATTAAGTCAAACACCTCACAGAAGTCGAACTGCATTAGGTCAAATTATCTTTATCAACTGACCTTGCGATCTCTAAAAGAAAATAGGCTCAGGGTTGCTTGATAAGAGTAGGCTCCAGCACTGCTGCAGGTCTGAGGGAGCAATAACCCTCTGTGGTGCCTGCTCCAGGATGGAGAAGCATGTGCCATATCCTTGCCTTGATGTGCTCCAGTCATTTAGCAGCATCACTTTAGCATGAGGAGAGGATTTAAATAATCCTCTGGGGAGAAGGAAGCCTTGGAAAGGATTCTTTTCTGGCCCCATGGATTAGGGATTGCTGAGCCAGGGAGAGGGCAGCAGCGTCCTTGGGATTGCGCAGGAGGGGACCAGATCACCGCACCCTCAAAGCCATACATGCTGAGGACAAAAATGGGTGGCAGATGGGGACACCTTGGGCACAAGAGGAGGGCTCAGCACTAACAGGAGGTGCTGGGGACATCCTGCAAACACCATGGGTCAGGATGCAACACTGCCCATTTGGGGTCTCCAGGGATGCGTAATGTGGTACTGGTGAGCACAAGAAAGGGGCTGTGACTGCAATAAGAAGGAGCTGTGGGGGCACTACCTTCTCTCCCTATCCCCCCTGGAATGAAATCAAAGCTGTTTCCTAAGGAGGATCCTACAGCATCTGCCTGAGTCACAGGCTGCTGGTCTCAGCAGATGCCAACCTGAAGTGATGCACAAGCATTGGAGAAAGCGATACCATCCCTGCATCCTGCTGGAAGCCTCCAGCCACGGCTCCCCAAAGGACCTCATGAGCTATAAACCATCCCGACTGCCAGGACTCTCCTTCGCCAGGCTTCCCAGGCACTGAGAACAGCAGAGCAAGGAGAAAGGGAGGGATGAGGGAAAGGACAGGCGACAGAGGAGAAAGCAGACTTGTCCTGTTGCATAAAGCTGGGAACAATGAGTATTGCTCTGTGGGGCTGTGGAGCACAGGAGTAGATTCGGGTACCTCTGTGTTGGATGGTCTAGGCTATTCTGAGCCCCCTTTTTTAGCTGACAAATGGGAACAGCATCAATTTTTCACCCTGTTAGGGGAAAAAGATGGCTAGACTGGTGTTTCCAAAGTGCTTGCACGGCTCAGTGCCTCTGCAAGCAAAAGAATGCTCAATTATTGCACCATGCAAGCAGTGCTTTGAAGACTATCAACATCCAGCCAACATTGACCTGTGGACCAGCTTGGGGTTCTTTCTCCCCTCACTGAGCATACTTGGCTGATCTCAAGAGCCCACCATGAAGCAGAGAAGGTCTCGCACTGGTCCAGCATCAGCAGAGAAACTTGATTGCAAGTGCTGGCAGAAAATGGGCTGTTCCTTCCACCCCCGAGACCCTGGCTGAGATTCAGGGCTGATTTGCCCTAGCTTGCTCCTTACAAGCACATGGCACAGGACTCCGCACTACCCACCTCAGCTTGGAAAAGCCTCCCAGGTGCTCCTATGGGTTATGGTGGCTCTGGTGCACATGATGGGTCATACAGGGAGCTTGAAAAGCAGGGTTTAAACATGCAGCATGGTGGGATACAGAGGTTCACCCAACTCAGTCCTCTGGTACTGATGTTCTTCAGCTGGGCGAAGTAGAGAAGATACCAGTAGAACGCGTGTGTCTGCCTCTACATGGAGCAGGTAACAACATGGACAGTTAATGCAGAGAACAAGCCAAAAACTGAAGAAAAAGATATTTGTGTTGATGCAAACCAAACTTTTACAGAAAGCTTCAGCAAAATTGAAAAGAGAGAAATAGGTTGAGGACAAGCAGAGGTGTTTTCTTTGCCTCAGGACAGTGTGTTTCTCTCCTCCAGCGCGGTGTGTGCTATTTCAGGCTTTCATAGCCTCCATTTAGATCCATTTTCAAATTACAAAAAGAAATCCTGATTTACAAGGCAAAAGTCAAACCTGATATCGTTTGAAATGAGCCAGGATGCCTGAAACAGTGTCATTCAGAAGGAAATGGCAATGCAAGATGAAAGATCTCAGAAGCTTCTCCTTCACTTCCCCCAAGAGCAAAGGTTGATCCAATGCTCTGCTCCCCACACCCATGAAACATCAATGGCCACATGTTGCGCTCATGGAAAAAGCTGCATGAACAGCCGCACACAGGCTTTTTTTGAGCACACATCCCTAGGATGGGATGTGGATGGTGGGACCACCACGAGGATGGACACCCAAGCAACTCCCAGACCCTGCTCTTTGATCCATATCGTTCTTCTGAGTGGTGTCACCTCCATCCAAGCTCATGTCTGCAGGGTCCTCCTGGTGAGTGATGTCGAGGCCCCTTTAGGAAGGACTCAGGGCATCATCTCTGCTTTGCTTTGGGGTAAGCATGGAGGAAGTCGCCTATCCCAGAGCAGGGAGTGACCCTCTGTGCCCCCGGTCTGGCAGCAGGGAGGGACCCACATCCTTGCAATGATGCCATCTGCATCTCTCCATCTCCCTTATTTACCAGGGAGTTTACTGGGGGAAATCTAATCACCATTTTGGAGCTAATCCTTCCATCAAACCCTCGCAAATCTCTTCACCCAGAAGTTTATTAATATTAGCTCTTCTCAAGCAGAAGCGAATTAAGCTCCTTTACCTCCCGTTTGGCTTTTTGTTCCTCTTCTCCTCACCGCTGTTAATGGGAACAATTCAATTAAGGAACAAATGACTTCCCAATAAAAATCCTTCTTTGCTGCCTCCCTCCTCCTCCTGATCAAGAACTAAGAATGCTTAACTGGGGAGATGATCTCGGCTGGTGGTGCTGATGGAGGCAAGGACAAGCCCCAGCAAGTGCAGCCCCCATGGGGCCTGGACATGGGGCAGAGGGGTTCGGCTGCTCCCAGGGATGGGAACTGCTTGGCTGGGAACACCCTGGGCTGGGAACAGCCTTTTGTGCCTCATGATTTACCAGGGGAATTTTTCCCAGCCCCAGCATGGCTTGTGTCAATATCCAGTTGATGCCATCCCGCTTGGGCACGATGGTTCATGGAGAGGAGAACCGTTGAAGGCTGCAAGTGATACCACTGCGGAAAGGGGATAAAACCTGCAACAAGGCTTGAAAACAGAAGCACAAGCTATGGGCGTAGCTTGCACCCTACATCCAAGGGGTCTCAAAGGTGCCTAAGCCCACTTCCAAGAAGTCCAAGCCTGCCTTTGCTGACTTCATCTCCAAGCATCATGCTACAACAGGCACGGTCCCCACTGAGCAGCAGTGGAAGAGGAGGCTCAGCAGTGCTGCCTCTCAGCTCAGCTCCATCGCAAAGGCCACAGCCCATCCCTGCTGTCAGAAAGGATTTGTTCAGTGCTGCGTGCTCCCCCCTCCAACTCCTGCAGCAACAGATCAGCTCTTCCCTTCAACCTGCGGTTAGCTTGGGAAAGGAGGTTGCAGCTCTCTGTCCAGCCCAGTTTGGCTTGTATATCTGCACCAGTGCAGGAGCACGCGATGGACCAGAAATGTTCAGCCATGGCTGAGGAGCCACCTGCAACAAGACACCTGTGGGCAGGGACAGGGAGCATATCCAGAGCACAGAAAATGCATCAGCTTAGGAAAGCTGGCTCAGGAGGCACATGAAACACCAGCTCCCTGCAGCGCCTGCTGAAGTTGCAGGGCAGCCAGACCCAGTGGTTGCCCTCCTTTGACATTCTCCACTTGCACTTCACCCAAAGGCCTGCCTGAGGATGCAGCAGTAAAGACCATCCCCATAATTTCACCCCCATTTTCCCAGGGTTTTCCTTCTAATATATCCCACTGATATTTGACATTGATGCTTCCCTGCCTTGCCCAGGGATGTGTGGAACAGCATCCCTCTACTCTGCTTGCCGCCAAGGGAGGGTGATGGATGAGCACCCAGCCTTGCCGATGGCCATGTTTCAACGGTGGGAGAAGTGATACAGGAATCCCTCTGGGAAGAAACGTGCTACTGGAATGTCAGCAGCAGTTATTGTAACAGGAGAGACGGGTTCATTGGGCAGAGGGCAGCTCATGTCAGGACAGATCCTGTGGCTGTTTGATGAGAGCATTTCAACCCAAGCTAAGCTCCAGCCTCAGTGTCAGGGCTGGTGAACCCACACACTTGCTGGGTGCTAGCAGAGGGACAGAGATGGCACTGCCAGCAAGGAAAGGGCTGTGGGATGCTCTGACAAGGGTCACATCACCCCAACTAATCTATCTTTATGCAGGAAGGATGGCAGAGACCCACAGTTCCACTTCTAGTTCAGTCTCGCTGCCCTGGGACCACTCCTCGGGGCTGCTGGAGAGCCTCCAAGACAGTGCTGCAGCAAGTGCAGAGCTGCTGTGGAAAGATTTCCAGCACAGCGGACTGAGCACACCCGCCGTGAAGATGGGTTCATTCCCCATCTCTGGGTCTTTAGCTTCCTCAGGAGACACATTCATATGGTCACATCACCAGCTCCTCAGTCTCCTCCAGGCCCATGTTCCTTACAGACCATTAAGTTTGGTCCCTGGAGTTACCTACAGACAGAGGAATCCCATCTTTATTCCATCACAGTTGCCACATGCAGCCTGTGCTCCCAGCAAGTGGTGTCTCACCTTAGCATGGTTAAGGTGATGGAGCAGCAAGTGAGCTCATCCAGGCACGTCTGCACAGGGACCATCACCTGAAGAACAACAAAAGCATTAGATAGCATCCTCAGGGGGACAGGAAAGAGAATTCTGGGCTGAAAACAGTAAAAAAACCCCAAAGATACAGTTCTCTGCATCATTTGCTTCTCCCATGCTAGGGAAAGATGCCAAACTGCTCTACCAGGCATGTAACACAGCCAACAGCACTGCTTTCCCCCTCCTTGGCTTCACTGAAGGGATGGCTGCTCATTAACGAGTGGCACTAATTAAGAGAAATGAAGCTAATTTGCAAGAGCAGACTGAAGAGCCTCCCCCTGCTTCCCTTTGCACCTCCAAGCAGCTATTCAGGAGGTGAAACAGCCACCGGAGCACACTGAGGTAGCAAATCCTGGCCACAAGTACATCCCACCGAGGATGAAGCAGCTCCTCTGGGGCCCACAGGCACTTGCAGACCCGGATCACAGGAGATTCAACAGAAACCAGCCTTTGTTTTACTGACACCATCGCAGAAGAACGCAGTTGAAAGCCTTGCCAAGCCTTGACGTGCTGCCTTTGATTTCTGCAAAACAAAATGAGGGCTCCACAAAGAAATTCATTGCTTTTTAACAAGGAGATGCTTGTCAGGTCCGGACATCTGCTGACCCAAAACGGAAACATAAAGAAAAGAGTTTTTCCCCAAAATAAGAGATTCAGTTCACATTGACCCAAATTTGAAGGGTTTTATTATTAGCTTTGACTCCAGGTGATGAATGGAAGAAGCAGCCACTCTCCCATCACCAGGGAACATCTAACTGATGTTGTCAAGCATTATGAGTAACAATAGGACAAGGGTTGATGGGTTTAAACTGAAACAGGGGAAGTTCAGGTTGGATATAAGGAAGTTCTTCCCTGCGAGGGTGCTGAGGCGCTGGCAGAGGGTGCCCAGAGAAGCTGTGGCTGCCCCATCCCTGGCAGTGCTCCAGGCCAGGTTGGACAGAGCCTTGGGCGACATGGTCTAGACTGAGGCATCTCTGCCCATGGCAGGAGGTTGGAACTGGATGATCTTAAGGCCCTTCCCAACCCGAACCATTCACAGATTCTATGAGAAGAGGAACATTATAAAACATCCAGATGGGATCACAATTCTCAGATGTGGAAGCTTGCAAACAGCAGAACAAGGCCATGGAGATGTTCTCCCTGAACATCTGGCATGTCCTGGCATGGGGATGCTGGATGCTGAGTCATGACCAGATGCTTAAAAGCTCTTCAGAACCTTTTCTCCACAAGCTGGTGAAACCCATTTTGTCCTCCAGAGCATCTTGCAGCAAGAAGTCCACAAGTGAACATCCCATTTCAATGAAATAGCATGAAAAAAATCAGATGATCCAGGATCTTTAATTAAATTCAAAGCTATAAACCAAGTTACACAGAACAAGCTTGGCCTTGGACCTGGCCAGGGAACTTGGTAAGACCCAGCTTGCAGATGTAAATGGGTAAGGAGGAGAGACTGAACCACCAACGGTTCCTGGAAGCTCTAGATTTCACCTTTAATGTATTTCAGTGCATGATTCAAGCACATTATCTGCATGAAATGCTGCATTAGCATCAAAATGAGGGGAGTTCTGTTCAATATATTAAAGTGTCTCTGATGGGTTTGAAGGTAGCTTAGTGCAAGAGAGGCATTAAGGAAGTAAATGCCACATTTGTATTCAAAAGAGCTTCCTTTTTTTTCATTTAAAGCCATTGATGTAAGAAGTGGTGCTTAAGACGGGCTTATAAAAGCAAGAGTGCATCTTTGCTATGAGACAAAAAGCTGTGTTGATGGTGAATGGTAAAAGAAAGCAAATAGTCCATTTAGAAGATGTATTTCTTGAGGGGGTTGACATAGGAGCTGGAGGAGGGACAGAGCCTTTGGGTGGCATCAGCACCTAGAACCATATTTTACCCTGAATATGTCCCCAGGATGCCTTTGTTTGGTCCATGCCTGGAATTGGAAGCAGTTTTTCCAGGCTGGCCACCCCTGCCATCGTTTTTCCTGGAAAATAAATAGGATTTATTGACCCAAGTGCCTGGCAAACACCCAGTTTTCCCTTTTCTGTGAAACTTCTAGGGAAAAAAATAGAAAAGGTCTATTTAGGCTTTTCTTGCTGTATTTTTTTAGTGAGGATGGCTTTCTGCTTGACAAAACAGCTTCAGATTGCTCATTTCAACATCAGAAGTTCAAGTCCTGTTGAAGGAAATGGGACCAATGTATCTGCTGGGAGAGTTTCAATGGACTTGTTCACCAAAACATGCAAGAAATAGCACTATTGCTTCAAAATAGTCTTCATATCTTTATGCCTCTCAACTAAAAAAGTCTATTTTGGAGCTGGCTCTGAGAAACGCAGGTTTTGAGCCCAAAACTCAGACCCCGCTCCAGACCTGTTTAGACCATGATGATTTTTGCTTACAGTGTTAATGCCAGACAAGGAATGTTTTAGCTCAAACCACCAGGATTTCTGCTGAATTTGGGGGATCAGAGTGGTTTAGTTTCCTGCTTTGAAGCTAACACAAACCGCACTGAAAGCTCAGGGTGAGCATTAAACTGGCTTCATCCATCTTTGCCACCTCTGAGGGCAATTAATAATCCCTTGTCTTTCCAAATTGAGAAAGTGAGGGGTTATATTAATTGCTTCTGACCACTTAATGAGTCAGGGAGAGACCCTGGGAAGCTCCAATTCCTGCCTGAAAATCAGCCAGAGGGAAAAATACACTGTTCTTCGCCAAGGTGCATCACTTAGGGAACTACTCATGCCTTGGAGCTGACGCGGATGTTATTGCCCCCCAGCCATGGGGCTGTTGGAGGTCATTGCCCTGGAAATCCAACCTGGGCTTTAGGGTGAATTGGATCAATTAGAATGGTTTCTCCCAGGGGAAAGCTGCTTTCTCACAGGCACTGGGAAGTTTGAGGGGTGTCCAGCCCTGAGCGCAATAGAGCCTGGATACACAGCAGGACCTCCAGTGACCACACTATCAACCTGTCACTGATGTCATCCTGCTCTGGAGAGCTGTGCCAAGAGGAAAACACACCAAGAAAGAGTTGGACAGCTTGCAAGTCTTAATAAATTAACAGCCTCTTCCTGCCAATGGCACTAAATCACAGCCTGGAGGATGGTCGTTTCTAATCACTCAGCCTCCAGCCTTCCTCCCTGCATGGCACCCTTCCTCCATCACCCTACAAAGCAAAACTGGGTGACTTGGATATCTTAGCGCTCCCCACCTTTCCACTCAGCTCCTCTAAACACAAGCTGTCCCAGGGATGCCCAGTCCATGGAGCTGCTCCCACTCCCTACCATGAGGATGGGGCTGTTGGATGGAAAAGCATCCCCAAGTTTGTGCGGGCAAACCCTGCTCTGCCCCAAGGATCTCCCACTCCCAACTTCCTTTCCTGTTCCTGCTCATTTCCCTCCTCCTCCCTGCAGCAGGTTGTCCTGTCACAGAAGACGGGAAGGAAACAATGCGGAGGAAATTGATAAGCATGGCTTGAAACCCAGAGAAAGGGAACATTTGCCTGGGAGAAGCTGTGATTAGATCCATGTGTGTGTGTGTCCTTTGCCAGCGCTCCTAAAAATAGAGCTTGGCTGCACAGACTGTCACACGCATGCAGACATGCTCTCGCTGAGGCTATATTTACCAGTCTCAGACAGCCACATTCCCATATGTGAGCCTACATACCCCCCAGACTGGCACTCAGGGTTCACATGGCCAGGAAGGGACCACATGAGTGGTGAGGGATGTTCCTGAGCATCTCTGGGGGATTGGGTACAGGAAGAAGCAGGGAGGGGGGCACAAGAGTGGGGGAATTCATTTCTGGAAGGTCCTAGAAACCATGTGGAAAAACAAAGATCTCCATGTGGAGACATGGACATGGGGCAAACATCAGAGGCCACACAGATGGCCAGAGGGCTCCTGGTTCTACCCAAAAGAAGCAACCCCAAAAAGAAGTACCTATTCCACAACCCTTCCTCCCATATCAGCCCCAAAGCCAGCATTTGGGGCCAGGTCATGAAATCCTGGAATAGTTTGGGTTGAAGGGACCTTAAAACTCACCCAGTTCCAACCCCTGCCATGGGCAGGGACACCCTCCACTAGAGCAGATTGATCCGAGCCCCTGTGTCCAACCTGGCCTTGAACACTGCCAGGGATGGCATCTCAATCTCCCCATTCAGGTTAAAATCATTTCCCCTTTGCCTGTTCCTACATGCCCTTGTCCAAAGCCCTTCTCCAGGTTTCTTATAGCCCTTATGTAGGTCGTCCAAGCCTGATATCTGCACAGCACAAATATCCACAGGCCATGAGCTGAAGAGGGTTCACAGCGAGCTGATTCATGAAAACACTGCTCGTGATGCTGAATTCATGGATGAGGGCATGAATAGGTTTGGAAGGAGGAAGGTCCCACAGCTGCTTATTGAAGAAAGCAGAACTGGAGCATGACCTACATTGCCTGCTGGAAAGCAGCACCTCCGCCCCACCACGCTGGTTAGCCTCGTGATGAAAGGGACAACGTTGAGACAATATTAGTCATATTCATGTGGTTTCTGAAGAGGACAGTTGAAGACTGAGGTATTATTATCTACATGTGCCTTTGCAGAGGTTGCGTGCAATTAGCATTATTCAGAGATATGCAATTAGCATTACCCAGAGATATGTATTGCGGGTGGGAAAATCATCGTTTTTCTTCCCAGAAAAGTTGTTTTGCGCAGAGTTTTCTCAGCTCCGAGCATTTGGGGCCAACTGGGAATTGGAATTGTGCCATTTGCCCCCAGCTTGCCTCTGGAAACAGAGCAGCCAGGAGCAAAAGATGGTTCAGCAACTGCAGCTTTTGTTTAACTGGGGGGTTTTGGACAAGGTCAGAGTGCCTGCAGATCCAACAAGCACCTACACAACAACATGGCCCAGTGCCACCTGCAGCATCATTCCCTGGTGAGCACATTCCCAGCAGCTCTGCTCCCATCCTGCCCAGTACAAAGCATCTGCCTCAATCCAGCACTGCCTCCAGGAGAATGAATCATCTCCAGATCAAGGACCTGAACCATGGCTTTGGTTGCAAACCTCACCCTCTGATGCCTCGGGGTGACGCTTGGGTGGAGCCAGGCTGCAGATGGGTCCCCTTTGTGTGGAGCGGGGATTGCAGCTCCAAGGGTGGGCTCATTTGCACAGCCTCTTAGCAAAACCAAAATGATCTCCCCTCACAGAGAGCAGCAGACACCTTCTGGGACTTGTCTTTATTTTGCCACACAAAGATCCTCTGTTTAATCAGCTGGTCATTGTATCACTGTGAAATGTCATTACCAGAGGGTGAGAGGAGAGCTCCGTGCCATTCTATGAAGAAGCAGGGGATGGCTTGTTCTGAGTGGGCAGCTTTGGGTGTCTGGGCACACAGAGAGCACTAGTACTCACCAACCTCAGGGCACAGCATTGAATGTGGCAGCAGAAGAGACTCTCCAGTGGAGAAAGACCTGAGGTTCACTGTGCTAAAGAGCCATTGGGTTTGCTAGCAAGCTGCGGTACCCTCAATCATAAAAATAAACACTAAAAAAACACAGCTTTGATTTAGCTTAGTGAAGATCTGAGCTGTATATTGACCATTTGGTTAATTAGGAATATGGGGGGTGTTTAGCGATGACCAGTCCATAAATCCAGCCCTTTCGCCATCCCCAGCTTTAAGTTTAGAGCCCTAAGCAAGGTCTGGACCTACTCAGACTCTCTCAGCATAACTTTACCACGAGGAGTTGTTCTTCACATGAGGACTCCATTTAACCATTCACTCACAACCACACTGCAAACACCACGTCTTGCTCCAGGTAGGTCCTTTCTCCATCACTGACGATTTGGTCCCCATGCCCTTAGGGTCTTTGAGCTGAGTGTAACTGATCTCTGGAGACAATAGTGCCCTCAGGAGCAGACTAAGGGCAGCAAGTGATGTTTCACAGGGCTCTTTAGGCAATATCAAGGGTTTTGAGTGCCTGACTTAGAATTGCTTGAAGGTACCAGCTACTTGGATATTGTGAGGTACCTCGATGTACCAGTTGACTTGCAATGCGATTGTAGAGCACAGCCCAGGAGACATCCCTGTGCTCATTGCAATGCTGTGGGATCACTCATTACCAAGTCCTTCCCCCATCCTCCTGGCAGACAAGTTAACCTACCACCACAACCACAAAGAAACCACTCCACGAGGGCAGACATGGGCTGATGATCCTGCCAAGAGCAGCAGCCTTGGATGCCCTGACCCCACCTCATCCCCCAAGAGCAGCCAGGGATCATTGCACATTCAGCCCAGCTCACAGGGACCACAGGGGCCACCACGCAGTCCTGCTCTTCCCTTCAGCAAGAGCCAAGCCCTGCAGAAACACATCCTGTCACAGCAGCACTTGCTCCAGGGCACCCCATGCCAGGTGGCTGCTTACCTTGCCAGTGCCCATGTCACTCCCTGCTCTCCCCTGCTGCAGCCAAGGGCCTTTAACAAATGAATCCCATTCCAGCCCAATCTGTTTGAACAAGCTGGGCTCCTGGATGCCACTGGAGATGGTGGCAGATGAGAAAGAGCTGCATGGAAAACACCTGCCCATTGCCCAGAAATGCTTGTAAAAAGCAAACAGGTTGCCTGGGTGCACTGAAAAAACCTGGAAGTAGCAAGTGTGACATTGCATCCATCAGTGATGCAACCAGTACCAGCTGCCAAAACATCATAGCAGCCTCAAGAAAGGTGCCAAGGAGCCCAGTACCTAACATCAAGGTCATGAATACTTTCCAAGGGCTGGAGGCTGAGGGTAAAGGGTGGCTGCAGCAGACAGAGGCCAGAAGCAAGCATCAGGATGAGCTCACCCCTGCTGCAAGAGATGCTGTTCACAAGCAGGCAGCTCCAGGCTGGGCAGGCACTCACTTCGTTGCATGCAGATGGCTCCACAGCCATCCTCAGGACTGGTAAACCCCTTCATTTCCCCAGCAAGAGCATCACTTAAGCACAAACCACAAGCAATGCCACAAGTGGGCTCTGGAGCTAATGCACAAATTGTATTTGAGCAGCACTTCTCCCCAGCGCCACTCTGCAATACAGGGAAATTGCTGTAATAAAACCAGCCTCTCCACATGCAAAAGGCAGCAGGAGTGGCAGGAGGGAGCAGGGGCCTCACAGCCAGGCCAGCAGCAGGGCAGCCCTTTGGGAGGGGATTACACAGCATCATTCACCTCCAAGTACAAGGTGATGCTCCCTCAGGCACATGACCAGGATAGGGCTTTCCCACACCACTGCTGGGACATGAAGATGCAAAACTCTCTGGACAGGAAGACTCCAAGGGTGAGGAATCCATGCTATGAACAGCCATGGGGCTCTGGTCCTGTTCTGGGCTCCCCCAGGACACAGTGACCACAGTTTCCTCCTTAGGCTCTTCCTATTGTGAACTTTATAAACCTGAAGGTAAGTATCCGATTATGCAGGTCATACTTAAAGCTCTATAGTCACAGATGGAGCATCTGCAACCAGTGGCAATCCAGCACCAAGCCTAGACTCACTGAGTGTAAGAGGAGAAACCCTCTGCTGGGCCCTTCATGTGGAACCCAGGCACTCCAAAGCAGGGCTCTCACAGTAAGTTATTTAGAAGTGATTAATAGAAAAAGGATTATTCATGCAAAGTATTAGAAGAACAGTTCCCCAGAGCAGAGCACGCTGCTGGTGACACTCAGCATCCACTTCTTCAGGTGTAAAACCTGCTTGAAACAAGCTGTTCCAGCAAAGATCCCAAGACAAGAAGGTGCAGGAGAAGACACCTCAACTACTTGCCCTTGGATGGCCACAGAGCCCCACTGCTGACCACTGTCCCCAGCCACAGAAGACACAAACCGTCATGATTCTTCTATACACACATCCCAGTCTGGAGCATCATCACCCCAGATACCCTCAGTAGCTGGGTAGAAATGAGAGAGCAACCCCTGGAAGAACAGCAGGTCTGTGGCTGCCAGCCAGCCACAACCATCTACACTCCAGGGTTGGGAGAAGATTCAGAAGCCCCAAAAACAGCCCAAAAAGACCCATATTTGTCTATTTTTTCTGCTTCACATATGAGCACCACAGCTGCAAGGCCAAAAATCAGCTCCCTGTCCTGGTTGCTGCTGCTTCCAGCAATGCTTAAACTGAAGGAAGCAAAGGGGAGGATCAAACGGCATCATGTTAAAAGGGAAGCCCCAGCTTCTCTCCACCCTGCTCTCAGCTCATGTTGCTGTGCAACCCCTCTGATTTGGGAAGTGCTCTGCAATCACAGCTGAGAGTCGGAGATGCTGGGAGGATGCACAGGGCGGCTGCAGCAGCTCTCCCACTCCCAGTAACTTCCCAGTAGCCCAGCAAAGAAACACCAAGCCCCTCTACATGCCCAATAATAACCCATCCTTACAGCATGCTGGGATAGTCACCTCTGGATCCAAACAATGGCTGGAAAACACAGCATGGAGAGGCTTTCAGGACACAAAAAGCCCAGCATTTGGCAGTCTACAGAGACTCAAGCAGTGAGGGGAGACAAACACAGCCAGGGCTTGGCAGAGCAGAGCTGCAAGTGCAACCAAAGGCAAACCCATCCTCTGCTCAGCCCCAGGGGGTACAGGATGCGGTCAGCCCTTTGCACCATGGGTTAAGGCAAGGCCAGAAAAATCCTGCAGGATTTGACACATGGTGAATCTCCTAGGGAAGCAAGTCACCTGGAAGCCCAGGCACAAGTAGAACCACAGAATGGTTCGGGTTGGAAGGGACCGTAAAGCTCATCAGCTCCAACCCCTGCCATGGGCAGGGACACCTTCCACAAGACTAGGTTGCTCCAAGCCCCATGCAGCCTGGCCTTGAACACTGCCAGGGATGGGGCAGCCACAGCTTCTTTGGGCATCCTGTGCCAGCACCTCAGCACCCTCACAGGGAAGAGCTTGTGCCTTATATTCAGCTTATATCCACCAGGTTCTGCAAGAAGTGTCTGGGAGCTGGGTTCCCTCTGATACAAGCCCAGGGCATAAAAAGAAGAGTCAGCTCTCATAGCAGAGGGACCATTCAAAGCTGTTTTGCTTCCGTGGTGGATCCTCCGCCCCGCTCATGCTTCCAAACTCATGAGCCGCCATCAGATTCTTCCCTGCCAGCAGGATTGCTAATTCTGCACATCCCAAAATAAGATTTGCCAAGCAGCATCCTCGCTGTGATTAAAACAATATCGGGCACTAAAAATACACAGCTCCTGGGGGAATCCTGCCTGCCCGAGACAACAAACTAGTTAAGACACAGCAAGGAGGAGCTTCTTTCTGATTAAAGGCAAAGCAAGCACATTCTCCACAATAGGGAGGCCAGGAGGGATGAAAGGCAGTGAGGGGAAAACTGAGGATGAGGGAAGGACAAAAAGACAGTGGAAGAGGTTTACTCAAGCATGAAATACCTGTGGTGGGAGAGCCAGGGCTGGGCGATGGATAGTGAACATCTGGTGATGAGGCCCCACACCTGGAGATGATCCCAAGTATCATCACGGTACCCTCCTGCCTTCAGGAGCTTCTTTCGCAGGTCAAATCATCTTCCCACATCAGTTACACTGCTAACAGCTCCTGCCAGCTAACAGACGAAGTGCCTGTGTGTAAGTGGATCAAGGTATCAAGGCAAGTATTTGCATTTTTATTCCATGATCTAGCAAATGAATTATCAGGCAATAGCTTCTCCTAGCCCTCAGCAGCAAGGAAACACCCCAAAGAGCATCTCCCATCATGGTGGCTTTATACATTTGGCAATCAATCCATCCACCCATCCATCCTCCGTACATTCTCTCCTCATTTCCAACATAAATACATTCCCCATTGGGTTTTACCCATTTGTTCTTGTGCCAATATTGTCTTTCAGCTTAACCTCTCCCCAGTCCCTCAGTCCTCTTCCTCCCCAGGGCATTGCCCTATGCCTTCGGGCTCTACCACACAACACTGTTTTCTGGGCCAGTGCAACCCAAGAGCTGCAAAGCCCTGGGCCCTTCCCCAGCTAAATACTAAATAATCACTTCTGTGATCCTATGATTAGCATGGCTGGCAGCCAGCATCATACCACCGAGCACTTCCAGTGGAGATCAGCCTCTGATGGATGCCCCATCACCTTCAAGAGCCCGGACCACAGCAAGAACCTTCCTGGCAGATGCTGGAGCAGGTCCCTGCAGAGCAGCCCCCACAGCGAGCTCTAGTTTTGAACTCAGCCTGCTCGCTGCTCCCTTTGATCTCCCCTTCATTAGTCTTTCTCCTTTGCTTTCAAACATAATTAATACTTCCCTGATCAAAAGCCCCAGCACAAGGAGAGCTTTAACAACTCCTATTTCATGGTGTGTTCCTATTAAAGCAGGGCTCAGGCAGATGGGAGGAGTGAGACCTCATTTGGAGCCTCAAAACCGCAACAGTACCCCCCCCCTCTGCCCCATCACCAGGCTCTCACTGCCAGGACCAGCAGTGGAGTCAGAACATGCCATGTCCCACTTCTCCCCAGCACCCAGCCACTCCAGCACAGGATCTCCAGGAGGCAGAGGACCTACATGGTGCCTGCTTGGGGTCTGGCCAAATGCCTACCTAACCCAGCAGCAGCACCCAGAGAAGAGGACCAGGGCTTCCCCCCATACCCAGGTGCTCTCACCTCATCCCCAAGCTGGTGGAGGACTGTGCTGTGTATACCCTTCACTGGATTTCTATATCCAGCCCTGACCTGCCCCAGTTCTTACCACTCGGCACCAAATTCCAGCCCAAGCTTTGAGCATCCTTCATCCCCTCCCAAAAGCCATACAAACTTAACAGCGTTGTTGCTGGGTCACTTGCCACACAATCAGATAATCCAAGAGCTACCTGGTCAAAGACCCCCCGGTTTAACCTCCTCCACTGCCACAAACTCCCTGCAGATATCCCATAACATAAGGTCTAAACTGGCTCGTGGGGCTGTGGAAAGCAGCCACAGCTGCTGAGATTGCGGTAGTAGCACGGGGCAGGAGGTTGTTTCTGAGGTGATTAAGAGCATCAGGCACCCACAAAGCCCAGCTTGGTCCCTCCACCCCAATGCAGACCCTTCACAGACCATTAGATGCTGCTTGCAAGGGGCACAAAGCACCTGTGATGTCTCTTCTGCAGGCCAAATGCCTCTCACTGACCAAAACCACCCACGATCAGCCAGAGCCAAGTTGCAGCCCAAGGTACCAGGAGGAATGTGTAGATCCAGCCCCAGACTTTACTGTGCACCAAGGGCCTCCAGAGCTGGGGCAGGAGATGCTGATCAGACTTTCTCAGTCAATGAGCAGCGTAAGTTTGCTGAGAGGAAGAGAAAACAAATCCACCACCCATGTTGAGCCCTGGCCAGGTACATCTGGGTGTTGCTAGAAGTCCATTGCCCACACACAGCATCCCCGCAGCATCCTTCTCCCCTCCTGCTTCCCCTCCAACCAAAAACAAAAGGAAAAAGACATTTTCTACATCAAAGGCTGGCTTTTTGGGGCTCACCAGACCTTTGCTAACCCACTCATGTCCTTTTGCATCAACCAGGACAGCAGCACGACCCCATACAGGGACCTGCCGATGCCGGCACCAAGGTCACTACACCCAGATGACATTACCCAGCAGGCACATCCAAGGGGTTGGCTTTGCTCCCTGGCACCAGCAGCTTGGCCAGACCTTGCAGAGTCACAGAAGGTGACATTTTCCACAGAATTTAACATGCCCTGATAAAAAGCCAGCTAAAAACCCCTTCTGTCTGCACATATCCCTGCTGGGAAACAGCGTTCTGCAGGAGCAGGCTGTTTGTACTGGCATTTACTAGGAGGAAGGAAAGGGAGCAAGCTTCTTCCCAAGGTAGGAACCACACGAGAAGACTTTTCTTCCTTTGAAAAGTCGTCTGATTGGGCTCTTTCTGTTATTTGTGTGCTGTGGCAGGCACAGTGATACACATCTATTCAAAGGCAAAAGAAGAACACAACAGTCTGATCCACTCAGACAGCCCCAACTGCCCCCCTCCATTATCATGGTTCAGCTTTCCTCCCGCTGAAAACACTGACTTTTATTCCACTCACAAACAAGAAGGAAACTGAGCAGCCAAACACACCATGATGTCAAGCCCTGGCAGCCCTCAGGCATTTGGGGAATGAGCCTCTGCCCCTTAAAAGCATGGATTTTTCCTCCTTTTCATCATTAAAGCAAGCAGGAGGATGCATGATTCAGGGTAAAAAACAGGGCATAGCATGGAGCTTCTTCCATCAGGAAAGGCACAAAACAAAACCTAATTTGAAGTTGTTCTCACAACGTACCCCTTGCTTAAAGCTGCTGCCACAGACACAAATTGCAGTCCCCCACTTGGGCAGGCCTGGAACAGGAAAATAGTGCTTTGGAGCAAAGGTTTTATTTGCTTTGCCTTAGTCTTGTGCTGATAACATAAGAGGGTGGGAATGGAGTAATCTTCCACCTTTGGGAATCGCCTGGGGACCTGGCTGCCCACCTCTGGGAGCTCCTGTGGCTGGAGAAAGGGGCTCAACAGGGCTGGTCCTTCCACACAGAATAGCGAAGGAGCAAATTAAATGAGCTAAAGGAGATGCAGTGCAAAAAAGCCCCAAAGCATGGAAACAAATAGAGCACAGAGGACACTCGGTGCATGCTGCAGCCCAGGAACATCAGGTCCTGCTCCCACCGCTGCTTCCTCCTCCTGCAACACAAGGATCCATGCCGCGGGGATCACCAGCTCAACCCAGCAGCCAGAACGTGCACTCAGGCTTTCTGCAAGCACAGGATTAGAGACACGGAGTTATTCCTTTGGCTGGTTGGCTGCTGGTGCATCCCTTAGGATGCTGCACCGTAACTCAGATCTCAGCCCATCCCAAGTTCCAGCTGCTCCCCCCCAGCTAAGCTCCGTTTCCTTCCAGCAGCAAATGTCTTCCACTACTTAAAAGCCATTCTAATATCACTTTAAAATAATTCTGAGTTACTCTCAATGTCTTTATCAGCAAGGAAATACCCTCTCTCAAAGCCCGGGATAGCCGTCCCCATGCAGAGAAGCCTGTTCAGCATCTGTCCCAGGCAAATCCGAGCCTACAGCAGGCTGGAGGAATTCATCCGGCCCTGAACACCGTCAGGAAGCATTAAAAGGAAAAAAGTCAGGAAAAACCTGACAAACCAGGTTTATGCACCCAGGAGCAGAAACTGGGGTATATTTAAGCAAAATTGAGTACAGGACATTAGGAAGGCTCATTTTATTTCAGTTCTTTCCCATTTATTTCTTGCTGTCCCACTGTGGCTTCCCAGAAAACGGAATGTGTAACCTCAGGATAAACCTCCTCTAACAGATACACAGAGATAGGGATACAGGGAATTATCATCAGAGGAGTCAGCACTTCAGGCACTAAGTTATGGAGGTTGTGGGGTCTGGGACACTTTTTTCCCCTTCTCCATTGTTTTCCAGTGGGATGACATACCTTTTCCAAGCTATTTTTAAGCCCTTGTGACTTGCTTCATCTCAGGACAGATGCTGATCCCAGGAGCCAGGGGTAATTCCTGCACAGTATCATTATTCCAGGCGAGATGGCACAGCTTTGGCCGGTCACCTTCTATACATGCTGAAACAGTTGCTAAAAATACCCCATTTGGGGTGTGTTTGTAACAGAACCAAGGGAGCTGGAAAGAAGAAGGGAAAAATGTCCCAGTTTGTCTTTTCTGATGCATTTCCTCACCCCTGCACTCCCCAGAGGACACTGCTGGGGACAAACAGCCCCATTTGTCCTTCTCAGACACTCTCATGTTGGAATCCATCACCAGAGCCGAGGGGTTTAACCTGTTTTGGATAGCAGAGACCTCCAGGACTGCCCCCGTCATGGGGGACCTCTTCTCAGGACACCTCTTTGAGCCCTGAGATAGCTCTGGATGTGGTATCCTGCATGCCTCTATGGTATTCATAGGGACAAAGCACAGGAGACGTCCCAGGCTTGGCCTCCAGGGTTGCTATACCAGAAGGAAGGGCAGAATGTCCTCCAAGGTCCTCCTCTGCCTCTGAGCACCTCTCTCCCCATTGCTCTTATGCAAAGAGGTTTTAAGCATCTCAGCCTCAAAACCCAGATAGTTGGGGCTAGGAAGGGTCTGTGGGACACCTCCAAGTTGTTAGATTTGCAGCGTAACTGCGCATGTATTCTGGGTGCACCAGGGAGCACATAAAGATTGCTGGATCAGCATCGGCGTTTGAGAAGAAGTTGCGGTGCTTCTGCTTCTACAGCCTCAGCATCCCTAGAGCTTCCCACTGAGAATGAAAACCAGTCCTCCTGCCTGGTCCCAGCACCTCCTCTCCCTTTCTACATCTGGACAGGGAAGGCTCAAGGTGGGAGAGAAAGGGGAGAAGACCCTGGTGAGATGCAGTCAAAGCCAGCCCTAAGTTCCCTCAGTCTCCACACAGCACCACAGGAGGATAACTGTACCCTTTCATGTCCAGGTTGTCCCCCTCCAGCAGATGCAATGCTCTGAGGAGCGGATGTCACACCAAGATGCAGGTCCCACCCATAGTCCCTGTGGGTTTATGGGCTGCTGTGCCCTCAGACACAACAGAAAGTTTCCCAACCCCAGTTTCAAAGCCTCAATACGTGCTGGAGAGCACATCCCAGAGCCGTCACAGGGCACCAGCCAGCAGTTTGACGCACAAGGGTTAATTCTGCATGACTTCCAGCATCGGGAGAGCTGGTGCTTGGCATTCCCTGTGCAGGAGTGGAACAGGGCACTACCAGGATGGGGAAGAGCATCCTCCAGATGCACTAGCAGCACTGACACCTTCCAGTGTGCCAGCAGCACATCAGCCCCAGGGCTGAAGTTGAACCACTGCCAGAGCTGGGGATGATGTGAGCACACATGTGTGTAATGCTACACACACCCCACAAGCTCAGACACTCCAGCAACACGTCCCCACCTCACCCAAACACACACAGTATCCACCCTCACTCCTGCCCACACTCCCACAACGCTGCTTAAACAAACCATCCCAGTTTTCCCAGGAGCTTTAAGGGAAGCAGTACAGAGATACTGCAGTTGCTTTCACACTGAAGCACTCGGCTTTTACCAAAGGGAAGGAACAAAGGGATGGGTACTCCAAGCCTTGGAAAGGTTGAAGCCGCATAACAGGAGTGATGCTGCCTGAAGTCTCAGGCATGGCACACACACACACACACCTTGTCTCTGAAGCAAAGAAGGGTCCAGGGAAATTTCCCTAATCCTTTCCAAGTTGGGGATTTAAATCCATGGTGTTTTCATCAAGTGTATTCCAGCTCACAAGGACAAACAGAGCCCCTCTGAAGACATTGACAAGAGGAGAGTCAAGCATGCTGGGGGTTAGGAGTACTTCTTCATGGTGTCCTATCCACAGCCCATCCCTTACAGGACCTTTAAATCAGTCACACAGGTAGTTATGCCTGGTTTCCTCAATGCTCGGAAGCATGCGGCTGTGTTCTGCCCTGCCTGTCCCAAAAGGCTCCTAAAGAGAGACCACTAAAGCTGGGTAATTCTGAAAGCTATAACAGGGAAGCACCTGGGAAGGTCCGCAGGCATGCACAGCCCACTAGGATATCCCATACCCTGCAGAGACCCCATTTCTTCTTGGCAGGATGGAGAATTCCCCCCTCACACCATTCCTGGGGAGTACGCAGTTCACGCAGCCCCAGAAACACCAGCTTCTGCTTTGGAACCAACAGACAAGGGTAACCACAGCCACATGAGGCCCAAGACACAACAGCAGATAGTAGGAAGGACCTGCTGGTGGATGAGTTGTAAACCCCGGGCAAGCAGCAGTCTGAAGGAGAAAGGACTGAAACCTAAAGCCAATCCTTCTCATTCCCCAGTTGAGCTAGGAAGTGGGGATAGCTCCTCCCCCCACTTCATTTCCTAAGCTCTTGGGGTGATCCAAAACTTTGGAAACTCCAAACCTCTGTAGGCTACAAAGCCCTTTCCACCAGGCTGACACATGGATGGCTTCTCACCAAACCAAACCTAAGACAGCCCTGCCTGCAGCTTCCTACATTCCTTCCAATGAGCTGAGGAGATGTTCCTTGCCACAGACATCAATTGGGAGCATCCCCCAGGGCAGAGGACACCCAAATGAGCACTGGTTCATGGAAGGAGGAAAGAAAACATCAACTGGAGGAGGAATTGCAAAAAAGCAGGGAGATGAAGCAGAAAATGTGAAGCCCTTCAAAGTCGGCTCCTCGAGGTTGGAAGGAGCACTGCCTTCATTTCATCAACTGTGAAAACCCATTAGCATCTTGCTAAAGTCCATTTAAATATTCATCTGGAGGATATTTAATGCTAAACTGCTGCCAAACATGAAGAGACACATTGAGACCTGCTGGTGGCAGTCACCTCCCGCTGGGGTTAGTGGAGGTGACAGCAGGGACAACAGCACGGCACGAGCCAAGGGAAGGGACAAGCACTGCGAGGAGCTCCTTGCCAACGTGGGGGGAATGAAACCCAGAGCAAAGCTTGGCTGGGTTTCCAGCCTGGTTGCATCTGCGGGACCGCACAGCACAACATGCGAGCATCAAAACGTGCAGGGAAGGAGGTTTTCCAGGCTCTCAGCCCAAAGCTAAGAGGGATGCACAAGCCCTTTCCCCCACCCAGGAGATTTTAGGGGTAATTCTTGGCTTCTTCTCCCCTCTCCAAAGCACCAGGGCTGTTTATTTAACAAGCCCTAGGTCTGCCGTGGAGAGGAATCAGAAGGCAAGTGGCCTCTGATGGACAAAACACATTATTAGCATCCCAACGTGAGCTTTGCCAGTGCCTATAAATACAAGCCAGCAGTGACTCAGCAAAGCTGTAGCTATTTCCCTCCCCAGTTTCCCAGGTAGTTGCATCTTGGGGTGTGCATGTGTGCACGGTCCTGGCTCCCGGGATGCTGCGCAGGTCGCCATGGCAACCCAACGCTGCCAAAACCCATCCCTACTCCAGGAGAATCCTGCCCTAAATGTCCCCTCTCAGCACCAGGGAAACCCCAAGAAGATACAGGAGCAGGTTGTGGCATAAATGGGCAGCACAAGGAGAAGGAAAAGGTGGGTTTGGGCTTTTATTAAGCAATTCCTGGTCTTTAAAACAACCTGGGCAGCAGGGAAGATTCTCTGTTGTCTCATATGAGGCTATGCTGATCACCTTGCTTGCATCCAGCACTCAGCCCAGGGGCATAACATCATGCTTTATATTCTTTTTAACTATTAAGGTTACCTGTGCAAGGGAAATCAAGGGAGATGACATGAAAAAGCACGTTATTGCATGGGTTTCCCACCATCCTGGTCAGCTCTGCCTATCGCTAATTAATCCTGCCATGAAACCAAGGAAATTTAATACAATTGCCCCCCAAAAGATCAACACCAGTAACATTTGGTGTTTCTAACAGCCTTTCACACATCCCATTAGCAGGCTCACCCAGCCCCAAGGCACAAACCCTCCCTTGTTACCCAGCTTAACAGGTTTTCATTTGCAGATTCACAGAGCTAAGCAGGTCCCTGGAGCACAGACAGCCCAAGTTTTCCAGAGAAACAAGAAAATCAGCCCAAAAAAATGCCACAAAATGCCTGGCAACCCCCAAATTTCCATGTCGTGGTCCAAGTTTCAGAGGGTTGTTTGCGCCTGGAGGATGCCAGAACTCTTACTGCAGCATTTGAACAAGCCACTGCCACGGGAAAGGAGATTTGCATTTGGAAGCTCCCTGTGATTTTGGTTTTCCATTCCTACTGCAAAAAAAACCAAGATTATTTTGAAAGCAATTTTGTTTGGAATTTCTGTTTTGGCTTCCTAGCAAAGCACAATTGGAACAGCACAGGATGGCTCAGACCCTCCTGGACCGGACACCACAGGGATAGGCCCTGCTGGGCAAGATGGGAGGAGTAACCAGCTCCATTGATATTAGTATTTTCAAGTAGCAGCTTCTGATCAACCGTATCCTGGGCTGCATCAAAAGGAGCGTGAGCAGCAGGTGAAGGAGGTGATCCTGCCCCTCTGCTCTCCTGAGACCCCACTTGCAGCACTGTGCGCAGTTCTGGTGTTCTCAACATAAGAAGGACATGGAGCTGTTGGAACAAATCCAGAGGAGCCCACGAGGATGATCAGGGGAGTGGAGCACCTCCAGCATGGAGACAGGCTGAGAACATTGGGGCTGTTCAGCCTGGAGAACAGAATCTGTGTGGAGACCTCAGAGCAGCTTCCAGTGTCTGAAGGGGGGCTACAAGGATGCTGGAGAGGGACCCTTCATTAAGGACTGGAGCAGTAGGACAAGGGATGATGGGTTCAACCTGAAACAGGGGAAGTTCAGGTTAGCTCTTAGGCAGAAGCTCTTCCCTATGAGGGTGCAGAGCCGCTGGCACAGGGTGCCCAGAGAAGCTGCCCCATCCCTGGCAGTGTTCAAGGCCACTTTGGACAGAGTCATGGGTGGCGTTCTCCAGTGTGAGGTGTTCCTGCCCATGGTAGGGGTTGGAACTGGGTGAGCTCAAGGTCCTTTCCAACCCAAACCATTCTATGATTAAGGAGGAGGCGGTGACCAAAACGAGCAGAGCTTGTCCCCATTCTAAGTCCTGCTCCAGAAGCAGCTGCATCCCAGCGCCCGCAGCCACTCACTGCGCCACTGCCCTCCATGGCCGGAGGTCCCTGATTAATCATTTATCATTGCACACCATAAATCGTGATGAATTTGAAATAGAAGCCTGCCCATGCAACACGAGCAAGGTCACCTTTCCCCTACCAGGGGGAACAGCTCTCATGTTCCAGGTTCAACAGTGAGATAGCAGCCCAGCAGGAAAAGATGCTGTAATTACATCCAGCCCTTGTAATGGTCACATTCAGCAACTGGAGAGCCAGTTTCCCCATCCCAGCACCACAATGATCCAAATAAGCAAGGACTGAATAGGGTTTGGGGTGATGTTATTAGGGAGCATTGAATCCTTAAACCCAGGTCATCTCCAGGAGCATCGCTGCAGCCAGCACCACTGATCCCAAGGGATGCTCCACTGGTTCATGCAGAACTTGGCCCTGCAAATCCAACTTGGAGACCCCCTAAATAATTTGGAGGTTTTCAAAGACAACAAGGCAGCACCTCCCTAAACCTGCTGGTTTCATCCTTCCTATATTTCTAGTCATCTCCCCAGCCTGGCCATGCATCTCTGAGCCCTCACCAGCGCAGCTCTGTCCCCACAGAGCTACAGAAGACGGATGAGAGCCAGAAACTCAGATAAGGTCATGGACAAGGCTTTTATAAATGCAAATGAAGCCCAAGGAGATGGCCTAATCCTGCAGGCAGCACTCTGCAACAAGCAGAAATGAGATTAGCACAAGGTCCCCTTGGCGTAGGTCTGGCCCATCTGCTTGGTATTCTCCTTGAAGAGGGTATCCCCAAGGAGAGGACTGATCCCAGAACTCCCAGGGCCATCTCCTGCCCCAGCACCATCCTACTCAGATATAATCTTCCTGCCAGGTGTCAAATGAAAGTGAAGGTGGCAAAAAGATGCCGTTTGGGGCCAAATCAGCATTTCATTCGCAGAGCATCACTGCTGATGCTGCATCCCTCAAAGGGAAAGTGCAAGGGAAGCTGGAAAACCCTCTTCCAAAGCTTTGGGGAGAAGATTATTTTAGATTTCAGCATTTATTTGGGTAGGGTTGGGGCTTTTTTTCCTCCAAAAAGCAGCTGGAAAAATTCGCTTTGCTGTCAAGCTCCAGTGCTGGCCCACAGCCCATGGTAGCTGCTGGGGCCTCTGCAAGCCCAGGCTCGCTTCATCTCCGGTACCTCCCCAGCTGGGCAGCCCCAAACAGACAAGAAGCCTGATCCATGCTTCAACACGGTTATGAGAGGTTTCCACTTCAGCCACAGCACTTCAAACTCCGAATCAGATGCTCGTCTACAAGCTGAGGATGGCAGGAAAGATGCTTCAGTGCTTGACCCCAGCAGATGCTTTCCAGGATCTCAAATCTGAGACCAGGTTAAGGACCAGAATAACTTATTCCATCCGATTCCTGATACCATTTACCTGCTGCACAGACTCCTTAACACCTTCCCTGCTCTCCTGGAGCACTTTCAGCCCAAACACAGAAACGAGAGGGATACTGCAGCTCAGCAGGGAGCATCACCCGGGGGATTTCAGCCCCATGCTTTCTACTGGAGCCTTTTCCCCCCCTCAGCAAACACTTTCACCTAACAAAGCCACAAATGTGCATTTTTAAGGCTCCTTATTTCAGGCACCCCCAGCTCCACTGGACCCCATGCGCACTCCCCACTCAAGCACCAGCACGGATGCTCAGAGGTCTCCCCTCTAACTCCCAGCTCTGTTCGCACAGATAAGCCGTCCCTGAGCAGACTCAGCTTCCCTTGCCAGGGTGATTAATAGTGGGTTTGCTGGTAAAACAAAAGGCCATTAAGAACACTAATATTTGTTCTCCCTACTCCCTGCCTACTTCATTTCACCCTTCGATGCAAGCACTGCACACTTTCCCCAGTGAGAAATTAATAAGGGCATGAAGCCACATTGATTTCCCCTGCTATGGTGGATCAGGTACATCTGCCTAATCCCAGACACCCAGTCCCACTGGCTGCAAAAGCAAGGATGGTCCCAGCTCCATCCATCCAAGGAAGGGTTTCATCCCAGAACAGGATGGAAATGCACATGGATACCTTGTCTCCTTCTGAGACTAAAGGGTTTTAGCATTAAGGAGAAGAGCAGCATTTCCACAGTGCTTTTAGGTGACTTGGTGATGGAAAAGATCCCATATCCATCTCCATCCCAGCCCTGCAGCAACAAGGGCCTCATTTAAAAAAGCTTCATTAAAAGCAGCTTCAAACACTCCAGACTTCACAGCCTCTAAAGGATGAAGCAAGCAGGAGATAAACCCCAAAGGACCAACCCTGTGCAGAAAAGCCCCCTTTGGGGTCGCTCACAATTCACTAACACCAGCTCCTCTGTGGCTTGCATGGGGACAACCTCCCCTTACCAAACTCCTCAGCACCAGAAGAAGCCCCATTGCTCCAAGCCCCTTTAGATGCATGCTGAGGCCCTCAAATCCTTTTATACCAATGCCCCTACCCTCCCCAGGTGGGGGGTATCTGGGCTAAAAGCTCTGGAGAGGGAGATTGAGTGCTTTTGGGTTTATTGGGGTTATGACTTGCTCCAGTGCTTTATACAAGAGCCAAACAAGTCAGTATCACAGAGGCCAGCACCCTTATATGACGGGATACACATTTTCCACCAAGATCCACAAATTCATTCAAATATGACCTTTCTGTCAGTGCAGGAGCAGTTTCCCAATGAAAACACCTTTGGGAAGCAGTTGTGAACATTCCCATATCCCATTCCCTGGTTTCACAGCTCACACCCACATTGTCACTCCATTTTAATCCCCTTTTTTTCTCTCTACCTGCTTAAAAGCAACAAATTGACCTGAATGACCACAACACGAGTCCAAGCAAAACCATTGCTGCTCAACACCAGCAGCAGTTTCTGCTCCTCATCCTCAGCATGGCCAGGCTGTAATTTGAAATTCAAGGATGCTCTGCTCACTGGGATGAGCGGACACTGGGAATCTGGGGATTTGGACCCCCTGTGATGTGGCTTTGTGCTGGACCATAGTGCTGAGGGTGCTGAGCATGGCACCAACACAGGCTGAGTAAGCAAAGACGAACCCACTGGGCTCTTCGGGTGCAATGGATTGAAGCCCTCCCAGAAGACCCCATCATGGATCATGTCACCAACAGTGAGGAATTTCATTTCACCCCAGCCCCTGTCCTGGGACCCAAGACCCCAGAGAGGAGTGGAGCCCCCTTCACCCCCAGATCCTGAGCATCAAGGACCACATTGTGGAGCATCTCAGAGATTAATTCCACATGGCATGTTTCAAATGGCCCAAGGGTACATTCCATCCAGACTGTTTCACCATGAGCATCCTGTGGGATTTCTCCCAGAAGGCACCTGGGAATGCAGCAGGATGAGACTTGCGGCTCTGCAGACCAGGTAAGGACAATAGCAATGGGGAAAGAAGCAGACTTTGAAACATCTTTTTGAAACAACAGGATGCTTCAGGGGGTGTTTCCTTCCTCTTTCCTAATTCCCTACCTTATCCTCTGCAGGTTTTCCCTGAGCAGCTGGGACCTGGGGCGCTGCTGACACATAGCTCTGTATTCTCACATCTCTCCAAGGTAGTCTTTAGGGAAAGGGGAATTGACAAACTGGTGAAAACTGACTGACACTCCAATCAAAACACAAAGGGAACAGGAATAAATGGCTCCGCAAAGAATCGCTATTTAATTAGGAATTAGATCTGTGCCAGTGACTCACGGCTGGAAGCGACACAACAGTGGGCTCGGCGAAGGGCACCTGCAGCAGCATCACAATGGGGACCAGCTCCAGCCCGGGGCTGTGATGGGATATTGAGGGGGGGGGATGGGACAGAAGGGACTCCCACTGCCAGCATCCCCTGCTAAGCTTTGCCAAGCCAAGAGCCGCGCTGCAGGAACCAGCCTGGCGCAACCCTACGCAATCAGATGCGCACGAGCTCGAAAGCTTTGCAGAGAAATCCCCTCGCAGCCGTTTTGCTGCTGGAATGGGAAAATCCCAGTAAATCTGATCTAGTGAAAAGCATAAATAAAGATTGTGGAATGAGGGAGGGAGAGGGATTAGGGAGGTCGGAATAAAGCTGCTCCTCCATCTCCATCACTCTCCAGCTGCAACCCTCCCATGGGGAAACCCCAGCCCTCCGTCAATAGGGTACCAAAGCTGGACAGTATTTGGGAATCCCTCTCAACTCCTCTGGGAGACATTGAGGAAAGGGAGATGTAACTGGAGAGGATCTGGCAGGGATGGGGACCACAGATCAGCCACAAGGGACATGACATGCTGAGAGCAGGGCAGTCCATGCCCCCCCCCCCCAAATCTGGGCTGGGGCGCACAGGTGGGAGTGGCATCCTTGTGGAAGTTCCTGCTGAAAGCTGTATCCTTCACTGAGTTCTTCACAGGGAGGATTCAGGAGCAAGGCAAAATGGATGAACATCGCTCCTCATAGCCATCTCTTTGTCACTGGTGCTGGGGGCCAAGGGTGCCCCTCGGCATGGATCCAGCTGACGATGGTCATCCAGTGCTTTGGAAAAAGGAAAGCAGGAGCAAAATGTGAGGGATTCTGCAGGCTTGGCTTCTCAGGTGTCTCATTCTATCCCCTTTCCAAGGTGGAACTGGCTGCCATCCGTTCATTTCACATCATCAAGACACCATCCAGAGGGTTGTAGGAAACACAGCTTTGGCCTCCGCCCTCACGATGGAGACTTTGGACATAGTATCATAGAACAGTTTGGGTTGGGAGGGACCTTAAAGCTCATCCACCTCCAATCCCCTGCCACAGCTTCTCTGGGCACCCTGCGCCAGTGCCTCAGCACCCTCCCAAGGAGAAGCTTCTGCCTAAGCTCATCTCAGTCTCCCTGTGTCAGCTTAAAGCCATTGGGCATCCCTGTAGGACCATTTCTGCTGCATTAACTTCAATGCCATGGACAGAACTTTCCAAGCTGGGTTTTTGGGCAGTGCTCATTCAGAGTCCCACTCTCCAGTGCTGGTAATGGGTGGTTTTGAGCATCTTTTCTCAATCTGGCTTGGACCAAAACTTCCTGGGCTGCTGGAACCCATCACAAAGGTGCTGAGCAGATACTTGTGGAAAAGAGCAGGGCACGGATGGAGCAATGTTTTCTCCACAGCCCATGTCTCAGCCACTGTATATTTCCCCCACTGTACCTCATTCAGGTCATCTGGCCAAAATCATTTGATACCTTCCATCTCCTTCACCAGCTGCACTGTGTATGTCCGGAGGTGAGACCTCACCCGCTCCCGCATCGCCGGTCCAAGGTGAATTTCCCAGGAGCAGCACCTCCACCTCTGTTTTACCACCTCCACAAATGACTGTCCTAATACCCTCACTGAATTCCAGCTGGGTTACAGCAGAGGCAGAGCATGAGCTGGCATTAAGCTGCTATTAGAGGAAATCAGAGCCTGGGAGTGGAGGAGAAAGCGTCGTCGTGGCTGTTCAGGGACCCGGGTGGCCGCGTGGACCCCTGCTGAGCTTCAGGTACCAATTGTTGCATGGAGAAGGTTCCTGCTGAAAACTTCCCACCAGCCACAGGCTTACCCTGGGAAATATCATTCCAATGCAGCTGTGCACTGAGGGATTGCACCCCAGCCCTCCTGCCAGCACGGGGATCCACTGCTGCATCCCCATCTGAATAGTCTGTGAGAAGCAGAAGAGCCCCCAAAGCTTCATCTCACGATGAGCTGCTCGCTGAAGGATGAGTCAGTCCAGGAACATGCCAAAAAGTGTGTTCAGCGCTTTTGAACATACCCGGTAGGAGGCAATAAATAACGCATCTGCTCAGAGGCGGCCTCTTCTCCTGCAGACCTGGGATTGCCACCTACCGTTGAGGTTCAGCTCCAGGACAAGAGTCTCTCCTTGTTCCCATTGCTATTAAGCTGGAGGGATTTTCCCAAGCTGGATCCCTTTGCTTTGGGCCCATGCCCTCCCCTCGTTGGGGTGCATCCCACACACACGTGCACATCCAGGCCCATGGCTGTTATTTTCCTCCTCCTTCCCAAGCAAGCCCTGCAGGAGGGCCCCTTACTCGGATGCTGATGCTGCATCCTGGGTGCACTGGTGGTTTTTTACAGATGCTGCAGAAATTGGCCCTAAATGTGACCCACAGAGTGTGGGGAGGAGAGTTTGCATTCAGAAGGGACCAGCTTTATCGAGCCTATTACACAGAGGGAGCGAAATGAGTGGGGAAACTGAGGCACAAACCTCTCCCCAAAGAAGGGGATCCCCACATCGCTGCCTCAGTTTCCCCGGCGCTGCACCCCCTCCCCCCTCCGCACCGCGCAAAGGGGCTCCCTGCCCCTTTAAGCCCCCCCCGCCCTGCGGAGGCTCGGCCCCTTTCTCTGACACAGCAGCCGCCGGGACGAGCCGAACCGGGAGCCGCGGGGAGGCTGCGGCCGGGGCCGGGGGCCGGGCGCCCACCGCCGCTCCGCCCGCCCCCCCCATGGCCCTGCCCGGGGCGCCGGGCGCCGCCCGCCCCGCTCCGCCCGCCGGAGTCATCGCTGCTGCTGCCGCCGGTCGGTCCCGGGGGCATCGGGAGGAGGGGGTGCGGGCAGCGGGGGCACCGGGGATGCGGGGAGCCGGGATGGAGGCTGCGGGTACCGGCATCCTCCGTCCCCGGCGATGCGGGTACCGGTGAAGAAGGATGCGAGCAGCGGGAACGGAGGATGCGGGGAGCTGGGATGGAGATGCGAGCATGCCGGGACACCCCCCCTCCTCCCTGTGCGCACCCCCGAGCTGGGGGTATGCGCTCACCTCACTCCGCCTCCACCCGTGTTTTGCCCTCACCCCCCCCGGGAATGGGGGGAGAGGGGGGGCATTTGGGGGCAAGGTGGGTTTTCCCCCCTCCTCGACCGAGGCGGGGTTTGGGCTTGAAGCCGGTAGGAGGATGGCGGTGGGAGGAAGCTGCCAGACCCCCCCGCCCCAAAGCGGAGGGGTCCCCTGGGACGTGCTCCACCGCTGCCGGCTGTCACCTCTGGTAACGTCTCACCCCTTCCAACAGAGACCTGAAGGAAAGTGGCCCCCGGACTCCTCTTGTGCCACGGAAAAGCCCTGAGGGGGGAGGAAGAGGAGGAGGAGGGGGAGGAGGAAGTAAGAAAAGGAGAAGGCATTAAGAAGGACAAGAAAAAGCTTGGGTTGGTGCCAAGGGGGGTCTGGATAGCGACGGTAAGTTCCTGAGTTGCTTGTCGGTCGGTCTGTCTGCCTGTCTATCCATCCATCTGGCTCAGCAAGACCCCGCTGTGCCCAGTCTCCGGGTTTCAAACTGGGGAAGAGGCACAAAAATGGGGAGTGACAGGGTCAGGTCGCATCCTGCCCCCCCCCCCCCCCAATTAGGGGGAACCACTGTGGGGGTACCTGGGTGCTTGTCCTCATGCCAGCGCTGAGATCAAGGCAGGCAGCAGTGGTTCCCCCCAGCTTTCTGGCTGCAGAAGAGATCGCTCCCTCACGCTGTCTGTCTGTCCTTGCAGGAGGGGAGCCTGGACTCCCCAGGACACCTGTGGAGACCCCACTGCCACCACCCAGCACTGGAGCTGGCAACCCCAGAAAGAGGGCCCAGCACAGGGAATAGCATCGCTCCCTGGGGACACCCAGCCCTTCGTCCCCCTTCCCGGCATTGGAGAGCAGGCAAGGAGTGAGCTGCTGGATTTTAGCTTCCTGGGACATCCAAGGGACTCTTCTTCCTCCTCCTCCTCCTGCTCACCTGACCACGCAGCACTCACCTCTTCCGCTCGCCCCATGGCCACTCTGCATCTATGGGGCTGAGCCCCCTTTGCAGCATTCCTGACTCCGCATGCTGCATCCCGACCCTGCTCCCCGCTCTGAACCAGAGCCCCCCGACCTCGCAGGGAGGCGAGCGTGCGGCTGGGACTTCCTTGGAGGCAAGGGAACGTTAAGATGTTGAAAGCTCCCCAGCCGAGAGGGGCTGCACGGACGCCAGGCCACCCGGCTAGGGGGGAGCAGGATGGACAGAGCCGTTGGGACCGGGAACCAAGGCTGGTAGGGAAGGATGGACTCCCAGACCTGCCAGGACAGGCAGCCCAGTGACCACCCCAGCAGCAGCAGCAGCAATTGTAGCAGCAGCAAGAGCAATTGTGAAAGGGAAAGGATCCGGAGCCGGATGAAAATGGTGATCGGGCAACTGGAAGGCATCTTACAGGAGCTCAAGGAGGTGGCCAAGGAGCTCCGGGAGGTAGGAAAGCCCTGGGGTGCCATCGCATCCCTGCGCGGGTCATGGGAGCCCAAAATGTGGGTACTCTGTCCCTGTCCCCTCGCCTCCTGGGCCAGGTGGGGGTACCAGAGCCAGCTCAGCATCCACCAGTCCCAGGAAGCCCCAGGGGGGCAGAGCCGTGCCGCTGGGCAATAGGACATTCAAAAAGGGGTAGATAAATAGGCCTGGCTGCACAATTGCTCTTGACCTTGACACCAGGGTCTGCTCGGGGTCAGGGCCCGGCCAAGGCACCAGCCCTACAGGTGCTGGTAGTAGGAGAAGCACCATGGGGGTCACACAGTGGGGCTGGGGCAGCCAGTGCTGTGGGCACCATGTCACAGTCAGCTCTGCTCTGCCTTGTTCCAGGCCCCTTTCAAACAGGGAAGTAGATGGAGAGGGGATGATGAGTCCCTCTGGCATTGCAGAGAGAGCTGAAAACATGGCATGAGCCCTGGCTGCGATAAGAGGGGGGTTCATAGGGCCAAAGCAGCTGCCTGTCCCATAGCCTGGCTGTCAGGGTCCATTGCTCTTGCAAAAGCCATTCTATGATTCATATACATACATCTGTAGAGTGTGGTTGGACTTCCAGTGTGGAGGAATTTCATATTTAAGGTTTGGTGAGGAGTTCAGTATTTCTGTAGCTCAATCGATTGGGCTGCACATGTCCAAGGTGGAGGGGAAGGGGATGTGGATGGGACAGGTAATTTAGGACCACTTGCAGGTGATGGGGATGTGGTAGATGGAAAGCGTGTGGTACTCTTCACACAGCTCAAGGCTTGGTTTTGGAATAGGGCAGGTTGGTGTTTGAATGCTCTCCATGGCCTGAGCCAAGCACAGTGCTATACCCAGCACTGTGCCAAACCTTTTGTCCCCCCAGGAAGGGCAAGAATTGGTGGAGGCTTTGCCATGGGCCCACAATGGAGCAGCCCCGCATGGGTTGGGGGCATTTGGGTACCACCAAGGGAGAGCTGACGCAGGCGGACCAGCATCATCCTTGGTGCAGACACAGCCTTGGTCAGGGAGGTGACATCTTCTAGCCTGAAGCAGCCCCTGGGATGCAGTGTCCTCCTTTGGGGTGGTTCTGCTTGGTCCAGGAGATTTTAGGAAGGCTGTTCCACTGGGAAAGCCGGTGGTGGGAATGCCAAATCGCACCGCACCAGCCCCTGGCGCCCTGTGAGGGCTCAACCTGGCCGTGGCATCCGTAGAGATTTTCCTTTCTCTCATGGCTTTGCTGGTCCTTCCTGCAGCAGAAAGCAAACCCAACCCCCCATAGCACCTCCCCAGTTCCCACAATACCAATGGGGGAACCCAAAACCCCTTCAACAAACCTCTGATGCATTAAAAAGTCATAATAGTAATAGTGGGGAGGCAGAGCTATTTGCTGTTTAGCCCAAGCTCACTTCATGCTCCTCCGGGATCTTAAAAAGGCCTTTAAAGTGAGGATGATGACAATTGGCCCCTTCTATAGCACCCATGGATTTAAAGCCAGGTGGCACCATATGAGCATCCTTCCTGACAAGGACACGGAGGGGCAAGAAGGACCTGGATGAGACTTTGAACTGCTTGGTGCTTTCCACCAAGCTTCATCTGGCTCTGCAAGGTCCGTGTACAGCTCTTGGAGCCAGACAGACCGTGCAGCATCAATGGTAGGTTGTACGAGTGTGTCTCGGAGCAGAGGTGGCCAGGAGACACCCATCCTCTGCCCCTCAGCCCAGGGAGACCCTGCTTTTGTACCAGGAAGGGGACCCATGCTCCATGAGGGGCTTCTTCCCTCTCTCCAGAGGGCACTGGGAAGCTCTGAGGCCTGGGATGATTTTTCCATGGAGCTGGCACATCCCTAAGTACTGGTGACATCCCAAGCTGCATCCCACAGCTGCCCCGCACAGCATGGGACAACAGTGTAGAGCCAGCCGTAAAGTCCCCACCATGAGGTGGATCCTGAACTTAAACCCTTCTCAACAGCTCCTACAAATACCCACATGGCAGCAAAAACTTGAATTTATACAGAACAGCATAAAGCTCAGCACAAGAGCAGGCTCTGGAGCTAAACCACACCGGGCCAACAGGGCTAAACCAGGCTACAGTGACTGTGTCTGGTTCTCCCCAAGCCAATCAGATGTTGGGTATGAGAGGCATTAGGAATGCAACTCTTTTTCCTCAGATCACTCGGAGCAAGCTGGATGGGAGCGCATCATGGGCAACCCTCAAAGCCACACAGAAGTCTGTAGTAGAGACCAGGCTGGCAAATTGTAAGCTCCAGGATATCAGAGATAGGGAAGTAGAATGTAAGCCTCTGTGGTTGTCTGCCTCGCACATAGCAATGCTCTTCCTCAGCTGAAGGTGAGGGCCAGCGCTTTGGGACAAGGACCTGGGGACTGATGGCCCCGAGCTCAAGTGGGCTCATGGATGGGGGTCCCACATGGTGCTGCTCAGGGCCACCAAAGCCCTTCAGTGACCACAGGGCCCTGGCACTTGTGATATCAGTGTATTGTCCAGCGGAGCCACCATGAGGGCTTTGGAAATGTCCATCCCGGCATCCATCTCCTCTGCACCGGTGGGTTGGGGCACAGGGCTGGATGTGCTCAGTGAGGGGAGTGGTGGGCCTGATCCTGCTGTGCCAGGCACACCCATACGGCTGTAAAACCTTAATTGGGTGATGCCGGCCCTGCTCCTTCCAGGTCCAACACAAGGGGAGCTGGGTACCAGGATTTTACAGGTCCGGGAGAAGCAGCCAGGTTAAAACCACCTTGACAAACATAACCCCCAACCCCTGTGTGTGCACAAGGGCTTTCATCCAGGGATGATTCCTGCTCCAAAAGCACTCACCAGCCCCAGCCAGGATTTCAGGATGCTCCAGAGGGATCCTTCAGTGGGGGACCCTGCCCTGCTGGCCCATCCCTGGGGATGCAACATGGGACCATACCCTAGCTCAGGCTCCATCCCTGGCTCCTGGAAGCGCTTCCCACCTGAAGGCTGTCATTCCAGATGTCCGTTAGCTCCAGGATGCTGTTTTACCAGCTTCCCACTCTCCCTCCCTCCCTCCTTCCCTTTTGTGTATATAATTATTCCCAGCACTCCACGGTTTATGTGCGGGGAAAGTGATTATTAAAACCTTTGATTGAAATTGCACACTGGAAGTAGAAGTGAGGCAGGAGGCAGGCAGGGAAGGCGCTTCCGCCGAGCGCTCGCCGCGCTGCCTGCCTTCCCACATGCCTCCTGCCAGCCCCAGCCTTTTCCCGCCGGGATCAGGGCGATGCCACAGGGAAGATGATAGCCCAGGAGATCCCAGCCATCTCTGCTGCAAGGCTCAGCTCCTTTCCAACCTTGGCGGTTAGTGCTGGAGGTCAGGAACCATCCATGGGGTATATTCAGAGGTGGGAGGTAAAACCAATATCTGGGCAAGTCTCCCTACGTGCAATCTCCCCCTAGAATCCCATGGGGATGGGGCCTATCAGCCCTGCATCCCCTGATATGGAAGGAGTGGGGTCCCACCACCGTGGGAAGCAGCAGCAAGGGGTCCCCTCCAAGCCTTTGGCAGGAGGAAAATCCTCCCTGCAAGCCCTTATGATAATAAATACCTTAATGATGGTGTAATCAATAGGTTTGATTTGGCGTGAACTTCCCTGAGCTGGGAATGCTTGGGAAAGTTCACAGTGAGAAGGCGGCTTATTATTCTAATAATAACACATTCCAGAGATCTGCACAGTGATTTTGAGCTTTTAGCAGCTGATGATCTAGCAAATGGTCCCAAGATCTGCAGCATGCTCCTTTGTGAGCAGCAGCTCAGGGAGGAGAGGCCCCTGTAACCCAGCTTCGGTTTGCGAGCTCCAATTAATCTTTTATTCCTTATTAAATATTTACTCACCTTTGCCTGTGCTGGGAAGTGGCTTGGGAGATGTGGGAAGGGCCCTGCTCCAGGAGTGCTTGGCTGTGGGGTCATGGGGCTTTGGGGTGGCTCTTTTCCACCATGGAGAGAGGAATTGAAGTCCAAGGTGATGCCTTTGGGGTGATCTGATGCTCTGGGAGGAGGGCTGGGGATTTGCCGCATGGTCCCATTGCACATCCCCTCAGTGCATCAGCTGGCAGCAAAGCACAGTGCAGGGCCAAGCAGGTCGGATACAGCCAGGGAAAGCAGCTGTGGAGCATGGGAAAACACTTTATGCCCCAAAATATGCTCCTGCAGGTGTGCAGCGGGTGCTGGGGATGGATTCAGAGGCTGAGGGAGCATGGGGAGATGCTCACAAACCCCTGCTCCACTTCCAGGGCAAGATGCTTGGCTCTGGGTTGGGAGAGCAGTTGCATCTGCAGGAGGGCAGCAGAGGGGACACACACACTGCCCCCCTCCTCTCTGAAGCAAAGACATCCCAGGCAGCACCACCCCATCCCCCTGCTTTGATCTCCCCACCCTGGACCCCCCCTTTCACCCGGTGGTAACCGCCCCAAGCACCGATCCGCTTCGCCCACCCTCTTCAAAGGCTGTGCTGGGATGAAGGGGCCGTCAGATTGCACCACTTTGATCCCAGCAGCTCCCAGCTCCTTCCCCAGCCTCGGGAATACGCATTACCAATTACCAACCCTGAAGCCTTTGAAGTCCCCTCTCATCCTCCCCCCTCATCCCTCACCTTTCCAGCATCTTCTCGAGCTTCCAGGGGGTTTAGCTCCTTGGGAAGAAACAGCATGGCCAAAACGTGGAAGCTGGAGCCACCAAGCTCAGCTCTGGGCTTTATTTGGAGCCACTAACCGAAAATCCCATTCAAAACCAACAATGCTCCAGATATTCAACATCTGCCTTAGCTGGGGAGGTGAACACCCAGTTTGGGGCACCCAGGCTTTTATCTGGAAGGCTTCTGGGTGCCAGCAGTGTCCATGGGTGCAGGGATGGTCTGAGTGGTGAGCACCCCCAGGTGGGCTGAATGGTGGGAGCTGGTCTTTGTGGTGGGGATGAACTGGTTGTAGTGCATCCTTGCTCCATGCTCATCGCTATGGGTTACCACAGGGACATGGGCACATCCCTCTGCCTCACTCCACTTCATCCTCTGGCTGCTCAGAGCTCTTTGGGCAAGAGCTGAGCACCCTTGGCCTCCCAGTACCTGCTTTCAGGGCACTTGGGTACAGCAGGATGAGGCGCCTTGGTGATGAGAGGTGAAGGGGACTTATTTTTGTTCCCTCTTTTCCTGCTGCAAGACACTCCTGGTTTGAGCAGGGATGCTCTGCTCTCACCAAAGAGGTGGCTCTTTGCAGCAAGGTGAAACCTGAAGGCAAGTGAGGATGGGGACGTGTGGCACCTCCAGCACATGCTGAGGACACCCCAACCATCTTCACCTGCTTGTAGAGGGACAGTGACCCCAATTCACTGGGGGAAGGAGCATCACCCCAGTATCCATCCCAGGTGTGGTCCATCCATCCCTTCCTCCCTCCCCATCCCTCTCACCCTGGCTCCCTCTGACAGCAGCAATGGCCTCAGCCAGGAAAGCTTTGACAACCTGTCTCAGGAAGGAGAAAAGCCCAAATCCTACTTTACATTTAAATCCTCAGTGGGTACCAAGTGTCACATAGGTATTTAACACACCCCGCCCAACCCGCACCACCATCACCCGTCTAAAATAGACAGCGCTCCTAAAAATAGCCCCGAGTGAGCCGCTGCTATGTGACACTAATCCCCACGTGCCACCACAAGGACCAGGATGGGGACGTGCCTCACCCTGGCGCCAACTGGGCCCTGGTGACAGCAGGTCCCTTTAATGAGGGTGAGGAAGGAGCCTGGATGACAGGAACCCAAATGGAAGCCCATGAAGATGCTCACCCTGAGCCCAGCATTGCAACCACAAAGCTGCTGTGACAGCAGAGGTGATCTCATTTTATCTGAGGGTTTCAGCACATCACTTGCTGCCTTATTAAAACATAATAATAGCTGGGTGTTTCCCAAAGCCAGCTCTTTTCCTCCCCTTTTTCCTAAGTCTTTCTTATCACCAAGAAAGAGCAGGTCACTTGTCTGCTTCTCTTCAGTTTTGCCCTTTCTCCCCCAAAGAAAAGAGGTATAAAAAGGGGAAAAGATAATAAATCTGGAGGTGCACTGGGAGCAGAAGAAATCATCTCATCCCATTTCCAGACTTTCTCACTGATGCTGGTACGGATGCTCCCAGCTTGCCCTCAGCACCCTTCAAAGCCAAAGCTTGAAGGACAGATGGGTCCTTGCCCAGCCTCCATTTTGTGGGCAAGGAAGCAGGAAAATTAAGCCGGAGATCATGGGTGAAGAGCTTAGGTAAAGCCTGTTGCCTTCTGCTGCCTGGGGTGAGAAGCACTCAGGTCATTATCCCCAGCACCACCTTCCTTCAGGCACCCTAATTCCCTCCAGGAGACAGGGACATGATGTAGGTCTAAGCTCCATCCTGCAAGCAGGACCCGGGAAGGGCTTCATGAGGTCCAACCAGGAGAGAAACCATCCATGGGGCCGGCATATGGAGATGGGAAACAGCACAGCTCAGGAAAGGATGTTCAGACCAGGGCTGAGATTATATGGGCTCCTGGGCCATGGGCAGGGTGAGGTGGAGGTTCCAGGTGGGGCTCATCAGGGCTGTTAAGGTGTATTAGTGCCCATCCCTGTGTGCTCAGGTCTGATGATGGGAGCATTCCCTTTATTTCCAACTCATCCTTTTTTCCCCTGCAAAGATGGGGTTTGGCATCTTTTACTGCAGCAATCTCCAGTCCTTCCACTTTCAGTTCCTGGTGACCCCAGCTGGTCCCATCTCAGAACAGGTCTCCCCATTCCCAGGTCTCCCCATTGCCAAGTCTCCCCAATCCATGTTTGCAGCAGGCAGCAAATGCACACATCCAGCCCCTTCACCCTCACCCAAACTACATCACAGCCCTGTGCCCCTTGGGGTTGTGCCCCCATGGAGGTGACACCAGTGTCCTCCAGAGATGTTCATCCAGGTTGTCACGGAGTTTGGTGGACATAGGGATGGTCCTGGCACAGCCGGAGCCTGAACGTGTCCCATGCAACTGATTTAAAAGAGAGGGGGCTGCGTGCCCATGGCTGGAGACCCCCAAAAGCAACTGGGGGTTGGTGTGCCCCATCCTTGGTGCCATGGCCTCGGGAACGTGGCAGAGCAGGAGCTGCATGGGCAGCGTTGTGGAGCCAGGGAAATTTGGAGCTTGGATATGAGAATTCCCTGAAAATGAGGTCAGCAGAATGTAAGGAGCCACTTTGGCTGCTCAGCATCCCCCCGGGCTGCTGGTTCCAGATGCCCAGACATGTTCAATTACCCTTAACTCTGCCCACACGTCCTCATCCACCACAAGGGCTTTGTGAGGAGCCTGCCCTGCCAAGCCACGGCTTATAGCATTGGCCCAAAACTCCAGCAAAGGGCTGCAGAGACCAAGGGCAACCTGTGACAGCAGCTTTGGGGTGCCCACCCTTGGCTACCCAGTGAGAGGATGTGATTAGGGTGCCTGAGCCCAAGGACTTGGTTTCCCCCAGGAAAAGTGCTCAGAAAAACCATGGAGTTATGGGATAAGAGCTGCATAAAAATCACAGGATCCCAGCATGGTTTGGGTTGAAATGGACCTTAAAGCTCATCCAGTTCCAACCCCTGCCATGGCAGGGACACCTTCCACTAGAGCAGCTTGCTCCAAGCCCCTGTGTCCAGCCTGGCCTTGGACACTGCCAGGGATGGGGCAGCCACAGCTTCTGTGGGCACCCTGTGCCAGCGCCTTAGCACCCTCACAGGGAAGAGCTTCTGCCTAAGAGCTCATCTCATTCTCCCCTCGGGCAGGTTAAAGCCATTCCCCTTGTCCTGTCATTCCAGTCCCTGATGAAGAGCCCCTCTCCAGCATCCTTGTAGTCCCCTTCAGCCACTGGAAGCTCTCTGAGGTCTCCATGCAGCTTCTCTTCTCCAAGCTGAACAGCCCCAAAAGGATGGAGAGATGTTCCATGATTCATTATTCTTGGTAGATGAGAAGGTCAAACACCCATTGACAAACCCTGGGACTGGTGGAGATGTAGCAGCACCTTTTGGTGGCATGAGGAGAAGGAAAGGAAACGTGTCTGGCAACATAATGCCTTTTATGAAATCTGTGGCAGATTTCCACAAGGAAAGGACACGAGGAAGGACAGCAGAAGGAAAAAGATGGAAAGTGAAAGGCAGTAATGAAAAATAACCAGGAAAGATACTTGTGCATGGAGAAACCCCCTGGGAAAAGCCAAGCAAATGGGTTGGTTTGCTCTCAAATGTTCCTTGTGCTGGATGGGAAGATGGGGAGCAGCGGGAGGGACACGGGGCCAGGGTGCCCATGCTGGGGAGGGAGGGGAGCACATAGTGCATCCACTGGGTGCACAAACAGGTCTGAGGAGTCCCCTTGCTTCTCATCTGCTGCTGCCCACCTCCTGCTTGGCAGCTCTGGGATGGGCCAGGCCCTCCGCCAGCTCCTGCAGCGAGCCAGGAATACCCCATTCCAGTGCTGCCAAGCTGGATGCGTGCTTCCTGCTCTGCCTCCTGCACACAACCGAACCACACTACCCCCCGCACATGGATGCACACACAGCAACACCCAAGGAACAGCCCTCACAGCAGCAGGGGTTCGGCTGGGACTGGGTTCCCTGGGCAGGATTAGTGCAGTGCTTGGTGCTGGGCAGTGCTTGAGCTGGATGGGATTAAAGGCTTGAAGGTAGGTGAGGAGCCTCTTGCATCCAGAAGCTTGGCAAGGTCATTGGATCATAGAATCATAGATTGGTTTGGGTTGGAAGGGACAAAGCTCATCCAGTCCAACCTCCCTGCAATGAGCAGGGACATCTTCAACCAGCTCAGGTTGCCCAGAACCACATCCAGCCTGGCATGGAATGTCTCCAGGGATGGGGCATCCACCACCTCTCTGGGCAGCCTGTGCCAGTGTTTTATCACCTTCATACCATGCTCCATGGTCCATAGAAGGAAGTAGGTCCTTCCTCCTTCCCTCCCCTCCCAGCCCTGCCCATGGCTCACACATCACCTAGGACATAACATCTACTATTCTGAATGCTTTAAGGATTTGTTTTACTCAGGGGTCAATCCCCTGCAGCATGGCAGTGCCACGAGCCCGTCCTCAAACCACCACAGCTCTTTATATACTCCACATTGCAAAAGACAGAGGGCTGTGGACCAGCCCCATCAGCATCCCAGCCAGGGCAGAGGGTGACAGTGCTCTCCCCACAGTCCCACACCTTCCCATGTATTTGTCCCATGACTTTGGGACATTTTCCACCCCTGCCTCAGTTTCCCCACCTACAGAGCTGCATTTTCCAGGGGAAGGAGGTGGCAGCCGCTGGTGCCTTCTCATGGTCAAGTGCAAGGGGCTGAAGAAAACTTGTGACTGGGGATTTGGTGTGGCACTCATGGTCCCAGGGGACAAGGCAGACCACAGGGCCACCCTGGGTTAGACCCATCCTACTGCACCAGGTGCCATGGGGCTGATGGGGCTGTGCCGCCAGATGGGCTTTGGTCCCTGCTGAAGGACTCCCAGATTGGATCTACTTGGGCTGAGACCTCCCAACTCATCACACCAGTGGTGCCAGGGGAAACGGCAGCTATTTCGGGCTGTGCTGTTACTACAGAGCACAAACAGGAGGGTCCTGCAGGGGCTGCTGTCTGCCCGTCTGTCCGTCCGTCTGTTCGCAGGTGGTGAACCAGATCGACCGGCTGACATCCGACTTCGAGTTCGAGCTGGAGCCGGACGACTGGACCACGGCGACAGCCAGCAGCACCTCCAGCAGCGAGAAGGGCGGGGGCGCCTTCGAGCTGGGACCCCTCGATTTCCCCGCCTCCGACATCCTCTCCGACAGCTGGGAATTCTGCTCCTTCCTGGATACTTCCACACCCTCCGACCCCGGCGACGGCCCCGAGCCCCCCCGGCCGCAGCCGCAGCCCCCGCCGGCTCGCCAGCCCGATTACCGGCTGATGAATGGGGGGCTCCCCATCACCAACGGCCCCCGGGGCGGGGGGACCCCGGATTCATCCAGCGAGGAAGCCTTTGGCTCAGCGGCCGTCCAGAAGATCTCCCATCAGCGGCCGGCCGGCACACGGGAGCGGGTCCGGTTCAGCGACAAGGTGCTTTACCACGCGCTGTGCTGCGATGACGACCGGGACGGTGACAGCACGGCATCCGCAGGGGATGACGGCCCCGAAGAGCCCGGCCGGAAGGCGCTGGTGGGCCCCCCCTCCAAGCATCCTTCTGCTGGCGGTGGTCCCCCGGCGCGGCGGGTGATGAGGAACAGCAGCACGCAGACCGTAGCCGATAAAAGCACCCAGACGGTGCTGCCTTACATCCCGGCCAAGCAGAAAATCAAGAACAAAAACTGATGCCGGCTCTGCCGCATGGATTTGGGGAGGGTGGGAGGGATGGGGGATCCCTGGGGAGGGACACGAAAACCAAGGAAGATATATATATATATATAAATATATATTTAAATAAATCGATACTACTAATAAAACTCAACATGAAAAGGTGGCAAAGAAGACGAATGTCCCAACTACCTACCCGTCATTTTTTAAGGCTCAGGGAATTTTAAACTGCTTTTTTTTCAGATCAATAAACCATCCATCATGGAGAAAAAACAACAACAACATATATATATTATATGTATATATGTACCAAAAAGGGAAGCCTCTATGAAGGTGCCAATGCACCCGAGGTTGTGGCTGGGGGATGGATGGGGAGGTGCAAATGCGGGAGCTGGGGGGTGGCTGGACTGGGGTGGACAAATGTCCCTTCCTGGGATGTTTTACCCCTGTTTGGCTTAAGAAGAGCTGGTGTGGTCTGCTTTGTCATTGTCTGAGTGGAGCGGGGATGCCACCAGGGACATCAGCCCCACAGCCAGGATGTGGCCTAATAGGGATGGAGAGTGACTTGCAGAGAGCAAAGCCACAGCAGTGATGAGGAATTGAGGTGGGGACACCCACTCCACACACAGTTTCCGTCTTTATACCAGGTCCAAGGGAAATATTGGTGACCTCCAAGTCTTGCAACCATCTTAAATGATGGGGATGATGTCTCCAGCTTTCCTTTAGGTACCCACTTCTGGTTTTGCCCTGATCTGGAGGGGAAAAAAGCTAGATTTGCTATGAAGGAATCTGGACTTCCAAATCCACCCTCGGTATTTTTTCAGCTTCCAGGTTTTGTTGAAGCCGTCAGCATCCAAAGGGATCCAGGCAGCACCTGGTCCTGGAGCCAAACCCCTCGAGTCCTCCCCATTGGCTCTTTCTCCAGCAGGGATGCATTTGTACCACCAGCCCTAGAGCATCTCTGGCACAATGGTGTTTTTTTTCCAAGCCCGGCAGCAAAACCCCACCACCTTGAGTCCTTATTCTTAATCCAGCTCAGAGATGCTCCATTTCAAGCCTTTTCTCAGTGTCACCCTAAAGCCAGGACCCTCTCTACCACTCAGCATCACTACCATGAACAAGGGATGCTCAAGTAAAAGGCCCATAAAAGAGGAAGCAGCAGTGACCAAAACACTCTCGGTTCAACCCAAATCATAGCAGGATAAGAGCCTTTTACCCAATGATGTTGAATCACTTTCTTTGGACCCAAGGGATGTGGCATCACTTGGAGGATCAGTGTACATTCCCACTATGTGCAGAGCCTGGATGGTTTGGTGCCTCTGATTCAGGGAACATCCATCTGGATCCCCACCAGGACATCCCAAACTGGGACAAAGCCAGGAGGAAGAAGAGCCCTACAGAGAGGACTATGAGGGTAAGATGCTGACGCTGATGCATCAGGTTCCTCTGCATCTCTCCCCATGCCCATGGCTGGGACCCCAAGGGGAGCATGAGCCTGTTTTCTCACACTGAACCCCATCCCATATCACAAAGCAGGGACAGCCCTGCTTAGTAGGCACCAGCATGGGGAGATTTGAGGTGGGAAAACTTCTCCCCTCTCCCTCCATTACTCTGCATGTCAACAGCTGGTTACTTATTTATTTTAAGAGCTTTTCCCTGCCTGGTCCCACTGTAAAAACATGATTAATAGATGTAGCTTTGTTCTTTAATAACTCCTCCCAAAGGATGCCAGGAGGAGCACGAGGCACAAATCCAGAGCAGCTGAGATGCTCATCAACTGATTCTGACTTGGGGGAACCCACATCCCCTGCAGCCCAGGAATGAGGCCCGGCGCTGGGACGCAAAGCTCAGTGCAAAGCTGCTCACCTTGGGGCTGGGGATTTAAAGCCAATTGCTGCAGCCAGGGTTGTGTGGACAAGGGCAATAGCTTCTTCCCCCCACTTTTCTATTAGGAGTGAATTTACAGCTGTACAAGCTCTTTATTTCATGCTCTCTGATAAATCCAAGTGATGGCGGCCGTCAGCACTATATTAACCTTCCAGGCCCAGGGATGGGAAACCTCCATAAACCAGGGGTAAATAGAGATGAGGGCAATTCACTTGCTCCTTTTGCTCAGGGTAAAGGGCAATAAAAGCCACCATTGACATATAGAGAGCCAGAGGCGATGTCCTTGCTGCTCCTCTGCACACCCAGAGGGGTTTTGCTATTATTGCATAGCAGGAAAAGCTGCTGGTTTGGGTTTTTTTAGGGTAAAATCAAGAAGATGGGAATTTTTATGAACACAAATATGGAGGAACCATTCTAACTAGCAGAAAAAGGCTTTGTTACACCAGTAACAAAGTTATGCATGATGTTATTAATTGCATCACCAACTTAATAATCACTAATGATGTTGACTGAATGGACTTCGTACATGGAGGGACAAGATGCAGCTCATTAGGATTGGTCTATGGCCACAGGGAGGGTGATGAGGGATGGAATGGAGCTCGACTGGGGAAGCACCTCATCTTTCTCTTTGTTATTGTCACTCTGTATTAACAAGTATTATATATTATATACTAACAAACTAACAAGCCTTTCCCTCTCAGCATCCCAGCAATGTCCCTGTCCTCCAGCCCCAACCCCTTCCCAGACCCCAAAACCTATTCAGGAACACTCAAAACAGCAACCAGAGAGTCACTGGAGCAGGCAAAGGAAGGGGCAAAGGGCTCATGTTTCCTGCAAGAAGCAATAAAGAACCCATCAGCAAATCAAATGAGGACACAGGCTGCTGGTGATCCAGAACTACGGAAACCTCTGCCTTGTATCCCGCTGGGTTTTGGCCGGGAAGGATGCTCAGCGGCTGCTCCCGCCACAGCCAGGGTTTGATGGCGTTTAAAGCAGGATTTCAGCTTCACATTGGAATCCTCCAGCTCTGACCCTCCCCACGGCTCCTGCTCGGTTGACCTGAATTGTGAGTGGCTCTGCTGGGGTTGGTGCTTTGAAGAGACTCCTCTGAGCTCACCCAATCCCTCGGGCTCATGAAATCCAGCTGGGAAGTTTCCCCCTAGAAGAAGCTGTCTTGCTACATCTTGCTACAGTGAGGGATGAAAATAGACCCTGGGTGCCTGGAGACTTCACTTCTGAGCTCGCTGACATGAAAGGCAGCCATCAAAGTGGATAACAGGATATTTGCCAGCCTAAGGAAGAGCTCCGGATCAGGGTCAGGCTTTGGCAAGGTGAACTGTGAGGGGGATGGGATGCACTTGGGACCCCAAACAGCACCCACGGGTCACTATGCTCACCCCACCCCCCTGGAAAGCCAGAACCAAGCTGTCTCTCTACATCAGAGCATCTCTTTTGCTCTATGATGATCCATTGTCATGTGGAAACCTTTCCCACTGCAGAGATGGGCTTTTTCTCACATAGCCCTGGCTCAGAGCACGCTACAACCAGCCCCCTTGTAGCTCATCAGCTGGTAAAAGCATCCCTGGATTTTAGCTGCAGTGCTTGGGGCTGGTGGCTCACTGTGTTTGGAAGACAAATGCTTTGTTTCTGAAGGGAGAGGCTATTCCTGTGCCTCTGCTAATGTGCAGCACCGTGTCTTGTTTGTTCCTTGCTGTTCCCCAGCTGAACTGCTGCAAGTGATGTACCAGTGCCTCAGATGATGCTGCTGCTTTGTAGCTGCAAGAGGAGCGCTCCTTCATCCTCTCAGGGAGTTAAATCCATTTTGTGCCTTGGGAGTGGGCCATGAAGTCTCTCCCCACCTCGTCTTCACCCCTCCAGCCAGAGTGTTCTGCTCCATGGGGGGAAAAAGAGCATCCCCCAGAAGCTACAGTCCCCATGGGACAGTGCAGGTCGATTCTGCTCCACAGTGCAGTGAGCTGGGGGTCACATCCCCCCTGCTTCTCCTTATCTCCAGCCTCAGAGCCTGATAACTGCCTGGCAGCAGTTATCTGCTCACAAGAAAAGGCTGCATGAGAAGCAGGCAAGGAGCCCTGCACTAAGCAGAGCGGATCCACACTGCCCACAGCACCCCAAAGCTGTGCCCCTGCCAAGCATGAACCCAGCCCTCACTCCCTGGGGTGTTATTGCAGCATCCTGCATCCCATCACATCCTCATTCTCAGCCCAGAGCATCCCTGTTGGAGAAGAAAGGCGGGTGCAGGAGCACCCCTGAGCCATGGACCAGCCACTTCATGACTGAGCGCTGAGTTATGGATTCACCCCAATGCAGTTTGGCACTATTCCCACCACCACCACCACCAGAGCAGCTCCCCTGCTCACACTCCTCTCCAGGCTCCACCAGCTGAGCCCTTCTGGCAGCCATGGGATGGAGATGGCCCATGTCTGGCTGAGCCTGGCCAGCATAAGCTTGACACAGGTGCTCGTGGCCATGGCATCCTCATTAATCCCTTTTATCTCCTGGCACTTTCCAGCCTCTAATTGCACAGTTTGCTGCCAGTTGTACCGCGGCAGCTTCCCATGCTCGTGGATGGAGCAGTGGGCTCCAACCTTCTTTGGGCTGATAACCAAAGGATGGAGCAGTGTTGGTAGGTCACTGCTTCCCCCAGTATAAAAAGGACATGGAGCAGTTGGAGCAAGTCCAGAGGAGGCCATGAGGATGATTGGGGGCTGGAGCACTTCCCGTATGAAGACAGGCTGAGAATATTGGGGCTGTTCAGCCTGGAGAAGAGAAGCTGCGTGGAGACCTCAGAGCAGCTTCCAGTGTCTGAAGGGGGCTACAAGGATGCTGGAGAGGGACTGTGCATCAGAGACTGGAGTGATGTGTTCAAACTGAACATCAGGAACTGGAGTGATGTGTTCAAGCAGGGACAAGGGTTGATGGGCTGAAACTGAAACAGGGGAAGGTCAGGTTAGGCATAAGGAAGAAGCTGTGGCTGCCCCATCCCTGGCAGTGTTCAAGGTCATGTTAGATGGGGCTCAGAGCACCCTGCTGTAGTGGAAGTTGTCCCTGCCCATGGCAGGGGTTGGGACTGGATGAGCCTGAAAGTCCCTTCCAACACAGAACCTTTCTGTCTATGACACCTGAAGAAAAGCTCCTGCTGTGCCAGGAAAGGGAAAGGGAAGGATGAGGAGCTGGGATGGATACCCAGCAGTGGGGCAGGAGCCATCATCCCACCCCAGCAATGGCGATGAGGGGCTGCTTATGTCAGTAGGTGTGGATAAGGCAAGTCCAAGGCCAGGTGGGAATGAGTTTGCGATCAATGCACATGGCTGGAGAGCAGCATCCCTGCAGCGCAGCTCAAGCAGGGACTCATAACTCCAGGCTGAGCTTAAATGGGCTGGTGGCGCCAGGGACAGGGAGGAGGCCTCAGATGAGGCTGCGCAGGCCATTTAATGCCCCCAGGGTGGTGGGAGGCCAGACTCGAGGTGAGGGTCTCTGCCTGAAGAGCTGAGCTGGCAGCTCCACCGCCTCCAGCCCAGCAAAACCCATTTCTCCAGTGGCTCAACCCTCCGGTACCCGGCTACAGCCGCCGCTGTACTGGGCAACCTGCATGCACTCATTACGTTACCTTGCACTAAGAGCCGCGTTTCCCGCGTGAGGAGTGAGTGCTCTCCCACCACTGGGTGGCAGTGGGCACACATGCACACGCATGGGCAGGCGTGGACCCGCAAGCGTGTGCCCCACGCAGGGGCTGCTCCAGCCTCATCTCCCCTTCGGAGCCCTGCGCCAGGCACCGATGCCGTGATGGTCCCGTGTCGCATCACCGGCTGATGTCACTACCCCACGTTTGGTCCCCAGTGAGGACCAGGCAGCTTCAGCCTGGCCACATCCTGCTTCCCGCCCTCCAAATTCAGCCAGAAAGGGCAAATTTGGGACCAAAAGTGCTTCTTACCTCCATAGCCTGAAGGCAGCAGCAATCTGGGCCTTGAGTTGACCCTGGGACAAGGGGTGCTTGGTGGGAGCAACGCCCTAAAGAGCCCCAGGCCCCTCAGATCTATCAGGTCCAGCTGAGCTTGCTGCAGTCCAGCCCCACCAGAGGAGCCCTGGAGGTACTTGTAAGACAAGGGATAATATGCTTGATGTAACTTCTTAATTAGAAGCCTCTAAAGCAGAATGTACAGGGGCTCCCCCGGCAGAAAAACGTCAGACAAAGCATTCATCACGCTCCAAATAAATAATTGAAACCTTGAGGATCTTGGAATAGAAACAAAACAGAAGAGGAAAACCCAAAGGCATCGGCACCAGCCCATGGGAAGTAGCATTGTCTCTGTGCTGGGTGATGCCCTGGCCTCAGCGGGGAGCCACACAGTGTCCCCAAAGCCACCTGAGCCTGGTGGGACCAGACCAGTTCATTGAAAGCTGTGCCCAAAATCCCAGCACGTGTCAGGATGACGTTTGGGATCCCAAAACCTCATACCTGGAGCTGTGGGATTACATCCCCACTGCAGCTTTACGTTAAAACGTGTCTTTCCATTACTATGGGCTCAAATGGTAGATTAAAACCAATTTTTTCCCCATTGGCTCATGCAGTGCCCTGGGATATCATCCACAGTCACCTTTGGGATGCTGGGTGATGCCCAGATCTTGGCCTCTGGCAGGAAAACCTTAGGGAACACTTTTGGAAGAAAACCACCAGAAAAAAGGGCTTGAGAAAGCAATCTCTCCTTCCCATCCCTTCTCAGCCAGAGCAGAGGTGAGTACTTCCTGTTAGCAACACAGAGCTGAAGTTACACATGATGGAGCCATTTGCATCAAAGAAAGGGATTGAGCAGAGCTGGTCCTTGTCTTCCCAGCTCCACAGCCACACAGAAGGGATGATGGGAAGTCTTCTTGGGAGCATGCATCCACCATCCCAGAATCGGCCTTGGCCAAAGCCTCTGGTGCAAGTTTACAGGGGAAAAAGGTGAAAAAAGAGGTACAGGAGGCTGCAGAGTGATGTGTCCCCCTGCATCAGTCACTTGGGTACCAGTGTTCAGATACAAATGGCACCTGTGCTCTGCTATCTTCTTCGCCTTTCCTAAAATGTGCTTATAGAGAAGCAAAGGCAGGGCTGGCTGCAAGGGTGGGATGGAGCTGCTCCTCTAGCTCTGCCCATGAGCCAACAGTTGGTGATGTGTTTAACTCAATGACCGTACTTTTAGTTCCTGGTTTTCCTTGCTAGAAGGCTGCAATGCAGCAGGGAAATGGGGTGTTTCATGCCAACCCCATGGCCCTTGGATGTGGCCACCAAGAGGTGGTGCTGGCACAGGGTGCCCAGAGAAGCTGTGGCTGCCCCATCCCTGGCAGTGTTCAAGGCCAGGCTGGACACAGGGGCTTGGAGCAACCTGCTCTAGTGGAAGGTGTCCCTGCCCATAGCAGGGGTTGGAGCTGGATGAGCTTTAAGGTCCTTTCAACACAAACCAGGACGTGACATCTGAACAAAAGCTCCTGCTGTGCCAGGAAAGGGAAAGAGAAGGATAAGGAGCTTCTTATCCAGAAGGCACCCATAAAGCCTCACTGGTGGGCAGCATCCCTGACCTTCCTCCTCCTCCCAGCCCTTCCACAGCACATCAGCTGGGTACAGAGCCTGCTGGGAAGGAAGGACTCCACCAAACCCTGCTTTATTGCATTAATATTTGCTGGTAATGAAGCCAGCACTTCAAGTTCCAATCAAATTAGGGAAGCTCTAATGAACAAGTACTGGTGCATTAATCCGTTAGCAGGGAATTACGCTGAATTATCCCCACAAATACCGCACAACTTCCATTTACCAGCACTGTTTTCAAATGGCTTCTGCTGCTTCATCTTCATTTACACCCCAGCACATTTCTTCTGGCAGCAGAAACCCGAGAAATGAATTAACTCCGGTTCCTCAGGGAAATGCTTTTGCCTCTCGGATTGGAATAAACACCCAGAAAAGGTACCAAAAGTTTTCCTTTTCGTCTCCTTCTGCACAGGGAAAATGGGTATTACTGACAGCAAAGCAGTGCTCAGGAAACACCATTGCAAAGGTCACTGCCTGTTAAAGCTCCACCAGCAGCATCCCAAGGCTTAGAATAACATCCCGCTTTGCCGATCATCACAGAAAGGGAAAAAGGGGGGGAAAAAAAGAGTGTGGCAATTCTCTTGGACACAGGCAGGCAGGGCATTAATAATATGTATCCTTGGGAAATGAGCCTTGACAGCTTGCACATGCTTAACACACAAATTTGGGCAGCAAAGTTTAATGGCCTCTCTATTGCCTGTTTGCAGAGGGCTGAGAAAGGACACAACTTGTTCCATGCCCCTTGCTTGACATGACTCAGGAAATGAATCCCTTTGCATCCAAATGCACCCCATCTGGGCTAGCACAAGAGCCAGCCCCATGTAACATCAGCAGTGCAGTAGTAGAGGCTGAAGCCCCTAGCTGGGGTCTAAGTGCAGCCAAAAGACCAGGGTGAGAGGCAGAAGACACATGGCAAAGAAATAGGATCCTTGGGACTTCACAGAGCTTATTCTCAGGGGCAAAATGAGCCCTTTGCACCACACATGCGCCTCAGCCCCCTCTTTAAATAGCCTGGTCTGCACTGAGGTACATGAAGCATTTAAGGCAGGAGGGCTCTTGGCTTGGGAAAAGTAAGCATAGAAGGCAACAACTAAGGCTGGGAAAGCCTTGGACTGAGCTGATGAACCTCCCTGCGGCTGCAGGGCTCCAGGAACCAGGTTTGCCTTGTACTGACTTGCAAGGCAGGCAGCCCACGGATAACATGGGAAGCTCTTTCCCTTCCATACTTCCTTTCCATACTGGAAAGAAAACCCCTCAAGTACGACCCTGGCTGCAGTGACCTGGAGGTTTCCATCACAGTTGGAAGGTTTAGTTGCCTTCTCTTATTTTAAGGCTATGTTGTAGACCAGGAGTCCTTTGTGGAAAGGTTCCTTCTGCTGCAGAACACTTGGCAGGGCCATGAAGGGGATATTCCCATGGATAAACCCAACCATTGAATCAACCAGATTGGAAAAGACCTTCAAAGTGATCAAGTCCAACTTTTACCTCCAGCCTGCCCTCAGTGCCACAGCCCTGTAAAAGCTTGTGCACCCTTCCCTGGTTGTCCAAGCACCCAGAGCAGTCCCAGGCTGCTGCCATCTCCTGGGCATCAACCCCATGGGGATGTGACCAGCTACCCACCAAGGCACATACAACAGGACATCCAAACCCACCCAGGCTCCCTCCAGGCTTGCAAGAGCAAGTTGCTACAAGCCCCAGCTCACTTGATGGAGTCTGCCATTAATTATTGTACCCTGTCTTTAATGGTTCTTGCTGCCTAATAACAGATGGGCCAGGCCCAGGGCCATCTCTGTGTGGGAAGGAGATTGGCATTGATGCTCACACCACTTCCACAGGATACCACAATGCTGCAAACAAAATGTCAAGCAGCTCCCTTTCCCCCTGAAATCCCTGTAAATACCATTTTACTGGCTTTCCTATGGGATAAGTTATTTTTCTCTAAATTGATTGCCTCAAAGGCCACTTGGAGCCCATCACCACCACCTCCATGTTTCAGGATACAGCAGCCTGAAGCCACATGTGAAGACCCACACTCTATCCTTGCTCACATTGTTAATTCCCACAAATTGATTGTTCTTGCAGCATCTTCCAGCTCTCTAATTAAGTCTGTTCTCATGAGGGTGAGGGAAATGAATGCTAATAAAGCCCAGATGCAGAGTTATGGGAGAGGGGTTGATTGGACTCCAAGCAGGTGAGTTGGGCATCACCCTCAGCATATGCAATGCCCTTCCCCTCTTCATCCTGCAAGCAGCTGCACAGGGCTTTGTTAAACCAGGCAGGAAGAAAAGGAACAACGTCACCTGCTACAGCTCCAGCAAGAGGGCTCAGTGCCTCTGGGGACCTTAGAGGTTCAAACTGAAACAGGGGAAGTTCAGGTTGGATCTAAAGCACAAGTTCTCCCCTGTGAGGGTGCTGAGGCGCTGTCAGGGGGTGCCCAGAGAAGCTGTGGCTGCCCCATCCCTGGCAGTGTTCAAGGCCAGGCTGGACACAGGGGCTTGGAGCAACCTGCTCTAGTGGAAGGTGTCCCTGCCCATAGCAGGGGTCAGAACTGGATGAGCTTTAAGGTCCCTTCAACCAAAACCACTCTGTGATTCTATGACAGTGAAACAGCATCTGGAACTGCTCCAGTGGTAAATTCCTGTCTGGACCCTTAGTTCAATAAACACAGCATCATCTTCCATGAGACACCTTTTGCCTCTCTGTCTCCTTAATCCATTTACAGCAACCCCAGCTTTGGGAGCACTAACTCAAAAAGACCCATCCAGATTCCCTCCCCCTTTCCTAGCCTGGATGCTGAAGCCCCTAGAGGAGACATGGTTTAGTGGGAGGTGTCCCTGCCCATGACAGAGGGGTTGGAATCTAAAGGTCCTTTCCAACCCAAACCATTCTATGCTTCGAAGAAGACCGTATATGTGGGGCTGCCTGTAGATGACAATGCAGAGGACATAGCAGTGCCTCCATGCCCTTCAGGGGGGCAGCACCACCCCCCTACCAAGCCCCCAGAGCTGGTTTCTCAAGTTAGGGAAGCACAGTTGCAGAGCTGGAGGTGTCCCTGGGCTTTCTTGGAGGGACATGAGGCCATTCAGACCAGAAGGACAGAGGGGAAATCAAGAGGCTCAAGAAGTTCTCCCTGCAGAGCACGCAGCCAGGGGACATTCCCAATTCTGACTCCAGAAACAGGAGAGATATTCACGTCCCTCAAGCTCCCGAGAGGCAGAACTGGTGTTCACCCCACCCCATTAGGGTTGAGACACTCAGAGCTCACACCCAGCTGGAATCCCACCAGGCAGAAAACATCTCAAGCCTTCAAGCAGCCAAGAGGTCAGGATAAGCCTTGCTGCATAGGAGGGAAAGCCACAGAGCAAGGAGAGCAATCCAGCATAGTTTTTAGGCCTGTCTGGTGCCTATTGACTCAATTTCAGTGTGATGATGACTCCTGTGCCCTATAGCACAGCAGGATTGTGCCCAAGGCTGCTGCAAGGAGAGATGATTATAATCAAGACTAAAGGCTTCCCCCACCCCTTTATATTTACACTGGAGACCTGTTTAGAGTGGATGGACCAACAGCTTCCCATATTTGCCCTCTTAATTACCAGTTAAGAGTCAGGAATTCACTTAGCATCTGGTAGCAGCACCAGTGCTTCCCTTACTACCTGTCAATAGGAGCCATATCTGGTCTGCAGCCAGTATTTAGAGTCCTCACTGCCTGCACCACATTGTGCGCCAAGGGTAGAACATTCAGAGAGCCTCAACAGCAGCACTGTGCATTTGGGAAGGCCTCCTGCAGAGAGCCACCCTCCATCTGCAAGCACTGCTGCCTGAGAGATGCCTTCAGGTGGTGACAGCTCCCCATGTATCTGGTCCCACCACTGGCCCATTGGCAGCTTCCCAAGAGCTTGCAGCCACCCCAAGATGCTCCTTACCTGCAGGATGTGCATGAGCACAACCTCGACACCCAGCCAAGGCTGACAGATATCCATCCTCCCCACTGAGGACACAAGGGGAGGACAGAAACACTTCTCTTTATTGGGGTGGGGAGTTACAGTGGCACCGCAGGAGGGCGGCTACGTTTTCTGCACACAAGAAACAGGCCCAGAGCAGTTAAGCTCAGCACAGTGGCTGCTGTGAGCACAGCAGCTTGGACCAGCGTAGAAAGTCCTTCAGCAGCACCTGGAAGAGAAGAGAGACTCTCAGGGACTGTCGCGACAGGACAAAGGGTGATGGGTTCAAACTGAAACAGGGGAGATTGAGATGAGCTCTTAAGCAGAAGCTCTTCCCTGTGAGGGTGCTGAGGCGCTGGCACAGGGTGCCCAGAAAAGCTGTGGCTGCCCCATCCCTGGCAGTGTTCAAGGCCAGGTTGGACACAGGGGCTTGGAGCAAGCTGCTCTAGTGGAAGGTGTCCCTGCCTGTGGCAGGGGGTTAGAACTGGGTGAGCTTTGAGGTCTCTTCCAACCTAAACCAGGCTGTGATTCTATCAGAGACATTAGATGTCTTTTCACCATCTGTGAGTGGATGAACTCACAGCTTTGGGGAGGAGACCCCAGAACGTCTCTTGGTGATGCTGCCAGAGAGCCCGTCCATGGAATCATGGGAGATTCATGACTGCATCAACCTGGAGCCACCCTCATTTGAAACCTGAAGACACAATCCAACAGAAAACCCATACACTTACCATGCGCCTTCCCTGCTGGTGCAAGACCTCCTGAGGAACTCCATAATCCCTGAGCTGAATCAAGGATTAATAGTGGTCCAACTGAGATTTCAGCCTCTGCTGAGGACCCACCTAGGAGGAGATGAACATGACTGAGTTCACAGGGGAGACAATTCCTGCTTAGCCTGGATTTCAGGGCAAGGTGGACCCTGCAGGAGCAGCTTACTAGTAGTTTTGAGTGTAAGGACACGCAGCCACAGATACTTGCCCAAAGACATTGGGGAAGAGATAAGTTTGTCCTTAAGGTGAGATGCATTTGCTAAAGACCTTCCAGCATTTCAGCTCCCTCATCCTCAATGGTCATCCTGCCCTGACGTGCATATTTGCTACACAGAGTCCTACCTTGCTTGGAGGAGAGGTCTCTCCTCAAGCGTCTCCCTGGCCATCTGGCTGGAGGGTTCGGTCTCCAGGAGTATCCTCCATACAACGGGCAGTTGCCAGTCTCACAGCAGCTACAGATGTCTCCAGTACCCTCCACAGGAGCCCACCTGAAACAGAATGAACTGTAAGCCCTCTTCTGGAGGCTGGTCCCATCCCTGTGTGTGCCAGGTACTCACAGGCTGCTGGCTTTGTTGAAGGAACAGGCCTTGTTCAATGGATTTGGGGCTTGGTCAGCTGGGGAGACCTTCAAGTGGCAGGTGATGTAGATCTGGAAGGGAAAGGAAACCAACATCCAAAATTGAACTTGTTCATGCACAGCTTCTGGAGACACTATGGGAGGTAGGGTGGGCTCCACATCTCACCAAGTTCCTTTCATCCCCTGCAAACCTGAACGCATCAACCATGAACTGCAGCGTTTCCTGCCTTGGCCTTGGAGAGATGAAGGCTGAGGTGGTATCATCCAATCTCCCATCCACCAAGCACCTGCGCAGGGGTCAGAAGTCAGGGACAGCGCAACCAGCCTCAGCAGCAGCACCACCCAGCACTGCACCCCTTACCCGCTGCGGTCAACCAAGGCATATCGGGGTGAGGAGTTCCTGTCTGGACTCAGAGTAGCAACACAATCATCCACAAAGAGCCTTAGAGGTATGTGGTTCCCAGCAGCCACATCTGCCTGGAGATGCAGGCTCTCCCCCAGCTGGAAGCCATTGGAGAGTCTTTCAGAGCTCCAGTCATCTGCAAGGGAGATCCAAGGTCACTTTGGAGACAAGAACCTCGCACACCCCTTAACTGAGCAGCAACCCCATGGGTCACTTCTGCAGGACATGATTTTAGCCCAGATTCAGCTGTTTGGGCTCTCGGCACGTGGCTGAGAGCTGGCAGGATACAGGGCAGCCAGGTTTGCACCCACCATTCATGAGGCGCAGGGAGAACATCAGCTTCTCCTCTGCTAACAAGGTGGAGCGGAAGGGAGCCCACGTGGGCCGAACGGCACTGCTGCTCACGTTGCTCTTCCTAAACCAGGGAGAAGCATGTCAAAGATGCCACCATCATCTCAGGTCCATGGGAGCAGGGATACAGCCCCCATTTGCTCACCTGGGATAGTGGCACTCAATAGGAACCACAGCCGGATTGGTCCTTACAATGACCAGGTTGCCAGAAGGAGTAGGTTTGTAGGACAAGCTCGTTTTGTAGATGAAGGAGTCTGGGGTCATCTGCAAGGAAGATGTGGGAGAGGTGAGAAGTCAGTAAAACAAGCACATCAATCAGCACCATCAGCTGCCCAGAACAGATCATGCTAGGACGCACAGGTCCATCAGCTGAAAAAGCACAGGCTGGCCTCCACATTGCCAATCCAGTGCATATAGGACACCATGAGGCTTAGTACTGGCGTCCCACTAAGACAGCAGCCCCATAGGTCAGTCTCAAGGACTTCAGCACCCCAGTGAGCACCTACAATCAAGCATGTCAGGGCTGTGGGACAGCAGCTCTGCAAGCCTCCTCCCCAAGGTGGGCTGGGGCACAGCAGCTCCAAGCAGCCCTTCCCCTCTCCTGCTGAGGAGGTCAGCAAGCTCCTTTCCCAGGGACACTCACTGCAGCGTAAATCTATGCTCATTTCTCCCATGTGCTCAGCCAGTTATGTGGGATGCACATCCCATTACAATTCTGAGCCATAAACCCATTACAAGCCTTGTTGAGTGTGAGCATCATCTAAGGCTTGAGAATGGTACCCAGACTCTAAGATCCAGGTCTGCAGTGGTCACACCACCCCTCACTGGACAACGTCTGCCTGCACGCAAGGCTCCTCCTCAGCCCAAACCCTGCCATCACCTTCACCAGGTCATTTCTAGGACAGACATGAATCAGGCAGCACAACAGCACATTGTTCTGAAGCTGCCCACAATAACCCTCATTTACCACCCTGGAGCTGGGGTCCACTCCCCACACAGCATTACCAGGGACAGAGCAGCCTCTCACCCCAGCATCCCGCCTCACCTCCAGGGTGCTGCCGCACTCATGCAGCCCAGCCACAAAGGTCACGGTGCTCTCAGCATCGCTCCGGGTCCCCGGCCAGCACCCAGCCGAGCCCAAGCTCAGCTCTGCAGCCCTGACCAGGCGCCCCGTGCCAAAGAGGTCCCTGTGCACTGTGACCATCACGTGAGCCTCCTGGCACTGCACAGACACAGGGTGCAGCAGGGCTGCAGCCTGGAGCTGGGACACATCCACCCATGCCCAAGGCCGGGAGAAGGAAGGAACATGGGACCGGCTCCAAGAGGAATCACCCCGGATCCTCAAAGCCCCAGAGTCCCTTTGAGGGAAGCCCCAGGGATCATAGGACACTGCTTCAGCCAGTGCCCAGCAGAAGAGAGCAACACCCAGGCTGCCTCCAGACCCCATCCTGACCCCAGGACAAACCAGCTCAGAGGGAATGTGCTGCTCAGGAGCCTTTTATACCAGATGGGGACACCTGGGGGCTGCAGGAAAGCCCCCACCCAGCAAAGAGCAGCTCAGGACAATGGGACCCAGCTGGGAGCATCCCTCCCTCTTAGAGCGTGCAGAGTGATTTCCTTCAACCTGCACCTGGGAATTGCTCTGAAACAGTCTGTTCCAGGTCCCTTTGTCTTGCTTGCTTGGGGTGACATCAGCCACTGTCGCCTCAGTGGCCAACTTGGCCACAAGCCCTCATCTTGTATGAGATGGAACCAGTTTCGGCCACGAATACGGCAAGTGCTCAGTCAGGCTCCTACAAGCATTTCTCCCCACATCATCAGCATCAATTATTCTCAAACCCCAGTTCCTGGAGCATCATTGAGGTGGCATGCTCAGAAATGGAGAGGAGTTGAACTGCAGGATCCACCTGGGCTCTGGCCCAGGGGTGCTGGTAATCTGTCCATGCTGGATTTCATGTCTATCTGCCCTGGGTAATTGTGTATCAAGTAATGAAGGCATCATAACCAATGTATTTGCATAGAAAGCAGAGGTACAAAAGCCGACAGTCCCATAATAGTAGCTGATAAGTGAATGGCAGGCATAATCAAGAGATTAATTGGCCCTCGTGTGTTAATTATGCTAATTGGCACAGCTGCTCATGTGTACAGCACTGTGACTAACGGCTCCACATCCCTATGTGAACTGGATGAAGAGGATGGAGTCACCCGAAGCTGCTTGCTGCAGTGGCAGAGCCTGGCAAGGGGGGGTCCCTCTGACATGTGGGTGATGCCCTATGTACAATGGTGTGGCTGGACAAAGCAGGAGGGTGTTTTTAGCCTGAGTGGTTGTATTCATGGCGTGTTTGTAATGGTGCTTTACAAGGGTGCCCATGGCAATGGGGTTTATTGGCTGAAGCATCTTCCCCCTGGCCTGTTAAGATCCATGGGGTGGGATTGGGAAGGGGTGACCTGCAGCATTTTCTTGTAGTGGAGACTGCAGCAATGAGCTGGGTGAGAAAAGCTCTCACTGAGACCATGAGGGTGCATCCGAATTCCTGGTGGGATCTCCTTCCCTTGCTGGCGTATGCATTAGGCACTGGCTGTTGTCTCCCTGAAGCATGAATAATGCCACGCCATCCTTCTCTGGCATGATCTCCGCGTCCCAGCCTTGTCCCTGATATATTTATGAATGATGAATAAATGATACAACAAGAAAAACCTCCCTGGCAGCTCAAGCCCTCTTTATTAATTCAGCAAGCAGTGGGTTTTCTCCGACCCCAGCTCATCCCTGTGCTAGGTTGATGTCTTCTATGCCTCAAACTGGGTTTGTTCAGGGGGGCTCCTGAAGCCAAAGGCATCCAGGACACTGGGAGGTGATGCTCGTGCTGCCCACAGCACCGTCACCCAGCCTGGCAGCAGGACATGACGCTGGGCGTCCAGGCATTGATTCACCCAACCTCCTGCAGACCATGTTGATGGGGACCCAGGTCTACACAGATGGGTGCCTGCACCCCTTTGCTCCTGTTCCAAAGGGAGAGGTGCAGCTCCAGGTACCCTAGGAACCACAAGCAGCCTGAGCCCTATGTCCCACACTAACAAAACCCAAGTTTCCCTGCTCTGAAGTGGGTTTCTCACACCCCACAACAGCTCCAGCCAAAGGTTGGCTGGGGCAAACGTCAGGAATGGGATGGTGAGAAATCAAGTCAGGAATGTGGGATGAAATGGGGATGGGAGGTTCACTGGCATGAAAAGCCTGAATCTACTGGGTGAGGAACAGCTTTTATTCTTGTTTGGGTGCAAAAGAGATCAACAGGCAGCAAACCCCCCTCATCCACCTCCTCCTGTCTCCTGCACCGCAGTGAGGGCCGCATCCATCACTGTGAGCTGTATTTAATAGCCCTGAAGGAATAGTCCTTCCTGGCTGCTAAGTCCTCTGCAGACTTCCTTCAGGAAGGAAGGACATTGAGGACCTTGTCCTTTTTGCTGTCCTTCCCTGGGCCACCAGAAGCTCAGGGTCTTCACTGAGCCCCTGCTAGATGGGGAAGGCTGCTTGCACCCCATCCATGCTCCTTGGAAAGCCTTCGGTTGAGCAGGACGAGCCCCACAGCGGAAGCCTTTGCTCCGTGCTGGACGAAGCAATATCACATCCTCCCTTTGGGATGGCTCTGTTATGAATTCTTTGTTTTTTTACACCATTTCACCACCTGAGATGAGGAAAGTCATTTCTCTGCCAGGCCTGGAGAGGAACTGCACTGTCAGTGCTTTTCCTCTCATCCAAAGGATCTGTCTATTTACCAGGGTGCTTTTCTACTGGAGTGTTAAATACGGTGTTTATAGGGGAATTGAATCCTCCCCTGGAACTGTTTAAACAACATCTCCTTACCTGAGACACCTCACGCTTCTCTAAGGCTCATTAAGCAACACCAACCTCTCTGCAGCAGTCCCTGGGAAAACGATGCTGTCGCTGAACCTGCAGCGCACCGGCTCGGATCCCACTTCCCATCGCATTGCCAGGGGGGACATGGTGTCACCCATCATGAGTAACGATGGTAAAACAACACAGAAATGCCATCTGATCATAAAGTGACATTGAAATGTCCCCCCAGTTCCCTTGCCCCCATGCTAAGCATCCCAAGGAGAAACGAACCCCGCTTGGCTAATGCAGGGGAAAGGGAATTGGAGTTTGGGAAGTGCTCATTAATTTTCCAGGCTGGAGACAACTCCTGCATGCCAGGTAGTGCTTTTTCAAGCAACATCACTGTTTCGCTTCAAATCTCTCTCCAACGACTTCTGAGTCACTGCAATAAATACTCCCTGTGCTTGCTTTCTGCTTCAGAGCCCTTCTAACTGCTGATGGATAAATTGCTGGGGTTACCCGGGATAAATCATGCAGGACAGACAAATCTGTAATTAAACCATCTCTCAACCCCTCAGTTAACCCTGACTTAGTGGGACCAGATGCATTGCAGCTGCTGGGAATAACCTGCTTGGGATTGGGCTCTGAAAACTGGGTTCTGGGAGCTGAAACTGATGATTCCACACAGTTCCCCTGGGAATACCGTGGTGCTGCTTCATTCTCCATCAAAAGGATTTGGGTACCAGGATTCGTGGCACAAGTGGGGAGTTTCTCAAGACCTTTTATTGGCTGAAATGGAGCTTTTGAGTGCGCCAGCACTCTGCATTGGTCCATGAAAAGCAAATTGCTGGCATGGAGCTGGGTGGTTTCTCCATCCCAGTTGTTGCACTGGGAGGAAACAACAAATCCCAGATGTTTAGACCAATCTGGGGGGAGGGAATGTTGCTTCCAAGGAAAAACCACAAGCAGAGGTAGAAAGTGATGCTTCAAGTCCCTCTTCTCTCAGGCTCACAGCCCTGGCCTCGGGGCTTTGCTCCTTGCTTTCATCAGCAGAGTGCAGGAAGATGCAGCCCAGGGGCAGCTTCTGGGTTTCAAAAGCCAGATATTGCATTTAGAAAGTCAGATATTACAATTAGAAAGTCAGATATTACATTTAGAAAGCCAGATAATACATTTAGAGCATCCTTAAATCAGAATGGAGCAGAGCCAGGTTGCTCTGACCTGAATTTGGGTCTGGCCTGGCAATCTGGGGGCTATGAATTGGCTATTCGGAGGCAGTGTAGGAGCTGGATCCTGCTCATCCTGATGAAAGGCACATCACCGCATGGAAATTAGCCCATGTGGAAAATGGAGCCCGGTTTTCAGAGCATCCATGTGCAGACACAGGCCCATCTGTGAACTGGGTCAAGACAAGGGAACAACAGGAACAGGCAGCAACCCTGCCCCAGCACTGCAGGGGCATCATCCACCCCATCCCATGCCCATGAGGTGCTCAGGGGAAGGCAGCCACCAGGCTCAGCCTCTCCATCCTCCCCTCTCTCTGGAATTAGGTCACTGAAAGAAGCAAGAATCAGTTTATTCTTGATGAGGAGAATGAAGCTGCATCGATCGGCGCTAGGGACAGCCTGGCCCAGCACATTCTGCAATCAGCTGCCAAATGGAATTGTGTTGTTGGGCTTTTTACCCATGGAGGGTGTGCGATGAACTCATAGCCTCGCCTGCTCCCAGGAGGGATGAGAGCAAACATGAGGAGCTGAGCTCCTCGCAGCTCCCAGGGCTGGGTCTTTCACGCTCTGCATCCCTATTAAATCCCACTTCCATGCCTGCCAGGTTTGCTGTTGTCCAGGAGCAGGTGGAGAAGGATGCTGGGGCTATTGGGAATGGGAAAACCCCTGCATGGTGGCTGGCCAGCCTGGTCCCTGCCTGGCTCTCATGCACAGCACCCATAGACCAGCATGTTGGATTGAGACCTTGACGAAGAGGCTGGATAGTTTCCTCCCCCCCAAAAAAAGGCCCATCATCTGGCCAGCCCCAAAAGCAGGGTGATACCTGGGGACAAGGGGAAAACTATGCTCCTCCTGAGGTGCTTCACCCCATACCAAAGCACAGCGCATCCTCACAGGGACAGTGGTGAGTGGCCCAGTCCCGAGCAGAAACTCAGCTTGGGCTGGTTCATCAGCCTGAGCCTCCTAAGCAGTACTTCCCCTAAGCTGCCCATAGTTTCAGCGGTGATTTTCTTCCTCGCCACCCTCAAGATCTCCCTTCCCTGCATGCCCCAGAACCTTCCAGCTGGAGGAGACATCCCCAAGGATGCTGGCACCACCTCAGCACCTTTAAAGATGCCCTGGATGTTTGGACAACTCATGCCCACAACCAAGGAGCTGGGGATGGTTGATTTCATCCCCAGCCCAGTGCCTCGATGCTAATAATATTAATGGTGCTTCTGAGCACCGGGTTAAAAAATGCACCAGCTCTGAATCAAGGCTGTAGCTCAGACCCCCTAAATGAACCCACCACACATCCCCTTCCTAGCCAGAGCTTGACACCAGCACATTTCCCCTTGCCTTGCTTTTAGAATCAGTTCTATGGAACAGCAGAGCCTGGCTCCCTGCCTGGGGAAGCTGAAGACAACCCTCCACAGGGGATTCAGGAAGGTCCCTTCCCCACCAGCCCCTGGCACTCCCAGCTCCCATCCCACCCCTGGGATTAACCAACCCACATTTCAGAGTGACCTCAGGCAGATGACAATGTCCTGTTGGGACTTTGCTCTTTGTACTGCTGCTGGAGGTATGAAACCCAAGAGGGGGGGTGAGGGCAGGCAGCAATCAAGCGCTGGAGTGGTTTTCTCCCTGCTTTGAGTGATGGATGAGGGCAGCGCAAGGGCTGTGGTGGCAGCAGGGGACCAAGGGACAGGACTGAAAGGGGGACATAAGGGTTTGGGTTGGAAGAGACCTCAAAGTTCATCCAATCCCAAGCCCTGCCACAGGCAGGGACACCTTCCACTAGAGCAGCTTGCTCCAAGCCCTGTCCAACCTGGCCTTGAACACTGCCAGGGATGGGGCAGCCACAGCTTCTCTGGGCACCCTGTGCCAGTGCCTCAGCACCCTCACAGGGAAGAGCTTCTGCCTAAGAGCTCATCTCAATCTCCCCTCTGGCAGGTTAAAGCCATTCCCCTTGGCCTGTCCCTATAGGCCCTTGTCCAAAGCCCAAGGCCAAAGCTCCATCCCAGAGACCACGGTGAGCCTGGAAATCATTGTCCAAACCAACCCCCCCAATTTATTTGTCAAGGCACAAAACTCCCCTTCAGATCCTGGATTTTAAATAAAACCAAAACCCAGCACAAGAGTCCTCAAGGGACTTCACCCACTGGAGCAGGAGCAGGGCCATGCCACCTCAGTCACCGTGGCAGCTGGGATGCCCCAGGTACCCAGCAGCAGTGGGAGGAACCCTCAGACATGTACTGGGGCAATGTCCCACGCTCAGCCCCATGCACCGGTTGGGTTTGCCTCACCAGTGCTTTAGCCACCAAAGCAGCAGCTCTGTCATCATGGGGAGGCCAGGGGGGCTTCACCCGGCCAGCAGGTGTCTGTCCCCCCCCAGCCCTGCCTTTTGTCACCTGGGATAATTCAAGGCAGGAGATAACTGCCCCGAGGGCGTTTTGCATTTAAGGCAGAAATGAATGTCCAGTGGGAAACACAGTGGTGCAAGGGGACAAAAGTCATCCCCACGTACCCCCAGAGTGGTACCTCCATCAGGGACAAGAGCACCAGCTCTGCCCCCCCATGCCTGGGAGTGCTGCAGGTCCCATCCATCTTCCCGGAGCCTCCAGGGCTCCATGTGTTGCTCACTGGGCCCATCACCACTCTCAAGGCCTCTGGGCTTAGAAAGGGCAGCAAAATTGGCCCTGGAAGGCACCTGGAAGGTGGCTGGCTCAGCTGTGGCCACGCAGGAGCAGGAACAGAGGGTGATGGGGGGGGATGGTCAACCCTGGCTATTCTTAGCCCCACGTGGGGACGGCCAAAAGGACAGGGAAGAGCCTCCACCCCGCATCATCCCTGAGAAGGATGCGCTGGTCTTGGGGGCTTGCTGGGGATAGAGATTCAACCACTCCCCAGCCCCAGGGCACCCCAAAGACAAGGCTGGGGACAGAGGAGGGTGATGGGGCTCAGGATGAGGGTGGCAGCAGGTCCATGCCCTTCCCGGGGGACCTGGAGCTCATCCCCACTGCCGCTCGTGCAGGGTACAGGGCACTGCTTGAGGGTGTCCCAGCTCCAGTCAGTCGATTTCTTGCTCATTATCTGGGGAGAAAGAGAAAAGTCTGAATGAAAATGTGCAAAGACATTAAAAAAGAGTCATTCCCAGGCCCAAATGAATGAGTTCATCCAGCTGATAACAGTTCTGGGCTGTCCTGGCTCTGGAAAACTGGGATCCCCACTCCCAGGGCTGATGCCAGCCCCAGGTAAATAAGACTAGGCACATGTAGGTGTGTTTTTATCCCTCCATCCACCCCCCCGGAGATGCTGTTATCCAAGCTTTATTTCTCCTGTAAAAGTGGTGGAGATGCAAGCAGATGTCTTCGACATGGGGTTAAGGAAACAGGGTCCACCATGGAGGGAAAGCCAAGGGGCTGGGAAGCTGAGCGTGGTCTGTAGAGGCTTGTGAGAGGGAGATAAGGGCAGGGAGGAGGGAAAAAGGGAGTAAAAGTGGAGTCGGCTGATGCTTCACTAACGGTGAGAAAGGGAAGGGAGAAAAGGCTTTTGTTAACTTACTGGCGGGGAAGCAGAAATGGCATTAGTGGAAAAACAGGGCTCTTAATAAAAGAGGAAGGAGGGTTAAATGAGCAGAGAACAGCAGCAGCAGAGGCCAAGCTCTGCCTTTAATAGGAAAGGGAATGAATTAAAAGATTGAGATCTTGGAATGAGGATGAGCTGGGGAGAAGCAGGGCTGACCAAGCATAGAACGCACTGGCGTCCTTCACAGGGCTGGGGTGCATGGCAGCACTGAGCCAAGACGTTGGGAAAAGGTCCTCAAAGGTAAAACCAGGAGCTGGAGCTCCACTTCTCATGAATTCCCAGCAGGAATTCAGCATCAGGCTCCTGCTAGGGAAGTCTGCATGGGAAGGGATGCAGCTCATGCAAAGTGAGGACCAACTCCATCAGTTCCTCTCCTCTTAGCAACACTCAGAGACAGACCCAGATACTTCACAGTGACCCAGGCTGGTGGCAGGAGGCTTTTCCTGGCCCCGCAGTGTCCAAGAAAAGGAAGGATAAGAGAAGAAACACCATGTCAAAGCCGTCAGCTGCATCATTCCATCACTGGGGGGAGATACGAGTGGTGGCCAGAGCAAGTGCAGCCCTAACTGGAATGGAAATGGGTGATGGGAAATAATTGATCTAAGAAAATCCGATTGAGAAATGGAGAAAAAAATGAAATAAATATGAACAAATTGAGAAACCCCCCCCACAAAACCCAGTGATGGATGATGGAGATGCAATAGATGCTTTCCACTTAGATCTGAACATCATCCCCAGCGCTCTTAGGAAGAAACCTTCATCACCAGCCAGCTCATGGTCCTACACTGTTGCCTAGCAAATGCACTCACCCTCTTTGCTCTCTGTGCTCTTCAGTGGCTGCAAAGCTGCAAAAAGCAGAATAGCACTTGGTCAGTCAAGGAGGAAACAACCAAGAGCCCTCTTTCGGGGAACCCACCCCAACAATTGCTAATTTCCACTGCAAACCAGCCGCTGGTCCCTAAATCTCACTGGCAGGAAGGAGCTGGCATCCCAAGCGGGCTCCTGTGCCAGCAGATAAAGACAATCACTGGGCACATAATTCACCTGTTTGACAACAGCAGAGCACGACGAGTGCTTTTCTCTTCAGAGATAGGGTGGCTTATCAGGGAGCTGCCAGCCTGAGGGGGTGCATCGAGGAGTGGGCGAGCACGGGGGGCTGAGCACAGATGGAGGATGTAAAGTATGCCGGGGTGGCACAAGCACATGTATATAATAAGCATCATGCACCCACCTGTCTTGGGTTCTCCCCCCTCCTCATCCTGCTCCTCCGTCCCTGCAAAAGAACAAGCCAGAGAGTGTGAAGTTCCACCCCAGCTCCCCGAACCAGCTCTGGTGGGTGTCTCTTGTATCGCTGCCATCCCCAGTGCTCAGAGCCACCCAAGATCACCACATATCCCAAGGCCTGCTCAGGACCAGGTGCCGCTGAGCCACTGGTGATGCTCAGGGAGGAGGTGAGTGGTACCCACCTGCACCGAGCACCCCATGGTGGGGACTCCTGCAGCACAAGGCTGTGTGGGGTGGCCCATCCCCTACAAGCAAAGCAGGAAAAGCCACAGCTCCGGGTGATGCAGTGCAGCCGCTCACCTCCCTATTTATAGCACAGCCACCATCTGGAGCAGTGCTTGGCAAGGGGCTTAGCAGGGAGGCCACGGATCCCCCAAGGCCTCCGGGACACCCCATCAGCACTGAGGGATGAGCATCCCCTTCGCACTCATCAGCTGCCACCCTGTCTGGGAGTCCAGGAGCTTTGCACCCCATGGGTAAGACCTGCCACGATGCCAGAAACCGCAGCAAAAATCACTGCTCCTGCCTCCTGTGGCTGCCAGGCCCACAGGCAGGGCCCCTGTCTGGATTCTGGCTGACCAAGAGTGACAGCAAAAGGTTATTGCTAAGGGCACGCAGCCATCAGTGCAACACATCATGAGCCGGGAGCTTTCTCTTGATGGTAAAGAGCTGAGGTCAGCTGGCCCAGGGCCACAGCTGAGCATCACAGCACTGCAAATTCCCTGGCCAAGGGGAAAACACTCTCTTACGGGGCGGGGGGGGGGATATATCTATATTATTTTATATAGATATCTCCTGCAGACCATTCCCAGGATAAAACCCTCTTGGTCCCCACTGCTGGGTGCACCTCACAGCCAGGCATCAGGGTTACATGGGCCCAGACAGAGAGAGGAGGAGCAAGACAGGAACCCCATGGGGAGGAAGGCTGCTGGTCCCAGCCCTGCAGCACGGAGCTGGCAGGGAAAGGCTCTGGCAGAGCAAACGCCTCAGGAGGCAGAAAGAGGAAACAAATGGGAACACCAGTAAAGCTGCTTCTGCAGCCATTTCAGAGCATGGCAGCTTTTTAAAGCAATAAAACCTCCCTCTTTTGTGCAAACACTTCCCCATAATAATAAAAAAACCCAAAAAAAACAAGCCACCAAACAGGAGCATGCAGAAACAAGAGCATGGAGCATCTCTCTCATGCTATTTCAGTGTCAAAGCACTTGGCGTTTCCATGGTGGCAAGTGCTAAAAGCACCTTCTCAGAGATGCTCCACGCACACCCAGTTGTGGGTACCAGACATGCAGAGGATGATCAGAGTAGGGAGGTGAAAAGGGGGAGAAGGAAAAGTAGGGAGCACTTTCACTGCGGGTGGAGGGTGGGGAGGAGGAAAGCCAAGTGTGTGTTTGAAAGAGCTGCCTGGAGCAATGCACGCAGCCAGCACAGGTACAGATCTGCTGATGCCCACCGATCCCAGGAGCTCCGAGCATCTTTTCATTCTCTAATAGATGCCACCTCCAAGGCAAACCCACACTGGTTAAAATTTGCCCTGGCTCCCCCCATCCATCACCCACTGCAAACCTCATCCCTTTTCTGGGGGGGAACCACCACATTACCTGCGTTTTCCTCCTCTTCCTCACAGCTCTGACGGATCTTCTTCTGGCATATGTAGGCCAGGACGATGAGCAGCCCCACGACACAAATGGCAAGTCCCACTGTCACCCAGAGAGCCACGGCAGGGAAGGCGAGGTGTTGGCCTTGAAGAGGGAGGAAGAGAAATGCCACCACAGTGAGCAGTGCTGCCCAATGGGGGGGATGCGTGCCCAGGGGACATCCCTATGGAAGGAGTCAGTGGCACAAGAGGTGGTTTTGGAAGCAAAACCATTGGTGCCTCTGATAAAGGCCTCCCCCAGCAGGTCTGGATGAGCAGAAACAGCAGGCTGAGGCACTCCTTAGAATGCTTCATTAACTTTTAAGTCATGACACATAATGAATTCAACAGGCAGGCTGAGCTTTCACTTGCTAGAAAGCTCCAAAGAAGCATTAGATGATGCAGTACCTGCTCCCTTTCCCCACTCATCTTAGCCCAGGAAGGATGGGGACACCTTCCCCAGCATCCAGGACAGCCTGGCAGGGACCACCAGGACTCGGGGCTATCTCCTGGAGCACCAAAATTCCATTTTTTCCCTACAATATTGCTCCTTCAAATGGAGCCTTGCCACAAGCCCTGCTCCTCCACAGATGTCACCCAAGGCTGACCATTTGCTCATGAGGCCATACAAAAGCCACCCCCTGTCCCCAACCAGCAGCATCCACACAGGTTTTCCCGCAACAGTTTGGTGCATCCAGCCAAAACATTAATGCTCCACCAGGGACCCACCTTCCCAACCCAGTGTTGTATTGAGGGTAATTAAACAGTAATTAATGCTGAGGAGCACACAAGGTTCTAAAGAGGTCCAGGAGGGCAGAACTAGAACGGACCACACTCTCGATGAACACCTTCAGCCTATATTTTTGAAGTAGGATTGCTGAGCTGGGATGGAGAACTCCAAACCCCAGAGCATCCTTAGCATTGCTAAGGAGAAGACAAGCACAGTGCCCTGTGCTGGCTTAGTCTGCGAAGGGGCAACTAGCAAAGTGAGAGACTAAGAACTAAGGATGCTGGTTCCAGCGGGGATGCTGGCATGGGGTGACAGGGAGGACAGCAAAGCCTCAAGTCACCCTTGCAAGTCCATGGGGAGAGAGGTCGAGCAGAGATATGGGGTGGCAACCCCAGTAGGGATCCCAGTGCCACCACAGTCACCTTCTTCAGGCAGTGCCCATCACTTCCCTTCCTGTTTGGGCCCCACAGGCTCACCTGTGATGGTGACAGAAGCTTGGGTCTCCTGCTGCAGCACCGGGTTTCGCACCACGCAGGAGTAGGTGCTGCTGGGCTCCACCACCACCTGGAGCACGCTGTGCACGTCAAAGAGACCTTCTTCATTGGCCACCTGGGACGTGGTGATGTTGTCTGTGATGTTGCTGCCCTGGCTGTCCTGCCAGAGGACGTTGGCCTCGGGGTAGCCCCGGGAAGCGTGGCAAGTCACCGCTGCCAGGTCCCCTGGCTTCAAGTGCTTGTTAGGCTCCAGGTTCATATGGGGCTTGGAGTAGGGAGCTGCAAGGAAGAGGACAGCCAGCATGAGCAAAGGATCAGGATCACAAGCAACCCAATGAGGCTGGGCAAGACCCAGGACAGACTCTTCCAGCTGACAGGACCAACCAGATGAAGCCTCCCCAGCTTTGGTTCATTTATGGCCATGTTTCCAGGTGGCCTCACAACTAAGAGCCTCTCCATCACTGCAGAGAAGGGACTGTGGCCTCCACCAGCAATATTTTGGGGAGATCATAGAATCATAGACTGGTTTGGGTTAGAAAGGACCTTAAGATCATGCAGCTCCAACCCCCTGCCATGGGCAGGGACACCTCACACTGGAGCATGTCCAGCTTGGCCTTGAACACTGCCAGGGATGGAGCAGACACAGGTTCTCTGGACACCCTGTGCCAGCGCCTCAGCAGCCTCGCAGTAAAGAACTTCTGCCTTAGATCTAACCTGAACTTCCCCTGTTTCAGTTTGAACCCAACACCCCTTGTCTTGTCACTACAGTCCCCGACGAAGAGTCCCTCTCCAGCATCAACGCGTCTGGTAGGTCTCTAACAGAGACCTGACTTCATGGGGAGACCACGGCAAGGTGGAGAGAGAAGGAGACTCCAGAGAGGAGCAAAGCATGACAGAGAACCCTTCTTTTTGGGCAGACATGTAGGGACACCCCGACTCTCCATCCCTCACCTGCCACCTGCAGTGTCACAGCCGCACTGTTGTGGTCCTGGACCCGGACAAAGCAGGTGAAGCTGCCCTCATCCGAGATCTCCACACGCCGGAGCAGCAGCGAGACGTTGCCCTGGGCCAGCTGGTCATAGAAGAGGGCTGTACGGTTGGCGTAGCCCCCACCCTGGTCTTCCAGCTGATCCCGACCACCAGAGAAGCTGTGGACCAAGCGCTTGGTGTCCGTCAGCTGCCAGATGAGGCTCAGGTCGTCAAGGCTGAAGTTGGCCTCGGGAGAGAAGGAGCAGTGCAGGGTGGCGTCTCGGCCGAAAAGAGCCACGACGGGCTCATCCGGGACCTGGATCTCAATGGCACCTGCAGGAGGGTGGTAAGGGCAAAAGCACGTGGTGCTGAGACCCTGCAGAAGCACCTCCGTAACTCTCCATTTCAGTAACATCAGAGGAAATCAAGGGATGCCCATGGAAGGGACCCATGGGTAGGTGACATCTCAGCTGTGACCACGGGCACCTCAACCTGCACCCCACCAGGACAAGCGGCTTGGTTTCTTCCCATGGGTAGAGGACATATGTGGGTGACAGTGGTGGGGACACAGCCCTGTGTCCGCAGGAGGAGCCAGCAGCTCTGGGCAGCACCATGGCCAGGCTGGAAGGCGCTAGATGGCACCAGTGCTCCAGCACAATGCCAACAGCATGCCACAGCACGATGCCAACCTCATCCCAGTGCCACAGCACAATGCCAGCCTCATTCCAGTGACACCTCAGGATGCCAACAACCACGTTGCCAAGCCATGGCAAGACACCAACCCTGCCATTGTATCAGGGAGCAATGCCAACCATGCCAGGGCTGTTGGATCCTCCACACTTGGAGCTGGTCCTGGGGTGCCCACTGGCAGCAAGCAGCAACATCCTCCAAAGCAGACCCAGGGCACTCCATTCACCAGAAAAAAGCTCCCCCAGACCAAGGATTTGCTTTATGTTCCAACCTCAAAACCATTGCAGAACACAACAAAGGTGTTACCTACAGCAAACACCTCTCTGGAGACAACAGCAGTAATGAGCCATTACATTTCAAGCAGGTGAGAAGGATGAGGAGCTGTGGGAAGGAGCCAAGTTGGAGGAGACCTGACAGGGGCCATAGCCAGGCAGGAGAAGAGTGCTCAGGCAGCGTGTCTGGCTCTAAACTCAAGAGCATCATGTCTCCCTCCGGCTAATAATCAATGCCAGTGGGTTTTAGGACTACTGCCCAAAATCGCTGCTGAGTATTCCAAAAGGATTCAGTCCCAACATCCCTCCCAGGTTGAGGTGGGAGACCAGGAGATGCAGTGCACGGGGACAGACCCAGGGGAGTCAGAAACCTTCAGGATTTCCTCCTCCCATGGCTCTGCTGTCCAACTGGGGCATGCAGGAGGTGGTGTCCCTACCCTGAGGGTAGCCCATATGCACCAGAAGCCATCACACTCACTGTAAGACCACAAAACCAGGAGAAATACCTCGTGGGCGATGCCACCGGGAACCACAGGTCAAAGGCAGCTTTGTCAGGATGAACGTGGCATGAAGGACACCTCCTTCGGGGTGCTGACATGCAGACCCCACCAACCCCTAACCCCCCCCGAGCCCCACTCACCTGCCAGGCCGAGCACCAGTGCTCTCAGGGCAAGCAGCGGGCAGAGCATCCTTGGCTCAAGCAATGACTGGGGGAGGAAGCAGAAGCAAGCACAGCCCTGGGTGTCCTCACGGGGTGTCCTCTCTCATTACAAGTATCTGGCTGAGGAAAAATAGAAGGAAACAATGAGATGGTGCCAGGGACCAGGGACAAAAAGAAGGGAGAAGACAGGCACCAGGCAGGGGATCCCATGCCAGAGGCACCCGGAGCACCCACCCCCTTGTAAAAGGCAGGAGGGAGTTTGCCTCCAGCCTGGAATCAGCCAAGTCCCAGGGTTTAGGAAGCCCACGGACCCAGAGGCAGCTCTTGTGCTGCAGGCGTTGGCCTGTGCCCTGGGGAAGCCACGTGAGCCTCTTCCCCTCCTCGCTGCTTCTCCTCCCCTTTTGTTTCTCTCTTTCCAAGCACATTGCTGGGTTGTTACATCCCTGTCCTCCAAGAGGAAGCAACTCGCTCCCGATGTCCAAAATCACTAAAAGCTAAACACAAAGAGGTCTGCAGATTCCTGGCTCTGCCAACAGCAAGAAGGCTGCGAGGTTCATCCCCAGTCGTGACATGGAAGTCTCCGGCATTAGGCTGCCCTCGGAAAAGGGGAATAAAAGCAGAGCATCTCGGAGCTGGAAGTGAGGAGAGGCAAGGGCAGGCTGCCCAGCACCGCTGGCTACTGTGGCTAGCTTCCCAAGCATCCCTCCCTGCCCTGTCTGGAGCTCACCAGGCCCCTCGTGACCAGCATTGCTTCATCAGAGCAGGAGCTGCAGCCAGCATCACCACTGCCATATCCCATCCCATGCCAGAGCCCCCCTGATCCGCCTGGAGCCTTCAGCACCGACAGGTTTTGGCACAATAGCTCTACTTGCAATAAATCAATGTCACGGCATTGGTGTCCCGGGGTGCAGAGGGAACTTCAGCCACTGGCTCCTTAATCCTTAAAACCCCTTTAAGTCAGGAAATGGCAGCCCTGAAGCTCTGCTCAGCTCAGTCCCATGGGGGAAACCAAAGCACAGGGTGAGACCGAGGCATGGGGGGGAACTCAGACACAGGGGGAAACTGAGGCACAGCTCTGCTCCAGCACAGCATCCCCTCTCCTTCCCTCCCAAGCACGAGGCTCCTGTGGGGAAAACAAATTCTCCAGCTTTTTCTCCCAAACCATATCCCTGAATCTCACCTTTTCCCAAGTGGATGAGCCCAGAGCCAGCCTCAGGCAGGCGGGAAGAGAGGGACATGCAATGGGAGAGGGTGACAGGGCACCATTCAGCTGCCCATTGAGGGAAACGTGAGTCACCTCCTCACACTCACCCTCGGAGGTTTTTCCTTTTCCTGGGGATGCTCAAATCAATTCCATTTTACAGGTTCCTGCCAGACCATCCCAGAGGAGTCACAGGAAGGGGACACCCGTGTTCCCAACCCTCCTTCTTTCAGTGGGTCTCCCGCCTTTCCGTGACTCAGTTTCCCCATCCCTGCGGGATGGGCTCTGCCCCAGACCTGATCTTCTGTCACAAGCTGGTATCTAATGAACCCACAAACATGTTCCCATGGAAGACCAGGATGGCTGAACCCTCCAGAAACCCCTGGGATAACTAAACCCTCTGTTGCAGCAGGACCACACGTCACCCTGTTAAATATTAACTATCATGCTGCCAAAACGCTGCTCTTTCATAACATCCGAATTAGCAGCTGCCAAATTCTCCCGAGATGGTGGAAGTGTAAGGAGAACATCTGCTGGTGCAGGGAGTAGTCCGGGTCCAGCCCAGTTTTTGCGGGAGCCCCCCAGTTTGCTCCTCTCCTACCCGGGGTTTGTGCCAGCAAAGAGCCTGGCTCTGCTCTAGACTATTTTTAGTCCCAGCTTAACTTCTGGGTGGGAAGGCGAAGCTCCCCGCTTGCACAGCAGGACGCTGTGGGGCTGGGGGGTCGGTAAATAAGAGGGGGGTGCGATCCCCCCAGTCCCAAGGCAGTGATTTGGGGCGCAGTGTGTGGCAGTGGAAAGGAAGGGTTATCCCTTCGGGACACAAAAAGGGGAACGATCACTTCCTCCGGAGCTGGGGTCCGTCTCACGCGTGGGAGCGGGTTTTACGTTAATCCTGGCATTTTTGACCGGATGGGTTTACAGGGATGGGGCCTCCCCTGCACCCCCACGGGCCTCGGGACGGGAGCCGGTGGGGACACCGCCTGCACCCCCAACCCCCCGACCCCGGCCGGAGCCCCCCGAGCCCCTGCAAGGCTCTGCGCCGCCGCGGCGGGGCACGGCTCGGGGACGGGGGAGCTTCATTCATTCCGCCCACCGGGAACAACGGCCGCGTTACCCGGCCCCGGCCCGCGGGAGGGGGAGCGGGAGCAGCGGCCGCTCCTCTCGCCGGGCCCCGCGCCGCGGGCCCCACTCCCTGCTGGGACCCACCGGGACCAAACCAGCCCTCCCCCAGCTCCGGTCCCCGCCACGTCCCCAGCGCCTCGCCGCGCCCCCCCCATCGCAGGCACTTACCGGGAAGGCGGCGGGGGACGGGCGAGAAAGCGCGCGCCGCCGCGGGCGGGACGGTCGCGGGGCGGTGGCTCCGGCTCTGATTGGCTGCGACCGCTTCCTGCCGCGGTCCCGTCGGCCGAGGAGGAGGGACCGGGGCGCGGCGGGGGAGTGGGGTGCGAGGGGCAGGGGTGCACCGAGAGAGGGAATGGGATGCAAGGGGCAGGGGTGCACCGAGTAACGAGTGGTATCCCTCAGGGATCGGTGTTGGGACCGGTCTTATTCAACATCTTTGTTGGTAACATGGACAGTGGGATTGAGTGCATCCTCAGCAAGTTTGCTGATGACACCAAGCTGTGTGGTTCGGTTGAAACGTTGAAGGGAAGGAATGCCATCCAGAGGGACCTTGACACGCTTGTGAGGTGGGCTGATGCCAACCTGATGAAGTTCAACAAGGCCAAATGCAAGGTCCTACACCTGGGTCAGAGCAATCCCAGGCACAGCTACAGGTTGGGCAGAGAAGAGATTCAGAGCAGCCCTGCGGAGAAGGACTTGGGGGTGTGGGTTGATGAGAAAATGAACATCAGCCGGCAGTGTACGCTTGCAGCCCAGAAAGCCAACCGTATCCTGGGCTGCATCAAAAGGAGTGTGACCAGCAGGTGGAGGGAGGTGATCCTGCCCCTCTACTCTGCTCTCTTGAGACCTCACTTGGAGTATTGTGTGCAGTTCTGGTGTCCTCAATATAAAAAGGACATGAACTGTTGGGACAAGTCCAGAGGAGGCCACGAGGATGATCAGGGGACTGGAGCACCTCCTGTATGAAGATAGGATGAGAAAATTGGGGCTGTTCAGCCTGGAGAAGAGAAGGCTGCGTGGAGACCTCATAGCAGTCTTCCAGTATCTGAAGGGGGCATATAGGGATGCTGGGGAGGGACTCTTCATTAGGGACTGTAGTGATAGGACAACGGGTAATGGGTTCAAACTGAAACAGGAGAAGTTTACATTGGATATGAGGAAGAAATTCTTTACTGTAAGGGTGGTGAGGCACTGGAATGGGTTGCCCAGGGAAGTTGTGAATGCTCCATCCCTGGCGGTGTTCAAGGCCAGACTGGACAGAGTCTTGGGTGGCATGGTTTAGTGGGAGGTGTCCCTGCCCATGGCAGGGGGGTTGGAACTGGATGATCTTAAGGTCCTTTCCAACCCTAACTATTCTATGATTCTATGAGATAGGGAATGGGGTGCACAGGGATGGGTGCACCGAGATAGGGAATGGGGTGCACAGAGATGGGGAACCAAAGCACATGGAGCCAAGTGATTTGGGTTACACGCAGCCAGAGCACTAGGATGCACAAAGCTGGGGAACTGGGGTGTGAAGCCCTCCCATCAAATCCAGGAGATTCAGACATGGAGACCCCAAGGACTGGGATGCATCCAGCCAGGGATTTTGGAGACCTCAAAACAGGGGGACTCAGGCCCTCAAATGCAGGCCTAGGGTGCATGGCAGGGCAGGAGAGTGAGCATCTTTCCTCTGGGATGAGCAAAAGGCAGCTAGGGTTTCCAGCGGCACAGACCAGACACAGGCCACTTCCCAGGGAAAATCCTGGCTAATGATTTACCTACACAGAGGCAGCTGCAACCTCACCCCATGCTCAGGAGAAGGTGCTGCTGGAGGGTGGAGGGGGACCCCAAATAGCTGCGGTGCTAGAAGGGGACACTCCTGAGGTGTTTCCACACACTATCTCCTTTATATAGCCTCAGGAAGGCACTAGGCAGCACTCCCAGCATACACAGGAGGGATGTAGCCAGAGCAGGGTAGGAAAGGAAGAGGAGGAAGAGCAGGGAGCTGCGCTCTTTGTTAGGGTGATTTTTCAGCAGCACACACACACACACCAGATGTTTCCCCAAAGGAAGCAGCTTCTTGTTTTAAAGCTCATTTTCTTAAGGGGTTCCTCAATACCAGCAGCTCCTGTTGTGTTCTCAAAGGCTCCAACAAGCTTCAGTCCATGCCCCAGAGCCAGGTGCCCATGTGGGAGGTTTGGATCCTGTTGCTCCAGAGCAGAGGAAGCTCCTCACCCTTTTGATTATAGAGGGAAGCAGGAACAGCCAAACCTGGAGAGCTTAAAATTAAAAGGCAAATAAGAATAACCTGAAACATGCCATATTTAAAGCCATTTGAATTTTCCCCCCACACTTCCAGGCAAGGCAGGATTTTTCAGTGACAAAGCACACCTTGACCCAGGCACTCTGGGTGATACCAGCAAGAACGAGAAAGGGTAAAGTCAATGTACTTCAAAAGCCTTGCAACTAAACCGGGAGCTCTGGGCTCCATTCGAGATGTGCCCTGCAGATGAAGTGGCTTTCTCTTTCTGTGCTCAGCCTGGATGTGTAGATAGCCAATGGAGAAGATCCACCTATCAGGCCCTCAATGCTGCAGCAGGGAGACAGGGGTAGGTTGCAGGGACCTTCTGCATGAGGTGATTCCCTCTCCCACAAGCAATAGGTCCCTAGACTTCTCCTGCAACCCAAAAATGCAGGTGGAACCCAAGGATTTTGCAAAGACACCCCCCCAAAAACACACAAACTTACCTAGGGCAAGGCTTCACACCAACACAGCTCCAGCATTTTCTCCCTTCTCCCAACAGTTGCCATGATCAAAGCAGCGTCACAGCTTTGATACCTTAACTGCAAGCGCACCTCTGCTCTTGTTAGTCTTCGAAGATCCAAAGTGAGCATCGGAGCACCAGGAGCTTTCTTACTGTTAAATAAGAAGAAATTAAGCAGCTTGGAAACAAAGGCAGGTTTTTCAGCATCAAAACTAGCTAAAAGTTCAAATCCATGCTGTTTGCAAGCCCTCTCATGATTAACAATAAAAGGGCTTCCAGGGAGGGATTTAACCAGTAGATGTTCTCCATCCCAAATGATTATTTTGGACTAACTTTCCTTCCTCAAACCCTTCAGTACACAAGGTATGTGCATAAAAATGTGCATAATAATGACAAAAAATACAGAGAGGCAAAGAAAAGAACTGAAATTTGCAAGTTTAATTTCACACTCAGACAGGATTTGATCAAGGGGAGGAAGAATAACCAGAAAGAGTGGATGGAGGTGCTGGAGCAAATCCAGAGCTTCCCAACAAGGTGCCCATAGCGTGTGGGCTCTGTGCATCCCAAGGGAAGCTTGTATGGCTGTTTCTTCTCCCCATCACAAGCATGGAAATACTACACAGCACCAGCACTTTCCAGCTGCCAAGGATGTAGAAATCAAATCTGCAATGCCCAGGAGCATCTCCCGTATTTCCTTCCAGCACAGGACATGTGGCACACATCATCTTCATGATCAATTCAGTACAAGGCAGGAGGGTAAATCCCACCTTGGCTACATGCAGATTTCCATCCCCCAAAACTATCAGGATCATCCATTTTGGAACACTTTCGAAGTGAACACCAGTAAGCTCCATGCAGTGGCAACTGTGTTACCCCTGCAGGTGAGTGGCTGGAGCTACTTCACTGCAGGATCCTCGGGCATATGGAAAACAGCTCTGGCTCCTCCTGCTGCAGACTTAAAAACATCACAGTGGCAAAAAGCAAAGGATCTGGAGAAGCAGGAAGGGGGTTTTGAGGTTGCTTTGAACCAAGAGGCAGAGCAGTGAGCAAGTCCCAAGAGAAAACAATCCCAACACTAACCTGGGAGCCTCCTGAGCCGTTTTTGATGAGGCTGCATCCGGATAACCTCAATCCTGCTCACTCAGGAGGAACAGAGCTGGAATACTTTGGATGTGGCCATCCCAAGGCACAGGGTCAGGGCTGGGGATGGTGAGTCACTCACCACCACCCGAGTACAGATGGTTTAGGCCTGTGTGTGGAGCAGGAGGCTGCTTTGGAGAGAGCATTTCTGCGGTACACAAGGATCATTCACAAGCAGAGAGCCCAGCAATGGACTCCAGACGCAGAACCACCCCAGGGGAAGCTAGCAAGGAATAGAATGAATCTGATTCTGCACCAGGTACACACCAACCCTTCCTCCTCTCTTTCCCAAGCACAGACACAAGACGACCCCACCACCAAGAGATACTCAAAACAGGCTTGGAACCTTCATCTGTCCTTCAGTTCACAAGAGCTACAGCAAATGGTACCCCCTAAATTCAAGGGGGCTTTATCTGTCCTAAATGACAATAGCTAAAAATGCTGGTGCTCCCACAACTTCAGATGAACCACTTTTGCTGACTTGTGCTGGGATCAGCACCCTAAATTCACCCCGGGGAGAGGGGCACAGCTCAGGAGAGATCCTTGGTGGGACAGGTCACTCCACAGAGCAGAGCTGGGGCACATGAAGGGGTTTTTGCCCACATCTGGCTCCAGGGATGTCTGTCTGCCATTGACACCCCAAAAAACAAACCTGCCCCCTGCTTCCCCACTTCACACAGGGCCTCTCAGGAGCAGGAAGATGAAGCTGCTCTGTGTGCAGATGGTTTCTGCAGTCTGCTTGGGAGCAGCCGCTGCAGGATGAAAAGGCTCCTCTTTGTTCCAGCTGCATTGCCTCTGAGGCAGAGGGGAGGAAGAGCAAGCTGGTAGGCAGAGCTGTGCACCAGGCCCTTGAAAAGGATTTCCCCTCCCCCAGAGATGGAAAATGAGCCTTTTTTCCTCCCCTTTTGTTTCCACATCCTTCCCAGGCATCCTCCAGTCCTTCCACCCAGCTTTGCTGCCATAAGCAGCTACAGCATGAAGCACCTCTGCTGCAGCCACCACTGCTTCCAGCAACCCCACTGTGCTGGGACTCATCAGCACCCAACAACCAGCAAGGGCAGTATGAAGGAAAACACCTTCCAACATTCTTCCCACACACACACACACACACATATCTAAGAAACATAAGAACTGCTCCCTCAAAGGCATCACCCTTCTGTGCTCATCTCCAGGTATTGCCACAGCCTTCATCTGTCCCTACAGCATCCTCTGCTGTCCCGCAGCCACCTTATAGCAGCACAGCCAGGGCCTGCTCCCCCCATCATCCTCCTCCAGCCAAGCTGTGGTGCTAGCCTGGCTAGGAGCAGGCAGGAGCAATGCACGTGTGAAACCTGAGGTAAGAAAGCCCCGAGTCCAGCACCGATGGCTTTGCAAAAGGCATCTTCCTGTCCTGCAGTGACGGGACACCCCAGCTCTGGTCCTCTTTATAGAGTGAGGCAGAGGTGGGAAGCTGCAGAGTCCACCCTAACATAGGGTGAAGATTCCATAACACCGGCAGCTCCCTCCCCGGAGGAGGAATTCCACAGTTGGGATGTCTCAGAGGTCGCATCCATGCAACCTGTCCAGACAGACACACATTCACCCCTCTTTACCTGATGGATACTCCCATTAAACCCCCAGCTTTAACTGCTTCCTGATGATGCAGCTCTCCAAACACTACCATGTGGCCTTCTCCTGCCTGCTTACCAGCATGTATTCCTGTACCCATCATCACAGTGCTGTGGGCTCCATCTCCTGACCACACCAGACAGATTGCCAGCTCATAGAGGAGCAAGCAGGAGCACAGGGCTTTCTGGTTCACTTACAAAGCATGTATTTTGCGTTCTCACCTCCCAGGAAATTAATTCAGTCCAGAGCGAGCTATCTGTAAATATTAGTAAGGTATTTTCTTATCAGGGAAAAGTCACAAAGCTTTTCTTCTCGCCAGTAAGACCTCTGCAAGATTGCTTTCACCAGGACTTTCACCAATTCATATAAAAAAGGAACTTTTATCTCTCAGGCTTTTCCTTAAGGTGTTTTCTTCAAAAATACCCTCAACAATCCAGACTGCAACAATAAGCAAACTCCACATAGAGAGCACAGCAGCAACAGCACAGCCAACCTCAAGTGCGCAAGCAAGGGAAACGAAGCAGAATAAATACCTGCACGGTGCCAAAGTAGAACCACCGCACTGCAGGACGGGGTCACCACGTCCCAGAGAAAGCAGTGATACCACAACCCAGCCATGCAGAACTTCAGAGGATCTCAGACCAGTGAAAGAACAAACCATGCCTGGTCCATTAGGTACTCAACCTACACAAGATAAAGGATACATGCTGTGTGCACACCAACACCAGGTTTACCTATAAGCTGCATGAACTCTTAATGGTCGACTCAACACTTCTATTTACCATCATAAGGTAGGCAAAGTTGGACTGACCTGATAGCAGAGTGCAACTGAGCTAATGCAAAGCTTTATGCTACTCCCCCCCAAACAGAACCTTAATCATCCATGGGACTGACTTGATGCAAGCAGCAGGGAGCCAGAGACTGCATTACATCCTAATGCACTTCGGACCTCAGCTCCTGTGTGGGAGATGCCCACCAGAGATCGTGCAGGGCCCAGCAGACAGCAGGTCTCACTTGGCAGCCTCCACCCCTTGGTTGCTGCTCACCATCTGCTGTGAGAGCTCCTAAGGCAGAGCCTGCTGTCAGCTGCTGACAGACACAGCCCAGACTCTCCTGCACAGCATCCCAACCCCTTCACAGCACAGCAGTGCCCCTCAAGTAAAGGTACCATGATGCCGTTCATGTCTCTGCTGTTAGACACTCCAAATATCCCTTTCAATCCCAGTTTCCCAGGGAATCTAAGTGCTGATCACATTGCTTACTGTCCCTCTTCTTCCCTTTAGCAAACTTTAGCTAAGTCTGAAAGGAGGTCAAAGCCCAAGGGATGTCTGGATTCCTACCAGTTTGGTTAGAGATTAAGCAGGAGTCAGAAGCACATACACAGCCCAGGGTGGCAGCCAGCTGGCATCACAGCACATGTCCTGGCTTCATCCTAGCCATAATCTGTGCCATAGCTGTCCTGACAGGTCACTGGGGAGAAGGAGTTAGTACAGCAGTGGGAAAGGAATGAGCAGAAGGAAAATGAAGCCTTGGGAAGGAATAACCTTCACACTGCTGCTCCCAGAGCAGCTGATTCAGGAAGCTAAGTGCTAGTGCACCACATCTCCAGACTCACCCACACATTTTTGGAGCCCACCCTTGTGCTGCACAGAACAGAGCTTTTCTTCCAAGAAAAGCCCTTCTCAAAGCAGCTCCTCCATCTCACCACCACCACCACCATCATCCTCCTCCTCCTCCTCTTCCTCCAAGGCAGCTGCCTGCAAGGAAGGGAATACAGCAACTGCACAAGTCACTACAAAGCTTGTCTGCAGCTGATGCTTTAAGCTCCTAAACTGCAGCTGTCCCATGGCAACATGTCAAGTGTATCACATACAAGATGCCATGATCACACCATTATCCCCATCCCAGTCCTCCCCATCACCATCTGTTTGGAGCTGGGCCCCCTCGACAGGTGGCTGGTGGGACAGCAAAAGGAACCAGCAGCTTTTTAGGGGATCATGCAGCACAGCATACACCGACTTTCTCCCAAATATTCTGCCTCCTGCTTAGGAACAGTCCCACCAAAAGATTCCCACTCATGAAGCCAGCCAGAGACATTGGCATGACAAGCTGAAGATGAGCTGTATGTTCCCCCACGTTCTGCAGCAGCTCGATGAGCCTTGGGGGAGGTTTGCAGCACAGACCCCACTGACCTGCTGCAGGATATGGCCACAGGTCCTACCTGCCCTGGCCAATCCACGAAAAGCCCCACCAGGAATGCAGGTGGCTTCAGGACAGTCACCTGACCTCGTGCAAACACATTCCTCATGCAGCCTTTTTTTAACCCCTTAGCCTGCGGTTTGTTTGCACTGTGCTTAAACCAAGCCTGGAGAAGGGCAGATGTCAGCACAAGCCTGAAATAACCACATACCTCTACACCCTTCTCAGCTGCTTTTAATGGAGACATGGAACCAAGCTTTGCCTGAAGTTTGGAAACCATTCCCAAAACCCACCAGCACCACAAGGTACAACACTGTGTGTGGAGCCTGGAGAGCCTGTGGAGCCTGGAGAGCCTGTGGAGAGGATAGAGGGTGAAGGGATGCTCCTGGTCACAGTTCCACCCCTGCTCCCAGCATCCTAGCCTTGCTGGAGCACAGCCATCCTCCATCGCCCACACAGACACAGGCTTTGGGAGGCAATCCAGCCAGGACTGCTGGCAAAGGCCTCTGGACAAGAGATTCCCAGCCTTCCTGCTACTCTTCAGGCTTCCCCAGCCTTTTCTCTTGCTCCTGGCACACTCTGAGCTGGTTCACTTCCCATCCATCCCCCATGCTCAGCAGCCCTCTGTAATATCCCTTTTAACTCACCGTTTGCTCCTCTTCAGCCATTGCCCTGCCTGATTTATCTTTTTCCTAAACTAGTTCTGCTTTCTAAAAGTACATGGGAAAGAGGTTTCAGACTTTCCACTTAAATAGGCTTTTTCTTCCACCCATGCTTCCCTAAAACTGTGACTCAAACAACTTTAATTGTACATTATTGTCTTTCTGAGTTGCCCCTATGGATAATTCATCTTCCTTTAGTGCAGCCATAGGGAGCACAATCTTATCTTTCAGCTCCAGCAGTGCTGACAGTTTCCTATCTTGTGATACCTTCTGCTCTTTTCCATGCTGGGGCTTTGTTATAGAGTTGATTAAAGCCAAATTGCTTTTTGCTGCAATTTTACTGCAATCTAACCCAGCAATGCCCCAAGAATCAGAGTCATCTTTCACAGTGCTCATCCATTCACTGCTATAAATGTCCTCCCTGCTCAGTGTGGAAGAGCTCTAACTCTGTACCAGCCACAATGTTTGCCATCAGTTAAGCCTCCCCTGTGAGATAGGGGTGAGATACTGAAGCTGAGCCCCTGGCCACTCAGTGCCATCCCCCATTGCTCATTTTCTCTTATTAATCAAAACAGCTTCTGCTCAGAAATTGCTCTTCTGCATTTGCATCCGAAAGCTCTTCCCAAGCCCTTTCCACAGCAGCTTCCTTGTTTTTCAAAGGTGCTAGAGGTCTGAAGCCCAAACATTATCCCCAACACACACCACCTAAAGCCTCCATGAGAAACCCCCAATTCTCCCATTTTAGCTCATTTCCAGGCCTTAGCAGGGCATGGCACTGACTAACAAAGCCCCAGCCCTGAATCCAGCTTCTAACCCAGGGGGTTATGAAAGGGTTTTTCGCTACTCCAGGTGACTCAAGGACTCCAGCTATCCCCAGCCACCTGGGAGAAGGTTTCTGGATCTGCACAGTGCATCACTCCAGAGTTTCTGAAAGGATTTCACTGCCCCACGCTCCATCCCACCTCTTCCAGATCCCAAGGAGGGATAGAGCTAAATACATCACAAAAGCAGTTCTTTTCATTGCCCTGATGTGTCTTGAAGCCTCACTGGGTGAGGCCATGTTGCTGGATGAGGAGCCCAAGCTCCTACCTCCAGGGAAAGGGGTAAAACAGACCCCTTGCAGACCAAGGAACAGAGCTGGCACTGCCCAGAGCAGGATATTAGCAAGACCCTACCTGCTAGGAGGGGACATGCAAGCCCTCACTTCAGCCACCAACACACTCCTCAAGCAAAAAGTGAAGCTGAAGGAATAGCTCTTATCTCACACAAAGGGGTTGAGGCTCCTGGCAGCCCCACAGACCCCACACCAAGGGGTGCCCATGCAGGAAAAAAGCTGGCCCATCATCTTCCCCCAGTGCCAATGAGGAACAGACATAGGACTGAAACAAGAAATAAAGGCAACCACAGCACAAGTGGGAGCATCATACTGGACCAAGCAGCTCCAGGGAAGATAGCTGTATTGAATGAGGCTCACCTAGAGACAAGAAGACAGAGCTACCTACACAGAATACATAGACCCCACCTCAGAAAGCCTCGCCCAGGAGTCCAGGTTAAGACAGACCCACCTACAGCCCAACTCAAAACAAGAGTAGCTATCTGGCTCCAAGCTTATATGGAGCAATGGGCAGAGGGTCGGTGGGGCTCCCAGGTGAAGCTGTTCAAGGCCACTAAAGCTTATTAGTGCCTACATGGCTGGGCTCAATCTTTCCTCATGACTGCTGTTTATTTTAGGGAGTAGGTAGCCTCAAGTGTCATCAAATCACTTTTAGTAAACCATTACATCATTAGCTTACATTAACATGGCCCAGGCCAGCACAGACAGCCCCATCTCAGAAAGCCTGATCAGAGGAAGCCAGTAGATCCTTTGAAGCTAAAATCCTGTAACAGAATCATAGAACAGTACAGGTTGCAAGGGACCTTCAAAGGTCATCTAGTCCAACCCCCTGCAATGAGCAGGGCCATCTTCATCATAGAAACCCCCATAGGTCCAATCTGACCTGCACTACATGGGATTCAGAAAATTGTAATCTAATTGCAACAAGGCATAAAGGCCAGATAATACCTTTAGCTTTGATTTAGCTGGTAAAGCATGACCTGCAGGGGATGCTGGAAACAACCCTAATGTATAATAGATCTGATACCCACACATGTGATGCACAGTCCCCACTGCACTATCACGAGCAATCTGTGCTGCCACAGGCTGTCTGTCAGTCATAACGAACTCCCCTCCTGCCCTCCCCGCAATGATCCATCCTGATGCTCTTCATTTCATTTTAATCATCAGCGTTTAGTGAAAGGCATCGGTGTTTCTGCCTCGTTGGCTGCGCGCAGCAGGACCCACGGGGGAGGCAGCGAGAGGCTGCGGTCGATGTGAGCCATGATAGCACACTTGTCATTGATGTCTGGGTCACTGGGCTGCCTCCAGTCCTCCCAAACCAGGCTTCAGCCCCAATGTGGGTGCTCCTTTAGGAAGAGAGGCATGTCACAGAGGAGCTGGGACCAAGAACCATGAGCTCAGCAGGGAAGAGCAGAGGGCCAGGGTGGCACAGCCAGGTACACAGATTCATAGAATAGTTAGGGTTGGAAAGCACCTTAAGATCATCCAGTTCCAGCCCCCAAGATGAGGTCCTATGTGGCTCACTGAGGTGTCCCCTGATGTAATAAACAGTGTGCAGTGCTTTGGGGATGGCACACGCTCATCTATCTCTTGAGCAACTGATGCCTGCAGGCTGGGTGACAAGTCCTGAGGATGCCAATGGCCCTGAGCAGCCCAATCTGGGACTCACACCCACACCCGCCTGTGGGCTTTGCAGCCTATTTAAGCTTAGCCCAGGGCCTCCTATCCTTGTTTGTGCTGTGCTTCTGGGGTGCTGGCCTCTAGCTGAGCCTTAGCTACACCTGTACCTAACTATGGGTCCTGTTGATCTGAATCCTGATCCAGACTGATTTCCACCTTAAATCAAGGTCTGTTTTGTCATTGTGAACCTGCCTGAGGCATTACCCTGGCTGCATCTGATCTTGGTTGTTGTCATCAGCATTGATCCTGAGCTGTGGGTTGATTTCTCAGCTTGGCCTCAAGGAGCTGTTGCAACAAGTCCAGAGGAGGGCCACGAGGATGATCAGGGGACTGGAGCACCTCCTGTATGAAGATAGGCTGAGAAAATTGGGGCTGTTCAGCCTGGAGAAGAGAAGGCTGCGTGGAGACCTCATAGCAGCCTTCCAGTATCTGAAGGGGGCATATAGGGATGCTGGGGAGGGACTCTTCATTAGGGACTGTGGTGAGAGGACAAGGGGTAATGGGTTCAAACTGAAACAGGAGAAGTTTAGATTGGATATGAGGAAGAAATTCTTTACTGTAAGGGTGGTGAGGCCCTGGAATGGGTTGCCCAGGGAAGTTGTGAATGCTTCATCCCTGGCGGTGTTCAAGGCCAGGTTGGGCAGAGCCTTGGGTGGCATGGTTTAGTGGGAGGTGTCCCTGCCCATGGCAGGGAGGTTGGAACTCGATGATCTTAAGGTCCTTTCCAACCCCAACTATTCTATGATTCTATTCTATGATTCTATTCTACCTCACTGCTGTGAACATGCCTGAAGACTGTGGCTCCTGGCTGCCTCCTGCTCTCCTTACTCAGGTACCTTGGGGCTGCTCCATCCCTGCTAGCCACCATGTCCCCTTGCTTCCCCCTGCCTTAGAGAGCAGTGTCCCTAATGCTTCCTGGTACAACATCCCTACTTGCTGTGAACACCCCTTGGCCAAGGCCAAGTTCACAGGCTAAAAGAATCCCAGCCTGGTTTGGGTTGGAAGGGACCCTAAAGTTCATCCAATTCCAGACAGGGATGCTTTCCCCTAGAGCAGGTTGCTCCAAGCCCTGTCCAACCTGGCTTTGAACACTGCCAAGGATGGGGCAGCCACAGCTTCTCTGGGCAACCTGTGCCAGCGTCTCTGTCCTCAGAGTAGCAGATTTATTTCTCATCTCTAAATCTCCCCTCTTTCAGTTTAAACCCCTTGTCCTGGATGGCCCGTTGGTGATAGCCCCAGGCCACCCCCCACAGGACACAGATGTCCCTGCATGCAACGTACACATTCCTGTTCTGCCTCTTCCAGGAGTGAAGTTAAGCCCTAGCTGCAGGCATTGCTCGGCCAGGCTCAAGCTCACCCTGGGCAAGCCCTGCACTAATCCATGGGTGCCACCTGCCGTCTACTCCTGACGGCATCAGCCACAGCTTCACCTCTGCATCACTGCCAGCTGCTCCAGATGTTCAGGTTTCCCTCTGAGCCCTCTCAGAGGTCTCTGGCTAGGACCCACAGTCTGCAAGAGCAAGTTGGGTGTAACATGGGTGTCCCCCCGTGTGGCTGGATTGAACAACTCCCTGTGGGAGCAGGAGGATAACGTTATCCTTTTCCTTGGGATAATGAGGTCAGGGAACAGCTCTTGTGTGTCTAACTGGAAACTAAGTTATTGGAGCCATTTCCCTAAAAAAAGTGGGTGGAGAAAACCAGTATTGTATGGATGAAATAATCACGATTGAGAGAAATAACTGTGAAGTTGCGTCAGAAGGGGAGGAAGCCCTTTCCTTTCTTTCTGTCCTTCTTGCTCCTTTTCTTCAGAAAAGAAGGTTAAACAAACTTAAGATTTTTGTCCTAACAAAGATTAAATCAAATATGCTGATGTTTCTCATTGGACTCTTTGTTCACACTACAAATAATTCTGACCAGCACTACCCCGTTCTGTCACAATAACTGTTTTGTGCAAAAAACCATTTCTTTTTGGGAAGAAGGGGGGGGGGGGGGGTGATCAGCTAAAACACTTTGACCAGTTCTGACAGAAACATTTGAACATAGAGGAGGATGGGAGATTGCTGGAAATAACCAAACTGCCGTTACCAAGTGGGGTTGGGATGTGTAAAGGGAGCTTTCTGCAAAATAAGAAAGCACATCTATATTCTGTTATTACCACCCTGGGAGCTTTCCTCCTTTTCTTCCTTTTTTCTTCTTCTTCTTTTTTCCAGAAAGCCGCTTATCTCCAATTTTAGAAGCTTTTCCTCTGACTCTCATTCCTCAGAGCATGTTTCTCTATAATTTGATGAGCTTTTCCTTTGTGCTTCGTTCCTCTGAGCACTACTTTACATTCCTGTTCAATCTTTCTCTGGCTCTTTAGGATGAAAGTTTGTAAGGAGTCCCTCATGCAGCACAGCCCTGTCTGCAAGAAGAGCCAGACAACCTTTGTGGTGACCCACTGGGATGGGTGTCACCTCTGTCTGATAGCTCCATTCTGCTCTCTGATTAGGTTAATGGTGTTCCTTGCCTGCCATTGTGCCTTCGGAGAGATTAAACTGTATATACCTAACATACATTAACCATATAACCCAAAGGCCAGGGATACTTTTTGGGATGTTTTACCTCTAACTCCTCTCCCATGCTGCAAGGTAAGCAAGGAGCACTGAGGGCTGGAGTCTGAGTCTGGCTGGCCCCATATAATATACATGCGCAGATGTATTGCATTGTGTTTGCTCATTCATCTCTCCCCCTGAACACACAAAACAAACATGTTGTCTTGATCATGCACTTGATAATGCAGTCTGGTTTGCAAATAGACTGTGTGTGTGTCTGGCTACAAGCTGATTGGAGCCTGTTGGATATGGATCTGGTTTTCTCTAGCATGTAACCCTCAACGTATTACCTAGTGTTTCTCAGCCCTGAGAGCAGCTGCAATAGCAGGGCTGTGCTGCTAGACGTCAGCAAGTGCTTTGTGCTCTACCCTACATTTTCAACTTGTCAATAAAAGATGCAAATGAAGGTGACTTCAAGTGAGCCTTCTGGAGGCAAAACTTGCTTCAAGTGCCAAAGCATATCAATAAACACATCCAAATTCAGGGATCTCTTAAGCCCTTCCTGTCACAAGAAGACAGGCTGAAAGATCATGCAGAAAAAAGGATGATGGTACTTTGAAACATGAGAACTGAAACTTTAATGAAACTGCTGCTGATTATGTGGGGTTTTTGTTCTGAATCCAACATTTTCTTACCACCTTTTGCCGAAGACTTAAGGAATTATCAGAGAAGAGACCTCCCAGGCGAAAGGATGAGTCTTGCTTGGAGGGAAAATGCAGGGATTTTGAGTTACTGTATTTGGCAACTTTGACATCTCAGACTTTCTCCTGCCACTCATGAGCTCTGGAATCACGATACCCACACAAGAAAAGGCTGGGAAGACCTGGTGGAACACCAGCCTTTGTAAGAAACCTCTTTCCTCCCTACCAAGCCCCTAGGTTGAATTTGTTGCTGGCGAATCCTCATTTTCTCCACTGTAAGTGCAACCTGTTGCAAGAGAATGTACTCAGACATGGTAGAACAGGTTTGTACCCTACACTAGCCATGGCTGGACACTGGAATATGGCAGGAATTCATATATTTCAGGGAACTGTAGGAACCCTGTTTGTTCCCCAAAGGGCTCTTGAAGGCAACAGCAAGCTTCAGATCAGGTCTGTCAGCACAGTCCTCTTCTGGCCATGGCAAAGACCTCTTAAGTTTCTTGGGTAGTATGTTCACAACATCTCAGGTCTGTGCAATCTTCATTAACCACTCTGGGTAAGCACCTCAGAGCCTTCAAGGGAAACTCCAGCAGAGTGAAGCTCCCAGTGAGCATACACACAGGGTGAAACTGGTGGTAAGCAGGGCAGTGTGTCTGGGGATTGTCTCCAGAACAGAACCAGAGGAACGTGATGGGTGAGTTATGCAATTGTGGGGAGAAGATCTAACAACACAACAGCGTGCTGAGCTGGTTATGGAGGGGGAAAAAAGAAAAAGCCTTCTGCTAACTTTGGCCCAGGCCTCTGGCAGCATGAGTCACTGTGAGCTGCCATGGTTACGAAACAAGTATTACTGTGCAGATACAAACCATGCTCAGAGGCAAGTACATTGCTAACTAGTTCCAAACTTGGGAAACAGTTGAGTGTAGGTAAGGCCTAATGCCGAGTGGGTGTCTGCAAAAAGGAGTTGCAGCAGAATCCTCTGGAGCTAACATTCAGCAGGTAAAACAACGTGCAAAGAGCAGGAGGAAGGACACCACTGTCTGAAACCTTGATTTCTGGCTCTTTTTGCCTGTTCCTTCTGGTTTGCAATGGCTACTGTCAGAACTGTTCCACAGAAAGGGAAGAAGAGGATGTTTCTGCACCATGGCAAGAAAACAAATAGTAGTGTCACAGATGATTCAGCTGGCAAGAATAGTGAGTCATGGAAATGCACCATGGAAATGCTCCAACACGGGTTGCACAGCACAGCGGAATCTCTGATGCACATCAAATCTACCAACACAGCATCCTTGGAGAGTTAGGGGCAGCCAGGATTATATACAGCACTAGCCCATGCCCTAGTGCTTCTCACATGTGACCTTAGCCCTGTGAAGCTGCAGTTGTGAATATGTGATCATCAAAATCCTGAAATGCTCAAGCAGCAACTTCCTCGGCTTCAAGCGAGCAGCAGGCTTTCCATGGAAAAGGTGTGTCCCATCCTCCTTCCCAGGCTTTGAGTCACATCAACACTAAAAGGACCTGGAGCCTGTTTGCTAACGATCAGCTGAGCATAAGCAGGCCAAGGAAAGGATGAGCTGCTTCAAGGGATGAGGGGGAGCAAGGCTGCAGTCTGTGCCCTGGTCACACAAGCTCTTGCCGCCATAGCAGAGCGGTGTGAGGGATGAGGACAGTTCTGGATGTTGCTACCACCAGGCAAGCAGGCGCTGCACCCACTCCATTGTGGGCACACCAGTGCCTGCAGAGATCTCTGGACTGGAAACAAAGTGCAGAAAAATCTGGTTTTGAGGGATTTTCTCCTTTTTTTCCCACCCCAGCATCCTTTCCTGCTGCTCTGTCCCATGGTCTCCCGAAGGTCTCCCGAAGCTCTCGTATCTCCCCACTTTGGGTGTGCATTACAATGATGGGCTCCCATTCAGCTGCAGGCTCCAGCCCTTTGCTTTGACCTGTGTGGGAGAACAGTTGGAAACCTGGCTTAAATAACTACGTTAGGCTTGCTGTTAGCTGCGGTCTTCAGCACAGTATAGAGCAACCAGTGTATAGAGTAGTTCTGACCTGGAATCTGTGTTCTACAAACAGGAAAATGCAATAGAAGCTGCCCAAAGCTCAGCAGAAGCTGCTTTTCAGGGCACTTGTCATGTCTGGTAATCCAGGAGCGAACTCCTATACTTTCTGCCCCCAGCTCCACCACTAACCTGAGGCAAACGCTGTCACTTCTGCAGCCTCTTTTTCTTACTTGTGCACGTAAGGACAGGGCCCTTGAAGAAAAACACATTAATTATGGGTTTACGTACATATAAATGAGTAGCTGTGATTGAGAAAATGGTGTTTAAGATAATTTAGGTCTTCTGTGGCTGAACACTTTGGGGTAGGTTGTGTTCATCTGGCACCCCCAACCCTGCAGAATGGCACATAAAACCCTAATTACCTTTGTGATTATAAGCGGAGCCAAAACACCAGCTGTCTCCTTTCCCCTGTATCTGCCGCTGTTTTAAGCCCCTGAAGAACAGAACGGGGGAGGTGTGTGGTGCTCCTCACACCAAGTAGCAGCAACGATGGACTCCGCCATTCCCCACCTCCGTCTGCCCTGAGGTCACCACAGCCTCACACACGGGGCCCACCCCGCAGCACCCGAGAGGACCACAGCGCCGGTACGAGGCCGGGAGCTCAGCGCCTCAGGACGGGAGGCTAAAGACGGGATCGGCCGGTAACGGGGCCAGTAACGGGAGACCGCCGGCAACATGGTGCCATGGGTCAGGAGACGGGTCCGGCCCCGCGTCTCCCCCCTTCCCCACTCGGTGCCCCCCCACCTCCACTCCCCGCCTCAGTCAAATCTCGCGAGAGGTGCCAGCGGCTTCGCGAGAGCTGGCGCTGCGCTGCGGTAGGAGGTCGGCGGAGAAGGACGGAGCCGGAGCTGCTCTGCGCCCGTCGCTGCCCGCCTCACCCTGCCGCCCCCTTCCTCCTCCTCCTGCTTCCCCTCCCTGCCCGCGGATCTGAAGGATGCCGCGCTCCGGGCCGCTCCCCGCCGCATTCTCGCTGCTGCTGGCGACGGCCGCGCTCCTGCCGGGACCCGCCGCCGCGCAGAACGGTGAGGGGGGGCGGGGGGGAGGCGCGCTGCTGTGGGGCTTGCTATGGCGGGGGACGAGAGTCATGGGGGGGGACATGCGACACGATACCCTGGGGCTTGGCTGCTGCCCCCTGAGCCCGGCGGGGCTCTGAGCCCCGTTTTGGGGGTGGGGGGGAATCTCCCCTGTTTAAGATCCCTCAGGGGAAGGGGGGCTGAAGTGAGAGGGTCGTCCCGTGTGTCCCCCACTTCCCTCCGCTTCTTCTGAGGCGTCTCGTGCTGCCGGTAAAATGGAACATCTCCTCCCGCCTACTGAACCTGCATCTGCCGGTTTAATTGCTGCCTTAAATCATTTATAATGCAATAAAACCGTAGTTCCTTAGCAACTAAAGAGGTCTTCTGATAGGAGCGTAAAAGAAGAAGGAGAAAAAAAAAAAATAGCAAGCCACCCTTCTCTCTTCCTCGTAGGATAGCATGAGCTAAATGTAGCGCACCGTGCCTCCTCCCCGATGAGTTTGCAGCCAAGTGCATGACAATTAGTGGCAGAACAAAGTGGGGCCAAGAGGCTGGCCTAGCCGAGCCTCCCGCTCCCAGCGCGCTCCTGCAGCGCGCATGGAATGCCCCTCTTCCAGGGTTTGTGGGCTCCAGGCTTCTGGAGAGGCTTCTTATGCAGCATCATGGGGAGACTGATGTCAGGGATGCTTTGGCCTGTAAATGCTGGGAAGAGCAGGAAGCTTGGCTCATGAGAGGCTCTCTGGTCTGTGTGTGCTAGGAAAATATACCTAAAAGGGAGGGATACCTTACTAATATACCAGTTCCACACGGGTTTTCATCGTTTCGTCCTTTTTTCTCTCTCTTTCCTTTCTGCTCTGCAGATATAACTCAGTCCTAGCGTTTTCCTTCTGCTGAGGTGAATTTTGCTTTGCAGCATGAGGTCAGCTTCATTGGCTGTTTGCTACAGAAGAAACAAGCATATTGGACAGTAACAGGAGAGATGCAGATGAAAGAAATAATGTCCCAAAGATCCCAGATCAGAATTATTGCCATTATATGTGCAGGTTTTGCAGTCTGAAGCCAGAGCTGAGCCTCCTGTCTGTCTCTATTAACCAAACAGAAGCAGCTGTGGCGTCCACACTATATGAATGAAAACTGTGGCTTTCTGCAATATGAGGGACTTTCTGTGGAGCCTAAAAGAGTGTGGGCCAATTCCAGTGGAGTTTGATGGGAATTATGGACCTGGCTTCCATGAGCTCCCAGGAACAAGCTGGCTGGGCTGAGCTGTGGCTAAAGTCTGGTTCTCTGTGTGGCAGCATCCTCGTGGCAGGGTTAATCTGCCTGTCCTGGGTTTCCCCTTGTATTTGGGTGGAGTGAGGAGAGCAGTCTTCTCACAAGCAAGTTAAATGGGTCGTGTGCCTGAAGCTGTTCCTGTGCAGAATTAGCAGGCAAGGTGTCAAATGCTGGCAGCTGCTATAACAGTTCCAAATAGCTGGTAGGCAGTGCAAGCATGTGGTGTTTGACAGTAGTTATGTGTCTGGAGGTCAACAATGAAATGAATTTTTGGGATGGATGGAAAGCTTTAGCCTTTCAGTTGTCTAAATCATGACTTCCATTCCTGATGGGAAGCTAAACAAGCAGTAGCTGCTCTTGGCATGAGGTAAGACTGCAGAGCTCAGGTGTAGCCTGAAAGCTCATTAATTTTTATTTGGTTAACTAGGGTCATCCAAGCAATTAAATGGGAAGGGAGACTCTAAGTGTCTGCACTGCTGTAGGAGTTTATTCGGGTGAGTGGAAGTCATCTTGGAAAGGAGCAGAGTATTCTGAAGCCAACTGAAAGGTGGAGAGCCTTCTGAATAAGGTTTATTACTGCTGTTGGATTTTTACCCAATTTCAATGCTGTTCTAAGAGAGGAAAGCCAACTTAAAGGTTGTAGGCCCTGCTGCAGAGGAACTTTTTTTTTTTTTTTTCAGCAAGAAATGCTTTGTGAAACTGAGCAATTTCTCTTTTGCTTTGGCATGAAGAGCAGGTACAGCCATTCCCCGAGTTGTGTATACTCACTGTAAGTCATTAGAAAAAAGATGTGGTTTGAACAGGTGTGTGTAAGTATGTGAGTGACAGCTCCTTTGTAACATGTCTAACATGCAGATGTGTGCTTTGAAGGTATAAGGAAGGATCCCAGGGTGTATATGCAAGAATCCCTTTATCCATTATTGATACGGAGCTGTCAGCGTAGTGAAAGCTGATAGCCCAAGTGCTGTTGAAGGTACAGTAACACCACACAAATTTAGGATAGTGAAAGAGCCATAATGTACTTGTTGAAGCTGCAGGGCAGGTCACCGCTCACCTGGAACAGAAAATGCCCAGGAGGATCCTGAGTGGCTATGGGAAGCTGCCTTTTTTGCCTGCTTCTGACAGGAGATGGTTGAAGAATTGCTAGTGAGTTTTCCAGAGTGAACGTAATGTGGAATACTCTGAATCAGACTCACCTATAGATTTAAGCTTACTAAAACTGGAATTAGCTTTTTGATGTTTGTATGGATTGTTTTTTAAAGCTTTTGCATAAACATCTAAAGATCACAGGAAAGTTTGCATGGCAGAAATGTAACTTTTCCTGAGTATTCTGAGGAACTTGTTGGGTACTTTGAGGTACATTTCTGATGCACACCAGCTTGTCACTTGTATCCAGAGCATAGTTTGGTGAAGTGACAGGAAGAAGTTAGAAGACGGATGAGGAACAGCTGGAAAAAAACAGTCTGTCAAGAAGATGTGTGTTAAACCTGTAGTTTGCAATTGGTATTTGTTGGAAAATCACTTTAGAGCTTCAAACAGAAAGTATCTTCCTTATGGAATGGTGCTTCGCTTGCTGTTTGGTGATGAATAACGTATCTTTTCCAGTTGCTGGCTGTTAACCTTTGCAATATCTTTGTTTCTCCAGCTCCTTGTTTAAAAATAAAGAATTTAGTTTACCAATACTTTGCTTTGAAGGCTTTGATTTAAAGGAGCATGGCCGTGTTTTTTACTGTCATCTAAAATAGATGCTTGGACTGCCCCCATGAAATCTGCCGTGCTTCTTCAGCACACCAACATGTGAGTTGAATTGCTAGGAGTTTTTCCAGCGCTTCCATTTTCAGAGCTTTGGTCTGGCAAAGTGCACTTCAAACCAGTCTTTATCATGTATTGTGTAGAGAAGGGAAATCTTACATTTCATCACATTTGTAAAACTGAAAGCTGGCTTAATAAAATGACTTGGGTTGTTCAAAGCTGGACATCAGTGGAAATACAGACTAAGTTAGGTGGCAGTTGCTTAGCTCTGCTCTCCTCCTCTGGATGAGTGAAGGGGAACTAACTAGCTGGCTAAAAATGGAACCTGGCTTTTCTGTTGGCAGAAGCTAGTATAAAAGTGACCATAAAGTCAGGGAAAAGTGGTTGCTTAAGATGAGTTCCTTCTTAAAAGAGCAAGTGAAACCCCCTTCCTTTTGTCCTTATAATGCTATTTCTAACTGCTGATTCTCATCCATTTTGCATGGATTGTATTCTGACATGATTTTAATGGTTCCCAGATAAAACTAAGAACCAGTTTCATACAGCATTTATGGAGAGTGAATGTGGGCTGAGCTTCGAGGAGCACGTTCAAAGTTCTGGTTTCTTTCCCACCGTTGCTCTTCTCCCTCCTACAACTCCTGCATAGGAAACTTAAGTACAAGCTGTGTGACTAATGCCTAAACACTGGGATTGCACTGAGTTCTGGCAGATCTCAGCTAATAGGTAAAGAGGAAATAACTGCTAGAACTGAGAGGTCAAACAATGGTTTTAATTATGTCAAGAAACACTCAAAGGGAGGGACTCCCTGGACTACATTTCAATGCTGAATTACTCTGAGTGTTAACTGTCCTTACAACATCCTACTCTATGAAGACTACTTGTGAAACTCATGAATGAGGTGCATTATCTCCTTCACAATGAGCTGTTTCTTTTGCTGCAAGTACTACTTCAGAGGAGGCAATTGTAAGAGCTTCCATTGTAAAGGACAATGCTAGCCTGTGATTCATCCTTGGGTTGTAAAGCCACGATGTTCAAGCTCTTCTTCACTTCCAAATGCTGGAGGTGCTGCAGCTCCCACCGTTGATCGAAAGCTAGATAAGCTGCTTCTGTTATCTTTTAGCTGGAAAGTTCTTCTGTAAATCTAACCCAAACCTGCTTTCCTATCAGTTTAGGCTTTTTATTCTTATTCATGCATTTTAGAGTGGGAAGGAGGAGGTTATCTCTCAGCAGCAATTCTGTACAGGTGAATTGTCATGGTCATTCTTGATAAGCTGCGATTTCCTGGCCTTTCCTAGTGCTTTTCTGCACATTTTCTCCAGTCACGTTTTCTGGAGTGTGATGTGTAAAACTGGATGCTTCTAGCTGGGATCAGACCAAGATTCGGTGGAGTGGAAGGATCACTCTGTGTGCCTTGCATATAGCCTTCCCCTTTGCATCGCAAGATCTTAAGAACAAGGTTTCTTATTGTGAAACATTTTTGACTTGTGTCCAGTGGGATCCTTTGTGGTGGTCAGATCTTCCTGTGCAGGACTGCTACTTTGTGTTTCTTTACTGCCCAAGCTGAGTAGCCCTTAGATCATCTTGATAAGTGGCATCTCGCCTGCTTCTGGTGTCTTCCTCCAGCTGCTGAAAGTCTTGTTTTATCTTCTGGAGCATGCACCCGTACTTCGGCTTGCTTTGGTTTTATCTGCTTAAGAGACCCTGGAGCCCATCATCAGTCTTATTTCATTGTTTTCCATCCTCTCACATACTGTATCTCATATAATCCATACACATGGTACACCAATCTACATTAATGAGATTGTAGTTTTGGTTATGAGGCCCTTGTATAGGGCAGTATTAAAAGCTTTACTAAAATTAGGAAAACTGCTTCTGTTCTTTCTCCTCTAGAGTCACCTTTGGGTTTTATTAACTTTATTAGCAGGAGGTCATGGACTGTATCAAACCATAGGTATCAATACAGCTCAGTTCTTCCCTCCCCACAGCCATTCTGTGTTTCTGAGCACTTCCAAGCAGATTTGTTCTGGGAGGCTAAAATCAAATTGGCTGCTCTGCAATTCCATGATCTTTCCATTTGAATGTTTTAAACGTGGGCACTGTCTGCCCTTTTCCATTCACCCAGCTTCCGCAAGGACTGCAGGAGGAGTTGAATTAAACCCAGCAGCTTGACACCCCCAAAACTTTCCAAAGCAACCTGTAACCTGGTTTTAGAGCTCTTCCCCGAGACTGTTGATTGCTCCATACATTGTATGTGATGGAGGATCTCCTTCCTGTCTTCTCCATCTACCTGAGCTTTCTGCCCACACCAGAGTTGTGCTGGCCTTGCTGGCAGAAACCCACCAGTGGTTTAGGTGCTGCTTCTGCTGCCAGAGCTGAGGGCTGAATGTGCACCTTTAGTATCTGATCCTGCACACAGTCCCTTATTAGATGCTTGAGAAGAGCCTTTATGTGTTGAGTTAAACATCTTTAACCAAGCTGCTCCTCAGGATTCCCTAGTGATTGTAGTGGCTTGGCATTTCCCCCAGTTAATTCTAGAATATCAAACCTGGCTTGTATAAAGTCAGTTTATACCTTTCCTAAAGGTATAAATTTAGAAGAGGGAGAATGGCTGTTAAAATATAACTCAGGAGTTATGAAAGCTGCATGTCAAATACAATATCCAGTTGTTCAAATCACAATAATTGTCTGAAATATCATTTGCATGGCTTTAAAAATCTTATTTGATATGTTAACTGTGGTTTCCCTCTAAGTTTAGCACTTTTTTGATGTCTTGTACTGTGTGGCTTTTTGGTGTTGAAGGAGATGGGGTCTAAACATAATTCCAGCCTGGATTAAATGTCTATGTCAAAACTTTAAAGTGTTTTATGACCATGTAAGATAACTACTGTAGACTTTAAAACATTCATGCCCAGTTGATAAGCTTGAAGCTTATTTGGTTCATCTCTGTGGTTGAAGTCACCACTTACATGCTGACTTAAACTCAGTCAAGAAAAGAAGACAGTAACTTTGAAGCTGTGAAGGGTTCTTCATCATGCAGTGGCAGAAGCTGGAGATCTGTGTAAGAATTAAGCAGGGTTTTGAGAGCAAGATGGGTTTCCTCCACAGCATTCCTCTTCAGGATGCAGTGGAAAAGGGCACCCATAATACGGTGTTTTGGCTGCTGGAAGGTGTGTGTGGGAAAGTGGCCTCTGATCCTGGGAAGCTTATGTTGAATAAATGTGACCCAAATGGGACACCATAGAAGAGCTGTAGGTCTGGAGAACCTTTATCCTTCTCTTAATGGCTTTGATGTTGAGATGGGGTGAGATAGCTGAGCGATGCTTTGCAGCTTCTTTTGAAGGGGAGAGGAAGAGGTGTCTGTCTTCTCTTTGGAGGTGTAGCTGCAAGTTCTCGGGATGTGAGGTGGAATCTCAGGGACACAATGTTTCTATCAACTGTGTCACCTTTTGATGTCGAGTTGGAAACCTTTTGATACATTAAAGAAAAAGCAGGGATGTTCCAAAGAACAGACCTTCCAGTCGAGGGAAGGTGACCAACTAAATGGGTTTGCATCCTGAGACCTTTTTAATAGAGGAAAGTCAGATTATAATGTCATGTTCCAGTTTGAATAAAGAAAAAAAGGTCTTGGATTGCTTTAATTCATAAAGGCTTTTTTTAACATTACCTGTTCTAAAATGCCACATTACCAGAACTATTGAGTCAAAGTGCTACTCAGTATAGCTAAGTAGTATAGCTACTTACTGCTTCCTACATCTTGTGAATTATTGCTAGCTTTGAGTACACACAGGGATCATGATGGCTCACCCTATGGCTTGTGTGTGTGTTTGGAAACTAACTAAATGCCTTTTCTAGCAGGCTTATTGAAGATATGAGAATATAAGAGGAAGGGGAGTACACTTGGAGCACTGTGTGCAGTTCTGGTGTGCTCAACATAAGAAGGACATGGAGCTGTTGGAATAAGTCTAGAGGAGGCGACGCTGAGGCCACAGGTTAAGAAAGTTGGGGCTGCTCAGCCTGGAGAAGATAAGGTGTGTGGAGACCTCAGAGCAGCTCCCATTGTCTGAAGAGGGCTGCAAGGATGCTGGAGAGGGACTCTTCATCAGGGACTGTAGCGATAGGACAAGGGGTGATGGGTTCAAACTGAAACAGGAGATTGAGATGAGCTCTTAGGCAGAGGCTCTTCCCTGTGAGGGTGCTGAGGCGCTGGCACAGGGTGCCCAGAGAAGCTGTGGCTGCCCCATCCCTGGCAGTGTTCAAAGCCAGGTTGGACAGGGATTGATGCAACCTGCTCTAGTAGAAGTGGAACCTCCTGTGGCAGGGGGGTTGGAACTGGATGAGCTTTAAGGTCCTTTCCAACCCAAACCACTCTGATTCTGTAATGGCCTGGAAAAAGGAAGGTGTGATACAATCAGTGCAAACCTCCAGTTACAGTGGGTGAAAAAAAGATTTAATTCTGGGAAGTTGGTAAAACTTGCACTGTATTTTAAATTAGAGAGAATTGAACTGCAGAGCTTAGAAAAGAGCTGGAGAAGGCTTTTGGCAACGCTGCAGTCTCCCAGCAGACACCATGGCAGACTGAAATAATTCAGTGAAGGCGTACAGCAGGAGTTTGAAAAACCAGATGCTTGAGTGCATTTTTAAACCCCCAGTAGATACCAGCTTGACCGAGCACTCTGGGAATGTGGGCTATTTTTTGCCTAGTTTGTTAGAAAAGCTTTGTGGTGCTTAACCAGGGTAATCTACCTCTGTAGGTGCAAATGGAGAAGTGTTTCAATTCCTGTCATACTCGTTGAAAACTAATAATTAAGTGAGGCTAAACTGGTTTAAGTGCAGTTATAAAGCAGAGCTGCGCTGCACTGTTGCTGTTAGTCATGTTAAATTCATGCAAGTGGTGTAATGGTAGGAAGCTTTTGTCTTTCCATGATGCTAAACATAGTGTGTGATGGCTGACATAAAGGTTTAAAATATTACATGATACCTTCTAACTTGAAGAAAATCTAAAATTAGTATTACATTGCAGAGCTTAAAAGAGCAGTGAAGACTGCTCCAGAGATGGGCGTGTGACGTAGGGATGTTTGTCTTGGGAAGGAAAGGTGCCTTGATACAGGATATGAGACTGTGAAAGCTACCATGAGAATGAGATATGGATGGGTTTGTTTTCTGTTCGGGGTGCTTTTTTGTTAATTCTCCGTACAAGAAAGGATAATGAATAGAACTGAAATGAGCTCTTAGGCAGAAGCTCTTCCCTGTAAGAGTACTGAGGCGCTGGCACAGGGTGGTGCCCAGAGAAGCTGTGGTTGCCCCATACCTGGCAGTGTTCAAGGCCGGGTTGGACAGGGCTTGGAGCAAGGTGCTCTAGCGGAAGGTGTCCCTGCCCGTGGCAGGGGTTGGAATTGGATGAGTTTAAGGTCTCTTCCACCCAAACCAGGCTGGGATTCTATGAACTGTAGTGGAAAAGGACAAAAGAAACCCCAGGTGGGGATTGCTTTGATCTGTGATACACAGCTGTCTGTGGCAGTGGGAAAGCTGGGCACAAGACTGACAAGATCAGCCAGGTAAGGATTATCTTTCCCCTGAATTACTGCTGGCGTGAGAGTAGCTAAAAATCCCCAGTGTTACGCAAGATGGGCAGCTTCTAATTCTCTGTTTGGGCAGGTTGGAATCATTGTTACCAGGAGGTGATGCAGACTGATGGAGCAAAGAATTGCATAGAGTTTGCAGTTACATTGTTGATCTTGGTTTCTGTGTATCTTCCTGCAAGGATAACAGATTTCTGTTTGGTGTCATTTGGTTGCTAATGTCTACTTGAGGTGTTTTAACCCGAATGTACAGATAGTTGAACTGAAGCAGGGAATTGAATAGCTTTTTGTCCTTTGCTTTATGCCTCAAAGCAGCTGACTCCCACTCTCACATTTTATTATGTTACCTATTTGTATGATTTTCACACATGTATGATGACATTAGTTCATATTTTGGGGGTCTAGTTTGAAATGGGAAAAACTTGCATCACGCGATATAACCTGAAATGGTTTTAGTTCTGCCCTGATTCTTCCTCTGTGCAGTCCTGTGTAATCTTTATTTAGAAAGGGGAGGGTAGAGCAGGAAAAAGTGGAAAAGTATTCCAGTGAGGTTTGAGGAGAGAGTTGAGGCTGAGATCAAACAAAGCCAGGAATAAATGACATGAGGGAAAGAAATGCATATATAAAGCAAGACTGCTGGGTTTAGTATAGTAAGAAATGTGGTAACAGGATGTACAAATTGCAGCTTTAAGCCAGATAGTAAGAAATAAGCCAGGTTTTATTCTGAGCTTGAGACGTTATCCTGTTTCTCAAGTTTGTAGTTGAAGACTTGCAGTGTGGGCTCCATCAGGCAGCTTAGTTTAGACTTGTGATGGATTACCTTAATGACTCTAGGAAATAAATAGGAAGCTCATTCTTTGGAGAGATCCTTTTATTCAGGGTTTGCATATGGCAAGACAAGTTCTGCAGCTGCCTTCTTCCTCTGGTTCTGCCTGCCAGGCTCCATAAAGAGCCAGTTCAGCAGTTGGCTGCTGTTGAGGTTTACCACTTCACTAGAAGAGAGCTGCCCTGGGGCAGTGCTTTCAGAGTCCTAAAGCTGCTGAACATCTTTGGTTTGTGACTCAGAGCACCTGGTCTTTGTAAGGCTCCTGTGGATGGGTTCTTCCCTGTGGATGTAAACTGGGAAGCTAGGGCTCCCATCCCACACTAGGTTTTCAGCCAGGGGGGTAGGGGGCAGAGTTGTTGCTGTCTGCTGCACTGTATATGGCCCATCCATTAGAAACAAGGGCCTTTCATTTAACCAAATGGTAAAATCTGAGTATGTCTTGGGTATACTGGAGCACTTGGTACAGATGCTTCTAAATTGCAGGTGAAAGGATCATCTTTGACAGTTACTTGAATAAATAAGACACTTAAGGGACATTTGAAGAGCTTTCTGTAATTGTTCTAAATCTGCACCAAGGGAAAGAGACATTTTGTGCTTCATTCCACTTTAGGAAGTGGTATATCTGGTGCCTATTTGGTCCTCATAATCTAGAAACTAACCCTTCCAGTTATTTCTGTTTCTTGTTTCATTCAGGGACTTGCCCTTTTGCTCTTAAAAGCTTCACTCTTTCGTGCAGACCTGATGGTGACCATTGGTCCCTGGTGTGACACCAGTGTTTTCAAAAATGCCCTTAAAGCTGCATTCCTCAGAAATCTAGGAGACCAGTGATGGGTGCTGTTCCTTAGGGATGGATGTTGGGACTAGTGTTTGTAACATCTTTGCCATCAACATGGAGAATGGGATGGAGCACCCTCAGCAAGCGTGCTGATGTGGTATGGTTGACACACTGGAGGGAAGGGATGGGATCCAGAGGGACCTGGACAGACTGGAGAGGTGGGACTGTGTGAACCTCATGGAGTTCAACAAGGCCAAGTGCAAGGTCCTGCCGGTTGATGAGGGCAACCCCAAGTGAGTCCAGGGGAGGCCATGGAGATGCTGCGAGGGCTGGAGCAGCTCTGCTCTGGAGCCAGGCTGAGAGAGCTGGGCCCGGGTCAGCCTGGAGAAGAGAAGGCTTCTTAAGGGGAGACGTCAGAGCAGCTCCAGTGCCTAAAGGGGCTACAGGAAACCTGGAGAAGGGCTTTGGACAAGGGATGTAGGGACAGGCCAAGAGGAATGGCTTTAACCTGCCAGAGGGGAGACTGAGATGAGCTCTTAGGCAGAAGTTCTTCGCTGTGAAGGTGCTGAGGCACTGGCTCAGGGTGCCCAGAGAAGCTGTGGCTGCCCCATCCCTGGCAGTGTTCAAGGCCAGGTTGGATGTGACTTGGAGCACCCTGCTCTAGTGGAAGGTGTCTCTGTCTGTGGCAGGGGTTGGAACTGGAGGAGCTTTAAGGTCCCTTCTAACCTAAAACATTCTGTGGTTCTATGATTCTGTGAAATACCAAAACCATTCTGGTACTGTGAGCGCTCTTCTGCTTGTTGTCAAAGATGAGGGTAATAGGTAGTATATGTATTTACATTTCTTTCTAATGTGTATTTGTTTAGATTGGTTATGGTACAACTCTTTCCTTTCTTCTCCTGTAACTCTGGTAGAGGGGATAGCACATGTTAATGCAGCGTTCCCTTTCCTGCCTGTTTGCTTTTAGAAACAAACTACTTGAAGTAGACGGGACAGTTTGCACTTCCCCCTGTTTTTGAGGGTAGTGAACCTAATATGAGACTCAGATATGCATTATCAGTGGTTTACTTTGAGTCTTAATTTGATGGTTTTTAGCTGACAGGTTTTCCCACACTTTGCTGCAAGTTCTGTAGTGCTCAGTAGCAACTTCTGGTCTCACTTACGGGTAGAAGATAGTTTTAAGCAAAGCTGCATGTTTTGGGTCTCAGACTCCTGAAGCTCCTATCTTTAGCAGTACCAGGATCGATTTAGTGACCTCAATCTTGAGCCATATGGAGTAAGGGAAAAAAAGAAGTCAGTTTTGGTTTCTAGGAAGGGAATTAGTTGGGAGAATGGAACAAAAATGACAGGACAGAGAGAAATAGCTTTTAAGGACCTATAAATAACAGGCAAGGCAAGAACTGTAATAGAGCATGGATGAATACGGTCCTGTTTGGAGTATTCTTTTCCACCTTCATCTTCAAATCTTCCTTTAAGTAATGGTATGTGACTTTTCAGTACACAACAAGCAGCTGGGAGTCATAGTTTTTGTCAGTGGTCTACATTCATGTCTTTCAGCAAAGCATTATCACATTCATTTTTGTTGTCCCTTTATTTATGCCTCTTCTAGGCAGCAAATTAACTGCAGATGTGATTGGTGCTTTAAACAGCACCTACCAAATGTTAACCTGGCATTGGCTGCTCAGTCGGTACCAGTATGAGCATGCTGTGTCTTGCCTTGTTGCTCCCCTGTTTGGGGCCTCAGTGTGACAAAATGAAGTGGCTTTATAATTCCCAAAGGGTTTTCCATATATTACACTGTTGCCCTCATTTTGCAGACTTAAACAGGGCTCTTGCCTCTCAGAGATGGAAAATGACTAAATAAAGCTTTTTGGTTTCTTTGCTTTAAGATAGCAGTGAAGATGTCCCCTTTAGTTTAGGAGGATGCTCAGCAGCAAACTCTTGAAGGCCATCAGAAGATCACTGTATGTTTGTCCTGTTCTTACATTCTTGCCATGACCACCTTTGTTAAAGGCTTGATAGGAGTTGTAACATAGCTGCACAATTAAATGTGGTCTTTGGTTGAACAGCACATGAAAGACTTCTTAGTGTCGGCATTGTGATGTTAAGTATTGGCAGCTCTTTATCACTGCTGTGATACAAAATAGAAGCAGGACCTTTTCTACTTGACTTTAGGGAGATGATTCAAATGAGATTTTAACCAGTTTGTTCGGGTCACCATTGATATTCTTCTCCAATATCAACAAATCTTTAAAATGCAGTTAAACACTCTTAAATGTCTCTCAGCTGTGCCTCTGGATTCCCTGGTACGTTGAGTAGGCCGGACTGGAGTTCTAATGGTTCAGGCATGCCAGATCTTGCCACTGACTAGTGTAGTGCTGCAGGAGGGTGATTTCTGCATGTGGATTAGGATGCACAGTGTGCGGTAGAATTGCATCCATCCTGAACTTGAATTTCATCTCACAAATAGTGATATTTGTTGTCTTCAGAAGTTTATTTCTATACTAATAATCTAAGTGGTGTCAGTAGGGCATGTGAGATCCAACTTCTGCTCCAGGGAAGGATACGGTTTATGGTGGTGCAGCTGCGTGTACTGGCACAAAGTGGTGGGAAGGGCAGGGCTGCTTCTGTTGGCATGTCCTTATATACATGTGGTAAGTGTTGGTAGATGGCTTGATCATAGAATCATAGAATGGTTTGTGTTGGAAAGGACCTTAAGATAATCCAGTTTCAACCCCCCCCCCCGCCATAGGCAGGGACACCTCACCCTAGACCAGCCTGGCCTTGAACACAGCCAGAGATGGAGCATTTAACACTTCTTTGGGCAACCTCTTCCACGGCCTCGCCACGTTCATAGGAATGAACTTCTTCCTTGTATCTAACCTGAACTTCCCCTGTTTAAGATTGAACCTGTTACCCCTTGTCCTATCACTGCAGTCAGTGATGTGGAGGTCTGACTTAGGAAAGGCTTCTCGCGATCAAAGGCACGTTTTCAGAGTAATAGATATATCAAACCAGGGAGAAGCCAAACTCCAGTGTAGAAATGGGTTGGGCAAAAATAGGGCTCAAAAATGCAATGTGGAAGAAGCAGCTCTCCATTTGCAAAGCAGCACACAAGTTGTGGCATCTCTGCTACTCTTTAATCTATTTCTTTTCTGCTTTCCTGTTCCCTCTAACTGGAATACTCTTAACAGTGTTCTGGAGAGTAGCCTGTCTTTGGGCTGCCTGCTGCTGCTTGTCTGCATGGCATAGCTTGGCTGCCCAGGGAGAGCAGGGCCTGGGTGCTAGAGATACTTACTCCGAAGTTAGTGATTCTCTCCAGCTATGGAAAGCACAAACTTCAGAAGTGAGTCAAGCATCCCTCCTCTAAGCCCGTCTCCCACAGTGAGGCCAGTTTTCACATGTTGTTGTGAGGCAGACCCTGCTCTGTTCAAACCTGAACTCTGATTTACGTTTAAACATGTTTTGTACCTAAAATGCGTTTTACCTTCTGCTAATAGCATTTCTTGTGCACGTAGAGGAATTATTTCTTCTGGATGCCTCATTCTCAGCCCTGCCTGGGATTGTGTGACCGCTTTGCATAATCCAACCATTCTGCAAAGGGCATGTCTTTTCAAAGGTCGCTGTATTAAAATGCTTCCTCATGGATGAGATGGAGCAGCTCCGACTGCTTCAGAATGCATAAAAGGGGAAAAAAAGAGGTTTGCCATTCAGTGTGCGTTTCCTTCGTGCTAAAGAGAAGTGGAATCGGTCTCCTTTCAAACACGCTGTTGTTGGAGCAGGAAAGGTCAAAGCAAAATTGAGGGGTACTTGAAACCTTTAGTGCTATAATGACGTAGTCTGAGGATTTTAAATAACTAATCTCAACACAAGGTGTTTTTGTTATCTTCACCAATGGTTTATAACACCTTTAAGGTGCAAAGCTAGTGGCCTTTAAAATGTTAGCTCTGTAGCATGCAGGCTTCAGTTGTGGTGTTACATAGGAGCAGCAGGCAAATTGAAATTGCTGTCTACTTCTGCTGAATTCCTTCCTGCTCATTTCCAGGGAGTGGGTTCCTAGTTGTTAACCGTTCTTTTTTGGCATTATACTGGAGTCTTTCTGATTTAGAGAGATTTTTACATATTCTTTAGCTGCAACAATAATATTTCTGTAGTGACTGAAAGCATTAAACTAAAAATGCTGTATTTGATTGTCTTTCTTCTCTCTGTGTGGATGATTGTGAAGTCTCTCTGTCCCCAGGATGTGCCAGGGAAAAGCATAAATGGAAAGAACAGAAGCATAATGCCTGCCTTTTCTGAGGATGATGCAAGTTTAATCTTTGGAAAAACCTTTGAGAAACGAATCTCCAGATTCTCCATGGGATGAAATCTCTTGTGTTAAATGCTGCTTGATGCATTCAAACCAGCTTTGTGACAGTGTGTGCCCTTTAGAACAATCAGGCTTGGAAAAACAGCGTTTGCTACAGTTAGATGGCTTAGAAAGGCTTGGTGTAGCATCCTGAGCTATGCCAGCATCAGACAAGCAGCACCCCCAGCTCCTTCAGGTGATGAATGTGGGTGCCTGACACCAACAGCCAGTTTGGTTTTGTTCTGTAAGTGTCTGTGGATCGGGATTTTTTGCCTTCAGATTAGAATACTTCATAGTTCTACTAGAAGGATGAGCAAGGATCCTTCGTAAACCTGGTTACCACGTAGGTATGTGCTTTGAATGCCTGATCACTTGACTAGAGAATAAAAACTACTCAAGTCACTTGACTCTTGCATCAATCCTCCAACGCAGAGCCCTTCATTTTGTAGTCAGCCCTGGATAATGTTTTCTAGCCATGCCTTGTAGCCCTCAGGAACGTGATGCTGATGACAAGCCTCTTTGGGGGTTTAAGCCATTTTAATGTGAAGACTGGCTTGTGTTCTACTTGCGTTCAGGGCCTTGCCCCGAGCTGTGATGTGCATCCTCTGTGAGGAACAGCTTGCCAGTTTTCCTGGCTTCAATGGCTTTGTCATTCCTGTTTAACTGGTGTTATGTAAGTTGGAATACAGGAACGGCCCAGTGAAGCTCCCCAGACTGGCCTTTTTTTAAAGCACGCGACTGAAATGCCACAAAGCTAAATATAACTCTGTTTAGGATGTTGTCTTCTGGGCTGCTTGGGGTATATGGGAGCTGCTTCCAAGAAGGCTAGGAGTAGCTGCTGGCTGATGTCCTTTAACCTTTGAAATATGAAGGAATGTGCTTTTTAAGGTACTGAATAAACACTTGGGCTTGCTGTTGTTCCAGATACCATTAGGTGTTTCTCAGGCAAGTCAACGTGTGTTTCAGATTGATCCGAGCTGGCTTCATAGAATCATAGAATTAGCAAGGTTGGAAAAGCCCTTTAAGCTCATCCAGTCCAACCGTTCCCCAGCACTGCCAAGGCCACCCCACCCAGGGCACTGAGGGCCTCATCTACAAGGTGTGTGAACACTTGCAGGGATTGTGACTCCAGCACTGCCCTGGGCAGCCTGTTCCAGTTCTAATCTAAACCTCCCCTGGTGCAGCTTGAGGCTGTTTCCTCTTGCCCTGTCCCTTGTCCCTTGAGAGCAGAGCCCAGCCTCCTCTTGGCTCTGTCCTCCTCTTGGGCAGTTGTAGGGAGTGATAAGGTCCCCCCTGAGGCTTCTCTTCTCCAGACTAAACCCCCCAGATCCTTCAGCTCTTCCCCATCACACTGTGCTCCAGGCCCTGCACCAGCTCTGTTGCCCTTCTCTGGACCAGCTTCATAATGTCTGTCCATCTCCTGTTTATTTGGAGAGCATTGGTCCAAGTGTTAGAAGTAAAGAAGAGATTTTTCTGTACTTCCTATAGAAGTGAATTCTTCAATGTCATGTCTGCAGTGATACTTAAAAGTATCTCTCCAACCAGAATGTCCAAGCAGAGAGAATCAGTTCAATACATAAACTCACAGCACAGGGAAGCTTGGAGCTTTCTAGTTTATACTCTTTCAACACCTTTGAGAGGATGGACTTGAAACAAAAAGTAGACTTTAATAAGGAAAAGGTTATGCATTGAAGATAGAGCTTGTGCTGATAGAAAATGAGCTGGAATAGGGACTGCAAGAAAGCATTTTAGGGGCAAACTGGTGGAAACCCAGCATCTTGTTATCCCACGTTTGCTCCCCATGTGTCATCCAAGTAGTTTATACATGTAAACTGCTGCTTTAGTTATCAGCTCTTCTAAATCCTTTGTGGAAAAACATAGGAATTGGCAAGTTAGAGATCCTTAACAAAGAGAGCAATTAAATGTTGTCATGAAGCTTTGCTTACTCATTTAAAGTGGAATGTATTTCAGTTTTGTTCCATTCTTTTCTCTGTAACTAAGCAAAATACCAAGCTTCCCAATTGTTTGTAACAAAGACCTAATTCAGTGTTCCAGTTACTTCAGACTATGCTCTTATACTACCAGAGAAGTGGTACTTTGTTCTGTCCAGCTAAAGAACTAGGGGAAAAAAGATCTGTAAACTCCTACACTTCAAAATGTCACTCTAGGCAGCAGGCTGACATCAGTATGGAGCCAAAATGAGGTACTCATTTCTTGTCCTGATCATTCTCTTGCCGGGCATCCCAGACTTGAATCTCCTTTCACATCTTCTACCTTCTGGAATCAAATATGCAGGTATGTTTGTTCCAAAAAACTGGCGAATTGTAACCACTGTCCAGAACTCATGAATGTGTGTGAATGAGGAAGATGTTGGAGAAGGTTCGAACCAACAGCTCTGTGTAATAAGGATGTATTTGGGGTGAAAGTAATTTCCTGCAAGTGGAGGTGTGTACCTGTAATTACTGTGACACACAGTGTCTCTTCTACCCAGTAGTGTTCCTATGAGCTGTGCTTTGATGTGGGGTGTTTTCAGTGAATTATGGTTACTGAGAGCAGCTTATGCACAATAAAAGTGACCATAAAATAATAGTTGCACTTAACTTCACACCACAATGACTCTTAAGTGTTGGGTTTTTTGTATTCCAATGAAGCTCTTGAATAGAAGCATCCATGGTGTGAACCTTGAACTTCAGGGCCTCAACCTGTTCTATGGGTTTTGTGTTTAGTGAGGCAGTTGGACTAGAGGCCCCTCAGAAATCCTTTCCAGTCTGAATTCTCTGGTTTATAACCAGAAGCTGATTGCTGTGTTCTTTCTCCATCCATATGTGCAGAGAGGTGTCTCTTGGCTACGTGGGTCATACATCCAGGATGGTCACACAACAACAGAGGCTCTGAACCCATTTACTTGAGGACTCTCTGAATTTTACTTCAGCAAACAAATGGAATTAGTTTGTGCATAAATATTTTTGGATGCCAAATGAATGAGGTTTTCTAATGCACAGAGACAGGAGGAAAGTTGGTCTGAGCCCAGAAAATGTTAATCGTTATGTCCGTGGACTTGGAGAAAGTAATCCTCAGGTTTCCCCCTCTGAAATGAATCCAATGCTCCATCATGGGCTCATGCATTTTAGATGATGCTCTCTGGGTAAGGTTTTCCTCTGTAGCAAGTCAGAACCTACCTTCAGCTATTTAAAGCTGCAAGATGATGTTGCAGGAATTAATTCCATGTATTGGTGCAGTTCTCAGCATGCTTTTATAGATAGTATAGGCTCATCTGACTAGCTGATACACATGTCATAGGCTGGGCTTTAAACCTGCTTCTGCAGTTGGCTGAAGAATAGGGGAAAATAGACAAGAAAAGGGCAATTTCTTTTTAGTTTATGCAACTTGGGTGCTGTGTTTTGGGGGCTTTAGCCCCAAATTGTCTGATGGGCACATGGTGGCTACTCCTCAATCAAAGAGGACAGGGAATTCACTCTTAAAACTTCAACACATCTCTTATCAGTGAAGTGGTTGTGACCAAACCCATTTCTAATCAGTGGTATGATTAAAACCTGTGCTCTCCCAGTGATGTGGGACTATCAAACCTGCTAGATGGTGGGTGAAAAGAGGCAAGGTGCTTTGGTGCTCTCCATTGAGTTGAGGTATCTTCAACTCCTCCATCTGGCTAGTGGCTCTCACTTTGTTTAATTTCAGATACCTCACTGAAGGTGAGCCCTGGAAAGAAACTAGCCATGAATTAGGTTGCTTTTTTTTTCCATCCTAAATGAGGTAAATGTAATCCTTTGAGAAAGTGATGGTGTTTTTTTCCACCCTCAAAACATTTATCGCTTCGTTAACACCCTTCAGTGAAGAAGAAGGTGTTAATAAGACAGGTACCAGTCGAAGTAAGTAGCAGCCACTTGGAGCTTGGCTTTTCAAAGCCTGGATTGCAATAGGAGAATGCTGAGGGGGATGAGCAGCTTCTTACTGCAGTTTCCTTTGGTACTCTGATGCAAGATCTAAATGGAACTCTTGCCATGAAATCAAGGTGAAAACAAAGCTATAGTTAGGAAAAAGCAAAGCCAGCTGAGGAGGACTGCCCAAGCTCATCTGGGCTTTCATGTTTTAATGAAGACTTTACAGCTAGCACTGAAGTTTTATCCCCTCTCCTGAAACTGCAGTTTGTCTGGTCCAGCCTTGGAGCTTGGATCCTTAATTCCACCTCAGAGGATCCAGAGATTTAGAGAGTTGCATGTGCCAGTGGTGGTAAAGCTTTGTTTCCTTTACCTGGGCAGAGCCTAAGGGTGCTTAAAACATCATTCCAGCTTTTCCTGTTCTTGTTAAAGGATTAAAAAGTCAGACTGCATAATCCAGAACACCAATTAGGAAAAAGGTGTGAAAACAGGTTAGTGAAAGCTTTTACCCTAGTGCCTGTTTTTGGTCATATAATGTTGATGCCAAGGGTCTAGCATTTGCTAGAGTAACATATTGGGAGCATTTTGGATCTATAGGTCATATAAATAAATATAGATATATAAATTAATGTAGGATATATAAAACTCCACTTTGGCAAAGGTATTTGGCTTTTTTGCTATTCACTTTAGGAAACCCATTCCTGAATAGGGCAACATTGGCCTCTTGCTGTTTACACAATGAGTTTCATTGTAATTATGGACAGTGTGTCAAGTACAGTCTTCAAGCAGTCCATGTTTTATCTGTGTGTCCTGAAAATGGGGTTAATTTTTGCAGCAGCTTTGCAAGCTCTCTTTTTGAGCTCTGCACCTTGTTTTCTTTCTTCATGCAAGTGGAATCCACCACAAGATAAAGATAGAATTGGAGCATTACTTTGCTTGATGGAGCTTGATGGAGACATGCACTGCTTCACCCCCAACTATAAACTTGCTTTGTTACATTTGTATTCCTCGTGGTCGAAAATATCCTTGGGAATACATTGTGTTTCCTTCATTTGGGTCACCTCTGTGTGTTCTCGTATGTGTGTCCTGCTTTGAACCTCTCTGAACAGCCCCTTCTGCTCCTGGGCTTCAAAGCTTCTTGTTCCCCAGCCTTGGCAGCCTCTGGTTTTGAGACAGTCTCCCCCTGCCATTTGATGGTCCTGTGCTTGTTTTCAGCTTGGATATTCATGCTTGATACACATTAGCCTCAGAGAAATCAGTTTGTTCTGCATTGTTAGTGTTTTTTATAGTACCTGCATTTCATTTACACCTCTTTTTGCTGGGCTGGGTTAACATTTCCTTTCCTCAGCTAGCAACTTACCTGCATTTTCTTAAGGCAAAACATAGCTTTGGGGGTTCTTTAACCCCTTTCTTGGGACCAGACTTAAACTTGGGGAGATTGATATTCTCCTTGCTTTACTTCTCCAGTGCCATTGCAATCAATTCTATTGTAACCTAGTGCATCTTGTGTTAATTGTCAGTAAGAAAAGGGTATTTAGATCAATAGCTCGATCACTTCTGCAGCTCAGGGATGATTCTGTCAGGCACTGCTTTCTGTATGTTTTAGGCTGGTAGCTTATGCTAGCATATCGATGTTAAAACAGTCGTTGATCTCTCTGTCAAGATCTGAATTTGTGTGCTCATCCCAGGAGGTGAGGAAGTTGGGAAGCCCCTTGGTCATTGCACTACTGGTTTGACGCTATTCAAGGAGGCTCCAGCCAAAGTGGGACTCAAGCTGCTCTACAGGCTGCTGGAGTTTGTCAGAATTACAGTTAGGTATTTCCACACGCTTGCAATATGCATGAATTTAATCCTCCAGTTCCATCATCACGTCAGCAAGAGGGTAAGTCTTGTTCCTTCTCCCACCTACACCTCTTCCAGAGCAAGTCAGTTACTGCCTCTTCTCTGGCTTGTGTCAGTGAGGACAATAGCTGCAGTTGGAAGGGGTATTGCTGAGAATGTGGCTTGGCTTGGCCTTGCCTGCTTTTGGCCAACAGGTAGCTCATAAATATTGGCAGAAGAAAAGTGACTCTCTAAAAGGTGTCTTCCATTAGTAAAGCCTCATCAACAAAATCAGGTTGCTCAGGAGTGGTAAAGCTGTGCTTTTGTGCTCCTTTAAACTGTCCATCTTCAGGCTCCCTGTCCACTCTCCTCTTCTGAACTCAGCATTTGGCCAACATGGAGCTTTTCCAGTTTTCCGGCTCTCTGAGTCTGCTGTACATGTTTCTCCTACTGCATATGGGATTTTTTGGCTGCCCTTTTGACTGGCTCCGGGCTTCGCCCCTACTCCCAGTTCAAGTGCACCTGGCTTTCAAAATGCACTTTTTCTTATTTAGTTTTAGTGCTCTTCACCAAAATACACATTTTGCCATGGGGGGATTGCAAATGTGAGGAGCCCTGCTGGGAACTGGATTTCATTAGCCTTTGGCATAATTGTATGTGGAGGCTAACTTGTTTCTCTGCTGTTAGAGCATTAGTCAATTGCTTTCCTCACCTTTATCCTCACAGTGGTGGCTGAGATCAACTTCAGCAGTGATTTAACACTGTTGCCACTCGTTCTTGCATGCAGATAACCTTCACTGAATAACAACAAAGTTATAATTAGTTGGAAAGATAATGGTGTACTTGAGTAGCTGCGCCTTGGACCACACTGTGATACTTCTTGCATTGTGGTGTATCATGAAGACCTGTCAAGCCCTTGGGAGAGATATTTAACAGTAGGTTTTGCCTTGTTCTTTATGCATGATAGCAATTGGTTTTAAAGATATCCCAAACCTGAACAACCCTCCCCTTCAAACAGCTTTGAATGAGAACTTGCTATGTAACAGAATAACTCATTCATGACTGTAATGCAGTCAATACAGCTGCTGATAGAATGAACATTTACAGTACAGTTTTCTTGTAAGCACTTGAAGGTGCTTATTCCTATTGGATTTGACATTAAGGATTCACTGCAGATTTGGGCTATTCTGCTTCTTCCTTCTATATGATCTCAAGGTATGATCTGTGGATTATTGCCTCCTTCCTCCCCTTTCCCAAGAGCCCAGACCTTTTTGAGTTTTCCAGTGTTGGCTGCAGTTTTGCTCTGCTGTTGTGTAGAGGGCTGACACTCGTACACTGACAATGATTCTTCCTACACTTTACACTTTGGGAATCAGGCAGCTGTAAATCACAAATCGGGGCAGGTTTTCAGTTTGAAATGGCTATAGTATAATCACTTTAACAAAACCTTGACCTCTTGGCTTGATCTGTTTGTGTTTTGCTATGTATTTGTTCCCTTAGTGCTCCTGTCTTTAGACCAGAACATGATAATAACAAGGCAGCAATACTGTGCTTGGAGAAGACCAAGTAAGGAAGCTATTGGGCTCTGAAAGCCTCTTATGTAAGCAATGAAATCTGGAGAGTGTCATTTTCTGTTTGGTTTTGAGCAATAATGGAAATCAGTGACAATTGCCAAAAAAGCAGGAGCACTTTACTTCCCAGGCTCCTGTGGTGTTCCAGAGAGCGTTCGCTGTAATATGTAGCCTGTTTTTCGTGTTATTCCTCCCTTCCCCGGAAACATGTCTGCTTGGAACTGGCAGGTTTCAGCTCTTTTTGCAGCTCCTAGCTAGAGATCTTACTGGGAAATGGCCCTCTGGCAGATGTACAGTAGCTGCAAGCATCGCCTCCACTTACTGATGCTGTTTGATGTCTTGCCTTTGCTGTTCTGAGTGACTGAAATACAGAACATTGACTCCAGCCCTTTGTAATGCAAAGTGTTTAGTAACTTGTATATGGAGGCTTTTCTATTGCCTTCATTCCCATCTGTCCATCCAGGATTTTACTGTAGCCTGGAATACCTTTTTTGAAGAGCACTTTTACCTCTTTCTGGGGTGGGGAGTGTCACCAAGTGAGCACCATGGTGTTGTGTGAGGTGTCCCTGCCCATGGCAGGAGGCTGGAACTGGATAAGCTTAAGGTCCTTTCCAACCCAAACAACTCTGTGATTGTATGAAATCACATTTGTGTGTTTTCTTTGCCATCTTTATGTGTACTGCTAGCAGGGTTGCTCAGATGAAGATCGAGCGTTGCATTGAAATATATCGTCATCGGAGATGTTGTTTTTCAAGAGGGTTTGAAACTGATGGAAATGTAGGTTTGAAACTTCAGCCTGGAGAATATTTACTAAAGGGACCTATTGCTGCAGTGGTCCAGTTTAATCTTTTTAGATTATTTTTGGGCTTTGTGCAGAAGTCATAGTACTTTTAACGGCTTAGTGAATACAGAACCAGATTCAAACCTGAAAGCTTTTGACAGCTTGTTTTAGTCAAATTACTGAGACTGCTCTTAATAAGAGGATTTACAGGACTTCCATCGCTCTCTCATGCCGCATATGCCTATTGTGTAGCCCCAGCTGGAGTGCAGCTCATATTATGTTAAAATATGCACTTACAGCCTTTTATCCAAAGTGGTTGCTTAGTAGCCAGGACAGCTGGAGAAATAGAATTGAATTAAGGTTTGGGATCATTTGGCCTTTGACTTCAGGGATGCATTTCATGATGCATCTTTGTGCTGATGAACCTGTAGAAGGTGGATCCCTTCTTGAGCATCTTCCCTGAACTTCTGTCATCTCTTTAGCTCATCTCGGTATTATGGTGGAAGGTAGGAGAAAAAGGCTTTGGTATAGGAGGGAAAAGCACTAAGATTTGGAAAGAAGATAGTCTGTGTCCTATGCTGCTGCTTCAGCCTGTTGTGTCTAGCAAAGCATGTTGAGGTAGATGTCAGCCTCTCCGTTTGATTTGTGCCTCTGTGGGAATACAGTCTTCCTCGTTCAGCATCCCTTGAAATGGGATGGGGACAGTCTAGCAGAGCAAGATCATAACCCAGGCTCCTGTGTTACCTCAAACAGCAGTGTGAAAACAGTGTGATCCTTGTTAACCTCAAGAAGCCACAACAGTGGTCTTAGAGCAGTTTAATACCATGAGTAATTAGAGGCACTTGTAGTGCAATAGCTTTTCCTCTCTCTCCCTGCAGCACTGGATTATTTGCTGTAATATTTGATCACAGAGCTCACCTCCTCTAGTGCTGGAGTGTGAGGCTGGAGCATCCTTGTCAAATGAGGCTGTAATTGAAGCCATTTCTGAGGTTAATACTTACTATTTTTGAGTGTTCTTGTAGCTGTTCCTTGCAGCTATGGCACAGTTGCTCTTCAAACAGGACTGTGCTGGCAAGGAACAGGCTGTGTGTGTACTCTAGGGACTCCTGGCCTTGTTTTCTTGCCCAGATTATTCTTTAGAGATCCATCTATGGTGCAGACTTCCCATGTAGTTGTCAGTGTGCAAATGTTTCACGACTGTGGCCACGCCACGGGGAGGGGAATGCTATTTAATGAGTGCACATCAGAACTCTTCCCAAGGCTTTAACCTTTCTGTGTTCTAATATCCGTTGAACTGTCTTTCAATCCTCTCCCTGGAAATAAGCCATGAATTTGAGGAGAGGGGTGACACAATCTGAGGTTTATCAGCTGTGTGGCATTCTAACCCTGCTTGCTGAAAGGAGCATAGCAGTGTATGACAGGTTTGGTGCATAATCTGTCTGGCCAGCTGTATTCTAATCCTGTAGTTTCGGGGGGGGGGGGGGGGGGGAGGCTGCTGGGGGAAGAGTCTAGCTTTAAAGCAACACTGTTTTCAATAGATACCTTGGAAAATAGGATTAAAGGACAATTTAGGATGTCTGTGCTCTTAACACAGCTCCAAAGCTGGTAAGTATTGAAGAATTCCATGCCATAATAAAGATATTTCAGCCTGATCACGAATGTCAGCTCAGCATCTTGTTTCAGAAGGCAAAAATCACGTGCTCTGTCAAAGTACCTTTGATGCTGTTGGTTTCCCAGCTATCAAAAGGGTATGTTGGCCTGTGTGTGTATATAGCACTTCACCTTTTTGAGGCTTCTGGAGCTGTGGTGGTCCAGCTACTTCAGGAAGTAGGTCACTTGGATGTTGGGGAATTGCCTCCCTTGGAAGTCCAAAATAGATGGAAGGAAAGGTCAAAGCAGGGTTCAGAGTCATGAGCTGTGCAGGGCAGAAGGTTCAAGTTTTACCTGTCTCCCCTCCCCCCCCCCCCCCCCCCCAGCCCATAGATGGGTCATAGGAAGCAAGAAACCCCTTCAGAGAAAACCCATCTGGCCATGAACACTCAACGCTTGTCAATTACAAAGTCCACACAACTGAAAGGGGCTTGAAAACCCATCAGTCTGTTCCAGGGCTTGGAGGTACCTCTGAGTTGGTGTGTGTTGCAAGCGCAACTGCTGCAGATGGATCCTCCAGAGTGGCTGGAGAAGCATGTCCTGCTATGAAGCCGTGCTCCAAATGGGAGTGTGCTGTTCCCAATGGGAGTGAGCCATTCCAGACTATCTCCATCCAACAGTGCCCAGCGTTGTGCTTTTCCTATGCAAGTTGTGTTATTGTAGATGCTAATGTCTTCTCTAACTCTTTGTTTTCTGCATCTTATTGCTTTGTTCTTCATAAGCTCTTTTGTTTTCTGCTGCTCTGTCACTGCGTTTCTGCTGCCCCTCCCTCTAGCTGGGTTTGTCAAGTCGCCCATGTCAGAAACTAAACTCACGGGGGACGCCTTTGAACTGTACTGTGATGTGGTTGGGAACCCCACTCCAGAGATCCAGTGGTGGTATGCTGAAGTCAACCGGGCTGAGTCTTTCAAACAGCTGTGGGATGGCGCTCGGAAGCGCCGTGTCACCATTAACACTGCCTACGGGGCGAATGGGGTGAGTGTGCTGAGGATAACCCGCCTTACCTTGGAAGACTCTGGGACTTACGAGTGCAGGGCCAGCAACGATCCCAGGAGGAATGACTTGAGGCAAAATCCCTCCATAACGTGGATTCGAGCCCAGGCTACTATAAGCGTCCTTCAGAGTGAGTCCAGCACCTTACAGTAGTGGCACTGTAGTATCTAGAGGCAGTCTAGTGGCCCTCACCCTCCTGTTACCCCCATGCACCCCTCTGCCCCCTTGTGCTGTTGTTCTGAACCCAAGACTGCTCTACCTGTAGTGCTGCTGTTGTCTGCCCTCTGTGTCTCTTCTCCTTAGGATCAAAGGACTTGGGAAAAATCTGTGGATTAGTTTCAGAGCTTCTGTGTGAAAACAAGCCCAGTGTTGAATCTGTGTTTCTTCCCTCCCCGCTTTAGTGTTGTAGTAGGTTTCCAGTCACCCTAACCCTGGCTCTCCATGAGTGCCTTCAAATTTGATTTGTGTTCTTCCCAGGTCTCGTCGTTTCATTTTAATTCTGTTCTCTTGGAATTTCTCTGAATGCCTTCTCACGTGGTTTTGGTTGCATATATGCTGCTGTACAACTCCTTCCCTTTCAGTTACATGTGACCTTTAATGGTGGGATTTTTCCATGAAGTTGGGATGTTTCTTCTCCTTTCCAAATAGCAGCATGTTCCTGGTGGCTTCTCTGATGCAGCAGCACTGAACCTGATGCACCTATTCTTAACCCAGCCTATGAAAGGAAGAGGTGGACGGGGGATATCTTCCCCCCCCCCCCCCAGCATTGAACTAATGACAGTTAGCTAATGACTTTCATCTGAGAAGGCAACTTTGGGCAGCAGAAAAAGCTTTCAAAAGCAGAGAATATGGTTGACCCTGGCTTGCTTTTTTTGTTCTTTATTGTTAGAAGACTTTCCTGCATTCAGCTCACTTTTAAAGCAGTCCCAGACGAGCTTGGACACTTATATTGTAGGGGTAGTAAGGAAGAACCCTATTTCATTTTGTGTAAGGTGTAAAACTCTTGCATTTGCCAGCAAGAGGAAGCAAATGTCTAATGAGTTATAGGTAGAGTGAACTAAATGTGCAACGTGAGCATGGGGGTACAGGAGAACTTGCTTTCCCTGTGATTTCTCAATGTCCTAAGGTGACAAAGAGTGGAATGTAGGCTTTATCTTGTTCTTGTGCTCTATGCCTAAGTAAGCCTTTTGTATGAGTACCACTTTGAGGTTTGTCTGGGCACAAAGATGCCAAACTCTGTAATTATGCCTCAGAATACCTTTAAATATCAACCCAAAACTCATTCTAAAATGTGGTGCTGCAGTCAGTGCTGCCTGGATTAGAGACCTTCCCTCTGGGAAATGGAAACAACATGGATGTATGTGGAAAAAATGAGAGGAAACCCAATGATGTGGTCTGACTTGTGGATTTAAGTGGCATGGGTCATTCAGCTCAAACCCACTCAGCTTTCAGTCCTACTGCTTGGCTCCTCCTTTGCCCTTTGAGGTCCCAAAGGACTTGGATTGTGTAGATTACTTGCATGACCTGCAACAGCAAGAGCTATGTAATTGTGGGAAATGATACGACCTTAAGACAAAGCTGAAAGATTTGTCTTCTAGGAAGTATTGTCTCCTGGACATCCCCTCTGCCCCTGTAAGACCTTTAGGTCTTCTGGAGCGTGACAAGCCTGGTGTCCTGTGCTGCCCTCTTTGTGACCAGTCAGTGTTAGTAACCTACTGAGGGAGAAAATCCTTTTCATATGAAAAGTCACAATTTGGGATTGAATTACTGTGAAGATGTCTCTGTGGAAAGTGGGGTTTTCCTCTCTCAGGCCATTGATACTAACCTGCTCCAGGGATTGAAGTTTAACCTTTCATTTACTCCCCGGTTAATATCATCTTGTTGCATCTGATGCTAATTCTGAACCGTGTGTCATGAGTTCATTGCCAAGTGCCTTATGCCCAGGGTAATTCTGCTGCTTTGTGTTTTACTCTTGTATTTGAACTACATACTTTAATGCTTTAATTCTGTAACACTGTGTATGAGAGATCTGACCAGCTTCTGCTTGGGAAACAGGCCACTTGGACATCAAACTCCTGCAATACCATGCTGGAAATGGTGATAATGGGAGGGAAAACAGGTTTCCAAGCTGTCCCTGGAAGGTGGAGACCATCTGAAGCTGCCCAAAATGTCTCTGCTGCTCTATTGTGTGTGTGAACACGATTTGTCATCAAAATGGGAATTTCTGATTGAACACGTTGGAGTTTCCAGCTAACGATGGCCAATTTGCTGCTGACTTCATGTGACACCACTGAAACAGAATATCAGATGTATCAAAAGAGCACTGTCCTTTCAATCACAGCTTGTCTCAAATACCAGCATTCGAATGCAGAGAGATCAAGTGCAACTTGACTTTTAAAAGTTAGCCAAGCATCTCACTTCTATCTCATTCCTCATTTGGCTGAAGGATTGCACTTACTGATGGTTGTTTTGGTCTGGGTTTTTGACTTGAACACCTGATCTCACATAAAATGGGCAATTTGAGTGATCTGTGAAGGAGACTCTTCAGCATTTTGCTTTTTCAAGTGAACATTCTTTGGATGTTGCTGTCCCAATAGTATTCCATTTGCAGTTTGTCTCCTGGAATTAAATGAGACAACAACTGCCCAGTTGTGCTTGGTTTTTCTGAATCAATCAGAATAACATAAATTCAGGTAAAAGATGTAAATGAGATTGCAGTTGCCTTGCGTTTTCTTAACCTTAAAGTTAGAAAGCTGCAAGTCAGACACACAAAAACGCAGCAAACTCCAGCACAGCAAGCTTGAGAGCGCTAAGTGTTGTCTGGATATTGCAGCTTAGCAGAGATGTAGGTAAGAGCTGGAGATCCAGGCAGGGTTTTTTCTATGTTCTTTTCTGTTTTCTATAGGTTTTGTAGGGTTTTTTGTATGTTGATAAGGCCTGTAGGGACAGGCCAAGGGGAATGGCTTTAACCTGCCAGAGGGGAGACTGAGATGAGCTCTTAGGCAGAAGCTCTTCCCTGTGAGGGTTCTGAGGTGCTGGCACAGGGTGCCCAGAGAAGCTGTGGCTGCCCCATCCCTGGCAGTGTTCAAGGCCAGGTTGGACAGAGGGGCTTGGAGCAAGTGGCTCTAGTGGAAGGTGTCCCTGCCCATGGCAGGGGTTGGAGCTGGATGAGCTTTAAAGTCCCTTCCAACCCAAACCAGGCTGGGATTCTGCTTCATCAGTGTTGAGGCCAAAGAGTCCACTGTCAATAGAACATGAAAGCAGATTACCACTGTCAAAACCTTTCTGGATTAAGTCTTTAACTTTCCAGTTTAAACAGGGACTAGGTCCAGATTTTCCTAGTGCCTTTTTCCTGGTGCTGGCATTTGTGCAATGCTCTCTGATGGGAGCATGTGTGCTTCCTGTTTCCAGGATCACTGCAGGCTGATCAGTGCTTCAGGTTGTGTCTCAGCCCAGCGCAGACAGCATCAGCATCTGTTCCAACAGCACTTGCTGGATGTGGTGCTGTCCTGCCAGGGACCTCCTCCTAAAAGGAAACAATAGTACTTATTTTGCAGGCCACAGGCTTGGAGACCCGGCCTTGAGCATCCAAGAAAAAAACGTGTATTTTGTACCTCATAGGACCCAAGTATGGGGAAATTGAAGCAGAAACACAGTTGAAAATATGTGATAATAGCAAAGTGTCAAAACCCCTCCATTGCTTCAGCACCTGACAGTTTTTCTGCACTGAAATGATAGTCCTAGTTTTAAATAGATGTGAAAAGAAGCTGTGCAGCTGAAGAAGGGGGAAAAGGATACACAGAACTGGAATGCCTTTGTCAGGTTATTGGTAGGTGGATATTTTTTCTCCCTGCCTCCCTGGGCAATAATCTAGTACTGGACTATTGGCTAGATGAATGTTTTATGTTGAAAAATGCCATAGTGGTATTTTCCACTTCCCCTCATTCTGTTTCATAACTGGTGTTCCAAGCACTTTGCAGATGAATATCCAAAAGGCTGCATGGCTGTGACTAAATTTATATCCCAGATATGTTACCAGGAGGCATAACTAAATGTACAGGATTAAAAAGCCCTTTGCTGACTTGCAGAAGTGACAAAGAGGTTCATTCCTGACCAAATACCTCACCCAACCAGCACCATGGGAGTGTGGTGGGTGAAATGAGCAGCAGGCAACAGCTACCTCTTTGGAATTCATTTCACCCTTGCAAGTAATGAGATGCATCAAAGGAGAGGACACACAGCAGCACTGTCACAGTAGATGCTGCTATAGCAGTGGCTTTTAACTAAAGCTGAGCTATAGCTACTACTAAATCTAGGTATTTTTGGAAGGTAGTGCTAAATTTCCTTTGAGCTGTGCCATCCTGTGTTAGGGTTCTGGGATTTACAGAAAACTTGACATGAGACCTTCAATAAAAAGGTCTTTTTTTCCCAAGTTTGGGAAGAAACTTGTCTCTGACTATCCTAAAATCTCATCAGCCTGATTTGCTAGAGGGTAATAGCCATTCTCATGATCTTGGGAGAATGTGGCTATCAAATAAATGTAAGGACAGTGCCCTCATGCCCATGTTATCGCTTTTGAAAGGCTTTCCCCTAAAGTTGAGTTTGATGTTCCCAGGTAAGGCTGTAATGTGACAGCTTGGCTTCAGTGCCTGTTGCAGCCGTCACAGTGTATAATGCCTGTGGTCTGCTTGTGCAGTGAGGCTGGCATTTACTTTATATTCCTTATAAATGTTTAAGGTTACTTTAGACATGAAATGGTTCCAGACTCTGATTTTAACATGGTGTATATTCTTAATTCTTACTTTGAAGGGCTGCTTTCAGCCATTCTTCCTCAGACTCATGCCTTATTTGCACTCAGATTTGGGACATCAGCAAAGTTGGGCCATGTGAAATATCTTGTGTGCACAGGACATTTTCCTTATGTAGACATGAGCCTTTTTGCAGGAGGAACTCCAGAAATATTATTTAGAAGACTCTTTAACTTCTCTATAGAAAATGGGTTCATTTTTAGACCACGAAGTAGAGGAACCAAGTTACAGCGAGAAAGAAGTTGTTTCCGAAGGCCTGGCTGGTCTCTTGTGTGTGGTCACAGGACATGTGTTTTTCCATGTCATGGTCAGTCGTGTTGAACTAAACCACTGATTAATGGTGTTACACAGGAATCTGTAGTGATGTTGAATATTAAACAATCTAAACTAAATAATTCTCTCTTTCCCACGTAGGAGTGCTGATCCATAAGGTGTTGCCTTCACCAAGTTCTATTGTGACTTTCTTGCTGTCTCCCAAATTAGTGCACTTACGTTCCTTGTGTAATCTTTTCCCCTTCCCAATTCCCCCTCTTGGATTTTAGACTAGTGTGGCGCGGTTGCCAGGGAGGATTTGTGGCTATTTAACATGTTCTTTGTTTCAGAGCCCAGGATCAATGCCAGCGAGGATGTAGTCATTCATCTATATGGTCCGGCTGTCACATTGCAGTGTAACCTCACCACAAGTCCCAGCCCCCTTTCTGCCAGTTATTGGGTGAAGAATGGAGAAGAGATCCCTGGCACTAGAAAACCTTCAAACACTACAGAATACAAGTAAGTCCTTTCAGAATCGTCTTCATGGGAGAACGATGAACCTGTTAGGCCTATGGGATTCCAGGCTTCCTGATTCAGCTTCATAGTGGTCAGGTGAATGGAGCTGATGTGCACTAGAGGCTCCACAGAGTATGAATAGCGTTGAAAGAAGGATTCTGGGAAGTTTGTTGACTTCAGTGTATGTCTAACATATGAAGATGGATCTGAAGCTGTGCATCTTCATCACAGAGGGAATTCCAGCACACAAGTCACTGCTGAATGCTGCTGGTTTAGTCATTTTCTGGCCTTGGGAGATGAACTGTGAGTTGTTGGTGATGAGTTGTCAGGTCACTCCCATGAAATGATACCGAATCTTCATTAAACCATTGCAGCTGTGTCGCTCATTCTTCTTATTTGTTAGTACTCCATGTTTTCAGCTTTAATCTGTTCCACATGCACGTGTTCTGGCTTTGTCTCTACCTTCCACCTGAGGGTGTGAAGGAGAACAGAACATGTACAACCATCTCTTCTGTTTCACTGTAGAGTTATATAGTATCACAGACTGGTTTGTGTTGGAAGGGACCTTAAAGCTCATCCAGTTCCAACCCCCTGCTATGGACAGGGACACCTCCCACTAGAGGGGCTTGCTCCAAGCCGTGTCCAACCTGGCCTTGAACACTGCCAGGGATGGGGCAGAAATCCTTGGAGGGTTTCTGTATTTCTGCAGTGGGGATATCATGCCATGGAGTTGATGAGAACATGTGAAGCTTGCTCTCATCTTGAATCTGTGCCATCAGAGATCTGTTTTGTGTGTGCCATTTTCTTGCTTTCTTATTTTGTCCTTCCATTTCCTTCACTCAAGTCCAGCAGGGATAGCAATTCCAGCTTTGTGTTCAGTGTCAAGCAAAGATGAAGAGCCCTTAAGGCATGTTTTAACCACTGGTGGTAACTCCTTCTTTGGAGACATTAAACCCCTTCTGACCCTCCTACTCAGCTGTTAATGCCGGGACGAGGTGCTTATGTCTGGTCACGGCCCACTATGTTATATATAGTGCATTAAACAACAGTTTAATGTTCCTTGGCTGTAGAGTGAAGCAAGGAAACATGCCTACGCACTCAGTGGGCTTTTTTCCATCTCTAGCAGTGTGCTGTGGGCTCTTTACCACACTGATGTTGCTTCTTGGTGCAGGATGAAGAGATATTCCAGGTTTTCCTTGCCTTAGCAAAACATCCTTTCATCCACAGGATTATGGAAGTGAGGTTTGATTCTGATAAAGCTGTTCAAGTTTTCACCTTTTGCTTCCACATCAGCTCACTTTGCATTGTCTGTTCAGTTTTGCAGTTAAAAAAGTCTCATTTAGTTCCATAATTCCCTCTTGTTACTTCCTGCATCCAGTGTTTAACACTGGGGCTGAGTTTTAAAGGCTCTGCTTTCTTATCTAGCAATTAACTTGATGAGTAGCTTTGTCCAAAAGCAGCAGTTTGAGTGGTACAAGACGCGTTTTGCATCAAGGGTACTGAAAATTGCATGTTGTTATTCAGGGAACTAAGTATCAGTCTGACTTCTTTACAATCTGTTCCAAGCGAGGGTGGATTTTTCCTTCCAAATTCCTTTGTAAGGGAAGAGTTAGACTTGTTTTCAGTTTTCACTTCCTGGAGAAGAAAGCAGCAAGATGAGCAGACCATAAAGTCCCTTTGTTCCCAGTGAGTGAAGGGGTTGCTGGACCACACTGCAGTCACAGGGGCAGCTTGAGGAACGAGCAGATCTGCGTTTGCAAAGTAAAGCTTGACTTCCTGATCATTTTTAAGCTGCTTTGCTGCATCTTGTGGGTTCAGGCTTTTTGTGGCATTTTGTTGTTGCAGATGGCGGGGGGGTTGGAACTCGATGATCTTGAGGTCCTTTCCAACCCTTACTATTCTATGATTCTATGATTCTATGATCACGCTGTTTGATCTGTTTGTTAACTTCTAGTTTGATTTAGTTACTCTTTAAATCTAGCAGTACCAAATCCTGCCTGTGAGGATCCGTGCAAGCAATGGCAGCATAGTTCTAGTTAAAAGAGGAGATTTAACACCAGCATTGGTTAATCTTTTGTATTCTCTTAATTTTCCTTTCAAAAGTTTCAGGTTCTTGGCTTTTCAGTCATTAACATGCATTGGTTGGCTGTAAAATGTTGTTAGTACTTTAAGGTCAGTGTTGCTTGCCATCCAGAATGCTTTGGAATTTATAGGTTCAACTGCTAACCTTAAACCCTTTGCTTCAGACAGCATTAGAAATGGAATACAGTGTTCTTAATTCTTCATTCCATCTTGATGGAGCTGTTCTTGCTGGAAAGCAGCTAAGATCAGGATGCTTAGAGTTAAATCTAGGGGTTTTGTTCACCATTTTAAATGGCAAAGGGGCAAGAATTCTTTGCAGTGTGTTGTTCTACAAGCAGAAGGTGCCTGGAAGTGGTTCTGGCCATCCTGTGGTTTCACTGTAGACCTGTCTCTTGTCTACACTCCTAGCTTGGAGGAGAAAAGTAGCGAGTTCTTTATGAACTTCTCATCAGCTAATTTAGACTTACTGAGCTAAACCAATCCAATCCTTGGGGTTTGTTTGTAGTTCTTGGTTTGCATCTGCTGAGAAACCTCCATCTGTATAAAGCTGGGCTCTTCCTAAACCCACAGGCCTGAAGGAAGCTATTGCTAAGCAGACTTGTCTCAGGTGCTTGTCTGCCTTTAAAACTTGGCAACTGGATCAGTTTACATTTGCTTTAATGATTCATGGTAATAATACTTGAGTACTGGCTCTTGGAGTTTCACACTGTAAGAAAAGCAGCCTGTGTAGAACTGAAAGAATACAGCACCTTTCCTTTGGCTTCTAAGTATTGACTATAATGGATAAGAAAAAGCAGCAGTCAGAGTACGATAACTGAATTATTGAGGTCCTAAATGCAATTACAGAAAGCTAGGTGTTTTCTCCCTGCCCACACTATTGCAGATCCTTAAAATAGATGATCTGAAAGATAATAGCAGCCTTCCAGTATCTGAAGGGGGCTACAAGGGTGCTGGAGAGGGACTCTTCATCAGGGACCATAGTGATAGGACAAGGGGTGATGGGTTCACACTGAAACAGAGGAAGTTCAGGTTAGACATAAGGAAGAAGTTCTTTACTGTGAGGGTGGTGAGGCACTGGGACAGGGTGCCCAAAGAAGTGGTAAATGCTTCATCCCTGGCAGTGTTCAAGGCCAGGTTGGATGGACTCTTGGGCAACATGGCCTAGGATGAGGCATCCCTGCCCGTGGCAGGAGATTGGAGCTGGATGGTCTTAAGGTCCTTTCCAATCCAAACCATTCTATGATTCTATGTATTAACTTCATTACCAACTTTAGGCTTTCACCAGCAATTCTGGAAAGTGCTCTAACCAGTGAAGACATGAGTCCAAGGACCATGTTTAACTGAGCAGCTTTTACCATGTGTCTAAGCAGTTTCCATGTATAAGGAAATAGCTGAATTATTTCCTTACAGTGCTCTCTGCAGGGTTGCTCTTCATCTGCATGCGATTTACTTCATGTGTTGTAAAATACATAATAATTAAAAAGCAAAGTCAAGAAGTCTTTCAGTGGAGGGAGGGAGGGATGAGAGAACCCTGTGGAGATGTAAATGCTGCATCACATCACTGTGTGCTTCTCTAGTCTAAGGTGCCTTTTGTAGGTCAGTATCTGAAGAACATATGCATGGAGCTTGTAAGTATCCACAAGCTTTCTGAAAGACAACAAAAGCTGGTGAAACTTGAAGGTAGCACCATCTCAAGTGTTACTTCATCATGATTTTATGGGTGGTTGGCATTTGTTGTAGCTCAGCTTTAACTCCGCCTGGTTTGCATCTGGTCTGCCCTCAGCTGGTTGTTACTGCATCAGTCTTGCCTAATTCTCAGTGGCAGCAGGTTCGTGTGTGCTGTCTTCCTTCAGGAGTTGACCAGCTTTTGAGGTTTTTCCACATCCGGTTTGAATCAGAGAAAACTATTAATGGAGCAGTCCCATACCTGCTCTGGAGAAAGGAAAACAGCTTTGAAGAAGAGTGTCAGCCTTGGTTGTATTTGTAGTCTGTTGCTTCCAATTGGCCGTGCTATACTACTGATGTATACTACTGATGTATACTACTATACGTCTCCATACTCAATGGAGGTAGTACCTTCAAATCATGTTTCTCGCTCAGTGGGAGGCAATACCTGCCTAGTAGGCTACTGACTGAAGGATGTCTTGCATCAAACTAACTGCAGGCTGTAGTTAACTGATGTCGGGCTCCTTCTTTGCTTTTAAACTAAATGCAGCTTTCCCAGCTAAATTGCCACTGCCTTTCCAGACTAGAGCTCACCCTTTTGCTTGGCCAGCACCAGCGTTTATTTCAAGTAGGTACACCTGTACAACATACCTTGAACTAACGGGCAGTAGCTGTGAAACTCAGTGCAGAGATTAATGTGCGTGGGGAAGAAATAAGCTCCTGGCGTGCTTGGTTTCCATTGCTAACACAGTATTTAACACAGCTCCTGTGTTCTCTCCCTGTCTGCAGGATTTTGAAGCCCAGAGCAGAAGAGTCAGGGGAATACTTGTGCGTGTTTGTGTTTTCAAACTCTCCCGTAGCCAACGCCACTATAGAAGTGAGAGGTACTCTTTTGTTTGGTTCTTTTTTGTGTGCTTTTTGTTTCCTCTTCCTGCAACTGAAATGCTTTTACTGCCTCCGCTGTTTGCTGTGTGTCTGTAACTCGAGGCCTCTCCTAATGATACGGAGCCTGTGTCCAATCCTTGCTTATGATTTTAAGGGAAAGTCATAGGGAAAAGATCTCACAGATATGGGAGTATGGCCACTACATTTGTGGCCCACACAGAGGATGCTAAAACACTTCCTAGCACACGTCCCTGTGCTCCTTCGGTAAATCCGGCTGTCACAGGAGAGCAAGCTTTGCCAGCAGGATGAAGATTGCTGTGGAATATGTGTTTGCTCCTGCAAAGGCTGTTGCTGCCTCCCTGTCTCACAGTAACTCAGGCCATTTGAATGTATACAATGTACTTTGAATTTGTTCTGAAAGGGGGGGGAAAGGGAACCATCATCTCCTGTGTGCCAGCTCGGAACTGGTTTTGTCTGCAGGAGCTGTTTCAGTCCCTGGGGAGGCCTGGGTTCTGGTTAGGACAGATGCCCTGTACCAGATGGGGGGGAGTTCTACTTTCATGCACCCCTTTTTTTTTACTGTTTTGTGCATGTTTGTAGCTTCCTGACATCTTTAGGAACCTGAAATCATGGATGGAAACTGCAGGACGTGAAAGGTTTGCACTGAGCTTTGCTGTAGTCATTGAATGAAAGAGCAGGGTTCCTGTTTCTGTTAGATGTAGAACATAGGGGTAATAGGATAATGTGAATATATAGGATATATGGAGGTGATGGAGTTTTATACAGTGTTAAACTCCTGCCACAGTGCAGTTGAATAGCTGTGAAAATCACGGCAGGAGCCTTGGTTTGCCCTTTATGTGCTGCAGGAAGTTGGAATTAGGGCATTCAGGCAGCTTTGTTAACCAAAGGTAAGTGAGTTTACCCAAAACCATGTTTGAAGTCTCACAACCAGCCTGTATGTGCCTGGGACTATACTGATGCTTGCTTTATGGAGGTGTACTTACTGTAAACTCGTCTGAAAGTAAGCTAGCGTTCTTTACCATCCTCCTTAAAGCCCTAGTTCAATGTGAGCTTCCCCTGCTGCTGGTTGAAAATAGCAAGGGGGAAAGAGGCTGCTTTGCACTGTGTCTCAGCACCCCTGCACAGTGGCACAGCCTAGCCTGATGTGTATTGTGATCCTTGCTGTTTAAATCAGCACCACGGATCTGTAGCAAAAGCTGACCTCTTTCCTGGGCATTTCTAGTGCATGGTCAGGTTCCTGAATCCAAAGGGAGGAAGTGGGAGTAGTTCAGCAGGCTGTGAGAAATTACAAATGGGCAGTATTCTTCTGAGTGCCATCTTTCCTCTCTAGAGAACAGTGGTTTTGAACCATGCAGACATAAATATTGCAGATGAATAAGGATTCTGACTGATACTGTACCAAGAAAAGCTTGCTGATTTGCTGTGTTGATTTCCAAAGTTGTTTGTCCAATGATCTTGCATAAAACCTGTCAAAATGCAGTGTGGCAGCAAGTCTGATGCAGAAGCTGCTTCTGCAAGGACAAAGGAGGTCTAAAATCCATGCTCATGCTCATTCGCATGCAGCCCAGGTTCATGTTGGCCCAGCTGAGAGGTGTGTGACATGCGGACACATGAGAAATGGATTAGTAGTGATGAACAATCTGACTGCCCCACTGAAAACCCTTATTGCCTTGCTTGCAGCAAGCTGAATTCAAACTTGCATTGCACTTCTGGTGAGCTCGTCCGCTGGGTGCTCAAGGTACATAAGTGCAGGTTGGGTTTTCTTTCCTCTTTGGGGAGATTTGCTTGCATTCTGCTCCTGCACCCCCCTGTCTAAATCTTCTCGTTATCTTAATGAAGGTCTCAAGTCCTTTCTGCTTTCTCAAAGCTGCTTTGGGCAGCAAACCTCTTCTAGAGACTGAACTTTGGTATTAAGCTGGGTAAGACCTTTTTACAGCTTTGTATGAGTTCTCAAAAGAGCTTTTGGAAACATTTGGCTTGGGGCTTCTCTGCTGTCAGAGGCAGGGACACAGAACTTGGCAGAGAGATTTACAGGGATGCAGGATTTCATGCTGGAAAAAGAAAAGCCCATAGAGCTGGCTGGAGTACTGGCACAAGGGGCAGAGAGAGGAGAGTAACTAATCCTGCTAACAGCTTCTCACAGGTTCTTTATACGTAGATACAGGTGAGTAACCATCAGGTAAAAGGTAATGACTCCAGCACTGCTCCAGGGAAGTTTTGCACCTCCATCTTGCCCAGCAGTTGCAATTCCAGGACTTGGTGACCCTGTTCTCCAGCTCCTCCTCATGGCATCCCAGCTGTGGGCCTCAAACTCCTCCTTGGCAGAGAGAAGTACCAGGGCATGTCTAGGGTGCGAAGTACCTTGTTCAGTCTCCCGCAGAGCAAATTGGAACAAGTGTATACTTCTAAACTGAACAGACACTTTCCTACCCAACTCCTGTTAGTTGGGAACGTGTGTAGTCATAAATTGGGACTGAATTCAGAGCCCAAGTTGGGGAACTTTGCAGTCTCCTTGCAGTCCTAGTGCTGTACATAACTTCATTAGATCAGAGAGTATTCCTTTGAGCTAGTGCTCCTGCAAGAGCTCTACGGCTCGACTTCAATGGCATCACACCCATTTCCTTGGACGTAAATGTCTCTGAATAATAGCCATGCTATTGCAAAGAATACACAGGCCCTTTGTTTCATTTTCCTTTGCAAAGGAAGGCAGTTTGGGGTAAATATTCTACACATTCTGCCAAAGCAGTTCTAGTTCTCAAAGCAAACAGCTTTACTTTGATGCTGCTTCATATTACCTACTTGTTCATCGAGGCGTATGTGATGTATTAGTGATGCATGAATCTTGTTTGGCCATGCAGATGCTGTTATTTCATGCTTACCTGCATGTGTGGCCTGTCACGGTATATTTGTGGTTAAGCAATTATGCACAAATGTAATTGTTTAATAGCTAATTGAGATGATATTGCAGTTTTGAACTGCTCATGTACATAGAAAAGATGGTTCTGACTTGTGGACCAAAATAGGGCCTTCCTGACAACTTGTGAACAACTCGAACAAATGCCACGCAGCAGATGCAGTCCAGGATGCACCAGCACCATTTGCCTTTTATGCAATGCAGCCCCTTTTCTTCCTGAATCCCTGCATGTGCTCTGCAGGATGATGAGTGTGGCTGCTGGAATTGCTGGATTGCAGATTTCCAGCAGGTTCTCTTGGTAACAGACTTCCTAGGGCAGCACTGGTAGAACAGCACTGGAAAATAGTGCGGTTTAGTGTCAGTCTCCTGGAATTCCCAGAGAAGGTTTCCTTCCTACAGTTGGCTTTTGGCTGAAGAGCCTGGTGAAGCCCTAGAGTATCCTCTCTCAATTCCTCTGAGCTGTTAGGGGCATTGTGTGAGTGCAGCTCTAAGCCCTGAACAACAGCCTAAGCAAATGGTGATATTAGGAAGCTTCTGCCTTAAAAGAGGGATTCTTGTCCCCACCTCTGCTCCTGCAGTGGAACCAGCTGGCTGGGAGCACTGCAGGTAACCAGGCCGTGGTGTGTGATGGGGCTATTTTCAGCGGAAGCAGCGATGATGCTCCTGCCAGGCACTGTGCTGTCTGCTTCCCATCTGGAGGTAGGCTTTTGGAATTGCTCCGTTGCCACACAGTGGAAATGCCTGCAGTGCTGCTGCTGTGTGATGCCAGAGCTCTGAAAACATGAAGATTAAAAGAAAGGGAAAAGAAAACCAGTGAACTACAACCCTGAAGAATTCTGCCTCCTCAGTCTCTGTGCTCTTATATAAAGACATTGGGGAAGGAGGAGGAAATGGGTTTGTCTGTCTTCTGATACTCCAAACCATCATCTGGTGCAGAGCAGCAGCAGTGAGAACCGGATGGGGAAGAACATGCCCTTTAGGTGGCACGAACATAAAGGAAGATGCTGATGTATGTAGTATGACTGATGGAGAACAGCTGTCTGCCCCACCCTGCCTTCCCATCAAAGATTCCCTTCTTCCCATGCGCCTGGAGAGGCAGAGGTTTTTAGTGCCTCTTCCTGCAGTGCCTTTCTGCCATTATCTTATCAAGGGAATCTTCTGACTTTCCTCCTCATCCCTTGCTCATTTTCATAGAATCCCGGACCAGTTTGGGTTGGGAGGGACCTTAAAGCTCACCCAGTTCCGACCCCTTGCTGTGGGCAGGGACATCCTGGCCTTGAACACTGCCAGGGATGGGGCAGCCACATCTTCTCTGGGCACCCTGGGCCAGCGTCTCAGCACCTTCACAGCGAACTTCTGCCTAAGGGCTCATCTCAGTCTCCCCTCTGGCAGGTTAAAGCCATTCCCCTTGTCTTGTCCTTACAGGCCCTTGTCCAAAGCCCCTCTCCAGGTTTCCTGCAGCCCCTTTAGGACTGGAGCTGCTCTGAGGTCTCCCCTTGAGGAGCCTTCTCTTTTCCAGGCTGAACCAGCCCAGCTCTCTCAGCCTGGCTCCAGAGCAGAGCTGCTCCAGCCCTCGCAGCATCTCCATGGCCTCCTCTGGACTCGTTCCACCTTTTCCTGTATCCTCCCCAGTTGGTGTTGATTTCCCAGTGATAGCAAGTGCTCAGCCCTGTCCCAGTCACTGCTTTGGAGGGATATCAACCAGCTTTTTAACCTCCCCCCAGCTCAGCTGAGCTGGGCTCTTGTGCCACACACGATACCTGCACTTGGAATGTTACTTATCCGCTTTCATTCTGGCTCCAGCCCAAGCAGTGTGCTGGGAAACGAGTGGCTATTTCGGTGGGTATTTCTTGGAAGATCCTGGTTTGCTGACTCTTGGCTGTCTTCAGAAACCTCTGCTGCAGCTTCACAGCACTGGCCCAGCAGCTCATTAATAAATCAGATGTTCTGTTAGCACAGCTGCATCCTAGAGTGGTCCAAAGCATTGCACAGAAAATGCACATCACGTTCTCCCTGCAGAGCCTTTGGTGTCCCAGCTCCCTGCCCAGGCTATGAAGTTAGTCGGGGATTAGAATTGCAACACAAGAAAAGAAACCTTCCAGAGCCTTTTTACTGGGGCAGCCGTCAAACATCATATTTTTGGGTGCTTCTGTCCTTGCTTTAATTTTGTCTGTTAATGGGAAAACTTGCAGAGGTTTTGTTAAGTGGGACATGGTTTGGAGGTGTTACACATATTAGTAATGCTGGTACCATATCCTGAAACTAGCTGCAAATTAAGGGCTGAATATCTCCTATATAGGAAGAAATGACATTGTAGTAAGAAAAACCAACCTCTGACACAAACCCACTTTCTGCTGTGATTCAGTTGACAGCGATCAAAAGCATTGACGCTTGTCAAAAGCATTGATGCTTATCAAAAGTTCACCCATGTCAGAATGACTAAATCTGTATTTATTTGGGTTTTTGGAGAGCAATTAATTGAAACTGACCCTCTTTTTGCTCTTCCATGTGCCCTTTCAAGCAAACTTCCAATGTTGAGTTCTCTGTTTCACACACAAGAATAAAAACCTTGCTGTCTTTTATCGGGGCCGTTATCTTGGTTTCACTGCTGTCGGAGCTGACACAGCATGTTGTGCTCACGTCTCCACAGCCAGCTGGATAGGAACAGAGATGTGGATTCTGCTGCTTAAAAGCTGAAGGGAAATCTAAATCCTTCCTGAACAAAACCTGCTTCATTCCATGCTTTATCCGTTACTGGCACTGGAGGAGGAAGGTGTCAGGAGGAGCTTGGCTTGATAAGCTTCCCAAGCAAACATCACTGCTGCTAAATCGAACTGGGGTCAGTCACAGTGATAAGTGAACTGTAGCTTGTACAGCAGAACCCAGCCAGTAGGGTAGAATAAGCGCTGCGTTAATGTCTCAGCCAGAACTAGAAGCTGGCTCGCATCGTGCCCTGGATATATGAATACTCCATGTGGTGCTCCCCTCGGACCGAGTGCAGAAATAGGCCCTGTCCCAGCAGAGCTGGAAATGGCTGCAGCAGAACTGTGCCCAGGAGGAGAGAGCAGGATGTATTCTTGTCACTCGTGCTCTCATTGGGGTGACCTGGTGAAGATGTCCTCTTCTTAAAGGCACATCATTATCTGCTGCCTGCAAGGGAGCAGGGGGTGATGCTGCAGCACAAGTTCGCATGTCCTAGAAAGCTTTCCCTCTCTATCTGTCAGCAGCCTTAGTGAAGAAGTGGGCCATGAGCAGCATGCGTACTGTGCCCTATTCCCCTGCCAGGTTCTGCTGTGACTCTGTGCTGTCTGCTGGGAGGTGGCAGTGACAAACGAAGTGCTGACAGATGGAGCCTGTGTGGGGCTTCAGCTTTAAGCTGATGAATCCTATTTCTTCTTTTCCTAATGGGGTAATTTGTGATGGCTTCTGACAGCCCGCCAGTGCCTCTTTGGGGACTGTCACTGTGCCGCCTTCCGTCTGTCTCTTGCGCTCTGCTGCTTTCGGCCGTTCATTTTCGTTAGGCTGGGTGAGATCTCTGAGTATCATCCCCAAGCAAGCAACCACCGTGGGGAAGTCCCCGGGCTTACCTGGCTCCTGCCTAAGGGAGCTGTCCAAGCCCAGAAGGGAAGAGATGAAGCCTCTCAGTCAGTGATGAGAAGAAATTCACTTCCTGTTGAACCACCATCTCATGGAATGAGTGTTCTGTTCCTCTTGGAGGCTGCAGGCAGTGGTTTGTAAGGACACTGCAGGTGCGTATTGGAGCTCAGTATCCAGGACATGTAATGCAGTGCACTCAACCCCAAGGCCGATTTATTTTCAGCTGGAACACTTAATTTCCTCCTGATGTTATTGCCCCTTGTAGGTGCAGGCAGTATGTGATCACTTAGCACGTACAGAGTGTGCTTTCCAGCTTGCTTCAGTTTCTGTACCTGGCAGCTTCTTTTTGCACAAGACCAGAGAACTGTTATGATCTGGTGTCTTCATTCAGGCCATGTTTTATGTGTCTCAAAGTATTTTGGCTGATGTGTAAAGATACATCTTTAGGTACCAGTAAAGATGGATAAAACATTGTGCCTTGTTCTGACATATCATGGTTATGGCCAGCATCATCTTGGGATTAGCATTTGTCTAGCTTTGTCCATTGCTCTGCCTAGATGATCATGTATATTGTGTGTTGTTTGCAAAGCTGCTATTTGCTTGGGTAGACTTGGATCAAGTTCTTCCTCCACCTTCTTCCTTATGGGCTAATGCAACCGTAGTGGTTTTTTAGGTAATGAGCTCTTTTTCACCTCACTGCTGAAAAGGTGTTTACTTAAATTCAACTAAAGAGTTGATAATGCTGTAAGCAGCAAGTGAGTCATGGGCTTCTTTACGCGGTCAATGATCACAGCTTCTGCAAAGCTCCCAATGTGCTGGAAATCCTGTTTTGAGAGAAGCCTGGGTCCATCAGCCTCTCCTGATGGTGGCCTTTCAGGTGAATACACACACACTAAGGAATGCTATAACTGAAGTATTCTTACAACCAGGATTCTTCTGTTGTTCAGAAGCTCATCTTAATTCTGCCCTGAATTATCAGTCAGCTGCATTTGACTCCAGGAAGACTGTTGCAGGAGCATGGCGTGGGATGCTTTCTGCATTGAAAAGCCCTTGCAAGATGAAAACTCCTGTAGCATTTAAACTTGCCAGGCATCTTCCCTGAACAGTTGTGCTGCAGCTTTGGGGAGCAGCAGGTTCAGCTGATGTTGGCTCCTTGCACAAGATGGTTTGCTTGGTTTTCATTGCTGCAACCGTGAAATGCAACTGCTTGAACCCTTTGAGCTTGCAGCTGCAGGTAAGCTGCCACAAACCTGTGCTCCCTCCCTGTGTGTGGGGGTTGCTGGGCACGAAGGCAGCTCTGCTCAAACAGACCCATGTAATGCATCCCGGTGCCTGGGGGTCTTTTCCTGGAGCACTGGGATGGAGCTTTGACTGGATTAACAGATCAGTGTGCTGTGATCACACAGCAGGCCACGTGTGACACCGTTAGCAAGCTAGAAAGAGACTGGGCTTTAAAGGTGGTCACTACAGAACTGGAGCCATCTGCTTCAGTGAAGGTTCAGCTCAGGCAGCCTATTGATCCATCATAATCTCTCATGAGGCTGCTTCAGGCTGCTGTGACAAACGTGGTGGAACAACAGTGACGTTATTTATAGGCAAGTGACTTCAGAAGACCCTCTGCTGATATTCGGGGCTGTTTTGCTTGCAATTGCCCAGCTTCACTGCAGCTCTCCTTAGAATATATGGATTTGTGTCTAGGCTAAATGAAAGGATGCTGTGCTGGAGGGGTTTTGACTTCTGCTGCATCACAGGTACCCAGGAGTAGTGTTCCTGTAAGGCATAACAGGCATAAAAAGTCACGGCGTGTCTGTGGAGCAAAGCCAAACTCCTGCTGCAAGGGGGAGAATCACTTGATTCAGCTTTCAGAAGTTCATGTTCAGACAGTATCAGTGCAAAGTCCTGATATGATGGGCAAGTTGTAACCAGAGTCTCTGTCAGCTCTTTCAAAGCTGAAGGTACTGCAGGGACCTCCTAAGCACTGGGGAGGGAGATGGAGATGTTTCTCAGCTTCCTGCACAGGGGAACGGTTGGGCTGTCATACTTTTGTAGGCTTTTGGTAGAGAACTCAAGTGTGCTGCTGAGATTTCTCCCCTGTCCATCAATTTGCCTGGCAAACCAAGCCTGAAGGACACAGCTCTTCAGTTGAGGTGCTGCTTGGAGTCGCATGGGACTTGCAGTTCTTCTGCAGCATAGGCTCAGTGTGGGAAAGGAACAGCACACTGGGAACTTGTCACTTATTTTCTGTTCAGCTTCTCCGAGCTTAAAATAACTCTGTCTTTAATGAGCAGCTTGTAAACACGGAGCTTTTCCTTTCCTCTTGCAGCTATTCCTGACATCACTGGCCACAAGCGGAGTGAAAACAAGAACGAGGGGCAGGAGGCACTGATGTACTGCAAGTCCGTGGGCTTCCCGCACCCTGAGTGGGTCTGGCGCAAGAAGGTCAATGGTGTATTTGAGGTAAGAGAACTGAGGTATCAGACAGAGCCTGCCAGAACCCCTGGTAAAGAGGAAAGTGAGCGCCTTGGGTTAGGGGTGTGTTATTTCAGGTGCCTTCTCCAAACACAGTTCCTCAAAAGTCTGTGGCATTGGTGAGTGAAGGTGGAATTTTCCAGCAGCAGCATGTGCAAAAGGGATACTTATACTGTTGGGGTGTGAATGGAGCAGCTCATTGCATTGCTGCTGAGTAAAGTCATGCACTGTGCAGAAAGAGGCGATATTCAGGGTATCTGCTACAAACAGCAAGATGCGAGTTCTGAACTGGGACTTAAATGCATTTGGATCTAAATTTCTGAAACTGTTTTACTGGAAAAGATTTGATTTGGTTTAATTTAATTAAGATTTAATCCGAGGATGTGGCAGTGATACCTGTTAGTATTAAAGTCATTGTATTTTCTCCATGTAGCAACTGATCTAGTGAGCAAGAGAGTTGTACGAGCAGTTGGAATAGCAGAAGAGAAGCTGGAAGTTGCTAAATCCTTCAGCCCACCTATTTTTATGTCACTGTATGATCTGCCAGAGAGGTAGCAATTTGATTGATAGATGAAGAAAGATGTGAAGTAAGTAAGAGTAGGGATTGATCATTCAATGTTAAGAGCAATTTACATTTGGATGGGGCAGTGCTATATGGGTGATGGAACTGTTGGAACAAGTCCAGAGGAGGCCACGAGGATGATCAGGGGACTGGAGCACCTCCCATATGAAGATAGGATGAGAAAGTTGGGGCTGTTCAGCCTGCAGAAGAGAAGGCTGCGTGGAGACCTCAGAGCAGCCTTCCAATACCTGAAAGGGGGCCTATAGGGATGCTGGGGAGGGACTCTTCATTAGGGACTGTGGTGAGAGGACAAGGGGTAACAGGTTCAAACTTAAACAGGGGAGGTTTAGATTGGATATGAGGAAGAAATTCTTTACTGTAAGGGTGGTGGGGCCCTGGAATGGGTTGCCCAGGGAAGTTGTGAATGCTTCATCCCTGGCGGTGTTCAAGGTGGGGTTGGACATAGCCTTGGATGGCGTGGTTTAGTGGGAGGTGTCCCTGCCCATGGCAGGGGGGTTGGAACTGGATGATCTTAAGGTCCTTTCCAACCCTGACTATTCTATGATTCTATGTAGTGAGTGCCGCAAGTCCTCTGTGGTGTGGTGCAGGTTCTCCTTCCTGCTGTTTCTGGTGAAGTTATTTGATGAACTGATCCAGGGTGAAGCTTTGGGAAGATCACACATTCATACTTGGTCCAAGTTTTGTCCCTTTTTAATTCTGTACATGTAAGCAACCCTGGAATTCTCTTTTCAAATGTAGAAGGAACATGGGGACTTGAATTACAGCTTCTCTAAGCATTCTGCGGTCCCTGACCACAGATCTGTAAGAGTGCCTGGTTCTTTCAGAAACAGCAAAGGCAAAATACTTTTAGGGCCATCCTACCTGGAGTAGTTAGCAAACCCTGCCCAATGTGATGTGATATGAGCTGGTACTGGTGGTTTTCCTCTTTGCGCTGGGTGCATTTCTTTGTTGTTGCTTTGCAGCACAGCTCACTTTAGTGAGAGACCCAGAACAAACACTAGTGGTGGGATTTCCTCTTGCAGTACGGACCAGCCTCTTTGCACGAACCCCTCAAACCTCTTCTAGTTTCCATGACAGAAATGAAAAGGCACCAGAACTTGCTAAGCTCTTGCTCTTTTCCACCTTTCCCCTTCCATCAGGACATCAACAACTCCTCGGGCAGATTCTTTATTTTAAACAAGGACAACTACACTGAGCTCAGCATCACAAACCTACAGATAAACGAGGATCCCGGCGAGTACCAGTGCAATGCAACCAACCAGGTCGGCTCTGTCTCGGTCACAACCATCCTGCGTGTCCGCAGCCACTTGGCTCCCCTCTGGCCCTTTCTGGGCATCCTGGCAGAGATTGTTATCCTCGTTGTCATCATAGTTATCTATGAGAAAAGGAAGCGGCCGGATGAAGTCCCAGACGGTAAGTGTGCTCAAAGCCGCTTGTGAGGAGACAAAAGCCCCAACCAAAGGCACAGTGAACTTGTGGAAGCAGGACGAAGTGGGGCTTTGTGGCAGGGAGGATCAGCAGCCCAGTTGGTCAGCTCTGAGCTCTTTGCTTTCTCACCTCTTCCCTCTTCAGACAGTAGATTAAGCCCAGCAAGTGCAGAGGGTGCAAGTGAAGTCCTGACACTGAATATCCTGCGCATCACAGACTGAGGGGTGGGGGGTGTGGATGCTTCCATGTCTTTAAAGCTTTTGTTGCATGAGGGGTCTCCTGCTTCCATCTCTTCCCTGCTGTAGCAGCCCTGAGAAGCCCTAAACACCAGCCCTAAGCAGTGTAGGGCAGCAGAGGGAGAGAGCCAGGAACACGCTAATCCTTGATGGCCCTCCCTCTTTCATGTGGCATTTGTATTGGACACTGGGCAGATTTGGTAAGGAAACACATTTAAAGGGATTGGGACTGCAGAGATGCTTCAGAAATAAACCATGTTTTTATGTTAGAAGAGTGGGGGCTCTTATTTTGGTGTGTAACTGAATTTGTATTTCAGTGATGCTCTGGCAACTATATCCAATTGTAACAGCCACTGAGTTACATTGCTAAAGGTTAGGTTTTCATTATCAGCTTTAACAGTAGCACTGATTAGTTACACTGTGTTTAGTACAGAAAACAAGTAGTAACTGTTTCATTTTTGAGCTGTTTCTGTGTAACTTCCTCTTTAAAAGAAGGAAGAAGGGGCAGTTTGAGGTTCAAACGAGTATTTGGAAGAACCACATTGAGAAACAGGCATTAACGTGACGCCAAGCTGCTCATTTTTGTGAAGAAAACCCATTTGCAGTGATCCTTGTGGGAAGCTCTGGTATACCATCGCACTACCGGAGCAGGCGCTTCAGAGTACACAGTTCCCCGTGGGAAGCATGGAGTCGTTAGTGTCTTCCTGGCTTGGAGAAGTCCTCCAGCATGGAAGATGACTTCCAGAAGCAGCTGTGTTGTAGCTTGTGCAGAAATGACTGGTTGTTGTGGAGCTGCACAAGGTGTGTGATAACACAGCATGACATTTGCCTTGGGGGAGATGCTGACCCCAGGATCTGCCTCTGAAGTTTGAACAAAACCAACTTCAAGGTTTCAGAGACTGAAAAAACCCCAAATCTTCTCAAACAGATGATAAATGTTAATATTTCAAGAATAGCTGAGGCTTGAGTGACTCCTGTAGCGGATCAAAACACTGTCTTTAAGTAGTGCATACCTGGAGGAAACTGGCTTTTGATTGTAACCACTTGAGTAGCATTTACTAACTGCTTACAGAGCATGCATTGACTCTGGTCTAGGTGCGTATCCAACAAAAGCTGCATAGTGCATGTTCCTCTGCATAACTAACAGCTTCACAGATGCTAAGGGGTTGACTGCAGCACTTTGTCCTCAGAGTGGCTCTCCACCAGCCCAGAAAACTTCCAGAAGACAGTTTGAGTCTTCTCTCGCCCATCTCGCATGTTGGCCTGACTTGGATGGCCAGAGAGGATCCCACCTCTACGTCAGTGGCTGTTCATAGCTCCCTGCATTCCAAATTTCATCTGATGCGGTGTCACCAGGACCAAAGCAAGATACCAGGTTATAATGTGAGCATTGCAGGCAGCCTCAAGTGGCCTTAAGCCAATAGGAATTGGCTTTGACTTGACTGGATCGTTCAGCCACCATGGTGGCACGGTCAGGCACATGTTGGAGCTGAAGGGGTCTCTACCTGCTTGTTCCAAAGGCTGAAGTTTTCCTGGCTGGTTTGGCTGCTCTTTGGGTGCCCGAGGGGTCCGGGTTCACCATCTCTGACGGAGGAGTCCAAGATGATGAGCCAAGGAACTGAGGTTCCTACATTTGCTTGCTCGGTCTGCTGGTAGTTTACAGGCAGCTAAGCTTCAGTCTTGGAGAGTGATGGACCTCTGTGATGGGCACGCATTTTCTCTGCTCACCTTCTTGAAAGACAAAATCCAATCCTAAATAGCACACTCAGTACCTGTGTATTCAGTTTGCCTGGATGAAGAGACATGATTGGTATAATATCTTCTCAACTAGAGGCTGACCTGAGTCCTACCTTCCCTTGGATACTCTTAGCCTTTTCCTTAAAGGCATTTGAAGCTTTCTGTGATATCGTGGTGGGCAACACCCTACAAGCAGGGGCATTTGACAAATGCATCTGTGAGAAATCATGGATTATCTGCTGATCTCCACCCTTGGATGTTTTACGTGGGTTATTCTTCATTTTCTCCTTTTCAATACCTTGTTATGAAATGCCAAAGTTAACATTTGAATGCAGTGGTGTGCGTATCATGTGGAATTGAAACTCCCTGCTTCCAAAATCATCCAGCCACCTCCGCATGCTGCAGTGAGCAGTAGCAGGAAACATCAGTGAGCCTATAGCTGAGGCAGCAACTCGGGCAGATATTAGGCTGCATATTGTATTACTTCATATAGAAATTACTAGGCAACAGCCGTGATCTCTCAGCTATGAGCTGGTTTTCTGAATCCTCTCTTTTAGCATTGGCTTTGATGTGTTTAAGCTTTAAGGATGAGGGTTGTGCTTGTGCCACAATCTCAATATGAAGCTGCTGCAGCAGCAATGATCGAGCTTTTAGTGCCTCCTTGCTGCACAGAGAAAACCTGGCAGCCTCAGCAGCAGTTCCGCACTGAAAGCCCCTCTTCCTGGGATGTGAATTTCTTCATCCTTGGACCATTCCAAATGTTTTCCTTAGACATTGAGATTCCTTCACATTCACCACCATTCCACTCCCTCTCCTGTGGTGGAATAACTCCAGACCTCCTTTAGCCCCCAGGTTTCTCCGCTGTTCTTCCTTTGCTCTGGAATAGCAGGTAGAAGGAGTCATAAAGCCCCTGGCTGTGTTTGCGGATGGATCCTTTGGACTGCTGCCTGGTTGATGATTGTCACTCAGCTTGGCACATCCTCCTGCTGCAGGCTCTGCATTCCTGCAGATTCAGTGTCTGCAACCAGAACCAGCCCCAGTGCTGGGGTGGAAGCTTTGTACCTGTAGTCTCGCGCCTCTGCAATGCTCTGGGCTGCCACAGATGCTACCATAGGGAAAGGTGCCTCCTGTGTTCAGTTTCCCCTTGAGGATCCTCTGGCTGATGGCTGTCCTGTTAAGGCTCTCTGGAGGGGAGGGTTTCTGCACAGACTTAGTGCAAAGGTGACTGATTCAGGACACTTTAAGGATTTCTTAAAAAGCTTTGGGAAGAAACCCAGTGATGCTAAATGTACCATGCTGTGTACAGAAAGCTCAGAGCTTTCCTACAGCTGAGAGAGTGTGAATTTGGCCGTGTAGAAGCGTATCTGCAGCCTGTGCAGAGCCTGGCTGCTCCTGGTGTGGGATGTAGTGCTGTTGAGCTGCATTTGTCTTGTTGGGAGATGCTGGTGTCCATGCTGAGCGCTCACCTCGTGCAGGGCCCAGGTGATGTCGTTGCTAGGTTGGGCTTAGCTAAGCCTACACAAGTTACAGGCAGTCCTTTGGGGTGTGCTGTGTTCAGCTCCTTGGACAAAACCAGGCCAAGCCAAAAGCTGGAGCAGGATTGCTCCAGACTTTGCTAATAACAGGCAGAGTCCTTTTGGGTCCTTTCTACCTTTCTCAGCTGTGCCACAGCAGAAATTGCTCATCTTGGCTCTCAAGCACGGCTTGAGGGCTCTACTTTCTTGGGGAGTCTGAAAGTGCCAAAAAGGGCTTTTGATAACTGATGCCGAACAGAAGCACCCGGTTACTGGTGGAGGATGCAGCAGTTTGGAGAGAAACGTTACCTCTCTCCTGGAAGGTGCCTGGGATGCTTTCCAGAGCGCTTGGGAACTCCACCTGGCCAGCCAAAACCAAGGCAATTGAATGGATTCCCTTTCCCCCTCTCTCACCTCCATGTTCTACAGGCTAAAACTTACCTGTCCTAGTGTGTCTGCTTCCTCAGCTCTTGGTGGAGTGAGCGACGGGTAACCTTCTGTTGAAGCAGCTCTTCTCAGCTTTCTGTGTCCCCACAGAAGGAGGCTGCTCAAGTGACAGGGGCTGGGGGGATAAATGGCTGCTTTGTGTTCCAAGACCCTTTCCCAAGGGGTCTGCTGCCCTTGCAGAAGGTGTTGCTTCAATCTACCTTCCCGCAATGCCATGCTGGAAGAGCGAGGCTGCTCCTTTAACTTTGGCATTTCCTGACTGCAGGGTGGGGGCTTTTTTGTTGCATGGACCTTGCTTTCTGTGTGGAGTTGACTTGCTTTTTGTGCCGTGGAAGAGGGCTGCTCAGTAGCTCCTTTGCTAATGTTTCCTCCTTCACATAATTTAGATCTGTGGCTTTGCACCCATGAAATCTGTGTTTCTAACCAGAAATTGTGGCACTGGGGCTGCCTGGTGCAGGTTCTTGCTTTTGTGCTTGTGGATGAGGGGCATTCTCATCCTCCTGGGAGGGGAGACGACTGCAGCGAGCCCCCTTGCATCCAAATTATGTGCTGGAAGGAGGAAGGGAGGGCGGATGGCGCTTGAATTTCTGCATCCTCTGCTTTACATGTGGTAAAGCAATAGACAGATCCCATCCCTGTTTTCCAGAGGGCAGCCAGGTTTGTGTCACACCGGGGTGGGTGGATAACGTGCAGCTTCCCATGGCTTTGGGTGATGAAAGCTGCATGACCGTGGCATGTGGAGGCCAGAGGCACTGGCATGTTGCTGCATGCCCAACAGGAAGCGGTTTCAGCAGGGGACTGCTGATGCATTTTGCTCAATGCAAGTTGCTTGGACTTCCCTTGAGAACAAAAGGAAGCAAATAGCTTTTGATTCCTCTGTGGTATAGCTTAAGCTGCTTATTTCTGATAGATGTAGCGATCAACCATCATGACCCAGATGTAGTACATGAAATATTCCTAAAGAAAGTGGGTTTCTTTCTGTTGTTGGATCAAACAGCCCAATGTTAGCAAAGATGCTGTTGTAAAGGGTGTGCTCTGGGGTAAGTAGAAAGTAAAAACTCCTTCCTGCGTTCCTTGCAGGAATGTGAACAGTTTTTACTTGGAAATCCATATTCTCTCTGACCTTTAGTTCAAAGCCATGAGGTGACTGGGGTTATAAAGTGTCCTTTTTCATTCTTCCCTTCTCATTTCTCAGCTTAATACAAAGCCTTGCCGTTAGTGTGTTTCTGCTCTGGCTCTGCAGGAGCTCCATCCATATCCCCACATTCTTTCTAATGTTGATTTTTTTTCTCTTGACTTTCCCTGCTCCTGCTATTACTGTAAGTAATTTCAAGAACAAAATGTTTTCACTGAAACAGTTTTGCCTTGTAACAAGTGAAATTTGGGGGTTATTTTTATCTTGACCTGAACCTTTCTCTCCCATGCCCAAAGTTCTTCAAGGGGAGAAAATCATCAGATAGGCACGTTGGTGCCAAGGGTCAGCATCATTGTATCCCAGTGCTAATCAAACAGCCGCGCTCCTCTGGGCCTTTGTGCACTAGGTTTATTAGAGGGGCAGGGTTCCAGTGTAGGTATCTTGGCCAGAGAGCCTCCAATACACTTCTGCCTTCATTCCCTTTCGGAGCTCTGTTCACTGCCTCTTCCCTCTCCCTCCAAAACATTCCTGTTAACGAAGGCAAAGGGAAGAGCATTGCTCCGAAGCCAACATGTATTGTGGTGGTAGATGCTGCCTTTGAGTGCAGCCAACCTTAACTGGGTTAATGTTGGCTTTTCCTTTTTGACTATTTGACCCCAAATTGTCACTTTAAGAACTGTCCAGTTGGCTGTTGAGCTGTAAGGGCAGGTCTGAGGGGTGCCACGTGCCAGTGGGAGAGCCGCTGCTGGAGCTGCTGCTCTCAGCTCCTCTCTGGAAGTTTCTTTGCAAGTTTTAAATCATGAATCACAGTGTCCCTTTGGATGCAACAAATGTGGATTTTAGTGCTGGAAGTACCCGATAATGTTTCATTTTGGACTTGCACCAGTCAGAGGCTACATGAGATGAATTTGGTATTAAAGCTAAAACCTGGAGCTTTCCAAAGGGGGTGAAAGAAACTGAGCAACAGGTAAAATGGCCCCTAAATTAAGGCTGAAGATAAGGGGGTGGCAGCACGAAACACCCCCCTTCTCCAACTGCCCAAGCACGAGTTACATTCCCAGACAGTTCATACAAGCGGAGGAGCTAAAGCAAATCTTATTTGTCATCACCTTGTGATTTTAATGCGCAGATGTTTTTGCCTGGAGGGATTGATTGCATGTGTTACACGATGCATTAAATCTGCAGCAAATTCTAACCTTACCCTTCCAAAACGGGCTGTTTCAGGCAGCACTGCGCCCACAAGGAAGGCTCAGCTGGTTGGGGTGTTTAACTCTTGTATCAGCAGTGGGGTTTTTGGAGTCTACAGATACCCTCCCAATCCCAAAGGAAATGCCTGCAAAAGGAGGGGTTACGCGTGGTCACCTGGCAGCACTGTGGGAGCCCCAGGGGCTGGGATGCAGCAGCGTACTGGGAGGACGTGCTCTATGGCCATAGAGTGTCCATCCTGTGAGCAACTCGCCTGGCATAGAGGGGTTGAGTGACATTGATGCTTGTCGGTTACTATGACTTCTTTTTGTTTTTGTTTTTGTTTTTGTTTCCCCCCCTTCAATTGCATCATACCCTTAAAAAACTGGTGGTAAGTGAGAGCTCTGCATGCTTTGGAGTTTGTTTAATCTCCGCTTCAGTCTATACAACGCACAAGTCATAATGTTAACACTTTGTTTTTTTTTCCTCAAGACTTCTTCATTCACGTTCACAACTAATTTGGGTTTCAGTTTGCTGTTCTCTTAAACCTTTCTTTACTCTGATTTTGTATGGATTTTTCTGTTGGTCTGTTGCCCCCTGGTTTCGCTACGGTTTCGGTCTCTGTCTGTACTGTACTGGGGATGCTTTGCCAGCAGTTCAGTGCCCGACCGGGAGAGGAACACACGGAGAAACTTCCCTCAGGCTTCTTTTATCTCCATTTAGGTTATAGATTGGGAGAGGGATGAGCGGTGGTGATCCACCCTATAGTCTTAAGTATTCCAGTAAGTGTTTTTGTTGGCTCTTTGTTAGGCAAACACCCAATGGCAGCCTTTCTAAACGTGATGGGTTGTTTCTTAAGCACGCAAAACCAGTTAGCTGCAACAGGTGTGAAAGTATTTTAACAGAGAAGGAGAACTGGTTATTTGCTAGTGAGAGGGAGCTTGTATCTTCCCGGTGCAGTTTGGTATCCTGAAGCGTGGCCAAACAAACTCTCAAAGATGTCTGATGCTTGTCAGAGAGCCAAGGTCCCGAGTGCTAGCGCAGAGCGGCATCGGCAGCATCCGGACCAGGGGAGGGAGGGTGCTGTCAGGCCGAGGCGCTTCCCACTTGGAGTGCAACCGGCTTGGAGATCTTTTGTGAAGCAAAAGATGTTCGTAGAAGGAAGTTCTAGATTTACTCGACTGTGCTTTGTGTTTCAGTACCTGATGTGTCTCTGTATATCTCCACTGTATATACAACAGCACATTGATGTCTGGTTGTCCTTACTAGTCCTAGTTCTCTCTGTATCTTGTCTGGTAGTGTACTGTTGCTGGTAATGGACTTCTGTGGACACTGGTGTGTCGCTAGTGTGTTATTTTGGCTGTAAAGCTCTTGGTTTGTGGTTAGTTCTTTCTTTTCTTTGAAGTATTTTTTTCTGTTCCGGTCACTGTCTGTGCTAGCGGTGGCTTTGCCTATCCGTTGCCTTGAAGGTACAGGTGGAGTAATGTCCCCTTTGACTGACATTACTCCTAGCGTGTGCTCATGCGGATGCCCACACTGTTGAAACCGTAATTTCCATACCTGCTTCATGTGCACTAAGCACCCTTGTGGAATCCTGCTGCGAGTTTCTTAAAGGCTTCAGTGACACATCCCTCCAGCCCGAGGTGGGAACGGCAACTGCTGAGTGCCAGAACCGGCAGGTCCTGAATTGGTCTCCCCAAAATACCTCTACAGGAGCGTTAACCTTTTGGATTGATGTTTGTACTGCTGTTTAAATGCACTTCTGCCTTCCATACTGCAGCTTGGGAGCAAAACAAGGGGGCTTCTAATTCAAACCCCAAAGTTCAATTGGTCACTAATGTTAAACATTACTCATTGGCAGAATTCTTCCAATTCTTTAAAGAGAACAGTTTTGACACGAGACACGAGTGGAACAAGGCCGTGTCTTGCACAGCTGGTGTGTCTGGAGGTGTTACAACACCCCCGACCCTGCCTCTTCCCAGCGTGTTGAGCCCTGTCGGACGCACGCATGATGCCTGCTGCTGCCCACGGACTGTGTTTGGATACTTGAACCAAGTATTGCACCTCCAACCTCCTCCTAACCAAGTCCAATCTAATCAGACCTTGAGGAAAGCGGAATATGTAGAGGTTGGATCAGCCAGGGGAAGACAAGCGTGTGATGTATATACCCTGTAGGGTATATACCTGTAATTACCTGTCAGCAGTTGAATGGCTTATAAAAAATATTATCTATATTAAAGCAATATCAATGCAAGCAAACAACCAGCAGGATTTTACAACTGAATCGTTGGTTTGTCTTCTCATCTATTTTTTTATGAGATTGAACCACTGGAACTTGGGGACAAGATGAGTCTTGATCATATTGCAACAATCTGTCCGCTACAGTTGCAGTTCTTCATGACCAGCATCCCAAGCGTTAACTAAAACCATTGAGGCAACATACCTGCCATTAAACCCTGAATCCAGACAAGCAGCTCCATGAATCTTTGCACTTCCAAGTGGAATGGCCTTTAATGCTGTAGATAGATCGGTTTGCTGTTCGCGGCTTGGCCAGTGTGCGGTGCAAGGACTGACTCTCTTTTTGTTTTTTCCCTTTCCTTTCCTTGTCTTTCCTGATCACATCGGAATTCTTGGTGCAGATGATGAACCAGCTGGGCCAATGTAAGTGTGTTTTCAGAAAAAAATACTACTTGGCTTAATCTGAGAGTTTAGGGGAGTTCACGTGATATGGGGTTGATATTATGTGTGATGTTATTACTAGTCATAGAATCCCAGAATGGTTTGGGTTGAAGGGACCTTAAAGCTCATCCATTTCCAACCCCCTGCCACAGACAGGGACACCTTCCACTACAGCAGCTTGCTCCAAGCCCCTGTGTCCAACCTGGCCTTGAACACTGCCAGGGATGGGGCAGCCACAGCTTCTCTGGGCACCCTGTGCCAGCGCCTCAGCACCCTCACAGGGAAGAGCTTCTGCCTAAGAGCTCATCTCAGTCTCCCCTCTGGCAGGTTAAAGCCATTCCCCTTGGCCTGTCCCTACAGGCCCTTGTCCAAAGCCCCTCTCCAGGTTCCCTGTAGCCCCTTTAGGCACTGGGAGCTGCTCTAAGGTCTCCCCTTGAGGAGCCTTCTCTTCTGCAGGCTGAACCAGCCCAGCTCGCTCAGCCTGCCAGGCACCCTTTAGGTTGTTGTTAGTGGTGCAGTAAAGGAAAGGGAGAACTATTGGCAGTGCCCTTGCTAGGTGAATTGCAGTGGGTTAGAAGGTGGCAAGACACAAAGCCTAAACGTATTGTCTTTAGCCACTTAGGAGGAAAGGTGAAATGCTGTTTGACTGAAGTACAAAGACGTCTTCTCTTATGCTTCTGCTTGATTTTGGTGCATTTTTTATGTTGTTATTTCTGCAGGAAAACCAATTCTACAAACAATCATAAAGATAAAAACTTGCGCCAGAGAAACACAAATTAAAAATGCTTATCATGTAAGTATGACCCATGGGCAACTCTGCAATAGGCAGGCTAAACCCTCCTCTTTCTGTAGTGCTTGGGGTGCGTAACAGAACCTCCTCCCTGCATTAAAACACTGCGGGCTGCTCGGGGAATGGCGCTGGCCTCTCGCGCACCGCTGTCCAAAGATACCCCAAACCACACAGGTAGTTTAAGACCCCACAGGCTATCAGGCTCTGCATCATCCCTACTATTGGTCATGAAACAAACCCCTGCCCCTGCCTCACTCAGTGTTAAAATCCAGAAGCGATCCAGTCGGGAAGCCTGTATTTTCCCTTCACTGAGCGCTCTGTTTGCACGCTGTTTGAACCTTTCCCACCGCTGCCGGGCATTGACTAGCACCTTTTCTCATTTCTTTTTTAGAGCTTTAAGTTTCTGAGAGACTGATGGCAATATGACCTGCTAAATTTAAGGGTTGGAACTCTTGGTTCTAGAACTCCAGTTCTGTCTGATTTTATTTTCACTTATTTTTCTCCTTTTCAAGTGAGCAACGATATGACTGTCTAAAGCATGCCTTATTTAGCCTCTCCGCAAGGATCACCTAGCCAGATACATTTTAATAATGCTTCAGTGTAGAAGGTGTAAACTATTTTGGGCTTTGATGTGCTGTGAATGTTGCTTTTCTTCTTTTTCTTTTTCCCCTCTTTTTCTTTCTTTCCCCTCCTGGATCTATTTAACCGGTAGAGGTAGTTGGGCGAGTCCCGCATGCGCTATTTTTTACTTCCTGTAGCTGTTCAACCGGGCTCTGAACCGCACCGCTGCCATCTAGTGAGACTTTTTGTAAAGTACAGCAAAACGGAAAAGATATATACAGTATATATTTATATTTTGGGGGAGGAGGGGGTAAAACCAAAATCCAGTAATCGTGTTTCATTTTTAAGCTGCTGATATTTCATTCCTTACTGTATGTCTGAAAGATGAGAGAATTCGAGTGTGTTGGTACTTGGAGAAGTAATATATCTTAAGGGCTTAACCTATAGAGAGACTCGGGTGTCCTATGATCAGACTTCCAAAGGCAGAAGGGTCGGACGTGGTGGTGGAATGCAGTGGAAAACAAAAACCTTCAGTTTATAAATATATATATATGATTGCTTTTTAAGTGATGATTTTTTTTTTTGTTAACTCATGTAAATTCTCAACTCCTTTTGCACTGATGTGTTCAACATATTCTTGTACATTCGATTCAGGCAAACTTTTATAATTTTCTTTTTTTTTGGGTTTTGTTTAAATGATGAAATGTTACAGCATGGTGATATTCTATGCAACTAGTTATACTCTTTAGTTTGACACTGTAAGTTCTCATGATTTAAAGATTGTAGAAATAGACCTAACAGGGTTCTCATGATGTGCGTAACTGTAGATGCATGAACTTGTGTTCTGTGTATTTGTTGAAGTGCAATGATGTATAAAAAGTGGATTCACCTGTTTTTAAAAATAAAACACTGACCAAAAAAAAAAAACCAACACCCTCAAAAACCGTGTGTGAGACTTACTCAAACGTTTAATCCCACAAAACCTGTGTATCCCTGTGCCGGGAATCCCGGAGCCTGCATCCCAGCGGCTACAAGCTGGTACTTCTCAGCCTTCTGTGAGCTTCTGCAGTTCCTTCTCCACAGCTTGCACAAAGGCTGGGAAATGCTGATCCAGGAGGCAGAAGCGGATGAAGGGCCCCAGCTCCTGGGTGCCCCACACCGGGTGCCAGGGGGCAGGGGGCAGCTCAAGCTTCTTGTTCAGCACAGACTGGGGAAGTAAAAACCAAAGGGTTGTACTAATCCAGGACAGAAAAGGTGTAGTAACTTTTACATAGCTAAAGGTAAGTGAAAGGTAGATATTTAAGTTAAATGTAGGTAAAGGTAAGTGCAGCTACATCAAGGTTTTCTTTTGGTATTTAATAAAGATGCATCTGCCATGTTATTTATGCTGTTTGGATCCTTTCAATCAGGTCAGATTTCTCCATGTAATTTTATCTCTATAGGGGTTTTTTCCTCTGTGTTATTTTCTTCCCCAGTTCCCTGGGCTTCCTGTCAAAGATCCACTCTGTGTAAAAGAATAGGATCTGGTACAAAGCACATGTGCTGCCACTTGAATGGTGTGCGGGTAATGAAGTGTGCAGTGCAAAGCTCTTTGTTAAGCGAGAATCTCAGACTGGTTTAGGTTGAGAGGGACCTTAAACCTGATCTAGTTACCAACCCCCTGCCACGGGCAGGGACACCTTCCACTAGAGCAGGTTGTTCCCAGCCCTGTCCAACCTGGCTTTGGTGGCTTTTAGAAGTAAATTAGGGGGCTTTTAAGAACTAAAACATCCTTTTCATGCTGATTTAACCACCTCCTCCTGTTTTTCCCTTGGTGGTGGGCAAGGTACGTCCCCACTCAGCCTCTGGCTTTCTCTACCCATCTGCACTGAAGCCATTAAGTTATGGATGCTTTTTGGACACTTGGGAGAGCAGAAGCAAAGACAATCATGGATGGGCTGCATCAAAAGGAGTGTGACCAGCAGGTTGAGGGAGGTGCTCCTGCCCCTTTACTCTGCTCTCGTGAGACCTCACTTGGAGTATTGTGTGCAGTTCTGGTGTCCTCAGCATAAAAACGACATGGAACTGTTAGAACAAGTGCAGAGGAGGGCCACGAGGATGATCAGGGGACTGGAGCACCTGTCGTATGAAGATAGGATGAGAAAGTTGGGGCTGTTCAGCCTGCAGAAGAGAAGGCTGCGTGGAGACCTCATAGCAGCCTTCCAGTACCTGAAGGGGGCCTATAGGGATGCTGGGGAGGGACTGTTCATTAGGGACTGTGGTGAGAGGACAAGGGGTAATGGGTTTAAACTTAAACAGGGGAAGTTTAGATTGGATATGAGGAAGAAATTCTTTACTGTAAGGGTGGTGAGGCACTGGAATGGGTTGCCCAGGGAAGTTGTGAATGCTTCATCCCTGGCGGCGTTCAAGGTGGGGTTGGACATAGCCTTGGATGGCATGGTTTAGTGGGAGGTGTCCCTGCCCATGGCAGGGGGGTTGGAACTCAATGATCTTAAGGTCCTTTCCAACCCTTACTATTCTATGATTCTATGTGTTGCTTTCCCCATGAGGTAAGTGTAATGTGCAGAGGGAGTTAGTGATGAAGGTGAATAGTTCTGGTATCAGGGGAAATATCCAATGCTGGTTAATCTATGCCTGGCTTTAAATAATATCACATGCTGAGTTTGGCCTCTTTTTTTGATGTGCTGAGCCAAGCTTCTGCTGCTTGAACCCAAAACAGCACAAGACAACTGGCAGATGGACCAGGCCCACTGGTGGCTGGAGCACAATGGGGAGGAAAGCAAAACTCTGTAGCAAAAAACCATGATCTTACTGTTGGTTCACATCCCAGGATTGTTCTTCTGGGGGAGAAAAAGATCTTTCAAGATTGTTGAGATATATTTTTACATAAAAGAGCATGTTTAAAGCCAGTGTTTCTGCCAGCTTCCTGAAGTGGTGGGAATGGAGGTGTTGAACTCCAGCACATCCCAGAGCACCAGCTGAATGCCTGTTTGTTGTGAAGAAGTTCAGCCCTAGGCAAAGCTTGTGTGGGTCAGGACTTGAACTACAGCTGTGTTAAGCTGATTTAAGTGGTAGAGGGACAAGTAGAGGAGGATGTAGTAAAGCTACTACACCAGAGTCATCTTCTGCTGGGTAATAAAGTGAGAGATGGATGAATGTGTGTAGTAAATACAGGCCTTGAGCAGAAGGCTTTGTTTGAAGTGGGTATCGTGTCTTGTCTTATGCAGGGACCACAGAAAAGCAGTTTTTATAAGCTTAAGTTGTTTGTAATGGTGGTGGTGGTTTACAAGCTCTAGTATTGCCTCGTAAAGCACAGAGTGGTCATGAAAAAGACAGCTGCTAAAGGCCAACTGCCTTGTTTGATCCCTCTGGCTTGGTGCTGCACTCTTGCTGCATTGTACAAGGACAGTAGCAAAGCTGTAGGGAATCAAACAGGAGGGCATGTAATGCAGCTCTCACTGCTGAGAGGAGAGCACAGCAAGCTGCCTTCTCAAAATAGAGGTGTTTAGAAAAGGCTTTTTTTTGGGGTTTAAAAGATGACAGATTTGTGATAAGAGTACAGGAATTGTCCCTTATACTACTGATGGGAAGAAATGTTGAGCTGATCGTGCTCTGAATGTGGAAGAAGGGTAAAAAAAACCCATTGAAGCAACTGCACAAAACCAGGTTAAAAGTGTTTTCTCAGTCATCTGATTCTGTGCTGTCCCAAATTCACAGAAAAGAAACAAGTTAATTCTACTTATTCTTGAATACAGTTTAACCCTGGATTTGCCCCTGAGGCTGTCAATGGTATTGGGGGATCTGGGAGAAAAACAGGCTCTGGGGAGCCTTAGAGCAGCTCCAGTGCCTAAAGGGGCTACAAGAAGCCTGGAGAGGGGCTTTGGACAGGGGCCTGTAGGGACAGGACAGGGGAATGGCTTTAACCTGCCAGAGGGGAGAGTGAGATGAGCTCTGAGGCAGAAGCTCTTCCCTGTGAGGGTGCTGAGGCGCTGGCACAGGGTGCCCAGAGAAGCTGTGGCTGCCCCATCCCTGGCAGTGTTCAAGGCCAGGTTGGACACAGGGGCTTGGAGCAACCTGCTTTAGTGGAAGGTGTCCCTGCCCATGGCAGGGGTTGGGACTGGGTGAGCTTTAAGGCTTCTTCCAACCCAAATCATTCTGGGATTCTATGCGTGATGTTTTCAGATTTAAGCTATGACTGCTGACATAATTTCTGCAGTCAGAAGAGTGACAAAGCCACTTACTTGGATGTGACATCTTGGGTGTTTGCTCTTAGTGTGTGGTTTGTTCTTATGCAATGGCATAATGACCATGAAATACCTGGCTTTGCAGCTTATTTCCTAGCTCCAGATCATTACAGGAGATCCCATGGGTTTTGTTGGTCTTGCTGTTCAGTGAAAGCTAATGTTGACAGAATGTGATACCTGGAGCTCTTTCCATGCCCAAGAGATGCAGGTACAGGATGTAAATGTTAGATGTATTGTTTTTGCTTTACCTGGGCGAGCTGTGGTACGGATCTTCTTTCTCCAAGGCCTGCACAGGAATCTGGTAGAGACTCATCTGGCTAGAAAATGTCAAATGCAAATAAGGGCTTGTTACCAAGCAGAGTGTGGGTATGTGCAAGAAGGGAAGTAGTTCCATTTTTAGAGATAACAGGAAGAGTATGTGCTCAGCTACCTTCTGCAGTAAAAGGCATCTTGTTCTGGAACCTGAATGCGCATCTGCTCAAGTCTTTAAAAACGAAAGATGTGAAGTAATGGGCCTGCCGTTAACCTGTCATGTCTAAGCTAAGATCAATCTGAAACTGCTTTCTGGAAGTCAGTTTCAAGCATCTGTGTAGGAACACTCACCAGGAGTGTGCTATTTTCCTTCCCATGGGCCACATCACTGAAAAGATGCTTGAAGCTGTGTCAGTTCTATTTTCTGAGTGAAGTTTTCAGTCTAACCTCTGGAGCAAGAGTGTTATTCATCCCAACAGTGTGACTGCTGCGCTTCTGCTACAAAATACTTTCTTTACCTTCCATTCTTTGCTTTAGCTTACCAGGAAATGAGCAAAGCCCAAAGTATAGGTAATCTGCTTGAAGAACAAACAGTATATCATCACTATCAGCTGTTGAAAGCCTCCCTTGTGCCTTGCTGGAAATGGTGGGAGCCAAATCGACTCTTTCTCTGCTAAATATGATTTTACTGCCTGGTAGAGTAGGACCTTCCAAGATTATACCATGAAGATGATGTAGCTGAAAGCTTTGACATTCCATTTTCCAGGCTCAGTCTCAGTGCTGATATTTTTATCCTGTATCCAAGAGCTTTCCTGGCTAAGTTAGTGCGGGGATGTTTCTAGAGCTGGTAAATGTGATCCTCTGGATACCCAAGAGAGTGTATACTTAAGAGTTAGTCACCCTCAGAAATATTATCTGTCTTTTGCCTTTCCCATTTACCTTAAGTCTTTGTCTTGGAAAATGGAAACATTCAGTTTGTACCCAAAATTGCTTTTAAATGTGTCGGGTTAAGCTCAAATTGCTCCAATTGCATATTTACAGTAACAAACACTGTAAAACAGGATTAGGCAAACACGAAAAGGAGAACACAGTCCATGGCTCTGATCCTGTACCCTGTAAAATGTATCTGACAGTGCCAGGTTCCCAGTAGCCTTTGCTGGAATCTACACTGATGGAATTGCAGATGTGGGGGTTTTGATAACTATTCAGCTCTCCTCTGCCTCTCCCTGTTTATTAACCTCAGCAGAAACCACCTTGGTCTTTCACCAAATCTGAGTGGGAATTGGTAATTCCCTGTATTGGTATTCCCAAATAACTACTACTTGGCTGTAGCGTTTGCTGCTGTTTCTTTTAATGGTTACTAATTTCCTCTGTTTGCCTGAGCCCTGCGTAACTTGTTCTCTTTGTTTCCCTAATGAAATATAAGTTCAAACCCCAGAGCAAAGGTTTTACCCCACATATGAATCTTATCCCATCTGTGTGCTGATATTCTTCCTGTGATCACATGAACTGCGTATATTGATTTTGGTTCTTGGTGACCTCTTGGAGGCCAAAAAGAGAGAATTAATAATGCTCTGAGATAACTTATAATAAGCTTGAAGAGCTTGAACCACTTTAGAGCACTGTTAACTTCTTTGAGGTAGGCTAAGCAAATGGGACGATGGTGGCTGGCTTCAGCAGCTCACCTCCTGAATAACTCTCTCTCTAGGTTTCCCTGCAGGATATTTGGGTTTCCCAACTCGTATTTCATAGAGATGGTCTCATAGTTGCAAAAAAACTTTGCTCAGAAGTCAGATTTGTCACAGATCTAACGCTAAGAGTTGATTCTTTTTCTGTCTGTATGTTCTTGGTTAGTTACTACCTGTAGCAGTGATGCATTTAGTTCAGCATTCCTCACTTGGCTGTCACCGTAGGCCAGCTGACTGAGGCTTGGACAGAGCTGCTGGCTTTGCTCCTCAGTTCCTTGCACTGGCACGTACTCTGTGAGTTTCCGAACACAACTCCAGCAGTTTTCCAGCATCTCTTCCTTTGAATCACCACCAAATTGAACACGAAACATGCGGCCTTCATTCTGAAACCAAAGAGAAAAGAAAGGAATTGTGAATCCCCTCAGAATGATTTAATTCAATTCCTATTTGGTAAAGTTAGGAAGAAGGTGTGATACATGTTTTGTTCTCTGCACCAACTTTAAAGCACAGAAATAAGTGTTCCCTGCTCTGTCTTCATTATTCCCAGCAGCTAAACCAGACTATGATTCCCAGTTTGAAAATCAATTAAAACCAACCCAAACTGGTGAGTAAGACCATTTACCAACTAACTGAAGGTCTAACCAAGTGAGAAAACCTTGCCATGACAAGACTTTTTACATGTATAGCAGGGAAATGAAGTTCTTCCTGCTGCTGCAAGTAGTGTCCTATAAGGATATGCCAGCTCCGAAGAGTTATTTGTGACAACAAATGAAATGACATTAAAGTAAGTGGAATCTAAACTAAAAGTTCAGGGAATAGTGTATTCCAGTTTGGATTTATGTTACTGTCTGTGCCAAAACCGTACCAGCCTACCCAGGCTGCCTGTGTGTAGCCACACAGATAAATTCAGTTTAGCACTCTACCTGAATGCTGCTGTCCCTTGAAGAGACGCTAACCCAGTAGACTGGGAGCACAAACCACTCAAATGCATTACTTCAAATAGTGAAACAATACTGGAAAATAAAAATAAGAGGTAGTTCTGGCACCCCCCCCCCCCCACCCCCCCATTATAGCTTGTGATGCTGTACCATAAATTTTGGGTACATGAGGTTCAGGAAATGGCACTGAAAATGGGCGACTGAAGAGTCTGTCATGCATGTGCCTGTCCTACGCGCATTCACGTGATTGAAGACAGATATATATTGGATGCTTTGGTTAAGGAGTGAGTTAATGGGACTTTTGGTTTGATTTTGAGGTTTCAGATGTAAACCACAGGTAAAGTACTAGAAAAGAAGCCAGTTTTCCTTGGACTGACCTGGCTTATTCAAGTCTTCATCCTTCTGAGGTGTAAACATGAAAACATTTTTATAATGCCTACACATGCTGCTAGATGATATGAATACAAGCATACCGTATGAAGATAGGATGAGAAAGTTGGGGCTGTTCAGCCTGGAGAAGAGAAGGCTGCGTGGAGAGCTCAGAGCAGCCTTCCAGTATCTGAAGGGGGCCTATAGGGATGCTGGGGAGGGACTCTGCATTAGGGACTGTGGTGAGAGGACAAGGGGTAACGGGTTCAAACTTGAACAGGAGAAGTTTAGATTGGATATGAGGAAGAAATTCTTTACTGTAAGGGTGGTGAGGCCCTGGAATGGGTTGCCCAGGGAAGTTGTGAATGCTCCATCGCTGGTGGTGTTCAAGGTGGGGTTGGACATAGCCTTGTGTGGCATGGTTTAGTGGGAGGTGTCCCTGCCCATGGCAGGGGGGTTGGACCTAGATGATCTTAGGGTCCTTTCCAACCCTAACTATTCTAAGATCTTTCATGTTACAGGCTTCATCTTGCAGGTAAGCCAGCTCTTGATGACAGCCTTTAGGTTTCCATGCATGTTACTTTATGATGCTTGTATTGCATAAAGTGATTTTGGGGCCCTGTTAGCATAAAACGTTGTCTTAGTGCCTTTCAAAGGGAAAAAGGTCAAACTAACTGGAAGTGAAGCACTTGTTTTACCAGTGCGTGGTTACATTACTTCTAACTGAGATGTCAGCTGGGTCAGACTGATGTAACCAAGACCTGTGTGTGGGTGTGCCAAGTGGTGAATTCTCATTGAAATGACAGAGAACTTGCTTCTTCATTTGAATTCCTTCTGAAGACGTTCAGAGAACACTTGTTTTGGTTACCCCTGCAATCCCCAAATCACTTTTCAGTCTGAGGTGTTTGTGTTGCCCTTGCTACTCCACAAAGACTATTGAATACTTAAGATTGCAGTTTATAAGCACCAGTAGACTTCGTAAATTTAACATTTTTCCTTTTATGGAAAAAGAGGGAATGCTCAAATCCAGCTAAGATGATGTCAAGTTTTAGCATAAACAGAGTACTGGGCAGTAACACCTGAACCATACAAGGGCTAAAGTATTAAAGAACCTGGAGGTCCCTTAGATGCAGTAAGAGGTCACTAAAGATGGAGCTGTACAAAGGGCAGTGGCAGCCACACAAGGCAAGTGTAAGACACGAGGTGCACCTGTGTTTGGCTTTGGAATGTCATACTCGTGTGCTCTGCTGAATAAAACTTCCATTAGCACAGCTGATCTGTGACACAAATCTTCTCTACAGATCTTGTTCCTTCAAGTGTATCAACACTAAGCTTCTCCAAAGAGAGTTTATAAACTCCTTCTGCTAGTTAACAGTCCACAGTGCCCTATTAAAACCACATTTCTTAAGTAATCAGTAAGTTTCACTACCAGTGCAGTAGCAATGACTTACAAAAAGCAAGGGGTACAAGATAAATCAGGAATGACAGTCACATTTAGTTGCCCATGCTCCTTATTTGCTCTGTGCACTCAGATACAGGAACTGGTTTTTGGAAACCTTGTGTTCCTCTGCTTAAATCTGCTTTGATTCTTCCCTTGCTTAAGTTTAGCAGGGATAGGATGTAACCCCTTACACAGTATGGCTGCTTCCTGAAACATGTTGAAGATCAGCTCAGAAGTTACATGCACAGCTGTCACTTAAATCACTTCAGCTACAATTTAGGATACAAAGCAGAGGAACTGTATGCTAGGACCAGTGCAGTGCCACTAAATGCAATTTGTCATGAGAATTTATGGTAAGTAAACATTGAGATGCACAAAAATAAGACTCTTGATATCCCTCCTTTTTTGCACTGTCCCTCAGAGCTTTGTTTCAGCCTCACACTGATTGTGCTGTTCATTTCTCTTTATTTCTTGTGAGATGCAGCAGAATCCCTTAATGCTGTGCTGGGGAGCTGGTTCTTGTCACTGGAGAGGCAACTGATGATCCACTGACTGAGCAGAACTAATGACTGCAACTGCTCAATAGTCAACTTCAGTGATACTCCGCCTTTTATAAGCACCTGACAAAAATCAGAGGGCAAAGGTGGTTTGGGCTCAGGCAAGCACAACCCATGGATTTAAAATGGTTTCAGGTATTTATGAACTTCCTACAGGCACCATCAGATGAGGGTTATTCTGAAATGAGTCCCTCCTTACATTTAAACACTGTATGTTATGCCTCACATTGGCTTTTTTTTGCAGTTCACAAGGCATTCCCCTATCTGCAAACTGTATTTGGTTTGTAACATCCTAAAGGAATCCCTGTGCATCTTTAAAGAAGAAATCAGGTGAAAGATGAAAATACAACTCAAAGGAATTTTTACAGTTTTCAGCTATTCTGGGTATTGCTGTTCTCTGCCATTACAATAATGCAGCCTGTACCTGAGCTCCTGTCAGGGGAATGCCAGAACATCTGTGATAATGGAGCTATTTTTATGCCCTGATAGCTCTGGGAATGGGGAAAAGTTAAAACCAGTCTTAGCAACTACTGAACAAGGGGCTCAACATCTAGTTCCAGAATTCCTGTTTCTGCCTTAGAGATGAATTCTCTTGTCAAGAAGAGAGAATTAAGCTGGAGGCAGCTGTCTCTGCTGAAACAACAAAGCCTTTTAGAAACTATCATGGAAGAAGGGAGAACTCTTCTCATTTGAAATTGCTTCAGTGCTTAGTATGGATGAATATGAAACTTCTCAGAGTTCATCTAAGAGCCAAGAAAACTGGGATTTATAAGCAGGCTGGTAACAAGCAAGTGCCATTTAATTACTTAAAGGCTTTTCTTGAGATCTGAGGGGAAGACCAGAAACCCAGGTTCCTTCATGGCCCTGAAGCACCAGCCTGCCAGTACTGTGCCAGCATCAGGGGCCACAGAATGGTTGAATAACTGTTTGTTTAGGTACTTTGTTTGCAAAAGTGAAGTGTGACTCAGAACCATGTTAGCTAAGAGGGACTCTTCATCAGGGACTGTAACAACAGGACAAGGGGTGATGGGTTCAAACTGAAATAGGGGAGTTCAGGTTAGATACAAGGCACAAGTTCTTCCCTGTGAGGGTGCTGAGGCGCTGGCACAGGGTGCCCAGAGAAGCTGTGGCTGCCCCATCCCTGGCAGCGTTCAAGGCCAGGTTGGATGGGTCTTGGAGCAACCTGCTCTAGTGGAAGATGTCCCTGCCAATGGCAGGGGGTTGGAACTGGATGAGCTTTAAGGTCCTTTCCAACCCAAACCATTCTGTGATTCCATGATTAGAAATACTACACCCAACTGTGCTTACCTTGGCCTGTGCATGAAGGAGCAGGCAGTCTGCTTTCCTGACTATCTTTAGCCACTTGTGGGAATCAATCAGTGAGAAACCTTCCTGCAATAAAGCAGAACACAAACCGCTCACAGAGCAAACATGCACCACCTAGAAGTCCACAGTCGTTATGTGAGGGAATTTAACCCCTAATGAAGATGGGTCACCAGCATCTGTGCAGCTTCTGTATCTGTCAAACAATTACCAGTATGTCATTTTTAAACAAACAAGGGATCGAATCTGTAGCTCCAGTTCCAACATTGTCAATTATGTTCTAATTTTCATATATATTTGACATTTAAATTTGTGCATGTGATGAAAGTCTCCATGAAATGCACAATAAAACAGTCACAACCGAGCTTGAAATCCTTCCTCGTCCAGTGAAGTTGCCCGAGAGGGCAGCAGAGGGCAGGCAAACCTGGAGAATGGGTCCGCAGTCGGTTTAGTTGCAGCCCAGAGAGGCATTTCCTCCAGATGGCATTCAGGTAAACAAGAAGCAGCTTTGATCACTTGATGAAGATGTCTTTATACTCCAGTTGCAGTAACTGTCAGTCTCTCCCAACAAGATGGACTGCTCAGCACTCTGAAAATACCTTGGGAAGCTGAAAACATCAGATAAAAATGGCAAGGCAATGGACTGCGTCTCCCAAGGTACCTTCCACAGAGTGCCGCATGGTCATTAGTTAGCAAAGTTGCCGGGGGCGGGGGGGGGGGGGCTGGGGGGGAATCCAAATTTAAGGGCAGGAAGGAAATCATGTATTTGCTTTATCTGAACTTCTAATGTCTTCAGTGACCATGGCTTACTGCATAGGCTGTTTTTCCTACGTGTCCTGAGGGTCAAAAACTACAAGCCATGTCCACCCTGGACCGCCTGCACTGTAGTTTTGCAAGTTACTATATATCTACCACAGGTCCAGGCAGGGAAAGCATAAGCATTTGCCTTTCTATTTTGGTACAAGAAGTCACCTCAGGCACTGCTGGCACTGGCTTTATAATCTCATGGAGCAATCATGTGTAGATTTATAACTGAAATTCTACAGGGAATGTCTAGAAAGCATTGAAGATTGATGTTTTGCTAGAGAAGCAAAGCGGATCACAGACATGAGGCTGCTCAGACACCAGCTACAACAGACTCCAGAGTGGTAAGGCAGCAAGTTCTGAGGTTCATACGTCAATAAATTCAGACCAACAAGAAAGAAGAACACAACAAAACTGTCCCTTGTTACCTTGTGTGAAGCTGAGAGGATCTCCGCCAACATCCAGGAGCTGAGTGTGGGGTAGATCCTGGCAAGTGCATGGCAATACGTTGAGATTACAGTCCATTTCTGCCTTTTTAGAGGTAATGAATTTGCTCTAAATCTGCTCTGGATGTATGCACTGGCAAAGGAAATAGTAGTATCCCTCTGAACTGCTGCTCCACCAGGCTGACAAATACAGAGAACACAGCTGCTGTGGCACTGTTCTTGGGCAGGCAGCATCCAAAGCTGCTTTACATTCTGAGTTGCGCTTTGCTCAGCAGCATTGCCATGAGCAAAGACAGATGGCAGTGTAAGACTGATCAGGAATACAGACCAAAAGGCAGCCTAGAAGTGGGCAGGAACAGAAGACATCAAATGTTTCCAATATGAAGAGAGAAATGGCAGGGCTTTTCTAAGTGTGATCCATCATTAATGTTCACTGATGTAGATACTCATTCTCCAGGATCATACTTGTAAGAACCCTGTATTAAAGGAAAACAGTTTCCTACATCTCTGATAAAAAACTAAGTTTCTCAGAGGAAGGACCCCGAGAGGAATTAGGCTGAAGCAGGAAACAAACCAAGACCTTTCCCAAATCTTTTGGAAACAGGCAAGATGCAATCCCACCGTACATGAGGCAGGGAAGGCAATGCTGCTGCTCTAGACTGCCAGCCAGCTAGTCCAGCATTAACTAGGAGATACTTTTGTTCTGATTGTACATTTCAGCATTCCAAGAGCTGCTGGGTGCTGAGGCCTGTGGTTCTGCTGGAAGGTGCTGTGCGTTATTTATGAATACTGTTACTATTGTGTCATCTAGAAACCCTGTGGTGCTGAATGACACAGCAACCCAGGAGCAGAGCCTCCATTTCCTGCTACATTGCAAGGCCTTTAGGCAAACCCTACCTTAAGTAAGAATTAATACATATATATACACATATATATATACACATATATATACACATATATATACACATATATATATATATAAGAAATGTTAGTTGTTACCAGCTCAGCTCTGCTGCCTTCCATCAATCAGTTTGGATTCACTTATTTATAAGACTGTTTCCAAGTGAAACTGAACTATGTGTAAGCAACAGCTTAGGAAGAACTTTCTTTTTGCCACAAGTGCTATAGATTCTGTCCTTAAATTACAACCAGTATTAAAAAAGACAAAGCCCAGGTGCCACACACAAACACATACATTCATCAGCTTGGCTGCTACTTAATGGGCTCATGCAATGCAAATAGAATTTTGTTGTCAAGAGTTCCCAGTTCACAATGAATGTAATACATACAGTGTATAATCTCCTGGATTAAGGAGTCACCTGGGTATCCCACACAGTGGGAATATGAATGTGCAAGAAATTATGAGTTCAGCATGAGATCAAAGGAATTCTATTGCATGTATTAATAAATATCCCAGTGCACAGCTGACAGAGTGGTCTTCTCTGCTAACTGAAGCAAGACTGCAGAAGAGAAAAGCTGAAGGCCTCAGGCAAGAGCCTGTTTGCACCTTCTGCTTCCGGCTTAGCAGCACCATGGCACACAATTCCCCAGAAAACAAAGTGATCCTCTGCTTCCAAAGGCCGTGCTCTGTTTCCAGAGGCACCTGTGACACCTCCTTAATCCATTCACTTCTCAAGGTAAGTTCCCAAATAACAACTCTGGGAGCAAAACTAGCTTAGTACCCCTCACAGTGCCTCTGCAGGGCAAAAGAAGGGATTTGAGGAAAGCACTTCACTGGGGAAGGGTGGGATCTGAGCATCCACCTGCAACACTGCACAAAACAAGCAGGGATGACTGAAATGACCTGCTGCTTTCCCCAGACAGAGATGGGTCCTCAGTGGGATCTGTCCAGGTCCCACTGTCCCATCTGGAGCTCTGCACCATGAGCCTGCTCGCCGCACTGAGGTACAGTGAGAAATACTTTCAGAAACACTATTCACTGTCTAGGTTTAAAGTGTGATTTGTTAAGTTACAATGTTTTGGATCTCTAATAGCCTAGGTACTATTATTATTTAACATTTATATGGAATAACTTGTTCTTAGAAGTGACTAATTTGTCAGCAAAAGAACAGGAGTATTATTTCCAGGTATCTACACAGTGTGGTTAATACATCTGATAAACATCTGCAGCCGAACAGAAACACTGTAGTTGAGAAGACTGGCAAGAGACCATAAAAATAAGGATGTGAGAGCAGACAGTGTGAAAAAGCTTGTAAATTATCTTCAAGTATTATATGGAACACTAAAGAGAAGGCAAAACTGAGATGCTTTGAGAAAACTTAAGCAAAATTGGACAGTATGGTTACAAGTAAGTGTTTTGATGGTGACCTCTTCGATAGGGATTTAATTAGTAAGTTGTTATAATAAGAGCAACTGTGCCTGCTTGATAAGCGACACATAGGTTATAATTCAAATTCTTGTATCTATCTGAAAAATATTAATTTTTAACTCATTGCCTTCCCAACAGAGAATGAGAGTTAGCACTTTGCACTTTTAAAATGAAAACCTCCTTATTCTATAAAAAAATTGAAAATTCTTCCTTTCATTAAGGATTGTGGAACAAAAATGTAATTCCAGCTTAAAGTTAGAAGTTAATTCCTGATATAAAATATATATTTCCTTAGATCAATATCATACTTAAACTCTAAGGTAAATATGTGTCATGAATGGCTGTTGCTACTCTTTAGAAACTATTCTAATAGTTGGGTTCAGAAGAACTGGGGCAAGAGAAAATTAAAGACCAGGACCCTTTAAAGCTCTTTACTGCTGCCAATCACCGATCTACAGCATCCCAGACTGGCTGCGGTTGAAGGGACTTTCAGGCTCATCCAGTTCCAACCCCCTGCCACAGGCAGGGACACCTTTCACTAGAGCAGGCTGCTCCAAGCCCCATCAAACCTGGCCTTGAACACTGCCAGGGATGGGGCAGCCACAGCTTCTCTGGGCACCCTGTGCCAGTGCCTCACCACCCTCAAGGGGAAGCACTTCCTTATATCTAGTCTAAATCTACAACAGGAATGCGTCATTATATCAAACGCAAATGGGGAAGCTAAGGCAGAAAGATACTCAACTTGTCCAGAATAATCATGTCCACAGCACACACTGAAAGAAAGACATTAAGACTGAAATCTTTGAACTACAATTGTGGTACTGAATAAATCAAACTAAGATTCCTTCTCCTCTTTCACAGAGCCACCATAGGACCTTTAATAAAAAACCCAACCTTTCTCTTGCTTTTCAGTGTACAACCACTGAGCAGCATTAGCAATCTGCACACTTCCCTGGTCTTCTGTCATATGTCCTCTCTTATTCCACAGGGACCTTCCTCTACCCAAGGCACTGTTGTGAATATCAGCTCAGGAATTTGGTGCATGAGGTTTCAGGTAAGGCAAAGAGAGCACTGAAACATCACAATGTCTGCTGCGTGCCTGCCTAATTAATGAGTTAGAATCTCCTGTATCCAGAGCACTGTTATCTTATTAGAAGTCATGAGAGGACCAGGAGGGCATGAAGGACATTTAGTGTACACTTTAAAAGATCAGGTCACAAATCAATTACTCTATATTAATTTGATCCTATTAAATAAGTCCTCTTCACAATTGTAATGTGTTTAATTTGTAGGGTATGACGAATTCCAGCACCAGGATTAACGGCATCAAATAAACCACCAAATAGAATTCCCATGATGTACTGATTCAAAGGAGGGAAAAGAAATAAGAGTTGTGGTAAACAGAACATGATGTATCTTGAGAGTATTGCCACAAATCTACAGAGATGCTGTGGAGATATTCCTGTAAAATTCCATTATCAACAGTATGCAAGAATAAGATTTTTCTATCAGAAAATAGGCAGTGTGTCAGGCAACACTGCAGCAAAAACAGGCCCGAAAAATATGTTATGGAGTTTAATTCCAAATGAAGAACTTTGTTTAAAAAACACCCCAACAAGCAAATCACAACACCCTTTGATTTGCGTTACACATCAGGGATTTTTGTTGCATTTGCTCTCCATTTCATGTAGTTGGGCACACAAGCAGATTGTATTTTTAAAGGAAAACAATTGTTTCCTCATTAGGACAGTCTCAAGTATGCCTCTGGCAGCATCATGAAAGAACAACTGAAGTGATTTTGAACATGTTCCTGTTCCCCGGAAGTTTGTCCATTAAACTAAATAATGTGTTTTCTTTGAGCAGCTGATGGAAACACTGACCATGTCCACAGTTATTTGTTCTAGGAGCATGAAAGTACTTGAATGACCAGTTCTGGAGCATTCTCCAAACCTACGACACTTCACCATGTACCAGTGTACACAGCACAAGGTATTTTCAGTAACCTAGGTCCTTTAGAAGTGCTGAGTGCATACATTGTAGCCTTCTTTTGGGCAAGAAAACAGTTACTTCAGCTTCCATTAGTATAAAGACTGCTAGAAGGGAATTCAGTAAGTGCTCTATTATTTTATTGCTCATGAAAATAATTCTGTAGTCTTCTGTATGTGCTAAAAAGAAAAATCAGTTCTTAGGATATGTAACTATTTCTATTTTATAATATATTTATAGGATCATAGAAGAGTCATATTCTTACTTGACTCTAAAGAGCCGTCATTCCTTAAGGGAAGGTTTCTTAACATTCCTACTGTAAGAAAATAAAAATTACTAAGAATACATAAATGCATCTATAACAGAGAAAATATTTTGATATCAAGTCAGGAGCACTGGAATATTTTTCCTAAAATGGATCACATTAATCCAACCATCAGTGAAACAAAGTTTTCCATTTCCACACAACAGTTTCACCTCAGTTTTGTGCAAATGGAATTGTAGTGAATGTTGTACATAAATGAAAGACAGACATTTAAGAGGATTATTTACTAAGTAACTAACTTGCACAAAAGCTGTCTCCTCTTGTTATCACACTGACAGGAGAGTATGTTACAGGAAACAGTTTATCTATTTTAGTATTTCATAAATCATCACTTGACATGAAAAAGGTTTGATGAAAGAACCACTCAACAATGCAATAAAAGATGCTTTTATCAAAACAAAAAGGTAGTTGTTGGACCCATGCTCACTAGGAGAGCAAACCTTCAGAGCTACACTAGCATGTTAACTAAAAAGCTGATCAGCACCAGTCCAGGCAAGCGTAAGTTCAGTTAACATCACTGCTCACTGCAGAAGAATGAACAAAGAAAAGTTCTAAGCGAAATACAAAACTGCTGAAGTCTGGAAGTTCACAATTTCAGTATGTGACTGATTGGACTTTTTCTGGACTTCTTAAAAAGCATCTACTCATGACACTATCAGCACAATGCAGAGCTTCCTGGCAGCTGGAAAGGTTCATCTTGGCTTGTGTAAGATGCACATACCACTGAGGAAAAAATGCACTCTGGCTTTTATCTGCGTGAAGAAAACAGAACGTACCAACCAAGATAGTTTGCATTTACTGATGCGCTGATTTTACTACATTCCTTGCCAATTTTAAACCAGAAGAGATAAAAATCTATGTCATACTACAGTACTACCCAGTCTAAAAGCATCCAACTGATAGGTTTTCTTTGTTGGATGTTGGATAAAAACTTTCTTTTAAGAACTCTTGCTTAGGATAGTTGAGGTAGGAATTGTTGGGGTAGGGTGAGGGCTCCAGCCCTACCATTGCTGAAGCAGTAAAAAGACCTAATAAAATAGGAACATTCACCATGGAATGAATTCTTGAATTTAGTCAGCAGTTCACTTAATTCCAGGTTACTGTTAGAGGGGGAAAATATCCCTTCAATATTGATTCATGGAAATTTAACAAAAAAACAATATAGTTCAAATTGAGAAGGAAGTGGTGTCCCTGTGACACAGATCTTGTGCCTTACTGTGTTCCTATGCAGAGGTACAAGGTACAAAGTTAATTGTTATCCAGTTCCTTCAAAACTAGGAGCCTGTAGTACATTAAAAGATCTGAAAAGTGGGAATTAGGAGATAGATCAAAAGACTAGGTATCGACAACTTAAAGGATGCAATTACTACATAGCAAGAAACAGTTCTGAAGGAATTTTGATGGGAGGCAGCACATACATGGTGGAGAACACCTTGGCAATGAATAGGAGTAGCCTAGGCCAGCAAGTAGAAATTAGGATACACAGTAAACCCACAAGCTGAATCATTCCAACAATTGCAGCATTCTGTCAAACTTGATATTCCCTCTGGAGCAGAAACTTGTGCATTATGCTCTGTGACAAAATGTCCATTAGAACAGACCCCCAGTGAGAGGATTTGGTCTGTGACAGATTCCAAAGAACTATATGTACTTAGTCGTGCAAAGCCTGTTTAAATATTGTGACAGGTTTCTGACAACTGACAGATGGAGGCTAGAGGGAGATAAAAAGAAGTGGATTAACCATTTCTATGCTCTTATTATGCTTACAGCAATAACCACACAGCTCAATATTACAACTTTTTTTTTGTATACAGCATCTCAGTGGGGAGCTTGTAACATTTCACCAGTGGTCTGCACAGTTGTAGCTGCTTTGAGTCAATTGGAGCTGTTCTCAGCTGCTGGCCAACAACATCATGGCTGATGCTGGCTTTTCAGCACAGTCCCTGGGCATCACTGTCATGAAATGCGTGGTTAGGGCTGCTCAAAGAATAAACATCAAAGGTATTAGCCAAGAGCAGTTTTAATATGATTTATAATGGCATGACTTAATTCAATGGCAACATTCATGCTATTAGTTATTACATGGATGAAGTATGCAAAGGAAAAATCGAGGTAAAATCAAACTAAAAACAATCAATACAGGGACCAAGGAAGCAAAGGGTAAGGGAGACCCTCCATTGAATCATGAGGCTCAGAGTAGACCCCCTTGCTTTCAAAACTCCTGACTGAGCCTAGGTGCTGCTGGATCGATCTAGTCTTAGTCTCAGACTTGATCAATGGCTTACACCTGAAGGGTTACAGATGTATCAGTTCACCATGGAGGGAACTTTTACATGTTTTTCATTTAGTAGCAGTTTGAAGGTTTAAGGATCTTATAAAGTGAGTCAGTAGAATATACTATAGTTGCTGTAACAATCTATACACACATACAAACACATACATAAATACATATGAAAGTACCTGTAAATAATTTAGTGTGGGGGACTTCAGTCCAGGGAAGGAGTGTTTCAAGGCTGTCAGGGGTAACTGATTATCCCCTTCTCACTTCCCACCTTAGTCAGGGAACAGGAGTCCCTGATATAATCAGTGCCTCTTTCCTTAGCCATGCAAGAGTGCCCAGTATGGTCAAGGAACGCTTCCCCACCAAACTCATTACGCAAAGGCCAAGGCCTGATGGAAATTCCTGAGATTGTAGAGCAGCCCAGAGGATGGGGAGATGCACCACCAAAATCACCTTTCTGTTTGATGATACTGGCTGCTTTACCAAAGAGATTCCACAGACTGTTCTTCAAAGATACCTGTAGATTGGGATTATCCCAGGAAGAAGAATTTTATCACTGTCTATCAGACTTGAGTAGTGTTGGGAAAAGGGACACATTTCTGGGAAGGTATATGCTCAAGGAACAAGCTAAGCAGATGTGCTGGACCAAATCCCTTAGAAACAGGAAACCTGACATAGTTCTGAAGATGCCTGCCCAGGTTCAGAACTAGCAAAATGGATATTTGCTAGGTTTTTCTGTGAGTCAGGGATGCTTAAGAGGAACAGTGGGAGGACTGGAACTGCTTCAACCTCAGAGAAATACACAGGCATTGGGCATATTATACCAGTGCATTTCACATCAGTTTAGTTTTGTACACACAGAACACACGTACGGCATGCTCCCAATTACATGGACTTGAAGAAGTGCAACCAAAGGAGCTGCCAGTCAGGTTTTAAAATGCTTATGATACCAGTTTTGTGTAACTTTGATCATACCCGTAGTAAAGTGTTGTTGGTGTCGGCCTTAAGGTTCGTATAGAAGCACTGTTAAAATAAGTGTTTAAAAAAAAAGCAACAAAGAAAAGAAACAACTTTCTTTTTTGTTTTCTTTTAAACTCAGTATTCTATTTCAGTCACATTTACCAAGTACATCTGTTCCACCTCTGTTCTGCACTATTCTTAGCCTGTGATGGTTACTGCAATATATTAGTGTCTCTTAGAAGCTGAAACAGACCTGATAGATCTCAGAAATTCCTCATCTGGCATTTCAAGCAAGACAGCTGCCAGAAAGATTCACTAGCCACTAAACCTAAGAGCTGCAAGAAGTGCTTTTCTCAGCCAAGTCTTTATAAAAGGTTTTCTTGTACTTCCTGAACTCATCCCTTATGACAGTATGCTTTTATCTACCCATTGTCACTTGCCAGATTCAACCTTTGCCAGGTGCAGTCTTTGAAGGGCTAAAGTTTTCATTGGTGCCTTTTTTGCTCTTTAGTTATTAAAACTTACTTTCAGTTAGCTTGTTTGTGGTTATTTGAAGGACAAGTAATGTAAGTCTCCTAGTTACTAAACAGTTACAGCTGTGTGATGGGACTAGCTCCAGGAGAGGTGCATTCTGCACCAATAGGTTCCAAGCAGTATTTGGTAAGAAACAGCACCAAGTCTCATTTCAGTTGCATTTCTTTTAAATATTAGGATTTTCAATTACTTCCTTAACAGAACTGCTAAAATACTTTCCAGCTTCCATGTGTACCCTCATCCAAGAACATTCCAAGAACTTGCCCTCACTAAATATGTAAGCCAAATACCATGTCTTGTACGAGGAGCACCCAGACTGACAGCCCTCCATTGTCTCATCTATTATCTATTCAACGTTCTACACACAGGCCAAAACCAATTAAGTGTACCCTTGGTTCTCCCTGTACACTTACAAGATATTTCTGTAAGTTTGAGACATTTTTAAAAGGCACAGTAAAAGTTAATTTTTAAGCTAATATATATTTAAAGCTACAACATACTTTCTTATACATTCTGTATTTAAAAAAAAAAAAAAAGTCTTTGTTATCTTAATAGTGCCTTCCACCGGTTTGGACCAGCTTTCTAATATATTTATTAGCCAATTCCTACTTGTTATCATCACTCAGTATTGGTGATATGCAGTGAACATGCTTGATTCCACTTTCCAGCACAGGCTTTCTCTGTCATGAAGATCAAACCAACACCTTCTAGATGGAATGTTTTTTTTAAGCTCTTCGGTGTCATTATGAAACCTTTACAGTTTAGTCATGCTTAAGTAAGCACACAAAAATCAGTTGACACAACTCTGGAATTGTCACTGTTTTCATGGATGCAGTTCTATGTTAGATCATATTGCCCAACATAGAAAAAAACATACCCTTTGATAAATCAAATCATCCAGTAATTTCTGGCTCTGAGAAGCAATCAACCGAGGACAAATGCTGTCTTTAAGACCTAGACTGGCTTGTCATGTGGAACTTTTCGAATTCAAAGGATTTTGATGCTTCATTTGTAACATGTTACATGTATGTTTCTTCTACTGATTTCTCTTTTTTTTTTTTTTTTTTTTTTCAGCACCTTGTGGCTATAATGTAACTGCTCAGAATGGTACGGTTTATTCCCCAGGATTTCCAGATGAATACCCAAATTCCAAGGACTGTACTTGGTTAATTATTGTACCTCCGGGCCATGGGATTTACATCAACTTTACCTTACTCCAAACTGAACCTGTGAATGACTACATTGCAGTTTGGTATGCAATTTTTCAGGACAAACGTGATTTTTTTCTGATTTATCAGATATCACTGTCCCAAGCTCTGCTTTTGCTTAGTATTGCTTTTTAGGGTGTCATATGTGCTGAAGAACAGCATATAAAACAAGTTCTAGAATTATATGAAAAAAAAAAAAGAGTTATGTATCACTTTCTGAACTCTTTAAGAATATTATTCCGAAACTGCTTTGAAAGCCAACTCAAGTGGCGGACCATAGTAGTCGGGGACTCTAATCTGAAAGGCACAGAGGCACCCATCTGCCGGCCTGACCCAGGCTCAAGGGAGGTGTGTTGCCTACCAGGGGCTCGGATCAGGGATGTGGCTGAGAAGCTGCCTGCTCTAGTCGGTCCCACTGACTATTACCCACTCCTGGTAATACATGTGGGTGCTACTGATATAGATAGCAGTAGCCCGGAGACCATAAAGAAGGACTACAGAGCTCTGGGAGAGGTGGTTAGGGGCTCTGGAGCTCAGATTGTCTTTTCGTCAATTCTCCAGAATACAGGGCAGGACCTTGAAAAGGCTAGGAGGATTAGGCAGGTTAATAAATGGTTAGAAGGGTGGTGCTATAGTCAGGGGTTTGGGTACCTTGAACATGGGACTCAATATAGTAGGCCAGGTCTACTGGGGGCTGGTGGAGCTGGTCTGACAAAGAAGGGGAAGAGTGGATTTGGTAGGAGGCTTGCCAGACTGGTCAAGGCTGCTTTAAACTAGATGTGTTGGGGGAGGGGGGCATCATTCCATCCCAACACACCCAGTCGGTTACCAGCACCTACAGTAAACGTTCGGAGCAATGTAGAGATATTCCAGCTGCTCCAGCCAATGACCCGACTTCAATTGGATCTCAGCTCAAATGCCTCTACACAAATGCCCGTAGTATGGGGAACAAACAAGAGGAATTAGAGATGTGTGCACATCTACGGGGGTATGATATCATAGGCATCACAGAAACATGGTGGGATGGCTCCTACGACTGGTGTGTTGGAATGGAAGGTTACCGGCTCTTTAGGAAAGACAGGCCCGGCAGACGGGGAGGGGGAGTTGCTATTTATGTTAGGGATAGGCTAGAGAGTATGGAACTCTGTCTGGGGACAGGTGAGCAGTCGAAAGAGAGTTTGTGGGTCAGGGTTAAAGGGAGAACAGCGATGGGTGATATTATTGTGGGGATCTGTTACAGACCGTCTGACCAAGGGGACTTGCTGGACGAAGCGCTCCATAGGCAGATAGGAGCAGCCTCACGCTTGCAGGCCCTTGTTCTCATGGGAGACTTCAACCACCCTGATGTCTGTTGGAGGGATGGTAAGGCCCGGCACAAGCAATCCAGAAGGTTCCTCGATTGCGTGGAAGACAACTTCCTTCTGCAAGTAATAGAGGAGCCGACAAGGAGAGGTGCCATGCTTGACCTCGTCCTCACCAACAGGGAAGGGCTGGTTGGGAATGTGACGCTCCAGGGCAGCCTTGATTGCAGCGATCATGAGATGGTTGAGTTTGAGATCCTCAGGACAGTGAGAAGAGCGCGCAGCAAGCTCACTGCCCTGGACTTCAAGAGAGCAGACTTTGGCCTCTTCCAGAACCTGCTCAGTAAGGTTCCATGGGATACAGCCCTAGAGGGCAGGGGGGCCCAAGACTGTTGGTTGATATTCAAGGCTCACCTGCTGCAAGCTCAGGAGCGATGCATCCCAACTAGAAGGAAGTTCAGCAGGAGGGCCAGGAGACCTCCTTGGATGGATAAGGAGCTGCTGAGCAAAATTCAAAGGAAAAAAGAGGCTTATAAAAGGTGGAAGCAAGGTCAGGCGGCCTGGGAAGAATACAGGGATGTTGTCCGGGAAGCTAGGGACCAGGTTAGGAAAGCTAAGGCCCACTTAGAATTAAACTTGGCTAGGGATGTTAAGGATAACAGGAAGGGATTTCATAGGTACATTGCCAATAAAAGACAGGTTAGGGACACTGTGGGCCCTCTCCAGAAGCTATCGGGAGAACTGGCTACCCTGGATTTGGAGAAGGCTGAGGTTCTTAATGACTTCTTTGCCTCAGTCTTTACCGGCAAATGCTCTGACCACACCAACCAAGTCTTGGAAGGCAGACGCGGGGACGGTGAGGGTGGGGACCCTGGGCCCACTGTGGGGGAGGATCTTGTTCGGGACCACCTTAGGAACCTGAATGTATACAAGTCCATGGGACCGGACGAAATCCATCCATGGGTCCTGAAGGAGCTGGCAAATGAAGTTGCTAAGCCACTGTCCATCATATTTGAAAAATCATGGTAGTCAGGTGAAGTTCCCGATGACTGAAAAAAGGGAAATATAACCCCCATTTTTAAGAAGGGGAAAATGGATGAGCCAGGGAATTACAGACCAGTCAGTCTCACCTCTGTGCCTGGCAAAATCTTGGAGCGGATTCTCCTGGAAGGCATGCTAAGGTACATGAAAAACAACAAGGTGCTTGGTGACAGCCAGCATGGCTTCACTAAGGGGAAATCCTGCCTGACCAATCTGGTGACCTTCTATGAAGGGGCTACGGAACTGATGGACAGGGGCAGAGCAGTTGATGTCATCTACCTGGACTTGTGTAAAGCCTTTGACACTGTCTCACATGACATCCTTCTCTCTAAGTTGGAGAGACATCAATTTGATAGGTGGACCACTCGGTGGATAAAGAACTGGCTGGATGGCCGCACGCAAAGAGTAGTGCTCAGTGGCTCAGTGTCCAGCTGGAGACCAGTAATGAGTGGTGTCCCCCAGGGATTGGTGTTGGGACCGGTCTTGTTCAACATCTTTGTGGGTGACATGGACAGTGGGATTGAGTGCGCCCACAGCAAGTTTGCCGATGACACCAAGCTGTGTGGTTCAGTTGATAAGTTGGAGGGAAGGAATGCCATCCAGAGGGACCTTGACACGCTTGTGAGGTGGGCTGATGCCAACCTAATGAAGTTTAACCATGCTAAGTGCAAAGTCCTCCACCTGGGTCGGAGCAATGCCAGACACAGCTACAGATTGGGCGGGGAGGAGATTCAGAGCAGCCCTGCTGAGAAGGACTTGGGGGTGTGGGTTGATGAAAAAATGAACACGAGCCAGCAGTGTGCGCTTGCAGCCCAGAAAGCCAACCGTATCCTGGGCTGCATCAAAAGGAGCGTGACCAGCAGGTGGAGGGAGGTGCTCCTGCCCCTTTACTCTGCTCTCATGAGACCTCACTTGGAGTATTGTGTGCAGTTCTGGTGTCCTCAACATAAAAAGGACATGGAACTGTTAGAACAAGTGCAGAGGAGGCCACGAGGATGATCAGGGGACTGGAGCACCTCCTGTATGAAGATAGGCTGAGAAAATTGGGGCTGTTCAGCCTGCAGAAGAGAAGGCTGCGTGGAGACCTCATAGCAGCCTTCCAATACCTGAAGGGGGCCTATAGGGATGCTGGGGAGGGACTCTTCATTAGGGACTGTGGTGAGAGGACAAGGGGTAATGGGTTTAAACTTAAACAGGGGAGGTTTAGATTGGATCTGAGGAAGAAATTCTTTACTGTGAGGGTGGTGAGGCACTGGAATGGGTTGCCCAGGGAGGTTGTGGATGCTTCATCCCTGGCAGCGTTCAAGGTGGGGTTGGACATAGCCTTGGATGGCATGGTTTAGTGGGAGGTGTCCCTGCCCATGGCAGGGGGGGTGGAACTCGATGATCTTGAGGTCCTTTCCAACCCTTACTATTCTATGATTCTATGATCAACCCCAAAATACTAAACCAAACCCACTGGCAAGAAATTATCTGGATCACATAGCAAATCTCATAGGAAATTTCAGTTATCTTTTTAATCTGTTTCTTAACAGTGTATTTTCTCTGTTTTCTTAGGCAGAATCATGAAAAGAACCCGTATCTTTCAACATCAGCAGCACTTAGCATTACATCTTAATGTAGATTTTTTAGAGCCCCAGAAGAAGCCCTGCTCCTCAGTATGAAACAATGCATTTGGTATGATTCTGATAAACACGGAGAGAAAGCAGCTAAGCAGCCCAGGAGAATTACCATGAGCAAAATAGAACTGGCACTTTCTTTTCAGTGGGAGAGAACATGAGGCTGAGAAGGGAAATTAAGTTAATGCTGATGCTTCCATGAAAGGAGAAATGGGTTTTATAAATGAGAAACTCACCAGTACTGTTCGCCCTTGGGAAATAAAGAAATGGCCAGATACAACCACGGTAAGGATAAGATGGCCTGATTCTTCATTTGATTCAAAAACCTTTAAAAAGAGAGACAAATCAAAACTCCAGCCTGGTCAGCACAGTCTCCTTTTCCCATTTCTAGTGCAAAATGAAAGGTTTCAAAGGTTATAATTTACCTCTCACCAATGCACCTTGTGCCACAGATTAGAGACACATTTAAGATATTTTTAACAATTCCATATACAGATTTAACTATTTTAAACAACCACCCAGGTTCTTCCAACTTGATCTCTAGTTTTTAATACCACAAATCACTGCTGAAGGAAGGAATAAAAAACAGTGAGACACTATCATATCATTGATGTGTTCACACGTATAATTAATGAAGTAAAATATCTCCGATGCCTGCATTAGCTCTGGACTTGCAAAAGTATACCTCACTTATTACAGCTTGTCACACAGCGGCCTGCTAGACCCCACCGAGTCGCTGCCACGGCGAGCAGCCATCCTCCCCCGCGCCGCCAGTCACCTTCCAAGAGGCGGCGTTTTGCCCTTCGTAGTTGTGATCCGTCAGGGGCAGGAAGCGGCCGTAGCGCTTCAAGGGCCACGTTGTGGCGCTGCCGAGGAGGGAGGTGTCACCCGGCGCTGAGCCCTGCCCCGGCTCGGAGCCGCGGCCGCCGCCCGCCACCGCCATCCCCGCCCTGAGGGGAGGTGGCGCTCCACAGCCGGCGGCCCCGCGCTAGCAAGGCGGGTTTGAGCGGGAAGCAGGAGCCAACGGGAGGGAAGAGGGAGCGCGTGGAGGGGACTTGTTTACCAATCAGCGGGAGCCAGGGAAACAAGAGCCAATGAGGCAGCGCGCTCGGGATGACGCTGCGCGTTTTCTCAGCGATCGGCGGGTGCAAGCTGAGGTAGTGTTGCTCCGCTCTCCTGAGCAGTGGTGGGGGCTGTGCCGGGTGGTGTCGTCTTGTCTCGTTCCTCTCCTTTCGAGGGTATTCCTTCTCCAAGGGGAGCGTGGTTACTGCGTCCTCCTCCCCGCAGCCTCTGGGTGTACCGGTATGGTGGGGCTGAGGAAGAAAGGAGCATGGACCCCATGGCACGTGTGGCTGCCATTTTATGTGTTGTGAGAACCTGCCTGTGGAAGCGAGTCCTGATGGCAGCGTGCATCCTTCTTCAGCTGAAACGTGTGCAAGTCCCTGGAGAAAAGCTGTCACAAGTTCAAAATTGCCTTTTCACTTCTTCAAGGTTGGACTTGATGATATTAAAGATATTTTACAATCTAGCTAGTTCTGTGATTCTTGATGTAAGGTGCTGTTCTTCATAGAACTTACAGTAGTGCTTTTGTGGTACCTGGAGTGGAATCTGTCGAAAAGGAGCTCTCTTTTCAATGTGTATTGTATGTTGTTAGCCCAGGTTTGTACAGCTGGATTAATAAATCACAGTTATGCTTCTCTCCCTTCGTAATTTGCTTCCTTTCTGCTATTAGGTTGTTCCTAGAATTGGTTGTACTGCACTTTCTCAAAAAAAAAAATAGTGAAATGACATGCCTGGGCTGCACTTATGTATTCCATTTATAGTACATATCTTGACCCATTAACAGTAAAAAAACCTGTGCATTAATGAGTCAAGGTCATTGAGGGGTCATGGAAGAGGCAGTTCCCATTCAGGAGGAGGTGCATGGGAGCCGACTGACCTGGACAGATTTAGGGATGCAAGGCACCAGTAGCTGCCTTTAAACCATCTGCATGCTTGAGGGTATATGCCTGTAGCTTTGATCCTGATTCTGAGCATTGCCTACTACCAGCACCTCATACCTGAGCATAGTGAAGTTTGGCTAAGTATTCGTGCTCCATAAATGAAGCAGAACAAAGGAGTTCGTGCTGTTTTTTGACTTTCTGTTACCTTTATGGTTTGTATTTACAGTGCCGGCTGGGCTGATAGAAAAAAGATTGTGATTTGGAGAACTCTCCAGGAACTTGCCAACAGAGTTTCAAGTTGACAAGCAGGTGTTCTTTACTGCGGAGCTGGGAGACACGGGGGATCACACCTCCAAGTGTGTCTCTCAAAAGCATCAACCAGGCTTATATTGTCATTATTATATGCCTTATATTGGTTATATTGTCGTTAAACATACATTTTCCTTTGATTACTTACATCATACTTTTAGAGAATGCCTCCTGTATGCACACAAAAATGTGGTAGTGGGCTTTCGAACCCCTGCTGGTTATTTCTTCATCACTTTGTTTTAGGATCGTTATCACATCAGTAACCACCAGGTGGTTCTGACAAAGCTTATCTTAGTAATTTCCTTTTCCTATAGTTGCTTACAAAGCCTAACATTCTTGAGGTTACTTACTTACAACCCTATTCTTCAATCAATCAATCCCATTCTTCAAACCACCCTGTTCTTCAGTCAACACCATTCTTCAATTAAAATGGAATGGAATAACTACTGTCTCATCTGAAAGAAAATCTTCAAGTATAAGGTTAACCTGTTACTTAAACTGCAATGGTTTCACCTGTTAGAAAATATTAGATTGATGTTTGTGTTACGTAGCCATTATGTTTTTCATCTGATGTTACACCCCTAGAGCCAGATTACCATCTGAGGAACTATTTCCATGATAAACAGTTTTGTACTGTTGATCTGAACACTTTGCAGATAGGCAAACACAGGCAGAAAGGCATTAAGTGATTTGACAAGGTCATTCAGAAGAATCAGTAGAAAACAGGGAATACATTGTGGGCCTGCCAGCTGCCAGTTGCCTTCTGTAATCATTGCTTCCCCTGGAGGATTTCTTAGACTGTGCTTGTCAAACATTCAAAATTGGTCTGTAGATGTGGGACTTTATTGGAAACTACTGAAGAAGCTAAATATTATTGTTAGAGAAAGATAGTTTGAGTACATATATACTGAATATGTATAGCACGTTATATATAAGTACATAGGCTGAGTCTGTTTCTCACTAGTTCAGCTAAGGTTCTGTGGAAAATTGTTTGTTTGTGGCATCTTCAAGTGTTTAGCTTCCAAGAGTGATTTCTGGCAGATGTGCTAAAGGCTTCAGCAGGAGGAAAGCAGAAGCTCGATCTTTTACCAAAGCAAAAATTTCCAGCTGTGGTTTTGAAAGAGGCAGAGGTAAACCAAGAGCAGCAGATACTCCCATAAAATCCTTTAGTAATAACGTATTATTGCATTGGCGCATGAAAAGGTGGGGGGACACAAAGCCAGGCAGTGTGTAAAAGGCTGTATGAATTCTTCACACCTTTGTTGGGGCATTTCATTAGTGTATACTCAGTTTATTTAGACCTGAAGCTCAGCCAGTGCAACTGCACCATGATGGGGCAGTATCTCATGCTGCTCTTATCTAGGTTTACCAATCATAACCATGTTTACTTTGGATTCTGAACCTTAAACATGATTCTAGCAGCCTGTAATTTTTCTGATCATAGCTTTTTGCTTAACTGGGGTCTGCTAGTTTGCTTTTAGTTTTTGGACAGTTATGTTTTTATGTGTGTATAAAGTAAGGTTTGAAGTGGGAGAAATGAGCATTGCATTAAAATGGGTACACAAGGTCTTCAGATTGTGATTTCTTTGAGGAATTGCAAGATTAGCCAGTGTTCAGAGAGTAGATATGTAGGAAGATGGTTAAAATTCTCTTTGTAAAAGGCCACAGAGGTTGCCAATTTTGTAAAATTACAGGTTAGAATGTAGGAGGAGGAGACTGGTAGGTGATCCTGCCATGTGAAATTGCATTTCATCAGAGATGAGGTAGCAAACCCCATGTATGTGCTGAGGGTTCATCATTGTGGTGTACTTCAGATTTGCTTGAGACTTCACAGGCTGCAGTGGTAAAAAGTACTTCTCTCACTGCACAAGTACCCAACCCTGTTAATAACTTAGAGAAACTGCTAGAAGCAGAGGTCTGTGCAGGGAGAGAAATCCATTTTTTTTCTGTGCAATATGGATTTGATGCTGTGATAATAATTGTTATACGTATAATAGTTGATTATGGATGAGGTGTTTTGCTGAGCCACCTGAATGAATGTTTTTTAATAATAGAAGTGGTGATAACAGCAATAATAAAATCACATTACCAGAACTTTATTGTCAAGTGCGAGTGTAGATTTGCAGTAAGTGCAAAGGATGGACTGGAGTAACTAGTACAAATGGGACAAATAATATATTAAAAAAATAGAGGCTACCAGGTGCATGAAATGGATAAAACGAGCAACAAAAGGTACATTTCAGAAATTCTGGAGGTTTCCCTCTGGTACTGGCAATTTACCATCTTGCTTCTACCCAGCTTTGTTAAAGAGAGAAATAGGGTTACTCACAGTGGCAGGAATAATAGGCTAGTGAAATTGTTCTGTTCAGAATACTTGATTTATTGCTTTTTTATAATAAATGGAGTTACCTTCTGCTTTGGCTGCTTTATTAGTAGTTGTGAGGCTTCCTCAGTAACTGACAGGTTCATTCCATTAATCAACATCTCACATAGTTAGTTATACCTCTTTTCAGCTGAATGGGATCTGGCAGTCAGGAGTCTCACTGCCCAGATCTCTCAGTGCTGATGAAATTACAGCATCTCAGTGTTTGATTATGGCATAGCAGTTCTGTACCCATCACTAAAATATCTTCATCCAGTTCTGTCAGCGCATGTCAGCATTGAGGGAGATGAGTTTTCTTATGCAGTAATTTGAAGCAAGGACGATGTGGTGTTCTGGGTTGCGATGAAGGCCTGTGCTGTCCTGAGGAGTGTCAGGCATTGCACACCTATGAGACCTCCTTCCACAGCTGTTGTGAACTGCAATCACTGAATTTAGTTATCGGTTTTATCCTGTTTCACTTTTTTCTTTGCCAAAATCAACCCCTTGCAGGGAGCTTTCCATTTTCAAGTGACTACCAGAAACCAAATCAGTGAATTTCTGACTGAACGCACTGAAAGTATTGTTGTAAGGTACAAGTGAAGTCTGATGCCTTGTGTCAGGCATCAGGCTCAAATTGTAATTTGCAGTTATACTTCATAGTCTCTTTTTTTTCTCTTCAGTGCCCATATGAAGATTAAGATTGGACTGATCACCTTAAGCACCACAGGAACTCAAGGGTCCTCCCAGTTCTACATCTTCTAGAACATTAAGGAGCTGATCCTTCTCATTTTTGAAAGTGAAAGCACTTTATCCTATTATTCGTATATTGTTTCTGTTTATCTAATTGTGCCATTCTGGACTTGTCAAGTGTTGTGTGTACCTAAATGACTTATTCGTCTTATTCCCTACATTATATTATTTCATAGAATTTCATACATTTGTGAAGATGCTTGAGATTGGCAAGGAAGCAGTGGAAGCTCATAGAGCAGTGTATGTGGATGTGAACAATTTATTATGTGACAAAAAAAGGAGCCAGTGTAGGTCTGTGGTTTGTGTATCTTAATTGCCCTTGCCGTGGGATTTGCTGGAGTGTTCCAAATTGAATCAGAAGCTTTAAATACGTAGGTGGATATAGATGTTAAAGAAGTCTATCTATAAGAGGGCTGGTGTGCAACAAGTGGAAGAGCCCTGTGCCAGATCCTTTGTCAACAGCCAGTGTTGGCAGAAAGAGCTTGTCCGCGGTCAGCAGGGGCAAAGACACCACTAAATCTGCATGAAGACCCCTGACTTTACAATGACTTTGGCCTCGTCATGTGTTTAGAGACTGTGTTCCATAAAAGGCTTTAGCCTTAAACTTTTCTTAGGGAAGGTCACATTTATTCAAAGCATAATTTACTTGCATTCCCTTTATCTCCTTTTGAGTTTTCTAACTTCAGCACTCATGCCACAGATAAAGGAGCTTCTGCTTCACAGATTTTCCATTTACGTAAAAAAACACCACCCACAAACCCCCTTCACTGTCAGTGCATTCATTCTGCTGAGTGCATTTCATTTGCCATGACCTTGAAAACAGGAGGACATTTATTAATTAATTCAAATTTACAGCTGGGTGGAGGGGAGGACTGCAGATTGGAGATAAGCAATTTATGGTATGCCCCTTATTTGATGAGGGTCATAGAAGGAGAAATAGTCCTCGCCAGTGCCAATATTTCCCATCCCAATCAAGTGTGGTTTTCATTTAACCACTGGTTAAACACTGAACTTAGCAGGATGAGAAGGGTCTGGACCTGAAGTAATTACTGTAAGATGAACTCCTGACAGTCTTGGATATGGGCAGGAGCTGCAATTATCTCTGCTTTTTTAAAGTCTTGCACTGATTACCTCTGGAACTTTCCTAACATAAGCCTGTATATTCTGCTGTAAACACAGCAATAATGGAAGGACTTTGGACTTGGATACAACTCTACCAAAGTTTGTTTCTACCCAGACATATACCAGAACATTTAGAGATTTTGTAAAGAAAGAATCATAGAATCATAGAATAGTTAGGGTTGGAAAGGACCTTAAGATCATCTAGTTCCAGCCCCCCTGCCATGGGCAGGGACACCTCACACTAAACCATGTCACTCAAGGCTCTGTCCAACCTGGCCTTGGACACCGCCAGCGATGGAGCATTCACAACTCCCCTGGGCAACCCATTCCAGTTCCTCATCACCCTTACAGTAGAATCACAGAACAGTTAGGGTTGGAAAGGACCTTAAGATCATCTAGCTCCAACCCCCCTGCCATGGGTAGGGACACCTCCCAGTAAACCACGCCATCCAAGGCTATGTCCAACCTGGCCTTGAACACCACCAGGGATGGAGCATTCACAGCTTCCTTGGGCAACCCACTCCAGCACCTCACCATCCTTACAGCAAAGAATTTCCTGTTTGGTTGGTTTTGTTTGTTTGATTTTCCCTCGCCCTCATTTAACTGATTTTAGCAGTACTTGCAGTGAGCTTGTAGGGGAAAATACGTCTTTGATTCTTTCTTTAAGTCTCAGCCCCAAAGCTTATGTCAGGGGGAGTTACGTGTGTGTAGAAAAAGAAGAAAATATGTCTTGAACTTGTATGTGTTCTCAGAAAAGGATATTCTCACCACCCACCTTAATTCTGAATTCTTTTTCTAGTCTACTGGATTATCATGTAGGACTCAGTGAAGCGGGTAAAGAGGGGACTCTAAATAGTGTAATATATCTGTGCCTCTTTTTCCGTGCCTGAATGGAGATTATTTCAGTTGGAACAACCCACGTTAGAACCACTTAGAGCTGAATGATAGATAGGTTCAGGTCTCAAAGCATCCTGTTCCAAATACGCAGCCATTTAAAGTAGAGCAAAGTCTTTTCTAGCTGTTAATGTCATGAGATTTTGACATTCAACTGAATAGTTGCTATGCTTTCTAATAAAAATTATACTATGTGGTACTCTTCAACCCGCCTTGCCACATTCAGGTATCCTTCTGACATTTAACCTGGAGTATGCACCGCACAAGAAGCCTCTGGTTCTCTGAATCCCACACTGTTTAAGAAGCAAGCAGCAGAATGGTAATTTAATTTACTTGCTTAATCTGCATTATGTTTTATATTAATATGAATAACATTATAGGAGCAGGGATGTGCTTATATAACAGAATATTCACCTTCAGTTAAAGATTAATGTAGTTACTCGTAGTTACCATATATAAAATGGAGGTCTTCCTCTCCTGCAGCAGGGTGCAAGTAACTTCCAGGAGAGGTAGTTAAAAATTCTATGCCAGGAGTCTCTGAGCCAGGGAATGGGCTATCAAGCATTTGCAGTGTAGTATTAGATACTGGAGGCATTCCCATCTTGGTAAAGAAGACAATCAGTATGTGTACAAGAATATTAATTAGAATTGTGTGGTTGCACAGGAAATCTTTGTTTGCTCCAGTATCCTAAAACAATATTTAATGACCTCTTCTTTCTCCAGACCTCAAAGACTTCTGCTTTGGTATTGGATGGCATGTACTACAGTGTAGGAATTCTGCTGTACTCTAATGTACACTGTTGTTTTCTTGTTACTTCAAATACATGTGATTCATCAGTTTTTCCTTTCAGTCAGGTTCCCTTTAGCCTGTATTGGTGAAATCTCACTGGCAATAGTAGTGTGAAACAGCATTACAGTTCCTGCATTCGACTGACTCAGAGGCATTCAACATAAGGGAATATTCTATGAGGTTATCTTTTCTGAATCATTATCAGACACGTGATATCTCCCTGTTCCTGAGTGCCATCTTCCTTTATATCATAATAAATTAATCAATCTCTCATGCTCCCATATGATACAGGTGGCCAAACATAACTCTCCACCATTGTCCCTGATTTTATTGGGAACATTTTCCAAATAAGCAAGAACTATTAAGTTTTGGATGTTTCAAGATATAGTTTTATAATAACCCATTTTCATCTCAGCCTGCCATGGTACCTCTTGGACAAGAACAGGTTTTGATTTCCCATGGTTTTATAGAGGCAAGCATAGTACACCATTTTGTACATTGAGAATGTCTTCTGTCCACTCCAAGTTACATTTTTGTTAATTTTAATACAGTAGGCAGCAGCTTAGTTCTGTCTGATTTAGTTCCTGCATGAAAATTGAGAGACCTGTTGTCATTCTTTGCAGAACCCATGTATGTTTCCAGTCATTCAGCAAGTTCACAGCAGAACAGTTTTGCCAGCTTCAGCTGATTTCTTCTTGATATTGTTTGACAGAAGGTAAGAACCAGAGCCTCTCATTCTTATTTGTTGTTGTTACACAATACCTCAATAGATGGGGCTGCAAATAAACACAGTCTTAGTCGTTATTCTCAGAAAAAAAAAATTGTGATAGATGGAGTGCCATTTGTGATAGAAGATATTTTGTTTTCCTATCTTAGCATTCCAGAGATAAGGTATTTTCTAACATGTAACAACAACCTGATGTCAGTGGAAAACTCAAATGTCATTTTACATAAGCTCTCACATAAATCAAGAAAAAAATATAATTTTCAAGATACCCCAACAGAAGCGAGGCTTAGGGTCACAATGGAAGGTTGGAGATCATTCTCAAGCTGCTTCTTCCCCTCACATGCTGCAAAGCAAGGGGTTTGGGGTTTTGTTTTGTTTAGCTTTAAACAACATTTTCATGGCTCTACTACATTCATTATAAAGGTAGATGTTAAAATGTCTTAATTCCAACAGTGTTAATGCCAGTTGGTTTGTATCTGTGCTTTAAGAGGCTGACAGGATATTTAACTCAAAGGGTAAAGGACTGGAAGGAATTGGTTTTATATTGTGCTTATGTTTCCAGTGCCTCAGAATCTGCTTCATGTTCTGTGTAATGTGACTCTCTGAAAGCAACTGCTTTAGGGGATCCGAAAGTAACCTTAACTTTCTGCCACTCTGGCATTTCTTGCCCAAAAAGATGATTATTTGCACGTATCCTTCATGTATTTCTTCATGCTCCCTGGGTGGTCAGACAGACTTGTTAGAAGTAAGGTATCACAAAAGCTACAGAGTTACATGACCTTCAAAGCAGAATGAAGCTTGCTGGCATGATGGTGAGCTTTGCCTATTTGTCTTGATAGTTTCAGGCTCGAAAGTTGTTTTTACGATTTGAGCTCCTGGCCATGAAAGTCCAGGCTAGCTGTGTGAAGGATAGTGTCATGCTGTAGAGAAGGTACTGGGCCAGATGAGCATGCTGTCGTCTCCACTTGTAGATGTCACACTAGTGGAGTAAAAACCATTATATCAGAGGCTCAGTACTTAAAATGACAACACAGAAGCTATCAGAGAATACTTGGCGATTTTAAAGACATTATTGGACAGTGCACAGCAGCGAATACTCAACTTTGCTTTTTGGTGTAAGTGCAGGCTCATGCTTGCAAGTAGAGCTAAGCACTTTGAGAGGAAATGATCCTTCAAATCTGTCTAGGCTTTTAATTTCCATCCAAAACATCATAGCAGGGTGATGCAGTCTGTAGCTTTTCTTCTCCATCGGGTGTAAGTTTTGTAAGACTGTTGTTTCTTAATGTTTTGAAAAGCAGAGTAGGCTGTAAATGCAGAACACATGCCTGACTGTACAGCAGTGCACAAGTCATCTGTGGACCTCTTTGCCATAGGGTGTTGTGGATGCCAAAAGTTTACGTGGGTCTGAAAAGCAATTAGACAAATGGAAGAGGAAAAAATACCTGTGATGGGCTGTTAAACATGGAGATAGACTTTACAACCAACATGTCCTTGAGCCTGCTAGAAGCCTTGAGAGTATACTGGGGAAATATTATAGGATTTTCCTGTTCTCATAGTGGATCTCTGGGGAAAAGTAGTATTTGCTTTTCTCGTTATTCCCTCCCTTTAAGAATAGTCAGAGGCCTTTCCCTAGGAAAGTAAGAACCTTCTTTCTCCCTCCTTCCCTCCAAAAAGCAGGGAGAGAGAAGTACAGGAAGCAGAGATCTGGAAGGACAAAACCAAATGAATTAAGAGTGATGAGGGTTAAGGAGTGAAAAATAAAGGGACAAGAAAACAATGAGGGGACACTGAGGAAAACACTCCTGGGAATGCCCACTGCTCCCTCAAGGTATCCAGCAAGATGGTGGATTCTGAGAAGGGTTTCATGTCACTTCCTGGTGTAACAGTGCAAGTTTGGCTAAGGTCAAGAGGATGACAGGGCAGTCTTGCAACTTTGTACAACTTTACATGGGATGAATGTAAATAAAAATGTGAGCATAAAAATGGAGCAGAAAGAGTGCAGCCTCGAACATGAATGTACACAGGTGGTGTCACTCTTTCTTTGTCAAAGGAAACGTGATTTGGAAGACACTGCAAACTGTATCATGAACATACCTACTGGCTGCTGCTGGAGCCTGGAGTCTAGTGAAACAAATCTTTAGCCTGCATACCTATGACTGTTCTCCTACTGTTTGATCCTTTTCTTAGTTGAAAATCATGCTTTTCTAGTTGCTTCTTTGAATAATAGAAACCATACAGAAGAATATGCTATATTAGCCATGAAGGAAATGATTTCAGATCCAAAATCCAGGCACCAGTCTATATCAGTACTACAAGTTGGGGGGGGGAGTGGGATAAATAAATAAAAAAAATCTGTTTCATTCATCCTGTTAAGAGATAAACAAAAGCCCTTTATTCATTCTCTGAAAACATCCAGGCAACCCAAATGAGAAGAAACTCTCAGCGTATCATATACATCAGCTGGAGACTAGGGTTTTGTGACTTTTGCGCACAACCAACCATATGACTCATTCCACCAGCGTGCTTACATTCATCCTCTGTCTCTTACCAGCTTTAATAATAAGCCTTAAAAAAAGCAAAGAACACATGTCCTGAAACAGCTTACTTAATTGCTAAATGACTTTTTCTAGATTTGCCTAGTCACTTCAGCCCAGGCCCCACTCATCTGTATTTAATATATACCATGAAGTGCCACTCAGTTTCCCAATACTGAACTCTGAACTTGGCTCATCTCACGCAATTTTTTTACAGAGTTGTTATTTGCATGAAGAAGGATTTTCAAATCATTCCCTGTTGTCAGAATGCAGCCAGACAAACTGGGTAAATCCTCAGCTACATGAAATATGCCAGGAGACAACCACTGGAATCACACTGTCATACGCTTTCAATGCAGATTTTTATCTTGTCTTAAAATGGTTGGAAGTTTGGTGAGAATAACCTTCAGAATCAGAGGCCAGTGAGTGGTGCCAGGCTATGGGGAGACACTGCTTGCAGTTTTCAGCATGGGTGGGGAAAAAGTATACAAGAGGTGGCAGTTTTCTATAGATCAGAAGAGATTCTTTTGCAGATCTGACCATTTTATACGGCTTATCACACTGGTGTCACTAGCTAATGTCATAGTTGCACATTGAGCACCAGCAGTGGTTTAGGTTACCATCCCCCCGGCTTATACCTGTGAGCCAAAGAAGAAATTGGGTGAGAAGTGCATGCAACAGTCAACTTCGACCTGATTCACAATGCAGGGTGTCTTTGCCTGTAGTATGGGATATAAATGTAACTCTGTATTGCTGTAATAGGAAACATAAGATTAACAGCAACTTCTATTCATAGTGGTAACTGAGCAGCCTCATATCCAAGCTCATGGACTTAAATTGTCATGAATTTTCTCCCATTAAAGCACATAGAAAACAATCTTTTCATAATATATTTGATTAGTTTTTAGAAGTTCTGTCATCAGCTCTAAATGTGTAAATGAATAATATTTTCTCCCTAAAAATCTCTCTGGAAAAAAAACACTAATCAAGGATTGAGAAGTGAGAGTTAAGGGTTCATCCAATTATGATGAACTATATAATTTGAAATGCCTTAGAATAATGCATTTGCTTATTCCATGAGCACTGTGGGATACTTTATAAAGCAACGAAGAGATGCAAAGACTCAGCCTTGCTGTATGTTCATATGGAAAAGGCACAAGCAAGCAACTGCTCTCTTAATCCGTAAAGGCTGTCTTGCTGGCATTTTGTAGATGCCAGTGCTGATTTTTAGCATCAGCAGTAGTTCATGAGCCACTTCATTGCCTCTTTTAGTCTAGGATGACAGTAAGTTTAGATGCTCATGGTGTGCACATAGTATTTTCCAAGCTCTTAAATTTGTAAGTTATACTGTTTTACAGGGAAGGTGGGAGTATCTGTTAGTGCTGTGACACTAAACACTGGGGATCTCAGTGTACGCTCCAGCTTCTAAAGCTTAACCTGAGTCATGTGCCACAGGGATCATGATACTTATTGAAGTATATGGATATATTATTGCAAGGGGATAGAAGAACATTAAAGAAAGAAATGTCCAAAAAGGAGTTAAAGTCTGAAGTCTAAATAAATAGAAGGCAAAATACTGCTCTATCTGGGCGTTTCAAAATGCTCTCTCAAACAACATGAAAATCCAGAAGACACTGGCAAGTCATTGCCCATGAAAGAGAACAAGTCAGGGAGTTCAGGTTCCAGCTGACAACTTTTCTTATATGAGAGTTTACAAACTCCATTACACTCATGTTCACTTCAGAACTGTTCTTGCTGACTTTCTCCATTGATATGTGTTGCTTGAAACTTGATAAAATAGAAAAAGTAATTATAAATTTGGCTTGGAGACAGGGGCTGTGTCTGATTGGAGCTGTGGCTGCTCAATATTCATTTTTCTTCTTCCTTTCACACAGTGGCAGGGCACTGTTTATTGTTACAATTGCATTGAGGTATTTTGTGGACACTTGTCAGATGAGCATTTTATTTGTGGTCTTCTCACCACACTACAAAGCTGTTCTTGGTCAGTCCTTTTATTCATAGGCCACAGAATTCGGAATTCAGACCTCAAGGAAAAAGGAGGGAAAAGAACAAACTTCATGTGGTTATGTTGCTTAGCATACAGCTATATGACGGGTATAGTGAGGAAAGCAGTATTGGAATCTAGGTAACACACCTGTGTGCTGCACTAAGGAGTGCTGTAATACAGTTTCTTGAGAAATAGAGACTCTGTTTGGAACAAGTAGCCTGACTTGTATACCATCAGCTGTAGAATTTAATCTCCTGCTTCTTGCTGCAGCTTGTAGGTGAACTAGAGCATATCTTTCAGATAGTGTTTTTTGTTTTAAAGCCATATTTTTCCTCAGTCTGAAAAGGCTAACCTGTTCTACCATGTATGGCAAATGGACCCGTCTGCTGAGCCACCTGAAAGGCCTCTATTTTTAGGCTCTTTCCTCGAAGCAGTTGTAATTTGAATTGACATACTGCTAGCTATATGCATGGCACACCAGGCAGTAGTACCTCAGGAGCCACACAAGTTGTTGGTTTTTCACAGAGGCCCTAGCAAGAGCCAGTTTCCTTTTTCCAAGCTGGAAAACAAGCACTGAAGTTGGGCTAGTGTAGGTCTTGCTTTCAACAGCCAGAGCTGAGCAGTCTTAAGTCAGTTGAAAAAAGAGAGCAGAAGGATGAAGGGCACATATTTAATCTGTCTGGGAAGAGTTCAGTTAGCAGTTGATATTTGAGCAGACGCAAGTGACTGTAGCCTATAGCTGCTGTTTAATACCTAAAGCCTCACCCATACACAGCAGATGGGCAGTTTTGACTAACATTGTTCCATTGTTATTTTTTCTAAAGAATGTAACAAAATTGGTCCCAATAGCCATTATGAATGTATTTAATTATGAAATTATTTCTTTAGTATGCTCACACAATTTATGTGAGCTTGATTGGGAAGTAATGTATCTTAAACTGCACAACATTTTGTATGTGTGTGTGGTACCTGCGCATACTTGACTGATGAAGTCATACGGATGACTTCTTGCCTTGGCAGTTGCTCTTGATCCATTTTTATGACAGATGAAACATATTGAACTCTTCTGTTACTTGAAGGTGTTTTTTTCCCAGATCTTCACACTTCTTCCTCACTACCCAGCTGCTTATAGTCCACAGTCACAAAAGCCATGCCCGTGCAAGTAGTCCTTTTCAGGGCCATTGCTTTGTCAGGGTGCAATCCCCTAATCTGCTGCTATTTCCATAGTTTGTTTCTACATGTATGACCTTGCATATTGCTGTATTAAATAACACTGTTAAATCATCTCAGTTTACCAAAGTACTTTCTGTATCGTGCTGACAGATAAATTGTTTATCACCTTGCCAATCTTTGGTTTGTTCAGAACAAGGAATCTATAAAGACTTTGCATGTATGTGGGTCCTGTGGAGGTTAGTTTGAATGTCTTCCTGTGTGTATTTGTATGTGCAGATGCACATTTATTTGCTTTGTTACCGCTGCTATTTTTTCTTTCCCCTTTTTCCCCGAGCGACTTTGACAACAACTCTAACATAGACAGATTTGCTTGGAAATCTGATTTCCTGTTTGTTCTTGCTATATAGTTAGAATAGGGAAGTCTAATTTCTGCCCCCAATTCTAGCTCGGCAAGGAGCCGCGTGCTGAAGCTTTGCCAAATGGAAAACCTGTGCATTCCCAGGAAAGCAGTAACACCTGTATTTGTTGTGTTTGTGCATCACTTCTACAAGTGGATGCAGTTTAGTTGCTGGGTTTTGTTAAATTGTGAACAAGGAAGTTCTTTGATTCTGCTTAGTCAATTTGCAGCAGCCTTTTCCTTGCTCTGATATACTGTCAGAATCTCAGTAATCCATATCCTGCCTCTAAAACATTCATTCACTGAGTTTAAAATGATTTTCACTTAGTTTTGTGTTCAGAAGGCTGGCAGACCAGTGTATTATCCAGCAATTTGAACTGACTGGAAGAGTTTTCTTCTATAATACACATCTTCAGCAGTACCAAGGTAGTCAATAGAATATTGGTCTGTTTGGTCTCAGACTTTTGTTGACCCAATGTTTATGCCCCAGATTTGCAATCACATCTAGAAAATAGGTAGCGTGAGGTGCTTCGTGTCTGCTGACATACAGGGCTGTTTCTAGGACATGGAGGGAAATTGCAGGGTAGTAATTTCTCTGGGGTTATCGATATGAGGGCAAGAGAGAAAATGATAAAATCTGTTGATATTGCTTGCTAGGCAGAGCAGAGTGATAGTCTTTGCCATTCTTCTTCACATCTCTATTGCCAGATGTTCTTCATGTTGCTGTGAAAGGACTTAATGAATGAATGAAAATCCTACAACACACAGCCGTACAAAGCTGGGGGTTGTTTGCTGGTTTGTCCCCGAGCCTTCTTTGCATTGGAAATACGTTGTGTGTTCCTCAGTCTGTGCTGTACATCTGTCCTGTAGTTAAAAATTAGGAATGCTTTAATGGTTATAAAGGGAGAGAAGTAATGCTAAAGTGAATTGACAGTTGTGATGTGTTCCTACTGCAAGGGGAGGGAGGGTAGTGTGACTTGATAGTTTAAAACTACTTCCGAAGTGATACTAAACTGTTTTTTTATATCTCTATTAACTACAAAGGGATCTAGCTCCAGTTGTTTATTGTGATCACAGGAAAAGTCAGAAATTTCTGCCAGCTACGTAGTTTCATTCCAACTAGGATCTGTTTTCCAGATAATGCAGCAGATGGTTCCCGTAAGTCAGACATTGCTACTGTACCTCAACTCACCAAACACTGTAGTTGTTCAGAAATTCAGGGCAATTGTGCACGCTTTGACCCTACTTGTCAAAACAATCAGGAGCTCAGGGAAAGGGTATCTGCCAAGGCTGCAGCATATTCCTGTGGGATATGGAGACTTATCCCCTGTGTAATGGAGGATGTGATTAATTCTGACTGCATTGACACTAGAAGGTTATTGAATAGGATTTCCTTGTGAATGGGCAAATCCGCCCCCAGCAGAAAACCATGACAAAGGTGTCTAACATACTCCCATTGCATTCTGAAAACCCACACCAAGGTTGCATAAATCCAGCTCAGAGTGCTCACAATTAAAAGTAACAAAGAAGCATCTACAGACTTGTGCATTCTGTAGAATTATGAATTACAAAACAATATTGAGAAGGCTCATTTTATTGAAGAAAAGGGTTAGCTCTGCAGTCTCCCTGTGCCTCCTCAGTCTCTGTCTCTGTATTTTCAATAGCAACCATCCATTAGCCTCTAAACCTGGGATTTTGGTTCATGCTCCTGTGTCCAGAGACTGTTGCCACTCAAGGCAGTATATAATCACATTCCACATTTTAAGCAGTTTAACAGGTCACTGGTTCTGTTCATCCTTCTCCAGGCACAACTTCAGAACTGTCTGGAATGAGGTCAGCCCATAAGGGAAGAATAGGTGACAGCAGTTAGAGCTGAATGGGGCAGCTGTCATGGTAGATGATCAGGTGGAGAGCTGTCTTCTTCAGTGCTTGAAGCCTCTGCTGTTTGAAGACACATGCCTACACTCGACAACTTCAGTTACTTATTTTATCAGGGGACTGGAGGAACCTTTCCTGGTGGCAAGGGTAGCATTTATTTCTCCTAGTGTAAAATTTTGCCCGTCAGCTGCTCACACCGAGGCTGGTCACAATATAGCTCACTTCATAGTCACTGGACAGTACGAGACACTAGCAGAGTGTCCAGCCCGTTATAGAGATACACATTTAGAGTGATGAATTGTGCCTCCATTGATTATGAAGAGAGATGAGTAAATGACTTGGATGTATGCTGCAGGCATCCATGTTTGATCAAACAAATCATACATCTGAGTGATGCATTCATCACTATTATCCCCTAGAAAGAAACCACAGACCTTGACAAATCTGTTCACTTCATGCTTCAGATGCAAGATGCGCATCATCTTGACATTTGCCAACGAATCCCTGTGCGTGTAGGTGGGTAACAACTGACCTGCAGATACTCTTCTACCTACTGAGAGGACGTAAGTGGCGGATGTTACTCATGGTGTTCTAAGCACTGCTGAAAGATATTTTGGTGCAAGGTAATGGATGTGGTATAGATATGTAGGGTTCCCACTGAATTCAGTAAGATTTCAGTCTGCATTAAAACTGCTTCAGTGCTTCACTCCCCTTAGCAGTCGCCTTTCTGTTGCTCCATTAAGCTCACTAAAGTCAGTGGGAAGACTTGCAGCTATTAAAAGTCACAGAGAGGTAGCTGTTGCCTCTCAAAGTTCTAAAATCTTCCTGTTGGAAAGCTCTGACAGTGACTCATAAAGTCTTCTCTTTCTTTATGCCCTTTTCTGGCAGGTGCATTTTGGTGGGCAGAGTAGTGTCCTTCAGGAAGGTATAGAGAGCTGTCAGTACCATTTGATCCTTTTCTGGTGCGACAAAACTAGATACATCAGCACAAAGTAGTTAGCAGGATTGGTGTGATTCCAGGAGCCCTCTTTACTCTCTGGTTATGTAGATTGTCTGGGAAGAGTCTACTGCTTACCATGGTCAATACAAAAAAGTACTTGACAGAGCACAAAGTTTCAGAAGTAAGAAAAATACCTGATTATTATATTGGACAGCTTCTAACTCGAGTCTATAAAAGACGCTGTGAAGAATCAACACATTTTGTACTTTGTCTTGCTGTAAGATGTGTTATGCGTATGGTGGGGTTTGAAATCTGTTGGTTTAAGTCTCCGAGTCTCTGCCACAGCTTTCTAGGAACATCAAGCCCCTTAGGAGATTATCCATTAAGATACTGGGTACTATTAGGAGTGTCCTTTTCAGTGGAAGAATGATATTGGGAATCACCTCGTTAATACAAGTTGAAAAACTCAGGGCATAGAGCTGTGGGAAAGGAACCAGTTTAGGATGTTTTCTGTCCTCCAGAAGTTAAGAATTAGGCTATGGGACTTTCAAACTTCAAGTACTAATATTTCCTACACATAAGTGCTAGCTACAACCTACATGTCACATATTCTTCAGTAGCAACTACTATATTAAATCCTGTAAACATATGAATCAATTAAATGATGTTGTTATTCACGTTGCTGTAGTGTGAAATCTAAGAATTATCTTTTACTTGGACAGATCTTACTGATCAAGTAAGACTTTTTACAAGTAAAATGTGAATTCCAAGTAAATTTTGGCCTTTGTTGCAAAGAATAAATAAATGAGCAAATGTGTATTGGTGACACAGCACTGTTTAGTTGTGAGGCAAAATAGCAACAAAACCATGTATAATTGGGGCTGTAAGGAGACCTTTAGAAACAGTTGGCTTAGTCGTCAAGTATTTAAAAAGTTTAAACATTTAATCTAATTAGATTAAATGTTATTTTCAGCATTGTGCCTGTCCTGGGTTCAGCAGTGGCAGTCATTTTTCTCCTCCTCAGTAGCTGGTGCAGTGCTGTGTTTTTGGCTTTCAGCCTGGGAACAGCGCTGATAACACTGATGTTTTCAGTTGCTGCTTAGTAATGTTTACTCTGACCAGGGACTTTCTGAGTCTCATGCTCTGCCAGGGAGGAGGGGAAGGCGGGAGGAAGCAGAGACAGGACACCTGACCCAAACTGGCCCAAGAGGTATTCCATACCACAGCACGTCATGCCCACTATATAAACTGGGGGCAGTTACCCGGAAGGGTTAGATCACTGCTCGGTCAGGCTGGGTATCGGTTGGCGGGTGGTGAGTCATTGTATTCTTTTCCCTTGTTATCTCCCTTATCATTATTATTATTGGTGGTAGCAGCAGTGGTTTGTGTTATACCTTAGTTACTGACTGTTCTTATCTCAGCCCGTGGGAGTTACATTCTTTCGATTCCCCTCCCTATCCCTCTGGGAATGGGGGGAGGAAAGGGGGAAGCGAGCTAACCACTGCGTGGCTGATTTACGGCTGGGCTTAAACCATAACAGTGTTGATTCCAAATAATTGCCTGATCTACTTATTTCTGCTTTTGCATAGTAACTGGTTATATCATTCCTTCTGCTCCTGAGGTGTGGAGGTAGAAGCTTTACAGCTTGCTTTATCAGCACTTTTGCTACTTTGATTGTCACTGTGGGATTTGGGATAAGTTAGGGTTCTTCGGCTCTTAGGAGTGTTTGAACCCATTTGTGTTCCACCTTGTGTGTGTGAGAAAATGCCCTAGGCTTAAAAAACCTAAATGTTCTCAGAGTGTAGTGACCAATATGATGATGTTGGAATGTATGGCTTTAAGCACTGGCTTCAATGATACTTAAGCACATTTTTAATGTCCAGCATAAATGCTAGTTTGATATATTTTTCATCAATTTGTATGTCAAAATAAGCATTTCTACTGGTGCATCTTCTTTGAAATACAAGAACTTAACCCTCAAGTATTTGCTTCTTCGTGTCCGGGAGGCAAATCCTCACTTAAGCAGTTAACCTGCCTTCAGGAGAAGGGTATTGGTGCCTGAATGGCTGCTTATCTGCAGTCAGTCTTTTCCAAAGCACAGTCAGCTTTGGGTCTGAATACACAGGCTTCAACTCTGCTCTCAGTCTGAGTAAATAAACAGGAATTCACCCCAGTGTCATCAGTGGAGCCACTCTAGACTTTATTATATGTAACCAGACTTAAAAAAGATCAGTGTTCTATCTTCTGTGGTGGCATAAGGATTTCAAATTGCCTTTGCCATCTGGAGAGGATGGTTGGATCTTTTTTGCCATGGAAGTGAACAGCCCACTGGTAGAAATCTGATATATTTTTTTGTCTCTGACTGAGCTTGTCAGCTGTGGCAGTTTAAATATGGTTTCTTCAACAATATAGTTAGAGCTCATTCGTTTTTTCTTTTGATTCTCAAAATATTTGGTACTTCTCAAATGCAGCAGCTTCCAACATGGCAAACTCATGTTGTTATTTATTTTGGGGGGTGGTGGCAGAATATAACATTTATATATAGAAGATCATCAAGTGAACTGTTAGGCAGTCATAATTTTGAAATAGGTTTCTTGGTTTAAAGGCCTCATCTGAAACACTTGAAGTAGTAATGCTAAAGTAGATGTTCTTTTTGAAAAGGTCCTGAAGCTGTAGCTCAGTCCGTCTGACCCTGAGCGAGGCTGTGAGGGTGTCCTTGTACATGTGTAGTAGGTGGTAGAGAAGTCTGATGGGAGTAGAAGAGAGAATAAGATGATCAGGTGAAAGGAAATATACTCTTTAATAACATTAACTTGCTTTCTTTTGGAACCATGAAGTAGGCCAGTTAAAGATTCTGAGATGCCATTGGTAGTCAAGGAACAAAACTTCATTTTGTACTGACTCCCAGTGTATTTCTAGTCCATGTTGCTCAACATCACTTGTCTTATGCCACAAGTTACATCAACATGGGCTGGGGAAGGAGCAGGTAGATTTTTGCTGTGTTATGAAATTCCTGATTTCACTTTAGAAGGTTTCTTTCTGTAGCTGAAAGGGGTAACTTTTCATGAAAGCTGTAGGTTATAGTGTGTAGAAAGGCTAAATCCTTACCACAGATTCAAAAAACTAGCAAATTCCTGGTGTTCTAGATCTAGGTGGGTATGTGTAGGTTGTATGCAGCTTTGTTGCATGTGTCTATCTGAATAGCAGTGGAAGTGGTGTATGAATATCTAAGTAAAATTTGTTTTAAAAGTGCACAATTTAGGTTGGGCATATATTGGATAAGAAACCCTGCCACTGATGTGTATTCCCTTGTTCACTGCCCACATATAAACATACATACATGCATATTTATATAGAGACTCTGGAAATAAAACCTCATTTTTGAGCTTGTGTTTGTTTTGCTACTTTGCCTATCTGATTAGACGATAGTATGGCTGTGACTTCAGATTATTGCCAGACAGGGATCATTCTACTTTCTTTATGCTGCAGTTCATGTAGTTGAGTATTGCTCCTTGAATTGTGTCTTGCTCTGAGAGTGTAGCTGGGGTGTGATGTGTTGTGCAGCAGCTTGAGATTACTCATGGTTAGCAGCAGTCAAGAGACTTGTTTTACTGTATCCCAAGTCAGTAGGTGCCCAAAGTGCAAGGGAAGGTTTCATGCTATTCCTGTGTTTGCTCTTTAACAAACATCACACTTTGGACTCCTCTGAGAATGCTGCTTCCATAGCCCTGTCCTGGTTTTGACTTGAGATAAAACACTGGATCATCACTCTTAAGCTTAGTGTGAGCTGAAAGACTAAATTAGAGTATACATGCTTGTGAAGGAGTACCAAAGAAAATGTATCATACTCAGACCAGTGCAGTGTACAAAATATTGCCAAAGCTGGTCCATATTATTGTACATTCTTCAAGGCTAATACAGACTCAAACTCAAAAGTAACCCAAAAGCTTTACTTGAGTAGGGAGAAAAAAAATCAAAATATGTGGTATAGAAAATGGCTTTTTATCCCAGTCTGATTGCCAAGAGGGTGCCTCTTTGTGCAAGACACCATCATCAATTATACCTTTCCCCCAGGAGCTGTTTACCGTAAAAATCTATTTTCAGAGCTATATGTAGTAGCAACAACAAGAAAATAGGCAAAGAAAACTGACATTTTACCCTTCAGGTACAGAGAAAAGGATCTATTAGTGGCTGGAGATGCTATTTTAGAAGCATTACCACTGTCCCACTTATTCACTGGTCTGATCCATCCATCTACCTTTCAAAAACCTGTAACAATGGGAGGAAAAAAAGCCTTTAGAATGCGTGTCTTGCTGCCGTTTAATTGGTGTGTTGGGTGACTGAGCTCAAAAGACTTCTTCCCTGTCAGTCTGTGTCCCAGTTCCTGCACTGCTGTGAGAGGCTGTCCTCACCATGTTCCTGCTGCGTGCAACACAATGCTCCAGCGCAGCTGCAGAAGGCTTTGGGTCCCTCTGCTGTATATTGCTGTCAGTGACAGCAGGAAGACAAACTGTTGAAAAGCATAGTGCCTTTTTTAACTGCAGGAAAAAGCCTCATTTATTTCTAACTCCAATGAAGAACTGAAGTACTGCAAGGGCCAAAATCCCCGATCTCTATAAGCCCTGCTCCACACAAGCCTGCTAAGGCTTTTGACTAATTTTAAGGCTCCATGTTACTAGGGCGTATAGGGACAGGACACGGGGAATGGCTTTAAACTGACACAGGGGAGATTTAGATTAGACATTAGACAGAAGTTCTTCCCTCTGAGGTGCTGGTGGTGAGGCGCTGGCACAGGGTGCCCAGGGGAGCTGCGGCTGCCCCATCCCTGGCAGTGTTCAAGGCCAGGTTGGACACAGGGGCTCGGAGCAACCTGCTCAGTGGAAGGTGTCCCTGCCCGTGGCAGGGGGCTGGAATTGGATGACCTTTAAGGTCCCTTCCAACCAAAACCATCCTGTGATTGTATGGTGATTCTGTTTTAGGGGCATGGTGTGAGGGAGTTTGAACAGCATGAAGTTTTATCTAGTTTCTGTTGCCCATTAAATAGTTCTAGAAGCTGGTAGTCACTGGAGCTCAGTGTACAAGTCCTGACCTTCATTTTATTTGAGTAAACGTTAGAGCAAAGAAATCAGATGGCTTTGAGTATGTGTGACATGTAATCCTTACAGAGTTAAATCTGCTCTGGCTTCAAGGCAGTTTTGTTTCTGGAGATCTTCCCCAATGTGGTAGTTACTCTTGAAATTTACTTTGCTTAGTAAGTGCCTAGTGTTTAGACTGGAAACTAAGCAAGTGTAACTCTGGCGAAGTCATGAAATTGCGTATGACCCTACTTGCAAATTTGGGATATTAATCCTCTTCTTGAAGATGGATAAGAAGTATGTTTAGTTTCCTAGGAGGAAGGCTTCTGGGAGGGTGACCATTGTTGCAGTTCATGTGCTTGGCTGAGGCATGACTATGGTTTGTTGTGAGCTCGGCAGTGTTAGCAATAATATCTTCATTGTGTTCTACTGATGTTTTATAATTTCATTACTTTAAAATCAATGTAACGTGAAGGCAAATCACCCTATGATGTAGACGCATACTTCAGTGTACCCACCCGTCCTTTAATATCTTTAGAGAGGGGTATGTCCTTTTGGAAATAGTTTGTGCCTATGTTGTGGAAAGCTTACTATAGGAAAGTGTGGCACATGCATCCTTCAGATTACTTACCTGCCCAAAAGCTTGTCCCTTTTTTCAAATGACAGCACTTCCATTGAGTAGGTATGATTTCCATAATGGTAAATATCTAACAGCCCTAAAGAACTCCAGACTTTCACGCATCTATCAAATGTTTCAAGTAGAAAAAGTTGTCCTGTGCTTGCATGTGCTGCTCTAAGAAGGGAGAAAGTTTGCTTTCCATGGCTCATCTGGTTCTTAATAGGCAATCCAGGTTTTGTCTGGGAACAGAACCTAGATCATTTAATGCTCTCTAGCCAATACTCAGAAGATGTTGATTCTGGCTCTCCACTGATGGGAGCAACGTGAGCTAGGTTGGTTCTTTAGGTTCTATGCCTCAAGTTGAGTATCAATGCCATTCTTGAGTTGCTGTTGTCTTTCTAACCCTATCCCAGATCCATAAGACATTCTTTATCATATTCCCCATCCTATTTAGTCTTGAGACTATAATTTCATTTTGTTACTAGCAGAGAGTTACGTGATGAATGTATGCAAAAGGAGAGAAGTATGAATGAGAAAGTAACTGTGGAAGAATTGCTACTTTATTTACATCCACAAGCATCTCTATCCCTCTTATCCACACACACCTTGCCCTCACAAGGAGGCTGTAGGTGAAATTATACTAACTTCCAGGGAGCAGTGAAGGCAGGGCTGTTCCGCAAGGAAAGTAAGCCAGCAGCTGAGGAAGACCAGAGTGCAGGCAGGAGCAGCATCCTTCCCAGTGGGCAGAGTCCCTCAGGGCAAGCAGGCCAGGGCTGGTGACAGTAACAGATTCCATCAACAGTCCAGCCATCTTCAGGCAAAGAGCAGGGCAGGTCCAAAATCAGTCCATCAATGCCAAATAACAACTTGGGAACATGCATGGAAATGGATACACCTACAACAAAGCTCAGGCCAGCGCAGGGTGCCTGGGCCTGAGCTTGGATGGAGCTCCTGGAGCAAAGAGCAAGCCTTGTTTGGGTAGGGCTCATGGGACACTTAAGGCCTTGTTGGTGTGCTGAGGACCCTGACACTACAAGCTGAATCTGTCTGAAAGCTGAGTGCTGGCTCTCCTGGTGCCTCATGTACTGGCTGGCATAGTGAATTCAGAGTTCTGTTCCTTCATTCAAATGAAATGAATCTACTGAAGCCAGTTACAATCTGACCATTGCAAGCAATTTATGATAAAGCAATTCTGTTGTTTTCCAAAGTGTCATCACAAGGCAATTTGAAATCTGGGTTTATTTTCCCATTTCTTTAACTGCTGTTTCCTGCAGATTCTCCGAATAGAATAAATGAGGAGCACATAGCAATAAATTACTCTTATTGAGGCTGCTTGATGGCCAAACCACTGCAGATAGAAAGAAACGTCATGCCATTGTTATGGTGACAGTGAAGAATGATGCTTTCCCCCACCCTCTGCAGCTCCGGTGATGAAAATTGAGCTCTTATCTCTCTTTAGGCCGTGATGTAGGCCAGCAGCTACTCATTAAGCAGCAGCAGAGAATTTGCATCCATTCCTACCACATACCATTTACTAATCAACTACTAGGATCATTTTCTGAAGGTAGAAACTTGTTTCTGCCTTCCTTAATACATACAGCAGCTTGGGGCAGAGCCATCTTTCCTTCCTGAACTCCTAACTAATTTTGAGGCAGCCAAGTAACTGGCTGACTTCCTAAGCACTCTGGTGTCTTCATCTTCCATGGACTGCTCCTGAGCTATGCTTTTAGACATTGCACCTTCTGTTCCACAGGATACTTTGCTCCAATTCAAGACTAATTAGCTGTTCCCCAATAGAGAAGGTCCATAGTTCAGTCAGATGCTACGGCTGAGCGATGAGTCCTTTCAGTGCTGTACAGTGTTCAGTTGGACTCATTCAAGTGCTACAGAAGTTGCTTGTTATTGGGGAAGCTGTGTTTTCTCATTTGGTGGTGGTGTTGTGCACTGTTTAGTCATGGGTTCTGTGCCTTGGGTCTGCCTGAGGCATTGTAGCTACAAAAGCTGTTTTAGAACATACTTTGCATCAGATTCCTGAGAGTTAAAAGGTGATCTGACAACATTTAGTGTCATAACTGGTCTTCATGTTCCCTATTTTAGCACGTTCTTAGTAAGAGAGTTTTGTGATAATCTCTCCCTAATCCTGCAGAAGCCTGTTTTTTACTAGGCTGCCAAGAGCTGTGAGCTGTAGAGATCGGATTTGGGATACAGATGCACTCAGGAGCATGGTCTTTCTTAAACCTGAGAGGGTCTTCCCAGGAATGATCACTCTGATTCTCAGCCTCTTCTGTTTGACTCTTATTTTTGGCTACTGAGTAGAGTCTGTGAAAGCAAGGGATTCTTCCATAGATAAGCCATGATCTGCTTACCAGCCTATTGGTTTTCCTTTTGCTTGCTGATGAGAGATAAGCCTCAATTCTACTTTCCCTTTCTGATCAAAGAGAAGATGTGTGCTTGACTTACAGCTCCCATCCTCCAAAACAACCCAAACATTCCTGTGTAGCTCAATACACTGAGGCTTGTGCCACCTTGAACTGTACTACAGCTGGTGGCCCAAGAACTGAGAGATGCTGGATCTTCTTTTCCTAACAAAACATCTGATTTCATAGAAGAGGATAGAAATATTAACAAATAATTGGTCTGGTTAATAAAGGAACCCATTTGTCATTGTCCAAGGTGCAGACACTGGGTTCTGTAGAAATCCAGCGATCTCAGATGCAGAGAACAAATCTGGCTGCTGTTTATGACCCACACTGAAAGGTTTTCAGGGGTTTGATCTTGAATGATTCATGAAAATAGTTGATCCCTAAGACAGTCTGATAAGTATTTCAGAGTTGCAGCAGCCTCTTCACAGACTTTATTCCTGTTGTTCAGTTCACAGCTTTGAACTCCTTATTAGTCTCTGTTTTCTTTCTGTCTTTGCCCATAACTGACCTGACTGAATCCAGGGCCAGACAATTCTGTCACTGTCTCTATTAAGCTGACAGCACTCTATTCTGAGTTACCACAACAACAAGGATTACGTGACAACCAAATGAGGACCCAGTCAGATAATGGAGTTTTTAAAATGGGGATTACTGGTGCTGAAGATGGTCTCTTTGATGCTGTTACTATCTATAGCATAAATCCCTCTCAGTGTTTGGCCTATTGACCTGACACACTGAAAAGGCTCCTTTGCAGCCCCTGTTGTCCAAAGGGAAAAGCTTTGAGCACAAACGTCTTCAAGGCACAGGAAAAACACAAGGCCAAGAGATAAGCTTGGAAATTTGAAGGCAGCTCTTTCAAGCAGAGTCCCAGAGTTTTAGTTGAAACCGATCCCTGATTGTATCTGTTGCTTTTTCTCCAAGGTGTGCATTCAATGCGTGGTAATTTCTAAAGATATCCTGAGCTGATCTCCTCAGGGCCGGAGCAGCAGTCTTGCCAATCAGCATCTGTGAAAAGCACTGTCTGGTGAGATTTTGGAAGAACCACTTGTCCGTGATACTTACCTCTTGGAGTGTTGACAGGCCTCTCGTATAGAATTACTCGATATATACCTTTACTACCCAAGAATAAACAAATAGCTGGACTTTGGAATAATTAGGACTATTGGTCTTGGTTTGGGAAATACCAGCTAATGGCAGTGGAACAGTTTGTAGAAAGGTGAGAATTTTTAGCCTTTGTCCATACCATAATGCTGTCTCTCTGCAGAGCTGCTAATGTAAACAGAACCTTTTCCAAGTTCTGCAAACATGAGCCCTTTAGACTTCCATCTAGAGATCTCTGAGGTTATTTTACAAATCATTATCAAGTCCATCATATTGTGAGGAAATAAGGGATGTAATTCTCCTTATTTTCCAGGTATAAGGTGAAATTCTTTCCTAAATTAGGGTAACTTTATGCTTTAGGTGATCCTGCCCCTCTACTCTGCTCTCGTGAGACCTCACTTGGAGTATTGTGTGCAGTTCTGGTGTCCTCAACATAAAAAGGACATGGAACTGTTAGAACAAGTGCAGAGGAGGGCCACGAGGACGATCAGGGGACTGGAGCACCTCCCGTATGAAGATAGGATGAGAAAATTGGGGCTGTTCAGCCTGCAGAAGAGAAGGCTGCATGGAGACCTCATAGCAGCCTTCCAATACCTGAAGGGGGCCTATAGGGATGCTGGGGAGGGACTCTTCATTAGGGACTGTGGTGAGAGGACAAGGGGTAATGGGTTCAAACTGAAACAGGGGAAGTTTAGATTGGATATGAGGAAGAAATTCTTTACTGTAAGGGTGGTGAGGCCCTGGAATGGATTGCCCAGGCAGTTGTGAATGCTTCATCCCTGGTGGCGTTCAAGGTGGGGTTGGACATAGCCTTGGGTGGCATGGTTTAGTGGGAGGTGTCCCTGCCCATGGCAGGGGGTTGGAACTGGATGATTTTAAGGTCCTTTCCAACCCTTACTATTCTATGATTCTATGAAGACTGTCTTCAGGAACTTAACAGCACCGGCACACACATGCTCTCCCTTGTGAGGCGAGGTTCTCTGATCAGTCTCTGGTTTTGTGAGAGCTCTGTGGGGATATCTGGCCATTAGCAAGTGTTGGCCCAGTTTCAGTTTGCTCAGAAAATGAAAATATATGGGTAAAAGAAAACTGAGGGGTGAGGGTGAAGAGTGTGCTTGTATAGAAGTTGGCTCCCTCAGTTTTGACTTTGCTCCTCAGCTGCATTCAAGGGCAGGCGCATGGAAATTAAGAGTAGTTGGACTCATTCAAGTGCCTTTTCATACAGATACCTTATCATCACTGTCACTGTGAGGCTCTGTTCCATAACAGATGCTGCCACTCAGTGCATGAACAAGCCTCCTGCTGATGCCAATGCATTTGTTATGTTACACTGCCCAAGTTCACAGAGGCTGGTGCTGCTTTTTCTTGTTACTGTTTGCTTCCTTTTTATTGTTGCCTGTTTGCAACTAAGGGCTCAAAAGAGTTGTCCAGGAACTTGAAGTAGGTGAAGTGTTCTTCTGCAGTGACTTCAGAGTGTTTTCCAGGGCAGCTGTGCTTTCTCTTTGTGTTGCAGCTCTGTGTATGAGAGCTGATAAGCCATTTGCATTCAAGAACTGAATTTCCACAAGTTTTCAACATTTCTCTCTTACTGGTTGCACAGTTCATGTAGTAGCAACATCTCACTGTTGGGAAGCTCTCTTGGGCTTTAGCCTATGCTGCCTTTATTCCATTCCCTTTCCCTTCCTTCCCATTTTAGTACTTTACAACAGACTGAATTTCCCTCCCTCCTTGTATTCAAACCCTTCAGCTATTGGTAGGTGACTATCACAGGCCCTTGGTCATTGCAGAACCAAGCTATATATATTTTATCTTTCTTCACAAGTTAATCCCTTCAGCTCCTAATCACTTGTGTTGCCTTTTTCTGAACTCCCTATGAAATCAGTCAATGTCTTCTGATAATCAGGAGCCCAACAAGGAACACCATGTTATAAATTCAGTTTCACCACAGTGAGAAAGATGACATCTTACAGTTTCCTTGCTTCGTAATGTAATGCTGCTGCACATTCTCCCTGAAAATGTCTTTGTTTTCTTTTCTTTTTTGATGTTCTGTTTTAGTGAAAATTTAACCTCCAGTTTTCTGTTTATCATTGGGTCTTGCCTATGGTCACACATAGTAGGACTTAGGGAAGCTACTGCCCTTAAGTTATTTGTAAGAACAGTCCAACTTCTTTTGATGAGATTTTTTGTGGAGAGGAAGGATGGTGGCCTTATCTATCAGGGTAGATAGTGGGAGGACTCAAAGCATGTCAGTTTAAATAGAACTAGATTCAGGAGTCATGGCCAGAGCTGAGAACAGAAGATGGAAGCTCTGGTTGCTAATTCTTTGACCTCACACCTCAGATACACAGGCACCTTCCCAAACAAGGAATGGCCATGTCTGAAACTGTGTGCTTCTAACTGCCCCAGGCAAGATAAACACAATCACCTATAGATTCCTGCTTGTCAGTGTGCAGACACACCACAGCTGGTTGGCTGCAACCTGCAGCCTTTCCCTTGGAGGGAAAGCAAAGTTTATTCACGAAAGCAGCTATACACCCTCTAGACTGCACTGTGTGAGCTAATGTGTTTAGATTGGAACTGCTTGAGGTGTTATCTGTTACATGGACAGTGACAAGGGGAAACCCTGCAAGTGGAAAATTAGTTGACGTATCAAAGTGTCGTAACAGAGAAGGAGCGTTGGGTGCATTGGAGGGGTTTGGTACCGAGTAGACCTTGGTCCTACACCTGGTGTCACCAGTGATTAAATCACCTTCCCACCATCATCCCCTCTTTGCTCTCTGACCCTTTAACATCAGCCCTCTGAAACAACAGCTGCCTGTCAAGGTATGTTTTATGCAGTGCCTAACACAGCAGGGCCTGGTTTTAGCTATAAATCACCACAATGAAGCCCATCACAATAGAACAAACTACAGAAATACAGCAGACTGAGAACCCTTCACTGAAATATTGAACTACAATGGCGCTAAATCCCACAGAATCTGCTGTGGCAGCAAAGGGAGTTTAAGTAATGTCAAACATGTATGAGCTGAGATACGCTGTGACAAGAATACAGGGACATAAGCTGGCCACAAGTAAAAGAGATTTCTAAACATCAAGCCAGGGATGTTCTGGAAGAGCTTCCCATGAAGGAAGATAGAGGCAAAAGACCTAACTTCTTGTACTAACTCTAAACGCCCTCTTTAAAGTTTGTTTGTAAGAGGATATAGGGCTTACTTTACACAAGTCATGAAGTTTAGGGACAGATTCCTAGTCCACATCTTCAGAGCTATGACAGGTCTTCATTCCTTCTCTCTTCTTTTCTAGCTTTCATTTCTACAATGAATTTCATTCAGTTAACTTAAGAATCTAAAATCTGTGCAATTAAGTTCTCTCAGATGAGAGAGTTTGACCTGTCCATTCTAAACCTGAGAGGCTGTGACTTCACAGGCAGGACCGTTCACAGGACTTTTTGTCTGGAGTACATTGTCATAATGCAGATACTTTGTCCCTTGATTGCATCAGTCAACTTCAGGAAGTTTGCAGCTTAAGTGTATAAGCAAATGTACATTCTTCCCCATCAATAGGAATGGAGGCTCTGCTCCTCTGCTGCCACGTTTGATGTATGCTACATGCTCCCTAGGACTTGCCTGTTACTTAAATAGGTCAGTCAATATGTAAAGTGGAACCTTAGCTGCTTATCGCAGGCAAGAAAATCCGTATCTTGGGTTTCAGTGCAATCTGGTGGGACTTCAGTGGAAAAAGCTACTTTTGTGAAGGAACAAAGCAGGGGGGAATTTGAATCTACTTTATAGTAGCTGTGAAACTCCGCTTAGTATCTGCCTGCCTTTGTCCCACCTAACAAAGCATTTGCTGTAAAGCTTATAGCAGAACAACAAGCCCCACACTCCTTAGACTGTAAATTAGCAGGAATTCTACTGGAGTGGATCAGTGGCACTCTTGGGCAGTAGCATGTTTCTGACAGGACTACTGGATGTGAAGTCCAGTCAGAGCCAATCATAACCGCAAGGCCCAGGCAACACTTTATAAGGGATGTGTACACACCATCCTTTTCCAGCATGTTTGGCAGGGTGGTGCTGACTGGCAGGTAGGACAGTCTTGCAGAGACCCTGCACTTGAGGGATTAACACTGTATGTGGAGTGGGAAGTACAGACTAGATCAGTTGTTTCCTTTTGAGGTTGTCTTCAGTCTGTGATTCACTGCTGTGTTCTTTCTCACATGGTGGCTTGTCCTGGAAGGGAAATCACAGCTGCTTCATCCTTTTTTCAGGGAGTTACATATGCTGCTGAAATTAGAGTCCTGAAACTCCTCTAAAGGTACTATCTGATACTGCCCAGTCAGAGCCCAGTGCAGAATGTTCTTCAGGGCTTCTAGCACTCCCTTCTGAAAACATCTCAGCAGCTTTCCTGGCAAGGAATCCCTTCCTGATGTCTCTACCTTACCTTGCTATTTTGTGTATCAGAGTGAACCTGATCAAAAGGTTACTGCTACTGAAAGAGGGAAGCTTTATTTCCCCAGCTACCTCCTACACTCTCCTGCTTTTACTGCCTCTGGCTCTCATCGGGTGCTTTAATAAACTGATGTAGTCTACTAATGTCAGACAACTAAAGTAGCAAAATGAACAAACACCACTTTTTTTCTGGATTAGCAAATAGAAATGTTTGTGAAGGTCCCATGAGTGCAAGAAAAGGGGAAGGGAGAGCAGAATTGGAGGATGAAGAAGACTTCTTGTCTTTCAGCATCCGCCAGCTGGTAGATCAGTGTGTGAAACTGCAGTTTCATTCTCTTATTTTATTAAACATTAGGAAAAATTGTAAACCTAGCACCAAATTCCATGGTTCAGGGGGATCTCCCTCCTAATGATGCCAAAGTATCCACAGGATAATTACCATGGACCACGTTCCTGGCAGCGTTCAAGGCTGTGTTAGGGCTTGGAGCAACTTGGTCTACTGGAAAGTGGCAGGGGGTTGGAGCTGGAAGAGCTTTAACGCCCCTTCCAATCCAAACCAGTCTGTGATATTGTGACCACAAAGCATGTGAATGTAGTTTCCCTGGTTCGGGATGTGTTTTGGCAGAGTTCAACCCTTATTTGTGAATATTCTTCTTGAGTGGAATCTAGGCTAGGCCTAAATGTTAAAATTAAAACCCTAAAGAACTAGCTTGTCTCAGTGCAACACAGTGAGGTGATTGTGTGTCCGTATTGAGGTTAGAACTTCAGCATGTTGTTCTGGATGAAGCCTGTTCTCTTCAGCTTCATACTGGGCCCGGTTTCATCTGTCTGGAAGTGAGAGCTGATGGGGTTTGTTAAATGGATAGAAAGGTTGTCCACCTCCACTGTAAGCATCAGCCTCAGATTCTCACTTACATAATGGGTTCCTCAGTGATTCACAGCCGCAGTCCTGGCAGTCTCTGGGAGAACCATTCTCCTGCTCTCAAGCAGTAGAAGCACGAAAAAAGAAAAGGCCAAAAATGTTCTACTGCTTCAGGACGAACTCATCCGTGGCCTGAAAATGGCTGCCAGCTTACCAGTTGATAGCTTGGAAAATGGAGGTATCTAAGCTACCTGAGAAAAACCCTAAGAAATAGTTTAATCTAGCATGAATATGCATAGTGTTACTTCAGAGTGTCAGAACAATCATTATGCTGGAAGCTCTTCAAATGAGAACTTTTTGCTTTTCTGGGAACCCTTGCAGGAATGTTTTTGCAGAATGAGAAGTTCTCGCTGCCAGTAGCAGCAGTAGATGGCCCACGACACACAGTTGCTCAGTTTGGCTACAGCCAGTAGATAGCAGCAGTAAGCAGAGTCACTCACCAGTCTGCTGCTGCTTTGTGCTGGGATGGGCAGAGCAGCAGGATCTGGTGAGCAGCAGAGTGTCTCATGCCAGAGCTGAACAGCTCTCTGATGTGCTTCATCAGGGAATAAAAGCAGAGTATGAGCCTGTCTAGCATGCTGAAAGAAAGGGGCAGCAGCAGCAGACGATCATCAGCATTGGCTGCCCAGGGGCTTCCCAAAGGTTGCTCCTGGCAGTTCATGGAGAGTCAGGGAGGTGTAGCTACCTCCTCAGGAGAGCAGGGGTCCTGTATCTGCTCAGAGCTGACTGATGGCTAGTCAGGGTCTGTCAGCAGGTGCATACTGTCCAGAGACTGGAAAACAGAGATCACACAGTAAAACTAGAGACAAAACTAGAAATAAAGCCCTCCCCTCCTCTCAGCTCTGGGGTGTCTAACTCACTGTTTAGTGTCCACTGAGGACAGCAGCATTGCACAATGTCTGACTCCTTGTGCTGGCAGAGCCCCTGTGATGTGTGTGGAGCGATCTGTGTAACTACCGCTCTGCCTGAGACTGGGGTCATGTAGTCAAAGTAGTAATAGCAGGGAGGCTACAGGCTGAGGATGCAAGCCTTAAACACATACCTACAAACACATCACTATAAACATAGTTGAGTCCATGCTAAATTAAAGGCGAATATGGATTTTAAACATACATACATTTCAGAACAGTGACATGTATGGGAGCCTCTTTAAAGTCCTGTGTAATAAAATAGAGTTACCTTTAAGGCTTGCTTCAACATGGGCAACTCAGAGTGGAAGAGTCAGTGCTGGAAAATTGCAGATTATTCCTTTCTCTTTCCCCAACCAGTGGAAAACAAGGAATATAGAATCACATGAATCTCTGATTAATATAAGTTTTTTCCTACAGTCACCTGCTGACATGTGAGTAGTATGTGGTTTGATACCTGGACAGGCAGTCACCAGCTTGACTGTCTCAGTTGCTGAAGTATCTATTTTAATCAGTGTTGTACAGCACCCTCTTCTGCTGAGAGGGGATGAGAAGTGGAAATCCCTGGTCTGTCTCTTTCCCTGCCTCTGAGAGGCATTTATGTACTGAAGAACAAAGGAAGTCTAAAAACTCAATTACAGCAAATAGGGGAGAATCAATAAAGGAATGAGAAGCTGACAGCACAGAGATGGGGTTCATCTCCACAGCATAATCATGACACATGACATTACAAGAGTATAGAGTGCTCAGCTGAGTTATCAAGATTGATATTTAAGATGATGACTTGCAGTTGTACTGTTTAAAAAACACACCTATTTGGTAATGAAAACCTGCTGGCAAGATCTAAGCAAAGAGGTGAAATTGCAAGAAGAGTAAAATAAGATCAGTAAATCAAATGCTTTAAATAATCAGTGAGGCGCACTACAATTAGGGTTGGATTCAAGAAGGCAGAATTATTGGAATTACAAGCATAAATCCATGCCACGCATGTGCTGGGAAACACGCTCACCTCCAGCATCTCCAGCCTGACCTCTGTCAAGAGCAAAAAGATAACAACTGTATTCTAACATAATAATTTCCATCGACTGTTTCGTGTTTCAGTTCAACAGAGGCTACACAGGCTTTGAGGACTCCTATTTTAGGACCATAGGAGGACTCTCATATTTTGTGTCTTCACATCAGCTTTCACATAAACTTCATGGGATATAGTCTGTGATATTCATCAAGACCAGGTGGGTGCTGGTGGAGCCTCAGAGACCTCAGCTGACTTTTCCTGTGAGATTGTTCATTGCTATTGATGTGAAATGCAGCGCGACCTTGAAACAGCAGCGTCTTCTCCCTGGCCTGACTATGAGCCTTTTCTCTTTATCTTTTTAATTCCACTTGTTCTGTTTGTCTCATGAAAACTTCCAGTTCCTAACCATATATTTGCCACTGTACAGTAGCCACAACACAGGAATTGAAGGTGAATGAAGACCACTAAGTAATACAGTACAAGCTCTTGTATACTGCATTGTTACCTCTTTTTTTATACATTCAAAGAAAAAAAATGGGACACTATCTAGTTATAGAATCATAGAATAGTTAGGGGTGGAAAGGACCATAAGATCATCCAGTTCCAAGCCCCTGTCATGGACGCCTTACACTTAGAACATGTCACCCAAGGCTCTGTCCAGCATGGCCTTGGACACTGCCAGGGATGGAGCATTTACCACTTCTTTGGACAACCTGTTCCAGCACCTCACCACCCTCACAGTAGAGAGCTTCTTCCGTATATCTAACCTAAACTTTCCCTTTTTCAGTTTGAACCCATCACCCTTTGTCCTGTCGCTGCAGTCCCTGATGAAGAATCCCTCTCCAGCATCCTTGTAGCCCCCTAGCTCCATGTCCTTCTTACGTTAAGGACACCAGAGTCATGAAGTTCCAGCCTGGGATTTCTTATGTTGTTGATGGTGTCTACTTAGAACATTCATATTGGATAGAGATTGAAGCACATCACTCCAGTTTCAGCGGTAGGTCAGGTTTAGTAAAACAAGCATGTTCTGAAATGCATTTTTACAGAAATGCTTAACAAAAGCTGCTTTGAGTTCAGTGACAACAGCTGGATTTTGATTTTAAGAGGCAGTGTTGAACAAGCACAAGTGGAGAGAAATAGCTTATTCCAATGGACTGATTAGGGGATGAGGAATCGGGAAATCCTGTGGTTTATTTCCTGGCCTGCCACTGCTTCATGACAGGCCCTGGTAAAATCTTTTAGATTCTCGGTAGTGAGCATCTTATTTCATCTTGTGTAGCATTAAAACTTGCTTCAGTGAACAGTGGCAAAGCCTAGCAGGTACAGATGTGCCTTGCTTAGAAAATTTAGCAGAGCACATGATTTCCCTCTTTTAAAGGGAAAAGAGAGGGAAATACTGGTGACTAGCATTGTCCCAGCAATGCACATGGGAGTGATAATACCTGTGTATTTCCTGTCCTCACTATGGGAAAAAACAGATTTAAGAGTGCCTCTGTCTAGTTTCTCCCTATTTCAGGAAATCCTCTCTCTCTGGTCCCTTTAGCAAGAGGAACTAGAAGGATAGAGTGGGTTTGTTGGGAAAGAACCCCTCAAACTAACTTGGGTTTCTGGGGATCCTTAACTTTGAAACTTTCTTCCTTGTAATATACTACAGAATGGTGACTAACGGTTAGGAAGGGACAGCAAAACTGTTATGGGGTTTTAATTCTGAGTTGAGCATTGACTGTGTTGCGGCAGTCACTAGCACTGCTCCTTTCCTTTTCCAGTTTCTCTGGTTTTGATGTATAGAGGAACATTATTAACATTTATTCTCACCTCTTGTGTGATACAGCCTAGGACTAACCTAATTAATTGCAGATTCAAGTCAGGTATCTGGGATTGAGCTAAAGGAAATACCTGGTCTTGGGTTTAGAATTTGCTGTGACAGAGAATCTCCGAAAATCTCCATCATGTTAAACTAGAGGGCAGTTGCCTTCAACATTAAAAATGATTAACTTAATTCCAGCCCCAAGGTGTGTAGCTTCCAGGCAGCAGCTCTTCTGCTACAATGTTCTGGTGTGAGGATTCCGATGGGGTCAGGTCTCCACCTCTCCACGTGTGTACTTACAGATTATTATCAAATAATTACTTCTACTTCCTTTTGCTTAACCAAAAAAGATTAAGCTCCCAGCATCTTTTCTATTAAAGTGCTTCTTCCAGTTCTTTTCCACTGAGCAGGATCTTCAGCTTTGATTTGGGGCTAAAATCTACCACACCAGCAAAGATGGTTCTGAGTAGTTTAATGACCTTTTGAGTGTCTTCTGCACTGGGCAGGCCTTCCAAGCACAGACAGAATGACCAAAGCAGCTCTGCCACCACCCTCTTGTAGAGCAGGGAGTAAGTGTGTGGCCAAGGGCTACGTGTTTGAGGGCTACAGATCTGCCCCTTGTGAAAAGCCAAAGACCACTTAAAGTCCCAGGAAGATGTTTTAGCAAGTTCTGTGTCAGCCCTAGGCTTGATGGGAATACCAAGTCATTTTGAATCTCACATTCATTAGCTCTCACAGCAAGATTCAGTCTTCTCAAATGTATTCCACTCCAGCCTTCTCCCTGCTGTAAGAAGTGAAGCATTCTGGAGTACTGGGAAGTGTGGGGGCATACACCTGATCTGAACCTTTTCCCTGCTGAGAAGTTGGAATTTAAAAAAGCAACAACAAAATCTGTGAGTTTTCCCCCCACGCCCCTATTACTCATGAACTGGATATTTTTATCACCACACGTTGCTAAATAAATCGTGTCACCTAATCCTGTTAAGTGAAGCCTGCAAATCCAAGGAAGGAGAAGTCTTGCTCCAGTGAGACAAGGATTTGTGGAGGGCTTTGCAGAATGGTGAAAAAAAACACGAAGAATTAACAAGGACAGAAGTGGCTAATAAGAAATACACCATTTTTCTTCAGGAAGACTTTGAACAGCAGCCTGTGGAGCATTCACCATGACATGAAGTTGCTCAGAATGGTGTTTGTTGTTGTTGTTGCTGCTTAACCTTAAGTGCTTCCTCTGCAGTAGAGTAGGCACTGAGATGTTGCCAGCTCCAGAGTGCTGTTTAATCTGACATTCGTCTATGGGAGTAGGAGGAGAAGATGGTTGCAGTGTCTAGGTCTGCTTTACAAAGCTACTTTATAGGAAAGTAAACATCTTTTTTATTATGGCAATAGCAAACAGAAGCAGTGAGCAGAAATGAATGGGTTTTGCTAGTAACTTTCTGTAGACAGCATAGGAACATGTATGACCAGGGAAGCTGAATGGACACATGTCCTGGGGGATCTCAGGCAAGTTCTTTATGCGAGACGCAGTGAAGGTCAAAGGTGGGGGATGTATTGCAGCATGTCACTCCAGTGAGCCCAACCAAGCCCATTGTGGGACATTGAACCTTTCAGTCCTGTGCCTTAGTGGCTCTCCAGGGACCATAGGCCAGCCAGTGTGCTGAGCAGAAAACAACCCAGGAAGGAGGGGAATGCTGTAGCCACAAACTGCCTCTTCCCACCATCTCACAGCAGCTCAGCTGTGTGCAGGACTGCACACACCTTCACATTATCTGGAACCCTGTCACCAAGATGTAGCTTTATTTAAAAAGAAAACAACAGTTCTCACTCTCCTCCTAAACTGCAGCTGGTGAAGCAAATGTCACTTTCCTGTTCTGTTAGTGTCCCACAGGAAGCATCTTTGTGAAGTTGCTCCATTGAACACAAGATTTAAGATACCATCAGTCGGTAGGAGAGCACAGGAGGGAATATGATTCTGTCAGCTAATGGGTTAGGGAAAAATCAGGAAGGCCTGTCTGCTGGTCTTGCTCCCAGGAATGTTTCTACACATCACACAGGAAAGGGCTTTGTCTAAAAAGACGATAAAGTCTAGGAAGCAGCATGTAGAACTGCTGTGTGTTGTTCTGCCCTTGTATTTAGCAGCACAGAGCAGTAACATCAGCTGCAGTGTGCAGTTTTCTCATTGATTTCCCCCAAAAAAGCCTCAGTGTTCACAGAAGAGCCGGGTGAGAGGGATCCCTCCCCCTCACAAACACACACACACAAACACAAGACTACCATCCACCGAGACACATTTATACAATGATGAACTGATCCTATCAAGGCAATGGCCTCAAGAGCCTGTAGAGCTTTGTTTAAACTCTTACAGAAAGGTCAGTAGAGTGTTGAAAACAAATGAAAGCAGAGGCTGTGAAAATGAATCAATGGGAGTCCCTGGGTGGATTTTGGGAAGTGCCACAGTGTGGGGCAGGGCTGGCCTCTCCCTGCCTGTGCAGAGCCCAACGCAGCCTTGCTGCTCTGCTCCAGCAGCCTCTGCGCATGGGACCATGTTTAATCAGGGCCAGCTTGTGTGCCACTGTGGAAGGTGAAATCTTAGTCCTTAGTCTGCAGGCCTGAGAATGAAGGAGGTGCCTGCGTGAATAGAGGTGACTAGCAAGGAGCATCCAGGAAAGGAGAGGCACAGAGAAGACAATGCTCTATCTCCACTTTTCTGGGTTTACTGGGTATTTAATCTTCGTCAGGTGTACAGCACTTGCACTTCCTCTTATTAGGAAGTCCAAATCTCATTTTACTACTGGCCACTTGGGTAATACATTGGTTCCTAAAATACCAGTTAAGGAAAAAAAAAGGGGCCAGGAAAAGTGCATTTTCTCTTTTTTTTTCTCTTCTATACATGCAACCTTCTTGTTACCAAACCCAGCAGGTTTGGCTTTAGCTTTCAAAAGAAGGAAATTCACTTTTTGGTAAAGATAAGGTTTTCAGAATGTCGCCTTAGTTGGTTAAGGGCAAGAATGACCATAAAAAAAGCTTATAATGGAAGTTCATACCCTCCTTAGTGGCAGCCTCACAGGACAGCTTCGTCACACAGAAAGGTGAATGTGATGCAACCAGTTCTCTCCTGTCCTCTTTTCATGTTCTTAGTTTCTTCTCTTCCATTTTGGAGCCACCCTTCTCTGCCTCTTTTCCGTGCTTTAGCACCTTTCAACAAAGCCTTCTTTAAAACTAAACAAACAAAAAGGCTCCAGACCACATTGAACTGGCATTTGAAGACCAAGAGGTTGTTTACTCTGCTGCTATATTCTGCTCCTGTGCTGTTTGGACTGGGACTGGACTACCTTCCTCTGCTGGGGTTTTGGGATCAGCAGGATTTTCTAGATGTTTCAGTAACACCCCCGATTAAACAGAAACATATGACAGACAGAGGCTCAAATTGGACCTGGAGTGCTTCTTTTGATCCAGAAGTGAGATAAAAGCTTGATTAAAGGAACACAAACGTACATATGTACACATAGGCAGATGCAAACTCAAGGAAACAATCTCCAGATTTAGGATAGCCATGAGATCCTTCTGGAGTTGAGTGGGTTATATGCAGTACCACTGAAGGGCTGGCTTCTAAAAGCAAAGCCCAGAGGGGGCCTTTATTTTGATCTCACAGAATTATTTGCAGCCTTATCAGCTGAAGCCTATTCCCCTTCCTCTACTTATCTACTGGCTCAGTGCAGCACTCAGCATTGCTGACAGTTGCAGACACTGCTGCTGAGCAGCCGACATGGCAGTGGCACAGATCAGTCTCTTGCAAGATAATGGGAATATCTTGAGGACTCAGGCTGGCCTAACCTGGTTGCTTGTTTGTAAAGGATGTACTTCTGCCAGTAAGGAATGAAATGCAGGCAGAAATACTCCATCTCCCATGCCTTTGGCCATGGTTTTAATGGCAGGGAAATTCTACTCCATTTAAGTTGCTGAGTGGGAGGGATAACTACCTGAAGCACCCCTCTGTGGGTAGCAGCATGAGCAGGGTATCTGTGAGGAGCAGTGGTACAGTATTGTCTTCTGCTTGAAGCTCTCCCGCTGCCATAGTGTTCAGACATGCTGGGTAAGCTTGGTTTTGCAATTTTGCTGTCTTCAAGAGTGTAGAAATCCTGAATAAGCATGGAAATCTCTGAGTTTGTTCTCCAAAATCATGACATGACTTCTAGCATCTTGTCTGAGGAAATGAAGTTTATACAGTCATGCTTTGTATCCATCAGCCTGTCAGTTCCCTCCTACTAATACTTCAGCTTGTTTGATGGTTTAAAACAAATTTGACAGAGGGATTTTGTCTCAAAAACAGTGTCTTCCTATATATTTGTGAAAGTAGTTAGTAAAGTGTAAATAGAGTAAAAAAGAGTAAAGAGAGAAGTCCTCTTGGGGCATAGAAACATTGAATTAAAGGATAATTTAGGTTAAAAGGAATCTCTGAGGGTCTTCTGCTCCAAGCTGCTCACAAGCTGCTACAGCCAATGCACCAGCCTTGAGAACTGACTAGGCATTAGAGAATCCGCAAGAGTACAATTAGGAATTCTGGAGGAAAAGTTGGTGCTGAATCCTGCAAATTAGACATGGGAGACTCCAGTGACTAGGCATAAATCTATGGGACGTTTCTTTCATAGTATTCTGCTCGCAGAGCATCTTGTTTCTAATTAGTCTTATTTCAGGGTTTTTAATCTTCTACCTGTCTTCAGCAGTTTGCTGCAGGGAGGTGCTGTTAAGATACATCCATTAGGAGTTCTTCAACCAAATGTCTGAGAGGTGCTATGGCTTTGAAACTTTGCAGTTGTGTCAACAGCGTGATGTTGAGTTTGATTCACCGAGGAAGAATTAAAGTCAGCCCTGTCTGCATTCACCTCGCTAAGACTTGCCAAGGTTGGGGGCTTCCATTCCTGTTATTGGAAACGATAGTACATTTCCCACCAAATCTAGCCCTGCCTGAGAATCCAAAATAGTGCAGTTCATGTAGGCAGCAGATCCATCGGCGGGGACGGGCTGCTGAAAGTGATGCATTATTCTTTGTGAGGCCACAGCTCATTAAATGTAGGAGAAAGGTGCTATTTTGAGCAGGAGTCCTTTGCTAGTCACTGAACTGATCGAGTCTGAGCAAACCTCCTCATGCTGTCCCAGCCCTCTCCTGATTAGTTCCAGATGAGGGTAGAAAAACAAGCTAGTGCTTGGTCTTGAAATAGAAATTTGATGGAATATACATTTGGAAGGCAAATTTTACTGAAGTCCAAGATACAACCTTAATATGAGCATTTCAATGTGAATATTGGAAAATTCATGGGTAGAGTTTAGACCATAATGTAAGAATGTGGGTACTTTGTAAACTAAAAATGATTGTAACTTAATCATGTAGTTGCTCTAACCTCAGATTTTATGTCATTTCTCTTCCTCACAGCTTCATACCTCACTGCCTGTCTCTGTTTTTCTAATTCTATGAAGGTTTCTATTCTGCAAGAGGAAAATTAAAGGTCAGATGGCCAGACACTCATGCTAGTTTGTTTCCAGCTGTGATTTTTCACTCCTTGCTTCAGTGAGGCTTACCAGCTATTGCAAAACATCCAAACATCCTGAAACTCTGGGAGGTTTATTCTCTGCATAGTCTGGGACTTCTTTCCGTAAATACCAACACGGCTGGTTCTTTGGATAACATCTTTTTTGCAGTCCAGTGGCAGAGCTGCTTGTTGTAAGCACGTTCCCCACAATGTGTCCTAGATAAGGAGTCATTTTGTAATCTCGGTTTTAAGGGTGAAGAGAGTGGGATTGCTTGAGATTCATTTGCCACTGGAAGCTGGAATGAATATAACTTTCCAAGTACTTCCTGATACAAACTTTTCTGTGCTGTTGTGTATCTCCTGCTGCGGCCTCTCTCACCAGGCTCCACAGTCCATTGTTGTTAGGGATCTGTTCAGTATCTCTGCGCTCCCACTGATGGACTCTGAACTGTTCTTTCTCCCAACCCAAAACAATTCTTGTGTAGCAACAGTGGGCTTTTCCTTCCATCCTGACGTCCAGATCTGTGGGACTCCTGTCTCCCCAGATTCCAGCATCCTGGCATGGATGTCACATCCCATTGCTCAGCTGTTTTCCTTTATCCTGGCCAAATCCTTAGCTCCCCTCTTTGCTGTGCCTTAAATAGGTTTCAACACATGTTCCAGTAGTTCAATCCCCCACTTTACTGCTTTTATAAGGAACATGGTAGAACAAGAAAAACACACTGCCTGAATTTCAACAAGCACAAGTGTGCCAGCACACCTGGGTAGTTAATAAGGGTCAGGGAAGGTAGGATTTGTATATTTATGGTGAGTATTTCCTTATTATCTTCTAGGTCTGATATCAGCTGCCAGGGCAGCAAGTGCAGACTCTACCACTAAAACTCTGAGGTAGAATTTCCCTGCTTTGTAGTGTTGAATATTTCATGAATTTCGCATGTCAGTTACGAGTTACTGTCTGCCTGCGAGGAACAATAGGCAGCTTTGGAAGGACTTGCTCCCATTCTTCCGATCTATAGCACATGTTTGTGGACTCCTTTTTTATCTGAGAACGCAAGGATTCAAGGATGATGATGAAACTCTCCCTGTGCAGGATGCAGAAAACTTGTACTGCTGCTTTCTGTACCCCGAGCCAGAGGACTGCAGTTTTTATGGCTTTGTCTTTTCTTCTGTAGTCCTGAGTTCCTTTGGAATGGGTTTTTTCCCATTTGCATTGCAGCACTGGGTTTTTATGAAAACAACACCACATATATACACTTATAAATATGTATATATAAATACACATATATACATAAATGTGCATATTATATATATATGTATATGTGAGCTGGCAAAATCCCCGAAGAAACAAGTGAATCTTTGGCTGCTTCACTTGCGTTCTCCCTACTAAATCTGTTCCCTTTGTATCTATGCCAAGTCTTAGATCAGTAGCTGACAAATACTGTTTACAAGGAGATCATTTCCCTCAAAACCAGTTCTCTCTTTTCCTGGCAGGTGGGTTCTCTATATCCCCTTTGGGTGTGCTGTGCAGGCAGTGATAGGCAAGACCTGGTCCTACAGCAGTGCTGGCTCTTCTGAAATGTGCCTATAAAGGTCTGTTTGCTGACATGGAAAGAGCTGCCATGCTGACAAATGCTGACAATAAATAATGTCCATGGTAGTAGTTTCATACCATTAGACAAGGATAATTCCCAGCCTCCTGCACTTAGTTCTTGGAAGGCTCTCAAATAAAGTATCATTATTTTGAAGTTCTCTGGGCACAAAATTGTCATTACATTTTAAGGACTTAATAACATCCTCAGAGTTTGGTACCTGTAATTTCTGGAGCCAAGTGTTTAGAAGCATTTAGGAACCCACACTTGGAAACAGAGCTGCAGAAGAATGCACCTTCTGGTTTTTAGCACTTTGGGCTGTCTGCTAGACAAGGCCTAGATCCAATACAGCACTGAGAGTCTTATTTCTGGGCATGGGGATATCTTTGTGCTTTTGGAATAGTGCAGCAGTCAGCCTGACTCAGTCTTTGCACCTGATAATTTCTGTCCTAGCTACAGAAGTGATAAAGGAGCATTCTGCAGCTTGGATGCTCTGTTGTATTCTTTCCCCACTTCAGGGCTGTAAGAGAATCTTGTTTGTGTCACCAGATACAGCAGCACTTGGAGAACAATCCCAGAGAAGCCAGGACATAAAGAAGGTGTCTAGGATGCCTATAGCTGAGAGAGGACAAACAGCCTGAGCATGTCCTTTATTGCTCTGTCATTCTCTGGGAACATTAGGGGCTGTGTTTAAAAAGCTGCATCAGTTTATGCACCTCATTAATCAAAACACATCCTTTTGGAAGGCAGTTGATTGCAGCTTAGGCACAGAAGTGCTTACACCTCAGCATCCCTAGTGCCTGGAAGAGCGAAGAAGAGGAGGAAAAAGACCTTTCATGCTGTCACTGGCTGGGTTCACATTATCTAATCTACGGGAGCATTTGAAAACTCAGATTTATTTCCCCAGAAAAGCTTGTTCTACCAGAGATTGTGATGAACATAATAATATTAAATAATATTTGCACTGGGTAGCTTCACTGAGGAGTATTTCAAATGAGTCACAGCCCATCTGGGTTATGCCAGGAGGTGGGAGGATGAGAGGAGCAGGTGAATGCTTCAGAGGAAGGATTCAAGAGAGAGGAAGCAAACAATGATGAGGAAGAATGTGCTGTGTATGTGTATGGTGAAGTCACTGCTGATGCCTGCATTTCCTTGAAGTAAGAGCTTCAGTAACATCTGCTGCTTTAAATGCCAGAGGTACCTGAGGCATGTGGCAGGGGACTCCTGGAAGGGAAAAGGGGAATATTTGCTTATGAAAGCAGAAGTGCAGACATGGGTGAGGGTTTCCTCACTGCTTGCAGTAGGCGTCGGTTGCTTGTGTTTAGTCTCCCTCCCTGCCTGCCTGTACAGTTCATGTGCTTGCCTTTTCCCAGGAGCTGGGATTTTAAATGGAGAAAGCAACAAACATTCCAGAAAGCCTCAGATAGGGAATCTGTGCAAAAATATAGGCACTCTTTATATGGCTAAACAGATTCTTCATTTAACTCCACTGGTTTTAAAGGCTTTACATTAGGAAATCATTTGAATCTTAAGAGCTTCTTAAACACAAAGGAATAAACAGCCATTCCCAAAGAAGGACAAAGCAGGACTGATGGCCACCACTTTTCCTCTTAAAGAACAAAAGGTAGGGAACTGCCTGATTTTAGCCCTTTTTCCCCTCTGCTTTGGCCTCTGTTACATGAGGTGCGTTGTAGCCCTCAATGAAAGGAAGCAGGATTCCCATGTGGAGCTGCCACTTTCCCAGGACCAGCCTCCCAGGAGCCTCACTAGTGGAGGGTGAGTGAGCCACAGAAAGTGCTGACTCAGGTGCCCACTGGGAAGTGGGTTTCCCTGTGTTGTGTGTCAGGGAGAGCCCTCGCATCCCTCCTTCCTCACCATCTTTCCAGCAGGGGAGCTCTTCCAGATGCAGTTTGCTTCTCTTTGTATTTTTTTTTGGAATGATTTCTACAGCTCCAGCCCCACAGTGGAGGAATAGTGCTGCTTTGCATGGCTAATGGGGAAGCAAGGCAGCCGAGCAAAACCACACCTTCCACACATGGGCTGCTTTGCACTCAGGTGCAAACCACAGCGTTTTTCCTAGCAGGCAAACTCCTGCTGGGAAAGCCTGGCACTCCCTGCTCTGCATGCAAGTGAGATTTCAAGGTGAACTGCTGTTTAGATTTGGATTCACCCCTTCTCACAACCTCCCCGCCCCGTGTCTTCACAAGCAAACCTGCAACAAAGCCACTGCAACTCCAGAAGGAGCAGGGACCATAAGCATCTAAGAGAAAAAGAAATCTTCTTGCTCCTATTGTTTATTGCATGTATTTTATTGTATATTTATGCTGCTATTGTTAAATCCCAGCCAGCCGGTACTTCCTGCTGTTGAACCATCGTACATCCAGCCTGGCACTGCTGGCTAAAGCCGAACCACGGGTGACTTTGGCTCCGCAGCAGGAGCTCTGCAGCTCCGCAGCAGCAGCAGCAGCAGCAGCGTTGCGGTGCCCGCGGAGACACACACCCCCTTGGCAGCCAGGCGTTGCCCTTTTAAGAAGCCCGGGTGCTGGCTCAGGTAGGCAGAGCCTTAGTGCAGTAGTCGCTCCTATGGCAACCCAATAGAATGGGATCACTTCATGAATATTCCCAGGAGCAGGAGCTGCATGAGGAATAAGTGATGACAGTGATGTAAGCAAGCAGTGGCGGCTGCAGGTTGCAGTTCACTGTGTTATTGGCCGGCAGGTTGAGGAGTTTGAGGCACCCGGGCTTGAGCTTGGCTTTCTGGATGATGTCTGCCTGCCGGGAGACACGGCACATTTGCATCTCGATGCCAACATGGCAAATCGGCTGCTGCTGTTGCCGCCCTCCCTCACCTTCCAGCAAGAAGTGTGTGGCTCTCCTCTAGACTTCTTGCCCGGTGCTCTGGATCCGAACAGGCAGGGATTGCAGTAACACCAAGGGGAGACAAGCAGCAAGTAGCCAAATCGGGACAACAGAGGAGAGGGGCGGCTTTTTTTGCCTTCCCTCTTTTCTCTTTTTTTCTCCTTCCCTTCTGGATGCAGAGTCTGTGTTTTGATGCAGAGCCTGTGGATGCCACAGTCTGGTAAGGAGATGACACGCCAGTCTCTGGTCCCTTCTGCCCCTTGAGCCGGGAGCAGGGGCCTGGGAGCAGTGACAGTTCCCCTCCTTGGGCAGAGTGGGGGGGTCTCTCCCTCTTACTGAATAGCAGCAGCAGCAGCCATGGACAAGCTGCCCCCTTCCATGAGGAAGAGACTGTACAGCCTGCCCCAGCAGATAGGACCTAAGGCGTCGATCATGGATGAGGAGGAAGACAGCGACAAGGACACCCGGAGGAAAAGCATCAGGCTGAAGCCACTGCCTTCGCCCTCTGCTGGGAGCACCCGGGCCGTCGGGGGAGACCCTGGCCGAGGGGGTGACCCTGGCCTCGTGGAGACAGAGGCAGGCAGCAAGGGTGCCAAGACCAGCACCAACGGGGACTGCCGGCGCTTCAAAGGGAGCCTGTCCTCGCTGACCAGCAGGCACCTCCACGATGCGGCTGAGGAGAAGAGGCTGATCGGCGGCGAAGGGGAGCCGGCCTCCCCCAGTGAGGACAAGAGCCCCCCTGGCAGTTCGGAGCTGGATCAAGGACTGTCAGCACCTCCCCCACCAGCGTCCCCCCCGGAGCCCCAGCAGCAGCCCCCCCGGGCTTGCTCCTCTACCTCCATCAAAGTGGAAGGAGGTGGAGGGTGCGACCAAATCACCCCAGATGAAGAGCAGAGGCTGGGACAAGCCGGTTTCATGCAGAGGCAGTTTGGGGCCATGCTCCAGCCGGGGGTCAACAAATTCTCCTTGAGGATGTTTGGCAGCCAGAAGGCCGTGGAGAGAGAGCAGGAAAGGGTTAAGTCTGCTGGGTTCTGGATCATCCATCCCTACAGCGACTTCAGGTACAATCCTCCCCTCCTGGCCCACCCAAAACTAGCTGGTTTCCCCTTCCCTTCCCATGTCCAACTCAGACCTTTCTGCACAGTGCACACATCCAGGCAGAACTTTCCTTCATTTCCTAGTCAGAGGAGCTGGAGGACACATCCAAGATCTGCTCCAGCCAAACAATCGGCAGATGTCATTTTTATTTAAGCTTAATTCTAGTGACCCCACACTAGTAGTAATTCTAAATTGTGTTTTTAAACCAACAAATGTATTTTCACATTGGCTTTTTATAAGGGAAATCCTCTCTGTAAGTTCAGTGTCAGTGGGGGAAAATGTTCCCACCTGATGCACAACTCTTAGACTAAAATTGTGGTGGCTGCTGCTGCGTAACTGGTCCTACACCTCCAGTTCAGAACATACGGTCTGCCTGATTCCTGTTTCAGATCCTGGTTTTGTACCTCTTGAGTTCTCTCCCTTGTTCCCAAAGAGTTAGGGCAGGATGTTGCTACTGTTGCTGTTCTGTGCAGCTTTCTACTGCAGCATCGCTTGTCAGGAATTGGTCTGTGCAGGGAAGAGCAGCAGTCATTGAGAAGGGGCTTAACACCTTCAGAGTCTTACAGAGAAAGATTTTCTCTTTTGCATCTGCAGATCCATATTTGCAAAATACATTTGGGTAGGGAATAGTTAACATTGTCTTTGGGAAAGTAATGGCTTGCTTTCACTCAGCAACGTTTCTATGAAGATTAATAAGGACATTAGCTTGTAAACCCTACAGCCATTTTTTATGGAGTTCTGTATAGAGGCTTTGGGTATCTCCCTGTCTCATGCCCAGGTGAATCGTCCTCTGCAATATGTATATAAAGAACTGCAATCAATAATTAATTACTTAGCGTAGTCAATGGCTAAGGTTTATTGCTTAAACTTTCATTACAGCTGGCTTACACGTCACATTTAAAAGCACACAGAAGAACATTCTTCAAACATATCTATCAAACAACATGATTTTACGGAATTCTTGGACTCTTCAAGAAACCTTGTATTGGTCCCTGCATGCAGTTAGAAAGATAATGGCAGGAAGGAGTTGCAGGGCGGATTTGAGTGCCCAAAGACAGAAACCTCTTGATACTACCTACTGGGGGTTTAGCAAGCGGTCCACATGCTTGGGAGATTCAGCACTGGCACCAGATTCCTGCACATTTACTTGGATTAACAAATGTATTAGAAAGCTCTGTGAATTGGAAGACTGCACTGTCATTTGAATTCCGTGCATTCCGGTCTCCCGAGCTCACAGCTGACCGAGCATATGAGGGTTTCCAGGGGCTACATCATGATACATAGTCCTTGCAAGTACAATCTTACTCAAACCCAGATGGGAAAGAGTCTAAAATTGCCTCCCAGTTGTGACTGATCAAGTCATACCTCACAAACATGGTGAAATAGAAGAGTCATTAGCTTTAAAAAGAACAAACCCAATTTCATACGCTTGGCTATTGTTTGGATTATTTGCTATGAGTCTGGAGTTTAACTACTTTGCTTTCCCAGGTTATCCTGGCAAGGTGTTCTCAGTGTGTCACACCCTTGAGGAATTTTGGCTTTAGTCTCTGGGTTGTATTTGGGTTTATACAAAAGTAGCATTCAGTTTGCGTATCTTTTATGTATCTGTACAGTGTCCATTCCCTTCCATCTTTCTGAGTATGTTTTCAGCACAGAACCAGGCTGGCAAACTTCAGTGACAGGATTGTAGCAGTAGCTGAGGTAACCACCTTGCCCAAGGTGAGATGCTCCTAAGAGTTTATGGTTTGAAGATTCTTCGTGAACCGGTCCTGCCTCCTTAAAACAGTACAGGAAACTAGGAGGTGAGTTTCGACTGCTGAGGTACTCGGCTATAGGGCCACTCCTAGCATTGCACAAAGGACTGAGATACACAGGCAAGCTTAGACTCTGCCCAGCCAGAAGATCACACTGAGGCTGCTGACAGCCATTCGTAGGCATGGAGCTATATATGTATATATGCATGTGCGACTCCTTGGTATTAATAACATAATCCTCCCCGATGTAGCTTTGCATTTGTGTAGAGAAAGCACAGTGAGTTGGGTATCTGCACCCTGGTGCAAGACACTCTCTGCTTGGGGCAGATTCATCTGGCTGCTTTGTGTTTCTTCTCAGTTAATGCTGGAAGCCTTGCACACAGATATGTGCCTTCTCCTACTGTTCTATACCAACATCAGATAGAGCAGTGGTACTGACTGTACAGAGAGACATTTAAAGAGGTGGGGAGGAGTGGGATGTGCTACCCTATGGTCAGTATGTGTATTTTCCAGGGAACTTTGTTCACCTCTGCTTCTGGGTCACTTGCAGCATAACTGTTTTAATATGAATATGCTTAGGGAGAATGCGTGGGCTTCCATGAAAAATGACCTCTGAACAATGGCTGTCTTGAAGGAGAAGAGTGGGAGTGTTCCCAGATACTCTTTGGGTTTTGTGTTCCCTCCTCCTCTGAATACTGCTAAAGCATCTGTCTTGGAAACATCTCACATGAATAATAATATTTTCTGACCTCTGAAATGCAGCAGATTGCACCAAAGAACAGATATTATCAAACTATTTGCAAGAGCTCTATCCTTGACCCAAAGGACTCTCTTTCCTGCTTTGAAAATTACGCAGTGCAATGCGTGATTGCTCCTTGTTACAGATGGGTGCAGAGTCTGGAGCATCAGGACCTTATCTCCATTATCCTGCACTTCTCTGCCACCAAAACTGCACAGCAGCATTTGGTGGACATGGTTCAAGTTAAGTATTTAGGCCCAGATCTTGGTTTCTGTCTTTGTGGAGAAACGAATTTCACCTCTGAGAGTGAGCTGTATCTCCAGGCATTGTGGTAGAGCTCCAGACCTTGTGACTCTTGTCTCAGTACAGCTTGAGATGGGAAGTTTTGAATGGAACACTCAAGTCTATTTACTGGAGCTCAGTTCTGCTGCAAAATGACATAGGTGTCATTCCTCTGCCTTCATGGAGTTGCTTCTTCTTCGCAGTATGTGAAAGAAGTTCCCGGTTTAGCATAGAACAAAGGCTTTCATCATAGGCTTATTACATTATCCTTTTAGCAATCTAACATGGCTAATTCCAGTGGCAAATCTATGACCCTCCTAGAGTAAAGCAAATTAATATAGATTAAGGCTCTGTTGATTTCTGCTTTTAGTCCATTGTGAGGGGAAAAGACACCAAATGACCTTTATAAAAAACAAACTCCCTGCCACTGAGTACTCGTGACTAATGCAATGGACGTGGTCTGGAAGCACTTAAAAGGTGGCTTAGCAATTTCTAATGAAAATAAGAATCCTAGCTCCATTTCTGAGGTGCAGCTGTATGTGCTAACGGCCTGAGTTTAGTTGCATCTGGGGTTGATTGCACATCAGTGCAGAGCCAAACACTATTTCCTAGATCAGGATTTACCTGTGACTTTGAAAGCTTTTCCACTGGGTAGATAGAATTGTAATTTATTGCTAGGAGAAAGCATTGATCCAGTACAATTGGTTTAATAAAAAAATTCCAGACAAAAAATGATCTGTCTAGTTTGTAGCTGATTGAAGCATATTGGGTGTAGCTGCTCTCCAGAGCTGCTTGTAAAAAGGTGTAGCATGCTGCTTTTAGAAGGGCCTGAGAACAGAGACACTACCCGAAGGACCAGAGTAGTCCAAACAGTGGATGTAAATAGAGCTGCACATAATTCACTGCCCAGTAATCTATTAACTGCTTCACAGGAAAGAGAAGCTGCTGCCTCTTTGAAAACAATGGAAAAATATCCCACTCGGTAGCAGACCCAACTTCAGATTTTAGGATTTGTCTTTTCATTGTTCTCCTTTACTTGTGATAGTTGTGTGCAAACGGATCCCATTTTTCATTTGCTTCCTCTGTCAGAGCCCCTTGTCTGCTTGGGAGCCTGCTGAGATTTCTGTGGCACCCAAAGGAATCAATGCTCAGGTAGGGGAATTCCTGCAGAACCAAGTCATTTGTTCCCCTTCCTGCTGCTCCAGACCTCTGAGCAGTGTCATTCGGGGACACTCGTGGGGAATCAGTGGGATTTAGTAATTCCGGTACTAAACGCTGAACCCAGTAGCAGTGGTGGGATTGAGCAAAAGTGGGGAGTATGCATGTTTCCCTTTTCCACTCTCTTGAGTAGAACCGATTCCATGCATTCCTGTTGGGAATACTGCTCCAGCAATGGAGTCTGTTCTGCCTAAGCTTTCACTGTGTTGTGAGGAGGGTGAGCAGTGTGTGAAGCATACAGCGCTGCTCCATGACTGCAGGTCACTTGGGTGGCTGTTGCTCTCCCTTCTCTCGGACAATAATACCCTTTTCTGCAGCCCAGAATGCTGATGCTTGCACCCGCCTTGCTTCGCATTCAGAGGCTGCCCACAGCAGCAGACTCCCCTCATATGACTTTCCCACTGCTCATAGCAAACTAAAATGAAAGCTGCTCACTGTGTGAGCCTTATGTCCAGCAAATTGAAATTTGGGTTCAGAGAAACCTCTGCTTAGAGGGAAAGGTCAGGGACACAGTTGCATTCGCAGCAGAACCTGTCGTTAGAAACAAAACCAAACTGCAGCTCAGGCCCAGGTTTATTGCTAGGCAGCTCATTGACTGTGCTGGCTTCTTTTCATTTTCATCCTGATGGCAGTTGCCTCAAAATAGTGTGGGGACACTGCTGCCTGAGGAGGGGGAGATGCTTTCCTGAAGTCACATCTTGCTGTCTCTACTACAGACAACTTTTCTGCCAATTCCCAGGGCAGCTTTGCTGGAGCAGAATGAGAGGAATAATATGAGAGATAATCCAAATCCCGCTGAACAGCATGGGTTGGATTTCTGTTCCCTTCAGTGGACTGTGAATCAGGCTTCAGGAGAAGAAACATGGTTTTGTGACCATAAACTAAGGAGACCAGACTAGTGCAGCCACACTTCCCATGGCCACAGGCAAGTCATCACATCATGACAAGGAGGATGAAAACCCCACACTAGACAAGCAGTGTGGGGATACAGGTTTTAGTATGAGACAGATTAGATGCTAGAAAAGGCAGCGTTTGAAATAGGAAGGCCTTGGTAGGAGAAACACCTCAGTGAATTACCATAATAAGTTTTAAGACTATAATCCTATAATATTACAGTACTTTCATGTATGTTCAGGTGCAGAAATGGAGATGAAAGTGTAGAAATAAATACTAAAGCAAGAATTGGTATTTAAGATCAAGATTTTCTGCATAAACTTAATTCAGGCCCTTCAAACATCTCTCTGCCACTAGATGAACACATTATCTCTTCAGAGAAGCCCATCTCTCATCCAGTGCACACAGGGATGGTTCCTTTGTGAAAATCATTACCTTGGTGTAGTCAGTTTGAGTACCTGTTTCGCAGAGAACGTAGCATTGTACGGCACACCTTATGTTCAGAGCTGTGCCTCTATTGTGGAGCCAATCATTCGGAGGGTTGAGCAGCCAGGCAGAGAAACCGGCATGCCAGTGCCACCCACCCTCTTCCCAAGCCTCTGATGTTTGTTAGTTTAGCTGTTGTTACAGCAAAACACCCCCCCACCCCCCCAAGATAGCTGTGAACAATGACATAGTGTTCTCTTTAATCACCATGTAAGACTATTATTGTAATCACAGTTTTGGGTTGAGTGATTTGCCTAACACCTCTGCAGGAACTTTTTGGCAGAGACGGGCTCTCCAGGGCACTGCTCATCTGCCCTCGCCATCACATCTCACTCTGCAGCTCCTTATCTCTTTCATTGCAAACCTGCCAGGTAGTGCAAGAAATGAGCTCCTATGAAAATCTCTCTCCTGCACACGTCTGCCTCAAGCCCTTTCTCTCATCTCAAGTGAATTCTATGGGAAGAACTGTTTTGAATCTTGTAATGACTGTAACAAAATACAGCCAACCTCCGTTCTGCCGTTTCATAACCTGAGCTTTTGACTTCGCAGTTTCATTTTTAACACAGTGCTTTTATACAGTTGTTAAGGTTTTAAAAAACAAATCAATCCCTGACCTCATCACAGTCATCTCTCTGGATTCATTGGCAGGTGTGGATCTTGTCAAGGAGATGCTCCACTGCCCTCTGCTCTGAATTAAGCAATGGCTGTAGCAGGTAGTTACAGCAAAGCAACAATGATGCGCAAGGCTCTTGGGTTACTCTCCAGGCTTCGAAGGGAAATACTCTGCTTATTACAAACTCTCTCCTTGTTTTTTCCCCATCTTCTACCTCATTGTCTCGAACCTGTTGTTTTCCCCATCCCTCACTTCATGTTTGTGTTTCTCATCTCACCATTCCCATCTCCATTTTCTGGGCTTCTCGAGGCGGATTTCTTGGCCAGCCAGTCCTAGGTCCTGATACCCACTTACCATCTGATCACTTTTCCACCTGACTTTAGTTCTCAGTAACTCCCCTCCCTTGCCCCTGCAATGTTCCAGTTGCGATATGCTGCACTTGGCTCTTCACTGAGGCTGGTTCTCTCCCTTGCCACTCTCCTCCATCCTTCAGGGTTTTTGTCTGAGGCATCTCCCCAGATTAGTTTAATCTCCTTCTATATATTCTTAGTTGCTGTTGTCCCTCTGACTCTCCAAACAATCTCAGTTTTCTCAGGCCCTTCTTTCCTTCCTGATTAAAGAATGAATCATTTTGCCTGGTAATTTAAACCCCTTCCACATTATCTCTTTCCATCCTTGGACACATCCAGCCCAGCAGTTTTAGACAAACTCTACCCATTTTTTACCTTTTAAACTTAAACTGCCTCCATCCTCAGAGCTAAGCATTTAAAATTATGAGTTTGTACAGAAGCACAGTCTCCACTGCATTAGTGTGAAATAGGTTTTATTTGAGGAAAAATGTGTTTTCTGAAGGTGTTTATTCATAGGCATACATTGAATCTGTGTAGGACTTTTCAATTTTGTTCTAAGCAGGTAAAGTGAAGTTTTCAAGACAGGGTGTTATTCTGGTTAGATAATGGTGCTTGTGTTTTCTGTGGCACTGAGGTTTTTCTGCTGTAGAGTCACTGCTGCTGCACTGAAACCCATTTATTACACATAAAAGAGTGATCTTTGTCTGGAGGTAACAGTGTCATTTTAGCTTGAGATCGTTGAAATATGTCTTTGTTTCTGATATGTTATGAGCATCTCATCAGCAAGCCCATGAATCCCTCAGTTTGCTCTTGAACCCAACTGTCTGAGCTCTCCTCTCTGCCAGAGCATAGATTCCTCCCTTTCTTCTATGTTTGAAAGCTGTGTTGGTGCCAAGGCAGTTGTAGGTCAATTGAGTTACTGTTAGTTCTAATTGGCACTCTAACAAGCTATTAAATCCATTTACCTACAGATGACTGTCACTCGAAAACAAAGGTGCCAAGTCCTTTGCTGTTTTTGAGATCTTCAGAAAACCCCAGTTCCACCAGTGCCACTGGTGAGTATAAGGGAAAGGCCAGGCTGTAGGGAAGTGACTAGTGAGAGCGGAAGATTTCACCCCTGAAGGTTTGTGCCACGAGGTCCAGGCTGTTCCTGTGTGCAGGGGGGAGACTATTTCCAGGACTTGGGGTCAAGAGGAAGAATTAAGAAAATCACCAACTCAGGCAAATGCTGTTCCCTGTTTGTAACAGCACATGGCTTTGTTTCCATGTGCAGAGACCTCCGTCCTCTGTTCTTCTGTTGGTTCTCAGTTTCCCACATGTATTCCTGTGACTACTGATGCAGGTGTAGGTTCCACAGCCATCTTTCAAATCAGGCAACATTGGCTGGGGATGTTATTACCTTTTTGGTGTCTGGTGATCTATAACTCCATGAGATTTACTTGCTCTGTGTTGCAGAAGAGTTGGAGTTATTACGATGAGCAGGGTTGATTTAAATTCTGTTCTGAAACATTTAGGTAACCTCTTCCTCTAGCAGCCATACAGTGCTTATTCCCACGTTATCCCAGCATTTCTTAGTGAGACAGTTGTAAAACAGTAATTTTTCAGCCTTCAAGTCAGGACAAGGTTTCTTGACCAAGCGGCACTGCAAGTTCACCTTGAGGTCTTCAAATCAAAGCTGCTTTCTGTATGACAAGCAGTAAGAGCTGCTCAGGTATCCTTGCTGAAGCGGGCAGATGAGAACGCAGCTTGGCTCTGAGCAGCTCTGCAGTGCTGACAGCAATAAAGCCAGGGTTTTGTCAGCAAACAAAGCAGTTAGGACTCCAGAAAGAGAGAAGAGAGAGCAGATGTGTGCTGGGCTAACAAGGTGCTATTATAGAGACCTTTTTCTGCCCCTTTTCCATCGTGAATGGTTTGCTACCTGGGAAGTCCCTTTACAAATTGAAATTGTTCATTCCATGCAGTATATTCACAGTGGCTGACATCAAATATGGTCACTCTGTGCCTAGTGTCAGCACCAGGATAGTAAATCCAGGCTGCTCACTCCTGAGGAGATGCTGCATACAGCAGGGGAAGACAGTGCTAGTGGGAGCAAAGCAGATGAGCATCCAAAGGGGAATTGCAAGGTCAGCTTGAGGGCCCATCACTTGGACATGATAGGGGCACAACTGCTACCCCAGCGATGCACAAAAGCTAATCTCATTTGTGGTGCCTCGTCCAAATGTGCTAATTAAGGATTTAAATCTCTGCCTCCTTGGATGGAGAGGTTGCCTGTGTTTATGCATCTATTGTCACAGAGCTTAGAGGCAGAAGTGCTGCAGGTTGCCAGCTCACTCTAGTGTAGGAGCTGTAACTCCTGGGGTTTTGAATTTTCACATCTGTACTCAGGGTTCTTGTGACTGCCAGGAAATCAGTAGCTGTACCCTGAGTAACTCGTCTCCCCTGGACACAGCTCGAGGGACGCTGGGTACACAGGAGCTCTGGTGGGATTCAGATTTCCTGGTCAGAGCTGCTTGAGCACTGTTACAGTCTGATGCTCAGTTCCACCCCCTGCATGTTTGGGGGATGGAAAACCCAGTGAAGTGCAGCTGGATTTCCCTGGCTGTGGGAAAGCAATGTCTTGCAAAGTTATCAGCTCTCAAAGCCTGTTAGGGAGATAAGGGCTGCATTCCCCAGACTCGGGGACTCCACTTTACTCAGTGCCTTCCTCCCAGTGGCTGTTCTTCACACGTGATTTGAGGGCAAGGTGCTAACTCATCCCAGCACTGCCATCAGTGTCACCCGGTGCAGTCTCATCTGCAGAGCAGGGGTGTGTGCTCCTGCATGTGTGTGTCTGGGGGCCAAGAGGGAGCGCAGGCCCCACGTTACCCAGCTCTGCTGCTTCTCTCCCCTCTGTCCACCCCTGGGATGGTGCAGAGCACTGGGGTGTGTGCTGAGCGAGTGCAGGGACACAATGGCTCTCTGCAGAGAAGCAGGAGTTGCATTAGGCGGGGTGAAGCAGTGCAAAGGTGATGTTTCCTGGCAGCGTCAGGGCTTGGATGAGCTCTCCCAGGAGTCCAGATGATAAGAGAAATGATAATGATGCCTGACTCTATGCAGGTTTTTAACAATAGCAAACCCGCTTTCATTGAGCACAAATTCTTGATGCTTGATCTTTCCCCCCTTTGCTTTGAAGCACTAATGCGTTCATAAGTTAGACTTCTATTAATAACACAACGAATATTTTTCTTCCATCTCTGGTTGTCTGAGAATTGTGGGGAGGGCAGGAGAAAGGACCAGTCTAGATTACAGCTCATGGGCTCTTCACCTTGATGCCTCTACAAAGCATTTGTGTCATTCTCCCATTGCTCATTTAGCTGCATATACACTTGAAAGCATAAGCAATGGATAGAAGGACAAACAGGAAGGCAGGTCAGGCATCTTGTGGAGATTCTGGGAGCCATCCTGAGCAGAATACACTGTGCCTTGATCTCCAGCTTTGAAAAGGGGTGATGGGACTGCCAGGGGCTGTGGAAGATGCTGTAAAACTCTGAAAGATTTAGCATAGCAGAAGATGCCAGAGTTGATGTCAGCAAGGGTGTGGTTCATATCCAAGAGGTGGTTCCATGAGACTTTGTTCATGACTGTTCTTTTCTGTGTACTGCTGTAGATTTGGTTACATCCTTGTCCATCTTTTGCGAGGACCCCAAAACTGAGTAGATCCATGTACTGTGAGGTAATTTCTGGGTAACTGGGTTATTTGTCTTAGTAAGGAAACCAGTTACCAGTGCCTGCACACTTCCAGTATGATGCTATATTGTGTAGCACATTTAGAACTAGGCTGGGAAAAGATAGAAAAAAGCCTGCATGGGAAGGGAGACAAAATGAACTTCACCTTTTGTGTCTGTAATTGAGAACTGTGCAGCACCTGCGTGGGCTTTGGAGAGTCTCTGAAAAGGAGATGTTCCTGTGTATTGCAAAGTGTGCGTCCCTTTTCTTTGGGAATACGTGGCCTCTTGGCTTTAGTAAACACTCCTGAATAAAAGGTCTGGCACAAGGAGCTGGCAAACTGGCTGTCCTTTGCTGTGCTGTGGCAGCAACCATCCTGTAAGCTTGCTGACTCTTTAAACTGATGGGAAATCTGTCGTGACCCCTGGTTTTCAGTGCAAACCCAAGTGTGCTACGTATGCTGTGATTAGAGAGCAACTATGCCTGTTCCTCAGCTGGGAATCAGAGCAAATGCCTGGTTAGAAGACATGCTTAAATCAAACTCCAGATTTGGTAGCAACTGTTGGCTCAACCCTGACTGCACTTGGAAAGTTTCTGGGCCTTGGTTTTGCAAAACCTCACGTGAAGTTAGATCTTAGGCAGAAGTTCTTCCCTGTGAGGGTGCTGAGGCGCTGGCACAGGGTGCCCAGAGAACCTGTGGCTGCCCCATTCCTGGCAGTGTTCAAGGCCAGGGTTGACACAGGGGCTTGGAGCAAGCTGCTCTAGTGGAAGGTGTCCCTGCCCGTGGCAGGGGCTTGGAACTGGGGAGCTTTAAGGGCCCTTCCAACCAAAACCAGGCTGGGATTCTATGAAGGATACCTTGTTCAGAACTTCTCTCAGTGTATTCCTGCTATCACCGGGCTCCTCTGCCTTTGTCTCTTTGCAGCACAGGCACTCCTGTCATCTCCTCCTGGCCTATCACCCAGATAGGGTGAATTCCTCTGGCTTCTTGTCTAGTTGGGCCAAAGCCTTCCAAACAAGGGCAGCTCTGCTGGTTGCATGCTCCTTTGCAGCACAAACAGGAGCTGAGGCTGACAGTGGCAGATGTGGGCATGGCCTAGGGCTCCTGCTTTTGAACAGCGGATCTGGAAGCCTCATCTGCAAGTAAATTCACACAGCAAAATCTGCACTGCAGACAAAAAAAGATTTGCCTTGACATCATCTGCCCTGCTCGGAGCTCCGCAGTCAGTCAGGAGAGCAGCGCACAGCTTCCAGCCTGGCTAGCTCGAGAGAATTAAAACTAAGCTTCCTTATGAGCTAATACGAGCTGTTCCCACCCCAAACACAGGCTGCTGGGTGGCTTTGTGTCTGTCTAACCATTACTGCATGTGGGTGGATATGTTATGTGTGTGTGAATGAGTCTGCTTTGGAAATGAAGACATAACATCGGGGGTGCAGCTAATAATACAATGCCTTGTGAATGATGTGGATGCGAGAAACACAAAACAGAGCTGAGCATGTCAAGGATCACTCTCTCTGGTACTCTGGATGATGATTCCCAGGTCTAGACCACTGCTACCTCTTTTTTTTCACTCTTCTTCCCACTCTAAAGCACCTCAGATGGCTTTCCAGTCCTCTGCTGAAATTGAAAAGCAGGGAAAAAAAAGCAGTGGAATGTCTCCAAAGCCCAGTCCCCCAGTGAGCACAACCCTGTTTGCAGGGCAGAGCAACTCTTACGGAGAATAGAGAGGTGTTGGCTTGTCTGTAGAGATGAAGGATTATGCCTATCCATGAGCATAGTTGTGGGAAACATTGGTGTATGGAAGTCACTGGCAGAGTGGGGAGATTTAACCCCTCTGGGACTTGGCAGCTGATAAAGGGTATTATATTCACAAGGCTGAGCTGTTTTTAAACACTTCCTTTTGTGTAATCATCACACATGTGTTTTCTCAGTCATGGCAGGCCATGAGCATTTCTTTCCATCTTCTTAGAAACAAGGTGTGAAAGAGCTGAACAAGATGCCTTGGCCTTAGTCATTCACTTTTCCTCAGCTTGGACCACAAACGAACTTTGCTTTTGGTGCACAACCTTGTGGCTGAAGATTCTTTCAGGGAAAGAACAGCTCTTACAAGTCAGGACAGGTAAGTGGAAACTTGTGCCTGCCACAGACTTGGCTACTCAGATCTGCAGTGCAGTTAGGGATAAAGACATAGGGTTGGTGACACCTCCAGTTGAAATGGTTCAAGATGGAGCACAGCTTTCCTACAGCTGCTTACAAGAGGAGGGAAGAGAATTCTTCACAAGCTCTTTGAAAACTTGTTTTTCAAAGGGAAGATACATAGCCCTGGACAGCTCAGAAAGCAGAAAGGAGGATATCCCAGATAAAGGAGTTTGGTAGTAATAAAACCGAACCTGATCATTCAAAATCCATGGCTGCTGACAGAGCAGACTACTAGCCTACTAGCAACCAGGTAACACAGTGAGTAGTTTTAGGACAGTTTGAGTAGTATGCGTGAGCTGTATTCATACCCTGCCCTGAAGCACTAGTTGTGTGTTTGTGCTGTGTACTGTGGAAGGGCTGCACTTCCCCTTAGCATCAGCTTTGCTGCAGTGTAGGGTCAGATGATTTCTCCATATGCTGGGGTTCTGGTGGATCCATCATAATTTCTTTGAAATTAGTTGTTATCAATAGATAAAATGTATGGAGCCACATTCCTTGGTGAGAATCCACTGCAGCTAGTGGGGGTGACACTGGGAACCAGTTTTACTCCTTGGAGCTACTTCTGGCCTGTGTCTCTTATATAGGTACCTCTGAGGGTCAAATGGACAGTGTGTGGCATGAGACCTGCTAATACTGCATTCCTGTGAGATACCAGACTGCATTCACATTTTGGTGTTTGTGGAGTGGATCTTCAAGCGGACTCAGTGAGGCTGGTTCTCTCTTGCTACAGTGGAAGTACTTTAAAGCACTGAATATTCTGCTCTTTGCTCACAAAATAGCTCTTTCTGATTCAATGTCTTTCATAAAGGAGATCCCTAAATTACAGTCTGAATATCCAATGAGGTAAAATGGCTTTGGATGTACTTGAGGGCAGAGCTGATCTGCTCTGCCTGCACTCCAGTGAAAGACCTGCTGCTGTTCCCAAAGGAAATCAGGGAGTGCTGAGAACGGTGGCTCCAGGGACTTGCAGAGCTTTCTTCCAGGTACCCTTGTCACTGAACCATCTTTATAATTCTCTTTCTCAGCCTTCCTGTATCTCCAAAGCACTAGCCAGTTTGGCTGAGTCATATCACATACATTTTTGGTGGGACAAGTTTGAAAGATATAGAGAAAACCCTAATTTCTGCCTTTCTACTAAGCTTACTTAAACAGAAGGACTAGATTAAATTCCAGGCTAATTCACATAATATGCTAGCCCATCCTTGCTCCTGCTGAAATCAAAGGCTACAGTAGCCTTGAAATTAGGCCTTCTGCGTGTAGAAGTGTATTTCCTGTTTTAGAGAAGAGGACCTTTGAGAGTGCATTCTTGTGTTGCTTCTTGGAAAAGCTGGAATTCATTGAGACATTGCTGCCATCCTTGGTGGCCAAAATGGGGCAGGGGACAGACTTGCTTCTAGGCACCACAAGCAAAGGATTACACATGCCTTTTCTTTTAAGACATGAAATTTGAAGAAGCCTGGAATAGTCTTTTGTGGCTGTAACTTTCAGTACCCAGAGCATGGTTTGGTTCTTTTAGGTTTTCTTCTTCCAGCCTGGGGACCAGAAGTCCGTATTGGTGAGGAGGGCTGTGGCATCTGCAAAGTGCCGTTGCCTATCTTGCACTTGGGCATCAGGCAGGAATAGACCCTGTCCTCACCAAAAGAGAAGAGAACAGAAAGAGCTCCTGCCTAGAAGAAAGGGGATTTAAGATTTAAAGCAGGTAGATTGAAAATGTACGCTTGGAAATCCTTTGTCAGTGGAATCTGTACCTTAAATAGGCAGGAGACAACCTGAACCTGTCCCACTATCCTTTTGGTAACCGTTCACTGTGTCAACAGAACTACTTGCACATTTCAGGTATAACTGAAGTATAAGGTAATATATAAGGTAATTCTATAGAATGAGGTTATTATACATATATAAGGTAATTATATTGGTCATATGTCCAAAAAGATTGTGATTTCATGTTCCCTTTGTCACATGTGTGAGCCCTGGTGCTGATGTGCAAATGCAGAGAGGTTTTTACATTATCTTTGGGTTTTCGTGACTATCGTATCTGTACTGTCCCAGCTGCATGTAGAAATAGCTTTATAATATTTCTGTGAAATAGCAAGTATATGTATTCCAATTTTGTGACTGGAAAACTAATACATGGAAAAACTGCATTCTTTTCTAGTGAGTTGTTCACAGAATGTGAACTTGAGTGGTGGAGCCCTTGGTGACGCGACTGTCCTACCTAGTTCTGCAGTGTCCCTCTTGGGAGGCTGGGAACTGGCAGGCTGGAGCCTCCTTGTTATGTATTGATGGAAAATGGGCTGCATCAATATGAATATATTTCTGAAACAACTTGTTTCTGGCAGGTTGTTCATTCTAAAAATGCAGTTATTTCTAATTGCTGAGCAGAATGCTTAATGAATTCTTCCTTCCCAAGAACAATTCATCAAAGACATGATTTAGGGCCGGCACTTGCTCCCCCAGGGCTCAATGGCTGTGTTCCATTGACTTAAATACAGCAAATCAAGGCCAGCCCATACTGGAAAAGATTTATCTAAGCGTTTTTTAATGGTGCCCATCACTATTTGTCTGCATGTCTCTGGCAGAAAAGTGCTATATGTATCGGAGGAGCAGTACAGGGCTGTATAGTACAGTTACAGTAAGATGCTGTGTTTTGCAACCAGAGTTTTCCCATTTTATATATATTTTTAAAGAGAGTTATTATTCAAACTGCCGTTGATCATCATGGGCATTCAGAATGGTGAGGAAAGGAGCTGCAGTTACAGCTTGCTCTGGAAAGTTTCTCAACCAGTCTCTGTGGGTCACTGAGGCCCTGCAACATGGATTAGAGCTTTGAGAAAGGAGAATCTGCTGGGCATCCCCGGCACACCACAAAGATGTGCCCTTTCTACATGTCCTGGAAAGAGTGGGAGAGATCCATCAACATCCTGCATCTTGGCAAAAGCCAAGGTGTGAAGTGAAAATGCCCAAATCCCCAAGAAGCTGCTCCTGTGGAGGAGTGTTACGTAGCACCCTCAGTACCATGGAAGATGAAAAGCCAACATGTCTCCTACCAGTCTGACAGGAGGGAAGAGGCCTCTTATGCCTTGAATGTAGCCACTGATGTTTTCTACTCTGAGGTGATTCCTCCTAGGGCAGGTGTGTCTGGGGGTACCCTTTCTAGGGGAGAATATATTTTAAATGAGCAGTTTCTGATTTTCTCATTCGCCTCGCTCAGCGTATGCACCAAGTTCTCATTTTTCCCCAAGTCTCCTGCTGCCTGCAAGGCTTCTCCTGGGTTCCCTCATTTCAGTCAGTTCAATGCAGAGCTGTTTGTGGAGCCAACAATAATGGTTTATCAGAAACTTAGAAAAGGCTTTGGAGCACAGTTGCTTACATAAGGAGCTGCCTTTCTGTGGAGCTGAAGTGCCATGCAGTCACTCGAATGGGTTCAGGACTACTGTTCTCCTCGCTTCTGCTAGGGCCTGCCTGTGGGTCAGGCCCTCAGGTGATAACCACCTCTTAGCTGCAGACCTGCCTCAGTTTCCCCAGCTGCCAGTGCTGAGGGTAAGCCCCAGCCACCTACATCAAGAGCTTTGAGGTCAAAAGGAAAAGAATCTCTTGTGAGCTGCATACTCTTTCTGTAGGTGCAGCGATTAATTCAGCACCCGATGTTAGGAGGGGATAGTGGGTTCACGTGAATGCCTTAGCTAAGCACAGCCCTGGCACAGTATGTTTCTGCTGAGATCTAAATAATCAGAGGTGGTTGGACTTTTTTTTTTTTTTCTCTTAACTGCTGCATTTTTAGCAGGTGATTTCATTTCTTGTCCAGGGTCTCAGTACCTGGATCACAGAAGCACAGAATGGGTTGGGACCTTAAGAATCATTGAATCGTATCCCTTGACCACTGCCAGGGATGGGGCAGCCACAGCTTCTCTGGGCACCCTCTGCCAGCGCCTCAGCACCCTCACAGGGAAGAGCTTCTGCCTAAGAGCCCATCTCAATCTCCCCTCTGGCAGGTTAAAGCCATTCCCCTTGGCCTGTCCCTACAGGCCCTTCTCCAAAGCCCCTCTCCGGGTTTCCTGTAGCCCCTTTAGGCACTGGAGCTGCTCTAAGGTCTCCCCTTCAGGAGCCTTCTCTTCTCCAGGCTGCCCCAGCCCAGCTCTCTCAGCCTGGCTCCAGAGCAGAGCTGCTCCAGCCCTCGCAGCATCTCCATGGCCTCCTCTGGACTTGCTCCAGCAGCTCCATGTCCCTCTTGTGCTGTTGTCCCAGAGCTGGATCAGGACTGCAGGGGGAGGTCTCCTCAGAGCACAGCAGAAGGGCAGGATCCCCTCCCTGAGCTGCTGCTCACGCTCTAGGAGTGCAGCCCAGCACGTGGTTGCCCCCAAGATCCCAGCAATGTTAGGTTTGCTTGGGATTCACTAGTAACTCACTGCACATAAGAATTTGGCGTTAGCAGCAGGGGGGCTGGAGAGGAAAAGTATTTTCTGCTTTTGCAACTGAAACACACATAGCCACCACCTCATTACTATGTTCCATGTCTTACTCCCTTCCACCTCCGTCTTCCCAGAACAAGAGGCTTATGGCTGGCACTTCGTGCTGAAGCTGGTCTGAAACAGTGATGCCAGCATGAACATTTCTCACCAGGGCTGGAAGTGCTGATGTAAACCAGTGTTCTTCTGGTGATTCTCTTAAAGTAGTACTGGCCAGTGTCAGCTGAGGTTTGGAAATAGTATACAATATATACTCCAGCCATCCCAGTCCATGGTCCTTACGCGTTGCTCCTTTGGCACTTCTTCAGCCTCCAACTCTTGAAGCCGTACTTCTGAGCATGTACTTCACAGAGTATCTCATTGAATAAATTGCTTCATGTAGCTGAACAGCAGCAGCATCAGGTTCAGGTTTGAGCCATCCTCAGGCACAGGAATCTCCTTCTTTGTTCTTTGGTCTTTCATTGTAAGATGATAGGATGTAAATAACCAACTACCGAGACAAATGACATGCAGAGTTGTTTCTAAGGCAGCTTAAACCTGCTGGTGGCCTGCTGCAGAGATGGTCGTCCTGGTGCTGCATGGTTCAAAGGTTACAGTGAGTACCCCAAACCTGGGTCTCTAGGAGCCCCTGTGAGAGTCTGGATGTTGTTAAGAGACCTTCTGTTTCACCCCACTTTCTGTGTGGGGAGGCTGGAGTTGGGATTCCTAATCAACACCAAGCTGTGGCACAGCAATACCTAGGAGGAACATTTTTAGCATCTCAGATGGCTGGAAGTCTTTTTGTCAGCCTGGTAGAAGACTTTGCTATCAGCTGCATGCGTTTGTCACCTTTCTGTGGGCTACTGCAGAGCATGAGGACATCAATTTGTCAATCCAAAGCAAAACAACTGCCAGCAGAAAGCACTGCTCCCCACTTTCTAAGCTGTGATTCTTACCTAGTTGTGATTCATGTCATCTCTCTGCCTTAGTTTAGCGTTTTAGTAAATTTGGGTTCCTGGTGATGAGGCCGACATCCTAAACTTGCATTATGTCAAGAGAGCCATGTCAGTACAAGCCAGTTATGAATCCAGCCTGTCGTCCTTGTAGCTTGTCAAGAAGATGAGTTCGTAGAGGATAGCTGTTCCATCAGTTGGTGTCATATGGGCAGAAATCAAACCCTTGGCCCAATATTGCTGCTTTTTGAGACAATTCAGCGCTCTATAGTGCAGATTCACCTTCCCAACAGCCTGCCTGAAGCCTTGAATTTGACTCATGCTGGATGTTGGATAGGAGCCAGGGCCTGGACTTCATAATGTCACAGCTTATGGATGTCTTTAGGCTTTAGCCCTTCACATTTCATAACATATTCATGATGACTTGGAAGCTGCAGCACTTATTGATCTAGTTGTTCGCTACACAACGTATGGCATGTTTCCATGGCAATAGGTCCCCTGAAAGTGTCTTCCTCCCTTTCCTCAGTTTATTGGTCTTTTTCATTATTAAATCATCAGAGATAAATGCACACAGAGAAGGGTCAATGGCTAGATCAATGGGCAGCAAGCAAAGAGGAACTTTTCCATATTCATGCTAAGGATAGATTTCAGAACATCAATGTAGCGTTGCTAGGCCCTTAGCATGTTGGCCTCATACATAATGCATCGTGGGAGCTCTATGAAATCAATACATCTAACACCTTGAAAACCTTTGGGATTCAGCATGGTGGGGGTGGAATCAAGATTTATGAGTGTAGTAGGGTGGGATATGAAGAGAGGGTTAAGCTCTATGACCTGGGCTTTCTGCCATGAGGGCAGTTTAAGTGCTACAAATGGAAAATTGTCTTAAATTCTTTGACTCTGGGGGATGTAGTGTGCAGGTTCCTTCTGATGAAGTTTGGTGAGGCAGCCACGCTGGATATCCCAGACCACCAGCAACTGATGTCATCTGTAACCTTCCTTCAACAGGGAGCCTGAAGTGGGCTGACACAGAGGCAGTAGGGAGAGGAGGCCTTGCGGACACGTTAGAGCTTTGTTTGCCTGTGCTTTTCCTTCAAGAGAAAACATGTTTGTACAAATCTCCCACAGAATCTGCACCAGGTTGTCTTCCCAAAGTGTCTTCAGCCACTGCTCCAATGATTTTCCACTGCAGAGCAGTTTATGTCTTTGATCACCTCAGTGGTACTGTGGGAGCAGCAATGAATTACCTGGTTCGGCGTGTAAATGTTAGTCCTCTGGGCCTTCAGCAGGAGAGGGAATAAGCTTCCTTACAGTAGTACCCACAAAAATCTCCATGAGCTGGTATTAGCTGCGTCCAGGCAAGTGAGAAAATACTGCTAATGCTGCTTTTAGATGGAAATGGGATGTGTGCTCTATTGGCCTCTATACTCCAAATATAGAGCCAGAACAAACAAAGTCTCTTGTGGCTGTCTCTGTTCCTGTGTGTGCATCCCTCAAAGTGAAATGAAACCTTGTTTATTTTTACCTTTCTGGGAAGATTGGCTTCTAAGTATAGCTTTAGGATATGGTTTAATTTGTCAGGATGGTGTTCACTGGCAGGAAGGCAGCAGGAGTTGAGGAGCATGGTCAGTTGACTGCTTCATGCAGAATCTACCATTACTGTTCTTGTGACACGTTTGTGTTTCAGCATTACTGGAAATGAGGTGCAGGAATATATTGTTTCTGTGAGACACAGTCTGTCTGCAAAACAAGACCTAGGTGTAAGTACATTTGCATTTATCAAATAGCAGATTGCACATAAACCTCTTGCAACTGCTCGCACAGTTTCTCTTAAGCACAATGCCGGTTTAGGTCGTAGATATTTACTTTACAGATTAGATGTCCAGAACTGTAACATGCAAGACACATGCAAGTGCAGTGCCAGGCAGCAGTGCTGTGGCCTCCATGAACCTCACTGCCATGCCTCAGACTGTAGGACACCTCAGAGAGTTTGCTCAGTCTCCAGGAAGCTGAGCTTAGGGATAGCACTTGGTGTGCAGTTCACATACAGCATTTGGAGGAACTTGAGTGGAAGATAACAGTATCTGGTAATTAGAGTTCTGTTGTCCCAGCCAAGTCACTTGAATTCTATCGGCAGCTTCCCTATCTGAGGGGAAGTTAAGCACACTTAGGAGAAGGGGCATCAGCAGCTCCTGGGCATAAGAGTCCATTTTTTATTACATGCTTGAACCATACTTCTCTTGTTGTGGTTTTGCTTCATGATTGGTGCACTTCAGCACAAAGATAATGCAAAGTGCTTGGGTTTTGAGACAAACAAATAGGAAATGTAATGAAGCTGTTCCAACAAGGTCACAGAATACCAGGACTCTCTGCCTTGGCTGATGCACAAAGCCTGTTTTAAACTGACTAGATGGAGGCAAATCTTTACCTCTCCAAGAAGCCCAACAGTAGAGTGAGTGTAGTGTAGGTACTATCAAAGAACTAATAATTTAAGCTAACTTCTATTAATACAGTACATTGTGGTTTGTAAGTTAAAGGGCATAATTCACAACGTACTCTGTTATAATCAGTTAAATGCATCAATGCCTCAAACATGGTGTTTGCAAATTGTCAACTATTATAGCTGGAATAAAAATACCACCAAGTAATGTGTACATTTATATTTTTACAATTGAAAAGAAAGGAAATCTCCCCTTTGCTGCTACTGATCAAATTGTAGTATTTAACATGACTGAAAACCTCTGCTGAAACTAGGCAACTCTATTTGCTCTATTTGCTGGATAGCAGTTCTACCTCTGAGTGAGTTACTGAAGTCTTTAGTATGTCATAGTCTATCTATTTGTAATATAGGATGCTAATATAGTTTAATTATGTCTCTTGGGATTTAATGAATGTATGGACATCACTTTGAAAAACGCAGGTTCCTGCTCACTGGTTGATAATGTAGCGTTAGATTTAACAAGTGACCCTAAAGAAGCAATGAAAAGCTGCCAGGCTGCTTTGCTGGGCCTGCAAATGCCATGGTAAAATATTACATAAGCAATAGCTTCCTTAATATTCCACTCACCCAAATCCATGTCATTATATTTTAAGGTAATAATACGAGCATATGTGTTAAACTGGAAACACGGAATGCAGTGCTGCAGCTCTGAGGGGATTGGGTGAGCAGTTATGTAGAGTGGCGATAATCTAAGTCAAAGGCTAAATACAGACCTTGGGAAATATCACTCCTCAAGTGAAAATGTCACTTGGATTCAGTGAAAATGGGGTAGAAGACAACACATGAGTTTTAAGAAATCTTGATGTGAAGTGCTCTGAGGTGCGTACCTTCTGTACTCTGTGCTGTCCCTTGTGTAAGCGCTTAACATTCACCACGAGCTAATTGTCCTTTTGCTCCTGATGACATGGCAGTTAATCACATAGAATCCCAGACTGGTTTGGGTTGGAAGAGACCTTAAAGCTCATCCAGTTCCAACCCCCTGCCATGGGCAGGGACACCTTCCACTAGAGCAGCTTGCTCCAAGCCCCTGTGTCCAGCCTGGTCTTGAACACTGCCAGGGATGGGGCAGCCACAGCTTCTCTGGGCACCCTGTGCCAGTGCCTCAGCACCCTCACAAGGAAGAACTTTGGCCTAATGTCTAATCTAAATCTCTCCTCTATCAGTTTATAACCATGCAAAGTTGTGTCCTATCTTAGTAATTCACTGATACCTCTTACTCTCTGGCAGCCAGCTGAGGTATCGGTGATGACTACAGCATCTGAGATCAGCAGATGAATAGTTCAGACTACCAGCTGCACAGGGCTCCCAGTCCTGCCTCTTCGCTGTCATCATGACAGCTGGAACGCCTTCTTTAGGTGCAAGTAACAGGAGTGTAGCCCTTTACTGCTCTATCAGCCCTGGTGTTTCTTTACTGTTCATTTCCTATGTACTTGCTGAGCAAGAAGGGGTGGGCCAAGCAGGGCTGAGTGAGCAGCAGCAGGGAGGTCTAGAGGAGGCTGGGGCACAGCAGAGCTCTGCTCCTCAGGCTGTCATCCCACATGGCTTATGATCAGTGCTTTCAGGGTTTATTCAGGGTGGCAGAAGATACATATTATTTGCATAGATTGGTCAGAAGGAATTAAAACTGTTTATCTTCTTCTTTAGCTAGGGCCCCCTAATCATTTCCCATTATGCAGCACATGGAATATTGTTGTAAGTCATTTGACTCTTTTTTTGTGGATATTAATTTCAAAGAGGTTTTCAAGTGCACAGGTATTTGTGTAACTCTCTAAAAATAAATGAATTCTTCTCACAAGTGAATTCTTGGCCCCAGTGGCTGGTTAAGCGTCCTTTAGTGTGTTTAGAGCAGTGAATCACCATGTTCCTCCTGTTATCTCTGTGCATAATGCAAAGTTTGTAACTCTCCAGTAGAAATACGCCTACTCCTCTCTGTGAGAAGTAATGCTTCCAAAGCCAGGGAAGGAGCTCTTCCTGCTGTTTCCTTCTCCTCTCCCTTCAGATAGCAGTGTGAATGGCTGCTTTCTGGAGTAAACTTACCTCCCACTGTTGCTGCTCCAGCCACACCGACACCCATTTGCTCATGCTCTTTGTAAAGAGGGTTTCTATTTCTAGCCTGACTAGCAGTACTGGGAACTGCAGCACAACCTCTTTCCTGTCGGGATAGCTGCTGGTGAACAAAGCAGGGTCTGATTCAACGTTCAGTCCAGAGCGGGGGAAGGAGGAAAGGGCAGATTTTCATCAGCTTCTGAAAGGAATCAGGTGCAATTCCTCCCCATGGAAAGCTGAGGATGGAGATGGCATTTAGGTCTCAGCAGGTGGCACTCTGTTGTTTGAGTCAGCACCGAGGCAGTGCTGCTGCCTGGGCTTGGGAGAGCCTTGGATCTCTCTTTGGTGTTGGTTTTAGCAAGATACGCTCATTAAAGAGCTGCTCTTGCAAGGCTGGGAAGGTTGGCCAGGGTGTCTGAGAGAAGTTCCATTGCTGGTGGGAATATCCTGACTCCTGGCATTTCCAGTTAGATACAGTTTCATTTCTGCTTCCTCCCTGTGCATTTTCAGGCAGCGCCTCAGTTCAACCCAGAGTTGGCTGCCTTTCAGCACAAGCTGAAAACGTCTAAAAGGCTTTGGTAATTTAAAGGTGAGGTTGCTCCAGTCTGTTTTCTCTTGACAGTGCAAACAGCACAGAGCAAGAGCAGAACTTTAGGCCACAAATGTGCCCCAATGGGGCAGGTTTTGGGTGCCATAGTGACGGTGTTGCTGACTCAGCTAACCTCTGCAGTTCCCTGTTTTCTCTTCAACTGATCACCATCCTTCCTGTGCTCATGCACTGTAATGGGTTACAGTGCATCATGAAAGAGTTTTGAAACATCAAGGTTTATTCCATTAAAACCATGACATCCAAAAGCAGTATTCTGAGCCTGCTGTTCCATTGTGCGCTAGACAGAAGGAAAAGATGATCTGACTTTCTGGTCAAAACCCACCTCCAGAAGTGTATGTGCTATCAAATCAACTGACTGACACCACCTCTGCTTGAAGAGCATAAAGTATGTTCTTTAATTGTCTTTGCTGCACTGAATCTCAGATGTATTCTGTTACAGCTAAATAATACATTAGGAATTAAAAGCTCGGCAGTAGCAGTGCATGTTGAAGGGTGATTTTCAGATCTAAGAAGCATGTGTAGAGTAGGATGTAGGATGAAAAACAAGTGTGTTTGAGCAAGACATCTGGTTTCTGTAGTGCTGGCACTTCCCTGTGCTGTGACTGCTCCGTCTCACTGAGTCAACTATAATCAAACAATACATTCATATTTGTTAATTTTTTATGTAGGCTTTTGAAAACAGGAAGAGATGAGAGAAGAAGACACGGTATCAGAGGAGGACATCCAGGAGGCTGTTAAAAACCTTTTTCAAGCCATACCAAATAGGTTCAGGTCTGGTTAGACTCAATCCAATTCAGGTCCTCATCTTCACTTGGCCTCAGACTTGTGTGAGCAAATCCCATTCGGTTTCTCTATCTGCAAGACACGGATAAAAACTCTATCTGCCTCTCACGGGTGCTGCAGAGCCAAGTTCATCACTGTCAGCTCTGTGGAGTCCCTGGGTGAAGGGAATAGCAGAAATACAAAAAGCATGGATTATTAATAGTTGGTGCTTGCCCTCACATACATCACATGCACCCTTAGTCATCCTGGCCAGTAATTTACGGGGAGTGAAAAGATGCTCCTCCAGATAAATACAAAATGACACATGGATGGTATTAGACCTCTGAGGTGTCATGGTCACCCAGAATCTATTCAAGCTAAATCCAGTGATGCCACCCTGAGCAAATGATGCTTCATCTGTGAAACTTAAAATGTGCAGGAGCTGTGGGGTCTTAATAGTCAAATTTGAACTTCTAGGCTAGTTACAGTGTGAATTTTCTGTGCTGGGACTGGTGCACACCCCAAATTCTTGGGGGTCTTCAGCTTTTTCTGCCTCCTTTGTAAAGTCCAAAGGTCCTCCCTGGCGCCTTGGACACCCTTTTATTAGCAGGACTGCACTGATACTCAAGTTTACCTTCTGTGTTTTGTAAGTGATGCCTTTAAAGGTCAGAACTGAGGGGAGCCTGTGACAATAATCTTGAGGCAGTAGTCCTCCCTGGAGGAGAACTCTGCTTTAAGAAGCGCAGGGGAATGAATTTCGGCGCTTCGTCTTTGCTTGCCCACATTACAAACCATGATTCTCTGCAGACAGATCAGCAGTAATCGCAGACTAGAACTGAGGAACGTGTGTGAAGTGAGTTTGAGGATCTTAGAATTGGAATAGCTGTAAGAAATGCCATAAATCAGGATGCAGGACAGCTGACTGTGCTATGACTGTACTGACTGCAGGAGTGGGGTGGCAGGAGGTGCTCCAGCCAGGCAGAAAGCATTTTACTGGGGCTGTGTGTGTGGAAAACATCTTCCTGAAACTGTGGAGCCATCCTTACCACTGCTGTCACTGTCACCACTTGCCACTGAGTATTGAAATCACCACCCAGTGTGAAAATAAGAGGCACAAGAATCCCAGGCTCTCTGAGGAAAGCCTCTCACTGTTCCATCCCGCCATGTCTGGCCATGTCTGCCTCATGCTATTCATTTGAAACTCAGGAAAAAATCCTTTTCTGTGTGCATCTCCTTCTGTATCCCCTAAGGCAAATTAAAGATGTCTGGGAGGTTATTTGTTTTCAGTGCTAATACACACACTGCATCCAGACTTGCTGCTCTTGTGGGATTTTTATGTAGATGAATTGACTAGGGAAGCTGCAGCATCATCTCAAGCCCTTCTTGAGGAAGACTGTAGCATGGATTTGTACTGTATTAACGCACAACACTATGTGACGCAGCCCAGCTCTTGGAGATGGACAAATCTCATTACTGGGTGTCTACCAGCACCAGCTGCACCCTTGTAGTAAGTGAAGGACTGGATGCTGCCATGCCTGCAGGGGCATGGCACCTAGAGAGTGGGGCAGAGATAGATGATGGCATAAAACCTCAGCAGTGGATTATAACTTTGCTTATACTGAAGTCAGTTCCCACCAACCTCTGCTGAATGTTCTGAGAACTGCTGGTGTGGTGCTGGGTTGTGACCTGTCTGTGCATGTGTAATACCTGGAATCTTAAATATGCTTTTAGGGTTTTAAAACATACTCTGCCCTTTTTGTTTTCCTGCTGGGAGTTGAAGAAACGGGTGTAGTTGCCTCACTATAGAGATACTGTTCTGTAGCAGCTCAGAGGCCCAGCTGACCAGCTCTTACCAAAGCTATGTTTTGAGGATCTTCAAGGCAAATCACTTCCTCCTGAAACACCTCAGTGATTTGGGCTGTAACCTGACAGAGAAGCAGTATGTGCATTTCCTTCAGCAAACCCAACAGTTTCCTACATTCTGTCCCTGTAAATCCGGACTCACGCTGTTGACTTCACCACTGTTGGGGAATATTGATTTAAAGAAAGACTCAATTCTCTCCTTTGTGTTAACCTGCCCAGTGGCCTAGGAAGTTTAGCTTATTTGGTACTCAAGAGATCGGTAATAATACAAATACCATGCTGATAACCAAACCTGATATCTCTTTGCTCTGTGCCCTTTGCTCATTTGCTGGGACAAGTGCAGCTTAATACAAGTTATTTGTGATACCTCACAATATTGTAGTTGCCACCCTGTAGTCTACGATATGGAGCTGATGAAATCTGGGCAGTGTGAAGCCACAACACATTGGCATCTCTGTATGTGAAACATTTGGAGAGGACTGGAACACCACTGTGTTGGGCAGTGGCTCCTTCCCGAGACTCCTCAACAAACTGGGAGACCCAGGAAGGTTTTTGCTCCTCACTCTGGGTGAGTTGTGGCAACAGCGTTGTGGATCATTTTACACTGATACCTGAGAGAAATCTTAAACCAACTCTACTGACTTGCCACTGAAGGGAAGAGAAGCTTCTTGGAGACTGCTACATGGAGCATCCGGTAAATGTTGCCATTGCTTACTTTAGAAAAGAAATGGACATTTCCAGGCAAGTGCCTCCAGGCTCTATTGATGATGTCTGTACAAACAGGGGTCTGTAGAGTGTGGACTAACTCCTCAAGTCTAAGTTCAGCATAAGCTTGGCTCAGCGCATAGCTGAGCACTGCAGATCACAGCCCAGTCTTCAGTTCCATCCTGATCCCAGTGCTGTCAGTGCTGGCTGCTTCTAAAGAAAGATCAGACAGTAGCCTGAGGATGTTAACCCTAAGTGGCTTTAGTGATACATGAACTCTGAGGCCTTCCACAAACTTGTGTTCTCTCTCCCTTTGCCTAACAGTCATTGTAGTAACTGAAGGTTTGTCAGTCTCTGCTTGGGTGGCTCTGAAGTCCCAGTTGAAGTTTTCAAGTGGGCACGTTCAGCCCTGTACTCAGTTCCTTTCTGAACCCTCTAAGCCAGAAGATGAGTGCTCCTGTGATATCAAGTACGTCGTTAGCAGCTTGTGTACTCTTGAGTACAGACAGACTGGCAGAGCACAGGGAGTGATTGACAGTAGAGATGTATAAAGCACATTAGTTCTGTTGACCCGGGCTCCCTGATCTCCCACATTGTAGCTGATCTTCTGTGTTTCTGTCTTGCTGTCCAGGTTTTATTGGGATTTGACCATGCTGCTCCTGATGGTAGGGAACCTGATCATCATCCCTGTGGGCATCACTTTCTTCAAGGATGAAAACACTACCCCGTGGATTGTCTTCAATGTGGTTTCGGACACGTTCTTCCTCATCGACCTTGTCCTCAACTTCCGAACTGGGATTGTGGTGGAGGACAACACAGAGATCATCCTAGACCCACAGAGGATCAAGATGAAGTACCTGAAGAGCTGGTTTGTGGTGGACTTTATCTCCTCCATCCCTGTGGACTATATCTTCCTGATAGTTGAAACCCGCATTGACTCGGAGGTGTACAAGACAGCCCGGGCGCTGCGCATCGTGCGCTTCACCAAGATCCTCAGCCTCCTGCGGCTGCTACGGCTCTCCCGCCTCATCCGCTACATCCACCAGTGGGAGGAGGTGAGCAGAGCCTGTGGTGCGCTTGCATCCTACGTCTTTTCTCTATGGTGGCATTACACAGTAGTGCTTTCTTCGAATGCCCCTTCTCCTGCTTTCTGCCAGCGTGAATGCTAACAAATCATGTCTTGAGTCTGACACTTTGCTTTTAGCAGGTTCCTGAGAGGGCCTTCAGCATATTGGTATTTAATCACTTGATACTGTACTATCTGTTTCACCATCATAATATATATAATCTGTAGAGATGGCGCATGCGCTGGGTGGACCCCCTGCCACAACTGTGGAGTTATAGAGCTGCCAGTGAGTGGAGCAGCGAGCCAGACAGTGGAGTCCTGCCCTCCCAGAGCCCCAGAAGGTCCAGAAACAGCTCAAAGGAAATGTCTAGATAAAGCTGATTTGCAGAACCTGTGACACCTCTTCTTTCACATGCTTATCTCTTAAATAAATGGCTCAGTGATGTATTTATAATCTTCTTGCTTTCTAAATTCTCTTACTCTGTGTTAAAGGGAAGAGGAAAGAAGAGCAATCTGCTGACAAATAAGGTCTATTTCAAGACATAAAGGTCTGGTGAAAAGCAGGAGCCCTGTGCTGTTCTCAGGGGAGTTCCCATATGGAGGTTGAGCTGTTGGGCATAATTCAAGCGAAGCCACAACCTTAGAAGTAGGTTGAAGATTAGTTAATTTTCCTGTCTCTGTGCTCTTCAAAGCAGAGAGAAAGCTCTCAGCATCTTTCTCCACATGTCAGGAGCATGTTTCCAGGACAAGGAAAGCTGGTCCAGGCAGTTTCATCTTCCTCCCCATACTTCCTCTTCTGCTTTGGAGCAGAGCCTGATGCAGAACATGATCTAATGCAGAGTGTGCTCCTGGGAATGTGAAGGGAAAGCAGCCATGCAAGTCATGGCTAGGTTGCTCCGAGCTGTCAGAACACTGTAATTTGTGACAGAGCTGGACCTCCTCCCAGCATCGCTGACTCAGAGGGGGAGCACTGGTGCACACTTCAGCTTTGTGGTGGTACGATTTGTGAATGCTTTACTTGCAGCAGAGCAAAATGTCTTGGTGAAGTTTGGGATGATATTGTGCAAGGTACTGTACAGATGTGCAGGGAGAAGTGGCTACAGCTCGAAGAATTCTGTACAAGGTTCATTTGCTTCATAGCACAGGCAGGCAGGAAGTGTACAGAGATGGAGATAAATAAAGCAAAAGTGTCCTTCCCAGTGTGACTCAGTAAGTCAGAGACTGGGCAGAGCGGTGAGGTGTCTCCAGGTCTGTTGTCCTGTCCCTTGGCTCTGTTGCTGCTCTGTCCTCTAATCGAAGAACACTCAGGAAAGGCGAGGTGGTGGCATAGGCTGTTGTTAAAGTTGCTCCTTCATGCAGATTTGCACATAGCCCCAGCCATGCAGAGCTCCCTGCTTGCTTGTCTCTGCTCCTTGACTTCCTTTCCTGAAGGCTGTTGAAGAGTATTTAAGTATATGTGCTGTTGATTGTACTGGATTTGTTCTAAACCATAATGAAATGAAAGCAAACCAGAGCCCTTTCCCTGTCATCTCGCCCGCTTTTCTCTGAGCAGCCATTTCTAGTTTCAGTCTGGTGATAGAGACCCATCAGGCATTTCACCCTTTTGCTGGCTGTGGTGGGTACCAGGGCAGCGCAGCCAGGAGCTCCCCAGACCCCCCTTGAAGATCTGATTCCTGGAGTGATGCAGTGCTGTAAGCGGAAGGGACAGATGGTGCTGGATTGCAGTTTAAGACTGCAATGCAGACTCTGTTATGCATTGCAGAGCCCAGCAGCCCCAACACCAATAGTCTTTCCCAAGCAGCAGTTTCCTGGAGAGAGTGTTATCCTAGGAGGTTTTCTACCTTCTCAAATTGGGGAGGGAAGCAGAGAGAAGGGCTCATCCCTTGTTGGTGCAGTGCAGGCTACAAAGCAGCAAGGAGAGAGAGAAGAGAAGTGCTTCTTCATCTTCATGTGGGAGTAAATGGTTGCGCTCCCTGGAACCACACTGACAGTTCTTTCTTCTTCCTACTCTGAAGTGCCTACTTACTCTGAAAGTTCCCATTAATCTTCCCTCACTGCACAGATCAGCAGTGGTGATCAGGAAGTGTTCATTCCTGTAGGACACAGCAGTGTTGGACTAGACCTACTCGGGGTGTACGCAGGGGGCAGGTTGCTGTGCAGAGTTAAAAAAGGAATGTTGGGTTGCTGAAGACTTTTGTTCTTTGTTTCCCCACACTACTCCACTCAATGTCTTATCTGACAGGTAGTATCCTTCTTAGGCTTTATGCATGGGACCAGATAGCTAAAAAAGACTTGAGTAGGGCTCACTGGTCTACTGAAGAAGAGTGTGTGTGAACAGGACTGCGTGAGGGGCAGTCCGAGGCAGAGTTAACAGAGATGGATGAAGTAGTCAGGGAGGGAGCGTGCTGCCTTGTGTCTGGATGCAGCATCACTGCTCACATGTACTGAGCTTGTGCAGTGACTTCTGATGGAGCAACCACTGCTGCCTTGCTTATGACTAGTGCAGATACCCTGAGTCCTGCATGAGGAGGAGAGGGGGATCCAGTGGACACAGAGATGCTAATCTACTTACTCTGCCTCCAAGATGAACATTCTGTCTGTGCGTTAGTGTAGCTCTGACTGAGTACAGGGATAAGTGGTCCCTTCCTGAGTTCACAGTGAGCCTCTCTGTTTCTTCCCCTGCAATTGGCCATGCTCTGCATGAATTTATCACTCACCCTGCAGTGAGGAGAGAGCAGCTTCTCTAAGGCTGCAGTGCTGTAAAGCAGCCAGGCTCTCACCCATTCCAGATCAATGCTAGTCAGGAGCCTGTGGGCTCGAGAGCCAGTGGTTTGAAATGCCAGCACCACTGTGGCTCAGCACAGTACTGCTCTGACATCCTCCCCAGGTCTGAACTGAGTGCTTTGGGGCCTGCAGCTGGGCAAACAACCTGAAGGAAGCAGAAAAAGAAGCAAAGCACTCTAATGTACCCATGTTCACTGGGGTACGAAAATAAGCTTAATTCCAAATGTAGCAGTTTCATTTGCATGATCCATTTTGCATGAGTGGTCCAATGCATGACTTCACCAGTAGGGCGGGATATAAATAGAGTCTTTCTGAAGTGTCTGCCATACCTACTCTGCAGTTGGAAGCTTGGTAGCAGTGGAGGGAGGCGCACTGTACTGGCCAGAGCCTTGCCTCAATCGCGTATTCTGAACTTCAGTGTCTGGTAGTCATTAAGTCTATAGGCAGAGATCCAGGAGGGTCTGTGTGCAGGGCTGTACAGCCAGAGATAGAACAAACATAGAATCATGGAATCGACCAGGTTGGAAAAGATCTTTAAGCTCATCCAGTCCAACCGTTCCCCAGCACTGCCAAGACCACTGCTAACGGAGGCACTGAGGGCCTCGGCTACATGGTGCGTGAACACTTGCAGGGACGGTGACTGCAGCACTGCCCTGGGCAGTTCCAATGCTGAGTACCCGTTGGGGAAGGAATTGTTCCTCATCTCCATCAAAACCTGCCCTGGTGCAGCTTGAGGCTGTTTCCTCTTGTCCTGTCACTTGTTACTTGAGAGCAGAAACCAACCCCCTTCCTGGCTCCATCCTCCTGTCAGGCAGTTGTAGAGAGCAATAAGGTCTCCCCTGAGCCTTCCCTTCTCCAGACTAAACCCCTCCCCGGTGCCCCAGCCATTCCTCATCAGACTTACGCTCCATGCCCTTCACCAGCTTCATACATGGGTTCTCCTGTTATGTATGCCTTGTTCATTCCCAGGGAAGCTGTTGTCATCTTGGCCTTTGAACCACTCCAAGAGCATCTCAGGGTGTCTGAGCTGCTCAGTGGTTCCCGACTGTGGGAACGTGGAGGCACATTGTCACCTCCACATGAGTCAGGGAGTTGGACCTTCACGCTGTTGTATTGGAGAGACTGTTGAGAGAAAGCAGGCTCTGAATATTAGCATCCTACAAACCCATCCCAAGGTGTGAGGGGTTATGATGGGAAGGGAAGGAACTAACTGAGTTTGATGCATATCACAATGATAAGATTATCATAAGTAAGAGGACTTTTTCTGATATTTGTCAGGAAAATAATAGTTTTCAATTGTTACCGCTGGAACCTGAAGAAAAGGACAATTTGGTGATTTTCAAGCTATTACGTCAAGGAAAGCTTGAGAATGGAGGGAATGCATCTCCTCAGGCCTGTTACTGGGCACATCATCTGAAGGGTGACCTCACTTCCAAGAAGATTCAGAGGGATTCAGAGCATTGATTCGAAGTCTAGAAGGACCTTTGTGGAAGGACTAGGAGAGAGCTTCTGAGGCTGTGAGAATATGGCTCCCAATTGCTTTTCCCTGTGATTTGAACAATAATTCCCTTAGTGTCTGACTTATTTGTAGCCTTCTTCAGGTTGGACATAAGAAAGAAATTCTTTACTGTGAGGGTGCTGAGGCGCTGGCACAGGGTGCCCAGAGAAGCTGTGACTGCCCCATCCCTGGCAGTGTCCAAGGCCAGGTTGGACACAGGGGCTTGGAGCAAGCTGCTCTAGTGGAAGGTGTCCCTGCCCATGGCAAGGGGTTGGAACTGCATGAGCTTTAAGGTCCTTTGCAACCCAAACCATTCTATGATTCTGTGATAACGTGGCTAGTGGCCTGGGGATGGAATGTTAGGCCAAATCCATGGATCCTGAGAGGCAAGGAGCTGGGCAAAATGGTTGTTCTGCAGTAGCACAGTAAGCTCCCGCTGCATAGGCAGTTCCAAATAGCTTAGCAAAGTTTGTATTGCTATGATTTGCAATTCTGTCATGTTCAATTGCAAGGCAGAGCCAGGGGAGTAACTCATAAAACCTCTGGCCACCCTGGGGTAAAAGCAGACTCAATAAACACTGGTAATGTGGCAGGGAGGGGGAGAATGGGCTGGATTCCTTCCTATATTTGCATTACCTCATCTCTGAAAGCAGCATTTGTCTTCCGTGTCGTTAGAGGAGCTTATTACAACCATAATGCAAATTATAGCAATTTTCCCTCTTCCTGCACAAAGTGACCCAAAACTCCATCATCTTTTCCTTTTGAGGAAACCCAGGCTGAGCTGAAAATCAATGGCAAAACCCTCTTGTTGATACATTAGAAGATTGTACCACTTTGAACTGTTTCCACCTGTACAGCACATCTTCATGAAAGTACAGACCACAGAAGGAAGCAGTGTTCTCTCTTCCTGTCCAGACACTGGTCACTTGCCCACAGGCACCTGGTGATCCATCCTCTGCTCTGTGCCAAAAGACGCCTAAAATGTGGGGTTTGGTGGCGTTTATCTTTGCTGTAATGCAAATTAAGCTTCCACCTGGGAAATGAGAATAGTTTCAAAGACAGAATATCATAAAGAAGGGGTTATAATGCATTACAAGGAGCCAGGCAAATATTTGAATAGCTGCACAGCTACAGAGGTTGCCATGAAAAAGGAAAAAAGCCTTTTATTATTTTACAGTTACCTTCTGGCAGTGCTTAATGTGTCTGCTGTCAACAGGATGCTATGATAGGGGAATAGATGGCTCGAGGGGTTGGGGTTAGGGCAGGGAGCCATTCGTCTCTAGATCAGTAGTTCAGATCCAGCTTGTAGCAAGTCGTTTGCTGTCTCATGGATGTTTTTTCTTGCGTCTATTCTAAGTACCCAGGTACCTGTGTGACAAAATCATCACTGAGGCTGGCCCTGGTAAGCCTCATGCTCCCTGTAGTAGCAGCAGTGGGGTTAAATTCCCTCCCCCCTGCCCCTCCCTTCTGGACTGAAGTCCCCGCTGGCCAGGGTGTAAGGGTGTGTCAGTGCCCAGGTCTAGCCTGTAGCCAGCCCTGGTTCTGAGTCACAAGGGCCACCAGTCTGGGCTTTGATGCTGAGATGGAATTATAGAGGTTTCAAAAGAGAGAGGCTGATCTCCTAATGATCTCTAATCACTGTGATCGCTGGTTGCCACTCCAGCCTTTCATTTTCTTCTTCGCTCAGACTCCTCCCAGCCTACTCCTTATGTGCCCCTTCACTGGGCACTGTGGTGAGTTTTCCTTTCTCTTGGGGAGCTCATGTTCCTGTATTTCTCTGCCAGCACCAGCTGCCTGCAGCTCAGAGCCCAGATCTTGCCAGCTGCCTGTTATTCTTCTTCAGGCCATTGTTTGTGGAGGGGGTTTCTGGCAGGCTTTATCAGTGCTGTTGTATTGCAATAACAGAGGGTCCTCAGAAAAGTGCTGGCGTCTGGCATGGTGGTTTCTAAGGTTTAGTACCATTTAGGCTGCATGCTTCATGGATGGGGCATGCTCCAGCTGCGGCCATGTGGGGACCCTGGGCCCTCAGCACGCTGACACAACCTGCTGTGATCTGTCTCAGAGGTGATGTATGAGGTGGTATAATACCAGGTATGTTTGTAACAGGCGGAGGGGGCTTCACAACCTTGTGCTCTGACAGCAAAGCTTAAGGAAATCTCTAAGTCACTGAAAAATCTGGTGAGCTCAGGAAGCAGCAAAGGCAGCTCTTGGGTCCCTGAATCTGTAGGAACACAGATTCACACCGCAGTAGAGCTGTGCGCCATAGAAAAAGCCCAGTGAAGGCCAACCTGCAAGGGCTGTACTCTCTCTGGAGCTGGAATTGAGCCCCTCGGGTTGTGTGTGTAGGTGGCCTATGCTGCAGAGCCTTGTGTCAGTATATGTCAGTACAGCACATGCGTGGTATATATGTGATGTGCATATATATATAGTGCTGATGTCAGCAGGACGGCTGATACAGCTCTTAAAGCCATTCAGAGGGAGATTCTTGTTGCCATTTGGGTTGCTGATCTACTGCCAAGTCTGTTTTTGCCTTTTGGGAGTATGGGAATCATATGCTGCCAAACTCACCCTATTCTTAAAGTCAGTGTGCTTTACCATTAGCCTTGGCAAGTGGTGGTAAATACATTACTCCTCTGGTTGAAGGTTCTTCCAGGAAGGCACTATTGATTGTGTTCGTAGCAAGTGAAAAGCTTTAATGAGGCAGCTGAGGAGAACAGCATTTCCTCACCTCACTTCTTGTATTTAGCAAGACAGGGTTGGAAAAGAATGTGCCAAATCCCTAAATTGTGTGAATAAAGCAGGAGCTTGGCCCAAATAGGACCGTGGAAAAAAGACAATCAAGTTGGTTAATGGGAGGGGGGAGAAAAGAGGATTTTGGAGTGTAAGGAGGAGCATGGCACTGTGGAGCCGTTTTTTGCCAAGAGAGGTTGAAGTCAGAGCATCCTCATGTGCTCCGGTTGAAGTCACAGAGCATCCTCATGTGCTCCGAGCTAGTCACTGGGCAAGGGAAGAAGTACCAGGTGGGACCTGAGGCTGCTCCTGCTAGAGCAGGACTGAAGGAAAGCAAATCCCTGCTGACAGGAAGGGAAAATACCCCACTCACTGGCATCAAGGGGTTAGATCTTGGAAAATCTCTCAAGAGCTCTTCAGATATGTGTGTGGTTTCTTCTCGTCTGGTTTCCTTTGCTTGCCTCCCCCCTTGAAGCTGTGGGCACTCTGAGACACCACTGACGCCAGAGGAATCCAGGGTAGTTTTATTTCTGTAAGTGGATAGGGCTGGTGGGAGAGAACAGGCAATTGCCAGTACACCCCCTGACCACAGCCACAGCACCCCTTGGCAAGTGCTATTGTGTTGTGGAGCTCAAGGCAGAGCAGAAGCCTGAATCCCTCTCCCAGATAAGGGTCCCTGGGCTGGAGTGAGCCCTCAGGCTCCAGCACCACCCCTATGTAATACTGTGAGTTAAAGAATTTAAATGCCTTGCCATGCAAATAAGGTAGCCAAAGGCAAGCTCTTGCCTTTCAAAGGTGCACTCTGGGAGGGGGACAGGGGCAACATCAGCCATGCAGAAAGGTCAGGACCCTTCCTGCCTTTGGGACTGCACCAGAGTTGGGTGGGCTGGAAGGGGCTGCCCCTGGCCACTCTTGCTGGGGAAAGGAGGAACACAAACCTGAGGCCAAGCTTTGGCTCTGAGTGAATCTCACTTCCACTCCAGAGGAGAAGTTGCCAGCCCCAGTGCAAGACTCTCAGCAGCGCATTGTGTATGGGGAACCGGAGCCAGAAACCCCCAGCCCTGAGAAAGTGTTTGGGTTTCACCCTCTTTTTCTCTTGCCAGAAACATGCTAATGCAATGCAGACAGCTCTACTTTCCCTACTAGTTAGAGGTGGAAGGATGAAGTCCTTGAAGAGAAGGACAGGCTTCACTCCTGAGCAGGGCACAGAGAGTGTGAAGGTTTAATGGGCAGGAGCCTTATTGATGAAGTTATTTTCTGAGCACCGCTGTGAGAAGAGCTGGTTTGAAGACAGTTTCAGGACATGCAGTTATCCAGTTTGCCAGCTTAATGCATCCAACTTAACCTCATTTTTCTGAAGCAGAAATCAATGTGGTAACTCTTTCGGAGCTGAGAGATGACATTTCATTCTTGCTTCTCTCATAAGGATGCGGGTTTTTAAGCTTCCTCTTCTGCTTTAACTCCCGCAGTTCTGATAAGCAGGAATACCCCAAGGGCTAGAGGAAAGGGTGAGGCAGTTCCCAAATTCCCAGAGTCACAACAGAATGGCAAAATGTTTCTGAAACCTCTTTGCAATTCATGGCAAAATATTCCTTACTGCCTTCTTGGAAAAGGACTTGGAAACACCTCTGTGATTTCAGTACAAGAACCTTTTATTCACTTTATTCAAGCACCACAGAAGAATTCGGAAGTGTTGGCAGTGCTGATCTTCACCCCTGGTTTTCCTTCCAAGGGACTCATGTCCCCTGTTCATCTCTTCCAGCGTCTGTCACCTTCTCTACTCCCACATGGCCAGGAATATTTTGGTGACTATTCCTCCCTTTCCTCAGTCCTGCAGAGCCGCAGCTGCCAGAGTTGTGAGCTGGGTAATGTCTGTTCAGAAGTTCCTCAACAAGAATGTGCCACAAAATGGGAAGAAGGTGGGAATTGCCCTGCTTTTCACTCACACACCTCCTCTCCTACCCCTGGCACTTCCAAGGCTCCGTGACTCAGCAGTGCTCAGCTGCGTGCGCTACAGCATCTGAGGGACAGTGGTGGCAGATGGCCACACGCTGAGCAGCGCTGAGCTGGGTCAGCTGCAGAGCAGCCTGGACCATGCAGCACTCTCAGTCCTCACCTCAGTGGGTCTCTTACATGATCTGATCAGTCAGGGGCAGACTGCAATGAGTGTCTTGTGCACAGCGGGAAAGGGGAAGGAATGGAGGTGGTGGACTTGGGCTTTTTAACCTAAGAGAAAACTCTTCTCCCTGAGGATGTAAAATGGCAGTGGTGGCCCTTGGCAGAGCCACGTAGCAGGCAGTTCCCTGCTGACCTGCTGGGGGGCCTCTTTGCCATTTCTTCATCCAGTGTTTATGAGGGAGAAGCCAGAAATCAGAGAGGGTCTGATCATTCTGCCTTTTGTGACAGCTGGAGAGAGATGTGACCTGAAAACAGAAACACCGCAAGTATTCTGCTGGCTTCCTTCTGGGCTTAGGATGAGCCACATGCCTGTAGTCCTGTAATGTTCCTTCCCATAAAATGAAGATGATAATGTAGTCACCTCCCAGATCTTAAACAGCTGCAGTTCATTCACACTTCTGAGGTGCTGTTAGGCCTGGGATGTGCTTGACACAGATCCTGAGCATCCCACTGAGATAGGATAGAAACATGTGCTTCTCTGCTAAGTACCCAATGGCAGGTCCTGCCCCAGGGCTGGGGGACAGTGTTCCTGCTCTTCCTTGGGAACAGCCCTGTGTGGGACATATGTATCTTTATCTTAGCACACCCTTCTGTCCCGGGTAGCTTTTCATTTATTTTGTGATGTATCTAATATCCTCTCCCTTGACCTGTTGACTTGAGCTCGTCAAGGTGGAGGAGCATAGAAGAGGATGTTATTATCACATGGTTTACTCTATTAGTCTGAGGGTTAGGAGAGAAGGAGAAATTTGTTTCTCAGGTTCATCAGCTAGGATGGATCATGAAAGGATGATGGTTTATGCAGTGTGTAAGTGCATTTGGTGTAGAGGGATACTGGTGTGAGGGACATGTTATGGTGAGTCAGCCATGGGCCAAGAGCTGAACGCTGCTTGAAGGTGGAGAAGTGACTTGGTGCAGTGCTGGTGGAGGAGAGAGCAGCAACCACTCCCCACACCCATGCCCAGTGCTGGGATGCGCTCAGAGCTGAACCTCAGGCTGCAGCAGGGGCTGCCCTCACGTGGGATCACTTCAGGTGCTCTCACCTGGGAAGGGTGAGTGTGAGAGCCTGTCCCTGTGTTGGCAGTGACAAGTAGTCAGACGAGCCGCAGCAGCACTTCCTTGTAAACACTGGCAGGAAGCTGTGAGGATAATGTCCCTTGCAGCAGCTGATGGGCCTGCTTTCCCCAGGTCCTTGGAGTGGGTGGGAGCAGTTAACAGCAGCTGTGGTTGTTGGGGTTTTTCCTTTTCATTTATACATATTTTTTTTCAGCCAGCTAACTGCTGGGTGTGAATTCCTTTTGATTTGCTGTGGCTCAGTGCAGCCCAGTTTGGAAAGGCTGTCCCTCAAACAGGGTTTATTTAGACTCCTTCCTCCTATGCATCACCCAAAAATCCACTAATTCTACTGTACCCAGCAGTGTGTCTGGCTTTTCTGGTGCTACAAAGAATTAAGCTGAAGTTGTGTAGTTTCTGTGTGAACTTGATGCAGACAAAGTCCAGAGACTTCTGTCAGTGATCCCCAGTGAAAGGTACTGAAGAGATAAAGAACTTCCAGTCATCCTCTCATCCCCGCCACCCAAACCCAGTCCTGTCTACTGGACCCAGCTGATTTCTGCAAGTAGCAGGGTGATCCTAGGAGAGATGAGACATGCCAGTGTGACCACGTCACTGAGAAAGGTCCTCCCTTTCAGTGCTAGAAGGATGCAGCATCCCCCTAAATTCCCCACACTTACAAATCTTCCCCGAAAACTGGGAGTGGTGGTCAGGGAGCTGTGCCTCTGTACACTGGCATGTTGTTATAGCACATCACAGAGGTTGGAAAAGCTTGGGAGCAGCCTTGACCAACGGCTTGGCGGGTGAAGCCTTACCATGGTGCTTAACATGGCCCTTATGTGCCACATGGAGATGAAAAGAGACCATTTAGAGCAGGCCCGGCCAGCTCCACACTTCCCAGGGGTTCCCTGGCAATACCCTCAGCAGCTCAAGGGGGGTGTTCTGCGGGTGGGTTTGTGTAAGTGTGTTGTAATGTGATGAACTTTGGGTATCGCTCAGTGCTTCCTCAGTCCCCCTGTATCTCCATCCTTGCCTTGTGCTAGGGCATCTGTGGGAGATGCAAAGTGGCTAATGAGTCATGGGGAGCTTGTGCCGCGTCACCTTCCTCTCTATTTCCATAGTACTCTTCCATGCAAAGGAAGGATAAAAAGGGCTAACATTTGCACACAGGTGGAGAGAGGAAAATGACACGTGTTATTCAGGTTGGTTATGCCTTCTGCAGGCTCTTTCCCCTGCCCACTGGCCTGGCCCATGGGCAAGTCTGGCTCCTCTGCACTCTTGAGCCCTTCTTCAAAGGTCTGTTCCCTGCCAGGATGCCGACCATCCTTCCAGCTGCCTTTTCCAGCTGATAAATCATCTCAAGCTGTAGGTAAGAGGAAGGGCACTTGAGAACTTTCCCTTTAGTTCTCTTCCCTCCAGATGTAAAAGACATGTTTGTATTTTGTCTTCAGCATAAGGCAGACCTGGTCCAACTCTGGAATGTGAAGGAAATATGGAAGGCTGTCAGGGCCAGGGGAAAGCAGAATGAAGAGGGCTTCTGTGAAATGAGACAGTAGAAATGTGCTTCAACCCACAGAGAACAAGCGGGCCAGAGAGAGGGGACCTGGGCTTTGCTGTTGTCTGGGGAAAGAGATGGCTCCTCCGGCATGGAAAGCAGGAGATCTCTCTTGTGTACCTGCTGTGAAGGAGAGGGGTCAGCACATGGCAGTGGGCAGATTGCAGCTGCCTTAAACAGTGCATCCCTATGGGTGCATGTGGGGAGAAGGGCAGCTATGCTTCAGAGAAACTTGAGGAATCTTTCTGGAGCTTCTGTCATGACCCTTGGGAATAATGTTGCTGGAGATGAGATAGAAGCACACAGTGATGATGCTTCTCACATACACATTTTTGCCCCTCTCCTTGCCCTCTTCAAGGTCATTTTAGCAGCCAGCCGGGAAGGACGAGCACAGCCCACTTTAGGAAGATGGAAAAACCCCTTCAGTTTCCATCCTGGCTGGCTGTGAGTGCTGGGAATGCAGATGATGGGGTCTGGAGCCAGGTTGGAACATGCTCCTCTGGCCTTTACCCTCTTCCTCCTCCCCCTTCCTGAGACACACCATGCTGCAAGCTCCTACAGGAGATGGTGCCTTTAAAAGGAACCTTATCATAAAGCACTCTCCCCTTATCTGCAGCCTTCAGATGCGGATGTGCCGCAGAGTGCTGACTGGGGACCTGCAGCAGCTGGCAGCAGCCTTCCACCTGCTGTTGAGGAGAGGAGGCTCCCTGGACCTCCCTCCCAGCTCCCAGCCTGCCTGAAGCAGTGCATCCACTGAAGCAGCCTGGCATGGTGAGGGGACCGCATCCCTGCCATCTCCTCCAAAAGAGTCACCAGCATTGCAGGTCAATCCGTACGGATCTCTGCTGGCTGTGCTCTAGGCTGGGTATCCACAGCCCCATGGAGGGGGGACCTTCCATGCCACAGCAGGATCATACCCTCACTGAATACCCATGGGCTTAGTAAGAATTTCATTTCCATGAAGCCTTGTACTGTTCCATCCTCCCTGCTCTTTGTATTCAATAAACCTGCTGCTGTGGGCTGCAAGTGCAGTGTGGCAGACTCCAGAAGGGGAAAGCTTGGAATGCTCTGCCATTTCCTTGCTTGGTGAGTGTTGCCCAGACAGAGCTATTGCTGGCTGCTTTCAGCCTTTCCTTCCCTACCTCTCCAGCCTCTGGCCAGCAGCAGCAGCAGACGGAGTGGAAGCAGCCTCAGAGCCCAGCATTTGACCCTGATCAACTAATGGGGTGAGGGAGAGGAGAAGAGCCAGGGCTACAATCAGTTTGTCTGAGTGAGGAAGAGCCTGTTTTGATTAGCTAGCAATTTTTCTGGCCATTTGGAGGAAAAGTTGCCTGTGTGTTCCCTCCTTTCTAGGGGAGCTGTGAGCTGCGGGATACCACTTCAAAACTTCCTGCAGTGCTTTGGGAGTGGGGAGAAAATATTCTGTAGTGACTTCTTGCAAACAGAAGAGGGGGGAGAGGATATTTCCATGCTAAAGGGGATGAAGCATTTCCTCAGCATGAGGGCTGGGCATCAGCACCCTGCACAGTAGCTTCTTGCTCCCATCACTTGTTTGCAGATCATCTAGAGCTTCCCCGGCCTGACAGCTAACAACCAGCTTCTTGCCTCTGAGGCTGGCAGTTCCACACACTGTGGATTGCTTTATGGAGCCAGGAAGGTGGGAAGGTTGCATCAATGTGCCAGCTTAATTGACTGCTGGCACAGAAAAGGGGATGTGCTGATGGATTGGAGGCAGCTGCCAACTCCAGATGCCAGCACTGGCATCACAACCGCAGCAGGAGAAAGGGCCAGGAGCAAGCTGGGGTGGTTGTGGGGAAACAAGCCTGTGGCGTAACTATGTGAGGGGGTTAGTGCAGAACCCAGTGTTGGAAGCCTTGGAATGTGGCAGGCCAGGTGGCTGGGAGGCTTGACTGCAAGGGCAGTGCTCCGAGTCTTCATCCGGAGCCTCCTGGGAGCAGGACAGCAAGCTGTGTGCTTTGTGCTTACTGCTGGCAAGCCTCGAAGCCAGGTGCTAAAGGCACAGCTCCCCACGGCTGGAATTGCAGGAGAGCAATGTCAGCCAGTTCACAGGCCATGCAGGGAGAGATCCGCTTGGTTCCTGGAGCGGTGGCAGCTGGAGGTCATCTGTGGTCATCAGTTATGGCGGAGACATCCCTTCTTCTTGAGCCCATGTGTGTATTTGTGTGTATGGGGCTGACAGCTTGGCACAGCCCAGCTGGTATGCTGGAGGGTGATGGGACATGCTGCCAGATGCCTGCCTCTGTGCCTGGCCATGGCTGTCACTGCTGGGCTTCCCCTTCTGGCTTTTGTGGTGCTAAGGGTTTGACAGGTCACCTTGGGTGTAAGCAAAGAGGTGCTGGAATCCTAGCTACTCACAGAAGCCTCCTGTACTCCAGATCAGCCCTGGTTTTGATGCCCTAAATACTGTTGCTTTCTGCCTTTCTCTTAGCAAGGTAATGCTGCTGAGAGAGCCTTGCAGTAAGTATTTTTCCTTGGTGTTCAGTTTTGGGTTTCTCTAATTGTGTCCAAGCACATTCTACACATGTCCCTCACCTCATCCCCAGTGATCCTCACCACTTTCCTCCTCATCTCCCTTCTGACATCCAGCAGATGATCAGAACTCATCCTGAAGGAGACAGTTGCCAAATTCTTTCTCATTAGTCTTGTCAAAAGTGCTTGCATCACCCATGATATTTAGGCTACAGATGGGAGATGGGATCTGTAATGAAATCCTGATATTCAGATCATCTCTTGTCTCTGTGGGAGGCAGAGGCTTAGGTTCAAATACCAATCATTTGCTAAGGATGTGGACACCAGACTAAACCGACACTGAAGTGCCTGGGGTTTTGGGGAGATCCAACCTGAACCCAACAGATATTCTTGGAAGTTTAGTGAAAGGAGGGGAAATCTTCCATTTTGTGAGATTTCAGCTGTGTCAGACATGGAAGGGGTAAATCAGATCCCATGACTCTGAGTTCATGCTAAGCCCTGAACTGATGGAGCAGGCTCTTTTCTGGGTTTCATATCAAGCTTTCAGCTAGGAGGAGGTCAAGTTTAGTGTCCTGTTTTTGCATCATCCCATGCTCAGTTTAACCTTGGGTTTTTGAGGCATCCCACCACTGTTCCCAGGCTGCTGAGGTGATAGCACGTTGAAGAGGTTGAGGTTGCCTGAAGTTGGGTTTCAAAACAGCCAAAATGTTTCTTAGCCCGTATTGCTCTGGAAGAATTTGTCTGCAGCTTAATTCCCTATTCCCTTTGTGAAGGGGAAACACCGTAAATGCAAAGAAACTAATGGTGTTAGTTAAAGCAGAGAATCATTTAGTCCTGGTGCTAAAGCTTTCTGAAACGAGGACTTCAACATTGCCTAGGAAGTGTGTCCTGCCCTGCTGGTTCTCCTTGCCTGCTCCCATATGTTGCAGCTGCTCCTGGTGTCTCCATCCTCTGCCTGCCATGCTTGGGTCCTCATTCGTTTCTTGCTCTGCCCGAGTTTTCCAGGGTCAGGGATCTGGCTTCATTTATAATCACTGATGACACTTCATGATAGTTCTGCCTTAGGTCAGACGTGCTCATGGAAAAGACACTCATTATAGTAAATGCAGACCACTGAAGCACTGCACTGGTCCCTTCTCCATCCCTTGCAGTATGGCTTGCTCTCCAGGGCAGAAATCTAGTGCTGTGTTGCAGTTACACGGCTCTGCTAGTACTCTTTTTTGGGATACAAAAGGCAATGTCAGCCATTCTTGATCCCTGCTGTCACCTAACATGAGACTGCACCACTTCTAAACTCCCAGCTTGTCTAGTGTCTGCTCTGCATCTGTGCCAGCACACCTCCAGACATGGACTCCACCACAGTCTGGGTTCTTTAAGGGTAGAGGCCCTTGTGCACAGCTCTCATTCATGTACTCTGGAGGCATCAAGCATGACTGAGGCTCAACAGCATCCAGAAGCAGATACCCTGTGAAACTCAGCCCTTCTAAATTCACTGTTGATACTTTGAACCAGTTCTGCAAGCTGCCAGGAGTGGAAAAGAGTGTGCCACGAGGCTGGCTCCACATAGCTACTGCTTGCTTGGAGCTTTCTAATGTAGATATACCCTGTGTGTGCACAGTCTGTCATTACATCAGAGAAGGCAGCAGATGTTGAAGGATGATCCAGACTGTAGAGGGCAAGGCAGGGGAGGTCGAATGCGCAGGCTAGGAAGGGAGTTCCCAAAAGACTGGGCTTCTTTTAAACCTCACCAAGAAACCAAGCAGAGTAAATATGAACACTTAAAGCAGCTCCCGTTTCTGTTTAGTATGGTTGCTTTACAGAAGCTGCCTCAGTATAGCTTCTTATTGCCTGGTTCTCTGGTGGAGGGGATGAAAATGCAGAACTGGGATTGGGGAAGCACAGGGTAGAGACAAGCGCTAAAAATAATATAAATGGACATGGTAGGATAGCTGAGTATAAAAATAGCCCAATTTTAGTTATTTAGGCTACTTCTGCACTGTACAAGTAAAGTGAATTCAGAGAAAACTGATGAGAATGATGGAAAATAACCTGGAATAAATGAAAAGTTTTAAATTCTTTCCTTTAAGGGGAAGACATTAAATGAAGCCTTTAAAGTAATAAGTGAGCTAGAAGAAGATGAGAGCCATCTATATTTCTCCTGCTGTATTCAGCAAATATATGGAACAGTCAGTGAAATTGAAAAGGCAGCAAATTCCAAATGCATTCAAGAAAATACTCTTTCAGACAGGAGACATTCAGACATCCACAGACAACACAATTTAAGGGCAGTTTGGAGGTTTATGTGAGCTCTAAGTGTGTCCAGCGTTATAAGGGAGACAACAAGAGCTTTGGAAGGTTAAACCTCACTCCTGCTTCCAAGTTTAAATCAATCTCTCACTATTACACATTGAGATGAAGTCTTCCAAGGAGGTAGGTTATCATCCCTGTGCCCTATGTGAGGAGAGCAGTAAATCAGGAGAGGGCGGTGGCTCCCATTTCCGTCAGTATTAAAAGGAAAAGTTGAATAGATACATTAGCAAAGCCATTTCACAATGAAAATAGCAAAGGTTGGGCCTTAAACAAGTGGCTTTGTTTAAATAATTGTATCAGCAGTGTACTTTTTGGAGGGAAACACCATAAAATACTTGCTGATCACATGATGCCATGAGAATAAAAGGTTTCATTAGGACTTTGTTGGCTTTTGTATGGGCATCCTGCAATGCCGTGGTGGCATCTGGGTCCATTCCAGCTCTGACAGACAGGGCTGTAGGATAAGATGCCTCTTCCTTTCCAGGGGAAAAGGATAAAACCTGCCTGGGGAACTGTGTGGCCTTTTAAAGCACTTCCTAATGTCTTATGCTTTTTTGGCTGGTTGGTTGGTACAGGTTTGCTGCAAAGCAAGGGTTGGAAGATTAGTGTCAAGGACAGAAAAGCCCTATACTGTGAATAAGATGGGAGACTTCCCTTTACATTGATTTGAGCCAGGGCTCAACCTCAGGCACAGAGGGGACAGCAGCAGGTTTTTAGAACACCCTTGCATTTGCCTGAACGTACAACATCCCTGTCAAACTCTTATTATTCTTATTACTATGGTAATGATAATATTATTATGTTATGCCCCTGAAAGAGCTGTGCAAATCTCCTCCTTCTCCCATGCTGCAGCTCTGGGGAGTTTCGCCTTGAGACCTGTCACCAGGCAGCATTTCCTGTTGAATTTCTAATTAAAGTGGCAGCCTTTAGGGACTGTGCTCCTGCCCAGCATATATTAATGAAGCTTTAAGAATGCTTTAGGTAGAGATGCTTTTAATAAACATCTTTGTTCTGACTTAGTTCATTTGTCTAGAATGTATCTACAGCCACAGCAGGAATTAAGGTGTCACACTTTCATAAGGAGAATTCATACTTGCATAAATATAATCTACACTGCTTGTTGGTTAAAAACCAGTTTTCCCTGGCCCAGATTCTTCACGCAGATACAAGATGCACCCAGGCACTTCCCTGTGGAAAGGTCGCATGGGAAGCTGCCAGCTGCACTTCCCCAGCAGCTCCTCTTCCTCCCATTTCTCTGTGTCCTCCTCTGTGAAGGTTACAGGAGGGAGCAGGTCTTCAGAGGTGTATTACTCAGGGAGTTATTTTCACTGTGTTGTTCTTTTACAAGCTGTCTTCTCTATGGTTGCAGCACTGAAAAGGTTACATTGCTGTTATTGCTCTAACAGGAGGTTGTGTCCCTGTTGCTTGTCCTGGGCTGGATGCGACATGTGTGACACACTGCAGGCAAGTGAGTTTACATCACTGTGCAATGAAATCTTGTGGTGCTCTGCTACATGGGACCAAAGAGCAGCCTACGCAGCAGCCTGGCACTCCCCTCGTCTGAGTTTGTCCAGGGCTGCAGTAAAGAATCTTCGTTCCTGTGGTGTGAAGTGCAGCAGTGGTTTCATCTGCCCTGTCGGAAATGGTGCTAGTGAGAAGTAAGGGCTCAAAGAGGATCAGTGGAGGCTTTGCAGGGAAATGCTCAGCCCATCTGCAAATCAGGCCATTGTGCCGAGCATCCTCAGGCTATGAACTTCAGTCTCTTAAAATACAGTGTCACCAGGGTTGCAGGCGGAGGAGCTGCATTATCTTTGCTCACACTCCCTGCCTCGTGGCACATGAAACCATTCCAGTCTCCAGGCCTGCCAGGTCACTTCTTTTCGTGGCTGTTACAATCACTAACAGCATCAAAAAGTCAAGGGTGGAAGTTGTGCTTGGCTGCTGTGGTTGTAATCAAATTAAAGTAGAGCATTGAGTTAGGTGGCAAGTACTCAATCTCCCTGCAGACCTGAGCCATCCTGCTCGGCTGCTGGGCTTTTGTACACAAATACAGCCAAACCTAAGGCAGATGAAATCTACAGTATCATCTCTATTTAAAAACAAGAGAGGAAAAGCCACCATCCTTTCAGTCAACAGCAAACTGATCCTTTAAACAAATGCTAGCAGCTGAGGTGAGATCTGAGCAGCAAGTCTTGTAAAGCACCCAAAGGACCCATTCCATTTTGGGGTGTGCATTTCTTGGTGCAGGTTCTTTCAGGCTTACAGGCATCCAGATAGAGCTTCATAGCAGGTTAATATGCATATGCTTTACTCTCTGGATTGTAGTGCAAGCTGGATTAAAGACATATCAATTGATGAAGAGTAAACTGTGTGAGTTGTGGAGTTCAGCAAGTTTGCACTTGCTGGGCATGCCCCAGTGAGTTTATGTTGTATCTCAGGTGTGATCGTAGGAATCTCTTAAGTACATTAAGTGACAATCTTGGAGTTTTAAATGCCTGTTCTGAACTTTAAACTCACAAATTCAAGTGTGACTGAAAGAAATCTGCAGACAAAGGTCACTGCTAATCTCTTTGGTGACCGAATGTTAACTAGGGTTGCTTCCAGGCAAGCTGGATTTGGAGAAGACAGTTTTCCTGCTTGTTGGAAGGATCTGTTCTCTTGATCTGATTTCTTCCTTCCGGGTTCTGGCACTGTGTTTATGGATACAAATCTTAGTTCTCAGGGTCAGGCTCTTTCCTGTAGGCAAATGGGGACAGGGAGGCGCTGTGGCAGACCAGACATTCATTTAGTCCTCTCTCCTGCTCTTAATGGTAATGAAGTGCTTCATGTGATGAATTCCAGCCAAGCAGCTCTGAAGTAGTCTGCTCCCAGGTAGATTTATTCCTCATGGATTGTTTTTTATTAAGCACTGCAAAGGAAGAATATAAACCAACTTTTTAAAGTTCTTATTAGCCATTTATTTGTTTAGGCACGTACTTAATATCCTGGCCTGCAGGATTCCTGGCAGTGCATTCCACAAGCTAAACTGCACGTGGCTTGGAAGAAAGAGGATTTCCTCTCATCAAGTCCTTCTTCACTTTGCTAAAGACTTATCTTGCCTGTGGGCAAGAGAGGATTGTTAAGAGCATTAAGCCTATCCCACACCACTGATGTCTTTCTAGGGTACTTGTGTCTTACCTGCCTGTCCCCAGCCTGTCCCAGAAGGTGTCCTGTAGTTACTGGATTTTAACTTTACCTCTCAACCAGGTAAAGCTACCACAGAGTGGAAGGCAAACAACTTCCAAGCAGGTTGTTACATGGCCCAGCTTTGGGACCTGATGTTGTTGCTGGGAGGAAAGAAGCCTGGGATCCCCTTCCTCAGGACACCTATTTATACAGCTTCATTTCCTTGCCAAGAATAGATCAGTGCTCCGAGGGAAAGGATGTTGCTGACCTGGGTAACAGCATAACCTGATCAATAATGCCCTCAGGATTCTCTCTCATTACTTGTCCATGCTAACAGGTTGGATTGAATTTGTGCCGGTGGATCAGTGCACTTAGGTGGGTGTTTTCCCACTCATACCTCAGTAAAGGTTTGATGAGACCACAAATGAGGTTCCTGTGACATGGGCTGCGGCCTGGACTCACCTCCAGCGTCTGAGTCATGCATCGATTACCTCATCGTGCTGCTCAGCTGCCTTTTCCAGCTAGGAATACCTTCACTGAGTGCCAATCCAGCACAGAGCCATGAGGACCAGTCTCTCAGGCCACTCAGTGCCCCTTCTTGATGCCATTTCTAGGCCTTGAGGCTCCAGTTTCAAACCAGTTGTGTTTCTTGTCTTCTCCTCAGGTATTTTTGCCTCCTTTCTCCTCAGCCTCCCAGATACTTCTTTCTGTAGGCGTATCTATGTATAGCTCCTGAGCTAGACAGCCTTTTGCCTGATGACTGTGGTCATTCTTAAATGTCCAAAAAAGCCTGTGACCTGTTTCCAGAAATGATTCATTGCTGGCTTCTCAGAAGAACTACAATTCCCAAAGATGCAGATAAGAGCCATGAGAGATTAAAACCCAAAATGCCTAAGCAGGTAAGATACCTAATTCCCACTGAGAATGAGCCACCTAACCTACTTACAGCTCTGGGGCTTGACTTTTTGTCTTTTTATGAAGGCATTTAACTGTGTTGAGAGCATATAAAACCTGAGCTGTAGGTATATGAGAACATCAGCTCCATGGAAAAACAAAGGGTCGCTTCCTCCAGAGATCTTGAAGTCCTGGCCCTGTCGTGTTGCTGCTCTGGGAGGTGACAATACCATCATTGCTCCACACTAGAGGCAGTAGCCAGCTCCAGGCTCTGCTAGCTAGCACCCATGGGAGCCAGGCTGAGAGAGCTGGGCTGGTTCAGCCTGGAAAAGAGAAGGCTCCTCAAGGGGAGACCTTGGAGCAGCTCCAGTGCCTAAAGGGGCTGCAGGAAACCTGGAGAGGGGCTTTGGACAAGGGCCTGTAGGGACAAGACAAGGGGAATGGCTTTAACCTGCCCAAGGGGAGACTGAGATGAGCTCTTAGGCAGAAGCTCTTCCCTGTGAGGGTGCTGAGGCGCTGGCCCAGGGTGCCCAGAGAAGCTGTGGCAGCCCCATCCCTGGCAGTGTTCAAGGCCAGGTTGGACACAGGGGCTTGGAGCAAGCTGCTCCAGTGGAAGGTGTCCCTGCCCGTGGCAGGGGTTGGGACTGGATGAGTCTTAAGGTCCCTTTCAACCCAAACCAGGCTGGGATTGTGTGAGACATAGAGCTCCGTTCAGTGGAGGCCTAACCCAGCACCACATGTGTTTCCCTGGACGTTCATGGAACACCATGCAGGAAAAGCACTGGGTTGTGCTAGCAAACATTTTTAAAAGTGTGTGTCACGTTGCCGTGGTGACTAAAGTTCTTCAAAGGAGAAAACTGAAAGTCGAGGCTGTGGATGGTGACATGGGGAGGGGAAGGGGGCTGTCGTCATGGCAGCCTCAACTCAGCGTGCAAGAGGCAAAGCACATGGTGGTGACAGGAGCTTGGGGTTTATATATATCTAGAAACATCTGCCATTTCTGCCAGCTTTCTCAGTGCTAATGAGTCCTGCTGCTTCACCTTCCTCTGCTGTAAATATCCGCCACAGAGACACAAGTCTCTGAGGGAGAAGACAAGAAAGTACTTCTCTTTCTTTGCCTTTCATTTTCATACGAGCTTTCTGCTGTTCTCTGTGGCCCCTCAGCTCCTACCTGGAGAAGAGCTTCCATTAGCCACAAGCAAGCTGCCTGAGAAGAGTTAAATCATCTCAGGAGGAGGTCGAGGCTTGCATCATGCTCTTGCACAGCTTTTAACAGCACCAGGCTACTGCAGGATCACTTCTCTCTGCCCTGCATGCACATGCACGCTGGCTTTTTGTGGGGCTGAAGTGGCTGTTCCTGAATGTGAGAGGTATCTTCTTGGGCTCTAGTTAGTAGCCGTAATCCATGGGCAGTGGTTAGAACTGGAGATCAAAGCTGGAAGCCCTAGATTTGACTCCAAACTTTGCTCTGAGCTTCCTGTGCAGCCTCTAGCAAGTGGCTTTTCCCTTCTCTGTGCCTCATTTTGCCCATCTAGAATAAGGGAGCTCACACATTCACGAGAGATAGTAGAACAGAGCAGATTAATGTCAGCAGAGCCCCTGGAGACCTTCGGATGAAAACTGCCACAGCAGCACAAAGGATTATTATATTGGAAATGCAAAATCTACTTAGATATCTCTCTTAACACCCGGCACTTGGTGCACTTCCCTCAACCTCCCTGTTCCAGGCAGCCTGAGACAAGCATACTCCACAATATCTTCCCCTGTGAGCCTTAAACCTAATAAATCACAGACCTGATTCTCCTCTCGCACTGACTCAAGGCAGCATCAGCAACTCTGCTGACATTGATTATGTCATTTGGTGCAAAGCAAGCATAAAAAGAGATACAACCCCAAACTCTAGACTTCATCTAAAACTTGATCTTCTGGCTATAGTTTTCCTTGCTGGCACAGCAAAAAGCAGGCAAAACCAAATCCCACACCACCTCAAACTGTCGAGCGCATCCCTGACTCTGCACAGTGCTTGCAGCTGTAGCTGTGCACCGCAGATGATTCCTCATCTCCAGTCCATCTGCTGTGTGCTGGCTGGTGCTTGCAGCGTTGTCCCAATACAATCTGGATCCCAAAGCTCCCTTCCTCCTGTGCCATTGCACCATTGTGCCAGACACGGTGGGATCAGCACAGCCCAAAGCTGTCTGACCCAAAGCTGATGCTTCGGAAGGGACTTCTGTTTCCCACTATGTTGGGAAGTTGTAAATAAGCCCAGCTGCATTCCCTTACATATTTCTATTTCCTTACCTAAGCTCCTCTCAGCAGGCCAGCCTGCTGTTTCTGAGTTGCCTCGGAAATTCAGTTTATGTATATTTTAATGGCAAGAACAGCATTTTGTCCCTTCTTCCCAAAGAACCAAACGTGTGGCTTGGTGACAGCAAAGCTTTTGGAGTAAAATTTATCTGTGTTTTGGCACAGCTTAAAAGTGACATCACTGGAAGAATAAGTAGAAAGTTGGGGAGGAAGGAGCAAGTAAAGAGATTGATGATGCATTTCCCATGGCAGCAGCAGGAGAAGGAAACCAGCAGCTGACATCCTTTGCGTTGCTTTGCTGAAACATTGTGTGAGGGGTTACTCAACAGCCTGATTTTCTGTGGGAGCTGCCCTTTCAACTCTCCTTGTGCATCCTTACAGTGTCTGAGTTGCTCAGGGAGTTTGTCTCTGTGTGTGCCTTATGTACGCTTGTGGCTTCCATGCATCAGTGCTCTAATGTGCATAATGCTTTGTGTGCCTGGAGAGGGTTCTTCCTCCTGGGGCGAGCGCATGCTGTGCGTTCTATGTGTGGTTTGTCTCTCCCTTACTTCAGCCTCCCACAAGGGATCTGCACATTGAGGCTCCCAAACCCTTCTCCCCACATGGGCTGTGTCAGTCAGGACTGTTGCTGAGCGTGGAGAGGTGACATTTTGCCCCTTGCCTAAAGAATTGCCCTGGTTTGTGGTAGTGATCCCTAACTGAGCAAACCCACTGGTTTGTCCATGAGCTGCCTTTAGTTTGCTCCTTGGCCAGCATGAGTGAGTGCTTCCACTGTTGTCCAGTCTCTTTTCTATCAAAACAGGATGAGGCCCACACAGTGCAGAGACACTGTAGCTAGTGATGCCGGCACTTAGAACAACCACCATGCACTGATCTCTCTAACACTGCTTCAGGCTCAGGAAAGCTCTTCCCAGCAACCACCTATCCCCAGTATATCTAGAGATGAGCAGTGAGGCTTGGAGAGGCACCTAATGCCTTCATGAGAAAAATGTGTCTTTACCTCTGTTACCTTCAAAAGCCAAGGAAAGGAAGGAAGAGTGAAAGACATGTCAACTTGCTTCCCCATAGTCCACAAATACTCTTCTTAAATGTAAGTAAACATATGTTTTCTCACAGCAGAACCACCTCAACTCTGACCCTGGAACACTCAGAATGACATGTTTTGATTCTCTTTGGAGATTTGTGGTGCCTTTTAAGTTCTTTGGGTTTTTTAAAGCCATAAATTAAGAGTAAATTCTTTGCTTTCTATTAAGCTGGAGCCATGTCACAGCTACTTGATTATCCAGGGGGATTTATCACTGTTGTCTATTAACCATTGTGTGGATACAGATACCAGCACTGGCTCAGGACCAGCAGGCTTTCTTTGTTTGGATGCAGTGCTACAGAAACACTACTGTGTTGCTAGAAGAGGTAGTGAAGGGCCACAAGGAGTGTCACTGCTTTCCTGTGGTGCAGAATCTGTTCAGAAGCCTCATGCATGGAAGTTAGCTCTGTGCACAGCCAGCGCTCGGCTGAGCTGGTGTGGATGCTGTCAGCTCTCTCTGGCAGGATTCTTAGCTCCAGCCCAGCTGTGCTGGCTCCAGACAGAATCAGTACTATGTCTCTGCCTCCCAGACCCTCAGGAAAACCCGTTTGTTCCAAGCACAGCACCTCCAGTACATGCAGAGCACCACAGCATCCTCTCACTGTGCTCTCAGGCTCTTGGAGCACTCCAGCCTCCTAGTCAGCCAGCCAGCCTAATGCTGCATCACTGTCAAGGATCTGAGGAGTTCTGATGCCCTCTTGGTTTGGATGGGCACACCAAACTGTGTGCTAGAGAAACCAGCACACCTCATTCAACATACAACTTCATAACAAAACCCTTGTTTCACTGCCAGAGCCAGACCCCACTTCTCCAAGGTGTCCTTGATTTCTTCAAGCTCAAGTGGTCAGGTTAGAGGAATCCTGCTGCAGGAGAGGGTACTGTATAGAGTCATTTGGGGCTGACAACAGATTCAGGCTAATAGGATCCTGATAGCTTCTTCTGAATAAGCATGATTTCCAAGATGGAGCTTTTATATAACTACAGATGACTTTGTGGAGGAAAGTTTTGGTCCTTCCACTCTCCCAAGCTGCCCTTTCAGAAAGCACTGCAAGGTGTTCTTTGGCTGGAAGGACAGAGCTGACTTTGTAACAGGGATTCTGAAGCCACAGCTTGTTTTGGACAAGCAAGCAACAGAGAATACCCTTGGAAAGAGGTGCTTTTTGTGTGAAGCTGTGCTCTGTCCTTCTCACTGCCTTTCTCCAAGCTACAGGCAGCCAAAAGGCAGAAAGCAGAAGCAGTTCCAGGGCAGAAGGAGGTGTGATGCCCTGGGCCCCAGCCTGGCTTGTGTTACAGCACGACAGGAAAGCCGTGAGTGTTCACAATGAAAACCAGGGAAGTTCTAATCACCACTCTCATTCCTCTGCTTGTGGACCAGCTATTCCAGAACGTTCCTTCCCCGCCTCTCTATAGTCTGCTTCAGGGCACCGCAGCCTGGCTTAGCCTCTCTCCGACATATACTAGAGTTAGTATGCCCTGCAACACACACATCTCTTTACAGTAGGAGCTGCTCCTCTGTGAAAGGTGTTCATTCACACTCCTTCACAGTTATTCCTGTGTGCTGCACAGTGAGTATTTCTTATTTTTCCCTTGCATGTAAATGCAAATGTATTCCAAGGAGTGAGTGTGAGCTGGTAACTCCCAAGATTGACATTTGCATTGGAATTGTCTCACCTGCAGTTTAAGTATTTCCAGTTGGAGTTCATTATCCAGGCTTACTCTGCGGGCAGCAGAGAGAAACAGGAATTCCCAAGGCGCAGTGCATCTCCTTTCAGATGTGTCACCCTCTGGGTGTGTGTTTCCATCCAGTGACTGTAGTGACACAGTCTAGGTCTCAAAGTCTGAAGTAAGTGAGCTGAATCCACCCTTGTGTAAAGCAGATGTTGTCTCTGCCTGTGTGGCAAGTGCTGAGTGTGATGGGCAATCCTGAATGGCCTCCGAGCTCCATATCCATTCACCTTTCCCCTAAGCCATCCATTCCCATAGGATATTCACCCTGTGCTTTAGACACATTAAAGGCACAAGTTCTTCCCTGTGAGGGTGCTGAGGCGCTGGCACAGGGTGCCCAGAGAAGCTGTGGCTGCCCCATCCCTGGCAGTGTTCAAGGCCAGGTTGGACACAGGGGCTTGGAGCAAGCTGCTCTAGAGGAAGGTGTCCCTGCCTGTGGCAGGAGGTTGAAACTAGATGAGTTTTAAGATCCCTTCCAACACAAACCATTCTATGGTTCTATGAAGAAAGGCACTTCCTAAATCTGACAGGGTTTCTCCCTGCCCCTGGCTGGAGTCTCCTTGGTTGCAGGAGGGCTGGAGCTCTATGGAAAACACACATAGGTGGGAGAGGAAAAGTCATTAGCACAGTAAAACCCTGGTGACACAAAAGATCCATTCAGAGATCCTTCACAAGCTGCTGCTCTGACTTCATTAACAGCATCACCCATGGCTGTCATTCAGGCTGGATTCACTTTGGGTTATCAACATGAGAATGAGCATTTCTGCAATGAGGAAAAAGAAAGATGAAACCAGTAGGAATTATTCTTTATGAATGATGTGCTCAGCTTTCATACTGACCTATTGAGTCAGCGTCAAGAGCTGGATTTCCTAGAACAGCCTTTCATGCTGGATTTTGGAGATTTTCTACTTTTCAGCCCCAAAATATCACTGAAATGGCCTTTCTTCCACTAAGTGCTCTGTGGACTCCAGCTGCCTCTTGGATGCAGTGGGAATAATGGAGTTTAGGAGCAGTTATCCAAATCATTCATCCTGGTTTCCACCATTCTTCTGTGGCTCCCTCCCAGTTTGGCCTGGGCATGTCGCATCTCGCAGCGCATCTAACCTCCTGCCAGCACAATTAGGTGGGGAAGTGTTAAGATCTGCTGTGGAAGCAGGCATTCAGATTGAACAGCTCCTTCTGACAACAGTGATGAGCAAATTGGGGCAGCTCACCTGACAAACCAGGATTCCTTCCTTTTATAACTAAAGCCTTTTTAGCTGCTGGAACAGACTCACACTGTGGGATGAGAGGAGACCGATCCCTGGCGTAGGCAGCAATGGCAGGTACATACAGTCAGAGGGGTGGGAGGAGCAGGACTGTCTCTGTCAGAGCAGCAAGGAGCTATGTGGATTTAGCCATACAGTCACGTAGCACACCTATGGCCTGTCCCCTGCTTCAGATACCTCCCTGACAGACATCTCCCCTCTGGAAGCAATTCCTAGGCGCTATCTCACCCGCTGCATGCCTGGCTCCCTACACAGAGGCATGGTAGAGCCCGGGCAGTGCTCAGGAGGGTCGCACTACAACTTCCTTTGCTGTCTTACATCAGCCTTCATCAGGGTCTCTGTGCCTTTTGGTCTATTGCCTGGAAGGGAGGGAATACCAAGGTGAGAATTCAGGAATAGACTGCAACATGCAGCCACATCTGATGCCCAGCAGTCTTCTTTGCTTCTCACATTCCTCTGCTTTTTGTTCCCTTCCATTAAATCCAAACAGGACATTGTGTCACTAGATTGCAGGCTGTGCTGCCAAACAGCCAGGCTGCATGTGCCTTCATCCATGGGGAGGCCTCCTGAGAAGGCACCTGACAACTGAGAGTCTCTGTGCTTCATTCATATCCAGCTGTCCAAACATCTCACTCCTCCTCCACCAGGCACAGCAGGACCATGTGTGGGAGCAGTGATGAGGCTCCAGGGCAGGCCTGGGGCATGGCTGTCAGGCCTCCATGCATCCTGGCTCTGTCACAGATTGCCCCCACTAGTGCCTTCCAACCTCAGCCATCTTGTGATCTCTCCCCACTGCGGCATGTTGTAAGGTATGGAAAACCAAACCTGGGCGATACATAGCTCAGGATAGCAGTCGCTGCATGTCCTGTGTATCTGTCATCACAAAGCTGGGCATAGGAGAGCCAAGCACCCCCAAAATCTCCACAACCATCTATAGGAAGAAGATGGTGTCCATCAAGGAATATTTAACTGCACAATGCCGCTTGTACTTCTTATGTCCTGCTTACGACTGGTACTATGGACAGCACTGGCAGAGAACTGATCCCAGAGGTGTGCTTGCTGCTGCCTTATCACACGTTCTGCGTTTCCTTGCTAAGAGCTGCTGTACAGCTCTGCCATGTTTCTCTATTCCTTGCCCACCTTCACATAAGGCTGGAAGTGATAGTTGAATCAGATCCTCTTCTAGAAGTCTCAGCCGAGCTTGAGGCCGTTCCTTCTTGCATTTCATACTTGCAGAGACTGTATTGACAGCTTCCACTGTGGCTCAGTCTGTAGCATACATTCAGCAAGAGCAGAAAGCAAAGAAGGGCACTGCAGTTTAACAGTGGAGTTTATTTCTGACAAGTGGCTGATGGTCCAGAAATATTTGCAACCAGCTTATTTTATAAAATGAGTTATGAAGCTTTTAATATAAATGAGAAGGCAAAATCAAAGGGCAAAAGGGTCTATGATTATGACTTTGTATTTTGGGTTTTAATCTGTTTTTCAGCTGGTTCTGCTGACCAGAGCTCAGCTGATGCAGCCTTTTCTGTTACTTTAGCAAGGTTCTTGACCCTGTTACTGCACCTAATGATGTTGGGTTGGTTGACTGGGGAGCTGCCATCTAACTTGCTCCCTGTTGGCCCCTGCAGATCTTCCACATGACCTACGATCTGGCCAGTGCAGTGGTGAGGATTGTGAACCTGATTGGGATGATGCTGCTGCTGTGTCACTGGGATGGCTGCCTTCAGTTCCTCGTGCCCATGCTGCAGGATTTCCCTGATGACTGCTGGGTGTCCCTCAACCGCATGGTGGTAAGTGCCTGCCCCTCTTGTGCCCTAAACCCAGGCCCTCGCTCACAGCATCACCACTGCAGCATCTAATGTGGCATCTACCATTTCCCCCCACCTCCTCTGAAGGCTTTCCACCTCTCTCCACCCCCAGCGCTGTGGGCATGGAGGTGCGGTGGAGGCAGCCTCGGCAAGGAGAAGGACTCAAGGCTGCAGAGCAGGACCCAGCTGTGGCACAAGGCAGGAGCGAGGCGCCCCCTCCCGGCAGGAAGCAGCAAAGAGCAAGAATGGAAACGGGTTTCTGCTAGGATCTGGGCAAACTGAGCCAAAGGCAGCAGGCAGCTGTCAAACCTTCTTCTTCACATCCACTTGCAGGGTCGGTGTGATCACCCCCCCCTTCTCCGTGAGGAGCTGCACAATATCGCATTAGAGTGGGCTGAAACAGGCTCTGCCAAGCCACAGTGCAGCCTCCCATCATGGAAGCAGCAGCCAGACTTCCCAGTAGCATCCCAAGCTGTGCTTACTCTGCTGTTTGCTGAGAGGGAGATTTATACCATATGGTAAATGCATGGGGAGTTCATGGTGTCTTCCAACCACCTTGCTGAGAATTCAGGCTCTTTTATTCAAAAGGACAATGTCCACTTGATTAAGCAGCAAAAACTGACAAAGCTTAAAAAATTACCTCTTATTGCAGCCCTTAAACCTTCACGTTCCCCCAGCCAGTTCCTCCTTAAAAGAAATAATAATCAGGCAGTCGGGCAGAACAGACCCAATGTAACATGGCTAAAAGGGCTGCCAGATTTCTGTGCCTCCCACTGTAGAGCTGGGGGCACGTGCTGCCCATGCTGAGGACACCGAACAGTCATGGAACAGTCGTCTGTTCGCTGTTCATTTATTCATTTCTTCCCTCTGCAATAATCATTCACTTCCTGCTGCTGCTGAAAGGTACCAGACTGACACTTCTGGAGAGTAGAACCCTTTATGTATCTACAGCACAAGACCAACCCATGCAGCAGCTGCCTTCCACCATGCTGCTTTTGTATTACTTATATGGCAGGAGAAACAAAAGATCAGGCCCCATCATGCTAATGGTATTCAGGTTCAAGTGGACATCTCCTCATCCCGTTGAGCTCAGAGGTGCAGACAGAAATCATCCCCATCCCATAGTGACATGGCTGTAGTGCACCTGCAGGACAGCTTCAGAGTAGCAGGTTTGAACCATGTTTCCTTTAGCCTCACATTTGTGTGGAGGCTGCTGCCTGATGGCATCTGTCTGTGACAGGTTGGGGTTTGCAACAATCTGAACTGACCTGGTCATAGCTTTGAGGGGATAAATATACTTGGTGCAGGACTGTCCTTATTATACACAGCGGCCAAAAAGCTGGGATGGAACCACTGTAGGAAAAAAAAGAATCTTCTGAAGCTGCTGCAGCCAAGGAGAGCTGAAAGTGGGGTGCCAAATGCTTCGGAGGCTTTCTCCTTGAGTATGCTGGTGCTGCTCTTCCACTGCTCCAGCATTTCCCACCTAGTCACTTGGCAGTCCATAAAACCACCTCTGATTCCGACACAGCAGGGAAAGAAGATTCATCACCTCCAATCTGCTTCCTAAAGGTTTGATCCTCTTCCAGGGCCTCTATGAAGGGTCTGGTGCTGCCAGATCGCATCAGGAGCTCGATAAATCCCTGGGTCTAATTCATCTTGGTGTTTCCTACATGCATCATGTAGAAATATGGGCAGTTATAGGAATGCGTCTCCGTGTGACTTCTTTCTGAACTGGCAGGGAAGGATGTTTCCAGTATTAATTGCTCAGCCCCGTCTCAGGGGCTCCAGCATTGGCTTCCCTACAGGGCACTTTATTAAACAGAAGAACTCCAGTGAGTCAGCTGCTGAGCAGCATGTGTGAGAGCAGCAGCATCTCCCCAAGACCCTCTCCTGGCAGCTCCTCACCTGAGACATCTGAGCTCTGCTGAGACCTGAAAGCTGCTGGAAACGTGTGGCTCACTCCCCTGGGTATTGTGCTGAGCTGAGGAGCCCTGCAGAGAAGGCAAATATCCCCGTGCCAAATGCAGTGACCTTGCTTAGGGAACACTAGTCATCTTCCCTTCCTCCAAAAGGAGAGCAGCTTTCCTTTCGAGCTTAAAGCCTCCTCCGCACCCCCAGCTCATTCCTGCAGTGATGCTAATAGAAAGGAGGAAGAGAAATGGTTGCTGCATGTGTTGTGGAGGACACAGCCGTCCTGCATGGATCTTCTGTGTGATTCCGAACTCCCCCAAAGCCTCTGGTCCAGCTCCTGCCCTCACTCAGCAGGCACATAAATTGTGTAGTAGCTTATACACCATCTGTCAGGGAGCAACAAGCGTAGGGCTGCTCCAGCATGGGGTATAAGTCAGGAGCCAGAAGGGTGCCCTGCACAGGCAGCACCCTCACGAACTAGAGCACTGTCCTATCAGCTGAAACAGCATGGGCAAAGCAGAAGTGACTCTTGACCATTCCAGGGTGACAGTCACATCCAAGGTCTATCCAGCGAGTCAAATTAGGAGCAGTAAGAGATGGAAGTAAGGCTGTAGTGTAATGTTCAGGTCCCAGGGCTGGGTGCACATCCAGTTCAGGCAGGGTCTGGGTGCCCAGGCCTGCAATGAAATGGAGCTCCAGGGACATGGGGGGTGTGGTTGAGGGCCCTGGACAAGGTTGATGACTGGGGCAGTTCAGACTGGTGCACTCAAAGCCCTCGAAGATCTCTTCTGTTAGGTAAAGGCCGTGCAAAGCTCTCATTGGAAATAAGCCCAGAAAGGGCAGGTTCTGCCCAGTGTGTATTTTGATCTCTCATCTCCGTTTCTCATCCCACTATTCCATTCCTTTAAACTAGATCTGAAGGTGTTTTCTGAGCCCAGCAGTTATGGTGTTGTCCAGGGGAGGGCAGTGATGTTCAGAGGCCCTATGTCACAGCTTGACATTAGTGTGCACTAGCAAACCCTGAGTAACAACTCTGTGGCCAGGTAAGGTAACTGCTGAGACAAATGTGGGACTTCCCAAGATTGAAATATGGCCTTTCACTACAGACAGTGCCTTAATACAGTGAGTTATTAGTGGTGTAAATCAGGCATAACATTGCGCCCAGGCACTATGCCCCTACTCCAAGAATTTGCCACTACTTCTCAGTGTCTTTACTTCTTTCCCTCCAGTCTTCTCCAGTGGTGCTTCAACCAGGCACACTTGCATGTACACCAGACCCAGAACATTTTATAAGACACCATGCAAGGAGAGATCTGAGCAAAGGCATTGCATTCCAGACACTAATCCCAGAGGAACCCTTACAGTACTGCCAGTGTGGATGTTAAAGACAAGCTAGGCTGAGAAACCACTTCAAAGTAATTTGAACTCCCTTTTGGAAATACTCTTAGTGTATCTGGGATAACATCCCCCTTGACTGTGTTCTGTAGCTCCTCTTTAGCTGGCTTTGAGATTTGGTTAATGAGGAGCCATTTGCTCTCTGCAGTTTAAGGCCTCATTGACCTGCCCTAATGGGCCATTTTAGCTACTCCAGTATGTCTGAAGTAGTACAACCCTCCCACTCTGGGGACTGACATATATTGGCTACAGGGCTATGACAGTAGAGTTTAGAGCAGGCCTAAAAACTAAAGATATACTCAGACCTATAAGCAAAGAATGCATATACTGTGCCATGAGGATTCAGTGCTCTTTACAGATGTTGAAAGAACTCAGAGGTTGTGTCATGAAAGCAATCGCTCTGAAAGGTTTCCCCTCCGTGGAAATGCCTCTCTTTCAGCAGTCCTTGATCTCTTCTCTCAGCAGATACTCCCTCAGGATATTTGTTTTAAAGACTCCATGTTCTCCTCCAGCTCTCACCCCCAGCCTGTCATTAACTCAGCGCTCTGCTCTTCAACCTCACACAAAGCAGGCTGTCCTCACCCAGAGCTGTGCTGCTGCTGGGAATTGGGCTTGAGGCTTGGAAGCCTAGAGTTCCTAGGGAGCCAGAAGAGATTCTGCAGGCTACAGGGGCTCAGTGATGTTGGATGTTGTAGTTTTGGATGACTACAAAACACTGGCAAGCTTCCTCGTAAACAGTGCTTTGAGCAGCAAGTTGCTGGAAGAATAGCATTTAGAACCTGAACCTGCCTGACACCATATGTTCCTCTTAAGCTCTGATCATTCTTTGCCATTAAAAAACATGGCAGTCAGTTTCCTGAGATATCAAATTCCAGCTCAGCTATTCTTACTCTGCCTCCCCAAATTCCCTTTGGAATTTCAGTTCAGCATTTCTGCTCTCAGTTCTGTTGTGGGGATGTGCTGCCCTATTAAACTACTGCCACACTGAACTCAGAGGCAGCAGTTCTGCAGTGTCCCAGTGAGAAATGCCTGGTGGGAAAGGAATTCGTATGACAAGGAAGGGATGGGCCAGGATCCTGCACCACTTTTTAGGCAGAGGTTGGTCAAGCGTGACTGTTCCTTCCTGTTGTCTCAGGATGACTTTCCTCCTGAAGCATGGAAAACAAATGGCCTAAAGCCATGGAATTTACAGCATTTGCCATTCTGTAAGAGCGGGGCCATAGCTTTACAATTGCCAGTACTGCAGGGCTGAGGGAAGGGGACCTTGGTTCCTGCAACAGTTACCAGTGAAGGTGCAGGGCTGGCTCCGTAAGATGTGTGAGATCCTTGATGACTTCACAGATCAGAAGCGGGTCTGCAAAATGACCCAAAACTTAGGTGGTGGAAAAATGGATCCCCCCAACTTCTTTGGCCAGGCCTCTAGGGGCCATAGCATAGACATGGGTGAGGGAAGGGAGCGAATTCACTCCTCTGGTGCTTGCACCTCAGGCAGCCCCCATGTCCGAATCCTTCCTGCTGGCCTAGGCAGGCAGCGCAGTATAAAAGATCTTCGCCTCTAGCTGGCTGCCCTTTGGTCTGCAGTTCCTCACACGCAGGCGTAGCCAGGAATGGAGACACCGGTGGCCACAGTGTTTCTTGTCTCTGTCCCTTGACTCCAGGGTAGTTTTTCCAGCAGGAGGTGAGCAGGGTCCTGCTTTGTCAGGGAGGGGAGCCCAGACAGGCCGGCGCCGGGCAGGAGCAGCTTCTTTGAGGCTCTGAATGTGCTGCTTCTGTGTCCGCTTCACTGTCATTTCTGTTGCTTTGCCCTTCTTGTTGCAGTGTGAATCAGCCCTGGCTTGCATAATGTAACTGGATATGGCCCAGGTAATGCTATCACCTGCCTTTGTCCATGTGCTTATCACCTAACCAAGCATTAACACACTCCAGAGGTTCCAGCTCTTTGCCACAGCTTCTGTTTACTACCTGTAAGCTCAGTGAGAACTTTCCATCAACATTAGTGACACTGAGAGAGCTGTTTGCAGAGAGGTCCTCAGCCACCAAACTCAGTGTGATGAGATACCTCCAAGTAGGTGTCCAGTAAGCTTCAGGGGTCGTAGCATCCCTGGTCACTGGTGCTGTGGCTGCTGCATCTCCCAGAATGGAGTTCACAAAAGCATTGCTTCTCTGTTTGATGAGCCACGAGCCAGGTGCTCTGTACAATGACCTTCTAAATTGCCACAGCATATGGATTTCCACCTATAATGTTAATGCCTTCCTAGAACAGAAAGAAGAGTGATGAATGTACAGGTGATGTGCTGGGATGAATGTCAGTGGAGCAGAGGTATTTTTTCACATACCCTGTGGCAGCAATGTGTGATGACAGTGCATTTACTTTACAAGGTTTTGCAGCCAGGACTTGCTAGCGCGTACCCACAGGATAGTAAATGCACCTTGAACTGTTCCACAAACTCAGGCTCATCAGAATAATCATGAAACTTCTGTTCATGATGTCATTGCTGAGGTGCTGCTTGTGTTGGTTGCAGTGGGAAAACACAGGGTGTCTGGCAAAGCCCTTGACTTCAGCTGGCTTCTCTCGGTGGTTTATTGCACCTCCCAGATGAGACAGTTTATAGTTTTTTCAGCTCCCCGAAGAAAAGCCCTCTTTTACACTGAGAAAAACTCGCTCTCTGGACATGATCATCTGCATTTTCTGCCCTTCCCATCTCTCCAGGTAATGACCAGAAATCCTGACCATTTCCTAAATTGCCAGGAGTGATTTTCCCCACTCTAAGGTCTTGCTGCTGGCACCATGCTCAGGCCGTCTTTCACCAGTTCATTTGCTCGTGTGGGTCACTTCAGAAATATCCCAGGGCATAATATCAGTTTAGGAGGATATCAGCATGTCACACTGCCTGCCTTCATTGCTGGGAAGTTTTGCTGGAAGGAGTATGCAGGATGTCTAAAAACGCTGTCCAGGGTCAGTTAATGTCAGATGACCAAACTTACTGAACTGTAGAATCCCAGCCTGATTTGGGTTGGAAAGGACCCTAAAGCTCATCAAGTTCCAACCTCCTGCCATGGGCAGGGACCCTTCCACTAGAGCAGGTTGCTCCAAGCCCCTGTGTCCAACCTGGCCTTGAGCACTGCCAGGGATGGGGCAGCCACAGCTTCTCTGGGCACCCTGTGCCAGCGCCTCAGCACCCTCACAAGGAAGAGCTTCTGCCTAAGATCTAACCTGAACTCCCTGTTTCAGTTTAAACCCTTCACCCCTTGGCCTATCACTACAGTCCCTGATGAAGAGTCCCTCTCCAGCATCCTTGTAGCCCCTTCAGACTCTGGAAGCTGCTCTGAGGTCTCCATGCAGCTTCACTTCTCAAGGCTGACCAGCCCCAATGTTTTCATCCTCTCTTTGTATGGGAGGTGCTCCAGCCCCTGAACATCCTCATGTCCTCCTCTGGACTTGCTCCAACAGTTCCATGTCCTTCTTATGTTGAGGACACCAGACCTGCACAGAGTGCTGCAAGTGAGGTCTTGAGAGAGCAGAGTAGAGAGGCAGGATTATTGAGTGTGCCTAGCACTTCCAAGCCCTCAGAGAATACAATTGCTTTTTTAGTATATAGAGCTGCTTTAAACATGGGCTTTGGGGTTGAATGGTGACTGTGCTTTTCTGAAATGTGAATGCCTGTCCCAGTGCTGAAGCTCTGTCTGTCTGTCTCTCTAGAACGACTCCTGGGGGAAGCAGTATTCCTACGCACTGTTCAAGGCCATGAGCCACATGCTGTGCATTGGCTATGGGCAGCAGGCACCCGTTGGCATGTCAGACGTGTGGCTCACCATGCTGAGCATGATTGTGGGGGCCACCTGCTACGCCATGTTCATCGGCCACGCCACCGCCCTCATCCAGTCGCTGGACTCCTCACGGCGTCAGTACCAGGAGAAGGTAAGGACCGGGCTCTGTGATTGTATTGAGGAGTCCAGGGCTGGCGGTAACCTGGGTGAGAGGCCAGATTTGTGATGCCTTCCTCACCATGGTGGTTTGTTATTTACCCATCTCCACATGGTGGAGTGAAGGGATGGGTAATTCATCCCTTCACTCAAACCCTCAGGAGGAAATAGGTGCAGAAGGGTAATATCAGGGCAAGTGGGTGATTCTTGTTGTCCTTCCTTTTAGTTATCAGTGTCACTGGTGGTATCTAAAGCTGCAAGTCACTTTTTCCTTTCTGAGATCTTGTTTCAAATCCCAAGTGAACGTTCCAGAATGTGTGGCTTTGTGTAGCAAGTACTGGTTGTAAAAGTATCCAGATTATTCACTTCAGTGCTCTGGAGTGAAACTACACAGCAAACCTCAGGGCACAGATCAAAGCTCAGGAACTCCCAACAGGTTCCCAGGTAGCTCTTGACTGAATTGCACAGTTGTTGAAGTGCATAATGGAGGCATGGACAGAAATGTCACAATGATCGATTACCACTGCAGTGGCAGTAACTGGTGGTGGCGTTAGGGTGGTGCTCTGTGTAAGATGGTAAAGGACAAAGTCAGACATCATGATTCAGCTGATGAGGGTAACTGGTGGGACTGCATCAGTTCCTTACCTCGTTCCATGCCTTTGCTATATCACTGCCTGTACAATGACATTTTGTTGTCTAAAACAAAAGTGCAGTGATACTTTGTCATCCAGGACACAGGCAAAACTTCTGCCTTCAACTTCTGCTTGAAGTTGAAGTGGCAAAAGCGACTGCCCTCAGCAGGGCTGAGGGTGCCATAGACATGGGCAACGTTATGGTCATAGGAGATGTTATGGTCAGGGAGTTACAGAGATATCTGGTCTGAAGATTAAGAGGAAGAATTATTTGCTAGCCCTGTCCTGACCTGGCCAGGTCCAGTTGCTGTTATTCAAGTGGGTCAACTATGGCTAAGTGAATTTTAAGTTCAGAGTGGCTTAGGAACAGTTTTGTTATGGGGTTACAATGCTGGGCCGCAGAAAAAGAGTAGGGCAGAGACTGAAAGCAAAGGAGACCAGAGGCTGAATTATGATTTGAGGAGAGGGAAGATCTCAAACCACAGCTGGAGGTAAAAGAGGGGCAAAGCCCAGGAGAAGAAGGGTGGAGGACTGGGCCTTGTGTGGAGTTTTACCACTGTGCTACAGATTGGCTGCAGTGATTCTAATTGAGAGTATGACATGCCAAAGGAAAGGGCACCGCAACACCAGAATGAAAGCTGATCAGCTCTGTGTGTGCAGAGTAGTTATTCAAATGTGTTTGAAGCAGCATAGAAGTGAAGAGCTGATTTGCAGATCAAGCCACCTGGCCAGCCTCACTGCAGCCAAGGTTCCACCTGCAGGGCTGGGCGCCATGGCTTTCTTCTCAAGCCAGGTCCAAAGACAAGGGCAGAACTTGACCTTGGAATTTGGATTGCAGTCGGTGCTCAGGGAAATCCAGCAGGGACTGCGGCGGGGATGACAGAACAAATGTGAAGTGTTAAAGCCTTATTAGAATGGGGAGATGTGAATGAGAGGGTTAACAGACCCAGGAGGAAAGCTTGGTGACAGAAATAGTGGATAGAGGATTTAAAAAAAGGGTGTATTTCACATGTGGTGGTGATATCAGGTTCATTTCCCAAGGTATTCCCCTGGGATTAAAGCCTCAGGGATTGAGTACATTCATTTTCCCCTTGCAAATGGGCCAAACAATGGCCTAAAACCAAATATGTATTCACTTTCTGCATTCCTTAGCACTTGAATAGCCATGGTTAAAATGAAGCTGCTTTGTGATTTGCAGTCCTGCAACTCAATTTAGTTCAGTCCTCATGGGACAACGTGTCTGTTGAAGCATAAGCAAAGAGCCTCAAGTTTGGAGGTCGATTGGTAGAAGCAGGCAGCAGTTTAGACACTTCTGCTGAGAACACCTTTGGCTGCAAACAGGGCTCTGGAGACTTCAGCAGCTCTTCCAGGAGTATCCAACAAAAGGGAAGGCAATGGGAAGAAGGGGTGGTAGCAGAAATAGCATAGTAACAAGACAGGAGGTGCTGGTTAGTAACTGCACTGAAAGGCTTTGCTTTGTGTAACCTTGAAAATAAGGTTCAGGAGTGAGTTTGTGGTGATGTTTCAGATTGTTGAGCTCTGCCAAACCAGCTTGTTCTTCCCTTGGACAAACAGGTATTTTGGGGAGAGGAGTAAAAGCCAAGGTGTGCTGTCTGCTGCCTTCAGTCGCAGATTTGTCTCACTCCGGCTTGGATTCATTGAACATTTGGATGTTCAGTCCCTGTCCTGTGTAAATCTCTTGTAGCACCTGAATTGACACTCTGCTGGTTTCTGCATGACAAGGAAGCTGTACAGGATCAATGGGGTAGTAGGAAACATGGAGAATTTGGGTAGGGAATTTGCACCCTCCAAGACAGTGTAGTGAGTTTGTGAGTACAAGTGAAGAGCCACAAGGCACAGAGCACTCACACCAGCTCAAGCACTGGTGGCATATACACCCCTTGAACAGCCCTGAATCATAATAGCTCTTTAGATCTGGCACTCTGAACTGACTGCTTTATTTCCAGGCCCAAAGGCAAAGTTAGAAGGGACCTCTCTGTCCTGTCCTGTATTGAGAGTGTTATGCCCTTAGTCTTGCCCATAGTCACAGAGAGTCAGTGGCAGGATCAGGAGCTGGCTCATCTCTTAACCTCTTTACTAAGCTGATTCCTTTCTTCTGGGTTAGTTTTCTGCCAAACTAGAGAAGGCCAATGAGTGCCAGAGCTGGTGCAGGGTGCTAGAGGAAGAGGTCCATAAGCAACAGCAGAGGCACAAAGCCTTTTTCAGCTATTCATGGATTATCTCAAGCCTTAACATGTAAATTGCTAATCCTACAACTTGAAGTAGCTGTGGCTCATGAGAGAGGAAGAGTGTTTCCTGCCCAGGAGATAAACAAACTAGACCAATCTGCAAGTTATTGTCATGCTTTTTCAGGTTCCCTTGTTAATTTCTCTATTCCTAAAGCTGGATTAATGTTTATGTCAAGTCACCACACATCCCCTCGTCCTCCCCAGCAGACTCTGTAACCTTGAAGCTTTTGCTGCTTCCTGCAGCCAAGCTCCTTGGAACAGAGCAGGGAGAGACACTGGACTTCACTCTCCCAGGATGCAGGCAGCTATGGGCATCATGCAGAGAGGATCTGCTCCCCTGTTATTTTCTCAGGTACATTCAGAAGAACGACTGGTGTGAGGTAGGAATTGCTGCTGTCGGCACTGCAAAGCCCAGCAAAGCTGGAATCTCTCCTTCCAGAGCCTCACCTCTCATCAAGATCTGCCTGCCACACTGGCGTTCCCTCAGCTCTCTGCTTTCCACATGCAGGCCCCTGCTTCTCCTCCCTCCTGAACCATCACTATCTGAACTGTCCAGTGAACCCTGAATTATCCAGGGCCTCTTGTTCCTAAAATACGTATTGAAACTGGGTGGCTACTTAGGTACTTGTGTATTCACTTAATACTGAAGCACAGTTGGAAGGGGACTTCCCTACAGAAGCACTAAAGGCATCACCTTTCAGTTCTTGGAACAGCCCTTCTTACCCATCAGCACAGGCCTTCTTGACGCACCTAAGGTCTGGCTGTCCAAGCAAAAAAGCACTTTATAGTCCAGCTATCAACATAGCCCTTCTGTCAGCAGCCTGAATTCAGCAAAGAGTACGTGGGGAAAATCTAGTCACTGTAAAGGCTGAAGCAAGACAGCAGGAACATTCAATCTCTGTTGGGACAAAGCAGATGTTAGACCAGTGTTCATTAGAGGGGAAGTGAGGCTGCTGTTGTGCCTACTAGAGGGAAAGCTGGGGACCTGTCTTTGGGCTTAGACAAATTCACATAAGGAAAATGTTTCCAGTGTTACTGAGTGCTGAGATGCAGACAGTACGTATCCCTAATCTGCCTTTGTCAGGAAAGCTGGGAGGGTATGGCCTGGAGCTGGATTGCTGTGTGGATTGCTCTTCTGTTCTTTAGCCTCCTCCTCAAAGTACCTGAAACTGCCCGAGACACACCACCAGGTGAGAGGAACCCTCAGCCTAGCCTTTCATGGCTACTCCTTTGGATTTGGGCTCTTTTACTGTGCAGGTTGGTGTTCTGAACATTCTCCAAATAAATGTGTGCAGGGAACTGGGTGCGGAGATCCTAGCTGGGGTCCTGGATACAGCATAGTCACATTAGCCTGGCTCCATGCCCTTGCTGTTAGACCCCCTCCAGCCCTCCTTTAAGCAGAGCTGATTAACCCAAGCACTGCACTGTAACAAAGCTGTATTCAGCCTTGTGGCTCCAGGACTGGATAAGCCAGTGCTACCTTGGGGCCAACGCAGCACAGAAACATGAAGATAACCAGTGTCAGCATGGAGCTGGGCAAAGACTTCCATTTTTCCCGCACTTATTCTCCCACAAAGCTGGGAAATTTCATGTTCATTATCAGTCTGATCAGGATTTGAAGTGACATTCCCAACGTGGTTGGTCACCAATGTCTAGGTTCTCAGGGGTCATTCCCAGATTCCTAGGGTTCAGAGGGGTTATGTGGAAGTCCTCTTCTGAGCTACTGTCAGTTCTGGATGTCAGGGAAGCCTCAAAGCTCCCTTACTCTTGTAGTGATGTGTATGAAGGAGAGGGAAAGGTGTGCAGCACTCCTGAAATTAAACGTGTCTGGAACATTTAATCAAATGGAAAATTCAATGGAACTTCTTAATTGGGAAAAGTTTGGAGAGCCTTGCTTTATCCTGCTGTGACAGCCCTAGTTGTGTATTACCTCAGCCTATTAAGAGATGGCTTCAGACCTATCATGTCCCATGTCACTGTCAAAACATTTGGGGTTGATCACAAGGTGTATAAATGATGGGCTTTATGGACTATGCCTGCAATGAAGTGCTGTGATGTGCCTTGGGCTTGGGCTCTCAGCACTGCCTCCCGGTAGCTATTTCTGGAATCAGGAAGAGGTTTTCTGGATAGTTTGCAGTGCAGAGGCAGTAAGTGGAAGGAGCAAGGTTTGGATGCAGCTTAACTTAACAGGAGGGGTCCAGTTCCTAGAGCTTACTAAGAATGGATGGCATAGAAATGGGTGCCCCATCCCCACCTACTCTTCTCACATGTGACAAGTCCAAGGAGGCTGCCAGAAAATTGCAACCTGATGTAAGTTGGGTCTCCTTTGAGTTGGGATTTTTGAGAAATATCCCCCAGAGGTCCCTTCTAACTGCTGCAGTTCAAAGTCCCTAACAGCTTTATTCAGTGGGAACGGCTGGCTCAGGAAGGTACATCCAGTGCTGCAAGGCAGCTGTCCTTTTAGATACCACAGCCATCTCAAGAGTATTTGTAAGAAATAGGTATTGGGGTGGTAGATCAATGATTCCTTCAGTTCAGCTCAACCAACACATCAGCCATTCGTGTCAGTTGTTTTAAGCTCCTTTTCATGAGAGACTCCTCTGTTGGTTATAAAATGGAAATGCGTTAGTAAGAGAAGCCGCATTTTGAAGCTCTAAAACATGCCTTGTAGATACCTGAAGCAGAGATTTCAGTGCCCAGGTGTGGAATGTGTCCATCGTACAAGCAGCAGTGCCTGCATGGAGCACATGGCTGAGATTGCGTGCAGGGGCACTTATGGTTCCCACTCCACTCTCAAGCAAGGGGAGGAAGGAGGCAGCAACTTTGCAGTGTCTTTGTAGCACAGCTTTACAAAAGGGGAAGTAAAGTTGCCATGTAGATTGCCTTCTGTCAGCAGGTTTGCATTAGAGATAGGTCTCAATTTGCAGTACCGGAGATGCTGTGATTATAGCTGGGCTTTTGACATCTTCTTTCTGAGAGTGGAAGCCTCTGTTCTTTGTTCTGTTCTTTGCACGCCATTGATGCCAGCATGTTCTGAGCAGTGTGCTTGTGCACACACATGGAAAGGGCTATTGCCTCAGCAGTTCTTTGTATCCCAGTGTGGGATACAACAAACCTCATTATCAGTTTTGAAATTTGTTTTGGCACTTGAAGTGTAAATAAATAACTTTCTCGGTTAAAATGGACATTCTCAGCTTTCCTGCTGAGCCATCCTGGCAAAAGTCTGCTCCCAGTTAACACTGATTTTAAACTGCAGGGACTCACTGCTCCCTTTTCCCCATCTCTGACTTCGGTGGCAGATTTTACCTCATCTCTTCCATTCTGCTCTGATGATGAACGTAACGTTGAGCTCTTTGACCCCATCAAACCTTCAGTTAAATGACTCCAGTCACAAGACCTGACACCTCCAGTATGCGCTATGAGTTTCATAGTGTTTCGTGAATAATGAAAGGTTCATTGAGGAGGTCCAAAAGCTCCCTGTGCTGGGCTACTGACTTACGCTGGTTTGTGACCTCTCAAACCCAGTAAGGCATTCTCTTCAGCTGGAGCCAGTCAAGGAAAACAGGCTGTTTCTGTAGCCATGATGTACAGGTTTGTACATGATACGTTTGTCATTGCACCACCTTCCTTCAGGCTGATCACTTGTAAGAGCAGGAAAAGGGGGCCTTGCCCACAACATTTAGTGCAAAGAGATTCATCCTAAAGCTCTTGGATCCACTCTCCTGGACCCCCTGAAGGTAGCAGCCATTTCCAGTGCTGGCAGCAGTTGGTGATGCACACTCAGTGCTGTGCTAACAGCACCATCTCCTTTGTGTTCTCATGCTTGTGCCATAGCCGCTGCAGCAGTGCTGCTGATGGATGAAGTAAACAACTGTTCCATCAGCCCATCATTGACCAAGCTCAGTCTGTTGACATCTCACAGCCCAGAAATGAAGCGTAATCCTTGCCTAAATAGGTGCTGATTAACAGCAAGGAGAGGCAGCTTTGGCAGCTGATCCGTACAGTTATCCTCAATGGAGGGAATGTTGTATGGAAAAAGGCTCCAGGAACTTTATGCTAGTGTCTGTGGTCTTTGGAAGACAGCAAGAAATAAATAGCCTGATTCTAGGTAAGGTAGTTTCTGAAGGTTATCACTGCAGTAGGGGTAAAGCTGTTTCATGTTTTTCAGCATGTAGCGTGCCATGGTACAAAGAGTAATGCAGTCTTTGGACTCAGAGCCAGGAGCTCAGAGCCAGGACATGCCGTCAGACTTCTTGCAGGATACAGGTAGCTGGGATAGATTCTAAAGCTGAAGAGTACATGGCTGTAGGTTTAAATTTAGGTTATTAATCTGCAAGCCAAATAGCACTGATAAAGTTTGGTGCTGTACTCGATCTGGTCTGAGTTGTTCTGGTTGAAATAACCACCCCTTCCTATACAACGTGGTACAGTTTGCCTGTACCCAACTCTGAGCCTCCCAACCCAACCCGGACTCCCCTCATGCAGGCATCCTAGATGTCTTTCCTCTCACTAGTTCACTTAGAGTTTTCTTTGGGCCTCTAGGTGAAGGAATCCAGATCCTGCTTCAGCCTCCTCCCTTGGTGCCTGAGGCCTGGAGGGTGCAGAATGGACGGCATATGTCTGACTGCAGTTTGTCTCAATCTCTTTCCTGTTCCTATAGAACAGACAACCCTAAGCACATTTAATTTGGTTGGAAAACAGCAGGACAGTGCCCACAAGCATGTGTGTAGAGCCAGCGGCATTCATAACTGTTGGCAGACTCTGGATAAACTGACATAACCTGCACCAGATACAGTTTCCAGCAAGAGTTCAGGAAGAGTAAAATTAGGTGAGCAAGGACTGACACTAAATATGCTGCAAGTGTGGAGATCTCTAAAGGGGAACCAACAAAGATCTCACCAGCAGTACCGGCTTGAGTCTGTGTTACAGAATTACACTAATCTTCATAGAATCAGAATTCCAGACTGGTCTGGGTTGGAAAGCACCTCAAAGCTCATCCAGTTCCAGCCCCCTGCCATGGGCAGGGACACCTTCTACTAGAACATGCTGATCCAAGCCCCGTCCAACCTGGCCTTGATCGCTGCCAGGGATGGGGCAGCCACAGCTTCTTTGGGCACCCTGTGCCAGTGCCTCAGCACCCTCACAGGGAAGAACTTCTGCCTTAGATCTAACCTGAAGTTCCCTTGTTTCAGTTGGAACCTATCACCCCTTGTCCTATCACTACAGTCCCTGATGAAGAGTCCCTCTCCAGCGTCCTCGTAGCCTTTCTCAGACAGTGGAAGCTGCTCTGAGGTCTTCACACAGCTTCTCTTCTCCAGGCTGAGCAGCGTCAATGTTTTCAGCCTTTCTTTCTATGGGAGGTGCTCCAGCCCCTGTTCATCCTCATGGCCTGTTCTGGACTTGCTTCAACTGCTCCATGTCGTTTTTATGTAGAGGACAGCATTGCTGCACACTGTGCTGCAAATGGGGTCCCACGAGAGCAGAGGGGCAGGATGCCCTCCCCGAGCTGCTGCTCACGCTCTGGGGGTGCAGCCCAACACACAAAGGGGTTCTGGGCTCAAGTGCATGCTGAAGCCAGGTCATGATCAGCTTCTTGTCATAGAATCATAGAATAGTTAGGGTTGGAAAGGACCTTAAGATCATCCAGTTCCAACCCCCCTGCCATGGGTAGGGACACCTCCCACTAAACCATGCCACCCAAGGCTCTGTCGAACCCAGCCTTGAACACCGCCAGCGATGCAGCATTCACAACTTCCCTGGGCAGCCCATTCCAGTGCCTCACCACCCTTACACCTCTCATTCCTGGAGTTATTTGACTCCATGTTGATGTGTGTCTTGATCATTTTGAGGAAGATGGAGTTGTGGTTGTAGAACAAATCCTGAGGGTGGGGATATGAATGACTTAAAAGCCAAAAAGGAACTCAGCATTCCTTTATCTCTAATGATTACTACATGCTGTATAGCTGCACTGGTTTAATCCTCATCATAGGTCAGAGAAAATAAAGATGCAACTGTGGCCTCAGGACACTTCACCTGGCAATGCTCATGACTTGATCTTTACCCCTGCGAAGCACTAGTCCATCGCAAGAGCCACAGCATTGTACCTCATGGCTGTTGATGTGGATCTTAATCCAATATCTCTGGATATGTGTTACCAGTGTTCAACGGACAATCAGTGCATTATCATTCTTCTCTTCATGGAAAATGCATTACTCTGCTGGAGCATCTTTCTTCTTACACAAGTGCATCTCTGTTGACTTCCATGGAGTCCAGACAGGGAGACCGTGAATGAGGTTAAACTCTCCCACAGAGGTTTCAGCCTGTTTCTGGAAGGATGCAAGCAGTGCAACAGCTCTGTATAAGAAATGTGTATTTATTGCTGGGTAGATGGAGACGAGCATCCCTAGTGCCTTCTCTGCAGTGGGTTATGTGTGTGCCCGTGTCAGCGTCCGTGAGCATGTGCAACTGTGTTTGAATTAACTGAGATGCAAAAATGGAAATCAGTGTTTCTCTGGAGCCCTGAAGAGTGACGTGTATGGACCAAGAGAGGGCTCAAAGAGGTGTCAGTGCTGGGATGGGAGCAGCTCTCCTTAGATGCAAGGCCATTTTTATAATCAGAAGTAAAGCAAGGAAATAGTCAAAGTCTTTTTGCCGGTGACTTATTACAGAGAGGAGGATTCATGATAGAGATGGAGGGCAGGGAAGATGTTAAAGCTATTTAGTTCCCTTTGGACTGTGAGTGATCTGAGCTTTGGTTGAAGGGGAGGGGGTGGGGAGACAACTGAGAAAAGTAGGCAGCTGTGGAAGGAAAAATACTCAGGCGAATGGTTTCACTTTGATATATTAATATCTCCTTTAAGGGCTTATTTCAGGTAAAACAGACTTAAGAAAATGACCTAGGATTTAAGTGGACTCAATTGTCTTCAGAGAGATTGAGGTAATTCCTAAATGAGTCTTTTTAGTTGAACACAGAGAGACCACTAATCTCTGCGGTTCCTCTGAGCAGAGCTCACACTGGTGACGTGGAGGCAAGTGGGAAGATGGAACAAACAAGTTCAAGGAGAAAGCAGACAAGAGGAGGGTGTCAGGTTAAGCAACGTCTCAAGGTTCTCAAAGGGCTGCCACCTCAGGGGGTATGAAGTGGTTTTAGAAGGTGCCAGATCTTCAGGGGACCAAGGAAGGCCTGTAAATTCAGGGTTGTCAGGCTGAGGCTTAACCCAGTGTACTGCTGATGTCCACCAAACAGTTGTCCTTCCCCCTTTGCATTGTACCATCACTGAGTGTTGCTGATGGCCTCAGGATGGATCTCCTTTAGAGCTTAAGCTGAGAAGAGACATGAACAGCCCACTGCACTTCGAACCAACCCTCACACAGGTTTAAAGGCCTTTTGTTTAGTAGCTTCTGAATGCTCCACGCTGCAGGACCGGTGGCCTTCAGCAGCACCAGGGAAAGGAGAAAACTCCACATGACTCTGTAGTTTATTAAAGTAGAGAGACTCTATCCCTGCACAAGGGAGAGTGAAGAGGTCACAGAACTCCCCAGCTGGCATGGGTGAGAGGAGGTGGCACTAGCAAAGGCGGGGGAGCCAAGATGTGAACCTCTTATTAATGATGACAGAGAATTATAGTTTCTTACTTCACTTTTTCCTCTTAGAACCATATTCTTAATTTATAATCAGAAGCAGAAGCTTTTTATTTTCCTGGTGAAATAAATTTGGCCTGGTTTTACTCTGAGTCTTATCTAGGGACAGCGATTCTAGGAGAATCTGACAAGCCCTAGAGACTTGCAGAGCAGTAATTTGTTGCTCTTCATTGCAAAGCAATAAATCCATGTACAGTAGTGAATAAGCACAGTGTCTGAGTGGCCCCATCCAGCCTGTGCTGGTGAATCTGCAGAGCTTTAGGGGATTTGTCCTGAGAAACAAAGGTCAGTTGAAGATGATGGCAAGTACTCCTGGCAGAGGGAAGAGGGGCACCAGGCAGGCATCTTGTGACCTGGTCAGTGGTCCACTTCAAGACACTGGGCTTAAACTGAGAGTATAAGGTGATAGTTTTGGTAAATAATTTAGCCAACAAAACCACAGCATTAAAACAAGCCCAACTGTTTGTAGCTTTAGAATAAACCCAAGTAAGCAAAAGGTAGTGTAATGATTTCCCTTTCCATAGTGAGTGTCCTGTATGTCCTGTGTCCTATTTGACAGGTCCTGTGGATGTCTTAGATGCTGCTAATGTATCTCCAGTGGCAGTGGACAAGCCATTTTTAAAAAGAAGACAAGAAATCTGGGAGGGGGCTTTGGACAAGGGCCTGGAGGGACAGGAAAAGTGGGAACGGCTTTAACCTGCCCGAGGGGAGATTGAGATGAGCTCTTAGACAGAAGCTCTTCCTTGTGAGGGTGCTGAGGTGCTGGCACAGGGTGCCCGGAGAAGCTGTGGCTGCCCCATCCCTGGCAGTGTTCAAGGATGGGGCTTGGAGCACCCTGCTCTAGTGGAAGGTGCCCCTGCCCATGGCAGGGGGTTGGAACTGGATGAACTTTGAAGTCCTCTTCAACCTAAACCAGTCTGTGGTTGTATGATATGACACAAGCTTACATATTGTCAGCGAAAGACAAGTTAGTGGCACCTACTAACTCTTGGTTTATTTACCCTGCAGTCATCTACTCTTAGGAGGATGCTCAGCTTATTACAGAACAGAAAGCCCTTGTCTGACTTTGGCACAGACACTTTAAGGTCCCTTCAACCCAAACCGGGCTGGGATTCTATGTTTATTTGGGTCAAGACCTTAAACTTTCAGCATTTAAGAGCATAACCAACAAAACTCTAACCGGCCTCATACCAGCACATTGTCCACATGGGACACGGTGGTTCCTGCTCCTTTTATCTCCTTGTTCATGCCTGCAGCCTCCATGCAGTGCCCAGCATCCTGTCAGTCCCTCCAGAGCTTCAGCAATCCAAGCAATGAAGTGCCATATTCATTGCCAATTCTGTGCCTGGCTCTGGCACCCGAGGTGGTGACTCGCTTGACTTTGCTCATGCTGTAGTGATGATGAATATTTACAGTCAGCTCCTCTGCTGCTAGCTTCAGACACAAAGCTCTGGAAATGCCAGGAAACCCCAAGTGTCTCCTCTCCCACCTTGGCTTCTCAGAGTAATTCCTTCTCTCTGGTGCAGATGAAGTTGTTAGCATGCAAGGCAGCACCAGCACAGGCTGTGCTGGGAGCATAGTGACACGGTGTGTGCAGGGGAGAGCTGCAATGAGCGCAGGTTCAGTAATTAGGCTCTTCAGCAGAAGCTGCAGTAAAGGGTTATTCAGGGACAGGTTTCTCAGGGACAAGAGGGGAAAGAGGGGTGGTCGAAGGGGAGCATGGTCCTTTTGTCAGCATTATTCAGTATGGTACACGCTCAGGATCATGTTCTTTACTGCAGACCAGTGGGAGGGAGCATAACCATTGCAATGTACACACCTTGTCTGCAGCACCTTCAAGGCAAGTGCCTCCAAGCCATTTACAATCCCGTGCCATTAAGGAAGTGTCATTTATTCATAGAAAGCGTCATTCATCCCCAAATACTGCTCTGACATCACTCTTAGTGGGCCCTTGTATTCCCATCTAAGTGACATGATGGAAATGCAAGCCATTAGCTAAAAATAAGGACAGGTTCGATAGCAGAAGTGTATGGGGCAGTAGAGACCCAAAAAAGGTGAAGAGAATGTGGGGCCCAAGGTGGGAAGGCAAAGGTTCCATCATACATGGCAGCCAAGAGCACAGAGGAGAGGGAAAGTAGACCATGGATATTGCAGCTTCAACTGAGTAACTCAGCATCCGTGTCTGTGTGTGTCCTTCAGTTTTGTCTGTGGCTATGAGCATCCCAGACTGAACCATGTCTGGCCTCTGGTGCAGTGGGTTCCTGTGCTTGGCTGAGGCCTCAAGGGGCTGCACAACACTTACTGGTCCAGAGCCAAGCCACCAGGTCACTGGCCACTGTTTGCTGTGGAAGAGCCTTCTGCTGAGGACACCTTGTACTTCTCTTTCCTCCTTCTGCACAAGTGTTTTACAGTCTTTGCTCAGCAATATTTGGTGTGAGATTCTCAGCTGAGCATTTCTTTCTTATCAGTTTTTGCAGTGTCTGTAGGGGAGGACAGGCCCTGGGCTGCTCAGCACCCAGGGAATGAGGAGCTGCCTCCTCAGTGTAACTGTCTGAGGGTAAGTTTAAAGGTTAAAACATGGTACAGCAATTTGGGGAAAATAACAAAGGTATAACAAAGATGCTTGCACTCTCCCCACACAGTTGCTCTCTCCTGTACCAGATTGTCTGCCCAGGTCTGGCTGGACATGAAGGGAGCAGGTATGGGTATGGTTTAGTTTGTGCTTGTCCATGAGTGGGCACCATTGTTGCATGTGCTGATAACTCCTCGTCTTCCTCTCTTCCTTGCACAGTACAAACAAGTGGAGCAGTACATGTCCTTCCACAAACTCCCTGCAGACATGCGGCAACGCATCCATGACTACTATGAGCACCGCTACCAGGGGAAGATGTTTGATGAGGAGAGCATCCTGGGAGAGCTGAGTGAGCCCCTCCGGGAGGTAAGGAGGTGGCACTGAATGGGCAATTCGTGTTCCTGTTGTCTTTGGCAGCTGGGGAGTTCGCAGTGTGCAGTATTCTGTCCCAATGCTTTGTAGAGTACACCACCAGTAATGGGAGTGGTGGGAGGCCAGCTTTCCAATTAGCATTGGCTCTGGGAGTGCTCTATGTGACTAACCATCCATAAAGGCCCTGTTTCATTTGGGACTGTACCTGTTCCTGTGCTGTGTCTACCTTTCTGGGAGAGCAAGGTGAAGAAGGACAGGGTCTTCTTGAGTATGTCTCTGTGAGAGACAGTTTCACTCAGAAGGAATGACTGTCCTATCCACTGGCGTATGTCTGGTATTCCCTTGATTTGGTCATGGCAGAAGTCACTGCTGTGGAGAGAGAAACCCAGGCCTTTGGTGTTCGCAGGACTCCTGCCTGAGTCTGCTAAAGGCTGCAGCACAAGTGATGTCTGACGTAAAGGCTGCAGTGTGCAGGCCGTGTTACCCACCCAGCGCGTGAGCAGGTACATCTTGTCAACTTTTGAGGCTGTGGTGATATCTGGCAATGTCATCCCCTTTCCCAAAGAGCCCCTGCAGGAGAGACTCTGGAAAGTGTTATTAACTCACACTTCTGGAAGCACTTTTCCCTCCCCAAACAAACATGCACTGCTGCTTCCAACTTGTGCTCCCTAATCTGTATCTCATGTATTTATATAAACTCCTGTGCAGTGTGGTAGCCTCATCTGTGCCCCAGACATCAGCTGTAACAGCACGTGGAGTCCAAAGAAGGAGGAACCTTCCAGCAGGGCCCACACTTCAAATGAGCATTTACCGAAACCCTCTTCCCTCACTGAAGCCAGGCAATGCAGGTTCTCCCTAGTTTGTGCCTCCAATATATTATCCACCAGCACTAGAGAAGGTTTTCCTTTTGCCTCCCCGCAGTAAACCACGTCCATAGGAGAAAGAAGAGCTGAGGACCTACCAGCCATAGTTTAAAACTAGTTTGGTCAAAGTCTTAAAGGGCAACCCTGAAAAGAACCCCAGTGTGGAGCAGGCAGATGCTTCCCATCCCTCCTTCCTGCCCCAGTCATCCAGATGCCTCTTCCCTGCTTGGCTGGGGAGCCCTGTGCTGAGGTGATTAACTCAATATCATTTTCTGCAGCTTTCCAAGTCTGAGCTGGCACAGAGCAGCTCCTGTGCAGTGTAAAGTGCTGTCACCCCCTGGGAGTGACAGCCAGCCACAGGAGGAGGCGCAGTCCCTGTCTGGTCTGGACAGCCGAACAGCTCAACTGGGTTTCCTCCACCGGAGGCTGATGATCCATCCATGCCCAGTGACCTGTGGCCACCCCTCTCTCCCCTCTCTTCACCGTATCCCCATCTGCCTCTGAGCTCCTTGGCACATTTGTGCTGTTCAGCATCTGTTTGACAAGCAAGGGTGACACAGACCGTAGGGCTGCCAAGGTGAGTTATAACATTCTCCCAGAAAGGAGCCCTGGGCTTTCTCACCCAGCATTTCACCCGTGCTTTGCACCTCTCTCCCAGCCCAAGGTTTCCTGCAGAAGGAGGTTTATGGTGAGTGTTTGGGAGGTTGGGGTTTTCTGTTCCTGATCAGAGAGAAAGCATATGAATGCAAGCAGTGAGGCATGAAACTGTCAGACTCAGCTCGCACTGTGTGTGCTCTGAGCATCCAGAGCCCATTCCAGCCTGCACTAGGGGAGCCAGACTAAAGGAACAGCATTTCCCCCCCACTTACTTTGCAGTGTACAGTTCAAGTGGGGAAACTTCATCATTTATTAGATGTAAACTAAATATGTATGTCTTTTCTTCCACAACTTTTCTCCCCTTCCCTCCCTTCCCCTCTCTTTCTTTCTCTCCTGCATCTCATCATGCTCAGGAAATCATAAACTTCAACTGCAGGAAGCTGGTGGCTTCTATGCCCCTCTTTGCCAATGCAGATCCTAACTTTGTGACATCAATGTTGACCAAGCTGCGGTTCGAGGTGTTTCAGCCAGGGGATTACATCATCCGGGAGGGCACCATTGGCAAGAAGATGTACTTCATCCAGCACGGGGTGGTGAGCGTCCTCACCAAAGGCAACAAGGAGACCAAGCTGGCAGATGGCTCCTACTTTGGAGGTGCATGTCGGTCAATCAGCATTACACAGCAATACCCACTGTTACTGCTCATATGTTCCTTAGCTTGTCCTGGGTGCACTGGGGTGGCAGCATGTGGAACTGCTTCTCCAGGCACCTTCTTCACCCTCTGTTCATCTTAACTGTGTGGCAGCTTCCCGGTATAGTAACTGATGTAATGGGAGGTGAGTGGGACTCATGGGCAGTTCAGGAGTGTAGATAATAAGCAGCAAAATGGAGAAGGGAGACTTGGCTCGTGTAGGTTCATTTCTTTTTGCCCTAAGCAGACTGACAGATCTGTGGAGCTGAGAACCTAAAGGAAAAAAAGGGAACATTCTCTAAGTGCATTCCTACCATTTTCTAGTCCTGCTGTCTGGCATCTGTCATATGAGGTACAGGATAAACATGGAGGAAAACAGCATAGTTGATCTTCCAGCCTGTGCCTCAGCAAAGTGTTGTGGTCAGCAGGCAGGGGTAATCTATCGGCAGTGGAGCTCAGGAAGAGGGAAACTGGCATGAGATTGGGAAAGCCTGTAAAGGAAGATTTGAGATAGTGCTCTTATGAGCAACACAGAGAAATATGCCCTGTCAGAGCCCCGTGAAGACCTCGCTGAGCCTCAGACAGACAGCTCTCTGGTAGATGCATATTTCAGTACACACACTGAATGCCCCAAAATTACTGGCTTACTGAGAGGGGCAGGAGGTAACCTGCTTTTCCTTCCTTTCTCTAAAGCCTTTTCTCTATTAAAAAGTCCCTATCATGCACTTCCTACACTCATACACTCAGTTCCTGTGAAACAACCTTTTTGCATCTACCTGGAGTGCAAGGGCTTACATGTTCCTAACAAATTAGGTCAGCTTGCTGGGGTTTGGAGTTCCAGGGTTGGAGACAACGCTTTGGGATAGAGCAGAATGAATCCTTAGCATGGTGTTGTGGCTTGACACCCAGCATGCAGCACAGAGGAGAGTTCTATCAGTCTCTAAGATACACCATCTGTCTTCAGGTGTCTGCCTTAGAGATGCCCACGCTCTGAGTGTAATCAGTGGAAAAGCAGGACCCAGGAGCTCTCTGCTGAGTTTACGAGGAGTGTCTGTGCCGAAGTTAGGCAAGGGCTTTCTGTTCTGTAATAAGCTGAGCATCCTCCTAAGAGTAGATGACTGAAGGATAAAAAAACCAAGAGTTAGTAGGTGCCACTAACTTGTCTTTTGCTGACAATATGTAAGCTTGTGTCTTATCATACAATCCCAGACTGGTTTAGGCTGGAGAGGACCTCAAAGCTCCTCCAGTTCCAGCTCCCTGCCATGGGCAGGGGCACCTTCCACTAGAGCAGGGTGCTCCAAGCCCAGTCCTTGAACCTGGCCTTGAACGCTGCCAGGGATGGGGCAGCCACAGCTTCTCTGGGCACCCTGTGCCAGCACCTCAGCACCCTCACAGGGAAGAACTTCTGCCTTAGAGCTCATCTCAGTCTGCCCTCTGGCAGGTTAAAGCCATTCCCCTTGGCCTGTCCCTACATCCCTTGTCCAAAGCCCCTCTCCAGGTTTCCTGCAGCTCCTTTAGGCACTGGAGCTGCTCTCAGGCCTCCCCTTAAGGAGCCTTCTCTTCTCAAGGCTGCCCCAGCCCAGCTCTCTCAGCCTGGCTCCAGAACAGAGCTGCTCCAGCCCTCGCAGCATCTCCATGGCCTCCTTTGCCCTCGCTCCAACAGCTCCACGTCCCTCTTGTGCTGCTGCCCCAGAGCTGGATCAGGACTGCAGGGGGGATCTCCCCAGCGCGCAGCAGAGGGGCAGGATCCCCTCCCTGAGCTGCTGCTCACGCTCTGGGGGTGCAGCCCAGCACACGGGGGTGTTCTGGGCTCAAGCGCACACTAAAGCTGGGTCATTGGGAGTTTCTGTCAACCAACACTCCCAAGTCCTTCTTCTCAGGGTGTTCCCTCCAGACCCCTCCAGCCCGTGCTTGTGCTGGGGATTGCCCCAACCAGTGCAGGACCTTGCAGATATCTACAAAAATCTTCAAAAAGACAAATGTTCTGGTGTTGGGATCAAAATTATGCCCAGGTATCAAGCCACAGTCAACAAAGAGCCTTTACTACAAATCCAGAGAGAGAATAGCTGCAACGGGAGCACAGCTTCACCTTCTCCCGGTGTCCACGAGGAGCTGGAGCAGGACAGCTTCTCCAGTCTGAATGCCCACATGGTATCTTTGATAATCCTCCATCCCAAAACTTGCCTGGCTAATGAGATCAGCAGAATCCCGGAGCTGTGTTTTGGTAGCAGCTGCTGCAGCTGAGCCCCCGGTACTGTAAACTGTTACTGCACATGCAGAATGTTACCCCTGCTGATGTTCTTAGGGGGAGAGGAGGAAGAGTCCAGCTTGAGAGGTGACAGGGTGCAGGCAAAGTGGTGATGCCCATCCCCATGTGCTCAGCCTGGCTCTTTCCTTGCAGAAATCTGCCTGCTGACACGGGGCCGGCGCACGGCCAGCGTGCGAGCAGACACCTACTGCCGCCTCTACTCCCTGTCCGTGGACAACTTCAACGAGGTGCTGGAGGAGTACCCCATGATGCGGCGAGCGTTCGAGACAGTGGCTCTGGACAGGCTGGACAGAATCGGTGAGTAGGCGGTGGGGGGGGGTCTCCTTCCCGTTGCCTGCTGCTCTGGCAGCCCATCTCCAGCCTTTGTCCTTAGATCCTTTGATGGAGTTGGGAACTGAAGGAGATCATAGAATCATAGAATGGTTTGGCAGGAAAGGAGTTTAAGATCATCTTGTTCTAACCCCAGTGCCATGGGCAAGGATACCTCACTCTAGTCTGTGTGACTCCAACCTGTCTCTGTGCCTGACTTCAGCTCCTACAAGGAGCCCCATTTACAGTCAGTTAAGTCCACATTCTCTCTCTTTGTCCCTTACATATGAACATTTTTGCCAGCCTCTGCTTCCGTTCATTTCCAAGATCAGTGTGAGGCCATGAGGGCCATGCTGGTGAATTCAGTAGAGGTTGAATTTTAGCTCAAAATCTGTAAACACACAATCAATAACACACCCCCCCCCCGGGCCAAAGCAAACACAAGGAACCAAATAGTATTAATGCCTTGTTGCAGCACAGTGACCCCCACCTTGTCCAGTGGGAGACATAATCTCTTCTGCCAGCACCCTTGCCTAACTAGGGAAGCGCAGGATAACATTCCTTGGTCACACCCAGAGATGTTTTAACACAGAGATTAAGTAAGTAACTTATGCAAGGACAGGCAGGAATTCTTTGCAGAGTTGAGGACTGAGCATTTCAGAATCCTGCGCTAACTCCTTTAGCTGCTTATTTTACATCTCTTCACAGTGCATTCATTTTCATTGCTTTCCAGAATCCAAAAGGTCAGTGCAGGGCTGAGTACAATGCAGAAGGCGAGGAGGATGATGGGGTGAGGAGGCTAAGGAATAAGCTGGCATCCCAGCAAGGGGTTCAGTGCCTCTGGGGCTGCTCATGCCAAGAACACCGTATTCTGTGCATCTCATTACCTGCTGTAAATCAGAAATGTGACCCCTGAGCAGAAGAGTAGGAGCTTAATATGTAGAGTTTGGCAGTCTATGATAATGAGGCCCTAGTGTAAGTAGCAAGAGTCCCATCACTTGGGTTATTTAAATGTCACTTTAAAACTGCTGAGAAAATGGAATGTCGGGCACTGGCAGGGATGGTGTAACTTGACTTTATCAAATCTTTCAGATTTAGGTGGTCAGAAGTGCTCAGGCTCCTAGCTTGATGCTTTCTGTGGCCATGTATACAGGTGGGCAGGCTGCCCTGTGTCTGTGTGCTGCTCCCCACCCACCTGAAATTCATGGAAAATTCCAGCCCAGCATAAAGAGCCTCACATGCTTCTGCTGCCAGAGGAATCCCTTCCTTCCACAGGCAGCTGCAGAATACCAACATCAAGTCAGGAGGTGGCAGAGGAATAACAGGCCCTTTGGTGCAGAACTCTGGCATTACCCTCCCCTTCTTTTGCCATTCTGCTGACCTGAGGCACCATCAGTCCCTATGTCATCAGTCAGACACTGAAAATCCTTCTGCTACCCTTGTTTCCCTGGCAGCCAGACCTGAGAGCTGTCTGTTCTTTCAACTTTACATCCTCTACTGTTACGAAATAGCAACTTCCTAGCAGTTTCCAGCCCTGTTGTGCCCTGCAGTCTTTGGTTTGATTTTCCCAAAAGAGCCTTAGTGATTTATGTTTACCCAACTCTTTAAAACAAGGCATTTCTTCACTTCCCTCTGAAACCTGCACCATCCGGAAAGAGCAGTTGCGTTAGCTGTGTAGCAGCACCTGATATTTTTAGGTGTCAAGATGGCTGCATTCTCTGAAAGTAGAGGGATTATTCTACAAGGCTGAAGTTAAGGAACAGAAGTTCATAAAAGCCGGGTATGAACAGAAGCAGGACCATGTTTTTGGTTCCTGTTATGTTCCGCTCAGGATTTGGACACAAGCTCAAAGCAAATGGGGGCCTCTTTCCAAGTCAGTGGTGCATTCACTAACTCCCTCCTACCCAGATGACAACGTGTCCTTGAGAAGCCCATGGGTCACTGGGTACACAGAATGTTTCAGAGGGCTCTTTTGCTGTTCTGGTACCAGGATAGGATCCATCCAGTGTTCCCCTGTGCAGTACAGGGAGAAAAGTCTCAGTCCATTCAGTCACAGTGGCTGGAGAGACTTTTACAGGATTACCTGCTACATAGAGGATTTGGAAAGCATGGTCTAAGCTTGTCGAGGTGGCAAGGAGGCAGGATGAAGATGTTAAGACCTTATCTCTTGAAGCAACAGGAATAATACTGGTCAACAGAAGGTGTGATGGGGCATTCACTTTGCAGAGCAAATGCAGTTTGAAAGCCTGTGGCTAAGGGGAAAGTGCAGGGCAGGTGCACCCTGATCTCTGTGCCCAATCTCTTCCTGTTTGCTGATGGGCAGTGCAGCAGCCTGGAAACTGTCACTGATGGCTCTGCAAAGAGCATTTTGGTGGATCCTTCTACCCTCTGTTGTTAATGGGAATCGATACTGACATCCTGCCCTGCCATGTATTGTTTTGGAAGACATTTTCCAGAGCTCTTTAGACTGGCAGGTGTTAGTCTCCATGATTTGACTAAGGCTGAGGTTCTACAAAGGCTTGTGTCCCTACTTAATTCTACTCTCTTAGTAACTTCAGGCTCTAAAGAACTCCTCATCCTGCAGAATATCACATACCCCACTCTCTGCAGCTTCAGATGGAGACTCGAGGCAGTTAGGCTGATCACTGATTAATGATCATTTTATCACACATTAAATCTTCCATTTTTTCTTGTTAGTGACCAAGCTGTGACAGTCTTTGCAGTGTTTCTGCGGGGAAATGAGTTGTTCTTTTCTCCAGTGAGTAATTCTTAGTCTGACGAGCATTTGTGAATGTCCCAGTTTGTGATGCACCACTTACTTACACAGGTCTCATTGTTCTGTTCCTGCCTGGCTTTGAAACCGGTTTTCAGTGACCACTGAAGCTTAAAATTAGATTTTCACAAACATTTGCACTTGTAAAACACAATGTTCATTGAAAGGAAATACAACACAGGGCGTGAGTATTGCTGAATCAAAAGTCACTGATGCGTCCCCAAAACTACTGAGGGACAATCACTTCCAGGGTTAGCTGTGCTGTAATAAGTACCATCAATGTCTGGATGAGCTTGCTCCCCATCCATATCAAGGTCACTGGTGGGAGCTGACAGCACATTTACAGCCAGAGGAAGTTACTTGTTCTTTTGCATCAGGCTTTTTTCACCCCATAGTTTGAAATGGTTGCATTTTGAAGGCCAGTTGTAGATGTTTTGATACCAGGATCCCAGTTAACTCAGGACTTGCATTGCCTCCAGGCATTGCAGATGCTAAAACACCAGAAGCTCAGACAACACAATCCCATTCTCCAAATAAAAAATGCCATTGCGGTACAAGAGTGTCAGTTCAAGATCTTATAGTGGTAGAAGTTTTAAAAGCTTTGTCTTGCAAACAAGCCACAAAAATAGATGTTCCCAACCATTTGCCTGTGCATCCTGTTAGCCAGCTCGTGACCATGCTTCTGCAATTGAAATCCTGTTGGGTTTGTGACCCCACTTGTCCAGGTCATGACTAATACTGTGGGATCTGCTGCCTCAGAGGAAGGGCTGGTGTTAGGTGAGGGGAAGTATGAATGAGATCTGGGATCCATGCCAAGCTCTGCCACACATTCGCTCTTTGTCCTTCGCGTGCCTTTGCTCTGTGCCTCGGTTCTTCAGCTCTTCTACGGGTGAAATAAGTCTAACCAAAGTGGAGCCTGGTCTTTGAATGCTTCTCAGCTGTCTGCTCCATGGCAGGTGCCCTGCAGGATCAGGTGGATAAATGGAACAGGCTGAAGTGTGTATAAATAAACCAAGATGAACTCAGCGTAAATTTTTACTAGTATCTAGACTGCAGGGGAGATTTGTTTACTGTGTGCAGGTGAGCAGCCCCAAAGAGCTGCACATGTGAGGTGGGCAAGTAGATTTGGTCATGAGGAGATATAGATAGATAGATAGATAGATAGATAGATAGATAGATAGATAGATAGATAGATAGATAGATGCTTCTTATTCAAGACTGCTGATGCAGGCATAAGTGATGTAAGGATAGAAGTTCCTCTGTCCCAGGTATACAATGCTGAAGTGTGTGGTCTGGGAGAAAGCGTTTTTTCAAACTCACATTGAACTCTTAAGGCAGTGAAATCATAATCTGAGTGCTGAGCAAGTGAGGGTGCAATGGCTGACATGAGATAATATAGTTCTACTCTGTTTTGTCTTCTCTGGTTACCTGAATAACTGACAAACTCGACTGCTCATGAGGAATCAAAGTTCAGATACCACTCTGTGTATTCCTCTGACATGAAATCCTCTCCCCTCATTTCCAACACTACAACTTCTACAGTCAGCAGAGAAAAAGGCATGTAGAGTATGACAGGTCTTCTGCTAAGGTGGCTAGCTGGAATGGCTTAGGTGAATCACCCCTGGAAATGCTGTCTAGCCCAGGTATGCAGGGTAGGAGTTGCACTTGAGCAGGAATTGAATAATGGAATGTGAAAGCCAGTGTTTTCTGTTTAGCCTAAGGCAAAACACCAGCAACTCAGCAGCCATGAGTAAATGCAAGTTACTTCAGCTTAATCAAGGTGAATTGGCAACTGTGTTCACCTCATAAAATGCCATTTCTCTTGCAACTCTAGGTGAAAAATAAAGCTCAAGACACCGCAGTAGAAGGGACAGTGCAGGGTGGTGGTGAGATCTCAGGAGACCTGTCTTTGACTTTGTAAATGACCTTGGTTTACATCAGTTCATCCTAACCCATGTCCCTTGCAGGGTGCAAATTCTCCAGGAAGTTTGGTCTTCTGGGCAGGAGTGACTACCATTGCAAATGGGTACTGGCTAACTGGGAGAAGTGGAGCAATGTTGGGAGAGTTCTAAGAGATACAACATAATATAACCTATCTACATAGGTCACCCAAGTTGTCAGTTCCTTATATATAGAGAGAGCCAACTCCACAGCTGTTGGCTATCTGCATCAAAACAAAACACCTTTTCAGATCCCATTTTACCATTCCATCAACTTTAAAACTAATTTTCAGTCTCTTCTTTAATTACATGAAGTAAGACCTGCTGCGCAGCCACTCCTCTGGGCTCATGGGACTTTTCCTGCCTTGAAAGCCAGTCAGTAGTTATCTTCAAGGAGAGCAGGTTGCAGAGCTCAAAAGTGGAAGAAAACCAGTTCCAGAATGTCCAGAGTCTTCCAGAATGTGTCCCTGTCACAGCTGTTAGCGCTAGGAGGGCACTGACAATGGAGTGCAGGACCTTTGGCTCCAGATTGAAAAAGCACTTCTGCCACTTTGAGGAGAAGGCAGCTCCTTGGCTTCAGCCGGCAGTGATAAGTAAGAGCCAGGACTCTGTGCTTCAGGCAGCAAAGGGCATCACAGGCACTCCAGAATTGCACAGCTCTTACACAGTCACATTCCTCTAAGAAACACTATACTCAGTTTATTTTTCTGCAAAGCTCTGTATAATGGGCATAAATGTGTGGAGTGGAGGTAAGAGCTTAATTTTGTTTAACTGTCATGAGATTCATCAGCTCACATTATTCACCACGTATCATTTGACCTACAGCACTTTGGCCCAGTTGAAAGTGATGTTCTGTCTATTAAGAGATGCCATATATTTTTTAAGATACTAGTATTTGGTTTATGGAAGAAGGGGAACAATCAGTGGCAGGGCTGAGCTGTTCAGGGAGGGAAAACTTCCACTTGGAAAGATGGAGAATTGTCCATTTTGAAGTTTTGAACACATTCTTGTTGAAGATGTTACCAAGAAACATTCAGTAGATGTGTACAATGTGCTCTACACTGATCACATTGATTTTCCCTTCAGTATGGCTTTTCTGCAATAAAACCCCTATGTACAAGTCTAACTCCAAATAGTATTTCAGAGGACAGAACAGAGGAGAAGGAGAGCTTGTACCCTGGAGCTTGGAGAATGTGGCTTTAGCACCACGGCTCATACGGCCTTGTGCATATCAGGGCATAAGAGCGGACAAATGGTAGGTACTGCAGGGCAGTTTGAGAGCTGCACATCTAGGTTGTAATGTATTGACACAGCCAGGCTCTCAGGAATGTTCATCTGAATTGGTGTCTAGAGCAGATTTGTTAACAATGCTGAACTCTTCTATGGATGCTTCTAGAGCTAATCAGCTGGATCAGCTTTGCTTCCAAGCTTTGCTTTCAAGGGTGCTTCAGTTGTGAGCAGGAGCCTTTACATGATAACACAGTTAACACAGTTCAGTGTGGGTTAAGTTACGTCTGAGAGGAAGTCAGCCTGGAACAGGAAAAGGAGCTCAAGTTCTTACTGGGAGTTAAGAATTATTTTGAAATCTCTGTTCCAGCTAATTTCATAGAATTGTGAAATCATGGAATAGTTTGGGTTGGAAGGGACCTTAAAGCTCCTCCAGTTCCAACCCCTGCCATGGCAGGGACACCTTCCACTGGAGCAGCTTGCTCCAAGCCCCTGTGTCCAACCTCATCTTGAACACTGCCAGGGGTGGGGCAGCCACAGCTTCTCCAGGCACCCTGTGCCAGCGCCTCAGCACCCTCACAGGGAAGAACTTCTGCCTAAGAGCTCATCTCAGTCTCCTCTCGGGCAGGTTAAAGCCATTCCCCTTGTCTTGTCCCTACAGGCCCTTGTCCAAAGCCCCTCTCCAGGTTTCCTGTAGCCCCTTTAGGCACTGGAGCTGCTCTAAGGTCTCCCCTTCAGGAGTCTTCTCTTCTCCAGGCTGCCCCAGCCCAGCTCTCTCAGCCTGGCTCCAGAGCAGATATCCCATTATTTATTTAATGTTTAAATGATTACCACATCAGAGCAGCTCAGGATACAAGTAACCCCCCAGGCAAGGGAGGGCAAAGACCACCAGCAGCACTGCTACAAGCCCTCTGCTACATCAGCGATCTGAGCAGTGTGTTCAGTACCCAGTCCTCTGAATTATAAGAAGTGAGGAGCTGAAAGGAGTCACCATGTGGCAGTGGGCAGGCGCTCTGACAGCAGGCCAGGCAGAAGGCAATCTAATAAAGTGAGATTATTTCAAATCCATGCAAATTCAGAAAGCGATTTAGTGACCTGAATTGTTAAAGAGCAGCCGGGGGGCTTGGGACTGAATTTCCTCTGTGTCTGTTCAGAGTTTTCACAACAAAAAGGTAATTTTGATGATTTGATGGAAGAATTAGTGTTGAGTGCTGGCTTCTTTCATGAAATCACATGAGCTTTTCTCCCCGTTCTTTTGTGTGCTCTCTACGGTCGAGGAAAATGTGACTTCCTTTGCAATTCGTTATTAAGGGAGCAATATCTGTTTGCTTAGTTTCCATAATTTTACATACCTGACTCCACTTCGAAGCACCAGTAGCTTTGCTAGGAACATCTAGGCTCTAAATACCTTCCTTTTTTTCCCCCTTCTATTTAGCCTATTGTTAGAGTGAGGAAAACAGAGAGCTTTTAGAGCCCAGAGCACTCCATCGATGGTACTCATTTTTGTCTCACTTAGGGAAGAAATCATATTGAGAACAAAAAAGTCAGTTGTGCCATGGAGACCTTTGAGTCTCAAGTCCTTTGCCTGACATTGCTCCTGTACTCCTTCACTCCTGTTAAGGGGCACATCCAGGCCAAGGGGTTGCTTTGGAGCCACCCAGTCCTCCCATTATGTTACCTCAGTAAATTTGGATAGTGCTTTTGGGGTTAGGAGAAGTGCTGGGGTAGATTGTTTATCTCAGTACCTTAGACTCAGCACTTTCTGTGGGATAAAGAACATAGAAGGAGAAACTCTAACATCCAGCCTCCCTGCTTACGTGATGAGATTAAATTGGAAAGGGGAGTCCCTTTTCCTTTCTCTTAATGAAGCTTCTCCCCGGCTTAGCAAGAACACAGGGCTCCACCGTGGTTCACTGAGCATAGCTCTGAGCTGAAGAACATCATTTTGGTTGGGGTTACATGGGGCCACACTAATCAGTTCTCTGATTGCTGTCTTTACTGCTCTCCTCTTGAGGCACGGGATGTGGCAGTAAATCCAGTGCAGGAAAAAGGAATTTGAAACTGAAGCAATTTAATATCGAGGGTGATGATGAGAAATAATGTCAGAACTACCTCCCGAAGCAAAAGTGGCTCCTACTGCCTCATCCCACTGTTGGCTGATTTTCATGCAGGACCGTAGACAGACCTGCCAGGAAAACATCTTCATCCCACCAGCTTTCTCCTGTTCTGATCTGGTGCTGGTTGGAAGGAGGATTTGCTTCAGAATCACCCAATAAGACTTACGTCTCTGTGTGGAAACATCATGTAAATGATGCAATTCATTAGAATGGTGGAACCCATGAATTCTTCAGTTTGCTAACCAGTTTCAATTTGGATAATGGTTCTGAAACATTCCTCTGCCTTTCAGTAACTGAAAGAAGCTTTTCAGTCATTTGGTGTTTAATATTCTGGAGCAGAAATTTGAGACTTTCTTGGCAAAAGAGAAAAGCAAAAGTTGACCTAAGGAAAAGGTTAATAGATTCAAGCTGGGCTCAGGAAAGCAGGGAATTGGAATGTAACTGCAAAGGAGAGCTGAAGCGTTCTGGTTTAAGGACTAACAAAACTCCTAATTCCAAGGGTTTTCCTGGAATTTGTTTTATCAGTTTGAAGCAAATTTCAGGAGCTTTGATCACAACACTTACAGGAAACAGTATGTATGTTTGGAAAATGTGGGCATATTCTCTGTTTAGTGCTCTGCCAAGGAAGCCAGAGGCTGCTGAGCAGCTCGTCCTGTGTTGTCAAGAGCTCAGGTTATGAAAACATCAGTCCCCTCAGTTCATCTGTGCAGCTCTGATTAACATCACTTGGGTTCTCATCTCAATTGAGAGCAGCCTTGAAAATTGCAGGTTATTCAAGAGCAGACAAGCAAATCAGAAGCCAAAGATGATAGGTGATACGGAATTAAAGGAGTGAGATGAGGTGCAATGATGGAAACACAGAGCAGGTGATGGTATTTAGTTTTCTGGAAATCTGCATTAGCAACACAGAATCAGAATCGCAGCCTGGTTTGTGTTGGAAGGGACCTTAAAGCTCATCCATTTCCAACCCCCTGCCATGGGCAGGGACACCTTCCATTGGAGCAGCTTGCTCCAAGCCCCTGTGTCCAACCTGGCCTTGAACACTGCCAGGGATGGGGCAGCCACAGCTTCTCTGGGCACCCTGTGCCAGCGCCTCAGCACCCTTACAGAACAACAAGAGCTTGTTTCTCTTTCTCCTTTTTCTATCCCTCATCAGTCCTCCTCAGCCCGGTTTTGCTACAGTTTGTTATCAGGAAAGCAAATGTCAAAAGGCAGCGTTTTTGCCTGCCTGCTTTGAACACAGCATGTTGACTCCCATCTACATCCTGACCTTGCAGTTGTGCAAGAAAGCTACAGATTCCCCATGCTGGGATTTGTACCTTCAACTCCGGAGAGAATGATTACAAACCTGCAGCTGAATCCCTCTTGAACTCAAGTATACTAGCCAGGTTCTCTCTTGTCATTCTTATTTAGGTAGGGTGTTCCTTCTCTCCAGAACACAGCAGTTAATGTTTCTGTTTCTGTTTAATCAGCTCTTTGTGATTAATGTGTTTGTGAGCAAATAAACGTGATTTTAGTAGATACCAGGTGGGAATTACTGTGTGTGCAGAGTGGCCCTAAGCCATTCAATGTATATCCACTGCAAAAATGTTCTGAAGTTTAAAGATGACATTCATGCTCTCTCTGGTGTGCCTAACTGCAGGAAGAGCAGGTAGAACTGGGATCACAGGAATACCAGTGCTGTCTATTCCAGTCCAGTTTACAATGAAACAGGTATTATTTACTGTTTATATCTCCTACACATTCACTTCCAGTGCACACAAGCTCTCCAGCAACTGCAATGACATTAGCAGCTCCAACCACTCTGCCTTTAGGACTGTGTCCTTCCAGGGGCTGGTATTATTCTCCAATGCAGGAAAAGAAAGGTCAGTTCATGTCCTTGATGTTTGTTTTAGGAGGGAGTGAATAGCAGCAGGTGAAACACAAAAGCATTGAGCATCTCGCTACCCACAACAGACATCATACCCCAAATGCACCAGTTGCAGAACCAGAATCAGTTGCTAGAGCCACATCGTGTCCTTTATAAAGAGATAAACGCTTTAAAAAGTACAAGGAAAAATCCTTAGTGTGTTCTTCCAATGCTTAACTACAATCACAGTTAGATTGCTCCTGCTTTTTTTAATGGCTTGTGTAAAATCACAGTATCTCACGGGTCCTTCTGAACCTGAAGAGAAAGGTTTTTAACAGCTTCCTTTGTGAAGTTCCATATAAATCAGTATCAGATCATCGCTTCTCTGAGAGAATTGTACTTACTGATGTTTTTCAAGCCTGATCCTTGTGGATATTTTCTGTACCTTTTCATACCTTGCGGCTGGACACTAGAACCAAACCATCAAATCTAGCATGAAATGTGGAGTAAAAGATCCATTATACACTAAAGAAATAAAAGCAACAATATGGATGTCATCTATGCACAAACCTATTCCCACATCAGTACATAAAGGTCTGGGGTGTGACTGGTATAGGATTGAAAGGAAATTCCACTGGAACCTCACTGAGGGCTACTACCCAACATGGCAGCCCATTCTTAACCATTCCTTCTTGGAAACTAGCAGCTGATCAGTTTAAACCAGAATGCTATAGGAGACAAATTTAGTATCATTCCGTGAACTTAGTTGATAATATCAGTGCTCTTGAAAGTTGTGATTTCATGAGCGTGAGACAAATTTAATGGACATGAGCTGTGCTGCCAGCCTTTAATTCCTAAATCATGACATGATTTGGGGGTTGAAATACAGAAAATTAGGCCCTTCCCCATCCATGCCTCCGTCCCCTGCTCTCTAAATCCACAGCAGTTGGAACTCTGCTGTCCATTTGCCCTTGTCCTGTACAGGAGCTAGAAGTGATCAGCCAGCAGCAGTGATACTTGAATCAGGTTTAGGAGGAGGGTGAATACAGCTTCTGCTCCCATGCAAACTGGCTAGTGCCTCCTTTGGATGTGACCCTTCTACACTCACACCCCTGAGCTTCAGCTGCAAAGTGAGCTGTGTACAGACACACAACCGTATGGCCAGGGTGCCCCTGCACACAGACACAGACAACACACACAGCAATTCTAGGCTGAACCCTTCAAATCCAAACAGCTTCAGAAGAAAAAGCAGAGGCGCTGTCATCAGTTCAAACTGGCATACGTTGTCAGGAGAGAGGTCCCTTGAAAAGGCAAGAACAGGGATCTAATCTGCACTAATTTTATAAGAAAATCATTCAAATCAGCATATACCAGCTCCTTATCAACCAAGGTATGGATTGGCATGCAATGACAACAGAGTTTTGGAAGCCATCAAGCGCAGAGCCTGTCCATATCAGAAATGCTCTCCTTTGAGAAAGCATTTGTGCTCTGGTGAAAGGTCATCACTGGCAGCATCTCCTACCCCATCACTGAATAGTTCTGCCCTTCAGTCCAGGAGAGTGGATCCATCCAGACCACACAAACTCGTTACGCCACTTTTTCCAGCCCACTGGAAAGGTAAAGCACATGCTGATATTTTGCTGCAGGCTCGGAAGTCCAGCTGGAACTTGCAGTTTGCTACCCCGCAGTTCCGTAAAGTCTGGGCTAGAAGAGCACAGCCAAGATGCAGCATGGCTGAGGTCTCTTACTTGAGCCAGCTTGAGCTTTTCCAGCACGTAAAGTCCTCCTTGTTCCTAGAGAAATTTCAACTCAAACCACTCCAGAGGAACACGTTGCATGACACAGATGAGGAAGAGTAGCTGAAGACTCAGGAGACTTCACTGGACTTACATTTATGAGGTTTTCCTCTGCAAACACACACAAAAAATTGCAGCCTTTGGATTTATTCTTTTTTTCTAATGGAAGTTCAGATTATGAGGTTAAAATGGGAATCTTCCAGATTCATGAGCTTTGCTACTGTCTGCCACACTTACCAGAAGTGGCTTTACTGTCCCACTAAAATTGTGTCCTGTCAGGCCCATTTTGATGGGATCTTAAAGTTTGTTGATCATAACACAAAAGCAGAAGATGTGATGTTTGTCATCTTGTAGCTGGAACCCAGATCCTGTAATGACAGTGGAGGGGAGACAGTGCCAACAATTTGAGGAAAGTCTGGCAGGAAGCTTTGAGGAACCCATTCATTGACATACCAGAATGACTCTTTCTCTCTTCACTTTCACTACAGGCAAGAAAAATTCCATTCTGCTGCATAAAGTCCAGCATGACCTCAATTCGGGTGTTTTCAACTACCAGGAGAATGAGATCATCCAGCAGATCGTGCAGCACGACAGGGAGATGGCACACTGTGCTCACAATGTCCAGGCTGCCGCCGCCGCTGCCGCATCCACTCCCACCCCTGTCATCTGGACCCCACTGATCCAGGCACCCCTGCAAGCTGCAGCAGCCACCACTTCTGTCGCTATAGCTCTGACCCACCATCCACGCCTCCCAACAGCCATCTTCCGTCCTCCCGTGTCCGTCCTGGGCTCCTTGGGACAGCAATCCAACCAGACTCCAAGACAGCTCAAACGAATCCAGTCTCTAATCCCGTCCACGGGCCCTTCTGCTGTTGGCTCTCCCTCCAGTACTCCATCCCAGCTGCATACCCCAGGAGCAGAAACCCCTTCCTCCTCCTCCTTCCACATCCAGCAGCTTGCAGGATTCTCAGCAGCCGCTGGCTTAGGCCAGTTTCAGGTGGGATCCCCTCCAAGCGGCTCAAGCCAGCCGGGTTTGAGCAGCGCATCCACAGCAGGACTGAGCCAGTTCCAACATGGGAATTCTGGATCACCCTTAGGTACAGCTCAGTCCATGCAGCAGCCACAGCAGCAGCAGCAGCCAGCCCTTTCCAGCAGTGGATTTGGGCATTTCCAGCAAGCCACAACTGGATCCCCATCAACATCTCTCACCCAGCTCTCATCAAACTCGCCCCCCAGTCTTCTCAACCAATTCCAGCCCACCACAAGACCACTGCAGGGGGGACAGTTACAGCAGCTCTCGGGCAGTGGAACTTTGGGAGGAATTAATCACTTCCAGCCCCCTCCTTCTTCCAACTCTCCATCTTCCAGCCTAAGCCAGCTGGCACAGGTCTCTGGTGGGCCGTCCTCAGGCCTGTGCCAAACACATCCAAGTGCATTAGGATCTTTAACTGGAACGATAGCCCAGCTCCACCAAGAACGGCCACCTTTTGCCTCCATGTCTCCACTCCAACAGCCTGGTGTCGCCTCTCCCTCTTATACCCCTTCTGGCCTTAGTCCTCCCAGTCAGAGCCCAGTAGCAACAAGAACTTTTCAGTGTGGCCCTTCCGGGGCCTCAGGCTCTCACGGATCTCTGCTCCTGCCTCAGACCGCCAGCCCACCTCCGCAGATCCTGCAGGCCAAGGTGCCGCCGGGACGTCTGAACCAGGACATCAAGTTGATTTCTGCTTCCCAGCCATCTCTGCCCCAAGAGCTGGCTCAGACACTGAGCCAAAGTTCTCATTCCTCTAGAGAATCCATTTCCAGCTTCTCTCCTTTCCCTGGTGGAGGGACTGGACTCCTTGGGAAGCCTTGTAGCTCAATTCCTGGGCGTGTGACTTTACCGCGTCAGCTGTCCTCAGGTTCTTTACCCCATCCGCTGGTGTTTGGGGCCAGCACTGCAGGAGCTACTTCTCTGACTGCTGGTGGGAGGAAAGAATCCATAGTGCTCACAGGGGACCTGGAACCTGTCAGATCCAAACTGCCCTCCAATTTGTGAGGACTCCTTCTGAGAGCTGGTTATGTCAGCCCTGCAATTCAGTTCCTGATTAGACTTTCATGAATCATGTTTTCCTTTTCTTCTCCCCCTCCTTTCCACTGCTTTTTCTCCACTTCTTTTGTTTAGGTTTAACTGTGATTAGAAACAAACAAAAACCACACGAAAAAGAACAAAAAAAGAAGATAGCCAGGTATTCTTAGAGCTATAGATTTTTGGTCGCTTGATTTTATAGAATATTTTAATACATGGAACAAAAGGATATGAGCAAATTTCATCCAATGAGGTAACGCACAGACAAGGCGTGTGCCTGAGCTGGAACATGTGAATGCTCAGCCATAGAAGCCACCAAAAAAGGTTTTCCTGTTGAGACAAAGATCCGAGGTTGACATGAGCCATAAAAGGGAACATCAGATCAGGCCTGTAGCTGGTGATTTTAAGACAGCTCTGCTTGGCCTCAGCTTGGCATCGCTTTGAACCTGAACCTGACCCACAGCACCTAGTCATGGGGGACTTGGATGGGCCCTGTGAGCATCAGGTTTTGTTTCCTCCCAGGTTTCCCCCTATGATCAGCAGGCTGCAGAATAAGAAGAGGGGGAGTTTCAGCAATGTAGTTTAGGGCTTTCAGAAGGGCTGAGCTTCTGTTCGGACTCCATCCGAAGAGGACAGAGGGGACCAGGAGATGGCCTGACTTCAGATGCTTGTCTCTTCCTTATTCCACTGATGCTCTAGTAGGAACAAGAAGCAATCCCTTGTAAGTCACAAGGAGGGCAGTGAATATCCCCTCTGTGTTTCTGTAGGCATCGTGGATGATGTGGGCTGTGGAAGAAGGTCTGTCTCTGCCACACACCAGGCAGCTGGCCTCAGCCAGCAGGAGAGCCCAAGCAACAACCTCTGTGTGGTTCAGAATGCGGGTGTGCTGCCTTCCAGGCTGGGGTGTGCAGAGTAAGGGGAGGGATGAAAATAGAGGCAGCACTTGAACCTTCCCTCTCATTTGAATGTCTGAGTGTCCAGGGGCTGACTGCTTTGAAGAGAACTGATCAGAGAAAGATCGGGAAGTGGGGTGCAGTCGCTCCAGCCCTCTTCCTCCTTAGCCCAGGGGAGTTTGAGCTTTGAGGCACCCAGGGTAATTCTGATGCCCAGCCAAGAATCCTCCAGATTTGCAACTGTGTTTCTCCCATTAAACCAAATTAGATGAGAAATTTGGCCAGCTGTGGTCCATGCTTCTCTTCTGATGGGGGAGTCTAAATCCTTTGCTTGATTTCACCAGCAATAATAGCCTGCACCTAATTGGCTTTGGTCTCACCCTGCAGTTGCAGCATCACTGGACATGTCCAGGGCCTGGCGGGCACCTTGAACTGGATGTTTGGGGCGCCCCTGATTTAAGGCAGTCAAAGTGGGATGCAGACAGTGAGGGGCCGTTGGGTGCACACAGCACTGAGGAGCTACAACCTTTGCCTGTAGTGCAAATGTCCCCTTTTACTTTGACCCTTTTTTGGTCTTTCGTTTTCCCTTAGGCCAAGAGGTGTTTCCAGCCACCTCGCTCTGAAGAGTTAGGTGCTCAACTTTCTAACACCCATTACACATGTCCAGCCTCCCTCTGCTCCCAGCTCTCATGGCATCCCTCCAGCCCTCAGAGGGAAAGCAGGACTTCATGCAGCAGTGCCAAACCCCATACTGTTGTTACCACAGGAACAACCCATGTCCATAGAACTCCCTCTCTCACCTCCTCTCCCCAGACAGTGGCTGACAGTTGGGGTTTTATGCCAAATTGTTTGCAAAACCCTTGACACATGCCTGTATCTCAGATGTTGCTGCCAGCGTTCCTGGCCACTCCTGCTTCAAAGTGCTTCGGTGGCTGAGAGTTCAGATGTAATCAGCTTTGGTCTTCCTTCAAGGGTCAGGGCAACTCCGGAAATGGTCTTTTTTCTACTAGCTACATACAACAACTAACTACAATGTGTGAGTGTGTGTGGTGGGAGGGGTGCATGTGTGTGTGTATAGATTTTATATATATCTATATATGCACCTTTTTATATATAGTATACAGTTATACACATATGTAGTCTATTTATGCACATGTGTAAGCACGCACACACACACACACATACGTATATTTATATCTATATATATCCTCGTTTTCAAATACATGTCAGTTTTGACCCTCCTTTAGGCCTGATGGGCAGGTGAGAATTATAACATAGAGATCCTGCTTTTCCAAATATGTACAGGTTCATCTTGAAACCAAATCAGTTGTTGGGATTGAAGCAGACTCAGACACTCGTGTTCTCACAGGTATGAGGCAGTTCCTAGGAGGAAGACTCACTATGTCCTTTGAAGTTTTATATTGTTTTAGCAACCTTTCTCCCTCCATATTCTAGAGGGCCCCTAAAACGAGCATCTCAAGAGGTTGGAAGCTGAGCTGGTTGGGTCTGGGGTATCTGACAGAAGTAGGTGGGAAAGGTCTTCAGCCCAGCAATGCCAAGTCCTCATGGATGACTGTCCTGTGACTGCTGCATTGGTACTTGAATCTCAACAACCCCTGTGGACGCTCTGACAAATGGAGGTGCACAGAAACACCCCGAGGGCTGTCTCTGTCTCTGTGTGTTCCATCCAACAGTCTGGTGAACATCCTCCTTTGGTTGGGTTCTTCTGCTTTGTTTCTCAAGGGGATACTGTTTGATTTGCCAGTTCTTAGCAGTGCAGTAGCCAATCTTGAGTTACTCCAACTGGACCCCGGTCAGCACTAGGCTTGTCTCAGTAGGTGGAACTGTATTTATTATTACTGGGGTTTTTTTGGTTGATCTGGGGGGGGGAAGGGAGGGAAGAGTTCTCGGGGTGGGGTTTGCAATATAAAACACACAATAAAAACCTTAGTTAAATAAAAATGTGAAAACCCCATTTCTCTCACTTGCTGTCTGCTTCAAGTGTGAACTTCAGGCAACATGAGATGAGGATTCCTTAACCCTTGGGTTAAAAACCCCAATTAAAACCCTTGGGTGGCGTTTCAGTCCTCTCTTTCTGTTGAGCAGAGGAGATGCAGGGGTTTGCCTCACTCCTGTCGGTATTTCCCCGAAAATCTGGTGGTGGTTTTGCAAATGTGTGTATGACAATCCTTCATATTTATAGCAGACATGGAAGTGCTGGCTGACGATCCTTGGAGAAGAGCCTGAGGAGCCCTGTCACAGGAGACAGACATGAACAGCTTTGGAACAGGGACTATTGCAGGAAGCAGCCAAACAATGGGAGGAAAGAAACTGTTTTGAGGTCTCAGACTAAGCTGGATGATGATGCCAAGATCAAGACCAGGTGTGTTTTAGAAAGGTAAAACTAGACTCAGCTCTCAGATTTTGTTTCACTCCCTCTTTGAGTCTTTGGCCAAACCCACTTGAAGTGTTACACACAAAGTTAATGATGCTGGTGGCAGCTCAGAGGAGCTGTGTGGCCTTTTGCCCTTTCTCCATGGTTGGAAAGCCATAGGGCAAAGCAGCCGAGCTGCTGGCGTGTCCTACAGCCTGTGGCCGTGAGGTATAGAGAGATCCCATTCTCACAGCATGCTCTCTTCCCACAGGCAACACCAAGAGCCTCATGTCTGCCTTGGTGACAGCCTCACTTCTCCTCTGAAATCTCGTTTGCTTTGTACCTGCTCACCCAGGGGTGGGATTTTGCCCTCTGACATTTTGCCCAGCCTCTGAAAGACTTGCATTTGCTAACACGTCAGCAGCGTGTCTGAGATGAGAACAAGGGCCAGGACCTGCTTTACTCGCCATGCCAGAGATGGCAAAAACTTGAAGAAAGGAGCTGAGGGCCATGAGTGAAAGCAGTGTTCTGCAGAGGAGGCACTGACAGAGCAGAGCCCATGTTCAGGCCAAGGCTTTGTTGGTGACATGGACAGTGGGATTGAGTGCGCCCTCAGCAAGTTTGCCGATGACGCCAAGCTGTGTGGTTCAGTTGATACGCTGGAAGGAAGGAATGCCATCCAGAGGGACCTTGACACGCTTGTGAGGTGGGCTGATGCCAACCTGGTGAAGTTTAACCATGCAAAGTGCAAGGTCCTACACCTGGATCGGAGCAATCCCAGGCACAGCTACAAGTTGGGCAGAGAAGAGATTCAGAGCAGCCCTGCGGAGAAGGACTTGGGGGTGTTGGTCAATGAGAAAATGAACATGAGCCGGCAGTGTGCGCTTGCAGCCCAGAAAGCCAACCGTATCCTGGGCTGCATCAAAAGGAGTGTGACCAGCAGGTCGAAGGAGGTGATACTGCCCCTCTACTCTGCTCTTGTGAGACCTCACCTTGGTGTATTGTGTGCAATTCTGGTGTCCTCAACATAAAAAGGACATGGAACTGTTAGAACAAGTGCAGAGGAGGCCACAAGGATGATCAGGGGACTGGAGCACCTCTCGTATGAAGATAGGCTGAGAAAGTTGGGGCTGTTCAGCCTGGAGAAGAGAAGGCTGCATGGAGACCTCAGAGCACCCTTCCAGTATCTGAAGGGGGACTATAGGGATGCTGGGGAGGACTCTTCCTTAGGAACTGTAGTGAGAGGACAAGGGGTAATGGGTTCAAACTTAAACAGGGGAAGTTTTGATTGGATATGAGGAAGAAATACTTTAAGGGTGGTGAGGCCCTGGAATGGGTTGCCCAGGGAAGCTGTGAATGCTCCATCGCTGGTGGTATTCAAGGCCAGGTTGGACATAGCCTTGGATGGCATGGTTTAGTGGGAGATGTCCCTGCCCATGGCAGGGGGGTTGGAGCTGTATGGTCTTAAGGTCCTTTCCAACCCTAACTATTCTATGATTCTATGATTCTATGACATTCCCTTTCTCTTCCTTCTTGTTAGCTGCTGATGGGACAAGGAAACTGGAGACACTGTGAGTCTTTCTCCACCAGTCTCCTGTACTTGTGTGGCCCTAAATAGAACTGGTGTGGAAAGAGAAACCACATCTCTTCCTTAGAAAGTGACACTCCCTTGGTACCAGATGGCTCTGCCCTGGTGGGTCTCTTGTCCTGGAGGTTCACTGAGGGAAGTTCACGCAGTAGAATAGTTGGTTTGCCTTTGAAAACGAGTGTCAGTGTCAGGCTGTTTTATTTTACATGCTATTATTGTTGCAAACTGGGATTGTGAGTCCTGCCCAATCAAGTCTTTTTTGAAGTTCGATTTCACTAAGTATTTGCAAACTTTCAAGGTTTTCTTGCTGGAATAGAACAAAATCCAAGTTCTGAGCTCTTCAGCATCCCTGTGAAACCTGCTTTTTTTTCCCTCATGAACAGCTGGCAGGGATTCCAGACATAGCCCCGCTGCCACAGATGCAGATGGGTGGGCAGGACTACACCAGGAGGATCTCATGCCCTTCCTGTGGACAGAGCAGATCACTGCAATACAATAACCATGAGGTCCTCATGACGGCCGTGACACTGTGTAGAGGTCAATGACATGGCTTAGCTTCATCATCACAGCTAGTAACCACGTCCCTGCTCCATTGTGGATCAGGATGGCTTAGGCAGCTTTTCCTGATCAAAGTGAAGCCCTGGCTCCACACTCTGGAGAAGCTCCATCAGTTGTATAAAAGCTTGGAAGAGCTTGACTGGTTTAGCATGTGTTAATGCCTCCTTATTGAAAGGACCTAAGACCGTGCTCGGATATCACAATGCTTGCATATGGGCTGTCGGGAGCAAACTGGTCAGGTACCAGAACCAAGTCACCCTTCTATCAGCAGGGTGGGTTCTCCACCTCCTGATCACTCCTACATCTCCTGCAGTGCCTTGTGAAGACCCAGCGGGGCTCAGAGTGGGTGAAAGGCAGTGTTGCTACCTCCTCTGATTTCTCCCATTCCCCAGTCCCAATCTGGCCAGGGCTCTTCATGGGAATTTCAGCCTTTTCTTGGGAAGCTGTCGCAGACGGGGCTGCCCACCCGTCACCATCAGGAGCTGGAGGTGGTTTTGCTGCTGCTTTTCATCTGTGCACTTTGGTCACATTTCTCTCTTTCCCCCCAGTTTGTCAAGCCAGGTTTGGTGTGTGCAGGTGGCCCCTTGGCTGTGCAGGCTGTGACCTGCAGTCTGTTTGGTTCTAAGCTTCTTCCTACACTCAGCAATGTGCAGAAATGATGTCAAGGCACTTAGGCACGTTGTGAGCAGCTCTGCCTTCTCCTCGCAGAGGCGTAGGCTTGACTGAGCCCCACTTTTGTGACAGGAGAACAAAGTGGAGAAGCTATGGACATGCTAAGGTCCTCACCCCAAGTCGCAGCTCAGCACCACCTGGTTTTCAACAGACCTTCAGTACTGAGGTCTGAGGTCCCAGGTGTGCTCCCTGCTGAAGGTGTTGGGCTGGTGGGCCTCTGGGGGCACGCACAATGATCCTGTGTGAGAATTTTCTGCTTTCAGCAGCACCTCAGTGAAGCTGTGGAGGAGCTGAGGGTGCCTCAGAGGCAGTGCTGGGTCCTTTCCAATGTCCCCAGCCCTGTCTCTGCTCTCAGCAATCCAAGGGGACTTTAAACTCTGATTTTAATGGAGCTGAATATGGTGCCATCTATTATGGGCAAATTAAGAGAAGAAAATCTGGGCTTGTTTCTGCACTTAGAGTTGCAGGAAGGCAGATTGATTTTCTTTTAAGAAGGCATTGCCAAGCAGCTGCCTTCAGCCTGCAGCTTCCCTCTGACCCCAGTCACCAGCACTGCCTCTTCTCCTGAAGTCACCTTTTAGCAGGCACCTGATTAGGGAAGACATTGAAGGAAGGCTCTCAAGATGCTCTTTTGCTTTAATGGAGGAGAAACAACAGCTTGATAGGTTAAAATGGAAGCTTTAGCCCAGCAAATGCCATGTCCTTTGTAGGTCTTCTGCTGCGTGACCCCTTTTGTAATGGGCACGTCAGGACCCTGTGGGCCACCTCCTCCAGAAATCTCCCCCTCCAAGGCTATGCATGGAAGGGAATGGAATGGGAGCTGTCTGAAGCTGTCCTGCAGCACTGAGCAGGAAGGCGTTAACAGCATCTCCCAGTGTCACGTGTTTAAACACCTTCTCCTTTCTGGAAAGCTCCTCCCCCGCCTGTGCTGCTAATTAATTAGAATGCTCTTCAGGGGTCATTTTTCCTTTCTTCCCTTTTATTTTCTGTATTTCGAGCTTTCTTCCTTCAGGATGGGAATGGCTCGGGCTCACCCGCACTGCAGGAGAACGCATGCTCCCCCCTCCAGCTCTGCAGACACAGTGTGCAGGAGCAGTGGGGCCCATCATGGCCCTCCCCAGATCCAGTGCTGGCTCTCAAGTGCCCACTGTGGCCAAAGGATGTTGTCAGCTCCAGCCTTGCACACACTGATCACTGTCAATTCCTCTCTGCTTGATGTGCGGCTGTGTTGGGGAGCTGGAAGTAGGAGCTGCTTTTTCCTATTCCTGATGCCCCAGTTGGCCCCAGCAGCCTGGAAACATCCACCTGGGAGTAGGGAGCTTGCTGGTACCCCCAGCATGGAGTAGGGGGAACAGCACATTGCAGCACTGCTGGAGCAGATCCAGCACAGTCAGAAGGGCCTGGCAGATGTGTGAGTGATGTCCTGCTCTTAGCAGGGCAGGAAGATGGAGGAGAGGGTTTCCATGCTCCTCCTTTGTAAGGGTTTCTGCTTCCTCCCCCCAGGAGCAGCCTGGATGTATTGCCAGGAGCACAGGTCCCCTGGCCACCAGCACATCTGTACTGATGGCTGCACTGCCAGACAGGAACCGTGTCCCTGATAGATTATCAACTTTCCTCCTGATGCTTCAGGGCCCTCTTGCAGCTCAAGGTCTGTGGCAATGATTGAGTACCACATCACTGTAAGCTTTGTGCTCCCAAAAGCTGTAGCAATGAAGGCGTACACACTTAGCTCTAGAAAGATGCTGAAAGTAGTTTTTAACCAGCTGTACCATCAATGCTCAAGCGTGATGGTACCTATAGGAGGTATAGATACCCCAGGGATGAACAGGAGACCTGGAGGGACTTGTGAATGGACACAACCCACATTTTCCTCCCTGCCTCCAGCAAAAAAGTCTCCAAAATCAGAGGGTTTGGAACATATAATCTGAGTTTGGTTCAAGCAGTATGAAAACAGGCAGACACCTGCCCTGGGGCCTGGGGAATATTGTCTGAGAGCCAGTGAGTCACAAGAAGTGGGGGCTCAGCATCCACCTCTCATTTGTCATGATGCTGCTGTTTGCTTGCTGGGTTTTATTAGAGCTCAGTGCCTCACAGCCAGAATCACACAGCACCTAAAGCAAGCCATGGAGAAAGGGTTCTATCCTCCATCTCACCTAAACTCTACTGCTGCCTAGCCCCTCCCCTGTTTCCAGCCTACAGACAAGCCAGGCCAGGGGCCAGACCCAGCCCAGGTGAGGAGCAGCACTGGGCTGGGCACTTAGGCTGATGCTCTGCATCTGGGAAGAGGCTCTGGCCTTGGGAATGGGGATGGGAAGCACCTGTGGGAGGTGGAGCTCAGGGGCAGGCTCCAGCCTTACAGCCCCTGGCTCATTACAGCAGTCTCCTCCAGATCTGGTTAGGGGTGGTGGGATTTGGAGTGGGTCAGTATCTAAAGCTCACTTTTGGAGGGTGCTGGTCCTTAATTTCTGGCTGCTGGGAGCAAGTGTGAAGGAAAGGCTTTGTGCTTGCTCCTCATTGGCACTGGGGACTCTCTTGCCCTGGCCGTGGAGGTGGCCCTCAGGGGCACAGTTAGAGTGAAAAGGTCTGGAAGGTGCCATGTGCTGCAGTGTGTTGGTAACTGGACTCTATGCCCTGTCTTTTAGGGCTCCCTCACCAGGTTTGGTGCTAGGACTGGGCAGCGTTTTCCCCCCAGCCCCCTGTCAGGGTGCCTTGTCCTTCCAGCTTCACCAGGGCACCAGCCCCACTCCACCGGCACTGGGAGGGCAGCAATGGTGCAGGGTCCAGGAGGGAACACAGCCAGGGGAGCCCCTGTAAAGCACCTCCTCATTTGGCTGTGCCTGCTCCCTGGGCTTGGCAGGCTGCGGATAACATGGGGCACCCCTCGAGGTTGTGCGAGGCTGGCGCAGGGTTCGAGGATGTCACCGGGAGTGCTGCAGAGACCCTGGGGAAGGTTTCCCTGGCAGCTGCTCTCTGCAATACCTCAGCGTCCTCCTCCGGTGACAGGGTTCTTTTGTCACAGGGCTCCCCGTCCTCCCTGCAGGCACTGAAGGTATCGATCGGAGCAGCGCAGGACCGGGCTGTGCCTCGGGAGCCAGCAGCAGCTGCCAGGGAAACCTCTGTGTAGGCGGGGAGCGCCCCGGCCTCGCCGTCCTCGGCTGGCTGAAGTGGATGCTGTTGCCATGGTGACTGTGAGGAGAAACGGGGTCTGGTGTTTTCCTCACGTACAAGGATGCCAGGCTGGGATCGGGAGGATGCTGGGCGGGATGAGACGCAGCCATCCCCGGTTCCACTGGGGAAACCCCTTCCCGGGTTCTCCCTGCACATGTCTGGTCACAGCCTGGCTCTGCTGAGCCCAAGGACCAATCTCTGTGGCCTGCACCCTCCCCGGATGGTGCTGCAGCCCCAGACCTAGGTGTCCCCACCCCGGTTCCCCTGTCCTGCTGCAAGGTGGGACCTCGGTGTCTGCATTGGCATTGCCCTTGGGAGGCTGAGCTCTGGCTGCAGTGAAAGGGTCTTAAGGGTCAGGGCTTCCCACCATGTGCCTCTGAATGTCCCAGCTCCAGCTGCAGAGGCTCTGAAAAGCAGGGGTAGCAGCTGAGGTTACAAATGGGGCTACTCCTAAAATGAAGGAAGGGAAAAGGGACACAGCAAAACCTCAAGGTAGAGGAGCATTTGACAGTCGAGTCTTCCCTTGCATGGATTCCACTAAGGGTGAGCACCACTGATTTGGATTGAGTTAATGTGTGATGATTTTAGCGCTGCATCTCTAGCAGGTCTCATGTAATTCTCCCAGCCTCTGCAGTGCAGGATATCATAACCAGGGCTCTCCAGTGTCTGGTTCAAGTGGGTAGTGTTTGCAGATGTTAGAGCAGCATTACATCATGTTTTCAAGTCTGGCAGTACTGTTACTGGTGCATTTGTGTCTGGAATGGGAGGGCTGGGGTTAAAGTGCCACCATGCCCAACCCCCCTGTGGGCAGTGCATCCTGCAGCATTCCCCTAGCCAGTGGCTACTGAGGGTGGGATGTCCGGAGACATCCCTGGCTGGGGAACAGAAACTCCTCCTGAGAAATTACCAAGGAAAATCAGTGTTTGCTCTGAATTGCAGCCCTTGGCCACTGCCCCTGCAGGGGACTTCCTAGAGGAAGGTCTGGAGGAAAGAGTGCAGGAAGAAGGTTAGGAAACAGGAGCTGGAATTGGGAAGTACCTGCAAAAAGTTGTTTCTCAATGACGAAAGGCCAGGGAATAGGTTATGTGTCCCCCTGGTGCTCCCATCACATGCAGGCTTTTCCTGCTTTTAACAGTCATGTACGTGTTGCCACTTTTCCACATTGGCTTTCCTTTTCCAAACCTGCTGGTCCTGCTTCTGTCGGCCCTGCACATTCCCTTGCCAAGATGATTGTCCCTTTGACTTCCAGGGTGTCCCTCAAACTGGGCAGCTGGCAAGCTGTTTTAGAGGCAGGAGTGTTGCTGTGTCTGCTTACGGATGGTTTTAGAGTCACCCCGCAGCTCGGCATTTGTCTTTTAAGAGCATCGCAGTACCTATACAGAACACAGTATGTGTTCTCTGCGAGGTGAATGGAAGAGGGGTGTAGGCAGGCGGTCTGCTGAGCAGCTTTGCTCAGCAGCAAGTCACCGCTGCCCTCTAGTGTCCTGCGGAAGAGCACAATACCCAGCAGGTACCGCTTTTACCTGGCTCAAAACGGACTGCTCGATAAATTGGTGCGCTTTTCATCCGGCTCGATGTGCAAAGCAAGCAGCACAGCACATGAGCTAACCCAGCAAGAAATGCTCACTTTTAAAGCTAGAGGTTACTAAGTATCCCAGCCTGGTTTGGGTTGGAAGGGACCATAAAGCTCATCCAGCTCCAACCCCTGCCACGGGCAGGGACACCTTCCTCTAGAGCAGCTTGCTCCAAACCCCTGTGTCCAACCTGGCCTTGAACACTGCCAGGGATGGGGCAGCCACAGCTTCTCTGGGCACCCTGTGCCAGCGCCTCAGCACCCTCACAGGGAAGAGCTTCTGCCTAAGAGCTCATCTCAGTCTCCCCTCTGGCAGGTTAAAGCCATTCCCCTTGTCCTGTCCCTACAGGCCCTTGTCCAAAGCCCCTCTCCAGGTTTCCCTGTAGGCACTGGAGCTGCCTGAAGGTCTCCCCTTCAGGAGCCTTCTCTTCTCCAGGCTGACCCAGCCCAGCTCTTTAGAGGGCAGGGTTGTTTTTTTATCTATATCTGCGTTGCCTGTCTGCATCTTAGGTGTGCCTTGTGGCGCTCCCACCATAATGACTAATGTCTTTGTTCCCTATTTCTCCTCTCCTGTACACATACACATGCACACACCCCACCAGTGTTGGCACGGCTGAGAAGTCCTGGCCAGCTGCAGGATCATGGAATCCCTCCAGACTTTCATGGTCCAGCTCCCACCCAAGACCTCAGTGTGGCTGCACAATTTAAGGGGTAAACAGGAAGATCTGACTAGCAAAACAGTGAGGGGGTAAACCAGCACAGTAGTTCCTATTCCTGTGTACAGAGCTCAGGGTGAGGAATGGTCTGAGGCTGCCACGAAAATGGGATGCAAGTAACAGGGGAAAGTGGCTGATGGTCAGTGTCAGGCTCCAGTACTGAAAGGAAGAGTCTGGACTTAGTTTGAAGTCATCAGTTACTGCACTTTAAACTCTATGGACAGAAAGTGCTATATTCTAAGAATTCTAGTAGTGGTTTTCTGTGATTTACTGGTTTACCAAGGCTATTAAAAGTACTTTACCTATTTAAACCCTTTTTTTCTAATGCTTGGTTTTAGAAAGTGATACTTTTACTGTTGAGCTTTGAAACGAAGGGGAGTTGTAGCCAGAAAGCTGCTATGTGCTCAGTCAGTGTGTGCCCAAAGATGGGGCAGGAGGGAATCATTCTTTTCTCTCTCTGGAGGACACAACCTACTAAACCGCAAGAAAAAAGGGACAATAAAATTCCAAAGCTGGTCCCCAGGGATGAAGGCAAAAATGCACAGGAATCATTAAAAAGAGAACAAACGCTCCAAGCAGACCAGAATTGGATTGGATTAAAAAAAGTGTATTGGATGGCCAATACAAAACAATAAACATGAAGGTAGTAAAAAAGGAAAAGCCATCGAGTATACAGCAAATACTACAGGAAAGCAAAGAAATGGTACAGAAAGGCAGACATCTACAGCAGTCCTCAAAATAGTCTACATGAGAATCAGAAAACAATATACAGGTTTGGTTTGTTTTCCCCCAAATGGCTGAGGGAAGGTGTCACTTACCAGCTTGACTATGGCACTACAAGGATACACAATGTCCCGAATTGAAAATCACAGGGTATGTAGGAAAACATAACATTAAAATGTGAAAAAGTGCAATACAGATTGTACACTGAATTGAATGGGCTTTTTTTTTCCTTTTTTTTCTTTTTTTTTTGTTTAACCTTAAAAAACCAACTTTGAACAGTTGTTTTAGCATTAAAAATATTCCCCCTCCCCAAATTCAATGACAATATTAACATTCATGATGTTATACAGAAGGAATATTCACAAAGACCCAGCAGCTAAGAACACTGTGTATGTAGGATGGCATTTCTTTGGGTATAGGTAAAAAATAGGCAAAGAAAAACATCCCCCATCCCCCCCCCCCTTTCAGGACAAGGTGTGGATTTTAGTATTTAAGTACATATTCTGCAGCTTATTTTGCCTTGAACTGTATTGATTAAAAGTTCCAATCATCATTTTCCGGGTCGCCCGTGGTGCTCTGATTCATTTCCTTTCTTCCCCTCTCAAATAATAAAGAAACCCAGCAAATGACCTAGAAGTGATGCCACAAAGAGTCCAGGAACAGAAAGCATCTAAAAGTACAACACAAGCCCTGCTGCTCTCTGGGGGGATTCCTTGGCTCTCCCTTCTGCTGACAGGGACTATGAAAACAGGCCCAGAGCTTTAGTCGGGTAGATGAAAGAACATAAACGAAGCAAAGTTCTTGGGTCTTAAATTTAAGCAGATGACAGCGTTTTCTCTTCCTGCTCTAATAGGTCCAGACATCCAGCAGAGATGCTGTGGACTACAGCAGCAGCACCTCTCACCTGCAATGCCTGTTACCTGCGTGTCCCAGCTCCCATATTTGAGTGCTCAGGAGGAGCAGGTTCTCCATCTGAATCATCAGCAAGTTCTGAGCTTCCTTTCAGTGAAATGGCACACGAGTTCCTCAGGCAGCTGAGTGCATTTTCTTTTTTTTTTTTACCTAAAATTATCATAGAATACAATGGTTTGGGTTGGAAGGGACCTTCAAAGCTCATCTAGTCCAACCCTCCGCAATAAGCAGGGACACCTTCCACTAGACCAGGTGGAAGCACATGCAGCCTGGCCCTGAGTATCTGTGGGGATGGGGCAGCCACAGCTTCTCTGGGCAACCTGTTACAAACTGCCCAGACAAAACTTCTCGGGTTGGAAGGGACCTCAAAGCTCCTCCAGTTCCAACCCCTGCCATAGGCAGGGACACCTTCCACTAGAGCAGCTTGCTCCAAGCCCCATCCAACCTGGCCTTGTTGAAATGACTAAAATACTGTCCCTCTTTTCAAGCCAGGGAGAAAGAAAACCCCCTTTTCCTCCCCTCACATAGGTGTTCCCTTTTATCTTCCCTTCCTTTCCATACAGCTCGGTGCCCAGCACCCCAGTCACTACACTGGTTTTCATCTCAGTGGGTTTCAAAAGCATAAAAATAACACATTTTTGCCTTGCTTCTGTCTCTGCTGAATCCTTAAGGGAAGAAGGACTCTTGTTTAAATGGGCTGGGCCAGAACTTCAACTGGGTGGCACTGGGAACATCTGTAGTGTTCTCAGAAGTACAGTAGAGTGTATTTCTGGTAAGAACAGGTCCCCATAGCCCAAACCTAAGCATCACCAGGGAGGAGCTGCTGCCTCTCTGCTCAGTGAGCTCCATCTGCACTTCAGAGCTTCATGAGGTGAACTTTCCACTACCACCAACAAAATAGAGCCAAAGCAAGCGGTAGTGTCATCTGAACATATGGATTTACCTTACTTTACAGGAGGAATTAGGATTTTTAATGTTTCTCAATGAGACTCTCACTTTAAGTCAGTAACCAGGGACACAGTATGCTGAAGGTCCAAGGAAGGACATTACAGAAGATGCTTTCATTTTCTTCAGTCTTTCAGGTCCATGGAGAAAGACAGGAAACCAACAATAATGAAACCTCCCACTGGATCCCCTCCCCTTCCCCAGCTACTTTTCCCCCACTCAAAATATTGAAACAGCACAAAAAGCGACAAACAAGCCTTTTAAAATTACATTTCAATTCAAACAGAGCAGGAATCTCACAGTGATGAGAGGAGAAAGTCAGGCTTTTAATAATTATAATATAAAAATAATAAAAAAAGCTTACAAAGAGCAGTGCAGCATCCCAAAAGGCCATGGATTAACTGCCAGAAGGGGACGTCAGAATACACAGGGTAAAAAACAAAACAGAACAACCCACACTGGCAATGAATTTCCATACACGATAGAACAAGCAGTCAAACTTCAGTCTAGGCTGTGGAAAACAACAGTTTCTCCTTTTTCTTCTTCCTTTTTTTTTTTATTACAATATTTTTTTTTCCTTTTTATAAAAAAAGTTAAAATAAAAACACAAATAAAATTGTACATAAATGCCAATGTCCAACACTGAAAAGGCAGGGCAATCACACCACTGAGACAAAACCTGACCAGAAATAAACCAACCCTCAAGTCCACTTTCTTTCCTTTTGCCTTGGATGCTGGATCCGAGCCTACTGCATCCCATCCTGCACGGTCTCAGCAGGTCACTGGAATTCAACTTGCCAAAGACTTCATTGCAGGACGATGACAAGAAGGGTCATCTCTTTTTGACCAGCTGTAGCACAACTGCTGGTCGGTTCACGTTTCCATGTGCTGTCCCTCATTCTGGTTTTCCTTTATTTTTTTTTTTTTTTCCTTTTTTTATCTTTTTTTTCCTCTGTACAATTCCTTGTGTTCCAAGGCTGAGTCCCAAGACTTGTGACATTGTCTGGAGTCATGTCCCGGCGAGGGCGGTCATGCTGTAGTGATGGCATTAAGGTCCTTCATAAGTCCTTCCAGGTGGGCCATCTCTTTGGTCAGCTCATCCGGTTCATAGTTCTGTGGGAGATGGAAAGAGTGACTGAGAGGGTAACCTCTTGCCTTTGAAGAGCAAGAAGTAACACGAAACAGTCAGTGGTTCTAGAGCAGATTGTGACCCTGACACATGAATAAGCAGGAGCAGATTTACTGACAGTTACAGGAATTAGTAACTTGAAACAAGTCTCTATTTTAAGCACAGATCTCTTTGCAGTAGTGATTCATAGTTTCACTGACTGTCAAGGCTGTGACCATCTTATCTGTTTTCCTTGTATCAATTCCTGCTTTGAGATAACAGCTTCCTTTGAACCAAAGCAGGTATTTGAGAAACATCTTCCCAGCTTACTTGGAAAGAAGGTCAAAGGAATCACCTCAGGAGAACTGCTCTGAGAATCATTATGCTTTGCTAAAATCCTGCTCCATTTTTAGCCTCAGCTCTGTAGCTGCAGCTATACCAAACAGCTATCGTTACCAGTTGGACTTTATCACCTCAAAGGTCTTTTCCAATCTACACCAATCTATGAGTCTGTTCTGCCATCACTGCATGGATGTAGAGAGATACCATGAACTAGTTCATCTCAAAACCTCTCCTAAGCTGACCAAGTTTTGCCCAGTACCATGTGGTTTTCAAGCCCTAACATTCTTGGAGCCTTTCTCCAAACCCTCTTTGCTCTCTCAGCATCACTTTCACAGGAGGGATCCAAGCTGCTCGTGGTATTCCAAAACCAGCTCTGCTAACGCCAGATCAGAAGCAACACAGCTCCTGCTTCATAGTTTCTGCTCTATAGGTTTAAAAGTCCATTATTAGACCTTATGGCTAGAGTCTAATAATCAGGCTGCTGCTCAGCTGATTGCAGACTGTACTTATTAATGAAGAGATTTATTAATGACCATGCCTAAGTATTACAAATTTGATGAATAAACTAACGAGTATGTTTTTGGTACCAACTGAAGAAAAAGAATAAAGTAGGAATGACAACAAGACAGAGGGGTAAAAGTGCACCAAATCAAGGCTGCATACAGAAAGAAAAGCAAGAGGGTGACAAAAGCAAAGGGCAATAAGGAAATAAGAAATAATAATAATGATCAGCATTTCCTGTGGCAGTAATACACTAACTTTTTGGCTTGCAATTTGAAAGGAAAACAGCTCTTCCAGTGCCTGATGCCCAACACATCTCCTTTTCTTAAAAGCTGCTTCAAAGGAGCTCAGCAATTGGTTGCATTTTTCCCCGAAAGCCAGAACACTCCTAATATGAGTCTCTAAACACAGATTTGGGGTGATGGCTCATCGCACTGAGGTTGAGGCTCATTTTGGCACTAATGCTAACTCTCCCAGCTGCAGTGACACTCTGGCTGCTCTGCAGCAGAGCAGCAACCTGCAGCTGCAGGACTTTCCTAGGATCCAGGCACAGTATGCCAGCAAACCTGAGCAAAATGACTGACATCTCAAAGCCAGCATGAATACATCATCTTCAGCTGTACAGAGAGCAAAAGGCACTGTTAGAGGCCTTCAGCTCTGCAGACAAAGATGCTCTTTACATCAAGAGAAGCAGGCAAAACCAAAACATGCAGGGCACTATAGCTCCAGTATGGAAGCCCAAGTCATAAATCAAAGCTCCCTTAGGTGCTGAGTACTGTGAAAGATGAAAAGACTAGGTACTGTGTAACTAGGAATGAAGGTATGCTCTTCAAGTTTCAGATTTAGAAAGGACTTGAAAACTGAAGTGCTTATTCTCTGAATTTACTGCCTTGTGTAGAAAGTATCTGCACTGGTTTTGGATATGGGTTAACCAGCACTTGGTGGAAGTCAGAAGACTTGTTATCCTTTTGACACTCTCAGTGCAGACATCACTGAAGCTTCCAAGCGTCACCTAAAGAGAGGTTCACCACAGTTTGATCAGCACTGCCAAAGAAAGCCCCTGGCAGTGTTAAGAGTACCTACGCTTTCTGAGTCCTCAAGCATCCTGGTGGTCTCCTGCACATCAGGGGCACTGGGAACTACCACGGGCATAGGAGGTCGAGTTCTTCCTAAAGTCCCAATCGATGCAGTCTTCACTGAGTGAACTGGATGGGCAGGAGCTTAAAATAAAGTGTTACGCAGTTATACCACAGTTATGCCAGATAATGAATTGGTCTGCCTATCCAGAAAGCCCTTGAAAGTAGGAGAATAAAAAGGATTCTATTAGAGGAAAATAAGCACTTCAAATTATGGAGTGCCCAGTTTGACATTTTGTCTCGTTTATCGATGTAGATAAAAGGGCTTTGAAAATTATACTGACAAAAGTCACCCCAGCCTCTGGCGTGTTTCCTCTGATGCCCAACTCTCCCCCTCACCCTTTAGAAGCTTCTCTCTTTTCCTCCAAATCCCCTTTTTCTCTTGTGTCTTGCCCGCCGTTCCCTGCTCACCTTGCTGCGTTAGCAGGGGCGTGCTGGGCAGCGCAGGGTCGTACGTGGAACCAGCGGGTGGAACTGCTGGCACTGCAAAGCTCTTCAGCGGGTGAGAAGGACGGACATGGGCCGTGGGGAGGTTCTGAGCCGAGTCCTCCTCTTGTGCATTAGCCAGGTAGGACCCTGTGGCGCTTTCCAGGTCCTGGTGGTCAGTACAGGTCTGGGATGAGGAAGCCGGCATGGTGTCTGTGCTGGGCGTGTTCCGAACAGATTCTACAACACACACAACATAAAGAGGTTTCTTTTCTTTACCAGAAATATTCTCTGTGGGCAGATGAAACCAGGAGTGTCTGCAAGTACCTTTTCCAAGGTCACTGCTAGAAGCTAAGAAGTGAATTCACAGATTAACCATCTGTGTAGCAAACAACACCAATTCTGTGTAACTGCTCTGTTCTAAGGTGAACGACAATGACTGTCTAATAACAGAATAAGCTTTGAGGACTGAATGATTCCATGAGTCTAACACCAAATCAAGATTTACACTGAAACAGCTACATGGAGTAAGACCTTGAATAAACAGCATGAAACACAAATCTTACTTTACTCTGGAGTACTTCACAGGATTGGCCTTCTTAGGTATACACAATGTGGGCTGACATCCAAATTGTTCCTGAGACAGACTTGAAATCCCTTTACTTACTGAAACCCCTTTACTTTCTATCTTTATTTGCTTGTTTTCATCAGGCTCCACTCTTCTGAATCTACTGATCTAAGAGAACAGTGAGACAGTGTCTTGAATTGAGGGCACCATGATCCTACCTGGACCACATGCAGGGAATGATCTGGACTGTGAGAGCTGCCGCTTCAGGAGTATAAAGAGAGCAAGGGAAACCTCCAACTTACCATCTGCATGGGTATTTGCAGCCTGGTGAATTGCTTCCATAAGGAAACAAGCTGTTGGCTCTGGCACCTTAGTTAAAATGGAACCTTAAACTAGAGAAGCTCAGAATTCTCTTCATCTCATGATGTTACTTACGTGCAACTTAGAGGTACCATTGCACTGGAGACATTACAAGAACTACAGCAAATGCCTGGTCTTCAGGCCTGAAAATCCTGCATAGGAGTCACCACAATTTTCTGTGTGCTTCAAGAAGATTAATCAAAGTCAGCAAAGGCTGGATTTTTGTCCTCTCTTGGTTTTACAGGGAAGTAATTAGGATGAAAGTTGTTAAGTAGATTAAATTACATTTAATCTGATGTTTCAGACTCCATGGCTGAAGGCTCTAGAATAAGGAATCTTCCTACTTGAAGCTGTATATAAAACATTAAGCTTCCTTTTCCAAGGACATCATCACCTATCGCAACATCTGATCTACACCAGGAACTGTTCACAGAGAATCCTGTCAAGGGTTTTATCTGCACTTAAAGCCATCACTTTGCCCCTCAGGGCACACCACAACAGAGACCAACCAAGTGAAGTGTCAGGCTTTGATTTCCACTCATTGTTCCATTACAAGCAAAATCTATCTGCTCATTAATGTCTCACCTGTGGAATTTGCCCTGTCTGAATGGGACATGGATGTGCCAATCGGCCACGGGTTGACCTGGTGATGGAGATAGCTGCGAGTTGGAGAAGCGAGGCTGCCGGAGTGGAAATGATGGTGAGGGTTATCGAGTGAATGGATGGGATGAGCACTAATCACAGCTGTGAATGAATACAAGACAGAAAAATGCTTAACATACAGACAAGCATGCACGGGTACTGAAACACACCACATCCCTCCCATCCCCACCAAGCCACTGAACAGGGGAGGCAGACTGACGGTGAGTAAATCTCAGCAGGTTCACAGTGACACAAGATAACCTGTTTCAATACCAATTCTCCAACTCTGCTCCAACACTTCAGCTCCCTCCCTGCCAAACCACGTAATGGCAGCAGCTCTGGATTCCAAAGCAGAATCTGGAGGAAAACCTGCTCCTGTGAAAAGCCACATCCCCAGGAAGTTCACCCTGCCACCTAAGCCAGCTTAACCTGCTGGGCTTTGCCTGTAATTCGCTGGGTCATCAGATATACATCACGTATATCTTTACAGGTCAAATTGTACCACCTGCTCCTAATGATCATCAGGATGAACTGTTTTGAGGAAGAGAAAAGTTCACATGAAGAGCTAAAATGTGGTGTGATAAGAAAAAAACCAGCCATTTGCTTCTGAATATCCTTCCAGATTTTTGTATTCCAGTTGTCAGAGGAGCTAACCAGGCACACGCCACTGCTGCAACTTACACTGAAACTGAACACAGTAAATTACCATAATTTAGGATTTAAGAGGTAAATAACTATGTTTGAATAGTGGGAGGCAAAAAAAAAACCCATAGGAAGGTATCTGCAGGCACGGTCTGTAACACACGAAATGGTTCTGCCTTCTGCTTGCTAAGAAAGGCCCTCACGTAGCGGTGACAGTTTTCTGTGTAGCTTCTGCAAAAAGGCATCCACAGACATTATGTTGATGTTTCCACTTCCTATAAAGCAGAAACCTCCAGCTGGAAGCCCTCAGAGCTTTTGCAACCAGGATAAAAAAAAATCACACAAAGTTACAAACCCAGTCTTCAGCCCTCAGGCATCAGAAGACCTTACACATCCTTCCTGACATTTAGTGCATCATGCTAACCTGTCACAGCAAGCCAGCTATGTCTGCTTCTGGTTTGTTCCTTCTAGACAAGGCAAGATCTAATAAAGAGGGGGAAGACAGAGCAGTTTTCCAAGCAAAGGCAGCAGGGCTGGTATCACAATGAGAAATCAAAGCTGGGGTTTGTGCTGCAAGGAAAATTCATACCCACAACTCCATCTGCAGCATTATCACATCAGCTTGAGTACAAGCAAAAGGCAGAACTGCAGTATACCACCTCCCTAAAATATCTATCACCACTCTATTACCTCTGTCAACTGTGTATCTTTTCACCCTAGGTGGGACTGATCATGGAAGATGCTGAGTATCTTTCTCACTGAATAACACAGTATGGGAGTACTTTGCTACGCTGTTTCCATGGAGTACTGAGCACGTTTCAGCACGGGCTCCTGTATGGGTTTATCTGATGCTGTGTGTATCCAGTGCTGCATCCCTTTGAGAGAAGAAACGCGTAGAAGAGTGCAAGGTAAGACTTATTGCAGTCTGAACTCGTTATGGGGTCACAAAAGCCTGAATTCAACATGTTTCAGCACCTGGCATGGGACAAGAAACCACCAGAATCCAATAGCTGCAATGCCCTTTGCTAGATACCCATATTTGACAGAAAACAAGCTTTTAAGAAACTAACCAGAGTATACAGGTTATCAGTGTAAAACTGCATCCTCCACTCCTTCCTCATACATGTAAAGCCAGGAGAAAACAAGGAGCATCACTATTTATGTTATAACTAAGAACAAAAATACTACTCTTGTAAAAAGGTTGGAAAACAGTCAAAGACTCACAGAGTGAGCTAATCAGGTCACGAGGACACTTGAAGAAACACAAAGAGGATCAGTAAACCAAGTGCTCACTTCAGGTAAATAAAGCAAAAAATGAACAAGTTGAAACACGCTGGACTAGTCTGCAATCACTCCACTTAACACAAAGCTCAGGGTAGCAATTACCTGGCTACAGGGCTGACCATGACCATGGTGCTCAGGGACGTCTAAGCTCAGACTAGATAAGCACACCGTGATTTTGCCTCATGATTCTGTCTCTGCATATTAACTTGGGTACATTTTACTTGTGCTCTCCTATCAGGGTTCCCAGCTGTTTGGAGGTTTAGCCAAGCCTTTTTCCATCCCAGAGTCATCATTGGAAAAGTAGAAAAATTGTTCGATGCTAATAATTAAAATCTGTTTCTACTGCCTCAACAATATTTCAGTTCAGCACTTTTGCCGGAATCATCATTAAGTGATAAGGAAACACAGAGATAAGAAACAAAACCCCACATATCCTCCTCATTTAAGAGTACGCTCTGCCAGACTTGCAAAATCTCAGCCTCTATCAGTGGTCTAGCCATGTTCTAATCAATTTGATAACAGTCACATCATGGAGCAAAAGTAAAGTACGTATTTGCAGGCTTTTGGTAGCCTTTTCAAGAGATGAGCATGTTACTCCTTCATAGAATCATACAATCAATCACAGAAGGGTTTGGGCTGTTCCAACCCCTGCCATGGGCAGGGACACTTTCCACTAGAGCAGGTTGCTCCAAGCCCCATCCAACCTGGCCTTGAACACTGCCAGAGCCATTCCTTCTGCTTGGCAAATTAGGAGACTAGCTCCCAGGTGAGGGTGTCTTGCATTGAAACATGCAGTGATCTGTCCAATTCTCTCTTCCTCATTCACTACTTCAGCATCATTTCTGAAGCTGCTCCTGAGCCACTAAGCGAAGATAGATTCTCAGAGGATAGATTCACAGACAGAGAACAGTAAGCAGGAGATTCCCCAGCTATCCCAGTTTAATCAATCATCTTTCTCAGTGACACAGGCTCTCCCTAAACTCCACCTGCAGTCACCACTGCTGGTGACTGGGACAGTTGGACACACTCCTAACTCTTCCCCACTTTTGCAGCACACTTCCCCTTGCTCAAATACACCTAATCCAGTTTTTCCTTTTAAGGGTACCTTCTTTGAACTGTTCCACTGCAGATACAACAGAATTACTTAGGAGCAGTAAATAGGAAGGCAGTATGTGAGTGTGTGTCTGTGCATATGGTATCAACACGGTTGTTTGGGTGCTCCCCATTTCAAGCCAGCTAGCAGGTGAGCTGTTGACTTACGTTGAGGTGGTTGAGAATCAAAAGGCATCATCATCTTGGGCCTCATCCCCCTCCTTCCTGCCAGTGTGGACATGCTATCCTCTGACTCATGCCCTGAAGGAAAAACACTGAAGGTTATTTACCACTGCAGCAAGACTTCCGTGGTACCATACCAGACTGTTTCAATCCTCCTCTCTTTATTTCTGGGCTGTCCTCTTTGTAAGCAATTCTGGGACTCATAACTGATAAAAACAGCTCTTTCATCCTTCACTAAAAGGTGGAGAAGAGGACAGTTAGGGTAAAGATCATTGGGCACTGGAGAAACTCTGGGCCATACTGCAAAAAGAAACCTCAGGCAGCACAGCTATGGGGAATGAGCGGCAGTGCAGAGTCACATATTGGGTAAGACAAGTTAACCATTCCCCAAGTGAAAACTCACCCACACCTCAAGAGTCAAGCAGTAGCTGGTTAAAGCACCAAAACCTGATGGTGTGTTTGACCACTGAGAGAATGTCATATGTGTCTCAACTATTTAACATGAAACATTTGTTAGATGACTACTATTTGGTATTTACCAAGGGATAGTCATGATTTAACTCTCGGGCACTCAACTTTCTTAACAAAGATGTCTGATCCATCCTTTTCAGAGAGTCCTACGAACTAGGCACAAACCCAATTCACTACTTGGAAAACAAGAGCAATATGTCAATGAAGTAATTTCACCAGATACAGTTCATTTTAAACATCACAGTCAAAGCACTCGATAGCTCACCTCTGTAGGAATTCCGCCGCTGATGGATATTGCTGTCCATGGAGTTATCAACTGGGGTGATGTCTTGGGAGTTGCGAGGGATTGGGGTGTCAGTCATGATTGGATTGGGATCTGGAGATTTATCAATGGGTTTCAGCTCCAGTCTTTCGTGATGGATCCAAAGGTCAGGAGGTTTGACATCTTTGGAGTTTCCCTTGTACTTGTGGGACCCATTCACTGATTTGCAGGCAGCTCGTTTCCTTGGGAAGGGAAACAAATGGAATGTTCTTAGAGGCTTCCTTTTGCTTGTTGGAAAAGGCAAATTTGCAATGTGATTTCCCTCAGATCTTGCATCCAGCTGAGCAGGAGCTGCCCACTGGGCACGAAGCTTTGAACTTTACATATAAGCACATCTGACATCTCAAAGCATATTCTGCAACTCTGGTGCCACGAAATTTGTCTCAAATGCTACAGATGCTGCAGAATTGTGCTCTGCAGTCTGAGCCTTCACTAACAAAGAAAAGTTTCCAGTACTTGTGCTTATTAAGAGAATATTCTAAACAGGAAGCGTACATACATCATGCTGTGCCCATACTCCAGGGTGTACAACCAACCTCAAACAATAGCTGTGGGAAGAGTGTGCAAAGAGCTGATTACCCCAGTGGAATGGTTAACTTTGAAGATTAATGACAGGAACATTCATTTTGCTGCTGCTCAGACACATCTGACTGAGGAGCTTTTTCATGGCTGCTGAAGAGTGGCAGCAGTGAACTGTGAGGCAGACATGAGACTGGGCTGGATGGGGCTTGGAACACTCTGCCCTAGTGGAAGGTGTCCCTGCCCGTGGCAGGGGGTTGGAGCTGGATGAGTTTTAAGGTCCCTTCAAGCCAAACCAGTCTGGGATTCTGTGATTCTATTTGACATACTGTGCAGAGTTCCAGCACTTTCCTTCACACCCCCCTTGCTTTGAAGCCTGGCAGTGATGGAGGAAGGCATCCATTCTGGGTAGCATGGTTCCTAGTGCTGGCTAAGATAGGACTGAATACAACTTTGAAAGCTATCAGTGAGCAGAACCTCTTGTGAGGTGATTTGCAGCCAGACGTGATCCTGGTACCCTGCTTTAAGCACTGCAACTACAGCAGATCAGAAGGTTATTCACTGGTTGTGGGTTGCTGCACGTGAGAGAGGGGGCATTTAGGACTGGAGAAACAAAGGCAAGAGTTCACAGGGTTATTTCTGCTCTTTGAAAACAAAATGCCCTGAAGTTTGCCCTCTCCCAAGCATATCCCCCAGTTCCTCAACCACCATTTGCATATCCTTGCTCTCCTCTCTGGAAGCACTTGCATTTTTGCAGGATGGTTCACCTTCAGCAAAGCAAATGGAGATTATCTTCCCAGCCTGGCTTTTCATCGCTTTCTTAAACCTCTCTTCTGCATTACAGAGTCTTTTCAAACTTCAAATATAAAAGCTTTCAGCTCTCTTCAGTTCTTTTCAAAGAACATGCAGGAACAACCTCATCAGGAGCCTATACATGGAAGCGTTGCTGCTGTACTCTGAATTCAGATGCTCTAAATGAGTGAAGAATTCAGATACCCATCTATAGTTTGGATTTTGGAGCACTTTTCTAAGGAGTCCAGCACCAGACTCCAATTCCATTCCAGTATCTATCTGAAAACCGGGTATTACTCCTCCACAGCTTGTAAAGCAACTCCACACCATGAAGTATGGCTAAGAACAGAAGTGAGAATCTGCGTGTTGAGCTCTCACAGCTCTAAACAGAATGACTGGCTAGTGTTTGGAAGCAGTATTTTAGCAGCATTGCCCCAGCTTGCCTCTAAACTCTTGCTGGTTTGTGAACTCTGCAACACTGATTAGGGGATACAGAACATCGCCATCATCATCATCACCACAGGACTACTGTCCCAGTGCCACCCCAACAGCTTACTTCTTTTGGTGAGAAGTTGTACGACGGGTGCAGAAGACAGCGACTATCACCACAATCACAATGGTGATCACTCCAACGGACACTATGATTACAAGGAGCATGTTGCTGTCCAAGGGAGAGGTTGGGCTTCCATGGGGACTGTTACTGCCTGGAAGAGTTTGAGACGAGAGAAAGGGGTTATTTTTCATGTAGAAAAAAGTCCTCATTGAAAGCAAGCAGAGCCCAGCAAAGACTTCTAGAAGCTGTGTGGAGACCTCAGAGCAGCTTTCAGTACCTGAAAGGAGCCTATAAGGATGCCAGAGAGGGACTCTTCATCAGGGACTGTAGCGATAGAACAAGGGGTGATGGGTTTAAATTTTAACAGGGGAAGTTCAGACTAGATAGAAGGAAGTTCTTTACTGCGAGGGTGGTGAGGCCCTGGAACAGGCTGCTCAAAGAAGTGGTAAATGATACATCCCTGGCAGTGTCCAAGGCCAGGCTGGATGGGACTTGGAGCAAGCTGCTCTAATGGAAGGTGTCCCTGCCCACAGCAGGGGGTTGGAACTGAATGATCTCGAGGTCCTTTCCAATCCAAACCATTCTGTGATTCTATGAGCAGAACTGGTACTGGTGTTCTACAGTGGGCACCCTCCTCTGAAAGGCTCACATTTCATGTAACACTAACAAGCAACACCTTAGGGCAAGGCTTCCACAATGCACAGTGCTGATCAGGAGAAGGATTAAGATGACTTTTTTCCTTCCTACTATGTTCTTCCTGAATTAATTTTACACTTGTGCACTCCAGCAGCTATTTAAAACCAAACTGGGAACATGATCTGCTTATCGTGCTTCAGACTGAAATGTAAATGCAAGCAATGGTATTTTTTTCCATATACCCCACACAGCAGGCAAGAGCACTATGACAGAAGTAGGAAATGATGTCTTGAGTGGGAACAAATACCACCATAGAAAGAAAAAGTTACTCAAACAGATGTAATGAGTACCTTCGGGAGCATCACTTGGTGAAACACCACAAGACACTGTGTTTAGGTTGAAGAACAGCACTTACCACCCAGCGGCGGTTTGTAATCTGGTCCTATGTCCACGGGGCGGCTTCCTTTCCCTGCAGACCCTGAAGCTGAAAAGGGGATGCAGGGAGGAATTGTATGTACATATATATCCACAGCCATACACATAAACACACACCTGAGCATTTCTGAGGTAGCTCTTTTCAAACTTCCTCCTTTTCCCTCCCCTACAGCAGGATTTGCCTTTGAGCAGCAGCTGTGCTTCTCCCTGAGAACCACTTCTTCGAAAGAGCTATTTAATAACCAGCTTCCTACATTACTGTTTTTCCAAGTAAGCTCAGAAGCCTCTCTCCTATTACTCATTTTAAAAACATAATCAATATTATTTGCAGTAATACACAGGTTATATGGAGGCAAACAGCTTTGCCACACTTGTACAGTTAATCATCTCGAGGCAGTAATTACATGGGTTTTTTTTCCCAATACCTAATTACAAACAATGTGGAAGACTGGAAATAAATGGAGGATCAAAACCAGGGGAAATCCATAAAAACCTGCTTTCAACTTCTCCTTTTCTGTTCATGTCACCTTCACCACAAGTGACAATGAGGCATCACAAAATGGTTTTTGGTGAAACCAGAGAGAACAAATCTGTTTCTAAGCTTGAAGTTTAAAGGCTTTATGCTGGAGGTAAACCCATCGGTACCACAATAATCACAAACTGAGGCAAATGACACTGCCCCTCCTGAACCTTAGCTACTGCTCTTGGGTTCCTCGGTGCTCAGTGCAAGAGCTGACCTCCCTGCTGAGCCGCTGCCCTCTTGGTACTCTACCAGGTATTCCCCCGGCATAATTCAGCTCTAACTTAGATCACTTGCTGCTGCAAGTCACGAAGTCATGAGTTTGCCTCTAGTGTTAAGACCTGCCCTGAGTCAGCTGAAGCCTACAGATACACAAAGCCCTGGTTCTTCCACTTCCATGTTCTCATTAAACTGCACTAATGCAAAAAGATCATGAATGGGGAAAATACTGCAGGAGGGGAAACGCACGGAAAGATGGAAAGAACGACATTCCTCTGGTTACAGGAATCCAAAATCCTTTGGCCATTTTTACACTGCTTTACACTGTTATGCACAAACTCCCCCAAAATCAGCAAATTTGGCACTTTCACAATGAGGAGAAGGAATTTTCTCAGTTACAAAGCCATCCTAGTCAGGAAGTGGTAAAGGACGTGTAATAAATGGAACCTGAAGCCAAAGCCTGTAAACCCCTCACTGTGAAATAAGGACAGTTGGGAAAACCAGCAAAAGGCACCAGCAAGAACACTGAGTAAGCCCTGAGAAGAGCAGTAAGAAGGAATTCTGCAGAGAGGAGTTAGGTGTAGTCTATAATAAATGAAGACATACTACAGGACAAATCTAGACTGAAAAAGACACTGCATGTGCCAGTCTGGAGAGGACGCTGCCTGCTCTTCTTGGAGTCCTGGACTAATCATTTTGCAGCAGCAATGAACTAATTCAAGTGAATTTTAAACAGCTTCTGTTGTATGGAAGGATGTGAAAATCAAACAACCCTAAATGGATTCTCTGAATTGCTGAACCTGGCCCTGAAGATCTCCTGGAGCATGAGAAAAGCTGTGGGAGAAGGGGGGGGGGACAATAATAATAACTGACAAAGGACAAATAGATACCCTATGCAATTCTAGTGCAGCAGCTGGAGCCTTACCATAGGCAAGATCATGGCAAAGGTGGTTGATCAGAGATAGGGCACACTTCATGCCCATCTTTCTGGTTTATTAGCACAGGTTTTGTCAAACGAAGTGTCAGCCCATGAACGTGGCTGGTAACAGCAGCTATGCTGGCACACTATATTTAGACTTCCATAAAACACTTCCCTGAGCACTGTGCAATGCTTGGTTAAAAATAGCATCCTAAAAAAAACCCACGTGGCACATAATAACAGGATCAACAATATATTCACTGATAAGAATAAGAATCTGAAGTGGAGACTTGTTGACGCAGAAGTCCCGGACACAGCACACAGACCAATATGATCAGGCTTGTGCCAAAGTTTATTGCGCAGATAGCTCAGTATATATAGGCACTCTACTTGTCTATCATTAACACACACAAGTCTAATTGGATACATGTATTGTTCACACGGCTAAATACCAAATAGGATTCACTCAGTAACATCTTAATGATTGGTTAACTATTACAGCATACGTTTCAAGGTTACAGTTAACATTCCTTCTCTGTGTATCTCTCTCAGTAGTTTTCCGTGCTAACTTTTCCCAAGGCTTCTGCACGTACACGAACTTTAGTAACCCTCAGGCGAGGCCTCAATGCCTGCGGGTCACTACCTTACAATTGTCAAGCAATTGTCTGGATTGCTCACATGCCCATTCACAGTCAAATAGCTCTCCACAAATCCCTCTTTTTGTTTTTGAGCAATCCAGACCCGATTCACAGCACGAGATAGCATACTGACAATACACTTCCATAAACAACAAAAGATCTAAACAATAATGATCAATACCATTAAAACTGTTAAACCTTGTTTGATTAGTACTCCTAGCCAACCACCAATACCCCAAACCCTGTAATAATCTTTGAAACCAATCCCAATCTGAGAGCACTTGTAACTTTCTATGTATAGATTCAGAATGATCAGAAAGATTCATACAGCACATTCCTTCAAAATCTTCACATCCGTGACCTTGGGCTAGTAGTAAAAAATCAATTGCTGCTCTATTTTGCAGAGTAGCATGCCTTATACTATCTACATCTAATAAAAGATTACTTAAAGCTTCAGAAGTAGCATTAGTTTGTTTTGCAAGCCAACAACCTAGTCTATTTAAAGTAGTTAGTGTGTGAGCAATCCCGACTGAGCGGTCTATTCCAAAATTCTATGTGATCATTACGAAAACTACTAAAAGCATGTGAACTTCTTTTTACACGATAATTGCTTTTACGTCTGATTTGCAAAATTTGTGATTGATTTGGCATTAATAGGGTCAGTCGTGCTAAACTACATGGTCCTCCTTTTATGTGAGAAGGGATCCCTGGCCAGACACGATCCCCACAAACCAAAAAGTGACCACTAGGCAAGCTAATAGGATGGTTAGTAGCTTTAGATATGTTGCTGGAGGTATAATCACACCAAGAGCTATGGTTAGCATACACCGGCAAGGTGGCATTAACCCACCAAGCTCGTGACTGATTCCTCCCAACATAATTGAAATATAGACAATAGTCCATTTTTACAGACCCTAATAATTCCAATTCTTCTGGTTCCAACGAACTCTTTGGCAGGTAAGGTATCCAGCCATCCCAGGCATCTACCTTTCCCGTGCCTTGTGCAACAGCCTGCTGAGCCGTTGGAACAGGCCAATTATCTATGGGCACAGCCACCAAACAAGTGGTGAATGGATTCTCTGGGGTACAGTTAAAATCCACATGATGATTATCAAAGTGGCTGATCTGAGTGGTCCATATGTTCTTTCCATGGCCTCACCCACCGACTCGGGACCCATCGTGGTCCTTCACCTGTCGAAACACAAACATATCCTCTGCCAGTCATTTTTACCTCTACTGGGCCTTTCCATTCTCCTGTTCGCAAATCTTTAAACTGAACTTTTGCTGCCTCAACCTTTTGCACCTTTGATTGTAATGATGTATGATGGATTACAATTGGTGGAGATTCTCGGTTCCCTGTTAAACGCAGATAATTTAATACATACAGAGCTTTTGCAAGACGTTCAAATGGCATCTGTTCTCCCTCTTTTTGTTTTTGCAAAAGCGATTTCAGGGTAGCATGAGCTCGCTCAACAATGGCTTGACCTGTGGGAGAGTGTGGAATACCAGTGACTCTACGGATTCCCCACACATTACAAAAATGTGCAAATGAATGTGACACATATGCCGGTGCATTGTCTGTTTTGATTTCTAAAGGAATGCCTAATGCAGCAATAGCAGCATGCATGTGTTTAATAACATGTTTAGCAGACTCACCAGTTTGAGCTGTGGCCCACATAGCATGAGAAAAGGTGTCAATGCTGACATGCACATATTTTAAACGGCCAAACTCAGCAATGTGTGTGACATCCATTTGCCATAGTTGTAAGGCAGCCAATCCTCTAGGATTGACCCCTAAGCCTAGACCAAAACCAATTTTTTGGCAGGAAGCACAAGACTGTACAATGCCTCGAGCGTCAGTAATAGGCAAGTTAAATTGCCGAGCTAACACCCTCGCTGATTGATGGAAAAAATCATGTGAGAGACGTGCCTGTTCAAACAAATTAATTGTATGATTTGTCCATGTTGCAGCAACAAGTTGGTCTGCATTGTTGTTACCGATAGACAGACCATATTGGAACTGATGGCTACGAATGTGTGTGATAAAATATGGTGTTAGCCGCTGGTTTAACAAATGTAGCAACTGCATTAAAAGCATATACAAGGTAGCGTTTTTCACAGTTTTAACCATGGCTCGCTCAAGGCGTTGCACTGTCCCAACAACATAGAGAGAATCTGACACAATGTTTAACGGTGTTTCTGGCCATTGCTGGAAAACCCATAATACTGCTCTTAACTCCAGTGTTTGTAGAGAATCACCAAGATGACCTTGCAAAATATGATGTTTCCACTGGCTGTCTGTGTACCAAGTGGCAGCAGCTCGTTTAGATTTTCGCCCAGCATCAGTAAAAACTGTAAGCCCTTCTACTGGGGTTTCAGACCTGACTGGAATTTCTTCAAAAGTCTGGTCCTGTAAGATAGGTAAAAATTTTGTTGGAGGATAAGCGTTACTAAGTGTGCCTGGATAATCAGCAAGTGCAATTTGGAATGTCTCTGAAGTAGTCAGCAACCAGTTAAGATAATCCTGTACAATTGGAATGTAAATAACATCTGGTTCCCGACCCGCCATATCTATGATTCTTTTTCTGCCTTTTATTATCATGTTGGCAAAGAGTTCAATGCGGGTGCAGATGGTGTTTTTCGGCTGGAAGGATAAAAAGATCCACTCCAGTATTTTAAGGTCGTTATCATTTTGCTGTATAATGAGACCAAGTAAATGTTTTCTTTGAGCTGAGGAATTGACAATTAACAGGCGCAAAGGTAATCCTGTTATTTGTCTTTGCACTGTAGCTGTTAAAATTTTGTCTGTTACCTTTTCTAATGCTAATTTTTGTTCAGGTGTTAACTGTCTGCGGCTATTAGCATTAACAGAGGTGCCTAACAAAGACATTAAAGGAGCTAAATCATCATTTGTGATTCCTGCAATTGATCTCACCCATTGTATGTTTCCCATGAGTTTTTGTGCATCAGTAAGAGTGTTAATTTCAGTGTGCAGTTTGATTTTTTGGGGACGTACGGTACTACCCGTAATTGTCCAACCTAAATATTGCCAAGGGCATTGCCGCTGTACTTTTTCTGGGGCTATGTGTAAATTTTTTGATCTCAGAGTGTGTTGCAGTTCCTGCAAAGTTTCAGTGACATCAAGTTTTTCTCCTGCTATGAGAATGTCATCCATATAATGGTACACTAAAAGGGATTGATGAGTCTGTCTAAAGGGTTGCAAAGCCCAGGCAACAAAAGTTTGACACAGAGTTGGTGAATTTTTCATACCCTGAGGCAAAACTACCCATTGGTACCGTTTTGCAGGTTCCTGCTTGTTTATGGCTGGCACAGTAAAAGCGAATTTTTCTGCGTCGTCAGGGTGTAATGGTATTGTAAAAAAACAGTCTTTCAAGTCAATAATTAATAAATCCCAATGTTCAGGAAGCATTACAGGAGAGGGTAATCCTGGCTGTAAGGCTCCCATGTCTTGCATTACGGCGTTTACAGCTCGCAAATCATGGAGCAAACGCCATTTTCCTGATTTTTTGGGAACTGTAAAAATAGGAGTATTCCATGGGCTCGTAGATGGTGTTATATGTCCTGCATCCAATTGCTCTTGTACTAAATTCTGTATGATTTGCAGCCGTTCCTGCTTTAGCGGCCATTGGTCCACCCACACAGGAGTGGTGGTGGTCCATGTGAGTTTTAAAATAGGCTGCTCTACCATGGCCGCTGCTAAAAATTTTTAGTTATGAGACGTGCTCCCATTTGTGACAGGACATCTCGACCGATTAGTGCTACTGGTAAGTGCATTACATATGGGCGAGTTGTCACCACGGTGCCATCAGTAAAAGCAAAAGAAACTGGAGTTGAACTGATCATGGTTTGCTGAGTTCCCCCCACCCCGATCACGCTAGTGTGTGCCGGTAATAGTGGCCAATTTGCTGGCCATCTGACAGTCGGGATGATAGTAACATCCGCCCCTGTATCAATTAACATAGAAAGGGTTATTGATTGTCCGGTTTGATGGGTGATAATTATCTTTTCCTCAGGTTTCCCCTTTGCTATGTCGATTGCCAACATAATCTCCGGGGTACCTGTTGATCCAAATCCTCCTTGTCCCCTTTCACGAGTCTGGGCTTTTGGCACACAGGCTTGAAATGGTATTAATTGAGCAATTTTTGACTTTGCCGGTATGGTAAGAGGCGGGGTCAAGGTATATAACATGATTTTTATGACGCCGTGATAGTCCGAATCAATAAGTCCTGGCACCACAAATATACCTTTTCTAGAAACAGATGACCGACCAATAAGCAATGCACTTAATCCATGCCCTAACGGTCCTTTCTGGTCAGAATCAATTACTACGACTTCCGTGGAAGTCAGAGTAATGTCTACTGCTGTTGCCAGGTCCACTCCTGCGCTGCCGACTGTGGCGGCTGCGCAGCGGTCCAAGCACCCTGCATTTGTGTCGTCGCGCGCGGGTGAATCGCGCTCGACAACTTGTTTCCCGAGTTTTTGCACTCATGGGTATTGAAATAACTTCTCTTACAATGTATGCACCATTTCCGTGCCCGTGCAGTAGTTTGTCCGATCAGATTTGGATTAGGTGGACTCTTACAATTCCTTCTAAGATGACCTTGTTTCCCGCAATTAAAGCATTTTCCTACCCTTGGTTTTACAGCAGCTCCCACAGCTGCAGCCATTACAGTAGCTTTTTCTTGTTCGAGCATACGTTCAGCTGCCTCCAACAGATGTGCTGCATTTGACCCTCTTGGCAAATGACTGAGTGCCCTTTTCGTTTTCTCATTAGCATTATCAAATGCAAGCATATCCAAAAACTTAGTTTTCATGATTTCATCTAAATCAGGATGCGCCATTATAGCGATGTGCAAGCGATCAATAAATTTGCTGTACGGCTCTGTAGGTCCCTGCTGCACAGATGTAAATGCAGGCCGAACCTTATCATCAGGTATGCTAAGGATGGCTTTAAAGGCTAAATCTTGACTCAATTGCAAGACTTCATGGGCAAATCGCACTTGCAAATCAAGCGTCACAAATGGTCCCACTCCCATTAACATTTGCGCTTGCACCCCGCATAATGGATCCCCCTGTTGTCGCGGTATTGCGGCAGCTCTATCACAAGCAGTTTGCCAGTTTTGATAAAAGTGCAACTGTTGTGACGGAGAAAGTAACATTTGTGCAACCATTCGAGAATCATACGGAGTGAACAAATGAGAAGAAAAAATATGCTGTAACAGCGATTGCGAGTACGGTGACTTCAAGCCATACTGTGAAATGGCACTTTTAACTTCTTTTAAAATTTTCCAATCTAACGCTTCCCACGCGTATCCCCCATTATCAGCTACAACCGGAAAAGCCATAGGCAATAATTGCCCCTCAACCAATGCATCACGAATTACCCCTCTCCACCTCGCGGATGGATTCCCAAGGCCCCCCAGACTGCCCCCCGCCCCAACCCCGATCCCTGCCGAAGGCACTGGCGGCGCAAGGGGAGGGGGGGGGTTAAAACCGGGAAAGTTAGGCGGGCCGTCAGGCGGAGAAGGCGTCGACTTTTCCTGCACTTTGTCCAGCCGCACTTCTAAGGCCTCCAATTTTTCCAACAACTGGTGTAGCTGGACTTCTTTAAGTCCGTTGTCGTGGTCGTCGATCCGCTCGCAACGAGATGGCGGCTCTGATGGTGGTAAAGGTGGAAAAAGTTGCGATGGTCTCACCGGTGACGGATCCCGTGAAGCGGCCACAGAGGCCGTGGATCTCTGCTGAGAAGACTGCAAGTCTTTGCTGGTAGATGAAGGTGGCGGCGGCAACGAATCAGCTACTTGTGTAGATGTCTCTGCGCTGGTTTGAGTCGGAGCCGAGTGACCCGATATTCCCCGGTCCCCCGCAGCTGTACGTCTTGGCGTTACAGCCGGTATGAGAGGCCCCGTAAAAAGCATGCTAGTAGCCGATCCCGACTCCCCCGTCGGAGTCAGCGCTGCAAACGCAGACGCCGCAGCTTTTCGCTCTGCTTGCATGTCTTTCAGAGAGTCAACAACCGATCTCCACACAGTGGGGTATTTGCTTGCCTCCTTGGACCCATTACTTATCTCTTCCCACAGCACTGCCCCAATTTTCTCCCAAATTGCGATTTGAAAGGCAGCATCCGCTGAGGGGATCAACTCTTTTCCCTTTGCCCAGTGTAGCAAAGCTCTCAAGGCAGGCTCGTTATAATTCGTTCCTCTCACAGAAAGGATGTCTTGGAGGAGTTTCACCACTGCTGACTCTTCCCTGGACAGTGTGGACCCCATCTCCTCCCCGGCCGCTCACCTGATCAGGGCGAGATTCCCAAACTTTTTGCGCTAGCGACTTCCGAGTGCCGGGGCAGCACCCGATATCGACCGGCTTCTGCCCCCTCCTTCTTGTCGGTCTCGTCGGTTTTATCCAACGCCGATCTGAGGGTCCCTGTTCGGGCGCCACTTGTTGACGCAGAAGTCCCGGACACAGCACACAGACCAATATGATCAGGCTTGTGCCAAAGTTTATTGCGCAGATAGCTCAGTATATATAGGCACTCTACTTGTCTATCATTAACACACACAAGTCTAATTGGATACATGTATTGTTCACACGGCTAAATACCAAATAGGATTCACTCAGTAACATCTTAATGATTGGTTAACTATTACAGCATACGTTTCAAGGTTACAGTTAACATTCCTTCTCTGTGTATCTCTCTCAGTAGTTTTCCGTGCTAACTTTTCCCAAGGCTTCTGCACGTACACGAACTTTAGTAACCCTCAGGCGAGGCCTCAATGCCTGCGGGTCACTACCTTACAATTGTCAAGCAATTGTCTGGATTGCTCACATGCCCATTCACAGTCAAATAGCTCTCCACAGAGACTCATTATTTACAAGGGATATTTCTCATGAGTACTGCAAAGACCTGTGCTTGGCCAAGGGAATTCAATATCCTGATCAACACCATGAAAGAAAATGAAAATCATTGCTCCTGAAGTTAAGAGATGACCTCAAATAATGGAGGAGATAACAAGATACACAGAGTCACCTGCACAGAGCAGCAGAGTTCATGCAGTACACATGGGTGTAACACACTGAGTTGGTGCAGTGTATCATGAGGTCTGCTCTCTGAACCATCTATATCCTCACACAGCCAGCTGCTGCTGTTATATACTCCCATACGTGTGTGTATGGGACATAAATCATATTTAAATGATAAAAACATGAGAAGGCAACAACAGAGAGGAAGCAGCGTTCTGCAAACAGTTGTATTTTCAAAGGGTGTTGGGAAAAATCACCTGCAGCAGCTCAGGGACACCTGACGCTGGCACTGACTGTGTGCTGTCAGCATCTGCACACCTCCAAAACCACAAAGGCAACTAAAGACACAAAGTCCAGGAATCAAACTAGGATGAAATTCAGATACCTGGAGTACTGTGTTCAGCTCTGGGACCCCCAACATAAGAAGGACATGGAGCTGTTGGAGTCCAGAGGAGGCCACAGAGATGCTGTGAGGGCTGGAGCAGCTCTGCTCTGGAGCCAGGCTGAGAGAGCTGGGCTGGGGCAGCCTGAACAAGAGAAGGCTCCTTAAGAGGAGACCTTAGAGCAGCTCCAGTGCCTAAGGGGGCTATAGGGAACCTGGAGAGGGGCTTTGGACAAGGGCCTGTAGGGACAGACCAAGGGGAATGGCTTTAACCTGCCAGAGAGGAGGCTGAGATGAGCTCTTAGGCAGAAGCTCTTCCCTGTGAGGGTGCTGAGGCGCTGGCACAGGGTGCCCAGAGAAGCTGTGGCTGCCCCATCCCTGGCAGTGCTCAAGGCCAGGCTATATGGGGCTTGGAGCAACCTGCTTTAGTGGAAGGTGTCCCTGCCCATGGCAGGGGTTGGAACTGGATGAGCTTTAAGGTCCTTTCACCCAAACCAGTCTGAGTCTATGATTAGGTACCCAACCAAGATGCTTCTCACTACCTAATTGCTGAAACCAGGGACCAGCAGTTTAGCCTTTAAACTCTGGGGAGCTCAATACCAGCTCTGGGCTACAGAAGTGTAGGAAGAACAATGTAGTGTAATAAAGAAGAAAAGTAAGGGAGACAAAAAAAGGACAAAGCACTAAGGCCAGAGTCAATCCCATTGCAGTTTTGCTTCTTCCCAGTCTAGAATAACTTGCCTACTATTTCCTGAAGGACACAATTCTGCAATTCAGTGGTACTGTCACCAAACAGGCTCTTCTCTCCAGCTCGTCATCTTCTTTTCTACATTAACCTACTGCCAGGATCTATAATCCATGAGTGTTCTTCTAGGAATTCTGAAACAAAACTCTCATGGCTTTTAACAGAGTTTTCTGATTTATAAAAGAATCAAGTTGTTACTAGAAGAATACGTTACTTTAGGATGGTAATGACGGATGACAAACTTTAGTTATCTGCTGAAATAAGGTTAGAATAGCGCAGAATGGAAATAGCAGCTTCTACATAAAACCTTTTCATCTTCCCCTGTCCCCTTCCTCTTGCAGCTGAGCACTGCTGATGACACCATGAAGGTCTCTTCCCCCGAGACACGCCTGAATCTCAGCTTGCAGCACTGTTACACAAGGCTGGATATGAATTTACTCCATTCTGCCCAGTATCAGCATCACTTGGCACACAGAAGGTAAAAGCATATTTAATAAATTACTTCTAAGTAACAAGTTAAAAAGCAAGTAAAAAAAAAAGCTCCTGCTTAACCCCTTTAGGATCTATTTAATTGTGTGTCTGAGTGCCTGCCAGTGTCCTTTTAAACTCATCCCTTTAGACTAATTCTTTCCCTTTTTATTGGGCTTGTAGGTTATTTGGAAGAAAGCAGCAATAGCCCTGGGACATCCACTTTATAATTCAATGTCATAAAGTCAAAGTTGCCATTTTTCAAGCTAGGAGTTTAAAACCTGAGGCTTTCAGTAGCTAATGCTGTGCTCTTCAGGAGCGCCTGGAGTCTGAATGAGCTGACAAGCAAAAACACCTTTCTAGAGCAGGCATATTGCCTTTATCATGAACAGAATTATACCCGCAGAGCTCACAGAACAGCACTTGTGCTAATTAGGTGACTGATCTTCCACCTCCTTGTACTGAGATCTTGCCTCAGTGGTCAGAAGGCTGTCTGGAGTTTCACTTCATCCAAATTCCCTTTGAGAGAATGATTCAGCTCTGGCACAGACTTGTCCCTTCATGTGACAACTGACTGCAGGGATCACTTTATATCCCTAACATCCCAACCACAAACAGGACTTCCAACTCTTCCACTATTAAAAGCACAACAGGAACTTGCTCATTTACAGTTAGAGCAGCAGACAGTTGTTTCGTTTACAACAAGCAACAACAGCACATGGACAGGGAAAATAAAACGTGTGAAGGCTGGAATAAAAAAGAAAGTGTGGCTGTTCATTTACCTTGATCATTAGGCATTTTATCTGAGGATTCAGCTAGTGGGACAAGCAGAGGGAAGGAAAAAACAAGAGAAAGATCACAAGGCTTGAAGGACTGAGAGACAGGAATCAAAGTTTCACATTGCCCAAGCGGACCAGCTGGAGCTCCCATTTCTAACCACCAGTGCTCACATGGTAAAGGTACACTTCAAGAAACCTGCTCCTAACTCTTTATATTTCACCTCTCCTTCAAGCACTTTTTCCCAAGCAACATGCATTTGTTCTACTTCACTAGTTCTTGATTTAAGAGCTGCTCTATCTCATTATTCCCACTGTGACATCCAAGTCACCAGCACAGAGCTGCCCCGCTACCTCCAACTGGAGAGCCTTTGTCCTGCTGCAGTGTGACACACAAGACCCACAGCCTCAAAACATCTAAAACCTGCTTTCCTGAAAACCACCTTTAGGACACTAATAACTAGCTGACCCAGGTGCCCACTGGTAACTGAGAAACACCCCAACGAATCAAGCAGCTGAGCAACATTTGCTTATCTATTAACTACATGCAAATAGAAAATTCCATTCAAGTCAAACTCCATTTGCTCTTCCTGTCTCTTCCAATTTAAACAGGCTACCCAAAGAAGTGGTGAATGCTCCATCCCTGGCAGGGTTCAAGGCCAGGTTGGACAGAGTCTTGGGCCACGTGGGCTAGTGTGAGGTGTGCCTGCCCATGGCAGGAGGTTGGAACTGGGTGAGCTTTAAGGTCCTTTCCAGCCCAAACCAGGCTATGATTCTATGAAATACAAAATTCACACTACCCTGACCTCATAGGAGTTGCAGTCAGGAAAAGCCGAGGAAGATCCTGAGACCTCTGTGGTGATTTACCTTTTGGAGTCCTGAACTGAACTGCCTCAGACATTGGCCCCATGCCCTTGGAGTTGCGGGCCTGAATTTTGAAGTAATAGGGTGTGTCAAGGGTCAGCTCCTGAATCTGATGGGTCAGTCTGTTTCCCACGACGGGTTCGATAACCCAATCGTGTATTTCAGCGTTCACATCCGTACTGTAGTAAATGATGTATCCTATTGAGAGGAAAAAGCAAAAGGATTTCATACAGGAGCAACAGGACAGCGGTAAGATCTCACAGAACATATTCTATTGACTTCTCATTATACACGGCTAAATGATGATGGGATTTCTCTTACTTTTTCAGAGACCAAGAATGCATTCAAGTCTTAGCCAGCCAGCCCAGCTGAAGTTTTAAACTGTTCACAAGTCTGTGTTAAGAGGAAAAAAGCCATTGAGAAGTCAAAATTATTTCTGACCCCTGTTCACTGAACGTGAAGAAATTCCTCATTTCCATCTCTTTGCCTCTTCATAGACCAAATAATGCAAAATAACATTATGTATTATAGCATCCTCAAAGTATTAACATTTGTAAAACCAGTTAACTTTAAAACAACAAAAGATTCCCCTGCACAGCGCAAGATCATGTGTTCAATGGTTTGTAATGGTTTTATTTTTCAGGGTCTAAATAACGGTGATGACGAAGAGAACTGAAGTTATGTGCATGTCACAGGCATGTAAAAGGCATGAGAAGTTCTGTTACTGAATATGCTGCAATTACAAACCACTATGAAGTAAAAGCTTTATGACTTTTCTAATATAGGAAACACAGAGCCCCAGCATAAAATAAACACTTGCACCATTACAGGGTTGGATCACCAGCTGCTTCTTGTCCCACACACTGCCAGGCTGGGCTTATAGTAAGGAGAAGGCTTAATGTTTGCTACTTGTCCAGGTCACAAAGCAACATATCTGTAACTTGGCCAAGAAGGGGCAACATTATATATATATATTTATTTTTATATACATATATATATACAAATGCATATACACACATAGAGATATATATACACACACAGAGATATCTGTATATTTAGTGACAGTTAAAAGCACTATATATAGTATAGTGGCATGAGAATACCAACTTAAATCATGACTGTACTAATTTGTCAGCAACTCTAACAATGCACAAGCATCTGGAATCCAGACAAGCACAGTTCAGCATTTCACATCCATTCCATACACATCAAAAGGATGATCAGAGCTGAAAAAAGACAAGTACTCCACAGTCATGCTCTCCAGCACAGGGAATCCCATCATCACTTTGTTTTTATGGTGGTGTTCAGTGTACAGAAAGGACTAAGCTGAGTTAATGACTGACTGCAGCCCAGAACCCAAACATGTGCTGGGCTGCACTCCCAGAGCATGAGCAGCAGCTCAGGGAGGGGATTCTCCCCCTCCTGTGCTCTGGGGAGACCCCCCCTGCAGTCCTGATCCAGCTCTGGGGCAGCAGCACAAGAGGGACCTGGAGCTGCTGGAGCGAGTGCAGAGGAGGCCACGGAGATGCTGTAAGGGCTGGAGCAGCTCTGCTCTGGAGCCAGGCTGAGAGAGCTGGGCTGGGGCAGCCTGGAGAAGAGAAGGCTCCTGAAGGGGAGAGCTGAGAGTAGCTCCAGCGCCTAAAGGGGCTGCAGGAAACCTGGAGAGGGGCTTTGGACAAGGGCCTGTAGGGACAGGACAAGGGGAATGGCTTTAACCTGCCAGAGGGGAGATGGAGATGAGCTCTTAGGCAGAAGTTCTTCCCTGTGAGGGTGCTGAGGCGCTGGCACAGGGTGCCCAGAGAAGCTGTGGCTGCCCCATCCCTGGCAGTGTTCAAGGCCAGGTTGGACACAGGGGCTTGGAGCAAGCTGCTCCAGTGGAAGGTGTCCCTGCCTGTGGCAACGGTTGGAAAAGGATGAGCTTTAAGGTCTCTTCCAACCCAAACCAGGCTGGGATTCTATGATTTCTGACATGAGGAGCTGCCTCTCTCACTGCACGGGCTCTTCCCACCAGAGGGCACCCAGCCCACACGTCCCTGCCAAATGTCTTGTTCCTGGTAAACCGAATCTGTTTGGGAGACTCAGACGTACCACAGAATGATTTGATGTATTTTTAGCTGTTAACTGCTACTTACACAAAAATTAATAAACACTCTATGAATAAATGTGAGGTTCTCTTTCACAGAATAGAATTTGCAAGGAGATGTTTTACCTGGAAAACTGAGTATGTGTTCTGCTGTCTTTGTACATATGATGACAGGCTTATCTTTTCAGGAACATATACAGGCTGGGGCTATTTGTGCCTATTGTTTCCCACCCCTACTGACCACTAGCAGCCAAGTCCTTTAACCTGCAGTTATGAGAAAGGATCTTGTTTCTTCAGTCAAACCTTCTTTCCTACATAGAGGAAAACCATCTTGCTGATAATAACACAGAACTGGCTTTGTAACCAAGGGTTAAGGCTCCAGTGTTCTGCCTTGTCAGAGAGATCTAAGTAGTTTTAGTGTCCTGTCTAGAATCTAATCAGATCTCAGGTGGTGACAGCTTCCAAAGGGTTGGTTCTGAGAACAAAAGCAAAACCCCACACTGCAAACTCTGCACCACTAAAAGCTGCTGCAAGCATGAAGTCTGGGGTAAAAACAAACAGAAAATGGAAGTGAGCTATTTCAGGAAGCCTTTAGAAATGGAATGTCAGACAGAAACTACCGAAAGGAAACTAATGCTTTCTGTAAAATGATTTATCCTACGTGGAAGTGATGCCGTTACAGAGGTAAGTGACAGTTTACTTCTAATGGTTTTGTCAAGGGACTAATAAACTGACTTTAAGTCTGTTCCATGCCACAAAGATGACACAAAGACAACAATAAGCAGTGGGATGGATTCTCCTCAATAAAATTCTGAGGTGCCAGAGGCATCACGGATGGATTTCTGGAGGCACGCCGTTACAGGAGCACAAGCTGATGAAGACAAAGGTTATTAAGGTATCTAAGTTTCCAATTCTCTATCTGGTTAACTCCAATTTCACACTGCAGTTACTTTCTATCTCCATATATTTTGACTGGGTACAGAAGTAAATGATTAATCTGAACAACTAAAGAGATTGACAAAGAAGATAAACACCTCTTGGTTCGCTCTATGGAACATGCTCACATGGTTATGCACATTATATTCTGCTGTTAACCAGCATCTTGTACTGACTTTATTGCTCATGCAAACTGCACCTGTGATTTTGCCGTTGGCTTCCGATGGAGGCTGCCAGTTGACAATTATTGTTCGAGGTTTTCCCTCTTTGCTCACCACGGTCACATCTTTGGGAGGAGAAGTAGGAACTGCAACCAAGCAGACAGACTCGTGTCACTGGACAGATAGAAGTAACCTCAGAGACATCTGTCTTTGTTTTACCATTGAAAAAGGCACATATAATAGTAAAATCTCAGCACATTCAGACTTCAAATAAATCCACCACTGTGGGTAGCAGTCTTACTGATTTACTCCGTGCAACCAGCAAATGCCACCTGGTGTGCAGCATCTCCTTTCCAGGAGGAGGTACCCGCTTCTAAAGAACCAGATGATCTTTAAGGTCCCCCTTCCAACCCAAACCATTCTATGGTTCTGCCAAGAGATGCCATGATTCATGACTGAATAAGCCCATGTCTTCAAAACCACAGCATCACTGTACAGCTCTAACAGTTGGGGTCAATGACTTCCAACTGAATTTCTTCAGACACCATAAAAGTGACACAAACCTGTGAAATAAGTATGTTTTATATGAAATATCTCCATATTTTCAGGTTTATGGTGAGACTGAGCAATGCAAATTTGCCACTTAAACCTGACTCAGGGAAGGAAGCCCATCCGAGATTTAGAATCATAATCCATAATTGCTGATTGACTTCAGCAAAGAATTCGGTGTAATCTGCACGGAAATCTGCAGCACCTTTTGAAATCCAGAGATATCTGTGGAGCACAACTGTCCAACCTTCTTCCTTGGGTCGCCAGAGAGCAACACTGGGGGAAAGAAAGAAGGAGAACGCTTCCTTCTCCCATCAGCCTCCTCCTGCCTCACATTGAGGAAATGGCACAGGTTGCTGCAGTGCAAGCCCGAAATGCGAGCCCTTGCTTGCTGTGAACTGAAATTTCCAGCTGGGGCCCAGATTAATGCTTCTGGCTGCACAGAGCCAGCGTCTCCAAAGGTGCATTAAGCAGGCCAGGCTCTGCAAAGCCACACCACGAAAAACAGGAGACTTCTGATTAGGGAACTTCAAGCAAAGTAAATCCACTGGGCATATTTAATACTGTAATAGTAACATTAAGTGCTTACAGGGCTTTCTGCATTTCAAGAGCTTTATGGATAGTACCTATTGGAAATCCGAGCACCCTCTGAGATGGCTACCTACTAACCCTGTGCACAATAACAGTGGGAATCCAGGGGTAGCAAAAGCTCAACCGTTACTGTACCTATTACCCCAGACTCTTACAAACACATTCAACAAACATATGGATGTAAAGGCCCTACAGTAAACTTCAGACTAAAAACAAACCCCAGGACTAGCCCACGGGAGATTTGTAACCCACAGACCAACACTGAACCCAAGACCCTGTGTTTTCCTTCAGCGGGAGCTGAGGAGCAAGTCCTACACAACGCTGCTACTCAGGGGTATCCAAACCCATGAGTCACGCACTGTGGAATTTGGCGAGGGATACAAATCACAAGATCCGTTACGAGAAAAGATATTTTGCCTTTTTGGGGTTGTTTCTTGGCTTCCAAGCTTTTAGGTCATATTTGCAAATATCCTTCATAACCACCCTGCATTTGCTTTCTATTCCGATGAAGCGAGATCTCCTGTATCTCACCCTCCCTCTGGTGCTTTCTGAGTTTCAAACGCTGTTTCAGGAACTTCATTTCTGCAGCTTTTTCCATCTCCCACATAGCTATGGGTGAGGATTGTATGTGTGTCACCACAAACGCCAAATAAAGTGTTTTAACCTGGGATGGGCACAGTAACTGGAACAGGAAAGGAGCCTCAGTCCAGATCTGCCTCCACATCATGGAATTCCCACCAAAAACTAAGACAATGTTTTCAAAAGCTACTGAAGCCCACTAAGGTTTTATGGGGCTTCAGAATAAGCTAGATTTCTGATTTTGACCTGGTTTTGCTTTTTCTTATGCCTTGCTATAGAGTATCTGGATCATCTCAACTAATTCTTTGTGTGCCTGATTCCTTTTTGCTGTATTTTAGTGTAAGAACTACAGGCTAAGCAGGACAGGCTCTTTTTTAATCCTTACAGTTCATACCAAGAGGAACCTAAGCATAATAAGCAGTCAATTTAATTGCACACAGATCTTTTAACACTGCAGGATAAAAAGAGCTAATGAGGGACCGGTCAGGGGACAGAGGTCCTCCACCTCCCAGGTACTCAGTTCATCCTGGCATCTACCAACCCCTTTCTGCTCTGTACTCTGAGCTTCCAGCATTTCTATGGCACTGAGGACTGCACTGGCAATGCCTGCCAAGGCACAAGAATTTAGGGCTGATTTGATGTCTTGATTTCTGCTGGGATTTCTGTTAGCTCACTTGCCTCACGCGCCTCCTCTGGAACTCTATCAGCACAATGACAGCAAGTTTTAATTATAACTTGCTGATGTATTTTCTTTGTATCTGTATTAATGTGCTCTGAGATGCTCCAAGCATACACTTCCTTCTTCTCCCCTGTCCATGACCTGTGGTACATTATTCATTACTACTCTGTAATTTGCTGCAAATTCTTTTGCATGCAATCATCCCTTTGAAATCTGAAGTGTGTTGTTGTTGATTTTAATCAGAGTTTCCAAGCTATAAAGATAAGAACCTCCCAGCAAGTATTCATCAGCATAATCATTTTAAATACATGCTTCCCCTCTTCCAGAACTGTGGCATACTCCGTTCATCTCACTGCGAATGCTGGCCCTTCCAGAGAGAGAGGAGGAGTACCTAATTCAAAAGTCGTTCCATGCGCTGTCATACTCCAAGTACTTGACCTTCGCCCTTTAGTCACCATCACAGAGAATTCATACAAGGTGTTTGGTTTTAACCCCGTCACTAAATAGCTCAAAGTGGTGGCATTGGCAGTCTGAAAGGAAAACAGAGTCAATAAGTTCTGAAACCATCAGTCACTGGCTCCCAAACGCCCTTTGTCTTAGGTAAGTGCTTAAACCATTTTCATAACCACAGTCACCAATTCTGCAATGGTTTTGCTCTGTCATGAAAATTCATTCATCAAGAATTAAAGTGCAGTTGTTTCATCCTCAACTAGAAATGCTTTCTGCAATCAGCAAGAGCATTTAACAGCAGTCACTTAGAAATTAAAGGGGAAAAAAAAAGGCAATACAAGGTCCTGGGCACACTTGTTCTGCAGCAGAGTAAATCACTGTGATTGAGGGGGTTCATTTACAGCAGTTCATTAACTGATCTGGCAAGGGAAAACACTGAAGCCCAGCTAACAGTAACATTCCTGCTACAACTTCCAGTCAATTTTTAACATGCATGAAAACGAAGGTACAGCCCCACCTGAACGTACAAGGAAGGACAAGCTAAAAGGAGAAATCTTCTCTTCTTAAGATTTTAAAAGCAGAAATCGTTAGATTTTTAAAGAAATATTAAAGGTCTTTTCCAACCTCGTTGATTCTGTGATTCCTACACCTTGCATTAGGAGCTGATGCACCCCTGATGAACAGCACATCAATTCTTCCCCTCCACAATCCCTAGGGAAATGCTTAACCACACTTAAGCGCTCGATTCTGTTTGTACCACTTGTCTGCTTGTAGCTGCAGGCAGAGGTGGCAGCTGGAGTCCTTTTTACAGGCTCAAGTTGTGGTTTTAACCTACAGCTTTGAAACTTGGTGGTTTTCACTGCACATCCCATTGAATGTCAATGACACATGAAAGGCTAAACTGGAGCAGACTCTTCTGCTTTCTTCTTTTTCTAACCCCACTTACTGTTTTTAAGATCACAACTGACCCATGGTACTGAACACTGCTCACCTACTAGAAAATAAACTTCATAAATATTACCTTGTAAAGTTTATTTTCCTTTTATAGAGTCCTAAAGATTTGAGTTAAGATGGAATACTTCAGCTGACTCTGGAGTGCACACCGATACAACTCGGGTAGCCTGTGAGTAGGACAACCCCGCTCCACCAACAAAGATGCTTGGCACTGTTCAAAGCACAGCAGAGTTTATTAGCTTCAGGAACTGCACCACATCCGTTCCTGGGTTTATGTGCTCTAGATTGACACTACTCCTATACAAATTTAAGGAAAGAAGGCTCTGTAAAAGTGGAACCTCTTCACTTGTGTTTTTAAGTTATTACCCTTTTTCAGTGAGAGTTTACAACAGTGTAGAAGTGGGGAGTATATGCAGGAAACACAAATGAACTATACCAACATCCCACTTTCTGACAAGAGGGATGGATGAAAAGACTTTATGTTGAGCTGATGTAGCACTGGATACCAGAGAACTGACACCAACATACAATTGCTGTGTGCAAGGTGGTGGAACAGAGGAGCTCTGATGCAGCGGGCCAAGAGCCTCCAAACATGCAATAAATAACAAGGCTACTAGAGCTGGCTGCGACAAACAATACACTAGCTCACACTTCATAAAGTCACCCGAGACCTGACTGAAAGGCAGCAGCTGATGGAACAACACTGCTGAAAAAGGTTTTGCCTTTCTTAAAAGTAACCAGTGCTGTCCACCAGAGTAGTAAAGGGTCGGTGGAGTATTTCATTTACCACAGGGTGAGGTTTCTCAGCATTTAACTAATGAAACTGCAGTACTGCATAAACCACTCCTGAGACAGCCCCTGCACAGGACACAGGAAGGAGGGCTCAAATTACTTGCCTTTAGAGGGAGAACACAGATACACACAGCTTTCCATTTCAATTAAAAACCCCTGGTTTGTACCAGGATTGCTCTGTGAGAGCACAAAGAGAGCTCCACTCGCTGGAGGTTTTAACAAGCATTTCCTTTGAGTCTCACTTCAAATGTGAAATCTGAAGTCAGCAGTTTTGAGGCCTCCTGGTAACTCCAAAAACTAAAAAACAATCCAACAACGGACTGAAGAACATCCAAACCCGTAAAGCGAGCCCCAAATCAAAACACCAGATGAAAATCAAGGGAGGCAGGGCTCTCATGAAGTTAATGTTATAGATGTCGTACCCATGCAGTCCCCAAAGGGAAGGTTCGCTGTCAACTTCATATGAACAGGAAAGGTTGTAAAAGGAAACACAAAGCCACCAGGGTATGTTCCCTGCATGACTCGGCCCTGGAATTCAGATCTGTTACCTGGAGAGAAGCCACTGACAACATGTGCCTCACTAATGCGTTACTGCTCCTCTAAGTCCCCATCTGTGGATGTGATCATGACCGGGTGAAGCAGAAAGTATAAAACTGTCACTGTGTCCATGGTTCCACAGCAGAAAGTAACTGTGGAAATGTTTACCTTTGCTCCCCATGGCGGCCCTTCCACTCACACCAACACCCCACACATGCAAAAGAGAACAAACCCAACTCCTTCCACTAATTCTAGATGAATCTTTGAAGCAATTATTTAACTGAGCAGAACCAATATGAACCAGAGAAGCTGTGGCTGCCCCCTCCTGGCAGTGTTCAAGGCCAGGTTGGACACAGGCTTGGAGCAAGCTGCTCTAGTGAAAGGCGTCCCTGCCCATGGCAGGGGTTAGAACTGGATGAGGTTTAAGGTCCCTTCAACCCAAACCAGGCTGGGACTCTATGAACTTGGTTCAGACATCTCAAATAAAACCGAGCGCACCTCTATGCTGCTTCCTCAGCCCTTGTCTTTCTTTACTCTCTGCTTCACTTAACCCTGCCTCAAACATGAAACTACTTGTTACTGACAGAAGGCAGCTGTGTTAGTGCCGGTGAAGCTCCGATACCTTGTACTTGGTATTAGCAGGAATATTGGTTTTCCAGCGCACTGTGTAGTAGCGAGCATCTGTGATCTTCTGGTTCTTCGGCAGAGAGTTGTCTGCCCAAGTGATCCGTATGGTGTCATGACTCAGGATGGAAGCCTGAACTCCCACTGGTGGCATCATGGGAGATGGATCTGGCACTGGAGTGTATGGAGCATTAATAACAAACAAATCAACCTCGGAAGTGTCTAGGGAATTGATGGGTAAAAAGTAGTGTATTATAATTAAAAAGGGAGAAGGTGGCATGTTAACGTAAAACAAAAACAAAAAGGGAAATGCAGGGTTGTGCAATAGAATGAAAGGTGAGAAATGGAGAAAAAGAGAGAAAAGCCAGAGTTAATAGGTGACATAAGACAGGCTAATAAAATTACTCTTGCATCCTGTTCCCTTCTTAAGGCAGTAAGACAACATAAAAAGGCTAATATATATACACATCTAATATATTAGTGTTCAGTGCGTTCAACCACAGCCTAAGAACCCCAACATGCAGTAATTTGAACTATATTTGACTAAATGTCCACTGATCCCTCCCCTTCAGAAAACCATGAGGAAAAAGAGCTGAACTTCCAGATGGGTAACTGCCACCTCACAGAAATTAAGGGGAACTCCCAGCACCTTTTAAAGACTCAATGGTGCTCAAGTTCCAAGGGTCACACAAATTTGCAGTAACTGAAGAAACTGCAACTGCAAATCTTCATAATCAATAAGGATTCCAGCTACACAAAGTAACTGCGTAACATTGGGAGTCTAACAAGGAGCACAGGGAGCTACAGCATCATAGTAGCTCGCTTGCAGACCAACTTCTCTGCTTAAATCTTTTATTAATGTATCACAAGACAAGAAAAACATATGCCAGGGACTTGCTTAGTGTAAGTGACAGGAGACTGAGACTTGAGAGGAAGAAAACGCAGGCACCAGATTCAAAACCTCAGTGTAAAAGACCCTCAAAACTCTATACTTGTCCATAAAATACAAAACAAGGGCCTTCAGAACTGCACCCACAGGATCTGTGCTGAGGTAAAGGTGGTGAGGCGCTGGCACAGGCTGCACAGAGAACCAGGCTGGGATTAGCATTTGAAAGGTTGTAACTTACAAATGAAACCAATTTTAGGTGGCTTAGACAAGGGGTGATGGGCTCAAACTTAAACAGGGGAAGTTTAGATTGGATATGAGGAAGAAATTCTTTACTGTAAGGGTGGTGAGGCACTGGAATGGGTTGCCCAGGGAAGTTGTGAATGCTCCATCGCTGGTGGTGTTCAAGGCCGGGTTGGACAGAGCCTTGGATGGCATGGTTTAGTGGGAGGTGTCCCTGCCCATGGCAGGGGGGCTGGAACTGGATGATCTTAAGGTCCTTTCCACCCCTAACTATCCTATGATTCTATGATGAATGGATGACGTGTGAACGCAACCACCACAACAGCAAGGCCACTCGCTTATACACCAGCACCACAAGCTCAGCCTCATGCAGTTCATGGAGGATTCTGGCTGTGCAAGACATTGAGAGCAGCCCCTCGCCCTTACCCGAGTGAGGCCTGGTCACCGCGCTCTCGTAGAGAGGGATCCCTTCCCCAACGTTGTTAAATGCTTTCAGAGTTATGACATAGTGGGAGCTTGGGTCTAAAGGGAAAGAACAAGCATCTTAAGTCAAACTCACAGTGAATCCTGCTTTCTCCTTCTCTTTGTTCAGTATTTCATAACAGAAATACATGGAATAATAAGGCTAAATCTCCACACAGACCTTCTGTTAGTGCTCCACAGTTCTCCTGCAGCACAAGTCTGCAGTCTCAGCAAACCTTCCTCAGGTACAGTCAAAACAACAGCGATAAAAAACATCTCTAAATGACTATTTTAAGCTGCTCTACTATAAAATTACTCAGAACTCCTATTTCATGGAACTTCGCCACAGTTTGTGACACTAATATTTATTTTGCTTTCAGGATATTTTACCTAACACAGAATCCTTTGGAGAGTTGAATCTCTAGTTTTCTTTTCAAGTAGATGCCACTGTATCTTGGTGACATTTGAGTTTCTTTTTTGCCTGAGGCCACCTGTTCTGCAGCTCCAGAAGGAGAATCGGGGAATGCTGCTCAGCATGGAAGCGTTTTAATAAGTGTTGAAGGGAAAGCATCACATCAAAACGCACCGTGCTTCAAACTCAGTGGATGCAGGGTTCTGGGTTTAGGAGGGGGGTATTCCTCTGCCTCTTTATCATCAGAAAGTAGAGTTTATTTGAAATTTATCAACAGTGTGACATCCACTCCAATAGCTCAATGAGGAAAAAGAACATCTTAAGAACACACGTGTAGTATTAGCTATTTATAACTCCATAATTAGAGAACTGTGGCAGAACTGAGAGGTAAAACCGGGGCACAAGTGTTGACTTGCTCACCATACCTAGGTTTTCGATGGTGTAATATCTCTGTTTGTAGTCCACCTTGATGGTCTGGGCATGAGGGCTGCCGATGCCGTACCCGATCGCGTAGCCTCTCACCACAATATTCTGGTTTTCAGGAGGAGTCCAGCTCACTACAATGCTGGTGACAAGAGGACGGACGTGCAGGGAGCTGGGGACTTCAGGAACACGGGTTTCTGTTAACGAAAAATGATGGACTGAAAGGATTCCTTATAAACAAAGGTAATAACATAAAGAGCTACGAGCTAGGAAGGTCAAATGAAGCACTTTACTCTGTGTCTGTATTGAAATGAGTATACTGCAAAGGAGAGAATGTTTTGCAAGAGAGAGCAAAAAACTCTAATAAGCAGAAGAAAACTAACACAGATTTGTAGACTAATGTATTTTAATAGATCTTCTGTTTAAAAGAAAGGACAGCTGTACTGCAGGAAAGCATCACATCTGCTTCAAGGCAGCTGCTTTTGGTGTTTGTGCATGCTCTAGTTTGTCATTTTTCAAAACAGCCATGCAATTTATCACGTCCTTCCCCTCCAATCTGCTTTCAGCCCCATCACATTACTTACCTGGGGGCATTACAAGAATTATACTGAAAACATATTAATGATGAAAGCAACATTCCTGGGCTTCAATAGACTACTCCAAAGCTCTAAGAATTGCCCATAAACCACTGCTGCGTGTGCTACAAAGGTTTCTTCTGGTTTGTCCTGCTCTTGTCACTGATTAAAACCTTGGGCCTCTTTAACATAATTCACAAACTATAATGCACTGTACTACAAGCAACGCCACAAGCAACACAAATCCCCTCACAATCCACCAGAGCAATGGAATGGGGATCCCCAATAGAAGAACTTCCCCAACACGGCACTGAATCCCCAAGTATTTTTACTAGATGTTTTTTTCCCCACTCTTGAGTAGAACTTCAGAGCAGCCTAAAAGCACGGCTGTACCTACTGGTGACCAGGCCTTTGTTTTCTCTTCCCCCAAATTAAGTTAGAGCTTTGGTCAGGCCACTGGAGCCTGCTGTATGTTGGCAGATGATAAACAGTTCTCTGCAAATAGAAGCCGAGTTCCCTGCTCTAAACCAACATCAGTTCCGAGGGTTGTGCTTCCTGCAGGGATTTCATTTTAATGAAACACGCAGCGGTTCTCTAAAAGCATTTAATAAAGCACCACAACAGGAGGATTATTTGGATCATACTATGCCACTGGCCTGCTAGCCCAGGGAGTTCACAGTCGCCGGCTGACACAGCTGATCAATTCAAGTTCACAACTATTAACTACAGAAAAGCTACAGCACTGCAATAGGGAGGTGACATTTTTAACTGCACACAAGTTAGTGCACTGGGGAGAAACTCTGCGCAAGTGTTTAACACCTCCGGCGTATGTGCTCCTCAGGGGACTTGCACCGACTCTGCAAAATGACACAGCCCCCCTAAAACTAAACTGTAAGAGTCTGGCTCCCATTTCCATCGATGACACCATAAAGTGAATTTATTTCTCTTTAAATTCAATGGAATAAAAAGGAGTTATGCCTCACATGTCCATTAAACCTGAGAAATTACAAAGCTCAGTTATAAACAGATTTGCATGGTACTGAAATTATCCACATGAGCTTAGTAAAGAAAGAAAAGCAAAAAGTATCATAGAATCCCAGCCTGGTTTGGGTTGGAAAGTACCTTAAGGCTCATCCAATGCCAACGCCTGCCATGGCAGGGACACCTTCCACTAGAGCAGCTTGCTCCAAGCCCCTGTGTCCAACCTGGCCTTGAACGCTGCCAGGGATGGGGCAGCCACAGCTTCTCTGGGCACCCTGTGCCAGCGCCTCAGCACCTGCACAGGGAAGAGCTTCTGCCTAAGAACTCATCTCAGTCTCCCCTCTGGTAGGTTAAAGCCATTCCCCTTGGCCTGTCCCTACAGGCCCTTTGTCCAAAGCCCCTCTCCAGGTTTCCCTTTAGGCATTGGAGCTGCCCTCAGGTCTCCCCTTCAGGAGCCTTCTCTTCTCCAGGCTGACCCAGCCCAGCTCTCTCAGCCTGGCTCCACAGGAGCATGTATACCTTCTTCCCAGCATGCACAATTACAAAGATCTCATGCTTGTATACAGAATGATATGGATGCCAAGTTACGTTGTCTTAATTCTGAAGTTTTATTACTTAATTCATCAAAAAGAATATGCATAAAGGAAGTGAGAATTTCTTCAGGACTGCAACATTCCCACTGGAGAGACTTTAAAATGGCAAAGCCCACACAGAATGAAAAGGTTCTTTCCTTTTCCCTCCTACTGCCCTGATTAAATTTAGTCCTGATGCTATCCTCTGGCAAAGTACAATGAACTCTGCTTCAAAAGCAGAGCACACTTTCAGTACCGTGTGTAAGTGCTGCCTATGTGCAGAGCTCTGCTGAGGTCTGGGGAATGAGCAGGTTCTCAGAGCTGCAAGGTTGTGTCACAGCCAGTTAGAGGAAGATAGACACAGATGAAAGTAATTTCAACTCTAAAAAGGCATTTTAAATAACTACAAAACACAACTGTACCCTGAACACCGGGCTTTGCACTGTTCTTGATGAGGAAGCAGAGAGTAAGCAGCAAGAGGATGAGTATTAAGTCAAGCATCAACTTTGCGTAACACAAAGATTGAAGGCCAGGCTCTCAAGAGCTTTCATCAGCTGACTGTCGAGGCAATCTTCCAACAGCACAGAGCAAACACTGGAGCTCTTTCATTATTCTGTCTTCCAGCTGCCAGCAGAACCGAATCTCAAGCCACACAGATGTGAAAGACGCCACCGGACACTGCAGCTACTTTAACAAAGCCAAGAGGGAAACTGGCCTACAAAAAAGCATAAGGTAACTTGTGCTCAAGTGCACTAATTAAATGCTTTTCTGAAATGGGAACAGTCTAACCAGAATCAGCAGCTCCAGGTAGGCAGCTCCAAAGAGATTCGCCTCATCCTTTTAAAAATAACCACTTCTCTTCCACTTTAATTGCTCTTAGATTCCTGGGAGATGCTCACAGATGGGAATTCTGTATTCCACACCTGGATCTGAATTCTGCATTCAAGAAGCCGGTTCCCACCTGCAAACTGTTCTGGTGTAGTAAATAACCAACATCTGGGCCAACTATCAAAGGTCAGCAGTCTTCACAGAACATTCTCTACTTTAAAAAACATAGGGAAACAAGACATTAGCACGGTTCTGTGCACTGCATATCATGAAGCAGTGGAAGCGACTTGACTTCTGACGGAAGATACTGGTCCATCCTAGTCTACTGCTGCCAAAAATGGAACAATAAGAAAAGTAACCACTACTGTGGGTCAAATGTTCTCTTTAGAAAGAGTTGAAGCAAAATTAGAAGCCCAGGAAAAGTATTTTAAGAAAGCGTGGTACCAGTGATGGGAAGCTTGCAAAGGTCTATGGCTGAGCACACTGCTTTCCGCTCTTTCTTTGCTCCTGTGCCAAATCTGACACAGTCTACAACCAACCCAAGTCTGCACCCACAGTGCACACAGCAGCACCCCATACTGCAGCCAACAGCACTGCACCTCACCAGTCACCACATCGTGCCTTCCAACAGCAAATCTCCACTCCCAGCAACCTGGTGTACACCTCCATGGCTTCATCAGCCTCACTGGAGGGCTATGTAAACGCATCTTCACTACTTCACTTCCCAAGAGGAAAACAGACCTCCTCGCTCAGTTTCATAGCACACAAACCTCTGCATGATTAACACGATGAATTTTATTACAGTATAAAATTTGGGCCATTATGATTGTTATTTGTATAATATGAACCTTATTTTGGGTTATTATTTAAATATGGAATCACTGATGCTGTCATCCATTATCGGGTATTTCTTAGCAGAAAAATCTTAGTGCCATCATACAGTTCTACAGGAAGTGTAGAAGCAGAGCTTAATTTCAAGCCATTGTATTGACTCTGCAAGAATTTTATGTTAGAATAGAGATTAATTTCAGTTAATCATAAATAAAGCACATTGTACAATTAGAATATAGTAAAACCAACTGAAAACAATCAGTTCGCCTTCAACAAAGACAATCAAACTTGAAAAAGGCAATAAAGTTCATGTCCTGCCCATGAATTCTAATGGTTTTGATGTCACAAATATGGGTACACTTCTGATCTTACCGTCCAGATCACTCTCAAATGTTTCTGCTGACACCCAGTCGGTTGCTGGTCCGGTACCATTGACAGTCAGGGCAGCTACTCGGAAGCTGTATTCTGTGCCTCGTTCAAGACCTTAGAGACAAAGAGTACCCAAGATAGCAAACCAGGAATTTCAACTGCCTTCCACCCCACTGCTGCTATTGGAGCATAACAGGAGGTCAAGAACGGAAACGGTGCTACCCACACCTCAGCTTTGACCACAGGATGCAAGAGCTGAACGGTGACTGCAGACACCCAGGGTTGTGACAGTGCAGACTGTCCCTGTGGGCCACTGGAAAAGACTGTGAGGTACCGCTTGCATCTGGCTTTAATTCCTGCCTATTAGTTTCAAGTATGGAACCACCCACTCTATAACTAAACCCAGGTGAAGAGTATAAACTGTGAAGACAGTTTGTTTCCTGTATGGAAGAGTGCATAGTCAATAATGAAAGCAGTATGAAAATGCACTTAGAATTTGATATATGGAACATCTTCAACAGGCTTTGCTGCTGGCAAAAATACATTCTAGTTACAAGCACAGATCAACTCCTGCTCTGTGAGAAAACCAAAACTTCCTGAGTCACAGCTGGAGTTTCTGAGAACAAATCAAAGCATCTTGTTCAAAAGCGTGCATTCATTTTCTGGAGAGGCACAATTCCTTCTCTTTGGACCAACAGTGCATTTACAGAGATTGAACATGATACAAATGAAGCCTTCCTCCTGCTCTATGTACTGGTCACTGCCAGCCAGCCCACACTACCTCATAACCTACACTCATTTGAAGTGTTTTCAATTTTCCTCCAAGGCAAGAACCCTGTGTAAACACCTCAGCCTGAGCCCACTAAACGCACCTCAACCCGCCTTGTGCTAACAAACACTTGGAGATGCTGGCTCACCTTCAATGAGCTGATAGAGCTGGGTCCCACCGATGCTCTCCGTTACGTCGCTCTTGCGGGACACCTTACGGTAGCGGATCTTGTAGCCAGTGATTTGTCCACTGTGTGTCCCTGCAGGAGGAGGCTGCCAGTGAAGCATGATGCTCTGTGGAAGGCAGAAGGTCATTATAATGTCATCACCCCCCACACAGCCAGAGAAACTACCCTAGTGCCAAGAGTTCATGAGACAGGACAAAGTACCACATTTTCATGTAGTAAAGCAGAGCCTGTACATAAACAAGTAAAACCCTGTGATTCAGCAGCCACACAGGTCATACATGTGCCTACAGAAGTTCACCTCGAAGCATTCTATCCTGTTGGATCTTCTAATACAAATGGCCCCCTTGGTTTTCCACTTCATTTCCTTCAGGTTATCTTAAGATAGGGTTTACTTGATGATCTATCATTAAGAACTGGTATTGTCTTTAAAGAGTACAAGTTACCTGACCTGTAGTTTCTGTGCATGAAGTTATTTAGTTTTAGGAATACAGGTGGTAAAGAAGATATCTGGATATCTTATATATCTTATATATCTATTATATAGATAGTTGTTAGAAAAGGCTTTTTAAAGAATCTCCATTCATAATCACCAAAGTCACAGTGATCAAGTGTAGAACTTTCTCTTTAAAATGCCCAGGACACTACAACGTTAAGCAATAGCTAATCAACAGGAACATGTTTGAGCCGTGGTGCTTCTGGCCTTTTTGCCTGATGAAACCTATTCCATAATTAGCCTCCGTGCCTTGGTGCACTGTCATGGTCTTCACTGCGTTCCATACACACAACCTACAATGGGATTGGAGTTTCTAGTGCTTCAAGCGCCACGTTCAGGTATTCTCCTATACAAATAGCTGAAAAGCAGCACAGTAGAACCCCAGATTTGGTCAATCTAAGCCCTGCCAACCTTTCATTTACCCCTCACAAAGAGGAGATTCTCTCCATCTTACCTTGGAATTGCGGACCTCCAGCGTCAGATTCTGTGGCGGAGCACTGGGGACTAGAAACATTCATGGAATTACAACTCCAAACTTGCCATATACTGTATCAAGTGCTGTATTTTCATACACAACTGCTCTCTGCTATCAATTATTATGAAAGTACAAACCATTCTGCTTTAAAACACTGTATAAGAACTACAATATACAACCAGGTACTTTATGACATGCAGTGACTGGCTTAGAGACTTATGTATCCTTATGGCCAAGAACAAACTCACTTCTTGTTCAGGTCTCTACCTCCTAAAGGTATCTAAAAAACAAATGGTTTCTACTTAAAGGTACTTCCCATAAACTCTAAGAAAAGAGACCACATTCTGTACTGTTCAAAGTCAAATCTTTAATATTCATGCTTGATTCTGAGAACCCCCATTTAAAATTCCAGCCATGGATTCTGTGATCATGATTTGCTGTAACAGCAAAACCTCAGGGTCAACTCTTCCTGTGTTACCGAAGAGTAAAGAGCATCACAAAGGCAGATGCTGCTTTTAAACGTGGACTCTTTGTTAGTCCTTTGCTAGCTGTAGCAACTCGCTGGCCACAACGGTGTAACTCCATTAGACAAAAGGCAATGTGAACGGGAACCTGAGAGCACGGAAGTCCTGTCACAGCACTTCAGAGTCACAAGATTACCTCAAAGGCAGAGATAAGGGTCCCTGAGGCTGCAGCAAAGTACAAGGACCAGGATGTAGCTCACAGGGTAAAGGCTGTTCCAGTCTGAATTACATACTTCCCAAGTAACTCACCCCAACTACAACAATACCTAAGAAAACACCCCTGAGCGCAGAAAGTGAAAGGTACACTGGGGTGTAGTTAAATAAATACAAGTATGGTGGTGAGGGACTCTTTATCAGGGACTGTGGTGATAGGACAAGGGGTAACAGGTTCAAACTTAAACAGGGGAAGTTTAGATTGGATATACAGAGGAAGTTCTTCACTGTGAGGGTGGTGAGGCACTGGAATGGGTTGCCCAGGGAAGTTGTGAATGCTCTGGCACGCTGGCAGTGTTCAAGGCCAGGCTGGACAGAGCCTTGGATGGCATGGTTTAGTGGGAGGTGTCCCTGCCCATGGCAGCGGGGTTGGAACTGGATGATCTTAAGGTCCTTTCCAGTCCTAACTATTCTATGATTCTATGATTCTAAATACCTGTCTTCCACTATCCCACAGCTAAAAGGGAGACAATAAGGATCTGGTTTTCCTTTTCTCTTGCCACGTGAACACAGTCTGAAATGACCAGACAAGGGATTAAGTGCTATGGCCTTTAAAAAGCAACATAGTTTAAGAGGAGAAAATGAAGTTAAGCTTTTTTTGCTGTTTGTTTTACATGGTTGGTGCCTGCTTTCAGAGCAGCCTTAAGAAAAGACTCAAGTTTCCCAAGAAGTGATTAATAATTAACAACTATATTGCAAATGCTTTGACAGAAGGACAATCAGCAGGACACAGGAAAGGATAGGTGCACATAGGTGTATTCATACACACGTATCTCGCCATGTGCACAGCTCGTTTTATGTCAAGGTAAGCTTAGACTCAGTCCAGATGAAGAGTTTAACCAGGCCAGCAAATGAAATAGATGTTCTATGGTTAAGGTCCTTTCTAACCCTAGCTATTCTATGATAGTCCACGCTTTGACAGGAAAGGCCTGACCTCATCTGGTACGTTGTACACAGGTGACCACCCAGGCCGGAGGGCCACGATGTGCTGATGGCTCAGAGGGCTGTGATGACCCATGAGGACAATGTCCTCACTCAGGGTGTGACACAGGGATCACGTTTCTAGCTGTGACACACAATTGCTTCCCATAGATCAGGAGGATGATGAAACGAGAGGTGATGCTTACATGCACCACCTGTGGTTCACACTGTAATACCTAAAGGGCTATCCTGCAACAAACCACTGTAACAGATCAGGAGCAAAAACCTACACAAGAATGCAGAAGCTTGTTAAACAGAACCTAAAGAAGGTCAGAAAGAAATCCTTGCAGGAGACATGGAGAGTCCCCACAGACACCACAGAAAGGAAACAGAAGAGAATGTGCCTCATTCATCTGGAAGGATTTGAGATTGAAGGGGGAGAGCAGCATGGTTGTAAGGTTGTGAGCAGCACGACGGCATCCTTCAGAAAGCTTTAGAAAAGACATTTCTGTCAGGGAAATGTGAAAACTGAAGTTGGGCCAGAAAGAACTTCAGGACAACTTGAAAAGGACATTGTAAGTAATAACAAATTCTTCTTCAAACAACTAAGGAGCTGGAAGCCCTTTAGAGAAAGTGCAGAGTTAGTGAATGAGGTGGGCTGATGCCAACCTAATGAAGTTTAACCATGCGAAATGCAAAGTCCTCCACCTGGGTCGGAGCAATGCCAGGCACAGCTACAGATTGGGCGGGGAGGAGATTCAGAGCAGCCCAAGGAGAAGGACTTGGGGGTGTGGGTTGATGAAAAAATGAACATGAGCCGGCAGTGTGCGCTTGCAGCCCAGAAGGCCAACCGTATCCTGGGCTGCATCAAAAGGAGTGTGACCAGCAGGTCGAGGGAGGTGCTCCTGCCCCTTTACTCTGCTCTCGTGAGACCTCACTTGGAGTATTGTGTGCAGTTCTGGTGTCCTCAACATAAAAAGGACATGGAAGTGTTAGAACAAGTCCAGAGGAGGGCCACGAGGATGATCAGGGGACTGGAGCACCTCTCGTATGAAGATAGGCTGAGAAAATTGGGGCTGTTCAGCCTGGAGAAGAGAAGGCTGCGTGGAGACCTCATAGCAGCCTTCCAATACCTGAAGGGGGCCTACAGGGATGCTGGGGAGGGACTCTTCATTAGGGACTGTGGTGAGAGGACAAGGGGTAACGGGTTTAAACTTCAACAGGGGAGGTTTAGATTGGATCTGAGGAAGAAATTCTTTACTGTGAGGGTGGTGGGGCCCTGGAATGGGTTGCCCAGGGAGGTTGTGGATGCTTCATCCCTGGCGGCGTTCAAGGTGGGGTTGGACATAGCCTTGGGTGGCATGGTTTAGTGGGAGGTGTCCCTGCCCATGGCAGGAGGGTTGGAACTTGATGATCTTGAGGTCCTTTCCAACCCTTACTATTCTATGATTCTATGAAAAGATAAGGCCACACATCTATCTTCTTTGTGTTTGTGCTGAGCGAAAGGAAGAGGAGAGGCTCCATAATTACCCTTTACAAGGGACTTGCAGGATCTCTCAAACAGAAATGTCAATACAAGTGATTACAGAAAAGTCAGACGTAGGGAACAGGAGCGCATGGCCAGGGTTAGCTGCTATCCATCTAGGATTCCACATGGAATTTGGGAACAGAACGGCTGCATGACAAATCTGACTGGGAGGTGGCAAATTCAATGTGGGATTTAAAAGGGGTTCCATTTGAGAAACTTCAAGTAGTAAGTCAGAAATCTGTACCAGGCAAATAAACTGCAGCTGTAATAAGGTGTGAAATTCACAGACACATGGTGCAATAATACCTATTTGTCACTTCTTACAGGGAAATTCTGCACTGCAAACGTGCTGGAGAGCTCTTCGGGAAGGGGACAGGAGAGAAGTCCTTGCCTGAGCAAGCAACAGGTTCAAAGAAAGGAAAGGAAAGGTGGGCACATACATGGTGATGACCTGGGGAGGTGCACCATGGAATGCACTGATACCCTTGGGGCTCAACACACTGGGAAGTGATGAAAGGGGGATGAGCAGCAAGGTGACTGAGGTAAGTACAGACAAGGTCTGATGGCAAAGAACTGCAGAAAGACCTGAGCGCATTTAGTGCCTGGATATTAAAGTGACAGGTGATGTTCACAGTAGATAAACATTATGCACATGGGAAAAAGATCCCACCCGTATGTGCAAAACAACAGCTCTAAGCAGACCAATTCCACCAAGACCTGTCTACCCCCAAGATTCTGAGCAAACTCAGTGCTCAGAATGAGCCAAGAAACAGGCAAATGCTGGTCATTACACTTGCATCTTTGACACAATTTTACTCCCCTCTTTTAAAAGCAAAGGAGAAAAGAAACTATGGAAGAAGTCACGAAAGGATGCTGGAGGTTGAAATGGCTCCAGGGGAGAAATGGCTAACCATGTCTGTGACTTGGGAATCTGGGAAAGAGAGGGATGAGGAAGAACATGGCAAAGGTCTATGAAATGAGGAGCAGGACAGAGAGGGCTGGTGGACACCAAAGTACAGCAGGTTAGGAACAGACAAATGGGCGATTTTCACAGTAAGGTCATTGGTAGATCTTTGTCCGTTTGATGTTGTGGATGATAAAAGCTGACATGGGTTACAGAGCATGCTGAAAGGGTTTCATACAAGAGCAACTGAATTAGTAAGTACACAGAAACCACTGCAGGCTCAGGAAGACCCCCAGAAACAAACTCAGGCACAGGGAATTTGGGACAACGCTGCTTTCCGCTCATCTGTTCTGGTTTGGTCACTCCTGGCGAGACGAGTCCAGGCTAGGCTCGCTTTTGCACTGACTGTTCTCATACAGGGACAAACTTATCCATAAGAATTAACACAAACTCAGATCGTTCCACAGTTGACCACAGACCTACAGTTGCTCACATCACCTCTTTATTTGCTTCACAGAACACAGCTACCACTTTCTCTTTCATTATTGTATGCAATGGATTTAATAGTATCTGTGCCTAAACAAAGACACACAACTTCTTCCCATACGACCACAATTAAATAAAACCACTCAAAAGCAGAGCTCTGCTCACGTGCAAAAATACTGCAGAACCTGACGAATAATTCGGAGTCGTTGCATTCAATATAGTTGGGTTTCTGACTGCTTTTAATACTTTGTAAACTCAATAACCCATGAAATAAGCTCCCGATGCTGAAATGAAGGACACCATTGTTTCATAAGCAGAACACATGGTACTTTTGCAGGTACAGTAATTTTCCTTCACCCAATTTGGAAAGCCTGCAGGGGAACTTTCAACCATGTCTGGTCATATGCAACAAGGACCCTTTTAATGAAACAGGGCAACAATGGGCAAAGTCTGGTTAAAAATTCACTTCAAGGAAATGACTGGACAATTCCGGTAAAGAAAAAGACCAGGAATAAAGCAGCTTACCATCTGACAGTGTTCGCACAACAACATCCTGGGTGGAGACACCGGGGCCATGCTTGTTGTAAGCTACCACACGGAAACTGTACTCTGTGTATTTCTTTAACCCGTTAATGGTGTAGGAGAGTCCTGCTACATCAACGTCCTGTTCATAAGGAAGCACACACGTGAGGTCAGAATCAGGTCTGCCACTATTATACATGCCTCACAAGTTTGAGTAAAGCAATTCTTGAAGTCACCTGGCAAACCTGCCTGTTAGTAATAATTCTCACTATGTGTTCAACAGTGGGATGCAGGAGTAGAAGAGGTCATTTCACCTGAGGAATACAACATTCCTATTTAAAACAGATGTAAAAACTTACCTTGGAAACTAACAAAAGTACTCTTCCTGTAGCTTCTTAAAGCTAGAATCATACTCATATACCATCAGAAGGAAATTAAATGACTGGGATTAATCCTCCCAAAGCTGTGTTTATTCCCAGGAGGCAGCCTGTACTTCTACAGAACACACTGGATCCTTCCAATAGAAAATTAAATCAATAAGATGCTCTGCACTATCAAAATATCCATCAGTGTATCAAAGATCTCCAGTAGTAAGAACAGTTCAGACTAAGGATCATGCTACAGATCAGGAGTTAAACCATTTTACTACAGAACTATGAGCATCCTTTGCACTGTCTGATTTCCTTGGTATAGGCCAAAGGATTCAGCCTAGCAGGGAGATGAACACTAGCTGCTTTTAGGAATATAAGGCAAAAGTGTAATAAAAGGAAAAGGCTGCTCCCAGCACTATGCACCACACAGGAAGAGCCGGGCTCTGTACCTGCTCAGCGTCCTGCCCCTTCTCCATGTAGTAGAGTTTGTAGTTCTGGATTTCACCATTGCCTGACAGTGGCGTTTCCCAGGTCACAGTAACGGAGGTGGGGGAAGTGGCCGACGCTCGGATGTTGGGCGCTGGACCAGGAAGCTGAACTGAAACACAAGTGTGAAACTCTGCTTGTCACTGAGCTGAACCATGACCACTTGCAGTAGCTCATCATTTTAGCATCAACTCCACTACCCGTTAAGGTAAAAAGATGTGTGTTTATTCACATTTCACACAGATTCATTGGGGCACTTAAGGTGGGACCCAATTTCTGAAGGAGATCCTGCTCCCAGGGTCAGATTCCATTTGTCCTGAACGATTCTAATGAATGACAGACTTCACGTTTGCTTCAAATTTTCCTTTTGTCCCCTTTTTCAGTTAATGACCATTTAAAAACATTTTCCTTATAACCGAAAGTTTAGGTAATTTAACAAGAATTTCCTACCAGTTCTTCTTAATGGTGAGAATAAATCACGTAAGCTCATCAGCTTGGAAAATCAGTTGGAAACTATGGTCTGCAAGTTGATGGCTGCAGATACAACTTTAACGAATACCTACTTATTCTGGGAAATATCAGGAATGAGAAAACAACCACCACCACATCGATCCCAGAGTCAGGAAGACTCCAGGTATTTAGAGCGTACCCTCAGGCTGAGTTGCCACCTTCAGCGGTGCTGAGCTCTCCCCAGGGCCATGCTTGTTCTGAGCCACAACTCGAAACACATAAACTGTTTCTGGCATCAGGTTTTGGATCATCACTTGTGTCTCTCCAGGACGACTTGTATTTTCGACACGTTCCCTTTGGGAAACAAAAGGGTTGGGCACAGCCACCATCACTGATTAGCGAGAGCGGTTTTGAGGGGTATATAAAGGAATTAATGCCTTAATGGGGAGATTATTTATACAGCAATGACTAACAATAAAACAAGAATATGGCAAAATTACATGTGACAAACAGCTTCTGATTTTGTAACTTCTCTTCAGAAAACAAAGATGCACTCAACTAAAAGAAGGAATGATACCCAACATCACAAAACTCAGAGTAGTTTCTTTGTTATTCCTGTAACAGAGCATGGTAATCCAGTGACAGTTTTCCCTACTAGTCTGAAGCCAGAAGAAAAGCTGCTCCAGGAGCACACACAGAGTCTGGGGAGGCTGAAGGCATTTCTGCTAATATTGTGGAGCTGCGTTTTGTGTGCTTTGCACAAAAGCTCTTTCACTGCATCTTAAGACCTCCAAACTTCACTTAGGTCCTCCCTAATATTTAGATGATTTACAAACATCCACAGCCTCTGACGTGCGCAGACAGCTGTGGCCTTTCTGCTCTTCCCGCATAAGCAGTGGGAACAAGAGGCAGCTCCGCTGCTCGGCCAGTCTGAGGTGCGACCAGAAGCTACCCCTCAGCAGTGGTTGATGCTCGTGTTGTGGAAGCACCACGGCCTTGCACCCAACACAGCTCAGGAAACTCCAATGGCTCTTATGGAGCTCAGGCTTGAGGGGAAGATTAAAAGATTAATCATCAATTAACTCCAGCCTTTATTTCCCAGGCACTGCTGCTGCCATGTGAACATGCACAGAGCTGTGGCTGGCTGACGCCATCTCCGTACCGGCCTCCTCGAACAGCAGCTCCCTACTCCTGTAAATACAAGTACAACCAGTGTTATTGAAGAAGAAATCAAACCCTTCCCCACTGAGAACATAAAGGGAAACATGCCTGCTCAGAATGCAATTCCTTCCCTTTTGTCTGCTAGACTTTGTTTCACTCCACAGCAGAGGGCAGGCGATTCCCATCTCGACCATTAGCTGCTATTAAATCATTTTTAATGCAGAAGCCCAGGCAAAATCATTCCACAGTCTCCCCTTCGCTACATTCCAGCCATGATGGGGCCGAAAGCTCCATTTGTAATTTTAAATCACCTGGTCTGGTTGATTAACCATAACCTGGGTGAAAACGTGGTAACTCCTGTTTGTTTCTGCACTGTTACACTCTGCCTATACAGAGGGAGACTACACTTACAGTAACTAAAGAGCTATTTGCACAGTTGCTAGAACGTTCTCCTCCCTGCAAGTGGAGCTGAAATGGCACTGCATAAACAGCTTAATTTAGATCAGATTTTAGTCATTCCCTTTGTTAAATGAGCAGCAGCAGCAGCACACACTGAAGTACACACTTCCACAAAAGATTCCTCCTCTTTTCATGTTTATAAAGTAGTTTCTGCACGAAGGAAGCAAGACCCACGCTAACAAACTACCATTCCCCGCTCAGACTGACTCTGGGGGCAGGGAAAGAGAGAAACATTCTCCTTCACTTTCCCAGTTCTAACCAGGGCAAAGGGCTTGCTTGAAAACGCATTTTCAACTGTTTCCTTTAAGAGGTGCCCGAGATGCAGTGATGGTATTTGAGCACCCCAAGGAAGTGCCAGCTGATTCACAGCTGCGCTGTAACATTCACCTCCCACTGACATGCAAAATATCTTGCATTTGCTGCCTCCAGTGTAAATGCCCTCACTGATTTCCCTCCGAATTCCCCACCAGCAATCCAAGGGTATTATTTAAAATTACCCCAAAGTGAATATTATTTTAATGGAGAAACAACATTTATCAAAATCCTAAAGACAACTCAACGTGTTGCAGTTTGGGGCACTAAGGAGGAACTGCAGCCTCCCCTCGCAACAGGATGCTCAATTAATGCCGCATGGATCTTCCTGCCCTTTTGCAGGGAGCCGCAAGCACCTTTTATGAGCTCAGATGTGTTTAGGTAGGCATAATAGGTACCAAACCAGATGGTCTGTATGAAAATCTCCATTACCAGACAGAACATTATGACTATTCTAACTCATTCCAGTTTAATCCCCAATTAAAGGGCTCTGTAAACTGGAGTTAAGGTTTAAAACCGCTCTCAAGTACCGAAGGGAAAAAGCCTCCAGTTCAAAACCAGGGACAAAACCTGGAGATGCAAAGGTTCAAGTTACACATGGATATAAAAACGACCCTTCAGGGAATGACTGCAAGGGAGGACTGTCTGTGCAGCCGTGTCAGCTGAGAGCCTGCCAGGGAGCTCACACAGACACTGGGATAGGCTGATTATACACAACTGAACTCCATGTTCTGTGTTTGGAGCATGCTGCATTGAACCATGGCTTTAATACCGTTGGGCTGTCTCACCCCCATGGTGTAATCTGCCCTCTTGTACTGGCCACGTGCTAGCTATTTCTTTTCTTTCTGTCCAAGTCTTGACAGTTTGGGGCTGTTCTGCTCAGTGCAGGGCTAAAGCTTCAGAGCATTAAACCTCCCCTGGCCCCCTACACATCTGAATTTCCATACCCTTTCCAGGGGAACCCTCTTCAATTTGGATGAAATAACACAGTGACCATACAATCAATACGGATTCAGTCATTTCCTCTGATCAGATTACTTCGGTCCTTCCAGAAGTGTGACAATAAAGCCATGAGACATCCATGTAATAGTCTCAATAAAAGCCACCCTGAAGTCACCAAGCCAAGGTGAAGATAAGCCAGTGAAACCATCAGGAACCAGCCACCTTACAGCTGATGCCCATGCTTTGAAACGCTCCTCTGCCATGAAGAGTTGCAGTTTCTCTGCTAAAAGCAACCTCCAGGTCCTGCAGACCTTCATTCTCACCCCCCAGCAGAGACTGCTCACTATCAAACCAGCTTCAATCACTTCCAAAGCGCCAGAAGCAACCACCGTTGGCAGCTTTCACATTTTAGCTGCAATTCCTTGTTTGTTGCTGGTCTTACAAATCTTCTGGAACATTCAACTCAGGCCAACAGTTTCTGCAAGCAGACATGGGGTTTAAATCATGAAGCATGAAATTTCTCTGGGCAAAGGGTACCTCTTGGCAGCTGAAGCAGTTCGTGGCATAAAGCCGACGTGGTGCAGGAAGAGCCTTTTGAAGGATCGCCCTATGAATATGAGGGAAACCATGTTCCTGTCATCTCCCAGTCCTCTAAATCATAGAACCACAGGATGGTTTGGGTTGGAAGGGACCGTGAAGCTCATCCAGTTCCAACCCCTGCCACGGGCAGGGACACCTTCCACTACAGCAGCTTGCTCCGAGCCCCTGTGTCCAACCTGGCCTTGAACACTGCCAGGGATGGGGCAGCCACAGCTTCTCTGAGCACCCTGTGCCAGTGTTTCATAAGTCCAAAGGGCAAGGTTAAGGAACACCCTCCACATTTCTGTGTGTGTCTCCTTTCACTGAACAGGTAAAAAGAAAAGGAATGTAAATCAGCAGCGACTGAGGCAGCTGGTACCTGAGGAACCACATGCCTCAGATATATGGGGGCTTGGAGCAACCTGGTCTAGAGGAGGATGTCCTTGCCAATGGCGGGGGGGGGGGGGGGGGGGTTGGAACTGGAGGAGCTTTAAGATCTCTTCCAACCCACACCACTCTCTGATACTGTGCTGTAGTACACACAGATACTGCTGGGATTTAAGTGCTCCTACAATTCACAGTATGGAGATGACTCTCTCCAGCCCATTAAGATGGGTCACGGGTGTCAGGGTATCCAGCTAACCCATTCCATCTTAGATGTAATTTTCTCAGTTTTCACAAGCCTCACTTAAAAGGTAAATAAATCAAATACTCAGTCTGATCGCTGCTCAAACACAAGCGAGGCAGAGACAACACTTTAACTACTAAAAGGATCCAGTAATGCACGCAATGAACATGTAGGCAAAAATATAATGGTATGAGGAGATGGTACATATGCACTTAAAACCATAAAAGATATAGGATCATATATAATTCAAGGCCTAAAAAAGCCATCATTTAAGTAGTGTTTTATAGTGCTGAGAAAGAAAAGAGGGTTGCACAACCAATCTTCACTTCCAAATTTTCTGATTTCCAACTGCTTGGATGCATGTGATGCGCATCTTTATTTAATATCCAAACAACGCTTCCATAAGGTCCAACCAACTGGTCAACAAGTACCATGTAACAGCAACATGCTAACCAGATTTTTCCCCCTCTTTAAAAAGATGTTATTGTTCTTATTGTCTAAATGCAGGTTGAAAGGCTGCATTTCAGAGTGGGTTCGTATCTGTTCAATGTGCGATACCAACTGTCTAACAAAATACCTCCCCAAAAGCAAAGGAGTGGTGAAGTTGAGAAAATAGTAAATATGTGCTAGTAAAAGGCTTCCAGAGCCTGCTCTGAACCCTAATCCAGAAGGACACTCAAGCAAACACAGAGCTCATTGAAGGCAATGGAAGCACCTGCTTCCATCTAAGCACCAGGTTAAGTGCTTTGCTGTGTAAGGTTCTGTGGAGTACATGAACCCAAGCCTGCAGGGCTGCTCTGCAAGAACTGGAAACAGCATTTTCTGCAGGTTGTCCTATAATCTCTTCATTTGTGCCCCACAGATTATGAGATTCCTTTCACTCTTTGTTCTGCACATGCTCCTGGCACAAGAGGAGTATTTGCTAGATTTCTATAGTCTTGTATGGAGTGGAAGGGGATGTGTTGTGCCTACTCCAAAGCAATATGGAGAGGAAGGGAGCCTTCTTCAGCAAACTGCTTCCTAAAAGCCCAGTGGGTTACAACCAGGGACGTGGAGGAGGAGTGGCAAGAAGCAACAATGGCTGGCAAGATCCCACATTTCTTTCCTGTTTCACTTACAGCATCTCCAGTACAACTGAGTATTACCCAAGTAAGGAAGCAGCAAAGCAACATTTGTGAGGCAAAGAAGACTTCCTCATTGCCTCGATTAACTGCCATGAGCCTGGACAAGGTGCCTGGCCACTGAATTAAGAGCATGGCAAATCACTGCAAGTAGTGGTGAGTTTTGTGTTCTCTTTAAATTACTTTCTCAACTTGGATTCTTACACTTTGGTCAGCAAGTAGATGTTATTTTTCTCTTGAGTAATGAATCTGATCAACAAGCTAATTTGCAATTAAGCATTGCTCAAATGACTGCTAGCTCTAACTTCTTTAAAACCCTATCACACCAATTGGCAACTGTAATTCTGAGCAGCAGAGCCTGTCAGTAAGAAAAAGGGGTTGATTGAACTAAACCATTGGGATCATACGTCACAAATTCACAAATGCTTCAGATTCACGGCATTTCTACTGACAGGGATGACTTGGAGAGACTCAACATTTAACCAGCACCAACCCCATGGTTCTCTCTAGAATCAGACTCTATGTCCAGAGCTTTAAATCCTAAAGTGACCTCTCACTCTCAGTAGCACACAGTGTATCTGGAGGGTGCTTCCAGGCCCATGGTGGATGGCATTTACAGCAGTGGCAGGGCTCCTGGAGAGGTGTTATGGTCTATTTTCGCTCTTAGTGCCTAAGCAGGCTACAAAAAACAGGTAGCGACTCTTTGCAATCAACCAAAACCATGCACAAGCATTGCCTCTATGACTATGTATATGCAGCAACAAAGCAAGTAATGCACTTTATTTAACCAGTGTGCAGGAGGGAAGGAAACACAACCCTCTCACCTCCGCCGCCCATCAGACTTGGAGCATTGAGAACTCAAGGTTTATAGTGCTTCTAAGCAAAGCTAGTGTGAAGAGCAGCAATCAAAGAGCATGAGCTGTGTTACATGTCAAGATCTTTACCTGTTTATACCTTCCTTGGTGTAGAAGATTGAATAGGTGAGGTTGTCTCCTTGAGGGTCAGATACAGGCGTCCGCCACGTCAGCCGGATGAAGCGAGTGGAGACCAGGGTGGCCACGACATCCCGCGGGGCTGAAGGCAGCGGTCCTGTTGTTGCTGGTGCTAGATGGTCATTAGTGGCACTGGTCAGTGAAGTGGGAGGTAATGTTGGGATGGCAACATCTTGTCATGTGCAAACATTGGGGAATATGAAGGGCAAACATCACCACGGGTTAAAAAAAGAAAACAGAAAAAGAACACAAAAGAAATAAACAAAACCACGATGGGAAACAAAAGAAAATGAACACACAAAAAAGGCCATTAAACTGAAGGCTGACATGCAGGCAAAGGTACTACTGGAAACTAATGGGAATATTAAAGGACACATCACTGTCGAGCAAGCAGACCAGATCTCCACTGTAATGGAAGTGGCAAGGGTAAGGGAAGGGTGAAGACTGGGGATACAATATGACCTCATCAGAGGACGTACCGGTGGCAAACAATTCCCATTGCCTTGTAAACCAGATGTAATACCCCAAAAAACCCATCCAACTCATATTGTTTATTCAAATATACACCCAGACCCAATGCTCTATTTCATTACCACGCAGAACTCAGTTACACTAATCTCAATCATAGAGACAGACAAATAGCCACAATTCATTTAAGGATTGCAAACTCATCCAGATCGTGCAGTTAAACACTGAAGTCAATTCACATGGTAACTGTTCGGGTGCTGTTGCTGACAATGGTAAGATGCGGCGACAAACTTGGTATGGCAGCAGAAATAAAGACTTTCTGCTCAGTTCCACCAAGGGCACCGTTTCCTCTCCATCAGCGCTTTTCCTCCCTCTCTTAACACGTATGACCACATTTTACAAAGACATTAACAAGCAGAAACAACTCTTGCTTCAGATTAGATGATGACTTTATAAACTTTTTGTGGCAGGTCACGTACATCTTCCTGTATTACCACGTTAAAGCCAGGGTAAAGCTCTGGGATTATTACATTAAAGGGTTGCAAGTTAACAGGCATGAGTTGCAGGGTACAAAAAGCTCTTCTCCAAATCCTATTAAAGTAATCCATCCGGTAAATCTAACAGTAATATTCTGAGCAGCTGGACCCCAATTACACAGAGTATTACAGGCAGCACAATTAGTAACAAAACCCTACAGCTCAGGATACCCTGAATTTTTCTGTATTCTTAACTACTTACCAAGCTTTAGCCACCTGATGCCCTTTTCCACAGGGGAATCTGTGCTGCCAAATACATTTATTAACTTATAATTTACATTAACTAAAACTCCTCAGGTTTTCTGCAGAAAGCAGTTCAGGGCCAGTACAGCTTTAGCTGAGAGCTGCAGCATCTCCACCTAACGCACCACCAGAATACGTGTCTTGATAGACAAGGAGAAAACCATGGACAGAGTGCTGGCTAAAGCAGAACACGTTAACCTGAACAACCAAACCTTCAGGCAGACACACTGAGAACATCTTGGCTGCACAGAGACGTCTACTGACACCCACCTGTAAAACCCCCCCTTGTCAACCAGCACAGCTACTTCAATACACAAATTCCATACATCCACTGTTCCGGCTGACTGCAGGGGATGAATTTCTACTGTGTGGGCTTCCAGAGAAGGAAAGGCCAAACAGCAGCATCAGACTGATATTCTTCAGTACAACAGCTGTCTTTTAGAGCTCTAAATGCAAACCACATACCTTCCACCACCTTATATGAACACTTTGGTTTCTCTTATTTGTCTCAGTTATATTGCCAGGTGACCTGCTTCAAATTACATGTTCCTGATGCCAAAGCTGCATCTTACCTATCTTTAAACATCATTCTATTTGGTAAAAATGTAATACAAATATGGGGTTTTTTAAAGAATTCCATTGAATCAAAATGCTGAAGTTTCCCTAAGGAAAATATTCCCCTGATAAATGTTTAAACTTCACCTGCTTCATCAAAAACACATCTCATATGCTCATGTGTTTGTCTTTCTATATAATGCAATAGATCCATCTTCTACTTAACTGATCTGCACGTGGTGCCTGAAGAACCTGCAGGCATCAGGATGAGAGTCTGGGAGAGCTGCCAAGAATTCCCAGGTTAACAGGAGTCCGGTTGTATCCTCACACAAGACACAGACCCAGAACTCCTCCTCCTGCCCCCGTTAAAGGTAGATTGGTCAAACGCACCAACAAACCACTGGCCTCTGAAACAAACTGTGAACCAGATAAAAGCACAGGGACTTGTGAATCCCACGAGGGAGCGCAACAATGAACAGGCACGAGAACTCACCCAGGGCAAGCTGCAATTAAATGCCAGCTCGGAAGCAATTTGGTGCCACTGAGAGCTGGGGAATGTATTTAGAAGACCAGGTTATTTCCTTTGCTTTTCCCCTCCTTCTTCCCAACACCCCAAGTGCCATCACACCCTGGTCTGTTCCCAGCTGTGTGAGCAGAGCGCTCAGCAGTGCAGAGCTGTGGTGATGAGTAATTACATTAACATCAGCTTTAATGCCAGTAAGGGAGCAGCTTTAGAACTTCAAGCTTTTGAGCATGGTGTAACAAGTAACGTTAACATATATTTAATCACTTTGTATAAAGTACCTGTGCTCCGGAATATTCTTTGCAGGCCGCTTCCTAAGTTTCACACCGATTTCGGTTTTGAATGAAGTATCAAATACAATAAATTCAGCAAGTGACAGGCTTTCCACGCTAAGAACATGGAAAAAGAGTGACACCGCTGCATGCCAGACGTGTACACAATGGATTTGTCCTTGCAGCCACTGCTGACAGAGCAGCTTGTTCTGAGCTTTTGTGTTTCTAAGGGAGCAAGAAAGAGCCCTCATTCAGTTTGGCATCTCGCAAGGGCTGTACAGGTGAGGTACAGCACGCTGTCTTGAGCAGCATCTGAAAGAAGTCATTCAGCAGAAGAGCTGAGGTAAACGAATCACTCCTCACACAGCAGCTCTACCGCAGCCAGGGCTGGAAGAGGAAAATGAGGGTAACCGAATGTCGCTAAGAGGATACATTAAAAGTGCCGCAATGCCATTTGAATCCTGGATCAACAGACAGGGAAAGTCGCTTGCTTTATCTGTCTGTGTCTAACAAAGTTAAGAGCAAACAGAAATAAGTTAAAACACAGCAAAATTCAAGCAGTCCTTTTTTCTGCTTGGCACAGTGATTTTTCTAACCTCTGGATTACACATTTCTCAAGTCCCTTCTGTCAAGCTGCTCTTGCCAAGGGTTTCTTCCCAGCAGACACCGCCTATTGCAACTGTGTTATCAAAATGGTTTGCAGGGTGCACAAGAACCCACAAGGAGCTGGCCTCAAGGGGTAGATTCAGGTTAGATCTAAGGTAGAAGCCCTTCCCTGGGAGGGTGCTGAGATGCTGGCACAGGGTGCCCAGAGAAGCTGTGGCTGCCCCATCCCTGGCAGTGTTCAAGGCCAGGTTGGACACAGGGGCTTGGAGCAACCTGCTGTAGTGGAAGGTGCCCCTGCCCATGGCAGAAGGCTGGGAGTGGATGAGCTTTGAGGTCCCTTCCAACTCAAACCAGGCTGGGATTCCATGATTCCAACAAACAACCGTCAGTGACTTCCCCATCTTGAACCTTTCACTGGCAAAACCACAGTGTTTTAATTTCACCAACACAAGGCCACCTGTGCCCATCAGTCTGATGCTCCGAGGTTGTCCCCAGCCTTTAATCATGCTGGAGAAATGACCCCCCCACTGCTCTTGGCACAATTCTCCACGGCAAGATCACAACCCCTTTGCCCATGTCTCTGGTGCTGTCTGTTATCAGCACTTCAGGATGCTGATGGGATCTTTTCAAAACAGCTCTGTAAACATGCCACGCCTGAGAGCAGTCACTGACATGCTCTGGTTGTGAGCTAATCATTAGAAATACTTTCCACATTGTCCAGCCCCTCCGGTTTAGATTTCCTTTTTCCTGCTTTTCTCCCTCCTGTGGTACATTATTGGCCTATTATGGTTTCCTCCAGCTACGGGCAATAACATTCCAATTATACCATCGAATATACTACAGAAAGGGGAAGCGGAATAGGAATGTTATCTGCTTCAGCTCTGCTGCTGTTATCTGAATCACCTGGGACAAGTCCAGTTCCCTTGGCTACCCCATATGTACAGCAAGTATGCCACTGCTACAACCCACCTCAGGAAGGTGGCATTGAAATGGATGAAATTAAGCAGCAAAACACTTTAAGAACATTTAGACTATTCTTGGCCATATTTAAGTGCTCACCAAGTCACAGTGCATGTCAAATGAGAGCAGCAGGGATGTGTGACCAAGGGTTGAGGCTACACTTACACTGGAGGGCCATAGAAGAGTCACTGAGGAGTGAATCAGCTGTTTCTGAGAGCTGCATCTTTCTCTATAGGTTTCACTTTGGAATAGGTCTTTCCCTGGACACTCCAGAGGGACCAGAGAGCATCTTCCAGTTCAGTTTCATCCCAAAGACATGGACATCAAAGACTACTCTGAGGTGCAACTCAGTGGGTGAGGAACAGGCATATCAGGGATAGAAATGAGAACTTCCACACTGATGCACCCTGAGAGGCCACAGAGAGGCTAAGTGGAGAACAAGACAGATCCTGCCAACAGGAAGCAGGGGCACAGCTAAGGAATCGGGGCAGAGAGTGGTCAATATGGACTTCCACAGAAGAAAAGGAAGTCCTCTTCATAAGGACTTCAGAATGGATTTTACAGCTTTTAAACGTACATGAATCTTTGCTTTCTGCCACAGAAATCTACTACAACTGAGACCAGCAAATGCCTCTTCTGTCAAAGGGCCTGTTGGAGAAAACATGACCTAGGACACTCACCTCTCCCAACTCCTTTAGCACTTTAACTGTATGACACGAGGAAAAAGTATCTCTGAGGCACCAATGGGTGTAATTTTGACTTGGGGTATTTGAATAAAGCTGTTTACACATTATACAATATTTTTCACATAAATTGCTATTTTGCTGGTTCCTGAAAGGTAATCGAGACTTTAAGCCGTTTCTCTCATTTGTCCCTGATGCACTGTTCTTCTAAATTCAAGCTTTAGTGTATGGCATCATTCCTCCTGCTCTGGAATAGGGTTCAGCTTTGATCAGGATTAAGAAGCTGTGATAGCTCCGAGAGTCATAGTGATAACCATTGATTTCCTTCTATACCCTTTCCCTCACAGTATGTAAAAACCACAGCAGTAACTGGTCATAATGTGATAAGAAATAATGACCCAAGTCCATGCTATACAACTATCCATTAGAATTCTGCTTTCTCTACTGCTATTTTCCCTGTTTTTTTAACTCATATCAAATTGGCATCCTTGTCAAGGGCTTAGTTCACAAACTTAGGAGGGAAGGGACATCATCTTGTTATTTCTAGTAGTTCCCTGCATGACAACACAAAGAAAACCACATTAACTGGCCCTGAGTTGTTCTTACAGGACAAACGCCTGCACCACCAGAGCTGGTGCTCTGTCTCAATAGCTCAGCTGTAACAACTCAATTACTTCCTTCCCTTGGAAAAACTAATTAAAGAAATCCATCAGACTCCTATTCTGCTACTGTGAGGTGCTTTCAGGCAAAGCTGAATGAGTGAATAAGCAGACATGGAAAGAAGAGTGGATTAAACTGATTTCTGCCGTGTATAACAAACACATTTCCTGAAGCTCTTGGATTTCCAAAGGACAACCAACAGCCCACCCCCCTTCCCTGGGGTAAGACACAGATCTACATCTGCTTGATGCCACCATGAAAATGCTAAACAAAAAAAGGTATTTCAGAGAAAATTCAAAAGTACATCAATAATTGTACAGCGAATTGTGCTTCCTGAGAGGACGCAGACTGCAGCATGCCGTGATGCTGCTCTGTGAGGAAGTTTCTCCGAAAAAGAAAACCATGGGAGAACATTCAGACCAACACCTCCAGGAAAGCACAACCAGGGCCAGCTGGACATAAAGCCTACTATGCCTGAAATTACTCCTAGGATTAGAATTGCACATGGTTCCGAAACGCCAAGCACATCTGCCGAGGAACTGACCCCACAAAGGTAGCTTCATGCCTACATGACTGTGTAACAGGGACGTGGGACAGACCAGGGACAAGGGGCTCAGGAATTCAGACGTGCAGAGTTTTTATGGTTGATATTGCAGTGTTTGATACATTCCTTGCTGTGAGGAACTGAAAAGCCACTAGCAATGCCTACCATTGGATATAAAGGACATGTGGTACCAAAGTGGACAGAAGAATAGGAGAATCTTTGATAAAGGCATTTCTCCGGTAACCTCTTTATTTCACATGACATGCTCACATGCCAACAGCATCCTCATGTCTGTCTCACCACTCTACCTGAGCAAAGAAACCTCCAAGCTGCCAGCAATTTCCAACCCTGGGCCTATTTACTATGTACTTCTGTGCCGGTCTGACTAAACCCAGTGCTTTTAATGTCTGTGGTATTTTAAATCCTTTTGACTATAATACACAATCAATGGGTGATGAGAAAACAAGGGGATGTTGCCTGGGAGCTCACTTCTGCTGAACAGGAGAAATTCCTCTTGCATGTTGTGGAACTGGCTGCACTCACATATGTACATAGACGAAGCCCTGTACTGGCTTTATGGCCCAGACTACAAAAGTAACTCACCTCACTAGTCCAGAAAAAAGATCACACAACTTTCTGTGCAGGCTACATAGAGAGCTGAAGGTACTCAAAGGGTCTGACGCATGCTGGGACTGGTTCAAAGGTGGCAGAACTACACTTTTCCCTTGGGATGTGAAGAGCCATTGGACGGTCTCAGGTGCTCATGAAACTGTTGCCTGAAACAAGGAGGAGTTGAAGCAACTGCTCAAGGGGACACAACACCGACCATGGTGGGCACAGTTGGAGAACTGAGCCAGGCCAAAAAGGAGCCTCCATCCTACCGCAAGAAGGAAGAGGACTGAGAATAGGAACCCAACACAGCTTTCTCTGAATCAACTTTAGAATCATAGAATCAGCCAGGTTGGAAAAGACCTTTAAGATCATCACATCAAACTGTTCCCCAGCACTGCCAAGGCCACCACTAACCCATGGCACTGCGAGCCTCATCAACACGCAACCTCCCATCCCGAGGAACAGACCCTCCTCCAGGTAAAAGCAACCCTCATTTTCCTCATGCAAGCAAATGGAGATGCTCACTGACTTATTCCTGCCTAAAGCGGGCAGGCAAATGCCTTCTTTTAATTTTTATTTTTTCAATTTAAATTGCCTTAAATTCATTTACATTCCCATGGGAATGAGAAGTGGTATTTACCCTTCACTCAATGCACACTGCTTGCATAAAGCTCACCAAAAATACATAACGAGCAAATGCCCAACTAATACCAAGTGATTATGATTTTTAAGCATTGATTTGGCCCTATATGTTAATGTAAAATGGACACTGATGGGCACTGAATAAACTGAGGCTGTATAAATATACTGATAAACACATTCTGCCCAGAGCCTGTTTTAGAAAGGAAGTCATAAACCCTGCTCTGATAACGAATACTCCTCCCATTTTCATTTCACTATGAAATGCTTTGGTGTAGAGGAAGCAATTTGAGGTTTTCCTGCCTCATAAAGCCGCTGTTAAAAGGTATGACAGAGCTATTGACGTAGTGCAGACAGCAGGGAGCCTGCAGGGGGGGCAGCAGGAACCCTACAGCTCCGACCAGATACTGGTGGTGCAGGACAGGATGAGAAGAAAAAAGCCCTGTGTGTGTTTGGTCATGAGACTCACACTGTGAAAAAGGAGGACAAAAGTCAAACCACATCAGTACCTAGCCCTAGGGAGTTTAACATTATTGTCACCAGCTTCTGTTATCGGAGAGAAATTCAAACCATAACAACATACTGCAAAACAATGGACAAAATCTGAAAGTTCTACGGTGAATAGTTCATTTTTTAAAACGATTAAAGAAAACTGGAGGGGTTTTTAACAGCCATTCTTTGAGAAGAGAGAGTGAAAAACCTGAAACAAAACACACATACAGAACCCAAGGCAATAAAAATGCATGTAAATGCACAAGAACCTGGCACAGGCAATCCTCCTCATGGAAATATTCAGAAACTGAACTCTTCTGCCAAATAAAAAGAAGCTCTTCAGAACAGGAGAGCCTGCAACAGGGTCTTGTAATTTGACTTTAATAACAGCTGGAAAGCAGTGATTTTATTTCAATGTGCTCTATTTGAGCACAGCTCTTTATGGAGCAGTTGCTAATCAAAACACTACTCATTTTTACAGCAGCCACTTGCACATTTGAAGAGATCGGCAAGATTGCTCCCTGAGCCACAGGTTTCCCTGCGATGCTGCCCATCACTCACGTTAGCACCTTGAGCAAACCACATTCCCCGTCTCACCTTCCATGTTTTTCACACCACTGTTCAGTTTTCACTCGCTGTTTGCACACCCAAAGTAGCAGGGCCAGAGATGCTGCCAGCTCTGAAAACTACACATAATTAACAAGAACCATTTCAACCAGCCAGGCTCAGGACTAAACCCCTGTTTCGCCAGCAGAGCAGTACCACTGCACCGGTACCACCATCAACCTGCATTATCTGCTTGTTTCAGGATGTATTTGCAAAGAAACACCACGGGGTCGTTGCTCTTTCTCTCTTTTCTCAGTGGCAGCCTAAACTGAAATTAACCCATCCTCAAGATGCTACCGTTCAACATGGCTTCTTGTAGGCAATTTTGATAACCCTCGGTTTTAAATTGCAGTATTTCATTTAAAAGACTGTAACACCCCTCAATGCTCAGGCTCTCTGCAGTTGCCAATGCAGAGGTGGCTGCAGCACACACAGAATTTCTCCCAGGGTCAGCCTACATGCTGATCTCTGAGAAATTATTTGGATGGGAAAGAATTTCCCTTCATTTGGGATCTGCCGACACTTGAAGCATCTCTAGCACCAACTCTGGCAAGTTGCAGCTGCAGCAGATGAGATGGAACAAGCTGTTTGGATGGCAAAATTGTACTCATTTCTGTTAGCCTCTTTATCAAACATCTACTTATTTAACTACTTCTGTACATACCCAGTGCACTCTGGTTTTCTTTATCTAGATTGATACATACACTTTATTATCTATTTTTGTATATTTGTGTGAAGGAACACCCACCTTTCCTCTTTCAGGCTCTAAGCACGTACAGAGCAAGACTATCCAGTGTGGCACTGGAGAATCTGAGACATAAGTATTAGAGGTTATGCCCCAAATGAGTCTATAGCAACAGATGGAACATTTTAAACCCGGATTGGTCTGGTCACTGACCATTGCTAGAAGCTTCCTTTAGCCCCGTCACTAAAGAATGCCAAGAGGAAAAGCATACAGAATGCATTTGTCTTTTAGAGACTTTGGATCCACAATGAGTTTCTTTTTTGTTTAGTGTGGAAGAGAGGCAGTAGGCGAGGGGAAACAACCAATAAAACAAGAAAACACCACACAGGATATTTCTAATGCAGCCGGAACAGGGACAATTTGCAGCCAGCTTCAATAGTGAATGCCCATCATTAAAAATGGCATTGAGATTTGTTAGATTTCTTTCCTTTCCTTATAAGCCTGTTCAGGTTATCTTGTCAAGACTGCTGGAAAAATAACTGACAGCAACAACAAGAGAGTCTCCTCCTTGATTCAGATACTCAGCTGTACGAGTCCTATTACATATGCAACCAGAGTGTAAACCAATCATTTTTCCTTCTTCCCCAAATGGCATTCAGCTGTCTCCGATATTACTGTATAATTTAGCAACTCTGAAAGATAAGCAGCCAATTAGGACTGTATCCACACGTTTGTTCCCCCCGCTGGTGCGAGACGGACAGAATCTGAGCTTTTCGCTTTACAACACCAGGCTCGATCAATTACAAATCGCTGCTACTCCTGTCAATCTTCACGAGCCTGTGGGTGAATAATAAAGGCAGAGGAAATCATTGGTAGCTGTCATAGATCCCAAGCTAAAGCTGATCCTGCCGTTATACTCTTCATCTCAACAAGAAAAGCCATAAAACACACTGAAAGCAAACACCCTCAAGATTCAGTGAACACATCCTGCACCTCCAGGTGATGTTCTATTTTCACCTCTAACTAGAAGCCAGGTAAAGGCAGAGGAACAATCAGCTGCCACTTAACAACTGTAGCAGCTCACAATGGAACAGCAATTCTATCAAATACATGAGGACAAATGGAAAATGGACTTGGTGGATTTGGTAAGTGCTGTTGTGGTACGTGTGTTCACATTTATCAGCCTTTCTGGTAGCAAAGAGACTGTTCTTGGACTGAGAAACTCCACTGGGAATTCAGAGTAAGCCAAAAGAGATGCTAAAGAGCCCATTCCACAGCTGTGGTACCACATATACACATCCTAGTTCATTCCACTTTGCCTACGTAAATATAGGAGAAATACAGGTGAAGAATAGAAAAGGTGTACTACTGTGTTGAATGTTTCTCAAAGAACATCGAAGCTTTTTGCACCTCCAGGTTCCTTCTCCACCTCCGCCTCGTATTCCTTACAGATGATTCCTCTTCCCAATATGACATATAATTTCTTTAAACACAAGTAGCTCTTCACCATTAATTTCAGTAATGAAAACCAAAATTAAGGAGGTGACACAGCCCAAGCATTTCAAAGCGTAACTGCGCAAGCAGTGATTGCTGGAACCCAGCAGCCTTCCACCGAATCATGGCACACATGATGGGATCCAAGCACCCTCACGAGCTTTCACTTTTTGCCAAGTCAACTGTAAATGCAGCCATAAAACAAGAAATGAAACTGATAGGCACACTCAGAGCACCCTATAAGTTTTGTTCTGCTTCCTGCGACCCACCATGCACCAGCAAACATTCATCTATTAGGCATTTAATCTACATCAGAGCCATTTCTTTAAAGCACGTGTTGACTTGAAACAAGAACAGTCGATTGAACACACAGCCCGAGAGCTGCTGGGCTCCCAGTTTCAGGAAGTTTGAGATCTACTGTGGTTTAGCTTAATCAGTTCGACTTCTCAACAGGACTATATATAAGCAGGGACCGTAAAGAGCCCTAAATAAATTACTAAATAAATAGCCATTTATTTAGTAATAATAATAGCCTGAGGGACTAAATACAGGTCCTTTTTTAAACAGGGACTGAGTCAAGAAATGACTGTAATTGAATTAAACCTGCTTTCTGGCAATTCGCACAGCCACGCAGCCATGAGAAACACAACTGGTGACTTTCACTGAGGAATAATAGCTAAGCAATGTAAATGAAAATGAAACCCACCCAAACCCCGTCTTTCAGCACTGAACATACTGCTCTGTTTACAGAAAATTAGCAATGAAGTGTACACAGCCAGTAACAAAATATTCCCAGAGTTTGGCTTTGGTTTTACAAAACACTTTGAAGTCAGTTTGTGATTTCAGATGCTGTTTATGTTCCTAAGCCACAACTTTCAAAATGAGACTTCCAAGCTGTTCATCCCTCATTCACATGAAGCCCTTTTGCTATCATGAGTCAGGGATGGAGGCAGCAAGTTTGGAAAAGATTACACCTACATCTAACACAAGCACTGCCAGTGTTTTACAAACTTCCTCACGCCAACAGCACGAGGTCCCCCGCTAGCCTTGTCTCTAAAGGTATTTGTTGTCATGGATTTCACATCCTCCTGCTTTTGGATCTTCTCCCCACACGAACAGATGGGATCTGTCACATCTCACCAGGTTTTGAATCCCAGTGGGGTCTGGTACCCTTTGCTAGGGCAGCGACAGCTTCTCTGGGCACCCTGTGCCAGCACCTCAGCACCCTCACAGGGAAGACCTTCTGCCGAAGAGCTCATCTCAGTCTCCCCTCTGGCAGGTTAAAGCCATTCCCCTGTTCTGTCCCTACAGGCCCTTCTCCAAAGCCCCTCTCCAGGTTCCCTGGAGCCCCTTTAGGCACTGGAGCTGCTCTAAGGTCTCCCCTTAAGGAGCCTTCTCTACTCCAGGCTGAACAGCACCAGCTCTCTCCAGTCCTTGAAGCATCTTTCTGAGCAAAGAACTAGAACAGTGTTCAGGATGAATACCCACCAGGGGAGCAATACCCACCACAGCCCTTAACTTTTACTCAACGAACTTCTGTTCATCTTGCTCTGATGTTTCATCCACAACCCGCTACGTATTTTTCCAGTACTTCTACTGTCCCCAAGAGCTCTATAGAATTCCATGGACTGAGAAAGTATTACCTCAACACTGAACATTCTTGATTCACAGTACATAAGTGCATAAAAATACCTTAAATAAATACCTCTGTAAGATGTGAGAGAGTCTGAGAAGTTACATTTGATATCGGTGAAATCACACAAAATGGGTCCCAAAGTAACATGGGAGTTGTCAGCCTCTAGGGCTCAACCACTGAGGGTACAACTTAAATCTATGTAATGTTTTATATATGGAAAAGTATCCAAAAGTGCCACTGAGTTTTTCAAAGTGGAGCACAAGCCTCTTAGTGCCGATGTTTGGACTTCCTTCAGCAGAAGCCAACATTTGGCAAACAGAACTTCTATGTGTCTCCTATGGCAGAGGAGCAGAACTGAGACGGAAAACAGTATTTCATCTCTCTTGAGTTAAGTAAGGCTTTTGATATTGCCTTGTGTGACGTTTTCAACAGCAAGCAAATATCTTCCAGAGAAGATTACTACAGAAGGCACTGGAAGGATCAGATGTGGAAAAGAGTTCTCAGTGCTCTGCTGAAGCCCCGACCTGACCCAATCCAGACTCTTGTCCACCCGATTTCACTGCTGAGACTTGAGACAGCTCATGGCCAAGCTCTGGCAGAGGAGGACCAGCATCAAATGAAGTAACTCATGCAGTAGTGATTCTGGATGGGATTAAATTACACAAAGAAAGCACCAATTTAGGTCAATAAATGACTTTTTTAAAATCACTCAGAATTCGGATTCACATAATGCAATTCAGGGAGGAATTATCACCCAGTGCAACTGAAGTGGTGTCATACTGTAATCACTTTTGGTCTGGAATGTCAAACTGCCACCAGTAGCAAACATTTGTTTCTCCTACAGAGATCAGCAGGGAAATACGTACCACAAAACTATTATAATTTGACTGTTACATTAAGGCTACACACAGAGATAAACAGGGTCCAGCCATCCCTCTCAGACCACTCTTCCTGAATCATGGAATACTGCTACTTAGGAGGGATCTCAGGAGTTTACCTACGCAACCCCTCAGCCGAGCAGAGTCAACTTTGACCAGGTTGCTCAGGCCCTTGTTTAGGTGTGACTTAAGGATGTCCAAGATCACTACAGAACCTCCTGCTGTGGTGCACTACTGGTGTACTACTGGGTATCACCAGTGCGTTCCAGTCGTTCACTTGAAGATCTCACTCCGACACAACTCACAGATGACAAACACTTCACTTCCGCAGTGTAAAAGAGCTAAAATCCTGCAGTATATTACCACACTCACTTTGAATTTGGAAGGTGATACAGCACATCTCAGTAGCAGTCTGAAACTGTTCTCTAAATAACGTGGCATATTTATTTACACTGATTTGTCTTTATACAGCATTCAAGAATCACTCCTTTTTTTTGGTGCCTGCATACTTGTCAAATGCCTATCACATGGGGGTGACAGGGAACCATCTGCCTCCCTCCCCAAAGGCACCTCCTCTTACTTACTACCACCTGTTCTTTTTCCAGTCCCCAAATGGCATCTGAGCCACACCAGATCCTCTGGAAAAGGCCAGGTTACAGGTCCTGGATTTGCTCTTCGGGCTCCTCACTGCCATTTAACCTTTCCAAGGAAAACCCATTCCTGAGGTTTTGACAGATCACATAAAGTAATGCTGGAAAAAATGGACTTCTTGTAGTTCAGTGAGGACATCAGTAAATCCGATCCATAACTGAGATAGTTGGGGCTGACCAATCAACTGGACATAAAAATGGCTGGGTTTGTGTAAAAAAGGAGGGGAGAGATTGGGGGTTGCTGAGAACATCACTCCCAAGGCACAACTGAGGTTCTTCCTTCTCACTGGGATATGCAGGAGTCCTCCGTGGTGGCATCTGCAGGACATAAGATCAAACCACCTATCTCAACACGAGTCAAAGAGAGGAGCATGGCAATGCCAAATGCTGGCAAAGAGCAAGTGCAGAGGAATGTGATAATTGAGGTAATTCGCTTTCTTTAGGCAGCTCTTAAATTCTCCCTAAAAGGCAACAGAGCCACAACTCCAGTGAAATTCCCAAAAGGGGACGGCAGGTATCTGAGAAACAGGGACACAATTCCAAATCTCAAAGCACCTGGAATGCAGGTGGGATGCTTTTCAACTCCATGGCAGAATGCTACACCTGAAGTACAGGGGATACTGGTAGAAGAGTTATTTAACTCAGATCATCTACCCAACTCCTATTCCCTCTCTTCCCACTTTCAACCTTCTCACTGATGGAAGAGTTGCCCTGAAAGTCTCTTCTCTTGATGCCACAATCCTTTTGTATGCTCCAGAAAAAGCAGAAGTTGTGGGCTCTGTACAGCCAAACCATTTCCAAGTACAATCTTTGCTATGACCAGAGAGTTACAGAGCTGGAAAACAAAAAGCCTCTCCAATAAGCCTTTGACTTGCCCTTTTTTAGCTAATTAAATTTTAATATTTTCCACAAATAACTCTGCATGTAGAGCAAGCTTCTCTGAATTCACCCCAAAGACAAAAAAGACCAAGCCAAAAGAAACCTGGAGCAGATAATGACAATGTTCACTTTACGCCTGTTGTGTTTAACAATTATGCTGCACTCTATGACTGCAGAAAATCCAGACATGGTATTTTGCTTTCCCCAAGGCCCCCAGGGAAACCCTCGATGAAGCCACGGATGGAACAGCACCGGTCCAGGGAGCAAAGCACAGCACACTGGAAAATTTCCATGGGAAAGGCTTTGACTGAAACAAGCTCACATACAGAAGAGCCAACTGAGCTCTGATACAATACGCAGGGTGCAAACAGCTTAGCTGGGTTATTTCCATTTAAACTTTCTCATTGTATCTCCCTCAAAGTCTGAGTAACTCTAATTTTTCCAGCTACTCAAACTCACCTTTAACGGCAGCAACTACCTCCTTCCTTGCTGTCTGCTACACCATGCTCAATGCTGTGCCCATGCAATAGACTTTGCCCAACCCTGGTCCATAAAGAAATTCCATAAGGCCTCTACTTTCTAATTTAAATTTAATTGAAGACCAATTTGATAAGCAAAATGGCTCATGGGAAATAGTTTGCAAATAGCTAGTCTGGAAATTGCCAATTCCATTTCATAAGGAGAAAATGGAACAGCAAGGGAAGGGGCAGGCTGCTAATTGGGAAGAACTTCCATGAACACTTCACATTTTCTCACTGAAACGACTTTTTTAGTTGGCAAAGAGAATAATTCCCATCATCAGGTATGAAATTTCAAATAAAACACTTTCTGAATGAACAACTGAAGTGTTCAGAATAGGTTTTTCCCAAATTAGTGGATTTTCATACCAAGGTAGCTGTCTGAACTGCTGGGTATGATCCCTTCACCCTTCTTCCCTGAACACCGTTTCCTTCTTTGCCATTCACGTACTGGGAGAAGGTATTAAAACATCCAACAGCTGTATTTTTTGACTGTGTATACCAGTTTTCACAACTAAGACACAGCACGTTCATTCATACTCACACTACTTGTTACGCCACTACTCAGCACCCAACCAAATAAAGTGCACTTTTGGTGATGTACCATGCGTTCATCTCCACCATTGGAGAACAACAACTAAACTGCACCAGTGCTATACAGGGAGGGTACTGTTAAAACACTGCAGGCCATGTAACAACGATAGGACGCCGGGGTGTATCTTCACACCCGAAATGAGACTCCATCAACACTGCATCCACAATCCGTTGGCAGCGTGCAAAAGAAAAAGGACAGCATTATAAGGCAAAGTCCTCTAATGGAACAGGACAGGTTGCCAGAGTAGAACAGGAAGGAGAAAGCACTGCGCAAGCAACATGGGAGGGAAAGGACAAAAAGTGAGACTACAGGAACTGAAACAATAAGAGCAATAGTAACTTATAACCCACTACTGGGAGCAGGGTGAAAGTACAGACTCGGGCAGGGCTTCAAAACTGGAGTACATTAATTATTCAGTATTTTTCAAACATGGAAAATATGGAATAGTGCTTCCGTTTGGAAGATTTGGGAACTACTGAGGTGATTCATGCAGAGAGCAGAAAGAAAATTACTTTTACTGAGTGTTCTGGCAACCTGATGACAGTAGGCTGCTGCTAGATCCAGATGCCTACTACCACTCCAAGGTTGAAACCCCACAGCAATCGAGAATTAAAGCTACTGAACCCAGTAGAGGGCATCTTTCTTTTCCTCAAATCCTTTTGGGAAGTACATGCATCTGTCTCTTCAGCCAGCAAGGAAACATACCCATATCCTGTCAAGAATTAAGAAGAAGCTGCAAGTGCACAACTACTCTACAAAAGATTCAGAAAAGAAAATCTCATTGTCTGTGGGATGCTCTGCACAGTGAACGCCAAAACCAGGTCCAGCAGATTCACATCTGTTAACACTGCAAGCATGAAGTTACATCATGCCTCTGACCATCCATGAGAGTTTTCACCCAAATAAAAGATTACAATTTGGAAGCAATACCCTCTAAAGACAGGCAAGACAACTCCTCCCTCCTCCCCAAGTACAAACGACTAGTGCCTGACTTGTCTCTCCCCTTACCCCTCTTACTATTGGTTTTCTTCTTCCTGCTCTTAGAAGTTATTTTAAAGAGCTGTGTGACCTGAAAGAACAAAACAAGCTGATGCCTTAGCAACAATATTTGTACTATGTTTTCTGGGAAGACAGTGGGTCTTTAATCATAACAGCAATTATTCTCTTTGAAGATCCAAAACACAAAATGCAGAGCACTGCAAGGTAAGCATTGCTAGCAATTCTTTTAAATCTCAGCATGCAACAATACTTCAGATACAAATACAAGCTCAATCCTATGGAATTCCCCAATTTCTCCTAAGTAACGAACGTTAGGTGCACAGAAGATGACACTGAATCACTCATGTGATTTATAAAACCCAATGTCCTTCAGTAGGTGAGTTCCAGATACAACACATCACATGGAAAAGGCCCCTTGAAATTGTTCCTCCCCACCTTTTGGCATTCTACTGTCCTGATTTATCTTACCAAGGTCAAGTATTATCAGCTGGGCTCCAGCCTGTGCATTTCCAACATCATTTTCTGCAATGCACTGATAGAATCCTTCATCTGATTTCACCAGACCCAAAACTTGCAGATTATGTTCTTTCTGAAGGGGAAAGGAAAAACACAATGCTTAAAAATGGGTTGCAACTGCAAAAGCACTGCTGTTATTACGGCACATTCCTATAACAGGAGCAACTTCCAAACCAGTAACATGGAAAAGTGTGTTTGGAGTTGCAGTCAGATTTCACCTCTCATGCATTGAACCTTCAAATTACAGGGTATCAAGAAGCAGCAGCAGCTCTCATTAATGGCTGTAATTTTGTAGCATCACGTATCACTGGCAACTCACACCATTTCCACAGGCATTTTTATGGCATTTCAAGCACTAGATGTAAGCACGCTAAGTGAGATCACTGTTACGATCCTACAACCTCTGGTAGACAACCAATTACCCAACCATTAAGTTCTCAACTACACCTCAGTAATGGCACTGACTACATCTAAAACTTCCCTCTAGAAACAGCAGAACTCACGAGCCACAGCTCAGTTATATTTATATTTAAACTCTGGCAACCATCCCTGGTTACAGATGACTGCCGAGAACAGTCAATGTTCTCTGGGAGCTTGTACTTCAACTGCTTCAGCCAACAAAGTGTGTTTTGTCACTGTGTGTGTGTCTGTCTCATGGAAAGCCTAAGCCATAAAGAAATCAACTTGTACAATATAAGCAACACGTTGTACTGTTTCAGGGAAGTGACTGAATTATGGAACATTAAAGGTTTCAAGAAGCCATTTCTCCTCCAGGCCCCAAACTTGAGTAACACAGAACCAGGAAGCCTATCCTATAAAAGAACCAAGCTTCCTTATGTGTGTGCTAGAAGACTAACAGGTCAACAGCTTAAAACAAGCAAAATGGACAATATACTTACAATGATTTTGAAATAGTCACTCGGGATAACCATGTCTCCGTTCTTGACCCATTTCACAGTTGGAGTAGGTTTTCCAGTCACCTCACACTCAAAGACAATGTCCATAGATTCATGGGCATAAATATTTGCCGGTCGCTTCAGAAACTCAGGAGGAACTTCAAATAAAATGGAAGAAAGACAAAAGATGGTGTTAGCATCCACAGAAACCCTGGCTGTGCTCGTATGCAAACACAGAGTAAGACACAACACAGTACAGGCAGTAGCAATGTGGACAGGCAGTTTCAGATCGGGGTTTGACAGAATATGACACAAGCTCTATCATTGCCTTATTTCAAAACTAGATCTGGGCCATCAGGCCACCATGACAATGGCTGTTTATAACTTGTTCCAATAAGCTACACTTGGGCACACAGTAAAATCCAACTGGAACTCCCCAAAACACACACCACTATAGTGTAATCAGGCTACATTATGTATAACATCATTTTATTTACACTTGATCTGAACAATTTATTTATTCAGATAAAAATCCTTCAGTTCACACATAAGTTTATTCAGGGAGCTCTTTGTACTCAACTCTTTAGTCATTAGGTAAGCAAAAGCTGAAACTATATTAAAATGGACATAAAACTAAGATGAAACTTCCAAGGGTACCATGGCCTTGTGCTTCTGTGAAGAAATTCAGCTTAGCAAATAGACAGTGCTGCACTGATACAAAGATTTTATTCTCTGGTTTGTGTAAGCTCAAGAAACACTGTGTGCAGATACTTGTGTATCACATCCCAATTTTTCATTTGCATCACATTCCAGTGCCTAAAGAGGCTACAGAAAACCTGGAGAGGGGCTTTGGACAAGGGATGTAGGGACAGACCAACGGGAATGGCTTTAACCTGCCAGAGGGGAGACTGAGATGAGCTCATAGGCAGAAGCTCTTCCCTGTGAGGCTGCTGAGGCGCTGGCACAGGGTGCCCAGAGAAGCTGTGGCTGCCCCATCCCTGGCAGTGTTCAAGGCCAGGCTGGACACAGGGGCTTGGAGAAAGCTGCTCTAGTGGAAGGTGTCCCTGCCCATGGCAGTGGTTGGAACTGGAGGAGCTTTAAGGTCCCTTCCAACTCAAAGCAGTCTGTGATTCTGTACTGATAATGTAGCAGCTCTATATGACCAAAGATGTGTATTTCATAACAGCAAACCAAACAAGCTCTTCATCCAAGACATGTATAAGAAGCGGTATCTCTCGTCTCTGCTTTTAAAATGTCCTGATGCACTCTGAGCAACACTAAAGATATGTAAAATCCATAAGAACTCAGAGGCACTGAACTTTCTGGTACTACAGCAAAGCTGTTGGCTGGTACTAGGACTCAACACTGCTTTAGCTTGGCAGTCGAAAGAAGAGCTGTTTAAAGCCACAAACAATTTGAATATCGTCTATTATGAAGAACATTCAACCTATTTATTGTTCTTTTGCTACATCACTGATATAAGGGCAATTTGCTTACGATCTTGGCAGGTTTGATTGTTCAAGTTCCAGGAAGTCAAAGCAGCCTTTCGCCCTTTAATATTTATCAAAGCAAGTCAATGTGGAAGGGCCACAGAGTTTAGACAAACATTTTACATGCTTCACCTGTCAATGGGAGTTATTCCATGCTAGGGAATAAGGAATACTAGGTCATGGTTTCCTTCTTCCTGTGAAATGATTGTAAAGGTTTGTAAGTGGATTTAATATGTTTAAAAGAAGCAGCTCTTCAACACCCCCCCCCCAAGTTTTGCCTTATAAACTGGAGAACATTAACATATGGCAATATTTATTTATAGAGTAAGATGACGCTTCGCTCTCAGATAAGCATGTAAACCTATACCAGAAACTGCCTCAGAATGTATATGTATCTTCACAGCTCAAACTCTCACATACTGGAGCAAAAATCTGGATATGGCTGCACCCAATTGGCTGTGACTCCAGACATCCATTTCACATCAACTCTCTCTGACTTCAACACACACAACAGAAACTCCACCTTAAAACGATTTAGATATTTATGTACTATCTGTATCAGATCGCTGTTACAATGGCATGTGAAAACCATCCTCTGCATTTGTTTGTGACCAAATTACTTATTCTTTATGAAAACAGCGCCTTTAATTTGAAGTCTTCCTTCCTCCCTCACATTCCTCCGCAGCATTTGTCTTCACTGTGAGCTGCACTTCCCACACTCCAGCCTTGGTCTGGCAGGCTCAGCAAGTCAGGGGTGCTTGGTCCTGGTGTGACAAGCCCCCCCCCCCAGCCTCCTCGCAGATCCTCTGTATTTGCTCCACTTTGAATTCCCCTTCGTAGGCTGCAGAGTTCCAATTACTTGTGTGTCATTTCAGAGGCGTCTTACCAGGGACTTGAAAAATGCCATAAATACAGCGTTATCACTACAGCAAGTATCTTGCCACATTCATTCTGCTGCATTTGCCCTTTCCTAGATGCATCACACTGAGATCAGCCTGTGATAGATCATTGCTCTCTCACTGTTGGCTGTTTATAGCTAATGAGTAATTTTGTTCCAGTCTGCTTGATCAATAGCTTATGTTCTCATTCCCTTTCAGTCTCTTTCTCCATATGCATACACACACATATCAATTCTTGAAATGCTTACATAGTTGATAAAAGGGAATGTAAAAACTGGACACATGAAAAGTTCAGATTTTCCATGTGTGTACAACAGCTCCTGTTTTCCTAACATTAGGCACAGGATAACATGTAATTCCTTAGCCACGTATTAAACTTGCCCCAGGAAGCCTGACAAATGCAAGGCAATGACATCCCCTGTCACAAGCACAAAACTTGGGTTAAAAACCCCAAACATCTGACCACCTCAGGATACATGGGAAGTGCTGTCCTCAGCAGCTACACTGTAAAACCCAAGGACAAGAAATGGGATATACATGAGAAGTTTAATGAGCAGCTCTTGATACATAAAATACCTGCTCTGGGTTCTAAGCAGCATTTGCCAAAGTTGGTCACTTCATCAAAAGAAGCATTAGGATACAATTTACCCTTAACTAAACCACATTTCAATCCAGCTTTCCATTTACTTCTTGTATTTGATGGTTACCTCTGAGGAAAGGGACCTGGGGGTCCTGGTAGACACAAGCTCCATAGGAGTGAATGGTGTGTAGCTGCGACAAAGAAAGCCAATAGGATGCTGGGGAACATCAAGGGCATCACCAGCAGATATAAAAGTGTCACCTGCTTTACTTAGCACTTGTTAGGCCACACCTGGAATACTGGGTTCAGTTTTGGTCCCCACTACACAAAAAGGATGTGAACGCGCTGGAGAGGGTCCAGAAGGGCCACAAAGATGATCTAAGAACTGGGCAGCCATGTGAGGAAAGGCTGAGAGAGCTGGGACTGCTCAGCCTGGAGAAAAGGTGGCTGAGGAAGACCTTATCCCCAAGTTCCAGTATTTAAAGAAGATTGAGAATCCCTTTTTCACAAGGAGTAGCATGGAAAAGATGAAGGGTGATGGGCACAAGTTACACCCAGGAATGTCCCAACTGGACAAGAGGAAAATGTTTCACAATGAGATCAGCCATTGGAATAATCTCCCTATGGAAGTGGTGGACTCCCCAACACTGGGCACTTTAAAGATTCAGCTGGACGTGGTGTTGAGGTATCTAGTCTAGGTCACGCTTTGCGTGGAAAGGCTGGACCAGATCCTTCCAACCTGGCACTCCATAATTCTCTTTCAAAAGCATATTTAGACACCCTGTTATTTCAGAACTGATGAGCATAAACAGCATAGAGGAGGCACCCTCTACCTTCTACCCAGCAGAAGAACAAAGTGGTAATTTGGGAATGGCCATTGCTAATCTGAGAGGTTGAGAGATGAGTAGAGGGTGAGGAGGAGGGAGGAGCACCATAAGGGAACTGATGGACCATCCCATCTGAAACAAAATTAGTACAAAGTAAAGCGCTGGGCTCACTTCTGGTTTCTTCACTGATGTTTAACTTGCAATGAAGACATTCAGAAAGTACTCAGGTTTCTTTGCCAACTGATAGAGCTTTAACTCGGGGCATCATTCACAAGCTGGCATTAATACTGAATCCTAAGAGGTAGTATTTTTGGCCACAAAAAACAAGAGTTGAGCTAGATACCCTGTTACCTGCTCTCAAATAGTTCTGATTTAGGAGATTAAGATTTAGAAACATATTATCTTTTCAAAGCGACTTTCATTTTCTGGCTTATGGAGCAAATGCCAAGCTGCTTACAAGGGATAATAATATGAGAAGAGCTCACATTATTATCAACTACTTTCCAGTTAATGAATTAAAAAAAGCTTTCAAAATACACTTTCATAGTTTAACTCTGTCAGTGTTCAGCATTCACACAGATTAACACAATGCAAGTACAGACGTTTGTGGTAGAGAAGTTACATTGATAACCAGAGAGCAAATGAGCCAATTACCATATCAAATAAGATTCGTAATGGAATATTATGTGTTCTGTTACCAAACAGACAATTAAACTGCAAAGAAGACTTGGCAGCTCTGCCCACTCTTCTATCCCTCTTGATGTTAGCACGAAAATAACAACTTCTTTAATTGCAAGGTGCTTGCACAGCATTTCACATGCGCTATAGGACCCTTTGAGGGTCCCTATCCAAGAGCATCTTCCACCCTTTTGTAGACTTAAAAGACAAAATATTTTGATCATAACAGCGATGAAGGAAACAAAAAACCCCAATCTGTGCCAGCAGTTGATTCCAGCTTCTAAGCTAAATCCAAGGGAAGGTGAAATACTTGGAAAGCAACATGCTTTTTTGAGCCAACAGCTGTAAAATGATGGGAAGAGCTGAGGAGCTACATATATGCAAGAGGAATTGCACCCTGGTTGAAGTGGAAATGGGGGTGGATGCCGGGCACAGATCCCATTCCAAGTACAGGTGACCAGAAGGGAATGGAAACAAGTTGCCCCAGCTCTCTGCTCCTCTGTCTCTTCAGGTCTAAGAGTGGTGAAAGGCAACATGCTGCCGCACAGGGCTGAAGCTCTGATCTTCATCCTTGTGTGCCAGCACAATCCAACACAGATTCACACAGAAAACACTGGCTCAGGATCCACATTGTCTGTGCCTTGCTTTTTAAACGCTCAAGGTTTAGAAACCTCTCAGTAGCTATGTGGAGAGTATGAAAGCAGCATCATTTAGTCTGGACTTGACAGAACAACCAGCTCTTCAAATGTCTTTTCAGTGGTCACTGGCCTTTGCCTGTTCTCTCTCATTAAGAGGGAAATTCTGTGGCCTTCGGGGACATAGCTGAAAGAATCTATTTTCAATTCAGCCATCTGTACCGCTTCAAATGAGAGGGAAATTAATTACATTCAGCCCTCCTCTCCAGCTCTTGAAGAGGAGCTTTCCTTTCAGTCTCACAGCCACTGATGTAAGAACAAAGGTCTCTGGTTTCCATTGCCCTTTCAAACCTGAAGCATCAAGCCAAGCCTTAACTACACAAGGAAAGGAAAAATCAAGTTCTGCGCAATTAACTCCCCAGAACTTTCAACTTTCTTAGTTTCAAGCACAATGAACCTTCTGCAGCAACAACCCCATCAAAACGCTGCTGTTCCAGATAAGGTCTTGCATTTGCGCATGTTAACCTTTCCCAGAAGTCAAATCCCCTCCATGTAACTCCCTATAAGGAGGAAGAAAACCCCAGTGGTGGCAAAGCAGCAATTCCTGCCAGTCAGCCTTGAGCAACAAAGGAAACCCTGCAGAGGCAGAGAGGGGACCTCAAGCAGGCACGGCATTCAGACCATCACCACAACAACATCTGAGAGTTTGGAATCTCTGTTTTAAGAGTATCCAAAAGACAACAACGTGTATCCATGCCTAGTGCTCCTCAAAGGACAGGCAAATGCACTTCCGTCTCACTTCCTAATGCAATTAAACCACTCTCTGGGTTGCAGAAGAAGAGTCTCATTTTGACAGAACAAACACAGATTGAAAATGTACTTGAAAAAGACTTATTCCCCTTTTAAAAAGCCTTAATACACTGGTAGCCCAAGCATGACATCAGAGAAAACCATCAGACAAAACTCTACTGGATTCAGGTACCACCACCTCTGTTACGTGGCTCTGCTGTCTCCCCACACCCTCCATCACCTTCCGTGCTGATGAATTACTTGCTTTGCTGTCATCCATTCACCAAACTGCAGATCCAACTCCACTGTCCTTTAGGAGCTACATAAGCATCCTTTATGTACAGCATGCTGGCTCTAGCACAGGTGAAACAGCCACTTCATTGACCTTCCCTAACTGCGAGTCAAAACTCATTAGAACCACTAGCCAAAGGAGCTTTTCACTAGCCTGAACAGGGCGCTGGGAAGTCTGGAGTGATGAAAAGCACCATCTCTAAGTGAGGAGAGCTTCTCCTCTTGTTGCTGTCCCACCAACAAGCAACTTGAAGCCAAACCCAAGATCTCACACAGCACTGCAGTATCACAAACTGACAAAACAACTCACACTAGGATTATGTTTCCTGATTAAGCTGGATGCATATCTTCGGTTACGTGCTGTTTTGTATAGCATGAACGAAGAATATGCATTAACACCACCACAGGACCATTCCCCTTGTACACTGAAGCAGCGTTATACAGCCCAAACCAGGCAAAGGACTGAAACACAACTGGTTTTCCCAACAGGAAGCGTCAAGGACAAGACCAAAGTAGCCATTTCAGCTTCCTCAGCCACCTATAAACACCTCAATCCCCCCCAGATTAGGTGCATTTTCCAAAGTCACACAATTAAACCGCAGTTCTTATTACCAACATCTCTTCACCTCCCCTCTTCCTCCTACACTTTTGTCCAGGACAAATATTCCTTCAGGAACTGATGGTTACCATTCCAATACAAAAGCATTTGCTAATGCCAAAAGCTTTCACATACTCCAAACAGCAGACATAAAAACTAAGTAGATCAGACAGATTTACAGAGTACATCTCTGGTTAATCTCACCTTCAGCATTCTTAGTCATATGACTCCTACTTTATAACTTAGTCTGTCTGGTAGATAGGCTGGAGGGAAGGGATGCCATCCAGAGGGACCTTGACACGCTTGTGAGGTGGGCTGATGCCAACCTGGTGAAGTTTAACCATGACAAGTGCAAAGTCCTACACCTGGGTCGGAGCAATCCCAGGCACAGCTACAGGTTGGGCAGAGAAGAGATCCAGAGCAGCCCAAGGAGAAGGACTTGGGGGTGTTGGTCGATGAGAAAATGAACATCAGCCGGCTGCAGTGTGCGCTTGCAGCCCAGAAAGCCAACCGTATCCTGGGCTGCATCAAAAGGAGTGTGACCAGCAGGTTGAGGGAGGTGATCCTGCCCCTCTACTCTGCTCTTGTGAGACCTCACTTGGAGTATTGTGTGCAGTTCTGGTGTCCTCAACATAAAAACGACATGGAACTGTTGGAACAAGTGCAGAGGAGGCCACGAGGATGATCAGGGGACTGGAGCACCTCCCGTACGAAGATAGGATGAGAAAGTTGGGGCTGTTCAGCCTGGAGAAGAGAAGGCTGCGTGGAGAGCTCAGAGCAGCCTTCCAATATCTGAAAGGGGCCTACAGGGATGCTGGGGAGGGACTCTTCATGAGGGACTGTAGTGAGAGGACAAGGGGTAACGGGTTCAAACTTAAACAGGGGAACTTTAGATTGGATATGAGGAAGAAATTCTTGACTGTAAGGCTGGTGAGGCCCTGGAATGGGTTGCCCAGGGAGGTTGTGAATGCGCCATCCCTGGTTTGAACAGAGCCTTGGGTGACATGGTCTAGTGTGAGATGTCCCTGCCCATGGCATGGGGTTGGAACAAAATGGCCTTAAGGTCCCTTCCAACCCTGACTATTCTATGATTCTATGATTCAAAATACATTTCTGATTCTGTGAGGAGAATCCTTACCTTGTATTTCAGTTAACAATCAGAATTACCACTAGTGTTTAAACTGGACATTTTAATACGAAACCTATTTTGTATCAGCCTAAAATGGTAAGTCCAGAGGAATTCTGATTTCTCCTCCAGAGAGAACAAGGTATTCCATGAGGATATGCTAGAAACTCAATTAGAATCCTTACAAACTTAGTTTTAACACCTGCAAGTTTGTTTCGAGGAAGGCTGTATCTCTGCCCTACCATGAGTGCCCTGTTAATCCATTCAGCCACACCTTAGGCCAGCATTAACACGTGCACCACATAAATCCTCCAAATCTGCCACATGAGACTCCTCTATTTTAATGAGATGCTTGATTTAAACAGGATTTAAAAATCTGGGCTTTCTTCTTGGTAAATGTGCTGAACTGGAGGGTGCTTTCGTGGATAGGTCCAAATCAGACCCCAGACATCATCTCATCGCCTGGGATAAGCTCATTTTTCAGTGCTAACCCCAGAAGACTTGCATTATGTACAGAGTGCATTCTATTTAAACTAATAGCAATTTCCTTGGTCACTTAGCTGCAACCAGGCAATTTTGGTCAGCCAGCAAGCTCAGCACAGAGGGCAGACCACTGAAAATGGTTTACATCATTTGTCTTACAGTGCTTGGGAGCACCCATGGAGCAGGTCCACTGAGTCACAAAAAAAAGGCAAAGTGTTGAAGTCTCGCAAGACAAACACTGACATTAAATACATCAGGATAAATTAGAACATTAAACTTAACAGTGGTGAGAGCAACAGTTGTCAAACATCTCAGTTGTGTCTCACATTCACCTCAATCTACTTCATGGTATCAAAGTGTAATTACAGTCAGCAAGGCCTCTGACCTTCTAAATCCATGCTTTTCCAACACTTTGATTCTGGAGTCTGCTCCAAAATGACGTGGCATCCTTGACCTCCTGCCATTCCCACCAAAACACAGATAACACACACAGACTGATGTTTCACAGATGAATTTTGGATTACCCTTTAATTCTATGCTGTACTTGTACAAACGAGCTGCTTTTCTTCAAGTGTATCTTAAACAAAACCATGGAAATTACGCTTTAAATGGGGAATTACAATGCTCTTCCTTAAAAATGGCAAAGGTATATATGGATAAGGACTCTGAAAGGAGTCTGAAAAACAAGCACCTGATGTTGTATGGTTTTGCTCATGTGGACTGTCTGGTGCTCTACAGCTTCCTCCACACATGCTGAAACATGTACTCCATGGAAGTATGATTTCAGGGCAGGGGGTGACCAGATTGCATTTGAATTCATTTGAAAACAAAGACTGTGTATCTACAGTGAAACGGCTGAAGTATGAACTCAGCAGGCAGCCCCTGAATAAACATTTCAGGGGCAGAAACTACAAACCAAACCACATTCAATGATATTACAGCTAACCGGATAAGGATGAATAGTACAGAACAACACTAAAGTGAAATCACATTGATCAATTAGAAAGGCAGAATAAAAATGTCAGGATAGAATTCAATAATATCCTGCATTTGTGTTTTCAGAGAGCAATAATAAAATGTGCACTTAAGGAAGAGGAAGTAACAGCAATAACACTGCAGAAAAGGGTCCGAGACAAAGAGATCAGAAATACGACCACGAACTAAACAAGACTCCCAGGATCATCGCGGTGCAACAAGAAGCAATCACACAGAGAGGTTTAACACCAGCTCCTGAGGTTCTTCTTCATCCAACACACTCGACTGGCCCAGCGGCCCGTGTTACTGAGCACCATAACTGAAGGAGAGCAGGGGCTCTGAATTATAAAGAGCAATGAAAACGATCAACGACTCAGAAAATCCGCTCCAAAAGCAGAATGGAAGCCCTGGATTCAGTTATCTGAGCAAAGGCAAGATTAAGCAGTCAGGCAGTTGGACACCTCAAATGGGTTAGGAGAGCTTAACACGTAAATACTGCAATAGAAAGAGAAATTGGGGGTGTAGATGTATATTTATATATGTGTGTATATATATATGTATCACTCCTGCACAAGAACAACTCCTACACAGAAGTAACATCTACACGCATGCCCTGTTCTTAAAAAGTTCGTATCCTAAACAATTAATTGCTCACTCTCCTACTTTGCTCCAAAAATGGGCTCTTTTCAGAACAAACTTGATTAAAATTAAAATAAAAATCTCTAATAACCATTATGAACTTCTAAATATGTAGGAGATGACATTTTCAGGAAGAACTCTCATTAAAAGCTGGGAGCTTGGCGCATGGATTTGGATTGCAGACCATGAGAGGTCATGTATGCATACTCACTAATGGAATTGGCTGGGAAGTTTTCCAGGTGCAGAAGCATACAGTGGGTTCTGGAAGCATCCTACGCTTCCAGAAGTACTAGCAGTACTTTTATGTTGTTCCTAAAATTCTACATATCCAAAAGGTATGTGTAAATAATGTCAGTGACGGTCAACTGGTCTGGCCAGCAACAGTGAGGAGCATTTGCAGAAAGAACCTTATCCAATCAGTACCTGCTGAAGATGCAGTGCCTGCTCTGTGCTGTGTTCACAGTCACAGAATCACAGAAACCCAGACTGGTTTGGGTTGGAAGGGATCTTGAAGCTCCTCCAGTCCCAACCCCTGCCATGGGCAGGGACACCTTCCACTGGAGCAGCTTGCTCCAAGCGCCTGTGTCCAACCTGGCCTTGAACACTTCCAGCGATGGGGCAGCCACAGCTTCTCTGGGCACCCTGTGCCAGCGCCTCAGCACCCTCACAGGGAAGAGCTTCTGCCTAAGAGCTCATCTCAGTCTCCCCTCTGGCAGGTTAAAGCCATTCCCCTTGGCCTGTCCCTACAGGCCCTTGTCCAAAGCCCCTCTCCAGGTTTCCTGCAGCCCCTTTAGGCACTGGAGCTGCTCTGAGGTCTCCCCTTCAGGAGCCTTCTCTTCTCCAGGCTGCCCCAGCCCAGCTCTCTCAGCCTGGCTCCAGAGCAGAGCTGCTCCAGCCCTCGCAGCATCTCTGTGGCCTCCTCTGGCCTCGCTCCAGCAGCTCCATGTCCCTCTTGTGCTGCTGCCCCAGAGCTGGATCAGGACTGCAGGGGGTGTCTCCCCAGAGTGCAGCAGAGGGGCAGGATCCCCTCCCTGAGCTGCTGCTCACGCTCCATTTAACGTCACCGTACCCCAAGAACTGTTGAACAAAGGTTGCTCATCAGCAGGACACCTCAAGGAACACAAGAACATGATGAAGGTTTCACACAGCAGCCAATTGCAAGTATCAAGGAGAGAACAGAAGAAAAGCATAAAAGCAACACAGCTCCCAACAGCCTCCTAGCATCAAACAATCCCTGCATGAAGGATTTCCTGAGAAAGAGGAGATAACTTTGTGTTACTAGCCCTGATCAGATTCTACCTTTAAAACCCTGTCCTGGCTGCTCTCTGGATCCAGGTAAGCCTCCAGCAGCCCCAATGCCCACAGCAGCAAGTTCCACCTGATGCTCCCCGAGAAAATGTACCATTTTTCACATGTCTTTGAATCAATCAACCACATGCTGTCTCTTGGTTCTTGACATCTGAAACAAGCATTCCTCTCCTATTTGCTTTCCCCATAGCACTCATGATTTTACAGAAAAGAAGAGGTTTTGACATTCCACTTGTCTTTAATCATCCTTGCTACATCCTACACCTTCTTTGGCTTCACTACACCTTAGAGATTTGCTACACTTAAGAAGGGAGGGAACAAGAATGGCTCTTGGAATTTAAGATATGTGGCTACGACAGATTTAGTGCCACAAAGATTTCTCTGTTAGGTGCTTATTCCTTCCCTAACATTTACTCTGCTTTTTACAATCTTGTATTTTCCAAAGACCTGCACATCACATCTTCAATCATTTATGCCCATGCAAGTCCCACCAGTTCAGAGATGAATGCTTAAGGCCAAGTTCGATAGGACTTCAAGCAACCTGGTCTAATGGAAGGTGTCCCTGCCTGTCATTTCCTCTGACTTCACAGCACTGTGGTTTGAGACTCAATGAGAGTCTGTTCAATGGCAGAACAGTTGTGGGAATGGGAGAGCCCTCAACATAGAGTTGCAGACTGGTTTGGGTTGGAAAGGACCTTAAGACTATCCAGTTCCAACCCCCTGCCTTAGGAGTTGAACACTGCCAGGGATGGGGCAGCCACAGCTTCTCTGGGCACCCTGTGCCAGAGCCTCAGCACCCTCACAGGGAAGAGCTTCTGCCTTAGATCTAACCTGAACCTGCCCTGTTTCAGTTTGAACCCATTACCCCTTGTTCTGTCACTGCAGTCCCTGATGAAGAGTCCCCTTCCAGCATCCTTGTAGCCCCCTTCAGACACTGGAAGCTGCTATGAGGTCTCCAGGCAGCTTCTCTTCTCCAGGCTGAACACCCCCAACTTTCTCAGCCTTCCATCCTTCAAAACATCCTTCAAAAGGTTTTCAATAGTAAAACATGGGTCTTTCCCCACAAAATATATGCAACTAGATTGAACACACAGCATTTCCCAAACATCTAAAACCACTACATTTTATTACAATTGTCAATCTAACTGGTCCAGCCATCAGATGAACTCAGCCACAGCTTCTTAGATTTCCCCCAAAAGTCTTCTCAAAAACCTCATGTCACATTGACCAAATCTCTTGAGTCTGATTTTGCTTCCTTAGTCTGATTAGCCAGTTGAAGTGATAGGTTACACATCACGCTTGGAAACAGGATTTCACACTTAACACTCGTTGAGAAATTCCGAGTGAACACCATCTGGTCCTGATGCTGACTTACTGCTCACTTCATGGATTCGTTTTGGAATACACCCTCCCCGCTCTCCAGTTTCAGGTAGCCCCTCCCCAGCTCCCTCCCCTTTTAAAAATAAAAGAAATATATACAACAAATAAAGCTTCCAATGGGGCAGAGGACACACAGCAAGAACTTGCTTTTCTGCTTCAGGCCATCTTCTCACCCCCTTCTCTTTACATTCAGTCTCTACACAAATGCCCGTAGTATGGGGAACAAACAAGAGGAATTAGAGATGTGTGCACATCTACGGGGGTATGATATCATAGGCATCACAGAAACATGGTGGGATGGCACCTATGACTGGTGTGTTGGAATGGATGGTTACTGGCTCTTTAGGAAAGACAGGCCTGGCAGACGGGGAGGGGGAGTTGCTATTTATGTTGGGGATAGGCTAGAGAGTATGGAACTCTGCCTGGGGACAGGTGAGCAGTCAACAGAGAGTTTGTGGGTCAGGGTTAAAGGGAGAACAGCGATGGGTGACATTACTGTGGGGATCTGTTACAGACCGCCTGACCAAGGGGACTTGCTGGACGAAGCACTCCATAGGCCGATAGGAGCAGCCTCACGCTTGCAGGCCCTTGTTCTCATGGGAGACTTCAACCACCCTGATAACTGTTGGAGGGATGGTACGGCCCGGCACAAGCAATCCAGAAGGTTCCTTGATTGTGTGGAAGACAACTTCCTTCTGCAAGTAATAGAGGAGCCGACAAGGAGAGGTGCCATGCTTGACCTCGTCCTCACCAACAGGGAAGGGCTGGTTGGGAATGTGACGCTCCAGGGCAGCCTTGATTGCAGCGATCATGAGATGGTTGAGTTCGAGATCCTCAGGACAGTGAGAAGAGCGCGCAGCAAGCTCACTGCCCTGGACTTCAAGAGAGCAGACTTTGGCCTCTTCCGGAACCTGCTCAGTAAGGTTCCATGGGATACAGCCCTAGAGGGCAGGGGGGCCCAAGACTGTTGGTTGATATTCAAGGATCACCTGCTGCAAGCTCAGGAGCGATGCATCCCAACCAGAAGGAAGTTCAGCAGGAGGGCCAGGAGACCTCCTTGGATGGATAAGGAGCTGCTGAGCAAAATCCGAAGGAAAAAAGAGGCTTATAAAAGGTGGAAGCAAGGTCAGGCGGCCTGGGAAGAATACAGGGATGTTGTCCGGGAAGCTAGGGACCAGGTTAGGAAAGCTAAGGCCCACTTAGAATTAAACTTGGCTAGGGATGTTAAGGATAACAGGAAGGGATTTTATAGGTACATTGCCAATAAAAGACAGGTTAGGGACACCGTGGGCCCTCTCCAGAAGCTATCGGGAGAACTGACTACCCTGGATTTGGAGAAGGCTGAGGTTCTTAATGACTTCTTTGCCTCAGTCTTTACCAGCAAATGCTCTGTCAACACCACCCAAGTCTTGGAAGGCAGACGCGGGGACGGTGAGGGTGGGGACCCTGGGCCCACTGTGGGGGAGGATCTTGTTCAGGACCACCTTAGGAACCTGAATGTATACAAGTCCATGGGACTGGATGAAATCCATCCGCGGGTCCTGAAGGAGCTGGCAAATGAAGTTGCTAAGCCACTGTCCATCATATTTGAAAAATCATGGCAGTCAGGTGAAGTTCCCGATGACTGGAAAAAGGGAAATATAACCCCCATTTTTAAGAAGGGAAAAATGGATGAGCCAGGGAATTACAGACCAGTCAGTCTCACCTCCGTGCCTGGCAACATCTTGGAGCAGATTCTCCTGGAAGGCATGCTAAGGCACATGAAAACCAACAAGGTGCTTGGGGACAGCCAGCATGGCTTCACTAAGGGGAAATCCTGCCTGACCAATCTGGTGACCTTCTATGAAGGGGCCACGGAACTGATGGACAGGGGCAGAGCAGTTGATGTCATCTACCTGGACTTGTGTAAAGCCTTTGACACTGTCTCCCATGACATCCTTCTCTCTTAAGTTGGAGAGACATCAATTTGATAGGTGGACCACTCTGTGGATAAAGAACTGGCTGGATGGCCGCACGCAAAGAGTAGTGCTCAGTGGCTCAATGTCCAGCTGGAGACCGGTAACGAGTGGTGTCCCTCAGGGATCGGTGTTGGGACCGGTCTTGTTCAACATCTTTGTGGGTGACATGGACAGTGGGATTGAGTGCGCCCTCAGCAAGTTTGCCGATGACACCAAGCTGTGTGGTTCGGTTGATACATTGGAGGGAAGGAATGCCATCCAGAGGGACCTTGACACGCTTGTGAGGTGGGCTGATGCCAACCTGATGAAGTTCAACCATGCTAAATGCAAAGTCCTCCACCTGGGTCGGAGCAATGCCAGGCACAGCTACAGGTTGGGGGGGGAGGAGATTGAGAGCAGCCCTGCAGAGAAGGACTTGGGGGTGTGGGTTGATGAAAAAATGAACATGAGCCGGCAGTGTGCGCTTGCAGCCCAGAAGGCCAACCGTATCCTGGGCTGCATCAAAAGGAGTGTGACCAGCAGGTCGAGGGAGGTGCTCCTGCCCCTCTACTCTGCTCTCGTGAGACCTCACTTGGAGTATTGCGTGCAGTTCTGGTGTCCTCAACATAAAAAGGACATGGAAGTGTTAGAACAAGTCCAGAGGAGGGCCACGAAAATGATCAGGGGACTGGAGCACCTCTCGTATGAAGATAGGCTGAGAAAGTTGGGGCTGTTCAGCCTGGAGAAGAGAAGGCTGCGTGGAGACATCATAGCAGCCTTCCAACACCTGAAGGGGGCCTATAGGGATGCTGGGGAGGGACTCTTCATTAGGGACTGTGGTGAGAGGACAAGGGGTAATGGGTTTAAACTTAAACAGGGGAGGTTTAGATTGGATCTGAGGAAGAAATTCTTTACTGTGAGGGTGGTGGGGCCCTGGAATGGGTTGCCCAGGGAAGTTGTGAATGCTTCATCCCTGGCGGCGTTCAAGGTGGGGTTGGACATAGCCTTGGATGGCATGGTTTAGTGGGAGGTGTCCCTGCCCATGGCGGAGGGGTTGGAACTCGATGATCTTGAGGTCCTTTCCAGCCCTTACTATTCTGTGATTCTGTGATCTGCTGACCCTACACTTTCCCTAGCAGGCTTCCTGCCTCCAGCAGGCTTAGAGAAGAACTGCTGGAAGATTTGTATGCTATTAGCACATAACTGAAAGCTTTGTATTATTTTACTTGCATGTAAGCATGAGAAAAATCATGTTCTTTCCCTTGCTGTTAAGGAGACTGCTGGTGGGGGTTTGGGGTGGGCTTTTTGTCTTTCGTTATACTGGAAACCGGGGACAGCCAGCTCTGGGACAGCTGTTGTTGTTTAAGCCCAGCCGGTAACCCAGTACCATGCAGCCGTTCACTCACTCCCCCCTTTCCTCCCCCCATTCCCAGAGGGATGGGGAGGGGAATTGGAAGAATGTAACTCCCACAGGTTGAGATAAGAACAGTTCAGTAACTAAGGTTTAACACAAACCACTGCTGCTGCCACCAGTAATAATAATGATAAGGGAAATAACAAGGGAAAAGAATACAACTGCCCACCACCCGCCGACCGATACCCAGCCCAACCCAGCAGTGAACCAACCCTTCCGGGTAACTGCCCCCAGTTTATATAGTGGGCATGACATGCTGTGGTATGGAATACCTCTGGGGCCAGTTTGGGTCAGGTGTCCTGTCTCTGCTTCCTCCCGCCTTCCCCTCCTCCCTGGCAGAGCATGAGACTCAGAAAGGCCTTGGTCAGAGTGAACATTACTGAGCAGCAACTGAAAACACCAGTGTTATCAGTGCTGTTCCCAGGCTGAAAGTCAAAAACACCGCACTGCATCAGCGACTGAGGAGGAGAAAAATGACTGTGACTGCTGAACCCAGGACAACAGCCCATGTGGAAGACTTTAGGTGTGCGGCACAATGTCACAGAAGCAACAGACAAAAAGTATCACAGAATCCCAGACTGGTTTGGGTTGGAAGCGACTTAAAAGCTCATCCAGTTCCAACCCCCTGCCATGGGCAGGGACACCTTCCACTAGAGCAGCTTGCTCCAAGCCCTGTCTGACCTGGCCTTGAACACTGCCAGGGATGGGGCAGCCACAGCTTGTAGTAAACCCCCTCTATGGCCCTTTACAATTTTAGATACCAAAGATTTATTTCCTTTTTGTTAAGCTTGAGCCCACCCTTTACGTATGGGCACCCTCTGTGAAACTCCTGAAGGCACAGTCTGGGATCACCATGCTGTTATCAATCAGGGAGAACTCTGCAATTAAGGAAGAACTCATAACAACAAACAGATGACAAAATGGATTTCTATAGTAAAATGAGGTAACCAGATCTTCTATCAAAGCTTATCAATCAGAATAAACCGAAACAGAGCTTGCTCACAATACTTAGCAGTGGGGTATTTCTGATTATTATTCTAGGCAAGCCTTCAAAGCAACTTCCAGGATGATTTTTAGAAGTGAAAACCTGAATCTAAGCCTCAGTAATTTAAAACACTATGTTCATTGTGTCTGTGTTTTATTAAGCCTTCCTTCCCCAGTCCCCCTAGGAGGAACCAAGCCTGTCTGACCCTGAATCTACCCCAAGTACCATGGAAACATCTGAATCAGAAGAATGCTCATCAAAATTTAAACTTCTGACAGCAGCACCAAAGGCAATGAAAATTTTATTGAATTCCAGAGCCCTCATTTTCTACACAAAGAGCACGTGGTGAAGAGGCAGCAGACAGCCCTCTGCAATGACAGCCTATGGCCTTTAAGCCCGCGCTTCCACTCTTCAGTGCAAGGCTACTCCCAGTTGAAACCCTCCATTTCAGTTACTACCACACCATCTCTCTTGTATGTGAGGCTGCAAGAGAAGTTTGGGATATGATTCTATTTAGATGCACCTGCCCCATCTAAAACAAAACCCCAACATGGATCCTCCATCTATACCAAGACTATTTAACAAATGATCTGCAGCACTTCTTCAGTCATTGGAAGGTAAAACCCTTCTGGCATTTATGGATGTTCATTCTGGATAGGGGAATTTTGTTCCTTAAAGATATGGTCCTTTCCAACCCTTACTATTCTATGATTCTATGATTCTATGTTTAAATCAATCACCAGCATCGCATGCACGTGTCATTATATACAGGTTCTTACACACCCACCACAAAGTTTCAGTCCTCAGTAAAATGTGTGATCACATTATCATTACTCATTTATTGCCGTATAAAGACTTTAAAAAGATGATGACCACACTTAATGCATGGAACTGCAATGTTACCATGAAGTTAGGAAATGGTTGTAAGCATTAAGGATGAGCTTCTCTAACAGACTGTAAAACAAAGGTTCGGTTATTGCATGAATTATTGCTATAGGTAAAGCTGAGGCCTCCATCTACAGTGAATGACACCCAAGGGTATTGGTAAGGACAAGTTTATAACTTGCCAAATGGGAAGATGGCAAATTCTCCACAGGTATTTTCTTCCTTGCTTGCATTTTTCACAAACAAACCTGAGTTTACAACTCTTCACACCTTTTTGATCAGTGAAGGAAAAAACAGACTTGATTATCAATTTTGTCAAAGATGCCCAAGAGAAGGGAGATGCCTGAAGAAAGAAGAAGGGGCTGGAGAACAGGAGGATGCATTGAGAAAGCTGGGCCAAGGGGGATAAATTCAGGCACAGATACACACGGATTGAAAAAGCACAGCAAGAGAAATGGCTGGACAAAGGAGGCGAGAGAGATGGAAGTGCCGACTGCACCATGATTTGAGAAGAGCTCAGGAGGGTAGGGATCAGCTGAGCAAAGAACAAGTCCCCAAAGGGACTAATAGAATTTAGTAGGACACTAGAGACAATCAGTACAGTGGAAAAAGACATTGACGAATGTGGCACAGGAGTAAGGGCAGGGCAGGCTGGGGCCTCAGGGAAAGAGAAGGACAAGGCTGGAAGAATTCTGACTGCACTGGCCCATGTGGAGGGCAGATGCCTTCAGACGCTGCCCTTGTCCATGTCTCTTGGGTGGGACTGGGGAGGTGGATGTTTCAAGGACAAAGCTGTTTGTGAGCAGCGACTGTAGCCCATCAGTGGTGTGATGTGGGTCGGTGGCTGGCTGGAGCAGTGGAGCCACTCGCCCCTCTGCAGTGCCTAATGCCCATCACAGCTCTAGAGGGATGTATTAAGAGATGCATATTCCGAAAATCAATGCTGGAGTGTCTCACACTGGGCACTAACACAGCTGGATGCATTTCATCTTAATTTTTCTATGTCTCAGTCAATTTTTAAAATGGATTCAATACCACTTCATTTCAGCAGTGCGCAAATACACATTCATTAGTGTTTATGAATGATTCAGGTTCCCTGGTGCTGAATACCAAAACAGAAATACATATGGATTTGAGCTGAGCATGATAAATAAATTATGGAACTACCCCGAATAAGGAAAAAATAATCAAATACTATTTTCTCAATAAAGCAGTATATGAAGTTTGCTCATTGCACAGGGCAGCAGGATCCTGTGGAGAAACAGCACGAGAACACGTATGTTAAGATTTTAAGATGTTTATACCCTCACCCTATAACAAGAGGCAAGGGGGAGGTGTCAAGGTAGAGACAGCAAGCCTTGAAATTTCTTATCTTGCACTATTTGCCTGTGCAGTCTTCACAGTGGGCCAGTGCATTCGGGTGCTGGATGAGACCAAGAAGCTGCAAAGGCCCAAAAGGAAACAGATTTTGATGATAATTTCAGATATGAAACCATTTGTTCACTGCATACAGATTGCCTGGGATCACCTGGGGAGGGAATACCAGAACATAGGTCTGCAAACAGTAAAAATAACTGACTGGCTCCACTGCTCCACTAAGCCCCTCTCATACTTCCCAAACTGATGGGAACTTCCAACACTACCAGGTGTATCCCTGTAGGAATTGCCCACAAGGAAAAATGTTGTTTTTTTTTCCCATCAAGCAAAAATAGCGATGGAGAGTTTATGCCTTTCTGAGTTTTTTTGCTTGTAATAACACCAGTTCTGTAGGCTTGCTACAGAGTTATCCAATCCCTTTCATTTCCAGATCAATGAACGCAGGCCTATCTTCATATCAAAGTCCCTTCTAATTTCCAAATCCCCAAAATAACCTTAATTACAATCTACTTCATAATAGCTTCCACATAAAGAACAAGCAAACAAGCTGAGATTCCGCACTCTGAAAGGGAACAAATGTAAAGGATATAACAAAGGGCTATAAAATCATGTCTGGTGTCAGGGGGATAAGGACAGATTGCTTCAGCATCTTACCATGCAAGCTAGGAAAAGGAATATCCAATAAAGTTAACAGAGATTGGTTCAAACCAACAAAAAAAAGGTGCTGTTCCTACCAGTGTCAGGGGATGCTGCAAATACAAGATGCTTACATGGGAGAAAGAGGGGCAGGAGACGGATTAATAGGACAGAAATCTATTGGGAATTGCTAAATCATGTAGAAGCTACATATAGTTCAAAATCCCCAGTCTGCAAATGGCTGGAGATTGAGACATTACTCAAGGGAAGCAACAAATATTCTTGCCCTTTACTTGAATTCTCTCAGCCATCTGCTTCGGACACTGTTAGGAACAGGACACCAAACACATGGGCCTTCCGCTTGGTTTAGCACAGCTACTGCTGTACTGCTATGGTCCCTTTGCTCACAAAACCATGTGCGTACCAACACTACACTGTCACACACCTTCCTTTGCACAGTGCTGCTATTAAAACAAGAGGACTTGGAATGTGTGGCCATCCCCAGCCCTGATAGCAGACACTTGTTCAGCCTCCAGAGCCTGGTGACCGAAAGCCTTCCTCCCCATCCCATGTGTTGCTCCAACTTACTCTCCCCATTCATGGTCTCATGTCAGCCACACTCCTCATCGAAGCAAACAGGAGGACACCTCAGGCAACAGAGCTGGTAGTAGTCACATCTTACAATAGGAGGTTTAACTCATATGTATATGAGCCCCGTGTAGGGGGGGCTATAGGGATGCTGGGGAGGGACTCTTCATGAGGGACTGTAGTGATAGGACAAGGGGTAACGGGTTTAAACTTAAACAGGGGAAGTTTAGATTGGATATGAGGAAGAAATTCTTTACTGTAAGGGTGGTGAGGCACTGGAATGGGTTGCCCAGGGAAGTTGTGAATGCTCCATTGCTGGTGGTGTTCAAGGCCAGACTGGACAGAGCCTTGGGTGACATGGTTTAGTGGGAGGTGTCCCTGCCCATGGCAGGGGGCTGGAACTGGATGATCTCAAGGTCCTTTCCAACCCTGACTATTCTATGATTCTATGAATTGAAGTGTCAGCTGGGTAAGGTAAAGCCTACAGTGCCATTACCAGCAGCATTTTCCCAAGGGAGTGCACTAAGACTGCTCTTCAAGTGCATTATGGAGAACACACTCCTAAAGCGGAATGTGACTGAAGGGAACAGATTCTTTCACAACTTGGACACTCTATTATATTTGAGTTGAGTTAAAGGTAGAATAGATTTGGAGAATATGTTTCAGCTTCTCTATGATTGACCAGAAACACCACACTGCTACAACTGTGCTGTACAAAGTCAGTATGTTCTCACTTCCCTTACAGAAAAGAAATTGGATTCTAACAACTTAAACGCATACAGATACAAAATAAACTTAAGGCAATCTTTGTAAAGTGTGTGACCAGTTGCACAGAAGCACATCTTCTCCTTAATTTTTCAGCTTTTTGGAATGACCAAAGTTGGAATCTGGGGGGTGTTTCTTATCACATTGCAAGAATCAGTCTCAAATGGGCAAGTTCAGTGAATACAGATAAGTCCTGCTGTGTGTTGCTGTAAAACTATTCTCCTTCATATGCACCATCTTCCGGCACTTTAAAGAAACTTCTTTTACTTTGAAAGCAATGATTAACAACTATAATCCAATCTGAAATGAAAGAAACCAGGTTTAAGTCTTGCAAGAGAGCCAGTTCAACATTTGAAGTCACAATATTTTACCCAACTACTCAAACAAGTGATTTAATGTTACTGTATAATTAATACAACGATGCAGAGCTTTACAACCAGTAATACAGAGAAAACGGTCAATGGAAACCACTTAAGAGGCTTCATAAAAGCTTTATTCCTTGTATTTCTACTGTACTTGCTTACCATCTAGCTGAGTTTTATGTAAGTTAATAGGTTAATCGTTTAAATCCTCAGTTTTTGTAATCCTCCGAGTTGATGCCTATCTTATTCTGGTTATAATCAAAAGAAGTAGCAGGGAGATGAGCAGCTCTGAACATCACTCCTATAATGGTTAATCACACTAATGATAACTTAAGCAAATTACTAGAGCAATAACTAAGCACCATTCAGATGAAATGTATGACTGGAAGGAAATCTACAGTCAGGGCCAAGGACAGATACACTGCAGCTCATAAACCCTCAGCAGCCTGATCTTGCGTAACAAAACTCACTCCTTTCCCATCTCTCAAAGCCTCCCGTGGTTATCTTCCCTTCCTGCTCCATGCAAATTCCTGCCTTGCTGTCCAAAACAAAGCTTCAACTCATTACTTAAAGCACAATGATTTGGGCTCTATGCTTTTTTCTGCACCAAAGAGAATACAACAGGATAGTGGTCCTGCACTGTATTTCTATTATCTTCCCACTAGAACCCCATCCTGAGATGTGGTGCATTCTATGTGGCATCTCATGACGTGCCTGAGAGGAAGCAAGGAGGCAAAAGATAACGGCTATAAATCAGAGCTACATTACTGTTGACACTGTCAGTAAACAAAGTTATTAATTATACATGTGCTGGAAAAGCTGAAGAAAAATTATTTGCCCAAAGGGCATAGGAAGTCAAAATTATGCTTTAAATATTCTCCCTAAAGCATCACACGGAGCTGGTAATGAAACATTTGAATTTACCAAAATGGATGCTTAACTGCGCTGGCTCCACTCTCAGACGCTCTGAACTGCTAAACCCATCTCCAAAGAGATTTTCATTACAAAGACTGACATATTCTAAATTGCACTTCTAGCCCCTTGGCTTCATCACTATGCATAAAGCCTGCCTTCAGTACTCTTTGGGCAGATTTTGCAACTTGCACGCCTACAGCCATTGCAGCCAATACATTTATTGTACTATATATCATATTATTATAAGATAAAACTTTAGTAAGCCTATGTTCTGTGTATTAGCTTACCAGTGACAGTAAGGTTACAATAGGCTGTTCAAGGCCACCTACTTTGGGCCTTTCAGGTGCTGTAACTCATGATGAACACAATAGAACCCTTATACTCAAGTTGTATTTACAGTACAAAATACTTGACTGAAACTAAAACCATCTGACGCAAGTCAGAAGCAGGTAACCTGTGGAATGCCACTTCTGGAGCACAAGGGTGCTCTGAATTACCACACAGCATAGTGATTTATGTCCTCCCCTGCAAGCGCTTTGGTCAACACTATGCTGAGACTGTACCTAAGCTCCTAAGAATGCAAGAAAAGAACGACCATGGAAGAAATCTTCAAGTCAGCCCTTGAAAAAGCTGAGCAGAGCCGCCAGTAATTAGGACTGTCTCCTGCCATATCCTAGCCATTAACCACCCTGCTGGAAGTCCAGTTTCCTTCTATCCAGTAGCTTGGATTCTGTTTGCATTCTCTTGTAGGCCTCCTTCCAGTACCCTCCTGAAGGTTGAGCCTCAATGTGTCACTGAAGAGCACGTAAGGACTTTATTACACAGATCATAGAATCATAGAATCATAGAATAGTAAGGGTTGGAAAGGACCTCAAGATCATCGAGTTCCAACCCCCCCGCCATGGGCAGGGACACCTCCCACTAAACCATGCCATCCAAGGCTATGTCCAACCCCACCTTGAATGCCGCCAGGGATGAAGCATTCACAACCTCCCTGGGCAACCCATTCCAGGGCCCCACCACCCTCACAGTAAAGAATTTCTTCCTCAGATCCAATCTAAACCTCCCCTGTTTAAGTTTAAACCCATTACCCCTTGTCCTCTCACCACAGTCCCTAATGAAGAGTCCCTCCCCAGCATCCCTATAGGCCCCCTTCAGGTATTGGAAGGCTGCTATGAGGTCTCCACGCACCCTTCTCTTCTCCAGGCTGAACAGCCCCAATTTTCTCAGCCTATCTTCATACAGGAGCTGCTCCAGTCCCCTGATCATCCTCATGGCCCTCCTCTGCACTTGTTCTAACAGTTCCATGTCCTTTTTATGTTGAGGACACCAGAACTGCACACAATACTCCAAGTGAGGTCTCACGAGAGCAGAGTAAAGGGGCAGGAGCACCTCCCTCAACCTGCTGGTCACACTCCTTTTGATGCAGCCCACACCTGCCTGAAAGGCTTTCACCTCTACTACAAACCACCATGTTTAATGTCAACTGCCACTAAACTGAGAACCTGTGTTTAGCTGAGGAATCGAGACCTCATGGTGGGTTTCTCCTCATGAAGACAAACTCATTAACTGCAGGACTGCGGAGGGAATAAGTCACCACAGATAACAGCTCACCTCCTTACAACCCAATTGTTTCCTCTTTGTAACTTTGGGATAAACTACAGTCCTTGGCAGGGAAGTTTCCATAATGAGACCTCTAGTAGCTGCAATAACCTAGTTCCCATTAGAGCAGTAAATTATCTGCTGTATGAGAGTCAGCTCAACTAGCATAAAAATTTAACTTGAAAGAAACTATGTATGCTTTATGGGATGGTCTCTCTCGGGAGGCTTGTTTCAGTAATGCATGGCATTCTGCAGCGTTTCCAGCTCAACGTCACCCTCAGATCTCAGCACGAAACTTGGCAGTACAAAACCAATGCAAACATCTTTGTTGGAATGGAAAAAACACAACCTGAAACCCCATAAATCCAAGACTCAAACTTAAATTCAACCAATTAAACACAGAGGATTGACCCTGATGTACAGAGAAAATAGCTGCAATTTAGGGTACAATTTCTATAAAAAGAGTTCTCACTTGGAGGAAGAGGCATTTTAATGAGCTGCTCAGTTCACACATTCAGATTTCTTGGGAGTCTTTGGCACATGCAACTTAAAAATTACCACTGAACCTTTCCACGTTCATTTTGTAATTGAAATTCTGACATCTCTTTGATAGGGAATCAAACCAATAACAACTAACCCTGCAGTTTGTCTCTGGTTTCTGATGATATCTACTACATACTTCAATCCTTAATAAGGAATCAAGAGCACTTGGAAAATGAAACCATTGGGCTACCTAAACCACTGGATTACCTTTCCTACATTGCTGCCTGAAACCCACACATCATTTATACTATCAGGTCAGTTGTGCAGGGGATGAACTTTCCACCCAGTAATCATTATTCCTCCTGCCTTACTCACAAGGAACCTAACAGCACACTTCATACAGAGCACCATGTATAGTCATGCATGATATGACAAAGTTCATGTAAAGAAAGCTTTTTGTTCCAACGATCTATCAGAAAGCACATCATGGACTCAACTTTAGAATCATAGAATTGTTTAGGTTGGAAAAAAACCTTTAAGATCATCAATTCCAACCATTACTCCAGGACCACTAAGTCCACCACTGCGAGCCTCATCAACACGCAACCTCCCATCCCGAGGAACAGACCCTCCTTCAGGTAAAGGCAACCCTCATTTTCCTCATGCAAGCAAATGGAGATGCTCACTGACTTATTCCTGCCTAAAGCGGGCAGGCAAATGCCTATTTTATTTTTTTATTTTAATTTAAATAGTTATAAATTCATTTACATTCCTATAGGAATGAGAAGTGGTATTTACCCTTCACTCAATGCACACTGCTTGCATAAACCTCAAAAAAATACATAACGAGCAAATGCCCAACTAATACCCAGTGACTGGGATTTTTAAGCATTGATTTGGCTCTGTATTCTAATGCAAAATGGACACTGATGGGCACTGAATAAACTGAGGCTGTATAAATATACTGATAAACACATTCTGCCCAAAGCCTGTTTCAGAAAGGAAGTCATAAAACCCGTTCTGACAACAAATGCTCCTCCAGAAACAAGCTGAACCCCAGTACAGGAAACAGAGCTGGCAGCATTCACACTGTGTCTTCCCAAACTTAAACAGTCATCTCAACAGTACGATTTCTGATGGGCATTTTAGTGCAAGGAAGCATGAAAATGAATGAAAACCTAGGGAAGGGAGTGGAAGACTAGCGCAGGACTGACTGCCCTGTCCTGCAGCATGCGTCTCTAACTTGCAGTGTTATATACTTCAAATCATCACATAACCGACTTCAGAATCAAGGTAGAAAATCCTGCACCAAGTAAATCCTGATCCAAAAGCACATTTTTAGGTTGGAGATTAGACAAATACCTCTAAATAGGGAACTCAGGCAAGAAAAAGCATCTTCTGTAACTGACTGTCTAGGCCAAAGGTACTGACAACAACATTAGCTTATTCTATTTTAAAAGCCATTCTTTGGAAATCTCTTTCCATAAAGCAGCATCTGGTTCTAACCCCTGTTAAGATGATCCTTCAGTTATTAGAAATTCTAGCCGAAAGAGAAACTAGCTTTTACAATTCCCTTAGTTCAATATCAGTTTCTACACTGTAGATATTTAAGACACTGCTGCTTAATTTAGTAACATTTTCATTATCCCCAAGGATTACTCAAGAACATTTACAAGGAAAACCATTTGTGTAAATCGTATGGGTTACTGATCATTTGGTTTTATCTCTCTTAATGGTATTTTAGTTTTATATCTATCTATATATATATGTTATATATATTACATATTAGATATGTAATATCCACTACACATATTTTATATATATATGCTTTTATATATATATTTGTATAAATCACAAAGCTTGTTTTAAATTCAAGACCTACCTCATCCTCCTTGCATGTGCAGTTCTGCACATATTACCTCCCAAACCCATGCAATCCAGTTACAATTACATAGCCAAAAAGATCTCATCTTTGTCCTCGCTAACACCTCACCATTTGGGGCTGTTCTGCAACTGGTTTTCTGGAGCCAGAAAAGCCCATTTGAAAACTATGCAGTGCCTACATGACACAAAGACAATTTTCCCAAATACAATCAATCAATCAATCAATCACAAGTTTCTAATCACTAATCAAATTGTCTAGTGAATGACGGGTGTTTCATGTAAAGAACCTCATGATAAGGATACTGGAGAGGGACTCTTCATCAGGGACTGTAGCGACAGGACAAGGGTCGATGGGTTTAAACTTAAACAGGGTAAATTCACATTAGATGTAAGAAAGAAGTTCTTTACTGTGAGGGTGGTGAGTCCTTGGAAGAGGCTGCCCAAAGAAGTGATGAATGCTCCATCCCTGGCAGTGTTCAAGCCCAGGCTGGACGGGGCTTGGAGCAACCTACTCTAGTGGAAGGCGTCCCTGCCCACAGCAGGGGGTTGGAACTGGATGAGCATTAAGGTCCCTTCCAATTCAAATCAGTCTGGAATCCTATGATAAATGCTTGTCAGGTACTCAGAAAAGATACTCGTTTCAGAGCAAAAGCCTACCTTGCAATACTATTACCTACCAACCACTGTGGCTCCATCTGGGTTGCTGCAGCCAACTTTTCCCTGTCCACACCCAGTGAGCTGCCACATCCATGGATCTTCCTGCTGGTTATCAGGAAGTCACCACTGCTGGGAAGAGCACGTGCTGCAAGCTGGTGTTTCTGGATGCAGCAAGAGCAGGACACTCCCAGTCATGGTGTGATCAAAGAGTGGGAATGATTTCAGGTTGACAAACGTGGCCTTTCCCATCCTGAGCCAAAGGTTCAGAGAGACACTTACACCCATTTCCAGTTCCTCATCCTGGTCTGCAGTGGGTGGAGAGTTGCACATGCCACACTCCTACCTCTGCAGTACAGTTCAAACTAAACCCCATCTGTTACTGTAATGAGTGCCTAGCCTGAAGCCTTCACACCAGCCCATCGACCCATGGATGGGTCATACCAGAGGGGCTGCACCTCTACAAGACACACACACAACCCTTGTCTTCACTACCAGGTTTCAATAATCACCCTGCACTTGCCCTGGCCCCAGGAGTTAGACACTGCTCACATGCACGGCACAAAGCAGGCAGCAACTGCCTCTGCTCACCCTGGCCCCAGGAAAGGTCAGAAAACCCTCCCAGCCCTGAGCTTCACAGAGCATTTGCCCCCTTTAAACACTGAAACCCAGGGGTGAGCAGCAAGGCAGAGGTCACTGCCTGCGGAGGCTCCCCCGTGCTGCTCCTTACAACATTCCGTTTCCATTGCTTTGGAGCACCACCACTGAATTTTAAACACTTGCACTGCACAAAGAAATCCTCCTTCAAAACTGTACCAAAGCTCATTCATTGCTCTTGGAGCTGCAAACGAAGAAAACAAATTTTTGTGCCCCTATTCAGAGCTGTGGCAAACTCTTCAGCAAGCTTTAACGTCCTCTGCTTCTGACACATGGCAAGAACTGGCCGAGGGTTTCTCTGGGTGTTAGGTAAAAATAACACAGACCAAAAGAACTGACAACAGTTCATCAACTCCAGAGGAAGATTCAGAAACCGGGCAGAGGCAACTGGAGGTTCTCTGCACCCATGTGCTGTGTACAACAGTGGGCATGAGAAATCAGCTTTAAACACAGCAAAACCTCAACGTTTTGCTCAACGCAAAGAGCCATTTATTGGCGTGGACATTCATGTTATGCATCACATGCAAGTGGTCACTCTTGGTCTCCAGGTAAAGCCTGAGCAACTGGCATAGTCTTACATTAACCAACCATCTCCTTCCTGCCCATTCCATGTATGCTTCCGAATATTTGTTTCTAACCTTCTCACTAGCAACAGGCCTCAGAGGGTGGAAACAAGGACAGGCAGCCTGGAAGGAACACAGAGAGACAGCCAGGGCAGCCAGAGATCAGGTTAGGAAAGCGCCTCCAGGAGGAAACAGGAGACCTGACCACCTGGGACACGGAGAAGGCCGAGGTATTCAACTCTTTTGCCTCAGTCTTCACCAACAAGAGCTCCAGCCACACTGCCCAAGCTGCAGGACACAAAGTTAGAGAAGAGAAAGTTCTGAGGAGACCTTAGAGCAGCTCCAGTGCCTAAAAGGGCTGCAGGAAACCTGGAGAGGGGCTTTGGACAAAGGCCTGTAGGGACAGGACAGGGGAATGGCTTTAACCTGCCAGAGGGGAGACTGAGATGAGCTCTTAGGCAGAAGCTCTTCCCTGTGAGGGTGCTGAGGCGCTGGCACAGGGTGCCCAGAGAAGCTGTGTCTGCCCCATCCCTGGCAGTGTTCAAGGCCAGGTTGGACACAGGGGCTTGGAGCACCCTGCTCCAGTGGAAGGTGTCCCTGCCTGTGGCAGGGGTTGGAACTGGATAAGCTTTGAGGTCCTTTCAACACAAACCAGGCTGGGATTCTATGATTCTAACATTGGTGTTGAACACGAATGTGAGAAGCAGAAACTACCTGCAAAGTATCTATATTAATATTTAGTTGAATCTGCAACTGAATCCGCAAGTCAACTACACAATTCCATGAACATTAAACTATACTTAAGAGCAGCAGCAAGGACTATTAGAAAGTCTTTTGAGATAACAGAGTGAAGTACAATAGTACAGACCCAAATTACACCTTCACCTTCCCCACCTCAGATTTCTCTGACCTACTGCACATCTTCCATATCACTACAGAACAAAGACCATTAATGGAAGTCACATCACAGCTTCAAGGAAAAGAAATAACCTGTATGAAGCTGAGGGGTTCTTTTTACCATCAGCAGCTTCGCCGACCAAAACAGTTCTGAGATAACCACAGAAAGCAATACTTTGTCTCAAAGCCCAAGCCTTTGACAGCCCCAGGTTTAGTGCCCTTACCTGCTGAATCTGTAATTGAAGTGCAGCCTCTTATCAAGATACAGCACTGTGCTTAATTAGAAGCCGAAATCGATGAAGATAATCTAGAAGCTATGAGAAAGGTTTTAGCAATTTTCAGTCTTGGGTCAAATTTCTTCCCTAGAATTGTTTCCAATAATAGCAAAAGCTTAATGCAAAAGTAAGAGTTACCCAGCTGTATTATTCCCTTGCTACAGGATTTAATCCAGGGTTTAATGTGCTTTCCAAACATCTACAGTTTCTTGATGGCATTACCTTCAGCAAAGCACCCACCTCAGCCAAGATTAAATGTGCTATTGGAAGACAAGTCTAAGATTCTTTACATTAAGGCTCTTCCCTCAGCAACTGTTCTGGTTTGATTTTAAGCCAGTCTTAAGTTTAACTCCGGTGGTTTAGGAAATAAAACTGAATAGAATTGCAAGATGAGGAAACTAAATGATCGAATGGCTTGAACGTTCCCTGTTTGCAACCTCTGCGGTCAGTAAGGGTCTTTTTCTTTACTTACACTTTCCTGGTACATTTTCCTCTTATTTTAATGACAGGAGGGGAGCTGTTGGACCAAAGACCTATTTCTCAATAATAATGTAAATGGGAGACAGTTTTCAAGCTGTTTTACAAGCCTCACCAACAGCTTTAGACTATATAAACAATAGTAAATCAAAATAGAATGCATATATTGATAGAAATATAATCACAAGTAGTTTTTAGGCCAAGTTCTTCAAATACAAAAGCTTAAAAATCATTACCTGCCATCAATAACCAAAGTGTTTCCTGGACTAGAAACACACGTCACACCATTGCAAATTGAAGCAGAACACCCATGAAGATTCCAGATTGCTTCTCAGAGAGCCTGACCTATGCAGGCTTTCGAGTGTGCAAACCTTGCTCCAAGTGTTTAAGACCATCACCATCCTGGATGGTTTTGCATGTGCCACACGTGAGGCGTGCTACACCAACCCCCAGAATCACGGAATCCCAGGTTGGAAGGGACATCGCAGGTCATCTGCTCCAACCTTTCTGGGCTGTTCCAGCTGGTCTAGTGTAGACTCACAACCAACTACAGCTCTGCCTCAACATAACATCATCTTTCCCAATCCGAGTTGTGTCACTGACTATCAACTGAAAACCTATCGGCAGACAAAGTGCAGACTTTATCTCCCTTGCTTTTATTATCTAAATTACTCCCCAGCCCTTGCACAGGAAGCACAAGTGTTTTCTTACACTGCAGGACCAACACTGCAATATAGGTATTATTTGATGGAGTAAGGACTTGCCATTATCACAATTTCAGCTACACTGAAAGTATTTCCAGGGGTTCCTTTCTAAGCACAGAATTGGTGATTCTATCAAAACACTTCTTCTGCATTTGTTTTCTGCATACAGTTTGCCCTGGCAGCACAATTGAGGTAGTGATCAGCCTGTTCCTGTGTGCAACCTCCAATTTATCACTACAGCGACCCGCAAATAAAACTTTCCTATCTTTAATTTTAGTACATTAACACAGCAAGGCATTTAATGCCTAGTGTTTAAGATATGCTATCAGACACTGAATGCTGCCTTACATTACTCAAGAGCCAACTTTCTGCTATTCCAAACAATCATTGCAAGGTAACAACAACAGAAGAGCAGCAACTCTGTCTCTGCTCCCAGTAACACAGTGATTCATTTCTTTTAAAGCCTTCAGACCTGCCATATCAATTTCATAAAGAAAATGGAATTTTGGGGGGTTTATCATTTTCTGGTTCATTATTAACTGCAGTAAATATTTCAACAGAAAGAGAAAACTCCCTCTAAACTCATTATCTGCAGCATAAGTACCACGACAGGCGACGGGAAGCTCACGCAGTGACCTAACTCGAGCCACAGCATTCACAGAATCCCCAGGGGTGCTGGGACCAGCAATAAATCTGAAACATTTCCCAGATGAAGAATGAACTTCTAACCTTCCCAGTATATAACTGCCTCTATGGCTCTTCCAGGCCCCAGGTTCGGGACTGAACAGAAGCCAGCTGATTGCATTTTAAATACATTTGCTTCTTGTTTCCCCAGCTTTTCTTTCATCACTTTCCACCTTATCGAATGGAAATACTACAGATTCTTTTATTGCTGAACAGAGCAAAACAACTTTTTCTAGCGATCTCAACTCATTACACGCGATGTAAATGAATCTGGTCCCCAGCACCATTCCTCCTGCTGACAGCAAGGGGAAGAACTCTGTTGACACAGTTAAAACAAACCCGACTTTGTACCAAAGGTTTTCAGACAGCAAATTATTGCCTCCCTTTGTGGGAATTAACCTGCCTTGGCAAAGGTACCTTCGAGTTGCTCAGCAGGAGACCATAATGACATGCTTTTTGCACCCACGAGTAAATCCAGAAGTAAGTACAATGCTGTACACACGTTTATCCACTTGATTTTTGTCCCTAAAGACTATCTCCAACATGGATGGGGTTCAGAAATGCTCAATCTCAGCCCCTGAAGTCTCAGCTTCAAGGAAACAAATCCTTCTGGACCCTTAAGTACCTTTCTAGTCAAGTAACCCTTCCCAATAAAGTCACGTTTCCAGATTCAGCCCTTCAGGGATGCAGGCAGGAAAATTCAATCATTTTTGAAAACCATATATTAAGGCAACAGAAATGTTTTTAAATGACACAGGGTAACCTGCTCAACAAGGTGTACCTTGTGCAAACACACAAGCAGCACACCAAGATGTAGGTATTTCTTGCCAGCTGAGCACAGCACACAACCCAGATATGCCACATTCATGGTACCCTACCCTTGAAAGATGAAAATCAGCCAGTTCATCCCTATTGCCAGGGAAGAACAAAGATGCAAGTAATCCTTCCAACACAGCGGCTGCTTGGCAGCTTCCTGCCACTGGTACCACATCACAGACAGAGCCTGTTAGCTTCCAGGGATTTAGATCCTTGTCAGAGGATACAGGAAAGTGGTCTTGGAGCAAAGTGACATCTAACAAGCATCCTTTGTATTCAATGCCCAATTTAAGCTTACAGCTTCTAACAGTTAAGAGGCATCAACAGGAACACTGCTTCACTCTCAACTGTCCTAACACTGTCAAACAATGCTATCTTAGCCATGCTGAAGTACAGATTTACACATCTTACTGAACTGGCATTGTGAAATGGTAATAGAAGCGAAAAAAGAGACTGACTGTCTCAGTACAACTTCTAGCATGGTACTGACATCTCCAAACACACGCAGGTACTTGGAGATAGGCAGAAAAAATACATGAGACACGGGAATTAAATACCCCAAAAATGGTTTTTCTCATATGAACTTCTGCCAGGCTAATTTCTAAGAATGACAGAAAAAGCTTAAATTAAGCAAAATCATGCAGTTATTACGTGGGAAGAGATGGCAATTTTTCCAGTCCAGAAGAAAATGATACAGTGATCAGAGAACAGTTATTCAAACTACTCAACCCTTCACCAAATTACAGTAATGCAGAAATACAATTACTCTCTCCAGCAGCCTCTCAAAGGAAAGGTTGAATTGAGATTAGAACTAAGAAGTAAAATCAGAACTGCAACTTTCCACAATGTATTCTCTGTCATCTTTAATCTATTTTAATACTCAAGCATTAGAAGAAATCTTTGGGGGCTTTTGTGCCAGGCATATAAGAAAAGTTCACTATGAAAGACCTGGCAGAACATATTCTGTGTCTTTGCAATTGAATAAAGGAATCATTTCAGTTAGTTTAGATAAGGAACAAAAGAGTTTTCCCAAGCTCACTTTCATCCCCTGAGTGACCTGACTGTACACCCTTCATTAAGGTTATAACTCAGTCTTATCTATCACTTGCTTAGCTTAATTACATCATATCATTAATATCATTAATTTCTGCCACTGCCCATAAAACTCACGGCCTCGTGCCAATCCTGCAAAATAGGTTAGAACTGAACTAAACACAGCACACCGAGTTGCATAAAACCACCACCGAGTTGCTACAGTGCATCAAGCATGCAAGCATTTCAAAAGACAGAGCACCATCTTCAGTCTTCTGGCTCAAGAAACAAGGGGAGAAAAATATGGAGGGATTTTTTATCTGCATGACCAGAATTTCCTGGCTTACAAAACACCCTGAGTTAAAGTAGAGCTCTATTGCATCTGAGCAGCCTCACAGAGACTACAGGCTTCAGGTGTTCTTCCCCAACATTTAAAGAAGAGCATAACTGGCCAAAATGCTTGACTTCTGTACCAGTAACCCACAGAAAGCAAGAAGCATGCTCAGAGAGCTAGTGCCCAGACCAGGGGGGATAAAACACACGGTGCACCTCAAGTTACAGGTAACACAAGGAGAGTATTCCCCTCCATGTGTTTGTTAAGAAGGTGCAGAATTGCTGTTCAGTTTTACATCGATCATAGTATCATAGAAGAGTTGAACAGGACCTTAAGATCATGGAGTTCCAACACCCCTGCCATGGCCAGGGACATCTCACACTAAACCATGCCACCCAAGGCTCTGTCCAGTCTGGCCTTGAACACCACCAGCAATGGAGCATTCACAACTCCCCTGGGCAACCCATTCCAGTGCCTCACCACCCTCACAGTAAAGAATTTCTTCCTCATATCCAATCTAAACTTCCCCTGTTTAAGTTTGAACCCGTTACCCCTTGTCCTCTCACTACAGTCCCCCACGAAGAGTCCCTCTCCCCAGCATCCCTATAAGGCCCCCTTCAGATACTGGAAAGCTGCTCTGAGGTTTCCACGCAGCCTTCTCTTCTCCAGGCTGAACAGCCCCAACTTTCTCATCCTATCTTCATACGGGAGGTGCTCCAGTCCCCCGATCATCCTCATGGCCTCCTCTGCACTTGTTCCAACAGTTCCATGCCGTTTTTATGTTGAGGACACCAGAACTGCACACAATACTCCAAGTGAGGTCTCACAAAAGCAGAGCAGAGGGGCAGGCAGGATCACCTCCCCTCGACCTGCTGGTCACGCTCCTTTTGATGCAGCCCAGGATATGGTTGGCTTTCTGGGCTGCAAGCGCACACTGCAGCCAGCTGATGTTCATTTTCTCATTGACCAACACCCCCAACTCCTTCTCCTTGGGCTGCTCGGAATCTCTTCTCTGCCCAACCTGGAGCTGGGATTAAATATAAATGTGGTTAAATAGAGATGCGACACAGCAGAAATGCTGTGAATGTCAGTATAAACCTTCCTCCATACACCACCTCCTGAAGAGGAATACTTTGGCTGGGCAATACTAAGCAGCTCTTATCCCTTCTCAATTTTTTAACTTCTCTACCTCTTATACACCAGAAGCGTACCTGGAACTTCTGAAACACAGCTAAGAGACATAAAGCATATCATCTTAAATATATATATATTTAGTACTAACTCAACAGTATATTTAAGGATTATGAAAAATTCTTCATATATGTCCTTGACAAGGAAGACCTAAGTCATAGCACTATAGGTCAGTTTTCAGATGTGATCAGCCACACTCAGACCTTTCTCCTTTAGATGGCATTGACCACATTTAATATTAAATGAACATACACAGCAGCTCTTAACCATGCTGAAGATGCATTATATGAGCAAATTCCCATTTAAATCCTTGTGAAATTATAAGCAGTTTGAATGATAAATCAGACCACCACATAACCCCATTAAAAGAAGCAGAAGTGTGTGTTTTATTTTGTATTAAATGGGGCACAACACCCACAACACAGGGTCTTTCAATGACCACACAAACTCCTGCAAAAGGTCAACTGGAGACGTGTTCTCACTGAAAATCAAGTATTGGACCTACCTTGAACTGTAAGTTCTGCTTGAGCCTCAATGGTGTCATTTCCATTGTCTGCTATGCAGGTGTAGGTCCCAGCATCCTGTTCCATAACCTCGCTGATCTCCAGGCTGCCCCCCGCAAGCAGGAGAAACCTTCCGGAGCTGTGTAAAACATGACACGGGTGAGCTGACAGACACAGTGACTTCAACAGTGCCACCAGAGAAGCACACACTAGTTCAAAATATCTACGTAAGCTGAAGAAGCGTTTGCACACAGTATCTGTAGGTGCCATTCACATGGAGCCATGTTAGAGTGAGGGATTTTTAACCAGATAATCAAATTCCGCACCTTGGCTTCACATTTAAAGTGAAGTTCAAGTACATCAATTCCACAAGAGTAGCTCATCTTTTGGCACTTGCAGCTTCAGTTGCTCTTAATTAAATGTGATCCAAGGTGTTTACAAAATAGCAAGTAAAACTTAAGGAAAATGAAGTAACACAACCACATCATTAAAAACCACCATTCTGCAGATACAGCTGGAGGTTGCATGAAAGGCTGCAACATGACAGACTTATACCTGTACAACATCAGGAAAGAAGTGCACATGGTATAACACATAATAATTGCATTTTGGTAAAAAGACAGCCTCTCCACTAAGGTGCAGTATTTCAGAGCAAGATACAGGCTAAAAACATTTTCCAGATACAAGTTCGTCAAGATGACAATGTTTCTGTACAGAACTTCCCCCCTTGTAAAGACAGGGGGAAGCATTTATAACTCAGTCCTTAGACACTACCTGCTTTTTATGCTTAACATAGTAGATACATGGGGCATCTTATACTAAACACAGTACCCACAGCCCACAGCGATATTCTTCTCCTACTGCAGCCATCATTCCGCTTTACGTGATACAAAAGTTCTGCGATCCTTCATCACTCCAAGTACCAAAACCCAACCACCCAAATCAATCCAATTGCTTTCTCCATTTGAAATTTTACTACAATTCTGTTAGTGGAACCAATGCTTTCACCTGCTTTGAAAGGTGAATTGTTAGGACACAAAGACTTCTGACTCACCTAACTAATTACCCCATTAGTATTGATTTATGATACTACTATAATTGTTGATCAATTCTCTGACTCAATACATTTAAAAGCAAACAAAATGTTTATTGGAATTAAGTGAAGGGAAGTCTTAAAAGCATCCAGAGAGATGTCCTACCCAGGTACACCATAAGGAAAGGCATCCTGTTTTCATGATCTAGTAACAGAAGGACTACAAAGACTTGGTTTTGTAAGTAGTGTAGGGAATTTGAGCTTTAAAAGGAAGAATGCCTGCAGAGCAGCATGTGGACAGCACTGCAAATGGGTGCTAGCCAAGAGGAAAACAGCAAGAAGTTTGTCGTTAAAATCTGGTTTGGAACTGCTTGACAGTGCTTCAAGGACTACATATGTATTTTGTATACATTTTATTGTCACTGCAGCCAAAGAAAAGCAGGAGCCTTCTATCATGAACTGGACGAAAAACTAATACGTAGAAAAAAATAGGAGCTTTCGGGGTAATAGAAAATAGTGAACGATGATCCATCTCCTATTTCAAGCAAGAAAAATTGATACAAAGGAGATGTGAACAGGAGCTGCCAACAGTACTTCACCTTTTCCCCCATCTTCTTCCAATTTCTTGTATTCAAAAACTGTAGTGGTAGGACAAAGGGTGATGGGTTTAAACTTAAACAGGGTAAGTTCAGGTTGGATATAAGGAAGTTCTTTACTGTGAGGGTGCTGAGGCTCTAGCACAGGGTGCCCAGAGAAGCTGTGGCTGCCCCATCCCTGGCAGTGTTCAAGGCCAGGTTGGACAGAGTCTTGAGTGACATGGTCCAGGGTGAGGTGTCCCTGCCAATGGCAGGAGATTGAAACTGGATGATCTTCAGGTTCTTTCCAACCCAAACCATTCTATGATTCTGTTTACCCATACCCTGCCTGGGTAAAATCATTAGTTTTAAATCACACGAGTTTACTGTAGTTAGCATAAAGAAACTAATCATGGATTACACCACCTCCAAGGCAAATCTGACCATCTAAGAAAGTTCCAAGACCATCTAAAAAGATAAGAAAATTATGCCCTTCACAATACTTGAACCTCTGGATTTCTACCATTTTCTGGATATTCCATCATTACACATCTCCAAGCAACACATGCCTTATGATGCTCATCTTCCCATCGCCAGCCTCTGGAAGAGTGAAGCAACATCTGCATGGGGAGGCAGCAGACTACTGAGGCAGACTATTTATTAACCAGCAATTAAGATGTTACTAAGACTATTAGTAATTACCAGACATTATCACATTAGGCCAGCAAAGTCAGTCATACAGGACCTCAGATACTACTGGCAACATGGCAGCACTTACATGGATATGCCTTTTTGCCAAGAAACAAGGTTTTACAGTTTTCAGTTATCTCGATTGTGTGCCATGCATTTCTCTATTTTCCTCAAGAAAACCAAGAGCTGAGTCCACATTTTACCCATATGTGATGCGACACAAGTTCATCACTGTTAAAAACATGGAAGAAGGAAATTAACTTGTGAGACCCCTTGGTGATTCCTTCTGTATACATAAAGCTATGGGCTTCAAGCAAAAGTGCTTTTCTAATAAAGTAAAAACATCTTAATTTTGTAAGGACAATGAAGCATTTCCACAGAAGAGTGAAGCAATCACATTTCAGACACTGGAGACAAAGAATCAGCTTAATGTAAAAATGATAACATCATTTAAAGTGTCATTAAAAACAACACAGATTGATCATTCAAATGTCAGGGAACAGGAAAATCAAATTCAAATCTTTTACATGCATTCCACACAGCCCTCAGTTACACACTCTCATACAATTACTGGAGCTACTTTGGATACCCACCCACATGATTTTTTCGTGTTTCATTATCGCAAAGCATAGCGAGTCTTTATTAATTTACTGTATTCAAATAGCCAGTCGTACCCTGAGGTTTTGACTCCCCCCTTTTAAATTACTATTCCCCAAACATCTTATAATCTATTTGCAGTGTTGGTAAAGTACAGCAGATAAAATTAGACAGTAAATTACATTATTTTGTGGAATCTACTACCAGAAAAGCCTCCATAATTACTCTATGTTTAACCTTTACTGAGCTGAGCAAGTATAATTCACTTAATACAAATCACTCAGAGTGCCTGGCAAACAATAATCTGCAATCATTAAAACCATCACACATTTGTATGAAGTATTAATGAAAAGCCCCTGCACTAAGAGTACCTATGTGATCATACATTTAAAGACTTCATTTGAATGCAAACACCAAGAGCATAAAATGAATGGCACACATGCAACCACAGCTTTGGGATCTTCTCACTTCAGAACATGATTAACCACACAAACCTGTTTGTTTTCTGAAGGCATCTTTCAGTGTAAGATTTCACGGTACTGGACAGCTCGAAACCACCAAAGGGTTACCTGGACTTGAACAGCCTTATTAGAACAGGATGTTGTTGTTCAGAGACCTTTCAACTGTTAATTTGCAGATTCACCACCTTATTTAGTGCAGCTTTTCCAAGAGTTTCTGCATTCATTTGTAATTTCTTCTGTATCAATGTCCAAATATAAATCCAGATACACAATATGTGCTGTTTGGGCACACGCACTGATCCACACACTGCAAAGGTTGCAAAGCAGAACTTCACCTTCCAAACACATCAGACCCTGTGCCTGTCTTGCACGCTCTGGAAACCCGTCTTGGCATCAAAGTTACCAAAGAGCTATTCAACTTGGGTATCAAACTTCCCTTATAATATTGAGTAATACTGACAACACGGTAGATTTTACTTTAGAAGGTTTTCTGTGAAGGACATCAGTTTTATTCAATCAGCTTTGCACTTCAGTGACTTTCCTCACTTCCTTCCATTTCTCTCCATATTTCCTACATTCCTGGCAGAGAAATTACTCACTGAGTTTCTGGAGGGAGTCCAGCTAAACAAGTAGAATGCACATTTGTGTTGCTGACTCACACATATGACAGGGCATGTGTCCACTGGTAGTGCTCTCCAAGAACTATGTGCAATATACCCTACACCTCAAGATTATACCCACATGAATACATCGAACCTAGAGGATGGCTTCATATTTTGAAGCTCTAGTTTGGAGCTATGAGCACCAGCAACATAAATCTCAACCTGAAGCAGGGTTTAGCCTTTTTCCTTTCTTTGCAATGTAGTTTTGAGAAGACTATCATATAGAATCAAACTACTGCTTGACCAGCAAGCCAATTCAATGACAAGCTTCCAGCACAAGTGCAGTGCCTTGCGCCATCACAGGTTATGGGGTCCAATTTTCAACTTGGTGGTTTTTTTCATCTCTGAAATTGTGAACACTGTAAGAAAGGCCTCAGAGGAGCAGACCACAGCTAGACAGCAATACCTATAGAACGGCGCACAGGCAGTGCAAACATACACAGACCCTTCCTCCAAGTAGTATCTTACTCTTCAGCTTCTGAGGACCCAGACTTCCAAGACCTGGGTGGAAGCCGAACATTTTGTCGGCATTGCTGGAGCTCTTGACGAGGACAGAGAAAGCCAGCAGTCCAGCTATCACTGCCATTGCTTTAAAATCTCCCAGTTAACAAGTTCTGAAAGGCTCCCTTCCAGACTTTCTAACAGTTTTACTACAATGGCAACTGTTAGCATTGCACTGAACTTCCCCAGTTTCTCGCTCTACACTCCAAGCTTCCTTCTTTTTCACTCTAATTTGGAAACTATTTTATAACAGCAAGCTCATTTCACAATATATTGCATTACAGGCTGCTTCTCTGAAGAAGTGCCAAGACTGCCATCATTAAAGCTGACTCGCATTTATCCAGTCACAAATCTTACTGCCGTCTTCAACACATACTTCATTGAAATTAAACACCTTCCCTTTTTTCAGGTCTTCTAACAAAGATTTAATTTCAAAGCCCCACCACTCACTCGAAACCATTTATTTTCCTATAAATACAGGGTCCTATCCATATTCTACTTGAAAGGAAAACATTTTGTGTTATATTAGATTAACTGCCACCGCTTAAAAGGGAGTAAAAATCAGACACAGCCCTGACCATGCTATCCGAGTTCTTCTTCCTAACCCCATCCATACATGCATCAATATACATGTATATACATGTGTGAATACTTACATATATGCATGGGAATGTCTGTAGTGTATGTGTGTGCACATAGACAAAACCCACGATTTAAGAGCTTTTCCCAGACAGAAGATACATTAAAACCTGTCTGGATGAAAAAAGAACAGCTTTCTCCTGGGCTAAAGAAAAGCCATGCTAGTAAGTAAAGTCGTTTATATCAAAAGGGGATTTTAATACAAATTAAATGTGATTTAATTTGTAATTAAATTAACAGACCATGCATAACAAGCTACAGTAGCTATTTTGCAACAGCCTACCTGGAGGCTTTACTCCAACAAAGAATCTTAATTTTCAGTTCCAGAGATTTTCCAGTTATTCTAGTCAAAAGAATAATACAACAGCTGCCGAGTTAAATGAAGTTAGAGAATATTTTGCTGTCTGCCATTTGAATCCTTCTCTGTTAAGCCACCGCCATGAGTAGCAGACCTCAGAGTTCTGGTACAATTTGATCTCTGTAACAAACTTTACTCACTCACCTTCAGCCAGGCCAGAAAGGTTCTGTAAGTAGCAGCAAGTCAAAGGAAACACAATTTCCATTGTTCATGCCCCTTATTTTCCTTTTTGGCTGTATCTTTGTGCAGAAGAAAATATTTATTTCAAATGGAAGAGGAATATTTCTTTGTCTTTTCAACTTTATCCTCCTTAGGGAACACACATCCAAAGGATGTGACAACCTGCAGATTCCAAGAGCATCCAGGCACCTGCAGCTTTCTGTTTGGGAATAAGCTTTCCTTGGGCTTGGTAGAAGACATGCACAGCCCACTTGTAGGAGTAGATGAGTGGTTAGTAACATGATCTGGGGAAAACCAGCAGCCTTGTGGCTCCTGCTGCTGCCTCACCACACCATGTCCACAGGATGATGAAATGATGCTCAAGCAAAAGCAGCATCAAGCCAAGAGCTGATGTCAGTGCAGAGGAAGTGCTCTGCTGAGTGCCCACAGCCACAACCTGACACACAGGGCACAGCAGCCAAGCAACCAGCATCATCCTTGTAACAGAGACATCACACCACAAACTAACGCTGAATATCCTGAAGAACATGGTCATACATGGTTCAAACTGTGCACACAGAAAGAACCAATGTGTGGAATGTTAAGGCTCAGCTCTCCAAGAAAATATCTCACTCTGAATTTTGAAGAGGAAAAATAGTATCTGTGAAACCCTCACAAGTTATCATGACAACCTGCATAGAAAAGTTGTGAGGGAATTAACAGCACTGTATTCAGAGCAGGATTTCAGTATTTGGGCACTAGATCAAAACCAAGAAACAAATAGCTCTTAGTAAGTGACCTGAACTGCCCTTGTGCACCGAATGTGACAGAACCTAAGGAAGGATGAGGTGGGGGTGGGCAGCAAAAATTAACAAAGATGTGACATGACATCATTTTACAGACAGGAGAAACAAATTAAGATCTTACCAGGAACATTTATTCTGACATTTCATCACATTTGATTGTGCAACTCTAATGAGTCTGTTCCATCCTCTGTACGTGAGTGATTTCTTATATTCACAAAAGAAGAAAGAACCTAAATCATGTGCCATCAGGCTGATACCAACACAATTCCTCCGTGCTATTGGAACTGTAGTCATTACCCACAGAATCCTGCATTCTCCAGATAAACACAGCTCAAATTAGGAGCTCCTGGATTTGGTTAATTTAGGAGTTGACCAGAGATATATCACTACCACTAGTACCATAGACACTCGCATATACTTTAGCTGCTTTGTGTGCCAGCCGTGCCACAGCACTTTACCTCTGGTTGCTTCATGATTCACTTGTTTCTACATTAATCTCACTGCTGGCTTTGAGAAACACTGAGAACATTCAAGTACTCAGAATTTCCGTGTTCTAGTATGTTCATAAGATGGACAGAAGTTTTCCTGATAAGATTCGTTCTGCTTGCTTGTATTTTCCACCACATTATTTTGAATGACCACACCAGCAACGACAATGTGTAATAGAGTAGTCTGCACTTAATGCATTCCTGAAAGCCCACAATGGTTTTTATTCATGCCTAACATTTTAATATTTTGCTTTAATGAGAAATCATGAGATTCTGCTTTCAAAGCTTATCCTTAAATCCTTGTGGAACATTCAGACACACACTGAACGTTTTCACTGCAGAAAGTGTAATGCAAGTGCAGGGCTTGACACATCATACATCAACATGAAGACGTTTCAGATTTTCTGCAGCATCCTTATATCCCTTAATGCTTCTTCTACTCCAGTGGCAATCTAAAAGCAATCTAAACTCGAAGAACCTTCGTGCTTTAAATAAGATTCCTTGGTTGCAGGTATCTGCAATAAAGCCTACTATGAGACTGTTCCACAAGCCTCATGAACTACCTTACTTGCCCTAACACACAGTCTAGGAGCGCTCCAGCATAAAAACACATATTAGCCATTACTCACCCTTCTGTGTTAAGTTCTTCTTCATTTCTTGTCCACCTCATAAATGGAACTGGGAATCCTACAGCAACACATGGGAAAACCGCACTTTGCCCAGTCAGCTTTGTAAGTGAAGAGGGCTGTCTCACAAACATCAAGTCCTGCGGCTCCTCCGGATCTGCAAATACGTTGTAGATGACAAAGTTCTTAGAGAGGCAGACTCAAAAGATGCCCATATTACTAAAACCAACCCAAACCCAACCCCAAATGAAACATCTGATTTCCTTGCTGCAGCTCCCAGGATTCAATCACCGTCATACCCATGTAAATGGTTTTCAGTAAGAGACTTCCCCAGCCTCCCACGGGAACAGCTCCCTGCCATCGCCTCCAGACACACAAACTCATTCATCGCCGTCAGGATTCTGACTCCGCAAACTCCCTGAAACTGGGACTTGCATCAGCTAGTAGAGACTTACAAGCTAAAGGCATAGGCTTGGCTTCATCCAGCCTGACTTTACCAGGGAGCTGCCAGAGAGAGTGCTTGTACACACTGGAAAATGAAATTACTGGAGCAGAGAGTCAACCCTGACTGCAGCAAAACTACGAGGTACGTTGCACGCTGAAGTAATACAAGCTTTATACTAAAACAAAAATCAACCATGGTTTTTCACCCTTATGGAAATGAACCCTCTGAATTAGTTGTGGGGCTGTTTTGACTTGAGCTGAAACGGGTTTGGTTTCTTTTTTCTCCCCCCCCCCCCTTAAGAACAAGCACAAAGTGTGTATTTACCCAGTCTTTTACCACATGAAAAGGCCATTCTGACTGTGAGACTTGAAAACATGTCCACCAGTAACGACTGTCCAGCAATCTACTTGGAACTAAACTACCACAAATAAATATGCAGAAAAAAAAGGCTATTTTTCTCCTTTCCCCAAAGTACCCATGACTGTTCCAAATGTAAAACCTTAGGAAAAAGGGTCTAAAATGAGTTTCAACGGCAACTGAAATCAAAGTATCAAGGGGCCCCCTAACACCTGGGCAGAAGATGCAGTTTGTACCTTTTGTGTCCACCATAACTCCACCATATGCTTTGTACCATGATCAGAACAAATGTGTTCCTACACACCAGCTACGGCATTCCTGCTGAATTAGTCATCCTACCTCTTTCTGCCAACTGCTCAGCCCCCCATGTTTACCCAGCATTCACTGCTAGATTCTCAATACTCAGATGTTTGATGACAGGTAAGCTCCAGAACCAGACAAGTCCTCAAATTCTTTTTGTCCACCTAAACGGGAACCAACTCCTCTGTACCTACACTGCTTCTGCTCTCTGAAGCACATTGTCTCTTATTCATAGAATCATAGAATAGTTAGGGTTGGAAAGGACCTCAAGATCATCGAGTTCCAACACCCCTGCCATGGGCAGGGACACCTCCCACTAAACCATGCCATCCAAGGCTATGTCCAACCCCACTTTGAACGCCGCCAGGGATGAAGCATTCACAACTTCCCTGTATTGCACCCATATTCAGCCCATCTCACTTGGGAATTTCTGGAAGTTGTTGGGTTTGGCTGTTCCTCAGCTCAGAGTGCTGTGAACAAGGGAGTGTTTACAGCACTAAGCTAAGGGCATGCATGCCCTCAAAGGTATCAGTGAGGAGCTTGCCAGGCTAGTCAAGGGAACTACACTTGTTGGATCCTATTTCAGACTTGTCCTAGGCAGAGGGATCCAAACTTGGCGCAATCCTGGATTGCACCATCTGGCTCAGGCCCACATGCAAGCTACCACAGTGGCTCTGCCCACGTTCCCATTAGGAAGTAGGCTGCTTGCTCCAGAAATAGGACCATGTGCAAGCAGGTGGGTAACGAAGCGAGAGCGACCCGGAGTAGCGCACAGAGCAAGCCAAGCTGCAGAACATGGATGTAACAGATTGCCAGCAAGCAATCACTGCACCCAGGAGAGGAGGGGGCGTGATTCGCTGGAGACAGCACTCATTAATGCTCCAAGCTCCCAAAAAAGAGCTCAGGTCTCACATTAGTGGGAAATGCTTCAAACATTAAGTGATGTTTTCCCTTGCATTACTTAGTACTTGCTACTAAGAGCAGGGCTCAGCAATGTACCTTCCTGCTCAGCAGCAGATAAAGGCAGATAGATTGTTCTATGGAAAGGGCTATCAGAACAAGCACAACATTGTTCACAGATGCAAATCCGTGTGCTAGAAGGCACGGTGGGTATACTGAAAAGCTTTAGAAGCAGAGCAGTAGGGTCACTGTCAGGCACACATCAAATAATGATTTAAAAAGGGAATAAAGCCAATGAAGAACAGAATAATCCAAATCTTTCAAACACATCTCAGACCAAAGAGTGAGTTATGGGGCTACTAAAGATTAAGAGAGTTTTCTGTTCAACAGTGTAATCCCACTTTCAAATACATGCCTGCCAGGAGGGATGTCACCAAACTTCAGTATCAACACTTTCCAACTCCTGACCAAGCACGGAAACAGCACTGTTTGAATCCCCTAATACAGTTCTACTGCATTACCTTCGGGAGGACATTACAAAAGCAAGTAAACTACATCCAGAGCCAAAAGAATTTGAAGGAGCAACACAATATGGAAGTTTATCAGGAAATCTTCTACTGCCAAAAATAAGAAAAGTCCCAAGTGTTCATTCGAGGGGCTGTAGAAACATGAAGGCAAATCAAACCAAAACGACTCACATAAGCACCTTTTCTAAGAGTGCTATTCTTCAAAAGCTCTCTCCTTAGCTGAAGAAAAGATGAGGACTTCTTTTTGGAAAGGCTAAAGAACTTAATGAAACAACTTCCTACTTCAAGCACGATTCATGTCCAAAGGATAGCAAACACCTCAATTCTAAAAGATAGCTGCAATTGTAAAATTGGGGTATTTTAAAGTATATTTTAGCATTTTTAAGTAGAAAAGTGACAGCTGTGAGAAACGCCTACAAGAAACCTGGAGAGGGACTTTGGACAAGGGATGCAGGGACAGGCCAAGGGGAATGGCTTTAACCTGCCAGAGGTTAAAAAATGTTTTTGACCTTAAAGCTCATTCAGTTCCAACCCATGCCATGGGCAGGGACACTTTCCACTAGAGCTACTTGCTCCAAGCCCCTGTGTCCAACCTGGCCTTGAACACTGCCAGGGATGGGACAGCCACAGCTTCTCTGGGCACCCTGTGCCAGCGCCTCAGCACCCTCACAGGGAAGAGCTTCTGCCTTATCTCCAACCTAAACTTCCCCTGTTTCAGTTTGAACTCGTTACTCCTTGTCCTGTCACTACAGTCCCTGATGAAGAGTCCCTCTCCAGCATCCTTGTAGCCCCCTTCAGACACTGGAAGCAGCTCTGAGGTCTCCAGGCAGCCTTCTCCTCTCCAGGCTGAACAGCCCCAATATTCTCAGCATGTCTCCATACGGGAGGTGCTCCAGACCCTGATCATCCTTTTGGCCTCCTCTGCATTTGCTCCAACAGCTCCATGTCCTTATGTTGAGCACACCAGAACTGCATACAGTGCTGCACGTGGCGTCTCACAGGAGCAGAACAGAGGGGCAGGATCACCTCCTTCAACCCTTGACTTATGTTTCAAGCATTCATTTTTAAAAGAAGAACAGGTGCATACCTGGCAGAACTTTGAGCTCTGCTTCATCACTGTACTTGGGGGTCCCCCCGCTCTCAATGATGCAGCGATAGAGGCCTCCATCCGTGTCAGTAGCATTGCTGATGATGAGAGCTCCGCTCGGTAACTTGAACACACGCTCATCCAGGAGGACAGGCTGTCGGTCCTGCTCCCACCTCACAAATGGCGCAAGGTCAGCATTCACTTCACAGTTCAGGATTGCACTGCTTCCTTTAGAGACAGACGAGGCTTCAGGCTGACTGCTGAACCTCGGAAGGCCTGCAAATAGGAAACAAAACAGGTAAAAGAGCAGTAAGTTAGAGGTGTTCTGAAGATGACACCAAAGCTCTGAAGCCCAAGTCAAGGTTCATGAATGTATCTTTAGAAACACGAAGCTGCTCTCAACTCCTTAAAAATCTTCACATTTGATACCATAATGCCAAGCATAGCTGGTGTGAAGGCAAATAAAACCAGTAAGAAAAGTACCAGTTTAAAAACAGGAGTCCTTTTAGAAACCAGAAGATCAAAGGCCAGTAACAAAAGAGAAGTCTTTTGAGTCCTCAAAAACGGGAGCAGACACACATAACCTCTGCTCCCTTCTCCAGGTTGCTGCTCTACTTAAGGAGCAGATAGCACAGAAGGGGCAAAAATGCACGTGGTACATCTGAATAAACACAGTTTGAACCATATTGTATAAGAGCTCTTGATTCCCCTGCAGTGGAACACAGATGCCCTCTAGTACTCACTCAGGAGATGTGAACAAGGAGAGGAGTTCCTGGATGCCTTCCTCAAGTTTACAACCTACACAAGACCTTAACTTACTCCCTGCAACTACAAAAAGCCTTAGCTGTGGCACCACAAGGTAAAAAACTGCACTTTTTCACATGCAGAGTTCTCTCTCTCGTGTCAGTGTAGCCAAGAAGTGAGTTTCTCCATAGCTGCCATGCTGAGCTGGCAATGAACGTGTCACCATTGAGTAAAAATGTTCTCCAGAAATACCCAACGCTGCTGAATGGCTTCACATTTGGTTTGGGTGGCCATGGCATGGTGCTGGTGGCTGGGCAGCTCCCACAGTGACCTCTGTGGGAAGAGGCTGGGGCTGGTTCCACAATGGCCCCATGGAGGCCACAGCTGAGCCAAGCATTGGAGGTGGTGGCATCTCTGTGAAAGCACATCCAAGAACAGGGAAACATGCACAGTAGTGAGGAAAGGGTAAGAAACAGCCCTGCAACAGGCAGGTCAGAGCAGCAGGAGGGAGAGGAGAGAGGGCACAGCCCCAGGTGCTGCTGTGGGGAGACCAGGATGGAGCAGGAGGCAAAAGACATGGGAATGAAGATGGGAAGTTGAGCCTGGGAGATGGGAAGAGATGAGAAGAGGGCAAGGAGAGGTGGTTTGGGTTTTCTCTCTTTTCTTACCACCCAATTTCATTTTAATTGGCAAGAAAATCTCAATTTTCCCCAAGCCAAGGTTATTTTGCCCTTTATAGTAACTGTTGAAGGGTGTGATTGAGAGCTGGGTGGGCAGCCAGCAGCCAGCCAAGGTCAAACCACAAGCAGTCTGCACAACAACCCACAACAGGGAAATGTCAGATCTTGAAGCAGGAATACCCTGTCCACCATTACCAGCGTAAGCAAAGGGTTCAGTAAATACAACAAGAAGGGGGAAAAGAGGACAAAGCATTGGACAGGAGGAAGAATCACATCCTCACTCTCCACTTTCCATGGTGGTTTGCTGTATTGTCAGCTCCCCCTGTGCAGTTTGCACAGAGGTGGTGGTTGGGTTGACACTGCCCTGGGGAAGGCAGAGCTTGCTTGCTGCAGGAACAGGCTCAAAGTCACATTTTCATTCTTCCCTATTCTTGCACTTAAAACTAACATTGTCATAGAAACAGCCTGTTGGTACTCTTACATCTTCCCTTTCCCTCTAGATAGCGTACAGCTTCAAGTACATGTTTGTGATTCTCTTCTTTAAAGTCAGCACGCTGTGTACCTTCAGTATAAAAGATGAAGAGTGGAACCGCAGGTTGCACACATTAAACCATCCTGGTGCAATCATCCAAACACACGACAGAGCCTGCTGGGAAGCAGTAGATGCAGTAACCTCCAATTCAGTGCTACTGCACAGAGCCGAGACCCAGAGCAGAAAACAAACACGAGCTCTCTGCAGCTGATACCTCAGTCACCACTATACATGAAAGAGGCTGGCACAGTTTCGCTCAGCTCTCGCCTCTTCCACTTCTTTTATAGCAAGCTTAAGGGTGACAACCCTTATTCATAACATCCCATTTTGTCAAGTTTGGCCTAATTGGAAAAATCCTCACTTCTCTCTTGTGAAGATGATTCACTTGCGCTGCTTTGGATGTTCATTTCCAAACAGTTCAACCCAATATTGTTACAAGTCTCACTTAACATCCCTCAAGAATGTACTCAGAACTTAACAGTAGGACTCATTTTTCTATATCTTTAGATTTATTTCATAAATACCCAATTTGGTGCTTTGCAATTCTTTCTTCCTTCAAAAAGGGACAACAAACAATTACTCAGATCAGAGACTTCAACCTGATGTTGAAGTACGCAAAAATGCCCATGGATGAAAACGCTGCCTGGCTCTTAGAGTGAAGGGGAAGAAAAGGCATGAACAAGTTCTCTACCTCTTGTGCCTTAACTTCATACCAAGTGCTGCTTATCAGTTACATACCAGTGTGAAAACACCATCTCCTGTAGTTTTCTCTGTCCATATTCACTACATTCAACTGCCTAAGGAAGAATCTATAACACGTGTTGCTTCAGCTACATGGTACGTTCCATCATTTTGAGCTCGAATCCCTGTTTACTTCCAAGTAAATCCCACAGGTTTGGGGAGGGTTTTGTCTGGTTTATAAACTGCCTATCTTCCCCTCCCAGTTTTTGCAGCAGTTTCTGGAGAAGCAGCAGCATCTGATGGCACATGTTCAGGCTTTTCTCACTTGAATGAAAAACTTCTTTACTCGGTCTTAGAATCGTTTGTTATTGGCACCCACTTCAGTACAAATTTCAGTACATACTTTTCATAAGACACATATATTTCCCCCATAGAAAACCAAGTCTGAGCCAGGCCAATAGCACCAACTGCGGTGCTCTGCAAAGCCAACCTTTGGCGTGAGCAAACCCACAAAGCACCATCTTCACATCCTGTATTTAACAGAAGAGTGAGCGTAGAAGACCAAATCCACTATCATGTGCCACCAACATGAGAAATCAGAACTGTTAACACCATGAGAAGTAGCAGCCATGTACCTGCTCTCAAGTTGTGGCCAGCCTCTGATGCTACAGAGAGAAAGCAAACTGAACGTAAAACGTGTATGTAATGGGGGAGGAGGTACAAAACCAGAGACCTTCCCAATCCTTCAGAATACCTGGAGTGAATTCTAGCACATTACATTTCTGTTTCACGAAGCAGTTCCTTTCACAACCTTGTACAGGCCCATCTCCAACCTGCACATATTTTCTCCCCTCTTGGAATACTATCTGAAGGCTTCTCCCACAACTTCAGTCCTCCAAGACTGAAGTTTCCAGTTTCCCCTCCCACTGTTTTTGACAACCAACTTCAGTTCTTTGATCTTGACCTCGTTTTGGTATTATTTTGCATCTTTGATATTTATCCATTCCTCCCTCCCCCTAAGGTACTCATAGGAATCAAATTCAGAGCTGCTTCCAATTTCCCTGCTGCTTAATGAAGCTACAACCCTCAGTGTATTTTCCTCATTCCCCTAGCCATCCCAGCCATCTTTAAAGACTCAGAATCACCTGGGTAGGAAGGGATCCAGCAAGAGCAGAGTCAGCTACAAAGTCAGGAGGTTGCTGAGGGATTTGTCCAGTCCAACCTCAAAAATCCCCATGGATGGAGGCTGCACAGCCTCTTTGTCAACCTGTCCTAACACACAACTGCCTTCACAGTGAAGAACGTCCTCCTTAAATCCAGTCAGAAGCTCTTTTGCTTCATCCAATATCCAACGCCTATTACTTTCTCACCAGGCACTGCTGGCAGAAGGACAAAAAGAGACAAATTGAAGTGCCTGTTGTAATTTAAGATCAGAAACATCCACAGAACTATAACACAATTGCTCCTCTGTGTCTATTGAAAAGGTCTTCCCAAAAGGTTTAACAATCGCATTAGCTCTCTACACACCAGCAGGTTACAGCCACCACAAAATCCACCAAGCAGCCTTCCTCTCTCTCAGAAAATCACCAGTTCCTCTACCCCAGCTTAGCACAATACCAACAATATTGCTGTGTTTGCTTGACTTTGCGCGGTGTGCTCATAAGTGTCACCATCCTTCAGTCTACAGCATTACTTCGCTCTTCCCATAAGACCATCGAGGCCACAGCAAAAGTAACAATTTGCCACACTTGCAAGTTTTCCAGGTAAATATCTTGTTCTCACAGCAAAATGCCTGATGAGGATGTTGGACATGATAACCTCTGATTATAAACATGATTTCTAAACTCTGATGCAGCTTTCCAGTCTGGACCCATTCCGTTTTCATCAGGATTCTTACCAATCTCACTAGTCTCAGTTAAACTGCTCTCGTTTTGACCTTTAATGATTTCCACCAGGGCAGTGTATCCAAAGGCTCTGTCACAGCACACCCATCGTTTCACAGTGCTCCGAGACACCAACCACTTCATCAAGAAACTCGGATGTGAACCACGGACAAAAGTCATGCTACAGTTTAACCTTCTCTCCATTTCCTCTGTCTTAATTACCCTCACCTTCAAAACCCCTTTCAAAGGGCACAGTGCTGAGACCAGACTGATGGGTCTACCATCACCCCTTGCCTTTCGGACACACATGCTACACCAGTTCTTCGAGAAGGATGTGCCAGCCCTGGAATCCACAATTCACAAGGAATCTTTATTAAGAGACCTGCGCTTTAAGCCAATTCTTTCAGCAGCGTGGAAGGGAGCACTGCACCTCCCTGTCTGGTTAGACGAGCGCTGTGACTCGAGCATCATCCTGGCTGTCCCAACCTCCATGCAACTACCACTTAACCCAATCTTATACCCACACAAGCAGAAACTTGGAGGACTAAAGCCCTGCAATTTCCAACATAAAGCTTAACTATGCTTTAATTTAAATCCCTTATAAGTATTACTCACTTTCTGGATGAGACAGGCATTGGCTATCCTGTTGTGTGCAGGTGCCCCATTAACGTTAAACAAGCATTATTTCAGATGGTTTCATTACTCACTAGCAATGAAATTACAGATAGTTTTCCGGGTCATCTTAAATCTTTATTTGATCACAGTCCTGTGTGGTTTTAAAACATACACTTTAAACTAGGCTATTATTTTGTCCTAAAGAGTAATTTTCTCTTGTTCTACAATTATTTGCAATTCGCACTGCTCAAAAGGCTCCATTGTGGAGAAGGAATTCCTCTGCTTCAGCCAACAGGCAACCACAAACCAGGAATGATGCTTTTACAAAGGGCATTCTAAACACAAGCCTCAATTATTACCAGTTCTGAGCCTTGTGTATAAATACAGTAAGAGGTCACCGAGTGCTGGCATGCCTCCTGCAGCAGGATACTCCTAGGAAACACTCTTTCATCCACCACTCCTAAATCTTTCCATTACAGAGCTTCTCTTTTCCCCTTGAAACTATCAATTCATGGATTTGTAATCACACAATTCCTTAACTTTCCGTATCATTTTGACTGAGTTACCACATAAGCAAATCTATTTAAACTATTTTATTTAAACTACGAACATGCTTAAAACTCTTTTTAAAGTTATATTTAAAACTTTGGATTTTTTTTTCCTCAACGGTTTGAGTTCCCAATCACTTCAACGAACCAGCCTTAGTAAGAGGAACTAATGACAATTCCTAGTTACATTTCCAACCCCACTCTTCCCCACATGTTGAGGCATTCAGCTGAAGATATTACTGCATCTTCTCATATGGATAAATTGATACTTTGGGGTTCCGATATTCAAGACAACTTCTCCATGTTCATCCCTACATTAATCATCCTGTGGCAGCACACATATTGATTTTAAGACACTGAAGGAAAATACTCCTGACCCAGCATGAACACAGGTTAATAAACTCGATTTAGGAAGGAGGATTTTCCACTTGGAAGGTTCTCTGAACTCTGGCAGGATAACACATAAGCAACAGTGCAATTCTCGCACGCATACGACAGCAATTAGACGTGGCACAAACTTCAGATCTTCTGCAAGGCCAATGCAAATGGGGTTAGGGGGAGTCAACTCTGTCCCTGTTTACTCCTTCCCTTTTGTCTCTCCATTCCCCTCATCAAAAGGGCAGAGCAATGGTGGGAATGTGAATGAACAATTTACTTCATGCAAATTTGTTCCATTCAGTGGCATTCCCAGCCCAAGAATTACAGAGATTTGTGGCCCATTGTCTCCATTTGTGACAAAGATGTGCCTGGAAGAGCAGCAATTCCCATGCTCCTGGAAAACACAGATGGCAAAAATTCTGCCTGCAGCCTACTGCCATCAGTGGGGCCAGGATTCCACCTCCTGCATTTCGCAGAAGAGGAGGAATTCACTGCTCCAGTCAGATGCTGATCTAGTTCAGGCGCACACAGGCAGTGCCAATCATTTTCAAGGAGGCTGAAAGAAAAACAACCTCTGTATTCAACAACTATTAAACAACTCACTATATAAGAACTCGCTATATAGTGTCCTGGCTAACTCCAGTGTAAGTGCACGCCTTCTGCTCTAAATACTCACTGTCAGCAGCCACTGTATAGGTTCAATTTTATTTAATGCGGACGCTGCTACCATGCACACACTTGATCCTCTTTACAATCCTACTAACCTTTTGGCATCAATCTTGCCAAATCAAGACTACAAGAGAAAAGTAAGAAAAAAGAATAACATCCTTGTCTCTAGGGCAACCAAAGGTTGCACAGTGTTCGCTTTTACCCTGGCCATGGCAGGGCTGTGAACCTTTACTGGTGGTCACCAGCCTGTCTGATCAAGTCTTTGCAAGCACTATTGTCCTGCGCCTGAGACTCCTCTATTGCTATGCCACAGCTTGGCATTTCACATAATACTCAGTAGAAGCATTAAACAGTTCTAAACGCACACACACACACACACACACACACACACACACACACACTACATACTTATGCAATTGTTTCCCAATGCTGGTTTCAGGCTTTTCTGTAGCATCTCAATGGGCTCAGCAAATGTTTTCCCTGTTTTTTCCCTTGGTTATTTGTATTGTGGTATGGAAAAAGGAAAACACAGAAGAGTAACTGACTTGTCAAAACCTGTTACCTCCTGCAGCCTGGCTATGAAAATCCTGTTGCCTGCTGTTACTCTTACATTGGTTTCTCATAATTTACCCAGGACTTGAGTAGTATCAAACACAACCATTGCCACCCCCCAGCTTCCATCTTGCAGTCCTGCTGCACTGAACTGCCCTGCTCCAACACAGACACTAGGAATGGTTATGCAGAATGCTGGGAGTTTTAAGCACCAGTTCTTGGTTGCCTAACCAAATTTAAACTTCTGACAAACCCAGAACTCTATTCCTACTTCATTAAAACAGCCTCTTGGGAAGGGTGAAGGATTTAGCAACGCAAGTAGGTGAAGGCTTCAGGAACACGATAGCCCATTGTTAGAACAGCTCCCACATCTGCTGCCCTTTAGTGAAGCAGCGGATCTTGAAATGCCGCATATTTTGTTGGTGCCTCAGCTTCTCACCCCAGCCCTCTTAGAAATTCAATAAGTCCAACCATCTGTGGACACTTCATTAAATTATCACAGCTCCTTTTCTTCCCCTTTGCTTGAACATTATTCAGCATCATTTGTCTGAGCGGCAGAGGTGCGAAACATGTTGTAAAATACTATTTGGTTAATCAGACACGTTCCATGAAACTCGCCAGTGAACAGATCACACTTTGTAATTACCAAATATTCATGGGCAGCAGAAGTCCGGCATCACCTGAATTCAGATAAGACCAGATGCTTCTAGCCCTTTCTACAAAGAAATACCAACTATCACACAATCTCCCCACCTTGCTTAGGCAAACTAGAGCAGAGAGAACACCACCTGGCCTGAAATATGGGCAAGAGACAACTACCCAGGGGAGAGAAGAGTATTAGAAGAATTGTCACATGAAGAGAAGAAAAGCTACCAAGTGTCCCTGCTGGCTGAACTAGAGCAGGAATTACGTGGAATATACAACATGGATGTGAAAGCTGAGTACGTAACCAGAATCTGGCTTTGCTAAACAGCCTTGGCAGCATAGTTACCATGGTATATATTGATTTAATAAGGTATCCTTTGATAATAATTAAGAAACAGAGGATGGCACTGTGCCTAGCAGTAACACACGCTGATGTGTCTACCTATATGCATACATATATATTGATATCTACCTTTATGCACACAATTAACACAGTGAGCTGGTGTGAGCTCAGAGCTGTTCTGAACTGGCAACTGCACTTGAGACCTCCTGAGATCCCTTCCAAGCTCAACCACCCCGTGACACTGTGATAAGGGGAAGCTACCCAGAAAACTACGGAGAGGTACAGCACAGTATTACACGAACCATTGTACAAGGAGGAACAAAATTATACCTGCCAATACAAGCTCATAATGTGGAAAGTTAGAGCAGAATTGCTCATGCTCTGGAGCATGGGAACAGATGACACAGATTTGAGGTCACCACAGTCCCCTCTCAGACTTGGATCTGAGCTTCACCACTGAGCCACAGACTGAAAACAAAACTATGCAACCACGCATAAACAATTTAAGAGGGTGTTTGGACCAGTAAACCCCATAAGAATATTCTGAAGTTCTACCTGACAAAAAAGCTTCTCTGTTTTAAACAGAAAGTACTTATATAGTACCAGTGGCACTTTGCAAAGCCTCATACTCTGTATGCCCACACTGAAGTACAACGGCATAAGAACACGGCCATGTAGGTGTCAGAAAAAAGCCACAAATTGATGTGATCACATGTGATAGAGCACTACAGATCCATTCTGATTTTGAACCAGGACACAAAGCTCCAAGTACCTGTTGAACTCTGTCCATCTACACAAAGGAATGTAGAGACAGATCCCGAGTTCTGGAGAAACCTTGCTGAGCCTGGAACAACTCTTTATACCCAAACCAGGACACAATAATCCCAGATGTGCTTCTCTCACCACAGCTTGATGGAAAGCAATGGGACAAATGGCAGTAAGATAACCCTGATGAAATTATTAAACTGGTGACTAATAGCACAATACGGAGTAAAAGGTAAAGGGGATGAGGTGGGGACACATCAGTCCATGGCACAGCAGAAGGTCAGGCTCAGAGTGCTGCAAGAAACAGCACAGGAACATAAGAAAAATAATGTGATTATTTAATATTGTAATATTATTAAATACCTGTAAAATAATTAGTAGTGTACTAACGGTACATTACTAATAGTACCAGTAAACTCAGAGATGGAGCTTGCAAATGAAGGGCCAAAGAAGCTCCAGCAGCGGCACAAGGCAACAGGAAAAGCTGCAGTAGCCACAATGAGCCAGACCAGACCTATACAGACCCTCAGAAACATGCGCAGTGGACATTTCTAATGGCACATAGAAATGAACTGAGGGACTGCAAACTACAGAATAATCCTTTTCGTACTGATCAAGATCATTCTAACAATGAGGACAATGAAGACAGCACTGGAGGATTTGAAGAGAAGACCTTCAGATAAGGTGTGTAGACGGCCTCATCATTTAAGAGCCCTTAGGTCTTCATCAATAGACTGCCTAAAGAAAAAGAGAAGTAAGGTTCACAATTACTCTAAAACAAAATCAAGAGCTATAACAAAAGACAACTGAGATCTGAGTGTTCTGGTGAAAGAAAAGAGCTTGACAAGCAAAATAATTTCAAATCCAGGCACAGCTATCAATTACAGGGGCTCATGTGAAAAAGCTATTCAAAGAAGATTAATGTACAGAGGGGACTGTCATGATAAATTTATCATGAAGCTGAAAGAAAGGAAAGATCACTAAAACTTTTGCAGGCAACTCTATAGACAGTGACAAAGACAGCTGGTACCTGACAGCAGACATTTACAGAGAGGAAACAACCTAAACTATTTCGCAGAGAAGTATTCCAAATCCAGGAATAGCAAAGAAACCCCTCAAAAACAGAGTGCTTGAAGGCTGCTTTAGCAGGAGACATAGATACAAAGGGAAGAGAACTTCTATAGATGCAGACATGCAGCTGAAAAGATGATGCCTAGATACAAGAAGGAAGCACAGCAGAAAGGACAAAACCAAGGAAGATATAAGGAGCAAATGATGCGACAAACTGCAGTTGTCTCAAAGGGACCTGCAGAAACCCAGCCAAGGTGTGGATGAGCACACCACTGACCTTGGATCACGGGCAGGTGCTGGGAGTTCAGCTCATCACATCAGAAATAGGGGTTTCAAGGTCTCCCCATACCAAAGCCTTTCTTTGCTTTAATGTGTTCCATCTGAGAACAGTCACACAACAGCAGACTGATGGTACATCTAACCCAGGAATGCGACTTCAGAAATTATTAGAGGAGGAAAAGCAACCCCTTTACAGCAACCTAGGAATTACCTGGAGACATGTCCCCATCCTCCTCCAAAAATACGGGTTTCTATAAGCAAATAAGTAGTTGCAAGGGCTTTTTTTAGTAATTTTAACATTATTTCTAATGTACTTGTGTGAATGATGAGACTTCTATGCTTTTAAGTCTGTTACCTTGAACAAACCTCACTGATGCCAATCACAGCAAGTTTCATAACTTAATTTTACCTTATTAAAACATTTTCGCCATTTTGTTTCCTTTTCAGTATCACAGACTTACAGAACGGTTTGGGTTGGAAAGGACCTCAAAGCTCATCCAGTCCCAACCCCCTGCCACGGGCAGGGACACCTTCCATTAGAACAGCTTGCTCCAAGCCCCTGTGTCCAACCTGGCCTTGAACACTGCCAGGGATGGGGCATAAATTATGCGTCATTAAAAGTTCCTCTTGGATTTCTATTGTGAAAAAAGAAAGAATGAATCTTACACTCACTCCTGCCATGATGCTGTGCCTGTGTCACCTTTCTTTGGGGTAGGTGTGATAGTACAAGCTCTTATCGTTTCCCAAATGCAATATTAAGCTGATGCGTTGAGAGCCTTCACTTCTACACTAACTAAAGCTGAAATGTCTCATTGAATCCCACACTGGAAAACACAGTGAGTGAAGAATACAGGCTGCACCCATCACTCTCCTGACAGTTTGGGATTCAGTGAGCAATCTATGTGAAAACCTGTCACACAGAATTACAAAAAAGGGATTGCTGGTGCTGACGTGCAGAGCATAAATAAGGACAAAGAAATACATATTTGAATGACAACGTTAACAAATGAGAAAGCTGATCTAAACCAAGTGCAGCCTCCCTTCCTGTTTGGGGGTGCTGAAGGCATCATCAGTATGCTCTCACTTGCTACTTCTGTATCACCATCGAGAATCACCCATCAACTACTATAAACACAAGTGATCTTAAGAGATTTGGCACTGAAGCTCCCTCTCACAGAACTGATGCTTCTCTAGAGATTAACTACATTGCCTTCCATGTTTTCAAACCAAAGGTCAACATTTGAATGTATACTGCAAAGAGCTTTCATTTTGGATGATTTACAGTAAGTTTGTATTATTTTTGAAGCACATTAACATAAAGACAACTTTGTCCATTAACCAATACACGAAGGATACTTGCTTTGCTAATTAGAAGATGCAACAATTAAAGCTGCAAACTGGTAGCCTGATAAAACCTCATCTTTTCGGTTTATAATCACATGGAATGTTGCACCCAAGACGATGCCTAATAAGGAAAATCTTCACGGATGACCACGGGATTGAAGCACTTCTGTGCTCGGTGCACAGGAATCAAGATCAGCTGCCACAAGCAGTATATCTATAGAGAGAGATCTACAAGAATACAAGCCATCACTGCAAGAAGGGAAATTTCCACCACACAAAAGGGACAACTGGCCACAGACAGCCAAGGTTTCACCAACCTGGATTCTTTTCCTGCATTTGCCCATCATAGAAATAGATTCACAATCATTCTGCCCCACTTTTCTGATTGGGCTTGCCAAGGGATCTCTCACTGCACTAACCACTAACTCCACTCTAGACAACGCACACTAGCTTGAGTTCTGACCAGCAATACTGAATTGTGCCTGAGCTTTCTGCTTTAGGCACAAGAGTTAAAGATCTACTTGTGTCCCCTCTCCTATAGCTACAGGAGAGGACTCCTTACCCTCCAGTGAGCACAGATAAGCCTTAGCTCACTGACCCACACAATTGGGCCAGAGATACTATGAGTCAGAGTGGCTGTCTGATTTTTATTCAATAGTAGGTATAATAAACTTGAAATACAAAAGCTTAAGAAACATTCTTTTGTTTAAAAAAGTGGGTTTAGTATCATTCAATCAGCAAACAGAATCTCTTCACATAGGCTGTAACTGTATGTATCAATGAAGAGAAGTGCAAAACTGCTGCTTTGGTCCAGGCTTTCATCCAGGGTTAGAACAACCAGTCCAGCTGCTGACAAAGTGCACAGCTCTCTGCTCTGGACATGGGAGGAAGCTGTCTGATAGTAAATCATAAGAACAAACTGTTTTCCTACAAGCTGGTGGAGAACACAGCATTAAGCAGCAGGATAAATTAACTGGACAGACAAGCACTTGAAATCACGCCCGAGGAATTACAGGAAGCAACTCCTGGCATGTGCACCACAAGAGTAAGGGCGACTGACCTGTTGCTGCAGGAGAAGGAACAGACCCCGGATCAGAAGCAACATTTCCTCCTCCCAAATCTAGAGAAGTTACTAAATGATACCTGCTGATCCATGTCTCCAATTTTCAGTTCATGCATGAAATGACTCTACTTTAGTTTGGTCATTACCATTTTTAATAAATTATTTCAGTCATGAGCAATTCCAATTCCTCTCCTGCCACAGCCCCTAAAAAGGATTAAATCCAACCAAATTCCGGAAGTAAAATTGTGCCCCAACTCTTCACCCCATGCGAGAGGTGTGAGTCATTTAGGATCAGAGTAAAACCCATTCTGGCTTGGTGTTTGGGTTTTGTTGGAAAGGAAGAATGAAAAGGCAAACCTCTGCAGGTTGCATACCCAGAAAGTGAAAATCATGAATCACTTCAAACACTTTGGCTCCCATCTTCCAAAGTTATGCAGCTACTGTTAAAACCCCAAACAAGTAAATGAAAGTCTACAGACTCACTTCCCTAACCTTACACTGCAAATATCGGCAGCAGTCCTGAGCCTGGACCTTTGCTTTCAGCCCAGTACTAATATAGATCAGTCCCGTGGCTCCCATAGATTTTTATTTCTCCTTTGACTGGACAAAGGTGGACTGTGAGAGTTTAGAATGACATATAAAAGTAGAGCATTCATTATCCTAAATGCCTAAACTCTCACACTTTCAGTACCAGCTGACAGAAGCTGGACAAACTGCAGGTGTCTTAAACCACCTTTCCCATTCCCCTGCCATTGACAAGAAATGCACTTTGATCTAAGCCAATTTATGAAAAATGCAGATGCTTTTTCCACGGAAAATGTATCTCTGCAAGGAGAATTTATGGCCCATGGCACTTTTACTGCTTAAGTGCTCTTCGGTACCCTCCACTCAAGCATCTGTGCTCTGAGGTTTGCCCAATTCCAAGGCACAGAAAGTTCTTCATTCACGAAGATCAGATCAAGATGTTTTAATCCCCTCACTCATAAAGGAAATCTGCAACACTGAGTACAAAATGTGCTGTTATTTCTCCCCTATCTCTGAGGAACTGCTATATGCACACAGTTTTCCCCTCAGCCCCTTCTCTTTTACCCTTCAGGGATGGCACAGACACACAGGATGGTAAGAAATAAAATGCTCTTTGGTTGTTATCTTCAAAGTTAGGAAAGCTTTGCAGAGACAAAAGATTGCAGAACTACACAACCTGGCTGCTTTTACACAGTTCTGAGTAGATATGGCAAAAAACGGGGTAAAATTTCAACCCAAAAATCATTTTTTTTGAGCGAAACTGTTTATATAGAAGTTATTTTTATATTAAATAGCTAAATACTATAACATAGAATCATAGAATAGTTGGGGTTGGAAAGGACCTTAAGATCATCCAGTTCCAACCCCCCTGCCATGGGCAGGGACACCTCCCACTAAACCATGCCATCCAAGGCTATGTCCAACCCCACCTTGAACACCGCCAGGGATGAAGCATTCACAACTTCCCTGGGCAACCCATTCCAGGGCCCCACCACCCTCACAGTAAAGAATTTCTTCCTCAGATCCAATCTAAACCTCCCCTGTTTAAGTTTAAACCCATTACCCCTTGTCCTCTCACCACAGTCCCTAATGAAGAGTCCCTCCCCAGCATCTCTATAGGCCCCCTTCAGGTACTGGAAGGTTGCTATGAGGTCTCCAAGCAGCCTTCTTTTCTCCAGGCTGAACAGAAACTAAATTCCTCCCACCAAGAGACACCTCTTTGATGATGTGCTTTGCAGAGCTTTAGCTTTAACTGCAACAACACATCCATCCAGGCCTCTGCTCCCCCACCAGCTGCGCTCAGGGAACATCCCAGATCACCATTTCTTGGCCACAACTTCAGCTACTGCATATCATCCAGAAACTGCAATGGATCCAGAATTACTTATTTCTCCACGGTCTTCTCTCAGCATACTCATTTACAGCATCTTGGTATGTTATAAATTTATTGGGAAGAAATTCTTTATCAGCCCCCTGAGAAAAAGGCGAAGTACAGAGATCTTCTTGAGGCCATATAATGAGCCTGCAACAGAAGCAGAATTAGACATCAGCATCTCCTGGCTCATAACAAAATGATCCCTCTAAGCCACGTTCCATTAAATACCACAGTAGCTGCTCATCCAGACCTCATATAATTTCAGTGACAGTTACACAGACAGCTCTTGTCACCAATTTGGAAGCCCAAAGCTAGATCCATTCCAGAAACAAATAAACCTTACAAAGGCAATCCACTCAGCTCAAAACTGGACTGCTTTCACAAGTCAAAATCATTCTCTGCATCTGATGTATTGACACCACGTAAATAGCACCGCTCAAGCACAACTCAAGGGCCTGCCACCCTCATTACTGGGAGATGCTGTGCAGTGCTGGGCAGCAGGTTAGAGAACACAGTTCACAGCTTTCCTCTTTGGATCTTAACTCTCCTCTCACGAGGGAATCATCTTCACTCCCTGCAATCCCTGAACAAAAGGGTGCTCTATCTTGTACAGGACAGGAGGGAGCAGTACCATGGAGCAGCTCTTTCACCACACAGCCCTATCCCATTGCCTGGCTCCAGGGAGTCTGAGCTCACATGTGACCATCACATGGATTGGGGACAAGCCAGCAGAAGGAAAGTAAGTGATTTTGTACCACATAAGACATACAACCTTACCATACACAAAGGGAGAGGTAACTGCAGGGTCACACATTCTGACTTTCAGCCTTCAGATACTTGAACTCACGGACAAAAATATTCCTACAAGGGTTTTAAATGAAGCTGTGAAAAACGGGGCAGATTTTATTCATGAAATAGCAGCAGCCCCTCTACCATGCCACAGCAGCAGGATCCGAAGGCAGAGGCTTCAGCAGCTGTCCTGGGTTCAGCAGCAGCAGTCATTTTTTCTCCTTCTTGGTAGCTGGTGCAGCACTGTGTTTTTGATTTGGGCCTGGGAACAGCGCTGATAACACCAGTGTTTTCAGTTACTGCTTGGTAATGTTTAGGCTAGCCAAGGACTTTGTGAGTCTCATGCTCTGCTAGGGAGGAGGAGAAGCTGGGAGGAAGGAGAGACAGGACACCTGACCCAGACTAACCAAAGAGATTATTCCATACCACAGCACATCATGTCCAGGATGTAGAAACGGAGAGCAGAGACCCAGAAGGGTGGTGAGGGTGCACCGGTGGGGGTGCGCTGCTTGATACTGGGTGGTGAGCAATTGTATCCTTCCCTTGTATTTGCCTTGTCATTATTGTTACTGGTGGGGGTGCACTGGGTGGTTGGGCTTGATATTTGATGGTGAGCTATTGTATTCTCCTTTTCCTTGTATCTGCCTTGTCATTATTATTATTGGTGGTAGCAGTAGTGGTTTGTGTTATACCTTAGTTACTAAACTGTTCTTATCTCAACCTGTGGGAGTTGTATTCTTTCGATTCTCCTTCCCATCCCTCCAGGAGCGGAGGGAAGAAAGAGTGAGGAGTGAGTGAGAGAGGGACTGTGTGAGTTTATAGACTTAAACCATGACAGCAGTCCAGTACAGTCTGAGCCACATGATGAGCTGAATGACCTGGCAGGAGGAGGAGGATCTATTCGAGTCAGAACAGCAGAGAAGTACAGAGAACACTGAGGACACTATGCTGAGGAGTAGAACACGCTAGGGCACACAGAATTAAACTCCAAGTCTTTCTTCCAAGTATGTATGTGATGTGCTTCAACCCACACAAGCTGCTCAAGTGTTACTGGTTGTAAATGGAACAACGGGAAGTCTACCACAGTTTCAGTGTTTGTGTTTTCCACACAGGACAACACCTGAACTTCCACCATGACAGTTCTCAGAACTACCTTTCAGGAAGAACCAAGGCTCACTGTGAATGGTGCAGCACCTGCAAGGCGTTCAGATGGTTCCAAACAAAATACTGTGGGTTTACCAAACACAAACTGGCCTTTCCTGATTATTGAGCCCTTCTAGATCTTGGTATTACATGGCACGAGTATTTCCTAACAGCAGTGATTAGTCTGTACATTTCCTAAAGCTAATTACAAAATAAAGGTTTGAAAAGAGAATTCTGATGAAGACATGCTGGAGGGAAGGGATAGGATTCTGAGAGAGCTGGACAGGCTGAAGAGGTGTGACTGTGCAAACCTCATGAAGTTCAAGGTCCCAAGCACAAAGAGAGGCTGGAGGAGACTGGATGGAGCCCTGAGGAGAAGGACTTGGGGTGCTGGGTAATGACAACATCCCCAGGGCCCAGCAGCACCCCCAGAGTGTGAGCAGCAGCTCAGGGAGGGGATCCTGCCCCTCTGCTGTGCTCTGGGGAGACCCCCCTGCAGTCCTGATCCAGCTCTGGGGCAGCAGCACAAGAGGGACGTGGAGCTGCTGGAGCGAGTGCAGAGGAGGCCATGGAGATGCTGCGAGGGCTGGAGCAGCTCTGCTCTGGAGCCACGCGGAGAGAGCTGGGCTGGGGCAGCCTGGAGAAGAGAAGGCTCCTGAAGGGGAGACCTTAGAGCAGCTCCAGCGCCTAAAGGAGCTGCAGGAAACCTGGAGAGGGGTTTTGGACAAGGGATGTAGGGACAGGACAAGGGGAATGGCTTTAACCTGCCAGAGGGGAGATTGAGATGAGCTCTTAGGCAGAAGTTCTTCCCTGTGAGGGTGATGAGGCGCTAGCACAGGGTGCCCAGAGAAGCTGTGGCTGCCCCATCCCTGGCAGTGTTCAAGGCCAGGTTGGACACAGGGGCTTGGAGCAAGCTGCTCTAGTGGAAGGTGTCCCTGCCCGTGGCAGGGGTTGGAGCTGGATGAGCTTCGAGATCCCTTCCAACCCAAACCAGGCTGGGATTAAAATAAGAAACAGTAAAACAGAGATTATTTCATCAAGGTGGGAGGAAAACAGAGTGCTTTTTGAGCTAATGAAGCTCACACATACCTAAATATGTACAATGCAACTACTTCAACACAAGTAAACAACTTACATATAAAGCTCAAAGCCAAATATCTAATGCACAGGTGAATGGAAGAAGACTGATTCACTTGGGGAAAAAAAGAGGCAAAAAATAATTTACTGGACAGTCTTTAAAGGACTATATAGATCCAACAAATCCGTACACACAAACTCAGTGCCACTGCCATGCCTCAGAGCTTTTAGGTCCTTAGGTATCTGCTCTCTCAAACAAAGCTTTAAGCAAGCTTTCACTAAGTACTAGTAAATAGTGACTGGAGGAAAAAGATCTCGGGGATGCTTTTAAGCTAACATTACACTTTTTCACAAGATGCATACACGTTTCTTTTTCCAAGAGGAATTACACAGCTCCTCAACATTCTGTAAATCTTTTCTTTAATCCATGTTTTGTAAGAGCCATTCCAACCCTTCCCCCTTCTTAAGATCTAACAAGCACTTCAGTATGGCAGACAGATTTGCATTTCAAAAGCCAATTAAAACACACTGCAGTAAGGCACTGATTAAAAAGTAGTGGCTTTACATAAATTAGGCAGTTCCTTTGACTTTTCCTAGTTCTAATCCATCATAAGAATGGCAAAACACTCTACATTATATGGACTATATGGCCGCAACACTGTGTCACTCCCCCAGGCTCAAGTCTGAGGGGTCATACTCTGGGTTCAAGGCAAGGAAGGAAAACCCCTTCTAGAAGCAGCATGCTATCCAGGAGCAGCTCACAATTTGAAGTTACAGACCAATTGTACTGATTTATTCTTCGTAGTCGCATACTTTATCACAGCTTCTGATTTGTGTTTTTATATCACGTGAGAAATTAGGTTAAAGAAGGAAAGATCCATTTCCGTGGGAATCTTGGTTGTCGCAGAAACTTTGCTTCTCACACCTCAAAACCACCTGCAAAGTAAAGGCTTCTCACGTATTATCATGTAGGGAACAGGTTCTTTAAGAGCACATTGTCAAATGCATGACAAACTTGCCAATCCCCACCAGCATCGATTTTCCCCTGCCATGACACATTTACAGCACCACATCACACACACAAATTGAAGCATGAAACCAAGAAAGAGGTCTCTAACATGAAGCATTCAGTGCATGAACAGTTCACGCTCAGGTATGGATTGTGCGTGTTTTGGTTTGATTTCTCCATCCAAAGGTTGACTAAGCCCTGCTGTCACCTCACAGCACTTTGTGCTATCAATTCCTGTCACCCCATGGCAAGGAATGAGCTGCACTTTGTAACACTCAAATTTTAGATCCAAACTATAACTTATAAAAAGTCCTTACTGGACTGAGCAGTTTTTACTGGATTTGCTTTGCCCTGGCCTACATTACTGCCCAGAATTGGGCATCTTCAGGCAATGAAGTTACTAAATGAATAAGAAGCCATTAAAATGTGAGCTCTGCTTTGTAATATCCTTTTTAAGAGATCAGGTGCATTGCAGTGCAGCGTTCACACACCCCATACAAATTCACATACCACTGTTCAATTAAGAGGGGAATTAGCTGCCTCCCACTGTTATCTCAAGACCAAGAAGAGACCTCACCATGCTAACCCCACACGTACCACAGCCTAAGAGCTCCCAATTAAAACAAAGAGAGAGGGAAGACATATTAAAAGCAACTGATGAACTGAGGGATTCAAATGAGGTCAGAAAAAGCAGTATCATTAAACCAGAATTTAAACACTCCCCCTCTTATTGCAAAGCCTTTAGCAACCAAAGCCACCCTTCCCCCAACTATAGGGCTGAACTCTGTGTAGTGCTGCATGGCTCTTGGCACCACACTGAGTTAGTAAATCCTGCTACACCTATCTCCATTTGACAAGTCTTTTGGAGCAGCAGAACGACTTACGCACCCTGCAGGCAGAGGATGCTCTTGGGCAAGTTTCTGACCAAGCAGGATGGGCCAAGGCAGCACAGAACATGCATCAAGAGCACTTCCTCTACTTCTGAACAACAAAAATTAGAGGTTTTATTGCATGGAATCCAACAGTAACCCTTTAATATTGCCATTGGGCCAACATGAGATAAAGGGGCAACAATTTATGTGCTAAAAATTTGTACTGGCTTTGGTTAGACTTACGTATGTTCAAATGTCTAGTGAAAATTGTGGAAACAAAACTCCGCAGTGCGGTGATGTTGCTGCTGGTTTTAATACTAAAAGGCTCCACTGTTTTGAAACCTATCAATTAAAATACTGTCTTCAACATTAATACAGAGAAACCTGAACTGGAAATTCTGAAGGCATTTTGGATTACCTTCATTTTTAACCCCACTAACCTTACCTAATGATCATGCAGAGCAGGATGAGAACAGAAGCAAGATGCTGACTGATCTCATGTAGAATGCAGCACAATTAATCACAACAGCAGCGATGGAAGAAGGTGGTAATTGCCTGAGAACTGTTTTTATTGTCCTCATTGCCAAGAAACTCAGAAATGTATTTCTCATTCAGAGACTCCTAAAGTCACTCCTAAGGTATAAAACTCCCAGTTTTTCATTTCTGATGTTCCACAACAATGCTGCAAGCTAACTTAATCGAGACAACACTGGAATATAAACGACAGCAAGCAGCAGCTCTGGGAGATGCTGCAGCACTAGTCAGGAAGAATTCATTACCTCCAGACATTTATTAAGCAAAGAAAAAACCCACTGTTTGAAAAAGGCTGGCAAACATCATTAGAACCACAAAAGGAAATTGCTTCACAGCCTTTTCCCGAGTTACACTGCCTTACCTTTTCTTTTTCCACTCAGTTTTTGAAGTCTCACTCTTACTAACGCGAAGTCTCTTCCAGCTACACCGCTCGTAAGATACAATCTGACACTGCCAACCTCTGAGACATACGGCAACAACACTCTGAACACAGATCACTTCCCAAATCAGTCTTTATTCTAATATGCAAACTTCACTCACCTACTGCTTCCTACCCCCTACATAAAAGCTATTAGCAAGTCGCGTCTAAAGGTCACTCAAACCCCAAAGGTGAGGCAATGACTTGGGTTCCTCAGCCTCTGTCAGGGAAGTTCTAACAATCGGGAGGTTTGTTACTTTCCAGACTTCCTGTTGAGTATCACACACCTGATACTCCACAGAAAACTACAACCCCCAAGCAGTCCTGCTTGCTTCCTCCGCCAGGCCTGCAGTTCCTCAGAGACTGTACACATCAGCAGCCTTTAGGAGCGCCCCAAATGTTTCATGGCAGAGGGCAGATAAATGCCAACCTAAAAGCAGGCAGAGAAAGTCATTTTATAAGGGTACTTATATATAAAACAGATCCCTGCTCTTTTCAAACCTTCTAAGCTGTAGTTTATCTAGGTTGTGATCACATGCTCCTGACACTTCCTTTTAATCCACTCATCTCAGTTTTCCTGATCTTCAGCATTTCCTGAGAAATACCCACACATTAAACCACTCAGATGAACAGAATACATGACAAATTTCAGCTACCAAAATGAGAGAAACAGGTCCCAGTTCCACTGATAACTGACAAAAGGAGCTGCTTCTTTCCTGGAAAGCACCTGCCTCTTTTTGCATGTGAAGAGTATACATCAACATCGTCATGCTGTTCATGGTACTTAACAACAAGGGAGAGACTTACCTGCTACAGTGAGCTTTGCTGTCCTGCTGACAATGGTCCCCAGGCTTTCCACAGTTGCCACACATTGATAATATCCTTCATCAGGTTTATTATGCTTGGAATGCACCACACTGTTTATTAATAAAGATCCATCTGGTAGCAACTGGCGCCGGTCATCTGACACCAGGTTCAGGAAAGTCCCATCTTTCTTCCATTCGATTTTTGGGGAGGTTTCACAATAAGCTGAGCAGTTCATTATGACAGAGGCTCCACGAACTGACAGGACGTCCGTTGGCTCCACCAGGAAGTAAAAAGGAGTGAAGGTTCTCACGAGGGAGCCTGGAAAACACAGATCACAATGCTGGCATTAGCCTTCTAGGGCTTTTCAACATCCTCATTTCAAGATCTCGTAATGTGCTCAGGAGCTGTCACTACTGCAATACTGTCCCCTGAACATACAGAAACGGCTTCATCTATATGCCAGGATTTTCTGCTTTGGTTATTTACACCCATGGACTCTTGAATTCAAAGAGGTCTTCAACCATAACATATTCAGGTGCTCATATGGCAACTGATAATGGTTAACAGTCCTGCGCAATCCATCAAGCAATCCAGCAGTCTGCCTCATCGAAGCTCACACAAGCTAATGTATGTGCTTCAGTACCACGTTTATATCAACCCACATAAAGGCTCCTTGCTTGGCGTTTTCTGGTGGGGGTACCATATCACAGCAACCCAGTCACTTGTTGTGTATGACGAAGATTAAGAAACATTAGGAATAATTCAACCCTAAAAAGTGTTTCCAATTCTAAGCTCAACACACCTCACAAGTGCCATAAAACATTGGTTTACTTCCATTGTCGTTCAGGACAAGCACGATTACTTTTCCGTTTTAACTATTCCCAAAGGAGTTCTGTAATTAACATCTACTTTGCATTCAGAAGTGAATTTTAATTACTGCATATCTGCTGTATTTGGTCAGGCAGAAAGATGGTGTGTCAGTATCACTTTGGCTTCTCTTAACTTAATCATCCAGAGAGGACAGAAAGAAGAGTAATTTGCCCAGAGAAGAGTTTTCCAGAAAACGTAACGTCAGACTGAAAGAAAGCGGGGTCTTTAACACCAAGACTCCCGCCTGTACTCTGACAAATTCCACCTTGCCTCCACTAGGACTAGAAGCGGGAGGTACAAACATCATGGCAATATAAACAGAAATATTACCAGCTGTCTGCCAGCAAACCAAAAAGGAAAAGTGCACAGACTGAAACGTTAATAGGGCTTCTGAAGTGAGCCACTTCAACCCAGAGCTGCAAGGATTCCGCCTGCCTTTATACAAAGCAAGTGCCAAAGGGAACACTTACAAACCATGCAGCCAAACTTACAAGGTCCGTTTGCAGGGCCTAGAAAATCCTCATTTTCCATAGACACAACAGCCAAGTGACAACCCTCATGCATAAGGCACATTTTACAGGCATTATGCTTACCAATGTTCTCTCTGATTGCAGCATCACTCTCAAACCCCACTTGGCTAAAAGCTTTTAAACTACCTTTTGAAGCCCCAGGCTGGTTTGAGAGCAGGAAGAAGATTCTACCAGTACCACTTTTCCTACTTGATCTGGCAGTAAGCAGTACATGACCCAGTCAAGAACATGGTTTTCCTTTTGGGCACTTTTAAAAGTTGAAGGCAAAACCATAGCACTTGTGAAATGCATTGTTAGAAAAGTGTTAAAATACATTCCCAAACACAAAATGAAGCTTCTTCCACACACACTGAACCTTTCAGAAAGGAAAATATGCCTCTCCAAACTACATCTTTCACAGTAAGGTCAACAATGAAACACTGAAGTATGGCGAGACCGCCTTGAACAGGAACATGCATTTAATAATCAGATTTGTTTCAGTAAGTCACAGAATAATTACGAAGCCTGGTTTCTTAGAGAAAGTACAAACATGAAGGAGACCTTTCCTTGTACAGGAAGCCTGCCCTGGTAGCATTTGAGCTTCTTCAATTGCTTGCTTGTTATAAATCAGCTTTACCTTCTGAAACGGCCTTCATTAACAGAGCGATAGGAATCCCCCTATCGCTGGATTGCACAGAAAGCCTCTCGTCCCCAAAGAGGGTTCAGCTTTCCCCCCGAGAGGGACTCCAGCCTCCTGCACAGAGCCTGGCTATTGTCTTTGCTGCTCAGAATTCACCAAACTTCCAGATAAGGCAGGGGTGGTGTGAAAGAAACAAGAGATAAATTCTGCTTTTGTTGGTTGTGTCATTCAAATATTCTCCCTTCAAGAATTCAATGAGGAAATAAGAGAATAAAGCATAGGAAGACTGAAGTTTCCCCAGTGACAGCAACAGTCTCAGGCTGGAGACCTGCTATGCTGGTATGCAAACCTTGAGACGGTGTCTTTCCTAAGGATAAAAAAGCACAGGAAAAACCCCCAAACATACCCACCAAGAACACCCAAAGGCAGTTACAAAACCTCTAGGTGCTGCTGTGTTCCTTTGGTTTCTATAGCCACACTTCCTGACTTCCAGCTCTAACACACCAAATGGCAGAAAAGAAACAAGAATCACGAGCAGCATGAAAGCACTTCAACCTGTTTATCAGGATCATCTTTTCCATCACTCCAGACACCTAAAGGTGGTTTTTAAAGTTAAATTACAGCTCTCCTGTCCCTGTTTTTTTCAGGATGAAGCACTCTGTACAAGCTCTCAACCTTTTCCCCCTTCATTTACAAGCTTCCATGGTTTTCTTTTCCAGACCCCTACCAGAACAAAATGCACTCCTGAGTTGTGCTTTTCTCAGCCCTTATCCCCTGGCTTTTCAAATAAAACCCAGAAAATCCTTGAAAAGAGGAGGCCAGCTTCTGGTTTGCCTCATCTGGCTTTGGTGCAGATCAGAGCAGATCAAATCCCATAGATGGAATCAGATTGATCTTATCCTGCAAGAAACAAGGTGTCCAAGGAAATATTGCAGAGTGTAGAGCAGAGGAGGTCAAGAGAGATCATACACAAGAAACAGCAGCACAGAAGGGAATTGAGACTTTCAGGAAGAATGGGAAGCAGATTCCCAGCCAGGTTTCCGAGGCAGCATAAAAAAAGCTCTTGCCAAGAGCTGTGAAGACACAGCATAGCCTGCTTCAACTCCAGATACTACCATGCTCCTGCACAAAAAGCAGTGGATAAACAGATGAGAGGGTTGGTGAGTAACTGTGATCCATCTTTCAGGAAGGCAAACCAGAACTGAGACCCGTCTGCTTGCCCACAGGCTCAGAAAGGTTTTGCAGTCTGGAGGCAGGGGCACTCCAGGGAAGTGCTGCTGGGCTGCAGCCACACACAGCCACCTGAGCGCAGGCTCTGTTAAGCCCTCACCAGCAAGGAAAGGCTTTGTACACTCAAGACCTTAATAAACTCCTATATTGGGTCAACAAGCCCTTTCTCCCATTCCATCAACCTACTGATTGTTCAGTTAACTGACCCTGCATGATAACGGACAAAACGGGTGTATTTTGACCTTACCTTTGGGGGTGGAGGGTGTACATACATAGGCTTGATTTCTGTCTATACTGGTACACTTCCTTTTGCCACCATGGGCATGGAGAGCAGGCTGTTCATCTTTCCCAAGTCTTCTACATATTTGAGGACTTGAGGCTAGAGAAGGATTTTTCTTTAGGCTTAGCACTACCAGTTTAGTACTAGGTAGAAAACCTCACACATTGATCCGTAATCCTTCCACTCCCACAATCCCTAGATACTAACTTCAGGAACAGCTCTAAGGCCTGTTCTTTTCCATGTACTGTCTGACTAGCTGATCTCCTGGCTCAGTGTGTTAACTTGCACTTGACTCCTCCAAACTTCTCCTCCTTCCATAACCATAGACCAGTTCTGAGCTCTGACCTTGTCCTTCCTCTTCCAGCTGTAAGTCATGTGAAATTCTAACAAAAATAGCTGATTGCCATCCAGGCTGTGAGTGAAAGGCATCAACAGAGGTTTACTCAGGACGCACCAGTGCAAAACCCCATACAAAGCAGCCTTCATTGCCATTGTCTTTGCTACTTCTTTCAACACTCACCCATCCCTTTTTGTGGCCATCCTACATTAAAACCGCATTTCCCTATTTCCTTACAAGGGTGCAAGGAGATGGCAGTGGTTAAAGAAAGAGTAAGGGAAGTTTTGGGTTTCTATGAAACCATTTAAACTAAGGATATTAGAATGCTCTGAAAAATATTTCCTTGACGATTGCATATCAGTTTACCCTCTACCCAGATCACCTTTCAGGAACCGCAGCCAAGCTGACTACTTTCATACATCCCTAACTCCTCCTCTCCTCTCATTTAAAACAACGGGGGATTTTTAGTCCTCCTTGTAGCTTTTCTCTCCTCAAGCTCTCAAAATTAACCAACAGTTCTGCCACTGTTTCAGCCAACATAGAACTCATCACACAGACCTGAACTGAGAATGTTTAACAGTGAAGTACTCCTAAGCCTGGCTGATCTCTTTTGCTCTCAGTACTAGGACGAAGGACTGCAAGCATGCACCTCTCCTCACTGAACTTCTGGTACAGAAGGACCAAACACAGCACGTTTGAGATGTGACACTCAGGGCACAAAGTTAAGAGGAATCTGCCTGACATGTTTCCCCAAAGACACAAAAAGGCTTTTAAACTCAAAAGAAGGAAGTTTTAATGCAACACTTTCCAGCTGCAGGGAACCCGAAAGCAGGCAGGTAAGGCAGAAAGAGCTCAGTCATGCTTTCCAAATGCTCTATTTTCAAAGGGGGGTATTCCTCAGTGGAAAAAGAGAAATCCAAGACTGCCCTTAACCTTCTTTCCACAGCTACCATGCCTACAGAAGGACTACATTCATTTTTTGTACGTCCTGCTAGCTGCATCCCATTTTGTGCAGTGCTACATCTTTCACAAGGCTCCAGGTGAGGAAATGCCTGCAACAGTGAAGGCAAAGCAGCTGCCCAAGCAGGCAGAAGCTTCCCTTTGTTATCCAGTCCACTTCTGAAGACACAAGCATTGCAGTATCAAACTTCAATCACTTACATGTGCGCTTTAACAACTGCCTGGCACAAGCTCTTCAGAATTACGGCTTTCAGGTAAGTACCTCCAGACAAAACCACTTTTATCTCAGTTCTGCTTAGTCCATATAAATTACCTCACACTGGCACAAGGCAGTATGAGACAGGAGATTCCCCTGCTACCAGCGCTAGAGAGTCAATTTTAATCCACTCTTGCCATCAAAACTATTTGGCTGCAATGTTTTCCTGACAACAACCATCAACGGCATTGAAAGGAGAAGAATTTAACACTGGACTTCACATAACTTTGGGAAGGCAACCACATTCCACTTTACAAGAACCAAATGCAATAACCATCCGGAAGGAAAACGTGCAGCACAGGTAAAGCTTCAGAGCCACATTTTCCAAACAGGTGACAAATTAAGGCAACCAAACCCATCTTTCATCGAAAGTACCTGACACGGACAAGTAGGACACAGGATTCAGTTGCTGGAAGGAGTCAAACAGGGCTTTGATGAAGACGGATTACTTTTACGTGTTGAGGAAAGACATGTCAAGAGGGAGGGATGACACTCATCCTTTTAAGTTAGACTCCAAAGCAATCTGAGAACATGCATATAACACCCTTGAAACTGACGTTTGAAATGGAAGCATTTGACAAAATCTTAATCAGACCAGCAGGAACTATTAGAAAGTCCCTCATTGCAAGTCAATGATAAAAGATCCAAGGTCTCCAGCTGCAGGATTCAACTTCTAAAAGGCTTTTCACCAGGATTTAATTAACATTCCCAATGGCCCTTGTACTCCTAAAACCACCATGTCATGCCCTTCCTAGCCTAGATTATAGAAGCTGTCTTCAAGAATTAGCCAAATGTAGTTTAATTGAAGATGTTACAAACACTGCTCTTGCAGGCTGCCAGCAAGAGCTCACAATGAACTTGGTCTGTGGTTGTGCTGAACTATTCAGCGCTACAGAGCACATTATCTACATGGATAAATTGCTACCTGCATCCATCTTTAAATAAAATGTAAGTATGAGCAGGTTGGGGGCTTGTTCTTTCCCTGACAACACTGGGAACATTTGACACTACCCAATAAGCACAACTTCTGTATGATATTACAATACCATAAAAGCATCAATAAAAAAAAAATCTGCCAATTTTTCTTTCATAAAGAATCAATCTTTAGACAAATACATTCTCTCCTTAAAATTGTATCTTTCCCTTATAGGGAACATACACGTACAGCTCCTGACCAAATTAAAGTACATTAATGACAATATATATCAACCAAAGAGCTTTAGATCTTACTTTTTTTAAAGCACATCTGGAGCCCAATGATACATACATGGTGGTTAGTAAGTTCACTCAGACTGGAAAATGAAGGGTAATTCTGCATTCTCTAAATGCCATTTCATTTCTTTCTTTGCAAAGACTCTACAACCCTTAAATTACAAGACATAAATGATACTGCACTTAAGCATCAAGAAACCAAGGAGAACGTGTAAGAGCTACCCCTGACTGCAGATGTACAATATAAATCCTGCTGGTATGTTAATAACTCCAGTAGTAGGCTGACAGTGGAACCTGGGAGAGCAAGTGATGTAACATTACAAGGTAAGTTATGCCATGTATAAATCTAGCCTTTCCCAGACTTAGTAGATTCCTTTGTCTTTGGGCACAAGCGCAGATGTCCTCTTTTCACGATTTAATACACTGCAACAAAGATATCCATCAAAAAGAATGGCTCATCTTCACCCCAGCATCCTTAAGCACCGTGGGCTAGCAATGAAGTTTGAGGAATGCTGTGGTGCCTCAGATCTGTCCTGGCCCACAAGGAAAGGGGCCATGTTCTGACATCCGTAAGGGAGAGACATCCTGTTCTTTGTGATTTGGGAAAATAACCCATACAGAGCCCCTTTCCTCTTTACTGAAAACGGCTAATTCTCTGCTGCAGAGAGACACGAACAAAACTGCTTGTTCAAGCAAATTCTCCTGAAAGGAAGCAGCATAAAGCCGGATGCTTTTGTCCTTCTCCTCTCTTCAGCTGTCAATCCTGTGTGCAGGTGCCACCTTACAATACAGACCAAGCAGACAATGCTGAGGGAATTTTAAGAGCCCAGGATAGCACCAGAGAACTTGTACCTCAACCATTCTCCTCACTACAATGGGAAGTTCAGAGAAATTATTCTTTCCAGTCATTGTGAAGAGCAGCTATCCGATCACCACCAGGCCGACATGCAGCCCATCGCCAGCACACGGATCAGAGCTTCCAGGTACAGGGACTGCGCTGTTTTGCTGCCATGGCTTTCAAAAGGCAGCCATCCAGAAACATGGGGTTGTGAAAAGGCAAGGGATTTTTTGCATATCATCCCCTAAGGGTTTAATGTTACCGAGTTGAGATGGTTTGTGACACCATACGCTAACAAGAACATCAAAGTCAAGATACTCACCCTCATCACAGGGATTACATTATTTCTGTCTGTGTTATAGGCTTTGCCTTTGATACCTTTAGAGCATCCTTGCCTTTCAGAGAGCACAGTCAATAAATAAGGAACAAATTCAAGCAGAGCAAGCTACATTTTGCAATGATGCTATTTCAGCTTTGTCGATACTTCCAGTTATCTTTCACTTGTTAATAACAAATTCTTGTCAGCTTAATCTGAGCCGACCTTCCCAGCAGACCTCAAGCACAGAATCCTATTAAAAACAAAACTAAAAGAGCCCACTAAAAGAAGCATGAAGAAATAGAAGGAAAACAGATTCAAATGGCACAGTCTGCCTGCAGTAAATCACTGACCAGTACGCATCCATGCATTCACTCCAACCACTCCTGCTTTAAGTGATACCATCTCCTCATATATTATTAAATAATGGGAAGGAAAACAGATAATGATCAACAGCAAAATCCAAACAGATTGTAATCTCGGATCTCAGATGTCTTTGGAGATGCATTTATGCCTGGTGTTCAGTTGCATGGCCTTTCTACCACCTCAAGGGAGTTAGAAATTCTCACCTGGATTTTGAGCACACAGAAACAACTGTTATTTACAGCGCTGCCGCTTCACCCTCCACAGTTGGGTGCCCATGACTCCCCTCAACAGCCAGCTAACAAACACTGCCACGCTGAGTGCACGTGTGCACTCCAGGGCTGGAGTTCCAGGAAGCCTGGAAAACTGCAGGAGCAAAGATGACACAAACCCCTCTTACAACAGCTTCCTCTTAAGCGTGAGCCACTATCACCACTTCTCACGGTACTCTTGTGCAACCTGCCCCACAGGACATCCCCATAAGGGAGATGCTCCTCTCTTGTCTGGTCCAGAGTCCCACTGTTAGACAGTCACCTTCTTGCAAGGACTTCTTTATCTGACTTGAACCTATGCTCAAACCTAGAAAACAGCTACCAGCCGCGCTTCAAAATCACGTTCTGTTGGCTTTCCTGTTCCCCCTGATGTGCAGGGAGGAAGAATTCTTTGCAACCATTAAGACCAAAAATTTGGATGCCTTTCAGGTCACTTAAAAACAACCCCTGGGTTCTCCAGAATTCACATCGAGGAACTGAGTCCCACAAACCCCTCACTTCCGCAAGGAACATCCTTTCAAAGAGATTTTGAAGTCAAAGGAAAAGCAAGACACCACCTAATGCCATGTATTTGACTTAAGCCAACAAAGGAATTACTCTGAATATCTGAACTACAAAAGTTCTTCTCATAACCATTTCAGAAGCAGGGCTTAAAGGATTTTAGCCATTTTTCCCTTTTGCTGTGGAATTACCAAAGCCCCGTCTCATTTCAGAAACTATTGCTTTTTAGTCAAACAGCCAATCTCTGATACATCCCTTTAAGCTTGCAGAGGATTTAACCATGATACCATGCTCTACTTGATGCAAAAGACAACACATTCCCGCACACAGTATCCCCTTTCTATTGCTATGAATGACAGAACTGAGCTAGAATAAGGCTAATTCTAAGGCTAGAGTTTTTACCTAAATTCCAGGCATAGAAGTTACCTCAATCAAGATCTCTTGGCATTAGTTGCAGAACACATGATCTAAGGTGGAGCTGCAAACTTTCAGGGGGATGGCTCTCATCACCCTGAAAGCATTGCAGCAAGCATCACAAAAACCAATGTGTGCTCTACCTCCTAACAAAGCCTTCACCCAGTGACACACTCAGGATCAGAGAATCAACCAGGTTTGGAAGTGACTTTTAAGCTCATCAAGTCCAGCCAGTCTCCAGCACGGCCAAGGCCACCACTAACCCATGGCACTGAGGGCCTTATCTACACAGAACTTCTCATCTCTCAAAATAAGCTGAACCTTTAAGATTAAATCAACAATATGCCAGATGGGGGGGGGTTGCTCATTCTTGAATGCTTTGTACACCCCTTATTCCCCTGCAGTTTTCTTCCTCAGACTTTCAGCAAAAGAATAAAATTGGTTTCTTTGCTCGTAACTTCCCCACGCTGGCTGAAACCCCATTACCCAAGTCCCCAGTTTACAGCTGCCAGCTTGGTAACTCTTACAGTGATCTGACTTCAGAGCGCTGATAGCCTTTATACCCTTCCTGATCAGCTCCGAAAAGAACAGCAAGCAATCTGCAGTTCTTAACAGCAGCAGGGCTTCCTTTGGAAAGCACATCAGTTACGGAGCACATCAGTTACAGGGGACCAGAGTTCACTTGTTTATTGTTTAATTCTTCCAGTGGCCAACTCCATTATTTGTCAAACTGGGCTGAGAAAAGGCACATGCAGCATTTCTACAAAAGATTACTAGAGGGCACTGTAAAGACACCTACAAAAGGAAGAAAATTCATTTCTGTTCATCATGGTGAACAATAGTGCTCTGACTTCTCTACCGAAATAGGTGCCATGTGTTAGCTACTGACAGTACTGCATTGTTATAACAGGGAAAGAGGAATTTCCAGGTTTTCCCTGGAGTAATGGATTTCCTTTCTGGAGTTCCAGTCTTTTGGGCACTCGGGCGCATCATTTACCTCTTCAGTTACGTGCAACAGTAAAAAAACAGTGGCTTCAAAGGGTTAAAACCCCCCAAAAACTCATTTGTAAGACTCAAAATACATAGCACACACTGCAAACATGATGCTAAACACCTAGGAAAGACTCCCCCATCCTCCCCTACTTACACACTGTTTGGGCTTCCATCAAACCACCCAGGGATCACCCTAGGCTCCAGGCGCTCAGACCTGAGTAACTGGTTTGCCCAAGCCATAGCTAGACGAGTGGTTTAGCTCCCAGTAATGAGAGCTATAAAGGAATGGAGATTCCCTGGTGGTTTGCTAACCAAGCCCAGGTAATCAGGGAGCAGGTTCCTTGCCTCAGTCAGAGTTTTGCCAGACTGGTACTTCAAAAACGGATTAGAATGTAAATACAGGGAAGAAGTCCCCATGCATCACAAGAGTTCTGTGCTGAAACCCAATTACTTACATATTTTCCAAGCAGTAAACACACTGCAGCACCCAAGAGCTCTGTAGGAATGGGAAAGTAACACTGCTATTTCTCAGGCACCAGCAGGGTTATGGGGCACCCAAGAGAACATCTTCGATGTAGCAAATTCATTTAAAGCTGTGCTTTGATTGAGCCAGGAGTTGTGCTGCAATGCTGTGCCTTCCCTCCAGCCCACCCACCCAATTCACTGCTTCATGGTGGTGACTGAGATTACAAAGGATGCTTGTAGGAGACGTGTGAAGGGCAAGGGGAAATGCTGTTATGAAGTCAGGGGTGTTCCAGTCATAGGCAACAGTCAGAAATTGCATACAGGCAGATACACGAGGAGGGAAAGAGGAAACCTGGTTTCTAAGGGAACTTAAAGTGAAGAAGAGTTGAACATGAAACAAAAGGTGCAAGAAGAACCAAACTGAAAGTTGTTGAGCGTCATTTCCAGTGTCTTTCTAAGGAGAGAGACCTCTGTCATGCTTCCTGAAAGAGGAAGAAACTCTTAACAAATACCTTTAATGTCAGATCAAGCAAGGACTATCTGAGAGGACCTGGAAACACAGGAACAGCTGCATCAGATCAGAGCAAAAAGAACCATTTTAACTCAGTGTCTTGTTGCAGTAGTCGAGAGCAGACGCTCAAGAGCACCAAGAGTGGAACAACCACTGCAAAACCTGCCCCAAGTTCAGCCTCTGAGCATCTTGCCACTTGCAATGAGGGCCTGCCACAGCTTGGTAGCTTTTGGTGGACAACATGTCACCAGCCACCTCTGAACTGCCTGGGGAGGATGGGGAGATGAAAGACGGGAGAGGAGAGAGCAAAAGAGTAAGTTCCAGCAATCCATGTAAGGGTCCCTAATTCAAGGGAGTAATGCTGAAAGGTGAAGACAATTGGTTAATGCTGGACACTCATTCATCGTACAGCCCCTTTCACTCCTCTGGCTTCCAACCACTATTGAAAGGTCCAATCACACGACTGATCCACAATACAAAACAATATATTAACCTTAGCAATTTGTAGGTGAAGCTTTTATTGATCTTTCAGGATATTAGTAAAAAAAAAAATAGAACAGTAGAAAAAGGAAACAAACCCTACTAGAAACACCCGGCACTGGTTTTAAGCCTCTTCTTTTACAAAGGCTTACACTAGTTTTTCTACCCCATAAAATTCAACATGTGTGACACAGTTCACTACACGGACAAGTTCAGCTGCAATAAAATTGAACCTTCACAAGTTTAAGTCATGACACTACTCTTGTAAACGCAAGCTGACCAACTAGAGAGTCCAAAGTTGAGACCTTCTCTAGCAGAAGGGTTTGCAGCCAGATGACAGATAGCTCATCACTCGTGCAGAAAGGACAGAGATGCAGCACATGCCCTGAAGTAACACAGAGAACTGGGACCCATTCCAGCTACACCAGCACCAAGAGAAATAATGCACCAGGGAACTGGAGAAACGAATGGATAATCGGTAGTATCACCAATAGAAATTTGCTACTGGGTGTAAGGGTTTGCTGTATCTGTGGCTTGAGAAGCCCAGAATCAAAGCTAAACAGTCTAAAGGTAAAAAACTGAAGAGATGCCCACTTTTGTTCCAGTTGAGGAAACAAGCCTCTGGTTTCTCTCCTCTGACGGCTGCACATCAGAGCATCCACACTAAGCGAACACTACGTAAAACCTGCCCCGCATTCTGCGTAGCCTAAGTTCTCCATGGTTTTAACCACATCTATCCCTCTGTTTTTTAAACTGAGGGTTGACTGTTCATGTTTAAGACCCTGCTAGCACTGTAATAACCAGGGAAACAAATGCCTTGGGGCAGAGCATCTGATGGTCACTGAGAACAAGCTGCTGTGGCTGCAGCTAAATTCATTTCTCCAGTGAAAAATGACACACTCACCATTAACTGAGCTACACAAAAATCAGCAAGGCACTTCACAGGAGGAAAAGAGAAGAAATTTGACTAATTTTGACCCCTTGGAGGTGATTTAAGAAGTTGTCTTTCAGTCAAGTGGCGAACGGAGGCAGAAAATACCTGGATTCTGTTGCAAAATTAATGCTTAATTTTTACTTCCCTATACAGCTCAGGGAGCACACTGCACAGAAAGACAAGGGGTAAACATCTGAAACAGCCACGCCACCCCCCTGCACAGGCACTTCATGTACCTGTGGTTGTGGAGGACTGCTGCACCCTCTCAGGAACAGGAATTTGACAGAGATACAATCTTTGGTAAAGACCTTTTCGAGTTGAACATTTCCGGCCATACTATACCCATAGAACCCATCCAGAAGTCTGCATAAAGCACCTTGCTGAGATTCAAGCGAGAGATCACCAAATCATGTACTCCATGCCCCAGTTACTTTTAATTTCTATTTACATATACCTATACACTTCATATACACTTTCTCCATACACACAGTTTTATATGCAAGTTACACACATACACGCCTATAGACGCATACCCCTACCACTGCCCTCTATAACTTTCTCTAATCTCAATTATTTTTTTTCAGGGCAAGCATTTAAAAACCATAGACCATGGAAAACATCAACCAAACACAGCACGTCAGCACCATCAATGTGCCATATAATGTATATACAATACATTTTACAAAACCAGAACGTTACTGAGCCAGGCTTAAGGAAACCTCAGCAGATTGAGAACTTGCAAATAAATGTAGAGATAAATGCAGGAATTAAAATAATAGAATCCCAGACTGGTTTGGGCTGGAAGGGGCCTTAAAGCTCACCCAGTTCCAACCCCCTGCCCAGGGGCAGGGACACCTCCCACTAGAGCAAGGTGCTCCAAGCCCCTGTGTCCAACCTGGCCTTGAACGCTGCCAGGGATGGGGCAGCCACAGCTTCCCTGGGCACCCTGTGCCAGCGCCTCAGCACCCTCACAGGGAAGAACTTCACTATACCCAACCTGAACTTCCCCTGTTTGAGTTTGAACCCATCTGATTTTGAGATCAGCTCCAATGTTAATAAAAAGAGGATAACTAATCACAAATGAAGACCATTTTAACTATAGCCAAGAAGGGAAAAAGCTACACAACTACAACACAGACCAGTGCCCACCACAAGTTTAAGTAGCAATCCAAACACACATCGCCGAGCTAACAACTCCTTCAATTTCCATTTTTTCCCCCGTGTAGTAGATAATAACTGTCAATTTGTCTCATCTCAACAATACAGCACCTTTACAAGTTCCAGACACTTTTGTCATCCTCTCTATTGCAAATTCTCCATATAGATCCTGGAAACATTTAATGCCTTTTACACAATTTGGCTGAGCCAAAATCAATAACGCTTTGAGAACGCTATCATGATTGAAAACCAGGGTAAGGCTGTGGCTGGCCTAGATACTCCCTGTTGGGAAGGGAGTGAGAGCTACGACAGAGCTGCTCTACAGCAAACCTAAGTTGTTATAGATGAACCTCCCTTCATACCCCAAGCCAACACATGACAGAAATGGGTTACTGATCCTTAATCGTGAAAGGCACAAACATGATCTGGAATTAAAAAATGAAATCCAGGTCTTATTTACTGCCGCTTCGTTATTTCAAGGGCACTAAACATCCACGGAGTAGAGCAAATGAGGGCTGTTTATTGCTTTTTTAATATATGAAATCAAACAGCTATACCTCAGGAAGGCAACTGCAGGCCCTTAGCAACATACCTGTAGTCCAGACAGATCTAGGAAGGAAATTAATTGCACTAATGCTTCATTGCAACTTTGAAGCCAAGTTATTTTACCCAGTTGACATTTTTCCACAGCAGACTGCTAAGCTGCAAGCAAGCTCTTCATAAGCCAAGGAAAGCTAAAATACCCAATACTCCATCTAACTCCCGATTCCGGATGGCTCTGCTTTCACGAGGGGAGTGGTGTGCGGTTACCTCCACTACTCTACAAGGGAAAAGGGAGAAGGAAAGTACCAGGGTCACAGTGGCATTCCAACACTTCCTGGAAGGCAGTGGAGTTGTACGTCTAACTTGACCAGCAAATGTAACCCAGGGATGTTAATGGAGCGTGTCTAACTGCCACGGCTTTCCCTATTTGATCTCAGTTGAAAGTACAGTAAAACAAGGTGAAAGACCAGTTTTAACTGCTTTACGCAGATTCTTGTCTCTTCTGCATGTGTGCTAATGAAAAGTCTTCCTGTTTCATGTTCTAAAGACAAACACAAGCTTTCATCTCGCTTGTTTACCAACTTCACCTCCTGAGTTCCCATGAAACACTGTAGCTTTGCTTGGCGCAGTTTTTGTCAGAAGAAAATAAAAAGCCTAACACTGTAGCTTTGCAAATACATTAGCAACAATATTTGCAACTATTAGCTTTGCAAATGTTATAAAGAGTGAAAGGAAAAAACAGATTTATCTGTTCATTTAAAATACAGATTATTTCAAAGTGGGAAAGCAAGTGTCTTTAAAAAGCACTTACACAGGAGTGAAAATACAAATATTGCATATGTTAGCTAGATTATCATATAGATACGGGCATTACTGAATTATTAAGGTAGTCAAATACTCAAGTAAAGCAAATTCATAGGTCATCATGAGGAGGAATTTATTTATACTCCTTTTATCCCAATTTCCCCATAACTGTACAAGTTCCCACCTCACTCTAAGTATGTAAAACTTCACCATTTGACTGACTGAAAGTTGGGTTTAGTACACAACTTCCCCTTAGATCAGCTGCGAGATGTCTCCCTACAGTTCTATATTATCATAGAATCATAGAATATTCATTCTGCCTCCTCAAGAAGGCCCAAACTAGAACAGCCAGCACAGGTCCTGTGTTACAGCCATTACAGACAATCAGGATCAGACTGCTCATGAAGAGCTGACAGTTCACCTCCAAGGTTTCAACTGAGGTTGTTGTCACTTGTCCTTCTGCATCACAGCAGAAGCCTGGCTCCGGCTCCTCCATACCCACTCTCGGGTACCAGCAGTCTGCCAGGTTGTCCAACCCTCACCCAAGCTATGTGGTGCCAAACAAGCTCCCCAGAGGCACATGCTTCAGCTCTGGCCATGATGGGGAGGGTCAAGCTAGCTCCCTCCTGCGTGACAGAATGAGGAGCCCAAACCTGGATGCAGCCTGCAGGCGGCTCCTCTCAGCCTGCAAGCTCTGCCCCAGCTCATCCTGGCTGTGCTGTGTTGGCATGTACAGACCATATTGATACTCTGACAGCTCCTGTTTGACTGTTTGAAAGGTTCCAGTCTAAGATTTTTTTTCTCTGCTTAATACAAAGCAGAATTTTTCAGCTCAAGTAGCACCAACACAGAACCAGGATCTGAACCCTGCATATCACATTAGAGAGCAGAGCCCCATTCATACACCTGCATTTTTAAGCTGTTAAACAAACAGACAGACCTGATGAAATATTAACTTGACTAATTATGGCAACAGAACCCCAGAAGGAACTAACAGCTCCACAGAAAGTAAGCAGTACCTGCTTCAGCACTGACAACTGCACAACTTCCAGACATGGAACAGATGGCTCCAACAACCTGTGCAGCCTGTGCTGAGAGCAGCCTTGGCTTCGGCTCTGCCCCCTGAGTGTTTAAGATGCAAAGAGGCTTACACCTGACTAGGGAGAGCTGAAGCGTGAGCTATGGAACACAACTTTTAAGTAAAGATAAAGTATTTAGACTAAACATTTATTCAAATTCATAGACTGCAACCGAATTTAAAGTGTTCTCACTAAAGAAACATTTGCCTTCATACAATGAAAAGCTCTTGAACCTGCTCTCACAGCAGAATCAAACTACCCAGCAACTTGCAGCCCAAAGTAAGATTTCTGCTGCTAACACTTCAAAAACCCTAATGTGGATGTAGTTCTTTGAGGAAGGGACCTGGGGAGCTCACTAAGCTCGGCCACCCACTCCAAGCAAGGTGTGGTTAGGTCAGGGTGCTCAGGGACTAGCCAGCCAAGCTTTAAGCTGGTCCAAGAATACGCAGCAACACAAGACAAGGAAGAAGTGTGTAAGCACCCAAAGCAGGAAAACATGGTCAGATACATGCCCCAACCTGGCTTTCCATTGTTTCATCTCTGACCTATCGTAACAGTGAACTTGGGTTAAATACCTTCAAATCAGAAGCACAGAAATGGCAGGAAGCAGCACACACAGCCACAACAACAGCAACATCGGGAAAGATAGTTTTTGAGGAAACCAGCAAAAAAAAGCTACACAAAGTGCCTGATCCCCGTTACCATACTCAGAAACAAGAGGACAGAGACTTGCTTATTGGAGCAAGGCCAGAGGAGGCCACAGAGATGCTGTGAGGGCTGGAGCAGCTCTGCTCTGGAGCCACGCGGAGAGAGCTGGGCTGGGGCAGCCTGGAGAAGAGAAGGCTCCTGAAGGGGAGACCTCAGAGCAGCTCCAGTGCCTAAAGGGGCTGCAGGAAACCTGGAGAGGGGCTTTGGACAAGGGCCTGTAGGAACAGGACAAGGGGAATGGCTTTAACCTGCCAGAGGGGAGATTGAGATGAGCTCTTAGGCAGAAGCTCTTCCCTGTGAGGGTGGTGAGGCGCTGGCACAGGGTGCCCAGAGAAGCTGTGGCTGCCCCATCCCTGGCAGCGTTCAAGGCCAGGTTGGACACAGGCGCTTGGAGCAACCTGTTCCAGTGGAAGGTGTCCCTGCTAGGACAGGGGGTGGGACTGGATGAGCTTTAAGGTGCCTCCAACCCAAACCAGGCTGTGGTTCTATAAATATACCAATACAGGACAAAGATTCAATCTGGCAACAGGCAGGACAGACCTGGTTCTCAAGCAGAACACCACTCAAAGCAGCACCTCCCATTCATCCCAGAAGTAGGATTCTGAAAAACCTCTTTGAACAGAAGCAACATGTCCCCAGAGGACCCATGAGGCTATAATAAGACCTCACCTGATCGGAACACAGTCACTTGACTGTTGATCTTGCTGACATTGTAATTCTGGTTTTGCTTCTGCTCTCAGTGATACTAAGTGCAATGCGGTCAAGTCCAATGACCAAGCAGCAACTTGCACCTTGACACAGAACTGTTGACTACCACAATGTCCTTCAGTGCCCCGGACACCTTTTCCCATCAGTGGTCGACTCCAGCTAAGCTCCAACACACAGAAGTTGATCTGTTAATCTATGATGGAAGCTGTTTGGGATGTTTGCGACTATGTATGTCTCAGCTGCACTACACTTAACCATAACCAAAGTGCAGAGTAAGGACAGAGTGCTACATCTTCTGAGACATGACTTCTCCCTCGAGGTCAGCGGTGACCTCTGCCAACATAAGCGTGGAACCCAAGGATCTAAACACCACCTACAGTCCTCTTTTCATTCCCTTTCAACTACAACCTACAACATCCTGCCAGGTCTAGTTTTCTGCTCTGTTTTAGGTCCCTAGCTAGTAGTAAGGTAAGGTTTCTGGCATATCCTCTACATTTGCATCAGAGTCAATGCCTGCTGCAACAAGCTTTCTAGTTTAAATAATCCAAGTTGATAGAAGTGCATTTAAACATAAGCCATTTTACACAAATAAGTTAGCTTGAGCACTGCAGCATGAAACAAGTTCCAAAAGGTGTTAAAGCAAAGCTTTTCCCAGATGCTTCACGAATTTCTGCTGTAATTTGTCCCAGTCATCAAAATACTACCTTTAAGATAAAACCACAACCATTTGCAGCTCCAGGGCAGACCTGCTTCCCATAGGCATCCACCACTGACCACTGGCAACCACTATTAAAAAGCTAAGAATTCCTTTGTACTCATTTTCCCTGTTGGGTCTGAGATTTTATGTAAATAGCCCGTACAACCTTCTCCTGAGAAACTTCCCTAACTCAACCATACACTAATCACAGTGGAACCAGGTAATTCGGCGGCAGTCCCTGGTAAGGCTGGTATTAACACTTACAAGCTGTATTTTAAGGGTGAGAAAAAGCCTTTTCCCAATGGATTCACAGCACATGAGTACCACCACAAATGGGAAGCTGTCTTCACGCTTCTTAAAGAAAAGAAAGCCAAGAAAAAAAGTCAAATAATGTGGGGGGGGCTTTTGTTTCAGTTTTTGGTGGGTTTTTGTTTTAAGAGCTACAACCATTGAACGAACCTGCAGAACCACCCCCCTTCAGCTGTCAAAGGGATGAAATAGAGCACCCCAGGAGAGCCACGTGCTCCTGTCACCATTAACCATGAAAAAGTCCCAGACAAGAGCATGTAAAATCACTGCGTCAGCTCCGGAACAGAAACATCTGCTGTTACAGATCTGATTATAAGAGGAAATGGGCAAAGTGAAGCTGGGAACTGGTCAAAAGCAGCATCTCTGAGGTGATACACTTAAAGAACAGCATCATTCTGCACATACAAAGACGACATTAACACATACACTATGTTTTCTTAAATGAAAACATGATAGGCTTCTGTAAAACATTGTTTATCTCAGATTTTCTGGCTTTGAATCACCCAATGACACACACCACTGAGGTCCTCCTTCACTTACCGCACTATTACCTTGCGTGCCCACAAGAGAGTAGATATAAATCAGACTATTAAAATGCTTCGCCCTTATTTCATTAGAGTTTCTATGCAGCAGAGATTTCTTACAACCAATATTAAAATGTAATTACTTTGTCTCCCCAAGTTTTAAAATACATGTCTTGCATGGATTTAAAGTTGGGTTTATATTTGCAACCATGAAGTATCTCATTGCTAAAGCAGTCTGAGCGCTCTTCACAGACACATTCAATGACCAGGCAGTGCTGGGACATGGCCTCTCTTACACAAGGAATCATAGAATCATAGAATAGTAAGGGTTGGAAAGGACCACAAGATCATCGAGTTCCAACCCCCCCGCCATGGGCAGGGACACCTCCCACTAAACCATGCCATCCAAGGCTATGTCCAACCCCACCTTGAACACCGCCAGGGATGAAGCATTCACAACCTCCCTGGGCAACCCATTCCAGGGCCCCACCACCCTCACAGTAAAGAATTTCTTCCTCAGATCCAATCTCAACCTCCCCTGTTTAAGTTTAAACCCATTACCCCTTGTCCTCTCACCACAGTCCCTCATGAAGAGTCCCTCCCCAGCATCCCTATAGGCCCCCTTCAGGTACTGGAAGGCTGCTATGAGGTCTCCACGCAGCCTTCTCTTCTCCAGGCTGAACAGCCCCAATTTTCTCAGCCTGTCTTCATACGAGAGGTGCTCCAGTCCCCTGATCATCCTCGTGGCCCTCCTCTGCACTTGTTCTAACAGTTCCATGTCCTTTTTATGTTGAGGACACCAGAACTGCACACAATACTCCAAGTGAGGTCTCACGAGAACAGAGTAGAGGGGCAGGAGCACCTCCCTCGACCTGCTGGTCACACTCCTTTTGATGCAGCCCAGGATACGGTTGGCCTTCTGGGCTGCAAGCACACACTGCCGGCTCATGTTCATTTTTTCATCAACCCACACCCCCAAGTCCTTCTCCTCAGGGCTGCTCTGAATCTCCTCCCCACCCAGTCTGTAGCTGTGCCTGGCATTGCTCCGACCCAGGTGGAGGACTTTGCACTTAGCATGGTTAAACTTCATCAGGTTGGCATCAGCCCACCTCACAAGCGTGTCAAGGTCCCTCTGGATGGCATTCCTTCCCTCCAATGTATCAACTGAACCACACAGCTTGGTGTCATCGGCAAACTTGCTGAGGGCGCACTCAATCCCACTGTCCATGTCACCCACAAAGATGTTGAACAAGACCGGTCCCAACACCGATCCCTGGGGGACACCACTCGTTACTGGTCTCCAGCTGGACACTGAGCCACTGAGCACTACTCTTTGCGTGCGGCCATCCAGCCAGTTCTTTATCCATCGAGTGGTCCACCTATCAAATTGATGTCTCTCCAACTTAGAGAGAAGGATGTCATGGGAGACAGTGTCAAAGGCTTTACACAAGTCCAGGTAGATGACATCAACTGCTCTGCCCCTGTCCATCAGTTCCATAGCCCCATCATAGAAGGCCACCAGATTGGTCAGGCCTCTGAAATTTGGGGAAATGAACTTGGGCTTCATCTCACCAGTTTAACTCCTCAGATGTACAGAGAAAAGGTAACCCTGGATGCTAGTCCTACCTGCTTTAAATTGGCAATCTAGGTGAACTATTTCTACCAGAATGTATTTTATCAAGCTCTCTCCTTGGCAAACATATTTTTCTAGAGATTTCAGAATATATGGGGCTACCCTTTGGGACCACAAAACATGAAAGGACACAGTCAAACAAAAGCTCTATCTCGAACAGGCGAGTGAATCAAAGCAAGGCAAAGTACAGCCACAAAGCACAACAAAACCAGAGGGGCACCGATGACACTGGACAGAGAGCACTTCTGGTGAGCAGTTAGCATCATTGGCACTGGTCTGAGTCAACTTCCCAACAATAAACAAGGGTGCATAAAGCCACATACATAAACCAGGAACCCCCAGTTCACGTGAAGGCTCATCTCTTGTCTACCGGCTGGTGAACCTGCAGTGCTGCTCCCCAGGTCTTGGCTGTTGCAAGTTCATCCTGCACCAAAAACAAACCTCTGAAGGGCCGGTGACTGAAACCCACTGCTCCAACCCCAAAGCATTATCAGATGCAAAGTTCATGTCCAAACAGCCAGCTGAGGAGGGCGGTACAGGAAGAGCCCATTAAAGTTGCATAACCTGCTTATAGCTGGGGAAAACACTTGTATTAGCATGGTCAAAACTTACTATTAGACTAAGGTGTCCGTGATATCTCATCGATTCAATTAAAGATCATTAATTTTGCATGCAAATCCGATCATTCTCTAAACTCTATGCCAAAAATATCATTTAGTCTTCACTAAGTGATCAGATGGGAAATGGGAGCTCTTTCCCCGCTATACAGCTCAAGGTTAAGCGGCAGCTCACCAAGGATTGTTAAGCTCTGCCACAGACCCTCACCTTCAGGAACCACATACAAAAGGGCCTGTATCTTATTCACTCCAGATTCTTCCCTTATCACCCAGCTCCTCCTTCCAGCTCACCAGTAACCCCGAAAGAACGAGACAGGCAGAGCTACTCAATACAGAGATTTACACTGTGCTCCCAGGGACCCATGGAAAAGGAATTTCTTCAAGCTACAGTTAGAGCATACTATAACTGGCAGCATACTACCAGCCTACACCACCACACTGCCTTAATTTGAAATTTAATTTAAATTCAAAGCAAAACAAGCTGCACTTCCAGCGCTGCTTGTCATTTCACCTGTGCAATATCAGTATGAGGGCAAAACCAATTCCTGCCTTACCTTAACAACTGAGTACCATAGCTGTGTTTGGTCACTCTTCCATTACACGTGTGCAGTGCTGGAACAAACCTGCTGTCTGGTATTTGGCAGCTAACAACCAGACTTACAGAAAACCTGGGTGATTTAACACGCAAAAAGACAACACCATTGGTATAAAAACCAGCAAAGTAGAAAAGGCATTGGAGTTTAGTATGGCAAAGAGTGCAGGCTACTACTTGCAAAGTAGTATTAAGCATTACATCTGCAAGGTAATTCTGAGTACAGTCGTGATCTGACATTAATTTTTCTATACTTAGAGAATGAACAAGCCCTCAGCTAACATGAGGCACAGAGCGAGATTGCCAGGTGATGCCAGGGGCCAAGCAGACACAGGGCCAGCCGCTGGCTGGCACACGGATGCTCCTGGCTCAGGCTGAGGCAGTTGGAACAGGAGCCCCTGGGCACAGCACTCAGGTTGTGCAGGCTTTTGAAAATCAGTCTGGCGCTCTGCTTGGATGGGGTCACTGCTCCAGGGCATGGACAAGTGATCTCTCAACCATGGTCATTCCTGGTGGTTAACAGCACGCTTTTGGTATTTTATTTCAGCACCGGGCTCAAAGACATGAACACCTGTCCTTCAGAGCTCACCACAACTCTACACATGCTCACTAACTGATCTTTGCCTTCAGAGCTGCAGCAACTCCTTGGTTCAATCCTTTTAGGTACAACCTTGGAATTTTGCACCCACTCCAAATAGTGTTCTCTTTCATGTTACACTACAGGAAAAGGAATATTAACAAAATCTAAGCCATAAATGTTTCCCTCGTCACTCCAAAGCTGCACATTAAGATTCAGCTTTCATCATCCTGCAACTATGCCTCTAGATCACAAGTTTCTCATAAGACCATTTTTCAGCATAATCGGTTGGGCCATAAAAACATTTTTTCGATGAGAACTATTCAGTACACGTGGTAATTTGAGTCTCCCCAGATCACTGATCCAGTGCAGATCTGGGCTGAAAACACCATCAATTTTTCGCAGGACTATTGACCACACTAGGTCAACCCTGCAAGACAGCCCGAGTATTAGAAACCTACAAGTACACAGCTGGAATGAGCTATGAGGATATTTCTGACCCCATAATAAGGGAAGGAACTTAGAAAACAATATTTAAACATCTTGCTGGACTGCAACTACTTACAGGAAGTCTTCAGCAGCTCCTGTACTGATGACAGTGCAAGGATGGGATCCCCACTGCAGAAAACAGTGATGTTATGAAAACTGTTTCTAGAGAAGCAGACAACTTCCCCCAGCTTCTGCAACCAAATGGCCTTCTTGGAGTCAGAAACACGTGTCTGAAGTCACTTTCCATACTGGTACACTCACCAAAACTGTTGGTATACTGGGACTGAGCAATGAAATCTGGATTTTTAAGCAGCTCCATTCAAATATATACTATTCTTTTCTTATAGAATTAGAGCTTATTGTTCCACAATTTATTTTAACTCCAAGCACCTCAGCAAAATTGCTTCCAAGATAGGAAAGCAAGCAGGAAAGCTTAACACAAGGTTTCTAGCACGCTGCAATGCCCAGCCTGCCCCTGAAGCAGGAAGCATCCCTTCCCCATTTTTTTTGCCTAGTGGTTGAAGAACAGGCTCTCCATAGAAGCCTTCCATGGACAAGGAAAGGTTTCATGGGAGCCGCCCTTGCTGCAGCAGCCCCCAGCCGCTGGGAATGCCATCCCGTCGTCTCCATGGCTACTCCAGTTGAGCAGGGAGCCTGTTACAATAACGAGGCTGCACATGCTCCATGCTCCCTCCCAGAAGGATGCGCTGATGAAGCGGGGGAAGACCCCCAGACAGAGATAAATGCAAACCCCCACTTAGGCTGAAACAGGCTTGGAGCCTTGCAGTCATTCCCCCATCACATGAACAGCAAAACAAGCACAGGTTATCTTGATTAAGGTGAGCCACGGAGAGTGGTACAAGTTGCAGGAAGTCAGGGGAACTTCAATATGAAGGATAAGTGTCAAATACCAACTTCTGCTTTGCCAGCGAGGCATTTCCATTAGCTACGGCAGAAGTGGGAAAAAAGAACCTCTTCATTCACATGGGTACCTTCTACAAGCTGGTATCCACAAAGTTAGTGAAGCTTTAACTCAAAACACACGTACAGGCTTGCTGATCGCTAGCTGCCATGTACAGAGCACTCTGGCCCCAGGCTGTAGTGTGCATTATTTGCATTACCCAGTCCCTCTCTGAAAAAGCCTCTATGTTTTATTTGCTCATTCCCTACAGTCCAGTTTGTGAAATGAAAATTAAAATAAGAATAACTTACCCTCATAAAAACCCTGGAGTTGTAACTCTGGCTATTAGCTACCTTTTGAGACATTGGTATCCCACTAGTTTTCTGCTACACTTCAGTAAAATAGCCTATTATGAGATTTGTATTGAAAAATCAATCAGGAAGAGCTGCAGGTAGTCCTGGCCTCCTTTTGTGTTCCCAGGCACATCAGTCAATCTGAACTAAAGCATCATCATTGCACTAGCAGCCTGCACCATGCAAATCCTGGCTGTGCTGTGCCACAAGTCCCAAAGACAATGATATCGCTCATCCAGATCCGTGTGGGATTTGTACAAGGAAAAAGCATTGCTATTTCTTTTAACTGTTATTTCAGTAGCTACACTAAAACATGAGCACTGTCCCCACAGCAACACTGAAATAAAGAGAACAAGAACAGGTTTTCAGTCACACCACTCCAGCAGCAATGCTTTTTCTAACTAAGCTTTCAGCAGTCAGAAACGGGAAGGATTCTAGACACAGAGTCTGCAATTCAAGTCCAAAATATCTTTGTTAGCAGCAGCAATGAAAAGAAGAAAAAAGCCCACAAAATTCCTCCACTTCAAGCACAACCTCAAAACAGATGCTTCCAATCCTGGAAATCTTTGGGAGATTCAGTGTGTTTAACAGCTGCAGCCAAGCTTGGAGTGAACACTGCAAATAAATGCTAATGAGATGCTTATAGATCCTGAACAAATTGATTTACTGAGATCTTGTCGAGTGTCTCCTATCAAGGGTCTGTCAGAGTAAACAACCAAATCCTTACAAACACAAATGACTATTCATTACAACTGGAGCAAGAGCTTTAGTTCAGGAAGATAAAGAAGTGCCACACACAGACAGGCACATGTTATTTAATAACTAAATTCATACTTCTGAAACCACCATCAGATTTTCCTGCGAGGGAAGCAGTGAAGGGTACAGGTTAAAACAAAGGTATAGTTCAGCTCACCAGAAATTACAGATCAGTTTGCAATGCCACAACTACATTTAAGCACCCAGGAAACAGTTATCAATCTAAGACCTGTCCACACATAAAGCTTTAGAATCAGCCTAGGAAACCAGATGTACAGCGAGTTGCTATTCATGCATCAAATTGTTTTACTGCACATTGGTTTAGCACAACTTGTATGTGTAACCTACATCTTGCAAATCCAATAGGTAGTAAACCCATTCTCTTAAAAAGAATCTTACTGTTGTAAGATTACATATGATTATGAAGGTTAAGTTTCATAGGAAATGAAGTAAAACTTCAGCAGCCATAGATCAGAATAAAAAACTGCATGTTTCGAATTCAATAAAACTTAGATGAGTGCACAGCACTGTAACTGCTCAACATGGAAAACTCTAGGATTCCTTTTTGGCTGGTTACCTATAAAACATGAACGTTTAACGACCTTAAGCACCTTATAGTGGCAGGCAGGGAAGGTGGTAACGTACCCTCTAATCAGGCACAGCCGGAGAGTTTCACTTACAGAACCTTAGACTGAGGAAGTGAAGTTGTCAAAAGCAGAACAGAAATCCAGTCCCAGTTTATTTACACCAATGGCCTTTGGGGAGGTTACCACAAAAACACTTGGTAGGAAAAGCAAAGAAATGGAAAACCAATCAATCCCTTCACCCTTTCACTCTCCACCAATTCCACTTAATGAATCCTGGCAGCTTTTAAGGGAAACCAAATCAGTCTCCAGCTCCTACTGAAGCAGGAGCAGCTTCAGCCCTGCACTGCAGCCCAGGACTGTGGCTGGAAGCTGATCTGCAGAAGATCCTCGTGGAAGGCTGATGTACTCCACTACTACTAGACACTCTGCAGCTCTTCACAGAGCAGGCACTCACAGGGAAGCATCTCTCCTTACCAGAGGAAGGGCAGCACTGTGAGGGGTTTTCTGTACCACAGATCTTCATCACTGACATCTCTCAATCACTCACACAAAGCAGAACACCAGTTGACATTGAGAGAGCAAATTCCCTCTGAACTAAGTGAAACCAGCTCCTCCAAGGTGTCAGATTCTCCATTAGGACTAGGAGAGCTCACCCAAAATCAAGTACAAGTCTCCAGATTTTCAATGCTCCTTATTTTAAGCAACATAAAGTGATTTCAGTATTTCTTGTGGCAATTAGGAGAAACGCAAGGTTTTCTCCAAAGAGGCCCAAACATCCCAAGTGAACGACAAATGCAGTTCTAGCAACTGCACCCTGCAAAGAGGAAGAAAGAAACCTGTCACAGGAATTCTCTTCTAGGAAAGATAAGAGCTCCTACTGTTCTGTGTGCAAGAGATGCTTGTCAGGAAGGTTCCTGCTCACGTTCAATCACGTTCCTGTGAAGGTGCACCACTGCCATGTTATGACTTGCTCCTGCATTACTCTCCTTTGTGCTAGTTTTGAAGCACAGACTACAATAAGGCAGTAACTCCCTGCCCTCTTCAAGACAGTGATGAACAGAAACAAAAGAGAACTTTCTAAAGACGAGCCATTTACAGACTCAGCGCAAGGATGCTGAAATAATCAGGAAGCTCCTCTATGTTCCTTCAACCACTTCACAAGCCTGAAGTACAACACAGAAAATACAACACAATAGGATGTGCCCTTTGTGAGAAGCACTCAATAGTTCTGCAAAATACATATTTGGGGGGGGATTATTGTAACTTATGTCCCCATCCCACCCCCAAATGTGGGGCTTAAAAAGATCAACTCACTGTTACAGGCCACCCACAATTTCTGTATACTGTGCCCTGACCAGATGTATACTGGTTTACCATTTCGGGGGCCTCTTATAAGCTGAAAAACATATGGGAAAGCAGTTATACAGATACGCACTTCCTAAAACACTCAAGGCAACAAAAACAAACCCCAGCTACCTCCAGGCAGTGGCTCTCATCAGCTCTCGCCAGGCAGGTCTTTCAGGAGCAGTCTTACTTTTGAGAAAGGCAAGACTGAGAGAGCAGGGAGAGAGACGACACTGTCAAACCAGGAGAAATTAAGTCTCAACCTACAGCAGTTGTCAAAATGAAAACCAATTTACCCTGAATGAAAATGGCAAGGAAACCTAAAAACATGAGAACTGACAGCTACAGTCCTCCATACAAAACCTGACCCAGCTCAGAGCAGTATTCCACCTCCAAGAAAGGAAACAAAACACCACAAAGAGGATGCATTCAGAGACTAAAGGTGCTAAGAGCAAAGTCTGCTGTATAAAATCAATGTACCATTAAATTTCAGAAGCAAGTTTTGCTCTTCTCCATTCTTCTTGGCTGAGAGTTGTCTCAGCACATACCAGGGCCAGTAAGACATCATAAACACATGATTCAGTTCCTACTGGAAAAGGTTACTACTTTAAGCTGTTTAAAATAATCAGTCTTTCCTTCGTAACACTGGACAATTATCTCCTTTTCTCCAAGGTGTGAGCAGAAATAGAAGAGACTGTAAAGAGAGGCAGAACTTGTATTTATTGTCAACACAGATGCCTTCCTGCAGCTACAAACCAAAATGCCCTTGTTTGCTGGTATTAGTATTTCCCCTTCACCTGCTTTATCTGGTCAATTCATCTGTTCCTCTTTCATCCCATTTCGACAGCACCAATGGAACGGCCCAGATTTGAAGCTAGGCAGCACAAGCAACTGCTAGAACACTGCAACTGCCTCAGTCTGTCTTCAACTGTGATCAAAGACGAGAGGCAAGATATGGTGGCTTGGAAAACAGACGTGTCAAACCCATTAAAAGTAAGCAAGCCAGCCTGTGTTCTTCATACAATCCCTACAATATTAACTGAAATAACTATCCTAAAGGGCACTGATCAGCTTTTCAGATGTAGTTTTACACTCTGGAAAATCAGTAGAATTGTTGAACAGAGACCAGAAGGGATTAGAAGATGATCCCAAGCCAAGTAATTGGGTTTGGTTTTCATTTCTTCTTTTTAAAAATCTCTGGGAAAGAGACTGAAATTAAAACATAAACAGAGAAAACATTCTTAAAGATAAAACTTTGAGTATTCCATCTGAAGTTACAAACATTCATAATGGTACCCAGTGACTTCAACAGGGTTTTGTCATTTAAATAGAGGTTAAGCTGTAGAATTTCAGAAACTGAAAGGACAATCAGACCAGGAAAGATCAGCAATAAGCTTTGGGTGGTAGGAGCTTCAACACTGGCGGTCTGGATACTGTACTTCCACCCTCCACAGAACAGTAATGGTATTTTAACCACATATAAGGCAACTGCTGGATCTGGATTAACAACGCCACACCATGCTCAACAGAAAACCTGTTTCTTTACTCCTGAGTGCAAAGTGAAGGCTCCTGGGAGCTCCGCTTCCCCAGGATGCCATTTGCCTTTCAAACAAAGTCTCACTGAACAAGCTGAAGCTGTCATTTAACCAAATGCAACAAAAACCACTAAGGATTTATTTTTAACCTCCAAATACGCAAGTGCTCTTAGGCAAGTGATCTGGAAATACAGGGATCACTGATACAAACAGCATTCGTTTTCCATATCTGGGAAACAAGTGTTCTTGAAGGTTGAGCATTCTGCAAAATGCAGTACCTTTGCAATGCTGCAGTTGACGAGTTAACCTGCATCAGCTCAGAAGACAGTGCTGGAAGTCACATTTTAGCTGCTCCCAAAGCCAAGTTTGCCTTCCCCAGGAGAAAACCTGTTCTCTAAACTCAGACGAATGTGTACCTGAAAGATATGCATACATGGGAGTCCCCCAAACCATCCCAACACTAAAACTCCATTTGTAACTCCTTTTCTATCATCTGAACCACTTCAGTAAGTTGCTTTGTGCTTTAAGTGGACTAGAATAAATACTATCCCACACCAGCATGTAAGTGGTTGATATGGAAAGTATGCTTCCAATCGCACCAGCCTATTTCTTTCTTTTCTTCCAGGTACACTGCAGCCACATACAGCTCCAACTTTCTCTCATGCATTTCAGACTGGCCCCTTCTTTTGTTCCTGCAAGACAAGAACTCCTAACAGCCTATAACCAGCTCTTCCAGAGCAGTGCTCCACAGCAGCATGCACTGTAGAAATGAAGTTGGAGGGGGAGTCACTTAAATTTGTGTCTTCGGGGAAAACTTAAATAAAAGCCACTGATGTGCTATGTAGGAAGCTGCAAGAGCAGAGACAGAACATCCAGATGTTCACTCTGCCCACAAAAACACTGGCACTTTTCTAAATATCAAAGGAAAATATTGGGGATTTAGACTATGCTAAAACTCTACTATACAACTTCAATAACCTTCCCATGTCTTATCCTTTCAATGTTTAACTCTTTAGAAGTTAACCATAAGCTCTTTGGCAGAGCCATCATGTGTGTATACATACGGGAACACATTTGAGTCTTAATCACAATTCTTACACATAACTCCAACACATCATTTGGTTTTCCTGAGAAGGAGAGGGCACCAACGTGAGAACAGCAATGTTTCAGTAGGGTCAGCCCACGGATAATTCTGACACCCAGACTCATGCTTTCTCCCTTGTAACCCAGCATCCCCTGAGCTGCAGATGAGTTACTGCTCAAGCTGTGCAAGAGGCAATGCACTGCCCAGCATCCAGCTACTTTGTAGAGCATTCCCACACGTAGCACACAAAACACCAGGTACTTCCAGCAAACAAGTTTCTTTTCATCCCAGTCTAGATTTCGAAGCTCTGTTTCGAATCCACCATGTTACTACTACCAATCACTGGAAATGTATCTCATGCTTTCAAAGGCACTGTACATTAAGCACTGCTTCAAGCCTGAAAGGTTCAGATGGAACTGCTTCATTTCAGACAGCATCAATCTCCTGTGACACACATTCAACACCACTGGCACAACCCTCCCGCCTCCCAACAAAAGCATTACAGCAGGCACTTGAGCCTAAGGAAATGTGCAATTTGCTGGCAAGGGAGGTGATGGCAACTGCAGCTGATAGCGCTACTCATTTTATAGCTCCTGCTAACCGATTTCTCATCCCTTACTCATGGGAGTTCTCTTGCACGCATTTGACACCAAGAGACATCGGTGACTTGAGACACCTCAGAAAGGGCACCAAATAGAATGTTTATTTGCAACTGAGCCAAAAAGAGGTTTCAAAGTTTTTAATGACAAATGTAACAAAGCCATTCCACATCCCTTTTGAAACACGACCTTGGGGAACACCAGCGCTATTCTGCTAATGCTCAACAAAACCCGAGCAATCAGGGAAACAATAAAATCATTTAGGTTGGGAAAGACATTTAAGATCATGGAGGCCAACCACCATCCCAGCACTGCCAAGCCTACCACTAACCCATGTCACTACAGGCCACATACTCCAGAGCTGCCAGTACAAATGGGAAGCATGGGCCATAACTCCCTCTGCAGTCAGAGCATCACAAATTTAACATGAACTATGCATTCTACCGTTGATGCAGGTAAGAACTAATTAGAAGTCTCAGATCCAGCACCTTCAGTGCAGGCTGCACTCACAAACAGTTGAAGCCTACAGAAGCAAGTGATGTAGGAAGTCCCACCAAAGGACCAAGTTCTTACTGAGGAAATTAGAAGGCAACTCAAAAGCAGTAATTACTTGCACAGAATGCCATGAAATATTAGAATGCATTTCAATTCCTCGTGCTGCCTCTGTCTACCAGCTTCCATCCGAGGTATTGTGTTTTGAATACAAGTCATCAACCACTTCACTGGATGATCAACAAGTGTGGAAAGATGCCCACCATGGGGACTCTTCTGATCACACCTGGAAGATTCTCCAGGATGTATTTGCCATCCCAGAACATGCTGTGTCGTAGAGACTTGTGACTGGTTTTGGGAAGCAGTCATATGCAACCTTGTGATTGCTGGTAAACAAGCTCTGAACGCAATAACCCCATAAAGCTGGTGGTGTATCAACAGTTCACATTTACAGTTATGCAAACGAAGGAGTGACACTCTTCTGTTCTAACTGATACGGCACAGCAGTGTACTAATAAACAAGAAACACTCCTTACAGAAGAGAACCTGCACAATGTGCCACAACAGCTCCTGCATTTGCAAAATACAAGACTCTATGAATGGAGAGGTGTAGAAACAGTAGTATAAAAGGAAGCAGAGAAATAAATGCATGACAACAGCCAACAGCTTGATTTTGGTTTAAGTGCATGCATTTCATAGAGTTGCCTCTACTTTGGATAAGAAAACACAGATAACAGTACACTGGTTGAGACCTACAGTTCAGTTTCCAGCAATAGAGATGGCAGCATCTTCCCCCCTCTCCCACCCAAATGAAAACACCTAAACCTGACCATTCTCTACCTCATTCCCCTTGTATTCCTCCCATATCTACACTACAGCTGTCAGATAGAAACTGTAGGGGGTAAACCACTGCTTAGACCTCTGCTGCCCCTGTCCTTCACCAACACACCTATCCCCTTCCCAAATCTGACGCCTGTCTCCAGTCTCCTGTGGCAGCAAGCTCCAGGAGTTCCACCCCCACAGTGTAACACAGTTCTCTCTGTACCGTGTTTTTAACTGAGCTATTGGTTCCACCAAGTAACTCGTCACTGCAGCACCCCAGGGTTTGGTGATGAGCAATGTGCACACACCTCACCCCCTGCTCCAGCCTCACCCCCCTCTGCCCCAGACAGAGCACTCACAGCTTTCAACCTTCTCCCCCCTACCCCTCAGGGAAGGGGTAGTAAAGCAGGAGAGCAGAGGTGCACACACCACCAGCGCTTTATGGAGCAGCGAGCATTCTCCATGCTCACTCTCCCTATTGAACAGGGCATTACACTTCATCAGCACACCCGGCTGCCACTGCGTGCTGCGCTGATGACACCAGAGAACAGTTACCACAGCTCCACAAGCTGTAACTGCAGCTCTGAGCACAACAGCGCGTAGGGTGGATTGTTTCTCATGTCAAAGCTTTACACACACTGAAATTACGCTGACATTCACCTGCTGCCTCTTCCTCACTTGCTCGATGCTGTGAGGTCCTTGGGTAGCTCCCAGCCACCAGCACATCCCAGAACTAGGCTGATCCACCCCAGACCCATTTCACTGCACAAGAACACAGCAGAAGACAACTCTGCTTGTATTTTCCTCTACCACGTTTCCACAGCAGCTGAACATACCAACTCAAAATACTTACAGTGGTTTGCACTGGGTTCTGCATGGCAGAAGCACAGCAAAGTTTTAAAGGAGAGTATTTTCTGTTCTGAACCCCAACACATGCATGCACAAGCTGATACCCACTTTGACCATGTTTTGTGCTCTCAATCACTATGGAGATCAGTTTTAAAAAGCTACAGTAAATTACATGTTATGCCCAAGGCAAAAATCCTTAAGACAAACTAACAGGCAAATGCTTTCAAATCACAGCAACTGCCTTTTAGGGCCATCACAGCAATTCAATATTGACAATATTTTCTTTTATAGAACTTAAAGCAAATTATAGTGACAAGTCATAATACTACCAAAAAACACAAGTGCTACTGAGATGAGCTAGATGCCTCAAAGCCCTCATTTCAGACAGGAAACCCTAGAGCTTTGCTATTCCTTCCTATCAGCAAGGCTGAGATTGCTTCTCCTCATTAGCTGTCCTTGCAAAAGGGTGGATACTTTCAAACATCTTGGCTACCTTTGCAAAGTCATGAACTCCCCATCCACCCTCCCAGTGTGGTGTTCTCAGCATTTCAGGGCCTGAAATGAAGCTGGACATCTTCAGGAACTCAGTCTGTGACCTGAAGAGAAGTGCTTATTCCCCATCACATGCCCAGAAGCATGGTTCAGCTCATAATAACAAGTCCAGAACATTTAAAATAGAACACAAAGACATGGCGGAGAGTAACAGTATCACAGAATTAACCTGCTCATACACATACGCGTCTTTACCTCTCGGTTCATTGCTAAAACTAGAGAGAGACAACATGATTTCACACTTTCTTCAAATTATAAAGCAAAGACATTCTTGAAACATAATGCGGCATGAATGTGACAGAAGCAATCAACACCACAGGCTTGGGGGACTTGGAGGCTTAGGTGTTCAGCTTGTGGGGTTTGTTTTGTTCTTTCATGAAACAAAGATCTCACTCAGAACTTCAAAATTACCTAGTTGGAAGCTATTGCTTCATAAATGTATCAAAATACCTTACGTACAGCGCACAACTTAAAGTGACAGCCTAAAAACCAGCCTTCATTGACACAGCACACACCACAAATCCTTTCAAATAGGACCTCCCTACAGTATTTAACAGCAGTGAGAGATTTTATGCACCTTGGTTTTGAAACCAATAGCTCTAAAATGCAAAATAACTTCTTGAAAATTAAAATGTAACTTAGTATGCAGCAACTTCACTCAATTTAAGCCATGGAAGAGAATTTTTAAGTGAAGCTGCATTAATTCCTAAACATAGAAAATGAACAGCATATGAATAATTTATTGATGACTTTTGCTTCACGTCAGCAGCTTTGCTGGACGAAGTAATCTTTATGAAGTCCCCCAAGATACCAAGAAGTTAAAGATGGGCAAAGAAATTGCAGGATAACATCACTACCTCTGCAGAATGATACTTCAGGTACGTAGGTGCCACAGGTGGTTTCCTAACATGAGAGTTACATGAGCCAAAACTCCTGGGGCTGGAAGAGGAGAGCAACGAGCTTATCCCAAGGAAGTTGGTCCCTTTCAAACCACTGATAAATAAAATCAGGATCTTTTGCACACAACAGGTATTACAGGAGGGCATTATCATTTTGAGCGTCTTGCAAGCTCTGCTTTAAGCACATCCCTGCAAGCCAGATTCAAAACACCAAACTACGGTAACTTTGACTGCTGATCACTCAGAATCTGAATGCTACTACAACAACTTACCTTTAACCAATATAAAACTTAACTTCGGATCTACTCTGCAGTAGATTCTCTGAACTTCTTCCGCACATCTGATGCGGAACGGCTGTGCTGGCAGTAAAGGTGGCTCTTCGCTAAGCACAAAGCAGTTTTCTGCCAGAGGCAGGACACTGAGAACACCCAAACAAATGGGAAAGAAACACAGAGAGACCAATTTCATCTTTTACCCAAAGTCAGCTCTCTGTGCAGAGCCTGACCGCTGTTTCCAGAGCACAGGTTTTCTCTACAACTAAAGCTCTCCTCGCACAAAACACTCCATTAAGCAATGCTTGTAGCTTCAAAAACACGGTTCACATCTACGGAAAGCATAAGTTTCATGTTTGTCCCTACTCACAGCGGCTATAGGGTAAATAATGTCTCAGACAGCAGCCGCTTTGGATTAGGCTCGTCTTGTCAATAATTAATACAGCTTTGTGGTGCAAAGCATAGCAACAAGGTGGATTAGCCAAAATCCCCTCTGCTACAACACAGCCTTTTTTTACCCATGTTGAACACACATGCACACAACTGTTAAAAAGGACACTATTTATGCCCTTAATGTTGGGGGGTTGGTGTCCTCCTTGAATTTAAAGAAATGCTTTATAAACCAATATTTTTTTGGTAACAATTCAATACATTGAAATCACAGCAAATACCATCATCTTTAAACAGGCCTCAAATCTTATCTAAGAGCTTTATCACACAAGTTCTTTTCAAGTCTTAGGGATTTCAGGATCCTAATGCATCAAGCAAAAAGCAGCAACAAAGAACAACAATGCTACTCTGTCAGCTGGGGTACTGTGGTCCATTAGCCTCAAAAACAACAGATGAAACAGTAACGGACCCTCTGTATATAAGCTTACAGCCATCCTCCACCCATAGATTATGCATTCCACTAGAACAGTTATGAATTACAAAAGCTTGCATTACAGCTGGAATTGTGACTCATTGAGATGGATATGATGAGCCACAGACAGCATTTTTGTACTCCCTGTATTTTCATATTGCTGTAACTGCAAATCTAAGTACTCGAGGTACCACATCTGCAAATGGCTTGGAAGGGAAAAAAGCCGTTCGCAAATTCGATCCTTTTAAAAATTGTTTTAACAACTGAATGCAGCAAACAATGAGATACAATACAGGAATCCAATCAGCTGCAACCTAGACTGACTCACACAAAAGAGCACTTCTCTTCAATTAAAACCCTCTCCCAGATAAATCTGGTTTGTCCATTGTGCGATCCTCATGACATGACCCAATTTCTTATGAGGTCAATGGTCATCAGGAGAATTAACACAAATTTCTATCCCAAAACATAAGAAAATCACTAAATCTGCAGACTTTTTGTCAATTTTCAAACCAGACCCTTCATTTTACCATGTCTTCAATTGCTGTAGCCCTCAGTTTTTCCCTTAGAGCAACCAGCTGCATTTGGTCAACATCCACACATTGACTTTGGGAAAGATGCTTGTGGCTTCAGGCAGTACAAGACACATCATGTAGTAGTCATGAACCGTGTGTGCGACCATTACAAAGTGATTCCTAAAAGTCCGGTTTTTTGTCTTCTTCAAAGCAGGTGCTCAGAGTATTTTTTTATTATTTTCCTAAACAGAGGCAGCTTTTTTGTGAAGAGTGGAACAAATTTAGATAATGACAGCTCTGGTACTTGTGGCTGGGCAAAGGCATTCACTTTATTACTCAACCCCATATTTAAATAGACACCAGTTTGAACACATCTCCATTGTAATCCCGAAAGCTGCCAAGTGACAGACTACATAACTCTGGCTGCGTTATCCATTCCTTCACTCAGCAACTACTCCACCGCTACTCTAAACAGAGGTTTCCTTCCCCTCAGCAGCACCTACTAGAGCAAGGTGCAAGCCTGGATATCTTTAGACATCGTGCACCCAGCAAACAAAGGATGAACCAACTCTCCTCGTTAGCCTCAGGGAAACAGAACTCAGGCAGCAAAGAGGGAGTGAATTGATAAAGACAGTTAAAGACAATTCATGTTCTTCATCCCAGCAAATATCTACAACTCCATACAAAGAGAACTGTTCATATATGATCTGATGGAAAGGCATTATTTCAAGGAGACTCATAGGAGAGATCCTTTAAAAGAGCTGCATCACTTCTGGATATTTTAGTTAGTGAGTTATGCTGTACATAAACAGTTCAAAGTAGCTGAATACATGAGCTCAGAGGAAGCAACTGCTGTTGCTCAAGGTTTTACAGAACATACCTTTAAAGGAGAAAGGGATCCCTGCTGATCCCAACACAGAGACCCCATGAAATACTGCTGCTTGAGGAGGCAGTCCCATGGACCCTTCTGACAGAGTGTCCTGAATACCTTCAAACACAAACTACAACCACCATCAAGAGGAGATTCCAGAGAAACAGCATAAAGCTTGGAGAAAAACTAAACTCTTACACAGAAACAGGCAGAAAATAGAAGCTCTTTCTGGAAAAATTTTTGGAAGCCTGCTTGTGGTTACTTCATCCTCATGGAAAACTTCTCATGAAAGTCACTGATGCTGGCACTGTTGGGAACTCAATGTGTGGCAAACCTTCAGCACAGCAGTAATCTATAGCAAATCCTGTGTAGCACATAGTCCTACCCATATACCATTGGAGATGGTTGTTTAAACACAGCTAGATCCTACATAAGGTTACCCTTTAGGCTGAAGCCTGTCTTTTCATTCAAAAGCTCTACTCAAACTACATTTTGTCAATATTTACTAGACTAACAGAGTTTAATAAATCAAATTCTTTTTTCTTCTCCATTTGCTTACACATACAGAGGTTTTATCAACAAAATCTGCTACAACATTGGTTCATGCAAGCTTTATGCTGGAAGAGCCAGCGTGCTGCAAAGCCATTCAATACATAACCACAAGGGCCACATCAAAGTCATTTAGCATAACCAGAAAACATGCTAAGTCAAATTAAACCCCAATCCTTTCATTAGTGCATGGGGAATTCTATTTGCGCTCCGGCATTCTCTACTTAAAAATTACCAAAAATAGCCCTTAGAAAGTTTGCTGCCCATTTTCTTAGAGCTTGACTGGCATTGGCACTGTTGTTACAGCACCCAATATATCTTCTGTCTGTAATGCAGCCAAGACATAAGTCACGTAAGGACACCAGAACCAGCGCAGGCCAACCCTGTGGACTAGCAGGGTCAAGAGAAACAAAGTGTTTTCATGAAGCTTAGTGACACAAGCTCCATGTTCTCCGGAGTCTTTGCTGTGATGCAGCAGTTACTCAAGATGACACAAGCACAAGCTAGCTTCCCTCAACTTACTGTCAGCTTCTGCTGGACAGGGGTTTTCCTTTCCTTTCCCGATAAGTAGAAATGGGCATCAGCTCTTGAATTCCACAACCCCAGGCTCAGCACATCATGAGTTCAATCTAAACAGAGGAACTCCACAGATACTAGGTAATCCAAAGGGAATCATGAACTAAAGCGTGGCAAGAACACTCTCCCATGTCCCCACACTTCTCAGGTGAGCTTAGGAGAGCTGAAGTCCCAACAGCAGACCCGCTACTGCCTTCTGCCCACAGCACCCGTCTTCCTTTTCTTTGAGCAGGCTGCACAGACCTATGTTCATTCACATAGGAAATTTCAGGCCCCCCCAGAACACAGCTGGACTACACATCACAGTAATTTTATCAGCAAACATAGTTTCTTTCCCTAAAATGCAGCGTCTCAGAGAGCTGAGTGGAACATGCTTAGCACATTTATAACTGTGAGAGGCACACTATGTCCCCAGCTTGAGGACTGAATGAGGATTCTCACAGCAGCAGCCAACCCTTGACTAAAGAACAGATCCACGCAAAGATGAATCCATACTTTAAGCACAAACAGACTAATGGTTACATTTGCAGGCCTTCCTCACATGCCCTCCTCAAGAGGGTTAACAAACACGTACCAGCTCCTGTAAAAAACAACCAAAATAGTTCAAGAAACAATTACAGTTAAGATACATCAGAACCTTCTCACATGCAGACTACAGTGATATCTAAACATCAGCAATGTGACAGAAGTGCCCAGCATTTGAAATCAATGGAACTACCACAGCAGCTGCATAAAACCCATCCTTGCCAACAAAGAGAAGGCTAAGCAAGACATCAATGTGTGATATAGACCAAAAGAAAGGGCAGGCAGGTTTTGGTAAGCACAAGAGTTCTCAGCTAGGTCTCACCCATTCTGGTGCACAACATTACCTTCTCTGAGGAGTGTCTTGCAGGAATAGCAGCACAATTCTGAAGACAAGCACTAACAGGAGGAATTGGCAATACAGGGACTTGCAGAACTCTTCCTAATGGAATTATTTTCAAACCCCTTCTTGAGGACTTCACAATTATTTTGGCTTTAAGATATTATTAAAAATGAATTTTAAACTGTCCTCATGAGGCTCTTCTAACTCTTGCACAGCAGAAATCTATAAATATCGGATCAAATTCTAGCACCGCTTCTTACATTATTAATTCTAGAATAAAACCACTTCCAAAGTTCTTTTCCTTTATCAAATTACTTTTTAAACCCCAGAGAGGGGCAGGGAGGGACGAGATGAACGCTGCACATTCAAGCGTAAGTACTACTTACACAGCACTGAGCCTGAAGGTCTCCGTTTGGATATTGCTCAGTTTGCTGCTGCCCAAACATACTTTACCACATGTCCTGCAAAGTTTCCAGTGTCCACAGGAAGACGTGCAGAAGGAAGGAAAAGAAACACATTAAACAACCTTTGAGAGTTCATTGATGATGCCCTTAGTTTTCTGTCCTCCTCAGAAGTAAATCAGTTTAATCACACCCCAATTAGTTCAGTTCAAGCAAGCACAGCAGCTACTGCTCAGGAAAAACAAATTGAGTTTTGCTACCTCATTCTGCAAGCTGCTGCAATGTCTAAACCCACTGAGAGGCCAAAGCTACTCAGGAACCCCAAAAGAACCATGTTCAAACTATAATTTAGCTGAGCAGTGACAACCAGCTGTATGTCAGAGATGGAAACAGCAAACAAGCCCAAAGTCTTTCTGTGCACCAAACATCAGCCATTCTCATATCATTTCTAGCTGCTTTTAAGTAAACAAGGCTGGGTTTGCACATGTGCATATATGTGTGTATATGTATATACATATGTATACACACACACAGAGAATCCCTACTTGGAGAAACCCCTGAGTCTATATTTGCCAATTTTAAGCAAATTTGACAGGTGATTTCAAAGAGGTCCCACAAACTAATTAAGAGCCACAATCAAATCAAGAAAGCAGATTTACTGCTCTCAAGAGGAATGAGTCAAACTTTTTAGACCATCAGAGAATCTGCACACTACTTCAATGCTAATTACAAGTATATTGAAAGAATTATTCATTGCATTGCTTGCAGAATTACTAATTAGTTCTCTCCTTCCTCCCAGATTTGTGTTACAGAAGCAAAACAAAGCAAGGGGAACACTGAATACTACTCTGCACCTGTGAACACACACCTGTAGCTCCACAGCAGCAGCACCTATCGCAGGTGTGCAGCACATGTGCTGATGTAAGTCTATCACACTGTCTCCTGATGAGCTGGACAGCAAGTGTGCAGTCTGCAGCTGGCTAGGACAGCCTCTTCCCTTGCCTTCAGACAGCAGCCTCCCACATTCCTGCTGAAGGTGTTATCTACAGCTTGCTGCATTTACAGCTGAACTTGTAGCAAATCTTTAATCAACACCAAACACAGTTGTTCCCTCCCTCCCAAAGCAGAAGGTGACGAAGGAATGGCAACTGAGTACAACTTCCCTCACCAGCTTGGCCAGCTTCCAGCATCACTCTGTAAACTTGCTCTGACTTTCAAAGCAACTACTGGATAAAGCCCTTGCTACAAAGAATTTCAATCTGTGAAGCATCACTACAGCAACATTCCTCTGGGATAATGCAGATCTTGTGGCACGAGCGCACCAGACACAGTATCCTCTTGAACAGTAGCTACAGATTTGCTGCTAGGAGGAGAATCCCCAAACTAACTCTGACCACATGTAAAGATAGTCAATCTGTCTTAGTCCATGCGGCCCACCACAAGTTTTGCTCTCTGTGTTGTGGCATCTCATCAACTCGGACTAAGCTTCAAGGAGAGGAGAGAGAAGAAGCTCGTTATGGTTCTTAGTAGCACAGTCTGTGCAGCAGCAATGGGCTGCAGGAAACAACCCTGAAGCAGACTACAACATTAACATGACAAACGTGGCTCTCTGCAGCTTCAAAAATACATTTCAGCTCCCCCAATAACTTTCTGCTGGAGTCTTACAGGAAAACAAGTTAAGAGCATCTGCGCTGAACAGCAGAAGTGCTGCCACAAAATGTCAAACTTTTTCCTTCACATCCTGAAAACTAGAGAAATTTCTCAAATTTTCTCCATTCTCCTCAAGAACATTCTCAAATTCAAGAGACATTTCTATGTGTGATCAGATTTAGGACAAATCTGAACTCAAACGTGCTCAAGTTTCAAATCGGCCCTGTTCAAATGCTAGAAAAAGCTACTCGTCGTCTACACCATGATAGGGAAGGAGGAGAGGCTGGCTTCTGTAACACTTGCAGTTACCTGACCGATCATTATTGCACCTGAGGGTACATCCTACTTGCTGACAGTTCTCATTTACATAGACAAAAACCAAAGAAATCACAGCTACTGTAACAGCCAAAGAACAAGCTTTAATCATGTAAGAATGTCTTTATCCTCACAGAGTTCCGTTCTCCACAAAAAGAGAAGAACCATACACGTTATTTAGTCACATGAAAGATGATCCTTGCTTTTAAATCCAATCTGATATAGTGAGCATAACACCCACCACAACAGCAGTGCAGCAGCACAGTGCCTCTCATCCTGCATCACACCAACCAGGCCTGGCTGGTAGGTGAGAGCCAGGGAATGGGGGGAAATAACAAACAAACCCTACATTATGTCACTCTGTGACATAAGTGTTACTAGAGAGAACACTATACAGGCAGCAACTGTCGGGCTGTTTTCAGATGAGGTTCAGTTCAACTAGGGAAAACCAGGGGGACCCCTAGCCAGCTAGATGGTAACATATATATAGGAATTCATCTTCTTCTATGGCTCCTTCTCAGGCCTGCCTCTCTTGTTACACTTCCTTTATTTGCTTCCTATTCAACCTGCTTTTCCCCAGACAGGGAAGTTGACAAAGTGGTATTCCAAAATCAAACTGGATCAACAGGAAAACAATGAGAACTGGATCCAATTCTATCAAGCATGGCCCATTGCAAAGGACCGCCATGAACCACTCTTCTCAGGGTGGGCAAAAACATGTTAACAGCCCAAGCTCTAACAGCACTGGACATTACATTTCTGACATCAGCCTATAAATGTTTCCTATCACTGAAGAAAAGGGCATTTTTGCAAGCTCTGTGGCATGCAGGTTCTGACGCCCGAGCACTTCACAAAGTTAGCAGACAGGAGCAGAAGTCTCCATTTCCTAATAACTTCCTGGATATTTTACAACTGCTTCCTCTCAGGAAGTTTATTCAGTCTTTGCAGCTCCAACACCAACAATCCTTGTTGAGAGCTGGGCTGTCCAAGAACATTAAAAGCACATTTCTACAATTCAGGTGCGGCCCTGGTTCTGGCTCGCTAACAATAGGTTTTTCTTTTGCTCAAACCTATTGCTAGAAGGAAGGAGAGTGAAAATAAACTGAGCAGGGAATGCCCAATCTCTTGGGCCTTTTATAGCTCATCTGTAACCAGCATGGTCTCTGATCACACTTGGAAAAGCAAACTGGGAGACAAATCTGAAACAACTAATACCCAGTAAATCACCACGAACATGGGGGGGGGGGAAGGGGGGGGGAAGAAGGATTTCTTTCACAATGCATTTAACCTAAGGCTTCTTAATGCTCCAGATCCCATTTTCCCCTCATCTTTGAGGTAATAAATAATTCCTTCCAAAACAATAACATGCCTACCCATGCAACACGTTCCTTTTGCTCCATTTTTGCACAACAAAACTTCACCTGCAACTGATCTTACTGCATAGCCTACAGTTACTAAGATCCCATCAGCCTTACTTTCTACAGAAGTGCTGTACTCGAAGCTAAGAAATAGGTCAGCACAAGTTTCAAGTGAGGATTTTGTCAGGTAGTGGCCTCCAAGTGCTCAGTCAGCCCAAAGGAAGGAGAAAAGAGAACAGACAATCTATTAATCCTGTTCTTCTGAAGAACAAGAGAACAGTTGCATTGTGCCATCCCATCCCCAAGCTGTTTTAAAAGCATTTTACTTATACAAACCTTGCCCCCCAAAGCCAGGCTGACAATTTTCAAGATGACACCACGTAATCACAGCACCAAACTTTAATTTCTGGACCAAGGAAAAAATTTTATGTATATCATCAATCATACTGCTCAGAACCCATCCGTATTCATTTTTACATATTGTTACATTAGAAAGATATATTACATAAAATTATTTAGTATCAGGGTCAAGCTGCTTTTCTAGAGAAGTAACTTGAATGCTGTAAACACATGGAAAACTTTTTCGGGGGAGGGTTTAAACACTATACATTAAATGCTCTTGACATGGAAGTTTCCCCTGTTCTGCACTGTGAAGATCTGTTGAACAAAAGTGTCTATAGCTGGTGAGCTGAACAGCTTTGATCACAAAGTTCTATGATCTCAGCCTCTCATATGCACTTCCACACCTACAGACTGAAGCAGAAGAAACAGTGGCCCTGGCTTTTGTGTTCCTTCTCAATATTTGAAGGTCTCGGTTGCACTGATATGCCCGTTTCTTGCACTAGCATATGCCTGACATCTGCAGGATCCAGCTGGTCACTTAAACTCTACTTCCAGTGCTTATCTAGTGACACCCCGCTCCTACCTCCAGGAATCTTTCAAATGTCAGGCTTGGCCTGCCAGAGTGTTTAATTGTGCTTTAATACAAATGTTGGTCTTAAAGTAGGCAAAACTTTAAATATCTAGCTTTTTTAAAGAAAAAACAAAAAAACAGCTTTAAATGCTACCCTGTGTTTAAAGCATATTTTAGCCACCCTGCCAGAAAAAAGATAGGATGAACTAAAATACACAGGAGTTAGGAACTGCTTGGAAATGAGACGTCAGATTTTGTAAAAAGGGAGCACAGAGATAATTCCTAAAAATTTATTTTCCCTTCTTGTTAATAGTAACCAAATCCACAAGGGAAAACCATCCTCGCTGGAAGTACTGCAGCAAATAACTGAAGTGTTTTGTCATAGATGTTACCCGTACCCGCCATCTCCTTTGCGTGTTCATCAGTTCCATTAACTCTGCCTCAGGATGAAGACTGCTCATCACTTCTGCAGCTCTTGACATGCTCAAAGCTCTTTCACAACCTTCACTAGCTACTGGTAACAAGATTATCCTTTAGTCCCACTTCTGAATCCTACAGATGTGGCAGCTTCACCATCAGCTTTTCACAAAGGAATGTGTAGTAAACGTGGGCAGCAGGGAGATTCTGCTAAAACAGCAGTAGGAAGGACACACATCATTACTACAGCCCACCTGCAATCATGAAGGAGGAGAGACACTAACTTATATCCCTGTTCTCCACTCAAAGCAATTAAGAAATGAGTCTTGTTGCAGCTGGTTAAGTGAACACAACACACCAAGCACACCTGAACAAGCAACTGAGAAACCAGGACAGAGGCAATGAGAGAAAAAAGAGGTTTTAAAGAGAATGCACAAGCAGAAATTCTCCGCCCAGAGCTCTTAACATTGGATAGATTAATGGAAACTACCCAAGTTGCACTCTAAGCCTGGAAGTGGCTAAGTGGGGAGCAGAAGGAACGTCAGTGCCAAGTTTCAGTAATCGACTGGGTATGCTTGCATGCTCTAGCTTTCTCCTCAAACTACATTTTGCCTGCATATGGTTTCTCTTTCTGCCACTTCTCAAGTGATTTATTCTCTTCAGAAGGAGAATTAGGTCTTATTTTGATCAAATATTTAGGATCTTTCAGACATTAAAAGCCACAGATTACAAAGAAGGAAGGACAAAACAGTAAAGAAAGATTAAAATTGAAGATAAGCCACCAATATTGAAGAAAGGAATGAACAAACAACTAGCAAAACAAGATTCAAAGGACTAAAAGGCTTATCTGCTTTCCTTGCAACATCTGGCTCCTTACTGCTAAACGACTACTGCGAAGATCTGAACCACACAGGAGCTGATGAAAGGGGTCTGAATATAGGTCAGCAAAAGGCTTTTGGACCCAGCCACAGACACTAATTAGATCACTTTCAGCTATTAAAACCAGAGAAATGAAAATCCCTCCCAACGAAGGGTCTGCCCCTCGGAACATTTGGAGTTTTCTCTTTTCTCTAATTGTCAATGGCCTTTGCTTTCGAAGCAGCTGGTTGCAGCCCCAGCTCTCAAACTGTCACCAGAACACACAAAACACATCAGTGATCACACTAAGCAAATAGAACACGGAGCAATACTCACATCAGCGCACAAAGACCAGGGCTTTTAAATATGGTTTCAAGATCTAAAAGATTCCTTCGTTTTCCTAGGAGAACACTGACTGGTTTGTCTGACACTGCCAAAACCCACAAGGCCAAGAAAAAAACCCCAACCCCCTGACTTCCCCCCCAAAGCATACAGTATAGCTCAGTTCATACAGGGCTCCTTGTACCGGCTTGTTTCTGCCTTCTCTTCTGCAGAACAAGCCTTTATGTCTCCGTAGTGGAAAAACCCACTGGTTTATATCCTTCTGGAGATGTATGCAGCCAATTAAACTGTAAAATAATACCTGTTTCAAAGTCTAAGTCAAAGGAACGATACATTCCTGGCCTGGGCCCAGAGCCAAGGAGGTCACCTTACACCCTAGGTCACATGGGAACACTCAGGTTTTGGAGTTTCCTATTTTGATTTCCATATAAAGTAAAAGTGGAGGGTGAAATGCTGAAATATTGTGCATGCTTTGCACACAAACTGTGCTTGTTTCTCAAGTGATGAAGTTCATATTCTGAGGAACAAGAAAAGACAGTGCAAGAGTTCATAGTGATTGCAAGCCATTCAGAAAGGCTCTGGCAAGCGATAATTTTCAGTCATGAATAAACTATTATGTGACCAGACTATATGCATAAGAATGGTATAATCTGCACAAAACAACAGTGAAACACCACATTACAATAAAACCCACTTGTCAAAGTAACAAGCCAAGGAGATTTATTTCCATATGACAGCTGTTATGAGAAGACTGACACAGTTTAGTTTAATTTCTAGTTCTCTTCAAAATAAACAGCACGTATGCAAAGTGCCTTCTGCCACCAGCAACAGTTCACAGGGACAGGGCACACGCAGGGGAGCACAGCACCCAATCAGTTGCCAATGCAGTTCCATGTCTCCAGAATGCCTTTACATTCATCAACCAAGTTGGAAAAATACACTAAGAAAGCCAGCAAAAACCTGCTGAAGAAAACAAGGGCACATAAGGATCAACCAGTGAGGATTTGCCAGTGCAACCCAGTGTCATCAGCCTCACCATCAAGCCCTGGCCATAGCCGAATAAGGTCATACTGGAGCCCTGACAGCAGCCCCTGCTTCCATTGGCATTACTTGTGTCGGACTCCTGCAGACAACGCTCAACAACTACACCTTTACACAACATTCAAAGAACTCAATAATGCCCCAAATACCTTCCATATTTTGGAAAGGAAGCAAGCAGCATAGCTTAAACAGCAAGACCAAACTGCTGCTCCCAACACACACCTCCTTCATTCCCAGCCTTACGGAACGGTGCAACCAAGGAATCTGACCAGCACCTTTTCACCTAGCCTTTATCAGAACAGCAATCGCACTTCAACAAGTTAAGCTGTGCTGTTCTGCTCTCTAAGCTCTGCCCAGTGAGAGCCAGCAGCCCCTCAGCACCCTGTGCCCCACACACATATGCCCTCCCAGGAAACCTTGATTTCCTTTGGAGGACCACCTCTGAGAGCACGAAGGTTTCATACTTGCTGAGGCCCCACAAGGTGAGCTTGTCTGTACTGCTCCACAGCGAGACACAAGGACACTTTGTAAGCTATTTTTAAGTAGATCTTTGTGCTAACATCATACTATATATCCACATTTAAATCTGTACGCATGGCACCCTCAATCTCAGACCAGTACAGTTCTCATGCCACACTGATTTTTGGATGGATCCTAAAGTCCATTCTCCAGAATGAGTACTTACATATTTTTGTGACATCTGTCTGATAGAAGCTGTTGAGTCCAACTCACAGGTTGCATTCGGAATTAGTGAAGTGAACATAATTACAGGGCTTCTTCTGGAGGTTTCAAGACACAAACAGCTAGCTGGGCTGCATTCCCACAAACAGCTCCAGTTTAATACGTTAAGAACTATTATTTAACCCACACGAAAAACCTCTGCAATGACTATATACATTTAATAAGTTTAATTACTTTGTCAGATTCATACCATGCCACAGAACTAATATCTACATAGAGGACACTTCTCTACCCGTTTCTTACAATAATGTCCCAAGAACCCAGGAAAGCCAGAGACAGATAAGTACTGAAATCAATTTTTGGCACAAAAAAACTTCTGTATACTGATTCGCCCCTCAGAAACCTACTCGGAAAGTAGCTTTCATAGAATGAATTGACTTACTATTGGCATCATTAACATCTATCAATGAGATTCATACAATTTTTCAAGCAAAGGATACATCAAAGGGCTACAACGTTGACTAATGTGTGGATAAACACCATCAAGAATGCACAGCTACATTTCCACCTAACTTGCCCGTAGCCCTGTATTTTGTAATGTTCCAGAATAATGCTTTAACTGTTTAACCTCAGACATCAAAAAAGTAAATCTGTAGGTTTAAGTCATGTGTGAAATCAATTGTGTTGACAGAAATACGATTTGAGGCTATTTACTTCTTAGAGGCTTTTCTGCATTTGTTTTTAGGTTAATGAAATTCACTTAGTAATGTATATACATAGGATATGTATCATTTCTTGCCAAGAAGCAAACTCAGGAGCTGGATCTCTGTATAAATCTACAAGGCAGCTTTTCGCCATGAAAATGTTCCCAGTGCAAGTGTGAATGAAGAACAATAACCACCTAGAAAAGCTGCCACAACACATTATGAAAAGCTTTGTCTTTGACAGCCATCACGTTGGCAGGAGCAGTTTAAGCTCTCGGTCTTTCCAGGATTTATCACTGCTAAAAATTGCTATCGTTTCATTACAACCATGAACCAAAGCTGGTATCAGAGGCATGGCAGGGCAGGAGTGGCTTCAGGTAGTGGTTAGATGTAATCCTGGCCCTCAGTGCCCACAGTCAGAGAAAGGCATTTAATTCCTCGAGCAAATAAAGCCGTGCAAACTCGGCCTTCATCTTCACCACAAGACAAGGGTGCTGCGCTTTGTGTAAATCACTCCTCACCCTGGGAAGGAAAAACCTGCTGAGCTCTAGCCACTTCTTTCCCCACGCAGGGGAGCGCAGCAGCCTCTCGCCATCACAGCTCAATTCTGGCTGCTGCTGCTGGCTAACGGCTTTTCCAGCCCCCTGCTGCGGCCTCAGACATTCCTCTGCTCTGTCAAGCAATGAAAATACCAGCAACAGGACTGCAGCAAGCCTCGGGGAGAAAGGCTGGCTCCCTCACATCCAAAGCCTCGGAAGAAGCACGGACATCTTTTGGGGTTCACAATACTGGTGGTGACTCTAAACTACAGCCATTAATGGCTTTTTCTTTTTATTTGAGCTTCAACAAATTAAGACCTCTAAAAATTCTGTGCTACTTTTGCAGCATTAAAAGGCCTCACATTCCCACAGGATGCAACCAAAGTTCGCATGTGCTCCTTAAGCAAGGCAGGCTCTGCTCTTGCACTAATATGGACTGGGAAAAGAAAGAGAGAACCAGCAAAATTAGAAAGCAAGACTTCCCTTCTTATTCTGAATCTTGCTGCAGGCACAGCCAGCTACTCCATTGTTCTTCTATTCAGCTTCCTACCGGAGTGGTCAAGGGTTAAAGTGGTTTAAAGAAAAGCCTTAAGAAAGGAAAAACATTTTTTCCACAGGAGGAACAAGAGGAACACTTGAGAGGGGCTCTGAGCACCAGGCTAACTGAAAGAAAACAATCCCAGGGAAGGAGGCCCTCTCTCCAGTGTTCAGGTTTGGGTTTTACATTCACCTCCTCAGCCAAGTAAATGTATCTAAATAAAATTACTTGGGCACAGTTTGGCTTCCAGGCCACATTATGGTCAGAAGATTCTCATAATTATACTCCTGTTCACATATTTCAAAGCCCTTCCAATGATTACTTGAAAAGCTAATTGTTGGCAGCTAGGAGGAGTGCCAATGCTGTCCTCTACAGGGCTCTCCCCAGTACTCAGGAGCCCATTCACCTGGCAGCTCCAATCCCCTCACAGAGCCCCACGGCTTTGCAGCGAGCCATAAAGCAAATACAACCATCTCCTCCAAAACCAAACTGTATCTCTGGGACTTCATCAAGTGAAATCCTACAACTACGAAGGATGCACACTTTAATGTTACATTAGCATTAAAGATGCACAAATCGAAAGTTTTTGTGAATGTAGATAAAGAGCTCAGTTTGCAAATCCAGTGAAGCAGGAACAAACACCTCACCCACATAAAATCCAAAGCTCAGCATGATGTGTTACTCGTTCCCACTCCAACTTGCACAGAAAAGAGGAAGATACTAGAAGATTCACCAAATTCTTGTCCTACCATCATCTAACAGGGACTGTTAACTACAAGACTTGCATGCATTTCCCTAATTGTTGAGTCTTGTGGATGACACAAACCAGGTTATACCCACATTCCAGAAACATAGTCTGAAGATCTTTACTCTTGCACACCAAAAATCAGGAAGCAACTTCCAAAGGATCTTAAGGATATCACAGCCATGCTCAAAAATACCTCCAAGTTAGCAGGAGAGCTCCTCAAAATTCCACAAGCTCAATTTACAATGACTGTCCTATCCACGAGAGTAGCTCAGACTCTCCTTGGTAGCTCTGATCTCATTTTCAGTCAAGTATATTTGCATAAAGAATGATGCCAGATGTCACAAACGGTTCTAAACAGGCTCCCACAATAAACATTTTTATTGTTTTCTGGGAAGCAAAGTTTGAAGGTGCAAACCCATGTAACACAGTAATTAAATCAGGTCCAGGCCCAGCTTCACAGAGACAAAAAAGTTAGAGATGACAAAGACACCTAACACAGAAATACACTTCTAATTTTATCAAGAAGCTGTGAGACCCAGCTAGTAGTAAGTGTGGAGGCAGGAGCTGGGAGACTGCACTAGAGTTTACACAAAGCGGAGGGGTGGGAGGAGCTAACCTAGAGAAACAGCAGCCACCTCCCCCAGCACAGCTTAGTAAAGCAACAACTCCGCACCAACGTGCACGAGAAATACTGCACATCTCATGCCTTCGGGGGAAGTTACGAACTTCAGCTTTCTGGTACACCAAATCACCTGCAAATGCAACGCTGTCCAGCTGCTTTTGTGCTGCATCCAAAGCCTGCTAAGGAAAGGAATACTCAGAGACTCCATTTATGAGCTATTTTTGCCAAATCTTGACATCATGTTAATCTGGTTTCAAGTCATGCATGTGCTCATTGGTATGCTGAAACACGGACCAGTTACAAGTACAAAATTAGAGGGTTTGGCTTTTTTAAAGTTGATTTTTGCCCAACTGGTCTAATCCAAGCTCCCGCTTTCATTTCTCCTTGTTTGTAGTGTGCAGCAATGCACCTGCAAAGGACATTAGAGTTACTTTCTCTTCTGTCAGTCTTTCTCCCACATGCGAATTGAAAGACCTGAAAAGACATTTTTTGTCCTTAAAACGTTTAGGTAATGCCACCTGAAAATGAAATTACTTCTACATAGACACCACTGAGAGCTGCGTTATAGCCTTGGAAGAGTATATAAGCAATTACAGAGCAAGCATGGGTGCTTCTGATTCAAACTGCTATGAGAAAGTGCATAAAGATAACAGTTATAATAAAAGGTAGAAGAATGAATTTAATGTAGATCTGCTTTTACAGTGATACCCAGATTATCACTTGGTCAACATCTAAACTCCTTCCATCCTCTTTTACAATGAATTTTCCAAGCGATGAATCAAAAGGTGCTCGTGTTACCAGAATTCCCAAATGCCACCTAGAAAAACTGTAATAGCTTCCACAGCCACAAAACCAGCACAGCACTAACAACAGGAATAGTTTTGCTGATTTGCAGAGGATAGGTAATATATTTCCCACACACACAGCACCTCTGCAAACCCTGAATGAAGGTTAAGTCCTGTTTCTGAAACCACTAACAAGAATGTTATAAGAACAACTGACACAGCAACACCACTAAGGACACTTTCCTGGGCACTAGGGTACAGACTACTGCCACATTCTGCCATTGCCTCTCAGGTGTTTTGAGCAACAACACGATCTCTACCCTTCAGTCTTCCATACATCTGCGGTAGCAGGTGATGCTGGACAATAACCATTCAGCTGTGAAAAAGGAATTACAATGCATGCACAAGCCTTTCCCCAGTTGAAACCAAAGACTACCGTTTCCTCTGATGCTACCAGACAACGTTAAACCTGCCTGAACTCCCTGCGTACATTTCATATCTAAAACCACTTCTTGATTTTGTTCTGTGAGAAGAGTCATACAGTTTTTAAAAAGCACATGAATTGCCCATCTTTGGGCTACTGAAACAAACCATCAACTCAACCTACCATCCACTTCCCTTCTTCATACAACTGACATGCAACAAGACAGCACAAGAGACAAGAAACTAGATGGTAGTGACACAGGTAGTTCACCAAATGTGCTGTGATTTGAGGTTCAGATCACAAGTTAAATCCAGCTGCTTTGTATCCCAAGGGAATCACACAGGCCGGGGAATCCTGCTTTGCATTTGGTCATAATTCAAGAGGGCACTTGATACCCCCTGTAGCTGTGAGGCAGAGTCTACAAAGGCCAATTCTGATTTTGGTTTTGTTTTTTACTGAAATGAACACCATCACCCCATCACACACACCCCCCCCCCAAAAGCCCCCTTAACCAACAGCCCTCAGTGTGCAGGGTAAGAACGACAAAGTTACTCACATCACAGGAACTAAACTAGATTTAAGGAAACAATACGCTCCACATGTTAATCTGTAATCATAAAAGAAACAATACATTTCTGAGTCTTTCAAAGAGTCTTTCAAAGCCTTCTGCATAAACAGGAGTGATTCGTTCACAGGCTTAAACTTGGGAAAAACATTTCTTTAAGATATCACAAGACAGAAATAAAGGCAAAAAATCTGTTTCTTACAGGTCATTTTAGTTTGAATGAATAAGCAAAGGACATCCTTGAAAATGCCACACTAAAGTAATAAAGCCTATGCCTGACAAATGTGAATGCAAAGATGAAGCTCCAAAGCATCAGCTCAGCCTCTGCTACAGAGTCATGACCAGTGGTGCCTTCACAGCAAGTTCCATGGAAAACAAAAGGGGAGAGATCAAAATCATGGAATCATAGAATAGTCAGGGTTGGAAAGGACCTCAAGATCATCCAGTTCCAACCCCCCTGCCATGGCAAGGACACCTCCCACTAAACAAATGCACGTGTAGACCAGATCTAGGACAGACAGATACTTTCAGCAACTGTAACACTGGCTTTTTTCCTTTAGATTGATTTCTGCAGTAAAATGAAACGCTGATAACAATAAATAACCCAACTGGAAAACACTACTTTAGAAAAATAACACTTCACATTTGGGGCAGATATGGCTGTCACCATGAGGACAAGATCCTCCAATCGAGCTGAACCAGAAACAGCCTTTAACTACCTAGAAGACACAATATATCAGATCCTGCTTTGGATGCATTTGATGACTGGGTTCTTGTCCTTCCATGTTCAGGAACTGTCTTATCCCTCCCCAAAAGCCTCAAATTTTAAATATGCAAACCTCCACTCACATGCTGAGGTGTTACCTTGCAGATTCCATCTTCTTATTTTAGACTAGGCCTACAATATTTACATCACCTATGAGGAGTACCACTTCTCTATACTCAAAGATGACGAATTGAGAGGTGAAGAACACTGATTTACACTCAATAAACCTGTTTGGTAGTTTTAAAATACTTAGTCTTGGAGAAAAGAAGTGCAAGATGAAATTTGTAGCTTTATTTCCACTTTGGAACCAGTCAAGCAAATGAGATTTGGGGGGGGGAAGGTAGCAAGCCAGAAGTCATTAAAACTAAATTGAGAATTCCTTACTAATCTAAAAATGTTTTTCTTTACAAAGCCTTTTAGTAGCAAATTCTTTTAAAAATAATAATGAATGCTTTCTGATTAAATTTCAGTCTATAGATCTGAAATCAGTATGCTGCAAAACATCATAATATTAAAGATGAATATGGTGACATAAGGCACAAGGTTTATTTCATTCACAGTACTTTTCGTGTTCAAACACTGAGGCAATCTCTACCCCCCACCAGAAAAAGCAGCCTCCTTCCCCACAGGCTCATATCACCCTCTCCCTTCTGCTAACACAAGTTCTCAGGCAGGCACATGGTGCAGCAGAGTAGGGAACCCATCCAATTCTCTACGTCCTCCACAAATGCTTGTGAAAGCAAATGGAAAGGCCTAGTATGCAGGTCCTCCTCCTTTTAATGGCACTTCCAGCTCGAAATGCTGGAGCTAAGCACACAAAAACAGGATTAACATTTGGCAAGGACTCCCTATTTGCTGTGCTTCATACTTACCCAACCAGATTTCTAATAAAAGATCCACAAACTGATAACAAAATACCTGGATTTTCTGCAACCGGAGCACTTGCAGCCCACCACTGAAAATCCCAATTCCAGCTGCACAGGAGCATACTACAAACTGTTCACGTGCCCCACCACATCAGACCCCATTTCTGGACACAGTTTTCCATTATTTCCAGTTCTCTTACAGGTACTTCCTTGCCTGTTTTCAAATAGGAACATTTGGCTTTATAAACTCCTTTCAGAAAGATTTCATCCCGTTAATTCCCAGCTTTCCTCTCTGCTATCCACAACACTGCAACAGCCAGCAATTTCAAGCAACTTTCTGCAACAAGTTTCAAGTTTTTCTAACCAGTGTGACAGTAACCACTTAAAATTTAGAAGGCAAGCTATACTTGCTCCTCAATACATGCACAAGGGGCTTGAAAAGTCATGACAGGTCTAATGACTTAAACGACTTTTGGCAGCCTGTTCTACTTTTAGAAGGGATATGCCAACGCCTCTATTTGTGGCTCTTGCCCTCTCGATACAGTTACATTATAAGGTTTCACTACAGAGCAGCGTTAAGAAGAGATGTTCAGGTTCATTAACTACAGAGGGAAACTGCAAAAGATGAAGTTTATACAGAAGGACTTGACTCTACTTCGGCCCAAGCAGAAGCAAGCTGCTGGGCCATTACACTGAAAACTGACCTGAAAAAGAGAGCTGGAAGTTGCCTCTAAGTGCTGCAGTCTGTCAGTGATGTCAGTAGCACCAGGGTGCTGCATGCGGAACATCAAATAGATGGAAGCTGTAGAAAAGCACAATGTCTCTTCGAAACTACATGAAGTCTAACTTGAAGAGTTCAATAGGAAAGAAACACCAGTTAAGCCTATATTGTTAGAAACCTCAAACTGCAGAGTACTATACACATAGTAGCAGCACTGCATTTTTCACCTCTAGGTCACCACCACCATTAGATGCATGTCAAAAGGGTTAAAAGCACATCAAAGAAGATAAATTTATCAAAGTATAATAATAATACTGGTGGAAGACAACTGTGCTGGCTACTGACAGATGCTTTGACCCAGTGTCACAAAATGTGACAGATTCAAGGCATGTAAAAAAGACATCAAATAAAAACAAAGGTAAAATATGAAAAGCACACAAATACGTAAGGACAGAGCCAGAATCAAAACCACTCAGAAGTTGTCCTTGCTTCTGAGCCAAAGAGAAAGATAAAACCCCATAAATAGGTGGCAAAGTTCAACAGAGTTGTATGGATCAAGCAGAAATACAGCCCCACTGGAACCCAAAAGTATATAAAGTACATTGGTGGTTAGAAAACTAGGAGCGATTAAGCAAAATTGTAAGTGAAAAGTGAAAAAGCCCAGCAAGTATATGCAGTTGGGAGGGGAGGCAATAGTTGAAAAAAACAATTAACAGAAGCACAGCAAGATTCACTCCTGCATAGGTAACAATTAAAACTTACCTAACTTAACCACAAAGCGCAGTAGCACATTAAAATTCTTTGACAGATGAAGTGGTGGGCAATCTAATCACAGAACAGTTTTTCCACTTTTAAAAGACCTCTGTACCAAACAACATAAGAGGATACCAAAAATTATTGAGCTTCTATGATATACAAAATAACCAAACTGTCAAAATTCATACTATAAAAATAAAAGTCATTCATATGAGCCGACACCTATCCAGTGCACCAAGAAAAAAAGATCACCAGATTCAAACTCAAAAATGAAGACATTCAACCTAAGCAGAGCATGTGAGTTGCTTCCGTGGTAACCAGTACCGAGCCAGCTGCTCTAACTACTCAACAGCAGAGAAGATTCACTGCTAATGTATGCAGAAGGATGCGTTTTGAAGGGAAAAACCACTAACATGTAATTCACTGGTTCCTGATCAACTTACCAACTCAAGACAAGATTTTACTGAACTCCATCAAAACTAGACTGCAAGATGAAGAGCAAAACCAAAACCTTGTCACATCATAGATTACCCGTAGGTTCCTTCCTAAAAAAGCTATACTCGGCTCAGGTCACATCACAATAGCAAACCAAAGCTGAACTGGGAAAACTCAAAGACTCAGCAAACACCATAAAAGAATACTCAAGTCTGTATTTGGAGCCCAGCAAGCTCTCAAGTTGGAGAGCCCCTTCAGAACAGCACCTTGAGGGATTCAGCTGTGACAGTCTTCCTACTAACACATCCAACCCTTTTCAGGTCTCCCAAAAGATCCAGAAGCCATGAGCGGAGCGATACTGGCCAGCCACAGTGCAAAAATATAAACTCCCTTTGCTCTGTAGCAATTTACTTCTTAATCCAACTGTTAAACGGGCATTACATAGTTTTCATTAGAATTAAACATTAAATCACTTTCTACACAACTCGGGCATCTCGTGGTTGTTGCATACTCCAGGGAATAACACAAACTCCAGTAAAGTTCAGCAGCAGAACACACCTAATTCCTTAATTCCTTCACTCGACTTGGTAAGGGCAGCTTTAAAATATATATATTTATATATATAAAGCTATTTTAATTGATGCAAAAAGAACTTCTAATTAATTGATAGTCTGCTTATTTTGTAAAATTAAGATATTCTCTTCAGGATGAATACTAAATGGTAAAAAAGCCATTTAAAATTAAAGCACCTAATAGACCATAATAGACCATCTAAAGCCTGGCTTTCAGTTTTCCTAAAGAAGTCTGCAACTACATGCATACAAATTGTGTTTATCTATTTATATGGAATTAATCAGGATTACCCCTTTCATCTTGGCAATTTAACTGGAGAACTAGATCAATAGCATCCAATCAGTAAAATATGACTGTTGTTTCCACAACGCTGATACATTTTCTCTATTAAGAACTGTTTTGCCTTTTTAAGCTCAACAGCCTTAGAGCACTACATTTAACTGTTTGAGACACAGAGGTGCAGTTCAGCACGCCCAGCTGAAGTGGCACCCTCCGGATACCCGGACCAGCACCTCTCCACCCAGCACCCAGGCTAAGCAAACGCATACCGCTGCCTCAGCTGCCGGTTCCCAGCGCTGCACTAAGACTTGAGGGGTCGAACACCCTGTTCTTAACATTCATAGGGAAACACATAAACCTATTCTGTAACCAGCACTGAAGTTGAGCACATGAGAAGCTGCAATCTTGGCCCTACAGCCAGTTGAATTCTGATACTGCAGCCACTGAAATCCCTGCAAACTAACTAAGCAGAAGTGGAGCAAAGCCTCCCTTCCACCAACTGACATCTTGACAGCAGTGCAGATTCCTCATGGGAATTGAACATTATCTAGTTATCCGCATGAATTTCAGTTATACCTCCTCAAAGACAATGCAATGTGAAACTTTGAAAATCCCACATACACCAAACTGTATGTTTAGCAGAAGGTAGCTATAAACATATTGTCCTACACTTCATACACAAAATTATTTCCACACCAAACTAGTGATGGTTCAAAAACCTGTTTTCAAGCCTTGTATTACACTCAGGCTGATGTCGCACAAGGTAAAAGCTTTTATAACTTGGAAGTAAAGGTTAAGAAACACATCACATTGCTCTTTGTGTGGTCTTCTTAAATTCCCCCTCCATTTCCATGCTCACTTATCACCCTCCTCCTCTTGGTGAGGCAGCAAACTTGAGCTCAGTACCTACACAGCTGTCCAATTTCTCTGAAAATCTTTGGCTAATGTTAATGTCTTGTCAAACACAAGGACATTTTAGCATCAGGAGTAACCAGATACTCTTATTTACATCAACAAAAATCTATTGTGAGCAATTAAATCACACTGGTAATTTAGCAGGAGATAACTAAGCCAAGTGATGACAGTATTTGTTCACTGGTTTTCACTGTGGTAAGTATTAGGCACTGGTGTGTACACACACCTTGCAACTGTGTGCAATTAACATTTAAATTGGTAGTTTATTAGGACAGCTTCATAAGCAAGTCAAATCATTCTCTTAAACAACTCACACTGCAAAAGCCACTTTGGCACTTACAGCCAGGGATAAGCAGCAAAGCACCACCACAGCCCCAGCGAAAGGCATCTCAAGCCAAGGATTATTAGAATATTTATTCACCCTTGCAAGAAACATGCTCCAGCATCAGACCTTTCCACTGCTGCCTATTTATACATGCCAGAAGCAGTGGTGCTGGGCTCTGTACAGCACAGGAGATGTTAAGTGGTCAAATTGCTTTTACCAGATCATATACATGAGGCTGACATATCCTAGATTTATATGAAACAGGGACATCAACTGCAGACCTGTATTGAAGTGACCTGGGATGTAACAGAGACCTGAATATTTCTTATCTATATTTACCTTGCAATATATTTAGAAATAATCAAGAAGTGCACACAAAACGGAAACAAATTATCACTTATGTTGCTAAGGAACCCAGACAATCTATGCTCCCATCTTCTTTACCTCTCACACCTTGAAGGAGCATCAAAGGTGGAATGGCTTTAACCTGCCAGAGGGGAGACTGAGATGAGCTCTTAGGCAGAAGCTCTTCCCTGTGAGGGTGCTGAGGCGCTGGCACAGGGTGCCCAGAGAAGCTGTGGCTGCCCCATCCCTGGCAGTGTTCAAGGCCAGGTTGGACACAGGGGCTTGGAGCACCATGCTCTAGTGGAAGGTGTCCCTGCCTGTGGCAGGGGGTTGGAGCTGGATGAGCTTTAAGGCCCCTTCCAACCCAAACCAGTCTGGGATTCTATGACACAGCAGCACACACTGCACCAACGATCTCTAACCAACATGTGGCTAAACACACCTGTGCAGTTCTGAGTCTCATACAGCTTTCATGCCCAGTTTCTAGTCAGATTTGATCATGAACTTCCAAAACTGCCAGGTTATCCTTTAACACCAAAATACATGTTGATTCCAAGGACTTCACAAATACCAGGGAGAGACAGAACAAAACTCCTGCTTCTGAATAATCTACCCTGCAATCTTAATGGTGTGCATAGGTTATCACAGCTTTCCTATTAAAAATTAAAATGTGACACCAACTTCAATCTTATTCTTAATAATGCAAAACTGTACAGATCAAAGTTATGTTAATCTCAAGTGAGTCTTGAACAGTTACAGGAGGCAGGATTTAGCTTAATTTGGTCCTTCTCTACTACCTATTTTCTCAGTTTTATTCCCTTAGCTAAGTGAAATATTGCCCCCATTCTAAAATCAGTTGCTCATTTTACCTTACTTGCAAAGCAACCAATCTAGAAAACACACTGATGTTTACAGACACACAAATAAATGAAGTTAAACACCTTTTTCCCCAAAATAATTCAGCTGTCCTCTTTTTTTCTTCACAGAGCAATGACTGGTTATTTATAGATGGAATCAAATGTCCCCCAAACATACACACCTACAGAGAGAGAATATGGGCTTCCAAATCTATCATTTCTGCTCATTTAGGTCACCTTCACCAATGCCAAACTTGGCATTTTTTCCTTCTTGGCATTAAAACCCCTACCATTCCAGACATAGCAAGCAGCACAGCAGTCCGGACAAGCAGAGCCACAAGTCATGCAGCTCAACTCCAGCTGGACCCAGACACTAGGAGTTCCTTTGCCCAGCCCTTTACACCAACCTAACAAGCGTCTTCTGAGCATGCTGAAGAAATCAAGCTCCATACATGAAACAGGACAGAAGCCAGCACTGTCACACTTGAATCTCAAATACAGAGGGGACTTCCTTCATGCATGATGTGAAGTATCTGTACCACACTCCCTCTCCTCCTACAAGCAGAGTAGGACTAGAGTGTCCCTCTCCCACTTGCCAAATATGAAAGTATGTGGAATATCCTCCAATTAAGAAAAAACAGGAATATTCAGGTGGAAAACAGTACAAATTCAGATGGAATCCATCACTATGCATGAAGGATCTCATCCTCATTGATACTACCAATCAGGAAAGCTTCTCCCTCTAAATAACTGGTACCAACACCTTCAGAGTAAGGGAAAGCCTGGCTTCTGGTCCTCACCAGAGAGGAAACAGGGCAAGACCCACTGCCATGGCACAAAACAGAAAGAGGAGAGAGGAGGAGTTCACCAACTCCAACTTCCAGGCCTCCATAATGAAGCTTCCAAATTCCTGCTCTGATAAACAGTCACCTTCGACAAAGGTTTTATGTCCCACATTTCAGCATATCACTTATCCTTTGCCAACTTAATTCCTACATTTGACTTCAACAACTAGAACCTCACCTATCAATTTAAACTCCTCAACCATAAAGCGTTTTTTGAAGTAGCAAAGAGCAACCAACCCAACAGAACTACAGCAAGCTCTACACAGAGCAGTGAGTACTGACATGTCAAGAAGTAACTTACTTATTACACATACTCAGTAGATCCTCGAGTTCAAGTACAATACTTTTCAAAATAAAAGAGGATAACCGCTTCAGACCTGGAATCTGCAAAGCCTGTACAGTGCAACAGAATAAATACATCCCCTGTCAACAGGAGTCAGCATACCTAGCTGCATCAGCAGTATCCAAGATGAGGACTACCACAGACATTACTGCAGGATTTGAAACAGGGCAATTACACCATTTAACAGCAAAGTTAAACCATTCTCACTTTTCCAAGAAGCTAAAAAACACTCATTTGAACAGCATTTCCCAATCCCACTTGCAACAAGCTTGCTTTTAAACTATCAAGATGCAATCGACAGAAGGATTTGAAAAGCAGACCTAGCATTCAGCCTTCAAGAGCAGGTTTTCTCTTAAGCTTTCTACTAGTTTGTTGCTGACAAGGGGAAAAATAAAAAGTTACTTTTCAAACACAGTATTTTGCCAAATGAGCAAATAACATCACTGCAAACCTGGGGAACCTTCTATGGCTTAACAGCCTTTTACAAGAGCCTTTGCAGAAAGCCTCCCCGTACACACACGGTGCTTCGTTCACCTGGATGAGATTACGTTTTCCGTAGCCTATAAAGAACCAGGATTCAATAACGGATCATTAGAGGTAACAATGGCAAAAGGTGTGAGCACGACAGCGGCTGAACAGCTGCCAGACCGCTCATTTCTGGGCTATTGCAGCGCAGTTTCCAGCCAAGTTCCGCTCTCTCCACAGGTTGCCTGACACCTCCTCTCCGGTAAAGGGTCCCTACCGGTTCCAGTAACATCCGCCGGGTCTTCCGAGCCTAGAGCGAGGCCGTTTGAGCTCGCCCCCATCCCAGGTGCGCTCCCGCCCGCCGCCGCGGGCAGAGCACGAAGCGCAGGTGACTCGCTCCAGCGCTCACGCTGCGGTAACTGGGTTCAGGTGCCTGCCGCTCCCCCCCTCCGCGAAACGGTGACCGCCCGCTTGCGGAGGCAGCAGTGGCCTCTGCTGGTGCGCGCACCGCGCCGAGCAGAGCCGACACCGTCCGACCGCTGCCCCGCGGCTCCGGGACCCGCTGGGACCCCCTCGGACCGGCACTGCCCCCCCCCCACCGCGACGGCTCGCACCCCCTCAGCGTCCCCCGCGGCCCCGGGCCCGCCGAGCGCCCTCTTCCCCACCATCGCTGACAGGGTCTCGCCCAGCCCCTCACCTGTGAGGAGGCTCGGGGAGCCGCTCCGAGCGGCGGCGCCGGCCGGGTCCGGCTGCCCGAGGAGAAGGGCGATCCAGAGGGAGCCGAGGAGCCGCCGGGCTCTCCCTGCCGCCATCGCTCCGCTCCCCGCGCCCGGCAGCCGGGCACCCAACGCCAGCCCCTCCCCCGGGGGGGGCACCTCCAGCCTGCTCCGCCGGCCGGGGCGCGCTCCTCCGCCGAGCCCCTGCGGCGCTCCCGAGGCGGCGGCCCTCGGCCAGGCGGCGGGGCTCAGGCAGCCCCCGGGCTGGGCAGCGAGGGGAGCGGCAGCGGCCGCAGTCAGTCCATGGCGGGCCGGTCCCAGCACCGCGCTCCGCCACCGCCGCCTCGCACGGACCCTGAGGGGCGCCAGCCGCGCGCCCCGCCCCTCACCGCCTCCCGCCCACACCCCCCCGCCCCGCCCCGCCGCGCGCATGCGCCCCGCCGCTCCCCTCCCCCCCGGAGCCCCGCTCGCGCCGCTCCCGCCGCCGACCCTCGCGCCAGGTGTGCGCGCGCCCGCCGCCGGCACCCGCCGAGCGCATGCGCGGGAGGGAGGCGGGCGCCGAGGCTGGGGGAGCCGGGCCCTTCCCTCAGCCCCTGAGGGGGCTCCTGGGCGGCCCCGGGGGGAGCTCCGAGCCCGGCTCCGCGCCCGTGTGGCGGCGCTCCCGGCTGCCACACCGAGAGCGATGCGGGGGAGCCCGCGGCCCCCCCTGCCGTGCACGCGTGCCCTCCCCGCGCAGCCAGGCCCTGGGCGATCCGCAGGTGCGGCCGCGCACGGGGACGCGCGCACCCGAACCGCAGCGCGTTGTCCGTGCGGGTCCGGGGGCCGTGGCCGCAGCGGGGCTCGCTGGGCCGAGTGGTGCTGGGATGCGGCGGGGATCGGGAGCTGCCGAGGAGAACCGCACCGGCCCCGCACAAACTTGTTCTCTTGTGTGGGGAGGGGAGGCCCCCGCTGCCCAACGCTGACCTCGGCCTGCACAATGAGCGCGTTTCTGAACAAGCCAGAGGATAAATAACCGTGAGGAAAAGCCCAGACATACTTCGAAAAGGCAAATGAAACGTTTCCATCCTTCTGGGCGTAATTAGTTTTATACAGCATTTGCCATTCAAATCCAGTCGTTTGAATGCTGCAGCGTTACCATCCGGGTTCACTGTTGCTGCTGGATGCAGTATCCTTACGGAGGACACAGTAACGGCTGTAAACTGTTACATTCCTCCTTCATTAATCGAGAAGTGCACCCTGGTATTTTTTTCCATCTCAGCTTGTTGCCCACTAAATTACATTGTTACAATGTGCCTGCTGTCCTCGCTCATTTTATTATTGACTAATTGAATTGTCTCTTTCCAGTACATTAATTACATAGGACTCCAGAAGTGGTAACCATGAGATAACTGAACCCCCGGGGGCACTGCAGGACGTGAAACACGGGTCCATCCACCCAAAATGGGTGTGTTGCAAAATGGTTTAAAACTAGTTTAAAATCACGTGTTTCAGAAAGAAACGGGCCTCTGCCCTGGACGTGAGACTCCTGCTCAGGGAGCGAGGAATGATTTCAGGGACGTTTACCTTGCTACGCTCCGCGCCTGTGGTGAGGGAGTCCCGCCTGATGCAGATGCCTCTCTATTCCCATGAAATCACCCCTGATCCAGCAGGATTTCCACATTTATTTATTTAGAGGCTCCTCAGCGGGGCAGACGCTGGCACGTTCTGCAGGGCACCAACCGCAGGTGTGCGTTCACAGGCACCGCGCACGTGGGACTGATGCACCATCGCCGTGCGTCCAAGCCCTCAGCCCATGCAGGTGTCTGGAGTGCTTCTGATGGTGAAAGCTCATCATTCTGTAATTCTGCCCGGTGCTGCTGTCAGGAAATAGGGTTTTGTCCTCCACTAAAAATATCTCGGAGCGTTTTCACAAGGATGAGTAATTACCCCCTCAGAAGGATGTTTGGGTTTCGCCGTACGATGCTTGCCGAGTTCCGCGGATATCTGATATGCCAGAAGGATTACCAGGAAAGAACTGTAATTTATACAGAAAGTGGAAGCACTGATTAAAAGGCAGGGCTGGTGGCATAACTCCTATTAAAGCTGGTTAGCAATTCCCACCATAAAATCCTACCGTCAGTCACTGTTAATGGTGCCAGACTAACCACTGTGCTGAAATTTAAGCATCTTAAATCCACCCCTCGGGTTAAAGTATAAACATTTCTTCTTTCATTCCTTCTATCGGGATCTTGGATTCTGAAAACAAGGTCACTTTGTGAGAGGTGTTCCCTCAAAACCCACCTTGGAAAACCCGCCTGAGGATCCTCTTTGTGCTCAGTGGGGGCTTACCAGTGCTTCTCCAGCAATTCTGTGCTCACCCAGCACGTCACAGCCCACGGCTGCGGGAGTCAGAGCTGGACCTGCAGTTCCAGTGCCCAGGTGCTCCAGACCATGCCAAGTGTCGGAAGGCAGGAAGGGCAAGCAAGGAACCCGTCCTTCCAGTCCTCTTGGGAAACACTGAGCAGAAAGCTTCCTGAATAACATGGGATGGGGACAAGAACTGGTTCCAGGACGAGTAAGTTGGCAGGCACAAAGTGCCTGGAGAAAGACAGGTTCTCCACAGCCGTGAAAGGGACAGGGATTTGGAAGGCAAAACTGGGTCTGCCTGGAGGGAGGGATAAAGCAAAGCCTGCATGCAAGAGTCTGGAAGCCAGCCTTCTGTGGGAGAAGACTTGAAAACAGACTGGGAATGGGAGAAAACCGCTGGGAGAAGGGTGTGCAGCCCAGGCGGAGCAGGGGTTATCTGTTATCCGGCTGTGGGCTGAAGGAGAACTTGCTGGGCAAAAGGGATCAGAGAGGAAAGCTGGAGCAGGGCAAGGGAGGAGGATGTGGGACCCCAAGGGTGTGTGTGGGATGCAGCAAGGGTACCAAGAAAAGGGAATTCTGTAGAGATAGCGATGTAGAAATGGGACGGACTGAGGAAAGGAGGCAGAGTGGAAAGCTGAGGATTTAGGAACGGGAATGAAGACCACCTGGAAAACTCCCATGTCTCTGCTGGCAGGAACTGTCTGAAATACACTGAGAACATACCTCATCCTCTCCAAGTGCTGGACCTCATACAAGCTATTGTGCTCCTTATACAGGATAAGTTTCCATGCTGCTGATGGCCTGCATCAATGGCAACACAGGAATAAACTGCTGGGGTTTTTGGTCACCTCTAAATGGGGGAGAAACATGCATGTATTAAACCAACAGTAATGAGGCTGCAAAGTAAAACACTCCCAAGTTATGCACTGACCAGAGTAAAGGCTGCCAGTGCTCAGACACTGAACCAAGGTCAAGGTAAGTGCCTGAGCAACTTCCACTTCACGTACTCCAAAACCGAGATGTAGGTATTCCATGTACCCCGTGAGGAACTGTGGGGAAGGCGAGTGCAGCGCTGCGGTGAGGTGGGTGCCTGCTGCTCCAGGAAAGGGCTTCAGCCCCAGAGCTCCTGCGGGATGCACAGCACAGTGCTCAAACCAGAGGCTTGACAGGGCTGTACTAATTGTGCAGGCTTCACTTCCTAGGTGCCTGAGTTGACATTTTGAAGTCTGATTTGCAGAAGTGAAGAGCACTTGCAGATACATATGCAGTGAATGAGAATTTATTCAACTTTTGACTAAATCAGATGCTTTGCCATGTTATATTTTCTGACAAAACCAGGCCATGAGTTTTTCTAATTGGATAGCTAAAACTAAAAGATACATTTTTTAGTATTCTGCCTGTATGCCTAAGCTCCTCATCTGTAAAATAATGCTCACACCAGTTCTCACAACAGTACTGAGAAAATGAATTGGAATTTGTGAAGCTCTCGGATACCATAGTGACAAGTACCATGGAAAAACCCAGGAGGAAATGAATAAATCTGTCTTCAGAACAATATTTGACTGGTGTGCAGTAAATAAAGCACGGGCTACACAGTGAACAGTGAGGAGAAAATACAGTTATTACTTAGTACACTCTACTGTGTACAATAAGGGAGGCCGGGAACAGCGTGTGATCTAATTACAATTAAATACTGGATCATGATGCAAATGCACAAAGGGGGCAAATTAATATCGGCACTTTTAAACTTTTAAATTCTTGATTTAAATAAAACTAGCCACTTTTAGGCTGCAAACGTGTGATATACGGGTACAAATCATTCCCTCACCCTTTAATAGTCAGTGATACTCTATGTACCTCGTCTGCCTCAGCCACTGTTCAGGAAAAGTGCTTTTCTCCTCTTGCAGATCTCTCAGCCTTACAGCCCAGATTTAATGCTGTCATTCACATGTTGATGTCCTACAGTTCTCAAGTCAAAATTTACCTTCTTTGGGAGCATGTGCATGGTCATTGCATGGATGAACGGTATTTCCCAGAGAGGGATACACAGGAGGACCTTAATGTCAGCAACTAAAGTTTTGTCTTTTGCTTGAGGTGCTTTGTATTTCAAACCAGCTATTGGGTTTGGTGCAGTTCTTATGGAACAATGAGAGCTTCACTGATCTGCTGTGACTCCTCTGTCCCAAGGCTAGAACTGACTCCTGCTGAGATTTGGAGCCACTTCAGAGCTGCTGTAAATTGCAGGGGATTATCTGTTGCCCACAAGAAGGGTGATGAAATTAGGATTCAATTGTTCAGTGGTGCTCTGGTTATGGCCAATTTTCTGATCACAATTTCTCTGTTGCTTAGCGGGATGCGAGGTGACACTGAATCATTACACCAATTTATTGTTATCTAGAGGATTTTCCATTGCTGGGCATCCTCTAGCAGCTGGTTAAGGCAGGTTTGGGATAAGAAGGGGCTGCAGCACAAATAAAGACCTGGCTCATTAAACTGAAGATTTACAGCTGTGAGATACTCACCTTCAGTTTAATCTGCTGAGCTGCCTCCCTTGTGTGTGAGGCACCAGCTACATCCACTGATGACTCCTGGCAGTGATGACCTGTCTCATGGTTCCTGCATAGGTCTCCATGCCAACTCCAGCACCACAGTGCCAGGAAGGTGCACATCTTTCTTAGCTCAGGAGGGACTAGATTCTCCTTTTACCATTCATTTTTCGTGTTTATTGCTTACAGCTGAGGTTTTGAAACTGCTCTGAGGTTAAAAGTCACCCTCCTGACTCTGCAGAGCAAACCCTAGGTTAGTGGGCTGCTTGCCAGGAACCCTCTAACCCCAGCGCATATTCACGGCATTCCCGATGTCAACAACTAAACAATTCCAACTCCTCGACAGAGTCAGGGGGGTCATAGGTGGAGCCAGACCTTCCAGTTACTAAGGTTAGTTCCCTGTCAAGTTTGAGAGCAAGGAGCTCCTTGGCTTGAGCCAGTGGTGAAGAGAGTCTGAAACAAGAGCACAGCAGTTGGTGTGATATGCTTTTAAAGGCTTCAGTTGCTGAGCAGAGGGAGCTGTTGAGGTCTAATCCACTGTTTGTTTATTTAGGGATTTCAGATGTAGATAGAGGGAACCTAGAATCCAAGAGGCAGGGATTACTGCATCCAATCCACACTTTAAAGGAAAAGAATCATTTAATTGTTATCAGCATGTGCATAATGATGTGGGCTATGGCTGGCTGGGCATTCAGGAGAGAAATCCAGGTAACCCCAAGGGGAAAGCCTGATGTTATTGCAGTCAACCAGATTTTTCCATCCATTAAACCAGGGTGAGATTTCATCTCTGGGAGCCTGTCATGGGATGACACTGTGCCACAGGCATTCACATTGTTATCAGTGACACTTAGTTTGGTATTTTTCTCTGTTTTGGTGGTTGTCATATTGCCTTTGTTCTCAGGCGAGATCATTACTGGAAACAAACATAACGGAGTCTCCACTCCTCTTCCTCCCCTTCAATGCCCTCGCTTTTCCAGTGTCCCACTTCTCACTGGGGCACTGTACCCCATCTTTGGCTGCAAGACTTTGCATATCCAGTAAGAGATGAGGCAGATGGTCCAGGCCCTCTCGTGTGAACAGGATCAGCCTCCTCTACAGCTTAAAGAACACATAAGCCAAATGAGGATTCCAGGTGGTGTTTATCCCAAAGCACTTCCAACAATCCCACAGGAATGTTAATTACTGACACCAACAATCTTGTTCTCATTCATATTATGGGAGTGCCGAAAGGTCTTACCTGAGGTTGGGTCCTATTGTGTTAGGTAGGATCACACACTAAAAGCCAGTCCTTTCCCCAGAGAAGGTTAGCCTGGCAGGAAGGTCGAAGGAGATCAGAACCAGGTGTGAGTCACCAAAGGGAGCACAGCAGGTCCACACTTCACATTTCCTGAGTCCAACAGCTACAGTGCTGTGTAAACACTATCCCATTTTCTCCTGGTGCCAGTGCCAGCCAAGGCAGGGAAGGGAGACTGCAGGGGTGTGAGAGCAATTCCAAACAGAGAGGAAAAACACAGAGAGGAGAAAGGCTAAAAACAAGAGGAAGAGAATTGACAGAACACAGAAGCAGTCATTGCCTCTGGGCTTGGGGAATCAAGGAAACAATCTTAGAGCAGCAACAGGGGATGCCTGGAAAATATACAGTCCTGGTTATCCCAGCACACTTTACAGATACCAATTAAACCTGCCCTCTGCACAGCATGGCAGGCCACTAACACAGCCCTGTCACTTTGGGTTTTGGCTCCCGGATAGGTACAGCTGATGTCTTGGGTCATACGGCTGGAATCCTTCATTTCCCTTGCTCTTGGCACAGTTGCTCCCTGCTTCACTTCTACCCACACGCAGCCCATACCCCCGGTACTCACACAACAGAAGAGGCTAAGGCATGCTTCCCGGTGGCTTCCCCAGCTCTGGAAGCCATCCACTGCTCAGGGGGCTGATCACCTGCCTCTGCCAAGTCCTGTGACTGCAAAGACAAAGCCACGTTACAAATGGAGCAAGCCTCATGCAAAGACAAAGCCACGTTACAAATGGAGCAAGCCTCATGCATCAGATTTGAGACTAGACAGATCCCACTGTTGGGTCAACATCTACAGCTCCCGCAAGTGTCCGTTGCTGTTGCTGGTCAGTCACAGCTGGTTTGTATCTCAAGCTGTTCACTGCGTTACGTGTTCAAAACTGAATATACATATTTAATGATTCTGGGAGCCCCAAGTAGCCTCTGCTTTAAATGGCAGAAACCGGAGGCACAGAGTTGGTTTAGAACCTGACAGAACAGTAAACACAAACAAAATTACATTAGTCCAGTAATTTAATTCAAAGCCATCATTGCTATGATGTAGTGAAGACAAGGACAATGATCTGCAGCAATGGGGAAGAATACGGACATTGGACAATAGACTGGGACAGAGACCTGTTTGCTGGAATAAGCAATTATCCTGTTCATACACATCTCACAGCCCTTTAGTTTTGGGTCTGCTTCCTCCTGCTGGAATGCACCTTAAGACCTCATCACCACTTCAGATGCTGTGAAGGAATTTCCTATAAATATAATGGGGTTTTCATGGAAAAAATACTAGACTTCATTTTTACCACTTGAAAAAGGGACAAGCTCAAAGAGCTGTAGAATGAAACTTCATAACAGCTCTTCGGGTTCATGCATCAGGTACATTGAAGACCTTACTGTGCAGCTTTAGATGTCAGTTTCTTCTATGCATTAAAGTGCAGAGACCTAATCTGACTTGATCCAGTAAATTCAACAGCTCATTGCCAATGCCATAAAGCAACAGATCCAAGCCCTTGTTTACACAAGGTCTCTACTCCTCGGGCTCATCAGATGCCACTGAAGGATGCCTAGAGTCTGAAGGACTCATCTTTCGCCACTGACCTCCTGCCACACGATCTGTGCACCATGACCACGGTGTCTGTCGAAGCACCTTCCCACCAAGGAGGGCACAAGGTCCTGCAGTTGTGGCTGCCCCATCCCCGGCAGTGTGCAAGGCCAGGCTGGATGGGGCTTGGAGCAACCTGCCCTAGTGGAAGCTTGGAATTAGATGAGCTTTAAGGTCCCTTCCAACCCAAACCATTCCATGATTCTATGCTGCAGCTCCTGGACGTGCTGCAAAAGGCTGGACAAGACCTTGTTTGGGCAGGTGCCAGAGGAAAGCATGAAGGTTTTTTTCCAGAGAGCAGCAACAGCGATAAAGCCCTGATTTGCTAAGGAGAGAAACAAGCTCTGTTCCCAGCAACTTCTAGTTTGAAAGCAGAGCTATGCCTTGAATCATTCTGCATACATTGAAGTTTTAAATCATTTCAAGCCTCCTGCAAATTTTAAGCATCTCCAAGAACAGAGCAAATCTGCCAACATTTCTCCCTAGTTTTCAGCTCTGCAGCGTCATACCCCCATTAGTGCTGCCTGAATCTTTCTCAGATGCAGGACTGAGCAATTTGGAGACACAAGGACAGTTTGAAAAGAAAAGAATCTATTTTGTGCTGAGGAAGATACCGGGCTGACAGCTCCAGCAGGTAAAACGTGGGCAGCCTGCAAACAGGTGAAGTGGTTCGCTCCTGAAGCTGTCAACCTGGTACTTCTCACTGACGTTAATTTGGGCTTTTTGTTTAAACATCCCTTTAGGGCAACAGTTCTGGAAGAACACAGCCATTCCCCGTTTTCCATGCTCCTCCCAGGGGCCCGTGATCAAAGCAAGAGCAAAACACGCAACTCCAATGGGATACGAAACGCGGGCGCTCATGCCATGAACCCGTGCATCTTCCTGGCGGGTACGCTGTGCATTAAGCACATCAGAAGCTGTATGTCTGCTGTCACAAGGTGGGTTTACCACATATTTTTATTTCCTTAGTACCTGAATGGCAGCTATAGAAATCAAATTAGGGCCAGAATGCTACAGTGCAGCCCCTGCCTGAGCCACTAAATCAGACCAATTGAAATAACAAATATGCCTGAATAGCAGCTCCTTAAGAAAACGTCGCCCTTACAACACATTGCTTTTACTTCTAGCATAACCTGACTGGGCTTATTGACTGCCTGGCATTTCTGCTACTGCCTTTGAAGTGTATTGATTCTAAAAAATATGAAATGAGTTTCAAAGAGGTCAGAATATGACTTTGTGTCTAAGTGAGACACGAAGACATTCAGAGATACTAAACAGAGCAGGAGACTAAAGGATGCTCACTCACAGCAATAGACTGGTGCTTTTTGAACATCACTGCCCACTGAGTAGGCTGGCCCAGGAAGAGGTGAAGGGGCTAAGCCACCTCCTATTGAACAGGTAGGATCATTACCAAAAACTGGACAGAATTCAGATGCTTGGAATAAATTTCCATTGCTAAAAATGGGGAATTGGTAGAGAAAGAGGTTAAGGCTATCAGAAGTACCCTTCATTTCTGAAAGTACAGAGGTGTATGTATTCAAGGAGAAATCCATTTCTCAAAAAGACTCTCATTCCATGTTCAGAAACCTACAGTGAGGGCTGAGAAGAAATTGAGGTTTACGTCTGTATCATCTGGAATGAACACTTACATTCTATGGAGAAAAGAAATGGCATTTTCCGATGCGAGCCCTCTGAGGCAGGCAACAAATAAGATATATTTGACAGAGGAAGAAAAGCTTTCTCACAAATCTGGTGGTTTTCTAGCCCCACATGGCTGCAGTCTGCCTCTAAAGCCCTCTTTCAGGGTGATGCTTGCTTCATGATCTGTCAGCTTTGTCTAAACCATCCTTTCAAGCGGTGGCCCAGCTTGATCTCTTGCCCACATTTGATCTCTTGCCTGCTTATCAGGTATCAGGTAGGACTCACCTGCTCCTTCTTGGATTGTCATCTCAGCAGCCACAGCAAGGCACTACTTTTCACACTGCTACGTCATTCAGGAACTGCTACTTTTGGAGAATGCAGCATAGGGCATGACATGGAATAGCATTAGTGACATGCTTCTGATGTTTACTGCTACTACTGCTGTTAAAAGTGTGTTTTTACTAAAGAGCGTAGCTCATGTATCATGCCTAGCTTAAAAAGAAAGCTGTAAAAAAAGTACCAGTGAAAGACATCAGGATGAAACCCTCATGTAATGCTCCTGTTCACTTACTCTCTTTCCTTTTTTTCAAGTATTGCATCCAGTTTCTAGCAAATGCAGCAGTCCATGGAGGATGGGGCTTCCAGAAACCTCCCAAAACAGCACATGCTGCGCACAGGCTCCTGCTGCAGGAAGTGAGCAGTGAGAACCCTGACACACAACAGGGTAAATACTTCACCAAGAGCAATTTCCAAACCAGAAAGATGAATCATAGAATCATGCAATGGTTTGGGTTGGAAGGGACCTTAAAGCTCATCCAGTTCCAACCCCTGCCACGGGCAGGGACACCTTCCACCAGAGCAGGTTGCTCCAAGCCCCTGTGTCCAACCTGGCCTTGAACACTGCCAGGGATGGGGCAGCCACAGCTTCTCTGGGCACCCTGTGCCAGCGCCTCAGCACCCTCACAGGGAAGAGCTTCTGCCTATGAGCTCATCTCAGTCTCCCCTCTGGCAGGTTAAAGCCATTCCCTTGTCCTGCCCCTACATCCCTTGTCCAAAGCCCCTCTCCAGGTTTCCTGCAGCTCCTTTAGGCACTGGAGCTGCTCTGAGGTCTCCCGCTAAGGAGCCTTCTCTTCTCCAGGCTGAACCAGCTCAGCTCTCTCAGTCTTGTGCAGTCAGTTCTGACACACAAAAGGTTTTACTACTTTCCAGTTGATGCAGGTGAATGATGCCAATCATGTTAGATGTGACAGAGCAAAGAAACCCTGCACTTCACCTAAAAATGGCAGCTATAATGCACATAAAGAATGCCTAAGCACAGAAAGCTCTATGATTCCCTCACCTGAATATCTTATTTGCACCACTGAAAGGGTAACTGAACTCACCTAAGAGATCCTGACTGGGTTGTGGAACAAACCATATAAAAGTAGGGGGTTTTTTACTCACAATTAACATGGGCATCAGAGTCCAGTATTGGATCTGCTGCACCACAGGAGCTGACCTGGAGCCCACCTTTCTGGCTATGGATCTGTTAAAGCAGCACTGGAAAGTCACCACATCTATACTGATGCTGACTGAGAGAGGAGAGATCCAGCAACCCAAAAGTCTACAGGGGAAGGGAGCAGGATCTGTAGGGTTCAGAAGCAGCCTGCAAAAACCAACACAATGGACCTGAAGAGTGGGATGAGTGACAGAAACCAGTCCCCACCTTTAGGGAAAGGGTAATGCATGTGACGACATCAGGAACACGGGAATGCCAACGCAGCCATCAGCATGGACAAAATCCCCCTTCCGAGCACTTCCTGGGCCTGGGGAGGGTGGGTGACACTGCAGCAGCACATGAGCAAACCACAGCCTGAAAGAGAAATAGGTATGAACTCATTAGAACTTGTACACCAAGTTCTGCAGTGCTGGGAACTCAATTAACCCCCCCCGAAGAGCTACAGTCAGACTCTTGCAATTGGGCAGCGAGTAGAACTGCTCTAAGTTGCAGTGGGGATCTTCTCTCTGAGCAAAGGAGTCCGCTGTTAAATGTTTGGGGACACAGCAAAATGGTCTGAAAAATTAGCAGCATAGATGCTTGTGTTGAAAAACCTTTCTCATAGGAGAACACCTTCCCCAGGGTACCTGAACAGGAGAACGAGGATTTAACAACACAGGGAAGCCTGCACAGGGTGCTACGTAAACCTGAATGGAGCTCACACATCCGAAAGCTCATCTCCTGATGGAATTTCTGCATGGAGTATGGCAGGCACAGAGGAAGGGGTGAAAGGCTCTGTGAAAGACAAGAGGAAACGCAGATCTGACAGCACGTGGACATTCATGGGTCACCAGAGAAAGGGGAAAAATGCAACCCTTTGTGATCAGAGTCAAGCACAAATAAATACGTAGGGAAAGAACATTTTCTGTTTCCTGCAAAGAGTAAAGTTGGGGGGGAAGTGGCCTCTGCCAAACAGTTCTCTCTGCTGGAGGCATCAGCAGGGTTCTGACAGGCACGTTAGGAAAACAGACCATGCGTTTGTGCGTATTCAACAGCCCCTATGGGAGACATCATTTTCCCAGGCTGCCGTTTGGGTTGTGTTTGGCACTTGAACTGTTTCATGGCCTTTGATAGCCCAGGATCTGTGTAGATGATGTTTTGTTCTGAGGGAAGAGAGCAGAAGCACATGACCAGAAGCTCTGATCAGCTTTGGAAAGACCCAGACCAGCAGAGCTCTGGCAACAAAACTCCTTTGTAATGGAAATGTCATACCTAGGCATGAAATTAGCAAAGCAATGTGTACAAACAGATTACAGTAAGATTGAAGTCATCCCCAGCATTCCTGCCCCAGCAACAAAGGATGCAAAGTTAAGATACCATTGAATAGTGAATTCAGCTGCCCAAGCAATCAGTGCCAGATCTTTACGTGCAAGAGTAGACCTGACATACAGATCTTCATGGGGAAACTGAAAGGAGCTTACTAACAGCCCCAGATAAACAGAATTAAGGGCCAAAGTGGACACAGATCTTTACAGACTGGTGCTGAGTGAGCTGATTTCTCTCCATGCACTCTCACTACTGCTTATGACCCTAGTCAGACATAAAGATTAATGCCTACAGAGAAAGCATTTGCTTTCCACTTTTTGTAACGCACTCGTAGGCTGGTTTTGTCTGGTTTCAATTAGAGGCAGTATTAGTCTTTACTTACAGTCTTAGCTGGGTGTAGCCTCGCTCTCCATGTCCCATTCCAGAGGAGCCTGCAGTGGCACCTTGCCATCCTCACTGCTATGATGGTTAGGAAGTGAGTTCCATAATAAGACTCCTGTTTACACTCCAAATTGACCAGCTGTATTCATTGCCCCATTTGCAATGCAGTTTGAAACCCTCTGGTGCCCCAGACTCCAGAGGGGCAATGACTGTTATTCAGAGTGAACTCACAAATCACAGGGTATGGGGAGATGTGGAAAAGCGATGCAAGTTCTCTTTGTTCCCGGGAATAGCAGCCTAAGTGGCCTCACAGGAGCATAAGGAGCAGTTTCAAAGCTACCCTTGAACATGGGATGCTTCCTGGGGCATCACAAATGCCAAAGAAACTGTCTTTAACAGTTCTGCTAACTACAACTGCTGCGTGTGCCACAGGGACACCAAAGGGTAGAGCCTCTGCCATGGAGGCGAACACTCAGTAAGCACAATACACCAAACAGCCTGTCAACAGCACCGGCCAGGTCAGCGTGTAAGCAATGAGTCTCTGAAGATGTGTACGCTGAGACAACACGTAGAGGGCAAGCATCTTCCTCTTTGACTCCACTCACTTTCTTACTTAGGCTTCTGTAGCCAGAGATTCATCATACAGTAATAGGGAAAAGCTGGCTCCCTATGGAGAAATACTGCTGCAGAGCCCAAGTGGATCATATATCTTTTCCATCAAGGCCTACAGAATAGTAGGAAGGGTGTCCCAACCATTGGTATATTCCCATAGAAGCTAAGGGCAATGTTCTAGGAATCATCTGACCTTTTCTAGACAAGGTAAAAAGATGTGACGTTACCTTGAGGCCTGGGCTGCACATGGGGGTTTGCAGTCATGCACAGGGTATCTATCTACCAGCACAGAGGGGCAGGCCAGTGGAAGAGCTACTGCCCTCCTCCACCACACCAGCTCATGTTGATCCAAGTATTTTAGGTAGAAATGCCGGTCAGTCTGTCAGCAGCTCAGCAGAAAAGGTCTCCATGGGAAGACATCCCCCCAAGTGCCTGTGGGAAGGCCCAGGCAGAAGTTGAACACTGAAAGTTGAGAGTCTGCCATGCACAGGAGCTTGTGCAGCAGAGAGAGCCGAGAGCAGGTTTTTAGGACTCCCTTTTGGATGAAGGAGCCTAAATTTTGTGCAGATTTCTCTTCAGATGTCTCCTTGGATCCAGCCTTAAATCTCCCTTTATTCCAGTGGAGAATAACCACACCCCCAGGGGGTTTCACAGTGTCACTGTAAAACTCAGTAATCCCTCTTCTAGACCTGGCAGTGGGAAGTACTGCACAGAAAGGCTTCTGCCTTAGAAATAAAATGAAGGTAAATGAGGACATCAAATAACAGAGCCAACATGAAGGCAGTGAGAGGCTTCAGAGGAATGTAATAAGCTTGAGAAAGGTAAATCTCAGGCTCGAGGGCTGCAGCTGATCTTGGGCCCCTCAGCATAGCAGACACGGCTGCCTCGGTGCTGCGCAGCTCCATGTGCTGCTCCTCATCGAGGTCTCTTGTTGGCTCCAGTTTCATCATGGAAGCTGAAGAGCATTAAACTCTTCCAGAGGACAAGCACAAGAATCAGCCAGCGTTCCTCCCCTCAACGAATAAAACCATTTCTAGCAGAGGCTGCTCTGTGAGTTATTGCAGAGCACGTAATAGTCCCTGGATTTGCCTGCACAAACCCTGCGCTCCCCAGATCTAACTCATTACTGTGCTTAGCGAAGCGCTTTGAACTGCCTCGAGCATAAAAAGCACCATACAAGAACAGATTTTATTCTCATATAAAGGTATTAAGGCAAGTTAGAGGCATTATTGACACACACGATACGTTATAATTGCCAAATGTGCACAGAGGCAACATCCAGCCTCTGTGCATGGAGCTGGAGGGTACCTGTGTGCACAGTGAGTGTCTGAGTGCTTCCTCTCCTCTGCCCAGCAGCGCTCCTGGCTCCCACAGACAAGCTGGATGTTTGAGCTGCAGCTTCCTAAACAGAGCCCTTTGGCGTGGGAGAAGAAGCGGGACTCTGCTTGACCTGGTTTTAAAGGGAGACACAAACTCCTAACACTAGCTGCTGGTTAGTAGCTGGCGTCATCCAGCTGCACCTCAGTCCTTCCTGACCCATCATTCCCACCCAATTATTCCTGTCACCATCACAACACAACCCAGCACCCCTAGGGATCACAACTGCATCCCTGCCCCTCAGCTGAAACATGTGCCGCCTTCTTCACAGCCCAGCTCAGCTGTGACCTGCAGCACCCTCTGTTGTTCCCTTCCTGGAGTTCACCCAGCTTGTCGTCCCTCCCAGGACTATTCCTTTCCTATTCCCTTCACTACCTTCCACATCAGGGCACCACCATTACCCTCTCCTCATTCCCTGCTCACCAGTCTTGCCAAATTTGTTTACTTCCAAAACATAACCTATGAAACGGAGGGATGCTGCAGGTGCAGAGCTGAGATAGCTGAAGCCCTTCTCACTAGGAAGAGGTAGAACTCAAATAGCTTAGAGTGGCGACCCAGAACTCCTGGAAAAGAAATCATATTTGGAAGTGTCAAGTCATTCATCTACTTGGAAGATGTAGAGTTGTGCTGAAGGATGCTATCAGAGGAACCAGGAATGTTCTTGGGGTTGGAGGGTAACGGGCAGAACAGTTTTTGCAGGCCCCCACAAAAATGTTGGGTTGTCCCAAGCCAATGTCATGTCCCAGAAGAGTCAGCACTTTCACTGCTGTAATTACCAGCAACCAAGATAAATACATTGAATATTAGTGGGCATATTGAGAAACAACAAAACCTAACTCAGAAACCACAATGGTATGTGCCCGCAGGCACACGTACATGCACGTGTGTGCAGTCTGCCCAATGCACTCACGTGATGGTCCAAAATCCTGGCTCACAAGTTACATTCAATCCCTGAAACTCCCCCTCTCTTGAATTCCTTTTGCAAAAATGAAGTCTCGTGGCCCATTTTAAAGCTCTAACAGCTTCTTTGGGGCTAGAAAACACAGCACTTTTCTGGAGGTTTGAGCTCAGTTTCTCTCCTGGACTAACAGGTATCCAGAAAGCTGCAAAAATCACACTCATTCTGGAGAGAAAACTCGGTCCCCCCGTGATATGCTCAGTGCCCACAAACCTGCCTTCAAGACTCACGGTCCACCATACAGCCTTGAGTCTTAAAGACAAGAGCAAGTGATGGAAAGAGTGAGCACAAACATCTGCCAACCTGAAGTGCTCAAAGCTTCCCATATGCTCCGGCATGCAGTGGTCGAGCACGCAGGAAGCGTTGCTCCGGAGCCTTCTCTTCAAGTGTGCACTGAAAGGGTTTTTACATTTCTCAGTCTGGTTACATTTCCTTGGCTGCCCTCCACCCTGCCCACAAAGTGCTGCTGGGACACGAGGAATCTCTTATTTGCATGCCAAAGACTGGGAGTTTTCTTCCTCCACACAATGACGAACTCCTCAATTGAAGTTTAACCCAAGAGGTCCCTGCTGTGTGTCCAGCGGCCACGTTACCACTGCTTTAGTTGAGCATGAATCCAGTGGAGAGAGCTTGGTGTTAGTAAGTAGGGAGAGACATGGCCTGGTTACGTGCTCACACTGCTTCATTTTTAGATGTGTTCTGATGAGAGAAATTGAGAACCAAAGATGTTCCACCAAAGTGACTCATCCCATTACTGGAACACTTTGAAAATGTGATACGGATCAGTCTAACACCCCAAGCTTCTCCCAGAACAGAGCATGAGTGTGCAGACACTGAGCTTTTGGGAAGCACCAGGAACCAGACAGATTAGCTTTGCGGCTTTTGTTAGTTGGTTCTGACTTGCTTTTGACTATGCGCCTGCTCACTATTAACACCCCACGGTGCAGTTGTGTTTGACATCCCTATAACTAACCCTGATTTATATGGCCTTGCACAATTCCTCCTCCTTTGTGTGGCCTTGAGAACAGCATAACAGGCATACTAAAATGGGACCCATTTAAATCAGTCGCTACTAAAGAAGTCTACCTTCAAAGAGCGTTATCCTTGTGAATCAGACTTCACCCTTCCTGAATAATCAGGGGTTTCAATGAAATGCAGCTTTTGGGGTTCGGCAGAAGCAGACAAATACTGATTCCAGAGAGCAGACTCAAAGGTGAAAGCATGACAGATCCACAGAGCTGCAGAATAAAAGAGAGAAAAGATCCAGAGAAACCTCAAGTGTGCCACATTCATCATTCAATCATTCAATTACAAGTATCTGAGCAGCTCTTTGGTGAAAGGAATTCACGCTCCCTATTACAGCACGTCTCTGAACATCTCTGATGTCTTTCCACATGGCAATGCAGCAGATGAGCTGTGCTCCTTTCTATACCCATTGCCCATGGAAAATTCGCAAACCATCACCATTGATGCTCCCCAGTTTAGGATCCATGTCATAACACACCCTGCCTCCACAGCCTGTCCACTGCTTAACGCACTGCTTGCTTTAGGAATGTGTTTTTTCTTTGGTGCAACATGAACACTCAAGATTATGTGCTGCATGTGCCAAATAGGCAGGGCTGAGTGGGAAGAGTGAAGGGAGGTTCCAGCTCAGAAATGACAGTACCTATTTTTGGCTCCCGAAGCCAAGCTGTGTTGCTCCCGTTCCATTCTGACAGCCCAACACGCATCATTCGAGATGTCACTGATCCCGAGCAGCCGCCACGGTTTGGGGTGCTGGGTTCAGCATCCTGGGGAGGAAAAGGCAAGCAGCAGGTTTTCTAAGCCTGTGGCACGAAGAAGCTGTATCACGGTGACTGTTACTCAATTACCAACGTTTAGATGAGCTTATTTTTCAGCCTGAACACACCATTACTGCACAGGAGATAGGTACCTGGCTCCTCCCTCTCTGACAACCCTCCACCAGAATGCAGCCTGACTGCCCTGCTCTGAAACATTCACCTCTTGGGCGACCCTGGTGGTTAAATACTTTGCAGGATGGAATGCCCTCCTTGCCGCCTGGGACACATGGAATATGGTCTAACAGAGTAAATTCACATCCCAAGTCTGTTCTATGTAATTAGAGTTTTTACTGGGGGTTGCACTGTATTTTGACAGCACTCCAAGGGCTGCAGCCTCCACTCCCCTTATAGACCTGCCCCACAAGCAGTTTACCACACATCTGCTTTGCCGTAAGAGCTCTCCATGTGCAACCAGTGTAAGACAGGGGCAGCTCAGCCCTCCCTCCACAGCCTCACAGTGACAACTCCTTCACGTACCAGAACCCTCAGACAGCACAAGGCAGAGTCTCTGCTCACATCCCCGGCTGTAGGGGTTGTCAAAGCTTCCCCTCTTCATGGCTTTGCAGGGAGGCAGCATAGGGCAGCCCTGGGGCAGATACAGCCAAATCCTCTCATGAAACTCAACCTAGGAACCTCTCCTCATGGCTGAAGGGGCTGCAAACAACCACGCCACCTTCTCCCTCCTGGCACCATGCACTCGGTCCTGCTCATACAGCTGCTGGAGTGCTGAGACAAATCCAAGCAGGAAGCTGTTTGGTGGATGGCCCCTGCATGGGCAGGGAAGATGAGGGACAGGGTGAAGAACAGCAGCTTACCTTGGTATTGCTGCCAGGAGGAGCTGCTGCAGCACAGATCCTAACTTGGGCATCTCCAATGGGCAGCTGGAGCCATACCAGCACTTTCTGGGAGCACAGGGAGCCGAAACACAACCTTGTAGGTATTCTGCTCACCTACCCACAGGAACAGCTTTTCTGTCTTCAGCTGCTTTCCTTCATTACATTCTCCACCAGTACCCTGCTACCAAGTAATCAGAAACACATACACAGCAGTTTCTCAAAACACCCGAGCATTTATCTTTAGCACTGTAACAGGGAAAGCAAATGACACTGTGTAGACACTGTAAAAAGAAAGGGTTCACTATCTTTGAAGAAGAGAGTTACATTCTCCACCAAGGAAGAAACCACTTTGAACAAGCACATTTTGCAGCCATGTAACTCTTTATCTTTCCCTCTCCCAAACATCTGAAGCACACGAATGGACGTCTCAATCCTCTACGTGAGAATAGCTGAAACCAGCTGCAGGGAAAACACGAGGCCTTGTACTGGGCTGAAAAGACACAGAATGAGTCCAAACCTGCAAGAACAGCACCTGACCTCGGACAGGGGGTGGCAGAGCTCACCTCCACCCAGGATCAGCCCCATCCTCAGTTACTGCCGACCATAGGAGCTGTGAGCGCTGCAGCTCGATCCTTTAAAGCAAAGGTTGGCCGGAGGAGCACAGCACCTTTTTACTTAATCACAGTGGAATTCTGGTATCCACAGGGAAAAAAATCCTGGAACCAGAGTGTATTTTCATGATCAGTGACTAGGACGGTACAAAATGTCTGCACTGCTTCTTTCCATTCCAGCCTGCGCCTTTGAAGTCATGGTAACAGCTTTTGGATTCGAATCCTCTGATGAGGCTCCTTGATTTATTAGGTAAAACATCTGGAAAAAATGAAGCCTCGTGGCAGTGTAAATCCTGCAGAAGGAGTAGAGAGACGTTCCATCTCAGCAGTGCCTCTGTCGAAGGCACGGAAACCTGAGCCCCACCACTTGCTTTGGGTTGCTCCGAGGTTGAAAAGCTCCAGCTTGGAATGGGCCTGTCCATGTTTCACCCACTGGCCCAAAAACCAACACCCAGACTTGGCCAAGGCTGTGTGCAGAGAGAGGAACATCAGCTACAGCCCTGGGTGCTGGGATCGCGCCACAGCTAACGGAACGATCTTCATACGTTCTTGCAGCTGGAATGCTGGTAACAGTTCTGCCCTTGACATTAATAAGGCAGCTCCTGTTATAAATCACTGCAGTCTGTGGGAGCAGGATGAAATGTAAAGTACCTGGCACTCTCCCGCGAAGGAAAAGGCAACAGCGCATTACAGATAGGCCAGAAATGCAGAGCTCAGGTCACCTCCATGCATTGCTGTGATGAAGAGGGGTCTCAGGGTGACTTTCCATTCCCTGGTTACAACACTCGATGTGAGTAAAGGAATGTTGGTGGCAGGAGAAGAAAATGAGCAGCTCTGGATAGCGCTGATTTGAAAGGAACGACACCTGCACAGGCAGACAGGCATTTTCTGAAGCACAGTCCTTCTTTCATTTGGAACCAGCCCTAAAGTGAGGTAAAAAGAAGGAGCGAGGAGAAGGGAAGAGCAGAACAGCTTGCTGTGCTCTGGAGCAACTGCGAATGGCTTCCTCTATGCAATGTGGGGGGGGACACGTGTGTGAGCATCTGCGCCTATCTGTGTAAGGTGTTTGTTAGATGAGCGCAACGCTGGCAATCAGAGTGGTCCTTGACTCACAATTATTTACTCTCTGCCCCCTACATCCAACAACCCAGGATCCAAATTTCAGAGGGAAAATTCCCCGAGAGCCATCTTTTGACAGTTATTTTCCCATCTAAATCCCCCTTCCAGCAATTTGAATAATACAGTTCAAACACCAGCCCGAGTGCCAGTATTCCTGCTGCAGGGAGTGTGGGACCAGCGGAGGTGGAGGAGTTTGGGGACTAGTTTTTTAATCAGATAAATTATTGCTGGGAAACCAGCCACTTCTCTCCATTCAATTTATACTCTATGGGGAATCCATCTAATACCCCTTCTCTTGGTGTGAAGCAGGACCAGCGAGATGCTGCATCAAACCAGGGAGGAACGCAAAAGATGAGATGGAGTACAGGGAATGAACGGGCAACGGGAGGAAGGGGCTGTGTAACAGCCCGTGGCCAAGAAGAAAAGCCTACGAGACGCGTACGCACCCCCTCAGAGAGGGGAGGAAAATGCCTCCGCTCGTTTCTCCCCTGGCAAACTGGAGCAGGATGAGGCCAGCGTGGGCCAAGAGAGGGACGGGCTGGCTCTGAGCTTCGGGGCTGAGTGAGGAGCTCCGCACCGCAGGGAGGAGGCGCAGGTCGGGGCTGCAGAGATGGAGGCTCCTGTCAGCCTCTGCCAGGTTTGCACGATGAGTTCAGTGATTTCACAGCAGCTCCCAGTGGAACTGGGAACGTGCCAGTTCACCTCTGCAGCGTAACTGGAACCGCGTAACACACTGCTGGCCGGCTGGGAGAAGTCAAGGGCTGGGAACAGAGGCAGCTCCCAGCGCATCGGGTTTCAGACATGCTTGCAGAGCAGCACGTCTGGGAAGCTTGCCTTGTTGTCTGGGCATACCTTTTATTCCTGTTTGGATGACACGAACACCTTAAGGCTCCAACCAAGACAAGGCTCCATTGTGCTGAGGCGCTGTATGTACATGCAGCGAGAGAAGGGCCGTGTCCTAAAGAGCTCCAAGCCCAACCAGGGAGGCAATTAGAGGTGGGGAGTGGAAGCAGGTGCACAGAGAAGGGAAATGATTTCCCCGAGCTCACCAGGTGAGTCAGTGTCCAAACCAAAACCAGAGCCGGGTGCTCAATACCTGACCACAGCACTTGCTTCTCTTCCAGGTGCCAACACCAGTTTAGTCCGTGGGCTTCCTGCTCCAGCATTTCTCAGCAAATATAAATCATAGAATCACAATATCCCAGCCTGGTTTGGGTTGGAAGGGACCCTAAAGCTCATCCAGCTCCAACCCCTGCCACGGGCAGGGACACCTTACACTGGAGCAGGTTGCTCCAAGCCCCTGTGTCCAACCTGGCCTTGAACACTGCCAGGGATGGGGCAGCCACAGCTTCTCTGGGCACCCTGTGCCAGTGCCTCAGCACCCTCACAGGGAAGAGCTTCTGCCTCATATCCAACCTGAACTCCCCCTGTTTCAGTCTGAACCTTGTCCTACCCCTACAGTCCCTGATGAAGTCCCTCTCTGGCAGCCAAATGCATAGAGAGTGTTTAAAGAATTACAGGGTAAGAGCACCTCAGTGGGTGTCATGGCACACTTCTGTGGCCTTTTCTTCTTCTCTATAGCAAAGAATCAAAAGTGTTAGTGGGAGAGCTGGCAGCAAGCTCAGGAGACAAGGAGACTTCTGAGGAAGATCTCCCAGATTCCAGGAGTGGCTATAGTACAAATAATGGTGGAAAATAAAGGCACTGACTCAGCAGGAGGCAAAGGGGAGCAAGTAGAAGAGTCACTCTATGCTGGAAAGCTGGAAGGAGAATATGACACACAAAGCAGAAAAGAGAAATAAGGCAAAAGGAATTCATTCAGATGTGTATAGTCTGCATTTTGGATAGCTTCCCTCTGACAGCCTGTCAGAAACTGCTGAGTGCCCATTCTCAGGCAATCAGGCCTTACCCAGAGTCCAGTTATGTGGGGCCCAAACCAAACAGGAACAATTCCTTTAATTCAGAGCTCTTTTCCATCTGCTGTAACAGGCAATGGGATTTCACCAGACCCCCTGATTCTGTCTCCAAGACGTGTGAGGGTGTCATTCCTGATACTGCAGCTCCCTTTCCCAGGCACAATTAACGCTTCAAGCAATACTGAGCTAAACACTTCATTAAAGCCCCCTCTGGCCCACCGACCACCTGAACTTCTTGTCAGACCTCAATTAACCTCCAAGGTTATTACTTGGAATTACAGCTCTCCCTAGAAATGCCAGAATGAAGTGAGCCCCCGGTCCTGCCAGCTCTGGGTTCTGGGACCACCCTACGCTGGAGTGCTTCTTGTCCAGCTGAGACATTCCCAGGAAAAGAAATTTATAACTTTTGGGCTTTTTCTCCCTTTCTAAGAACAAAGGAAGTGTTACCCCTTCCTCCTCAGCATTCTTTCTTGTGTTTTCAGTCCCTGGACGTGTGTACTTGAGGGTGATGAGGCACTGGAATGGGTTGCCCAGGGAAGTTGTGAATGCTTCATCGCTGGTGGTGTTCAAGGCCAGGTTGGACAGAGCCTTGGGTGGCATGGTTTAGTGGGAGGTGTCCCTGCCCATGGCAGGGGGGTTGGAACTGGATGATCTTAAGGTCCTTTCCAACCCTAACTATTCTGTGATTCTAGGATTAAAGCACTGCCCATTTCAGAGGCTTTATCCAGGACTGGATGGACTCAGCTGGAAGGTAAATTCAAGCTGCTCTGTGCATTTACTTGTCCCTCAATGTCTTTTTTTGATTCTGTTCCAGATTCTAACAATTTTACAGCAGGACTCAGGGACTCGGTGATCTCCCCCTTCCCAATCCCCAAAAAAAGCAGAGACAAACTCTTCAACCCTCCATCAAGCACAAACCTCTCTAAAATCCCAATGTGGAACCATCTTTCATAGGTCTCTCTCCTCCGTGACTCTTGCAGTCCCCAGGATCTGCAGCAGTTTCCCTGTCCAAGGAAAGAAAACACTGACATGAATCAGGACCTCTTCTTGACAGGAATAAGGAGGAGGGGCTGCTCTTTGCCAGCAGGTACACATTAAATTGCTGTTGAAGCCTCTCCAACATGCCTGCAGACCCACAGGCCGGGGGAGTTTTGGGCTGCTCCACTGTTCCACGTTGGTTATCGTCTTTCATTTCTTTTACACCTGGTAACATGTGGTTTATAGAAATCTCTCTGGGCTCAATAAGCAGTGGAAGTGAACCTCCTTGCTCTGTTTCTTTACCCGCCCCTCTTCATTCACTTCCTGGCTCTAAGGCTGAGCAACCAAATCCCCCGGAATCTCTGGGAAGCAAAGGGTGGCTGGCAATGGCAGGAAAAAGGGTCTTGCCCAAGCGTGAAAGAAAAATAAGGAGTCCCCAGCCCTCTACTAGGGAAAGACACCTGCCTGCCTGCTTCAGGCTTAGGCTGTGCTACACACAGGGTAAGGAAAGGGCAAGAAAACATGGACTTTACATAGTCAGGGATCTGTGTCCCTGCAGGAAACAGTTCGTGTGCTGCTTCTTGGGGACAGCCAGGTGTACTCAGAGGTTTGCCAATGCCGGGTCTGAAGGCCCTGATGGTCCACGGCAGCACCAGGCTTTTGTGCCCATCTCCCTTGTGACAGTCCCCATGGTGCACCTGCAGGAGAGGACGTGGCAGGATGGACAGATGGGGTCCCTGCACGTCCCACTAGAGGCTGATGCACCTTGGAGCTCCTCACAATCACTGCACTCATGAAACACTGCAGCGACAAGCGCACCCCTGAGAAACCAAAGTTCCTAAGCTGGGTTATTAGGGAATTAGATCCTGCAGATCATCTTCTCCCTGGGCCATTCCCTGCAGTATTCCTGCTCACTTCCAAGTTCTGCATGTGCTTGGCTGGACAAAGAGCAGTGCATGCTCATTTGGAGCTGCCTGGCCAGCTGGCTGCTGCTGCTGCCCCAAACGGATGCGTGCTGGAGGTTCCTTCCATCAGTGGGGACTCTCCTTCGGGTTTCTCCTTCCTCCGTCCAGCTGCAAACCTTCAGGTAACTTGTGGGAATTCTGTTCTTAACGAAGCCACTGATTGACTGACAGTCTGAGAAGTAATTCAATGGGAGGGAAGAATGGCAGATGAACAGCAGGATGGCTCTTCAGAAACCAGGACTGAAATGCTAGAGCAAAAGGGCTGCTGGAAGTCTTGTTTTCCTTACCCACAAATTCCCTGATGTGGAAAACATATCCCCCTTTCCCATATCCTCCAATTTGCTACAAGTTCAAACATGAACGGCTTCTACTGGGAATAGCTGATTGTGCCAGAAGGTGATAGTTGCTGTTCCTGTGCTGTCCTACCCCCCCGATCACCCCATTTCAGCTCAGAAAATGGAAGTTGCTTGGTGTTTACTAACCGCTCTGCTCCTTTCCACTCCGCAAGGAGCTCCGTGGGAGAGCCACATCTCTGCTGTTCACAAGCCCATCTGCTTCAGCTGCGTTTCTTCACCTGAAGTTAGAACGCTCCGTTCAGGAGGTTGCTCATGGTTGTGTTGGGAACTGCAAAAAGCACACGAGGATTTCAGGTGAGCAGCATGAGAAGAAGAATACAAATCTGTTCTCATCTAAAGAGCCCTAAAAGCAATCATTTAAGAAGAAAAAAAGAGAACAAGATGAAGGAGGAAATGCCAAAAAGCAATGGTTTCAGCAGCACAATCATTCTAAGCAGAGTTTGTCTGATGTTTTATGAGAATTCCAACATTTAGAACCAGAAGGGGAAAAGCACAAGTGCTCCGATGCCTATTTCCCTGAAATCACACGGATCCCTCTGCTCTCTGCATTTTAAAGTCTCTATAGGTAGAGCTGCAAGACTCTACTTTGCCCAAACCTGTACTGCTGCTGTAAGCTGTTCAGTCGTGAGCTCTCCATGTAGTTTAACTCAATGCCACAGGTTCCCAGGAGTAACAGGGGGGCCCGTGGGAGCCAGAAAGAAATTGGAAATGTGTCTGTCCCTAAAGCCTTTGGGGGGTGTCCAGAGACTACCTTTAACACAGAGCTGCTGTCCTTACAGCCTGAGCCTGCAAGCACGCCTGCAGGAGGGACTGGAGGGGCTCTCCATAATGCAGTACACTGCGAGCCAGCTAAAGCACCCATGCGACATGCCTGAGCAGGCTGCTGCAGACATGCACAGCCTCTGCAGGAGGCAGCTGCAGGGACAGGAGGCAGCCAGGCTGAGGATGCTGTGCTCACAGACACTGCTGTGGATGGAGTGATACCTGGGAGAGCCACTGCTCCGTGGGGCCACAGCTGCTGCAGAGGGGCTACACTGCTACATGAGGGCAATGAGGTGATGGGGATGGGCAGACTGTGAAAACCACTCCTTGCTCCCAGCTGCAGGCTTCCAGTTCCTGTGCTGGTGCCTGGCTTGGAAGAGAAAACAAATTGCTGCTGTTCCTGGGCACTTCTGAGAGATAGCGGAAATTAGAACAGCCCAAAGAAAGGAGCTGAACTGCCCCCAGCCAGGAAACAGAGGTGGCAAAAGTATCTTTGCTCCAGCCCTTTCTGTGTTTCACACCTAGAGTTGTTAACTCAGGCCAAGAACTAAAGGCTAAAGCAAGGAGCAGCACTTGGAACGGTCTCTGTGCCATGCCATTAGCTTTAGGAGGTTCAGCCTGTCCACAGAGACACATGACATCCGTGTGGCAGAGCAGATGTGTGGTTTCACAGAACAAACACTAGACGTTCACACCTCATGCATGGACGAAGGCTGACAAGGAGCAGTAAGTACGGGAAGGTGGAGAGGATCATAGAATCAGAGGCTGGTTTGTGTTGGAAAGGACCTTAAAGCTCCAAACCCCAGCCACAGGCAGGGACACCTTCCACTAGAGCAGCTTGCTCCAAGCCCCTGTGTCCAACCTGGCCTTGAACACTGCCAGGGATGGGGCAGCCACAGCTTCTCTGGGCACCCTGTGCCAGCGCCTCAGCACCCTCACAGGGAAGAGCTTCTGCCTAAGAGCTCATCTCAGTCTCCCCTCTGGCAGGTTAAAGCCATTCCCCTTGGCCTGTCCCTACATCTCTTGTCCAAAGCCCCTCTCCAGGTTTCCTACAGCCCCTTTAGGCACTGGAGCTGCTCTAAGGTCTCCCCTTCAGGAGCCTTCTCTTCTCCAGGCTGCCCCAGCCCAGCTCTCTCAGCGTGGCTCCAGAGCAGAGCTGCTCCAGCCCTCGCAGCATCTCCATGGCCTCCTCTGGCCTCTCTCCAACAGCTCCATATCCCTCTTGTGCTGTTGCCCCAGTGCAAGATCTCACAGAGGAACAGCCCTACTACAGGCTTCTTCCAACTGTCCCTCCCTGCCACCAGATCACAGTGTATCTGCTGCACGAGCTCACAGCTGGAAATTCGCCTGGTTTAGGGAGGAACACCGTGTCCCACTTGGCAGCTTCCAGGCCCTGCCCTACCAGCTCAGCACAACTTGGATGGATCACGTCCCAAGTCTTGAGGCTATTGAGAAATAAGGCTGCAAGCTCCTGGGAAGGAAGGAGCTTGCCAAGGCAGGCACTTGGACATGCAACCTGTGGAGAACATTTCCTTCACTCTGCAGCACCCAAAGGTGTGTGGGTTTGGACTGCTTTTGTTTGAGGACTTCACAGTAACGGAGCTCAGTGCACAGCGAGGTCTGAAGACCTCGGACCTGTTGAGTGGTACCAAATCTAGTGCTGGCCCAGCTTCCCCTGGCTGACACCCTGCACGTTCCCAAGCTCTAGCAGAGCTCAGCTCTTTGGTGGGCTCTAAGGCAAACGGTTTGATTTACAAGGACTGCTAGCAAGGTGCTGGGATGTTCTGAAAACATCACACTAAGTGGGTGAGGGAAGAGAAACTGCAATTAGACTTTGCTGTCTCGTTAACTCCTGAGGAATCTTATCTGCCAGCCAAACTGATCTTTGGAATAGCTATGTAGAACAGAAAACAATGCCTTTAGCAATGCTGCAGCTCTAGAGGCCTGAATCAGGACCTCTCAACCACACATGCTCTTCATTAATGCTAATCCAGGAGCAGCAGTGATCTGAGAGCAAAACCTCCGCAAGGATGAAGTACACAGATACTGCCTCATCAAGCTGTGATGCAGGGAGGGATCCAACCTGAACTCCCTCCAAAACACGCAGTCAGATCTGGTTGCTCTGGTTTGGACCCAACCCTGGCAAGATGGAAAGCGGGACCTTGAAAGAGAGGAGCAGAAAGAAGGGAAACCAGTCCACTGCATCTGCATGCCTCCCCAGGAAAGCAGCGTTCCGCTCCTGGGCTGAAGCAGGCGCAGTGAACTCGCCTCGCTCAGCTTACATTGTTCACTTCCCTGCAAATTGTTTCCACATTCTGTATAAATAACCCCGGTGCCAGTGAGGGGGAGGGGAGAGGGGCTGGGAGGAAACCAAACGTCTTTGTTACTTCTGAAAGAGAAAGTGGAGGATGCAGTTGGGAGCCGGAGCCTTGGCAGCCTGAGCAGAGAGTTGCCATCGAGCTTGTGTTCAGACCTGGAGGAAGAAGAGTAAACAAGGGGGAGATTATACATAATTATAGACAATCATGCTGCCGGGGATAAACAGGAATCAAAAGCATGGAGGCACTGGAGGCTGGCACATCCCCAAGCACAGAACAGAAGCCAGCCGGCGAGAAGCAATGCGGCTGGAAAGCGCTTCCCTTTGGGCCTGTTTGCAGTTAGCTCAGGGGCTGGGGTTTTTTTTCCCCTCTCTTTTTTGGCTTGAGGCATTTCCCCATAAAGAGAGGAGCCCATCCAATGGGAAACAGAAGCCAAACTGAAGTCAGCAGAATCTTCGTCTGCAATGTGCATAGATTACTCTGTGAGAAACGTCAGAAACATTTGGATAAGATGGAGCCCACTGAGGTCAGCAAAACCAGCAACAGGAATTGTGGAACAAAACCAGCTTTAGAAACACTCCAGAGCTGAGCCTGTGTGTCCTGCAGGCAGATCCCCCTGGCAGGACACAGAGGGTGACCTGCAGCTGAGGGTGGCACATGGGACCCGCTCACAGCTCCCGTGGATCCAGGGTTGTGATAAAAAGGTGTCAGGGCCCCTTGGCTGCCTCACCTGCCTCTGGCGTGCGCAGTGCTGAGCCCATCCATTTGGCATAGCCCTCTTCTCAATCCCCTGCAAATCCAAGGCAAAAGGATGAGCTGTCAGCCCTGGACACCACCTCCCTCCTGCCTGTCTCTGCACCTGCAGAGGGAAGCAGGGGGAACCAGAGCGTGATGGGACCCTCCCTCCGCCACCTGCCTGCACATGAAGAGGAGGCAGCGGAGGCCTTGAGCATGGTGGGACAGCGATTCCCCTCCCCTGACTTTGCTGGGGAGCAGCGGGGACAAGCAGTGGGGTGCCCAGGTTGTTGTGCCTGATGCCAGCACCCCGCTCCCCCAGCAGAGCAGCCCCAGCTTTGCTTTTGCAAACAGAATGACAGAATGGTTTGGGTTGAAAAGCACCTTAAGCTCTTTCAGTTCCAAGCCCCTGCCATGGGAAAGGGAAGCAAAAAAGGCAGCAGGGATGGCTCTGGCCGTAGCCAGACGAGCAGGCTCTGGTGCTACAAGTGCTGTGGCTGAGGCCAGGGATGCTGAGCTGCCTCTGCGCAGCTCTCCCAGAGTGTTTAACAGTGCCCTGCAAAGGGGCAAGGAGGTGGTAATGCTGAAGAAACAAAGCCAAGAAGCACAACTGAACCACAGGCAGATGGTCAGAAGGGGGGGGGGGGGGGTTAAAGAAGGACTTTGGGGGATTTAGAAATGAAAAAGAAAAACCCTCGTTAGTCCTTCTCACTGCATCCCTTGAAGGCTCTGGAGAGTTGGAGGGAAGGCGACATGTGAGGAACAAAGGATGGCAACCTCAGATGGTGACAGAAGGAGGACTGTTTAGCGAGGCAGTGTAAAAAGCTCTCTCCCAGGCACTATTTTAAATCCAAACAGCTTACAGCCCGCTGAATTCTTAAGCCATTTGCCTGATCTCTCAGCTGTTCTTCATTGAGAACACAAGCACATATTTCAAAGCAAAAAAACAGAGAGGAAAACCAAATATCCATAAGAAATAACCAAACCTGTGTTTAGAACCTGTGTACCGGTGTAGGAAGCAAGGTGTGCTCACAGCCTCTTCCACCTTCTCCCTTTCAGTAGAGATGCTCTACATGTCCTTTCTCCTAAGGAAAGGAAATGGATTTATAAAGGGAAATGCCATTTCTCTGCGAGAACAGAGTCTCAGTTTGGCGAATGGCATTACCAGGTTATCTGGGTACAGGATTCATCACTGTGGGCATTCTTCCTCCAGATTTCTTTTACCAACAAATCCTTTGCCAGGGGTGGATACCTGTGTGTGTGCCTTTGGGTATCACAGATAAGGTCGGTTTAAGCATAAACCTGGAGTCCCATTCCTCTCAAACCTGCTCAAAATCAGACAAAGCAGAGAAAATGAAACTGGGAAAAAGACAGTAATGGGTTAAAAAAAGGCATTTGGGGTCCAAGTCTTATCTGCTCTCAATTTACATTGACTCCGTGAGGTAATATTTAAGCAATCTACTCCCACGCCAACTTAGAGCAGCTACTTCCAAACATCCCAGACGCTGGTGTGCAGAACCAAGAATAAAAGCCTGATAATGGAACAATACCAAACTGAGCCGACCGTGTCCTTTAGACACGTGCCCATGTGCCAGGCTGGAGAGAAACAGTGGCAGAAGTTCACCGGCGTGGTGCGAGAGGACAAGTGAGCCAGGCTGACAGGTCTGGACACATTATATCCGCTTTACTTTCTCTTTCATTTATACACGATCAAGAAGGGCGAAGGATACAGAGTGCTTCCCCCGATGTTCTGTCAAAAATGAAACGAGGTTACTGGTCTCCTGCAAGCACAGATGAACATCAATCACCAAATCCTCATAAAGCCATAAAACACAGTCCCTGGGTGTTATTAGAAAGCAAGAATTAGAAGTTGATCAAGATGGAAAGAGCAGAATCTCAAGGGAGAATGGATTTCATAAGCAATCAGTAAATCCTTCTCCAGGCACCTCAGTGTGACTGGTGAGGCAGTGAGAAAATCAAAAGAGCTACTACCTAAAGACAAACAGCGAGCTTTCCCAGCAGGCGTCTTAGGAAAAGCCCTGGGTAGGATGGAGTCAATCCTTTCCTGCCTCTTCCTGCTTTCCTGAAGCAAAGGGAAAAAAGACAGCGAAAGAAGAAGAAAAAATAAAAAGAGTACGATACTTGCATTACTGCTTAGTTTTATCTTGCAGAACATATTTGTATGTGCTGGAGGAAAGGTTTCCACTGGCTTGTCATAAAACCTCTGCAGTTGGGTATGGTAGTTGGCTGCCTCGACTTAGGACAAGTTTAAGGCAGGATTATTAAAGAGGGGAGATTGAGATGAGCTCTTGGGCAGAAGCTCTTCCCTGTGAGGGTGCTGAGGCACTGGCACAGGGTGCCCAGAGAAGCTGTGGCTGCCCCATCCCTGGCAGTGTTCAAGGCCAGGTTGGACACAGGGGCCTGTAGCACCCTGCTCTAGTGAAAGGTGTCCCAGGGGGTTGGAACTGGATGAGCTTTAAGGTCCCTTCCAACCCAAACCAGTCTGTGATCCTATGAGTATCAGACTAACACATCAGTGTGGAGTTGCATCCCCAGAGCTCTCCAGAGACCCAGAGCTGGAACAGCAGCTGATGAAGATCAGCAGAGGCAAAATTCAACTGCATTTCACTTCTGGTAATCCCATTTTGGATATTGGAACTCAGTTATGGGGAATGAAAACATGAGTGAAGCATTTCTTTATTCCAAGACTGCTTGGATGCCCAAGTGATGCTTTGGAGCACTGGCCTGCATGTCCCACTTCTGGCGAACCCAGCAGTTGAAGGGATGCAGAGTAAGGAGATTTTCCCTCAGCTCCTTGCTGGTGGTGCTGGAAATCCTTGTATTCCCAGGCCTGGACCACTAAGGCTTCCTAAGACATCCACACGCATAAGAGGCAAGGACTTGCACAGGTCAGAGTTAAGAGCACTGGCTACAGGGAGACTTGGGGAAGAGCTGCACCCATCATCACTTACCCCCTTCATCACCAGGGATCTCTCTCAGAGTTCCCTCTCAGATGCTCAGGAGGCAGATGTATAAAAACGCCACCAAGAAAATGCACTTCCCCCTTTGCTGTTCCTCCCACCTCCGTGTGCTGCCATCCCTTCCACATCCACTTTGGAAATGAATATTTCCACTGCTTATGAAATAACTCTTGGCGCTGATGGAGACGGACGGGATCAGCCCTCCAGGCCAGGACTGCCGGGCACAGGCACCTGCCAATATGCTGCCTGTAATGAATGCAGCAGGGGAACGAGGTGTTTTAATGAAAAAAACCCCATTTCAAGCTTCTGAAGGGCTATTATAAGCTCTAGCACAATGAAACACAAGACATAAGCCTCTTTATATTTAATAGTACATGTTATAGATTTTTTCCCTGTGGAGAAACTCCAACGAACACCTTTTTTTGTTCAAATCTGTTATTGCAGATTCTGATTATTCACTGAAAATCTAAACCTTGAAGATCTGACCTCATGATTCTCCAGAAAGTTCAGATTCCTGCACCAAAGCAGACACTTGCAAAGAGTTACAAACGTTTTGTAGAGCCATTGTTAGCACAAAGCCAACTCTGACAGTAAGTTTTTAATTAGCCTGTCCAAATGTGTATGCAAATGTACAGAACTGCATTTCAAATGAAAGTACTGACTCCCTAAAGCAAAAAGGCATCTACAATAGAAGCTACAGAAAAGCAGGAGTATTCGGAACTTAGCATATAACAAAAGCAGATTCCTAAAGTCAGTTTATCTCATCCTGGCACACCAAACTTGCCAGCCTCCCACAACAACACACTGTGCCACCCAAGCCACAGCTGCTGAAGAGGTGCCCCAAGTTTACTGTTACGTTGCTTTCTCCAAGAGAAGATCCACCAGTTAATCTGATTCAGACATCTGTACCTTTATAACTGGTGCAACACGAAGGTACCGTGGTTCAAAACACGTATTTGCTCTCCTTTAAAATATGGGATCACCTCTGGAATACTGGCTACGCTGCATGTCTGACTGGCTTTTATTCTCCACATTGGAGGGGGACTGCCAGGGGAGGCGAAGCCTCAGAAGAAGGGGATTGAGATGCACACAAGACAGAAGGAGGCAAAGAGAAAGAAAGCAGCTCAATTAACGGCCTGATCCCGGTGAGAAAACAAGCACAAATGTGGTCCCTGAAGTTGCCGCCGCTGGTTGCAGAGAGGAGCCTGATCGATAGATGCTAGTAATGGTGCGGGGAGGAAGGCAGGAGCCCTGCGCCGGGTTACAGCGGACAGGGCACAAGTCCCCAGATCACAATAAAGCAGCTTGAAGGTGACAGATTTCATTGTTGAAGGTGATAAAACTCCCCGTGGCGCACTGCAAAACAAGGGCTGGAGCTCAGCCTGCAGAAAGGGAGGCAGCGCCCAGACAAGGCAGGGGGAGGTTTCTCCTCCTCTCCTTGCCCTGGAAATCAGCAGGGAAGTGCCCGAGGTGGAGCTGCTGCTCGTGAACTGAACCTCAGTATTCCCACTTGTGTGGTGGAAGTGCAACGGTGCTGCCACAGAGCAGGAAAAAGTAAATGCTGCGCCTATGGAGACCCATCCAGCACAAGTCTGACCTTCACTGCCTTTAACTCGTGCCCTCTTTGCTTCGTGGAAGGGTTCGGTAAGGACAGGTATCATCTCTTCTGGTTTAACAGAGGTTCAGGTCTGGACTCTACCCCCAGTCAGGCTGCTTGAAATGCAGGAAAGACTCAGCAGCAAAGATGTGAAAACAAGAGGAATATCAAAGCCCGAGACTAAACTAGCAATTAGACCAGCCTCGGAATACATTTCAGTCAAATCAATCCATACAAGGATTTCAGTCACGGTGCGCTCGTGCCCACACTTCTTCCTCCCTCCCTTCCTCTCCTGCAACCCAGCATTGCTGTCTGCTTCATCAGAATATGCAAGAGGTGCAGTGACAACACGTATCCTAAGATGCTTTATCAGTTTTGCAAAGTCCCAGTTCATCCTCCTCTGTGGATCTATTTACATATTGATGTATTTATTCGACTCTCTCTCAGGCATGCTCCATGAGATTAAACTATTTTATTTACAAAGACATTGGGGTTGCAGCTCCTAACGAGTGAGTCAGCTGAGACAGAACTTTGCATGTGCTTGCAGATTGATGTGTGAACAGACAAACCGGCCCCGTCAGCGATTCAGGAGCAGCCAGTGGGAGGACTGGTTAAACCCCATCTATATTACCCAGTCAATAGCTGCTGCATCTGGGGAAAATGAATTGGGGTGTTGGGAGGCACAAATATGCAGAAGGGAAAGGTAATGAGCCAGCAGAAAGAGTGATGGATAAAACCTGGAGGAGAAACTTTGGCAACAGGACTCACCTTAGAAGGTTGGTGCTTCAGGGTGGTTTGTGCTTCATGGGAGCTTGCAGGCCCTTGGGAGCTGCCCCTGTTCCATCTCGCCCATCAAAGTCACCTGTAAAAAAAGACCCAAAGCTGTTCCTCACTGAGGGGTACACCTGGAGGAAAAGGAGGGTTGAAGAAGGGAGAAATACCTTGTGAGATCAAAGTCAGCAAAAGGTCATTTAGGAGAGGCAAACTGCAGCCCTGCACTGATGTGATGCTCCAGGAAAGGGTCCAAATCCCTTTCCATGGAGAGCATTTCCCTGGGCAGGTCTCAGTGGAACAACTCTCATCCTCCTTCTCTCCATCAGCATCTCATCAGGCTGCATTTGTCAATGCTCTCTTCTCCATACCCTATCCCTTCACAGCCATGCTCAGTGGTACCTGTGAGGAGGAAACATCGAGGTGGCATTCATACACCAGTATCATTTGCCATGTGCCAGGCTGTGGACACAGCACCACGGGGGAATGACACACTGGGTTCTGCTTAAAGCCCCACAGCTCCTGCCCTGGCCCCATGCAGCCATCACACCTAAACCTATTGTTGGCATTGGATCACAGCAGCTTTAACCCACAGGGATCAGCAATGGACATCTCCAGGTATATAAATCTGCGGCACGTGTTCCCGTTGGTTTCTCTGCCTCCCACCACATGAAATACATCCATGAGAGCGTTCCAGGCTCCCTTCAACACCAGAGCTGAAAAGTCACCTGCGTATTTAGCCCAGTATAAATCTGGCTGCTATTGCCTCTCGCTGATGGCAGCTCCTCTGGCGCCAGCATTCCTCTCAGCATCTCTGACATTTCAAAGTTCTATTTAGAGACCTGCATGGGAATTGAAGTTTGAAGTTTTGTACTGAGCACTGTTATATAAATACCCTGCACCACCTGCCTATGGGTCTATCAGTGCCTTTAACTGAAGGGGCAGAGGCAGCCCAAGGAGGGAGCACTAAATAGCACTCACACCACCTCAACAGTCGGCACTTGCCTCTCTTAATTCTCACCCTGCTCTTTTGCTATCGCCAGACTAATGAATCACAGGTACAAGCTCAAGCATTAATTGCAACAATGAATCATGGGGATTGTCTGTGCCTGGCCATTTCCAGCCTGTAGGAATGCAGCTACTCCCGTTACTTTTATAATTATTATGAGCACAAAGCCAGCAACAAGCTCTACATTTTGTAGGCATTAAAAAAAGACATGGTATTTGGCCCGGAGCATTAACAATCTGCTGCATATTCAGGGGAGCGATGAATGCATTGCACTGACAGCCTGAAAATGTGTTTCCTGAATCATTTTCGTTCAGGAAACCTTCTGAAGGTGTTAGGGAAAGCACAGGTCTTAGGAAGCCAGCACCGCCAGCTCTCCTGGTCAACACGCTTCGGCAGGTCTTGGCCACTCATGGCTTGTTGGGACACCTAAGGCGCACAGCGCATCCACACTTCCCAGCCCATCTCTCCCCACTGGAAAGCTATACATGACAGGATGACTTCTGAGTGCAGACAGCTGGGGGGAAAAGCTCTGTAACCTCTGCACCTCCAGGCTCAGGCTCAGCTTGAGCGACACCATGGAAAGCCTTCATGCAAAGGGATGCTGTGAACCTTTGATGGCGAGGCACATGCTGGAGCTGTCAAGGGGACAACTCTTGGGTCTGACCCCAGGGAAGCGGCTATGGGCTCACAGGACAGTCTTCTAGAAGGGAATTCAGAGCCATCCACCCCGGTGGTGGGTGAGCCAATAGTTCCTCCTAGCACAGGAATGGAAATACATCCCGAGGTACTGCACAAGGGGTAACAAAAACTGCTGAGGGTGCTGTTGTGAGAGATTAGATTATACAGGTATTAAATGAGTAACGTGCATGATGCACCCTTCCCAGGCCAAAGCACCTGCATACACAATGTGTGGCTCTGATGTGGGGTTGGCAGGTTCAGGCAAATGGCTCAGGACTAATTTCCCGTGTCAGACTGGCAGAATGCAGGCCAGGCTTTTGATGCTGGGGAAAACAAAGCCAAAGCAAGGAAAACAGAGCTTTTTTGGGGAGAAAACAAGAGCTAAACAGCCACAACCCCCCTATTTGTCATCCAAACTCCAGGACATGTTTCCTTTCTCCGCTAGCAGAGGCTGGGGAGAAGAAGTGGCTGAAAGAGAGCTCAAGGTGAGCACCCATTATCTACTGATGATGATGAATAAGCAGCCCCCCACACTGTGTTTTCCTGCAGGACAGCAAAAGCTCCGGGCTGCTGAACAGCCTGGGGAGTTGCCATTTTTTGCCCTCCTGGGGTGCTTTTTACATGCTTTTCCAGTGAAACGTGGTACCTCTATTATTTGTTCATAAACACGTAAACCACATGGCGTTCTCCTCCGTCACCTCTGCAGTTCCAGCAGATCGAACAGGGGAGAGCTGGAAAAGTCACCCACCAAGGCAGAGGCTGGGAGAATGCTGCAAAAAATAAGGATCCAAAAGGATTTTGGCGGGGGGGGGTGTTTAAATAAATATAAAGTACTTCTCTCTGCCAGTTTAAAAGCTTGGGCTTGTCTGAACTTCCTAGGGAAGTGGGGAGCACTGAGGAGAAACTGGCAGGCTCTGATCTGGCTGCTTTTCTTTATCATGAGAAAATCCACTCTTGTCTCCTTGTCCAAGGGTCTGAATTCCTCATCTCACACTGTGTTTGCACAGCACGGTGAAATGTATCCCCAACACTGGTCTTCATCCACACTTGACAATGCCAGAACAGCGAGGGCACTGAAACATGCAATGGGAACGGGGACGCCACAGAAGTGGGAAGCAGGCGGCTGCTCCTGTTCCAAGGCTGGGCTCTGGTGCTCCATTCACCCCATCCATGGGATTTCAAAGGCAAACCCAAGGCACATATTTCCTCTTAGGTGCTCAGGGGTCCTGGTTTGTGAGCTGTCATCCCAGTGGGAAGCTCCCACCTCCCTTTGTATAAATGTTTCCCCTGCTGCCATTGAATCACCAAATGATGGGGAGACCCATGGGGAGGGAGTGAACTGCTGGTTGTCACACTGCTCTGCTCTGCTCTGCTCACTTTACTTGTTTTAAATGACCATGAAAGCAAAGGGAGGGAAAGAAAACCCACATGGAAACTTCACTGAGCTCCTGAAATGTCTTTAAAGGAGCATTATGGGCTGGATTACGATGCTTCAGCTCCCACTCATGGCATCTGCTCACATGAGTGGGCACCTGATCAGGCAGTTTGCCCAGGACCCTGTCTCTAAATGATCTGCATCTCTCACTGCAGATTTGGTACCCACTCTGCGCACCTGACAGAGCATTTGGGAAGACTGAATGCTCCAGAAATGGCCAGGATGGGACCAGGCTGGAGGCACCTGATATCACTGAGGGCTACAAGGGTTTCGTCCTTGGTTCATGGCAGGGTTTGTTGTTCCAAGGAGGATAGCCAAGACCAAGCCCAACTGGGCTCTGGCACAGGAGGAAGAAGCTGTACCCCATCTGCCCTGGCTATCTGCTCTCCCAGAAGCTCCGCTTCTGGGCAGGAAGAAGGGGAACCCACCCTGCTCTTCACATGTAAAGGCCCCTCAGGCACTGTGACAAAACCGGCTGAAGCCACAAAGTGGCCTTGGTTAGATGCTGTCTCACAGTAGAGGTATGGGAAGAGCTTGTAGGGGGGCTGCAGAGCTCGAGGAGGAGATGTGGGCAGAAGAGCACCTAACAGCAGCTGGTATGGGAGAGGACAGTGACCAGAGGGACAAGAATGCCACGGAAGCAGGAGGGAACTTCCCATGGCGGTGGTCAGCAAAACAAGACCCAAATGTGGGGAGAAGGCTTTAGCGGAGAAGAGGGAGGAACTGCCCTGTGTGGCTGCGGCTTGAATCCAGGAGATAGGGAGCTGTGGAAAGGCAGGTACCACAGCTCAGCACAGGGCAAGCCTCCCACACCTGAGGGAGAAAGCAGGGCGGACCCGTGTGGGAAAAGGGGGCTCCAGAGATCCACTATGGGAGCCCAGGGATCTGACAGGGAACCTGCTGGACCTGCTGAGCAGCTGCACACAGGCTCATCTCCGAATGGAACAAAACTTGCCTCTGGCTTGTTACACCCCAGTTTTGTTACGAGTCCAATACACGCTCAGTAAATAAAATGTGTTCCTCTCTATTCCATCTTCTGCTGGACCTTAAAATCTTCTAACCTGCAGGAAACTCCACCAAAACCCCTTTAGGAAGGATCCCTGCATGTTTATGCCTAAGTTCCAAGTCTGTAAGTGCAAATCCAGAGGCATGTGGGAGGAGGAGGAGCTGAGCATCTCTGCCCTGCTGTGTGTCCCCCTCTCACACTGGCTGGGCACTGCACATGGTCCACAGCTCCTTTCTGGTCCATTGTCATATCTCCTCCTCACACAGCGGCCTCCCTCAGCCCCTCACTATCAGTACCATGTGTCCAGGAGCAGTTTCCAGGACACCCCATCTCCTCCTGCCCCTACCCTCCATGCCCTAGATGTTTTCTCAAGTGCCTTCCAACCACAGGAGCTCTGAAACCTAGCAAGGTTTCAAGGTAGCAAGGGTGAGGTGGGGATACACATCCTATTTTGGGTGGGAAGATAACTAAAGCGGCAGTCAGGGACAGGGCAGGGAATAGAGACGTTCCTCAGCACCTCTTGCTCCACTGGGCCTCACTGGGTCAGCACTTCCTCGAATTGCTGTATCACCACATGTTTATTGGGCATCTGACAGCACATGAATAAAGCCAATAAAGTTCTTATTTCTGGCTATAAAAACAATAATGAAAAGCAGAGACAGGGGACAGGCTGCCCAAAACTTCCCCCGGCTGCACTCAGCTGCGGGAGGCTCGTGCCTATATGCCACAAGCAATAGGCCTAAAATGAAGCTGTAACTGTGTACAATCAAAGCACTCCCCAATTCCTGCCAAAAGGGACTCCTATTTACCTTGCATGGCCACAGCCCCCTAGCCATAGCCCTTCTTCTAATGACGACTGTTCTGCCTCTAGCCCTGCAGGAGAGAGCTCCTGTTACCATGCTGGGCTGCTTTGCTTCCCTGTACCTCTCTCCCCAGAGGCACACACACCTGGTGCTTCAGGTCCTGGGTAGCCAAAGAGCAAGCTCGGAACACCAACAGTATCCTTCATGCTCTGCTGTACCAGCCTGGGGATATTTGGCTGGAGCACTCCAAGCAGTTCGGAGATCTTGAGAGGCACTTCTGTAGAGGTTTCCTACACAGCTGCCTGCAGAAGAGCCGCCTTCATCCCCACCTGCAGCAGTGACACCACTCCTCTTATGAAGCTCTGCGAAAGGTGCAGATCCCAGCATGCCAACCCCTCCCAAGGCCAGTAAACAGTGGCCCTGAGTCTAGATTTAAAACGTGAAGGGGATATTTATGAACAATTCCCTGGTTTGCAACCCCCATAACCTCAATAAGCCCCTAAATGAGCTCCTGGGATACATCCATGAGAGGCCCCAAGCAACCCATAAAATGTGAGGAGGGTGAAGGTATCTTTCTGCTACATCAGGGCCTTCCCTGCTCACAGCTGACAGAGCCTGAAGACCCATTAGTTTCAGAGACAGACTGAACACTGCAGAACAGGTCACAGAATCATAGAACCCCAGACTTGTGTTGGAGGGACCTTAAAGCTCATTCAATTCCAACCACTGCCACAGACAGGGACACCTTCCACTGGAGCAGCTTGCTCCAAGCCCCTGTGTCCAACCGGGCCTTGAACACTGCCAGGGATGGGGCAGCCACAGCTTCTCTGGGCACCCTGTGCCAGCGCCTCAGCACCCTCACAGGGAAGAGCTTCTGCCTAAGAGCTCATCTCAGTCTCCCCTCTGGCAGGTTAAAGCCATTCCCCTTGTCCTGTCCCTACAGGCCCTTCTCCAAAGGCCCTCTCCAGCTTTCCTGCAGCCCCTTTAGGCCCTGGAGCTGCTCTAAGGTCTCCCCTTCAGGAGCCTTCTCTTCTCCAGGCTGCCCCAGCCCAGCTCTCTCAGCCTGGCTCCAGAGCAGAGCTGCTCCAGCCCTCACAGCATCCCTGTGGCCTCCTCTGCACACTGGGAACACTGACACTTACCTGCGGACACCTGGACTGGCTCTGGATAAGGCTGCAGATGCAGATGGCTTCAAGGCACTGAGAGCAGCCTGCGCCCCGCTGAAATCTAAGTTGGGAGCTGACAAGAAACATTCAAAATGTGTGATAATGCCGTTTAATGAGGCAGGCACCACCACAAGGGATCTATCTAGCATGGCTGTCACTTCCTCTGCAGCCGATGGCATGAAGCAAAGTGGCATTACTGTGGTGAGCTTCAACCCAGGAGCAGGCTCCCGGACAGCTCATGAAGCCAGGAACAAAAGTTCTTCCAAAACAACAGTGTCTACAGCCCAGAAACTGCAGGAGTCTGCAACGGGAAAACCTTCTGCTGGCGTGCTGAAGGCCACAGAGCTAAACGCTGATCTACAAACCAGTAACTTGCCTCAATACCACAGGGCACGATCTGGTTACACTTGTGCAAACAACCTGGCACCAGGCGGTGACGCACACCCCTATGCATTTAACTGTTCTGTTTTCCCAAGCCTTAACCTCAGTTGCCGGCATAATGTTCTGGGAATATACATTTAACGTGGAAAGCACTGCTGGAAACTGGCTATTCGTCAAAGGCATATTTACTGGATGTTCCAACAGCCACAACTGAATAAATGTAGAGCAATATTACACTGAGTAAAAATACCCGGGATAAAAGAAGAGTGAAACTCCCATTACCTTTTTATTCCCTACTTTTATCAATGATCTGAATGATGCTGTGTAAATCCTTGTTGTGGCCAAATGTGCAGATGCCAATAGGGAACCAAGAAGCTATCAATACCCAGCGATCTGAACTAACTGAGAGTTGGCAACACTCCAGTGAAACACGAGTGAAAAAGTCCAATGCAAGGTAAGCCATTGGAAACCAGAAATGCAGGTTACACATACAGCATACTGCCTCGGGAAGGGGCTGATTTGAAAAGGACTTAGAGGACACCATGGAGCTGTCATAAAGGGCCTCCTCTAACCCCTCGATGTCCAGAAAGGGCAATCACAGACCCCAGCAGGAAGAGCTCCTCCTCGTACAGCTGGGAAGCCGTGTTCATAGAATCATAGACTCATAGAATCAACCAGGTTGGAAAAGCCCTTTAGGCTCATCCAGTCCAACCATTCCCCAGCACTGCCAAGGCCACCACTGACCCATGGCACTGAGGGCCTCAGCTACACGGTGTGTGAACACTTGCAGGGACAGTGACTCCAGCTCTGCCCTGGGCAGTTCCAATGCCTGAGCACCCTCTGGGGAAGGAATTGTTCCTCAGCTCCATCTAAACCTGCCCTGGTGTTCAGGCTATGCCCCTTCCTTCATAGAGAAAGAGAAAACACAGAAGAGATTCAGGCAAAGCCAAAGAAGGGCCATGGAGCTGGAAACAGCTCCAAGGAAGGAGCTGTGGAAAGGCAGGAGCCCAAGCCTGTCGGCTGATCGAAGACATGACTGAGGCAGGATCTGATTACTGCTACAGGCACTACTCACGGGGAAAGGCAGTTGTGAGAGAGGGCTTTTGGGTATCACAATGCTTCCTCCAAGACAACTGCTAAAGGCAGCAATTAGAAATGTAACCTTGAAATAGAACAGAAAGAGCGGTGAAGGCTGTTCCATGCTGGAACGTGTTTGTCGGAGAACTGGGTGAAATGATGAGATGAGCTGGTTGTCAGAAGGCTCTTTAACTCACCTCCTGTGAGAAAATACATAGGCTGTCAGACTGCACCAGGCTGTTGTCATCCCTGCACTACCAGACTGGAGTCTAGTTCTTGCACAAACTGTTTGGAGCACGGATTTTGGAAGAATAGAGGAAGGCTCGGGCAGTGAGAAAGACTTTTCCTGGCTGCCTCAAACCCTCCCCTATGCTCAGGGGGATACTTCCACTGCCTGAGCTTTACATACTGTAAGTCATATGGCTGTCTCTTCCCAAATTAAGCAAACACAGACTCCCCCCTGCCGAGCTGAAAATCTCAGTATCAGTTTCTCCAGTCCTCACCAAATCCTCACCAGCCTAGCTCTGGAGAAAACGCATAAAGAACCCCTGTCTGCTCCCAGTTACAGCTGGGGAGCTGTGCAGCTATCAGTGAGGTTTCAGGGTGTAACAGAGCAGAAACCAGCTCAGCATGCTCATCTTCTCAAGCTAAGTCTGTCCTTCTGTTTCGACAGATTAGCTCTTTGCCTGCATTTCCCCTTGCACAGTGATGCCAGCCTGGCCACGGCAACAGTGAGCAGGGAACAGCGGGAGGCCCCGCTTCATCCAACACCAACTCCCACATCTCTAACAGTGGCGGCTTTTGTTCTCCTGGTTCCTGTGTGATCTCTCCAGCCCTGTCTTACAGCACTCTGCATTCCTCCGTCAGGGCTCCCTCCTAAAGTAACTCCGAAAAATAAGCATATTACTTTTCCCTTTCAAATCCAGACCTGGCATCTGAGCAACAACAAGAAGTGATCAATCATCATGCTGACACAAAAGGGTCTTTTTCCACCTCTCTTGCTTTTGCAAGCTGAGCTGTCAGGAGTGAAAACTCATCTTCTGTTTGAAAACGCAGGGAACATGTAGGCTCCAGCAGTGTGATGCAGAGTGGATTTCCTAAATTAAAATAAGTGAATGCATTGCAGAGAATAAGCTGATAAAGCTGATCTTACCTGTACATCTTCCTGCCAAGCTGAGATGGACACTAGTGTCACAGCTAGTGGGTGAACCATGCTTCTCACCACCGTCTTTGCCCCACACATCACACCATCCCTCGGCTCCTAAATCCCAAGTCCTCAGTGGGAACCAGGCAACTTTTCCACTCAGGTGGAGTTCCACGTTTTCTCAGTGGATCCAAAGTCTGCTCAGACAGTGCCGTCCCTTTCCTCGGGGGCAGCAGCAGCAACGCTCTTCATGAAACAAGCAACTTCCTAATTGCAGTGTTGCTACCCTGGAACAGAAGCATTTCCAAGGGAGCATGTTACAAAAACAGTAAAACAGGCTGTGCATGTTCACATTAACCTTCATTACTCTGGACACGTACGGCTGCTCTTATTGGCTTTTAATAAAACTTTCATTATCTTTTTCCAGCAATGAGAGCCTGGTTTCACCAGCTTCCTGCAGCCTCTTCTACACCTCTATCAGCCTTCGGTTTAGCTTGGAGCAGCACAGCCTGGTTGAGGTGACTGTCCTGACCTTTCTCACTACATTTAGGCCCACGCTGCAGAACTGGATTCCATTCACACAAGCCCAAATACAAGATGAGCTCCAGAGATCCACACAGCATGTCCCAGTTGCTACTAAACGTTCCAAACTATAGGGTCAGACCAGGCCCATCCCAAAGAAATCACCCCAACATGCATATAGTGATATAGCACCTCATATATTTGGTGCATATAGCACCAAACATTTCACTGCCCAGATCTGCTCCCACCACACCTTGCTGCTCCCTAATGCAACCACTAGGAAGCTTCCCTCTGCATCTGCTTCTCTCCCTGCAAGACCTCATGATGCTTCATGGACAGCCCTTTGCCATACATGGCCCCTTTGTAAGAATCAGTGGGTTTCCCCCATTCTCCTCTGTTCTGGTTTAGCTGAACAAGATTTCCTCTGGCAGGAGACGGAGGGAGGTATGCTTGGAGCTTGCCGCCTACCTTGTTACCTTGTGAGCGTAGCCTTCAGAGGTCTTCTCCCCAAAAGCCTGGCTTGGCCCAGCGAACCCCAGGGCTCCTCTATCTCAACAGCAGGCTCTGAATACAACCAGAAAGGCAGGGCTGAGGTTCAGGTAGGAAACCATGTGTTCTCATGCTGAGGCACTGAAGGGAAGAGGAAGTCAGGTGAATTCCCCTAAAGAAATCACCAGGATCATTACGCATTAAGACTTATTTTTGCATCTGAGAAGTTTCTGTAGCATTAATTCCCTGCAGTGGTTTTTTTTGTTAGCTGTTGTGTGCATGAGCAAATTCGGTGTGAGCTCAGCTCTGGTACATTACCTGCCATGCTCAGATGACAGCTTGTGTGAGACATGCTCATCCACCAGTTATTTTCCAATTAGCACGTAGCTGTGGTGTGATGACTAATGTTGTACGCAGAGAGGGAATCTTAATTTGCTTGCCCTTAAAACAGGTTACTGTGATTTCCAAGGAGTGTCAAACAATTGCAAACCTTAACCAACCAAAATAAAAGGTAACTGCCTACTGTCAAGTCTAATTTCACTAAACAATGGTATCATTAAATTCTTCTGCACTGGTTGATTTTGAACTGGAAGGAAGAAGGAGGTGTAACTCCTACAGGAGGATTTCACATTTCTTCTTTGCTGCGATCTTTGGTTTATTTAATGGATTTATTTTGTGTTTTACACTTTAATCTTTGCCTTTCTATTCATGATAACAGGAGGATCTACAGTTCAGCTTCTCAGTGGCGAAGACATGAGGAGTGTGACTTGCTGTGCTTACTGTAACTAGCCACCTTTAAACATCTCCGCTAACTCTGAAATAGCAGCGTTCGCTACACCAGAAGATTGCTCCCACTGCAGAAATCTCAACCCAAAAGCATCACTCCCAGAAATGAATGGCGCCTCAGGAGCTGATTTAAATCAGACACTGAAAGAGAGGAAAAAACACTCTCCTGTTATGTTCACTCTTCCCCTGCTTACAGTCTCATGCAACAAATCAGCCACTACTTACAGCACATCTTCCGAAGGCTGAACGTGGGTTTCCAGAAAGAAGAGCAGATGTAACACTGTCACTGGAGCAGCAGAGTCACCACAACCCTCTTCAAAACTGGGAACAAAGCTGCTGGGAAGCAGCATTAGCGTCCCGCTGGACAGCTCAGCTCCTCTGCACTCAATGGCAGCGTGCTGGAGCTGAGGAAGTGCCTTGAATTGATGAGACCTTGCCCAGATGTGGCGTAATGAGGAGCAGAAACCCAGATGAACATGAAGTTCAGTAGCTCAGATGATAGGTACGGTAAGAGTAGTATTTACACAGCTAAATGTGGCTGGGATACGGCTACACATCAACACTGTTGTGCGCTGGAACAGGATAGGAGCTGGAAGAGTAGGATCTGCTCCCAGTTAACTCTTTAGTGTGTGGACACATGAGAATAAGGTTTTGTTCCTATCCAGTCCTCCCCCTTTCCACTGCAGGTGGAGGGTGAGTCCTTACTCAGAGACACAAATGCAAGCTCTCTCAGATGTAACTGCTACCTCACCTACACACAGAATACATATTTTATATACTATAATAAAACAGGGCCAAATAGAATATTTAATATTTTATATGCTGTAATAAAACATGAACACCCCAGTATTTTCTATCAAACGCAGCTTACGGTTACAGTGTATCAAGGACTCAAAACATTAAAAAATGAAGGAAAAATCTCTCTCCTGATGGCAGTTCCTCTCATCCCTTATCTCAACCACACCTCATGATATTAACTCCTCCATGTCCACTGACAAGAACCTCCGGTTCTGTACCTGCCACAAAGCATCATGGTCCAGTCAAGATATTGCAGTTTTGAGCCTCCTTACATCATTTAGCAAGATTATATTGCCAAAAAGCAATTTCTCTGCAAGGAAAGCCCAGTAAGCCCTGCCTGATCCCTTTAGCTCTGTATCATCTGCAAATGTAATGACCCTCCACGCAGCGGCATGTGTAAATCTTTAATACAAATATTAAAGAGCCCCAGTGGAGGATCTGCTCCTCAGTCACCTCCGTGCTGACACTCGCCCTTAGCTTCGAGCCATGGCCCTGCTGCTTGCCAGCATTTTACCCTTTTCAAGAACAGATTATTTTAACCTCCAAGCAGGGAGTTTGTACTATAATCCATCACACCACATTTTCTGCAAACCTTCTGGACAAGCAGATAGATTTATGCTATGTAGACGGACAGTTATTTCATTAGCATAAGTGATCAAATTAGTCTGACATGATTTACCTGCAATATATCCATGCTGACTCACTCCTGTTACAGTAAATTTCATCTCTCTAAAAAGCCCAGCTGCAAACTCACTGTAAATGAAGATTTCCTAAGACCAACATTCGTCTTGAGTCTTTGCCTCCTGTTATTCCTGTTGTGAAGGAGCCGACACATTTTTGTGTCATTTTGGTAATGGGCTGGACTAAAAGAAGAGCCAGAGGGTACAGGAACAAGTGGAGGGCTGCTACACTCAAGGACACCCTACTCCTACAGACAGACACAGCACAAGGAATTAAGCCTGGCAAAATACACTCAAAGTAAGATTTCATCTGATCCGACTTCCTCTGGATGCTGACAAAGCACCTTGAGTAAGAGAGAGCGTGGAGCAGGAACACGACGTTCTACCTTGGGAGCTTCCAATCCCAAACAGCGTCATCATCTTCTACATCTAATAAAACTATTGAAAAAAAACCCAAAACAACAAGAAAAAAGCTATTGCATGGTGTCCTGTTGCCCTGGGTTCAGCAGTAGCAGTCATTTTTCTCCTCCCCAGTAGCTGGTGCAGTGCGGTGTTTTTGACTTTCAGCCTGGGAACAGCACTGATAACACTGGTGTTTTCAGTTGCTGCTCAGTAATGTTCACTCTGACCAAGGCCTTTCTGAGTCTCATGCTCTGCCAGGGAGGAGGGGAAGCCGGGAGGAAGCAGAGACAGGACACCTGACCCAAACTGGCCCAAGAGGTATTCCATACCACAGCACGTCATGCCCACTATATAAACTGGGGGCAGTTACCCAGAAGGGTTAGATCACTGCTGGGTCGGGCTGCGTATTGATCAGCAGGTGGTGAGCGGTTGTATTCTCTTCCCTTGTTATTTCCCTTATCATTATTATTGGTGGCAGCAGCAGTGGTTTGTGTTATACCTCAGTTACTGGACTGTTCTGATCTCAACCCATGGGAGTTACATCCTTTTGATTCTCCTCCCCATCCGCCCAAGAGTGGGAAGGAGGAAGGGGGGGAGTGAGCGAGTGGCTGGGTGGTTCTGGGCTTAAACCATGACATATGGCCAAACTACCTTCACCAAGGGAAGAATTTCCTGCCATGTAACTTAATCTTTCCCACTGCAATCCAAATCCATTGTTTCTTGGCCTGTCCCTGCCCGACAGGAGAGTCAGGTCCAATGACTGTGTTTTCAGAGAGGCAGAAAGACCTGTTGGTCTTCCCCCAGGGCACCTGAGAATTTTCAGTCAAGCTGAACCCTCATTTCCCTTGCTCCAGTGTCTGGTTGGGACCTGCAGCCTAGATGGACATTACAGTCACAGTGGTGATTCATCTTTCTCCAGCCAAACAGGGCTCTGAGGGAATTTGCTGGCCTGGGGGCTTTGATAGGAAAGATTTCATTGCAATAACTGAGCTGAAGTTCAGAGAAGCAGCTCAGCCTCCTCATTTGCTCTGGGTATGCAAAATGGTTTCAGTTTCTTTACCCCCTACAGAATTACAGAATGGTTTGGGTTGGAGAGGACCTTGGACTCATCCAGTTCCAACCCCCTGCCATGGGCAGGGACACCTCACACTAGACCACGTCACCAAAACTCTGTCCAGCCTGGCCTTGAACACTGTAAGCCATGATGGCTTGCAGATAATAATGTCCTTCCATGTAGGGTTTGCTCACGTCTGACTGCAGTTGTCTAACCTCTAGGAGCAGCCAAAGCCCACAGGGGCTGCTGCTGACACAGCCTCAGGAGCTGCACTGGGGGCCTGGGGTATAATTCCAGCTGTGCTCTGTCCTCTTGTGCCACCTTTAGGCACATCACCTTCCTCTCAGAGCCATCTTCCCCTCCCACCTGGAGTGTGACTTGTATGTTTAAATCCTGAACTCTTCAGAGACCAACTCATGTATTTCTCAGGGTCCACCAGACAACTAAATCCATTTCCCAACCCTTTTTGTTAAAGGCAAGAACTTCCTTTCATTTTGCTGTTGGCTGAACATTCAGTAGAGGTTTTTCACATAGGATTTAAGGACTGCTGAGGAGGTAACTTAGGAACTTACTGCGTAACACCTCAAGGTTAATTTTGGTCTAGGGAAGCATCCTTGTAATGAAGACGCTTCTGAAGGTCCACTCCACATGTAGGCTGCTGGGAACTGTCTGTTACCAACCGAACCATTAAATTACATTCTTAATTTCAACTGTATTCTTCAACGCAGGGAAGCTATGTGCAACATCCTGCTGAGGGCAAAGTGAGTCAAGTAGTCATTAAATGGTCACAGTCAAAAAGCAGAACAAAGGTGCAGTCATTAAAGCATGCATAGAAAACCAAGCCCCATACATTAATCCTCCGTAAGGCTTCCACTGGCTGGCATGGTAAAACAATATAGCCAGAGATGATACATTTTCTGCCTACATATACTCTCGTTTAGCTTCTTGGGTGAATCTCTTCATGCTCTTTGGGGTTTGCCTATTCTTTGGGTGTTTATAACGAGCTAAAGAGTGAGAGTCACCAACATGTTTCAAGCCTGTTATTTTGGATTGGTTAATCAAGGGGATAAGATGTGCCCCTGGGGAAGGACAGGTACCAGTGAGGCTTCATCCCTAACCAGTCTCAAGCATGTAACTTACATGTGTTTAAGCATCATTGACCTCAAAGTTTTCAAGTACCTATTTAAAATTAAGCAGTTTTGATAACTTGGGACCTTGGTCAAGTCAAAGGACCTCTAGGAAATAAGGCGATGCTGCCTAAGGCCAAGGTCTGTCTTCAAGCACATGCCATCCCATGTAAATCCCTTAATCAACACATGATCTCTAGACTACCACGAAAGCTGAGTCTCTTCTCAATCAGCACCATCAAAGTCATGACAGTGCTGCAGAAACCGTTCTCTTTAATGACATGTGATCACTGAAGCTAAGCACGTACTGCATAATTAGTCAGAAAAATGAATTATTTAAGTAACTTGCACTTAACAAATAGCTCTGCCATTCTGATAGCAATGCAGTATTCAGTCACCCTAAGAATGCATTCTTCTTATGCGGGAAAATAGATTTCTCTGCCTCCAAGATCCTGCAGGTTTGAGAGTTTTCCTTCCAGGGTTTTCAAACATGGAAGTCCTATGTCCTTACATAGATTTGAGGGTCAGGAACAACAGGGTAGCTATTCAGGCAAACCCATCTCTGGAGCAGGTTCCTATTGGATTAAGCACAGCATCGCTGTGAATAGAGGAAAACAAACCAAAAAATAATGGGGGAAATGATGGCCTTTCTCTCATTTGACAGAGATCCTCCTTTTCCCTCTTTTTTTGCACGCACATTTTCAGTTTGGTAGACAGGTAATTACATGTCTGACGTAAAGACCAACCCTCCTTGCTCATGCTTCAGAGCTGACGGGATTTAGTTGCAATTTTATCACAGTAATCATGAATTCAGTAGAAATGCACCTGGGGTGGAGGTGGAAGAAGAGCTCACTTGAGGTTTTCAAATGGGAGACCTGGAATCAGACATGGAGTTACTGCTCTTACCTTTAGCTTCATCTTCTAAGCTTGGGAGAGAGCCCTGAAGCAATGCAGAGCTGAGCAAAGCTCTCACAACACAGGGTTCGAAGACCATCCCAGCTCACTCTCAGGAGCAGGTTAGGACACTTGAGCAGGACTGCACCCAAGCCAGTCAAGCTGCTCTCTCAGAAAGGCTGATTGAGCAGGGTAAACCAAGGCAGTCCAAAACTTGAGCCAGTCTCCTACCAGCCAACTCAGCATCTCAGCCCTGCAAATCCTGGCACTTCCATCCTGGCAGCAGCAATGGCAAAGCCAGCTCTGCCTGCCTGTCCTCCCTGCCCAGACCTGCCCTTCATTCCCCATGGGTCCCCCCAGCTACATGCGCTTGGACTGAAACACTTAACCCAGGTAATGGCTGGTAGCCACGCGGGCTAGTGAGCACATGTCATCTGTGGAGGACAGGAGTGAGAAACACCTCTCTGAGCCCAACCTTGCAGCTTCCTCTGAAGCATGGAGTGGACTCTGCTGGGAAGAAGAGGAGAGGACGTGGGTGTGGAAGGACTCCATGGATATTTTCCCAAGGACACTGCCCAGAGGCTCTGCTCCACTGTCATTAGCTGGTCTGGGGAGGTCAGACCAAGAGCTATATTGCCAAAGGCTGCCAAAATGAGGAGCAAATGAACAAACGAAATGATGAGAGAAATGAGCAGGAGTGAAGGGAACAAACATTTGGTTTAATAGCAGTTTCCAGGCACCTGGCACTGGATCCTGTCAAAACATCTTTATCTCATGACCAGCACTGCCTGGCAACAGCACTGTGCCTTCCAGGGGCTTGTGGGGCAAAGGAAGAGTTTGGCAGGATGCGAAGAGAAAGGAAAGATGAAAACAGCTTTCCTGGTTTTCTAGTACCAGGGTGGCCAGTAGAGGAAACTGGTGCTCCCTGGACAGAACCTGGTGATACAGACTGGATAGGAAATGAGTCCTGAAATCACCATCGAACATTCCCCAGTCTAACACACACTTGTTCTTGAGGTCTTCAGTCATTATCAGTCCTGCACGGTCGTGCACAGAAGCACCTCTTTCTGACACACTCACAAACCAGGATCCAGAACTGCTCCTAAGAAGCTCCAGCACTGGAGACTCTCCCTCTCTAGCCCAGGAAATCTGCACTGAACATCTCTCGCTGGGCATTAAGTCCATTCTTACCCTTCCGCTCCCTTAAGGATGTAACAGAGCCTTCCCCCCCTCTTTGCCACAGCATTCCCAGGTGTCCTCTAATTTGTCTCTTGCCCTGCTCCTGCCAGTTCCTTCAGTCTGCTCCCTGGGCAAGTGCTCTCTAGATCTGTGATTGCTCCAGGCTGCTGCTCACCTCTCTTCGGACTGTGCACCTCTGGCCTTCCCACTGAGTATTTGCCCACACTGAATAAGCAGGGTCTCTTCTACACATCTTATAGCCACAGTTCCTATTTTATAGGAGGGGTCAGACACAAAAAGATGTGGTCCATCAGAGATGGGAGAAAAAGATGCCAGAGCCTCTGCTGTAACCACGAGCCTCAACCTGCTCGAAGAGTGATAGTCTCACACACGCTTTGGATGAGGAAATAAAATCAGGAGCATCACAACTGAATTGGGATGTCTGGTCACTTCAGCCATATCACAACCACGCTTTGCTGTTGCTGCCGACATCCCCTAAGCTGCCCTTTAGCAGCATGTCCCTTTCTGAAGCTGCCAGGGCCTTTATTCTTCCTGAGAATAGCTGCCTGCTCGTGCACACAGGGGCGCAGGAAGGTTGGACACTGTGTGTTACATTGTACTGTCAGGCTAAATAGAAGCTGATGGGATAATAATTAATTGCAGTCTCCCTGTAATAGAAGACAAGACAAAGCAAGAGATATAAATAAAATCATCAAAGGAACTCAGAGAATAGGAGCTGTGTCTGCATTTTGTGAGCAATTTAAAAGCCAAAGGAAGGTTGGGAACCCAAGGACTGAAAAGCAATAAAAATCTATGGAGCCCTCACAAACCCATGGCAGCATCTCACTGATGTGTCTTGTTACCAGGCAGAGGTATAAATTCTCTCAACACCTTTGTTGCTTAAGGAGCTGGAAAGGGAAGGGGGAAAGAAAAAGGCTTGAATCGGGAGTGGCCGCCGGCTCACTCAGACCCGAGCAGCGGGAGGGTGCCCTCGCTGAAAATGGAGGGGGCAGAAGTCACCCAGCTCTGCCCCGAGGACAGCAACCTGCCAGCAAGGGCTGCCAGCCTCAGACACGCTGAGAGCTCTGCGCAGCCAGGAGGGCTTCAATGGAGCCACTTTTGACTCTCTGTACCAGGAGGGCTCCTCTGTTATCGCTGCACAAAAGCAAACCCTGCCCTGCCCTGTAACTTGCCACAGCCCAGCTGCCTGTCCCTGCTTGCCGGCTGCTGTCACAATGTCACCTTCCAGCTCAGGAGGGAGAAGCAGAGATGAGGCAGAGCTGGAGCTGAAAGAGCCCCAACACCACCTCAACCTCATGAGCAGCTGCAACCTGGAGACAGGGTGGGAGAAGAGAGGGGAGCCCTCCCCCTGCACCTCCCCATGAGCCTGTGAATGCAAGAGGATGGACATGAAGGGAGGAGATGGAAAGAAGGAAGAGAGAAAGCCCTCACTGACATCTGGGCCAAAGTGCCGCTGGTACAGGCTCTTCTCCTGGAAAACAGGCCATTATACATTCAATCCATCTCCATCTTGCCATTATACATTCAGTTCATCTCCATATGGCCATTAATCCCACCACAGAGATAAAGACACTTCCCTCATTCATTCCCTAAAGTGAACGGCGAGGCTGGGAAAAGAGGGAGGGCAATGAGGCACATCCTCTGCCTCTATGGTAAAAGCTTTTCTTGTTAACAGGTACACATCAGGGACAAGCTGGAAGCTCAGATCCCAAATCCCAGCCTCAGTTCAGGATTTGGGTTGTGGGTTTGGGTTTTGCTCTCCCTCCTCCTTTCAGAAATTCCTTCTCTGGTTAAATGAAGCCAAAGTAAAGAAAGAGCAACTCATTAGAACGAACTACCATTGCACAGCATCCCCCCTCAAAGGCAAACACAATCTTCTTCCCCAAAGGAACAAATAAGCCATCAACTAAACAATAACTTCCTTAACATAGCCAGCAAAGTCTTTCTTCCACCCGATTACCTAAACAATGAACAAAGCAACCAAGAGATGAAAGTCACCTCCCATTCCCTGTGCCAGCCTGGCTGTAACTTTCCATCTCTGGAGCAGTGCTGCTGGTCGGGAAGTGATCATCTTCTCCTGCTGCCCCATACAGGGCTCCCCGAAGGAGCTGGAGACCTGCTGGTGGCCACCAGAGAGAGGGGACCACAACACATCACTCCCTCCCTTGTGCCTCCTTGCAGGCCGGGCTTGTCAGGAGGAAGATGTGGCATGGCCATAGCAAGACCTGTAGGCAGCAGAGCTCTTCCAGCCCAGGAGCTTTGGTCCACTGGGGGGGCTACAACTTGTGCCACTGCTTCTGTGCAGGCATCAGAACTGCTGCTGGCTTGGTTGGCTTTAGTGACCAAGTCCTGGATCTAAAAGCCTGGGTTGTCTTAGCTAAGGGTCAGCTATACCTGTAAGCTGGTCACACTGGCAAGAGAGGAGAGCTGAGTACATGGTGAGCGAGAGTAGCTCTCCCTTCCCAGCAGCGGGGATGATCCAAGGATCTGGAAGCACGATGCTCAGCGGAAGCTCAGCACTGCAGCATCCCCACTTGGCTCAAGACAAATAAAGAAGGCCAGGTTGGATGGGGCTTGGAGCAACCTGCTCAGTGGAAGGTGTCCCTGCCCATGGCAGGGGGTTGAAACTGGATGAGCTTTAAGGTCCCTTCCAACCCAAACCATTTTATGAGTCTATGATTTCATTTCTATCACCAAAAAGGCCAGAGAAGTCCCCAATCACCTGCAGATAACCTGCACTTACTGCTTAAGCTGAGCACATCTCAGAGCCAGAGCACAGCTAAGGTGCTGCGTGGGGGAGAGAAAACAGACACTGAGTTAATGCATGTCCTTGACTTTGAGCAAGCCAAGAGCTGCTACAGAGCTAGGAGAGATCTAGAAAGCACCCAAATGTTTGTGGAGCCTGCCACCAGCTTCTCCCTCCAGCTTGCAAGCAATCCTGTGGGCAGGGAGAAGGGATGTAGGCTCCAAGCTGCTGCCAAGGGAAGAGTACACTGCGCAGCGAACAAGCACTGAACTCAGAGCTCAGCTGCTGCTATGGTAGCTCTAGTGAGCCAGCTTCCCACACCTTGTCCCTGAGAGACCACCCCAGTGTAGACCTGCCAGCTGGGGGGTTCTTGGGATTGCTCCTAATTCACTTCAGTCCAGATGAGCCGTCTTCCCCACACTCCAAACGTGTGTAAACACTTGCTTCTGCCTCCTCATCCCTCTGTGGGAGGGAAGGATGGACTCGGGTAAATGAGAAGTAGCAGCGGTGCTAGCGGCATTTCACATTTCACATCTACAGTCCCCACAGGTTTTAGAAGACAAGCACAGCCCAGTTTGCTCCTCCCAATCCAGACCCATGTCAAACATACCGGAGTCAAGGCCATTTTGAGAGGGATTCCCTCTGGGTTCTTCAGGGCAGTCTTGTGCTGCCAGATGGTGCAACAGAGCCATAGGGCAAAGGCATCCTGGATACATAAAGTCACCAAAGACTGCAGCTTGATGAGGAAGGCTCTGACAGCCCTTATTCCCTTGCCCAGGAGCCCTCAAGGCTGAAGTCATTCTCTGATGAACCTCTGAAGTGGGGAAGAGCATTTGGCCCAGGTCCTTGGTGCCTGATAGCCACTAAAATGGTGGCTGCAGCCTGCTCCCTGTCCCTAGGAGGACACAAATCAGCCCACAGCTCAGACACCCGCCGTTTGTTACAGCACTTGCCTGAGAAGAGAGCCTCCTCAACCAGCTGCTGTGATGTCCAGAAGCCTCTTCTGTTCAGTGCACAGTCCTGGTTGTGATCTTGGACCTGAAAATCAACACATGAAGCGAGGCCTCACCCCTCAAAACCTTACCAACTCCATCCCTTCGTGCCAGCTACAGCTGAGTGGAGGACAGAAGTGCCTGCTGAGGCTGGGAGTGTCACAAGGCAACTGTTGTGACTGCAGGGCTCGCACAGCGAAGCCAACTCCTGTGGCAGGTCAGATCCCCGACATCGCATTCAGAACAAGAGCGTGTCAGCAGGTCTTTCACACACAGCTGTCCTACTTTATAGTGCACAGAACAGAAGCATGAACAGTCACTCACTCGAGCTGCAGGAAGAGACCTGTCAGCAGAGGGGCAGTCACCTTTAGCTGAAACACAGAGCTAAAAAAGTAGGTCTGAAAGCTGGAACAGACGCTCATCTGTCGTGCCTGCAGCTGTGAAATATCCCCTTCCTACAGCCATCCTTTTTTTCACCTGCATCCAGGCAACAGGAACTACGTTCACTGACACAGTCATCATTACACACACTGCTACAACCTGCTTGAGATAATGCCTGCTCCCAGGCAGGGGAGAGGGGAAGAGGCATTGGAATAGCTCCTGTTCAATTGCCCAGAAGGTGATTGAATGCTGTAGTGCTTAGATCCACACAGCCAGTAAGGGAGAGGTCAGGGGTGACAGAGGATCTTGCCATGTGAATACAGAGTGGAAAGAGAAGTGTCTCTCTCTGATCCCATTTAAAGCCCTTTGTGCAGTGTGAGCAGCAAGAACAGATCCAAAGAGAAGCTGACACCCAGCACAGTGTCCAGAAAGGGCATGATTTGGTCCCAAGCTTAGAAAGTACTCCAACCTTTGCATGGGAGGAGGAGATGGGTGCAGGCATCTCCTCTGCTCATCCTGGATGTGGATCCCAGACTATTGCTCTTTTGATCTCGGCTGCTGGCTCACAGCCTCATGTGGTCCAGATGCAAGACAGGGGCAGGACCTGGAACCTCTTGTGGTTATCATATCTGAACCATCTTGCCTGCCATGCAACTTAGGAAATATGCATGGGTGTGAGCACACACACAGAACCAAGAGAGCTCAAGCTTTTTTATCAGTAGTAAGTGCTAACACCCAGACTTCGAGTGCATATTCAGATTAGTTCAGTAATTAGTAGTTAATATTTTCAGTGACAGGACATGTGAAATGCAAGCAAGAGGCTCGTCTGATCTTCCATCCTTGTGCTCTTGGATCCTGGACTACGTGGCACGAGGAACGGACTGACTATAGATATGGTAGGTGGCTGCTCATGTCCCATGAGGAAGGCTGCAATCCTGTCTTCACGCCTTGCACTCCAAGATCTGCTGTCTTGTTTCAGGCTTGTGAGGTTACCTGGAAGGAGACAGTTGGCTGAGAACTCATGGATTTTAAATAAAACCAAAGCTGGCACCAGGGATCCTGTTGGATATGACACATACACAAGGAAGGTCCACCCCACTTCAAGGGCTGGACAGATTCTTCAGCCTTGTGAGAAACAAGGATACAATACAAGAGTTGGAGGCATCCAGACTACCTGGGAGAGCTGCTGCAGTGCCAGGCCTGGGCTGGGCAGCTGCTCCCAGCACATGGTGCTCAAAGACACCAGTTCCCTGTTCCTCAGCAGCAACACATTGCCGGCATCTGCAGACCCATCCAGGGAAGGAAGAGCAAGAGACAAAGCAGAGGAAGGCCATGACGATCTAACCAAGTTGTACTGCTAATGCCACAAGGAAAGAAACCTGTACCCTACAGTTTATTTCTGCTTTACTTTACTGTACATGCTCCTAGAGGCAAACCAGACATCAGCAACTCTCCCCGCCACAGGATTCGTGCCCCATCCTGCTCAGCTCCTGCTGCTGAGCTCCTGCAGACAAGTGAGGGCCGGAGCAGCACTAGGCGGCTGTGTTAAAACTCCCTCTCTAATTGAGTTGTTACAGTACCTGAGGGGCAGCAGGCCAATGCTCCACTTGACTTTCCATGCTCTCTCCTTCACCCCGGGCCTCACGTGTTGCTGAGTTGAACTACCTGTTCCTACAGCAGCAGGCAGAGGCACAAAGCCATTCTGTGAGAGTCCCCCTTTCAGGCAGATCAGATTTACCTGATGCAGACAAGCAGCAGCTCAGAGACAGCAACAGCATCCTAAGAGGCCCTTCAAGGGCAGGATGGCAGAGAGCTCTAAGTCCTGAGGCAACGTGTCAGCTTAAATGTATCTGCTTGAGACCTGCAAGCACTGAGCTAGTACCTGCAGGGTGTTATGCTTCAGAACAGCTCCACACTCCTACAGCAGCTTCTCAGCTCTTTACATGAGATTTATTCCTTCACAAAGGTTTTGTTTTACAGACATTTTCCTTCTCATGAAGCTTCCGATGCAGCATGCCTGTTGTGCTGCAGAGCTATGGTATGAATATGACATTACTGCCTTGCCACAGTCCTGTGAAATGGTTAAGAAGAAACAGAGAATGAACCGCAGACAGGTTTGGGTTGGAAAGCACCTTAAGGCTCATCCAGTCACCACCCCCTGCTGTGGGCAGGGACACCTTCCACTAGAGCAGGGTGCTCCAAGCCCCTGTGTCCAACCTGGCCTTGAACACTGCCAGGGATGGGGCTGCCACAGCTTCTCTGGGCACCCTGTGCCAGCGCCTCAGCACCCTCACAGGGAAGAGCTTCTGCCCAAAAGCTCATCTCAGTCTCCCCTCTGGCAGGTTAAAGCCATTCCCCTGTCCTGCCCCTACAGGCCCTTGTCCAAAGCCCCTCTCCAGGTTTCCTGCAGCCCCTTTAGGCACTGGAGCTGCTCTAAGGTCTCCCCTTCAGGAGCCTTCTCTTCTCCAGGCTGCCCCAGCCCAGCTCTCTCAGCCTGGCTCCAGAGCAGAGCTGCTCCAGCCCTCGCAGCATCTCCATGGCCTCCTCTGGCCTCGCTCCAGCAGCTCCACATCCCTCTTGTGCTGCTGCCCCAGAGCTGGATCAGGACTGCAGGGGGGGTCTCCCCAGAGCACAGCAGAGGGGCAGGATCCCCTCCCTCAGCTGCTGCTCATGCTCTGGGGGTGCAGCCCAGCACACGGGGGGGGGGTTCTGGGTTGCAAGTGTAGACTAACAGGTTACATTGAACTTCAGAACAGTCATATCCCAAGGGAACTGCCATCCTCACAACCCTCTGGGGTGTCAGCTGTGGACCAACATTATTGTACCAAGGCCTGCATGCTCCATAAATCAGGTGCATCGTGGTGCGACCACGTACCCACATGGATCAGAGCTGCACAGACTGAACTGCCATCAGGGGCTGTGCAAGCAGAGGTGCTCAGGTCACTCAGTAAAAATGAGGGTTGCACTGATGCTGGGTCCCTACTCCAGGCCTAGGACAGACCCTGAACACAGGGATGACAGCCATGGCTTGGCTCAATGGCTGCTTGCACACTGGGGTCATGGCTCTGGCCCTGCAGGGCTGTTTGCTCTCTGACTCAATCTTCATCCCTCAGCTGTACTGAAAGGGAGTTTGTCCGAGACAAACAAGCAGGGCACAGACGGAGAGCTCCAGAGCCCGCTGCGAGGAAACAGATTGAGTTCTCTGTGCAAACCAACAGCGAAACCAGTCCTTGGTGGCTTCTCTTGTGGGACACTTCAAAGGCACCATGCATCCACAATGCTGCCGCTGCTGCCCTGGGGAAGGAGCCATTGAATACCCTCCATGAATGAGGAGTGAAAATGAAGCAGTTTGATTTGGCACGTGCATCATAATAAAGATCCCTGAATGCTCAACTTCTAATTGAACCTAAAGCAGGCTGTTAATTCCATCTTCACTTCCACCCTGGAAGGAAAGCATGTTATACCCGAGGGCCAGGACTGATGAGCAGAGCCATAAATCAAGCAGTTTACAAGACCAGCAATTAGGAAACAAGCCGACAGAAGGGAAAACTCTGTCAGTAATAAAGCAGACACACCACAGGATCTGCTGAGTGCTCAAAGCAACTGGGGACACGCAGCCCTTTCCACACTCCGTCTCTAATTCTTCCAGTTGCATTGCTGCCTTTTCCCTCTCTCCTACTTCCCTTTATTTCCTCCTGCCTCCCTCCAGTTTATCCTCTGTTCTTTCCCCCCTGCCATCCAAAAGGCCTGTTCTCCCAGGGAATGCAAGAATGCACCTGCTGAGCAAATGGATTTACCAGCTGCAAATGGAGCAGGTAAATGCAGGAGCAGGTAAACCCAAGAGCAGAGGCTTGTGCCTGGTGCCAGCAGCCACAGACACAGATATAGGCAGCCCCATGACTGCAGGGGTGATGGAGCGAGCAGTGCGCTGCTCTCCAGACGGAGGCAAAACAGGACCTGAGCCCCTTGGCAGGGCACAGCCCAGTAGGTCCCATGATGGTGTTGCTGGGGGAGTAAGTGGCAGTGGGCAGAGCTGCTTATGTAAGGAAGGGTTGGGATGACTTTAACCATCGAACCTGTCTTCTGCCTTGGTCATCTCTGATCTCTTCCGGCACCAGTCAGACTCAGCTCCCTTGACTTAGACAGCAACTTCCAACACCCTTTCAGTATCTCCTGCTCGATGTCCAGTTCCCTCTCCTCAGTCATCATTGCAAATCCTGCCCTTGCTTTCCTTACCCAAAACAATCTCCTGGAGTGGACTCATTGGGTGGCCACGGGGGTTTAGACCCACTGCTGGTCCTGCTCCCCTGCGCAGGACTGCACCACACTGCCCTCAGACAACCCTCTGAAGAGGGTACACTGCTCCTGGGTCTGACACTCATTCCTAGATGCTGCATTCCTGCTGCTGCAGAGCTCTGTGTGGCCTGGGACACCAGCACAGTCAGGCCTGAGCAGCTGTTCTCTGCACGCGCAATCTAAGTGCAGGCAGTGGGTGTTCAACCGGGCTCTGCCTCCTGCTCAGCACACTGCCACATCTCTAGGACATCACATTTCAGAAAGCACAGCCAGCAGTGATGTATTTTTCTCCTTTAGCACCTGGTCTGTGCACCACTGTCCCTGACACAAGAGGAATATGGCTATCTATGAGCCTTATTTTGTCAATAGGAGGGAGACCAGACACTCCTCCAGTGGTCTCAAGACCGAAAAGATCCATTTACACAAAGGATTAAGTATGCGATATTCCAGTGCAGCCTGGAGCAATGTTTTGTAAAGTCCACTCTGGAAACACTCACAGTTATCACCCATCAGACACCCCATAGAAGCAGAGGCTGAGGGTAAAAGCAGAAGGAACAGGATCAGTAGTTACCGAGCCCCACAGTGCATGTTCAGCCTTCAGCATCCCCACACATTTCAGCTCCCTATTCCAACCTCAGCTGCCAAAGCCTTTTCCTTTTGCTGTTTATCCTCCCAAAAGCCAAGGCTGACACTTGCATGACACAAGGCACAAGCACAACCTCTGGATGAACCATGAGCTGCCCCTTGTCCAGGCAGCAAAGGTCCCACCAGCCTCCTGCTGGGGAGGGCAGGAGGAATGTGGGTGCCTCAGGGCTCCCAGGGCAAGGCCACACGACTCTGGTGACCACAGCATCCATTCAGGCTGTGGTGGCCCAAGGGTGGCCTCATGTTGTCTTCAGGTTGTCAGACAGAGCTGAGTCACTTAAAGGAAACATGAATGAGTGTAACACCAATGCCCTCCCCACTGCCAGCGGTTTGGAGCCTCTCCAGTGAGCCTCTCTCTTGGATGGAGAGGGCAAATTGGCTGGAAGAGCTCTAGTCCACAAGAGGGGGAATCATCTCCTCTAACCTTGAACACAGAGACTAATAATCCTCCTCCCTCGGCACCAGGGCAGGGAGGCTTTGATGAGCTCTTGGCAAGAGCTGTTGGAAGAAGCTACAATAGAAAGTTAACAAATTGGGTTAAAAGGAAATAAAGGAGAAATCGTTTCAGTGCAAAGAGATTCCAGAGAAGGAGCAAACAGCTGCATTACAGGGAACAGGCTGCAGCAAACTCCATGAGGAGATGGGGAGGGGAATGGCTTTCAAGGTCTTGAGAAAAGCAGATCCCAGACAAGGCCAAAGCAAGCTCAGCAGCTGGGGACTCCCTTGGAGAAGACAGGAAACCTCTTTAAAGGGAAGTTTTTCCCACCCAGATCCTGGCAAGACCCTGTGAGCAGTTACTTGTTGCTTACCCAAGGTCTCTCTCAGGCCAGCCAGTCACAGGTTTCATGCCCAGAATGGCTGGACAGTTTCTGGCTCCTCAACCAAACCTGCTTCTTCGTTTGGCCTTCGGTGCAAGACCAGGTTGGATGGGGCTTGGAGCAAGCTGCTCTAGTGGAAGGTGTTCCTGACTATGGCAGGGGTCAGAACTGGATGAGCTTTGAGGTCCCTTCCAACCCAAACCATTCTGTGATTCGATGATTCCGGCAATGGAAGGCAATTCCAGCTGCTTGGCTTTGCCCCACTCTGAGAAGGTCAGAGCTCCACAGTGAGACATATGTTCACTCTTGGCTTCCTCTCACAATGCCAAGATGTATCTGCAAGGAATAAAGCCAGAGGGAATGTTAAGTTACAGCCACGGAACTGGAGCCTCTCCTTGCCTTTCACATGGATCAACTATCGGGGGCAGAGCTGGGAGGCCCCTGCACTGCTAGGAGGGAATGCGGGTTGGTAATTCATCAGTGGCCCATTGGGATCCAGCCCCTCTCACCCACAGCTGAGCTCCTGAGATGGATACAAAGGGGATTTGATGGCAACAGTGGTTTCCCCATTGTGGCCTTAAGCAAAACAGAACTCGTTTTCGAAGGAAGCTCATTTACAGCCCTCTTGCATGACTGATGCTTGGCACCTAACCCTGCAGGTACAGGATTACATTGGAAAGGAACCTGCCTGCAGTATTCAGGAATAAGAGAGAGCCTCTGAAGTAATCTGGTGAGCTATTTATGTTCACCATTATCAATGCATAAGAAAACAGCGAGAGAAGAAGGATGCCAGAGAAAGGCCTTGCACAGCAGTGTACAGCTGACAGCACTCCTGGTGGCTCAGACCTGGCAACTCACATCCCTGCCTAGAACACAAGATACAACTAAACCAGAACATGCCATGAGCATCAGGATATTCTGTTTGGAGGGGTCAGGAAGGGGTTGGGATTGAGCAGGGCACAGGCAGGGCTCAGCTAGGGCACAGAATATGGACACGGATCTAGTCTGAAACCCCTCCAAGAGGCAGCCAGGGCTCCTAAATTGTCTGATGTCTCAGCTTGAGCAACTAACCAATGCAGTTATGCCAGTTAATCTTCCATGGACCCCATGTGACCTCAGGCAGATAACTTTGCTTGGGCACATCATTTTATTCTTCCATCCCTGGAGCTGCTCTGCTTTTCAGACAGGGCTAGAAGGCAGCAAAGGAAATTTTCTCCTGCCAATGTGAATTAGATTTTGTTATTTTAGTTATATGTGATTCCTGCTTCCTGGCTAATAACCATGAGGCCAAACACCACAATTCTTTTCTAGAGCAGGAAGCTGGAAACGAAAGGTGGCTGAGAGCTGGAGCAGAGACAGCAAGTGAAAACTCAGGTGGTTGTTTTCACTGCTCATGTACAGAACAGTGATGATGGGTGACACCTAAGCACCAGGCGCAAGGGAAAAAGGAAGGTCAAAAAGGGCATTGAGAAATCACATCAAGGCAGTCCAAGGCATCTTTAAAAGACACTCAGAAGAGAAGACAAGCCACAGCTGCCAGAGGTCAAGGGGTGGTCTCTGTGGCCTGGGATGGAATAAGCTCTTCTAAGGGTACTGAGGGGCTGGCACGACCTCTGAATGCGCACTCTGCCCACACCCCACTCTGCCACCATGCACAAATGCACATCAGAGCCACAACTGCAGTGTAGTGGAGGTGCACAAAATGGGCACTGCAGTGAGACAAAGCCAGCACCAGCTGAAGGCTCTGTTGGATGCCAGGGATGGATTCGTAGGCCCAATGGATAACAGAGCTCTGGATGGCAAAGAAAACAGACAGAGAGGTCACCCTGCTGAGAACAAGGTATTCCTGGGTATCAGAGCCTGAAGTAGCACAGAATCATCCTGGCAGCAGCAGGACAGACCAGAACACCCCTGCCCACCAGGAGAAAGGAGCCGGAGCAAGGGCTGACATGATAAAGAGGAAGCTACTTGGATTCAACTTCTCCCTATGAAGGGAAAAGATGCCCTATACATAGCCAAAGCTGCCAGAACTCCATAATCAGTTGCCCCAGGGCACACTTTTATTCCCTTATACTGAAAAGTAGAACAGGCTGCTTGTAGGTTGACACCTCCTGGTCTTCCTCCAACTCCAGCCACTGTTTCTGTACCCTTCAGCCCTCTGTTTCAGCTATGTTTGTCCTACACACCAATTATATCATCATCAAGGCTGTTCCTTTCACCCATCAAATGCTATGTTTTCTCACCCTGCAAGAAGGACAAATCCTGCCTCTTGGACACTCCCCATGCCCCTCCAGGCCTTCATGGGCAGGACCATCTCATCCACAAGCCAGCAATGCTGCTGCTCCACTTCATTGCAAGCCCCCTCACAGATGTTGCTCTACACCCTCTGCCCAAACCTGCAGTTGCACTCTCTTCCTAACAAGCTCTCTGGCTCATTTTGTTTCTCCTCATCTCCCCCATTCAAGCTGGAGCCTTTCCAGCTCCCTCTCCTGGCTTGATTTTCCTCTCCCTTTCCAGCTCCTATATGTTTACAGTATCTTCCTGACACCATCAACTTCACATCGGCCCCTCCCACAGGTGGCCTCTGTTCCAGGAGCTATTGTAACCTCCCCTTTCAGATTCCTGTAATATTCCTTGTCCAAACAACCTCATCTTGAAATCATGATATCCCTCTCCAACAGACATCACTTCCACTGCTCTCCGTAGGCCCTCATTTTTCCATATAAAACTGTCATTCCATGAAAATGTCAGCTTCATGTTCAGTACCCATCAAGAAACAGATCAAGTGGATGAATCATTTGGAAAGGAAAATAAAAGAACAGAAACATCTCTGATTCATCCACACCTTGGATAGCGCATGCACTCATGGTCCCTTCATCTCCAAAGGGGTTTCAGAACTGAAATGGATTCTGCAAAGAGCTCAACAGATGGTCAGAGCCACCGAAAAGAACGAAAAGAGCAATTACTGCAGCACAGAGCAGTGGGCTCAGGCTCATTAGTGTGCAAGGGAAAAGGCTTGGGGAGGGAAAGCAGGGTGTGAAGTCAAGATGGTCTGAAGGGGCACTGCCTTTCACCTCCTCTTCCAAAGCAAGACCTTGAGGCTGATGAAGCAAGGAGGTCGACCAGCCCCACGCAGCCAACCCTCTCCAAGAGAGGGACACCATCTTCCCTCTCTGCTCTTGAAGCTGGTACAGGGGCTTTACTTGAAGTGTCTCAGGATCAGAGGACCAACAGATTCACCTCTACAATTCCCTTTATCCCATTACTCTCAGTCAAATATCTTCTCTCTTCTTTATATTAAGAGGAAAAAGCCCACCATAATGTTCTCAGAAGTAAGTTAATTATACTAGCGCTGAAGGCCTTTCCTTTCCCATCTGTCATCTCTCATTCATTATGAAGGAAGCAGCCCCCATCTTCTATCAGCTCACAGCATCAGGCCACCCACCAGATTTCCAAGGAGGTGCTGCCGTGCTCTTCTTTATTCATGTTTCTAGAAGGGAAAAACACTCACAAAGCTCCTCACTTGTCTTCTTCAAAACCTTTTTTCATTCCGATTCCCACAGCACATTTGACAGCACAGCACTGAGATCACAGTCAGAGGCACTCACTGCTCCTGTGTTCACCTCCACCAGTCTCACACTTGGTAGGGAGCTCTGGAACGAGTGTCCTCCTTGTACAGTTCCATACCACGAGGTTTTGTTTTGCATCTCTCATGCTGAAGGTCTATCACAGGTACTCCCACAGCTGCACCACTGCTTCAGCATCTCCCTCTTCTGTGCCATTTCTTCCTCTGAAGGACCACAGGAGGGACACTCAGGCCACTCACTATACAGGTCTCACTCTCTTCCTAAACTGGTTGAGCTGAAGTGAAAAGGTCCACAGGTTTTGCCCCACTTCTGCAGAACTTCCCCATTCCAGCAAGCAGCAGCTTTCAGCCATGCAGGGTGACCCACAGGACCTTCATCCCCATCCAAAGAGATCTCATCTCCGAACCTGTTTCAGAACATGACTCTACTTGTACTCACCAAGGCAAAGCACAGGCAAATATGCCACCAAAGCAACTCTGCACACACTCAGGGTCACTACTTCCCTGTGCTGCTCCAGGCTCTACAGCCACAACACAAGTCCCTGCTTGACTCCTATAGTCTCATTTTCCTTTCACCACTGGGCCAGGAGATCCAATGGTCTAGGCTGACCCCAAGTCAGTAGCAGAAGAGCCACACTGGGTACACACTGGGATGGGAGCAAGCACTGTCCTTTCTGCACTTGGCAAAGGCTGGAGGAGCTTTAGGAGGACAGGAAGCCCATGGGGTGGTAGGTTGGTGAGAACCCTGCTTTGCAGCAGAACCTCTCCTGGCACAGAAAAGGGCAAAGGTTTTGGAAAAGATTTTACACTCAGCCATGAGCACTCAGCTCCAGGAAAACCCACTTGTCCTGGACAGGGCCCAGAGAGGCGGAACAATCCCTGGCCTTGAAGATGCATAAAGGCTGACTGGACCACATTCAGACCACATGGGCCTTCGAAGCTGGCTGTGCTTTGAGCAGGGACCTGGACTGAAGACTCCCTGAGTGGGAACCTCATTTGCACAGCTAACAGCAGGGCTCTTCTGAGCAGGCACGGAGCACAGCTCTCCTCCTTGGCTCACAGGCATGAGATACCCACACTACAGAAGCATGTGGCTCCATCCCTAAGCTGGCTGCCCTTTAGATCCAGGAGAACAGCTCCCCTCTTGACAGCATTCTCAAGGGCTCACAGATCAGCCAAAAGGAGAGGGAAAAACAATCTGCAGGAAAATTGAGGTGCTGGAGTGAAATGTTGATTGGTTTGCATTCAAATGATAGTAAGAATGCACTTACATCAACGTTTGGCTCTAGAAAACCCCCTTCCAGGTTTGAAAATAGTTTGTAAGAGCCTTACAAAGCAGAGTTCTTGGCAGTGGGGTGGTGTCTGCAGGAGAAACACCAGTTCCCACTGATACTGAGAGGATGAGAAATATCCCTCCTCTACACACAGAAACACTTCTGGACTGGGGTCCTGTAAGGAGGTATTTTATACCCTCATCTGGAGACCATCATGGAAAACAAAGGATTTAGAAAGCTCCTTTATAACCCCCAACATCAGAGCAAGTAAATGTGCAGCATCTCAGATGTTTTGCTGAAGAGATTAAGCGCCATGATTTCATCTCTTTAGTGAGACTCCAACTCATTCCTCTACACATACAAATCAGGCTTAAACACTTCCTGTGCTCTTAGCTCTAAAACCTTTACTTCCAAACAGACTAAGACCTTCCACCAAATGGCTAAATGTAGTAATTGTGCTCAGCTTGGCCAAGACTTCCCTTGGCGTTTTCTCCCTCACTGCAAAGCTTAGCTCTCCCTAAAAGTGCAGCATGTGGAGAGCGAGGACTAAGCTACAGGGATATGGGTGGAAGAATGATGGGGTTTGTTGCTTGCAAATGTTTTCAGGCCCTCTTCTGAAGTGAGAGCACTTGAACTTGCCTGGACCCTCAGATTGTGCAGCAGTATGGTGGAGGAGAGCTCTGCCAGCAGGAAACTCAATCCTGAAGTCCTTGTTCAGGGTTATGTATTTCAGGACTGGCATGAAACTAGGGAGGAGCAGCCAGAGCCATGAGAGGAAACATCAGAGAGTTCTCTTGGAATAATCCATCCCTTGGAGAGGAGTTCGAGCAGCTCTTCCAGATTATACCTTCCAAATCCCCGGGATCACTAAGAAAGAGGCTGAGTTGTTATTTCCACAGCCTGACTCTGGAAACTGCACCCACTAACATGTGCACAGAGATGGGCTCAGCACTGGATATGCCCCTGTTTGCACATATGTGATCAGGAGTGTGCCTGCACCCAGAGAATCCCCACACACAGTGGGGATCACACAATGTGATTATTTAGCTAGTAAATAATCACTGAATCCAACAACACTGCCAGCATTCTGTGCTCCTGAAGCAGCCCACTTATGTGCTGTTAGACCCTGTGTGATGATTATAGATGATAAACAGCATTATTTTGGGGCCTGATTACCTCTGCGTTTTCATTCTGTCACTGCTGTGTGAAACTATCTCACTGTTATCGGTTCTGTGAGCAGAAGCAGTGTGAAGATACAGACTCCTCTGAAAGGAAGGGCCAAACCTGCAGGGAAACGGAAGAGCTGAGGCACAGAGTGAGCTGTGGCAGGCTCCTGCCTCCTGAAATGTGAAGTCTTTAAGATGCACCTGAGCACTCTGCAAACCCCAAGGTTGGAGAGTGCCGGGAAGTGGGTTTCATTATCCAGCTGTAAACTGCACAGGCAGGAAAGCAGCAGTGAGGAACCAGCTCACCTGAGCTCTGCTTGAGGCAGTGCTGTCCTGCAGCTACCACAGAGCTCAGGATTTTAGGAACCTGAATAAAGTCAAGTCTTCTAAAGCATCAAAATGGCACATCGGACCTGTCAGTACCCTGTGTGAAGCTGGGGAAACCCTTTCCCACACCAGCCAGCAGTCGACTGCCTTCAGATTAGGATCTGGAGATGTCTCAGGTTGGATGCCAGAGCACAGACCTCTAACTTCTGTTTCAACACACTTACTAATACATCATCCCAAAGACTGCAGTCACCTCCCAGCCATGTGAACAAACAGACAACACTAACCCCTAGAGGGAGAATGTCATTATCCCTCACAGAAGGTGGGATAAGGCCACTGAAGCTCTCCAGCCTCAGCCAGTCTTTCCCTTTACTTTGGCCAGAGTAAGGTCTTTTGTTTCCTCCCTTCCTGCTAACTCCAATCAAGTATTCACTTCCACCATAACCATTCCCTCTTCCCTTTCCTGCCCGCTCACTGCCTGTCTTCTCCCTACGATGCTCAGGTCTCTCCCATTACGGTCTCCTTGCACAATCCCAGTATTGTGTGCTATGCTGGTTTGGAGAATGGGAGAAGCAATCCAACTTCACAAACCCAAGACTCTCATGCTGGACTCCCACTGGCACCATTTAAAATGAGAAACAGAACTGGGAATGCCTGGACAGCCTGCACAGTTTTCCTGCCAGTTCAGGATGCAGAGGGAGAAGGCTGAGAGGCAGAAGGAACAGTGGGTTGGCAAAGCTGAGGCTCAGAAGCAGCCCTGCTTCCCTCCACACTAACCCCATCATGACCTGGCTCCTCAGAGGCAGCCACTGGCTGGGACAGAGCAATCTGGATAACAACCAGTTCTTTAAGCTTTATTATTGAATAAATAAATCACTCCAGCTATCACGAGGCCCTGAAGCCAAAGCGGTCAAGCACAGGATAGGAGAAGCCAGAAAAACTTCAGTGAGAACAGGTAACAAGAGACATGTTCAGCCCAGAAGAGACAAGGCTTCTAATACAAGCAGGCTGCTGCACCACAGACATTCCGCACGGCCTGGTATGGCTCTCCAGAGCTATTTACACGTAGAGGCAGGGAGACGCCGATCCCTGGCTGGGGAACAATCAACTTTTCTTCTCTCCTGACCAGCAAAGCCAAGATTTTCGTAAACACACAACCCCCAAAAATGTGCCTGCGGATTGGGTAGAGCAGAGCCACTGCTCGCCTGCCAAGCAACAGAGCCCTTCTCCTGTGGGTGGTTTCATGGTGAGGTTTCTGTGGGGAGGAAGTGCTTCCAGTGGTCAAGGCAGAGAACAGGGGTTAGGGAGACCTGGATCCCATCCCTGGCTGCAGGAATCAGCTCTGGTTGCAGCAAGCACAAACACATTTGCAGGAGTCCCCACCCCTCTCCTTGTTGAGGCACAAACTGCTGCTCTGAGGAGCAGCACAGAGACACAGATTTGTCCCCACCTGACAACACCTCCTGACCTTGCAGGGCTACTGCAGCATTCATGTGACTGATGCCTGAGAGGCTGTCAGAGCTCTTTGGAAGAGAATCACTCTGGAAGGTATTGGAAGAGAATCACTCTGGAAGGTATTGGAAGAGAATCACTCTGGAAGGTATTGGAAGATGCGCACATAATGAGAGCAGCACGTGAGAGAGACAAGCAGCTCACACAGACTCTGCTTCCCTCCCTGCTTGCAAACCTTCACCCAGGCTTGCTGGCTCTGCTGCTCATGCTTTTAAATAGTGACAAGGTGGGTTTGGAAACCCTGCGTTTTAAAGCAGAGTAGCCAACACTGCAGCTTAGCAGATGCTCTTACAAAGACCCAGCCTGCTGCTCTGGTTGCCCAGACTCAGCCCCAAGTCTCTGCATTTCACTCACAAAATCAGGCCAATGTGAAGCAAGACTGAGAGCCCCTAGCAAATACTGAAGCAAGACTGAGAGCCCGTGGCAGATACAACCCAGCCCTACTCACTGCTGGTGGGCTGGCACTAGTGACCTCCCAGGCCCTTTGCATTGTTCTCTCTTGGTTTCATCCCAGACACCATTAACATGCTATTTACGCCCCTCTTCCAGCTCATTAATGAAGACATTAAAGAAGGCTGGACCTCACCCTGATGCCTGAGGCATATCAGCAGATAAACACCTTGAAATGTTCCTATCAACCTCTTAGGTAGGAAGGAAAGTTGTCTTGGGGTGTGCATAGCTGTTAGAGAAGATGACTTCACCTGCCACACAGCATGGGCCCCGTGGGGAGAACCAAGAACTGTACCAACAGGTTTTACAGAACTAAAGGAAAGAAGGAAGGAATGTCACACTGCCATGGATGGCTCTGTGTTTAGAGCTGGGTTTGCCTGTTTGCAATGTTTTATCCAACTTTTGGGTTTACTTCCTGTCTTAAATGGATCTGGATGGTGTTAGTGCTCCTAAACCTTCCCTTACCTTGTTGGCTGCACGTCAGAAGTGGGTGGCATGAGTCAATCACAGTGGACCAGTTTAAAATGTTGTAAGATACTCCCCTCAAGTGGAGGGAATAAAAATCACTCAACTGTGTGTCACAGGCTCTGTAGTGAACCTCAGGCAGCAGGAAGGAAATGAGATGGACACCTACATGAGGTAGAGTCTACCAACCAGCTTAAAAGGTATTAGGAGCATAACAAGCATACCAGCGAAACTGCAAAACAAACCTTCCCACTCTACTCCAGGTATACAAGCCACCCTTTGTATCAGGTATCAAAGGGGCTTATGCTCTGATAACCAGTCAAGTTACCATATGCACGGCTAATGTATATCCATGACCAGGCTTTGAAACACAAGCCAGGACGAGTGATGAGTGCTCCTACATGGTGTATCAGCAGAAATGGAAGAGGCAGCTTGAGGGGTGAAATACCCTAGTCCTGTAGAACTCAGGTTTATGCGTTGTATACCTACCAGCGCCTGCAGCAGGGCTGCAAGGGATAGACAAACATAGGTTGCGGTGTGTTGGAAGAGCTGGTGTGGGTGGTATCTATACTCACCCTGAGGCTGATGCCTGATCTCATGACCACTGTTTTCCTCGAAGCAGGCAACAGAACACAAACAAAGACTCTGGATTTCACTGTAGTTGGGAGCTAGCAGCTCAGCTCTAGACTCTTCAGTATACACTCAACAGGAAAATATTTCATCTCCTGCAAATGAAAAGAGATCAGAGGGGCTTAGCACGAGGCAGGATTTGTGTCTGTAATTGATCAGTCACCAAACGGACACACAGACGTTTATTACTGACAATGAACTGTGCCAGCGAGGCAGGCGCCTCCAATTACTCCTGTTACATATTATCTGTCATTAACTGTAAGATATATAATTAATAAATGCGCCCCTCGTTTTTGTTAAGTTTCACCGCAAAGACCTTATTACTGGAATAAATCTTTCCAGCAGAGCACATGGACAGAACAGGGGAAGGTGCACGCTCCGTGTGTGTGAGGATTTCCTTATGAGAACTGGAATTATTAGGGAGAAATAATCACCTCTCTTCATGGCTAAGACTGTGGAGACACCCCACCTGAGAGCAGTTGTTCAAGCTCATGCCTCTTGGAAGCAGGCCAGAAGAATCTGCCTTGGCTGGCAAAGTTGACTTGCTCTGAAGGCAGTCAGGCAGACACAAGCTCTTCTCTCTCTGGGAAGTCTGGAGAAACAAAAATGAATCTCATTTCTGAATTCACAGGCTGTTGAAGAAGTCCCCTGGCCATAAAGATCCTCAGAAAGACCTCGGTGCTTAAGCTGATTCTTTTATAAGCCCTGTGTTCATCCACCTCACAATGCTGTGTTACGGCTGCACGACTGTGATTTGCTTGCCATATACATCAGATCCGTTTTGCTTTGGGGATGTTTGGGGGAGGCTGTTAAACCATCCCAACAAGAACTGCTGCAAAAGTGCTGCTGAAATTTGACTCCAAGCAGAAAATTCCCCTTCCGTTGTCTCCACTTGAGATCTTTCCCTCAAGTTAGCTGAGTGCCAGTTAACCAGGGGTAATTCAAATGTTTCCACAGGCTGCTCTGGGCAACACTTTGTGCCTCCCTGCAGGCTACAAATGCTCTTCGTTTGCCCTGGGCTGGTGTTCATTCCTGCCTGGGTTGACATGGGCAGCAATGCTTGCCTGCTCCATCATCATCCTCCTCGCCTGGGGAAGAGGCAGAGGGACCAAGAGACCAGTGGCAGAAGGAAAGAGTGAACAAGCACACGCTGGATAGGCAGCGATACAACTTCTGGGCGTAGAGGAGACCTAAAGAAGCCCCCAGGAGAAGAAGAGGACTTTATGGATTTGAATGAAACCATATCATTTCACTGCTCTTCTCCCTCCTATTGTTTTCCTCTCTCCTGGAGGACACACCTACAGACCTGTGCTGTGGCTTGCCTGAAGCCATCTCATTCCTAGCTGGACAGCAATGCAAGCAGGTGGGCTAGGAGGATTAGAAAGGCTTTGAGTTCCCCACGGAAAGGGAGAGAGCAGCTTTGAATAACCTTTACCATAAGAGCCTTGTGGGAGATACTCACATAAATACCAGGCTGTTGACTTAAAGAGAGAAAGCAAAGCAGTGGAGGAAACAGCATAGAAAAAGAAATACAAGGAAGGGCCTGTAGGGACAGGCCAAGGGGAATGGCTTTAACCTGCCAGAGGGGAGACTGAGATGAGCTCTTAGGCAGAAGCTCTTCCCTGTGAGAAGTTCTTCCCTCATTGCCTGGCCATCCACCACCCATCTGTCACCCATTTTGCAGCTGTTGGTGAGAGAAGTGCCCAACTCCTGACTCGGAGCAGGTCCTGTCTCAAAAAACAACACTCGAGAACCTGGTACTGCCCTACATGTAAAGGGGTCCATTCTCCACACAGGTGTAACTCCCACTGAACAATTTGAAACCAGCCAACCAATCTGATCACACAAAAACTCTGGAGTCAGCAAATTACCTAGTTAAATGATGCATATGGAAATGTTAATTCAACAGCAACTGAAACCTCACATTTTGTACTGATACCAAGAAGAAAAGAGGGGCTGAGCACACTGCCCTTGCAGAAAAAATCAGAAGAGTATTTTAGCTCTCACTTACCATGTACCCAACATGCAGCTACAGGAATAGCATGGGCTCAGAGTGAGTTTAGGAGTGAATTTTAGTCTTTACGGGCAAATGCTCTGTCCACACCACCCAAGTCTTGGAAGGCAGACGCGGGGACGGTGAGCGTGGGGACCCTGGGCCCACTGTGGGGGAGGATCTTGTTCGGGACCACCTTAGGAACCTGAATGTATACAAGTCCATGGGACCGGATGAAATCCATCCAAGGGTCCTGAAGGAGCTGGCAAATGAAGTTGCTAAGCCACTGTCCATCATATTTGAAAAATCATGGCAGTCAGGTGAAGTTCCCGATGACTGGAAAAAGGGAAATATAACCCCCATTTTTAAGAAGGGAAAAATGGATGAGCCAGGGAATTACAGACCAGTCAGTCTCACCTCTGTGCCTGGCAAAATCTTGGAGCGGATTCTCCTGGAAGGCATGCTAAGGCACATGAAAACCAACAAGGTGCTTGGGGACAGCCAGCATGGCTTCACTAAGGGCAAATCCTGCCTGACCAATCTGGTGACCTTCTATGAAGGGGCTACGGAACTGATGGACAGGGGCAGAGCAGTTGATGTCATCTACCTGGACTTGTGTAAAGCCTTTGACACTGTCTCCCATGACATCCTTCTCTCCAAGTTGGAGAGACATCAATTTGATAGGTGGACCATTCGGTCGATAAAGAACTGGCTGGATGGCCGCACGCAAAGAGTAGTGCTCAGTGGCTCAGTGTCCAGCTGGAGACCAGTAACAAGTGGTGTCCCCCAGGGATTGGTGTTGGGACCGGTCTTGTTCAACATCTTTGTGGGTGACATGGACAGTGGGATTGAGTGCGCCCTCAGCAAGTTTGCCGATGACACCAAGCTGTGTGGTTCGGTTGATACATTGGAGGGAAGGAATGCCATCCAGAGGGACCTTGACACGCTTGTGAGGTGGGCTGATGCCAACCTGATGAAGTTCAACCATGCTAAATGCAAAGTCCTCCACCTGGGTCGGAGCAATGCCAGGCACAGCTACAGGTTGGGCGGGGAGGAGATTGAGAGCAGCCCTGCAGAGAAGGACTTGGGGGTGTGGGTTGATGAAAAAATGAACATGAGCCGGCAGTGTGCGCTTGCAGCCCAGAAAGCCAACCGTATCCTGGGCTGCATCAAAAGGAGCGTGACCAGCAGGTCGAGGGAGGTGCTCCTGCCCCTTTACTCTGCTCTCGTGAGACCTCACTTGGAGTATTGTGTGCAGTTCTGGTGTCCTCAACATAAAAAGGACATGGAACTGTTAGAACAAGTGCAGAGGAGGGCCACGAAAATGATCAGGGGACTGGAGCACCTCCTGTATGAAGATAGGATGAGAAAGGTGGGGCTGTTCAGCCTGGAGAAGAGAAGGCTGCGTGGAGACCTCATAGCAGCCTTCCAATACCTGAAGGGGTCCTATAGGGATGCTGGGGAGGGACTCTTCATTAGGGACTGTGGTGAGAGGACAAGGGGTAATGGGTTTAAACTTAAACAGGGGAGGTTTAGATTGGATCTGAGGAAGAAATTCTTTACTGTGAGGGTGGTGAGGCCCTGGAATGGGTTGCCCAGGGAGGTTGTGAATGCTTCATCCCTGGCGGCGTTCAAGATGGGGTTGGACATAGCCTTGGATGGCATGGTTTAGTGGGAGGTGTCCCTGCCCATGGCGGGGGGGTTGGAACTCGATGATCTTGAGGTCCTTTCCAACCCTTACTATTCTGTGATTCTGTGATTCTGTGAATTTGGAATGGAAGCTCGGAAGTTGTATTATACAACTGCTTGCCCTGGTTTTGTGCAAAGCAAGAGGCTCCTCTATCAGCCCACTTCCCCAGCGAGCCCCTCTGCATCAACTCTGCACAAAAGTGCAATTTAACTTCCCTGTATGAAAGGGTAACGTTTCTTTGCACATGATGTCCTACCCCTCAGCCGTGCATGCATAGGCACTGCCGATACCAGGCACTATTCCATCCCTCAGGACACCCGCTGGGTCAGAGCAGGAACATGGGAAAGCCATGATGGAGGAGTTCAGCAACCTCACTCTCTGGCTCTTGGGCCGCAGATGGGGGAGGGAGCAGGGATGCAAAGCATCTGGCTTCCCTTCGCCTCTAACAGCCTAGCGGGAAGGCGGCTGTCAATTCCACCTTCTGCCTTGTTGGAAGAAAGTAGAAGTGACAAGAGGCCCTGCAGGCAGGCAGCCAGGAACCAGGAATTCAATTGAGCCTCCTCCTGAAACTGGACTTCTTTTGGGGGACCCTTTCCCTCAGATGGTTCTGACTTAAAAAAAAAGGAAGGAAGGATATTCCTCGTGGTTCAGGGCCAATCCATCCCCTGCTCTCCTGGCTCAACTTCCCTCCGAGAAAGCACAATTTGCACATCAGGGTTCCCATTTTCTGGACCACTCTACAACCAGCCTCCCCCACAATAAATACACAGCCACATCAATATGCACACACACGTGTGCACAGCTACAGACGTTAGTTTCTATAGACATAAGCATTGCCACAGACAGATAAATACCCTGGTGTGTTTCTTTGCTGTGTAACACGCAGGGGGGAGTCGACAGTGCAGCTGAATTTACCCCACGCTCGCAGATTAGGAAACAGAGTGTGGGACATACGGTCTATCTCCAGGGCTTAGACCAACTGGTTATTGGCTGCTGCTCTTGCTCCTCTAACAAGCCCCTGGATCTATCACTGGGGCTGCAGAGAAATGCAGCTGAATGAGCCTTTCCCCATCAGCAGCAATCTGTCACCCCATGTATCTTACCCTGCCTCTCACAGAACAAAAGCTCCTGAGCTGCAAGTCAGCATCAGAAGAAAGGTCATTCTGCAGGTAGGCTGGGGCAGGGGGGGGGGATGTCTTCCTTTCCGGGAATGTGCAGCCAGCTTGAGGCACCGTCTGGATGCTGCAGCGTGCATTTCAACTTCACATATGCCTATAATTTAAAATGAGAAAGCATTTCCATTACAAACCCCATTTTTCCCCATGGATTTATACCATAGCTATTCGGCTTCGCTTCGGGGTGGACCCTCACTGAATACATTCACAGGCAGGGAGCGCCTATATTTTCTTATACAACATTTAAATCCAGCTCAGCTTCTTTTGGTTTTGAGATGGTGAAGAAAATTACGTATGCACACAAACACTCAGGAGCACATACAAAAAGCTTACACAAACATATGCCCGCAGAGAGCTCTGTTCCCAAAAAAGACAAGCCAATGCAAATAAGCTCCATTTTAGAAGTGAATTCATCTGACTGGCTTTATTATTCTAAATTATTAACAAGTTCCAGCAACCTTAGAATGCAATAACCACGCTCAGGCTTTCATCTGGGTTAACTGGAAACAGATAACTTATACTGATAGAAACGCTATCGGTACAAATCTGCCGCAGCGAACTTGGAGGCAGAAACCCGGCACACAGGGAGCCCCTCTCTGTGTTAACAACCCCTGTACTGGAATATTCCAGCACTACGAATCACGCTCCAATGCCAGAACCCCCCTGTTTTCAGGAAGGCCAACTGAAACCTGACCTCCACACACTCAACTCTGTTTATGACTTGGTCTGCCTTAGGAAGCCCAGTTTTGGTGGGGTTTTTAACTCTTTGTTAATTCCACTTTGATACAGTCCAATAAGGAGCACTGAGAGAAGCAATTTCTGCTGGCTAGTGCCTCTGGTTCCAGGAAAGCTTCCATGGCATACATGAAGAGAGGTTAAGCACCTGGTGGCTAACATACCCAGTTATCCCACACTCACCAGTTTCATTCAAACAACCTCTGTGACTGCGATTAGGAACAAGCTCCTGTTTCTCCCACTCACAAGCAGCAATAGGTAGGATTCTCTCTATGAACCACATAGAAAAGCTGGGAAATGTGAGAAGGATTTTCCCAGTCTTGAGAGGAAAAGGCTGCCAAGTAGCCACTGAGATGAGACAAGCATTTCCCCACTGCTGATGGCACACAAAGCAATCTTGTGGCCTCAGAGTAGGCACAGGAACCAGTGGGCTCGAGTGCCTGGAAATGATAAGATGCCCCCATCCACATCTACTGCACAGTAAATGCAAACTGCTCCAATGCCACAAAAATGTAGGTTAGGCAGCTAAGAATCACAGAATCATCGAATTCTTTGGGTCATAAGGGACCTTAAAGATCATCCAGTTATCACAGATGTATCCTACCAGCTGGAGACACTGCTGATGTCCTCACCATACACTGTATTCCCTCTTCCATCCTTGATTTCACGCCCAGACCCCCCCCCGAGGCTAGGAAAACACTAACTACAAACATCACACGGGAAGATGTTTAGTAAAACCCACAGTGCTCAACAGCTCTGAAGTGCAACGCAATAGTTTTCCTGCTTCTCTAAGAGGGCAGCAGGGCAGGGACTGTAAAACTGAACTCAGCCCCAAAGCACTTTAAAGTTCCTGTTGCGTTTTCCATCTAAATCCAGCAAATCCCCCCACTAAGCAACAGCCCAGGTAGCCACAAACACTGAACCACTGACTGCAGGAGCAGTGTGCAGGTATCAGAGAGGGTGTGCACAGGGGGACAGCAGCTGAGAGTGGAGCAGTGGCCTTCCAGGGAGGGAATGCCAGCTGACAGCAGTGCCCTGTGCAGAAGGCATCCGGGAGCTGCTATATTCCCATCCATCTGAAGCTTCCTGCACTTCCGAAGCACTGATATACGGTTTCAATCCTCACCAGCTGGAGCTCGGGGCAGGGGACTCCCTCTGGAGAAGGAGCTGGAGCTCCTCCCTGGGGAGGAAGAGGAGCGGTGGTATGGAGAGGTTGCAGCCACTGCTGCACATTGTGAGTGACAGAGCAGAGAGGGGCATCAGGTACCCCCTCGGGTGCCTCCTATGCCAACAGCAGTACCGTGTGGTGGAAATGCAGCGTCACTCATCAAAGGAAAACAATGTAAAAGGAAACCTAAATCCACCTGGATGCTGCTCTGCTCTGGAGAGACACCACAGCTCAGCCTGCCTCCGCAAGGCTCCCAGGCAGCCCTGGCTGCAAGAAGGGCTTAGCAGGGGGCAAGGCACATTTCATTGCCATCAGACCACAGCACCTCGCTTCAGCTGCTTCTTTCCTAAAAAGAAGAGCTGAAAAGCCTCATCTCCTCAAGAGAACCCTGCCTAGCACCAAAGAGAGCAGGATGTCCTCCCCCATTCATTCCACATGAGCTCTGCGAGTCAGTGGTTACACACAGGGATGACGGACAGGCGAATGGAGGGCTGTAAGAGTGGCAGACAGGTTGGAGCACAGGCAGGCAGCCTGCTGAGGGCTGTAGGTTTGAATCACGGTGCACCAGGGGTAGTGCCACAGCCCTGGTTGATGCATGATGGACACTGGAGTCTGCACTGCCTCACATCTCACAGCAGTGAAGGCCCAGCCTGTGACCCCCCAGCACGTGCCTCGCTCAGTGTCTACCGGAGCTCCCATATGGCATTTGCCGAGTGGTCTGGAGCACTGGGGCCTGTCAGGACAAACACACCAGGCTTCCTGGCATTCCACCCCGGAGTTATGAAGCTGTCACTTGCTCAGGCTGTTTCTGAACCGTGCCAGCTTTTCACCTGATTGTCATTTTTGGATGCTATTACTGAGAGGCATTTCTGGAGCTTCAGGACCTGCTGGGGAGAATGAGGCCAAATTCCCAGCCTTGCTGCCTCCCACTTTTCCCCTTTTCTGGAATCTTTTCCCATGCTAAGTATAGTTCCTAACAGGTGCAGGACCAGAGGGGACTGTCAGGGATGCAGCTGTCCCCACAGAGGCCTGGATCCATCTCCATCTGTCTCACTGGAGTTAGCCATGCTGTCAAGCTGGGCTCTTCGGACATGGGATGGGGGAGCATCAGAGATGCAGGCAGGGAGGAGGTACATGTACACACACAGACAGAGGGAGGATGCTTATTCCAGGGAATGCCACAAACAAAGCCTCTGACATCAAGCTAATGCATCCTTTGAGGCTTTGAAGAGCCCTTGCTACACACAGGCAGGCTGCCAGCTAACTCATCTCTCTTCCTTGCCATGCTAACAGCCCGATGCCAAGGTCAGGCTTTAGATGAAAGCTGACTGCTTTGTAATCCCCTGTGTCTCATTTGGGGATGCCACAAGACTGGGAAGAATCAGCGTAAAAGACACTTGACCGGGGACAGCTCCGGTGTGATGACTGAAGCGGTTCCCTTGCCCAGGCAGCTGCAGCCCTGGCTCCCACTCTGCCAGCCCCACACCAGAGCTGCTCCAGCCTGGGGAAACACAGAGCCACGGGTAACAGAGATCCTCTAACACACCTGAGTGTGCATGTGTGCCAAGCAGTGGCAGATCACCGACCTCCGGATGCATGATGGTGACAAGGGCTCCTAACACAGAGCTGCGTGGTCAGGGTGACCCTCCCAGACACCAAGTTGTCTTGTCACTGTAGGGGATACAGAAATAAAAGAGAGGTAACCCTCTCACAGACTTGTGACCCCCCTCACAAACTATAGGTGCTTCCTACCCCTAAAGTGTCCTGGTGTGATTTCAGGCTGATGTGACATGAGGGAATAATCACTTTGCAACATTTCATCATCTCCTTGTTAATCGACCACATGTTGCAGCAAGAACAGCTGATCTGTTTGACAGATCTGGGGCTGGGATGTGCTCTGTGTTAAGAAGCTGGTTTAGCTTAATAGGAGGGTGATGAAAACCATATGCAGGGAGCAGGATGGCACCTCGACATCACCACCACCGTCACTGAGAGAACAAAGCAGGAGGTTTCTGCACTCAGCCTGGGCCACCACAGAACATGCTCCATGCTGGGCTTCAGCCACAGGGTCTGAGGTCTGAACTCGAGGAACCCAAAGCCCAACTAAATGCCGTGGGGCAGTGTCTCAAGCTGCAGGAAATGAGCCAGAACCAGCTCTCAAGTGTCTGCCTGGGGCTCAGCAACATGGTGGGACATCGGGGTGAGACAGACGTGTATAAACCTTTGGCAGAGGAAAATCCATTTCCCTCCTTTAACTCCTTTGTCCCAGTGAAGCCACGCTGCTCCCAACAAGACCTGCCCAAGTCACACCTCCCAAAGGGACAACCACAAGCCCTGGGATCAATGGTCCCCAGCAGCTGCAGGGACCGGCTCTGAAGCGAGCCCAAACAGCCCAGCACAGACATCTCTTCCTTCTGAAGGGGCTCCTTAGCAGGGCCAGCAGTACCTGGGGCCTCCCTGCTCACAGCACACACGTTTCACCAAGGCACTACTCGGACACCAGCAGGAGTTCCATTGGCAGGAAGAGGAGGACCAGATCCAGATTTACAAACATCGGCCCTGATTACAGGGATGGCACCACGTTAACCTTTTCCTTAACAACCTTAGCATCTTCTGGGTCAGTTTCTGTCCCCTCCTCCAGAGTTTCAGGCCTCTGTGTTATTACTTTGCTCCTTTTACAACAACCCCTTTCACTAAGAAAAGCTGACTGAAGCTCTTTAGGTCTCCAAAGACCATTCCATCACGTCAGTGCTGATGGGGCCGGGGCTGCCAGACTGAGTTATCACAGGTCCTGCCCTCCCCTGCTATTAATGCCGACTCACCAAGGAGCACTGGTCCAGCCCAAGCAGGGAAGGTCAACCCCAAGCTGCATGAACCTCCCACAATTAGGGAAGAGGCATCAAAGGGAAAGAGAGGAAAACAAATATATCCCAGGCATTTCCCTTTGCCAGACTCCTCTGGAAAGTCACAGACCAGTTCAGACAGCCCCAGGGAGGGAATGAGTTGCAGGGAGACCCAAACTTTTCATGATCAGCTCACCCTGCAAGAAGACTCCAGCCCTGTGTTGAGAAACACACCATGCTCGGCATCTCACAACACCCGTGTTACACAGCCTGGCATCTCTTTCCGTCCCAGCTCAATCCCTTCCTGCACAGTGGAGGGTCACACTGCAGTCCTGCTATCAGGACCTATGTGATTGTTCAAGCAAAGCAGTGAAGTTGCTTCAGAAGCAATACAGAACAGTGAGCTTGGATTACTACTTTCCTCCTACTGAGCAAAGGAGGCACATCCCATCATGCAAGTGACAGTAAAAACATAGTAGGTGTTCTCACACATTAGCATCATTCACTCCAATTCAGGATTGCTGAGCTATGCAGGAAGGATGCTTCTTTGGGAGAAGCATCATCTGAATGCTGAATCAGTAGCTATACGGTCTGCCTGCACTCAGGAAAAGGGACACCTCTGACCAGCTCTGGTCAGTCCTGGGGATTTGTGCAGCTTTCAGGCCAAGGAAATAAGCGGCTAACACTTGTCAGTCCTTTCTTCATCACAGCCTGGTAGCCCAAAATCCAGAGTAAACCAAGACAGAAGCAACACCCTGCAAAGCCCTTGAGCAGCACAGCTGGAGCATCTGCAGCATAACAAACCCAGGCTGGGGGAGACTGGATGGAGCAGCCCTGAGGAGAGGACTTGGGGGTGTTGATCAGTGAGAAGCAGCTCCCCATGACCTGGCTTCAGTGTGCGCTTGAGCCCAGAGCATGAGCAGCAGCTCAGGGAGGGGATCCTGCCCCTCTGCTGTGCTCTGGGGAGACCCCCCCTGCAGTCCTGATCCAGCTCTGGGGCAGCAGCACAAGAGGGACCTGGAGCTGCTGGAGCGAGGCCAGAGGAGGCCATGGAGATGCTGCGAGGGCTGGAGCAGCTCTGCTCTGGAGCCAGGCTGAGAGAGCTGGGCTGGGGCAGCCTGGACAAGAGAAGGCTTCTGAAGGGGAGACCTTAGAGCAGCTCCAGTGCCTAAAGGGGCTACAGGAAACCTGGAGAGGGGCTTTGGACAAGGGATGTAGGGACAGGACAGGGGAATGGCTTTAACCTGCCAGAGGGGAGACTGAGATGAGCTCTTAGGCAGAAGCTCTTCCCTGTGAGGGTGCTGAGGCGCTGGCACAGGGTGCCCAGAGAAGCTGTGGCTGCCCCATCCCTGGAAGAAGCAGATGATCCTTAAGGTCCCTTCCAACCCAAACCAATCTGTGATTCTATGATGATGCTATCTCCTGCCTGGCCAGACATGAGATTGAAAAAGAGGGTTTCTGCCCTTTCATGTCCTCTACCCAGCTGAAAAACCCAAGACAGTAGAGAGGTAAAATTCTCTTTGTCTTTCCTTTCAACCTCAGGTTAAGTCTGCCTCAAGCTCCAGGCCTGGACTTACCTGGATTGACCACAGGACTGGATGGTTCCCTCTGGTGCAGAGGTCTCTGGAGGTGGAAGGGCTGGCAGAGAGGCAGCACAGGAAACTGAAGTTTGGACATTTAAAGTGATGGACATTTGACAGGCATTTCTAAATGGATTTCTGAGCCAGAACTTCTTTCGAGCCACGCCTGCACCTCTCTGTAAAGCTCTGTGGCCCCTGCACCGTGCTCTGAGGACAGTTTGACCTGAAGCCTGAACAACAGGATTAAGCACTGGATCAGCAGAAAAATGGCTGCAGATCCTCATTAGTGCTTGCTACTGGAGAGTTACTGCTCCTGCAGAACGCCTGTTTCCGTGAGCCACACTGTAGTGTTAGTGCCTTTGCTGGATTTAAAGGGCCAATTACCACGGGCTCCTCCCCATTCTGCATGCTGAGACCGGTGCCCCTGCCTTCATTCCCTCTCCTGTTTTGCCAGCAGGTAAACACACCTTTGCTGCTCCATCATGGGTAGTCTTTTCAACTTCTTCCATGCTTAGGCTGGTGGGGGCTGGGGGATACAGGCAGTGGAAGTGGCAGTCTGTGGTCTGGGAATCTCACCCTAAAGATGCCTCCTTGGGAGTGGGTCTTTAAGTTTTTACTTAGTGCAAATCTCATCGAAAGTCCTCATCAGAGGTGAGGTTGTGTCAAGCTCTCCTCCCACACATTGCAGTGGGCCACTGTCCTGGCCTCCAACCGCTCCAGCCTGTCACATGCTTCCTGCTCAGCTCCCCAGGCTTCACTCAACACCAAGAAGCTTGGCTGGGATGTCCAAGGAAAAGAAGATTGCCAGGGCACTGCCAGACAAGAAAGTGCTTCCACTTCTACCTGAAGAGCCCAGGAAGGGGCAGGGACTAGCTGGGGTGGTGGGGAAGGGGCTAAACTCCTCTTCTGCTCTCCTAAGAGCAGCTTGCAGCAGGTCATCCAGGACCTATCCTGACCACTGTATCCAAGAACATCAGCTCCTTTCCAGGACATCAAAAGAGCCACGTAACAAAGAGCATGAGAGAGTTTCACACCAGGATCAGATGTTTATGTGGTAAGAACAGCATCCACAGTGACAGTAGCTCAAATGAAAATCAGCACAACAGCTCTGATTGTCCTGCTCCAGGGGATGAGCTGCCGGCTGGGGTTCAGGGAAGCTCCCCCCATAGGCTTGTACTGCACAGTTACGGGCATTATGTGATTTTTATGTCTTCCTTTAAGGCATCTGGCCTTGGCTTCTGGTGGAGACAGGAGGCCGGGCTGGAAGCACTATTGGTCTGTTCAGCTCAAACAGGTTTTGTGTCCTAATACGAAATTAATGGTAGTCTCAGTGAGCTCCACATAGCAAAGCTGCCGGCTTCGTGTGCTGCAACCAGCACAGCAACACTCCTGGATCAACACAACCCTCACACCCTACCCAGGCTGTGTCCCCAAAACCAGCTACAGGAACCCCATACTCCCTGGGGACCAGCACATTGATGCTGCAGGCCTGAGCTCCTGTGCTCGAGAGATGCCTCAGCCTCCTACTGTGGGGATACCAGAGCCACAGATCTCTCCAGCAGCAGCTGTCATGCACATGGGCTGCAGGTACCTGTATCCTCTTCAGCAGCCTCTCTCGCTGACAGGAGGGCTGTGGAGGCAGAAACAGCTGTCTTAAAAACTCTATTTCAGGATCCACACGGCAGTCCCTTTTGCTTGTACGGAACAACACCTCATTCATCAGTCAGATAGCCAGACTGGGCCACCCATCTTCGCTTGAGGACACCTTTGGTCTACCAACACTTAGATTAAGGCTCACAATCAGCCTGTGAACTGGTCAAGACCTTTTTACCAAGCCGGGGGCACGCTGCCCTGGCTCACACCCAGCACAGGGCTGGAGATGGGAGAAGTGCTTGCTCTGACCATGACTTTCAGAGCAGGACTCCTCTGAAAGGACACCGTGCCCCAGTGACTGAAGCGAGAGGTTTTGGTGAGCTGATCAGTTTGGTGTCTAGGTGGAAAGTGAGTCCTGCAGTTGCAGTGTGTGCAGCTGACCTGCGGCTTGGCCTAAGGGAGTCACTGGCACTGCTGGGAAGCCTGACCCAGAGTCCTCACTCTGTTTCCATGCCCATCTCTGGGCTCCTGTATCTCTGCTGTCGCCAGCCTGGCACTGGAGATGGCAGGATTTGAACTGCTTTTGCAGAGGCATAAGGGGATCACTGTTGCCATGTGCTGAGGGCTATAACCCCCCTTCAGCACCTGTGGCAAGGATTGGTTTTAGCAGCAGCTGTCTCCAGGCAGTGGAGCTCCAGAACCCTCTTCCCTTGGTCTTTGTGTCCAGCTGTAAAACTGCAATAAATTCCAGCGTCCTCATCTTCCTGCTTCCACATCCTCTCAACCCCCTCTCCATCCCACTGAAGGCTGCCACAGAGCTGCTCTGCCTCCTCCATGCCATTGCCATTCCCAGTTGCCTCCCACTCTCTGCGCAGCAATGCCCACAGCTGCATCCCCTGCCCACCCCGGCCCACTGGCTGGCTGGGTGAGAGCCAGGCAGTCCCAGGCTCCCCACACCTGGCCACATAGACTGGATGTGGTCCTCAGGCCTGTGTTCTGACACCTCTACCCAGTGGTCAGATTGAGCTGACTCAGTCAAAGTGCACAGGAACGACTGGGGGAGAGCTGGGACTGACAGACGTGCTCACCATATACGCTGATTTCCCTTAAAGGATGGTACAAGCATCCCATATAGTGAATAACTGCACAGGACCGCCTCGGGGCGGGGAGCTTTCACCCTGACCCCAGCTGGCAAACTGCGTATTTCACTAGGAAAAAAGACTAAACCACCAGAACCTGACTCTGAAACCACATCTTTTGATGGTACTTAGTGGACCTAAGACGTCAGTGACAAACAGACCACACAGAACGATGAGGTGGAGAACAACAGCCAAAGGCCTTATTCCCATCCTGTGACACTGCACACTAAGGCAGCCCCTGCTTTGCTCCCCTCTAATCTGAGCTCCTCCTTTATGCCCTGGCTCTATCTACTGTGGGGAACAAGGTCCTTGCTCATAGAGGGATGTTGACCAAATCTTACAGCAGACGTAATCACACTGTCTCAGCTGACACTCTGATTGATGCTTTTCATGCAAAATTATGCTTTCTGTGACTAATAAATATTGATCTTGTTCCTCTGTAGCACTGCAATAAAGAGGGACTTAAAGATCTGCCAGCACTGAGCATCCTCCAGCACTTTCCAGCCCCCAGCTTCCCTGCAGCCACCCAGCAGCACCCCTGTGCATTTGCCCTTACGTCTGTCTGAGCCCATTCAACACTGATGCCAGAGCACCAGGCCTGATCACAAGGAGGGCACACCACCCCTGTGAGCATCCACCTCCCTTCATTCTTCTGTCCTTTGAATGGTTACAGTGGTTCCTAGGGAGAAGTGGAAATTAAATGGAATTGGAGTGAGTGCTGGAGGGGGGAGCAGGGTCATGTCCTGTGTGCATTTAGGATAAAAACAGGAGAAGCTGGGCCTAGTGTAGCAGGAATTGAAACATTTACAACTACTTGGCAATGGAACCGTGTAAGTGCTAATGGGCATGGTCAGACTGCTTCAACCTCCTTAAATCAAAGCTATGGAGCTCAATAGCAAATGCCTGGTGACCAGCTTTGCTGGACACAAGGTGTCCATTCAGCCCTGCTGAAAGGCTGAGGGGACAGGCACTGCTCTGCATTTTTCACCTATTTGCCCCCCTCAGCACCACACTTTGCTTTCTGGAGGCTGCTCAGCCAGGCAGGGACCTGCCGTGCCTTTGGTGACCTGTGTCCATGTCTCAGTGGTGTTCAGGGTGGCCCAAACTCGGGCTCATGCACCGCTCCCCATCCTTCAGCACAGACCTTGCTTTCACCAGCAGTCTTCATGTGCCCTTTCGCCACACAGCTGAGTGCTGAGAAGGCATTTAAGGCAAAAAACTGACAAATTAAACACTGCCTCTGGACTGCGGAGCTTAAACCATGCCCACATCTCCCCCAGCCTGTGACTGGGTTCACTGGAGAGCTCCCCCAGGCCACAGACTCTCCCCTTCCCCACACCCCTCCTGGGAAAACTGGAGAGGCAAAGGGCTGCTGCTCCAGCAGATTTGCAGGAGTGGGAGCTGAAGAATCAATGAAGCTCTGAAAGCCAATGGGGAAAGTCATTCTGCACCTTCCTGACACCAGGAACAAATGATTCAGTGGGAAAGGGAAAAAAAAAATACACCCACCCTCAAATGAGGCCGCAATTACCCACTGGAGAGATATTTCATCCTGAGAAATTGTGTTTGCTGCGGCATTCATCTCACTGAGCCACAGCAAGGCTTTAATATTCAGCAAAAGGTCAAACCTAAATGGGAATTGTTCCAGCCTGCACACACACGCACACTGAGCTCCCAGCCCCTCACATGGGGCAGGCTGGGAGTGAGCACCAAACCCAGCCCAGAAACACCCCCAGCACCTCACAGCACCCCAGGTACTCACAGGCCTCTGAGCAGCTCCACATCATCAGCCCTTCCCACCCTGAGGGATCATCCTGCCCAGGTGATTAACAGGCAACCTCCCTGTTAATTAGGCAGCACTTGCCAGCCCGCTCCTAATTCTGCCTTTGGAATCTCTCATCCTGGAGGTGGAACCCGCAGGGCTCAGTGCACAGGAGCTGCTCTGGACACATGCTGCACTCACAGCCCTGCCTTCTGGTGGAAGGTGCCTGGAGCTCCAGAGGCTTTGCCATCCTCCTTCTCCTGCCTCCTCCCTATATCCATGTGGAAAAGAAGGACAATGAACACCAGGAGTGCGGTTGTGCATCCTTCCCCTTCACACCAGTGTGTGCAGGGTGCTGTGGCATGGCCTCCCCCACTAGCACAGCACAGAGAGCAATTGAGTGGGTTTGGGACACAGCCGGCTCAGGCAGAAGTACAGAGCTACCAACTGGCCACAGCCACCTCAGCTGCCCTCCCTTCCAAAGCAAAGATGGCCAAAAGACCTGTGCTCACTCTCTTTGGAAGCAGGATGGGTCCAAAGGAACAGCCCTGCCCACTTGGGTGTCATGAGCAGGGTGAATCTGGAGTGAAGACTGGGACCTTCCAGATGCTTGCACTCCAGGGACCTCACTGAGCAAGGCACAGGTTTATCCTAAGGGAAGGTGGGATTTCAAGGCACTCGCAGGCTGCAGGGGCAGCTCTCCGCTCCTCATTTGGGAATATCAATGCCTGAAATAGCTTTTCTGAGCAGAATCACAGAGTCTCTGTGGCAGTGCCTGGTCCTGCCCTGTCCCCTCCCCTCTCACCTGCCCCGCTAATGCTGCCAGCTCTGAGGAACCCCAGACTGCTCCCATGAGGAAGATGTTTTATAAGGATCACGTTTGGCTCTGCTTGGGGATATCTGAAGCCTGGAGTCCAGGCTGGTCCAGTGGGGCTGTGTGAGCACTCTCCCCATTCCCATCTGTCTCATGGTTCCCATGGCCACACTGTTCTTCCCACCTGTGCTTTGGTATTGCTGCTGTCTCCATCCATCCATCCATCTGCTCAGCCTCTCCTCAGGAATTTGTACTCTTCCTCATTCCCTTGGACACGGCTCTGCTCCCAGGAGTTTGGCACCCCTATGCCAGGCCACAGCGGAGTTCCAGGGAAGAATCAGGCAGGGAGGAGGTGGAGGGAAAGCAGTTTCTCAGAGAGCTTCCTGCCTCCTTTTCACCATGACAAAGGTGAGAGTCCAAGAGAAGAAAGGAGTGAACTGAGGCCTCCCTATAACATCTACTGACCTCCCAAGAGGGAGCAATGCAGGTCAATGAGCTGAGCAGAGGGAGTTTAACCCAAAGCAGAGCTGAAAACCCCTTTGAACTTGGGGTTTATAGCAAACCTGGTCCCAAGCTCCAGACCCAGAAAAGAACAGGCAACTCTCCTGACAGCCTTGTGCCTTCTACCTTCCCTCTCAGTCGTCCATCACAACCTAAAGCTCTCCTGCTTTCCTGTTAAGGATCACATTAAGCTCAGTCAAGGCCCCTCCATCCTGCCCAGCAATTCCAGCTGCCCCTTCAGCCCTTCCTGATGGATGAGCTGCCATCCATGATGGGCAATAAGTTGGTTTCTGTGCTGATGTGGACGAACATCCACTGGGGAATCACCTGAAACTACCACCCTCACTCTCACCTGTGACTTGAGCCAGATTTCACTATGTACAGAGAGATCGGATTCAGCTCAGGTTAACACCAGAGGTTTTTGTTCAAGTATTTACAGTTAAAGCTCACCAGAGAGTCAACAGGATTCTGCTGGACAACACTCAGCTCTCCACATCCCCCAGAGGAAAACAGGGGGTTATGTGGTATTTAAAACACACAGACATCCAAAATCCAGCCTCCTGCCTGTCCCCAGGCCAGCCTGGGTCCGTGCTCTACATCCATGGCTCTGAGGGAAGCAGGAGGAACTTGATGGCTTTTCCTTCCTAATAACGGTGACCATGTGGACATGGCCAGAGCAAGTGGCCAGCCCCTCACCCAGGCACACCAACAGAGGAGGAGGAGACCATCTCTGAACCACAACCAGCAGCCACATACTCGGGAAGCCAACGCTATGGAAAATGGGGTCAGATTGCTTCTCCCCATGTTTGGCTTTGTCTTTGAGCTGTTTGTGTCTCCTGGAAGCAAGTGCTGCCTGGCAACAACCCAAGGTGTCAGTCAGAGGTCTCGTCCTTTCTAGTCAGGATGTTTAAATGCAAGACTCAAACTTGTGGTTGGCAGGGAACGGGGCAAACAAACAGCCAATTGATCTGCTGTGAGTCCCTGACAGCACAGCACAGGGCAGCAGGCAACAGTTACCCCTCCGGGGGGCCTGAGGAACATCTCCCCTCACCCAGCAGCTCCTCACTGCTTCTAAACATTCCTGTTGCTGCTCTCCCCACCCCAGGCCTTCTTTTTGGCACATCAACCTTTATTTCAAACTCCCCTCACCCATACCTAAGACTGTTCATGGCTTCAGAGTGTGCCTCTGTGGTTTAATGGTTATCTGGGAGTTAAGTCCAGCTCAAGTTGGACAAAGCTGCTGTGGCAGATGCAGAAGCTCAGGTAAAAATCACCCTCTCCCTTTGCAAAGGTCAAAGGGTGCTGGAGGGAAGCCAACCTCCTCCTGATGAACAGGCTGAATCCCTGCGTGTGAGCACTGAAGGGAGAGCAGGCATCTGCAGATGTTATTCCCATGGGATGAGGCCAAGTTGATTTAACAGCCTCCTTCCCCTGGCTGGAGATTCAGCTTCCCCAGGGAGCCAGTGACCATGCTCAGAGACCTTCCAACTAGGCAGCACCTCCTGACATGAAGCTCCTGTCTTTGAAGGCTTCTCACGTACCTCCCAGGGCCCTGGGCACTGGCTCAGCAAGCTTTCTGCTCACATGCACATCCTGCAGCTCCATCCCATGCCTTTCCTTGCTGCTGGATGCAACAGCATTGCCACGCAGCCACAGTGCATGTGTGACCTCGGTGTGATCTCCTAAACCCCCATGCTCACAGGGAATGCAGGAATGAGTGTGCACAGCTCCATCCTCCCAGCTGTCACCATCTTCCCCTCTGACAATGCAGCCACAGACCCACAGCTGGCAGGTCAGTGTTCCCCCTGTGCTGCTGGATAAGGGAACACCGGGCCAGGAATGCAGACAATGTCCTAAACAAATCTGCTGTTTACAAAGTCCCTGTAAACAGTTTACATTGCTAGGGAGAAACCATGGAGGAACAGCAGCTGGAGCGTGTTCCCCTCAGTGCTCCTGTGGGAGTGGAGCTGATGCGTGTCTGCACACACAGGAGAGAAAAGGGGAGGCAGCAAAGCGCCAGCACCAGGTGCTGCCGCAGCCTGCCAGGACCTCTGGCCACCTCACACTGCCTCCCTGAGCACACCCCGAGGGAGGTGGCATGTCCCTGGGGGGCACAGCAGTGTAGCAGGGTCAGCGGCACAGGGAGGCCAACCTCAGGCTCCAGGAGGGTGGTGAGGCTGCTGGGTGACCTGGCTCCTGCTACCCAAGGAAGCAGACCTGAAGGAGCCAGCCCTGAATCTCCCCTGGGCTCTTCGACGCATGTGAAGTGTCTTGTGACTCTCAGCCCATGAAGAAGTGCTGTGTGGCCCACAGAGGCCGGCCTCCTGCTTTATTATATACATGTATTTAAGAGTGGTTAAAAACGGGGCCTCAGAAATACCAGCAAGAACATTTTGAAGTCCTGGCACAAAATAAAAGCCTCAGTGTACCTCTAATCTGCCCTGCTTCCTGTCCAAGGAAGCCTCTTTGAAGTGCCTGTGCATACCCAGCGGGTCAGCGCAGCCCACTGAGCTCAGCTGAACCTCCCCTGGCTCCAGCCCTGGGGTGCTGATGCAGTGAGCCAGGCTGGGGGCTGAATGCAGGGCCTGAAAGGCTTGGGTGGAAGAAATGGAAGGGTTAAAAGGAAAGCAGAGCCTTTATCAGCCTCCATCAGCCCTGCTCACAGTAGAAAGGGTTCCTTATGTTACTTGAATGGCTGAGCAGGAGGTGAGAAAATGCAGCCTTTGCTTAAGGAAGGTGATAAGTGCTCTGAGCCCAGAAACAGTGTCAGAGAGGGGCACTGGGGATGGGCAGCCAGCTGGAACAGCAGGAACAGTGAAAACATGCTCTCTACACGAGACAGCAACGCTGACCCAGTAGTTGGAAAGGAATACAGGTACAACGATGAAAACATAGAAAAGCAAGTGGGCAAACTTACCCATTTGGTGTTGAAGGGCAGGCAGAGAGGCAAGGAGACCACATTGCTCCATCTGTAAGTGGTAAGTGATGGTCACCCACATTCACTCTCAATTGCATTACCACAAGTCCTCTCGGAGCCACTCCTGCCTTTGCTCTCCACTCAGTCAGTCTTCCAGGGCCTCCAGTTGTGTCCCTTTCCTGACCAGGAATAGGAGGGAGGGGTGTCCCAGCAGAGCTGCCCATCTCAGCCAGCAGGAATGTCAGAGACATCTGCAGGACCTCTCACAGACTGGACTGAAAGATAAAAATGGGGGGAATAAACCAACCAAGCAACCATTCCCAGCTAACACCGGGTTGTCAGGTACCTTGCTTAAGCAGAAAACCCCAAATCCAAAGATGTTCTTCAGAGCCAACCACGCAGAGCGGCCAACCCCAAAGCAAATGTGCTTGCGTTTGGATTCAGAAGCTTTTGTGCAGTTCAAAGCAGTCATCCAGCTGAACTTCTGAATGAAATGGCTCTCCCAAATGAAAACTTGAGCAATGTCGGATTTAAAGCAGTCAGAAACGACTGAAGCTCTGATCCCACACAAGTTCTGGGTGGTTTGCCCTGCCTGAGACAATTGCTCAATGTGACCAGAAGTTTGCAAATACGTTCGCTTGACCCCATGCAGCTCAGTAACAGTGACAAAGCACCTTCTGATTCAAGTCCTTTCAGAGCCATAGGGATACCCCAGTGATCCCAAAACCTTGAGAATCCCCCTGTGCAGGTGGTGAGGCACAGTTTGAAATAGGTGCCAGCATCCTTCAGCTTCCTTCTGGTGCCCCAGTGGGCAGCAGTGAGCGAGAGGGTGCCTCTCCCAGCAGTGCCATCTCACCTCCACACCCATCATTTCACTGCGAGGTGGGCAGCAAAGCCGCTGGAGCTTCTGCTCGTGACTGTTGAGGCTCTGATTCTATGATAAGCCTGTAAAAATTGGAAAGGAAACAGTTCTCCTTCCCAAAAAGCATTCATGCTTCCCCCTTGTACCCATGTGGGCTTGTTACGTCAAGACTAATTCTAAACCCTGCTTGGAGCAGCCCAACACAACCTTGGTTTCTGCAAGGGTGCTGAACATGGCTTCTCTGTCCATGCTGAGGGTGAGGCTCTGTTAGCACCAGTTCTGCAGCTCTTACTGCTGAAGACCACTGTCCAAAAGGAGTCTTTTCTTCAGTATGCTCTGATGGATGTAAAACAATAGCCCTGACCACTCACATTCATTTGCAAAGGCTTTGGACAAGAACTCCAGTTGCTAGCACAAAAGCCTCATGCATTTTCCACTTGAACTGTAATTGTTGGTACTGTGGATCTCTTCTCTAGAACCAGCTGCCTCCCAGATCACAGGCATATGAAGCACCTCTGGTGGGATCAGCCTGCCCAAAAGATCCCACAGGCAAAGGTGGAGAGACAGTACAGCAAATTCATCTACCACAAACTCTTGTGCCTGATGCAACAAGCTGATCAGAAAGCATGTGTGTCCTGTTAATGCCAAAGGTCTCTCAGGTCTGTTAAGCATCAATTCCCTTCCTGTTCTCAGGGGTTTTATTACGATGAACCAATAAACCACTGCCAAGATGGACATGAATTAAACCACACATTTTCTCAGCATGAAGCTCCAGTCCCATATGTTTGGCAATACACCAAGATCATCCCCTGTATCGCTTTTACAGACATCCACCCAGACCAAGCCCGTACCCACAGCCTCCTCCTGCACCTCTGAGGGGCATCCCCATCCCTCCCTGTTGATCAAGAGAAGGCTGACCCAGAAATGCCCTGCCAAGATGAACAGGAGATTCTGTATTGGGATGGCTGGGATATGGTCTGTTCTGCTCAGAGCTGCTGAGGTGGCAGTGGCATCGATCACTGCCTCTATTTGTCCTTCTACAGTGCCCTCCGTGGCTTGCCTATGGCCATAGAGGAGCAGGAGCCTGTCCTCACCCCAGCACCTCCTAGCCAAGTAGTCTGTCCAGACAATTCTCCCTTACATGCATGGCCATGTTCAGGAATTCCTCTTGCAATTCCTTCCTCGTCATCCCCAAACAGCATTCCTGTGCAGAGGAGCTCAGGAAGCAGAGCACCACAGAGCAGTAATTAAGGGCTAAAGCCAGACTACAAAGGGAGGCATGGCAGGTGACCTGCGCTGCACCAGAGCTGCTCTGGGACACAACCCTCAGCAAGCTCCAGAGGGAACAGCAGCTCCCAGGTAAAACCCAAGTAATAAGGGAATCTTAGGGGGAAAGATTAATCGTTATTGGCAGCAAGATGGTGCAAGTCTAACAAAAGCCGAAGGGGTTTTATTACGCGCCAAGTGCAGCTGGGAAGTGCCCGTTAGCTGGGAATCATTAAACCTATTGCAAGAATAAATTCTCTTTCAACCAAACCATAAAATGGGAGTAAAATCCTCTTAAGCCACTGACAGCTCCTAACGGAAAAGACTTTTTTCTTTTTTTGTTCTCCAAACAATAAAAAAAATACTAAAATTGCTGCAGATTATGAAGTGAATAGATTAGGCTCCAAAACGGGAAATACTTACTCAAGGAAAACCTGCTTCATTTAATACCTGCCTCAATTAATTTGTAAGTTTGGGATTAGAACTGAACAGACTAATGACATTTCTGATTGTGCAAACAGGGATCTGTGAACCCTGTTTGCCCACAGGTCAGGCAGGGGTAGAAGCATGTAGGAAAACTTTCCCTTGCTAACGCCCAGGTAGCACCAGCACTGCTGCACGTGCCAGTAATGCGAGCCTGGAAGGCAGAAGGCGAAGACAAGGTCCCTCATCGCAGCCAGTCATTACATTTCCCGAAGCGGGAGGTCACTACTGACCTTAGGAAATAGGAAACATATTCCAGAAAAATGGAAATTATTTCCATGAAGACAGAACACCCAAGAGAAAAGCGAGGTGAACTCGTGCTTCACTGCTTCAACATGCAGGGGATATCAGGACCACAGACTGGTTTGGGTGGAAGGGACCTTCCAACCCCTGCCACGAGCAGGGACACCTTCCACTGGAGCAGCTTGCTCAAAGCCCCTGTGTCCAACCTGGCCTTGAACACTGCCAGGGATGGGGCAGCCACAGCTTCTCTGGGCACCCTGTGCCAGCGCCTCAGCACCCTCACAGGGAAGAGCTTCTGCCTAAGAGCTCATCTCAGCTGCCCCTCTGGGAGGTTAAGGCCATTCCCCTTGTCCTGTCCCTACAGGCCCTTGTCCAAAGCCCCTCTCCAGGTTTCTTGTAGCTCCTTTAGGCAGTGGAGCTGCTCTAAGGTCTCCCTGAAGACATCTCTTCTCCAGGCTTACCCAGCTTAGCTCTCTTAGCCTGGCTTCAGAGCAGAGCTGCTCCAGTCCCCAGAGCATCTGCTGGTGGAGCAGGCTTTGATCCATCTGTTAGACTTGGGATGGATGAAGAGAGCTCAGGAGCTCCCTGTGAAGGTCTGTGAGTTTGCTCTGAACAAAGACCTCAGCTGGACACTCTGGTTCCAAAGTCGAAACACAGATAACTGCTCCTCTTACACACGAACACAACCGGCTGCGGCTCTCAGTCCAAGAGCTGCTAACGGCAATGTGATTTAGCAACAGCTCTTAGGGCAAGCTTGGTGTACTCCCCCCTCTGCCAGGCAGCAGGAGATGCAGGAGGGCAGCAGAACACCGAGCTCCAACATTCACACTGGTTCTGGATACCCAGGTGGGAAAATAAACCTGAACGATCACTTCTCTGGGGCAGGCAGCGCAAGGACAGAGCTGTGTCCTGTGCTCAGGAAGCTTCTTGAACAGGTAGACACCTTCTCCTCTAAGCCCTCCACTCTTGAGAAGTGCACCATCTTCCCATTTTAATCTACAAGCTGTTACTTCAGTAAGACCCAATTCCCCAGCCCTCATGGGGGTGCTGCCTGCTTGGAACTTCGTAGGGAATGTGGTGGTCACATGGTATCTGTAGAGCAAAACTTGCATGTTCTAGAGAAAGAGCTTCAAAGCTCTTTGTCCATAACACAACTCATCACACTCTGGAGGTCTGGGTACAGCGAACTTCTGTGAACAAGACAATGTGTCCTCCTCAGCCTTCCTCTGCTGCTCTCCCCTCCCTCCCTCCAGAAAGTGACTTTGATGCTCAGAACTTTCAAGCCTCTAAAAAGTTCCCTGATGCAGACTTGGCCTCTGCACAGTGGGTGTGAATCCACTGAAAAACGTCTGTCTCTACAGGAGTCATCCACTGCCCAAAGGCTGGGAATCACTGCCCTTGCACTGCCTTCCTCCTTGTTTATCTGTTTCTGAAAACTGCTCCTCAAGGCTGAACTGAGATATCTACAAACCACACTGAAATGCTCAGCAAGTGCTGTCCACAGCCACTCACTCACCCCATCACTTGCACAACACATGGATGAGGATTCCCAGAGCAGCTCCATGCACCACTGGTGCTGTTTAAGAGCAGGGGGTGTCTCACCCTTAGGGTCTGCCCTGGAAAGAACAACATGGCTGTTGGCTTGTGATATCCTGCTCCTTGTCCCCTGGTATCAGAAGCACACACTGCATAAAAAGCAGGAAGAAATGTTTGATTAAAAAGCTTCCTGCCTGGAAGCAATTCTGATCCTCACTCAAACTCAGCCCCTAGAGTATACACCTCAACATATGTATAAAGTCTTTTGGGGAGGGAGATGAGAATGCATAAGGGGTTTATATTTGATACAGACCTTGCTGGCATGTCAGAGCTCTGTTGCTTGTGTTTTCAAGACAGGAACCTTGTTAACAAGTGCTGGTGAGCGCAGCAGGCTCTCCACCTGAGTTACTGGTGCAGGTCTGGTTGTATGTTGTGCAGAAGGGTCAGAAGGAACAAAGAGAGAGAGAGGTGGATTTAATACTTAAATCTTCCTTAAAGTGAAAATGTGGAAGGTCAGATGACAGCTGTGCCTGGCAAAATCTTGGAGCGGATTCTCCTGGAAGGCATGCTAAGGCACATGAAAACCAACAAGGTGCTTGGGGACAGCCAGCATGGCTTCACTAAGGGGAAATCCTGCCTAACCAATCTGGTGACCCTCTATGAAGGGGCTACGGAACTGATGGACAGGGGCAGAGCAGTTGATGTCATCTACCTGGACTTGTGTAAAGCCTTTGACACTGTCTCACATGACATCCTTCTCTCTAAGTTGGAGAGACATCAATTTGATAGGTGGACCACTCGATGGATAAAGAACTGGCTGGATGGCCGCACGCAAAGAGTAGTGCTCAGTGGCTCAGTGTCCAGCTGGAGACCAGTAACGAGTGGTGTCCCCCAGGGATCGGTGTTGGGACCGGTCTTGTTCAACATCTTTGTGGGTGACATGGACAGTGGGATTGAGTGCGCCCTCAGCAAGTTTGCCGATGACACCAAGCTGTGTGGTTTGGTTGATACATTGGAGGGAAGGAATGCCATCCAGAGGGACCTTGACACGCTTGTGAGGTGGGCTGATGCCAACCTGATGAAGTTCAACCATGCTAAATGCAAAGTCCTCCACCTGGGTCGGAGCAATGCCAGGCACAGCTACAGGTTGGGCGGGGAGGAGATTGAGAGCAGCCCTGCAGAGAAGGACTTGGGGGTGTGGGTTGATGAAAAAATGAACATGAGCCGGCTGCAGTGTGCGCTTGCAGCCCAGAAGGCCAACCGTATCCTGGGCTGCATCAAAAGGAGCGTGACCAGCAGGTCGAGGGAGGTGATCCTGCCCCTCTACTCTGCTCTCGTGAGACCTCACTTGGAGTATTGTGTGCAGTTCTGATGTCCTCAACATAAAAAGGACATGGAACTGTTGGAACAAGTGCAGAGGAGGGCCACGAGAATGATCAGGGGACTGGAGCACCTCCCGTATGAAGATAGGCTGAGAAAGTTGGGGCTGTTCAGCCTGGAGAAGAGAAGGCTGCGTGGAGACCTCATAGCAGCCTTCCAATACCTGAAGGGGTCCTATAGGGATGCTGGGGAGGGACTCTTCATTAGGGACTGTGGTGAGAGGACAAGGGGTAATGGGTTTAAACTTCAACAGGGGAGGTTTAGATTGGATCTGAGGAAGAAATTCTTTACTGTGAGGGTGGTGGGGCCCTGGAATGGGTTGCCCAGGGAAGTTGTGAATGCTTCATCCCTGGCGGCGTTCAAGGTGGGGTTGGACATAGCCTTGGATGGCATGGTTTAGTGGGAGGTGTCCCTGCCCATGGCGGGGGGGTTGGAACTCGATGATCTTGAGGTCCTTTCCAGCCCTTACTATTCTGTGATTCTGTGTGATTCTGTGACAGTGAGGAGTACTGTAGACCCAAACAGCACTTAAATCCAGGTGAGAAAAGGGAAGTCTCCAGCACCAGCAGGATCACAGAGCCCATCAGAAATAGACACTAATCACGAGCCAGCAGCAAGCAAAGTCCGGAGCATGTCAGGAAACAAGAAGTCATCAGGACTATGGACAAACCCTACAAGGGAGCTGTAATTCTGCAGGCCTGAGGAGTCACGTTGTGATCAAAGAGCCACACATGCACAAAAGGGAACAGCATGGAAACCAGAATCCTTCTCCTAACAGCAAACAGAGGTGAATTACAGCACAACAGATCCTTCCCAAATCACCCTCCAGGTCCCCAAAGCAATTGATGAAGGACTGCACACGTGATGCTGACTGACAAGCCTGCAAGATTGTCTGTGGGAAAGGAACAAGAGGGGTAATTTTATTGTCATGTACCACAGGGGGGTGTAAGTAAAATCACAGCATGAGAAAATGACAGTGTATCTGTCTTAGGTCATTTACATGCCTGGATAATCTGTGGGAGGAGAGCCAAAGCTGCTACATTTGACAGAAGCAACACAACAGTGATGTGCCTGGGAAACAGAAGCTTACACAGAAGATTTGCAAGCCCTAAAATACAATCTTGTGTTCACTGCTCCCAGGAACCAAAATGACCAGACTTAATAATGGAGGCTTCCAAATGATTACGCTCTCCTCCCTCATTATGGGCTGTGTAATGGTCTCATCTTGCTGAGCACACTGCAGGAATACTGCAGAGGGACAGCTGCACGCTCAGAAGTGAATGTACACCCCAAGGACACGCTTAGAGGACACAAAGACAACGCAGGCAGGAGAAGGAGCACTAAGGCATGAGGGCAGATGCTGGGAAGCAGTTGCTGTCATAGGCTCTGTGACACAGTAGTTTTTAGAGGTGGTCTGGATGAAGGAGAAGATGCTTTGTTAGTATTTACAGGTTGCTTCTCTGCTGCAGAGGGAGGAATAACCTGGGAGAAATAAGCAGGAACTGGCATGGCAGGCACACAGGCATGACTTAGCATCTCTGCAGTAGAAAAACTTCCTGAGATAGATGGAGCAGGGCAGAACAGGCTGTCTGCAGAAGAAGTGTACACACACTGCACAGCTCATGTGAGGGAAAGGAGTGCAGGATCAGTGAGATACACTCCGCAGGGCTCCGACACTGCACTGTCAGAGCCTCCCAGGGAAAATCCTCGTGATAAGGATGTGTGCAACTCTGCACAGAACTGATAAGTGTGGTGGAAATCTGACTGCACAGGGAAAACTGGGCACTCCAAAGGGATTTCAGCTGGGTAGACAGGGAGGAGGAGGTGGATCTTAGAGATACACTTTGGGAAGAACTGGCTAGTTTACAGCAGAGCCCAGATACGGGTGTTAAGAGAGAAGTCAAGTTGAAGAGGACCAAGGGGTTGAGCAGATGGTAAGAAAGAGACATCAAAAAAAGAAGCAGGGAAGAGCAAGCAGAAGAAGATTTAACATTCACTTTGTGTTGAGCTGAGGCTGGGAGGTGGGTGTCCACGAAGTGCTGTCAGAAAGACAGACTGCAAATTAATCTGGGCAGTGCAGGCCAGGCCAGGAGGAAAGTGATTACTGTGAGGCAGCAGGGAGGGACTATAGGTGCAACACTGGTAAATCAGGTCACTCAGACAGGGAGTGTGGAGAAGGCAAAGAGGAGGCCAAGGATGGAGCAGGTGAAGTAGCCAGCAGGCACTACTTGAGGACTGTCAGGCAGGACAGGCACAGCCTTACATTACATCAACCCTGTTCTATTCTGTGTGCAGAGGGGAAGAAACATCCCTCCACCAGCTGATCTGCTCCCTGGGGACAAGTGTGTCATACCAGCTGCTGATAAGAAACCTGGAAAGAGCTTGGGAAGCTTCTGGGTCCCGGTTCTCCGAAGGTGAATTTCTGCCTCAGTTTCCCTGGAGGCACCTGGCTCATGCAGCTGCAGAAACTTCGTCTGGATGGTAGAGAAGGAGAGAAACCTTCCAGTGCTTAGGGGCTGCATTACGTTTGAGCTTTTGGCAGCTCTACTGAAAGAAGGGCAGTGAAGCACCCACCCTCCGAGACAGCTACAAGCTCACCACAAACCCAAAAGAGGGTAAAGCACCTTATTGGCAGCCTTGGATTGGAAAAACCAACCCCACAGCTGAGGCTGGCAGTGAGTTATGCCAGGAAACAGAGTGTACCCAATGTAACTGCTGCTACCCAGGCACCGAAGAGGCAAAGCTCCGGTCTGTTATGTTCAGGGGCAGGAGCAGTGGGGTCCTGAAAGTCACAACTGACCCTGGATTACCCAGGCAGCTACCTTTTGAGATCACCCCTTTACCTGCGGGCGCTGCTGGAAAGCAGAAGGCAGCACACAGAGAACCTCCAGCTTAACTTGGCACTGGCAATGGCCTCTCATCTGTCAGGAAGGGACTCGTGCTATCTACAGAGGGATGGGGAGAGGCGTTTTGCAGCACTGGGCACTCACCCCAAGAGCTCAAAACAATAAAGAGATTTTGGGAAGAAAAGAACCCATTTCTAGTGGCAGAGAGGCTCTTCCCCTGCCCAGCAACCCTGGGCAGAGAGAGGGGAAAAGAGGGCTGGGACAGACAGTGGGAACTCAGCTACAAGAACAATAGGGCTGTATTAAGAGGGCCTATTCTCACACTTAAACCAGGTTTAAGCAAATTTGTTGCTGCCTAATCTGGGGCTGATGATGAGTCAGTGTCTTGAAAATCTGGAAATGCCTGCCAAGCCAATGGAGAAGAGCAGGAGAGACACTTAACCCTTAAGCAGAGGTTATTCTGTCTGCATGTGCACAGCAAAGGCAAACAGCTTTTAGGTTTAAAGTGCACAAACCCCGATGGAAGCAAGATATGAAGAGTTACAGCCAGAACGTGGCAGCCTGGTCTCTCACACTGCCTGCTCACCTGCCCCAGCAATTTGGACGCTGTTTTACACAACTTCATTTCCAAAGAGAACTGAGTCTGCAATGCACAGCTTTGTCCCAAATTCCACTACAGGACTTCATCAGATGACTCCAGACTCTGAGACTACTTTCTCTGCACAGTAATAGCCATTATCCCAGACTCTGTGAACATTTACCTTACCCTCCCATTTTCCCTTCGGATATGACAAGCAATTCTCAGAAAATAGGTTATAAACTCTTTTGCTCTGGAGTTCTGCCACCTTCGATTGCACTCTGCTTTGCTTCTCCAGCCCGGATCACTGTTTTAGATGGGATACGTGCAACCCAACCAAGTAAATGTGTGAAATCCAAACAGTAAAACACTCCCTGAAGCCCCCTGTGCTGCTTTACAGCTGGGAGTACAGGCTAGGGCCTGCCTTGCAGTTGGAAGAGCATCTCCAGTGTTCAGAAGTCCTTGTAGACACAGATCAGTGTGACCACTTGCTGTAGTGCAGATGTGGGCTGGTGTGAGGTTCTCTCACAGCCCATTGACAGGGCCCATCGACCTCTGCCAGCCTGCTGTACCCATGGGTGGGCTGCAGGCAGCGTCTCCTGGATGCTACAGATGGTCCTGGAAACACCTGACCAGTGAGGGGCTGGAATGGCAAATCTGGATTCAGAAAGGGGCCATACGCCTCCCACTCTCACGGAAGACATTTAGGGTGCCGCAGGCTTGTTGTCCACAGAGGGCAATAGATCCAAGAAGAGCATATAGAGAGCAGATTCACTTGGGAACCCCAGAGGAGCACATATTCCCCCCAACCTCATTTATACTTCTTGTGGCTCCTCATGCTCCCCACGACTTCAACAGCCCGCAGGCACAGGCTCTGGTCCACTGTAGCCTTCCAAGAAGCTAACAAGGTTACGCTCCTCAAGCAGCTCCTCCAAGCTGAACCCCATGGGTGCAGTCAGTATGGACTGCTGGTGAAAGGCTTCACTAAGGACCAGCAACGAGGCAGGTGATTCATCATGTGGAGCTGTGCTGCTCTCCAGGATCAATGCAGCACACAGGGTGAGGGCTAACTACTGGAGAAAGCCCTGATAGAAAGCCTGCTTGAATGCACTTGCAGAAGGATTTACACAGCAAATTAACTCCACTGGTTGAGTTACCTGGATAAAACTTGTTTTTTTTCATTTCAAAACTTCCAAAGGCTGCGCAGACCCTCAGGTGCCAGAGAGGAGGGCTGCTGCCTGCACACTGTGAGAACACCCCCTTCACCCTGCCACCTAAGAACTAGCTGCATTTTCAGCGGAGATCTCCACTACCTGTGTCACTGTGCTGATGGTTGTATTGCTGTGTCTGTCTGGAGCTCCTTGGGTTGACTCAGGACATCCATGTGCTGTTCCCAGCTCTGCTGCTTTCTCTCCCTGTAAAATAAAACACATTGCTCAGGGTGGAAGTGTTCTCTGATTCCGGTTGCCTTCATGGTTTGGTCTGTCCAGAGCCTCTGTGCTCTGCTTCCAAATCCAGAACTGTCTGTGCACAGCCTGAGGAGGGGAATTTACACCTCCAAAGCATACATCCTAGATGCTCTCCCCAGACAGTTACACAGCACAGCTCTGACTAAGGCTCTGGAAGAGCCTCCTGCACAACATACTGGCATGGTGAAGGCCCTCCTATGTGCTATGTGGGACAAGCAGCCCTCACCTCTCCTGTGCAAAGGCCTTCTCAGCCCCACAGCACTGTGGGACCTTGCTCTAAGCAACACTTTCTCGTGATCCAGGGAGAGATCCTACAGACTCTGTTTCTCTTTCTAGCATGGTCTGTCCTCACTCATCAGCATCTGAGGGCCACCGAACCTTGCACGTGTTCACTGAGCTCATTTTGGGCAAGACTGGATGCCATGTTTGGTATCACAGTAGAGCCTGGAGATGTCCCAGCCTGGAAAGAAGGATTCTCTGAGCTGACCTGAGTGACAACTGCCAGAGGCCATATCCACCACATACCTCTGTGTGTGTTCAGACCTTTGGGACCACACCACTGCAGTGCCTCTGTGCCCTCAGTGCTGGGTAATTTTAAAAGGCCCAATTCTTACCAGTTCCCATGTCCCTGTACACCCCTGCAGAGCACGCGGAACCCGTCACCCCCTGCCCATGTTTGTTGAGCCCACACTCGCCAGCAGAGCCCGTTCTCTGCTCTGGATGCCTGCTGCACTGAGCACCTTTAGGGGTGCTCAACTATAGGGTAATTAATTAACTCCAGCCATCACCTGCATTATCTGCAATTGAAGACAACTCTTACAAAGCCAGTGCTGGAGGTGTACTCGCCCAGGGCTCAGCTCCAGTGTGTGGGGCTGCAGCTCCGGTCGGCTGGGCGCTCTCAGGTGCTGGCATTCCTAGAAGGTGAGTACATTCTTATTGCAAATGACTCTGATGAAGTGCTGTTATTAGAAAGGCAGACACAAAGGGAGCCCGCTGACTGGCTGGCAGTGATGTCACCAGCACTCAGTGCACACATCCCCATTTGCTCAGCTACATTGTGTGTAGAATTTTCCTTTTCTACAGGCAATAAGGACTCACAGCAGAGCCCTTCACCCCATGAGTGCGTGGGGGGGGGTTGTACTTCTCAAGTGGCTGCTGAAAGCAGAGCAGCCTTTGTTCCTCTCTTGCAATGAGCCTAAGGCTAACAGTTTTCACCCACAAAGGCACTGTATTATTGCTCTATTACAAACCCACCACTCCATTTTCTAGGGTGGGTAGCAGAGAAATTGGCATTTTTTGGCTTGCCTGTAATTAAAAATCATTCTGATCACAGAGATTTTGCTATTTACAAGCCAAAACTTAAAGGGCAGAAAAAGTAACAGGCTGGGTATCACTCTGAAAGACAACAGTGGGGTTTTGCAAACAGCCAGGAAGCAAAGCCCCAAGCAGTTCTTTATTTTGTAAGTAAGTTCCACATGCTGGTTTTTGCTCCCTGCACAGGCACTGTGGCTCTCTCAGGGAGCTCTGACAGTGAGGCAGGCTCATTTCTCTCCCCTAACCGAATGTCCTATCAAATGTACAGAATTCGCCTAGCCAGTGCTGCAGCTTCCATCATTTCTGGATGCAAACAGGCATGCTGGTACAGCTCGAATGGCAGAACCCCGTGCAGACAGCAGGCATGAAGCACCACTTGCCTCACTGAACTGGAATGAACTTTCAAACCCAAGCCCGCCCTGCTGGGCTGTGGGCAGCTCTGCAGCTCCCTGGGGCAGCACTCCTGCAGCTCTGGGCTCCAGCTGCCACCACACAGGGACAGGGGCAGAGCAGATTTCACATGCCTGCTGCTTCCTCCCTCTATCACGTACAGCTGAGGTGTAAGTTTTGCTGGGAAGGCCAAGTGTAACATCTCCAGCTCCTGCTTGGGCTGTACAAACACTGCTCTCCTCTAACGCATGCAGCACAAGCCCTGAGCTGACCTACACAACTTGCCTATTCCCCTTGGATTATGGCTCTGAAGTCATTTGTCCTACAAGGGCAGAACACAAACCACATCTGTCACTTGGAAGATGTCCTGGAAACCCCCAGATAGTTGCACTGATGAAACTGGACACTGAGGATGGCTGGAGAGCTCAAGCAGAGTTAGATTTGCTGTTCCCAGTCCAGGGGTCATGACTCTCTGCAACATCATCAGCTTCACTCTATTCCAGGTGGCTTGAAGTTGGAAATCATTGTCTCTTATTGCCTGAAGATTTGCTGAGCTGCCTGCCCTTTGCAGATAACAGCAGCTGCCCTCAGACTCCCAGATGCCGGATCTGAGGCTTTTGAAGTCCTGAGGGTGAAGGTGCAAGAACAGGCACCAGGGAAAGAGAGAGCCTGACTGTGAATCAGCGTTTAAAAAGAATGCGAAGGCAGAAGAGCTAGGAGAGGGAGCTGGCTGGCTGGGACACATGGTCAGCATCAGCACAAAGGGTCCAGGTTTAAAGACCTGGAACAGATTCAGATCACCCCTTTCAGACGTGACCTCCTTTCCTGTTTGAGGAAGACAGCAAAGGGCAGGATCCAGTCCAGACTGAACCCTAGATCCTTTCTTTGCCAATGCACAGCTTGGCCTGACTTCCCTCTATGCTTTTACCACTCCATGTGTAGCATACAGGGTTAGCAAAAGCATCAGAAGAATCTCAAGTAAAACAACTTCATTGGTTTTAAGAGCTTTCTTACAGCATCTCTGGAGTTCTGGCATGCTCCACCACAGACCAGGGCCAGAATAGTCTGTGGATACTGCACTACTGTTCAGAACTGTATCGAGTTCCCAAATTGCAACCACTGTCCAAAAAAAGAACAGAACACCCCCCCACATACAGCACAGACAACCAAATGAGCATGCTGAGCCTAACACTGCTTCCCTTCCTCACACAGAGTAAACCCCTTGCTCCAATCTTGGATTTCAGCAGTGTTCTTTCCCCACGTGAAGCAGCCAGGCCTTAGTGGAGAACTTGGTCCCACCTACTTATCACTTACAGCAGGAATTCCTTCATCACTTGGCTTTTTAATAAAGCTGGGGTTTGATGTACCAGTCAGCCCCCCCTCTTTCGCTTGAGGACAGCATCAGAACCATGTCTGGATTGTAACACCCAAGGAAGCTGTTCTGGGGTGATAGCAATCAAAGCCCTGAAAGTGGGATTGGGTTTAATTCATCGTGGCTGATAGATGAAGGTATTGATGGTGGATTGAGAGGTACAGGATTGGCCTGGGGGATAGTTATCACAGGGCACATTGCATTAGGGTGATAGCTTTTCATTTCTAGCAATGTGGGAGGGAAGCAGGGAGGAAATAAGTGAATAATTGTGGCTAATTAGAATTTGTGTGTGCATCCCAAATTAATCTATTGAATAATCAACCACCACCAACAGAGTGATTCAAAAGGAAAAGGAAACGACAGCCCAGAAACATCTAGATGGCTCCCATAAATTCCTCAGGATGGGACAAATGTTTTATGGAGCTGCGGCCCTAACTACAGAGGGGAAAGGGACAAGATGACTGAATGGAAACACTTGTTTTGCCTAAGATGCATGATAAAGAAAAGGGATGAGGACAGCGAGGGATAGCGGGTGGTGCTCCTGCCTGACCCTCCTTCCTATCCACTCACAACACACGGCTGGGACATCAAATCCAGTCCCGGGGAGATGCGGGGTAGCTGCAGGGGGACCAGACACGCCACTGCTGTCACTGCAGGGATAATGAAAGGTATCCAGGCTAGCAGAGAGGGCAGATGGAGGCAAAGGTGCAGCTAGCAATCTGTGTGCAAGCACCAACCAACCCACGGCTCCCTGTCCACAGGATCCCCCTAATCTCCCAAGGCAGACCTGCTGTTACAAACACTCTCATCACTAACGCAGCAGGGGCAGCTAAGCAGAGAGAGGGAACGATCTAGCAGGGGGTTAATAAAAGGACTGACGCAGAACAAAAAAGCCTGTCACTCGCCCTAAGATGTGCTCTCCATCCCTTCCACCCCCCAGGAAATTAAAAATCCCAGCCTGGGGTGTACACTGTGTTCTCAGCAGGACTGGATGGGGAATGGGATGCGGAAGGGTAGAATGGGAAGGGGAAAGTTGGGAGTCAAATGTTTGTGCTAGCTGTTGTTTCTGGTGTGATAGATCAGTGGCGTTATTCTGAAGGACCAGGTTACCTGGTCTTTAAAAGCCTGACAAGACCAAGGCATGTTTCTGAGTGCTGTTGCCAGCAGCTCCTCCTGGAGAGAGTCCTGCCAGGCAGGAGGGCCAAGCTGCTCTGCCTGACACCAAAGTCCATGCTAGCATGTTTCCATGGAAATAGGAACAGAACAACTGCCTGTGGCATGATACACCTTTTCTGATGTAGATTTCATCGTTTCTGACATCCCTTCTTACTGACAACCCCAGGACTGGAGATTTTATGAGCACAATCAAAACAGAACAAGAAGGAAAAAATATGTGATTGTATGGAACAAAACCCCTCACCCTCTGGTGAGCAGCAGCTGAACCAAAACCACCCCAAGGCAAGGAGACTTCCCCACTAAATATAGTCTGGTAATCACAGGGTCCTTGTTTCTCACAAACAGGTAGTGATGATCTGCTCCTTCCCCTCTTCAGGCTGTTTTGGGTAAAGCTTCCAGCATCTTTCCCCCCTCCAAAGCAATGAAATGTCTCTGCTTGGGAGTGGATCCCCCATTGCCCATTTCCTGCCTGTATTGTCTTCTCTGCAGTGCATTGTCCGCAGCCTGGCAGGCAGGCGAAGGGCAGGTACAGGCAGGAGCAGGCAGAGAGTAGGCAGGGAGCAGAGAGGAGAAGGGCAGGAGCATGCAGGGAGCAGACAGGAGAAGGGCAGGTGCAAGTAGGCGTCAGACAGAAGGGCAGGAGCAGGCAGACAGTAGGCAGTGAGCAGACAGGAGACGGGCAGGAGCAGGCAGGGAGCAGACAGGAGAAGGGCAGGTGCAAGTAAGGAGCAGGGCAGTAGCAGGCGGGAGCAGGCAGGGACTGGCAGGGAGCAGGCAGGAGCCGCCGCGCAGCAGCGCAGCCCCGCAGCGCCCTCTCCCGCGGGCAGCCGCATTCCGACAGCCCGGAGAATCGCGCGGTGCTGCTGCCGGCGGCGGGGACGTGCGGCCCCAGCACCCCGCGGCTTTCCGGGTGTTTCGGGTGCCGCCAGCCCCAGCCTCCCGCCGGGCACACGGGCAGCCGGGCATCGCCCAGTGCACCGAGATGGCATTTCGCAAGGTATATCCCGGCAGCACCCAAGCAGCAGTAATCTCTGCACGGCTTGAGCCAAGGCCAGGGGCTTTTTGGCAAGAAGACATCTTTGCCTACCTACTGCCCTCTATCAGCCCCCGGGCATGTCACATAAAGGTGAGCTCTGTTCACAGAGGCTTTGCTGGAGACTGAGTCTGGCACAGAATCACAGCCTGGTTTGGGCTGAAGGGACCTTAAAGCTCATCCAGTTCCAACCCCTGCCATGGGCAGGGACGCCTTCTACTAGAGCAGGTTGCTCCAAGCCCCTGTGTCCGACCTGGCCTTGAACACTGCCAGGGATGGGGCAGCCACAGCTTCTCTGGGCACCCTGTGCCAGCACCTTCACCCCCTTGGCGCAGGAGCCAACACACTTCAGGAGAAGGAACGTGAGAGATCTGCGAAGCCACCGGCAAAGCGATGACAAGTTTTGTCTCTGTAGGGAGTCTGGTTGGTTGGCTTGGGATTGGTACCATTTTAAAGGGCAAGTTAGTGCTCCTAGTGCTGGAAGCCAAGGATATGAACAAAGGAGCTTCATGAATACCAATGTGTGCATAGATGGAATAAACAAAACTCATCTACAGTTGATATTTTACTTTCCAAGTGGGTGAAAACAAGGTGTCCCCTTGATTCAGACCCCAAGAGATCCAGAAAGAGCTCTGGCCCCTTCATTAGACACGAGACTGGATATCAAACACTGCCTGAGGCGTCAGGCCTGGCTGAGTGCTTCCATGCCATCAGGAGGACAATGTGTGGGAGCAGTTAACCTTCCTCCATGGGGAATAGCATTCGCAAGACGAAAAGGTCTCCTGACTGCCATCAAAACACTGGAAAACTAGAAACATTTCTGCCCTTCCTCAGTGCAAGGGACTGCAGAAGGCACCAGCATCAGAGCCAGACCCAGCTACACCCACAGGATATGGCTATGTCCACACTATGGCTGCAGCAATAAAGTTCACAAAAGAAATCATTAGGTAAGTAAAAGGCATTTTGTTTGAATGGAATATTTAATTTGGCACAGAAGGAAATGAGAAGCCCAGAGCTCCCTATGAGCACAAAGCAGCAGCAATATCCCAGCCCTGCTGTCCCCAGATTGGGCACCCTCAACATCTGGCCAGTTGTGCCTTGCCCTGGTGCATACACCAGCTCACATCTCTCAAACCACGTTGTGTGTTCTTCCAGATGTGCCCTGTTACACTCCCAGCACAGCCAAGCCATCCCGTTTTGCAACATCAGCAACACCATCCTGTTTTGCACATCACCTGGACTCAACTGTTTGGCTCAGAAGGGATTTTCTCCAGGCTTGGGAAGATCCCTTCCTTCCCTGCCATGGTGAAAACCCTCATGTGGGAGGCTGGGTGTGGGTGAGCAAGAGCACTGTGGTGACAGGCAGTTGGCTTACATGGGGTTGTAATGGGGCTGGGAGTGTGTTCCACGCTCTACAGCTGGCTGATAGGCCGAGGTTCCTCCTGTGTGCTGCTGAGCAAGCACCAGGAGACTGGGAATGTCACTGTGAGCATCAGCTTTGGGTCACGCAGATACCAAAAAGTGAGTAAATTCCCCTTTTGGTGCTTGAGGCTGAGGAACAGGACAAGTCCATATAGCCCAAAGGAAACATGGGCAAGGTCCACATGCCCTGACTTTATGACTGAATGCATACATGTACCCTGACATCAAACACTGTGCCATGCCTACCTATGACAGTCACAAGCACTCCCTGGTATTCACTTTGTCTCTTGCATGGTGTTTAAGAGAGCAGTGGTCACCCCAACTGCTGGACTGGCACTACCATGGCATGAACTTCAGGCAGGTGATGGTGACACTGTTCTCACAGAGCTCTCCCAGCAGGACCATCACCTGTGTACCCACCTCCTGAATCACTCTGATCCAGAGAGGCTCCAAAACTGTCTTTTCAAGAGCTGCCCACAGCTCCCCTCCCAAGCACAGACCAGCTGTTATCCATGGAGTCACAGACTGGTTTGGGTTGGAAAGGATCTTCAAAGCTCATCTAGCCCAATCCCTCTGCAATGAGCAAGGACATCTTAAACTAGATCAGGCTGCCTAGAACCACATCTAGCCTGGCCTTGAATGTCTCCAGGGATGGGCATCCACTGCTTCTCTGGGCAACTTGTGCCAGGATTTTACCACCCTCACTGTAAAGAATTTCTTCCTCAAATCCAGCCTGAATCTCCCTGGTTTAGTTTAAAACCATCACCCCTCATCCTGTCACATGAGATCCTGCTGAAAAGTCTCTCTCCATCTTTCTTATAGGCCCCTTTCAAGTACTGAAAGGCCACAATAAGGTCTTCCTGGAGCCTTCTCTTCTCCAGGCTGAACAAGCCCAAACTCTCTCAGCCTTTAATCATAGGAGATGTGCTTCATTCCTCTGATCATTTTTGTGGTCCTCCTCTGGACCCTCTCCATCAAAGCAGCCAATCCAGTACCACAAGGACACTTGCAGAGCCCCAGCTTTCCAGGTACTCAAGTTTAGAGTTTATGCCTCCCGGGTGACATTGCAGCTGAAATCAAAAGGCACAGAACTGACAAAAGGAATCTTAAAAATGTATTTTCTGCTTTCGGCAGCTGAAGAGATGAACAGATTCACTGGGCTGAGGTCAGTCGTGCCTGAGATACACAGCAACTTTTCCTTGCTTTGCCCTTCCAACTCTTCCCCCTTCTCAGAGACACAGAGTCTTCTGCCACCCAACTCCCAGGTCAGCCTTTCAGGGGGCTGTGCTATCTTATTTACCTGCAGGCAGCAAGTGGGACTTCTTTGGTGCCCCTCAATCTCGACAGAGCAGCAAATACTCACAACTGTGACTCTGTTTTGCACAGTTTGGTCTCAGATTCCTCCTGACTGCACCCAGAGTGGTCACACAGTTTGGCTGATGCTCTCTTTTTCTGTTACTCAAGATAAAGATCTCCTTTTCCTGTTACCTTGCCGTATTTATGACCTGCAAGGCTGCTCAGGGTCCCCAATGTGCCCACTTGTGTCCTGCTCCTGCCATGCAGATACAAGCTGCAGCACAGCATTTCAGGAAAATAAGCCAAAGGCATTTGGGGGGCACTAACAGCGGCATTTGACAACTGCTCCTTGGGGATTTATCTCCTTCTTAGGCGACCTCCTGTTCCTGAAATACAGCCTGAACTTTTCACACGAGATCACAATTGCTAAAGAGCCCTGTGCTATTTAGAGTTATCTTTGCTTTGTTGATAGCAGTGGCATGAACAGGAAAGCCACTGCTCTCCTGCCACTCCGTTTACTGTCACCTCTCAGTTCCTATCACCGCACTGTGCTCTGGGCCAGGTGCATCATGTGGATGTAAATGTCTCTGAACAGTTGCGTCTCTGGTAAGGCTAACTAAAGGTTTGTAAATATCTGGAAGGAATCTGGAGTTTACACATCCCAACAGTCTCTGAACTGCTCCCTATCAGTGGGTAGACAGCACACACCTTTACAGGGTCACGTTCCAACCTCTGGAAGCCAGCAGGCATTTGCCACACACTCTTATAGCAAACTGGGATTTCATTTTAGCTTTATTCCCCCAGCTCTTGCTAGCAGACTAATGACTTTGTGATTATGATTTGCCACAGCTTCTGTCTTGAAGACGTCTGGGCACGTGTGTGCAGAACCTTGGGTACTACACCAAGTCCTATGGATCCAGTAACGTGGGTGCTGATGTACTGAGTAACCTGAACAGGAAATCCTTCCCTCAGGGTGAAGGCCAGCACCACTCCCCTCCTCTTACAAAAGGAGCCTAGTCCTACCTCTCCCTGCTACTCTCTTATCTGTTACCCACGAGCAGCACAGGGCTCACAACTGTCACCCACTGCCCTGCCAGGCACAGGCTGCTATTTCAGTAGGAATGCTGAAGGCTGATGGGGATCTGACAGTTAAGCTGCACCAGAGCACCAGCTGGGAAGTGGGTGGCAATGAATCTTTTGACAAACAGTTAAACTTCATTTTCTCCAAATTAATTAATTCATACAGAATATATCTCTTCATGGGTTTCACACTTAGAACAAGGCCAGTCTCGCCTCCCCCTCCATTATCTGTCAGTCGTACCACAAAGAAGAGCTCACTCAGTTGTGACTCGTGATCAAATCAGGATGGAAAAAAGAAAAGCCTCTGCCTCAGCTTTCAATCTACGTGAGTAGTTGCCCCATATCTTTTGCTGCTCTTACACCCAAACATCTGCTTCTGCCTTCTGGTTGGAGCTGACCTACAGGGCCATGACCCCACCCCTTGGGGAGCAGGCAGAAGCCCCACCACGGGCTCCCTCGCCCAGCAGACAAGGCACAAGCCAGATCTGTTTTCAAGCTGAATTCCACTCCATTTGTGTTGCATGCCAGGTGTCTGCTTGATATCTCCGCTGCGGTGAAAACTCTCAGATCACATTTGATTTCCCATGGCCAAGATCCAAGGAGTAACGGATGCTGGATAGGTGCTCGGCAGAAAAGCTCCAGAGCCACACAGCGAGAGGCACCTCAGCACACGTGCCTCCAGCTGAATGCAACAAGACAGCAACATGCACCAGCACTGAAAGCCCAGCATTGCTGGGACTGCTGCTCCTCACCTGGCAGCAAGACCTCAGCCAGGCTCTTCTGCTTTGATAATCTCAGTGTAGTCAGGAGGTGCCCAGTGCACAGCTGTGCCCTTTCCAGCAGCTGCCCAGATCTGTCCTTCTCACCCTCAGCTGCCAGCTAAGTGCTAAATCTGTAGCAGTCTCCAAAGAGTTACCAGCACCTTTCTTGTAAGGGAGCTTTCTTTGGGAAGGTTTTCCTCACACACCTCCCTGTTTGGCATCTTAGGACTTCACTTGAAGTAAACACCATGCAACACAACCCTAATGATTCTGTGTGACACCTCTCATCTCCAGAGCAGAACATAAGACAGTCATGGCATGTCAGACCCCCACAGCCCATTTCTCACCTCTAACAGCAGTGAACAGTGTGATGCCTGGGAAAAGGAGAGCCATCATTCACCAGTCACACCCTGGACACAGAGGACTTCACAGCCCTCTCCAGCATCATTCTTGATCATCTCTGCTCAAGGATGAAGGGTTCCTGTCTGCTCGATTCCTTGTACAGCAGCTGGTCCTGATCGACAGTTATTTGTTGCTCTTTCCTGGACAGTTTTTATACTACAAAGCTTTTGAGGTTGAAGGGGAGCCAAATCTGTGTCCTTGTAAGCCTGTGCCTGGCTAAAGTGTGTGTTCTGTCAAAGAGGGTTTAGCAGCTGACTTCCTCAGGAGCAAGTCACTGAGAAGTCTACTGCTGCCTTCAGAAATGGATGACCTCATCTAGACAGTAGAAGGAGTAGTCACTCGCTGTTGAGGTCTGCGTGCATGAAGTCTCAGCTAGAGGAAGAATGGCAAAGAGAAAAGCAACATATGATAACCTGCCTTGGCCGCCAGGGAGGAGGGAAATGTCACTGCAGTCATTTCTGAAATCCAGAAAGCAACAGAGGTAGAAAAGGATCAGCTGCTTTCCTCTATGCTCCTCTAAAGGTGAAGGAGAAAGTCTTTCTCAGTATATACATCATGAAGAAGCTTTTCGGGCCTCTCTCTTCTCTTTAGCCCATTTGCCTACTGGACCTTATCTTCCAGAGCACTACTTGTGGGCCATCAGTGCTGAGAGGAACGGCCATTTCTAGGAGTGAGTTTGTGCAGTGAGACCAAACATCCAATCACCCAAAACTAGCCCAAACAGATTGCAGGGAAGCATTCAATCCTGCAGCCTTAACGAAGCACCATCTCTGAGCTCATAGATGGCATAAATCAGATGCAAACTTTCAAAAGGAAGCCTCTGGAGCCTGACGTGGTACATCACTGATACAACCACAAAGCAATTTCCCTGGGAACCTACCTGTTTTCAGTTCAATCTCTTTTGGTTAGCTACCTCTCCTTGTCATACACATTGCCTAGCCTGGAGGCAATACATCCTCACAAGACTTACAGGTGCCACAAAACTACAAAGGAAAAAGGCATTTCATGCTCACAGAGCCTCAGCAATATCTATACACTCAAAAAAGTAAAACCAGACCTCAAATAAGATTTATAACAGGACAGATAATGTTCTGGATTTCTGTGATTTCCAGTGGTTCACAGTTTTGTTTGTAGAGCATAAAATATTTCCTTTGAAATCCTGCTCAAGCCCTTCCCCATACACCCAGTTTCACTGCCCCCTTGCATCCCCACCTTCTCTTCATTTTATAAAACATTTTACAGAACCCTTGCAGAGTATTCTGGCTGTACATCACTCTTCTCAGCCATGCTTCTGCTAAAGAAGTTTCTAGTTCTCTGCTCATTGCCCCTTTGGGGAAGAGGTTGGACACCTCTTCTGCCAATGAAGACAAATCTGGTCCCATGTGCAGCCACAATTACTACCACTGGCTTCATTTTATACCAAACACTCCATGGTTTATGCCTTCTGCCATTTGCACAGGAGGAAAACACCTGGGACAACTCTGACCAAGTAAGTTGTGCAATTAAAACCTCTGCAGGCAGATCCAAAGAAGACATCTTTGCTAGGTACCACTACGTATGAGTCACGTTGGTTAATATATGACCTGAGAACGTATGTGAGTAGTTTACAACACGAACTATGAAATACACAAACAGCTTTGGCAGTCTCACCGGAGAGATTTCAAAACAACCCCCTCTCCTGTCTACGAGAGCAAACCAATACACAAATGTATTGCAAAGTCTGACTCACGGCTTCAGTTAGCACCTTAAAATCTGCCCAGCTTATGGGATTGTGTAAGGCATACCATATCACTCAGCAGAACAGCCACCCAGGAGAAAGCAGAACTCTACACCTGTCTGCTACAGCCTTGAGCTCCTGGTTTTGAAGCTGCAGCATAGTCTGTGCTCACCTTACCAGAGGGTGCTAAGGAAGACAAGAGATGGAGTTGAGGTGGGTGAAGCAAAGGTGGCCCCAGAGCTGCTCTGATTAAGCACACTCTGTGGTAAGTGCCCACCCAGAGACAAGCTGCAAAGCAGGATCTACAGGGATGAGCAGCTGATGTAACCATCACCTTACATTGTCCCCACTCAACACAATTCTTCCGCAATTGTGTGTGTGACTGAAATGGCAAAATGCAGCTGAGCCAGCAGGAGAGAACCACCCCCCATAAAGACACCTCCTGCGCCCAAGATCCAGGCTGCGGCTATTCCAGACGTGGATGCAATACACACTGACAGAAACAGGAAAAGACAAAGACAGGAAAAAGCCATTTTATATGTATTTTTCCTGGGAAAGCTGTACTGCTCTCAGCCAGAGATTATGCCTTTTCCCTCCGTCGTGCTCACAGAAATCCAACTTAAGGTTATCCTGACCATTGGCAAAGTACGCTTGACAGGCCCCCATGCCCAGCACTGCACAGGGACAGGCCTAAAGGTCAGCAAATACTTTGGCTTCTCTATTCTAGTCTCTCCAGGCCTGCTTAAATCTTTCTTCCATAGTCTTCTGCCACAGCAAGGGCTTCAATTACCTAAAGAGCTGCAGATCAAGGGCTGCTCAGAGATTCAGCTTTTAGGGGTGCTCTTGCACAAGTGAAAAAAATAAGTGTTGCAATTCTGACATGTAATTTTGCTGAGGGGGTTGTACTACACCAGTTCGTCAGTTTGAGGCACATGATGAAGTTTTATCCACCCTCTTTGTATGACAATAGTGAGGTCGCATTCAATAGACACCAATACCAATGACACTAGCACTGCTGTTAATGCTGAAATGATGTGAATGGAAATGAGAGCCTCTATAATAAAGAATCCAAAGTATGTATGAGGAGATACAATCCATGTAACACCAAGGAGTATGTAGACTGGATAGATTTAGGGGACTAGAGAATATTTTTGAGAGTTTTGTTTCAGAGTCCCTTTCCAAAGATCAGACTGGGCATTTGTCATTCATCTTCTAGCCTGCCAAAGTTGAGAATATGGAAAGCACCTAAAGCACTGCTCTATCCATCACATTAAGACAGATACCCACCCTTTCCTCCAGACAGACACACCACCACCTGTAACACATGTGGTAACTCTCATGTGAGGGTTTTCAGGGCCAAACCTAACAACTAAACAGGGGGTTAGCCTGCCTGTTGTGCAGCTCTCAGCACTTGACAGCTTTGCTGTTGGTACAGCTGGACTTGAAGTCTCACAAGGGCAAGAATGGAAATGCAGTCAAGCCATCTTCATACCAAAGTTGTCCACTCCCCTACCTCTCTTCTTCCCACCAAGCTTCCAGTTTCATCCATCTCTGTTGACCTGAACTGTTTGCTCCAGAAACTAGCTCCCGAGCTAAAGCAGTCCCTGTCATGAACTCAGATTCACCGGCACATGTGGTGGTTCCCACTTGCCCCAGTTCTGTGTATTCTGCTAGAAGCCAGGCTGACCACCACAGGCTCTGAGCCACCAGCACTACCAAATCCAGCAACCTGGCTCAACTTGAAAAAAACCATCATTTGGGGTGTGGATGTTCCCAGCTCCGGCTGTGGTGTCTCAGCCAAGATGGAAGCTGTGCCACCCCCCACTGCTGAGTTCTCAGAACAAATGAAGATGGCAAGGCCTCCAAGAAAGGCAGAGTTATAATCGCAAGGCAGGGTGGGAGGGAGAAGAGATTCTCTGTGCAGAAATGCTTCTCTCCAATGTGGTGGTTCAGATTCCACAGAACATCCAAACAACCGGCATGTGACAGCTTCATACCAGGCACTTCTTCCAGACTCCAGTTCTGGGCATAGGCTCTGGTGATCCTAATTAAGGAATTTAAACCAGGACTTGCATTTCTCCTGTGCGATTCTGCTTTTGAAGCACTGCACTACTGAGGAGTTTTGCAACTGACAAGACATGAAAGTGTGTTTGTTATTAACACATCACTACATAATTAGGGGACTTAGCAGGGGGGCTGCACATTGCCATGTTCTTTTTCCTCTGTTGCTGACAGTGTTAGATGAAAGTCTCTAGGTATCCCATTAGGTGACAAGTGAATATGAGTTCCGTGGCCAAAACTAAGCAATTTGGCACAATTTAGTAGAGAGATGGCATTTTCTGCTCAAAAAGGGCCCAGAATTGGAACAGCATGAGGTGTTACAGCCCAAGATTGAGGTGCGCTGGCCATGCTGAATGGGTGTCTTACAGAGCAGAGCAGCAATGGGTGTTGCAATCCAGGACTGAGATATATTGGCAGAGTGCAGATGGGGAATGTTGCCCAGTTTCTGAGAACACAGTTTGTATTTTAATTAGAGCTCCTCTGCTCATCTGCATGGCTCAGCACAAACTTCCATCTTCTGAATTTTCCAGGCCTTTATTACGATCCATCCAAAAAGCCTGTGTTTCACTCTTCCCCACTCCTCCCCCAGTGAAGACATGCTGGTAGCGACCACTCTCACCCCCGTATCCTGCTGCTGGCTCCCAACAAACGTCACGGGTGAAGCAGCAGACATGTACACACTAATTTCATGTACATGGACTGATACATGGTTCCCACTTCCAGTTTCCTATTCAGGTCAAATGAGGCCTGTGATCAAAGACAGGAGGCTGTGAGATTTCAGCATGACAAATGGGTGAGTGAGCTGGGCACACAAAACCAGAATAACTGACTTCATGAAGTCTGGGGAACACAGAGAGAAGCAGCAACATGATGGGACTGTTGGAGGGGGACAAGAGGTAACAGGACTGTGAAGCATCTGTAATGCAGATCCTGCCCCAAGTACTGCCTAATGCTTATTAGCTACAGCTAAAGATTCCATCCCAGCATTGCAGACATGCATGGCCAACCCCAGAAACAATAAAGGAATTCATAGCTGGAGAAAACCCCTCCCCTTCCCACCCTGGGCACAGGCCTCTACCCTTTAAGCTGGACAAAGTAGGGTGAAGGGAATTAGCTCATTTGCATATGTAAATTCAACTTACCAAGGAGTAAAGACAATTGCTTCAAGCTTAGAAGTTCCAACTAAGAAAAAAAAAAATCTTCATAGCTCCTTTGGGAACTGGAAGCTTTGGCTTCCATCCCTCACCTTGCCCATATATTCATCCCCTTTCCTATTGATTCCTGCCTAACCAGCTCCTGGCGAACCGCAGTTCCTCAATCCAGAGCCTGTGGTCAGAAAAGCAAGCTCAGGGAGGTCATTAAAAAGCTCCCACACAAACGTGTGTTAGCTCCATGTGGCTGCTGAGAGCATGTGCCATGTGAGCAACCCTCCATAGCTGATTTTCAAACAAGCTGGAAACATCTCTCGTCTGCCTCCTGCAGACAAAGTCTTTTTTTCCCCCTTTTTACTTTTTTGCTGAAGGGAACAAGTTCCATTTCCAATAACTGAAGACTGATTAAACCCACTGTTACCCCCCCAGTCACAAGCAGCTCATACCATGAAACAGTGTCAAGAAAAGGATTTCTTATACAAAAGGCTTCCTATAACCAGGGAGAAGAAGCAAAGGAAAATTGTTGACACTAAGTTTGGATTTAACTCATTGCATTCTAAACCCCATTAACTCTTAGTTTTCTCTTGCTATGCTTTTAAGAAAAATATTCCAGCAAAACCTCTTGACACCAGCGTGTTGTACCTTTGAAATGACACAGCACTGACCCGGAAGTAAGCAGCTTGCTACTTCCATAATTAAACAGGTATTTAATTAATACCTTTTACTCAGCCCGAGTGAACTCCTGTGAATCCAAGAGCCCAGCATCCATTTCTGTTACCTCTAAGGAAAATTTGTGAGGCCCTGGGAGGCTCATATGAAGGAAATAAGGAGCTCAATTCCAGTTCTCAGCTGACACTTTTACATCTAATTCAGCTGTTTGAGGCAAATCTAGATCTACATCGACTTAAAACAAATGTCAACTGAGAAACTGCTGTTTAGCTCCTTAACCAAACATGTTTTCTGAGGGAACCTCTTTTCTTTTTTTAAACCTTTTATTTCTGTTGGCAGGAACACGGATCATAAATCTTTCAATTACCCTTGCAGTCCCATTCAAGTCCTCTGACAGAACTGCGCATGCAGATTGAACACCAGCAGTTTATGGAGAACAAACAGCAGTTGTTCTTCCTGAGCAGCTTCGATTTTGTTGATGTGGAAACTCTACCTGTCCTGGTAAGAATAAGGACAACATCAGTCTTCAGCGCAACAATGCAGAACACTGAATTAGCATCAGCTGAAAAACTAATCACCCCAAAATGGAATCATGGCTTAATTCCCCAAAGCACTGCTGTATTAGCTGGGTTATCTGCTTGCAGCCTAACCTTCTGATGACATGGTACTAATAATGGGGTCCCCGAGCTGCAACGGCGCTATGTGTCGTGGCTGCCTTGTGGGCATGTCTGATTATGATGTTCTGTGACAAGGCTATAAATACACCCATTCCCACAGGTGCAGACCTGATTGCAGTGAGCAGCGAGGGGCTCTGGCAGGTATTTGCTCTGTTCTCACCCAGCACAGCATTGCCTGCTTGAACGGTAAGGCTGTTTATAACTGCACGAGCCTCACAGGCCTATCCCCTGAGGAGCCTGAGTACAGAAGCAAGCGAGGTTTCATAATCACAGACACATGAAATGTTAGCAGGAAAAGTGCCAAAGGGAAAGAAAGAGTAAATTTGTTCAAATGAAAAAGCCTACTGACAAAACTCAAAGACCACCTGAGCAAAGGAAAAAGGGGATTACATCTTAACAGACCAACTCTGGTGGGCTGAATGTAGGTCTGAAAGGAGATGAAGATAATTGCTCCTTTACAGGGCACTTTGGCACAGAGTTATTTGAGAACGGAGTGTTTGAGGATTTCCTGAAGAACAGGGAAGGTGGCTAGGCCTCCACTCGGTTTTAAAGGATTCCCTTCTTAAAGATCATTATATTATCATAATGCTTTAGGCTCATAAAACCAGCCAGTGCACCTATAAAAACTATCCACTGCCAGCAAGGAGGGTTTTTCTCCCTCTCTCCTTCCCCAGCAATTCCAGCACCCATCGCCCTCCTGTCCTCCTCACTCTGCACCCTCAGTCCTCACTTGCCCTCAGGAGCAACTTTACACAACAGAAAACTCATAACCAAATGAGGAAGTCCTCTTTGGTAAGGACCAGCAAGCGTAAGACCTGATGGGCAGCCAAACAACCCCCGAGGGCCAAACGTGAATCCGTAAGGGCTGCAGTACATCAGCTGTTGACTGAATACCAATCCCTGCATCCCAGAAAGAAAAACATCCACAAAAAGCCTTCTGCCAACCCATCTCCTTTAGTGTTTGTTTTGTGAGAGTCAAAGGAGATGACAATCACTCACAACACAGCACTGCAGAAGGAAATTATCAGCTGCCTCAGCCAACGCACTGTGGTGCGCAGTTGTCAAACTCTTGCAGATCCTGTCAGAAGTCTTGAGCTAATGTTTCTATAATTTCTAAAGAAGCCCAGAAAACCTCCTTTTGATTAAAAAGGGAAACCTCCCTTTCGACTTGCTACACCTCTGCAATGGGATGAAAAGGCAGCAAAGGGTGCACCCTCCTGCTGCCCCCTGCACAGCTTGCCTCAGGAGCAGCATAGGTAGAGAGTCTGTGAAGTTAAGTTAACCTGGAAAAAGTATAAGAGAGGCCAAGAAACTACACTATAAAGGAAGAATATATACTATGGCCAGTGATTAGCTTCAGGCCCACGTCTAGTTTGCTGGACACCAGCTGGTCAGAGAGAGGCACTTGTGTGAGACAGGGCAGCGGACAGTCACTGGTCTGCTTGGGGCAGGATAGAAATACAATACACAGACTCACAGAGATGCTGGGCGACAACGGACAGAGGAAAAGGGGCACCACCGGGAAGAAGCCAAAAGACGGGGGGGTGTTGGTACCAGTACAGCGGAGGCCACAGGCACGATGCCCTAACAGGCTCCCCATCCACGCTGCTGCCCCAATCTGAAAGGCTCTCGGCCCAGCACCGGCTGTCTGCTGCCAGGGGCCCGGTGCCGGGTCCGCCGGGGCAGGTCCGTCCCCAGCAGACCCCAAGGCACAGCGGTGGCCGCGCCCCCGCCATTTCCCCTCACGAGGCGCTGGAGCAGCCTCCGCCCCCCGCCCGATTCCCGTACGCCGCTGCGCAGGCGGCGCCGCCGTTACCTCCGCAAGGTACGCTGGTTGCGCAAGGCCCGCCTCCATTCCCGAAGCGGCTTTACCGCAACCGGCGGCCGGCGGGGGCGGGGCCGGGGCGCTACGGAGGCGGCGTAAGGAGGCCCCGGCAGGTCCCATCCCTCCGCAGGCGTGGCGCGGCGGAGCGGGTAGGCCGCGATGTGGCAGCGGTCGGTGTGCGTGGGCCTGCTGGCCCTGGCCCTGGGCTATCTCTGCCTGCTGAGCCCCGAGCTGTCCCCGCCGGTTCTGCGGCACCTCTCCGCCTCGCTGCTGGGCACGCTGCGCCGCGCCGGCTCGCTCGAGGGCCGCATGGTGTCGGCATGGCAGGCGGCCATCGTCCGCCCGGCCCGCGGGTGGGCGCGCGTCGCCGTCGGGTAGGTGCGGGCAGTGGCGGGGCGGGGGGCGGAGAGCGGGGAGGGCGCCTCTGGCGGCGGGGCGGGCTGTGGTTCCATACATCGCCCTGTGTGTGTGTGTGTATACAGGTCTGAGGGAGCGCAGTCCGGCGGTAAAGAGGTGTGAGAGACAGGTTTATAATGGCTGTGCAATAGGGGAGAGCTCGTGGAGCCAGGGCACAGAGGAGGGAAGGCAGAGGAGAAGGTGGCCGATGCCCCTTCCTCTTCTTAAGCTGGGAAGAGGACCAGGGGGAAGTTACGGAATATCACGTTGACCTTAAATGCTTGCTGTCAGTCCAACCCTTACATACAGCGCTTGACTCACTGTCAAACACAAGGCTGTGACAGGGTACCTTGGCTTTGACCAGAAGGTTGGGCCTTCAGGTGTTGGAAGAAGTGGCTGCGCCTCGATGGCTGTGTGGATGTAGAGCTTTAGTTGGCGTCTGCCCTGTGTCATGGTCAATGCAGGACAAAACAGGTCTTGCAGTGCTCCGTGTAGTCGTGTTTGCTACGGCTTTGCTGGAACAGACCCAAGTGTCTTCGTGTTAACCCTTGTTTTCTTCGTTGGTTTGAAGTGGTTGAACACGCGTATGATTTGTATGCACAGCCCAAACGCTTGGGGCCTCGAGGTTCAACAGCAAACATGGGTCCTTAGTGGCGTATCTCTGCTGTTAAGGGAGATAAGTCAAGCATGAAGGGTGTTAGCGGAGCAATAGCAGGGAGAGAGAAGACAGTTGGAAGAGGATTAGAGGTCTACTCACTTGAAGGAAGTGTGAGTTGGGTGATGCCCTCTTAATGATTCATTAAAATATCAAATCGCTGACCTTTTCTTACAGTGACTTTGGGGGTAAAGCGCTGCTGGAGCTCATTCTCTCTTTGGTTTTCTTTGCTGGGAGAGGAGATTTTCTTTTCCTTAGCATATGAGATAATGCACAGTACAGAGGGCTTCCGAGCTGTCACCCGATGTACACAAAGCTTTGGGGGTTTTAATGTCCTTCATTTTGTGTATTGTGGCCTTCAAGTTGTGGCCCAGATCACACATGGAAGGTCACTGACAAGGAGGAATCAGAAATGGCAGCGTGTTTCACACCAACATGTCAGCAGGCGCTGGCATTGGGGGTGTCAGGGGGTATCGGTGCAGTCGGAGATCCTGTGAAACTTCTATAGACCATCTGGATCCCTGTCCGGGAAGCACAGGGCAGCAGTTCCAGAAGATGCTTTGGTAATTGCTGGTATTGTCTCAGGCAATCCCCAGCACAAACCCAGGCCTGGGGAGACTGGATGGAGCAGCCCTGAGGAGAGGACTTGGGGGCGTTGATCAGTGAGAAGCAGCTCCCCGTGACCTGGCTTCAGTGTGCGCTTGAGCCCAGAGCCCCCCCATGTGCTGGGCTGCACCCTCAGAGCGTGAGCAGCAGCTCAGGGAGGGGATCCTGCCCCTCCTCTGTGCTCTGGGGAGACCCCCCCTGCAGTCCTGATCCAGCTCTGGGGCAGCAGCACAAGAGGGACGTGGAGCTGCTGGAGCGAGGCCAGAGGAGGCCATGGAGATGCTGCGAGGGCTGGAGCAGCTCTGCTCTGGAGCCAGGCTGAGAGAGCTGGGCTGGGGCAGCCTGGAGAAGAGAAGGCTCCTGAAGGGGAGACCTCAGAGCAGCTCCGGTGCCTAAAGGGGCTGCAGGAAACCTGGAGAGGGGCTTTGGACAAGGGATGTAGGGACAGGCCAAGGGGAATGGCTTTAACCTGCCAGAGGGGAGACTGAGATGAGCTCTTAGGCAGAAGCTCCTCCCTGTGAGGGTGCTGAGGCGCTGGCACAGGGTGCCCAGAGAAGCTGTGGCTGCCCCATCCCTGGCAGTGTTCAAGGCCAGGTTGGACACAGGGGCTTGGAGCAAGCTGCTCCAGTGGAAGGTGTCCCTGCCCGTGGCAGGGGTTGGAACTGGAGGAGCTTTGAGGTCCCTTCAACCCAAACCACTCTGTGATTCTGTAATACTGGTATCTCTGAAACCAAGGAGTAGAAACAAGGGCAAGTGTTCATGAACTTTTTTCTGAGGAGCCTGGTTCCAGCCCAGAAACTTCCTGCTTCTCTGGTCCAAACCAGACTGTGTTTAAACTGATGTAATTGATAAGAACTGGGGACTGGAAGAATGGAGCCACAGGTTAGACTTTAGGTAAAGCTCAGATCTGCTGTAGTAGTTCTTCTTGCCCCCCAAGTGCTGCAGGACTGGTTTCCTGCCTGCACGGTTTGAAGGAAGGTGCCATGCTGTTTATGGAAATTCAGGATGTCCCTTTGGAAATGGCACTTTCCAAATGTTTAACTGGCACACAGCTCTTATAACATGTTATAAACAGAACCAGCCTATGTGAGGGGGGGCTTTGCTTATTGTCCAGAGCAGTTGAAACCCAAGAGGCTGATGTAGTAGACTTAAGTACTTTCAGTTTTGTTTCGAACAGTTTTGAATTGCATGTACATTTTAAACCCCAAATCTGTGAAATTTTAAAAGCTTCTTTATTTTCAGAATTAAACCCACTATTCTTGTGCCTGTTCTTGTTTTGGGCGAGCCTGAGGCAGCAAATGAAGAACAACCCATACTGTCACATACGCACCCACCTTTGGACCACACGGCTTGTTTGAATTCAGCAGGGTGTTACGAGACCCTTCTCTCCTCCGTCGTGCTGCTGGGGAGCACTCTCCTTGTATCCCCTCACACGTGCCCAGGGGTGGCTGCCGTTTGCCCAGGCTGCATTGTCCTTTCTTGCAGTGTCAATGCCTGCGTGGACGTGGTCCTGTCCGGTGTGAAGCTGTTGGAGGCGCTCGGTGTGGAGCCCGGCGATGGGAAGAATCACGCGGTGCTGAGCTCCCGGCAGGACCTGGGAGAGGCGTTCGCTCACTTCATGGGCAAGGGGGCGGCTGCTGAGCGCTTCTTCAGCGACGCTGAGGCCTTCCAGCACATCGCCCGCACAGCCTCCGAGCACCCCGGGGCTCAGGTGCGTCTCACCTGAGGATAAGCCCTGAGAAGCACCTTTGTTCTGTGCATCGGTGGTGACGTCTGAGCTCTGTCTGGCGAGGGTGCCAGCCCTTTAGGAAAGAAGCTGATGGTACAGCTTGAGTGCGTTCCTGGCTTCCTGCAGACCTCTGCACCTGCTGCAATAGAGGGGGGTTCAATGGTCTGTCCCCTGCTTGCTTTCCCCAAACTGAAATGTCAGTCTAAGGTCCTTCTGTGAGAAAGTGATGCGGGAGCCAGTGATGCTGTACAAGAGGCTCTAACATCTTGTCATGATGTGACAGGAAATAGATCCAAGCATTAGGAGCTGTAAATGCTCCGATCAGCTTCAGCTGTGTAACCCAGGATTTCAGTTCTCTCTAGGACTGATGAAAACCACTAAATATATTCTTTCTGAAGTCTCCCTTCTAAAAGCAAAGCTTTGGTGCTCTAATTTATACTGGGTCTACTGAACCCAGCCAGATCCCTCGCTTGGTGTTAGCTACTTTCCACAGACTGCCTAAATGCCACTTCCTGTGCAGTTCACCATCTGGAAAGTTCACATTCTGGAAACGAGGAAGAGCTCTAAATGCCTTTTAATGGTCGAGACTCTCGTTTCTCACCACATTTGCTACACTGGCTTTCTGGAATCGCCTGATTATTAGCTGTAGGCTTCTGCAGCCTGTTTCCTGTCACCTCTGAGTGCCTGTGATCCCTATGACAATCTGTATTCCTTGCTTTCAAAGCTCACATTGGAGTTTTCTCACTCGGAAGTTTGACCTTTCCTGCCTGAAGCAACTCCATGTGGGCCCAGGCACCTCGATCTCAAACTGCTGCAGTGTTTAAATGCTCGCTCAAGTCCCACCAGTTGCCAGTTGAGAACCTGCGCAGCAATAGGGGCTGTGTGTGCTATGAATCAATGGATTTTTACAGGTGACAGCCACCTGAAGGCGAGTATTTAAACAGAAAAGAAGTCAGAGAACACTCAGCTTGCTGAGCTGTCACAGAGGGCTGCCTGGCCTTCAGCCCCAGTAAGCGTTATTAACTTGTGTAATGCCAAAATCTCTAGACCAAGAACTAAGCATGTCCAAAGCCATCAAAGCGAGGGAGTGCCCATACTGCCCCTCTTTGTTTTACAGCTGTACGTAGGAGGAAACGCTGCTCTCATTGGTCAGAAGCTTGCAACAAATCCAGACCTGAAGGTACCCAAAACTGTCTTGCTGTTTGCTTGTCTGTAATGAGGCTCCCATTGCTTCCCTGTAGACTTGGGGGGTGCAGTGACAGGCCAAGGGGAATGGCTTTAACCTGCCAGAAGGGAGATTGAGATGAGCTCTTGGGCAGAAGCTCTTCCCTGTGAGGGTGCTGAGGCGCTGGCACAGGGTGCCCAGAGAAGCTGTGGCTGCCCCATCCCTGGCAGTGTTCAAGGCCAGGCTGGACACAGGGGCTTGGAGCAAGCTGCTCTAGTGGAAGGTGTCCCTGCCTATGGCAGGGGTTGGGACTGGGTGAGCTTTTAAGGTCCCTTCAACCCAAGCCAGGTCTCTCTGATTCCATGTTGGTGTTATTTCTTAGGTTGGTCTTCCAAGCTGAAAAGCATAGCTAATTTTTTTTAAATGAAAGTATTATTATTTTAAACCACTTGTCCAGGTGATGCTTAAATGCACTGCAGTGGTGGCAGGGGACATGGCAGGGAAACCTGCATTGAGTGTTCTTGTTTTCTAGATCCTGCTTTGTGGCCCAGTTGGTCCTAAACTCCATGAACTACTTGATGACAACGTGGTTGTGCCGCCTGAATCCATGCAGGAAAGAGATGAATTCCATCTTATCTTGGAATATCAAGCAGGTACTTTGCCAAAGGCTGAATGTTTGTTTTGATGGGAACCCCAAACATCACTGAGATATTCCTGGCCGTAAAGCTGTTGGAGTTTGAATCACTTAATTCCAGGACCATGTAGACATCTAAAAGTCCTTTGAAACCTTCTGCCTTTGCATTATGGTGACTGCAGGGACAGATTCACACTGCTGCCTTGACATCTGTTTGGTTCTGTACACTATAACCTAAAGAAACCAAGTGGATTTTGGTCTTGTTGCAAGCCATAGCGTACACAGACCTGATGGGTGTTATTCTAAAGCTGTATGAACGCTAGAACAGTCCAGTATTGTTCTCTGAAAACAGAAAGGTACCATTTAACCACATGCAGGTGAAATTCAGGGTAGCCCTAATGTAACGGCTAAACCAAATCTGAGTGTGTTTTCTTGCTGTTCTGAATGGTTTCACTGGTTCTGTCTCAAAATACAGCTTGAGGAAGACTTCTGTTGGTGTGACAGAAGAGGGAGTATTTGGCAAGGAGGGAAAGCAAAAGAACCATCTTAATTAAACTCGTTTAGCTGCAAAACTAAGCTGGAGCAGCACCCAGAGCATCCACTCTGGCTGAAACAGGGTTCCTATAACTGACAAGTACTGTAGCTCAGTAGCCAATGGATACACTGATCTTTAGGCAAACCTTAGTGGCCTTGCTCCCGGTTAGAGGATACATTAGTACATGATGTCTCCTTTTCTCAGCATCTTTATTCTCATGGGAGAACTGCTCTCCTGAGACTCTGTGGATCTGTGTCCCTGAGAAAACTGTCACAAGACTTTAAGAGGAAACAGCACAGATGGCTGTTGATGCTGGGCTAGTGGCTTTTCCACAAATGCTGGTCATGTTCTCCATAGCATAACCTGTACACAGCCTGGGAGAGTGAGTGAAGAACGTAGGCTGGATCTGAGGTAGAGATTCTACCTACAAGAGCCTCAAAAATGCTTGTGCCTCAGGAGCTTTCTGTTCCAGCTGCATTTATTTATTCCCTTACATTTCTTTCTGACCAGTTATCGTAACTGGCACAAGGAACTGCCTGAACAGACACATGAACAGATGGGGAGAGCTGGCAAGGGGCTGCCCAGTTGGACCACGGCTTGTGTAATTTGTATCCTCTGGAGGCTTGCTGTCGGTACCCTGATTCTCATGGTTCAGTGTCCCAGAGATGGAGCCCATTCAATCTATGATCTTACCCATGAATAAAACGGCTCACACACACAGCACTGATGCAGCTTTCTTCTGCAGATCATTTCCGGGAGTTGTGCAGTTGGGTACGGTGAGAGCCAAGAGAGTTTCCAAGGTGTATCTTCATAAGACAGCTTGAGTCGAGCCAGCGCGGGGTGGTTGCCAGAGGGGGAAGGCCTCCCCTTTCTCTGCACATCCCTCACACTCTGAATGTTTGGCTTGAGCTGGCTGTGACACTCGCCTAATCTTATGCTAAACTGATTAAAACATCACAAAGCTTGCAAAACCAACCAAGTACTGAACTTTCCTTCTGATCCAAAAAGCATCTAAATGAGGCAGAGGGAGGGAGTGAAGAGAATGAATGAAGACAAGAGGAAGATTTCTCCTATGGCCGGCCATATGGGCGCAGTCATGTTGTGTCATCATGCCTTTGGGTTCCAGCAGGATACCCCAGAACTATCTCCAGACCCATGGTTTGATTTGCTTCTCTTCTGAGTTAACCTGCTCCTGTTTGTTTCACGCCAGGTGAAGAGTGGGGACGAGTGAGAGCACCCAATGCCAACCGCTTCATCTTCTCCCACGACCTATCAAATGGCGCCTTAAACATGCTGGAAGTGTTTGTGTCCAGCCTGGATGAATTTCAGCCAGATCTGGTGGTGCTCTCCGGACTTCACATGATGGAAGGCCAGAGCAAGGAGATGCGGCAGAGACGGCTTATGGAGGTGAGATGCTCCGATACCAGTGTCTCCTTAACTTCCAGGCCAGGAAGCGCTCCATGGCAAAGTCTTGCTTTCCCAGGTTGGAGCTTGCAAGCAGGCTGTGTCTGCAGATCTCCCGCAAACCTTTTCAGTGTTGCATGCTAAAAGAAGGATGTGAACTATCAGAATGGCAAAAGGCTAATCCTGTAACACTGATGGTTCCTAGATTCAGCAGGCTCTCTAGGGGATAAAAGGTGTGGTCTGATTCTCTGGCTGGAGTATGTTGATGTACGCACTGGTGGCTAAATTACATTGTGTTTCCTGTCCCTGATTCTAAGATGATCAAGGTTCTAATCAAGAGTTGCATTCTTTAAGCTGTATCTGTGTTAGGTAATCCAAGAGGCAGCTTTCTCACCTGAGCCCAAAGGAGCTACACAAGCTTGCTTCTGCCTTACAGCTTGTTGCCTCTCTTACAGCCCAGTGCCCTTGATGCCATGCACCAGCATTATTCTTTTTCTCTGTTCTAGGATCAGCTGCTCCAGATTTGTGAGGTTTCTGAATTAGTCCATTAGGAGCTGAGCTGGGTGCAGATCAGGGTTACACACAGTCTTCCTGCTCTGGGATTCTGAAAATTAGAAGTTGTTTTTGCTTCTTCCCCTTAGTACACTCTTGTCAGACGCGGCATTTGGAATTGTGTTGAAATCCACACACAAGAGGATTAAAGGAGGTGTATTTCTGAGTCAAAGCCCCTTTGTTCCGTTTATTCATGAATTTGTACTTTAGGGTCGTTGGTTTTATTTCCCTGTCTGCTGTAGGCTGTGGCCTCCATCTCTGACATCCCCACTGACATCCCCATACACCTGGAGCTGGCCAGTATGACCGACCAAGATTTTATGAGCAACATAATGCATCAGGTAAGGAAAATGAAAGGACATGCTCTTTTCATCAGTTCCCTTTTCTTCAGTGTCAAAATGCACAAACTGGTACAGAAATATAGAAATTAAAACTTAGAATTGGGGCTGTTTATCTAAGGTAAGTGCAGAACATGGGTTTAACGTCTGCTGTGGCATTCTGAATGCTTCTGTTTTCTCTATTGAGCTTACCAGAGTTTGCCCAAAGAAGCTGTGGCTGCCTCATCCCTGGCAGTGTTCAAGGCAGGTTGGACACAGTGCTTGGAGCATTCTGCTCCAGTGGAAGGTGTCCGTGCCCGTGGCAGGGGTTGGAACTGGATCAGCTTTAAGGTCTCTTTGATGCAAACTAGTCTGTGGTTCTATGATTCAGCAACAGTATTGAGTAAAACCAGGCACAACACACCTGGGCTCTGCTCTCTGATCTTTCTCAGGCTATTCTGCAGTCACAGTGGGAAGGTGACCCAGGAGCAATACTGGCAACTCCACAGATACAGTTAGCTTTGGCTGGTTTAGATCCAGCAGGCTTGCAACCGTCTAGAAGTAACCAGGATCTGAATTGGAGCTGACGTGATAATACTTAAACCCCCCCCAGTTTCCCTGCAGGATTTCTTTCCTGCAGGTCCTGCTGGTTCCTTGTTTAGTTTGACACACTCTAATCTCAGTGTTCTGAGTGTTCCCTGTGCATTTGATGGTTTGTTACTGTTTGCTGTCAAAGGGCACAAAAGGAGCATGCCCCCTTGCTATGAAAGGTTTCCTTGGCTAAGTCATTCTTGCCAACTGCAGCCTAGGGCAGCTTGTGCAGTGGTTGTGGCCTGCAGCAGGACACAGGGTGCTCCTTTCTGCTGGGCACACTGGTGACAGAGCCAGTGATGGGGTACTGTTAAAAACAACACCCTGAAAGAAGAGGGCCAGAGTCTGATTGTCCCTCTGGAGGAAGAACTGTTGTTTCTGTATTTCTGTTAGCAGGTCTTTCCCCTGGTGAACTCCATTGGGCTGAATGAGCAGGAGCTGCTGTTCCTCACGCAGGCTGCCTCTGGTCCTCACGCCTCCCTCACTTCCTGGAGCGGCATTCCCGATGTGGGTATTGTCAGCGACATCCTCTTCTGGGTCCTGAAGGAGCACGGGAAGACCACGGAGCGGGCCTCTGATCTCACACGGATCCACTTCCACACACTGGCCTACCACATCCTTGTCACTGTGGATGGGTACTGGGGCAACCAGGCTGCTGCTGTGGCTGCTGGAGCTCGAGCAGCAGGGACTCAGGCCTGTGCCACTGAAACCATCGACACCACCAAAGTCTTTCTTAAAGCTCCTTTGGAGTTTGTGACCTCCCAGATAGAAGCACCTTCCAAAATCTCTATAAATCCAGATGAGCCAGTGGTGCATTGGCACCGAGAAGGCATCTCCTTCCATTTCACTCCTGTTTTGGTGTGTAAAGATCCTGTCCGGACCGTGGGACTTGGGGATGCTATTTCAGCTGAAGGACTGCTGTATTCGGAAGCATATCCTCAATAGAAAACTAAGACCCTCCTTTTTCTCCAGTACTGTACTGTGTCTGAGGAACCGTGGATTAGAATTTCAGGCAGTGGTGGTATAGGAACAGAATCAGGTTGTGGTGGATTTTCTGGCTATAACTGAAAAAAGAGCCAAAGAATAATTCCAGGTATAAACTGTCCAGCACATTCCAGTCACTGACAGTGACTTGAACGCTTCATGTTTAGGTGCAGGTGTTCTGGTATTTAATGTGAAAATGGGCTTTGCTTTGTCTTAAGCACGCGGGGAGGGAAATGAGTACTGAAATCCCTGTTTGGAACTCCAGCTGGCTCTCTCTGTTGGTGCTGGAAAGCAGAGCAGCCAGGGGGAGCTCCTGGTGCGGGTCCCAGGGAGAACGCCGTCTTCCTTCTGCTAAACTAAAACTAAACGGCTCCTGCATTATCTCCTCGCAGCACCTTGCTGGTGGCAAGAGCAAACCTTCCGCTTGCTTGGTGTGAGGATGGAATCTTCTGCCTTTCAGCCTCAGTGTCCCCGGCCTTGGGGAGAGCCAGAGTCCCAAAATGGGACGCACGCTGCACAACTCCTTAAATGCACCCACACAACCTGGCTCAAGGCTGCCTGGATTTACCCTGGGTATCTGTTCTCTGTACTAAAGGTATCCAGCTGAGCCCTAGTAGCCTGTGCTTAGTTTTGGGGGGAACCCAGAAGTGAAGATGATCAGGGTTTCTATTTGAGGAGACAGCTCTATTTGCTTGCTGGGTAAACTACAAAGCAATACCTGTGGTTGCTGTGCACGGAATCCCTTCTTTGCTAACAGTGGGTGCTTCGATCTGGTATTTTGGAGAGCTGTGGAGTGCTGGAGACTTTTTTGTTGGTGCTTGAGAACAGTTATGAGGTTTTCTTCAGTTTCCCTGCCCTCCATTCAAGTGCTCATATACTGGGGAATCTGGAGGCACGAAAGCCACAACAGCATGGTCCAGGTAAGAGTGAAGGCAAGGAAGGCTTTGGTTTGGGATTTGATGTTGTTTTGCTCTTTGACTGGGTCACTGAGAGTTTCTTTTCTCTGGACAGGCTTTGACATTAAACAAGTACAACCATGTGTCCTTGTTCAGTACTTTCTGTATGTTGTTTTCCTGGTGCCTTTCCTCCTCTCCTTGACTCTTTCCAGCCACATGCTGTGGCTTGCAGAGCACCAGGATGGGTTTGTCTCCTCCCAGCGTGGTTCCAGCAGGAACTTCAGGTGTGTTTGCACAGCTATCGTCCATGTTTTCTAACGGGATTAAATGCAGTCATGTGTCTACACAAGCCTGGACCCTACCAGAATTTGTAGGAGGTCGCTTGAGGTCAGACTTGGCATCTGAATGGAGGAAGAAGAGTCCATAGAGCTTAGGCTGGAGGAATCCGTTTCACTATATGTCCTATTGCTGTCAGTGATGTTCTCCTGTTGGAAAATGCCACTGTGAATGCTCTGTAAGGATAAAAATTGACAGCTTTTGTAACTTGTACTGACTTAGCACACAGTGCTGCCTGTCACTGTTTAACTGCTGCTTTCCCTCTGAGCAACGTCTTCTGTGTTGTACCAGGTGAGAAATACAGTCAGTGCGGTGTTTTCCTGCAGCTCATCCCATCTTCTGTTGCATCTCAGCATGTTATCTTGGTGCAGGTTCTTCCTGAGACCGAAGTCTTTCTATCCACAGTCATTTTTTATGCTCATTGCTAACTGTAGCACTGGAGTTCTGCTTTAGCCTTCTTACAATCAGATCTTCTTTTATCTCTGTAAAGACCCAAGGCCATTTGCAAGGTTATTTGGCCACCTTGAGTGTAGCCTTTTGGTTACCACCTGCATCCTGGCAGCTGGAGAACGGACCTGTGCTTATGCTGGGTCCCACTTTCCTGATGCTGAGCCATGCTGAGGGGAGTCTTGAGTTGGAAACAAAGCCAAAGACATGCAAGCTGTCACCAGCAGCGGCCCTGCTGCTGGATTGCACTTCTCCCTTCCAAAACCAGTGGATTTGACTGGTGTTGCCTTACAGCCATTTAAAATCACACAACTGCACGAACAGAACTTGTCCAAGAGCAAGTTCTGCTTGTGTTCAACAGGAGGTTACAGGCCTGCATTAGCTTTTTGTTAAACTACTTTGAAGGAAGAATTGCTATAAACAAGTCTGAAGAAGGGTTTAGTGCTTAAAATTCACCTAGACCTGGAAGCCGAACTCTCGTGATGATTATCATTACTAACTCTTCCTGCTGCTTCTGCTCTTTCTCCCCAGGTAATATTCCTTCTTTGGCCTGCGAATGCCTGGCACCGAGTCGCTTCTCGAGAGCAGCTCAACTGCTGCTCTGTCTGTCTGCTTTGATCGGGCTCCCCAGATTCACTTACCAAGGCTGATTCTTCACAAGCATGACCTGCTAAGGATATACCATTGCTATCCCTGATTTCGGTTTGAAACAATCTATATAGCAGCAAAACTGGATGGGCTGGCAGGGGCCAGCAGCCTGCCTGTGCTCCATGCTCCACAGGCTGTGGGCATGATGCAGTTCACTTCCCTCTGCCCCTCCAGCTTCATTATGGCTTGTGGAGACTCTTGGAGTCCTTCTGCCCATGTAGCTGCCTCGCACTGCTGCACAGCTGCAGTAGTGACAACAAAGCAAAGCTGCTTTGTCTTTATCAGACCTTGCTGAACACCAGACGTGGAAATAGCCACTGGGGATTGTTTGGTCTGTATAAGGGGGGAAAAGCAGTGAAATCTGCACTGATTGTGGGTTTGTGGTTGTGTATTTACAATACAAAATCCAAGCCAAGTCACTGGGAGGTGAGAGGTTTTGAAACAAACTTTTCTAATGGGTTATAAACCCCCAGAGCTCCCTTCACCAGGAAGACAGAACAGTTGTGAAAGTACCAAAGCTTCAAACTCAGGCTTGAAGTGATCTCTGCTTTCCCCTCTTGTCTCTACAAAACCTGTTTGTTCCTGTGGGTTACTCATACCTCTACATCCACAGTGCCGGATAGCTCGAGCCTCAGCTGGCCCTGTCCTCCTGGAAAGAAGGGTTTCCACGGGAGATGTTTATTCCCGACATAGTTTGCTGAAGATGCAATAGATGAGCGCATCCCTGTGACAGCAAGCTTGGGTTGGACCTGCATGAGCTTTAAGGTCCCATCCAACCCAAACCAGTCTGGGATTCTGTGAACTCCACTTACCCTAAAAGCTGTTTAAACCTTTTGCTGTTGGGCCCGTGCAGCCTGGGTGAGCACTGATGCTGTTGTCCAGGAGCGAGCAGCCAAACTGTCCCTCTCCATGTTAAGACTTGGCACTGGCTGCTGGCCCCTGTGCTTGGAGCCCTCTGTGCTGAAGCAGTGCTCGCAAGTGGTTCTGTCACACAGTGTGCTGCGTTGCTATTTCTGCTGTGGGGAAACTCATCAGTTCTGAGTACATTTGGAAGAACCATAGAAAACTGGAAAAAGTGTGCATTGTGTTTATGGCTTTGGCAGGACTGTTCTTGCATCCTGCATTAACTCGGCTCTTGAGTGTGACTGTTTGGTTCAAGCTGTATGAATTGTGCTCCTCCGGAGTGCAGTTAAAGTTTTGGTAAAAGCACACAGCTGAGTTTTAAACCTGTGATCATACCAGAGGCTTTTGCTTTAAATATGTTCATAGACTCATTGGTTAAACGTAGCTAGAACAGACTGCAAACAAAGGCTGTCTCATGCTCTTCATCCAAGAACTAGTGAGGTAACTAGAGAAAGAAATGAGAATGGTAAAGGTTCTCTTTGCTCTTTGTTTTTAAAGCTTCAGTGCTAAGTGGCAGAGGAAACCTATTTGCAGCCTGTTTTGCTCTCCTCCTGCCTGTCTCTGCTTCAGCAATACTGAGTTTGATGAAAATCTTCAGTAAAACTCGATCTTAAAGCCAGAAGTGACTGTTTGGTCTGTTCAGAGGCATCAGATGAAGTTCTTTTCTTGTATAACATCTCAGGTGGAACCTATGTGCTGACCAGACTGCATCCTCAGGGACTTACTGATCCAGACTCTTGTGGGAGGGTGTTCTCTCAGCAGAGGGAAGAGGCGCAGGTTGGAACCAGCATGCATGGCCATTACCTTCTGTGCCAGAAGCTCGGGCTGGCGTCTGCTCCAAACAGCTCACTGTCGCTTTGAACACTGAGCCTGGCATCGGCCTTTACTGAGGAGATCTCTCAGTAGCTGAAGAACACAAACGCTGGTGAGAAAGGAGCTCATTAAAGTGCAAGTGGGGGAGACAAAAAGATACACCCTGAAAACCTCTGCTGTGAGCTTCTCAGGCACGGTGCTCCTTCGTCAGCACAGCCTGGGTAAAACCGGGCTCACGCCTCACCTGTATCCACACTGACACTTGGGGTTGGGTGCAGTGTGCTTTGAGAGTGCTAAAGCTTTCCATATAGCAGAACTGTGTTTCCTACTACATAAAACTCTAGGCAGATGAACTAGTTATAATCCATCTGTTTGTAGTGCATTTATGAGTGGAGCTTATTATTTCAGCCAAGTTTATGTTTCTTATTCAGCACTGAGACTTGTGTCTCTGTAGAAGAAACTGAAATCCACTTCCCAAGGGGGAAGTCTGAACAAGAACAGGAGGTCGAGTAAGACCCCAGGTCCACCTTGCTCAATGCAGCCTGGCACTGACCACAGCTGGGCAAACCGGATCCTGTACAGGAGCAGGGCACGAGCCTGCCTCTATGACAAGTCAGCAGCCCGCTGGCTCGGAGACCTCAAAGCCAGTTTGTCTGGGTTGAACACCCGCTGCTGAGCAGACAGATCATTACTCTTGGCTGAAACAAGGCCCAAGTGCTGCTGTCTGAGGGACATGGAGTTTCTTTTCCAGGAGGCAGTCAAGCTGCGGCCTACCTTGTGAGCGCTGATTTAATCTCTTTGATGACACACAGCTTCCTCAAACGGGGAGAAACCCCTCCTGAAGCAGATGGTTTCTACTTCCCTAGAAACTGAGCTCATTATTCTTTTCAGTCTTCAAATTTCAATTAGGGGCCGAAAAGAGAAGATGAGAATTATGGCTGATGCCAGAACCAGGTTTTAGAACATAAGGTGTGATTTGCAAACTCCCTAAATGACTGAGTACAGGCCTGCTAAAAAAGCCCTTGCTTAATTCCAGTTGAAAGAACTGTTTGGCCTCATTCTCATCATCAGATAACATAAGAAAAGCTCTCTGTCAAGATAGCACAAACTTACTGTATGCAAATGCCACCATCACCATACCCAGGGGGAAGAGAGGGGACAGGACAAGGACCCTCAGTTCTGTTTATTATCCAACCATAATTACATCTTCAAAAATGCTTCCTTAGACACGAAGCTCCCTTCTGCTCCCTTTGAATCCAGGAAGCACTAAGGCGCTGCTGCTCCTTTCACAGATGAACTGGTTAATTGTCTGCAGGAGCTTCTCACTAAAATAGGTACTTATTTTAAACACCTTTACAGACCCTCCAAACAAGCAGAGGGCAGGGCACAGCAGCTTCTAAAAGCCAAAGGGACATAAGCAGATGGAGCTACAATCTTCCTGTGTTGACAGCGCCGGCACTCACCCACCTGTAACCTGCTCTGGTCACTGTTCCTTGTGCTGGAGCTTCTTCAAAGCCTTTCTGATAAAAGATCATAGTGATCAATTGCAATTGGGAATGAACATCTTGAGCTGAAGCTTCGGGGGTGACTTAAGAGTTGCCATATCCTGCCTCCCCCTGCTCTGTGATCCGAACCTCTCCACAGGCACTCCATCATGCTGCAGGAAGTTGCCAGGTAAGATGGTTACTGTGAATAAAGTGGCTGCGCGGTACCTGCTCACACTGCTGCCTGTCTGGTTTGTTCCGTTCTGCCAGGGCTCCACAGACGATCCTCTGTGTTCTTCACCTCTAGCACAAGGGAAGCCTTACAGGAGTGCTGCCCTGAAGCTGCACTGACACAAAACCCAGTGGTACAGGGCAGCAGGGGGAAAAGCCACATTTGAGATAAGCAGGCAGTTTTGGCAATCAAAACAGAGGAGCAAGTGAAGGGTTCTAGCTCTCCTAGTGTTCTCCAGGGAGCAGGATAGCACTTTAGTTCCTCTTTGCGCTCTAAAGATGCATTAATGTCATTTTGGATAATAGCAGCTAACCACAAAGCACAACTGAAGGATGTTAATGTATCCAGGGCCGTGGTCATGCTGCTCTTACATTGTTGCTACAGAGGAACTGCCATCACTAACCCTCCTGGGCTGGATTTGTTAATTGTGGGGTGACACAAGGCAACAGCACCGAGCTAAAAGCAGGAAACCCATTTTAAAGAGCTGGGTGGCTTCAACAGCAAACACTGATCCCTGAAGCTTCAGCTTCGGAAGCCCCACAGCCATGGCAGCTTTCTGTGTGCCTCAGTACGCAGGGGGGAGGATGAGGAAAACTACTTAACCCAACACTTGATGTAAAGTACCATGGTTCCACCTTTAGTTCCCAAAAGCAGTTGGTTTAGGACCTGTATCAAGCTCTGGATAAATCCCAGAGGCAACAAACTGACAGCAGCAGAGAAGAGGAAGGCTGAGATTGTGCTGTTCAAGGGTAAAAACATTTTGAAAGCATCTCTAGTGCCACGTGGGCATTAACATTCCCTGCCCTGCTCACCAAGGCGCTGCTTTGCCACCCTGCGGCTACAGTAAATGATTTCTCCTAAAATGCAGCTGTCAGGAGGGTGTAACTAAACCATTCCGAGCATGGCTGCTGGTACCAAACCAATTTGCATTCAGCACTGAGGCCGAGCTATCATCCTTGCTGCAAAGGCTTGTTCATTTTTTCCCCTGCAAACCAATCTTCCACCCCATGCTGGGCAATGCAAACTCTGAAGGCAGAGCTCCAGTCCCATGGGCAGAGCTTTGCTGAGGCTCATTTACCTGGGTCCTCAGCACAGTGAGGAATTGGCAGACTTTCCTGCTAGCTGCTTCCCCAGCAGCCAGCCTTGAGCACTTGCCTTGCCATAGGCCAGCTTTACAACCTGCTTAGCTCCCAGGGAGAAGCCGAAGCTTCTGGTGAGCCAGGCTGCGCTAGTCCTGAGCCTGGCTTCCTGCTCTGCACTTGCCCTGGTGAGGTGCTACCTTCACCCCTCTGAGCATTATCACCACTGACCTTACTACAGCCTCTGTAGGGCTTCCTGCATGCTTCCAAGTTCAGTCACTGGAAGGGTTTGATCTCTTTGGGGTCCAGGATCCTAAGCTACTCCTGCTGGCTTTTCTAATCATACTGGGTACCTCAGCATCCTTCTGGAGAACTTATACCAACCCTCTGAAGATTACCAACTTGGAGACAGACGGATCTCCATTCTCCAGCCTCTTGTAGTAAGCTGTGACCACAGTAATGGTAGCTACACAGAAACCTCTTCTGATTGCTGCAACTCCCCCTTGGGACAAGGTAGAGACCACGTGCTAAAATCATCACCAGAAACTGCTGTATTCAGAGTGACTGACAGTGGGGCGAAGCCCCAAAGGGTCAGGGCAAGGGCAGGTCCCTTTCCCGCATCAGCAGGCAGCTGGGGATGCTCCTGCACCTGCCTGTCCTGCCCGGAGTCCCCCCTACTCCACTGCCTGGGAGCTCTTGCGCTTCTCTTCCCCCAGCTCCTCCACCGCTGCTGGTGCCGGTGTTTCCTCGGGGCTCATTTCTGAGCCTGGTTCTGGTTCCAGAGGCAGTGAGGGAGACTTTGCGAGTGGGGCCGGAGCTGCAGCACCTGGGAGAGAACACAGTTACAGTCACTGTGCGACGACATGTGTTTTGTCTGTTCTCTTTGCCCTTCCAGGCAGCACGGAGATGCAGAACAACAACTAGCAGTTACTCTCAGGTTTGCTCTGTCCAATAGCACCCAACTCTTTTGTGAGTTACCCAGGCAGAGACCTTACAGCACCCAAAGTTCCGCTGAAGGGAAGCCCAGTATCTCATTCAGCTGGGCTGCTGCGGTAAGGCAGTACAAGCTTAGACACTGAAGGAGAGGAAAACGGTTCCACTGAAGCCGGTTTATACTCAGGTGTCATTTTCAGTTCCCAGTTTTAGCAGGCTCAGGGAGAGTTTCCCGGCAGTTCAAGCAGCTACTTTGAGAACAAAACCAAAACAGGACACTGCCATGCTCAAGGTGTTTCTACACTCAGCTTTAGGCTGACAAGTGATGACTTGAGCTGGCTCCCCTCTCCAGTTCAGATAATGAGGTCCTCCAGGCAAGCCCTGAACTCCTGTCACATTTTATTTTTCAGCTTTTCTGCCTAAGTCTTCCCTGCATGGAAAGTTTGTTCCATGCATGGGAAGTGGAACAGGTCCTTAGGGGGAGTAAAGCAAGAGGCCTGGGTTACACAACCTCTGTCCTGCTTCAGTCTGCAGGCAACAAGACTAATAGTGACAGAACATCACCATGATGAACCCAGTGCATTCCTCCTCGGAAGCCAAGCGGTGAGAAGAGGTCAGGCTATGATGGTGGCTCAGGAGATGCTCCTACCCAGCCCCAGCAAGAAGCAGCAAGTACAGCTGTCAGTGCAAAGCTCCTAAGGCTGGCACTACCTCCTGAGCAAGCTCCAGCCCAGGAGCCACCACTAGAAGGTAATGCAGCTTCAAAGCAATCCAACTGCAGTTATTTTTTAACAGAAATGATTGTTTCAGAATGTCCATAATTCCCTCTCTGCGCATGGCAGCTCCTGGGCTCTTCCAAAGGAAGACAAGAGGTCTGGTTTCTGAAACCACCCCCTGTCCAGAGCAAGAACTCAACCCTGTGCCAACGGAGTCCTGCCCATCGTGGCTCAGACAGGAAGGGAAATGGCACTGGCTCTCCACAGCCCTGCAAAGCAGGATAGCAAAATGTCCCACAGAGAGCACCTTCTTTCCATGCTCCCTTCACTCAGAAATCTGGGACAGTTAGCACCAAATATCAACATCACTGCTGTGTAAGCAAGTCAATACCTTCCTAGACCTGTGCTGTAACTCTTTACTCAAAGGGAGAGATGTTTCTCTTTTTCCCTCACACAGTTCTACTTTAAAGAGAAGCAAAAGAGAAGTACCTGAGGGAAGCTGCATGGTCTTCCCATAGCCTGCAGCTGAGGACATGGCTTGACCCAGGGCCTGGTTAGAGCCCAGTGACTGCTGAGTGCTGGAGGATTTGCCTGGCAGAGCAGCTTTCTGCTTGGATTTGGATTCTTTAGAAGCCTTAGTCCAGACCAGGCTCTCCCCTACTTGCAGGGCAGCTCCCATCTTCTGGGCGACCTCCACCATCTCGAGAAGCGAAGAGAGAAAACCACTGTAAACAGGAACACTTCAGGCAACAGTAAAATCAGCGATACCACAACACCCCTAACAACACGAGAGCTGGCAGAGCTGGCCGCCGCCATGGTGCTCCAGGGAAACATCTCCACTAATTCATTCCTTTAATTAAGAGGGAATCTTGTCTTGCTGTGTATTGATTGAAGCACTGGGCTTCAAAGAGCAGGGATGAAGTGAGCAGCTCTCAGCAGGTGCCTGCTCTGCTTGGAAAGCTCATAAGCAGAATTTCTTCCCAAGAACTGGACTCCAAAGCCAGATTTCCCCTCAGCTGTTGCCAGCCTTGGTGTGGCTGCTCAGTTCGTGCTGTCGGGAACATACCTCAGGGTCAAAGTCAAGGGTACTGCTCTCCTTCAAGGCATTGACCTTCTTCTCCATCTCCTGGTACTGACAGAGGGCTCCCTTCTTGTCACCCTGGTTATACAGCAGGACAGCGTAGTTCAGGTTGACCAGGGGGTTGCACCTGCAGCAGACACACGGGATCCCTCACATTCCCTGCGGTAACACTTATCCAGAGCTGTGCCCAAGCAGCAGAGCTGGAGACACCATTCTGCCTGGCACAGACAAGCCATGGGCACTGTGACTCCAAAGCAGATGAGGGGCTGCAGAGCCAGAGTTCTTTGGGAACGTGAGAGTCCCATGTGCTTGGCAAGAGACCCGGCGCTTGGGCTCAGCAAAGTATCCCAGTGTCCCTGGCAATACAAATGATCCTGTGGGTCACCTCACCCCTGCAAGGCTCTTCCCTGCAACAGCCAGTTCTTTGCACATGGGACCATCTTGGGACTGCCTTCAGTCAGTGCCTGGTCACCCAGCCCCTTGCCCCTGGCACAGCTATAGCAGTGAGGGGGTTCACTGCGAAAGCTGAGCTCTGCTCTGACTTACCTCAGGCTCTCCCAGCTTGTAGGAGAGCAGCCTGTCACAGGACAGGGCACTGGAACAGACTCAGCCTTACTGACTGTGTTTTACAGCCAACATGCTACCGAACGTTCACGTTTCATTTTCCTCACCTCTTCCCTCACTCACCCAGCACAAGCACACATAACTGTTACAGAGCAACAGGAGGTGATATCCATTAGTGAAGGACTCAAAGAGGAGATCGGTGCCCCAAAGAACACTGTTACCTGTGCAGTCCTGCCTCTCTTCTTGAAGCAGAAATGCACAAGAAGAGGGGAGACTGAGATGAGCTCTTAGGCAGAAGCTCTTCCCTGTGAGGGTGCTGAGGTGCTGGCACAGGGTGCCCAGAGAAGCTGTGGCTGCCCCATCCCTGGCAGTGTTCAAGGCCAGGTTGGACACAGGGGCTTGGAGCAACCTGCTCCAGTGGAAGGTGTCCCTGCCCGTGGCAGGGGTTGGAGCTGGAGGAGCTTTAAGGTCCCTTCAGCCCAAACCAGGCTGGGGTTCTATGATGACCTCGAAAATTACCCCACGTGTTCTTATTTTCTACAGTATCCATTTTCTTCACATTAACCCCAAACAGCAACTTTTCTTCTGGTATAGCCAGGAGTGAGCAAACTAAACCGGAGGGAAGAGTGAGCTGACTCCCTGGCTCTGTGATCAACACCTGAAGCTCTGGGAGAGCTGATCCTTGCCTGAGAAACCACACTCAGCAAACTGCTCTGACCTTCATCAGCCTGAATCTCACCCTTATTCTGGCGGAGCAAAACACGTGTATTATCTGATACAGAACCCAAATGCAATCTGCACACAGGTCAGTGAGAGATGCTTTGTAGTTTGCTCAAGATATGTGAACAAGGGACTGGTGCCCTCTCCTGGAGCTTGGCAGGGATAACTGGAGCCATCCAAGGACTCCAGCACCCGCACTTGGTGCTGAGCCAGAGAGCAGCATGGAAGGGAAGGCTTCTGCTGACACTGTTTGGTAAATAAGAGTGACATCTGCAGACCAGGACTATCCTTCCTCAGCAAGTTATGTGACAGTGCTGCAAGAAAGAAGACTGTTAGCAGAAATCTGAGAGCATCTATAACCATTGGTATTCCTTTAACTGGAACTGGGATGCTGACCCTGCACCCCACATAATCCCTCCTCATTCTCTTTGCCAAAGCAAAGGAAGTAGTGCATGAACAAATAAATAACCTAAACCCCATCTCTTCACCATCTCCCTCAAAAAAGCCAAGCTACAAGAAACCAAACCTACACAGTAAAACCCTGCAGAGACCAGACACATATGGGAAAAGCCAGTTTCAAATTCATTGACCCTCATGAAGCTAATTCACCATCAAGAGCCGAGAGGCAACCTGCCAGTTAGAGGAAAGCCAAAGAACCCCAGAAAGAAGGAGAGCTGTGAGCTAGAACTCATAGTTCTAAGAAGAAACACCTTTTTGAAAGGTTTTTCCAAGATGCTTTCCACTGCAGACCCCACGGTACCCCTGGCACCCAGGCCAATGTCAACCAAGTACTTTGGGCAATGGAAACAAACACAGCTGTCTTCATCCCAGCCAAGCAGTTCTTCATATGCCAGCAAAGAAAGCCAGTGGGGACAGCGATTCAGCCACACAACAACAGTCTGAGCAGTCTAAGGTCCTGCACTGCCTTTCTGGGCCTGGACAGCTGTCCAGGAAAGCCAGGAGTCAACTGGACATAGTGCTGCGGGTAGGAACAACCGATGCATCATTGCAAACGTTCTCCCACAGCAAACCACATACCAACCCTTGAGCACAGTTTGCCCAGGTTTGGTTCCAAGGAGGAGGCTGCACAGACCCACCCATGTTTGAAACAGATTCAAACCTGCTTTGCAGTTCTTCTGCTGTGTAAGTATGAAGAACCCCAGTGCCAGATGCACGCAGCATGTTCAAGCCAGGTAATTCCCAGTAAATGTCTGAAAGCGGTTACAGCACCTCATCACAAGAAGTGCGCTGCAGTGGGGTTTGAAACCTGCTGCCCTGTACAATGGCCTTAGGAGCTTCCAGAATTCCCCAGATTGAGCCTGGCCAGTGCACCCACGTTAAAGAGCACAGAGGAAAAGGGACCAGCATCTTCTCATGCCACCTTGTGGTGGCCACTGCAGATGGAGAGCGCTTTTGCCACTGCCTTGGCGCCAGCATACAGACTCCTGGCTCAGGAGCAGCATGCGGGCGGCTCTGAGTATGCAAACATCCCCAGTAAAGTGGGGGGAGAGACAACATTTGAGAGAAATTTGGGGTTCTGTCTTACATTCTGAAAGGCTGTGAGGTTCAGCTTTACATTTCTGAAACCAAGAGCTCCGATTTTAAGAGCTGGACTGCAAGCAGAGAGATGGGTCACAAAATGGAGCAGGAAGGACCACACTGCTGCCCTGTTCTGTGCTTTCCATGGACTTCTTGCCCACATTCTCCAAGATAAAAATCTTCCCTCTGCCCGATTCAGAACAGGCTTTACCCAGAGCATCCCCCTGCTCCGCACCGTGCTCGGACTTTGGGATGCAAAATGTCTGGGAATGGCTGGTTTTCTTCTATTGAATCTGCTCCACTGCATACAAGTATTCACTGAAAGGAGGGCTGGAATCCAGCGTCATCACCACTGACTCACTGACTAAACAGCAAAATAGAAACCAGCTTTGGGTTGGTCTGAAACAGAATTTCCCCTTCCATTTTTCAGAGCTGACTTGAAATTTGGGGTTGTTTTCTTATTTTTTTTTTAAAAAAAGATTTAAAACTGACACTTGAGGCACTGCAGGGATTAAAATGTTTGCTCACTGCAAACCCTTAAGGGTCAAAGCAGACGGAGGGACAGAGCATGCAAAGGAAACCAGGTTCAGGGATGCGAAGCAATGCACTCACATACTGACAGCCACCAGCAGGACTTACTTGTCCAGTGCCACAGCTTGCTCATAGGAACGCTTTGCATTCTCGATGTCTTCAAGGTTTGTCAGAGCAACTGTAAAACAAAATGTACGCACACAAGTTGATGCTTCACAAGGACTTCATTGCCATCTGTGTGCTGGGCTGCACCCCACAGCGTGAGCAGCAGCTCAGGGAGGGGATCCTGCCCCTCTGCTGTGCTCTGGGGAGACCCCCCCTGCAGTCCTGATCCAGCTCTGGGGCAGCAGCACAAGAGGGACATGGAGCTGCTGGAGCGAGGCCAGAGGAGGCCATGGAGATGCTGCGAGGGCTGGAGCAGCTCTGCTCTGGAGCCAGGCTGAGAGAGCTGGGCTGGGGCAGCCTGGACAAGAGAAGGCTCCTGAAGGGGAGACCTTAGAGCAGCTCCAGTGCCTAAAGGGGCTGCAGGAAACCTGGAGAGGGGCTTTGGACAAGGGATGTAGGGACAGGCCAAGGGGAATGGCTTTAACCTGCCAGAGGGGAGACTGAGATGAGCTCTTAGGCAGAAGCTCTTCCCTGTGAGGGTGCTGACGCACTGGCACAGGGTGCCCAGAGAAGCTGTGGCTGCCCCATCCCTGGCAGTGTTCAAGGCCAGGTTGGACACAGGGGCTTGGAGCAAGCTGCTCCAGTGGAAGGTGTCCCTGCCCGTGGCAGGAGGGGGGAACTGGCTCAGCTTTAAGGTCCCTTCAACACAAACCAGTCCAGGATTCTGTGATTTTTAGGACAATTCTGAATGGTATTACATTGTAAAATAAATAGGTGCTATCAGGGACTGCTGCCACAATTAACTCTCACTGTGCTGCCTCTGACACATTTGTCTCACTTGACCCCACAAATACCCAGTCTTGAAAATCCACACCCACTCCTTAGGCAACCCAAACACAAACTCTAATATGCAAAAAGTTTTCTTTAATGTTTAATCTGGATCTGACTGCAATTTAACCTTCCTATTCACCACTGAGAGAGAACACCTATTAAGACTTCATACCTGTCAGTGACGCCCTGGGGAACAGCTTCTTAGTTTAACCTTTATCCAGGATTTACTTCAGCCCAAACTTTCTGTATCTATAACGTTGCATCTCCTAAGGTGGATATACACAGAGCTGGATAACGGAGCATTGCATACCTGCAAGGAGCATATAGAGCTCTCCCATCTTGGGCTGGAAGTTGATGGCAGCACTGAGGAAGTGGAAAGCAGATGCATACTGCTGCATTGTGAGGTGGACCAACCCCAGATTGTACAAAATCTTCCAGTCAAAGGGAGCCAAGTAGTTTGCCCGCTTCAGGCAGCTGATAGCCTTGAAAACAAGGAATGAATGTGCTGTAACACAGCCCTCCCAAACAGCCCTCCTGCCTCTGCCATAAGAGGCATCTTGCTCTTGCATGGTGTTAGCTCCAGATCTAAAAAGAAAGGAAACCAGATACTTACAGCTATGTATTTCTTCTTCCCAAAGAAGCACATCCCGATGTTGTTCCACAGAGGAGGGCTTTCAGGCACAGTGCCGGCTATCACCCGGTACTTGGAGAGGGCAACATCAAAATCCCCATGCGCCTGCATCATGCTGCCAGCAGCCAAGGTAGCCTTTGAGAGAAGACAAGAGCTGCAGAACTGTGTTTTCCCAGACACAGAAGACGACAACAGGACAAAGTGAAGAAACAAAAGCCATCTCAAGGGCAAGCCTTTAACTTCTTCATGTGTTTTCTTCCAGGGGAAGCCAAAACCAACAGCGGGAAGCAGGTGAGGACTCTGGAATCCCTCAGCATTGAGCAGAAGACAGGGGAACGAAGGGACTCGAGTCCGCTTCTTCCTGCACTATCTTGATCATAACTGCCTAAGAAACAGCACAAGGTGACAAGTGTTGAGGGTCTGGTTTGGGGTGACAGTAGCACCTCTGAGAGTCTGAGCCTCTGAGAAGATCTACGCACTAAATAGGTTCTTTTTACTGACAAGCACAGATAGAAATAGTGCTGGTGCAAGTTAAGTGGAGAACAAAACACGCTCAAGCAAGACACCCGCAGCAAAGCCTGCCTAGTTCACACCAACTGCCTGAGACTGAAAATTCATGGAAATATGCATGCAGGGAAAAGCAAGCACTTACAGCACATTTATTTAAACCACACTAGTGAAGGCCTTTCTAGTATTTCACAGCGACACATCAGAGTTGTAAGCGTAAAGGTGTTTGCACAATAACATTTGCCTTGCTTCGTGTATCATTTGTTAGCCACACATTTCAGTACTCCACGCTGTTAGCATCGTGCAGAAGGGGAGAAGAGGCAGAGAGAAATGAAGTCACATGCCTAAAAAGGGAAGCAGTTTCACAATCAGGGAGGAAAATGAGATGCCAAGCTCAGCTTTCCAAACCAGAGCCAAGGAAAGGGACATTTGTATCCAACAGCTGGAAGCACAGACAGCGTTATTAGCAGATGGGGGAATAGTAGAATGCAACACCACCTGTATCTGTGCTCTGTGCTGAGAGTCAGAGGGACCTGGGCACAGCTCTTGGAATTCTGGAAACACTGTCTAGAAGACTTGCCTTCCAAAGTAAATTCCACTTGGTTTTGCTGCAACTTCAGATTAGAAATCAAAGGGATCAATTTAACATCCCACATTGTGCCTCTTCTCCTTTCCCTATCTCCACACACATACAACTCCCTGCCCAGGGAAAGGTCCCAGAAGTGTACTTCAGAGAAAGCTTTCTGGGTATGATCCTTTTCAGCCTCTCCAGGCTGACCCTCACTACGGATGGCAGAGCTCTGATACTGGAATTAGCTTTAGGAGGTGTCTCATCATCATTCAGCTGGTTCATTTCCACTCCTCATACCTTGTAGTTGCCCGGGTTATAAGTAAGTGCATTCCCAAGGTGTTCAAAAGCCTTCTGGTAATCCCCAAGCTGGGAAAAGAAGTAAATAAGATCAGAAATTCAGGAGTAAGTGGGTTAAGAAGAAGTCCTCCCTTGTCTTCTAACAGGCTGCAAGTGTTATTGGGCGTGACTTTGCCTGTATATAAGCGGATGACTTTAGAATCACTGAAATAAACCCTATCATCTTCAATTGAGTTATGCCAGAATTATACCAGTCCAAACAGGATAAAATTCTGGATACTGGTGTCCTTTTTTGGTCACAAAAATTGATGAGAAGCCCATCTGTCACACCAGCAATTGTACTGACGCATCCAAGTCTGGCACCTTCTGTAATTAGCAGCAAGTGGGAAAGCTGCAGAAGCATCTTTAACACTCCTGAAGGTGAGCATGTACCCAGAGACATGACAAACTGAACAAATGAATCACAGCACAGACCGGGCAGCTGAATCCACAGGGTGAATGTTATACTCGTGCTACCTCCATCTTACAGATCCCCCTTCCCACGTCATACTCCCCTTTATATCCACACGCAGCCACCTCAGACATCCAAAGCTCCTACTGAATTTCCATATCTCTGGAGCAAGGTAATTTTTTTCAAGATCTACATTTTATTCTCAAGCATCTAAACAAAGACAAGGGGAATGGCTTTAACCTGCCAGAGGGGAGACTGAGATGAGCTCTTAGGCAGAAGCTCTTCCCTGTGAGGGTGCTGAGGTGCTGGCACAGGGTGCCCAGAGAAGCTGTGGCTGCCCCATCCCTGGCAGTGTTCAAGGTCAGGTTGGACACAGGGGCTTGGAGCAACCTGCTCCAGTGGAAGGTGTCCCTGCCTGTGGCAGGGGTTGGAACTGGATGAGCTTTAAGGCCCCTTCAACCCAAACCACTCAACGATATGGTTCTATGAAATTTTCAAGGATCTTTCCAAACCCGCATTTGGTGCCAGGTTTCCAGCCCATCAATTCTTTGCTTGTTCCCTCTGTGGGAAGCTTACTTTCGGAATAATGAGACAGTCCTTCCCATACATTCTACAGACCTGAGTGATAAGCATTCCTTTGTTATTTAAATCGATTCCCATTCCCTTCCACGGTGTGTTAGCACTAACAACCTCATGACTGCTTTTGTAGGAGAATAACTTGCTAGACTCCTGCTCCAGAAACAAGGTAATGACTAGTCATGTTCTGTTATACCTGGAGGATTTATAACAGAATTAGGCTGGCTGCCAAACAGAATTGCTGCTCTGGCTCAGGTCCAGGAAATCCACTTGCTTTTAGTGGCAAAAGGGAAAAAGAGAGAGAAAAGCAAGCTCTGCCATGTTGAGTGCAGACGTGACAGAAACGTGCGCAAGTCACGCGCAGGTGGAAAAAACAAAGCCTGGATCATTTTGACGCGAATTAAGTTCCTCGGAACAGCTTCAGTACCTGCAAGTACAGCAGCCCCAGTGTTGTAAGGAGGTCTGCGTTCTCCGGGGAAAACCTGCAACATAAAAGCCAGAGCTGGTTGCTTATTAGCATTGCTAGAATAAGGTAAAACCAGACCGTGGAGTTGTGATGCTACATTATAGCATCATAGAGTGATATAGACATTATATCACTCCAGGAAATTAACTGTTAGTACTAAATACAAACATCAGAACAACTGTCATCATGGGGGCTCCATCTGAGGGATATGACACCTAAGCTTTCAAAATGTCTTTACAAATGGGAAGGCAACACAGTTCTGTGAAATAGAACTGGATGCATAAGAAGATATTGTGGTTTTGTTAAGCTTCAGTGTGACTCTGCATCGGTGACCTGGAAATAGAAAATGGGATTTTCCATTGTCTCCCATAAACCAAGCTGTAAATCCATCCTAAGCCTCCTGGGCCATGTAGAACATGCAATCTTCAGCATTTCTGATGGATCCTACACACACTCAACACCAGACTTTCAATTCACCCTATAAAATGATTACAAACCTGGTTTCACAGACCAGCTGTGGACCAGAGCGCTCAGAGAGGCACTACTTGCTAATGTAACCCTGGCCATACACACCAGTCCATTCAGCACAGAGAAGCTTGACAAAATATGTCCCAAGGGCTTTCAATGACTGTGTGCAGCTTCCCATGCTTCACTGTGTGAGTTCACACAGCAACGCTGTGAACCCTTTTAAAAGCATCCCCATTCCCAGTAGCTTTTGAAGATGTCAATAGGATGAAAAGAACAACAAAAAAGGAAAAGCAGAAAGAGACACTGTATTTGTGCCTCCCTCACCTTAAGAGAAGGAAGTTTTCAGTTCACTGTTATCAGGACTTACGAAATGTAATATGCACACTTACACTGGCTCCTTTACACCCCAAGCAGAACAAAGCGGTCTGTGCCTGTTGGTGGGGAGCCACAGAGCCACAACAGTCTATCCTGGAGCTGGTAACAGCAGGCAGATGAGAACACAAAAAGCCCCAGAAAAACAGAGGAGTGAGGAAGAAGGGAGGGCAGAGGAGCACTGAGATAGGAGACACCAACCTGGTAAGATGCTTAGCAAGGATTATTCACATAATAAACATTTGGGATTAGAACAAATGTTTTCCCAACCCAACACACTGCCAGATGCATTGGGTACAATACATCTGACATTGGGTCAGATGTACAAAAGCAGCTGTGTAAAGGAAACAGCCTGGGAAGGGCCTGGACAGAATGCAGATCCTCCAGTGGCTTCTGACATGTTCCTGCTTTTCTTTAGCATTTGCCTCCATTACAGAACTACACTTTAAAAGTACTGGTAAATCAGATGCTCAGGAATGCCCTAACCCAAGACAGATCAGCACTGAGAAACAGCGAGGGGGTGGGAGAAGCTCCCTGTCCACCACGCCAGCATGTGTTTGCCTACCCACCCGCTCTCAAACACAGATCACTCCAAGTGAAAACAGCATGTAAAACCCAGCAACTGATTTCTGACAGAATCAGGGTTCCATCTTTTTAGTGGATAAAGTCACTTTTGGAGAGGTTTGCTCTCAGGTATCTCAGCCCCTTTGGTTTTCCAGTTTTCCTTTGGCAGCCCTTCCAACATCTACCTTTTCCCCTGATACACCGCCAGCAGGAGCAGGACTACAGCTGAGAGCAGTGACAGCTGAAGAGCTTTTAAGTGCCAGCTTTGCACAGGAAATCCATTGTACCATCCATGGTAATCCATAATTACCATTGCCTTTTTAATCATGTCCTCAATTCAGATCTCGGACACCAATCAAATTCCTCCTGGCATAGGATGGGACATGAGCAGATAGAAAAAAGGATATATTCTTACTCTACAGCTTTCTTATAGACTTCAATGGCTTTGTCCATCTCCCCCTCCAACAGGTGAATTTTCCCCAGCATCATGTAAGTCAGATCATGTCTGCTGAGCTCCAGGGCATTGTTCAGCTGGTCTCGTGCCTAAACACACAACCACAGAGAACAAAAACAAGTAATAAGTGATTACAGAGCCCTCAGGGAAGCAAGAGCTCAGGAGCAACCCCCAGCAGCCAGTGAAAGACAACAGCTACCACCCCCTGAGCTCGGAGAGCCCGCCAGCAGAACCCAGCCAGCTAACTGCTGAAACAAGTCCTGCCCCAGGAGCCAGGCGCTCACAGGGACAGCAGAAGGCAATGCAGCATGCTTCAAGCCAAGACAAGAGGCAATGACCTCCCACGGAGGAGAGGACCACGGGCTTCTTCATGTACTTGAACTTGTTTGGCTCAAGGGAAGCTCCACATTTGTGAGGTTAACAGGTACATTACAGTTTATTCTCTGCTAAAATGCTTATTCCAGCAATGAGTGTGGATTGCTAAGTAAACAAGAGGAGGGAATCGGCTCTTGTCAGGCACACACTGGTCCCCTCCAACAGGAGACACTTGGAAGCATATCATCTTCTTGCCTCCTTGGGCCAGCATCCTGCTGTCTCTGAGCACACGATATATTAGAGAGAGAAATGCTGACACAGTAATGGAATTCTGCAACACAGGGTATTTGTTACCAGCCCCTACTGAAGAGTCGACCCTGAAGGATTCATTATATTTTAGATGTCCTCATGGAAGTACTGCTGCCCATGGTGACCAGTACATCACAGACAAGGTGTCAGCAGTTTGGAAGCTGCAGTGCAGACAACATATCCCAAGTATGAACCTACACTCCAGAGCTTCTTGCTTGACTGCCTCGAACACAGAACACAGCAGCAATTTGCTGCAAGGGCCACAGCACTCCACCAGAGAGAGCGGCACGGCCAAATTGGGAACTAAAGGTTTCTAAATGCTGGATTTTCCCTTACAAAGTAACCCCAGAGGGTCAGACAGCTCAGCGCTCATCACCAGCACCTAAGGGAGGGTTAAACGAGGAACTGGGAATGGCATGCTCAGACCTGGGAAAGAAAACTCCCTTTCAAGCTTCCAAGCTTTTGATGAGCTTTAAAGGTAACACAGTGCTGCCACGCTGCAGCTATGCTCTTGTGTGACTTTTGCTCCAGGCTGGGTGCAAGAGGAGCTTCAGACACAGGAGCAAATCCTTTCCACGGAGGAAGACAAGTGCCTGCTGCACCTCCAGCAAACCAACGCCATGACTCTTCTCTCTGAATCCTGCCAGAGCCAAGGGACAGCAAGTTTTCTTCTGAAACTCTCTGCACAAGCTGCATCTGTGTGCAGGGGAAATGGTTTGGGTCTTTGCCATCCCGCTTCTTTCCTCAAGAACAAGGAACTGGCACACTCTAAGTATTGCTGCTCCTCACAAAACCAGCAGTGTTCATGGCTCTGGCTTTCGAAGGCTCCGAAACAGAAGTGGCTCTTGTTGGAGCACAGCTGGTTTTCTGTCCAGTTTGAGGTGGTTCTTTTGGGTTTCTCAAACATTCCCTTTAAAACCAGAAATGCTCCCTGAAAAAATCCTGGTTCAGGACAAGCCTCCCGACCATACCAAGGCTGCCTCCATTCCACAGCCATCCACCTTCACTGACCTGCAGCTGGCTCAAAGTAATTCAACATGCAAATGAAAACAGAGGCAGCTCCCAAACGTCTGCTCCCAGAAACAAACACTGAAGCAAAAAACTTCCTTGATACCTATCACTGCAAATGATCCACTTCCAACTACCAAAGAAAGTGAAATTTCTGGGAGCCTGCTTCCCATTCATCACAGAGATATGACGAGCATGTCCTTTACCTTGTTGAAGTGCTTCAGGTACATGTAGCAGACTCCCAGGTTGTGGCTGATCTCCTGTACGAAAACAATACCAAATAAGCATTACAAAAAGCTCCCCATGACCCTTCTTCAGTGAGCACTTGAGCCCAGAACCCCCCCGTGTGCTGCGCTGCACCCCCAGAGTGGGAGAAGCAGCTCAGGGAGGGATCCTGCCCCTCTGCTGTGCTCTGGGGAGACCCCCTCTGCAGTCCTGATCCCGGTCTGGGGCAGCAGCACAAGAGGGACCTGGAGCTGCTGGAGCGAGGCCAGAGGAGGCTGGAGCAGCTCTGCTCTGGAGCCAGGCTGAGAGAGCTGGGCTGGGGTAGCCTGGAGAAGAGAAGGCTCCTGAAGGGGAGACCTTAGAGCAGCTCCAGTGCCTGAAGGGGCTGCAGGAAACATGGACAGGGGCTTTGGACAAGGGATGTAGGGACAGGCCAAGGGGAATGGCTTTAACCTGCCAGAGGGGAGACTGAGATGAGCTCTTAGGCAGAAGCTCTTCCCTGTGAGGGTGCTGAGGCGCTGGCACAAGGTGCCCAGAGAAGCTGTGGCTGCCCCATCCCTGGCAGTGTTCAAGGCCAGGTTGGACACAGGGGCTTGGAGAAAGCTGCTCCAGTGGAAAGTGTCCCTGCCCGTGGCAGGGGTTGGAACTGGGTGAGCTTTGGGTTCCTTTCTAACCCAAACCAGGCTGGGATTCTGTGAGTCTGCGAAACACAAGCTACAAAATCTGTCAGTAATAACAGCCATGGGGATGACCCCTGTGCCTGGCCACAGCCTTTGTGCTGTATAGATCAAGTAAACCTATACATTCAAGTTACTTCAGGAACTTAGAGAGCTTAATGCTGATTGCACACAAATGACTACAGGTCACTGAGACAAACACCACAGAAATGATGATAGTTCTTCAGAGAACAAAGAGCAAAGCCTGGTGTCCTCACTGAGATGTGACTCAGCTCCCAGCAAGGTCTCTGGAGCTCGGTAAGTTGCCCTTCTGGGTGGCTCTCAATGTAGCTGTACAGTCATTGGGATACACTCACTGCTGCACCCAGCTGGGTAAAACTGGGAGACATGCCTAGTTTTCCAAACTGGAAGTTGAGCATTGGAAGGGCTGATACCCTTATGGCATCTTAAACTATTTAGCAATAGAGTAGGAAGATCACTCAGGGATCCTAAACACTCCAATGACACTGCAGGGAACAATCACGCCTCTAACTCATCACTTTAACAGACAAGCTACTTGCCACCTTCCCTACTTGGCCCATCTTGGGAAGCTGAAAGCAAGGTCCACTAGAGTTCCTCCTTTCTGTTCCAGTGAGCCTTTCCCTGCTTCATCAGTTTAGACAGCCTTGACCTTCAAAAGGAAACTCTCTTATTTCCCCCGTAAGCCTCTTAGAATGGTATTTTCCTCTCCAGCTGTGCAGAACAGTAATGAATCAGTAACTCCTGGTTACTGCAGCTTGCACAACAAGATGGCATGAAGAAGAGCACAGGCTGGCTCTCCTTCCAGTGCTGAACCAGGAATGGGAAATAACTACTCAAAATACCCACCAAAGGCTGCCTGCTGTGGCTGTAAGCAGGGTTACAGGATGTCAAGCACATACTGCAGGCAGTTTGGTTAGTGAAGGGAACGTAGACTTGAAAGAAGATCCACGGTATAAAAGGTCCAAGTTGACTGGCACAGGATAAGTTGAATAGGACCAAACACACCCTTGTACCACACCTGAATTTTCAGAGCACCAAAAGCACTGCTGAAGTCAGTGAGTGCCTGATGTCTTCAGGAATGAGATCACATGTAGCAAGTCTATCTTGGAATCAACACTGCCGCAGGCAAACCAGGCCCCTGCAGAAGGCTGCCCACAACTCACTGCATGCCACGTCCTCTCTCCTCTTACCCACTGTCACACATTTCCCTTTGAAATGCTTTTCCTTCCTTTTTTGTCTTCCTATTTAGGAGGGAGAATTTACATACTGCTCCTTAGCATCAGTCTACATTTTGCCGAAACAGGTAATGCTTGGTAGGTAACAAGTAACCCTCTCAGCTAGTTTGAGGACAACCTTTTCACTGGTGTGAAAGCTTTCCCATTACAAAGCTTTCCCAGTTACTCAACCAAGTTTTAATGCTACCTGAGGGTTTCCAAACAGGGAGCTCATCCCATCTTTTTCTTCATCCCATCCTTTTTCTCATCCCATCCTTTCCTTCATGCATAAACACGGCTACGTGAGCACTGGCAATCTGCAAAGCCCAAACATGTTGCTCGGTTCTCTGTGTGCCCAGACAAGGTGTGGGATTTGCAGGCAGAAAGGAAGCTTTGCTCCTGTGATCCCAAGCAGGCGCTGCAGAGGCTCAGCCGCGCTTGGAGCCTGTGCTAAGAGGCGATACCTCGCAGCCCTGCAGCTCCTCATCTGCTGAGACTGAGCTCACCTCTGCTTGGAACACATTTGCAGAGGTCTTCATAAAGCCACAGAAACATCTGTGCACTCTAATAGCCCGCACCTCACTGAAACACTTACCCAGTCTTTTTCATCGAGTTTAGCCGCTTCGTTGTACACTTCTATGGCTGCCTTGTGCTTCCCCAAAAGAAACCTGCAAAAGCATTTCAGGTTTTATTTTTAATTGCTTTGAAACTCTGCTGTGCAACCACTGCCACCTCTGCCAGTGAGAAATGATGCTATTTGCTGGCTCTCCAGAGACCTGCACGAGAAGCCCTGGGAAGTTCACAATCTCAGCAATATTACAGTCTGAGCACTGCTCCCTTTCCGGGCGAGGTCATCAATCCTGAGAGATGCTGAGGCACAGCCTGGCATTACTGGAGATGCAACAAATGAATTCACAGGCTCTGAAGTCTGCATTTGTCTCAAAGGAAAAAGAGTGATCTAATACCTAAATGGGATGCAAGAAACCTGGAGTGGGACTTTTTGCAAGGGCCTGTAGGGACAGGAAAAGGGGAATGGCTTTAATCTGCCAGAGAGGAGATTGAGATGAGCTCTTAGGCAGAAGCTCTTCCCTGTGAGGGTGCTGAGGCACTGGCACAGGGTGCCCAGAGAAGCTGCAGCTGCCCCATCCCTGGCAGTGTTCATAGAATCATAGAATAGAATCAAAGAATAGTCAGGGTTGGAAAGGACCTTAAGATCATCCAGTTCCAACCCCCCTGCCATGGGCAGGGACACCTCACACTAAACCATGGCACCCAAGGCTCTGTCCAGCCTGGGCCTTGAACACTGCCAGGGATGGAGCATTCACAGCTTCCTTGGGCAACCCATTCCAGTGCCTCACCACCCTAACGGTAAAGAACTTCTTTTTATATCTAATAATATATAAACTTACCCTGTTTAAGTTTGAACCCGTTACCCCTTCTCCTATCACTACAGTCCCTCACGAAGAGTCCCTCCCCAGCATCCCTATAGGCTCCCTTCAGGTATTGGAAGGCTGCTATGAGGTCTCCACGCAGCCTTCTCTTCTCCAGGCTGAACAGCCCCAACTTTCTCATCCTATCTTCATACAGGAGGAGCTCCAGCCCCGATCATCCTTGTGGCCCTCCTTTGGACTTGTTCCAACAGTTCCATGCCCCTTTTATGTTGAGGACACCAGAACTTGTTCAAGGCCAGGCTGGACACAGGGGCTTGGAGCAAGCTGCTCTAGTGGAAGGTGTCCCTGCCTGTGGCAGGGTTTGGAACTTGAATGCGCTTTAAGCTCCCTCCCAACACAAACCAGTCTGGGATTCTGTGATTCTAAACCAGACATTCAGAGACAGAAAGGGGTCTGTAGGGCAAGTTCACACAGGTCAGGTCAGCTCCCTTAGCTCTGGACCTAGAAATCAGCACGTTACTCCTCTGGCTTAAAGCACAAAGAAAGTACAATAGCAGTCAGGCAGATAACAGAGATTCTGCTTCTAAGGGTAGCCCATGTCAACTCAAGCGCTGATAAAGAGTCAGCATGTTTGGAATTCAGCAGCCTGGCATTTCACCTGACGACAGGGCAAAAAACAGAACACTGATGAGCCACCCAGGACTCTCCAAGAGAAACAACAAACCACTCACAGAGACCGTGCCACCTGCTTGAGGTTGTCTGTGCTTCGGGGGTTCAGAATGGAACATGTCTGGAAAAGTTCAAGAGATTCTTGAATCTTCCCCTCCAAGCGAAATATCAAAGCTGTAAAGACAACATATAGCAGGCAAATTAGTCCGTTGTGTGCAGGAAAGCTGTGCTTCCTGACAGCAGGGGAAGAAGGGGGAGTATGGATATAACAACACTCATTCGGTCTTTCCCCCTCCTGCAGCAACCTCAGGCAGATGCTGTGTTTGAGGGCAGAACAAAACACAATCAAAGGGCTTGTGTGTGTCTGGAAAAACGGCTGGGTTTCAGAATAAAGGCAGCTTTAAACCCCAACTTCTATGGGCTGCAGTATGGCCTTGGCCAACAAATCTCTGCAGTCCCCCACCACAGCACTTTGAACTGCAATGCCAAGTTTTGGGGCAGAGGACAGGAGGAGGAATACCATCCTTCAAGCGAACAATAAGACAACAATCACCCGAGGCAGGTAGCTCTAACAGAAAACACGCTTCTGTAATACAGTCAAACACGCCATCCAACACAATGAAGGCCAAGAGCCCATAGCCCAAGGAGGAATCGATGAGAAACGCATCGATACGGAGAACACAGAAAATCTCATCTGCCCATTGTGCAACCCCCAAACTTCAAAACTAGGCCAAATATTTTTTACATGCTAATTCTGTATGTTCCTGTCACCTGTCCCTCTCTTATTGTTGCTGTATCTCAAATCAGAACTTGCTTGAGCAAAAATCAGACTTCCAGGGGTGTCCTGCGACGTACCTTGAACATAGACTGCATATTCACACAGCCCATGAGACTCCTGGAGCTGCTCTTTGATGAGAGCCTGGAATGACAAAGCACAGAGAGCACAACTCAACCACAGCCTTCCTCACTGAAAAGCCCTCTACCTGCTCTTCCCCCATCATTAAGCTGCAGCATCTGCTTTCAGCAGACCATAAAGCCTTCAATATTTCAACAAAGGTAATCTCTGTGAACAAAAGCTGATTTCTGGCTCACCAAATACCTTCTGCAACCTTGATTTTGGAGAATTTTGTGGAAGGGCTACATATTCCAGGGCCTCACCACCCTCACAGTAAAGAATTTCTTCCTCAGATCCAATCTAAACTTCCCCTGTTTAAGTTTGAACCCATTACCCCTTGTCCTATCACCACAGTCCCTAATGAAGAGTCCCTCCCCAGCATCCCTATAGGACCCCTTCAGGTATTGGAAGGCTGCCATGAGGTCTCCACGCAGCCTTCTCTTCTCCAGGCTGAACAGCCCCAACTTTCTCAGCCTATCTTCATACGAGAGGTGCTCCAGTCCCCTGATCATCCTCGTGGCCCTCCTCTGCACTTGTTCTAACAGTTCCATGTCCTTTTTATGTTGAGGACACCAGAACTGCACACAATACTCCAAGTGAGGTCTCACAGAGCAGAGTAAAGGGGCAGGAGCACCTCCCTTGACCTGCTGGTCACACTCCTTTTGATGCAGCCCAGGATACGGTTGGCCTTCTGGGCTGCAAACACACACTGCCGGCTCATGTCCATTTTCTCATCAACCAACACCCCCAAGTCCTTCTCCTCAGGGCTGCTCTGAATCTCTTCTCTGCCCAACCTGTAGCTGTGCCTGGGATTGTTCCGACCCAGGTGGAGGACCTTGCACTTGGCATGGTTAAACTTCATCAGGTTGGCATCAGCCCACCTCACAAGCGTGTCAAGGTCCCTCTGGATGGCATTCCTTCCCTCCAACTTATCAACTGAACCACACAGCTTGGTGTCATCAGCAAACTTGCTGAGGGCGCACTCAATCCCACTGTCCATGTCACCAACAAAGATGTTGAACAAGACCGGTCCGAACACCGATCCCTGAGGGACACCACTCGTTACTGGTCTCCAGCTGGACATTGAGCCATTGACCACAACTCTTTGTGTGCGGCCATCCAGCCAGTTCTGTGAGGCCCTGGAATGGGTTGCCCAGGGAAGTTGTGAATGCTTCATCCCTGGCGGCGTTCAAGGCTGGGTTGGACTTAGCCTTGGGTAGCATGGTTTAGTGAGAAGTGTCCCTGCCCATGGCAGGGGGGTTGGAACTTGATCTTAAGGTCCTCTCTAACTCTGACTATTCCATGATTCTATGATTCTATAGCTGTGCTGTATCTGTGCTTACTGCAGAGTGCCTTAAAATAACTTGAATTCAAACAACACACAACCCGCTGATGTACACAGCTCTTCCTTATGGGATGGCGACAGTGGTATCACACAGGACAGGAGAACTACAAAATGCATTTAAGCAGTATTTAGCTTGGAAAGTCCGTATTCATGCAGAATTTGTAGCTAGTTGCTGTAAGATACTATATTTAGCAGCTATAAAAGTTGCAAACTCCCATCATTCTAAGAAAGCTAAGGCCAGTTACAGAAACACAACCTTGCCTATAACAACAGCACTGGCTGCTGCACCTGGGACAACTGCAGGAGTGCACAGAGGAGTGCAAGCTCACAGCTGCATGTGAAGAGCACTGGGCCAGGAATACTGCAGCCCTTGTAGCATTTCCTAGGACAAAATTAATTAGACATTGCATGGGAAAGTGCCCCAAGGATTCTCTGGAAGCATCCTCTGCTGATAAGGGTATCTGCTCCAAGCCATCTGTGAAGAAATAAACTGAACTGGAGCAACTGCAGCTGTGTCAATGGAAGTCAAATGAACAAATGAGGAGCATAAGGGAAAGGGAAGGGGAAAAAAAGTAAACTAATGAAAATGCCAGCTCTTGCTGGCTGCATTCACGCAGTGACAGGCTTGGGGTGGGCACAGTTTGGCATTATTCCATAGTCACACATGATGCGAAACTCTAGTCAAAAGAGTGAGTGACCTTTGGAAGGATGAGGGCTCTGACTATGAACTGAGAGCATCATTTCTGCTCCAAGAGTCCTCTTCTGCTTGAAGTGAAAGAGACAAAGGGGAAAAAGAAAGATTTCTGGGTTAGGAATAAGGTGGTGCTCATCTAGCAGTCATGTCTGGTGTATGATAAGTGCCAGCATCCCCTGCCTCCAAGCCAAATACTAGGCTAACAAGGAGGAAAACTGAACCTCAAATACAGCACACAGGAGGAAAGTGGAATAAACGTAAGGAGGGTTATTACTGACAATCTGCACTTTGTAAAAAGAAAACTAAAGAGAGGAAGGAGAAGGAAGATCAAGTTGAAACTGCTCATCCATATCTGTTAACAGATCTATATTATACCCTTTATAAAGTACATTAAGGTAGGAGGTGTATCTGCTAAGATATCTTTATAATACTCTTTACAAAGTCCATTATTACAGGACATTCAACTCAGACATAACCAAGCATCTCCTGAATATGGATACTCTCTATTGCTCCATCTACATAAACCCAGTTTCTCAGAGCAAGAGAGGGCAATAGAGAGCTATCTTTTGGAGAGATCTGCCTAATTCTATAAGCCCTAAAATATCCCAGAGCAAAAGGCCCTGAGCTGAGAAATATGATGTGTAATCCCAGCTTTTCCTCCCAGATTTATTTAACTGACAGAATTCAGACACTGGCAGGAGACCAGCACGAGGGATTGTAAAGCACCTGGTAATTTTAATAACTCCTTCCTTGCACGCAGCAGAAGAGAGCAGAGCTGGAACTGATGTGGGAGCAGAGAGCTGAGTGATGCTCAGGGCCTGCCTCTGCTCTCCCCCCAGGCCTGGCTGCACAGCCACAGAGGATGCTGCAGCCTTGCATGCGCTGGGTACAAGGAGAGGTAAATCAAACAACCAGCATCAGTCATCTCTCGCTGTAAGGAACACAGCAACATTTGTCAAGAGTATGATGAAACCAAAATGGAGGCAGGAGTGGCACTGTAAAGGGTAAAATCAATTTAATGCCTTCCATTTAAGCAAGTAATGTTGGTAAATAAACAGCTTTTTCTTAGCCTTTCACATAATTGAAAAATAGGGGAGTGTTTAAAACAGTGTTAGAGAGAAAGCATTTCAAAGCCCGGAGTGGGAAAGAGGGTCAAGTAAAATTCAGATCCAAATGAATAACATCATGGGTCATTGGTTTCTTTGCTGAGTCTTGAAAGAAAATTAATGGACTCTAACGAATGCCCAAACTATGCTGAAATCAAGGAGTTAACAGCAATTTAACCCACTGGGGATACTATCAATACCTTCTCAGTTTTGAAGCTATTATCCCCAAATAGCATGTTTGAGAATAATAGAATCCCAGCCTGGTTTGGGTTGGAAGGGACCTTAAAGCTCATCCAGTCCCAACCCCTGCCACGGGCAGGGACACCTTCCACTAGAGCAGCTTGCTCCAAGCCCCTGTGTCCAACCTGGCCTTGAACACTGCCAGGGATGCGGCAGCCACAGCTTCTCTGGGCACCCTGTGCCAGCGCCTCAGCACCCTCACAGGGAAGAGCTTCTGCCTAAGAGCTCATCTCAGTCTCCCCTCGGGCAGGTTAAAGCCATTCCCCTTGGCCTGTCCCTACAGGCCCTTGTCCAAAGCCACTCTCCAGGTTTCCTGCAGCCCCTTTAGGCACTGGAGCTGCTCTGAGGTCTCCCCTTCAGGAGCCTTCTCTTGTCCAGGCTGCCCCAGCCCAGCTCTCTCATCCTGGCTCCAGAGCAGAGCTGCTCCAGCCCTCGCAGCATCTCCATGGCCTCTGGACTTACATGTGTACTTAACATGTGCAAGCATCAAGGGCATCAGGTTAGATCCATAATACCACATAACACCAGTGGAGCGAGGCAGAGACTACCAGAGAGCAGCTCAGCCCACCTAAGAAATGAATTGCCTTATGGACGTGCCTACCAATCCCCAGGGACTGATGAAGCATCCTGGCATGCTGAGGTTCTCATCTTATCTGTGTCAAATCCAGACCTCTGAGCATACATCTATCACATCTGGGCGAAAGGATGGAAGATCATTCAACCTGCTATAGTCTGTATGGCCAAACTTGTCCACATTTACTGCAAAGACCCTGCTTTGTGAACCCTGTGTAAAAGCTTTGCTGCCTTTTATTCTGACAGCTACTGCAAAGCTGGCCTGCCAAGTAAAAGCTGACTTCTCTCAATTCACCCCCCGCCCCCATTTTGCTTGCTTCCATGACTGATGAGGACATGGAGAAGTCAATGTTGCCATTACATCATCCACTTGGTTGTTCTGTTTCCCTGAGCCATACATCTTCTCTGCACACTGTGATTCCACATCACATCACAGAAACAGTGACTGTACACAGAGACCAAACAAATGCAGTCAGACGAACAGAAAAGAGAAACAGTTTTCCATTTGGATTGCTGGCCCAGCTTTTGTTTGTATCTATTTAAACCAACACTGCTGATGATACAACCCTCCAGCTCCATTAAGTAAGAGCTAAATGAGTTTACTCCAGCTGCCCCCAGGAGCTCTCCAGCAGAGACAAGTCCTGACCAACCACTGTGTTTCAGAAGCAAAAAGTCTTTTCAGCTCTTCTTTGCCCATGACAGAAGCGGAAAGAAGCTCTGTGCCCCCCACCTGCCCATTGGCAATCCGCTTCAACAGCTCCTGTTCGTTTTAGCAGGAAAACATACTCCTTACTGCTACATTTGCCATTTCCTTACTCCACTTGTCACTATAATCCCAACCAACCACGTCCACACCACCCACCAACCCAGGAGGAATCAAAAGGTGCAACGTACAATGTACAAATGAAAGAATTTTGTTCAAAGGTAACCAAGATTTCCTCTTTTTAGGCTTGGCAGTGATGTGTTGCTCAATCGGGGTATTTTTCATAGTATCTCTGTAGTACCATCAAGAGACGTACACTATGGACCTGTTATCATCAGTTTGTATTTTCTCTTGGTCCCTTTATTCCAAAACAAGTCAGGAAAGAGGGTGTTCTGATAAGTGGTATGAAAACTATCGCTCATAAAATCAGTAAAATAGTCCCTAAACAAAGCCCCATGAGCAGCTCCTACCTTACACTCATCGTAGTCCCTGCGGACATACAGCAGGTAGATCAGCCAGTTCTTCCTCTCTAGGGCTGGTAACTCTGGCGCTGCAGATGGAAAATATAAAGAGAATACAGGAGATCAGTTTGATGAGCAGAGAACCCGGGCACAGAGATCTGCAAGCACAACACCACTGATTCAACAACTGCAACTGCACTGCCTGCTGCAATCAATCATTTGACTTGAACCCTGGACTGTGAATCTATAAACAGTGTCTGGGTTTAGTTTACTTCTCAAACTGACGCATTGCTCAAGACAGACATTAACTAAGGCCTCCTAGCACAAAGCTACACCTCAAAAGACTTGAGGCACTGGCTCCTTCCAATGCAGTTACTGGAGCACACAGCTCCAAGCACCAACCACGTTTGTATCCAACACTAACACTGCTCCACTGCTCTGGGGAATTGGTTCTTCCAAAAACACAGGCAGCAGGCTGGAGGAAGAGACTCAGATTCACATTTAGGAACCAGGGCAGAAGAATCAAAGGGCTTTAAAATCAATTTCTGGGAGTGAATGAGAAGGAACAGGTGAAACACACGAAAGGAGATTTTGGAGGGTTTGGGGATGTTGCTGGTCTGAAGGTGTGAATAATTTAAAGAGGTCAAACTTAGTTCTTTGAAACTGTGAAGGGACTATGAAACATCACACGTCTGAGACACTGTGAAGCTCCTGGCAGAGAAACGGGTTTGATGCAGCGGAGGAGACTGGCTGGGGCTCCAACATTCCAATTCTCGGGAGCCAGCAGCGGCAATTATGGCACATCACGAATGGATGTTGCTTAGTGATATTCACGTTGGGTTTCAAAGTTGAACACACTGCTGTGCATTTCATTAAGGCTCGAAATGTATTGCCTGTTATTCCTCTCTACTGCGAGATGCAGGGAGCTGAAGGTAACCATAGCAACTGGCCCAAAAGCCCTATGTTTGCAAGTCAATATTATGACAGAAGTGTAGCAGCAAAGCAAGGACCAGGCCGCCTTCCCCCAGCCCGTGAAGCACGGCCCAGACCCACACCACTGACGGAGACACAGGCTCAGCTTCCAGCAACCTGGAGCAGGAGGTATTCCTTGGAGTGTTCCACAGGCCCCTCCGCTGGCTGGCGGCAAGGCTCATGATCACAGAATCATTCAGGTTCTAATCCTTTGGAGATCCTCTGGTCCAAACACCTGCCAAGGCAGGGTCACCCAGAGCAAGTTACAGCCCGAAGGAAGAAGAGATTCCGCAGCTGGAAGGAGCGAACCAGGTTGGGAGATGCTATTGGTGCAAAGGGTTATTAACTTCTATAAAGAACACAGTTTAATCCAGGAGGACGGCACCTGCAGCGAGCAGCAAACACATCCCTCAGGCACACCAGGCGCTTCCCCAGAACTCACACCAAGTCCAGTACCATAGAATCCCAGCCTGGTTTGGGTTGGAAGGGACCTTAAAACTCATCCAGTCCCAACCCCTGCTACGGGCAGGGACACCTTCCACTGGAGCAGGGTGCTCCAAGCCCCTGTGTCCAACCTGGCCTTGAACACTGCCAGGGATGGGGCAGCCACAGCTTCTCTGGGCACCCTGTGCCAGCGCCTCAGCACCCTCACATGGAAGAACTTCTGCCTAAGATCTAACCTGAACTTCCCCTTTTTCAGTCTGAACCCATCACCCCTTGTCCTGTCGCTGTAGTCCCTGATGAAGAGTCCCTCTCTAGCACCTCTGTAGCCCCCTTCAGACACTGGAAGCTGCCATCACTGACAGAACTTCAAAACAACCAGAATTTCTTCAGCTGTTGAAGTTGGAAGATATCTGTAAAGCCATTTCTGGTTCTGGTGGTGGTTTTCCCCTTAAATTCTGGAATACCCAGCAGATTTATACTAGAGCTGAGGTTTAAGTGTGCACAACAGCAATATAAGGGCAAATATCTTAAAAAGAAGGTTCAAGTGTCCTAAAACACAATCCAAACTAAAAAGTAACCCAAATGAGCTAAGCTTACAGAAACACAAAGATCAGGGATCCAAATGCTGCTCAGCTGTGTGAGGCCTGGATCTCTGTAAGTAAGGCATTTTAACATGTGTGTTCCCAGACCAGACGCACTGATTTCTTATGACTTCATGTTTCCCATTCATTCTTCTTATAATGAGACCATGAAGGGAAGAGTTAAGAGATGCCTGAATAGCTACACATTGATTGAAATAACACCATGTCATGAACAGCCTGAGAGCTGCCCCGAAGCTGGTTGAGGAGTTAGCTGATTCATTAGCACATTTCTAATGACTTCCTTGTGAAAGGATTATTAGAGGCGCAATGGTCTGAAGTGGACAGAACTTCTTCATCTGAGAAACACAGCACTTGGGGATGGTCGACATGCAGGAAGCAGTGGGACATGTGTGCTCTTCCTGTCACTAGCCAGCCCAAAACCCCAACCCAGGCGCAGGTCTGACACACCTGCACACTTCCTACCTCCTTTTCTAAGTATAGGTTTAAAAGCAGGCACTGCAAACTCTATTTAACCATGAAGATTTCAGTTCAAGTCAAAACTAAAGTATACTTCACCATTTTGCGCCTGATACAGCTTAAAATTACAAAATCCTGCATTGTTACATACAATGAAAACCACCATAAATAGGGATTAATCAGAAGACCCTCCAGAGATACAGAATAGAACCATGGAAATCATAGAATAGTCAGGGTTGGAAAGGACCTCAAGATCATCCAGTTCCAAAGCCCTTGCCATGGGCAGGGACACCTCCCACTAAACCATGCCATCCAAGGCTCTGTCCAGCCTGGCCTTGAACACCACCAGGGATGGAGCACTCACAACTTCCCTGCGCAACCCATCCCAGGGCCTCACCACCCTTACAGTAAAGAATTTCTTCCTCATATCCAATCTAAACTTCCCCTGTTTCAGTTTGAACCCGTTAAAACTTAATGGGTTAAATATCCCACCGGGTCTCCCACCATCTGTAGTGCACACCTTACTGAGAGGTTAAAATGAAACGGCACCATTAAATGTCCAGAGGAGGTCATGGAGATGCTGCGAGAGCTGGAACAGCTCTGCTCTGGAGCCAGGATGAGAGAGCTGGGCTGGGGCAGCCTGGACAAGAGAAGGCTCCTGAAGGGGAGACCTCAGAGCAGCTCCAGTGCCTAAAGGGGCTGCAGGAAACCTGGAGAGGGGCTTTGGACAAGGGCCTGTAGGGACAGGCCAAGGGGAATGGCTTTAACCTGCCAGAGGGGAGACTGAGATGAGCTCTTAGGCAGAAGTTCTTCCCTGTGAGGGTGCTGAGGCGCTGGCACAGGGTGCCCAGAGAAGCTGTGGCTGCCCCATCCCTGGCAGTGTTCAAGGCCAGGTTGGACACAGGGGCTTGGAGCACCCTGCTCTAGTGGAAGGTGTCCCTGCCCGTGGCAGGGGTTGGGACTGGATGAGCTTTGAGGTCCCTTCCAACCCAAACCGTTCTGTGGTTCTATGAGACAGAAACGTGAGCTGGCTGGGGTGTGTTGCCAGATGAATAAACTATGTTAAAGCCTACACAAATGTTTTGGGCCAAGCTAAGGGGGCAGCACAGCAGCGAGCGGATGGAAGATGAATTGTTGAATTCCTGGAGGAAAGAGTTTTTTCACGCTTTTAAGATCAGAGGGACATTATACTCCACTCCCACGCTATGGAAACGCCTGCTGAGGATAGGGCTGGCAAGGAAGACATGCTGCATGCAGAGTGGGTGCTGAGCAGTGTGTCAAGCTGAAAGGAAAAGGGTAAACCAGGCAGCAGCTGCCTTCTGGGCCAGGGCTGCAAAAACCCAGCAGAGTTACCCGAAAGAGCCAGGCTGGAGAGAAAACAGAGTCCAAAACACACCACGAGGTACAGGAGTGATCATGCCCGCATTCGCAGAGATGAAACAGCTTTGCTTCCCCCAGCGACACACTGAGCTAAGGATAACTGTGGAACTGGGAAAACACATGGAGCTTTTACACTCCTAGAACTCATTTGGAAACAGCAACAAACCCAACTGAGGGGACATTACTCTCCTTTTCTCTTTCCCTAAGACAAGCCAACTGCAAAAAGGCAGTTCCAGTGTCACTCCGAAGAGACGTCTGGATTAATTCACAGATCTGGATGAGAATCTGACATCTGAACACAAAACAAACACAAAGCTTTGTAGAAGAAAGTTGATGCACTCCCCAAGTCTGCTCCAGAAACTAAATGAGAACAGTTTGGTCCTTCCTCTGAAGAAATCCAACAGCATCACCAAGAGCCAAACCTGGCGTGGATCCCCCGAGGACCGAAGAGAGAGGAAGGCCACGGAAACTGGGAGAAAAGCAATAAACTTGATACAGGAACACTCCTGATGAAAAGGGCTGCAGGAAACAAAGGGCTCTATACAGACAGAAGCCACAGAAATTATTTATGCACCTCTGCAGAGCCACAACCACCTTCATCTGCATTGGGTTTTCAAACCAAAGCACGAGATACCTACTTCTGGTGCTTTTATCTCCCTTGGGCTGCTCCCGCAGCCTGCTGGTACACTGCCAAGGGTCACTGCATCCTTCGGAAGAACAGAAAAATACCAATCCCCGCCTATTTGGGACTCTAGCTCCACGGAAAGGGAATAAAACATCCCATGCCCTTCTGAGGACATGAATCAACCATCACTGGTCCTGGTATTTTCACCATCGTTAATAATTACCCACAGAATGCCCTAAACCCCCCACATGTAGCTGATGGCTTTAAGCTGAAAAGCTTAAATGAATGATTTTAACCTGCCAGAGGAGAGACTGAGATGAGCTCTCAGGCAGAAGCTGTTCCCTGTGAGGGTGCTGAGGCGCTGGCACAGGGTGCCCAGAGAAGCTGTGGCTGCCCCATCCCTGGCAGTGTTCAAGGCCAGGTTGGACACAGGGGCTTGGAGCAAGTTGCTCTAGTGGAAGGTGTCCCTGCCTGTGGCAGGGGTTGGGATTGGATGAGCTTTAAGGTCCTTCAACACAAACCAGGCTGGGGTTCTATGATGATGATGATGTGCAACTCAGCTCTTGCTGCATCAGCCTGAACAGCAATACACGGCTGGATCCGGCTACCGGGGGCTGCTATGAGGGGCAGAAGAACAGAAAGCAGCATGGCACTGTCTTCCCAAGTACAAGGATGATGGGGTACTCTGGACGCTCTGCATGGCATAGAGTGGTTTGCAATCTCCCCCTCATTATACCAGGAGCACATACTGCTGCAGTGGATCACTCCAAAGGTTTCTGCACAGGGAAAGGCTGATGAATTTGGCCTTACCAGGAGGAGCTGAGCACACGGATCAGGCTCCTCAGGCTGCCCGCACTGCAATTTGCCACCTTGTTCAACAGACAGATCTTCAGGAGTTTCTCGTATGTAACTGCTTGTCTCTGTCATCTTTCACAGAGCCTTGCAAATAATCCCAGCACCACAAGGATACAGGGACTACAGGCTAGGAAATAATAGTTTCTCCCATTCCAGCAGTGGGGAAAGGAAACAAAAGCCATTATTTGCTGTAAATCAATGTGGTCAAGGGCCAGCCCAAGAAATGCAATTATCTCCCTACTTGGTATCTACAGTGACGAGTTTATAACTTGCCCAATTATCTTCCGGCCTCTCTTCCTGGGCTTACTAAAGTCTGCTCTCATTAAGCAACAGTGACAGGGAGCCAGGCACCAAATACGTGATGAAATCCCTCAGCCAAGAGACACGCCAGGTCCTTTGATGTGCATTTTCCTTGAATTCCAAAGGGAATCCATCTGATCCCACTTTCTCAGTGACCAGTGATTGATTGCACGACCCACTTCCAGAAGGGTGATTTTTCTTTCTGACAACAGTCCTTTAAAGAAGCCGCTGGAGCAGAAAGCCGACAGAATCCGAGTGAGATCATCAGGTTTGTCTCCGTGCTGCGCTAGCATCCCTCTTTGCTTTGTCCATCCCCTTTCTCCAAGGACTGAAAAAATTATATATAATCCGAGTTACTCCCTTTTGTGCAAACCTCCGCTGGAAATTGTTTTCTGCTTGGGTAATTATAACTTAGAGAGGAACGATCAAACCATGGGGTTTAGATGGACTAAAAGGGGATTGAAATCACTGTAAAGAGAGAGGAAAGGGTGCGGGGAAGCCCCAAAAGGCTCCTATCAGATGGGAGAAATGGCTGCTAAAGCACCAGCCATCCTCCTACAGAAATTACAAGTGCAACCAGGCCACTCGTGCTGTGGGCACAGCCGGAGGATGGTGGCTTTCACCAGAACTGCCCAACTGCAGCCATCAGGCAGCTTTCATCTTATTTCCTCCAGTGTGCAAACTGCGAGGGGCCAGGAGCACCAAGAACCCTCCTGTAGAAGGCACTGGTCAGTTATGGCGCTCTGTATGACCAGAGCCTGGCTGTTTTCCACCCCAGCGTATAGGAAAGAGTCTGAGCTCCAATTCATGCCCCATTCTCCAGCTTTGCAACCCAACTCGCAGCAAACTCAGTAAAATCAGCAGGAAGAGCCTTGCAGGAGAAGCAGAGACACAAAAGACTTAAGGTGACACAAAGAAGAACCTGTTGTCAGACCAAAGCCCATACTAATCTAAACCATACATAACACAGAGCACATAGATCCACAGTCCGGATCCATTGTTATAGGCACCATGGCCATGGGTAAGATTATCCAAAAGGCCTAATTTGGATCCTGACTCAACTGTCCCTTTCCAAATCCTACGTAAAACTATATGGTGCAAACCAGCATTCAAGCACACAGGTACGTGCAGAGTTAATAAACACGGAGGCAGTGACTCAAGCCTCTGTTGGAACATTTTGCTATTAAGAGAGCAGCACCAAAGAACAATGTGGTAAAGTGCATCTTCTCTGCAGGAACCAAAGCTGGAAGCTTTGCTGCGGGGAAGGGCAACATCTCCCATCGTGAGGCCAGGCTTACCCTAACATACAGAAGCAGGATCCACCTTTGATTAGAGATTCATCGCCCATTTCCAAGTCATTCCAGTCACCACCTAGCAACGGCACAAAGGCAATTCCCTGGCCACTGCAGGAGAGTGTCCAAATCAGAGGGGCAACACATCAAATTCCTTACGGGGTCTTGCAAGCCCAGGTTGGACACAGGGGCTTGGAGCAAGCTGCTCTAGTGGAAGGTGTCCCTGCCTGTGCCAGGGGGCTGGAACTGGATGAGCTTTAAGCTCCCTTCCAACACAAACCAATCTGGGATTCCATGACCAACATGCACCCAGCTCAGCCTCCGGAAGGCATTTGCTGCCATTATTGCCAGCATTACAGTTATTCCCACTGGGAGAGCTTGGGGAAGGTTTACCATGGGGCACAGCTTTGGTTACAGTCTGAAATGAAGCTCAGTGCTCTCACAGCTGTGTTCAACAAGCACTGATAAAGAAGGAAATGCAGGATGAAACCAGCTGCACACATCTCCTTTTGCATTCAGCTTCCCAAGCTGCCAGCACCAGGAATTACGCGACCGGCTGTGAAACCAGTGACACAGAGCTAATGAGTATCTGCTAAACAAAAATAACACTGAAATCATAAGGCTCAAACTCAAATAGCTACTACAAAACAATGTACCGCTGCCAGGGAATTGTATTTTCCACAATAAGGGATGAATAATGGATAGGAAGCAGTTTTAAGCTCAAATACCAAGGGGTTTAGATTTAAAAATAACAGCCTGCCTTGATACCACAGGAGCATCCTACAGATTCCTACCTAGGCTGGTGCACAAACAAACCGAATGAGAATCCTCTTCCTCACTCAGACATAGGCTTTTATTGAGATTGTAGCAATATCAATATATTCCAGCTTGGGAAGGGAATTAGTGGAGGAATACTGGTCTCCTACACCCGGATCCATCCTCGGAGTTTGAAAATGGAGCCACCATATATACAAAACTCTGCAATGATGAAAAATCACTCCAAAGCCCTCCACCCAGAGCAGGTTTTATATGTTGTATTTCACTCTTTGTGTGAGTACACACATACATCTGTGAGAATACAGGTGGTGCGCACACACACACCTGTGAAATGGATATAAACAGCAGAGAAAAGGGGAGCTCCTGCTGTAGCCATCCTTTTCATCCCCTTCCCCTGCTCTGCCTTTTGCAAACTGCTGCTGGTGCACCTTTAAATCACATACAAACCGTATGGCTGCTCATTATTCCCCGGCAGTTGGGGTTAATAAAACTCTTCAGACACAATTCCGGCGCTGGCGACAAACTCATGATTCCTAGTGTGCTTTTTCCGGGGGTGTAAGAACACCTTCCCAACGCGAAGGGACAGCGAGGAGACTGGAAAACAGCAGGCTCCAAGACAAAAAGCAACATTTCTGACTCTACTCCGCCCCCTGCAGGAAAAGGAGCCAAAGCTATAGGGAAGAGCCGGAATTCTGTCTTAAAACCGGTTTATACACAAGGGAGAAGGGAAAAAGGGGATTTTCTGTTGTTAGTTTACCCTGTATAAATCTTGAAGCCTTGCTAGCTCAGACTTCAGTGGCTTTTCTGACTTAAGGCGTTTCAAGTTCTGAGTTACTCCACATGGAAATGGTTTCGTTTCACTCACAGGACAAACCCCTACCCTGGTTATTCAATATAGAATCCTAGAATCATAGAATAGTTAGGGTTGGAAAGGACCTTAAGATCATCCAGTTCCAACCCCCCTGCCATGGGCAGGGACACCTCCCACTAAACCAGGTCACTCAAGGCTATGTCCAAGCTGGCCTTGAACACCGCCAGGGACGGATGTCTTCTAGCGTGTGCTACTCAAGTTTAACCTTAAGGGAAAGGCGGAAGATCGGTATATACACACCTTTGACCCTCTGGACCTCCCAGTGCCACAGCGAGGTTCCCAGTGGCAGAACCAGGCTGGCTGCTAGGAAATCTCCATTAGCAGGACGAGGCTGGTGAGACACTACTCCGCAATCCTTGCTCCATTCGATGTATAATCACTACTACACAAACCAACTGAATCAAGCCGAACAGTGCTTGAGTCAAGCTTAAAATCCAATTCAAGCAAATAAACACTGGGGTAAAGGTGGGACTTGATGATCTTAAAGGTCTTTTCTAATGTGGTTGATTTCATGATTCTATAAAATTTAGTAACAAATGAGTACTTTAACAAGGAATTTGAAGTATCATCATCCTGATTTGCTTCAGAAAAAGTCAAAACTGAAAGTGTTTCCTCTGCACGAGCTCATTCTGCCCATCAGCACCGACTACTGAGCAGAGGCACACACTCCAAACAGAAGGAAAACAAGGATCTGAAAGAGCCTTTGCTATTTTGGGGTTTAAACACCAGCTAATCTAGCAAAAGGCAGGCTGATTCACACAACAGTTCTCAAGTCCCTGAGGATGCAGACACTGTGCTTGGAGCTGCTCAAGGAGCCAAGCCCTGGCACAGCACCCCAACGGTTACTTTCTTCATTGAAACCATTTTGTTTCCTGCTCGATGCCTTAAGCTCTTGTAGGCAAGGAGACCGAGTGCACCATCACAGCAGGCTTCTGAGTAACATGGCTTAGCAGCAGCACAGGAGCTCTGAGGTATTAACTGGAGCCACACTCTGCCTTCAGAGATGTGCCTACTCCAGCGTGGCCGTACCCCTGGCTGCAGCCCCTCCAGGGGAGTATCTGCTCTGTCGTGGGCTTCTCCATGGCCACGATCCTTAAAGATCATGAAGACAGAAAGGCCCAGAGAGCTGAATTTGGTCAGGCTGGAGAAGAGAAGGCTCAGGGGAGACCTTATCACCATGCTCCAGCATTGAAAGGGTGGCTACAAAGATGGAGACTCCATTTTCACAAGAAGTCCCATGGAAAAGGTGATGGGCACAAGTTACTCCTGGGGAGATCCTGACTGGACGCAAGAGGAAGATTTTCCACAACCAGCCACTGGAATAATCTCCCAGGGTGCTGGGACATCTAGTCTAGGTCATGCTTAGCCTAGAAAGGCTGGAACAGATGATCCTTGAGACTCCTTCCAACCTGTGATTCCATGATCCCTTCAGAGGTACACCCACTGCGGCACAGATACAACCACGGCCACAAACACTTTGAGATGTACCTGCTCTGGTGTGGACAGCCACAGCCACTTCATGTTGTCCTGCTCCTCATCCCCAGGTCACTCACCCCTTCATCTCCAGCTCCCACTGGAGCTCCAGCCTGCCTAGTACAGCAGCACAGACACGGCAGCGATGCCCCGCTCATCTGCCACACTAGGCACACGGCTGTAACTCGAGCTTTCCAGTCAGACCTGCTGTTACCTCAAACCCTTCAAACCCCACGCTGGGTGCCAGAAAGGGCTGTTGTGGTTGAACCCCAGCCGGCAACTCAGCCGCACACAGCCGCTCGCTCGCTCCTGCCGTGGGCTGGGGGAGGGATTCAAGAGGACAAGTGAGAAAACTCGTGGGCTGTGATAAAGACAGTTTAACAGGCAAAGCAAAAGCTGCACACACAAGCAAAGCAAAGAAAGGAATTCGTTCCCCCTTCCCATCACAGGCGTGTGTTCAGCCATCTCCAGGACAGCAGGGCTCCAGCACACGTCACTTGGGAAAGCAAACATCATCACTTCCAACATCCATTCCTCTTCTTCCCCAGCTTTATACATTGAGCATGATGTTCTAGGGTGTGGAATATCCCCTGTCCCACCTATGTGCCCTCCTAAATCCTTGTGCCTCCCTGCTGGTGGGGTGGGATGAGGAACAGAAAGGTCTTCACTCTGTGTAAGCACTGCTCAGCAATAACTAAAAGCTCGCTGTGTTATCATCACTGATTCCACCACAAACCCACAGCATCGCCCCATACCAGCTACTATGGAGAAAATTAACTCTACCCCAGCCAAACCCAGCACCACTGCTCACTGCCTCCTCCCACAGCAAAGCAAGGATGGAAGATATTTCCCCTGCAAACAAAGCCACACTGGCTGCAGGCATTCCCAAAATAACCTGTGTAACCAGCTTCTCAGCAATTCCAGTATCAGGAGCATAGCACTTTGGGGATTTCCCGTCTAATCCTTCCTTTGGCTTATATTCTTTATGCTTAGTCCTTTTTTGTCTACAGCACGAGGAATTTTCCACAGGAATTGAAGCTTTTTTTTTGTAAGAAAAAGCTTTCCTCTTAAAAAGCAAACTAAAATTGTAATGGGGGGGCCCAATGCAGCCCTGAAAGCTCTCACTCAACAGGAAGCGACACCGAGAGGCTGTCCTCACTCCATCCATCCACCAGCTTTGGATGGAAAGACACAAGAGCTGGTATCTCCCAGGCAACACTCGCTCTGGCAGGCAGGGTGAGCAGCAGCCGTGCTCCAGCCATGGACGTGTTGATGTGCAGCTCTGCGGAAGCAAGACCTCAAGCACTGGGGAGCCCAGGATGTCTTCTTCACAAGCAAGCGCTGTCTCTTAAGAGACCTTAAGGTACCACAGGCAGTTTGAGTACGACACAGAAGGTCCTTGCAGCATCAGGGAATTAGCCTACAGGATTTGACAGCTGAAGACAAACACCACAACTGGCTGTACGCTGAATCCAGTCCCATCATTCCTGTTCAGTGGATGATGCTGGAGACCCAAGCTAAAGCCAGTGGGGAATTATATCACTAAAGACTCCAAGGCTCCAATTCAAGTTGCACAGACAACATTAGCTCTGACACTGAGCAAATGCATCTCCTTTGACTCAAGTGTCTGAAAATTAAGACATTCCAGCTACTTGCCTTAGGCTGTCTCTAAGGAGAGGAATACCTATCCTTGGGAGTGGATTCCTTGCATTCCACGATAGGTGGCTGGGAGAATGTAGAGGAATGGCGTCAGTGGGGTTTCCACTAACTACAGAGCACAGGTGACCTGTTGAGACTTGTTCTACCTCAGAGGTATCTCAGTTCAGAAAGATGGATCCCACCCTTCCTAAATCTGTCCCTTACTATTTTTAAACCCGCACCAGGAGATGCCATTTTACCTGTAAGCAGGATGCCAGCAGAAGCTGAATGCTTTCAGATACAACAGAAACTCGCCTTGACTTTCAAAGGAACTGCATGACCTGAATTTACCAATTAAAACGTGATCCTAAAGCAACATGTTGCAGTTGGACAGTCAGACCCTCTAAAGCTGAGCTATTGCACTCCACTGTACTCCCCCCAGCCTAACCCAGTGCACTGTGATTCTTAATCACCAAAAGACACTCAGTTATACTCGCTGTCTGCAAGAGGCACTTTGATGGCACTTGTCATTCAGTTGGCAACCAGCTTGAGAAGCAGAGAGAGATTTTCCTCTTTACAGGGAGGAAATAAGTAGGTTGAGAACTGCCAAAAGATGCAATGCTGGAACTGGAACTATAAATCTTCTGATTTAAAATCTAGCACTCAAATTTTCGCGACACCAGCCTGTCTCTGCCAAGGTTTCCCTATTCCTGTAGTCATGGATATTAACGTACACACACAAGAGGGCAGAGCTGTGCCAGCACATTGAAACTTCAGCACGATCAGTTTGTGGCGCAGGGATTACTGGGCTGGTTTTGGGGGAAGAAGAGGATGAAGCAGAGTGTATTATACAAGTGAATTACCCAAGAACGATAATACATTCTTTTAATGTCACTATTCAAAACTAACGGCTGTATCAGGTCCTGAACAAGATACACACATCACTACTATCCACTTACGGCAGGGAGAGGAAAGCATCAATGTCTCTTCTATAAAACAACACTGTCATTACCCACTAACCTATGTTACTTAGAAACCATTTCTTCCCACAGGGTTGTAGGTTCAAATGAGGTAAAAGACCTTGGCGTGCATGTGGCCAGATGGAAATGAAGTGGTACGTACAGGGACAGGAACTGCATCTGCTCCCCCCAACCACAACATTTCCACTAACAGCTTTTCCTTCTGACACACTTAGAAGCATTAATTCATTTAACTCAAGGGGGTTGCTTTTATCAGGATTTCTCAGGCAGCTTCACTCTTACAAGTTCAAAGGCAGCTTTGAAGCTGGCTCCAAGAATGGATTTCTATTGATTTCAGAAGATGTATCAGGAATTCAGAAATGATCAGCTCCGCACGTGCATGGAATCAACTCCTCGGGGTACAAACATCTGCTCTTCAGAGTGCTCGAGCCATTCAAATACTTACAGGACCCCTTAAAGTATCTGTGGGAGCAGGAGGCATCCCCACTGCCTCACCTGTGTGAGCAGGAGCTGCCCAGAGAGAGCAGCTGTGCATCTGCACAGGACCCATCATCAAAAGCCACTTCTCCTTCTGCATACCCTGAAAGTTATGCACTCTCTAACAGTAACATTTTGAGATGGCTTAGCACTGTGAGCATCTCAGCACCAGATAAAGCGAGCTTCACTGCCCATCAGAGCAGCGCGTGCAATCAGTTTTTATCAGAACCCACGGATGACACCCTTGGCTTCAAGGACCAGCACCCACATGAACAGGATGGTGCTACCGGTATTTGAGCTTAATGCTGCTGGGGGTTTTGCTGGACAAGAGTAACTCACACTGCTTGAGAATAAAATCTATTAAACAAAAGAAACTACCCTGGTAAGACACAGTGTTGTAGCCAAACCGCACAGTTCTGTGTGGGAGAAGTGTGGTGACTTTGAGCCACAAAGAACACCCTCATTACCACAGAGCTCGAGCACAGGATACAACCACAGCTTCAAAACACACATACACATCACACACTTCCCTATTTCTACTACTTAATTTATCTGTGATAGCCAAATCTAATCAAAGTTTGTTGTCACTCACAAAGGGACACTGAGCACTCACATGTTTATCCCTGATGAACCCACCTCATCGGCTGTTGAAATCTCGAGTCACTACCTTACTTTGCCTGTGAGAGAATGCAATGAAAGCAGAGAGGAGGTCATTTCCTCCCTCCCAGTGACCCACACGGGCCTGACAAGACATTGTTGCTAGTTTTGTTCTTAATTACATGAGACAGAAGTGGAACTCACCAAAAAAAAAAACATAAGACAAAGACTCATAACATCCATGAAACATCCAGACACGAGGCCTACTTTGCTCCAAAGGGAAGCCAACAAACCAAGTGCTTTGCCAAAGGTCAGTTAATCCAAGGCAGAATTCCCTGCTTCGAACTCCAGAAAAACACATGCCTACGAACCATCCCTAAACTATCCCAATGCCCAGGACTTAGAAGAACACTTAATCCCTGCTGATGCTTTTCTAATTCACAAAGGGAAGATTTCTGCTTGGACAGTTATCTACCTGACCCTTCCTTGGGCGCACATAGAGGTGGTCGGGAACAACTAAGCCTTCTCCTTCTTCACAGTCTAATGGATTTCTAGCCCAAGTTCTCAAGTGAAATCCGCTTTCTTTTGCTCTGGTTTATTTATTACAACACACACATCTTTAGGTTCCAACCCTGTTATTAGAAAGCCATCACTGTACCTCCCAAAATCTGATATTTGTGTGGAAATCCAAATGCATTTGAAAATGTTCCATTAACCTCTGAACTGTTCTGAGACTAAAGGGAGCCCAAAGCTTCCTTTCTGAGTATGTTTTTCCACCATGAAGCGAAACAAATTTCAGTTGTGTTCCATGAAAATCAACACTACAAGTGGTAAAAGCACTTCACTACTAGCAGACACTCTAAAATGACTTGATTTGCCTGTGTGGCCACAGGAAAGTGGGGAGATGGGAATCTTCAGCCTACCTCAATTCAAAACCAGTTTGGAAAATACCCGATTCATTTAGAATGCAGAAGGGAGATTAACGCCCCATCTCAGCACGCTGATAGTAACTCTACACGGCTTCAAGACACAGAGCTCCCTTTATTCTACCATTAATTGCTTGGCGACAAAATATGAACCTGGGGACAGTTATGGATCTCGAGGTAGCAACAGAGGGAATTGATTTTGAGAGCAGCTCTCCCCATGGGGGGAAAGGACAAAATAATGCATGGGTTTAGCCTCTAACGTGTCAGCTGCTGAGTAATGACAGTCACCAAGGGCGCTACAACACACTCTGAGGGGTTAACCTCCCCCTGGTCCCCTCAGATTGCTAGATGTAGAGATTTCACACTCTATCACCGTGTACAACACCTTCCCCCACCACCATCACAATCTGCTTCTGACCCTTGATATGCTTGTTGGACACTCATTCTCTTCCCTAAAAGCCACGTGACAGAGTGATCCTGACAGCAGCTAATCCAAGAGCAAATTCCGCCTCTTAACTCCAAGTTATTGTTCAGGAGTTATAAAATGAGGCTGCTAAACATGGTTCCAGGTTTCCGCTTTGCCTTCTTTTATGGACAGGACTGCAGGAGCATCCAGAGGAGTAAAGCAACACAACAGCGAGGGGAAGCCACTTGACCCCTCCCAGGTCTCACAGTTCAACGTGATTCAACATGTTCTCATCTGCATCACGGGTCAGACCGAAAACGCATCTGCTGCTGTGCCTCCTGGTTAAGTATGGAACTCACAGCCATGTTCCGTCATTCACATGATTCCTTGCAAACTTCAGATCACGTCCACAGAAACACGTTAAATACTTTTGTCCTATCCAGTACAAACACAGGCAAAGATGATATAATCAGAATCCAAGCACTGTGATGATTAAAGTTAGGACTTCAGCAGTGACAATCATAGAATCAAAGAATAGTTACAGTTGGAAAGGACCTTAAGATCATCTAGTTCCAACCCCCTGCCATGGGCAGCGACACCTCCCACTAAACCATGCCATCCAAGGCTATGTCCAGTCTGGCTTTGAGCACCACCAGAGATGGAGCATTCACAACTTCCCTGGGCAACCCATTCCAGGGCATCACCACCCTTAAAGTAAAGAATTTCTTCCTCATATCCAATCTAAACTTCCCCTGTTTCAGTTTGAACCCGTTACCCCTTGTCCTATCACTACAGTCCCTCATGAAAAGTCCCTCCCCAGCATCCCTATAGGGTTCAGATACTTCAGATATTGGAAGGCTGCTATGAGGTCTCCACGCAGCCTTCTCTTCTCCAGGCTGAACAGCCCCAACGTTCTCATCCTATCTTCACACGAGAGGTGCTCCAGTCCCCTGATCATCCTCGTGGCCTCCTCTGCACTTGTTCTAACAGTTCCATGTCCTTTTTATGTTGAGGACACCAGAACTGCACACAATACTCCAAGTGAGGTCTGACAAGAGCAGAGTAGAGGGGCAGGATCACCTCCCTCAACCTGCTGGTCAACTGTAAGGTCCTGCCCCTGGGTCGAGGCAATCCCCAGCACAAACACGGGCTGAGGGAGACTGGATGGAGTCCTGAGGAGAAGGTCTTGGGAGAGTTGGATGAGGGGAAGCTCTCCATGACCCATCTTCAGTGTGCGCTTGAGCCCAGAACCCCGCTGTGTGCAGGGCTGCACCCCCAGAGCGTGAGCAGCAGCTCAGGGAGGTGAGGCTAGATGGAACTAGATGAGCTCAGAGGTCCCCTCCAACCCCAACCATGCTGTGATTCTCCCATTCTATGACATGGTCATACTCTACTACATTTCTGTACAACATTGTTCAGTTATTGCTATGCATCCTCTATGTGCGCAAAATTTTATCCACACCAAACTTCATAGGAGACCATATTTTACCAGATAATCGCTGTATTTCATAGATATTAATGTTGGCTTCAGTCTCTGTCTGCATACAATGTAAACCCAAAAAGGCAAACCGCTGCACCAGAAAGTCACCAGTGTTCAAAACCGTCAGTTTAAAACAAGTTTATCAGCACTCTTCTATTCAGACAGAACTGATGCACATTTGCCTGGTCCCTTAAATTTCACCAGGATTCTCCTCAGGCAAACTAAAATAGGATAAGACACTTCATTAAGATATTCTATGAAAATCCTATTTAAAACAAAACAAAGCAAAAGCCTGTCATGGGAACAGGATGCTGTTCTTCGCTGCCAAACCCCACAGAAGCACATACAGCATCACTTTCAGTCTCTGCCCTCCCCTCTTACGTGACCCCAGCATCACACCCACACACGAAGGACACTGTTACATCACTCCCCGTTACAAATCTTTCTGCTGTCCTCATTTCCTAGAGATTAACCATCAGGCAGCTCAAATCAGCTTCTGCCCACTAAGCTAAAGGCAACACAGTCAAGTATTAAACAGCAAAGCACAAAGGCTTCCAAGGCATTCTGTTTCAGAGGTGGGACTGGAGATGCCTCAGTTTACCTTAAGAGACAGAAAAGAGAACTACAGAAGTCACAGGCTGGATGACTTTTTGTCTTCACCATAGATAACATGGAGTCAAGAGTCATATCAGTATAAAAGAGAGATCCAGAGCCACGAGTAACTGGATTTCATTCACTACTTTCTCTCCCCTGATGTTTTCCCCAGATGGGTGAACACCAACGGAAGGAGGTGGAAGGGACACTGGCTGGTGGTGGATGCCTCCCCAGCGTATCTGTGACGCCCATGGCACCATCTTGCTTCTTCAGCTACTCAGTTCTCTCATGAATTAGGCAGAGTTGATTTATAACCCTCACCCCACCATAAGAGAGTGATGGAGTTGCCAAACAAGCTCCTTTTGAATGCCAGTGTGATCACTGAGGCAGTCTCCATCACAAGGAATTTAGGAATATGGAAAACCTCCTCCCAGACCATACCCCAACGGGCACATCACACATTCAGGGTAGCAAATGGTCAAAGTACAGTGCTCCCCAGCTGAGCTTCCCTGAATTAAAAGGTGAGGGAAAAGAAACACTGTTTTGACTGGGACTGTATCAGGGTTCTAGCAACACTCTTCATTCTTAATCATAATCGGAATTGATGGGGTCCTCTGGATACCTGATAAAGGAAAAGCGCAGAAAAACACCCAAAGCTCATCTTAGGTAGGCACAAAAGTCTCTGCAGTGGCCGGATCCGTACTAGGGATGTGTGTACAGCTCCGTGTGCTCATCACGTGCAGTGGGACAAGTCACATCACAAGGGCGAGGGAAAAGGGGACAGGAGAGGCAGCAACATCAAACTGTGCTGCAGGGTTTGTAAAGGTCTGGGAAAACATCAAGCTTCAGCCAAACATTTTCAACCAGTAACTGAAATTGCTCCTGCTCCAGCTCAGATTCAACCGGGATTTCGCAACAGTAACTGGGACCAAGTTAAAGTATTTTCACCAAAACCAACCAACCAATAATTAAACCCAGCTACAACCTGACTGGTTTCGTCTCACCTGCACATCCCTTTTACTTCAAAGCTTAGGAAACGCAACATGAAAAACCACCAAGATGCAGCATTAGTTTGCCAAGATCCTTTTTACAGCAAGAAGACCCTGAAGTGAACAAATCCCTCTTATAGCTTAAGAAGCCAAATGGATATCTAAGTCATTAGCAGCCCAAACAAACATGTACACAATGAAATATACAGTCTCTCAGATTACAAGCAAACATGATTCCCACGGTAGGTACAATAAGTTAGGCAGCAACAACACTGAGCTGATTATACAGACCCTAGAAAAAACCACTTGTACTCAGCAGCTTACAGTCTAATAGTCCTGCCTGTTCCCAGTGGACATTTATTTCTTACTAGAGAGCTGCCCACGCTATAAAAGAAGTCTTAAAATCAACCTGCCCAAGAAACACCACTGTATCTTCAAGCAAACCTTTTTTAGGATGGGGTTTCAGAGGTTCTGTAGCCGCTGGCAATGAAGAAACCTGAAAAGGCAGAAAAGAGGAGTATTAAATACACCAGGGAAGGTTTCTTGAAGATCTGTTCTAGAAAATAATCAGAAAGGACACCCGGCAAATCCCAAAAGAGGATATAAAGATAGCATTGTTGCTGCGAGGCACAGCCTACCCTGCCAAGCACTGCTCTCCCCCAGCCTAGCTAGGTCATTCCTTACGAACCCCACTCGCTTTAGAGCACATTCCTGCTCCATAGGCTCACTGCTACTTGTTAGGATTCTAGAAAGTGATGCTTATCTCACAAACACAAAACTCAAGCGTTTAAGACGCTAATTAAAGATCACGCAGGCGAACCTCAAACACAGTTGTTATAAAATGCTTAGAAAGTTAAGTAGAACAAAGCTGTTCCTGGGGAGCCATCCGAGGCCGCAGGCAGGTAGCACAGCCATGTCCCATCATACAGCAGCCAACCTCAACCTGAAACACTGCCCCGATGCCACGGACCAGCAGGGACCCAGCCTGGGGAAAACAAATGCATTTGATACGTTCTTCTGACTTTGCATCCAAAATTGAGCCTCTGCAGAAGAGAAACGCGCAGGGAAGCGGTTGACTTTTCACTTCCAGTTCCTTGGGGAGAAGACATTCCTCACTCCTCTTCCCCAGACACAACAGGACTGGGCAGGACTGTGTCGCCTGCCCGCTCCCTCATAAACAAGCTTCTAAAGGGAAGACCCAGTCCACCCTTGCTCCTTGTGAGGCTTTGGGAACACTTTCTAGTTTACTCTCTTTTACTGGAGATGGGGAGGATCAGAGACCCTGAGCACAGTCTGAGGCATGGAAAATAACGCAGCATGGACACAGGAGGGGTTTTGTTTCTTCATAGTTTCCAACATTCGATTCATTTCTGTGATTCCTGGTGTGCAAAGCTGAGTTGCTATCACAGAATGTGGCCCATCTGCTATATCACAGGATCACCCCCTCGCTCCTAAGCGGCGATAACCAGCACAAACCCCTGAGGTTTCTAAATACCTGCAACATATTTAACCAACACACGTTATCCCCATTCCAAGTCCTGTCCCTCAGCACTGTGAAGACTTCCTCGCATTGCCCTCCTTCACCTCAACAACTTCCCAGCCATCGCTTCACCCAGACCCTTCGGACACACTCAACACCGCAGACCCGGTACAGATCCCTGCAGGGCTGCACGAACCACTGCAAAACCAGAAGCATTTACTCCTCCTCAGCTTTTAAATAGATCCTTATCCACGAGAGGATTTTTGTCCCAGTAATTCCAAGACCATTTCTTTTTCTTAAGAACATTTGACAGTGATTTGGAATCAGAGAATCCCAGACTGGTTTGGGTTGGAAGGGACCTTAAGGCTCTTCAGTTCCAACCCCTGCCACGGGATCGATGTGTTACAGTCTAGATGCACACTGAGGACAGACTGAGCTTCTCAGTGCACCTCTGGAAGACAAGAAGGAACTACTTTTCCTTCCAAAATAGACACTTGGAGGTACCTTAACGTTTCTTTAACACTTACAGGTTCTCAGGCAGGATGTATTAGCACTACGAAAGTCAAGGTATCCATTAGCACCTATTTAACACCTGGTTAATTTAACTGAGCAGGTCTGCAGCGAACGCAGGTCGCTGACGGCGCTGCGAGACGCTTAGCTCTCGGGAACCCGCCAGGTGAAGCCGGAACAAGGCTGAGCTCCCGTTACGCTTCCAGCACCAACCCCCCTCTCTCGAGCACGCCCCTCCCGCCGCCGCCGCCGCCGCCTCCCCTCGCCCGCAGCCGCGGGGCCGGACGCCCCTCCCCGTGGCGGCCCCTCACCGGTGCGGCCTGGGCCTGCGGCTCCGCCATGGCGCCGGCAGCGGGAACGAGCGCCCCGTTACCGTGGTTACCAACGCCCGCGGAAGCACTTCCGGGACGACCATAGAGGAGCTCAGCGCGGGCCCGACGGGAAGGAGGCGGTGCGGGATCGCCGTTAGGAGCGGGCACGTAGCGGATGGAGCAGGAACACACGGGTCTATGAGGGAGGGCTTGCTCGGCTCCCCGCTGTGCGAGGGGAACGGGGCCGGCCGGGGGCGCCTGAGGGAGCGGTGATGGGCGGCGGTGCGGGCGGGGTTCATCCCCTCGCGTTGTCCTGGATGAGGGGCCGCCGCAGCCGTGTTAGTCCTGGCATCGGCAGCGCTCCCACAGGGGTTCATCGTCATCAGCTGTTGAATCATTGTTATCTGCTTCATTATCGTTATCTTAAGGTCTGCCACCAGAGCAGAGATCCTTTGTGGGTTCAGCTTGGAGAAGATGGAAGAACCCAATGCCAGGTCCCCACCACGCTCAGGGAGCACGCAGCTTTCCTGAGCGTCTTAATGCATGGATAGGGAACTGCGAGTCAAGGGAAGCCCAACGAGCCACTGGCTGCAGGTAGACAGTGGCAGGGGGGCAGCGCTGGGCCCCAGGCAGGCCCTGAAGCAGCGGCAGGGAGAGCACCGGGAATGCGGCTGTGGTGCAGGTGCTCTCACATGAATCCCATTGGAAAACAAGCCAGTGTTGGGAGGGACGAAGGGGAAAACAGGCACACTGTCTGGTACAGGATCAGACTGCATGACTGGGAGTGACGGGAGCCATCGGTGAGGGAGCTGAAGCGACATTTGGTGTTTAACCCTGCCTTCATTTACCCCTTTGCAGGTTGATTCCCCCTCGCAGCTGGCAGAAAGCCTTTGAGGCCGCTAACCTGGTGAAAAATACCACAAAAGGAATTCCTATGCAGGAGTAAATTTAATAAAACCACCACCACTTGTTTACTTTAACATAGCTCTTGTTACAGAAATCATAAAAATGGACTCAGCAGCTAACTCGTTACTTCTGTCCCCTTCTCATTGAAAAATGGTCGCTGAATTCCACGTCTGCTGCACTAGATGGAGTGTGAAATATCGGCCAGGACAGCATGCCCAGCGCCTGAGCCCAAAACAAACACAAAGACAATTCAATCATCTTTCCTTTTCAATGTTACGACTCGTTATAATGTAAGTGAAACTCAAACAGGAAGGAAGGGTCCTTTTGACAGATGAGAGGGGGAGAGAGGATCCACAGCCAAAATCTGTCCATTAAGTCTTGCGAGAAGCAGTGCAGAAACACCCCTTCCTTTTCCTGCCTTGGAATTAGAACTCTAAATCCACACACATCCCTCCTCTGGGGTCAGAGCACGTGTCCTGCGTGCACGGGTGGGAAGAGCAGAGCTGCATTGGGGCAGGTATTGATCCAGGGCCAAAACGAGAAAAGAAAAGAGATGAAAAGGCAAAACGCATCCTGAAGCGCAGCGCTCCTGCGTTGCACGCGGGTCACCGAGCGCCAGGAGCTGCGCAAGGGGCCGGGGCCGGCGCCAGCAGCGGATGGAAACACACACAGAAGGAAGAGGAGAATCTACTGCTCTGGGAAAAGCCTTCTGGAAAGAAATGAACTAAACTGGATATTCAACTACAGCAGCACACGCTTCCCCCCCCCCAGCCCAGGGCAAACCAAACCAAACTGAAAGAAACTGCACAGCAAATAGACATAATCTTGAAGATTTTTAAAGAATAAATATTTTTTTGTAATTAAACATTATGCAAACACGTGCCACGCTTGCTCTTTGTCCATGCATATGCGCTATATACAACTTTGAAAAATACTGTGTTGTCCTCTTTTTGTTTTAAAAGTCATATACAAAGGTTTTTTTTGTTGTGGTTTTTTTTTTTCTTCCTTGCTGTGTACCCCCCCCCTCCCCTCCCCCAAATCACCTTTACAACGAGCCAAATCCACATTCATCCATGTACGTGGGTGGCAGAGAGGAGGAGGAGGGGGGCAGGAGAGCCTTCCCCCCCTTACCAAAGTACATCAAAATGGCTGGTTTGGACATGAAAAGCAGTGTCAAGAAACTGGTTTAAATTTCATCTGTACTACACACAGGAAAAGAAAGATAGAAAAGAAAAAAGGAGTCGGCTTGGAGAATGAAGCTACGTTACAAGTTAAAGTTGGAGGGTTTTTCATTTTAGTGCGTCTGTCACACGCGTGTTGGCCGCCTAGAACACTGTTGTACAATGGGTTATCTACCTTGGGTTTTTATTACAATATAATTTACTTAAATGTTCTGTTAACAAAACAGAATCCCAGTACTACAGACCAGCGGTGTAACAGGCCGAGCGCCTTGTGTGTGTTTACTGGAATTGCATGAGCACTCTAGAGACGGGAAAGGTTTCAGAGTTCGTTTTATGCAGAGCCAGGCTCAGTCCTCGATGTATTCCCACAGGTCCTTCTCGTAGCCTTCATGCACGTGCTGCAACAAAACCCTTCGTCGGCTCTCGCAGTATCTGGGACAAAGAGGAAGAGCACAGGGGAAGCACGTCAGGAACCACGGCTCAGCCCTAGCAGCCAGCAATGCAAATCTACATTAAGCCTCACTTCCGAAAGAGAGATCCCCCTGAGAAGGGCCTTCGTAGCCCATTAACAGCACTAATTAAGACTTGCGTTACTCCAGTCACTCAGCTCCAGGTCCTCGGCTGCAAAAACAGCATGCAACTTAAGAGCTTCCCATGCAAAAGCATCCCTACAGCTGAGAAACCGCCACTAACAACTGGAAAAGGAAGAAGCCGTGGCTGCAAAGTGCTAGAGCCAGAGCACGGGGCAGCAGTGACACCCGAAACAGGCTGAAGCTCCCTCAGACATGAGCTGGTGCCTATTCTGAGCTGTAGCAGGATGACAAAACCCATGAGGCTGGCTGGGCAAAGCTCAGTTTCATTCCCCCTCCAGAATCCCAGTGGAGATGGAAGCAGTCCTGCTGGCTACAAAAAGGGTTGCTGGACTGGATGGAGTGCAAGTGTTACCTCGCATCGCAACTCCTGGCTTTCAGAGGGTTACTACACCCTGCAGGGTCTTCCCACCTACACTCATTTGAACAAAGCTGCAGATAAACCTGATCCCAGAGTTAGGTACAGTCCTACCAGGATCAATGATACTGAGGAAAAGTGATATCATAGGAACATATCAAAAGATGCCATGTTCATTTCTGGTGCGTTAGCCAACTAAAAAGATAAAAAGCAGAGAAACGTTTAAAGTATTCAGGTTCCAAAGAGCAAATGATAAATAAGCAGCAGCATTTCCAAATCAAACCCCTTCCAGTGGTGGTATCAAAGCCTCCAGCGTCTTTAGGCATGCAGGGGACAAGACAAGTCTCAGTTACAGCTCCCAGGGCCCAGCTGTGGAGCCAGTTCATGGACCAGCAGCACACAACACACCACTCTGGGCTGGAATGGGAGAAAATGGAAACCAGGAGCCGACCGCCAAGTTACTGGTTCCTGCTGGGAATTGTGCGTTTCATCTTCCTGCAGATTTATCTGGATGAAACTGCTCTGCCTATTCTATCAGCTCTTACAACAGAAGTCCTCACACACAAAGTCCCATTGATTTTCTGAAGCATGTGACAGCAAACACACACCGTTGCTGCTCTCCCAACTTCAGTCATTTTGCTGGGGGGGTTAACCCCACTTTCTAGAAGTGCCTTTGCAAGCTAAAGAACTGAAACAGCTCAAACCAAACCAGCTGCAGGGTCAGGTCCTGCACCTTCCCAGAGCTCTTTAAACCCACGTCAACAATGTCCTCAGTTCCAGTCTTACGCCATAACCGGCACGCAAAGAGCACTGTGCAGGACACGATTGAGACATGACTGAACTAGTTAATATGGGACCTGCACGGGCTTGACAGTTGCATACTTTCATGCCAGAAACAGGAAGGCAGTTTTGGGATACAGTGTTTTCAGGCAATTTAGGCTCCATTAGGTTTTAATTTCTTTGGGATAGTTGTTACCATGCCTAGAAGTGCGTTCAGTTTCAGAGGGCTTAACTGAACATGCAGCTTGATCTCAGATACCAACTTAATGGTTGTCTTAAGAGGGTTAATCACAAAATACCTCAAAGGAGAAGGTCTGGTAAGTCTTTTCCAGCCCCAGCTGTGCTGCCTCACTATGGCAGGACAAGCCACAGGCCCACTACAGCTTAATGGCTACTGCCACTCCCCAGAGTCCCTTAGTCACTATGGCTCACCCTATTTTGGCTTTATTTCCCCCTTAAGCGAGGCACAACAAATTCAGTGACTTTGGCAAAATGCCTCAAAAGCACAAGCCCTAATCCTGTGACTCATCTGCATTCCCAGCTTTGTATTTTTCCACTGTGCAGAAAAGATTCCCCTGGGAGTGTGAAAACCCTTGGCACTTGTGCCACCTGGACCCTGGTTCCTCTGCTCTCCTCCCTCTCTCTTCCTTAAGGACAGCTTTTCTATACCCACTTTTTGCAGAAATGGACCAAAAGCAGATAAGAGAGCAATCAGCTCTCTGATTTATGGCAACTCATCCTAAGCCAAAGCTGTCAGCCTGGAACAATAAAGTCACTCCTTGCTCTTCAGCCCTCACTATGCAGGTCCCATCTTGGTCCTGGCCATTCCCACACACTCCTCTGCAAGAAAAGCACTGTATGAAAAGCTGCAGCTTCTGGTCACAAGATTTTTCCATTATGGGATTGAACCTTCTCACTACTGCTCAGCAGAGTGGATACAAAGCACTGCTGGAGCCTCTCCCGGGAGGCTGTCATCTCCCCAAAGGCTGGTCCCAGCCAGGGCACACAGAATCCTGCTGCAAGCATCTATGTGAGGGCTTCGCAGCTGAGGATCAGGGGCTGGTGTGGGACACCACCACTGCTGTTCTCTGATGCCCAGGGGCTGACTGATGATAGCGAGGTATGGCAGAAGGCCAACAGCAAACAGCTTCCCAAGGATGTGACTCTGGAGAAGCCATAGCTTGGCAAGTATACAGGGAATACAGGCAGCTCTGAGGTAAAGGATTATTCAAACAACAAACCTGTACTTATCCTGCACTTTCTGCTTTATGTCTTGCAGCGAATCTTGGGATATATCTCGCTCAAGGTACCCAGAAAGCACTTCTGTAGCATTCTCTAAGTCTGCTTGGTTATTCTGCAAAGACAGGGGTAAAAAAAAACAGAGTATGGGGGTTAAGGAAAGCAGAACTTCTTTTTCCTCAATGCATCTGAAATCAGTATTGAAAGAAACCAAGGATCAGATAACACACCGAGTAACGCTCAAGTAACCTGCTCTGAGCATCAAGACTAAAAAGCTGAGATTTCTTCATTTATTAGAAATAAACCTGCATATCTACCATCAAGTCTTACGTCTTACCCTACCTGCAGTATCCCAGACTGGTTTGCATTGGAGGGGACCTTAAAGCTCATCCAGTTCCAACCCCTGCCACAGGCAGGGACACCTTCCACTAGACCAGGGTGCTCCAAGCGCCTGTGTCCAACCTGGCCCTGAACACTGCCAGGGATGGGGCAGCCACAGCTTCTCTGGGCACCCTGTGCCAGCGCCTCACCACCCTCACAGGGAAGAACTTCTGCCCAAGAGCTCATCTCAGTCTCCCCTCTGGCAGGTTAAAGCCATTCCCCTTGGTCTGTCCCTACATCCCTTGTCCAAAGCCCCTCTCCAGGTTTCCTGCAGCCCCTTTAGGCACTGGAGCTGCTCTAAGGTCTCCCCTTCAGGAGCCTTCTCTTCTCCAGGCTAACCCAGCCCAGCTCTCTCAGCCTCTTTCAGGTCTCATTCTGTCCCTTTTACCAGCAAAGCCTCTGCTAACTCCTGGTACCTGCACAGCAGCACCGGAGCACAGCCTGCACTCCTGCTCAGCAGCTGTGTGTGCCCTTTACCAAGCACACAGCACAGAAGCATCCTGCTGGGCTTCTGCACAAACACCAGCAAAGGACTGCTCTAAATCATAAACAGTCAACACAGTTTCACCTGGAATCAGATCTGGCCTCCGTGTTTAGACCTTCAAGTTCAATTTTAATGGCAGTGCTGAAGACTAAAGCTTTAACGCCATTTTTGCCAGTTCAGAACCTCACTCCAGTTTCAGAGGGCAGCATCTTGTAACTCTGCTTCCTCTTCCAGCAGGTAATGCTACACAGCATCACAGAATCAACCAAGTTGGAAAAGCCCTTTAAGTTCATCAAGTCCAACCCCTCCCCAGCACTGCCAAGGCCACCACTAACCCATGGCACTGAGGCCTCGTCTCCCCGGTGTGTGAACACTTGCAGGGATGGTGACTTCAGCACTGCCCTGGGCAGTTCCAATGCCTGAGCACCCTCTGGGGAAGGAATTGTTCCTCAGCTCCATCTAACCCTGCCCTGGTGCAGCTTGAGGCCGTTTCCTCTTGTCCCATCCCTTGTTCCTTGGGAGCAGAGCCCAGTCCCCTCCTGCCTCCATCCTCCTCTCAGGCAGTTGTAGGGAGAGACCAGGTCCCCCCTGAGCCTTCTCTTCTCCATCTGAACCCCCCCAGGTCCCTCAGCCGTTCCCCATCACATTGTGCTCCAGGCACTGCACCAGCTCCGCTGCCCTTCTCTGGCCCCGCTCCAGCACCTCAATGTCTCTCTTGCAGTGAGGGACCCGGAACTGAACACAGGATTCAAGGACCTCTAACTTTCGCACAACAGAATATTAAGACAAGACTCACTTGGGCAAAACCAGGGCCAACAGCTTCCCCAGCATTAAATCTCTACTTTCCTTAGCTTTGTAATCTGAGCTTCCGACAACTGTGTTTTCTCCTACCTCAAAGATAATGGACTGATTATTCTTTTTGAGGTAGAAGGCAAAGACGTAAGTGTACATGAGTGTGGCACGACACTGGCAGAGGACGTCGACTGCTTTCTTCAGAAACTGCACCTCAATCCACGACATGTTGTGCTGCTGCATCTCCTCCATCTTCTGCTTCACCTGAGCATAGAGCTTGTGCTCAAAGCGCAGGCTCTGCATGTGGTTCATGTAGCGGTTGCAGTAGAACAGGTACCTCTGCAGGGCTGCTCTGGATCGCTGTGTTAATTCCCATTAGGGAAAAAGAAAGTGAAGAGTTAAAACAAAGTACTGGCTGCAAGAGAAGCAAACCCTTCCCAAGGCTCTTCCTGACCCCAAGAACCAGCTTCCTTTCCAAAGGTGTTTCCTCTCCTCTCACACTGGCCAGACTGTTAACCCTGATGCTGCTGACACGTGGAGATGAGAGGCCAGACCTGCTGCAGCCCACTGTTCCATGGCCACTTTCCTAGAGGGGCTGTGGCATCCTCACTCCCAACCTTGGAAGTAACTAGAATCACTTGGCTAAAGCCCCACCAGTTCTGAATTTCAGCCTTCTAGGACTTAAATGTTCCCAGTGTCATGAGAAGCAGTGAGAAACACACTTCCTATTTCTTGGAGGGTGGGGGTTTGGCTAATAAATTAAGAGCTCCAATTAAACAACTACACTGCTTGTGTTCAGAGGACAACCTTAGATTGCTTAGATCACAGGATTACACAGCAGGGGAAAGAGATCATGTGCTAAATAGTACGCGAGAACCAAGATGACTCAGTCCACAGCCATTAATCTTACTTCCTTCTAACTGACAGGCCGGCAGTACAGAAATGACAACATGGGCAGAGTTAAACCTGTATGTTGTGGCTGTACAGAGGCAGCACGTATCAGCTAAAGGCATCTCTAACTGCAGGAGGAAGGGCTGCAGGAAATCCTTTGGTTCTTGGCTATAACAGAGATGGGGGAAAGGGATTTCTGCAAGCTGCAGCACACAATGCAATCTCTGCCCATTAAGAAGATGGGTGGCTCTATCCTGATTCACCAAACAGCTTAACGCAGCTGCAACTTCACCCACAATTTCTTCAACGTCAAGCCTCCAAATATAGTTATTGGCAGAATAACAGAAGCCTTATTTTATTGACATTCAAAAGCTCTGCTGCATTTAAACACCTCAGGATTCACATTAACAACGTCACCGAAAAGAGCATTTCATGCAGGATGTGAGGATCATTGTCTCAGACCCACGGCATTATGATGACTTCATGTGAAGAGCTGCTATAAAACAGGCAAGGCAGCATGACAGATAACAACTGAGCTAACATGCTCTTTAAATTGGGTTAAAATGGCTTTGAACAGTTTCTTTCTGGCAGGAAGCAAGAGTCGAAAGCTGCGGGGGAGTGTAACTGTCGACTGGATTCATGCCCAAATCCACGAATTTTTAGAGGTTTAGAGAAAGCACACCACAGGGCTGGTGACCTCCCTCAGCACTACAGGTTATGGACTCACCTCCTGTGCATCCCTTGCTGCCTTTGCATCATCCTCGTTGTAGCGATTACAGTTGTACCTGCAACAAGACAACGATGGCACAGATGTCAGTCCAAATCGTGCTGTTTGTGCCCCAGCTCCATCGCTTCCAGCACAGCACGCTTCGGACTCACCAGGCAGATCCGTGGGGCTCCCAGGGGCCCAGACACACCCAGCAGAACTCCGCTTTGCAGTTCTGGTTCCGACACACCATGTGGTTACAGCCCCCGTCCTTCTCAATGGTGACATGGCATTTTGGGCACTCCTGGTCACAGGACAGAGAGCACCATTAGCAGGGGAAGCACAGAACCCACCACAGTCCTGGGAAGGTGACAGGCACCATGGCAGAAAGACAAGGCACATCAAGTGAAGTGCACAGACGACAGACTGGTTTGGGTTGAAGGGACCTTAAAGCTCATCCAGTTCCAACCCCTGCCACAGGTAGGGGCACCTTCCACTGGAGCAGCTTGCTCCAAGCCCCTGTGTCCAACCTGGCCTTGAACACTGCCAGGGATGGGGCAGCCACAGCTTCTCTGGGCACCCTGTGCCAGCGCCTCAGCACCCTCACAGGGAACAGCTTCTGCCTAAGAGCTCATCTCAGTCTCCCCTCTGGCAGGTTAAAGCCATTCCCCTTGGCCTGTCCCTACATCCCTTGTCCAAAGCCCCTCTCCGGGTTTCCTGTAGCCCCTTTAGGCACTGGAGCTGCTCTAAGGTCTCCCCTTCAGGAGCCTTCTCTTGTCCAGGCTGCCCCAGCCCAGCTCTCTCAGCCTGGCTCCAGAGCAGAGCTGCTCCAGCCCTCGCAGCATCTCCATGGCCTCCTCTGGTCTCGCTCCAGCAGCTCCACGTCCCTCTTGTGCTGTTGCCCCAGAGCTGGATCAGGACTGCAGGGGGGGATCTCCCCAGATCGCAGTAGAGGGGCAGAATCCCCTCCCTGAGCTGCTGCTCACACTCTGAGGGTGCAGCCCAGCACGCGGGGGCGGTTCTAGGCTCAAGCGCTCACTGAAGCCGGGTCATGGGGGAGCTGCTCCTCACTCAACAGCCCAAGTCCTTCTCCTCAGGGCTGCCCTTGATCCATTCTCCACCCAAACAGTCGTTTGTCACAATTTACTTCTTCCCTTTGATCATCAGGATCCTCTTCTGAGCCAGGCCTTAAAATATTTCCAAAGTCAGAGCAGCTACATAGCAGAAACCTCAAGGAATAACACATTGGATCTACGCTGCTGTCATACTGCCACACAGGATGGGTCATTTCATGACCTTCTCCACAATCACAGCAGCAGTGACAGCCTGTAACAGCCTGCAGAAGGCATCTGGCTCTCCTCACCATCAACTGCTTGGTCCCCTTCAGCACTCAAACTGTGTCCCATGCTCCAAACTGCATGAGCCTCACGGTGAGCTGATATCATGCTGGTATCAATCCAAGACACCTGCAGTCAACAAAATGCCATCCAGACAGTATCTGAAAACACGCAGCAAGGATCTAGTGTGCTTCTAAGAAGCTTCCTCCAGCTAAAAAGCCACTTCTCCTGGGGCATTCCACATTTCCCATCAGGTCACTTCCTTCCCCGCTTCATTGATACCTCACTGAAGACCTTTCTACAAGAGTCTACATGGCTCTTCCCTTTCAGGTGTGAGGCCTTTGACAAAGACAAGGATATCAAAGAGCAGAGGTGCACAGGGTAATCTCTGAGGAACAGGGTGTATTTCTAATAACACTGATCTCATTCTCATACATCAGCAGCGTGTGGCCACTTCCTGAAATGACATTCAACTCACGTGGATCATGGAAGATTATTTCTGTACACAAAAGGTTGCAAGAATATCCTAAGCTGCCTCTACGAGCAAAGGAAGCCAGTCCAACTGTCTTCTATTGGCTGTTCCTGTCCCTGTAGCACTTCTCCAGCGGCAGGATACAAGGCTCCTGCACAAGAGCTGGGCCAAGAAACACAGCAGGTAAAGTCAAGCAGCAAAATACCCTCAAATAAAGCCAAAACCATTTCAGCCTGGATCAGTTCCCCCGTCCAGCTCACCACACAACCACACCAGCATCTGTGAAGTATGTGCAGAAGGCAGTTTCATCTACAATGCAATAACAAAAGGAGCCAAATAAGTAATCCCCACTCAGGTACAGCTGCAGCTTCTGGGTCAGAAGCGTATAAAATCCCCTCCCCAGTAGGAGCATATTTTCAGTTTGCTAAGCAGAGCAACCACTTCCTATGCTGGCATTCCAGTGCCTAAAGGGGCCCCAGGAAACCTGAAGAGGGGCTTTGGGCAAGGGCCTGTAGGGACAGGCCAAGGAGAATGGCTTTAACCTGCCAGAGGGGAGACTGAGATGAGCTCTTAGGCAGAAGCTGTTCCCTGTGAGGGTGCTGAGGCGCTGGCACAGGGTGCCCAGAGAAGCTGTGGCTGCCCCATCCCTGGCAGTGTTCAGGGCCAGGTTGGACACAGGGGCTTGGAGCAAGCTGCTCCAGTGGAAAGTGCCCCTACCTGTGGCAGGGGTTGGGACTGGATGAGCTTTAAGGTCCCCTTCAACCCAAACCAGTCTGGGATACTGCAGTATTGCGATGGATGTTTCTTTCTGCAGACACACCTCTCCTCCCATTCCCATGCTCTGTCAGCACACTGTATGCTTGCTGGCTGCTTATTTGGTTTGAACCAGGGGGTTTGGGGACTGGTTGTTACTCCAATGGATTCAAGCAGCAAGAAATCACATAATGGGATTTTTCCAGACCTGCTTTTCTCCCCAGCACTTGTGTTTGTCCACCAAACAGAGTAACTGACACACAATGGCTCCTGTGCTGGCCTTCCTGGGGGCACAACAGCAAGATATCCTCTTGGGCTGCCCATAGGATGGATACTCAAACAGGTTAGCTTGTTCCCAGTTAGTCAGTCACTGCAGTTCTGTGAACTTCACAGTCAAAAGTGGTAGCCTTGGCAGTGCTGGGGCAATGGCTGGACTTGATGATCTTAAAGACCTTTTCCACCCTGGTTGACTCTATGAATAGTGGTCTCTCCTTTGCATGCAGTACCCACTGCAGTATCTGGCTTTTTAGCCTTTCCAGGCAGTCCTTTTCCCTCTTCCAATCCCGCACCACCAAGTCAGGACCCAAATTTAAGTTCACCCCAACAATGTCCTTAGATCCCTGCTCCATTTGCTCATCAACCAGGGTGCATTTTGCCAACCCATATGAACAATGGCACTGCTCCCACGCCACTCCAACACTGACCCTGGGGAAGCAATGATGTATTGTTTTCCAAGGGAAGATGGTGGTCATAGAGCCATGTGGCTCCTTCCAAGCACATCTCATCTGATGAGATGCCTGTATCTGCATGCCACAGCACAAGACACAGCTAAGCCAACTGATCAGCTGCAGCCATCACTCCTGCTTAGCAGAAGCCCCACAACTAGAAGGCGAGAGGAACAGTTCCCAACTGCCTGCCAAGCTGCAGAGGTGCACTGGGGCACATCCACACCACAGGGACATGGGGCCATCCTTATCAAGGCTCAATTCAGGGCACAGAAATCCTGTTCTATGGTCCTTGAGAGCAAGACCAAGCTTTTCAGTGTCTCAATACCACACAGCACCTGGGGCTTGCAGCCATAGGATGCAAACTAGAACAAAAAGACCTTAATTATAGCTCTTTTATTACAAGGAACACCATCCTTTTCAAGCCTAATACACCTGTCAAGCAGACCACAACAAAAACCGATGCCACGGATCCATGAAGATGTGTCAAAGCGTGGAAGTGGAATGTTATTGATAATTAAGGCAAAGCCATGAGGAGAACATCCTAAAGAAACATTGAACACCAGTGGAAAGACAAAAGCCACCGACACACAGTGTGGGAGAGGTTTAGAGATTAAGGAGGCTGGGGGAGGAAGAGCTGCTGGAGAATTACGGCCACGCAACAGGGTAATAGCCAGCAAATCAAATCACTGCCCCGGGAGATTATTCTGCACATTGCCTGTCACACCACATGAGAACAGACCTCGCTAGCACCGCTCCACTGCAAACAACGTGCTTTGGAACCAAAGCGGGGGCAAAGCTGGCACAGAACAACCCTGCTCTGTGGTAAAAGGCTGCTGTACATGAAGCACCATAAAGCTCAGCTGCTGTTTTATGAACGGGAGGATAAAGAGAAACACATTTCCTCTTTCAGGGCAGGTGGAAGGCATTAGTCCTCTCTGGAACTCCAGTGCACAACTGGTGTCCATCAGCCTCCCAGGCCCGCTCACTGTAACTGCTTCACCTTTAGCCCAGCCTATTCAAAAACAAGAGTAATTTAAAAGATGTTCGAATTCAGAAATCAAGATTTCTGAATGCATGTCAGCAAAATACAGAATGCTGAACTTGATTACGGTTACTACAAAGCAGTGCAATGTGACAGCACTTAGAGAATGGTTTGTGTTGAAGGGACCTTAAAGCTCCTCCAGTTCCAATCCCTGCCACAGGCAGGGACACTTTCCACTGGAGCAGCTTGCTCCAAGCCCCTGTGTCCAACCGGGCCTTGAACACTTCCAGGGATGGGGCAGCCACAGCTTCTCTGGGCACCCTGTGCCAGCACCTCAGCAGCCTCACAGGGAACAGCTTCTGCCTAAGAGCTCATCTCAGCTTCCCCTCTGGCAGGTTAAAGCCATTCCCCTTGGCCTGTCCCTACATCCCTTGTCCAAAGCCCGTCTCCAGGTTTCCTGCAGCCCCTTTAGGCACTGGAGCTGCTCTGAGGTCTCCCCTTCAGGAGCCTTCTCTTCTCCAGGCTGCCCCAGCCCAGCTCTCTCAGCCTGGCTCCAGAGCAGAGCTGCTCCAGCCCTCGCAGCATCTCCATGGCCTCGCTCCAGCAGCTCCACGTCCCTCTTGTGCTGCCCCAGAGCTGGATCAGGACTGCAGGGGGGGTCTCCCCAGAGCACAGCAGAGGGGCAGCATCCCCTCCCTGAGCTCACGCTCTGGGGCGCAGCCCAGCACATGGGGGGGTTCTAGGCTCAAGCACTCACTTGAAGCAGGGTCATGGGGAGCTTCTCGTGGACCAACACCCCAAGTCCTTCTCCTCAGGGCTGCTCCATCCAGTCTCCCCCAGCCTGTGTTTGTGCTGGGATTGCCCTGACCCAGGGACAGGACCTTGCACTTGGCCTGGTTGAACTCCATGAGGTCCACATGGTCCCACCTCTCCAGCCTGTCCTGGTCCCTCTGGATCCCATCCCTTCTCTCCAGTGTGTCAAAGAGTCACTGAGCAAAGCAGAGTGCTTTCAACACTTGCTGAGCTGAGAAGAGAAGACAGCCCCTTGACATTTGAGGAAAGATGCTGTTCACAGCTCCGGCAAGAAACGGTGCTGGCAGGAAAGGAAAGAGCAAAGTTCGATGCTGGTGCCTGGGAGGATCTAGTGAGCTGCCAGAATTCCTACAGGTCAGAACAACTGCAGGACTTCAGAAAGTACAGAAGAAGCGCATGTTCAGACATTGAAAAGTGACCTGGAAAGGAACAGAACTGGGTTCCTGCCACTTTATCTCACTGAGAGGAGAAAAAGCGGCCAATAGCTTTTGTGGAGGAAGAAAATCCGCCTGGTTTATACATCAGACGTTCAAGCCCTGTCTAGCCTGGAAGATAATGAGATGGTGACATGCCAGGAGCCAAAAGCAGCAAGGCAGGGGCATTTTTAGTATCAGATGAACAACCTTCATTAACACCAATTTAACTTGACAAAAAAAGCCCCAGAAAGAAACAGTGCCTTGGGTGCAGAGCAGCACCGTTAGCACCTTTGTTCTTCCTCCTTTAGTGTTCCGAGGAGCAGAAAGATTATCACTGAAACTCAGGTTTGAAACAGGTTTCCCCTCCTCCTTTTAGACTCCTTTCAGTCTTGATACACCTTAAGCGTCCAAAAACAAATGCACAAATCCAACTTTTCTATACTCCTTACTCCTCTGAATGCCTACCTAGCAGAAGTGATGGATCTGTGTGGTTCCTTTATTCCCAAAGCCACACGAACCAAACACCTGAAACCTGCTTAGTTTAATTCAAGAAAGGAACTATTTAAGAACCAAGTTTGTACAACAAACAAAGCTGCTTTCCTGCCTCAGTCTATTCAACCCTTCTCTACAAGACCGAGAACTAAAGGCTTGATAAAGAACTTGCATTGGCTTATCTAATTTAAATTAATTCAGTTAAGCTGTACTCATATGTGAAAGGAGCTTATTTTAAGCAAATGGCCATCTATTCCAGCACACAGATGTATCCCCCGTTCTCCTACTGCAAAGGATTAGCCAGATTTGAAGCCTACATTCCAGGAGAACTGGTATTTTTCTCTTATACCTTCACCTTGGTAGGTAAGGCAGGAAGTTCTCTTCCCTGACTGGAGACCACATGGGATAGGACTGTAGCTCAACATCATGCTTGGAGGACTCAAGAAAGCACTCTTCAATAGGTAGAAACAGCAACAGAGACCGTAACAGCAACTGAATTGGGAGAGTTCTTCCCCCACAGAAAAAGGGAATTCTTACATCTGAAGGTGCCCAATCCAACTCCCTTCTTTAAAATGAAGAAATCCAACACACAATCTGGGCTCTGACTTGCAGCCACTGAAGCAAACAGCGGTGAAGGCACAAAACATCCCTCCCCGAGCACAACTGTCCTGCTCTCCTGCTAGATATAGTACAGGCAGATGTGTGAGCACTGCACCTGCGCGGTCCCCATCCCAGCCCATCACTGCAACCTCACGCTCGGCAGGAGAAGCTGCTGCTTGGTTCCTCTCCAATCAGCAGCAGGACTGTGGCTGGCAGACAGGCACTCGGGTTCCTTGCACCTGTGGCCGAGGGCCAGCAGGCAGCTCGGGCAGGAGGAGGTGGCTAGTGGCTGGCAGCCCCACGGCTCCGGGCCGATCGGCTCTCCAGAGGCTCCAGTTGCATGTGTTCCAGCAGCCAGCATTGCTTCACCATCACAGCAGTGTGGAATTACCACCTTCCACAGCCTGCTGCCCATGAGAAGCAGAGATCATTACGAGGGGTAGGTTACGTTTCCTGCCGACTTTGCCTTCAACTGAATGCAGTGCCAGTTCAGAGAGAGAACTGTGATATTGTCCCTCAGTTGATATGGATACCATGGGACACGGGACTGTTGGCTTGCTCAGATGTCTGGTGCAATTACTCTGAGGTTATTTTTCATCCTGTTGCTGATGAACAGCCTGGGCTCCAAAGGATCTTCTTGCTGTAGGAGCATCTTGTATGGTATTAGAGGAGGTAGCTCGATGCTGAAGGACAACAGCTCTTCTGCTGCTGACGTCAAACTACAGGAGCTAACAGATAAGCTGATGCCAGCATGTCTTGGCCTCACTCATTTCCCCTCCTCACCAACCTCTGGATGGGTGTTTCCCACAAAAGTCTTCATGCTCCAGCCATTCAATACTATTTCTGACAGTCCGAGCTTTGCTTTAAATACCAGCCCAACCACTAGCATAACTCCTACCTGACAAAGCTTAGATCCGGGTTACAAAACAAGAAAGGATGACCATCTTTACACTATTTCTGTCTCTACTTAAGTGCCCAGGAAAGCAGGCTGCAGAAACCACCATCGTCCTGTCTGAGGAAGAGACAAGTAGCTTCCTATTTCCAGTACCCAGCATTCGTGGCACATTATGCATGTTTGGTCTATGCAACACATCCATGTCCATCACTTCAGCCTTTTTAATGGACACAGAATCCAGTAAGGGAAATCTTAACACTTGATCATTAACAAAAGCCAGCAAAGAGAGCACAGACCCTGGTCTTCAGCAGCACATAACAAGGCAGGGGCAAGTACAAGATGGGGAGCCCTAAGGCCATGACCAGTATCACACCCTTGAGGAGCGGCTTTGTCACAGGCAAAGTAAGGCTGTGACCATTCTGACATCCTGAATATGCAATATCCAAGGCTAAAGCTCAGCCCTTTCCAAGCAGTCCAGCTATTCTTCATCAGATTTAACAGCAAGCAATACCTGAAGACCACGCAAGCTTTGAACAACTCCAGTTCAGCTCTTGAGCCACAAGACACTGTCAAACAGCCACCTCAGAACAAGCCAAGTTCACTTTATTGAGCAACACAGCCTCCAAGCAGGGACCACACAAGTCTAAGCCCCCGAAACAGAAAGGAGCACCTGAGACTGCACAACTTCAGCTTGATTTTAACTGTGTTTCCGCACGATGGGTGTTTCTGCTTCCACCAGAATGCAACACTCCAGCTCAATGGAAACTACGCAGCCAGGCCCAGAAAGCAGCAGCCACTGCTGCAAACAATACCATTAACCAGTTACACAAGAGAGCTAACAAAACAAAGCAGCCATTTCCTCACACCCTCCCGGCCCAACAGTCAGGAGACGCGGGTCAGCTCCTGACCCCCCGACGGCATCTGCTGCTTGCGTTTTGTGGTCCCCGTGCCAACCTTTGTTTTAATCCCTCCCAAACGCTGCAGTTTCAGGCAAAGTTGGGTGAGCTACAAGGAAGGCATTTACATCATAAAATCTTCCCAGCTGTTGTGCCAGTCTCCATCTGGAATCCTGCCCAGCGGAAATGAACAACTCCTCAGGAGGCCAACCCAGGGGACTGGAAGGCAGATGTGAACGATTACAGCCAAATGAAGCCATGGGTGGTGTGAACATGTTCCACACGCTTGGACTGAGGCACAGATTTGCTAAGGGAAGCCATCAGTGCCAGACAGAAGCCCAAAGACTTCAAACTTGAGCTTCCTTTGGGTTTCCAATTAACTCTTTCTTAGGAGAGCAAACTCCACTCAGCCCAAAGCAGCTCACCTGACTCAAGGCAGTAAAACCTATTTGCTCTTCAAACAAGAGTACTTTGGTGTACTGTGGGTTTTAAGGCTTGCTCTTAATGTGCAACACAAAAAATAAACCCAGTACAGAGGAACTGGGCTGTCCCTTCCATCTGGTAAGTCTATATAAAATACAGGCAATCCCTCACCTTTGTGTTCGCTGCAATCCAATTGGAAGTTTCACTGTCATCGTCACACTTCTTAATCCATTTCTTTAACCACTGGTAGAAGAGCAAAGAAAGAAGAGAGTTAGGTTTAAATGGAGGAACTGTAAATGCCCCCAAGACAGCTGCTTACATTGAGGTAAGGTGCACACACCAGATGGGAGCATGGGGGGTGTCAGTGCTGGAAAGCCATGCAAACAGCAACTGATTTAGCTGCAAGCATTTCCTGCAGCACTTCCTGACCCAGCGAGCACAACTGCTGGGCACAGCCCCTTCAGCAATGAGTCTGCAGGTCTTAAGTCAAATCAACATGAACTTCCCATGGGACTCTACAACATCCAGCTAAACAATGCTAAACCTCTGGGGAGGTTTCCCTCCTCTCTTCCCAAAGGAGCTTTTTTATCACTAGGAACACAGTCTGCTCTGTGCCCAAGGCATGAAACGTGGCTGCCCCTGCGCTCTGCACAGGCCACGGGATCACGGTTTGGTTACAGCTCCCAGCAGCTCCACAAACAGCTCTAGAGCTCACTTCATGGCAGCAGGTCCCAGGACCAAATTAAATCCTTCAGCAGGACAAACCACAAGCATTACATCTACAGAAATGGCAGTACAGGAATGCCTGCTATCAAGTGAAGCATTCGCTCCCGAAGCACCTTCATTCGTCTTCAGAGGGGCACAGTTGCAGCAGCCTCCTCCTCCAGACACTTCCCCACCTGGCTGAGGCTCTGTTCCTTCACAGGCTCCAAGGCATCCAGGAGGATTGCACTGATTCTGCTCACACTCTGATCTAACCAGGTGAACTACCACACTTCTCACTGTGAGCAGCCACAAAGCTTGTGCTTCATTTCTACACCTTGCATGTAAATTAACTTTCAACTTCTTCAAGTCATGCATTTAGACAAGAACTTTGATGGGCTCACCTTGCATTTAACAGGATCGTGCCAGTTTTCACCACAGTTAAAGCTGTAAGTGAAAAAAGGGGAAAATAAGCAATAGGCCAGATGCTTATGCTTTTATTTAACTAGGTTAAGAGCATGCAAGTTTTCTTCAGGGCTGTTCTGCTAAAAGAGCAAAGCCTGTCCTAGGGAATTATCATACATGTCAACCCATCACCCCAACCCTCAGTTCCCTCAACAGCCATTTCAGAGCAGTACTGTAGCTGCCCCATCCCTGGCAGTGCTCAAGGCCAGGTTGGATGGGGCTTGGAGCACCCTGCTCTAGTGGAAGGTGGCCCTGGTCGTGGCAGGGGATTGCAACTGGATGAGCTCCAAGGTCCCTCCCAACCTCTTCTTACCAAAACTGACGGCCACATTTGCAGCGAACAGGTTTAGCATCAGGATATTGGACTTTAACAACGTGGTGGCAATCTGGGGCAGGACACCATTTTAACAGTCGATTACACTACGGAATAAAGCAAAAAGAAACCAAACATAAGAGAAAAAAGACGCTCCACAAGGACATTTCCTGCCCGTCATCCCTTTTCATCCTTTCAACCGTGCCTTCACTCACACTCCTTCCTGTCTTACCCGTCCTCTGCAATAAACTGCTGTCATCTCAGTCTAAACATTTACTTTCTTTCTACTGAAAGAAAGCAGGACTATGATAGTCAACGCTTCACTGTCAAACGGCCTCTTATGAAAGATGAGGAATACAAACACTGCTGCTGACCCTGTACTCACCCACAGAAAATGCTCGAGGAATATGAAGCTACGAGGCGTTCCACTGAAAAAAGCATCTGTCAAGCTGTTTGCAACTGCCATCTCTGCTCCACCACTGCAAGAGCCTTCTGCACCGCTCACAAGCCAAGCACACTGGGTGTTTCCCCAAGCACTGCTTTCTAGCACCCCTTAACACCACCTCCTCACGTGCCCCTGCAGTACTGCAGCCCGACACGGGTCTACATTGCTAGACTGCTGTCAGCCTTCATCTACAACACGTGCCCAGCTCCATTCAATTTCAAAAACCCCAAACCACTGCATACATCACTTCAAACCAGGAGTGAAAGCTCGATCCCGGTAACAACTTACACCAGTCACCCCACAGTGAAGCTGAACACATACAACTGGGAAACGGGGACAGTGGGGAAGTCTTCCAAAGCACCTTTCTCCAAGTTAATTTTGAGGTTGCAAAGCTGTTAGTACTTTGCTAAAGCAGTTTTGCAGCTTTACTTGCACTGGCAAATATTAAAGGCATGGTCTGGCTCACAACAATGGCTCCTGGGTTTCAAGGTGAAATATCTCAGGTAAGTTTCAAGACTCCTCAGAACCTGTACTTCGCACAGCTCTTGCATTCTATCTACAGGTGCTTGCTCTATTGCTAGGTCTTTTGTCCTGCAGATCACATTTATGTTTTCCTATAACTACACCTATAAGGGCTATAAAATAACCCCTGCAATGCCTCTGACTTGTCACATTTAATTAGAGACTATGCAAAAACTTTGCTTGACAGTTGTAAACAAGCCCCACTTCTCTGCTTTGGTACATACAGAGCAGAAAGACAACCAGAAGCCTAAAATGGGAATGAAAACTCACCTCTACAAAACTATTGGTTATTAAATGCTGGTACTTTAATTTAACCTTGGAATCTGTGATCAGACGCCTGTGGAAAGGAAGACAGAACAATCATTGTAGTAGAAAACTCATCTTCCCCCCATACATAGCCAGTAAGTTAAGACAGACAAAATGCTCTGATTCCTCCTTCTACACTGCAGGTAGTTTTCTGTACTTACCTGTTCTCTTTTTAGCTGTCATATTATTAAGAACACTACAAATATTGTATTTAACTTCTAACATTAACCAGGCTGACAGGAATCCTTCAAGAGCATGGTGACCACTTTATCTCCTGAACACACCAACCCAGCTGGAATCTGCATATTGCCCAGCCTAAGTACATTCAAAACGCTTTAACTATGCATTGCAGAGCACGTGCATATATGTCTTTCAAGTGTCTTCTGCATATATATAGATATAAAGCTGGACTAATATGCACTTTTTTGGTATTTGTTTTAAATCAGACTGTGGAATAGAGCTTTATATAGGCCATATCATCGATAAATACTGCAATTATGAAGTTAAACATTGCAAGTTGCAGCCAAACATCAAGTGCCCTCCTCATGTGATCACAGCAACGTTCACTGAAGAGCAGTGCATGTGACAATGCAACGTCACATAAACCCAAGCCCTTGGCAGTCTGGATTGCTCCTTACCAAACCCTGAGCTGGTTATTACACAAACATAGCACGTGACAGCCAACTTCCCTGTGCTAAAACAAAACACATCGGTTGACAAAGCATCCCATCAGGCCTGTGTCCACGACGAGCCTGCGACTCTGGACTGAAACTCCTTGAAGAATGAAAGAACAATTTGAACTGGGAATATGCATTAGAAATGCCACTTTCTCACTCCGTACCTGGGCTGCCAGACATAACGAATCTCACTTTAAAGCTTTATTATATTATATGTAAGTATCAGAAGCTAGAACTTAAATGAAGAGTAACATCACAACTAACTGGAGCAAATGGAGTACACAGCCCACTGCCCCAGGTTGGACAGGACTTGGATCACCCTGCTCTAGTGGAAGGTGGCCCTGCCCGTGGCAGGCGGTTGGAACTGGATGACCTTTAAGGTCCTTTCCAACCTAAACCATTCTATGCCATATGTTCAACAGCACTTCCATTGCACCCCTCAGGTCAAGACCTTCAAGAACTTTTCTCTGAATGTTACCATCTTTTGACAAACAATGGATAAAACTAGACAAATTGAGAGATCAAACCCATTCCCAGTGCCTATAAACCATATTCTGGGGTATGCTCCTCTGTGAGCCAAACTATATGAAAGAAGCAACCTCGCCAAAGAAGCCAGGCTGGAAAGCAAAAAACCCTGACCCTTCTGGTAGCTCAGAACTACCCAACCTCAAAAATTCATCCAAAGTTGACAGTAATCCTTTATCAACCCATATATTTCACACTTGTTTTCCATTTTGATAATGCAAACTCCTCAAAGACACCAGTCAATGTCATCAGCAAAACGCACATCAAGTGAGAGGCCAAAGAGCTTCCCACAGGAATTACTTCAAAACCTCACTACGTTCTGGCATGGTGCAGCAGTAGTGGAGTTATTGATGAACGATGGAACTACGCAAGAAAGATAAAAACACAGCAGCATTCCATACAACTTCCATATGAGAATCCAAAACCCATCCATTCCCAGTGAGTAGGGTGGTTCTCAGAGGATAGTACCAGAGTGCTGCCAAGCACAAGCAGCAGCCATTAGACATGCTGGTAAAGAAGGAACCTGCCTTGCTCATTCATGAAATCAGCTCTGCATGTAGGTTAAAGCAATTATCAGCAGCATTAGCAAAGGTGAACAAGGGATAGAGGCAGATTAGCTTCAGCAACTTTGAAGGTCTCGAAGGAACTGAAAGGGGCCCTGTCTTCAACCTTCCTACTTAAGCCCAACAGTAACAAAGGAAATGGACAACAAGCTAGGGGAATACTCACCAATCCGGGAAAGTCATATGAATTTGGGCTAAGTCTGGACTCCCAAGGAGATGACTCAGCTTGGGAGATGTACTGCCTTACTGAGGGCAAGCACTGAGAAGGGAGCAAATGAATACCTTGGCCTATCTACTTTGATTTTCTGATAGACGAAGAAACTGATGTGTCCTTACATTACACATTCCTATAGCTTGGAAACCTAGTAAAAAGAGACCTAAAAGAGAATAATCAAGGACATGGGAGGGGGTGCAGATTCCAGTTGGGATTACTTGTATTTATTCATGCCGTTTCCTAAGATGGCCACAGTTGTCCACCTTTGTGTTTAAAGGCAAACATTCGGCTTTCACAGAGAGCTGCACCTCCCTCCCCAGACATTCCAGGTGTCCCCTGTCACACCAGGACAAGGTGCAAAGTTTGAGGATTCACCCCCTGTCATGGCATTTCTGCTCTAAAAGCTGTGCAGGATAGTCAGAAGCCACAGCAACAGAAGGCAGCACTGCTCAGTTCTTCCACGCTTTCCTTGCTATTGCCACTTCCACAGGCTCCAACCATTTCACCACTTCACATGCACTATCTGAACTGCTGTAATCAAGAAAACACTGCAGAGATTTCCTGCTGAGCGTCCGACACCACACATCCACATCAGGCTCTGCTAAACTAAACCCTCCATCAAGCCACTCAACGTATTAAGCCTACTTCAGTTCAGTTTCCACCTTCTGGACTCTATAAACCACCCCTCCACAGGGCATGAAAACACTTGAGCTACTTCCACTTCTATGCAGCCCACACGCTGTGACTAACAGAGCAACTAACACAAAGGGACTGGTCTGAAAGCAACTGATAGAAACCCCAGCAAATTAATATCAATGAGTGAGTCAGGCTTCAGGAAGGAAAGAATAAGGCAGCAGGGTAAGCTTCTATTTAGATGCTTTTTAGCATGAAGAATTAAGATGAACTTAATCAAGGTTCAGAATGATGAAGGATATTACTCATGCAATAACACCACCCATTATAAAAGAGAAGGAAGCTCATGGAATTCGGGGCTTTGCTGTGTACAAGCTGTCATCCTACAGCTGGACAACTTAATAAGCCCAGTGACACAGGCTGACATACCAGCTTAATCAAATCTTATGTTTCAGGATGAACTGCTTTCTATCAGAGGGCATAAAACACACCCTCCATCAGGCTCCATGCAGCACTTCTTTCCTCTGACTCACATATTAACTATAGCTATAGGACTTGGGGAACCAGTGGGTTGACCTTGGTAGGAAGTCCTAAATTCCTACATAAATCAAAGGAAAGGAAAATGCACAAAGCAGTTAAGCAGGGTTTGGGAAGTCTGCCTGCTGCTTATTCTGCTGTCACGCTGACCAAACCGGCCAAGGAGTCCTTCCTCCAAGTACCATGGCATGGGCTTTTCAGAGCTGGACAGAAGCTAAGAGACAGGCTGGTATCAAAACAGTCAGTTCATGACCAACCTCTCTGCTACCTTAATGCAGGTTTTCTCTTAAGTCAGTACATTTGAATAGTACATGAGTAATAAAATGGAAAGAGAGAGGAAAGCCAAGAGACAGCAACACATCATACTTACATAACTGTATTGTCATCAACTAAGATATCACAGCCATGAGCAGGGCATGAAATGGTCTGGAAAAAAAAACAAAACCAACACACAAAAAGGTCATAAAAGAATCAGTTTATCCTATTTCTGCATCACAAAGAATTCCAAGGCAACAGATTTCACTCAAATCCACAGCAAAAATAGCACGCTGGCTCTATCATCACATCCCAGATGTGCCACTGTGCACAGCACGATTCCTCCCACCCAGAGCAGATGCCTGCACTGACACCATGTAGCTCCCTCCAGCTTCACCAGTGGCAAAGGCTGCAGCCCCCACAGCTTTCTTTCATGATTTTGTTGGGGTTTTGTTTCATTTGGGTGTTTTTTGTAATTTTAGGGAGGAAAGAATTCCCCCTTTTCTTTCCCCCTCGTCTCCAATACACAGTTTCCAGAAATAAGTCAGTTTACCTGTCCCATGCCTTCCTCCATTATTTTGGTAGTTAAATATTCACTCCAGCACTGCATACAGAACTTGTGTCCACACTCTAGGCCAGTGAAGTACTGCAATGACAGAGAACACAAGACAGTGGATGGCTAGCAAGTGGATTCACTGATCATTTCATACTTCTCAAGCTGAGCCATTTATCACATCTCACCCCCACACCAAACTTGAGATGCTACTATTTATTTTAGATCATCACCACTACAGAACATTGCCAAGGCAACTTTAGGCATGATTTCATAGCCAGACTTTAATCCCAACCCTAGCAGCAAGGAAAGGTGTGGCTGACATTTCCTGCCTGCCCTTTTAAGCTGATCTTTGTTTCAAGAGTACATATGGAACACAGCACAGCTCTCCCGTTTTACTCATGCAAATGAGTAAAGTAAATGCAATACCACAAACAGGTCATGGTTATAAGATGATACAGAGTCTTATTTCCTCCTGTTTTTTCCACTTGGCCTTCTGTCACATGTGGGTGCCACCCAAAAGTCCCGGAATACACACACCAGCTATGCACAGGCACCAATTCACTCCCTATTGTATAGGAAGCTAAGTGATCAGTGAGTAGTCTGCTTAACTGAGTGAGCACTGAACAGACACAGGAAGGTTTGTGTCCACTTATGCTGTCAATGACACACATCATGTTCCTCACCTGCCTCCTGAACCTCAGATGCTCCTCAGATGAAGGCACTAAAGATCCTAATGGGCAGGTGTAAATTACTAACTGAAATGCACTAATGATTAGCTTGCTGCAGACAGCAACAAGGACAACTTCATCTGTGTATGTTACCATCGACAGAGTATGTTAGATACCATCTGGGACTGAATGGTTACACAAGGCATAGAGAAGCAAACACTCCTGAGGAAAGACTGAAAGGAAGTTACCTTATACTTAGAGCCAGGGGCAAGGACAAACAATATTCTTTCAATATAGCTTTTCAAACCATCTCATTCTCAACCAAGAAGATAAAACAGGAGCTCCACCCTGAGATACCATCAACTTGTCTGAAACTCCACAAACAGGAGAAACCTAGTATCCTCTATGGAACAGACCAAAACAGCAGCAAGATGCTGATAATTAAGGAGAGAGCCCATTTTAAGAGGAGGTTAGTGTTCTTCCCAAACTACCTCCTTGACCATTACACGCTCAAGGTTACAGCCACCAGATGTTGTTCACCCACCACTGGCATATTAGCTGGTCACGCTCATCCTTGGATGCCGCACCACTGGGATCACACAGGGAAGGTGCTTGCTGGTATATTCTTCCCATGGCCTCACCCTCTTGTGGATCACACCCATCTGGCGCTCCTGCCATCACTGTTTGGACATGAGGCTTGGAAACATGTTGTGGTGCTGCAGCCAGCAGCTCCACTCTGCCTGTCACCCACACAGCCTGCCAGAGAGCTCAAGCAGGGGATGCTGACAGCTACAGGATGCTCAGGTACACTAGGGTAGACAAAAACCCTTCCAAACCATTGCCGAGTCAGCTAACAAGGTATCTGATGCTCCAGAGATGCTGCTGTGGCCAAGTGACACCCCCAGAACTTCCAGAGCTATGGCAGAAAAGCCCCAACATCTGTAACTTTAAGGATGCCAAGAGCACGCAACCATGCTTTGCCTAGAAATGCTGGACCAGATGACCCTTGACGTCCCTTCCACCCTGGGATTCAATGATTCTATGATCCTGAAGACAGCACTGACTTTTCCATGTGATGGGAAGGAAGCACAGATGAGGGGATCATCACTTAATGAATCTAAATACTGCTGCAGCAAGCACACACAGGGAAGCACTAAAGAACACAGGTAAGAACGCATCTTACAGGTTATTTCAGGCAGTGAAAACCTTAGCTAAGTGCCCATATACAAGGCAGACACCACACTTTCTCCCAGGCTGCAAAGAATTCAGAGCTCGCTGTCAACTCATTTCTTTACTTTGAGGGAGTTCCCAATTATTTTTGGCTAAGCTGACAGTAGATGTCAAGGGAGAGAGCACAAAGGTTGCACTAAAGCATCACATGGAGCAGCGCATTGCTGCAGTGACAGCTCTGTTCTCACTGGATCCATACCCATCGCCTGCTCTCCCTGCAAAGGCAGGTGCTAGAGAGGGTCCAGAGAAGGGCCACAAAAACGCTCTGAGGGCTGGAGCAGCTCTGCTGTGAAGAAAGGCTGAGAGAGTGGGGGTTGTTCAGCCTGGAGAAGACTCATAAGGTCTTATTGTGGCCTTTCAGTACTTTAAAGGGGCCTGTGAGAAATATGGGAAGAGACTTTTCAGCAGGGTCTGTTGTGATGGGACGAGGGGTGATGGTTTTAAACTGAAGGAGGAGATTCAGGCTGGATATGAGGAAGAAATTCCTTACACTGAGGGTAAAACACAGGCACAGGCTGCCCAGAGGTGGTGGATGTCCCATCCCTGCAGACACTCAAGGCCAGGCTGGATGTGGCTCTGCGCAACCCTGTCTAGTTGAAGATGTCTCTGCTCACTGCAGGGTGGTTGGAACTGGATGAGCTTTGAAGGTCCCTTCCAACCCAAACCACTTTATGACTCTATGGTTGATTCTAGCAGCAGCATGTTGACATTCCATTCCTGCCCCTACTCTTCTGGTATCATCCAACTGATCAAAGGTATCGGCTGCGCCAAGATGTGTTTGCCATGACAGCCTCACTCAGCAGTAGCACCGACAGACTAAGTCATCTATTTGTCCTCAGAACAAACACACGGTTTGGACAACAGTACAATGCTCCCTGAGCCCCCCAACTCTGCTCTCAAATGGGACCAGAAGGGCGAGATGGAAGGGAGGAGGGAGGTAAAGCCATGACCCCCCCAATTCCCATCCTCACCAACATGGGTTTCATGTAAAACGACTGGAGCTTGACACTGGTTCATGGGGACACAGAGGGACTAAGAGATGCCCCTTCGGTGTTGAGCTATCAGGATGCAGGCACAAGGAGAGCACCAATGCCTTGGCTGGCAGGTGCTTCCCAAAACCTCCAAACACAGTTCTTTGGAGGTGATGCTGTATTTCCCTTGTAAGTGCTTCAAAAGGCAGATAAACACCACCTGCAATGACCCCACAGGAGGGTGAACAGTCAGGACCCATGCATTCCTCTAATAGCCGTACACTAACACTTCTTAACAGGTACAGCTCCAGCATCTGAACTTTCCATAGGCTGAAAGGGCCTCTTGGAGAATGGAAATGCTGACCATTGCAAGAGAGTTTAAAAACTGAGGTCTTAGGTTAGGGATTGAGCACAGCTTACTGCAGAACTTGTAATTCGCATTGACCACAGCAAATTCAAACCAGATTTCAAACCAGATGCCTTACGGTCACCTTAGACACAGACACTACAGACGCTGGCCTTCTATAGAAGAAATAATACGTATTAGTTTCCCTAAGGCTCCAACACTGATGGATGCCAGAGGAACAGAGGATCCCCTCTGCTGTGTCCTGACTGAGCACCAACAATGCCCCTACTCATGGTAGCATCTCCCTGCTCCAGCTACAAAACTGCTCTTCACACAACTGGGCCACTGCTATTTTCAACGTGCTGTTTGACAGACCAAAGGTATCAGTGTGCCTTGTGCAGGTCTGCCCAGCAGCACATGCACCCCAGGCAGAGGAGGTGCCCCTCAGCTCCGGGCATGGGGCATGCTGCTGCCTCCCAGCAACATGGTGAAAGGATGAGAAGATCTTAAGAAAGTTTCCAAGAGAACCTTCCAAAGGGGACAACAATGTAGTAGAGGGAGCTGAGGCGCTGGCACAGGGTGCCCAGAGAAGCTGTGGCTGCCCCATCCCTGGCAGTGTTCAAGGCCAGGTTGGACACAGGGGCTTGGAGCTATCTGCTCTAGTGGAAGGTGTCCCTGCCCGTGGCAGGGGTTGGAGCTGGATGAGCTTTAAGGTCTCTCCCAACCCAAAGCAGTCCGGGATTCTCCAAAATCTAGAACTGAATTTTCCAAGAGGATTTTTCTTGGGATTGGCTCAAGATGTCTCCTCCCATATTTCCTCCCCAAACAAAACTCTCAAGCTCATCTTCCTTTTTCAAAGCACCTCTTTATATAAAGCAAGAAACAATTCTCCATTGCAGCTGCTCTCTAAAAAAGGAGGTCAGTGCACACAAGCTGCAAAAGAAGATGCAGAAAGTCTTCTGGCTCAAGAGCAATAGTGATCTTAATATTGAGAACCCCAGCAGCCTGAAACTTGGCTTTCCTCTCCTCTGCCTGCTCCAGAGTAAGGGAAAGGCTACAACACTTGATACAGGGCCACTCATAAACACTAAAGGTCATAACGGTTTCCATTCTTGCTGAAAAGCAAGCTCATAAAACACCCAGAGCACGAGTGGAACCTTATGTAAGGGCTGCTTTAAAGGTCAGGCAGACGTTAAAGTGTTACAGGGGAGGGTCAGCACAGCTCCACCAGGAGCAGAGGGTTTCAATAAAGGAAGAATTCCTCCTGCATGTCAGCGCCCTGCCTTTTGGCACAGCCACGGACGAACTTTTCCTTCCAGGATCTCCCATCATCATGTCCTGCCCCTGGAAAGCCGAGGCAAGCTGCTCGCCTGTACAAAAGGCAGCAGAAGCCTGGACCCCCCATTAGCGCACGGGAAAGTACAGTGTGTGTTAACAGCTACAGAACCAAAGAATCCTCATCACCCATCTCACCAGAAACTGAAATTCTTCATTTAGAGCCCCAGCAACTCCTACCCTCACCTTCTCTGATTAAGAAGGTATTGCACAAACACAAGAGAGACCCGAAGAGAATGATCCAAAGATACCCATTGGTTGTGTATTCCAAACTGCCTAACCTCACAGATGCTATTTCTGCTCCTCCTCGGTTTTACTCCAGGCTTCCTAGCTTGATTACCTGGTAACATTATTTACTATTTTTATAAAAAGGGATAATCACTTCACTTGAAATACAATCCCATGTGTGGTAAACTACTGTTTGAGATGTGTTTTAAAAAGCACAGCATAAGAACTAAAGGGAACACTAAAGCACTAGATAATGTGGTGGGGTGACCACACTTGGATCACCTGCAGCACACAAGACAAAGTTTACCGCATTAAAAGACAACCTTGAACATCATGTTTTAAGGCATATACACTATCAATTAGAGGATTTAATGAGCAAAAAAAGTGAAATCTCAGCTTCATTTCAAAGGCTTTCCTAAAATACTGGTGGAGACGGCCTTGTAGACATGTGCCCAAAATGTCTTCTGGCAGCAGTGTGGGGGAGCCAGTGCTCGGGTACTCACCGAGTTGGGGTAATTCAGGTAGCAGATCTGACAAGGCATATCCTGGGCTGATGACCTGGTGTTCATCTGGCGCGTCCGAGACTTTTTACTTGGATTAATTACATGACACTCTGCAAAGAGCTTCTCCAAGTTGCCATCGAAGTACCTGCAGGACACACACACGAGACTGAGAGTTCAACCGCTGCCCTGTAAGTCATTTTTCACGTGCTGTTTTGGAGTTAAATGTGAATTAAATGTACAAAGTTGGGTTTGGTATTTCAAAGACTCACAGCCCTGCTACTTGCACCAAACTCCTCACTACACAGCTCTGAACACAGAGGCAGGTATTCGACACCTCTACCATTGCAGAGATCTGGCTTGAATTGCATGCTCCTGAAAATTCAGGTACCTTCAATTTTGCTGCTGCATTTCAAGTAATTCATGATTCTCCACGGTGACTGCTTTGTATTATAACTCCAGGAGAGGAAACTAGAGCAAGAATGCCCTACTTCACAGTCCAGGCATCAGGACCCTTCTTAAAGCACAGGCCTGATGCCCCCAAGTTCAATTCTCTTTTCAGCATAAGCCTTCCATTCTTCTCTAATATTCTCATCATTAAAACATGAAAGAGGAGGCAGGACACAGCAATCAGCCACAGTCTGTGATTCAGCAGGTCCCTAGTTCCTGTACTTCCTGCTTCCCTCCATGTCCTTCGTCTACATTAAGTGTGTCCCAAAGAGGTCCTGACTTAATTTTGGCACTTCCTTCTCTGAGCTAAGGAGAACTGGGTCAGCAGAGACAGACACTCGGCTCAGCTGATCGAGCACTTAGACATGGTCACCATCTCTCACCATTGCCCTTCACACACTTCAGTCACCTCCATAGTTTGGGAACCACTGCTGCGAGGTGTGGACTCCCATCTCCAGTTAAGACTAGTCTGCAATTTCCCACTGAGCACCCTGCCCAAAGCCTACACAGTCCATCTCTTGGGCCAAAAGTTGAGCCATTTGAGTATCATTTGTCTCTGGTCAGCCTGGGCTATTTTAACATCCTCCTAGGAAAATATCATCCCAGGTATTCATGGAAAGGAGCATGCAAAATTGGCTGTGAGGAGACAAAAGGCCACTATCTATTTCCTATTCCTTAAGAAAACAAACACTGGTTTGGGCTACAGGCTGACTTAAAGCTCCTCAGCTTGGTGAGGAGGACCAGATTTGAACCCCATTAGCAGGCAGGTCACCCTCCTCCCAGCACCAAGACACCACGTACCTTCCTCCAACTCCAGTGAACTAATCCAGTCTGACCATTAACCAGCTAACCTGCCCTGTACATAGATCCCCCATTCAAATCCAGTAAACAAGTCATTCCCCTGCAGCAACAGCAAGTTAAATCCAAATAAGGTAGCACCTCCCTAGAAAACCCCCCACACTTGACCATAGTGCAGTCACTTTGACTGAGACTAGCAGATTTATTCCCAGCAGACAGCGGTCCTTGTAGCTAAGGCAAGGCTGAGATTAGGGTCTTTACAAGACACACAGAATCATAGGATAGTTAGGGTTGGAAAGGACCTTAAGATCATCCAGTTCCAACCCCCCTGCCATGGGTAGGGACACCTCTCACTAAACCACGTCACTCAAGGCTCTGTCCAACCTGGCCTTGAACGCCACCAGCAATGGAGCATTCACAACTTCCCTGGGCAACCCATTGCAGTGCCTCATCACCCTTACAGTAAAGAATTTCTTCCTCATATCCAATCTAAACTTCCCCTGTTTAAGTTTAAACCCATTACCCCTTGTCCTCTCACTACAGTCCCTAATGAAGAGTCCCTCCCCAGCACCCCTATAGCCCCCCTTCAGACACAGGAAGGCCGCTATGAGGTCTCCACACAGCCTTCTCTTCTCCAGGCATATTTAAACTCATCACAAACCAGACAGAATAATAACAACAATAGAAAAGAACCTGCTGTCCATCAACATATGAAAGAAATCCAGGACTTTCTGCTGGGGAATGAAGTTACTGGGGGTGTCTCAATGATGTGGGACTAGGCCTGGTACACAACATCTAACGAAAGCACCCCTGCTAGATCGTCTTAACCTGCAGTATTCCTGAGAAGTCCCAAATCCATAGCAGCTCTCTTACAGAACTACCAACAAGACTGGCCTTAAATTCAAAAGGGTTTAGTTCACTGCTGGTTTCTTGAGGTAGTTTCACATACTTTAGATCCCAATTTCCAAGACACTGGATTTTGAAGCTGGTGATGAATTCTGGCATTGCAGCATACATGAGGCTTTGCCACTGTTCTTCAACCTTAGCTCAGGGACTTAACTCCACCAGGTTATTTTGTGTGCCTTCAGGATTACTTATCTCTAGAAACCTTTACCAAATGAATTCAGGGCAGTCTCAAGCAGCCAAACTGCCGGGTGTGATGTTTGCAAAGAACATAGTTGAAGACAAATGCTGTGACACAACTTGAACACCAGCAATCACTGCCAGCTGAATGCATCCCATATTCTCTTCCATCTCTGTGTTGATGAGACCTAACACGACACTTTGTACCGCTTCCATTGCTAGGATCCTCCCAGCGGCCTGGGATCATCCTGTATGATGCCTGCCTGAATCCCTCTCTAAACCAAATGCCTCCAAACAGGTTTGTGCCAAGTCATTCATTAACACGAACAAACACTCACCTCAAAATCAACTGATAAGGGGCTTACTAAGAGGTTCCATCTAGTCTGCTCCTTCCCTTTTGAGCAAAGTAACTCTATACACAACATGCTCATAGTTGAACCCAGTGAATGCCCCACATTTTACCTAATATAATTGCATGTTACCGTCTCTGCTGTGAAAGGTGGGAGAAAAATCCTTTAATTCCCTCCTCACTTCCTTTACAACTCCAGCGGTTTTGATTTTCCTTCAAGTCCTCACCGTTAAATGGCTGCTTCTTGGTAGCTCAGTCCTTACTTTTCACTAAGGGAGAAGCAGCGCACCTTTAACAGCCTTTTAAACCCTCTGCCCTCTTTGCAGCGTAGACACTCACTAGTTCCAGCACTCACGATACTTAGGAAACGTTATGGTCCAGACAACCAATATTGCACTCTTGCTCAATATCACTGACTTCAACAACTGGCTTTATTAGTTTTGCCAAATTCACTCTTCATCACAAAGTTGTTTTCTCTGCTATTTTCAAATGAATAGACACACCAGTGAGCTATTTCCAAGTGCTTCTATCATTTCTTCACTGCTTACCAAGTCCATAATATCATCAAGTCTTTCTGGCACAGGGATCAAGCTGTCAGCTTCTTTATTTCCTCCTGATGTCAGTAACTGCCTGATCACAATTTTCTAGACACAATCAAGTCCTATCCAAGGAGTATCAAAGATAAAAAGCCTTTTCACTGAGATGAAAGCTTCCAGTACACACTTTGGGATATTTACTTTAGTGAAAGTGCATTTGTGAATGCCAGAGAATCAGTGGACTTGCAGTAAAAGACATCTTCAAACCAAAAGGTATCTTCCTGCGTGCCACACACAACTTTTCACCTGCTCAGCCCCTGCTGAGTACTGTAAGTGTTTATTTGCTCAAAGGAAAGCAGACAACCAGGTATCTACAGAGAAAAGTCAAACCTTGAACGCAAGGGAAAGAGGCAACCTGGGCTAGAGCAAAGGCACCAGGGCCATCCTGGCACCGGTCCCTGCTCAGAGGGAATGGAGACAAGCAGCCACTAAAATATGCACATGCAAGGGACTGCAATACCTCTGCCTGTACCTCCAGGGATCAAATCAGACCCTGGGCTACATGCTGACATACTTTTCTTTTTAGGAAGTGACCAGAGGAAGGCACATAAAGCAAGAGAGCTGCATTTCAGTCTCTTCATCGAGAGGAGACTCATACCTAACTGCCCTCAGGAGGGCCAGATGCTATCAGCCATAGCAAAAGCTAAAGCACTTCCTTCACTTACTGCTGAGGTTACCTGGTCAATGTGTACCTGCCTGTCCCCGGCCTCTATTAACCATGCTTGTAAGACAGGGGAAAACATACTATTTCATATCTTTACATTCCAAAACACGTGCAGCAGATCAGAAGCTGAACTCAGTAGTTCCTGCACTACCCACTCACATCCTGCAACCAAACCCACCCTACGCACCAATCCTGCTTTCAGACAGGGGTGAGTAACTCATGTTTCACCAGAGGGATGGGGCAGTTTGTCAACTGGGGCTATTACTTCATTGTAAGTGGAATAAATACCTCTAACACATCTGTCCTCTTCATAACACCATGCAATTACTCCATGACAAAGCAGGCACAGACACAACCTTCTTATTAAAAATATGCATAACAATACCAAAACCAAAACCCAATACAAGGTTTTCATGGTTTAAAACATGGAAATTTCCCTCACACAAGCTCAGGCCTCACCACACTCGACACTTATCACAAAAGAGGCCACTTATCTGCTTTACTACAGCCGAAGGTTGATAAGGCGCCTGTTCAGTCACCGCCTGTTCAGTCACGCTGACTCAGGGTAAACAGCCACGGTAAATACACAAGGTGAAGCAACTGAGCTCAAGCTCTGACCTGGTGTGAAATTGAGCACCAAAAATTGCACCCAAACATTACATCTCAGCAAACATGAAACACACCCAGACTGCAGGCAACAACAGGAATGCCCTGGGAAGGCTTCCTAAGGGTTATTAAAAGAGGCCAAATGCAACTGATTAGTTGAATTTGAGAGAGTAGTTCAATAGTTTAAAGTAAAAGTCACCCAGGAAAAAAAGACATTTTGGGGGTCATACACTGCAGAGAGTGTACAGATAGCATTATGTTCAAGTAAAACCTAAGTTCTGGGGTTTAAATAGCGCTCAAAGTTATTTTCTTGCCTGACTGGAGCTGCCTCTGCACCTCACCATGAACATCCCCCAGTGCTTTTCAGTTCCTTCACACTTAACACAAAGTTACTGTAAGATCTGCTGGACACGCACAAAGCCAAGCAGGTCTCAAAAGTTATCTCTGTTGTGGAAGAATAACCAAGTCTAAATTTGGGATTCATCAGCTTGTAGTGTTTGTCTAAATGAGAACAACCTCTTCACATAGAGAGGAGATGATAAAAGGTGATGTGTAGCATCATGGCATCATGTCCAGAGAAGGCCATGGAGATGCTGCGAGGGCTGAAGCAGCTCTGCTCTGGAGCCAGGATGAGAGAGCTGGGCTGGGGCAGCCTGGACAAGAGAAGGCTCCTGAAGGGGAGACCTCAGAGCAGCTCCAGTGCCTAAAGGGGCTACAGGAAACCTGGAGAGGGGCTTTGGACAAGTGCCCGTAGGGACAGGCCAAGGGGAATGGCTTTAACCTGCCAGAGGGGAGACTGAGATGAGCTCTTAGGCAGAAGCTCTTCCCTGTGAGGGTGCTGAGGCGCTGGCACAGGGTGCCCAGAGAAGCTGTGGCTGCCCCATCCCTGGCAGTTCTCGAGGCCAGTTTGGACACAGGCGCTTGGAGCAAGCTGCTCTAGTGGAAGGTGTCCCTGTCCATGGCAGGGGCTGGAATTAGACAATCTTTAAGGTCCCTTCAACCCAAACCATTCCACGATTCCATGATTTCCAGCTCCATCACTATTTCAAACTATTTCAAACAGCTTCACATCCTGGCTGCTGAAGCGAGCACCTGTCTCCCACTCCTGCCTTCATCTATTACTGCAGCAGTCATACAACCTTGTTGGGCACCAAGAGCCAGCTCTCTCCTGCTTTAGCACAGCAGAGCATCAGTGGAGCACTGCAGAGGGCTTTGTGGAAGCTGTTTGGTGAAGAACTGACAGAAAGCAGCACCAGATACTTGAGAGAGAGTGTTTTGATGTTTTTCTAACACGAAAGGACACAATCAGCATCAGAAGTGTGAGTTGTGTACAACAGGTCTGCACAAGCAAGGGTCAGGTACAACATTACTCACGGGGGAAGTCCTATAGAATTAAGATAAGTATTTTAATGAATATGTACCCTGAGTAAATGTTGACCTATTGACTTTGTAAATATTTATATGTACTTAAAAGTGTTTTGCTTGGAAACTGGGAAAACCTTCCCAACAACACCTCCCATCGAGGGGCTGACCCCCCTCTCTCAAAAAGACCCACAGCCCAATTTTATTGCTTTAATTGATGCCAGCCTTAAACAAGCTTTCAGTGAGAAGGGGAAAGGCCTACAGAAGGGCGGACATTTCAGCACGCTCATGTCAAGGTATCTCAAAGGTAGCGAAGGAGAGTGAACTTAAGCCTGACCAAAAGAACCAGCACAAGAAACTCAAACACAAAGAAGTGAACTGACCTACGTTACAGAGAAGGAATGAAACCAGAATACTTAACAGTTGCAGTGCGAGTTAAATAGCCTCAATGTGACTGTATTTCTAACCCGAAGTGTTCACACTTCCAACATTAACTAAAAGAGGTCAATCTCGGGAAAATAAAGTTATAGAAAGCTTTAAGAAGTACAATCACCTCAGGAAAAAAACACCACATAACCAAAACCCAACAAATTCAGCCAAATAAAACATAAAAGACACCTGAGCATCACCAGTAACCACAGATGTTACACAAAGGGGGCTACGGGTGTCCTAAATCCATTACCCTACCGGAGCAGAAATACTTAAAACTCCAAAACCATCCACTAGCAGACTGAATACCTGCTGCTCTTCCACACTTGCACCCTGCATGGAGGAGTACCAAACTACCCGGGCTCAGCAAAGAGCACCCACGGGTTCATTTATCGTTTCAAAAGTACTACCAGCAAGTGTTTCTGCTCCACAGACCACAGAGCAGCCTGGCTTCTCACCTGAGCACCAGGCAAAGGAAAAAGGGACTAGAAGTCAAACAGTCCTACCAGACACTGAGCCCTTCCTCCCTCACTCCAATCTGTCCTGGCCTGCACCCCCAGAGCATGAACTGGAGGTCAAGGGAGGGGATCCTGCCCCTCTGCGGCGCTCTGGGGAGACCCCCCTGCAGTCCTGACCCAGCTCTGAAGCAGCAGCACGAGAAGGACGTGGAGCTGCTGGAGCAAGGCCAGAGGAGGCCATGGAGACGCTGCGAAGGCTGGAGCAGCTCTGCTCTGGAGCCAGGCTGAGAGAGCTGGGCTGGGGCAGCCTGGACAAGAGAAGGCTCCTGAAGGGGAGACCTTAGAGCAGCTCCAGTGCCTAAAGGGGCTGCAGGAAACCTGGAGAGGGGCTTTGGACAAGGGATGTAGGGACAGGACAAGGGGAATGGCTTTAACCTGCCAGAGGGGAGACTGAGATGAGCTCTTAGGCTCTTCCCTGTGAGGGTGCTGAGGCACTGGCACATGGTGCCCAGAGAAGCTGTGGCTGCCCCATCCCTGGCAGTGTTCAAGGCCAGGTTGGACACAGGGGCTTGGAGCAAGCTGCTCTAGTGGAAGGTGTCCAGGCCCATGGCAGGGGTTGGAACTGGGTGAGCTTTAAGGTCCCTTCAACCCAAACCATTCCATGATTCCATTATTTGTTTCTCCTAACACTTGTCAAGACCACCAAAGACCACCTGTGCCACCTTGCTCCTTCTGGTCCAGACTAATTCTCCTCCCAGCTTCTACAAGTAAACTGGATTCTCCAGCTCCCTCACACTCTCTTCAACAGCAACAGCGGCATTGATATACCCAAATGCATTACCCCTTTAGCTGGATTTAGCCTCCATTGTGAAATAACAAACTATAAATTCTATCTTTAGCAGTAACATTCCCCAGGAGCTGGGAATCAAACATGAGAAATAACCATAAACCGCTCTGCTCTGAGGGGGAGAGGCAAAATTCAAGCCATTATTTACACACGCACTACAGAAAACCCAGAGCTGCAAAGGTGAAAACAGGGCAGATGTACTTCACCAGCACCCTTTTAGTCAAGAACAGTCCAGTCGCAGCAAGACTATCACACATGTCAGGAATACACATGCAGCATGACATGCAAGAGCAACTGAACCCATATCTGGAACAGCTGCAAGGCGCCAGGAACCTGGTCCTTTCTCCAGAGCTTGTTTTCACCATGCTGTGCCTGTATGTGTTAACTGGAAGCAGCCCTTCCTCTGCTGGGCAAGCAACTTCCACAACTCCTCTGACATCTAATAGGTATGAATAATATTAAACCAAGGACGCAGTCTTAGTCAGAAAAGACTTACGCTAAAGGAGCTTACACAAGAGATCCTCCTGCCATACACCGTGCATCCATCCAGTCTCACATTAGCCTGCTAATAAACATTTCTTGCACGTCTCAAGTGCAATGTGGCCACATGCTACAACTGCTGCTTACCTCTCCATCAGCTTCTCTTTGTCCCAGTTGAAATGGCTAAGCAGGATTCGGGTGATAGTTGCTGGATTCTAGAGAAAGAGAAGAAAAACAAGAAATAATTGAGTAACAGCTCCACGTCCCATGCACTTACACAGTGTAAACTGCACGTGAAATGCCACAGGGAAGGCTAATTGCCATCCCTCCTACCCATTTTTGCCACAATCTCCACACTGCTTGCAGAAGAAGTATGTTCCTTCTTTGTCCCAGCCCCGACCACCGAGTTGGGCCAAAAGCTCTACCTGAGCAGACCTGACAGCCAGTGTAAGACAATGCCCTTTGAGGTCCACAGATATTCCTGAAGCACCCCAAGATCCAGAAAACACTACGCGATTATGCAACTAAAACCAGGAAATACAGCCCAGGAAGGTCAGGAATAGGACCAAAACAGAAGATTTTCACTGGGTACAAGTTTTTCTTCAAACTAAATCTGTATCACCAGCCAAGGGTTCGGTTATATGAGTTGACAACTGGAACAACCCATATTATGCTTCAGTTCCATGCTTTACCTCCCCAAATCCAGACTCTCTGAGCTCAGTTTCTGGACCATTTACATACAGAGGCAGCAGCGAGTGCCCTGTGAGCACATACGTGTCCTTTGCCATTTGACACCAAAATGGAAGTTCCCCTTAGGGCAGATTGTCCATGGACACTAGGAAGCTGTGGAAAAGTAGGACATAAACCAGCAATGTGATTTTCTGAGCCCGCAGGCTACAGCTACAGCTTGAAGCTGCCAAAAGCCAATGCTGCCACCCCAAGAGGCAATCCCACCCCATCCTCGCACGTCCCACGCTCACCAGACCATGCTCACACAGCCAGCTTATGCTGCAATGCTGCACATTACTGCTTTAGAAGACATTTTGTCTTCTTTTCTTCTAAGTTGTCTTTGCACTGAATCATTTTCCTGATCTGTCTGGCTGCCTGGCCATGCCAACAGCAGCACTAGCACAGGGTAGAGGGCAGGAGGGCACAGCATCTTCCAGAAGCAGCACCAACAAAACAAAGACCTAGGGTCAAAATGTAAGCACAAAGAACGAGTATTCTTGTTTACACCATAAAAAAGTGACGCTTCTCTCCTTCTGCAGTGTGCTTTATTACCACAGAACCACAGACTGCTTTGGGTTGAAGGGACCTTAAAGATCTTCTAATTCCAACCCCTGCCACGGGCAGGGACACCTTCCACTAGAGCAGCTTGCTCCAAGCCCCTGTGTCCAACCTGGCCTTGAACACTGCCAGGGATGGGGCAGCCACAGCTTCTCCGGGCACCCTGTGCCAGCGCCTCAGCACCCTCACAGGGAAGAGCTTCTGCCTAAGAGCTCATCTCAGTCTCCCCTCTGGCAGGTTAAAGCCATTCACTTGTCCTGTCCCTACGGGCCCTTGTCCAAAGCTCCTCTCCAGGTTTCCTGTAGCCCCTTTAGGCACTGAAGCTGCTCTAAGGTCTCCCCTTAAGGAGCCTTCTCTTCTCCAGGCTACCCCAGCCCAGCTCCCTCAGCCTGGCTGCAGAGCAGAGCTGCTCCAGCCCTTGCAGCATCTGCCTGTACAGCTTGTTTAAGTACAAATTAAGCAATTTTTCCAGCTTAAAAAGCCCATGTGAACAAAAGCAGCTTTAGAAAGGTTAGACCAGATCCCTGATGCAGTCCATGTGGATCCCCATAAGTAGCTGGGACAGTAAATCCAATACACAGCACAAGGCAGAACGAAACAGAAACAGGTATTGCCAAGCTGTTGTCACAGGGCAGCCACAGCTCATCATGGAACCAGGCTCCAAGGTGGCATGGATCCCACCTCCTACCTGTAACCACACAGCTGGAGATACTCGTGCTGGGGCATCACAAGCAGCAAGGAGCACCTCGACCTTCCCCACAGTCATAGGAGTCGGGATCATGGCACTGCAGCTGCTGCTAAGGAGGAATCCCACTTCAGGGTGGACTTACCCTACATTCCCTTGCAGGGTGTCCTGGGTTCAGCAGTAGCAGCCATAGTAAAGGTGCAGCTCCAGGATGCAATTACTTTCCCCTTTCTTTGTAGCTCTCAGCCAAAGCAGCAAGCTGTTACACCACAGATACATGGAGTATATAGCCTGAGGCAGGATGAGAGGCCCCTGGGGCAAGAGGATGGTCTTTGCATGGGTTGCATCTCCTTGGGAGCTGCATCCTCATCTTGTGCCCTAGCCATGGGGGCAATCAGCTCTCTGCCCAGCCAACACCGCTCAAGCTGCAGCAGCCAGGCAGGAATGATGCCAAAACAGCACAGGACCCCATTTAAAGAGAAGAAAAAGAAAAGAGATCAAGAAAAAGCTTTTTGATGGCATCACTCCCTGATCCCACCCAGCACTGCAGATATAGGGAAGCAGTTGAAGTACTTCAAGTCAGCCCTGACACCAAGCAGCTTTATAGAAATTTAAGGGTCTCCTTCACCAAAAGGCTGCTCCAGCTTCAGGAGAGAGGACTGCAGCCTTCTTCAGGGCCTTAGAGTTCGATCTTACTTGTATTTGGGTCTCCACCACATCTTTTCCTGTAATACTATTGGAATGATATAGGAGTACCTAGAGGGGCTCTCAGTGGCTCACAAACATGCACGGTCGTCGAGGAAGTTAATACAAAATGACAATATATTCTAGGCAACAAGCAGTTCTTGTCTCCAGATTCTCTTGGTTATGCTCCTATAGGCAGCAGGACATTCAGTTTGTAAAGAACTTCCACGGCCTAGGACAAGTCTTGCCTGAACCCAGGAAGTCTCGGGCTAAATGTGCCCCAGAAGCATCACGCTCAGGTTTCCCTACATAACCTTTCCAGCACGCCCACATCTATGAAGCACACGACACCCCTGCCATGCTCTGGAGCTACAGACAGTAAAACACACAGCTCTACCCAAACAAGGAATCCTCACTCAGTCCAGAGATCACAGAATCACAGCCTGGTTTGTGCTGCTCACCCAGTCCCAACCCCTGCCACGGGCAGGGACACCTTCCACTAGAGCAGCTTGCTCCAAGCCCTGCGTCCAACCTGGCCTTGAACACTGCCAGGGGTGGGGCAGCCACAGCTTCTCTGGGCACCCTGTGCCACATGTACAAACCCACCCAGTTTCTTCATTTCTCAAGCAACAGCAGGATTGTTGCAAGTCTCATCCTATTTTCTGCCTCAGCAGCCCACTCAGCCACCATACTGATGCTTCTGGGAACACCAATTTATCACTTACTAGTCTAACAGGAAACAGAGGTGGTCTCTGACTGACTTTTTAAACACAACAGACAGGTTCCCCTGCACTGAAGGATAAGTTATGTCATGTTAACAAGGAAGTCAAGTGGTCTAAAGCGAACATCAAGTGCAACAAGGCAAACTCAGCAGATATCAAATGACACAAAGTGGTGGCACAGAACAAGAGGGTCTCATTTTGTTTGTGCCTTCTCCATTTTCCCCAGCACAGACCCTGCAGCTCTCCAAAACTCAGGATTATACTCCAGAGACCAGCACTGTTGGCTCAGTGGTTTCTAACACTAATAGGGTGCAAGGGGTAGCTTCTGGCTGGTGGGGCTTCAGCTTCCTCTGCCTAAGCAGCATTTGCTCAATACTAACTTTATGCCCTTGCTCATGTGCAGGGGTACAGCAATACAGCCCAAGCCAGCCTTACACTGGGAAGACAGGAGACAGGGAGGGAGGCAGCACTAAGAGGTTTGCATAACATAAACCACAGTGAAATACAAACACAGAAGCCTCTGGCATGAAGGACTGTTCCGATTCAAGGCAAGACACACCAACACAGTACCAGGGAAGAGCTGCATCACACTCACTGCTTCCACGCACCTGCTCACCTCAATTATTTGGGAGCAGCTTTGGAGCCCGAAATCCCACATCTATCACAAAGAATGGTTAACTGCTGCACAGAACCTATGTCCTGTAACACTGTCATAATACAGGGTTAAAATGACAATTAAACAATTTGTTGTTTCCAGCTGGTTTGACACTAGCTGTGCTACAGCCCTTAATCAACCGCGCCACAGCCCCTTTGCACACTCACCCTGCCCAGAGCTGCAAGAAGCCAGGCTAAGACAGTTGGGATGCTCAGCCTGGAGAAGAGAAGGCTGTGTGGAGACCTCAGAGCAGCTTCCAGTGTCTGAAGGGGCTACAAGGATGCTGGAGAGGGACTCCTCATCAAGGACTATAGTGATAGGACAAGGGGTGATGGGTTCAGACTGAAACAGGGGAGTTCAGGTTAGATATAAGGAAGCTCTTCCCTGTGAGGGTGCTGAGGCGCTGGCACAGGGTGCCCAGAGAGGCTGTGGCTGCCCCATCCCTGGCAGTGTTCAAGGCCAGGTTGGACATAGGGGCTTGGAGCAATCTGCTCTAGTGGAAGGTGTCCCTGCCCGTGGCAGGGGGTTGAAACTGGATGAGCTTTAAGGTCCCTTCAACCCAAACCACTCTATGAATCTATGATGCTAGTATTTAAACAACACTGGGTTCGTGTAGTTTCTGTTCTGGAACTGGATGGGCTCTTCGTTTAGCACCAGGATTACTGTCTCACAGCACCAAGATTAGCTATGAACAGGCTATGCTGCTGCTCAGCCAGGATTACTACTTAGGCTTGAAGCTGCAGCAGGGAGAAGCGTGCTTTGACAAAGGGTGGCTTCTGGTTACAGAGACAGATTTTCATGAGGGAAGTGGCCAGGAACAGGCACAAGCAACAGGAAAACGAACCCTTCAAATGCTCCCTCCTCCTCCCAACGTGCTTTGATGAAAGCTGAAGCAGCAGATCCCATTTACAGCAGCCACCTGTTAAACTGTACATAGGGAAGCCAAGGAAGAATGTTGAGAGCCTGTTGATACCCAGAGAGGAAGGAATCCAGAGGAAAGCAGCCATTTTGTTGGAATTCTCAGGGCAATTTAAAAGACTCCCTGGCTCACAAACCAGTCACAACACAGCTCTGCCCAGAGAGAATCAGGCAGCCCCCTCAGCAGTGAGTCTGGTTTTAGGCTAACAAAGCAGCCAAGCCCCAGGTGTGCTTCCCACAGACCCCGCTTCCCACCTCTTTTCACTGGAGGCATTTACATTTACTCTTATCTGTGCTGCCATGCTCAGGCACACCAATGCAAGTGGGAGACACTGGGATGGGAAACTCTGCAAAGGTCTGGACTTCTCCAAAAAAAGCATTATTCATGGAAATGAGGCTCCTTAATTTATCAGGATTTAACTGAACTGGAAGCTTGGTCACTACTATCCAAGTTGAATTCTTTTTGCTGTCAAAATAAGTAGGAATTGGAATGACGAACTTGGATGCACTTGAAGCGCATAAATTAATTACAAGTTATAGCTGATTAGGACATCAGCTTAAATCAGAGTTCCCAAGCAGCACAGTTGGCTGACTGACAGCTTGCTGTACTTGATCCATTCACGTTTTCCTCCATCTGGGGTTAATTCTTGCAGTTATTACTGAGAAAAGCGTGTTTCAGAGCTCAGCTCCTCATCCCATGCTGACAGCAAGCTCCTGTTTCAACTCCAGCATTCGCTGCCAGTAAAAACCATTTGAAAACAACTTCAGTCCAGTTCTGCAGCACAATCCTTCCCCACCTCGAGAGACGGTATTGAGAAATTCTTCATGCTGTTTCTTTTCATTTCATGGCCGGTTTTGTTTTCTAAACATGACAGCTTCTGCATTCCAACAGGTTTCATCCCAACTGCAGCATCTCTGTCCCAGTTCCAGATGCAGTACAGCAATACGGGTTTGACGCCACTTCCAGTCTGGTTTTCTACACAATTGCTTTTGCATTCAGGAATTAGAGTGGACACATCAGAAACATTGGCTCTGCCTCTGTAACTGGTTCAAACCCCTGCTACATCCACAGTTCTATTGCATGGGTGTGCATAAGGGACACGGAACCATATTGAAATTCCCCAGCAGAAGGACACTGACTGGTTTCACATCAGTTGAGAGCAAAGCAGAAGAGTTTTGCTTGGTGGTGACCTATTGCACACGCTGGCGAAGAAATCTCACACACATAAACCTCATTTCTAGCTGTTCAATACAATATCCAAGACCTGAACATAGAAGATGAGATCTATGCGTAGAGTACTTCCAGGACGTGATCTCCTAAAGAGGCATCATCAAACTTGCTAGTTTTTAAACACCACCAACTGAGCACTTGGAAAAGCTGCTGGAAAGCTTTCATGTAATCTAATACTCCCTGGCTTGGTTACAGACAGAACATGAGAGGGCTGCTGCGAGAAGAGGGCAGCAGCTGAAGACACCAGCCCACCACCACCCATCCACACTCCTGTCCTCAGCCATCCCCTGAGGCTTGGGAGAGCATCACACCACAGTACATCTCACGGGTCACAGGGCCAGCACCACACACACAGGTGGATCTGAGATAACTCCCATCTTCCAAACCCCTGCTGTAAGCAGTAACAGCAACTTCAGTACCAGCCATTCCCTACACACCCACTGAGGATACAGCTTCCCACAGTCCCACTGAAGCCATGCTAATGACTTGAAATCACCACCTCTAATCACCTCAAAGTTTACCTGCTACTGGCAGGTCCAAGCAACTCCACATGAGCCAGGCTACTTGCTTGTGACATTACCAGTCACCACTGTCAACTGCTGTCCTCCAGCCGGCATTAACCACTGCACTGTAGCTTCCCATTAACACACACCCAGGCTTCAGCTCCAGCACGGATCATCCCCGGAGCTTCCCACATCTTTCTCCATCTCATAAACTCCCCTTCACACATCACCTCTGAAGTTTGAAAATTAACTTTGGCACAATTAGCACCATTCTGCGATGGCAGCAAACGGCAGCTGGGTATTACAGCCTGTTTGTAGTAACCTGCGTCACTTCACCGGCTGTTTCTAGCTCTGATGAACATCCTTCTAGCGGAGGAAGAGAATAAAAAGCAACTTTGGAGAGAGCTCTATTACTGCAGTTAATGGGTTCAAGAACCAGAAATGAAGCAGTCAGCTGCTTTACATTTTCTCTGAGCCTTTTGGAAGGTTTTCAGGTTAATGATTAGGAGCCGCAACAAAGATCCATTGTCCAGCCAAGCTTTTAAAAGCAGGAATAAAAACCATCCTAAAAGCAACAACTCTGGGATGAATAAGCAGATTTGGAAGTGCAACAACTGAATTCACACTGTGATACTTCTAACTGAAAGCAGATAGGACGGATCTGCCATGCTACTCAAGCGTGCTGGGCAGCACTGGCTCTCATGCGGCTGCAGAAGCTCCAGCTCAGCACAAATGAAACACTGCGTATGGGCTACCATCAGGGAAGGTGCTTCCCGAGATTTCAGATGCATTTGCTTCCACACCGTATCTATGGTTGGATGACAGAACAGAGACGTTAACCCTTACTTTACACATTTGATTTGAAGAACATTTTGGTTTCTACTTCCTTTTGCTACAGATCTGGAGCATAAAGTCAACCCTCCACAGAGCCAAGACCCACAGGAACAGGGACCCTGTGAATTCAAGCAAGTTGTGCCACTGGACACCCCTTGAGGACTAGGGAACAAGAGATCTCCAAATGTCCGTGATCTCAGGGCCCATTTCTCACTTCCCATTCTTCTAGATCAAGGAGCACTGCTGTTCCACTGCCCACAAAGGCACTATCACCCACGGATCTCTCTCCCACTGCTGTCTCCCAGCACAAGAAACCCCAACACAAGCAAACACTCAGCAGAGCTGTGTAAAGCACCCAAGCCATGGCTATAGCTTCCAGAGCTGCTGCTGAGCAACTACAGTGGATGTGCTGAGAGAGAACCGGAGTGGGAGCACATGGGTGCCAGAGTACGTTTTAGAATGGGTTTATTCAACGCACTGCCTCCCACTCACGGATTTGCAAAGACTTGCCTTAAAAAAGTAGGAGAAGGTGATGGCATCATTTCCATATAATTCCTCCAGTTTACTATTTCAGTAGCTCCTTAGTATCACCCACTGCGGAGGAAGACTCAGCATGCAGCACTGCAGCTACGCTGCCTTTAGGTGATATTAAAAGCCCCAAGAGTTTTGGCTGCCCTAAACATAAAGGACCTGCAGGTTCATCCAAACAGAATCTGGGTCCCTGGGAATCACCACTTTCCTCTCATGCCAAACCCTCGGTCAACATCCAGTCCTCACAGCACTGCTTCTGGGGGGATGAGAAATCAATGTTAACACAGATGACTACTGAAACAAAGCAAACAGAGCTCCACGTCCCCACCATTAACAACACTTAGTCACCTTCCCTGCTTACCCTTAGACTGTAACTCCCACAAGCAGTGTCCACAAAGTATATTTCAGTCCTTTTCCCACGTTTACATCACAAACCACGTCTCTTCAAGATCATAGAATCATAGAATAGTAAGGGTTGGAAAGGACCTCAAGATCATCGAGTTCCAACCCCCCTGCCATGGGCAGGGACACCTCCCACTAAACCATGCCATCCAAGGCTATGTCCAACCCTACCTTGAACGCCGCCAGGGATGAAGCATTCACAACCTCCCTGGGCAACCCATTCCAGGGCCCCACCACCCTCACAGTAAAGAATTTCTTCCTCAGATCCAATCTAAACCTCCCCTGTTTAAGTTTAAACCCATTACCCCTTGTCCTCTCACCACAGTCCCTAATGAAGAGTCCCTCCCCAGCATCCCTATAGGCCCCCTTCAGGTATTGGAAGGCTGCTAGGAGGACTCCACGCAGCCTTCTCTTCTCCAGGCTGAACAGCCCCAATTTTCTCAGCCTATCTTCATACGAGAGCTGCTCCAGTCCCCTGATCATCCTCGTGGCCCTCCTCTGCACTTGTTCTAACACTTCCATGTCCTTTTTATGCTGAGGACACCAGAACTGCACACAATACTCCAAGTGAGGTCTCACGAGAGCAGAGTAAAGGGGCAGGAGCACCTCCCTCGACCTGCTGGTCACGCTCCTTTTGATGCAGCCCAGGACACGGTTGGCCTTCTGGGCTGCAAGCGCACACTGCCGGCTCATGTTCATTTTTTCATCAACCCACACCCCCAAGTCCTTCTCCTTGGGCTGCTCTGAATCTCCTCCCCACCCAATCTGTAGCTGTGCCTGGCATTGCTCCGACCCAGGTGGAGGACTTTGCATTTAGCATGGTTGAACTTCATTAGGCTGGCAGATCCCTCACACCTTTTTCCCTTTTATCCAGAGACAGCACCGAGAGCAGCCCTGAGAAGGTCTTCAGCTGTTCAGGGAGGAGAAGCTCCCCATGACCCTGGTTCAGTGTGTGCTTCAGCACAGAACCACCACCCCCCTGTGCTGGGCTGCACCTCAGAGCGTGAGCAGCAGCTCAGGGAGGGGATCCTGCCCCTCTGCTGCGCTCTGGGGAGACCCCCCCTGCAGTCCTGATCCAGCTCTGGGGCAGCAGCACAAGAGGGACCTGGAGCTGCTGGAGCGAGGCCAGAGGAGGCCATGGAGATGCTGCGAAGGCTGGAGCAGCTCTGCTCTGGAGCCAGGATGAGAGAGCTGGGCTGGGGCAGCCTGGAGAAGAGAAGGCTCCTGAAGGGGAGACCTCAGAGCAACTCCAGTGCCTAAAGGGGCTCGGAGAGGAGCTTTGGACAAGGGCCTGTAGGGACAGGAGAGGAGATTGAGATGAGCTCTTGGGCAGTTCTTCCCTGTGAGGGTGCTGAGGCGCTGGCACAGGGTGCCCAGAGAAGCTGTGGCTGCCCCATCCCTGGCAGTGTTCAAGGCCAGGTTGGACACAGGGGATTGGAGCAAGCTGCTCTAGTGGAAGGTGTCCCTGCCCATGGCACGGGTTGGAGCTGGGTGAGCTTTGAGGTCCCTTCCAACCCAAACCAGGCTGGGATTCTCTGATTCTAGGACCCCAACCCTATAAAAGGTCTCACCTCAATACACTTCATTTTGGCCACCAGGTAAGTTACTGCACAGCTCCTACACATGTGCCACATATGGATGCAGCTCCATCAAGTAAGTGAACTGTTTCTCTTCTCCAGATCACCACCACCGCCAATGGCAGAAAGAAGCAGCATTTGATACTTTCAGCCCTGCACAGCCTCTACAAAAGACACAAGTAAGGTCTCAATTCTTGTCCCAAACTGCTGTGACAATTCACTAATGCTGGGCTTGAAGAAAACATACTGTGCTGGTTCAAGAGGAATGCAAAAGCACATTTTGCCACAGAAAGAAGCAGTGATACTGAATGAAGGTGGAGGAGTTTGGTGGCTGGGCAATAGGTACCAAAATACCTCAGTTTAGCCCCAGAGTAGAGGGTGTCAGAACCAGGTCTGAAATCTCTTCCCTTACACTAGATTTTAGATGCCCTGAGGAATACTCCAGGAATCCGGAGCAGCTTAGCTCTGCCCCAGCTCTATGTCTGCCTGTGAGATAAAGTAACAGCTCCTTGGATTATTATTTCACTTTGAAACAGGGCAGTAACCAGGCAGGCAGTAAAACATGCTCTTCAGAGCCTGCTCCAAAGGAACTGCATCACACTGCCACCACACCAAGCACCAGCAGCTCAGCAAGTATTTATTTCAGCAGCAACACAAGCTCCTGCAGCCACTGGCTCCTGGCTCAACCACCAACTGCTCAGTGATGGGCACACGACTGCTTGCGCAGTTACAAGTGAACCAGGTTGAGGAACTGACGCAGGTTAAGGGGTTGCTGGTTTATTTTAACCCAGTGCAGAGTCATCAGACACCCGAGTCAGCACAACTCAGACCACAGGGACCTGCTTTCAAGAGGTTTGTTTGTGAAATCAGTCTGCTGAGAGGCATGAGTCAGGCACAGCAATGCTGGCTCTTCCCCATTTCCAGACTCTCCACGTCTTCTTGTGCCAAAGACCTTAAACCCTATCAGGGTATAATTTCACACAAGTCAGAGCCAGAGGTCCCACTTTTCTCCCCCATTATCTCACCAGCAACTGAATGCGTAACCCAGAAATACTGTTTCTCACATTGAAGAAAATAAAAGGGTTTGACATCTTTCTCCCAAAAGCTCTATGCGCAAGACACATCTTGAGGGCAGTTCTTGCTCAGGACCTAACCCCATCTGCATCATCGCTCTTGTCTGGGGGCTCTATTCAGCTGGGTACCAACCATCAGATTTCAGAGAGTAGCTGGTGGGAACACTGCCAGCCTCTACAGATGTGTCCTCACCATCACCATGTCATGAGCCTGGCAAGACAGAAACACACTTTTCTTTTTTATAGGATCTTTTATTAGTGCTGGAAAGACTGGAAGTGGCATATGTCAGGTCAGCTACCCGTCAAGTTGGTACAAGGAAAACAACCCAAAGCACTACATTTGGGTTTCAGGGAAAGCAGCAGGTCTGTCCTGAGCTACAGAAACTGTTTGCAGGCAGGAACAGATAACAGAGGAATAAAGCTGAAAGACAAACTGTACAATTGCTTTTTCCTTTAAATCATTTTGTAGAAGACTAAAGATGTCTCAAAAATGCTTTCTCTGCTTTTCTTCCCTCACTCAGATATGTATCGGTACATTAATTTCACCCCAGTCAGCATTGTACATTCCCAGGTTCTGGTCCAGAGCCAGGCTGGACATTGAAGGCCAGGCTGGACAGAGCCTGGGGCGACATGGTCTAGTGTGAGGCATCCCTGCTCACAGCAGGAGGTTGGAACTGGATGATCCAACCCAAACCATTCTATGGGATGTACCCACTTCCCAGGCTTGATGCATCCATAGAAGACTGGCCATGTTCCTCATGTCAGGTAGCACAAGTGCTCTGTCTGCCAGCTCCGGGTCCAGCAGCTCATGCCATGGAAAGAACAGGCCATATCAGCCCTGCCAAGTCAACTACTCACTGATCAGCAGTACCCAGGAGCTCTCCATGCATTTTCCATGCCCTCAGGGTAACAGAACATCACTTTTGCTGCTTTAAGCACACTCAAAGGCATCACCTGGTCAAAGACACTGTCAGAATTAGAAGGATGCTATTAGCAGATCAGTGGAGGAATCAGAAGTTGTACTTCACCTTTGCTGTCAAATGTCATGATGTCAAAAGACTATCTTTTCATAAGATTACTTGAAGCAATAATGATGCCCTGGCAAACCTGAAGCCTGCAGAAGACATCAGGCAAACTAAGAGGATGACAGTATTTTTCTGACACCCAACATCACAGCAGTACCTGGAAGGGGAAATTCCCAACAACTTGCATTCTTTTTCCACAGCCAGCTCCCACAGCAGCTCGCTCTGCAGGCTCAAACAGCTGCCAAAGAAAGAACCGATTGATTTTCTGGATTAAGTTTTACAAGTTCTTTTATAAGCAAAGGTCCCTCAAGTTGTCCTTTTCCTGGTCTCAAAGGTCCTTCCAGATGGTGACTAAAGACAGAGTGTCTCTCTTTAGCCAATGCGCAAGCAGAGGATCAGCCCCTACGATGATTTATGCTCAGCATAAATGTGTTAAGCATCAAGCTGTTGGGTGCTCCGTCTCCCACCTGCTTTTGCTAGCGGGCACTAAAGAAGAACATGTATTCTACCATGCTCAAAGCCAGGTGAGTTGCTTATCACACAAGATATAATTCCGCCAAATTGTCCATCATCTCTGGACAACTGCTGCTGATTCCTCAAAATCAGCTGTTTCCAACTGCGAACAGAGCCTTACCCAAAAGGGACTGCCAGCACTTCTCCCCCAGCAGCTATGGCAGTGCTTGATTACACAGCATCTTCCTCTGCTAACAAGAACGGGAGGCAAAGGACAGGCTACCTCATGAAGCACACATCACAGGTACTCAGGGGAAAATACTCACTACACAAACACCTTAAAATAACAGGCCTGGGCAGCCTGTGTCCTGAATCCCAGCTTCCACTTCAGCACGTGGTCATTAACATTTTCCGACAGGTACAAAGACAGGGAGAAGAAAATGGTGCAGCACGATCACTTCTACCACGAGCATAATCCAGTAGCACCCACAAACATCAGTGAGATAAAGTTCCACCATGGCAGCTAAACAAGCACCATCCCAAATGAACACTTCCCCCATGGCAATGGCCAGGTTAGCTCAAGTGTTACAAGACATGGTCACGGGTGGCATGTACACCCCTTCAGAGACAACGCGACTGAGGAAAAACATGGGCTTAACTGAAGAATTTGTAGCCAGTGGCACTTGACAAGAGCAAGAGAGAATTTGGATGAAGAAAAATATCCTTCATATCTTTCCACCTTATCTCTCCCCCCCAGGCCTCAGCTTGGTGGCCATCCAAGACTGCCTATTTCTCTGCAGTTCTTTGTCCCTTACTGCTCCTCATTTTGTCCCTTCCTCTAACAGCACGCACTTGGTGGAACCATTCCTCTCCACATGCTTCACTTGGACACAGGAGTGTTACCCACTCTCCGAAGCATCACCACACTCCATAGTCTTTAGGAAAGAGATAAAAAACCACCTCCCTTGGGCTGATTCATCTCTTCAGCACCACACAAAGGCCCTCAAGCTGTTTCCTGGCAGCCCATACCTGGCTCAAGAAGCAGCTGAGCGCACCATGCTGTACCACACCACTTTGCGTAGATTTAACCAGCACCCATTCAGCACTCCAGCTCCACAACTGGATCCCAGTTCTTATCAACATCTTCCCATTTCCCAACAGCAGCCCCTGCCCAGGGACCGTCTCTGCATCATTCAGCAGAAAGAGGCTGTCTTGCCAAATTGCAATACAACACAACACAGAACAGGAAGAGCTTAACCCTTTGACAGATTTACTCGCAAAATATGTTCCGTATGCACAATGTCACCTTGATAAATGGGCAGTAAATCTCCCCCAGTGGTACCTGTGCCTTAGTCTGTAACTCTCAATCAAGCAAAGAAAACATAATTAAGCCATCTTAAACACCCTTTAACTCTTGGCGCCCAGGAAATCATTGCCAATGCAGCAGTGTCCTGGGGATGTAATCTTTGGCAACATCTTTGCATTGGCGAAAGCTCCAGAGCAGATGTGGTTGCAGCTTATTATCACTTCCCCACACAAAAGCAGCGATACCTGCAAAAGCACTTCATTCTGCTGGCAGAATCTGCATCTGTGCTAGGACGAGCTGCCAGCATCCTCTTCCCAACAAGCCTCTTCTAGCTCAGCCCATTTTTTAATGATGACTTTGCAGTTTATTCACCATACTCCCCTCATTTAGTCTCACTTAGTTTTACAGCAAACAAAACCAGCCCCGACAGCAGCCAAGTTTATGAGCTGGGATTTCCTCTACAAAAAGAGATTTTGCCTATTTACACCCCACAGCTTTTTCCTCCAAGGGCTCCACAGAAGCCACCTTTGAAGAAAGGATGTTCTGGAGGCATGAAGACTTCAGCAATTTTGTTTGGTCTCGCTCCCATCCTTTCACAAGATCCACCTCAAACTGTAACCGCACTCTCTACCGTCCACCTCCTCCTCAAACTGTAACCGCACTCTCTACCATCCACCTCCTCAAACTGTAACCGCACTCTCTACCGTCCACCTCCTCCTCAAACTGTAACCGCACTCTCTACCATCCACCTCCTCAAACTGTAACCGCACTCTCTACCGTCCACCTCCTCAAACTGTAACCGCACTCTCTACCGTCCACCTCCTCAAACTGTAACCGCACTCTCTACCGTCCACCTCCTCAAACTGTAACCGCACTCTCTACCATCCACCTCCTCAAACTGTAACCGCACTCTCTACCATCCACCTCCTCAAACTGTAACCGCACTCTCTACCATCCACCTCCTCAAACTGTAACCGCACTCTCTACCATCCACCTCCTCAAACTGTAACCGCGCTCTCTACCATCCACCTCCTCAAACTGTAACCGCACTCTCTACCATCCACCTCCTCAAACTGTAACCGCACTCTCTACCATCCACCTCCTCAAACTGTAACCGCACTCTCTACCATCCACCTCCTCAAACTGTAACCGCACTCTCTACCATCCACCTCCACAAACTGTAACCGCACTCTCTACCATCCACCTCCTCAAACTGTAACCGCACTCTCTACCATCCACCTCCTCAAACTGTAACCGCACTCTCTACCACCCACCTCGAACTGTAACCGCACTCTCTACCATCCACCTCCTCAAACTGTAACCGCACTCTCTACCATCCACCTCCTCAAACTGTAACCGCACTCTCTACCATCCTCCTCAAACTGTAACCGCGCTCTCTACCATCCACCTCAAACTGTAACCGCACTCTCTACCATCCACCTCCTCAAACTGTAACCACGCTCTCTACCATCCACCTCCTCAAACTGTAACCGCACTCTCTACCATCCTCCTCAAACTGTAACCGCACTCTCTACCATCCTCCTCAAACTGTAACCGCACTCTCTACCACCCACCTCAAACTGTAACCGCACTCTCTACCATCCACCTCCTCAAACTGTAACCGCACTCTCTACCATCCACCTCCTCAAACTGTAACCGCGCTCTCTACCATCCACCTCCTCAAACTGTAACCGCACTCTCTACCATCCACCTCCTCAAACTGTAACCGCACTCTCTACCATCCTCCTCAAACTGTAACCGCACTCTCTACCACCCACCTCAAACTGTAACTGCACTCTCTACCACCCACCTCAAACTGTAACTGCACTCTCTACCACCCACCTCAAACTGTAACTGCACTCTCTACCATCCACCTCAAACTGTAACTGCAGTCTCTACAGGCTGCAGGCATTTTTAACCAACTACCTGAGCTCCCTCGAGTTAAGAGAAACGCTCTTTTGGGATTCAGTACAGAAATAACAAGTCACAAAGCATACAGCAGCGGGGGAGAAGGGGAAACCTCCAACTTTTCTTCCCTATTCTCACTTAAGGACTTTGAAGACTTGCCCCTATGCAAACCTGCACTCATTTCATCAGAACAGTCTCTGAAGCAGTCACGTTAAACCTCCAGATCACCTGGAGCACCAGGAAACAAACCTGGATGTGCAATTCTGTGCTTGATGGACTGAGCAAGAGCTGACAAGGTTCCTCTTATTCCTTTCTCATTAAGATATTACTGCCTGTCATCAGACACCGGGCTTCTGCACGAGGAAAAACCCACCTCATCCGTCAGTCCTGCCTTACAACTGATATGAAGGGTTCCAGTGTAATTACAGATAGTGAGGTACACTGCAAAGGCTGGCACCAGCCACTCCCAAACCACCGCACCGCAGAGATACCCTGGCAAGCCATAGCAGGACACCAGGGAAGGGAATTCTACATGAGAATGACAGAGATCCCAAACATCCCAAGCACCCTCCCTGCAGCTTCAGCCATTCCAGGCATCCCTGAAGACAACTGCAATTCTTCACCCTCTGCTCCCCTCCTAGAATCTCTGGTCCCAGCTGAAAAAAAGAAACATCAGTATCACAGATAGGAAGGTGGTTCCTGAACAGGAATGACACAAAGCAGATGACGGAGTTAGCAAGCCAAGAAGCAGCTTAGCAATTCCTCAAGCATCTTACCACTGTCTGTAAAATCTCTGAACCCATTTCCAGTACCTAAATACAGAATTCCCAATGGAAGGCAGAGTACCTTCCATTTCTAAACTGCAATAGTCCAAGACCTATATCACATTATACTTGATACTCACTGTCATACAGAACTACATTTGCGTTTACCATCAACTGTCACCATCCAACATAAAAAATACAGTGAAGTACATTTTCAAGTATTAATTTCAGCTCTCAACAATACAAATAGGGAAGTTTCAAACACATCATTTCACCAAGTAAAACAGACTGGTTACTACAGAACATGCTAATGCATACATAACATATGTACACATCCAAGAACACCACCTCAATTTGCTCAGGTTATCTTTCAGTCATCACAGAAGTATTACTACTACCAAACCCAAGATCTTGGACACATTAATTCATCAGATCCTCGCAGCACTGATGAAATCCAGGAAGTCACAGAAATTGTTCCTTTATTAATCATTTCTATTTCACCCCAAAGATCCCCCTGCTCACACAAAGCCAAACTTTGCACTAACTGCATTCATCCGGATCACTTCAGGTGAAGAGGAACACAGAAGGAGAACCCTCATTCTTCACTCTAAGGCAAGAACTTAGGTCAGGGCATACTAGAGCCTGTTAGAGCTCCCAGAAGAGAAGCGAAGCTGCTAACTAAACGGAGTGTTTTTCTCTCTAGCTTTTTAATTAAAAGCTGCTGTTCAGCCTAGTTTTAATGCAGATTGATCAGTGAAGCTCTGTCACTTCTGAGCACCTACTCTGGAGTCTAACCTCATCAGGCCTCATCACATCTCCTTCAGTTACCCCTGAGACATGGCTCTCAGACATTCTCCCTTCTTGCCAGAAGACATCCTTAACTCTTTTCCAGACCATTCCTTCCACTTCCCCATTTCTCAGATCCCTGGGACTTACTAGGACAGAGACTATTAGCAGTTAACTTATTGTTAGGTTAGTCCTCCCACACAGGAAAGCTCATGGCAAGGGGGACTGTTTACTCATGTGAATTCTCCTGGTTTCCCCTAATCCTTCTCCACATTTCCATCTGCCAGACAAAGCAATGCTGATTGCATTTGTATGTGTTACACAAGAACTCACACAGCCCAGAGCTACCAGCTGCAGAGGGGATCAGAGCTGGGAAACACTACCCTGAGCTCTTTCAGAAGTTAAACACACACCTATAATGCAATGTGCACCCAAAACAGGCCACCAAAGCCTTGTCTTCAGGTGCATTTCTTTTGCTGACAGTAGAAGTTGAGCAGTTCAACCATCACTTCAGGAAGATGGAGCAAAGCAACTGCTCACAGGGACACGCAGGGGGCTGGCCGAGAGTGGCCTATTTCATCAGAGTTCACCAACCCCATTCATTATGTGGCCCTGCAAACAGCTGTAACCATGCAGCAAAGGAACAGGAACGGCCCAAGCCAAGAGCAACGTACATGTAACCATGCTCCTACTTCAGGTTGCAGGTACAAGACTCCCTACACTGCAAAAAGCACTGCTTGGGATATTAGGAACCCAAAGAAACTCAAAGCACCAGAACAGCTCGAGTCTGTTGGTGTTTCAAGCCAAGCAGCAATGGGAGCCTACCAGCCTTAGCTCAGGAAACCAAAGCAAAACCTAAAAGGAAGTTACTTGTACTTCACTACACAGTGACTATTTCAGCAGCTTCCACTCACACATCAAAGCAGCACGGGAAGGGTAAAACCAAGTATGCCCTGACTTGATTTTCATGCAATGGGGTTGTTCAAGCACCAGCCACTTCCTCTGTGGCTCTAAAAGGGTTTTGCTAAAGTAAACAGGACAAATGCACTTTGCCAGGGTACTACACTCACCAGTTCTCTCCAGAGGTTGCCTTAGCTTGCTAATACCAGGCAAGAAGCAAAAGCCTTCAGAAATACTTAAAAGGTTTCATTTCTTTATCTTGGAAGAAAGTCTCTCAGATATTAAAGAACAAAATAGTCTGCATTCACACCCAAACCCATCTGTTATTTTGCCAGTTGACTATTTTCAGGTGCAATTACAGAGACTCTTCTGGTTCTATGTTTTCAGTGTGCTTTCTCCACTTCCAAAGGACGCTAACTGTGCCCAGGCAGAATCCTTCTGAGCAGGATCTCCTACTCTATCCTGTTTACCCACTGGAAAACAGAGCTCCGAGTCTTCAGCCCTCATCTGTGAAATCAGGCACAAAACATTATTCCATCAGGCACAGACAGTTTTTCTGAAGGGCTGTAAAGGCAATATGCAAATATCCAAGCTTTTCCTTTCCAAAGTCAGGGATTATCTCCCTGCAGCTCCCAGATTCCTCACATCACAAAGCAATCAAAGCTTGATCTTGTGTGAATTAAGAGGCACCCTCCCCACACAGAAAGGCACATTCATGGTGTCACAGGACGTGCAGGGTGCCTCAGACCAGGAAGTCAGGCAGAGAGTAGAGTAAGTCATAGGCAAAACCTTTTCTCCCTCATCCTTTTACCTTATCAGCCACAAGTACTTTCCCAGACCTAATTTTGAAGCAGATGGCCGAGACAGGATCCTTGCACTGCTCTTCCCTGGAAAATGGAGGTGCCACATGGTGCTCTGGGATGTAAAAGTTTTAACTTAGGAAGATACAAAACCAAGAATGCTTTAGAAAAGGAACTTAATGCACCACCATGAGTGAGTACCACCAAAAAGTGATCAGTAACTATAAAGGTGGCCAAGCAGCAGAGGTAGATGGTACACAGACTACCACGCAGTTAATCCTAAATTATGGCCAAGAACCACTTGCCCATAGCACTTTCAGTTGCTCCCTGTCCGTAACAGCAGCATTTGGTTCCTCTCCGCAACATACCCAGAGAACTGTAACCTATATATCACACAGATGTGCCGGAGCTTGTCACAACACGGTCACAGCTACAATAGCTTACTGGCCTTTTCCTTGTTCCAAGTGACTTAGATACCGCTGAAAGTCATCTGTGTAAGGTTTCGGATCTGGAACAATTCCTGACATTTAGCAAAAGATCTCCATCTCTAAAAACAGGCAAAGGACTGGATGCAGATAGTTGCTGGAGTGTTACGTACATACAGCGATTCAAACACCAACCACAGTGAACCACACTGAATACCAAAAATAATCACTCAGCATTGCTGTGCCATGTAAACAAGGGGCCTCTTCTGAGCAAGTGGCTGTGGTTACACAGGCATTTCAAACTGTGAAAAGACACCAACTTGAGAAGTACAAACACCACCAACCCAAGTTACATGCAAAACTCAACTACTGCAGAAACCTTGGAAAGCAGTTTTCAAAGCATGGTCTACTGGGGGCTGGTGGAGCTGGTCTGACAAAGAAGGGGAAGAGTGGATTTGGTAGGAGGCTTGCCAGACTGGTCAAGGATGCTTTAAACTAGATGTGTTGGGGGAGGGGGGCATCATTCCATCCCAACACACCCAGTCGGTTGGTAGCACCTACAGTAAACATTCGGAGCAATGTAGAGATATTCCAGCTGCTCCAGCCAATGAGCTGGCTTCAAATGGATCTCGACTCAAATGCCTCTACACAAATGCCCGTAGTATGGGGAACAAACAAGAGGAATTAGAGATGTGTGCACATCTACGGGGGTATGATATCATAGGCATCACAGAAACATGGTGGGATGGCTCCTATGACTGGTGTGTTGGAATGGAAGGTTACCGGCTCTTTAGGAAAGACAGGCCTGGCAGACGGGGAGGGGGAGTTGCTATTTATGTTAGGGATAGGCTAGAGAGTATGGAACTCTGTCTGGGGACAGGTGAGCAGTCGACAGAGAGTTTGTGGGTCAGGGTTAAAGGGAGAACAGTGATGGGTGACATTACTGTGGGGATCTGTTACAGACCGTCTGACCAAGGGGACTTGCTGGACGAAGCGCTCCATAGACAGATAGGAGCAGCCTCACGCTCGCAGGCCCTTGTTCTCATGGGAGACTTCAACCACCCTGATATCTGTTGGAGGGATGGTACGGCCCGGCACAAGCAATCCAGGAGGTTCATCAATTGCGTGGAAGACAACTTCCTTCTGCAAGTAATAGAGGAGCCGACAAGGAGAGGTGCCATGCTTGACCTCGTCCTCACCAACAGGGAAGGGCTGGTTGGGAACGTGACGCTCCAGGGCAGCCTTGATTGCAGCGATCACGAGATGGTTGAGTTTGAGATCCTCAGGACAGTGAGAAGAGCGTGCAGCAAGCTCACTGCCCTGGACTTCAAGAGAGCAGACTTTGGCCTCTTCAGGAACCTGCTCAGTAAGGTTCCATGGGATACAGCCCTAGAGGGCAGGGGGGCCCAAGACTGTTGGTTGATATTCAAGGCTCACCTGCTGCAAGCTCAGGAGCGATGCATCCCAACTAGAAGGAAGTTCAGCAGGAGGGCCAGGAGACCTCCTTGGATGGATAAGGAGCTGCTGAGCAAAATTCGAAGGAAAAAAGAGGCTTATAAAAGGTGGAAGCAAGGTCAGGCGGCCTGGGAAGAATACAGGGATGTTGTCCGGGAAGCTAGGGACCAGGTTAGGAAAGCTAAGGCCCACTTAGAATTAAACTTGGCTAGGGATGTTAAAGATAACAGGAAGGGATTTTATAGGTACATTGCCAATAAAAGACAGGTTAGGGACACCGTGGGCCCTCTCCAGAAGCTATCGGGAGAACTGGCTACCCTGGATTTGGAGAAGGCTGAGGTTCTTAATGACTTCTTTGCCTCAGTCTTTACCGGCAAATGCTCTGACCACACCACCCAAGTCTTGGAAGGCAGACGCGGGGACGGTGAGGGTGGGGACCCTGGGCCCACTGTGGGGGAGGATCTTGTTTGGGACCACCTTAGGAACCTGAATGTATACAAGTCCATGGGACTGGATGAAATCCATCCGCGGGTCCTGAAGGAGCTGGCAAATGAAGTTGCTAAGCCACTGTCCATCATATTTGAAAAATCATGGCAGTCAGGTGAAGTTCCCGATGACTGGAAAAAGGGAAATATAACCCCCATTTTTAAGAAGGGGAAAATGGATGAGCCAGGGAATTACAGACCAGTCAGTCTCACCTCTGTGCCTGGCAAAATCTTGGAGCGGATTCTCCTGGAAGGCATGCTAAGGCACATGAAAAACAACAAGGTGCTTGGTGACAGCCAGCATGGCTTCACTAAGGGGAAATCCTGCCTAACCAATCTGGTGACCTTCTATGAAGGGGCTACGGAACTGATGGACAGGGGCAGAGCAGTTGATGTCATCTACCTGGACTTGCGTAAAGCCTTTGACACTGTCTCACATGACATCCTTCTCTCTAAGTTGGAGAGACATCAATTTGATAGGTGGACCACTCGGTGGATAGAGAACTGGCTGGACGGCCGCACGCAAAGAGTAGTGCTCAGTGGCTCAGCGTCCAGCTGGAGACCAGTGACGAGTGGTGTCCCCCAGGGATCAGTGTTGGGACCGGTCTTGTTCAACATCTTTGTCAGTGACATGGACAGTGGGATTGAGTGCTCCCTCAGCAAGTTTGCCGATGACACCAAGCTGTGTGGTTCGGTTGATACATTGGAGGGAAGGAATGCCATCCAGAGGGACCTTGACACGCTTGTGAGGTGGGCTGATGCCAACCTGATGAAGTTTAACCATGCCAAGTGCAAGGTCCTACACCTGGGTCGGAGCAATGCCAGGCACAGCTACAGGTTGGGTGGGGAAGAGATTCAGAGCAGCCCAAGGAGAAGGACTTGGGGGTGTGGGTTGATGAAAAAATGAACATGAGCCGGCAGTGTGCGCTTGCAGCCCAGAAGGCCAACCGTATCCTGGGCTGCATCAAAAGGAGCGTGACCAGCAGGTCGAGGGAGGTGCTCCTGCCCCTTTACTCTGCTCTCGTGAGACCTCACTTGGAGTATTGTGTGCAGTTCTGGTGTCCTCAACATAAAAAGGACATGGAACTGTTAGAACAAGTGCAGAGGAGGGCCACGAGGATGATCAGGGGACTGGAACACCTCCTGTATGAAGATAGGCTGAGAAAATTGGGGCTGTTCAGCCTGGAGAAGAGAAGGCTGCGTGGAGTCCTCCTAGCAGCCTTCCAATACCTGAAGGGGGCCTATAGGGATGCTGGGGAGGGACTCTTCATTAGGGACTGTGGTGAGAGGACAAGGGGTAATGGGTTCAAACTTAAACAGGGGAGGTTTAGATTGGATCTGAGGAAGAAATTCTTTACTGTGAGGGTGGTGGGGCCCTGGAATGGGTTGCCCAGGGAGGTTGTGAATGCTTCATCCCTGGCGGCGTTCAAGGTGGGGTTGGACATAGCCTTGGATGGCATGGTTTAGTGGGAGGTGTCCCTGCCCATGGCAGGGGGGTTGGAACTCGATGATCTTGAGGTCCTTTCCAACCCTTACTATTCTATGATTCTATGATTTCCAGCTCAAGATTAAAAGCTAAAAGCAAGCTAAGGAAGCAAATATAGGCCAGGCAAGGTTGAGGTTTTCAACATTTCCAACAGCAAACAGCTGGGATAGTGAAGATACTTACATATTATCCCTATTTTCATTATCAAATTAAGAGAACTGTGTTTCTCCACCTCACACAGGGTTGGTCACTTCCTCATCACGCTGGAGCCTCCTGCACCCACAGCCTACAGGAGCCCAGCAAACACACAGGCATCTGTATTCCAGGCTGCACTCAAATGCACCATTCAGCACCAATGAGTAGCTACAAACGCTCCGCGTGTTTGATGCTGAACGAGGCTGCAGGTTGCTTGCAATTGCTGAAGCTACTGCAGGACTTGACGAAATCCAGCAGCATTATGTGCTTGTAGACATGCAAAAGAAAAGCTCTTCCCCCTGAGGGTGCTGAGGCGCTGGCACAAGGTGCCCAGAGAAGCTGTGGCTGCCCCATCCCTGGCAGTGTTCAAGGCCAGGCTGGACACAGGGGCTTGGAGCAACCTGCTCTAGTGGAAGGTGTCCCTGCCCGTGGCAGAGGTTGGAACTGGGTGAGCTTTAAGGTCCCTTCAATCCAAACATCCTGTGATTCAATGAAAAGCTCCAAAACATTCCTTACAGCTGCCACTAATACAGTGCAGCCAGACACAAACAGAAAACATCACTCGCAATACTTTGAGATCACTCCAACTCCACACGTACTAGAAGCCCAGAGGACTGGAAGCATGACCCTGAGCAGGCAAGCTACAGACAGAACTACACAGAGGGATTTCCAGACTTCAGTTACTCCCCATGGCAAGTCGCAGCTCTTGTGACAAATTCTGGATACTTCTCCCAGTTACCAACCATTCAAAATGGACTTTCCTTAGCAGGGCAATGAGCAACCACAATCTCCAGATAGAAGGGGCTTCTACTATTACAGCACGAGCGCAACTTGGAGATCAACGATGACTTCCTTAAACTGCTGTTACATATGGGAGCAAACAGCAGAACCCCATTCTTGCTTATTTGATCTCATTCATTATGTGAAGGGGAAGAGACATTCTTTTCAAAACTGAAAGCTGAAAACAATTCAACAGGCCCCAGGGACACTTGGGGAGGTGCTGTACATGAAGCTACTTTAATGGCATCACTTCAAACAAATGGTGAAGTGTCCCAGGTCTCAGTCTGAATGACAAGAAGTGGAGACTGTCAAACTGAAATCCTGCACGCTCTGCTCCTAAACTTAACTGTGTCAAACAGCACAGAGCAAAAATAATGTCAAGTATTCTTTTAATAGCCACAGGGCCACCCTGTGCTTCCACACACCACAGGAACCCAAAGAGCATCAGAGGTTGGGGGGTTATTTCCTACCATGATCTTGAACACGCACAAGGCTAAAACAAAGGAGTCAGAGCTTGGGATAAGTATAAAAGTGCAAGCTGTCGTTTTATTTTAATCATGCTTTAACACCCAAAAATAGCTATTGTTTCACATCAAGGGCCACAAATGCTGCAGTCTCAATTACAACTTCTCTGTGGCACACCAGTTTGCAATTTATAGCAGAACTAACACTCCTCCTTTGCATGGCAAGTAGGGTCCTGCTCACTAAAATTAAACCCACAGGGAATAGCAATAACTGTATTTACTATTTGCTTCTCACTTTCAGAAACAAATGTTTAAAAGCAGCTAAAAAACAAAGAGTGTTTTCAGTTTCACTCTGAAAACATCCCTAATGCATGCCTGTCCCCATCTGCCTCCACAAGGCCCCCAAGAGAAGGCTGCCTTGTTGTGATGTTTGAAAAATGAGGGTGAGACAAAAGAAAGCAGCATCAAATGTTTTCACCCCTGGCCAGCCATGAGATTTACATCTGGCCTAACCGAAAACTGAAGCACTAAAAGCAAATGGGTCACTCAAGTACAAAGTTGAAGTTACTCTGGAGACTTCACAGACACTGGTTCTGCTGAAACTTAAAATAATGCTTAAAAATATCCTATTCTATTCAGAATTACATGTCTTGGCAGGCAGGGAACAAATACCATGTCAATTGCAAAAGCTTTGCAGTGATGGCTTATGCCAGATTTCAGGAATGCTTTGTCACAACCAAGTCTACTGCGTTCCTTGGAAATATTAAATGCATTCCTACTGTAATGAAACACCTTATAAAGGCCCTGTGACAGAAACACAGCGTTTAACAAAGTATTTCCTTCCAGCATCACAACATTAGGGCCCCAAAGCAAGTTTTATTATCAAATAGCTAACCACATGATAAACGAAGTTGGAGGCTGCAAATTCACCTCGCGCCACAGCGCAAGCAGACCCAAGTGCAAGAAGCATCGGTCTCAACTGCTTCCACCCACAGCCTCCTACCCAACGCTTGTCAAGTAGCTTCAAGTACTCCGAGTCTTCAAGATGTCATCTCTAGCTTTAAATATGGATTTAAGCATAATCCTGTACATCAGCAGCAATTCCTGCTGCTCACTAGCAAGTCATTCCTTTTTGGACAATGTATTTGGAACGTACTGCCCACAGCACTCAATTACACCAGCAGCAAGGAAGTTTCCTCACTTACAGCTGGAAATCAGTATGTTCTGTCCAAGCAAATGAAGCTGCTGTTTGATAAGACCCCTTTTGCCAAGGGATAGTGGGTTCACACTTGCTGTGACAGGGCTCTATTTAACAGCAGGGCCACGACATTCTGGGGGACATCTGCACCACCTCAGCATTGCAGCCTCTCGAAACAGACATCCCTCAACACATTAACAAATACAGCTTTGTAACTTCAGAGCAGAGGTTTGGGCTTATTTCAATGGCAAAGCTTTTATCCTGTAAGGACCTGACCTTCCTTCCAAAGACGTCATCCAGCTTCATCATGTAAATGAGTAACCCGTGGTTGTTACTAACGCTCTGATGTTACACATTACCTGCTCTGCTATGAAGAACCTTAAAGCCTATAGCAAAAACAAAAGGTATTTTTGAGCTAGAGTAACTTTTGTTGGGTCCAGTGACGCCACCTCCTTCCAGGTTCAGGCATGAAGTTCAACACACACACAGCCACACAGCACAACACCCAGCTGCACCCAGGACCCTGCTCCCTGCTCTGGGGTGGGGAAAGAAAAAAGCAGCTCAACTCCCTTTTCAGAGCCTTGTTTTAAACACCAGCCACCTCAGAGCTCCATCCCAGTATTTCCAGTCCCTCACCATTACAAAGCCCAGAAAGAATGAAGGTGGTCAGTGACATCACAATAACGTCATTGGAATGCTCCAGAAAAAGGTGACCAAAAAGAGGAAACAAACCCAACTCAAATATGGAAACCACACAAGCTCCCAACAAGGCGAGGACACTGGGCCAAGCAAAGCTACAGAGACACAGATCATCATGTGCTTTCTTCAGAGTAGAAATAAACATGCTGTTCTAAACAGTTTTCAAGTTTATTTTCAGAGAATCTAGAGCAAGGATGGAAACAGCAATCTGACTGCTCTTAAAAAGGCATTCACAGCAGCAGCAAATCATCTGGACCAAAGTTCAGGTATAAAGAATATGGGGAAGATGTTCAAGTGTGGGGTAAACGCCTCTGAGAGAAAGCCTTCTGTGCAGCACCACCTCCATGTCCAGGTTCTTACAGCTGCTCAGTTTTCTGCCAGCAGCTGGGGGACTATCAGGAAATCAGCCTGCTTGCTTTGACAACTAGACTTCAAACTAACATGTTAAATGACTCTCTACCCTGCGTAGTTGTAGGGATGGAATGGAAGTGATATGCTGAGGTGGGGTTTAAAAGTCTCAGCCAATTGACAGTACAAGTTTAAGGAGCCAATGCACACACCTATTTTGCTTTCAGAGAGAAAGGGGAATTCTTGTTGTGCAACATATAGAGTCAATGGAAATTATGAGCATTGATGCCAAATACTGCACAAAAATTATCATGACACACCTGAAGTCCTGCTTATGCTCAGAAAAAAAGGAGGAAATGCAAAGCAAATACTTGAGTCATTCTGAAGCCTACCTCTTTCACTGGAAGTTTAGTGGCTTCAGCAGGCCAAGTGATAAGGAGAGGCACCAGCCTGGCGCTGAAAAGGAGTCTTTAAGAGCTCATTGCACACCACAGCACAAGTTACAGCCCCTGTAACCAGCAAGCGTACCACAAGTTAGCTACTACTTCTGCAGAGTCTTCGTCAGGTCAAACCCCTGTCCTGACAAGTTCGGGTTTTGTATGCAGTTTGCATTTGGCAATGACTAAATAGATGGGAGAATGAATTTGAGTCCCTTCAATTAGCAGTACTATCAGCTAATAAGCTGCTAAAATGTAGTGTTTTAATATGAATAAAGGCTGCTTAATACAGAGTTAGACCTGCCACGGCTCAGGTACCCCCTTGCAGATACTTCATGGCTCATCGATAACTCTTCCTTTCACTGCAGCTGCTGAGATGATCAATTAAAAAACAAAATCTCATTTATAACCTTACCCCTGATCAGAAGAAATCAGTACCTCCCTGATTAGAGGGCATGAAACCTACAGCTGAAGTCTTCAGGTACTGGGCACCTCTACATTACATCCTCACTTGAACAAATAAGTTCCCAAACACTACAAAACATAACCACAACCATGACTATTTGATACCCAAAACCCCACATAGATACTCAAAGACCACAGCCATCCAGTGCTTGAGTGGAACAAGTGAATCACAGCACTGCAACCGAGGATCTGCAGCAGGATCCTGAGCCAACGGGTCTCCAGAAAAGGTTTACTGAACCAGAAAAGCAGCAGCAGCAACCCTGGTTGGGTGCCAAAACCCAAGGAAATAAACAGAACAGAGCTCTGGAAGATTTTGTCACCACCAACAGAAGTGAAGATGAGCAAATACTGAAGCATCCACTGAACTGAGTTCACTTACCTCTGAAGAGACTAGAAATCTACTGGCAGTTAAGCTGGCATTTAAAAGCCATTCAGAGCAACTGAATGTTTTTCTACCCTCTTCTGATACCTTCCAGGGCTTAAGCTGATTTTAGGTCCCGAGTTTACCCATGATATTCTAAATAACCAGAGTTTCTGCACTCTGCTCTGTTCAACCAGGAGTAGCTACTGCAAACCCAACACTAGTAACTGAAGCATAGGCAGCAGCCGCGGCGGTTCTGTGTAGGCAGTTTATGAGGCTGCTGCAGAGTCCAAAGCAGCCAAGCCCACAGCAGGGTCAGACCTCCTGCTGCCACCCATGTGCAGAAGGAGGGTCTCTTCACCTACATTGACTTCTCTCCACTAGTTCTGCAAATGAGAGGTCGAGCGCACGTCATACAGCTCAAAAGCAGTATAAGAGTGGGGAAAAAACCCAGAGACCAGAAAAGAGGACCTTGTCTAAGAAATCAGTTCATGAAGAATGTTTAGGTGAGCACAGCAAGGTGGGCAGGTCTGGAAGACACGCGAGCAGGAATACTCACTGCTCCAAAAGACAGGAACTTCTCCACCACTTTGCTTACGCAAAGATAGAACAACGGCAGAATCTGTTCAATATCATCAGTCCATGTCATGATTTTCACAGTCTTGGTCACCAAATCCAGGCTCAAACTGTAAAAACTTTCAGTTATTATTTGCATGTCTACTCGTCACTTGTTTCCCTCCCTACATAAGGGCCAACAACTGGTGGCAAAGAAACATCCATACTTAACCATGAGACTGCCTTTAACTGCAGGATAATCAGCTAATCTAAAGAGACTTCTTTACTCGGCTTTACATGTACAGTACTGCTATTAAAGTTATAAACGTTAATTTGACTGAAGAAATGCCATTTACTCATTTGGTACGCAAATACTTGTAGAGCTGTTTGCATAAAGCTCCATATAAGCTACGGTGCATTTATGGCACATAAAGCAACATTTTAAAGCTGCTATTACAGCTACCGTAGAGCACAGAGTAGTTGGGCAAATGCATTCACTGAAGCACCCTGTCTTTAAACTGACCTACCAACACTGGAACAACTACCAACAACAGCCAAAGCAACTGTTTTGGGGGCACTGTATCCTTCAATATTTCACTTTCTCACACTATTCCTCTTGGCAGATTGGAAAGGAAATATCCGGATTTACTCTAGCTCTGAATAATCCCATGTAAATGGCACAAAAGGAAACTCACACAGCTTGGTCACCTGCAGAAACTTTAAGGTGAGCTGGAGCAAGGCCTGGCCATAAACATTTACAAAGGGAAGCCAGGGAGCTTCAGCAGCTTGAAATTTCTGCCAAAACTCAAGAGCCAACTGATAAGGCTGAGATACTTCCATCTGAAGTCAGCAAATGTTATTTAGAACTCAGTATCTATTTTAACACTATGCGCTTAAATCTGGAGACAGAAGAGTTAGCGTTCGCAGCAGTGGCTCGTATCCCTCCTGGTCTATGCTGGAAATAATCACAAGGTTCAACCCCATGAGCTGGAGCACGTCTGTATGTGCCAGAAGGAAAGGGAAGCAAGAAGGCAACAAAACCAGAGCCGTGCCTGGCTGCCTCTCCCCAAATTCCAGAGCTTGCCACGGGCCCACGGGAGGAGCTGCAGGGCTAAACCCCCCCCGGACAGCGTGAAGACAGAGCGGGGGGAAGGTAAAACGCAAGTTACAGCCCACCGGCTGGCAACCACACAAAGAAACAGGAGTCCTTTATACCCAACGGCCGCGCTCCCTGCGCTGCCACGGCAGGAAGCGAGCTCCAGGCCTGTCCCCCAGGGGCCTCCCCGCGGGAAGGGAGTGCCGAGGACCCCCCCCTCGGCTGCCTCCAGCGAGGGGCTGGGAGCTCGTTCGCAGCGAGTGAGGAAGAGCTGTGGGCCGCTGGAGGAACGGGCCCGGCGCCGCTCAGGCGAGGCCCGTTGGCGGCGCGGCCCGGCCCGACCCGCCTCCCCCTCGCCGCCGGTGCCCGGCCGCGGTCCCGGGGATGGGGGGGTCCGCACCTGGATGACCTCGTTGACCTCGCGGATGCACTCCACCATGTGCTGCAGGATCTGCTCGGCAGTCAGCACCTCGTAGCGATAATCCTCCTCCTGCTCGGGGCCGCCGCCGCCGCCGGGGCCCGGTCCGCCGCCCAGGCCGCCTCCACCGCCGCCGCCGCCGGGGCCCAGCCCTCCCGTTTCACCGCCTAACAAGCCGTCGCGCTCTCCGCCGACGCGCAGCCCGGGCTCCACCAGCTCCACCTCGCCCAGGTCCAGGTTATCGTCGGGCTCGTCCTCTTCGTCGTCCTCGTCGTCCTCCTCCGCGCCGCTGTCCTCGCTGCACTCCTCGTCCTCGTCGAACTCGTAGTTGTAACCCTCGTCCGAGTCCATGGCGAGGCGGTGAAGTAACGGCGGCGGCTCGCGCGGCGCCCCCCGCCCCGCCACCGCCCCCCCCGCCGCTGGCCCCGGCCCCGCCGCGCCTCAGCCGCCGCCAACAAAGGGACGCGGCCGACCCGCTCCGTCACCGCGCGCCGCGCACGCACCGTACGTCACGCCGCGGCGCGTGACGCACCGCGCCGCGCCTGCGCCGCTGCCGCCATCTCCCCTCCACAGAGCCGGGAGCCATCTTGAGCGCTCGGCGCGCACCCCGGCCGGCGCCATCTTGAGTGTGGCGCGGAGCCATCTTGGGTGTGGAGCGGGGAGGAAGGGAGGTACCGGCTTCCGAGTTACCGCCTTCCCCTTCACCGGCTTCCGAGTTACCGCCTTCCCCTTCACCGGCTTCCGAGTTACCGGCTTCCACTTCCCTTGCTTCCCCTTCCTCGGCTTCCCTTTCGCCGGCTTTCCCTTCGCCGGCTTTCCCTTCACCGGCTTCCCCTTCACGGACCCAGGTGTGGGCGCCGCAGAGCGGAGGGGATGTATGGTGGAGGTGCGGCAGGGAGCCCGCCCTAGGGTCCTGTCAGCCGAGCACGGAAGGAGGGCCCTCAGCGCTGCAATCAGACGGTGCAGCACCTGTGGGGAGTGACTTGTGAGGGGAATGTGAGGGAAAACCGGTTGTTGTGCCTCAGAATCGGAACAGAACTGCACTGAGACCGCATCCAGGGGGTAGTTTATGTGAAGCCATGGGATAAATGTGTGCCTGCCATCCCTGGAGGAACCCTGGCTGTGCCGTCCGGTCAGTGGGGATGATGACACCCGGTGTGTCACGGGCTTGACTCCCTTCAACGTTGCTGTTTTGCTGGGGGGGAGAACACGCGTGAGCGTCAGCACCAGGACACGAGCAGCCCGTGCTCCCTGCAGCAGACAAGCCCGCCATCAGCGCACCCTGTGCAGGCCGGGGGCGTGGGGCAGTGCCTCTCGCTTGGACACCGCACCCCTGCCAGGGGCGGACACCGAGGTGCCACAGGGACTGAGCACCCTTCGCCTCAGCCCTCCCTGCCCTTGCAGCATCACGGCCGAGGCAGCTCTGCCTCTAGCAAGAGCCGTGCTCGGCCGGGTACGGGGGAGGCGAACCGGGCTTATTGTTTGCAACACTGCGGGGAGCACAGGGAACTCCAGCTGGCTTGGAAACCAGGCTGCAGCCTGGCCCGGAGGGGAGCCGGCTGCTCCCAGCCCCTCCGCTACTGCTCAGAAGCCGGCACAGCCGCGGGAGGGCTCCGGGGCCACCTCCTCTCGCCCCGGGGACCCGTTCCTGCCGCGGGTGAAGCGCGGCCGTTCCGATGTGCTGACCCTGGAGCCGCTCCGCCCGGGCGCAGCAGGGGTGCGCGCACTCAGCCGGGCGGAACGCGGCGGCGGCCGCTCTCTGGGGCAGGAGTCATCGCCGTGCCACGGTGTGTGCGTGCGGCGCCCAGCCCGGCGGGACCCGCCTTCCCGCTCCCGTTTCAACACAAATACCTTGTGAAACAGGCAGAAAATCAGAAGCTGCCTCCAAAAGGGTGTTTTATTTCCTATTGGAGCGCAGAAAGCGTAATGATGACCGCAGTGAGTGGGGTTTACGCTCAGGGTGACGCAGGCAGGTGCCCTTAGGGATCCGAGCAGATTAGTGCCCGATGCCCTGGGTACAGGTCTTTAGAAACCTTGATGGGTACAGCCTGCATCTTCAGACACACAAACAGCTCTAAAAATCATCTCCGGGTGATCCATGGCATTACAATCGCGACTACCCGGTGTCCTCCCGAGACTGTCGCCATGTGAAGCTGTCCCCACCACACAGCTGGGGACTGCCTGTACTCCCTGAGCTCCGCCCGGTCAGGAGCAGCGCCGGGGGGTGTGGACCGGGCACGCACGTTGGCTCATGCCAAGCTACCTAGTAACTAAAGCCAGGTCCCTAATTACCCTGCTTATAGGGAATGGCAGCGGCCTGGGTGTTAATCATCCTGCCCTACATAAATATAAGCAGCTCCAGCTTTGTTCCGCTCCGGACATACCAGCTGGGCACGTCCCAGGCAGGTGCCCCTCACACGTCAAGCCTCGGGGCTCAGTTGGTCACGCCGTCCCCAAGGGGGACAGTGTGTCACCCCTTGAGTGACACTTTGGTAGCACTGTCCTGTCCGGCTGGAGACACGCCCACCTCCTTGTCAGGACATGAGCAGGCATGAGCCCACCGGACCCCAAGAAACCAAGAAAGCTGTTGCCCAGACAGCCATGTCTTTGCTTTATCAAGAGCTTTGCAGCTTCCCTAAGCCTGTGCTTGGACACAAAACCGACCCCAATGCTTCACTGAGGTGGCCTTTCCCGCCGGGACGGGGTTATCCGTGTGTCTGGTAACCAGTTCTCCGGCTGCCTGGGAGCACCGCAGGGGCTGGGCAGCACCGGGCATCCCCCGCGCCCACAGTAACCCCGGCAGCGGGATCCTAGCGCCTCCCCGCTGCCCTCTCCTGGCCCCGGCAGAGCCCTGCGAGATGTGCTGCTCCACAATAAGCTGAAGCCGTCGCCTTGCACAGTCCTTCAAGACCCAAGGGCAGCAGCTTGCTTCGGCAGCACGGAGCACAGCCATTTAGGAACACACTTAAACCCCTCTGGGCACCCGGACTGTTTCCCTTTCTCGTATAATCCGGGTAATAAACATTTATAAACAGTGAAGGGATCTTCCCAGTGCCATCCCGCAGAGATGGGAAGGCAGTTCTACAGTCACAACCCTATCTCTTCCCACAGCAAGACAGGGATCAGCACTTCACTGCAGGTTACTCCTCATTTAAAATAGTAATATTTCTCAAAGATACTCTTTGGTATGAAATCTCAGCTATGCCTTCTGCAAAAGGTCTTTCTTTCATTACAGTTTCCTACCTAATGGTCACACATGGAGCCCTGGGCATCCACCGGCTCCTGGTAGATGGTTGGCAAAACGTATCTGAGAAGAGCAGGGCTGCTGCCTTCAGCTCATCCCGAGGGGATCTGCTCAGCCTCTGGGGCTTTTAGGACTCCAGCTACAGAGGAACGTGGAGAACCACTCTTCTACCTGTTCTGAAAGATGATTTAGATGTTCATAATCATCTGCTGCTTTTCCATTTTATTCATGCAAGAGCTTAATTACCCAAGTGATTCTAGTAACTGTTCATGCTGAAGCTGACAAGAGTAAAATATTGCATTGCAGTTGCCTCGCTCTGTGAAGCACACGCTCAGTGGATTTACCGGAGCAGGGGCTCTGTGCACAAGGAGTGTGTCACTGCACATCCCCGGGCTCTGATTGATTCCAGTTCAGCTCCACAGCTGTGATTGAGAGCAGCCCAGGACGGCAGCCACAAAACCTCAGCCTTCACAATAACTCTCAGCATGTCTCTATGACAAGCCCCATTTCATGATATCAAAATGCTGCAGAAGTGCTGGTGCCCCGCAACACAACCACTCCGGGGCTCCTGTGCTTGGAGAGTCACCATGGATCTGGTTGAACCTCCCACCTCACCCAGCCTCCCTCCTGCTCCCCTGCTCCTTGAGCCAGGCAGGATCTCTGGGAAAAGCCCATCTCCCCCATCACCAGAGACACACGGAGCTCCCACACTGGGAGGAAGGAAATCCAGGAGGTGTCTTGATGCTTTGGGTTTGAGGCATTAACAACCTCAACCATGACATGGGCTGAAGTGCCCCCTGGATCACCGCTGTTTGTTCACCCACCCCAAAGCTGTGTGAGCTGCAGATAATCCAGAGGAAAAAAGGCTTTGCAAATAATACCAATAGCACAAACACCACCAGGCTGAGCTCAAGCCCAGGACCCGAGCGCTTCAGACAGATTAACACATCTCACCATGAGCTTTGCGCCTTAAACTCCACTTTAAAGTTCATAATTGTTGAAATACTTCTCTGAGGTGAGACCCACTCCTGCCTGCTAGATCCAAATTTCCCAGGCCTCGCTCCCCTTACATGTACGCTCCCATCTGAAGAGGTCCTTTCTATTCAACTCCATCTGTGCTGAGAAAGTCATTTACCACATGCATCTGCTAAACTGTTCCATGGCAGCATCTAGTGTGGTACCCAGTGGTCAAGGTGGAATTGTAGCTCCCTGCCAGTGACACCACGATGAGTGACATCGTTCCTAAAACACAGAGATGTCCCACAGGAGGGTTGACACCCACAAAGACCCAGCACACATTGACCCTCACTTCCCCCGATCACCATGCTGAGTAATGCCACTTCAACACCGTGCAGCTGCCACCTGCACTGAGTGCAGTCCTAACATCATAATTATTCACCACGGCTGAAAGGGGAGGTAAAGAGGTAAATGGAGAGAGGAAGTGTGCCCAGAACGCCTCTGAGATGTCCAAATTGAAGTCAGGGGACTACAGGCAGTTGCAGGCATTTCAAGGCAATGATCTATGTTTTCCAAAGCCCTCATGCAGCCACACCACCTGCAAGTCCCTTGACCTGAAGCTGGACTCACTACGGAATGGCTGTGCTTAGACAGCGTTTGGCTCAAAGAGCAAAGCTCATGCTTTGTGAAGGTTGTCACGAATGGCTTCCTCCGTTCCTCTGTCCACAGCTCATGCGCTTCTCACCGGCGGAAGAATCTGTATGCAAAACGTCCTCATGATTAAATGCAGGAGCAGCCAGTGTTACATGGAATTAGGCAGCATAATAAACGGGTTTATACCTTAAAAAAATGCTGTGGAACAAGGAACTGCACTGACAGCCCAAAGGCCACCTTCATGCCCTGGAAGCAAACAAACCAGAAAGACCCAAGTGTGACACCAGTTATGACTGTTCCATAGCAATTTGTGTCAGAACAAGGAACTTGGATTTCTACCAACTTCATTATCAGCAGTAAGCAGGTAACCCAGCAGAGTCCTGGTGCAGCACAGTGTTCTGCAGAGTCCCCCAGCAACTTGGCTTCCAGCTCTTGCAGCCCAAGAGCTGACAAGAGGGATTTGCAGGTACCTCCTTCTGCAAGGGCAGGGGCAGCGCGATGTCCTCAGCCCCCAGCTCAGCCCCATGCACTCATATTGAAGCCTTTAAACAAGTCTATGGGGCTGGTGGCCAGGGTTAGGGCAAGCGGAGGTGCAGTGGGGGAGCACAGGTAAGCTCTGAACCTTGTGTCTCCGTGTTTACTCCCTGCTTGCTCCCTGCTGAACTGGCCTGAAGAGGCCAACCTTCCCAGGGGATAGATCCCCCTGGAGATGTGCTCCGAGACCACAAGCTGGTCTGTTGAATTGCTACTGACCAGCAGCAGCAGCTTCTGGCTACTGCTGCTCTATGCCCTGTGCAGGACAGGTTTAAAGCAGCTTCTTTTAGCCAAGCTCCCAAGTTAAACATGTGCTTAGGCAGTTTTCTTACATAAAACTGCATTCCTGAATCAGTCTGTTAGTCTAGATTAATGCTGGCCAGCTACAGATGAACTTGTCTGAGTCATCCCCTGGAGACATCAAGTTCCCTAAAATAGCAACAGCAACAGAATCCATTGAAAAGCTTGAATATCTCCACGGGAAGCTGTGATCACAATGCTGCACAGGAGTGTGGCAGGCACTGAAATGAGGATTTGCTGCAGGTCAGGGCACTTTCGCATTTCAATCTCAGGAAGCACAGCCCAACGATGCTGCTGACGTTGCCCGATGCAACACAGCAACAAACTGTCTTGGGGTTTGGTGTTTTTTTCTTCCCTTGCAATCTTACTACAGTGGAACTACTGGAGACACTGGTATCAATCAAAGCTGTCAGAGGAGCGGGGGTGTTTGCACAGGGAAAGGCAACAAACCCCAATGAAGACCACTGAGGCTTCATGTAGACCAGCAGCAGCCTCGAGACAAGAGGAGGAAAGTGAATACAAAGAACAACAGGGGCTGTTTTCCCAGAGGCCCGATGCAGGTTGGAATATAGGTGTTTTCCACCATGTCCCTTCTTGCCATGGAATGTGGGCAAAGCCCTGGAGCAATAGCACTGGAGCTGGAAAAACCATGAGGAAGCAGCCTAGCACGTACTGTTATGCTGAGCTGGGGTCCTGCCACCACTCCATAGGGAAAACACGGAACAGGTAAGGATTGGCAGGAGCCTGAGTGCAGCAACTGGCTTTAATTGACCCAGTCAGCCTTGCCTGGGACCTCCACTCGTGACCCATTGCTCCAGGAGCTCTATTTAAGCTGGATCTTAGGCAGCTGCTTCTTTTCTGTGCTCTCCTGGAAGTGCATCTGCTCCAAGGCTTTCCCGGATTGAACTTGCACTCTTCTCTGTGCTTTGTTTTGGCTGGGTGACACCTGGACTGTTGGTGGCCCCATTACTGCCACCACCATGCTCTGCTTGCCTGGCCATGGGGCAGCACCCAGCTGACAGTGCTGTTGGCCCGTGTTGTGCCTGCCCTGGGTTCTTGGCTCCCCTTCCCTTAGGAGGATGGGTGATCGTTGCTGTTCTACGGGGTTGTAGAAGAGGGATGCAGCGCTATGTAGTTGTTCAACCTAAGGCAATGCCAACTTTAGCCCCGTTCTTGGCCTGGCTCCCTTAGCTATAGAGAACCCTTAGTCCCTGCCTTCCCCCACTGGAGAATCCCTACCACCAATCTCATGGAATTCCCACAATCCCATTTTAGACCCAAACCTGTGATCTTCCCCTGCTGCCTGGCATCCCCACAACTGCTCCACCTGCGTCAGACCCTCAAACCATTGTTTACCTCCCAGGCTCCTCCAACTCTGCAGAGCACCTTCCTCATCCCACTCCAACCCTTCTCTCCAGCCCCTCTGAAGCACCCAAAGGTCCTCACAGCTTCTCCTTTCACTGTCCCTCCACAGCTTTGTGTTGGTCTTTTGTAACCTTTGGCAGCAAGTTCCTTGAGGTGTTTTCTGCAGAAGACTTTTTCTCTGTTGACCCTGGTGCTCTCTTAAGTTCCCCACCAGACCTGTCCATGGCTGTGTCCTGCTTCTGCAAAGTGCTTTTTCATCTTGTGCTAGTGTGATGAGGCAATTTCCCTTGCCATGCTCTCTTCCATGGCATTTAATTTCTTGCTGTTCCCCATGCCTGGGGCTTGTCTCGCAGCACTGCTGATAGCTTGGAGCTTTCTGGTGGCTTCACTGCTCACTCAGCAGGGAAGGGACAACAGTTTTCTTGTAACTTCATTGACTTCCAGGCTGGTTTGGGTTGGAAGGGACCTTAAAGCTCACCCAGTTCCAACCCCTGCCATGGCAGGGACACCTTCCACTAGAGCAGCTTGCTCCAAGCCCCTGTGTCCAACCTGGCCTTGAACACTGCCAGGGATGGGGCAGCCACAGCTTCTCTGGGCACCCTGTGCCAGCGCCTCAGCACCCTCACAGGGAACAACTTCTGCCTAAGAGCTCATCTCAGTCTCCCCTCTGGCAGGTTAAAGCCATTCCCCTTGGCCTGTCCCTACATCCCTTGTCCAAAGCCCCTCTCCAGGTTTCCTGCAGCCCCTTTAGGCACTGGAGCTGCTCTAAGGTCTCCCCTTCAGGAGCCTTCTCTTCTCCAGGCTGCCCCAGCCCAGCTCTCTCAGCCTGGCTCCAGAGCAGAGCTGCTCCAGCCCTCGCAGCATCTCCATGGCCTCCTCTGGCCTCGCTCCAGCAGCTCCAGGTCCCTCTTGTGCTGCTGCCCCAAAGCTGGATCAGGACTGCAGGGGGGGTCTCCCCAGAGCGCAGCAGAGGGGCAGGATCCCCTCCCTGAGCTGCTGCTCATGCTCTGGGGGTGCAGCCCAGCACACGGGGGGGTTCTGGGCTCAAGCACTCACTGAAGAAGGGTCATGGGGAGCTTCTCGTGGACCAACACCCCCAAGTCTTTATCCTAAGGCTGCTCCATCCAGTCTCCCCCAGCCTGGGTTTGTGCTGGCGTTGCCTGATTTGCTGCCCAACTGAATGGAGTTGGTACCCACGCAGGAGCTGGTAGGGTTGTGCTGGCAACTGGATGGGTAAGGCCCGGACTTAAGAGTGGGTCCTTATCTGCCTTGAGGATTGCTGAGGAATGCAGAGATGAGAGGGAGGAGGTAAAATAAAGAGTTCAACTGAGGTTGAGGGTTTCCTTGCAAAAGCCAATCCCTGTGTGGAAAGCATCTCTGCAACACTCCGCTGTGAGGCTCCAGCACGGGATAAAGCCCTTTCCGTTGGTACAAGCCAACCAACACTGCACCTGCTGTCTATAAGATAACCCTGGGAACCTGCGCAAGGGCTGATTTACACCCAGCGCTACTCATAGAAACACATGGCACCAACAAGTCCAAGCCCAAGTTAGAGCCAAAGCATGCGCGTGTTCAGTCACACACCTGGGAGCTGCTGCAGGTGAAATATGAGTTTTGAGGCATTCCCTTGACTCCCAAAGCCCGATCAGACTGCGCAGGATTCGCTGGGGCTGGCAGCGTGGCAGGGGGACTCCCAAATTTTGAGGCCTGGGGTAGAAATGTCCCTGAACAAGAGCTTAGAACCATGGAATCAACCGGGCTGGAAAAGCCCTTTCAGCTCATCCAGTACAACCATTTCCCAGCGCTGCCAAGGCCACCACTGACCCATGGCACTGAGGGCCTCGGCTACACACTGTGTGAACACTTGCAGGGACGGTGACTGCAGCACTGCCCTGGGCAGTTCCAATGCCTGAGCACCCTCTGGGGAAGGAATTGTTCCTCAGCTCCATCTAAACCTGCCCCTGGTGCAGCTTGAGGCCCTTTCCTCTTGTCCCATCCCTTGTTCCTTGGGAGCAGAGCCCAGCCCCCTCCTGCCTCCATCCTCCTCTCAGGCAGTTGTAGGGAGCGATCAGGCCCCCCCTGAGCCTCCTCTTCTCCATCTGAACCCCCCAGGTCCCTCAGCCGTTCCCCATCACACTGTGCTCCAGGCCCTGCACCAGCACCTCAATGTCTCCTCTGTAGTGAGGGCCAGAGCCGTGCACAGCGTGAGGGGCTGTGGGCTGATCTAACAGTAAAGAGCCGCTCGCTCGCGGACGGGCACCCGGCGGCGCCGAGCTGAGGGCGCCGTGAGGCGCCCGCGGCCCTGGAGACACAAACCCGGCCCCGGCCCGGCCCCGCGGGGCCGAGCTGCCATTTGATGGGTGGTGCCGCCCTCTCCCTCCTGCAGCGGGGCACGACATGGCGGCGGGATGGGCGCTGAGGCGGCTGCTGGCGGTGCTGCTGCTGCTGCAGCCGGCGGCTGCCGTGTGGCCGCGGCCGCAGGTCCAGCACACCCCGCCCGGCGGTGGCCGCTGCCTGCTGCCGCCCGCCCGGTTCCGCTTCGGCCACGCCGCCGGCTCGGCCGTGGGGCCGGGCTGCACCGTGCTGGAGGCGGCGTTCCAGCGGTACCGAGCGCTGCTCTTCACCGCCGGCCGCCCTACCGGTGAGGCGGGGTGGGGGCTGCCGGCGGGGCGGGGGGCTCGGCGCCGCTGGGAGCGTGGTTGTCGCTTCCATGCGCGGCTTTATTCTCAAAGCAAACCCCACCGGCCCAAGCCCTCGTGTGTTCGGGGGTGACACCGTGGGGTTTGGGTGATGCGCTGCTTGGAACCCCCGCGTCCCCGCGGGTCAGCAGGGGCTGGCGTGATGGTGGCCGTGGGCTGATGCCGCAGTGGCTTGGGTGGTGTCTCATGGCAAAGGGCCTGTGGCACGCACCTCGTGAAGTCAAATGCAGTGCTGGTTGGCGCAGGGGGCACTGGCTGTGCTTCAGGGAGTTAGGCTCTTGCTGTCAAGACTATCTCCTCCAGGTCGTGTTCCAGCTCCCCAGTGCTTCATTTTGCTTCCTTCTCTTGTGACTGCTGTTGCAATCGCTTCAGCTTCAGTAGTTTTTGCTAGTCTTGACTCTTCCTGCTCCTAGCAGCTCCCGGTGTCCAGTGTGAAGCATTCCTTGAGGAAAGACTCCTGTTGCTTCGTGCGTGTTCCTTCCAAGCACACATTCATGCCATGGAGCTCTCTCCAGAAGGGTTGCTAAGCATCCTGAGGCAGCGTGGCTTTTCTGGCAGAGGCGGATTCATCCTGGAATTGTAGGGCGAGAAGGGGAAAGGCAGAAGCTTTGGGAGCCTGGGCTCGCCTTGGGGCAGGCTCTAGAGGATTGCTGTGCCCAGACCTCTGTGATAGCACCCACTGCGTGTCTGGGGTGACATGTGGGGACCCCCCTGGCTGTGTTTGCAAGGCGGCACACACGGATGCTTGGTGCCCGTGTGGGTCGGGGGCAGCCTGGAGCGCTGCGACTGGCGCATATGAAGGGCTTCATTCATCAGAAAGAGCCACTAATGTGTTTCTGAGTGTTTAAATGTCAGTGTGAACCGATCAGTGCTCGTGGCGTGGAGAGCCACGCGGCTTCGTCCCGAGTGCATCATGCTTGGGCCAAGGCAAGTTTGAAACCCTGAGAAAGAACCGTTTGGCTTCAACTCTTGTAAGTAGTGATAGAAATAAAGTGTGATTTGGGAGCTGAGGAGACTTCTTTCTTTTTTGCTGCTAGGAACTAACCTTAAAACAGCTGATGGAATTATTCACATTTTCCTGTGCATCCCAGAGCGAAAATGTGACCATCAAATCACTTAGTGAAACTGTGCTCGTGCTTATCTCTTTCCATGCATCCTGCTTTATAGCACTACATGATTAAGGCTTTTTCCCGCCTTGCCTTCCCCTTTTTCTTTCCACCTGGGTGGTTAGTAAGAACGGGCAATGGGAGCCCTGGATGGAAGGGAATAGTTTCTGTGAATAGAGAAAACAAATGGCCGAAACCATTTCCTCCTCTGTATCAAGAATCTGCTATGTCAGTTCAACAGCAGGCAAGATTCTCCCCAACCTCTCTGTTCATGCTAGACTTCAAGCATGAAAACAGAGACCAATTTAAGAGAGACGTGGGGGTCTTTGTCAAACCCCTGCTCAAAAAGGACCAAAAGTCAGAGCAAACTTTGCAGTTGGGTCAAGCTTCTCAGGGCTGTTTCCAGCTGAAATGATGGTGTTTCCAAGGATGGAGAACTGGGCCCTTGCTGGAGTGTTTGACCACCCTCAAGGTGAAGAATTAACTCTTTTCTTCAGTCCAAGTGGGTTTCCCTTGCTGCTCTTGCCTTGTCTCTTGTCCTTCAGCTGGACAGCTCCGAAATGAGACTGGGAGGGACCGTGGTCCCTGTGTGGAGCTCAAGCCACCCGCCATGTTTTACTGCTGCTAACCTCCTGCAGTTATTTGTTAGTGCATATCCTTATCCTCCAGTTTATGACTGTAAGCTCCATATTGTTTCACCTTCAGGCTTCATGGTGAATGCATCACGTATCCTTGGTGCACCCCGCGCATAGCCTCCCAGGAGCGATGGTGGTGGTGCATGCCTGCCGCTCGGGTTTGGCAGGTTGAAGCGTGGTTGCTGTGGCGGGACCAGTTCTGTTGTGGCACCCCAGCAGAGTGAGTTTCCCGTGTCCCCAGGCTTGAGAGCAGCTGTCCCTCGTGAGCCGAGCCTTGCCAAGCAGAGGGAGCAGGTCCTGCTGTGCTGGCACATCTGCGAGGTTGCCTTGGCTACCAGCTTGCCTGTAACCAGAGGAAAGCTCAAAGCAGGGCTATCTTCCAGCCTTTTTCCTTCTCTCCACAGAGGTTTCACCACTGCATCCTTGAGGAATGTGGGGCTCTGGCTCCTGCAAGCTTTGGAGCATGGGCTCTGCATTCCACCCAAACCCTGGTGGTGCCACGGCCTCTCCCAGGTCTGCTCGTTGCCTGTCTGGCTTCTGACCAGGCTCGCTCAAAGCCAAGCTCCTTATTTTTAATGACCATATTGGGTATTGGCTGTTCCTGGGAATGCTGTGGGGTGTAGACATGGAGTTGGCTGTGAGTAGCAGGGTCTCACCCCACTAACCCACCTCCTCCTGGCCAGACCCATGTGTCTCAGCAAAGGCTGAACACCTCTGTGAGTTAGGGGAACGGTTCCAATGGGGTCTTGGGCTGTATGTCCTTGGAAGTGCTTCTTCCAAGATAGGGAAGTGTGGCTAGAGCTCCTGCTGGGGGTCTGAACATGACCAGGTCTGTTTTCCAGCCGTTGTGCTCTGCAGAAGGTGAAGTTGCAGCAGACTTGGATTCATTCACCACCCTTTCCTGCAGGGTCTCTTTGCCCTGTCTCTCGTGTGTGGGTAGGGTAGCACAGCTTTTGGGTCTGTGCTTCATTTGCCATGGTTGGGAGAGTTTGGAAACATGAATCTCTTCACCCCCCTGGAGAAGATTTGAATAGTTGTGCCTGCTGGAGCAGGGGTTGGTGTTCAGGAGGCTTTGGGGACTGCTCCTGGACCATACTCTGATGTCTCCTCTTTTGTGCACTGCTTTAAGCTTCCACTGCAAAGCCTTCCCTGGGGGGTTTCTCACTTTTGTGCTGAAGGTTGGTATGAGCTCATGTGCTCCTGATGCCTGTGTTTGAAGGAAGGCCCTGCTGAACACCCAGTGCCTGCTCTGGGGTGAGGGAGGGGGTGCCATGTATTAAACCCATGTATTCCTGTGCCTCCCATCACTAGCTGGGAGGATGGTGGTGGCCTGGGAGCAGGGAAGAGGGCCAGGATGCGGTTGATGTCCATGGACTGTGTCCTTTGCAGGGAACAGACCTGTCCCCTTCACAGAGACCCCACCCCAGGCCTTGCCCTGCACTCAGCTCCTCGTCTTTGTAACCACACCAGACTGTGATGGATTTCCCAGCCTGGACTCCAAGGAGAGCTGTAAGTGTGGAGCTTGGGAGCGGGAGGGATTGCGGCTGTTCCTGTGCCCATCAGGTGGAAGCAGCACTGTGCAGCCCTTGCCCCCAGCTGCGGAGAGGCAGCAATCCAGCAGTCCTGGCTGGGTTATTGACAAACGGGCAGGGAGAGAGGCGCTTCCCTAAGGGTGCTGATAAAGTGGTGGGAGAGGGTTAAAACAAAGAACCCCCCCAGATCTGTTCTCTGGGATCTAAGGTGCAGTCCTAGAATAGAATCATAGAATCCACCAGGTTGGAAAAGCCCTTTAAGCTCATCCAGTCCAACCATTCCCCAGCGCTGCCAAGGCCACCACTGACCCATGGCACTGAGGCCTCATCTCCATGGTGTGTGTACACTTGCAGGGACGGTGGCTGCAGCACTGCCCTGGGCAGTTCAATGCTGAGCACCCTCTGGGGAAGGAATTGTTCCTCAGCTCCATCTAAACCTCTGCCTGGTGCTGCTGTGGCCTGCAGCAGCACGTGCTGGAGTGTGGGACCTAACTCCAGCCTCTCTGATGCTGTGTTTCAGACAAGCTCTCTGTCTCAGAAGGCTCCTTGCTGCTTTCTGCTGATGCCGTCTGGGGAGCTCTTAGAGGTGAGGTGTGCTTTCTGTGGGACATTCCCACTCTCCCTGCCTCAGGCCTATGGGGATGTGTCTGTCTTTCCATCGACTTAGCTGTTAATTGAGCTCTGTTCCTTTGGGGGACCCATGTTGAGAAAGAGACTGTGTGTGGTTTTCCTGCAGGCCTGGAAACGTTCAGCCAGCTCGTTGGGAGAGACCAGAACGGCACGGTGAGTGCTGGGGCTGTCAGCAATCCCTAGTGCCCCTGCCTCCATGGGGCAGGTGGGGGTTTCCTGCAGTGGAGGGGGTACCATCAATGCAGCCTCACCAGCGTCCAAGCAGAGGTTTATGAGTCTGGCCAGCTCCTGCCTTGTGAGCAGGTGAAGTGTTGCAGCTCTTCCTGGCTAGCCTCTAATGTGGACAGTGAGGGTACCCCTCCTCGTCCCACCAGCCCTGGGGACAAGTGCGGCCCTGGTTGTCGCCTGCTAATGGCTGTGTTGCCCAAAGCCTTGCCCACTTCTTGGTATTCTCTGTGTGCAGTACTACATCAACAAGACAGAAATCGTGGACTTTCCCCGCTTCCCTCACCGGGGGCTGTTGCTGGACACCTCTCGTCACTACCTGCCCCTCAGAGCCATCCTGGAAACTCTGGTAGGGTGCCTGTGCTGGGAGATGAGGTGGTTTAGTGGGGTGTCCCTTCCTGTGCCGCAGCTGAGCCCTTTGTGAGTGGCCTGGAGGGCTTTTAGGTTGGTTTTGTGTGTGTTGCTCCTTTCCAAAGATCCCAGGAGCTGAGGCCACTGCATCTGCAGCTCATTGAGGAAGAGCTCATGAAACCTGGGTGTTCTGAACAAAACCAGTTTGCTTGTCCCTAGATGAAGCAGCAGGCTGGGGTGGGATGGCAGTATGGCCTCAATTCTTAATACACTGGTGTTCATCATGGAAAAATGCTTCCATGCTGCAGGCCCTTCCCAGTGCTGCGTTTGCTGTGGGGTAAAACATGGCTGTGTTTGCTCCTGGGGTAACTCACAGCCACATTGTTTGGGTGATTTCTCAGCTCCCTTTGTAAATAGGGTCAGGCAGACCTCCCTGAGGTATCTTGGATTCCTGCAATCCAGGTTACTTTCTGAGACTGGCTTGTTTCTGAGGGAAGGGAAAACAGTGACTTCTTGTCAGACGGACCAGACGAAGGTGGGTGGTGGTTCTGTGTTCATCCCAGGCAGAATTAAACTTCCAGGTCTTTGCCACTGGCTCAGCTATAGGAAGAACAGGGCCCTCTGCAGCTCTTTGTGGTGCTGGTGTGTCTGAAGAAAGGTGTCTGAATCCCTCTTGGATTCTGGGGCACGTTTAGGGACTCTGCCTTGTTTTGGACCAGAGAGACCTTGTCCCCTTTCTGTGGCAAGCTGGGTGACCTTTCAGAAGGGGCAGGGCATATTCATCTTTGTCCCTCTTCCTTCCCAGGATGTGATGGCTTACAACAAGTTCAATGTGTTTCACTGGCACATTGTGGATGACCCATCGTTCCCCTATGAGAGCTCAACCTTCCCGGAACTCAGCAAGCAGGTAACCACCCTGGTCATCACCCCGGGGAGCAGATCCCTCCATCAGCACCTGGGAAGGGTGCTGAGATTCCTGTGTTCCCCCAGGGAGCCTTCAATGCCATGAGCCACGTGTACACGGCCGGTGACGTGCGGACGGTGATCGAGCATGCGCGGCTGTGCGGCATCAGGGTCATCGTGGAGTTTGACACTCCGGGGCACACCCTGTCCTGGGGTCCAGGTGAGGAGCACACCCCGCTGCCGCTGCCGCTGCCGCTGCTACTGCTGCTGCTACTGCTGCTGCTGCTGCTGCTACTGCTGCTGCTACTGCTGCTGCTGGTGCTGCCGCTGCCGCTGCTGCTGCTGCTGCGAGGGGAGGTCCAATTGTACCACGGGCAGGAAGGGAATCTGCAGCCTGGATCCCAAACGCAGGCTGTGGGCAGCTGTGTCCCACAGGCTGGCTTATAGAGGAGCAAACCATTGTCTGGGGGAAGTAGGGCACAATGATCCAACTTCTGGAACAAAAGCCAAAGCGGAAACATTTCCATCTTGGGCCAAGCTGGGTGATTTTTGGGAACACCTGCTCTACCAAAGCTAAGATCATGGGTATTGCCAGGATCTTGGGTTTAACTAGGGGTACAGCTGACCAAGCTTCTTCTCTCTGCTCAGCTGCACCCCAGTCCTGCCACCCTTCTCTGTCCTTCAAGTATCTCCTCTTCCATGTCTGGAAGAACGAGAAGCTCCAGGAAAACATTGCCTTGTCTTTCTGTCTCCTTCTTCTGCTTCCAAATGCACTGGGGTACACCCTGTGCAGCTGGTCACAGCCATAACTGTGGTTACCCCATCTGTAGTGGGTGTGTGAAGCTGGGAGAGGGTGCTGGGCACTGCACTGCTCAGTGTGTGAGCTCCTGTAGGAATCTCCCCAAAGAAGCATCCCTCCCTGTCAGGTCAGATATCTTGAGCCAGAGATTCTGCTGCTGTTTGTGCCTCATGGGCCATGCTCAGGTCTTCTGTGCCCTGGCAGGCCCTGGGCCATGCTGAGGAGCATCCAGGGGGTTATAACAGGGGCATGTGGCCACATTTGGCCCCCTCCTTACTGTTCTGTGTTTATTATGACCCAGGTGCTCCAGGCCTTCTGACTCCCTGCTATTCGGGCAAGCATCCTTCTGGGACCTATGGGCCCATCAACCCAGTCCTTAACAGTACCTACCAGTTTGTGACCAGTTTGTTTCAAGAAGTCAGCTCTGTGTTCCCAGACTTCTTTCTTCACCTCGGTGGTGATGAGGTGGACTTCACTTGCTGGTGAGGCTGAGATCAGTCTGGATGGGTCTGGAGGGGGTCTGGAGGGGCAAGTATCTGGGGCTGGAGTCATGATCATGTGCAGATCCGTCGTGTCCTGCTCCCCAGGCTCTGTGTCTTAGTTGCCCAGGGTTTCTGTGCTCATGGGGATGCTGGTTGTGGGAAGCCACTGGTGCCAGTGCAGCCACAGCTCTTGGAATGCCTGGGATAGCCTTGGATGGATGTGGGAAGGACTTGGCCGTGTCTTGGCCTTACTCCAGAGCTCTGGTTGCAGTGCTCTTATTCTCTTCTCTTTGGTTCGCAGGAAATCCAATCCAGAAATCCATGCCTTCATGAAGCAGATGGGCTTTGGTGAAGATTACAGGAAACTGGAGTCATTCTACATCCAGAGGTAAGGATGGCTGCATTCTAGACCTGCAGCTGCAGTGTGTGACCAGCAGACATGGCATCTGCTGCTCTGAGGACACCAGATCTCCTTTTCAGGAGCACATCTATTTGTGAATGTCTCCCTGATCCCAAAGGGAGTACCTTACCTGTGTTTTATTGGGAGATTGATCACACAAAACCTGGGGCTGACGGGGAAGAAGCCCCATGAGGGGCTGTGCTTTTTCCCTTCTCTTTCAGAGGTACCTTCATGTCTTGGTGTTGGGAATATCGATGCTAGTACTTCAGCTGTATGCAGCCAGCGGAGTGTAGATGAGATGACCCAAAACTTGGTTCTCTTTCCATTCCAGGCTCCTGGACATTGTCTCTTCCCTTGGCAAAGGTTCTATCCTGTGGCAGGAGGTGTTTGACAATGGAGTGAAGGTGAGAGCTGCCTGCTTTCCCTAAGGCAATTGCCTGTGATGTGATGAGCAGTGCCAGCACCCCAGCCAGACATGGTGGTGTGCTCTGGGGTGCTGTGCCGGGGCTGGCAGGTGGTGGCTCTGTCACTCTGGTGACTGTTTGAACCCTGCCCAGGACACTGTGCAAATGGGCTTATCCCTCTCTCTGTTGCTTCCTCAAAACAAGATGGGAAGTGGCTCAAAGGTGAAGCCAGAGTCTGCTTCAGTTTCCTTTTGAGGGTGTTCAGAGCTGTGAATGCTCTGCTGGCAGGGACACAGTGTGCTCTTGTTGCTGCACTGGTCCCATGTGTGGTCTTCGTGTGTCCTCTTCAGCTGAGGCCAGACTCCATCATCCACGTGTGGAAGAGCTCCAAGCCGTACATGGACGAGATGGCAGATGTCACCAAGGCTGGCTACCAGGCTCTGCTCTCTACCCCCTGGTACCTCAACCGCATCTCCTATGGGCAGGACTGGATGGCAGCCTACCAGGTGGAGCCCTTGAAGTTCGAAGGTGTGTTCCTTATGTCCCCTTCCCGCGTGGCAGCTGACTTATCACTCGGAGGTAGCCCCAGGGCTGCCTGTCTTGCTGCTGGTGTGAAGGTGCTTGAGCGACCGTGCCCTTGATTCCTGTGCTATGTCCCGTTCCCTTGCTGCCAGCAGAGAACATGTCTGCTCTCCCCAGCCTGGGGTTTGGAGTGGAGGCTTTCAGATAGGCAAGTTGTTGCCTCCTTGGCTGAGCCAAGGAGGTGTTACAGGCACCTCTGTGGGCAGGGTGTTCTCATACAACGCCCCATCACCTGAATGCTGTGTCCTGTGGCAGGCAGTGCTAAACAGAAGGATCTGGTGATCGGTGGAGAGGCCTGCATGTGGGGCGAATACGTGGACGTCACTAACCTTACCCCCAGGCTCTGGTAAGAGAAGCCACGGGGAGGTTGGCTGGAGTCACAGGGACAAGGCTTGGGCCCCTTTCCTTCACCACTGAGCAATGTGTGCCAAACACTGTGTGTTTGCTCTGTGCATGGTGCTTGTCCCCGTCCCCTGGCAAGACCTCCGTGCTAGTAACAGCTCCGCTGAGGCTTCAGCAAGGGTTTGTAAGAGTGTAATGTGCTGCTGTGCACCCCCACTATGTGTTTTGCACCAGTCTGCCCTTCCTCTCTGGTCCACTCCTGATCTGCCTGTGTCGAGGGGTGGATCTTTTGATACCCAAAAGCCGCGTGATGCTGAATGTCGATCAGGAAAGTGCTGGGGAGCTCAGGGCTTTGTGTGGGAAGCATTTGAGCTCCCCTGACCTGCTGCCTGTGTCCTTCACTCCTCAAGGCCGAGAGCTGGGGCTGTAGCCGAGAGACTATGGAGCAACGCGAGCGTGAGGAGCCTGCAGGACGCCTACGTGCGGCTGGCAGCCTTCCGCTGCCAGCTCCTGGGGTAACGTCCTCCGCACAGCGGTGTGGAGCATGGGGACAGGGCCACCTCGCTGGGTTCAGCCCATTGGGAGGGTGGTGAGGGTGAGGTGGGCTTTCCCTGGTGCAAAATGCACCTTGTTCTGATGGAGAGCCCCAGGTTTTTCTCTGCCTGTGCGTAGGCAGAGCTGCTTTGTGCAGTGCTGGAAGAGAAACCCTGCTGCTGGCGTGGGCTGGCGGCTCTGTCGAGGAGAGGGCTTCATGCTGAGGAAGGGGGACGTGTCAGCTATTGCCACCTCTCCTGCAGCATCAGCTTCCCCAGGAAACCTGCCCTTACCCGTGGCTCCCACACATGAGCAGGGAAACGAGTTTGTAAGCACAGGATGAAAACCGCTCCCTCCTTGTCACACCTCAGACAGGCACCAATGGTCACCCTGTGACCGCTCAGACCTGACGGTGGGCTCTGCCTGTGTCCTCTGTGTAATCATAGAATCCCAGACTGGTTTGTGTTGGAAGGGACCTTAAAGCTCCTCCAGCTCCAACCCCTGCCACAGGCAGGGACACCTTCCACTGGAGCAGCTTGCTCCAGGCCCCTGTGTCCAACCTGGCCTTGAACACTGCCAGGGATGGGGCAGCCACAGCTTCTCTGGACAGCCTCTCAGCCTGGCTCCAGAGCGGAGCTGCTCCAGCCCTCGCAGCATCTCCGTGGCCTCCTCTGGGCTCGCTCCGGCAGCTCCAGGTCCCTCCTGTGTTGTGATGCCCTCTCTCTGTTCTCTTGCCAGGCGCGGGGTCCAGGCACAGCCACTGTATGTTGGATACTGTGAAAATGAATTTGGTGGGTTTTGAAGCATGAGTCCCACTGCCCTCGCTCTGCACACACCGGAGGAGCGATGGTTCTGTCTCGGGAGCTGCCGGCTTGGCTTGGCCCCTTCTGCCCCAGCTTCTGCTCTTACTTTGTTGCAATGACCACTTTTTTTCCTTTAGCGTGTGCTCTTTGCCTCTTTCTATTTTTAATTCTTTGAATCTATAAATAAATGACCCAAAGAGGAAAAAGGTGCTTTTTGATGCTCAGCTGGGACTTAAAACCGTGCAAGGGTTATTGTTGGCAGGAGATGTGTAGGTGCCTGCTCCAGAGATGCCAGTGCGGAAGCAACATCCCATTGCTCAGAAGCGTGCTGGTGCCCACCTGATAAACTGTCCTTTAGTCCCTGCTAACCACCCTGTAGAGAGAAGGTGACAAGAAGGTGTGAACTGCCCCGTTGTCCTCAGATGGGGAGCTCAGCTCCAGGCCTCCCGCATCCCAGACAGGTCTGGTTTGGATATTGGCTCCTTGGAGAAGAGACTGATGGTCCCACTGTCCCATGGAGCTGGAGTCATGGCTCTTGTCCGCAGCTGGTTGGGGATCACGTTTGGCTCAAAGCAGGGAATCTCTTGGGAAGAGTGTTTTGGGCTTCAATGCGTGAGATCTGCTGCTATGGCAGGAAACCTTTTATTGCTGAACTCCAAGTTTAAATGCTGTTGGACTTTTATTTAAAAAATAAGATTTTAACTATAAAAATAAAAATTTTAACTTAAAAATCTGACCTTTAGGAATAAATTTTAAAACTTGGCATTAAAAATATTAATAATTCTCAATTCTTGCGTGTCTTCACCCTCCTGCAACAGGATGCCCAAATGCTGCTCCTCTGAGGCGATACATCTTCAATAGGGTAGGAGGGCAGGTTGTGATACCCAACCGCCATGGAGCAGGGAACTTTAGCCAGGTTTGGGGGAAAAGGGGATATTTTCCTACATGAAAAGAAGCTCCTCTGCTTCCCCCAAGTCTCAATGGGGAATTTGTGCCCCTTTCCTGGGTTTCTTTGGTTGTGAATATTGCCCTGATCTTGTGTTTCAGGCGGTGCGGTGTAAGCTGGGAGAGTCAATCTGCTGCCTGTCAGTGCTGGCAATCCTCTTGCGTTGAGTAACCACAAAGACCAAAGTACTAATAATCATAATCATGATTTGATGTGGTTCTGAGCCTAAAGCACACCGAAAGGGCGGTGTAACTAGTGCTAGCACCATCAAACGCTGATCAGAAGCTCCTCACTCCATGAGGACATTGTGCGTTCTGCCCCTCGTCCCCACCAATGCCACCCAGTGTCCCCATGGCATCCTCTGGGCTCTACTTGGGGGAGCGTTGCTTTGCAGCACAAAGGCCTCAGGGATCTGCGGAGCAGCAGCGTTACCTCCTGGGCCGGCCTCTGGTGCTGTAGAGCTGGTGTTAGCTCTGTGTCTGCGTGGTGGTTCGGTGCGGCAGGGGGTGGCACAGACCCCTCCTCGTGTGGCCCCTTCTCCCCAGAACATCTATTTCGGTGAGCGCGGAGCAGGCGGCGCTGCATGAGTCACCCGGGGCTCCACGGGAGTAAAAATAAACCCATGTGCTGGAGAGGAGCAGCCGGAGCACAGCGGGGGGATGCTGAGACCCCCGCGGGTGCCCACCCTGGGCCCCCGACCCCTCCAGTGGGTGCTGCTGGGACGCGCCTGCACGTGCCTGCGCGTAGAGGCTCGCATGTGGGTGCTTGTGAGCACGTGCGTTCGTGTACCTGCTTGCACACACGTGCGGATGCAGCACAGGCTGGCAGCGCAGGCATGGAGCCGCACGTGTCCGTGCACGCTCTTGTGTGTGCTCATGGGCGCTCCTGCAACCACGTATGAGCACCTGCAGCGCCTGCGTGTGCCCGCACACACGTGTGCCTGCGCGCCCTTGAGCACACGTGCGTGTGCGCACACGCTTGCACAACGCGCGTGTGCTTGTGGGGACCTGTGCAAGCTCGCATGCACACGCTTGCTCATGCTTGCATGCACAAACCCAGGCTCACACGTGCTCGCACATGCCTGCACACGCATGCCAGCGCGCTGAGGAAGCCACCCCCCCCACTCCAGCCCTGCTGCTGCTCTGGGAGTAATTAATTAACAACCATGCCAGGTATTGAAGCCATTTGGTCTAATTACAGATTTTTCGGGGTGACACAGGGTCCATTGAGGCAAAAAATGCAACAAAGCTCCAAAATCGTCCCTTTTCGGCTTGTTTGGGGTGTTTAAATCCCACCTAAGGTGGATGTTAACTCTGGAACCTACTGAGGGCTGCAGAGGGGTGACGGCAGGAGTCAGCTCAGCCTCTTGGCCAGCCCTGCTTTGGGTGGCAGGGGGTGATGGGGATGACGGTGCGATGGGGGGTGATGGGGGGTGATGGAGGTGGTGATGGGGGGTGAAGGGGGTGACGGGGGGTGATGAGGATGATGGGGTGAGATGGGGAGTGATGGGGGGGTGTCGGGGTGTGATGGGGGGTGATGGGGGGATGATGGGGGGGTGACGGGAGGTGACGGGGTGTGATGGGGTGTGACGGTGGGTGTCGGGGTGTGACGGGGGGTGACGGTGGGTGTCGGGGTGTGATGGGGGGTGATGGGGGGTGAAGGGGGTGACGGGGGGTGACGGGGGGTGATGAGGATGATGGGGTGAGATGGGGAGTGATGGGGGGTGTCGGGGTGTGATGGGGGGTGATGGGGGGATGATGGGGGGGTGACGGGAGGTGACGGGGTGTGATGGGGGGTGATGGGGGGTGACGGTGGGTGTCGGGGTGTGACGGGGGGTGACGGGGGGTGATGGGGGGTGAAGGGGGTGACGGGGGGTGATGAGGATGAGGGGGTGCGATGGGGAGTGATGGGGGGGTGTCGGGGTGTGATGGGGGGTGATGGGGGGTGACGGTGGGTGTCGGGGTGTGAGGGGGGGTGACGGGGGGTGATGGGGGTGACGGGGGGGTGATGGGGGGTGATGGGGTGGACGGGAGGTGACGAGGTGTGATTGGGGGTGACGGTGGGTGACGGGGTGTGACGGGGGCAACGGGGGGTGACGAGATGTGACGAGGTGTGACGTAGGGTGTGACGTGAGGTGTGACGGCAGCTGGAGCGCGGTGGGGCAGAAGGGGCTGGGGTCGGCCCGGCAGGGGGCAGTAGTGGGCGGAGCCGGGGTCCCCCGCGCTGTGCCGGCCTCCCCTCTCCTGATTGGCCGCCGCTGCCTCATTATGCTAATGACCTGCGTCTCGCCGGGGCCAGCCTGCTGACGTCAGCAGCCCGCGGGTTGGTGTTGGGGGGGGCCCAGTGCCGTGAGCGGAGAGGCCCGGGCCGAGCCGAGCGGTTCCGAGCGGTTCCGAACGGCGCCGAGCGGGGCGGGGCGGGGCGGGGCGGGGCGGTGGGCGCCTCCCGCAGCAGCGGCGGCGGCGGCGGCGGCGGCGGCGGAGCGGGCCATGGCCGCGGCGGGCAGCGGCGTGGCGGCGGCGGCGGAGGCGGGCGCGGGCGCGGCGTTCAGCACCGCGAACAGCGGCCGAGTGAACGGGCTGAGCCGCCCGCCCAGCGCCATCGCCATGAAGGATCACGACGCCATCAAGCTCTTCGTGGGGCAGATCCCGCGTAACCTGGAGGAGAGCGACCTCAAGCCGCTCTTCGAGGAGTTCGGCCGCATCTACGAGCTCACCGTGCTCAAGGATCGCTTCACCGGCATGCACAAAGGTACGGGGGGCTCCGAGCCCGCCAGCGGGGCGCCACCGGGGGGGGGGCAGAGGTGGGAGGGGGCACCCCTCGGGTAGGATGCCCTGAGGTGGAGCGCCCATGATCTGAGAACCCCTGAGGTGGTGCATCCCTGGTATGGGACACCGAGAGGCGGGGGTACCCCTGAGGTGGTGCACCCCTGGTATGGGACACCGAGAGGTGGGGGTACCCCTGAGGTGGTGCACCCCTGGTATGGGATATCCCAGAGGCGGGGGTACCCCTGAGGTGGTGCACCCCTGGTATGGGATATCCCAGAGGCGGGGGTACCCCTGAGGTGGTGCACCCCTGGTATGGGATATCCCAGAGGCGGGGGTACCCCTGAGGTGGTGCATCCCTGGTATGGGATATCCCAGAGGCGGGGGTACCCCTGAGGTGGTGCATCCCTGGTATGGGATATCCCAGAGGCGGGGGTACCCCTGAGGTGGTGCACCCCTCGTATGGAATATCCCAGGGGCGGGGGTACCCCTGAGGTGGTGCACCCCTGGTATGGGATATCCCAGAGGCGGGGGTACCCCTGAGGTGGTGCACCCCTGGTATGGGATATCCCAGAGGTGGGGGTACCCCTGAGGTGGTGCACCTCTGAGGTGGAGCACCCAAATATGGAGCACCCTTGAAGTGGAGTTATCCTCAATCTGGAGGTACGCCCTAAGGTGGGGATACCCCTGATGTGAAGGTACCCCTGAGCTGGGGGCACCCTGGAGATGGGGTGTGCTGGAGGTGGGGCACCCTGGTACAGGTACCCCTGAGGCGGTGCACTGGTGTGGACCACCCTGGTATGGTCACTGTGGTATGAGGCACCCCTGAGGTGAAGGTACCCCTGAGGTGCAGACGCTCAGGTGTGGGGCATCCTGGTATGTGGCCCCCCTAAGCCTGGGGTGCCCCTGAGGCAGAAGGCACCCATCTAAGGTGGGGTACAGCTGGGATGGGGACCCCTGCCTGAGGCGGGGGCACCCACCTAGAGTTAGGGTCCCTACCTGGGATTAGGAGCTGCCATCTGGCTTGGGACACCCCTGGGGTCAAAGCACCCCAGGGCTGGAGCACCCCGGTGGAGTTTAGGACATGTGCCTGGACTGGGGACCTGTCTGGCATCAGGGCACCCACTGGGGGTACAGGCACCCACTGTGGATGGGGGCACCCATTTGGGATACAGGCACCTACTGCGAATGGGGCACCCATCTGGGATACAGGCACCCAGTGTGGATGGAGGCACACATTTGGGATACAGGCACCTACTGTGGATGGAGGCACCCATTTGGGATACAGGCACCTACTGTGGATGGAGGCACCCATTTGGGATACAGGCACCCACTGCGGATGGGGCACCCATTTGGGATACAGGCACCCAGTGTGGATGGAGGCACCCATTTGGGATACAGGCACCTACTGCAAATGGGGCACCCATCTGGGATACAGGCACCAACTGCGGATGGGGGCACCCATTTGGGATGCAGGCAGCTACTGTGGATGGAGGCACCCATTTGGGATACAGGCACCTGCTGTAGGTGGAGGCACCCATTTGGGATACAGGCATCTACTGTGGATGGAGGCACCCATTTGGGATACAGGCATCTACTGTGGATGGAGGCACCCATTTGGGATACAGGCACTTACTGTGGATGGGGGCACCCATTTGGGATACAGGCACCTACTGTGGATGGAGGCACCCATTTGGGATACAGGCACCCACTGTGGATGGGGGCATCCATTTGGGATACAGGCACCTACTGTGGATAGAGGCACCCATTTGGGATACAGGCACCCACTGTGGATGGGGGCATCCATTTGGGATACAGGCACCTACTGTGGATAGAGGCACCCATTTGGGATACAGGCACCCACTGTGGATGGGGGCATCCATTTGGGATACAGGCACCTACTGTGGATAGAGGCACCCATTTGGGATACAGGCACCCACTGTGGATGGGGGCATCCATTTGGGATACAGGCACCTACTGTGGATGGAGGCACCAGGCCTCTGAGAGCCGGCAGGACCAGGGCTGCCCTGCTGGCAGCTGGCACAGGGAGCAGACCACTCAAGCAGAGGCGTGCTGAGGGGCTCATGTGTGCTCCGCCGAGGTCTCTATGGAACCCCCACCCATAAGCCAGGGTCTGTGGCACTGGAGCAGGGTCAGGGCACCCTGGGTGTCACCTGGACACACTGTCACCGAGCCCCCGTGCCACCGGCAGCACCCACATCACCAGGACTTCCTGGGAGCTGACACTTGGCGCTTGTGGATGGTGCCCTTCGGCCATGGGACAGCTGCCCGGACCCCACCATCCTCATCACTGTGCCCTCCAGGATGTGCCTGGGTGTTTCCGAACTGCCGGTGTGCCACAAACAACGGGATTCACCCCCCCCAGCCCCCCTCGGCGCCTCCTCCAGCACGGGCTTCAACTGCTGCGGCCCAGACACAAGCTTGAGCTGCGGATGTTCCTCTCATTTGAGCACCATCCTTCCTCTCGGGGAGCCTCTGGAGCGGGACCGCTCCAGCCCCAGCCCCCCCAACTCCTCCGGAACGCCCGGGCAACATCCCCATTGCTGCCTGTGGGGGAAATGGAGAAGAGAACGGAGGAATAAAGAGCGGCGAGGAGAAAGCCAACGTGATTACGGATGGTAAACACTGGAAATGGCACCGGGGCTGACGCGAGCTGCTGCGCTGACCTCCCCTTTCCACCTGCAGTGGGATAATGTTTAACCCGGGGGATCTCTCCTTGCTCCCCGCGAGGGTTGATGTCCCCAGCACCCTGAGGCAGGTGAGGGACCCTGTCCCTTGGCGTCCCCCCGCGCCACTGTCGTGCTCCCGCCCCCCCCGGCACGCTGATTGTACTTATTAAGAGTTATTAATACTTAATCAGCTGGCGGATTTAATTGTGCCAATATTAAAAATGCATCAATGTCAATTTTATTCATTAAATATTTACTTTGTTGAAGGGAAACTGTTTTGCTGCTGTTTTAATATCACTTTCAGGCACTTTTGGATGTGACCCCAGCAAACTGGGGGGGAGCCCTCAGGGAGGGAGCAGTGTGGTGGTGGCGCGGGGACTGGGATGTTCCCGCAGGAGCGGAGAGGCGGAGGGGAGAGGACCGGACGCGGTCCCCAGGGCTCGCTCATCCACAGCTCTGGGCAAACGAGTGGCGTGGCAGCGTGAGTCAGCGTGGGAAAACCTCACCCCAGGCGTATTCCTGGTTCCCAAAGCGCCGGGATGTCGGAGGAGCTGTGTCTCATCCCAAGGAGGATGCTCGGAGCTGGGAGAAGCGTGGCGCCCAGCCAGGATGCATGGCCTCCCTGGTCCAGATCCGCTTCCCAGGGGCTTTGGCTGCAGCTTCTCCCAGAGCACCGCTGCTGCCTGTGTGCTGCTGCTCCTGCCCTGCTCCTTCCTTCATCCCACTGCTCCAGCTCCCATCCTGTTTCGGGGCTGAGCTCTGGCCCTGCTGGTGGTAGTGCCCTCTTGGGTGCCAGGGTGCCATGGTGCCAGGGTGCTGGTTGTGATGGTGCTGGATACCAGGGTGCCATGGTGCCAGGGTGCTGGATGTGATGGTGCTGGGTACCAGGGTGCCACAGTGCTGGGGTGGTGGGTGCCAGGGTGCTGGGCATGACAGTGCTGGGTTCCAGGGTGCCACAGTGCTGGACGTGATGGTGCTGAGGTGCTGGGTGCCAGGATGCCAACAGTACTGGGTGCTGGACATTATGGTGCCATGGTGCTGGGTGCCAGGGTGCCACAGTGCTGGACATGACAGTGCTACGATGCTGGGGTGCTGGACGCCACCCGCTGGAGTGCTGGGTGTCACGATACTGGTGTGCGTGGTGCTGGATATCAGAGTCCCGGGGTGCTGGATGCCACAGTGCCAGGGTAGGAGTGTGCTGGTGCCAGGGTTCGGGGTGCCCCAGTGCCACCGTTGTGTGCCTGGGGCTTTGCACAAGGAGCAGACCGGACACTGACCCTGCCTCCCGCTCTCCGCAGGCTGTGCCTTCCTCACCTACTGCGCCCGCGACTCGGCCCTGAAGGCGCAGAGCGCCCTGCACGAGCAGAAGACGCTGCCGGGGGTAAGTGGCACCGGGGTGAGCTGGGGCAGGGCACGGGGACGGGGACACCGACCCGGGGTGCGGGAGCAGGAGCCGCTTCCAGCGGCCGCAAACCGAGGCATCGATTTTGCTGGCTCCCGCGTGCGCTGCGCTTTCTGTGGGCTCCGACCTCCCGAGCTTAACAAAGTGAAAATAAATATTTAATTATTCGCCTAAATCAAAATCAATAGGGCTGCTGCTTGGCTGGGAAAGCGCCGGGCCCCGGGAATACCCATCCCTGCCTCGGGAGCGCTGAGCTGGTGGAGGACGGAGTTCGTGTCCTGAGCCGCGCTCTCATCGGTGGTTTAGTGCAGCCGTAGGGTTAAGATTTAACAGCCCACTTTGGCACCCTAAAGGAGATGCAGGTTCAGGCCCTGCCTGCGGGCACAGTGTTGGGACTTGCCTTCATCCCTTCTTGTCACACACTCTGTGTGTGTGCACGCTGTAGCTGCTCACTTCTCACCCTGCGCCCCTGGTACGCAGGGTGAGCACAGGGGTGCACATGTGAGTAGGTGCTTGCAGGTGGGTGTGTGGGCACACGCCCATGTGAGGGACATGCCTGTGCACACCTCTCTGTGCTGGTGTGTATGCAGCGGTGCGGGGTGTGTATCCGCCGAGGTGCACAGCCACAGCTAAGTGTGCACACCCCTGTGCTTGTGCTCACACCCGTGTGCCTATGCATACCCCTGTAGCTGTGCCCCCTGTGCTTGTGCCTGCGCCCCCTGCATGCTCATAAACGCCTCCTCTGCACACCCCTCTATGCTTGTGCAGACCCCTCTCTGCTTCTGTTTACACCCCTCTGTGCTTGTAAATGCACCTCTGTGTTTATGCACCTCCCCTGTAGCTGTGTACACGCTCAGTGCTTGTGCTTATACCCATGTGTGCCTGTGCACTCCCCATGTACTTGTGCACACCCCTCTGTGCTAGTACATACACCCCTGTGCTCGTGCGCTCTCTGTGCTTCTGCACACTGGTGTGTGCTCCTCCTCACACCCCTGTGCCTGAGCACAGCCCTATGTGCTTGTGCACACCCATCTGGACTTGTTCACACTCTCTTGTGCTCGCCCCTCTCTGATTGTGCATAGCTGTGTGTGCCTGTGAACACTTCCATGTAGCGGTGACAGCCATGTATGCTTGTACTCACACCTGTACCTGTGCTCATACCCCCGTACCTGTGCTCACGCTGTACCTGTGCTCATACCCCTGTACTTGTGCTCACGCTGTACCTGTGCTCACTCTGTACCTGTGCTGACCTGTACCTGTGCTCACACCCCTGTACTTGTGCTCACACCTCTGTACCTGTGCTCACCCTGTGCCTGTGCTCACACCTCTGTACCTGTGCTCTTCTGTACCTGTGCTCATACCCCTGTACCTCTGCTCACACCCCTGTACCTGTGCTCATGCTGTACCTGTGCTCACACACCTGTACCTGTGCTCACCTGTACCTGTGCTCACACCCTTGTACCTGTGCTCACACCCTGTGCTCACACCTCTGTACGTGTGCTCACACCCCTGTACGTGCGCTCACACCCCTGTACGCATGCTCACACCCCTGTACCTGTGCTCACGCTGTACCTGTGGTCACCTGTACCTGTGCTCACACCCCTGTACCTGTGCTCACACTGTACCTGTGGTCACCTGTACCTGTGCTCACACCCCTGTACCTGTGCTCACACCCTTGTACCTGTGCTCACCCTGTACCTGTGCTCATACCCCTGTACCTGTGCTCATACCCCTGTACCTGTGCTCACATCCCTGTACCTGTGCTCATACCCCTGTACGCGTGCTCACACCCCTGTACGCGTGCTCACACCCCTGTACCTGTGCTCACCCTGTACCTATGCTCACCGGTACCTGTGGTCACCCTGTACCTGTGCTCATACCCCTGTACCTGTGCTCACGCTGTACCTGTGCTCACACCCCTGTACCTGTGCTCACACCCCTGTACCTGTGCTCACTCTGTACCTGTGCTCACACCCCTGTACCTGTACTCATCTGTACTTGTGCTCACACCTCTGTACCTGTGCTCACGCTGTACCTGTGCTCACACCCCTGTACCTGTACTCACCTGTACCTGTGCACACCTGTACTTGTGCTCATACCCCTGTACCTGTGCTCACATCCCTGTACCTGTGCTCATACCCCTGTACGCGCGCTCACACCCCTGTACGCGTGCTCACACCCCTGTACCTGTGCTCACACCCCTGTACGCGCGCTCACACCCCTGTACGCGTGCTCACACCCCTGTACCTGTGCTCACCCTGTACCTGTGCTCACCGGTACCTGTGGTCACCCTGTACCTGTGCTCATACCCCTGTACCTGTGCTCACGCTGTACCTGTGCTCACACCCCTGTACCTGTGCTCACACCCCTGTACCTGTGCTCACTCTGTACCTGTGCTCACACCCCTGTGCCTGTACTCACCTGTACTTGTGCTCACACCTCTGTACCTGTGCTCACGCTGTACCTGTGCTCACACCCCTGTACCTGTACTCACCTGTACCTGTGCACACCTGTACTTGTGCTCACACCCCTGAACCTGTGCTCACCCCTGTACCGGTGCTCACACCCCTGTACCTGTGCTCACCTGTACCTGTGCTCATACCACTGTACCTGTGCTCACACTCCTGTACCTGTGCTCACCTGTACTGTGCTCATACCCCTGTACCTGTGCTCACCTGTACCTGTGCTCACACCCCTGTACCTGTGCTCTTGTCCCCGGGTGTACCCCCCCGGACAGGCCCCGCCCCCGGCGCGTCTTGGGGGCGTGTCCAGGCGCGGAGGGGGCGTATCCCGACCGAAGCCCCTCCCCTCGGCTCGGCCCGGCTCGATTCGGCTCGGCTCGGCGGGGCTGCGGCCGCCCCTCCTCCCGCTCCGCCTCCCGCGCGCCGCTGCGCGAGCCGAGCCGAATCGGGCCGGACCGAGCCGAGCCCAGCCGAGCCGAATCGAATCGAGACCCCTCGCCGGGTGCAGCCGGGCCGAGCCGAGCCGAGCGGAGCCGAGCCAGGCCGAGCCGGGCCGAGCCGAGCCGGGCTGGGCCGGGCGGGGCCATGCAGCTGCCGCAGGTGCCGGCACCCGGGCCGCGGCCGCCCGTGCTGTGGGTGCCCGCCGGGTCCAAGATCCTCTGCATCGAGGTAGGGCCCCGCCTTTGTCTCCACCGGCTCGGCCCGGGGTCTGCACCCGCGGGTGCTCGCAGGCAGGCAGGGGTGGTGGTGGTGGTGGTGGGGGCGGTGGATGTGCTGCCAGGGATGGGGTGTTGGCAGGGGGTGTATTTGCGCCGAGGGATGTGGTGTGTGAGTGCGGGTGTTGGTGTGGAGGGCGCATCTGCACGCAGGGGTGAGGTGCCTGTGTTGGCAGGGCGGTTGTTGGTGAAGAGGGTGTATTTGCACGCAGGGATGAGGGTTGTGTGTGGTGCCGTATCTGCATCCAGGGATGGGAAGGATGTTGGCAGTGGGGTGTTGGTGAAGGGGGTGTATCTGCACGAAGGGGTGCTCTGTGTGTGAGTGTGGGTGTTGGCGAGGAGGGTGTATCTGCACCCAGGAACGGTGTTTGGTGGGGGTGGTGGTAAGCAGGGTGTATTTGCAGGCAGGGATGGAGTGTGTGCATGCCTGTGCTGGTGAAGAGGGTTTATCTGCGCCCAGGGATGGGCTTGTTTGTGTGTTGGCTGGAGGGTGTATTTTTCCACTGGGTGTTGTGTGTGTGGTTGCAGGTGTGCAATGGGATGTGTTCGGGGGGGTGTTGCACCCACACGTGGTGCAGGGGGGTGTGTGTGCATTGGCAGGGGCACAGTTTTGCCCCGGGGTGTGCACAAGAGCGGTTGCACCCAGGGATGGTGAGTGTGCGAGCGTGCCAGTGGCTCTGTGTGTGTGTCAGCGGGTGCTGAGCGTGTCTTTGCACCCAGCGATTGTGCCTGTGGTGATGGGCTGTGGGTGTGCGTGGGCCTGGAGGTGGCAGTGCTGGGGGTGTGTGCACGTGTGTGTGTGCGCACGCTGGGTGTGAGCAGGAGCACGTGTGTGCATGCGGGTGTTGCTGGGCTCCCATATTGTGTGCGGGGCTCAGGTGTATGTGGATGGGTTGTGGGTGCTTCAGGGGGGTGTCCAGCACCAGGTGCCCGGGTGTCCACAGTGCTGCTGGGGACCCACTGTGGGTCCCACTGCTGGAGTGGGGAAACTGAGGCAAGGGGTGTTGTGTTCCTGCCTGGCACGGGGGTGTGTGTCTGTGGTTGTGCAGGATCCACAGCTGCAGGGAGGCGCTGTGGGTGTTAGGTGGGGGTGCGGGTGCTCATGAGGACTTGGGGTGTGCGGTGTAGGGGTGTTGTGTGTGGGTGTACACAGGGCTGGCTTGAGGTGGATGTGTGGCTGCACGTGGGTGAACAGTGGTGCTAGGACTGGTGTACACTGTGTGTGGGGCTGTGTGGGTGCAAGGTACGGGTGTACTGTTATGCAGGGGGTGCTGAGGCAAGCGTGCCACTGTGGGTGAGTGTGTGTGGAGGTTGCATGTGCTGTGTGTGGCGCTGCGGTTGTGCTCAGGGGTGTGCAGGAGTGGGAGTGCGGCTGTAGGGGGTGTGTGGTTGTGCATGGGGGTGTGCTGGGATGGTTGTGCGCCTGCGCAGGGTTGTGCAGTGGTGTGACTGTCCCCAGCCCAGCTGTGCCCCCTCTCTGTGAGTGCACCCCCAGGACTCTGGCAGGGTGTTCCCATGATGGCAGGCTGTTCCTGTGGTGGGCGGCTGCTTGTACCCAAGCGCCTGTCTCCCTGCACTGGGTGTTGGCTGCCCGGGGGCCCTCAGGGTGATGCAGACACCAGCCTCCCACAGGCATCCTCTGCTCCAGCATCACCCGGCACCTCCATCTAGGCTCACTCGGATGTGCAGTGGCCTGATGAGCCCACCGGCCGTTGTGTGCAAGGAGGAGGGTGACCCCGAGGAAGGAGCTCTACCCCATGCCCAGGCTGCTGAGGGCTCCAAATTTGGGTGGGGGACAGTGACAGTGCCCGAGCAGTCAGGAGGTGGTTCAGCAACTGATGGTGACCACTCGGCTGTTGCACTATGGTGGTGCGGCCATGGGGTGCCATAGATGGGGATCTGTGGGGCACCCACTGGTGCTGGTGGGTGCTGAGACACCCCAGGCAGGGTCTCTGGTGACCCTGGGTGCATCAGCTTGTCCCTGGGGTGTGTGAGGATGGGGGGAAAATGGGTGAGCGTTGGCGATTGGATGTGTGAGTGCTGTGGGGTGGAAAGGTGGGTGGTGGGGAGATGGGGATGAATGGGCAGGTGTGAGGGTGCTACAGGGGTGGATGGATGGATGGATGGGTGTTAGGGGTATGAGCGGCTGCTATGGTGGTAGATGGGTGTTATGGTGATGGGTACTGGGGAATGAATGGGTGAATCTTGGGGGAAGATGGGTGGATGGGTGATTGTGGGTGGATGGTGATTGGAGGGATGGATGGATGGATGGATGGATGGATGGATGGATGGATGGACGGACGGGTGTCAGGGGGTGGACGGATGGGTGTCTGGAGCATGAGGAGATGGCTAGGTGGTTGTTTTAGTGCTAGGAGTAGAATGGAGGCCTGTTGGGCAGTGGTGGGTGACTGTGTGGGTGCAGGGGTGCTGTGGGGACAGACGGAGAGGTGGGCACCATCCCCCTGTGCTCAGTGGGGGTCTGAGTGCCCACATTATCTGCCTGTGCCATGGGAGCTGGTGCCAGGGGCACTGACCGCCCCCAGTGGGCATGGGGTGATGCTGGGGGTACCAAACCCCCTTTTCAGGAGCGTCCCCGGGCCGGGGCTGTTTGTCCCGGCGCGGTGCAGGGCCCTGGGGAAGGTGAGCTGGTCCCTGAGGTCTGACATTTATAAACATCAGCTGCTCCCGGGGAATCAATACAGTTTAATAACCAGCGAGCAGAGACGGGAGACACATCAAAATGACACTCTGCGGCTCCCTAAATGTTATTCTAAATCATCCTCGCTGCCTTTATTGCATGAAGCACACAGCAGCAGGCCTGGAAATATATTCCATTGGAGGCCATGCCCTGGGAAGTGGGACTGGTGGGTCAGTGGATGGGGGCAGCTCCCCCCGCCCAAAATTGGGGTTCCATCCTCCCGGCTGCAGCAGGGACATGGGGACAGGGGGATGCTGCTCCTGCTGTCACAGCCTCCTGGCTTTGGGGTGAGCCCCGTTGCAGGGGATGGGGTGAATGCCTGGGGGACAGGTGACACGAGGGCAGCTGGGTGGCCCCATGTCCCTCGGTGGCTCCTGGGGACTCAGTCCCCTCCCTGGACCATCCCTGGCTCTGCGCTGACATTTCTGCCTGCGTTTCCCTGGAGACGAGACGGTTGCTGTGGAAACCTCCCTCTCCTCTTCCTTATCCATCCTCTTCCTCACCCTGGGATGGGAGGGAGGCTCGATGCTGCCCTCACCCAGCCCCTGCATTTGTTGCCCCCTCCATGGGTGCACAGGGGGACCCCAGGGTGGGGGTACCCACCCGCGTGTGTGCTCGAGCCGTGTACGTGTGCGCACACACCCGCCTCGTCATGCGTGACATCCTGCTGTTGCCGTGACGACCCCATCGAGCACATGGCTCTGGCTCTGCAGCATCGCGGGGGAAGCACGCTTGTTGCCATAGAAACGGCCGTAATTGTAGCGTTTTTCAGCTAAAAGAGGGGGAAAGAAAGGAGGGGGAGAGAGGAGGAGAAATGGCTCCGTGGGGCAGCGGGCCAGGGGTGTGCCTGGCGTGTCCTGCACACGCATGTCACACTCGCGGGTCCACACGGCGGTGACGCACGGTAGGAGGCCGGAATTGGGTGGGAATGAGGCACAGGGGCGCGCTGGTGGCGGTGCTGCCAGGCTGGCCGGGTGCTGCTGCTGCCTCTGCAGTCCTTTGCAGTCGAGGAAAGCGGGCAGGCGGCCAAGGCTGGCACCGGCAGCCCGCGGGTGCCTGCGGCACCGGGTGCCCATCCTCAGGTGCCCAACCCTAGGGCCGCAGCATCGCCATGTGCCCCTGGCACCCCCGGTGCCCCGTGCCCACGAGCCCTAGCTCTGTTCTTGCAGGTCCCTTCCCTGCTCCTTTGCCAGGCTGGGGCCAAATACTGTCGTTCCCCATGGAAAGGGTTGGGGAGGGGGGACGGCACCACCACTGATCGCCCGCTCCCGCTTGTGTGTTGCAGATGAACCGCCCCATCCAGGTGAAGCCGGCTGACAGCGAGGGCCGAGGAGGTAGGTCCCCCCTTCCCCAGATGCCCAGTGTAGACCGGCGGTGCAGGGCCACCCGGGGGGTGACAGGGGACACAGTGGTATTGTGAGAGCTGCCGTGGGGTGGTTTGTTTGCAGAGAAACCCCCAAAGGAGCTGCCTTTGCCGGTGGCATCCAAACGAATGTGATCTCGGCTCTCGCTGCCTGCCCGGCTGGAGAGAGCATCTTGATGTCATGCTGGTAACATCCTGACGTCATGCCAGGAACATCCTGATGTCATACCAGGAGCATCCCGACATCTGACAGCCCCTTCGCCTGTCAAACAGCCCAATTACCCGCCTGCAGCTGACTGTGGGGACCTTGCAGGGCTGGGGTGCAGGAAGGAGTCAGCCACACATGGCCTGAGCCCCTCTCAAACAGAAGCTGCCACCTCCCTCCCCCAGGCTCTCCATGGGGCTGTGCTGCTCCCAGGCTGAGTCGATTATCTGGGCGAACCTGCAGGAATTGGATCAACCCCGCAGCGTTCCTGGTGCCAACTGCTGGGAACATCGGGATGCTTGCATGGGGCCGCTGGCCCTGGGCGGGACAGGCGGGATCCATGTCCCCCTATTGAAACCACGCTATTAAACACACCACAAGCTGCTCCCAGCACATCCCAGAGGGACCTGGCAGATAAATTGCCCACTTCCTGAGCGTAATTGGTGGAGGATTACAGATGGATGGGCCAGTCTGGGAGCCCAGCTCCGGGCCCCTTGCACGGGCAGCAACGCTCCCCACAACCGCCGTGGCTGGGAGATGGTTTATGTTTAACAGACAGCACACGAGCCCTGTTCCCTGAGCTGATTCTCCGGGTTCCTCAACGGACAGAGCATTAATTGTCTCCTGCCATTATTTATTTATTTGCTGGCCGGGCTCCTGACAGGGCCCCTTATTCTCTTTGTCAAATGCCATTAGCGTGCGGCGGGAGCGCGCGGCCGCGCGAGACGGATGCTGCTAATAATCGTGAACTCCTCATTATTTACTCTCCCTCCCCTCGTGGCTGGGTTATTTATGTCCCCTGGGCACGGCCCGCAGCTGCGGGTTCCTCTGCCAGTCGATCATAGGAGGGCAATCGCTGCTGGTTTGTGGCTCTCTTTGTCTCCCAGCCACAGCGGTACCAGGGGAGCTGGGAAAAGCCCCAGCTCCGGACCCTCAGGCGGCTCTTCCCAGCGTCCCCCCCTCAGCAGTTTCCCTGTCGGGGAGGTTTTCCCACCCGGAGCCGTGTGTGGGATGGAGGTGATAAACCCTGTGCCGTGGCTGCTGGATCGGCGGCGCTCCCTTACCCGGCGCTTCCTGCGTCCCAGTGGGCTGCGTTTTGCTTTTAGAAGACAGGAAGCTCTTTGTGGGCATGCTGGGGAAGCAGCAGAGCGAGGACGACGTCCGGCGCCTCTTCGAGCCCTTCGGCCAGATTGAGGAGTGCACCATCCTGCGAGGGCCCGACGGAGCCAGCAAAGGTGGGCAGTGGGGTGAGCGCGGTGGGGTGAGCGGGCAGCACCAGCTTCTGCAGCGCCCAAGCCCAGCCTCTCCCGTGTCCCCTCTCTGCCTTCAGGTTGTGCCTTTGTGAAGTACGGCAGCCACGCCGAGGCACAGGCTGCCATCAACAGCCTGCACGGCAGCCAAACCATGCCGGTAAGTGCAGGCTCTCACCCTGCCCTGTTCGACCCCGTGCTGCCTGCATAATCCAATCACCAGCTCATTTGATCCTCTGTCTAATTGGATCAAAATCCTACAGGCCAGCAGTTTGTTGGCCAGATCACCCCGAGGTTCATCCTTGCCCGGGCGCTGGGGATGGTGCTCAGGGCTCATTCCCTCCCCGCTGCAGAAAGGGGCTGTTTAATTAACGCCGAAGGTCAAAACTGTGAATGAGGAGGGGAAAAAGGAACGGAGGTCAGGGAGCCGCCGGGAGAAACACTGGCTATAATTAAACCTCGCATCGATTGCTGGTCACTGCAGCCAAGGCGGCAGCATTCCAAGGGCTGAGGATGCTGCAGCCGTTGCGAGCCGGCGGGTCCCTCCTGGAGCAGGGACACGTCCCGGGGGCATCGCCACGATCCTGCCCTCAGCCCCATGTTCCCCCCATCCCAGGGCGCCTCCTCCAGCCTGGTGGTGAAGTTTGCAGACACGGACAAGGAGAGGACCCTGCGACGGATGCATCAGATGGCCGGGCAGCTGGGCATCTTCAACCCCATGACCATCCAGTTCGGCGCCTACGGGGCCTACACGCAAGCGGTAGGAGCTGGGGCTGGCCAGAACCTGGGGGTTTTGGGGAGTCCCGTGGGTGGTGGTGGTGGTGGTTGTGCCTGCAGAAGCCTGCATGGGATTGTATCGGTGCCAGTGAATGCAGGTGCCCATCAGGGTTGGTGCATCCACATTTATGGGCACCACAGAGGGTTTCACCACCTCGGGTGAGGATGGAGGGGGCAGGGGTCCCATGTATCACCTTTTCTGGTGTCACCTGTCTCCGGGTCCAGCAGTGGGTGGCATCCATCCCTCATGTGCGGGTGCAAAGAGGGCGATGCTGATTTATCCTCCCTGCTCCCCCTTCTCTCTGCCTCTGGCTCGCTTTCCCCTTTCCCCCCCTTTCTTTCCTTAAGATCATGCAGCAGCAGGCAGCCCTGATGGCGGCCGCGCAGGGGACCTGCCTCAACCCCATGGCTGCCATCGCGGCCGCCCAGATGCAGCAGATGGCCGCCTTCAACGTCAGCGGGCTGGTGGCCGCTCCCCTCACCCCCTCTTCAGGTACAACCCCCCCATGTCCCCCTGTCCCCCCCCCAGCGCCCCCATGGGATGTTGCTGACCGCTCCGTGCCGCAGGTACGAGCACTCCCCCCGGCATCAGCACGGCGCCGGTGCCCAGTATCGCCACACCGATCGGCGTCAACGGCTTCAGCCCGCTGCCGCCGCAGACCAACGGGCAGCCCGCCTCGGAGACCATCTACACCAACGGCATCCACCCCTACCCAGGTAACCCCTGGCAGCCCTTGGCTCCCGCTGCGCTGCGCCCCCCGGAACACGCTGGGTGAACCCCAGCCGTGCACCCGTCCCCATCGGAACCCGCTGGGTGAACCCCAGCCGTGCACCCGTCCCCATCGGAACCCTTCCTCCCTTGGCGTCGCTGCCTCTGGTTTCGGCTTCTATGGAGCAGCAGGAGCAGCTCTGCCCCCCCGCGGCCATGCTCGGCCCGGAGCCTTCTCCTGTGGGATCTGTTCATCTGTGGGCTGCTCTGGCTGATTCTTCCTTCTCCTTTTCTCTTCCCAGCTCAAAGCCCCACGGTGGCAGATCCCCTCCAGCAAGCCTACGCAGGCATGCAGCACTATGCAGGTCTCAAGCTTTGCTTTGCTTTCTTCCCTCTCTCCCCTCATTTGCTCCTCACCCTTATTTTTGGGGGGCAGACATCACCTTGGGGTTGAACCACAGGATTGGTGTAGTCTGCTTGGGCACGGATTAATGGAGTGAGCACCGGGTGCCGTACCCCAGCAGGACGTCCGGGGCAGCGAGGGGGTGATGCTGGTGCAGAATTCCGTCCCCTCATTCCCAGCAACACGGATATGCTCCCAGCACAGCGCTCCGTGCAGGGTTTGGGTGGAGGAAAGTGAGTTTTAATGCCCAGGGGGGAGAGCTGGCGGTGGTACCAGGAGAGGGGGCGAGGTTTGGGCAGTGATGGAGAGCTGGCTCCATGCCGGACCCTGCTGCTGGAGACAGCCATGGAGGCACCAAGATATCGGGGCGAGGTTTGGGCAGTGATGGAGAGCTGGCTCCATGCCGGACCCTGCTGCTGGAGACAGCCATGGAGGCACCAAGATATCGGAGCTCCTCGGGTGTTCATTGTGTGGCTGAATCTGCTGGCCAGGCTGCAGGAGGAAGGGGGTCACAGCATTCCGTGGAAGCACGTCGTGCCGGCAGCCGTGTCTTTCGGAGCACTACCAGCAACGTTCAGATTTGCCACAGAAAATCAAGTTTGGACCCTGCGTTGTTGGGGTTTTCCAACCAAAAGTGCCATCTTTCCTGCGCCTTGAGGCCACGTTACTGCTGCCACCACTGTCCCTCCTGGGAGAGCCATTCCTGCATCCCTGCTGTGCCAGGAGGCCAGGGCCGTGCTGGGGTGGGAAGGGCAGAGCCACGACCCGGGGGCAGCAGAGGCACCTCCATCGAGGGTGGCAGTGGGGGGACACCTCTGTCCCCGGCCCTGCCCAGGCCTGGGTGGGCACTGGGGCCTCATCTCTACGTTTCTCTCTTGCAGCAGCGTATCCCACCGCTTACGCACCCATCAGCCAGGCCTTCCCTCAGCAGGCGCCCATCATCCCGCAGCAGCAGCGGGAAGGTGAGGACTTGTGGGGGGCACCTGCCACAGGGGTGGTGGCTCCTGCCGCCCCGGTGCCCCGCGCCTGACATGTGCCTGTCCTTTGTGTGTCACCAGGTCCCGAGGGCTGTAACCTGTTCATTTATCACCTGCCCCAGGAGTTCGGGGACGCAGAGCTCACGCAGATGTTTTTGCCTTTCGGCAATGTCATCTCTGCCAAAGTCTTTGTAGACCGTGCCACCAACCAGAGTAAATGCTTTGGTAAGTCCCAGTGTGTGGCTCTCCGTGGTGTTCCAGCGCAGAGATCCAGCTCTTCCCAGTCTCGAGCTCGGGGGTCTGGGTCAGCATCCCTGATCAGAGGTCCAGCTCTCTTCAGCATCACAGCTCCTCCAGGGCTCCAGCTTGGAGGTCCAGCTCTCACTGATGTCCCAGCTCAGGGGCCTGGCTCTCCCCAGCATCCCCAGCTCAGGGATCCCACTCTCCCCAGTGTCCCAGCTCAGAGATCCGTCTCTCCCTGATGTCCCAGCCCAGGGATCCATCTCTCCATGAATTCCAGCTCCGGGGTCTGTCTGTCCCCAGCGTCCCAGCTCCAAGTCTGGCTCGGGCAGCACTGACTGACCGTGGGCGCATGGTGGCTGGGGCAGTGTGTCTGCCCTGGGGCCACAGGGCACTTTCATGTCCCACGCTGTGCCAGGACAGGACTCACCCTCCTGCTGTCCCCCGTGTCCTCAGCCCCGTGCCCCCTGCTGCCAGGGGAGGGCTGGTCACCGCGTGCTGCTGCCACATCTGCTCTGCTCCTGTGGCCGAGCATCACCGCTGCCACCAGCCTGCTCTGGCCTGCAGATCTGCCACCATGGTGTCCCCGTACACTGCCCTGTCACCTGGGTGTCCCACGAGCCCACACATCCTGTCCTGGTGTCCCCACAGACCTGCTCACCTTGGTGTCCCTGCAGTCCCTGTCACTGATAGACCCTGTTGTCCCAATGACCCCACAGGCCCCATCACCTTGGTATCCCTGAGGACCTGTGGACTCCCTTATGTTGGTGTCCTCACAGTCTGTCACCTCCATGTCCCTGCAGACCTTCGTGTCCCTAAAGATGCCATCAGCCCAGTGCCCTGCCATCTGGGGCTGCGCTGCTACCCCACTATCTCCTCTCCCAGTGTTACCCAAGCTGGGGTTGCCTGCGGGATTTCATCACCTCGGTTAACTGTCAACCTTGGATGTTTCTGGTGACAAACCTGTCCTTCGCCCCCAGGTTTCGTCAGTTTTGACAATCCAACGAGCGCTCAGGCAGCCATTCAGGCCATGAACGGCTTCCAGATCGGCATGAAGAGGCTAAAAGTCCAGCTAAAGCGGCCGAAAGATGCCAACAGACCCTACTGACCCCTGCTCAGCCTGGCCCTGCAGAGAGGTGAGGGGGAATGGGGGCCTGATGTGCCCCAGGGCACCTGGCGGTGGGGATCCGCTTGCGCTCTGTTCCCTCCCACAGTGTCCTCGGGGGTCTCTGCACCCAGGACCGGCTGCGCATGTGTTCGAGTGGGGTTTGCGTCCCTGTCCCTGTCCCCATCCCTCCTCTCCATGCCCGGGCACAGGCTGAGGCTCTGTCGCTGTTTTGCAGGTTGGGTGTCCCGGGGTGTCTGACGACTTTCCCCTTCCCCAAGTGCAGTATCCAAACCCGTAACTCTCTTTCTTTGCAACACACCCCGGAGGAGGCAGCGGAGGAGGAGATGGAGGAGCAGTGAAGAAGAGAGCCATTCTGGTCGTAGCTTTTCTTTCCTTTTTTGATTACTTTTACCCCAAACTGGTCTTGTTTGTTACTGAACGGGAACACGAGTGAGGAGGACGAGGAAGGAGGAGAGCGACGCGGCTCCGGGGCTGAGGTTCGCCGCCGGCCGCGTGCCGTGCCGGGACTCAAGGCCTCCCTCGCCGGGAGATGGGCGGAGGGCAGCCGGGATCCACTTTGTGGCTGGTGGTTTTTAAAGCACTCACTTGCTGCTACCGATTTCCCAGGAGAAAGGTGGAAAAGAGGCTCCAAATGGATTCTTAAACCAAAGCCGGTGGGACGGGACCAGCCTCGGGCGCTTCACCTGGAGGATGCTTGGTTGGAAAAGGAAGAAGGAAAAGGGCAAGATTTGCTTTTTCCCCATGGCAGGGGGAGGAGAAAAGAAAAGGATCAAAGTATGTTGGACTTATAGAATATATATATAAATAAGTATATATATATATCCCACGGAGCGGGGCAGCGGGACACGCGCTTCCCCTGCTTGTCACTGGCACAGGGACATAGGATTACTTGTTTCAGAGTCATATCATTCCTTAGAGTTTAGGGACCAAAGGACTATTGCTTTTTTTAAATATATCTATAAATAAATTAATTTAAAAAAAATTAAAACACACAGAAAAAAAAAAAACAGGAAACAAAAGAAGTGGGGGGGGGGAGGGGAAGAAAAACAAAACAAAACATAGAAAGTGAGGGGTTAAAACCACCTCGGGTGGGATCTGCTGTGGGTGCTCCCAGAGGGCTTGGCTCCAGGGGCTCATCCTGGGGCTCCAGGGCTCGGGATGCTCGTGGCTGGGGGGGGGGGGGGGGGATGGGGAGGGTTTGGGGGCTGTGGTGGCTCCTGCAGGGAGCGGAGCTGGTCGGACCCCTCGGTCGCCTGCGGGAGAGGGCGAAGCGCTGCGGTTCTTGGTGGCTTTGGGGGGGTTTTGGGGGGGTTTTGGGTTTTTTTCCAGCCAAAAACAAAACAAACCAACAACAAAAAAGAGAAAAATGTGAGGTTTCGGCAGAAACGAAGTGCAGTGAAATAAACTTATTTTGTCAAAGTCGGCACCTGGGCTGGTTCTTTGGAGCAGTTGCCGCCGGGTCCCACCACCCAAATGCCCCCCATGAAGGCACGCGCTGGGCCAAAGCATCCACTGGGAATTTGGTGGAGCCGGGAGAGGAGCGTGGCCTTCTTTTTATTTGCTTTTTCCCAGGAATCCCCATTTTCCAGAGGGATCCCCGTGGTTTTGCTGCTCTTTCCAAGTGATGGGGGAGCTTCAGGAGGATCCGTGGCCTGTGGGATGTCCCTTCATGCAAAAGTGCCTTTGTTCATTTATGTAAGGGGGAAAAAACCCCGAGCCCCACAAATCGCAGCAAAACAGCGATGGAGCGGGCGGTGGGGGCGGTGTCACATCACCCAGGTTTGGGCGTCCTTTGGGGCCAGGGAGCAGTGATGGACGTCCCTCTGTCACCCGCCGCCGGGGGGCAGGGGACACCGCGGAGGTGGCACTGAGTGCCCCCGGCAGCGGGATGAGCACGTTGGGTCTCAGCCGGCGCCTGCACCTGAACCAGGAGGTCTCTGAGGTTGGCTCCTGCCCTCCTGTGCCAGCCCCGCTGGACCCAGCGCCGCAGCGCAGTGAGCGGCTGCTCCGGGGTTTGCTACTCTCAACCCCTCAGACCCTGCGGTGTTCCCAGGATGATCCCGTGGGAGCTGCTCCCAGGCCAAGGGGAACCTCTGCCACCCTCGGTGTGGTCCCATGTCCCTGGTGTGGGCCCATCCCGGAGGCACAGTCCCTTCTCTGTGGCACAGTCACTGCTCCACAGCACAACCCCTTTGCCATGGTGTGAGGGCAGCACGATTCCCTCCCCAAAGTCCCAACTCTCTCCCAAAGCCCCATGAATTCCCTGCAATCCTTTCCCTGCAATCCCATCATTTCCCCATGATCCTGTCCCACCCCCGCAGTCCCATCCCTCCCCCCCCCCCCCCAGCCTATTTAAGTACTTTCCAGGGACACGGATTCCTTTTTTCTCCTCTGTTTTCGGGTTTGGTTTGTTGGTTCATGGTTGGGTTTTTTGCTTCAGTTTCTCATTGTTAGTAAAACCCCCGTCGCTGCCAGCGCCAGGAGGGGCGGCCGCCGGCCAGGCCAGCCCCTGCAGCTCCTCTGCGCTGCCATAGGGTCGGGATGCTGGGGGACAGGACCGGGAGGGGACACGGGACCACTACACCTGCCTGGTGCTCGCTGGATGCTGGACGTTATGTACAGGGGGAGCCGCCGGTGTCGGCCCCGTCTCAGCCTTGAAACCCGCTCGTCCTTCCCCAGCCCAGGGCCTTCACTCGGTGCCAGGCGGTCCCAGGGGGGTCGCACCGCTCAGTTTGTGTACACCTGAGTCCCGATCACACGCATGATCTCCTTCTGGATTTTGGGGTCCTGAGTATTGATATTGGCATCTCCCACTTGGCCGTCTTCGTACCTGGAAGGGGAGAAGGGGGGCAGTGAGGGGTGTCCCATGGGTGTCCCGCGGGTGTCGCGAGGGGGGCACAGCCCAGCACTCACACAAAGAAGAAGCGGGTGCAGACGTGGTCCGAGACGGGGCAGACCCAGATGTTGCCGTGCTTCTGCAGGTCCTTGGAGGTGATGACTGCAGAGGAAGGGGCTGTCGGCCAAGGGATGGGACAGAGCTCCCTCCCTCCTCCACCCAGCCAGGGGTGTGGGTACTGCCTGTACCCCCATCCTGCCTCCCACCCCGTATCACTGCACCTTCACACAGTGCGATGCAGTTCAGGTTGCGGCTCTGGAGGAAGCGGGACTGGATGGAGCGTGTCTGCGGGAAAGGGAGAGCAGCCGGTGTCACCGCCCCGCTGGGCTCAGCTCACCCGGTACCCAGCACCCATGGGTGTGGTGTCCCGGTCCCCAACACCCGCAGGTGCCATGTCCCTGTCCCCATCCTCTCGTGGCGTCCCCCGGCCCGTTACCTGCGGGATGGTGTTCATCCGGTTGTACCGCTGCACCAGCTCGTCCTTCGAAGGCATCCGGTGCTGCCCTTTCCCCATCCCTATGGAGAAGCGAGGCTCCCATCACTGCCAGGCAGGCAGCATCCTGGGGTGACATGGGGACACATGCCACAGATGGGGACGGCCACACCGCGTGCCCCTGCCCTGCAGCCAAGCCCTGGGAACCCCCCAGCAGTCAGAGCAGCAGCTTTCAGAGCCTGGAAAATATTGGGGTTTAATTCCCCAGCACACGGGAAAGCCCGAGCCTGGCTGGGAAGAGGCTGGTGCAGGTGGGAAGGATGCAGGATGCTGCCTGCTCCAGCCAGCACAATGCCGAACATCCCTGGGCCCATGCAGGGAGTGGGGACAGGAGTGCAGACGGACTGGGCAGCACAGGCAGCCTCTTACCTGAATATCCAAAGGAAATACTGGAGATGGGGCTCAGATAGATGCCCTTGCCATAGGCTGCTCCATGCAGCTTGCAGGGAAACACCAGGGTGAGCACCACGAGGTCACCCGACAGCTCAGGCATGGTGGTGGAGGCAGCCCGGCCTCTGCAGGCAGCAGTCCACATGCCTGCATCCCTCCCTGCCTGCATCCCTCCCTGCTGCATCCCTCCCTGCTGCATCCCTTCCTGCTGCATCCCTCCCTGCTGCATCCCTCCCTGCTGCATCCCCCCCTCCCTCCATGCCTGCCCTGGGCAGTGGGTCTGGCCCTGGGAGTGTTACCTGCAGTTTGGTGTAGGAAGCGTTGACCAGCCCGTTGCGGAGGATGGAATGCCAGTTCTCAATGTGAGAGCCGCTGGAAAAAGCAGCCCCAGGTCAGCCCCATGGCACCCACAGCATCCCGCCCCACGGCACCCACCTGGGGGCTCCGCCCTCGGCAACTCACTGGAAAGCAAAGGTGCTGCCGTAGAGCTTCTTGGCGGTGCGGAACCGCGCTTCCTTGGCTGGGGGGCTGCTGAGCAGGAGGAACTGGTGCGAGGTGTGCATGAACTTCAGCTGCTACCAGGGGAAAAGGAAGAGCAACGGCAGCGCCGGCGGGGACAGAGGATGCAGACACAGACAGAGATCATGCACGGCAGCCTGGCACTGGGCCGCCCCAGCCCTGCCTTGGCCACCCAGAGCTTGCCGGGAAGGTCAGTGGCATTCCCCCCGCCCTGGTTCTTGTCCCCCATCCCACAGCCCACAACAAATATCCTCCATCCCATATCCCATATCCTGCTTCCCACAGCAAACAGCAGGCAGGGCCCATCCCAACGGCTGCATGCTGCATCCCAGACCTCCCATACACATCAGACACGCACATCCTTACATCCCTAATCCTGCGTCCTGCATCCCACATCCCATAGCCAACACGCTGCATCCTATAGCCTGCATCCTGCATCCCACATCCCATAGCCAACACGCTGCATCCTATAGCCTGCACCCTGCATCCCTATCTCCCTCCCGCATCCTATACCCTATGTCTTCATCCTATGCCCTACATCCTATACTTTGTTCTGCATCCTATATCCTTCATCCCACATCCTATATCCTATGTCCCACAACCCATATCCTATACCCCACATCCTACGTCCCACCTCACATACCTTCCATCCCACACCCCATATCCCACATCCTGCAACCCATATCCTACACCCCACCTCCCAAATCCTACATCCCACCTCACATACCCTCCACCCCACATCCCATATCCCATATCCCATATTCCACATTCCGCTCTCCATCCCGCACCCCACCTGGAGCCCAGCCAGGCCCCTTACCCTGCTGAGAGGCAGCTTGACAATGTGGGATCTGTTGCTGGAGATTATCCTTGGGAAGAGGAGGAGGAAGAGAAGGAGGAAGGTCAGACAGGGTGGTCCCGCACTCCCCTGGGACCAGAACCCACCCTGAGGTTTGTGAATCATAAGAAAGGGGCTGAGGGGGTCATGATGGGGATGCCTGGGTGCTCCCCAGCCTGTCCCCTATCCCATGGGACATGGGGCAGTGGTGGGTGATGTGGAGCAGCGGAATGGGGCCACAGCACCCTCGACCTTACCACTGCAGGAGGGGATGTGCCAGGGGGTCCAGCTTGTCCATCTGCTTCTTGATCTCCAGGTAGGACCCCTGGCAGAGGCAAGAGGGGGTGCAGGTGGGTCCCCCAGCACCCACCCAACCAGGGGCAAATGGAGATCAGCACCAAAAAGCCACCCCTGGTGAAGGGTCCCACACCAGGGGGGTCTCTCATGGGGCCACGCTGATGTACCTGGGTCATCTCCCGGATGGACATCACGCTGTCCAGGGCCTTCTGCAGCCGCTCGTAGTTCTTCTTCTACACACAGATCAGGAGAGAGGTGGCAATCAGAGGGCTCCTCGGGGCTCCTCCTGCCCCATCACCCCCAGCATTGGGGAGCGTTGCCCCCCCAGTGCTTACCTTGGGGTTGAAGGCAAGTGTTTTGGGGTCGTTGGGGTCCACCACAGAAGGGTAAGGCTCGAAGATGATGCTCTTGCGAGGGGACTCCAGGGCAGCGCGGCACATGGCCACCAGCAGGTCCACCACCTCGGGGACAGAGCGTGGGGTGAGGGGACAGCCCCCCCGAGGTGACAGCGTGGTCACCCCACACACAGCCTACCTCGGCGCCCGTGGCCACCTCCTCCGCCGCACCGGACATGACGCCCAGGGTGTAGAAGGAGAAGACGCAGAGCTCCCGGGTGCACACCGCCGGCTGTGGGGGGACAGGAGCCATAGGCAGGGGTGGGGACGGTGACACAGGGTGACAGCCCATGGGGGCCGCTCCCCATCACTGCACCTTGAGCATGGAGCCGTTCTGGAAGACGTGCTGCTCATCGCACACCACGCAGTACTCATTGAGCGTCGGGATCCGCTGCTCCGCGTACTTCATGATCTGACAATGCCAGGAGTCAGGCCCGTGGTGGCCACAGTGCCTGGGAGGATGCTCCAGGCAGCAGGATTGGGATGAGTGGGATGTGGGGCAATGGGAAGGATGCTCCAGGCAGAGGGATTGGGATGAGTGGGATGTGGGGCAGCGGGAAGGCTGCTCCAGGCAGAAGGATTGGGATGAGTGGGATGTGGGGCAATGGGAAGGATGCTCCAGGCAGAGGGATTGGGATGAGTGGGATGTGGGGCAGTGGGAAGGATGCTCCAGGCAGAGGGACTGGGATGAGTGGGATGTGGGGCAGTGGGAAGGATGCTCCAGGCAGAGGGATTGGGATGAGTGGGATGTGGGGCAATGGGAAGGATGCTCCAGGCAGCGGGATTGGGATGAATGGGAAGTGGGGCAGTGGGAAGGAAGCTCCAGGCAGTGGGATCGGGACGTGAGGCAGTGGGAAAGATGCTCCAGGCAGTGGGCTGAGGATGAGCAGGACACGGGGCAGTGGGGAGGATGCTCTGGGAAGCAGGATGGAGCTCAGCAGGACATGGGGCAGTGGGGAGGATGCTCTGGGCTGCAGGACCTCACCTGGACGAGGAAGCCATACTCCAGCGTTGGGATGTTCTTGCAGTGGCCGCCGACCTGCGCCGGAGCCAGAGCAGAGCCCGCTGCGTTATCCCCTTTCCCCAACGCACCCCGACTTCCGCGCGGCACCAGCAGCCCCCCGGGACCCCCAACGTGCCAACACCCTCCTGGGGACACAACCGCACCAGGGACACTGCACCAAGAGGGGGTAAAACCCCGTAGGACCCACGGCCCGCGTCCCAGCTGGCCCGCAAGCACCCATGGGTGGTGGGGAGAAAGCACAGGGGAGAAACCCTGTAGAAGCTCCCTGCAAACCAAGGGGGTCCCACCGCTGCCCCAGGCCAGCCCCCGGGAATCCGGGAAGGGAAAGGAGAGGAAAGCAAACCCCAAGGCGGGGAGGCACCCACCAGCATGTTGAAGGGGGCGACACCTGCCTGGCTGCTGGGGGGGGGGTAGCCGAAAACCTCCACCTTGGGGTTCTTCACCATACAGGACACGGAGCGGTTCATCAGGCGGTTGACACGAGCCTCAGGGATGCCCAGTTTGCCCTTCAGCACCGAGTCTTGGATGACAGGGAAGCTGGGAGACCTGCGGGCATAGAATCCCCCTGAGCTCCGAACTCAAACACCGAATTCAGCCTTTGGCTGATTTTGGGGAGCCACCACCACCTCCTCCGGCTCTGGTAGGGAGCAACAGCATCCAAGGGATGAGTGGGGAAACTGAGGCACAGTCCTGGCCACCCAGGGTGAGGGGACAGAGGGTTGATCCCTTGGTGACACCATCAGGGTCTTACTTAGGGATGGGGGAGAAGATGCTGAGGCCAGCACGGAACTTCTTGATGGTGCCACTCGTCTTGAACCAACTGTGCCGCTTCTCTTGCTGGGTCTTCAGGAAATCATTGCTGAGATGTTTCCATTGCTGCGACGTGAACATGCCCAGGATCCTGGCAGAGAGGTGGCACGGGCATCCACGCAGGGTGCCAGCACCCATGGATGCGTCAGTGCCAACTCAGCCTAGTGCTTGGGTGACTCATGCCACCCAGCTCCTCCTCTTCCCCATTCCCATAGGGTGAGCTGTGTGGCAGTGGCACGGGGACATGTGGCTGGTCTGGGGGCAAAAAACGGTGCCTCTGTGGACCACCCACCCACCACCCTTGGGTGCCCACTGTGCTTCGGTTCTTACTTCTTCAGCTGCAGACCCAGCCCGAAGCCCTCCTTGTTGGATGGCTGGAAAACCTCGATGGACGGTTCTGCAGGGAGAGAGGAGCACAAACAGTCAGTGCTGCTGCTCTGCCCATCCTGAGAGACATGGGGACACTGTGTCCTGCCTGGCCCCACTCACCGGGGCCATCGAGGTACTGGGAGAGGGAGAAGCGCAGGCGGAGGACGATGGGCTCTGTCCGCAGCACCTTCCACGCCGTCGCCACCTCCTCCTGCCAAGGGAGAGCTGCCATTTGGCACAGCCCTGAGGACCCCCAGGTGGGGAGAGAAATCTGCCCCCCCCCCAGGTGTGTGTCCCCACCATCCCCATGCCCACGGTATCAAGGACACCCCAGGACTCACATCGAGGAAGCTGATGTTCACGTGGAGATCGATGTCCACATCATCGATGGTCCCGTACTCCCTGTGAAGACACAGAGCCCCGTGGTGGGGTGACAAGATGGCACAGTGCCCACTGTGCCAGTGCCCACTGTGCCAGGGCGGGCAGGCTTGTGGGGCGGTGATGGGCATGTGTAGCTCCTGTGAATCAAGTGCATGCACCCATGAGACAAGGATGGCACCCATGAGACAAGGATGGCAACGGGAGAGCACCCAGACAGCGGATGGGTGCTCCAGTGATGGCACAGCTGGGTGCCTGGGGATGCCATGGCCAAGTGCCCCAGGGGTGCCACAGTGGCTGCCATGGAGATGGCACAGTGGATGCTTGAGGAATGCCATGTCTGGGTGCTTCAGGGACAGCACAGCCAGGTGCCCAGGGGATGCCATGATCAGACACCCTGGGGATAGCACCATTGGGTGCCTGGGGATGGCACTGCTGGGTGCCCAGACACCCCGGGATGTCACTGGGTGCCTGGGTAGTGCCTATCTGGGTGCAGGCAGCGGTGCACCCACCTGACGGCCACGGCATTCTCGCTGTAGATCTCCTTCACGGCCTCAATGTCGGCATCCAGCTGCGGGTGACGGTACAGGTCGGCGGCACAGGTCCCCTACAGCACAGCACCCACAGCAGTGTCAGCCCCGTGCTCAGGCTCAGGCTCAGGCTGGGGAGTCCTGAGCCCGCACCATCACCCATTAGGTCCAGCACTCGTGGTGCCTACCTGGACGCCATAGAGGAACTCCTCGGACTCATTGTCCCCATCGGAGTCATCATCAGTCCAGTACTGGCCCTTGAGGTCCTGGGGTGCAGAGAGTTGGGGTCAGCAGATTTGAGGGGGGCAGAAAGTTGGGGGGCAGCAGGGATGGGGGGAAACAGTTCGGGGAGCAGGTTATGAGGATTGAGGATTGTGGAGGTGGATCAGGAATAATGGGTTGGGGGAAACAGAGTAAGAGGGAGTGAATTAGGGGGCAGCAGGTTGTGGGGCAGCGGGTTGGGGTAGCAAGTTGTGGGGAATGATTTGGGAGGTACTTGGATGGGGGAGCAGGACGGGGGAGTGTCTGGGGAGGCAGCAGCATCTGGGCATGAGGACAGGGGGCAGCAGGTTGGGGGGAGTGGGATAGGGCAGTGGGATGGGAGCAGTTTGAGGGGCATAAGGATGGGGGCACAGCAGGATGGAGGAGCAGGAAGGGGGATGAGGGACCAGGTTAGGGGAAAGCAGGTTGGGGACAGCAGGTTTGGGACATTAGGATGGAGACAGCAGGATAGGGCCAGCAGGATGGGGACAGCGGGATGGGGACAGCAGGATGGGGACAGAAGGATGGGGCAGCGGGATGGGACAGAGGGATGGGGCAGCGGGATGGGGACAGAGGGATGGGGACAGCGAGATGGGGCAGCGTAATGGAACAGCGGGATGGGGCAGCAGGATGGAACAGCGGGATGAGGCCAGCGGGACGAGGGCAGCGGGATGGGGACAGCGAGATGGGGGCAGCGGGACGGGGCAGTGGGATGGGGCAGCGGCATGAGCGCAGCGGGATGGGGACAGCGGGACGGGGACAGCGGGATTGGACAGCGGGATGTGGCAGCAGGATGGAACAGCGGGAGGGGGCAGCGGGATTGGACAGCAGGTAGAGGCCATGCACGCAGCCGCTGCAGGGTCCCGAACGACGGCGGAGGGGGGGTTCCTCCCCCATCAACCCCGTCCCCTTCCCGGGCCGGGGGACACAGGGACACCCGGGGGCGCCGGGGCCCGGCTCCCCCTTCATCTCCCGCCCCGAGCAGGCCCCGTCCCGCCGCCCTCCGCGGGCCCCCATCCGCTGGGCCTGCTCCCGGCGCCTGGCCGCGTCCGGGGCTGCCCCTGTCCCGCCGCGCCCCCCCCGGCCGCGGGTCCCCGCTCACCATCTCAGCGGCCGGCGGGGCCTGCCAGCGCCTCCATGCTGCCGGGCGGGCGGGCGGCCATCGGGCCTTGACGTCAGGGCCCAGCGCGGGCCCGGCTCCGCGGCGTCACCCGGCAACTGCCGCTGACGTCACCCGGGGGACCCCTCCGGTACCCCCGAGCAGGGCACCGGGCACCCCAGGAGCGAGGCCGTGATGGGTCCCGGGTGTCCCCAGTACAGGGTCCTGTGGCCACAACGCAGGGTCCTCTCAGTCCCCAGCACAAGGTCCCCCATGCGGTGGCCACGGTGCGTGTCCCCGCGGCCCCGTTGTGGTTCCCAGTGTTCCCTGTGCCCCCAGCATCGGATCCCAAGGCTCAGGTTCCCCTGTGGTTCTGGCACAGGGCTACCATTTTGGGTCCCCACATGGCTGGCATGGGGTGCCCATAACCTAGGACGGGGTCCCCAGCGTCTCCAGTACAGGATCCTCATAGTTCCAACATGGGGTGATCAGTTTGGGTCCCCACATGGCTGGCATGGGGTGCCCACAACCCAGGACAGAGTCCGCAGCATACCCAGTACAGGGTCCACATGGTCCCAGCACAGGGTGACCATTTTGGGTCCCCATAGGGCTGGTGCCATGTTCCCATAGCACACCATAGGCTTTCCAGTGTTCCCAGTATGAGGTCCCCATGGTGCCACAACAGGGTGACCACTTTGGGTTCCCACACGGATGGCACAGTGTCCCCACAGGGGGTCTGCATGGCAGGTCCCCATGTCAATGACAAGTCCCCACTGGTGCAGAAGAGCTGTGATGGGTCCCCAATGTCCTCAGCAAAAGTTCCCCATGGTCCTGGGACAGGATCCCCAATGCCTCCAGCATGGGATCCCCAGTGTCCCCAGCCCAAGGTCCCCATGGGCCTGGCACAGGGTGCCCCACACAGCTGGCATTGTGTCCCCAGGGTGTCATCACAGGGTCCCAGCCCGGAGTCCTCTCCATCCTGGTGTCCCCATGCTCCCACCTCTGTGTCCCCAGTACAGTGTCCCCATGATCCGGGCTCCAATATGCTCTGCCCCTGGCAGTGTTCAAGGCCAGGTTGGATGCGCCTTGGGTGACATGGTTTAGTGCGAGGTGTCCCTGCCCATGGCAGGGGGTTGGAACTGGATGATCTTAAGGTCCTTTCCAACCGAAACCATTCCATGATTCCATGTCCCCAGCATCCTCGGGGTGGGGAGCTACGAGGCTCAGGATGCCCATCACAACCCCAAACGCTCATCACCGATACCAGCACGGAGAGAGGGGCCGCAGCCCTACCCCTTGGCCCCACCAGCGCCCCGCAGCGGGTGAGGGGGCTGAGAGTTGGGGGGGGTGCTCGGCGCCTTTAAAAGCAGCGGAATGAGGCGCGGCGCCTTTAAGGCGGTGGCCACGCTCCGGCTGCGTATAGCGAGCAGGCTCTTTTTGAGAGCCGTATGCATCCGCCGGAGAAAGGAGTTCCACGCCCCGCCTCCTCCCGCCTCCTCCCGCCCCTGGGGCTGTCGGCGGAGGGATCTGTGAGGGGGGGGGGCAGAGGGCGGTGCTGCGGCCTCCGGGATCACCTTGGCGAGGCGGAGGGGCGGCCCGCAGAGGAGCGGCGGCTGTCGGAGCGGACGGGCGTTGGGCGTAGCTGGGCGGCTGCAGGTAACGGCGGCCTGAGGGGCAGCGGGCGGCGGCGAGCGAGTGGCGGTGCCCGCTGCAGCGCCTTCCGCCGCCGCCGCCATCATCATCATTCCCGTTCCCGCCGTTGGGCGAGGGTCTCCTTCAGGCGGCGGTTGGGTGGGAGGGGGGCCCCGCATCGCCGAGCACGTGGCGCCGCGGCCGAGTCCCGCCCGCCCGGAGCATCCAGGTCCCCTCGGGGCAGAGGGGGGATATGGGGGTGTCTGGGGGAATGTGGGACCGGTCCTAGAGGCGGGTACCGGGGCAGGGGGTGGCGGAGGCAGCGTGTGTCCCGTAGCGATGTTGTGAGGTGGAGCGCGGGGCCCCGGTTGCAACATCTCGGCTGCCTTCCTGGTGGCCGCTGCTGGACCGGAGTCTTATGGGAGGCTGAGTCAGATGGAGAGGGAGCGGAGAGCTGTGCCGACCGGCCCCCCCCTTCATCCCCCTCCTCCCCCCCAGTCAGCCCCGTGCCGGCGCTCACGTAAGAGCCGACTCTGAAGGGCATCAGCTTAAATCAGCGTACGGCTCGCTGAACTCACAGCGATGCTGCAGCCTCTTTATTCCCCCCCCCCTTCCTCCGCAAGAGATGGCCCTTTTAGCATTAATCATCTCCCGTAATTATGCGTGTTTGAACACGTCCGATTGGACAGTCCCGTGAACTGTGAAAACCTTTAAAACGTGTTGCAACCTTCTTTGCAGGCATGAATAGTGCTTTTATCGGCAGACAATGGCAACCTCGGAGTGTCTCCTCGGACTCGTAAAAGTTGAGGGCAGTCTCTAAACCCCTGCTTTGTTCTGATAAGGCAGCTAGTTATCAGCGGCTCCCAGGTTAACAGAAATCACTGCTTTACGGAGGGTTTTGTGATGTTAATGCCTTAACTTCCTGGCTCCCCCCCCTGCTGTGAAGGGCTGCTGCAAGCTTGACCTGCTTCGGCCTGAAGGTTGAATGACAAAGAGGCTTTTTAGTTACCCAGGTACCTCCGGGGAAACTCGAGGGCTTGAGTGCAAAAAATCAGCCCACCGCAGGTAATTTTATGCTTGGCATCCCATTTATAAAGCAGAATTTAGGCTAATGTGGAGCAGAGAAGTTTGCTGGCCTCGTGGCTCATGCCGATGCCAGCCTGTTTCCAAGCCATGCATTGTTAGCAAAGGCGAGGCAGGAAGCTCTGCTGTGAGCCACGTGTTCGCAGTGCGGTCTTTTGCCTGCAAAACCTATCCAAGAAAGTTCACTTTCACTAGATAACGAGCTTGTGGAGACTGTGGCCTGTGTTTTCCATGGCTGCCTGTTTCTTTATCTGCCCCAAGCCGTCGGTTTGCTGATAAGCCCAGTTTATTGGAGTGATCCACTGCCGGCGTTAATTTCCTTTCTGCACACCAAACTGGTAATTTAATTTGAGAGGAATAAGCATTTCCCGGGCTGGCTGCACCACGTGCTGGGCCTTTATCTCCTTCTCCCAGGGGGAAGGAGGTGCCGGGGCGCTGCAGCGTGGTGATGGATGGTGGCACGTAGGGAATGGGGCTGCAGTACTTTGGCGCTGCCGCAGATCCCCATCCCTCAGGGATGCAGCACAGGGATCTGTACCTCCATCTACAGTTATTCAGATGGAAACCCACCCCTAAAACTTTCTTTTATAATGCAAAGAGGATTTCTTTACAGCTTCCTGGAAGGCCCTTAGGTGGTTTCTGTTGGCCTGGGGGCAGGCTGGAAGGCTCCTTGTCCTTTGTCAGAGCAGCAAGCTTCAAGGTTAAATCGGTGGGTGTGCCCACACTACAGATATCCTCCAGATAAGTCTTTTTCGTGGCCAAATACCTTATGCTTGTCACTTAATTTTTGTTACTAAATCTCCTTTATATCTTTGCCCTCAGGGGAGGGCAGGCTGGGCTGAGGCAAGGCTTATCCTTCTGCGCACAGGGAAAGTGCTGATGTTGTCCTGATACTCCATAACTCCAAGAGGCCAGAGAGGCATCTCCATTGCCACTGTGCAATGGCTGTTGTGGGACTCTCCCCAGTGGAGCTGCAGTTCACTGCTGGGGGGAGCATGCACCAACTGGGAGCAGGTGGTGGCTGCTGGGTCCTGTCCAGCCTTGCAGAAAGGTGATGGCATTTTGGGGTGGCCATCTTGTACTTGTGTAATGGTGCGACGCTGCCTGTTGCAGGGGAAGAGCTGTTGCTTCCCTGTCTGTAAGAGGAGATGACAGGCTGCTTTAAAGCCTGCCTCGCCACAGAGCTGTGTTTTTGTGTTGTTGAGTGACTTTAGCTTCTGCAATGAGCAAATCTGATGTTTTTCTGGGCATTTTTTTGGAAATCTGAAGGTTTGCCCAGTTTCCTAACCCTGCCTGTCTCACATGAGTGCTAACTCAAATCATTCCTGCCTCTGGCCAGGGACACTGGGGGTGAGCAGCCTTGTTGTGCATCATCAGTGAGATTGTGTAAGTGGGGCTGACCAATAAAACACGAATCATCACTGGCCATGAGCCTGCCTGCAGCGTTCACAGGCAGTAACATCTCTGGCATGGCGATGGTTAACGCTGGTGCTGCCTGGGGAGCAGTCCCTGCTGCAGTTTCTGCTTCCCTCTGTCACCGATAACAGCAAAGACTTGGCCCAGGGTGGGGACTGCTGCTGCTCCTTTCTCCATCCCCCGGGCAGATCTGATCAGGAGGCGCAGTGATTTCCGAGCTTCAGAACCGCAGAATGAGCTGGCTGGAGTTAGTCACCTCAGTACTGCAGAGCCGGTCTCTCCCCTCGCACAGGCTCTTTCTAGAACATTCAAGAGGCAGGGAGATACCAGACATCTTGCTTAAAGCACAGGTAGCCCAAGTAATGAACGTGGAGGTTTAGCGGTTATTCCTTGAGGAAGGAATTCACATTTATTTGGTGCTGGAAGCATTCAGACTCTAGGATATTGCTTACCTCCCTTCATTACCCAGCCCAGACTGAGTGCTCTGTGTCTTCAGGCGTCCTTGAAAGTCTGAGCTCCTCTGTTTGAACTAAAAAAAAACCCCAAACCTGGCATAGTGGGAAATGCCAAACATTCCTGTTGTATTTGTAAGCCTGCTCCCTCCAGGAGAGCTCAGTCGGTGCTTTGTAGATACAGGATAGTGGGAGGCAGGAGGAAATGTTAGAAAGCAAAGGTTGTTGCTAGCATGGCACGGTGCTGCAGGCACACGGGTCTTTGGGATCCTTTCTGGCTGCTGTGTTTCTGCTCTCCCCCCTGGGCAAGGTCATGGTGTTGCTGATTGACCTTCCTGAGCTCACTGAAGTGCTTGTGAAGGGGGTTCTGGCTGGGAACTTCACTTCCCTTTATGTACTTGCAAGGACTTTAGGGGGGTTAAAGTTATGTTTGCAAATGACTGGAGTGGGTGGGGGTTTTCCCATGAGATAGCAGAGCTCACATTGCCTGTTTTAAAACCCCCCAGTCACGCTTTGGGTGCACTTTCCAGCTCGAGATCCCTCATTCCCAGAGGCTGTGCAGACCCACTCGGCTCTGTGGAAGTGATTTCCCAGCAGAGGCTTGTTTTTGGCATCTGGAGAAGCTTGTGCTGCTCCGCAGGTGTCGGAGGATGCAGCAGCAAGTGTTAGAGGGCTAAAACACAGTGTTTCAGGGCGAGCAGCGGCTTTTCCTATAGTAATGGGACTTTCTCTGCCTTTTTATGTGGGCAGACTTTCTTGTTGTGACTCCTGTGAATCAGCAGCTTCTGGCAGGGCTGAGGGAAAGGAGGTTTTGCCAGGACAAATTATGGTTTTCGCTGCCCTGGCTCCTTTGTGCCGCATGGGAGCGGGGCGATGGTGAGTCAGGGCTGCCTGCGAGAGGATCTGCACGTAGGTGGGGAGGGGAGGAGCATTGGCATGAGCAGCACATGGCGGGCTGGCAGGGCATCTCCTGTCTGCTCCTCGGAGATGTGGCTTCCATCTCTGACGAGGCTTTTGGGGTTGTTAGTGCCTCTGTTTCTAACCTGAATGCTCTGAGCTGGCTATGTGTGCAGTTAACACTGGTTTGTGAATTACTGGGGGGGTTTATGTCTGCTTAGGGCAGGCAGAGCAAACCTGCACAGCAGCCTGTGTGTCCATGAGCACCACGCTAAAGGTGTATCTTCTAGGTGAAGGCAGCTTGTGCTGGAAGAGCAGCCTGCTTTGAATATCCTCTGTGTGCCCAGGGGATGGAGTTTGAAGTGGAGGTGTTGTTTGAAGTCAGAGCTGGTGATGTGCCCATTCCAGCAGCCACCACCTTACATTGCTCTTACCAGAGGCTCTTGGAAGGCCAGCAGTCTCGCCTGGGCAGATCGAAGGAGATGGACAGTTTTTAGTTGCCACTGCTGCTTGAGAGCACAGGGGCTATGGTGCAGCCAGAAGTGAGCCATTAGGAATGCCCAGGGTCACCAGTGCTGCTGGGAATGGGCCTCCTCCCATCCCAGTGAACAGTTAAGCTTCAGTTCAGCTTCTTCCTGTGAGCTGTTCCTGGGATACTCTAGTCCTGTAGAGGCAAGCAGCCTGAGTTCAGAGAGTTGTTGTTTCTATCCAAACATCGGGAAAAGTCAGCAGTTCTAAAAGTCGTGCTGGTTTGCTGCTGCTCTGGGTGAGGGGTAGTGCAGGGGACGGGGCAGACCCACAGCATCCTCACTTGCAGACTGTGAGTGTATTAAATCCTCAGTCTTTGTGTTCTCTGCCAAGGTGTTGTGTTTAATCAGCCCAAGTCTGCTTGCTGGCACAGGCTTAAAGGATGGGAGTTAAGCTTAGGTGATTAGTTGTGCCATGATTAGTTGTTCCTCAGCAGATCGCCGCAGTCATGCTCGCGCCACGCCGTCCCGCTCCCCGGTTGCAATGCGTTGTGCAGTGGAGGCCTGTAGGAGAAATGACTCGAGCTGGGAGGGAGGAGGCAGAGTCTCTGCCTGTGTGCTCAAGTGCTTGAATTTTGTTGCGTTGTGTAGCTCCAAGGGAAGACTGGCAATGAAGAGAAGCTATGAAGGGAACATCTGCATAGAAGGCAGGTGAGCTTTGGGTGGTGTACATGGGGGATGACATGGAAATAGAAGTATGTCTTGCCTGTATCTAAGACTCTCAAGTAGGAACATAAAGATAGCTTGACCCATTAGCAGCCTGCTTGTTACCTCCATATTCATCACGTGGGTGTGTTGGTGTCTGTGCGTCATGAGCCAGTCTGGGTGATTCCTAAACCTGGCACCACTTCCTTCTCTTCCAGACACAGGATTCCAGCAACAATGTCGAAGCACCAGGATGCAGGGACTGCTTTCATCCAGACCCAGCAGCTGCACGCTGCCATGGCTGACACCTTCCTGGAGCACATGTGCCGCTTGGACATCGACTCGGAGCCAACCATCGCAAGGAACACCGGCATCATCTGCACCATCGGTAGGTGGTTCCTTGATAGGAGAGGATTGTGGCTGGCAAGCCCTGTGTGGTGAAACTTGTTAGGGAAATTGGGAGAAGGTTTCAGCTTTCATCCCTTGCCAGGGCTGAACTTGTGTGCTGAAAGAACATGACTTTCCCACGTCTGCCTAAGCCATGTTATTGCTAGGAGGGGATCTAGTGGCTGGGGAGCTCAGGACTGCCTTGGCTCTGCTGAGCTTCTCAAGGCAAGTTAAAACAGTCTTTGCTGCTGCAGATATGATCAGCTTCAGTGCTGAGTGAGTCTCTATCCATTCGACCTTTTCTCTTCCACATGAAGCAGCCTGCTATGAGGGGTTATCTCATGATTTTTGCAAAGTTAATATTCAAACTTTCTTGGTGCTTCAGGGCATGTAATGACAGGACAAGGGGAATGGGTTTAAACTGGTAGAGGGGAGATAGAGATTAGATATAATGGAAGAAGTTTTTCCCTGTGAGGGTGCTGAGGCGCTGGCACAGGGTGTCCAGAGAAGCTGTGGCTGCCCCATCCCTGACAGTGTTCAAGGCCAGGTTGGACACAGGGGCTTGGAGCACCCTGCTCTAGTGGAAGGTGTCCCTGCCCATGGCAGGGGTTGGAGCTGGATGAGCTTTTAATGTCCTGTTGAAAGCTAAACCAATCTGTGATTCTTCCTCCTAGGCCCAGCCTCCCGCTCGGTGGAGAAGCTGAAGGAAATGATTAAATCTGGGATGAATGTTGCCCGCCTCAACTTCTCTCACGGCACTCATGAGGTAAGGGTGGGTCTGAGCTGATAAGGCCTGACTGGACTATGTGTCTGCCGACTGTCTCTCACAGAAGAGGGAAATCCAGCTTGATCCAGACTAGTCTTGGTGTGGGAAGGTGAAACTTTAGGGGGAAGCCTGCTGGTCGTGCATATTGAGCCTGTGTGATTGCTGATAACAGTTAAGTTCTGAAAGCAGTTTAAGTTGGTTCCATACCCTTCTCTGTACCAGGAAGCCAGCTAACTGATACTTGACACTTCAATGCCAAGTGAGGTGTCAAAGGCAACTTCATTGCCTGCCGTGAAAGCCTTCAGTTCTTCCTCATGTCCTGCTTTCCCTGTACAAAGCTCCTGGTTGTCAGTTAAGAAAGTCAGAAGCCAACAGCATTTATCCCTTTCCTGCTGTTCGCAGGATTACACAACTACCAGTTGCTTGTCTTGCTTTGTTGCTGGGGGTTTTGCAAGCAGGAGGTCAATGAGTAACCTTGTCTCAAAAGAAAATTGTTACTGATTTGAAGTAATTACTGTGCTTAGTTGAAAGAATTGAACTCCTGGCTTTGCTCAGCCAACCTGCTCTGGTGGTGCTCCTGGCAGTCATGAGGTTAGCACCGTGATGCTGGGGAGGTGGTGCACTGAGCATATAGGAATAAGGTCAAAGAAATCAACAGTTTGTGGCAGACGAGCCCTTACTGATATAAATAGATTCTTGGTGATACTGGAGGAGCTGAGGATCCTGTTCCAGGTTGCCTGGAATGGCACCCTGAGCCTTCCTGCTGAGTTGTTTTTACCCTGGCTGTCCTCCAGCATTCAAAATGTCAGGCAGTAGCCAGTAGCAGCTGTAGGTGGCTTTACTTACTGAACCATGAGCCTCCTGGGGCGTAACAGCTTGGCCTCTCACCCTCGTGGCCTTTAAAGGCCACAGGGCGCTGTCAGAATTGAAAGGTCTGATGCTTAACTGTGCAAAACCGTCAGACCTCAACTAAAGACCCTGGTAGTGTCAGTGCACAGCCTGCAGTTGGAATCTGCTGGGAGAAAGAGCAGTGTGGAGTTACTCTGCCCCTCGCAGTCAAACCCTGCAGCTGGGTGGTGCTGGGGCCTGTTGCCTGCTCAGGAGTGAGTTGGTGTCCAGTGCTTAAACTCACACCATTCTTGCCCAGCGCAGCTGCTGCTGTGGTTTGGGCACTTGTTTCCTGAGGTCGAGGACAGGGACTGTGGCTTTCTGCGCTGGTTGAGGTCTAATTGTACACTTTATACAGATGAGGCTACAGCAGAGTCTGGTCTTGCCATCACCTTCTGTTTGGCTGTTGGCTGTAGCCTGTCTTAAGTTTGAGTCTCCTCCTGGTTCCTCCAAAACACTCCAATTTCTAGTGAAGCCCCAAGGAGTTTTCATCCATTGTGAGTGCTTGAATTCTTTTCAGTCCTTGTGTCTGCCTGAAGCATTTAACGGGGCGTCAATTTGAATAGAATGCTTTAGCACCTGGCTGCCAGCTTTTTATGTAAAAGAAAATGGCTTTTACTTCCAGCTCTGCCCACATTCTTGCTCTGCATACGTAACCCTGGAGGAAGCCAGACTCCTAGGAGCAAGTTACTCCTTGTTATCAAACCGAGAAGTAAAAACCCCAGCAGTCTGGGTCCAGGTAAACACAATAGCACCGTTCAGGCAGGATTTCTGAGCTGCACGCACCTAGACTGTGGCCTGTGGACGGGTTGGGGCCTTCTCAGTCTCAACTTCCCCCCTCAATCAATGAACTAAGTCGCACTTCCTGCTCTGGGGTTATCTGTTGCAATGTATCTATGGCTGAGGGCACACACATGAACTTTAGCACAGCTTTTTCTGGCCCCACCTTCCTCGTGCTGGGGTATTGTCCCTGTGATCGTGAAGTGGGTGTGCAGGGCTCATGTCAAGGCAGGTGAGGGGCATGAGGGGTGCAGAGTGCTTCCAGGTAAGGCAGAGCAAAAGCTGCTGGTCTGGCAATGAGGGGGTAAAGTGTATTTCTTATCTCCAGAAGTCTGTCAAGTGTTATACAATCTGCAGTCAAGGTTATCTCTTCATGTTGTTTAAGCAAGTAAAGTAAACTGATCTGCTGGTCATCCAAAGCTTGTTTGAGGTGGTTTGGATGGGAGTTACCCCACAGAACTGGCTGTCTGGACACAGGCAGCATCAGCAAAATGCTTTTGCACATGTGGAAGTTGGGTGCGTGGCGCTGGAATCTTGAACTTCCGGTTGTGATTGCTTTGGGTCTCAAAGTAAAATGTGAATACTTCAATAGATAATGAACTCTCAGCAAATCCTTTATCTTCAGGGGAAAGGGAAGCTTAAGAGTCCTAAAAAGAGCTTATCTGTCTGCTCACCTGTGGGACTGATAAGAGGGGTCAGGCCTGAAGGCCATGGGCAGTCAGCATTGTGGCAGAGCTTCTGGAAGTGTTCTTCCTGAAGGCCTGTTGGTTGGTGGACCATCTTAAGATGGCAAGTGTGTGTCCTGATGGAAAATCAACTGAGTGCCTGGGCTGCCTGCTGGAGTTGTCCTTCTGGGGTTACAAGTGGGGCCAGTGAAGGCACAGCCGTATATGTGCTGGGCCCCACTGTCATGTAGGGAAGGCCACTGTATCCTCACGCTCTGCTTCTCTGGAGGCTCAGTCTGAATTAAATTCTCAAGCTACAACTGAAGTTGAATGTAGTGCAAGAGCAGAGCTATCAGCTTGGGCAGCTTTTGGGGTGTGTAGTGATACCCGTCATAACTGTTGGTGTAGAAATGGCCTGAATGTTTCCATCTCTTCCCTTGCCAGTACCATGAGGGCACAATCAAGAATGTGCGAGAAGCTACAGAGAGCTTTGCTTCTGATCCCATCACTTACAGACCTGTGGCTATTGCACTGGATACCAAGGGACCTGAAATCCGAACTGGACTCATTAAGGGAGTAAGTTGCTCTTTCTGCCTTTTCCCCCACTCTTTTTCACCCTGTGAACCTGGATACCCTGATATGCCTGTGGCCTTCCCAAATAACAAATGTCTCTAGGGACCAAGGTAATGAACCATCTGCCCAGGGTCTGGGTGGCCACCTGCCGGCTGGGAGGTGGTTGTGTGCTGGGTTTTATTGTTTTTGCTGAACTGCATGTTTTGACATGCAGAGCGGCACTGCAGAAGTGGAGCTGAAGAGAGGAGCATCCCTCAAAGTCACCCTGGATGATGCCTTCATGGAGAAATGCGATGAGAATGTCCTGTGGTTGGACTACAAGAACCTCACCAAAGTCGTAGAAGTTGGCAGCAAAATCTATGTGGATGACGGTCTGATTTCCTTGCTGGTTAAGGAGAGAGGTGGGTAGCAACTGTTCCAGCTATGCCTGTCTGGGTTTGCCTCTGAACATATTTGTGCTTTCCTTCTAGTAACTATTTGTTTAGCTTGCAGTTGGGTGTTAAAGGACAGGCTGACAGAGTTTGGGTTCTTCAGTATGGAGAAGGCTTCAGGGAGACCTTAGAGCAGCTCCAGTGCCTAAAGGGGTTACTGGAAACCTGGTGAGGGGCTTTGGACAAGGGCCTGTAGGGACAGGACAAGGGGAATGGCTTTAACCTGCCAGAGGGGAGACTGAGATGAGCTCTTGGGCAGAAGCTGTTCCCTGTGAGGGTGCTGAGGTGCTGGCACAGGGTGCCCAGAGAAGCTGTGGCTGCCCCATCCCTGGCAGTGTTCAAGGCCCGGTTGGACACAGGCGCTTGGAGCAAGCTGCTCCAGTGGAAGGTGTCCCTGCCTGTGGCAGTGGTTGTAACTGGATGAGCTCTAAGGACCCTTCAACCCAAACCATTCTATGGTATGATTCAATGAGTATATGGGTCTTAATGCCACAGTGAGAATTTGACCAAAATGTTTTTTAATTCAAGCGTAGCAGGTGTCCAGTGAAACCAGATGAGTTTTTGGACTGCCATTTAAACCCCCTTTACAGCGATGAATGTGTGGAAGGGATATACAGTACTCATGATCAAAGCCTGTTCAGTGGGGCTAATTTATACGTTTATGCAGGATTTAACTAGTTTTACAGTGTAGACCCTGAGTTTTGTGATTAGAGACAGGACTGGCTTTAACTGGTAGTGTACAGGGGGGGATTAGTCCTTTGCAGTGCTGCCTAAACCACTCTAGCCTCAACGTGTTGCCTCGAATCCCAGAGTGTAGGGAGATGGAGGTGAGGCTTTCCGGATGTCAGTTTGGAATTACAGGACTCATGTGTGCACAAGGACAGCCTGGTAGCTTTTCTGGGAGAGGCAGTCCCAGCCTCCTGCATGGAACAAACGGCATCGTCTCCAAGAGCAGTGCAGGAGTGGTTTTAGGCCAGTCTGTTGTGCTCCCATGGGTAAATCGCAAGCTTGTGTGTTATGTAAATGCTCTGAAGAGGCTGGTGATGTGCTTTCTATTGTGTGTGGTCGCTATTGGCACTCTGCTCTGAGGCAGGGAGGTGGTGTGGGAGCTCCAGGAGGGAGCTTCTGGTAAGCACTGACTGTAGGAACACATCGCTTTCAGGCAAGGACTATGTTATGACGGAGGTGGAGAACGGTGGCATGCTGGGCAGCAAGAAGGGAGTGAACCTGCCTGGCGCTGCGGTCGACCTGCCTGCGGTCTCCGAGAAGGATATCCAGGACTTAAAATTCGGCGTGGAGCAGAATGTGGATATAGTGTTTGCTTCCTTCATCCGCAAAGCTGCTGATGTCCATGCTGTCAGGAACGTGCTAGGGGAAAAGGGAAGGAACATCAAGGTCATCAGCAAAATTGAGAACCATGAGGGTGTGCGCAGGTGAGCTTTTAGAAAGTTTTACATGGCATTTGATACGTGTTGTGGCTTGCTTTTGGTTTTCTTCCTCTTGCCTTGGCATTCCAGGATACCGAAATGGCATGGAGGAGGAGGACAGAAGGTGTTTTGCACAGCACGTGGGGTAACAAACCTCTTCTCTTGCTGTCAGGTTTGATGAGATCCTGGAGGCCAGTGATGGCATCATGGTGGCCCGTGGTGACCTGGGCATCGAGATCCCTGCCGAAAAAGTCTTCCTTGCCCAGAAAATGATGATTGGGCGCTGCAACAGGGCTGGTAAACCCGTCATCTGTGCCACTCAGGTACTGGAAATGCAATTGGAAACCAGGGTGTGAATGTCAGTAGCTGTCATGGTGTGGCTGTTCGCTAGAGTGAGATGCCTAGGGCAAAGAGGGTTTGCTCATAGCTTGAGGTGCTGCTTTAAAGATGCATGGCTATCTTCACCAGGAAGGTTACAGGGCCTCATGTGTGGCTGATGAAAGTTTTACCCCTTGAAGACACTATGAGCCTTTTGGGCTGAGTAACCAAGTTCTGGGGAAGAAGGTGGCATGTGCTTTTGCCTTGGTATCTTGTAGCAGCACATCTGTGTCTAACAGACCACTTGTGAAGGTTCCCAGCTGTATTAAAAGATGTGCCTACACTGCAGCATCAGAAGGAACTGAGGGAAGGATCCATCCCCTCATTATTCTGGGACTGGGAGAAGGAGAGCTGGTGCTCACCTTCACTGGTTCCAGTACATGTCATGTGTGCACAGTCCTCAGGCACTGGGAGGACTGGTTTCCTGGCTGAGCTTGCTGTGGAAGCAAGAACTCCCTCTAACCTGTAGCCACCAGGCAGGGCTGTGTGTCCCAGTGGTGTATGCTCCTTCCTCTTCCTGTATTGCAGCTGAAACACAGCCTCAGGTGGTGTTTCAGGAGTGGTGTTTGCCCAGTGGTGAGCTCCAGCTGGGAAAAGCTGAGTGCTTTGGCAAAACAGAAGAGCTGGCCAGGCTGTGATGTATGGAGGGACCCTGGCTTCTGGGAGAAGGGGGCAGGAAGAGCTAATGAGAAGGACAAGCTGCTGCTTGTGAAAGCTGTTGTTGGCTGCTCTCTTCAGAGTAAATGCTTAGGAGGCAAGTGGCAGCTGTTCTGAGATTACACCCGAAAGAATCTGAAATCTTGTGTTGGATGAAGATAACTTTAATTGGTGCAAGACCTCGCTGTTCACCTATTCCTAGATGATAAAAACAACCCCCTAGGTACTAATTTGGGAACATGTGGCTGGATTTCAGCTTCTAGAGAGCGCGGAGTTCCTTGGGCCAAACCCTGTGCTGAAAAGTTCAATTGGAAACTTGGAGTGTTGGGTCTGTGGTGTTGTGTAGGTTAAATCTCCCTGGAAAAGGAGTGAATGAGGAACAGAAACAAAATTCAAGGAGTTGGTTTTGCTTGCAGGAAGATGCTTTAATTCAGAACTGGTCCCTCACCATCCCGTGCACATGGTAGAACTCTTCAAGCTGCATTCTGTCTTCTGCCCTATACATAAAGTACATTGAAGCACACTAGTGAAAACGCAGCAGCTTCCCTCTGCAGTGTCCTCATTCCTTTGGCTTTGCTCTCTTCCAGATGCTGGAAAGCATGATCAAGAAGCCTCGCCCGACTCGTGCTGAGGGCAGTGATGTTGCTAATGCCGTCTTGGATGGAGCTGACTGCATCATGCTCTCCGGAGAGACCGCCAAGGGAGACTACCCACTGGAGGCTGTGCGCATGCAGCATGCTGTGAGTACTGCCTTGGCTCCTGGGAGCGGTCTTCCATTGCTCCCATCTTCCATCTGAGCCAAGCACCTGGAGATCTAAATGTGGCTCGGGCTGGGTGGCAGCACCTTGCAGTCCAAAGTAATGGAATCGGCTGGGTTCAAAAGCCCTTTAAACTCATCCAGTCCAGCCGTTCCCCAGCACTGCCAAGGCCACCACTGACCCATGGCACTGAGGCCTCAGCTACATGGTGTGTGAGCTCTTGCAGGGATGGTGACTCCAGCACTGCCCTGGGCAGTTCCAATGCCTGAACACCCTTTGGGGAAGGAGTTGTTCCTCAGCTCCATCTAAACCTGCCCTGGTGCAGCTTGAGGCCATTTCTTCACGCTGAGGGTGTTTCTTTACCAAGCGTGGTCCTGAGGCTGAGGCCCTGAAACCTCACTTTGTGTGCTCCCAAGCATGGCCAGGCAGAGCTGAGAACTGCTCTGCAGTGCTCCAAAATCTAAACTTCATGTTTCTCACACTTAATTCTTGTTTATGGTAGGGTAAAGGGGGGGTTGCCATTACCTTGGTGTGAGTTTCTTCAAATGTCCTCTTTGTAGTGGCATGCCTTAAACTTCTCCAAGGTCGAGGAGCCGCTTAAGCGGTTTATTTGTAGATAATGAAAGGTGTGGGCTGGCTCTGGGGGTGGGGGAGGCTCCTGAGCCTGGTTTGCAGCACTGGTGTGCTCCGGGTTGGGGGGTGTGTTGCATGAGTACTGACAGCACTGTGGCTTCCCATGCCTGAACTGCCAGAAACCTCTGCTCTGCTTTGAGTTCACCCAGCTCGAGCTGTGGCTGATGGAAACCGGATGCTGAGTGTCCAACTGTTGCTTCTCCGCAGTTACCAGTGCTGTGACTTGCAGCAGTGCTGTGACTTGCAGCAGTGCTGTGACTTGCAGCAGTGCTGTGACTTGCAGCAGTGCTGTGACTTGCAGCAGTGCTGTGACTTGCAGCAGTGCTGTGACTTGCAGCAGTGCTGTGACTTGCAGCAGTGCTGTGACTTGCAGCAGTGCTGTGACTTGCAGCAGTGCTGTGACTTGCAGCAGTGCTGTGACTTGCAGCAGTGCTGTGACTTGCAGCAGTGCTGTGACTTGCAGCAGTGCTGTGACTTGCAGCAGTGCTGTGACTTGCAGCAGTGCTGTGACTTGCAGCAGTGCTGTGACTTGCAGCAGTGCTGTGACTTGCAGCAGTGCTGTGACTTGCAGCAGTGCTGTGACTTGCAGCAGTGCTGTGACTTGCAGCAGTGCTGTGACTTGCAGCAGTGCTGTGACTTGCAGCAGTGCTGTGACTTGCAGCAGTGCTGTGACTTGCAGCAGTGCTGTGACTTGCAGCAGTGCTGTGACTTGCAGCAGTGCTGTGACTTGCAGCAGTGCTGTGACTTGCAGCAGTGCTGTGACTTGCAGCAGTGCTGTGACTTGCAGCAGTGCTGTGACTTGCAGCAGTGCTGTGACTTGCAGCAGTGCTGTGACTTGCAGCAGTGCTGTGACTTGCAGCAGTGCTGTGACTTGCAGCAGTGCTGTGACTTGCAGCAGTGCTGTGACTTGCAGCAGTGCTGTGACTTGCAGCAGTGCTGACTGCAGTTCGGGTTACTGAGATGAATGAGCCCAGCTAGTGTTTGTTTCCAGTGCTTTATGGAAGTCATCTTTTATCTGGGCAATATGTGTGTTTGGGGTTTTTGGGGTGGAGAACGCAAAATAGGACTTTGTGTAACCAGTAACTGCTGGTTTACAGGCTGAACACTGAACGATGTAACTGAAAGGTTCTTCCTCAGTTTTCACCTCCTAAATTGCAAGGGCTGACTTTCTACCAAGACTTGGAAACCTGCTGCAGGAAGCCTTCTATCTGGGTTTCTATTCTGGCATTAATTCCTAGGATCCGGCAGATTGCACGTGTACCCTGAGGATCTGTTGCATGTGCTTCCCTCTTGCTGCAGACCTGGGAATTGTGGTGTTTGCTCTGCCAGGCCTCTGGAGCAACAAACACTGAAGGTTTAAAACTTCTGTGCAGAAGAGTAAATACAGATTCACTCTGTTTAACGTAACATGGCCCAGGCAGCAGGGTGCCAACTCTGTGATGGTAGGAGCACAGCCCCTTTCATCTGAGCTGACTGGCTTGGTGTTAGTTGAGAGAGGCCCCAGCAATAGTGCCCTGAGTAACCACAGTCCGAACATCTGCACCATGGCCAGAGCAGCTGAATGTTTCCATTGGAAATGGCCAAGTGGTCACAGCAGGGAGAAAGCTCTGAAGAGTGGCTCCTCTGTGCATTCCCTGTCCTGAAACTGGTGTCAGTTTGGGTGTATGTACTTATCCAGTGCTGCTACTGGAGTATTCCAAGTAAAGCTCCCTCTGTAGTGAGATGTAGACAGTCAACGTGGGCTGTCAGGTCAGGATCTGCTCTATGTAGTATCCCTGCACCTCTCTAAGAGACCTGACTGTCCATCCCTGTCCCAGCAGCTTTCCTGGGACTCCACAGTGCTTTGCTCAGCGATCCCTTTTCACTGTCCTCTTGGAAACCAGTTTGCTCTTCATACCTGGCACCTCTGTGACAAAAATACCCTGTGCCTCAAGTTTAGCAGCAAGCTTCCAAATACTGGGCAGGCTGTGTTCTTCTGTGGGAGTGGGATTCCTTCCAATTCCAGTTCACATTCCACAGTTGTCTTCAGATGTCACCCTGGCCATGCTGCCTGACAAGGACTGAGGTTTAAATAGCTGCCATTTTCCTCTCTCCCACCTCCACCCTGGTATCTCTGCATGTGTAACAGCTGGAACCCCTCTGGCCATTTCTGTATGAGTAATGGCAGTGGTTGGAGTTAAGAACTGGGCTGCTGTTCCTGCCTGTAACATGTGTCCTGGTATTTTTAGACGTAAGATACTTATCCGCTTTGGCTTAAACTGATATCTCTGGAAGAGGGATAATTCGTGGCATCATGTAAAGCAATTAATTAACATTAGAATAGCAAAATTGATGTTTGGAAGGGGTCTAATGACAAAGCCATTTCCTCTAATGGCACTTTCTGCTTAAACATAACTCGTCATGCTTTGTGTAGTGGCTGCTCAATTTCCAAAGCAACAACTGGATGGAGTTGTCCTCAAAAAGATGATGAACCTTTGCATGCTTTTCTAGTCTCTGCAAGCCTTCTTTATTGGGTTGTCAGGGGCTAATGCAACCTTCTGAGATGAGAATCATCTTTAAACATGAGGATGAACAGATCACTGAACCTATGGCAAATGCTTAGTCTGAACACAAAGCCCATAGATGTGCCTCTGCCTTGTCTAGCACTGTACAAACACCCCAACATCTTGTGACAACCCCATAAGGAAGACTTGTTCCTATTTGTATTTCTCTATTACCAAAAGAGAAGTTGTTAAAGCACTTGGAGGTGAAACTCTGTTGGCTCTCAGGTTAAACTAAGTCTTTACTGGCTCTCAAGCTAAACTAAATCTAATGAAGCTGCGAGCCACGGTCTGCCAGATTCAGGGTGGTGTTGAAAGCACATTGATGGTGTGTTGGCTCCATGAAAGCTATTCCAGCAGTGCTGTGTGGTGTTGGGAGGGTATTGAGAAGGAGACATGGAGCTACAGAGGTTTCCTCTTGAGGAACTGTGGGCAGGACCATCAGCAGGCTGGTAGATGGCATGAGAGTCTCTCAAGGAAGTAATAAGCAGCTGCAACAAAGTGCTCTGACTGTGTGCTTGTTTTGCTCCTTGAGAAGCAGTCAGTGTTTGCTTGCTCTGAAAGGGCTCCAGAATACAGCAGGAATGCCACCTTTGGAATGCTGGCCCCATGACCAGTGCCTGCCAGTTCAGCGGCGTGGCGGAGCAGCCAGCACGGCTGTGCTGTTTTTTCTGGGTTGTGTTCAGCAAACTCCCAACCTGAGAGCCAAGAAGAGCTTCACAGCTTGACCTTTAATATCCTTCTGCATGCATTACTATGACAATTAAGCCAATTAATGTGATCTCATGTTCCTCTGGTGTATCTTTCCTCCTTTTCTTTCCTCTCCTCCTCCGTCGCTCCTGCTTGGGGCTGCAGATCGCTCGTGAGGCTGAGGCCGCAGTGTTCCATCGTCAGCTGTTCGAAGAGATTTTACGCCTCAGTGTTAAGAACACAGACCCTGCTGATGCCATGGCAGCAGGCGCAGTGGAGGCCTCTTTTAAGTGCTTAGCTCCAGCCCTGATAGTTCTGACCGAGTCTGGCAGGTAGGGCTCAGAGAGGGGGCTTGGTGCCATGAACACAAACACATGCCCTTCCAATGCTGCCAGTGCTTAGCAAGTGGTTTGCCACTGCCCTGTCAGCCTTGTGCAACTGCTGCGGTCTGAGCTGACTTCTTTATGGCAAGGAGGAACTCCATAGGCAGGAGCAGAGTGAGAGTGCCTGGCAGTTGGCATGAATGTCACTGAGTGTGGGCTCGGCAGGGTGAGGTGACTCCGGAGGTGCCACCAGTTCAGCAAAGAAACCTTGAGGACCAACTGGTTCCTCTCTAACCGTGTGCTGTTTGGGTGCCCGCGTGTTGCGTCATTGCCCCAGGTAATCTGTGCTCACTGATTGGCAGCTCCTGTGTCAAAGCTAATGGTGTTTGTGTGACACCTCGTGGTGGAGCACCTCGCCCTGCCCCTGCTGCCTGGAGCGGCTGACGTGAGTGTTGTGTTGTCTTCCCGAACGCGTGTTGCTCTTATAGATTGCCCGGGAGGCCGAAGCCGCCATCTTTCACAGGCAGTTGTTTGAGGAACTGCGTCGTCTGACATCCCTCAACTGTGATCCCACCGAGGCCGCTGCTGTTGGCGCTGTGGAAGCGTCCTTCAAGTGCTGCAGCGGGGCCATTATTGTCCTCACCAAGTCTGGAAGGTAGGAGGTGACAGGTTCCCCAGGTCAAGCCAACCACATGACAGGGTGGGGGAAGGAGACTCGCATAAAGACGGCTTTGAAAGGAGAGCCGTAGTGGTGAAGCCGGGCTTTGGCAGCGACTGAGAGCCCAGCTCCCTGCTGCAGTGCTTGTGCCCTGGAGATGGGCAGACATCTGGAACATCTGCACGTAAAGAACCTCCAAGTTCCCCCGCCTGCCTCCGCCAGCGTGGCATCGGCACCGAACCCTGCCTCCCCTTCCAGCTGGGAATGGCATCTCTGCCAGCAGCGCTGGCTGGAAGAGTCAAGGGAAAGTCAGTGGTGCAGCTTCAGTTCACGTTTCGTGGCAAGAAATCCTCGATGTAACAAGTTCAGTGGATGCCGAATCCATTTAATCTATTTATTTCAGTCAAGGTCTTGGCCTTTCATAGGAGCCTCCAAATTCTTGGTCCCCTGCTGACCCCTTCAGGCAGCAGCCCTCCTGGCCTAAGCCTGAGGGGTGAAGAGGGCTTGCTTAGGATTGTTAGGGAGGGAAATGGAGAGTGTTGGAAGTTTCCTGTTCCTCATGCCTGTGTTAACCTCACTGACCAGGCAGGCACCAGCAGCCATGTGCTGCCTGCGCTCATAGAGGAGCTCAGTACCTTGGCTCCAGGTGTGTGACAGCAACGTGGATACACTGGAGCCATTAGAGTTTGGGATTTCCATCCAGCAATGTGAGTAGAGACTCACTTTTCCAGCGATGGAAAGGGAGCTGGAGCTGATCAGCTTTTCTATCTAGAGGAATTAGGCTGCCCATTCCCAAAGCACGTCCGACCCTAAGTCTCAGACTGCTTCTGGAATTGCTTGCACTGGATTTGGACCGAAGGAATAGCGGTGCAGCAGCAGAGATGTGATAAGATGCACGGTCTGCCTGAAGATCTGGACCATCAGTGAATCCTGCACCTAAATTTACAGCTTCAAATGGTTTGAAGCAGCTGCTTCCTGCTGAAATGAGGAGTGACTGTAACATCGAGTCTGAACACCCTCATGCTTCTGATGTTCCTTGTGACAGGTTCCACCTCACGCTTGACCTTTCTAAAAGAGACTAGAACTCTGAATACTTTTAACTGTGGATTGTGTTACAGCCCTTGAGTACCTGGGTGTCCTAGAGCTGCTGGGAGGCTTCTTGGGCAGAGTGGGGAGGATTGTCTGAGAGCTGTGTTTGGGGACTTCCAGCAGGCTGCCACTGCCCGCTTTAAATAGCGGTCTTGAATGTTCCTGACCTTGGCTCCACTAAATGAGGCTGCAAAAGCTCGTCGAGATCCTGACGTGCTCATTGGAAAGATGGAGCTGTAAATACTGCAGCTTCCATGCCCATTTGCAGTGCCCAGGGAAAATGAAGCTGCAGTCCCCACCCAGGGTGTGCTGCTTCCTCTTTTAGGTGTTAAGGCCCCTGTGCCCAATGCTCCACTCTAAATTTTGGCCTCGGTGGCATTTGTTTCCTGTTGGGTGCAAGAGCAGAGCTCTGTGGGGGGGAGCCAGTGTGTGCACTGCCTTCTGCAGGTGAACGTGGCTGGGAGGCAAATGGCTTCAGTACAGGCTCTTCCCATCCTGTGAACCAGGAGCTCCTCAAAACAGAGGGAGCTTGCAGGAGTCTCCATTGAGATGCCAAGGAGTGCTTGCAGAGGCCGGAATAAATGGCACCTCGCCACTTTAACATAGCAACGGAGACAAATAAATGCTTGTTTTCGGGACCAAAACACCCAGATGGTGCTTTAGATGCAGAGGCAAGATGATGGTCACCATTGCCAAGGGTGATGGCCTGCCCAGTTGCCAAACTGGGAATTCAGAGGAGCATGCAGCTTGTTTGCTGAGCTTGGCTCTTGCCAGCATCTCCCGTGGGTCATCCTCTGTTCCCTCCAGGGGGGTGTGGGGTTCCCTGGGCAAACCTGGCTGCTGCTTGTGCTGTTGTGGCTGTACACAGGCTCCCCCTGTGCCTGTAGCGTGGTGCTTCACCCTCTGTGTGGTATCCTTACAGGTCTGCGCACCTCGTGTCTCGGTACCGCCCGCGGGCTCCCATCATCGCAGTGACCCGCAATGACCAGACCGCGCGCCAGGCACACCTCTACCGCGGCATCTTCCCTGTCCTCTGCAAAGAGCCAGCCCTGGATGCCTGGGCTGAGGACGTGGACCTCCGCGTCAACCTGGGCATGAATGTTGGTGAGTGAGGCCACACCGGGAATCAGGCGGGTTGAGACATGGGGGTCCTGAGCCCCCAAGGTACAGTGCTTTTGTGGGTGCCAGTGGGGACCGGTGACAAAGGGAGAGGAGCTCGCTGCCTGCGTGGTAACGGTGTCTGTTTGGGAAATAGGGGATGGCAGTTGCATGAGTGCAACCGCATCCGCTTGGGAAATGGGCCATCAGGGTTGGTGCAGCTGCCTTAAAATGGGTTCTGGCAGAAAACGGGGTTGGCTTTAACATGGTGCTTTCCCTGAAGGACACGAGAAGCCCGGAGCGAGGTCGCTCCTTTCCTGTTCCCTCTCCCAATTTTGTGCTGTGGAATTTTCAGCTCCTTGTCCCAGTGGAGCTCAAAGCAGAGAGGGGTGGGCAGCGGTGGGGCCTTGATATCAACTTGGGTGTTCCTCTGCACGGGTGGGTGCTGGGATGTGACAAGCCCTGACCCCTCCGTCTCTTCTCTCCTAGGCAAAGCACGTGGGTTCTTCAAGAGCGGTGACCTGGTCATTGTGCTGACGGGCTGGCGCCCCGGCTCCGGCTACACCAACACCATGCGTGTGGTGCCTGTTCCTTGAGCGACTTGACTCCAACTAGCACCAGCCCCCTTCCTTCCCCCTTCCCCTCGCTCCCCTCTCCCCTCGCGTTAGGCCCGCCATCGCTTGCGCTGTTCTCCCTAGCACGGACGTAGGTTGCTAAACACCACCCAGTGCAGCAGCAGGGGGAAGAGACCTTAAATCACTAAAAAAGTACATACTTGAAGTGTTTAGTTTTTTTTAAACCCTCTCCCTGTAGTGAAGTTGTGCCCTGGTCCATGTTGGGGTCAGCGTAGTGAGTTCTTGTCAGTGTAGGACTGGCCTCAGGGTTTGGGGTGATGGGCAAGGGGGGAGGCGATGGTGACCAATGCTTCCCATGTCCCCTCCTCGCTGGAGGCACAGACCAAACCTGAGGTTTATGCAGCCCCTCACCTTGTTTGTCCCGGGGGGGTAGAAGAGGGGTGCTCCACGCCCCAGCGCTCCCCTCGCTGCCACCATGTTAGTTGTGTGTGTGCGTCCCAGAGCCTTCTCCTGCACCCTGCACTCCACGGGCCCCTGGGGCGCTCAGAGCACCACTGTCCATCAATAAAGAGAAGCTGAAGCACCCATGGCTGCCCGGGTCCTTGTCTTGGGGTGGAGGGAAGGGGGGTGCCTGGGGTCGTTCTGCTGGCAGCGGGTGGAGGGGACCCGGGCCCTGCTCCGGGGCAGCGGTCCGAGCCATGGGCCCCCTTTTCCCTCTCCCCGGGTGGGAGCGGCTCCGGTCGTCGGGGGCTGCGCGGGCCCTTTAAGGGGCGGGTCCCTGATAAGCCACGCCCCCTCCCGCCAGCGATCAGGGGAGCGGAGCTGCGGGTGGCAAAGACCAATGCGGGTGCGCGGAGGGGGCGGGGCTTGGCGGAGGGCGGCCAATGGGGGGGCGCCGGCGTGCCGCGAGGAGGCCGGGCGCGCGGGGCATGACGGCGCCGGGCAGCGCGCGGCGGCCGCGCAGGTACGGGGTGGGGGGGCGGCGTGAGGCGGCCGCGGGGCACCGGCGGGTACCGGGGGGTGGCGGGGACCGGGACGCGGGGCGGGGCCGCGGGGCGCCCCCCCCGCTGCCTCTGCGAGCCCGCTGCCAGCCCTCGGCCTGCCCCGTCCGGCGGCGCCGCGCCGTGAGGGGAGCGCAGAAGCACCGAGCTCCGCCTCCCACTCTGAGGGGACGGCCCGGGTCGGTGGGGGCGTCCTGCCGCTGCCCCGGACCGGGAACCGCTGGTTCCGCCTTGGCCGGGGTTGCTCCCAGCCCGGGCGGAGCCTGGGGCCGGCCCCGGGCGCTGCCCTCGGTGCTGGGCGGCGGACGAGCTGCCCCGGGCCGGGGTTGCCCCACGGTGCCCGCGGCCGCGCCGTCCTGGTGGCGCGGGGCTCTCGGAGCCGGTGGAACCCGGAGTCCCGGGTGCTGGGGGCGGCCCTGGGAGCCAGGCCCTGGCTGTGGGCCCGGCTGTGACCCACCGGGCGCAGCGCCCCGGGGACGGGCAGTTCCTGGAGGGGGACCCGGGTGCGCTGGGGGAGGCCGCCTACGGCGCGGGGCCCTGCGGCGCACCCGCGCCGTATCTCCGTGCCGCCCTTGACCTTCTGCCTCTCCCCTGACAGCGCTGCTCGGGACCCACCGTTCCCCTCCAGCATCCTCGGCGGTGGCTCCGCTCCAGCAGCCAACACACGGGATTGAAATGACCTTGAAAGCCGGGAACAAGGGCAGCTCGCCGGATCCCGCCCGGTCTCGCTCGGGCCGCGGCAGCCCGGCCGCAGGTGCCTCCCTCTGTCTCTGATCCTCGGCTTTTAGTTTTGGGAGGCAAAATCCCTCCCTCCCTCTCTCCTTCCTCTGCCACGCGCTTCCCCCTCGCTCGTGCCTGCAGCGGGGAAGGGATCCAGGGAGAATCCAGCGCTCACGACAGGTCGTTCCCAGGCTGGATCCCAGCATCGCGTAAGGAGAGGGAGATGTTCGTCTGGGGAGAGGGAGAAGCTCCGGGTGCCTCCTGGCCAAGCCGCAGCCTGGAGGCGAGCTGGGGGTCTCTGGAAGGGGGATGTCTGCCTCAGGACAGCGGGCAGGGGCCAGCAGTGTTTTCCCTTTGCTGGGAATTGCTGTGCCCGCCCACTCCATCTTGTCTTGGGGGATCCACCCTCCGACTGTTGCTGCTCTGCTTGTAGTCTGGGACACTCGGGGTGGTGATTTCCCTGCAGGAGCAGCTTCCTGCTAAGCAGATCCCTTGAGGACAGCCCACAGGCTGTCCCTGTGCTGGTACTGGAAGTGGCTCTTGGCAGGGAGACCTCCCCATCAGCTCTGTGGAGCCCAATCTTATCTTACCCTGTGCTCCTGAACCCTGGATCTCTATCCGTGATGTAGCTGGGAGCTGGGACAGAGCAACGTCTGGTGAAGGCAACTGAGGCAGCTGCTGCAGTGCCTCTGCTGGGCCGTGGATGCTCCTCATAGCCCCCAGCCCCTCCCTGGAGCAGCCTGGTCCTGGCACCGTGTCTGGGACCATCTTATCCAGGACTTGTCCCTGGCAGTGACCATGTGGGGAAGAGAAAGCCAGGACAGGGCCATGGAGCATTCCAGGTGCTCTCCAGCCTTTGGCCCTCCTCATTCTAGGGGATTTCTGTGTGTTTGGTGACCCTGGGAGCCGGTTCTTGGTGCCATCTCCTCAAGCAGGGGCAGCTCTCCCTATCCCCTTTGTGGTGCCCCTTGGCGTCAGCCCTGGTCAGGGCTAAATCCGCTCGCCTGGATTAAGCGGTGGGGATTTAAGGGATGATGCAGGGGAAGCTGGAGCGGGCTGAGCTCTGGAGAGGGAGGCTCTGGAACAGGCTGGAGCCCCTTTTTCCAGCATGGGGGCAGGGGGAGTGCAGGCTTCAGTGCCTCTGTGGTAGAAGATTTGGCTTCCGGGCAGTGTGGCATCAATGTGGCATCACCATTTGGGACTGGCTGCCTGGCTGAGGGATCGGGCAGGGACAAAGCCTTTGGTGTGATGCCAAGAGATGTTATTTTGGTGCTTCTTGTTGGCAGAGTCCCCCTTCTCTTCCAGACACATCCTTTGACCTGAGCTACTCCTAACCCCCCCCAGCCTCGGTGTGATCATCCCATCCCTCAACGCTTGGGTTTGAGGACGGTGCGGGCAGCTCATTTCCTTCGCAGGCACTGGCTGTGGGGAGCTGGGAGCTGGTTCCAAGCCTGGTCACTTGTGGTCAGGTTTTCTGCAGCCCTGTGTGTGTATGCTGCATCTTCAGGGAGCAGTCCCTATGCTTCCAGCTGGGATTCAGCCCGGCTCCATTGCGTCGGGACAGCATCTTATCAGGCCCCTGAGGCTGTGGGGATATTGGGTTTTGCGCTGTTGGGGTGCAGCACCCCCATCCTGCTTCTCCCTGAGTCTGTGGGGAGTCATTGAGATGGGTTTCCCTTCAGATGAGTCCCTTGGAGCAGGTGCAAGGTGTGTCCAGGGAAGTACAGGCGGCAGAAGAGCCCCTCTGCCTCTAGGAAGTGGTTGGTGTGGCTTCTGCCACACTGCCTCGCATCACCTGTGCGGGCACCGGGATGTGCTCCAGCTCCGTGCTGTCCATCCTGCCCGTGCCCCACCTGCTTGGCAGCCGAGCTTCTTCCTTGAGCAGTTTCCTCTCCATATTCCGGAGGCTGTTCCCGGGCTTCTCCGTGCTGCCGGAGCCTGTGGATCACTGCTGCAGCTGCTGTGCCCGGGGCCCGCGCTCCGCTTTGGCTCTCGGTGCCAGCAGTGCGGCAGCAATCTCTGGTTGTGGTTTGCCGAGGGCGGATGTGTCACCTTTCTGGCCCACCGGGTGATAACCTCCCTGGGAGAGTGTTTGCTTTACCTGTCACAGCTGATAAGCACCTCTGATAAAACCGTGACAGCAAATAACAGGCTTTAAGGAGAGGGGAGGGATGAAAGGATGAAACAAGGGAGGTGGTGCCCTTGGCAAGGGCTCTGCCCTGGGAAGACGCTGGTTTGCTGACGCGGAGGAGCAGATCCTGGCCCTCACTGGCCAGAATCTCCAGGAAGTTTCATAAACCTCTGGCTCCTGAGGAGCGGCTCTGCTGCGGAGGGTGCTATGGGAGCAAGTGCTGCTCTTTGGCCGCTCGGCTGCAAGTGCCGAGGAGTTCCTGGCAAGGAACGTCCTTATTTCTTTCTCCACGTGACGTGGGAAGTCACAGCAATGTTCCTGCTGTCCTTGGCTGGTAGATACCAACCACTGTTGCAGGCTGGGACTGAAGGGAGCACATTTATGGCTCCAAACCACATCTCTTCCATCTTTGCCTCCCCCTTGGGGTCTAACAGGCTTCTCCTTGCAGTGCCAAGCCGATGCATGAAAAAGCAGCTCCCCTGAAGAGCCCCGAGCCCATGCACGGCCGTGAGAAGCTGGAGACATCCCACAAGCAGAGGAGTTTGGATTCCCTCGATGGCAGGTAAGGGGCAGTGGGGTCTGCAGTCAAGTATTTGCGCTTCCTCCCTCCTGTTGTGACCTCCTGCAGTGTCCCTGCTGCCTCCAAGCCCCCAGGTATCAGCGGCTCAGAGCGGGCACAGGGGTTCCCCATTTATTTTCGCTCTTACGTATTGGCAGGGAGGGAAGAAGGGTGTGGGAAAGGGACTGGTATTCCTGCTGCTGAGGTTGCCGGGAGGATTTCACTGTCTGTGGTTTCTCCCTTCGTTTGCTGCTGTGGTGGATGCAGATGGATGCCCCTGGGCCCGTCCTCCTGCCGGGGCATGTTCCCGAACTTCCGTTTGTGCTTTCCCTGGGGAAACCTTGACCTGGCTGAAGCTGCTCCAAACCTGTCCCTGCTGCTGCCGGGCTCCTTCCCCCGGGGCTAGGGTGTATTTGGGCACAGGCACCTCAATGTCGGTGCCTCCACCATCAGCTGTTGCTTAACACCCAGATGTGCCTTCCCAGGGTCTCTCTTCGATCCTCTGCAGCTTGCTGTGTCTCTTCTTGCAGCTCATGTGTTTGAGGGAGTGGCTGAGACCTGGGGCTCCTCACTCACCTGATGATTGTTATTTTGCCTTCCAGCCTCCGCCTGAATGAAGCCCTGAAGGATGAGGACATCAAGAAATGCCACCGGGAAGTGGTAAGCCTTGAGCTTCATGAGTGAACGGGCTGGGTCCTTGGAGCCTGACCCTGGCCGTCTGCCATGGAGGAGCCTGCTCCTAGTGTAGGGCAGAGGCTCCTGTCTGTGTTCCCAGGGGAGCCAATGGTGGTTTCAACTGCTCTGTGATCTGCCTTGCAAACACTTTCAGGATTTTCCATCCAGAGCAAAGGAGGGAGCAGAAATCTTGACTGTAGGCAGCTCAGTTCCCATCTGCTTGAACCTTTTTGGTTGTTCAGATCATGCCCAAAGTAGAGCTTTTTGGTCCTCCTGCAAACAGGAGATGCTTTGGAAGAGGCAGGAGCAGAGGGAAGAGGAAGAAGATGGAGAAGAAAAACATTCTGCTGATTAAACAGAGGCCTCTGTGGGGGTTATGTGACTGTGCTGGGGCCAGGGAGTGTTTCTTGAGGGTAGCTCGGAGGTGATGCCACGATCCCCCCCATCCCCCTGAAACACCCCACCTGCACTTGCACCACCCCGGCATCCCTCCGGGGGGTGTCTGAGCCAGCCCCAGTCGGTGCTGAGCCTTGATCCTCTTACAGCCCAGCTCATCCAGTGACAGGCTGTGTGGGGCAAAGGTGACCCTGTCACCGCAGGCAGGACAGGAGGGCTCTGCCGTGGCCCTGGGGAGCACCGGGAGCTCCGGGGCAGGGGCACAAACCTGCCTTCCCAGGAGTGACTTACTGCAGAGCTTTGAGCTGCTTTGGAGCCTTTCGCTTCTCCCCAGAACGCGCTGAGCCTCCCGTGGCAGCCTTTGAAGAGACACCGGGAATATAAATAGCTGGATGGCGCGGTGTGATGGGCACAGAGCAAGTGCTGTCACCGTGCCCTGGATAAGGGAAGAGCTCCAGGAGGAGGAGAGAAACTGCTGGGCAAGATAAATTGCCTGCGGATGAGGCTGGGAGAAGCCCAGCTCCTCGTAGAGGCTCCGCAGCCCCCATAGGCATTAAGGGGGGATGTTTACCTGGGACGATGGCGCAGCGTCTGCTGGGTGTGGGATCATCAGAGCCTCCTCCGGCCCTTTGTTCCCAGCGTCCCCAGCCCGATGGGACCCCCCTGCGCCGGTCACAGGTGTGGGCAGAGGGAGGTTTTGTTGCAGGAGGGTGTTCTGAGGGGTCTCCTCATCAACGAGGTCAACAGATAACTTTGCTTTGCTTTGTTTTCAGGCCGCTAGCAAGTACAACTCCCAGTACCATAAGCTGTTCAAGGACATCCCCACGGAGGAGAGCGTGCTGAAAGGTGGGTGATGCTCTGAGGGACGGGCACGGTGGTGGCAGGATCCGGCCCATGGTCTGCCACGGCCCTTTGTTTGCCTTGCAGTTTGCTCCTGTGCGCTCCAGAGGGACATCCTCATCCAGGGAAGGCTTTACATCTCCCCCAACTGGCTCTGCTTCTACGCAAACCTTTTTGGGAAGGATATCAAGGTAACGTTGGGGCCAGCTCACCCCAGGCCCATAGGGCTCACAGATGTGGCTACACTGCAGTTGTCCCCTCCTGCACCCAAATAACCCCAAAACCACCATCAAAAGCCTCTGTGTTTTTGAGAGGAGTGTGGCTGCTGCTCCTCCTTCTCCTCCTCCTCCTCCTCAGATCACCCCTGGCATCAGCATGGGGAAACCAAATATTGGTTTGGTTTAGAGTTCCCTGATGTAAAACCTCCTACAAGCCGCAGCGGCGTTTGGAGGAAGATCAAAGCTTGGGGGGGGAAGATTTGAATCTCTCCTGGCTTTTCTTCTTGATTTCCAGTCTGCAGCTTCCCCGTTAGCCCCATGGCTGATAGAGATCTTGGGGAGAGACGACTTCCTTTAAAACTGGGCTGAAGAACTGCAGTATTTCCATCAGCCGCTTTAAGCAAATACCTGATGGAGGAATGGGGTTCAACAAAGCCATCCTGCCATGGATTACATCCTGCTTTAGTTTAACTCCCTGGGCTTGTGCTGGGTTTCAGACTCACCGGGGGCTGTTTTCCCCATGTCCCTGCTGTTTGGTTTGAGCAGAAACTGTCTCCAAGCTGAGATTAGCGCGGGGGGATGACGTGAGCTCTAATAAAGCCCAAGCTGTCTGAATCCCTGCGCCGCTGCTCTGCTTGAGGTGTAATTCTGATGTGTGCTTCGTGTCTGCCTCGGGAAGGAACCTCCTGGAGCTCGCCCCATCCCTGTGTCTCTTTGCTCTCCAGGTGGTGATCCCGGTGGTGTCCGTGCAGCTGATAAAGAAGCACAAGACTGCTCGGCTGCTGCCCAACGGCCTGGCCATCACCACCAACGCCAGCAGGAAGGTAACACCATAGCCTTGCCACAGCCCTGCTCCGAGTCAGCTCTGCTTTGAGCGCAGGGAATGAAGCGATTCCAGCTGGGAATGGAGCAGCGCTCTCCATGCTGGCAGCCAGCCAGGGCAAACACCGTGGCTTTGCTTTTGTTTCTGAATTTCACTTTGTTTCTGGGCGAAGCAAAGCCCAAGTGAAACTCGGTCGAGCCTGACAAATCCCCACCGGGCTCAGATAAAACCTTTAAACTCCTTAAGCACAAGCAGGGGAGGGGCTGGGGCTGGTGTTCATCCCAGCTGCTGGAAAACTTGGATAAGGGGCTGAATTTCCAGCTGCTAAATCACAGCGGGTGTTGGCTGCAGTGAGCTGACGTGGTCCTGCCTGGTGTGTCTTGAGTCCTTGCCTGCTGGCAGCAGCGTGCGTTGCCCATCCCCTGCCAGGGTTATTCCTGTAGGGCTTTGGGAGGGGGTGATTCCTGCAGGATTTAAGCAGGATTTGGGTGTTCAAAGCAATCTGGTTGCAAAGCTGCTCTGCATCAGGTGAGGTGGGCGCTGCCCCGTGTCCCCTTGTGCCGACCCATGGGGATGTTTTCCATCACTCCCGGCCCCGTTTGCTGCCACATCCCTCTGGGCTGATGCCAGGAGGCCCCACGGGAAGAGCAGCTGAGCAAGACTGACCCCAAAAAATCTGGTCCGGGTTTTAGGTGGCTGCAAAAATAACAGCAGGGAACTCCTCAGGGAGGTGCCTGCAAGGGGTGTGGCTCCTGCTGGAGGGGAGATTCAAGGGCAGGACGTTTCTGTCTGTCCCCTGCCTGTGGAGAACCGGACTCGGGATGGGGGAATCTCTCCTGGCAGCTCCCCTCTTTCTCTTGCAGTACATCTTCGTGTCCCTCATCTCCCGTGACAGTGTCTATGATGTCCTGAGGAGAGTCTGCACACACCTGCAGGTAACCTCCACCCCGTGTTCCGGTGGCCACAGGGCTCTGCACTGACCTCCAGGGCTGTGTTTCAGGGAGCAGAACCCTTCACACACTTTGTCATGGCTTCAGATGCTCCCAAAGCCCTCCCTGGTGCCCCGCTGCCTCTTCCCAGCATCCTCAACCTGCAGCAAGGCATGGGAGGAGAGACAGGAACCGTGCCCTTGGCACGTCTTGTCCCCAGGAGCTGAACCTGGGCTTTTCTGGGTCATGGATGGCAGAGGCAGAGCCCAGAGTTCCTGCTTTCTCCCAGGGCGGGTAGATGAAGTATGCATAATCCGGTAGCAGTACGAGTTCTGCCACTCCGCACATTGGGGGCTGTGCCCCAGATCTGCGGTTTGAAGGGGAGGAAAAATGGTACAAAGTCAAGAAAAATCTGAATTCAAATGTCTAAGGGGGGAAGAGACATCAGCCCTGGAGCTGCAGAGCAGGACTGTGGGGATCTCCCTCTCCTTGCCTTTGAAGCACGTGGGAAGCAGTGGCGGGGCCCTTCCCCACCTGGCGGGGTGTCTGCTGGCTCTGTGGGGTGGTGATTTGGGTGACTCAGCTCCATTGCCAAACTGGGGGATTTATCCTTTGGAATGTGCTGGGCTCTGCCTCCATACTCCCATTTCCCTCCTCACAATGCTTTATCCCCTCTGCTGGAAGCTGAGGCTCAAGCATAGCCGTGGCCCCATGGGGTTTTCGGTGATGGGAAGCAGTGATGCAGTGCCCTGTCCTCTGCCAGAGGCTCTTGTTTGTCCTCACATCCCTGTGCTCGCAGGTTTTAAGCAGCTGCTCTTCACACTCTCCAGAAAAGTCAATACTCAGTTTCCGGGCCAGGTTGAGGCAGGGAGAGGCAGCCCCAGCACACACGTTCCTTTCTTTTTCCAGGTTTCCAGTAAGAAGAGCTTGAGCTTGAAGGAGCTGACGGAGGAGCCTGACGCTGTGTCACTGGTGAGGGAAGGAGCCCTGTGAGCTGCTGCGGGCAGGAGGGTGTCCCCTGGGTGGGTTTAACACCTTCCCAGCGTGGGTGCAGCCAGGGCCAGTGTGGAGTCAGTCCTCTCCCTCGCTGCTGACAAAGGTCATGTGAGGATGTGGCTGTTGCCTTCACCGCGCGTCCTCTGGGATGCTCATCCCCTGAAGTGGCACAAACAGACGGGTCAGGAGGATGGTTTGGGCAGCCCGTGCCTGAGCACGGACCATACAGGGATGGAAAAACTCAGAGCGATGTGGGAAATGCTGCCGCTCTGCTACCGCTGGCTGATGCTGTTCACAGCCAGAACATGGATAACGGGCTGGAAATGTGGTTAATTATCCCAAAACCTGTGGGGTGAGTGGGATGGCTCAGAGCCAGGAGGCTGGGGAGGGGAAGAGTGTGACCAAGGGAGCACGAGGGGTCTCATCCTGCTGCCTTTGGAGCACAGCAGGGCTCTGCTCTGCCCGCAGTGGCTTTGTCCTTGGCCAGCAGGATCTGTCCTTTCCATTAAACATGGATGGCCCATCCCTCTCTCTGTTCCATCACGAAGACACTGAGCATAGCGTCCTCCGTGGGCTGGTGGCCCTGTGCACTGGCTGGGTGCAGGAGGTGACAGTTGGACTGGCCCTTGCAGGACAGGGCTGGTGGCATCCCAGGGGTTGAAGACACTTCTCAAGGGCTGAATCAGGGGCGATCCAGGCTGGCAGCATCTCCTGGTGCTTCTGAGTGCTGCAGCCCTTCAGCAGCTACAGCCCTGGGGACACGTTAGCAAGGGAGCCCTTCTCCATGTCGGTTACCACCCTGCTCCATTCAGTGCTTCTCTGGGATGCTGAGCCATGGGGCAGGTGAGGGGCTCTTGGAGGATGGTGGGAGGCCATGCTGAGCTTCAAGGGGTGCAGGAGGTGGCAACTGGTATTGGATGCTGGAGAGGGACCGTAGTGACAGTACAAGGGGTGATGGCGTCAAACTGAAACAGGGGAAGTTCAGGTAAGACCTAAGGCAGAAGCTCTTCCCTGTGAGGGTGCTGAGGCACTGTCACAGGGTGCCCAGAGAAGCTGTGGCTGCCCCATCCCTGGCAGTGTTCAAAGCCAGGTTGGACACAGGGGCTTGGAGCAGCCTGCTCTAGTGGAAGGTGTCCCTGCCTGTGGCAGGGGTTGGAGCTGGAGGAGCTTTAAGGCCCCTTCTACCCAAACCAGGCTGGGATTCTGTGATTTGGGGCAGGCATGGGGTGTGTGAGCAAGTCCTTCCTATGGCAGTAGGAACCTGCATCCCCATGGGACTGTTGTCCTAAGTAGCACCAGCTCCACCTTAGGATGATCGTTTGGGTCTGCTGGTGCTTGATGGAGGTACTGAATGTGACCCCATTGCTCACCTGGGGCTGTTCCTGCAGGAGGTGATTGTCCCTGAGGGCAAGTGGAGGAAGGTGTCACCTGCTTCCCTGTCCCTGTCACTGCCGGACACTGACTACCAGTGCATCCACCGGACCTCCGTCAGCAGCCTGAGCACCAAGGAGAGCTCCTTCACCTCCGAGGAGCCCCTGGTTTCAGGTGAGGGCTGTGTCTGGTGCAAGGACACGGGTTGAGCCCGGACCCACACCATGTGCTGAGTGTGAACCTCCATAGAGCCGCATTCATCCATCCCATGCTCTTGCGGAGGGGATTTCTGCCTTGCGGATGAGCAGGGTTGAGGCTGGGAGTCAGTGATGGGGTCCTGCGGATGGGATGTGGTCTGGCTGTGGGGTCTGAGCCCTCCGCGTGTGCCTGTAAGGGAGGAATAGCCGACACCTGAAGGCTCCCGGTAGTGGGAGGAGCACGAGCCCCGTGCTGTGCCGCTGACGCTGGCCTTGTGTTCCAGAAAGTGCAATAAACACAGAGGAGGAGCTGGAGGTGGAGCAGAGCTGCGTGGCGGAGCTGAGGCCCTCCGACTACCAGCTCCTCAAGATCTTCATTGTGCTGTGAGTGTGCGGAGCGGCCGCGGTGGGGGGGGCACGGGGTACCCGGGGAACATCCAGCTCAAACACCGGCCACTGAGCGCTTGTGCTCCTTCCTCTGCCCCCAGCATCTGCCTCCTGGTTGTGTCCTCCTCGTACCTGGCGTTCCGCATCTTCCGCCTGGAGCAGCAGCTCTGCTCGCTCAACCGCGACTACCTCTCCCGTGGGCACAGGAGGTGAGGGGCCCTCGGGGACACTTCGGTGCAGGGGGGTGGCACCATGAGTGGAGGACTTGAGGTGCAAAGAGCAATGGCTCTGTGACATGTCCCAGGGATTCCTCGTCCTTTGTCCGGCTGTTGGGATGGCTGATGGTAGATCCCAAGGTGTCATCCCCATGCACTGGATGATCCCATCAAGTGCTGGTTTGTGTGACTGAGGAAAGCTCTGCTGTCCCTGAGACTTTCAGCCCTTGGGAAAAAGCTTTATCTGTGGGTTTGGGGCTGGTTTCTGGTTGTAGGAAGCACTGGGGTGGAGCTGGGATGTGTCCAGAGGCCAACATGACCATGGGCATCATCAAGGGATGGACACTGAATCATAGACTCACAGAATCAACCAGGTTGGAAAAGACCTTTAAACTTATCAAGTCCAATCATTGCTCCGCACTGCCAAGGCCACCACTGACCCATGGCACTGAGGCCTCATCTCCATGGTGTGTGAACACTTGCAGGGACGGTGACTGCAGCACTGCCCTGGGCAGTTCCAATGCCTGAGCACCCTCTGGGGAAGGAATTGTTCCTCAGCTCCATCTAACCCTGCCCTGGTGCAGCTTGAGGCCCTTTCCTCTTGTCCCATCCCTTGTTCCTTGGAAGAAGAGACTGACATGAATGGGTTCCTTGGGCTGGGGACATTGGGGTGACTCCCTTCACATGCCCATGGGGCCTGGGCACGGTGCTTCCATGGCCGCTCTCACCCATCTCTCTGCTTGCAGGTGACCGTTGCCCCCAGCACTGGCTGAGGACAGACGCCGGGACAGTTTCACCCCATGTACGGATCCCGGTGCTGAGTCCTCCTGGCTGTGGCCATTGCACAGGACCTGGTTTTCCCTCAGCCGGTAACATGGGACCAAGTATCTTCTCTCTTCCTGCTGGCACCTGCTCCTGGTGGGACCTCTTGGCCAGCTCATGGCCGCCGGTGCCAACTCCTTGTCCCACTGGAAACCTGTTTTTGCCCCGGGATGCTGCTGTGCTGTAGCACTGGACGATGGCTCAGGGCTGCTGAGTGGTTGGAGCTCCCCTTAGGACTTGCTGCTAAAATGGGTGCTGGTTTTTATTCCAGGCTTGGATTTTTGCTGTTAAAAGATGACTTTAGGCTCACTGGGAACCCCCAGACATGGGGATTTGTTGCTGCTGCTGCTCTGGGTGAACCCCGGGCAGTGGCTCTGGGCTGAACCTTCCTCTTTGTCCGCTTCTCAGTACCCCTGGGACCACAGCTGGAGGAGTGGCCCCAGCCCTGGGGGTGTGGAGGGACAGGGAGAAAGGGGCCACCAGCCCTGTGGGGCAGCACCCAAGAGTGGGGATACAACCCAGGCCCCCCAGCTCTGCTGGGCTCTGTACTGGCTCCCAGCCCTTCTCTCCTGGAGCACCGGGCCATCTCGGGGTGCGTGTGTGTGTCTGTGTCCCCTGCAAAGCACTTTAGGGTCCCCCAGACCAGGCGCTTGGTGCCAGACCAAGGCTGCACTAGCCCATTCCCTTCGTTCAGACATCCCAAGTGGAGCCTGTGCCTGGCACTGGGGAAGGTCCTGGATCGCAGCGTGGCTGTGCCCTTGAGCTGAGGCCCGCAGGGTTTGTCCCACCAGCTCCCCCGGAGCGCTCTGGGGTGATTCCTGTGGGATTCCTTTAGGTTTTCTTTCCTGTTTTTTGGGAACTACAAGTGCTGATGGGGCCAAATCCCTGCGTCCGGGGCAGCACTCGCTGCTCTCCCGGGCCCAGAACGGCTTTTAAATGGAATAAACCCAGGATTTTCTAGCACATCGCTGTCTGCTGCAGAGCTGGGCACCCCCGAATCAGTGCTGTTCTGGTGCTCCTTCACCGGCTGCAGCCTCAGGACATAGATTGCATGGGGACAGCCCTGCCCTTGTGTGGCTTTGGGGATGGGGGCCACTGCCTTGTTCTTGCTTTGGGCCAGCGCTGGTTGTACCTGGGGCTGTTCAGCCCCGATGTCCCATGCTGGATGGATGCTGGTGGGTGCTCAGCAGCGTTTTTACACCGTGTGTGTCACCTTGGCCATGCTGAGGGGGGGACCCCGGCTGGGGGTGCAGCCCTGGCTGGGGCAGGAGTGTCAGGGTGGCTTTTGGGGGACACCCAGAGCCAGGGAAGCTCCGGATGCAGGAGACTTGGGTGCGGCTTCTTCACTAGGGGGCAGCAGAGACTGCGGGATATGGTACTTGGGCTCCTGGCAGGGCCACGTGGGGATGGGACTGCATGCGGAGGGTGCTGAGCTGCAGCCTCATCCCGCTGGGGTGGACAGGGTGAGCCTTTCTCGTCCCCCCTGAGCATCTGCAACCCGAATTCCCCCTCCCACCAAGCCTGGCCCATTGAGCAAAATGCATGAAAATGAGTGAAATGCAAGGAAACAACACAACTTGGAAAGCCCCAGTGGAGGTGGGGGTGGCAAAGTGGGGATGGGGGGGTGTCACCCCAGTTTTTCGGGTGATTTAATACCCTGGGGTGCAGGGGCTTGGCCACGTTTCTGGCCAAAGCTGCTGCTCCAAAGCCCTGGTGCTACAGGACTGTTGAAGCCTTTTGAGTTCAGGGGTGACCAGTGGATGCAAGGTGCCATCCCGCTGCTGCTCCATCCTCAATAGGCACTCACCACATTCAAAGGCGTTTGGAGTTCTTTTTTCTAAACCCAGGTTGGTGCTCAATGGGTTCAACCTTAAAGTGGGATTTATGCCCCCAAAAATGAGGTTTAGGATTGGGGTTTTCTGGGGCTTGTGTGCCCGGTGTAGTTTGGGATGCTCTGCAGCACCCAGTACAAACCAGGTGCATCCCTTGTCCCTGTGCCGAGCCCAGGCCTGCTGTGTGATGGTGCTGACAGACACCTCAGCTCCTCTGGGGGCTCTGTGGTTACCCCAGGGGTAGGACAACCCGTGGGTGCAGTTGGCTGATGTGGGGGAGGTTTGGAAGAGCCCCTGGCACGATTGAGGGGGTTCCTGCTGCAAGGCCCTGGTGGTGTTCTCCAGCCGGTGTTTGCCTGCCTGCTTGCTGTGTTAGTGCTCCTGGTGACGCCCTGCTGGAGCTTATTTGCTTTTCTTTGTGTAAACAAATGCCATGTTAAAAGCCTCGGGTGCAGGAAATGTCCTTGGGTGCTCCCCATGCTGCCTCCTGCCCCGTCCCTTGGGGACAAGGAACACAGGGTGCCCCTGCCCTCACTTCCCCCTGATGCTCTCCATCGCACCCACTGTCCTGCCTTCCTCCGTCCCCTCTTCCCATGCTCCTCCCGAGCTCACATCAACCCCTAAAGACAGGATTAGATGATCAAATGTGCCTGTGTGGCTGCCTCACTGTCACACGAGGTGCTGGTGGAGTTGTCCCTGGGCTTCCTGGCTCTCTGAGGCTGATTTCTGCTCAGTTTCACCCACTGCAGGGCACAGAGTGGCTGAGAGGCCACTGCAAGACCCAGTCGTTGTGGCCTTGATACCATTGCACAAGAAGAATTCAGCAGGTACCTACACAAAGACAGGGTGATACAAGTGCTCAGCTTGGTTCGAGTTTTATTCTGGACCTGGAGCAGCAGTGACATTGCTCCAGCAAAGCCACAGAGTCCAAAGTTGAATCCCCTTCGGCAAGCGGCTCAATCCCGTTTCAACCCTCTCCAGGGTTTTCAGCTCCACCAGAGCACAGAAGGGGTTTTTCCAGGGAGTCTGGAAAGGATGGACGGGATGCCCTGACCCACTGGTGGCACTGCAGGAAGGAGGGGAATGAACCGACCCTTGCTTTGCTCCACTGCTGGCACTGCGTTTCCTTGGGTGTTTTGGAAGAGCCTGGCTGTGGCTGCTTACCTTTCTCTTAGCAACAAGGGAAGTTTAAGCCCTTCCTAAAGTTCACTGCCGTGGTGCTGGTGCACACACACTGGTGGGCCTGGGCTGGCAGTGTGATGGGTGAAGAACTGCAGGGTAAAAACAGTCCTTCCCCCTTTCCTATTCTCTGGTTAACCTCATTTCCCTGCTGCAGCTGGCGCGCTGGGGTGTGGTTGCTCTGCTAGACACTACCTGAGCAACCTGCTCCTGGCTCCTCATGAGGGTAGAACTTACTCCTTATCCTGCAACAATATCCCAGGTTAATCTTTATTTTCCTTACTGTTAAGCCCATCTTCTCCCAAAAGGATCTGCTGGGAGATCCCAGCCACCAGCCAGAGCAGGAGGGAAAGTGTTTCGGTTTGAAGGGTATTAAGGACTTCCTGGGCTTCAAGGAGACCACAGTTATCTTTGGCTTTTATAACTCAAACTCTGTCCTTTTGTTCTCCCTGGTGTGGTTTTTTTTCTTTATCTCAAGTAACAGAACTGGTTTTGTGCTGGAGGAAGCAGCACCTGAGTGCTGTGAACGCCAGTGAGGGCTGGGGAGCACTGAGGAACCTCCCCGAGTGGAGAGGACCTGAAATCCTAATGAAAACACAAACTTCAAAGAGTGAGTGTTGCTTTTCATCTCAGTCAAGTTCCTTTCCTAGGACTGGGCTTCTCAGCTTCCTATTACTCTTCCAGCAGCTTGGAGTCAGGTTTTAATCGGTAGTAAGAGCAAGGTGGGGGACAGAAAAAAGCTACAGCTTAGGAGCACCTGTCTGAAGAAAAGTGATTCTCTTTTTGCCTGGTTCCTTAATTAATTGCAGCATTTCCTTTGGAGTCTCCTCTTTTGACAGGTAACATCTCAGTATTAGGTTTTTGGGGGTAAACCAAATCCTTGGTGCTAAACCCCAGACTGCTGGAATGCTGCTAGCGGGAGGCACAGATTAGAAGTAGCTGGAAGAAAGCAGTTGGGGGCTTGGTTTTAAGGGGCATTTGTTAAACCTGGCTTGGAGCAGCAATACCTGTGGCCGGTTAAAGCCACCTAATGAGAGCATGGTGTCTACTGGGCAAAAGGTGGAGAAGTCTCTTTAGCAATAACCCATTTTGCCACAGCAGTTAGTGTAGAACTTCACCATGAGGAGGATTTTCTTTGAGAGCAAAGTGACTTTTCACATTACAAGTTCGAAGGCCAGTGATTTCCAGAGCGGGCTAAGGCTTTTTCAGGAGGAAGGGGGTGTTTGGGCGTCTAGCCATGCTGGAGGGGTTACATTCTTCTTCTTTGGGACAATCCTGTGCATGGGCATCTCCCTCAGGCACTGGGGGTGCTGCCTCGTGGACGGGGAAGGCAGTTTTTAGAGGGTTGGAGCTGCATTTCCATCACTTCTGTGCCAGTTTCGTGATGAGAGCTTTCCACTCTGATCTCTTCTGCGTGATGTAGGAGGGGGTGAGGAGCTGCAGCAAAGGCTCTGGCCAGCCTCTGAAGTATCCCTGACACAGAGCCTCCGTGTTGCAGATCACATACATGCCACAGTCATAGCTGTTCTGCTGGGCAGGTGCCTTCTCCTCCACGAAGGTTGCTTTGCCTCCTTTTTTGCCCAAGAATGCCTCCAACTTCCCTGCCACTTGCTTGGCATGGACAGAGTTGCATTTACTGTGGGAATCATAATGGGCAAAGCACTTTTTGTCCCTGAAATAAACCAGTAAGCTCCAGTGGGTGCCCCCAGCCACCTGGTTGGAGTTGTCATTGATAGGCAAGAACACCAGCTTCTTGTGGAGAAGGTCCAGCGGTTGAAGGAATATGGCTATTTCTTCCTGACTAAGAGCACATTTAATGAACTGAGCCACTTCGGGGCTGATAAAACAAACCTGATCACTAAACTCTTGGAACTGGTGGTTGGCGAAGTACTCAAAGGCAAACCCGATGATGTGATCGTTGAGCCAGTTTGGGGGCTCCAGCAAGGCCACGTCCGACTGCCTCAGCAAACTGTCCATGTAACTGAGAACAACAGGGTCCATCCTGCGCTCGTCCGGGCCACAGCACTCCAGGCAACTTCAAAAGCTGAAACGTAGAAAGGGAAAAGGAATTAAGGAATCAGGTCAGAGCTGGGACAAGATACAGCTCAATAAACATCTAAAGGTCCTTCTCAGGAAGCTGGGAGCAAAAGCCTGGGTTTCCCAGATGGGTATTTGAAGGACCAGTGTTTGAACCATCTGCCAGAGGATAACAGCTCCTCATCTGCAGTGTGTGATGGGTTGAGCCAGGCTCTTCGGCTGCTCTAGGAGCAGTGTGTGGCTCCAATTAGAAAAGTATTTCATCATTATGATCTTAACCTCAAAGCGAAGTGATTTCAAAGCAGTTCCTGCTGGGGAACTGCAGGCACGCCTTCGGTTCTCAGCTTAGTGCAGAAACCATACGTGATCGAGGAGAAGTCAGCTGGTGTCTTGGTGTTTCAGTGCTTTACCTGCACAGTGGCAATCTCTGTAACTCTTTGCATCACTGGTATTCTATAAATGAAAGCCTTCCAGGGCTGTCTGACAGGCAGATGGTCCCTTTCACCCAGCAGATAGTGCCACAGCTCAGTGCCAGGCGCATAACTTGTTCCAGGAAAACCTGCTGGCCCACCAGCACAGGAGGCAGGGCAGAGAGGAGGTAGGAGAAACAAAGCCAAACAAAGCAGTTCCCTACCGTGGGAATCTTTAGGACAACCTTGCTGGTAGAGATCTCAATAACTCAAGTGCCACTGAAGCTGGCTGGGCAGCCAAACACCTATTGTTGTTTTAACTTGCTCAAATGTTGCTCACAGAAGGAGAAAGCACTCCTGGGTGCACTGAGGGGTGAAGATCCCTGCGGCCTCCCACTGGTGATGTCCACCTGCAAGCAGAAGTGACTGCTTTTCCCATCTTTTACTTTGATACTTGTCCAGGCTACATTCTTCCCTCTTAATCTGTGCCTACTTCGCATAAACAGAGGCTGCTTATCCTCAAAAAGGCACCTGGAAGTCCAGGTGGGCTGTAGCACTCATGTTTGAGGACATACTCAAGGGGCTTCCAGGCAAGACTTCTCCTGACCCTGACTTGCTTCCCTTTATCAGGTTATCTGAGTATCCACTAATTCTGGTCTTCCCAGCAGTCACGGAATTGAAGAATGGTGAGGAAAGGACCTTAAGATGATCCTATCTTACATAATTCCTTTTCAGAAGCTGCTGCATTTGCTGCCTTCATATCGCAGGGGGATTAAAGTGTGTTTCAGAGCACCAGGACATGCGGATCAACAGACAACACAAAACACTCTCCAGCACTGGACTAGGACTTAGAAGGAGATCTTCAGAAGAGAAGCTGTTGATTTAAACCCCCTATATCAGCCCTAGTTTTCCTCTTGCCCAGGCTCCTCAGCTGCTGTGCTGCACTATCAGCCCCTGGTAACTTCTGTCCTTGGCAGGACAGGGCTAGAAACACTGCAGCCAGGGACAGTGGTAACGTGATGTGGTTTGGCCTCACCCTTTCCTCATCTGTGCCAAGAACAGCATGAAAACATCTTAGGATTTCCTAAAGCACCGTGTGAAAACGAGCAATGATAAGATCATCTAAATATGACTCCCTATAAATAGGGGGAAATAAAAAAGTTCAAGTTGTGTTGTTTACATGTTAGGAAGAAGTAGATTTGTGCCTCTTATCACAATGTGAATCATGAAAAACTATCATTCCTGGCCAGGTATGCATAAATGAAGAGATTTATCTCTAAAACATCTTGGCAAGTTCACATCACATGTGATTTGTAAATACCTGAATGGATGAAGCATGCTGAATGTGTAACACATCGGAAGGAAGGGCTGAGGGCGAGTATCTGGGACTTGAAAAAGCTAATAACTGTTTGTGTATGGCTGATGGATCCGAGATGCCAAGCAGCAAGAGTCACTGCAGAGGAAGGGGAGCAGTCACTGGTATTTGTACTGAGCCAAACACAATGGTATTTGGATGTGCTTCCTCCATTAATGAACTCATAAATTATTTCCAAGTTTGTGGAGCAAATCCTTTGCAACAGCCTGCAGTAGAAAAACAAGCCAAACCCCAGACCAAGTCCCAGCAACTCTGTAGCATACTGAAAACAGTCTTGTGTAAAGAGCAGGTTTAATGGGGTCACTTCTGGCACATGCCCATACAAGGCCCCACATCTCCCTTTACTGTGTGGGTTTTCTGCTTCATCTTCTCCTAGGGTTGTATGAAGCAGTAAGCAGCTTTTAATTCCAGTCCAAGTGGGATTATAGGCTAGGGAAGGAAGCATGTGTCCTGTGTCCTGTTCGTTTTCCACTCTGCAGGAACATCATCTGGGTTATTTTTTCAGTTGAGGAAAAAAAATTAAAGAAAAAGAGACATTTGGCAGCTTCCTACAGTCAGGAAGGGAGAATGGTTATAGCAAATGTTTAATTGCCACTAACTACTACTTTTAATTTTATTGCCATCTGGTATTTGTGAAGCTGGTTGGGAGTTGTGCAGGGTGACTCACCACGTGCAGCACACAGCTTAAAGGAAAACCCTTCGCAGGCTGCCATGCCTTTCAGAGCCATTTAAGGTAAGTGGGGAGGACTGGGAAAGCATAGCAGAGCTGGGAAAAGCTGTTGGGGAGGTTCCTTCATTTGGGAGAACCTCCCCATTAAAGCTCAAGATGATTCCACAGAGAAGCTGGGATGTGCATCTTGGACCTCTGATGTTAAGGAGTGTTGAAATCCAGTTGCAGATCACCGAGAGCTCTGCTCAGACACAGCCAGGATTTGCTTCCTGGAGGCTGGGGCACACTGTTCAGGAGTTTCCATCAAAATTGGAATAAATAGCGATGCAGGCCCAGAACACTTGTTGCAGGCTGCCAACAAGAGCCTTGGTTGTTTATTTGCATATTCATAGTTGGAATTTGGACAAACTCTGTGTAACCCTCAGTGCCTTGGAGAGATATTTGCTGCCCCGTTCCGAGCGCTAAAACGAGAACACCAGGGAGAGAAAAAGGAGCATTTCAATCAAAACGTCATCAAGCCAACTGAGATGAAACCAGTCATTTCATTTATGGATTTGAATACAGCGCTGCCTTGCAATGTCTTGCAACATGGCAAGACATCAAATTTATCTCGTCTTGAGGTTGTAACAGTTTAACAAAGGAGCTGCTGCCATTAGTGCAAGTGTGCTCCATACACTGATGGGAGCGCTTTGTGTCCAGGACATGAGGCGATGCCTGCGTTTTGTAACCCTTCACAAAAATAACCCAAACCTGTTATTTTCACAACATTAAAGCTGACTTCCTTCTGCTTCTAATTGGTGCCTTGCACTCTGAAGGCAGTGCTTGAGAACCAGGGAGTGCAACTCCTTAGTCACTGAGTGTAAATAGGCGGCGATGGAGCAAAGAGTATAAATTAAGGATGAATCAGATTCCTAGAGTCTACTTTAATAAATAAAAGGTGCTAAGAACAGCCAGAGGGAGTATTTGAAGGCACCACGTCACTAAATTCCTGCACCAAATGTAAAGAATATGAAGGTAAATACAAGAAAACACCTGAAATACAAATTATTCTTTACTGGGGAAGAGCAGGATGAACAGAGAAGTTTTCAGCAGCTTGGCTGAGCTCATTGTACAATCAAGAATAAAAGGCCCCATGTTTTAACCTCAAGACCATTCCCTTTTTACTGGATACACCAGTGACACCATGTCAGCACTCGTAATAGTGGTGGTTGTTAATGGTAGCATGAACATCAATTTCTGTATATCAGTGTGAGCTGGGCTGGGCCACCTGCACCTCTGCCTCTGAATTCACCTGTCTCCTAAGAAAGCCAGAGAAGAAACATGAGCAAAACTAAACAACTCAGCCAGAAAAGCAGCACAGTTGTCTACGCGTTCATCAAATATAAGCAATCTCTGTAGCCTAGAGATTATGATTCCTGTACGATAAGAGAGCCTTGGCAGGTTCAATACATCCTGAAGGCTGGACTTGAGGAACACAGTCAAATTCCTGCATGCACAGACAATGCCCAAACCTTTCACTTCCCAACAAATTCCCCAAACCAGGGGTGTGCAGCTGCTCTGCACAGCCAAACTCCAGAGCCCTGCTTCATTTCACAACATCTCATGGGGCAGTCACATAAAAGCCGAAGGAACTACACCAAATCAACTGTGTTTTGCTGCCCAGGGTGGGGTTGGCCAAAGTGTTAAGTTTAAGAGATAAAAAACCCCAATAACTGGAATGTGTGAGGACGAGACTGCTGGAATAACGATGGGATAGCCCTCAGCTCGCTCACCACCATGACATTAAACCAGGCGCTGATGGATCATGTTCACCTACTTGGAGAAAGGCTTTATCCAACTGGGACATGCTGGGAGGGAAAACCCTTCGCCTGGAAGACCTAAAGGCCGCAGGAATTCAGTGACGAGAAGGAATATGGTCAGAAGAATAGCTTTGGGTCATCGCTGCTCACGGAGACGTGACCCAGGTGATGTGCTTGATCCCGAGCTTCTCTCACCGGCTGGCCGCCGGTGCCGGCCGGGATCAGACACGCGAGCAGCCCCCGGGAAGAGCCCGCTCGTCCCGGTGCGGGTTCTACGCAGGTGAACGAGAATGAAGGGGAGAGGAGAGGGCTCCGCGGGCGCAGGGCCCAGTCGGGCCCACTCGGTAGCAGCGCTCCCCGCCCGCCCGCCCACCCAGGCCCAGCTGTGCGCGGGCAGCCCCGGCTCCACGTTCACCGATTTCAACCATTTTACCTCAAAACCCGCGCTGAAGCCTCTGGACCCTGCGGGCACGGCGACCGCCGCCGGACCCCACCGGCACCGCTGTTGCCATGGCAACACGCGCCCCCCGCCGCTCACCTGCCGCCTCATTCCCCGCTCGCCCTCCGCCGAGCCGGCACCGGCCGGTTGCTGCGCGCTGCCGTAAAGCTGCCAGCACCGCGTCGTAACGACCCGGCCGCCTCAGGGTTTGCGCATGCGCGGAAGGAGGGGGGGGCGGGACAAGGGGCGTGGCATTGAGGGGCGTGGCAATAGGCGGGGCGCGCGCCCTGCCTCCGCCTTCCCACCCCTCCCCGGGCGGCGGCGGGTGCGTGCGGGCAGCGCGCGCGGGTAGCGGGAGCGCTCGGTCCTGCCCCGACCCTTGCCACCCCCCCCCATCGCCTCAGCAGCGCCCCCTCAGCGGGAGCCCCCTCAGCGGCGGCAGCGGGCGAGGGATGCGCCGCGCCCCGACACCCAGGTGAGAGGAGCGGGGCGGTGGCGGCCCCCCGGTGTCCCTCTGTGTGTGTGAGGTGGGAGCGCGGGGCCGCCGCGTCCCGCTCGGCGTGAGGCGGGCGCGGGGGAGCATCGCCCGGTGCCGAGGGCAGGCGGGAGCCTTTGTTCGGGGGAGCGGGCGAGCCCCCCCTCCCCGCGGCGGGTCAAGATGGCCGGGCCCCCCCTCACGCGGGACCGGGCGCAAGGTGCCGAGCGGCCCCGCAGCGGGCGGGCCCCGTCCGCACTGCCTCGCGCGTGTACAGCGGGGCTGCCGGGCTGGAGCTCCCCGCTGCCCGCCTCTGCTGCCTCGCCCGCCCGGGGTGGGCTGCACACGCAGGGCGCGAAGGCACCGGCCTGAGCCGGGGGTGTCGCTCTTCGTGCTCCCGCTGTCACCGGAGGGCGGGCGGCGTCCCTGCAGCACCCCCGCCCCGAGCGGGGCAGCAGCCCCGGCACCGCGGCGATGGGCGTTGCGGACAGGCACCGGCGTTGGCAAAGGAGCGCCCCGTTACGCCACTAACCGGGAGCGGCGTTACCGATTCCCACCCCTCCTCAACGAGACGTTTCTGCGTTTAGCGCAGGGTTTGACTCGCCCCCGGCGCGCGGGACCTTTGCGGGAGCGCTCCCTCTCCGAAGGCTCAAATAGTCGGTATTTCGTTCTGGAATTTTCCTAAATGTAGCTGAAACCGCCCTTGTTTTACACCCCCCCCCCCCCCAAAAAAAAAAATAATCCTCCGACGTGACTCGCGGTAGGACCTGCCGTGAGTTCAGAGCCGGGAGTTTTGCCGCCTTTCTGCTTCTAGCTCAGCTTCCTCCTCCATTTACGTTTTCATATCCTGAAATCAAGCGGGGATTCATCAAGTCAGAGCGTGAGCTCAGCAGAAATCATGGCTTGTACATCCCTCGCCGCAGCGCGCTACCCTGCCCATCGGTGTGCGTAGCGGCGGAGGAAGGAGGCGAGTGCTGCTATGGGGAGAAAAGCAGCTAAATTGGTAACAAAGCGCTTTGTAATAGGTTATTATTTGGAGACCGAGTTTCTGGCCAGCTCGAGCTTTTTCCTGACTTTTCCTGGGGGAGTGCTAGGAAATGACAGGGGAGCCTTGTCTCTGCTGAGGAGTTGCGTGTGGATGCGGTGGTGACAGGCGGTGAATGCTTAAGCGGGACCTTACTGAGCTGAGCTTAACCACGGGCACCAGCAAACACCGGCTGGGGTCAGAGAGGCAGTGTTATCTCTGAAGAGCATCTTCTTCAGCCTGTCACCCTGGAGTCACGCGATAATCACGATTTCCCCTACGCCCTTGAGTAAACTCGTCCATTTCGGTGACTTTTCTCATTTTCTTTAATTTTTAGAAATCAAATCAAGGGGGTTCTGTTTCCCTTATGGAGGCTTTCACAACCTTTTCTCTCACTCCTGGCCATGATTTTGCATCCCCAAGCCCATTTTGGAAGCTGCTGGTTCGGCTGCTGGCAGTGGGGAAGCAGCAGTCAGCAATGCCAGCATTTGACTAATAAGCTTTTGTTTCCTGGGCTATCAATGATGATGCAACTTTATATATATATATATATATATGTATTTATTGCAACCAACACACAGATCAGGATGGCTTTAGAGATGTTCCAAAAGGCCTTTGGTCTATCAGTGGTGCTTCTGAGTAATCTGAAGAAACATCTTTATTTGAATTCCCTGATTCTCTTTATGTTCTAAAGGAATATTGAAATGTAGGCTCAGTTTTGCAGACCGTGCTTCTGGGTTATTTCTTCTGTGCATCCGCAGCTCCAGTTATGATTTATAAAGTTCACGTTTTTATATATTTTGTGTGTGTGTGAGCTGCATTTCAAGATTTAAAGGTATCAAATGGCTGACACAACATCTGCTGTTGCAGTATCTTGCACAAGCACAGGCACAGCTACCATCTGAAACTCACGCTCGCCAACCTTTGGAATCCTTTGCTAGGAAAATCAAGCCATCTAAATGTTTCATGCCTAAATTGTTTTATCTGGGACGTTCGTGGTACTTTTAGTGCATTGCGTTGGCAAGAAAACCTCTGAGAATGTGAAGCATGTGAGGTCAGGCTCCTGGGAAACGGGAAAGCTGAGGTTACCTGCACAGCCTTCATTTAGCTTGTTACGAAGTAGGGCTGCACTAGAAATCCTAACCATTCATGTATGCCACTTGATTTCTGGAATGATGGCATCCAGCTCTGGGTGGAGGAACAGATTGTGCCTCTGCATCACCCACAAGTCAACAGGGGGAGTACTGGGAGCACGGGGATGGTGCTGGTTCCTCCACTGGTTGGTACCAGCATCCAGCTTGTGAGGAAGGCTGGTTCACCATGACAGCCTTGGGACCAAGCACCCTTAAAGCCTTAAATACCTCGAGTAGCGCAACGGCGAGTAAATGTGATCTTAGAGTTTCTAAAGCCATTTGGGGTGGCCGGTTTTGGTGGGTGTAGCCAAATTCTAGCTCTTGGTCCAAGCCGTGCAGCTCTTGAACATAATTCCTTAAAAAATGCATTTATTCAGGAGAAAACCAGGTTGCTGAGCCACTTGAAGTGTCTGAGCCGGTCAGACTTGATTTCAGGAATTCCTGCATCCCGTTGCTTTGTAAATAAAATGGGATTGCAGTCCCACTTGCACGCCAGATCCTCCAGAAGAGCTGCTGTTTGCGGGAAGGAACCCCACTGGTTTTAGATGTGGGTTTTCTTTGCTGCCGCATTGCCTCTGAGGTTGAAGAACCTTCACAATGTAGTTAGCGAAGCTCTCAGCCTGGTCCTGGGGACTGGCTCCACAGGGTGGGCTGGGTGCAAGTTTTGGCTTTAGAAAATGTGTGTTTTGTGTGTGTTGAGGTTAAAAAGAGCATCTTATTTTCTCAGTCTTGAGTCCTGTGTGCTCACGTTTGCTGAACTTCTCTTGAGTGAAGGGGATTTCTCTCTAGAAGTAAACATGAGCATAAATATTTAAAGGATCATGGCTTAAGTTTGGGAATTGGAGACTTTCTCTAGCATTCCTCTGGACAAAAGCGGCATCGTCAGGGATCTGGGGGTTGGCTGGGTAGTTCCCTGCTCTGGGAAGAAGCTTGTTAATGGTTTGGGCTTCCTGCTGCAAAAATACTGCACTGTGTTTTCAGGTTTGATGGCTGGGATTGTCACAGAGCTCAGGATGGGCTCTTACTCCTAAGGACAAAATGCTGCTGATGGGACGTCTATAGATCATCAGAGTTGAGATGATTTTGATGGTCCTTTCTTGTCCTTTCACACAGGTCAGATTTTTCCATAGGCTTTGAGTATGTGTGTGAGCACACAGGTGTTCAGGGTTGAGACTATATAAACCAAACATGTGAGACTCTGCCAGATAGTGGGTAATAACAGGAAAAAGGGAAGTGGAATAGTCTTTGTTTTCTCTATGTGACTAGAATCTCAAATCTAGCTACCACGGTTGGCAGGTCCAACACTGGTGTGATCATAGAATCATAGGATAGTTAGGGTTGGAAAGGACCTTAAGATCAAGTTCCAACCCCCCTGCCATGGGCAGGGACACCTCACACTAAACCATGGCACCCAAGGTTCTGTCCCACCTGGCCTTGGACACCGCCAGTGATGGAGCATTCACAGCTTCCCTGGACAACCCATTCCAGTGCCTCACCACCCTCACAGTAAAGAACTTCCTCCTTATATCCAATCTAAACTTCCCCTGTTTAACTTTGAACCCATTACCCCTTGTTCTATCACTGCATTCCCTAAATGAAGAGTCCCTCCCCAGCATCCCTATGGGCCCCCTTCAGATATTGGAAGGCCGCTATGAGGTCTCCACGCAGCCTTCTCTTCTCCAGGCTGAACAGCCCCAACTTTCCCAGCCTATCTTCATACGGGAGGTGCTCCAGTCCCCTGATCATCCTCGTGGCCCTCCTCTGCACTTGTTCCAACAGTTCCATGTCCTTTTTATGTTGAGGACACCAGAACTGCACACAATACTCCAAGTGAGGTCTCACGAGAGCAGAGTAAAGGGGCAGGAGCACCTCCCTCGACCTGCTGGTCACACTCCTTTTGATGCAGCCCAGGATACGGTTGGCTTTCTGGGCTGCAAGCACACACTGCGGGCTCATGTTCATTTTTTCGTCGACCAACACCCCCAAGTCCTTCTCCTCAGGGCTGCTCTGAAGCTCTTCCCTGCCCAACCTGTAGCTGCGCCTGGGATTGCTCCGACCCGGGTGTAGGACCTTGCACTTAGCATGGTTTAACTTCATCAGGTTGGCATCAGCCCACCTCACAAGCGTGTCAAGGTCCCTCTGGATGGCATTCCTTCCCTCCAATGTATCAACCGAACCACACAGCTTGGTGTCATCGGCAAACTTGCTGAGGGCGCACTCAATCCCACTGTCCATGTCACCCACAAAGATGTTGAACAAGACCGGTCCCAGCACTGATTCCTGAGGGACACCACTCGTTACTGGTCTCCAGCTGGACATTGAGCCATTGACCACAACTCTTTGCATGCAGCCATCCAGCCAGTTCTTTATCCACCGAAATGTGGATATGTGAATATGAAATGTGATGTTTGTCTTGCTCCTGTGATTCTGGCCATGTCTTAACTTCTCTGTTTAAGAATTAAATGTTTAAAAGCAAACTCAACAGGCCATATGACCTCCAAAAATATCAGTATTCAGAAGGGAAGTGTATTGAATAGTGATTTTGAGAATTGAACTCATTTTTGTATCTCTTTTGAAAATATAATTGAGAATTGTGGCTCTGCTGGTCATCATGGGAATGGGTTTTTTTCCTGCAGGGAGGAATCCTACAATAGGTACCTGTGGAAAAGCCTCGTAAGTGAAGTGAGGCCTGTACATCTTTGCATGGATGCTTTTCATTACAATCCCTCCATGATTTTAATGCTGCTCACCTGTGTATTGCTGCTCCTAGGTTATGTTTCATTTCCATTGCTTTCCTCTGATGGAGGACTGCAGGATCACTTAAGTCAGAAGGGACCTTGGGAAATCACTTGATCCAAAACCTGCTCCCAGCAGGGTCGCATGTGAGGTCCCATTGGGTTCCTCACACCTTTAGATGTCTTGTGTTGGTCTTCTTCCCCCTGTGGCTTACAGGCTGTGAGAATGGAAGGGGAAGGGTCAAGCTGCTTTGGGTGGAAAGAGTCCAAGGAGAACAAGACTCTGCATGATCTCCTGCAGTCCTTGTTCATGGGGCACAGCCTTCCTCTTGCAAGCATGTTAAACTGCCACTTTGTGCTGCATTTCCATGATTTCATTAGGCTGATCTAGAGTCAGGCTTCAGCTGAAAGAGGATCTGACCTGGCTGGAGTTAATCTTGGGAGGGGAGCGGGGATCGTCCTCACCCGGGTCGATTTGCTGATAATCAGCTTGAGGCTGCCAAGTGGCTCTGGTGGAAACTCCTTGGAGGTGAAATGGTCACCTGGGCAAAGTGAATAAGTAAATAAATACCTGTTGGTTTAAGGATTATTGTTACTTCCCTGATTCCTTTCTGCCATTGAAATCTTGCAGTGTGGTTTCTCTTCAGGCACAAATGAGCATCTCTTTCTTGCATAGGGTTCTCAGTCGCCTTTGGCTGTCCACACCATTTCAAGGCATGGTGAAAAGATGTCACTGTTTCAGGCTCTATTGGTGTTTCTTGTCAGCCCTCTTCAGGGTTTCACTAAGAGCCTTGTGAATAGGCAGAGACAGGTTTCCTGCCAAGCCCATTGTTCGTCAAAGGAGATGAGTCTTAATAGCAGAAAGCCTGTGGTGCACTGAGGATGCTCAGAGGTAGGACAGCGGTGAGGCTGGGTCCATTTCTCACCCCAGTTCAAGCACATTGTCCCTGGGAACAAACTGATCTTGATGCCCAACAGCTGGAAAAAAGGGATGAAGAGGGAAGAGAGAGGACCAGAGCTATGTGAGGCAGTGAATTATCCTGCTGTTGTATGGCCAGATATACAATATGTCCATGTTTGGTTTGTTTTCTCTAGGTAAAGCACCCAGATACAAGCTGGATATTGATAGGCTCCCCTTATTACATCCTTTCACTGTTGATGTGAAATAACCATGTGGTGAGGCTCATCAGATCTCTTGTCTCTGCACAGGTACTGAGTTATGTTGCTTTCTCTGCAGCTCAGCACCTGACTTTACACAAGATGCAGATGTAGCTCTGCCGTGGTCTTCCTTCATCTCTCCACTGGCTTCTGGTGTGCATTTAAAGTGTCTCTTCCAGGTCTCAGAGCAGGTTCCTGAAATCCCTGTTGCTGCCAAGGTCACTAGGAGAAGGCTGGCTGTTGGTCTCGGTTGAGCAAAGGGTTTTTGGATGTTCTCAGTGGTTTGGGCTGGGTGCTCAGCTTCTCTTACAGGAGTCATTTTGGTTTCCCTCCTGCGATTCATAGGAGTTACTGCAAATACCTGAAAGGACCAACAGGGAGTAGAGCAGTGCTCTGTCCCGCTTGGATGCTGTGTGCAGTAGCAGAGGAAAATAGGTTTTAAAATACACAAATTGCAATGCACAGAAATACTGTGTGCATTGGAATTTAATTCCATTTAGCGTGGAATGGGCTGTTAGGCGATACTTTTTACTTTCTCAGACTTAACCATTTAGGATTTAACATACTGGGGATGTAAATACCCATTTTTCTCCTGCTGCTACTCCAGTTCCCACCTTTATTAATGTAAAAATAGCAAAACCTGTGGATTTCAGTAGAATTTGAGTCTTATTTCAGACCTCTCCACCTTGAATCACTTCTGGCATGCTCCAGAACCATGGTTACTCCTCCTTCAGATGCCTGTTTAGGGTCTCTGCTTTTTCCCATCAAACACTGAAAGCCTGACAGCCTCTGTGCTGTTCTTTAATAAAAAAACTCCTACAATTATATTTTCCTGCTTGTGAAGAATGACCTTTAAAAGGTGTACGCTCCTGAATATGATCTGTCATGGTTGAGCATTAATGGAAGTGAAGGGCGAACCCATATAAGATACATCTTTGAAAGCCCTGAGCTGTAAACCCAGCCCAGACTCTGACTGGTTTTGATAGACGGCCAAGAATCCTTTCATTGTGTTCAGCAGCTACGTGGTTGGTTTGGAGGGACGAGCTTAAACCAAGTTAGCTGAAAATATTTACTTTAGAAGACTTCCGTGAGTCCACTGTCTTTTCATACTTCACATAAATACATAGACCAAAATAAAACGCCCCAAACCATTGGCATTTGTAAGTTTTCAGGACTTGTTGAAGAGCCGTTAAGTTGGTTTCTGCTCACTGGGTGCATGGGACAGCCTCCCCCGGGAGGAATTAGTAAATGATTTAATTGTAAAGGAATGTGGTCCCATTAGGGGGAAAATAAATAAATAATTGGGTGCAGTGGATCATTAGAAATGTAGCACTTGATTCAAACAGCACCAAAGGACACTGTGAGGTTTTGGAATATGGGTTTTTGGGAAGATGGAGGTTGTGTTGGTAAATAACCCTTCTGGGGGTGTTTCTTTGAGAAATGGAAGAGCGGGAGGGCCAATCCCTGCTTCTTAATGCACCAGTTGCTCAGTAAGTGAGGGATAATTGTGTGGGTTCATTGCTGCTCCTGGTGGTAAGGACGACTGGGCAGTTCCTGGTTGAGGAAGGGACGTGGAGAGATGCTGTGTAAAAGGAGAGATGCTGTTTCTTCTGCTGCTTTTCATCCGCAGGGTACATGGAGCTCTGCAGCAGGAAGGGTTTGCTGGAGGGACGTGCAGTGGACAGTCAGCTCGCCCTGGATTTGGGCCACCTCATTTAGGAAGTGAGGCGAAACCTTGTATTGAGCAGCAAGAGCCTGGGCTGCACGTTTCATCCCTCGCAGCAAGACTGCTGCACAGATAATCTGCCCAGGGAGGTGCCTGTGCTTTGTGTCTGAGAGCAGGTTGTTCCCTGTGCCCATCGCCTTGGATAATCTCATCCCCAGGCGCTTCGCCCTGCCTGGAAGGTACATGAGGAGAGAGGAGCGCAGTGCAGAGCAGAGGTCAGGTTTGAGGTGCCTGCAGCACGTAACGAGGAATATGAGGAGTATTCCTCAACTGTGAACAGAATGAACAAACCGAAAGCGACTGAGGAGTCTGCAGGTATGATTTTGCCAACAAGAAAGTCCTTTTTCTGCTCACTGCCTGGCCTTGTTCGACTCTGGTGATGGCCAACCGCATCCTTATCAAAGCACAGGACCTGTGTCAGAGCATAGTTGCATTTCTCCAAACGCATCTCTGATCTCGCTGCAATCTGCAGTGATTTGATTAAGAGATTTGTTAACATTGATAAATACCAGCAGTAATATTTCTTCTTCTAAGGCTGAAATGGTCCCTCCATGAAATAAATTGCCAAGCAAGATGACTTGGTAGCTGTTGCCCACCATGTTTACCCCCACTCTGTTGAAGAGACATGGACTCGTGTTCCTTGTTTCAGGCTCACATCCTTTTTTAATTACAGGAGGGGAGCTGCAGGCCTGCCCTGAAATGTGTTGTTTGAGTTCAGCTGTACTCTGTGTTCTGTTTCTATTCCTCTCCCCCACTTTGTGATTGAAATATCACTCTAGAGCTGTTGCTATTCCTGAGCAATACAATAAATGAGGAGGAAAAAAAATGTGTATTAAAAATTAAAGCACCTCCAGCAAATGGGGTGAAGATGATGAAATAGAGAAAGAAGTGAGCACCGAAGTCCATGTCCCACCTGAAAGTCTTTGCTGGGAAGAAGTAAGACCTGAAAAATGAGCCAAGGGGGGAGACGGCCCTGCCTGGATATTTCCCTGTGTTTTGTTCCTGCAGAAGGAAGGTGTAAATCCTGCCCACAGCGTTTGCTGGATGGGGTTTTAGCAGCATGAGGGCTTTCCTCCCCTGGTTTGTGTCTCTGCTGTGCAGCTGTCCTGCCCAGCACTGCCTTCGTTTTTGTTTTGTCCAGCCAGAGGTGAAACTTGAGGAGGAAGAGCTGAATGGGGAGTTTTGGGCAGTTGTTGTTGTCTTGTGCAAGGCCCCGCTTCTCAACTGCATCTCGAAGCTCAGTCTAAAAGTAGCGCCGTGTCTGGGTATTTGTGATTCAGGCTGTGAGGTGGGGAGATTGCGTCTTGTCTGTGTGCTTATTTTTAGTCAAAATGAGGCAATATCTCTTCTATCAAGCAAAACAAATTGAACTGCATTTAACCTGGGTTAGGCGTAGGTTTTCTGTTCTTTAGAAGTGATTTTCAGCTGAGCATGGACTCCTCTGCACTGAGGAAGGTTTGGGTGCTTTTTTGTGTGCAATGTGTTTTGTAGGACAGGGGCAACTTTCTTTCCTGCTGTTTAGACGTTCTGGGGGCATTAATCTACATGCTTTTCTTTCAGGTATGCTCTTCACGGGGTGGAGGGGACAAGTATTCCAAAAACTTGAACAATTATCCCTAGGTGAAGGATCATTGCAGGTTCACATGCTGCCGGTATTAGTGAGGCTCCCGCCAGCTGCAGTTTAATTGTCTAAAGGTATAAATGTCAGAATTCCTCATTGCTGTGGAATTACGCATACCTATGTGCTTCGGGAGCACTGGAACACCAGGGCAGTATTTAGTGGCCGGCCACTGATGGATTTGAAGAGGAGAACTCCAGCCTCAGCTTTGAATGCTAAATAATCATCAGAAAATGCAACCCTTTTGGTTGCTTTGTTCTGCACCTTCCAGTGCTCAGCAGCTCTGCAAATCCAGACCTAAATGGGGTTGGGGGGTGTGTGTGTTATGGATGTGTTTTTATTGCTGTTAGTGTTTTGTTTTGGTTTTCTTCCCCTCTCCCCCCAAGTACCTAAAAATAACCCCAGCTCTGGTCACCTGGTAGGAATCGGTGCCTATTGTAGAGGCAAGTAGTGAAGTAAATGCTCCTTGGTGGCGTTTGCTTGCTGATAAGGCTGTGTTAATACATTGCCTTTCCTCATTCTCTACATGCCTTCTCATTTCTCAAGAAATAAGGTGTGTGTCCTTCTGGTGCCTTAGTGCTGAGCTGGGTCAGTCTGTGTGCGCTGAGCTATGCGGCAGCGTGAGTCCCAGGTGGGTGAATTTAGTGTGGAGGGCTCTGCAACTGCCTTATTGTGAGGACAAGTATTTAGCTCATGTGACTGAGTCTGCCCGAGGGGTTACTGTTGCAGGTGAACTTTGCATTTGGGTTAGAAGAGCCTGCTGGATTGGGTTGGAAGGGACCTTCAAGCTCATCCAGTTCCAACCCCTGCCACAGGCAGGGACCCCTTCCACTAGAGCAGGCTGCTCCAAGCCCCTGTGTCCAACCGGGCCTTGAACACTGCCAGGGATGGGGCAGCCACAGCTTCTCTGGGCACCCTGTGCCAGCGCCTCAGCACCCTCACAGGGAAGAGCTTCTGCCTAAGAGCTCATCTCAGTCTCCCCTCTGGCAGGTTAAAGCCATTCCTCTGTCCTGTCCCTACATCCCTTGTCCAAAGCCCCTCTCCAGGTTTCCTGCAGCCCCTTCAGTCACTGGAGCTGCTCTGAGGTCTCCCCTTAAGGAGCCGTCTGTTCTCCAGGCTGAAGAACCCCAGTGTGATTATCTGCATCATTTACTACAACAGGCCTGACAATGGTGAGCACACATTTGCTCTTGCTTCTCTTCTTCCCCCGCCCCCCTCCACCCCCACCATTTTTTAAATGTTATCTTTGTCCTGAAGCAGTTAATGCCACAGCATATGTTGATTTTGGGGCACAAACAATACAAGGCAATGGCTGTGGTCTTCAGGGTGTGGCTTGGAAAGGTCTTGTGCCTGATTCCCTTTGGTGGGCTGAGCTGGGAAGGGCTAATTATAGAGACAAACTGGGGAAGGAAGAGAACAGGGTCAATTAGAGCATCCAGCACAGTTTCCTTTAAATTAGCGGTTGGGCTGCATAGATAAAAAAGGCATTAAAGGGGCACAGAGCAAGACTTCAAATGCTCTGGTGCGGAGCAAAGTTGTCAGGGACAGCGAATGTTTAACAGTTTTCATTGGAGTTCAGTAAAGAGCCTGGTGAATGAGTAGGTTTGGAACCAGAATTGTCCAACTGAACCGTGAAGACGCAGGAAATATTACCACTCTTTTTCCTTTGACTTATTTTTGGGTAGCGATAGGTTGTGATAGTGAATGAAGCAAAGAAGTAACTTGCCTGACTGCTGCATAAAATGGATCTTCTGTGAAAAAGGAGCCATGTGATAATTTTAAGTCTTTAATAGTCAAGTTGTTATATTTTAAGTGAAAGATTATTTTACCCCGTTTCTTATGTAACGTGGATCCATTTTGGAAGTGTTTTATCCCTGGCTGGAGAGCAAACTGAGCCTAAAATTCTTGAGGCTGTCAGACAGGTTTAAAAATATATATTTTAGGGGTTTTTTTCCCCCTGGATTTATGTATAAACTAACTCAGATTAGAGGACACAGTACTTAAAGAGCTGATGCAGAAGCAGTACAAGCTCTTGGCTCATAGCTCTGCAGGTGTGGGAAGCAATAAACCCTTATGCCAACCGAAATCCATGCAAGTCAGTATTAAAAAACAACAGCAAAAAGCTTTTACGGTGCTTCACCAGATGATCCTTTCGGTCCCTTAACACCCCCTTGGCTCAGTTTTCCTCCTGGTAGGAAATAAGCCTGGGTTGGCTGTATTTCTGCATCTCCTCTGCTGGGCTGCAGCCTTGCAGCGTGCAGTCACCCTGAGCTGCATTGCAGCAGTGGAGATGGCAGAGTAGGGGAAAAGCCCCAAGTTTCAGCTATGCTTTTCAATCCAGATTGGCAAGTTCCTTCTGCCGGTGGCGTGACTCATCCCGACTTCCTCACTGGAGGCCACTTCTGGCACAGCATCAAAGGAGCAGCCCGTGCTCTCAAACCAGAGCTGAACCAGCACCGGCCCTGAGCACAGGCTGCTTTTTGGGCCTGGGATCTCCCGTCATGTGGAAGATGGCGAAGGGCACCCAAATCTTAAGGGAACTGATGATAAACTCAATGAATTCATCCTGAGAGTGAGAAGGGTTTCTTCTTGCTGCTGTGAGCCAGATACATGCTTGTCAAGAGGGTTTTGCCCAGGTGGGGATGAGTTGGAAAAGGCCCTTTGGGATCAATGATACAGTCGACAGAACAGCTTTTTCACTTCTTAGTTTCTTCTGTAGGGTTTTAGTGTGTCAGTTGGGGAATTCTGAGCCTAGGAAGGGGATTTTTGGATTTGTTTCTACTGAGGGTGCAGGTCGTGGTGTGCTTTGCCCATGGCTGTGATGCCTGCTGAGGTTCCTGCGCTCCTCTCCTTCCTCCTCCTGGTAAAAACTAACAGTAGAAATGCTTGTCACTCATTTTTGGCTAAATTGAGTTAGATTGAAACCTTTGAAAGAGAATTCTTTCAGACTTGTTATTCGAAGGAAGGAGTTTAGGATGGTGCTGCCAGTGGGGAAAGACACAGTTGCACCAAGGAGAGGTCATGGATCTGCAGGATATGTCACCAGTGACTTGATGGAAGAACATCCTTGTTGTGAGCTGTACTCTTGTTCATAAGAATTAGTTTTCAATAGGAACACGTTGTCGATGATTTGTGGGGTTGTAATATTACTTTACAAATGGTTTACAGTGTTATACAGTATTTTTTGGCTTATTCTACTTGTTTATTTTACTGCCTAAGTGCCCTAGTTACACACAGTTTCATCATTTGAGATGAATCCAGAGAGTCTACCAGGGAGGGTGACAGAAATCTATGGATGAGCGTGGGGTCTTGGCACACCTCCCACCTTGGCTGTGGGATAGTGCTGGTTTGTAGGTGTTGTGTAAGCAAGAGAAAAGCTTGAGAGGATGTGAAAAGGATGTATAAATATTTAGAGGCCGCCTCTTTCAAAGGTGTGATGGGAGAGTCTTGGAAAACCATGAAAGTGGTGGTTTGGGGTTTTTCTTTTTTCCTTAATGGGTTGGAAATGGAGCTCAGCACCCTGAGCTGGCACAGGAGTCAACCTGTGGATAATGATCTTAAGGTATACATGAGGAAGAGCCTTAGAGGTACAGATAAAAATGCAAAGTTAATTCAATGAGGTCGTATTGGGATGCAAGAGAAGAGCAACGTGGGCACATGAAACTGGTGGATTTTGCTTTAGGGTTCTGGCAGGTTGGGTCAGGGTAAGGTGCCCGACCCCCGCTCACAGGGAAGCTGCTCCACCAGCCAAGTGCCCAAGAGGGGAGTTGTACCTTTTTATTTCCTCTGTTGGATTTTGTCCCCTTGGTTCTTATGTAGTGGCATTTTACATACTGCATCTCTCTCGTTCCTCCCTTGCTGCCACATCGCGCACGTGGTTCTTTCCTTCGCCCACTTCTTGGCTATTTAAGGTGCATGACAGAGCCCACGGCACAGGGCTGTTGTGATGTTCAGCTCCCCTCCTTGTTCTGCATCTATATCCTGCAATCCCTGGAGTTTTGGAGGGCTGCTATAGTGCTTATAAGTATATTTAAGCCATTTTTCTGACTGTATTTTCAGCTGGTGTTAGTGTGTCAGTCTGCGCATTTTCTGCTCTTTTGGTTGAACAGCGTTTTGTGTCAATTCACACATTTTAAACCCAAAATTCCTACTCTTTTTCCCTTTTTCTTTTGCAAAGTCATCAAAGCTTCATATTTTTATTTCAGATTGGCTCCCACAGAGCACTGTGGTGATTTTTGTGTGTGTCATCTCTCAGCACAACTGTTGAGCAAGTGAAATTTCACTGCATTGCTGAGGTCTTCTTTGCTATTCGGTTTCTGAATGAGTCCTTAGGTGGGGGCAGTTAATTGCAAGGTCCTGCTTTTTGCAAGGTGCTCAGTATAGCTTACAACTAAATTGGATCTATTTCTAACTCAGGTTTTAGATGGTCACTGTTACATAATTACATGTGAAAACTCTACCCCAGTGTGGAAAGTGGCTTTCTGTAGGCAAGTGTGCTGGAGCAATTAGTTCTTTGTCACAGAATCATAGAACCGCAGACTGGTTTGGGTTGAAGGGACCTTAAAGCTCATCCGGCTCCGACCCCTGCCGTGGGCAGGGACACCTTCCACTGGAGCAGCTTGCTCCGAGCCCCTGTGTCCAACCTGGCCTTGAACACTGCCAGGGATGGGGCAGCCACAGCTTCTCTGGGCACCCTGTGCCAGCGCCTCAGCACCTCGCAGGGAAGAGCTTCTGCCTAAGATCTAACCTGAACTTCTCCTGTTTAAGGGAGCCTCTCGACATCCTTGTAGCCCCCTCCAGATACTGGAAGCTGCTCTGAGGTCTCCACACAGCTTCTCTTCTCCAGGCTGACCAGACCCATCTTTCTTACCCCGTCTTTGTACTTGTCAGGTCTCTGTTAATGGTTTGAGTAACTTTCTTTAATGTTGCATGGGTTTAGATTTCTGGCCATGCTCTGCTCTGGGAATTCTTTTCCCTTCTTGTGGTATGCTCAGCCTAGTCAAGATGTTACACCAGCTTCATTTTCTCCATTTCCTATGATTCTCAGTTAACCCTATTTTCAGGAAATTAGTGGCTTCCTGCAGACTGTTTGTAGCTGCTGTCGGCTGAGAGGAGCAAGGTGATGTCTATGCAATGAACTGTGACAGAGTGTTTGGGAAGCTTAGTTTGGAGCTATCGGGGTGGTTTTCCTTGTTCAAGGCATTGTTGAGGTGAAACCCCACAGCAGCAGCGCTTGCATTAATCTTCTTACTTGGTGTTTGAAGAGTATCTGATGCTGTCGTCCATTCCTTCATACGTGAAATCTAATCTCTGCTCGAGTTAGCCTTTGGAGTAAGGCTTCTGCTTGATAAAAGAGTAGACAAATATTAGGGCATTGCCACCAAGGGCTTTATCCTCTGAGATAAAGCTGTTGAGCTTGAACTCAGGTTATTGATGCACAGAAAACACTTAACATTCCTGAATTGCCCCTGTTGCAGACAGTGGGCACTGCTGCCCCCAAGCAAAGCTGGGTTTAGCAAGATGGCTTTTTCTCTGTCGCAGAAAGAAAATACTCTCCCATTTTTCCCACGTGGATGGTATTTCTGGAGCTGCCCACGGTGTACGTGCAGAAAATGCCTGAAGAATCTGCTGGTGGTGGGCAGCTCCCACGTCAGCCCAGAGCTCCCAGTGCTGCGGCTGAAATGTGTGCAGCCTGTTCCCTCAGTGCCTGCACACTCTGAGGACCTGGCGAGGAGGAGGCCAGCAACAATCATTGCCATTGCAATAAAGCCATTTGTCCATCCTGATCTATCCCGGAGGATCATCGTCTGCTGTGGAATGTAATGAGTGAGTTGAGTCGCACTGCGCCTCAAGGCTTGAGCAAGACCCAGTATCAATGTTGGAAGGTGGTTGGTGTTGTGGGGCTTTTCTTCACAAGGGACTGTAGTGATAGGACAAGGGGTGATGGGTTTAAACTGAAACAGGGGAAGGTCAGGTTAGATAGAAGGCACAGAAGTTCTTGGAAGTGAGGGTGCTGAGGCGCTGGCACAGGGTGCCCAGAGAAGCTGTGGCTGCCCCATCGCTGGCAGTGTTCAAGGCCAGGTTGGACAGAGCCTTGGGCAGCATGGTCTGGTGAGAGGTGTCCCTGCCCGTGGCAGGGGTTGGAACTGGATGAGCTTTAAGGTCCCTTCCAACCCAAACCATCCTGTGGTTCTGTGGTGGCTGCTGTTTATTTACTTCTGTTAACATTTGGAAAGCGTAGGCGCAAGGTAAGATAAATACCTTGTTAAATAAAGTGTCTTTATGAATTTCCACCTTGGTGGTGGTTGTGATGTGGATATGCTGGCTTTTTTTGGGGAAAAGTGGGGAGACAAAATTGCTTCCAGAGGTGATGGTACAGCTGGTGAGAGAGGCAGTGCATGGCACTGCAGGCAGAGGGGGTTTCTTCCTGTGCTTATGCAAAATTCTTGTCACAGCTTTATGTTATGGGGAATCCTTGGCAAGTGACACCAGGAGAGCCTTTGGAGAGCACCCACTTGCTCACTCTTGCAAAGCACAGCACAGGCTATGAAATGGCAGTGCTCAAGAAGAATCTGACAAAAACCTTCATCGTCTTATGGGAGATCGAGTAAACCATTTCACTTCATCGCATTTCTATGTGAATTCATTAGCTGTCCTTCATGCTTTGTATTTCTCCTAATTCATATTTTAATGCCCCAGTGCCGCTGTTTGATGGCTTTGATATTCTCCTCATCTAATTGTTCTTTGTGTTGGCCTACCACAGTGCTTTGGTTTGCTCTGGTTGTGGTGCAGAGTACAGGGACCTGTAAACCCTTGGAGAGGTAAGGGAATACCCAAAGAAATGGGATTGTGGTGTAGCAGAGACAAACCAGATCAGCATGTTGGAGTCGTGTGATACACAAACTAGTCAGCAGCTGAGGTAGTTTTGGTGGAGGTAGTTCTGAATTCAGGTGGGCCAATGCATAAAATGTCCATGTATTCATTTTGAAAACTTGTGTGCATTCTGGTTTCTCTTGTTTTTCCTCTTATTTGTGCTACTGCACATGTTTGTCAGCAGAACCCGGGGGACTAAAGCTTCCTAACATCTTCTAATTGGTCTTGGTCTAGTGACCTTCTGTCTCCACCTTAGGACTCCACTGTGATCAGAGTCCTCAGGCATGGGGAGGACAGAGAGGTAAATTCCACTGGGAATTTACCCAGGTCTCTCCAGCAGTTGCTCTGTAGGCCTCTCAACCTAACCGGATTACTGGTGGTGTGATGGGCCTCCACTGGACTCCTTTGAAGGGAGTCAGCCCCTTTCTAATCCAAAGTCAGAGTCCCTCTGTGGACATGTTCAGGCAGAGTTTTTGCTCAGTTGCCTGTACTGTTGGCACATGAAGTGTAAAAGTTACTTGCCATCCCTAGGAATGTTGTTAGTCGGCTGGCTCCATGGTAAACCTACCGCAGTTCTGCCTTGCCTCATTTCCAGTTGCAGAAAGCGATGTCCAGATGATCCCAGGGAAGGAGTGTAGCGGAGGACATCACTCCTTTGTAGGAACATGCTGTCTCCCTCAATTTAGTTGGCTTCATGCAGTGTTGCTCATCTGCTTCAGTGGAAAACCAGCTGATTTAACTTTCCCTAGTGAAGACTGGTCTTGTGGAGGGGGGTCTAGTGGATCAGGTTCAACCTGGTCTAGTGTAGGGTGTCCCTGCCTGTGCCAGGAGGGGCACAACTAGGTGATCTTTAAGGTCACTTCCAACCCAAACTATTCTATGATGAATGGTAGTCTTTAACCCTCGAAAAACCAAAACCTGGTAAACTGGTAAGGGTCAGCCTGAAAGGAGATGTCATCCATTGCATGCTCACATGGAGAGCTGTGGCAAGGACTTGCTGGGATCCAGATTATTTCATTATAAATCCAGATGAGAAGCATGTTTTCCATGGTTGCTTGTTGAAGACGCCCTTTTGATGTATGTTCTTGCATCAGAGATGAAAACCAGTGTGGCTAGATGATGAGGTTCAGGGGGAGAGGAGCCAAACAGATGCACTTCAGAAAATGAACCTTCAATCCTGGATTTACTTAGCTCATTTCCTAGTGTCACTTCACTACCGGGGTGATGAATGTGCTTTACTAGTGTGATCCTACACTGAATGTATGTCTAAACATTTCTTTCGTGCTTCCTTCTGTTGCTCTCATCCCATTGCCAAGTTAATAGGTTTAAAGCAGTTTCATTTCCATACCATATGTTCTTTCATGTATTGTGGGGGATAATGATGCTTATGTATTTTACTTTACCATATGATGCCAATATGTAGTCTGTTTTTCAGATAGCAGAGGTGGCCTACGTGTTCTCAGAGACGCTCTGAGATGACTTGTGTTTTCTGAAAGTGCCATCTCCTGTTGTCTCTTAGGGGAGCCACGAAGGGTGACACCATGGGTGTGAGGACAGGGAGCTCTGCAATCACTCTGGAAGTATTAGCCTTATTTAACCCTTGAGCCTGCTGGTGGGAAGTTTCCTTGAAGAGCAACTTCCAAGCTGTTCTTTCTATAACATTAATTATTGGGAAGGACAGGAGTTTATGCAGCAGCTGTAAGTATTGCAGGGAATTTAAAGGATTGAAGTAAAGCAGGATCTTTCCTGCTTAAATGGATACTTGTAAGATGTGGACATCTAGTCCAGGTCATGCTTTGCCAAGAAAGGTTGGACCAAATGATCCTTGAGGTCCCTTCCAATCTGTGATTCTGTACTTAAATCACCATAGCTAACTGTAAATGTAAATTATAAATCTGAATGATGTACTCAGAGAAAGCACTTCCCAGTCTTTCTTAGGAAGGATATGGTTCCCCCTCAGTTAACAAATGATGATGGGTGCCTGAAGAACGAACTCAGCTGCAACTGGGAACTGCTGCTGAGGCTTCACTGTTGCCTAAATCACCAGAGCAATGTACTGCAGTCAGCAAATGGAACAGCATCTGGGTGGTACTGTGTTGAAACTTTCTTTCTTTAAACAAATATAGTGGTTGGCTCATGTCAGAAGTGAGCAGGTTGTCCTTAAGCTGGAGATGTGACTGAAGTTTGGAGGAAAAAAATACGTGGTTGGGTTATTGGGTAGCTTAGGCTGGGAAATGTCCTCTTCCTTGTGCACACGTCCTTAGGGTTTGGGGTTTTGTAATTAAAATGAATGGAGCCTGATAGAATTCCAACCACAATGGCAGTGTGTTGTTGTTTGGGCTTTGTATTGCTTAGAGAAGTTGGTAATTGGTCAGTTAGGTTTGAACTTGTTGAACTAGTGCAGAGAGAATGGTCATTTTCCCATAATGGATTCCTTTTTTTTGCCACTTTCATAGAAATTAAGGTCCTTTAATCCAAATTATGAATTTACGGTCCAGTAGAGAACTCTTAATGCTGTGAAAATATTGCTGCTAAGAGCTGGTGTTAGAAAATACTTTGAAATGAGAAAGCAATTAGGAAGAGGTTGGTGTGTAATCACGTGGAGCCACTTCACAGTAAGGGATTTGACGGAATAGTTTAGGTTATTGAAGCTGAAACCTCTACCCAGTCAATGTTGGGACTGTGGCTGGGATTTAAGGGGTACAGGGATAAAGGTGATAAGGGAGACATCCAAGGACGAATGTGAATGGGTTAAATGATAAAATCAGGGAAGTTGATTGGAAAGGCACAGGGAACATAGAAAGTCCATGAGGGTCAAGTGTAAAGTCAATGAGGACATCCAAATACAACAAATAGGTTCCAGTGTGTCTTGTCAGACCCCAAAGAGCTTAAAAAACATTGATGCCCTTAAATATTTGGGGAAACTTTAGATGGTTTTGTGCCTGCAGCCAAGGCAGAGATAAGTGTAATCATCCTAAAGTGGTTAAATTGCATTTTTCTGTAGAAAGTGATTTTTTTGGGCTGAGGATGGAAAGATGGGAGAAGATAGGAAACAAGTTTTCTGTCCTGAAAACTCAGCTAAATATCTGGTTTCTGATATAAATCGTGGTCTGTGATTCCTGTGAATGCAATATAGGCAGACTTGGTATATCAGGGACAGCAGTTTATAGGGAGGGATACGAGGATGGGGCTGTTCTAAACAAAAGAACTTTTCCATGCCATCTTATCTTTCAACAGAAATACAGACAGTAAATGTCAATGATGGTTAAGGAAGAAGGTCTGTTTCATTCCTCTCTGAACACCTTGATTAGCAAGAACCTGACATTCATCCGATCAACTGAGACGAATCCTTCAAACCGTTCTGTGCAAGATCAATATAGAATCATAGGATGGTTTGGGTTGGAAAGGACCTTAAAGCTCATGCAGTTCCAACCCCCTGCCATGGGCAGGGACACCTTCCACTAGAGCAGCTTGCTCCAAGCCCCTGTGTCCAACCTGGCCTTGAGCACTGCCAGGGATGGGGCAGCCACAGCTTCTCTGGACACCCTGTGCCAGTGCCTCAGCACCCTCACAGGGGTATCCAACCTGACCTTCCCCTGTTTCAGTTTAAACCCATCGCCCCTTGTGCTATCGCTACAGTCCCTGATGAAGAGCCCCTCTCCAGCATCCTTGTAGCCCCCTTTAGACACTGAAAGCTGCTATGAGGTCTCCACACAGTTTCTCTTCTCCAGGCTAAACAGCCGCAGTGTTCTCAGCCTGTTTCCATACAGGAGGTGCTCCAGCCCCTGAGCATCCTCATGGTTTCCTTTGGATTTGCTCCAACAGTTCCATGTCCTTCTGATGTTTGGGACCCCAGAACTGCACACAGTGCTGCAAGTGGGGTATCACAAGAGCAGAGGCGCAGGATCGCCTCCCTGACATGCTGCTCACGCTCTGGGGATGCAGCCCAGCGCACGGGTGGCCCAGGACACGGATGTGTCTTGGAATTTCCTTTTTAGTGCATTTTTCATTTTTCCATAGTGTTTCATGGAAATCTGCAGGAGTCCCATGCCCACCTCTCCTGCCCACTGTGCTCCTGCTGGCAGCTCACCTTGGGAGCAATCAGTGTGTCATACAAGCTCCGTGTCTTCGTGTGCCTGATGAGAGCTGAGAGGGAGCATCTGCTGCGGGATGGAGCTGTTGTTGCTGCTGGGCCATGGTAGAGAGTGGGGCTTGTTGTATCTTATGGCCCTGGGCTGCTGCCTGTTCTGTCCTAATGCTTCTAATTCTGCTGGTGAAATGGAGTGCAAATAATTGCAAAACCCAATAGGTTAAATCTTCTGGTTTTTACAATTATTTTATTGCTGATCCCCTCTTTATTTCCCACCCTCCCCCCTTCCGCAATGACCTTGCTTTGCCTCCAGCAAGAGAATGGAGCTCATTTTGTTGACTTGTCTTTTTAAATACTCGTTATTGGATTTACCTGACCTCTTTTTTCCTGATGTGGGGAGTAGTGCTGGCCTTGTGCCAGTGGAATAATTCATTGCAGTCTGAAAGCCTTGGGTTAAAATGCTTTACTTCCCCCTCACTTAACTCCTGCTGGAAATAAAATGATGCTCCTGAAGCTTAGAGCTATGCTGATTTACCTGGGAGGATGAGCATTTGGAAATAAACCCTGTGAGTATGGGATAGACAAGATGCATGGACAAGACTGAGAATATTTCAGCTGAAATATCTGCATTGTTGCTGAATATGAGTAAAAATGTAATAACTTGAGAAAATAAGTGGTGTTCTTTAGGTAGGGTCTTGGAAGGTGGTTTTGTATTGATTTAGGGAGAGGTTTGTGATCTGACATCATATTTTAAAGTTGCAAAAAGCACGGTTTCTCTTTTAGGATCCGTGTTTGATTCGCATCGATCAGATTCTAGTATCAGAGAAAATGCCATGTATTTTCTAGGTAATGATGTGCTTGTGGAAAGCCATTTAGATGTGGATGTCATGGAGTGCCGTCTCGGTTGTCCTTCGTGTAAATGAAAGCTAGCAATGAAACCAGCTGTGTTATCTGAGCCTGTTCACTATAACCAGTGTTGCATTTCAAATAACACACAGCTGACCTCAGCTCTGTCCTGTCCCCTTCCAAGGGCAGGGACACAGGGCTGGTGCTGGGATTTGTCCTCAATACAGCTCCAGCTGCAGGGCCACTCCAGGGAGGGAGGCTGGGGAGATGTGCTGGTCTGGAGAGATGCCCGCTGGTCCTTGCTTGGGTTTGGATGGACTCATGGTCTTAGTAAAGCCCGCTGTGTGCTCATGTTTCTCATGACTACGCACTAATGTCCAATGCACCTGAGAGAATATTATGCGTTGGGGCAACATCTTGGAAACTGTGGTCTGCTTATGGACATAAATAGTTTATGAGGGTCAGAGCAAATGGAAAGTCCCCTACAGAAACAGGGGGATGTTGTGAGGACCTTACTTGCTGTAACAAGCTCTTCTCCTGGGACATTTGGAGTTAGGAACCAAGGTCTAGAAGTGGTTTCAAGCTCATGGAAGCTGCTTGGTTGCTCCCTAATTTAAAACTCAGGATAATTAGAGAAAAAAAAAAGCTTCAAGAAACTTAAGGATCACATTTAGAATCAGTTTTACACTGCAGATTTGATAAATACAGACTTGTCTTTTTGTGTTACTGTTGGCATCTTTAAACAAGCAAAACCAGTATCTAAGCCATGCTGCTGATACTCTTTAGAAGGGAAAAAGGCTTAAACCCCACGCGTACTGCAGTTTCTGGAGGGATGTCTGCGTTCCATGTCCTGTGTCAGGTGGAATTGATGGTTTTCTATGTGGAGATACAGAGATCGCTGGGAGTTTAGTGAGGAGAGAACCCTCTGCTTCCCCTTGAACGTGGAAGAGAAATATTGGGAGAGACAGATCGGCGCATGGTGGGAAGCAAAAAGGGAGAGGCCCTGGTGACTTTCTCTGGGAATAACCCTGCAATTGAAGCTAATAGTCCCTGAAGAATCACCTTTTAAGTGCTCAGACCCGAATATCCCAGGGGAGACTTTAGATTTATAGGAGGTTTCAAACCCCCCTGAATATATAGGGTAGATGAGAGCTTTATTGCAGCCTGTGTGGCACTCCATTCGGCTAAGTGTGAGTAGGACACGTCAAAGAAGCAGTTTTGCTTCTGGCTTAAAAGAGTTTCTTTCTCCCTGTGATGTTTCTACTTGGGATGTGCAATAACTTTGAGATGTTTCATACTTTGCTGCTGCAGGCTGTCATCAAACTTCTTAAAGCAGCTGAGGCTGTTTGGCCTCTGTCAGTGCAGACTGCCTGAGCCATGTGTTCAGGGACCATTGGGTTTCCATTTGTTAATCATAGAATCCCAGCCTGGTTTGGGTGGAAGGGACCTTAAAACCCATCCAGTTCCAGCCGCTGCCACGGGCAGGGACACCTTCCACTAGAGCAGGGTGCTCCAAGCCCCTGTGTCCAACCTGGCCTTGAACACTGCCAGGGATGGGGCAGCCACAGCTTCTCGGGGCACCCTGTGCCAGCACCTCAGCACCCTCACAGGGAACAGCTTCTGCCTAAGATGCAACCTGAACTTCCCCTGTTTCAGTTTGAACCCATCACCCCTTGTCCTATCACTACAGTCCCTGATGAAGAGTCCCTCCCCAGCATCCTTGTAGCCCCCTTCAGGCCCTGAAAGCTGCTCTGAGGTCTCCATGCAGCTTCTCCAGGTTGAACAGCCCCACTGCGCTCCTCTGAAAGGAGGTGCTCCAGCTCCTGATCATCTTCGTGTCCTTCTCTGGGCTTGCTCCAACCCCCCCTTCCTATTCAGGATGGGAAAGTCATCCTTCTAAAGACAAGGGCGGACACATGGAAGTACAAAACACTGAGCAGAAGAGAAAATGCAAATACGTTGTACTAGTTTGAGCTGAATATGCTTGGTTTTAACTTGTGCCCACTGAAGCACTGAAATCAGTCAGTCGTGGGAATATTCCTATTTTTGCTGCTCGATCTCCAAAGAAACCAGCTCTTCAACCTCCAGGCGAGATTGATTTTTATCAGAGAATACACTGGGATTCAGACTGTTGCCCCAAGCAGCTCATTTCTGACCTTCCTGACCCAATAGAATGATTTAAAATCAAAACAATTCCAGAATGTGCTTTTGAGCTTTATTTGCTCAACAGCTGCGTTCCTCTGCTACCCGGTTTTGTGTCGGGCTCCAGCTTGGCTGGTTAAGGGAGAAGCTGTTTCCCAAGTGCAAGGATCATAGGATCAGGGAATGCCACGGTGGGAGGGACCTCAGAGATCATTTGGTCCAAGCTTTCTAGGCAAAGCATGACTTGGGCTAGATGTCCCAGCACCCCGTCCAGCTGAACCTTTAAAGTGTCCAGTGCTGGGGAATCCACCACTTCCCTGGGGAGATTATTCCAGTGGCTGCTTGTTCTCGTGAAACGTTGTCCTCTCGTGTCCAGCTGGAATCTCCCTGGCAGTAACTTGTGCCCATCACCCCTCGTCTTTTTCATGGGACTCCTTGTAAAAAGGGAGTCTCCATCTTCTTTATAGCCACCCTTAAATACTGAAACGTGATGATGAGGTCTCCTCTGAGCCTTCTCTTCTCCATGCTGAACAAAACCGGCTCTCAGCCTTTCCTCACATGGCTGCCCAGTTTTGTTGAGCTTGTGTCCAGCAGGACCCACAGGTCCCTTTTCTCAGAGCCGCTCCCCAGCCAAGTAGATCCCAGCCTGTGCCATGCTCCTGGATTGTGTTCTGCCAGGCGCAAGACCATCCGCTTGTCCTTGTGGAATTCCATAATGTTAGCCTGTGCTTCCAGCCTATCCAGGTGTTCCTGCAGGGTGGCTCTCCCTGCCAAAGTGACCACTTCCCCTCTTGGTTTGGTTTCTTTGGCAAACTTGGGCAGGGCATTCTTGATCCCACCTTCCGGATCATTTATGAAGACATTGAACAGTGTTGGGCCCAGTATTGATTCCTGGGGACCCCGCTGGTGACAGCCAGCTCCCCACCACCACACAGACCTCATGTCTGGTCCGTAGTGCTTCAGCTTCTCTAGGAGGAGTCAGTGGGAAACCATCTTTAAAGCCTTGGAGAAGCTCAGGTAGATGATGTCCACTGCTCACCCCACATCACCCAAGCAGGTTACTTTGTTGTAGAAGGTGACCAGAATGAAGCTGTGGTCCAAGCTGCAGTGTCGTTGTAGTTTTTGCCCAAAGCTGGGAAGATTCAAATGAAATACAAAGCCAGTGTATGTCTTTGTACGCTGGTGTCATCTTAATCCATGTCTACACGCTCTGCTTGTCCTGCTTTGAGTTGGGTGGACTGTATGGAGTTACCTGCTTGGTGGGCTTGGAAATCAGGATTCTTCCTAATCCTTATTGGTGATGTACAATTAGCAAAAAGCATACGAACCCCCCTAAAGCCAGCTTTAAATCACCCAGAGGATATCAGGGGCACCTTAAATACATGTTCATCGTGGCAGTGTGCTGTGTCACTGCATCTGCTGTAGATGCTTGGTCCTTATTTCACTTCCAAAAGTGAATTATGACTTCGCTAATGGATGCATTGATTCCCGGGTGCCAGACCGTGACCATCACTGAACTGCAGACTTGAGTCAGCAGATCTGCTCTGTCAAGAAAAGCAATACTTGATAACCTGAATTTAGAAGAAGGTGACTATTCAGAATAGCCTGAATTTAGGAGCTCTGTTTAGCTCTACCGGGGCTGTAGCTCTCATTAAAAGGACAGTCCATGCTTGGTCAAGCATTTGTCTTTCATACGTATTGTGTTTGGATGCTCGCGCTGATCTAGCACTGACCATCCATCCACAGTACTTTGTCTGGGAAAATAAACACCGTGCACTCCTTTTCTGCTATTCTTTTAAATCAGGTGGTCTTTTCCAGGATATTCCAATGCTTGTTTGGACTGAGCACATAAAAAGTGGGTTTTGGTGACAGGACCTTCCGTCTCGCAGAGGATGGCAACTTAACTAATGTCTCACATCCATTGTACACAGTGCAGCTGGACTTCCTCCTGCATGTTTGCTCCTGGGTGAGCAGTGGAGGTGGAAACTTTCTCCATGTTGCCATAATATGTGTCTGTATATTAAAAGGATCTTTAACTCCCCAAATAATCTTGTCCTGTGGTCATCCAGTTCTTACATTCCCTATTAAAAAGGTCGGGAGCAATGCCAGGATAGCATTTAGTTTCCTTAGTCCTTTGCATGAATTCACGGCTTCTTTCAGGGATCTCGTGAACAATTCAAGCAGCTGTTGGTGCAGCTACAGAATTCAGAAACAGGAGAAAAATTTTGGGGAAAAAAAGGAATATTTGCATAGGAAACTTTGCCCCTGTTTGGGAGAAGGGGACAAGAAGATGAGGTGCAGTACAGAGATTCATGCTGGAAGTCCTGACTGTGCACACAGTGGTGGAATATATAATGTATGTAAAGGTATATGATGTAGGTGGCATTTCAAACAAGCTGTCCCTTCAGTTTTATAATATCAATATTATTTAGTGAACTGTCAGCCTTGAAATATTTTGCCATGCATTATTGAACACTTGGATAGATCCCCTTTTTTCCTTCCTTTTTCGCTGATAATGTTTTCAAAGCACTCCAAAGCCGGTGTTTTCGGGCGCTGACAATAACTGTTTTTAGTGAAGCTGTCATCTATTATTCAAGGGATTTTTCAATACTTCTTGGCTTGGAAGAAGGCTTTTGGTTTTGATTTCAGGTCTTGCTGCATTCAGAACACTCTTGTTTGAGTTTAAGAGCCACCCTTGTGTTGTGGCACTTACCTTCATTTTGAGATGGAATAGGTTGTTTTGTGGTTAGTTTAACTGCAACATCCTATTTGTGCCCTTGCTTGTAAATGATCTTCATCTGTGGGATGGATATTTTTTATAAATATGTCTTTTAGAGGAAAAAGACTGATTTATTTTTTTTTCATAACCCAGTTGCTGGAACTTGTGTTTAAAATATGAATCACCCTGTTTGGGTGGTTTTGTTTGGCGTTTTGGGGGGTTTTTTGCTTTGTAAGTAACCAAGCAGATCTGGCAGTACAGTTTCAATATTATTTTGCCTTTGATCCTTAATTGCACATTGCTGAATGCTTAAAATCTCTTCTTTATGCCAGCTGGGCTATATAGAGAACATACAGGTTGCTGTGCTATCCTATCTGTGGATAGCGAGATTGGGTACCTGGCACCTGCATGGGCTGGGGGCAGGAAGGTGCTTTCATGTTGGTGCTACAGGTTTTGCATAGTTCTGCACTGGAAAGGAACACTGAATTTTGTAGGATTTTGAAGTGCTCAGGAGTAGAATCTACTTGTATGATCTGGCTATACGGGACAAAGTTCTAAAACATATATATATGTTTTGTTTGCAGCCAAAATATATATATATATATATGTGTGTGTGTGAAGTGATGCACTAAGCTGTTTTGGATGCTGAACTTCGAGAAGAGATGGGCAATGCATGGCATCATCTGTTCCTTAACCATGAACCTCAATCTAGTCAGGAGCAGCTGCTACTTTCCTGACAAGGCTGCTGTCGTTGCTGCTGGGGGCTGACTTTCATTTGCTGCAGCAAAGCTGATGTGCTGTGGGGAAATGATTTCATCTGCAGATGGAAATGGGAGGGAGGTGGAAGCAGAAGCGGTGGAGGGAGGACAGGGCTCACGTGCGTTCTGCAGTCAGCTGAGGGGCGCCTCAAACTGACAGCAACAGCAAGGATGGGCTTCTGTGGAAGCCTGGAGGGTGTTGTGTTTAGGAATAAGAGCTATAGCAGAAGAAACCCTGGCTGGCAGATGCCAGCAGCTGCAGGGGGAGGTGCACATGGTACTGGAAGAATATGGACTTCCAAAAAGAGCTTTATTCCTGTGCAGATGCTGAAGAGAAGATGAATCGTGGTGCCACTTAAAGAACACGGGCAGAGCAGGAGGGCTGGGGAATTGGCTGTTTAAACTCTCCTTCACTAAAAGCTATGCTTTACCTAAAATGTTCAAAAATGGGATTTGGCTCCTGACCTGCTTCGTATCATTCATTTTAATCCTGAGGAATATGTATCCTATCAGTAGGAAGGTGGGAAACGTCTTTTTGGCAGCGGGGAAACCTCAGGGTTTGTGTTGCTGGGTCACCAGAAACAGGCAGGTAATAATTTTGGTGAAATGCAATAGTATTGCATTTGGAACAGTGGAAAATTTAATTGGAAGCAGATTGTTTGCCAAAAAGTTTTCTGTGAGAAGGCTTTTACATCATCCCTTTCTTGTTATTGGTGCTGGCCATAGTTCTCCAGAAAATTAGGACAATAACATTAGTGACAGCATTATTGTATCTTCCCCAGCACTAGGACCCTTAAGTGTGACTTTGTGCCTAAACTGTATTAACTTCTTCCAGACAACTGCAGTGCTTTGAAGACTACAGGAAATCATCTGAAATTATTGAGGTATTATTTGAGCTAGTATTCAAAACTAATGTGGTGGCATTCCGTTATGTATGTTGTCCCTAATTTTTACTTTTGAGGGAAATACAGCACAGGAATTGTCACTTCCAAAGTGGCTTTATGCTTATTTTGCTGCATGTGGGGGCTCCAGCAAGGCTAAGGAGTGTTGGGTTGTCTCAGCTCATGCTGGAAGTGGATTGGAGCAGGGACCGACAATGCTCTGCTTGGGCAACGTGTTCTTGGGCAACAGTTGTCTCTGCTGGGCAGTGTGGTTCTTTGAGTCAACAAGATCCTTTCAAGAGGATCAATACACTGATATATCAATATATATTGATAGATATCAGTATATCAGTTGATCAGTGTATCAAGACATATTTTGATATGTGTAATGTATATGTTATATATAATATAATATTATTGATATATGTAAGTGGATATTCTGATATCTATCAATATATATCCATATATCAATATTCAACATATATTGTGATGAAATTGCCATGTGAGAAATTGCTTCTTGATTATAACATATAAAAATGTAAATTGTTTTTAAGAAGTTGCCATTTATTTCCCGTATCTTCATGAGCCCTTACCACAAGAGGGATGTGCATCTGTTAGGTTGGGTCCAGAGGAGGCCACGGAGATGCTGCGAGGGCTGGAGCAGCTCTGCTCTGGAGCCAGGCTGAGAGAGCTGGGCTGGGGCAGCCTGGAGAAGAGAAGGCTCCTGAAGGGGAGACCTTAGAGCAGCTCCAGTGCCTAAAGGGGCTGCAGGAAACCTGGAGAGGGGCTTTGGACAAGGGATGTAGGGACAGGCCAAGGGGAATGGCTTTAACCTGCCAGAGGGGAGACTGAGATGAGCTCTTAGGCAGAAGCTGTTCCCTGTGAGGGTGCTGAGGCACTGGCACAGGGTGCCCAGAGAAGCTGTGGCTGCCCCATCCCTGGCAGTGTTCAAGGCCAGGTTGGACACAGGGGCTTGGAGCAGCCTGCTCTAGTGGAAGGTGTCCCTGCCTGTGGCAGGGGTTGGAACTGGATGAGCTTGAAGGTCGCTTACCCCCAGACTAGTCTGTAATCTGACGAACTTTTCCACTGCAGCGGTCCAGTGGCATTCAAGTGTCAGTGCAATGTGTTTGTGTAATACCAATTCTGGAAAGGGTCTTTTTTAGCTCAGTTATTATTTCAGGTTTGATGTTCGTTGCAGCTCGAAGTGGTCCTGGACAGCTGCGCTGCAGCCTTTCCAGCACAGCAGTGGTCAGGTTTATCCTCTACCAACGCATGCAGGCTGGATTAGAAGGGGAAGGATGCCATTATCTCCCCAGGTTTTGTTCTCTGAAGCTCTTGAGCTTGTCTGGGATAGAAGCGTCTTCTTCTTAACACTGGTGGAATTCTTGGGCTCCAAGAAAGGTATTTTGTGCATCCAGTTTGGGGCTGGCAAGATGCTCCTCAGTGTGAATCTCTGTGGTCCTTGGCAGAGTTTCTCTGCTCTAACACTTCATATACTTCATTTTTAACAGGTTCAAGAGGATTTTTATGGTACGTACTGTTCTTTTTTCAGGCTCTATACGTGAAACTTTTGGCTGCAAACAAAAATATAAATAGCTGGACATGTGCTTTGTGAGATGGTAAAACCTTTTGTCCATTTATGGTTCATACTGCTCTCTCCCTGCTAGCTGCCTCTTCTCTGAGCTTGTAGGAATGTGTTATCTGACCTTGATCTATGCTTTTGGGATATCAGCTTGTTTCCAGTTGGGTTTTCAGAGGCTGAACTACTCTATGGATGCCTGTAAGGAGCAAATCCAAGCAGCAAATGTGGAAAGTGGGACATTTTGGCTGCTCGCATGAACAAGATTTCAGTACTGGGGAGGGGTGCTCTGTCAGATGACAGTGGTTGGGCCACGTTTGTAAGTGACCAATTTGTCTCTGTATTTGAAACAGGGCTGTCGTACCTCTGGCCAGTGACTACTTAATTAGTCATTAGAAAAGCAAAACAACCTATAACAGTGATTTATCCCACTGGAAATCTCTAAACTTGGGATGTACGAAGCACTCCCTTAGTTCCTGCCTTCTTCTTGGTCGGTCCAGGTATAGTTGTCCTTTGCCACATGAGGGATATGGGAGCAGCAAGTGTGAGTTAAACAATGCCACCTTTTCCTTTGCAATCTCCTTTGAGTTTTTCAGTTTTATTTTTCTATATTATTACTTCTGTGGTCTGTGGCCCAAGAAAGCCAGGGGAGCAGCTGGAGGACATGGGCTTCACTGCTGATGCTCGTTTGTCAGAGCAAAGTTTCTCATGATGCTGGGACAGAGAGAGAATTAACTTCCACGCACCGTCTGTGCAGTGGGTACAATGAAAAAGGCTGATTATTTTAGTGCTTTAACACCACCCTTTATGTGTGGGGATGTTGCTTTCGGGAAGACAGCAGTGCTTCCAGAAGTCAAGATGCAGTGACTCAACCCGGGAGGACAAGAGGAACAGTGAAGTCAAGGGCACTGTTTTGTTTGCACCATTGTTTTGGGTCTCCCAGCATCACGCAGAAATGCTGTGACAGAAGCAAAGGGGAAGTCACTTCTCCCATGCAGTTGCCTCAATCACCGGCCTCACTCAGGCTCCCTGTGGTTCCTTTTAGTTTTATTTTAGGAAAACCTTTTTTCCCAAAGGGTGCTCAGGCATTGGAACTGCCCAGGGCAGTGCTGGAGTCACTGTCCCTGCAAGTGTGCACACTCTGTGTAGCCAAGGCCCTCAGTGCCATGGGTTAGTGGTGGCCTTGGCAGTGCTGGGAACGGTTGGACTGGATGAGCTTAAAGGGCTTTTCCAACCTGGTTGATTCTGTGATTTCCCTTTTTTTTTGCCCGCATCCCTGCCTTCAGTCGCATCTGCAGCCAGCGGGGCAGGAATCCCACAGACAAGAGCTTCATTCACTGTGTAGCTCTGATGAATTCCTTGGACACTGATTCATCCCCTGCACAGAAGGTGCTTTGACCTTAAGGGGAAGAGTGAGTGATCACGTCGTTATTCATATCCGAATTCAGTTCCTTGTTTGTCAGAACCGTTTGCAATGACCTCAAGGAGTAATTAATTTTGCAACAGCTTTTCCTGTGATTTTTTGGGTTTAGCTGTGTTTTTCTATTCTTCCCACTTTCATTTTATCTCAGCTGCAAGTCGAAGCTGACAGATTTCCATCTGAGGTCCATCAGCGAGAGTGTGATGAACAGGCAGCACCATCCGCACCCATCTCCAGCTGCCAGGAGAGGAACCATTGAGTGGTTGTTGGACCAAATAGTATCACTATCAAAACCTCAAGACCTGGGGTAGTTCCAGGCTCAGGAAGGGATCATCATCTACTGAGGTGCTTTATGTCTCCATGGGCCTCTTAAATAGCAAAAGATGTTAAATTAAAGCATGGATAAACAGGAGAAGCTGGTGATCTTAGGAACAACTTGTAAAACACTTGCAACCTATTTTAGGTTACACGTGGTGTGGGCAACTTTACATCTTTGGGAATGATTTATATAGTTTGAGCTGTATATTCGCAGCTGCTTCTTTTATGGTCCGGGAATCCTGCTTGGAGGCTGAGTAGATATCTTTGGCTGTACCTGCATGACAGCGTGGGATCACCCCACCAGAGGCATGGTGGGTAGCAGTGGCCAAGCAGAGTTTCTCCTTTTATTATGGCTCTTGACAATAACAGTCAAAAACCACTTTACAGATCTGACTTGGACGGGGGGCATTGAGAAGGTTTGTCTCCAAAATCATTTGGGTTTGTAGAAGCTGAAGGGACACAGGTTTTTAGGTTCACCCACATTTGGCTTGAACTCTGAGCACACTAAAGTGGATTTAGCAAGCAGGAGAATTCTGGATTACAGAATTGGGACCTAATGGAAAGTTTTAGGGGCCGAGGAAAGAAACCACCAAACCATGTTTGGTTTTGATGTTGCAGGAGGTGATGGGTGGTTTGGTGCCTACAGGGGTTGTGTTTTGGTTGTGTGTCAGCACGCCATTGTGCCAGGCCCAGCTGGGACTTCTGTTGCTGCTGAGCGTCTGTGAATGTCTCAGCTCCTGTTTTTGTTATCTGTTTGTAATTTAGGGCATCTCACTGCATTGGTGTCTCGCTTCAATCCAGAGAAGCTACTCTGACATTTATCCAGAAGATCCAAGCTTATCCTCCCTTTTGAAGAAGATGGTTTGAGTTGTGGTTGCAAACACAGTTGAAGGTGTCCCTGGTCATTGCAGGAGGGTTGGACCAGTAATGGTTGGACTTGATGATCTTAAAGGTCTTTTGAGATGGATCAACACAGATGATAAAGAGAAAATAGTGATGTTTTGCTCCTATCAGCAAACAGTGGGAAGAGAAAAATCTGGTGAGAAGATGATAAAAAGAAGGGGTTAATCATTATATATGAAGGGGGCCTACAAGGATGCTGGAGAGGGACTCTTCATAAGGGGCTGTAGTGATAGAACAAGGGGTGATGGGTTCAAACTGAAACGGGAAGTTCAGGTTGGATATAAGGCAGAAGCTGTTCCCTGTGAGGGTGCTGAGGCGCTGGCACAGGGTGCCCAGAGAAGCTGTGGCTGCCCCATCCCTGGCCATGTTCAAGGCCAGGTTGGACACAGGGGCTTGGAGCAAGCTGCTCTAGCAGAAGGTGTCCCTGCCTGTGGCAGGGGTTGGAACTGGATGGTGTTAAGGTCATTTCCAGCCCACACCATTCTGCGATTCAGTGCTTATATAAATGATCAAATGGACTGACATGTGAAACTGCAGTAACCGCTGAGACACTAAGTACCTACATGAGCTTTTCTAGTAGTTCTTACAGCCTCAGCTGTCACAGATGTGTCAGTAGCATCAGTGTTGGTGGCACAGGGGTGTTATTTCAGATATTAGCAGCATGAGGCTGTTTGCTGCTGCAGGAGAGAAATTTGAAGAGCCCTTGTGCCACTATGTTTGGATTAGGCAGTGAAGTGTGTTTGAATTGGCCAATTCTTTATCAGCATTTTTAGGTTTATCTCTTTGAGGAATTCCTGCCCACGTGGTATGTGATGTGACGTACCTGTGGATGGAGAAATCCAGGTTCTCTTGAGCAGCTAAGCCTATTGAAACTGCCTGAGGACTGGCAACAGGGAGAAGGTTTTCCTGTTATTGCAGTCCCTCATCTGGGTTATGGGATGTTATAATAAAACCAAATGAACTTTGCTTCCAGAATTGCCCCTTTAGCAGCCTCCACGCTAACACTCATCTTTAGTTCTTCCAAATCATCCGATATTTGGCAAGCTCTGTCAGTGATTTCAGGCTCTGGCTGTCACAGATTATTTATGACAGGGACTGATGCTTCCAGTGGATGATTTGTTTTGGACTTATGCCACATGTTGCTTATGCTGTCCCTGAGAAGGGAAATACTGAAATTGAGCTTTCTGAATGGAAAAATAAGAAATGGCATGACCTAACCCTTCCGTTTGTTACCTTTCCACAGGTAACTGGGACATCCTTCTTTGTTTGATATCCTTCCAGAATAAGCCTTACTAAAACCCAGCTCCCATTTCAAAAGCACGCACTGTATGTGGTGATATCCATGTTTAACTTGAAAAAGCACGTTCGTTTATGTATATTAAACTACGGCCAACCAGTCAAAGATAGCATATAGTGTAAAAATAAGCCATTCTGTACCAGTTTATTGTATGCACAGAGGCCAGTTGACTGTTGTAGTTTTAATAGCTTTTTCTGCTGTTAATTGGATTATTATTGGGATTTTTAGAAGGGCCTCTCATCTCGGAACTCTGAATCTGTTTGTTCTGCAGAAGGACACAAGGCTTCATTTGTAACCTCAGGTTTGTTTGGAGATGGTGCTTCTTGTTTTGCTATAAATAAAGCCATGATAGTAAAATTGAGCCGCATCAGTGTGCGGGGTCAATGTGAGTAACAGTCTTCATTTGAACACAGAAAATGAAAAGGATCTAGAAACTATTAAGCTGTAAGTGTCTCATCTTAAAATATCATCAGTTCTTCCATTCACAGGCATGCATAGCCGGTGAATTTTGGCCAGAGTTTGCAATTATTTCTGACCTCTGAGGTCTGATGTATCATCTGGATTTCCATTTCCCGTGGGATCAGCATCCCAGTACTGCTGCCTTCAGCCTTGCCAAAGCCAGTACATTGAGTGAAGCGGCTGGTGGTAAAGCCATGTCCTTTTATAACCTGCCACTTACTTGGGCACAGCATCAGGAAGATAGTAGCTTTTCTTTCCATCAGACTATATGAAATCTTCAGTGTAGCATCATTTTTAGATGTTCTCATTTAAATGTAACCCCAGAGCAACCCAAAGTGCCTTTAATTGAAATAGTATTAACTATTTGGCAACCCACAAATACTTTTTGGTTTTGTTTTCTCTCTTGTTCCTTTTTGATTTTTGAGTCCAAACACACAAATATTGTTAAATTAAAAAGTCCTATAAAAGCCAATGTAAGAGCCTGCTTGCACAGTTGTCATCGGGAGAGCCTTTCTCCCTCACATATGGTAGTGAACTAATAACACCCATTTCAGTGCAGTATTCTCTCCATACACTGCCTGTTTGATGCTGAGCAGAGCCAGGCTCATGTGCACCAGCCTTGGGAGACCACAAGCAATTATCTTCATTAACGTTTCTTTGACCTAACATAATACTCCAGCCATGGTTAGTGTTATTAAAAGCAAAGCCTGTGGCACACCTCCTGTGATTTATAGGGCACAAATTAACACCTCTTTGCTTTCTGACCTCCCCACGTTTCTTAGTCATTAAGTGGAAGCTTCTGGCGTTTGAGTGGTTTTGGAAGCAGGGAGGACTTGACTCTTCTGTGATTCCACAGTTACTGGGGCTTATAGTCTCTCCATGGGGCTCATGCCTGGCTCACAGTTCTGCTGGATTCAAGTTGTTTGGATGCAGAAGACAAAGAAGTTTGTTATTGCAGTGAGTCCATGCTGTAGAGAAGCGAGGAAAGCTTTTGCGTAGGTGTGGTGGAGCGGCCTGATGCTTTAGAGAGGATTTATTGAGCTTGCACACATTTAACAAGAGGGAGGGCGTAGAAGGGAAGGTTGGTTTGCTCAAGGTTACCAACTTAACGTCCTGTTTGCAGTTCTCACGTGAGTCAGCAAGGCTTTGATACACTCTGATAACTTGAATAAAAATAGCCAGCCCTCTTGTTGTAAGCCTTGAAGTAAAATCTTGATGGGGAATTATCTAGCTTAAGTGTTGTAGGTTCCCTCCCCCACTCACTCCCCTCCTTCTTGAGGAGAAGCTGATGCTGGAGTCAGCTAGACAAAGAAAGCCCAACCCAGCACTTAACTGACATCATCCCTGTTGCATCTGTGCCTATAGTAAAGCTATAGGAAGGGAGTTGGAGTGCTTCCCAGTGTATAATATATGTGCTGCTACCAAGCCATGTGCTGCGAATCCCTGCCAGATATATTTCACTGTGACACATGGATTTCTTTGCTTTGAATAGCGCATGGCTGGGGATAATGCACTTTATGAAGTCCTGGAGTGAGCAACAATGCAACACAGAATCATAGAATCATAGAATAGTAAGGGTTGGAAAGGACCTCAAGATCATCGAGTTCCAACCCCCCTGCCATGGGCAGGGACACCTCCCACTAAACCATGCCATCCAAGGCTATGTCCAACCCCACCTTGAACGCCGCCAGGGATGAAGCATCCACAACCTCCCTGGCCAACCCATTCCAGGGCCCCACCACCCTCACAGTAAAGAATTTCTTCCTCAGATCCAATCTAAGCTTCCCCTGTTTAAGTTTGAACCCATTACCCCTTGTCCTCTCACCACAGTCCCTAATGAAGAGTCCCTCCCCAGCATCCCTATAGGCCCCCTCCAGATATTGGAAGGCTGCTCTGAGGTCTCCACGCAGCCTTCTCTTCTCCAGGCTGAACAGCCCCAATTTTCTCAGCCTATCTTCATACGAGAGGTGCTCCAGTCCCCTGATCATCCTCGTGGCCCTCCTCTGCACTTATTCCAACAGTTCCATGTCGTTTTTATGTTGAGGACACCAGAACTGCACACAAAACAATGTTTTTCATTTGAGGAGCTGAGAAATCTTGTAACAAATGAAACTAATCTCCAAATCCTTGCGTGGCTGTCGAAGAGGAGGGTGGTTGTGCTTGGAGTGAAGGTCTTGGATCTGGGTACTTGGGAGGAGCGCAAGGACAGGGCAGCCTGGTGTTGCTTTCCGATATATGCTTTCTAATGATGAATGGCTGAAGCTCAGGAGCTCCCTGAACCTGAAGTGGGTTTTGACTTCATGTTTTGACCACTTTTGAGTGTTTTGTCAGTGCTGTCAGGGAACTTGTAGTTGTGAGGTCTTGGTCGTGTGGGGCAGTGCCCAAGGAAAAGCTCAACGTTACACTTAACATTGGGATGTGATCACATAAACTTCTATCAGTATTAAATGCCTCCTGCCACTTTCTTCCTGGAGCCTGACTTTGAGGGTCCTCTGCACTTCTGCATAGTTAACTTTCGTCTTTATATTGAAGTAACTCTTAATATCTTCAAAGGGAGTTTTAAGTTCCTTAGAACCAATTGGTGAAGAACTGAGGATCGTGAACCCTGGAATTGTTTTCATTTGGGGTTGGTGGTGGCCGTTGTCATCTTGCACTGATGATGTTTGAGAAATTAATGGCATTTAATTTGGTGCCAGAGATTTGTGTTCTGTGGTTCGTATGCAGTATGAGAGAAATAGTGAGATTGTATGGGTGAGTTGTCTGGAATACTTCATATCTAATGTCAGATATGGACATCTCTGAAAAAGCCGAAACCCTGTTCTCTTTTCAGCTGTTTGGTTTGCTTCCTCTAAGGCAATTGGTACAATGGAGCAACACAAGTGACAACACTTGTGTTGCTCCATTGTACCTCATGGCATATGTCAACTGGTTTCCAAGGATCCCTGCTGAGACAAACCTAACCTATATTTGTTCTGCTTTTTCTTGTTTAGTTCTGCTAACATGACGACCTGACAAGATATAGAGGACAGTCCTGACTATGCAGCACAGGTACTGATGGGAAAAGATCCAATATGAGTGTAAATGATGTTGGAGGAAGACGACGCTTTGAGGAGAGCGAGTACACACTGCACATCTACCCCGGGAGCATCGCGGAGGGGACTATCTACTGCCCCATTACCGCCAGGAAAACGTCCACGGCCGCTGAGGTGATCGATTCTCTCATCAATAAACTTCAGCTTGAGAAGACAAAATGCTACGTCCTGGCCGAGGTGAAGGAGTTTGGGGGGGAGGAATGGATCCTCAACCCCACGGACTGCCCCGTCCAGCGCATGATGCTGTGGCCTCGCATGGCCCTGGAGAACCGCATCAGCGGCGAGGATTATCGCTTCCTCCTGCGGGAGAAGAACCTGGATGGGTCAATTCACTATGGGAGCCTCCAGTCCTGGCTGAGGGTGACAGAGGAGCGCCGCAGGATGGTGGAACGTGGCTTCCTTCCCCAGCCACAGCAGAAGGACTACGATGACTTGTGCAGCCTGCCAGACCTGAACGAGAAAACGCTCCTGGAGAATCTCAGAAACCGCTTCAAGCAAGAGAAAATCTACACCTACGTAGGCAGCATCCTCATAGTTATTAATCCATTCAAGTTTCTACCTATCTATAACCCCAAGTATGTCAAGATGTACGATAACCACCAGCTGGGCAAGCTTGAGCCCCATATTTACGCTGTGGCAGACGTGGCTTACCACGCCATGCTTCAGCGAAAGAAGAACCAGTGCATTGTGATTTCAGGAGAGAGCGGGTCAGGAAAGACACAAAGCACCAACTTTCTCATTCATCACCTCACCGCCCTCAGCCAGAAGGGATTTGCCAGTGGAGTAGAACAGATTATTCTTGGAGCTGGACCAGTGCTTGAGGTAAGATGGAATGATAGTAGCGCAGAAACCCTTCAATGGTGGAAAAGTCAACCCTGAGTAATTATGATTTGAGTTGAGGGTTATCTGCTCAGTGGTGATACTGATGTTACAACAGTATTAGCAATAAAAGAAGTTGTGTTTTTGTCTATGGAATCCTACCTGCTCCATAAAAAAGCAAAAGGAAATTAGAGTAAATGGCTTTTTTTTGGCAGATGGTTTGTTTTCACTCAAGTGTTTTGTAGTATTGGTATATCCTGGTGACTTTTCAGTTTGCAAATGGAAATGAACAAGCCTGTCTTGAGTTATTAGTAGCCTTTCTTTAGAGTGCCTTGAAAAGAGAATCCATTGCACATAGTGGTTTGTAGTGTTGCATTTCTGGAGTTTCTGTGCACTCAGCTTCACTGGGGAAGAGATCACAGGGAATTTACATGGTCAATATTTTATTTCCCAATCATGAGTATTTGATTCAGTTACTTTATGAGGACTTTTCATGTGTGTGAAAGGGGATGAGGTGAGCTCTACCCTTTACTTTACAGATGTGAAACTCTAAAGAGGGATGTAAGTGTTCATTAGTTTGCCTTGAGTTTGCCCTGTAGCTCTTTGAAATGGTTTCCCTTAGAACTGGAGTTGCTGTGGAGTTGTGTTTGTTAAAGCCTGTCTGCACGTGGGTGACGTGAGCATCAGCTGCTGCTGTGCCATTGTTCTTTCAATAAGGAGGCGGCCTGATGGCTGTGTGTTCTGCTCTTTAAAAAGGTGCTTTGACCAAAGGACGGTAAAACTCATGGGGTTTGGGAGATTTGTTTTCTGTTTTGAGAGGGGGTTTTGTAGACAAAGATATCTACTCTCTGTATCCATATTCCATTAACGAGTCTGAGGACTTGGGTCAGTTTCAGCTACCAGCAGAGGATGGGGAATCAGAGGAAGGACTAGTGCTCCTATATGTCTCCACTAAGGATGAGCCAACAGCTTCATTTTGTAAAGCAAACAAGGTTGGTTTCTGTTTTCACATCAGGTAGAATGGGCTGAGCTGATTGAATGTGGAGTTAGCAAATGATTAGCGTCATCAGGATGGGCTTTGCTCTGAAAAAGCAGCAAAATTGTGTAGTAATGAAGGTAAAGACATGAACAAGTGACCCAGTTGGGTGACCACATGAATTCTGGAAAGCAGGTCTGAAAACTGTTGTATTCCACCTCCAATCCTGTTATTTATACAGAATATTTGCATACCTGTTTGGATGTTGGTATGTTTTCTAATGTATCTTGTTGGACCAGAGTCGACTTCATAGTTCATACAGTCATAAGATGAATCCCAGCCTGGTTTGGGTTTGAACAGGACCTTAAAGCTCATCCAATTACAACCCACTGCCACTGGCAGGGATCCCTTCCACTAGAGCAGCTTGCTCCAAGCCCCTGTGTCCAACCTGGCCTTGAACACTGCCAGGGATGGGGCAGCCACAGCTTCTCTGGGCACCCTGTGCCAGCGCCTCAGCACCCTCACAGGGAACAGCTTCTGCCTAAGATCTACTCTACATCTCTGAAACCTAGTTCTCCTAAGTAGTGTCAGAGGGTGTATCTCTGTCTAGCTTAGATATGCAGAAGCGCAGAAGAGAGAGCTCCATGAAAGAGAAGGTAGGGGGAACTTTTGGGAATTGTATTTTTTGTCAGGAGTAGTGTACTTGCTTCTTCCCAGGGCCGGTGTGTGTGATGGGATTGGGTACAGGGAGGGATCCAGGAAGCCTCTTTGCTTTCCTTTCGCAACATCTGCAGCTGTTTTTAAGACAAAAAGAATCTGAATCAGATCTGTTGGGGTTTTTCTGCTTTTGGAGCAGGAGTTTGCATTCCTCTCCCCTGGCAGCTGCGCGGCTGCTGTTGTGCTGCTCACTGCTTCCAGCTCTCTTGGAGAAAGCGAGGGTAATCCTGATGTTCTCCTGCTCTGCAGCACCAGCCTCAAATAGCCACAAATCGCACAGGCTTCAAGATAAAACGTGCAGGCTTCTGCTTTTCCTTCCCTTCCTAAAGTGTCCCAAAAAAGGGATGTTCAGAGGGGAGCAGTTGGAAAGGGCTCTGTTACAGCCACCAGGTTGCAGAGTTGACCTTTTGATTCCATGCTTTTGGGAAGCTCTTGCCAGGCACCTTCTTCAGTCCCCTTTTTTCCCCTCTGTGTATTTGAAATTGAATGATAAAGAATGATTTCCTTTACGGGAGCACCTCCCATATGAAGACAGGCTGAGAGCACCGAGCCTGTTCAGCCTGGAGAAGTGAAGCTGCATGGAGACCTCAGAGCAGCTTCCAGTGTCTGAAGGGGGCTACAAGGATGCTGGAGAGGGGCTCTTCATCACGGCCTGGAGCGATAGGACAAGGGGTAATGATGGGTTTAAACTTGAACAGGGGAGTCCAGGTTAGATCTAAGGGAGTAATTCTTTACTTATGAATTCTTTATTTTGAGGGTGCTGAGGAGCTGGCACAGGGTGCCCAGAGAAGCTGTGGCTGCCCCATCCCTGGCAGTGTTCTAGGCCAGGTTGGACGGGGCTTGGAGCAACCTAGTCTAGGGTGAGGTGTCCCTGGCCATGGCAGAGGATTGGAACTGGATGGTCTTAAAGTCCCTTACCCAGATCATTCTATGGTGTTCAGCTCAGGTTTCTCTTTGAGGAGGTAGCACATACCTCTTCGTGCTATGACCTCTAGTTTAGGAAATAGAGCACAGCAACTAAGAGTTTACGTGGAGCTGTTAATCTCTTCCCCTTCTTGCAAAGCACCTCTGGTAGCCCGAGTTTCTGCACGGAGCCACCCGTTCCTGGGAATGTATTCACAGTCGTGCTCGCACGGTGGGAGCGGAAGTGGAGCAGAATTAAGATATGTCTTTTTCCTGCAGCTTTGCTGTTTTCCTAATTTACCTTTTCTGAATAGCCTCAACCTATTGTTTGTGGGGCTTTTTTTGTGTTGTTGCATGAGATTCCTGCGAGTTGTGTCCAAATTGCACTTGTAGGGATGGCTGTCAAGGCAAGCTGTTACTGCCATCTAAACGTGCTACTATCAGCCAGGAGCTGCATGTAGCAGCCACAGCAGGCTGAGCTGTGCAGTGAGTCCAAGCCTGTTCTTTTAAAGTGTATTGATGTCAGTCCTGCGGGTTTTCTTCTACCTACATTGGGATTTAATAGATGGGGCTTTTTGTAGCAGTGCTCCTTGGAATGGTTGCAATATGCCTTTTTTGTTTTCCTGGAAGCCCAGCCTGGTTTGGGTTGAAGGGACCTTAAAGCTCATCCAGTTCCAACCCCTGCCACGGGCAGGGACACCTTCCACTACAGCAGCTTGCTCCAAGCCCCTGTGTCCAACCTGGCCCTGAACACTGCCAGGGATGGGGCAGCCACAGCTTCTCTGGGCACCCTGTGCCAGCGCCTCAGCACCCTCACTGGGAAGAGCTTCTTCCTAAGAACTCATCTCAGTCTCCCCTCTGGCAGGTTAAAGCCATTCCCCTTGTCCTGTCCCTACAGGCCCTTGTCCAAAGCTCCTCTCCAGTCTTGTGATTCTGAGACACTATAAAATATTTATTGCCCTGTGTTCAGCATTAGCAGTCATTTTTCTCCTTCTCAGTAGCTGATGCAGTGCTGTGTTTTTGACTTTCAGCCTGGGAACAGCACTGATAACACCGATGTTTTCAGTTGCTGCTCAGTAATGTTTACTCTGACCAAGGACTTTCTGAGTCTCACACTCTGCCACGGAGGAGGGGAAGCCGGGAGGAAGCAGAGACAGGGCACCTGACCCAAACTGGCCCAAGAGGTATTCCATACCACAGCATGTCATGCCCACTATATAAGCTGGGGCAGTTACCCGGAAGGGTTAGATCACTGCTCTGTCGGGCTGGGTATTGGTCGGCGGGTGGTGAGCGGTTGTATTCTTTTCCTTTGTTATTTCCCTTATTATTGGTGGCAGCAGCAGTGGTTTGTGTTATACCTCAGTTACTGGGCTGTTCTGATCTCAGCCTGTGGGAGCTACATTCTTTCGACTCTCCTCCCTATCCCTCCGGGAGCGGGGTGAGGAAGGGGGGGAGTGAGCGAGTGGCTGCGTGGTTCTGGATGACCAGCTGGGCTTAAACCATGACAGTTCTTGATGACAAGTTGCAGAAACTGCTGAAGGAGAGGGTGAATCGAGTCAGTTTGCCGAGGTGAAAGCCATCCAGCTGGCCTTGGACATTGCTGAACGAGAAAAGTGGCCAGTACTTTATACTGACTCATGGGTGGTGGCAAATGCCCTGTGGGGGTGGTTGCAGCAATGGAAGCAGAGCAGCTGGCAACGCAGAGGTAAACCCATCTGGGCTGCTGCACTGTGGCAAGATATCGCTGCCCGGGTGCAGAACCTGGTGGTGAAGGTATGCCATGTAGATGCTCATGTACACAAGAACCAGGCCACTGAGGAACACCAGAACAGCCAACAAGTGGATAAAGCTGCTAAGATTGAAGTGGCTCAGATGGACTTAAATTGGCAACATAAGGGTGAATTATTTTTGGAGGACAATGGCTGAAGTACAAATATGGGGAGGCCTGGCAGATTGATTGTATCACACTCCCACCAACCTGCCAAGGCAAATGCCATGTGCTTACCATGGTGGAGGCAGCCGCCGGATGGCTGGAAACATACACTGTGCCCCACACCACTGCCCGGAACACCGTCCTGGGCCTTGAAAAACAGATTTTGTGGCATCAGTGAAACAACTGTCGTGGTTTAAGCCCAGCCATAACTCAGAACCACACAGCTGTTTACTCATTTCCCCCCGCTTCCTCTTCCCCGCTCCCGGAGGAATGGGGAGGAGAATAAAAAGTATGTAACTCCCACAGGCTGAGATCAGAACAGTCCAGTAACTGAGGTATAATGCAATTACTGCTGCTGCCACCAATAACAATAAGAAAGGAAATAACAAGGGAAGAGAATACAACCGCTCACCACCCACCGACCAATACCCAGCCCGACCCAGCAGTGATGCCAGCTGCTTGGCTTCCCTACCTTCTAGTTCATGATCGTCGGCCCCATTGTCCCAGCATCAGAGCAACCAGGTGATGATGTGCTCCCCTGGTTGATGGGTGAAATCTTTTCACATACTCCGTAGCTCAGTTGAGGTCTGAGGTCGAGAAGTCACATCTTCTTCTTCTGATTCATGTGATGATGACTCCGATCAGATGCTGTCCCGGGTAGTAAGTGCATTGCCATTGCTTCTTCATCTTGTTCCTCCATCTTTCTTGTCTTTTTTTTGCTCCTCCCCTTGTGTACAGGGGCAGCTGATGTTGGCATGAATTGGTCCTCTGGTTTACTGCAGTGATTATCACTGTGGTCGGAGTGGCTGCAGTATCTGTTGTCGGTGTTTGGGTAGCTGCTGTACTTGTCGCTGGGGCTGGCGTAGCTGCTGTGCTTGGAGCTGGAGTAGCTGTGCTGTCTGTTGCTTTGCCCTCAGATCCAGGGCCATTTTTTCCCTTCTGAAGGTGCTGGATGGTGTGGAACAGGGCTCTGTAAGCATAGGCCGTAGCCCCAGCATGGGATATAAACTGTGGCAGATTTTGTAAAACTGTATGTATTACTTTTGATAAATTATATTAACTAAATACTGTACTTATTTTTCTAACAACAAGGTTCCAGTTGGTTTTAAAAGGCTATTTCCTTGATACTTTTTCTGTATTTTCCTGTTCTCTGATGAAGCCCATCTTTCCTTACATAAGATTGCTTTTTCAGCAGGGTGTCCACAGAGCTGAGCTCTCTGCCTCTGTAGTTTCAAGACTGAGCCTCTCAAATTCAATTATCCAATGTAGTTGGGCTGCAGTTCTGTTCTGTTTCCTATAGGCTTCATGCAGTATTTCAGATGAAAACTCCATTATGGCCTTGATGCTCCATCAGAGACCCAGGGTGCATACCTTTACTTGAACGGTTGCACTTGGGTTTGGATAGGCAAATAGAAGGAACTTCCTGTAGGCAACTCATGCGGACCATGAAGTGTTTCAACTTGATTTCTAATTCTAAACTGAGTATTTTCTCAGAAAAAGAAAACCCCTTTCTTTTCTGACTCCTACTGGGATCAGTATTAATGAGAGGTAACATTTGAATAGATTCACTTTTTTCCCCTACATGAAACAGTATGAAGGAGAGGTAACCAGATTTCATTAAAATGGACTTAACAAAAATAGGTTTAGTTTATCATGCTCAGTTTCCACTATTTTGGTTTTTAGTAATTGGGTTGTCATGTGGCTCTAGAGGCTTCATGTATGAAAACTGGGTTTATGTGAAGGGGTGAGGGAAGGGCCGTTACCTTGCTCATTGCTCACTTCTGATCATTTTTAACCTGCAATATACACTGTTGTTATAGCTCTCCTGTGTGGCTGGGGTGGGGGTAGGTGTTTAATGCAGCAGCCGGGGGGGGTTTTAGCCTCCTCAGAGCATAGAAAGCTTCCGGAGAGAGTAGCACAGAGATCATACAGATGATGCCTAATGTGGGAAGAATTTGTGCAGGCCTCCGCGGCAGCCGGGGCACAAAGGAGTCACACAGCAAAGCTCGTGCACCAGATGCTTTCACCAGCGCTTTCAAAATGCTCTTATTCTTCAGCTGGGGATGTTGTACAGTTCCAGGCGCTGTATCAAATAGCGTCTTGTTCATCCGCTTCTCCCATGCTGCATTATTCACTAGTTTCACTTCAGAGGCCTTCCTGCAGTGCCCAGATTGGCTGCATTGGTAGCTGAGGTGAATATTCGTATTGGTTTTCATTACTTACTGTCGTCAACAAACATTTTGTTACCCCGAAGTCCAGCTTATTTTATACGTGTGTGTATATATATATATACAAATGCGTACATGTGTGTATATATATGTATAAATACATATATGCATATATATATAATGTCTGAATGACAGAAAATGGTGACTTCTGATCTACGATGGCTGCAGGGAAATAGAGGAGTTATTAAACAGGTTAGTTTCCAGGAGAGAAGTGCTAAATAAATCCCTGCCTTTGCTGGGTGGAGTGCTTGCTTGCAGGGGCCTTTTATCCAGCCTACACATCCAAGCATCTCATCTTTTTGTATCCTTCCTCACCAGCTCTTTCTGGGGCAGTTGTTTTGTCTTGCCATTTGTTCTCATTCATACCCTTCCCTTTTCCTCCTTTTCTTTAGTTTTCTTTCACTGATCTTTTTAGGATTTTCCTTCTCCTCTAGTGATCTAGATCTAAATTTTATAGATACCTAGATACTGTGTATCTAGAGATCTGGATTTTGTAGATATCTGGATCTTGAGGTTTTATGGACCCCTAAATATCTGGATATTTAGTTCTTATAGGTATTTATCTATATGATGCAATCCTTGGTCTGACTCAAGCAGGGACCAAGGCCTCATGCTTCCATGCAACTATGGCAAACTCAGGTGAAGCTCCGAGTTATGCTGACTTTATTAATACCATTTTCTTCATCTTCATAGAATCATAGAATCATAGAACAGTTAGGGTTGGAAAGGACCTTAAAATCATCCAGTTCCAAACCCCCTGCCACGGGCAGGGACACCTCACACTAAACCATGCCATCCAAGGCTAAGTCCAAACCGGCCTTGAACACCACCAGGGATGAAGCATTCACAACTTCCCTGGGCAACCCATTCCAGTGCCTCACCACCCTCACAGTAAAGAATTTCTTCCTCATATCCAATCTAAGCTTCCCCTGTTTAAGTTTAAACCCATTACCCCTTGTCCTATCACTACAGTCCCTAATGAAGAGTCCCTCCCCAGCATCCCTATAGGCCCCCTTCAGGTATTGGAAGGCTGCTATGAGGTCTCCACGCAGCCTTCTCTTCTCCAGGCTGAACAGCCCCAATTTTCTCATCCTATCTTCATACGGGAGGTGCTCCAGTCCCCTGATCATCCTCATGGCCTCCTCTGCACTTGTTCTAACAGTTCCATGTCCTTTTTATGTTGAGGACACCAGAACTGCACACAATACTCCAAGTGAGGTCTCACGAGAGCAGAGTAGAGGGGCAGGATCACCTCCCTCGCCCTGCTGGTCACACTCCTTTTGATGCAGCCCAGGATACGGTTGGCCTTCTGGGCTGCAAGCGCACACTGCCGGCTCATGTTCATCTTTTCATCAACCCACACCCCCAAGTCCTTCTCCTCAGGGCTGCTCTGAATCTCTTCTCTGGCTAATTGCCCCAGGGTATCTGTAGTTTGGGTTTCTATTAAGCATTTTGTTTTCAGCTTGACTATCACAGTGCACATTTTATAAAGCACAAAGGAAGGGCCTCTTTCCTGGAAGCTTTTTCTTTCTATATTTATTTGTGTATATATTTATTAAATAATATAATCATGATATAGGATTCCAATAGTTTCAACCAAAGATTGTGCTGCTACTGTCCCACAAGGCTTCCACGAGGACTTTACATGGATAATTGATCCCTAATGTCTGTAGTTAACATGACACTGTATTTTCCTAGTCCTGGAATGAGGAATTAATGCTCTAGCAGGGATTTTGTTTCCTCCCCCCTCCTTTCTCCCAGTTAAAGCACAGACTTTGGTTTTAGGACCATTCACTTGAGACCCTTTGGACTTTTTTCATGGCTGGAGAGCCCAGGTTGGGTTTTGCACCCTGGGCCAGTGGGTGTGTGCCAGATAGGTGCTGTGCTGCAGCACTGCACCCTTGGTGGGGAGCAGAAGAGCCTGAGAACAAAGACAGGGCCCATACCCGGCTCTGGCAGCCGCAGTTGACAAATGTTGGCTTTTGAAGGGTTTCTGCTGTCCTTGTGGCCTTTCCAGGCACCACATGTGAGTGCTGTCTGGTGAGCATCCCTGGTGAGAGGGTCTGGGTTTGCTGCCTGAGGCGCCAGCCCCTCTCTGCTCTGCCCAATGACAAGGTGACAGTGTCTTACCGGGCTCCGGGGGTTGGAACCAATCGTTTCCCAAGGCAGTGAATGCCATTTTCTCAGTCTGTCCTCAAGTGTGTTTGCACGGGAGGTGTCTCCTGGTTTGTAGCACAGAAATAGAATCATAGAGTAGTTAATGGTTCCTGTCGCATATTTTGTGCAGTTTACACATTCTGTGTGTGCATGTACAGCCTGTTTGTACATAGCAAGGGGTTCAGCACCACAAGGAGCCCTTGGTGAAGGGAAGCAGCTGGTGCCAAGCCCACACGTACACCTCCAGGGTGCTCCCATCTAGTCCTGCAGCTGAAGACGTCAGCTGCCTACAACCAGGGTTTAGGTTGAATCACAGCGGTTTTGGAGCATAGAAACTGAAGTGCATTTAGTGGGAGGGGCAAGAGGTTCTCTTTAAAGACCTCCTGAGCTGACTGCAGTGCTGCAATCTTACTTCCCCACGTGCTTCCTATAGGAAGAGAGAAGTCAACACATCCTCTGATGCCTTCAAGAGGAGCATGAGTATCAGTGTGAACAGTGATCATCATTCAGTGAAAATGTCTAGACGCAAGAATTGCCAGGATGAGCGGTGTTGGACACATCTGCACCTTGGAGAAGACTCTTTTCTTTGTGGTCCTGATGTCCGCCAGATACAAAGAAGTGTAACTCCTGCTTTGAGCAAACAGCTTGGCCAAATTCAAGGGAAATCAATTTAAAAAGCCAGGCACTGTGGTGAAGCACATGGAGGTAGCTGCTCTAAGGTTAAACATTACACACAAGTTAAGTTAAAGCCCAGCAGAGTGTGTGGCAGAGGGCGATGGGACAATCCTTCTCCCAAAGCCTCATTGTGCAAGTCTTGCTGCTTACGGCAGCAATTTGGGGGAGGCAAATAAACCTATTGTTTCCCATGTTTGCAGAAAGGATCTGCCTGAACTGCAGCAGCCCATTACAACTCACTTCCATTCCCTTAATGAAGATGGATGAGGGATAAATCGTGCCAGACAGTTGAGCCTTTGGCTTTGTCACAGCGACTGGGGATTTGGAGTTCATGGGCAAAGGCTGCCATAGAGAAGATGAAAAGACAAGCTGAGTCTTTAGAGTTACTCTTGAGTTAAAACAGTGGAGACATTTTGCAGGTCATTTATTTGAAGACATTTGAAGGATTACAAAATATATGTCCTTTTGCATCGGTGTGCACAACAAATTAAGGCAGCTTTTGCTCACCGGGGTGGTTGGTGCCACACATGGATCACTGCTTGATCCCATGAAGCTTCATGACATGGGTCAGTACCACCTCTGTTTTGTAGAGAAGAGCCTTGAAGAGTGAAGTCCTGCTCCACAAGGATGGTTGCGCTCAGCCAGGAGAAGGCTTCACCTCATCTTTCCTCCCATCCCCGGGAGAACGTTAGGCAGGAGAGGGTGAAGCTTCATGAAAGGAGGTTGTAGTGAGGAGGGGATTGGTCTCTTCTTCCAAGGAGCAAGAGGAAATAGGGTTAAGATGAACCAGGGCAGGTTTAGATGTAGCTGAGGAACAATTCCCTCCCCAGAGGGTGCTCAGGCATTGGAATTGCCCAGGGCAGTGCTATAGTCACCGTCCCTGCAAGTGTTCACACAGCGTGGAGACGAGGCCTCAGTGCCATGGGTCAGTGGTGGCCTTGGCAGTGGTGGGAATGGTTGGACTGGATGAGCCTAAAGGGCTTTTCCACCCTGGTTGATTCTGTGATTCCCTTCACAACTTTCAGTCATCTGGAGCTCAGGCATCTCCTAAATTGGCATCAGTCTCTGTCTAATAAACTTGGATGGGTTTTTTGGGGTCAACTTGGTTACATGAAGCTTGTGATGACTGTCATAAATTATCTTTATTCTAGGCAGCACCTCAAGTAGAGCAGCAAACTGCTTGTTTTTCGGCCTACACCTGGATGGCTCTCCCACATGCTGCTAACCCAATGTTCTCATAAAAGTACACCTTATGGCAATGTGAAAGCTGAAGGTTTCTGTAGGTCTTAACAATATGATTGATAGAAGGAACAGTGTCTATATAGCAGCTACTCCAGGACTTGTCAGGCCACAGCAAAGCCATCTGGATGTGAAATGAATAGTTTAATCTCCCCTGTTCTCAGAGCAGAGCATCTTTATAGTTACGTATCGCCATCTTCATGAGTCCTGGCCCTACCACTGCCCTTAAGTAAAGCCATAATGGAGGAAAACATGCTACAGTATTGTTTAAAAACCAAAATAATTCAAAATGTAGCACAGTGCAAGACAGGTCAACTTGGCTGATGAGGAAGAACATTACTTATAATCACAGAAGCAATTTATGCCAGTGACTTCCATTACAAAAGGTAGCAGCAAACCGTATAGTCCACTATAGGAGATGTAAGGATCTGAGCTATTGTGATTATTTCTGATTTTGGGCATTATTTGATATATTTAGCACTTTTGCATTTACCAAGATGGTTAGTTTCATGTGGACCAGGTCAAGTGGTAAATGCTCCATCCCTGGCAGTGTTCAGGGCCAGGCTAAACAGTCTTGGGTGACGTTAAGGTCTTTTCCAACCCAAACCATTCTATGACTCCATGCTGTTATGGGAGGACTGGTAGCAGGGTGCAATGTGGTGGTTTCCAAGCAGTTCCTACGATACGCTTACTGACATGCTGATGCCACACTCGAAGAACATTGGAATTTTGAGGGGAACATAAAGGAATAATTTTTAAAAGACCTTTTCAGAGTAACAAAGTGTTTAAAATGCCCCATTCCCCCATTGCTGCTGTCAGGAAAGTGGCGTTTTAAAGGGGGGCAGCACAGGTCTCAGGTAAATGGGGATGTAGACCAAAAAATGCTGATTTCCTTAATTAAAAAATGAAAAAAGGGGGGGAAAAAAGGGAAGAGAAGTTCAGCAATTTTGGGCCATAATGCAATTAAAAAATCTTAGGTTTTTTTGCCAGCGTTTTCCAGCATTATAATATTCTCATGTTTGATAAGAGGGAATAAGAACAGAGGAGCTGGATTCCTGTGCAGTGACTCTGTGCTGGGGATCCAAAGTTTCCTGATTGTCCCCAGATCTGCAGATTAATGTATGGATTTTAATCAGGAGGAAAATCTTGGGCAAGGAGCTGTGTGAGGGTTGCCGAAGGAGAATGAAAGTACGTGGTTAAAAATGCTCAGGTCCAAGATAAGGGCAAGGTGTTAAAACTTTAATGTGCTTTATCATGGAGGAAGTTTGGAATCTGTTGAGAAATGGCAGGTTTGAGGAGCAGAGTTTTGGCTTTGGGGGCTGTATCCCAAATGTTCCCTGCTTCAGCGCTTCAAAAGCAGAGCAGATCTGATCTCTCTGGACTTCAGTGAAGCATCCGATGTGCTTGGAAAAGAAACAAAAAAGAAGAAAAGATAAAAAAGAAGGAAAAAACAGATTTAATACCATGAAATCTTTGTTTTAAATGTTGCCGCTTTCTCTGAATTTGGGGTATTTTAAATGCAAGCTGGTAGGTATAAGGGGTTGCACCGAGTTTATCTTATGGGAAAGGGTGAGGTTCATTGGGAGTTTTCTTCTTCTGTCTTGCAAATGACACTGTGAAATGAATTAGCATGGAACCACAGGCCGGTTTGTCTTGGGAGGGACCTTAAAGAATATCCAGTTCCAATCCCTTGCCATGGGCAGGGACACCTTCCACTGGAGCTGGTTGCTCCAAGCCCTGTCCAACCTGGCCTTGAACACTGCTAGGGGTGGGGCAGCCACAGCTTCTCTGCGCACCCTGTGCCAGTGTTTATTATCCTTTAATTAAGTAAATTACCTTTTAATTAAGAAGACCCACAAGATTGTCCTGAAGAGTAGAAAAATCCATGATTCTTTTTGTTGTTATTCATTGAAGGTGGAGTGGGCTGTATGCAACAGAGCTGGGGGAAGATTTGGGGTTGCCTCCTTAAAAGCCCCTTCTCTACAAGGCTTATAACCACTTCTTCATCACAACTAAACTTTGCAAGCTTTAGGAATACGCTTCTGTGGTTCACTTTAAGGCACTGAACAATGTGCAGTTGGAAGTATTGGGAGTTCATGTCTCTATTGCCTTGGCTCCAGCTGCAGAACCAGTGATGCTCAGAGGAATGTATTTGAATTATTAGGCTGAACTCTGCATTTCTGGGCCAGAGTCATCTTGGTATTTGGAGGCTGCTGGGATGGAGGTAACTTTGCCAGCAGCTGTAAATTTGAGCTGGGCTTTTTTACCTTAGTCAGGAAATTCATGTTTGAGCTTTATTTAAGCTGGGATTCACGGTGATCTAATCCCAGCACGCTGCCAAACCCACCCTGCCATTTGTAATATTCGTTTTTGGTGTTTCATTGCTGCTCTTTGTTTCAGCCTTTGTGTTTCGGGTCGCTCGAGTCCCTCTCCATCATGTTTGTTCCTAGAGCTGCTCATCAGAAGTGGATGAGTGCACCCAATCACCGGGCAGAAAACCTCTCTGGTAATTGCAGAGGCAGCGTGGAGCGGCTGGGCCTGCATGCCTGGGGCAGAGCTGACCCGCTCCAGGCTTCCCAAGGGAAAACACAGTGAGGAAATGCTTTCCATTTCTCCAGTGAGCAACTAGAGAAAAGCATGGGGTGGCATCTTGCAAGTCCTGGAACATGATGTGTGTGTGTACATATATATACATACAAATCTACACTGCTGGTGTCATATGTAAGTCCAAAGTAATACATATAGAATAATATCTACTATAATAATATATGTAGTAGAACATTAATGTACATACACACAAATCTGCATTGCAGCTGTCCAAAGTAATATATATCTCTAACATAATAATTATAATACAATGGCATGTGGTGGTATTTTGTGAAGACTGGGGGACTGTGTGTATGTATATGCACAAGCACAGACAAACTGCATTGCAGTGTCATTATATGTGCACACATATTAATACATATATTGTATATTATAAATATACCTGTATTATTTATATGTTATTATATAATAGTAATACAGTAATAAACACTCACAAAAATCTGCATTGCAGGTATCATATAGAAGTCCAAAATAATATATATATATATAAAAATCTACTGGAATAATATATACAATGTAATGGAATATCATATATGCATGTAAATCTGCATTGCAGATGTCATGTAGAAGCCCACAATAATATCTATGTTATGATAATATCTATCTGTTATGGTAGTATAATTATTATATAATTATAATTACATAATTATATATGCACGCAAACAGATCTGTTTTGCAGGTGTCATATAGAAGCTCCAAGTAATTACTCAAGTAAAACCCCACTTTGTTTTCTGAATTATGGTTTGGCATGGAGCTTAGCATCCTTCTTGTAAAAACCTTTATTTTCACTTAATTCTCAAGCTGCAGAAGAGCACATGAGCTAATACGAGTAAACCTTTTCTGCTATGGAAAAGCACCTCTGTGATGGATGCTTAAAATAGTTCAGGGAGTAGCCAGCAATGAAGATCTGTCCAATTATTGCATCTGCTCATGGAAAGGTGAGGTGTGTCAGTTGTCTCTTGTGGGTGCAAATGGCTCTGTTGAATAACTGCAGATGCTTCTCTAGTACGTAGGTATGTCATTGGGAGCTGAAAAGGCCATCAAAGCTAACTTAAAATGATATGTATTAAATCAGTTTTGAAGGCATTTAAGTGAACCCCCAAACCAGCAGCTGGTCAGTACTGGGATGATGATGATGTATAATTCCCTGCATGGTCCTCAGAGCAGTGCTGTCCATGTATCTCCAAACCTGGCCTGGGCAGTGATTTCTGTGTGGCACATACAGCACAGTAAGGCTCATTTCCCACCCCACTCTCGCCTCACCCTTGCTTTTCTTTTTCTCAGATTGAATCAAATAATCGCTGTCTCCTGCGTCTTATCTCAATTGCTGCTGTATGTTTGCTTTAAATCACAATACTGTATTGCCAGAAGCTTTCGATTAGCATTAAAGAGGGAAAAATAATAGTGTGGAGAGAGCAAAGCCCTTCAAAGACTTGCTTGTGAGGTATGCCTGTGGTAGGTCATCTGCCATTTCAGTTGCCCATGCATCTGGCCAATCAATTCTTAAATCACCTGTGATTCGGTCCTTGTGTTTGCATCATGTGGGTGCTTAAAATGTTAAATAACTCCAGTCCTGCTGCTCCACTTATGCCTCAAATCACAGAAATGAGGGTGCCTGTTTAATTTTACCAGTGGTGCACACAGTGGTGCTTCCTAAACCGCCTCATGTGCAGGTACACAAACTTCTTTTTTTAATGTTCTCAGTACAAGTGGGCATCCAAGAGCTGCTAAACCTGGTTTAATCCTGAGCCTGGGTTGCCTCGGGGGATTATAGCCCCTAGTATTGGTATTAATGCTGCAAGACAGGAGCGAAGCTTTCCGAAGTGCTTACACAGCACAAAGAAACTTCGCTGAAGCCTTTTGACTCAGGCGCTGCTTTCTCCTCTGGGCTGCGAGCGGGAGAACTGTGGCTTCTAGAATTACATCACAATTAGGATATTTGTAATAATAGAGATGCAATATAAATAGTCTCATGGCAGAAGGGAAATAGACGGGTAATGAATGGGTGCGACCTGCCTGTTGCTGTCTTGGTTTTGCTTTCTGGCTCGTGCAAGCCTTCCCTCTGTACAACATCTGGTTTTCATCTGCTGCAGGAAAGCCAAATAATTTCAATAAAACTAGGAGAAAACATAATGCTTTAACTCCCCCCCCCTCCCCCCACCATGTACAGATGTTTCAAGGAGGGCTATTAATGAATTTAGTCAGCCTGGATTATTGTCAGCGTGGATGCTGACTTGGATGGTTGAGTAAATGCATCAGCTGATGGACAATGCAATTAGAGCTTCACGAGATCTGAAGTGATAAATAATGTGTGCTGAACTTGCTCTGAGTTCTGGTGCCTCCCCCAGCTGATGTCCCAGTGGAATGCTGAAGCATGGAGGAGATCCTGCTGGTCAGAACAGCCTTGTTCCAGCAGGACCAGCTGCCTTTGCTCGAGCATTAAGCACGCAGCAATAGCAGCACTGCATTAGCATGTGGCAGAGGTACATGGCCTAAATGGTTAAATAGCAGATATATTGATACAAAATGAAATATGTAATATATACATGAGATATATTAATAGAAAATACACATGTAACATGAGATGTATAAATATAAATATAATGTATATTTCCATGAGATGCATGAAAATGAATGGCATGTATTATTTTCTTTATATCTGCCCCTCTAAGTCTGACCGGAGTTGTTGTTTAGGCTAATTTGAAGGTCTAGATGTAGCGGGGGTCAGTGTCTGCTCAATCTCCAGCACATTAGCTGCCCCGCTGACTAAGTTTGTAAATTGCACTTTATTGATCTCAGGCTTTTAAAGAAGGCCAGAAGCTCTTAGTGAGGGCTTGGTGGTGTGCAGATGGAGTGTAGGTCTTGCTACGAGCAATATTGGCCTGAGCAATTGGCTATTCCAGGAGTAGTTCGTAATTCCTTTTTCCATTTAGACCTCAGAACTCATCAGCTCCTGCCCCCACTGGGGTTTTGTTGCTGTGAAAGCTTCGTGGAGGTATAATTATGAGAAAGCAAAAGATTGGAAGACATGGACTAGTGGAAAGCATCCCTGCCAATGGCAGGGGGTTGGAACTGGATGATCATAAGGTCCCTTTCAACCCAAACCAGTCTGGGATTCTATGATTTCTGGTTTTCTGTATTAAGCACATCTTCTTGGCAAGAGAAATGTAGCTAGGAGACGGAGCTTCTTGAATAACTAGGTCGCCTTACCTGCTAGCTTAAGGCATAAAGGATCTGTGTGAGTCTATAGGAGCCAGAAGTTTGCATTTTTACTTTAATGGTTGTAATTTTAAAATTGCTTTATGGTTATCATGATGAAAGATGTGAACTACTCATCTTTCCAAAGGGTTTATTGAAGTTTCTAGCTTTGAACTGGAAATTCATTAAGTGAAAAATGTTTGAGCTTCCTGTTAAGGAGTAACGCAGATAGGTTGTAGTTAACATTTAAGTAAGAAGTGAAATAGGTTTGAGCTTACTGTTAGGTTTTCTATTAGGAGAAAAACTCGTGCATTTCCATCTAGTTACAGAATCACAAACTGGCTTGGGTTGAAAGGGACTTTAAAGCTTCTTCTCATCATCGCTTCTATCCTGGGAAATACTTGTTTGAAACGTGGAGCTCACCACCTGATAACACCCAGCAACCCCAATCGCACTGCTGAAACTCTGCCACTTGCACACACCTCCCCCAGCTTTCAGTTTCCATGAGGAGCCCTAAAAGCCACCTCTATGCAGCAGAGCCCACGACACCTGAACAGGCACCTGAATAAGGACCAAAGCCAAACCTCATCAGCTACATTTCAATTCCTGCAAAGTAAAATGGCATTTATGTGAATCCTTCAAGCCTCTGTTCTGCATGGGCAAGCAGCAATACTGAATGTCTACCTCAGAGCAAGTAAACACGAGGTCAAGTGCTAGCACCTTGTTCTTAATTCTCTTGGTCGTGACTCATGTTCCACTCAGCCTAATGAAACCATCAATGCTTTTATGGTAAAAAGCACAAACCACAGAGTATTTATAGTGTTGCTGCTGCAGTGCTTGAGGAGAGCTCTCACCGTGCCTGACCTGCAACCCTGAATTGCCTTTAAACACTGACCTTTAAAAGCTTTTTCTCTTACCTGATTCTTTTCCTCCTTGTGCTGCTGGAGCACATTGCGGAGCCAACCCCCTATTTTCCATTGCATAGAATCATAGAATGAATCCCAAACTGGTTTGGGTTGGAAGGAACCTTAAAGCTCCTCCAGTTCCACCCCCTGCCATGGGCAGGGACACCTTCCACTAGAGCAAGGTGCTCCAAGCCCCCATGTCCAACCGCATCCACTGCCAGGGATGGGGCAGCCACAGCTTCTCTGGGCACCCTGTGCCAGCGCCTCAGCACCCTCACAGGGAAGAACTTCCTTATATCTAACCCCTTTTTAGGTTTGGACCCAACATCTCTTGTCCTACCACTCCAGCCCCTGATGAAGAGTCCCTCTCCAACATCCTTGTAGGCCCTCTACGAACTGATTTGACTTAACCCGCATTTGATCTGACTTTGCCCCTGACTGCCAGATCCACATTTCATGGTGCTGAGGAGCAAAAGTTCTTCAGACAAGGCTGTGTGAGCGGGGTTGGGAGCTTGCCATTGTTCAAAAGGAGTTATTTCATTTAGGTGTTCTATTTTTCAGTGCCATCCTATCTATTCCTTGCCATCAAATGAGATAGGTTCTAATTTAATTTTGTGCATCCTGCTCTGAAGCAGGACTGGGGACTTGTTTAAGAGGATGCAAAAGGTGAACAGTTCAGTGTTGGTGCTTAAACGTGTTGCTAATTCAATGTGGAGACATTCTGACCTCTTTTTACCTATTTCAAGTGTTACCTTTGAAGCATTTGTTTGCTAAAGTGGCACTGGAAGAATTTCAAATGGAGTAATAATCCCAAACCCACTTCTGCCATATGGTTTTAGGCTGGCCTCAGGATCTTGATCTGGTCAGGAATAGGATTCCCCATGTATTTGTGCCATGTGCCCCAGGGAGCAGCAGAATACAGATGGGGACCTCTTAGGGTGATGTTGGTGCTCAACGTTGATTATTTTCAGTCTTTGATTTTGGAGCTCCTTAGCACTAATTCCACCTTTTCCCACCCTTTTTTGTACAGTCCCTAATAGTGTGGGATATTTTTTCCCATGCTTTACTTTCCACCTGGATTTTAATTATAGTGCCTTTAGACAAGGCGGATGAGGAATTTTCAGTAGCTTCCATCCACCTGGATGTCATCCAAGCAGAGAGACAGGAAGAAAGAGCAGAAAAAGGAGAGATGAGCAGGGTAAGAGCCTCACATCTCAGATGCCAGAGGCCGGGTGACCAAAGCCTTCCTGCTGAAATCCGGCCAGCACGAGGTAGGACAATCGTGCTGCTGTTCTCTTGGGGGCTTATAAACAAGAGGATGGGCTCAGCAAAAGAAAGAAAGGTTTCTTTCTGTTTTTCCTTTCTGTCAGTTTTTTAAGCTTCCTTTTCCATCCTTCCTCCTCCTCCTGCACTGCAGGCAGAGCTATTTAGAAAAGAAAAGCGGGTTTCACATGACCTTAGTTTTTTAATGTAGTGTTTTACTTGATGATTAAAGTCATTAAAGGAATAAAATACCCTCTCTTTAAAGATGCAAACAAACCCTCCTTAGCTACCACTTTGAGGATGATGTGTTCTTTAAGGGAGAGATCTTTTCGCTCTGTCCCCATAAAACCTTTCCAAATTGCTCCAACCCATACGTGCTGAGTCATTTTGACTGTACTACATTGCTCGAGTGGTCCTTTCCTTGGTGTTCTCAGCAGCTTTGCATCTGGGAGGTGTGTGATGAGAATAAACAGATACTGTCTGTTTACTGTCTGTTGGTGGTGACTATAGCTGTATGTATATAGAGTAAAGGTTTTGGAAAAGGATAATATGTGATGGAGAAAGTGAGAATCGGGATCTAAGGTATGCTCTAGCTTTTTTTTCCCACTAAGACGGATGCCTCCACGTAGATGTGCTCTGCTGAGTTTGATTTAAAGCATATAAACTGTGGTTCTGTCTTAATTGAAGGGAGATCCAAGACATTAAAACTCCATGTTTTGATGTGTCCTTGGCTTTTATCGACACAAAAATTAGGTTTTGGATCAGACATCATGAAGTCACCTTTGCCCTTTGGAAGCTCTATGCATCATCTAAGGGCGGTAGTTGGAGAGCTGGGGTTGCACCTTTGGGCATCACTCTTCTGCCCTCAGTCCTGCAGGGAGGAATGCTCTGGTGCTCTGTCATAGAATCCCAGACTGGTTTTGGTCGAAGGGACATTAAAGCTCATCCAGTTTCAACCCCCTGCCACAGGCAGGGACACCTTCCACTAAAGCAGGTAGCTCCAAGCCCTGTCCAGCCTGGCCTTGAACGCTACCAGGGATGGGGCAGCCATATCGGTGCTCCAGGAGCAAGTGCAGCAATGCTGTCAGCTTCTTTCCTTGCAAATGCTGCTTCTCACTTAATTTTTACCAACCAAACATCATTAGTAGTGCCCCACTCTTCATTCTGATGTGTTGCTGCAATTTAGGTCAGCACCTGCTTCCAAATAATAACTGAAAACGTGTTTTTGTGTAGGTTATAAGTGATATATTGTGCTCAGCACAGGGAGTGCTTGTGTTTCCTTCCTTTTTCACTTCCTTTTGCTTCTCTGTTTAAAGATCCTTTTTTCACATTGGATCAGTTCATTGGGTTCATCTGATGAATCTCTTGCTAAAGTTGGGAAAGAATACTGTGTACTTTGCAGTTTGGCTCAGCCTGGCAGATGTGTACTCGAAAGCTTCTTGGGTTTTCCAGCTATTCCAGTTCATCTGGTTAAAGATAATATTACAGCTGCCTCTAAAGGGTCTCCCCTCTCTCTGTATCCCAACACAGCTACAATGATACCAGCATCAGGTTGTGGGATTTGTTTATTTATTTACAATATATTAGTAACAGAAGAATTACCACAAGGTTTAAACACACTGTAGTGATTCTGCAAAGCTTGGAAGAAGAAATGCTGGTCTAAACTGTTGGAGAGCTTGCAGGGTTCTTACAAGGGGAGTTATGCATCGTTTGTTTCATTACACAGTGATGGAGGCAGCCAAATATCTTCAGACTGGGGTGCAATTGAGAGGGTTCATGAGGCTGCAGGGTGGCAACTGAATAGTTCTGATCCAGTTCTGGGGCAGCAGCACAAGAGGGACGTGGAGCTGCTGGAGCAAGGCCAGAGGAGGCCATGGAGATGCTGCGAGGGCTGGAGCAGCTCTGCTCTGGAGCCAGGCTGAGAGAGCTGGGCTGGGGCAGCCTGGAGAAGAGAAGGCTCCTGAAGGGGAGACCTCAGAGCAGCTCCAGTGCCTAAAGGGGCTGCAGGAAACCTGGAGAGGGGCTTTGGACAAGGGATGTAGGGACAGGACAAGGGGAATGGCTTTAACCTGCCAGAGGGGAGGCTGAGATGTCCCTTCGAACCCAAACCATTCTGTGATTCTATGATTCTACTATTCTAAAAATTTTAAAATAGTAGAATTTTAGAATTTTATTCTAAAAATTTCATTAGTTTTGCACAACATTCTCTGCTGTGCAAGAACAAAATCTCACTGCATTTCCATAGTTTTATTAATGCAGGGCTTTCTCTTTGGTTGGATGTTCTTTTCTTTTAAAAACCAAAGCAGTGTTCTCAGAAATAGCTGCTTTGCCAGAGCTGAAGAACACTGCATATGCCTCAGTAGGGGATTTTGGCAGGGTGGGCTTTGCAGTGGGAGCTCATCCCCTGCTTGGAGACCTCTTGCATGAGAAGGTGAATTACAGCATTGTGCCATGGGACATGGGCTGTTCTGTGCTCATGTGGCAGCTGGTCCTTGATCTGGAGGTAGTGATGGTTCAGTGTCACATTTATCCATAGCTTCGTAACCTTTTCAGTTCACAGAAACCCTCCCCATCATGACTCCAATATACCCTCATTTAATACCTTTGGAAAGGTAACAAGCAAATTGTCCTGTTTTGCCTTACCTAATGGCTGAAAATACGCATTTTAGCCCTTGCCTCCTCTCCTAAGACAAATATCTGATAGGAATATGTTGATTTTTGAGGCTTCTTTTTCACCTCCTGGAAAGAATCAGTGCTTTTTCCTGGCACTTGTCAAATACTCTGGTTGCTGATAATCACTCTTTTCCATGCTGTGCATCAATCCAATGAGATCATTAGTTCTTTCAGTGATCTGGCTGCTGCAGGTGCTGTGCTCCATCCCCATGCTTAATAGTAAGCATTTTTAACCTCTCATTTCACCACTTGAACTGGATTGGTCTGGTATCCCTAGCTGCCTACTGCTACTGAAACATTGCAAGCACTGGAAAACATGAGCCTGGCTGAGCTGCTGTGCTGTGTGTGATGCTGACTGGGTCTGATGCATGGAATTCTGATGCTGCAGCTTAATAGCACTTGAAATGGTGGAATTGCATCGAGAAGAGTTGCAGATGATTTCTATAGTCCCCCAGAAGAGCTGGAAAGGGCTGGAGACGTGTGTGTGCATGTTAATCTTGGCCTTAACTTGTGCCGTATTTCACATGACAGATAATAAATGGGGGATTGATGGTGTTGATTTAATGGGAGAGCTCTGATAGGGTTTTGGTTTTCGGAGGGGAGGGTGTGTATTGTTTTTGTCTGCAGCTAGTAGAAAGTAGCTGAGGTCTAAGAGGAAGGATAACAGAGGCAGAAGCCAAGCTGGCTCTCGTGTTACAGTGGTATGTTTTTGTTGCTGCTAACGTGTTTTTGTTTTTCCTTGTTGCACATATTTCTCTTGGGAAAAGCAGGAAAAAATATGTGTGTAAAATATACATGAGGACTCCGTGCCTCTGGGAAGAGGTTCCAGATGGGAGGTGTTACAATGGAGACACTTTCTCTTGCCTTTCGGTTCGTGCCATTGATCTTGGGGACAAGCTGCTGGAAACCTTGTACCAGGCCAGAGCAGTGAATGCTTCAGTGTGTTTTAGCGTTTCTTGGGCTGTCCAAGTGTGCAGTGGGAAGTTCAGACTTTGTCTCTAAACATTTATGGCCCTGTGTATGGAAAAAAGGAAGAAAATAGGGTCTTGAAGGGACTTTGAGAGGGCTCCTCCAGGGACCGGAGTGGGACCAAGCATTGCACACCAGAGCAGATCCCTCTCCCTAAATTAGCGGCTGATGGTTGGTGAGGAGGGGATGGAACCTCCTGGGGAGGTGCCTCTCCAAGGGATGAGACTCTTGCTGATGGGGTGATGTTTCGCTTCTATGCTGAGCAGCAGCTCTTGGCTCTAGCTGAGGTTGATGTTGTGTTAGAGATGCTCATCTTCTAGATCTCCCCAAACATTCATGGCTCATTTCCAGACCTGCACTCCGGCTGATGGTCCACAGCTCCACCATCCCAAGCATGCAGTGTTGCAGCAAAAGCTGCAGCCCACGCTTGGGTGAGCCATCAGCAATGCAACCCGTCACCACCAGCTCTTCAAATGAGTGACTCCCAGCTTCAGCAAGCGCCTCTGAGTGCTGCTAGAGATGTCGAAAGCAACAGTGGAGATGGGAGCTTGTGTACCACAGAACGTGCTGTCCTACAACGTTATCCTAAGAGAATGTTGTCTCCTGCATGGATGTTTTTACATAGTGAAATTACATCCTAAAAAATAGTTCTTGGTTTGGCATGTTGTGTGTTGCATCATCTGAAATATCAACACTTCCCAGACCAACGTGCTTCTGGCCAAAAAGACACAAACCATATTACTTTTTGAAGTACATGAAGCCATGGGTGAGGACAGTCTTCCTACAGTTGTCTGTAATGCTCAATGCACTAAAAAGTTATGGGCGATGCTTCAGAGGCAGCGATTTACCCCATCTTTTGCAGAGTACTGAAACACGTAGATGAAACATGGAAAACCAACCGGAGCTGCACCCGCAGAGCGGGAGCAGCAGCTCAGGGAGGGGATCCTGCCCCTCTGCTGTGCTCTGAGGAGACCCCCCTGCAGTCCTGATCCAGCTCTGGGGCAGCAGCACAAGAAGGACGTGGAGCTGCTGGAGCGAGGCCAGAGGAGGCCATGGAGATGCTGCGAGGGCTGGAGCAGCTCTGCTCTGGAGCCAGGCTGAGAGAGCTGGGCTGGGGCAGCCTGGAGAAGAGAAGGCTCCTGAAGGGGAGACCTTAGAGCAGCTCCAGTGCCTAAAGGGGCTGCAGGAAACCTGGAGAGGGGCTTTGGACAAGGGCCTGTAGGGGCAGGCCAAGGGGAATGGCTTTAACCTGCCAGAGGGGAGACTGAGATGAGCTCTTAGGCAGAAGCTGTTCCCTGTGAGGGTGCTGAGGCCTGAACTACCCTGAGCTTTAAGGTCTCTTCCAACCCAAACCATTCTGTGATTCTATGCTTGTCTGGCTTTGGAAATGGAGAAGTAATTTTCTTTAACAGTGACTTCACGAGCTGAGACACGAGTGTTCAACAGCTTTGAAGACTCAGAAGCCTCAACCTTGAGACAAAGGGCAACCCTGGTGCTGCATGTTGTCATCTGCTCAGCCCAAGGGACATATTATTTGCAGTGAGACTTTCTTTAAAGGACAGGAATTGAGCTGTGGTTCCATCACACCATGGGGTTATTTCTAGCAATTACAGAGAAATTTAATTGCAGCATCAGTGGTTTGTGAGGCATCACTGTGCTTCAGATAGCTCTGCAAAATGAAGTGTGCAAGGGGAGGTAACCATGGGATGACTTAATGGGGTAATATATAATATAACCTATTTGATAATCACTTTAAATCTATATTAACTCTGTGCCTTAAGAGGTTTGATTCTTTGAGGTGTATTAGGCAGAAGCTGTTCCCTGTGAGGGTGCTGAGGCGCTGGCACAGGGTGCCCAGAGAAGCTGTGGCTGCCCCATCCCTGGCAGTGTTCAAGGCCAGATTGGACACAGGGGCTTGGAGCACCCTGCTCTAGTGGAAGGTGTCCCTGCACGTGGCAGGGGTTGGAACTGGAGGAGCTTTATGGCCCCTTCCAACACAAACCACTCTGGGATTCTATTTTGTATCAGTCAGTGTTCTATGACTGCTGTTTTGATTCTGCTGTAGTGCTCATTTATGGCCCTTGTTTTGCCTACTGGGGGAGCATAGTCTCCTCCTTAAGCCATGAGTAGTTTTCAAGTGGTCATTTTATTGCTCTGGGATGTTTTTATTTCTCTGTTGGTATGAAAATAGCATTTGAAGCACTGGTGAAAGAGATTTTGCTCGGTCCTGGGACCTGTCAGACACCCGCTGTCTCCATTTGATGTAGTGAAGTTTGTGCTTTAGCTGGAGAATATAAACACTGGGTTGGAGAGGCAGTGTAATAACACCGAGCTTCTCAGCTTCATTTTGGGATATTTCTGTAAATCCCAAGCTGAACCCAGGCTGAAGAGTTTGTTTTTCCACCGCAGTGTTTGCTGGCACGCATCCGTGTGCGAGCTTGCTGGAAAACCCGTGCCTTTGGCTGCTCTTCCCAGGGCTGTCCACCCTACGTGTAAAAGAATAAATAGAGGAGCAGAGGAGCAGGGATGTGAGCCAGAGCTCATGGATTTGGCAGCCTCTGTTTCCAGGACCCATCCGTACTGGTGTTTGCCTATGACTGTCTGCCAGCTGAGCTGGATTTTATTCCCTGTTACGGCACTTGAGTAGGAAAACTCTCCCTGTTCGGGAAGAGGACTTAAGCACGAGGCTTTGGTTTGGTTTTGGGGTTTTGTCTTGTTGCATTGTGGTTACATGGTAATTCCTTTGTTTTCCAGAGTGTTGCTTAAAGGGAAGAAGCTGAAATGGTCTGATCCCCTGCTTAAGGATCGGAAATGGAGGAATATTCTGCCAACATTAAAGCATTTGCCAGGAATGCAGATGCTAAATCCTGTTTCTTACGTAGCTGATAGAGCATCTGCATCAGCAGAGCTTGAAATCTCCCAAACGATTGTGTGTTGTAATGACTTTTGTAGTATTTTAGCTAGGTTAGCTTACTCTGTAAGCGTATTTATTGGTGCTCTTTATTCCCATTACATACACTGGCACTTTTATTCAAGTAAATTGACCCCCAAACCTTCTCCAGATCAGTGCTCTCCCATTAAAAAGTCATTTTTCTCCCATATTTGTATTAGGGAATGTGAAATCTACATGCAGAAAGTCAGGTGGTCTTAACTGGCCCTGTGTTTTAAGACTACGTGCTGTGAAAGATGCATTGGTTAATGCTTCATCCCAGGATAGTGCCTGGATTCAGCAGGGAGGGGAGAACTGCTGCCCTTGAATGGTCCCAGTGTTACAATGGCCAGGGAGGTTTAGTGCAAATGTTTCACAAAGACGGGACATTTTTAGTTGGCAGAAACTGCCTGCAACAAAAAAACCCTCCAAAGATTATGAGCAGTGTTTGAACCTTCATAAATGCAACAGTTGGTACATTTGTTTGGAGATTTAGATTGGGTGTTAGGCAGAAGTTCTTCCCTGTGAGGGTGCTGAGGCGCTGGCACAGGGTGCCCAGAGAAGCTGTGGCTGCCCCATCCCTGGCAGTGTTCAAGGCCAGGTTGGACACAGGGGCTTGGAGCACCCTGCTTTAGTGGAAGGTGTCCCTGCCCATGGCAGGGGTTGGAACTGGAGGAGCTTTAAGGTTCCTTCCAACCCAAACCAGGCTGTGATTCATTCTATGATTCTATGCAATGGAAAATAGGGGGTTGGCTCCGCAATGTGCTCCAGCAGCACAAGGAGGAAAAGAATCAGGTAAGAGAAAAAGCTTTTAAGGGTCAGTGTTTAAAGGCAATTCAGGGTTGCAGGTCAGGCACGGTGAGAGCTCTCCTCAAGCACTGCAGCAGCAACACTATAAATACTCTGTGGTTTGTGCTTTTTACCATAAAAGCATTGATGGTTTCATTAGGCTGAGTGGAACATGAGTCACGACCAAGAGAATTAAGAACAAGGTGCTAGCACTTGACCTCGTGTTTACTTGCTCTGAGGTAGACATTCAGTATTGCTGCTTGCCCATGCAGAACAGAGGCTTGAAGGATTCACATAAATGCCATTTTACTTTGCAGGAATTGAAATGTAGCTGATGAGGTTTGGCTTTGGTCCTTATTCAGGTGCCTGTTCAGGTGTCGTGGGCTCTGCTGCATAGAGGTGGCTTTTAGGGCTCCTCATGGAAACTGAAAGCTGGGGGAGGTGTGTGCAAGTGGCAGAGTTTCAGCAGTGCGATTGGGGTTGCTGGGTGTTATCAGGTGGTGAGCTCCACGTTTCAAACAAGTATTTCCCAGGATAGAAGCAATGATGAGAAGGGATTTAGCAAGGCTCTGGCTTAAGTAGCCTAGATGCATTTTACATCCTGGCCATAAGTCAATATATTTCTGTTGAAAACCAATGTAACAGGTCAAAAAGAAGTCATCAGAGCTTGGCTGCAGGTTGAATGAAAACAAGCAAAAATGAACCTTACTGTCCAGGTGTTTAAGTTTCAATATGCAGAAAAGGATTTGTAAATACAGAGAATAACTTTAAAAGTCAGAGAATGCCCCGGTCACAGATTTACCCTGCCAGAGGGGAGACTGAGATGAGCTCTTAGGCAGAAGCTCTTCCCTGTGAGGGTGCTGAGGCGCTGGCACAGGGTGCCCAGAGAAGCTGTGGCTGCTCCATCCCTGGCAATGTTCAAGGCCAGGTTGGACACATGGGTTGGAGCAACCTGCTCTAGTGGAAGGTGTCCCTGCCTGTGGCAGGGGGTGGAGCTGGATGAGCCTTAAGGTCCCTTCAACCCAAACCAGGCTGGGATTCTATGAAAATTACAAAATTTCAGCATGCTATTTTTTTTAACTTGTCTTTTTTTTTTTATTATTTTCTTTTGGAATGAAGATATTTGTGAATTATTATTTTTTTTTTTCAGTCATAACATGTAGAATATTGGGGGGAAATTGCCTTCAAATGTGGACGTAAATTAGAGGTGATATTTAGACCCAGCACTCTTGTGGAAGTCTAGGCTATAGGTGAAGCATGTGATGCACATCTGACTTTGTCCTCGCTGTTACATCCTTCGTGTCATGTCCATCTAACTCTGGCTCTGGCCTTGTGCCGATGTTGTTTGATGGTAAATAGGCTTTTCCTGTGGTGTTTTCTTTAGTGCAGTCGCTGCATGTTAGTGCTTGTGCATCGTGTGGACCCTGCACCCATCTTGTTCTTCGCCAGCCCCTCTCAATGCAAAGGTTTGAATTCACACATATTCTTTTTGGTTTCCTAAGTTCAGATGAGAGTTTGTTTCTCTGGCTGACGCTTTGAGTTTTCCACCTTGCTTATCCAGTTACAAGTCATTCATGCTTTATGAATGCATTTGATTCATGAATTCCAGTATTCACAGTGATCCAGGGAACACGAGTCCTCCAGAGGGGTCTCTTCCCTGATATTAACCTATTTCTTGGCCCAAGCATAAATGAGCATGGCTAAATCTTGCTCCCAGTCCTTTCAGTGCCCCACGATGGAATGTAACTATGAACATATCTATTCTGCAGTGGCGTAGCCTGTGTTGCGATTGAAACAGTTGACTTGGCTCGGTTATATTCATGGTTTGGCTTTCTAAATAAATTTAATTTACATTTCAAGTATATAAGAAACCATTTAAAAACACATTTATTAATATGTTTCTCTTTCTACATAGCAAAGATAAAATAATAATGTGTTTATTTTTCCCTCAAAGGGTGGTGAGTTAGAGGCTCGGTTGAGAAGGGAAGGGCTGGGGACCTTAAATACGCCAGCAAGAGCACATCATTCCACTAGTGCTTTCTGCTCTAGTGTTAGTAACCGCAGAAACTGTTATGCCACAGGGGAATGCGCTGTGATTCTATAGGGGAATGACATTCAGTTAGGATCATCTCTCTAACGGCATCTTTTTGCCATTGCCATATCAGAACAAGTCACTGTAGTGTCTTCCTAGGTCATAAAATGATTTGAGTTAGAAGGGCCTTTAAAGCTCATCCAGTTCCAGCCCCCTGCCATGGAGAGGGACACCTTCCACTAGAACAGGTCACTCCAAACCCTGTTCAGCCTGGTCTTGAGCACTGCCAGGGATGGGGCAGCCACTGGGATTTGGGAAATAACCTTATTTCAAGAAAGACATTAAAATAATCCTTATTGTGGCTGTAATCTGTAATGAATCCAGATTGCATTCATATTCAGTACAAGATGAAGAGACCACAAGTCTTTGGGATCAGGCAAGGAAGAGCATGAACTATTTAACCATGAAACTGTTAATTTCATTTTTTCCCTTCCATCCACGATAAGCATCTCTTTGTGCAGGAGGTTTGTAGGAGGCAGCAGGAATGGAGCTGCTCATTGCTCTGCCTTCTCTAAATCATTGAATCCCCAGTACCGGGTCCAGAGGGATGCTCGGCTCCTACAGAGGAACGTATTGAATTTTGTTGCCTTCAAAATGTTGAGCCTTGGCCAGGAAAAGCTTTGGTCTCCCCAAGAATTTTAGGAATGCTGTTCCAGAGTTTTGTCCGTTGAGCCGCTCAGCAGCTTTGAGTCAATGAGTCAGGAAAGGGAAATCGTATGAACAGAAGAGAATTTGTTTTAGGAAAGCAGTTATAACTCATTTTGTGTTTTCTGAAGCTGAACTATTGTGTTATGCCCTGATTGCAGAAGGACGTGGTGTCTTCTTCGAGTATGTATAGATTAGGCATGCAGAAATGGAATGAATAGCACTGTTCTTCAATAGCCCTATAGTTCTGTTACTGGAACATGCTGAGTAAACCAAACGAAACTGCATTAAGTTGTCTCAAGTTCAACATCAGGCATCTCTTTAGCTTCTGGTTGGCTTGCCACCAGCGTGTCTTTGCCATAGAGGCAGCCTTAAGTTTTAACAAGCTGTGATCCAAAGAGCTTTCTCATTTGCATCAGCAATAACGAAGAATGCCTGAAAGAGGGATATTATGGGTTATGATTTCAGTAGGCGTTTGGGTTATAAAACATAATGTGGCCTGGCATGTTAATCCAGAAAAAAGTTCATCAGAGAAAGACAACTCTTGCATTTCCCACTGCTGTGTTTGAAATGTTTTCTCCTGACTCTAAGTGTTACTTGTTGCAGAATAGAAAAGGTTTATTCCTGGGTAAGGCTCTTCCCGAAGCTAATCCTAATAAATAGATCTTATTTCTCTACCTGAGCTATTACTTAATGTATAAGCACAGGGATCTAAAACAGAAAATCCTTTTAATATTGCTTTTGGCTTAAATTCTGTATTAAATTATACGAAAAGGTGATGAAAATAGGGCCTCCTTCTGTTTGGTATGCTCAAGTTCATGGTGCTGCTGCCTTGTTTGTTCTCAAGTGAGTAACATTAATTAGGTATATAGAAACTTTATCATATTGCCTTAACATGATGTCTTGGATTAGAGTGGAGCCTATCGCAGGGAAATGCTTGTAACATAATTAATATAATTGAAAACTTATATCTAAATATCTCTGTAAATATAGAGAGTTATGTAGCTTGAATGTCAACATATTCTGCTTTTTGCTGTGTTTCTGCTTGCTGAGATACCTGAAGGATGATATGTCAAAATGTTAATCATAGAATCATAGAACCACAGAATGGTTTGGGTTGAAGGGACCTTAAAGCTCATCCAACCTCCTGCCTAAGACCTAATATAACTTCTGCCTAAGACCTCACCTCAATCTACTCACTTCAAGGTTGAAGCCATTACCCAATAAATAAAATAGCATTCTGAATTTTATTGCAAAAATGCCTATTTCTGGGGGCAGGATGCCAGGATTTTCCTTGTTGGGAGAGTTTTGGGGGCTTGAATGGCCACCCAGAGATGTGGGCATCTTTGACATCCTCTGGAGCTGGGGGTAAAGGTGGGGTGCTAGGTGTGGGGAGGATTTTTGGGAGGAATAAGCAAAAACCAAGTGTGAGCAGCCTGAAAAGAAGTGAAAGCTCTGCAGGGGAGTGTTCCTAAGCTGTATCTGAAATCATCTTTCAAATATAATCTGCTTGCTCGGCAGGTTTCGGCTATCCCTGAACTTGTTTTAATCAACTAAAGTGAATTCATATGCAACAGCCTGAGTTTAAACAAATCCCTGTATTCAAATAGGGGGAAAAAATCACGTTGTTATTCTGGTAGCAAACCTCCTTTGGTTCTTAAATCATTAAATCTAACCAGATTGCTAACTAAATGTGCTTGTGAAGACAAAAGGAGGCAGGAGAGCGCCCACCATGCAGGTTCCGAAGGTGTCAAATGCCAAATGTCAAACCTTCTCGCCAGGGTTTTGCTGAATTTACCCTTTCGTTTTTGCTTTTAATTGCAAAGTTAAATCTGAAAAGGTCATTTGAAAAGCTCCAGATTATAGATGTAAAGCTCTTTTTAATCTTTTCTAATAAATAGCTGAGTAGGGAATAAATCAGTTGGGAGCTCGAATCTGAGCTCTAATATTAAGCCTCAGCACAAAATGTCTGTACACAAACAACACTTAGAAATTATCTTGTGTATAATTACCTGAAATAAGTTTGGCTGAGAAGAAAAGGTGAATGATTCTGAAAACTGGTTTATAAATGAAACATTCACTGAAGCTGTCAGCTTGACGGATCCTGTCACTGTGGGCTGGATTATTATTAGAGTCATTTGGGCACAATTGAAAACACCGGTTTTCAAAGGAGCTGAGCGTGGGTTCTTACAGGTTCCCAATAGCTCTTCAGAGATTTCTTTTAAATGGCAGTAAATGACTCCTTAGATGAGGTACCTCGCTGAGGCAGGGGTTTAATAAGAGCTTTGCATAATAATGACTTAAAAACATTTTGATTTGGGAAAAGCAACAGCAGCAAATCGAAATGGCAGTGTCTGAAATGCTGAAAATACTCTGGGTTATGCTGGTGCAATGTTGACATTGTCTAACATCTGAGTAGGCTTCAAAGCATTTTTTCCCTCTTAATTCCATATATAATTAAAAAGCAGCTTCCTCTAGCTCATTAAAATTGAGAGTCTTGTCGGAGCACTGTACTTTTTTGTTTATTTAAATGAATAAAGCACAGCCTTAATGCAGCCTATAATAACTTTTGCTACTAAATCTCTCTTGTACAACTAACACTTTATTTTTAAACAGTGTTTATCTGCCCTTCATGAATACCAAACTGGAAATGAATATGGTCCCCATAAGCTCATCATATTATTTTATAGAACATTCAACTGACTTTCACCGTATGCTTTTCATTAAATCTACACTGATAGCAAAGCCCCAAAGTTGAGTTGCTGGTGATGTGAATGTAAATAAGGTCAGGTGGTGGCTTTTCCAATGTAATGATGGCATCTGCCTCTCTTCACAGGCTTTTGGAAATGCAAAAACAGCCCACAACAACAACTCCAGTCGCTTTGGCAAATTTATCCAAGTGAATTACCAGGAGACGGGCACCGTGCGAGGGTGAGTGGCATCGGGTTGAAGATGCTGTACGTCCTTTTATCTGCACACAGAGCCTGAGCAGGCTGAGGTAGGGGGTACACAAAGAAGAAGGTTCATTTTTTGGACCAGTATTTTTTCCCAAAAGGAAGAGGGGAAAAAAACCCCAAATGTTCTTTAGCATATTTAAGTCCATTGGTATGAAAATGTTGGTGCATCTGAGCTGTACCTTGAGGTGTGAATACACCTGAGCTAGCTTCAAACCTGTTGAGCGCTCCTTAGGATGTCAACTTTATAGTTAAGATGAAATGGAAGTTTTCCTCTTGAGACAGCAGTTAAGGCAGGAAAGGAGAATGTTTTAGCTAGGCGGGGTTAGGGGTCTGGTGCATATGATGGAAGCAGAGGTGGAGCGAGCTGGCTTTGCTCAGTCCCAGGGGGGATTTAATCTCCAGCTGCCCCGTGGGTGTTACAGAGGCGATGGAGCCTTGCTCGCTAATTCCCCATATGCTTCCGTCTCTGCCCTGAAGTCTCTCTTTAAGCCAAGCCTTGAGCAGTTAAGGCCACTTCTTCCCCATTACAAGAGACACTTGTCTCCAGTGTGGTTCTCCACAGTTTATCTCAGCATCTCTGCTGCTACCCAAAGCTCAGCGGATGTGCGACTGTGACTCAAACCTTCCTGCCCCGGTGATGGCTGCCACAGAAGTGCTGTGTGGTTGGAGCCTGGCGATGAAACCCGCAGCTGGGCTTACCTAAGCCTGGCTTTCTCCTTGGCTTTGACACTTTACAGGGCATCAGGTCGTCGCAAAGGGACTCAAGCTGGCTCTAAATGAGCAAGGCTTCGTTAACTCTGCTTTTTGTCCAGGTTGATTAACTCAGTTGGAAAAACCAAGAGTAGAAGTAGCATTCCAGGGGTTGTGTGTGGTTTCTGCAGCTAGCTGGGAGAGCTCTTGCTGGGACTTTGTTGTTCTTTCAGAGAATTGCTTTTAAATCTTTTTCTTTCCTTTTTTTTTCCCCCAGCAGAACAGGATCACACAAATTGCTTCCATTAATTGTTCAAATGAGCTGGGTACTCTGTGTACCTTCCCGGTGGTTTCTCGTCCTACGTCAAACCTGATGTTCTTTTTCTTCTTTTTTTCTCTTTATTTCGGATGAACAGAACAGTTAAAAGGATAAGCCTCAGGGTTTTCTTAATAATGACTGAAACACAAGGTAACAAGAATCCAACAAATGCCATAACAATGTGTTACCTTTATGCCAGCTCTGTGGAAGTGGCCTCTATACTTGCAAATTGGTGCAGTAACATTGTATTTGTATACGCTGGTTCATAAGTAAAGAGGGATTTCCTTTCTTCTTAAAAAAAAAAAGCACTTTCTTAGTCTTTGCTTGGCAGTGCGCAGGGATTGTGCTTTGCTATAAGCTTGCAGTGCTGCCCCAATGGAAATAAAGAGACATTTAAAATAACCTGTGAGCTGTTCCTGGCATATGAGACCAGAGGTTTTCCCCTTAGTCTTGTAAAGATCACAAAGATTTTATTTCTTTTCCTTTTAATTTAGCGTACATTTTAAGCACAACCCAAGTTAATGATCATTTTCTATTCTGCATGTAATTTGCTTTGTTAAGGTAACTGTAATTTGCAGCCCCAAATCAGGATTTTTCTCTGTCCAGAGGCTGAAAGTAGCAGTTGTATATTTGCTTACAAACCCTGTGAATATAATGCCCCAAAACTTGAAGCAAATTTCAACTTAAGAGATATAATAGCCAAGAGCTTCAGTAGCAGCCAACTCCACCCCATGAAATGAAGGCTTTGAAGATGTTGATGAAAAGATGTTTGAAAGTTGGTGGAGCATGAGCAATGGCTGCAGCAAACCGTGTTCCCATAAAGCTGTCCTAATTTATGATGTCCTCTCCGATGACAAGCGAGTTCTGGAGGAAGGTCTTTGCAACCTCTTCGCTCCTCCTAAGATGATCAAAAGCCTCAAGATCTGACACGCTCCATAAATTGCCAAAGAGCCAGATAGGAGACATTTTAATTAAAAGCAGCACTGCCCTGGTGTAATGGTAACTCTGTGCAGTGGCATGAGGCTGTATCGCAAATAACATGAGCTGGTGCTTTCAAACACGCCGCGCTGAGGAGTTTTGCCTCTTGGTGTTTGTGTATGAAATTCAGTCTCAGATTTCAGATGATGGTGCCTAGGATGCTAAATATAGGCTTTGTAGCAGGCTTAAATGAGTATTTTACACAAAATCATACTCTCGGAACTCCTTTTCTTTACTCTTAAAGGTAGATTTGATGTAACTGACAACAGCAGATGCAAAGAAAACATTTGGAGGCATCTACTTTTTTTCCTTCCATTGGTTTTCCTTTTCATTATCCGCTTACAAGGGGGGATTGAAGTTCCTCTTGGGATGTGCGTTCACTATTGCCTTTACAGTAAGCAAGTAGAATTTTACCAAAACAGCGTTTTAGTTGCATCTACCAAAAAAAAAAAGAAAATGAAATTGCCGTGATTTAAATAGTGTTTGGAGCAGATGACTTCCCAAAGACCTTTTCAGCCTAAATGAGAGTGATTTTTAAGGGGGGAGTCTATAACTAAGAGCAGAAACCACAGGGGAAGGCATGAAATGTTGAGGCTGGTGTGCGTGATCTGGATTGTCATACAGCAGTGTGCTGAGCCACTACCCAGGGGTGGGAGTGGTATATGGGACACTCTGATGTCTTCTTCATTTATCTGCTCAAAAACCCTGCAATGAGTATATGGTGTGGCTTGGAATTTAAAAACTGGTTCCAGATTAGGAAGTAGATGCAAAAAACCTTCTCTCAGTAAGAAATATCCATAGATTGTTTTCAAACAAGAAAATAAACAAGAACAAACCTCGTTGATGCACATTGTACAGAGGAATAGTACTGCTTTGCTGTCCTTCCTTTTCTCCTGCTATGCAGCAAGATCAGCAACCTGTTGGGGATTGGATATGCCATTTCATAGACTCACAGACTGGTTTGGACCCCCCTTGGAAGGGACCCTAAAGGTCATCCAATTCCAACCCCTGCCATATGCAGGGACACCTTCCACTAGAGCAGGTTGCTCCAAGCCCCTGTGTCCAACCTGGCCTTGAACACTGCCAGGGATGGGGCAGCCACAGCTTCTCTGGGCACCCTGTGCCAGCGCCTCAGCACCCTCACAGGGAAGAGCTTCTGCCTAAGAGCTCATCTCAGTCTCCCCTCTGTCAGGTTAAAGCCATTCCCCTTGTCCTGTCCCTACATCCCTTGTCCAAAGCCCCTCTTCAGGTTTCTTGTAGCCCCTTTAGACACTGGAGCTGCTCTGAGGTCTCCCCTTCAGGAGCCTTCTCTTCTCCAGGCTGCCCCAGCCCAGCTCTCTCAGCCTGGCTCCAGAGCAGAGCTGCTCCAGCCCTCTGATCCAACTCTCCTACCTCTTCTAATAGCTTCTCCTATGAGCTGCTGTAAAAGTTGTCACTAATCTGCAGCAGCACAGAGTTTATTTTATTTTACTCTTCTGTGGAAAGAGAGGCAATTACTGGGATGTAAGTAATGAACAAGTCTGGAGACTGGAGGAGACGCAAGCATAGAGGCACTTCCCTGTCCTGCCATGCCCGATGTTCAGTGGGTTTCTTGATTCATACGTGGCTGCTAATGTTATGGCCACGTCACTGGGCATCTGGAGCTGGAAAAGCACAGCTACATCATCAAAACTCTGGTTTCGAAATCCCTATCATTACTGGTTGGTATTGTTTGGAAGGAAAAACCTGTTGAAGCTTGTTTTAACTCTACAAGCTTGAAAATAAGTATTTAGTGTGTAAATGAAGCATATTTGTCGTGGAGGCTCTTAGGAGAAAATGTAAACTCCTATCAGGGGCTTTTGCAATTGTTTGTTTTTCAGCTGTAGCCACAAGTTTATAGCCAGGGTTTTTGTTGGGAAGTGCCTCTTCTGGAAGAGGGAATGGTGACTTGAGGGGCGATTCTGCAGCTAATTGTGAGCCTGCAAACCTCTGTGCCCAGGTCTATTTCCTGTGTGCAGATGCTTGGTCTGCAAGCAGTACTGTTGTGCTGGCTCTGGATTAAAATAGGTACCCGAGAGTCTTGGTTGCTGTCAGCATTTCCCCCTGTGCTCCCTGCGCATCGGCTAGTGCATCTGAGATCATGTTTTTCATATCCAAGTTAGTGTTGGCTTTGTATCAAACCAAAAAAACCTCAAAAGCCAAACATAATATTGGGCTTGTTCTGCCTAGGACGAAATTTATATAACTAAGTGAAACAAGGCTGAAACTTTTGATTTCTGTGCGTACCAAGCCTGAAAAGTCCCGATAAAGCTGTGTTCATTTCAGTTAAATATTGGGTCAACGAATAATGGTTTTATTTTGGCCTTCCAGAGCTTATGTGGAGAAGTACCTCCTGGAGAAATCAAGACTAGTCTATCAGGAGCACAATGAACGGTAGGTGCCTGGATTTTGCTTACAGGGTTGGTTTTGAGTTCTCTGTGTGCCGATGGCGTGGCACTGAAAGCTTAAACCCTTGTTTTAAGGGAAGCTGGCCCGAGGGGGTCAGGAATTTCGTGGCCTTAACCCTGTGCTTCCAAGATAAATGATACATTTTGTAGTTTGCTGTTTCGGGAGCAATGTGCTAACCAGGGAAAACAAACTCCATTATTTTATTGATGGTCCTTGACTTATATTTTCCATTCTCTTCATGAGTCATGTCATATGGAATACTATGTACATTTATTTCCTTGTGCAACTCGCAAGCTATTTAATATAGATTTTGGGGGGGAGATGTTGTTTTAGTTCTGTTTTACAGTTCTTGGCTCATTGAAGCCATCAGAAGGGTCTCCAGAGAAAGCGAAAACTATATAGACACAAATTTAAGCACATTGTTCTTTCCTAATTGCAACATCTGAGTTGTTACATACTTCTCTCTCAGCACTTATTACTCTCATTTTAAATAAATTTGCTGCTTCTGGTTGTCTTTGAAGCTTTGGCACTTTTTGTTTCCATGTTAAGACAGATGTATGAGAAGTCTTCTTGAATGCTTATGGGCCTATCCCAACGTTAAATAGCCCGTTCAGCCTCGACAAATGTACTCTTGGGTGTTGCAAGATGATTAAACTTGGTTCCTCTTGGAAAAGATCCAGCACAAAAGCAAAGATTTAAGTTTAGAACTGCTGCTACGCTTTCAGTGTTAAGCTGTGTTAGAGTTGAAGCGAAACACGAGTGTCACTGGGGTGGGTTTAGTGTTGGTAATATTAAAGTATTTTGAATATTTGAGTAGTCATAAAAATTGAGGCTTTTTCCACTGTCTTACGGAACTGCAACTGCAAAATTATTGCTTTTTAGATGATAGTAAGGTATTAAAAATAATAATCAGCATTTCTGCATTGCAAGGAAATGCATTGGTTTCAGTCTAATCAGTATGTAGGCATTGCACATGTTTCTGAAGGAAAAAGTGATGATGTCAATTAGGAAGTCTTTAAGCACATTGGGTGTCCTTGAATGGAAAAGAGGGTTCTCATTCTCCATTACTTCATTTCATCTTTTACATCATTGCAAAGTTGATGTTAAACTGACTCCATTTCCAGTGTTCAGGTCTGAGTTCAGAAGCTGGAAAATCAGGTTCTGAGGTTCACATGTGCTTCTCTGCTGAACACTGCTGTTTAGTTTGAAGTCTAACATCTTTCTCTCTTTTATTTGTCACCAGGAACTACCATGTATTTTATTACCTCCTGGCAGGAGCAAGTGAGGAAGAGAGATCTGCATTCCATCTGAAGCAGCCTGAGGAATATCATTACCTCAACCAGGTGGGAATACTATACAGGAATCCAGTACATGGTCTTGCCTTTTCTACTGCTGATATTTAATGCTAATAAAGAAAAAGTGTGGACTAGTAGACAACTAACAAATGGATTGTCTTAGTGCTTGACAGGCGGCCTTTCTCACTGGAAATAATTCTGCATTGGCAGTCTGAACACCTAATTATATGACATAAAAATATCCACATGGGTATCTTCCTTTTCTGTCCCGCAGCTGGGAAGCATGAAATATAGTGTGGGTTTAATTGTCAAAGGCAGAAATGGTAATGATTTACCTGTTATGTGTGCGAATGTCATCTAGGCATTAACACCTGTCTGCTGAGTAGGAGAAAACGGGAAGATGTGTGGTGATTCTAGTAGCTCTTCAGGACATAACACCTTGCATGAGGTAGTCCTAATCCTGTAGCTCCATGGCTGACAGTGAGCATGATCCTTTTAATATCACAGTAGAAGCTTAATCTCAAGAAAACCACAGCAACCATTGAAAATGTGGGACTTAAAAATGAGTGAGGAGTTACCAACGGCACAATAAGCTCATAGTTTGGAAAAGGTGGTTTACTGCGGGTATTCAAGATGCACTTGTCCTCTGATGCTGGTGAATAAGGATTTTACTGCTTTTTGCTCAAAAGAAGGAAAAAAGGAGTAGGAATATGTGGAAGAGTAGTTGTGTTATAACTGGATTTTTAACAAATTGCTATTTTCTTGGAGCTGGAACATGATTTAACCCATAAACTGGGGAGAAACCTGCATGTGCAACTCAACCCAAGTAGCCTTTAGTCTTCTCAGAAATAGAATGTAACGCTGGAATATGCCTCAATTACCTGGGGCTTTATAAAGATCTTTTAAAGCAGGTTATCAAAGCCAAAATGTATTGTGATATTAGCAACTCCCACGCACTCTTAGCAGCATCAGGAAATTTGCACAGATGAGTAACATACTCAGAGCTGAAGGCTTTTTGCTTGCCCTCATCGTGCCTCAGGCGTTAGCTGGAGAACGTGGTGGGATCTGCTCGACCATCTGTGCTGCTGTTTTGCAGTGGGAAGGAGCCAAGATCGTTCGGATCCAATGTTTTGGATTCACAGTTTTGTTGGGCAATCCAGTAGTTTTCTGTTAGTTGAAAACATTGCTTTTAATTAGAGTCCTTCTGGGGTTTTAATACCACTTTAAGGGTGTTCATATTTCAAGTCAAATTACAAATCCATCTAGAGTGTAGAATGAGTAAAAGTGAGATCATTTAGGTTGAAACATATATTTTAATCTAAATAAGGATGCTGTGGGCGAGTAGGCTGGAGAAGGATGCCGAGCTACATCCTGTGCTTCAGGGAAGCAGTCTCTGAACTTGCCTGAATAGTGTTTGGACAGCAGTGACAGCCTGAATTTTTAGGGATTTTATGACAATGATTTTAATATTTTTAATAGTGTTTAAGAGACCATTTAACACTGACAACTATGGGAAATATCACCTTTAGATGTGTTCAGGGCATCGTTTCATATTAAAACTGCAGTGGCAGCTTTCCTGCGCCCTACAGGCAAAGGGGAGAAAGGAAAACAAGGAAAAGGAAGGAAAAAGAGGTAGTGGAGGAATGGGAAAAGAAAATTCGGAAGCATAAAAGGGAAAAGATTGTAAAATAACCCTTGAGCATTTGCAGTAGCTTCTTAAATGTGTGCTTGAGAAATCCCTTTTCCTTTAAAAGGCCAAGAACGAGCTCAGAAATGAACCTGTGTGTAACTACAAATTAAATAGTAAAATGGAAAAGCTATAAAATATTGACCCGGGCCCCACAAGTCAAGCGCTGACTTGGTCCTTGGGTCAAGCCCTGCTTTTCTTCTCCCTGATTCCTCAGCTCATGCCATGTTACACAAAACAAACGTGTGTTTTACATTGCAGGTGAGAAATAATCTATTGAGATATTTCCCCAAAATGGGATGGTTTTTTGTTGATCTGTAAATGCAGGGATCAGGCTTGGAAAAAACCACCACTTTAATCCTCTAAGTTTGGACAACTTCTCCGTATCTCATACCAATGGCAGGTAAACCTGCTGTTGCCTACCCTGTAACTTGCTGACTGTTCTCTATGCTGGTTATTCACATTTAACCATATTGAAATCAGGGCTTTGCAGGATTAGACCCTCAGTTTAAGCTCATCAGGAGCTCTGGTGCGATGTGTCTCACTCCTAGGACTGGTCACTGACACGTGCTTTGATTTCTCTCAACTCCGTCTCTGTCTGACTGGAAATAAAGATACCGATTCCTACAGAGCTTTCAAGTGTTGCTTTCTAATTGGTTGGAGGGTTGCACTTTTGCAGCACTTACATGTGTCTAGAGCAGAAGTTGAGAGTAGAAACCAAAGAATTCTGGTCTTCAGTGGGAGTTTTTACATCAATAGCTCTTCAGCTCTGGATAAACCAAAGGGTTCTCCAACCATGGAGAAAAAGATCTTAAAATCCATAAAGCATGTGTCTTGAAAGCACAGGAAGCAGGAATCAGAGCACCATGAATACAGAAGCATTATAAATCTTAGTTTAAAAGCAAAACAAAAGTAAGGAGTGACTATCCAGAATAACAGCAATTATTTTACTTGGAAGGTTGATGTTGCTGCGCTGGTTGAAGAGCAGGTTAGTGGGAGTTCTGTTTGGTGTGAACACTACTTAACCCGGTCTGCCTTGCTTTCAGATGACAAAGAAACCCCTCAGACAGAGCTGGGATGATTATTGCTATGACTCTGAGCCGGTCAGTACAAGTACCTGTGTCTTCCGTGTTGCTGGTGCAGGGCTGCTGCTCCTCACTTGAATTTGTTAGGTGCACCAAGACCTGAGCAGAAAACAGTCAGATTACATTTAACCTGTTAACTACCTCCTCCCTTTCTCTGCCGTGCAGTGGTGTTGCTTGTGTACTAGCTCATGACAATACACATATGTTTCTCTTGCCCTTTTTCGGTTCCTTCCATCTGGAAAGCTTCAACAGTTGGATATAGTAATCTAGTTTTAGCAAACTATGGGGGTTTTTCCTTCCTTCCTTATATAATATGTGATGATTTATGGAAATTGTGATATGGCAGCAGTGTGAAAATTGAAATTCCTTTCTGATAAAATAGCAATTCAATCTCTTGAAACCCATCAGTTGATGGTGGTTGTAGCAGCGTATCTGCTCTTCCGCTTCCAGAGGGGGAAAAAAAAAGGCAAACCCCAAAACATCTCCCTCAGCCATCTGAGAGAAAATCAAATCTTGGTGTTATTCAGAATGCAAAACCAAGCCCTCCTCTTAAAATAGTTCTGGTGATCATCCTTTCCGAATGGATCAACCCGAAAAAGGGAATGGTGAAGCTTCTCCCCATTCCTCCTGTGTAATCAAGCTGGAGGCTTCAGTTGGTGACGTGCTCTGGGTGTCTGTGTGTCCCGTGATGGTCTCTGTTGGTTTTGTCTGGCACGGGGAAGCATGTTTCACATCAGCTGCATGTTGTTCCTGCTAATTTTGCCATGTGCTTAATGGTTCTGAACTCTAGCTGATGCATCTGGAAGAGTAAGAGGTAATGTGTAAAGGGAGCTGGGTTTCCCTTGGGCTGAATAAAAACCTTAACAGCGTGACTTCACTGCAAAATCCTTAGGAGGGGAGGAGGGAAAAGGACTCTAACCCCTCAGGGTTTAAAAATGTTGGCGTCGTTAATACATCAGCATCCTGAGAGGTCCTACAAGAGTGGGCAGTGAAGAGCAGATGTTTTGCCATGTATCTCAATACACCTTACGGAGTTGCAAAGACCTGAATCTCTTAAGGAATGGGTTAGGACAATTCACTGGGAGAATTCCAAAATAAAACAAATCCCGAATTTGATACTTTCTGCTGCAGGGGCCAATCATGCCCTGCCAGCTCAGGGGTTACCATGTTATAGGTCCTCATTTTGCGCAGCAAAACTGCGTGCTATTGCAATTTGCTTGTATTTTATTCTTCTTGGGATCATTTTTGGTAATATTCATGGTAAATCACACCTTGGCTTCAGTTGATTGACTCTTAAACATACCCTGGACCTCCCCCCCTAACCATGGACTCAACCTCCTACAGAAATCTGCTTTGTAAAGAACCTATTTATAATATCCTCTTTGAACTTCCCCTAGAATTCCATGGATTGCTCCAATGTGATGACAGTAAGCAAGGGACTTGCTTCTTCTGGGAAAGTAATTGCCCCAGCAGAATATGAATGGCACATTTTGTCTGTGGGCATGGATTTGTCATGTTGTCTGCACTACTGTCAAAGAAACTCCTTTTTTTTATAATCGTCATCCATTAGGAACCAGTACAGAGCTGAAACACTACAGAAAGCATCCACTTTTGAGCAGATAAATTGCAAAAGGCCTTTCCATGCAGATTAATGAGTTTGGCAATTGTTATGTATTAATTAAATTGCTTTAGCATAGATCGTGCTACTTCTGAGTTGTCTGTGGGGTTTTGCTGTTGACTTATGGCTTAAGTTTGGCTGGTTGGCCAAGGTTGAGTTTAGGAGGGACAACTTCTTACTCTGATACTTTATGGTGTAAATAACTACATTGCTCATGCCCGCTGATCTTACTGATACGTAATGTAGCTGTCTTTGCTGCATTCCTTTGGATAACATGTACAGACAAACACCTTATACATCTCCTCAAAAAGGTAATTTTTAATCATTTATTAATGACAGGTGAAAGTGTCACACGCAGGCATGTTATTTTCTTGTTACATCTAAGACCTTATGTTCTTTGATGCTGCGCATGCTTTTCTACATCTCTAAATTCACTTTGTTTGTGCAGTGTTAAGTTGTTATTGATAAAAAAATGTATTCTTGACCAATTGAGGTTCTCTAGCTTTCAGCTGAGGGGAGAGGGCAGTTGTGAGGACTCGCCTATATTGAAATATATATCTTAAGTAAGAAATTCTCCCTTTAATCAGCTACTGCTGTAATGGTGCTACGGAGTGGAATGAAGAACTCTATCACTGATAGAGTTGTGAGGCTTTCGATGTGGAAGGCACAAAGCTGCTACTATAAAAGAACTTTATATATTCTGTATATATGATTTATTCTGTGTACCGTGAGTACAAGTGTCTTGTCAAGCAGCAGTTGTCACCCTTTGACTCCTTGGTTACCTGCTTAATGGTGCTCACTGTAGTATTCACATAACCCTGGTTAGTGCTGACTTTCAGAATTACCTGGGCTAAAGGTTTGGGCTAAAGTTTATGTACACTTGCTCAGGGGGTGAAGTTGATTTGCAGGGAAATGACCAGAAGAAAATATGTGGATACAGCTGCTCAATCGTCACTGCAACTGCAGCTATAGGTTTTAATTAACCTGCCTGGATTTACCTGTAGAAAGTCTCTGTCTAAGTGTTAGTAAAATATTTGGAGGTTTAAAATAGCACTATATCATATGATGCCCAATAAACTCATTTTGATTCAGAGACTGGGAATTTTTATAGGCAGCAATGGGAGAAAGTATTAAAGATGAGCTGTGAAGTGAGAGGGAATAAACAGAATCATTGCATGGTGAGGCAAAGCAAAAGGAACTTGGCATTTAGAGTTTATGTATTCATTGAAGTTTCATTTATGTTCTCTAAATATTGGTGCAGGACAATATTTATTGGGTAGAGAATGTCACTGGATTTTCATGAACGTATCAGTGACTGCTGTCAGGTTGGGATTATCTTGAAAACCCCAACTCTTCACACGCACAACTGTATGTAGACATCGAAATAGAAAATGTGGGGTTCAAATTCTCTCAGTGCTCTCATTCTTAGAAAACTTCGTGGTACTTAGAATAACGTTTGTGAAAAGTGTATTTGCAACTTTCCTTTGCAGGGCTTAATTCACTGATATCTTACATGAAATTATGTGAAGTCGCTGTTAAAACTGAATTTTGGACAACGTAGTCCTCTCTGAGGCCAGGCTGTTCAAACCAAGCCACAGCAGGGGTTGGAACTGGATGGTCTTTAAGGTCCTTTCCAGCCCAAACCAGTCTATGATTTATGGAGGAGGTGTAGTGTCCTTTGAAAGACTGTCTCACTGTGCTGGATGAAAATGCAGTCCAGAGAAAGCCATTTCTGTGTATGATGAATAATACTGTATTGAAATTTGCACTCTGGTCAGCTTTTCCCTAGAGTCCTTGTGGAAGCAGATTCTCCTCAACAGCTTCATTGAAATTAAAAAATAAAATAAAATTAAAAATCAAACTTTAGAAAAGAATATTTTCAAAAATCCAACTTGTGTGTTCTCTTTCTACTATTGAAGACAGAAAAATCTGCCTTCCCACTGCAGATAATCCTGGTCCTTTGTGATGTTGCATGTGTGTTTCTTGCTGTATCTATGAGTCTCCCTGGGATGGGTGTCGGGTGTAATGAGCCACAGTTACTCCCCAGAATGTCAGTGGGACCTTCTGGATATCTCATCTTCCAGTGCCAGCTTGGAAATGTTCTAGTTGCTGATAAAACACATGGAGATCACTAAATGATATTTGGAAGTGTTGACTTGGCCATCTGGAACTGTTCTCATCTTAATGACTCTCAGTGCTTACTCTTGGTGTTTGTACCCAACAGGACTGCTTTTCTGTGGAAGGGGAGGACTTGAAGCATGACTTTGAGCGCTTACAGCTAGCCATGGAGATGGTGGGGTTTCTTCCCAAGACTCGCAGACAGTGAGTTTAGTTTCCATAATAATAGCTTGAATATGATATTAATCATAGAATCACAGAATGGTTTATGTTGGAAAGGTCCTTAAAATCATGAGGTTCCAGCCTCCCTGCCATGGGCAGGGACACCTCACACGAAGCCATGTCACCCAAGGCTCTGTCCAACCTGGCCTTGAACACTGCCGAGGATGGGGCGCTCACCACTTCTTTGGGCAACCTATGCCAGGGCCTCACCACCCTCCGTAATCAGTGAGATCATTCACCTGACTTGAGCTAACATAACTGTGGTGCTCTATGTAACATATCAGACTGGCGAGAAGGAATAATTGGTGAGGCACTGGAATGAGTTGTCCAGAGAAGCTGTGGCTGCCCCATCGCTGGCAGTGTTCAAGGCCAGGTTGGACACAGGGGCTCGGAGCACCCTGCTCTAGTGGAAGGTGTCCCTGCTGGTGGCAGGGGGCTGGAACTCGCTGAGCTTTAAGGTCTCTTCCAACCCAAACCATTTGAACCACTTGACCATTCATACAGCAAACTGCCCGTTGTTACCATAGTTAACAGTTCTCTTTATGCAAATGGAGCATTGGCAAGAAGTTGACACCATGAATTGTTATGCCTTACTCTATATGTCATGAATCCAGATCCTGGTTTAATTAGAAATCCTGATTATTAGTCATAATTAATCCTTCGCACATAATTCCTGATTCTGTAGACTCATTCCCAACCGGCCATCATTCATTAACTCACTGGAAGTGCTGGTTAGGTTGCAATAGCACCTTCCACTGACTGCAAGGAATTATATGCTTCGTATGAAGGTTGTCTTGAACCAGAACCATAAATTAGTTCCTCTCATGTTGATTATTGTCTTGAATGTCTTGAGTAGGTTTGAATTAATTTAGCAGAAGAATTAACCTCAAAGTGAATATGATTTTGACATCCCAAGCATTGCTGAAAATCACATCAGTAGCTGGAACACAGTGAGAAACCTTGTGCTTTTTTAACTTAAAATATTCAAACAAGAATTTAATGAATATGGTTCCTTTTTGACTGAAATCTTGGAGGTTTATGTGGGAAGAGAGAATTGCTGCTTTGTATTAATGGCACTTGAAACCCTGTTCATCACCTTGGGTAAATGATGTTAAAGGTTCTAATATATAATTATTGGGTTTTTGTTTCCTTCTGGACTGGGTGGATTACCTCCTATGCTTTTAAGCACCATTTTTCTTGCTTTTCAACACCTATCTGAGACAGCAGTTAGAAGCAGTTAATTGGGAGAGGTTGTTCTGCCTTCTGCTTCACCAAGAAATTTTCACCCAGAAGAGAATCATAGACTCACAGAATGGTTTGGGTGGAAGGGACCTTAAAGCTCATCCAGTTCCAGCCGCTGCCACGGGCAGGGACACCTTCCTCTAGAGCAGATTGCTCCAAGCCCCTGTGTCCAACCTGGCCTTGAACACCACCAGGGATGGGGCAGCCACAGCTTCTCTGGGCACCCTGTGCCAGCGCCTCAGCACCCTCACAGGGAAGAGCTTCTGCCTTATATCCAACCTGAACTTCCCCTGTTTCAGTTTGAACCCATCATCCCTTGTCCTGTCACTCCAGTCCCTGATGAAGAGCCCCTCTCCAGCATCCTTGTAGCCCCCTTCAGACACTGGAAGCTGCTCTGAGGTCTCCACGCAGTTTCTCTTCTCCAGGCTGAACAGCCCCAGTGTTCTCAGCCTGTCTTAGTTTGAATCTTTTCCATAAGCTTCTCCTTGGAACAAATCAGTTATGAAATTAAGACTGCTTTTTCTCTATCCATTCCACACACATGGATACACCCACTTCTATCATCAATCTGTTCCATGTCAGCATGCCTCCGTATCTTTTCAGAATCAGGTTTGAAAGACAAGGGTTTCCTGAAGCCCGCTTAGGGAGCACTAACAGAGTTTAACTGGCATAGTGAAGCAATCAGTAATTGTCAGGACTGAGCAGAGTTCGATGTCACAGTAAATTAACACTTTTGATTTACTGTGCAATAACTTTTCTTGGCACACAAGTTCTTGTATTTCTGTGAGTGGAGTTTGCTTGTCAGAAAATACAGAGGATTCTTTGCTATACGAACAGGTTTGATCCGCTTGGTGTTGTGTGCCTGTAACACGAATAAGTAACAACCTTCAGCTGAGTAAAGAAAGGAAGGGCGTTTTAAGTATTACCATACTTTATAAATTATTGTTTATAGCATAAAATTGGGGTTCACCTTTGTGGAAGCAGTTACAGAAGTGAAATATTTATAATAGCATCTTTGTAATTCACGATAAGGAATCAGTATCCCTATTTTAGAGATAATGAAGGACTGGCTTGGAGAGGTGAAGGTGTCTTGTCCAGACAAGCTGGTGGCATGGCTAGGAATCATATTTGTTTTCATTCATTTTTAGCTCCCCAGAGAATGTAGAAATAGGGACAAACAGGGTTTATAGCTGAAGTCAGCCATGACTTGATAGTCTCAAAGAGCTATTTTGCTGTTGAGGAGTGAGGATCTAACTTTAAAAAGTCCAAATTTCCACCCCCCAGGAAAAAGGAAAAAAAAAAAAGAAAAATCAGCTGGATAAATATCCTTGAAATGTAGCAGCTTTTCTCTGTCTCAGTATGCTCATATGGTGTGAGCACTAAAAAGCACTTTTTTGCATAGGCTTCCTACCTGGGACTAGATCTGAGAGGATATTAAATACATGTGCCAGGGCATAATGAGTCGGGTGTCTGAGTCCAATGTCCTCCTTAATTCAGGCAATTGCATGGTAGCTATTTAATCTGGGTATCCCAGATCATTGGAGGATTTATTTTTTTCCTTATAGTATGGGGTGCTATTTTATAGCCTTCCAGTGTCTGAAGGCAGGATACAAGGATGCTGGAGAGGGACTCTTCATCAGGGACTGTAGCAATAGGACAAGGGGCGATGGGTTCAAACCGAAGCAGGGGAAGTTCAGGTTAGATCTAAGGCAGAAGTTCTTCCCTGTGAGGGTGCTGAGGCGCTGGCACAGGGTGCCCAGAGAAGCTGTGGCTGCCCCATCCCTGGCAGTGTTCAAGGCCAGGTTGGACACAGAGGCTTGGAGCAATCTGCTCTAGAGGAAGGTGTCCCTGCCCGTAGCAGGGGTTGGAACTGGATGAGCTTTAAGGTCCTTTCCACCCAAACCAGTCTGGGATTCTCTGATGTGTTAAATTATTTCCAGGAAAGCATGGCAATGCAAGGTACTTGACTAAGTGAAAATATATTTTACCTGAGGCAAACTGGATGCGTCATTTGAGCATCGCTTTTGAGGAAACATTTGGGGATTTGAGGCAAAAACTGCTTTGAATTGAAAATCTGAGGAATGATTCAAATTCGAAGCTGGCACAGGATTTTGGGGGATATGGTTTGGTTTTTTCATTAGCTTTCTGAAAGAACAAGTGGGTAAAACTGAATTCTCCCTATTTTCTGTAGGATTTTTTCTCTCTTGTCGGCGATACTTCACCTGGGAAACATCCGTTACAAAAAAAAGACTTACAGGGATGACTCCATCGATATCTGTAACCCTGAAATACTGCCTATTGTATCGGACCTCCTGGAGGTGAGCCTTGCCTTTCTCTCCCATAACCTTCATGCCTAAAGAGCAACTTCTGATGAGGTTTTTAATGTTGGATTTATTCCCCTGCTCTTCAGCTTCAGGTCTAATGGACTGAAAATACCATTTCTGTGATTTAAATGAAAAGATTGCGAAGCAGTTCTAGGGGGAAAGCAAACCTGCCACTCACCGCAGCCATTTCTTCAGCTCCAGCTCCATCATATAAATTCCATGGTGCTTCCAAAATCTGTTCCAATATTTGTATAAGAAACTTGAGTGTGAGCCCACTTTTCTGGTTCAGATGGTGACTGTAGGAGATACTGAGTTCGCCTGCTGTGTTTTGCTATCTGTTGTTGCCCTGCCAGCATCCATAAAGGTTGTATTAGAGATGCTGGAGGGTGCATCTCATCCCTCTAGTACCTATTTGTGGACCTATTATCCATGCATTTATCTAGTTCTTTGTGAATCTGTTGATGCTATCTGCTGTTAAGACCCTTTACCAAAAGCACTTTGTCCTCTGTGAGTCACTGCTGTGTCAGTATCATGTGGGGAGGGTTTGTATGTCTCAGCCCACATGGACCAGGGCCAGATCCAATTCTGTAAATCCATGCAAAAGCATGAAGTAAGTTCTTAGGAGAGCTGCTCTGCTCTCCAGCAGGCTATAAAGCTGTGTCATTGGTACATTTGAATGAGCCAACTGTTCTGTGCTTGCCTTAAGTGTTCAAGACCTGAGCTCAATGCCTCTTGATGTGGATGTGGGTGGCCAGAAGCTCTCCTAGGTGTCTTGCTTTTCTTGAAATGCCTCTAACCCACTTGTAAGTCCAAAGGATACTGAAATGTTGCACTCGTACTTGGTTAGAACAGCTATTGTCTTTATCCCTTTGTACTCGCTGGATGGTGTGGAAGGTGAAGTTTTGCTGATTTTATGATAGCAGCAGAAGACAAATTGTCATTCTGGGTACACGTGATACTCTTCCTTCCCTTAAATAACAGTTGTGCTATCTCACTACCTAAAGAACTCAGGAATTAGCTCTTGTGGATTTTTGTAGCACTTCATTAATGCCTTGAATTTAGGAGAGGGGAAAGCTTTTGTAAAATATGGGTATGAGCAGCTGGATGCTCTTTGTGTCTTGGCCTTGGGGATTGCAGGAATAAACAGAAGGAAAATATGAGTTTGGAGGAGAATGTTGTTGATCTTACCCTGTTAAAATGGCCAAGTCATTTAAGAAGTAATGGTTTTTTAAAGTAGTTTGGAACAAGAGAGTGGCTTAAAGATCTGAAAATGTTCCAGGCTTTGGGTCTTTGCCCTTTGCAGGCAAACTCTTCTGCAACATCTGCATGCTGTAAGGAACCGGGTTAGTTTTTGCATGTGTGCATGTGCATCAGTTGAGCCGTATCAATGCCATGGTGACTTAGTGCCATGGTGTAGTACAGCACAAGAGTATGGATACCATGCTCGCTTGCATGGTGTGTCAATAATATATACAAATAATATTAGTAATAAATATATATATTTAACTTCATCATTTTGAAAAAGCTCTAGAATGTGGAGTAGTTGAGCCAAGTGATAGATTTTTGTGCACTGTGGTAATTCTTTTGCAAGCAAAATTACTGTGTACAGCATAAAAGAGTTGTGAATTGGATCAGGACAATGCAGATCTCAGGCACGATCTTGTGAAATCCATTGCTGGGTTGGGTAAGTGGTGTTGCTAGTCTTTAAAGCTGTATTTCAAGTCCATGGGACCTGATGAAATCCATCCGCGGGTCCTGAAGGAGCTGGCAAATGAAGTTGCTAAGCCACTGTCCATCATATTTGAAAAATCATGGCAGTCAGGTGAAGTTCCCGATGACTGGAAAAAGGGAAATATAACCCCCATTTTTAAGAAGGGGAAAATGGATGAGCCAGGGAATTACAGAGCAGTCAGTCTCACCTCTGTGCCTGGCAAAATCTTGGAGCGGATTCTCCTGGAAGGCATGCTAAGGCACATGAAAACCAACAAGGTGCTTGGTGCCAGCCAGCATGGCTTCACTAAGGGGAAATCCTGCCTGACCAATCTGGTGACCTTCTATGAAGGGGCTACGGAACTGATGGACAGGGGCAGAACAGTTGATGTCATCTACCTGGACTTGTGTAAAGCCTTTGACACTGTCTCACATGACATCCTTCTCTCTAAGTTGGAGAGACATCAATTTGGTAGGTGGACCACTCGGTGGATAAAGAACTGGCTGGATGGCCGCACGCAAAGAGTAGTGCTCAGTGGCTCAGTGTCCAGCTGGAGACCAGTAACGAGTGGTGTCCCTCAGGGATCGGTGTTGGGACCGGTCTTGTTCAACATCTTTGTGGGTGACATGGACAGTGGGATTGAGTGCGCCCTCAGCAAGTTTGCTGATGACACCAAGCTGTGTGGTTCGATTGATACATTGGAGGGAAGGAATGCCATCCAGAGGGACCTTGACACGCTTGTGAGGTGGGCTGATGCCAACCTGATGAAGTTTAACCATGCTAAGTGCAAGGTCCTACACCTGGGCCAGAGCAATCCCAGGCACAGCTACAGGTTGGGCAGAGAAGAGATTCAGAGCAGCCCTGAGGAGAAGGACTTGGGGGTGTGGGTTGATGAAAAAATGAACATGAGCCGGCAGTGTGCGCTTGCAGCCCAGAAAGCCAACCGTATCCTGGGCTGCATCAAAAGGAGTGTGACCAGCAGGGCGAGGGAGGTGCTCCTGCCCCTTTACTCTGCTCTCGTGAGACCTCACTTGGAGTATTGTGTGCAGTTCTGGTGTCCTCAACATAAAAAGGACATGGAACTGTTGGAACAAGTGCAGAGGAGGCCACGAGGATGATCAAGGGGGCTGGAGCACCTCTCGTATGAAGATAGGCTGAGAGAATTGGGGCTGTTCAGCCTGGAGAAGAGAAGGCTGCGTGGAGACCTCCTAGCAGCCTTCCAATACCTGAAGGGGGCCTATAGGGATGCTGGGGAGGGACTGTTCATTAGGGACTGTGGTGATAGGACAAGGGGTAATGGGTTTAAACTTAAACAGGGGAAGTTTAGATTGGATCTGAGGAAGAAATTCTTTACTGTGAGGGTGGTGAGGCCCTGGAATGGGTTGCCCAGGGAGGTTGTGGGTGCTTCATCCCTGGCGGCATTCAAGGTGGGGTTGGACATAGCCTTGGATGGCATGGTTTAGTGGGAGGTGTCCCTGCCCATGGCAGGGGGTTTGGAACTCGATGATCTTGAGGTCCTTTCCAACCCTTACTATTCTATGATTCTATGATTTCTATGGTAATTCATCCATGGAATTGGAGACGTTGTCTGCCTCCAGTGTGTAAACTTTCCAATAGACCCCTCCCCTATCAACTGAAATAAAGTGAATTATCTGGTTTTCAGAAGAGACTTCATTTGCTTTTCTGAAATGCTTGGTTTCTATTTCTTTGCAGACCTGGACAGATCTCATGATGCATGTTAGAAAGGGAGGACTAAAGGATTCAAGCATCAATGCAAAGAGCATCCATTGCTCTTTGTTAGCTACTCAACAACTCTCCAAATAAAGTGTAGTAAATTCTTCTCAACAAAGTATTGTTTGAAACATTTGACACTTTGTAGTTGGTCTCATTTGGGTAATTATTTCATTACTTTTTGGTTTTTGTGGTCACCCAACAGTACACAGCTTTGCTTTTCCTGCCATTGTTGCTAAAAATATGGATTGGCTTCAAAAAATTCTTAATCTTCTCTCTAGATCTTGGCATTACTCACTGAGACTGGAAAATCAGCTCAGAATAAAAATAATATTCATTGGCAAATAGTTGAACTTCTTTTCATACAGACAGTAGATGCTTGGCAGGGCGGTCTTGAGTGTAGCAAAATGATGGAGGAAACCAGCTCATCTGTGATCTGATACTTCACAGAATCGAAGACTCATTTGGGTTGGAAGGTACCTTAAAGCTCATCCAGTTCCACCCCCCTGCCACAGGCAGGGATACCTTTCACCAAAGCAGGTTGCTCCAAGCCCTGTCCAACCTGGCCTAGAACATGCAGCAACACTGAACAACCATCCTTCCTCTATATAGAGGTTTGTGTCCCTATAAAATGAAGCCAATACACAGGAGGAGTGGTAAGGAACGTGGGTGGAGATGCTGATCTGTGAGGTGGGTTTGATTTTCCTTAGATACCAACAACCGCATCCAGTATGGTGTTGGTTTCTTAAAACATTCAGGGCAGCATTTGTTGAAAAAGCATTGGAAGCCTTTGGCCAGGCTCTGAGGTCCTGGTTTCATTTACAATGAGCCACTGATTCCACTTCTGTTTTTTTTCAAGAGCAGACATAGCGTGTGGATTCTGGGAGGCTTTTGGCAGGTTCTGCATGGCCCTTGTTTAAACTTTACTGAAATGCTGCAGCGTGATGTCAGGGCTGCCTGATGGATTGAGCAGACATCGAGCCCTGTGCAAGCGCTGCAGAGATCCCAGGTCCTCTGCAGGGGTCACAGAGGGTGATGTAAAACTGGGGACAACTTTTGTGCTTGCAGGGAGAAGCCTGGCAAGGCTCCTTTTTGCCTTATCAACCAAAGCAATTTATTAGGAATGATCTAGTGTCAGCTGATCTTAAGGAAGACTATTTTTGTGTTCTGTTAGAAGAGCACGAACATGTTAATTGTCTACATTTACTGATACCGAAAATTATTTCCCTGGATGGAGCATCGAGTAAGGAAAGCAAGTTCTGTCTTTGCTCAATGGAGTCTGAATGCGAATCAATGTAAATATGAGTTATCAGATATCCTAAATTAGTTTTCCCAGACCTCTTTTTGCAATGATGATGTTGGCTTTAGGAGCTAACATCTACCTCCATGGGAGATAAATGTGCTCAAGCTCTTTCTCAAATGATAGACTGTCTCCAGCTTCCCAGGGGGATCCTACAGACATTGTGCTCCTCTGTGGCAAACATCTTGGAAAGTAATTGGGGAAAAGAAGGAAGGTGAGGATTGTGGGGCAGCCAGTGCTTGCATCCAGCCTTCTAGACCCATGTTATGAATGAAGTCTTAGGGATTGTAGAATCATGGAAGGGCTTGGGTTGGAAGAGACCTCCAAAGTTTGTCTAGTCTACCCACTGCTGCAATGAGCAGAGTTTAAACAGCAAAAGTTCAGATTAGATATAAAGCAGAAGCTCTTCCTTGTGAGGGTGCTGAGGCGCTGGCACAGGGGGCCCGGAGAAGCTGTGGCTGCCCCATCCCTGGCAGTGTTCAAGGCCAGGTTGGACACAGGAGCATGGAGCAACCTGCTCTAGTGGAAGGTGTCCCTGCCTGGGGCAGGTGGTTGGAACTGGATGATCTCAAGGTCCTTTCCAACCCAAACCATTCCATGATTCATCAGATGTGGAGCTCCAGGCCGGAACTCGAGCCAGATAACTTGCTGGTTGTTAGAAAGCCTGAAGGAAAGGTTCAGATCATTTTCAAGAAGAACTGATAGAAATCTGAATTTATTTTCCATATGAGGCAGCTTTCGAACAAGCACTCACCACTCTAATCCCCTTCTCAAATATGGGCGAGAGTCAAAAAGCAACGTTTTCTTGCTCTCAAGTTGGAAATGGTTCATTTTCCTTCAGCTGCTCTCACATAATAGCCCAGCATTATTGGAGAAACAATCTCTGCCTTCCTTGGCTCCAGCCCACTCCTTTCAGGAGCTTGGCTGGCTGCTCCTCGCCGCGCTCCACTGATGTTTATAGCTGTGGCAGCGTTGCTGGTCATCCTTCACTGGGTTTTAGAGCTCAAGTCATCCATTCCTCTCAGCATTGGTTCCACTTGCATGTGGCAGTGAAGTCTTAAATCTGCATTTTGTCCCTGTAATCAAGATATAAACTCCTATGGGCTGTGTATTTTTTTTGAAGAAGGAGAACAGGACTTGCCCTTTAGCACCAGAAAGCAAAAAGCCATAAAATATAACTTAGAATTGTAACTCCCAGGGCAAAAAAAAAAGAAAGAAATATGTTTCTAATAGGTTTTTTGTCTCTATTCAATGTATCCTGCTTACTGGAGGAGGAAGAAAAGGATGTACGCGATGGGGAAACTCAAGTATTTCCGTGCACCAGGTGTCCTTAGTCATCAGCAAGCACTGAGTTTCTCTTTAGAAAGCTGCTATGGCTCCTTGTTGCCATCAGGAGTCAGGTACCTTCAAGCTGTGACCTTAAATGAAAATTAGGATAATTTGGCTGTACCCGTGGTGTTGGCTTTCAGAGGTGATGAGGCAGTTGAGATCAAGCTCCACTGGGTGATAATTGCAGAGAGCCAGGGAGATGCAGGGATTACATTCCCATCATTGCCAAGTGTGGGATTTTATGCAAAGATGATTTGATCCCTCCAGCTCAGCTCGCAGCATGTCTGGGGATGAAGGATGCGCATCTGCAGGTCTCCATCAAGAGAACATCGACATCCATCAAGAGAGCAGAGAGAAGGAAACCAGAGTGATGGGGTTGGTGAGGGACAGTGCAAGTACTTGTTTAAACCATTTAGAATCCCTGTGTTAGCTGACGAATTTGGGGCTTGGAAGCATTTAGGTTGTTTAGGAATATTACATTGGTCTGTTTTGATTAGCAACCATCTGATGCCCTCTGCCTGTTGCCTTTGATAAATAAACCACCAGCGTGCTGAAGTGGGATAGCAATGGTGTCAAATTCACTTTTGTTCCAAGCCGTCAGTTGAGGGAGGGCAGCCGATCGCACTGCAGAAGTGTCCGTGTGCTGTTTGCAGAGCCGAAGTGAAAAACCACCATTTTGCTGAATATAGAGGAATAGAAACCAAATGTGAAAACTCACTGTGGATTTCTGGATCATAGACTCACAGAATCAACCCAGGTGGAAAAGCCCTTTAAGCTCATCCAGTCCAACTGTTCTCCAGCACTGCCAAAGCCACCACTGACCCATGGCACTGAGGGCCTCGTCTCCACGACGGGTGAACACTTGCAGGGATGGTGACTCCAGCGCTGCCCTGGGCAGTTCCAATGCCTGAGCACCCTCTGGGGAAGGAATTGTTCCTCAGCTCCATCTAAACCTGCCCTGGTGCAGCTTGAGGCCGTTTCCTCTTGTCCTGTCACTTGTTCCTCGGGAGAACAGACCGACCCCACCTGACTACAACCCGCTGTCAAATGAACCAGATTATTGCTTTTCACTTGATTTTGGAAGGTAAAATCAGATCATGGGAACTGGGGGCTCTGAGGACTAATGAAATGAACCACAAGGTGTTGATGTTCTATTTCCAGTGGCACAGACCTTGCTGGTAGGTGACTTCCACCATGTTTTCTGCTTTCCTCACCGCAGCAACAAGTTCTTGTTAGTGGGTGTTGCAAGAAAAGTCTGTTATATAAAAATGCACTGGAGTTTATTAGGGAGAGTCCCTGGTAGAAAGTAAGTTTTGTACAGAACAGCATCGTTACTGCAATGGTTTGTGGGGTTTCTTAAGTTCCACTGGCTTGTTTGAATTGCTTTTCATACTGACTGCTAGATTAAACCAAGTCAAAGTACATAAACCACTAAGTTTCCCATCACCCATGTCAAATCATAAATGGGATAAAAATACAGCCTCGGATGGCTTCAGAAATGTGGATTTAGTGCTTCTAGTCTTCATCAGAGCAGCTCTGGTCTCTGCACTGAATCCTTCAGTTACAATAAGCAGCTTGTCATCAACTTCAGTACAGCTCCTCGAGCAGCAGCATCACCGCATCAATCCAGAGCTACCAACTCTGGGCTCAAATGATTTCACCCAAACTAACGTCTTTTTTGACGCTGAAACTTAGCAAAGAGCGGTCAACACCTCAGAGCATTCAGGTTTAACTTATGTAGAAGCGTATCACCATTTATGCTGGTAGAGAGGGCACGCTTCTGAATTTCTCCACGGGACAGCAGAATAAGAGGGACTTGAAACTGGTTGGAAAGGGGCCTTCTCCCAGCAATTTATGGTGGGTGCTACTTGATTTGTCAGCACCATTTACCTTTTTGTCAAAGTGTCTGTGTCTACGTGACTGTGGTTTCTTTTCTGTAAACTGGTTTCTGTTGTGGCAGATTAGAGATTGTCATTGTCACCTTCCTGGAAGCTGGTGTCTTAAGGGAGTAAATATCAGGTGCAAATAGCAGAGTAAATATCAGGTGCTTTTCAGAAGGTTTCTTCCTCCTCCTAAGTCCTCCCTACTTGAAAACCACCAAAAACCCCTCCACAGAAGACCTGGATATATGAAACATCCAAATCCCAAACTGCTGACACCATTTTGCTTATTTGTAGAGTGATTTGTGTGTTGTTGTCTTGCCAGTGCTAGGAAGTTGACTGACTTTGCCAACAAACAGTGTGGGAGGGAGGAGCTGAACTGGGAGCAAAGGAAACCATTGGGAAATTGCTAGAAATGGGATGCCTGAATGCAGAAAATCAGGTTCCCTTGAATGCCCCGGTGTCTGATTTCTGCTGCTGGGTTTATGTGCTGAGTTGTCTCCTCCCCATGGCTAGTTTGTTCTTATGCCATCAACATTAACTCTGCAAGGGCTGGGAAAGTGGCTTAAATGGTTTATAAAATTTGATTAAGAAGTTTTACATTTATGAAAATGTTTGCACGTTGAGATTTTAATTTTATTTTTAATAGGATTTTTAAAAAAATATTCTCAGAATAATCATTAACATCAAGGTTTTTGTTTTAGGTGAAAGAAGAGATGCTGTTTGAGGCCCTGGTTACCAGAAAGACAGTGACAGTAGGAGAGAAGCTGATCTTACCCTACAAATTAGCAGAGGTCTGTACATGATGCTTATTATTAAAAGGGCAACTCTTGGGATGGTTTTCAATGCTTTAAGATGTACACTCAGCTCTGGTAGAGTTTCTTTCCAGTTTTCTTTATTTACGTAAAACTACTGCAGGAGAAGCTTATGTTCCTGGAAAGCAGGATTGCGCATGGTTCTGTGCTGGTCTTTAAGTGTTTGAATGTTTCACACTTGTGTAAGGACTCTTCAGAGCAGATCGTGTGCTGCTGAGCATACATGATACAAGGAGCATTGTTCATAGTTTCTTAAATCATAGCACTGCTTCATCCCACAGCAGAGTGGTGACCAAAGACATCCAGGAAATTTGGGGAGAGGTCCTAAGTGCCAACATTCCTCATGGATCTTGTGAGGAACGATGTGAGGAAGGAGCTGGAGCCCCTCTGTAGGAGATTCCCATTACCATTCCTTCAGTGCCCTCACAACCTCGGTCCTCGTGCGATGCCTTGAAGTAACCACAACTCCATCAGCAGCTCTCAAACTTAGTATAGTCTGTGCCACTGCTAACCATGGGGCTGGCACTGCATAGAACGTTTCACTTCTCTGTTATAGCATGTCTCAGGATTACACTGTCAGCAAACTTGGGGTTTGGGTGGTTTGTTTTGTTTTGTTTTGTTTTTTCCTAAATATGTGGTTTCCAGGAATTTTAAATTATATTCTATGGCTGATAAACAGAAACACCTCTGGGTTTAAACTGAAACAGGAGGAGGTCAGGTTAGATAAGCTCTTCCCTGTGAGGGTGCTGAGGCGCTGGCACAGGGTGCCCAGAGAAGCTGTGGCTGCCCCATCCCTGGCAGTGTTCAAGACCAGGTTGGATGGGGCTTGGAGCACCCTGCTCTTGTGGAAGGCGTCCCTGCCCGTGGAAGGCGTCCCTGCCCATGGCAGGGGTTGGAGCTGGATGGGCTCGAAGGTCCCTTCCAACCCAAACTAGTCTGGGATTCTGTGATTCTTATTATAGTCTCCAGATGATATAAGCTCTGTTCTGCTGCAATACTTGTTTTCGCTCTTTCTGCACTGAGTGCTCTTGTAGCAACCCTGACCCCTTCAGTGTGTGTGGCATCACACCATGCTCCGTCCCTCAGTTCCCTCTTCTTGCCATATGGTTGTATGAGAGCTCACAACATCTTGAACAACATCTCTGAGAACAGTCTGTTGTGTCACAAGTAAGTAAGCACATGATGTGTTGTCATAGGGGTCAGCTGTAGATATGTTGATTCCTTTTTACCAGAGGGAAAAACAAAATCTGTTCTCCCCTTTGGAGATGGTGTTTCGCCTCAGTAACTGAGTTTTAATCTTTAACAGTTACACATTGCCTTTGTGCAAGGCTTAAATCTCCCCTAACAAAGGGCACACAAATGCTCTTACTGTATCTTCACGATGGACACATGATAGATGCGGGATTTGTACTTTTTTTTCCTGCATCTTGGGCACAGACTTAAGAAGTTCTAGAGAAGCTGAGACTGTATCACATATCGAATGTAACTGGAACCACCCTTCTCCTGGAGGTTACTTCCCATAGTGAACCAACGGGCAGCAGTGTGCCTTCAACCACCTCGCTGCAAAACTTGGCAGGTTGGGTTAAACTGTTTCTTCCAATATTTTAATCTGGGCCATCAGATTTTGTATTGAAACAGCTTGAAATAGTCTTACATAGATGCTCCTTCTGGTGACATCAAAGAGCCCTTTTTGCCACCTAAAACAACTGAGCATGGATTTCTCAAGTGCTTTCCAGAATGTTTTTGGTGATGGCTCTGCTCGTGAATCTCAAGTATTCACTTACAGAGGTTTATCATCAATATCTAGTAGACGAAATGAAAGATCAGGGTGTGGGGTAAGACAAAGGAGCACAAGGCTCAGGTGGGAAAGGTTGATGTAATCTCCATGATGAAATCATTCTGTAAGAAGCCATGAAGTGTAAAGTGTAAAGTAAGGAGAGATAGACACCACCCATGCGTTTTACTCAGTATTTACAACATCTGTATCCTGACCACCAAATTTTGTCTGACAGTCATCTCTCTCTGGTAGAAGATTCACTCCTGGCTTGCTCATGCTAGCTGTACTAGAGCAGAATTTGAGATGCTCAAACTAGAGGCCTTCTCCTGGTCTTCCTCTGGCTCAGGGAGTAGGAAAAGTGACTTAGATTCAGATCATCTAAATCAGGAAGAGTAGGATTCATGTGACATTTGGGGACTTTACAAAGAACACTGAGGTCTGATCATCCCACTCATGACTAATTGGACTGTTGGCGCTGTTGGGAGCCAATGGGCTTGTTACTCTTGTACCAAAGAGCATTACAGTTGGCTGCAATGGGTGGGATGATTGAGGATTGGAGGATTTTCAGGCATGACTGTCCCAGCACGACTCCTCTAAGCTGCCTTTCCTGATAGAGCAATGATGTGCATAGCAGCTACTTTATTTTCCAGGTGCTAAAATACTTGGTGGTTTTTGCATAGCTTGTCAATTCAATACACTGTGGGTTTCAGGGGAGTTTGTCTGGAAAAGACTCTACTGCAGTGGCCCTCAAAAAAGGGTTGTAAAAGTGTCATTTTGGCACATGCTTGCTTTTTTGCACCATCAATAAGAGCAGCTTAGATCTACCAGGTGCCTTCTGGGCCTTTGAACACTTCTATAAAGGCAGTCATTAAAGCAAGAGCAAAAACTCACCAAAAGAAGGAATTCTAAGAAATTTTATTTGGTTCTGAAACCTGTTGCATGAACTGTGGGTGGAAATAGTAGGTTATGGGCTCTGTGGGTGTAACTAGCATTGGGCTTCTGCCACCACCATCAGTGATGATGCTTATGGGATTGCTGGGCATGGGGGCAGAGTTTGTTGCTGAGGAGATTGTGTGTCTCCTGATGGAGCCATTGCCTATGTTGATGAGGCACTTGCAGACCTGGGTTTCTTGGTTGTCCTCTGTCTGGATTTTGGGTTATTAGCAAAGAGATGGAGTTTTAATCTGAAATAAACATTCTGAAATAATTATGTTTGGGATGGGTCCTTGAGCTTTGGTAAGGTTACTGCATGCATCTACTCCGTACTAAAGAGATCGCATCATATTCAGTGCAGGTGGTTGGACTTGCCTGTAGGGGTTTAGGTGGTGTTTCACCTTCCGTGCTCTGCACAGGCGCTGGCATTTGCTGATCACTTTCAAAAGACGTGGAATATATGTGGATGCCAACTTGATGTAGAAATGCTTTCCGTGGAATGGCTAATGCTAGTGTGATCATTCTGTGATCACAGCCTGGCTCCTGTCAGATCTGTAACCTCAGTCCTGCCCTGACAGCTGTCACCCTCCTTTAATAGTATTGAATGGACAGACGAGGTGCAGTAATCATAGCATCATAGAAGAGTTCTTTCCTTCAGAGGCTTGGACGCATCAGAGCTGTGACTGAACTTTGTTATACCAAGTCAAGCCTTTTCTCTTCCATTTTCCCAAGCTGTAGCCCCGTAAGCATATGGAGAGGATGCTATTGTGGGATTTGTGGTGATGCCACATTCCTCTGGGTCAGCAGGCTTGCTTGCTGCACTGTCATTGTGTGCTGAGTAGAAACACTGTTCTGGGGTTTGAGGCTTTTAGTAACAGTGGTTTGAGCACTTGGCAGCTCCTTGTTTGAAACACCTCACACTAGACCATGTCCCTGCCCATGGCAGGGGGTTGGAAGTGGATGATCTTTAAGGTCTCTTCCACCCAAACCATTCAGTAATAAACTGAGGGGAAGCAGTCAAAGCGAGACCTGGCTTTGAAGGAAGAAATCAGCACTGCTTTGTCACTGCAACCTCCCATTGCTGTGGTGCTGCTGGCAAAGGTGGGCTTCATTGCAGCCCCTGTGCATGTGCAGCTCTGTGGAGAGCACTGCCCCTCCGCTCTCCCTCTGCATCCCAGAGCTTGTCAAGCAAGGAGACCACATCCATAAATAATGCTTATATTTACCTCTGGCAGCTGCCTCTTATCTTGGGAGCCATGCTGGCTTGTCTGACTGAGCTGCCTCCTGGAACCATTCATTTTTCCTTTTATAGTAGCTGGATGGTATTTTAATGCAGTGTTTGAAACAACTGCATCCTTTGGTCTTGTGCTAAGGTTTAGAAGCTGTAGATAGACTTAGAAAAACACTGTATGGACATGAAAGGCTGCAGTTGTGTTCAGAGGTCTCGCTTTGTTGCCCAAATCAGCTGCCAATGTCTTTCTCAGGCATGAGATGGTGGATTTATGGAGCTAGCAGCAGTTAATGAATTTTGGGAGAAATCACAGTGTATCTGTGCAGGGCCAGGGCAGCATTCGGTGAGGGGGAGGTGGCCAAGTCCACTTCATCTTGCAAATAAAAATACAGCGGAAGGCCCCTTTGAAAAGAGAGGGTTTGACAGTGGGAGCAGGAGAGCCATCTGAGCTAGAGTATTTGGATTCAGCTCTGTCTTGAACGCTGGGCATCTCTGCAGCTACGCTGTTCTACTTAAAAAGGTAAAATATAGCAGGGAACTAGGGGAAAATGGGATTTTAACAGTAGCAGAAGAATAATGCGCTCTGAGGGTTGCTGTTGTCCTTCCCCAAGAGCCTCTCAGCTCCAACCTCTGAGCATTTCTGTCGTACATTATTGTGTGCTTTTTTGCAGTCCTCCTGAGGGGGGGAAGTTTCATAAGCCACAATTGAGGTATTTAAAAGAAGAAAGCCCAAACGCAGTAAATATTAAGCAGCTTGCCTGAGGTTTGGTAGGAAACACGCAGGAGCAGAGCACTTGAATCAAAGCTTCGTGGAGAACGTGGGACTGTTAAAAATCTTGCTCTTCATCCTGCTTGTGATCTAAGCATCAGCTTAAGCTTGATCTGTGCAAGGAACTGCGCTTCTGGGCCATGGCTGTCTTCCTCCTAGCTAAATAATTCCAAGAATTCAGGATTTTTCTATCTCCTTTTACAGCAAGGCTCCATTAGTTCATGCCCTGACTAGTAACACTTAGATACTTGTCTCAAATCCATTCAGCATCTTGACCTGCCCTTCCCACTCCCCCTTTTCACTGTGCTGGAGACAAGCCCCAGGTGTGAGCTCCTCAACCATCCACACCTTGTTCCCACCACTTTGTTCTGCTTATCAGGCTGATGTCTGTCACCTGCTTCTCTGCTTTTCACCAGTCTCTGCATTTGTTCTGCTCATCAGCTGAGGAAAGACTGGTTATCAAAGGGGATACATCTTCTAGTGAATCCTCTTTTACATCCCTCCAGGAACCAGATTTGTCCATGATGCTTTCAATTCGGTTAGTTCTGTTGGTGTTTCTGAAGTGAATGACTTTGCAAAAAGACTTGGTTTTACCCGATCTTTATAATTCTCAGCCATTTGTGACCAAGGATGTTTTATCCCTAAGGGTTAGTTAATGAATTAATTCACACTTTCAGAAGAAGTCTGATGTGAAATTGTCCAACAGAATGGAAATAAAAGATGTGAGAGAACTTCCTGGGCAACAAGTGAGCTGATTCTCCTTTCCATTAGTTTTGGAAAGCTGTTAGGAGCTGGTTGTTTGATGTGATGAGTGTCACCATAAATACGTCTTGTATTTAACTTCCTGTGTATTCATAATTGAAAGTGGAAAATGGCTACCTAAATAACCAGAGGAATGGAAAGGACCTGCATTGTACATCCAGGGAGGTCCTGGCAAGCAGATATGGGCACAAAAAAAGCATGTTGTTTCCTGCCCCTGTGGCACTCTTCTATATTGCAACAGCGAGATCTAGGGTGCAAACATAGAATCCCAGCCTGGTTTGGGTTGAAGGGACCTTAAAGCTCATCCAGTTCCAACCCCTGCCACGGGCAGGGACACCTTCCACTAGAGCAGGCTGCTCCAAGAGCCTGTGTCCACCCTGGCCTTGAACACTGCCAGGGATGGGGCAGCCACAGCTTCTCTGGGCACCCTGTGCCAGCGCCTCAGCACCCTCACAGGGAAGAGCTTCTGCCTAAGAGCTCATCTCAGTCTCCCCTCTGGCAGGTTAAAGCCATTCCCCTGTCCTGTCCCTACAGGCCCTTGTCCAAAGCCCCTCTCCAGGTTTCCTGCAGCCCCTTTAGGCACTGGAGCTGCTCTAAGGTCTCCCCTTCAGGAGCCTTCTCTTCTCCAGGCTGCCCCAGCCCAGCTCTCTCAGCCTGGCTCCAGAGCAGAGCTGCTCCAGCCCTCGCAGCATCTCCATGGCCTCCTCTGGCCTCTCTCCAGCAGCTCCATGTCCCTCTTGTGCCGTTGCCTCAGAGCTGGACACAGGACTGATCTTCTTTACCAGGGATCAGTTTCTTGCTGGTGAATACAGGACACTTGGCATGTTCATTAATAACCATCACAAGATGGTTATTTTGCATGGTAAACTGCACTGTGTTTCAGGCTAAAGCTTGGGGGAGAACACTGTTTTCAACATGGTAACAGTTAACTGGCAGAGACATAAGATAGAGAAGCCTTGAGGAGCAGACTTTAACGAGGGGAAAAAGGTATTTCATTACAGCAAAGAGCTGAGCGATGTTTCATTAGCTCATGTACTAGTAGTGGGACTCTCTGATGCCTTTTTCAGAGCATTATAAAGCAAAAAGGAATGGAGTCCCAGGGCCAAATGGCGTAACATTACCTAAGACGTTAAAAAAACCAACAAAGGAAAAGATCAGATTAATCATGAGCACTGAACAGCCTGAAACATTAGAGAAGGAAAAGTGGGAAGGAAACAAAGTAATTAATGGCATGAAGAAGGTGGAATGAAAATTCTCGGTCCTCAAGCATGAGGACAGGGGCACTCAATGGAATAGAGAGTAGGAAAACTGCTGGAAGCACCTACATATGCCAAACCCCATTAGCTAGGAGACTCATTGTCACCACAGGTTATTAGCATCAGGAGCTTAGAAGGGTTCCTTTGAAGACCTGGGACGTTGATGAGTGTATTTAGAATTAACAGAGAAATATGCCTGAAATAACACTGAAACCCCACAAAGCTTTGAAGAGCCAAGTGAGTGTCTCTGTGTCAGGACAGGGGGGCAGCCTTTCCATGTACAACCTCAAAAGCAACTTTTTCATGGGATGAGGCTTCTCATTTTCCCCTTCAAAATGCAAGGACCAGCTGTGCTTAGTGACAGAATACAAGTTAGGTGGGACTGGTGGGGTTTTGGACTGGTGTCCTGCGTGTATTTCTTCATGGGATGCAGCATCCTTCCTATCTTAGGAAGATCGAGTCCATCAATGTGGGTCTCATGTCCAAAAGCTGTTATGAACACTCTTTTGCTCTGTGCCACCGTGGAAATTCCTGTGTGTTAGCTGAGTTCATGCTGTTTGTTTGGCACACGTGTCGGGGGAGGGGGAGGGGGGGGAAGGGAGACATTTGGATTTCAGGGTTTCTGAGCAAAGTCCAAAATAAGGACTTTAAGAAGGGAGACGCTCCTTCCATGGACTGCTCTGCCTGTAGCCAACCTCCCCACTCCAGCTGCCCTTCCTTGTCATCAAATCTATTCTCAACTCTTTAATGTCTTCTTTTCATTACATCTGGTTACTGACAAGACGCTTTAATTTCATGGAGTCCCTTTTGTTACTTAAATTGAGGCTAAGTTGATGTGACAAACTGTAAGACTGGAAACTAACCATTCCTGGGTTAGCGAGTCAGCTGTACCCACACAGGAATTTGGGTACAGTTCATTGGAATATGGGATTTTTCTATATAATTCCAATCCGAATACATTTAGATTGATTTCTTGTCAGCCTAAAGCAGTTCATCAATGCTTGTCAGAGGTGGAGGTGTAGCAGCTCCGTGGCTGCACAGGGTCTGTTGCACAGACTTTGCCTCTACAGCCGAAGCAGTCGAGGTGTGGTGAGAAACAATTTCTCTCTGAGGAAGCTTGCCAAAACCCAGGCAGCCTGAGGCGAAGATGATGATACACTGGTGGAACAAGTGCTTCTACAACAGTGTCGTCTGCTTGGAAAGGGTCAACAGAAAGGCAGAATTTGGCTTATAAAACCTCGAGTGCTATTTTTGGCCATGCATTGGACTTCATGGTGGGAATGCTGGTACGTTGTGGCTGGAAAGTGATGAACAACTTTCCCTAAATGTAGCCTGCAAGTTCCTCCTCAGGTCAGGTCACACATTTACTTCTTGTGCCACCATGTAACCTGTTAATTTATTTATGTACCAGTTTCAGTCTGCAAACACAGACTGAATGGGACCTCTGTTCTTGTTCTTGATAGAACAGACTCTGGATGAACAGATGTGGAGGAAAATCCTTTTTAGTTTGAAATAAGTGTTTGAAACCTTTCCCATCAATGGGCTCTTCAAATCTGGGAGCCTTGTGACTGTTCTTCTGCAGCTCTTTATGGTGGCCTCCTGGCTGCTCTGTGTGAGCAGCTTTTAGTAGGGGTCCTCCATGAAGCTCTTCTCTCATCCTTTCCTCCACGGGCAGAAACAAGAACCACAGAACCACAGACTCGTTTTCTGGAGGAATTTTATTTCAGGAAGAGACAGTGGGGTTTTTCTTTTCTTTTCTTTTCTTTTTTTTCTTTTCTCTTTTCTTTTCTTTTCTTTTCTTTTCTTTTCTTTTCTTTTCTTTTCTTTTCTTTTCTTTTCTTTTCTTTTCTTTTCTTTTCTTTTCTTTTCTTTTCTTTTCTTTTCTTTTCTTTTCTTTTCTTTTCTTTTCTTTTCTTTTCCTTTTCTTTTCTCTTTTCTTTTCTCTTTTCTTTTCTTTTTTTCTCTTCTCTTCTCTTCTCTTCTCTTCTCTTCTCTTCTCTTCTCTTCTCTTCTCTTCTCTTCTCTTCTCTTTTTTCCTTTTCCTTTTCCTTTTCCTTTTCCTTTTCCTTTTCCTTTTCCTTTTCCTTTTCCTTTTCCTTTTCCTTTTCCTTTTCCTTTTCCTTTTCCTTTTCCTTTTCCTTTTCTCTTCTGATTTGTTACAGATGACATTTTCTGGCCACGCTGGTCAAAGCAGAAGGCTGAAGGCTTTGACTGAAATCTCTTTAGGAAGATGATGCTGTGACTGCATGACTGCACAGAGCTTTGAGAAAACCCCTGAGGTGTTTGTTGGGTTAGTTTGGCTTTGACTGTATGCTGGGTGCTTTTAGAGTAGCACAACCACAGCATATTACAAATAGGCAGCTACAATATGACAGTATTACAGACAGAGGCTTGCAAAACAGCTCTAAAGATATGAAGACAGGCTGAGAAAATTGGGGCTGTTGAGCCTGAAGAAGAGAAGGTGCATGGAGACCTCCGAGCAGCTTCCAGTGTCTGAAGGGGGCTACAAGGATGCTGGAGAGGGACTCTTCATCAGGGACTGTAGTGATAGGACAAGGGGTGATGGGTTCAAATTGAAACAGAGGAAGTTCAGGTTAGATCTAAGGAAGTTCTTCCCTGTGAGGGTGCTGAGGCACTGGCACAGGGTGCCCAGGGAAGCTGTGGCTGCCCCATCCCTGGCAGTGTTCAAGGCCAGGTTGGATGGGACTTGGAGCACCCTGCTCCAGTGGAAGGTGTCCCTGCCCATGGCAGGGGGTTCAACTGGATGATCTTGAAGTCCCTTCCAACCCAACCCAATCTGGGACTCTGGGATTCTATAAATAGTGGGCAGTCTCTAATCTGTGATGGGGATGATGGGTCTTCCATCTGTCCTCTTCCAAGTCCTGCCTACCACCACCTGAGATACCACAGGTGGATCCTCCACACCCAAAGAAGATGTTCTCATTTCAGATTCTCCACTGTTTCCTCATTTGCACCCATCTAACAGCAGGAAGGTGAGTAAGGAGGGGGCAGGTTTCAGGAACATACTGACACTTCCTGTGTTATTCCTCAGGAGTCGTGTTAGCACAGGAACAGCAGGAGCCATTTCAGTAGATACACGCATGAGATAGGAAGTGGTGTAACGATCAACACGTTAATTTGTGATGAAGAATGCAACATTAAAAATGTTTTTAATGATATTTTAAAAACCAGTTAATAAAGGATCACATGTTTCCTAGAGTAGCAGGCAGGCTGGTAGCTCTGATGGACTTCCTTGTCAACCTGATGACACGTGGATGCAGGATTGTCTCAGGGAACAAACCCATTGATTTGACTTCTCCCCTTGTGGTTGGGATATTTGCGAAGAGTGTTGGTATAGTTTGGGACAGCCCCTAAAAGTACCTCTGGGTAATACAGGCTGGCAGGGTGGAGGTGGACTTCTGTCCAAGGGAGGTAATCGTGAAGGTGCTGGAAATTGGTCCAAGGAAGGTGGTCGTGGAGGGTACTGGGAAACTGGTACAAGAGAAGGGAGAGCACAAGAAGAGTAAAGAAAAGAAACGTGTTTGATGCGTAAAGTTGGAAACTAAAATCTGAAAATCTGAGAACTTTTTAACTGATTTAGTGAGAAAAATCTTCAGTGTCTTCTTGTTTTGGTATCAGAGAATGATTCCGTGTTGTATCGTAATGACATCCCAGGCTATTTTTCATTGTAAAATCCACCCGTGAGTTCTGGAAAGCATCACTGACACTTGCATCTCTTGGATAGAATCCATTGCCAGGACACCCTCTGCCTCCCGGCTCCAGGGTGAGAGAGGAAGGTTTCTGTCCAGATGCAGCAGTCAGTTGGGAAGCAGGAGGCAGCCACTATGGTGGTGCAAGGCTTAGGGGCTTCTTCATTGGGTTTTCAGTATGTAGTTTGCAGGTACATTTATAGAAGTAAAACATAAAAATAAGGCTTTTCAGGAAAGTGTATGGGGTTTTGAAATGAACTTTTTAAATGAACTTTTCCTTTTTTCTTTTTATTTTTTAATGAATTAGACTCTTGCATTTTCCACTCTTCTTTCAGTGATGCTCTAAAGGACATTTTTTCTCCTCTTAAGTCAAACGTAGATTTCATTAAAAACCCCTTTTTCAGGCTGGAGTCAGCATGATGCATTAACAACTTGAGTTCTCTTAGGAAAAGCAAACAGAGAATGACAGGATTTTAATATGATGCTAAGATAAAATACGAGTATGGAAAATTACATCATACATATCCAGCCCGAGTATGATATAATACTCCTTGATGCCAAGGTAGGGATTAAGCTAGAGACTGATATCCTGCACGAGTACTTTCCTCTGGGTGTTAAGCCTCTGTCTAAGAAGAAAAAAGCTAAGCCTGCCCATCACAGCCTATGTCCCGTGACCCAGAGGGGAACCACAAAAGCTGCTTAATCCATCTCCCACCGCAGGACACGGCTGTGAATGTAAACCAGGCACCATGCATTCACTCATAGGAAGTGAGCGCAAGAGCAGGAAACTGTAACGCTCCATGTGCACACGTGTGACTTGGGACCCACTGAGAAGACTGAACCTGATGGGAGATAAGAGCAAGATGCTAAAACCCACGTCTGGACACAAAGAGGGATTTAGACCTCACCTAATTCCAGCAACTTGGAGTTTTCATTTATTTGTTTTCAAACCCAACTGTATTCTCCCCACTTTCGTGCGAGCCGTAGAGAGGATGTGATGCCGGCAGGTTGTGCATGTGGTGCTACTAAACTTCATCACCATCCTCCTCATTCTCTGCTTCTCCCCTAATTTAGCTCCTCTTCACAGCTACATGTCACTCCCTTCCTTAGGTGCTACTCCATCTTGGAACAGGAGTGACAGACTCCACAAGCCATCCTGCAGCAGTTGTTCTCTGTCCCTACAACTACAAACCCAAGCTGAAGCCCTCTTATGTATGCTTTGATTTCAGCCCTCATGGAGTAGTAAGGATATCGGAGATTAAAACTGGATTTTATTAGTGTTTTAGTATATGTGGTAGCTACTTCTCCGACACCAGCACTCTCATTAGTAGCTGGCATTCCTAAGCCTGCTCAAATAAAAGGGGGTTTTTGAATCTGTTTAATCGTGTAATTCATGAGACTGTCATCCCCCAGATGCCCACATGTGCTGTTTTCAATTGGCTACGTGTCCAAGACTTACTGAGAACGGGGGACCAGCTTCTGTTCTTGTTCCTTAGACCCTTTATGAGATACAAATGAAGTGTATTAGGAGAGCTTGAATTGCTCTTGGTTTTCCTTGTTCTAACAATAGATAAATCCTGTCCCTAGTAGAAGTATCATAGAATCATAGAATAGTAAGGGTAGGAAAGGACCTCAAGATCATCGAGTTCCAACCCCCCTGCCGTGGGCAGGGACACCTCCCACTAAACCATGCCATCCAAGGCTATGTCCAACCCCACCTTGAACGCCGCCAGGGATGAAGCATTCACAACCTCCCTGGGCAACCCATTCCAGGGCCCCACCACCCTCACAGTAAAGAATTTCTTTCTCATATCCAATCTAAACTTCCCCTGTTTAAGTTTAAACCCATTACCCCTTGTCCTCTCACCACAGTCCCTAATGAACAGTCCCTCCCCAGCATCCCTATAGGCCCCCTTCAGGTATTGGAAGGCTGCTATGAGGTCTCCACGCAGCCTTCTCCAGGCTGAACAGCCCCAATTTTCTCAGCCTATCTTCATACGAGAGGTGCTCCAGTCCCCTGATCATCCTCGTGGCCCTCCTCTGCACTTGTTCTAACAGTTCCATGTCCTTTTTATATTGAGGACACCAGAACTGCACACAATACTCCAAGTGAGGTCTCACGAGAGCAGAGTAAAGGGGCAGGAGCACCTCCCTCGACCTGCTGGTCACACTCCTTTTGATGCAGCCCAGGATACGGTTGGCCTTCTGGGCTGCAAGCGCACACTGCCGGCTCATGTTCATTTTTTCATCAACCCACACCCCCAAGTCCTTCTCCACAGGGCTGCTCTGAATCTCTTCCCTGCCCAACCTGTAGCTGTGCCTGGCATTGCTCTGGCCCAGGTGGAGGACTTTGCATTTATAGCTCTTCCCACTGCCTCAGCATTGCTAATAGGTATATTTTTTAATAAAAAGGAGATAAATGTGGATTTTTTTTAGAATAGAAACTGATTTATTTCATCGTTTACTCATTCATGCAGTGAGATTGTGTTAAATAGATACTTTGAGTCAAATAAGAAAACAAATCAGCATTTATCTTGATTCCCTCCGCCCCATTTGAAAATGGTATGTATAGCAAAACCCACAGAAGTGATTGAAGGAGGAGGCATCATCAGAAAATGTGAGGTCAATACCAGGGCCAAATTTTGTAGGTATTAAACTGTGGTTTTCCCTCTTGAGTCATCTTGGAATAAGACATTTGTGTAACAGTAAGTACAAACGTAATTATGAAGTGAAATTTCACCTAGGAGAATAAATGGGGGAAAAATGGGAATGACCGATAAGAATTTTAAACCAGACATCAAATGGTAACAAAAGTCAAATCCTGTATATGATAATAGCTCGTTAAATCTTTTTGTTTGGTAGGATAGCAGCAGGTTCCTGGGATTTAGTGCCAGATCCCCACGAGCAGAAACACCAATTGGGTAACGCACTGAAAGCTGATTCCACACATTAAAAGAGAAAAACAAAAGCCCCCCTATTGCCACTAAAGATACATATACAGGTTTGATCTGGGGGGGATTTCCTGAAGAGGAAGAATCCTAGTGCTGCTTTCCCCCCCAAATATTTCATTAGAAGCACATTTCATCCTTGCATAGAAATTATAGGAAGTCTATCAAAGGCCCTAAGGGAGAAGGGGATATTTCCTGTCTTCCTGTGTTCATATCTTATTTCCTGAAGATAAGAGGAATCTCTGTTTCCATAATACACAAGCAGACAACGTAAAGTATTTTGTGGTGCCTGGCTTTACTTATATAGCTTAACTGCTGTCTTTGTGATTTACGTCAAGTCTTGCAAACTTCCCACTCAGAAAGAAGCATTCTTTGCCATCCTGGAACTGCTCTGCTTGGTGTTTCTAAGTGTTTGTTGATAGGGGTCTGAAAGGAGAGCAGGGATTGCTTGTTTTCTTCCTGGAGGGCAGAAAATACCCGCACACGTGTGTATTCATGTACATGTTACGGATGAGCTGTTGGATCGCTAGCTGAGAAAGAATCTATAGGCGGTTTCTACGCCTGTATTGGGATCATTCCTCTGTTAACAAAGAAATTTTTGGAGACACTTGCAAGTTCCTATTGAGGAGTTTACAAGGAGAGTTGCTTGTACGGCCGGAGTGTTTGGTATGGTGGGAGTTGTGCATTTGTATGGAACGCGGGTGCTGGCAATGGGTTTATCCCGTGTGAGTAAGTAATGTTGATGTCCATCGTGAGACACACACGTGGTCTCTAAGGTAAATGCTCAAAAACTTGAGAAAGGACAGACCATGACCAACAAGGCACCGAGTCTTCTAGACCAGCAGCAAAGCAACAACTCTTTGATGCTAACAACAAAGCAGGAAGTCATCGCTGCCTTCTTCCAAGTCTTCTCTTCCAGATCTAATGAATTTCCCAGATTCGTGCTGAGAAATGGCATTTAAACGTCCCCTTTTCAAGTACTCACAGTTTTTAGGAACTCTGGGGTGGGTGCTCTTGACCTCACTTCCATGTCTACATTGCCCCTGATGAAAAACTGGGATTTACCAGCATTATGTTGACCGAAAATGTTTGAAAGTGTAGTAACATCCTGTTGAGCAAGTGAATCATTCAGCATGTCTTTATGGCTTTATGCATGTTTTTATGTTTCACACATTTGCATAATACTGAAGAAATAGCATAAAGGTTGCACATTGTCACAGTTAATAAGCTCAATGGGGTTTTAATCCTCAGTAGGGCTTTAATTCAGTTTGGTTCTTATGCTTACTCTCCAGTTCTACTGTTTAAATCCAATTCTCATTAACCGAGTCTGTACCTGGGAATGAGGGTCCAAAATCGTAGCTCTAGGTCATGCACCCTTCATAAGCTGCATTTTTTGCAGTAGTGACCCCAGATAGATTGCTGCTGTCCAATATGCATGTGTTAAAGGGCGTTTTTGCTGGGCAGAATTGTCTTGGGTTTTTTCTGCCTCACTTTTCTAGAGAGGAGCATGCGATGCCTCCTGTGCTCCGGAAGTAGTAGTGATGGAGTGATGCTCAGTGTCCCCCCTGAGCAGACTCAGTGGCTATGATCTATAATGTTAGTTGGCTTTTTTGATGAACTGGTCATACAGAGCTGCCCATACCCCAGTATCCATCACCTTCCATCACCTGGCCTTTTTGTTTGTTTGTCCAGGATCAGCCTATCTTGTCCTTCACATTAGCAGTGAGGGAAGATGGGCAGACCTCTTGAAGAGCTAAGATGTTTAAAGACTTTAGAGATCTATAGCTGTCTCTTAAATACCACTTGGGAATCTTACCCACAACTGATCAGTGCGTCAATGCAGGGCTCTCCCTAAGTGGTAACAAAAGGGATGAGCTTTGCTTTGCTTCTGCCTATTTCTGACTCCCTGTTCTCCGTGTCAGGGGACGCGCTGTGCAGAAATGGTTCTTTCTTTTATGCAGGCTTTTTTTAAACAAGATGTTAGGGGAAGTGTTTATGCTGGTTAAAAGAACCCTTCATGCTTTGTTTTTTGTTTCAAGTTGAACGTTAGAGACTGGTTGCTGTTCCAGATACAGTCTATGGTTGGTTTGGTTTGGGTGGAGTAATTGGGGACTGGATTTGGCTTTTGCATTTCAGCATCACTTTGCATCTCATTGCAGTTAGTGGGCTCCACACTCCAGGAAATGCTGGTCTTGACTATGGAAGTGTTGGATTAAAACCACTCATCTTCCAGCAGCATCTTGGGGGCTTTTTCTTCAGCAGGATCTGTTTGCTTTCTGCTACCTGGCATATGCAGTCATTGGGATACCACTGCAATTATGCGTGGTAAACCGGTGCTCTTTGCCTTTCAAAGCCCTTCAGCATTTGTTTCCACCCATCCTCTATTCGCCAGGCGTGATATATTCCCCTTAGTCTGAAAACTGACAAATATTTGAGGTTTTATTGTTAAAATTGATCTATTGCTCAGTTTTGCCATATGTTAGGTTAGTCAACAATGTGACCATTGAATCCAGCAAGGAGCATGGGCTGCACATTGGGGATCTTCTTATCCCAGCAGACCATGTAAAAGGTTAACTGGGTGTCTGCCAGGGGGGCAGGTCTCAGCAGTGACCTTCAGGGTCTGCAGCAGCACTGAAGGGGGAAAAGGTGAAGCAGAATGAAGCCCTGTTGATACCTGGTACCTGTTGGTACATGGGCATTTCTTCCTTTGTGCCTTGAAAAGTTGTCTGTTAGTTTTACAAGGAGATGAGAATCCAAAGGCAGGGCAGAGCTTGGTGTGGCTTCTCTACTGGGCTGCGTCAAGAAGATGAAATCAAGAGCTGCGTTGGGTGAGGGTACCTTAGATGGAGCCTTCACCAAGCACCAAAGCTGTCCAGCAGTATAAAGACAAAGTGGACTGAGCTCAACTCAGTTGTGGTGGACACCTTGATGGGTGCCTGTGCTCAAGTCAGGATGGTTTTATTCCCATTAGATTACATGCTGATGGATGTATGTTTTAAATGCTGATGTTGCCCCTACAGCAGCTAGTGCCTTAACACCATACTGGGGACAAAGAGCTGGAGATTTCTCCTGGTTTTGGCTCCAGGACCAAGTCTAGAAGGTTTGTGATGTTGCAGTGCCAACATGGACTTGACACACACACAATCCTGAGTTTTGCTATTTCTGGCATCCCTGCATCTCCAAGAAGGAGCAGGGAGACAGGCGGGGGCAAGACCTGAGGTTTGAAATGAAATTGGAAGTAAGAAAAGTGTTTTCTAATGAGCTGTTCAGAGCGGGTACATCCAGCGGCGGAGCTGTGCAGCAAAGGGGCCCATCTGCTTGTGAAGCACTGCATTTATGGCACCTTTTCAATATTTAAAGCCATAACTTCAGCCGACAGCTTAGAGCATGAAATTGCTCCCTTAGATATCTCCTTTTTCACTTACAAATGTCAGGGCAGGGGGAGTACCAAGTTGCTGGTTTAAGCAGGGTTTGGGGAAGTGAAAAAGATGCTTTAATCTTGGTTGTCTATGTATAAGGTGGTGTGGTTTCTGAATGTGCAGCAAGGTGAAAGAAATCATTCTGACATTTATTTAAAAGGTGATTGTTTCTTTCCTATGAACTCGGCCAGCTGCAGCTGTCCGGCCCCTGCACAGGCTCTAACAGCAGTCAGCAACGAGGAAACTAAGCTTACATTAAAATACCACCCTTTACATCATCACGTACAGCTTTCTTCTGGGTTTTGTTCTTCATGAGCCATTGGTTCTGTGGCAGGAGGTAGGCTGAGACTGTCTAATGCAAAGGTGCTATTGTTATAACAAAGAAGCCTATAAAATTCAAGTTTCATAGATAATAATTTCAAGATATTGATTTTGGAGGGGATTTGATTGGAAGCAGCAGAACTGTCTTAGGGAAGGGATGAAAATCTTCCTTTTCCATATTTTTTTTGAAGCAGACACACTATTTAGAGTGTTAACATCTCTTTTTGGGTTTCTTTTTCTATTCGCTTCACTGCTTTTTCCATTTACAAGTTTGCTGGGGGTGGCTCTAACCCTTTTGCTTTCCTGGATTATCTGTGGACCAGCAAACCTTTGAATGATGGCAGCAGGAAAAGACCTTTCCTCAGTGTTTCAGATCCCAGTTGAGTACGGAACAGCGGGAGGGACAAATCCTGACCCTGGCTGGGAGCAGTGGTGATGCTGTAGGGATGGCAGTGGATGGAAGATGTGCTTATCTAGAGAGTTTGTAATCTTAAGAATTAAGAATCTACTGAACATGTACAAATATGTTTTACAGAGGCTTTTAATTTGAGCCAATTTGGTTTCCTTAGATTATATCTTTTGCCGCCTGTAAAACACAGGCTGGCGCTGCCCAAATGTAGGTCCTTGCTCCAAAACCCTTCAAAGAGAGATCTGAATTCTTCAGTCTCTTTGCGTTGTCCCTTTTGGCAGAAGATGGTTCCAAAAGTCTGTCTATTTTTAAGGTAGCCTGAATCCGATGCCTATCATGAAAACTTTTCAGGCCAATTACTTTGGCAGTACAATCTTATGTAGAAACCCGAATATCTTGGTTGATGGTCATAGCCAAAATTGGCCAACCCCAACAAATGACATTTCTAGCATATAAGAAATAAAATCTATACCTTGCTAACCTGATAAGGGGGAAAGCTGTTGATTAAAACCTTGTCTTCAGCTTCATTCCTGAATCTCCAACTTGCCGTGCGCTGCTTTCCGATCAGCAGTGTCTCTGCATGTGTGCAAGATGTTGCTCTCGCTTTGATCCCAAGGGATTTGTTTTGGCATTGCGGGAGCTATTTTTATTTTGCTTCGTGAGGGAAATAAAAAGGGTTTGATGAGTGCCACAGTTCCAGATCTACTGAAATGTCACGGAACGAGACTTGCAGAAGAGACAAGAAGCTGTGATTGAGTGTTTAAGGCCAGGCTGGATGTGGTTCTGGGCAAGCTGATCTAGATGGAGATGTCTCTGTCATTGCAGGAGGGTTGGACTAGATGAGCTTTGAGGGTCCATTCCAACCCAAACTCTTTTGTGATTCTCTGATTCTATACCCGAAGACATGCCATATGTAATATATATATTTCAGAGAATAATCACATTTAATATAAGTAGGATAATAAATACAGGGATAAAGAAATTCCCCAACAAATACAGGAGTGAATGTTTAAGTGCTTATTTTAAATACACTGCTGCATGTGTTGTAGCTTTTTTGCTGTAGCAATGCCATCTTTGCATTAGACAATCCCATACCAGCGACTGATGCTCCTCAGGGATCCTCAGGGACACTGGGACCAGTGTTGCTCAGTCTTTGTCGACAACATGGACAGTGGAATTCAGCACCCTCAGTGAGTTTGCTGATGACGCTGAGCTGTGTGGTGTGAATGACACGCTGGAGGGAAGGGATGGGATCCACAGGGACCAGGACAGGCTGGAGAGGTGGGACCATGTGAACCTCATGGAGTTCAACCGGGCCAAGTGCAAGGTCCTTCCCCTGGGTCAGGCCAATCCTCAGCACAAACACAGGCTGGGGGAGACTGGATGGAGCAGCCCTGAGGAGAATCATAGAATCGTAGAATAGTTAGGGCTGGAAAGGACCTTAAGATCATCCAGTTCCAACCCCCCTGCCATGGGCAGGGACACCTCACACTAAACCCTGCCATCCAAGGCTATGTCCAGTCTGGCCTTGAACACTGACAGGGATGGAGAATTCACACCTTCCTTGGGCAACCCATTCCAGTGCCTCACCACCCTTACAGTAAAGAATTTCTTCCTCATATCCAGTCTAAACTTCCCCTGTTTAAGTTTGAACCCGTTACGCCTTGTCCTATCACTACAGTCCCTAATGAAGAGTCCCTCCCCAGCATCCCTATAGGCCCCGTACTGGGTGAGGAGAAGCCCCTTATGACCTGGCTTCAGTGTGCGCTTGAGCATTTTCATCACACACTTGGGTTTGGTTTGTAGCAATGCTTTTTGGGGGCAAGCAAGTAATTCTTTGTTAGTTGTTGCAATAGCTTGAAATTGTCCTTGCACTGTGGTTTATCTGACAGTGTTTCATTGCTACTGAGCCATGGTTAGCAGCGTGTGAAGGCTTACGCACACTGTGAGCTTGTGAGCATCCTCAGGGGTGGACCGTGTTCCTGCCTTCTCCTCTTGCAACTCAAGAGGGAGAGAAAGCATTGGCAGAACAGCTTGTGTTCATGCTGGAAGATGCCAGCACAAAGCGTTCAAGGGAAAAGAGGTGGGAAAATGCTAGTAGAAGATAAATGGTGCTACAGGAGCTTTATTTTCCTTGGAGTCAGTGAAATTAGGCCACTCAGGTGACGTACCTTGAAGGGGAAGGCTGGTGAGAAGGATTTCAAGGCAATGGGTGACAAGCCACTGATTTGTTCTAGTTCAAGGTTTTATTGAAGTCGTTCTGTGTGAATCTGTTTTGTTGTTTATTCTTCTAGAGTGGCTAAAAGGAGCTGAAATATAACAGTCATGGCAGATACTGTAAGATATTAGTGTGTGTGCCAAAGCACTGCAGTCCAGCTCAAGGTAATGATTCAAATCAAGGAAGAAGCATAGAATCCCAGGCTGGTTTGGGTTGAAGGGACCTTAAAGCTCATCCAGCTCCAACCCCTGCCACGGGCAGGAACATCTTCCACTGGAGCAGCTTGCTCCAAGCCCCTGTGTCCAACCTGGCCTTGAACACTGCCAGGGATGGGGCAGCCACAGCTTCTCTGGGCACCCTGTGCCAGCGCCTCAGCACCCTCACAGGGAACAGCTTCTGCCTAAGAGCTCATCTCAGTCTCCCCTCTGGCAGGTTAAAGCCATTCCCCTTGTCCTGTCCCTACAGGCCCTTGTCCAAAGCCCCTCTCCAGGTTTCCTGCAGCCCCTTTAGGCACTGGAGCTGCTCTGAGGTCTCCCGCTAAGGAGCCTTCTCTTCTCCAGGCTGCCCCAGCCCAGCTCTCTCAGCCTGCTGATCACAAGCAGCAAGAACCAAGATAGTCCTTAAATATGAATTACTGCTTTATAGTTACATGTGTAGGTGCCTGTCCCCAAGCAGGTGTGTTTGGGGTAGTGACACCCGGGTACCCTCATTTCATCTTGGTTTTCATCACTGTTGATCAAGCAAAATTTCTTTGTGTCGTGGCTGCGAGCACCATGGTGGGCTTGGCTCTTCTTCAGAGGTATTATTCCGCTTCCTGGAGAGCTGTTGGAGGAGCAGTGAATCTCCCTGCTCTGATTTGTAGCTCCCATTGGCAGTAACTGGAAAACTTCATGTTTTCAGTAATGCACTTAGATTTACTATGGGGGTTTTATCTTTGCCTTCTATAACCCTTTTGCTTGTACCAGGCACTGCCTGACCCAGTGTGTGCTTCCACATCACTTGCTATCAGTGCTCTGCAATGTCCACCCTCCTCTTGCCTTCTGAATAAACTCTTCCAGGTTCCTGATGAAATTAAATTTATATGTTAAATATATATATATGTTTGGGTTTTTTTTACCTTTCACTGCCAGAGGTGGGATTTATGACATGATCTTGTGCGTCATCCGCTTGAATGCACCAAAGGAAAGTGAGCCAAAGTGACGGGCACATCTCCTGGCCCTGGGATTGCAACCAACTCTCGATGGTGTGAGGACTGCTGGCTTATGTGATGTGAATTCAAATAGCAGACAAAAGCTTTGACGAGGGAGAAATATGAACGTTGGATGTGGGAGCGTGAGAAGCAAAAACCATTTTAGTGCAGAGCAGGAATCCTTTCCAATTACCTCTTTTCTTCTCTCTTTCAGGCTGTGACTGTGAGGAACTCTATGGCTAAATCGTTGTACAGTGCCCTGTTCGACTGGATAGTGTTCAGAATTAACCATGCGCTACTCAACTCAAAGGACATGGAGGAAAGCTCCAAGGTAACGTCTCACCATCTCTTCTGGCTACACTCTTGTGCTTTTAAAATAGGTAACTATGGGATAAAACATTACCCAAGCTCCGAGCAGCAAATTGCTTCACATGAAGTTTGTTTTTCCCCAGTTAATAATTTGGAGTGAGTACATCATTATTGTAAGTGGCGTTTGCTGAGCTGGGAAGGGTGAAGCACCTCAAATAATATATCCTCAAAGCAGCTGAGGAAGAGGTTTTGTTGTAGCCACAAACCCCCACCCCTTCCAGGAGCAATGCCTAATCATTTTCCTCCTTGTGTGTAAAACTATAGGGCTGTATATAATTGAGGGGAAAAAAGGGAAATCTGGCTGATGAGAGGTGTTTTGATGAAGTTGCTCCATAAAAATCATTAGAGGAGGTGTCAGCAAGCACCAAGATACCACATCTGTAATGAGCAGAAAACTGAGATTAGTGAAGAGCAAAGCTGGCGTGGTGCCGAGCTGTTTTCCAAAGAATTAATGGAAGGGATGACGTGACATTTCCTGTCATAGCAGGTACTGGATGCTGCAGCCATCCCCTCCAAAGCCTCATGTATTCATCCATGCTCATCACACTGGGGTGATGCTGACCCCAAAACACATGGGTGTATGGATGCATCCATACAGCATGCACTTCCAGCTCCCCAGCTCCCCTTGGCTTGGGAATTCTGGGCATGAGCCAGCAGTGTGTGTTGTTTCAGGGGGAGTGGGGGGGTTGTACATCCAAGCTGAAGCCACCGCTGCCAAAAGGAGGACTGTGTTGCTAAGCACTAACATTATATTTGAATTATGCTGTAGGAGGCTTGTAGCGTAGCTGCTGCTTTATTTAACTCCATAGAAATGCTTGTGGAGAATAATTATAGACTGGAAATAAATGCACGCATAGGAAAGTTGGTAATATGCTTTTCTGAGAAGAGAGGTTGTTGGAGCAACATCCAGCGTGCCTTCAGGCTGCACAGGCTTCCTCTCCCTCTGGTAGTGCTTTACCAAAAATGTTGCTTTCTTTCCTGATCTCTTGTTTCCAAGTCATCCAGAGTTTTGTCTGGGCTGTCAGGGAAAGAGCCCCCAGCCCTGTTTGGGTATTTGGTGAAGCAGAGCAGGTGGATTTGTTTTGACAAGGAAATGCATCTCAAATACTGATTAATTCCTTTTAATGAGCCAATGATTTAGAAGAAGTATCCTCTGTTCCGTAATATTTAAATACTAACTGAGACTAGAACAGTAATGCTTAGTCAGCATGTCTGAAATAGCAGGGCACGATGGTAGGTGCTTATGGGCTGTTAAACTTTGATTTCCCAAGCTCAAGTCTCAGCAGGTAAGAGCTGGAACAACCCAAATTCGTGCTGTTTTCCAGCACTGCCACTGCATATTCACCCTCTCCTTCCTCCAGCCAAGACTCCTGCACAATGTAACCACCTTCCCCATCTTCCTAGATCATCTCATGAATTCCTAATTCCCAGTTTTCTGACCCATGGGAGTGCTGATTGACAGCTGATGAACATGAGCAGCTTGTGTCTGGGCAGCCAGGAAGCCACCAGCATCCTGGCCTGTATCAGCACCAGTGTGGCAGCAGGGCCAGGGCAGGGATTGTGCCCTTGTACTGGGCACTGGTGAGGCTGCACCTCGAATCCTGTGTTCAGCTCTGGGCCCCTCACTACAAGAGAGACACCGATGGGCTGGAGCGGGGCCAGAGAAGGGCACTGGAGCTGGTGCAGGGCCTGGAGCACAGTGTGATGGGAAATGGCTGAGGGACCTGGGGGGTTCAGATGGAGAAGAGGAGGCTCAGGGGGGACCTGATTGCTCCCTACAACTGCCTGAGAGGAGGATGGAACCAGGAGGGGGCTGAGCTCTGCTCCCAAGGAACAAGGGATGGGGCAAGAGGAAACGGCCTCAAGCTGCACCAGGGCAGGTTTAGATGGAGATGAGGAGCAGTTCCTTCGCCAAAGGGTGCTCAGGCATTGGAACTGCCCAGGGCAGTGCTGCAGTCACCATCCCTGCAAGTGTTCACACACAGTGGAGACGAGGCCTCAGTGCCATGGGTCAGTGGTGGCCTTGGCAGCACTGGGAAAAGGCTGGACTGAGTGAGCCTAAAGGGCTTTTCCACCCCGGTTGGTTCTGTGATTCTATGATTTTTTTTTGCCCAAGATCGCACAGTGCAGCCATAGGATCCAGGTCAGGCAGCAGGCACTGGGAATGGTGTTGCCCTTGCATAGGGCCCAGAGCTGTAGGAATTTGCAGTCTCAGACCGGTGGCAAGATCTGTCAAGTCGGTCCTGGGCTGTCCATGGGCCAGGTTTTCTGGACCAGGGAGGTAGTGCACAGAATACCGGGAAATCGATACTTCTGGAGATAGGAGAATAATTAGGTTTGTCTTCAGAGGCTTCTGTGAGCACTGATTTTTCACAGGACCCAGAAATCATGGGAGTGCGTGAATCCTGCCTGTTGTATGGGTACAGAGGTTAAAGAAGAGCGTTTATGTGCATTGCACAGAGCTGCAGAGAACAGCTTTGTTAAACATTCTCTAGTCAATTTGCTCTCAAGTTGTTGTACAATGTCACCTCCTTTAGCCCCCGAGTTGAGTCCTCACAGCACAGAGGGAGGAGAAGCGCCTGCTTGGACCAGGCAGAGCTTGGAATAGCTGCTCCTTTGCCCTCAGCGGATAACGTCGCTGCCACCAAGCAACTGAGGGCATTCCGGGCTCTGTAGCTGCTGCTGGGACACCAGCCCACAATCACTGCCCTTCTCTGACCTGGAGGGACCAAGCTGATGATGATTAGTTTGGATTTTCCTACCACTTCACAGTCCTTGAAATCCTTTTCAGCTCCTGCTTGCAGGAACCCCAAATGAGGATATAGGAGGTTCTTAATCTCCCATATGTGGTCTTGAGTTTGGGCAACACGGGCAAGTAATTGGAAGGTGGACTTGGAGAAGGGGCATCTCTGATCCTTGCTGTAAGGCAAGATCTCTGCACTTGGATGGCATCTACTTGCTGGCATCTGCCAGCTCCCTCCACCAAAATCTCCTAAACACACCGAGTCTCTGATTTATAATAGAGAAATAGAGTCTTGCACCTCACCATGAAAGGTTCCTGACTCCTGAGTTTGCAGCAGGTAAGCAACATGCGACTCACCCTGCAGCAAATGTCCTGGCTTAATCCCAGCCCACACTTCCCATCAGTATTCCTCTGACTTTTAAGATAGATTTTGGAATAATCCTGTAGGTTGTGAAGATTCAGAAGGTGGTTAAATGATGGATTTTTGGCAGACGGCTTTCTTACATGACAATCACGTTGTGCAGAAGTAATATCAGACCCCAACCCATCTGAATTCAGAGTGTATATGTGAGGAGAACTGCGTCTGAAGTTGATGAGGAAAATGAATGTCGTATCATAGAATCATAAACTGGTTTGTGTTGAAGGAACCTTAAAGCTCATCCAGTCCCAAGCCCCTGCCACGGGCTGAGACACCTTCTGCTAGAGCAGGTTGCTCCAAGCCCTGTCCAGCCTTGCTTTGGGTAGTCAAGGATGTGACGTGAAGGCTGGAGGTTGCAGAAGATGACAAATACTTCCATATGCATGTAGGGTGCACACGTGAAATCTGGGTTTGAGAGCTCCGTGTGCTGTAGAAACACATACAGCCTCCTCTGCTCTGGCAAAGCCCTGTTGCTGGGGCAAAGCAGCATTGCCCCAGGCACACAGGACAACCGCGTTGATCAAACTCATGCTCAACCAAACTGGTGATGGATTCATCAGTGCAGACTGCTTTGGTGAGGAGGCTGTTTATATCCGGTTAAACCTATTTAATTTCTGGAAGACTGTCTGGGTGGTTTGGGGACAGATGGGAAGACGACCTGGATTCTAACAAAGTCCAAATCCTAGGAGAACCTGGGACAAAGGGAATGGAGACAATTTTCATATCCCAATACATGTGTTTATTTGATGTCAGCAGCAAGGAGAAGATCAAAAGATGAAGCTGGATAAAAAATACAAACACCCAGCCGTCATTCTTCCACTGCTTTTCAAGCAAGTATTTGGAAGATGTAAATCAGACCTTTGATATCCAAATTTAGTTAAATGTACAACGGATTATTTTGGGAAAACACAGTGGGATTTGGCTTATCTTGCTTGCTGACAGGATTTCTAGCATATTATTTCCGAACCAAGTTGTGAATAAGTTATTTGATATGGCTGTTTGATGCTCATAGCAGTCCTGCTGTGTATCGCTTTTACTCTGACTCCATTTCCTTGGTCTTCTCTCCGTCGCTTTTAGCTTTTGTGTTCTCGTGATCCTCTACAAACTGAAATTTGACCTTTGTTAATGAGGTTGGAGACTTTTCCTCCTCTTGAGAACTAGATTACTAAACCTCAGAGTCTCTTTTTTAATTCCCCTTCCATAAATAAGGTTAAGAACTGTTGGAAGTCTATCTCATTGCTTAAAATGTTGATATAGTGTAGATTGTAGTGGACTAAAAAAGACTTTTTCCAAGGTTTGTTTTAAGCTTTTCCCATTTGGTTCTTAAGAAGTGTTTTAACTTCTTCCTAAATAACCCTACTGCTGTTTTCAGATGAGGTGCTGCTTTACGTAGTGATGATGGTAAATGTGAATTCATGGCCATGAAGAAAATTCATCTCAATTAATGGCATGAAGGAAATTCATGGTTGAATTCATGAAGAATTCATGGCCATGAAGAAGATTCATTTTAGTTTAATCAACTAGTTAATTCTTGGCTCTCTGACCTGAAACAGAGGAGTTGCTGAACACACAACGGATTTAGTGCACATCTGTTCCTTAGTTTCAGGTCTCAACTTCCAAATTTATAGCAAATCACTGCTTCTCACTTAATAGAATAGGTCATCATGTACAGTGTGATGATGTAAATTGTAATAGTCCTTTCAGATTTAGTAGTGATGGATTTTGGATTGGGGTTTTTTGGTGTTTTGGGGTGGTTTTTTTTACAATGTTGGGTTTAGAATATTGTAAAAAATTATTTAAAAAAAATAAAAAGATTAAAAGTACAAAAATAACAATTAAAAAATGTTTTCTCCCAGGATTTGAAGCAAACCTATTTGTGATTGCCAAGATCTACCTCCATGGTGGAATGACATCAGCAGGGTGCATCTGGGGTGACATAAATCAGCTCCATCGATCGCTATTTACTGGTGCTTTGGGAATTGGGGAGCACATAGTTTTGAGACCATCATTTGCCAAAGGCCGTTAAAACTCGTGCTCGGTGTTTGAATGTCATGGCTGTGACATTTTTAGCAGAACGTGAGGTCACTCTTTATCATCTCAAGCAGAAAGTTCTCACTAACCCAGCGTTCACCCAGGTTTTAGAGATCCTTGTAGACCTACATTAAATTACAGGCGCTTTGGTGCAGATATGATGTACTGGTGATACACTCTCTGCTTCAGGTGTATCCATGCTGCATATTTGTTAATTCCAAATGTGACTTATGATAAAGGAACAGCATTGGCACGTAAACTCGACTTGGCTAGTTGAGGTCTGAATTATAGCCCAGCTTCGCATGATTTCTTTATGGTGCTTGCTCAAAGTGTGAGTTTAAAACTGAAGTATTAGAAGATTTATAAATGTAAAATTCCTTTGATTATTTTCTTTCAGTATTGGACTGCAAACTTCACACCAGGCAGATCACAGGCTTTGCTGAGGCAGGTTAACAAAATAACTTCATTGCCACATACCTCAATGGAAAGAAGGTTTTTTCACCTTGCTATAAGAAATGACTCTGTAGAGGTAGATCTGTGCGGCTTTATGACCCTTTGGCATAGGTGCTATGAGATTTTTGTGGCCAGAAAGCAGAAAATAGCCATAAATTCCCAATTTCTCACTTTCAACAGTTTTACCAACTGCATGCATTGACCTCTTTATTTTGGGAGCTCTGCGATGCCGCCTCCAGTGACAGAGGGCAAAGATCTGATCCTCTGCAGAGCTCTTCCTGATTTCTTCAGTATGAAACTCTGCAGAAACCCAACAGTTTTGTAGTTCTGTGCCTTTTACCTGGTGGAGCTTGTTGAATTTTGGGTGCCAGCAAAAAAATATGAAAAGACAACATTCAAATATCATTTGAATAGAATTCTTTTCTACCTTAAATAGCAACTTTTTTTCTATATAAAACCTTTCTATTTTGCTTTCTAAATGTATTTTTTGTGCGCACATTTAAATGTATTTTGTAGCGGTTTCAACACAGTAAATGAGCCACTACTGAAGAAAAGGTGGAGGGGTTTTTGTGCTCAGCTGTTTCATATTCAGTTACGTTCAGTGGCAGGGGCTTGACTATTCCACAGATAAGGATTCTGGAAGTGTGAGTGGTTTATTCTCTAAGTCTTGCTTTTATGTAGTGCAATGGAGACTTCTATATAGGGTAATTTTAGGGAGCTCTTGTGAACTGTAGGGAAAAGCTTGCACAGCAGTGGGGATTTGCTTACACATTGTGGATGGGAAAAGGTCACTTTGTCCTGTTGCCATCATCACTTTTTCCATGTGTAACATAGATAAAAGATGAACTGCTACAATACAACAAGTTTAAGAAGATTTCTAGTAAAAGTAAACCAACAACAAAGATGAAGTAGAAGATTTCTCCTTGTTAGGGTGTCATTTATGCATGTATTTGTGATTAAAAGGGTTATCATGTTCATTAGGAAGAGCATGAAAAGGAAGCTTGACCCTTGGGAAGCAGCAAGTGAGAGCAAATCCCTCTGCCAGGCTCATTCCTTGGTCCAGTGGCTTCCCAGTTTCCATCCTCTGGTCAAATGACTGCTTCTCGTGGGTGTTTTGCCAAATGATGCACACTTGTGGGAAGCTGGCCAAGGGCCTTCAGTAGCTGTCCATGTCATGTCATGGGTGGGGGAAAGGAGGTAGAACCTGTCTTGCCCTGGAGTAGGGAGAAAAGCCTGGATGAAAGATAAAGTGGCCGAAGAGCTCTTGGGAAAACGGGTGGGAGTTTCATCGTGCTTCTATGCTTTCTCAACTTTGTTTTCACTTGTTCTGATAGCCAAAATCCAGATCATACCGAGCTTCAACTCACAACCCGGGTGGCTGCTCTGCCCACAGCCACTGGGTCTGTTCCAGCTGTAGGTGGTTCCCTGGTCAGGAGTTGAGCACAGAAGGAATATTTTCCTCCCACTTCCTGTGATCTGTTGAAAACAGACAAACTGGAGCACAGAGAGACTTCTGCATAGCCTGGTTTGTATTTCTGGCAGTGGAGTTAGGCTGGTCTTAGGAAGGTCATCTTAGGTAATCCAGAGCGCAGATATGACCAATATAATTAAAACCAGAGTGCCTATCAGCTCTCAGGTTCTTCTGAGGTGTTTCTGCTTCCTCTTGAGGTTTGGTTCATCTGACCAGTGCTGAAGCTTTTACCTCTCTTACTGTTTTATTTAATCAATTGTAAGGGATGAGCAGAGCCTATGTATGTGCGAGGTGGTTTTGGTTAGACCCTGGAGCACAGTTCATGAGTGAGCTGCTGGTGGAGCTCTCTGTGCATGTGTCCTTCAGGCACATAGAAAACCTTGGTGCACCCACATCTTGATGAGCATCTTGAGGTCATTGTAGGTTAAAGGAGAGACCAAACTGGCTTTAGCTCTTCAGTTTGGAGAAAAAGCTGTGCTGGGATATGGTGGAGGTTTGCAAACTCATCAGAGGTGGAAAAAAAGGCAATTTAGAACTGTAAATCACCAAATCCTTATGTTATTAGGGGCTGATTTAGTAAAAACACACCTATATCATGAACTTCTGGAAGGTGGCCTGATAGGCTGGAAGGGATCATAGTGTCAATTGACAATGGGTTCAAACCAAAACTGGATGGGTAGCTCTTCACACGCATCTTGCCCACAAACAAAAGGGTGCACTGAGGAGCCTTCTCATCTCCTTCATACCAAAACTGTGGCTTGCAGGTAGAAAAGGGTGGCAGAATGTGGAAGAGCCGTGCTGACGTACTGTGTTGCAGGAGAAGTCAGAGATCACACAGGTCTGAGCAAGAAGTTAGTTTATTGAGCTCTAGTCAGGAGATTTAGGGATGCAAAATATTTAGTAAGTACAGATAGATCAGGGGGCATTCCTGTTTACTACTCTTGAAGTTAGTATGGGATACAAAGATTATCACTTAAGCTTACGTTCTGTGGTTGTGAAACATGTAGATGAGGCCCTTAGTGACATGGTTTAGTGGTGGTTTTGGCAGTCCTGGAGTAAAGGTTGGACTTGATGATCTTAAAGGTGTTTTCCAACCTGGTTGATTCTGTGATTCTATGTATCTTAAGTGTCACATGCATGCAAAAAGTGTCACTTACCAACCCATCAATGTGTGGTGTCGGGTCAGGGATCTCTCAGCCTCGAGGGGTAACTTAGAAAAGCAGCCCTGCTCAAGGGGAGATCGTCACCACCACATGGCCAGCTGCTATGGAGAGGAGAACTCAATGGACCCTGGTGGCTGCAGATATTTATAGTGTCAAGTAGCTGATTGTTCATCTGATTTTCTGCTGTGTTCATAGAATCATAGAATCCCAGACTGGTTTGGGTTGGAAGGGACCTTAAAGCTCATCCAGTTCCAACACCGTCACAGACAGGGAGGGACACCTTCCACTAGAGCAGCTTGCTCCAAGCCCTGTCCGACCTGGCCTTGAACACTGCCAGGGATGGGGCAGCCACAGCTTCTCTGGGCACCCTGTGCCAGTGCCTCAGCACCCTCACGGGTTGGAACTTCTGCCTTATATCACACCTGAATGTCCCTTGTTTCAGTTTCAACCCCTCACTCCTTGTCCTATCACTACAGTCCCTGATGAAGAGTATCCTTGTATCCCGCCTTCAGGTACTGGAAGCTGGTCTGAGGTCTCCATGTTAATGCATTTTCAGCCACTTATCAGCCCTATGTCCAGCCAAACTGTTCTTTTTGGGGGTTTGGTGCTGAGTTCTCCCTGATAGCCTCACACAGTAGGATTAACTTCAGTTTGGGCTGCTTGCTGAGTGTCTGCCTGGACCAACGTTCAGTTAGTGCAAATAGGAGGAGTGTATCTGTCACACAGGATGGGATGTCCTGCTGCCATGGTTGGGGATGGTGGGCTTGGAGGAGCATGGGGCTGGTCTTGTGGAGCATTTCTGGTGTCCTAGTGCCAGACCCTGGGGCTCTGAGACAGCATCCATGGGAAATGAGGCCTGGTTCCCTTTCCTGCAAAGACCTTCATTCAAGGCAATTCCAGACTTATTTTCCTTTGTTGCGATGGATTATTTCCCTGCAAACCCTGCTGTGCTTCCCACATGCCATGCTTCCAGCATCCAAAGGCGTTTCTTTGGGAGGCTTGCAGCTGGAGTGTGTTTGCTTAGACACCCTCTGTTCACCTTGTAGGCATGTTTCTGTGGACTGTCTTCACGGTGTCAGCCTTTTTTTCCCAACCCTATCCCCATTTGTCCCCTCGAAAGATAAATACTGTCTTAGATGCAATAGAATAACTTGGAACTGGGTTCAGGTTTCTTCGAAGATGGCAATTTATCTATAAATTAAAGAAAACACCAACTCTTAAATTACTTTTCTTTTAGAAAAAGGCCTGATATCTGCAGTTCCGTGTTGTGTCTCCGATGTAGGTGAAGTCTTCCAGATGGCATAATACTGGCAATTCCAGTAAAAATTAAAAGTCTATTGATATACACTATTAAGTATATTTAATTCCATCTGAAAGCTTTTGATTATGTACAAATAATCTATTTACTTTCTGTGGTTTGTTTCTGATCTTCATTCTGACTTTTCCTGCAGACTCTGTCTATTGGAGTACTTGATATTTTCGGGTTTGAAGACTATGAAAACAACAGTTTTGAACAATTCTGCATTAACTTTGCCAACGAGCGCTTGCAGCACTACTTTAACCAACACATCTTTAAACTTGAACAGGTAAGTCTGGAAATGCTCTCTGATGCCCATGAGTGTTGACGTGAGTTTGTGGCACCAATAATAAAGTTCTTGAATTGTCCCTTTAATTCTCTTATGTTAAAGACTGTGCACTGATTTATTCAACTTTAACTTCTAATTTATCGTATGACTTATTGCTACCTTATTGCCAAATAAAATTCAGCCACAGATTTGGTGGTTTTAAATGGATGTTTTGGGGTACAAGTGTCCTCAAACATTATGAAGACCTTGACTGTTGCTCTTTTGTCTCCTTGATACATCTTCAGAGGGCTCATCCATTTGTGGGGAGGAGGAAATGTCACTCTCATACATGTTCTCCAAGGTCAGAGTTGAGATTCATATGACCTCCAACAGCCATGGCAGATTAGGAAAGGATGAACTTTAAGCTTTACTTTAGGTTTGTTAAGACTGTGTGTTGCTTTCCAGCCTCAGATGAATGTGCTGTAAGAGAGAGGTAACAAAAATAACAGCCCTTAATTTAGCAGGTAACATACACAGGCTGGTATAGTCTATTAATTAGGATGGGAGGAGGATTCTCCAATCATATTTTTTATCTAAAAACAAGTGGGACAAGGTAACTGCTAAATGTGTTGTTTCATGGATGCACAACAAACAGTTGAGCTGTATAATGCAGTAAATATGTTACAGACCTTCAAAATGCCTCTTTTTTCTTCAATGCCTGTCTGCATGCCCTGCCTTCAGGTGAAATTCTTCTTTGGATGAGGTCCAAGGAAATGCTCATTATTAGTTTCAGTAGGGCTGTGCTCTGCAGCCTAAGTCTAGCTGAGATCAAAGAATGAAACCAACCCTTCCCAGAAAACCTGATAGTTTCGTTTGGGCCTCCACAGTGTCATAAGAGACCTGAAAAGTCAGATAGAGAAGCCTGCTCGAATATGACGATGGTCACAAATAAGCAATGTAACCCTGAGTGGATCATTTGGGGGATATTTGATCTGGAGTTTGATGCTTCTCTTTTTTGTTGGTGGGTTTTTTTTTGGTCAAGAAGGGGAGCAGAGCTGCTCAAAACCATTTTACTTCCATTTTTTAACTGGTCTTTGTATTCTGCCGCACCCTGCTCTGAGCAGTCAGAAGAGAAACCTGTCTGTATCTCTAGGAACAGGTCTAGCTGACTGTTCTCCACCATGAAAATGCAAACTAAAAGACAATTGCAAAGCCAGTATAGCTTTTTTTCCTATGAAGACAACTGACACACTAGAAGAGATCTGGGGCGGGTAGGACCCTTGCTGAAAGCTGGATGATACCTTGGTGAGGTGGGATTTCATCTGGCTTCACAGGAGCAAGCCAAGATGCTGTCATCCATAAGGGAATTCCTGTGCTTGGGCTGGGATTTCTTAGCAGGTCAGTGCTCCTTCTCAAGCCTGGGGTATACGCAGAGCTCCTGATTGCAGCAATCTATAATTCTCCTCAGACTGGCTTCTAACCAATGACCTAATTAGTTTTCTCCTATAAATCTGTCAAGCACATGAAGTCATTAGAGTCAGGATTTGCTGTGTGGATGAGAGGAGCAGTTGTGGAGGCATCCGATTGCAAAGGGCTCATTCCAATTCTTGCTGCAGGAGGACGTCATCTGTCTGGGGCTGAAGCACTGCAGGCTCTGCTTGGGGAAAATACTGTTGTCTCTGCATGGTTTGGTTTCTATAACTATAAATAAGCTGTACAGCTGCATGAGCACTCATTCTTGGTTGAATTATTTACACGGTTTAATCATTTACTTTTCCTCTTCTTGGGATTATGTGCTGCATGTGAAGGAGTGGATTTGATGGAAAGAAAACAGATCATGCATATTCAGATCTTGGGTGTTTGGAATACCCTTCCTTCCTAGCTGGCCCACAGATTAATCTGGTTTTTAATGGTAGCTGTCAGTCTGCAGATGAAAACTAAGTAGTTGATACTGTGTCTCAAGATGGCAAAATAGTTCTGTTACCTTGCCTTGTGAATTTATCTGAGATATTTGTGGCTTTACAAGGGACTGTTTGGTGTCTTGATGGCTGAAAATCAAGTTGGTGATGGGCATGCAAAATGGAGGGATCCTCTTCTGCATCCAGAGATAAGCTTGGTGTCCTCAACATAAAAAGGACATGGAACTGTTAGAACAAGTGCAGAGGAGGGCCACGAGGATGATCAGGGGACTGGAGCACCTCCTGTATGAAGATAGGCTGAGAAAATTGGGGCTGTTCAGCCTGGAGAAGAGAAGGCTGCGTGGAGACCTCATAGCAGCCTTCCAATACCTGAAGGGGGCCTATAGGGATGCTGGGGAGGGACTCTTCATTAGGGACTGTGGTGATAGGACAAGGGGTAATGGGTTTAAACTTAAACAGGGGAGGTTTAGATTGGATCTGAGGAAGAAATACTTTACTGTGAGGGTGGTGAGGCACTGGAATGGGTTGCCCAGGGAAGTTGTGAATGCTCCATCGCTGGTGGTGTTCAAGGTGGGGCTGGACATAGCCTTGGATGGCATGGTTTAGTGTGAGGTGTCCCTGCCCATGGCAGGGGGGTCGGAACTGGATGATCTTAAGGTCCTTTCCAACCCTGACTATTCTATGATTCTATGATCTCCTAAGCTTGCAGGAGGCTGAAGACAGTTTCCGAATTATATGGATGCTTCTGCTAAAAGAAATGAGAAATTTAAGTATTTGCTAAAAACTGTAATGGAATTTGTGTGCAAAAACGTGAAGTGTTCTCATGGCTATGTTGGTGTGTAGCCATGATGTAAGTGTTGCTGTGGCATGCAGATGTTATGGAAACCGGAATACCTACCACAGAGTAATCTCACAAAGGCCTGGGATTGTTTGAACCTTTCTTTTCCTCTTCTTCTTGGTGAAATCTAACACAGTGTGCCTGCTGAATCTCTTTTTAAACCTTCTGTGTGAAGACAAACTATTCCCTGTGGCTGCAAACAGCTGCTCGAGGCATCCTCGGGAGTCTGGCTTCAGCCTGGTGCCTCCTATAAATACAGCTGCTGTCGTGTTGTGCACCAAGAGCATGCAAAAGTCTTTGCAATAGCAACCTCCTCTCTTTGAGCCAACCATGAAAATAAGGATAATGTCTCTCTGCCTGCTGTTTGTAGTAAAATAGGAGGAAAAGGCAAAAAATGGCGAATGTGAGAGTTCTGCCTTGGATAAAGAGAATTATTGATGTTTCTTTACAACTTTCTTTTTAAACCAACTATCCTGGATCGCTAAAGAAGATTTAGTGGTGGTTCATGATAGCAGATGATGGAATAGTACAAGAAAGACAAACCCTGGCCAGGCTGTAAAGCTCAGGCTCATCGATCTTGGCCTATGCGTATAGGCAAATCTTGGTTTGGAACTGATAATGATCTATGAATCTAGAAAGATTGCTATTGCAGGAAACATAACTTGCAGCCTGCCCCATCACATAATAAGGGTGGTTTTCTCCTCCCTGTATACCTCACAGGTTTGTGGGGTGGAGGCTGGATAAGGGGCTGTAGTTAGTGGCTGCAGGTGCTGCCTGATGCAGTGCTTGCTCTGTGTGGCAGGAGGATGGAGTGTCCTTCACCAAGCTCCACACAGAATGCAGACACGTTTAGCTTTGCACACAGCATGATTTCATCTCTCCTTGGGCTGATGACTTCAGGCGAGATGACCCCATAGCTCTTGGACTCTGAGGTGCTATCAGAACTTCACGCTGCAGCAGTGGTTCTCTGTTCCCTGGTGGCTGATCCATCCCCCTGTCCTTGAGTGGCCTCCTCTGCAGAGCAGATAAGCCCAGAGCTGTCCTGACCTTCAGATGTCCTTCAGATAACACCCAGGTGAAGATGTAGTTTGGAGATCAGGAGTAACATCATACCCATGATATGAGTTGCCCAAGTTTCTGGATCTTTGGCAGTTTGAAGGCCAGGAATAAAAGGTTTGATTTCTCAATGTATCCCATTCTCCAAACTGTTACCTTAGACCTCACTGATCTTCCCCCATCCTTGCTCAGGCTCATTCAATGCTCCACTTTTCGGTTACCCTCATCCGCCTTTCCCTGTTTCAGCTGATGCTTTGCAAAAGTTGAGAAGTTATTAATTCATAAGGGGGCTGGAGCACCTCCCATATGAAGACAGGCTGAGAACACTGGGCCTGTTCAGCCTGGAGAAGAGAAGCTACGTGGAGACCTCAGAGCAGCTTCCAGTTTCTGAAGGGGCTACAAGGATGGTGGAGAGGGACTCTTCATCAGGGACTGGAGCGATAGCACAAGGGGTGATGGGTTCAAACTGAAACAGGAGAAGTTCAGGTTAGATACAAAGAAGTTCTTCCCTGTGAGGGTGCTGAGGCGCTGGCACATGATGCCCAGAGAAGTGGTGAATGATCCATTCCTGGCGGTGTTCAAGGCCAGGTCAGACAGAGCCTTGGGCGACATGGTCTGGTGGAAGGTGTCCCTGCCCATGGCAGAAGGGTTGGAACTGGATGATCTTAAGGTCCTTTCCAACTGAAACCGTTTTGTGATTCAATGACTCATCCTGTAGCTTTCCATCCCACAGGCACTGCTGTTTAAGTTCTTTACTACCCCATTTTCTATCTGTTCTTTACCTGCCAAACCTCAATTTGGAGGACATCCTTTTGTTTAAAAAAATGATGAATAACTGGGGTTGAGACTGAAAAGAATATTTGGAATGTGATCAACTGGCTTGAGGTGAGGTATTGAGCAGAGTCTGTTTTCTGGTGGGGTCCCTGGTGAGCTGATGTCCAGGCAGCAAAGCTCGGCCTGCTCAGGTAGAGAAACTTAATTCCGTGAAGATAACTCATCCTTACAAAATGGTTGTTCAACATCGAAAGCTCAGTCAATATTTAGGGAGATCTATAGGTTTTACTGGTCCTGTGCAGTAGCTGGAGAAATCTGAGGGTCCAGATTAAATCATGAACATTAAAATAATCTGTTCATCGCTGTGGGAGTGGATTGATTACAGAAAAGCTTTGATTTGTCATAGAAATTGGTGGTAGGACTGAATGCTTTCAGTCCCCCACAGCACTGGCTTGAGTCTTTCCCCTTCTGAGCTTGGTGCAGGGGGGCTTCATTTACCACCCCCTTGTTCCTGGAGTTCTCCAGATGATGAAGAGTCACAATATATAATATCTATATAACACAGAATCATAGAATCCCAGACTGGTTTGGGTTGGAAGCAGATGAGTAGGAAACCTCAAAACCCTCTAAAATACTTCAGCCCAGCCAGAAAGAAGTCATACTGGGACAGTATTGGGTTGTCTGTTCTGACCACAGCTCTTTTCCTGGTCCCTTAATTTCTTTCCCTTTTTTAATTTCAATAGCAAGAAATGAACCTGCCAGCAGATCGCGCAGCATCTTTAGGCTCTCGCTTCACCCGGCTGTTGTAAGACCAGCCGGGGAAGAAGGATGGGACCATGGCAACATGTGTTTTGTCTGCTGAACCGTGTAAAACAAATTGCCCATTTTGAGAGCAAAATGTAATTTATGGCAAACCCGCCATTGCCACTGAAGCACAGGAAGCTATTTGAGCTCAGAAATGGATGGAGCTTGTACAGGCACATACGAGAAACACTGGGCTGAACCTACTATTTCAAGACATTTTCTTTGATGCTCCATCCCTGGTGGTGTTCAAGGCCATGTTGGATAGAGCCTTGGGTGACATGGTCTAGTGCAAGATGTCCCTGCCCATGGCAGGGGGTTGGAACTGGATGATCTTGAGATCCTTTCTAACCCTCGCTATTCTATGATTCTATGGTGGACAGTCCAAATTACAATAAGTTAAAATCTTGTGCTTCATACATGCAGGGGATGGGAGGATCATAGAATCCCAGGTTGGAAGGGGCCTCAAGGATCATCTGGTCCAACCTTTCTAGGCAAAGCATGACCTAGGCTAGATGTCCCAGCTGAATCTTAAGAGTGTCCAATGTTGTGGGGTCTGCCACTTCCCTGTGGAGATTCAGCCTCAAAACAAAAGCAAATTCACTTGCCGGTTGCTGGGGAGCAATTGAGTCATCTCAAAGGAGAAGACCATCTCAAGAAGCACCTCTGCTTCAAAGCCTTCTGCCAACCCTCCAGAAGTGGTTTGCAACTTACAATGGGCAGCAGAAGAAATGCAAGGCAAGGTTGTTTATCAGAACCCCTTCAGTGCCAGACGTTATGGTTTAAATAGAGCAGCTTATAAACCTGTTTATAGATGGTGTATTTATGGAGCCCGTGGATACGTATTTATATACACTGTGCCTGTGGGCAAATGATGAAAACAATATATGTTACCTTTATATTTTTATGTGTATGGCTGTGTATATAAATTCCTTGTCTGCTTAAATTGAGATCAGACATAAAAATCCTTGTTCATAAATGAAAGTGTTGCCATCTCCTCCTGGAGGGATGTCAGGAACTTGAGGCATCCGTGTCGTCTGCAGCGCAGAAGCGCTGGCACCAGGCTGGTCATTGGGCTTGTTCATTCAGGAACTCTCTAATAATAAGGTTTTCCCATTTTAAGGATTTATCATTCCAAATGCACTTTAATTCTCAAATTATAGTGGGATTATTCTGCTGGGACTGACTGAAGATGCCTGCATTTGCTGAGCAAGCAAGTAATCCTCCATGGGATGGATTAATTCCTGGATGCTGGGCAGATCTCTCCTGGGTGGAGATTTCCCCACGCCTTGCTGCCATTTCCAGCCTTGGAAAAGCTTTCTCAAGCTCCCTAAAATGGATTTTAGGATACGTATGTACTTTTACAGACATATCATAGAATCATAGAATAGTCAGGGTTGGAAAGGACCTTAAGATCATCCAGTTCCAACCCCCTGCCATGGGCAGGGACACCTCCCACTAAACCATGTCACCCAAGGCTCTGTCCAACCTGGCCTTGAACACCACCAGCGATGGAGCATTCACAACTTCCCTGGGCAACCCATTCCAGGGCCTCACCACCCTCACAGTAAAGAATTTCTTCCTCATATCCAACCTAAACTTCCCCTGTTTAAGTTTGAACCTGTTACTCCTTGTCCTCTCACTACAGTCCCTAATGAAGAGTCCCTCCTCAGCATCCCTATAGGCCCCCTTCAGGTACTGGAAGGCTGCTATGAGGTCTCCACACAGCCTTCTCTTCTCCAGAAAGGAGGTTTTATAATGTTTAGCTCCTTTAGTTGATTATAAAAAAATGACCTATTTTAATGTAACTTTTAAAACATTAAATATTATGTTCTTTCCTGGAAGGTTTTCAATGTAGTTTGCATAATACTGCTTTGGTTTTGAGCTTTTTGAGGCATTTTTCATATCCCTTTGTCCTGATGCATCGCAAGGTTGATGATACCTTGTTACTGGGTAGCCAATGAAGACAGAAACAGTTCGTATACTTGGTGTTAGTGACTCTAAGCTTGTATTTGCAAAGATTTATGTTTCTGTGGCTGTCAAATTGAGTTGTAATAATTTTTTAAGTATATTTGGGGATTATTTGAAGCTGGACTAGTCAGTTTGGGCTGGAGAGACGTGGAAGGAAGTTTAATTCCCAGTTTCTCACTTTGCAAATATGGCCAGAAGCTGAAGCAGATGGTGGTAGAGTCAAGACGTGAGGAATTTCACACCCTTCTGTTTAGTCGTGAGGTTTTGGGCAAAATATATACATTTAGACATCCAAAAGTATCTGCCTGTTGATCACATTGGAGCGTATGGCTCTGGATTATATGAGTTTGTATGATAGGAACACAATGGGAAGCATTCTCACATGGAGCTACACTGGAAAAAGGGATATTTCAGTTGATTTCCCACCTTATTTGGGGAATTTTCATTGTGTAAAGAAGGTTTTTCCTATGCCTTAATAGTGAAAGCCTCTTGCAGATAATCTCCTGGAGCTTATCTAGCACCATCTGGGGGGAGGTGAGTGAGCTGATGGGGTTTTCCTCTGCTCTTGCAATTTATTTGTGCATTTCTGGAGCAGGCATTGCCATGCTTTTGGGAGGAAATGCCATATTCCCCTTGCACATTGTTATATGCAAATAAGCAACCATTTTGTTTTGCATTTGCTACTTATTATGCTTTAATTTCCTAATTGGACTTGATAAAAGCTGAAACAACGCTACATAACCCTGCCCTCATAGCAGCCTTCCAATATCTGAAGGGGGGCTATTGGGATGCTGGAGAGGGACTCTTCATTAGGGACTGTAGTGATAGGACAAGGGGTAACGGGTTCAAACTTAACAGGGGAAGTTTAGATTGGATATAAGGAGGAAGTTCTTTACTGTAAGAGTGGTGAGGCCCTGGCATGGGTTGCCCAAGGAAGGTGTGAATTCTCCATCCCTGGCAGTGTTCATGGCCAGGTTGGACAGAGCCTTGGGTGGCATGGTTTAGTGGGAGGTGTCCCTGCCCATGGCAGGGGTTGGAACTGGATGATCTTAAGGTCCTTTCCAACCCTAACTGTTCTGTGATTCTATGATTCTATACTATGTTTCACCCCTCTCTTTACCATCAACTTTCATCATCCCCAGGAAAGAGGTGAGAGCATCATCCGTGTCTTTGGGTTTTAAATGTTATTTTCTGGGACTGCTTCCCAATTGTCAGAGCAGTATCCCTCCATAACTCTACATCTGCCTCCTGGGCACTGAAATGCTGAGATACTGGCGTGGCTCTTGGCTTTCAGGCTGTGTGAACGAATTTCCAACACACTCCAGGCCTCTTGAAATCGTGGCGTATTTTGTACTTTTGATATTCCATCACAGGGCAGCAAATCTCATCTATCTTGGAAAAACTTGCATCCTTTATACTCAGGCCTGATTTCTTCACTGCTTTTCAGTCTGCATATACTAACCCCTCGGTTTTGTGCTTTGAGACAGATGGGCTTTAATACTTACTATGATTTTTATTTTGTGTTTTGCTCACATCTCTCCGCTTTCGTTTCTTCTCTGGGTTTCCATGCTTCTCTTCTCTTATATTTTTCAAGCCCCTGATCACTCACTCCAACACCTCCTCACTTTACCATATGATCTGGGGGAGCAACAGCCCCCAGAGAGCACAATTCCATAGATAAGTATGAGCTTAAAAATCAGATTTAATGCTTTCTCCTTTAATCATGTTTTTTAGCATTTGGTTTAACTTATTGTTGGCCATGGCTGGATATGGAAGAATTCATAATAGAGCATGTGTGGATGTGTAGAGCACCTCCTGAATGCTATTGGGCTCAGGGGTATTTTCTCCCACTCAAGATATATAAACCTTTAATTCTGCTGTGGGTTCGAGGGTGTTTCTGTTTGATGTAACACAAAATCAAGTTCTGATAACGGAACTGATCCAATGTTCCTATAAAGATAATGAAACTTGTTTCTTGTACAAGAAACCCGGAGAGAGGCTTTGGACAAGGGCCTGTAGGGACAGGCCAAGGGGAATGGCTTTAACCTGCCAGAGGGGAGACTGAGATGAGCTCTTAGGCAGAAGCTCTTCCCTGTGAGGGTGCTGAGGCACTGGCACAGGGTCCCCAGAGAAGCTGTGGCTGCCCCATCCCTGGCAGTGTTCAAGGCCAGGTTGGACACAGGGGCTTGGAGCAAGCTGCTGTAGTGGAAGGTGTCCCTGCCCGTGGCAGGGGTTGGAACTGGATGAGCTTTAAAGTCCCTTCCTCCCAAACCAGGCTGGGATTCTTTGCACGTTCAGCTATAAATTACAGATGTTTTCTTTTCCCAGAAGCAGTGTTTCCATGAAGCCTTGTGTCCCAGATGGGAAGTTTTCCTGATGCTCAGCAAATATATTTTAATCTTCAATTCATTTTTCTGTGGAGCATAAGCAGGGTTTGTTCTCTGGGGTTAGTTGTAGGCAGGCAGGGTTTGTCTTTAACAGTGCTTAGCTATCTCCTTCCTGGAGTTCCTTTCATTTCATAACAATGTTGGCTATTCTGCCACATTCTATTAACTTAGTAGCCCAAGTTTTACATGCTGGTATGTCTCAGATTATGCTCTGTGATACTTAGTAAAGACTTATGCTTGTATTCTGAGGATGTGTGTTTGGATCTGCTTATTGTATCTTCTTTTTTTGTGTGTTTGAGCATCACAAATTGCATTTTGTCCTGATCAGCCTGAGTATTGTAAGTTCTAGAAAGCATCCCTTTTGAACAAGAAAAGCTCAAATACTGGATTTTCTGATGGGCCACCTCTGTGCTTAGGCACATATTTCTAAAAGTTGAATGCAATAATAAAGTACATATATGGAATCCCAGAATCCACCAGGTTGCAAAAGCCCTTCAAGCCCATCCAGTCCAACTGTTCCCCAGCACTGCCAAGGCCACCACTGACCCATGGCCCTGAGGCCTCGTCTCCACTGTGTGTGAACACTTGCAGGGATGGTGACTGCAGCACTGCCCTGGGCAGTTCCAATGCTGAGCACCCTTTGGGGAAGGAATTGTTCCTCAGCTCCATCTAAACCTGCCCCTGGTGCAGCTTGAGGCCATTTCCTCTTGTCCCATCCCTTGTTCCTTGGGAGCAGAGCCCAGCCCCCTCCTGGCTCCATCCTCCTCTCAGGCAGTTGTAGGGAGCAATCAGGTCCCCCCTGAGCCTTCTCTTCTCCATCTGAACCCCCCAGGTCCCTCAGCCGTTCCCCATCACACTGTGCTCCAGGCCCTGCACCAGCTCCAGTGCCCTTCTCTGGCCCCGCTCCAGCCCATCGGTGTCTCTCTTGTAGTGAGGGTCAGAGCTGAACACAGGATTCAGGGTGCAGCCTCACCAATATATGTGTATCTATGCACATATATGGGGGTTTGTCTGCTAAAGAGGCATGAGGTGAAGTCACTCACTCCCTTCTCTCCTGGACTTCAGCTGAGTCAGAAAGACCAAATCCACAGGACACAAGTTTGCTGGCCTGGCTATTGCAGTGAGTGTGCTGAAGCAAGCACAACAGCACAACCCTGCTGTCATTTGGGTTGTGGCCTTTGAGGAGTGATTATCCTCATGCTGGTGGAACGAGCCCCTTCAGTGACGTGCAGGACCAATGTTGACGTGCTGCCAACGTCATGGTCGGCAGCAGAATTGTTTCTAAATGCACAACTGGGGAGCATTAATCTACTCGTGGTGGCTCCACCGGTCACCTGGGGAGCAATCAGTAGCATCTCACCCTATGATTAAAGGAAAATATGAAGCTGCTGGACTCTAGAAAAGCCGGAATATCTTTATTTTGGGGTCTTTGCTCAGTTCCTTCTGCCAAGTTTGGGAGCTCAGTGCTCTCCGCTCCAGTGAACTTGTATCGCTCTGCCTTCCAGCAGAGCAGGTTTCAGCTATCCAGGGATGGGAGGAGTAAATCCATACATTTTTGTGGGGAGTAGGGATGCCAAAAATAGAACTCTCTGGACTTCACTGCACTAGAAACTTTTGCAGATAGCGGTAATGTCAGTGGTTTGGTTTGTGATGTAAAGATGGTCTTTTAGGAATAGGACATTTGAATTTTCCCCTAAACATTATGTAGTTTTACATTAAGGTATAAATTTGAGCTGTTTTTTTTAATTAACCTCTAGTTTGAGGCTTTTCTTGTTTGTTTGAATGGTCTGGAAGTGTTTTGTATTGCCTTCATCTTGACTGTTTCTTAAATGAAAACCTGATGTTGTTTGGATCTAATTCCTTAATATTCAAGTGCTCTTCAAGGAGCCTTGATTCATGAAGGGTGGCAGAGGCTTGAGCGTCATGCTCAGAAGTGAAGGAATATTTTGGAAGTAGCTTTTAAGTAGCTAAGTTCTGCAGGAAGACAGTCACTGGAAGATGAATATAGAAATCATATACAGAACATACAGAACATTAATAACTGAAACTTGAATATTTTGACATGTACATTTGGACAGCAGTGATTTTACTGCAAAGTTTCTGCCCTTATGTGGACAATTTGCACCGTGTTCTGCAGATCAGCAAACACCTAAGGAATGTTATCCCTCAGTCACAAAGCTGTAGTTATTTCTCCTGGGCTGTGATTCTGAAGGGAAACAAACCAATAACTGGAAAAATGCTAGGAAAAAAGAAATAAGGGAATATTTTTTTCCATTTAATCTCTGGAGCAATTGATCTGGAATAGTTCCTGCTGCTGCAATGTGCCTGTCTTGGAATGAGAGCCTGTATCGGAGTTATTGTGGAAAAGGTTATTAGCTGAGGACTTTAATCTCTCTTTGTATTTGGCCAACACAGCAAGAGGTTGCATTGGGGATGGAAGGGAGGGAGCAATGGACAAACAGATGTGAGGAACAACCCCACCACCTGGGAGTGAGTGTTTCTGACCCAGCCCAGAGGGAAACATAGCACAGGAGGGAAAAGCAGCCAAAATCCTGCAGCTGAAGAATCCGAGGCCAGGACTTACATTGATGGCTGGCCTCAGGTCATGCACTGTCTGCAGCAGAGCTGAAAATCATAGAATAGTTTGGGTTGGAAGGGAACCGCAAAGGTCATCTAGGCAACCGCTCTGCAGTGAGCAAGGACATCTTCAACTGAGCCTAACGAAGCAGGGATCTTGAACTCAGGTCTTGTATGGTCATGTACTGGAGCGTGTTTAAAGAAAACCCCATTGCTGACATTGCTCTTTAGTTCTTTTCCTCCCATCGAGGAGTAGTAGAAGTTTATGGCGTGGTCAGAATTTCACAGCAATGTTCACTGTGCAGCTGCTCAATGTTCTGTGTGGAGCTATGGATGTCTAGAGGGCTTCTGGAGCAGAGTGATGGTATGTGACCAATTTAGATGTATGCAGACTTAAAACCCTTAGAAATTGGTGAGTTTGGGGGAAAAAGAAACGTAAAGCCCCATGCAAGTAGTTCAAGAAAGAGTCATGATACTAAATAGGTAAGGCAAGTAGCATGCCCCATCACAACTAAAATAAGGCTCTTCAATACTGTCACAGCAAGTTTATTGCTCTCTGGGTGCACAAGACCAGACCTGAGCAGGCAAAGCTGGGACTAATGGACCCTGCATCCGCTGAAGTGGCTGTCAGGAGCAGATGTTGATAAATGATGCTGACTCCCATTACCACTGCATGCATCACCAGCTGTCTTCTAAATCACTCAGGAGAAGCTCATGCTTGCTAAAGAAATATGCAGTCTTCTCCAGTTGGCTGATTGCTGGAGAGGAACTTTTTTCCTGACTTGCACTAAGAATGCAATGAGTCTTAACTGTATGAATTTGAAATGCCTGTAGTTCAGCAGGGGCTTGTGAATCATCCTGCATCCCTGCTGGGTCCTGGTTGCTCGGCAGGAACCAAAGGAAAAAAGTAAAAAATATAAAATAAAACCTAAAATTCATCGTGGGCTCTTATTCCTTGTTTTCGGGATTTATTTTGTTTTCCAGTGGGGTGTTTTATGTTTTGAACCTGAAGGGCTTTAGGGCCATTAAAAACTCCTGTGCCTACAGGGAATACACATCATTGGTGTAAAGGTACCTGACGTCTCAAATACTGAATTAAGGACCTTGATGGGGTTTAGCCAAAATTTCCTTTTGAGATGTGTCAAAGCACTTCAGGGTCTTTTAATTCCCAAAATAAAGTGTGTGGAGTTCATGTTTTATTTGAATGAGAGTTTGAAAAATATGGGTTTTGAAAGTTCTTTGCTTACATAAAAACTAAAAGCAGCAGCAGCAATAAAGATGAATGGGATTGTTATAAAGGTGCATCATATTAGCACAGTTCTCAGGGTATTTTAGTGTTTTTCTTCACTTCTGCATCACAATGTCTTACAATAGGGGAGTAAAAATGCAACGTGGATTGGTAGGACTTTTGCCAGTACATGGAGTAAGGTGCACTTCCGGTGTTGCTGTTTGTAGTGAGTCACAAGTCTTGAAAGCATATGATAAAAAATAGGATTTTTGTAGTCCACTTTCTTCCAGATGCCTCACAATAATCCCTGCAGGCAGCTTCTCAAAGTGATCCAGTTGCAAATCTATCTCACAGGAAATGACCTGTATAAAAGAGTGAGGCTTGGAGTTATTTTGGTGGGACCTTAAAGCTCCTCCAGCTCCAGCCCCTGCCATGGGCAGGGACACCTTCCACTGGAGCAGCTTGCTCCAAGCCCCTGTGTCCAACCTGGCCTTGAGCATTGCCAGAGATGGGGCAGCCACAGCTTCTCTGGGCACCCTGGGCCAGCGCCTCAGCACCCTCACAGGGAAGAGCTTCTGCCTAAGAGCTCATCTCAGTCTCCCCTCTGGCAGGTTAAAGCCATTCCCCTGTCCTGTCCCTACATCCCTTGTCCAAAGCCCCTCTCCAGGTTTCCTGCAGCCCCTTTAGGCACTGGAGCTGCTCTGAGGTCTCCCCTTCAGGAGCCTTCTCTTCTCCAGGCTGAACCAGCCCAGCTCTCTCAGACTGGCTCCTGAGCATCTCCATGGCCTCCTCTGGACTCGCACCAACAGCTCCACGTCCCTCTTGTGCTGTTGCCCCAGAGCTGGATCAGGGCTGCAGGGGGGTCTCCCCAGAGCGCAGCAGAGGGGCAGGATCCCCTCCCTGAGCCGCTGCTCATGCTCTGGGAGTGCAGCCCAGGATAATAAATATAAAATAAATAGTTTCTTTTTACTCAGCATGAGTTTGGGGCAGATCCTCACTTTTACTGTGGAAGGCTGTGGCTCTGTTGGTCTTGGAGCAGTGATTACTGCTAGCTCAAGGTCTCTTCATAGCCCTTATGATACCAGCCATTAATGTTGTGAGGTACAGAGTTGAGTGCAGTGAAGCAAGAAAGGGAGTTTAATTGGGTTTTCTCTCTAATTAAATGAACATGTTCTATGTACCATTTTCTTCTAGGAAATAAATGCTCTTACTTGATGCAAACACATTGTATTATGCTTTAAAGGCAGTGTAGGAAAGGGAAAGTGAGAATCAATGACTCGTGGCATGTCTTGCATCCTCAGAAGACAATGTGTGCCATAACCTCTATCTGAGCAAGTCTGCTGCACCTGAAATTGTTAAATGCTGTGTTTAGGTTGTTCAAGTTGTTCTTTATAACGTTCTGTTGCATCAAATAAAATCTCAATGGCATATTAACAGAATGAATGTTAATTTTGGTAAATAGTGCATCAGTTTCCAGAAAATCATAGAATCATAGAATCATAGAATAGTTAGGGTTGGAAAGGACCTCAAGATCATCGAGTTCCAACCCCCCTGCCATGGGCAGGGACACCTCCCACTAAACCATGCCATCCAAGGCTATGTCCAACCCCACCTTGAATGCCGCCAGGGATGAAGCATCCACAACCTCCCTGGGCAACCCATTCCAGGGCCCCATCACCCTCACAGTAAAGAATTTCTTCCTCAGATCCAATCTAAACTTCCCCTGTTTAAGTTTAAACCCATTACCCCTTGTCCTCTCACCACAGTCCCTAATGAAGAGTCCCTCCCCAGCATCCCTATAGGCCCCCTTCAGATATTGGAAGGCTGCTATGAGGTCTCCACGCAGCCTTCTCTTCTCCAGGCTGAACAGCCCCAACTTTCTCATCCTATCTTCATACGGGAGGTGCTCCAGTCCCCTGATCATCCTCGTGGCCCTCCTCTGCACTTGTTCTAACAGTTCCATGTCCTTTTTATGTTGAGGACACCAGAACTGCACACAATACTCCAAGTGAGGTCTCACGAGAGCAGAGTAAAGGGGCAGGAGCACCTCCCTCGACCTGCTGGTCACGCTCCTTTTGATGCAGCCCAGGATACGGTTGGCTTTCTGGGCTGCAAGCGCACACTGCCGGCTCATGTTCATTTTTTCATCAACCCACACCCCCAAGTCCTTCTCCTTGGGCTGCTCTGAATCTCTTCCCTGCCCAACCTGTAGCTGTGCCTGGGATTGCTCTGGCCCAGGTGTAGGACCTTGCACTTAGCATGGTTAAACTTCATTAGGCTGGCATCAGCCCACCTCACAAGTGTGTCAAGGTCCCTCTGGATGGCATTCCTTCCCTCCAATGTATCAACCGAACCACACAGCTTGGTGTCATCAGCAAACTTGCTGAGGGCGCACTCAATCCCACTGTCCATGTCACCCACAAAGATGTTGAACAAGACCGGTCCCAACACCGATCCCTGGGGGACACCATTTGTTACTGGTCTCCAGGTGGACATTGAGCCACTGAGCACTACTCTTTGCGTGCGGCCATCCAGCCAGTTCTTTATCCACCGAGTGGTCCACCTATCAAATTGATGTCTCTCCAACTTAGAGAGAAGGATGTCATGTGAGACAGTGTCAAAGGCTTTACACAAGTCCAGGTAGATGACATCAACTGCTCTGCCCCTATCCATCAGTTCCGTAGCCCCTTCATAGAAGGTCACCAGATTGGTCAGGCAGGATTTCCCCTTAGTGAAGCCATGCTGGCTGTCCCCAAGCACCTTGTTGGTTTTCATGTGCCTCAGCATGCCTTCCAGGAGAATCCGCTCCAAGATTTTGCCAGGCACAGAGGTGAGACTGACTGCTCTGTAATTCCCTGGCTCGTCCTTTTTTTTTTTTTTGTTTGCTTTCACCCAGTATCCTTCTTATGTCTGTCTTCTTGTATCTGTGGGGTTTTTTAGGAGGAATACAGAGCAGAAGGAATTAGCTGGCACAACATCGACTACATAGACAACTCGAGCTGCATCAACCTGATCAGTAAGAAGCCGACGGGCCTGCTCCATCTGCTGGATGAGGAAAGCAAGTGAGTAGGAAACTGTTGGGTTTGCAGATTATTGGTGGGGGGGGTCACTTAAAAAGTGTTTATCCTCAAGTCTTCCCTATTGTGATTCTTCCCAGAGAGATGCTCATAACTTACTGGGCTGATTTATCTTCTGTCTCTGTTTGTGTATCTTCCGTCTTTGGCAAATCAGCAAACAGAGCAAAGAGCCTTGACAAGTAAGAGCTATAACTGTTTGAAGAATTTCTTCTGTTAAAAGGAAGGGAAGAGATCTCTTTTGCTTCTCTCCTCTTTTGTCTCCGTGTCTCTTGTGGCATAATAACATGAAGATGCTTGAAGTTGAGCTGAGTTAAGCAACTGTTCCTGCCCTCTCTGACAAGATCAGTCAAGTAACGCTTGACACTGAAGTAAGACTTGTAAACAAAACAGCTCAATATTTCCTAGATGTGCAAATACCCCATAGATACCGGAGCAGTCCAGGCCTCAAAACCAATGAGAGAAACTTGGGGTCTCAGATAAATGCAGCTACCCTCAATAATGGCTATGCAGTGGGGATATGACACAATATACCACAACATACACCTATTTGTGCTTTTAGAACTGACTTCAGATCATTACTAAATCAGCTTAGAGTTCTCCAGGCACGAGATATACCTTGTGTTTGTATATAACCCCATGACAGCATCCAGAATAGTGTTTGCTTCTGCAGGCACAGAAGTGGAACCTCAGAATCTCTCTTTTCCCATTTGTGGTCAGGAAAGAAGTGTAAAAGCTTTTTCGTTGGGTTTATGGTTGTCTTCTTTGGAATTCTTTCCACTCAGTTTTCCTCAAGCCACAAACCAGACACTGCTGGACAAGTTTAAACGTCAACATGAAGGGAACTCCTACATTGAATTTCCAGCAGTCATGGAGCCAGCTTTCATCATCAGACACTACGCGGGCAAAGTGAAGTATGGAGTGAAGGTCGGTCACCCAGCAGTTGTTTTCATGTAAATCACCTAACTGTGATGGGGAAGCAGAGCCCCAACAGCTCCACAGAGCAGCTTTGGAGAGGTCTTGGCTGGAGAAGAGACACGAGGGCTGGGAGAGAAGTGTTTGGTAAAAAGCGTGGCTGGAATGAGAAGGTGATGGGGATTGTATCATCCTATTCTCCATGTTGTGAGCGCCGCGTGTTGGCATTTTGGGGAAGAATTTAGGGATCCACACTGAGGTTGATTATGTTGCAGTGATGGGTTGAGATTGGATATTTGGTAGACTTTCTGGGCTTGGTTTGTATAGAAAATCCCATGGTTTTCATCATTCTCCATTTTTTAACACAGGTTCCACAACCGTAGGGCTCAGCATCTCACTGCCGCAGGGACTTTTGGAAATGCCATTCAAATGATTTCAAAGTTGGCCCTATTTATATTCATTCCACTTAATAGTAGAAGCAATTCTGGTGGGCAGCTGAGCCTTTATGAGAAACAGCCTCAGGATTTACAACTGCAAAGCTGTAATTGTGTTTCGATGCATTAAATGCATGTGACAAACTTAAGCATAGAATCATACAATCATAGAATGATTTGGGTCGGAAGGGACCTTAAGATCATCCAGTTCCAACCCCTGCCATGGGCAGGAACACCTCACACTAGACCATGTCAACAAGCCCTGTCCAACCTGGCCTTAAACACTGCCAAGAATGGGACAGCCACAGCTCCTCTGAGTAACCCATGCAAGTGTGCCACCACTCTCACAGGGAAGAGCTTCTGCCTGAACTTACCCTGTTTCAGTTTGAACCCATCACCCCTTGTCCTGTCACTACAGTCCCTGATGAAGAGTCCCTCCCCAGCATCCCTATAGGCCCCCTTCAGATACTGGAAGCTGCTCTGATGTCTCCATGCAGCCTTCTCTTCTCCAGGCTGAACAGCCCCAATTTTCTCAGCCTGTCTTCATACAGGAGGTGCTCCAGCCCCTGATCATCCTGATGGCCTCATCTGGACTTGCTCCAACAGCTCCATGTCCTTCTTACGTTGAGGACACCAGAGCTGCACACGGTGCTCCAAGTGGGGTCTCATGACAGCTGAGGGACAGGATCACCTCCTTTGACCTGCTGGTCATGCTTCCTTTGATGCAGCCCAGGGTATGCATCAGCTTTACGATGCTTCAGAGTGCTTTGGGGTAAAACATTTCTTTTCTAGACTTAACCAGGTGCCTAATGTAGGGACAGCAAAAGTGATAGAAGCAGATGCAATAGTTGTGCTGTCCCAGGGACATCCACATCTGACCTGGTGTATCTTGTAGATAATTGTTTCTTTTCCTCTTTTCCCCCTACTCCTTTTTGTCTTTCCCTAGGACTTCCGTGAGAAGAACACAGATCACATGCGCCCGGACATTGTCGCTCTTCTTCGAAGCAGCAAGAACGCCTTCATCTGCGGGATGATTGGGATCGACCCGGTGGCTGTCTTCCGCTGGGCCATCCTGCGGGCATTCTTCAGGGCCATGGTTGCCTTTAGGGAGGCTGGAAAACGATACGTGGAGAAGAAAACTGGTACGTGTGTGTCTAAGTCCTAATTCTAACGCCTGCTTTTCAGCAGCAACTTATGTCCAATGCATTACTATGGTATTTTTAGTAGCCTCACTTATTAGGAGTGATTGATCTATTCAAAACTCATTAAAATGTCTGGGTTTGCTGTGCAGAAGTTCCACTGAAATGTACATTTGGATTTGAACACATCGTAAGGGAAGAATTTCACTTTGCTGCCTTAACTTTTCCTTTCTGTAGGATGCATGCATGGGAAGACCAGAATAACTCAAACAGAAACATTGTAATTACTTAGCAAATAAGGCCAACTTATATTTTCTAGGAATTCTTGAACTGGAAACAAAAAAGGCACTAACTTTTCTCTGTAATTTTTCAAGCTGTTCACCATTTAAGCTGCAAGAGAGTGTGTCTCTTGTCTAGCAAAAATCATTGCTTTGCAGTCATCCAGAACCACTTTGTGCTGAGCACAAGGGCATTAAATTAAAGGAAAGTGATGGTGCATCATCATGCTGTGGCAGGCAATACCTGGCTGTGCTTTTGGACCATTTCTCTGCATAAACCAATTTGGGGAAGATGGGTACAAGCTATTACTATTAATTTCTGGGCACAAGAGGGCTTGAAATTCATGATGAAATTAGAGGCTCAGCAGGGAAAACGTCAGCTGAGTTAGAACAAAGTGCAGAGCTGCACCATGAAGTTTTCAGTCGGAGAGGTGTGCATTGAGGAAAGCTAAGGAGCCTGAGACAAAGAGCATAGGAATGGAAGCCATACCAGTGGAAAGAACATTTTTCTTGTTTGGGGTGAATAATAGCATCCCAAAGAGCAGGAGGCAGAAATCAGCTTTTGGTTCTTGAGGCTTTTAAACCTCCCAGATGTGATGTTAAAGACGTTTCTCATGAGCCTGGGTCTATCTGGCACATCGAGGCAGCATTTATGGACAGTGGTCTATAACACCAAGAGGTAGATGGCAAAATATTTGGCATTGGGAGAAGCTTCACTCGTGTTGGATACCAAAATCCATATTTGCATTTTCTGACCATCGTCTTTTCATCTGGTACTCAACTCAGGCTGAACTGAAGCAAGCTGGTCAAGGAGATAGTAAAAATATGTTCAGTCTTGGGAAATAAGAGCTAATTTCAAGCCCTGCTTCGCTTTCTGTGTCTGGCAATCGGTTGTGCCTGCCATGCTCCTCTCCTGCTAGCTGGCTTTCTGCTTTTCAGTCTTCAATTTGTGGCAATAACTTGCTTATATCTATATCTGTATCCCAATATATAGGTATAAAATAGAGTCCAGGAGGTTTTCAGACAATTCTGAGACTCAGTTCTCGCATTGCCGTTTCTTTCCATACCAAACCCAACCAACACACAGTAGTGGCTGGATTTCTAACCATTTTCTAGCACTTGGTGCTGCTCTTTTATCTCTCTGGGATTCTTTAGCCTGCTTTCAAATGGCTTTGTGCTTTGTAACTACTGGGTTTGGAGTTAAGAAAAAGAACAAAATGCCTCAGAAAGGTGGATAAGGTTTGTCTTCAGCTACCCAACAATCATCAGGTCACTTGTACTCCAAATTTCTGTGTGCATCTTCAGCATGAATTGGGAAAAAGTCATGCAAAAGTCACCATTATAGGGGCAGAACTAGTGGGAGGAGATTACCTAAATCTTATTCGCAGACTGAGGTGCACCTTATCCATTGGGAAAACTTGCCCTACTGGCATAGCTGAGACCACTCCCATTCAGCTGCCTCTGGCCTCTCTGGAGAGGCACCATAATGATGAATTAATAAAGAATCGCTAAAATCACCCCATCTCAATAGACAACCAAAGACAGGCTGTAGTTTAGGTCTAGTTTGAATTTTTACCAAAATGGCTTTGCTTAGCCTGATTTGAATGAGTTACTGCCCACAGACATGGGGCTTTTGATAACATTATGGTAGATTAGCAGAAAATAGCTTCACACATGTATGTTCAGCCAAGGGTGCACGCTTAATATTCACATAGACTTTGGTTCTTGGTTTCTGTGGTCCTGGCTGCTGCTGCTCCCATCCACCAGGCAGGTGTGATGAATCAGTAGGAAAATACCCAAAGCATGCTTTGGTTTTATTTAAGGCTCTTTGCACTCTTTTGTCTTAACCCCAAATGGGTCTCCTTTGCTTTTCACTGTCTGAAGGCCTGCCCAAGTCGCTCTTGCAATACTCAATGGGGATTTTCATGACAAATCTCCAGCTTACGTGTAAGCAGCTCTGCAGAATTTTGCTGTGCTCTCTTTTTGCATCATCCTTTTGGTTATCTTCTCCATGCCAGCAGCGGCAGCCAGTGCTGCGGGTGCTTCTGTGTGGATAATCATCATTCCTTCCTGCCTGCTTTGGCGACTCTCCTTTTTTTGTACTCCTAATATCCCAGTAGTGCAGCTTTTAGTGACTGAATATTGTCTTTGTTAACCTGGAGGTGTACAGCAGCAAAGCAGTACCACTGTGAATTTTGTTGGGTACCTTTCTCTTCTGCCCAGGAGATATGGCACAGCCAACCCTCCCTGGATGAAACACTGAGGAGCTGGCAGGCTGCAGTTAACTGAAGGGTGGAATTCTTCAGTGATTTGATTTTATTATTGTTATTGTTGATAAACAGGGGAACTACACATTTGAACTAGATTTTGTTAGTGAACTTCGATTAAAGGAACATTATCAAGCTTTTTAGGGAAGAAATTTGGCTGATCGATGTTTTTTGCTGTGTCATCAGTATGAATTTATTACCAAAAAAACCTATTTTTTTGCCAGGGAAAACGGATGGAATCACAGAAGGGTTTGAGTTAGAAAGGACCTTAAGATCATCCAGTTCCAACCCGCTGCCATGGGCAGGGATGCCTCACACTAGACCATGTTGCCCAACGCTCTGTCCAACCTGGCCTTAAAGGGGTTGGAAGAACTGATGCTGTTCAAACAAGGCTGTGGAGACTCACAGCTTTCTCATCTTGTTTTTGCTGGACATGAACCTAAATCCTCTCTGACAAAGGGTTCATGGTTCTGGGGCTTTACCCTCCTTCAATGGGCTCTGCCTTTGCATTCAGCCAACAAGGGCTGCTCTTTGGGTTAGTGCCTATTGTGGCTGCCCTACATGATAATGTCTTCTCAAAAATGATGCTTTTGGCTTCTGCAGGTTTAGCCCTGAAGCTTGACACCAAAGAAACACACACTGAAAGACTAAAAAAAGCCAAACTCTGTTTGCCAAATAAATGTTATAGCAACCCAAAAATGGGTCTTTGAGATCAAAGTGAGCAGCGTGAAGTGGTGTTAATGTGAGGAAGATGCCCGTTGGCGGTGTTGCTCTGGAAAGTTCAGATCAGTCCTTTCTGATGATTTAATGCCTTGGTATGAAATGCTTCAGTGCTGACACAAGGTAACTCCTCGGTGACCTCATCGCAGCTCAGCAGGAGCATGATGCATCCCATGACTTGGCCACTTAAACGATGGTGGAGAGGTGCTGCCTGTTCACACATTGTCACCTGTGTAACCCCTCCTCTACCCTATGTTCAGACCTGGGCCATCAAAAGTCCTCTTGGCCACACAACGATGATTTCTTCCAACTTTTGACCTCAAACCCATTCTACTTAACTCCAGATCCTGTGTCCCCTGCCCTAGAGGATATAGAACCCTTGTTTGATACAAACCATTTCTTTTTCCTTTTAATTACCAATGTCTGATCAAAGTGGGGCACTGGGGTGCAAGATGGGAATTTGAGGTGGCTGTGTCCAGGAGCATCCACACAGGGAATTGCAGATAACGCCTGACAGAGGCATGGAAAAGATTTTAAAAAGCAGTTAGTAAAACCAAAATCTATCAAATCATCTATTTTTTGCCCAAATAATCTCAGAGTGATTATGAAGTGATTATACTCTGGATCCTATAAAGGATTATAAGCAGGGTTGGGATGTGGTCTAGCCCATTGCCCTTGTGCCATGGCTCCGTGTCCAGAGGAACCCGAGGTTAAATTGTGTCGAGCACCAAAAAGCACATGACCCTCAAGCTCTCGCGTCCTTCGGGCTTGTTCTTTACCCTCTCCTGATTTCTGCTTATTACAGTCTTTCTCCTCTCAATTTTCTGTTTTGTTTTCATTTTGCTTCCCAAGGGCATGATGATGCAGTGCCATGTGCGGTTTTGAAAAGTGTGGATAGTTTTAGCTTTCTCCATCACCCAGTTCACCAGAGGAGCTTAGAGATCCTGCAGAGATGCAAGGAGGAGAAGTACAGTAAGGCTCCACCACCCGCCCTTCCCTCTGATATGACACTCACACAAGAAATGGAAACCAGGTGCATTCAGCCTAGAAAGGGTGAAAAACACCACCCAAGGAGCCTTCAAGCATCGAAGAAGATCAATTTTGAGCCTATTGGGAAATTATTAGGCAGAGTTTGGAGAGGAAAATTAAATCCAAACCCACATCTCTTGAGATAGCACATCATTGTGTTGGTGGTTTCCTCGTTTATTCACTGACATTAAGTCAGGAGGCTGATGCCAGGGGTATTTTTGAAGTGGTTTATTTTTGTTATCACACAGGTGATAACAAGCTCAGAGCTCCGCAGGTCCGGTAGGAATGAACAGCACCACAAGTCTGTGGCTGATACAGCTGCAATTTGACTTCCTTGAGATTTCATTGGACTTCCAAAATAACTTTAGCTGTGAAAATACTGTCTCCGAGGGCTTTTACTTGAAACTAAAGCCTTTGGCAGTGTTGTTTTCCAGAATGAATTAAGTAAAGATGCACTTGGTCTCCGTTTCTTCCTCCTCACTCCTCTGTCATGTAATAAACTCATCCTGCATGACAACATGGACACTCTTGCCTGCACTACTATATTATATATATAAAATATACATTTGGTGCTTGTATCTTTAGACGTACCATTTTTCTGCCATTGTTCTCTTCCTTTATGTTGCACATTGAAGCTTACCAAATTAGAGCACTGTGGTATGCAGCCTGCAAGGGCACAAGGGCAAATCCCCAGCCCCAATTGTTAACTTCAACATTGTGCAACTTAGGTGTAAATGCCAAGCACCCAGGTTTTTCTCTAGAGCTGAGCACGGTAAGTACAGCAGTTGCATGTGGAGTCTTCACAAGTATGCTTTTCCTGCAAAAAACCTTATAACAGATCTCCATGCTTTCTCCAGCATGTAGCACTGGGGGAGCAGAGGTGTTTTAATTCTTAATTTAGACTTTAATTCTTAACTTAAACTACATTATTTTTTCCTACAAGCTCCCACTATTGCTATAAGGAGATATAAAGCAGTAAGACAAGCTCATCACTAGATTTGTGAAGTGGTTTTGTACTAAGTGACCTTATTGATCCTACTAAAGAAGTACTGAAAAGAAAGACAATTATCAGTGGTGTAACTTTAATTGCAATTAATTAATCAGTTCAATTTTAATTTGTAAGTTACCTCAGCCATATGGGAAGACTGGAGGATGTTACATTTGCTGTTGCTTAGGTGGGAAAGCAATCCATACATCTCAAGAGACACACAGAAACAGCTTCAACTTAAGGTGAAGCAGTGAGTTGAGCTCAGTGTTGAGCTTAACATTTTAAAACCTCACTTACTATACACTAGTCAACACACTTTGATTTCTGTTAGGAGACACATGGACCTGAGAGTAGCAATTCCATAGATGCTGCTGTGGTCCAGACAAACTGGAAATTGATGTTCTACTTTCAGAAGTCATTCGTGTCTTCACGCAGGGTGTGCTCCTGCAAGCTGCTTCCCCAGGCTTCATGGCTCAGGCAGGCTTAAAATGGGGTGGAACACATACATTTTTTTGGTCCTGAATTTAGTGGGTTTGCAGGTCCCACAGGCGAGGAGGAAGCGCATGCTGAGGTTGGCCCCAGGGACTTGGCTTTTCCTGCAAGTTGGGTGAGGTTACATCCATAGCATCCTTGGGAGAGGGACCAGATAGACCTGGAATTGTGCAATTAGAATCATAGAATGATTTGGGTTGGAAAGGACCTTAAGATCCTCCAGTTCCAGCCCCCTGCCATGGACAGAGACACCTACCACTAGATCCTGTCGCCCAAGGCTCTGTCCAACCTGGCCTTGATCACTGTGAGGGATGGGGCAGCCACAGCTACTCTGGGCAACCTGTGCCAGTACCTCACCACCCTCACAGGGAAGAACTTCCTCACATATCCTTATATTTCCCTGTTTAAGTTTAAACCCATCACCCCTTGTCCTATCACTACAGTCCCTGATGAAGAGTCCCTTTCCAGCCTCCTTCAGACACTGAAAGTTGCTCTGAGGACTCCACGCAGCTTCTCTTCTCCAGGCTCAACAGCCCCAGTGTTCTCAGCCTGTCTCCATGCAGGAGGTGCTCCAGCACCTGATCATCCTTGTGGCCTCCTTTCTACTTGCTCCCACAGCTCCATGTCCTTCTTACGTTGAGGATAGCAGAACTGTACACAGTGCTGCAAGTGGGGTCTCACAAGAGCAGAGCAGAGGGGCAGGATCACCTACTTCGACCTTCTGGTCACAGTTAGTTCTAACTGTGCACAGAGAGAAAACTAATTGATTTGATGAGTATATTGATATTCCCTCTCGGTCACTTGCTATTTAGCTTGTGCAGCCAACTGGTTACCCTTCCCTTACCATCTCAGCTGCTTCACTGCTGTCTTTGGGTCTATCAATTAATTGATGGTCTTCCACCAGAGGAAGGTACTGGGTTTGGACATCTCCGAGTTCAAGACCAAAGCTGGGCAAGGGAACGAGTGGTTTCCACTCACACCACTGTTTCTTGCATGCAGTGTATTCATATACACAATTTAATAGCCTGTATTTACTGTACAGAATTCCCAAAGCCTTGTGTGACTTGTCAGCTTAAATCAAACACCTTTTTTCCTTTCATGTCTGAAAAAAAAACCACTTTATTTCCCAGAAAAGAGGTGACATCAATCTAACATTTCTTTGGCTGCAGCATGTATGCATGCTGGTTTTAAGAGCCAAGTGATGCACAATGTAGAGAAGTCTTTAACCCAGCTTGCGGCCATGACTTTTATTAATCAAAAAGTCACTAAAGGTACTAAACTGGCAGAATTATGATGTGGGTTTAATGCAGCTATTATCTGAAAGCCTAAACTAGAACTTCCCTTTTCCCAAGCAATGCAAGGTGCAGATGCAGTAGTATTTTGTTGCAACCTTGTCTTCATAGCTTCAGCCCAGCTTGTTGAGTTAAGATGGTGTTTTGGGCTTTTTCTTTCAGGGATTTCTTCTGTGGGGAGTGCAGAGAAGTGAAGGAGGACATAGTTTGCTCAAAAAAGAAGGGCATGCTCTAAAAAAGTCTTAGATATACTGGTAAAAGCCCATTCTGATGAAATACTTTAGGTTAGAGAACCCTTCTGTGCCTTAATGAGGAAGTATCCAGGCATATATACTGCCTTAACAAAAATAGATACATCTAGACTTTGGGTGCTTTCTTAGTGTAAAACCAGCCACAAAAAATACTAACACAGTATTGTAAGCAGATTTGATTATTCTCATTTCCCCCCCCCCCCCTTGCAAATGGGCACAGAAAAGCCAGTCCTGAAAATGATAAAAGAACGCTCCTAGGATGAGAAATGGAACAAAAAATGTCATTCATGGCAAAAAGAGGGGTTGAAGAGAGAGTTTTGAGCTCTAGGTGTAGCTAGGCACTCGGGTAGATTACCTGGCTTGCTTTCCAAAAGCCTTCAGAGCTGGAGATTGCAAAACCTTCTCAGTGGGAGTGGTTTGGTCCTGCGCGGGCAGGAACAGAGATGATCTGTGGCATCACATTCCTGAGTTTTCTTTTGCTCAGATTTCTAGGATATTTGGACAACTTAACCAAGTGATCCATCAGCTTTTCCAGGCATCTCCTGCCAAATGTTCAGGCTTCAAGACAAGGTGTCATAATATCTCCACAGGTAAAGGAGAACAAGAGATGTCCTGTTAAAGGGATGTCACCTGTTGAGGTTTGGTAGAAATCCATCTTCTCCTTCAGGCTCTGAGGAACAGCAGATCAGCAGAACGGGCTCAGATCTCTGTGTGTGAGCTTTGCATTCATCTTCAGAATAAAAAGAATCTTAGAACACCTTTTAGCTCAACATCTGGGCTACATTAAATAGGGAAGTGATAAACGTGGAGGGGAAATGCTGTTGCTTTTCCTATTCTGCTGCAAATTACAGTTTAGACTTTCTTTTTAGAGAAGAGTTTTTGCAATGTTCTTGTCTTCTGCAGCCAACTCGGGGTAGGGAATACCCTGTTCCCATCTTCAGGTGAATGTTGCCATGTTTTCTGTCTCACAACAGCAATTTTGAGACAGTTAAAGTATTGCTTGGCTGTTTTCATGTCAGATTCAAGCTTATCGAGTCTTTGAATGTCTGTAGTTTAGTGACTTGAAAAGCATTTTTGTTGTCTACAAAAATTGTCTTCTGTCTTCCTAAATGCTTGGTTACAAAACATTTCCACTTTGGGGAAGATAAGAGCTTGAAATGTCTGCTTCTGTAACCATGCATGAAAAATTCCTTGGCTTTATATCAAATAGAAATTTCTCTAGAACTACCCCTATCAAAGGATATAGGTTCAATAGGCAATAAAGCCTCCCCATGCAGTCTACTTGCTATCTGTGTCCCTGTCAATATATCTGCAGGAAGAGAAGAAGTAGAATCATAGAATCACAGAATAGTTACGGTTGGAAAGGACCTTAAGATCATCCAGCTCCAACCCCCCTGCCATGGGCAGGGACACCTCACACTAAACCATGCCATCCAAGGCTATGTCCAAACCGGCCTTGAACACCGCCAGCGATGGAGCATTCACAACTTCCCTGGGCAACCCATTCCAGTGCCTCGCCGCCCTTGCAGTAAAGAATTTCTTCCTCAGATCCAATCTAAACTTCCCCTGTTTAAGTTTAAACCCATTACCCCTTGTCCTATCACCACAGTCCCTAATGAAGAGTCCCTCCCCAGCATCCCTATAGGCTCCCTTCAGGTATTGGAAGGCTGCTATGAGGTCTCCACGCAGCCTTCTCTTCTCCAGGCTGAACAGCCCCAACTTTCTCAGCCTATCTTCATACAGGAGGTGCTCCAGTCCCCTCATCATCCTCGTGGCTTCCTCTGGACTTGTTCTAACAGTTCCATGTCCTTTTTATGTTGAGGACCCCAGAACTGCACACAATACTCCAAGTGAGGTCTCACGAGAGCAGAGTAGAGGGGCAGGATCACCTCCCTTGACCTGCTGGTCACACTCCTTTTGATGCAGCCCAGGATACGGTTGGCTTTCTGGGCTGCAAGCGCACACTGCCGGCTCATGTTCATTTTCTCATTGACCAACACCCCCAAGTCCTTCTCCGCAGGGCTGCTCTGAATCTCTTCCCTGCCCAACCTGTAGCTGTGCCTGGCATTGCTCCGACCCAGGTGTAGGACCTTGCACTTAGCATGGTTAAACTTCATCAGGTTGGCATCAGCCCACCTCACAAGCGTGTCAAGGTCCCTCTGGATGGCATTCCTTCCCTCCAATGTATCAACCGAACCACACAGCTTGGTGTCATCGGCAAACTTGCTGAGGGCGCACTCAATCCCACTGTCCATGTCACCCACAAAGATGTTGAATAAGACTGGTCCCAACACCGATCCCTGGGGGACACCACTGGTCTCCAGGTGGACATTGAGCCATTGACCACAACTCTTTGCGTGCGGCCATCCAGCCAGTTCTTTATCCACCGAGTGATCCACCTATCAAATTGATGTCTCTCCAACTTAGAGAGAAGGATGTCATGTGAGACAGTGTCAAAGGCTTTACACAAGTCCAGGTAGATGACATCAACTGCTCTGCCCCGATCCATCAGTTCCATGGCCCCATTATAGAAGGCCACCAAATTGGTCAGGCAGGATTTCCCCTTAGTGAAGCCATGCTGGCTGTCCCCAAGCACCTTGTTGGTTTTCATGTGCCTTAGCATGCCTTCCAGGAGAATCCGCTCCAAGATTTTGCCAGGCACAGAGGTGAGACTGACTGCTCTGTAATTCCCTGGCTCATCCATTTTCCCCTTCTTAAAAATGGGGGTTATATTTCCCTTTTTCCAGTCATCGGGAACTTCACCTGACTGCCATGATTTTTCAAATATGATGGACAGTGGCTTAGCAACTTCGTTTGCCAGCTCCTTCAGGACCCTTGGATGGATTTCATCCAGTCCCATGGACTTGTGTACATTCAGGTTCCTAAGATGGTCTCGAACCAGATCCTCTCCTACAGTGGGCCCAGGGTCTTCATTCTCACTCTCCCCACGTCTGCCTTCCAAGACTTGGGTGGTGTGGTCAGAGCATTTGCCGGTGAAGACTGAGGCAAAGAAGTCATTAAGAACCTCAGCCTTCTCTAAATCCAGGGTAGCCAGTTCTCCCGGTAACTTCCGGAGAAGACCCACGTTGTCCCTAGTCTGTCTTTTGTTCGCAATCTACCTATAGAATCCCTTCCTGTTATCTTTAACATCCCTAGCCAAGTTTAATTCTAACTGGATGCAAGGAATTAATGACCATTTTTCCAAGCACCTACTTATGTTCTGGTGTTTTGCCCATGCAAGCATCTGGGATGTCCCATGCACAGCGGAGAGCTTGGGAATATTTTGGACATACAGGACAGGAGTGGCTGGTCCCCACCATCACAGCAACCTCTTCACCACGTTCCCTTACTAGCTGGGACATCATGTCCCTAACAGTATGTGCAGGTGTGGGAGGGGAATTACCAGGCTTGAGCAAACACTGTTACTCATAAGGGTGATGACTGTGGCAGAGAGGTAGAATTTAGTAGATGATGGATATGTCGGCATCTTTGGCACCCTTCTATTGCCAGCATGTGCCATGACACGTACATGCTCCTCCTCACTCTAATCAGTGCTAAGCTGTGGCTGTGCTAATTGCCTCTGAGTGAAGAGCCAGCTAGAAACATCTTTTCTGATGTGCTGGTTTAGGTATTACTCGGAAGAGCCCACGGACACCGCTCTCAGACCTCCAGGGAGTCAACACCATCAACGAGAGGACCCAGCGGTAAGTCTCTTGCTTTTACATTGGCACAACAAGGAAATCTGGGATAGGAGAGCACTGTCTGTTGTTATACATGACTATATTCATGTTTCTTTCAGCTTATTAATTTTGTCTTCTCTTCATTCTTTCTCTGCTATGAGGTCATATCTAAATGGCAGGCAGGGAAAGCAACTTTCCTGCTTCAAAAGGCAGCAGTTATAGGTGGTGTGGTGTACAAGGTGAAAAGAAGCTTGCAAAAAATACCAATGAATGTGCCAATATCAAGGAAATCAAAGTCTAACAAGGATTTTTCTGGCATGAAAAGCCCAATGATGTGTTTGGGTGCAGAACTGCATGCAAGCAGTATGATGCTGCTGAGTGTGAAGGACCTGGGAAGCTGAGATAGCACCTGGTCAAACGTTTGCCCATTTTGAAGGGGAAGCAGCATGTCAGCTTCAAAAAGGGTTGGTTTTTACTGGTTTTATGTACAGTTTCATTTTTTAATCCTTCCTTGAAGGTTCTGGCCATTCAAGCATCTCTTAATGAGACCTTTTTGCTTGAGAGTCACTCAGGTCTACACTTTGATATACAGATGTATACCTGTTCTGCAAAATGTTTTCCAAACCCATTTCATAACTGAGTTGCTTGTGAAGCACAGTGTCTTCATTTCAAAGGATATCTGGGCACAGAACCTCCTTCTTTTCTCCAGCTACTCTTGTGCTATCCCTCTGCAGATCCCAGAAAGTCTGATTATTCAAATACCACTTCTAAAGGGGTACAGTGCATCTCTGCTTCCCTCTGAGCACATGTGTGTGCTGGAGAAAAAGATGAGCACCGTCCTCAGCTCCTAAAATGACTGCTTGGAGCTGCAGACATTGAGGTGTAGCTTCATGGATGCACTTGAGTTTCACGAGAAGTCCAGAACCAATCAAGAGGAGTCTGAGACTGTCTCCTGAAACATGTCCATCAAATCCCCTGTAATGGTCCTTGTGTCTCAGTGGGCTTCCCTTCCGCGCAAATTCACATACCCTCCAAACATGTTATTAAGCCTCATTTTTCACTGGCTTTAATGCCAGATGGCCAAGACAGAAATTAGGCACGTGGTGTTGCTTTTTATCCTAGGGGAACAAAAGTGGCTTTTGTTGTCTGGGTTTTTTTACCGTGTGCCTTCCAAGTGCCATCAAGACTAGAATATCCCTCTGGCCCTGAGTTTCTTCCATTTGAGAGTGGTGGTGGCACCCTGCTGAAGAACTGAATGTTCTCATGCCATTACAGGCTGGCTTATTTCCAGTGATCAGAGAGGATGTGATTTCCATAAAAACGTTGTATTGAATTAATGAATTTCTGCCGCTTCTCAAGTTTGGGCACAAATCCAGCTTGTGCAAGCAATCTCACCCTGTCGTGAGAAGGTGATACAGCCCTGGTTGTCTTCACATCAGTCTTTCCCACTTCTCCTTTTATTTCTCCTAATGCTAGAGTCCCTGCAGCTCGAATCTGTTGGGTTACAACGTCAGTAGGTACATGGTAGCAGTTGAGGCAAGGAAGGTTGGTGACTTCAGAGATGACATTCACTGTTTCTAGCACTTGTAGTTGCACAGGTTTCCCTAAACATGATGTAACATGAAACTTTGTCCCTGTGGAGATCTTTCCATGTAGATAAGAGGTTCTGCAGTTTCTCTGGCAAGCCTTCAAACCTGGTGTGGTGCACGAAGAACATCTGTGAGGTGGGATAGGGCTTTTCTCGACTGTCTGGCTCCAGCTTTGGAGGTGCATTACTGTGAGAGCTGGAGCTGCCAGCATCTTCATAGCCCAAAACATTGTAGTTGTTTCAGTGAGGGGGCATAGTAAAGGCAGGGAAAGTCCTGTCCCTGTGAGAGAAGAGGATGTGTTTATTTACTGTGGAGTTCAGTCTGTGGTCAGCTCTATTTATTTGGCTTAACCCAAGCCAGCATAGCAGCCAAGTTGCTTTAAACAGCCAGGATCAAGGGCAGCAGCTACTGTGTCTTCCTTCATCATCCTCAGCAATCGTACCCCAACAGGATCAGGACGCACAGTTTACTCCCTTTCCTGGTACATTTGCAGAAAAATGTGGTTTTGAAGCTGTGCTAACTCCTGTGTTCACCCTGGTGTGGTCCCTTAGAAGCACAGTCCATGATTTCTGTTTCTCTTGGTCATCATCAGTGATGGGTCCCCAGAAGTCATCTCTGTGCACAAACCAGGTCTCTCATAAGATCTCTGAAGTCCAGCCTGCACTTTCAGAGTAGGCAAGCGATTTTGATACCTTTCATTGTGGATGATTTTGATCTGAAGTGTCATATCACACTTGATAAATGTTGGTATTTTGGTTAAATTGCACTTGTCGAGCAAGAAGAGGTAAATACAGGGGGTGAAGGTAACATGTAGAGAGATTTACTATAACAGCTTTCCAGCAGATAAGCAATTTATGGCCCTAAATTAGACAGGAATTTGCTTTCAAAGCCATCTCATGATCATGCGATCGCTGATAAGTCTGCATTGTGCATCCAACCCACAGGATAGCCCGGGGCTTGCTTCTCAAAGCGAGTTTGAGGCATGACATCACGCAGGAAGTCACTTCAGCGAGCCAAGCGCTCGTCTCTGATCTCAGAAGAAAGCGAACGGGTGGTTCGCACATGCTGGGGGCTGAAGCCAGCCTTCAGCAGAGCCTTGTGGAGCTGCCGTGTCTTGGAAGTGCCTTCACCAGCCACCAGGCAGTGAAAGCCGTGCCATTGCTAACCAAAACCAGCCGGGCTGCCTGCTTTCCTGCTGGTTTCTGTTCACTGATGAAGCTGGTTTATGTGCAGTCATGTCTAAGCAGCGTGCAGGAAAGCAGGGGTTGATCAACCTGTCTTGAAACAGTTGTTTAAGCTTGGTGAGATGATTGACCTCCCAAGTACCCTGAAGGTACCAACACTGGTTGCCATATGCATGTATCCACCCTAAAGTATCCATAACAGAGCTGTTGGTTTATCTCTTTCTTTTCTTTTTTTTTACACAACCACATGGGAATTTCTAAGGGTTTCTATTCCCTGGGCTTGTTCAGAGTCCATATATCCACAGCCAGTCTCAAGCCTCAGAGTGCATCCAGGTTGGCCAGGGTTAATGATAGGTTGTAGATCCCCTAAGTGGTCATTGAAGTTCAGTGGTACTCGTCAACTGGTGGGTTTTTTTAACCTCCTGCAAATAGGAGGTTTCTGATGGATGGGACCTTAGCTGTAGAGGCAAAGAAGGTAGACAGGAGAGATCACCTGGATAGCAAAGCCTGTTGCTATCCTTCCTTGAATCAAACAGGCTGCTTAAAAGCAGCAGGTCCTGAAGTGCTCAACCAGGGGTTCACTTTGCTCTGATTCAGCCTTTCTTTTAATAGTTGCTCATGTCAAAAAGCTGATTTAATGGGGCTAGGATGGGATCTGAAAGGCGCTGAGGCAAGGCCTCACGTGGCTCCCAAGGATCTGGCTCCAGGCTTTGACCTGGAAGAAAGAACAACTTTACAGGCTTTAGTTTTCAGTTTCCATGCAGCACTTGATATTTGCCCTTCCTCCAAATCAAGACTTCAAGGCAAAGGGCTGCCTTGTTCCTAGACCTCAGAAGCGAGCGGAGGCCCATTTAAGCCACCGTGTCCTTCAGCATCCTCATGACCAGAAGACTGGTGCTGTATTGACTCTCCTTTTATTCCTTTTCCTGCTGTCTGAGATAGCTTGGAGGGGAGAGGGGTGGGTTGCAGACATCACATCCTTCTTTAGATCACCTTCATTTCATATGATGGTTTCTGCAAGGTTGATAGAGAATTTACAGCAGAGAGGACCAAATTGGACGAGTGATTCGTGATCAGGTCCCAGGGAGTGATTCTGGTCCAGCCTCTCAGTCCAGCTGGAGCTGGCATCCTTTATTTATGCCAAATAATTAGTTTATTGCAAATGACATTTGCTTTTTCTTTCCCTATTGAAATGATAGATTGAATTCAAGAATACAGAGTCGGCACTAGCATCATCTAAAGTAGTGACTCTATTAACAATAGCAAGGCTAATGGCAGAAGTCATAGTCTTGTACCTTCAGACCACCAGAGTATCTGCAGGCAGAAGCCTTCTGTCTGGAACAGCTGGAAGCTGTTATTCTCCTGCTGATAGCTTGATTCTTTTATTATTATTTGATTTTTGAAAGGTGCTTAAGTAGCCGATTGCTTCATGTGGTGTCTGGCATCCTGAATTCACCCCATGGGAGTGAATCATAGAATCATAGAATCACAGAACGGTTTGAGTTGGAAAGGACCTTAAGATCATCCAGTTCCAACCCCCTGCCATGGGCAGGGACACCTTCCACTAGAGCAGCTTGCTCCAAGCCCCATCGAGTGTGGCTTTGAACACTGCCAGGGATGGGGCAGCCACAGCTTCTCTGGGCACCCTGTGCCAGCACCTCAGCACCCTCACAGGGAAGAACTTCTTCCTTAGATCTAACCTGAACTTCCCCTGTTTCAGTTTAAACCCATCACCCCTTGTCCTATCACTACAGTACCTGATGAAGAGCCCCTCTCCAGCATCCTTGTAGCCCCCTTCAGACACTGGAAGCTGCTATGAGGTCTCCACGCAGCTTCTCTTCTCCAGGCTGAACAGCCCCAGTGGTCTCAGCCTGTCTCCATACAGGAGGTGCTCCAGCACCTGATCATCCTCGTGGCCTCCTTTGGACTTGCTCCCACAGATCCATGTCCTTCTTATGTTGGGGATACCAGAACTGCACACAGTGCTCCACGTGAGGTCCCACAAGAGCAGAGCAGAGGGGCAGGATCACCTCCTTTGACCTGCTGGTCACGCTCCTTTTGATGCAGCCCAGGATGTGATAAAAAGAATAAAATGGTGACTTTCATTTCTACTGATGGATTATTTTGTTGTCTTATTTTGTCTTAGAACTGGGGGAGGGTTATATCTTGCTAACAGTGTGTGGTGTTTGGTGTTGCAGTGATGCCTATGCAGTTGGCTGGAATGGCCGGATGGGGATGCGGCACAGCCGGCTCGCCAGCCCTGGCGCCTTCCTAGACAAGGATGGGATATTTGTCAACGCTACCAACAGCAAGCTGCTGGAGAGGGCCCACGGCATCCTCATGTCAGTACAGAAGGAGGGGATTTTGGCTTTATTCCTTGAGCATAATGAGCAGTGTGGGTGGTTGGAGGAATGTAAATAGACAGAATATAAATATATCAGGGTTTTGAGTGGACTTGGACATGTTTCATGGTTGGGTCAAAGCACCCCCCAGTGTGTTTTACACGTCTGATTTTTTTACCTTCTTATCATTCATTCGTAATAACAGACGCAGGGAGAAGGAATGGATCTGCCAGTCAAACCAGTCTCCAGATATGACAGCGAAGTAATGCAGTCACAGTTTTTAGCCTGATATCAAAGTTTCCATTACAAATTAGGTGGGGAAATGATGTTGATGATTCACGCTGCAGCCTCATTGGGAGGTTCAGAGAACATTGCAGCTGTCTGGAGTTAACACAGGCTGAGAAAACAGGAGGATGGTCAGTTGTTCCCGATGCCGCTGTCTCACTCTGCCCAGTTTCTGGCATCCCCATCATTGCCAGCATAACCCTTCTCTTTAACTGGATACCTTCCTCTCAAACCTGTGCCACTAAATTTGTACACCTCATCTGCAGCATGCAGAAGCAGCCCAGTTTCAAGTGCAGGTCACAGGAAGCAGCTACTAAAGGGGGTTTGGAAGGGCTTGTTTCATCAACTTCTCCATTCTGCAATTGCACACATGGATTAACCTGAGCCTTTTATTGTGTCCCCAGGCGAAACAAGAACTTCAAAGCCAAACCCAATCTCCCAAAGGTGAGTGAGAAGCAGCATTTTTACCTTGCTGGTCTGTGGGTTAACGCTACAGGAAGAGTGTGAGGAAGGCCACTTGTGTCTGCATCAAGACTTTGGTCAACTCAGCTTTGTTCAGGGCTCTTTAATTTATATAAACCCAAAGGATTTCAACCCTGGTGTGCTGGGATATACTGTATGAGCTCCTTTCTTGGACCTGCTCTGGCTCTTTTTTTCCTTCCCCTGAGAAAGAGTATGTACATGCTGGTGAAGTTTGATAATTAAATCTCTAAACTCAAATGAGCTGATAGGTTATGCAAGAGGGCTAGTGCCTGATAGACATCAGGCTTGGCTAATCATATTCAGTTTTCCTCCTTCTTGGCTGCATCCACTGTATTTTATGAGATACCAAGAGATCTGTTGTACCTAGAAGAATAATGCTTGTTGCGGTCCTTGTTGGCGCTGTGTTGGTGATTGGGAATGGGGGACCAAGAGGAGCAAACTTTGGGTTTACTCCTCTCTGCGTGCATGTTGCCCCTGGAGGGACACAGATACAGTTAAATGATGAACTGCTGATTAACAGAGGATAATTTGTCTGCAGCCCTTACTGGGTAGGAGAGCCAAATTTCCCATGGGCAAAGATGCCCTTGCCAAGTCCTCAGAAGAGGAACATGATCTAGGAGATCTGGCCAAACAGAGCAGAGCTACATTTCAAGACACCCCTTTGTGTTTCCTGGTGAGATTAAGTAGGGTGGTCACCTCAGGAAGCCCTGCAGAAGGGATGAAAAGGGTTATAGCAGACATCATGATGATAAGATCTAGTTATTCTTGTATTTATCAAGAACAAATGGAGTCTGCCTTTCCACAGCATATGCTGGATGTGAAGTCCCTCAAGCACCTAACCAACCTGACACTGCACGACCGCATTACCAAATCTCTCCTCCATCTCCATAAGAAGAAAAAACCACCCAGCATCAGTGCCCAGTTCCAGGTAATCCTTTGATATTAGACCTTTGATTTAAACCTTTGATAGAGAGAGATGAATTAAAAGCAAATAAATACCTGCTCTAAGGGTGCCTTTAGGACACACTTCCAGGCACAGTCCTGCCCAATCCCTGGCAGTGTTCAAGGCCAGGTTGGACAGGGCTTGGAGCAACCTGCTCTAGTGGAAGGTGTCCTGCCTGTGGCAGGGGGCTGGAACTGGATGAGCTTTAAAGGTCCCTTCCAACTCAAACCAGGCTGGGATTCCATGATCCTCACCACCATTTAAGACAAATTCAGCTGTTACATGACTTGGGTAAGCTGGGAGACACCATGGAGGTATCTAAATGGTGTAAATGGAGAGACTCAAGAGCCATGGTGGGTATGGGGGAGGATGATGTGGTGGAGAAAGATGGGGGGGGGAGGATGAGCTGCAGAGCATGGAGGTGTATGTCTGACCTCTGATACCTCACTTTCTAAGCCATTGCATCGTGGCTCTTTCTCTGCCAAATCCAGAAACTGCAAAATCCCAAAATGACAGTTTTACAGTCTTTTGACTTGCATTCAGCATCTGAAATTCACTCTGGTTGCAAGCCAGCCAGAATGGGAATTTTAGTAGGGTGGAAAGGTCACAAAAAAATATTGCTGCATTATCTCCAGGCAGGCAGTGGAATTGAGAGGAGGGATCGATACATCATGTGCTGCGTTGTCGGCAGGGTGCACCAGCCATCCCCAGGATTAGCTGCAGTAAAAATAATCCTCCAGTATGTGCATCAGGTCTTGGAAACTGCTGCAAGATGCACGCACAAGCAGGTGGTGATGTTAGAAAGCGGCTTTTCAGTTCAAAGTTGGTTTCTAAGCAAGTCTGGCTTTGTTCTGAGTTGTCGTTTTGGTGGTTTGGGGTTGGTTTTGGAGATCTGGGTTGTTTTGAGAAATTTTCTATGCGCAGATCTGGGTAAGATCAATGAAATAGACATGCACACACACATGTACCAATCTGTATGTATAATTTGCAGAATGCACATCTGTATACATACATATATATGCATAAAGCTTAGTCTAGTCTAATGGCGTGCTGGTTAAAATGCACTTCTGCAGGGTTTAATTCGTACAGTACCATGGGGGGTTGAAGCAGGGATGTCTTGGTGTGAAATGCCTTCCTGAACCCTCTTCATCCTTCAGAGGAAACTCTGAAAAGCCTAAGGGCGTGTGAGTGAGATTTTGATGTGTGCTTTTACAGCACTTACAAATAAAAGACCACTAAACGCCGAAGATTTGCCCCCCCTGCCCCTATGCAGCAAAGCAGATCATTCTGATACCCTTTTCCTTACACTTTGTGCTGTTCCCCAGTGATGATTTGACAATGCAGGAGCTGTGCCTACAACACATCCTTCTTTCAGTGAGATGGATAAAGCCACGTTGAAGTCAGAGGCAGCTCTGATCAGACTGCCTACTTCTCCTCCAAGACAGATGCAGGGCACTCCAGCCCTGACTTCATTTAACACTTGAGGGAAGCATTTTCTTGTGAGAGCAGCCTGGTGCAAGCCGAGATTGATTTTCTTCATCGAGAGCAGGCTAATAAAATTGCAGCACATGGAATTGGGTCACAGGCAGGAAATACAAATGTTTCCTATCACAGGGTTGGAGGAGGGGGTTTGCTCCTAAGTGCTGCCTTGTGGCTAATGCCCCAACACCAGGCTTGCCGCTGCTCTGTCTCCTATTGATATTAAGTATTACTTACAGTAATCTTTAGGTGAAATAGGTGTTTTAGAGGATGCTGTAAGAGCAGCGATGGCTTTCACAGCTGAAAATTAGATGTGAACTGCAGCACAGTGACTTACAGCTTCCCCTTTTCTCCTGCCTGCAGGTGGTATCCTAAGGAGAAGGATGCTGCCCTGTCTAGCACGGGATGATGCTGAAACTGTGCATTTCAGGTCGAGTGCAGGGGGTGAAAGAGTGGGTGGCTGGAAAGTTTTGCAGGCAGAGGGACAAAGGAGCAGGGTCCAGGGTTAATCCGGGGACCTGGCGTGTCCTTTATGGATTCCCGATGACCAGAACTTGCACCAGATGGCAAAGGGTGCCCGGACCATCTGCTGTGTATGGAATGTCACTGGCTGCTGACGACATGGAAATCCCCCCTCCTACAGGCAGGCAGTCACAGGATGATCCAGTTTCCACTATTTCCAGTGTCAGGAGCACTTTGCTTACTGGGCTTTTGACAGGGTTCTTTGGCAAAGGGGCTGCATCCCATGTGTGTGTCTCCCTTCCCTCCCTTCAGCGCAGTGTGGGGCACAGTGGGATGTTGCAGCATCACTGATTCAGATCTCCTAATAGGTGCTTTTTCCTTTCTTTTTCTATAAAAAAAAAAAAAAGTGATTTTGGAGAAAAGCAGGAGCGTGCCAGTGGAGGTCTGCCACGTTGTGATGTTCCCACTGCTCCCTGGAATGGGAATGACAGGGAAAGAGTTGAGCTAGTTCAGCTTGGAGAAGAAAAGGCTCTTGGAAGACCTTAGAGCAGCTCCAGGGCTTAAAGGGGCTATAGGAAACCTGGAGAGGGGCTTTGGACAAGGGATGTAGGGACAGAAGAAGGGGAATGGCTTTAATCTGCCCGAGGGGAGATTGAGATGAGCTCTTAGGCAGAAGCTCTTCCCTGTGAGGGTGCTGAGGCGCTGGCACAGGGTGCCCAGAGAAGCTGTGGCTGCCCCATCCCTGGCAGTGCTCAAGGCCAGATTGGACACAGGGGCTTGGAGCACCCTGCTCTAATGGAAGGTGTCCCTGCCCGTGGCAGGGGTTGGGACCGGATGAGCTTTAAGGCCCCTTCCAACCCAAACCAGGCTGGGATTCTATGACATTTGCACACAGTTAGTATATGGATAACGCAGCTGTATTGCACATGCATGGGATCCATCCCTTACTCCTTCCCGGATGTAGATACATTTTTCTAAACATGAAAGGCTTCCCATAAAGATGTCTTTAAATGATCAGAAGGAAAAAAGGCTTCCTGCAAGCAGATCTGTAGGCAAAATGCTTCTTTCTAGTATCATGTGTAATCAAAAATAACTCTACTTATAATAAATGTGCAGCAGAACATCTGCTACACAGCTGAGTTTTAAATGTTCTTAATATCAGGAGGAATCACGTCTGGAGTATGTTCCTGATGCCATGTCAGTAATGTGCTCACAATTAGAGATATTCAAAATACTGGTAGGACACAGTAAACCCAGTGCAGCTGAGGAGCACAGCCAGCTCAGAGTTCTGATATGTTTGTATTCAGGAGTTCGTGCTTCATTGCAAAAGAGTCAAAGATCTGCAAGGTAGGGAAATGGCTCAGTGTGATGCCCTGCTTGGAGCAGCTGAGCATAGCAATGATGCTGATATAAATTAATTATTATGGGCTACACTTTTAATAATAATGTAGGAAAAAGGAGAAATATAAAATGAGAACCTAGGAACCCTTCAATTCTCAGTGATCACAACATTTCAGCAGAGGAGTACGGCCAGGTATAGCCATGAGGATGGTCAGGGGCTGGAGCACCTCCCGTATGAAGACAGGCTGAGAATATTGGGGCTGTTCAGCCTGGAGAAGACAAGGCTGCGTGGAGACCTCAGAGCAGCTTCCAGTGTCTGAAGAAGGCTACAAGGATGCTGGAGAGGGACTCTTGTCCCTGCCCATGGCAGGGGGTTGGAACTAGATGATCTTCAGGTCCTTTCCAACCCTAACTATTCTCTGATTCTATGATTCTATGACTATAGCGATAGGACAAGGGGTGATGGGTTCAAACTGAAATGGGAGATTTAGGTTATATATAAGGCAGAAATTCTTTATTGTGAGGGTGTTGAGGCACTGGCACAGGGTGCCCAGGGAATCTGTGGCTGCCCCATCCCTGGCAGTGTTCAAGGCCAGGTTGGACACAGGGGCTTGGAGCAAGCTGCTCTAGTGGAAGTTGTGCAGAGTCTGCATGGCGGAGGGTTGGAACTAGATGATCTTAAGGTCCTTTCCAACTCAAACCATTCTATGATTCTATTATAATATACCAGCATTGAAGCTATTCTCCTCTAAAACCAACTTTGTTCAGGGTTCACAGGCTTTGAAAATAATCACATAGCTGATGTGAAAAGGTCAAACAGGGGATCTCAAAACACAGCCCAGCATTGTATTTCTCTCTAGCTAATTTGTTGAGTGCAAAGACAAACCCAGCCAAATTGCTAGGGCTGAAACACTCATCTTGGGGAACAATTTCCCATCTGCCTGCTTTACTTATCATTTATTCCAATATGGTTTTGTTTTCTGGTTTAAGCACTTGGATTTTCATTATTCATCATGGTCTCTTCTTCATTTCCCAACTGAAGATGTCTTCTCTGTTGCAGGCCTCGCTCAACAAGCTGATGGAGACCCTTGGACAAGCAGAACCTTACTTTGTCAAGTGCATTCGATCCAATGCTGAAAAGGTAAATCCCATCCAGGAGACCAGTGCTGCTAAAAATCATCTTGGAAATGTAATTTTTTCAGGGAGTTAAAAAGAAAAGGAGGCCCAAAATTGAGTTGGATTTAGAAGCTAATTGTGTATGATCAGTGGGAAGGATGAATTTTATCACCTGGGTGTTGCTCTTGATGAACTGCACTGTCTCTTCTTGTAAATGTAGAAACAGACATATGAAAAACATACGGGTTGAGTTTTAAGTTGAGTTTAATAAATGAATTTGACTGCTTTGAGGCTCCTGCCATGTGTAACAGAGATTGGCAGGACCATGAATTCACTTGTTCTGTTACCAAGCCTTAAAGCTTCTTTAAAGTTTCTATAGGTAAAAGCAGATACTTTTAGAATAAGCTAATTATTCAAAACTAACTTTCATAACATTATTCAAACTAACTCAGTAATGCATCACATTTCTTGAACTGGATTTCAAGCATGTTTCATGGGCTGAGGACTCTCAGTTCAAAATAAAGGTTGCAGTAGTGATGCTCTCTTATGGTTTAATCCTTTGGAGTTTTATTCACACATTTAAAGATAAAGCTTTAAGCCTAGAAGATTTAGTTGCTCACAATCTTTAGCTGTGCCCTAGGGGGCTCTTATTCAGTTTAGGGGCTCCAAAAACCTTCTTTATAGCTATATATATCTGTTTGAAAGTCTCCATCTGATGGCTGCTTGGACAGAAACAGGATTCAACCATGGTGGGATTAGCATGGTTCTGGGGACCTGCGTTCCCTCGCTCCCCTCGCATCATTGCCGATGTGTGCATCGCGCAGATGTTGTCCATCTGCTGAATCCCTTTACCCATCCTCAGACTTCAAAACTTCAGTTAAAGGGAATATTTGCTCATGATTGGCCTGGTTTTCCCCTTCCAGCTGCCCCTGAGGTTCAGCGACAGCCTGGTGCTGAGGCAGCTGCGGTACACGGGGATGCTGGAGACCGTTCGCATTCGCCAGTCGGGATATGGCTGCAAATACTCCTTCCAGGTTGAGTAAAATGTTTCCCTCTTTCCCCACCTTTAGCACCGTTGTCAGAGTTGTCTGAATGTTGGTAGCTCATCTGCTTATCAAAGTAATGAACTTATAGCTGATGTAAGGCAGTGAATGTAATGAGGCGATATCAGACATGGAGCAGCCCTCTGCTGCACTGCTGATTTCTAGTAAGCTGGTCCTAGACCTAAGTGGACTGCAAGCCCCTCTAGATAGCAACATCATGGGTTTTGAACAAAACCAGGTGTTTTGTAATGTGGCCTTCTTTTTTGCAAAGAAAAAGGGATCCAATTTACATGTGGTCTTCTGTGTGTGTTTTGGACTCGCCTGGGAATGGTGTTTAGCCTGTCATGTCAGTGCTGGCTGCATCCCAGCAGGCAGGTGATTGGCATCCTCCAAACGGCTCAGGAGTTATCCAGCTTTTCCTGTTTTCTTTTCCCTGTGTTTGCCAGGTTTTGCACATATGTCAGTCTTTTTGTGGGTTCCTCATGCCGATTTGTTCCCTGCTGGCAGCCGCTTAGGGGCAGATGTGTCCTGCACAGCAGCTCTTTAGAAAATGAAAACTGCTGTTATTTTTTGCTGTGAGCATGGATCCCAACCTTACCTAGGAGAACCTCTCCTCTCGTACCTCCTCCACTCTTTGGGTCCTCACAGCAGTAACTGATAGAGCATCTCAGACGTGCTTTGCAGATGCTGATAACCCCCTTCCATAGCAGCCCTTGCTGAGGCTTTGGAGCCTTTTTGCTTGAGATGACCCTGTGGGTTCTACAGAACCTCTTCTCCCACACTGAAAGACCTTTGAACGTTGCTGGGTCCCTGCTCTGATGTGTTTTCTGTCAAACCACAAATGGTGGATGAAACTTGGTGTTCCCCAGTCTGTAAAATGCTGTCTGTCCCTCTGCTCATGCAGTAGATCCTGTTTCATGTGGCCAGTGGAGCAAATCCATTATCTATGGAAGGAAGAGACACAGCAGGACCCATCTGACCAAATCTTGGGGTTTTTTTCTTTCTTTTTAGGATTTTGTGAACCACTTCCATGTCCTTCTGCCTCAAGGCATCAACCCATCTAAGCACAATATCCATGATTTCTTCCAGAAAATAAAACTGGATCCAGACAATTACCAAGTTGGAAGAACAATGGTAAATGTTTATCGTCAACTCAGACTTACATTTAAGATACAGATGTAACATTTGCCTGCATTTCTGTAATTATGAATTAACATCTTTATATATGTTTTTAATCAATGAAACTATTTGCCAGAAGCCAATGGCTTAAACGAAGCTTGGAATATTATTAACACAGAACTAGCAAGGAACATCATTATTTTGTGTTAACCAAGTTGCAGGTCTGGCTGTAATGAGGTAGCCTTCAGAAAGCTGTATCAGTGTGCAGATACAGCTCGGTACGACAGCTGTCAGTTTGTCTCCGCTGAAGGGAAAGCAGAGGCTCTGCAATTCAGCCCTTGGACAGTCCCGGGATGCAGATGAAACTGCAGAAGCCTGTTAGAGGTGGCTTGACTAAAATCAGCTCCTGAACTTTCTTCTGGGTATCCAGGACACAGACCCCAGGAGGATTAAATCATGTGTCTCGTGGTCTCGGAAGCTCTCATGCTTGTGTTTTTTGGGGGGGTTTGGCCAGGTTTTCATGAAGGAACGTGAGCGGCAGCTTCTGCAGGACCTGCTGCATCAGGAGGTGCTGCGCCGGATCACGCTGCTGCAGCGCTGGTTCCGCAGCATGCTCTGCAGGAGGCAGTTCCTGAGCTTAAGGCAAGCTGCAGTCATCATACAGGTATGTGATGGTGCCTGATTTTGTTGGTAATTACAATCCACACATCCTACAGATAGCTGATGGGTAAAATCAGGTCCCCTCTCTAAGGAAGGAGCTTGCAATCAGGATTCAACTCCTAACACCATAATAAGTTGGGAGTGGGGGAGACAGAGCTGGAAAGGTTGGGTGAAGGCAGGTGCTCTCCCACCTGCACACAATACCCTTTACAAGGAACTGCCTGCTGTGTTTGCAGAGGTTTTGGCGCAGTTACCAGAACAGAAAGCAAGGGAAACCATCCCCAGACCCTCTTGTCCTCGGCAAAGCTGCTGTTGTTCTCCAGGCCCACTGGCGTGGCTTCTTGGAGAGGCGCAGGTTCCTGCAGATGCAGTTTGCAGCCCACCTCATCCAGAGCTGCTGGCGGGAGCACACCAAGAGACGGCACGACGCAGCCACCAGCATCCAGGCAGCCTGGCGAGGGCACCACGCAAAGCAGCTGTACACAGCCTGCAGAAGCAAAGTCATCTGCGTGCAGGCAGCCTGCAGAGGATATTTAGCACGACAAAGGTAATGCCATTGGTTAAAATGAGAGCATTTTCTTGTGATGCTCGCTGGGGAGGGAGGTGGTTGATCTGAAATCAAGCACTGCTTGGACTTAAAGAGGAGGGTAACCTTTTGTAAGATCCCTGACCTGGCCTGATCCTTCCTTTGCCCGTGCTTTAGAGAATCATGGAGTTGGTTTGGGTTGGAAAGGACCTCAAGATCATCCAGTTTCAACCACCTGCCAAAGGCAGGGACACCTCATACTAGACCATGTCGCCCAAGGCTTTGTCCAACCTGGCCTTGAACGCTGCCAGGGATGGGGCAGCCACAGCTTCTCTGGGCACCCTGTGCCAGGGCCGCAGCACTGTCACAGGGAAGAACTTCTGCCTTATATCCAACGTGAACTCCCCCTGTTTCAGTTTCAACCCATCACCCCTTGTTCTATCGCTGCAGTCCCTGATGAAGTCTCCCGTTCTAACAAAGGACTTTATTTAACTGCACATCCTACTCTTAGAATAAGCAGAGCCTATTTCAGGTCGGAGTACGTAGGCAGTGGAAAGCCGAGGCCATAAATACTCCCAAGCTGTTTTTTTTCCCTTGGCAGCAGCACCACTTTAAGTAGCCTATTTTTAACTCGGATCGCCTCACCGATCTGGTTGCTGCGCTGTCTCACAGGGACGGGAGGTACTGCAGCCAGCTGCTGCAAAGGGGAGAGCGTTTCCAGCTGTGCCTTGGCTTGCTGGCCACAGGGCAGGCCTTGGTTTGTTCTCCAGAGACACTGCCTGCAAGGTGTGGAGCACCTTGACATAGCGTGGAAGATTTGGGTGCTGGGTGCAAGTTTCTGCTAGCTGTAGCAGAGGCAGCCAGGCAGGATGGTGAAGATGGAGAAGCCAAGGGGATGCAGTGGATTAAGCTCTTCTGCCTCTGTCAGCGCACAAACAAGCTAGACCAGGGATGAAGCCTGGAGCTGCTGCTGTCAGCATGAGAGGAGCTTTCAGGTGTGTTGGGGCAGTCCTTGAGTACAAGAGATGCCATAAGAGAAGGTTGAAAACTGAACTTGCACTCACATTGCCTTGCACCAGATGTGCAAGGAGAGTTGCTTGAGATCCTGATTGGTGGTGAGGTGATGATGGTGATGGTGATGAGATGCCACTGTCACAGTGCCATGAAGGGACATGAGTGGGCACAGTTCAGGGCATCCAAAATTATGCTGGTTTTCTGCTTTCTTGCAGGTTTAGAGCTTTGAAAGAGCAGCGATTGAAAGAGATGCAGCTGGAGAATGGCCTGTCCGTTAGAGAAGAGGATGGACTAGAGGCAGATGATGCTTTGGAAATTAAGGGCTCTGACCCATCTAAGTGGGAGGATGGCTCATTTGAAGAGCGAGTGAGAGCTATAGAGGAACATAAATCGCTGATGGAAAATAATCGGGTGAATCACATGGACCCACTGGATACTTCTGGGAATTTCTTGTACAAAAGGCACGAGAGAGCCAGTAGCCAGAGTGGGATGGACACGGAGGAGGAGGTCATCGTGAGAGAGAGACCCAAGTCCCTGGAGGATCTCAACCAGAAAAAAGTGGTTCGTGCAAAAAGAGAAAGCCGGAGGATGCGTGAACTGGAACAGGCAAAATTCAGCTTGGAACTGCTCAAGGTCCGCTCCACCGGTGGGCTGTCACCTTCCGAAGAGCGGCGGTGGTCCACCGAGCTGGTGTCAGAGGCACTTCATTCCCCTCAGGGAACCCCAGAGAGTGAAAGCTCTCAAGGGAGCTTTGAGATGTTAAGCTGTGAAGATACCCCAAGTACTAAACGTGTTTCCTTAGTTTTAGATGAGCAGGATGTGCAGTCATTGTCCACGGACTCTTTGCCTAGCAGTCCCCAGGCTCACGTGCAGGAGAAGTCTTTCTGTGGGGCAGATGTCAACAGCAATGTACCCAGTTGCAGAAGGATACCTGCAGACTTGGAGCTACCTGATAACCTCACCGTGAAGGAGCACATAATCTGTGACCCCCAGAATGTTATAAACAAGGCGCATCCAAGAGAAACCTTCCTTTCCAGCAACCTACCTACTTTCTATGTTCCACCACAAGACAGCATGAAGGTGAAGCTGATGGAGAATAACCTGAAGAACAAAGCAGTAGAAAGAGAGGAGAAGACAGTTACATTTTCTGGGGTCAGGAAGGACTCTGAGCCAGAGCAGGGCAGAGCCTTGGGAAGGGGTGAAGAGAAGTCCTCTACCAAGAGAGAGGAATGTGGGACAGCGGCTGCCACACAGGCCCGTTCTCCAGACTCTGTCATTAAGAGACTGGAAAAGCTCAACGTAGAGAAAGAAGAAAGGCAAAAGCAGCTTCAGCTGCAAAATGAGAGGGAGATGATGGAGCAGATCCGTCAGCAGAAGGAAATTCTGGAGAGACAGCGCAAAGCCTTTGAGCAGCAAGGGAGAATGGAGGCATTGCAGAGGGCAGAGCAGAGCAGGATGAAGGACTCCTCCCTCAAACCAACCAGAAAACCAGAGGGCCGGCCTCAGTCGGTCCTTATCCTGCACCCCCAGAGCAGGGGGGAGCATGGCCTCACAACTGGTGTGGCTCCAACCTCATCAGTGGACATCAAAGGTCTCACAGTTGGGACCAGGGAAAGCTCTCCAGCTCACAGTGCCCCCAGAGACAGACCTGTCAGCATGTTCATGGAGCGAAAAGAAGGTCAATTGGGATCAGCACTGGAAGCCCGATGCCATTCCAGACCGGCTCTGGACCCTAGGGACCTCCCGGGCAGCCACTTCTCGAGGATGGAGCGCCTCCGGCAGCCCCGAATTCCCAACCAGGCCACCGAGGAGGCGAGGGCAAGCGCTATGTTCTTCACCCCAAAAGACAATCCCTTTGGCCTCCCGTGAGTAAAAGATGATGTGCTTTCTCTGTAGTCTTTCTCCATAGGCTTTTTATTCTGGTAGAGGCTGTTTTGTACAAATAGTCCAAATAGAGTGTACAAAACCCGCAGTGACATGAAAATGGGTTTCTGGATCTTCTAGCAATGAGAGGAAAAGGAAAAAGAACTGTCCCATATGTGATGAGTATAACGTAAGCCAGGGGAGATACTCATGGACTTTAGCAGGTGAGGAGTGGTAACAGCAAGAGGGTTGACACTGCTTTCATTTCTCCTAGATGAACAGTGATAGGAGTTTATTTCTGAAGGTAAAAGAGAAAGAACATAATTCTGAGGATTTTTAGGTTGTCAGAGTAGAAATGACCGCATAAGGCACAATATTTCTGGATTTTTCTTGTTTCCCATATAATTAAACAGCCAGCACAGCCATTTGGACAATCCCACCATGGCAGAGTGAAAAACAGCAAACCTCCAGGGAGAGTTTGGGGTATGAATTTTTCACATATATAATTACACATGTAATGGGCTTAACAGTCGTTCAGCTCCATCGCACTGCTCACATGGTGCGCTGCTGCAGCACAGGGGCCACAGACCACAGCAAAATCTTGGGACAGTGTTTGCTTCCACTCTGTCATGTGGCTGAAGCTGCCTTGTCTAATTTTGGAGAGTTTTTGGCCATATAGCTCAAAAAGGACATAAACTCCCCCCAGAAGCTTGCTGCAGCTTTTCCAAGGTGTTGGTGTTGATAACTCAGGGTACATCCAAGTGAAGAAGTCTTGTGGTTTATGTGCTGTTGTGATGGGAGGAGATTCCCATTTATTTTGTGCAGCTTCTTTAACTAACACAGTCTAGACACACAGAATCATGGAATGGTTTGGGCTGGAAGGGACCTTCAAAGCTCATCTAGTCCAACCCCCGTGCAATGAGCAGGGATATCTTCAACTAGAGCAGGTTGCTCTAAGCCCCATCCAACCTGGCTTATCATTATGTCTATCATACATGTCTATCGTTTTATTTGGACATGATAGTAGAAAGAGTGAACTGAGCAAAGAGCACCTTAAGTGGGTGTGTTTTTTAATGCTATGAAGATGCAAAGTGAGGATGCTCTCCTTCTGAACCAGTTCAAATGGAAATCTGCAGGAGGCCCTGGAGAACTGTTTTGGAAGTGGGTATTTGAGAATAGTCTTTCCCCCCCAAAAAAATCCATTTATTTTCCTGGTTCATGCAGAGAACAAGCAACAGGGTTAAAATATATATTTATTAAAAATTCCTGTAATTTACTTTTTATTCTGCAACAGAACAATCACATTTGAGAATCAGACGTGAAAAGGTACTGTCCATAACCACCATGATGGGTAGAGTTTGCAGGCCGAGCTTCATGTCTTCTCATCCGTTGGTATTAACTCAAATCTTGAAGAATTCAAAGTGATTCCAAAACCCCATGACCTCAAACTCGCAATTTGGTCTTGGTTGCTTGGGCTGTGCACTCTTGTGAGCTAGGCTGGGATGGTGGGAAGGTGTTTAGGAGAAGATGAAACATCTCTGTTGTGTTGTGTTTCAGCAGACAAGCAAATCATCAATGCCTTTCCAAGGGTGAGCTAGCCAGGAAGCCATTTAAGATGCCAGGGTCTGGCAAAGGAGAGGTAAGTTGTAGCTTGTTAGTTTTCTCTTTTAATGGAAGAAAGGGGGAGAAAAAACCTTATTCTGCCAGTTTTCCCTCAAAAGCTTTGAAGAAATGGACTGTAAAGCACAAGGGCTGCTAGACATAGGGAAGGGATATATCACGGTATAGCAACCTTCACACCTCTGAAAAATCAAAAGCCCTCATGACATTAGTTCGTAGCAGCTCTCTATGAAAAGGATCTCACGGTCCTGATGGCAAACACTGTCCAACAGAGTCTTGTCTTGGTTTGGTTTAACATATGTTTGAGTAACATCCATGATTGTCCATTTTCACCGTGCTGTCTTGGTTCTTGTTTTCCCTAGTCCTTTTTTGCGCTAGATATGATAATATTGTGTTCCCTCCTTGGGCTGCAGTGTCACTTAGAGATGTCTTAGGGCTACGCTATGATGCCAACCATCACTAGAATCTCCTTTTTGGTTTAAAACCCTTTTTTTGTTGTTTTTTTTATCCTTTGGTCTAGCAGGTTCCCAGACCGACCCATAAAAAGAAAGCCCGCATGGCGCGGACGCGCTCCGATTTCTTGACTAGAGGTACTTTTGCTGATGGGGAGGGGGATACGGAGGAAGATGATTGCGGTGGCAATTTTGAGTTCCTTCTCTCCTCTGAGCAACCTCCTCATGGCGAGGCGGTGCCTGCAGCCCGCCTGGGCCAGGCCTGTTACAGTGACTCCGAAATGGTAATTTTTATCAACGTGGTGTGGGAAATGGAACAAGAGAGCGAGTGGAGCTTTGGGAGCCTTTCTTTGCTAACCTTAACTGCACTGATCCCTCCACTGCTTCTTTTCCCACTCCCAAGGATGCTGTAGATGGGTAAACTGGGCAAACACAGCTGACAAGGATGTGACACAGGGAAATCATTTGTATTTCTTGGTCATGGGGGTGTTTTATGGCTTTATTCGGTATCAGCTATGATTCCACACCTCTCCTGGAGCATTGCAACTTGTTTTGCACAGCTACCTATTTCTTTTTTGGCTTTTTTAACCTCAACAGCAAAGTCCCCCCAGGATCCTTTTCCTCTAAAAATTATCTACACACATCCATGGAAAAGGTCCAATCAAATATTGTCCAAAAAGCAACAGACAACAAAGAAAACTATATAAATCTTGTACCTGCTATTACTTTTGATTTTGTATCTTTAGCCACAGTGTCCTATGATTATTCAGTCCTCAATTCTTGGAGTAATTCCGGCAGGTGACATCTTAGAAAAGGCAACCCCATGTAAACTGGGCAATAAAAATTTAGTGGGAATGGAACAGTGAGGTTTTTAAAACCAGACCTACCTTCCTGGCTTTTTCAAGCTCAGTAGCTAGTGTCCCTTGGCAGGTCCATGCTACATGAGCCTGCGCTGCAGAGCATTTGCATCTCAGGCTTAATCTCCTGCCCAGATAAGCTGCTTTTGGGAAATCACAAACTGGCAGTTTTCAGGAGTGAAGAGGCAACAGCTTCCAACCCACTCCTGGTTTGTCCCTGATGTGCTTGAGATGTTCCCATGGAAGTGTGGATAAGCACCAGGAGTTGTCTCCTACCCTAAGAGCCCAGATGAAGCGCTGAGTAGAGCTGCCTTACTCCTCCACTCCACCTCCAGGGCAGATGTGAAGCTGAGTATGAAACCAAAGAAAAGCAGGAAAACCAAAGTCACTGATGTATTTTGTGCTACAGCATTGCTGTGGGTCTGGCAAACATCTTGTGTGATCCTGAAATCTGCTTTTCCAAGAAAGGCAGATTGCCAAGGAGGGCTTTTTGTGACTTTTCTGGTAGCAGCTTTTATTATAAAGGGTCATTTTTTTCCCAGGATAATTTCGTCACTGGGAGAGGGCAGATATTTGCAAATTCCATGAATTTTTAAAGTTGTTTTTGACAAATTTCTAGGGATTTTGAGCCAGGAATACTGAAAACCTGACTGAACAACACAGCTCTGTGAACTGAGATTGCTTAGCTACACCTTTGCACTTCTCCCTCCTTGTAGATCAGGAAAGGGAGAATTTTGTGTAGTGAAAAGCCTAGCCAAAGCCCTGGGCAAGGGACTGCATTGTACCTGGAATGCTGTGCTGCATTCCTGGAGGCTGCCCTCTTACAAAGCTTTAGGGCTTTTTTAGCTGTAGAAACCTTTTCCGCTTGGATATGAAAGGTGCTGGGATGGTGCTTGGTAAGCTCCGTCCTTGGGGGGGACGTGGTTTGTTGGAAATGCTCCTTGGGACTCTGCTCACCTGGTTTAACAGCTCCCATTGCATGCAAGTAGTAGTAGTTGTCTCTCCTCTCTCTTGTATCCCTCTTCTTCCCTGCTCTCCATCACTAGCTCTAACTGGTGTTCAGCACTTTCACCCCTTGTGTAGTTGAGTTCTGCTTTCTAGCAAATGCTACCCATGAAGTCATGTGCTCAGTGATACCCTATGTCTATATGTCCTGACAACATGTGCAGTGTTTCCATTTGTATTCTGTATTGCAGGTTTGGGACCAGCCCTTTGGCTTGTGGCTTTTCTGGGTCAGAATTGCCACAGGGAGCAAAATATAGGGACTGCTTATCCATATGTATTAGCAGAGGCTGGTTGAGCATTGCTTAGGAGCAGCCTATGATAGAGCAATGTTGGTGCAGGTTGATTCGAGTACAAGATCAAGTAGGTTGATATCTCTGTAGACACATTCGTTGTGTCTTGTGATGTTCACATGAAGAGGAGTCAGGCAGCCACGATGCATAGGCTGGTTTCCATGCTACTCAGTAGCTTATTCATACAGCTTCTGCCCCCCAGCTATGACTTTCCCAAAAAAGCCTCTCTTAATGCTCTGCTCAGTGGCCAGGGGCTGCTGGACGGATGAAAGAGAGATCTCGTGCAACCTTGTGAAGCTGAGCATGTGATGGCTCACCAGCTGCACTGGGTGAGAACCTGCCTGGTTAGCCCATTAGTTTCTTGACCATCAAGTTACTGATTGCCTATCACCAGCTGGTAAATAGAAGTCCACCAAAAACTGATGCTCCTGACCTAAGTCTGAGGTATCCCAGAGCAGCAAAGATAAAGTTCATCTTCAGACAGAGCTGAAACCCAAGGTGCACCAGCATATAAGATTGCTGCTGAAAGTACACTTGACTCCAAGGTGCCTTTAAGGATAAAGGGCTTCCTGACAAAACCAAGCCTTCAAAGGCTGGTTGAGTTTTTTGGCTAGTGAATAGCTGAGGATTCATCTACCTTGCTCTGAGACAGGTCCAAGTGGGAGGAATAGCTCCTGGCTGAGGTCACCCTTCAGTTTTGCACCTAAGTCTGGAGAGCTTTCCTGCAGTGGATAAATGGAAAGCCTTGGTTTGAGAAGCCACACCAGAAATGCCTGCTGAATACAGCCTCCTTTGGCAGAGACTCTTAAACAGAACGACCTGGATAATGATGCAGTCATTTTGCTCCATACAAAGCCACAGATTGACGAAATTTCATTCAAGTAACTGTCACCAATCTGACCCCAAGCGTGCCTGAAGAGCCAGCAGCGAAAAAGATCTCTTTTCCTAAGCCAATCAGAGGGGCATCACACTTTAGGAAGCTCTTCAGGGCAGCACGTAGCACAGCTGCCTGCTAGGACAAGTCACTTGGCCATAGTTCTTTCTTGCTAGCATGGGTGGGTGAAACAGAGGTTGCTCTTTGGTCTCTTCTTCATCCAGGGAACAACTCCAGACCCCCAGCTACTGTGATTTACCCACATGATGCTTTTTGGTGTTCCCTGCCCAGAGATTTTCTGATGCAGAGGCTTGTCTTGACATCTGAGAAGGTTTCGCACCCATATGAGGACCTTCCCCTTCAGAGCTTCTTGAAGGAGTCCCTCGAACAGAAGGGTCTCACCTCAAAAATGCCTTTAGTGCTTACTTTCAAAAGCTGGACAACTTGCTGTACTAGCAGAAGAAATGCCAAACAATAGTAGGTCAAGAATTGGGGCAGGGCAGAGAGACGTGATGATAGTAATGGTAGAACATCCTTCATCCAGTTTTGTCTAAAAGTGCGTTTACAGATGCTTTTGACTCAAAGTCTTCTGTGTGAGCCAGTGGTTTCACTTGCACTACTCCACAATCTGTACTCTAAATCTGCTTGTGCAGTAGATATGATAGACATTTAAAGAATAAGGTGTATGTGGTGGCCTGTAGAGCAACCTCTGCCTTGCTCTGGTGATTCCTTTAGCCTGCTGGCCTCTGTCAGCACGTACCAATGTGCTTTGAAATACCAAAAAAGGGAGGAAATTTCCCCACAAAATACTTTTAAAACCCCCAAACCAAAAAAAACCAAAGCACTGAAATTGATTAAAAGGTTGAAATTACTCAAGAACAAAACTTTATCATAGGGGGGGGCAAATATTTATACAAGTCATTTTGAAAAGCAAGTAGTAAGTTTGGGCTGGATGATAATAACTTTTATAGTTTTAAGGGCTGTTTTCCAGTATCCATCCACAATTTATGTGTAATCATCACCTAAACATAAAAGCAGAAGAAACCCTTTGGTGGTTTAGGCAGTTTCTTCCTTCCCCGGTGGCAGGTCAGCCTTATGTGCTGCCATCTCCTGGCTGGTTGAGAGGTTAGTCCAGGGGTGAAAAATGAAACGTTGAAGAGTAGATATGGGAAATGTGACTCATTATGCAGCCCATATTTTGTATCATTTTATTTACAATATTTTAATAGAAGAAAAAGAAATGCTTAAACCTACATTACATTCCGTTGAGACATTCAGCTACAGGAGATATTTGACTGTCATCTCCTGAATCCTTTCGTAAAACCTGATTTCCTCATGCTGAAAGTCTCTCCTCCAGAAGGGCAACTCTGAAACCACAGCTGCAGTGGGGAAAAAGGAACAAAAATGGCTATGTTTTTTAAATGCATCAAAACTATTTCTGGGCTGTTTCGTGGAATCCTGATAGGTTAAATTATTGCAAATTCATTTCACCGTTCAAAATGATCCCAGGGCATTTACATGTTGGCCAAGGCAGATGTCCTGTATGTTGAACTGCAAAATCTCTTATTTCTAGAGGGCTCATTTTGACCTGTCTTTAGCATACAGACTTTGGTGGCCTTTTCTGTAAAGTCCTTGACAAGAGTTGGAAGAGGAAGCTCTGCTGGGGCAGGTCCATGTGGTTGAAGGTTCCTTTGGTGCTGGGAACACCACAAATCACTTTCATGGCTAACATGGCTCTTCTGGGATGGAGAGCTGGGCTGCTCAGACCATGATGGCTGTGCAGGCTGAGTGATGAGGACCCATGGCTTGGTGCACACTGATTTTCATCATTGGTGGCTCAAGGGAAAAGAAGGTTGGACCTTAGTGTAGAGTTGGAGTGAGGGAAATGCCTTTCTTTTTTAGGAGTCGTGAAAAGATCTCTCTAGTTGTAGCTAGCTCAACAGGACTGCAGGTTTTCACCTCTAGGCAGACGGAAATCAGAACCATAGAATAGTCAGGGCTGGAAAGGACCATAAGATCATCCAGCTCCAACCCCCTGTTAAACACAGACTTAAGACTTGAAATATCTCATTGTTGCTGGGACAAACTGAAAACCAGGTGGCACCCAAAGAGCTGTCTCATTTTTAAACACTTCGTGCTTGGACTTGTTACAGACGGTGCAGCGATTCGCCTCAGGGGAAGGCCAGACAAAACTGCACAAAACGATGTCTCAGGGGGAGATCGGGAAGCTGGTGGCCACGCAGAAGAGTGTGGCTCCAGATGGGAGGTAGGAAATATGGCTGGAGATGGGGGATGAGTCCCTCCCGTTTCGTTCGTGCTCTCCATCACCTTGCTGAACCACCCCGGCTCCTTTGAAAGTCCACCAGCCAAAGTTGTTGCTTGTCCAACCTTTCCTACATGACTGCAGACGTGCCCAATTAGAAAAGGCATCCTGTTGTGATGACATGGGCCCAGTGTCCCATCCCAAACCACCTAACTGCATGCACAAAACTCAAGTTTCTTGTCTTTCTTGAGGACAAGTAGCCTGGTTTTCCCAGTAGAAGTTGTTTGTATTTAACTCCTCCTCAAACACCATGAAGGTCAGGACATTTGGGGTAGTTTTAGGTAGAAGAACATTTCCTGGTTGACATGGTTTCTCTTTCCACAACTTATTTCCAGGCCTCAGCGAGCCAAGATGAGGTTCTGGGTGAAGGGAAAGCAGGGGGAGAAGAAGACCTCACGGGAGAAGCTTGCTACCCAGTCTGAGCTGCTGGAGTTGTACGCGGAGCAAGAAGCCCCCGGCAGGGAGGTGATTTCTGGTTTGCAGCTTAGTGAAGGTAAGTGTGGGGTGGCGTGGTGCTGGTGGTGTAAGGAGCAGAGAAACTGTGTCTGGTCTTATGACAGAGGGAAAACCTAGTGTAAATCTGGCTTTACGCTGCAACCAAGTGTAGCCCAAAATATAGGGACTTGGGTAAAGATGTAGAACAGAGGAAGGTTGGTTTATCTATAGGGTATCTGTAATGGGAGCATTGTGTATGGTGGTGTGGTCTAGCTGAGGCTGCTGTGGGAAAACGGGTTGGGAGGCTGCACAAATTGGATGTCCATGCTAGTACATGTCTCTTGAATTCGCAGGCAGTGACAACCCAAAATGATGGCAAGTAGGTTAAAGGGTGGGATCCAGAATGGGTCCTAGAGGAATTCTATGTCATTAATCCTCCCGGCAGCTGTCTGGACACGGGAAGATGTTTCACCTCTTGATGGAGGAAATAACCAAAGGAGAAATAACATTTAATCTTCCTGTACCACACAGTGCTTTTCCCCTGCCCAGGTTTAAACCAGTGCCCATCTCCCTGGTTTAGTGTTGGAATTGTTTTTCATTTGCTCTTCAATCGCTGTCCCCCTTTGTGATTATCACCTGTAGAGTTGGGTCCTCACCACCTGACCCCCCCTCGGAGCCCTGAGCTGGCTGGTATCTACCGACGGGAGTTCAAGGAGAACAAGGAGCCCTCTCCCAAAGTGAAACGCAAGCGCAGCGTCAAGATCAGCAACGTGGCTCTGGAGCCCGTGCAGTGGCAGAACGACTCACTGCAGATCATAACCAGCGCTAGTGACTTGAAGAGCATGGATGAGTTTCTCCTGAAAAAGGTAACTCCTTCCTTCCTCAATGCTCCGGCTTAATCTTCAGAGAGCTCACAGAGCAGACCGAGGCAACAAAGCCAAAATTATCCTGGGGGAAGCAGTAGAATCAGAATGGTTTGGGTTGGAAAGGACCTTAAAGCTCATACAGTTCCAACCCCCTGCCATGGGCAGGGACACCTCACACTAGATGATGTTACCCAAGCCCCATCCAACCTGGCTCTAAACACTGCCAGGGATGGGGCAGCCACAGCTTCTCTGGGCACCCTGTGCCAGAGCCTCATCAGCTTCACAGGGAAGAACTTCTTCCTTATATCTAACCTGAACTTCCCCTGTTTCAGTTTGAACTCCTCACCCCTTGTCCTGTCGCTACAGTCCCTGATGAAGAGTCCCTCTCCAGCATCCTTGTGACCCCCTTTGGACACTGGAAGCTGCTCTGAGGTCTCCACGCAGCCTTCTCTTCTCCAGGCTGAACAGCCCCAATGTTCTCAGCTTGTCTCCATACAGGAGGTGCTCCAGCACCTGATCATCCTTGTGGCCCTCCTCTGGACTTGCTCCAATAGTTCCCTGTCCTTCTTTTGAGGACACTGGAACTGCAATGCTTATAATTCATCTAGGGTGCACTGTGTGCACCAGGGCAGGCTTGAGAGAGAAGGTGGATGCTTCAGTGCTTCCATTGCTTTGAGCTGCCCCTCATCAAAAATGGGTGACCTCAGAGGGCAGGAGTTGATGGCTGCAGGGAAATGCTCATGTTTCTAGTTTGCATGCAGGAGAAACCACCTTGTAATCATTATTAACATCATCTGCCTGTGGTTGAGCAGCTGCGTCATCTCACACAGTGCTCAGCCACAGCACAAGTGGCATGGGCGAATAAACCCCTTTGGTTTCCCAGATGAATGAACTGGATAATGAGGACAGCAAGAAGGACACACTCGTGGATGTTGTGTTCAAGAAAGCGCTGAAGGAATTCCGACAGAACATCTTCAGCTTTTACTCCTCGGCGTTGGCGGTAAGTGACCGAATGATGGGTGAGAACTTCCAGGAAAAACGAGATGCTCTGCATCCTCCTGGTGGTGGAGACATTGCTGAGCCTTCCATTCCTGGTCTGCTTATCCCAAAAGATAGATACTCTTCCTTTGTATTCAATCCCATGAGCTGTAAATTTGGACTAACTCTTACCCTTTAGCCAGCTCTTGACACATGTTATGTAGAGATTTCTGATGGCCTCATTATAATCAAATGGGAGGTGACAGTAAGTCAATGCACTCTTTGCCACCCAAAGTGCCTGAAAGCCTTTGTGTTGCATTTATAAGAGGTGGAGACATCTGAGCAATGTGGAGCTCTGCTCTTCTGCTGCTTCTGAATTTGAGCAATGATTGCTATGGCTCATGATAACAGTGATCAAAAAAAGCTAATTTATTGCCCAGATTGCATTAGAAGTTCCCTCTAAGTCTTGATCTGGCACTTAACATCCTCCTGCTCTGCACACTATGAAGCCACCCTGCCAAAAGCCATGGAACAGCTCTGTTAGATGATATGATTTTCCTTCTTTTTGCCGTACTTGGTTACCTTCCCCAAGTGGCTAGAAGCTGGGCAGCCTGAAATGATTGTCTGGAGGTTAAAAGGCAATCTGGGCTGTATAAAAATCACTTTTCTTTTTGCTTCTGTTCCCTTAAAAGATGGATGATGGGAAAAGCATCCGCTATAAGGACCTTTACGCCTTATTTGAGCAGATTCTGGAGAAGACCATGAGGCTTGAGCAGAGGGACTGGAGTGAGTCTCCGGTTAAAGTCTGGGTCAATACCTTCAAAGTCTTCCTGGATGAATATATGATAGAGTACAAACCTCTGGACTACACTGCGGTAAAGGTATGTGGCACTTTTCTTAAGCTGCTTGAAGATTTGGGAGTTGTCTTTCCATGGGGTTGTGCTCTCTGTAGACACATGGAAACCTGTGTTGTCTTCTCCTCTATTTTAAGCTGAAGTGGACAACATAAGGGTGATTTGTTGGTTGTGTTTCACTGCACTCAGCAAACCCAGTTCACATCAGGGCTGAGCTGGGCTTTGGCCAATGCCAATGTGTAGATGTTGTCTTCAGGGCAAAGCTGCAAGCATCTATGGATGGTCAGAAAGGCAACTCCTGGTGCTGCTTTTTTTAGTTTTGGGGGATTTTCTCCAGTCTTTGAGGGAAAGTGAAAGAGATACAAGCTTCCCTGGTCTCCTGACCTCTTCCCAAGTGACCACATCACCATCGGTTGGGTTGCAGGAGAACTGGACATGGGCAGTGGCTGCCCTCGGGGTTTAGGTATAGTTTTTAGAACAGTCAGAGCTTGCAGCGTGATCTCCTGTTCACCTCACTGTCTGTTCTCTATTGCCTGAGAGGTCAGCCATGCGGTCTCTGGCTGGGCTTGGGAGGTGGTGTTTATTGTTTAAATACCCCATCTTCTGCTCCAAGTCCTCACCATGCTTCTCTCCAGGCAGGCTTTCTTCAGAGCAGGCTTGAGCATCAGCTCTGGACGCAGTGCTGTGCCACATTCTCCTCAGGTGTCTTGCATGAGATGGGAGATCAGGTCACTGCTGCAGGACTTGGAGCTAGAGCAGCAGCTAAACACAGCTCTGGGATGAAGATGGGGAGAGCTGTCCAGGGGATTTCTGAAAACGGGTGATCCGTAGGAGAGTTTTCCAAAGTGGCTCTCCTGGGGCTGCAGGTGCACTGGAGAATGGGGTGGAAAGCGGTGGGCACCATGGGATACGAGCCCTTCATGCACTTTACGTGGGGAAATTGCCCCTAAATACACTTAAATCTCTTTCCAACGCCAGGTGCCAAAAACAGAACGAAAAAAGAGAAGAAAAAAGGAAGCAGATGTGGTGAGTTGAACACATTAAACAGCGAATGTTCTTGCACCCAGAGTGATGAGCTATAAGGGACCTGGTCATGACACATCCTATGCTGAGATCTGAACATCACACTGTAATGAACATGCAGCTGTGAAAGGATGTGCTAGAAAGGTGGATGGGGGTTTGTTTGATCAAGGATCACTGTAGGTTGTTCTCTGAAAGCCCATCCCACATCAGTCAAGACAGTGAACGTAATGTCAAGAGTTATTATAGAAGAACTTAGAGCAAAACAGAAAGTGTCGTTCTAGGTTTCTGCATAAACTTACAGCGTATGGTTTACATCTCTGATATCAGAGATGTAGGAGATTACATCTCTTTTTTTCCTAAAGGATCTGATAGCATTAGGAAGGATGCAGATGCAAAGCAAAAAGGGGCCATGAATACCTGGAAGAATCTTCTTAACATGGAGAAGCTGACCAGCCAACTTCAGTCACACACTGTTTCTAGCTTGCTTGTGTGATGGTTCCCATAAAGGCTGGATTGGGTTGTTTGTGGAGTTATGGGGCTGAAAAGGAAAAAAAATAGCAAATAAAAGCAAATAACAGCTAAAAGCTGGTCAGCTGACCATGTTCATCTCATTTTGAAGCACACTAAGCATGCATCTCCTTTTAATCACCACTCAACCTTTATCACTGCAGGTGGAAGAGCACAATGGTCACATTTTTAAGGCGACCCAGTACAGCATCCCCACATACTGTGAATATTGTTCCTCCTTGATCTGGATAATGGACAGGGCTTCTGTTTGTAAATGTAAGCACACTCTCTTTGGTCTGTTTTCATGAGTTTGTATCACAGTGATGTGCTTTTGCATTTTGAAAGGTGTTTGCTGCTCTTTCCTGCAGCCCCACTCTCAAATAACTTGTGTTCTTTCACATTAAAAGGTCTTTTGGGACAGATCTTAAGAGTTTTTGAAGTCAACTAGGAAGTCCATCCCAGCAGCCCTTCCAGTCCTCATGTTCCACTTTGGGGGGCAGAGCTTTGCATGTTACACATTTTATCCCTTAAGGTCCTGTGGTCATCCCATAAGGTCAAACCATATTTGTAAGGATGGTAGAGTCAGGTATGGCAAACATACCCTGCAACTTCAGCCTGTAGGATGCCTGTAAGTCTGATGACCTTGGTGAGTTCATCTGGTTTAGCCTATTTGGCCTCCAGGCACATGAATTTCTGGGGGGCTCAGGAAAATGGAGGAGGATAAATGGGAAAGATCGATCCATTGCTTTGGATTTTCCAACATTTCTTTGCTTAAGTTGGAAGTATCAGCCCTGGGTATTTCAAGCTGAAGTGCAGGACAGGAAGAATAGAGATTAGGTGCTATTTCCAACCTCTTTGAGGGTGTTTTGTTGGATCAAGTCCAGAGGAGACCACGAGGATGATCAGGTGCTGGAGCACCTCCCATATGGAGACAAGCTGAGAACATTGGGGCTGTTCAGCCTGGAGAAGAGAAGCTGCGTAGAGACCTCAGAGCAGCTTCCAGTGTCCAAAGGGGGTCACAAGGATGCTGGAGAGGGACTCTTCATCAGGGACTGTAGCGACAGGAGAAGGGGTGATGGATTTAAACTGAAACAGGGGAAGTTCAGGTTAGATCTAAGGAAGAAGTTCTTCCCTGTGAGGCTGATGAGGCTCTGGCACAGGGTGCCAGAGAAGCTGTGGCTGCCCCATCCCTGGCAGTGTTTAGGGCCAGTGTTTGGATGGGGCTTGGAGCATCCTTCTCTAGTGTGAGGTGTCCCTGCCCATGGCAGGGGGATTGGAACTGTATGAGCTTTAAGGTCCCTTCCAACCCAAACCAGTCTGGGATTCTATGATTCTGTTTATGTCTGATAGCTCAGAGTGACTCATGAGTATTTTCTAAGTTGAGTTTAATGCTTCAGGGACATAAATATGGGACTTTTATAATTAAAGGCTTCATTTTTTTCTGTTTGTTTGAGTGGATCTAATACAGATTTGGTCCCTGGAAACTGCAAATTCAATGTGCTTTTGACCTGCTAGTCCTGTGAGGAGCTACTTAATTCATATTAATTCATATTCTCCAGTGATCTGACTTTTTGGATTATTCAATCCTCCTTTTCTTCATTGCAGTATGTAAATATGCTTGTCACAAGAAGTGCTGTCTTAAAACCACAACCAAGTGCTCCAAAAAGGTAAATGTCTGTCATTCCTTTTCTTTCATCAGCTTTCATTTTGTTTCAGGCAGTGAGCCCAAGTTTGTGCAAAAACTGTTTGCAGGCACAGAACTTGATATAAAGCTGGCAATAACCCTCCTTCAAGCAGAAGCTTGGAGCAGAGATCCCTGAAGGTCTCTCCAACCGGTACTTTGGTGTTTGCTTGGGGACTAACGCAGCGATGCGTCACTGTGTATCTGCCCAGTCATGCAGCAGATAGTGCAGTGATGTTCCCTGCCTTTTAGCCACACTGAAAGCTGTCCTTGTAGCTTATAGGGCTTGGAAATGGGGTGTTATCCTTAACTGTAGGATTATTCTTGGAAATACGGGTGATTCTTAACCCAGCTGGTCCCTATCGAGGCTCACAGCACAGTCTCCAAACAGCAGCAGCGCAACAGCTGAGCAAGGACGGGTGAGTGGAGGGCACTCAAGCACTCACCATCCTCCTTAGAGGGGAATGAAATACTGTGTGCTGGGTTTTAAGCGTATGGAAGACAGTGAATGAATGTAACCAGTCGCTCTGGCTAACATGAGCCATCAGGATTTGGAGGTTTTTCTTTGAAATAGTTTATTTTGTGCCCAAAAAGAATGATAATACAGCCAGGGTAATAATGTGTGCAAAGCTTTGTCAGTTCCTTGTGAGGCTTCTCGAGGAAGAACAGCCTCCATAAAGCTGCATCATTGCACATTTCCCAAGAAATAAGCTGAATATATACATTGAACCTATATATATGAATATACTTGTATTTTGAATATATATAGTATTCTTACTGCACTCCTTCCCTTTCTGGGAGTGTTTCTGCGAGAGCTGGGAACACCTCATATGAGTTTCTGCCCTAAAATCTGGGAAGTTCAATGAGATCTCTCATTGTTTTAGGAGGAGGAACTCAGAGGTGCTTGGACCCCTCTCATTTCTTGGGGTATCTCTGCACAAGGAAGTTTTTGTGCTGTACCCAAGGAAGCAAGTTCACTGTAGCTTTCCACCTGGGTGGTTGGAGGTCCTTCTCTAGGAAGGCTCTGGCTTGTCTGTACTTGGTTGTTTTAAGGTTGTTTTCAGTGACAGGGAGCCACAAACCCTCTCTTATGCTTTGAGAAAGAGGTCTTTATTTTCTGGCAACAGTTGCTTTTGTGACTGTTAGCCTTGTCCCAGACTGGATTTGTTTCTCCAGATTTATGGTGAACTTCAGCAAACACCAATTTCTTCTCTCTCTATGGCCATGGGATTGCTCTCACCCATGCTTCATCTCAGCGCTACCTGCTTTGAGTAAAGCAGCCCATGGGGTTGGTTTGCTGATGGCCATTTGAGCAGCAGGTGATGGATTTCAACTGGTAGCTGAGACCAGGTGTTCCTGGGGTGGGTTCTTTTCCCTAGAGCAGGAAACATTGTGGGCATCTTCCCCACATAAGGTTGACAGATCAGTGAAAGGATGAACCCGAATGGGGAAAACAAAGATGCAGGAGTGGTTATAAGGGCAGCTGTGGGCTGGGTCATGGTCACCAGCATCTTGTTGATGACTGGGTTGCAGCATATGCCTTTTCACATCCTTTTTGCTGGCACCAGGAATTCATGTCAATATTTCACCTGGTCTTTTGAATTTTCCCACTCAGAATCTCCCATGCAGGAGAACTTTGTTCAAATTGGAATGTGCCACTTACCCAATCTCCAGTGAGTGCAGCCAGCAAAAGGGTCTGTCCTGGCAGATGTAGATGGGGTTTTCCATGCTCTTATTTTAGCATCATGTTTGTTCACAGACATTTTGTAATTGCCAATGCTGCAAATTGATCTAAAGCCTCAAGACTCAGATTTACCTGTTCTGCTTTGTGCATCCTCTTTGGGGAGTGAAATCATCCGCGGAGATGATGCCAGAGAGGCAGGAGGTGGAGGAGGACCATGCCTGGCTGCCTTGGCTCTGCCAGGCTGAGAATATACCACAATTGGGTGGTTAAAGAAAGAAGATCCAAAGTTTTATGATTTCAGGTGCATGCCCAGAGACCAGCTTAGCACTGCAAGACATAATTGCTGGCTGTTCTTAATTAGACTTACTTGCACATCACCTGGATCAGCTGAAGCCTGAAGGGCAGCTGGATCTGAGCACTGCGCCAGCACTGCTTCCTGGAAGGAGTTTCAACCCCTTTTTTCCCTTTTCCCCCTCAGTATGACCCCGAGCTGTCGTCTCGGCAGTTCGGTGTGGAGCTGTCCCGGTTGACCAGTGAGGAGCGGGCAGTGCCAGTGCTGGTGGAGAAGCTCATCAACTACATTGAAATGCACGGGCTGTACACAGAGGGCATTTACAGAAAATCAGGATCCACCAACAAGATCAAGGAGCTGCGGCAAGGACTTGATACAGGTAAATGGATGGGGAAAAACCATGCAGGGAGAAAAATCTCTGCAACAGCAAGGTTGGAGGTGAGGAAGATGGAATGCTTCATCAGGATGAAACAAGGGAGCGGTCCTGCCTTCCTTCCTGTGCAAGTGATGCTTTCACATCTCCAACAAAACTCAAGTCACCAACTCATGCTTTTTGGGTGCAGTACCTGAAAAGAAGTAATTCTGGTTGAGGGAAAACACTGCTTTACTTACACTGTAGCAATCGGTGCCAGCAAGGAAAGAAATCCTGGTTCAGCCCAGGGTTCCTTGCCCCAGAAAATGCATTTCTGTCTAATTTTAACAGGTAAAGCTGAAATCAGGTGCTGGCCTTCTTGCCATTGAACGCAGTGTGGGTTTGGAGTGGCAAACAAACGTTTTTATAGTAGAGGAGTAGCTTCTCGTAGAATGGTTTGGGTTGGAAGGGACCTTTAATGGTCGCCTGATCCAACCTCTGGCTTCACTAATGACTTTGTATTGATTGTTGCCTCTTGTTTTTCTCATTTTTCCCCATTCTGTTGCCAAACCCAGACATTGATAATGTGAATTTAGATGACTACAACATCCATGTCATCGCCAGCGTCTTCAAGCAGTGGCTCCGAGATCTGCCCAACCCCCTCATGACCTTCGAACTCTATGAGGAGTTTCTGCGGGCAATGGGTAAGGAGCTTCCTTTGGTATCCCATTCCCTCAGCAGAGAGAAAGGGTGGCCTAGCATTTTATTTAGTCTTTGGGCCCAAACCAGCTAGTTTTGCCAAATTACATTGACCACATGTGTTTCAAAGCCTGAATTTTTGGCTGTAAGGGTTTTTTCGCAAGAAGCCACAGGCAGTTCAGTCTCGCCTTTGGTGGCACACATTGCCTCACATTTCAGTAGATTTCAACCCAAACCATTAGCCAGCAGATCCGTCTTTTAAGTAGCGAAAGCAAGTAAGTGTTTAGAAGGTATCATTTTAAATAGGAGGAAGAGTTAGATGCTGTCCCTAAATGCTGCTGCTTCCTCTGCAGGCCTCCAGGAGAGGAAGGAGACTGTACGGGGAGTGTATTCAGTCATTGACCAGCTCTCCCGCACCCATCTCAGCACCTTGGAGCGTCTCATCTTCCACCTGGTGAGGTATGTTGAGCCAGGGCCACTTTGGGCAAGGGGAAGATGCTCAGGCATCCTTCATACCAAAGTCACTAAGATTGAAAGGAGGTGGGCAAGGTTAAAGAAGAGTTTTCAGGTCCATCACACCTCCCAGGATGTGGCCCCAGAGCTGTTCTCCAAATGATCCTTGTATTGATGAACAGCCTCTGCAGTGTTCTGGTTGCTCGTAGTGCTCGCAGGTCCATGGTGCCCCTCACCACTGCAGGGACAGGATCTGTGGGTCAAAAATGCTGGGGTTTTGTGTGCCTTGAGAACACCTGAGATGTCTTCAGGTTTGGCTTCCTCCAGCAGGCAGAGCAAAGATTAGGGCAGAATAGCGTGCTTGCTAGCAAAACAAGTTTGCACCTTAGAAATGTTGTCTCCTCTATTCATCCATGGAAGAGGTGCAGCGGGAGGTGCCTTCACCACTGACTTCTGGATTAATCCCTGTTTTTTCTAGGATTGCCCTCCAAGAAGAGACCAATCGCATGTCAGCTAATGCCTTGGCCATTGTTTTTGCCCCCTGTATCCTCCGCTGCCCTGATACGACAGACCCACTGCAGAGCGTTCAGGACATCAGTAAAACAACCACGTAAGAATGTGGCACTGGATGATCCAGCTCCATACCTATTTCCATGTCACCATACCTATCTGGATAACCCTCAGTACAGTCAAGTGGCTCAAGAGTAGGGAGCTTAAGCATGGAAATTAAGAACACCTATTTCATATTCTCTCAATCCCCAAGAGGTTGTTGAATGGGAATTTTAAGCTATGAGGATCCACAAAAGCAGATCAACTTGTATTCCCACCCGGCACTTCTCAGTAGGAAAAGGTGAAGCCTGTGCTGAGGTGGTGTTAGAGTTAATCCTATTTCTGGCAAGCAGATCTATATTCTTACTGAATTTGGGGAGGTGGGGGGCAGGGGTTATTTGATGAGGTGAGTTTGGTCTGCAGCAATATTAATACTGCAGACTTGGATTTCTTTAAGGTATTTGACATAGTTGCAAAGGTTTTACAGAGGAAAAAGTGAAGCACCTGCCCAAATTCAGTCTGGTTTGTGTTAAGTAGATTTAAAAATTGATAATGGAAGCAATGATAATGATGGAAACCATCCAGTGAAGGACTGGGCTCCTGAAAGAGTTTGGTTTACTGCCAGGAAGTATTAAAATGGTTGGAGACCAGAACATGTTTGGAGGCTCAGCTGTAGGAGCACTCTTCCTTTCAGAGGGTTTCTCTGTAGCTTCTCTCTTGGACTTCAGCTATAGCACATCCTCTAACTTTATTACATAGAAAGGACTGCATTTTTTCACCCAAACACACTCCTGACAGCATGAAACAGTTCTGCTAAACAAGCTTGCTGCAGGATTACTGCATGTAAGTGAGTTGGAGGCAACCTGCCTTCCCCAGGTTTGTATTTCCTTGATCCCTCTTCCAAGAGGGGGATCTTTATCACTCTTTTTGGGGGAATTTGCACTACCCTTTGGTTTCCAGCTGGAGCTTTCTCCCTCTGTGTTTTCCATCAGGGCAGATCTTCAGGTAAGACAGAGACAGCTCAGATCAAATTGTTTCCTCTTCTGATCTTGTCTTTTTTGGGGGTTTTTCCCCCCTTAGGTGCGTAGAATTAATTGTCATCGAGCAGATGAACAAATACAAGGCTCGTCTCAAGGACATCAACAGCCTGGAGTTTGCAGAGAACAAAGCCAAGAGCCGCCTCTCCTTGATCCGCAGATCGATGGTGAGATGCCAAAACCATCTCTGTCCCTTCCCACCCCCTCCTTGCCACTGAGGCAACCCTCCCTTATCTTCTCCTGCTTATCGCAGCCTCCCAAACCCCTCACACCTCCCACACCATCCTCCCCAGGACAGGGACCCTCAGCCCCGTGGAGGCTCCTTGCCTTTGCAGGGAGTCATTCCAAAGCACGAGAAAGTGGGAATGGTCTGTGGAAATGTGGTCACTCCAGCTCAGATGCTCCTGATCAGTGTTTCCATCTTGATTTGAGCTTGTTTGGTCAAGTCTTTCACTGACCAGCTCAGTGTTGCCCCATGGAAGACCTGGACCATCCTTTTTTGTACTCAGTTGCATTATCTGAACACAAAATGAACTCCTCAAAGGCTCTCCCTGTTCCCACACCACCTTTTTGGGAGACTCAAACCCACCTCATTGAGCTTCCATGCTGCCTCGGGGGCCAGCGGGCTGTGGATGCACGCTGCACTTGGCTTGTTGGGCTGTGGGAGCGAGACAGACTTGGCTCAGCGTGGTGGTCCCAGGCTTGGGCTGAGGAGCCAAGTGACATTTCTGCTTGGGCCTGCCCGCTGTGGTTCTCGGTGACATGTTGCTTATGCTCTTTGGGGATGAAATCCAAGCAGGGGCTGCCCAAGGTTGTGGGGCTGGTGCTGCAGAGCTGCCCTGCTCATCCTACTTGAAAAAAAACCCACCAAAATGAACAGAAATGGGTTTTTTTGGCGGGGCAATGGCATGTGCACTCTAACCTTCTGCTTTCCTTTTCATCTCCTCTCTAATCCAGAAACCTGTACTAATTGCAGTTAGATTTATGAGCATAACCCGCAGCTCAATCCCGGTATGTATTAACTGCAGTGCGCCCCGCGCCAGCCGCCGCGTCCCTCCGTTGTGTGTCACCGCCACTCATTCCAGCCCCGTCCCACTGGCCATTGTCCATGAAGTTGCCCGTCTGGTCCCTGAGTGGGAGCTGCTCCTCAGGATCGCTGTTTGTCCAGCAGGTCCCCCAGGCGGCAGGAGTTTGGGATGGCCGCCACTCGGCCGCCCCACAAGCAGCTCCTTGAAAAACTGTGTTCTGCCCCTCCTCCCTTCCTACTTTTCTTCTTCTATTTTCTTTTTCCATCCTGTGCTTCCCTCTTTTTTGCTTTGCTTGACTCATCCCTTCCCACCCCAATTTCTGCTCACTCAGGGTCTGTTTCAGCATCATATTGCTTTCGCAGTGCTGCTGTATCTTGAGATGGTGGATGAACCAGTGGCTCGGATGCCTCTGTGACCACGAGGCATCTGAAGGTCTCCTCCACCTTCTTGGGGGATCAGCACCACCACCCCTTTGAACAGAAGGGCATAAGACCCTGGTTGGAATTGGAAGGCGTTCAACAACCCCTTTATTCCCCAGCTCCATCCCAGCTTGACTTTGAGTTCCTAGGGAGTAAAGTGCTTGCACGTTTTTGGGGATGCTTCTGGAGCTGTTTCCCTTCCTGCCAGATTCAGCCCATAGTGCTTCTCCCCATCCATGCGGGTCAGGAGACAGAGAAGGGCAAAATTTGAGCTCTGCTCCCCTGATGCTGTTTTGCAAGCACACCATTTTGCAGGGGCTTAAGTCCTCAAGCCAGTGGGATCTTTGGGATCTCCGGGGTTTTGGCTAATAGGATTCAGGTAGCTGCACTTCAGTTCAGGAGCCCACGTGAGAAGGTGTTGTCAGAAGAATGCCAGGGCACAGGAGCAGCTTTGCTGCTGCAGGAAGGTCTCTGAGATGTGACATTAGGAGATGAAAGGGGTAAAATGGAACAAATCTCGCTTTTACAGGTAAAAAAGGGAGGCTCCTTTACACTCCAAACCTGCTCTGGGCACATGGGTTATCTGGAAGAGCCAGGGATGCCACAGCTGCAGAGATTGGATAGTCCAATGGGGAGAAAAGCTATGTTCCAACGAGCATGGAGATGCAGGCTTATCCTGGGTGATGGTTGTCAGGAGGAGGACACCAAGCAAAGGGGCACATCTCTAGGCTGGTCAGCGTTGTCCAAGTCCTGGTCAGTTGAGGATCTAGAATTTAGAAGATGAGACACGTCTGGTTACGATAATGGTTAAGACAGAAGCTTTTTAATGTCTGTGGTGTCCCTCATCCAAGGGTGGCTGAGGAAAGGATGCAAGATGCAATGTGATGATAAAGCGGGAGCCAGGTGCCCTGAAATCAAAGCCCTGGTGACACTTCTGCCCAAAAGCCAGCATGGACCTGGCAGGTCAAGCTTCCCAACGCATGGGCTGTTGAGCTTTGCGGAAACCCATCCTGCTGCCAGCTGCGCTTGCTTGGAAGTCCCGGTTGCACTCGGTCCATCAGCACCACACTCACCGCCTCCATTCTCACCTCCTCCAGTGTGTTGAGTCTTTCTGGTACCCCTCCCAGCCTGGGGTGAGATTTTGGAGGGTCTTGGGTGCAAGCACCAGTGGTGCACTGAGGACCAATGGCCAGGGCCATTGTCTTTGCTTCCTGGGAGAGCAGTGTGGTTGGCACCTAAGATGTTGGCAAAACCACCTTGGCTGGTGGTGGTGACACCATTGTCTCTCTTCAGGGCAAAGGACGCGTGCGACGTGGCGCCTACCCCAGCCCAACATCTCCTGTTGCCATGCGCTTGCCCTCGGTGACAGATGTTCCTGAGGAAACCATGAGCAGTGAGGAAGCCATGGAGATGGAGGTGACAGAGCAGCAGCAAGTGGCCATGCAGCAGGAGGAGAAGGTGCTGACTGAGCAGATTGAGAGCCTGCAGAAGGAAAAGTGAGTCTGGCTGAGGGTTTAAGCCATGTCCCCTAGCTGTAGGTTACCTATAGATGTCGCTTGACGTCATTTAGTTGACGTGCTGCTCCCAGGATGACCTGGAGGACTTCATCTCTCCATGAATCCTTTGGTGTATGTGTATCCCTTTCTTCTCCTCCCCACCTTTTTGGTTCCCTTGGGTCAATGGGTTGGTTTTGGCAGGGAGGAGCTGACTTTTGAGATGCTGACACTGGAGCCCCGTGCCTCTGATGATGAAACCCTTGAGTCTGAAGCCTCCATCGGCACTGCTGACAGCTCTGAGAATCTGAACTTTGACTCCGAAGGAGCCATCTCCGATCGCTCAGGTAAATCCAGGAGTTCTTGGGTTTATCATAGAATCATAGGCTGGTTTGGGCTAGAAGAGACCTTCAGAGCTCATCCTGTCCCACCCCTGCAACGAGCAGAGACATTGTCAACTGAGCAGGTTGCTCAGGTTTTTCTATAAGCTTGAGTGGGGTTTATTTGTTTTTTTCCTGCCCAGAGGAAATTTAAAGCCAGCAGTTTAAATGGGTGTAAAGAGCAGGGTTAAAGGTTGAAACACATGGGGAGGTGGGTGGTAGCATCCAGGGTTTGGTGGGGAGGTGAGCAGTCCTCCAGCGCTGCACATCATCATCTCTGGTGATGGTCCCAGTGAGATGCTAGGAACATTCTCCTGGCTTCATAGCATGTGTCCCCAGGGAGTGATGCCGAGATCCTGTGTGGTTTCGGGGTGCTAATCCTCTGTTGGTCTTTCCCACTTCCCCCAGAGAGAAGCATAGCACTTACCTCCCTGCGCCCCGCCAAGGCGGAGGGGCCGAGCCGGCTACGAAGGCACCCCAGAACGCGTCCGGACCCAGCGGATCCAGCTGACGTCTCCATCTCCTCCTCCTCCTCATCCCAGTCATCCACCTCCTGCTTGCCCCACCTTCCCCGGAAGCGCTTCCAGATGTACTCCAAATCACCTTTCTACCGAGCAGGGGGTCTTGGCGAGGCTTCTGAAAGCCGGGCAAGCCCCGAGGGGTTCATGGGACCTCTCCGTTACCCCGAGGAGCGCCCTCAGTTCACCACCCGCGGGACGTTCAACCCAGAGAAAGGCAAACAGAAACTGAAGAGCGTGAAAACTTCCCCCCCAAAAACCAAAGAGCCCCCGGATGGGGGGATGGGGGGGACACGGAAGAGAAACCCTGAGGCCGACTGTGCTGCTGCCCAATCCCTCGTCCTCCTGGGGAGCAATGAGTTCATGGTCTGAGATGTTCCACATCATGTGCTGGAGCATCCTCCTGGTCCATGCTCCCAGTGGCTTCCTTGTTAACACCAGGAGGATGAATTCCTGATTTCAAAGGCCAGGGAGTGGGGGACGGTTTTAACGGTGGCCTTAATGGTTATGGGGGGTTGAGGGTTCTGGGGGGGAGGGTGGACCGGGGATGGAGAGGCACTGGCCGGCTCCTGCGCCCTTCCCCTCGGAGCACCCCATGCTTCGGAGCATCACACCGCCAAATCCTTGTGCCCAGCCACCGTCGCCTGTGGGTAGGAACAAACCAAGCCTAAAACTCCCGTGGGAGCATCCTGAGCTGGCAGCGGCTCCAGCCAGCCAACCAAGCCCTCTGCGCTTTAACCACCTCATCCACGCCAACGCCAAGCGCATGGAAAAGCGTTAAAATCTGCCAAAAAACGCCCTTTTTTTGTGTTATTTTTTAACGTGACCTAACCACCTTCTTCTCTTTTTTTTGTTTTGGAGACCATCAGTATTAAAAGATAATAATAATAACAATAATAATAGTCAAGGACTACTTGAAGCTATATTTGTTTATAAGCCGGTTACTGGAGTTTGATGTAAATAGATATATTTTTATTTTTATTTTGTTTTCTATTTTTCCCCAAACTGAATTTTTTGGTTTATTATTATTGTTATTTTGTGGCCAGGGAGGAGGAAGCGATGGGCTGAGCCGTCCTGCCGGTGCCACCACTGGTGTCACTATCCATCACTCGGCTCTACTACCTTGCTCTGTACTTGTACTTTGAGGTGTAATTAGCCTGATTTAAAAGCAATGCCCATGACAGGACTAATCAGCTCTTAATCCCTCCCATATCATCATCATCATCACCCTCCGTGGCATCTGGAGAAGCTCCAGATACCAGAAAACCTCTGGAAAGGCAAAATTAGGAGCCCTAGAGCACTAATCAGATGAATAAAGGATGGATCCATCCTTTCAGATGCATTGGGCACTGCAGGTTGAGGCTCATCCTTTCCTGAAACACCACCAAAAAAGGGGGAAAACACCCAAACCTGGGTTTTCCTGAGCATTTTGTGGTTTTCCGGACATCTCTGCATCCCAGAGTTTAGCCAAGCTGCCTTTCGGTCCCTTTGCCCATTGAGGGATGGTTTATTTATTGGGGATTTGGTTTTCTTTTATTTCACTTCTCAAAGTTGTTTTTTTTTTCACTTTTATTTTCATTTTCATTTTTTTCCATGGGGAAAAGCAATAGATGCCGCTGGGAGAGCGGGAGCACGGGAACGCCATCCGCCTTGGTGCTGCATCCCGGGAGCAGAGCAAGATCCACTCAATCATCCCCCACCCATAGGGGAAAATGGGATTTTACCACCCTGAGTGGAAAATAGGCATTTTGGGACCACCCTGGGATGTGCTGGGAGGCGGTTGGTGGCCACGAAAGTGAAAGGTCCTGGGAAGCCACCCCAAATTTCCCTAGAGCTGGAAATAGCGGGAGCATCCCTGTGCTCTGCGCCAAAATGAGCCATTTCTGAGCATCCTTATCGAAAAGCCCAGGAATTCTCCTCAAAGTGGCTCCAGGTCAGGGTGTCCCTATGGGAGGTCCGAAGGGCTCTGACCTCATCCTCAGTTTTCCCAGCACAGCAGCGTGAGCACAGCCGGGACAGTGGACCTGGCTTAGGCAGCGCCTCCAAATACATATATATGTGTGTGTGTATTTCTTTTCATATATATATTTCCCTTATATATAGATTATATATATATAAAGAAAATAATTGTTCAAGAATATATATTCTATATATAAAGAAAATTGACATATGAAAGACTATGTATATTCTATATATAAAGTATAGGTAAAATAATATATGAAGAATAAATATGTTTCTTTGTATGTTTTTATTTCTATTATATATAATACATGTTTACATATAAAGAAATACGAGACATGCTACATGTGAAGAATATATATATTTCCTTATGTGTTTTATATATAAAGAAATATATATAAAGAATAGATAAAGAAAGTATATTTCTTTTTATATATTATAAAATAATATATAGAGAGAAATATAGAGAAAAACATACCATGTATAAAGAATATGTCTTTATGCATATATTTATATTTCTATGTAAAGAAATATGTATAAAATAAATACATACCATGTATAAAGAATATATTTCTTTATACATGGAAATATGTCTATACAAAGAAATATATGTGTATATTTCTTTATAGATATATAAGGAAATATATTTCTTTATTATGTATAAAGAAATGTATGTCAAATAGATGCATACTGTGTAAAAAGAACATGTATTTCTTTATATATATTTTTCTGTATTTCTTTTATATGCATAAATATGTATATGTTTCTTCATATGGATTTATATATTTCTTTATATAGAGCATATAGTTCTCTAAGTACATATATGCCATATATAAAGAATATATGTTCATATGTTTTAGCTCTACTTCTTTATATATATGTGTATAGAATATATATGGAATATATATGGAAAATATATAGAATATATATAGAAATCTTATTTCTTTATATATATAATATATATTTGTGTATATATATAAAGAAAATGGATATAAAAGAAATATATGCATATATAGATATATATGTGTAAAATCCAGGCCAGGCAGAGGCTGAGCTGCAGAATGGGGGGTTCCAGGGCTCCTCTCCAGCGCATCCCGCCAGCATCTTCCACAGCCCCTTCCCGGCCCCTCCTGTGAGCCAAGGGATGGATTTGTGGCACGAATGTACTTACTACTGGAGCGGAGGAGCGGGGCTACGTGCGGTCAAGTGGTGGTGGTGGTGTTATTATTATTGTTTTTCATGGATTTTTTTAAGTAATTTATAAGTCTGCTGCGTGTAAATTAAAACCAGATCTGTATTGTGCGAGGATATATTATCCTGTGTCACCCACGCTAGGAATGGTTCAAAAAGGAGAAAAGAAACCAAACAGAGAAATAAAAGTGTACTTCTCTAAAGGTGAAGCAGTTGTGACGCTGGTGACACCGCAAAGCACCGCTGGGTTCAGGGAGACTGAGGGGCTTTGTCCTGCTCTCTGCCCGTCCCGTGGTTAAAGTGCAGTTGAGCCAAGCCCCCGCCCCCGGTGGTTGATGTCACACATTATAATAGATTCTAATTTCACTGATTTCTATGCAGATCATTTCAGTGTTTCATATACAGATTTTTTTTCTATTCAGATAATTTTCAGTTTATTTATTCCGATTTTCATGTTATTTATATTGAGATTATATTCGGGTTATTCTTTATTTTAGTTCCATTCAGATGATTTCTATTCAGATTATTTTCAATTTATTTCAACTCAGATGATTTTCATCTTTCTATTCAGGTTGTTTCTAATCATACTGGCAGAGATAATTCCTCTTCAATCTGTTTATCTTCAGATTAACTATACTGTTATCAATTCTATGCAGATGATTGAATTCAGATCTCTTCAGTCTGGTGCCATTTGCATAATTTATTCTCAGTTTCTATTCAGATCATTTTAGATTCTTTATTTTCATTTATTTCCCCAGTTCAGATTATTTCTCATCAGTTTATTTTCGCTGACATTCTTTTTCAATTTATTTGTAGTCGGATTCTTTCATCTTATTTGTAATTACTCTCAGTCCTATTATTTCATTCGTATTATTCATATTCAGATAATTTATTTTCCATTTATACTCTGATTCTTTCAGATTCTTTCTTTTCACTGTATTTCTATTCAGATTCCTTCCAGTTAGATTATTAATTCCAGTTCTTTCCAAGCAGATAATTTCTGTTTATCTTGTTTATATTCAGATAATTTCTTTTTAGTTTATTTGTCTTCAGATTGCTTCAATTTGTTTATTTTTGTTTCATTTTTATTCAGGATATTTTATTCATAGCAGCCTTCCAGCATCTGAAGGGGGCCTATAGGGATGCTGGGGAGGGACTCTTCATTAGGGACTGTAGTGAGAGGACAAGGGGTAATGGGTTCAAACTTAAACAGGGGAAGTTTAGATTGGATATAAGGAGGAAGTTCTTTACTGTAAGGGTGGTGAGGCCCTGGAATGGGTTGCCCAGGGAAGTTGTGAATGCTCCATCACTGGTGGTGTTCAAGGCCAGAGTGCACAGAGCCATGGTTTAGTGGGAGGTGTCCCTGCCCATGGCAGATGGGTTGGAACTCGATCTTAAGATCCTTTCCAACCCTGACTATTCTATGATTCAGAGTATTTCTCATCAGATTATTTATAGTCATTTATAGTCAGAATATTTATTTTAAATTTCTTTATATTCTGATTATTTAATTTCATTTGTAGTCACATTATTTTTATGAATCTTATTTATATTCTGATTGCTTCATTCCTGTTATTTAATTCCTGTTTTTTCATCTTACTTGACCCTCTTTTCTTTGTAGTCAGATAATTAATTTTAACTGTACTTCTCTTCAGATGGTTTATTTCTGTGTTATCTATTTACAGTCAGGTTACTGATACTCAGGTGGTGCCACCCCCACCTGGGGACAGGGACCCTGATGTGGTGGCACAAGGACCCTGGCTGCAAACCCCCCTCTTTATTCCAGGTACAAAACTGAGGGGCAGAGCAGGAGCCCCCCAGGACAAGGCTCAGTCACTGCGGGTCTAGTGGAATTACGGAGCTGAAGTCGCGCCCTGTGAGTGAGGGGCAGTGATTGTGTGACCAATGTCACCCCAAGGCTGGCATCACCCTCAGCCAACATCACCCCTGGGCTGGCATAACCCCAGGATGGCCATCACTGCTGTGGCCAGTGTCACCACAAGGCTGGCATCACCCCTGCACCGGCGTCACACCAAGCCAATGTCACCCCTGGGCTGGTGTTACCCCTGGCCAGTGTCACCTCTGGTCAGTGTCACCCCTGAGCTAGTGTCAACCCCAGGATGTCCATTTTCCCTGTGGACGGGGTCACATCTGAGCTTCCATTATCCCCAGCCAGTGTCACCCTTGGATTTGTGTCATGCCCCAAGCTAGTGTCACCCCCAGGGTGTCATCATCCTTGGTCAGTGTCACCCCTGGGCTAGTGTCATCCCCCCCCTCCCCAAAACTGGTGTCACCCCTGGGTGGCACTGGGTCCACATGGGTGCCATTGCCTCAGCAAGGGCGTCTTGCCTGCATCTGTGGGTTCCTTCAGTGTTTGGGACAGCAGCACCCATCAAAGCACCCACCCCAATGAGACGCTCCTGGTGCTTCTTGCACCCACTTGGGGACATCCCCCTGCCACCAGCTGTCCCCGGTGAAGCTGGCCCCACATCCCAGCTGCTGACAGCATCCCGTAGTCCTGGGATCCTGCAGCTCCTTCACACCCTGCAGCACCCCGGGGCGAGGAGACCCAGGGTGGAGGTGATGGGGTGTCAATGCGAGGTGACATGGGGCTGGGGGAGGTCAGTTCTTGAACATGTCACACAGCAGCTTCTCCATGGGCGTGTTGCCGATAGTACGGCGGAAGAAGAGCAGCTCCACGTGCTCGGAGGAGATGAAGCGCAGCGCTGGAAGGAGCAGCAGCAGCTTCCCGAACCTGGGGGCACAGCGGTGGCCATGGGTGGGTGTCCCCACTGCTGGTGTCACCCGTGGGGGCATGGGGACGCGGTACCTGACAGGTTGCCCAGGGTAGTGAGAACGGTTGTGCTGGCCCAGCATCACCTGTGACTGGTCCTGCAGGTTCTCCACCTGCTCAGGGTCCTTCAGGCCACGGGTCTCTGCAGGGGCAAGGGTGTGAGGGGTGGCTTAGGGGCACGGGGAAGGGCAGTGGCGGGTGCTGGTGGGTCCCCTCACCTGGTTTGAAGAGCACCACGGCCTTCATGCAGGCGAATTCGGTGGGGTCCACAGCCAGTGCCTTGAAGCGGCTGAGGGTCTCCTGCAGTGCCCGGATATCCAAGGCAGCTGGCAGCAGCTTCCCAGGGCCCGGCTCAGGGACAGCCAGCAGCGGGCAGCTCTCCAGAGGCATGGACCACTGGATGGCACAGAGCAGGAACAGCTCACTCCACGCTTCCTCCAACAGGATCACCTGGGGACAGGGCGGGAACCCCAAAAACCCATCACCCAAAGAGCCTCCAGCACGGTTGGTTGGGTTGGCATCTTATGGTGGGGTGGGACCCTGCGGTGGATGTTGGGATGCTCCAGCCATCCCCATCCCACTGGTTGCCTGCATTTTTGGGGGTCCCCATTGTCCTATGGGAATCTCCAACCCCACCTGGTCACGGAAGGGCAAGTTGGAGAAGACAGGCAGGTTTTTGGCCCATTTCACTGCCATGAAGAGGAGACGTGCAGAAGTCTCATAGACGTTTTCAGGGCTGGCCGCTGGGTACGGGGCCACCTGGTACTCGCTCGCTGTCCGCTCCGGCTCGCTGCCCGTCACATCCACTGTCTCATCGGCTGCAGGGGCAGAAGAGGACAATGGTGGTTGTCACACCATGGGGGCAACCCTCTCCCCACCAGCAGCCACCCACCGTCCTCGGGCTCCAGCTTGGCACAGGTCTCGGCCGTCATCAGGCTGGCCATGAAGCGATGGTTGGTGGGCGGTGTGGACGCCTGGGGACCAGGGGTGACAGCGACGGTGGTGCCGGGACCGCGAGGAGCCGGGCAGGGGGTCGGTGGCACCTCACGGGTGGTGGCCACGTGCTCAGGGGGCAGCTCAGCATCCAGCTCGATGCTGTCCAGCCGGACCTGGGCTGTGCTGCGGGGCTGGCGCTCGTTCTGCACAGCTGCAGGGACATGGTGACATCAGCGCCAGCCACGCCGCTGCCAGCCCCTGCCACCCATCACCATGTGTCCCCTCCACCCATCTCACCATCCTTGTTCATGCCAGCTTGCAGGCACTTCTTGAGCCGGCAGGCCTGGCACTGGTTGCGATGTGCCTTGTCCACTGGGCACAGCCCTGTCCCCGCCTGGCACCTATGGGAGAGGCGATACCTGACAGCAGTCCCTGGGGTGACTCCTGTCCCTGGGGGGGCCCTGACATGGGTGACATGTCCTGGGGTGCTTTGTCCCTGTTGGGTGTCTCGTCCCCCTGCAATGGGTTACCTCCACTCCGTGGGTGTCCCACCCTGATGGGTGCCCTGTCCCCAAAGGTGCCCTGTCCCAGTGAACATGCTGTCCCCAGTGGGTGTCCTGTCACAGTGAATACCCTACCTTGATGGGTGCCCTGACTCCATGAGCATGCCCTTGAGCACCCAGCCCAGGCCCCTGCCCCACTGGGTGCCTGTCCCCTGGTCCCTGCTCTGTTGGGTTCAAGTCTCCCTGGGTCCTTGCCATGTCCCACCCCATGTCCCTGTTCTACTTGCTGTCCATCCCCTGGGTCCCTTTCCCACTGAGTGCCTGTCCCCAGGGTTCCCACCCAATTGGGTGTCTGTCCCCCCAGTCCCTGCTCCATTGGGTGTCCATCCCCAAGGTCCCTGCCCTGCTGGGCACCCATCCCCTGGCTCCTTGTCCCTGAGGGTTCTGGTCCTCCAGATCCCTACACCACTGGGTGTCCAACCTCATGTCCCTGTCCCATTCGGTGTCCATCTCCTGGCTCCCCCTCCCACGGGGTGCCTGTCTCCATGGTCCCTACCCTTTTGGGTGCCTGTCTCCTTAGTTCCTACCCCACTGGGTGTCCAACCCCTGGATCCCTGCCCTACTGGGTGCCTGTCCCACCCTGCCCCACTGGGTGTCCATGTCCTGGGGTTCCTGTCCTGCGGGGTTCAAGTCCCCCTAGGGTCCCTGTCCCTCTGGCTGCCCATCCCAGCAGGTCCTTGCCCTGCTGTGTGTCCATCCCGTGGGTCCCTACCCTGCTGGGTGCCTGTCCCCCTAGTCCCTGCCCTATGCCCTACGTGTCCGTCCCCTGGGTCCCTGCCCCATGGGGACCTTCCATCCCTGCACCAACCTGTAGATGAGCTTCCTGCGAACACTGCGCTTGAAGAAGCCGCTGCAGCCGTTGCAGGCATAGATGCCATAGTGCTTCCCACTGCTGGTGTCACCACACACCTTGCACAGCAGCACAGGGCTCAGCGCTTTGCCAGGGGCCGGGCTCAGCCCTGCAGGAGAGGAGCCACTGCATTCAGGGTGATTCAGGACACCCCAATGTCCCTCGTCCCTCCTGTCTCCCTGCTGCTCCCCAGCATCCTGGTAATGGGGCGGCTCCCATCCCTGCTGGTCCAGCCCAGGGACATGGATGGGGACACCTCAGGGACGGCAGGGATTGCACATGGGGTTTGGCATCTCCCTATGCCCCAGAACCCAGGATGCTGCCGGTCGAGCTCTCATAAGCCTTTTTAAAATAAAAGGGGATGAAACGGTGTCCCTTGGGATGGGAAATCCCAGAGAAGGGCCACAACCAGAGGTGTCTTAGAGAAGGACTATGCCTGGGAACCCAGGGCACAACGAGGACAACAAACATGGGCATAACGGAGAGGGTTAGGGCTGGGGACTACCGGCATCCCATCCTGGAGAAGGACCACAATGGGGACCTTCAGCATCTTGGAGAAGGATGATAGCTGAGGACCCCAAGCATCCTTCAGAAGGACCATGATGGGGACCCCAGCCAAGCTGGAGCACCACAATGGGGACATTGTGAAGCATTTTGGAGAAAGATCATGATGGGGATCCTGGGTATTCATGCAGAAAGACTACAGTGGTAGCCCCAAACATCCGAGAGAGCCATGATGAGGATGCTGGGTGTCTCGGACATGGATGGGAAACCCAGCCATCCTGGAGAAGGACTGCGATAGAGACCCTGGGCATCTTGGAGAAGGACCATGATGGGGACTGAAAGCATCCAGGAGAAGGCCATGGTGTGGACCCTGAGCATCTAGGAGAAAAACTACAGTGCAGGACCCCAGGTGTCTTAGAGACCATCAAGAAGACACCGAGTGTCCCACGGAAGAACCTCCATGAGGATCCTCAGGGACTTGGACACTGACCACGACCAGGACCCCACCGCCGCCGCGGCCGCGCCGTGTCCCACCACCTCTTACCCGTGGGGCTCTCCTCCAGGCCGGTGCTCGCCCCCGACCCCGCTGGTGATGCAGCCATCCCGTCCGCGGCTTTCCTGACCAATCCCTGCGGGTGCGGGTGCCTGGGCTCTGGCGAGGGTGGGTGCTCCGGCAGCTCTGCGGGCTGCGGGGCTCGCTCTTGCTCTCTTCAAGGCAGCTTAGGAGCGGGCGCTGTGTAAGCAGCTGCCTCTTTGTCACCCCTTTAATCTTTAGTGTCTGCGCGGGGCGGGGGGGATCAATCAGCCACGCGATGAAGAATTAACAAGGTGCTGAGCCCCAGCCCTGTAACCCTAAACCCGCGACACCCAACACCCCCCCCGTGCTGCCACCCGCACCGTGTCACCCTGCCACCACCTGTACCCAGCACTGCAGGGCTGAGATTGCAGCTGTGTGGGACATGGGGCTTGGGGTAGGGACCCCCGTGTGTGTGTGTATGCGTGTGTGTGTGTGTGTGTGTGTGTCCCTCCTTGGGACCCACCAGGTCCTATAAGCACATAAGCCCTTCACTAAGGCGGTTAGAGGGGAATAACGAAAAGTGGTAATTAAAGGGGGTGATTTCCCTGCCCCCAAGTAATTAATTACCAGCCTTGATAGTGAGGGGAGGGAGGATGCTCGGAGCCCCCCCCTCCCTGTGCCTCAGTTTCCCCCCTGGGCTGCTGACACCGCAGTGGATGAGGGCCGGGTGGCCACGGGGTTACACAACCACGGCTAAACCCTCGTCGTGACAGGGCAGCACAATTTGGGATTTGAGGCTTTAGCTGCTAAACCCCCCCGCCCGGAGCAGGGGATGGCAGCCGCTCTCAGCCAGCCCGGCTGGTCCCCAGGGATGAGCCAGCCTGCAGCCAGGGCTCTCCAGCCCCTGTGTCCTCCGGGGGGCTCAGCCTGTGGCCCCCATGGAGGTGTCTCATGGGACGGGTGCTGGCAGCAGTGACACAAGTGGATCAGGTGGCTGTGGGTCACCCCTTTGTCATTAATGCCTGCTGTTTGGCTCCATCCCCACTGCCTACAACAGGCCTCCATCACCCTTGCCTGCAGCATTGCTCCGTTTTCCCCTGCCTACACCATTGCTCCATCATCCCTGCCTGCAGCATCACTCCATTATCCTACCTTCATCACTGCTCCACTACCTCTGCCTGCACCATTGGTCCATCACCCCTGCCTGCAGCATCACTCCATTATCCTGCCTTCATCACTGCTCCATTACCTCTGCCTGCACCATTGCTCCATCACCCCTGCCTGCAGCATCACTCCATTATCCTGCCTCCATCACTGCTCCATTACCTCTGCCTGCACCGTTGCTCCATGTTGCCCTCCTGCAGCATGACTCCATCATCTTGCCTGCACCATTGCTCAATCACCTCTGCCTCTGGCATTACTCCATGTTCCCCTGCCTGCAGTATTGCTCCATGCTCCCCTGCCTGCGTCATCCCTGCACCCCTGGGACCCCCTGTCCTGTCAGGGTGCCCCGTCCCATCCTGCAGCCCCCATGCCATGGTGGACCCCATCCTGACCCAGATCTCTGACAGCACCATCTGCGGCCGTCCTCCTCCCTCCTCAGAATTATGACGTTGGGCTAATGCGGCAGGAGCAAGCTGTCACCTCTCCCTGCCCGGCCTCTGCCTGCAGCTTAGGTGCCTCCAGCCCCTGCAGCGCACCTTCACCCATGGGTGACATTACCCCACAGTGCTCGAGGGTTGTCAGCCCACCCATGGCTGATGCAGGGACCCGGGTTCCTGATGCCAGCGGATGGCAATACATGCTGAGTCGGCTAATTTGCCTGTCCCCTCCTTGCCGCTGGGTAAAAGCCAGATCCGGAGCAGGGATTTGGGATGGGGATTAGCTGGGCCAACCATCTGCTGCCGGCCAGTCATCAGCACACCCAGGAAAGCCAATAATTCCCAAAATATGGTTTTCCACCCCATTTCTCCACTGGTTGCTGGCCCCAGGGCAGGCTCCTTGTCAAGTAGCATCTTGGAGCTGAGGTCTCCATGAGCACCCAACCCAGGCTCCCAGGGGAACTCCTCCCAGCCCATTTCTGGGGAGCACCCCAAGCAGGCCTGAGGCCACAGGCAAGGGGCTGCAGGCGGCGGGTGGGGGTGAAGGAGCAAACATTAAAGCCCGTGGTGGGGCCGTGACTCGGCTCGGTGACAGACGCTGGGGCAGATGCCATGGGATTACCCAGCCTAAAACCTGGGGCTCTGCCCCCCCTCCCCCCAAGGCACAGAGCATTTAATTACTAATTTACTAATTACCTAAAGATGCTGGTGATGGGCTTGAAACCTGTGGTCGGGAGCAGCCACAGGGCTCCAGTCACCCTAATCCCACCGGCTGTGGGGAGCTGCAGGATGAGCCCTGGGCAGGGGACGGCTTGGCTGGGGACATCGGGTGTACCGGGGAAGCACCCTTGTCCAACGGTGACACAGGGTGTTGGGGAACAGGAGGGGACATTAGGGACAAGATGGGGATGGTGGGGACCAGGAGCAGGTGGTGGGACCAAGGAAAGATGGTGGGCACCAAGGAGGGACAACAAGGATCAGAAAGGGATGGTGAGGACCAGGAGGAGACAATGGGGACCAAGAGGAGATGATGGGAATCAGGAGGAGACATTGGAGTCCAAGGGGAGATGGAGGGTACCAGAAGGTGATGATGGAGCCCAGGAGGAGCCAATAGGGATAAAGGAGACCAGGAGGGGACACCAAGGATCAGGAAGGGGTGATGAGGATCAGAAGGAGGGGATGGGGACTGGGAGGGGATGATGAGGATAAGGAAGAGACAATGAGAACCTTGATGTTTTCATGGTGATCAAGAGACAATGATGGATGATGGAGAGCAGCAGGTGATGGCAGAGACCAGGGTGGATGATGGAGACCAAGACAAGACAATAGGGACAGCATGGGGATGATGGGGACCAGGAAAGGACGATGGTGACACAGAGGGGCCAAGGGAACCTAGGGGGATCATGAGGAGATCATCTTGAGCCGCTAGTAAGGACCAGGAGGACATGGTGGAGATCAGAAGGGGATGATAGGGACCAGAAGGGGCTGGTGAGAACTGGAGGGTACATCAGGATGAGATAACAGGGACCAGGAGAGTATGGTGGGGATGAGAAGGGGATAAGAGCAAGCAGAAGACATGGAGGTCTGGAAGGGTTGAAGATGGATTGAAGGTGGCTGGGAAGGGTTAATGAGGCCTCCTGGCTCTGAGCTTCGTCCAAGCAGGCTCCAATTTCGGCTGTAATTAGCTCTTGTTTGTTGGATGATAAATGATGCTTTGGCATTGCCCGATGACAGAGGGTGACAGCTCCCACATCACTCTCTCCAAGCCCTGTCAAAGCCTCCACTGACCCCATGGCACCAAGATTAAAGTTTAATGTGACTCTGGAGCTGACCCAGGCACGCACCAGCCCGGGGACAGGGGCTGGGGACAGGCTGGTGGCCACCTTCAGGGCAAGAGGCTTTTTGGCATCAAGTGGTGTTTTAGAACCAGCCTGGTGGCCACTGGCTATTGGCATATTGGCCACGGGACCGTTTCATGCCTTCTTCAGGGTTACCAGGAAGTCTGTTGATGAAATGTCACACCAGGTTGGGTTGGGCCCCCGAGACTGGCCCTGTGGGATGGCTCTGTGCCACAGTGGGGCCGGTCCGTGTGGTCTGGGCACATTCCTGGGCATCGGTGGGTGACAAGAGCCACCGCGGTGCTTCCTGGGGCGGGCTGAGAGCCTGCACTGCGTCCACTTTTGGAGCAGCAGCTGCCTGGAGACCACAGTAGAGCAAGGGGACCTCAGAGGCACCCGAAGGTGAGGGAGCAGGGCACGGAATGAGCACCAGGGCTGGCATGGTGCCTGCTCGGGCTTCGGCAGGGAGACGTAGCACCACAGCTGTTTGGGGACACAGAGGTCCCCAGGGTGGGGCTGGGCACGGGCCCATGTCCCCAGCTTCTGCAGGTCGTGTTTTCTCCTTGCAGATGAACCTCCTTGCTCAGGTAAACGGGGAGCAGGTAGGAGAGCACCTGCACTGAGGCAGTGCCACCCCTCTACTGTGGCACCCAGGGACCCCGCAATGGGGGCATGACCGATGTTGAGTTTAGGGGTGCAAGGGGCAGCAAATGGCTGCTGGGAGGCTGCTCTGGGCTGAGTCTGGGTGTTACCAGGGTGCGTGAAAGCAAGGGTGGGTGCTAGAATGGGGGGTGCTAGCAGGGATGGGTGCCAGCAGGGATGGGTGCCAGGCTTGCTCTGCCCCTCTCCCCATAGGTGAGCTCCCTGGTGCAGACCCTGCGAGCCTGGGATGCTCCACTCCTCCAACTCCAGTGCTGGCTGGGCTCCTGGGTGCGACAGGTTTGGGGTGCTGGTGCGCGGACTGGGCAGGGGGTGGCATCGGTCCAGGAAGGGGGTGAGCCATGGCGCTGGTGCTCTGGGTCCCATCTCTCAGCATCACTGGGGCTGACACAGTATGTTTGTCCTTCCAGGTGAGCAGCTCCAAGCAGGTGAGTGCTGGCATTCCCTCTCTGTCCCACAATAACTGCCTCACCCCTGGCACAACAGGGCCAAATCCTGCATACCCTGCCTCTTCCACAGCACCCAAGGGTGCTCAATACCAGAGGAGGTGGTCCCTTCCTGGGGTATTCCCCATCCATTGAGACCCAAACTGTGCCAAAGCCACCATGGGGATGGGGGATGAGCCAGTGGGTTCGTGATGCTGCCAGTGTTGCCAGGGTACCAGTGTCACTGAAACACAACTGGGTCCCCAGGCAGTAGCTGGGGCAGCGAGCACAGCAGCGTTCTTCCTCTGTGAGGGGCTACTGGGCCAGCACTTCAATGTGGTCCCCAATGGGGTGTCTGAGCCCCAGCTCGGGGACCTCTTCCTCTTCCCACTGGCCTCGGGGGGCCCTGGCTGGTGGGGTGCCCACGCTGGTGTCTACTGCGGTGATGGGGAGATCATCCACCTCGAAGGTGAGCCCCAGGAGGAGGTCATGTAGGGGAAGGTCCCCATGGAAGAGGCATGGGGTACAGCATCGCCTTCACCCTGCAGGCAGCTCAGGGATGTCCCCGTCAGGGATCGTGGCCAAGCACAGCAAGAGTCACCTCCTGCGATCACGGGGCCCAGCCAAGGTGCTGCGGAGAAAGGGAGAGATGGACGTGGCCTTGCTGCAGCAGCGCATCCGGGTGGCCATGGACCAGCCGGTGGAGTACGACGCTGTCACCTGCAACTGCGTCCACTTCGCCCTCACTCTGCTGGGGCTGGGCCAGCTCGCTGGCGCCACGGTGGGTGCCACTACCCCAAGAACCCTGACATCCACCCCGGCCATGTGTCACCACAGCCCATCGTGTCTCCCAGGCATCCCCAGCACTGCAGTGATGGAGGTGGTGATGTGCTCGGGGACACGCGGAGCTGGAGCATCCTTCCTGGAGCACCAGTGCTGCACCAGCAGCTTTGTCATCCCTCTTATGTAGCAATAAATGGTCGCACGGAGCCCCTGCACCAACCCAGTTTGGTTTGTGGTTTTTTACAGGATTCCCAGGAGGGCTGATGGGAACTCATCTGCATCGGGCACGAAGGGCAGGGCAGTGGGACAGGGGAGGTCATTTCTGCCTGTGTAGCTTAATTGCCATGCATTGATGAGATGTTTTATTACAACTTGCTGCCTGAAATGTGCCTGTTTTCATCTCATGGTGGGTGGGAGCTGCCTGGGGAGCAGCCAGTCACTGGGGCTGCTCCGCTGCCCTGGAACAGCAGAACTAAAACATTGACAGTAGCAATAATCACCTGAGAACAACAACTACAGTAATAATAATAATAATAATAATAGAAGAATGCCACCTATTGTAAGAATACTATAATTTAATGTATTGCATAATATTTACATCATATATCATATATAATATACTACATAGCGTATACTATATCATGTAGAATGTAGAATAAATATAATGATAGAATATAGAATATGACGGAATTAAAATGATCTGCAATATAATGTTATCTATCATTATAGATAACATTATATAATGACATATTACATATGCAACATAACATGTATAATGTATAATGTATTATTTATAACAAACATATATAACATGTAACATGTGTAATGTATAATATACATACAATCGCATAACATATAATGCTATGTGACATATATAACATATGTTGAATATATAATGTATGACATTTACCTAGTATATATTATATCATATATGGACTACTTAGGTCCCTGACATGGCAGGGGGTTGGAACTAGATAATCTTACAGTCCTTTCCAACCCCAACCATTCTATGATTCTATAATACAATATTGGAAAATATATAATATATATAATATATATAGTACCATCTGATTAATATACTCTAGTATATTATAGTGTAATATATAAATGCAGCATGTGGTATACATTATGTTGCATGTAATAGTACATAATATATAATGCATACTATATATATATGAAATACTGTATTATGTAGGAAATAATAATATAATGCAATGTAATATGGTATAGTATCATATGATTTAATATAGTATGATAGAATTTGAATACGTATAATTGCACAATCTATTCTGATTTATGACATATAACCCAAACACTACTAATAGCACCCTGAATCACTCCCGTGTTACTGCTGACTGGCACCGACCCTGCGCTGGGTGCGTGGCTGGGGACCCCCGATGGAGGCGGGGCGCGGTCCCCGGAGCATCCCCGGCGGCCGAGGGGCGCGGGCAGCGCTGGGCGGTCCCGGCCCCGCATGACGCTGACATCAGTCCCGGCATCCCACCCGCATCCCGCCCGCATCCCGCCCGCATCCCCCGCCATGGCGGCCAGCCCGGCCTACGGGGAGGACAAGGGGGGGGCCTCCAGCCTGGGCGAGCCCGAGTACGGCCACGACCCCGCCAGCGGCGGCATCTTCTCCTCCGACTACAAGAGGTGGGACGCGGCGGTAGCTGGGGACAGCGGCGGAGCCGGGCCTGGGCTGCCACCGCGGGGCCTGGCCGCTGCCTCCGGCGGGGGCCCGGTACCCGGCTGCGGGCTGGCTATGGCCAGCGGGGTGGAGACGGGATGAGGATGACGATGAGGATGGGGACAGGGGATGGGGACAGGGCACGCGATTACGCCACCTCCACTGCAGTTACAAAGGCCTGGGAGGCTGTTGGGGAAAACTGCGAGGTTTTGGAGACAGTGTGGCGGGAGGATGTGTGAGGACCCCCCCCACACTGTATCCCCACCCCTGGGCTGGAGGCACACAGGCACCATGTCCCCCCCCCACTCTCTGCTGGCTCCTGCAGCTTTTGGGGGGTTCCCCGGTGACTGCGCGCCCCCCCTCCCATCGAGGTCCCCCAGCGTGGGGGGGAGCTGGAAAATGTCACCTCTGTGTGGGGCAGGCTGCTAGGGGAAGGGGGGCAGGGATGCTGGGGGGGGGGTGGGGTGCATAGTTCCTGGAGCTGCAGGGACATGAGGGTCCCTTTGACCCCCCTGCCCTGGCATTGTCCCCCACCCTAACAGTGTCCTCCATCCTGGCCCGCTGGCAGTGTCACCCCTCCCAGACTCACTGATGGTGTCCCCCATTCAGGCAGTGTCCCCCATTCAGGCAGTGTCCCCCATTCAGGCAGTGCCCCCCATCCCTGGACCCCTCCCTAATGCTGCAGCAGTGTTCCCCTGTCTGGATGTATCCCCCACCTCTGACACCCTGGCATAGTCCCCAGTGACCTCCCAGTCATTACTGCCTGATAGTGTCCCACAAAGTGGCAGTGACACCCCAGTCCTGACCCACAGGCAGTGTCCCCAAAGGTGGCAGTGACACCCCAGTCCTGACCCACAGGCAGTGTCCCCAAAGGTGGCTGTGTCCCCTCATCCCTGTCCTGCTGGCAGTCCCCCAGGCTGGAAGGGCTCCCCAGTTTGGCAGTGTCCCCCATCCATGACCCACCGGCAGTGTCCCCCTCTCACAGTGTCCCACCTCTTCAATGAGCCCCTGGCATTGTTCCCCCTGGCAACATCCCCCAGCCTGGCAGTGCTCCCCTGTCCCCAGGTCTGACAGTGTCCCCTGGCCCCTGCTGGCAGTGTCCTTCCAGCCCTGACCTGCCATCAGTGTTCCCCAGTCCAGCAGGGTCCCCACCACCCTGCCCCACCGGCACTCGCTGGTATGGCACTATCCCTCAGCCCTGACCACCCTGGCCATGTCCCCCAAACTTGCCAGGTTCCCCCAGTGGCATGCCATCAGTGTCCCCCATGCTGGCAGTGTCCACCCATCCCTGATCCCCCTGGCAGTGTCCCCATCACTGCCCTTCACCATATCCCATCCCCTTGTGGCCACACCAGCTCTGCCACCATCCCCATGAACTGTGCACAGTGCAAGAGAAGTGTCGCCCAGGTGGCACAACCCCAGATGTCCCATTGTGCTGCCCCACTGCCTGTGCGGGGGTCCCTGGCCCTGGGGAAGGTTCTCCCTGCAGTGTCGCCGAGCCCTGCTGCAGGACGGGTGTCACTTGGGATGTGATACCCTGGGGTGGCCTTGTCCACCGGGAAGGGCGTTGCAATAGTCTGCAACCCAACACCAACCCCACATCAGGTTTCAGTGGCAGTGCCAGGAGGAGGAGCAGGGCCACAGCCCTGCCACCATCCCCAGGGCCACCACTGCTGGCCAAAGCCATGCTGTCCCTGCCACCAGTGCAGAAGCTGCTGCGGCAGCTACCGGCTGGGCCGGCGAAGCCACCGGCGGGTGGTGACACAGCTGAGGAGGTGACAAGCCCGGTGCTGGCCACCGAGGCCGGACAACCTGCCTGCTACAGCGCCCTGCAAGCCGACGAGCTGCGGCTGCTCGCTGGCCCCAAGCCTGCCGTGGCCACCAGCACCGGGCCACCGCTGCGGTAAGATTCCTCCAAGAAGCCCCCCTGCACCCTCCCGCGATGGTGGCTCTGGATGAGCATCACCTCATAGGTGCCACCCCCAGCTGCTGCGGGTGGACACAGCACAGGTCCCCCTGGTTTGGCGGGGACAGATGTCCCTTAGGAAAGTGGACAGTGGTGACAAGCAGCCTTAGAAAAGGCTGGTGGTGTTTTCCTAGACCAGGGAAGGGACCAGGGAAGGCTCTGCATCAGGATGCACTGGCACATCCATGCCATCGTGTCCATGAGGGATGGGACAAGGGACACACTCAGTGCAGCCAGGATGGAGCTGGTGATGGGTATCTGCTCCTGGAAAACGATGTGGGGACATCCTGGTGTGACAGCACAGCCAGGCTGGGATAGGGTCTTCTCCCAGTGCCCAGGATGGGGACAGAGCTGGGTGCCAGCGCTGCACTGGTCCCTCCATCTCCTCTTTCACCTGGCTGTAACCCAATTCCTGTCCCCATCAATATTGCATGGGGAAGGGTTCTGTTGTCACCCTGGTGGCAATGACAGGATGGGAGCAGAAAAAGAAAAAGACTAAAAATGGTTCAAAATGGCTAAAAATGGAAAATGGGATTTTTTTTTTTGCCCCCGTGTGGTGCAGACACGATGACCTCAAGGAGATGCTTGATAGCAACAAGGATTCACTCAAGCTGGAGGCCATGAAGAGGATTGTGGCGGTGGGTGTTAGACTGGTGGGGACACTGCTGGTGCCAAACTGTGCTGTGCAGTGTTGGCCAGCCGGAGTCATGCTGCTCCTTTAACCCTTAGATGATCGCCCGGGGTAAAAACGCCTCCGACCTCTTCCCAGCCGTGGTGAAAAATGTTGCCTGCAAGAACATTGAGGTGAGGAAGGCCTCGAGTGGCCCTGGTGGCATCCATCAGTGTCCCCAGGGTCTGGCGCCTCACTTGCAGGCAGGGCTATGGGACGGGCTGGGTTCTGGGGGCCTCTGTGGTGGCTTGGCCACCTTCACCTTCACCTCCCAGGTGAAGAAGCTGGTGTATGTCTACCTGGTGCGCTACGCAGAGGAGCAGCAGGATCTGGCCTTGCTCTCCATCTCCACCTTCCAGCGAGGACTTAAGGTGGGCTGCTCTGGGGACCCAGGGGGAGGCTGGGGCAGCAGCAAGCCTCCTGTGTCTGCACTGCAGCCCCCGCATGTCCCCACAGGATCCCAATCAGCTGATCCGAGCCAGCGCCCTGCGGGTCCTCTCCAGCATCCGTGTGCCCATCATCGTGCCCATCATGATGCTGGCCATCAAGGAGGCCGCCTCAGACATGTCCCCCTATGTGCGCAAGACGGCTGCCCATGCCATCCCCAAGCTGTACAGGTAATGGGGGGCTCAGCTGCTGAGTTTTGGGGGCATCAACAAGGGTGCAGGGTCTCAGCTGTGCAGTGCAGGCAGGGACAGGCAGCGATAGGGGGTTGCTCTGGCCCCACTTGCCGTGCTCTTCCCTCACAGCCTCGACTCGGACCAGAAGGACCAGCTCATTGAAGTGATTGAGAAGCTGCTGGCAGACAAGACCACGGTGAGCAGGGCGCCGGGTCCCCCCTGCCCCTAAATCCAGGGACGTGACCATGCCCCCTGACCTGGCACCCTCATGGGAATGCAGCCATCCTTGCAGATGCCACCATCCCCACTGGTCCAACACCTGATGGTGCAGGGATGCAGCCGTCCCCAGAGCCAACATCTCTGTGGGTATGTCACTGTCCCCACCAAGCCAGCATCCTCATGGGGATGCCACCGTCCCCACTGATCCAGCATTCTCACAGAGATGGAGACATCTCCACCAAACCAGCATCCTCATGGGAGTGCAGCTGTCCCTGCAGTGCTGGAGTCCTTGTGGGGACGCTGCTGTCCCTAGCGGACCAATACCCTCATGGGGATCCCACCAGCTCCACTGAGCTGCCATCCCATCACCACCAAACCAGCATTCTCGCAGGGATGCCACCATCCCCATCAAGCCAGCACCATGATGAAGATGCTACCACCCTGGTGAGCCACCCTGGGCTTTCCCTCCGCAGCTGGTGGCCGGCAGCGTGGTGATGGCATTTGAGGAGGTGTGCCCGGAGCGCATTGACCTCATCCACAAGAACTACCGCAAGCTCTGCAACCTGCTCATCGATGTGGAGGAGTGGGGGCAGGTGGTCATCATCAACATGCTCACCCGCTACGCACGCACCCAGTTTCTCAGCCCCAACCAGAACGTGAGCGTAGGATCCTCAGAGTGCCCTGGTAGCCCCTGGGGAGGTGGAGTGAAAGGAGGGGTGCTGCTGGGGGGGGTGCAAGGTGTCCCACCTCCTGACAGGAGTCCTTGCTGGAGGAGAGCGCCGAGAAAGCTTTCTATGGCTCTGAGGAGGAGGACCCCAAGGACCCCAAGGCAGAGGCGGCCTCACTGGCCAAGCGCAAGCCCTATGTCATGGACCCTGACCACCGCCTGCTCCTGCGCAACACCAAACCGCTGCTGCAGAGCCGCAATGCTGCGGTGAGCCCCCCACTCTCCATCCTCTGAGGCCACCAGTGGTGTCTATCAGCTGGGGCCCATGATGCCTCCACTGGCCAAGGAGCCACCGAGGTGCTTGAGGGACACCCAGGGTCAGGCTTCCCCTGGGTGCTGTGGGGGACACAGCCATCACTCAGGGTGTCCCTGTGCCCACTGGCTGACTCTTGGATGTGTCCCCGCAGGTCGTGATGGCCGTGGCACAGCTCTACTTCCACCTGGCACCCAAGGCGGAGGTTGGGGTCATCGCCAAGGCACTGGTGCGGCTCCTGCGGAGTCACAGGTCTGTGGTCACAGGTCTGTGGGGTCACAGGTCTGGGTTGCAGTGGTCCCCTACCCCGTCATCTGGTTGGTGGGACCCATCAGAAGCCTCAAGACCCTAGGAGAGAGCCCCGTAAAGCCCAACCCTGCAGGGACATCGGCTTGGGGTGAATCACCAAAACAGATTGGCCTGGCCTAATCCAGACATTGGGTGGCAGCGTCATGGTGGCACCAGCTTGGCGATGGGTCCTGCCCCATCTTCACAGGGCCAGCTGACGGGGGTCTGGCTCTGCCCCACTGATGGTGTCCTCTTTTTGCTCCTGCAGTGAGGTGCAGTATGTCGTGCTGCAGAATGTGGCCACCATGTCCATCAAACGGCGGGTGAGGTTCAGACTCAGTGTGGGAGAGTTGCCCTGTTGACTCCAGAGTGGAATGAGGGCAAGCCAGCAGGGTCACCAGGGCCAGCTGCTTGCGGGTGGCCTTGGCAAGGAGGGGACAGGGATGTCACTAATGCTGCTGGCTCTGCATGCAGGGGATGTTTGAGCCGTACCTGAAGAGCTTTTACATCCGCTCCACGGACCCCACACAGATCAAGATCCTCAAGGTGAGCTGGAAACACCCAGCAGAACACATCACTGCTTTGGGGCTTCACAGAGCCCTTCCCTGTGGGGCAGCTGTCCTCCACGGCCTGGAGACAGGAGGACAAGCAGGACCTTGTGCCCCAGCACCATGTCCCTCGGATGCTCATCTCTTCAACTTTCCTGCAGCTGGAGGTCCTCACCAACCTGGCCAATGAGACCAACATTTCCACTATCCTGCGGGAGTTCCAGGTATGCCATGGTCATCCTGAGGACACTGGGGTGACACCCTTCATGGCTGTGGGTGCAAAACCTTCACCATGGAGGGGATGGAGGAGGCCCTACCAGCAGGAGTGGAATGAGGCCATGCCAACCCCATGGATAGTTCCAAAGAACCCAAACGTGTGACCACCACATGGGGACATGCCCAGCACTGGCAGGTGGGTGACATGTCATGTGTGTGCCCCATGCCTGCACAGACCTACATCTGCAGCATGGACAAGGACTTTGTGGCAGCCACCATCCAAGCCATCGGGCGCTGTGCCACCAACATCGGGAAGGTGCGGGACACCTGCCTCAACGGCCTGGTCCAGCTCCTCTCCAACCGGGACGGTGAGTGCCTGCAGTGGGGTCTAAACAGGGGCTCCATCGCCCTCGGGGCAGGACCCCACTGAGGCCGAGGTCTCTTCCCGCAGAGCTGGTGGTGGCCGAATCTGTGGTAGTCATCAAAAAGCTGCTGCAGATGCAGCCGGCGCAGCACAGCGAGATCATCAAGCACATGGCCAAGCTCACCGACAACATCCAGGTGGGTCAGAACGTTCCGGGACCCGCGGGCCTGGGGCAGCGGCAGCGGTGCCACATGTGCGGGGGCATTTGCAGGTGCCGATGGCGCGGGCCAGCATCCTGTGGCTCATCGGCGAGTACTGCGAGCACGTGCCCAAGATCGCACCTGACGTGCTGCGCAAGATGGCCAAGTCCTTCACCAACGAGGAGGACATCGTCAAGTTACAGGTCATCAACCTGGCAGCTAAGCTCTACCTGACCAACTCCAAGCAGGTACCGGTGACGTGGCTCTGCAATGTGCCTCAGTTTCCCCAGTGTGGAGGGAAGGGCTGGCCCTGAGCACGTCCTCTGGTGCAGAGCAAGCTGCTGACCCAGTATGTCCTCAACTTGGCAAAGTATGACCAGAATTATGACATCCGTGACCGGGCCCGCTTCATCCGCCAGCTCATTGTGCCCACTGAGAAGAGTGGGGCCCTCAACAAATACGCCAAGAAGCTCTTCCTGGCCCAAAAGCCTGCTCCCATCTTGGAGTCCTCCTTCAAAGGTACCCCCGGTGGTCACAGGCCATGGGGACACAGGGCCAGCGGTCACCACGGTGCTGTATGGCCATCCCTGAGCTGCTGCCACCTCTCACCCTGCCATAGATCGGGACCATTTCCAGCTGGGCTCCCTGTCCCACCTGCTCAACGCCAAGGCTGTGGGCTACCAGGAGCTGCCTGACTGGCCAGATGAGGCCCCTGACCCCTCTGTGAGGAACGTGGAGGTGCGTGGAGCACCCCAGGGTGCTGGGTGCAAGGGGGGCCAAGGTAGGGGTGTCATCTCCAGGTCTTCAGAGTCCCAGAAGGTGCCCACACCCCACTTGGGCACAGGAAGGGGAGGGACAAGAGCTGCTGTTTGGGCCCCCCACCCGTGGGCAATGGCCTTGCTCCATCAACCCTGTTCTGGCAGGTTCCTGAGTGGACCAAGTGCACCAGCCGGGAGAAGAGGAAGGAGAAGGCGGAGAAACCTTTCTACTCCGACTCAGATGGGGAGTCGGGGCCCACGGAGTCAGCGGACAGTGGTAAGGACGCAGTGGCATGGCAGGGCATGGGGCAGGGGACACTGCCATAGGGACATCCCATCATGGTGGGGACATGGCAGGGGACATGGAGGGATGGCTCAGGGATGCAGTAGAAGGACACAGGGATGCAGGGATGCAGAGGGAGCATGCCGTGAAGGGCATACAGTGAAGGGATGCAGGGGTGCAACAGGGTGCAGGGGGGAGGCAGCAGTGGGTGTGGGGATGCAGTGGGAGGCTGGGGGGGATGCAGTGGGATGCAGCAGGGAGCTGTGGGGCCGTGGGGGGATGCAGCAGCAGGGCTGAGCCATGACCCCTGCAGAGCCTGAGTCTGTCAGTGAGGACAGCGGCAGCTCCAGCAGCTCCAGCTCCAGCTCTGGCAGTGAGGAGGAGGAGGAGGAAGAGGAGGAGGAAGGCAGCGGGGAGCAGTCTGAGGACAAGGAGGAGGAGGAGAAAAGGCTGAAGAGGAAGGAGAAAGAAGGCTCCCAGAAGGCAGCCGCAGGGAGTGTGGGCAGGTACCCCCTGGGAAAGTGGGGTGCCCCGGCCAAACCCCTGCCTGCCCTGAGCCAGGCCCTCCCCACAGCCCCAGCGAGGATGAGGAGGAAGAGGAGGGGACAAAGAAGGCCAAGAAGAAGACAGCTCCGGGGAGGAAGGGCCATGCCGAGACCTCATCAGAGGAGGCCAGCACCTCCGAGAGCAGCTCCTCAGGCTCTGACTCGGGCTCCGAGGCAGAGGCCAAGCGGAGGAAGGCGGTGAGGGCCGGGCTGGGCTGGGGACAGCGCAGGGACACCTGGGCTCCCCATTTACACCCCCCACTTCTTGGCCCCTTGCAGCCCCCCAGAAGCAGGGCTGGCCCCAAGGAGATCTCCCTGCTCGACCTGGATGACTGTGAGTGTCTGCACAGGGCACACGGGGCGGCTGTGCCGGTGGCACTGGGGAAACTGAGGAACAGCCCTGAGGTCAGGGCCCTGCTGGTCCTCTGGGAGCTGCAGAACTGGGACAAGGACCAGTGGGGTGGGCAGTCCTTGTCCCCAGAGGGCGGCTGTGGGACAGGGGGCTGTGCCTTTGGGGTTGTTCCTACAGGATTGTCCCCATGCAGGTGTGCTACCAGGGCTGTCCCATGGGGCCACTGTTGTCCCCATAGGACTGTGACTCATCAGAGCTCTGTTAACCCTTTCCCCCCACCCCTGCAGTCACCTCCCCTCCTCCACAGCCCATCCCCTCCAGCAGCATCATCTCCACCAGCTTGGTGACTGACCTGGAGGGCCTCACACTCACTGACACGTCCCTGACACCCACTGTAAGTGTCCCCCATGCCCTTCCCGGGGTGTCCCAGGACCCCTGTCCCCCATGGGGCCGCAGGTTGGGGGTCAGGATCCCACACCAGCCCCTCGGCCCCTGGCAGCTGCTGAGCCCGGCATTCGGTGCGGTGAGGACCTACGAGCTGCTGCACCGCATGGCGGGCGAGGGGCTCTCAGTGGAGTACTGCTTCAGCCGCCGGCCCTTCCCGGGGGACCCCCACATGGTGGCCGTCCACATCCAGATCTCCAACAACACTGATGCCGAGGTGAAGAGCCTGCGGGTCAGTGAGCCCAAGCTGCTCTCCGGGATGAGGATCCAGGAGTTCCCCGAGATCGGTATGGCACAGCATGGCACGGCATGGCTGCGATGCTGTGAGGGGGAAATGGGGACAGGGCTTGGCTGGTGGAGGGGACACGTGATGCAGTGGCAGCACTGTGGTTTCAGAGCGCCTCACGCCCGGGGACACAGCCAACGTGGTGATGGGCATCGACTTCTGCGACTCCACACAGGCAGCCAACTTCCAGTTATGGTGAGTGCCCAGGGTCCCAGGGGTGCTCTGGGGATGTGGGACAGCAGGACAGGCACCAGGATCCTTCAAGGGAGGGGAGAAACTAGGGGGAGACAAGGAGGTGGCTTCAGTTTCCCTCCAGCCACTGCCTGCCCAGGGCAGGGACAGGAAGCGGGACACGGGGAGAGACATTCTGAGCATGTGCCCCCCTCACCTGCCTGTCTCCCCAGCACCCACACGCGCCACTTCTACGTCTCCATCCAGCCACCCGTGGGGGAGCTCATGGCCCCCGTCTTCATGAGCGAGAATGAATTCAAGAAGGAGCAGGGTGAGTGGGGGACAGGGACCGGGGGTACACAGGCACCCAGCACCCCAGTGCCAACGCTCATGCCCCATTTTGTCCCCTCTGCCGCTCTCACCGTGGCCCTAGAACACCTTGCACAGCCAGGCGAGGGTAAGTGGCCACTCGGCAGGTCCCTAGGCTAGCTCTGCCCCCCTCGTGCCCCTTCACCCTGCGCTGACTGCCCTGGCACCAGGGTGGCCCCACCAAGTCCCCACACATCGTGGAGGATGTGTGCCACCGCTGGTGCTCCCAGTGATGGGGACACCCTGGCCCAGCATCCCCCTGGTCCTGGAGGGGCACCAGACAGGGGTCTGTGCTGAGCGGTGGGTGCTCAGTGCCCTGTGGCACCCAGCCCCATTGCTGCTGGTGACCAGACAAACCCGTCGCCAGGAATGTGGTTGCTGCCACTGGGCAGGGACACAGGGATGAGCCCAGTAAGGGTTGTAGAAGAAGGATTTTCCTGAATCCCTGTCAGCTAGGCTGGAGAGGAGCAAGCAGGGCAGGCAGCTTAGGATGTCATGGGGGACAGATGCAGGGAGCTGGCAGCTGGAGGGGCTTGGTCTGGGAATGCCAAAACGGGGCCTTGGCAAGCACAGGGCTGCTGGATACATGGCCAGAGACAGGCAGGTGCCTCTGCTGCCTGCTCCAGGGAAGCTGACGGGCATGAGCGAGATCACGGAGAAGCTGACACTGCCCGAGAAGTGCCAGAGCGACCACGCCATCGTCCAGCAAGTGACCTCAGCTGCCAACGTGGGCCGCGTGCCCTGCGGTGCCAACAACGAGTACAGGTAGCGCTGTCACCTCCCTGGTCCCACAGCAGGGGCACTCGGGGCTTGCTTTGGGACAAGAAGCCTGTGCGAACCCACATGTGATGGTGGCTGGGGGTGGCACACGCCTCGCTGGTTCCCTCTGGCGCATCCTGGGGGACAGGAGGGTGACAGGGGCACAGCTCACCCTGAACCCTGTGTTCACCGGTGGGCAGGTTCGCAGCCAAGACGATGACGAGTGGGAGCCTTGTGCTCATCACCCTGGAGCGATGGGAGGGCGCTGCAGCCCAGCTGACTGTCAACAGCGAGAAGATGGTTATCGGCACTATGCTGGTGAAGGACATCATCCAGGCCCTGGCACAGTGACAGCCAGGCCCTGCCCTCCCACCCTGCTCTGCCCCACACCGCTCCCCAAAACACTCCCTGCCCCGATTCCTGCTGGGTTATTCCCTGCTCCAATCCCCAGAGAGGCAGCAGGCGCAGAGCCCTGGGCCAGCTTCGCTGCTGGGAAGGAGCCGGATGGGGTGTATAGGAAGCACAGTGATGTCCCCGCTCAGAAGGGTGGTGGTGGTGGCTCCAGCCCCCTGGGAGCACAGCGTGCCTCCGGCCCCCAGCCCCTCTCCCCGTCTCCCAGTGTAACCCCTATTTATTATGGCCAGAACCTCCCAATAAAGTTCTTCTCAGACCCGCTCCCTTCCCCTGCTCTACGTGCGCAGCAGCCAGATCAGCCCCGAACTGCCCCACGCCAGGTCCCCTGGGGCAGCATCGGGGACATCAAGGGACCAGTAACTGGGAACACGAGTCCCCCAGGGCTGCTGGCTCCTGGAGAAAAACCTGCACGGACACAGTGGGAGTGAACACCCCCTGGGCCCGGCAGAGGGGGACAGGAGGCGTTCGGTGCTATCCAGGGACCTAAGGAGTCCTGGGAGGTTTCCAGCTGTTTATTCCAAGTGGAATCACTCATGCTTTGACGGCATTACTGCCTCCAGCGTCAGGGCCGGGGCTGCTCCGCAGCGTCATGGGAGGGATCCCTGGCGCCAGCTCTGAGGAGGTTTTCATCTCCAAACGCAGAAATATAAAGGCGGCAGAAAAGCGGCTCTGCTGCAGCACGGGCTGGGGGGGCCCGGACAGCCCCGGCTCCCCTGGGGCTGCGGAAGCAGGGAGCCAAGGGATGCTCAGGAAGGGCTGAGCCCAAGCAGCCACACAGTGTGAGGTGACCCCAGCACATGTGCATGAGCCGGGCAGAACTACCCCTGCCTTTCTGACCCGTGAGACGTCGCTGTCCGCAGCGGCCGCTTCAGCACCCGCAGAGCGCCAACAGCCCGCTCCCACCGGCCAAACCGCACTCCCGCAGGGCTGCGGCAGTCCCCGCTCACGGCGCTCCCACTGGGCAAACCGCGCTCCCGCAGGGCTGCACCGCGCGCACCGCGCTCCCACCGGGCAAACCGCGCTCCCGCAGGGCTGCCGCAGCCCCCGCGCACCGCGCTCCCCGCCCCGCGGCGATGCCAGAGGCTCCCACGGCGCCGGGCGTCGTGCGGAGAGCGGGACCCAGGCCCGCGCTGGGCACGCCGGGATACGGGAGGAGCAATTTGGGGGGGCCGCTGCCCGCACCACGCGGCGGGCGGGAGCCGCGCGCATGCGCCGTGGCCCCTCCCCTCAGCAGCGCCCCCCCCAACCCTCCTCAAGGCCGGCGGGGCGGTGGCACATAAAAGCCGGCGGGGCGGTCAGGGCTTCCCGCTGCTGCTGCTTCCTTCCCCTCCCCTCTGGGATCCGCCCGCCCGCAGCGCCGCCCATGGCCTTCCCGCCGGTGAGAGGTGGGGGGAGACCGGGAGGGACACGTGCCGGCGGGCCCGGTGCCTCACGGAGCCGAGGCGACGGGCGCGGCCCCTTTAAGGACTCCCCCGTCACATGGCTTCACACGTTGGCGGCGTTGCGGGGGGCGGGAGCGGCGCTAAGGTGAATCCCGGCGCTTCCCCGTGAGGTGGCGGAGAGCGGATGGGGTCCGCGGCCCTCAGCGCACCCGCGGGGCCGGCTCCGGGGCGGGGGGAGTCCCCGCTAACCCTCCTCCTTTCTCCGGAGCCGGTCCCGCTGTTGGGTGATGCCCTGAGGTGCAGTGGCTCCCTGCCCTGAGAGAATGGGGGGCTCTGAGGGAGCTGTTACTGGAGGAAACCCAGTGGTCCCACTTTGGGGAGCGTGTGGTGCCTGCAGGTGCCCTCATCCCAGGTTATTAGGGGTGAGCCGAGCTGCAGGTGCTGAGCTCTGGTTCCTGGTGGTGGGGTGTGTTTTGGCTTGAGGAGGTGCTCCTGGGCTCGCTTGGCAGCAAGTGGTTCTGAGTGCTTCTGTTTAAGCTGCCCTTTTTAGCATACAGAGCAAACAGAGCTGCTGTTTTACCCTTAAACCAGGTGGCTATGAGCTCCATGTAGCAAAACAGGCTTTTGTTGGTGACCCAAGAGACTTGGTCCCTGGGTTGTGCTGTGTGGCCGAGAGGGTTTCTGAAAAGCATGTTTGTTTCTACCCTCTAATATTCCCCAGCTAAAACCAATTATCACTCGTTGCAGCTGCTTTTGTGGTAGGCTGATGATATGTGCTGCAGCTGGGATGCTGGTGAGGGGTTCAGGTTGGATATGCCAAGGGTGGGAGCTGGGCTTTTTGAGGGCTTCAGGGATCCTGTTGCTTTGCTGCAGCTTCCCTAAACAGCAGCAGTCTTCCTAAACCGAATAAAACCTTATTCTGCTTTTAGAATGTACTGAAACACACAGCTGTGGTGTTGCTTGGGTAAGGGCTTCAAAATGTTTTGTTTCAAGAAAGAACACCACAAAGTGGGTGCCTTGGCAGGGACGCCTCCTGGGAAAGAGGAGCTGTGGTGAAATCGGTGCTGTTCTGAAGTCAGCCCTCCCCTGTAAAGTGCAGCCATCAAAATCCCAGCCTTGATTCCAGTCAGGTGTGTTCCAGACCTCCCCATCTTGAACCCTGGGGAAGCTGCTGAAGCTTGCCCCTCACAAGTGTGGTGCAGGCTGCCCTAACCCTCCCTCTGTGCTGGTGTGTGGGGGGGGTGTTGCTTGATTAGTGCTGCTGCTTGGTAGGAGCAGTTACACCAATATTATGCTTCGAGCTGGTATAGCTGACTTCAGCTTGGGAAGTGAAATTTACCAGTGTAAAAGGACTTTTAAGAGCTGCCTTTCGTCAAAGCATGGAGTTACCTTGGCTTAATTATGTTGAGACTGGTACCATTTTAACAGCATCTTACATGTTGTCTTGGGGTTCGAGGCCCCTTTGGCTGTAGATGCAGTGCCAAGAACCCCTTTGGGCATTGGCTTGGTGCTGCCTCAGTGGGATTTTGACAAAAGATGTAAAAAGCAAAGGCTGAGTTGTAGCTGAGGTGGAGAAGCCTTCTCTGCTGCAGAGCATCTCCAGGAGCTAATGCAGATCTTGGCCATGCCAGCAGCTGAGCTGTGTTTAATGACTTCCCTCAGGAATAGGATGTCCTAATCCTGTGTGGGGCTGTTGTGGGTTCTGCCTAGCCCTGGGATTTCATTATCTGTAGGTTTCCTGCAGGTGAGTCTGTCTCAGAGCTGTGGAGGTGCCTTAATTTCCACTCACCTTGGATATCTCTGGTTTCTTCTGGAATGATAGAAGTATCTGGAGCCTAAGAGTGCCCTCCTCAAACCCTCATAGCATCCTGTGGATACATCTTCCTGCATGGACATGGGCTCTTGCCTGAGCGTTTAGCTGAGCCAGGATCCAGTGGACTACTGTCTGAGGTTCACCTTGCTGTGTCTGTGATGCTGAAGCAGGGGATCACCAGCTCTGTGCCTGGGCTGTAACTGCTGCTGTGTGGAGGACTGCCAGAGAAGCCTGTGTGTGTGTAACTATTGTGAAATCCTTCAAGATGGAGCACTGAAAGTGAATCCTTGCTGGGCTCGAGTGCTCCTTTGCTTGTCTTGGCTTGGGGATGTGGGAACAGAGCAGGTTCTGGAGGATGCAGCCTCAGGCGTGATATTTCCCTGTGCTTTATTTGCTGAGACTAAAGGCTATGGGTGTAATCTCCAGTTACACATTTGCACACTCTTTCCAAGGGACTATCTAGGCTGCTGAATAGTTTGGGCCTTATATGCTTTGAAGATCTGAGGAGATCGGCTCAAAGGAGTATCTCTGTTTTAGGCGTTTAGGGAGGAGCTTTACCAGGGGGAGGTGTCGACACAAGCCACTTCCTTCGAGGGATTGGATGCCAGCTTCTGTGTCTGGGATGCTTGCAGTATCTCTAGGATATACTTGACAGTCTTAAGGGTAAACGTGCTGTAAGTGAAAGGAATGTTTTTGGAGGTTCTTGGCTGTACTCTTACTCTTTTCTGCTCTTGTTTGTAGCAGCACCGGTGCTGCCAGTTTTGGGAACTGAGCAGGAACGGGGCAGGCATTTGGTTTGTTACTCGGGTTTATTTTTGTCCTGCTAGCACGAACTCTGAGGGAAATGCCTTCCCTCCTGCTGGAGGTGGTTCTTTAGCAGTAACAGGGCTGGAATACGGAGTTTCACCCTTGTGCCTTTGCACCTAATGTGGCACTTTTTATTAACCATAACTGGCAGTACTTTCTTAAATTGAGTTTCTTTCAGTTCAGTTTATAGATTTTTCAGCTTCCTCAGCTGCTTTTTATAAAGATGACTTAAAGCTTGCTCTGCCTGTTTTCTCTTTCCTGAAGCTCATCGTCTGCCCTCCATGTTTTCATCTTGGCTTGTGAATGCTCCTGCATTGTGCCCACAGAATGCCAGGACCTTACCTGGGGGTGGGTTGAGCCGCTCGATAGATTAAAGATCCGGGACCCTGTATTGAGTAGATGTTAATGCCTTTTAAGGGTCTGAGACCCTGAATCAATTGTTTAGGTCCTGCCTGAAGGCATCGTGTGAGGTGACAGCTCAGCAACTTATTCCTGCTCCTTCCAGGAAATGGTTTCTTTTGTTTTTTAGCTAAATGCTCTCTCTGTGGAGGAGAACTATCAGATTGAGCATTGTAGCAATAAAATTGCTCCTAATGACAGGGTTTAGGGGGGAACTGCAAGTTAAGCACTTAGGCTGGGCTAAAGTTCCTGTGTGCATGTGAAATTCGGTTTAGACCTGCCATAGGCTGCATACTGGAAAGAGCTTGGTAAGGGATCATCTGGAAGGAAAACCAGATTGGTGCTTCAGGCTTGCCAGTGGCTGAGCTGGAGGATGAGTGTTGGAGAAGTCAGGCCCAAACCACATGCAGGACCGCATACAGAAGGTAGATGTATTAAATGTCTCCTTGACAAGTACAAATGGCCCAATTTAGAGATATAGGTTTGTGTGTGTCTGGGAGGAGCAGGCGCTTGTTCGCCAGCCCTGCTGCAGTTCAAGTCTTTGAATCTGGCTTTAACTCGATTTGCTTAATGCAAGGATTGTGCTTTGGAGGCCAGGACTGGCAAGGTTGCGTCTTCCTGCTGTTCTCTTTTATGTGGGTCTTAATTGCCAGTGATAGTGTTTGCTCAGCATGTTCAGGAGCAGAGTTGTGCTGCAGTGGCTTTTGGGTGGTGGGCAGACTGGCCCTCAGTCCAGAAATGCTGCTTAGAGATTAAGCTTAGAGGCTTCTAGGTTGGCAGAGGCTGGAATGCTGTGCAGCTGCACTGAAACAAGCTTGGATGTAGAAGTGGCTTGCAAGAGGCACTGGGGAAAGCAGCTGCTGGTTCTCTGGACCAGCAGTAAGAAGCAGGAGGGGGTTGATCTTTATCATGTAGAGCTCTGATAGTTTTACAAGAGCTCTGGTGGTTTGGGATGGTCGAAAAACCTCAGTGCTGGTAGATTGGTGACTGTGGAGGGTTGCGCTGAAGCAGAGCACAACAGAGGTAACCTCCCTCTGTGGTTGGGAGCTGCTACCTTTAGGTAGAAGGGAAGATCAGGATTTGATTTTTCTGCCTTCCCGAGGGAGACCTCAGGATTTGGGGCTGTTTAATTGCCTGGGAAGCCACGTGTTTTGTTTGCACGTCTGCTTTCTGAAGTGATTGCTTGGCTACTGGCTTGGGCCATTCTGAGACATTCAAAGCTCCCAAGCTTGGAGGGGAGCCATGCCCTGGAGGAGCTACTGCGGCTTTTCATGGTGGCTTCCTTCACTGTGAGCATTCCTCTTGTCCCTCAGTGTCAGGAGGCTGATTCCGGGGAGAAGGCACATGAAGGTTAGTCAGATCTCCACTTTACTGCTGTGACGTGCTGGTCTGAAGCAGTGGTGAGCTTGTGGTAGCAACCAAACTAGTTTGTGTGCTGTGGCTGTTAGTCTGAAGTTCATCCCAGCCATGGTGCATTGGTACCTGCTGTGGCTGGGGCAGGCCTGGTCTGATGAGCTGTGCAGACAAATTGCTTACCAGTTTGATTAATTGTTTCTTTAATGCTAAGAATTGCACTTGAGTGTTGCTAAGACCTAGAGCTAAAGCTAATATTAATCTTGGAGGCAATCCAGACTTTCCACAAGGTGTTGAGAACTAAGTGGTGAGTAGTAGCCTGCTTGACACCAATATTTGTTCTTTTTTACCAGAAAGACGATCCTGGGAGGAGCATAAAGGACTGCTGGGATAGCCCGAGTGCCCCTGCACTCTCCACTTGCAGCAATGCAGATATATTCCGCCGGATAAATGCAATGCTGGACAACTCTTTGGATTTCAGTGGAGTCTGCACCACGCCAGTCACAAAAAGTAAATGTGACATCCTGCCAGGTGATGGGCTTGGCTGGGGTGGAGGTGGGAGGGAGGATCTGGGAATGAAGAAGGGGGAGTTGCTTGCTGGGACCCAGTGAACATGTGTGGTGATGATTCTTGGTGTGGGTGTTGGCATGTGCTTGTGACCAGAGAGCTTCTTGGAGTCAGGGTTAATGATGATTTGGCACTGGGGACTTCACCTGTGTGCCTGAAATGGATAATCTAAGTATTTCCTGGCAGTGTGGGGTGCCTGGGAAGTCTTGCCTACACTTCCTGTGATGCTGTGGGTCACTGTGTGGGAAGGATGTGAGCTCTTTCCTGGTGTAGCTAGTTCCAGCAGACTCCTTTAGTTTGCCCCTCCTGGAGGCAGGATTAATCTGTTAGCAGTTAGTAGGATGGCTGACCTGTTGCTTACATTGAAAATGCAAAAGAGTTGAATAAATGTTTGCTGCAGGTCAGTTAATTGTATGTTTAAGAGCTCACCAAAGCAGTGCAGGTGGGTGAGGACTTTCTTGCAAAGCAGGCTTGGTATTATGAAATCAGCACTGCAAGTTCTTGCTTTCAGCGGCTAAGGGGAGTGGGCATATATCTGCCATCTTGCAGAACAAAAGGCTCCCTGCCAGAGCAAAGGCTGTTGGCTCCAGTTTTATTTTTGTGGAGGCAAAGGACATGCTTTTGTCCCTTTAGAGGAGGCAAGATCTGCCAGGAAGCGTACCTGCCTGATGTTCCTCCTGGCCAGTGCACTTCTGGACAATGGTACTTGTGCTGAGGATTTGGGCACTTCAGAGATTGCTGTTGCTCTTCCAGCCTCTGAGTTACAGGGTCAATAAAGGTTGGCCATTATTGGAAACAAACTGACCCTCTGGACTTGTCCCAAAACAAAAAGGGAAGTAAAGGGCAAGGCCTTGCCAGGTGGTGACCTTGCAGGCTGCTGGAGGCAGAGCAGCTTTCTCTGCCATCACTTGGAGACAGAGCTGTCTCGTGCTTATGGGTAAGCTGACTTTTCATCATGTAGGTGTCAAAAAAACCCAAAACCCAAACAAACTGCAAAGGGGTGTCTGGGCATCCTGAGGGGCTGTTTGATGCTTGTGCAGTGTAACTTTGTTCTGGACTAGTGCAGTGTCTGCTACCAGATGACTTCCAGTGCAGCTTAATCTCCAGGGTATTGAAGGGCTTTGCACTGTGCACCAGGGGCTGATCTGGCCATGTGATCCTGTGCTGGTGCTGCAGAAAAGCCAGAGGAAGGGAATCATTTGCTTCGAGGTACGGATCTATAGCCAGCACTGCTTAAAGCATGCCTGGTAAACTGGTACTGGAGAATGTGCTGGCTGCTTCTCAGCTGCTGTGCAGTGAATATGAGCAAATTCAGGGCAGCGGTGTGGTTAGTGGTGCATTTTTAGAGATTTGCTGTTGTACTGAGCTGTTCAGACTCACAGGACTTATTTTTGTCCTGTGGCACAGTGGTAGTCAGTGTTGTATCTGATCTTGATGCACTGGAAGCATGAGGGAGAAATAAACCACAGAGTTTTCCTTTACCTCCTTACAGTGAGTTCACAAAAGAGTTGGTTCTGGCTGCCTTTTGAAATCTTGGCTATAGCCCTTCATATTTTGTTTAGAATTTGGAATAGGAATGTTTCTTGATTAAGTTTCACCTTACTTGTTGAAGTTAACCTAGTTGGTAAAAGAAACACCCCTGCCACTAGAGATGATGTGGGTTAGTTCTGGTTTGAGGTCTGGAGCTTGAACATCCATTTTAATTTGCAGTACTGGCTTCTAGACTGTGGAAGCTCTTCTCTGAGCTGGGGCAAGACCTCTTACAGCAAAGTATGATGTGGCTTGCATGTAGAAGAAGGGAGGCTTCCTCTAGCAAACACTTTCTGCTGCAGGACAACCAAAGTTGTGCGTTTTGGGCCATCCTAAGCAGTTTTTCTTGTTTCTGATGCAGCAGTTGAGGCTGTTGGGTGTTGGCACAGCCACTTGCACACCTTGGGGACCAGGGTGGGGGCCCTGCTCAGCATGAATTAACCTGGCAGAAGGCTTTTAGCTTGTATTTGTGCCCTTGTACAGTGGCACAAATGTTTGTGATGGTGGGAGGAAAAGAGGCTTCCTGCAGAAAGCTGGGCCCTGCTGAGCCAGGGCTGGGAGTGGCTGCCAGGGGTGCCCTCACTGTTCAGGCCAATGGAAGACCTGGGTTCTCCTTCAGAAAGTGCTTCGGGCTATATGAGAGGCTGATAATGGAGTACAACCTGTGCTTCCCCAGCCAAGCAGCAGTTATCAGCTGAAATATGTGGATGAGTCAGCATCTGCCAGTGCATCAGGGTTCAGAGTTATGAGTCTCCTTGCAGTGACAGCGTAGCTTCCTTTGCACTGAGTCAGGACGCCTCAGAAGGTGATGAGGGTCTGAATGCAGCAGTTCTGCAAGCTTCCTTCTGTCTCTGGGTCAGAAAAGATGAACAGAATCTGTTTCATGTGTTGCTATTGAGCATTTTCTCCATGAAGCTGGTGCTGTCAGCAAGGATGTGAATCCTTGAGCAGCAGTGACCTGCAGGTGGGGAGGTGTCAGCACTTGGCCCCTGGCCTGGGTTCTGTTTTGTAGGAATAGTGCCCAGTGGCTGTAAGGCTGAGCAGCTGATTACTAAACCAGAATATAATGCAGCCCCCCTGTGTGGGGCAGGTGGTTTAGAGCTGGAAGTGGGTTCTTGGAGCTGTGGGCTGTGTCTCTGCCTGAAGAAGATGAGGCTCTGCAGGACCAGTCTTGCTTTCAGTCAGCCTGGTTTCTAGGTAGGTGATCGGCAGAGCAGAGACCCTTGATCTTATGTGGGATCTTGTCACTGCCACAGATTAAATAATTTCTGAAGAATTCGTGAGCCTCTGGTGCTTTTACTCAGTGCAAGAACAACTTGTGCATTGTAGTTTAGCTGTACTACCATGAAACTCATGGCTTGGGCAGGCCTAATGAGCTTGGAGATCCACTCTGAATGTAGTAGCTGTAACAGGTGAAGGGACCGTCTCTTTATATTATAAACTCTTTTGGAGGGAGAGCTTGGGGCAGAGATTTTGTTCTAGCAGGGGAAATGCTTGTATTCTAATCTCTTCTTGGTCCCTCAAGCTTTTCAGTTGTCTTCCTCAGGTCAAACTAAATTTGTCCTGGATTGGACTTGTGTTTAAGAAGCCCCTCTCAGCATTAAGAGGATTACACATGGTGAGAAGGGAAGGCAGAAGTTCATGACCTTTCACTAATGCTATTGGGGAAACACGTGTGGAAACACCTTCCTTGGTGTGATGAGGTGTGTGGCAAGGTGGTGTGAGAATAGATCAGCACAACAGCAGTGTGAGCAATGTGAGAGAACAAGCTTGCTCAGCAGCTGGGGAGTTACCCAGAGCTGTGTAGCAGAAGGGGCTGCCACTGGAGGTTGAGCTTGCTGTACCTAATATTAAATCTCTGGAAAGATCAGTTTGCAGTTAATGCTAATCCTTGGTGAACTTAGTTGCCTTGTCAAAATGAGCAGAGTTGTCAGGCCTGGCCTGGCTGTCACTGCAGCAGTTTGGGAGCTCCCCAAGCACCAGGCTTAGGTTGCTGGCCCAGGCTGAAGGGTACAGTGGAGCAGTGTGGTGAAAGCTGTAATTGTAGAACCTGTCTGGTAGCTTCTGGGGCAGGATCGTGTGGTGCTTCAAAACACCTGCCTTTCAGGCTGATTCAGTCTTCTCTTGAGTGTGTAGTGTGGACATTAACCTTCAGTGTGGTGTTGGAGGTGGGAGAGAAAACATGGCCTTGATAGAGGCAGGAGCCAACCTGCCACTAGCTCCACTCCTGCCAGTGTTGCTGGAGCACAGCCTGTCCTTGAGCTGCTGCTTTGCAGGAAATGTGGTTCTTCTCTCCCAGATTTAAAGCTTTTCTGAGTGTTCATCACCAGGCTGAATAACAGTGTGAGCAAAGTCAGTTTCTGAAGGTAGTAGGTGGTTTGTTGGCCAGGCTCTAAAGCTGGGCCTTGCTGAGTGGAAGCTGCTGCTATGAGATTTGGCTAAAACCCCTAAACCAGCTTTTGAAATTATCATCCTGTTGTGCTGGCATACCTTCCAGCTTAAGTAGAGCCTTGGATAAAGCTCCATCTTCAGCTTTTGCGTGCCCACTTCTTCACCTGGCTTCAATTGAAGGCAATCCTGGCATAAAACAAAGGGCTTAAAAGGATTGTGGGTACCCCAAGTGTCCCAGCAGCCTTGATTTCCCTTTCCTTAACCTCTGCTCACTTAACTGAGACAAAGCAGCCACTGTTTTACTTTAAGTTGACAGTTCTTTTTGTGGAAAAAATGGAAGCTGCTTCAATGACTTCCTGGGGATGGGAGTGGGGTAAGGTGCTTACTTCAGTTAGTTATGGCCCATCAGGTCCTAACAATTCTCAGTGGCTGCTTTATTTAGGGAAAACTGAAGGATAAATGCAAACCCAGAGTAGCTGATGACAAAACTGCCTTCCTGCTTGCCTTCAACTGCACTCAATTAATGACTTAGCACTTGTTTGGCCACCCAGAAAGTCCTCTCTGATACTACAATGTAAATTCTTCTGTTCTTCACTGCCCTGCTGCCATGAGGAAAGTCTGGGCTGCTCTGGATGCAGCTGACTTCATCTGTGTGGTCTTGGATGCAGGGACCCAAAATGTAGCGCAGCTTGGCTGGAGAGGGTGGGGTTACCAGGGTGCCTGAGGCTGGGCAAGGCTGTTAGCAGGAGTTCACCTGGCCCTGGCACCTGTGAACTGTTCTGCTTTCCCCAGGTAACTGCTGTGTGTCAGGAATGCACATCCAGAATGGGGAACTTCAACACCTGTGCCTCAAAAGAGATGTACACCTGCTGCCTTGGTTCAGGCCTTTATGTTTCAGGTATCGCATTAACAGGTCTTTGCTTAGCTGGATGCAGTGCTTTTCTGTGCTGGGAGGTAGCTGAAGTGAATGGGTTTCTTCAACAGATCACAGTGGGTGCTCTATGGAGAGCAGGGACTTGGCCTAGAGCTGTGGCACTCTGAAGTGGTCGCAAATTGGATGGTGGTGCTGAGGATCCAGCAGGTTTCCTGACGTAATGTGCTCTGTCAGTCAAGTTCTGGGGCTGGGATCCTGTGGCTCTTCCTCTGGGAAGAGGTAGGCAGAGCAGCAGGGTGAGCTGCAGTGCCCTCTTCCTTAGTTAGCTGTTGAAGTGTCTGTGGTTATGGGAACAAAGCAGACTTCTCCCTCTGGCTGTGAAACGGGTCATGCAGCAGCAAATGTTCTCCACTTAAGGAATTTTTCAGATTACAGGGAAGATGTTTAGTTATGTATTGGAAAAACCTCCTGTAACTAGTGGGCTTATGCCTAACAAGAGCTTCCCAAAGCCCCTGATGATCTGCAGTCTACCTCAGGAATACAACTGACTCATCCTCCAAACCCTTTTGCTTGAGTTCCTCGTCTTGCGTGCAAAATACACTTGAGAAGTTGAATTTTCAGTGATGCAATTCCCAGCCTTTGCAACTGGAGGTGTAAAGAGGTGTGAAAGGCAAAACACAGCTTCTGCTGTGAATCCATTTGTGTGATCCAGAAGCCTCAGAAAGGCTCACCTTGCCTCTTACTTTGGATCTGATTTGGAAGTTCAGCCTTGGGCACAGTTCTAGAGATGAGTCTGGTTTTGTTAGTGAGCAGAGCTGGCAGCTGAGTTGTGCTTATCCTTCCCCTGCACTCTGTTCAGGAGCCTTGTCTGTGGAGGAGCCTCCTCTTGTATTCAGTCTCTGTTAGAAACTAGCATGTGGGAGCAAAGGGAGACCTTTTCTGGCTGCAGAGGTGGGAGGAGTGGGATCTAGCTTGTTTGGTTCATGTTTGCTTAACCATTCTGTTGCTTTCCTTCTCTGGATTTTTCTCAGGTTTTTAGTTAAAACCCATTTGTTTGCTGGCTTTTTAACTGGCTTTGTGAATGGCCTAGGTCTGGGAGGCTCAGACACCTGAGTGGCTTTGTGCTTGGTTGAAGCATCACCTTTCAAGACTAGGTCTGATGGTGCAGAGATGCTGCTGCTATGGGACAGGGGCTGAATCAGGCTCAGCTCCTCTCATGCTACCTTAACCTGCCTGCCCCAAACTGCCTGTGGATCCCAGCTCCTGGTGCCAGTCCCTGCTTGTCCTCCCCATGCAGGCTTGGGCTGTAATTTCTAACTCTTTTCCCGCTTCAAATGCCTGGCTGGGGCAGCTACACTGCATACCAGACCAGGGGAATGAGCCAGCTTTAAACCGAACTCCCCATGGCTTGGTTTTAACCCGCTCAGCTCCCCAGCCTAGCTTCCTGTGTGGAAACTCATCTGCCTAAACTGGTGTAAGTGGCAGGGTGTGCTGGGGTGGGGACAAGCGGCTGGAGGTGTAGCTTGTGTACGCTGGCTGGGCTGCTCGGCTTGAACTGGAGAGCTGAACTGTGCAGAGATGCTCACCTTTGAGAAGCCTTTGACATGTCTTAAATGCAGTGCTAACATTTGAAGGCTGAAAAATGCAGCTTCCCATCTGGGTGGTGGTGTGGAAAGCCCTCCAGCCCATGCTGCGCTGTGCCCTGGCTCCAGGGATCTCTGGGACAGACAGGTAGACATCATCCAGGAGAGCTGCCTGCTCTGGGACTGGCAAGTGAGCACATCACTGAGGAGCTCTTCTGGAAATGCTGTGGAAATACAAGCTCAGGGATTCAGGAGGCGGGAGCTCGTTGTCTCCCAGCACAGAGCAGCACTGCTCCCTCTGCCAGGATGCTTGGCTTCCAGTGGCAACTCCAGACAAAAATCCAGGTTGGAAAAACTCGTGCTGGTTCTTGGGGCTTGGAAAAGTCGGCAGGGAAGTGCTCAGGCTGGGCTGAGCTGTGTCAGGTTGCAGAGTAAAGTTATTTAATGTTTGGTAGGCATTTGCTTATTAATAATTTGAGATTGAGCCTTTAGACTGAGTTTCTGTAGGAAAGTAATTCTTCCTGCCCTAGTATCCTGTTGGTTTTGTCTGCCTTCAACAACTGGTTGCTTTGTAACAGATTTCCAAACTCTGACTCTTAAAATAACTATTCCAGAAATCTGTTTGATTTCTGTTTAAGATGTTTTTTCCTCAATGACCTGGATCCATCTTTCAGCAGGGCTGGGAGTGTTGGAGATGGGGGGGAGCACGCTTGTGCTGCCTGTCTGCTGCAGAGGGGAGAAGGGCTAAGGCTAAAATGCTGCATATCTGAGTAAACCCTACTTCAGCAGTTAGGCCTGTGACTGGGTTGCAGGTGCTTTGTCTTTAAAGTTGATTGAAGTTGTCAGAGGGATCTTCTGAACTTGAGCCTGGTTGGATTCATTAAACAAAACAGCTGATTTCCTGAAAAATATGGGTAGTTGGGGAAAACTGAGGCTGGATGCTTCCCATTAGTGATGAATTTGTTCCCTGGTTTCTTTATTCATTCAGTGGTGCGTTTCATCCAAGATGTTGGGTCCAGGTGGGATTCAAGCTCTGTCAGCTTTCTGTTTGTGTCCATGCTTCCCAGAAGGTGAAGCTTGGTGGGGATTAATCTTGAAGATGGCATAAGGTCTAATGGGATTCTGGTCCCCAGCGGGAAGGTGTTCTCCTGCTGCTGGGGATCTGGGCTGGAGCACAGGGCTTGTGCAGTTTCATAAATGCAGGAATGTTATACATTCATATGGGCAAGTTATGGTTGCTGTGGGAACAGAGTTGTCTGAGCAATGTGCCTTTATCCCTCCTCCCTACAGCTGCATTGGGAATGTTTTTAGGGCCTGTCCAAAACAAGTGATCCCAAAACTATACTGGAAGAATGAATGCAGTGAAAAGCCCTGCTGAAGATGCAGTGTGGTGCTAGCAGGGGGATAGCTGATGCTGTTACAGATGTTTGATAGTAATGTGACTGAATTGGCACTACAGCTTCTACTAGTACTACTAGGAGTAGGAAAAGCCCTGATGGATGCTATCCTGGTGAAGGGCTGTGGGAGGCTGCAGCTGGGAAGGAAGGGGGAAGGTAGTATGTTGCCAGCAGGTACAGTTTTAGCTGCTTTTATCCCATCTACTGTGCTGCAGTATCCCCTCACTGTGAACTGGGAATGTTGGTGCCTCCTAAATTGCCTAGGGGTGAAGGTGAGGGTCCCACCTCTGGTGGTAACAGTGGCCTATGTCCTGTGTATGGTACCCAGCTGCCATTAGCCCTTGCCTAGAATGTGGGCAACTAAGTGGCATGGGATGTGGATGTGGAAAAGGAGGCCAGGAATGCTGTTTGGCTGTCTGGAATGGCCAGGGTTGCACGTGAGGGATAACGTGAATAGGCTGGAGTGACTGCAGTGCCCGCTGGGGAGCCGGGAGGGTGTGTTGAGGTGTACATCTGATGGCACAGTGGGAGGCTGTGGGGGCAGGGGGAGGAGGAGGAGCAGCTGCTGCTGCTCGGTAGCTGGCTTATAAATGCCCTCTGACTCAGATTTCGGGTAACACAGCTGAGCATCTTGTGGTTTCATCAGCCCCCAGATCCTTGCATTAAACTGGAATTCTCAGACTATGAACCTGCTGGGTTTCCTTAGGGTGTTGGCACAGGCTTAAACCAAGGCGAGAATCCGGTGTCTCCAGTACTGTAGGCTTGTGAACACCCTGCAGGGGAGAGGATTGCAGGGAAAGGGGGGCACTGGGCAGGCAGGAGATAAACAGGCCATGAAAAATTCCTGATCTGAAACAGGTTCTGCTCTCCAGCCCACTCTCTTCCTCCGGTACGGGTGTGATATGCTTGCCCAGGCTGGAATGGGATAATGGGCTTCTCTCTGGGTAGCAGGGGGTTGAAGGTTATCCTTGTTGCTTGGTGGTAAACAATGCAGAGTCAGTGAGGCACAGTGGCCAAGTTGAACCAAATAGATTATGCTAGCAGAATTGTGAAGCTTTGCATTGGGCTCTGAATTGGAGCCAGCAGCTGGAGCCTGTCCAGGACTAAAGTGTTTTTAGGTTTTGTGGGTGGAGGGAGGCGGGGACAGGAGTGCTGGGTAGCACTAAAACTAACTGTCTGCTCTGTCTCTGCTGCTGCTGCCGCTGCTCTGGTCGTTGCTGGGGGGATTGCTGCCTCGGCTGCTGTGCTGTATTGTGAAGCCCTGCTTTTGTGCTGCCTGCTCCCTCGATTCCTTGGAGCTGCACCTCTCCTCCTGCCTGCCCTCGTCTTTTGGGGGAAATCTTAGCTTTCCTTCTTACCTTTTATTTTGTAAGAGCTGATGCAGTTCTCTTGCATGGCTGAGTGACGTCACTGTCAGCACAGTAAGCATCAGCAGCCTGGTCACATGCTGACCCAGTCAGTAATGCAGACGGGATAGGAAGGTGGAGGGGCTTAGGGGGTGGGGGGCTGGTTTCTGGACATATGGTAGCCTTGCCTTTTGGGGTGCAACGGCCAGTTGCAGGAGCTGTGGCTTCAGAGCAGCAAGAGACCTGACTCGGGGCTTAGCGCTTCGGAAGAACTCCTGCTTTAAAAAGAAAAAAAGCAGCCCCGAACTCTCAAGCTTCTGTTTGTTCTCAATCTGAGCAGACTTCCAGGACTCTGAAGAAGCCGTGGCAAGCAGGATGCTTTTCCCCACGTCCACGCAAGAGTCTTCCCGTGGACCCCCAGACACCAATGATCTGTGCCTTGGCCTGCAGTCCCTCAACCTGACAGGGTGGGACAGACCCTGGAGCACCCAGGACTCTGACGCTGCAGCACAAACCAGCACACAGTCGGGTGAGTCTGACAAATGCAGCAACAGTTGTTGGATTCATTTCTGTTTTCTGGCTGGTTTAAAGCTAATGTGGAGCTATTTGCTTGTGTAACAGGGCGCTGGCAGTTACTGATGGGGGCTGCGTGACCTGTAATGCTTGTGTAATGTGGTGATTTGAGTTGGGGAGGCTGGGGCTGCAGGTGCCACAGCCCCCTCTGCTCTGCTGTCAGTTCACTGCAGACAAGTGCTGGGGTTTGTTTTGCTTGGTGCTGCAGGGCTGGTGGAGGGATAGCCTCACTGAGAGATGAGAAATCCTCCCCGTTTGGAGGGAGTGGGTGGGGGGGTGTGGTGTCTGGAGGCTCAACTTTGCAATGTCAGCCTCTGCAAATACCTGGTGGCAGGTAGCTCTGCAGCAGGGTTTCCCTCATCCCGCTCCATCCCGCTTGCTCCTGTGCTCCTGCCACGCTCTTGGTGGAACTCTGCCTGTGGGGTGTGGTAGGCGCAGCCTGCGCTGGGTGAACAACTTTGGGCAGTAGCTCACGGCCTGGTGGGAGACTTGGAGGGATCCTTCTCCACTCCCACGTTCAACCAGAAATAGCGGCCTGTGCCTGGCAGTGGGCTGGAGGAGATGCGGTGGAGTGGCTTCTGCTTTTAACTCTTTTGGTCCATTGCAAACCTACATGATGGGCAGGGTCTGGGCTCGCAGCCACGCGCTGCTGGCTTTGCCCTTCCCCCTCCATCCTCTCGAGGCTGGTTTTGCAGCTGGCATTGGATTGGGAGGTTTTTGGGGTGCTGGATGCTTCCCCTGGAGTGGTTCAGGGTACAGTTAACTCTTCCAGAGGCAGCACAAGATCACAGGAGGGGAAAAGAGTGATGCATGCACAAATCTAACATCTCCTCAGGGTGGTGACAAAGCAGGGGAATAAAACAGAAGAGAGAGTTCATTTCCCAGCCTTTAAGGGCTGTAAAAAACAATTTCACAAGCAGTGCTGTGTTCGTTCAAGTATCAGTCTGTGGAAAGATCTAGTGCTTTGGCAGAGTTTGTACAAGTTCAGCCTGGTTGCTACAGAAACTCATCCTTTTATAGCAGCACGCTGCTGCTTTGTTAAAAGGGTAGTGCATCTCTGCACAGGCTTGGGTGACACAGGAGGCCCCAGGCATAAAATTGGTGCTTACAGGAATGTAAATGGCTTCTGGGGTGGCATGGGCGGTGCCATTGCCCATGTAGATGTTGGGGGGGCAAGGGAGAGCTATTGACCACCTCTGATGTACAGGGGATGCTGCCCTTGGATAAGAAGAGCTTCTGGGACACATCCCTGAATGTTGCTGCATAGGTTGTAAAACAAAAACATCAGTTGTGCAATAGCGGAGTTTGGATCGGCTTCATCAGCACTGCCCACTCGAGTTCCTGCAGCTGACTTCCACCACACTCAGCACCCAGGCCTATGTGTGGGCCCCAGCAGTGGTATGTAGGGTACTGCCGCCTTGAGTACTGATACAGCCAGGCTACAGTAGCTGTCCTCCAGCAGATGGTCCTATGGGCTTACCCTAATGAGACAGGTAATACCACATGCTCAGGACCTGTCCTGCTTTAGTTGCCAGCCAAAAGCTTGGTAGAGTAGGGAGAAGTGAAAGTTATTAGAGTGAGGTGGGCTGGCCAGGTGCCTTAGGGCTGTGCACATGGTAGTTAGACTATGGGGCACTGAACCTCTGTTACAGGATCTTTACTGTGAAGAGCCCACTTAAAGCAGCCAACATCCCTATGGAATGGTGCTGCTACTGCTCACGACACCCGGCCTCTGCATAACGGCGCTGTGGAACAGGGGCTGCTGCACACTGAGGTGACTGCTCCATGCGGGTGTCCCAGCCCAACCTGACTTGCACCCTCTGTACTCTCCTGGGCAGGTTCCTGCCAGGCTGCCTTGGTAGAGGCAGGGCTGTGTCTGCAGCGCTCAGGCAGGCAAGCAGTGTTCACACGAGCCTGTGGCAGCCTTTGCATGTCATAGCTTGGCTGGTGGGGCCAAGAGGACTGTGGTGGGTGATCACTGTCAGGGTGGAGGGGCTTCTGGTTTCGGGAGGGAGATGGATTTGAAGGTGCTCCGACAACCTGTCTGCTCTCTGAGGGTGTACATGGTGTTGGGTGCTCCTGCTGACTGCAATGCCTCACGCTGGAGCTCCTGCTGCCACAGAGGCCAGTGGTGGAAAGGATCTAACTTCAGGCCCTGCCCTGGGCTCGAGTGGTCTGCACCCAGTGGGTGTTTGTGACAGTGCGTGGTAATGGCTGCTGGAAGATGGCACCCAGTACTGTGTGGAGAGGCCTGTTTTCTCACTTCTCCAGTATTCCCATTGGTACATGAAGGGGGGATGGCTAGGGTGTAGAACCAGCCCAAATGCAGCTGTGCTGCTTCTGCAGAGGAGCCTTTGGCCTTCAGCAGCTCTGCAGAGGGTTGTGCCCTGTGGCTGTGGGTGTCATGGTTCTGACACAGTACTCTGTCTCAGTCCCACTCTCCTTTCCCAAGAGTGCTTCTTGGTCTGGGCTCCTGTTACTCCCCTGTTCCCAGAGCTGTGGGGATGGCATTTGCTGGCCGGAGAAGTGAAGGGCTCATACCTGTGCAGCGCTGTGGTACTGCTTCAGCTGGCCCACACCTCCGGTGTCTGCAGAGCTTCACCTTTCCTCTATTGTAAGGCCCCTGGAGTGGCAATGAAGGGCCCCTGGGGAGGGGGCTCCCGTAGTTCAGGAATGTCTTCTGAAAGGCTGTGGAATGTCCTTTTGTGGTGGCAGAGCAGTGTTTCTGTGACTGACAGCTGTACAGATGGAGGAGCTGGCAGATGTTGATGCTTCCAGGTGGCTTGACAGTGCTGTGGTGGAAACAGGGAGGATGTGGAAAAGATACTGCTGTGCCTGGGTGCTCCCGCTGCCCAGTGCTGAGGCCTGGGAGCCTCAAGGCTGGGTCTCCCTTGAGGTGTCCCAAGAGCAGGTGAGGCTGTGTCAGTGCTGGGCTGTTCCAGGGGCTGGGGAGGGGTGGCACTGCCAGGCAGAGCTGTTGTGCTGCTAGCACCCAAGCCTTTGGAAGGTTCCAGCAGTGACTCAGCTGCGCAGACCCACGGGGAGGTGGCTGGAAGGGTAGAAATGCAAAAAAACCCTGAACAATCAGGCTAAAAATATTGCTGATGTGGTCCCCTGCAGTGCCTGTTCTCCAGTACTGATGAGCTGGGGCCTATGCGTAGTCCCTCCAGCGCGGAGCTGTCTCGGCCTGGGAAGGACCTTTGGCTGCAAACCCTCCTGGTGTCACCTTGTGCTCCTGGGACTGTGTCACCGTGCAGCTTGGTGCAGTGGGATCAGGTGCCTGCTGCTGGCGGGGCCATGCTGAAGGAGGCCGGAGTGGTTTGTATGCTCTGATCCAGCCCACATCCCCACTTCCCAGAGGGCTCCTTGCACCCAGACAAGGTTATTGGTGCAAGTTTTCCTTCTGGGTCCAGTGCTGTAGCACATGGAGGACATATCCTTAGCCCTTGAGTGTGCCAGATGCGCTGCAAGTCCCTTAAGCTGGTGTCTGGAGGGAGCCTTTCTGGGAGGAGGCATCTGCTGCAGGCTCAAGCTGCCTGCATTTATTGGCTGTAGGATTGAACTGCTGTCTCATAGCAGGAAAGGCATCTCAAACCCACTGCTGCCACTCGATCTGTCAGGCTGGAAATACTTCAAGTCCCAGAAACCTGCTGTGTGGCCCAGGGAGGGGCTTTTGCAGGAAACTGGCCTTGACCACTTCCAGTCCGACCATCCCTGGCTGTATTTGAGGCAGTGTTTCTCCTTCTTTAAAGTAGCCTCATATAGGCAGATGCATGTGTTAAACTGTCATGTCATCGCACTGCAGAGGCAAAGAGGGGCTAGAGGCAGTGAGATGGGACTGTCCTTGATGGTATCCTTTACCTTCCTTGCCCTGCTCCTCAAGGAACATGAGGAAATGGGGTCTTGATCCAGTTTTTGCTTGGAGAACAGGTGACAGCAGGACACAGGCAGGTCTGTGTGCAGATTTTGTGTCTCCCTGGCTGGTTTCTAGCTGTGTGCCAGCTGCTTGGTCTGGCTGGTCTGTCCTGCCCTACACTGGGAGGCTGTCCCTATCTGGGACAGCAGACTTTCCCACTGGGAAATCATCCTAAAAGCAGTCTGTTAACACTGGGTTTGCAGTGCCAGCTTGCAAGGGGGTTTTTGAAAGGATCAGCTCCTCTTCTGGAGAGATCATTGGCCTCTCCAGGCACCCAGCCTGAGCAGCTGAGCGCTTCCTGATGGTGTTGGATGGACCACCTTGCTGTGTGTGTCTCTGCTTGTCGTGTGACCCTGAAGTTGCTAATGCAGCAACAGATCTGAGCTTTTCCTTGGATCTGCTCTTGAGACTGCAGCTCCAGCCTCCTCTGTGCCCTCTGTGCTGGCTGCTGCTGTCTCATTCTCTACCCTGCAAGGTTACAGCTCCAGTCACTGGTGCTGGGGAAATGGTCCTGCTGACTCTTTCCAGCCCCTGGCTCTCCTGCTTCTCAGAGCAACTTGTTTCTGCAATCAGCTTGAACACACTGATGGTGTGTAGCTGTTGAAGACGTGCCAGGCTGGAACTGCAGGCAGCGTGTGGGCATTGCCTGGAAAGTAGCTGAGGCCTCCAAGTGCTAATCACTCTGAAACCTTCAAGGCAAAAGCCCCTCAGAAGGATAAAAGGGAAGACCTGCTACACAGAGGGGAGTGTGGCTGTTGTTCTGCCGCCCCAGCCTTTCTTCTCTGTGACAGTGGGAGGGACTGAAGAGCTGCTACCGCAGGGAGGGCTGTGTGTGGTGGCAGGCACCTGAGAACCCCTCCAGTGAGAGCTGCTGATCAGGCTGGGGTGGTTGATGCTGATAAGTACAACAGAGCAGTCACTGGCCTTCCATGAGCTGCTGGCTTGAGTGCTGAGCTGCAGGGCTTGAGGAAGGCCCTGGAGGGGCAAAGGATCAGTGAGGGAAGTCCCTCAGATCTCTGGGTGTTTAGTTTGCTGCTGGGCTAATCCACCATGGAGCCAAGTGCCAAGAGCTCTGCTTTGTGCCCCTCTGTGTCTCTCATCTCTCTCTGCTCTTTTACCTGCAGTCTCTTGGACAAGTGGCTTCAGTCAATGCTTGGATGTGCCCTCAGCTCCTGTGTATTCCTGCTTAGCTGCATGAAAATCCTTGTGCTAGAGGGAGGTTTTGGAGGCTCATGCCTGTAGAGGAGAGCTCAGCATCTGGGTCATTCCAGATTGTCCCCTTGAGTATCCAAGGGTTGTTTTTTTCCCCCCCTTTCTTTATAGTGAAAGTGGAGCTTCAGGTCCAGGAGTGAGCACTTCAGCCTGAGTGAGGCTTGGAGCTAAGCCTGAGCCTGCCTGGAAAACTCAGTGAAAGGTTCCTTCATGCTGCTGGCAGTGTGGATGCAGAGAGGAGGCCAGACCACCTCTTGCCAGCCTAAGACCTGGGGAGGGGGTGTGTGGGGTGTATGTTCCTGAATTTGCTGTGTTCTTGGTGTACCTTAATGCCTTGAGAGGAGCACAGGCTTTCCTGAGAGCTGTGTATGCCCTGGTCCTGCTGGAGCAGCCAGCTTACCACTCAGGGCTTGGTGGAGGCACAAAAGCGGTGGGGCGTTTTGGGGAGTTATAATAATGGTGTAAGGGAGCAAAGCTGGGAGCTGGCTTGACTTGCATGGTATTGTCTTGGTGGTTGTACTTCAGGAGTAGCTGAGATGGCCTTACTAAAAGCTTGCTCCATGCCCTCTTGGCTCTTCTAGGGCTTTCCTGAGGCTGTGCTCGGTGTGGCTGCTGAATGGGCACTTGTTTCTTGAGCATGTTTCAGCACGGGCTGCTCATGCTGTGTGCTGTGGAGTAGAAAGCAGCCAGCACTGAACAGCTTCAGACTGTGTGGTCCTTACCAGAATCAAATATGTATCAAATAAGTTGCTCTTAATCCCCCTCTTAAAGCTTCCATTTGAGCAGCTTCTGAACAGATTTATTTTTATTTGGGCTGATGCTGTGAAACAAGCTGCAGTAACTGGCACAGGAACTGAACCAGTATCTCTGCTCGTATCCAGCTCCAGCTGAAGTGGGTCAGGGCAGCCTCTTGTGCTTGCAGGAGCGGGCACTCAAACCCCTCCCCTTGGATTCTGCTAGGAAAGATGTTCTGTTGCAGCCTCTGGAGCACCCTGAGGGGCTGCTGTTGCTGCCTGTGTGCTCCCTGAAGCACATGAGTGTGGGTGCAAGGAAGGCACAGGCTTCTCAAGCCTCTGATTCTGTTTGAAACTGTCGGTGTGATGAGGAAAACACTCCAGCAGTGGCAGATCTGCTCCCTTCATAGACATGCAAGTGGTGCTCTGCTGCCTGGTGGTGCTGTCATCTGCAAATACACTTGGGGCCCATAGAGCTGCCTGTGAGCTCTTGGCTCCAGCTGTGATCTGGAGCATGGCTGGATCCTGAGTGAGCTGGAACAAGCATCTCCCTTCCAAGAAGGGCATCAGAGCTGCTCTTGGGTGGCTCTAGCTTAGTCCTTCTTTCCCATTGTGATTGCTATTGGTGGTTTAGCTGTGTGCAAGCTCTGGCCTAGGGCAAGACTGATCCCCAGGATGGTGCCACTCAAATGGTGAGTGGTGTTTTCTTCCAGCTGTTGCACCACTACCTGCCTAAGAGCAGACGGAGTGTCTGCTTGCTGCGCATGTGGATGGAAAAGGTGCTGTCTGCTGCAGTAGTAGTGTGGTAGCTCTCTAGAAGAGGTCCTGAATGTGCTTTTTGGCTCAGTGCCTTCATGACCAGCCACACAGCGTGTGCAAGTCTGTGTGCTTCTGCTTGGAGCCAGGGAGGGACCTGCCTGGACTTCGCACAGCAGCTTCTGGAGCTCTCCCAGTGTGTGGGGGCTGCCTGCAGCAGAAGGTAGGAGTGATGCTGCTCCTCCCCTTCCCCAGCTCTGGTGAGACAGACCCCGAGTATCCAACATCCATCTGTTCCTGCTGTAGACTTGACTTCGCTCCTGGTGTCACTGTGGCAACCAGGCTGTGGAGTTGGTGTTGTGGGATGACCTGTCATTGTGGTGGCTGTTTGGCCTGTTTGTACAGCTGAAATGCCTCTGGCTCACTTCTGTGGGGACTGCTGTAAGAGGATGTCTTAGGCCCTTGGCAGTGTGCTTGACAGGCTGTCTTTAGGGTGATAAAGGAATTCAAGTTGGAAAGGACCTCCTTAAGTTCAACCTCTTACTCAGAGTGGAATGATCTGTGGTCAAAGGGTGTTGTGGTCCTCACCTCAGCTAAGAGCCTTCCTGGGAGCACAGGCTGAGGGCAGGGGTGGCACTTCCAGCAGCACCGCATCTTCTCTCTGAGAAAGCACAGCCTGCGTGTCGCTTAAGTGCTGGCAAAAGAGCTGAATCACAGGTGATGTCTGTGCTGCTGCTGTCAGCCTCAAGTCTGCTCTGACACAGCAGCAGCCACCATCTGTGTGGCATGGCCCTGGAGAAGGGCCCAACTCCCCTTCTTGTCCCTCTGGCTTGGGCTTTTCCTCTCCAAGAGTGCAGAGGGAAGGTGAAGCAAACCCCTGAAGCTGTCACACTGTACCTGAGGCATGCAGGTGTGGGAACTGGGAATCTGCTAGCATCACTGGTGGTGCTGGGTGTACTGCTCTAGCAACAGCGAGTGGCCTTTTGCCAGCTGAAGGCCTCAGAGAGGCTTTTATGCCGTTTTTCAAAGAAGGTTGCATGCATTTGGGACTAAAGCCTGTCTTTAGCTGCAACAGCCTGCTCCCATTGATTCCCCCAAAGAGCATCCTTTTCCTCTAAGGGTGGTGCCCTGATGGACTGGCACCCACAAACGTGGATGCAGCCGAATGGTGCGCATGAGTCACCCTTGTTAGCACGTACAGTCACACTTGTTGTGGAGCTGCCACCTTGGGCTTGCAGCAGGAAATGGAGAGGAGTTTGATGCTTAAATATAGAGGTGTTTGTTCCTGAGGCTCGCAAAGCTGAATGTTGTGCAGGATTTGACCTGGATATGTTGGGGTTTAAATCTTCCTGGGACTGATGCAGTTAAAACCCGCTGTGTTTCAATGTGCTGAGCTCTGCTGTGGCAGTCTGCTTAGTGAATGTAATCACCAGTGCACTTCCAATCCTGCCTCATGTTTTAGCTGTCTTGACTGTTGTTATATTTACCTTGGGCTTCTATTTTCCCTTCCCAGAACACAGTAGTAAATGCCTGCCTCAGGAAGCTGTGAGGTTTGTTGCCATCCATGCCCTGCTTGGCACAAGACTTGTGCTCTCAATGTTAGTGCAAGAAGCTGCTCAGTGTTCCTAGTTCTGGTTCCATTTTTCAGGGCATACTGGGGAAGTGACTTACCATTGTGGTGCCAGAGCCAAGAATAGCCCTCAGGTGTCCTGACTCCAATTCTGTGGTTGAGCTGTGGGATCATGCTGCCTTTTTCTATTCCCCTGCCCCCTTCTTAACAAACCAGAAATAGCTGCCTGAATATCCTCAGTTCTTCTCTGCCCCAGATGAAGGATCTGGCAGGGCAGAGGTTCCTCTTGGGTAGTTCAGAAACAGAGAGGGCTGTGCTGGAGTTGCTATTTAGATGGTGGCTGTTGCTGGTTTAAGCACATCTGCAGCTCTGGGAGCTGCTGGTCTTCAAAGTTGTCAGTTGGTTCAAGATAACTGAGACTTGTGATGTGCAGCTCTGGAGAGGATGTGTGCCTGGGACTTCAGGTGTCTTTACACCAGCAGTGACTTGTTTTTTCACTGGAGTAATGAGTATAATAATCAAATGGGGAAGATTGGAGCTGGGCAGGACCTGGAGGTGTCTGTGCTGCTCAGTGAGCTCTGAGGGACCAAGGGCAGGGTCACCTCCACCTCTGGGCCCTGTCCTGTGACTGCTCCACTTGAGAGGAAGAAGTTTTTGTGCCACTTGCCTTGCTGCAGCTTTTCACTGTTTCTTTGTGCACCCCTAAGAGGCTGCAGCTCCCTTTGAGAAGCAAATAGAGTGGGAAATGGTGTGCTGAGCAAAGCCCACATGTCCTGTGTGCTGCAGCTGTGTGTCTGTGTTGGCAGCTTCTGCTGGGCTTGGTTCCGTTGGTGCTCCCAGGGCTCGCTGGCTCCTCCTGGCAGTGAGAGGGCCCATGAAGTGCTGAAACTTCGCTTTGGATTAGGCTGAAGCATCACTTGCCCCTTCCCCTGCAGTGAGCTGGAGCTTGGTGCTGCTGTGTGATGGGGGAAGCTCACTCTGGCAGCTTGTTTGTGTCCCTGCTGGAACTACAGGGATGTAAATTGAAGCTGGAGGAGGTGGTTAAGGTGCCCATGTGCCTTTCAGAGATGCAAATGCTTCTCTTGCCGTCAAGTTGCTTAGTGTTTGGAGGAGGTGCTGCTTTTTGGCTGACTAAAGCCATTCAGCCTGCTCCCACCCCACCACAGTGAGGCCTGGCTGGTGGCAGAAACTGCAGACAAGCTGTTTCTCTGGAGCTGCAGCAGGCCATTGTTCAGGACACAGCCTTTGCTCTTTGTGGGCTGTTTGACAAATGACAAAAGAAACTGCCCTGTGTTTGGTCTCCAGGGCCTTGGTCACGCTGCTTCCCAACTCTGCTGCCCTGGCCTGAATGTGCCTCTGGCTCCACAGCCTCTGGGCACAGCACGAGTCATGAATGGAGGCAGAAGCATGTGGCACTGAAACCCATTGCTTCTGCCATGTTTCACTTGCTAAGAGCTTTCCTGTTGATCTGCCCTTGCTTCTACTAGGAGATGAAGGCAGAAGGGTGGGCTTTCAGGATGAGCAGTAGCTGGTGGATGAAGGGGGTTGTCCTGACAGTCTGCCATCCATCCTGCACTGAGTCATCTCTTGGTAGATGGAAATGTTTCTGTCAAGCCTTGCTGGTGGTACCAGCCAGCAGAAGTGACCCTCTGAAGCCCTTGGCATTTTAGGCCTGATGGTCACTTCTCAATAGGCTGTTTTTCCTCCAGTCCTGCAGCTTTTAAAGGCTGGAACACCTCTTCAGAGGATGACTTCAGGAAGTGTGCGCATAGGCTCATCCAGCATCAGTGCTGCTGCTGGATGCAGTGAGGAACTGCCTGCATGTTGAGCAGGCAGGGGCCCAACATGCCACACGTTGTGGCAGTGTAAGAACCTGGGGCCTGGTGTGCTGTCTCGTGTGTTATGCATAGTTACATGCACCTTCAAGCTTGTGAGGAGTTTGTAATGGGTGTCCACTGGTGTTCTTTGTGTGAGGGAAGAACTCTTGTCCATGTCCTTCTGTTCAAGTAAGGTGAGAGGTTTTCTTGCTCTGAGCAATGCTCTGTTTCCAGGTAACTTGGCAAAAACTGTCATGCTAAGGAGAGAAGAGCATCAGTGCTGCTCTGCTGATGTGCTGTTGGCTTGTTCTGTTTGGTGGTGCCCTGCAGGCCCAAGGTAAGCACAAGTACTTGTTCAGAGGACAGCTGAATGGTTGTAGAGCTCTTTCTATTAACTACAGCTGTCAGGAGTAAATGCAGTGGATGCTCCATATGGTGTTTTTCTTAAAGTCTTATTAAAGGCATTAAAGCATCATTTGTCATCAGCGGAATGGGAAGGTTGTTTATTTACCCAGAGCCCTTCCTTGAGCTGTCAGCATCTGTAAGCCCAGCTCCTTAGGGCTCATCTTTACATCCATCTCTTCTAAAATGGGCTTGGTCAGTGCTACCAGGAAGGTCCAGTTCTGAAACGGCTGTGAATGACAGCACAGGCCAGGAAGCTGCATGGTCTTGAGCAGGTGCTGGAAGTGTGGAATTGCAAATCTAACCAGCACATGGAAGAATAAAAGCTGTTCTGGGGCTGGTTGGACATCTTTCTGTTGGGGTGCCTTTCCCAAGGTGTGTGCTATGAAATGCATGTGGAGCTGATGGAGTGTGGCTAAATTTGTGGTGAACAAGGATGTGGAGCTGTTGGAGCGAGTGCAGAGGAGGCCATGGAGATGCTGTGAGGGCTGGAGCAGCTCTGCTCTGGAGCCAGGCTGAGAGAGCTGGGCTGGGTCAGCCTGGACAAGAAGGGGAGAGCTCCTGAAGGGGAGACCTCAGAGCAGCTCCAGTGCCTAAAGGGGCTGCAGGAAACCTGGAGAGGGGCTTTGGGCAAGGGCCTGTAGGGACAGGCCAAGGGGAATGGCTTTAACCTGCCAGAGGGGAGACTGAGATGAGCTCTTAGGCAGAAATTCTTCCCTGTGAGGGTGCTGAGGCGCTGGCACAAGGTGCCCAGAGAAGCTGTGGCTGCCCCATCCCTGGCAGTGTTCAAGGCCAGGTTGGACACAGGGGCTTGGAGCAAGCTGCTCCAGTGGAAGATGTCCCTGCCCATGGCAGGGGTTGGGACTGGATGAGCTTTAAGGTCCCTTCCACCCAAACCTGTCTGTGGTTCTATTGACAATAGCTCAGTGGTTGGTAACTGGATTTAAAAGATAACTTGGAGTCTGCGGGACAGAGTTGGCCTGAAGAGTAGGAACAAGCCAGGCTGCGAAGCCCATGCTGTGGGCTCAGTGTAGCCATGTACCGCAATGTGAAGCGTCTGGCTTGGGTGCCATGGGTTCAAGATGCTCGCATGTGCTCCCCTTGGTATGTTTAGGCGCCCTGGGATAATGCAGGAATGAAGAGCACATATTGCAGCAGCACTGTGCTGATAGTTGAGCTTTTCCTAGTAAATGCTAAGGAGGAGTGGTTTGTGGAGCTCTGTGGAGTGACCTGAGTGCCTGCGAGCTGGACCAGCGCCACACTGGGATTGAGCCTGCTCCACAGAGCTCTTAAATCTGTCCACATTTGGCTGACATGCTCCAAGATGGAGCATGCTGGCTCCAAATCCAGGCATTAACACTGCAGCAGTGAGGCAAAAGTCAGAGCTGAGTTTCTATTAAAAGCTGCCTCTTCTGCTGTCCCCTGCAAAGGAGCGTTGGCATGTGCCTCCCTTGCAGCTCCGGGTGGAGGCAGGGAAAGTTCCAGAAGCTCTCCACAATCAGCCACGCTCCAGCTGCTGTGGGAGCGCCTGGATGGGAACAGTGGTGACCCTTCACTTAAAACGTCCCCCCAAGATGTGGAAGGTACTTTGTTTGCACCGAGGGGGTTGGTTTTAGTCCGATGTTTGCTGCTTCCTCTGGGATCTTCAGGGATGCTCTTGACACCAGAAATCGCTGATGCATCTTGTGTGCACGTTGGGAATGGTTTTTCCCTTGGAGCTCCCTGCTTGGGAGGGGAGACAAGGCCAACTTCACTGCAAGAGGTGTGGTTTTACTAACCAGCCCTGATGGCTTGAGGGCTTGTTTTCGGTGGGCAGCTTTGACAGGCTCTTGCACCCCAACCCATGGGGATTCCATGGGTTAAAGCCGGATGCCTTTGGGCTAGGGAGTGAGAACTAAGATCTGGCTTCTGCAGGTGTTTTTGAGGCTGCCTGCAAAGCTGGGCTGCGGGGGCCTTGCTGAGCAAGTGGAGAGGAGGAAAGTGAGCGTGGCTCATGGCTTTTCCTCCCAGTGTCACTGCGAGTGGCTGTAGGTGCTGAGTGAAGCAGGGTCAGACCCACTGGGATGATGTGGGGTCTCCACGAGCTCTGTGACTGAGTGCCTGTGCAGCATCCTTCTGGGGTAGATGAGGTCCATCTGCATGAGCAGCAGGATGTGAGGTTAGGAGTGGGTCAGTTGTAGCTGGCAGGTTTTTGCTTGGTGCTGAAACTCGGCTGCCCAAACAGCAGATCCCTTCAAAGGCCAGTAATCCTGCTGCTTGAGTACACGCATACTGGCCTTACTGGTTTCTAGGTGCAGTGAGAGCTGTGCAATACTGGGAGCAAATGCGTAATCTGTGACTGAAGCAAGCTAGAGTGGTGGCAGAGATGAGGGTGGAATCAATGGTGTAAAGCAGATGGACCCTGTAATGCCTTTGGGAGCTCCCGTTGACCCCTGAGTCCTTGTTGGTGCATCCCCACATCCCAAATGGAGATCTGGTCCTGCATCTCTGATAACCAGGAGGTGAGGTGCAGGACAGCATTGCCTGGTAGCAATCTGCATGGCATTTCCTGCTCCAGGTCTGGCAATGCTGCATGCACAGGATCAGCACAGGGTGTTACAACCCCCCTGTGCTCAGTGGCTGAGGAGGGCGTCAGTGCTGGAGTGTGTTGGCAGTGAGGTTTGGGCTGTGGGATCAGCTGCTTTGCTTTGACTCTTGTGCTGTTTAGTGACTAATCAGATTTTTGAGCCCGTTTCACACATTCATCTCTCTCCCTGAACAATGCCCTGGCTGTATTTTTAAACAAATCACGTGGCTTCAGGGAAGTGGCCAAACCAGCGGAGAGCAGCTTGCCTGGGCTGGGAGATGCTCTACCCTGGGCTGGGACTGGGAGGGGAGGGAAGGAGCAGCCTCCTCCCCAGCTCCAGCCACTGCTGCGGTGTTCCCTCTGCTGCCCACCACTGCTGGTGGGGCTGCTGCTGCCCCAGCTCTGCCCAGGGTAAGTACCACTGCCCAGCAAGTGCTTATGGCACCGGCCTGGTTGTAAGCACAGGGGCTGCTGTTGGGAGAGCCAAGCAGATGCTCGAAGGGCAGGAGGTCCCTTCACGGTGCGGTCAGAGGTGAGTTCATAGACCTGTGCAGTAGCCAGAATGTATCTGCACCTCTGCTGGGAGAACTGGCAGGGATAAGGCTCTGTGTAAGTGGGGCAATGCTGTGACTGTTGCTGCTGCTCAGATTGAGGTACATGCTTCAAGTAAAGGATCCACCTCCAAGTCTGTGGGGTTTCTGATGTCTTGTGGGGCTGGAGATGCTGGCTCCCCAGCTGGTGTGCCACTGGATAATGTGGCTTGGGACAGGTCTGTCCCAGCACCTGGCTTTGGGTGTGTGAGACTGCTTTCCCTGGTGCTAGCACTGAGGTGGTGCTGGTGTCTGGCAGAGCAGTTGAGTATGGTGGCATTTTTACTCACCTGGTTTGGGTAGTGTCTTGGATCTTCTGCACACCTTGGTTGTAAACCTTGTGGTCCTAGCTGGATGAGCTCAGATGGGGCTGGAGGATATCAAGTGGATCCCAACTTGCTTTGCTGAAAACCGAAAGCTGCAGGATGAGCTGCCTTGTTTTGCAGCCTCTGAATAATTAAAACCATTTCTGAACGCTTTGCTCTTCCCATTTGGTTTGGGGACACATTCAGCTTGCTGAGACTTGCTCCTTTTGAATAGAGCTGGCTGGTGTCATGCCCCTGTGGGATGCAGTGTGGCTGAGCCTGCTGTGCATCCCCTCCCCTTCTGGGTGGCAGCTGGTCCCACACTGCTGCCCCATGGAGCAGGGTAGGACTTTGACCCCACAGTGGCCCGGTGCTCTGTGCACAGGGGCAGCTCTGTTTTGTGGGAAGGAATTTGCTTACTTTGGTTCCTCAGTGGGAGGAGAAGCTGCTGCAGGAGGGAAGCAGCCTGGTGTGCGCCCGTCTGTCTGCTCTGGGGCAGGGGCCTGACCAGACAGGCTTGTTGTGAGCGTGGCCTGGGGACGGTGCTGCTGCTGACTGGGAGGAGTGTCCTTTGTCAGCAGGCTCGGCTGGCATGCTGCTGTCTGCCTGGGGCAGCTCCTGTTGGGGTTGGTGTGCAGTGGGCAGCTGTGGAGGCTCACATGCCCGCTCATGGGCCAGGCCTTGCTCCTCTCAGCTTGCCCAGCAGTGTGTGCAGCAGAGACTGGGCATGGGACTGCTCTGTGCCCCCCTTGCCACTTGCATGGGCATCTACGCTGCTGGGGCCCAGCCTACTCCCGTAACAACACAGGCTTGGTGGAGTGGCCTGTGTGGAGCCACCTCCATGGGGTCCATAACCAGGACATGGGGGCTACCGTTCTCTTCACAGATGAAGTGGGATCTTCTGGCTGATCTCAGCCTTGGGAGAGTAACTTACCCTTATATCTGCCTCCACACTGGACTGCTGCTGCTGGCTGCTGCTGGCTGCAGCTGTGTGACACTGTGCTGCAGCTGATGGCAAAGAGTGCTGCCTGGCTGGAGCTGTGTGGAGGGCTGGTTTCTGCCACATGTGCTGCTGGCTATGGGCTGAGAGGAGCCCAGTGCCCTCCTGGGCTGCTGCCAGGGCATCTGGGAGGGAAGGAAGGAGGTGTGTCATGCTGCAGTGCTGATGGGCTGTGTCTCTGTTGCAGTTCTCAGCATGCTGAGTAACCCTCTGGGGAACGTCCTGGGGAAGCCCCCGCTGGGTTTCCTGCCTCTGGACCCCATTGGCTCTGACCTGTCAGAAAAGTTTTCCACACCAACGCTGAGGAATTCCCGCCTGGACTCCCGCTCCCTCCTGGACTCCCGTTCCAGCAGCCCTTCAGACTCGGACACCAGTGGCTTCAGCTCTGGCTCTGATCACCTCTCAGACTTAATTGTAAGTTTGGGTCTTGCACCCACTGTCTGATTGCTGGTGTCTTGTCATGTTTCTGGGGAGCATGGGAGAGCTGGAGGGGCTGCAAGGCACAGCTCTGCCTACTCAGGAGGGGAAAAGAATACTGCAAAGAGCTGTCATGCCCACACAGACGCAGCGAGCTTCTGCAGCCCAGGGTTTGCAAGAAGGGCTGCTCATGCAGCCCTCCTGCAGCATGAACTAGCAATATCCTTGTATAATTTTGTCCTGAAAAATGTTTTGGCCTCTTAGCTTTGTGCTTGCAGCCCCAAGGGGTTAAAGTACCTCCCAGATGGGTCTGAGTGCTTGAGCCTGTGTGTGGCAGTGGGGTGTCTGTGCCCTGGTCCCAGCGGGGAGGTGGTTGATCAGCACAGATGCCTCCAGACTTCAGCCTGGGCTTCTCAGGAGCTCCTGTCCCTGCCTTTCATTGCCCTTCCCATTTGCTGACTACACTTCATCTCAGGGCAAGCTGCTTCCAGAGCAAACTGGGTCTAGCCTGCTCCCATTCCTTACAGCACAGCTAAATTTGGAAGCTGGCGAGTGTCTGTGTTGCTGCCCCAGTCTGCGCTGCTGGGTCTGTGTCACAGTGGCTCAGGCCAGCTCTGGCTGCTGCTGCAGGGCTCGTCGTGAGGATCTGAGGCCACAGCCAGGGACGAGCTGCTCCTGCCTCTGCCATGGTGTAGCTGTGGCCTTGACCCCCACACTGGGGTGGGCAGGAAGGACATGGCTGTCTTGATGTGGAGTGGATTCTCCTAGAGGGTTGGAGTCTGGAGCAGTGACTCTGCTGATGGCAGGCAGTGTGGGGCAGCAGGGCTTTGTGCTGGCCTTGTTCATAAGGTCAGGTCTCCCTTGGCGTGGGGTGGCACTCTGAGCTGCACAGCATCTCCCATCCCTGCTGGCTCATTAATCCTTGCTTCTACTCCATCCACCCGGGGAGGCACGTTCAGCCTGAAACAGCTGGCTCTGCAGGCAGCCGAGCCCTGGGCTGGGAGCTGCTCTGCAGAGGATGAGTGCCTGCTGGCTGCCTGCAGAGCTGGTGGGTGCTGCCAGCATGTCCTGCAGGCAGGGCCTTCAGTGGTGCACAAGGCTGCTTCTGGGGTGCCTCAGTGCTCCCTGGGGCTAGCAGCTGTCCTAGAGGCTGTACAGGCAGAGAGTATCTGGTGGATTGGTGGGCTGCAAGGAGCCTCCTGCTCCAGGTCCCTGCTGCTGCTCACGGGTTGGGTGGGAAATGGCTTCAGGGTTAGGCCCTTCCCAGGGAAATCATGGTCCCATCAGGCTGCTGGGACAGTGAGAGGGCTGCTTTCCTGCTGCTGCCACATCTCAGAGGGTCTCGGGTGAACAGGAAGTGCCAAGAGCCCTTCCTCCTGCAGGTGAGGGCAGGGCCAAGTGTGACACCTGTCCTCCAGTATTACGTGATGTTACTCAAAGCTGGGTCTTAATGTGCATTTTTCTCTTGCAGTCAAGCCTTCGGATCTCCCCCCCTCTGCCTTTCCTGCCCCTCAGTGGGGTGACAAGAGACCCCCTGAAGATGGGAGTAGGGTCCCAGCTGGATCAAGATCAAGCTGCTCTGGCTGCAGTAACTTCCTCCCCAGCCAGTGCATCGAAAAGATGGCCTGGAGCTTCAGCATGGCCTTCTTGGGATCTTCTGGACTCTCCAGAAGACCCCTTTAGTATTGAAAGAGAAGCTAGGCTTCACAGGCAAGCAGCAGGTAAGTTGGGTGGTGGGTCTCAGTGGGCTTCGGTGGACAGCTGCCTCCTGCTGCTGCAGCCCTGCCAAACCTATGGCTGTGGGATATGGGGATTTGCTTGGAGACCTGTGGGAGAGCGAAGTAAACGGTCCTGTACTGAGTGTTGTTGGTGCTTGTCCAAGCTGTGAATGAAGCAACCTGTACCTGGAGTGGGCAACTGCCTCCCCGCAACTACAAGAACCCCGTTTACTCCTGCAAAGTGTTCCTGGGAGGAGTCCCGTGGGACATTACGGAAGGTGAGCAGCCCCTGGCCCTGCGCTGTGCGTTTTACCATCAGGAGGGTGTGGGGTGGAGCCTGTTCTGGGACACTGACTCCTCTCCTTCTGTCTGTAGCTGGACTGATCAACACCTTCCGTGTGTTTGGCTCTCTGAGTGTGGAGTGGCCTGGTAAGGATGGCAAACACCCACGCTGCCCTCCCAAAGGTAATATGCCTAAAGGTAATAGCGACACGGTAGGGTTACTTTTTTCCCATGCTATGTTACAGCACGGATCTGGGCTGGTACGGCTGCATGCTGGTGACTGGATGGTACAGAACACCCTAGGGTAAATGTCCCACACTCACTTGGGTGAGCACCAGAGCACTGTCACCTTGAACCTGGTGTGTCCCCCCTTCCCTAGCAGGGCTGAGCAGAGTGTAGGGTGGGGGGAGCCCTCTCTGGTGCTTCTGGAGCCCCACGAGGGTCTGGCTCTCCCTGGGCACTTGCTGCTAGCACATGCATCTTTGAATCCAGTCGTGTGTCTGCAGTGAGCTGGCAGCTCAGGGGCTGTTGAGCAGAGCAGTGCCTGGGGTGTCCTCATGCCTCAGGTAGCTGGGCTGATGTGTTGTGTAAGCAGTGATGAGTTAGTGAGGAGTAACTAGTTTGTAGGCTTGGTGGTGCCCAGTGGCCTCATTCAGTTACTAGCACAGTGTGAGGTGCAGAGTGCTGGTGCTGAGGGAAGTGATTTATAAAGCCCCGAACTTGTATTTCTGGGCCAAGACATCTTAAATATGAAGCAAAGTCTGTTTTCCTGTAGACCACACTGTGGCCAGGCTGGTGGTGCCCACTTGTCACATCTAGATGTGGCAGGGGGGATGGACAGTGGTCCACATGGCACTGGATGTGGACAACCTGCCCCCTTGTGCTGGGTTTGGCCTCTTTCCAAGCTTGGCTGAGCTCTGTGCATCTTGGGTGGGTCATATGTGGAGGGACTGTAAATTATCCTCCCCTAGAAGGGCTTGTGAATAGCAAGGAACATACAGTACAGATCCTTTGGCATCTGAGAGTGATTTTTGAGGGTGTCTGCAAACATGGATGATCATTCTCATCTGCTGCAGTTCTAACTGCTTCTTTCCCTTCACCTCTAAAAGGATACGTCTACCTGGTGTTTGAGTCGGAGAAATCTGTGCGTGCCCTGCTCCAGGCATGCTCCCAAGACTTGTTAAGCCCTGATGGGCTCTCTGAATACTACTTCAAGATGTCCAGCCGCAGGATGCGCTGCAAAGAGGTGAGCAGACCTGTGAGAGCGCTCTGCAGATGGCAGCAGGAGATGCTGATGAGATCCTTGGAGGCAAGGGGGTGGGCAGTGTTGCTATGCTCTGGGAAAGCAGGGCTAAAAAAGAACAGCAGAAGTCAACTTGCTCTTGGCTGTCTTTAACTGATGTGTTACTCTAGAGGGGCTGGATGTGGGCAAGGAAGGAAGCATCAAGTCAGTGTTTGTGTCCTTTGCAACAGCTTGTGTCCAGAACTGTGACATGGGTCTCCTGGATCTGTGGCAGACCCTGGCTTCATGAAGCCAAGTGGCTTCATAGAGCTGGAAAGGAACAGGAGCAGGAATTTTGCTGCTTCATGCTGCTTTCAGCACACCTTTGCTTGCAGGGACAAACTTTGATGCCCTTAGTGCTGTGTTAGACCTCCTGTGCTTGCAGAACAAATGGCTCTTGTGCTCACTACAGGCAGGTGTTTTGGATCCACAGCTGAAGTTGCAGCCTCTCTGCAGTGTGGCTGTGGCTGCGGCTGCCTGACCTGTGGAGGCGCTGGGGCTGAACTCAGCCTCCTGGTGAAGGGAGAATGTAGCTATAGATGGGGTACAGCTGCGTAAACTTGTGGACTTGAAAGGATTGAGATTAAGCTCTTACCTAGGAAGGCACAAACTCCTTGTGCTTCAGAAGCTCTCCTGGTGTGTGGCTCTTGGCAGTGCTTTCATGCTTGGTGATCTAGTGCTCATGGAAGTTTGTCCTCTCCAGAGCCCTGTATCAGCTGCTTTGCATATGGAAACTCCTGTTGGAATTGGCCATGGATGGGTTGTTTCATTGGTTTCCTGCACTGGGAGGCATCTGACTGGGCTGTAAACAGTGAGTGCAGACAGCAGGAGGAATCCACTGGTCCATGGATTGTATCCTGGCTGCCAGCCCTGAGGGACCAGTGCTTTGGATTCCCATCTGGCTGGAAGTGGAGCGATGTGGCCGTTGGGTTTTGTGGGCTCTTGGAGGTGTCTGAAGCAAAACCAGAGCTCCAGAGCTCTGGGCAATGACGCTGAGCAGCAGTAGTGACACTTGCAGGTTGGGGTCAAGCCCAAGGGCCAGGGCTGGCTGCCCCCCTCAGCTGATGTGCGGTGGCGTGGCACAGTATGTGGTGTGCAGGCCCTTGGCTGACCTGAGCTGTGGTGTGTGGTTGCAGGTGCAGGTGATCCCATGGGTGCTGGCAGACAGCAACTTTGTGCGCAGCCCATCGCAGCGGCTTGACCCCAGCAAGACAGTGTTTGTCGGGGCTCTGCATGGAATGCTCAATGCGGAGGCGCTGGCGGCTGTCATGTACGACCTGTTCGGAGGGGTGGTCTACGCTGGCATTGACACGGACAAGCACAAGTACCCCATCGGTAAGTGGGGATCCCACTGTCACCCATGATATGCTCTGAGGAGGCTGCAGCGAGGCTCTTGGTCCTTCAGTGGTGAAGACTGCCTGAGGTGCCAGGCTCTACCTGTGCTCGCTCTAGGAGCAGACATCCAGCCAGCCTCTTCCAGAGGCAATGCTCCTTGCCTCTCTGCCATGGGGAGGTAAGATGAGGCTTGGGAGGGCCAGCAAAGCCAGCACTCCTGGGAACTGGAAGCTCCTAGATCATTCCCTCACTGCCCCAGGCAGTTCTCCAGTAGAAATGAGAGGGGTGGAAGGAAGACAAACTCTTCTCACAAGTAATAAGTGATAAGAGGAAATGGCCTCAGTCTGCACCAGGGGAGGTTTAGATGGAGCTGAGGAACAATTTCTTCCCCAAAGGGTGCTCAGGCATTGGAACTGCCCAGGGCAGTGCTGCAGTCACTGTCCCTGCAAATGTTTGCACACCGTGTAGCCGAGGCCCTCAGTGACATGGTGAGTCTCCTGTGTGCTGCCAGGCAGGAGCAGTGTTGGAGTTTGCAGAGCTGCCATCTGCTCATAGCTGTCCTTTCAGGCTTCTCAGATCAAGGCTTGTGTTTAGGGTGTGTCGTGGTGCTGCAGTGCATTGCCACCAAAGTGGCTCAGGGGGGCAGTCCTGGGGGGTTGGATGCATCAGACTAAGTAGATCCTTGGGATGACCATGGATGGAGTACTGCACTCTAACCTGCCCTGTGCTGGCACTGTGGGCTCCTAGAGCAGGACTTAACACAGAGCTTCATGCAGAGCTCAGAGTGCTCCTTCAAATGGGTGAGATCTGCTCCTGATGGCAGTTGCCCAGGCAGCTTTTGGAGGTCCTGCGAAGGAGGTGGACTTGATCCCATTGAAAGAAGGATCCCCTTGTACACAGCAGTGATGCTGAGCTGACACTGGGCCCTCCAGCCTTGTGGTGCTACAGGAGAGGAGTAGATGGGTCCTGGGTAAGGCTTTGCTCTGGTTTTAGCTGCCTGCTGACAGGCTGGGCAGTGTTGTAACAGCCAGAGCTTCCCTTACACTAAAACGTGTAGGTAAGCATGGGTATGGTTTCCTGGAGCTTAACAAAACTTGGCTGGAAGCGAGTGGTGCGGGAATGCTGCTGACTGGCAGGGAGGGAAGCTGCGAAGCGCCAGGCTGGGGACGAGTGGGAGGCTTAAAAGCTGCTGAGCTGTCTGGGCCCTGGCTTCCTTCAGGTGCAGGTATGGAGCCTCCTGCTGCTGCCGCGCTGCCCTCAAGCCTCCCACAGCTGCCTGGCCGCTGCTGCCCGCAGGCTCAAGTCACAGCAGCCCGGAGGCGTTCATGGAGAAGCTTTACTCCTCTCAGCTCCCTGCTGTGCTGCTGTGGCTGCCTGGGGAAGGAGGCAGGCGCAGCCATGGGGCTTTGGATATGGTCTCCCTTGGAAGCTGCAGCTGACTGGGCACTGTGGAGCAGCAGCTTCCCCCTGGCCTCCACCAGCTCCTGCCACAAGTGCCAGATCAGTCTAACGCTCGTGGTTGGTCTGTCTGGCAGGGTCTGGCCGTGTCACCTTCAACAACCAGCGCAGTTACCTGAAGGCTGTGACCGCTGCGTTTGTAGAGATCAAAACCACCAAGTTTACTAAGAAGGTGAGTACAGCTGATGGAGCATCTGTGGGGTGGGTGCTGGGCCTGGGAGCACTGTGACCCACAGAGCCTGCCTGTGGAGGCAGCTGTGATGGGCGCTGTGAGCATTTGGGGTGCCCCCAGCGCTGCTTCATGCCCACTGCCTGGTTCTCCTGCTGCAGGTTCAGATTGACCCGTACCTGGAGGACTCCATGTGCCAAGTCTGCAGTGCCCAGCCTGGCCCCTTCTTCTGCAGAGACCAGGTGAGGCTTTTCCTGCTCAGCTGCTGCACTCTTGGGGGAATGGAGGGGTTCCTCGAGGAGGAGGAGGTCCCATGGGGAGGTACTGCTGCTGTGATGAGCTGGAAGTGCCATCACCCTGCATCTGGTCCTGAGGGCCTCTGGCTGACCTCCTCTTGCTGTGGGCAAAGGAGCTTCACCAGGGTCCAGTGGCTTCCCATGGAGTCTGGATGGGAGCTGGGTGGTGGAGCTGGCAGCAGGGGTGCTGTGAGCCAGGCAGCAGCTGCCTGCAAGTGCGTAGATCCCCGTTTTCAAACCCATTTAAAAAGGGCCACGCTGGAATCTCGGTGGCCAGAATTCCCTCCCTCTGCTTCAAAGACGAGGGCTGCAAAACCAGGGAGGCAGGAGGGTGATGCCGCTTTGCCAGCGGGACAGTGCCATTTCCCAGCCTTAGGATGCTGCCCCTCTGCTCTGCCCCCAGATCTGCTTCAAGTACTTCTGTCGCTCCTGCTGGCACTGGCAGCACTCCATGGAGGTCCTGCGTCACCACCGCCCGCTGATGCGCAACCAGAAGAACAGAGACTCCAGCTAAAGGGGCCAGCGGGGCTCGGGGGCCGCCGCAGGCGCAGGAGAAAGTCCTTTGTTAACCCGCCGAGCGGAGAGCGCACGACGCTGGTGCCAGACCCAGGCTGGGAACGCGCTTCCTGAGGACTAACGGGGAGGGGGGGAGAAACAAATAATCCTACATTCATGTTTGCACTTGCTGGTCTTTTTGTTTCTGCACTAATGCACAGTGAATTTTGTTGGGGTTTGTTTGGGGGTGTTTTTGAGGGGGAGGAGCGCCCCTCAAGCGATTCTGCAGTTCCCAGACTTTGGTTCCTAGTTTGCTGATGAGAAGCAAAAACAAGCAACCTAATTCCAAGGGCCACGTGTTGCGAAGGTGTTCCCGCCTTCTCCGAGGATTTTTATTTATTAAAGGCGCTTTTTTACATTCCTTGCAATACCGGTGGTGATGATGCAGGTCTCATTGGCTCCATTTCTTTGCAGTTGCCATACAGTGCCTTTCCATTCATTTAACCCCCACCTGAACGGCATAAACTGGATGTTCAGCTGGCGTTTTTTACTGTAACAACAAGGAGACTTTGCTCTTCATTTAAAACCAAATCATATTTCATATTTTACGCTCGAGGGTTTTTACCAGTTCCTTTTTACACTCTTAAAAACAGTTTTTAAGTCGTTTGAAACGAGAGATTTTTTTCTTTCCTGGCAGCTTTTAACATTATTGCAATTTGTGTCTGGGGGCTGCTGGCGGAAGGTTGTGAATCGAGGGGTTTGCAACAGGCCGGGCTTGGTTCTTGTGTTCCTTTCTTTTTGGGGTTTGAAACTGGACTGGATAACGGATCTCTGAGCTGCTGTATATAGTTTTAAATAGTTTGTTGCACTTTTTTTAAGTTGCACTTACGGGGGTTGATAGAGGTTTTTAATCACACCAGGTCACAGGACTTCAACCTTTTTCTTTTGTACCGAGCTACTCAAGGGCTGCGTGTCGGAGCGCGGATGGAGGTTCACAGGAGCCCTTTCTCTTAGAGGGGACGAGTTCTTTTTCCCTTCCTTGACGAAGTGTACGGAGTTACGGTGCAGTCGACTGAAATGCTGCTGCTGGGATTTGACCCTTTCATTATAATTTGAGTTGTTGTTATTTTTACTTTCCCCTCTATTGGAAGCTGTGTGCCAAAGAACCAGTGTCATAAGTTCTCCCTCTTCCGTTGTGGTTTTGGTTTTGTTTTCTCTTTTCCTGCTGAGCTGATGTTGCATTGTTGCATATCCCAGCTGCTCTTTGTGGGGTTTTGTGAAGCTGTGTGTGAAGTCTCTACCTCACTGTAGTATACGCAGGCAAGACTGCACTCTCCTACCGACGCGTGGAGTAAGCTGTGGTGTAGTTTTTGGCACATAATAAACACGTTGCAGCAAAAAAAAAATCCACCTTTCGTGTCCTCCTTGGGTGCGCATGGGGTGGGATCCCTGCACGGTCCTGCCCTCGCTGTGGGGCGTGTATGGGTGCTGTAGGTGACTTGGGAAAGCCTGGATCAGGGCAGGTAGGGGGTTGGCCAGGGCACCCCACTTTCCCAGGGGCTACATTCCTGTGCTGCCTGTGGCTGCCTTCTGGGAGCTTTCCTTCTCTGTCCTCTTCAGCCTCTTCTCCTCCTCCTTGTCCTCTTACTGCTCCCTGCTGCCTTCCTCCTCCTCCTCCTCCTCACTGCTGGAGCTGCTGAAGCTGCTGCTGTCCTCACTGCCAGACTCAGGCTCTGAAGAGGCCATGGCTCAGCCCTGCCGCTACATCCCCCCATGGCCCCACAGCTCCCTGCTGTGTCCCACTGCCTCCACACATCCACTGCTGCCTCCCCCCTGCATCCCTTCACTGCATCCCTGAGCCATCCCTCCATGATGCCTGCATGTCCCCACCATGGTGGAGTGTCCCCTGCCCTGCCAGTTACCAAAGGGCTTTAGAGCCAAAGGTCTTCAGATCTACTTTGCAGAAGAGGCTGGAGCTCTCCTGACGTCGCTGAGGTTAATGAGGCTGTGCTGTGCCATGCTGTGTGGCTGGTTCATGGGGCAGGGGCGGTGGGGGCCTTATACGCAGGGTTTGGGGAGGTGAGTGAGAGCTGGGGTGCAGGGGCACCCTGGGGGTCCTGTGCCCCTGTGAGGAGAACGCCTTGGGGCTCTTTCTTCCTGTTCCCCTAGCTGTCCCAGGGCACTGCTCCTCATGTTCTGAGGTCGGGTGATGCCCCAGGGCGCTGTCCCCTCATCTGAGGTCGGGTGATGCTCCAGGGCCCTGTCCCCTCATGTTCTGAGGTCGGGTGATGCTCCAGGGCCCTGTCCCCTCATGTTCTGAGGTCGGGTGATGCCCCAGGGCCCAGCGCCGCTCCCGGGTGCTGTTCGTGCTCTGTGTCCCGCACCGCGGCCCACGCGCCCTCAGCCTCTCCCCGGACCCCCTTTCCTGCATCCCCCTCTTCCCCCGGGGCTCCTCAGCCCCGGAGCCGGCGCTGGGACCCGGGTGAGCGCGCGGAGCCCCGAGCCCCGCCCAGCCTTGGCCGAGCCCCCCGGAGCCCCGCCCCTCGCAGGGGACCTCCGAGCCGCAGGGGGGCGCTGTGAGCTCCCGGCTGCTCCGCATCCTCCCGTCATCCTTTGCTCTCTTTCCGCGGCCGCCGCCAAGATGGTGAGTGCGGGCCGCGGCTGCAGCCGCCGCCATCCGCCTTCGTCCACCTTCATCCGCCGCCATCCGCAGCCGGGGACGCTCCGCCCGCGGCTCCGAGCGGCTGCGGGGAGCGGGCCGAGGGGATGCTGGGGGCGGAGAGCGGAGATGGGCCCCGGGAGGGAGCGCGGGGCCGGGGCGCTGCTGAGGGGCCGCGGGCCGGGGGGAGCCGGAGGGCCCCGCGGCGGCTGAGCGGTGTTTCTTTGCCTCCCGTCCCGCCCAGGGACGCGTCCGGACGAAGACGGTGAAGAAGGCGGCGCGGGTGATCATCGAGAAGTACTACACGCGGCTGGGGAACGACTTCCACACCAACAAGCGCGTGTGCGAGGAGATCGCCATCATCCCCAGCAAGAAGCTGCGCAACAAGATCGCGGGGTGAGGCGGGCGCGCGGGCCCGGCACCTGCATCGAAAGTGGCCGCGGCCTCCCCGTGGCCCGGGCATCGATAGTGCAGGGAGAGCAAAGCGGCGGCTCCCCCGTGTCTGCGGGGCCGCGTCCCCGCGGGCCCTGTTGCTGCCTGACACTGCCCTGCCCCTCACTGCCCTCCCCGGGGTGTGGGGGGGGCTCAGCCGTGCCCGGGCTTTGGGTGCATGAGCGCTGGATGGCCCGTCCGTGTCCCACAGGTATGTCACCCACCTGATGAAGCGCATCCAGAGGGGTCCCGTCCGAGGCATCTCCATCAAACTGCAGGAGGAGGAGAGGGAGAGGAGGGATAACTACGTCCCCGAGGTGAGGCTCTGGCTGCGGAGGGTTGGGGTCAGGAAGAGCCGAGGGCTCCTATCGGGTGCTCCCTCCAGAGCTGGCTGGGGAGGGCAGTGACTTTCCTGCGTTGTGGCTCTGCCGCCGGTCAGCAAATGATGTCAGTGCTCAGGTTTGCCGACTTCATATGAGGAAAAAATTACCTGTGGGATGTGGGAGGATGTTTCAGAGTGGCTCAAACCTGCTACAGCACATGTGGTTGCAGAGAGGGGATTGGTGAAACACCCCCTCTCTGAAACCTGCCCTCACGAGGGGTCAGGGTCTGCCCATGCGCCCGTTGCTGATGGTACTGGGAGAGGAGCTCTAAAAGTGTTTCCCTGTTCAATGGGTTCAATCCCATTGCACCCAAACCCTTCAGCCGTGGCACGAAGCCCCTCTTCCAGCTCTCCCTGATTGGCTTCCAGTGAGCCGCTGGTTTCTGTTCTGCCCCAAATGCTCAGTCCTGTCACCTTGCTCTCCCAAACGCCGGTGCTGGGGTCTGCTTATGTGGAAGGTTGTTTCAGTGAGGGTCTGGGATGATGGTGGGATGTCACGGGAGTGTGGTGCTGCCTCCCCCTTGGAGATCTGCTCCAGGAGCACCCTCCCTGCTTTGCTGCCCAGGGGGAGGCAGCACCACTCCACAAGAACGTGGGTGACTCCCAGTGGCTATAAGTAATGTATGACCGGCAGCATCTGCAGATCCTCTCCCAGCTACTCCAGCACCCCAGGTTTTAGGTGTCAGCACAGTGCTGAGCTGCCCGGCGGAGGCCTGGAGGACCAGCTGAGATCAGTGGTTTATATAGACCTCTTCCAGCTAAGTCTGGGAGGCAGGACAGGGTGATGCTGGTCGGAGAGGCCACCACTGGCGGGACCCCAGGCAGGGTCTGTGCTGTAGCTGGTGATGCGGCGGCAGCTGAACCTCTGTTATTTGTGGGTTCTTAGGAAAGCATTTGTGTGATGCAGCCTTTTGGGGAAGGAAGCACGTGGAGATCGAGGTTCTGGGTGTGAGAGGGTTGCAGGAGGTGGCTGTGGGATTAACGAGCAGGAGACCTCAGGTCCTTGGGGTGGGACAGCCGCGGTGGTCACTCGCCGTAGCTGTTCGGCACTGCTGGGGTCCGGCTCCAGCCAGACTTTGTGTCGCAGGACAAGTGCAAGTGTCAGTGGTGACCACCGGGACCGGTGCAGTCGTGGACCTGACCCTGGCTCTCGGCACCGTTGGTGTGGAGCCGGCTGGGCCCTGGCCTGCCAAAGAGGAGCTGTAAAAGAGGCTCTTCCCCCTGCGCGGGGCGCTCTGCTGCTGGGTGGCCTCTCGCTGTTTTGGCAGGAGAGCTGTACTACGTGGGGTCCTCCTGGCTCCTTCTGTTGCTGGAGCCCTTCCCCATGACAGGCAGCGAGATCTTTGTTGTGGTGGGACAAGGATCAGGGTGGGCGTGGGGGGACACCCCGGTGGCAACAGGGATGTGGCTGTGGGGCCTCTTCGGACTGCCTCTGTCTCTCCTCTGTCCCCAGGTCTCTGCCCTTGACCAGGAGATCATTGAAGTGGACCCAGACACCAAGGAAATGCTGAAGCTCCTGGTGAGTGGTTCCCCCGCCCTGGGACATGCAGGCGGGCAGGGAGTGGGATGGTGGCTTTTCCAGGCCCCCGCCAGCAGGGTGGGTGTGCTCCTTCCCTTCACTCCTCCCGCAGCACCCGGGGGTGCTGACCTGATGGCCTCCTCAGCTCTTGCTGGGTAAAGGTGAGCATGGGTGAAAAGACCAGCTTCACCTCACCCGTGAGCTGATTTCCAGGGGGGTGATGGTCATCTCCCCTTCTGGAGACAGGAATCAACCATTCATGCTACCACAGCACATTCACACTTTCTGCTCTTGTTGGTGGGGTTGGCTGTGGATGTTGGCAGGGCCGTGTCACTGATCCCAACCCCTGTTTTCCAGGACTTTGGCAGCCTGTCCAACCTGCAGGTGACGCAGCCCACAGTGGGGATGAACTTCAAAACACCTCGAGGAGCGCTCTGAGTCGGTCGCTGTGTGTCTCTTTTCCAATAAACATGGGAAAACCACCCTGCCCGGTGTCTGGAAGCCTGCATTCCTCGGGATGCGGAGGGAGGGCTGGTTCCTCAGGATGCCATGTCTCAAATATGGGTGTCTGGATAAGGAGGACTCAACACTTTTGTGTTTGCCAGCATCTTTTAGGGTTCTTTCCTGGCTGTTTGAGGTGCAGAGTTGTTCTTTTACAGGCTCTCCTGCTCTTGGGAGAGGACGACCCTGGTGGCTCCTCAAGGGCTTCCCAGAGCTCCTCACCCTCAGTGCCCCAGGGTTTGGCTGTGCCTCCTTGGAGCGGACACTGTGTTGCGCTGTGCCAGCATTGCTTTCCACAATTCACAAACCGTGCTGTTTGCTTTGAAGCACTTAAATGAACGGAAAAAGTCTCATTGGATCTTTGTAAGGGGAGTGAACTGAGCTGAGCAGAGCACTGTGGTGGGGGTGGCAGCTCCCGTGTGGGCCCTGCTGAGGCTTGTGCTAACGTTCCCTTGGCGAGATGCTCCATCCAACAATTCCCCAGGGAACGAGAAGCATGGAAGAGTTTGGGGTTTCACCCCTCCCTCCCCCTCAAAATTACCATTGTGGCTCTGCTTGTGGAGACCTACAGGTCTCTAGCACCAGGACTGTGGGCAGGGTGGGTGCAGCTGTGCCATGGGGCAACCAGGGAAGCTGCTGTTGCAGTGAAGGTTTGTTTGCAGCCACATCTTAACCCCCAGCCCACCCCCCTGGTACGTATAAAAAGAGAAAGGGGTTGTGTTTGGGAGAGAAATGTCTGTATTTAAGTTTGCTGTGATATTTGTCTTGAACAGTTATTTAAAGAGAAGAACCTTGTGCCAGTAACTGAACCCGGGTATTGACGCACCCTGAGCATGCGGGGCTGCAGGCAGGATAAGCCAAGCAGGACAACTGATAAAACCCCCTGCATGACGTGGAGCTTTAACTCAGTATTTGCAGTTGGACAGTTCAGAACCACCAGTCTCTGCTATTGAACTGAAACACGGAAAGAACAGACTGACAGGTGAAATAACCATTAATCCACAGGAGGGAGGGAGCACCCCTGCAGTTTAACTGTGGGAATGACATTCCAAACACAACTGGTACCTCCGGCAACTCTTACTGGAGTTCTTGACATGAACAGCTGCCTGTGACTTACAATTTCCTCTTCATTCGGGTCTTCACGTTGCCATAAATGGTGATCTTTTGTTTAATCCAATATGCAGCATAGCCCGAGGTGCCGGGAATGAAATCGTGGAGCTCCCCAGTGTACTTCCTCATGTCCCGAGCGGAGGCATAGCCTGCGAAGGGAGCTCCTTGGAGGAGGTACTGCTGGAGAGGAAGTAATGGGAGAGCCGCCCCCTTCCCCAAGGAAACAAGGAAATGGGAAGGGAGTGGAGCTACCCACACCCTCAGCAGTTCTGCTGCTGTCAGTACGGGGCACACGGGGGGGGTCCCTGCTTCATCCACAACGATTTTCAGGGATATTCACAGTTTTCAGGGATATTTCTAGTGTGAGGCATCTCTGCCAGTGGCAGGGAGTTGGAACTGGGTGGTGTTAAGGTCCTTTCCAACCCAAACCAATCTGTGATTCTATGATACTTTCCCCACCAACATGGAACGTTACCTGTCACCATGTTATTTGTTGGGTACTCATGGAGGGCACGGTATGGACATTCCTCCTCAGGTGCTGTGGGGTCTGATTCTTCTTCGCTGCTGTATCAAGGGGGGAAAAAATCTGGTGTGTTCTTCGGGGTTCTCTTGCAATCTGGGGGAGGAGGCCCTAAATCCAACCACCAAGGGCAGGAAAATACCTTTGTGTCAGGTCTAGCACATGCTCATCCTCTTCCTCTTCCCCACCTGTTCCCACCGCCTCGGGTCTGTCCATCAGATTCCTGTTGCGCTGAAAGCATCGACGCGGGATGGAGTTAAAGCTCTGCTGGGACTCGGGCAGAGCAGCAGCCCATGGGCCCCGCACAGGGGTTTAGGACTCACGATCTCATAATGTAGAATAGTTTTAAAGCTAAACATTTTTTTGCTTCAGAAGGACTGAGGAGCTGCTTTGAGAGAGCGCGGCAGCGCCTCGGAGCTGCACGGGGAAGGGAAATGCCACTGGAAGGGCTGAGTTCAGACCACTGCCATCAGCATTCCCTGAAGGATGTGTTGGGAGATGGGGCATCTCCGGATGAGGGAGAAAACCCTCCTGCACATCCCACACTTGATCTTGGTGCTGTCCTCCGGGATGTCACATTGCGACAGACACTCGTGCTGCAGCACTCCTGTGCTTGGGCTGAGGGGCTGGGGTGAAAACCGGGCTCCCTGAGGCTCAAACACCCACTGGGTTATTGAAGCTACACCTGCAGTAGCAATTCCTCGTCTTACCTGTTCTGCCAGCGAATCGTCCACCTGCTCCCAGATAAAACAACCGATCTGCCTCCTGATTTCTGCTTGAACGAAAGGATAAATGACGGTGAGAGCACCAACGAGGCCGCTGCCGGCGCAAGCCCAGGCCCCTCTCAGGCACTGGCAAAGGCACTCGGGAGCCCGGGCAGTAGCTCACTGCGCAGCGCCGCTCGCTGGTGCGACGGAACAGCTCCATGTCTGCGTGGAGACCAGCGCTGTCCCCCAGGGAGCTGTACTGGGACCAGTCGGTGACATGGACAGTAAGACTGAGCATCCCCAGCACGTTTGCTGATGGCACCAAGCTGTGCGATGCAATCGACAGGCTGGAGAAAAGGGATGGGACTTGGACAGGCTGGAGAGGTGGGACCATGTGAACCTCATGGAGTTCTATCAGGCCAAGTGAAGGTCCTACCCCTGGGTTGGGGCAATCCTAAACACAAGCACAGGCTGGGGCAGACCGGATGGAACAGCCTGAGGAGAAGGACTTGGGATGTTGGGGGATGAGAAGACCCCCATGACCTGGCTTCAGCATGCGTTTGAGCCCAGAACCCCCCCCGTTTGCTGGGCTGCACCCCCAGAGCAGGAGCAGCAGCTCAGTGAGGGGATCCTGCCCCTCTGCTGTGCTCTGAGGAGACCCCCCTGCAGTCCTGATCCAGCTCTGGGGCAGCAGCACAAGAGGGACATGGAGCTGCTGGAGCGAGGCCAGAGGAGGCCATGGAGATGCTGTGAGGGCTGGAGCAGCTCTGCTCTGGAGCCAGGCTGAGAGAGCTGGGCTGGGGCAGCCTGGAGAAGAGAAGGCTCCTGAAGGGGAGACCTTAGAGCAGCTCCAGTGCCTAAAGGGGCTGCAGGAAACCTGGAGAAGGGCTTTGGGCAAGGGCCTGTATGGACAGGCCAAGGGGAATGGCTTTAACCTGCCAGAGGGGAGGTTGATATGAGCTCTTATGCAGAAGCTGTTCCCTGTGAGGGTGCTGAGGCGCTGGCACAGGGTGCCCAGAGAAGCTGTGGCTGCCCCATCGCTGGCAGTGTTCAAGGCCAGGTTGGACACACGGGCTCGGATCACCCCGCTCCAGTGGAAGGTGTCCCTGCCTGTGGCAGGGGTTGGAACTGGATGAGCCTTAAGGTCCCTTCAACCCCAACCAGTCTGGGATTCTGTGATTAATAGATGAGTGTCCTCTGCTCCTGGGGAGGAAGAATCACTTCCAGCAGAAGGAAATTCCCTCCATCTACAGCAGAAGTAACTGAAGTTTCTGTCTCATACCACCAAAAGGTTGTGCTCATAGGGGAACCCCAGGGGGAGCAAAACCCTGATGGTTCCCCCCCAACCTTCGTGCAGGCAAGCAGGTGGCAGGACAAAGTGGCCCAGAGCCACCGACGTCTTCTTTCCCACACTGGTGTTGGCCCATGCAGAGAGGTAAGAGGAGTGGAAGACCGTGGCTCTGCCCTCCAAGTAGTTGAGGCTCTCATGTATTCTGGAAGAGAAAAAGACAGCTGATTTCCAAAGGGAAACCTGGGACAAACCCCAAAACCACCCATAAAACCCCCAGAAGTTTCAGGGGAACATTGTCATTACAACTGACAACAGCACCTAATGTTCTGTAAGTTTCTAACACGGTCCTGGCCGCCGGCACCTCATGAGAGCAGCCTGGAGGAAGGGCACTGGGGAGCAGGTAAAACCATCTTCCATATGGGACTCACCGGCACCGCTCTGTGCTCAACATGAGGCGGGTTCTTTGGGGAGGGGGAAAACATGGGTTTTCTTTATTCACTCTTGACCCTGCTGCTGTCCCCAAGGAGCAGCAGCTGGCAGCTGTGTGGAGAGGTGAGGGCGGAGGATGCTCAAGAGCTCACTGTCCTCCTTACAGCTGAATTAAATACTGTTTGCTGGTTTGAAGGGTATGGGTAATGATACATTTTTTCCAAGAAATAATCAGAATAAATGCATTGAATATATATATTATATAATTATATGCAAATTCTCCCAGCTGAACAAACCAGTCTGGCAAGATGCTGTGCCAGAAGAGAGGTCTTTGCTCAGGGTTTCTTGGGATTCCCCTTCTGCAGCTTGAATGGTTGGCTGAGGATTACAAACATCTAAGACAGGTTTAAGCAATTCAAAGCAGTTAAAGGAAGCTGCCTTGTCCAGCCCAGCAAAGTCTGCTGCAGAGCACTGCAAGAAAACACTGCAGGTCCCTTCCACATAAATATATTTACATGATATTGAATATATACAAAGATTCATCGGGGACTGTAGCAATAGCACGAGGGGTGATGGGTTCAAACTGAAACAGGGAAAGTTCAGGTTAGATCTAAGGCAGAAGCTCTTCCCTGTGAGGGTGCTGAGGCGCTGGCACAGGGTGCCCAGAGAAGCTGTGGCTGCCCCATCGCTGGCAGTGCTCAAGGCCAGGTTGGGCACAGGGGCTTGGAGCACCCTGCTCCAGTGGAAGGTGTCCCTGCCCGTGGCAGGGGTTGGGACTGGATGAGTTTTGAGGTCCCTTCCAACGCAAACCATCCTGGGATTCTATGATTCATCAGCTGGAGGAAGACCCTGGAAAGCCTTTCCTTGTATTTGTACAAATGTTCTTGAGCTCTCTCATTCTTCCATGTCAAGCAAGCAGAAGGAAAACAGCAGTTCATCCATTTTCCAGCCAGGTTTACCTCCACACGTTGCTTTCAGAGTCAACTCTGAAGCTTTTCAGCTTCCTTCCTTGGGGATGGTGTCACCTCTATGTTAGACCCCGACTTTTCCAGTAGATCAACTCAAAGGTAGTGACAAATTTAATTTACTTGTTTACAAGTTCAATTCACTTGGCATGGTTAAGCCAATCTGACGCGTGGATGGGTTTTGCTGTTGGGTTTGGGTTTCTGTGGCTCCTGTTTAGTGCGGGGGTGAGCTTCCAGATCCTGTTAAGCAGCAAAACCCCACTGATCCGTACCAGGTGCTTTAAAAACACCACCCTGACTTTTAAAGGATCATAGAATACATGTTAAAGGTTAAAGGACCATAGAATCATAGAATCAATGAGGCTGGAAAGGGTCTTCAGGATCATCAAGTCCAACCGTTCCCCAGCACTGCCAAGGCCACCACTAAACCAAGGATGTCAACATCCATTAAATACATTGGAACCGGGATATCCACCTCCACGGACCTGCTCTGCACAGACATCGCATGGAGAGGGTCAGTGTGTGAAACAGGGCCACAGGCATGTCCTGAGCAAGGCGGGTGCTGCTGGCACAGAGGTGACACAGGGAAACATGAGCGGGACACAGGGGGGAAACAGGAGAGATATGGGGGGACATGGGGGAGAAATGGGGGGGACACAGGAGGACATGGGGGGGGACACAGCTCACCTGCAGGTGTCTGGGTGCGCAGCGTCGCTGCTGAACAGGTACTCAGCATCCTGCCAGCGGGCGCACTCCCCGCCACCGGCAGCTGCAGAGGAGCACAGGGGCAGGGGGCTGCACATCCACCAGGTCCCAGCTCGGGTGACACAGGATGGGGACCGCAGAGCTGGGCCCTGCAGTGGGAGTGCGATGTGTGCCCCCCCCCATGGCTGTGGGTCTCCCACCGCCCCACTGAGGACTCTTCTGGGCTTTTCCTCAGTGTGAGGGGACAGTGGTCTGAGGGGTGACCACTGAGGGGTGATGGGGCTGTGCCCTATTGCTCTGCCCCACTGAGGGGTGACAGGGCTGTGCCCCATTGCTCTGCCCCACTGAGGGGCACAGGGGCTGTGATGAGGGGTGATGGGGCTGTGCCTCATTGCTCTGCCCCACTGAGGGGCACAGGGGCTGTGATGAGGGGTGATGGGGCTGTGCCTCATTGCTCTGCCCCACTGAGGGGTGCAGGGGCTGCATCTCATTGCTCTGCCCCACTGAGTGGTGCAGGGGCTGTGCCCCAATGCTCTGCCCCACTGAGGGGTGCAGGGGCTGTGCCCCATTGCTCTGCCCCACCGAGGCTGTGTCAGCTCTATCCCCGGACCCTCACCCCACAGCTCCCGCGGGCCGGGGCTCACGCTCTGCGAGAACCAGGCGCTGCGGCCGCTGAACATGGCGGCGGCGGGAGGAGCCCTGAGGGGCGGTGACGGGAACCCGCGGGAAGGGCGCTGAAGGAAGACCCCAGCGCTGCCCCCCCCGGTGCCGGGCAGCGGGAGGTGGAGCCCCGCGGGTTCTGACCCCTCCCGCGGGCTCCGCCTGCGCCATCGGCTGAGCCTTTTCCAGAGCTGCCCCGGGCAAGGAGGCCTTACACTGGAGCGGGATGATCCGAGCCCCTGTGTCCAACCTGGCCTTGAACACTGCCAGGGATGGGGCAGCCACAGCTTCTCTGGGCACCCTGTGCCAGCGCCTCAGCACCCTCACAGGGAAGAGCTTCTGCCTAAGAGCTCATCTCAGTCTCCCCTCTGGCAGGTTAAAGCCATTCCCCTTGGCCTGTCCCTACAGGCCCTTGTCCAAAGCCCCTCTCCAGGTTTCCTGCAGCCCCTTTAGGCACTGGAGCTGCTCTGAGGTCTCCCCTTCAGGAGCCTTCTCTTCTCCAGGCTTCCCCAGCCCAGCTCTCTCAGCCTGGCTCCAGAGCAGAGCTGCTCCAGCCCTCGCAGCATCTCCATGGCCTCCTCTGGCCTCGCTCCAGCAGCTCCACGTCCCTCTTGTGCTGCTGCCCCAGAGCTGGATCAGGACTGCAGGGGGGTCTCCCCAGAGCACAGCAGAGGGGCAGGATCCCCTCCGTGAGCTTACGCTCTGGGGTGCAGCCCATGTCCTCTGTGTGCAAAAGGGAGGCAGCCTGAGTGCCATGTCCTGCCTTGCCACCAGAGCTGCCCTCCAGACCCCATCCCCTCAGCCCCCGTGCTGCAATGGCCGCTGTGCCGGGCCCTTCACCACCTCCGGGCCTGGTGTCCCTGCAGGACCTCTGGGCAGGCACAGCCGTGCTCTGGGCTCCTCCATGCTCATGTTTCCACACCTCTGGAGGGTTCGCTTCTGCACACACACTCAAGCAAAGCTGAATGCGCCCCAGAAGGTGGCTGGGTGTCAGCAGTGCTGAGCAGCGGCAGAGCCCCTGCTCTTGGGTTCTTACTGACTTTTAACCAAGTCTTTACACAAACCAGAGGACCATTTCTGCTTGCATGCACCTTCCCATGCACGAAGGCCTTGGTCACGCTGCCAAACGGAAGGAGAAAAGGTAAGGAGAGGCGTTAGGCCACATTTAACTGCTCTGTGGTGCTGGTAACCCTGACTGGATGTGTCCCGACTCTTTCACTTGGCTCCGCTTCTCTCGGAGGACATCTGTGTTCAGTTGTGTGTCTTGAACGACTTTCCCCTCCTCTTGTACCCATTCCTTCGGGTTTTGTCCCTTCCACACAGGAACTGGTGAAGTGTCAAAAACAGGAGATGTGATGTTGAAGGGATTGGTCTCCCAAGTTCTGCTAGAAGCCATTCTCCTTATGTTTGGTTTACTCAGGAAATAGCTTTCTTGCAGTAAAATTGTTTCTATTTCCTAAAGCACAAATGAGGCTCTTTTTGCGCTTCAAACCTGATCACTCAGCAGCTCCACCCCAGGGAACTCTCACTAAAAGCCAGCAGCAGCACAGCTACAGCCCAGGTACGCCCAGGCTGGACCCCAAGGGTGCCTGATAAAACAGAGGTTTTAGATATGATCCTGAAATGCAGATGTTAATGCAAGCGAGCCAGCCATTGGCTTGGCATGCACTGTTCTCCTGCAGAGGGGGGATTTCTGATTGAACCATCAAAATATTTCCTAAGTAAGGCCTGAAAAACCCCACAGATGCAATCAGGGCAGAGACTTCCCTATTGGCATGATGCATCCAGTTGTTACTCCCTGGTGCTCTTGAGGATAGTAAAGGTGAAGCTGAGGCAGTTGTTGGCATTTTGGTGGCTTTCCATAGAATCAGCTGGGTTGGAAAAGGCCTTTAAGATCACCAAGTCCACCCATGGCACTGAGGGCCTCATCTACATGGGTTCTGAACAGAGGAGGCCAGGACATGGTCCACAGCTCGGGCCGCTTCAGGCTCTCACAGCAGGCTGTGCTGCTCTGCTGGGGTCTCTGGAGGAGAAGCCTAAACCTCTTCCTCCTTCCAAGGCCGTCCTTTACCACAGAGGGAGCACTGTTGGGGCTAGTGCAGTCCCTGGCTGGTGTCACAGGCTGAGCTGTGTGGTGGCTCCAGTGAGTCACGCTGCCCTACGCTGGGTAATGAGCTTTTTGCATGATCACCCAGCCAAGGACGTCCCCACTTCTCCTGTTTGAACCCTCCTCCAATGAACACAAAAGGATCAGTCCCCATACATACCCCAGCAACCTCCAAATGGAACTGCAACAGTTTGGATTTTCCCAGTCTTTAATAGAAATGTGGTTATAATGGCAAAAGCTGCAAAACAAGCCAAAATCTCAAGTGTATTACAATACCAGCCACAGCAAATCTTAATATACCCAAGAAGAGACAATGTGCTAGATCACACCCACTGGGTTGCCAGGAATCCTTGTTCACATACATGAGATCCACACTGATGAGATCCTCTTTGATCCAACACTCATCCAGCAATCCTACTCATTTCTCCATAAGACAAAAGCAGTCTGATGAACATTACAAAGTAGCACCATTTTGGACTACTACCATCAAACCCCCACAGTACAGCAGAAGACCGTACCCAACCGGACTTCTCCATGGGGTCAATCACTCATGGAAGAGAAAACCAGAAATGAAAGTCACTGACACACACATCGCCATCCCTTCAGCCCAAGCTTTACAGCACACACTCCCAAGAGGCATCAGCTGGAGCTCTCCCCCTTGAAGTGGGCACCACATCCTGCCCATCCCTCCTTTTCCTCTCACACAGCTTTAAGATCAGACCCAGTGTCCCCAGAGTTACTTTTTCCCTTTCATTTTTAACTTGATGCCTTCCCTTCAGAGCCACACAGGAGGCTGTGGCCAGGCAGTTCCCACATTCTTCTTTCATTCTTCTTTCTTTTTCAAGAGACCCTACTGAAGTCATCCAATTTTACTGAGATAAAAATCCTGTGCAACTCAGAGTACTGAAGAACTTAGACTGATTTTTAATCAGTAATACAGACTTTTATAGCTCTGTGCTCAAAAAGCAGGCCTATTGCTTATAGTGCTTTGGGTAAATGACATAATCATAAGCTTTATTAAAGAAAATTCTTCTGCAGTGAAGATGATAGCTGCTTTTCATCAGATCCACAAGCGAGATGTGGAGAAAGGACAGAAGTTCCAAGAAGATCTGGACTTGCAAGGCCAAACTGTTCAGACCTGCATGGGGGAGGATGACATCAGTCACTCTGTTCACACCTTCACCTAGTTACTTTTGGAGAACATAAGAGCGTTTTCCACAGAGGAACTCCAACTGCAGAGTCCCAGTTTCAGGCAAGCAGACTCCCACTGTCTGGTTTTATTTAGCTACAGATCTAGCAGGAATTGTTTTTCCCGTCCCCTCCCTGGTGGGGGTTCAGAGTTCAACAAGCAACCCTCTGCCAAGATGATGATTCCTGCTCTCCACACCAAGCACCGGCTGCATGGATATTCTCTCTTTATCAGCTCCTAACAACTCCACACCAGCTCAGTAAGTCCCTAGACTCTACCCAAGTCACCAATGTCCCACCTCCAATCAAGCTTGGCATCCCTCACCATCAGTGACCCTCAACCCGACATCCCACTAAAGCTGCTGATCTCTTGAGCTTTCCTCAGTATCCCACAATATTTGCTTTTCTGATGTAAATTAAAAGCTTTTCTTCTGTTGTTCCCCACTAGAAAGATGGTTAACTCATCTTCATTTTCTCCTTGAAAGCCTGACATCCTTTGGTGATTTCTTTGCTATAGAGCAGCCTTTGGTGCTCTATAGCAAGGAAGGACTGGAGAGCTTTAAAGGGGCAGCAACAAGTAAATGACTCTGGTCCATCTACATCTTCCAAAGAAGAAACGTCCAAGGCATTTACAAAACTAATTTGACTCATGAGTCCATCTCAGCCTAAAAGCTCCTCAGTAACATCTTCTGGTACCAAGTTAGGGCATTTCATGGAGGTCTTGCCAAGGCTTCTCTGGGCACAGTCAATAATTACCCAGCCTCTATGAGGGTACATAACCAGGGCATTCAGCCAGCATTGCAGCCATGTCAGCTAAGCAACAAAACTTTAGTTTCCCTTTCTCTTTCAAGGGTGAAACTATTATTTACCAGATTGCTAAATTCAGATTAGTTATGGCCATGTAGTTTGAAGCACCTGGAGCCCTCAGACTGAGGCACAGCAGTGAATAAAACTGAGACTGCTCCTAGTTTGGCAGGAAGGCACCAACTTGTGCCTCATTGATCCCACCTTACCGAGCTGACATGCTGCCTGCCGCAGGGCAAACCAGCCCAACTTTCCCCAAGCTACAGGGATTTCCAAGTATCATAGAATCACAGAACGGTTTGGGTGGAAAAGACCTTAAAATCATGTAGTTCCAACCCCCCTGACATGGGTAGGAATACCCCACGCTATCTCTGTCCAACCTGGCTTTGAACATCCAACTTCCTCCTCACCAGACAGAGGAGAGCATGGCAGGGTGCAGAGAAGCATGAGAGGACATGCAGCAACTGTCCAAACGATATCTGGCACACACCAAAAAGACAGGAAGTTTTGCTCCAAAGGGATTTCTTTCTTCTGAGCCAAGGACACTCTTGTATGCAAAGTATGGCTGAGAACTGGCCAAAACAGTGGGTAGAAAGGGTGTGGGAACAACCCCCCTCCCAGTCAGCAGCAACATGATATATATTGTGGGGTTTGGGGGTGATCGCTTTTCGTCCTCAACTCTGCAAGCTACACACTTCCCCCTGCAGAAAGGGGTGTGTGCTCCCCTTATCAACATGGCACAGATCATAGCGCAACTCACCACGGTTATTCCAGGCACAGCTTAGAAGTCTGCATCTGCAAGAAAGAAGGGCAGAGCATTAGGCTTTGAGGTGGAGCACCCCGTGTCTCCCGTCACAGGCCCACAGTGCAGGAACCAGAGAGCTGCTGCTGCCCATCTGCGTGCTTCCTGTCAGGCTGGGCCACCACCACCAGTCTCCACTGCTACATCCTTCCTCATAGTCACCAAATATAAAGCCAAAACTCACTGCGTGACCCACCTTTTCCCAGGCAAGTTAACCTAGAAAGAGGTTAGAGTGCTCTGCTAAGAGTTGTACTAAACACCTAGAGATAATACCAAGGCTTCTCCATCTGCTACTGAGGAATTCTTCCCTGGGTACATGGACACCACCGTTTGTGCAGCGCAGGTGAAAATAAGTTAATTTTCCATCAATAGCACAAAACCTTCAGTATCCCATTGCAGCACCCTGTTCCCCCTGTGGTTATAAGTTAACAAGCTCTGGCTCCTGCACGTAAATGGTGGCAAAGCTCGAGGAGGAAGGCACACCATACCCCATTGGAAAGACTGTGGCTCCTTGAAGGTAGAATGGGCCACCCTGCAAACGTAGATGTCATCCTTCTGAGGGGTGAAGGGCGCATACACCAGGCGCTGGAAGTACCACTTGTCATTGAAGGACAAGTCTGTGTACTTCACGTTGTTCATGGGCTCCCCATTCTTGAGGAGGGAGATTTCAATCTTCGGAGGGTAGAAACCGCTCACAAAGCAGTTGAGGGTGTTTTCCTTTCCCATAGTGACAAGATCGCGGGAGTACACATCCACCTTTGGTGCCTCTGGAGAGGAGAGAAAGGGGGCAGTGAAAAGCAGGGCTGCAGCAGGCACCACCAAGGAGAACCACGGACTGGTGTGGGTTGGAAAGGATCTCAGAGCCCATCCAGTCCAACCCCCCTACCACAGACAGGAACACCTTCCTCTAGAGCAGCTTGCTGCAAGTCCCTGGGTCCAACCTGGCCTTGAACACTGCCAGCGATGGGGCAGCCACAGCTTCTCTGGGCACCCTGTGCCAGCGCCTCAACACCCTCACAGGGAAGAGCTTCTGCCTAAGAGCTCATCTCAGTCTCCCCTCTGACCGCTTAGAGAAGCTCCTACCCGCCCATGGTAACCGGTACCGTGCCCCTCACCCAGCCCCGGCACTCACCATCCGCCCCCCCCAGCACGGCCAGGACCAGGACCAGGACCAGGATCAGACCCCGCATGGCTCCGGGCAACCCCATGGCCACGCAGTTCCAGCCCCTCCCCGCTGCCCGCCTTTTATAGCGCCGCGGCGCGCGGAGCCCGCGCGTCACCAGTCTCTAGGCAGACACTCGGCGGAGAGGATCTGCGGGCTATCGCGCCTGCGCACTGCGGCCATCGCCGCTTTCACTTTCACTTTCGCCTTCACTTTCGCCATGGGGCGCCCCCCGGTGGTCTGCCCCGGCCTCTGGGGTGGGGGCGGCACCGAGCCCCAGCCGAGCCCGGAAGCGGAGCTGGAGCCTGCCAGGCCGGAGCCTCCCGGAGCAGCCAGGGCACTGGGAGCCGGCACCTGCGGTCTGCAACCCCCCGGAGCCAGCCAGGGCACTGGGAGGTGCGCACCTGCGGTCCGCAGTCCCCCAGAGCCAGCTCGGGCATTGGGAGGTGTGCACCCAGCTCCTGCCCCTCACCACAAGGAGTAAAACCACCTCGTGGAGAGGTTGCAGCCGGGGCTGGTGCCACATCGACGGCCTGCACCGGCGCAGCCCGACCGTCTTCCCTTCTGAACCCGGGTTTGCTCTCTTTGCCTGTGCGGGAGCTGTTGTCCAGCAGCTGCAGGTTGGCAGATGAAATCTGTCAATCACAACATGGTACCAAGCACAAGGACACAAAGGGCAAAGAACCGGGTTTTCTGGTGCCTCCCCCAGAAGCCCAGCTAGGTTGGGTGCGCCTGCAGGTGGTTCTGTAATACTGCTCGGAGGAGAGTAGTAGAGCGACATTAAGAAACTAAGGCCAAAACAGTGAAATGAGCCAGTATTAAAGGGCATGTAAGTATTTTATACACCTAGAAGCTTGCCTGCTTGTGGTCCTACGGGTCACAGGTTATGTTTAGAGTTGCTGTTTCAAAATGGGAAGCAGATCCATGTGTATTGTTTCCTGCCTCACTGTGTAAAGATTAAAAACGTAACAAAATGAGGAGAATGGAAAATCCCTACGAGTGGGGAGAAAACAGCAATATCGGGGTGCTCCCCAAGTTAAATCAATAGGGAGAACATTCCCCACCCAAAGACAGAAGGTAAATCAGTAGAGATAAAACCTGCAAAGGCTCATTATCAATCCCCAGCAGACCAGATGGGCTCTTGCTGGGTTTGCTGGCTGCCTGACAAGCAGTGCTGTCAGCCTCAGAACTGCCGCCCAGCGTTTTCAGTGGGGGATAAAGGGATGCAGCTGCCACCAGAGCTTCATCAGGGACCTCGGGGCTCTGGCAGAAATGAGCCCCAGCAGCTGTGTCGGGAGCTGAGCTGAAACTGAGCTCACTGACACGGACCCACAGGCCAGTCTGATCTGCTCAGGTGAGCCGTCCCCTTGGCTCGGGGAGGGGTAATTACACAAGACTGCAGGACACGGATTCTTCCTCTGCACTGACACGGCTCGGGGATGGGGATGCCTGGAGATGCTGGGACCAGCAACACCCAGCAGACTTTCCCTGTGAAAAGAAGCTGAACCACGAGTTTCTTCCACCTGATGTTTCTAAAAGGCCATGCTGGTTTGGTCAGAACAGCCAAATGTTCCTCTTTTAAGGCTGTTTAGATACAAATTTTAAGCAGTTGGTGAGGCCTGACAACCGAGGCACTCCCGCAGCATGCTGCACTTCCTGAGACACAGCTTTACAGCATCTTCACCTTTTTTTACTCCCCTCTGCTTTCCAGCCTGCTGCTGTAGATCCCCAAGTCCCGCCTTCCCCAGACCGCCCTCATCCCTCCGTTTTGAGCGGCTGTTCCATCACAGGCAGAGACGGCCGCAGCGGAGGGAGCCGGACTGGGCCGCCGTCCGCCCCGTTGGAGGCCGGCGTTCGGAGTTCACTTCCCGGTTCTCGGGGGGGATCCCTGCCGCAGCCCAGGTGGGAGGGCGGGACAAGCCGAGGGAGGCGTGGCCTAGCTGAGGGGGCGTGGCGAGGCGAGTGCACAGACGCGGCGCGCCGGTGGGCGCCGCCATGCTGTACGGCAGGTGCGCGCGGCGTGCCGATCTGGTCCGTAAAAGGCGGGGGCGGGGGCAGCCCGGCCTCGTAGAGGCATGGCGGAGGGCGGCGAGCCGGTTGTGAGTGCCCGCTCCGCTCCTCTCCGCTGGGTGCGATGCTCTGTTCCCGGGCCGCTTCCTCTCCCGCTCCCCTGGGTCATGCCCCCTCGGGTGGGCATCCCCCAGTGCTGGCTCTCCCCGGAGCGGCCGGTGCTGGAGGAGGTGCTGGGCTGGAGGTGCTGGTGGGGTGCCCTTCCCTTTCCTGTGCTCGGGTGCTGTTCGTGTCCCGGTCGGAGGGTGTTCACTCTGGAGCCTAATGGTGCCCTTCAGCACTAAAGCACTGGTGCTGTTCCATGGTGGCATTCCCTGTGGTGGTGGCGTCACCTCTGGGCAATGGCGGACCTGGTCCTTGCAGGCTTCAGTAGGCTCCTATCCTGTGTTGAGCCTTCACTGGTAGTGCAATGTCTCCCGCTTCTCCCTGTCCAGCTTTGGGGCTGCTGTGAGCCCTGGGGTCTGCCCGGCCCCACCAGTGGGTGAGGGGTGAGGTTGGGTGCCTCCCACTGTAGGAGCTTGTTAGGGTTACCTCTCCCTTAGCAGAGATACTGCTGCTTTTGACTCCAGATCATTGAGGACTACCTGCTGGTGGAAGATGCACCTCTGCTGGAGGAGATGGCTGAGGAGGATGAAGAGCTTGACCTGTACAATGAAATGACTTTTGGGATAGGTAAGATCTCAGGGGTGCCCTAGTGGTAGGAAGACCAGCCAGCACCCAATGAGGTGAGGAAGATGGAGGTGGTGGGGGGAAGAAGGCTCCTGCCTGGTGAGGAGCAGGGACCATAGTGGGCACTGCCTAGGCTCTCACACACCCTGATGTGCTCTGCTTCCCCCCTCCAAGACCGAGACTCTACTGAAGAGGCTACCTCAAAACTCCCCATATCTCCAGAGATAAGCCCCGAGCTGGCCAAAGCAGTGGCAGCAGAGACTGAAGCAGGGGAGGAACTGAGGCCCAAAGCAGCTGAGCAGCTGGAGGAGATGGAAGAGCCCCAAGAAGAAGGTGGGATGGAGTTGGAGGTGGAGCAGGTTGGCTCTGAGTTGGAGGAGGAAGAAGAGCTGGGGACTGAGGATCAGGAGGAAGACCAGGAGCCCTGTGAGGAGCCCAGTGACCTGGGAGACCCAGCGGTGATGACAGCTGTGCAGAGCAAACCCACGCTGGAGGTGATGCATGAATAGAGATGGAGGGGACTCACTGCTCCCATTCCATCCCCACATCTGGGGGTCTTGCCCCACAGAGGGCACTGGGGGTAGCTTGGTCCCTGTTCAAGGGAAGAAACCCACCAGGGCTGAGCACATGACTTCTTTGCTTGCAGAGCCAGGACTCGGCGGTGCTGGACAGCAGGATTGGTGCTTGCTGGGCAGACTTTGGCAAAGAGGACATGGTAAAAATGTCCCCTCCCACCTGGTGATGAGGCTGCTCCTCTCCTGTGTCCTCCTCCCCTGTGCTGACCATCTCCCTGTCTTCCAGCTGGCTGTGGATTCCAAAGTGTGGGGCTCCCGCCCTGGCAGCATTCCCCCTCCCCACATGCTGGAGGTGGGTACATTGGGGAGCAGCCGAGGACCCCCTGGCACCTTGGGCTGGGGGTCATGCAGGCAATTTGGGGTGATCAGGGGACTCTAAAGTCTTGTTGTCAGACTGGAGGCGCACAGATGTATCTCTTGGGTGCTAAGGCTGTGGGCAGAAGTGACCACCTGAAGCAGAACCTGGGTTAGAGACTAAAGGCGTTGAGTTTGAGTGTCCTGGTGTTGCAGGCTGCTAGGTTTGGAGCCTGGCTGGTGCATGGTCTGGTTCTGGTGAGCTGCTTGATGCTGGGGATGATAAACTCATCCCAGCTGGGCCCCATTCCCACCTCCTGCTGCCTCCTTCCTACAGGATAAAGCCATTGTCCAGGTCCTGGAGAGGCCCCCACCATCCAGCAATGTGGCTCTCAACTTCCTTGGCTCCCCTGTGCAGAGGGGCTACGGGGGCTCTCCCCAGCTCAAGCACCCTGATGTGAGGCTGGTGTCCCCCAAGTCCTTCCCACAGCGCTTTCTCCAACAGGTAATGCATCTGGGGGACTTGTGCACCCCCCTTTCTCTGCCCTTCCGTCCCCAAAAGTGCAGCCTTGAGGACAGGCTTGTCCCAGTGATACCTCCTGTCTCCTGTCCTGCAGCAGTTGCCTCTGATGCCTCGCTCCCAGTGCTCCCCTAGGCCCTTTGTGCCGCCTCACAGACCCCCTGTGCTCTTCACTTCCAACCAGGTGATGCAGTGGGCTCTGAGCTCCCCGAGTGTGTCACCTCTGAGGTGGCCCTGGAGCGGCAAGGGATCGGGGCAGGGTCTCCCAAAGCTCTGCCATCCGCAGCAGGCTTTGCAGCTCCTGGGCACCCAGCTCTGGTGTCTCAACAGTTGGAAGGTGGAGCCACTGGTGTAGTCATTGCTTCATAAATCTATTTGCCCTGGTGTCCCCACAGGACCTGCACTGGCCATGGTGGTGCACTTGGTGTCATGCTGCAGCACTGGCGATGGACCTGGGGCATGCAATCCCCGGAGACACATGGGTCCCCTCACCTTGCTCACTGTAGTGGTAGCATCCTGGTGCGGGTATCACCTTACCATGTTACCCCATGCACCCTCTCTGTGCAGAGAGAGGGTGGCCCCTAAAAGATGGGGAGCCAGAAGCCAGCATGGACCCCCCAAACTTCTCCAGGGCCCTTAGAGGAGAAGGCTCAGTCATCTGATCAATTCTCTTTCCATTTCCAGACCACAGGGTACACATCTCCAACCCCTTTCCAACCTGTGTTACCCAACATGAGCCGCCCGCCACAGCCTCTCGCCATGCACTTTGGTCCCATGTCTCCCTGTTTGGACCCTGCTCTCTTCTTCAGTCCATCATCCAGTGGCCAGCTGAACCTCAGGTAGTGGGATAGTGTGTGGTGTGCTCGGGTGGGACTGCAGGAGCCCCACAACACAGAGAGGGTGTTCTCCCTCTCTGGGCATAGCTCTGAGGGTGCTGAGCCCCTGACCCCCAGCTGGTCTCCCCTGCAGTGTGCCCAACCGTCTGACCCAGCTGCACCCACAGCACCAGCGCATCCTGACCCAGCGGCAGCAGCAGAGGTGAGGGGGTCCCCAGGGACCTGTGTTTGTGGGGGGGTGCTCTGGGTGGTCCCAGCAGACTGTGGTCTTCCCTGTGCTAGCATCTCCTCCAAGAAGCTGTGGTCTCCTAAAGTGGACTCTAATGCTGGGCTGATGACCTCCAAGGAGAAGGACTGGGTCATCAAGGTGGAGATGATCCAGCTGCAGAGCGAGAACATGGATGATGATTACTACTACCAGGTGAGCTCCTGCTGGCAGCACCAGTGGCTTATTCTCCCCAGGGCTGGGGTGTCATCTCTTTGGGGGTGCCAGAGCTTGTGGTGCTGCCTCCTCCAGGCTGCGCCTGTTGTTACAGATGTACTACCACCGGCTGGAGCGCCGACAGGCGGAGGAGGAGCTGCTCGGGAGTCGCAACCGGCAGGAGCCGCCGAAGCTGGTCACGCCGTTCATCCAGAAGGTGGAGACCTACAACTCCGGTGAGGGGCTGGGGGAGCGGCGGGGGCCGCCTGAGGGGCTGTGGCCGTGGTCTCACCATGTCCCCTTTCCTCCAGTGGTGCGCATCGCGGGCTCGCTGGGCCAGGTCGCTGTGTCCACGTGCTACAGCCCGCGCCGGGCCATCGACGCGGTGCACCATGCCCTGGTGGAGGAGGTAGGTGAGGGGAGGCCTGGCTGGCGGGTGCTCTGGGTGCTGCACTGAGCTTCCTCTGGGCCCTGGAGCAGCTTTAGCAGGAGCTTTAGGAGCTGCTGTGGCCAAGCCTGGGTGCTGTCCCACGCTGCAGAATGGGACACGTGGCTGCAGCAGTGGTGGCAGCCTGTCCCCACCAAGGGGGGTGGGATGGGGCTCTGGGCAGCCGGAGCTGGCTGTGGCCTCCTTGTAGGATTGATTGCTCCGTGTCCTGAAGCTGCCTTGATCCCCAGGGAGCAGCTGGCCCCGTGCTCTGTCAGTGGCAGTGTCTGGTGCTGGCTGTAACTGTTGTTGCCTTCCTTTCTCCCCTCCTGAAGGCCACAGGGAGCCACCGTCTTCGGGCACTGCACAAGATCGAGAAGGTGAGTGAGCCACGACTGGGGCAGACTCTGTTCTCATCCAAGGAGCTCTGCGAGGGGATGTCTGCCTGAGAGGGGTCCCAGTTGTGAGAAGATGCTCCAAGCTGTCCCCCTTACCCTGTACCATTCCTCTAGCTCTTCCTGCAGCTGCTGGAAGTGGAGGAGATGCAGCGGAAGATGTCCCTGGCTGCAGAGGAGCAGGAACAGAAGAGCCAAGAAGCAGAGCGTATCTACCAAGCCTTGAAAATCAGGGCTTGCAGCAGTGAAGAGTGAGTTTGTGCTTTGGGAAGAGGGCACCATATCCTGGCCCTCATTGGGCTCAGGAGGTCAAGCATGAAGTTCTGGGTGATGGGAAGGGTTGGAACTTGACCTCTGTGTGTCACTGTGGCCTGTGCTGACCGTACCTGTGAGCTTCATCCTCCATTGGAGCTGATGCTGGTCTGTCTGGATGGATAGAGATGCTACAGGTCCCTTGGGATCTGTGCCAACGGAGCCTTCATCCCCAGGGAGGCAGAGGATGAATTTCTACAACTCCTGTGTGTGCAGAAGGGCAAGAAGCTCATGGCCCGGCTCCTGCCCCACCTGAGCCTGGAGCAAGGGGAGAAGATCCTGCTAACCATCACCCACCACCTGCCCTTCCTCATGAAGAAGGATGTGTTGGATGAGGCAAGCACCTCCAGCAGAGCTGGGGCATCCCAGGCTGTCTCCTTCCCACCTGCTCCTGCTGCAGGGGCACCCTGGGCAATGGGGAGCACATCTTGCTGGGTCCCAGCATGGCCAGGCAGCTGGCAGGGTTGACATGAGATGGGAACTGTCCTTCCTCCCTGTGGAGGAGGAGAAGGGCCTCTAGGAAGGGGGTAAAGCAGTGGTGGTGGTGGCAGTTCTCCCCTGGGGGTAGGTGTGGTGTTGGCCTTTGTGTCCCTCCCAGGTGTTGGGATGGTGCTCAGGGATGGGGCTGTGGCTGTGGCTGTGACAGGTCAAAGAGTCTCAGATCCCTGCTCTCCCCTCTGCCCTGTGCAGTCTCTCCCCCTGCTCTACAGCCCATTGAACAAGGTGGTGGGTGGATTGACCTTCAGCAAACTCATCAAGGTCCTGCAGGAGCTGAGCAGGCCCCTGCCCAAGTGCCCTGAGCTCCCTGTCAGAATGGCCTTGAAGAACCAGGTACGTGGCCCTGAGGTGGGCAGAGCTGTGTGTGGTGGCCATGGGGTGCCGCCGCTGCTGGCTGTGACTCCTGGTGCTTCCCTGCAGTTTGGGATCTCCTTGCTCTACTCCCTGCTGAGCCATGGTGAGAAGCTGCTGTCCTCCGACACGCCGCTGGAGACACACAGTGGGGACTTCGAGACGTGGTGAGGGGTGTGTGAGCAGCGGGGCTGGGGCTCCCCATCCCGTGGAGTGCTCACTCCTGCATTGCTGTTCCCAGGATGGACATGGTGTTCCTGGTTGCCCGGGAGCTGTCACAAGTGCCCAAGGCCTTGCTCGTGGAACCGCTCTTCTTGCCCAGCAACCTTCTCTCGCTCTTCTGCCGCTACCTGGACAAGCAGACTGTCCACCACCTGGAAGCCAAGATGGAGTGAGTACCATCTGGAACACTGCCAGCCTTTGCTGGGCATCCCCTGGGAAAGGAGCAATGGACCACATTGGAGCTCACTGCTTTGTTCTCTTGGCAGGGGTGGGGGGACCCTGTTGGATGCTAATCTCCATGGGCTGTGAGCTGATCCTTGCTGATCCAGGGAAGCTCCTGCTTCCCTGGGGCAGTGTGAGTGTTGACAAACAGACATTCCAAGCCTGTTCTTTCCCTGCAGGTGCTCCCCACTGCCGTCGGAGGCTGCCATGTTGTGCTGAGCCCTGGGAGCTGGGAATGCGATTGGGCAGGGCCCGATGCCAAAGCAAACACTTACCCTGGTGCGGGGCACTGGGTGACCCAGGCACTGGCAGGGCTGGTGCTGACCTGCCCCAGGGCTGGGGAGCACAGCATGGGGATGAGGGTAACTTATTGTGCCTCACAGCTGTGGATGGCGGTGGGTGTTGAGGTGGGGGCTGCTGCACAGGGGTGCTGGGAGCACCTGGGTGAGTGACTTGTGTACACTTCCAATAAAGAGGTGATTCATGAGCTCCTTCAGCTCTGGTGGGCAGCTCCTGCTGGGAGCAGAGGGGTCCTGCAGGCATCCCCTGTGATCTGAGTGTGCGTTAGAGGGGGAGGAGAAGCGGGGAGGGATGCACAGAGGACCCAGAAGGGGGATTAAAGCGGGGGTGGAAGGAGACATATGGCTGGGGCCAGAGGGGAGTTGAGCCTCCAGGGGGAGGGATGGGCTGGAAGGAAAGGGATGTGGTGGGGAAGATGGGCTCAGAGCTTGCCCTGAGGGGAAAGGGAAGATCTTATGTATTCAGGAGAGCACAGATGGATAGGGTATGGGGGACCTTAAACATACATGGGTGGGTAATACAGCACTTCTAATTAGCCTTAAAGGCTTGCAGAAATCCTCATCCTCTGGATTTGAAGCATCTTCCTTCAGTGACTTTAACTGACCATCACTACCCTAGGCTCGCCCTCACTTCTGCATCTCAAGCTGAGGGGTTGAATAGGGACGATGTCTGATCCTGCTGCAGAAATGTTTGTGGCTCCTGCCTGGCTTTGTGGTGGGATTTCCCCTGATTCTGTGGGATATAGGACACCTATGTCCATCTGCAGGTCTGAACTTGATACCCAAAGCCTGGTGTGTATTCAAAGGAGGCTTGCACCAGAAAGTTGTCTCTGGAAGCTATCCTCTGCCCAAGCTCCAGCCCCGTGTAGCTGAGAGAAGGTGAAATTACTCTTTTTGAACTAACATCCTCCAAAGGTCAGGCTAATGCACAAGGAGACTTTGCAGAACATAAGGATGTGACTGGGAGGAGGAGGAGGGGCGAGGAGGGTTTATCTCTGTTGCTTATCCAGACAGCTCACATCTCTGTTTCTGAAATACGTGGTAGAGGAACAATTGAGATGCCTAAATACAGCTGTGCAGAGATGAGAGACGCTGCAAAGGTGAAGCAGGGCTGGGGGAGTTCCTGCCCTCTGTGTTAGAGGTGACATGTAGGCTATTGATCATCTCAAAGTGTCTGAGGTCCCACTGGAAGGAGCTCCAGATCATCCTGATGCCTCTCATGCTCATTTTTGTGCCCTACAGCCTCAGCCTTTTCTCTGCCTTCACAATCGGGTTTACCAAAAGCAGGTTCAAAGCCTTCTCCACTTGCTCCTCAGGCGTTATTGTTGGGAAGCCGATCTTTGAGCCAGCTCTCATCCCTACACATCCCTAGCCATCCGCTTCAACAGTGACGGGGCAGGTTGGCATCAGGGTGAAACCCATAGTGGGACAATCTGGGAGCATCCCCGTGCAGTGACCCACCTGCAAGCGGAGGAGTGGACCTTGTCAGTGCGAGCCCAGAGGTGATCTCAGACAGAAGGGCACTTGCCGCTGCCCACTGCTGCGGACGAAGGGACGAGGGCATCCTTGTGTCCTTCAGGATAAGAACAAGATGCGCTATGTTTTCCGTTCCCAGCAGAGCGGGGACCCAGCGTGGCTGCTCCTCGCCTGAGAGCGGTATGGATGGAGGAAGAAAGCACAACATGGATGTAATCGCGTGCAAAACTGAATGCTCCAACATGGAAGAGTCGGGGTCTCTCATGGGCTTTGCTGCTCCGCTGCAGGAAACGGCTGTGACAAAAGAAGGAAAATCTCCACTCTCTGGGATCGGCGCCGGGGTTTTCTCCTGAACCCAAAGCCGATGGAGTGCAGGGTCCCTGCCCGGCTCCTTTGGCACTGTCCCCGGAGAGCCACCACCGCTATGGCGTAGGGGTGGCCCCTCACCGTGCCTGCACCGGGGGCAGTCGATGTCTTTGGGCGCACGGGGCTCATCCTGCGGCGCTGGGAAGAGCATTTTGGGCTCGCGCAAGGCTCGTTCCGGTGCGCGGAGGGGAGCTCGCTGCCCGCTCAGCGCCCGGGGGGCCGAGGGGAGGGGGCCGGCGCACGAGAAGGGCCGCGGCTATTCCGGCGGGGCCATCACAGGCCCCACGGCGGCAGGGAGAGGGCCAAGGGGCGGCGGTGCCACAGCGGGGGCGCCGGTGGGACCGCGGCTGCGGCCCCCGGGCGCTGCGCACCGCGGCCGTGCTCCCAGGCCTGGGCTCGCCCACTGCCACCGGGGGGGGGACGGGACCCGCGCTCCCCTCTGCCGGCGGAATGGCGTCCCCCGCGCCGGGCTCGTGGCCGTTTCCATGGGGACGCAGAGACGCCTGCCAGCGGAGGACAACGGCGGCGCTCATTGGCTCCGGCTGGCTGGGGTGGGCGGGGCAGGCGGAGACAAAGACCAATCCGAAGGCCGCGCGCCCCTCCGGCCCCGCCCATAGGGGTAAGGCGGCGGCCGTGACTTCCGGCGCGGCGGTCGCGGGCGGAAGCGGCGGCGCGGCCATGGCGTCGGGAGGATCGCGCTCCCCGTCCCCGTCCGGGCGCGCGCCCCCTCCCTTCCCCGAGCCCCGCGGCTCCGGCGGCGATGGCGGCGCCCCGGGGGCTGCCGACAGTGACTCGGAGGGCGAGGACATCTTCACCGGCACCGTGAGTGCGGGGAGGGCAGCAGGGGCGCCCCTGGGGCAGACCCGGCCTGCGGCGGCTGTGAGGGAGAAGCTCCGGCGCTGGGCTCTGCGAGGCGGCCCGGGGCCTGCAGGCAGCGACCAGGGCGCAGACGGCCTTGGGTAAAAGAAGGGGAGAGCTCTTCAGAGTGAAGGGGGGGGTTCGGTGTCTGTGGGTTCCTGTTCCTAACGGGAGACCCGGATCTTCTCCCTTCCCAAAGCACCCCCGGCGCCCTGGGTCACTGTCGAGGGAGTGCCCAGGGGTCGCAGGTGGCTGTGGGGCTGCGAGAGGGTTCCTGCCGGGCTGCTCCGCGCTTCCCCCGTTATAAACCGGTTACAGCATGCCTGTTCTGCAGAGCCCAAGTGCCCCGAAGGAGCCCCTCAGGGTCAAGATGGCCGTGCACGGCTCGGGGGGAAGCTCCTTGCTTCTCGGTACCCACCTAGGTCAGGGTAGAGTGACTGCCAAGCAGGCTGCCTCGCTGGTGTTTGGTGTTAGCTGCAGCTCAGGAGCTTTGCAGGGCAGCTTGTGAGGCTTCACAGCCCCGGCTGCCTTCTGCTGGCATCAGTTCTTGTCCCCTCAGCATTCACAGGGTGCTCTTGTGGCCGATGTGGTGTTTGCTGGTTTGGGGTGATGAACCCCTCCCTGCAGTGGGGGTGAGAGGACTGGGGGGGACTTCTGACGTCCCTTGGTTGTGGTGAAGAGGCTCGTCAATACCTTGGTGACCTCCTTTGCCTTGTGCTGGCACAACTGAGATTCATGGAAGGGTTGGTGGTACTTATTCAGTGCAGCAGGTTGCTGTGGTGTTGTATGAATTCCCTGCTGAAGATGGAGGTGTGAATGATGAAAGGTTTCAGCACCTTTTCTTTCTGTTGCCTGCTGTGCATGAACCGATGTTGTTGAAGGCTGTTGGCATTAACCCATGCCAGCTGTGCCAGCATTTGCTCCAGTCAGTGACCAGCAGACAGGAGGGGATTTCAAACAGTGGCTGGTGCATTCCCAGGCAGGATCCCTCCCCAGCTAGCTGCTCGGCAGGCAGAAGCTCTGTAGGCTGAGGCAGGTCACGTTGTCCCCTGCAAGGGCTGACACTGAGCTTCTGCCTGCCTCACCCAGGCTCTGTCCAGCCCACTCCTGCCAGCAGGGCCTGAGGTGGTGGCTCTGGTAGGACGCTCTCCAGACACCTGCCTGGTGCTGCCCTGGTGCCTGTGAGCTGTGCTCATGCACGAGCAGGGCACAAGGCAGATCTGGGGAGATGTGGGTAGATTCTGCCCTGTGTGAGCCTGAGAGGATAAAGCTCTCACGTTGGTCTGGGCAAAGCAAAGCAACAGTGAGAATACCCTGGAAAAGTGCAGCCCTGGCATTGCAAGAGGAAGGTGCTGGTACGTCTGGCTGGCACCATGGCATAGTGGCTGGCATGGTCTTGAACTTCTCAGGACTTTTCTTTATTGAAGACCTGGAAGATGTAGTAGGTCTTGTTGCTTTGCAGCCTACAATGCAGATGAGTGCCAGCTGCCGTGGGCTTTCATGCAAATAAAGTGTTCCTTTGCTGAAGCTGAAGTCTGTTTAGCTAAAGCAGCTTATCTGGTGTTTAGTATTGTTGAAGCAACTGTTATAACTAAGACTTGGCTCTCCTGTACAACCTGGTGGCTCTGCTTGTGTATCTGCCCTTGAGCATTAGCAAAACACTGTGGGAAGCTGGGGCTGGTGAGGCCCATCCACCCGGCTGGCAGTGTCCAGGTGGCTTGGCAGTGTAAGCCCTTGTACAGTAGCCAGCAAAGAGGTGCTTGGGTCAGGCACAAGTGCTGAGCTGGACCTCATCTGTCTGTTGATGAAGGTTGGATCCGTGTGCAGCCACAGTCTTCTCTAGGGATGCCCTGAGCTCTGCTTCCCTGTGGTGTAAGCATCAGGCTGTTGCTGCAGGACCTAGCGAACTTCTGCCTGCATATGTGGGTGTGCTAAATCAGCCCTTGGGGATGGCAGGGGGAGTACTGTGGGCTGAGCTGGAAGGGCTGTGGCTCTTTTGTAATGGCAGATGGAGAAGTAGGAACAATGTGGTGCATTCATAGGCCTAGGAGCTAAACTTAAGGCAAACTGAGAAGCTGTCATGATAGAAAAGCAGATAGCTTGTGTTTGCATGTGGGAGCTGGGGAGTCATTAGGGAAACTTCAGAGCCCACCCTGCCTTGTCCACATGAAGTGAGTTGGGGGTTTACCAGCTTGAAGAGCTGTAGAAGCAGAGGATCTGAATGAGACCTACAGATGTCCCTAATGTAGGTCACTCGTGGTAGCAGCTCTCTTGTTGGCTTGGCCACTGGCTGGAAGAGGTCCCTGTGGTGGTAGCAGTCTTGTTGGCTTGGGTGCCCTGAAGGTGCCCAGGGATGGGTCCAGGTGCTGTGTTTGACATGAGTGTCTCTGCTCCCCGTTCTCTGTCACTTGCAGATGCAGCTCATGTCCCAGCTTTCTTCTCCAGGAAAATACCCTAAAATATAGGAGCACTCACCGTCTAATGTCGCTGATGGTTTATGTACTCAAAGACTCGAACCCACTGCTTTATTCCTTCAGGAGCAATGGGAACTGATGCTTCCTTGCAGAAGGAAGTGCCAAAGGAGCCTGTTGGTTTGGAGTCACTGCTGATAGTGCTCCATTTACTGGCTGTCAAAGACCTGTTCTGTTCTCTGCAGAGACATTTGAGAACAGCACTTGCTGCCTGGTTCTTGCTTGCCTGCCTCCAAACTGAGGGAGGATTTGTGATGCTGGCTCCCATAGTGCTTGCTGCAGAAATAGCTCAACCTTCTGGTGGGGTGGACTGGTAGGTGCGCCGGCTCTTGAGTAGAGTTTCACCTTGTTCCCATGCCTGCTCCCAGTAGCCAGGATGCCCCCCCCCCCCCCAGTGAAGCTACGTGCCAAGGGGCTGTTTGCTGTGGCAGGATCAGTTGTGTGGTAACTTCTGGCCTTGGGGCTTGGGGCTGGCTTGTCCTGGCCCAGCTGTACAAGGGGAGCATGAGCTTTGGATTGCAAAGCATGATGTGCAAGAGTTGGTTGCAAAATACAGAGAGCCGTGCCCAGCTTTGGTCCAGCTGTGAGTGGTGGTGTAGGAGATGTTCTGGCTCCATGAAGCCAGCTTCATGGTGCCAGGGCAATGGAGTCCATGAGCTCCTCTGGACCACATGGCTGCATTAAAGCGGAACGGAACCAGCCCTCTGGGGAAGGACAGCTGTGCTTATGGTGGTGGTTGAGCTGCCACACAAGTTAAGCTGCTGACAAGGCTTCTGTGGTCCCCGGTGTCTTGCCTTTGGCTCTGCTGCCAGTGATTGATGGCTTGGCTTTCCTAAGGGATCTCCTGCTGGCTGTATGCTCTGCTCACTGTGGTTTAGCTCAGAGGCTCCTTAGTGCTGCCCACCTGCCCTGATGTGGCGTTAGTGCTGGTGTGCATATCACCACCTGCAAGTGGCATGGCCGGTGTGTTGTGGGTGTTCTGAACAGGAGCACTCTGGTATACTCAGCTGCCTGCTGCTCCTGACACCTGTAGTGGAAGGACTGAGGCTGTGGCTCTCTGCCTGTGGGCTGGCACATCCCAGTGACCTGCTGGCTGCTCCTGAGCTGCTCAGCATCGGGGGAAAGTGGCTCTGCAGTCTGATGTGACACTTGGTGTCCTTAATGGGAGGGATGCCTCAGTGCAGCCTTGCTGGCAGAGAGCATGAGTGGAAGGGAAGCAGTCTGTGGTGTCCTCTCTCTCTGCTCACACAGTAGTGACCCTGTGTGGCAGTGGCTAGGAAGGTGAGCTGTTTGCTCCTCCAGCCTCCATTCCTCAGTGTAAATAGCCTCTTGTCTATGTGCTTTAATTCTCTTCCAGAGCAAGCCCACGGCTCCAAAACGGGAATCTCTTCTCCCTGTGAGCAGTGCCTCCAAAGAGAATGGGGTTCGTGTAGAGCAAGATGATCAGGACTTGTTTGCAGGTGAGTCTGTATCTACTGGGTGTTTGATGGGGCTTTCTGAACTCTAAACCTGGGGTGGTCTGCTTTTAAGTCTGGCATGCGGGTCATGGATATTTCTGGGCTATCTCAGGTCCTTATCTCCAGCTTGTGTTCTAGTCTGCTCTGGAAGCATTGAGCTCTGGTGGTGTTTTTGGGAAGGCCGGAGTAGCCTTTTCCGCATCTCTGGCATAATCATGCAGCAGGATTAACTGTTTTTGGGAAGGCTGGAGTAGCCTTTTCCGCATCTCTGGCATAATCATGCAGCAGGATTAACTGTTTTGAAGCTGAAAAGAATTAAAAATGGGGTTTGATTTAGTTTTGTTGCCTAAGCTGTAAGGTGGTGAGTGTCTCTCAGAGTTAAAAGGCTTTTGTTCTCTACCTTCTCCTTCCTCCATGCAGGTGGAGGAAGCATCTTCAGTAGGGACATGGCTGTTCCCAAGGAACAGGAAACATAACACCCCTCAGCAGGGGAAAACAAGGAGGGTCAGACTGTTCCCAGCCCTGGCATGGTGGGACACTTCCAGTAGGGAGGTCAATTCTGGAGGCACTTGCTAACAGGTGGAAGGTTATACTTTCTCTGGGTGGGGAAATGTCCTGGGAAGGAGGCAACCTTCCAGGCTGGCCTATGTGCTGTGTAGGAACCAGCTTGGCTTTAGCTGTTAGAGTGTGCAGCTCCTCTAGCACACAGCAAGGAGGTGATGCCTACCTCATTCTGGAATAAGTTTATTGCATTAACTTAATGTTCTCCAGCAGGATTGACCACATACTCTTACTGGAATGGAGATGCACTAAGTTATGCTTTTCTCAGTGCTTTCGGGTGGCATCCCTATGGATTTTTAATTTCTTTTTTGCTAAATAAGACTGTTACTCCCTAGATCCATGCATGTCTCCGAGGTATCAAAATTACCTTTCAGAGCTCCAAAGTAGAGAGACTGACCCCTACATACTTCTCTTGACAGATGCCACTGTAGAGTTATCTCTAGACAGCACGCAAAACAACCAGAAGAAGGACCTGGCCAAAGCATCCAATCCTGCCCCCTCATTAGAAGTAGCTGCAAGCTCTTCTTCTAGAAACCCTCCAAAGAGCTATGAGGAGGTGAGAATTGCTCTGGGCTTTCCAACTTGCCCTGCTGGTTTCAGACCGTAATTGGCAGGAACCTGTCTGTTTACTTAGTTGTAAACATGCATCTTAAATGGTGCAATCAATGTAACTGCCATATTGGATGTGCTGGCTTGCATCTTGGCCATCAGCCTGGGACTGATACTGCTGAAGTGGCGTTCAGATCAGGCTGACAGCATTGTTGCTCATGTGGTGGTGCAGAACTGCTTCCAAAGCTCACATAGCAAGTGCCTGATCTGGTCCTGAGGGTCTGAGCAATGACTGGGACCTCTAGCACACTGTATCGCTAAAGATGGGGCAAGTGGTGTAGCAATTCATGTCCGTGTTTTTGAAAGAGAATTTCCTGGGTGACATGGGAGCACAGGGTCCCTAAGCAGAACTTGTAATCTGATTGCCAAGCCCAGTTAATCAAGTGGTGCTTGGTTTAAATCTGGGTTTCTTTTCTGTAGAGGGAAACTGTTTTGGAGACAAGGAAAGTGCTCCTTTTCTGCCCCAAGCACTCCCAAGCTCATGAGAATGGACTCTGCAGTGCCATCAGTAGTGTCTCAGGTTGTCTTCAGACTGGTTTAAGTGCAGGGTTTGATGAAAAGACCCATTCAGCCTTGGTCTGCTTGGTGCTCCAACCCCTGTGCCTACACAGTACAACTTCTGCATAGGTTCAGTATCTGATGCTGTTTCAATTGAGAACTGAAATTGTGATGTAAAAGATCTTAAAGGGAACTCTTGCACAGAGCTCAGGCTGGACTCTGGAGTTTCACCTTGGGGCTGAGCAGTTTGTGCATCAGTCTGTGCAGATGGTGGTGCAGTAAAACAAATCCAGTTTGGGATCCTTGAAATATGTAGCCTGGACACAAGTGAGAAGCTCCAGGACCTAATAGAGTGATCTTAGCCAGACAGAAAAGACGAAGATGTCTTTGTAGCCTGGCAAGCTCACTATAATGTGTGGGACTTCATGGTTTAGGGTGGTTTGAAGCCTGACTTTCCAGTTTTAAATTGCTGTCTTCCTGTGCTTACTCCAAACAGCTGGAAGAAGAGGAACAGGAGGACAAATTTGAGCTGACTGTAGGAGTGAGTGACCCAGAGAAAGTTGGTGAGTTAACGTGCTGTCCTGCTGCACAGTGAGGCACAGGTAGAGAAGCCAAGCTTGGCAGTAGGACCAAATGCAGCTACTGCCTCCACATGCCGCAGCTCCAGCTTTCGAGCTGTCTCTGCAAGTGCAAACTTGATTCTGGAGTAGCTTCTCCAAGACTTCTTCTGACATCTAGAAGAATTAAAGCTACACAAAGCACGCAAATACTCCTGAAACCAGGAGCAGGTTCCGGAAGGACAGGGACCTGAAAGGCAGGGAGTTTTGGGGAGGGTGAAACACGACGCAGTAGCAGAGCTTGGTGTCTGGAGCTGTCGTGACCAACTTGACTTGACCTCCAGGCAGCACTGTCCTGTGTGCAGCTGGCAAGGGGGAGGCAAAATTGCCTTCACCTGAATCTAGGTGCCCTAAATTATTCTGTGCTCTGCCACCTTCTGTAGCAGCTGTGCTTGCCAGGGAAGCAGCTCTGGCTTCAAACTGAGACACAAGAGGGGTTTCTCTCTGGAAGTGGGGGTCAGAGGAACCTGGCCAGCTATGTGGCAGTCCCCGGGGTGCAGAGAACTCAAGGTAACATCTGATCCCAGACAGTGGAGCAGCATTACAAGTGGCAGTTTGCTCTCACTCCATCTTGTGATCTCTAGAACTGGGAGGTACACTGACTTGTAAATCAGAGGTATCCTAGGGGTAGCAGCAGACCTCTGAGAGTGCCCTTCAGCTGAACTACCAGGTAAACAAGGGGATTTCTGTGTTAGCTGCAGAAAACTGCCTGTAATGTTTCAGAATCCAGCCACATGCAGCCAGGGGCTGCCTGAACCTGCACCCTCTCAATAGGCCACTTCATGTGCTGCACAGCCACTGAATTGTTGCGTGCTGAGCAGATGTGTAGAGTCAGCCCAAATGCTGTCAGTGTAACAAGTCTCCAATTGTCGCTGTTGGCTGCCTTAGGAAGGAAAAGGAGGGCTCAGCAGTCAGGGTGGGGAAATGCCTGGTGGGCACAAGTCCAGGTCCTGCAGTGAGATGCTGCCTGTGTGAGGATTCAGGGCTCTATCAGGCTGAAGATGAGAACCACTGAGGCAGGCAAAGGGCAGGAGACTACAGGAGCCTTGTGCTTTGCATTCAGGTGATGCTGATCTTGTGATACTGATGCCTTGTTCCTGTTTTCTACAGGGGATGGTATGAATGCCTACGTAGCCTACAAAGTGTCAACACAGGTATGTCTAATTCATAGCTCCTGACATGGGTGCCTTTATTTTCCCAAGCCAGCCAGACTGTTCTTAGGCAAGCCAGTGGTGACCCAAATAGACGGGAGGTCTGAGCACCTTGTTACATGGATTCAGGAGCTGTAATCCACCCCTACAGATCAAAGGATGAGCCTAGCTGAGAAATAGGGTTTGAATCTATTTGAAAGGAGACTCTGTATTTTTCAGCTAGTTACCTCTTTGCCATCTTGGCTGATACCAATGTTCAGCACTGGGAGTGAGCAGCAGGAATGACATCTGTTAGGGAGAGCCCCAGATGTTGGGGCTGTTGCTAAAAGGTTCAGTGCTGATGGTAGTATCAGATTAAGCCAACCTGAACTCAGCTCTTGCTGAAGAGCTGCTGCTGCTTCATGTCAGGACCTGCTGTCCTGGGCTAGTCACAAGAAATGGAGCCTTTTGCAGCTGCTGCCCTCCTTGGAGCTTTGGGGTGTTGCTCTGAGCTCTGCAAGAGGTTGCTCCTAATGTCTGTATAGCAGCTGCTGGACTACAGGCATCCTGTGGTCTGAAGCTGATGTTGTGTCAGGGGGACTTGTTAGTCTCTGATCCTGCTCTAAACAGTCAAAAGCCACTGGTGGCCCTGTAGTCTTAAGTGACTGTGACATGACAGCAGTCCCTGTTCCTTTGTGGAGCAGGGATGATGGGATTAGGCAGTGGGCAGGGCTCACCCAGCAGCCTGTGGCTGCAGTAACAGCTGCTCTGTTGTTTAGTGGCATTAATACTGCTGCTTGGGCCAAGGAGAACTGCTGGGAGGTAAGCTGCTGAAAACCTAGGCTGAAGTTTGCTGTCTTCATTGCTCATACCTTGCAGAGCTCAAGCTGTCCTGCTTCGTTGCCAGAAGTGACAGCAGGTAGAGCTAGCAAGGCTGTGCATGCAGGGGCCAGCTTCCCTGGGTGAGTCTGACCCAAGTCATGTCTCTTCCCCCAGACGAGCATGCCAATGTTCAGGAGCAAGCAGTTCTCAGTGAAAAGAAGGTTCAGTGACTTCCTGGGTCTCTATGAGAAGCTGTCTGAGAAGCATGCCCAGAATGGGTTCATCGTCCCTCCACCACCTGAGAAGAGTCTCATAGGTGAGTGGTGGAGCTGATCCTTCCAATGGTGAGCTTTGTGCCTGAAGGCCAGGCCTGCCTTCAGTCTCAAAGCTGAGAGGGAAGCTGCAGAGCAGCCATGGGAAGCAGCTATGGAAGATAATCTGACTTCTGTGGTACAGACAAAACTCTGGTTCCACAATTGGAGCTGTGAGCTTAAAGCCTCTTTGGAGTTTGCAGGTGCCTCCACACCTTCTTGATGTAGAGTAAAGCCTTCTGCTCTCTGCTGACCACTTGGGTGCAGCTGTAACCCTTCCAGTCTTGCCTGGCATTGCTTTGCCTCTCCTGCATGTCTACTTCTGCTAGCTGTTAGGGATAAGCAGACTTTCAATTTCCAAGTAGCTCTTGCTGATGCAAGGTCTAATTCCTGCTGTAAAATGCCTCTCCTGCTGTCACCCTGATAGCCTGTACCTTGTGACAAACCATTCTACCTTGTGTGTCAAGCGTGAAGCAGCTCAGTAATTTGTGTCTTCCTTCTGTGCTAGGAATGACCAAAGTGAAAGTTGGGAAGGAAGATTCCTCCTCTGCAGAGTTTCTAGAGAAAAGACGGGCTGCTCTAGAGAGGTACAGACCCCAACAGCTTTTCCCTCCTGCCTGAGCCAAGCAGGGGACCTCTGAAAGGTCAGGCTGGCTGCACATTCCCCCTGCATGAGAAAAGTTTCTAGGCTTGGGGCAAATCAGAGGCTGTTGAAGAGTTGCAGCTGCAGAGAGTTGCTTTGCCTCTGTAAAACAATCTCCTGCTTCAAAAGCCTCTGCTGGTGTTTGGTCTAAATCTGGCCAAACTCTACTGACAGCAGGGAGCAAACTGAGCTGTCTCAGGAGCCAAAAAATGTGAAGTAATTGTACAAACAGCGCAGAGCAGGTGAGAAACAACTTGATCTCTAGCTTGCACCCTGGTTACACAGCCACAAGTGGCCTTTGCTCTCTGTTGCCTGTTGTAGTTAGCTCTGGGGTGCTGATCCCCTCCAGCTGCAGCCTCTGAAAGATCTATATCTATTCAAGCTGTTAAAGATGTAAGGCTATGTCTTGATCACTTGGCAGATCCAGTAACTTTCTCATGTAGAAATTATTAATCAGAGGTCTGGCAGGGCTGGTCTTGCCGCCTGGTCCCACTGCAGTCCACAGGGAGGTAGACTCCTGGTGGGTGAAAGAGCAGCTCCCAAACTGCTGTTCCAGGTTGAACAAGCAGCGTGTTGTGGCTCATTGTGGTGGCTCGGAGCCAGGTTTGGTACCACCAGAGTGACTCTTGCTATGTTCCTCTGCACAGGTACCTCCGGAGGGTGGTCAGCCACCCAACAATGCTGCAGGACCCAGACGTCCGGGAGTTCTTGGAAAAGGAGGAGGTCAGTAGTGCAGAATAATGTAGCTTCAAGTATCTTGGAAGTGCAGAAGAAACCGGTACACAACCAGTCAATGAGGCATGATGCTTCAAAGCTCAGTGGGAAGCGGCAAAACTCTGTAAGAGCTCTTAACCAGTGATAGTGATAACAGATGTGGTGGGTTGACACTGACTGGATGCCATGTGCCCACCAAAGCTGCTGTCACTCCCTTCCTCAGCTGGACAGGGGACAGAACATACAAAGGCCGGTGGGCTGAGCTGAGGACAGGGAGATCACTCAATGTGGGCAAAACATAGCCAACATGGGACACATGAATTTATTGCCAATCAAATCGGAGCGGGATAATAAGAAGTAAAACCAGATCTTAAAATGCCTTCCCCCCCCTTCTTCCCAGGCTTCACTTTACTCCTGAATTCTCTTTTTTCCCCCCAGAATGGTGCAGGGGAATAGAGAATAGGGGTTGTGATCAGTTCATCCCACATTGTCTCTGCTGCCCCTTCCTCCCCAGGGAAGGACTTCTCACACTCTTCCCCCACTTTAGTGTGGGGTCCCTCCTACAGGAGACAGGCCTCCATGAGCTTCTGACTGACCTTGGTGTGTGCAGAGTTCTCACAGGTTCTCATTCCTCCCTGGCTGCAGTTCCTGTTGCACAGCAAATTTTCCACCTTATTTATGTTACCATGCACTGCCACTGTCACTAATGGGCTTGGCCTTGACCAGTGTTGAGTCTGTCTTGGAGCTGTTGGCATTGACTCTATTGGACATGGGGGAAGCTTTCAGCAGCTTCTCACAGAAGCCACCCCTGCAGCCCCCTGCTATCAGACCCCTGCCACACAATGTGGATACAACAGAACTTCCTTCTATGTGGGTGCTTGCCTGAGCACTGCACACTCACAGAGAGCTCCGGCCTCGTTTGCATCCATTGTGGTGGGGGTTTGTGTTGAGAGCACGGGTGGTCCTTGCTCTCTGAAACCCATGACAGCAGTGTAGCCTGCTGTTTGGAGATGAGGGGCGTCCTGATGCTCAGATGTTGTGGGAGAGCTGGCTTCCTACTGAAACGTGGCTGCTGTGGTCCCTGCTCCTCAGTGGGAAGCATGACCATGCCCGTCTGCATTCCTGATGTGGAGAAGTCATTCTTCAAGAGGCTGAGCCTTGGGGAACCTTGGCCTGAGTGACTGCAGCAGTAATGCTGTGCTGGAGCTCTGTTGTAGGAGCAGGCGTCATGGGAACACCTCACTTTGCTGCTAGGCAGCTTCAGCTCTCCCTGGAAAGTAGCTGTGGTTGGTGTAGAGTATTTTCCAGCTCTGCTACATGCCTGTGTGCCTGTGGCAGCTCTGACAGCCCTCAGGTCGATAGTGTGGCTGGTTCCTACAGATCTGTGTTACTTCAGCCAAGCAGAACAGGCAGGCCCCACATACAATGTAACATTTAGGAACCCCTCAACACTACTCCAGTCCCATTATTGGGGATGTTGTGTGGGCTTTGCCACTGCTGAGGCAGTGTCTGGCTGGTCCTTTGCAGTAGCTGTGTACAGAGAAGCCCTGTCTGTCAAGGGACCCACAAGGGAGAATGAAGGGGTGGCTGCTGTCTAAGCTGTTTCTATCTCTTGGCAAAGCAAACTATTTCTATTTCTTTATAGCTACCAAGAGCAGTGGGCACCCAGGCCCTGAGTGGAGCAGGAATACTGAAGATGTTCAACAAAGCTACAGATGCTGTCAGTAAAATGACCATCAAGATGAATGAATCGGACATAGTAAGTGCTAGGACACCTCGGGGCTGTCGTTGTCCTCGCTCTGGAGCTGTGTGCTCTTGCCAAAGCGAGCTTTGGGTGGGAGATGCCAGGAAAGCCCCACAGCGGTGCCACGTGTGGGAATCAGCTCTTGGATTTGTTTCAGTGGTTTGAGGAGAAGCTGCAGGAGGTGGAGTGTGAGGACCAGCGGCTCCGGAAGCTGCACGCTGTCGTGGAGGCACTGGTGAACCACAGGAAAGGTGACGAGCTGGGGGCTGCTTGAGCTGGAGCTTGGCCTGTAGCAGTTAAACCTGACCTGCACTGGTGTGCAGGTGTCCCAGGAGGCACTTCTGAGGAGATACCACAGAGCTTCCTTATTAAGAGCTCCCTGTCTCTTCATCATGGGAGACAAGTAGAACAGTAATCCCACCTCTTTGGCCCAGCCCTGCCAGTTTAGGATGTTGGTGTCGGTGTGAGTGTCCTGCCGGATGAGGCTGCTGTAGCAAACCTGAGCAGCGCTTGATATTGCTATCAATTCCAAGCTGTCCTCTGGCAGGGAGCAGGATTGTTTTTCTTCCCCTGCATGTTTTGGCTGACTTCTGCAAAGCTCTGCCTTGTCCTCCCCCTCCGTTGCTTCCCTTCTCCCTGGCTGGAGTTTCCCAGCCCTCCTCCCACCATGCTGCAGAGCTGCCGGCTCTGACCGAGATGGTGCTGGCTTTTCCAGCCCACATCTCCTGGAGCTACTGCAAAGCAGCTCCTAGGGCTGACCTCTAGGCTGGGGCTTGGCTTGCAGAGCACCTGTGGATGCGAGGCCCCTTGGTTGACTCTTGTTTCCCTCACTAGAGCTAGCACTGAACACAGCCCAGTTTGCAAAGAGCCTGGCCATGCTGGGGAGCTCAGAGGACAACACAGCCCTGTCCCGGGCACTGTCCCAGCTGGCTGAGGTGGAAGAGAAGATTGAGCAGCTGCACCACGAACAGGCTAACAATGACTTCTTCCTCCTGGCCGAGCTCCTGGGAGACTACATCCGCCTGCTTTCGGTTGTAAGGGTGAGCACTCCTTTGGGGCAAGCTCTAGGCTCTGCTGCTGATCCTGACCTCAGGGCTTAGGTGTGCCAGGGGGGCAGCTGGTCTTCAAGCACAGAACGTGCCATGCTCCTGACCTGTCCAGGCAGAGGGAACACTTGCTGCTTGTCCAGCTGTGGATGTGTTGGAGTGGTTAGATTGGAGAAGTGGGGTAGGTGAGGCCTGACTGTGCTGCTGCTCTCCAGGGGAGCTGTGCAGCAAGTTCACGGCTTGCAGGTGGCCTCAACACTTCTGGAAGTGAAAGCTCAGGCTACTGCAGAGAGGCTGAGCTGGTAACCTGTGATCTGGGTGTTGCAAATAGATTTGCTGGGGAAGAGTTTGAGTCTGCAGCCTGCCCAGTGTTCTGGGGGCTGAAAGAAACAGGTCCCAAGTGACCTGGAGGCTGACTCCTTCCTGCCCCAAACGCGTCCTGCCTCTGTGCTGCAGAGGCCAGAATGCAGCCTCATGATAAGGCACAAGCCTCCTTGGTCTGCCAGTCTGTACTGGGAGGTGTGGTGGGTGCTCCAGAGCAGGGCCAAGATCTCACATAGTGCTGGAGGTGTAAGGCTGGGATGTTCTGATACGGAGCCCTCAGACTTTACCTGCCTTTTGGCTGCTCTGTCCTTCTGGCCAGGCTGTTGGGACACTGGGACACTGCTTTTGCTTTTCTAGCTCTTCCCCACAATCTGGCTGGATGCATTCAGATGCCTAATGGGGTTTTTCTTGCTTGGACTCATGATTTGCAGGACTGCTTAAGATCATCTGGCCTCCTGATGGGTGTCTGTGAGCCTCTGCTAGAGATCCAGTGTGGGGTGGGCAGAGGCAGCCATTCATTGCCCCACTCTTCATGGCAGGACTGAAGTGGGCCCCCAGCAGAGCTTGGGGGTGCCAGACATTGTGCTTGGGCTGCTGCCAGCTCATGGGTGGCCTCAGGCCTGTCCAGATTTGCACTGGACCCTGTGTGTGGCTGGAGCTCTTCAGTGGCTCCTGCCAAACCCTTGGCAAACCCCTGTATGGAGAGAGGCCCCAGAGCTGTTCCTGAGACACAAGTTGGTTGATGTTGCACCTTGTAGAGCAGCGCATGTTCCGGCTCAGGTTGAGTTACACAAAGGAGGGTCCAGGACCTCACTTGATGAAGCAGAGCAGAGCTCAGTCTCTGCTCCTTCCTTGCAGGGAGCCTTTGACCAGCGCATGAAGACCTGGCAGCGGTGGCAGGATGCGCAGACCATGCTGCAGAAGAAGAGGGAGATGGAGGCCAGGCTGCTGTGGGCCAACAAACCCGACAAGCTGCAGCAGGCCAAGGAGGAGATCACAGAGGTAGGGACCAGGGTGTGCTGGGTCTCTGCTCAGCTCCTTCCCTCTGTGCTTTGCCCCAGAGCTGAAGGGATGGGTGTCTCTTGCCAAGTGTGCATTAGGATATAAGCCAGCCTTGAGCAAGCCCTGCAGAAAGACTCAGGAGGGACTGCTTGTGTCCCACCTCCTGTGGTTTGCTCGCAGCAAGCCAGGATGCAGCTTGCTGTGAGGGTGAGGACCAGGAATGCTGAGCTTTGCTCTGGCAGAGCCTCTCTCACAGCCATGACTACAGAACTGCTTGGAGAGGGCAGCGAGAGGTTCTTCAGGTCCCCTGCCCTGCAGACAGCAGCATGCTTCCTCTCTCTGCAGTGGGAGTCTCGTGTCACACAGTACGAAAGGGACTTTGAACGGATTTCTGCCGTCATCCGCAAGGAAGTGATACGGTTTGAGGTAGGTTTGGCCCCGCCCGCAGCCTGCAGCCCTCCACCTCCCTCGCCTTGGTGTGCCTTGGCTGGGACCATGAGCCAAGGGTCACTGGGCTCCTGACCCTGCTCCCAGTGCAGCAGTTGGCAGTGTCTGTAAGTCTGGACACATCCGGGTTGGGGCATCGCTGCTCCGCGCAGAGCTGGTGGCTTTTGGCCATGGGGAAGCCTCTGTGTGAGAAGCAGATGCTTTGAAATGAAGGTGGGTGGGCAGAGACCCTCTGAGCCATGAGGCTGTGACTGGAGAGGAGCTTAATGCTCAACATCTCAGGCTCTTGTGCTGGTCTCTGTGGTGGCCCAGGAGGAACAGGGGAACCCTGCTGGTTTCTCCTTCCCCTCAGAAGCTGGAGGGGTTTGTTTGCTGGTGCATTCAGCCTCTCGCTGACTCCTCGTGCCCGTCTCTTGCAGAAAGAGAAATCCAGGGACTTCAGAAACCACGTCACGAAATACCTTGAGACATTACTACACTCTCAGCAGCAGGTGAGTGGGTTTCACCTCTTGAAGCTCAGTGTGAACCGCACTGCGGGTGCATCCTGTCCCTGGGCCAGGGGGGGGATGAGCCCCCGTGGGCCGGAGCAGGGCAGATACAAGCCTTGCACCTCCCAGATGCCTTCTGGGGGGAGTGTGTGCCCTGTGGAAGGGCTTCTATTCTCCCCCCACCGCTTCTCAGCTCTCTCTGGGCTTGAGCTGTGCAGGCAAAACCCTGCAGGCTCCTGACTGCTGTCTCTCCTCTTGCAGCTGGTGAAGTACTGGGAAGCGTTCCTCCCCGAGGCCAAGGCCATTTCCTAACAGGAGCACAGGAGCAAACCTGGGATTTGCCTCTTTTTGGTTTTTTTATATCCACTATACCTCTTCCTCTGTTACACGTGAACAAATCCTTGTTCCACACTGGAGCTGATAGAGGTTTAACCCCGGACACGCTGCTTGCAAGCCAGTAACTCTTCTAACTGTATATTTTTCATTTAGCAACATATATTTTCTTACTGAAGAGGATCCGTTTCCTGCTTTAGGACCAGCCCGGGGCAGGGGCGGAACGTGCTATGTAAAGTGTATATTTTTCAGGCCGGGTTAGGGCTCTAACGACTCTCTTATCCTGCAGTGCTCTTCACTTCTGTAATAAAACTTCTATCAGGGCACACAGGCTCCGTGTGCTTGGGGCCGGGCCCGGGAGCGGTAACGGTGCCGCGGGAGGCTCCAGCCGTGTTGTGACGGGGCCGCGGGTGACCTTGGGCGCTGCCCTGGCTCCTGCTGCGGCTTTGGCCTCCCGCCGCTGCCGGGGCTGTTTTTAGGTCTGAGCTCAGCGGGGGCTCTGCGGGGTGGGGGCCGAGGGGGGGCCTGGCCCCGAGCGGCAGCTGCGGGGTGCGGGGGCTCTCTGGCTCCTTCCCGCCTCCCCAGCGCGGCTTTGCCCGAGCCGGAGCCCCTTCTGCTGCCGGGGCCGACGGGCGCTGACTCCGCTCACTTCCCGCTTCGCTTTCCTTTCCCCTCGCCCCCGTAGCGCCGGGTCCCGCGGCGCCGCCGGGCTCCGGCTGCCCCCGCTCCGCGCAGGGCTCCGAGCGCCGCCTGGGGCCGGTCCCCCCGGGTCGGACCATGATCGCTGTGTCCATCCCCGCCGCCGAGGCGCAGGCGGCAGCGCGCGGCCCCGACAGGGCGCACACGGTGAGGGGCGCCCGCGGCAACGGCGGGGGCGGGTCTGGAGAGGGGGGTTCGCACCCGCCCGGGGGGGTTCCTGGGGGTTGGAGGTCCCCAAGTGTCCCCGGAGGGGGGTCCCTGCAGGGGAGGCGCGGACCCTCCACCGTTGGCAGGTGGGGAGGTCCCTGGTCCCCGGTAGCTCCCATGGGGGGGTTGTCCCAGGATGCCCCCCCCGCCCCAGGGGTTGGAGGTCCCCAAGTGTTCCCGGGGGTCCCTGCCCCCTATGGGGGCACGCACTGCCTCGGGGTGGGGCTGTGCCTCTACCGGGGCTCCCTGTGTGCCCTGGTGTCCCCTGCTGTGGGGGGGCACAGGCAGCAGGGGCAGTCCCTCTGCCTTTAGAAAGGGGGTCCCTGGCCCGAGGTCTCCTCTGTCCTCAGGGGGTTTGTGTGTACGGGGGGGGTCCCTTTCTGCCGCCGGGTCCCCCCCCCACGTCCCTCTGCCCCCGGGGGTGCAGGGGCAGAAGTGCCCCAGGTCAGTTTCTACCCCTGAAGTTTCTGGGGTCCCCTCTGGCCGCAGTTGGGTGTCACCAACTGTCCCCACGAGGCCTCGGACGGGATGGGTGCCCTGTCCCGGGGAGACCCCTGCCTGGGGACCCTCTTGTCTCCGAAGGGGGGGATGCCCCTGGCCCCGGGGGTCCCCTGGGTGCTCCTGCCTGGCCCCAGGGGGTCCCCACTGGCCCCATGGGTGGGTGGGGGAGCCTCCCCTTGTACCGCAGGGGTTCAGGTCCCCAGGTACCTCCCTACCCTCCCTGCGGGCTGGGGGTTCCCTCTTGGCTCGCCAGGTGCCACCCGGGAGGTGGGAGCACCCCACTTGTCCTTGGGGCAGGGGCACAGTGCGTGGACGACCCCGGGGGTCCCTGGGGTCCACCTCTGCCCTGGGGCCGGAGCCCACTTCCCCTTAAGAAAAAGCTTGTCCCTGTCCCGGGGGTCCCCGCTGGCCTCAGTGAGGTTGGGGGGGTCCCCACCTGCCCTGAGGGCCCCCAGGGGGTCTCCGCATGGGTCCTGCTGAGGTCTCCCTGGAGGCTGTTGTGTGTCTCGGCCTGGGGGGTCCCGATGGCCCATGGGGGTGAAGGTCCCTGTGTGTCCCCAGGGGTCCCTGACGGGGGTGGCGCCCCCTGCCGGGGGTGCAGGGTCACTGTGGGGGGTGGGGATGCGGGCAGGGCTGCAGGGCCATGACTGACCCCAGGGGTCCCACCCTGCCCTGGGATGGGTGCGTTGTGCCCCTCTGCCCCAAGGTTGCGGTGTCCCTTCCCCTGTGTCCCCGCAAGCCCTAAGGGTGCTGAAGGTCCCTGTTTGTCCTTGGGGTCCCGGCTGCCCTGGAAGGGGGGGGATGTCCACAGCTAACTGAAGGGCTGGAGGTTTCTGCCCCCCCTCTTGGGGGGTCCATCTGCTGCCGGGGTCTGCATTGGGCCCAGGGGATCCCTGCCTACCCCACAAGTTAGGGGACTGCCTGTCCTGGACAGTGGGGGGTGGAGGTTCCCAAGAGTGTGTGTGAGTTGGAGGCCTCTGCCTCCCCTTGGTGGATGGTGAGGATGATGAGATTGATGGAGATGAGGATAATGGGGATGCTAAGGATGATGATGAGGATAATGGGGATGCTAAGGATGATGATGAGGATAATGAGGATGATTGATGAAGATGATGAGGATAATGAGGATGATTGATGAAGATGATGAGGATGATGGGCATGAGGGTGGGATGATGGGGATGAGGATGGGAATGATGGGGGTGAGGAGGAGGGTGAGGATGCTGAGGAAGGCTGTCCCGCGCCGCAGGTGTTCCAGGTGGAGGTGCTGTGCAATGGCCGGCGGCACACGGTTGCGAAGCGCTACAGCGAGTTCCAGGCGCTGCACAAGCGGGTGAGACCCCAGCGGGGACATGGGGAGGGGACACGAGGACACCCGCTCCCCAGCGGGGAGGACCAGCCCCGTCCTTCACGGGCCATGCTGCTGCCATGTGTGCCCCCACCCCGTGCTTTGCCCTAGATCAAAAAGACCTGCAAGGTCCCCGACTTCCCCCCGCGCCATGTCCCCAACTGGATGCCCAAAGTGCTGGAGCAGCGCCGGCAGGGCCTGGAGCTTTACATCCAGGTGAGGCACCGGCCAAGGGTGGCTTCTGGGGTGTGCGGGGCTCTGTCGGGTGCTGACCCTGGGTGCACATCAGGGTGTCCTGTACCACAACGAGGAGCTGCCCCAGGACGTGCTGGACTTCCTGAAGCTGCGGTGCTGCCAGCAGGACCCCAAGGCCAGCAGCTCCCTGTGAGTAGCCGGGGAGCACTCGGAGCCGTTGGGCTCTGCTGGCACGTGGGTTAGCCCAGCGTGGGGCGGGCATCACCCAACTGAAGCACTCCAGGACCCAGGCCTGGGGACGCTGGGACAGGCAGGTGGAAGCCAGACCGGTTGCTGGGAGCTGATGTCCCCTCTCCCACAGCAGTGCCAGCTGCCCGCCCTCCCAGCGCCCTGTCGTGGGCTTCTGCAGCGATCCCTATGCACAGCCTCCAGGCACCCGTAAGGAGCAGATCCCGAAACCTCCTGGGGAAACGGCACTTCGGGGTCCCCAAAATGTGTTTTCCGTCTTCCGGAGCCGGCAGCGATGCAGCTCCAGCTCCTGCTTTTCCCTGCAGAGCCGCTCCCTAACACCATCCTCAGCGGGGTGCTGCAGGGCCTCTACCTCCCCTCGAGAGGCACCCCTGGCCAGGCAGCGCCCTGAGCACCCACGCTGCACCGGCTGCAGTGGTGAGTGCCCTGGCAGCGGCAGCATCCCCACTGCAGGAGTAACTCCTTCCTGGGACGAAGGATGGGAGAAGCCAAGGAGCACAGCGGGAGCCGCAGCTGACCACCCACCCCCCTCCAGTGTGCCTTCACTGGGACCTCTGCCTTCCGCCCCGGTGAACAGGGGTTGGGGTAGGAGCCTTTGGACCCTGAATGGCGCTGGGAAAACCCCATGGCATCTGGGCAATAAATCACTTGGGGCTGACAGGCGAAAGACCGCTGTGCTCTCTCATTGCGGCAAAGCAAATCCAGCCTGAGGAAAAACGAAGAAGGGGGCAGTGGTTGGGGCTGCCCTTGCTGCGGGCCTGAGAGTGAGCCACAGCCTCCAGGAGGAGAGGCAACGCTTTAAAAAACACATTGGTCACATTTATTGGTGCCTGTGCTTCTTACAAAAGGGATGGGAAGGAGCCAGGGCCCGGCCCGCCTGCCAGCAGGGTGAGAGGCACCGGGGCACAGCGGCTCTGCCCCTGCTCACCCGCCCAGACCACAGGGAGAACACCGCGGGGAGCAGCGCAGCCGCAGGCCACAGCCCCGCGCTGTGCCGCAGAGCCAGGACGACGCGTTACTCCTTGGCGATGGCAAACGGCTTCTCCACCTCAATGGTGCCACAGTCAGCGATGGTGACGTCCTTCAGGGGCTTGTCCCGGCTGTCTGTCTTAGTGCTCTCCACCTTCCTCACCACGTCCTGGGGAAAGCATAGGCGTCAGAACAAGGCAGGACATGGGCAGAGCCTGAGCAGTGCGATCCCCATCCCATAAGGGGCCTCCCAGCCACTTCTTCACAGTGCTCTGCCCCCAGCCAGGACCGGCCTGGTCCTGCTCTCCCGCTGGGAATCAGTCATCCCTCTACCACCCGTCACCCCTCACCCCCCGTCACCCATCACCCTTCACCACCCATCACCCTTCACCACCCATCACCCCTCACCAGCCATCACCCCTCACCACCCATCACCCCTCACCACCCATCACCCCTCACCAGCCATCACCCCTCACCACCCATCACCTCCCACCACCCATCACCCCTCACCACCCATCACCCCTCACCACCCATCACCCCTCACCACCCATCACCCCTCACCACCCATCACCTCTTACCATGCCCTCCAGCACTTTGCCAAACACCACGTGCTTGCCATCCAGCCACGGTGTCTTCACGGTGGTGATGAAGAACTGGGACCCGTTGGTGTCCTTGCCGGCGTTGGCCATGCTCACCCAGCCAGGGCCGTAGTGCTTCAGCTTGAAGTTCTCATCGGGGAAGCGGTCCCCGTAGATACTTTTTCCTAAGGGGGGAACAAAAAGGCCGCGTTGCCCTCATGGACGTGTCAGGACAGAGGCGATGCCGTCGCTCTGCCCACAGGGCACGTGTGTGAACGAGCACATCTGGTGGGGGCACTGAGCACCGACACCGATGGAGCCACGCTCCAGCTCCGAGGCCAGCTCCGCTCCACCGCCGTGCCCGGGGGCCGCCCACAGCGGGTGGGGGCTCGCAGGCAGCGGTGGGGTCCCCGGGCCAAGTTACCTCCAGTGCCGTCCCCGCGGGTGAAGTCTCCCCCCTGGATCATGAAGTCCTTGATCACGCGGTGGAATTTGCTGCCCTTGAAGCCGAACCCTTTCTGGAGGTGGGGAGGGGGGAACGGGAGTGAGGCGCGGGCCGGACCGGAGCCCCCCGTTCCCGGGGGCTGCCGCGGCCCCGCCCGGCAGCGCGGCCTCACCTCGCCCGTGGCCAACGCCACGAAGTTCTCCACCGTCTTGGGCACGGTCTTGCCGAAGAGCCCGATGACGACGCGCCCCGCATCCTCCTCCCCGATCCGGAGGTCGAAGAACACCTTGGAGGGGGACGGAGGCCGCTGAGGGCGGCACGGGCATGCACCGCCCCGTCCCTGCCCGCCCCACGGAGCGCAGCCGACACCCGCCGCCCCCCCGCCGCATCGCCCCAGGCCCGCACCCCCGCTCCCCCGACCTTGGCCGTGACCTTGGGCCCCTTCTTGCGCTCGTCGGCGCGGGAGGCGGCGGGCAGCAGCAGCAGCAGCGCGGCGCACAGCGCAGCGGCCGCCACCAGCGCCTTCATCCTGCGCCGCTCGCAGCCAGGCCACAGCGCCCGCCTCACCGCCTGCATCCGGCCCCGCCCGCCGCACGCCCCCGCCCCGCCGCGCAGTGGTACGCGCCGCGCCGCGCGCCCCCTCCCGCCCCGCGGCAGCCGCCCGGGCGCGACCAACGGCGAGGGGAGACGGGGGGGTGAAAGGGAGGGGCCGCGCGCGCCGCGTGGGCGGGGCCGGAGCGAGCCGCCGGGCGGGTGCCACGTTGCGGCTCGGCCCGCGCGAGGGACGGCGCTGATTGGACGTGGCGGGGCACGGGCGGGGCCCTGCGCGGGGCGGGGGAGCCTCGGCCTCATCCGGCTCCACCCCCTGGCACGGGCAGGGACACCTTCCACTGGAGCAGCTTGCTGCAAGCCCCAGTGTCCAACCTGGCCTTGAACACTGCCAGCAATGGGGCAGCCACAGCTTCTCTGGGCACCCTGTGCCAGCGCCTCAGCACCCTCACAGGGAACAACTTCTGCCTAAGAGCTCATCTCAGTCTCCCCTCTGCAGGGTAAAGTCATTCCCCTTGGCCTGTCCCTACATCCCTTGTCCAAAGCCCCTCTCCAGGTTTCCTGCAGCCCCTTTAGGCCCTGGAGCTGCTCTAAGGTCTCCTCTTACGGAGCCTTCTCTTCTCCAGGCTGCCCCAGCCCAGCTCTCTCAGCCTGGCTCCAGAGCAGAGCTGCTCCACCATCTATTACATTTACATTATTATGTCTTTGTTTAAGGCTGGGAAATAGAAGGAAAAATCGTGCCCCAACAAAGATCCCAGCGTGAAGCGATGTCCAAGTGGGATCAGGAGGCCCCACCAGTCGTGCTGCAGGTGCTCTCCCTGCCCAGGTACAGTGAAAGCTGCTTTCAAAAGATGCAGTGTTTGGTGGCAGGTGGCACTTCCTTTAACACTTTCCTCTATAGTGAGAATAAAGCAGCAGCAGTGATTTGCACGCTGGAAACCCCCACAATCCCGGCGGCTGAGCCCATGGAAGCAGCACAGCCTTGCCCCTTCTGCACGATCCCAGTGAGCAGAGGCGCAGAGGACGGTGGCACTGGGGGCAGCAGACTGGGCCTGTGTTGTTGCCATGTGCTGCCAGCACGGTGCGTGCTGGGGTGGGTGCTCAGCAGGAGCTGAAGCCCCTCAGGCAGCATACAGGAGCACGTAATGCCCTAACCCATGGGGAAGGACCCTTTGACACCTGCAAGCAGCAGCCGTAGATGCTACTGCAGAGGCAGGGGGGCCATGCGACAGTACGTTTTGGGGTGCTTCACATCTCTGTGTCCCATGTAATCAATGGTGTAGCCATTCTGCTACCCAGGGTGCTTGAAACGAGAACGTGCAGGCACAGGGGGAAGAGAAATCCGTGTCACCATGCCTTGGCCAAGCTCTGTGGGGCTGAGCCATCCATGGCTGTGAAGCATAAAGCGTTAAGGCCCTGTAAGATCCCACGCCATGCACTATCCTCTCAAAAGAGAGCTCAGAGCTTCTCACAGGAGTGGAAAGCTACCAATAGTGCCCATCAGAAACAAAGGGAAAGAGAACAGAATCACAGAACCCACCACGCTGGAAAAGCCCTTTAAGCTCATCCAGTCCAACCATTCCCCAGCGCTGCCAAGGCCACCACTGACCCATGGCACTGAGGCCTCGTCTCCACGGTGTGTGAACACTTGCAGGGACGGTGACTGCAGCACTGCCCTGGGCAGTTCAATGCTGAGCACCCTCTGGGGAAGGAATTGTTCCTCAGCTCCATCTAACCCTGCCCTGGTGCAGCTTGAGGCCGTTTCCTCTTGCCCTGTCACTTGTGACGCGGGAGATGAAGGCAGCAGCGATGCTGTCGGGCGAGGTAACAGACCACTGTTCATGGAGAACAATGCAGCAGTGCAATGTTTTATTGAAAAAAATAATAACCGTCTCACTTGATACCTCAGAAGACTGCATCGCAGCGTTGGAGGGGCAGGCGCGGGCCGCCGCTCCTCGCGCCCCGGCTCCCCAGTGCTGATGACCTCTGGTGAGGAGAAGTGGCCCAGGGAGGCTGAATGCCCTGCTCCTACCACAGCACAGCTGGCTCAGGCTGGCTTGTGGCTCCTGGTCACCCCGAGCTCCCTGGGGCCAGCGGCTTCCTCAAGCATTTGCTGTTAACTCACTTCAGTTTCCTTTTGTTAATGAAGCCACCCCACATCTCTGTCCTTTTGAAGAGTCCAACGTACGATTCTAGTGCAAGAGGGCTTGGTACAAGTGAGCATTACCAGCATGCCGTGGGGGGACAGTCCTCCCCTACAAACACATCATCGTAGGATTAAAAGAACATCGTATCTCCAGAGAGAAGTGGGAGCGGGTCACTGTGAAACAGCTTCCAAACTGACCCACTTCAAAACAAGGTCAGGAAAGTTTCTAAACAATCAAATACATTCACTTAAAAAACCCCGAAACAACAAAAAAAAAAAGAACAAAACAAAAAAAAACATTTAAGAACAAAACCTGTTGAGATGGCCCCTTCCCCCCCAGCCCTCCCTCACCCTGCAAACACTTACATACGCTGCAACTACAAGCTGCTCCTTGACCAGAGGCAGCAAGGAATGACCAAACACGGCAGGAGATGCAGAAGGAATCGAGTTCTGGTGACAGGCACTTAGTGGGGCTTGGGAGGGCAGCAACAGAAGTGTCTCAGGGCCTGGCTCCATCTCCCTGGAGGACGCCTGTGCCCCTTTCCCCCCCTCCCAAGTCACCAAACCATGGTTTCCTACAGCAGAGAGGGCAGCGCCTGTGCCACACATGGGGCTTCTGGAAGCTGCTGGCAGCGGAGGAGTTTGGCAAGGGAAGGGTGGAACGTGGCCATGGTCCTGTACTCCCGCTGGCAGGAGGGGATGAGGCGCAAAGCGCCTGCGGGAAGTGAGCAGTCCCCTTCCTGCCCTGGCTGTGGCTTGAGGAAAGCGCTTTGCAGAGTGAGAATGTTCGTGTGTCTCCTGGTGGGTGCACGGGCAAAGGGCTCCGTGCGTCTGAGCTGTTGGGATAACGCATGGAGAGGACGCAGTGGGGAATGGTGAAGAGATGCCCTACAGGGATCCTGTCAAGGCGGCTTTTCTGCCCCAGCACCACACCAGTGTCTGCCTGCTTCAGGGATGCACAAAGAGCAAGCCCAGGATGATCTCCTGCCCTCTAAGCCTGCTTCTGCCAACCCACGGGAGCTCTTGGGAGTGCTGCTCCATGAACTCCAAGACATGCAGATCATCATTAAAACCAGTAAAGCATAATGAGATCTAGTCTCTCCCTTTCCTCCCTTTCCTGGGACTTTGGGGGTGAGCCAGGGCCGAGTTTATGACAAAGTCCCTCCAGTGAACAGTTGCAGCCTGGTCAGGTGTCACACGTGGAAAGACGAAGTACAAGGAACCTATTCACAACCTTCCCAAGAGCTGCTTGAGTTCTCCCACAGCCCTGCCATGTCCGTGGTAACCCCCCCGGGGCAGCCACAGCTGCAGCAGGACGCAAGATGAAGCATGTGCGAGAAGCCCCCAGCCCCTTGCTAGCTACTGGTTTGGCTCCAAAGTGGTCCATGAGAACCGTGGCTTCTGTGGGGCTGGATGGCCTCCCACAGGCCCCAGACCCACGCTCGCACGGAGGACATGAAGGCGATTCCAGTCAAACCTATCTGACCATCTGGAGATGAAATCAGTGTTAAGGCATGAAGTGTCCTCTCCCCTGCCGGGGAAGCTTTACTCCTGCTAACGTTTTCTCACAGAAGGTGTGCTCACAACCACCCTACCAGAGGGATCTGAGGAGGCTGCCTGGTTACCCACATGGGGAACATCCATGCTTTGGGAAACGGCTGCCTCCCAGTTACCTTAATCCAGCTCTACCTCTTAAGAAAGAGCAAAGTCCTCCTGCTCAGCAAAGCCGACGCTGCGCCCTTCTGCCAACGCTGGGCTATAGCCTTGCGTCTCCCAGCCAGCCGGGTGTAGGAAACCATGGAAGGGACATTCACCGGTAGCGAGGAAGGGTGACTGAAAATTCAAGTATGCTTTCCAGGCCCCAAGGCAGGCGTTGGGAACCCCGGACTGGCACGAGGGTCATGCGGATGTCATCGACATCCCCACTCAAGGGCTTCCTTTGCACCCCTCCGTCTTCCCCGCTGAATGTCTGCGCCGGCGCCGCGCAGGGATCCACAGATACAATGTGCATCTGTAAACGCTAAACATAATAAAAAGTGCAATGACGTCAGCTTCTGTAAAACAATCCACGCTGCTCTGCTACCGTCAGAGGAGGGACAAACAAAAACCCTAACTGGAACAGTAGATTGCAAATTCCTCACAGCTTGCGCATTACAGTGTAACTGTTCCCAAGGAGGCCGGAAGGGAACCTGTCTCTTGCTGCTGCAGCAGTCAGGCCCTTCTCCCACTGCATCCTCCTGCCCTACGGTATTTCTTCGCTGGATTAAGGAGGGAGGAGGACAGAGGAGCAGAGGGCGCAGGGGAGGGAGGGAGGAAAGTGAGCAGGAACTAAGCACAGTCCTCAGGTTTGCGTGAACGATGCCTTTGCCGTAAACAACGGGAAGGAGGGTCAGCCAGCCAGCCCCCGTCCCAGGGCGACCAAGACCTGAGCCAGCCACAGTCCTGGTCAGAAAAGGAGCTTCAGGCTTGGAATGAATGAGGAAGACCATTCAGCAGATCCGCCCCAGTGGTTTGTTTTGGAACGTTTTCTTCTCTTTTTGGTTTAAAAAGTCACTTTTTTAATTTTTTATATACTTTTTTTTATGTTTTTCTCTTCCTTCTCTGCCTCCTCCTCCTTCCCCCTAAAGAGAAGCCCCTTCCAGTGAGACAGGGCAGGAGCTGCAGGCGAGGTGGTTCCTGCACGGCCCAGGAGGCACCGGTCACTTGTGACGCTGAGCCGTCTTCTTCCGTTTCCTCTTAAAGAAGCAGCAGCACCTGGGGCACAAAGGACAAGGGGGGTTAATGCGGCACCGCGCAGTGCCCCCGCAGCGCACCCCGCAGGGACCCCCCAGCGCACCCCGCTCCCGCCGCATGCAACAGCCCCGCCGTTGCTGGACAGGGCGCAGATGCTGGTGGAAGGCTGGCACCGGCAGCACAGGCTGGTACACCGGCAAAGGGACGTCAGCTGCACGCTGCGGGCCCAAAGGCTGCAGGTAACAGCGCCCGAGTGTGAGGCTGTCTCCCTCACAGCTCGACTGGGGCAGGAACACCAGGAGCCATGTGGGAAAGCAGTAAAACAAGGACAGAGATGCTCCGCTCCCTCTGTCGAACCCCGGAGGAAGCGGGCTGGGACAGCGATCCCTGGCTGCTCTTCCCGGCTACAGATGGTTTTCACCACCATTCACTAAGAAGCCAAGTTCCAAAGAGAACTCGCATCAGGGACCTGCTTTCTTTACTGAACATTTCATGACAACCAAAGCTTCCGCCTCGCATAAATCATTCAGTGCTGGTCGCAGAACCCCTGCTTCTTCCCCCATCCGATGCGAGGGAGGTGCACAGCGCCCGGGATTAGGGGAAGCAAGAAGGATGGATAGTGGAGGCTGGGATGGGGAGCAAAACACCTGCCGCAGCTGAACTGTGGAGTGATGGGTTCACTGTGGGATACGCTGATGGCAGTTGCCCTGGGTTTGTAGTCCTGCTGTTTCCTACGGAACTCCCTGGTGTTTAAGGTTTAGCCTTTCTATCCTCAGCCCTCTGTCAGAACCCTCTGCACAGAAGCAAGGTGATCTGTGTGCTCTGCCTGCACTACATGTTTTTCTGCTGCCATTACAGCCATGCCCAGGGAAGCCTGGTGCTGGTGGAAGGGATGCCTGGCTAAGCCACCAGAGCAAAGACCGTTTTTCCCTACAAAGCACCCTTCACCAACAGCCAGACCAAAAGTGTTCAAACCCACTGTAACAACTGCTCCAGATTGTTTTCTGTGGGGTCCTTCGTGCCCTGAAGTGTCAGCATCACCTCCATCCTCTCAGAGCTGGAGGAACAGATCTGTTCTCATTCCCACCACAGAAAGTGCCCCTGGGCACAAGAGACTTACTACCAGGTGTAAAAGCGATGGGTGACCACCACACCCCCATGAGCCAGGCCCACCAGCACAGACCAGAACCCCCTAAACCTGGAGAGCTCAAACAGCTACTGCGAGAGGAGGGCCGTCCCCACCACGTGGTCCTCTGACCTGCATGGACTAAGGGCCAAGGGAAGTCTGACATCCACAGTCTGTCTGTAGGTCCCTGCACAGGCCCAGTCTGGAGGTGAGACAAGGAAGACGACAGCACCTGACCCTGCAGGAACATGGGCTCGGTGCGGCCTGTGACGACTCCATCACTACCCACCCAGCCTGACCTTTGCAGCACAGTCTGAAGCACCATCCACCCAGGGCTCCTCATGCGCCTCACCCCAGGACTGGTCTTTTATTGTCCTAGGCCATCTCCCACCCTCTCCTGCTATAGCCTATTGCAGTATTTCTCTCCCACAGCAGCCACTTCCCTTCATGACTTGGGCAATGGTGAGTAAGGGGGGGACGTTATGGGGAGAGAGGATGGAAAATGCATGAGTTATGGTTTCGCATGCAGCGGGTAAGGGAAGAAGAGGGCTGAGCAGCACTTGTTTCCTTGGGCACTGAATGAAGGGAGCTGCCTGACTTCTGGCTGGTTTCCCTTATGACTGTCTTTCAATGCTCTTACTGAAGAGGTCCAGGGAAGGGTTCAGGAAAGGAAGCCCTGGCAGTTCAGACAGGCAGAGGCAAAACACCAAAATAAAAGAAAAAGGCAGGCTGACAATTACAGAACGTGATCTCTCTGCATGCAGACAATGCCCAAGAGAACAGCCCCAGACTACGACATACAGAGAAGCCAGAGATGCCAGAGGTGTTGGAGGCAGTGCCTATGGACAGCAGGGCAGAGGAGGTCAGTCTCTCATCCAACAAGGACATTCCTCACCGCACACGGCTTTGTCACCTTGCTCTGTGCTGATTCTGACCCATCAGCCCTCCCTGGGACCTACAAACTCCTCATCTGAGCGTCCGCTTGGTCCTCAGCTTACTGGGAACGTGGTTTCCCCAAGGGGCAAGGAGGGAGGGAACAGCTCCTTGGGACAACTTGAGAAGGGAACATTAAACTTCAACACCCTCAGAAAACTGTACACGTGCCTGAGCTGGGCTTGGAGCAAGGCTAACTCCAACCCTTCTGCCCTTTCCTTCCTGGAGGAGCCTGTTCCCCTGCACCCTTAGCTCGCAGCTGCAGGCACACTGGAAAGGAGCCATCTCCCATCCTCCCTCTCCAAACAGGGGCTCTATCATCAGCAAGGACTCCATGGCCACGTTTTCCATCCTCTCTAACAATATAGGCCCCTGCTTCTTCAGAGGAAACTCTCTGAGAAGTGACTGTCCCCTCCTCTCAATACCCAGCTCAGGGTTTTCCCTTCGTAACCGTCTGCGTGAGGAATTCCTGCAAGATGCTCGGCAAGCCTGGCCCCGACTCTGCCCAACTCCGTTAGACACCATCTGCTCATGGACCTAACAGTTTGGGGGAGATGGTAAGCCAAATAGAAAAGGATTAAAATCCATGTTTTGCATCCGTCAGTTCCGAGATCAGCCGAATTGCTCAGCCTAGTGCAGCCGCTCAGACATAGCACCCACCCTCCCCAGAATTGCATGTGGTCCTCAGCATGGTCCTAAAATCGAAACAGCTCTGGGTTGGCTTTGACTTTGTGCCTTTTTAGGGTTTGGTCAGTTTGGTTTTGCCAACCCCAGTCTAGTCTGGTCCGCTCCCCCTTGCATGTGGACTGGAGAGAGGGACTCACCACAAGTTGAGCATTTTCAGGCAGCTACAGAGAGTGTAGAGAAAAAACACAGAAAGGAAGAAAGAGCAATTAGTTCACAGAGGTGGGATGAAAGCGTGTCACTGCAGCCATGCAAACATGCAGTGCAGACTGGCAGACACACACATGCCTGCCCGCCGCCCCTCCCAGCCCTCACACCACCTCTACCCTTGCCATGGTGCGCTGAGAACTGCCACGCTTCCCAGGGGCTCCAGGCCTCTGACAAACACAGCCCCTCTCGTCCATGAGGGCACTGGCCCCGGGAGGATCTTATCTGGGGTTGGGAAGAGAAAGGGGCTCTGGGCCACCAGGAGAGGAATCTGCTCTTGTCCCCTGCAGCTCCAGTGGCACAAGGCCCAGATCATGAGAAACTCATGCTGGGATCAGGAGCTTATCTCCAGCACACCCCAAAGCAGAAGCACTTGCACAGCTCCTCTGCCTGTTGGGAGTGCCAGGGAAAGACCTTTCTGCTATGACATCTCATCTCAAGACACTCAAACCAGCTCCTCCTAGCTCCTTCTGGCCCACTTTACTGCACAGCAGAATCCAAAACACCTTTGCCCTCCTCATATAACTGATCTATGATCACAGATGCAAGGAAAGATGAATCCAGCTCTCCCTGTGGCAAGAACAAAGCGGACTACACCTGGGTGTTACAAGAGACCCCAAACCTGTTAGTGCAAAGCAGCTTATGCTCTGCTCTCCAGCACCTCCAAAACCTACTTGGGACCACATAAAGATGGGCTGGGGAGAGACAGAAGAGGTCCCTGTGTTGCAAGACATAGCTTGAGCCCTTTCACGTGCCTTGACATCTGCCCCACATGCAGATGTGGGGTCTGGACCCTGGCCTCGCCCAACAAGGTGATGCAGAAACACAGGCTGAAGGTGGCCAAATCTTAAAAGCTGGCTCTTCCTTGCACTGGGTTGTTGTATTGAGAACTGTTAAGGGCAGCAATGTTCCCCATCCTAGCAGCAATCCTAAGCCACATGCCTGGGGGGGATCTACTTCAGCCTGACCAAGACAGAGCCTGTGATGCCAAGCTGGTGGTCTCTGCAGGCCACACCACCCGTATCTAAGAGGAATACCGCCCAGTCCACAAGTTGCGCCTCAAGATCTCCCACCAGCCACCACTGTACTTGATGATGAGCTTGCACCAAAATCAAGGCTTGCTCCATTGGCTGGGAGGAGAAAGTGTGTCTGTTGCTTGGGCACGTTGCTGCCAGCATCACGCCCAGGTCAGCTACCAACCAGCAGGATCACACACCAGTGCTTCCTGAGCGACAGACAATAGATAGCAGAAGACCTTTCGACAAGCAGCGCTGGCTTCAGACTAACGCACACCTGGGGACCTTTTCCACCAACACACCCTTTCCCACACCTGCCAGTTTTCCTCTTCACCCTCCCACAGTCTTTCCTAACTCAAGTTCCTACAAATGCTGAGACAAACGACGTGGGACAAGCAACACCAGTGTCATCAGCCAAAGTGGCAGCCGGGCAATGTCACAGCACCAACCAGTTGAAAGGCAGCCTGAGCCTATTTCTCCCTCACCCAGGGAGTGTCAGGATTACACCATGACTTGCTGGGGTACTGGTCTAGTTCAGAGGCAGCGAGACGGTCCCATGTAGAGCATCATGCGAAAGGTGACATGATGGTGCCAGATGCAGCATGTGTGCAAAGGAGGCCAAAATGGTCAAAGCAACAACTTCGTACATCAGTTCTCAGTCCTGACCACAAGCTACAGAGGAGAGGTCAGCTCAGGGGAAGCACGGCTCCCCCACACAAGCAGGAGGCTTGCTTCTGGTTTCTCTCACTCAGCTTCCATTGGGTTGGACCAAGAGAATTCACAGAGAAAACTACCTGTCCCTGCATGAGGTACTTCAGGACCATTCTGGATACCTGGCATCCATTTCTTGCAGCCAGAAATAAAGTGTGAACTTTCAGACCAACAATCTCTTCACTGAGCTGTGCTCAAACTACTCCTACACTCAGCACGAGTACAGTGCGTTCTCCTTTTGGAACAGGGGCTGCTCACCGGGATTCCGAAGATTGGTACTTGTGCTACACTGCTACCTTGCAATACATGCTCTGAGTAAGAGTTACGTTCTCCAGCCATGACAAGTGTCAAAAAGAAGCAGCAGCAGCAGCACTGAAAGCACCATGCACAAAAGCAGCAGTATGCAAGGAAAAGGGCATGGGACACGAGCATCAAGTACTTCACCACAGGTAAACATCCCCACTCGTTTCCCAGGAGGAGGATTAACGACCAGTGGAAAGCCTGTTTGTAAAGCAAACGTACTTAGCTTCTTCCACCACCTCCACCTCCGCCTGCGCTGTTATCGGTGCGTTGGAGTGTGCCCCTGTTGGGTCGTCCACGTTCAGCTCCCCATTGGTTGAACTGACCACCTGAAACACAAACCAACACCCCCTTATGACATGTACCCTTGGACAAGATGCATCTCCACCCTCCTGGACAAGGGATGCTGTGGGAATGGGAAATCCATAGAATAACTACCGTTTGCTCCTGTCTCTTTGCACCCTCTTAGAAGGCTGTCAGAATCCTTGGATGCCTTTGGATCACATGTCTAGTTTGGAGTGACCAGCCTGGCTCTTCCCAAGCAGAACAGCAGGCAGGAGACTAATTCACACTCCAGTGCCCAGCACAGGTCTTCTTCGCTTTGGGAGACTAAGCCACTTTGGGAGGGGTAGCCACCAGTGTGAAGATTGACTGACACTCCTATATATACACACAAGGTATTACAGAATCATAGAATGGATGTGTGGGAAAGGACCTTAAGATCATCCAGTTCCAACCACCTGCTATGGGCAGGGACACCTTCCGCTAGACCATGTTGACCAAGGCCCTGTGTTGATATGGGGGGTCAAGGTGCTACCTGATACTCCTGGTGGCTCTGGACGATCTGATCTCCAGAGATGAAGGGAAGGAAGCCACTGAAGCACACGTGCCCTATTAAGTCTACCTGCTTGTTTTGAAAGCTTAAGTTCTAAGAGCAACTGCTGTTTCTGCAGACCAGGTCTCGTGCCAGTCTCTGCTGAGAGGTCAGGACTCAGGCTCATGTGCTTTTCAGAGCTCTCCTCGAGTGACAAGCCCTTCCCAGACTCATCACACTGTGGGCCCAGCCGGGCTCTCCAGACCCCCACACTTCCCACACAGCTTGATGAAATGCTATCACTTAATTGTGCTGTTCCCAGGGATCTTCCCACACTTGCTGCAGCTGCTTGTTAAATTCCATTTTACAAAAGGCTTTGATTTTCCTCCTCTTACTTTTTTTAATGTGCTGCCACTTCATTTCCACATGGCAAATTCAACCCTTGCCTTGAAGGCACCCCAGGACTGCTGGCCTCCCACGGGTTCAGCATGGCCTGGGGCCTCTGTTGAGAACCAATTGAAGCACCTGCAGCCCAGCAGCCATGCACAGCAGCAGATTTCCTATTCTTAGCTGCAGATAAGAAGAATTTTAATGCTCAGAGTGGCACATACAGTCTGTAAACTGCTCAGGTAGGCAACCCTCCCAAAGTCAGGCTTTGTGTAGCTACCCTGGCAGAGTACTGTTCCCGGGGAGGCACAGCTCATGCTGACTTTGTACAAGGATATTATTCCCCTTACATCAAAAAATATGAATAAACCCACCTGTTCTGTACTTAGTGCTCAATTCACAGAATCACAGAATGGTTTGGGTTCAAAGGACTTCAAAGCTCACCCAGTTCCAACCCCCTGCCATGGGCAGGGACACCTTCCACTAGAGCAGGGTGCTCCAAGCCCCATCCAACCTGGCCTTGAACACTTCTCCAGTTTACTGTCTGCTGACATCAGAGATCAGAGCTGCACATGCATTAGTTCCTCTTTATCTTTCTGTTTCTCTGCTACTCAGGAAAATATCTTTAAATGAAAAAGGAACGTGGCTAATCAAGCCAAAAAATCATTGAATGCAACCAAGCATCAGGAGTAAGTAAAAAATGGCAACCCAATCTACATTTCACTCCGGGGCATCCTGCACTACCCGTCTCCTCAGCTCTGTCCCACTCCAGGCACTAACTCCCATTTCAGCAGAGCCAATTTTCAGTGTTGTGTCTGACGCTAGAGCCTGCTCTCCAAGCAAACCTCTGCCAAAGAGCTTCACCTCGTCAGCAATATCAGACAGCTCCTGTTTGCTTGAATGACCCCTGCATCTTCCCCTAGCACATCCAGCATCTTACTCTGGCAGTAGTGCAAGAAACTCCCTTGGTAAGCCTGAGTGACAATCAGAGGAGGCATGGTTTCATACACAGAAGCAGTCTTAGCCCTAGTGCCAATCCTTAATGCTGTCTGGCACTGTTGTGCATCCTCTGCTCATCCACCTTCCCCAGCAGCCATCCAGAGATCCAACTTGCAGCCACCGTGACTTTACACTGCTGCTGGTCTGCCACTGGATCCAAAACTAATGTGAACTTGCTGGGGAGCAAGACAGCAGGGCCACCACACCTGCGAGTGCAGCGGCAGTGCAGCCCATCTCCCCTCCAACCCCAGTGCATTTCTCCAGCATGACACCCCTACACTGCCATGAAGCATTAGGAATTCCACTAGATCCTCACCTATCAAGCCTGAACTGGAACAGCTCAACTATTTACCTAACATTAAAGGGGTTTATATGCAACAAACCCCTGTTAAGCTGCTTCTTACTACCTAAGAGCATCCCTAAGATGGTGATGGAGGCGTGCCATACAGAATCATATCACAGAATCACAGAATGGTTTGGACTGGAAAGGACCATAAGCTCATCCAGTTCCAACCCCCTGCCACGGGCAGGGACATCTTCCACTAGAGCAGGTTGCTCCAAGCCCTGTCCAGCCTGGCTTTGAACACTGCCAGGGATGGGGCAGCCACAGCTTCTCTGGGCACCCTGTGCCAGCGCCTCAGCACCCTCACAGGGAAGAGCTTCTGCCTTCTATCTAACCTGAACTTCCCCTGTTTAAGTTTTAACCCATCACCCCTTGTGCTATCGCTACAGCCCCTGGTGAAGAGTCCCTCTCCAGCATCCTTGTAGCCCCCTTCAGACACTGGAAGCTGCTCTGAGGTCTCCAAGCAGCTTCTCTTCTCCAGGCTGAACAGCCCCAGTGTTCTCAAGCCTGTCTTGTACAGGGAGTGCTCCAGACCAGACCTTCCAACATTCACTCCTTTCTGTGCTCAGTTTGGCAAATCTGAGTTCAATCTAGCTCTCAGGGGAAAAGCTTTGCTGAAACGGTAACAGCAACAATGTTGGCCATTGCAGCTTGTGTCTCACAGAACCTGGCTTGAGTGCTGTGTACTGGACAGGACCAAACCAGCTTGGGAAATCCCTCTTCTGACCATGATGTTACTGCAATTTGAGGCAATTTCAGGGGATTTAACACAACCCTTATATCAAGAAGCCGAGGTACCTGCACTGATCCTCCATGCCGATCTGCAGCCAAATGAGATGTCAGGTATGAGGTATTGGTCTGCCGACTTGGCTGGATCTCCCACTCCCCTCGGCGATCTGATGACGCCTGCTCACAGGTTCAGAAGCACGAGAGAGACACAAGAGAGGACAAAAGGTGAACAAGGGGAAGCAACCAAAGGGGGTGTGTTAGTGAGTTAGTTTCTTTGCAAAAAGCAAGGCATTTAAACTTTTAGCTGGGCTAAAAATTCTCTTTACCAAGTACATCTCATACTTGACTTGAGCAGTGCCGGCAGAAATCTACTGCAGGAGTGGATTTCTTCTCCTCTAGCTGCTAAAGGAAGAGTGAGCTCAGATCTAGTCAGGAAGTTATGTCTTTACACGGCTTCATTTCCATGGGTTTCAGCATAGAAATAAACCCATTGACAGTATGCTTAACTGTAGCTGTCAGGTCACACACCCCAGAGCACATGGCACGGCAGCAAGATCAGATACACAGGCTCCAGCTCCCTAAATACGTATTTTCAACCTCAAATTTACAACACAAAACAAAGGCACGTTTTATTTCACCAGAAGCCAGGTTCACACACTGCTTCACCTGTCCGGTGCAGAAGGAAACATCCACCACACCTGCGTGACTGGAGGGAGGGTTGAGGGCTTTTTGGTTTTCTGCAGAAAAGTAGACAAGAAACTTTTGCCAACAGTTTCTTCTTTACCCCCAACAGAGGCAAGGTTTGGGCAACTAAATTGTTAGGATTGTATCTGGTTTATTAAAGGAACCACTTTGCACTCGCAAGTGAATCTCCCTACAGGTCACACAGCTCTGGTGACAACACAGCCAGAGTTCACCTAAGACCAGGAGGATCTCAGTGCAACTGACTCCCACCAACCAGCTGAAGGAACAATTCCCAAGACTGGGAAGCGCAGGACAAACAGGTAGTTGTGTGTGAGCCTCACGCCAACAGCAGAGGACCTAGGGAAGCCTGAAGTGACCGATGGGACACATTTAAAAGGCGTCTCCCTGGATGCTGTATAAAAATGTAAGTGAATGTTTCAAAGCTGAAGCATCAGTTTGAACAAGAGGGCAAAGCAGAGGAGTCCCCAGAGCACATGGGCCTGGGGGATGCCACAGACCCAGCCAGGAAGTGAGAGCTCAAGTGAATAATTCCCAGGTTATCAGCAGTGAAGCTGAGTAGCTAACCAAGGAGAGGTGCACAGGCCCTGCCCTTGCCCAGCACTGCTCTGTGTTACTCCATGCCACCATGGGTGAGCAGTGCCACTGTGAAAAGAGAAAGAAAAGAAAGACAAGAAAGGAAAAGGGAAGTGTTCCAACCCCCTGCCATGGGCAGGGACACCTCTCACTAGACCATGTTGCCCAAGCCCCTGTGTCCAACCTGGCCTTGAGCACTGCCAGGGATGGGGCAGCTGCAGCTTCTCTGGGCACCCTGTGCCAGCACCTCAGCACCCTCACAGGGAAGAGCTTCTGCCTTCTATCTAACCTGAACTTCCCCTGTTTAAGTTTTAACCCATCATCCCATGTCCTGTCTCTACAGTCCCTGATGAAGAATTTGTCCCTGGCCTCTGTCTTTTACAGTTCAGTATCTTCACTTCCTAGAGGAAGACTAGAAAAAGGAGAACACTTTTTATTAGCATCTTTACTGGGAACCAAATATTATAAAAGCGAATCAGCAGTTATTATACCTGGGAACAAAACTAAGGCCATTAAATCTGGAGATCAAACAGTCACTTGACCCAAACCCACATCCTCAACTCACTGCTTGAGATGTGTAGTTTTTCTGCTTGTTCCTTTAGAGAAACCATTTGCTCGGTACCTCAAAGAAACATCCCTTGGAAGAAAGTTGTTTGTGTTTTGGTGAGAAGAAACTGATTTCCCTTGCCTGTTTGCGTATTAAATAATTCAGCATCAGCATCCTAAATCATGTTAAGGTAAGAAAAATGACAAAAGCTGCACTACAGCATCAAGGCTATTTGTGAGGCTTGGAAGAACATGGACTGAAGCTGCCTGCATAGTATTTTGGGACTAGGACAGATTTCTTTGGGTGACATACTATATTTGTGAACTAACCTGCTTGAAAATGAAGCCAGGCGTCATTGTCCATTAAAGGACACAAGATGCCTCATATGAAAGTCTGTGGTCAAAGCAACTAGAGACTGCCACCCAGAAAAAGGGTAGTGGTGTTAAAGTATTAATCAGGCAATGTATTAAAGCAGATTATTTTACTAGTACTCCCAAACCAGTCCACACTAATCAGCATGCATAAATACAGTACAGCACATGGGCTTCAAACAACCCAGCTTCCTACAAGCAACACTTCTGAAGAGGGGTGCTCATCCTGATTGTAGCTGATGGCCTGAGATCAAATCTAGTCTATGTTAGCTGCTCTACCATCACAGCCCAGCTACATGGAACAAGGGAAGCTGAGCCCAGACAGGTTATTACATCTCACACTCGGTTCTGCACTCGCAAACCCCAGCCTGTGTGAGCTGAGTGGGAGCAGAGGTGGCAGACAAGGAGCTAGAACAGCACACAGCGGTTAGAGGAGCAGAGCAAGCCCAGAACCACTCACTGGGAAGTAAGAGCACCAACAGCTCTAGCTAGGAGCCGGCAGTTGGAGATCTACTGAACTTCTGCTCAGTTCTGTTAATACAGAAAATCCAAACTCTCAACACCAACAAGATATTACAACTAGAAAGGAAAAATGGGGGAATTCATATTCAAAACCTGGCAGTTGATCCAGATTGTGATGCCCAACCTCCCCAGAGGGACCTACTCTGGCAGTCGTGTATGCTCTGCAACACACCGTGAGCTGAACACCCTGAGAAGGATACACTGCGAGTACAGGAGACACGCACATCCTTAAGGCATGGTCCATGGGAAGAGGGCACCTGCGGGCAGGCTGCCATCAGCACAACTGTCCACATGCTGTGAGTAAAAGCTCCCAAAGGAATGTTGTGGCCAGGTAGCTGAGGTGGCCTGACCAGGCTGGACAGTTGACTTACACAGCCTGCACACACACTACAGAAAAATGACCCATTCCAAATTGTACTCCACGTGGTTCATGATCCTGAGGAATTCCACTGGCCAATACAGTAACTAGGCAACCTGTTGCTTCAACAAAATTCTGCTCAAATCACAGTCTCCAGAAACAGAAATCGTACGTGCCATGACCAAGGTGAAATTCAGCCCCATCCACCTCTAATGGCACGTAGCTCCTGCTGCTCTGGTCCAAGAGGAAGTCAGAGGTGCCAAACAAGGTAGTGCTGAGCGGTTGCGAGCAACGCACCTGATTGCGAAGGGCCTGCTGTGATGGCCGATCCCTATGGATGTGGCTGTCTCTTGTTATTGCGGACGTCCCAGAATCTACATGAACAGATCCCACTGGAGTAGGCTGTAAAAGAAGGTGTCTGTTAGGGTGATGCCAACACTGGAGATGCTGCTCACTCTCTCCCAACACCTGCATGTGCAAACCTAACTTGTACTGCTGGCTCCCAGAAGCAGGAAAACATCAAAGGAGTGCTCAGAGGTACTGACAGTAATCAAGGAAATTTAAAGCCAGGGCTCTAAACCCTCTCTGATTTGGTGGACACATGATTTGACATTGGACACCAGCACCAAATTTCTTGTATAAAAATGAATAAAAAAGATACAGTTGGGCCTCTGCCTGGTGTCAGATCCTGTGTGTCTCACACAGGTTATTACAACTGAAAACACTGACTTGTTTTCCTCATCTCATCGTCTTGCCACTTCTAAAAATCACGCCTGCATAGAAACAGGACGTGTTAAAATAAAAGCTTCATCTGCTCTGCTCTCCCCAAAGTCATAATCCCTGCTCATAACACCAGAATCTCCATGGCAACCAGCGCAGTTGTCAGCAACAGCATGCTTGGTTTACAAGGTGCTTTTTATCAATTGCCTTTGTAATTAAACAAAAATGAGGAGAAAAATCATGATTCACAAAGGGAATGATGTCTTAGGAAAATGAAGTGTTGTGGCTGTGGTAAACATGGGTAATGCTAAATATAGCTGGGATGGCAAATCACCGGCAATGGTGTCCAGTTTAGGACTGAAGGCATTTGATCTGGCACCAGTGGCAATTCATTGATGGGTGCCTTTGCCAGCGTGTGGTGACTGGCTGTTAGCAAGAAGGCCACCAGCAGAATGACACAGAACACAAGCGACAGGCAGCCAGCAGAAGAGCCTTGGACTCTTCCATCAGATTTCCCCATGACACATCTTCTGGCCAAGGGTTTTTTGAGTGTAAATGGCTTTTGACAATAGAAGTGACACAAGGAGATCATGATTACAGTCATGATCTGGTGTCAGGGAACTGCTAAATGGAGCTTGATTACCCACATTTCCTATCAATGCACTATAAAGAGCTGGTTCAAGCCTCCTGAGTAGGGTAAGCCCCAAGAACTTTTGCAATTAGAACTGGTTTGCTGTTACTATTCACCAAGCACCTGTCACGGCCCTGCCCAGATCTCCATATGTCTTGGTGAGAACTTGACCATTTTAGAGGTCTTCCACCATTCAGTGCTGAGGCAGCAAGCATACTCTCCTGCTTCAAGATGGATATCTTTAGATACTGGTTTCAAATCCTGCGCTAGACTAGAGGAAATGAAATCCAGTCATGTTCATTGCCACAGGTGGGAAAATCAGGTTTGAATTCCCACCAGGGCAAGTCCAAAGAGGTGGGAAGGGGCCTTCTGCCCCTCAGGGAAACTTCAAGGCACTGCAAGAACCCCCTGAACACCACGTCAGGACATCTCACTATGTTGAGCCCATGTTAGCTAGAGAACAGAAGTGAAAGATTTGATCCTAAGCTCACTGGTATTCATCTGGATTATCAGGCACAAAGAGCCGGGTGGTGGGAAGCAGCACCTGTGTTTCGCACAGACAACTTACAATTGGCCTGCCAACCCAGTCATAGGCGTAGTCAAAGGTGTAGCCTTTCTTTTCAAAGAGCTCTGTGAAGATGGTTCGTAAATAGTCGTAGTCTGGTCTCTCAAAGAAGTCTAACCGCCGGACGTAGCGGAGGTACGTGGCCATCTCCTCTGTTGGAAAAGGGGAGAAAGCAGCAGCGTCAGCTCTGCTCACATGTGAGCTCCATCACTCACAAGCATCTCAAAGCCAATACACACACTGGAACTATGTGCTGATTAACTCCGAGGAGGCTTTCCCATGGTACTAGGCTTAAAGGTGGGCTGAGGGCCACACCACCAGTGACATGAGTTGTCCTGGTCCTGCTGGTTCAGCTGAGCCATGTGGATTGACAGAAGCTGAGGACAGCCCACAAGCCTTCACCATCAGTGACCTACTCAACAGTCTACTATTACTGGATGAATCTCACTCAGCTTTCCAGAGCCCTCCCGCCCTGCCCAAAGTCTAGTAATAGTCTGCTTTTATTCTGAACATTCTGAACAAGTTGTTAGAACCCAAGGTCTGTGTTTCAGCAAAGAGCATCACACTGAGAGAACTGTCTGGGCTGTCAGCGCTACCTCTGGCTTTTCCCATAAAAATAGTGGGGTTTAGTAACAGGAAAATCAATCCAAACACTTCTCAAGCAAAGACGGAAGCCCCACCTAAGCTCCAGAGAGCTGCTGCTCCACCTCAAATCTGAGCTCCACAAGTTTTACTCTGTATATCTGTATAAAAGCAAACACTAAAACACCATAAATGCCAACTCACTGAACCTGCCAACAGGATGCTCACGTGTATGTTTGCACATAGACATTTAAAACAGCCACAGCAGTTTGACCTGGGAAGGAAAGCAGGAGATGTCGGTGGGCACCCTGTGGCCCCTCTGAGCTCCAGCAACAGCCAGGGTCTGGTTGCCCAGAGCTCTGTGCTGCCCAATGTCACTACATCAGTCAGAGCCTTGAACATTCGGAACAAGACTTTGAAGGGGAGGCTGCAACATTCGTTTGCCTGGTGCACACAGAACAGTGGTTGGTGTTAAGCTAATTAATGGATTTCTTGCATCTGGGTTTGCATGCACAGAGGACTGAGCCCCGGTAACTCATGTCCTGCCCCTTCCCAGCTCTCCCTAAGCCGAGGTAGGATGTTTGAGCAGAGCTTGGTATGAGGCACAAGTCTGTGTACTGCAGTATGGCTGATACACCAGCATGGATTTTGCCTTTAGCTAACAAAACTAAGAGCAGCATTGCTCATCGATACTTAACTCTGCCTGAGGCTTGCAGCCTGCATGTCACATGGAGCTAAAACACGGAAAAAAGCAGGAGGAGAAAGGTAATCCCTTCTTCCTCTAATATCTCTGAAAGGTGGAGACTAAGAGGTTTCAGGTAAGCAAGGAACAGAAATAAGTTCTTATCTCCCTTCAGCCCGGACCTGCAGGTGTGACCGAGCTCTGAGAAAGCAGTACTGGGGAAAAAGAGAAGAGCCAGCCTGAAGCTGTTCTGCTCAAAACCAGGTGGATTTCGGACGGAACTACATCTGGGGAATTAGCATGACTTGAATGAACAATCCCCTTCCAGCCTTGCTGCTTCTCATGCTGGAAAAGAGCAATGTGGCAAAATGGGAATGGGACTCATTGTGGGGGCCTGCGTGCTCAGGATTTCAAAAAACCCAAAACCCCCTCACTCTGTGAAGGCCAAAGGGTACCTGGGGAGGGCTTTAACTTTGTGCTCTGCTCCCCTGGCTCCGAGGTGAACTTCTGTTTAACTGGAGAAAAGGTGCTGGGCTTGGCTAGAACATCTTTAGTAACACTCTCAATAACATCTGACAACACTCTCCTCAGGACTGTTGTCAGAAGGTGGAATTCAAGGACAGACGCATCATCCCATCTCAGATGGCCACCGACAGTTCTAATGCCTGTAAAACCTTCAGTCTGGAATATAATTAACTCAGTACATTCAACACAGTCACTTGGGAGAGGGAAAGCAGTGAGGCTCCCTTCTGGAAAGAAGCCGATAAGCAAAGCAGGAACATGAGGCTCTTGAGCCTTGTCCAGCCTCCTTGGTGAGAAGAGTTATGCTCATTTTAAGCCACAGCCGCAAGCCCCTCAGGCTCCATGAATTTATAGCAGCAGCTCCAGTTGTTTGCCAGCTTGAGGAACAACATAATGGATACACATCATCCAAATACTTTTTGCCGGTGAAGCTCAGAACCACCACATTTAACATATGTCCAGCTCCTACTGCACTCAAAAGTTTCCATCAGGGCTTTACCTGGAAAGTTCTCACAGAGAACTTCAACCGGAGTGTTTCTCTTTGTGTCCCCAATCTTCTGATACCTCTCTTTTAAGGTGTCAGCCTGTAGCGCACAAAGACAAAACAGTTGTGGAGAAAGAGTTCAACCATGTGATAAACGACATGCTGTATGGGAAGAAAAACAAGGTATTTAATACCAGTTCTGAGTGGTATCAGAAGATGTTACTTGTAACTGACCTGCACCCTAGACTACACTAGCAGGAAGATTATCTCACCCTGTTGTAACTGTCACTATGCATTTTATGTGCTGTCAGCAAAGAATATCCAAGGACACATTCAAAACATCTTCAGTACTTGAAAGGAAGGACACTTGTTAGTGTCTTACAAGGCTAATTACTTATCAGCCCAGTCCTAAGGACTGTACAGAAAAGCTTGCATGGGACAAGAAAACAAAGCTGCATATACCGTAGTTGCACATCAGTACTCTGTCCTGGGCTTAGAGCCATCGGCAATCAAGATGCCTTCATAAACAACCATAAAAGTAGATAAATTGCATTAGCAATTTGGGTCTTCCTGTGTATAACAGAATGCAATCACACAGATAACTAGTTTACATCAGTGATGCTTCTCCCAAATCCCATCTACTCCCATAGTGCCTCTCCTTTCACCCCCAAACTGTCCATCACTGAGGTAGCATTGACTAAACGTCTGGTCACCCAGAAAATGGAATAAGCTTCAGCTGGATTTCCCACCTACACCCCCCTGAAGCAGAGAACTCTGCTCCTGTTGGCGCCTCCACTTTAAAACATGCCAATCAGACCTGGCAGCAGCATCATTAGCATTGTAAGATGTTCTCTCAAGACCTCAGCACTGACAGTATACACCAAAAGTGTAAGCTGAGGAAGCCTAGAAGAGTGAAGATGCCAGACTCTAGATCAAGCTAGATGAGTCTGCGTTTGTTCTGGAGCAAGGACTTCAAGAAGAGGTCAACTAATTCTTATCAAGTACAGCACTGAACTGAGCAAATTTTGTAGAACCTTGTCTAAACCTGCAATTATTTTAAGAATAATTTACAGGATTAATTTAAAGCAGATGAGCTCAACCAAGCCAGAAACAAGGTATGTAATACACTTACAGAGGTGTGAAGTTAAAGCCAGAGAGGTTCTGATTTCTTTCACAATTACTTTCATGCCTGAAAAACCCTTTCTTTGCTTTTATGAGTTGTCACCAACATTTCTGGCACGTGTCAATAAGGCTAAGCAGAGACTGACTCTGGATAGATGGTGACAAAATAGCTTAACAAGGTTTATCACACAAGCCACTGCCACTGACCATAGCAGCACTCTGCTGAGCAGCTTGTGAGCCCAAACGCTTGTCTCCTTTTTCTGACAGTACAAACAGGAGTTATTGTCTTCAGTAATAAACCTGCTCCTAACCTGATCGAGTTTGATCCCTTCACTCACTGCAGTTACAACTGCAGTTACAAAGTTGAACACTGCAGCTTAATCATCAAGTAAGTGATGGAGAAGTGAAGGTGCAGCTACCAACAGCTTCAGAGCCGGCAAATGATTTACTACTAATTAATTCAACTGACAGATGTCAGCTGCAGTTGCTGTAATTCAATTGCTTGCAGCCTTCCACATTGTACATGGCATTTCATAGACTTCTAAGCACTGAATGTCCAGTGCCTCTGGAGGGAAGCCAAGCTCAATAGTTCTGCCTGAAAGCCCGTTTTTCAAGCTGAAGTCCATCTGCACATCTAAACCCATCAAACTGCTCCTGTTATAACCACATTTCACAGCTGCAGCTGGGGGATTGTGTGCTGTAACCAGGATTCCATAAACAACCACTGTGTCTCAGTCGCACTCCAGCTCGGGGCAGCTCCATGCTCCAGCAAAGCTGCTCCCACAGCTCAACAGCTCTCTCACTGCTATCCCGGTTCCAGCCGCTCATCTGCCTCTGCTCAATCCCCTCTCCAGATTTGTACCCATTCAGCTAATGGCAACTTGAAGTGACAGGTAACATATTTCTATCTTAAAATCTTCCCTGTAGGTAAAGCTAATGCCTTGTTCTCAGGCTTCAAGGACACAAAGGAGAGGATGGTGTTTCTGACTGACTTTTGGGAATGCTTCCCCACCAGATCGTCATTTGGGCAGAGACCAGACAATGTTTCAAAGGGCACAACCTAAAGCTCAAACCTACCTTCAATCCTTGCCAGGGCAGACTGCCTCGGAGGAAATACATGAACATATGGCCAAGAGCTTCCAAGTCATCTCGACGACTTTGCTCTGAAACAGAAGAGATGACAAATTACTGCTGCAGCTGCAGGAATAGGTCTGAGACCTGATCAGTAGTTACACCTACTTCCAAGATAAAATTATCACAGGGAAGTTCACTTGCTACCTATAGCTCAGGTCTCGTGCAAAACCATCTAGAAGCTGTTACAAAACCCCATAAATATGTGAAGATCAGCTCAGCTAGAAGGCATAAAATAACACAGGAGCTGTAAGACACACTGCCCAGCATTAGGTGGACTGGATGAGAGGAACAAAGAGGAATAAAGCAGTTTCCCAGCTCTCTGGACTGCCAGTGCTGAGGGTGCACCTGTGATGTGGTGCTGGATGATGTTATTTCCTCTGAGTGACATAGGAATAGGCAGGGGATGCTTGCAACCAGCTGCAGGGAACTACCATGTTGTTGTGCCAACCCCTTCTCAATCGCTTCTGCAGCTCATCACAGCAGAGCAGATCAAAAATAGCTCCTTTAGCACTGCTTTTCCTTGTGAAATGCTGCTGTTGCCATGCAGATGTTATGATTATAAATGAGGGGGGGAAAAAGAGGCCTCGAGCCAAAGGAAGAAAGCATCCTTAAAATTATCTAACAAAATGTATAAAAAACCCCATGGGAGGATATAAGACAGAACAACAAATGTGGAGTGCAACAGCATGGGACTGCTGCTGTGCTGGGCGGCATCATGCAGACTGGGGTCTGCTGAGCTTGCAGACTGATTTTATGCAACATCCTCTCCTCTGAATTTCAGACAAATAATGTGCTCCATGGCCACAAGCTGGGGCAGATCCAGCCCATTTGCCATGACAAACTGTGTGTGAGCTGTCCCTGATGCTGCATCATCTGCAAGGTGGCAGCACAGCATGGCTCTCCAACCGCAGCAAATTTAACCCTCAGAATATGGTGGGGGTGAGAAAACTCAGCAGAAGGAATTGAGATGACAGTTCCTGCAAGTTACCCTGATATAGCTGTAGAAAGGGACTAAAACCCAAGAGGATGTCCTAGGTAATTTAGTGCAGTGATGCAGATGAACTGCTCAGGAAGATGGTTGAGTGCACTCATCTTTCAGGAAAATGGCAGTAAGACTCCTTTGTTCTGGAATGTGAAGGGACTGACTCCACCTGGGCCTCACCAGCAAAACATCCACCCCCCAGAGCTGCTCTGGGCAGACCCAGCCCAGTACACACCAGCAGCCAGCCTTCCCTTCCAGACCGACTCAATCCTGCACCAGCCATGGCCTGAGCTGCAACACCTGCAGAGAAATAGGTCCTACAGAAGGCATGTGGTGTACTTCAAATGCAAACACATCTTCCACATCCACCTTCCATCCGAGCCTGCTCCTACTGCAGCTGCTCATTCCTCCATCCCTTCCTGACCCTTCACCAGGCTTTTCAAGATTCGAAGTTGGACTTATCCTTCCTTACACCCAAAGGGACCGAACTCCCCACAGGATGCAAGCGATGCCTTCACCACATACCTGGGTGGCTACTCAAAGAATATTCCATTATCTTACTGCTCTTACAGGTTTAAGTGAATATAAACATTTAATAAGGTTTTTTGCCTTTCAGCCACAGAAATGTAATTTCTGGTATGAGAGAAGGCAGTGAGGAGAGGAAATGAAAGCCACGTTTAAAATGAGTTAAATCAGTAATTTTCTCCAACCAATTATTAGGTCAAGGAACATCCAACTCCAACACCTGTAACTGAACGTCCTGGTTATTTTGATGCTCTATAGCTCAGCACAGAGCTGTGCTATAAAAGTCTATTTGGTCATCACTTAGTGCAGCAGTTACTACCCGCCTACTTGCTTTTCATCAGTGCTGGGCTGCTCCCAGCTATTTAGTTCCTAATAAAAACTATAATTATGAGGCTTTCAACATTTCAGCTGTCTCAATCCCTCAAAAGGGGAAAAGAAAAAGCCTCACAACTGTAAAGGCAGAGGTTTACAAACAGCTCAAAGGGGAGGAATGAGCCATAATAAGCCAAGTTACCACTGGAGGTCATGGCAAGCTCCCACCCACCACACAGACCTTTGCCAAGATGAGTGTTGATGGACATGTATCTGGCTGTTCCAGTTAAGCTCTTGTGTTCCCTGTAAGGTATGTGTTTTTTGGTTTCTGGGTCAATGTACTCCTTTGCCAATCCAAAGTCTATGATGTGAATGACATGCTCTTTCTTGTTGCCTTGCCGGCCGATAAGGAAGTTTTCAGGCTTGACATCTCGGTAGATGAGGTTCTTCGAATGCACGTACTCCATGCGAGATATCTGCAAAGTGAGGAGCAAAAGTTATCTGCAAGCAGAGCAGCCTCCATGCTCTCCTGACTAACGGGGTGTGAGGTTTTGATACCTGACAGCGACCCTCAGCTCAGAAGCACAACTACAGATGGAGAGAACCATGGCAGCAGTTACAATTAGAACTGAATGGAGCTCCTCCAATGGAGTCAGAAGAGGAATGTGTCATCCCCTCCTTTCTGTGGCTACCATACTGTGCTCCCTGATTTGAATCCTACAGAAATGTCTGCAGGAAAACAGAAAGGCTGTTTCTGAAATGGTACCACCAGGACACAGCCTTTGGAATGATGCCACGGGACTTGCAGCAGCATTTTTGTACTGATTTTAAACACACTAAACTGGTTAGCAGCAGCCCTTGCCCACGGCCATCCCTTGTTGCTCTGTGTCTTACCACCTTCCTCCCTCAACCCATATGCTGTCTTAAGACATGCCAGATTCTTCATGGAAGGGGATTTTGGGGCAGGTGGAAGCCTTACAATCCTCAATGCTGACTAAAAATCACAACCTCATCGGCTGTCAACTAGGAATAGCTGGAGTATTTTCCAGCTTTTGACTCACTTTGTTCCGGCAATCTGACTGAGAAGGGAAGGGAAAAGGGAATCCCACTTCCAAGCTGATGGAGGGTCATTTCCTCTCTAACAACACTCCTCATCCAGATGCTTATCATTAATCTTGCTTTTGAAACTAAATACACCGCAGGTGAAGTTCGGACAGGTCGCCAAGCAGTTCTCCTTTGAGTTCCTAACCTAAGAGATTATTCCAATTGGAAATAACTCCCAATTTCATTTAATTTACTACCTTTTTAGGTTTTAAATGAAACCATGTGAATCCCCATTTGTGGCTGCCCCAGGCTGCAGCTGCCCTGTACGCCGCAGGGCATGGTGGCTTTCTTCAGCAAGATGCTTCCTTAGAAAAGCCATTTGAGTCTCCCTGCCTGCAGGTCTGCAACCACTGCAGAGCTCTGACTCCCCATCCTGCACTAACAACTGTCAGTCCGCAGAGGTCAGTGCCGCTCTGTCCCGCTGGAGCATCTCAGGTGAAAGCCACCAGCGGAGCTCCCTGCGGGCAGTCAGTGGCTCCTGGGTGGGTCTGCACCAGGTCAGCGCTGTCAGGAGCTCGGCACCTCCCGCTCACGGATAGTCTGTTCCAAAGGAAAACCTGCTGCGCTTCCAGCACTCGGAAACAGGCCACAGGCAGGAGGGGGCAGCACTCCTCAGAAAATGAAACCTGCTGTACAGGGAGGGCAGCAGACAGGGAAACTGCAGGAGAATCACCCTTAAGAACCAGGGCTCGCTGAGAGGCTCTTCAACGAAGGTAACAGCACGTGTTGCTGTTCCCTTCCCCTCTAAGCAGTGATTTATTTCACTGTGCTGAGAAAATGGGTTTCAGGGCTAACAGCCATTATTCCTAATCAATTCTAGGCTGATGCAGAACACAGCAGATGCTCTGCACTTCAGTCATTCTTCAGCTTTGAATCGCCTACAGGACACAGCAGTGCTGCAAGACAAAACGGTGTCTCGGGAGGCCATTTAAACTAAGATGCAACCCTTAAAACTGGGACAAAGCATTTCCTGGCCTCTCCATACACAACAAGCTTTCAGGCAGAGCCTGGCTGGCTCATTGAATTTGTCTACTAGAGGAGCTCAGTTGTTGAAATGGCCAACAGCCTAAAAAACCCATTTGTTCCTTAAAAACCCAGCAAATTGCACTGGCCAGGACAGCCACTTCACCTCCACCACAGGCACAGAGATGCTGTTGGGTCTTTCATATCCCTTTTTCTTTACTTCCACCTGCCTTGATGCTTCAGGATGTGCCGCTGGAGCTGCTCATCGCCAACAATGGCTAAAAGATGCTCTCCAGGTCAGAATGTTTCCTGTCCGTGCTTCATTCACCCTGACAAGACACTCACCCTGCTTGTGGCTGCTTGTGATGGAGGCTGCATCGCCCTCAGCCTGACTCAAACCCACTGCACAGCTGAAGGAGAGGAGAAGTGGAGTTCCCACCCCAGGAATGTGCGGCTGCAGACACTATGTCCACTCCTTTGTGTCTGAGCTACAGGCTCTAATGTCTGTGCATTACTTCTCCTATGGACAGAGAAACCACTGCAAGGAACTGGGCCTAACTGTTGGACCTGCTCTTACACTGGAAAAATAGTGACTGTGAAGCACTGTGAACATCTGCTCTCTTATTTAATAAGAACAGACATAGGCATTTTGCCATAGGGCACAGAATACTTGGGGTGGGTGCGAGACTCTGCCTGCAAATCAAAGCAGGATTTCCATGGCCACGGCCAGCAGAGTCCATCTTCAGAGCCACAAATCTCCATGTCAGATGTCACAGAAACCGCAGGAGGGGAGAGCACCCCCAGCAGACAGCAGGATCTCTGTGCTGCAGCTGGGAGACAGAGGATGTTTGTGACATTTAGTCAGATGGCAAAGCAACCCATGCTTTTATCTTCCTTTCTCTTGCCAAGGAAGCAAGCGTAATAAACCCTCTTCCCCCAAAAGGTATCTCTTAAGGATCTGATCTTGATGGCAACCCGATCTCTAGACCCTCCTGATAAATCTGAACCCTTCTTCTACACCATCACCTGCTTGAATATAGAACAGAACAACAGAGAGAAAGAATTCCTCCTGTTGAAAGCCTGCTTTGGTGTCTGTTACACAAGATGATTTAATGGTCACCAGTCAAAAAAACCTTTCACTGGGACTTGGTCCAGATCGCAGCCGCAAGTATTTGCCCAGTGCCAGGCACAGTGGACCTGACAGCAAGCACTTAAAGCCAAGGGTGAAAATAACAGTTACTTCCAGTTATGGGCTTTAGGGGGTGACGTTAGTGAACATTTTTAATCGCCAAACTTCACTTTGTTCAGGAACAACTGCTTCATCTATTTGGCTGCACTCAGACGACGGAGGAAGCAGTTTCAGTCTGATGCTCTTAGCAGAGCAATGTGAAACATTGGAGACCCTCAAGTTACAGCAGTAACAGAACTGGAAAACTTTGACCAGGAAGGAAAACAGATGACTCCTTCAACGCAGATTCTCACTGAGAGGTATGAAACGGTGCACTAGACCAAGAGTGCTTCTGATCAACTCCCGCTCTTTGATCAGCTGCTGCCACAGCTCTGGACACAATGCAGCTCACCAGAAGTACATGCAAGCCCAGTGCCAAACCTGAAGGGCTGTGTGGCTCATTCCCCTGCTGAGGCAGACCTTCCTACTGTGTCATCTCAACTGAAAAGGTTCCAGACCAGGTTCTCTTTGAAGACTCATTGATGTCCAGTCTCTGTCTCCCTCAACCAGTAGAGTCTTTTTGATGTAAAACCATGTTTAAATTCTCCCATACTCACAAGCAACTTTCCTTAAAGCAACGACAATGTATTTGTTTCTCCTACAGGGCTTCCCTTTCTTCTAACATCTGTAGAGTTAAAGGATCCACCCCAGTCCTGAGATGCTGCTACCTACCAAGCTAAGTAAGACCAGCCAAGCATGTTTGTATATTAAGGAACATCTTTCAGGGATGCCTCTGGTTAAAAATTGATCACTGCATATAAAAGCAGCAGACCAAGTGCCACCACACCGCATCCAAAATTCCTGCCTAGTTTCAGCATGCAGCACATATGTAGATGTGTCAGAGACATTCAGTCAGGCTCAAAGAGGGAGAGGGGGGAGAAGGAAGCTAAATGGGACCCTGAAGGCAGCAGCTGGCTGCTGTCAAGCTGAGCCTGCAGCAGGCAATGGCAAGGAAGCACACAAACAGCAGAGGCTGGACTGGATGCTCCTAAAGACATACGGATCATTACGTGCAAGTGAGGTTGAAAAAGATCTAGGGGACGAAGGGGTGGACACGTAACATCCCACTAGCTTGGGGTGCAATGCCAGCGTTGCTGCTCCAACAAGTGCAAAGACATCCATGGCAAATGTTTCCTTCCTCCCCCTTTGGAGAGGATCAAGCCCAAGGCAGGAGAGGCAGCACCAAGGTGACTCCCAGCATTGGGACCCTCTCCTGTGAGCTCCCTGAGCTCCATGCTGCAGAGGAGCCTCCCAGACAAGTAGTACTGCTTTATTTGATAGCATTTTGGTGGGAAATGAACCAGAGAAGTGGTGTTCTGCAATGTGCTGAGCTGTCCTTCACTCCCTGCATCAGGGCAGGGTGCTCCTCTCTGCTGTCTGTGTGGTACCAGGACATCCACACTTCTGGAGGTCTCCCCGGGCACTGGGCTTAAGAGGCATGTCAAGTATCAGAGAAGAGAAACACTGCTCATCCATTACACTGGATTCTGGCAGTGAAGTCTTACATCTCCTCACACCTCTGGTTAGAAATACAGCAGCTTAAGCAAGTCAAAAGCAAGAGAGGAGCATATCTTATGGAGGCAAACCCTCTGAATGTGACAGTCAAACTTTCTTTCTCTGATATGTCTCTCACACTGGAGTGTGACACAGGGACGGCAACGATTTAGCGTAGGAACTAACAGAAATCCAAGACAATTTCCCCCAAAGCCTTGTGGCTGGGTGAAGGGTTTTCTTTCCAGTTGAGCAGTATGTGCCAGCCTGTCAGAAAACCAGTCTCCAAGGACCAGGTGAGCCCTTCTCCCAGGAAACCTTCAGGGAAGGAGACGGGGCACACCTAAAGATGCTAAATCTGTCTCCTTAAATGCGTGTGCTCCAAGCTGATAGTTCATGCCACCCTGAGAAGATTGGGAAGGTCCTAAAACATCTCCCCATGGAAAGAGGAGCAGCACTGCATGCTCCTTTCGGAGAACACCAGCTCCTCTGTGACTGCTTCTGGTGTCCCTCTGAACCACCCTAAGCATCTGTTTCTCGAACCGGTACCAATGTCTACAAGTTGGCAGGCCAGTTGAGGATCAGCAGATGGTACCAGTGAAGACCATCCAAGTACAGAGCTGATCAGCAGCCCCAGACTTGGTGAAAGGCAGATGAACACTGCTGTGACAATCCTGATTGGTCCAGTAGTCACGTGGGAATACATCTTTATGCTTTACAGCTTTACAACCAAAAGGCCATACAAGCTATATCCAAGGCTTTGTCATCTGTTGACAGATGATTTAATAAAAACCTACTATAACCTGGTTTTCCACTGATGAAGGAACACTCAAACCCAACAAAACTCAGCCATAAGAGGACAACTTCATGGACCTGCTATCAGGCAGGCGCTGTTCAAACTTCTGCATCTGAGAAGAAGAAATCCAGAACTTTCCATTTGAAGCAATCTCAGTTCTTCCATTTGAGATTCCGCTGTGGCCAACTTCAGTTCATTTAGAAAGGATTGTGTTCCTCACTCCCTCATCACCTTCTCTTGCATTTAGCACTTCTATCCGCTGTTAATGTGAATATACAGTCCCACCTCTGCTGTGCCTCTGGGGTGTCTGCAGACCACAGGTAGGGACCAGCAAGCCAAATGGAAATGATAACTGTTGGCCCTAAGGACTTGTGGAAGTTCACTCACCACATTTAGAACCTTCGGATTTCATCCTGTTGCATTTTTAATGCAAACACAAATCCAAGCTCCCACTTTCAGCTTGGTTCCTTCCCTTTTTAGGTAAATTAGAGGCTCTGTGATGCTGCCCACAGACGTATTATTTTCCAGCTCTCAGGGATTTAAACCTGTTGGTTGATTTTTACCAAATTTGACAAGGGAGAGACCTCAAATGCTGGTATTTTGGCTAAGGATTGCTCTGCTCCCACTGCTCTGAGAGGTTTCAGTCTGTGAGAAGCTTGGTAGCACCAAACTGGTAGAACTGGTAGGACTATGGGAGGGCGATGTGCTCCCTGTGTCCTGGGAGAGGGTAAGAAATGAGATGTTCTGGGTATGTCCAAACAGAGGGAGGGAGCTGGGGTAGATACTGGGGCAGGGGTGTGTAGGGAATACAGGATGCAAGTCCACTGGAATCCAGCTTCACTGGTTCTGCTACGCAAGGAGCAAGCTTGCTCATAAGCATAATTTGACCTTCCCTTCACAAGGGCTCTTCTCAAACCTGAGAAGCTTTCTTGTATAAGATGCAGAGAGACTTTTTACCAAGGCCTGTAGGGACAGGACAAAGGGCAACATTTTTAAACTGAAAGAGGATAGATTTAGGTTGGACACAAGGAAGAAATTCTTCATAATGTGGGTAGTGAGACACTGGAAGAGGCTGCCCAGAGAAGCTGTGGCTGCCCCATCCCTGGCAGTGTTCAAGGCCAGGCTGGACAGGGCTTGGAGCACCCTGCTCTAGTGGAAGGTGTCCCTGTCCATGGCAGGGGTTGGAGCTGGATGAGCTTTAAGGTCCCATTCTGCGATTCTACAATGGAAGGAGAGTCTCTTTCCGACCACCAGACACCCTGATGCTTGCACTGCACCAGCCCCATCCTTCAGCTAACCCAGGACTGACATAAACACAAGTCAGTGGTGTGGAGGCTGTGGGCAGAGCCCGGCCCAGCGTTACTCACCAGTTGGATGGCTATCATTAATACCGTCTTCAAAGTGAAAGTCCTATCACAGAGGTCAAATAGATCTTCCAAGCTAGGACCAAGCAGCTCTAGTACCATGGCGTTGTACTTTCCACACGGTCCGAAGTAATACACCTGGGGAAGCCCTTCAGCTGGAAGAATAGGAAAGAATTGAAATCAGTCAATGGGGCAATGTTAAACCCTTCCTCCTGCATGTAAATCTTTCACTGGGCAAAGCCTTTCTTTTTTACCTCTCCAGTGTCCCTTGTTTGATGTTACCCAGCAAGCAAATAAGTTTCAGTACGCACTGTGGATGAACCAAAGGCCAAATCAGTGCAGGCTTTGCTCATCTGCACCTTTGAATAGACAAATAGATTTCAAAGCAATAACATGACCACATGAAAGCACCTAGCTTTGGCAGCTTAAACTCTTGGACGTAGAGAACAAGACACGGAGCTCCCTACGTTGCACTGAACACCAGGCAGAGCACAGCGCTGAACATGGGCTAGCACTCATCTGAGCAGTTAAGAAGATGATATCCCTTGCACAAAATGAGGCATGTCCAAAAGCAAGCTGCTTTTTCAACCCAGGTAATATATAGCTGTTGTTATGCAGCACAACCTTCTGCAAAGTTCACTCATGAGAAAGGACAAAGGTTGTTTTCCTTTCAAAAAGAGCAAAGATTTACATTCTGACCCATCACCATGTAAAAATAAGTGATCACAGTCATTAAAGCATACGGGCAAAGCATTCTGCTGTAAGTCACACACAAAACTCAATACCCAACCGGTAGAGCCAGAACCACCTCTTCCCACCTAACCGCTCAGCAGCAGATTTCTCAGCAAGAGTATGCAATATTTCTACTCAGCTGATGGCGGCTTTTTGTGTGGCTCAGCTTTCTGAAAGCATCAGAAGACAAGGGAACAAACCAGCGCTGGTGCCTGAGCACTCCCTGAGCTGCACAGTGCTCCTCAAATTACCCTTTGGCAAAAGGAAAAGCTAGCCTGGCCCACACAGAGAGGAATCCAGTGCAGGGCCACGCACAAATTCATCTAATCAGTATCTAGCTCCATATCCCAGCATCACTACCAAGCTGCATAACACTTTTAAAACAAATTTTTCCTGTCTACATCTCATAAGCAGTTCCAAAATGCAATGGAAGGGATTTTGTCTTGAACTATAGGGTTTGTCCTATGTCAAAACAACATCCTTGCTTGAATACACAAAATACAACATCCTGTTATTCACTGTAAAGGCTCAGCATGGGGAGCACTATTATGAACAAAGCCTTTTTTTGCACAGAAGTCTGTGAATTAAACAGCAGGGGATCCAAGAGCACAGTGATTATAACTTTCATAGCATGTTTTCACAAGTGGATGCATATACCTATATTTACATGAGAGATCAATAGCAAAAATAGCAAACCCCTTCACTCATTATCAGACACCAGGATTAAACTGCTCATGTAACTGCTCAGCTTTGTACCTGCTCTGTGGTGTTCTCACAGCCTGGCCCAGCACAGGCCCAAGTCAGAACAGAAGAACACTTCAGGCTGGAGGGTGTCAGCAGCGTAAGAGCTTTATGCCCTACTACAGACTTAGGAAAGCCTCATTCATCTGCCCGACGGCACTCACCAACAACACAGTAAATGCAGCACTGAGATTACTAAAGCTTAACTACTGCAGAACTTATGCTCCCACCTGTAACTCAAAAAGAACAAAGCACAGCTTGACAAAGATTACTGTAGGATGGTTTAATCTTGTTAACTCACAGGCTTGGGGAATCGTATTAGGTATCAGTCATCAGGATGCATTCATGAGATATTACAGAGTATTGCAGGAATTCCCAGTCTAACCAGAGCTTTACATCCTATGTAAAACATTTACTCATCCTGGTCTTAGGAGGCTCCTGTTCCTAACAAAACCTTGTGTTTTAGGAAGCATTAACAGCAATTAAGTCCTCTAAGAAAACAGGATGGTTTGATTCTTCATCAGGGACTTTAGGGACAGGCCAAGGGGAATGGCTTTAACCTGCCAGAGGGGAGACTGAGATGAGCTCTTAGGCAGAAGCTCTTCCCTGTGAGGGTGCTGAGGCGCTGGCACAGGGTGCCCAGAGAAGCTGTGGCTGCCCCATCCCTGGCAGTGTTCAAGGCCAGGTTGGACACAGGGGCTTGGAGCAAGCTGCTCTAGTGGAAGGTGTCCCTGCCCGTGGCAGGGGGGTGGAACTGGGTGAGCTTTAAGGTCCTTTCCAACCCAAACCAGGCTGGGATTCTATGACGCAGAAGCAATTCCAAAAGCCAAAAAATGATGGGATGTGAAATGAAGGCAGCTCAAAACCTTTTTCAAATATCCCTGAATCAACATAAATGATAATTTAATGCCCTCAGCTTAGTGCTGAAGACTTGAGCAATTGCAGTAGCTCTTGAAGTAACTCATGGTGAGCCATTGAGTTTCCAGTAAAATCAGATGAGGATTCACCTATGTAATTAGCTCTAATACCAAGATCATCATCTCTACTTCTTAAAGCATAATTCAAGGATGATAGAGAATGATAGAAGAGGGTAACAGAATATTCTATGAGAAGTTTTAAACCGAGACCATTGCAAATTTAAGATACAAATACAGTGAGTACTAATTTACGATACACACACAGTGAGTAGCACCACAATTACTAAACCAGGATAACGGTCTTGAAAAGTGCAAACGAGGAAGGAAACAGCTCGGATTAGGAGTGTGCTAATTAAGGTATTAATACAGCCTTACTTGGTAAAGAGACAATTAAATTCCTACTGGGCCTAAGAACCAGGAAGATAAATTGCAGCAAGACTCAAAGATGGGGATTTCATGGAGGGAAGTAAGCAACAGCAACGCAACTCTTCAGTGCTCTCTGGGCCCCAACTCCTTCAGTCAGCTTTACCCACTCAAAACTGTATGAGCAAGAGCTTGGAGTACTCTTCTCAGCTCTAAACCTCAGCAAGGCTCTGCTCTGGGTGGGAGCTCCTACAAGGTGAAGCTGTAGCAAAGAACATTAAAAAGGCATCTGAAGTGCCAGCCTACAGAAGCCATTATTAGTCTCAGGCATATTTTTAAGGTTTGATTTTTCCCGGAGGGTTTTCAGCAGCAACACTGCCAGCTCTGCACTCAAGAACACACCTACTGGCTTTGCTAGAAGAGAAATGCTGCAGCATAGATCTAATTTTCAGGCCCAGGCTGCATTGCTCATCTATTCTGGACCCAGAGGAGCATTGCTGTGGAGCCTCCCAGCCCACACCAGGGCTCCACAGCTCCACAACAATTACTGAAATGAAGGAACACCAGATAATGCACCCTCAGCTCACTCAAACACAGATTAACATTTAGCACCATTTTAAGACAGGGCAAAGCTCGAAAGAGAAGCTGTCAGCTTGATGTAGATATAAAGAGTGCCTGTTGCCTGCAGGATCCAAGCAGGCAGATGCTCCTAGAGGATTTTGGGCTGGGTTCTCTGGACCTTATTAACAGTAAAAAGGGGCAGCCTAAGAAAATCTGCATCAAATTTTACTTAATCACAGCCCATCTCCATAATTCATGGTGTAGCTTGGCTCTATTTCAGCAACAAGAAATGTGCCCTGGTGCCACCGAGTCCATTGTCATGGTGAACCGCAGGAGCTCCACAAATATCACCACTAGATCTGTAAATACTTCTGAAGGACACTGCCAACAAAAGAGATTGATTGAGGAAAAGGTATCCTTTGTCTGGGCACTCAAACTTGAGGTTTTTAATGGCGAGGAACTGTGTTGGCAGAGGACTGAAAAGGTCAAACAAAGCCGCGGTGCTGTGGAGCAGTCTGCTGGAGATGAGCAGTTCTGGGTTCAAAGAGTGCAGGATGAAAAGCCAGAGGCAGAGCAGGGGTCTCATCTAGGGGATTCAAAGGTACAACTCAACACTTGAAATACAAACTGTGATCAGTTTAATGCAATTAATGTATGAAATCACATCAAAACAAGTTACTGCTCCATGGCATTAAATAGGAACAACACATTAAGGGAAGAAAATCCAGACACGACACGTGCAAGTTCTCCTTTGGAGAAAAAGCAGTGTCTTATAGTGAAAGCTGCTGCAAGCAGAAATCTGAGTTTGCTTAAAAGCTTTGGGCTTGCTGCTGAGTGATTTGGCTTTGAGTCCATGTAAAAGGCCCCACTCCACCACGGCTCTCATGGAAAGGTTATCACCCCAATACACACGCTGATCACTGCACTGGAATCCACAGGCAAATTCTGCTATTTCAGCATTGTGCTGTCTTGGAAAACATTCAAGCTGAGCACAGTGAAAGCCCAGCATTGCATTTTGCAGATTAAAGCATCGCGCTGGAATGAGAGCAAATGCAGACATCAAAGCTAAAAACTCAACCTTGCTTCCACCATGCTCAGAACAGCCACTCAACTCCAGCCTCGCGTTCCCCACGGTGCTAAAGCTCTCACTGCTCCTGTGGGCTGCCACCAAAAGGGACTGTCCCATCCCCACTCCACCCTCGCCTGCCCTGCTCCCTCCCTCGGCTCACGTGGCTGAGCAATAAACTGAAACAACCCAAAGGGTTTGCTTGAGCTTGAACACAGGAATCACAGAATCAGAGACTGGTTTGGGTTGAAAGGGATCTTAAAGCTCATGCAGTTCCAACCCCCTGCCATGGGCAGGGACACCTTCCACTAGAGCGGGTTGCTCCAAGTCCCCAGTAACAAACAGCAAGATCGCTGCTCTTCAAGAAAGCTTCATTTGAGCTCTATTAACACCAGGGAACTACACCTTTCAACATATTTTCATGCAAGATCAAGCATTCTGGATGACGCAAGTAGCGCTGTTTTGCTGCCACAGGCTTTACAGCACAACTAACAGCTCTGATAACTTGTCAGACATCCAGGATACTCCAACAAGCCATGTTAGTCTAGGCATTAGACATACAAGTCATAGAGACTCCAAAGCCTTTGCCAGGACCTGTTATGAAATGGCAACTGGCAGAGAGATGCCAATCAAAGGTTATGCCCAAGGGAAATTGGATTTTGCAGCATCTGCTCCACATGGAAGGGTCAGAAAGCGGAAACCATCTGCTGTGGCAGAGAATATGTATTGATGCTCTGTATATGAGCATCGTGAGAGGCTATGAATAAACCTCAAGCAATAGCAAGCAGCCCAAAATACATCCAAGAAGGGATGAGGTATCATGAGCAGGAAGCTACATGTGGCACCTATACCAGTGGAGGTGCAAAAGCCAAGTCCTTGTACATCAAATCGCCTGGAGACAACACAGCCTGTGAAAAGTGAACAGCAGTGGTAGCTCCTGAATCACTAGTTTTCATTTGCTCCCCTGAGAAACTGGTTTCCACTGCCCTTAGATATGGTGTGCTCAAACAAAGAGAAGCTGATGTCTTCGATTTCAAGAGGAAGAATTACAGAAGAACTTCACAACCTCTCTTCACGCAGGCTTCTGTTGCAAAGAGGAGACACTTGAGGAACTGCAGATTAGATACTGTGAGCAGCAAGAACTACTCATAGAGATGGATGCAGAGACACGACAGCAGCATGAGTGTACAAGTTCTGTGTTTTAAAGGGCTGATGAATGGGATGTAGATTGTCACAAATTCTCTTTCAGAGCAGAAAGTTTATTTTTACAAATCACAGCACACAAAATGACACCATCACCAGCACAAATAGCAACTGTGCGAGCACGGAACATCCATAGCTAAAATTAAACATCTTCCAAACAAATTAAACAAATTGCTTTAGAGCAGTCAACCCATTTGAGCTGATTACACTAATGAGGATCTACCCTTCTCTTAATTTTCAAACCCAAATAAAATCCTGGCTCAAAGAGAAGCTTTGCTATCGGCATTGACTGGGGCAAGGTCTCATCTTTTAACCTCTTCGAACATACCCCAGGATAGTGGGTTTAAATCTACCTGAGTATGTTGGTGCACAGGTTATATCTATGAGCTGGGATTAAAAAGGCTCATCTGAACTTTCAGGTTTCTGAATAATCTGCTTCAAAAGCAGACAGAAGGGAGGAAAGTTAAGATAGGCTTGTTACTTGGAATAAAGTTATCCTAAAGGTCTTTGTGTATGTTTCAGATGTTGTATTTCAAAGTAGGACTGCAAAAGCTTTTCAATGCAGCCCTTCAACTTTACCATTAACTGGAGGAATCTGGGGAATGACAGAGATTTGAGGTGATGGAGAATATTTTCTCTTGTTTGTTATAAGAAAACACCCAGCAGTTGAGATGTGAAAGAGAAAAGGCAACTTCTGACTCCAACACCAACTCACTTGCAGCAGGAAGGTGGAAGAGGTGATGGCACAGGGTCCACCACAATTGTGTCAACCACTCCAAGACTTTAGAAACCTTGAACTGCCATCAGATTAGGAAAACAACCTAAAAATATTAAGCTGACCCAATGCACACATGAAAACACGCACATACAGAGAGTTAGTGCACTAACCCTCCTTAGTGGTGACTAAAAGTGGTGACTGCACTTGGAAGATGGTAGGCACTGTGGCAGCTCCCTTCCCACTGCTCTGGTAGGCATAATGGAGACAACCAACCTGCTTGGGAATCATGCGTGTTTTCAGCCTGGCTTATGACTGTAAAGCTGCTCAATAATTTCCTTGCTCTCCCGAGCTGTGATACGGTGGTTTGAAAGCCTTTAGCTTTCTCCCTCTCACCTGAAGAGGGTGAAGAGCAACTGGACCTGCCCAGAGTATCTGTCAGCATCCCACCATCTCCTGCCTGCTTCCCTGCAATGCTGCTTGGGAGGCAGCTGGGTCACTGTTGGCTTTGGCTCCTCTGGGAGAAGGGACTCCCAACAGAGCATCACTGAATAAGAATCAGTCCCAAAGCCCTGCCAGGCAAGCAGCACAGATGGCTGCCACAGCAGTCGGTAGATAAGCCACCTCCTCAAACCCTGACCTGCCTTTGTGCTGGCTTTCTCTGCTCCCAGCCCCATTTATTCTAGTTATCTCCTCCGTAACTGCTCACCCTATTCCAGATGGTTCCTCAGAGCCCTTTTACAGAGTCATCATGAGCTCCTCTTATTCATGCTCCCCCCAAACATCCTCCCGCTCTGTTTGCTCCAACTGCTGCCAGACACTTGGCTCTCCACTGCGAGCTTTTCACATCTGCTTCCTGCTCCGGGTGGGCAGTGAATCATCTCCCTCTAGAAATGCTAAATGCTCTGGTGTCGCTGCCCAGCAAAAGTAGCTGTGGCAGGACCTTCTGCCAGTGGGTGAAAGGGGTGCAGAGCCACTCCTGAGATAGAAGAGAAGCAGGTAAAGGTGCTTCCCTGCCCTTGGACACGGAAAAGGCACAGCTCAGACACTCCTTGAACCCAAGATGTACCAGGAAATAAAGCAAGGGAGAACGTCACAAGTTGGATTTAGACCTTCTCCCCTGATGACGGCAGAGCAAGGCAAGCTTTTAACAGGAACGGATGACACTTGGCACACAATGGTACAACAGTTGTGTACAAGCCATGAGCAGACAGAGCTATTGTCACCTCCAATGAGTTTGCAAGTAAAACGTGGCTTCCACACAGACTCCAAGACTCCAACTTCCCTCCAGAAACCCAGCATGTTTGTGCATCTCCTCAGAATATCAGGATGTAGTGAATCCCTGCTGCGTTTTGAGTAACTTGTTAGCATCTGAATGTACAAAAAAAAAGGTATGGGAAAAGGAACAGCAGAAAAACAGACACAGGAGGGACAGAAGGAAGAACATATTTGTTCTTGCTGCTGGGAAAAATCCAAATGAGTTGATTTTTACTTCAGTTGCAGAAAAACAACTGCCATGATCGCTGTGTTATTAGAACGGGTGGCATTTGGCTTTACTTGAGCTGCACAAGCTGCTTTCCTGATAGAAATAGAGTCCTGGCTTGACTCTATTACTTACTCTTCAGATACACAAAGAAAGCAGCAGCTGAAGAGGGGGCACCAAGAGGATGTTCATATTTGTATTCATGAAATTAGAAAAATAAAGTACTGGGAGGGGAATCAGCCCTCATGGAAAGGCCAAGCTGCAGGGAGACTTCCAGAATCTTGGAAATGTACCCAGAAACACCCATTCACAGGCAGCTTTTTAGCTGTAGTGCGTAAAGTACAGTCAAGTGAAATTGGTTCAATTCTTGACAAAGATGAGAGAATAAAGCACACCACAGTAAATGGATTTTTTGGCAAGTTTTAGGAAACTGAATTCCCTTTCCTAGGGCTCAAGGGAAATGAGCGCACTTGATTCTCCACATTACTGCTGGATTTTGTATCAATATACCCTCGGCAGCATCTCTTGTTCCAGTGACAACGGCAGCTGGCACATAACACCACACCTGAAGAGAAGGATCAAACCAGTCCATAATTTCAGAAGAGCTATTTTAAACCACCCCAAAAAGCTCTAGCCCAAGTTCTAGCTTCATTATCTTCCTTTCCCACACACAACCCGCGATACAAGGGCACGGGTGGAAGAAAATGCCAAAAGGTTTCGTGTCGCGGCAGCATTCCTCTTTGCTCCCTGCATTTCTTCGTGCACTTACACAGTGCCTATTTTTTTGCTGGAAGGCAGGAGAAGCTCTAAAGCTGCAGTTAACTTCTTGAGGGCCAAGTGAGTGGTTATGGCAGCCTATTGAATGGGATTTGACCAAAAATCACGTTGTGAACCACCCCCAAGCTCGGCTTCGTGGTTTGAAGGCACGTAATGCTCCACACATCAACTCCATGCTGCTCAACCTGCCAGGCACTAACTGCAGTCGGGATCATGGCTCCTGCATGCCTGACCTAGCAAGAAGTGACCTCCTTGCTCCCTGGCAGTGTTCAAGGCCAGGCTGGATGAGGCTTGGAGCACCCTGCTCCAGTGGAAGCTGTCCCTGCCCATGGGAGGGCCTGGGACTGGATGAGCTTTAAGGTCCCCTCAACCCAAACCAGTCTGGGATTCTATGGAGAAAGATGGATTCTCCTGCTTCTGCCATGCTGCAGGTCACTGCGTCAGGGGAGTTTTGCACCTCAGTGCAAAGCCAGAGCACATCTGTGATGGCCAACTAGGTTCTGCTGGTTAATACCAAAGAGAAATTGCTTCTTCTCAGCTGTGCAATTCTTGCATTGGGTCAGTTCTACCTGCTGAAAGGGAATCAAGCAGCAGGTTTTGGCTGCTCCATTTAGAACAGGTAACAGAGAAGCTACATGACTAAGGGTATACTCTGTGGCTGCATCTGTGTTTTCTTTGAGAACAAGTCACGCACATTTATTATGTTACAGTTAAAGCTAGAGAGCTTAAGGAAAACCAACAGCAGAACTTCCCAGTGCTCAGCAGCACACAAAGGTAACTCCAGAAGCACTGCCAAGGAAGAGGCTACTTCTTGGCAGATGAAAACTGCTAAGAAAGCAGCCATAATAAAAGACTTCTGCTTAATCTCCTCTGCTGTCCAGAGAAACACTTCAATCTGATCCCACCAAGTCATAGGTGGCCCCTGCCCTTCACCAGCTCATCTCCATTGGAGACTGTCGGCTGAAGGCACAGCACTTCTGGCTCCCTACTTCCTCCCCATCGCACACCAGAAATCTATAGCACAAGCTAAGTGATACTTCAAGCTTACAGTGTGCAGGGCAGCTGCAGAACAGGGTGAAACTGCTGTGCTGATAATGCAGAGAGAATGTGACAGCTTGAATTACAGCTCAGCTGCAACCCACGTCTCTGTGCAGGGATCAGGAGTTGCTCTAGCCAGGAAGGCACAGCAACATCAGACAAAATGAAGGGCTACAAAGATGCTGCGAGGGCTGGAGCAGCTCTGCTCTGGAGCCAGGCTGAGGGAGCTGGGCTGGGGCAGCCTGGAGAAGAGAAGGCTCCTGAAGGGGAGACCTCAGAGCAGCTCCAGTGCCTAAAGGGGCTGCAGGAAACCTGGAGAGGGGCTTTGGACAAGGGCTGTAGGGACAGGCCAAGGGGAATGGCTTTAACCTGCCAGAGGGGAGACTGAGATGAGCTCTTAGGCAGAAGCTCTTCCCTGTGAGGGAGCTGAGGCGCTAGCACAGGGTGCCCAGAGAAGCTGTGGCTGCCCCATCCCTGGCAGTGTTCAAGGCCAGGTTGGACACAGGGGCTTGGAGCAAGCTGCCCTAGTGGACGGTGTCCCTGCCATGGCACGGGTTGGAACTGGATGAGCCTTAAGGTCCTTTCCAACCCAAATCAGTCTGGGATTCTATGAAAATTGGCACATATGGCAGTATTCACCATTGGTCCAATAGCATTTCTGTCTTGGACGACAGATCAGATTGGTCCAATTTTTCCAGACAAAGCAGACGATGATATTGGACATGCCGCCTCTGCTCTGGGTGCTCACGAGCAAGGTGATGATCAGCCAGCTCAGGCAGCTGCCCAGCTTCTGCACACCAGAAGTGTGGGACAACCCGGGTGGTGCTCCTGGCAGCAGAACCCATGCGCTGAGACCCTCCTTGTGTGCAGCTCGTCCCCACAACACTTGTGCTGGTCCTACTGGGGGGGCGGCTGGGTAGCAGGAATGCTTTGTGCTGCTGTCAAAGCTGCTTTAGCACCAGCACAGGACCCAGCAGGAGGGTGGATTAAAAAGCCATGAGATAGACATTTCCTCCTGCAATAGCATCAAACTAGTAAGTGATGGATGCTGAGAGCTAAGCACATGTAGACTCTCCACAAGTCACAGGATTGGCATTCATCAGTTCTGTAACTACTGTAGTGTTTGAGGGGAAAAAGGGTTTTCTCAGAAAGTGGTCTTTCCTGCCTGAAGGAAAACCTCCCACTTCCCCTTATCACAGGAGAATCTCCTGCAAAACCAAAGTTCAGAGCTGCTCAATAAGGTTCTACCTCCAGGTAACATCTCTTTATTTCACCTTAAGATGTCTGAGCATCAGAATGGAGGAAAACCCGCTGCTTTCAGACACAAGCATCATTACACAACTGCAGGGCAGTGCTTGCTGAGTTCTTCTGGCAAAGCTGGAGCCGTTACAGATCCAGGGCAGTCTATGGCTTATCTTTTAGAGATGGGAAGAGGTTTTTGACTAGCAGGCAGGGCACAGCTCAGAAATGCAGACTCCAAACCCATTTAATAGCTGGTCTGGGAGGTGGACACCCCTCATACCAGAACTTCACTTGAGTCAAACCTCCCTGGCACAGCTCAAACGTGTCTCTAAGGTGACAAGCACCTTAAAAACCTTCAGCCTGCACAGGATGCTTCTGGTGCTTAGGAAGCACAAACAGACAAAATGGACCCCACTAAATCAGGCACCCACCTTCCCAGAGGGAATCGGCTTTCAATCAGGGCAGCACTCAACACCCGACACAGCAGTCCTCCAGGAAATGAAGCAACTTTTCAGCTCCAGAACTCAAGTAGTTTCTAAGTGCAGCATCCCAACAGCTTGAAAGGAAGAGCTAGGGAAGTGGGATAAGCAGAACAGCAAGGCTACATCCTCATTAATGATCATGGCCCTAATTGCCAAACTGGGTTTTCCATTCAGTTCCATTCCTAAATCCCAAAGTTTATCTTCAAACACTGAGTATTTTCATCTCCTCGCTCAAATGCCTCACTCAAAGCCCCAAGCACGCCCTGGGCTGCTCACAAGCATGAGTGCTTCCAGCTCAAGGTTTGCTCAAAGCACTACCAGCAGCACAGAGACCATGAGTGAATGGTCTATCCCTATCCTCAAGTCCAGCTGGATCCTTAGAGCTGCTGGGCAAGAGGCACATCACACAACCTATTGTCTATCCAAGAACCCAATGAGGCGTCTGGGATGAGTCTGACTGCTACAGATCTATGACCAAGCTGCACAGCACACCAGGCTTCAAGGCAAGTGTCTGCAGGAAAGGCATTTTCCAGCTTCTCAGCATCCTGCCATTCCCAGTGTTGCTGGGTTTGGATCTGTGATTACTGCAGTGACTACTGGAAGAGTAAGAGGTGCATGGGGACCTTCTGAAGTATAAAAAGGAAACTGCCCTAATCTCATATTCAGATATTGATGGCCTTGCCTTAAAAGCATCTGATAGCTTCCAATTGACAAGGCCTAAATTTAGCCCAAGGAAGTCAAACCTGCTGTTAAAAGTGATGCTGAAATGTGCACATTCAGGAAGCCCTTCCTAACAAGGCAACTGCCACATTAAAAACCCCAACTACTTTTAGATAGCAAAATATTATTCTCCCGAGATGAGCAGCAAGCCAGCTCTGGACACGGGCAGGTGGTAGCTGGATGTGTACAGTCATGACTATGGTTAAGTCTGCAATTCAGCAGCTCTGAAGTTCGAGAACCCTCCAGTTCAAGCTCGTTGGACCACCCTGACTTCCTAATGAAGCTGCTGATCACGCTCTTCAAAGGTGCAGCAAAGTGTGAGGGGACCTGCCAAGTGTCGCACTTCCTGTTTAACAAGGCCATTCCAGACAACTGAAACCACGTCTCCTTGCTGAGGCATCTCAAACCTATTGCCAATGGCACATTTCTTAGCAAGGTTTGAGAATGAAGGGAGGCGTTTCTTGCTGGTAGAAAATTACCCCAATGACTTAAACCGAGTGCTTGGGTTTATCTTATCACAGGGATGTGAAGTAGGGAAATCACAGAATAACAAAATGGTTTGGGCTGCAAAGGTCCTTGGGATCATCGAGTTCCAACCCCCTGCCATGGGCAGGGACACCTCACACTAGACCACGTCGCCCAAGGCTCTGTCCAGCCTGGCCTTGAACACTGCCAGGGATGGAGCATTTACCGCTTCTCTGGGCACTCTGTGCCAGCGCCTCACCACCCTCACAGGGAAGAACTCCTGCCTTAGATCCAACCTGAACTTCCCCTGTTTCAGTATGAACCCATCACCCTTTGTCCTGTCGCTACAGTCCCTGATGAAGAGCCCCTCTCCAGCATCCTTGTAGCCCCTTCAGACACTGGAAGCTGCTATGAGGTCTCCACGCAGCCTTCTCTTCTCCAGGCTGAATAGCCCCAACTTTCTCAGCCTGTCTTCACATAGGAGGTGCTCCAGTCCCTAATCATCCTCGTGGCCTCCTCTGGACTTGCTCCAGCAGCTCCATGTCCTTCTACGTCGGGGACACCAGAAATTTATGTGACCCAAAGGCACAAGCTGCATTCCATGCAAATGGATGTCAGTTTTGTATCACACTGCACAGGGAAGTCACTTATTAAATTCTTACAGTCACTGAACACTTCCATTCTAAAATGTTTCCAAATATTTCAAAAGGAGGCTGCAGTGTTCATCCAGAGTGCTTTAGCATGACAGGTCAGTAGTGTCCTGGGGTACATCAGGAGGAGTGTGGCAGCAGTCGAGGGAGGTGATTCCTCCCCCTCTTCTCAACCCTGGTGAGGTCACATCTGGAGCACTGTGCCCAGTGCTGGGCTCCTCAGCACAAGAGACTAGGAGCTACTGAAGAGGGTCCAGTGGAGGCCACAGGGATGCTCAGGGGTCTGCAGCATCTTTCTTATGAGGAGATACTGCATAGGCTGGGCCTGGTTAGCCTAGAGAAGAGCAGACTGAGAGGGGATCTCATCATTGCAGATCAATACCTCAAACACAGGTGCCAGGAGGATGGTGCCAGACTCTTTTCAGTGGTGCCCAGTGACAGGATGAGCAGCAACAGCCATGAACTAAACCACAGCAAGTTTCACCTCAACACAAGGAAGAACTTCTTTCCATGGCGGACTGGCAGAGCACTGGGACAGGCTGCTCAGGAGAGCTCTGCAGCCTCTGTCTCCGGAGACATCCCAAACCCACCTGGACACACTCCTGTGCAACCTGCTCTGGGTGGCCCTGCCTTGGCAGGGGGTTGGACCGGATGATCTCCAGAGGCACTTCCAACCCTGATGGTTCTGTGATTCTGTGATGGCTATGAACAACTTTCCACACAACAAAGCAGGACACAAACACACTTCAGGCGATGGCCATGCGTTACTCCATGCCAGCACAATCCACTTTGGGGCACAGAGGGGCAATCTCCACCCAGCAGCTCTCTCATGCTGTGCACCAGCACCATGCTGTGGGGTGATCTGCTGGGTCAACTTCTGGCCAGTGTTTCCATCAAGGTGCCAAATACGAGTGGGATCTCTGAAGATTAAAGTGACCACAGCAACGGCTAATGCATATGTTCGCATTCCTTACTCCGTAATTAAACAGGGGTGGAGACATCTTTCCTTAACCCTCACTTATGTGGCTTCAACTTACTCCAGCTCCCTTGGGGAAAAGCACTGTGCACAGCGAGTTGCCCATGAAATAGCTGGTGTTGGTAGCATGCTCCACCATGGTGACTTGTTTACATCCATCCATAGGACAAATCTTACCACACTGACCCCCACCTAATTGCTATGTGACTGACAGCATTAATGCAACCAGCATGGAAAGGGCAGGGGTACCAAGCGTGCAGCAGGTCACAGAATCATAGAAACCCAGACTGGTTTGGGTTGGAAAGGACCTTCAGTTCATCTAGTTTCAATGCCTGCCGTGGGCAGGGCACCTCACAATAGAGCATGTCACCCAAGCCCCTGTGTCCAACCTGGCCTTGAACACTGCCAGGTATGGGGCAGCCACAGCTTCTCTGGGCACCCTGTGCCAGCGCCTCAGCACCCTCACAGGGAAGAGCTTATGCTTTATATCTAACCTGAGCTTCCCCTGCTTCAGTGTAAACCCATCGCGCCTTGTCCTATCTCTACAAAAAGTAATCATGAGTAAAGCAAGAGCAACGCAGGATGAGAAAAACATGCTCAACGTAGGCTATCCCCACAAGCAAACTCAATATGCAGTATGGAGTAGCAGACAGCTCAGCTACACTGAAAAATATATATGCAAATATTGACTAGACTATGTAAAAGGCTCAGTTATTTATACCCCCTTCATTTCCCTTGGTCCTACTTCCTGACAAGTAAACAGACTGCTTCGCTTCAGCAAGTTGTGCAACAGAACGAGGTCCTGAAGTAAACACACAGACTCCGCACTTCATTAGAGGTGAACTTGTTTACAGAGCAAGAATTCAAACAAAACCACAGCATCCGTCAGTATTCTGTATGTAACGACATCCCCCCCCACTCACTGTTCTGCTCGTACGCTGTGACTCGGCCCTCGTGTGGGCTGGGGAGGATGGAATGATCTTGGTTTCCTGGGATTCTCCCATGTGTCAGGCTTCTCTCCTGTCCTCGCACCATGACACCACAGAGGCTCGTTATGTTTACATCCACTCACCAGTGTCACCCACCCATCCTGGGGACAAGCACTGGCTCCAGAGCTATTGCATGAAACAGCGCGTGTTGACACCGGGCTGCTCTGAATCCCCTGTGCCAAGGGGGGATTGGGAAGGAGCGGGGGAAGGTGTGACTCATCTGCCCGCTGGGACTAAAATAAACCACTACTGAATCAAAAATGCATGACTTCTTCACACCGTGTGCACAGGCAGAAGCTGTCACTATGTGGAAACTCTGTCACCAGCTCAGTGCAGCCAAAAGGAACCTGAAAACAAGCAGCACTCCATCTAACCTTCCAAAGGCAAAGCTTACAGGGAAGGCATCAAGTAGGGGACAGACGGCAGAGATGATTTGAAATGTAGTAACCAAAGAAATCATTCCTGTACATCTCCCAGTCACTGCTGCAAAGTCAACACGTCCCAGGACCATGGTGAATTATTTATTTGTGTGGAAGCACAAGATTAAAGAGCAGTTTCCTGATGGTGTGGAGACACTTTCAGCCATGGTCGCATCCTGAGAGAGGAAAGGGCTCAGTGATGCATTAATGGTCACGCAGCAGTTGGCTCCCTTGTCCTCCAGAAAAGGCTTAGGGTTGGGGGGGCAAGCATACTTTCATGGGGAAAACAAATACTTAAAGCTTTGCAAGTATCAACGCAGCAGACATATTTGCCTCACCTTCTCAGCAACGTTTATAGGGACAAGTCTGCTTTTCGCCCTACCACCAGCATAGCTGGAGAGCAAGAGAAAAAGCTTTTGGACAAAGCTTGCCTTAAAGTCTCATCATTTAGCTTTCATTTCCGTTGGGAGGCTCTGCAGACACGGATATGTGAGCTCCACTGGATATGACAGCAGCTGGATGAGGAGATGAGAAGCATCAGCTTTATGCCTGCAGAGGCAGGTGCCTGCAGCACATGAAGTGACGTGGAGTGGCTCCATGGGCTCTGCTGCTGTGCTCCAGTGTGCAGACAGCTTTGTCACACTGCCCTTCGCTGGAACACAACAGCTCTCCACAAGTGCTCACGAACAGGGTCTGCAGCTTTCCTTTGGCAAAGGGATGCTAAGGACTTTGCAGACAAGAGGTGTGCTTATGGCACAGAGGCCCCTACAGCAGGACACACAGCACTGTCTCAAGTTTAAAAGGCTTTACAAATTTCAAAGCCATTTATAATGTTTTCTACTAGAGCTGAGAGCAGTAGCAGCCACCCTTGGCACGCCAGGCTGGAGCAGTACTGCACACAGCCCCTGTGGCCAGCCCAGATCCTCAGGAGGGCAGTCAGGCGACAGGAGAGGCCAGTATCACTCTGCAGCTCAAACCAGCTGCTTGGAATACCACTGTATGCCAAAGGATGTGTAGGATCAGCTGCAGTTCGCAGCCAAAAATTCAACTGATGGGATGGGCAGAGATAAAAGCACAGCCATGCACTCCTGTAAGCCCACATGATGCACAGGAAGGAGCAGCTCAAGCCAAAGCCTGCTGAAGAGCAAGAAACACCGACTGGGAAATACGGACACTGCTTGCTGATATGAGTTTCCAATAAAACCTCTGCTTCCTCTGGGAAGCCTGTAGGAGAGTTTAACCTCAAGGAAAGGTGAGAATGGGGAATCAGCCTCAAAACAAACAGACCATTCCTGCTGAAGGTGCTCAAGCAACGTCAATTAGCAAAAGAGCCCACAAGACAAAGCCAACACAACTGCTAAGACCTCAGTGTGACACCAGCAGGACCCAGCTGCTAAAGGTGGCCTGATGGGCCTGGCAGAGCTCCTGCAAGCTTTATTCACCCCAAATCAAGTAGGAGGGTCCTGGGATGCTGCTGGGTGAGCAGGGGGCAGTTTGAGCAAAGCTAAAGCTTTGCCTTCTGGTACACGGCCCAGGGACCATAACGATCACAGGAGATGGAGCTGGGTCTGTTCAACCACAGTCATAGAACCCGGTTTTGCTCTGCCAACACAAGCTTCTCCACCCCAAGGATGGAGATTTCACTTACAGGGAATCAGACACTCGAACATCAGCCAGCGGTGGGGATGGAGCTCCTGCTCCACATGCCATCCTGCAAGCTGTAGGACCTGGTTATTCAAGAGTTTTTATGAATGATGAGAAGCCAAGCTTGTACTCCACAGACTTCAAGTACAGGGGACAAATGACATGCTCAAGTGACTAATCCTACACTGGAAACATGCTGGAGACTTGAACTGCTTCTGGCAGCCCTAGGAGATGTAAAAGCATCCTGTCAAGTGGGAGGGGGAGCTCCTTTTGTCCCCGAGGTATGGAAGCAGCAGACTGAAGTAGCTGTACAAAGCAAAGGGAAGCCCAAGAGCCCAGAAACCAGCCTTGGGGAGGAGGGGAATGCCTGGAACCTCAAAGAGGGCCATTGAGCAAGAGCCTAATTTTGGGGAATACCCATCACAATTGGGCTTCTTGTGGGAAGCTGTGCTACTCATTTTCTGATCCAAGCACTGACTGTGCCACCATCACTAAAGCGAGATCCTGGGGACAGCCCAGGCAAGGATAAATCTCTTCTGTCAGGACGTTTGTGTGTGCTCACATGGATTTTACGACAATGAGCAACGCAACCAGTGTGCACAACTAGCGAGATTGTTAAAACTGCTCCAATTATCCTAGTCAGCAAACGGATGGTATCCCAGACTACCTGAAACCCAAAGGAAATCTCATCCTTCCCTGAGACACCCTATGGACTGACCATCAGGTCTGTGGCTCCATGCCTGAGGGCTGGGTTCTTTCAGTCTCTCTGCCTACATTAAGGCAACCAGCCACACACTATTTTAGGTTATTAAATATTGAGTTCCACAGTGAGAAAGAAGCAACCAACAGATGGTCACTGGGCAGCAGGTCTGTGCCTCTTCTCTTTTCTGGGGGGAGGGTAGAAAAGTTCCAGAAAGAATCATGAAAACCCATTTCTATAAGCAAACATTCCCCCATTTAGAGGGGCAAGGTAGGAAATTAGAGGGGAGCTACTAGTTTCCCTTACTACAGGGGGGCACTGAAACATCATGCGTAGCACTGATTACTTGCAGAAGTGCAAGTAAGAAGGCGTCTGTTAGTTGGTGACTTCTGACCCAGGACCGTCTCTGTTAGATACTTATGAATCCATCTGATTTATCCACCAGTATTATCTGAGAAGCACCAAAAAGAGCTACACTCCTACAGTTCACGTTCCTTCATCAAACTTTCCACTGCTCCAGAGTATCTTAATTTAGTGTGAAACATGTCTTAAGATGTATGAGACAAGAAATCCAGTCTTCCCCTCAGCTAATCCAAGCTGACTCGTGACCTTCAGCTGAGCCTGAAGCTGGTGCTGATGGGAGGCAACAGAAGCAACTTGGGTGCCTTGTCAGAAAGTCTTCAAACATCGATGCTCATGGAGCGTGCGGCACAGGAAGCCTCAGAGCAGATACAAAAGGCAGAGGCAGCCACCACACAGCTGTGCTGCTTCCTCTGTTCATGTGGAAACATCACACATGGAACCTCACCCCAGGAATTAACTTCTGCCAGAGCCTTGAACTATTGGACTCTGCTACTCACTTTAACTACACCACAGAAAACACAAACCTAGACAGAGTAGCTTAAAAAAAAAGACTAATTGAACAAGGTTTTGGTGTTTGGAACACGTGAAGCAGGTCACCGATACCAACACATAACCTGCGGGCACTGAACTGTAGAATTGCTCTAGAATTTGGGGCAAAAGCCCTCCAGAAGTCTTCTGTGCACTATACTGCAGAACCAGACTCCAACAGCAGCAGTACAGAGCTGGCTGCGAATTTCTCTCCAAAAGCAGCACTTGCTGACCAGTGTGATGGAGCACTTCACACCTCAACACCAGTGGGGCTTCTGCAGGGGTTTGGATGCTCAAAATCTTCAAGATCCTGAGTTTGGAGGCTGCACTTCTGAATCTGGGATGTTTCAAGCAAGTAATGATGAAGTCTTCTGCAGCTTTTAGCAGCCAAGACCATTCTGTTGGAAGGCTGAGTGGCACAAAAGTGTCCCTCCAGGTCAGTGCCACCTTCATGTGGTCACATCCAGTCTCGTACTAAAGATGAAATACCATTTTTTGACAACTATCCTACAAGAAGGTCCCTACTCAGAATCACAGAATCAACCAGGTTGGAAAAGCCCTTTAAATTCATCCAGTCCAACTGCTCCCCAGCACTGCCAAGGCCACCACTGACCCATGGCACTGAGGGCCTCATCTCCACAGTGTGCGAACACTTGCAGGGACGGTGACTCCAGCGCTGCCCTGGGCAGTTCCAATGCTGAGCACCCTCTGGGGAAGGAACTGTTCCACATCTCCATCTAAACCTCCCCTGGAGCAGCTTGAGGCTGTGGCCAAGCAGTATGGCCAAGCAGGCTGGTCCCTTCCAACCTAAGTTTGCCTATGACTAATATCCAAGAGTTTAAAAATGTATATTCTGAACATCCAGGAAAAAGGACATCACCATTAAAATTGTTCTCTTTAGGAAAAACCTGATTTTCCTCCCAGTGCTGCAGGTGATGACAATTTTGACATAGCAAAGCGGCTGACTAAGACCATCTGGCTGTAGGTGCGGCTGAAGGCAGCAGTTGCACTAACAAGAGGACCACGCTGCTCCTGTGGCATTACAGCAATGCTGTTATTAGTCCTACTTTTTAGACTGACAGTGGGAGGTTTGCAGTCAGGCACGCTATTTGGCAAGATGAACTGGCGAATGTATTGAACAGTATGTCACAGGCAACACGAGTGTTGCTCTCCTCTGAGTCACACACACCAGGGCTTTGGACACTTTTAGTCTTCATTTGGCGAGTCTAGGGTAATTTCAAGAACCAGTCCTGCTTACTGGAAGTTCAAGGCTGTGTGTTCAAGCAATTCTAAGCAAGCACCATTAACAACATCTCTGAGAACAGACCCATCTACTTCCCCAAAGTCAGCACACATTTAACACCAATTTGTTTTCACAGCCAGCCTTCCCCTCATTCTCCATGTGGTGCGCAGACACCAAGTCAAATCTCCCTGGTCCTGGCAGTCTGACTCCACCAACATTTATTCTGCTCAGCTTCCAAGTTTCATGGAGAGACAAGAGACATGGCTCACATCCTACACCGAGCTCCTGGCCTACTGCCCGTTGTTGTAGCAAAGCTGCAGCCCAAGAGCTTCTAATGGCATTCAACAGATTATCAGAGCTGGGTTGGCGATGCCCATGGGACCACACAGAGAGAGAAATAAAAGTAATGTTGTTCATGAGGCTTCTCAAGAACCTACTGACAAATACTGGCAAAAAGGCCTGAGGTGACAGTCAGCAACTCCTCCAGACTGAAGGGAAAAGAGACTTTGAAGGCAAGATGTCCATGTCTGATGGCAGAATACTCAGAAATACTTCCATTAGCATGCGCAGCATTAGACAGGGCAGAAATGCTCTGCGTGGGTAAATGCTGTAGGATGATCACAGAGCTGGAGCAGCTCTGCTCTGGAGCCAGGCTGAGAGAGCTGTGCTGGGTCCCTGGAGAAGAGAAGACTCCTTAAGGGGAGACCTCAGAGCAGCTCCAGTGCCTAAAGGGGCTGCAGGAAACCTGGAGAGGGGCTTTGGACAAGGGCCTGTAGGGACAGGACAAGGGGAATGGCTTTAACCTGCCAGAGGGGAGACTGAGATGAGCTCTTAGGCAGAAGCTCCTCCCTGTGAGGGTGCTGAGGCGCTGGCACAGGGTGCCCAGAGAAGCTGTGGCTGCCCCATCCCTGGCAGTGTTCAGGGTCAGGTTGGACACAGGGGCTTGGAGCAAGCTGCTCTAGTGGAAGGTGTCCCTGCCTGTGGCAGGGGTTGGGACTATGTGAGCTTCAAGGTTCCTTCAACCCAAACCTGGCTGTGATTCTATGACGAAAAGTCAAGATTCATTAGGAACAGGAGGAAGCCAAAACAAAGCCAGGGCCCCAACATTTGATCAGTTTCAAAACTCCTCAGTAACATCTTTAAAGAGTGGTAGAAAGCCAACAGGTGAGGAAAAAGCAGATCGGTTTTCATTCACGAGACATGCACAGGGTATCACAGAAGTGACAAGCATCAACAGAACTCTAGGAAGAAGCAAAGAGCAGAATTAAGTGCATCACTTATTCTGTGAACCTATATTTGATTTACTACATGGGTGTCAGCAGAAATGCCCTAATTCTCAAAAGCACAGGGAACTGGAATTAAGTGTGCCATCAGGAACTTTGTACACAGCACCAGAATACAAAATACACAGAAAAGACCCTTATTACAGTAGACAAATTCTGCTTAAAAAACAATAACAACAACATTTAATGTTTCCAATAGTGACAACTTCCTCGGCTCCCACATCCCAGATTCTGCACCCTATAAGGAGTAAAGAAGTGACAAAATGTAGAGTGCAATAGCACCCAGTCTCCAGAGGATGAGCTACACAAAACTATGGACCTGATTAGAAGAATTAATTGGAACAAGCAGAAACGAAAAACGCAAGAGGACTGCGCAGGCCCTGCGTATCATGAGCTCGGAGCAGATAGATCACTCATTCTGTTCAACTCTGTATTTGGTAATATGTGAGTGCATCCAGGGAAAACACGGAAAGTAAGATCAGAAGAGAGTGTTAAGAGAAATACAGCAATGTAGGAAGCTTGCCAAAGCCCAAGGTCAACATATGATCAAGGCGCAGAGGAGCACAGAAGGTCTTTGCTACAGAGACTCCCTGGTGCAATGGGTAGTCAAGGCTGTGGAAATCCTTGGCACGGGAAACAGCACATACTAAAAGCTTTAAAAAGCAGTCCAGTATTCAGGGAAGAAAAACCCAAACACAATTAGACACAAGCTCAAGCTCTGTATTAGGGAAATCAGGGAGCTTGCCAGGACTTGCCCTGCTACACTCTTCTTGGATCTGCTGTAGGCTGTGGTCACACAGAGGACACCGAGCCCATGGGCTTATGGACATTTATGATTTAGGAAGTATCAACGAAACAGTGTTTCAGGGTTTTCTGAGAAAAGCTCTATAGGTCTTACACAATTTCCCAGATTTAAGACACCTTTTTAAAGTCTGTCATTCTATACACAAACAGCTTTCCGCCCATTGACAGCTCCTGTGTTTCACAAAGACACTCTGATGGGGATTTCCTGTTCCAGTCAATCCTCAAACTCGAGTTTCTAGGTCCACATAACTACCCAGCATCATCAGCATCATTATCATGTTATTATGACCAAATCTCTTCCAAAACTTGAGGCTGAAAGAATCTGCCCAGATCAGTAAGCTCGAGTCAGAGCTGCACATCAAATATGATGGTAATGTTTGATTTAACAAAGAAACAGCAAATTTTTTATAAGCTTAAGGTTAACTTACCCGCACTCCCAAGTTGTTTATAAAACCTGTATTCTAAATGAAGCTGCGGTGCACGTGATTTTATTGGTTCCTAAAACAGAAGACACAAACCAAAAATGGTTAAAATCAGTTTGTCTGAAAAAAAGTTCTATACTTGAAGATTTGTGACTGTACGTAATGCTTCATGGTTCAACATAAACCACCCCAGACTAGAAGTCTAACAACAGAGGCGGTCAGCATCAACAGAACTCATCATTAGACATCATTTAAACTAGCAGAGAACAAAAAGCAACAAGACTCACTCTCTGGAGGAGAAATAACTTCCTCATTTAATACAAAGCTCATTCAAGATTCATTTAACAAAGCTCCTGGTCCTTGAAGAATGACCCTGGCCATTGGGAGGAGGAAAGCCAAGGCTGCAAAAGATCAAGTCCCAGGTTCACCTTGTGGACTGTGGTTGCTCACATTATTTTTGATGGTCACCTGACTATATTTTTGTACAACCTTGAGTCATGCATCTGTGTTTTAAGTCAGACAAGAGCTGCACAAATATCCAACCCTGCTCACAGTGAGCACTGCAGTGCAGGCAGTCTTCCCCCTCAGTAGCAGGTGTCAGTCAAACATCTCAAAGCACTCAAGAATATTCTGGTCTGATACAGAAAATGAAAACAATGGGTAAGTCTGCAACGCACCCCAAACATTACATTTCTCAGCTGTTACTCATCTGCACTTTATGCACAAAACTTAATGCCTAGGACCCCTAAAAGTGTTAAAATGCAAGATGACAAAGGTTCTAAACCCATAAAATTAACATGGAGAGAAGTAAGAGGTTTCAGTAATTACACTTTCAATAAAACCGTGCACTTGGGACAGGCAGTCACACGGATTCACCTACTGTCCAGCATCTTTGACACAGAAGTTAATACCGGCCTCAGTTTTTGTTTGGATGTTGCTTATTTCCTTGCTTTTGAGAAAAAGAAATGCGCCATGCTCAGAACTACATAAAAGTCATACAATAGTACCAAGATCAGTCTGAATTTCGAAAACCTACCAAACAGCCCTCTATTTGATGAATACACTATCTAGCAGCTTGCCAATAACAGAGCCTAAGACCAACACGAAAAGAAGTCTTTTCATGATGCACATCCACTCCTCTGAGTTGGAGGAAAAGCATCTCCCCAGAATCACAAGATGGTTTGGGTTGGAAGGGACCTTAAAGCTCATCCGGCTCCAACTCCCTGGCATGAGCAGAGACACCTTCCACTAGACCAGGTTGCTCTTAGACAGTTTGAGCCAACATCTTTAATACTGTGGAATAACTCTTCTGTCCGCATGGGAGGACACAAAGGCTTTAGTTTATCTACTTTGTCTTGTTTTACCTCTGCTCTGCACTGGAAGACTAATGTCCACACTTGGTGTGAACTCCATGTTAACGACTTCTTTTTAAGTTGGAAGAACAGTTTTTGCACAGGAATTTAGGCAATTCCACTTCCAGCCACGCTGTTCTTCACCAGCTCAAGTCAAATGCTCCTGGTTGCTTCTCAACTTCCTGATGTTTAAAAGCTTCAGAAGTCAAATATGACCAACTACTTAGAAAACAGCAGCGAAAACTGTTCTGAGGCAAAGCTGAACTTGTATTGAAAGCAAATACAAAGGAATACAAAATCAAGTTCATTATAAATCACATTTAAATTAAGATAACTGTTGACGGTGACTTGAAGGAGTCCACAGATACTTGCTGTATTAGGACTTAGGGCAACAGGAACTCAGCCTTTCAGTGAATAGTTTATTTATCCAAATAAACTATGTGGATAAAGCTAGAAGGATTAATGTATCACGATGTGAGTTTGCTTGTGACAAAACAGGTAAAGTAAGCCCAAGCCACTTCTGCATCAGAAGCTGCTGGAGCCGGAGCTCTGGATGCTTGCCAGAGTGGTGGCAGCTTCCCAGAAGATCATACCAGAACAGATGGTTGTCCTGTAGGCCAAGGGCTTAAGGCTGCTGGCAGATGTTGTGTTTGTAGCAAAAATAACTGAATTGCTAGTGCCTAACATGCAAAATCCACAGCTTGAACAAACAGCATCATGTTGTTGAAGGTTTCCGTGTGGTACCTGCACTCAGGCTGCATCTGTATGTTAATGGTTTCATGCTGGAAGATATTCCTCCTACGTGCAACTCGGTATTAAACCCTCAAAAGATTAAACCAGCAAATGAGGCATTTCAGAAGACAAACTCCTCCATGAACTACATGCACATGAACAAATACTGTTCAGATGAAGAGCAAGATGAGAACCTATATGGTGGCACCACACAAATCACACCACCAGCATTATTCACCACCACCAGCACAATCCTCGCTGCCAAAGAGAAACCACGAGACATTAGCACTGCATTTCACAGCACCTTCTGATCAGCTTTTTGGCATCCATCACACAATTCTCTCATTTTCCAGCTTTAACATCATGTCAGGCAGCAGAAATAGCTGAGACAGCGGGACTGCAGTTGCAGAAGATGAACTCGCACAGCTTGAAGGACTTGGATTAGAGTTTTGACTTGGTCCAACGATAAAGATAAAAGAAAACATTGCCTGCAAGTACACTGAAAGCAGCTACTCCAGCACTACTCTGCAAAGTTTGAGCATAATTTACAAGGAACAGGCTGCCCAGAGAAGCTGCGGCTGCCCCATCCCTGGCAGAGTTCAAGGCCGGGCTGGACAGGGCTTGGAGCAACCTGCTCTAGTGGGAGGTGTCCCTGCCCGCGGCAGGGGGATAGTACTACACAGTCTTTAAAGTCCCTTTCAACCCAAACCATCCTGCGAGTCTATGATGAAGAAAATTACAGTTACGTACACATGGAAGAGAAGGATATTTGCTGCTGAGGATGTTCGGTCATTCTTACTCCTGGGGAATACGGACCCAGGCTCCCCATTTCTTCTGCTGTTCCCTCATTCATCTTCTCAAAAGGGAGCAGGTATGCGGGTGCCTGGATGGCCACTGGATGGCAATTCCAGTCCTTCAAACGTGAGGGACCAGAAATTTTTAAGCATGAATCATAAGAGGGCAAAGGAAACTGGAGTGCGCTGTGCTCCAGTGCTTTACCATTCAGCTACTTGTGGGGGGTGGAGAGAGAGAAAGAATGCTACCAGGAAAATAGGGAAGATTAACGCAGCAATAAGGTCACGTCATCAGTTCTGCCATATGGCGACTGAAAGGTTTCAGGGCACTGGGAGGTGTCACTGCAGGTGCTCTTTGGAGAGAAACAAGCATCCTTTGGACTAATAAAGCTGTATTTTTCCTGTATTATTCCTTCCTTGGCCTTCCAATGCTATAACTCTGTGGCATTATCTTTGAAAGCAAATTAGAAACCTTATTTATTCAATAAAATACCTCAACTGTGCACAAAGCATTTCCTATTGTCAGGTCTGCTAAAAAGCGAGCAAACAGCCGTCCTCCTCCCTGATGTGGATCCATATCAAGGACATCCTAAGCTCCAATGCAGGCATTCATTTATTTATTTTAGGGAATATCTTCTGACATTTGCCAACAAGCTTGAAAACAAGTCCCTGCTGCAAAGCCCTAATTATGTTTCATCTACTATGCATCATATAAAGCCAATGGTACAGATATAAACTCTGTGGCACTGGAACGTGATCCGAATTAATGCACCGAGTCCATCCTGATCTCCCATAACCTGAATGAATCCTGTCACTTTGCCAGACAACACAGGTTGGGCAAACAGGCGTGTGTGCTACAAATATTAAATGGCATTACAACTTGAACTTCAGCTTCTAGGGTTTGAGTCTGTGATTAAGGAGCAGATGGATGCAGAAAGAGGACATCAGCAGAGAGATCAAGTTTTGAAAACCCCAAGAGACCAATGAAGGTCTTGGTTTACAGATAGGAGAAGTTAAGGCATAAACACAAACTACTGGGCTATAATTTTATAAACCCAGAACAGCTACAAGTTTGAGCTTCCCCATTCCCTAGAGTCCTACTTCAAACCACTGACCACAGTGCCTTCATGCCCTGAAGCAGTCTTCAGTAGAAGACTCCTTACCTGGACCACTTGCTCAGCTCCAAAACCGTGAAGCAGCAGCGTGCACAGTGACACAATTCCAAGCAAACACTCCAACAAAAGCCCATCTAGAGAGAGGAAAGGGTCCAGAGAACCAGCAGAGTCTCAAACAGAAAGGCTCAACCCAGGGAGTGGGAAGAGGTGGCCAACCCACAACCTGTGCCATTCACTGGGCCTTGGCAGCCAGTTTGGGAAGAGGAACAAGGCTCTCACTGGTATAAGACAGCTACAGACCACTTAGGTACCAACAACGTTCAGCAGGTGGAGGTATGGGTTCTTTCCTTGCTTTTAACATTCTCAAGAATTTATCTTAGAATCACAGAACCACATGGTTCTGCACTATGGGCAGGGACACCTCACACTAGGTCATGTTGCCCAAGGCTCCATCTGACCTGGCCTTGAACACTGCAGGGATGGGGTGGGCACAGCTTCTCTGGGCATCCTGCACCAGCACCTCATCACCCTCACAGGGAAGAACTTCTGAACCCATCACCCTTTGTCCTATCACTACAATCCCTGATGAAGAGACCCTGTCCAGCATCCTTGTAGCCCCTTTCAGACACTGGAAGCTGCTCTGAGGGCAGCTGCTCAGCTTCTCTTCTCCAGGCTGAATAGCCCCAATTTTCTCAGCTTATCTCCATACGGGAGATGCTCCAGTCTTGATCATAGAATCATAGGATAGTTAGGGTTGGAAAGGACCTTAAGATCATCGAGTTCCAACCCCCTGCCATGGGCAGGGACACCTCACACTAAACCATGCCACCCAAGGCTATGTCCAACCCAGCCTTGAACACCACCAGGGATGGAGCATTCACAACTTCCCTGGCCAATCCATTCCAGTGCCTCACCACCCTTACAGTAAAGAATTTCTTCCTCATATCCAATCTAAACTTCCCCTGTTTAAGTTTGAACCTGTTACCCCTTGTCCTATCACTACAGTCCCTAATGAAGAGTCCCTCCCCAGCATCCCTATAGGCCCCCCTCAGATACTGGAAGGCTGCTATGAGGTCTCCACGCAGCCTTCTCTTCTCCAGGCTGAACAGCCCCAACTTTCTCATCCTATCTTCATACGGGAGCTGCTCCAGTCCCCTGATCATCCTCGTGGCCTCCTCTGCACTTGTTCTAACAGTTCCATGTCCTTTTTATGTTGAGGACACCACAACTGCACACAATACTTCAAGTGAGGTCTCATGAGAGCAGAGTAAAGGGGCAGGAGCACCTCCCTCGACCTGCTGGTCACGCTCCTTTTGATGCAGCCCAGGACACGGTTGGCTTTCTGGGCTGCAAGCGCACACTGCCAGCTCATGTCCATTTTCTCATCGACCAACACCCCCAAGTCCTTCTCCGCAGGGCTGCTCTGAATCTCTTCCCTGCCCAACCTGTAGCTGTGCCTGCGATTGCTCTGACCCAGGTGTAGGAGAAAGAAAGACAGGAAACATCCAGGCACAACACAGAATATGCTGCCGCTTGGGAAGAAAATCACACCTTGGACTCCCAAAACATCCAAAAATGAGTTGGCACTGATATCTAAAAGGTGATACTGGCACTGATATCTAAAAGGTGATATCATCCTTATGGCCTTCTCTGGGCTTGCTCCAACAGCTCCATGTCCTTCTTATGTTGAGGACACCAGAACTGCACACAGTGCTCCAGTTTAAATCAGTTATTTTAGCTAAGGGTGAGAGCAGCATTAAGCCCAAAGAGAGGAAGCTGCTTTTTGTCTGAATTTCTAACATGAAGTACAAGTCACTTAAGAACACCTGCAGATTTACTTACCAGCTTGATCGCTACATATTCATTGGTGTAGAGATTTTTACCTGCAAAGGAAAAAGAAAAACTCTTTTAGTTCCACATTCAATGCTTGCAGGTAGAGACACAAAGCAGAAGAGTGTCACTGATGGCAAAGAGCTTTTTCTCAGTTCCCTGCTGAAGTTCATGCCTTCAGCAAAGTGTAAGCCTCAAAATAATGAGTTGCAGCAGTTCACCAGGGCAGGCAAACACTATCTTTCCTTCAGCATAAGGTAATCATGTTTTATGGTAGCACTCCTGTTCGATGCAAGCGTTGGAGGAGGTATCCCAGACACATTAGGTTTTATTATCCACATTATGCCAGAAAAGTCTGAGGAACAAAAACTGAAGAGTCAAAGCATCATTTCTTTCAGAAATGCCTTGCATCTGCTGGACACTGAACAATTTCACCCTGTGATGTATGGGGAGTTTCACCAGCTTTATCACGCTACATATCAAAGTGACTTCTGCAAGGAGGGAAGAGAAAATGACCTTTGTACGAACACACAGCTTTTATTCCTTCCTCTACGAACAGGCAGGCAGCGTATATAAAATGCCTTCTGTATGCCAGTGGTACAAAGGCAATCCTCATCATCCAATAAAGCCAACAACTCTCAGCTGCAATATGGTACCAATGATGTTAAAAAATACACTCAAAGAACAAGTCTGGTTCTCAGGACTGTAAAATAAGGAGCAGTGTCTAGTCTGATACCAGCTCTGGCAAGCACGAAGGGCAAGAGCCTATGATGAGTACAACCAGGCACGCACACAACCAGCTCCTGTAGGTATATTGGGGCTTCATGACCCTGAGCCAGAGCTGGTGCCTGTGTGCACTGCAGCTGGAGGTGAATTTTCCCTCCAGGAACCCGTCTGGTGTTTGAACCAAGCCCTTCGCCTCCGTAGCGATTTGTGGCAAAGATGCACAGCTACACGTGTCAAGAACCATCTCTCCGTGTGTTCTGAAGCTGCCAGTTGTTGTTTCAGTCAATGTCCTCCAGGTTTCTGCTAGGAAATCTGAGCAATAGCTCCCTCTTCACCTTCTCCATGCTGCTCGTGACTGACAGCAAACTGTCCAGAAGAGAGATCACAAGGGAAGGGATGCTCAGACAGTCCTTGCACCTGACCTGACCCATCACAGAATCCCAGACTGGTTTGGGTTGGAAAGGACCTTAAAGCTCACCCAGTCCCAACCCCTGCCACAGGCAGGGACACCTTCCACTGGAGCAGGGTGCTCCAGGCCTCTGTGCCCAGCCTGGCCTTGGACACTGCCAGCGATGGGGCAGCCACAGCTTCTCTGGGCACCCTGTGCCAGCGCCTCAGCACCCTCACAGGGAAGAGCTTCTGCCTAAGAGCTCATCTCAATCTCCCCTCTGGCAGGTTAAAGCCATTTCCTGCCCTGTCCTATCACTGCTTGTGTTACAAGAACTCACACAGTCATCCTGACATCTCTGCTACCTTTTTATCTCCTCTAGTCCCACTGTATCCTCTGAGGAGAGCAGCCTTCACCAGAGACCCCCATGGTTTTATACAGGGCAATACTGACCTTCTTTGCTTATTTCTGCTGGCACCACTACAGCACAAGCCACGTTCTCAGTGACTGCAGCAATCTACACTGGAAGTTATTAATGCTCATTTATGACATCAACTTTGCCCAGCTCTATTCCACATTTACTTTCCACACACCACTGTTCAAAAGCACATCACATCCTCCTTTCCATACAGATCCAATGCAACAGCACAGGGAGACTCGACAAAATTAAAGCCATCAGAACATGAGAGAAGACAAACAGCCACCTTTAAACCCCGAAATGCCCAGGGAAATTCATTTTACTTTGTAACAGCTTCATATTTTCTGCATTTAACTTCTTTTGACACCTGCCCCACTGTACTGCTCAGTGTAGTTCTGGCCTCTGAACTTCACACTGGGCACTCCTAGTGGAGGTCCCACACGGACCAGGTTGCTTTAACATCCATCAGGAAGTCAGGCGTATGGAAAGCTTCAACCAGTTACAGTAACTGGCAGTGCTGTTTAACACAGGGCAGGCATTTAAATGTGAGGTTAAATATCCTTGGACAAAGTGTTTTACGCAAGCAGATGCGTAAGCTGAGCTCCAGCCTTAGCCTTGCAATACAGGGCTGTGGGAATCGATTTCTTTAGATCTCCGAATAACAGCTCTTGTGTCCGGGCTAGAAAGGAAGGGTAGAAGGGAGGTTTTGCAGTTGCGCAAGAACACTCAGACATTGGAAAGCTCCTGAAAGGCCAAATGGGTGCAAAAACAGGTGGTGGGATAAAGTGCTTCACCCTTTGAGACAGACAAGGGCTCCCGCCTGATGCTACCCGATGGCTGCTGTGGGAAGAACACACAACGACATGAGGGGAAGGCAGCCTAAATACACTGAGATTAAGTACCCTGTATTAGTCAGTGAGTCACAGCAGCAGCTCCAGCTGCAGCTCGCCCACTGAGCTTCCTATTCCCCTCCTCTCAAGAGGGACCGAGCCCCTACGAAGATGCTTGGTTTGAGGACACTGAGCCAGACTAAGGGAAGCTCCAGCCCAAGCGTGTGAGACAGATGCTTTAAACAGCAAAAACCCCATGGAGGGAGGTGTGGGAACGCCACCCCCTGCAGACCCCACAACCTCCACCACTATCTTGGTGACATGGGATTTCAAGGCAGTTTTGGGTCTTGGTGTCCATCAAAGGAGTGATGACCCACAGACCTTCTGGCAACACTTGTGCTCTCCTGCCAATGCAGGACCATGATACTGGGAAAACAGGGCTCTTCCAAGCTCATTTCAAGGACAGTGCCAACACCCTCCATATATATGGAGCCATAATCCGGTCTGTTATGGTCTGGTTCATAAGGCTGAGGACTAGACAAAAGATAACTTTGGCAATTAAATTCCTCATTTAAAAAAACTGGGATTAGGAAAACAGAGGAGCATGTCAGGCCAGCAGCCAAAGGCAAACGCACTAACCTCCAGTTCACCCCCTTCAGAGCACAAACCATGGGGAGACTCTGAGCATAGGGGGGTGCAAACGGGTCCAGTTGCTGAACTCCAAACCCCTCCTCAAGCTGCAGCACGAGATGTTTGCTTTGCCAGCTACGACAGCAAAGCCAATCTCTCTGAAAGCTCTCCCTCAGCTTGCTCCAGACTGAGCTCTCCCCCTCGGTTTTGCTATCACACCGTCCAAGGTGTAATGTTTCTTCTTCCACTTTCTACAAGGCAGCACCGATATTAAAATGGAAGAGCAAAGGCAGCGCTACTCACAGGAGAAAGTGAATCTGCAGAGTAAAATAAGCCTTGAATAGATGCTGCCTCTTATCTTGGTAAGACACAAGATCTGTAATCCAGAGGAGATGATATAACTGTGCTAACAAAAGCCTTTCAAGTTCAGGCAAAGCTTTTGATGGAGCTGTGATTAAGTTCATGCCTCAGTTTTGGGTAGTTCCACTGACAATTATGAACTACATATACATATGAGAAGTGCTGCATTAAGTCACCAGCATTCACGTGGGAAACCTGACAGGGTGGATTTCTCAAGCCCTGGCAGTCAGATGCGCTGAATATAGGGACTGCAGCCCAGCAGAGGAGCCCAAAGGGGTCGATCTCTTGTGTGTGCTGTTCCACAGGGCAAAGCTAAAAGTCACAAGTACAAGCCTATCGTGAGCAACAAGAGCCAAAAAATGCTTTGAGCCTCACTTCTAGCTCCTCGCTATGTGGACAATACACTGATGACAGATCGGGGCTGGGTAATGGAGCAAACATCCAAATACGCACCCCAAAGACCAAGCAGAGCTCACCCCACACACCACTGCATCAGCGCCAGATTTGCTGTCCCTTCTGGAGCAAGCATCCCCAGATAACCGATCCTAGTGTAGAACCTACACAGGATCTACTCCTCCCCTCCACATCTACAATATCCTAGTCAACTACTCACGAGCTGATTTCATTATTTGTGAAGCAAAGACCAAACCAGCCCCACTATCAGAAACTATTATCATCTTGATTCATCTATTATTGTTTCACTTGCTTTAAAGCAGAGCTCCTGGTTTCAAACTGCAGCCTGGGAGGCAGCTGCGTGGTTCTCACTTTTGGGGGTCAACTTTGAGATCTGACAGACTTGCTCTGGCAGTGCCATAAGCAGCTTTCATTCTAGTTTGGGTCTTGCTGCTCACTGCCAAGATAAGCTGAATCGTCATGACAGCCCTGCACGAATCATGCTGACATGTGGCTTGTGCACACTATACAATGTATTTGATAGCACATGAAAACACAGACTTCTCTAAAAAATCCCTTTGTTGCACTATCAAGGGAAGACAGAAGCAACATACAGGATCCATCCCTCCCAATGCGGTATTTTTCCCATCCACTTGGGGAAAAAGCCTGGAATCATCATTTGTAAATGATATGTGAATGCACTTTCATGAAAATCACACAATCCCAGACTGGTTTGAGTTGAAGGGACCTTAAAGCTCATCCAGTTCCAACCACCTGCCACAGGCAGGAACTCCTTCCCTTAGACCAGGTTGCTCCAAGCCCCATCCAACCTGGCTTTATACAACTTACTGGGCTTACTAAGTAATGGTGCCAAACACTGGGAAAAGTGAGACTTCTGAAGAGGCTTATTTCTTCCTTGCACAGCTCATGGATTTCAGGTAGATATAGGTAATACCCATGGGATAAGTCCGTGAGTCAGTGTAAGGAGGTGGCTCAGAGCTCAGCTGGTGATCTCTACACTGAAGTTTACAGACACGGCTTACGACAGCCCTAGGTTTAACAGGTACATCCCATTTCCCTTTGCAGAGAGCACCTCCTGGCATCACACGGTTCCACAGCTCCCGAGCTCTTTCCCAGGCTGGTTTACGTCATGCTGGTTCTCCATCAGCTTGGCACAGAGATGCAGGACCTCATAATGGCACAAAAGTCACGTTATAGAACTTCAGGTGTGCTCCGGCTCCCACGGTAGCACAAGAACTGACTTGGCAGATAACCAGGAGCTGCACCAAGACAATGAAACCCTGGCAGGGCTCAGAGTCCAGCTCAGGGACAGCAAGCAAGGGCCCCTGCTAGTCGGTTGAGCCACTTCGGCCATCAAAGCTCTTACAGACCACCAAATCTGCAGCCTTTATGAAGAACCAGCACTCAATTAACCTCATTTTACCTTATTACTCGGCCAGAAGCTGAGTTTTGTGTTCATCTTTCCATTCCAGCTCCTCTGCAGGCTGGAATCCAACTGTGCTGCTCCCATGTGCTTCCAAAAAGTGATATCCCCGGGGCTATTTGTATGTGCAGCAAGAAAGAACAACCCTCAGCAGCAAGCTTGGTATTGGCAGAAAACAGCTTCTGTAGGTACATGCCATCTCCTCCCTGAACAATCAATCCTCTGTCTGGTGTGTGGTACAAGAACAAGACTTCGCTCTTCATGTGTTAGTGAAGCATTCACTGGCGCTTAACTTCCCCAAAACAATGTAGAAAAAGCCCCAAAGCCAAGGGCATCTGTTCATCTTTGCAGGACAACACTGTTCTCAGAGACTCATTGTCTTGTATTTCAGACATGCTGCTTCTCCTTCTCGCCAGTGAGAACTAGCATCACACCTGAGCAATAGATACGGGTGGTATTTGAGCAAAGAGGAGTTCTTAAAGCTGCAGTGACTGGCAATAAAACAATAGAAGTTTAAAAAGCCATACAGCTTCTGTAGGGCCCTCACACTCAGTTGCTGTTATCCCTATGTACGTCCCATTTGCAGAATCCCACCCTGGTTTGGGTTGGAAGTGACCTTAAAGCTCCTCCAGTTCCAACCCCTGCAACAGGCAGGGACACCTTCCACTAGAGCAGGGTGCTCCAAGCCCCTGTGTCCAACCTGGCCTTGAACACTGCCAGGGATGGGGCAGCCACAGCTTCTCTGGGCACCCTGTGCCAGCGCCTCAGCACCCTCACAGGGAAGAGCTTCCTTAGATTCAACCTAAATCTCCCGTTTGTTTGAGCCTATTACCCCTTGTCCTGTCACTCTTTGATCTTATAAAAAGTCCTTCCCCATATTTCCTGCAGGCCTCCCTTTAGGCACTGGAGAACTGTTACCAGGTCTCCCCAGAGCCTTCTCCAGGCTGAACAAGCCCAGCTCTCTCAGCCTGTCTTCATGAGACATCCTCTGATCACCTTTGTTGCCCACATACAGTGTGTGACTTAACCAGGAGTAACAAAAAACATTTATCAGGGCACTAAAAAAGAGCCACTCGATTACCAGGTGTTGCTTTTTCAATAGTTAAAACTGAATTTCTCTGTAAACTGATATTTTCTTCTGAAAGTCACTTCTGTACAGCCTGTGCATTGAGACTGAACCTCAGCTGGAGACAGAACACTGCTGAAATGGTGAGAAACGTGACAAAGAAGAATGATGGAAATGGGATTTGGGCACCAGCTGAATAAATGCAAGAGCCATAATATCTGGAGAGATCCACTACAGCCACTGAACCTCAGAGCAGAGCTTGGGTTACAAAGCAATTCAACATCTCTGTGGGGATCCTGCTAGTGTGACGTTTGCTCTTGGGGGAGGCTCTGAAAATGCAATGCAGCTATTCATGTCATGTCACTGTCAGGATCCAAGCTTATCTCAGCTGCCAATCATGATCATGTTCATGCAGGTGGGAGGTTTTGCCCCAGCCCCTGGTTCCTCTCCACCTTTGGAGCATTATCTCTGCTCCTGCAAATCAGTAAAGTGTCTCTGATGTAATGCTGAAACCAAACTGCCCTTTACTGAGGCAGATCACACCCAAGCTGGTTAATCTTCACACCGTGGGGAAGTGGCATATCATACAGATGCAATAACCAAACCTTATAATGAAAGACTACATGTATTAATCTAAGACTACGTAGATTCTCACAGGAAGCTACCAAGATAGTACCAGTAGGTAAGTGTTATAAGCCTTTGGTTACCAGAAGCAATTCCCTGACTGATTTATTTATCACCCCTTGTACCTGGTGCACAAATGAGTTTAATTTCAATTCTGAATAAGTATCAAGTTTTGGGAAAGCAGTGTTTGTGTCACTGAACCCATCTTCAGCAATACAAATTATTCAGCAGCAGGAGAGAAATACAACCATTTTAAGTCAGGATCAAGACCACCACAAAGTGCTGCTTCAGATCTACAGCAACTACCCCAGAACCACATACTGGGAGCTCAGGGACGTGCAATTACCAGCGGCTGCTTCCCCCACCTCATTTCAAACACAGCCATTGCTTGTTTAGGATAACTGAAGAGCCCAACACACCGCGCTGCTCTTAAGCCACCCTAAACAAGAGATGCATTAGCGTGGCCATCTGCGGGTGACCAGCTGCAAGGTGTGTGGTTTGGAACACCAATGGCCCACGCTGGGCTGTGGGGCCAGTTCAGCAGCCAGATGGCCAGTCAGCACCTAAAACACATGGAACAGATCAGGGAGTGGGTGATGAGGCTGAAAGTAGGGCACAGAAGGATGTGAAATAGAGATGTGGCTGAGTACTGGGAGAGAGTCTCACCCATTACTTTGACTGAGCGTCCCAGCTTATGAACAGGACATTAATCGCAAGCTTTAGCAATCCAGGCAGTTAAGAAGATTTTTGTTCACCTTAGGCAAGACATTCAGCGCTGAGAACAGTCTTCATAGTTGGGATTGTTCAACATTTGCATCTTTGGCCTCTGCAGTGCATTCACTTTGGCTTTATGCAAATAAAAATAATGCTAACAGTTACATCTTCTGAGTCAGAAGCTTCAGGTAAGGCAGCTCAACACTCGGGAAACAAGACAAGCATGCGCATTTCTCAAGCCAGGGTTAAGTTTTGATGTATTTATATTCCAGTGGCGAAATGCTAACCTGCAGAATGCAGGTGACTAAAACGGTTACTTCTTACCTAGTCTGAGTTCTCCAAAGTTCCCACACCCAATCTTCTTGCCCACTCTGAAGTTGGGTCCCACCATCAGAACGCCAGAAGATGCTGATGAGCTTGGTCGAGAACCGTGCCCGCTCCTTCCTGGCATTCCTTTCGTCGTCCGCTGCCTTTCATCCTTTTCCCTATTAGGATGGTCCATGATCTTGGTGAAATCTCTGCCAGCAAGCTGGCAGAAAGGAGTTGGAATACACACTCTTCTCCTTAGAACAGAAATATATATCCAAAAGTATCTGAGTCAGGGTTCAAGAGAGTCATGGAAACACATGGAGCTCTTTTGGCACTGTATCCAGTTCCTTAATGCATCTTGATAATGTACCAAGGGGTCGATTATGCTCTTGAGAACTCAATAAAGGCAGGTTGCTTTTGGTTTCTTACCTGGGGAAAAGAAAAAGGATATATGAAGTAAAAATCGTTACTTTAAACTACCCAGCAAGAAGCATAGAGAGAGGCAAACGTCCAGAATGTTCCCGGCCTCGAGGAAATTCACAGCTAAATGGAACCTCCACCATTACCTTAATTTTCCAATAAAAATCCCCAAAGTGACCAAGAGAAACAAATGCTGCCCATCCACTGCTTGCTACTGGAGTTATTGGGACTCACACTGCACACACTGACAAAGGCAATCTCAATTACACCAGCACGCCAGGTGGAAAATGCAAGCTCACATCTCAGCTTTAAAGCAGCTTTGGAGTGTAGAGTCTCTTTTCTTCTCACTTCATGCATTTATAAAGTATTACATAAAAGCCAGACAAAAAAAAAAAAAGTGGGAAATGAAAGGTATCGAGAGAAGAAAATACCAAATTCTCCTTCGTTTTCCATCTTTTAAAGTGGACCTCAGATATAGCTGCTGATTGAAACCGCTGTCTTACAGAAGTGACCAAAAGCAGCAGGCAAGTCAAGATTTATTACTTTCAAAGAACTAGAAATTTCCTGACAGTTGTATCAACACACAGCTCATGTTACCAACGAAGCTTGGGAAAAACAGACCTTCTAATGGAATTGGCTGAGGGACTCAAGGGCCAAGATCTTCTCCAGCAGCCTGTGCTGATGACTGGCAAACAAAAGCCAGACTGTCCTCCACGGAAACTGAAGTGCCCCTTCCCCCTGCATGTCCAAACTTGTCACCACCATAACCAATGGCAGGCAACCCTGGACAACTCCAGACAGGGCACTGATGAGTCTCACAAGTGTCAGTCTGCTAACTCTGTCAAAAGAGGACAAGAAATAGATGCTTCTTAACCCATACAGGCCAAGTGGTGCCCCTGTGCCCATGGACCATCCCAAAAGAGACAGGCAGGAGCTGTACAGACCCTCCCGGGTCCCGCACCACATGTCCACAGGGAGCACAGAGCAAATTGACATCTCACCCTGAGACCTCTCCTAGGTCAAAGGATCACAGGATGGTTTGGTTTGGAAGGGACCTGAAAGCTCATCCAGCTCCAACCCCCTGCTATGGGCAGGGACACCTTCCTCTAGAGCAGCTTGCTCCAAGCCCCTGTGTCCAACCTGACCTTGAACACTGCCAGGGATGGGGCAGCCACAGCTTCTCTGGGCACCCTGTGCCAGCGCCTCAGCACCCTCACAGGGAACAGCTTCTGCCTAAGAGCTCATCTCAGTCTCCCCTCTGGCAGGTTAAAGCCATTCCCCTTGGCCTGTCCCTACATCCCTTGTCCGAAGCCCCTCTCCAGGTTTCCTGGAGCCCCTTTAGGCCCTGGAGCTGCTCTAAGGTCTCCCGTTCAGGAGCCTTCTCTTCTCCAGGCTGACCCAGCCCAGAATGCACAACTTCAACACCACTTTGCAATTGTTTTTCACTGCTTTTGTTCATTTATTATTGCAGGCTTCTACATTAGCCATCAGACTCCATCTTCACAGGAAGGATGGTGTGTGTATTAGGAAGAACCTGAGGAACTAATCATAGCATAAAGAAGCATCCATACATGTGAACAGATGCTTCACGCAATGCAATCCCACAACCCCACCCAACTCCAACAGTTTATACCAACGCTTAGAACCCAGCTCAGGTCGCACAGGTTACAGCCCACAGGAGGTGTCATCGAGCCCGTGACTCAGAAGCCCTTTTCCCTAGAGGAAAAAGTGGATGACACAAAGGTGTCATCTTGTTGTCGCTCTGCACAAAGGTGGGTCTCAGCAGAGAATATCATACAGCACATTGGCAGCAAACCCAGGAGGTCTGAAAATCATCAGGTCATTTGAGAACCGGTGTGCCATGTCCATAATACCAGTTTGGCTGTACCAGCCCAGAAACTGCAGCGTCGAGCTCCAAACATGGTACTAAGTAATGTGTGAAATGCCATTCAGTGGCCTAGCTGAAGACAGAGCTGGAGACTTTCACATACAAGGAATTCAGTAGTTAGCATTACCAAGCTTTAATTGTCTCTCAACTTAATTCAAGATTCAGTACTTAAAACTGAATATGGATAAGCAGGAAGCATCCATTACAGGCAAACAGGATGAACTGGTTTTTCACCATAGACATCCCGACAGACTTTCAGCTGCAGTGTTTGTTTTGGAGGGGTGAACTAGTGCTGCCTCTCACAGTTGTTTGCATAGACACAAGCACAGTTGTATTTGCTTTGTGAAACCAGCTTGTAGAAGCAATGACGATAACTTTATCAGGTATGAGAGAAAGCACTTTGGTTGGACCCCAACTGGTCCCTGGAGGAGAGGGTAAAACAAAAGAGGCAGAACTCTGCCTGACAGGGACTGATTACAGCAGAGGAAAAAGGAATGCAGCAGTTTTTATAAAGCTGCAAACAAGTTTTGGTTTTTCTTGCTCATTTGGATAACAGTTCCATGGCCAGCAGAGAGCATAAGAGTCAGTATAAGCTAAAACCACCAGAGAAGGTTTTTAAACCACATGAGGTGGATTGGGAATAGCCAGGCTGTTGTTGCCTTCCTGTGTGACTCCAGAAGCAGTTGAACCTTCCTCCTGCCATGGAGTGCCACCAGCCTTCGCCCGGCAGAACAGATGGATCCACACAGCGAGGTAGCTTTGCAGCAGAACCTGGTGCCTAGATGAGGATCTTTTCAAAGTTGTTTGGCTACCTGCTGGCACAAGCACTGTTATAGAGAAGTGTTTTACCAGCTACAATAAAATGGAGCTGAAAGCCACCAAAAGGTAAAGGTGCACAATTCAACATGTTTCAAACCACTGATACGAGCTGGCCTTGATCACAGGGCCAATGGTGCTCCGCAGTGCTTGATGGCACATCATTCCTCTGAGGGCTCCAACCCTCCTGAGAGCACAAGCCCTCCTGAACCTCAATATAACTTCCCCCTCCTCCAGACTAAAGCCTGAACTCATCTCAAGCCTCCTGTGCCAAGTTTCAGATCTGACATCAAAACACACTGCTTGGTTTGACACTTGCACCATCTCACTCAGTGCACCTCAGATGGGACAAGTAGCTCCATTCTTCTCAGGCAGGTGAAGTGCGGAGCTCCACCACATCTTTCCTAGCTAGTGAAAGAAGATGTTAATGGTTACAAGCCACTAAGCCTCCATCCTTCCCCTGTTCCTCATCTGTGTAAGGTCTCTCCAGGGAGAAGGATGGAAAGGTTACACCTGATGGTCCGCAAACATTGACCAACCTCTCTCTCCGCTGAAAGCCTTCAACAAATAGGAATTCAGATCAGCAATGAATGAGTGAACCAAATAGTTGAGAACCCCTTTGTTATGGCCAACCCTACGAGCAGGTCCGGCTGTCGGTACACCAAACAGCACAAAGATCTTTCACTATTGTACCTACATCCTAAAACAAGCTGTAGTAAATATGGCATCAAGTATGGCTTTTGAGGACTAACAAAACGCTTGGCTTTGGCAGAGGAGTGGCAAAAGAACGAAGACAGGACTGTAATTTGAAGTCAGCTGCATTAATATTTAAAGACTACTCGGAATGACTATTTCCTGCCACGATTCAAACCTCTTCATAATGATTTTCCTTCCTACCTTTCCACCCACTCAGCAAGATTGCTCCTGAAAGTGACTTCCATTTAAACAAAGCTGCATGAAGATACTTCCCTAACAGTGACTCAGTCCAATTCCAGTATTCATTTCACTGCAATATAGTTGGAGGCAAGGGAACAGTTGTTCAATGAAAGATATGGGCTTGAAAGGAAATTACTAAGTAAAAACCCCAAACCAACTGTATCATACATACTTCAGAACACCTGGGACCCAAGACCTAAATCACGACCTCACCTCCATTGATAAAATCACAGAGCCAGAGCTACAAACCAGCTTCTAGGTGGTGTTGAAGGCAGCTGCTATTCACATTGTGATCAGTAGCAGAGTCTAGCATGAAGGAGGCTTAACCGCTTACCAAGCGCTCATTATGGCACAGTGACATTGCTCACAGCCATCCAGACTCCTCAATGAAGTCCTTAAGTCTGAAAGCAGCAGTAGGCCAATGCAAACAAAAGACTGGTGTGAAGAAGCCAAAGCAATGCTTATTCAAGGGGTAATGGGTTCAAACTTAAGCAGGGGAAGTTTAGATTGGATACAAGGAGGAAGTTCTTTACTGTAAGGTTGGTGAGGCACTGGAATGGGTTGCCCAGGGAAGTTGTGAATGCTCCATCCCTGGTGGTGTTCAAGGCCGGGTTGGACATAGCCTTGGATGGCATGGTTTAGTGGGAGGTGTCCCTGCCCATGGCAGGGGGTTGGAACTGGATGATCTTAAGGTCCTTTTCAACCCAAACTATCCTATGATTCTATTCCTAACCTTCAAAGAAAAAGCTTGCTTCCCCTGCACTGGAAACCTTTGACCTACTTGAGATACTCTGGAGACCCTTCCAAGGTAAGAACAAGAGCTGTCAAAGTCCTGGGCTGTGGCACAACTTCAGAAAACCTGTCCCAACTGAAACTGGGAATGAATCCCCCTTTCTTCACATCAATTCAAGGAGACCTGACCCAGGCCTGGTGCAGTTTTGATTCATGAAGGAAGCAATATATGCTAGAAATCAAACTGCAAACGTCTGGTGGATGCATCAACCCCCTCACAAGCAGAAGTAGTTCAGCTTTACATTCCCTTTTCCTTCTTTTAAGAAGAGACCTACAAGAGAGCCCAACTTTCTGTTGGGATGAGTGATCTCATCCCTCTCTCTACAGAAACAGGAACTCAGTTCCTCAAAGCAGCTCCACAATCATTGCTTTAGGACAAGGCACATGCCCTCTCGCTGGATTTTCCAACATCCACCCCATGTGCCCTTAATACTCTTTGTAAGACTCTTGATCTGGAGTGTGCTTTCCAGACAAGATCTGCTGCTTCCCACATGACTTCAAAGACTACAGAATCCTCCAGGGCTTCCAACTGACACGTTATAAACATACGGATATGAGATCACCAGCTTCCACCCTCATGCCGTGCAAAAAGTAGAGCCCTCAGCAGTAGAAAACTATGCTTTGCCACAGATGGGGACAACCAGTTTGCCCTCTGGAAAAGGCAGTGCAGGCAGGATACAGGTAATGAGGAGCATTTTGAAACCAGGGCAGATACGATGTGTTCACTCACGTTCTCAGCACCTGCCAACTCGTTTTATTAGCTTACATGCTTAAGTTTAGAGGAGCAAGCTGGCTTTGTGGCCTCTGCTTTACTGCATGCACTAACAACTTCCCAGACGTCAATGCTCTCCCTATATCAAACCACAATTAGTAAATTTCTCACAGCTTTGCTCTCTTCTGTGCAAACATACATCTCCATGGCCTTCAGGTCCCTTTATGCCTTCGCATCTCACCGGCTTATTGCTCCCCTCCCTCGTCTTGGATGAGACGTTCTGCTTCTTGTCCTGCTACTGCCCAATGCTCCTTCCAACTGGCTCCGACAAACTGTCTTTTTCCAAAGTCACCCCACTACTCACATCTGGCAAAGCTGCTGTCCTAGTAATGAGACATAAAAAAGTTATGAGCTCTACCCTGTTCCTAAGGGTGAAAAATCATAGATAACCAAACATCCTGGCTTGGTCTGACCTGGAAGAGGGCCTGCTCTGGTGCTCGGCTACCTACATCCACTAGTAGAAAGAGAGGATGCAGAGGCCGAATGCTTCCTCCACTCAGCCATGAGAAATGTACTTCCTTTTGCCTTTTTCTCTCCAATTCAAGAGCTTTCTGATCTCCAGAGGGTCTTCTGCTACTCCCTCAGTAAGCCTCCTATTATGGGAGTGTATTTCAACTACCCCCTGTATCCCAACAGTGCCTCCACACAGAGGAGACCGGCATTTTACCTGGGCTTTCCTAAACAGCACTAGGCTGACCTGGTTTCAGTGTCCTACATGTGGAAAGCAACAGAAAAACTGGAAAGGGAGGTCAAAATTCCCTGTTGCAGGTTAAAGCTGGTAACAGCATTGACAAAGCTGGCTGCAGCCTACACAAGCAGGTGCACATGATGTCAGCTGTCCCACACTTAGGGATTCTTTCCAACTTCGAAGGCTACAGAAGCCTTTTAAACACTACAAGTGGCTTCTGTTGAATCATTTGAGACAACAACTTAATCTTTGGCTTGTGCAGTTAGTTTTGTTCAGGAAAAAATGCCTTATGAGGCTGATGAACAGTATTTAAGTCTAAATTGCTGGGAAGGGAGAAGGATGGACAACTGCAGATCACTACAGTCATTCACTACTCATGAATGCACAGGACTGTCAAGTTGACATCCTACAATAACAGGTTTTGCAGAAAGGGATGAACCCAAATGAACTCTCACCAATTTCCATCCTAGGGAAGTGAACGTCCATGAAGTCTTTTCCTCGAAGACCTTGTGAACATGCTGAAACACATTAACTGTATAATCCTCAACTAAATACGTTGGCAAGTTACTGTTCCAAATGAGTCTCAGTTGGTCATTTCACCAAGGGAGATCCAAGCACCCAGGTTCATTCCTGAACTTTACTCTCAATACTCTCTACAAAAGCTCAGCTCGAGAGCCAAGAATGCAAGGGAGGGAAAGAAAAGTAATCTGGGTCATAATTTAGCTCTTCCACAAGAAGAGAGTCAAAGAAAAGACCATTTTCCAGGGAAGTAGTTTATGTGATGAAAGCTAGATCCATTGACCCACTTGAGTTTAAGCCCAGCACGTGCCAGCAGCCATGCATGCATATTCTTACGGATCATAGAATGGTTTGTGTTGGAAAGGACCTTAAGACCATTCAGTTCCAACCCCCTGCCATGGGCAGAGATGCCTCACACTAGACCATGTTGCCCAAGGCTCTGTCCCACCTGGCCTTGAACACTGCCAGAGATGGGACAGCCACAGCTTCTCTGGGAAACCTGCTCCTGTAGCAAAGCACTACAGACCACAACCTGTCAGAAAAGAGGGGTGGTGCTATTTATGAAGAGTTGGCTTATGATGGAGCAGATAAATGAACACTGGAATACAATGAAAAAAATCCCCTAATGAAACATGAGCTCTGCATATTTCAGGTTATTTTTGGGGCTGGGAAGAGAAAAGAGCACCTGCCAGATGAGCTGCCCTCGACCCCATGAGGCTCGCTATGGGAGTCAGCGGCACAAACCCTGGCCATGCCCCTCGGAAGGATGCAGGTGTGCAGCCCACAGCTGCCTGTGCAGCTCCAGCCCCACACTGCATCCGCGGCGGCCCAGGAGGGGTCCCACCACACAAGGGCTGTGAGATCTGCCTCCTGATAGCACAATAACCAACCCCACTTCCAAATCCTGTCTTCTAAAGGTTTCTCAAAGACTGGCAAAAAGCCTGACAGGATAGCATCTCTGCTTGCAAAACAGGCTGCATAAGGCTGTGTAAGATCAAGTTCCAGCAGAAACAGAGATTTATGAGGGTGCTACAGATTAAAAACCTGGCATTAGCAAAGGGTCTGCAACAGCCCTGGGGCAGGATGAAAACCCTGAAGACGTTTTCTTCTCTGATATCCAGGCATCACATACACCTGCATTTCTTTCACCTTAAAATACTAGATTGCTAAACAGCAAAAAACAAGCTGCAGGTACACCTACACCATCCCCTTCCTTTCAGGCAACGGATGCAAAGAAGAAAGGGGCAAAGCCTACCAGGGATGAGACGACTTTTAGACAGCCATGTGCATCTTCCAGGAATGATTCGCGTCAGGCGGATTCACGTGTACCCGTGGCAGTCGATGGATGTAGTTTGCAGTTCCTAGTGTCAATGATGAGCACAGCTCTTGACAAGGCAGCCACCACTGTGGCTTGGACTCTGGAGCAAGCTTGGATCACCGGCAGCAACATCACTTTTGAAGATTTATAGCATGATTTAACACAGATGCACCTCAGTAATCTGCGACTGTTTTATTTGTGCACTGCCTGGCAAGGAAAAGCAGCCTGGAGGATGAACTGCAGACAGGCTCAGGGAGCTTGAAAAGACTGGTAGATTTGGCAGTTAAACACAAGGAAAAAAACCCTTTGCAGCATCCAAACCATGGAGGGCTTTTTTCTGCTTTCAGAAAGGAATGCAAGTATCGATTTCAGAGCCAACACAGCTTTCACGGTGCGTGCATGTGGGGCAGGGAACAGCCTCTTACTGGAAGAAAACTCCCTGTGAACTTCAGGAGACAGGGCCAAAAAAGACTGAAGACCCCCTGATAGCTGGGGTAGGTAGAAGCTGCGCTAGTGAAACCCAGGTGGAGATGAGTAATACAAAGAGGCCATGCATGGAGATGAGCACAGGCACCCATCAGGGACATTATCCCCCTGTGGAAGAACACGTTCATGTCAAGTGCCACCCAGTTATCAATAAAAAGTGCCATTATAAAGCAGCAATGAAGTGGGATTCAGATGCAGGCTCTTTGTACCCCAACTCAAGAAGAACTTCAGGTCCCCAGAAGTGGCTTGCAGCTGCCTGATAGGCACAGGTTGCCTCTCCTCTGTCCCACCAATACCCAAGGCATCTCAAAAAGCAAGGACAAACAAGCAGATTAGTTACCACAGATTAGGACACCAAAACCTCTGCCAAGGCTTTTATCAGCTCCTAAAATAAGCTTCAGACGCCACTGACCAGAATCAGGATTAAAGCCTCTGTAGCCAGGTTGAGCAGAGACCAAAAATGATGCTCGCTGGTGGTCTGGAGCAGCAGTGCACCCAGATCTTGGTATTAAGCAGTACACCCAGCATTTGGTATTAACCAGCACACAGACAGAACGATGCCCAGTACATCTATAGTACAAGGGGTGAGGGGTTTAAACTTGTATAGGGGAAGTACCAGCTAAATATAAGGCAGAAGCTCTTCCCTGTGAGCATGCTGAGGCGCTTGCACAGGGTGCCCAGAGAAGCTGTGGCTGTCCCATCGCTGGCAGTGCTCAAGGCCAGGTTGAACAGAGCCTTGGGCGACATGGTCTAGTGGAAGGTGTCCCTGCCCATGGCAGGGAGTTGGAACTGGATGAGCTTAAGGTCCTTTCCAATCCAAACCATTCTATTATTCTACATAGCTGCAAAGATCAAAAGACAGGGAAGAGCACGTGCTGTGTCTTGTCAGTGTAAAACATCATGTTAATGCTGCTGAGCATTTGCACCTCAGAAGACAAAGGAAAACTACTCTAGCCTCTCACAGCACTGAGCCCTAAGTACAGGTTTATGGGCGCTCCCAGTGTCCACTTCACAAAGCAGCAGAGCCTTAGAGAAAACACCACTTCCACACATCAGGAATGAAGTCCTGATGGTGCATCAGAAGTAGGTGGCTTCATAAAAGAAGCTTTATTAAACCACACAGTTCAGTGCAAGGGTTTAGGCACTAAGAGCCAACACATGCCACAAATCAGGCAACATTCACCCCAGCTTAGATATGTCCTCCAGGGATAAACACCAGCAAAGGGCCTAAGCAAATTTGGCTGTAAGAGACTATGTGCACCCACGTCCTACTGCAGGGATGTATTTAGCATCACTGAAACTGAGGAAGTTGTTCTTCACCACCTCATGTGAAGAGAAGACAGAAAGGAAGCCCATGAGAAGGCAACATGACCAAGAACAACAGCGTAGGTGGGTAAAAGTCACAAGTATACTCTGCACAGCCTCTGTAGCTAAACTTCAAGACCTGGACAGGCAGGCAAAGCCCAAAGGCCCTGCAGAAAATGGGGAAGCAGACAGCCCTGCCAAGTATGTGGACTTGGCACATGGATGGATCATGTGGGATCCATCCCTCAGACTCTCGACATTGCCCAACAGACTTGACTTGGCCCCTGTATCCAAATTGCTCATCACCAGAAACTCTGGTAAGAGTTAGTTAATAAAATGGAAATGCAGTGATGCAAGAGATGGTGAGCAGGAACATCAGCATCTCTTACCAAAACACAGATAATAATGCAATGCCAAAAGGAGAGACAACTACGGTATTAGAAGGAAACCCAAAAAAACTTGATACTTACTGATTTAATGTACATATGTTTTCATTTTAATGCCTGAACTTCACCTTCTCCTTACTTTAGGATACTGCCTTTTCCAGCAGGCACAGAACACAAGATCAGCCCATGCCATCACTCATATAATTAGATGTTTGGCAGGAATTCAAATGACATTACCTACATATTTTGCTTGCAACTAAACTATGTCTCAAAGAGGAAAGTATGTACCTGAGACCTATATACAGAGAGAAATCTCTCCCAGCCTTTAATGTGCTGCTTATGTGGGGGCAAACAGTGGTGACAAACTTTATGACCACATGCAGAGGTTGAAGAGCACAAGGTAGCTGAAAAGGTAAGAACTAGGACTCCTGAGTAATAAATCCTGCTTGTTTGGGCTTAATAAATACATTGCTTCAGCCTAAGCAAACAAGTCTCAGAGCTGCTACCAAGAAGAGGCACTGCCAGCACCCCAGTTCCTTGCCATAGCCTTATTCTCTCCCACCCCTCTCTGTTTTGTAGGAAAGGTTTTTACTGGCATAGCTCACTTCTGTTAGAAACTGACAGAGTTTAATATTTAAGGCACAGTTACACTCCAAGCCTGAAGCCTGCTGCAGTGATTTGTCTTCCCTTCCTATTATGGGATTATAAGACCTCCATCAAGTGAGCATTGCTGCAGCGCTACAGCCCCAAAGCAAACATCAACACTCCCCCCCTCACCCATCCTACAGGGCAGCATCCTTATGGCATAGAAACAACCTTTCCCTTCCTTTTCGAGATTTACAAGTTCCTGGGTTTGGCCCTCCCAACTGCATATCCTTAACAAGCAGTTCAGCTGTCAGACGAGATTGATATGGATGGCCTATGCAATCAGAAGATGCCAAGAATTACACCCAGACCAAGCAAAACATCCATCGGTGAAGTTCATCCCCCTTGCAGGAAAGCTAGAGGATGCTTAGGAGCTCTGAGGAGCCCTCTGAAAGAAGCCAGGCTCTTGCCTGTTTTAATTTTTATTGAAGCTTTCAGTTTTACATAAAGCAAAGGCCAGCCCTTCTGCTGGCAGCTACCTCCCACCTCCTCCCCAGTGCAAGGTGCGGCCCTGGGTACTGCTCTGCTCTGTGCCCAGAGTGGCAAGATCAGCTACACCCACCCAAACAGCAGCAGCTCCATAAAACCTGCACTTCCCCGGCAGAGCCATTAGACACAGTAATCCCAATGTACACAGTGAGACAGTTGTGTTTGTTCACAGAAAGTCAATGTTTGTGCCTGGTTATTTCCTCTGAGCAGCAAGAAACTAGCTGCCACAACCAGCCCGCAGCGCGAGGCCCAGCAGAAGCCATCAGGACTCCAGAGAAGCTACACAGCTAAAAAAGTGTTAACACGTGAAGGTTTCTGATGTTGGTTGGGTTTTGGGGTTTTTTCTCCCTCAAATCTGAAGGCAGCAAGTTGACTTAAAGCTCTTCATGCACTGGAAGCATTTACATGGATAGGTGTTTCGGATTCTTCCACACTTCATAGCAAACACTGTCCCATCCTCATCATTTTTCCACCCATGCCTCACAGGATGCAGTTTCTTTACAGAAATCACCAGGACCATTTGCCGAGATGATGTCCATGAGCTATGTGAGGTAGGGCAGCATTAGGAGAGGCAGCTTCTCCACGCCGGCATCCCACGTAAAACCATTGAGCACACTGAGTCACATCTGGGGGGCACAAGCAGTGTAAGGTGGCAACAAACACTCTCTGGTTTCTCAGACCCACAGTCTCGAGATACGCTCTGGAGCTTTTTGTTTTCCTTTTGACTGTACCCAACCAACCAGAGGCAGCCAGACATCATCCCACCCTTGTGCCAGGTGACGGCCAACGTCCCCACCACACGAGAGGATGTTAAAGCCAGCAAGGATATCTGGCAATCCAAAACCTCCCTGTACACCATGGAAAACCAAAGCACCCTCTGCCTCCACAACAAGGAGGCCTGAAGATGGGCAGCAACAGGGTCCCCACTCTACACCGAGAGCCCAGACCTGTCCCTCCCAGCAGGGCACTTGATGCCTGCAGCCTGCCAAGCAGCCCCATTTTTCAGTCACAAACAATAGCTCTAAAGCCATGTCCAGCTTCCACAGCACGTTTCTTTTCATTAGCAAAGCCACATGTACTCGGTGACACCACTGTGCTAAGGTCATAGAAGCGGATTTACTTCATGACAACTTCTGCTGCCATTACTGATAACCCTTTCACTGCACCCCAGCACCTTCTCACCACCTGATACTTAATTCTCAGGTCAAGAAACAGTACTCAGGCACTAAGTGAACACCTTGGCTACTTTTGCTGGTTTGGTTACAACCAGTTAGATTTGAACTGCACAGTGCCAGAATAGGATCACCACCAAAGTTTTCCAACATTCAAAATGAGGATTCTGAACGCCCAACCCACAGCATGTTGAGTATCGAGCAATGACTGCAAGCAGCAGGAGCAAGCAGCACTAATACAAGTGTTAAAACCCACGCTGCATTTCATGGAGCAATGTCAGCTTAAGGAGACTGCAAGGAGAAGAGGAAATAAACTCAGATGTTTCGGGTTTGGAGAGGTAATTTTACATGACAACTGGTCCTACTTTGCTCCCTTCCCTCGTCTTAAGGACTTTGTACAGTTCATGGCTTGGCTCCTCTGTTTGCTGTAAACTTGAGACGTGCCTATGTAAAGGGAATATTGTGCCAAACCAAACAAATCTTCCACCCACTTGCAGTCCAGCAATCTATTAGGAAGGAAAGGCAAGGCACTACCATAAAACTATAAATACCACCTACAATGAACCAGAGTAAAGTCTTGTGGTTAACAAAAAAGAAATATTTTGCTCCGTTCCTCAAGGAATTACTTAAGTGTTGGCTTAGCTGTTTTGGTACTCCTCCTGTTTCACAAGCTTCTAACCCATTCCTGTGTTACATACAGTTATGGCATGGTTTGGGTTGAAGGGACCTTAAAGCCCATCCAGCTCCAACCCCTGCCATGGGCAGGGACACCTTCCACTGGAGCAGGCTGCTCCAAGCCCCTGTGTCCAACCTGGCCTTGAACACTGCCAGCGATGGGGCAGCCACAGCTTCTCTGGGCACCCTGTGCCAGCGCCTCAGCACCCTCACAGGGAACAGCTTCTGCCTAAGAGCTCATCTCAGTCTCCCCTCTGGCAGGTTAAAGCCATTCCCCTTGGCCTGCCCCTACAGGCCCTTGTCCAAAGCCCTTCTCCAGGTTTCCTGCAGCCCCTTTAGGCACTGGAGCTGCTCTAAGGTTTCCCCTTCAGGAGCCTTCTCTTCTCCAGGCTGCCCCAGCCCAGCTCTCTCAGCCTGGCTCCAGAGCAGAGCTGCTCCAGCCCTCGCAGCATCTCCATGGCCTCCTCTGGCCTTGCTCCAGCAGCTCCAGGTCCCTCTTGTGCTGCTGCCCCAGAGCTGGATCAGGACTGCAGGGGGGTCTCCTCAGAGCACAGCAGAGGGGCAGGATCCCCTCCCTGAGCTGCTGCTCACGCTCTGGGGGTGCAGCCCAGCACACGGGGGCACGGTTCTGGGCTCAAGTGCACACTGAAGCCAGGTCACACGGAGCTTCTCCTCACCCAACACCCCCAAGTCCTTCGCAGGCTGCTCCATCCAGTCTCCCCCAGCCTGTGTTTGTGCTGGGGATTGCCCTAACTCAGGGCAGGACCTTGCCCTTGGCCTCACTGAATTCCTTGAGGTTCACATGGTCCCATTTCTCCAGCCTATCCAGGTCCTTCTGGATCCCATCCCTTCCCTACAGCGCGTCAACCACACCACGCAGCTCCACACTACTCTATTTCCCATCCTATAATGACTCAGAATCAGAGACACTGCGGAAAGAAGCCTGAAGATTTCCCAAGACCCAAACCAAGTCCCTGTGATAAGATTAAGGCAACTCATCTGAGTTTGGTGCAGAGATGAGAAGACACCTCATCATTTCCCCTGCATTAGCAAAGGGAGAAACTGAAGCCAACGCCCAGCACAGAAATAAACAGCCAGCAAGGAGCGATGATCAGAGGAGGCCCTTGGTCCCTGAAGCTGGAGCAGAAAGCTCTCTGTTCTACTCCTCCACACTCACCTAGACTCAGAGTTAAGTTTCTAATAACAGAGATGCAACACAGGTTCTGGCAGAAATCTGTAGCCAAGCAAAGCGCATCCTGACAATATGTCCTTGCCCTGCAACACATGGCCTTGGTCTAGTTATGGCTGGCAGATTTCTTCACGTTGAGCTTCAGCATTTATTTCACAAGCATTAATCTTAAGAAAAGAGACAACACCTTATTCCACCCTATTGGTTTTAATATCATGATCTAACCCAGGAAGTGTTTGTTTGTTTTCCAGTGCAGGGTTTTCCTCCTAACCTTGGGAGAATCACAGAATGGTTTGGTTTGGAAAGGATCTTAAGATCATCCAGTTCTAGCACCCGCAGCTCGCAGAACAGTGCATCAAGTGAGGTATGTCATCATCTTGTTAAAGCTGCGACCTTCAAAGCTCATTTGAGGTTAATCAGCATCCTTGGCCACAGGACCAGCGCTACTTCCCCAAAGACAGAATCCCAGATAAAGTGAAACTCAATACAGTTTCAGCATGGCCAACCTGGACACCTACATCAGAAAGGTCTTTTCTAAGTGACATTTCCATCATTACCCAAAAGAACCAGAGCTGGAAGAGCTCTTGTCACAGAAACTGTACACATTTAATTCTCATTCCACTGGAGAAGAAAGTTTAGGAGAGGAGGATGCTGAAGACAACCTGACATCTGCTGCCTTTTAAATGTCAAAAATCGGACTTCCTAGCACCTGAAGACTCAACATTAAAGTGGAAAATAAACACTCAACCACGGTGGTCTGGCCATCATCCCTCTGCAGGACGCATCTCAGACAAGGTAAAGCTGCACATGGAAATGGAGACAGCCTACCTAAGCACGGTCAAACCCTTCTTTGTGATGATCATTGATTGACCACGTCTACAAAGTGCAAGTCAGATGTCCAACAGCCTCCCCAGGGACCTCACTTCATTACCTGCACTCTCTGAAGTGATTTACCACAACACTGCAAACCTGTTGCTTGAGGAAGAGCAGCTGACAGCAACCAGGTATCTGCCTTCAGAAATGGTTTACCGTCACCTGGCAGCTGGCTGGACAGCAAGTGGGACAGCCCCTGTCTGAAGCTTGTCTGCTCTTCCACAGGGCACAAGTGCAAACGTAGCAGAGCATGGTCTGGGGCCTCTCACACCGAAGGATTTCTGAAAGGAAACCGAAGCTGCCACTTCCAGGAGTGCTTTATCCGAGCACAGCTGGGATACAGCAGCCACCATTCATTGCTGATTCAACCACATCAGAGTTCACTTAATTGCTGCTTGGGCCCTTTTGGTTTCCCCTGAAATGCTACCAAATGCAGGGGACAACATCCACATATCCTCTGTCCTCTCTTACACGCTGGCATGCTGAGGAAATAAAAGGATTAAGATTTGACAGCCTTTTTACAGGAATTATGGCCCGGATTACTGTGGTAGGTACACATTAGCAGTGGGTTTTGGTTGTTCTAAGGAAAGGTCATTGGTACTGTCTGAGTTTTTCCAATTCACGTGCCCACACCTGAGCTATATGGTGATCAGATATACATCTTTTGCTGGTGGTGGGGGCTTTTCCCCTAAGAAAGCTATCAGTGAGACAAAGCATCCATGCACAGCTCAAAACCAGCTTTCACAGATCTATTTACAACAGCACTACCAGAGTTCAGGTGCGAGTCAAAGCTCCACATGTACTCTGCTTCTGGTTCTGATCTTAGAGCAGCTCAGATACATGGTGACATGTTTAATATTCCACCAACTGCAAGTGCTGAAGCACAGAAGAGGGTTCAAGGTGATGATAAAAACCTCCAAAACCTCAGAAATGAAACAATTAAGCATTTACCTCCAGATTTCTCATGACCCAAGGGATGTGAACAGCAAGCAAACCTTTCTCAGACAGCCACTGCTTTATGCCAGGAACATTCTCTCTCCACTTGCCATGTGCTTCCTGGTGGCAACATTCAGGTGAATCCCCAAATGGCTCTACCACTCCCCTGAGAGCATCCCACAAGTCTGAAATGCTGCTTCCACATCACAGAGTGGTTCAGAGACCTCCACCCCATCCCCAGGGATGTCACAGGCCATGATTAGTCTCAGCTAGAGCAGCCTCAGTAGTTCAGCAGCCAGGCTGAGAGACAGGCTAAAGACTGAAATTAGGCAACTCCAGCCCAAAGGAGGCTCCCAGAGCGGGCAACCGTAGATCAGGGTCACAGATCTCCAAATACAGGGCAACACCCTGCCTGTGAGGTATGAGACAGCTTCCCAAGCGGTACCAGCAGCACCCGGGCACCAGCGAGCACGCGACAGACAAGCAAAGGGAAGCACCGAGTCCAAGGACTCCCAAGCCTGGCGCTGGGCGGAAGGGAGAGATTTATAACCTGCACTCCCAGGGATGGGTCAGGCAGAGCAGAGCCTGAGCATACTACCACCTCCCTACTCCTCAACCTGACCTGCTCCCACCTGCCTTCTCTCCCCATGTCCTAGGTACAACAAGGACAAAGCTGGATTCTAACCCAGGCTTTGTGTGTCTCCTTGGGAGCAATTCAGCTGAAGGAGACAGGGATAAGCTGGTCAGAAGAGCTGAGTAGCCTCTAAGATACCACAACAGCCATGCCTCATACATAAGAATGAGATGGTTTATCCCATGTAACACCTAGCTACCCCAAAAAGCATCTTCCTGCTCCTCTGTCAAACACCCTCAAGTCTCTCCATTTCACTGGTTCTGGCACTTGTTTGACAACTCCACAAGCCAACACCAGAAGTGCATCGCCTTCCATCAGGCGTCTGAGCTGCATCCCTGCTGAAAGGTTAAAGAAAAGCCTGAGAGATAGCCTGGGGAAAGGCACAGATAGATGGTACCATCTTTTCCAGCAGCAGCAGGCTGTCACACACTGTTGTTCCATTAAATGAAAAGCTAAAGAACTCGTGGACAAGTGGACATTTATTATCTTCTAGCACCTTAAATAAATACACGTACTCCTGCTAATTTTCAGTAGCTCTTCCCATATCCTGTGGTATAACAGAATGCCAAGAACACACAGGCTTTCAGCTCCGTTAACTGACGTAGCAACAGCTTTCACTGAAGCTGTAGGCACATCTTCCACCCTCATGTTCGAGGCAGAGCCTCCTTCCCCATCCCACCAGGAGAAAACAGGATGGAAATGCTGAATTTCCAAACTGGCAGATATTTGGTAAGCAAACTAATTTGGTAACATTTTGGAAAGGAGTTATCTAGCATGTACTTACAGGAGAAACAAATTCAACTTGTGCAAGGACGACAACAGCCGCTGACTGCAGTAGAACCCAGCGGGTACGCGGCCCGTGAGCTCATTTCAGCAAGGCCTTACTGTAAGTATCCCCACACAGTAGTTTTGAAGACTACTGGAAAAACAGACCTTATGCAGGCAGCACAAGGGAAAGGAGTCTGAGGTGCTGCTTTGAGTACCGGTCTCACATCTTAGTAGAAAAGGACATTCGAGTTACCTCCTGCTTAAGTAATGTCAAAATTTTGTGGTAGGCATCTAGAACTTCTGAAGAAGCACCAAACCCAAGGCTAATATATACCAAAATCCCTAATTATGAAGACTGGAGCATCCACACAGTGTCCCAAAGCATTTCCAGCACTCGGTAAGTATGATTTCCAACCAAAGCATCTTTAAACTAAAGCAGCAGATACTTTCAACTCTGAAACCTTGAAGCCATTTGCAGAGCACACTTCTCTACCCATAATAATTGGAATTCCTAGCAGGGTCAGCACAGTGGCATGTCCGTCAGATCATAGAATCATAGAATAGTAAGGGTTGGAAAGGACCTCAAGATCACCGAGTTCCAACCCCCCTGCCATGGGCAGGGACACCTCCCACTAAACCATGCCATCCAAGGCTATGTCCAACCCCACCTTGAACGCCACCAGGGATGAAGCATCCACAACCTCCCTGGGCAACCCATTCCAGGGCCTCAGAGGGACCTTGACACGCTTGTGAGGTGGGCTGATGCCAACCTGATGAGGTTTAACCATGCTAAGTGCAAGGTCCTACACCTGGGTCGGAGCAATGCCAGGCACAGCTACAGGTTGGGCGGGGAGGAGATTCAGAGCAGCCCTGAGGAGAAGGACTTGGGGGTGTGGGTTGATGAGAAAATGGACATGAGCCGGCAGTGTGCGCTTGCAGCCCAGAAGGCCAACCGTATCCTGCAGAATCCCAGACTGGGTTGGGCTGGAAGGGACCTTAAAGCTCATCCAGTTCCAACCCCTGCCACAGGCAGGGACACCTTCCTCTACAGCAGCTTGCTCCAAGCCCCTGTGTCCAACCTGGCCTTGAGCACTGCCAGCGATGGGGCAGCCACAGCTTCTCTGGGCACCCTGTGCCAGCGCCTCAGCACCCTCACAGGGAAGAACTGCTTTATACCCAACCTGAACTTTGCCAGTTTCAGTTTAAACCCATTGCCCCTTGCTCTACCACTACAAAGATAGACTTGGCCCATACAGCGCTAACTGACTAAGCAATGCTAATTCTCATTAAACAGCTCAACCCCACCTCCTCAAGAACACATTTACAGAAACATAAAGCCCCTGGAGAAGGCCACAGAGCATACCGCAGCGCCCAAGGATCCATTGGGGCTCCAGTGGAGCTGCAAAGCTTGCCCTGGGTTTCAGCAAGGAAATGGAAATCACGCTGACATACAATTGTTCCACCCCCATCTTCGCCTTCACACATTTCTTACAGGTCAATTTCAAAGAATTAAGTCTTGTTCAGCTAAACATCTGCTGGCTGTTGCTAAAGGAAACAGACTCTCTGCAACAGTTGAGCAAAACCAGTGAGTTACATGAAAGCCAGACTGCAAAAGCAAGACCCAGCATTACACCAGGCGGGGAATCTCAAACACACCGTGGAGCCGCCCGTTCAGTTTTGGGGCTAGAATACGATGAAATGAGCCCGTACTCACCACGAAAGCCACAAGGGTTTGAGTTTTCTTTACGTTTATGAGGACATAAATGTTGCAATCAATTTCCTAGCCAGTGACTTCCCAAAGATTTTCCATAAAAAGGCAGAGAGAGATGAATTACAGCTTAAAAATGGACCAGCTCAGCTCTGGGCATTTTCAGACTTAGATCAAGTCAGTACAAGTTGAAGAGTTAAAGAAGATGGTTTTGGTCATTAACTACTTAAGTTAGGGGCTTCTCCATGCCTAGTAGAAGAATATTTTTTCCCTTGGAGCAGCTTTATGGTCACTGTCCCCTTTTCCTTGAGGCTTATCAGTGTTTGGAGAACAGCACCTAAAAGGTGAAGTAAGCTGCACTGAACAGAAGGTGTGGAAGAAGTTGAGAAGGGGCTCCAACACCATCACCATTCATGTCCCTAGACCAACTACATGCCTTCTAAGGTTACAGAACTTCAATAGTGCGGCTTTATGGATCAAGCCCCATAGCAGGAGAGGCAGTATTCCCGAGAACATCTCAAACAGCATAGCTCTAACACACTGGAACTGCACTTCACATTATGTACCTTTCTACAAATAGATATTGCTGCTCTTTGAGGAGAGCTTCTGCCCTTAAATAATCCAGAAGCCTGATGGATGACTAATACAACTAGAAAGCTTTGGGTACAGGAGGATATTTAGCTACCACACATCATCAGGACCTTTCAACACTTTCAACACGCAGCCAAAGAACAACAGAGGCACCTACAGCTTTCGCTGCTGTCTCCCTGTGTTTGGCATAGGCTCCAAGACTTTGGTCCTAACTAGCTTCCTTCAGCCCACCTAGAGAAGCCCTCTCTGCAGTCAACTCCAGTTGCTTAGATGCACAATGTTCTCCTGCCCAAGCCACCATCAGTCCAGGTCTACCCTATACCACTACGGACTTGATCTACTACTAAGCAGAAAGCCGCTTCTACATACCACTTGGTGAGCTCAATGGAGATGTACCGTATTAGTAACTCCAAGCCAAGAATTTAACCATTTAACCAGTGGTCACTGCTGCTCTTTATTTATACTGTCCAGGGAAAACGAAGTGCCCCGAAAGCCAGATTCCTCAAGTTGGAAATGGCTCACCAAGCACACTGGAGGGCAACCGGGCAGAGTCAAGAGCTAACTCCTCACTCGCATGGACAATGCCTGTTTCCTCAGCACAAATGCAGGAGTGGAAGCACTGGAATCACTGGAGCTGGGAAGAAGTCCAGCCAGCGCACCTCTGCTTTTGGATCCTGTGGCAGGGAACACGCAGATGAAGGCACAAATGCTCCTTGAAGAAGTAATGCCATGAGTCAGGGTGCTTGCTTACAGGAATACTGGCAAGCGGCAGTCATGGAATGGGAAAACCATTTCAATATTACCTTTAAACATACATAAGGATAAAAGCAGGCAGGAACGGGATACAGCACAGGCAGCTTGGCCACAAGATCCATGGCTGAGACAGCACTACTTCCCAGTGTCTCAGAATTGATAAGGGATTTCAGTAACACATTATCAACTTGTCTTTTGTATTTAACACAGTACAAGGCAGGGCTCCCCGTTATATCACTTAGCATTCATGCTGCCTGGCAGTCTGAGCTAAGAAGCCACATCCTCATCCGTGAGTAAGGGGGAAAAAAAATCAGACATCTTGAGCTGGGTAAAAGCCTCACCCAACTGAAAAGGCACACTACGATCCCAAACCCCATGTAAACACCTTGATACGTTAAAGAAGAGTTCCCAAGATCACAGACATTACAGGAAGGATAAAGAAAAACAAGAGGGTGATTTCAGTCACAAAAGAAACCTTCCACAACATCATAAAGCCTCAGACCTCAGGGGCTTATCTTTAAGACAAAAGAACATAAAATGAAGCACAGTCAAATGACTACAGCCTCCATTGGACTCATACTAAGATACTAAAAGCAGTATACTGCACCAGTCTGGATTGCTCAAACCAAAGACTTGTCAAGCAGTTACTGGCACTCCTAATACTGACACCAAAAAAGTAAAGTAAAAAAATGAAGATGCAAACTAATTTGAAATACTGTATCAAGCAAAACTGAAGGTAGTTTCTCCTCCAGGCTGGAAGCTACTGAAAGCATGAAATCATTGTCTGTCTGTCCCCCCTCAAATGAACTTACCGAAAGGCGAGAACTCATTAAGCTTCCTACATACAAAATTCAAAGCGGAAACTACGATTCAGAAAGAATTCGGTTTGTCACATCATTTTGTCCAAACATAGAAACAGTATTTCCAAAGATGCACAATTATGGTCCTAAATTTAATTCCCCAACTACTTAATCAGCATTGCTTTGTCTGCACTGGCTTATACTTGAGCAGAAAACTAGTTTGTCACCGTATGCGCTTTCAAAAGTCCAGAAAGAAACCCAGTGCTAGTTTTGCTCCCGTAGTACTCACTATTCACACCCCCAAAAAACCTTGTGCCAAGCTGACTTACGAAGCTCTCAAAGTCATGGCTTTCATCAAATCAGAACACTAGATCAATGTGTTCTGGGTCAAAAGGATGATCCAAGGCATGGGAAGCCATGTGAAGAAAGGCCAAGAGAGCTGGGCTTGTTCACCCTGGAGAAAAGGCAGCTCAGGAAAGACCTTATCACCATGTTCTAGTATTTAAAGGGTGGCTACAAAGAAGATAGAGACTCGCTTTTTGCAAGGAATCACATGGAAAAGACAAGAGGTTATGGGCACAAGTTCCTCCTGGGGAGACTCCAACTGGACACAAGAGTGTTCCCATTTTTCACAGTGAGAACAACCAGCCAGTGGAATAATCTCCCTAGGGAAGTGGTGACTCCTCAGCACTGGACACCTTTAAAGATTGGGCCGGACAGGGCGCTGGAACATCTCGTCTCGGTCATGTTTTGCCTAGAAAGGCTGGCCTAGATGATCTTTGAGGTCCCTTCCAACCTGGGATTGTATGGTTCTATAACTTGCCCATTCCATGAAATCAAGGTATGTGTCCATACTGGAATCAGACACTTTCACCTACAAATGTTATTCCTTTTGATTTCACTGTACTAGAGAGGAAAACTTTCCCAACATCTTCACTTTTGAGTTTTCTGCTCATTTCATAGGTCACTTGTAACAGAACAGAATTTAGCCCACATTTTACTTGTCACAGTGGAACAAACTGCACATATATACATTATACATATTAATATATAATTATATTATTAAATGATATATATTAATATATACATATTAACTTTGCTACTGGACGGAGAGCTGAAGCTCTTTTAGAGAAGCTTCAGCTCCCCACAGAAGTCTGTACTCTCCCTGACTTCAGTCCTACCCAATTTCCTTGTTGCAGATATTCATCACTGACAAGCAGCACTGCATCTACCTACTTCTCAGCTCAACACGTATGTTCTAAAAATAAAGCCAGGGAGAGCAGGTGATGGATGCAAGTATCCAGAGAAGTTACTTCAGATGAAAAATGCTGACAAAATTGAGAGGAAAAGAAAATTAAATGGAAATAAGGAATAAGAATTCAACAACTTGCACTCAGGTCTCTAAGCATCCCTCTACAGGCTTGACAGATAGTTCATGTACCCTGGCTGTAAGTTACAGGTTATTACGGTGTCTTCCCTGGACTTGGTTTTTGAGTTGCATGCTGAGATGCTCCAAAGCCACACGAGACTCACCCCAACTTTGTAACTCACTTCTTATGTTTGTTATCTGCAATCACTTCTTAGGCTTGTTATCTGCAATCACTTCTTATGCTTGTTATCTGCAATCACAGGGCAGCAAGTGCTGAGGCACCGGAGCAGAAAAGCAGCTGGCCAAGCATATCTGTGGTGAATCTGGAAAGAGGAAAGGACATCTTAGAAAGTATCCATGCAACAGTTCATACAAGCAACTTCCAATCTTGCTTTATTCTGCTAAAAAAAAAAGAAGGAAAAAGCACTGTTTGCAGTTTTCAGTTTGATATGCCAGCTTCCAAGTATACTGCGGGTAAACAGGAACCAAACACCACTTCTTATAGGAAGATCTAGTATTTCTCCTTACCCCACATCAGGGCAAACGAAAAGCTTGCTGTGCAATAAGGTGACTTTTAGTTCAGAAGACACTGTTTCCTTATAATACAGATGTTTCTGACTCTTCAGTGATTTTGGCTGTTGGTAAACTGTGTTTCCTCACCTTGGGAAACAGGTTCCCAAACCCGAACTCCCATGACGCAGCATCCCTGGGCTGGCTCCATTTCCCGCGATGCTTCCACGCACTTTGGTCAGAAGGAAGCACAAGAGGTTTTTTGTGTCCTTTTCGCCCCCCAAGATAACACCCTCCAGAGCACGCAGCCCATAGGGCAGAACAGGGCGCAAGCACCCATTTCCGAGGGGGAATGTGCTGTAACAGAGATGTGAAGGTCAAACCAAAATGAAACTCTTTCTGGAAAACTCTGCCCAGGGTGACCAGACATACACTGTTCTGTTCTACATTCAAAACATGGGCATTTAACTGCCTTTGGTAGGAAACATGGGATGTTCTAACAAAAATTACAATTTTAAGAAGCAACTTTAAGTTCTGAGAAGCTCTGACCATCATCTACAAGACAGGTTCTGGCCACATGCTGAAATACGATGTTAAGACTCCCTTACAGATGATGCTTTGACACAGGCCTTGCTTACAACCAACCAGGCTCCCCAGTGCCGAAAGGGCATTCCAAGCCTGTGCCACTTCAGTCCTTATTTCCCTGACTGTTACAGCAAGGGTAGGACCACACTAACCTCTCAAACTGCTTGTTCTACAAGCACACGGGAGACCAAGGGGCTCTCTTTACCCTGGCCACAGCAGAAGGAAACTGTGCACTGAAGAGATGTTTGCCTTCTCCAGCACCAAGTGCAGGACAGACCGAACTTGCCATCACCACGCTGCCAACAGACGCCACTTTGACTGCAGCACACAGGAATTTGCTCTACCTTTGCCCTGTACTTTCATAAGCTTGTTATTAGTCCAGTCCAGGTCACATATGTTCTCCCAATGTCATTTATGAGTTCTGCCCTCAAGAAGCCAGGAGGATTGCCCAATGGCATTGTAGGAGACTTCAAACATCCCCATGAACTCACGAGAGCTGTCATTAACTAATCCTCGTCTACAATTACCCAGCACCAGCTCCTGAACGAAGCCAACCACCGGCGTGAGGAGCACACCACCAGTGTACAAGTGGTGAGTGACACCCATGAAAAGGCACTGGGGAGTTGAACATATCCCCAATATTAAGTTTATTGCAAAACATTTAAGGTGAGCTGTTGTTCTATTTGATGCTAAAGTTCTCCCAGGTTATTTGGCCGGGTCACAGGCTGCAGCAAGGAAGAACCAGCCAAACTTGTCCCAGACGAAGACCTACAAGAAAGGGGAAACACAAGTGCCCATATTCACAGGGAGAGAGGAATTGCTGCTTTATTTATTTACTTGACATTGCAACCCTAAAAGCACTCTTGGGCAAAGAGCAGGAGCATCCCATTAATATGATAGTCCACAGATTGAAATACTGAACACTCTTTAGCCTTGGGAAGTTTGCTCTTCTGCTACTTCAAACAAATCCCAGTTAAACTTAGAAAGAAAACCCAGAAGTTGTGCATAAAAATTCCAAGCCAGGTTCATTGGCCAGAAACTGCCTCAGTTTCTTTACAAAAATACCAACCTCTAATAGGAAGTGGCATCTCCAAACAAGGAAGCTAAACCGAAGACAATTTATAACCTGCTCCACAGTACAATGATTTATTCTAGGAAGAAAAGAAGGTAAATCATCCCATGCCATCCTGAGGTTCAGGTTTGAACCAGGGGTTAAATATCACTCAGGCTCTGCTTGAAGAGGATAGGCATGGTATGGAGGAGGCAAAGTGGAACATGAGAACCCCCCCCTGCGCTGGTCAGCCTCTGCTACTTCCTACTGGCAGCACCTGTGACAAAACACATCGCCACCTGACACAAGACACTCACCAACAGATCTTTTGGCTGCAGCACAGCAAACATGGCTCCTTCCACGTTCACAGAGGCAGGACTCCAGCATCCTCAGAGCACCCACAGTTCAGAAGGCAGAGCTCAGCTCCCATCCTTCCCCCGGCCACACACTCATAGCAATGGCCTCACCAGAAATCCTGCCTGGTACCAAGACGGCTCAAGCAAAGCACAGAGGAGCCCAAAGTAACAACAGGCTTCAGCTCCTGACTGCAGCACACATTAAACCTACCACAGAAGCTAGGAACCAAGAGTGGCATGAAACAAAGCCACCTCTTGCAGCAACAAAAAGCAATGGTTAAGGTGAAGAATATGTGGAAAACCTGGTTGGAGCACAAGCTTATCATGGTAACAAGCTCCAGCCTTTCCTTTGCCAGAAAGCCTCGCTGCCCAAAGCCTAACATTATGCGGGGATCACATCCCCTGGTGAAGGGAAGGCAGCTGAAAGAGCGGCTACAGAAAGCAGAATGACAGTGAAAGAGGCAATCGGAAACCAAGAACAGCAAGAGGGACCCTTCCCACTTTTGACAGGTAATTAAACTTCTTGGTGTTTAATTAGCACCTCCAGGCACTGAAGTTTCCTGTGCCACCTCCTTGATGGCCTTAGGCTCAAAGACACACATCTCAGCTTGAACTCAATAGATCTTGGCTTCGAACAGCCACACAGAATCCTTGGAAGGGGATGCTCTGCTTCCTGCTGGGCAGCTCGCTTCAGGAAGAAAAGTTATTTACTTTACAGAATGCCAAAACCAGAAGGATAAGGGGCATTCGGGGGAGTGGAGCTGGGCATGGGTCCCATGCTCCTGTAGTCCAGACATACTCCTCTGCGATGCTTGACAGAACCACAGCGAAGCCCAACCTTCTCAGCACTCCACAAGCAGCGCTTCTGTTCAGCCCTCAAAGGCCACGATACTCAGAGAAACGCCATCACATTGGCTGGAATGTCCAACAGATCCCCAAACCCTCTCGCAGCTGTCAGTGAGGGAGAACCGGGCTACACCAGAAGCTTTAAGCATCGCTGTATGCTTTCCCCCACTAGTTTTCAAAGCAAGGTACAGACGAGAAGCTTGTTTCAGTTTCAGAGTAAAAACTAACATCCCTGAAGGCAGCCTGGGAAGAGACGGTATTTGCTACCTTAGAGTACACAACCAGGTCGTTCATCTCCTCCGAGGGTCAGGGAAATCTGTGCCAGCCTGAGCCAAGAGATGTGATTTCCAAGTGCAGTGCTTGAAAAGACTGGGGTATACCACAGACACTTTTCGACTCCTGGAGGACATTGCCTCTGCTGCAGCAGGGAACATATATTCTACGACCCCTTCCTCATTTGTTCTCTCAGGAAGCTGGTTCATGGACAGTTCGGGGATCTTCTGTACTTCAGCTCATTGTTATTTTATCACCAGTTAGCAACACAAAACTTTGGTTAATGCTTTAACATACATTTAGAGTCTTACCAAATTAAAGCACGGGAACAAGATTAAAATGCCAACCTAATGGACACTGCCATACTCCAAAATCTTTACACTGACCAGCATGGCCAAATAGGTAAGACATCTCCCAATGGCATTAGATGATGGAACAAAAAAACAAGAGCAAACACGATGCTCCAGCACTCACATCGAGCTCCAACAAGAACACTGCGCAGCAGGGCTCAGAATGCGAAGCTCTCCAGAAGCAAGTGCCTTGTTTGAAGAGCACCCCGTCAGGCCTGGATCAGTGTATGCCCAGGTGAGCGCATTTTCAACCTGAGCGTTCCATGCCTGTACGGAAAAAATCAGGCCTCTGTAGACCATTTCTGCTGTGCCAGAAAGCCTGTTCAGGAGACCTCAACGCTGCCAGACAGCTCTAGCGTAACACTTTAAACCTATTTCTGTTCCGAGTCAAATACATAAGCATTCCAAAGCCTTGTCTAGAAAAAGGCTTCCATTCCCTCTTAGAGGGCACCAAACAACCTCAGCATAAACACCAGCTTCATCAATTTTGCTTCACAACTCAGTATTTTGTTCTCATCTCACACAGACCTTTAGCCAGAGCTAGCAAGAGAAAACCTGCAATACTTAAAAGAGCAAAGAAGAGAGCAAGCATTTGTAAGTTCTCAATGAGCGTTTCTATGCAGGTTTTTGTTTCTGGGCCTCCCCAAATAAGTTTGGGCTTCTGGGTGTTAAGGAACGATCAGTGCAGCCTCTTCATGAGCATGCCTAGTTAATCTATGAACTCTCCCAAAAGTTTTGTAGGCACAGTAGCCCTTGGCTAGTTCAACATGTCTACTATTTGCTGCCTCAAAAACACCATCCTCCTGCTTCTAAACCTGTGAGCCCCATCTGATCGCTCCTGAATCACACAGCAGAAGTGGACCATCCTCCCACATCCACCAGTGCTGACTTTGTTGACTTGACCTAACTCACTGCTGACCCTCTGATGGCATCTAAATAGAAATAACCCCTTCAAATCACAGCCAGGTTTGGGTTGAAGGGACCTTAAAGCCCATCCAGTTCTAAGCCCCTGCCATGGGCAGGGACACCTTCCTCTAGAGCAGCTTGCTCCAAGCCCCTGTGTCCAACCTGGCCTTGAACACTGCCAGGGATGGGGCAGCCACAGCTTCTCTGGGCACCCTGTGCCAGCGCCTCAGCACCCTCACAGGGAAGAGCTTCTGCCTAAGAGCTCATCTCAGTCTCCCCTCTGGCAGGTTAAAGCCATTCCCCTTGGCCTGTCCCTACAGGCCCTTGTCCAAAGCCCCTCTCCAGGTTTCCTGGAGCCCCTTTAGGCACTGGAGCTGCTCTAAGGCCTCCCGTTCAAGAGCCTTCACTTCTCCAGGCTGAACAAGCCTTCTTGTCAGAAGGGAAAGAGCAGGAGGTTAACTAGTAGACTAAGTAAGCATCATTATGTGCTGACTAGCTGGAATATATATTATTTAATACTATTTTCCAATTATCAATTGATATTGAAACCTATGTCTAGTAACAGCAGAGCAGCAGTGAAGCAGAAAGGACCCAAACTCCACATTAAGGCTGCTTGCCCTCAAAACAGGAAAAGCAGCAGTGTCAAACCAGGAAAAGTCATATCTTGTTGGGTAGATTTTGCTGTCCTTTCATCAAAACTAAGTCTGCTCAAAGCCTGGCAGCAAGCTGGACACAAAGCTGAATGCCCTCACAAGCGCAGCCTTGAAACAAAGCTCCTCCTTGCACTCAGTAATTTGTGAATTCCTCCCTGAATACACCCCAAAGCTGACTTCTACATTCATTGCGCTCAACTAGAGAAAGAGACAGCTTTTATTCTAGCACTGTATTGGGCACTGCTCAGAACCCAGGTAAAAACCCTCAAAACCTAAAAATACTGCTGCTTGCAAAACCCATTTGATATCTCTCACTCAACTCCCCTGACTCATGAGTAGCCCACGCATCTCAAATGTAGCAAGGGACTGCTGCAAGAAGGTCTAGATCTCAGTCTTGCCTTTACAAAAGGAAGGCAGCAAATGTGTCTTGAGTTATCCAGTGGGATGCCTGACTGACCTCGGTGAGTGTGAAGGTTGCACGTTCCCAGCGAGCTGCTGAAACCCACTTCTAATGAGGATCAGAAATCCCATCTTTTGTTAACAGCAGACCACTGACGCCTTCAAAACTGGTCTTTGTGATGAAAGGGAACAGAGCAGTGCCTCAAATAAGACAAGGACACTACAGAATTTAGGGACAGCACGCGGGCAAGTTCAGGTAAGAGCCTACTCATGACACGTGTATCATGACATGAAATTCTTTAAATCTTTTGGCTCATCAGGAACAGAGCCCTGCTTACCCTAAATTAAATATCATTGTATAAAGTTACTTATACCCACTTGTGATAACCCCAACATGGAATTGGACTGTTTCCAGAAGCAAGGAATCATTCATTATTACATGGTTCAATGACAGCCTGAGCACATAGAGATGATACGGCCGTGCTGAGGATGCTCATGAAGGTAACTACATTTCATCCTTCCAGGGCTCACCTCCACTCCCGAAACCCTGACCGGCTGGATACAGCCTCCAAAGCTTGACACTCAAACTGGGAAAGCCCACCCAGGGAGTATGGTACTTTGCAATTCCAGATGATTTAACCTTCTTCTCCCCCAGCAGCTGCAGTCACTGTGCAAGAAAGCAGCAGCCTGAAGAAAGGTAGAGTGTGGCTCTGGGGAAACCACCACCCATTTTCACATGAAACACCTGCTTTTTGCTCTTATTTTTTCCACACAGCAAAGGAAGAGAGCTTCCTATTTGGCTCCACCTGAAACAGGAGCAGGGGTTACACAAGACAGCACCAAGTACCAGCCTGGGTGCTGCGAGTTGAGAGAGGACCACGCAAAGGGAGCATCCACCTCCACCAAACAATGAGTTACCATAAATATTTGAAAGCAGGATTTTGAACTCTCACTACCTTACCGAAAGAGGCTTTAAGGAACACTCTGATTGCAATCTGCCTAAAGTGCCTCTACACACTCACTCACCTTATCTTCCTCTGACACGCACACTACCTGGATCACACACTGCATGATTACTATTATCACAGTGCACTGTGCTCATAGTTTGCATTTTTTCTCTCTCTTCTTTTCTCAGGTTCCCTTTCTGGGTTCCATGAGTCACACAGTTGACATTCTTCTAGCGCCTGCACAAGACATGTTTCCACTCCCCGTCCCTCTGGGAAAAGAAGCCCTAAGTCAAGAGTAAAAGAAGTTGTCCCAAATGGCATTTATCTTCTTGGACACAGCAGAGTCCACATCCCAGTGTGAATCCCACCATGCACCCTCATACAACCATATTTCAATAAATAAATTAGAGAAATCCTATTTAGTCCAAGGAGTTTTCTTGCAGATCCCTTTGATTGACAGCTGAAGATGAGCTGCTTTGGTTCTTCATATGCTTTCGAAGAAGAGAGTCACAAGCTCTGCTAGAGCACTTGCCTCTCCCACCTGCTGCAACAAGGACGATTTGCTCTATGTTCCTCCACTTACTACGCTGGTTTACTAAATCATTAAGAGACTTGTAATGCTCTTTAGAACAGCCTGCTCAGCTGACGCTCCTCCTCAAGCTTAAGCACAAGCCAGGAAGCCAAATGCAGATATCCGAGATCCTTCTTCCTCACTTGACAGATTCAGGAAGCTTCCCATGCACTCAGGTGACACCACTGGCCCTCCAAAGAGGAGGGGACTCTTCCCAAGAAAAGCCTACTAATCTCCATTCATCAAGGCCTCTGCTGCTCCTCAAGAGTTTCTGTAGGCTTCAGGGTCTTTGCAGCTCCTGGTTATCCCTCCTGGCTCTCCTCTTCCAGGTGCAAACCCCATTTAGGACAGACCAACTGGCCCAAAAGCTAGGAAGACAGTCTAGAACCGGCACCAGGATGAAACAGGATCTTTGAAGGAAAACCCAAGCATGCTCTCCATGAGATGGGGCAACCAAATTGCTGCAGTAACCTCCAGCAGGAATTCCTGCTTGTTTCTCCCCTGCATGTGCTTATTGGATCCATTTGTGAGCAAGTCCAACTCATTACAGCAACAGCAGAAAACCAATGCAGCGATCCTGGGAGAGCTCTGTGCCAGGTTTGAGAGCTAGGGCAGCTCAGGAACAGGTCTGACGAGCACCAGCAGCAGTGTATGGGAAAGGCAGAACCAAAACCTCCCCTTTCAGGCACAGCAGTTACCACCACAGCCTCACAAGCTTTTAATGCTCCACAACAGAAGGTTTCAATAGCAGGCAAGGTATCGAGCCACCAGGTTTCACGCTTAGGTACAAAATTACACAAACAGCTCCTCAACCATACTAAAAAGGCCACTGGTTTAACAGTCCGATTGCTGATTAAAACTAGATTTTAGCAGGCACACATCAGCAAGCGAAGAAACTAAAAAGCAGATTGGTGAGCCATGACGTGAACACAAGCAAAACAGTAACAGCAAAGTGCTGCAGTCATCGTTGCATGTACTCCATGTAGTTAGTACGAGGCAGAGTAGGACATTAATAGACACATGCTTCCCTCATTGCTGTCCCTGCCCCATTCTGGGCCAACAGCCCATCACTGCCAGCAAGGAACGCCTGGCTGCCTGCTGGTCACAAGCCCACACTAGGAAAGCTGAAGGGAAGCATTATGATCACCTCCTGCCTACTTCCCGCACAAAAAGGTGGAATTTCAAGAATTTTTCCCTTTTAAAGGGACCAAGAACTTCATGTTCAACTACTTTGTTCATCCCTTATTTCTAAGTTTACCATCTGCATGGTTTCAGTTCCTACCCATCCCACCCTGAAGCACATGAGCCACAGTATGTTGTACTGGATTGCAGATGTTGGCATGGACACAGCTGCCCAGTCCTACCAGCATTCATTTTCCAGACATGCTGTGCCCGGGCTCTGAATGCATCTAAACCCTCAGCTTCCACAAACTCCTAGAACAACACAATCCAGAAGTCTGCTGCCCACTTTTTGAAGAAACCCTTCCAATCCCAAAAGTCCAGGACATTTTAGTCGCCCCCGGATGGGCAGCTGCTCCCCTGCCTTCAACTCAGCTGCCCTGCTCCACATGCTTCCAACTCTGCTGAAGATGCCACCACCAGAAACACACAACGCAACAGATACAGTCACACACTCACCCATTGAAATTCACTTTGTTTATTACCCAACGACCCTGGTCCTTAATTAGATTAATAATTCAGCCCTCCAAAAAATAAAACAACAATGCCTACTACCTGTAGCAACCAAGAAACCAGCGTGCTAATGGCAACCAAGTCAATGCCAAAGGGAGATAAACCACGGCAGTCCCAAGCCGTGTCCACGGCAAACAACACAGGTTTTGCTCACTCACCTGCAAAAGAGTTTCTTTCACAAGCCCCCACTGCATCCTGAACATCAGCACGCACAGCAGAACCTTGAAAATCCTGTTTGACTTCCCAGCAACTTCTCCAACCCAGCTGGCAGCGTGCTACCAACTTCAGAGAAGTTGGGCACTTTCTGAGGGTGGCAGAAGAGCTCCAGAAGTCTGATTACACATGGAAGGCACCTTTATTACACTCATAGGGTGAATTATGTATTTAATTAGCAGCAGCCTTAACAAAAAGCTGCTACAGTTGGACACGGAGGACAAGTCTCACTCCACACAAGGAAGCAAACGCATGCAATAAAGCAGATGCCAGAACCATCCACCTCTGTGCACTGCCTCACACACACTAAAAACTTTTTCCAGAAGCTGGAATAAAGTGCTATGCTGCACAGATAAACTTAATGTTGCCTCAAAGACAAACATTACCAGTCACAGTTAGGAAACTGCATCCGTACAAAACCACTTTGATTCAACTTCCACCTTCAATCCTGAATCTTCAGTGTAGCTGTCAATTAGAAATGTTCATTACCAAGTAATCTGCTCTGCACACCAAGTCACATCTGCTGTCTTTGAAGCTGTAACAGCTCCCAGTGAGGGTGGCTTTTACCAGTGGATCACTCATAGGCCTTTTGAACTGCATTCAGGCATGGAGTTAAGCACTGCCGGCAGTGGCACTGGAAGCGGCAGCCTATGATCCAACACAAAAAGGTTTTTGGCATCACCAAGCCTCAAAGCTCTGTCAACCACAGAAAAGCAGCCTTTATGTTTTGCTATAGGCACAAGGAGGAGAAGTCCTTGTAACACAAGGTCAGAGCAAGCTTGCTAGAAGACTAAATTTAGCCACCTGTGCCTCAGGCAAGTGTGTTAGTTATGGGTAGCTCTGATACTGGTGCTGAGCACTGGTTCCAAGGGTAAATCCCTTGGAAGACTTGACTCTAATTGCAAATGATCTCAAAGCTATTAATGGGGAGCACGATCCCGATTCCTTAAAGAGGAGTTGTATGTGAATATCACCCAACAGTAGCACCAGGATCCGGTGTTACCGTTGTAAGGCTGCTGGAGAGGTATAAACTATCACCACGCTCAGTGTCAGCAGCAGTAAGAGAAGCTCAAGAAGATTTAACAGATGGGGTTTCAGCACAAATGTATTTTAGAACACCTCCTTAGCAAGCATATTTCCTACTCTAACATGCCTCACACTACAGTCCTAGCACGCCACACAAGAGCGGATCAACGAGAACAGAGGGAATTACTGCAAGCTCTTGTAAATGTTAGCAGAGGCTGATTGAACAGTTTGTGAAGACAAGCCCCGGGTTACCAAAAGGTGTCACAGGGAACAGCTTTGTAAAGCATTTAATAACTTGCCAAGCCAAAAAGACAGTGATGACTCAGGTTCTTGAGCTGTGTTGGGTGTTAGGATCAGTATCAGCCATGAGCCCACAGGACCACAGTGCTAGACTGTGGTTTCACATCTGGGATTGCTGCAAGTGTCCAACTGAATCTATCCATAGAAAAACAAAAGTTAAAGAATTTGGTTTCAAGACACTGCTGGGGAATATCACGATTCGCTGCCTCAGAGACCCTGAAGAGCCTGGTTTGGTGCGAGAAACCCAAACAAGAACGGTAGTTCAATCGCACCACCAAAACCAGGATTACCAAGAAGACTGCACCAAGTCCGGAGAAGCACAAGGATTCTTGAACTAGATACTGAGCACGTCACCCCACAAGACAGATGTAAGCCACGCTCCATCCCCTCAAGCCTCTGCAAAGGCATGATAACACAGAGGGCTGCCTGAACAGTTGATGGTCACACATAGCTGCTCCTACATCCAGACCTGGCCCTGCAGCATCTCCAGCTGGAGGATGCTGAGACCCTTGAGCCCCCCAGCCTGGATCCTCCAAGCCAAAACCCACATCACCACAGCAGCAAACAAGTTACACCCAACCCCTGCCTTCAATCCTGTTGTTTCCTTAACGTTGAAGCACTGTTTTCTGTAGAGACCAGAAAGAACAAGAGGTTCCAAAACACCAGCTCCTGATCCTAGATCCTGACAAGCGAAGGCAACTCTGGCATGCGCAGTGTCTACTAACATTTAGGATTGACAAAAAACACCAAGTACCAGAGCTGTATCCAGTAAATCCAGACAAAACCAAAGGACTGCCTGTTGGTTTGGAGCCTAATACCAATTTTGGATCTTCACCACTGAATAACATAAATCTCAGGGGAGAGATTCTTCCCACAGAGGCAGAGCATAACCTAACTCTGATTTACCATCAGTGGTGTTGCATCTCTCACCAGTAAAACCGAAGCCTGCGTGCTGCCAACACTGCACTGAACTTTTTCAGAACTAGAAACCTGTCAAAACCTTTCCAAACAGAGGACAGCTGGGAAGCAGTATCAGATGCTGAAGTGGCTATGGGCCTGATCTCAGCTGCACAGTGAACTCGAGGGCCTCCAAACCACCTAACCGGGCACTGATGCTCAGTCAGCTGAGCAAGCAAGACGGAACTGCCAACACAGAAGACATTTTTCAGGATGATGAAGAACCTCACTACTCAGTGGATACACACAGAGCAGGTATTGTGAAGGATTTATTTCTACCTAAGAAGCTACTTAAATCACATACTGCCCCCAGCCCTCCCACCCAGTACAAACCAGTGTTGTTACCTGTGACTGCAGCCCTGCCAAAAAGCAACATCAAGAACAAGTCTTCATGAGCCTCCTAAAGGTTAGAACTTTGAAGTCTAACTTGGACTTGAAATGAGACAACTACAAAGCATGTGGTCTCTGCTTCATTAGAATAAGATGTTACAGGTTCTTAGGTTTAATTTGTTCGTTGAGACTTGTTCTGTTGAAATCTAGGAAATAAAAACACGCTGTAGAAACCAGCCTTGGACATTACAGAGGAAGACAGTTACAAGGTACCTAAGGACAGCCAGAAAATGGTGTTTCTACAAGACTTCCAATTAGGCAGCTTCTACCAAACTTGAGAAGAGGTGAATAACCATAGAATCATAGCATGGTTTGGGTTGGAAGGGACTTTAAAGCTCGTCCAGTTCCAAAACCCTCCCGCAGGCAGGGACACCTTCCACTAGAGCAGATTGCTCCAAGCCCCTGTGTCCAACCTGGCCTTGAACACTGCCAGCAATGGGGCAGCCACAGCTTCTCTGGGGACCCTGTGCCAGCGCCTCAGCACCCTCACAGGGAACAGCTTCTGCCTAAGAGCTCATCTCAGTCTCCCCTCTGGCAGGTTAAAGCCATTCCCCTTGGCCTGTCCCTACAGGCCCTTGTCCAAAGCCCCTCTCCACGTTTCCTGGAGCCCCTTTAGGCACTGGAGCTGCTCTAAGGCCTCCCGTTCAGGAGCCTTCTCTTCTCCAGGCTGACCCAGCCCAGCTCTCACAGCCTGGATCCAGAGCAGAGCTGCTCCAGCCCTCGCAGCATCTCCATGGCCTCCTCTGGCCTCGCTCCAACCAGAACTGGCACTGCTGATGGAACAATATTATAAGCTGTATTTTAGAAGGATTCCTCTCATTTGTTTAACAGACTTTAACAAGTCAGAGCTACACAGAATTTTGAGTCACAAGGGAGGAAACCTTGAAGACCCAGAAAGTTTGAGATGCTTAAAATTGCTGCCCTTCAGAAACCCACCTAAAGAACTTTATCCAAGATAAACAGAAACTCAGTTTCAATGCCCCTCTTTGATATGAATACTAGACAGATGCAGACGGATTTCTTTCATGTTTTTTCCTGTAGTGTGCTCTCTATTAACATGAAGGAAACAAAATGAATACATCCAAATCCTTCCTCTGACTTAAAGCCCAGAAATGAACATGCTGCAGCTGGCAAGGGAACACGGAGTTTGGTGTGTTATTCCTACAAACATGATGTGGCCCTCACTACGGGTGCAACAAAGGAAAGTATTTAAGAAAATCAAATGCACAGAAGCAGGTTCCAACCTCACCGGCACCTGCGATTTTCTGCTACACTAGAGGAGTTCAATCATTAACTGAGCTCCAGAGCAAAGGCCAAGACTGAAGTGACCAGATTTTCCAATGTAAAACAAGTATCTTGAAGACACACAAGCTCCAGACTGGTTGTCTTCAGAGTTCAAGAAGGGTTCTTCTACAACTTCATTTACTTCAGCACTGGAGTACAGGGGTTCCTTGCAAGTTGGAAACACCTCTAAAGGAAGCCAGTATTCCAGAGCTTTCTCAGCATCATCATGGAATGCATGAACTCACAACGCTTTACCAACAGACATTAGGACACGTATATAGGACAGCAACCACTCAGGATACTGAATAAATGATGTGGCCTTGTCTAAAGCACCATGTGCAATATGGCCAGCTCCTCCTGGAAGCCAACAGAAACACAACAGCTTTGGGAAGAGGAAAGCACAGCAGATTCAGGACTGCAAAGAAACTTTCACCTCTTTGTAAACAACCACAATGCACCCAGCCTAAAGGAATGCTGTAACATAATCATAAGGAAAAGAAAGAACATTAAATAACGGAGGAGAGCAGAGGCAGACAGGAGAACAGTTTTCCCATCTCACCAACGAGGATCCCCAATTGCCATATTAAACACCAGGAGTAGCAAATCCAAGGTATTCAATTGTTTTGCACAAAGCAGAAACTGTCAGGCTAACCTTCAGGGTGGAACCGCTGTCAACTCCTCAAGCTATTAAGTTGTTATCCAGAAGAGATTTGCTCACAGACGAGCAAACCAAAGCAGAAGATTCCGACAGGTAAGAGGCACCTATACATTTTGGAAGATGAGGCACTCTAAACAGATCTTACAAGAAGGAATAATGTATGAATAGCCACGGGAAAATGGTGGTAATCCCACGCTGATTGTGTTTCAGTGGTGGTTTTACCAACTCCTAGAAATAAGTGGTCTTTAAAAAGGCAGGCGGTGTTTCAGGAGACGAAGAAAAAGGGGGGAAAAAAAAGAAAAACAAAAACTCAAAGAAATAAACTGTATTTTACAAGTTCAAGTAAAGCCTCTTCACTGTACTAAAAAAAAAAAACCAACAACCAAAACCAACCAACCAACCAACCAAAACAAAACCCCCAAAAGTCTAAGGGGATTTAATATGGAATATAGTGGTGAAGTCAGCATGGTAAGTCTGACATTTCACCTCTACATAGAATCCCAGACTGGTACAGCTCCAACCCCTGGCCACAGCAGGGACACCTTCCACTAGAGCAGGGTGCTCCAAGCCCCTGTGTCCAACCTGGCCTTGAACACTTCCAGGGATGGGGCAGCCACAGCTTCTCTGGGCACCCTGTGCCAGCGCCTCAGCACCCTCACAGGGAAGAGCTTCTGCCTAAGAGCTCATCTCAGTCTCCCCTCTGGCAGGTTAAAGCCATTCCCCTTGGCCTGTCCCTACATCCCTTGTCCAAAGCCCCTCTCCAGGTTTCCTGGAGCCCCTTTAAGCACTGAAAGCAGCAGTTCCTGCCTTTATCTTGAATGGAGGATGGAGTACTGAGACGAGCCCCCACCATGTGATCTGACCATGCCATAGAAGTTATAGAAGCCAAGAAGCCAGCCCTGTCAACACAGTGAGGCTGAGTGTCCAAGAAAGAAATGAAATAAAAATTTGTAAGGTTCTTTTATATAGATATATATATATATATATTTATATATGTATAAAAAAAGAGATATTTAAAAGTCACATGATTTCTTACTGGGTTAAATAATCTACAAACAATGTCTCCCAGCAGTTAAAACTGGTTCTGACACACACTGTGCTGAGCTTGGCCATCTCCACTCTCCCTCCTTGCCTCCAGGAAGGGAAGCCCAGCAAGTAAGGCTTTGGGAGGCAGAGGACCAGTCAGAAGACAAGGTGACAACAACAACCTCCCCTGACACACAGAGTCACACAGGAGGAAGATGGGGAGGTCCCTACAGAGCTCCTTGGTTGAAGCTGAATGAGGGTACCTGAATGACCCTTTTCTCCAGCTTTCACTGAACCATTCAGGGCCATCTGAGCAACCACAAACCAGGCAGCCAGGCCAGGCACATCACAACTGTCCTAAAGAACCATCTAAATGCATGCAGGGCTAATTATATTTTATAAAATGAAGTCATGTCTCAGGAGTCAGTTAGAGGTTGTTGTCTATTTTTTCCCCTTCCTTCTTTTGCAGGAGAGTGTGTGAACAAGGAAAAGGCAGTAGATAGAGTTAACTGAAATAAAACCCAAACAAATATACTGCATGACAAGATACTTCAAAGCTCTTTGAAGAACAAAACTCCAGGATAAAAGGAAAAATCCTTCCCATATATAAAATAACTGGTTAAAAAAGGGTAAGGTAGGGGGAAGAAAAGCACCACTGGTCCATTTTGTAGCGGAGGGGACTGGCCAAAGGACTCTGCTCTGCTACACCAAGCTGTGCAAGAGAAGGCAGTATGAAGATGCCAACATTTGTTACTGTGAATAATTCAACATGATCAGTAAGAGCAATGACTCCAAGAAATTGCAGTAAAATCTCGTGATATGAGTGGGTGACACAATCCAAAGCACAGCACATCAGGAACAACCACCCTAACTTCAACTTGACAAGAAATATGACAGACTGATCTCGAGCCAGCACTGGGGAACAGGACACCAGGGCTGCAGCAGAGTATTCCACAAAAAACAGAGCTCCATGGGGCTTTGATCACTATGGAATGGGCACAACATCTGTAACCAGAGACAATAACATAAATAAAACACAAATCCACAGCTCACAGTGTTTTCTGAAGAGGCACACCACCATAAACATCACCTTCCGATCTGAGCAGCATCTCTGCCAACAGCCGCATGTGCCACCCATCCCACTGACACCCATCTCAAGGAGGTGGAGCAGTGCTGGCAGTGACACAAAGAGCAAGGAAAAGAGATCTGGAAAGGGAAGTCTGACCAGACAAGGACAATTCATCCCAGCCAAAAGACCACCAGAAAAAATAGCTTGCTAAAACTGTGAATGTCATGGAGAAAGCAAAGAAGTCATTTGCTTCTTTCTGGGCTTTTTTCGGACACCCCCATTCTTTTCTGTCTCTTCCTCACGTGCAGGCCATGCAATGTGTAGCCTACACACTCGGCAGCCAGCTTTGTGTCCCTCTCTACAAGAGAATGAATAACAAGATGGTTTCAAGCAAGAGGACAAAGCCATGGAAAAGAAGCGCAAAGGTTGCTAAATTCAAACACCCAGCTCGGGGCTGGTGGGGGGGGCATGAACTATCAGAGAGAGAAGAAGAAAGCATAACTTCCCCAGATCAGATCTGCTGTATTGGTGTACTCCCCTGCTACTGCTCCTATTGAGCAGGATCAGGGCCAGGTAGACTCCTGGTCTCATCTGGTAGCACTTTTTAGGGCATTATACAGGAATTGACCTGTTAACCTGAAAGACGCAGCAGCCAATTGCTTCTGAAGAGCTGGAAATTAGTTTAAAAACCACAAAAAAGGGTAAATCTGGGTGTAAGGAAGACAGGAGGTATCTGTGGACGGGGCTGCACTCGGTCTCACGCAGCTCCCCTCACAACGGTGTTCTGTGAACCTCCCTGCTTGAGCACTCCCACCAGAACATTTTCCATCAGCAGCTTTGCCATAGGAAGTCAAACTGTTGTTAATACAGAAAACGGGAGCAGCATAAAAACTCCTGCGAAACAGCCAGATAGATGGACTGGACTAAGGCAAGGTTGTGGGCTTCAGACTTCGCAAGAAACAGTACTACAAACAGCAATGCTCTTTAATCCAAGGAAATCCAAGTGAGACACTGGGTTTCAGCTTCTTGCTGTGACCCGTGGGCCACCAACCTCCTTCAGACGTGAAGGAGCCCAGCACAAAGACATTACATGCAGCACAGAAAGCCCTCCCCTGCCATTCTGTGCCCTGCTCCGGTCAGTGGGAATCAGGATGAGCTTTAAACAAACACATGTGCAGAAAAGATCAGCAGAGAACTTGGAAAAGAGCAACTGCCAAGGTTGGCGTGCGTGGTCTGAAAATAAGAAGCCATAGGGTGAGTGCTTTCTGAAAGCACCGAAGGAGAGACACAAACACAGAGAGGTATGGACAGTCCACCACTGCGGCCGGAGGATAGCAGAGGAGCCCAACAGAAAGCCCAAACTGGCCTACACCAGCAAGAGCAGGAGGAGATACTGCAGGAGCTGGGCCTGGTTAGCCTAGAGAAGAGCAGACTGAGAGGGGATCTCATCAATGCAGATCAATACCTCAAACACAGGTGCCAGGAGGATGGTGCCAGACTCTTTTCAGTGGTGCCCAGTGACAGGACGAGCAGCAACAGCCATGAACTAAACCACAGCAAGTTTCACCTCAACACAAGGAAGAACTTCTTTCCATGGCGGACTGGCAGAGCACTGGGACAGGCTGCTCAGGAGGGCTCTGCAGCCTCTGTCTCTGGAGACATCCCAAACCCACCTGGACACACTCCTGTGCAACCTGCTCTGGGTGGCCCTGCCTTGGCAGGGGGTTGGACCGGATGATCTCCAGAGGCACTTCCAACACTCATGATTCTGTGCAAATAAGCTGCTACAGTGCAGCAGGGTAAAGCACAGCGCTGCACCTTGCCTTCCTGACAGCCCAACAGCTCTTAAGAAATAAAGGCGGCACCAGGACACTTTGCTGTGTCCAGAAAAAACAATTTCAGGGCAGACAATGTTTGAAGAAACGCTTGTACCTACGTACTTCTGCACAGTGTAAGCATAAAGCCTGGTTTTAGCAAGGGGACAGTGCAGTTTCACTGGAGTCGGCAGCATTTTTGCCCAAAGGCTGCAGTTGCAGCAGAAGCAGTGCACCGCCAGCAGGACCTGCAGTGTGAGAACACAGCCTGCCTGGCCAGTCCCCATCACCACCCTCCATGCTCTCAAAGTGCATCAGGCGTGTGCACTAAGAATTACTGTTTTTTCTACACACCATGACGCTGAAATTACTTTCTGATCTGGTCACCCCTCACCAGCGGTCACCTTCCCTACACAAGGACTGGCAGCATCTCCAGCTCATCCCTGGCTCAAAGAGCTCCAGTGTAAGCCCGGCTTCACATGGAGACAACCACTCCATGCATCTCACAACGACAGCAACATGATAAACTTCAAATTGTCCTATCAGTAATGTTTCACCTGGGCAACACTTCTAAACCTTCAGCAACTGGCAAGCAGTGAGGAATCCTCCGTGGCTCCTGCAGCATTAAGACAGCAACTTCCCCAGGCTTGGGGCTCAAAGGTGCTCTTTGTACTTTTTGGAATGCACCTGCGGGGAAGTGCTGCTGCTGTTTGGGAAAAGCTTCTCAACAGCAACAAAGCTCCCACTTCCCAGCTCACCCATCATCCTCTCCCGGCAGGCTGACAGGCAGCGAGTTACCTGCAGAGTGCTAGACTGGGGGTCGAGATGGGTTATTGAGGTAAACCAAGCCAGAGGCAGGAAATCTGAGAGGAGGCGAAGGCAATTCCTGGGCGCACGGGGAGTGGCAGCACAGGACGGTTACACACATGCATTAGGTCACTCATAAAAAATGATGAGGTCTGAGATCACAGCCAGGACAGTGGGACCTGAACACTGTGAGCCTGTAGCAGGGTAAGGGGGGAAGTGGAACCTGCCATGAATCAGGGGACAGGAAACAGCGTGGACTGAGGACTGACCATGAGCTCGGCCTCAGCACATGACGCTTCCTACCAACTGAAAAGTCACTGTTGAGAGGCTGAAGAGGACGGTCCGTAGCAGTGCAGTACATGGAGGGAAGATGAAGACTCACGAGCAGTTTGGACAAGGCAAGGAAGCCCAAACCTTAAAGTTTCCTGCAACACCAAACAGCACACACACATCTCCCAGGTACAGGGGGATGTACAACTTCTTCACACAAAGAAGCTATAAATACACCCCCAGGGAGGGCTTTGTTTCCCTCACACCTGGGAACACGATCAAGTTCAGAAGAGTCCCCAGGCTGCCTTCAGCCCCCTCCTTGGCAGTGCCCTGCCCCAGCTGCGGACTGACCCACAGCCCGCGGCGGGCAGGTGTCCGGTCACCCCTTCCACATCCCCCTTTCTGACCGAGCTCACAGCCCACAACACCCGGAGAAAGCCGACCCTGAGGAGCCGTTGCGGGGTCACTGCACCTCTCACCGGGCTGGTTCCCACACACACGAACAGGGACCCCCGGGGCTCAGCTCCACCAACGGTCGGACCCCTCAGAGCTCCCCGGGACAGCTACGGAATCCCTGCGACCCCCAGGGCCGCTCCGTCCCCGGCCTCCGCCCGGCTGCAGCTGAGATAGCCCCGGGACACCCGCGGCCGCCCCGCGGCTCCGACCTCAGCGGAGCCTCCCCCGCCACCGCGGGAGGCGCAGCCCCTGCGAGCGGCCCGGCTGCGGAGCGCAGCGACCGCCCCCGCCGCCGCCCAGGCCGAGCTGCAACGGCGGCCCCGGCGCCCCCCGCGCTAGTACCTGTCTCCGGCGGCGCTGGGCTGGGCTCGGCAGGCAAGGCGAGGCGGGCCAGGCCGGCGGCGCTGGGCTGGGCTGGGCTGGGCTGGGCTGGGCCCCGCCGCTGCTCTCCCCGCGCCCCGCGCGGCTCCTCCCTCCGCCGCGCTCGACGGGGAGGGCCCCGACCCGGAACCGCTCAGCCACTTGCCCGGCCCTTCGCTGAGCACCGCCCTATGGCAGCAGCGCGCCCGCGCCGCTCACAACCGCTTCCGGGGCGCCGCGGAGGCGGGTTTGCCCTAGCAACCGCGTTGCGTTGCCAGGCGGAAGTGGCGCTGCGGCTGCGGAGAGCGGAGCGGGGCCGGGCGCCGCCGCCGCGGTCAGCGCCCCCCGCGCAAAGCCACCGCGTCCGTGAGGGGGGAAATGGGCTGCAGAGGGGAGCGGACCCCGGAGGTGCTGGATAAACCACAAACACCAACCCAGCCGTGAAGGCAGCGCGGCCCCGGAGCGCCTCCGCCCGCAGCGCCCGCGGGAGGTGTTTGTAAAGGGGCCGCAAAGCGCGTTCGGTGGGAAAACATGAGCGGAATTCCCTGGAAACCGCTACGAACACCGTGAGGAGGAGCTCGGCTCCCCCCGCGGGCAGCCTCGGGAGCTGGAAACGGGTCTCACGTTGCCCCAGCCGCGGATGAGCCCCGGGTTCCTTCTGGAAAGCCACCTGGACATCTGACTTAGATCCACAACGTACGCGTTGAAATGACCTCTTTTCCCCAGTATCCCATGTTCCCGAGGCAGGCTTGTGAAATTTTCCCTGGGGCCATAAGTGAGTGGGGAAAGAAGCTCAGTTTTAGTAAAACCTCCCTGTATTTTTTGCTCACTCCTCCTTCTGACGCACATGGGCACTCTGCCGGCTCAGGTACAACCTCACACCCTTGAACTCGCTACTTATATCAAAAGTAGAATGTCTTAATTCAGCCACCCCAAACCCCACCCTGATGGTGCAGTCACCATCCCTGGAAGTGTTCACACACCGTGGAGACGAGGCCCTCTGTGCCATGGGTTAGTGAGGGCCTTGGCAGTGCTGGGGAACAGTTGGACTGGATGAGCTTAAAGGGCTTTTCCAACCCAGTTCATTCTGTGATCCCAAGCTCTGCTGTGGGATGAGCTTGTTTTGCCCTGCTTGTTTCTTTGGGATCTCAGTCATGGAAAGAGAAAAAACACTATTAGCATGACCTCACCCTTGATAAAAAGGAAGAAGGAAGAAGTGCTTTTGCAACGCTCAGACTCAGAGCCCCCATTTTTTAAGTGCCATAAGGAGAAAATGGTACAAACTCACAGAAGCGGCCTGTGGAGTTACTCTGGAGCAGGATGTGGAGGGCTCAGGGCAGCCATATCCCTCTTTGTGGTTTGAAATATGCTGTGTCCTTCAGTAGAAACTCCGCCCCCATCCGCATTTTCCCAGTTTCTGCTCTGAACCATTTGGGAGCTCCCAAGGAATCTTAATCCTGAAAAACTGTTTATCCTCAAACATTTCTTCCCTGTGAGGGTGCTGAGGCGCTGGCACTGGGTGCCCAGAGAAGCTGTGGCTGCCCCGTCCCTGGCAGTGTTCAAGGCCAGGCTGGACACAGGGGCTTGGAGCACCCTGCTCCAGTGGAAGGTGTCCCTGCTCGTGGCAGGGGTTAGAACTGGAGGAGCTTTAAGGTCTTTTCTAACACAAACCAGACTGTGATTCTGTGGTTCTATGAATTTCAGTCCGTGCCATTCTTTAGGCCAGTCACATTAAACGTGCAGATTCTTGTTAGCCCTATGATAATCCCGTGGGAGTCTACCACAAGACAGGCACCTGTGTTGAAAGACACATGGAGCAAAAGGAGATTGCATCTGACCCCAAACCATTTCCATTAGGTTGTGCCGGTCCCACGGGAGGTTTTCCCAGCCGATGCGTGGCTCCTCATCCTCAACTAAGCCAGGTGGGAGCTGGACTGATTCCCGAGTGCCTTGTTATGAACAGAGGGGAAATGTCCTGCTATTATTCCTGAAAGCACTGCTGCGTTTCCGTTGGGATGAACTAGCTCAATGCCCCAGGGTGCCTGGCTGGAGCTGTGGGCAGGACAATACCCCTTTGTCCGGGACAGCGGGAAGGACAATGAGGCTCCTGTTCAGGATCAGGCACAGGGCGGCACGACCCCGACATAAGCAGCATGGGCAGGAGGGACCCTGCAGGACACAAGTGTAAAGAGGCCTCGTGTCCTTTTGGGTGATGCTGTGAGCATGCAAAGAGATAAAAAATACCACAAAGAGGAAAAAAAATAAAAGAGCATTTTTTTTTGTAGGAGAGTGAGAGCAGACAAGCAACCACATAGAACAAGAAGGTACCGGGAACTTGATGGAAACACCTCCTGTAATCATCCACCCCAGAGCATGAATGTACAAGGGCAGACTTGGCATTCGCCAATATTAACAGTGCTCCTGTGCAAGAGGTATCCTGTGCACCTCTCTTAACAGCAGCACACAGCACCTGAACTCCAAACTGCATCATCTGCAGCGGGGAGGCTCCATTTCAAGGAGTGGGAACTGAAAGAGACAGTGGTGGGAACTGGACACAGCACATGCCACAGTGAGGAGGCTCCCGAGGTCTCATGCTGGGCTTCCCTCTGTGGGGTGAGAGGGCAGCAGCCCGGCAGCCCACAGCTCCATCTTGCACACAGGGACATCTGCCCCTTGCACAGCCCTGGTGTGGGAGCAGGAGGAGATCCTTCCACTCAGCCCAGAGAGATCCCCCAGAATGTGCAGTCTGCCCAGCTTCAGGAACAAGGGGAGAAAGGCTCTGCTGGGAAAAGCTTGAGCATGCTCTGGAGCAGCAGCAGCCTGTGATTACCCCATGCTACTAGAAGAGGGAAAAGCTTTAGGTGCTGGGGGTGGGAAAGGATCTGTCCTATCGCTTCCTCTTGCTCAAAGATAGTTCTGCCCCCTAAGATCAAAAATTCAACATATTCTCCTCCTCTGCTTCACTCTCCTGAGGCTCCACCTGGAGCAGTGTGCCCTGCGCTGGGTGTCACAGCACAAGAGGGACACGGAGCTGCTGGAGCGAGTGCAGAAAAGGCCATGGAGATGCTGCGAGGGCTGGAGCAGCTCTGCTCTGGAGCCAGGCTGAGAGAGCTGGGCTGGGGCAGCCTGGAGAAGAGAAGGCTCCTGAAGGGGAGACCTCAGAGCAGCTCCAGTGCCTAAAGGGGCTGCAGGAAACCTGGAGAGGGGCTTTGGTCAAGGGATGTAGGGACAAGACAAGGGGAATGGCTTTAACCTGCCAGAGGGGAGACTGAGATGAGCTCTTAGGCAGAAGTTCTTCCCTGTGAGGGTGCTGAGGCGCTGGCACAGGGTGCCCAGAGAAGCTGTGGCTGCCCCATCCCTGGCAGTGTTCAAGGCCAGGTTGGACACAGGGGCTTGGAGCAAGCTGCTCTAGAGGAAGGTGTCCCTGCCCATGGCAGGGGGTCGGGATTGGACGAGCTTTAAGGTCCCTCCCAGCCCAAAACAGCCTGGGGTTCTATATTAGACCCTCAGGATTTCTTATTCTCTAAACCCATGATCTGCCCTCCTAAACAGCCTGCTTGTGCTCACTTTGCAGTTGCTTTTGAAGCATCCAGGAGTGTCTGTGGAAACACAAATCCAGTTGTGCCAGCAGTTAACACCCCATGCTTCCCCCCCCATCTCCATGTCCCCTTTCGAGCTTTGCCCCCAAGCCATCCCTCACCCTTTTCACCCTTCCTACTGCAACATTTTTGCCTGTCCGACAGTTGCTCAGTCCAAGTGCCAGCACTGAGGGACAAGAGGAGTTTTGGCCATTCCATGGGGAAAGAGCCCTTGTCCCGGCAGAGAAGCCTTGCTTCTGCTGGCTGGGGTTGGTTTGAAGGAGCTGGGACCAGCAATGAGCGACACCATGTCGATTCATCCAGCATCCCACAGGAAAGGTACAGGTGCCCCCAGCCTGGGTCAGAAGCTGCTCCTGGACCTTTCACGCTTGGGTGAGGGTTCCGGCTGAGACCCTTCAGGGCAGTTTAATGCTCATTAGTGCTCTAGGGATGTGGCCTTCCTGAGGTGAGCAGTCAGATAAACTGTTTGAGCCATCTGCAGAAACCTCTGCCTGTTGGAGATGGGGAAAAAGACTTCCCCTTGTGAGGAGCGGGTTCCCCTCAGTGCCCCTCTGGCACTGGCTTTGAGGGAGCCCCAGCAATTCAGCTGCAGCCACAGCCCCTGATTGTGCTGATGCTGTTTTCCTGGGGACACCTGGTCAGGTAACACTGAGTCTCAGGAAATGACAACAGTTTCAGCCCCTTATCCATGTGCTTCGATATTCCCCACACCTTACCCATAAAATAGACTTGCAGGCAGTCCCGCCCTGGCCCGGCACAGCCGCTGGTTGGTAGCTGGAGGTGCTGCTGACATCTATTGTCAGCTCCGGGTACTTACTTATTTCTTTAACAAACGGAGAAAAAGTCACTTGAAATTCAGAGCTTAGACATAACCAAGAGCTAGAGGAAATACAGAGGCTAAGAGATTAATGAATTGGTCAATGCTGGGTCTTACATTTGCCAGCAGGGCTCTGCTTGTCCTGTTCTCTATGTTCTACATTAAACTGAAGATCCGCATCACAGAGGCACTCACACGCTCCAGCTGGGTTTGTGAAGAAAACCCCAACAAAACCAATCCAAACCCCATGAAAATCAAATTCCCCCTTGTCCTGTCGCTGTAGGCCCTTGTCCAAAGCCCTCTCAGTGTTTCTTGTAGTCCCTTTAGGCTGAACCAGCCCAGCTCTCTCAGCCTGTCTCCAGCCTCCACAGCATCCTCAATGATCCAAGATGATTCAGGACCTGGGAAGCTGCATGAGGACAGCCCATCAGTTGTGTGTATTCAGCCTGGAGAAAAGGCAGCTCAGGGAAGACCTTATCACCATGTTCCAGTATTTAAAGGGTGGCTACAAAAAAGATGGAGACTCCCTTTTTAAAAGGAGGCCCATGGAAAAGACAAGGAGTGATGGGCACAAGTTCCTCCTGGGAAGATTCCAACTGGACACAAGAGGGTTCTCATTCTTCACAATGAGAACAACCAGCCAGTGGAATAATCTCCCCAGGGAAGTGGTGGATTCCCAGCATTGGACACTTGGAAGATTTGGCTGGACAGGGCGCTGGGACATCTAGTCTAGGTCATGCTTTGCCCTAGAAAGATTGGACCAGATGATCCTTGAGGTTCTTTCAACCTGGGATTCCATGGTTCTGTGGTGGCTGCACAGTTTGTTTTAGTTAACCTTCACCTCTAAATCCCAGCAAGTGAGAGCTGCCCAGCTCACTGATGTCTTTTCAAATCCAGCTTTCCCATCTTTGGTCAAAGGGGTTGTCATGAAGATTTCTACTTCACTAAAGACAGGACACACATGTATTTTTAGAATGCTCCCGTGCATTAGAAAACCAAGGATCTGTTTCCTAAAACCAGAACAGGCACAAACATGCAAGTCCCTGACAAGCACAAGGCAATCAAGGCATAAAAGCTACACGACATGCAGGAGTCTCTGAGGAACTCAAGGAAAGCAAGATAAAAACTAAACCAGCAACTTATACTGAATGCTGAGCTTCAAAAAGTGTATATTAATTTCACTGCAATGTTCTCACAGTCTCTCACACTTTTAGTTCTGTACAACAGCTGAATGTAAGCCATAAACTGTAAAAACATTACATAAATGTATAAAACCCAGCTTGAGCATAGGCGATGCAGTTTGTCATTAAGGTCGGGGTCACATCACGTCTGTTGTTCTTCAGAGGACCCACCATCTTCTGCAGGAACTGGTGGCAGGGGTTGGGCTCTGTAAAAAGCATCATCAATTCAAAAGGGTTAGCAGAACTCGATCAGCTCTTGTCTGAAAGAAAAGAAAGCCGTTTTCTAGGAGGCTAAGTGACTTTAACTAGCTCCAGTCTGCACATCAAGACTTTAAGACTGACACAAGCTGCTTCATCCTAAGCTCTGGAAGCCCAGACGAAGCAGCACACACTGACCTTTCAACTGGGAGAGCCTAATTCAGTGCAGAAAACACTGTACACTGATACAGCCTCAGACACTCTCTAAGCATCCTTCTTGAACCAGAAGGCCACATGCGGGTCCCACACCACTTCCAGGAACCTGTGAACTTCATTCTCATTTCACACCCAAGTTTCAACCCATGTGACTGAAAATAAACCCCCCAGTTGTGCAGTTACATGAGCCCAGCTCTTGCTTCATCCAGAACACCCAGGGAAGCTCTCAGTTGTTTTAGATAGTGACACTGTGCATTCTTGACAGGGTTATCACCACGTGGTCCTTACTCAGCCAAACAAAGTTAAAACAGCAGAGATGAAAGGTGTGAAGCTCTACAGTGCACATCTTTGTTTCTCTGAGGTGGGGTATGCTTAAAAGTCTTGGTTTGCTTTCCTTCAAGACAATTCAGGAATAATTCTCATGGGGGAGCCTCAGGTGGCTTAAGATTATATTTGAGAGAAAAACCCTTGACAATTGAGAACAGAGCGTCTGTAAGACACAGCTACCTTTTGAGTCAGTAGTGCAGCCCACAAGTTAATCTCGGAAGCATCAGCTCAGTAGAACAATTCAATTTCTGACATAGAGAAGGTACTTGCAAGGCTCCTAAGCCTTTCTGAAACAGAGACGACAGCCGCAGAGCATCACATCACGCTGGTCTGTGTGCAGTGTGTCTGAGCACAGAGAATTTGTCTGAACTACAAATTACTGCACCCATTTCTGGCAACGCCCCACGAGGTCAGTGCAGATGGGTGCTGTTTCACCAGACTTTACTAGAAACAGGATTTCAAGGAGCATACAAAGGTCAAGAGACACACCGACAACCTTCAGCGCCTTCAAAAATCAATTGTAGTTTCAAAGCAGTCACAGAGTAAGACTCATCACATCTGTTTCATCCAAGGATGAGCTGACAGCCTTGATACAGCCCTTGCAGGCAGACAGGCACATCATCTTCTGTCTTATTTGAAAGCACCAGGGATCTGGCTGTTTGATGCCACCCCACAGACCACACTGACAGCACCAGGGCACACTTTGAAGTGATGACACGGAGCACCAGCTGCGTCTGTGCTGCTGCTGCCCCGCAGGTGGGCTTAGCTCTGTCATGCTTCAGACAGCTTTCTAAATCATTTTGTTTAAAGGAAGCGAACCTGAAGCTCAAGCAACACGTCCCAAGAGCCCAGCTGCAGCCGGCCACCAGAACTCAAGTGTACAAACTCCGCTTGCATTGTGTTTTGCCTCTGACACACCAAGCGCCCCTTCCCTGCCCCTTTGCCCTGAGATGTGGCACTTGTGCACCTCTGCCAGCCCCGGCAGAGATCCAGGTGACCTGCAGATCTGGCAGGAGTGCAGTGGTTTTGGCTGACTCCAGGCAACTTCAGAGGAGAAACTGTGGTTGAGGACCACAGATAGTTTGGGAAAAGGGAGGCAAAGGGAAGAGCAACCTAGTTTCAGGATGTGGAGACTTGCAGTGCTGTTTCCAAGCTGAAAAGAGAAACCTTGGTTAAAAAGGCTCCTCAACGTCCCAGCGGTTTCCAGGAGGCTGTGGGCAGAGGGACAACAGCTGACACCTACATTTTAGCAGTCAGCCCATCGCTGTTGCTCCCTGCCACCTCTCCGTCAGACACCCAGTTCCCCTTCTGCAGCTGCTGCAGGAACTCGCTAATGCCCCTCTGCCAAGGGGGGACAGGCCTCACGCGCACCGGGCTCCCCACCACACAGCGGCCTTTGCCTGCCGGGAGAGCAGCCATCAGCCCCGCCACAGGCCGGGCAGGAGGGATGGAGGGATGCAGCCTGCTCTCACCTCTCTTAGCGGTCAGCCATGGTCCCACGCTGAGGCTGCTGGATGCCTTCCGGGGGGCCCGGGCTGGCAGCACTGCGGGGACAGCAGAGCGGAGAGCAGCGGCTGCGCTGTGCAGAGGGGTGAGGTGCGGTGAGCCGAGGTGTGGTGAGCCGTGATGGGGTGGGGTGAGCCGTGATGGGGTGGGGTGAGCCGTGATGGGGTGGGGTGAGCCGTGATGGGGTGTGGTGAGCCCTGATGGGGTGGGGTGAGCCGTGATGGGGTGGGGTGAGCCGAGGGGCGGTGGGGTGAGCCGTGATGGGGTGGGGTGAGCCGAGGGGCGGTGGGGTGAGCCGTGATGGGGTGTGGTGAGCCGTGATGGGGTGTGGTGAGCCGTGATGGGGTGGGGTGAGCCGTGATGGGGTGGGGTGAGCCGTGATGGGGTGGGGTGAGCCGTGATGGGGTGGGGTGAGCCGAGGGGCGGTGGGGTGAGCCGAGGGGCGGTGGGGTGAGCCGAGGGGCGGTGGGGTGAGCCGAGGGGCGGTGGGGTGAGCCGAGGGGCGCCCACCCCGCTCCCGGCTCCTCGCTCCTTTGCGGTACAACGTCGCCCTCCTTGCTCCACGCTCCGCCCTCGCCCGCGCCGTCCCGTCCGCCGACCAGCGCGCGAAAAGCCGCCACCGGCGGGCAAACACTATTGGCCAAGCGCAGGCCAATGGGAACGCGTCGGGTCGGCGGGGCCCCGCCCCTCCTCAGCCCCGCCCCCTCAGTGCCACTCCGCTCAGCTCGGGCACTGCCGTGGCGAGTGCCGTGGGCCCGGTTCAGTTGGCGCGGGTTAGAGTCATGGAACCATGGAACCATGGAACCCACCGCGCTGGAAAAGCCCTTTAGGCTCATCCAGTCCAACCATTCCCCAGCACTGCCAAGGCCACCACTGACCCATGGCACTGAGGGCCTCGTCTCCACGATGGGTGAACACTTGCAGGGACAGTGACTCCAGCTCTGCCCTGGGCAGTTCCAATGCCTGAGCACCCTCTGGGGAAGGAATTGTTCCTCAGCTCCATCTACGGCTGCCCTGGTGCAGCTTGAGGCCATTTCCTCTTGTCTATCAATGGTCACTGCGGTCCCTCCCAGGCAGGGCACATCTGTCCCTCCTGAAGGCTGCAGGGCCGTGGCCGCTGCCCTGCCTTGGCTCCCCTGGCAGGCCCTTCGCTGCCCTGGGCAGGGGGTGGCACACGGAGGAGCAGCCGCACTGCTCCCAGCCGTGACAAACCGCAATGGCTGGGCTGAGCTGTGCCACCAAAGACACCGACGGGAGGGACCTTGTTCCCTTCCAGGTGCTTGCAGGGATGAAGCCTCGGCTCCCAACAGTCTGCTGCCTGCCTAAAGCATGTTAAGGACATGTTAGCACGACCGGGAGCCCAGAAAGCCCTGCGGAGTTCCGGTCCGTTTGTTTCTGCACCCATGTGAGCTGAGGTGGGTTCAGGGTGAGCTGACGGGGAGCAGGGTGGGAGAAAACTGCTCTGATGACACTTCTTTGTGGGCTTTTTTTCCCAGCAGGATCTGTTCCCAGGTGAAACGCACCACGGGACTGGTGGCACGTCAATGAACGGGCAGCACCAGAGGGGAATCGAGGTCCTCGGTGAGCAAGCTGGTGTTCCTGGAGGGACACCGTGCATGGAGCCCATATGCGGGGATGGGACCATTTGGTAGCTCCAGCCACCAGGCTGCACCTGAATCTCCCTCTGACATGCAAGTGAAGTCTTGCCATGAAGATTCAGGTAAGCAGTGTGTGTGTGGAAGGCCAGGCACCCCAATTCCTGCAGGTTATGGCAGATTAAACCTTGGCCTCACTGTGTCAGCTGTGCCCTGCCAATGTGATGTGAGCTGCAGGGCTCATGTGCTTTAGTCTGGCAGCTGCTGGGGCCGGTGGCTTTCGCTTTGGCCAGGTGATGGACCTCACGCTCCCATTCCCGGCCAGGGCTGTGTGTTTCCCAAGGAATCGCACCGTTTTCCTCCAGCAGGTCGATGTCTCTGTTGGTCCCAAATACATTCTCTCCCTTTGCAACAGTTATTGCTCCCTTTCCCTTTTAGTGTTCGCTTTCATGCCTGTTTGCTTAACCAGGCTTTAATGACGGCCTTTGTGCGGGGCGGGTTCGCCCCGGGGAACCCTCCCAGCGCCTCCGGCCCCAGGGGAGCAGCGGGGCCGGGCCCGGAACGGTGGGGGCGGGGCCGCATTCTCGGGGGCGGGGCGCGGTGCCGGCGGTGCCGGCGGTGCCGGCGGAGCGGCGTCGATTCCTGTCCCCCGCTTGGAAGATGGCGGCGCCCAGCGCGTTGTTGGGCTGGTGCGTGCAGCAGCTCCGCGGGGACTTCGGGCTGGACGTGGGCGAGGAGGTGGTGAGGTGAGCGGGGCACACGGGGCCCTGCGGCCCGCGCCGCCGCGCTGCGCCGCGGTCAGCACCGGGGAAGGCGGTGTGTGCAGGGCAGCCCTCGGAGAGCGCCCCGGCGGGGGATGGCTCCGTGAGCGCAGCGGGGGAAGGGCGCGCCGCTGTCCCGTGTGTGTCCACAGGGGCGGGTTGTGCTAGTGCGTGTTTCACAAGGCTTGGAGGGAGCTCCTCCATCTCCAACCCCTGCCATAGGCAGGGACACCTTCCACGGGAGCAGCTTGCTCCAAGCCCCTGTGTCCAACCTGGCCTTGAACACTGCCAGCGATGGGGCAGGCACAGCTTCTCTGGGCACCCTGTGCCAGCGCCTCAGCACCCTCACAGGAAAGAGCTTCTGCCTAAGAGCTCATCTCAATCTCCCCTCTGGCGGGTTAAGGCCGTTCCTGTCAGATTAAAGCCATTACAATAATGTACCTCATAATGTTTTTGCAGTGAAATAGCCACAAGAGATTTCCCAAAGCGTGTCTCTCAAAATTTAACTCATAAACCCATTTCATACCATGGTCTCTACAGAAAAGAGAGACATAAGTTGCATGCATATGTGTGCAATTAGACTGTTGCTTTCCTCAGATCAGAAGCCCCTTTGCGCATTTTTCTACATCCTCACCCCACACAGGTATATCTTGTCAATAACAAGCGAGGATGAGATCCGGGAGTACATTGTTGACCTCATCCAGGGGACTGATGGGAAGAAGAGTCAGTTTGTGGAAGAGCTGCTGGCCCGGTGGAGGAAATGCTCCCAGCTGCCACTTGAGCCTGTGCCAGCGTATCGGAAAAGGGATGGTGAGTGCTATGGGGAGGAAGGAATTGAAGTCTCAAGTAAGCTTCACTCACTTATTCAATTTATAAACAAGTAGATGTCACAAATGCTCGTGCCTGCTGCTATTTCTGTCCGTTGTGATGGTGTAAAGCCCATTTCATTCACTGAGTAAGAGTGGACATCTTTCTCTTGCTGTTACTCACCCTTCCTTGTGCTTACACATGCTTCCAGAGACTGCGGAAGTGCCTCGGGCTGGAGACCAATTGAAAAAGGGTAAACGCAAAGGAAGAAACAAGCAGGAGGCACCTGCCCACACAGAGCCGAGCACGTATGTGGAGGAGGTAAAAACCCCACTCGACTTGGCCAAGGTGGGTGTGTCTGATACGTGAGGACAGGCTGCGTGTGGCTAGGGGCTGAGGGTGCCTTGAGCCCAGGGTGCAGGGAAAAGTAGTATCAAATGCTAACAAAGGATCATAGAGTCATGGACTCGTTTGTGTTAGAAGGGACCTTAACATCATCCAGTTCCAAATCCCTGCCACAGGCCGGGACACATTCCACTAGAGCAGGGTGCTCCAAGCCTCATCCAGCCTGACCTTGAACACGGCCAGGGATGGGGCAGTCACAGCTTCTCTGGGCACCCTGTGCCAGCGCCTCAGCACCCTCACAGGGAAGAGCTTCTGCCTAAGAGTTCATCTCAGTCTCCCCTCTGGCAGGTTAAAGCCATTCCCCTTGGCCTGTCCCTACATCCCTTGTCCAAAGCCCCTCTCCAGGTTTCCTGCAGCCCCTTTATGCACTGGAGCTGCTCTAAGGTCTCCCCTTAAGGAGCCTTCTCTTCTTCAGGCTGCCCCAGCCCAGCTCTCTCAGCCTGGCTCCAGAGCAGAGCTGCTTCAGCCCTCGCAGCATCTCCATGGCCTCCTCTGGCCTCGCTCCAGCAGCTGCACGTCCCTCTTGTGCTGTTGCCCCAGAGCTGGATCAGGACTGCAGGGGGGATCTCCTCAGAGCACAGGAGAGGGGCAGGATTCCCTCCCTGAGCTGCTGCTCACGCTCTGGGGGTGCAGCCCAGCACTTGGGGTGGTCTGCGCTCAAGCGCACACTGAAGCCTGGTCATGAGGAGTTTCTTCTCACCCAGTGTCCCAAGTTCTTCTCCTCGGGGCTGTTCCATCCAGTCTCCCCCAGCCTGTGTTTGTGCTGGGGATTGCCCTGACTCCGGGGCAGGACCTTGCACTTGGCCTTGTTGAACTTTACGAGTTCAACATGCTTAAAGTGTTTGTGAAAGTATTTTTTTTGTGAGACAAAAACTCACCTTTTTTGAACTGCAATGTAAAAAGGGACAGTAATGGTCCATTTCCTTGTAGTTATTTTCTGAGCTACATACATATAAAATCGGGAGCAGTCTTCAAGGCTTGCTGAGCACAGTCACGTTGTCTGCTTTTGTTGTTTCTTTTTTTCCATGACAGTAGCATTTTAATCTGGCAGTGGAAGAAATGCCATTGGGCAGAACTGGGGTGCTGGGAATGCTGCATCTGCTTGTCACTGGACCAGTACCTGCTGCCACTGGGAGCAGGCAAAAAGAGTCAGGACAAGATGTGTTCTAGTGCCACAGTGCAGCACCAGCATGGAGAAAAGCAACATGGGGCATAGAGCAGTGCTTGCTGAGGTGTTGTGGGGAGCAGGAGTGATCCTCTGGTGTGCAGCAGGCAGAGAACATGAGTTGTTGTTCTGTGGTGGATGAAAATAGGTTTCCTGGGAAAGGCTTTCTGAGGAACTCTGTTTTCTATTGTTGAGAGACACTGGAGAGGGGAGGCGAAGAAAAGCTGTGCTTACACCGCAAGGGAATTTTCAGGTGTGTCACAGATTCGGCAGCTAAAGGCCAGAGAGTGCATTTCTGTTGGAGTGCTGCTTGCTGAAGTAGATAAGGGACCGCAGCTTCTGGTCATCGTGGCTGTGGCTGGTGGGCAGTCCACGGCTGAAACCAACCTCATCTAGTGTTAGGAGACAGGTTTGTGGCTGGAATGTGTTGTCCTTATTTCTCAATCATCTGGTTTTGAGTATTGACAGAGAAATGGGAGCAGTTGGATTTCTTCTGTTCCCCTACAATGATTTCTGTGCTGTAATTAATTCCTGCAATTAACTTCTCAAGCATTAGCTTCTCAGAGGTACCTGCTGTAGATGTTGGGTGGGAGGAGGAGGCCTTCGTTTCTTCCATCAAGGTGTAAGGTCTGAGGGAGAAAAGAGAGAATTCCACTATTTGAGGATTAATCCAGCCACTGCGTACAACATCCTGCTTTGTTTCTCGTCAGGGTTTCTCTACTAGGGCCTGACCCAAAGCTTAGTCCCTGATCCAAAGCCTGACCCAAGGCACACAAGGTTTTTTCTGTAACCTAAATAGCCCTTGAAAGTAAATCAGGGCACAGCTGAGCTCCTGTTTGCGGCTCTTCAGTACCTGTGAATTGATCCTGTGGGCTGGAACACTGAATGGCACATCTGCCACCTCAACCCATGCAGTTTTAGCTGTCAGAGGCAGCAAACGTCAAGTGGATCAGCAACATCCTTATGTCCTTGCTTTGTTTAGATTCCTTGGACCCTTTCTGGCAGGCTTAAGCTTGTCTTTCTGTTGAATCTGGGATCTGGTCCAAGTTCAATTCCAGTCTCCCCAGCCTGCTCCAGGGTCAGTGCTTTCCCTTTGCTGTTGGCATTGCACTGCAAATACAGTTTGTTTCCTGGTTTGATTCTCAGGCGCAGGAGAGCAGCAGTGGACCTGGCAGCGCGAGCAGTTCCTTGAAGAAGAAGCCCAAATACGTCAGCTTGTACACCAAGGAGGGGCAGGACAAGCTGGCAGTGCTGCTCCCCGGGCGATACGCCTGCGAGTGCCTGGGCCAGAAGCACAAACTCATCAACAACTGCCTGGATTGTGGGCGCATTGTCTGCGAGCAGGAGGGCTCTGGGCCTTGCTTGTTCTGTGGAGCTCTGGTCAGTAACAAGGAGGGGGTTATTTGCTGTGCTTGAACTCAGTGTGGTTTGCTCAGGGCTTTGGAATGCCATGAGGCTGAATTAGCCTCTAGGATCAAAGTTCCTCTGGCAAAGTTCTCCAACCTCTAAAGCTGTGCAGGGAAGAACCTCTACGATGTCATTCTGGGGGAAGGAGAACTGCCGTGGCTTTGAGTCGCTTTGTGTTTCTTTTATGATGTGCCCCATCAGAAAGTGGAGAGGTTTTCCTCATGCTTTACATCACTTTGGAGCTGCCGGGTTTATGACAGTCACCCGTGATGTCCCAGGCATCACATCGGTGTCCAAAACACGTGCAAGGCTTCAGCCCCATCCTGGGCATGGCCCCTGTAACCTTGTAAGGGGCGGGAGATGCAGCCAGGGCTGGCGTGCTGACCTCCTTTACACATTTTTGTGGTGAACATCATTTGGGATACCTGTTACACCCTGTGTTTGGTTGAAAGGGCACCTTTTGGAGGAAGGGGGCAAGGTAATGACAGCAGATTGGGTAAAGTTAACTTCAGGACAGAGGAAAACATTGGCAGGATGAAGAAAATGCTTTAAATCCAATTCTGTGCTATTTTTAAGGACCTGTTTAATTTGAAGTGGCCAACCAAGAGGGAGGAGCTCTGTGTTTAGTGTTCTGTGTTTAGTCATCTGCTCGGGGGGTTCTGAGTGTATTCCTCATCCTTCGAGATCACTTAGCAGCATGCCCACCCACAGAACTGAGAAGGACCAAGCTGTACATTTTTCATGGATTGCTTTTAGGAAAGAATGAACTACTGGGAGTCTCCCTGTGTGAATAACACTGGAGGGAGGGAGATGTGGACTAGTCTAGTGTTTGAAATAGCTTACCCTGAGCTGTTGTCTCAGGCTCCAAAGCTGATCAAGCATGTGGCATCCTTCTCAAGGCTTCATTCCTTTTTCTTAGGTGTGCACTAAAGAAGAGCAGGACATTCTCCAGCGGGACTCAAACAAGAGCCAGAAGTTGCTGAAGAAGCTTATGGCAGGTCAGTATCAATTCTGTACCTGTAATATAATGAATCCAATCAGCCGTACATCAGCAGGATTCCTCCTCTGCCTCCCTGCACTACACTCACCTTGATGTGCAGAAATGAGAGTGTCTGTGTCCTGGTGTGGAAATTGTCTAGATCCATTCATCCAAATTATAAAGAATTGCTGGCAAAGTCTAAAGGTGATTCTTTTTTGGGAGAAACACCTGAGTGTTCTCTGGGATGTCAATTGCCAAGACAGCTGTGAACTTTATTTCCTTCCGACTTTACTGAGCCACTTCCCCTTGTTGCTGCACGGTGTCTGTGGTGGGCATTAAAAGGGAAGGGAAGGGCTGGGAAGTTGGCTTCTTGTATCCTCTCTGCAAGAGCTCAGCAGTGTTCCTGGACTTGGAGCAGAGGTGGCAACTGCGAGTGTCAAATGGTAGCATAAAACATCCTCATGCAGAGCCCCAGGGCTGCTCATTAGGCATTCCTGAATCAATCACATGAGCTGGATCATTGTAGCAGTCCTTGAAAATGAGGCTAAGTCTCATGTGGAATGTGTGCTGTGGAAGATGAAGTGCTGCTATCTGATTTGCTGGGTCTAGATAGGTGGTGGTTAATATCTTCTAATGACTGTTCTTGTCTAACACTTATCTGGGGAGCTAAAAATAGGGACAAAGCCAAGGAAAGTGAGAGGAAATAATACCCAGTCTCCCAGCGAAGACCTGTGCGTTATGGGGATGCTTGTCTGAGTTTAGCTGAAATATAGCCAAGGTCACAGTGTTCTTGGTTTGGAAAATACACTTTGCTGGAGAACCGAGGAAATATTTACTCTGGGTCTTGGTGTCAGCTTCCCTGTGGAGCTGCTGGGGTGGCAGGAGGTCCTGGGAGTCCTTGAGGGTAACAGCTGATCACAGGTCGGTCTGTTTATGCCGATGTACTTCAGAATCTTCTTTTCTTACCCATTTTATTGCTCTTCCCCTCTGCCCCTGCCAGGCCTTGCTTTGTGCCTTGTCCCTGTAGGTGAAAGCTGAAATGTGATTAACTGTTTGTCTTGGATCAGCGTGACAGGGGAACACAGGGTTTTTTGTTTCCCTGAAAGAAAGGTGTTAGCCTGCAGGATGTCTTCTGTGAAATGGTTTGCTCCCTTGTGGCTTTGATACAGACCTTTCATGGTCTTTGTTCCCTTTTGTTTGGTTGTGGGGGTTTGGCCAGTTGCCAGGAATGGTAAGGAGGAGATGGTTACTGGGAATGGATTTCTCCCTCACTAACAATAGCTGGTCTGAAAACCTGCTGAGGTGCTCTAGGGGAGGATTGCATTTGCAGAGGCACACATAGCAGCAGACAGAGGCTTGATATGTGCTAACCGGCCATTTGTCAGTGATCTGTCCTCACCAAGAGCCTCTCTGTGGAGGTGACAACACTTAGGAGAGATTTTGGCTTTCAGGAGAGGACTCAGGGTCTGTGGTTGGAGATGGGCAGAATTTAGACCACCTGAATTGTTAGGGAAGGGTGAAGGAGAATCAAAGATCAGGACCTTCTCTCTAAACACTACCTGGATATTGTCACTGTAGTATTTAAATGCTTCTTCCTCTTTGGAGAACGGACTCTGTGAGAGAGGCTAGAGGGAAAATTGGGACTTGAACCTGGTTTGCAAAGGTGCTGATCATGGTGCAAAGCCCTTCAGATGGTGTTTGTTTTAAGGGGCATTTCCTCAGCCAGGCCTGCCAAGGCTGGGCTTTAAACAGCTGGCTGTTGAGCTGTGATTTGTTTTCTATCTTAGGTGCTGAAAGTTCAGGGAATCTGAGTGCCATAAGCAAAGACTTACTGCCTCGCCAAGAGGCCAGACTCAAAGCAGGCCTGGAGATGGCCGTGAAACACAAAGACAAGTTGTTGGAGTTTGACAGGACAAGGTAAGGTACCAGCTGTGAAACTGTGGTGAAATAGCACAAATTCTGTGCAGGGTAAGCTGCCTTCAACAGAAATGTCTGAGTTCCTTCTAAAACCTGGGCTGTAACTACAGACACCCTAATGCTGGAGTTTGATGGCACAAGAGTAAACCTCTGAAATAAGTCCTGTTTGGAATTCATAGAATCATCATAGAATCCCAGGCTGGTTTGGGTTGGAAGGGACCTTAAAGCCCATCCAGTTCTAAGCCCCTGCCATGGGCAGGGACACCTTCCTCTAGAGCAGCTTGCTCCAAGCCCCTGTGTCCAACCTGGCCTTGAACACTGCCAGGGATGGGGCAGTCACAGCTTCTCTGGGCACCCTGTGCCAGCGCCTCAGCACCCTCACAGGAAAGAGCTTCTGCCTAAGAGCTCATCTCCGTCTCCCCTCTGGCAGGTTAAAGCCATTCCCCTTGGCCTGTCCCTACAGGCCCTTTTTCCAAAGCCCCTCTCCAGGTTTCCTGCAGCCCCTTTAGACACTGGAGCTGCTCTGAGGTCTCCCCTTCAGGGGCCTTCTCTTCTCCAGGCTGAATTCCTGGCTTTGTGTCCCTTACAGTTCAGGTCTCTCTCAAAAATAGAGAAGATCTGGTAGGAGGGCAGGTTTGGGGCAGTCAGTGCTGTGTCACTGTCCCACCATGCCCATCTGCTGCTGCTCTGGTTGCTTCCCACCAGTGTGCGCCGCACCCAGGTCATTGATGATGAATCAGACTACTTTGCCACTGACTCCAACCAATGGCTCTCCAAGCAGGAGAGGGAAGCTCTCCAGAAGAGGGAGCAGGAGCTGTGGGAGCTGCGGCATGCCTCCCGGCTTGCCAAGAAGATCACCATCGACTTCGCTGGCAGGCAGGTCCTGGAGGAGGACAGCAGCATGGCCGAGTACCACAGCATGTGAGTGAGAGGTGGCAGCACCATGATGTGCCTGAGAGCAAGGAGGTGACAGCTGGAGGTGACAGGGTCTGGCTGAATCTGGAGAGCAGTCATAAAGAAAGCTGAGTGAGCTGATCCCCTGAAGGGCGCCTCTGATGCGAGGGTACAGGTTTGGGTTCTTTTCTTCCTTGAGGGTCTTTCTGGCTTGCAGGATATCATCTCTTTCAGTACAGTTCTGCTGAGCCCCTCTGCTAAGCCCCAGTGTGAGAGACTTGCTCAGAGTTTCGGTAGCTGCTGTGTCTGTTAAAGATAAAGCTGCCCTGGAAAGAGATGTTGCAGAAGGCTGATCCCAACAGAACCAATTCACCTCAAATTCAAAGCAAGCTGAGTTTCTCTGGCAGAGAAGAGTGACTTCAAACTGGGAATCAGACTTGAGTGAGGAGATTGCGTAGTTAGGGGAGATGCTGTGGGTCAGACATGTTCATGTGGGGAGAAAGGATACGTTGCTGGGGGGGATTTTCATGTCTCTTTTTGTGCTTGCAGGTTGGATGAAACCATTGAAGCCATGAATCGTGGCACACTGAGCGAGCCAGCCAGGAGCCCAGAAGCAAAGACAGCTCTGGGTCCTGGTGTTTTAGTGAATCCCCGTCTTCTTCAGCCTGCTCCATTGGTCAGTGTGGGTTGAATGAGTTATTCTGGAGTAGCAACTAACTCTGGGAGAGCTGGGCGTAAGAGCTGTGAATTCTGGCATGGCTGTAGTACCTCTGTCCTCCCCTGTGTCTGAGGTCCCTGTTAGCTGTCTGAGCTGGGGACAAAGGTTTGCCAGCGCCCTGCTCTGTTTCCTGCTCTTGGTTTATCCAAGTGTTGGTCTCTTGCCTCCTCTTCAGGAATGTGGAAGAATTTTTAAGAGTTTAAGGTCAGCCTGAGGTTGTGTGACTTTTTCAGCATTATTTGTATATCTCAGACTGTCTGAGCCTTCCAGTGCCTGAAGGGGACCTACAAAAAGTCTGGAGAGGGGCTTTTTGCAAGGGCAGGTAGGGATAGGACAAGGGGAATGGCTTTAAAATGACTGAGAGGAGATTTGGATTAGATTGTAGGAAAAAGTTCTTTATTCTTTAGATCCATTGTGCAGCTGTGACGCATAGAAAGGAGAAGGCTCATGGGGCAGAGCATGACCTTGCTTTTTCTACTGCCAAGCATGGCATGGAAGCAGAGTGGGTTTGCAGAGAAGAGGTGATCCCAATAAGAGCAATACCTCTGTCCTTAAATGATGGAATACTTCAGATAGGATTTACACTTGATACATGTTGTTCCTAGAGTGGTGCTAACATCTTTCTTGTTTCTTTTGAACACTCTGAAGTGGGTGGACCAGACTGGTTTGCTCCCACACAGGAAACCCATCCATTCCATGGACGCTGGAAGTGAGCCTGGCTCTGAGCGGAACAGGTTGCGGATTCAGGATCGAGAGTTGCAGGAGATCTCGGATGATGGTTGGTGCCTCAGCATGCACCAGCCTTGGGCTTCCTTGCTTGTAAGAGGAATTAAAAGGTAAAGGGGTGGCCTGAGCTGTGATGTGTCCTGGTCAGCTCTTGCTTTGTAGGTGAGATGGCAAGTTGTGTTCCTCAGGGGACAGCTTCTGATACCTACTGAGAGCTCCCGTTTGGGAAGCTGTGCTTCCTCCCCTGGTGTACTCCTGGTTTGGGAAGCTGTGCTTCCTCCCCCGGTGTACTCCTGGTTTGGGAAGCTGTGCTTCCTTTCCCGGTGTACTCCTGGTTTGGGAAGCTGTGCTTCCTCCCCAAGTGTACTCCTGGTTTGGGAAGCTGTGCTTCCTCCCCCAGTGTGCTCCTGGTTTGGGAAGCTGTGCTTCCTCCTCTGGTGTACTCCTGGTTTGGGAAGCTGTGCTTCCTTTCCTGGTGTACTCCTGGTTTGGGAAGCTGTGCTTCCTTTCCCGGTGTACTCCTGGTTTGGGAAGCTGTGCTTCCTTTCCCGGTGTACTCCTGGTTTGGGAAGCTGTGCTTCCTTTCCTGGTGTACTCCTGGTTTGGGAAGCTGTGCTTCCTTTCCCGGTGTACTCCTGGTTTGGGAAGCTGTGCTTCCTTTCCCGGTGTACTCCTGGTTTGGGAAGCTGTGCTTCCTCCTCTGGTGTACTCCTGGTTTGGGAAGCTGTGCTTCCTTTCCTGGTGTACTCCTGGTTTGGGAAGCTGTACTTCCTCCCCCAGTGTACTCCTGGTTTGGGAAGCTGTACTTCCTCCCCCGGTGTACTCCTGGTTTGGGAAGCTGTGCTTCCTTTCCCGGTGTACTCCTGGTTTGGGAAGCTGTGCTTCCTCCCCAAGTGTACTCCTGGTTTGGGAAGCTGTGCTTCCTCCTCTGGTGTACTCCTGGTTTGGGAAGCTGTGCTTCCTCCCCCAGTGTGCTCCTGGTTTGGGAAGCTGTGCTTCCTCCCCCGGTGTGCTCCTGGTTTGGGAAGCTGTGCTTCCTCCCCCGGTGTACTCCTGGTTTGGGAAGCTGTGCTTCCTTTCCCGGCGTACTCCTGGTTTGGGAAGCTGTACTTCCTCCCCCGGTGTGCTCCTGGTTTGGGAAGCTGTGCTTCCTTTCCCGGTGTACTCCTGGTTTGGGAAGCTGTGCTTCCTCCCCAAGTGTACTCCTGGTTTGGGAAGCTGTGCTTCCTTTCCCGGTGTACTCCTGGTTTGGGAAGCTGTGCTTCCTCCCCCAGTGTACTCCTGGTTTGGGAAGCTGTGCTTCCTCCCCCAGTGTGCTCCTGGTTTGGGAAGCTGTGCTTCCTCCCCCAGTGTACTCCTGGTTTGGGAAGCTGTGCTTTCTCCTCCGGTGTGCTCCTGGTTTGGGAAGCTGCTGTACTTCCTCCCCCAGTGTACTCCTGGTTTGGGAAGCTGTGCTTCCTTTCCCGGTGTACTCCTGGTTTGGGAAGCTGTACTTCCTCCTCTGATGTACTCCTGGTTTGGGAAGCTGTGCTTCCTTTCCCGGTGTACTCCTGGTTTGGGAAGCTGTGCTTCCTCCCCCAGTGTACTCCTGGTTTGGGAAGCTGTGCTTCCTCCTCTGGTGTACTCCTGGTTTGGGAAGCTGTACTTCCTCCCCCGGTGTACTCCTGGTTTGGGAAGCTGTGCTTCCTTTCCCGGTGTACTCCTGGTTTGGGAAGCTGTACTTCCTCCCCCGGTGTACTCCTGGTTTGGGAAGCTGTACTTCCTCCCCCGGTGTACTCCTGGTTTGGGAAGCTGTGCTTCCTTTCCCGGTGTACTCCTGGTTTGGGAAGCTGTGCTTCCTCCCCCAGTGTACTCCTGGTTTGGGAAGCTGTGCTTCCTCCTCTGGTGTACTCCTGGTTTGGGAAGCTGTGTTTCCTCCCCCGGTGTACTCCTGGTTTGGGAAGCTGTGCTTCCTTTCCCGGTGTACTCCTGGTTTGGGAAGCTGTACTTCCTCCCCCGGTGTACTCCTGGTTTGGGAAGCTGTGCTTCCTTTCCCGGTGTACTCCTGGTTTGGGAAGCTGTGCTTCCTTTCCCGGTGTACTCCTGGTTTGGGAAGCTGTGCTTCCTCCCCCAGTTTATTCCTGGTTTGGGAAGCTGGTGATGCTGTTTTTCAGGAGTAGCTGACTTGGAAGACACAAGTTTTCTCAGAGCGGGTAAATTAAAGAGAGGTTGAGATTTGTGCACTACCGTTGGGATGTACCTTTGTGGGCCTGGGCAGGCAGAGGGCTGAAGATGTGACATGTTCTGGTGGTCTTTTTGACCGTAGTAAAGAAGGCAACAGTGGCACCAGGCTTTGTTTGGAAAACACAGCCACAGGACACACCCCTTGCCACTACTTCCCCCTCCAGAATCAGGTTACAAAGAGAAGCTCCTTCCTCCCAGCGTCCTTGGCATGTTAATCCACCTCTCCTACTGTTCATACAGAACTAAGAATCTTCTCTAGCCTTTTCTTTCCCCTTTTCCTTCACAGATTTTTCCATTCTGGGGAGCAAAGCTTTTTCACTTCCCAAGCTAAAGATGCTGTAAATCTTCCCATGCCTGGCTTTGCATCCCAGTGGTATGTGGGTACTATTGGCTGCCCCAGTACAGCTGCAGGGCCTGGTGCCTGTTCTGGGAGCCCAGGAGCTGCAGCTGACAACTGCTTTGTACATGTTCTTACCATGCAGAACTGTTTGAGCTTGTCAGGGTATTGCATGAGCAGATTGCCCCATGGATGTATCCAGAATACTGCTGTGCTTGCAGGGCATTGATGTCCTTTGCTGTTGCTCTGAAGCCATGAGGACATGCTCTGCTTGTGGCATTATTTGTTGCCCATCTCAGCTTTTCACTGACACGTTGCTTTGTGTTGAAATAGTCAGGGCAAAGCTTAGCAGCGGGGATTGCATTAGTGAAACGTGATTGAAAAAGCTGCCCATGTGGGTGATTTCTGCTGAAATGTAAGGCCTAAATTCTCCTTCGTCCTCTAGGGTGGAGGGCAGGACCTGGTACACCTCTCATAGGGGGCGGTTGTGGATTGCAGCTACTGCTAAAAGACCTTCCCCTCAGGAAATCTCTGAACTGGAGACCACCTACAGGATGCTGCTCCGGAAAGGTGAACTTCTGTCCTTGGATCTTTGTATTATTGGTACATTGAGCCACGTAATAAGCAGTGTCAGAAAGGCGTCTGCTGAGCAGTTATTGCTGCTTTGCTTTTTTACCTTCTCTTCTTGAAATTCTCTTCATCCTTTCTGCGTGTCATCAGCCACATGGGTCTGGTGGCAGCATTTAACTTCGTCCTGCTGCTGGTCACATACTCCAGCCACAAGCACTATTGAATGGCACCTGGCTTCTGCAGCAGCAGAGGACTTCGTTTTATTCTTGGCTCAAGCAAGAAGCAGTCAAGCACGTGCCTGCGTGCGTGTGCAGTGGCTTGTGCTTCCGTCTGTTTACAGTGATGTTAAAGGCTTTTCATGGCTTCTGACCTTGTGGAAATGAGGACTGAAAAGCTGCAGGTCCTCAGGAAGATGTTCTCTCCTGCGGGCAGGAGGATGCTGGTGGCTGCACTCTGCGTCTGTGCGGTATTTCTGTGCGTCACCCAGTTTAAATGTCATGCAGCAGGATTGTCTGCCCCCTCCTCAGAGCAAGGAGCTCTTCCCACACTCTGTGTTCCTCCGTCAGAAGCTAAGCAGGAAAGGCGTTTATATAATGAAATCTCCTGAACTTAGTCTTGTCATGGTGAAGATCCTGAGCTGGATAAGGAACGACAGGGTGTTAAAATGGCTCTATGTCTCCTTGTGACTCAAAAAGTAGAAGTGTTTGGAGGAGAGGGAAGGGCACCTGGGGTTAGCAGACCCCAGCTATGTGTGTGGTGATGTGGAGCCCCTGAAGAGGTGTTTCTTTTGCTGCAGATGTGGAATTTCCAAACGATTATCCCTCCGGATGCCTCCTGGGCTGTGTGGACGTGACTGATTGCTTATCGCAAGAGCAATTTAATGAGCAGGTGAGTACAGCAAACAAACCTTTGCAAGCTTGCATTAGCCAGCAGCTTTTAAACAGTGTAAATCACCTCCATGAGATGCTCTGCAGAAGGCAGTGAATGGAGGTTTTACACTTGTGTTGAGAGAAGACACAGCCACTGTGGTCTCATGTGCCTGGAAAGAAAACATACTGAGAAAATGCATTTCAGCAGTGGTGGAAGCATGCAGTGGGCTAAAACAGACTAAATTCATCATCAGCCTCTCTGGTGGTGAGATAGTTTGGTTGAAACTAGTTCCTCACATACTCTGAAACCCTTTTCAGTAAGGACTTGTGCCTGTTTAATGAAACCAGTGCTGCAAGGGCTTGGGGCAGCTGTTGCTCCCCTTGCTGCACCGATAGACGTGCACCAGGATGCTGTGGCTGTGCTTGACTGAGGAAGGCAAGGCCCTGCAAAGCATTAATGTTGTAGTTCTGGTTTTCATCCTCCTTTGGCAAACTCAGGAGCTTACATGTTACCTGGATGTGGCTTCCAAAGCATGATCAAGTACCCTGGTGTGAGCAAGGGTGCTTGGCCCAAGCAGGGGCATCTAGGTCCGTAGCTGCTGGAGCTGCCCATTGCTTCTTCCTGGAGCTGGAGGTCATGGTGGCCTCGCGGGTGAGAGCTGTGCTCTGGTCAGGGCAGAGTCACCATTAGGGTGAGCACCCTCCCACCAGGGAAGATAAACAGGAGAGCAGCAGGGGCTTCATGGAGACCCTGCAGAGGAGACATCGGAGCTCCTAGATACAGGGAAGGAGGGACAGCTGCGGATTACTGAGATCAAGACTCCTCAAGGGACATCTAAAGTGGCCTGTTTCTGATGAGGCGGGAGGTTTGGTGACCAGGGACAGGTATCGAGGCCTTCTTCACCTCAGGCTTCAACAGCAAGATCTTCCTGAGATCTCATGTCTGGAGGCAGAATTCAAGGAGGAGAGGGACTACCTGTAGGGAGATAGAATTGGGAGTCTTCTGAGAAATCTCAGCCAGTGCAAGTCCATAAGTGCTGATGGTGTGCATCCAGATATGCTGAAAGCACGGCAGATGTCTTTGGGAGGCCACTCTTACCTTGGAAGGGTTGTGGAGATCAGGAGAGGACCCTGGTAACTGTAGAAAGGTGGCTATTGCATCCATCTTTGAAAAGGGAAGGAAGGATGATACGGGGCACTTCAGGCCAGGAAACTCATACAGCAGCTCCTCTTGGAAGCCAATTTTCAGCACACGGAGGAGGGCATTGGGAATAGCTGGTGTGGATTTACCTGGGGGTAACACCAAGCACAGCACAGCCGTTCCTGATGCTGTTTCGTACCTCTTCACCTCACTGCCCCTGTAGAGACAGGTTTGATCTGATGGGAATGACCAGACCATGCAGGGCTTGAGAGTGAACTGACACCATCTTGTGGGGCGGAATCCCTCAGGCTGATGGGCATCTTCTTGCCATGAAGGGTTGGAGAGGCACCAGCGCCTGGGGGCTCCTTCTCGTGAAGTGCTCTCCTGGCTTTCCCAAGCCCTGTGAGGTTTTTTATCAGGGGCAGATGCCTGGAAGCTAGAGGTGAAAAGAGTGTTTCTGACAAGGTGCTGTCTGTTCAGGCTAGGGTGGAAGGGGAGAGGTTGGAGTATGAGCAGCAGAGGGAGCTTTGGGACTGGAGTACAATGAAATCTAGTGGAGTATTTGGTCTTGTATGGAGCCGGCCTCTAGAGAGAGGAGAGGACCCTGGCGCCAGTGTAGGGGTTTTCTTCTGTAGCATCCGCTCATTTGCCATTTGGTCTTCAATGGAGATTCTCATCCTTCTGCTGTCTGTAACGGTGGTGGAAAGGTACACTTTGGTCTCTCACGGGTACTTTTCTGTCTGCAGCAATTCCTCCTCTTTTTGGATACATTCTCCAGGCACTGGTGAAATGGCTGTGACAGCTTCTTCCAATCTGGAAGTTGCGCTGTAGGTGACCGGCTTTTAATCCTCCCATGGAGGACCCTCACAAGGAGCTGTGTTCTCTGCAAATGCCTCCCAGTCTGCTGGCACTGCCTGGCCACAGAGGCACGGGAGGAAGAGCAGTGTCTTCTAGGAGCACTGTTATTACACCTACTGGCAAGAGATTTACTTCTTCTCAGTGTCATGGCAATTCCTGTTTTATATTTCACTGGCTCTTTGCTTCTTCCATATTGCAAACTGTTTGTAATTCCTCATTTTTTGCCTTTTTACAGTGGTTTTGTCCATTTCCCCCCCAGGATTGCTTTGTGTAGTGTTCATTTCCCTAGGTGGTAAGATTGAACTCTGAGAACTGAGCCTCTTTCTGAAGTTGGTTTATGAGGAAATGTGTGTTTTCATGGACTATCATGAGCAGCAAATGCATCTGAATGAAGCTGAGATTCATTTAACTGCAGTGCTAGCAAGGTGAAAAAGTGTTGCAGTGCCGGCTCAGAAATGTAAGTTGGAGCACAGTGGGAGTAGGAAATCCCAGTTGCTCACACGGGTGATTCAGCCCAGGTTCATCAGCAACCGGCACCAAAACCACTTGTCAGCAGCATAATCCAGCGTTTCTTGGGGTACAAGGACAACTGCTAGCTCAGGGGAAGAGGGAGAGGAAGATTACATGGTTTTGCATGCCAATACCACTCTCCTCAGTCACTGTGCTTTGCCTCGCACTTCTCTTCACCAGCTCGTATCTGAAGCTCGTTCCAGAAGAAATCCTTCCACAAGTGCAGGACAAGTCACGTCTGCAGATTATTCCCACCACACTTCCCTGTCTTGCTCACTGTCCTGTGGTGGTGCAGCGGCCACAGAAGTCTGTTATGACTCTTGTGGCCATTCGTTCCCATAGGCAAGGGGTACTCTTCCTGCTCTGTCTCTCCCATGACTTCTCTATTATTTCAGTCCTTATGATGCTGTCACCCACTCCCTGCTCAGCACTATCTGCAGATCAAATTTCTGTGCTGTTTGCATCCTCTCTCAGGTTGCTAATGAAGATGTTAGTGGCACCCTGCTGGTACTTTTCTATCATTATCCTCATTTACTCTATCTTTTTGTTTAACACTTGTGCTCAAAGAAGCAAACTGAAGCAGCGGTGCTCCGTTTTGCCAGACGCAGCAGGCTCAGGCTGAGTCCCTCCCCGACAGCTTGTGTTGTTATCAGGGACTGGTTATTTATCCCTGGTATTGCTGGACACGTAAGCCTGGCCTTGCGTAACCCTTTTGGAGGGATCTTGCAGCTTTGCCCCACGTACAGTGCTTGAAGGCTGGCAGACGTTGTTGAAGTGGTTTGCAGATCTTCAGGGCCGTGTGAGAAGTGATGACAGAACAGAATCATGTGTGTGGTAGCTGGCAGGGATCAGAGGAAAAGCAGGGAAGAGATGTCCTTGTCATTAAAGTCAGCGTCACAACAGATGCCATTGCCCTAATCCCAGTTGTGCTACTTATTGCATGAGCTAGTTTAATCTGTTCCTCTGGGTCTCTTTCCTACATGGAAAATAAAGCCTGTCAGAGGTTATTTACTCCTAATTTTACTGCTAAAAGCTGTGATCTTTGGATTGAAGCTGCTTTAGGTGCAGAAGACGTTGTTGGGTAGGAAAGTCCACCCCAGGTATCGAGTGTCACCTGCTTTGCTCGCAGGGGACTGAAGCAAAAGCCACTTTCTGACTGCAGCGCTGCTGCTGCGGGCGGGGGTTGGCTGGTGCCCCGAGATCCCTCCATGTGGCTCTTCAATCTCAGTATTTCCAGTTGAGCTTTGCACATCTTGCACCTCCTGGGAGCGCCTTCTGGGCTCGTTTCCTCCTCTGCATGGCAGCCACCCAAAAAGTGGTGTTGGAGACCAGAATGATCCCTTTGTTTTGCTTCTCGGCGCTAGAGGTGACCTGGAATCTTTGGGTTTATTTTCCCCCTGCTGAGATCTGAGCACTGACGACGGCTTTTCCTTGCTCCGGGCCTGACATCACCAACACTTCGAGCCGAGCAAGGAGCTGCCTTTCTTTTCCCGCATGAGGTGTCGGTGACTTCAGCAGTGCTCGCTGGGGCAGCATGGGATGGCGCAGGCAGGGCTTGGCAGGAGGCTAAAGCAAGCAGGGAAGTATTTACATTTATGCCCTTTTAGTGTGCTCTGAAGTCCATGTTCATTTTGCTTATGACTTTGATCTGAGAGGCTATTACTTTAACTGGAAAAAGAACATTTCCTCTGCTGCTATTTTGGTAGCCGATAGGTGTGTTTGGACTTGTTTTGAACATGAGCACACGCACACGTGCCAATATGTAGTTGTAGCCATTATCTGCGGCTGAAATATTGAGTAATTGTGTTTTACAGGAGTAAAGTGTTTAGTTTTCATTTCTAGGTGCTCATTTAGTGTCCTAAATCTGCACAAGGGAACACATCTACGCTATTTTTGTGCCATGAGATTGCAACTATCATTTAAACAACGATCATCTTTCCCTCTCAGGAAATTTGTGTTTAATCTGTTGTCCTCCTCTTCCCTCCTCTGTGCAAATAGGAGTAAAACAAAAAGCGGCTCAGGTGCCAGGCATGGAGAACTCGCTTTGAGTTCTCAAGCAGGAGTGAAGCAGGGTAGAATTTTTCTGCGTTTAGGCTCCAGAAGGTGCCTGTTTAGATTCTCTCCAAATAAAGGCACAATAGCCCGCTGGTCATATTTTCCTAAGGAAGAAGTTAATGAGAGGGAGAAACACAAACATAGATTGACGTGGACTTCGAAGAACAGTATAAATACAGAGGCACTTTTTATGAGGACCTTCTTCTAAAGTGAATGTTTCCTAGTGTAGGCTGTGAGTGAGACAAACGTGTTTGTGTGCTGCTGTGGCTGCCCTGGCACCTTCGCTTGCCCTCCCCCAACGGGATATTTGCCTTTTCGTTCCTGAGGCTTAGTTATTGCACCTCAGCTGAGGGTTTTGAAGGCTAGATCAGATGTACTTCCTTCTGCAGCAGTCTGGGTGGTTGTTAATGATTGAAACCAATGAAAGACCTTTGAACTTCACAGGTCCCTGAATTCTCCTAAGTTGAATTTGTCTTTTGCCTGTAGCCTAATGCCAGATCAAGCAGTATTAGGCCTTAGCCTGGCTTGCAGGGTGACGCATCCCTTTATTTGGTTTCTCACAAAGCCCTTGGTTCATGGTTCTAGGAGCAGGCAGACAGCTGGTTTGGATTATAGGCAGTAAGAGCTGGGGGAGTTTTTCCTGATGTGAAGTGCTTTGGTTTTCATCAGAGGCTCTGCTAAGGCTCCAGCTGCCTTGCATAAGCCAGCAGGTTTACTGAGGCCACTGCGCAGTCTGTTAAGATGAAGGAGAGATTGTCACTTGATGATGATTAATTTAGGAATGCATTAACATGCCAAAGAAATCGAATGATAGAGGGTAGCTTGCCCTCTCCTCTGGTTTCCTAGACCCTAGGGAAAAAGCGAAGCCAAGGCTGAAGTATATGACTTAATTACTGCTGACTGTGGACTTAGCCTCTGTTACCATTTCGCAAACTAGGCAGTGATCTGTGAGGTTTCCCCCTCTCTCAGATGTGGTCACTGGTACGTGCTGCCCTCTTGGTGCTTGGTTTTTATTTAATCCTGAAATCAAGGCTTAGATAAGACCAGCCTTGAGCCTGGCTGCCGCTCAGGTGCCCCATACCTTCACCGTGTGGTTGTAGCTCCAGCAGATTGAGCCATGACCACCCCTGAGGTGGTGACCCCAAACGAGAGGGGAGCTGGCAGCAACAGTGTATAACCAACTGTAGTAAACGTGCAGTGCCCAAAGACCACACTTGCTTGCGCTGTCGCTGTCACGTCGTTGGTTTCATAACCTCAAACAGACTGGTTGTGGGATGCGTGTCCCGGCTCTGCCGCATGTTGGCCGTGAGAAATCCCATCCCGCTGCTGAGGTCCAGTCAGTAGCTGGAAGCAGCATCACTCCTCCTCAGGGAGCTGCAGCGAGGGCTGGCACGGGGAGTGGCGGCTGCCCCAGTGAATCAGGGCAGGGATGCAGGTGCCTTGTCTGTGCTGGGGCTTGCCCAGGGTTCAGCTGATCTCCACCACCTGCTGTGCTTGGCTCTGCCGCTTTACCCCTGTGCTTTGCAGCTCTCACTTCTGCGGGATCCCCGCAAAGCGGACTGAAGCTCTCTGTCTGTATCCAGGAGGGTGCAGGTGCTGCGAGCTGCTCGAGCCAGAAGCAGGTGCCCTGGTCTCCTCTCGTATTCACCTCCCCATAGCCTCTTCCCCTCTCCTTGCCGGGTCCTGACAGAGAGTGTGGTGGCGGGGCTGCGCTGCAGCTGGGATTAGCGCTGTCTCCTCCATCCCTGGGCGCAGGAGGATGAAAGCAGCTCTTCCAGCTGAGCTTAGAACACTACCAAGTATTTTTCCAAGTCCATCCAGTTTTTCCTGACTGCCGCCAAGCGCTTTATAAACATCTCAAGCCCTTCTCACGCTGCTTCCAGGGTTTACCATGGGTGGGTGTTTCCTCAGACTGGCATTGGAGCTGCAGGAGGGTGTTGGTGGCTTCTTCCAGGCCAGTTCAGGGAGAAGAGGAGGTGTGCAACGTGTGCCCTGTGTTTGCCAGCACCCCTGAGTCCTCCACTCTTTCTGTGGACTGGAGCTCTGGCATTCTGCTCAGTGTTTAAAATCTGAGTGCACCAGCACAGGTTTGAATAGTAAATCTACATTTCAAAGTATGAGTATTATTTTAACTATGTTTTAATTGCTTCCCCTGCCCTTTGAATCAAAGTACAGCTTGTGGTATAGGAACATGAGAAGAGCCAGGCTCAAGGCTGGGAGATGAAGAACACCCACCGGATGAATCCAACCGTCTGGAGAAAGGATCCTGCAGTGATCCCAGCCTGCTGTGCCTGGATCTGAGTGTTCACCAGCATGCAAGGGGCAGAGCAGGCAAAGGCTGAGAGGCATCACTGTGGGACGGAGGGGAAAGGAGAGTGGGCGAGCACAGTTCCTTGTGCAGCCTCACAAAGGGTGCGTGTGCCAGCACAGGATCTGCCAGCAGCAGATGTAAGCTCTCAGAAGCAGCGGGGAGGATGTTGACTGCAACAATGCATCAAGGCTGCGGTTTGTAACCTCAATAGTAAGGCAGTTAACTTTTTTTTTAACAAAGACATTTTGATTGCCAAATCCATAACCATTAGCAGCTGTGGTTTCGAGCTGTTCCTTCCTCACACGTTGCAGTCTAGACCTGACAGGCTTTCAAACAAAAGTTTGGCTGCCGGCTTTTGTTTGTGTTTCTTTGCGATCCTGCTCTCTTTCCTTTTTGCCCGTTGTGTTGATTTGGATTGAGCATCAACACATATCCCTTCTCTAACCCAGCCTCCATGGAGCATCTCCTCTGCGTCCATGTGGTCTTCTGTGAGAAGAGTGGCGTGTGGTGTGCCTCGAGTGCATGTGCACAGGCTGCAGGCCTGGATGTTTCTGCCTCAGGCTAGAAAAGTTGGCGTTTCTAGAAAGCTGGATCTGCTTTGGGGTTTCTGTTTAGGAAAACGTTGTTTCTGTTTGGACAAAGGCTGGTTGGCCTGTGCTAAGGCAGAGGGAATGGGGCCCTAAAAGGTGGTGCTTGAAAATGTGCTCAGAGTTGAGTTTGATGCCAGACCGTGTCAGGAGGGAGATCAGACCTCCAGGTGAAGCACTTGGTGCTCGGCAGTGCTGGAGGTCTGAGTCCGGAGAAGGTGACACAGAGCAGCGGCAAACCTGAGACTCCTGGCTCAGGCAATGGCTCCTGTTGCCAGTCAGGTGCCACCTTTGGGTGAACGTGCCCTGGAGCACTTTGGGATTGGGAAAATTGGCCAGGTGATCCCGCAAGGTGAATGTCCTGCTAATGGGGTCATGGAAACTACGCTGTGGGAACAGCAGATGGGGAAATGATGCTTCAACGCCATTCTCCCTGGAAAAGCAACAAGGATGGATGTGGCATGGACACTGTGGTTCCTAAAGGCTGATCCTGCAGGCTGGGAGAAGAATAAGGCTTTTTTTCCCTCTGATATTAATGACTCCTACCTGCAGATGGACGACAGAGCCAGTGACTGAGCGTCAGGCACTGGAACCAGTGTTACTGCTGGTGCTGACCTACTGGAATCAGGGAGTTTGCAGCACCCACAACCGGATAAGCATCATCTTTCTCCCTTTTGATGGTTCCATTTCTCCGGCATCCATGTGTCTGTGTTGCAGGCATTGCCACAAATGCTCCTCTTTGGCTGCAGCACTCTTGGTGCTTGCCAGAAACTCCCGACTTTCTTTTCCCTTTTGCAAACCACTAAAGAAACATTCTCTAGCTGGATGGTGAGCGATTGCCCCCCAGAGAGGAGGAGAAAATGGCTGTTTAGTAGTTAATTACCTGTTACGTTGGTTTGACAGCTATGAAGCTTATGAGGCATGAAAGAAGAGCAGAACCGCCTCTCCCACAAATCACCATGAAAACGGGGTGAAGGAAGTTGTGCCTGGATCCCAGGGGATGCCTCGCATCCTGCTGCTCTCCCTTGCACGTGGCCGAGGGGCTTCTCACACCACCCGGGGAGGAGCCCTGTGCGTGTTTTTGCCTGCTGGGGAAGGCTGATTTATTGCCCTGCTGGTTAGGGCAGCCCTGCTCTTTCAGAGGAGGTGCCGTTGCCGCCAAGATGACTTTTTTCCCTTTGAATGCGTTTTACAGGGAGCTCTCTTGCCAACACATGGGCTCCGCTTGCTTTTATTCTTTCCAGACAGTGTTGCTTTCCAGTGCTGCCTCCTTTATTTCAGAGCTGTTGGAGAGCAGCAGGGACACAAAGGCTGAAGCTGGTGTCTTGGCCCTGCGCTGCCTGGCAGAGCAGCTGTATTTCCCCTGTTGTTCACCAAGGAGGCATGCCAGGAAAATGATTCAACCCTTTCCATTATTAACCTTGCAGAACAACTCAGCCACCTCCTTGCTGCTCCGTGCTAGTGCCCCGGGGCCACTCCTCAGCAGCTGCAAGATGGAGAGGATGGCAGCCACCCACTGAAGGACTACAGGTTCCAGCGTGCAATTCTGCGCCATGCTCCGGCTCACCAGGATGCGCGCCGGGAATGTGCGCTGGCACGCTTGGTTCCGTGGGCATGAGAGTGGAGGAGAGCTCAGGCTGCATTGCAGGACTCTGAGGCCAGCATGTGTAGAGCACTGGGGCTGTTCCCACCCAGTGGTAGCATTCGGTCTCTTGCACCGCCTTCGCTTGTCTCCTTTTGTGTCTGGAAATCTTAATGAGAGCAAAAGATGCTCTTGGAAGGTTGGTAGCAAAGCTACCGGGGAGCGTTTGGCTTTGTGCTGTGCAGGGCTGCTGCTCCAATGCACGCAGTGCCTTTGTTCCTTTCTTGCATGCACCGGAGCAGAGCTCATCCCGTTAGTGATGGTTTGGCTCCCCTGTGGCATGTTTGCCTTTGGGTTCTTCTATTCTGCCTTCAGTGCACCCCACTTGGGTTCATGCAAGTGCAGCTTATTGGGGAGGGGTGAAGAACTCGAGGGGTTCAGGACAGTCCATTTCCATGTTTTGTTTTTACCTGTGCTGAGGTGGAATTGGGATGAGCTGAGGGTCCTGAGCACTGCACGGCCCCTGTATCCCACTGCAGGCTGTGCCCAGATCAAGACAGAAAGACTTACTTCAGCAGATTGGAGGGAGGGAAAAAAATGAGCAGGATTTTCTGATTCTCTCAAATGTCAGAGAAGGGGGGTTCCTGGCTCCGTGGCTCCAAGCTGGCTCGTCCCCTCCCTTGCTCTTTTGCTGTGGGCTGTGGAGTGAGGAGGCTGGCAGCCCTGCTGCTATTTCTGGTGGTGATGAGCTGGGGATTGGAGATGAGGGATGGTGAAAACAAAGTGGAGGGAACATTCATTAGCAATTATCACCGCTCGCAGCTTGATTGGGGCAGCTCTTGGGGACATCTGATAGCCTCTTAATACATGTTCAAAGCGCCACTCCAGCGAGAGGGTGACTGGTGGCTGGTTTGCAGAGGAGCACAGCACTTCAGCTCCCTTTGCCATTTAACCTCGAGCTCTTTCTGTGTGCGTTAAGCTGCCTTGAGATCTGCTTTGGGTTTGGGTCATCTTTTATTCTCTGCTAATCTCTTTGCAGCCGGTTTTGGGGCTGTTCAGCCTGGAGAAGAGAAGGCTGCGTGGAGACCTCATAGCAGCCTTCCAATACCTGAAGGGGGCCTATAGGGATGCTGGGGAGGGACTCTTCATTAGGGACTGTGGTGAGAGGACAAGGGGTAATGGGTTTAAACTTAAACAGGGGAGGTTTAGATTGGATCTGAGGAAGAAATTCTTTACTGTGAGGGTGGTGGGGCCCTGGAATGGGTTGCCCAGGGAGGTTGTGAATGCTTCATCCCTGGTGGCGTTCAAGGCGGGGTTGGACGTAGCCTTGGATGGCATGGTTTAGTGGGAGGTGTCCCTGCCCATGGCAGGGGGGTTGGAACTCGATGATCTTGAGGTCCTTTCCAACCCTAACTATTCTATGATTCTATGATTCTATGATCTTACAGACCTGTTTGTTAGCAGCAAATGGAAGCCTGGTTGGTGTGGTTGCAGCCATGGGCTGAGCCGGGCGGGTGGTGCCAGTGCTGGTGCCAGTGCAGGGAGTGCGTACGTGGGGTTTTTCCACTGCGTGAAGCAGTGGGCTGGAGCAGCAGTTGGTGAGCCGTGCCGGCTGTTGGCAGCCCACGGAGCCCATCGTCCTCCCAACTGCCTGTCACAAGCCCGCTACAAGGTGGCAGAAGGTCTGAAAAGAGGCTGAATCATTTCTTTTACACCATAGTTGCATTGCATAATCCCTGTCTTTTGAGCTTTCCTGCTCATCTGCAGGATTGGAGGAGGGTGGGTGTTCTCCTTGAAGGACAAGCTGGCCTCTGGACTATATTTGGTGTAAAGAGCCTTTTTAGCCAGCTTCTCCTAAATACTGCGTTGCTTCCTGGGGAAGGCAATGTCAAAGCCTGTAGTACTGACACCTTTGTTGTCTACACCCTCAAGATTGTGACAATGAGTGCTGTTGGGATGAAGAGGGAGCACTGCCTGTCGGACTCCTGGCTGGGTTTAGCCCTTGGCTCTTGCTTTCACTCTGTGTTGACCTTTAATTTAAAACCCTGCTGTTGCAGGTCCTCTTTACTGGGGATCTGCTGTCTTCCCCCCGTGGCACACTAGATGTGGCTTTTGGGCTTTTACTACAACTCTCAGGTTTGCTGAAGGGATGATGGGCAGTGGCTGCTCTGTGTTGGGTGTAGGAGCTGGCAGTAAGTTTGTTCTCTGTCTTCTGAGCTTACTGCATTGCAGTCTGTAGAGTGACTCGACCAACCTCTCACAGCAGAAACATTGAGAAATGGGCTTTTTACTTGTTAGACACTTGGGTGGCCTTGGAAAAGGTAACAGAGGCAAATGTGTTTGGTGTCTTGGTGGCAGCGCCTCTGCTGAGTAAGGCATAGAATCAGAACCACAGACTGTTTTGGGCTGAAGGGAGCTTAAAGCTCATCCAATTCCAACCCCTGCCGTGGGGAGACACGTTCCTCTAAAGCAGGGCGCTCCAAGCCTTTCCAACCTGGCCTGGAGCACTGCCAGGGATGGGGCAGCCACAGCTTCTCTGGGCACCCTCTGCCAGTGTCGAAGTCAGCTCAGTAGCTGCCAGTAGGAGAGGCATCTCTGGCATGGGGCAGGTAGGTACCAATGTCCTTCCTAGTGCTGAGCTAAGCTACAGAAAGAGCCAAAGAGGTGGAGGAGTGCCGCCGTTCAGCCATGCTGTCTGTTGTGATGTGGCTGATGACCAGACAAGACGCTGTAGGTACATCAGATGAGTCAGCAGGTGTCTACAGGTGACATTGCTCATGGCGATCATGTGTGGCACTGAGAGCAAGCACAGTTTAGGGGGCTAAATAGCAACAGGCAGAGATTCTGGGGAGGAAGTGACCTCTAGGGAATGAGGTTCATGGAGCTGGTTTCTGAGCACCTTAACTATGGCTGTGCTTTTCCCCCTGGTGATGTGACCCTTTTTTTGAGCAGTGCAGCCCATTAATCCACCAGAAAACTGACTTTACCCCAAAAGTCCCTGAATTCTGCAGGATGAATGAGTTTAATTGACTTGTGGAAAGGGACCGGGGTAAGAGGGAGCCCTTTAGCTTGGCTCAGCATCTTGGGGCTCGGCGTCTTGTGGGAGCTTAGCCTCGTCTTCTTTATCTGGGAGTATCTCGTCTCTAGGCAGAGGAAGGGGTTACAGCTTTTTCTCAGCTCCAGCAGGCAGGAATATTCTGCTTTTGTTGTTCACCAGGATGGGTAAGAGGTTTCCGGGGTCGATACAATAGGAAGCCTTAAATGCAGCGGCTGGACCGGGATCTCCTCCCCTGCCTCCTGCGAGTGAGATGCCAGAGGAAGGACCAAAGCCTTTAAAATGCAGGACATGGAGGGATTTGGCACACGTACAGAGACGTACCCTGGGAGCAAAGATGAAAGGCTGCGGAGTGGAAGTGTAAACCCAAGCTGCAGCTGTGACATACGCCTCGGCCTTGGGATCGAATTGAGCTGGAAGCTTTTGGAGCTGAAGGTTTGACCCTGTCATGGATGAAAGCTGTCAGTGGAGAAACCAACCGGGCTGTCTCTCACTGCTGACGCCGGGGTGTAGAGGTGGCTGTCAGGTGTGTCAGAGGCAAGTAGTGATGGTCCAGATCCACCTAGGAGGCGGTGGCTGGGGAGATTTGGGAAGCAGCTGGACTCAGGCAGCAAGACCTCTGGTCCCAGACACATGCTGGCTGAAGAAGCCACTGTCTGAGCCACATATGGTAGAACAGGGATGGACCATCTCTGTAACCAGGTTTGGATGGTGGCTTGTGCCTCACGTGTTGTGGTGTGACCTTTGGAGCCTGTGTTGATGCAGGAGCTGCTGGCTATGTCAGGTCCACTGGCTCCAGAGAGGCCACCAGTCACCCGTGTGATGCTGAGAGTGATGAAGTGGTGCCAGCATTTCGCACTCACCAGGGGTTGGCCGGGGATATTCACATTGGCTCTTTCTATCCTTCCAAGATCCTCCTTCCCTGCAGATGGGAAATGAAAATCCTTGGCACTGGTGTGGAGCAGTGGAAGCAAGTCAAGTAGCGTGGCTCAATAAAAAGGAAGAAGCCTGTCCAAGCCTGGATGGGTACAGCAGGGCAGCCGCGGGCGCTGCTCCCTGGCGTGGGCATTGTACAGAGCAGCTAAGGGCACGTACATCTCTCTCTTGCTTGGTGTACAGCTCTTACGTGCTGTTGTAAAATAAGAGGGGCTGGAAATGCTTTCCCTGCTTGATCCAATCCCAGTGTCAGGCTTCTGTAAATCTCCCTTAACCGCTGGCAAAGCTGCCAAACCCTGCTGCAGCGCAGGGAGAGCGGGTAGCTCCCTGCTCCCCTCTCTGTGCCCAGCTGTTCCAGGGCAAATCCAAACTCATCCTGGCAGGTTGGTGAGAGCTTTTCAAACACTCAGCCTTGGAGTCATTTGTTAGTAACAAATGGGGGATTTGCCAGGACACGCTGCTCCATCTGGTCTGGCATCCTGTCCCCTACAGCAGCCTTGACGGATCTGCTTGAGGAAGGCAGGGGAGCAAAAGGAAATAGGGGGCAGTTTTCCCATGGAAGAAAAACCGCTTCTGTGGTCTGCTGGAACAGCGTTTCCTGGGCTGCAGCACCTTTGTGGCATGCCCTCGCCTCTGTGCTGTCAGTGCAAGGGCTGCAGCTAATGGAGAATCCCAGTGGTGGTTGGTACATGCATTTCCTGTACTGTTTTGCATTTCATTTCTGAGCACCAGTGAGGCTGAGCTGCATCCAGACAAGACTTGGGTGCACTTCCCTCGCTGAGTGGTTTCCTTCTTTTTCCTCCCATGGTTAATGAGAGAAACAACCTGTTAATGCTCTTCCTATAAAATTCTCCCATGTCTTCACCGCAGGGAAATCTCTCCATAGTCTCTGAGCACAGAGCCAGCCCTTCAGGGGAACAGCCAGCTTCTCCAAGCCATTGCCTTGGCGAGTTGCAGGTGTTTTCTATTGCTTGGCCTTTAGATGCAGCCAAATCTCAAGGGCTGCGTGGCCCACCACAGGACGGTGTGTGGTCTCCAGGTCTCAGAGCCTTTGTGTTTGGGCCGAGCTTTCAGGGGGAAAGATGGGAATGTATCTGTAGCTCCAACAGCTGCCTCAGTGGAGGAGGTGGCCATCACCTCGTCGGGTTTGCCAAGCGGTTCCGTTTGAGGTGCTGGTGTGCTGCCGGTGACAGGCTGGGGTTGGACAGGGGTATCCACATCCCCAACCAGCTGAATCTGGGAACGCATCGTGCTCAGAATGGGTTCCATGCTTGTCGCAGTGTGAAGCAGGCAGTGAGTAGGCAAGCTTGGGAGGGCAGGGCCCTGACTGCCTCTCTGTTGACACCCCATGCTTTTAGGTGAGCTTAAGCCCAGTAAGAAGCCATACCTTTGAGGCAGCAAAGCACAGATCAGTGCTAAAGGGGGCTGAGGAGGGTTGGGGAGCCCGCAGGGAAGTGGCTTGGGAGCAGGTCTGGAAAGGGAGCAAGATCTGGCAGAGGCGCAATGAGAAGAGGCATAGCGAGGAGCTTGCTGGTTAAAACCCAAACCTGGAATTGCTGGGTTTATTTTTTGTTAGGAGTTACTAAACTGGTTTAGTCTGAGCTGCTACAGCGCAGATATAATGCACCTCTCACCAGTTTCCCTGCTCCTGACCACCGAGCTCTTTTTGCACCATGGCAGCCAGCCTGACTCTGTTCTGTGTGTGTCTGTGTTTCACAGTATCCAGATCTGAGCCAGGAGTCCGGGTCTCCATTTGTCTTTATCTGCACGAATCCCCAGGAGATGGTTGTGAAGTTTCCCATCAAAGGAAAACCCAAAATCTGTAAGTAGTAAAGTTTCCACAGATGCCCCCCTTGGCCTGCTCTCATCACCACCTCTGCTTGCCTTTGCCAGATGAGTTCGCAACCTTTGCCCTGTGCTCTTTGATCTGTAGGTGTTTGTTTAATGACTCGAATACGTCTGTAATATATTTTTTGTCTTCAGCTCCCCTTTCCCCAGATGTTGCTTCCTTCCAAATTCGAGCCTCTTCCTGCCCCTGCAAGCACTTGGGAGGCAAAGAGCTGCGTGGCTGCCGCCGAGCCGCTCCTGGCATCAGCCTGGCTTGGGACATGCACTGGTGCGGCGATGCTCGGGTGCTTGCTTCTTGCCGGTGGTTCGGAATTACCCTTTTGCCCATGAGGGCAGTGGGGGCTTGAAGCAGCAGGAGCTGCAGGGCCAGCTGGATGTTGTCCATCCGGCAGGATGGGCTGTCCTGGCAGGGCGCACAGGGAAGTGCCGCAGCATCTGTCCGCGTGCTGCTTGCCAGCACCGTTAGTCCCTTTTATGAGGCACCAGCCCCTCCGCATGCTGCTGGTTGTTCCTGCCCACTGCCATAGGATGGAGGCAGGATGCAGCAGCTGGGGAGCTGCAGTCAGCTCCGGCCTCCCCAGCACACAGCCTGGGGAAGGCTCCGCGCGTGCTTTCCGCGGATGTGAAAAATTAACTTGACAGGCTAAAAGCAGAATAAGCAGAAAGAGTCTTGGCTGTTGTTTGGCGTAGCCCTCAACTGGGTTTTCTCTCTCGTTTGCAGTGTGTTTCTCTGGGAGTAGTTACCCGGTGGTGCAGGAGCAGCAGGGTTTCTCAGAACCGGTTAATGACGGCTTTTGAAGGGTTATTTCTGTTGGGTTTGAGTGGGTTTTTGCCCTCCCCACTCAGAGAAGCCCCATTCTCCCATGTCTTTGGCCTCTCCCTGGGTATTGGGAGTATTCCTGCCCTGAGCAGGGCGAAGTGATTTGGTTTCTCTCCTGCCTTTTGTGCCAGCACTTGGGAGGTGGGTTCAGACAATGGCAGTAATGATGCTGGTGAGCTGTAGCGCTTGGATCTTGCCGCAGCCATCCTCCCCCAGGGACAGGTCTTCCCCAGCACCCATGAGCAGGCAGGTTATTCAGGATGCAGATGCCTTTGCTGCAGAGGAACAGACCCATCGCTGTTGCCAGAGCAGCCGCTGAATCCTTTCTTTCTCTTGGGTTAATGTCCATGCTCTTGTACAGACTCTCTCAAGCCCCTTCGCTGCCACATCTGCCTTCCCCTGGCTGTGGTTCGGAGCAGAGCTGCCGTGGCCGCTGGAGGGGAAGCTGCTGCATGGGGTGAGTGCAGGGCTCTGCACGTCTGCCTCGCTGGGTGCAGGTGCTGCCGGTCCCCTGCCCATCTGTCACATCGTCTCCTTTGTGTTGTGACACTTTCCTGCTTGGAGAAGGATAAGTCTAACAGCCGGGAAGGAAGCCGGCTGTGCTGTGCTGTGCCCGCTCCTGCTGCCGGCCCTGCCTTTCCTGCCCTCCATCCCAACAGGAGCTGTCACGAGAGCAGCGGTGGGGGAGACTGTGGAGTTGCACATTCAGCTCCTGGAGGGGACATCATCCCTCTGGGTGATATTTGTGACAGCCTAGGGAAGGAGCAGGGAAGTCTTTGACCTTTCGCTGGGGTAAGGCACCGCTTTAATAGGAGCTGGCATTACATCCATGACAGTCAAAAGCTTAATTCTCCGAGCTGGAAGCAAGAGCAGGGGGAAGGTGCTGGCTCAGGTCCCCACCTGAGCTTGCCGGCTGCCCTGGTCTCCTTGAAACCTGGCTCAAGCCGTGACAAAATGCCAGTCTGTCTTGTTGGGAAGCCAAGCCAGAGTGGTTTCCGTGCCAGATAACAGCATGGATCTCACCATGATGACATCCGAATGCTTCTCTGTTGCAAATTAGTTGTTTCTAACGGCCCAGGGATGGGGGAAAAAAGGGAACGTAGCCTGATCTATGCCGCCAGGGTTATTGTTGGTGTGGAAGGGATGGGCACTGTGTTTGTGTCCTATCGGGGAGTGCTGCTCACCCAGACACATCCCTGCTTCGCTGTAGTGCATGAGGACAAAGCTCAGTGGTGGTTTTTGTGGGAGATTTCCTTGGGCCAGGGCAAAGCTTCCCTGAAGCCTCCCTCATGCGTTGCTCCGAAACCCCCCTCCAGCAGCCGGTGGCTGGAGCAGCGGGTGCAGGGATGCATCATAGTGCAAGGTGGGAGTGCTCAGATCACTGAGTGAAAGAGAAGGGAACCCTGGGGCTGCTGCCTTGATTATAGCCTTTTCGTAAAGGTTCCTGCTTGGTGCTTTGTGTTCACCAGCTGGTAGAGCAGAGAAGCATCCTGCCCACTTTTGGGGTGCAGGAGGAAGAGGCAGGCATGTTAAATACAAAGCCTGTGAACCCTGGAGGTGACACAGCATTTGGGGTGGGGACCAGAGCATGGAGCGAGTGTGAACTCGCTGCCTTTCTCCTGCCAACAAGCCCATGGCTTGGCGACGCGTTGATCCGACACATGCTTCTGGACAGCCTGGCCATGCCAGATCCTTGCTGGGTGCTGACTCCCAGACCTCACGCTCCAGGGATTGCCCCACTTCGCTCTTTTGCTTGGCCTCAGTTTTCAGTTTCTCATTTGTGATGGAGGAAGTTTTGCAGAAGCCTTTTGCGTCCTGTGGGCTGCAGGCTGGCACTCGCTGCACCAGGGCATTGGCAGCATCTGGTTCCTGTCCCCAGTTTCAAGCTGATCCCTTTGTGGATCTGTGGCACGGTGAATTGCAAACCCTTGCTCGTGTTTTATGTTTTGCATGTGTTACAGTTTTGGTGCACTGAACTTCCCTCTGGAGCTCAGACAGGAGCAAGGCTGCCCAGAACTCGAGCTAAAGGAGGAGGACTGATTTTGGGGAGGTTGCATTGACCTGTGAGAGTTGGTTTGAGGGGAAGGCGATGGTCCCTGGCTGGTTTGGAGCCATTTTCTATGGACCAGCACCTGCTTCTCATGGCACACGAGCATTTACCAGCAGGTTTTGGTGCAGTGGCCAAAGCAGAACCGGTTTGGAGCCTGGTGGATCTTGGCACCGCCAGAGATGAGATCTGCTGTGTGCTGTAGCTGTGTTGTAGGATGACAGGAGGTGAGAGGAGTGACAGGAGGCTTTATTCCCGAGAGGGATGATGCACGGGACCCAGATAGAGTGCTGCCACCTCTGGCTCCATCTGCATCGCTGGGATTTCACTGGAACAGACTCTGTCTGTCCATGTCCTTGATCCCTTTGCTTCCTCTCCTCATGGTGTGACCCCATTGAACCCCTGTGTCCCTCCCAAGGGATGCAGGGGATGCTCCCCAGGGACTGGGGCCGCCCTTCCCAGCCCAGAATGGGCTCTGCAGTTTTTGCTGCAGGTTCTGCAATGCTTTGGAGCTCCGTCCCTGCTCCCAGCTACCGGGAGAGACGGGGCAAGGCTGGCATTTGGAGCATGGGAAGACGCAGGGAAGTTCCCAGGGAGATATGGCATTAGAGGAGGTGACAGGCACTGGCTGATGGCGAAGTGTCTCCAGGAGGCTGGCTTTTTGCCATGGTGCCTCACTTAAGGTCGCCTTCCCTTTCTTCTCTCCCTTCTGGAGCAAGGAGCTTTGCCTGGGAGAGCAGGAGCATCCTTGCTTTTCTATGGGCAGGGAGAGGGGACGGGAATGCCCCTCTGAGGCAGCGCATCACCCTCCCGCCTTGCTCACCATGCCTGGCTTTTGGCTTCTTCCACAGGAGCTGCTCAAATCCCATCTTCTGGTGTCCTCCTGCTCTCCCAGGGAGGAAAGCAGAGCTGGCAGTGAAGCCCCCAAGGGCTGTGAAGGATGAGGGGAAACAGAGTTTCCTCTGGGTCCCACTGGAGCACCTGGGCTCCCCAGGGTGCTGCCCGGTCTCAAAGGCCGCACGGCCCTCCCAGCTGGTGGCCTTGATGGTCAGCAACCCGGTGCTTGGCAGCACAGCATGTGCCACACTGCGTCAGCATCCCCAAGCTGAGGGTTTATCATCCCCAGGCCTGGCTTTCTGCCATGCCACAGAGAAACACATCCCTGACATGGTGCTTGGCAGTCCCCCGTCTCCTTCGAGTGTGTTGACATGCATCCTGTGGGCACACAAAGGATCAGTTTCCCCGCTGGTAGTGGCAGGCCAGCGCTGGATGTTAATTTCCTCTCCTCCCTGCTGCATTTCCCCCTCTCCGGCCGCTCTTCCCAGACACGCTTGCCCCCAGCTCCCCGGTGTCTCGCCTGCAGAGGGAGGCCTCGGCGGCTGGGAACGCCTGGCTCCTCAAGCAGGATAATTGGATGTGACAGGAACACACTAACTAGGAGACCTCGGTGCCTCCAGCTGATTTGCATTGCAAATGGCGTTTACAAATAAAGAGTGATGAGGGTTTGTTGGGTTTCTCTTTTTTAATCCCCTCTTTACAGGGAAGCTGGATGCAAAGATCCATCAGGGAGCGAAGAAGGGGTTAATGAAGCAGAAGGCGACAGGCTGAGCTGCAGGGAGCAGTGCCTCATTCCCAGCCAGCATCTGAAGGGTGCCAGGATGGTCCTCGACTCCTGAGAGCAGGTGCAAGACTGATCCCAGAGTGCTTTTAGGTATTGCTTTATCCACTGTATTCCAAAAGCATTAAAAGAGACGTTTTCACCCAGCTCTTCCTCAACAGCCTTGTGCTTCCCGGGAAGTCCTCGTGGGGTGAGGACAAGGGTGGGTGGGAGATGGAGCTTGGCAGGATGGGATTCAATCAGGCCCTGGCACCTCCAGGTCTCCTGCGAGGACCAGATCCCAAGGCTGGTGAGGGGAGCTCGCAGCACGAGGTAGCTCCGTCCCAGCTTTGGCAACGCCTCCTTCCCCAAATGTCCCTCTCCTGTGAGATTGATTTCTCCTTTTTCTTTAATCATTCACATTCAGCATCTCCCCACGTCCTCTGTGCTCATTCCGCATTCGTGTTCACTGAGCTGAGAGCTTTTTGTGCCAGGTTGCTCTGGGCTCTGCCTCACCGTGCTCTAAGTCCTCCTCCTCATTCCCCGGATCCCACCCTGCTCCGAATGGGACAGAGCAATGCCTGACCGCTACCGACATCCCTCCTCCTCCTGCCTGGGTACATGCAGGGAGCAGAGCAGGACCACCAGGTCCACTGACGGGTACAGTTATTGGTTGCGGGTTGTGCCAGGCCTCTGCCTCAGATCTCACTGCTGCTCCATCAGGGAGGAGAAGTAGGAGGTTGTGGAGCCTTTGTGCCAGTTGTGCTGTGGTGCTGGATGCTGTGGTGCTGGAGCTGCCATAAGTGCTGCTGTTTACCTTGGGAGTTGCCTTCTGCTGCCTGTGGATCCTGGAGGTGCTGGATCTGGATTCAACACCCACCCATGTCATTCCTTGTTTGGAAAACCCTCATGGGTGTTTCTGTTTGGAGCTGCCCGGGCTTGGTGCTGAGGTTCTGCTATGGGAGTTGCTGTTTAGCATGGCAGAAGGAGATGGGCTTGGGCTGCTGCTTTCCTCCTCTGGCTGCTTTCCCCCATCCACCAGCCTGGCTCTGTCCCCTCAGTATCTCCCCAGTCAGCTGTGCTGGGTCTCCTGTTGACTTCCCTGCACTCTTCTTGTATCATGGAGGTGCTCCTCTCTTGGGTGGATGTGCCTTGAGAGCAAGGGAAATCACAGAACCATGGAATCCCAGGTGGGAAGGGGCCTCAGGGATCATATGGTCCAGCCTTTCTAGGGCAAAGCGTGACCTAGACTAGATGTCCCAGCACCCTGTCCAGCCAAATCTTCCAAGTGTCCAACCTGGGAATCCACCACTTCCCTGGGGAGATTATTCCAGTGGCTGGTTGTTCTCATTGTGAAGAATGAGAACCCTCTTGTGTCCAGTTGGAATCTTCCCAGGAGGAACTTGTGCCCATCACTCTTTGTCTTTTCCATGGGACTCCTCGTAAAAGGGAGTGTCCATCTTCTTTGGAACATGGGGATAAGGTCTCCCCTGAGCCTTGTCTTCTCCAGGCTGGACAAGCCCAGCTCCCTGAGGCTTTCCTCACATGCTGCCCAGTCCTTGGGTCATCTTTGTGTCCTGACAAGCAGTGAGTAGAGTGGGACAACAACACCTTTATGAACAAGGTGATGCCTTTGTTGATGTTCTCCAACATCCTGTTGGTTTTCTTTGCTGCAGCTGCACACTGCTCACTCCTGCTGAGCTTGTGTCCCCCGGGACTTCCAGGCTCCTTCCCACAGAGCTGCTCCCAGCCAGTCGGATCCCAGCCTGTGCAGCACTCCTGGAGTGTGCTCTCAGACACAAGTCCTGGCACTTGTCCTTGTTGAACTCCATGATGTTCTCATTAGCCCAGGCTTCCAGCCTATCCAGGTCACCCTGCAGGGTGCCTCTCCCTGCCAAAGTGGCCACTTCCCACTCAGTTTGGGTACAACTGATCCCACCTTCCAGATCATTCATGAAGACACTGAACAGTGCTGGGCTCAATATTGAACCCTGAGGGACCCCACTGGTGACAGGTCCCCAGATGGAGAAGCAGCTCTTCACCACCACCCTCTGGGTGCCCATCAGACTGCTGCCCACCCACTGCACAGACCACATGTCTAGGCTGTAACACATCAGTTTCCCTAGGAGGAGGCTGTGGGAAATGGGATGCAAAGCCTGGGAGAAATCCAGACAGTGTCCACCGCTTGCCCTGGGCCAACCAAGGAGTTACTTCCTCTCAGGAGGTGATCAGGTTTGTCATGCACAGTGCGCCCTGGTGAATCGGTGTTGGCTTTTCCCAGTGACGTGCTTCATGGAGAAATGCACGAATGGTTGCAGTGCCCAAGCTGGGCAGAGCAAGAGGTCTTGGGGAGCATCCTGGCTCCTGGCGCCGTAGGGAGAAGGAGCAGGAGAGGACTTGGTGGCTGGGTGGGAGAGGTAGGACACTGAGGTTGCTTTGCTGAGTGTTTCGCGGCTCCCTGGAGCATCTCTGCTGGAGGAGCCACCCTGAAGGCACCACTTTTGGGACCAAGTGGGGGAGATGCTCTTCAGGCACAGAGAAGGAGCATCCGGTTATGTGGGGGCCAATGTCTTCCTCAAAACATCACTGATGTCTCAACTGCATGGCCTGGGATGAGCAAGAAGCTTGGGACACCAAGGGAGGATGTGCTCAGCATCTGGGCTGGGCTCATTGTGCTGTAGTCCTGGCGTTTCCAGCTCCTGTGCCCTATCCCAGGAGAACAGCACCATCAGACAAGCCATGGCAGAGTGGGACCTCATCCCATCCCCATGGACAAGGGGAGAGCGGGGTTTGTGTGATGCCCATCACACCTGACAGCCAGCAAACTCTATTTCTCAGGGCATTCGCCTGCCCCATCAGTGTTGGGTTTGTGCCGTGCGCAGCCAGTTTCTTCTCTTCATTGTGACAAGGAATTGTTTCTCCTCTTCATCTCTTTCATGCAAAGTGAATGCTCTCCTCATCCCTCTTTCCCACTGCTTTAAATCTCTCCTGGCTCCCCTCTCCTTCCCCAGCCCTCCAGGGGCTCCCGCGGCGTGACGATACCCAAACCCAGCCCTTCAAGACTTCCCATCCCCTCCACTGGGGCTTCGGCCCTTGTGTTGGCCTTGTTCGGGGGTCAATAATGACTGCGTGGGGAACGATGTCGCAGGGTTTGGGGCGCGTCCTGGGTGGTGGCCCCATCCTCCCCGCTCCCTCGGAGCTGTACCCCCCAAACCCCTCTGGGTTATCCAAACCCGGCCGGAGCGGTTCGGGGCCAGCTCAGGGAGCGGAACCAGCGCCGGTGCCCTGGGGAGGGCAGGACCGTGGCGGGGCCGTGCCGGGAAGGGGGTCCTAAAACACCCCCGAAAAGGTGACACCAGTCCCCCGTCCTTTCCGAGGTGACGCGGAGCTCCGGCTCCTCAGAGGAAACACTCCGCTCCGGTCTTTGCCCGCTGGTCCAGCGCCCTGGCTCCGGATCTTGATCCGGTCTCCGCGTTTTCCGGCCGCGGCCGCCGGGCCCTGGCGCCCCCTTTGTCCGGGTTGCTCCGCGCCGGGTTTTCTGTCCTGCCGGGAGCGGTGCTCTGCGCCCTCACGCTCCGCGCTCCACCTTCCGGGTTTTGCGTCGCGCCTGCACCGCCCCCGGTCCGACTGCCGGTCGGGTCCCGGTTTCGGGTGCCGCGTCCCGCCGGGCGGAGCCGAGCAGAGCCGAACGGAGCCGGGCCGAGCCGAGCGAAGCCGAGTGGGCGGAGCCGAGAGAAGCCGAGCAGAGCCGAGCGGTTACGAGCGGAGCCGAGCGCCCGCCCCTGCCGCCCCTGCCGCCCCGCCCGGCAGGCGGACCACGGCGCGGCCTGCGCGGCGCGGCCCACAGGCACGGGTGGCATGGCGGCCGTGGCGGCCGCGGCGGCCGGCCCTTAGTGCCGGCGGAGCGGAGGAGCGGCCAGGCGGTCTCATGGAGGACACTTAGGGCCGCCCGGGACGGGAGCGGAGCCGGGTGAGTCCGGGCCCAGCCCGGCTCCGCGGCGCCCCGGGGGGGGGGGTGTGTGTGTGTGGGAGGCGTCGGTTCAGGATCCCCCGCCGCCGTTGGGCCCGGACCCCCCCGTGACCGTTGTGCCGGAGTCGCCGCTCCCCGCGGCGGTTGCGGCCCCGGGTTCCCTCCTCCCGGTGACCGTTGGGGCCTTCCCCGCGGCCGTTGGTGCCAGCACCCGCCCCCCCCCCCCCGCGCTCCCCCTCCCGGTGTAGGCCCCCTCCCGCGGCCGGGGCCGTCCTTCCGTGGCCGCCGGACGGGGATGTGTGGTCCGTCCCGCTCCGTGGCCGTCTTGGACAGAACCCCCCCCTCCCCCCCGGGTGTCGGGGCCAGTGGGGTCGGGTCCCCTCCCACAGGGGCGCGGGGTGCCGGGGCACCACGGGCCGCCTGGGCCGTGTCCCCCCCGCCGGGCGGTGTGATGCGGGGTCTCTGTGCCCGGATCCTCCAGGCTGCGGGGCGCGTCGGGCCGGTCCCCGCGGGTCCCACCGCCCCTGGGGCGTGGGGGCGTCACGGAGCCCTCGAAGCTGCGGTGGGTGCGGGGGGGTCCCCGTGTGTGGGGTCACCGCCGCGGCAGGTTTTGAGGTGCGAGTCGAGGTTGGGACGGGGAATGGGGGGGTCTCCCCCTTTGGACCCCCTGTCGCTGTGCAGGGGACTTGGGTGACCGGGGCGCCCCGGGAGGGGTGGGGTGCCAGCGGGGTGAGCGCAGCCCCTCGCGGGGTGTGCTCGGCACGGGTCGGGGAGGATTGCGTTTCCCCAGAGACGTTTAAGTGCGGCCGAGTTGTCCGTGCGCGTTCGGGGGGCAGACACTGAGGGCAGAGCTGCTCCGGCTGCAGCCCCTCTTTGGAGAGGGCCCGTGGGGGCCCCTTCGCGACGGTGCCCCGCGCGGCCGCCCTTGGAGCCCCCTGAGGGCGGGGGCGTGGGGCCGGTCCCGGGGTGACACCGGCAGTGACAACGTGGCCGAGGCGTCCCATAAAGGCTGCGGGTGAAAGGAGAGGCGAGGACGCTGCTCTTGCCTGGAGCTCTCCCGCCCGTTGTGTACACGGGGAAGGTCACAGGTTCAGGTCTGGTCTGTGAGACTTGGCTCCCCTCCATCTCCTGGCAGCCCTCTTTTATTTTCCCTTTCCTTTTCCCCCTTTCTGGGAAGGCTCTTGCCCTCACGGGAGGTGTGAGACACACGTTTGTGTGGCACGCACCAAAGAGCTCACAGGCCCTTTTTTCCCCCCACTCCAGAAGAATTAAGGATGCTGGCATCCGGGCTGGCTTTTGGGCTCCTGCGTGGTGGGGGCTCGCTGCCTTCGTTGCCTGGACATCCTCAGGAAAATCGATTTCCACGTTTTGTGCAATGACTCCAGCATCGGATTATGCCGCACATTTCTAGCCCTTTGTTGGCAGTACACGACCGCACATGCACGACACTCGAAAAATCCACTCCACGTATTTTATTGATTAGCTCCTGACCAGAAATAATTTATAATTTATTATTTCAAAGCCGTTTCAGTCTCAAAATGAAAATCTTTGCCTTTTTGTGCCCTCATTCAGCCAGCAAGGGTTTCTCCTCTCTTGAGGGGTAGAGCTTGTTGGGGAAGGGAGACGTGTGCAGCACCGGGAGTGCGGCTGTCTCAGTGGTGCAAAAGGACAAGGATTTAATGTTTCACCTAAATTAGCCTTGTGTTCAGGACAGGGGCTGCCAGCCAGTTAGAGCCACCAGAGGAAATGAATTATGAGGCAAGTTGTAGTGATCTCTAATTGAGTATGGCCAGGACATGGGACTGCTTTTCTCGTCTTTCTCCAAGCTGGGTGCTTGGGCTCGGTTTCCAGAGGAGGGTCTGTGTGTTGTGTGTGTGAGTCGCCATTAGGCTGCTCGGCAGCTGGAGGGGCTGCTGCGTGCATGTGTATGTGCGGAGGTGTCTCAATGGGTGTGTTATCCCCCCAAGTTGTCCTCCGTGTGTGCCCAAAACGATGTTATTTTTTTGGGGGGGAGGAAGCTGCTATGAATAAGGGGCGTTCATCCATCTGCAGCCCCGCACCGCGGACCATGTGCCAGCCGCAAATCATCTCTTCCTCTGCAGTTGCAAGGTTGCAAAGTCCTCTTGTGCCCGCTGCACCCGACTCACAGGACAACAGGGGCGCAGCATCTGCTTCTGCCACCTCCAGAGCTGCTCCCCTCTAGGTCATTAGGCCAGCTGAAAACGTGCCTTTTTCAGGAGGAAAGGGCTTGCAAAGTATATGGGCTGGTGAGGGGTTCTCACACTGTCTTGGAGCCCCCTAACAGCTTGTGTGTCTTTATTATGGATGGGCAAGAAGGAAGGACCAGGGTTGGCTTCATCTAGTGTATTCTCTTTGAGAACTGGGCCGTGTTCGAATTGAGAATCAAAATTTGCCTCCAGATTATATTTACAGCATCTTTTTGATTTGAATTGCATCAATTAAGAGAAATCCAGAAGCTGCTTCTGCTGAGACGAAGTTGATGTCCATGAGCCGTGTCCATGCCATGACGGAGGCTGGAGACCTGTGGATCATATTCCTGGGGCTCAGCCACGATGGAAAGGTGGCTGGGGACCAGAATTGGGTGTTGTGCCTGACACTGTGGTTTACTTGGTATCTCCTGTGTGTGCGCTGCCTAAAAAGGGATCTTTCCCTGCTTGCTTGTGGAGGGAGCTGGGCTCTGTGTGTTGCTCTTGACCTTGGGCGGGCTGGAAGCGGGGATGTGCCTCACTGCCATCCTGCTGCACCCTGTGTGGCAGGGCTCCCATTTGGATTAGGGCCTGTGGGCACTGATGCAATAGCAGCCCCAGATGTAATGCAGTAAGCCTCTTTGTCCCCTTTATCCGGGGTATTATGTAAATAAGATGGTATTTCTGGTGCCAGGTATGCTGTTCTGGGGATGTTGTGGCAGCGGGCGAGCACAGCTATGCCCTCTGAGTGTTGACACTGGTGCTTCTGGCTGTTTCCCCAGCCAGGAGCAAGGACCTGCCATCACGTGCCAGCCTCCCACTGAAAGGAGGTGAAGCTGCAGGTGACCTTGCCAGGGGCTGGTGACAGTTTAGCTGTGCTCGGTCACTTGTAGGCAGGCAGCGCAGCGAGCAGGTCGGCCTTGGGTAGTCTGCAACGAGATGGGGTGGTTTCCCACCAAGTTCAGAAGGAGATGTGTGTTGATCTTTGCAGGCTCACTGCAGGGTGTGGATCCGTGTTTCCCAGCCTCTAGGCTGGCTGTGAGAGTCACAGGTCTGTTCCCAAACCTGCCCCATATTTCTTGGCCGCTGATTGTGGTTTGTGGAGAGATGTTTTGAGAAGCACCAAAGTCCCCAAAGCACCTGGAGGGGGCCTGCACCGTCCACAGCTCTCCCGTGATGCTCATGGGCACAGCTCAAGCGTGTTGGGCTCTCAGTATGGGCAGAGCTGGTCCCTTCCCCACGGAGTTTGGCCACTTGTTGAGGAAGGTCATCATTTGGATGCTTGTGCTGTGGTGACAGAGGCTGGAGGGAGGATGATGCCATTGCATGGGGGTGCCTGACTCCAGCTGCATTTTGGGGTGTCGGGGGTATGTTAAGGAGCTCATGTGGGTGTGAAGGGCTGTATAAGATCAAGGGTGCATAGATGAGCCGGCTCAGAGCTCGTTACTGCCCTGGGAGCTCACTGGTGATCATGTATAGCTACTGAGCTGGGGCTTTGGCCACCCCACAGCAGCTGGGCTGCTCGCTGCCGGGTTGGCTCAGACTGGGTGCTGCTTCCTTTTGGGGAAGGGAAAAGTGAAAAATCCCACTGGGATGTGGCTTCTTTTGCCACACAATTACATTGAAAATGCTTTTTCCTGCTGATCCTGGAGGATCAGTGCCTTGTGGTGTGATGTGTTTCAGAGGAAGCAGTAAGGTTTTACTCTGACAATCCTACAGTAAAGAAACAAGGGAATGGCTGCCTGTCTGGGAAACTTGCTTTGTGGCTCTAGTTGCTTCTGTAATTTGTGTGTTTTGAATTATATCCTTTCTTTAAAGGAAACACCTATTTTCCTTCTGGGTTTTGGTGAAAAATCAGGTTTTGAGATGAAGCCAAGAGGTTGCTTTGCTTTTGCTGCAGCTGAGTATCCTTCACATGCACAAAAATTACTGACGTAGCTGCTTAAGCGTCAGCTCAGATGTTGTGCGAGGGGGGTGCGTGGAGAGAGGGTATGAAAGGATGCGAGTTCTTTTTTGTGCATGAATAAGGATAATTTCAGGAGAATCTTGATATTTTGTATTTAAACGTTAAATGCTCAACTTCTACAAATCATTTCCGTGTTTATAGTGTGAAAAAAGAAAGGAAAAGATAATGGAAGATAATGTTGTCCCTTTATGCCACTCCTTCCCTGAGCACATTGTGGATGCAGGAGGGTTTTGTGGCATTGGATTTTCCCTCTAAGCTGTTTGTGGCCTCCTTGGCCACTCTCCTGAGCGCGGAAGGATGGTACCTGTGTGCAGTGCTGCCTCACGCGTGGCGTCTCGTCTCTTTGTGTGGCTGCGCAGATTTCGTGATAACAAGATGTTATCAGTAAATGCTTTTAATAAATTTGAGGATGTTTTTGATGAATTTGCTGTTTCGGTGAAATGGGGTGCTCAGGCTCAAGCCAGGCCAAAGATTTGGCCCAGAGCTCTTCAGGTGCTTCTCCAGCAGGAGAAAGGGTAGCTCCAAGGAGTCAGCTTTGCAGTTCTGAAAGGAGTGAAAATGAGGTGTATAATGACGTAGCCAATGTTAACCACCCTGAGGTCAACTGAAGAGGTAGAGTCTTGGTAATCTCCAGGAGAATCCCTGCTCCTTCCCCAGACACTTACTAGCTGATGCCATGGTGAAGTTCCTTATCCTGAAGATTTCCTGTGTATTTTTCATGGGTTTCATGTCTAATCTGTGCCTTTCCCTGTACCTATTGCCACAAGTAATTGAAAGTGAGCTACGACCACCAAAAGCAGCCCTGTACACTTTGATGCATGGTTCTTGCAGGGTTTATTGTATTCCTTTCCATGCTGGCTAATTCACAAAATTCAGCAATTTGCAATGGGTCATTAGCGTGAATTAGCAACTTTCTGATGTATATCATAGCTCTCCAAATGTGCTTTATTAATCTGTGAAATGCACCTATTTATTATCCCTCCCAGGAAATAAAAAAAGAGGGATTTCTTGGCAGGGCACTCACTCTGCTTGCGTTTGTCCCTGTCTGTGTACGCCTTCTCTCCTCCTTTACTTCATAGCCTGGTTGATTTTCCCCCAAGTGTTCCCAGGCTGATGGTTTGACAGCAAGAGATTACAGCAGCATCTACAGTCTTCATTCTGCTGCAAATCAAGCCTCCGTTCATGTAGCCAAGGTGCCCTAATTGGTTATTGAATGAAGGGAATTAAAGGCATTAATAGGTGAAGTGGCGGATCCTTCATTTCTGGAGTGGTGGAGAGATGCTTGTCCTCTTCTGAAGCCTGGGAAGTGGCCAAGGCTGCCTGTGTGCTCTTCTAAAAGAAAACAAATCCCAGAAGCTGTCTCCCTTCCTTGGAAGCAAGTGAGCATCTGTCCATCCTCTCTGTCTTGCACTGCTATGTGCCCCTCTGCTGCTGAGGGAGGGCTGTGACTGGGAGGATGCTGCTCAACTGGGCATTGCTCTGCTGGGATCACTTCCGTGCTCTTCTTTGGATGAAGAAGGCAGAACTGAGACATTGACTTCACCACAGAGCCTCCCTGCATCTGCCAGAGCAGCCGGTGCTTTTCCTTTCCTGTACCATCGTGGAGTGTGGTCCTCATTGGAAGCACGTATGGCTGCAACTGGGAGAGCCCCAGCTTGGGACTGGGGCTACCGTAGGACTGGGGAATGGAGCCTCACTGCCTCTGAAGCCCTGCTAGGGAAGTGTACATACACATGGCTGGGCCAGAGGTGCCTGCTCTGGGTGCCTGCTCCCACCAATGCCAGGAGCTGAGGCTGCTGCCAAGAGTGCGGGTGCCTTTGTGCAGCCCCGCTGATGGCGCTGGGCATGGGGGAAAGGGTGAGCTCCTTGTTTCCGGCACTTACTCCAGCAGTTATTTATGCCTGTTGGTTGTTGTTGTTCTTCGCCGGCTCTTCTTTCTTCCTGTCTCCATGACTGATGCTTCAGGGATCTGTCCTGGTCACATCCATCTTGCTGCTTCCTCCCACTGCTGACTCTCTCAGGCTGCTGGCAATCTTCCAGCCTGCATGGAGCTTTATCTGGAATTTGTAAGCCTTTTTTTGTTATTTTTATGTATTCTGTACCCCTTCTAGATGGTGTGTGAGGACAGGCCACCAATTCAGATATCTTTAAGTCCCTCGTAAATCAGTTCCCTTCTGCATTGGGGTTAGCAAGTGTGTAACCAGACTGGTTTTTAAATCGCATGGCTGCTCCACTTCCCTGTTGGAAACCAGCTCTGCTCGAGGGACTGTCAGCCCCTGGGTTTGTCCCTATGGGAAGCATCGTGATGCAGAGCTCGGTGCCAAACTGGTTTCCTCAGCTGTCCCATTTGGAGTATTTCATGTTATTTTTGGCAGCAGGCAGCAGCAGCAGCATGGCTGGCTGGGTTCAACAGGAATGGGCTCTGTGTTGGTAGGGGAGCGCTGGGGCCATGTCTGGTGCTGCCGGCAGCACCTGCCCTGAGCCGTAGCGCACCAGCTCGTCTGGCCTGGCCTCGCCTGAAGTGCTTCCGAGTTAATCCTGGCCGGGTGTTGCTTACAGGGTTGCTTCTGCCTTTGCCGCCATGTAGCCACCAGCGGCCTGCGTGTCAGCCTTCAACAGCAGAACCCTGTGGTGGTGCCTCCCCGCTGCCGTGGCACCCACTGGGTGCTGTGTGCCTCAGTGGCACGTGGGGGTCACAGGGGGATGCGGGTTTTGGGTGAACATGAGGCTGTGTTGCTGTTAAACCATCACATGCACGTCTGGGCGTGGCAATTGCATGGTGGTGTGTTCCAGTGTGCAGGCACAATGGTGAGGGGTGAATCCCTATTGGGATTCCCTAATTCAGGATAGATCCGAGAGCTAGGCTTGCAGGAAGGAAGCTGGCTCTGTTATTTTACCCACTGAATGCTTTTTCTCCCATGCATGTGGGGTTTTCAGTTCCTCTTTCCCAGTGCAGCTGAACATTCAGAGTGCTGGGTACCAGTTTGTGCTTACGGATGTAGATCTGAGGGGTTGCTGAGAAAACTCTTGGCCGTGTTCAGCTGTCAGAGATTTTGAAGTCTCTTGAGGCCATGCTTCCTGGAAGAATTCTTCCTGGGTTTGCATGAGCCAGTGTTCATAGGAGCAGCCAAGCCTGAGCCTCGCTGCTGTCTGTTCATCTCTGCAGCAGAGACCTGGGAAGGGGTTGTGCCACGCACAGGACAGTGCTGCAAGAGCTCTATGAAGGGCTGGCACAGCGCTCGTCAGCCCTGGCTGTGCTTGGTGCTGCTCTAGTCCATGCTGCTGCCTTATCCCACCGCTGTGACCTTCCCTGCAAACCTGTCTCGTGCTTGGCAGGAGGTCCATCAGCTCTCCAGGGAAGGGCTGTACAGGCAGGCAAGCTGCTGGACTTAGAAGGCAGCTACAAAGAGGGTGAAAGCTCTCTCTTCACAAGGAGCCCCAGGGAGAAGTTGGGGCAGCGGAAACAGGTTGCACCGACAGCAGTTTCATCTCAGTGTGAGAAAGAAATGTCTTCTGGTGAGAGCAGCCGTTCCCTGGAGCAGCCTCCACAGGGACACGGCAGAGTCCTGGATGTTTTCAAGGGGCGACTGGACAGGACGGTGGATGATCTCATCTGGGCTCCCTTTCTCATGAAACGTTGGACCAGGGGACCTTTCAGGGTCCCTTCCAACCTGGTCTGCTCTACATTCTGTGACTTGAGTTGTGTTGCCACGTATGTTCACGCTTGTGTGTAATGATGGTGCTTGCTCAGCTTCCTACTGGAGAAGTAACTCCAGTAGGCAGATGTGCTGAGGTGGCATTTGCCTTCTGTCCTCCATGGGAACAGAATGAAGTGTGGTGCTTTCCTTTAGGTCTGTAGGTGTTGATGGCCCTTCTGCTTGAGCTGAGGACCGTGCGCTTGAGTCATGTTTCTCTTGCCATTAGTTTTCTTGAAACCTGGAGCTCTGGACTCGTGTTTTGGCAGAGGAAATGGAGCTGTGCTGCATTCAGTACAGAGGTTGGAGCTTGAGAAAAATGCAAGGGTTGAGAGGCTTCAAAATCTAATCATTGTAAATCTGAAGGACTGTGGGCTCCTGAGGCATGAACAAATGAAAAACTGGGACTTCAGTGATGACACTTCCAAGGGTGTTGGGAGGATTAAAGAGGAACTTGTTCCAGTTGTCCCCATTTTGTGATATAAAGGAAGGCCTGAAATGTTTCCTCCTTTTTGTGAGCCTTGTGTGTCAGTGATGTGTTTGGATGTTGAGGGAAGTGAGGGGTTCTGGCGAGGACAGCTTTGCCATCGAGCTGTGTTCCAGAACGTTGGGTTTTTCAGGTGCAGAATGAGTTTCTCAATGCCTTTTTGGTGTCAAGGTGAAAGGAGTGTCAGTAGGAAGCAAGCACAGAGTTTTAGCTAACCTGGTGAAGCACATTCCCCAGACACAGCCTAGCTGAGATCTGCTCTCATCTTGCATCTACAGTTTTGGTGAACTTTGTGTGCCGCGGTCTTGCCGGGTGTTGCTGTAAAGATTGAAGGTCATGAGCACATGGGGGTAGACATGAGACTGAGTTTTGATCTGAGCTGCATCTTTTGACTGATGAGGAATGTGAGGTTGACACTTGAGTGTGTATTTGGTAACAAGTGGTTGTAGTGACTGATAAATCCGGTAAATCCAGGTAGGGTGACTGCCTGGCCACCCCTGCATGAGAAAGGTTTTTGCCCACCTCTCCCATCTTCCTCCATGGAATCATAGAATGGTTTGGGTTGAAAAGGACCATTGATCATTCAGTTCCAACCCCCTGCCATGGGCAGGGACACCTCACACTACACCATGTAACCCAAGACCCATCCAACCTGGTCTTGAACACTGTCAGGGATGGGGCAGCCACAGCTTCTCTGGGCACCCTGTGCCAGCGCCTCAGCACCCTCACAATAAAGAACTTCTTCCTTATATCTAACCTGAACTTCCCGTGTTTCAGTTTGAACCCATCACCCCTTGTCTATCACTACAGTCCCTGATGAAGAGTCGCTCCCCAGCATCCTTGTAGCCCTCTTCAGACACTAGAAGCTGCTATGAGGTCTCCACGGAGCCTTCTCTTCTCCAGGCTGAACAGCCCCAGTGTTCTCAGCCTGTCTCCATATGGGAGGTGCTTCAGCCCCTGATCATCCTCGTGACTTCCTCTGGACTTGCTCCAACCGCTCCATGTCCTTATGTTGGCACCACAACTGCACACATTGCTCCAAGCGGGGTCTCATGAGAGCGGAGTAGAGGGGCAGGATCACCTCCCTCAACCTGCTGCTCACGCTGGGTCGTGCCGGTCCCTCTCCAGCCTCTTCCCGTGACCTCGTCTGTCCTGCTTTTGGAATGCCTGCACTGAAATCCTTCAGGCTTTTCTCAAGGATGCCAACAAATGACTCATGGCTCGAGCGCTGCCCTGTGTCAGGTTCATCCCCAGTGTCAAGGCCCAGCCTATGGAAACTTGGGAGTCCCGGCACAAGTTTCTGGCGCCGGGCCGCGCTCCGGCCGCAGTGCATGCTGGAAGCTGTAGTCCCGGCGGGGTGCACCTCCATATTAACAAAAGCAGGGTGGCTCCATCTTATTCAAATTGGGCTCAGCCTTCTCCCTCTGGCAGCATGCCGGCGCTGTCCTGCTCGGCCCCGGGAGCCACCGGAGTTCTCCCGGCATCTTGTGCGAGCGGGAGGCGGGAGCGCGGCTCCTCCATTCACATCTTGCTGGATTCCACATGGAACAGCTTGTTTGGAAGCCCTGCGCCTCTGCGTGTTTTGCAACAGCTCGGCCTCCCGCCGGGCGGAGGCGGTGGGGGGATCCTGCCCCCGTTGGGTGGCAGTTCTGGAGGGTGTCATGGTAAATCTCCTTTGTCTGCTAACGGCTTGACTGATGTATGGGGTAGAGCAAACCCTCCTCCCCTGTGTGATTTCTGGAGCTGAAAGCAGCAAGTGAGTGAGGAAGCTCCTTTGTGCGGATTTCTCCGTCTCCTCCCGTGCGTGCCAGCTGGCTCGCGTTCAACATCTCTCTTTTCTCTCCCCCATCTCCAGAGAGAGGGGGCGGGGAAAGAGAGGAACATCTTAAAAAGAAATCTGCAGAAAAGACATGGGAGTTACTTAACGAAAATCCAACCCAAACAAGCCCAGCTGGGGGATTATAAATGCGGTGGTAGGAGCCGAGTGGGGAGCGGGAGCAGCAGCGCGGCCCCCCCGCCCCGAGCTGCTTTAGTCGTAAAAGGAAACAGAAAGGGATGTTGTCCGGAGGCAGCGTGTTGGGCCCCGCTGCTGCCGCCCCTCGTGCCACGGCTCCTGGGGAGCCCTTCGGGGTCTCGGCAAGTGGTGGGGGCAGCAGCTCTTCCATGGCGCTCTCCCTCAGTGGCCTTTGCCTCCCTGTGAAAGGGAGCGGAGGGGTCTGTTTGCTTCCGCGGTTGCTCCAGAGTATCTTGCTGAAACCCTCTGCTCCCTGCCTTGTGCCCCGCCAGAGGAAATGCTGCATCCTGGAGATTCCCCGCCTCCCATCGTCTTCACCGCTCCTTCTTGAGGGCATTCCTGAAAGTTAATCAGGGTGAAAATTGCAGTCGGTCATGTCTGGAAGCCACCAGAGGCTGATCCTGGAGCGCTGCAGGCTGGAGCACATGGGTATGAGACAGGCTCCCTGCGTGTGGGCTGCTTGCTGCCAAGAAGAGCTTTCTTCTGCAGCTCGTCGCCCTTAGGCGTTCAGTACTGCCCCGGTTTGGTTTCTTGGCCTGCAGGCTGGAGCGGCGCAGGCTCGGCGGGTTCAGTGCCCAGCATCCTGCACATGCTTTAGCACAAAGAGCCGCGGGCTTGTGCGCTTTCCTCGCTCCCTTTCCAAGGTGAGCTCTTCTGTTTGAATAGCTTTCTCTAGGTGTATTTGCAGCTCCAAAGTGAACTTTCAGGTTTGTCTCTTGATATGCTTGGCTCCATCCCAGCCCCTAGATGCGGATTGTAGAGGTCTCGGTACCTAATGGAGCTGAATTATTCATGTCTGGTGCTGTGTGTGTGCTGCATTCCCAAGCAGAAAGCTGTCTCCTTGTAGGATCTGCGCTCCAGGACTGCTCTTAAAATGCTTTGTTGGCAGGTCTCCAGGCCAACAAGTGAGCACATGCTTTTCATGTTGCGCGGGGATCAATCCTGCCATGGCAGGAGGGAAGGGGAAGGACGCGTTTAGAGCTGAATCAATCTCCTCAGTCTGTTCTCTGAGATGCTGTGACTTGTGGTGGCATTACCCCCCCCCCCGGCAGGGGAGCGGGGAGGATCTGGATGGCACCCGGCGCTTTTCCAGCTTGGGCAAACCAGGCAATGGGAAAGAGACCTCCTTCTCTGGGCCATGGGGCTGTGGTACCCGGGGGTTCTCACCCACCCAAAATCACAGTGACATGGTGGGTCCCTGTGGGGGTCTTGCTTGGATGAGGGACCCAAAATACTCCTCCGGCTGCAGAGATTGAGCCTGCGAGAGTGGCTCTTTGGAGAAATGGGGAATCAGGATAGGAGTTTGAGGGAGGGGGTTTGTGCTGTAGAGCCATGTGCAGTGGATGATGTTCAGGGACCCCCCCCAGATCGTGTATCAGGTCCCCCCTTCAGCCCCAGGCTGGAAAGGGCCAGTTCCTGGCCTGGTGCCCCCCAGCAGCTGCACCTCCGGAGCTCCCCGTGCCGCTCTGGCTCGACGTGCCTTTCCTCCACTTGCAAATCCAGCATGTTCTCGTCTGTCCTGTTTGCAGTTCCCTTCCCTCTGCATTAGCTGAGCTGGGGCTCCCTCGACGCCTCGTCTGTAGGATGAATGTTTTCTCTCTTCTTGTTTTCGAGCCCTTTGATTGCTCCTGGCTCTCTAATCACCAGAGACCCAGCAGCCTTCTGGGCTCCTTCTTCCTTTTGTTGTGGTAGGAATTGGCAAACGCTGCAGCTCTTTGCATGGTTCCAGACCCGAGTCCTGCTCATCTGCTCTCCTTATTTCATGTATATGTAAATATTATTTATGTATATGTGCATGTATATACGCACACGTACAGCAAGGTGAGCTCCCTGTGTGAGCTGAGAGTCGTCCAAACTGGTGTCAAGGAGGTGCTGTGCCTGTCGCAACGCAACCCTGCGGGTTGTCTGTCATCCTGCTGCGACCGGGAGGCAGTTTGTCCCTCTGCTCTGAGCTGACCGTGGCCCTTGGCATGCTCCAGCCTTGGGTGGGCAGCTCTTGGAGTTGGAGCCTGAGCCTCATCCCATGTGTTGGTCCAGCACCATGTCCCCAAGCCTAGTCCAGCAGGGTTGTGGCTGGGTGCTGTGTCACAGCTTTTGGCGGGGAAGGGGCTGTTACCAGATAAAAATTGGGTTCATTCACCTCGTTTGCAGCACTGCCCACCCGGACAAAGGAATCAAAGTGGATCCACGGCACAAAGGGAGCTGGCTGTGCGCCAGCCACAGAGGTCTGTGCCCTGCAGTGATGAGATGGTCAGTGCCCCATCTGTGGCTTGGAGGGAGGCTCTGGAGGGGCAGGTTGGGCTGGATGCCCTGGCTTGGGGCTGGGGAGCGAGTGCTGGGGCAGGAGGAGGAAGGGGAGGAGGTGACGATAGAAACCTGCAGGGTGGCTTTGGGAAGCTGTTAGTGATGCTGGTGCGCAAAGTGATCTCCTGATTCGGCACTTTCTCTGCCACTGAAATGAGAGGTCAGTGCTTTTCATTTCCAGCTTGATGCTAGCCCCTAGCTCCTGGGGTTAAAAATCTCCGTAATGACCTGTCAGAGAGCAGATTATTAGCTATACAGAGCCGAGGATGCTGTGGGGAGCAGATGGAAGATGGTCTGGCTGTGGCAGCCTGTCTGCTGAAAGAATCCCTGGCATTTTTACAGTGTTTGCATCTCTGGAAACGCACAGTGAAGCTGCTTTCCAGGCTCCTGCCTGCTGGGTTTGAAGAAATTTGTGCCTGTGTGGAGCTTTTTTTTTGTTGCTTTTCCTTCTCATTTCTAAGTCACCTTTTTTTTGAAGTGTTGCTCATAAATAGTAGTGGGAGCAGGCAGGCCCGGAGTTTGTTGAGGAAAGGTGGAATGGTGCTGATGAAGAGGAGCTGCATCCAAATGGTTGCTTAAGGAGTTCTTAAGCGAGCGGCTGGGGCCAAGGACCCGGGGCCAAGGACCTGGCTGGGTGGCTGCTGGGGAGAAGCTGTTTCATGTGTTAATTATGTCTCAGTGTAATTGCCAGGATCGAATCCCAGTGAGGGCTCTGGCGTTTCCAGGTTGTGTGTGGGTGTCTGTTTTGTTTTCCTCCCTCATCGCCCTGGGAAAGCTGGGAGTAGAACTTCTGGGCTCTTTGAGGTCTGCCATGGGGCGGGCAAGTAGGGCTGATTCCGTTCTTCCCAGTTAAGACCAGTACCTGTGCAGCTGTGTCTTGGTTTGCCGTCATTCGAAGCCAGCAGGCTCATTGTGCTGAAGGTGACAGTAGTTTAGTGTCCCAAAACCGGAGCAGTGTTGTGCTGCCTGGAGCTGCGGGATGGAAACCCTGCACTTCCTGCTGCGATTTGGCCTTCAGCAGATGCTTGATGTGTCCCAAGTGTCACAGGTGCTCAGAAACTTGGGATTTGTTTCCCACCGAGGCACTTGACTTCCCTGGCAAGTGGCTCTGGTGCGGACAGGAGCCCTCCCCCGGAGTGGCATCAGCAGGAGAGGAATCAATCCTCCCTCCCAGGGGCAGCGCTCGATAATTCAGAGGGAAATGGCGAGCAGGGAAACGTGTGAGTAATGTCTTGTGGAGCTGAGAGCTGTGACCTGCCAGGGCTGGTATTGATCGAGGGACTGGTGCCAGATGGCTGCTCCTGCTGCAGGGATGGCTGAGGAGCAGCCCCAGCCTGGGGAGGGCAGCAGGAAAATGCTGCCTCGTGCTGCGTGATGGGGATTTGGGAGGTTGGGGGCTTTCACCCTGCCCACGACTGCTCCTGCCTACGCGTGTGGCTCTTCTGACCTTCAGCTCTGCCTGCCTGGGCGTTCCATGTGTAACCCTGTTCTCTTTGCTCTCCTTTCCAGCAGCGATGCCGTCACCTGGGCAGACCCAGACCACTGGAAGCCCCCCAAGGACGTAGGTGACCCCCAGGGTGTGGAGGCAGGGAAGAACCTTGAACTGTGAGGGGCTGTTAACTCTAAGATGTCCTTGAGCAGCGGAGCTTCCGGAGGGAAAGGAATCGATGCGAACCCGGTTGAGACGTACGACAGCGGGGATGAGTGGGACATTGGCGTAGGGAATCTCATCATTGACCTAGACGCTGATTTGGAGAAGGATCAGCAGAAACTGGAAATGTCGGGCTCCAAAGAGGTGGGGCTCCCAGCACCCAACGCGGTGGCGACCCTGCCGGATAACATCAAGTTTGTGAGTCCGGTGCCAGGCCCACAGGGCAAGGAGGGCAAATCCAAGTCGAAAAGGAGCAAGACTGGCAAGGACAGTGGCAAGCCAACCCCAGGGACTTCCTTGTTCACTCCCAGCGAGGGAGCTGGTGGCAAGAAGGAGGCTCAAGGACGCTCTGGGGATGGTGCGAACTCGGGCAGCTTGGTGCCTGCCATCACCCCGAAGGGCTCAGAGAAATCGGCCAAGGCATCTCGCAGCGTGGCCGGCTCCAAGAAGGAGAAGGAGGGCGGCTCTTCCAAAAGCAAAAAGGAAAGGAGTGAAGGTGCAGGGGCTGCCTCGGAGAAGGAGCCTGGCGTGCTGCAGCCCCTGGCCCTGGCAGTGAGGGTGGGACAGTATGATGGGGGCCAGGGGACAGAGCCTGCTGCTGCCGAGCAGCTTGGGAGTATAGCTATTGACACTGGAGCTGCACTCAATCCTTTGGGAGTTAAGTCGGAGCTGGAGGATGGGGAAAGCGAGTGCCGACAGCTGAAAAAGGTGAAGTCAGAGAAGGTAAGAGAGGTGTTGGGGTGTGGGTGGGGGTGACATTGCTGCTCAACTCTGGTGGTCACTCCTGTGCTGCGATGTGCCGCTGTGAAGCTTACAGCAGGACCATGTGTCTTGTGCTCTTGGGGGCCAGCCCTGATGTATGGCTGGTGCCTCCTGGTTCTGGTCTGAAGATGGTTTGGCTGGTGGTCCGGATGTGGCGATGAGAGGGCACTGGTCAAGCTGTGCACCAGCAAACAGCCTGCAGTCACCGTGCGTCAGGGCACCAGCCTGCCCTACCCTTGGGGATTCGGTTTCTTTGGTGCTATGTCTGTGCCAGGCAGGTCTGAGCCTGTTCAGCTCCTGTGGGAGGAACCTGGGTTAATATGAAGGTGACTTCCCAGCCCTGTGCCTGCTGCAGCTCCTGATGGGACTTGGCAGTGTCTGTTGACCACCATGCTCTGCTCCCTGGCGGCTTTACCTTGTGTGTGAAAGCTCCCTGCAGCTCCCCGGGGGAGATTATTTCTCTCTGGTTGCATCATTTGCAGAGAGGAGACCTTAACATGTTAGTAAATGTGGGATCCCCGTGGGTGCAGGGCTGACAGGAGTCGCCGCCTCGTTTCTTGGTCTGTTGTTGGTATGTGGGCTCTGTCCCACTTGTGCCATTCAGCCTTGGGACAACAGGTTGCTGTGGGTGATGTTTTCACATGTTGTTCCTTGCTGACGTGCAGTAGCGATGCTGGGCTGGTGAAGCTGCTCCTCCAGGTGACCAGGGGCACAAAAAGCCCTTCCATTGAACGGCCGTCTGTCCGTCTGAGCAGTGCGTGGCTCTGGGGGCTGCGCAGCCAGTTCTGAATGCAGGCGCTGGAGCGGAGTGAGCTTGTGTCTGAGTGATCTCAAGTGAGGTGGTTGCTGTGGGCAGATGGGGGAGCACGTTGAGTGCCTGGAGTTCTTCGTGGTTGGAGCAGGAGCTTTTTTCACCCGTTTGCTGTGTGTGGGGTGTGCATTCGGGGCGGCTCAACCCTGGTGCTGCCAGAACGTGCTGTGCTGGGGGGTGTCGGGGCTGCAGGTTTGCTGTGTTTGTAGCTGGGGGCTCCCTGGGAAAGGTTCTGCTGTGGCTTGGGGATCCCAGTGCTGGGCGCCAGGAAGGGTCGCGTGGGGAATGCTCAGTGGGTTTGGGAGAATTGCTGAGCCTATTTTTAGCATCCACAAAAAGAGCATACATGGAGAAAAGGCTGGTGGGGATGGTCAGCCATGGGAGGAGAGCTGCTAAGTAGGTCAGTGCTTCCTCTGCGCCAGAGGAAGGCTCCCGGAGCAGGTGACTGAAGCCTGTAAAATAAGGAGTGGTGCGAAGGTGACATGTTGTAGCCTTGTCCTTTCTGGCAGTGGAACCAGAGTGAGTAAAACCAGGAAGAGGAGCAGGTGCTCTTTTGCATGGTGGACTTGAATGCTGCTGCGTGGATGCTGGAAGTTCACCAATGCTCTGAGGCGCCTGGGTGGATTTGTGGAGGAGGAACCCATGGTCGGGTGTGCAGGGCAATGTCTGCTGGAAAAAGCCTGAGGAGGGCTGGAGCTTGGGAAGTGGTTCGGGAGATCTCTCAACATGTTTGGCTGTTATGTTCCCTCATAGCCATCTGCTGCTGGCCACTGTGAAAACTGTGGGAGCTGGCCGGACCTTTTGGTGTGCCCTGCATGGCTTTGCTTGTGCTTTTAGTATTAAAGATTTGTGTCTTTCACTGATGCAGCTGCAGAAACCCTCTGCTGATAGAATTGCCAAAGTGAGGTGGGGATTATGAAGAGAGGGACCAAACATCATGGACCTTGACAGGATGGAGGAGTTCGATAGAGCCAACTGCTAGGTCCCACACCTGGGTTGGCGCAATCCCCACTGTTGGTGCGCAGTTGAGGGTGAATGAATTAAGAGCAGCCCTGTGGAGAAAGACCATGGGGTACTGTTGGGAGATAAAATCGGACATGAGGTGTTGCTGCATGCACCCTCGCAGCACAGAAAGCTGGTTGTATCCTGGGCTGCGGGACCAGCGGGTCAAAGTTCTTCCCTGTGAGGGTGCTGAGGCGCTGGCACAGGGTGCCCAGAGAAGCTGTGGCTGCCCCATCCCTGGCAGTGTTCAAGGCCAGGTTGGACACAGGGGCTTGGAGCACCCTGCTCTAGTGGAAGGTGTCCCGTAGGGATTGGAGCTGGATGGGCTTTAAGGTCCCTTCCAACCCATGCTGTTCTGTCATCTTTGTACAGATACCCTGTAAGGGTGGTTCTGCCATTTCACTTGTCCAGGTTCTGGTACAACCACATGGATGCAAACACAGCCATGTTTTGAGAAGTGATTTAAGGTCTGGATTTGCAGGAAATGATGTCACATTTGCACTCAGGAGGAGCCATCAGCTCTCTTTCATCAGCTAGATTAATTCCTTTGGTTCGGGAAAGCTGGGGGTGAGGAGAAGAAAGGTGTCTGCATGGTGAGAGGTGGGAAAGCAGTTTTGTGTCTTGAGGAAGAGCCTGAGTATGGGCTAATGGCTGATGAGATGGAGGTGGGCAGTGGTGTTGGGCTCTTCCTGTTTCCTGGAAGCTGCAGAGATGCCCTGTGTGCAGTCTGAAGGGCAAGTGGAGGGCACAGGTACGTGCTGGTGGTGGGAGCGCAGCAGCAGTAGAGGGGGATGAAGGCGGCTGGTACCTTCAGGCCTGGGGACAAGCCCTGCCTGGGAAGAGAGAAACTTGCTCAGAGTGAAACAGGAACAGGCACGCTGTGACTCAGCCCAACCTTTGGTCTCCGGCAGCTTGGCCTCTGCTTAACCCTGTGCTGCTCCCACTTCCGTTTCAGGCAGGGAGGCTGCTCTCCATCTGGGGATGAAGAAAGAGAGAGCGTCTCTTTCTTCACTGGCTTCAGCCCAGGGTAGGTGACCTCCCCATACCTACGTGCATGCTGAGCAGTCAGCCTCCAGCCAGGAGGTTTTGTTGGATCTCCTTGGCTGGATTAAAGAGCACTTTAGCAGTGAGTATTTTTCCTTGAGGATTAAAGAGCACTTTAGCAGTGAGTATTTTTCCTTGAACAAGGTGCCTCGGTGCCACAGTCAGCTCGCTCTTTGCCCCTCCTTCTGCTTTTGTGCTCTTTAAATAGCTCACTGTAAGATTTTGCAGCTCTCAGTCCTTCTGGGTATAGGAAAGAGCTTTGCTTTGGGATTTTTGGCCACCCTTTCGTGTCAGCAGCTGCTTGAGCTGGTGTGGTGTCCAGGGGCGAGATCACCCTTGCTCCTTGTGTCTGACACAGGACAAGGCGACACGTGTCTGACATTGCGACAGTGACAGAGCCTGTGGACACAGCCCATGGGCTCGACAGGATGTGTTTCGCCAGCTTGACCGCAAGGCTCCTCTGGTTGCTGCTTTCTGGAGTGAAGCCTTGGGAGCCGAATATCCCAAACATCCCTTTTCTAGGTGCTTATCTGGCCGTATCCAGCCTCCTGCTGCGGCTTGCCCTGGCTTGTTACGTACCCTCCTCGGGCCTGATGCTATCTCTGTGTTGGGACACAGGCATTAACTGTGCCAGGGATGGGGCCTATCCTGATGAAGCCTGTTGGCAGTAACCCTGTTGAGACCTTCCAGGCTCTCTGGGGTGCGCTGAGCACCTAGTGCAGGTTTGCCTTGGGCTGCGCTTTGGTACCTGAGCAGCTCCTTGCACCAGCCAAGGCTGCTGGAGCCTCGGGAGACATTTAGGGCGGGAGGGGGGGCTTAGTGCTTTCTGCAGCAGGGAGAGAAATGAGCCTGTGCTAATGCCGCATGTCTGGAGCGCGTGGACCAGCGACTGGGTCTGTCCCTGCTGTGTCGGGCAGCAAGCCGTGGGTCCTTGGGCACCCTGAGCTGCGGTTTGCTTCAGAGGGAATGCATGCTCTGGGTGAGCAGCTGTGCTCAGCAAAATGGCCGTGTACGTGCGAGCGGTGCTGGCCGGGCTGGGGAGCCCCTGTCCCCGCCTGCCCCACAGCTGCTGCCGTGGGGTTGAGCCTGTGCCATGCCTGACCCCCTGCCCTGCGCCCGCGATGCAGCACCGGCCTGCCCGGGGCACGGGGAGCGGCAGACAAAAGAGGCTCCCGGCTCTTGGCTGCCGCTCCGGCTTTGTTGTGATGGAGAGGTGGTTCCGCGGGAGGAGCCGGGTTTGTTCTTCTCTTTCTTTCCCTCTCTCTGCTTGGAGGAACGCCTGAATGCGACCTTGCTGCAAACAAGGGAAGGGCCAACGGCGCCCGCCAGGCCCGAGGCTCTGCTCTCCTGGAAGCCTCCCTGTGTCATGTGCGCTGCGGCTTTGGGCGGCAGGGAGGCTGGGTTCAGGCCTGGCCCTCTGCGGGAGAGGGGGCAAAAGCCACCGGCGCGTTTTGTGCCCTGAATTTTACCCTTGACCACAGTGTGGATGTGCCCTGCCCGTGCTCTGAGCAGAGGTGCCTGCTCTGGGTGGCCTGATGGGAAGGAGACATTGTAAGGTGGGGAGCCCTGCAGTGGATGTGGCCCAGAGCTGGCGTGAAAGTACCCTGCTGGTACTGTGGGAGGACAGCATGGTGCTGGAGGTGGTGCTGGTGGCAGCTGCTAAGAAATAGTCCCCAAAAATACATCCCTGGACTCTTCCTGCTGCTGCTGTCTTGTCCAGTGGTTTGCAGTGTGGCTGTGGTGTTACCTGGGCTGACATTCTTTCCCTAAACCCATGGAGGCAAACTTGCATGGTGTCCGCGCTGTTCCTGTAGCTGTGACCATGCCAGGCTGACCAGGATGTGGGATTGCCCCCCACTGCTGGGTGTCTCCCACCCATTCATTCTTTACCTTGAATCAAAGCACATCTGCTGCTTCTTTTTCAGTCATTTTTGGTGGAAGGGATGAGGCTTGGTGGTGGATGGAGCAGTGAGGGTTCAGGTGAAGAGGTGCTTGGATGACTCTGGCTCAAAGAGGTGAGATCTTCCTAGAAGGCAGTAGCTCTCTTAGGTCCAAGCCCAGCAGGAGATAGCTGTAGACTCTCTTGGAGACATTTCTGTATGTTGGATATTGTATTGCTTCCAGCTTTGCTCCTTGAGGAGAGTGATGCTCTGCTGCGTGGAGCCTGGAGACCACCATGGGCTTGGCTCCAACCTGAACATGGAGGTAACTCCTGGAATGTGGCTGTGGAGATGTGGCTGCTCATCCTGTGCTGCTGCTTTACATCACCCAGCTAGTGGGTGTGAAGGGCTCCAGCTCTGCTCTGACATCTTCTGTCGTGGTGTCTTGGCTGTCACCAGCTCCCTGCTGTCCCTTAGCGCTTGTCCTCTCCTTCGCTAGCTGATGGTTGCAGCAGTGCAGGCTGTTTCACGTTACCCAGAGCTGTCCATGCATCTTTTTAGGACTGGATCTCACCTTCCACCAGCAGCTCTTTGTGTCTTGCTCAGTACAAACTGATTCAGCTGTGGTTTGGCCACCGAGCTCCCTGAGGAATGGTGTGGGAGCAGGGAGCTGCTGTGCTGAGGGCTCAAGCCCTCTGTATGCTGGGCGCCTTCCGTGCTTGCAGAAGAACCCAACACAGAACAGCTTTTCCCGCTCCACATGTCAAGACGTTGATGCAAGGCTTTGGGAAAACCCAGGCTGCTCTGAGCACAGATGCCCAGTGAGGTGAGGATGAAGAGGGCTCCTCTGTATTCAGGGTGGTGGTTTGGGAAGCGGAGTTGTTTGATGTCTTCCAATACCTAAAGGGGGCTGAAAAGAAAGCTGGAGAGGGACCTTTAACAACAGCCTGTAAGGACAGGACAAGGGGAATGGCTTTACCCTGCAGAGGGGAGACTGAGATGAGCTCTTAGGCAGAAGCTCTTCCCTGTGAGGGTGCTGAGGTGCTGGCACAGGGTGCCCAGAGAAGCTGTGGCTGCCCCATCGCTGGCAGTGTTCAAGGCCAGGTTGGACACAGGGGCTTGGAGCAAGCTGCTCTAGTGGAAGGTGTCCCTGCCTGTGGCAGGGGTTGGGACTGGAGGAGCTTTAAGGTCCCTTCAACCCAAACCATTCTGTGACTGTGATGTGGGGCAAAGCTGTAATGGGGTGTCGCAGGCTGGTCCCAGCCTCATGCTTCAAAGATGTGTTTGTGATTGTGACCCAGATGTGAGTGCCGCGCCTGGTGGGTTTCCTTGTGTTGGGGTCAGGGTTTGGGCAGAGAAACTCCCAATGGAGGCATTTTGGTGAAAATAATTGTTGCTTTCCAGCCCCCCCCAGCTCCCTCTGCATCCTTCAGAGCTCCTCTGTTTTCTCCAGGGATATTAAGGAGCCGTGGGAAGCCCAGTGCTTTGGGTAGGGACCTGCTCATACTCACAGCCCTGGGCAGAAGCCAGTTTCTTGCCATCCCCGTGCAGTTTCCCACCCCTCACTCCACAGGGCTCGGCTCTTGCTGAAGAATGGCAGCTGGAGCAGCATTGGCAGCCCAAGGAAGTGGTGGGGGGTGCAGGCAGCTGCCGGCTCCTGCCTGCTCTTGTTATGGGTTCTTCTCTCCAGCCACGCTGGAATCAGCCGCCTCCAGAGCTGCTGACAGGGCTGTGTGGGGAGGCCTTGGGAATTACACCACTCGTTTCCTTATCGTCCCTGGACCCGCAGCCCGGAGCCTTCTGCTCTAGGAACAAGGCAAGAAGGGGGCACGCAGCCAACATGTGTCAAGAGCTACAAAGGAGGAAATTGGCCTCGTTCATTTAAAACCATGGGGTTAGTCTTTGAGTTTTGGCTCCTGCTGAGAGGTTATTTATATGTGGGCTTTTTCTTTTTTTATAACCGCTAGATGTAGCAGGCCAAGAGCTTCGGCTGATCCCACCTCGGAAGCTTTTAGACAGGAAAAAGTGCCTCTCTCGCTGTTTGCTCTCCTGGCTGGCAGTGCCGGGGAGGATTAGTTATGAGGTGAGTTAGTTTTGATGCCCATTGGCATTGCTGTATCCTGTTTAATAGATCATTGTGCTGAAACACAGCCCGGTCTCTGCTGGAGTGGGAATCGGGACCTGCATCAAGGATGGAGTGATAGGAAGTGGAGAAAACATCTCCCATTCCTGAGGATGGAAGCAGAATGGCAGCGCTAGCGAGGAGGCTGGCAGAGGGAGGATGGCTTCTTCTTGCACCAGTTCCTTGGTGCAATCGACCTGCAGATCTGCCCCCCCGCCAGTGCTCTGGTTAGAGATGTTGATGGGAAGGCTGGGAGTGATTGGTGCTGCTGACTTGTGGGCCTGGTGTCTCCTCCCATGGAGACGGTAACTGCTTGAGATGGGTCAGATTTTGAGGCTAACTGGCTCGGGTAGACTCGTGTTTATTGCTTTGCTCCCAGGCTGGCGCTGGCTGCTTATTAGCGTAATGACCCCTGTTACCCAGCACCGTTTATCTGCACAGTGAGATTTCTTTAAAGGAAGATCCATGCGTCTGGAGCACTGTGTGACCCCAGAGGCTTCAAAACTTGGCACCTACTCCCACAGCCCTGCCGGGAGCTGATGCAGGGGGAGTTCGCCAGGAATAACGCGCTAATGAGCAAAGCTGCTCCTGCACCAGCAGTGGGGAGGCCTCAGGAAGGGCTGTGGAGCAAAGCGCTGCCTGCTTTGCCCTTCCTCTTCTTTTGAATTCTGGCTTGTAGGGTATTCACTGCCTTCTCCGTGTTTTCTCCAGGCCTGGCATCTTCTGTGCTGCTGCTTTCCTGATGTTTGCTGTGCAAGCACAGTGCTGTGTTGCTCTGCCACTGCTTTTGAGGATGCTTTGGGCTGGAGCTGTGAAGTCCATCCTCCTCGTGTGTCCTTGTGTGCAGGCAACCTCAGAGATGTGTTTAGTGAAAGGGCACCTGAGGTTCTGAGCTGATAGCAGACAGCTCCCTTGTGCAGGATAAAAGGCAGCTGGTCACTGCAGTGGACTTTTTGGGGTGACTTTTTGTGTTGTTCCTACCTCATGGTGATCAGCGCCTGGAGCTTGAGGCCTCGTCGGGAGTCACCCTAGGTCTCGTAGATGTGGAGCCAGCAGCTGGAGTCAGAGAGCTGGGGAGGGCAGCCCAGGGTTGGAAAGGGATTGCCGGGCTCTGAAATGATTTAAAGACACCAGCAGCCCGATGATTTGTTGTATTTGGTGACAACATCTGCTGGAGATATTCCTGTCCCTGTTACTCATTCCTGCCCACGGACTAGATCAGAGATGGAGCTGGTGTAAATAAGCGTGGCCGGGGTTTTCTGGGGTGAGCCCAGGTCTCAGCTGGCGCAGGGGCATGGCCGGGAACACGGCAGTGCCGGTGCTGCCAGGGCCACACGGGGAGGTTTTGCTGGGACCTCGCTGAGGTGTGAGGGGTCGGGGGCTCTGCCTGGGCTCTCGCAGGACTTCCAGTGACCTTGGCCAGCACCTCTCAGCCCAGGAGGGCGCGTGGTGCCTGTGCCTCTCCTCGTCCCATGCTCCCAGCATTGCCCCTGGCTAGCTGAGCGGTGCCAGCTCCATCCCCGCCCACTGCAGACAGGATAGATCCCTTTGCAGGAAGACATTGACCACAGAGCATTTATATGGCGTGGTCATATCTGCTGATGTTTCCCCTGTGCTTGACACTGAAATTGGTTTAAACCTCAACGAGTTGTCTAGATTTATTTTAAGATGCTGTCTGGCCCATGCTCTCGTGGGGTCTCTTGGAGCGTGCTGTAGTGAGTGATGCGGAGAGCTCACCTGCTTTTCATGCTTAACTCGAATTCTGCTTGCGACATGGAGGTCACCACGTTTTAAGTCCCATCAAGGGGATGGGACACCATGTAGCTCAAAAGCGCTTTCCTCTGGTGCTGAGGGAGCAAGAGGACCTGTTGGGGCTCTTGGCTATGGCTGCCCCTCCTTGATGTGAATGCCGGAGCCTCCGTGCTTCAGTTTCACCCCGGATAAGGGGAAGCCAATCGCAGCATGGATGGGATGCTCCCCTGTTAGGCATGAGCATGGGCTTTGTCAGGGAGAGCATCCGAGATGCTCAGGGTGGAGAAGGTACCATCACAGCTACCGGTCCTGTGGTTGTGATGGTGTCTTTATTTTCCCAAGTCAGAAAGCAGCTCCGTTCCAGGAACTCGCTCCCCTGTGAGAGATGTCAGTGCAATGTGGGGATCTTCCTTCCCCAGGTGCTGTGCAAACGAGCGCCCCGTCCCTCCCTGCACTTACTGGGATGTAGGTACGCTACCTCCTGCGCTGGGAATGGCCCCGCTCCATGGACGTGGCTGTTGTGGAGTGAGCCGTGCGCCGGGTGGCCGCTGAAGAGGACCCCAGGGCTGGGGCTCACTGCCGGGGTTCAAGCCTTCTGCTGCAGTGCTGGAGAAGGCAAAGCAGCACCTGCCCGGCGGTTCCCCAGTGGAGGCGTGGGATGTGTTGTCCAAAAGGGGCTTGTTCCCTGGGAAGGGGGTCCCAAAAACAATGGGTACTGCTGGAGCTGCTGGTGGTGCCTGGATGACGCATCGTCAGCTGGTGCACCAAAGGGGCTGTGTTGTCCTCATGGCTCCATGCCGAGCATGGTGCGTGCCGAGAGCCGTGGTTAATGTGGCTGTGCCAGCTCCAAGCGAGTATTTCCAGCTGGTGCTGCTCTGCCAGCTTGGGATCCCAACCCACCCTCCCTGGCAGGGCCCACAGCCCCAGGTCCCTGCTCCGTGTCCTCTTGACCCACCATGGTGTAGGCAAGCAAGGCCTGTTGCAAGGAGGAGGGAGCGAAGTCATGAGAGAAAAGGGAGGACGCAAGTGCTGGCGGTGAGCTCCAGCAGCCAAGTGTGGAAGGGAGGCTTAGAGGCACAAGGGAGGTCCAGGGCCGGGCCACGGGTGCTCTGGGGCCAGGAGAGATCACTTTGGGAGGCTGGAAAGGATCCTGTAAGAGGATGGCTGGGCGACAGTCAGCTCTTTGAGGCGGTAACTAAGTCATCAGGCAGAGCTGGCTCTCCCACCCAGGCGCTGGGGGACCAGCGCATCTGTAGGATGCCTTGTAAGTAGAGCGACGTTTCAGGGTTTTGGTGCTGTTTGCTGCTCTGAGGTTGAAGGGGAGGAAGGCAACCATGTGTGTATATCACAGAGCAGAGCAGTTTCCTAACAGGAAGGTTTCTTTTTTTTTGCTTAGCATTAATATTTCAAGGTACAGAAACTCTGCAGTGTTTTATGGTCTTCCACACTGGCTATTAATATTCTGCTTTGTGTACAGGGGAAAGGGAGGTGGAGGGGCTGAGCTTTGAATGTCCCTTTGAAGGAAACCAGCCTTTGGTAGGAACACTCCAGCCACAAGCAGAGCGTTTCTTAGCTGCCCTGACCTGGGGAAGAATTAAAGCCCCTTGGTAGCGGGAGGAAAGGGTGGTTCAGCTCTCAGGCTGTGCTCTGCAGGGACTGGATCTTGCATCAGAGAAGCAGTGGCTGCACATGAAACCACCCTCCAGCATAAAGGTGATTGAACATGCCATGGCTTTGCTGGATTGCTGCCTGGGTTGTTTGTGGAGGAGCCACCTCCAAGGAAAAGGCCCTGCTTTTGAGGGGCTCGCAGCCTGTGCTCCTCTCTGTTTCATCCTGCAGATCACGAAAGCAGGAGCTGTTGGTGTTCCCTGTGATAGGTAACTCAATGGTAGCTTGGACCAGCTTGTATCCTGTCCGCATGGCCTGTAAGTAGGTTCGGTGTTAACCTGTTCCCCCGAGGGCATGAGGAGGTGCATGGCATTAAAAAGTGGAAATGTTGGGATTTCCAGGCAGTGTACTCCTTGGCTCCTGGCTGGAGCTCCTCCCTCTGTGGGCCCTTCAAAGGCAGAAGACACACTGGAGAGGGCAGCGGGAGATCCAGTTCTGGTTTCCCGTATTGTGTGAGCAGCAAGAGGCTCTTTTGAGGTTCCCGTTGTGCCAGTGTGCTCGAGCCCTGGGGTGGAATGCATCCGCTTTCCCACAGGGCAGAAGCACTCCTCAGCTGCCCTTGGCTAGGAGGACTGGTAAAATGCACCTCATCTTCATGATGTCCCCATGGTCTCCAGCCCTTGTCCGCAGGAGCGAGAGCCGCCAGACTTGCAGATGCCTGTTGTTTCTGGGCGAGAAACCAGCAGCTTCATCCTCCAGGCCACTGAAGCAGCCAGATTTTCCGGGCAAGCAGAGGATCCAGTTTGGTGCAGATCCCAACTTGGTTGCGCAAGGAGCCCATGATGAGAGGTTGGCTCCTCATTTGAAGCCACCATCATGAAGCAAAGCACATTAAGTTGGGGCAGGGGACCACTGTTTTGGTAAATGATTTCTGGGCACAGAGACCTGTGTTACAGTGCTGTGCTTTGCTCCTTACCCACCTCTCCATTGTTGTGCATTACCCAAAAGCTTTTGGGAACCATCCTCCCTTCATCCTGCTTCAAACGTGGCACTAAAGCAATGCTGGTGAGAGGTGCCTCAGCAGCACATGCTGACTGATTCCAGCCTCCCACTAGTGAGCAAGGCCATTAAAACCCAGTCTCCTCTGGGAGCTGATGGTCTCGTACGGGAAGAGAATCGCTTTCAATTTCCCATTGATCCTAACGAGCCAGTGTGGGAGTCAATGGTGTGGCTGTTGGTGGCTGTCAGCTCTGGCACTCAATGCCGCTCTTGGGTCCGGTTTACTCCTCAGTTCTAGGAAATCGAATAAAGAGAAAAGTACTTAGGAGGATTTTAATCAGAACTTGGCAGAAGAACTGAAGGAAACCCAAGAAATCTTCTGACAAGCGCACTTCACGCTGAGATCGTCAATGAATGGAAAGGGCAGAGACAGGGCCATGGCTCGGGAGGGTTGGGTTTCTTCTTGCCAGTTTAATGATATCATATTAGCGTTCCTGCCTGCCCCAGGCTGGGCGGGAGGAGGAAGGAAATAAGCTGCCTTCGGTGTGCTGAAGACTTGCTGTCAGCTGGAAGCGAGGCAGAGCAGTTGAAAGTTGTCCCAGACCTGCTGCCGATGGCCGGCGTGGCTGAGGAGGAGGCTGCTGAAGTTATAGTGGTGGTGGCCTTGCGCACTGGGGCAGTGGTGTGACGGGTGGTTTTCTCCAAGAAGCTGACTTGACAGGCTGGAGGAGTGGGCTCATGTGTACTTTGTGAAGTTTAACAGACCCAAGTGTAAGGTCCTGCCCCTGGGTCAGCACAGTCCCCGCTGTTGGTGGAGACTGGGGGGGGTGCATGGATTGAGAGCGGCCCTGTGGAGAAGCCATGTGCTCTCTCACACAGTTTTGAGGGTACTGGTGGGTGATTGAATGGGACATGAGCTGGCACTGCTCCCATCACCCCAGGCAGGAGCCAGTGTGGCTCCGGGCCAGCCTGGGCTGCATCAAAAGAAGCGTGGCCAGTGAGTCAAGGGAGGGGATGCTCCTTCTTTGCTCTGAAGTCCTGCATCCAGCTCTGGGGTCCCCAGCACAACAAGGATGTGGAGCTGTTGGAGCAGATCTGGTGGAGAGCTGTGAAAATGGTCTTGGGGCTGGAGCAGCTCTGCTCTGGAGACAGGCTGAGAGAGCTGGGCTGGTTCAGCCTGGACAAGAGGAGGCTCTGGGAATCCACAGATTGCATCCTTGCAATGTATGAAGGGTGTTCATGAGGCAGATGGAGGGAGGCCTTTTACCAGGGCCTGCAGTGACAGAACAAGGGGCAACAGTTTTAAACTGAAAGAGGGGAGATTTAGGTTGGCCATAAGGAAGAAATGTTTTCATGCTGATGGTGATGAGACACTGGAAGAGGTTTCCTAGAGAAGCTGTGGATGCCCCGTGGCAGGAAGCGTTCAAGACTGGGTTGGATGGGGCTTGGAGCAACGTGGTCTAGTGAAAGACGTCTCTGCCCATGGTAGGGGGTTGGACTACAGTCTTTGAAGGTCCCATCCAACCCAAACTGTTCTGTGGTTCTGTGGTGCTAAGTTGCTGACGGTAAATGCTGTTGGGAGTGAGAAATGCTGCTGTGAGGTTCAAAGCCCTTGTGGGTGACATCTGGGTTCAAACTGAGGTATATGTGGGAGGTGTCTCCTTGCTTGGACAGATCTGTTGCCGTGATGGGAGATTAATCTCGGCTCTCCAGACCCTCACTTAGAGCTGATGGTGAGTTTCCCATAACAGCTTCTCAGCTCAAGTTTCTCCTTTTCGGGTTTGGCTCAGCTGTAACTCCTCCTGTGCATGGTTATTTTGGAAAATGTGATTACAGCCCCATGGAGTGGTACGAGTAGCTTGACCATTTAGGGGAAGGAGAGCTGCAGGAGTGGTTCTTTCTGTGCTTGTCCTCCAGACGCGTATCCCAAACCAGCTTTTATTGCCCGAGTCCCGGCGAGGTGAATGTCGAGTTCTGGTTTCTGAGTGTGCCTGGCAGAACCCCCCAAGGTTGTGTTTATTTGTAAGGGGCTCCTCAAGACTGTGTTGTGCCAGTGCTTTTGGGTTTATTGATATTCCAGCATCTGGACTGTTGTCCTGAAGGTGCTTTCATTCAAGAAGAGGCTAAGGGAGTGAGAACTGTTTGGATAATTCCCAAAAATAAGACTACGTGCCACTTTTGGGGCTTTCTCTTGTACAGCAGTTTGTGGGTGAGCACAGTGAACGTGCTCCAGTCGGTTGCTCCTGCTGGGGAGTAGAGGACTGTGAAGTGCTGTCATGTGCTGGGTGAGGTGGTCTGATGGCGGTCAGGGAAGTTGCAGGGAGTTGTGGCTGAGGTGACCGAATCCGTGAGAGGAAGGATCTGTGTGCATGTGATTGGATTGATGGGAACAGTCTGGACCCTGCTGCACACATCCATCTTCCTCACCCCCTGCAATGAGTTGCTTTTGCTCCTTTAGCATCCGATCTTGTGACAAGCTGACGTAACAAGCCTGATAGCTGGCACAGGTTTAGGTGTTGAGGATGCAGTGGTGACAGCATGGTAGGGATGATCTTTAATGTATTGTATGAAGAGCCATCTGCAAAGTAGGGTGGTGCAGCACTGGAGCGTTTGGTTCTCCGCACCTGGGAAGTGCAGAGCTGAGTGCTGCAGTTTAACTCTGCCCCCTCGTCATGCTCCTTCTGGCAGTGTTTTTGCTGAAATCCCATGTCCGTATGCTGTGACTTTGTTTGACAACTTGTGCAGTGAGAGGGAGCTACGCCTCTTCCTTGGTGAGATGTGTAGGTACATGCAGCATGTGTTCTCCAAAGTTGTGTGGCCCTGAAACAAAATAATGCTTTGGATGCCATCTGCTTTGCAGGGGGCAGAGTTAGATCTGCTGCAGGAAGCTTACCATGCTCGCCTGGCTTGCAGGGGATCCAATCCTGGCTCTGTGCTGTACCTGCCGTGCCTCTCCCAAAGGACTTGGGATGGTTTTATGGCGTTAATTCACGATTAACTGAATGCTGACAGCTCTTAAGATGCTATTAAGAAAAGTGTGCTTGTATGAGGACTTTCTTCTGAACCTCTTGGCTGGTGACTTTTCATATCCTGTCAATAGGGATAGTACCTATCCATACGCACATGCCTTAGGGTTCATGTTTTGTAGGTGAGATGTTCCTGGTGAGAGCATCAGTGGCTGTCATGTCCTGTTGAGTAATATGCAAAGCCAGGCCTTGAGCATGCCTGTGCTTGAGCTCAGTTCAAACGAGCGGCTTTGGAGGGAGCAGGAGCAAGCGGTGGTTGCAAACAGAGGGTAGCACCACTGGCGATGAGCAGAGAATTGAAGTCATGGCTGATAGCCTTGACTCCATAAACAGTTTTGATGCTAACTAGGAGGAGATCGTATGGGTGGGACGCGTGTTCCTTTTCAGGGGCTTCTCTTGGCTCCACAAACAAGAACTCTGGGAAGCACCATCAGGCTTGGTGGCCCTGCCCGCGGAGCTCCTCAAATGCACCCGTGCTGGGCAGGAGCTACGCTGCCTGGGGTGATGGGGCAGGATGGGCACCCTGGCTTGTGTTGTAGCCCAGCAGGGCTGAAAGCAGCCTCTTCTATCTGAGCCAGGAATCCGTAGGGGCTTCATGGGCCCGTCCTGGCGCTGGGCTGTGACACTGCTCCGGTGTTACAGTGATTGCTGTTGGCAGATGGGTGCCTCAGCGCCAGGGGCAGCTCCTGCAGCTCATGCATGCTGGGAACAAATGCTGCTGCTGACTTTTACTGGGCTGAGATGGAAACCTCAGCACAGGGCTACTCGTTAGGCTTGGAAAGGTATTTGAGTGTCCAACACCTCATCTGGGTGGTGAGGCCCTGACAGAGGCTGCCTAAAGAAGTGGTAAATCCTCTCTCCCTGGCATTGTTGGAGGCCAGGTTGGACAGAGTCTTGGGCGACAGGGTCTAGTGAGTGGTGTCCCTGCCCATGGTGGGGGATTGGAACTGGGTGATTTTAAGATCCTTTCCAATCCAAACTATTCCCTGATTCTGGATCTTGTTTCTTACGGAGAGGTGTGTATTTTTTACTGATTTGGTCTTCTCTCAGCAGACCGTCTCTGCCTGGGGAGGAGTCTTTTACCTATGTATGTTTTTTAGGAGCAGAATGTGGCCGGAACGTTTGCAGCCTGGTGGCATTTTGCTGGCTGTTGGAGCAGAGCTGCCTGGGCTTCACTTTGCAGAGGAGCTGCTTCTTGTGGGAGGCAGGAGGACTGCCTCGGGCTTGCAGCTTGATCTGAAGGGTCATCCTTGAATCACAAAGAATGTGGGATGCTGGCACGTGGCTGTGAGTGCTGACTGCTTCAGTGCTGCTGCCATTCCCTCCCGTTGTCTTTGTGGGGGAAGCAAGAGAGCTGGAGGAGCCAGGTTTGGTTCCACCTTCAGTCTCCGCAGTATCTGACTTGCAAAGCCCTTTGGATGGGTGGTGGTTGAGAGCCTCCCATGCTTGAGACGATGCTTAGCATGCAGATTTGGTGTGGAGGTGTTGGACTGGGAGTCATTGGTGATGGAGGCTGGCCAGGTATGTAAAGCACTCCCTAGAGCAGGACAGGCTGCTCTAGGTGGCCCTGCTTGAGCAGGGGGTTGGACCAGGTGGCCTCAGAGGTCCCTGCCAACCTCAGCCATTGTGTGACTCTTTCACATGCCCCAGAGGTTCCGTACTGGCAGGATCTCCACCAGAGCCAACTCGCAGTGTTGGGCTGTGGGCACATGCTGAAGCCTGTCTGCATCTCAGGATGTTGGTCCCTCCTAAGCCAGGTGTGAAGAGTCGCGACCAGGGCTCTGGACAAGCAAAGCTTCATCTGATGGCGTTTGGTGACCTGGGGCTGTGCTGACCCCAGCTAAACTGGCCCAGAAGGAGAGTGTGTATTTTCTTATGCCTTTGTCCTTCAAGAGTCAGGTTGTCCTGGATTGTCTGGCTGACATGTGAGGTTCTGCTGCATTCCTGCTGCCCAGGAGAAGAGCACAGCCACGCTCTTGCTACTCGATGGCTCCTACTTGGAGGGAGCAGGATACATGGGGATGGGGGCAGTGCTGGAGTATTGTTCTGCTTTTGGATCTGCAGTGTTGCCTCTTGTCCTGAGCCACTTTCAGCCCAGCCAGGTTTTGGGAGTCAGCTGTCTGGATACCACAGATACTTGGTTATGGTCTCTTGGGAGATGGGAGATCTCAGAGGAGAGCTTCCCCACAAAAAGTTTGTGTTCAGTGTATGCTTGGGCATGGGAACTTTCCTGCCTATTTGTGTGGTCACCAGAGTTAACCTGTACACGGAGGTGTCCTGCCTTCTCCTGGCCACCTCTTCCCACACTGATGCCAGAGGGTTTTTGCAACCATGTGGGGAACTGGGTCAGGGAAATGATCCTATTAAAAGCTGTGCTGAGCAACATCAAACGCAGATTTTAACCAGGCGATTTCCCAGTGCTGCGCAAATGCTGTGTTGGTAAAAGACTGCTTTGGGCCAGGGTGGGAATGGGCAGCCTTGGATGGAGTGTGATGGGATCATTTCTTCTGGTGGTGGTGCTGGTCCTTAAAGACGTGTGGAATATGGCCCCTTTTGGTAGACAGCCATAGGGACAAACCTGTCTCCTGCTGGGATTCTGGCAGGTAGGGCTTCATTTTCCTCCCGGAGCACCCAGTCCAGCTCCCTTGCGGATGGGTTGACGTTCCAAGGCTCATGGCTCCTCCTCGCCTTGCTTTTGGGAGGCTCCTTCTCTCCCAGTGCAAAGGGCTGCGGGCGCAAGGGGAATGCTGGAGCTGCACCGCACCCATGCCCATCCTCACCGCCCGCAGCGAGGGGGGCCGTCAGTAATCCTGACTAATCCTTTAATCCGTATCAACACTGATAGGTATTAAAGCAGCAGATAAGGTTCAGAGCATGGCTTGGAGCTCAGCGATATCCCAACCCTCTTCCAGCTAAAGCTGGGCTGATTGCGCTTTCTCTTAAGGGGACCGTGCCTGTTTGCTGAGCAGCTGGAGTGGGTTGAGAGGCTGGTTTAGCTGCTCCCAGCGGGAGCATGCCCTTGTCGCTGGCCCCAGCTTGCCAGACAAGTCCATCGATCTGTCTAAGTATGTTCCCTGTGCCTGCTGGAATGACCCCCTCCCCTTGTGTGTTCCTCTGCTGGTCTGGAGCAGATCTTCTTCCTGCTTTTATCTGTTATGTCCACCTGGATATAAGCCTGATTTGGCTGTAAACACTTCATGGGGTATTTAGGCAACAAACCCTGGATCAGGTGGCACTGCCGATGCGTGGTTCCTTGCTGTAGCAGGATTTCCCTCCTACCCCACCTTCTGGCCAGGACTCCCACCACCATGTCCTTCTCCAAGCCTTCCACGCTCTGTGTGCACCTTTACTTATGGCTGAGATCTGGGATGATCTCACTTGTTACTGCACATGGGCACCTGCGGCTCCCCGAATGATACGTGTTGTGGAGGTGGCACTCCAGAGCTGGCTGTCCCAGGTTTAGTGGGCAGCAAACCAAGGTTGTTAATGCCGGGAAGAGCAGCACTGGTTGAATTCACTACACAAAGCAAACTGTCCCTGTTGTTTTTGCCATTGTAGTCTCATCCCCTCCCCTTTCGCTGTCCTCTTCCATCTTCTCCCCATGCTCATGGGATTGCTCAGAGTTTGCCACCCGTTCCTTCATCAGCAAAGCCCATGGTTAATCCTTCCCTTAAATCCTTTAAGCTGTCAGCAGACAACCCCCCTCTTAAACTTCTAGCACGCAAGCTTGGCTGGGACGAAGCCTGGCTCGCAAGCCCAAGGGTTTATTTTTGTTCCCAGGTCATCAGCTCCTGGTCCTGTTTTTGGCCAGCGCTGGAGGCTCCCCTGCCACTGCTGTGGAGCAGTGGGTGGCTTGCTCATGCGTGGCCTGCAGTGATGCGATGTTTAGGTTTGTAATTACCTAATGATGGGTTCCCGTGTGGAGTGGTGTTGGAAGTAGCAGGTGAAGATTTGTTGCTCAAATTCAACATGGCTGAGGTTTAGCCTCTCTGAATCATGGAATCAACCAGGGTGGGAAAGACCTTAAAGCTCATCCAGTCCAACCATTCCCCAGCACTGCCAAGGCCACCACTGACCCATGGCACTGAGGCCTCAGCTACACACTGTGTGAACACTTGCAGGGATGGTGACTGCAGCACTGCCCTGGGCAGTTCCAATGCTGAGCACCCTCTGGGGAAGGAATTGTTCCTCATCTCCATCTAAACCTGCCCCTGGTGCAGCTTGAGGCCCTTTCCTCTTGTCCTGTCCCTTGTTCCTTGGGAGCAGAGCCCAGCCCCCTCCTGGCTCCATCCTCCTCTCAGGCAGTTGTAGGGAGCGATCAGGCCCCCCTGAGCCTTCTCTTCTCCATCTGAACCCCCAGGTCCCTCAGCTGTTCCCCATCACACTGTGCTCCAGGCCCCGCACCAGCTCCAGTGCCTTTCTCTGGACCTGCTCCAACACCTGAGGAGCCTCCTGTCCCATGGGGCAGCATGTGTTGGCCTCTTTTCTGGTCTTTTTGGGCTGGACATGCAGCTGGTGGGACCAAAATGGGCTAAAAAGACTAGAATAAAGCTTTTTCTATAGCCATGCTCACCTCTCTGCCCCCAAGCTCTCAAATCTTTGTGTTGATGATAGTGATGATGATGGTGCCTTGGCTCTTCCAGGTTTGTTCATTCCTTCAAAACACAGGGTTGTGTCACTTGGGATGTATTTTCATCAGTGATTAGCTTGGATGCTTCAGTTGTTGCCCGGCTTCTTTTGGAGGACCTTTGTATATCTTCTCTTTGGAAAACTGGTGTCCTCGGGCATCTGCCACAGCTGAAGGGAGCAGCACAATTGGTGAGCACTTGTCAAAGTCTCAACCTGCATGTCTTGAGTCTCCCTGTAATTTGATTTCTCTCTCAAAACTCTGGATGAACTATGCTTCGGAAATGGTGGGGTTTGCATTGCACTTTCTCTCCTGGGATGTCAAACAAGCATTGCAAACCTTTTCCCACTCGTGATCCCAGGAGAAAGAAAGGCTCCGAGACTCCATGAGGAATATCAAATGGCATCTTGCTGCAGAGTGGCTGCATCTGGGGATTACTCGGTAAAACAGAAGGAAGGAGAAAAGGTTAATACGGTGTTGGCAGCCAGCAGCTCTGGAGCTTGTGTCCTTCAAGCTGCCATGGTTCAGCCTGGCCGCTCTTGCCTGACTCGGGTGCAGGTGGTTCTCAGCTTCTCCCTCCGGTCTGCAGAGGAAATGGGATTTGGAGGAAATACCTTATTAAATTCAAATTTATGAGAAATTAATTTCTTCAAATTGGTTTTAACCCCCCGAACAGCCAACATGACAGTGTGGTCGTTAGCACGGGCTGATTGCAGAAGCCACGTGGCTTGTGAGAGCAGACCTGGGAGCGCCCTCTCCTTGCGCAGTCTGCTCTGCTGCTTGTTCCTCTCCTGCAGAAGGGACCGCTCAGCTCTCTGTGGGATTCACGGGGCAGCCAGCTCTGCCTCCAAAGGCTGTAACGCCACGAAAGCCCTGGGGCTGAATTTGGGATGTGTGGAGGTGGGAGAACACCCACGGCAGGCATTGGGCAGGCAGGCATTGGGCCGCAGCAGAGCTGCTCCCATGAGCGATGCTCCTGCCTGCCCGCTGCCATCCCTCTTTCCAGGAGCTACTGGGAGGAGCAGCCTGCAGGCATTACATGCTTTCACGCATCTGATGTGCTGGCTCACCTTCCACCGGCAAGCAGGGGCTTGAACAAGAGCCGGTTGCCTGCATCTGCGTGGCTTTACTTATTTATTTGACAAACAAGCTGGGTGATCCGGGCCTGGCTGCTGGTACCATGGCGTGCAGCATATGACAGCTAATGGGCCTGGCTCCCTGCCTGCTGAGGAGGTGAGGCTCCTATCCATGTGTGACCTGGAAAAGCACGTTGGCTTTATAAATCACTGCCTGCTGATGCTGGTGCCTCGTGCCTCCCTCCTGCTTCTTGGCAAATTCAGTGTCTGCCTTGAAGCTTGCTCCACACGCTGGGCGAGTGTGCTGCTTGTGATGCTGTGCTGGGGTGGCAGAGCAGGTAGGGCTTCCCCTCCAGGCCCCTCTGAGTTTTTAACGTGGTTTCTCAAGGGATGAGTGCAGAAAGTAACTCGGATAAAGTGGAGGCACAGCTGGGCTGCACCCCCAGCATGTGAGCAGCAGGTTGAGGAGGGGATTCTTCACCTCTGCTCTGCTTTGGAGAGACCAGACCTCTCTGGGAAGACCTTAGAGCATCTTCCAGTGCCTAAAGGCACTCTTCATAAGGACCTCTAGGGACAGAACAAGGGGAATGGCTTTAACCTGCCAGAGGGGAGACTGAGATGAGCTCTTAGGCAGAAGCTCTTCCCTGTGAGGGTGCTGAGGCGCTGGCACAGGGTGCCCAGAGAAGCTGTGGCTGCCCCATCGCTGGCAGTGTTCAAGGCCAGGTTGGACACAGGGGCTTGGAGCACCCTGCTCTAGTGGAAGGTGTCCCTGTCTGTGGCAGGGGTTGGAACTGGATGTGCTTTAAGGTCCTTTCCAGCTCAAACCACTCTGGTTCTGTGATTCTTCTTATGGACACCAGGACTGCTGCCCAACCCCAGCCAACAGCCTAAATCTTTAAAGGCCAAGGATCAGTGGATGAAGAAGCATGGTTTTGCTGTAGCAAAGCTTGGGTTTTCAGTAATTGTCTGGTGCTCAGCATTGGGGTGCATCAGGTTTCCAGCTTGTGGGGATTAAACTGCGCCAAGTCTTCACTCATCTGCTGTGATTGGTCACAAAGTGTCCCAGGAGCAACCGCATCCTGCAGATGGGGTCTGTGCCTCATCCTTTTTCTAGAAGCAGTGAAATCAATGCAGTAGAATGCAGTGGTGTGTCCTTTGGGGGTGCCAAGTTCCCATGGGTGTCCTCAGAGAGACGCCTCTGCTGCCATCTGAGCCTTTCCTGCCACCTCCCCACCCGAGCTGCCAGCTTTTGACATGGAGGGGCTTGTGCCTCTCCTCCAAGTGTAAGGGAGTTCATCCCGCTTCGCTGGATGGTTTTGGAGCCACCAGCAGGTTTGCTACAAGCAGGAGGAGGGATTGGATCTGGCCAAGGGTTTTGCTTGGCTTGGTGGGTTAGCAGTGCTGAGTTGTGGGGTATCTCAGGCTGCCCTGTAAAGTGTAAGGAGCAGGAGTGGGATGGGGCCGCGGCTCTGTGCTGGTTCGTTAATGAGCCAAAAGCCATTTTCTGTCGCTGAAGCAGCGCAGCAGGGCCTGCTCGGTGGGGCATGGCCAGGCCCTGAGCTGTGTGAGTGCTGGCAGTCCCCACACTCACTGCACGCAGCAGAAACTTCCCGTAGTGCCGTATTCCTGCGGCAGGAGCTCTGCCCTTGCCATCTGGGGGCAGCAGTGCTGCCAGGCCTTTTGAAGAGGAGGGTTAGTTAGGTGAGAAGGCTACAAACTGGTTGGTGGACAATTCCCATGGGTGCTTTCCTCATTTGCCTGCCTTCCTTTTAGGGCTGGCTTTTCCACCTGGGAATCAAACCAGCAGCTCCTGCTTCGTTTCCCCTTCTTTGAAGGGTTTTGCTCCAGCTTGTGATGCTGCTGCATTCGGACTTCTCCTTAAGCATTTGATTCTGGTGGCTAAAGACGCAGCGAATCTGGTCATGGATCCTGGCACTTGTTTTACTGCTTTCCTGGCATCCCAGTGCATCTGCTTTCCAGGCTGTGTGCAGGGAGCTGTGATCTCTGGGATTGAGCCGCAGAGGCGCTGAAGGACAATGTCTACTGGGGATGAGCCTTGCTCTCCTGCTGGCTGTTCTTGAGTGGCAGCTGTGGTGCCTTTGCAGACCAGAGCCCCAGCACAGTGGTGGGAGGCTCCATCTCTGGTCCCTGCCTGCCCGTAGTGGTGTTTGCCTGACCTGAGGTTTTGCGATGGCTCATGGGAAGGCTCATGGCTTTTGGGAAGTCTGCGGGAGGCTTTGTGCATGGGGAAGGCTCAGAGACCTCCATTTGGAGCTGAGAGATGACTTCAGGAAAAGGACTTTGAGCTTTTCCCAAAGCACAAAGGAATCCACGTTAGTGGTGTGGGTATAGTGCAAGAGATGCTCCAGGAACAGGATGCAGCAGGTGAGGCGACTGCAGCTGTGGATGTAAATAGTGCCCCTCTCCTTAGGGAAAAGAGTAAATTACTTCCCTTTGCTTGCTGCATCCCTTTCTCCCAGTGCCCTCTTCTCCCTCCTCTTCTCTGCTGTTAATTGCTTAGTGGTTGCTGATGCAATTAGACCAAGACGTGTCTGCAGCCACTGTGCTCACTCTCTCCTGGGCCTGTGTGTGGGGAGGGGAGAGCTGCTGGCTTGAGGAGGCAGCTCGGGGCTGGGTTCTCCATGAGAGGGGAAGTGGCTGGGGCAGGGCTGAGCAGGGATGTCTCTGCTGGCTGGAGAACATGCTGTTTGGCTCTCTCTGCTCCTGGGGATGTGAATAGAGCAGAACCTGGATGGATTCCTGCTGCTGATGTCTTAAGGGCCAGAGCTGCCAGGCTGAGGTGGTGATGAGTGATGGGTAGCACATCTCGCAGGGCTGGGGAGCATTTGTGCAGCAGCTAAAACCGGATTACTGATGGGTAACAGTCCCTTGGCTTTTGAGGGAAGAAGGGTGGCAGCCATAGACCATGGGAGATGTTCAGCCAAAGGAACAGGGCCTGGGCTCTGTAATCTCTGAGGCCAGCAGCTGCAGGGGCTGCTGGCACAGAGGCAAGAGTGGCCACAGAGACATCTGCTGTGCTGTGGGTGAGAAGGGACAAGCTGATATAATGGAGAAAGGCTTTTCTGTGCTACTAGTCTGCATCCCACATCTCTCCCTGCTTACATAGCTCTGCCCAAGGCATGACTCCAGCCGGTGCCCTCCTCTCTGGCTCTCAAGCCTTGTATGCCTTCTGGTCTCTTCGCTTGCTCCTTCCAGAAGTGGGTGCTGCTCCTCTAGCACTGCCCTTTGGTGTGTCGCTTTGGCTTTTTATACCTTGTGTCTCTCATTCTTCACATCCCCTTCTCCATCATGTCTGTGGTGGTGTTTCCCCCGTGTGAAGGGAGTAATTTCTTGGCTTTCTACCAAGTTTTATGTCTTTAATCCTGTTGAATCCCTCCTAGCCCCATGTCCTTTACTAGTCCCCATGCGGCTTTGCTAAGGCTTTCATCCCTGCAAGCCATCAACTGTCCTCTCTGAGGCAGTGCCCTTCAAATGTCAACATTTTGTCTTTGTTCTTCATGGCCAAGACGCATCTCTGGGGTTTGACATACCCGCTCTGCCCTTCTCCCCTCCTGGCAGCCTCTGCTGCTGGGCACGCTTGATCCCTCAAGCAGGGGCCCTCATAAAATCAGCTCTGGGGCTGCATGGCTTCTCCACACTGCTGTTCTTTGCTTCCTAACTCCTTTTTTGCCCTGTGCCTCTGCTTTCTTGGTGGGAGTGGGTTGGGCTGCCCAAGGACAATGTCTTTGGGTTGTGCTACTGGGCTGTGTTGTGTTGGAGCTCCTTGGTTGTCCCTGCATGAGGTATGTGATATGTTCAGGGGACGTCTCTTCTATGGAGAAGAGCTTGGTGACATTCGAAGGGTGCCTGGCACTTTCTGCCTCCGCTTGATGAAAGCCACCATCAGGTGCAGATGTTGACCCAAAGTGGTGGGTAGTGGGAGTAGGCAGGGTTCTGCTGCCCACACTGCTCTGAGCACAGGGGTTGCCACAAGCAGCCATTCATCCATCTATCCATCCACCTCTTGCCTTCGTGTTCACCTTCCTGCCTGCTCCCACAGTATCCCACGGGTGTGCACAGCCCTGCTGCTCCCTGGCCAGTGTCCCAACCTGGGAGCAAGCAGCCCATCAGCAGGCCCTGGCAGCCTGGAGCTGCTACTTGGCACATTTGGGACTTTCTCCCTCAGTCCAAATAATGTCTCATGTGAGTGTTGTTAGTAAAAAGCTGTCATTCCTTTCCAGTAGGCACAAGGTAAGAGTAGATGAGTGCGAACAGACGCACCACTGCCAGGATTTCAGGAGAGTGATGAGTGTGATTAAAGGTCAGATGGGTTTGTTAGTCAGAAGTGCATTTCTGCTACTTCAGGCTGAAGTAGAGCTATCTAAAGCTCTTGGCCAGCCATTGTGGTAGTAGCTTCCAGTGTAGGCTCTGGAAGGCCATGCCGTTGGTAATGGGGAATCTTCTCTTAAGGGGGTGCTGTTGGATCATGACACTGGTCCAGGACAGGCATGTGACGGGGATGTTCCTGGCAGGGGCTCTGGTATTTTGTCTTGTCCCATGTGCCTTGAGTTTGTGTTTGGGGTTTTTTTAACTCCCTGAGAACCTGGGCTTGGAAAACACCAAACAATCCCAATTAGGAGTCCAAGGCCAGAAGCGCTGTGGGACGGCCTCCCAAGGAGCCTGAAGTGTGGGGTAGCAGGGCCCCTGCATAAGGACATGCTTTTTACAGAGCAGCCAGAAGGATGACTTGAACAGCGTGTGATGCCCACCCCTGGCCTCCAGGCCAGCCCTGAGCCCTTGCTGGAGTCCAGCTCTGAACCTTGGGTTCTCTTGAGCAAGATGACACTTTACTTGTCCCTCCAAGCCAACTGGTGGGTGTGGAAAGCCTGGGGGAGCAGCTGAGGAGCTCCCCGGTCCCTTCCCAGCTCTCATCAAGGCGGAGGGGAGGATGGAGCAGGTGGAAACGCACAACCACAGGTGATTAACCCCAGTGCTTGCTCCTCTTGACTTCTTTTGCTGTGGAATTGCTCTGTGCAGCTGTGGGAGCCTCTGTGCAGGCTCTGGGGTGCTTGGCAGCCGCAGTGGGCTTCCCTTGCTGAACCCGTGGCTGCTTTCCCAGGCCAGCCGGGGTGCTCCGGGTGCAGCATCAGCACTTCCTGTTCCTGCCAAGGGCTCCTCTATGCCCCTCTTGGTGGGCATAAAATCGCTTCAGGCTCTGGGTTACAACTCCATTGTGTCTTGCCAGACAGGACTCCCATTCTCCTCTGCAGGCTGCCTGTTTTGGATGAGAGCACTACGACCCCTCTCAGTCCAGGACTGCGGCTGATTTTTAATGATGGATGTCCAAGCCCAGGGCCACATGGCCAGCAAGGCCCGATACATGGCAAGGTGCCCTGAGCATGGTGTCCTAGGTGCTAAAATAGCCTTATTTGTTGTTATTCTGCTCTTCTCATGACATAGGATTACTCTGCTTAGCTGTCACTGTGAAGAATCAATGACATTTCAAGAGGGCAGGGAATAAAAGCAGTGAAGATCTGGGCCTGGTGGGTCTGTCTCTAGCAGCATCTTTGCCTTGTTTTGGGGATGCCAGCTGAAAATCCAGCACGTCAGTTGAACATGACCCTGGCTGAATGTGCCCCATGTGCCTGCCAGCCCCGGCAGCTGGTTTCTGCAATGTGTGTGCAAAAGGTGCTGCTGGGGGAAGGAGGCATAGCGGCTGCTGGCATCGGACAGTGGCTTTTCAGTGGTGACTCTTTTGTGTCTCATTTCAAAACAAGCTTTGTGCTTTGTTTGGTGGCAAAGGGGAGTGATTTCTCATTAGCTGGAATTCGGTGACCCATGGGTATCCCTGTGTGCAGGCTGAGAAACTAAGGTTAAAGGCTAAAAACCTTTCTGGAGCTTAATTGGGCTGGAAGAAAGCTTCAGCCATAGGTGGTGTCAGCATCCCCCTTTACTGAGGGCTTACTTGGATTTCAGATACCACCTCTTGTCCTCTCTGTGGTCTGGAGGAGCCATGAATCAGCCTCTTGAAGCTGATTTTCTATGGAATGCTCTCAAGGAGGAGCATGGCTGCAGGCAGCATCACCCTGTCATGTGAATTGCAAAGCCCTGCTCCCTTATATGTGCTGAAAGCCCCCAGCGTGGCTGCAGCTCTCGGCTGTTGGGTAGCCTGCAGGTGATGAGTTATGGGCTGGCTGGGCTGTAGCTCATCTCCTCTCCCCCGGGCTGTTCAGCTTCCTGCCATGGATCGCTCTCTGCAGCCAGCGCTGTCAGCACAAAACCTGCTGGCTGAGACCTTGAGGCATCACATGTTTGCAAGGCACCGCGCTTGATGCAAGGGTGTGTTAATGGCAAAGGCAGCGCAGGAGAAACTGGACCCAGGAGGAGTGCCCGGGGCTTGACTCGTGCTGCATGGGGAGGTCAGTGGGAGCGAAGGTGCCTCACTTGACCCTGTCATGCTCAGGGTGTTAACAATGGGCTGTGTTGAATGCTGCAACTCTGAGCAAAGCTGTGTTATTGATCCGGTGGGTGCAGACCAGACTTGTATTGCAGGAGGTTTCATTGGCAAAGCCTAGCATGGGGTGGGATGTTCTCCCAGCATGGGGAAGCCCGTGCTCCTGGGCAGAGCCTATCTCAGCTCACCTTCCTCCTTGTGAATGCTTTTGATCAGGCCAGAAGCCCCGAGAGACACTTGAAGCAAAGAAAGGAAAGCTGCTTTTCACCTCCAAGGCTGGGATTAAAATCCAGAGCGATGGTAGGTGATGGGAGCCCATGGGCTCACCTGTAAAGCTCATGCCTCCTCCTCTTGCAGCTTATCAGTAGAGATTTCACGGCAATGTGAGCACACACTGTGCTGCTTTGGGTTGGAGTGTGCGACTGTCATTGTTCTGCCTGGGGGTTGGAGAGGCAGCAGCTTGATTTCAGTCACTATGAAAGCTCAGGAATTGGCTTGGAGACTCTTCTTTCGAAATGGCTGTGTCCTGCAGGTGCTGATGCCTGCATGTTCCTGGTGGGAGCCGACAGACACGGATGTAAGCCACTGGTTATGGGGCTGGGGAGAGCACAGCGTGCGTCAGCCAGAACAGGAGTATTGGCTTGTGCTGCTGCAAAAATGGCACTTTTGGTGGAATCCTGGGATCTGGGGAGGGGGGGGAGCTGCAGTTCTGGGACCCAGCACAAAAAGTGGAGATATTTGTCATGCCCCATCTTAGTGTGAGGTTTCCATCTTGCGTGCAGGGAGATGTGGAGCTGGGAACCTCTGGATGCGAGTCCCCAAAGGGCAGCGCTGCGCTCGTCCCTGCTCTCCAGCCACGCTGCTTGGACACGCGTGGTGACACCCTTCTGTTGCACACCCACCCAGATCATGTGGTTTGGCTTATTTCTTGCTTGCTCCCCTCCTGTAATCTCCCCATGAGGCATTGGACATAGCTGGGTCTGGGTCTGGAAACCAGCAAGATCCCTCTTGGCACCTTGAGCAAACCTTACAAGAGGAGATGAGAGCCGAGCGGGCAGCTTCCTAAACGTGCAGCCTGCAGGGGCCAGGATTGTGAAAACCATGCTAAAATTGATGTTTAATATTACATAGAGAGAAGGAAGATGCCTCCTCTTGCCTGAGGGATAAATAGATCTGAAACTCCTCTTAGACTTTGCTGCTTATCGCATCTGAAATACGTTTGTGTCGCCCTGGAATTGAGCCTCACCAGGAGCCATGGATCCCCGGCTACAACTCCGGCTCGTGTAGTGTATGTGTGGTGTGCTCACAGGTCTCCAAGCACCGTGCCCCGGGAATGGATGTGCTGCTTTTCCCCCAGATCATAGCTGTCTGCGCTCCATGGTCTGGACAGGGGAATGAGAGGTGACGCTTCTCAGCGTGCCACCAAGGCAAGTGTCCCCTGGTGCTTCCAAGCGATGCTCCCTCAGTGCTACCTCTCTTCCAGGACCTGTGTAGGTAGCTCAGGAGATGCACCCCACTTTGCAGGAACCTTGTGTCATCTCCTTCCCTCCCACCTCTTCTCCAAGCAAATGTTATAGGTACAAGCACTGAGCACACAGCTTGGCTTCTCATGCCTTGGAGATGAATCCACAAGGACCAAATGTTGTTTGTAGCCTCAGGCTATTGGGTTTCTTGTGCAGAGGAACTGCTTAGAAAATGATCCAGCTCCAACTGCCATTTGTAGGTAGAGTGATGCAATGAGAGAAGGATTTTCTCTTATCTGCAGACTTCTGTGCTGAAGCTGTTCTTGCATCACAGCGATGCTCTTTACCATGGTTGGAGTATGGAAGAACATCAAGAGAAAATCACTCTGCCAGAATACGGCCATCCTGAGATTTACTGGTGCCTTGTCTGAACCTGGGCCAGCCCCAAACTGCTGGATGTTGGCTCTCAGGGAGAGGACGAGGATTGCTGCTGTCTCTTGGGAGCACCATGAATGTGGTGGTTGGTGATTTGGGGCCCAGCATGGGGGGGAACTGGGTGTCAGCAGCGCCATGGGGAGTGCTGTGGGTGCTTTGGGGTACTGATGGAAGGATGTGGGATGGAGGAGGACAGTGGAAGGGATGAAGGATTTTCCCACTTGGAAAATATTGGTGTGCTTAGGAACAATTTCACTCCAGGAAGCTGTGGCCAGCATCTTTCTTAAATGTTCCTATCCTTGATTCAGCTTATTCCTCCTGCTGTCACCCTCTGCAGCACGCTGCATAATTCCTTTTTCTCCTTTTGATGTTTTCACCCCCCGTGTTTGTAAATTACGACAATGTCCCCATGTAGCTGTTGCTGAACCAAGTTGTCCATATTTAGCTCTTTAATCCCCTCTTCCAAGCCAGGCCCTTCAGCCTTGTTATTGTTGTTTCTCTTCTCTGAATTTCCTCCAGTTTGCCTGTGTCCTTTCAAGTAATGAGGTGTCCAGAGCTCAGTGCAGCCGCTGCTCTCCTGAGAAGAGCCATCGGGAAAAAAATAGGAAATTCCCCCTTCTCCCATGCTGTGTCCCAGGTGACTCTGGGCTGGGAGAGGCAAGGAGGGTTTGGTGGGCAAAGTGCCCTTTGTTGCTCCTGGCTCTACCTCAGGATCTGCTTTGCAAGCTAGTCTCACTCCATTAGTACCTTGGTTCCCGATAGCTATGGGAAATAGGATAAGTGTAGCCAAGCCAGCTTGGTGACACTGCTTTACCCCGACACTGCTTTGCCCCTCTGTGCCATCTCAGTGTTGGGAGGAACCCCAGGTCACGTAGCATGGACAGAGACCAAGAGGGTAGATTTAGCTTTGAAATAAATTTTTTACAATGAGGGTGCTGAGGCGCTGGCACAGGGTGCCCAGAGAAGCTGTGGCTGCCCCATCCCTGGCAGTGTTCAAGGCCAGGTTGGACACAGGGGCTTGGAGCAAGCTGCTCTAGTGGAAGGTGTCCCTGCCCGTGGCAGGGGGTTGGAACTGGAGGAGTGTTAAGGTCCCTTCCAATCCAGACCAGTCTGTGATGCTAAGATGTCATCATGGGGATAATCCCCTTCTGGATCATTGGAAGGACCACCATGGAGTAATGCTCAACTTTTATGTATGTCTGTAACTCTGTATCCCCACGGCTTTTCTTGCATAGTGACTCCAAGTGTGACTGATGCTCTTGGATCCATTTGCCGCCCTTAGATACTGGGAGATGCAAACAATGCTGTAGTTCTGGCTGTTGTGATACAGCTGTCCCCATGCCACATTTAAAACTTGGCTGATGAAAACAGCTGCAAGCCATAGAATCATAGAATAGTTAGGGTTGGAAAGGACCTCAAGATCATCCAGTTCCAACCCCCTGCCATGGGCAGGGACGCCTCCCACTAAACCATGCCATCCAAGGCTATGTCCAACCCCGCCTTAAACGCCGCCAGGGATGAAGCATTCACAACTTCCCTGGGCAACCCATTCCAGTGCCTCACCACCCTTACAGTAAAGGATTTCTTCCTCATATCCAATCTAAACTTCCCCTGTTTAAGTTTAAACCCATTACCCCTTGTCCTCTCACCACAGTCCCTAATGAAGAGTCCCTCCCCAGCATCCCTATAGGCCCCCTTCAGGTATTGGAAGGCTGCTATGAGGTCTCCATGCAGCCTTCTCTTCTGCAGGCCGAACAGCCCCAACTTTCTCATCCTATGTTCATACGGGAGCTGCTCCAGTCCCCTGATCATCCTCGTGGCCTCCTCTGCACTTGTTCTAACAGTTCCATGTCCTTTTTATGTTGAGGACACCAGGACTGCACACAATACTCCAAGTGAGGTCTCACGAGAGCAGAGTAAAGGGGCAGGAGCACCTCCCTCGACCTGCTGGTCACGCTCCTTTTGATGCAGCCCAGGATACGGTTGGCTTTCTGGGCTGCAAGCGCACACTGCCGGCTCATGTTCATTTTCTCATCAACCAACACCCCCAAGTCCTTCTCCTCAGGGCTGCTCTGAATCTCTTCCCTGCCCAACCTGTAGCTGTGCCTGGCATTGCTCCGACCCAGGTGTAGGACTTTGCATTTAGCATGGTTAAACTTCATTAGGTTGGCATCAGCCCACCTCACAAGCGTGTCAAGGTCCCTCTGGATGGCATTCCTTCCCTCCAACTTATCAACTGAACCACACAGCTTGGTGTCATCGGCAAACTTGCTGAGGGCGCACTCAATCCCACTGTCCATGTCACCCACAAAGATGTTGAACAAGACCGGTCCCAACACCGATCCCTGGGGGACACCACTCGTTACTGGTCTCCAGCGGGACATTGAGCCATTGAGCACTACTCTTTGCGTGCGGCCATCCAGCCAGTTCTTTATCCACCGAGTGGTCCACCTATCAAATTGATGTCTCTCCAACTTAGAGAGAAGGATGTCATGTGAGACAGTGTCAAAGGCTTTACACAAGTCCAGGTAGATGACATCAACCGCTCTGCCCCTGTCCATCAGTTCCGTAGCCCCTTCATAGAAGGTCACCAGATTGGTCAGGCAGGATTTCCCCTTAGTGAAGCCATGCTGGCTGTCACCAAGCACCTTGTTGGTTTTCATGTGCCTCAGCATGCCTTCCAGGAGAATCTGCTCCAAGCTGCATCAAAAAGAGTGTGACCAGCAGGTCGAGGGAGGTGCTCCTGCCCCTTTACTCTGCTCTCGTGAGACCTCACTTGGAGTATTGTGTGCAGTCCTGGTGTCCTCAACATAAAAAGGGCATGGAAGTGTTAGAACAAGTCCAGAGGAGGGCCACGAGGATGATCAGGGGACTGGAGCACCTCTCGTATGAAGATAGGCTGAGAAAATTGGGGCTGTTCAGCCTGGAGAAGAGAAGGCTGCATGGAGACCTCATAGCAGCCTTCCAATACCTGAAGGGGGCCTATAGGGATGCTGGGGAGGGACTGTTCATTAGGGACTGTGGTGAGAGGACAAGGGGTAATGGGTTTAATCTTAAACAGGGGAGGTTTAGATTGGATCTGAGGAAGAAATTCTTTACTGTGAGGGTGGTGGGGCCCTGGAATGGGTTGCCCAGGGAAGTTGTGAATGCTTCATCCCTGGCGGCGTTCAAGGTGGGGTTGGACATAGCCTTGGATGGCATGGTTTAGTGGGAGGTGTCCCTGCCCATGGCAGGGGGGTTGGAACTCGATGATCTTGAGGTCCTTTCCAACCCTTACTAGTCTACGATTCTATGATTCTATGTTGCCAGGCACTGAGGTGAGACTGACTGGTCTGTAATTCCCTGGCTCATCCATTTTCCCCTTCTTAAAAATGGGGGTTATATTTTCGTTTTTCCAGTCATCAGGAACTTCACCTGACTGCCATGATTTTTCAAATATGATGGACAGTGGCTTAGCAACTTCGTTTGCCAGCTCCTTCAGGACCTGCGGATGGATTTCATCCGGTCCCATGGACTTGTATACATTCAGGTTCCTAAGATGATCTTGAACCAGATCCTCTCCTACAGTGGGCCCAGGGTCCCCACCCTCACCATCCCCGCGTCTGCCTTCCGAGACTTGGGTGGCGTGGTCAGAGCATTTGCTGGTAAAGACTGAGGCAAAGAAGTCATTAAGAACCTCAGCCTTCTCCAAATCCAGGGTAGCCAGTTCTCCCGATAGCTTCTGGAGAGGGCCCACGGTGTCCCTAACCTGTCTTTTATTGGCAATGTACCTATAAAATCCCTTCCTGTTATCCTTAACATCCCTAGCCAAGTTTAATTCTAAGTGGGCCTTAGCTTTCCTAACCTGGTCCCTAGCTTCCCGGACAACATCCCTGTATTCTCCCCAGGCCGCCTGACCTTGCTTCCACCTTTTATAAGCCTCTTTTTTCTTTCGAATTTTGCTCAGCAGCTCCTTATCCATCCAAGGAGGTCTCCTGGCCCTCCTGCTGAACTTCCTTCTAGTTGGGATGCATCGCTCCTGAGCTTGCAGCAGGTGAGCCTTGAATATCAACCAACAGTCTTGGGCCCCCCTGCCCTCTAGGGCTGTATCCCATGGAACCTTACTGAGCAGGCTCCTGAAGAGGCCAAAGTCTGCTCTCTTGAAGTCCAGGGCAGTGAGCTTGCTGCGCGCTCTTCTCACTGTCCTGAGGATCTCAAACTCAACCATCTCATGATCGCTGCAATCAAGGCTGCCCTGGAGCGTCACATTCCCAACCAGCCCTTCCCTGTTGGTGAGGACGACGTCAAGCATGGCACCTCTCCTTGTCGGCTCCTCTATTACTTGCAGAAAGAAGTTGTCTTCCACGCAATCGAGGAACCTTCTGGATTGCTTGTGCCGGGCCGTACCATCCCTCCAAGAGATATCAGGGTGGTTGAAGTCTCCCATGAGAACAAGGGCCTGCAAGCGTGAGGCTGCTCCTATCTGCCTATGGAGCGCTTCGTCCAGCAAGTCCCCTTGGTCAGGCGGTCTGTAACAGAGCCCCACAATAATATCACCCATCGCTGTTCTCCCTTTAACCCTGACCCACAAACTCTCTGTCGACTGCTCACCTGTCCCCAGACAGAGTTCCATACTCTCTAGCCTATCCCTAACATAAATAGCAACTCTCCCTCCCTGCCTACCGGGCCTGTCTTTCCTAAAGAGCCGGTAACCTTCCCTTCCAACACACCAGTCATAGGAGCCATCCCACCATGTTTCTGTGTTGCCTATGATATCATACCCCCGTAGACGTGCACGCATCTCTAATTCCTCTTGTTTGTTCCCCAGGCTACAGGCATTTGTGTAGAGGCATTTGAGCCGAGATCCAGTTGAAGCCGGGTCATTGGCTGGAGCAGCTGGAATATCCCTACATTGCTCCAAACGTTTACTATAGGTGCTACCAACCGACTGGGTGTGTTGGGATGGAATGCTGCCCCCCTCCCCCAACAGTTTAAAGCATCCTTGACCAGTCTGGCAAGCCTCCTACCAAATCCACTCTTCCCCTTCTTTGTCAGACCAGCTCCACCAGCCCCCAGTAGACCTGGCCTACTATATTGAGTCCCATGTTCAAGGTACCCAAACCCCTGACTATAGCACCACCCTTCTAACCATTTAACCTGGCCAATCCTCCTAGCCTTTTCAAGGTCCTGCCCTGTATCCTGGAGAATTGATGAAAAGACAATCTGAGCTCCTAACCACCTCTCCCAGAGCTCCGTAGTCCTTCTTTATGAAGGACTTAAGAAGGTCAAGCCCATCTTTCACCTAGAAGGTCCTTCCTAGGTCCTTCTGTGAAAACACAAGGGCCATCATCTCTTGCGCTTTACCAGGTGCAAAAGTTGGTTTCTTAGTAGTGTAATAAAACTGCATCTGTGCATGTTGGTTGTGTTGCCCATTATGGGTACTTTGTCTCTGCAGCAACAGGTGAGTGGTTGCAGTGGCTTGTGGGCTGGGCTTTGTCCCTTCTCACCTGGGAATGGGTGCTAACAGTGCAGTTGCTCTGGATACTGGGATGGATGGAGAGAAAGGTGGTGGTCCCTGTGTGCCCAGAAGCAGAGCAACCCATCCTAGCTGAGGTGGTGTGAACCCAGCTCATTTCTGCTGCAAGTCTTGGATCCATCTCCTTCCTTCTGCTAGAGTCCAATTTTATACTGAGATTGTTAGTAAATCCTGAGCTGTCTCTTCTCTGGTTAACTTCTGTAATGCCGCTTTGCAAAGATAAGAACTTTGTGCAGAACATTGTGCCTGGATGGACATGATTAATTAATGCAGTTGTTTAATTCTGAGTGCTCTGAGGCTGCACGTAGGTGTGTGTTCTCATGTGGCCATGCCCTGGTGCTATTGCTGTGGGCTCGCAGCCCCAGCCTCTGGGTGGTGGAGATTTAGACTTGCAACGGAGAGGTGGAGAAAAATTGGGTGAAAAAACGAAGAAATAGTTGAACCAGGCAGGAGGAGCTGTGACCTTTAAGATCATCAAGTTCAACCTTTACCCCAGGACTGCCAAGTGCACCCCTAAACCATGGCACTACATGGTAGAGGAGTTGGGTATCCTCTAAGAAGAATCTGGACCTGGGTGTTTGCATGGGGGCATCTAACTGCAATGAGACCTGCTGTCTAGGGCTCATACATGGCATGGACATGGTAATGCTTGCAGTAGGAACTTCAGTTCAAGCCTAATATCCTTCTCCCTAAAGCTAGAGATTAACTGCTTGCTTTATAGCCTCCTGGGAGTTACAGGATTACCCACACTGAATGCAGGACAGACGTGTTGATTTGCCTAAATGTTGGTGACAGGCTCTGTCTTGTTCCTCATCCTTAGAGCTGCTTGGGTGGTCATTACCAGATGAACCTGTGGTCTTGGTGCTCAGGATCTCAGTGTAGGGTGAGACAGACCCCATAAGTCTCGTTGTCCACTGGGGAGCTGGCAGGGTTAAAGCAACTTGCCACAAAGATGCTGCTGTTTCACGTGATTCCCTTCGTGTCTCAGCGGATTGCTGGTTTAGGGTTGTCTCTAGCTTGGCTGTTCGCAGCCTCTGTGTCCTGGTTTTATATAGCCAGTGGTTATCAGCGGGCTTTTAACAGTGGCCGGAGCTGCATCACACGCAGCAAGTGGTTCGTGAATTTATATCCTCCCCCTGGCAGATTGATGCTCTGGGGCTCTCATGAAACCTTTCACGTTGCTCCTTTGGCTGCTCTAATGTGCTGGTCAAGGAGTGCTGGTGTTAACGGTGGCTGTTTGAGTGCTGCTCAGATTTAGGCAGGAATTTCACATGGTCCAAAGCACAAAATGCATCTTTCTTGCTGTTGTTGTGGTGTTGGTCCTCTTGCTTCTGATCTGTGTGTGTGGAGGTCTTTTAGTGGGAGCACACCAGAAAAGGAAGATGGGGCTGGTTGCTTGGGAATGGCCGGGAAATGGCAGATGGTGAATCCATCGTGAGCAGGGGGGTTCAGGGACTTACAGAGCCATCTTCTGCAAGAAAGTTGGGTGCAGCGCTGGGACTGTGCTGGGGAGCCAGTTCCCGGGGAACAGATCATGGCCTCCAGCCCAGGAAGCAAGAAGATGACCTGAGTGTCCATGAAGGGCGGCGCTGAACTGCTGGGCTGCTCTGGTGGTTGAGAAGGTCCTCAGGAAATACATCTGCTGTGTCTCCTCTTTCTGCTTGGGTAGAGGTGCGTGGTTGTCTTGTTGGGTTTGGAGGAAAGAAAATACATAAATGTAAGACTTTGCCCCATGGTAGTTGTTCCACTCGGCATTCTGGCTTGAGGGACACATGGCTAGTGTCAGCTGCATGCAGAAACTATGCTTGGTGCAGTGCTGGCCATGTTGACAGTAGCATGGGCACAGTATTGGGGGCTGAATGTGAGACACTGGGTTCCCAGTGGGAAGTTGCTTGCTGTCATTGGAGCTTTCCTGCTCAGGCAGCACTGCTGGAGGTGAGGATGACTCCAGTGGCCAGAAGCAGCCCCTGCATGAGACCAAAGAAGAAGGGGCCAAAGGCTGTGTTGGTTAACATGAAGGATGCTTGCAGCCATCTGTGGTCAGGCTCTATGCTTCCAGCCATCTCTCCCCTCCCTTAAGTCAGACACATCTCTAGTGCATCTCTGCATTGGGTCTTTCCCCTTTTCATCACCAACCCAGCGGCTTCATGTTTTAATTCCATAAAGGAGGCGAGCATTGGTCTGGACCAATGCATAGAGGTCCCAGCTTGGATTTCCTTTTTCCATGTCTCTCACTCGTGTCAATTGTCCCCTTCTGTCACTGCTCTTTGCTACCTCTCTCCTACCAGAGACACCTTTCAGGGTATTTTTACCTTCTTGGAGAAGATCTGATAGTCTCATAAGTGGTTGGAGCAGGTGACTTGGTGCCAGCATGTCTGTCTTGGATACTATTCCTGGCTTTATTGAAGATGCAGTAATATGCAAGACTGTGCCTCTGTGGCGTCTGCCTCCCCTTGATCTTGAAACACTGCAAGCACTGAGATAAGACTGGTTGTGTTCACGCAGGGATTTTATTCCGTTCTCTGCTGGGGAGAAGCAGCAGCTCGTTGGAGGTCGTGCTGGGTGATACTTGCATTTAACCAGCAGTGTGGCCAGGGTTGATACAACTGCTTGGATTGCCTGGGTGTCTGGATCAGTTCCTCATCGTTGGCATGGTGGGAGGTTGTACGTTGTACCCCGGTACACTCGTTAGCCATGAGCAGGTCTGTTTTCAGCAGTGGGATGTGAGCTTCTTGAAGAAGTCCTTGTGCAGGCTTTGGTTCTTGCGGCCTGCTTGCATGTGCCAGGGCAGACTTCCCCAGTTGGGTCCTCCCCATGGGTCCATGGTCTGTACAAGTAACTGGCTGTTTATTTAAGCTGGTGTCTTTCCAGGGAAGGGAACCTTTGTTCTGAAACAGATTTCTGGGTTTGCATCTTGATGTCAGCAGCCTCAACCTCTGGTGAGAGAGAGGGAAGAGCAATGGGCAACAGTGTCTGAATTGCTGCCCCAGACCACGCTCCTGGCTCCATCCTTTATCTCCTGCTTGCACTGCCATCATTCCCCTGCACGTGGGGTTTTGTGGGAAGCTCTCATTGACGGATTTCTTGCTGTGGTCCAGAAAAATCCAGGCAGCAATCAGTCAGGGTTCATGGATACATGTGCTATGTGGGGGGGGTGTCTCCTTGAGCCTCCTCCACGCTTGCTTGGGGGATGTGACTGGGAGCTCTGGGTGAGTCTATTGGAGAGTACCGAGCAATGTTTACAGGTGGATTCGAGTTTGAACCACTGGCGTGGTGGGCACTGATGTGTCTTCAGCCACTGCATACCCAGCTTTGGGCTCAGGCTGGAGAAGATTCTGGTTCCTCTTTGGAATCCTCACTGAGGTGACTGGTGATGGGAGAGAGATGCCTCGGGTGCTGCAGTTCTGAGGCTTGAAGATGCCCACCAAAGATGTTCGTCACTGGATGGATCTGCTCACTAATTATCTTTCTTCAAGGAGCTCGAAGTTCCTGTTGCCAGGTCCTGCTCTGAAAAAGCAAACCTGTTGAGGATGTGGTGACGGAGCCGGACGAGAGCTCCCAGGACATCAAAGCTCCCAAACATTGGGCTGAGCCATGCAGTAGTGTGGGAGGATTTGGCTACAGCCTTGAGCAATGCAAGTCCTGGGTTCAGCTGTAACAGTTATTTTTCTCTTTCTTAGTAGCTGGTGGAGCGCTGTGTTTTCTACTATGATGGAACAGTTTTGGTCCATGTTTTGACTCCTGGCACAGGGCAGCGAAGAGTTTGTGACCAGTGTTGAGGTTCCCCCTTGCTTTTGTTGTCTCTCTCCATCTGCAGGAGTTGAAGGACCCTTCTAGATAAGAAAAATGGGCCACTGTGCTGTGTAGCTTGTTGATGTGGACATACACTGGAAGCCGAACACTATCTCAGATACATCAGTGATCTCAATGCTGACCACTGCAAGGTCCTTGCAGACAAGCAGAGTGTAGCTCTGTGGGTGCCCTGCACCATGGCGTTGTTCACACTCTGTCTGTCCTTGCAGATGCACCACAGATATCTGCGCTGGTTGTTCTTCTCTGGGTTTTTGGCATCCCTGTTGGCTTTTATTGCTCAAAAATTCACTTTTCTTGCCTGGTTGACTGTGATTATTGGGAGCAAAGCAAATAAACGGGAGGGGTGCTCTGGGTGGTTTGAGGGTTGGCATCAATATTAATATGGTGGTTTTATTTTTGCTGTGGCCTCTTTTTCTCCCATTAGCTAATTGCTGCTGTGGAGTCCCTTAATGGTGACTGATGCTAACGAAGCTGCTCTGGCACCGCTCTAAGATGGCAGGAGCTGCTTTGTGTGCATCTCTCCACACTGGCACTGACTGCTGTGCTTCCCTTCACATGGGACCCTGTCCCGCTTTGGAGTGCAGGTTATATCAAGGGGTAGGTTTTAATCACCCACCCAGAGTGTAATCCCCCTGCAGTGGCATCACCCGGGTGCTGGTGGATTTGCTTTTCCCCCACCGAGCAGCGCTTGTGCTGGCCGCCGCCGCTGCCTGGGCTTGGCTCCGTTCCACTTCTGTCTTCAGCAGTGGTGAAAGCACGTTCCTTGTGATGGGAAAGACTCCACAAGGAACACAAAGGGCTTTCATGAGGGGAGGCAGCGGCAGGCGGATGCAGACGGCCAGCGCCGGTACGGGGAAGCTTCACCCCATGTAACTCTTGCAGAGGGGTTGCTGGAGGCAAACCAAGTTCTCTCCAGCAGCGAGCACGTAGCAGCCGTGTTTGCACTCGCCAGCATTTCATCTTAGAGCTTACCTGGCAAGGGAAGAGAGAGAAATTCTCCTTCTGCAAAGGGGATTTAGGGCCCAGCAGCGTTAAGTGCTTTGCTTGGGGGATGGTGTGCGTTGGAGCTGAAAGCTAGGAGGGTGCAGTGCTTGTTTTGGGGAGCTGGAGATCACAGCCCAGCCTTGCTAGCTGGAGGAGATGTGAGCGCTGCTGCTCCAGGCTATGAATGCTGCCCAGCACCCCAGTGCCAGCACCTCCCTTGGCTGCTGGCCTGGCAGAGCGAGCTGGGTGCCTGCTCATGGTGAGGCCCAGGCTGCCTCAGTTCCCCCCAGCCCTCCTGCAGCCACCAGTGGGGGAACCTCCTGACCTTGCTCGATAAAGCAGGAGGATGAAAAGCCGTGGCACTTGGGGATAAGACACATGCAGGGAGGGATGAATTCAGGGATCGATGCATTTGTCTCTTCCTCCAGTGTGGCTTTCGTCTCTTTTTCGGATGTGTCTCTGTGAGGCAGCTCTGTTCCGCCCTCGCCTTGGAGAGCCACCCTGGGCCCTTTTATATTGTTCATGAGGTTCAGGCAAAGGAGCAGGAGCTGCCTGGTGTCCCCGTGGCTGCTGAACGAGGCTCTGTTTGTTCCAGTGCAGAGTGAAATATGAAATCCTCTCAAGCCGCCTCGCTTATTAGCGAGATCTCAGCGAGCTGCTTATTATGCACCATGGCATAATGCAGATTAGGAATGTGACCAGGCGATAATTAGCAGAGCTGGAACTGTAATTAAACACTCCTGTGCTGCGCTGGGCTTTCTGTCGCAAAGTGGGAGGAAGCTGAATGGCTTCAAACCCGCAGGTCCTCAGAGCTGCTGCTCCTGGGGCAACAGGGAGCTCCCCATCACTGCCCGGGCTCTGTATGCTCCCACCAGCTCCAGGCAGCCCTGCTGCTTCCTCTTTGGCTATTTCATTGCTGGAGCCTTGGTTTTGTTTTGCAGAAGGTGGCATTGATGAGCAGTTTGTTTTCTTTAGCCCCTTCAAAAGAGCGTCACTGGAGCTTATCGTCTTGCTGAAGGATGGAGGCAGGTGAGCTAGGGGGAGCAGATGATTTTGGCAGCTTATCAGGAGCAGGGTGCCAGTTCAGGGTGGGAGTCTGATTGTTTGGTGACTGTCGGCATCGTAGGCCCAGGAGAGCCAGCAGCGAAGTTGAATGTGGTTGTAGACTGGTGTCTGTGTCCACTCTTGGCGACCAGCAAGCTTGGCCTCCGCAGGGTTATAATCATCTCTTCTCAGCAGGGACGTAGGAGGACATCTCTTGCTGTAGTGCTGGATGCTCTAGAGGGATCTTCCCCTGCTTGAAACCAAAACCCTGGTCAGCACTCGCTGATGATTTGGTTAGCTTCCTCAGGCTGCTTTTCTTCTGAGGTTCCTCAGTGTCTTAACAAGACCATAAACCACAATGAGAGGAGGTCTGAGCAGAGGAAGAGCAGCTAGCCCCAGAACTGCTGCACATCCTCGTGAGCCATGGTGAGGGGATGACTGCCTGCAGCTGGCTTGGCCGATGAACCCTGAAGGGCAGGAAGGTCTTCACCCTACCCTTCCCTTGGCCAGCAGCAAAATCAGCCCCTCAACCATCCTTCTCCCAACACTGCTGCAATCTGCTAGCGTGGCAGTGTGGCCAAGGACTTTGGCTTGTCAGCAGCAGGGTGACTTGGCCATGGTTTCACTTGGCATGTTGGCTTGTTGGCTTTCCAAGCCCAGCTCTGGCCCTGAGATGTGATTTCCATGCGCAAGAAGAGCTCGATGACTGGTGCACTGGCCTTCGCCGTCGGCCAGATCAGGCTCTGAATTGAATACTTACGCAGAGAAGAGGGATGTGATCTGAACGTCTGCATCTTCAGGTGGTCCCAGGTTGGAGTTGGGAGGAGGAGGATGTTGGTTTTGATGGATGCTGGAGGGAGGCTGCTCCCTGTTGGTCCTGTCCTGCCAGATTTGTTTTTAATAATGAGGTGTCAGCTCCAAAGTCATTGACTGCATTAACATCTGAGCAGTAGCCAGAGGCGTCCTCACTGGGGATGATTACTCTGGCAAAAGCCGTCGGGGAAGGAGCTTGGCACAAACTCTTTGAAGCAGGAAAGCAGATATCTCCTGCGGAGAGACTTTTGGGTGTGATCTGTGTGACTACAAAGTGCCTACTCTTTAGGGTTACGTATGTATGGGCACGCCAGGATGGGAGGAGCCTGCGAGATCCTTGTCCTGTGATGGGGTGTGGGACTTGCACTGCCTGCTGACGCAGGCTTTGGGAAGGTGGCAGCCTGGGCATGAGGTTTTCCAGGAATGTAGGTGCCTGTTGATACTTGCTCTCCTTCCCATATTCCCAGCGGTGACTGGCATGTTTCTCCTTCCCCGCAGATGGAGTCCCCGGTCTCCACGCCTGCGGTGCTGCCCTTGCACCTCCTTGTCCCCGTTGTCAACAATGACATCTCGTCGCCTTGTGAGCAGATCATGGTACGCACGCGCTCGGTGGGAGTGAACACCTGCGACGTGGCCCTGGCCACCGAGCCTGAGTGCCTGGGCCCCTGCGAGCCCGGGACCAGCGTCAACCTGGAGGGCATCGTCTGGCAAGAGACGGAGGACGGTAAGTGTCACCGGAGAGCTTTTTGCTCTCCTACAATAACATTATGGAGTTATGGCAATCCCTTCCTTCCTGTGTCCCTGCTCTGGTGCTTGTTGGCACGGCCTGGGCTTTCCCCCCACCGTCTGGGTGGCCAGGACAGAGGAGCTGTGTGGGAGCGGCCCTTAATCTGTCCAGCAAAGGGAGTAATGGGCCAAAACTTGGGTCAGACCAATGCATTGCATTACCCCCTTGCCCAGACAGTGGGCGAAAGATCTAAGCTGCCATTTCTCTGCCTTCCTACGAGAGCTGTCTTGCTCTGGAGGTGCGGAGGGGCCGTGCCATCCTGCACGGGAACTGATCGGAGTTGACTTCGGTTCTGCTTGGCAACCCTCAGGTCTGTCACAAACCCGCTCAAGCCCTGGGGGGCAGCAGCAATCTCCCGCTGGATTAAAACACCCCAGCGGAGCTCTCAAATGGACTCGGCAGGAGATCAGGCTCTCGCCTCTTGTGCCAAGCCAATCCAATCTTGTTTTCTGCTGGAGCTCGTCTCATCTGTGCACAGCTTGCTTTGCTTTCTCAGGGCTTTTGATGGGTTTTTGTTGCTGTTGGGGCTCTGCCAAGTAACGCAGGGATGAATAGGTGGCTCAGTGGACCATGGTGAGTGCTGGAACTTGGCCTTCCCTCCAATCTTGTTGGGATGCTGGAGGTTTCTGCTTCAAGAGGCTTGGGGGAAGCTCCTCATATTTGTGTCTGACTTCAGCTGGGGCTGGAAGCAGAAAGAGAGCCCAGAAGCACAAAGGTGAGAAAGAGCAGTGGTGTGGAAGTTCATCTCAGTTGGGTATCCAAGAGCTCCTCTTGGACATCTGCTCCTACTCTTCGAGCTCTTGGACATCTGCTCCTACTGTTCCATCACTGTGGTGTGCAGAGAATGAAGCTGTTGTTGGCCTTTGCTCACTGGCTGCTCCTCACTGCAACTTTGTTATCTCTGATGGAAGCTGAACTGAAACCTGCATTCCCAGGAGCTGCTACCAGAGGGATTCCCTTCCTGCCACCTGCTCTGGGAAGCTGGGGATGAGTCCAGTTTGCCTTTCTTTCCTCCCCACTGGGAAATTGGTTTTGAAACGGTGGTTGGTGCAGGAACAGGTGCTATGGTGGCCCTTGATGTGGGGGTGGTGAGCACTGAAGTCATTCCCATTAGGAAAAGCATCATGACCTGAGCTATCTAGGAGGAGGGGAGTGCATGGATCATGCTGGAGCAGGCTGGGATGTGCTAGATTGGAATGGGTACCTCCACACTCCTCTGCCCTCTCTGCTTCACTGTCCATTCTGTATGGAAAAGCTTGTCAGGAATGAGGCAGCTGGGAGCTGTTAAATGCTGGGTTTTCTCTGCTGCTTCAAGGCAGAAGGATGCCACACGTTGTAAAATTGGGCCCGAGGATCCTCATCTTTGGGCTCTGCTTGCTGGTGGGGACAAGGAAGCAAAAGCAGGAGTGTTCAGGAGCCCTGCTCTGCACGCCCCAGGGCTGGGGTGTCTCCGGGGGGGATATGCTTGGAGAAAATCTGCAGGAGTCTGCTGAGCTGCTGGCGCACGGGCACTGCTTGTTCTGTGTCTGCAGAGCCTGATGGCTGTACAGGATGCAGTACCTTCAGCTAGGGAAACTGAGGCACATCTGGGCTGAGTACTAGGGCATCAGCACCCCCAGCTTCTGGGGCTGCATTCAAAGGTGTGGGGGGGCTCCATCCCTGGCATGGTTCAAGGCCAGGTGGGACAGAGCCTTGGGTGACGTGGTCTAGTGTGAGGTGTCCCTGCCTGTGGCGGGGGATTGGACTGGATGATCTTAAGGTCCTTTCCAACCCAAACTGTTTTGTGATTCTGCAAGAGGCTTATGGTGGGCAGAGAAGCCCACATGGCTGTGCAAGGAGGGATGAACACAGCATCCCTGGGGCAGAGAGCACAGAAACATCCTCTCCACCCACTGCCAGTTCCTGGTTGAGAGGCGATTACATGGGAGCTGTTCTGGTTTCTCCTCTCTTTTCTCCTGCATCTCACCCCACAGTGAAGCTCTGTGGCCCATCTGCTTGTCCATCGGCATTACTCCTGGCTCCCACAGACACCATTCTGAGCACGCCCCGGAGGCTCCCTGCCCTTTCCCACAGCCCGCCTGCTCTTAGTCTGCTGTAATTCATGCAGAGATCCTTCTCTGACAGCTGCTGCTTGGTTGCCACCTTTGGGAACAATGACTTTCATGGCCAGCCTTTCAGGAGGCAAACCCTGGTGCTGCCTTTTGTCACTTCTGTTCCACTGTGAGCACTGGCTTTTGTGGTAGTGGCATTTCCTGTCCTTGAGTGAAAAGTCAGGGTGAAACCATCCTGTTTTCCTGCCTGGCATCTCTCTCCTGCCTTTCTTTTTTTAGTGGTGGGGGTAAAGGGCGATGCCAAGGAGATGCTGGACCTGCCCGTCCAAGGCTGGAGCTTGTGAAATGTATAGAGATGCAGCAAGCATCTCCTGAAGGATACAGGAGGAGAGAGCTACAGCAGCGGCATGTCTGTGAAGCCAAATGTGTGAGCACAGCGGTGTACCTGGAGACTATCCCAAAGATTTCCAGGGAGATCCATCTCTCACTGTGCTGCTTGTGGTGCTGCAGCCTTGCCGAGCTGCTCAGGAAGAGCCCAGAGCATCAGGAGCAGCTCTTGGCTTGCACCAAGCATCCTTTCCAGTGGTGGAGAGAAGCTTGATGGCTCAACTGCTTTCTTCCCAGGGATCACATCCCTGAATCCACTGGCGTACGCTGGCAAAGGGTTATTTGGGCTCAGGCAGTTGCTATTCACCAGGCTGTGTGCCCCGAAGAAGTCCATGGTGTGTTCAAGTCATGGTTTGTCTTCCTGCCTTGAAGGCCTCTGGAAGGTGTTGAGGAGAGGAAGGCATGTAGTTCTTTGACCAGAGCTCCCTTTTGGTAGCAGAGGGCTTTTGTGTTAGCCATGGGGCTGAAAACTTTGGGAGAAAGGCTGCTAAAGCTTTGGCTTTAGGAGCCCTTAGGCAGGTTTAGGCAATGCTGGAGCAACCTCTGAAGGGCAACCTGGAGCTGACCCATCTGAGATAGGAGCGTGAAGCTCTGAGGAGCCCCATGATGTCCCTCCTGCCTTGAACACCAGCTTTGTCCTCTCCCCCCACTAGAAAGCATGCTGCAAGATCGTGATTGCCACCAAACGCATCCTGGTGGGCTCCCACCACCAAATATATCTCTTGGTGTGTCTCCACCGCTGCTCCAGGTTGGTGTTGGGCTGAGGTGTGCTCTTGCTGGTGGTGGCTCCGGTTGTACACTCTGTCTGGCAGCTGTGCTGGTGACACTGTCCCTTTGCCAAGCCCTTCTTGTGTGTTATGGGAACCCCTTTGGTGAGGAGCAGCTGTCCCAGCAGCTCCCCTCATTCTGTTGGGTGCGATTTCGCTCTGCAGGAACTATGAACTGGTCTAATGACATGCGAAAGGATTGCTCTGTTCCTGCCTCATTAGCTGCTGGGTCTCCTCCATTGCCCTCAGTGGAGCTGGAGTCCCCTGGCTCAGGGCACAACATCTCCTCACCTCTGCTTGTGGTGAGCGGAGCAGGTCCCAGCACCACTCTGGTGCTCTGTGCAGCTGAAACAAGCTGTCATCTGACACGCGAAACCATCTAGCAGCACCAAGAAAACAGCAACAACTCTGTATCCCTTCCTCCAGCTCCATGCTGGAGCTGTGGCAGCAGGTCACCCATGGTGAGCTTTGTGCGCTCAAGGTAATTGGATTGTCCTTCTGCAAACGTCTCTTGGGGGTCTGATGGAGCGTCCTGGGGGTCTGCAGGTGCCAGCATGGACATGTCTTTGCTTGGAGCAGGAGAAATGCAGTGGACTGGGAGAGGATGGGGAAGGATTGGAAGGTGGGAGCAAAGACTGGAAGGTTTTACCATAACCATGAGGAAGCTTGACCCCAAGTTTGATAGCTTTGCAGATTGAACGTGCTGCCTGGCCATTACCCACAGCCTTCAGTTGCACCTCTGTTTGCTCTTTGCATTCTGGGGGTGTTTTAAAAGCCGAATGTGCTGAGATTGCACTGCTTATGGGTAGGTTTAGGGGCTTCAAACCATCTCCGGCAGCGTGTTCCAGTCTTCTTAACTGTATGTGCTTGAAGCCTGAAAGAGGAGGTAAGTTTTTAAGGCTGATGCAGCAAGGGTGAGGAGTGGGAATATGGATTTCTCGTTTGCTTTAATGGCCTTTCCCAAATTAATGAGCGGTTGTAAATCCCCTCCAAGATGGCTGAGCTGATGCAAAGCCTCCTAAAGGCGTACCAGCACGGCTGTGACCACTCTCATCCTCACATCGTCCCGCACCTTGCGCTGGTGGGCGCATCCCTCAGCACCACTCTGTCTCTGGCGCCGTGGGGGTTGCTGGTGTTCCGGGTTCCTGCCTCGCACCCTCCTCCTGTTTCACCGGCAGGTGGGAGGCTGCAAAGCCCCGAGCACAGTGCTGCGGGTGTGTTGGTGTAGAGCAGCACAGCTTTATTATGTGTCATTCCCCAGTGCTCGCCCGGCGCCACCCCTTCGCGTCTAATATCTACTGGCTTGACAGTGTGGGGAGCTGGAGGAGAGCTAGTGCACCGCTTATCGCTCCTGAAGCATCTGTCAGCTTCAGACGGAGGCTGTTTTATCAATAGGTGAGCAATATTCTGCTCCAGACAGGACTATTGCTCGCTTCCATCTCTGTAGCTGCCCCAGGTAATACCAGCTGGGGCTCCTGCCTTAGCTGCTGAGCCGTGGATTAAAGGACTTGTTTACAAGGAGGCTCTTGAGCTGCAAGCTGCTCTGCCATGCTTTCCCAGGAGCTAAATTGAGTTTGATTCCTTTGCCTCCCTTCTCCAGGAGAGTGAGGGTGGACATCTGGGGTGATCACAGGGGCTTGGTGCTGTGGCTGTGCTCTGCCCACTCTGCTAAACCTCGAGAGGCACAAGGGTTCCCAAAATCCTGGAGGTATCCTGGGGTGTGGATTGACGGAGCTGAACATGAGCAGCTTGTGCCCAGGCAGCCAAGAAGCCCCCAGCATCCTGGCCTGTATCAGCACCAGTGTGGCAGCAGGGCCAGGGCAGGGATTGTGCCCCTGCATTGGGCACTGGTGAGGCTGCACCTCGAATCCTGTGTTCAGTTCTGGGCCCCTCACTGCGGGAGAGACATTGAGGTGCTGGAGCGGGGCCAGAGAAGGGCACCGGAGCTGGTGCAGAGCCTGGAGCACAGTGTGATGGGGAACGGCTGAGAGACCTGGGGGGTTCAGATGGAGAAGAGGAGGCTTAGGGGGGACCTGATCACTCCCTACAACTGCCTGAGAGGAGGATGGAGCCAGGAGGGGGCTGAGCTCTGCTCCCAAGGAACAAGGGATGGGACAAGAGGAAACGGCCTCAAGCTGCACCAGGGCAGGTTTAGATGGAGCTGAGGAACAATTCCTTCTCCAAAGGGTGCTCAGGCATTGGAACTGCCCAGGGCAGTGCTGCAGTCATCGTCCCTGCAAGTGTTCACACAGTGTGTAGCCGAGGGCTCAGTGCCATGGGTCAGTGGTGGCCTTGGCAGTGCTGGGGAATGGTTGGACTGGATGAGCTGAAAGGGCTTTTCCAACCCGGTTGGTTCTGTGATTCTGTGATGCTTCAGGCCACAAAGAGGGAGCTGCGGTCCCTAATCCCACATGGTATGGGTTGCAGTGGGACGTGCCATTCTCTTGCAGGATGATGGCAGGAGCTCATTCATAGTCACATCAACACTGTTACTGAAGGTGGACACGTGCTATGGAGTTTGGGCACAAACATGGAGCCATTGACTACTACCCTCTGGATGCAACCATCCAGCCAATTCCTCATTCTAACAATCTATCCATCAAATCCTTCTCTCTCCAGTAACCTCTCCTTGGAGTCGGAAATGCCACCAGTCATTGTCCCATTGCCTTGCAGAGATCTTCTGCACCCCAAAACTAGTGGAAGGCTAGTGGAGTGTCCTCTCTAACTGCAGAAGCAACATCTCCTTGTTCCGCACAAGGCTGGGTACACTCATCCAACTGCTCTAGCAATCCCTGGGGTGCTTGAGGACCTGGCTTTGCTGGAGATGGCTCAGTAGGATTGTGGCTGGGTGATGTTGAACCATGGGATAAAGTGGCCCTGCATGGGTGTGAGGACATCCCCACTCGGTGCTTGGCACTGCGGTTTCTCATCAGGGTTTGGAGATGTTCTTGGCTAGGCTTTGGAGCTGCATCTTCTCAAAGAGGGGAAACTTGACTGGGGGGACTTGGGACACATTTTCCCCTGATATCATGGCGCCTGGTGCCCATGACCCTGGTCTGCAAGCAGACACTACCACCTATGTCTTAGTATGGGAGAGCTGTGCCCCAGCAGGGACTATCCATTGGAAAGGCTTAGTCTGGTGTGATTTTGGGCTGTGTTAGGATGGAGGGCTTCTTACAGCATTGTTCTTGTCCATCCTGCATCCCCACCAGCTGGGTGCACCTACCAAGCCTCAGCTCTGCTGTTACCGGGCACCCATGTGGGGACCCTCCGAGGACCAGGTGGTGCTTTGTTGCCTCCCCCTGTTCCCTTCATCTCTTTTTCCATTTTTACAGGATTATCTCATATGTTGCCTCCTAGACAGCAGCCTGGCACCGTCCACCCACTGTTAATTTTGCCTGCCACAGTATGACTGCAGTGATGTGAACGCTCGGTGCACAGGATGCTGAGTGTTTGCACACAGATTTGGGTGCTATCAATTGCTTAGGAGCTTCAAGGGTGTCACCTTGCTGTGAAACCAGATAGGACTAGAGTTATCTGAGTGGGATTCCTCTGCAAGGGCATCCCCGCTGGCTCTTTGTGCATGAGCACCTCGAAGCTGGGGGATGCAAGGGCATCGCCTCCTGGCTGCCTGCCCTTGCGCTGCCCATGCTGCTCATCATCCTGCTGCGGGAGGGGGACATGCGGGTGGAAAAAGCTGCTTAGGATCTATCCCCGGGGTTTAAATTGTCCTGGGTTATTGTTGGAGGATTAGGAGGGGATTTGGTATGATTGGTTGCAGCAAGTTAAATATAGGCTGGTGTCTGCTGGAGGGTTGGTGCTCCAGCAGGGAAGGGAGGGACACTACGTGCTGGCTCACTTCACCCCTTCATCTTTCATCTGGCTCCTGTGATTGTGGTGGTGGGGAGAAAGAAAATGCCAGCACATCCTTTCTGATCTCACATGCTGGCCGCAGGATGCACGAGAGGCTCCAGTGGCTTGTCATGCAATTAACTTCCAGCAGCACATGTGGCGTAGCCGGCGTCAAAGAGAGATTGAACCAGCGCTGGCTGTGCAGCAGGGAGGGCAGAGGGAGCTGGATGGGGTCTGGATTAAGGCTGCTGGTCCCTCAGCAGCTGCTTGCTCCCTTCTGCAGCTCCTGGCAGCATCCTGCAACAGGTCCATGGAGGTGTTCTGGGGATGATGGGTTTGGGCTGGGGACAAGTTTCTGCCTGCCCTAAAAAGCCTCATTAGTAGGAATGGAAGCAGAAGACCATCTTCCTGTTGCAGTCCTTGGGATGCCTAGGATCAGCATCCCCTCTTTCCCGTGAATCTTCCCCTGTGTGGTACTGTGGGCTCCCAGCAGTTCATTCTGCTGCTGGGAGCCGTCTCCAGCGTCATGTCCTGGGTATGTCCATGTTAAGGCAGGTCCCCAGCACCTTCCTCCAGATGCAGGACCCAGCCTCTCCTCACCAGCATGAGCTGGCTGGAGGTCTTGCCTGTGTGCTGACACTGTCTTCCCATGACCTGCTCCCACTGGAGCACCCAGCATTTTCCAGGAGGAGGAGAAAGAGAAAACCTGCATTTCATTTCTCTTTCTGTGTGTTGGACCTCGTCTCTGTATATTATCCCCTCGAAGCCTGCAGCTGGCTGCTGGCACAGCACAACAGGGAGCACGGGCTGAGATTTATAAAGGTGCTCCAGGCACAGCTGCTCCAGGCTCCCTCCGCTCCATCCATCTCCCTGCCTGCTCGGCTGTACATCTCGGTGCACTTATCAACCCTTGCAGACGGGTTCCCCATCTCCTGAGTGTTGCCGTGCTCAGATAAATGTGCTCAGCACAGCAGACTCTGCTCCCGGTCAGATCAGTTCTGCAGTAATCAGAGTGGTCCATGGCAGGAGGAAATACCCACAAATCTGAGTGATGCTGCGGATCATTCTCCACCTCCAAGAATCGATGCCAGCCAGGGGTCTGTGTCCTCAGTGCAGGTGTGAGCCAGGCTGTTTCTCTTAAGTGGGCATGGAAAAGCTGAGCCCACCAGGTTTTCAAAGCGTGCAGTGCCTCTGCTCCATGGTGGGAGCAGTTGTGGCCTGATGGATGGTTCTCCAGGCAGAGATAGAGGGCTGATGTGTCCTCGGGAGGGGGTGGGGGGTGGCGTGTGTGTATGTGTGCACGGGAGCAAAGCAAAGTGGGAGGATGAGGGCTGTTCCCCCAGCTTTCGGGTTTCCTTCCAGTGGCAGTCACTGCATGGGGATGCTGGTTGAGCTTGCCATCTAGTGGCAGTAACAGCCTTTTCCGGAAGACCATGGGGTTCATGGCTGCACATGGCGGGTCAGAACTCTGCTGGGGACCTGCTGCTCCGGGTTGGGGTGCACAGCCTTGCTGGGGGCAGTCTGCATTTCTCTCGGGGGTTCCCAGCCCTCACTCCCCAGAGTTTGCCTTCCCTACCCTATCTGAGTGCCTGTGGAGCAATGTGGATCTTCACTCACATGCCCCCCGATCCTCCAACGAAGGGTTTCTTCAGCCCTTTGGTGGTCAGTTGTTTTAGCATCCCCATGAAAATAGGGAAGAGCACTGAGTGGCTCAAGGAAGAGGGGTTGGGCAGGCGCCAGGGAGAGCTGTGCTGAGAGAGGGCCTGCAGTGCCCATCTTGGTGCCCCTCCAGCCTGGAGCCTGGGGGTCTCACCAGGGAGCCCAAGACGCCTTGTTCACCTTCCTCGAGCCCTAGAGCTGAGTTCTTCCTCCTGCCTGTCTCAAAGGGTAGATCCCTCTTTACCCTTGATGCCCAGGGAAGGGCAGGACACCATGGGGTCACACCTGGCGCTCTCTGACCCTCTCCCCTCGCCTTACAGGTATGCTGGTGGTCAACGTCACCTGGAGGAACAAGACGTACGTGGGGACGCTGCTCGACTGCACGCAGCACGACTGGGCACCTCCCCGGTAAGCATCGCCGTCAGCCAGGGGCAGGGGACAGCCGCAGCCGCTGGCATCCAGTTTGCTCTGCCCTGTGCTCATGGGGCTGCCTTTGGGGGCTGGCATCTCCTGCTTGGCCAACCGGGCTGCTCCACGGCTGTTTGTCCCCTCTGGTCACAGGATGCCTTGTCCTGGAGACTGGAGAAGGTTGGGGGTTTGGCAATGGACCCCTCTGGTTCTTTTTTACTGGTCAGTGCGGGGGTGAGCCTGCCGGATTGATAGCGAGGGGAGGAAGGGGTCATCACTACACAGTGGGGACAGTGTAGCCTGGCACTGCTGTGTGTCCATTACAACCCTCTTGTCCTCCTTGACAGGTTCTGTGACTCCCCCACCAGTGACCTGGAGATGCGCAACGGCCGGGGCCGGGGCAAGCGCATGCGCCCCAACAGCAACACGCCCGTGAACGAGACGGCCGCTGCCTCGGACAGCAAAGGGACCAGCAACAGCAGCAAGACCCGGGCGGGAGCCAACAGCAAAGGGCGCCGGGGCAGCCAGAACTCCTCAGACCACCGCACGCCGCCCAGCGGCACAGCCGAGGATGTGAAGGCCAGTCCCTCTTCCGTCACCAAGCGGAAGAGCAAACCCCTCTCCGACATGGAGCTGAACTCCAGCTCGGAGGACTCTAAGGGCAGCAAACGCATCCGCACAAACTCAATGGGCTCGGCAGCCGTGCCACCTGCTGCGGTCAAGGTGGAGCCGGCTGTCCTCGACCGAAACTGCCCTTCTCCCATCCTCATTGACTGTCCCCACCCCAACTGTAACAAGAAGTACAAGCACATCAACGGGCTGAAGTACCATCAGGCCCACGCACACACGGACGATGACAGCAAGCTGGAGGCAGATGTGGACAGCGAGTACGGCGAGGAGCAGTCCCTGCATGCAGACATGGGGAGCTGCAATGGTGCCACCATCTCGCAGAAGGGCTCCCTTTCACCGGCTCGCTCGGCCACCCCCAAGGTGCGCTTGATGGAGCCCCACAGTCCCTCCCCATCGGGCAAGTTCAGCGTCAAGGTGGCCTGCAAGAAGAAGCTGGGTGGGGAAGGAGATACTGACCTGGGTGCTCTGTCCAATGATGGTTCTGAAGATGGTCCCTCAGTGGCTGATGAGACGAGTAACGACGACTTTGACTCTCTGGAGAAACGATGTGTTGATAAGGACAAGTCGAAGAAGGCATCTGGTGCTAAGCCAGAGAAGATCACTTCCAAAAGCTTGAAGTCTGCCAGACCCATTGCACCAGCCATCCCCCCACAGCCAATTTACACTTTCCAGACAGCCACTCTCACCACAGCCAGCCCTGGTTCCTCCACAGGCCTTGCCACCACTGTGGTCCAGACCATGCCCAACAGCCCTCAGCTTAAACCCATCCAGCCCAAGCCCACGGTGATGGGAGAGCCCTTTGCAGTCAACCCTGCCCTCACCCCTTCCAAGGAGAAGAAGAAGAAGGACAAGAAGAAGAAGGAGCCCAAGGAGGTGGAAAACCCTTTGACTCCGGGCAAAGCCTGCAGAGTGGAGGAAGGCAAGAGCCCTTTCCGGGGGGAATCCAGCGACCTGGGAATGAAAGGCGAGGGGCTGCTGAACGGCTCCTCTGATCCCCACCAGAGCCGGCTTGCCAGCATCAAGGCCGAGGCTGATAAAATCTACAGCTTCACCGACAACGCCCCAAGCCCCTCCATTGGTGGTGCCAGCAGGCTGGAGAACACCAACCCAGCCCAACCCATGACCCCGCTGCACGTCGTCACCCAGAACGGAGCAGAGGCCAGCTCGGTGAAAACCAACAGCCCAGCCTACTCAGACATCTCGGATGCTGGGGAGGATGGGGAGGGCAAGCTGGAGAGTGTGAAGGCGAAGGATCCCGAGCAGCTGGTCAAGGAAGGCGCCAAAAAGGCTCTTTTCCCCCCGCAACCACAGAGCAAAGAGTCTCCCTATTATCAAGGCTTTGAAACCTACTATTCCCCCGGCTACCCCCAGGCAAGCCCAGGCCCCTTGAACCCTGGCAGCCAGGCGACGGCTGAGACACAGGCCTTGAAGCTGAAGAAGGACGAGGAGCAGGAGAACCTGGAGGTGAAGGTGAAGAGTGAAGGTTGTGAAGAGAAGAAGGCAGAGCTCAGCAGCTCCAGCCAGCAGCCCTCGGTCATCCAGCAGCGTCCCAACATGTACATGCAGTCCCTCTACTACAACCAGTATGCGTATGTGCCCCCCTATGGCTACAACGAGCAGGGCTATCATGCTCACCTGCTGAGCACCAACCCTGCCTACCGCCAGCAGTACGAGGAGCAGCAGAAGCAGCGGCAGAGCCTGGAGCAGCAGCAGCGAGGGCTGGAGAAGAAGGCAGAGCTGGGCCTGAAGGAGAGGGAGACAGCGCTCAAAGAGGAGTGGAAACAAAAGCCACCCATGCCCCCAACGCTGACCAAAGCCCCAAGCCTCACCGACCTCGTCAAGTCAGGTCTGAGCAAGGCCAAGGAGCAGGGAGGTCCTGACATGGCCAAATCCGTCATCATCCCCAAGCTGGAGGACTCATCCAAGCTGCCCAGCAGCCAGGTTGCCGAGGGGCTGAAGGTGAAGCTGAATGAGAGCAGCCACCTTGGGAAGGAGGCTGCTGAGACAAAGTCTGGCTCCGAGTGCGGCCGGCAAGCGGAGGTGGACCCTGTGCTCTGGTACAGACAGGTAATGGTGCTGCCAGCCCGGCAGTGGGCTTCTTACTGGAAGAAGCCCCTCACTGTGGCTTCGCTGCAGGGGTTTGCTGGGGCTGTCACCTCAGAGAACATGTGTTGTCTTCTGCTTGTGATGGGACTCCATGAGGTTCCCATGGGGCCAGCAAAAGGATGGGTCTGGGAGGCCACAACTGGGCCAGGAGAGCTCGGGGAAGGGGAGTGAGGTTTGCTGCTCTCCCCCACATCCAGCCTGGGTTTGGGACCGGCAGGGCTGGGGGATTCAGCTGCCCTGATGCTTGGCTGGTTCTTGCAGGAAGCTGAGCCCCGAATGTGGACCTATGTGTACCCAGCAAAGTACTCGGACATCAAGACGGAGGATGAGCGGTGGAAAGAGGAAAGGGACCGAAAGTTGAAGGAAGAAAGAAATCGAAGCAAAGAAGCTGCCTCCAAGGAGGATGGGAAGGAGAGCACCGGCTCCGAGTGCAAGCTGACCCCCACCGAGGATGCTCGCATGGTGGGGAAGGACCCCAGGCCCAGCGTCCACGTCCCTGTTTCTTCACCCCTCACACAGCATCAGTCCTACATCCCCTACATGCACGGCTACTCCTATAGCCAGTCGTATGACCCCAACCACCCCAGCTACCGGGCCATGCCCACCGTCATGATGCAGAATTACCCAGGTAGGGAGCTGGGAGCAGCTTGGGGACGTCCCTTCCCAGGCTGTCCCTGTGCTGCCAGAGCAGGGGACGGCTGTGGGACATCCTTTGGCACATGGTGATCTATGTGCAGAGCCACATGCTCCCAGTGTGCCACCCAAAGACTTCTTGTGCCCTGACTGCTCTTTCTCCCCCCAGGATCATACCTACCCTCCAGCTATTCCTTCTCCCCATACGGGAGCAAGGCATCTGGTAGTGATGACAGCGACAAGTCCCGAGCCAGCCCCAGCGTGAGTTGTAAATCCAGCTCAGAGTCCAAGGCCCTGGACATCCTGCAGCAGCATGCCAGCCACTACAAGAGCAAATCACCCACGGTGAGGTTCAGGAAGGTGCTGGCTTTGCCCATCTCTGTTAATGAGCTTCGAGTGCTTCCTGAATAACCAGCCTGAAGCAACACTGCCTCCCATGGGGTTTTGCCATCCCTTGCTGCCGTTAGGAAATCTGGGACTGTGGAATAATCCCACAGCACAACCCCTCGGGGATGGACAGTCCAGGGAAGCACCAGGGCTCTACCAGGTCCTGCAGCACCCAGGTGACACTTGTCCTCAGCACTGGAGCTGGTGGGGGGGTGCAGGAGCTGTGTCCGTCCCATGGCACTGTAGGGGCATGAGCTCCTCCTGGGTTAGCTGGAAGGCAGAGCTTTGACATAGTGCGGAAAGAGCTGCCCTCAAACAGATCTTCATCCTCCCCACCACTTTTGGGCTTTGTCACCAGCCACCCTGTCATCTCGCGGCAGCGTTGTGGGGAGCCTTTATGTGAAGGTGGGGGTAATATCACCCTATGGGTCAGCCTGGAGCAGCTGGCATGGGTCCGGTGCTCCCCTGCGCCCCGGGCTCATGGGCGGTGGCCCTCAGCATGTGTCTGCTCTCTCCTCCAGATAAGCGAGAAGACCTCTCAGGAGCGGGACCGTGGTGGCTGCGGGGTGGTGGGGGGCAGCGGGAGCTGCAGCAGCGTCGGGGCAGCCGGTGGGGGCGAGAGGAGCACGGACCGGCCACGCACGTCGCCATCGCAGCGCCTGCTCTCAACACACCACCACCACCACCACCTCGGGTACTCGCTGCTGCCGGCGCAGTACAACCTGCCCTATGCAACAGGTGAGAGCCGCACCCTGCGCCGGGGCACCGCGTGGGGGGCCGGGGGGAGCTGGAACCACCTTCGGGCAGCGTGAGCCCCTGTGCTGAGCTTTGCTTTGGCCCAGTGCATGGCCGGGTGCCCCTCCTGGGCTGCTGGCTCCTGACTCAGGTTCTCTTGCACAGGTCTCTCCTCCACAGCCATCGTTGCCAGCCAGCAAGGCTCCGCTCCCTCCCTGTACCCGCCTCCCCGGAGGTGAGAACGGTAAGGCTCTGCTGCTGCAGCACCGGCAGGATGGGGCTGGGTGCGCAGGGGCGGCCCTGGGCAGAGGGTTTGGGGTTTGACCATTGCCCCTGGGCTTGTGGGAGCTGACTTGAGCTTGGGTTGTGGCAGGACATGATGCGCTGGGACACCTGGGCTGTACGAGACATGTGACAGGCTCACATGGGGAAGCGCTGGAGACTCCTTTAGACATCAGTTGAATGGTGTTAATTGTTCTGCTTGACGTTCCTGCCGTGATCCGAGGCAGACTGTCTTCTCCCCTCCCACACCCCATTGGACACACACTGACTCCCCCTCTGCATCCTCCTCTTTGGTGAGCGGATGAGCTGGTACCTGCGGAAGTATTTATTCTACTGGGCACTGGCACTCGGGCTGGAGGGGACTCGCCTGCCTGGTGCATATGAAGAGGAAACAGAAGCACTGAGGTTTCTTGACGGATTTGGGACCCCACTGTGTCTCTGGTGGGGCTGAGCACCACGGGACCAGAGCCTGGCAGGGGCACTGCCTGCTGCCCGCTCCTCACGGGGGCTGGCGCACGGGGCCGAGCCTACCAGGAGGTCTCAGGAAAGGAAGAGCTGGCTCACGTGGAGCCAAGGTGGCTGTTGTGGGGCTGGGGCAGGTGTCAGCCTGGCCAGAGACTGCCGTGGGGCACAGGGACGTGGGGCACGGGGACGTGCTGCATGTGGGGCGCAGCCTCTCCCTGTCGCGCAGTCAATCCTTGCACCCACAGCACCGCTGCTCTGTGCCTGTGCGGGCAGGAGCTGCCAGCACATCTCTGTTGTGGGTCAGGGGATCTGACAACGCTGTGCTCGGTCCCTGTGAAGCAGCCCCTGCCCCTGGGGCTCTACAGGGCTGGTGGCTGCAGGGTTCCTCCCCGTGCCTTGCACGGCCCAGACCTGCTGGCAGCTCGTGCCTGAGGCTTTTAAGTTGATTTCCAAGCTGTGACTGCACCCCCTGGCCTTTGCCCCCAGCCCCAAGAAGTGCTCCCCAAGCCCCAGGGCAGCGCATCGATGGGGGGCACAAGGGCTGCGGCTCCTCTCCACACCCACTGTGTGCTTCTGAGGCGCTTCCCAGGCTGCAGGCAGAGCCCAGCAAGGAACAAGCACACTTAGGCTCTGCCAGAGGCACTCGGGCCCTGCCAGGCCTCCCCAGCCTCATGCCGGGGCTCCAGGCCCTGGAGGAAGCTGGTTCTGCTCCTGGCTGCTCCCCAGTGCCCGAGGACAGGGGCTTTCTGGTCCTCTGCTTCCAGCCCCGGGGCGGCTCTCCCCGGGCCAATCGATGCTCTACCTCGGGCCTGTGCAGCCGGGCTACCCCAGCGCTCTCCCCGCTGCCTGGCCGGGGGACACGGGGGGCCATCGGTCTCGGCTGTGTGTGTGTGTGTGTCGCACCCAGCCCTTGGGGCTGCTGTACCGGGATGCTCTGCCCGCCGGGCTCTGTACATACTGTAAAAAGCAATTGTTTGAAAGCTGTTGTTTTGGGTTTTGTTTTCTTTCCCCAGTTCTCCCCCATCCCATTTACCCAGTTGGGAAGGAGGCGCTCACTGGTCTTGGCCCTGGTTGGAGGGGGCCAACAGCGCGGTGGCCCCGGCCTGCTGTCCTTGTTTGACCCATTTAGTTCCACTCTTGGTTGTCTGTGCAAGGAGACAGAGCTGTGTGGCCCCGCCGGCTCCTGGGGACACGGCAGTGGCTCGACCCCCCCGCGCCCATTGCAGATCCTGGTGCAGCCACCGGGCCGGGGACTGGAGGGGTTGGGGTGCTGGGGGAGCCCTGCACCCCATCTGCAGAGCAGCATCCTGCCAGCTGCTCGCGCCTCCAGCTCGGCTGCTCCCGCAGAGCCAGCGGCTCCATGGGCACGGGTGTGTGAGCAGGACAGGGGGTGCTGGGGGTGCCACAGCCCATGCTGGCAGCTGAAGGGGGCCGGGGGGGCTCCCCACCTTCCCAATTGGGTCCCAGTTGCGTCTCCCTTTAGGTGTTAAATGAAGCAGCGGTTTATGCAGAATAGGTTTGAGGTTTGGCTTTCTCCAGGTTCTCCTGGTCAGTCCTTGCCCGGGGGGTGCAGCGCAGCCCCTGCCTGGGGGTCCCCTCTTCCCAGCACCCCCTGGGCGGCCAGCCAGGGCATCAGACTGTCAGTGTTTATAGCTCGTTGCCATTGGCGTTGCTGTGTTGGGTTTCATTTCAGTCTTCCTGATTCTGCCCTTCTGTAAAGTGTACATTATTACCAAGTTCCTTGTTTTTTTTATATATATATATATATAAATATATATATATACAAACTGTACTCTTCTTGCCTCTGTACATTCGGGCAAGGAGAGAGAATAAATCTTTTTAAGAGACAATCACAAACCTGTGAGGGTGGCTTTTTCTTCCTGCTCGCCCCAGTTCTGCTCGGTTGTCCCCAGAAGCTGCAGCCAGGGGGTTTTCTTCGGGGTGGTTATGGGATGGTGTCCTCATCTCTGGTGCAGCTGCAAGTGCTGAAACAGATGCTGCTCCTGAGGCCGCACTCATGGTTCTGCAGCCACTGCGGCCCAGTGGGGCAGCAGGTCCTGCCCCAGCACCCTCCTGCTTGCACCCCATGCTCTGCCACCAGCATCCATGGCCTCGTGCAGGGACGCTGCAGCCACGCTCTGTGTGACAGATTGGGTCAGAACTGCCCAAGCTTGAAGCTCTGGGCACCAGCAAGGGACAGCCACCCCCCGGCCTCCCCACAGAGCCCCTTCTTAGCTTGGCTCCCCCAGCCTGGAGGCAGGAGGCAGCACCAGAGAAACCAGCAGCGCCTTTTGGAGCTTCAGATGTGAGACCTCTTCCTCTGACCACACGTGCGTGAGCCAGGGCAGGACAATGATTGGTGCTGCTCAGAGACGCACATGCTCCATAACTGCAGTGTTAGTGAGCGCAGGAGCTCATCCTCACTCCAAGCTCCCATGATGAGAACATTGCACTTCACCAGTACATTGTACCAGGGCAGCAGAGGGCGGGAGCAGGGCCGCAGAGCTCCCTGAACACCCAGGGGAAGAGAAGGGATGAGGCTTGGCCCTTCAAAAGCCAGAACCAGACACCACTGGTTCAGCTGGGGAACGGGCAAGGTCTCATTTGTCCCCATACACTTCCTGGAGCGAGGCCAGCCGGGGCCGAGGTGTTCTCAGCAGCACAGGCTCTCATTTTACACCACATTTAGGCTTTAATGCCCCACTGAAGAGGAATCAGAGCCACGAGCCCTTTGCTTTCATTGGAAGGGAAGGAGGGAAAGAGAGACACAAACTTGGAGATGATTTATTCACACAAACTCACATCCCAGCCCCACGTCTCTGCCCCAGACAGAAAGCACTGACCATGGCTGCTATGGAATGGCTCGGCTTCAGCTTCTTACAGAATCCCCCCCCGAAGGGCAAGAACACAACACAGCACCCGGGACAGTTCGGCACGCAAGCAGCCAGGCCTGGCAGAGCTCACTGCGGGGCGCAGTGCAGAAACACCCTTCTTGTATGGCCTTCCCAAGAGAGCCACCCCTGTCCCATCCATGGCACAACAACAAGAGCACGACCTCACTGCAGCAGAAGGGGCAGGGTTGAAACACAGGCACCTGCAGGCACCAGACCCCATCTCCCCATACCAGGAGAGGCCCTGGACAGGGAGAACATCCCACTGCAACCAGCGGAGCTGCCGTCCACACCAGTCCCCACGCACAACCCCCTTTGGTTTGGGTACAGCGTCAGCTCCATCTCAAGTCCTGAGACCATCTCTTTGGAAAAGTGAGCCGGGAGAACAGAGGTGATGGCAATGGGCCTGGTCCGCACCTGTCCTTGGGCAGAGGGTGAAGGCTTGCGCTTTCTGGCTCTTTGGCCCATCAGACTGCAGGCAGGGAAGAAATGCTGCCCCTGAGCAGAGGTGTTGCTCCAAACACTCACTTGACCCTCCAAGGCCATCACAGCACTCTGGGCCCACCAGCAGTTCTGTTCCTTTCAAATAAGCAGCCCCAGCTGTGTGAAGTTCATCAGAATGCCCCTTTTATTGAACGCTGTGGTAGTGCAGTGGTAACATTGAACAGAGTTAAGACTGCTTAAAACAAAAGCTGGAAGAGCAAGAAGTTTAAAAGGGATGGGGGAGGAAGGGAAAAGAAAAGGTTAGACCAGTTAAAACAGCACTGGATGCCCCGAAGCGGAGACGCGTGGGGGGGTTTAATGTAGTGTTAAAGGTTAAGCTTGAGCACGCCTCCTCCACATGCCTGACACCCAAAACATGCCTCCTGCTTAAGAGCCTCGAGTGAAAAGCCAAAATGCAGTCTGTCAGATGAGCACACATGGGGTGATCGGGGGCAGACCAACATGGATTAGAGAAGTCAAGGAGTCGGTGCTGCACCTACCGCTGTGCTCCCCACAGCCGGCTGGGGAGCCAGGTGCCCCGAGCTAACACACCACACAGCTGCACGTAAAGAGCTCCTATGCCAGGTCATAAACATCCTCCATTTACTATTTGGTGATTACATGTGTGTATATATTTAGTTCTCTAAGCAACACATTTCAATGAGATAGTCAACTCTGAGGATACACAGGCCAATCTAACAATGAAAAATGCAGTTTCAGTCCAACAGAAGCTTGTTTTTCCTTTCCTCAAGAAAGGAGATTGAACCCTCTCTCCCCTCAGCAGCATTTCCAGGTCACACTGGAGTTCCCCGCTGCAGCTATTCTTCATCAGAGGAAGAGTTCTGATCCAGGGGGTACACCATGAACATCACGTCTGGCCGCGACGGGACGGAAGGGTGACCAGGCCTCACGATTTCAAAGCCCAAGAAGCTGAATGTTTTCAGGAGAGGAGCTACCAAAGAGAAGGAAATCTGTTACTCCCGGGAATAATCTTTGTTACCTGTCGCCCTAAAAGCCACAAATACCTTCTGAAAGGGCATCCAGAGCTTCCTGCACAGAAAGAAGCCATTTAATGTGACAGCCCCTCGAGTAGGAGGCTGTGACTCCTGCATCCATCACAGCTGCTCCTAAGTGAGAAGGGGGTTTTAATCATGCAGCAGAGCAGGTTTGTCCATGTTTACCCTGTGATGTCTCTTCCATCCCTCTGAGAACAGCGATGGTTTAGTTATCTACCTGCAGCAGCCGCAGACCTGCTTTCCTGCATGTGGCCGTTGCAGCATGTCACAGCTCTTACCCTATACTTCGGTGGGTCTTGTACCCCTGGAGCCCTAAAAGTGGGTCAGACAGCAGTGAACTCGGGGTCTAGGGAGCCATTTGCTCTGTGAGGACCCAGAGCTCAGTACAATCCAGACAGCCCTGCTCAGTGCGGTCCCCAGGAAAGCCACCATGGGTTATGCACAGAAATCAAGAGCAGGGTCAGCCCAGAAGACCCCACACCCCCAGCCGCAGTTACGCAGTGACAGGATGCATCCTCACTTATGCTAAAGCATCGCTTCCCTGTGGCCCGTGGAAATGACCCTGGTGCAGCATCTCTGCGGCACCCTCCGATTACCAGCTCCAAGACCCTGAACTCCAGGGGAGCTCCCAGATACCTCTTTTCAAGACAGCACCTCATTTCAACTGCACAGACGAGCACTCAGGATCTGGAGCACGCCAGGCTAACAAGCCAGGTCCAAGAGCAACACAGAGCCCATTTTTAAAACCAAGCCCCATTATCAGACAGCTGCTGTGGAGGTCACCAACGCAACCCATGACACTGGTGACATGATAGCAGGAGATTAATCTGGCAATTAGTCTTGGCATCACAACATGGCCTGACGTGTTCCTGGGCTCCGCACAGCTCAGCTCTGCAAACGGGCTCCAGAAGACAGTGCAGCTTGTGAAGGAGCAGAGTAAAATCAGAATTCAGGTTTGAATTACTCCTGCCATGGCGATTACTTGGTTATCAGCCTGCATCTGGTACGATTTAAAGTGACACATCCATAGCTTTGTACCTCACCACAGATCTCCTCAAACTTCTGTGCTGTAATCACTCATCCAACACATCTATCTTTAGCTCCTAACGCAGCCCCCTTAAGCCGTAAGCATCTAGAGCCAGGGTCAGGACTACCTCTAAGTCTAGGAAGGGAAAAAGGTGCTGGGAGATCTTTTAAAAGGAGATAAACCTCAGGGCAACAGGCTGTAAGTGTTCATTAAATATCAGTCCAGTATTTAAGGGTAGCTATGAAGATGGAGACTCCCTTTTTACAAGGAGTCCCATGGAAAAGATGAGGGGTGATGGGCACAAGTTCCTCCCAGGGAGATTCCAGCTGGACACAAGAGGAAAATTCTTCCCAGTGAGAACAACCAACCACTGGAATAATCTTCCCAAGTTGTGACTCTCCAGCACTGGGCACTTTTAACACTGGGCTGGACAGGGTGCTGGGACCAGTCTAGGTCACGCTTTGCCCTAGAAAGGCTGGACCAGATGATCCTTGAGGTCCCTTCCAACCTGGGACCTCACCATGATACTGTGTTTTCCCATAAAACATTTATGGGAAATAAATGGCTTTTATTCCATGTCACAACTTCTCCCGTTTCTCCTTCCAATCACGGAAGCCTGGTCCAAAACAGAGACCCTCACTCCTTGCCAAAGGAGACAGACTAACCAGTTTCTGGACAAGAAAACACTCCAAGTAATTCAGGAGCAGCTTTCAGCGTGACAGTACTATAGCAGTAACTTAATAACAGGACAGCAAAGCATATCTGCTGGAGAAATCCATACTCCCTCTCCTTTAGTCTCCAGAAAGGGCTTATTTCCTCCACAAGAAACCATTTCTAACTTGTAAGGACACCACGAGAACTGTGCATATGGCAATTCCTGCAATAGGCAGTGTCCCACGGAGCCCTGGCCTGGGATCACCACGTTTTCCCAGCGTTTCAGCAGTGGATCTAGGGAGCAAACCCGACAGTGGGGGGATTCTCACCTCTATCTTCTCTGCTTTTTCTGAAGCAAATAAAGACGTAGTTTACTTTCATTTTTTCTTCAGCAAACTCCAACAGTGCTGATAACCTGCCAAGGAGGAGGAAGACGAAAGAACATCAGCCATAGGAAGTCCTGTCCTGAGGAAGCCTCTGAGCATTATCAACTGTTTGGATGTTTTCAGGCAGAAAGATCACTTGTTTACAGCCCCTTCCAGTGAACAATGGGTGCTGAAACAATGGGCTTCCTGCTTTGCTATCCACCCCTGCAGAGCTGTCCTCACACCAAGTCACCCAACTTGCTGTCCTTGGCCAGTGCTGGCATGCACAAATGCCCGTCCCCACCGCTCAGTGGGCTTGTACAGAAGCCTTCATACACAAGGAGCTGAACATCGCAGCGAATCTCAGCCAGGCTACAGCCGCTCTGCTGGCACCACGCACAGGGGGTCTGTGAGGGGAGGGAAGGGATAAAAACCCCAACATCAACAAATGAGCTCCTGCCAGGTAGAAGAGCAAAGAAAACCCCCACTGAAGGAGCACGTGTGCAGACAAAGCAGTTTCCTGAGCACATCAGCTGCATGGCACACCTGGCGCTCCCTGAATCCACGCTTCCCTCTTTCCAGCCTAAGTACTTCTGCCACCTCCTGATGGAAGCAGCGCTGCACAAACCCCTCTCCAAGCCCTGGCAATCAGCATGGCAGAGCCATCACTGTCACTGCTGGCCTTGAACCAGTTAGGATGCAGGCTGCTAGAGCTTCAGCTGACATCTAGCTGAAGAGCAGTCAGCGAGCCTGGGGTGGGAGATTCAATTTGCATTTCTTCATGTGGTAATGAACTGTTACAGCCTCTGCCACACTGTTCTACCTAGCTAAAAATGGCCTGGCAAAATTGAGCACTAAGTCATAATGACACAGGTGTACAAATACCCCCTCGGAAGAACCCACTCGCAAAAGAACAGGCACTTGGACAGCTCAAAAAGTCACAGGATGGAGAAATCACACAAACATTTATCTAGACTGAGTAAAATGCGACAAGTGTGAAACGGCAAAAATACTGCCACTTACTGAAGGTGCCCAATGAGGGGGTTTCATAATTAGTGTCATTTACAGCTGAAGCCTATTTGGAGACTTCGGAGGAGTTCAGAGAGCTCTGCAGAGGAGTCCAGTAAAGCCACATCCACGCTACAGCGCTCCCCACCAGTGGAGATCTCTGGCAAAGCACTTGGCAGGAAGGAGCTGCTCTGGAAGCTGCGTTTACACAAACTTCCCCGAGCAGAGCTGTCTGGACAAAACACTGCTGTGTTCTGCCAACAGAGAAAAATCAGAGGCTCTGGCAGAGCCCAGCGCTTGCGTGGCGGGGCTCCAGGAAAGATCTGCCTACTGAGGGAGAGCATCAATAAAATGGAGTTTTGGGTTTGGGTTTTTGCCCCTGAAAGAGAGGCAACAGCTGCCAAAATAAGCTGGCGAGAAGCTTCCCAAGTGGCCAGCAGGGAAAAATAAAACAACCCCCAAAAATTCAGGAAGAAGCTCGTAGATTTTCCATGCCCAAGGACGCAAAGAATCACTCCGTTCATTTACTATTTCTCATTAGCACAGAGGCTCAAAAACCAGTAACCCATCCAAAGTATCACTGCAGAGAAAAACAAATGTATGGAGGACTAAGAGGAGGGCAGCTCTCTGAAGACAAGGGAGTAAGGACATAAATACAGAAACCTGGAACAGAGCTGCCGTACATAGAGCCCATTCCCCCTCCATGCACAGCATCATGCATGCAAGCACAGTCCTGCTCCCTGGGAGCCTCAGATGCAGCTCTAGGATCCTGAACTTACCCTTCTTTGCTCCCATCAGCTAATAATCCGTCAGGGATTTCCACAAAGAGGCTCTGATTAGAGAGCACTGCATCCCAGGAGGAGGTCTTCACCTCTGTGACCTTGTACTGGAAGTGGACAATATGAGGCTTCCCTTCGTGCACTGGGACATCTTGGTTAACAGTGATCTTCTCGTCCTGTGCAGGGGAGGAGAGATCATGAAATAGGCTTTAGGGTTAAAGAACACTATCCAGGAGATTGTAGACAACAGAAACGTAAGTGATCACACTTGAAGAGCAAGCAGAGGGACTGTTCTCAATGGGAGCACCCTCCTGACAAGGGATGAGCCCATACAGACTGGTGTGTGTCCACAGTTTGAGCCTATCACTAAAATTCGTACTGTAACTCACCATAGCTCATGAGGGTATGCACAGCCTGCTGTAAGCTTATGTCCAAGTCTCAGAGCTCTAAACAAGAGTTCAAGTGGGTAAAAAATATTGCTCTGAACTACCTGTAATCCCTCGCTTTCATTTTAACCTAATACAGAAATAAAGAACAACAAAAAAAGTAAAGCCCTACATATTAAACAGCCAGGGGAGTGTAAGTAGAGAGAGCAAATTCAAAACAAATGGTGTTACAGCTTGACGAAGGAGAGCATTATACTTTTCCCTTCCCGTTTGCTGGCTCAGGTACACACCGCAGTAAGTACTGAGACCTCAGGGTGATTCTCTAGTCATGTTTTCCTGTTCATGAGAATGTAATTTTGCATATTTACATTATATTAAGTTTCTGGCTAATGGCAGCCCATCATCACTGCAGGTTGCAGCCACGTCTTTGAAGGGCGGTTCATGAACTACCCTTCAAAGAACACAACTTGAACCACAAGCTGCAAGAGCATCTGCTGCTGCAATCTCACCAGTTTCATTGTCTCCCCAATCCTCAACACGGTCTTTTTGTTTAAGGGATGACCACAAATTGCTTTCCCAGATTTTACAACCAACTGGAATGGCAAATGGTTTGTCTCTTGGTATAAGGGAGGAAAATACACAGCACTGAGAGGATCCCAAAACAGAGAGAAGCCACAGAGACTTGAAGATTGTAAGGAGGTCTCTTCCAGAGACCACAAATGTACACGTCCCTCCCCAGTACTGCTGCAAGGAGCATGCCAAGCATGCAGACCACCTCAGATTCAGCCCAACAGTTCCTAGAAAACAATTCTGTGGTTAAAACTCCATTCCTTCTCCTGACAACTTCTGCAGGCAGTTGGCTTACCCAGTAAACGACTTCCACGATTCACTGCCAAGAGCCCAAATTAAATGATGAAGAAATTCATTAGGTTCCTGAGTTAACGCTGTCAACTGCAGCGGAAGCTGAACCCTTCCCATCTGCTTGGCCACAGGCTCGTGCTTTTGAGTCACTTACTTACAAAGTCACCTGCACAGCTTTGAAGGGCAGAAGCAAAGCAGACAGAAAAGCAGGCATCTGTTCCTGAGTCACAGGAGTGCCTGGGAAGGCCATGCATCCCTCTCCTCAACAGCCCCAACGGGTGGGACTGAGGGTGTTCAGCCCGTCAGGGCGTTAGGTCCCATCTCCAGGCATTTGACTGTAACAGGGCTATTAATTCAGGAGCTCCTTGTGAGCTCTGATCTGCTGGTGACCAGCTGGACTGACCCTGACACAAGTGACACTGCTGCAGAGACAGCACCTCACCAGATGAGTTTTAATACACTCATCTCTGACCAAACCACGCACAGTGTCAGTGCGGCAGAGAAACCTCAGGCCAGTTTGGATCTGCAGTGAAGCAGCATTTAAAAGATGGGCAGTACGAACACATCAGCAGCCAACGGTGCCCATTAAGAGTGCAGAAGGACTCCTCAGTGTTGCCCCTTCCCAAGGGGATGTTGTCTCGTGGGTCTTTTAATCTCACAGCGTGAGTATTGCTGAAAGACCAGCAAATGGTTCAGCAAAAACACCACCAAGAACCTTTCCAGGCTCCTCAAGCCCATGTCCCAGTGCTTTAATTCCTATTACCACGTGTATTAAAATAGATCCCTCTTAGTTTGACTACTGGGACAAAGAAGAAGCCATCAAGTGTGTTAATGCTGGCATCAAAATGACGCCGAATGTAAATGAGGAACTGCCTGGCTTTGGTAACCGGAGCAGAGGAAGCTGCCGTTTGTTTAAAGCCCACAAAGCTTAGCTGAAAAACAAGTTTACACTTCAACAGAATAAATATCCTGTAGGAAATAAGTTTATTCATCGAGTTTGAAAGAAGTTTTCATGGCTGTGTCTACTGCCAGGTCTTACTAGCTTTAAGCCAAGCACACCGAGAAACCTACCAACAGCTCTCAAGTGAAGTCAGACTGCAGCTGAGCCAGCAGCATCCGCAGATCTGAGCCCAGAGGGAGCTCTGCATTAGAGGTGTGTTTAAAACCCAAAACAAGCGGATTATACGCACATCCTTCAGCAGTGACTTCATAGGAGCCTTTTACAGTTGTTGTTACCAAGCAGAAAATGTCTGTTTCAGACAAGATTCTTCTCTCCAGAAAAGCTCACAGATGCTTCTTTTCTTACACTTCATGAAAACAAAAACAGGGTGAGGAAGTTGAGAAAAGCAGGCTGGGATTGACACATTGGAGGGGGAGGCACACATATGCATTTGTGCGGAAAGACTGGCAGCAGCCTGCAATAGGAGGGGAAAAGCTTACCGAACTTCCTGGCTCAGCCCTTCTGTCACCAGAAGTTATGCCCTGCACTCCAAACCTAGAGGGGTTTTTCCACTTAAAAGCCTCCTAATGCGACAGCCCATGAAAAGGCAGCACAACCACAGAGATTAACAGAACCAGCTCCCCTGGTTCAGTGGTGGGAATTACGTTTACACATCCTGTCTGGGGCAGCTGATACTTTATTTCTAGGCACCGAAATGCCTAGAGATGCTAAGGAGAGAAGCTGTTCCTGTGAAGCAGCAGCCCAGAATTCTTTGGACGCTGCTCAAAGCAAAATCCTGGTTTACACAACAAATGTTCAGTTTTTAGTTCACCCCTGCAAAATCCCCCCACCACATTATTGCAGGCAAAAAGTAATCCCTCCAGACTCTCTTCTATACCCAGCCACCTAAACCACCACCCGGCTGGCCCGCAGCTCCACCTCAGTGCAGTAAAGCCACAGGGACCAGCTTCCACTTGCTTACAACTCGTTAAGCACAAGATTTTCCAACCCAGCTACACTGTTCAGATGCTCAGAGAAGGACGGGGGGAGGCCCCTATGTGTTGGCAGTGCAAGAAGAAAGGATGTTATTGATCTGCCATAGCCAAGCGACTGGAAGACCCACGTAAGCAGCCTCCTGCTGGCATGTGCTCCACCGGCAGCCTCCTGCCAAGCCTGCGAGCCTCAGCACGTCCCTTCACACAAGCCCATCCCGGCTGTGCAGCATTCCCAGCTCAGGTAAAGCTTCCCTGACCAAGGGCTGAGTATTAAGTCTCTCACACAAAAATAACTATAGGGAGCCCTGGCTCCTGAGCTTACAGCACCGTTGTACACAGGTGCTGTGCTGTATGCTCTGAAGGAGGCAGGCTTGTTCAGAAAGGTCATCCCCTGAGCTGCACCAGCTGATACAGCTGGAAAAAGGACTTCAGCCTTTTGGGTCCAGATACCTTTCCATGTCATGCTGAAGCTTGCTGGCTGCAAAGCTCAGCCTACTGTAACTGCAGCACCACTCAATTGAGCGGGTGACTGATGGGAGCAGGGAGAGGCCTGGTAACCCCCATCTGAGGTCCGACTTCAAACCATTGGGCAACACAGCCCACTCTGGTCTGGGATGAGCAAAGCCATAGAAGGGGATGATTTTCTGACAGATCCTGCTAGGTTTTGTCAGCAATGAAAGCAGGAAGAATGACATCCACATTTCTGGGATGCAGCTACCTAGATGATATCCTCACAGGCAGCAAATCCTGCCCACAGGCCAGCACCAAAAGCTTCTGTGTGAATTCAAGGCCGTGCTGAAATCAAACACAGCAAAGTCTCCAAACTGTGATTCTTCCCTCCACACTGAGCCCATTTTCTGCCTTTGGACCTTGCCTGCTGTGTGTGCCAGGCTTGGCAAAAGCAGGCCTGCAGGAGTTGAAGGTGCAAGGTCACCTGTTTCTCATCCCCTTCCACCCAGAGGGAATTCATTATTTGTCCCAAGCCCTCTTGAAGCTATTTATGCATCATCTTTATCTGACAGGAAGCCCCTTGTGCTCTGCTGCTTCTTTGGATTTCATACCCCTCTAACATCTGTGACAATTCAACTCAATAGCATTAAGCTGACATTATTAGGAGGCTACAGAGACTGACATTTATTCAGAAGGTAAGTAGGTGAGGCATGCAATAAAAATTCACCAAGGTTGCGTGAAATAAAACTCCTCTGAAAGCAGACGTGAGGTCTGTGATTCTCATGAATTTCAAGAGGAGACTTTGGTAGCTGTGATCCAAAAGGGCCTTTATCTTTTTATCACATGAAGTCTATGTGGCTCCCACGGGGTAATTAAAAATCAAGTCTAACACCTATGACAACACTTGTATCTGAACAGCTGTATTTGCAAGCTGAGCATAGATTTAGGCTACCTCACCTGACAGCCTTTACTCCGCAGCATGTGGAAAAGCAGCTCCTGGCCAGAAGGGAGACAGATGTGCACCATGATAACACAACACGAATTTTCACAAGTGCCAATTATTCTACAGCAAGGAAGAGTCCAGTCTCCTCATTCGAAGGGAAAGGTCCTGCAGCATGAAGAGGGCCAAAACCCAAGCTACACAGATCCTAAGGAAGCCTGCACATACAAAGCCTTCCCAATCTTCCCTCGCCCTATCCCTGTGTTCTAGGCACATTCCGACCGTGTCCTGTGCCGGTGTTCTAGAAACGCTCTGATCGCCTCACCCTTTCGTGAAGTCGTGAGTTGCTCTGTGCAGCTTTACCTTCCGGACCAGGGCACAGGAAGGAGCTTATCAACCATTCTCTCTCTGCATTTCACCTTTCTGCTTCCCACTTCCTCTTTTTGCAAGACATTAAAGAAGTTGTTCGATGTTTTGATTAACATGGCTTCACACAGAATAGCTGAAACAAGCCTCTGGGAACAGAACTAGGGAGTTATTTACTGCACGCTGTTGAGAAAAGGTCTCTTGTTTCTTAGTAGGCAGGTGATATTTAAGCAGGAGAGCACTGCATGCAGCTCAGCGATCTGCCAACAGGGCTGCTGAAAAATGAACTGTTCTCCCACTTATCACCTCAGAGTTATTTGCATTTATTCCCATCAGCCTGTAAGAGGACCCGAACACAGTCGCAACGTGGGTACAGGTCATTATTTGGATGTCAGATCTTTCTCACCTTATATATCAGAGCTGAAAGAGAAGGATCCCTGCTACCCCCTCGCCCACCGGGGATCTTCGACAGTGGGTGAGGGGCATCAGGAGCACCACAGAGGCCCTGGAACAATGTGCCTGCAGCACTGCAGCTGGGGACAGTTACTCAAAGGTAAAATACTACTGCAAAAAGAAAAAGAGAGAGAGAAGAGCAGGTTATGTTAACAGGGACCACGATTCCGGCGCTACAGCTCCTCACTACCCCAACCTACTCGTACCCCTGTCCCTCCACGGCACATCAGAGGCAGCTACTGCGGCTCCAGTGCCCAGACGCCCATGTTAAAAACATCTGTGCCCCAGTCGTGTCAGAACCAGCGGCCGTTTGTCAGATGTGGAGGGGTTTGCAGCCAAGAACCCAGAGAGTGCTGAGCAACCTCATGCTAATAGGGACCCCTGGAAGGCTGCCAGGAGCAGATGGCTGGAAACGCATGACCAGATGAGCACACGTTTTCTACAGACAAATATCTACAAATAGATCAACAGGACCCAGAAGGAGGTTTAAGTTTCACATTTTCAAAACCAGGAGGAGTGAAGGGGTTGGTTCTTCAGATATTTTCTGAAGGCTCTACAACATCCAAGTTGACATTTTCACATGCAAATGAAACATCACACCAGCACCCTTCACCCCAACCCTAAACATTACAAGTTCACCCCACAGGTTTACTTTTACAAACAGGAAAGCAAGTTTCCCTTGCAGTTTGTAAACTTGTTTGGATGTCCTAAATGTGATCTTTCAGCATCACTTTGAGCACAGGCTTTAATATCTGCTCTAGATTTTAGGAAGCTCATGAAAGCAAATTATTTTACTTCTGGAGCATTGCTTCCTTTATCAGTACCACAAAAGCTCTTTTGCAGTGGTATTCCTCTAACAAAGCCTGCAAAAGCAACCCAGAGAAACCAGTTGTTCCCCAGCGTTCCCATTATGAAACATGTCAGCGCAAAGCTATGTAAACACCACCAAAATAAAGGGGAGCGTGGGGTTTTCAAGAAGCACGGGGAGCAAGGAACAAGGCTATGATGGGCAGGCGCCATAGATCTATTGACAACTTACTGAAACTTCTCACCTGAGCTGTTCCCAGGGCAGTGTTTTTCCACTCTAATCCCTCTCCACAAGGGAGACGGGCTTAAGTATCCAAAGACAAGCATGGAGCTGCACTGTCAGAATAACCTGCACTGCCTACACAGTACTGCTAGAACCCATACCAGACTGCAGACAGACTACTGAAACTTGGCATTTCTGAATGCCAAAAAATAACTCACAAACACAGTTACGACACAGGCAGAATTTGCTAAGATCTTGGCTTGCCACCTCACACCAAAATACTCTTCCTACAGGAAACACAAATATTCTTCCTCCATATATCTCCTCCTCCAGGTTCGCTAGACTGGGCTCTCAGCAGCGCCCATGGATCACAGCAGGCACTTGTTGGAGAAAAGGCTGTTTAAATAAACTGGGAAGAGATACAAAGCATTGCAGTGTAGATGTCTCAGGGCAAACCCCTTTGCACACATGCTCAGTGGCATTTTGTGTTAATACAGTCCCTGGTCAGGCATGACTGGGGCTTATCAATGGACCAGTGTGTATTCAGTAGTAGTGGATGTTGAGAGGCATGACAAAGCACTTTGCTGTGCCGTTCCCCACCCCCAGAAAGCTGTTGGCAGCTTTGTTATTCCCTTCCCTCCTCCCTCACCCCCCAGTCAACAATGTGCTATTGATAGCTCTCTAACTTGCAGCCAAGGCATCAAGAAGCTGGATAATGAAGTGTAGTTGTGGGAAAAAAAAACAAAATAAGGAAAAAAAAGAGAAGAGGCTGTAGTTTCCATGCAAAGCAGTCCCAGACACTTTTGCTTCCTCTGGTACATGCAGAAGTCAAACACAAGACCCCTTCAGCCACCGAGCTCTGCCTGCAGCACTGGGGCTTCACCTGGTCCTGCCGTCCTACCCCAAAAGTTGGCTCCAGCAGCCAGGCAGGGTCCCGAGAGCAGCACATGCAGGGCAGCACCATCAGGCAACACTGGAGGGTGAGCGTGTGGCACACATTAAGAAAGGTTTTGCTTCTCCCAGAAACAGCCTGGAAGAAGTTCATGCAAGCACCCAACAAAGTCCAATCCCCTCATGCACCGCGTGTGCAGCCCACCACTACTCTGCTCCCCAGGGCATCTGACACTTAACAATCAGGACTGTGCTCCCGTTCAGCCCCTCTTCTGAGAAGCTGCTTTCCAGCAGCTTGACTTAGATTCACGTTATTTTTGGGTGACGTGGTCTGGTGCGAGGTGTCCCTGCCCATGGCAGGGGGTTGGAAATGGATGATCTGGAGCTCCTTTCCAACCCAAACCATTCTACGGCACTACGAAAATGCATCTGGATCCCCAAGGGCCTTTCCCCAAAGAAACTCCCAAGCGAAAGCTTCTCAGCGACCGAGCCCAGCCTGAAACAGGAGCTGGAAGCAAGCGCAGGTTTCCAGCCAGCGTGTATAATTTTAACTCGCTAAGCTTCCAGCAATCCCAACCCCGTGCCCTGTCCCTGGGAAGCGCAAAGGACAACTTGTCAACTTTTGAACCCCATCACGGCTCCTTCTCAGCAACCCAAGACCCAGGCCAGCACTGCTGTCAGTCCACAACAGCCAGCAGCTTGGGGCCCAAAACCTGCACATTTCCTTGGGTTCTGGGTGTTTTCTTTGCACTGAACACTTGGATCAGACAGGAGGATCCACACAGCTCACCTGACATTACAGAAGCAAAGCTGGTTTTGCCCATTTGGGTTTTACCCCCTTTTCAAAACAGGCTCTGAAGATGCTGCTGCACTTTGCCCATAAGATCTTCTGCTGTGAGCCACGGCAAATCACATTAATATGTGGTTTTAGGAACCGGATTTTGAGGAGCAACTTGTAAATAACTGCCTGATGAACGCAGCACAGCTCAGGTACCTACCCTACATGCAGCAGCCAAGAAACAAGGCTGTTTATACACATCCTCAAAGTGCTTATCTACACGCTATAGCAGAGGGTCAGGAAATTACTTTGGGGACTCTAAAGAAGGAGCAGACACACAAGATTATTTGGTCAGCTGAGAACAGAAATACTCAGAAATGGAGCGAGTTCATGGTCGGTGATAGCCAATGTGACAAGAAGAAGCACCTTTCCCTGAAGATGCCCCATCCGTGGCAGTATTCAAGGCCAAGTCCGACGGGGCTTGGAGCAAGCTGCTCTAGTGGAAGGTGGCCCTGCCCGTGGCAGCGGTTGGAGCTGGAGGAGCTTCAAGGTCCTTTCAACCCAGACCATCCTGTGATGCTGTGACTGCGGGACGGAAGGCACAAGCCCTGCCCGGCGTTAAAGGCTCGCTAGCAGAAGGGAGCTCAGCGACCTGCTGCCGGGGTGGCCCCCTCAAGACCCAGCCCCGGGGGCCCCAACACCGCGCGGGGCTCTGCCCTCCCGGAGAAGCGAGGGGCTCACCCCGGGAGGCGCGGAGACCCCGCTCCCCGCCTCAGCGCCCGCCCGCCCCGGGCCCGCCCGCTCCGAGGGGCGCGGAGGCCGCGAGGGGCGCCCCGCACCTGTCCTGGGTGTTTATCATCCTCGGCTCCGCAGCCTCCGCTCGGCTCCGTGGGTCCCTGGGTGCGTGTCTGTGCGCGCCGGCCCGCTCGGCTCCAATCGGCTCCGCTCGGCACCGCCACCTCCTACGCTCGGCACCGCCACCTCCTACGCTCGCCGCCGCGTTACGACTGACCCCGCGGGCCCGCGCTCAGCCCCGCCCCCCTCGCGCACCGCCCGGGCACGCCCCCCCCCTCCCCTCCCCTCCCCGCACCGCGCGCGCGCCTCCGCGCCGGGCACGCCGGGAAAAGACCGCCCCAAACAAAGGCGCGCGGAGCCGCGCCCACCAGCCGCGCAGGCGCAGTGCGCCCCTAACCTCCTCCGCGTTGAGACGTCACCGCGCTTTGCAGGCGCAGGGACGGGAGGAGGGGAGTGGCTTTAACAGGCGCGAGGGGAGGGTGAGATGAGCTCTTAGGCAGAGGCTGTTCCCTGTGAGGGTGCTGAGGCGCTGGCACAGGGTGCCCAGAGAAGCTGTGGCTGCCCCATCCCTGGCAGTGTTCAAGGCCAGGTTGGACACAGGGGCTTGCAGCAACCTGCTCCAGTGGAAGGTGTCCCTGCCTGTTGCAGGGGTTGGAGCTGGATGAGCTTTGAGGTTCCTTCAACCCAAACCAGGCTGTGGCTCTACACAAGGGTAGGAGCAGGCAGCCTACAGCCAGGGGTGCAGGGAGGTATGGGAAGTGACAGCACTGAGATGGGAAGCTGAAGCATGTCTGCGCTGCTTGTCACACTGGAAGAGGCCAGGGCCTGTGACTGAAGGCTTCCTGGAAGTGTTTTGGCTCCTGTGGAAGTGATCGGGGAATAGGTCAGGGAGTAGCAACAAGTAATGGATGCTGGGTCCTGGTGGTGCGGCTGCACAGCAAGCTGCTGGCTATGGTCATGGGATCACAGAATGGTTTGGATTGGAAAGGACCTTAAGATTATCCAGTTGAACCCCTGCCATGGGCAGGGATGCCTCACCCTAGACCATGTCACCTAAGGGTCTTTCCAGCCTGGCCTTGAACCCTGCCAGGGATGGAGTGTTCACCACTTCTTTGATCAGTCTGTTCCATATCCTGCTCAAAGCACAATGCTAGTGCTTAAAAAGTGGCCTGGGGAGCTGCAGGCTCCTCACCTGGCTGAGCAGGACCTCGAGTAGGGAAGAGAGGAGTGAACACGTGGATAACAGGATGCTGACCTGCCCATGTCAGGGCTCTGCTGGGCTTGTGATTAGCAACGTACCTCAAAAGAAAAGGTGGCAGCAGCCCCCCAAGTGAGTAACCTGTGGGGCTTGGTCCCACAGAGCTCAGTGGGCGCTGAGCTTCACATGGGGTCAGATGCCTGCGATGCCCCGCAGGCTCCGGGACCCGACATGCAGCCCTTGGCCTGAGCTTCCTGGTTCCCAGCGCTGCGGCACAGGCCCTGGCTCGGCAGGAAGCGACCAGCTCTTTGCAGAAAGCTGGATGCTGGCCAGTGCCCGAGTTCAAACGCAGCCTCTGAAATGGCCTTTTCCCCCTTCCTCTGCGTTTCAAGCCCTGCTTGCAGCCATCATTCTATTTATAATACCCAGGAAAAGCGAGCTGAGACTTTCCCACAGTGCTGGCTTTGCAGACGATTGTTGTTCAGGAAGCTGGAACGTTCATGCTATTATTTTTGTATACCCATGGGAAGGCTTTATTTCTGTTTTTATTGCGTGTCACTCTGTGTCCCCATCTGTGCTGAGGAGAGTTTGCAAAGCACAAGGGCTGCTGCTTGTGGCTCTTGCAGGATTTGCTGCTGGTTTGGGTGTCTCTGCCTGCATGCCCCTGCTGGGGAGGGTGGTGGCTGCTCTGAGACACGGCCTGATGGCCAAAGACCTCAAAGCCAAGAGACTATCACTGGTACCCCTTGTCTCATTACTGAACCCCGGGAGCACCCATCATGTTGCTTGCTTGCTCTGTGCATCGGTGTGTGCTGTGTGTAGGAGGAAAGACCAATACCCCCACTCAGGAAACGGGATCACCATTAGTGCCACAGCCATGGTTTTAGCAATGACAAGTGCAGTTGCGCTGCGTTTTTGGGGCTGGGCATGACAACCGGGTCACAGTGTCAGCAGTTGTTGGGGTGTTGCTGCCAGCGGAATCCAGCGGGTGCTTTATTTGCCTTTCTTGGCCATGTGAGGCCGGTCCTGCACAAGGAGCTGCAGTGGGGTATTCTGGGCTGACTGTGGCATGGCTGGGCTCTGCGCTGCCCCTGCCCTCCCTCAGCTGCTGCCTGGCACACCAGAGACAGCGCCCTGCCTGTCCTCTCCTCGGGTGCCCGGCACCTGCCTTGCTGCCACAGCGCCTCTGGCCTTTCCCTTCCCCTCCTTGACAAGGTCCCGCACTGTGTCCTGCTCAGCTGCATGGGAGAGTGTTTCTGCAGGGCCAGGAGGTGATCATCCCTGCACTGGGCACCGGTGAGGCCGCGCCTTGAATCCTGTGTTCAGCTCTGACCCTCACTACAGGAGAGACATTGAGGTGCTGGAGCGGGGCCAGAGAAGGGCACCGGAGCTGGTGCAGGGCCTGGAGCACAGTGTAATGGGGAACGGCTGAGGGACCTGGGGGGTTCAGATGGAGAAGAGGAGGCTTAGGGGGGACCTGATCACTCCCTACAACTGCCTGAGAGGAGGTTGTAGTGAGGTGGAGTCAGTCTCTTTTCCCAGTGAACAAGTGACAGGACAAGAGGAAACAGCATCAAGCTGCACCAGCTGGAGGCCTTGGCAGTGCTGGGGCACTCCAGGCCTTCACCGGCTCCATTGCCCTTCTCTGGGCCCACTCCAGCACCTCAATGTCTCTCTTGTAGTGAATTCTTGCTGTTTGTCAGGGTGGGTTTTGGGATGGATTATCCCAAAATCTAGACACGGAACAGATGAAATCTGCAGGCTTTTCTATTTTAGAGGATTGCAAACAGTCATTGGGCATGTCCTTAATTATTCTCATTGATTATTGTGATTAACTGTGGACTACATAGCTCTTGAACAATACTTTCCATCAGGACAGATACTGAGAGAACCAATTTTCCACAGCTGGGAAATGGAGAATCAGAGTACATCTGCTCCCGGAGCGGGTGAGCACTGGTGGGCTGGGGCTGGGCTGGGATAGCCACAGCTTCTGGAGCTGCCTGACACGGCATGGAAGACACTAGATGGACACAGGCAACGACAAGACAACAGGAGGACAACCGCTCAGTCACAGCCTTCTTGCTCGCAGGATTGACAGCAGAGACACTGCCCAGATGTTCAGGGCCATGGAGGCAAGTGGGGTCCCTGTGGGATGGGCTCTCTCTAACATTTGCTCCGTGCTCTTCCTTGGCTGCAGTCCTGACTACTCTGTCTTTGCCTTTGTGTGAGAAAGGGCCAAAAGCGAGTTCACCCGCTCGGGCCGGCCCCATGGCAGTGCAGTCACAGGCTCTCCCACTGACCTCATGGTGATGCAGGTACTCAGACATGAAACCGGCGCTGGTGCAGAGGAGGCTGTACCAGGAAGTGGCAGCTGTAGCACTTCGCCTGTGCCTGTTTCCCCAGCGAGCACCAGATGTCGGTCCTTCGGCTGTGCCCTCCCCATCAGGGTGAAGCGTTGCCAGCGCCGGGGTGTATGGTGGATGCCCTGCCCAGCCAGAGCCTCGGACGCAGTTCCTCGGCTCCTCCAGCAGCGCTGCCTAGCTGCTGCCTTGGAAGGGGGCTGCCTAATGCAAAACTCTTCCAAACAGAGGTTTGAAAATGAAGAGAGAAAAGGGTTGGGAGCTTTAGATGTAATTGATACCCCGTGCTTATTAAAAAACATCTTTAGAAATGTGTCATTCGGAACGTCCCAGGGCATATCTGGGAATGGAATGATGTTTTCAGCAGCAGCCTTTTCATCCCCTGTTCTGTGGCTGCTCTTTTTCCTTTTTTTTTAACATGAGGATCTTGTTTTGCTAGGGGAAAAATGAAAATGAACACTGCCAGGGAATTTTGTTTTCATACCTTGATCCTCCTGTGCTGACATGCCTATATTGTGTTACAGCCATAGAGGTACCCGGAGCATTCCTGGGATTTTGACGCCCTGTGTTTCTAGGTGAACTGTGGATAAATTCCCTAAAGCCAGCCCATCTGTGCAGCCGTGAGGCTGGAATCGTGTCTTCAGGGTTTCATGCAAGTGTCCATCCCACAGGTGGATTTTAATTGTTTAAACTGTCACATTGGTTAGTGTCATTAACCTGACTTTTCTCTCCACGTCACATCTGTAACAAAAAGAAGAGTTTCCTTCTGAGCTGTGCTGATCCAGTTTTCTGCTGTTCCTTTGTATTTCCAATGGGATGAGATGATTCCTTGGCAGAGCTGGGGGTCAAATTTAAGGCACATTGCTGACATCAACTGCTTTGTTTTTTAATGAGCTTTGTCAGAATTTGTTATTTAGCCATTAAGTGGTGCCAGCGCAGAGTTCATGCATGAGCTGAGTCGGAAATCTGCTGGGTGTGAATTAGTGATGAGAGAAAAGCAGGTCAGAGAACAGCTTGTTTCAGAGCACGTTGAGCATCAAGCTTGGGCCATAACTGGCATGTCCAAGGCCTTGGGCCAGAGTGTGTGCAGAAGAAAAAATGCAGAAGTTGTGGCAAGGTACAACTTCCCTCTGCTGCGCTCTGAGGTTGTCCCTCTTCATACCAGTGGGATGTGCATCGGCGCCAAGTGAAGGTGCTCATGTGCAGCACAGATTTGGGTGGGATGAGGAGCTGGATGGTGTCAGGGGGTGAGAGGTGGTGATGGGACATGATGGCCCACCATGAGCTGGCTCTGTTGTGGGCTTGTGTGTCATTGCTGAGTGTTGGAGAATGGTTGCTGGAAAATGGACACAATCAGACCGTGGGACAGTGGATGCAGGAGGTTTAGAGTGCTACAGTATAGCGCCATCTTAACATGAGAAGAAACAGCAAATGCTGACAGACCTGGGAAAGTACTGAAGAAGCAAAAACAGCATGAAGAATGTAACCACAGAGGGGAAAGGAATATAAATGTAACCATTAAGATGTAACCAGTATTGTATATCGACTAACAAAGGAAGTCTGTACGATGTATCCAGTAGACTAACACAGGTATACTGTATTTCGACTAACAGATGTATTCTTTAAGATGTATCCAGTTGTATCCTGACTAGCAGGCATAATGTAACCAGTTGTATTTTGACAAGTAAGCGTAAGCAGGCTGTAAAGGGTATATAACCTAGACCCTCAGATGCAATAAATGAGCTTGGCTAATGATCATATTGATTGTTGTCATTCTCCCACCACTGGAGGGTCCTCGCCTACCGCAAGGGCAGTGGAGCCCTTGGGCAAAAAGAGCCGGCAGCTGAGGCCTGTGCTCCCGCAGGATGCTGTGGGCTAGAGCCAACACCTTTGCAGACACTCTGATGTGATGATGGGACAGTCATGGGCTGAGATGCTACTGCAGAGTAAGTCCCTGTCAAACCTGCTATCCCTCCAAGCCCAGAGTGTCAGGATGGATTGCCCTGGAGAGGCAGGCAGGAGTTTTGCCAGCAAACACTGGAAAAGAGACAGTTGGTCCCTCCTCTTGTGATCTGGCATAACAGAACCTGGGAATGGGGGATGATGGAAAAAGCATGTCACGAAGTACAAAGTCTGCAGCAAGGATGGGAACATGTAGGTGAGAGGTCCAGGCATGCGGCTCCTGGCCCAGGCTCCTGTCAGGCAGGAGCTGGCAGCATGGCAGAGCTGCGGGAGCAGCGCTCTCCCAGCAGAGGTTAGCTTGACAGGTCACCTTTTCCTGGCTCAAAGACATACTTCTGTGTTTCCCTGCCTCTGTTTCCCCTGAAGGAAACCAACCTTTAGCTTCTTCTCTGCACCATCCCTGTGTCCAGAGCTCTTTTCCATAGCTGTAGGAGTAGGTCATGCTCCAGGGTATGGCCAAAGCCTCCCAGTGCAGGTTCTGGTGGGTGGCAGGAGACAAAAAGGGGCAAAAATCAAGGACGAATCAGTAAAAAGGAGTATGCAGGAAAGCACACAGGCAGTAAGAGGTGTCTTACTGCTGGCAGGTTGCATGTCTGAATCCAGCTAGATCTTTGTATTGATTTTTGTAAAAGCTCTTTCAATTAATTTTGCAATGAGCTCATGCTTTCTGGCACATCTCTGCTCCCTTGTTCATTTACTACAGGCACGGCTTGGTTTCACCTCTCTTGAGTCATCTGCATGTGAGCCTCTTGCCCCTGGAGAAAGATATTTTCAAGGTGTCTTGGCTCCTTGTAGATGCTGTGAGAAGATGGGATGAATGGAGCTGGAGATGTTTCGAATGGAGCTGCCTGAATTTAGCCAAAATTGGGCCTGTGTCCTGCCTCTGTGCAGCAGGACTTCCTTGGAAGCTATGCTTGCTGTGTGGTTTTGGTGGCTCGGGATAGGTTCCCATGACTGGAAACAGGATTTTGGAAAAGGATTCATGGGGGTGTCAGCATGAGCAGGCTCAATGATGGCGGGAGCTAGTGCTAGCGCAGCCAAAAGCCCTAAGGGCATCTCGGACTTTCATTTGTAAGACCACAGGCTGACTGCACGTTGCAAGGACAGCCTAAACATTGAAGTGTTTCTTCTTCTTATGGCATTTCTCAGTATCTGAGCGAGGCCTCTTAGAAATTTCGCATGACAAGAGTTCGGAACTGTGTCTTGGGGGAGCTTGTTTTGTGTCATTTTTCTTACCCTATGGCTGCAGCGCAAACTAAGAAATCTTGGCAGGGACATCTGGAGCCCCTGCAGACCTGAAATCCTTAAAGCGCTGTCTCCACATTCCCTAAGCAGAGGCTGTGTGGTGGTGAGGTGGCACAGGCAGCACATAACCCCCACTCTCCCCTCACGTTAGCAGCACAGATTTAAGCAGACTGAGCTTAGGAGTGGGTCCCATCCTTCCATGGGGCCCATGTGCTGGTGTTTGGGGACAGGTCTTGGGGATGCTGTGCTGGATGCCTTTGCGTGCCCATTCCCACAGGGAAGCGCAGGATTCTGTCACTGCTGTGGAACGCCTCTTTGCTGATACCTCGAGCCAGCAGTGAAGCTGTTGCACACAGAGCTGGGAATCTTGAGGACCTGTCCAGGCAAAACACCTTCTCCATTTGCTTTAATAATTTTGTTTCTCTCAATTCTACACCCCCATAATAATGTGTCCAGGCCTGTTTTAAAGTACTGGATCACTCAGAGGCTTCAGTTGAGGTCTGGTATCCATATTTCTCAACCCTGATCCCATCTCTGTCCCATTCTCTGGAAAAAAGTAATGTTGTTCCTTTCTTTCTGTCTCATGTGTGCAAACATGCACTTGGCTGCTCGGCTTGGGGATGCGCTCCCTGCAAAGCCCCAAACCAAAGCTTTTAAATGTCATAGTTGTTTAGGATCCTTCAGCATGCAAGCCTTGGAGAGGAAGACCTGACGTGGGCAGGGGTAGCATGTGACATTCAGTTTAGGACAGAGCTGGGAAAGCCTCTGGGTCATCTACATCAGGAGCAGAAGCACTTGACTGGTTGGGTGTGTGGATCATGTCAAACTCCTTAACCAAGTTGTCAGTTCTGCCTCTGTGGCTGGCCCTGCCACCACAATTCTTCTTTCTTGTGGCTCCCTGTGTGTGAGGCTTCTGCTTGGTGCGTTTCTGTTCCTGTACCATCGGGTTCATAACACTCATGTTTTCATGGCCCCGCAGGAATGTGCAGGCTCAGTGGAATTGCTGGGGGCTCCTGCTGAGCTCGCTGGGTGTTTGCCCTCCAGATGGTTAGTGAATGGAGGCGAAGAGCTGGTGGAAGGAATGTTTTCCACAGTGAAGCTGCCTGCCTTGCTCCCAGCCTGGGAGCCGAAGCATAGCTTCTGGCTGCTCTCTGCAGCTGCAGCGTGGTACCCACACACCAGGGTGCTGCTAACCCTCAAGGTGCTGATTTTCTGGAGATGAGTGCCTTTCTGTTTTCCAAACACTGTTGGAGCTGTTCTCTGGCCAGTTTTATTATGACTGTATGTATACATAGGTGCTTGTATCCTGGAAGTTTGTGCTCCATGGTCCAATGGATGTTTGCAAATGATGCAGGCCAGTTGTTTATTCACAACATGGATAACTAAATTGCTTCATATGATAGAAACTTGCAATCCTTTCCTTTTTATTGGCTGTTTCAAACCCAGCAAACACATCTTTCCCTAGTGTATTCTGGGGTTTTTAGGTGTGATTTAATTTGCTCTCATAAAATGACATTCTTTATTTGAATCAACCCCAGAAGTCACTGTTTGGGCACACAGAGGGGAGAAACATCTTGGATTCTGGAGGAGTTGAAAGTTTAATTTAGCGGATGGAGGGCAGTTTGTGATAAGGATGAGAAAAATGTTATGAGCTCCTTTACAACCAAAACTTGCACTATTTTCATGAAAGACTCCAAAGCTTAAAACGTAGATCATCTGTAAATCTGGCAGCAAACTGGTAGAAAGGAAGTAAACCCTGAATTTTTCATACAAAATTTCCATATAAGATAGATGATGAATGGCTCAATTTTAATAGAATCACAGAATCATATGTTAGGATTGGAAAGGACCTGAAGCTCACCCAGCTCCAGCCCCCTGCCATGGGCAGGGACACCTTCCGCTAGAGCAGGTTGCTCCAAGCCCCTGTGTCCAACCTGGCCTTGAACACTGCCAGGGATGGGGCAGCCACAGCTTCTCTGGGCACCCTGTGCCAGCGCCTCAGCACCCTCACAGGGAAGAGCTTCTGCCTTATCTCTAACCTGAACTTCCCCTGTTTCGGTTTGAACCCATCGCCCCTTGTCCTACCGCTACAGTCCCTGATGAAGAGATCTTATCTTGCAAAGAAGCCTGCAAACCTTCCTGAGGATCATTACCACAGATCCATAGCAAACCATGTGGGGTGTGCACCCACGGGGGAGCAGGGAACACAGCTTGGGAAGGTTTTGTGCACCCACGAGGTGGGAAAGGAGGATCTCCAGTGCATTTCCTTTCTTCACAGAGCACCCCCAAGCATTCCAGGGTGCCTGAAGTGATGTTCCCTGCTCCCTGGCTGTGTCTGCCTGCTGGGCAGTACCTGCCCTGTCTCTGTGAGCGCTGTTGCTGGCAGGTCCACTGCAGTGAACCCCTGTGCTGTGCATTGTTTCCTAACTTTGTTATGAGGGGTGAGACTTTGTCAGCTCAGAACACGTCCAGATGGCAAACCTTTTCATTAGCTTGCAGTTCTCCTTGTTCCAGGGAAGTGTTATTTGAACATAGCTTTGCACAAAGAATGGAAAGAGGAAAGAAACAAGGGGGAGACAGGAAAAAGGCCTCCCTGCGCTCTGCACAGCTCTGGCACAGAAACACCTTTGTGTTGCAGGTAACTCCAGCTGGATTCATCCTGCTGCGTTGGCCACCAAGAGGAGTCCCTGAGAAACAGATGCTTTTTTCATCAAGAACACACACAAAGCTAAAAATATTTAGAGACCTCTTTTTTTCAGGAGACCCAAACCAAGAGCATGGCTGGTCTGTCATGCTGATGTCCTTGTGCACAGGGGCAGCCTGCCTTCCTTGGGGCTCCAGTTCCAGCCACCAAGTGAGCCCAAGCTCAGGAAAGGTCCCACTCTTTTGCAAGAAACTTGGGAAAATGCCCATCAAATCGCTGAGTAAGGGGTTCATGAGCAGACCTTTGAAGCACTGATATAAAGCTTCATGAGCTACCCGCATGGAGGACATTCCCAAATCCAGTACCAAAAGCTGAGTGTACACATGGTGCTGGAGCTCACCTGTAGGTTTAGGGTATGGGTAAAGGTACTACACCTATTAGAAGCCTTACTGCAGAGTACATTAGCTGGTAGGAGAGCATGCTGTCCTTTGGAGGGGACTCATGAAGCCTCTCAACGGGAAACTGGTGCTTGGATCCTTTGGATTTGAGTCATTTGATAGCTCTGCCTTGCCTTGGTGTGATGGGTAGTATGCAGCATACCTAGGACAGATGCCACCAGCAGCTGTGCTGCTCAGCATGCAGAGGCTGAGCCTGGCCTGAGAAGCATCCTCGCTCCCTGCCTCCTCCAGCGCATCTCTGGAAAAAAGGCTGGGAAGCGCTGCAGGACCGGCAGCGCTGACATCCGCCTCCCGCAGTGCCCCCTTCAGCCGGCCGCTCTGGGGACAGAGGAAGTAGGGTTGGGCTGGAGCCAGCCCTGGGCAATGCGCAAAACATCTTGTAAGGGCCCTGCTTAGGCTCAGCCCTGCTGTAGACATCCACGAGGAATCGCCCAAGGTCTGATTTCCTGAGACCTGCTCCCCCGGGGCGTCCTCGGGCCAGGTGCGACCAAGTCCTGGCCGTGAGCGGATCCCACCCCGGATGTCATGGCCGGGGGGAGTGCTGCGTGGAGGCTGTTCCCAGGCTGGGGCTGGGGCTCAGCCTCTCCTTGCATCCGGATTGCAGTGCTTCTGCCACCATGTCCCACAGCCATGCAGTGGCAGCAGGAAGTGCAGCAGGTCGTGGGAACCGGCCTAAGGCTGGGAGCAGGAGCAGCACTCCAGCACGCTGCATCCACTCCAATGGGCGAGGGAGCAGGGAATGACATGGGATGCATGGGGCTGGCATTGTGCGTGGATTCATCCTGTGCACAAGTTCCCACGGTCACACCCCATGTGTCCCTCTCTAAAGTGGGGTCCCAGCACTCCTCTTCACCTGTTTCCTTTTCTGTGTCACTCCCACTAGCTGTACCCCCTTGTCTGGCTGCTGCATGAAGCATAGGGGCAGATTATGGACCAGCTGAAATCTCTCGTGTGCCTTTTAATATTTTCCTCCTTTTTGTTCAGTGAGGAGCCTCTTCTGAACATTAAAACTTCCGAGTACTTGGCAAATATCCAAGTGCCACTTTTGGTTCTGCCAGCATTTGGGTTTTTTCTAAGCATTTTTAAAACTATTTGCAAAGTTCTGCTTTCAGTTGATCGAAAAATGATGTGTTCTGGAGTTTCTCATACCCCAAATCTCTTCCAGGACTTGCTGGGGTCATATCCTGCTAAAAGAGCCTTGGGAACATGGGCACAGAAGAGCCCCATCCTTGTCCCCAGGCATAGGCTTGGTGGGCCCACTTCACCCCATGGCCCTGAGTAGTGTTTTTAGCAGATACTCAGCTCAATCAACATTTCCTGGCTGTTTTCTCAGTGCGTTTCCAGCTCACACTTCTCCTGCAGTGGAGCTGGATGCGTGCAAGGAAGGTGGTTCATTAAGGACTGGAGTGTGGGATTGCTTAGAAGCCGAAGGGAGCAGCAGCAGGCGGGTGAAGCAAAGGCAGAATACAGACCAGGAGGTTTTCTGTAGGAGTTTCTACTGGTGTCAGTGAAAAACCAGTGACCCTGTGGCCAGAAGCCGTGGGCAGGGTACGGCCACGGGATGGCGGTGTGCTTCTGCACCATCCAGCTCCAGTAGCTCTGGGCCCTGGCCAGCTCCAGTGCGAGCTGGGTGTCCTGCACGTGGGATTGTGCCCGGCAGGTGTGGGGTGGATTCCCAGGTTTGTTATCCTGCAGCGCTCCCAGTCTGCTTGGCACTTCCCTAGCTTGTCACTGAGGATGTCCAAATTGGGCTGTGGTAGAGTGAGAGTGATGCTTAGGGGGCTGACCCACTGCTGGAGGGGAATGGTGCTGGGTGGGGTGGTCCCCAGGACCAAACCCTCATCATCAGCCTCAAGCCACCCTGCTCCCTTTGTGCCCCAGCTTCAGGCAGCTCCCATCACTGTCGCTTATAACCCCATCCATTACCTGGTCTTTTGTGCCTCCCTTGGTCCTCTGTCACCTACATTCCCACCAGCATTTTCCTCCATTTTATGGGCTTCACACCATGTAGCATGATCTTCCCATGGTCTCATAGGCAGGGACCAGGAGGGCTCCTGCTCCCAGGAAGGTGACACCAGGAGCAGTGGTCTGAGTGCTGCGGGCAGGGGAGAGATTGATGCATTTGAATCCCATCTGCTAACACTGACATTTGGGGTCTTGAATATGCTGTTCAATGTTTTAACAGCCAGCTCTTGCTGGGGAGGAACACGGAGCCGTGTCACCTGCAGCATCCCGTAACTCCTGTTCCTCTCTCGTGTCTCCCCGCAGTGGTTTTACGCTGGCTGAGCTGCAGCAGAGGTTTCCTTCCAGCGCGACGGTTGGGGTCACTCTTTCACAACGAGCGTTTTCCTCCTGAGCGCGAGTTGTGCTTTCCGAGATGAGGAACTCAGAGCATTGCATCCTGTTAATGCTGTGCTGGTTGGGATTTCACACTCTCGGGACTATGTCCTCTGGACGAACACAGGGTCAGCAAGATCTTGGTTTTAAATAGCACAGCCACATAGGAATAAGCTTTGTATGTGGCCTCAAAAGCACAATAAATTAAATGTTCAAGCTCCCAGGGCTTTTCTGGGTCTGGATCCAGCAATGGAGCTGGGATCTGCTCATCATCTGGCTGCTCCCATCTGTCGTTGGTGGGGAGCGAGTGATGTGGATTAAGCCCACAGCATCACACCTGGGTCTGGCAGATGGACTCATGCCATGGGGTTTATCATGGTCACTGCAGCCTCCTCCTTGGCCCCCCAAAACCACTGCAGTCCCAAGACAAGGGGAGTGTGGGGTGATGCCAGGACCCTACAGGGCAAACTGTGGTGAGGGTTTATCCCATGTTTGGTTTCCCCTCCTGCCAGACTTACAATCTCTCCAGAAAGGGCCCGTGGAAAATAGCATCAGAAAGCAGCAAAAACCAAGGTCATGGGTCTGCCCTGGCTGGTGTTCACTGACTGCAGAGATGGGCATCTCCCCCCAGTTTGTCCTCTATCCCTTACCTCACCTCTGCCCATCTCAGCCCCTTATCCCACCATGGCAGTCCCCAAATCACCTTCTTGGGGTGAGCATGGTGCAGCCCCCAAACTCACTGTCAGCCTGTTGTTACGTGCTCTGCAGCACCCAGCCCAGCTGGGCAGAGGAGCTGCTGCTGCTTCTGTGCATGGCTTTCGCTCATGGTGGGCACAGCAAGGTCCCCAGCCTGGAGCCTGAAGGCTCTTGCCCAGCGCTGAGAGGCTGGGGGTGACCAGGCTGGAGCATCCTCGGGGTCTGGCCATGCTGCCATGGGTGTGAATGTGGCCTCTCCTGGAATGTGCAACCATGTGGGAACAACCTATCCTGGCAGAGGACATGGGGGGACAGTGGCAGCGGTGGGAGTGAAGCACCCCTGGTGATGGGAACTGGCCATACTGAGGAATATGGTCTCAGGGGTGAATTTAGCGGCAGCGGAAGAGAGTGGCTGGCTCTGGCTACTGTGTGATGAGCCAGGTGTGCCAGGAGCATGGGTGGCTCCAGCCATTCAGTGGCAAAGCCCTGAACACCCAACAGGGGCAAGAAGATAGGGTGGGAAGGGGCAGCACTGGCTCACGCAGCCCCAGCCAGCCAGACCCCATTGGTGATGCTCCTTGGTGGCTCTGTTATCACTCGAGGAAAAGGAGCTCAGAGCAGATGTGTTGAGGCTGATTTGGGAAGCAGATTGCCCAAACACAGGATGCTTGGCAATTTCAGGCTTGACGGTGTTGGGCCAGGGCCTGGCACTGTTGTTCCTTGGAGGATATGCCCCAGCCTGGTACTGTGAGGGAGCCATGAGGAGAAAATGTGCTGCATTAACGGTGGACTGGGGGTTCCGTCTTCCCCCTCTTGACTGGATCCTTACACAGGAGCAGTCCTGAATGATGCTCCCTTGGTCCCTTGGGAGATAGTGCTGTCGGGGAGCCTTTCAGGCTGCTCTTTATATATTTCCCTGTACTCCCTGTCATGACAATCCTGGAAATTCTATCTCCCGGCTTTTCCTTCGACATTTACACTGCTGGCCCAGGTCTGGTGATGGCTCACCTGCTGCTGCAGTGCTTATCCAATCTCTTTTCCTCACCATCCCATCCCTACATCTCCCTTCTTGCAAAGATGTTCATAAGGACACCTGGACATCTCTTCAAGAGGAGGCTGGGTTTGGATGTCAAGCCATGCTGCCCTCTGCTTGCACGCAGCGTGTTGGATTGGCTATGGAAAACCAGCCTCTTCCAGCTGGGCATTGCTCCTTCTGTGCATCCTTCTGTGTTGCTGCCCAGGGCTTTCACAGGTGACTTTCTGATGGCCTCCCTGTGCCAAGCGGGATCATTTTGTGCTTCTGGCCTGTGTGGGCAAATGCTTTCTGTGTTGTTCATTAACCCGATCAGTCACAGAGCTCTAGTGCTGGACTGAAGACTGTTTAAAGCGGTGAACCCCAGCCTGAATTCACTCGCTGCTTTCTGCTCCAAGGTACTGCAGCTCCACAGAGGGGGAAGTTTGCACTGTCAGCTGCCCTGGGAAGAGCTGAAATGAAGAGGGCAGGGAAGGATCTGCAAGAGGTGAAGGAGCCCTGAGGCAAGCTCCTCTGTGCTCAGGGCTTTCCCAAAGCCTGGCCTTGCTTTGGTTTGAATGCGGATGGCCTCTGGGGCAATGCCGGCACTTTTGCTGCTGCATGTGCCAGCAACACCGTGTTCCTTCCACCTCGCTGAACGGCCGCGGCCTGAGATGGAGCCCGTTTAATTCAGCAAGTCATAAATTCATAATGCTTATTTACCCAGCAGCACCATGAATATTTGATAGCAGCCACCGGCCCTCTGCAGCGCAGCTTGCGGGGAAGAGGTGGCTGGTGTGGGGCTGGCAGTGGGGCTGGCACCGAGAGGGGCTGCCCCGGCTGGTGTGGCTCTGGCAGATGTGTGCTCCTCCTCTAGCCCTGCAAACCTGCCCGTGGGGGGGTGAAGCCTCTACATGGGGATGTGTGGGGCCCGACGGCAGCTGGAGGCTGTCAGGGTAAGGGAGGGATGAAGCGGGGAGCCGGGCAGCAAGGGGAACGTGGCGATTGGTGATGGAGGGAAATGTCAGAGACCTTGGGGCGGGACACAACGACTCGGTTGTCCCCAGGATGACCATGGGGGGCTGACCAGTGTGTGCTGCTCGATGCCGGCTCCGCTTGGCAGTGGTTCCCTGATGAGTGCCGTGAACTCAGGAAGCCCTTTGGCCCCCGACCCCGGCTTACTAATTGGCTGCGGGAGGAGCGTTGCTGCTTGTGGAGGGCTGAGGAGGAAGGAAACCTTCCCCCTGAAAGCTATGAGACCGTCAGGAGAAGGCATGGTGGGGGAGTCGAGCTGTGCAAAGACAATATTTTGCTGTTCCCTCCGAAAGAGCCTCTTCCTGCTTATGGATCTCGAGTGTTTTGCCCATCGTAAGCAAAAGCTGTTGCAGTCGGTGGCCCCCCTGCAGCTGCTGCTGGGCCCCTGCTCCGTGCTGACAGTGCCCAGCATCGACTTCCAGGCTCTTTTAGAGAGTGCTGCTCTCTTCTGCCTTCCCTTTGCATCAGGTCCCTGCTCCTTTGAGTGCACAAGGGTGAAGGAAGGAGCCAGGCATGGGCTGTACCCCTGGAAACTCTGGGGTCCCCCACGAGTCATCCCAGCTTCCCACCAAAGGGAAGTGTGGAGTCAGGGCTCAGCAGCCAGTGGAGCCCGATGGGATATGATGGCTTCATCCAGGCGTGTGGCTGCAGGTTGCCATCACAGAGGGGCAAGCTCTGAGTGCCTTCCCGGCATGGCTCAGTGAGTGACAGGAGCCATGGCACGCTGCGATAAGGTGGCTCTGAGCCACAGGAGCTGTGGTGGCACCCGCTTGCTGAGTGCTTTGCCGCCCTCCCTGCGGTGCTGAGACAAGCCAGGCCAGCCCTGGTGACAGGTCTCCCCTTTTACGGTAGCTTTTATCTTCCCCTGAGGAATGCAGCCCCAGCACGGCTCTGTCGTGGTGGCACTGTCGGCACTGTGCTGCCTCGCTCCTGCTACCCCAAACCTCCCCATCAGCTGCCCACGTCCCTGCTCCACCAGCTCCCGACCTGCCGCTGCCACAGCTGGGATGTGCAGCAGGAGTTAAAGCCCCTTCCCAGCACACTGCAGGTCCTGCCCTGTGCTGGCTTTGCTGGGAGCAAAGAGGGCACGTGCTTTTGGTGGCTTGCAGCTCCATGACTGGGGACAGCAGGGTGCCAGCACACCCTGCATGTTGCATCCCATACCCCACAGCCTTCACTCTGCCCCAGAGGCTCCCCCAGCTTGGACCTGAACTTTTCACCCAGGACGTGACTCCACACACTCCTGTGGCCATTGCAACACCAGCGCCGGTGGGGCTGCTATCGCGACTGCGTCTTAGGGGATTTGGGAGCCCGGCAGACGTGGGCAGCTCTGTTTTAATTTACAGTGATAAATAAGGGCCTCATGCTGGAGCCCATATTTCACTGCCTCTGTGGTTGGCTTCCTCCTCTTACAGCCTAGAAAGGACAAGATCGCTGTGGTGTGTGCCAGGAGAGAGGGGGCTCCCATGATGGGCATGCATGTCCTCTGTACTGAATACTGTCACCTTCCCCCTGCAGCGAGTCCAAAACATGGGGTGACAGTGCAGGAGCACAGTGACCATGCTGCTTGGAGGGGATGAGCAGGACGGGGTCAGCTGGGAGGGGCTGGTAAGATGGGGTCTGTCTCAGTGTTTGCTGATGTTGAACAGCTGACAGATGGTACAGGTGTATGGGAACCAGCCCTCACTGCTGTCACATCAGTGGGAGGAAAGTGGGAAGGCGGCAGACACCTCAAGGAGAGGTGTCCTCGTTGGTCACTGCCTCAGCCAGCTGTTTGCAGGCTGTCCCAGAGCTTGGCTGTGTCAAGCATCCCTGCTGGTGTGGCCTGATGCTCCCAGTTGATCCCTCTCACATCCCTGCTAGACCACCCTGGCTGCTGCCGTTATAGGGTGCCTGTTTGGTGCTCCACCACCAGTGTCTCCCAGCCCTCCTGTGGGTGCTTATCCCCTGAAATACCCATCAGGGTGCTCTGTGGGAGACACTGAGCCGCTCTAAACCTCTCTGAATATTTCATCCCCCACCCCATGAATAGTGCTTCTGTTCTGCTGGAGCTGGCGATGTCCCTGGGCTCAGATGTCTCAGAGATAAGCTGCAAAAAGAGGCAGGTTGGTGTCCCACAAACCTGCTTGCTCAGTGGCACTGTGACACCAGCCTGTCCAGCCATGCAGCCCCTTTTCCTCCTTTTCTCCTCTCTGTCTCTGTAACACCTCCCAAACACAGTATATCTTGCCCATGCTATTCCCACAAGCGACTGTTGGCATTCAAGGATCAGATGGACCCAATGGGGACACTGGGAACAGGTGAGAACAGCTCTGCAAACATCAGGGCTCCCTAGGGTTCATATTGGAAAGGCAGGGTGTGAACATGCAGGGATCTGTGAGGTTGCAGGGATGGGCAAGATTGCAGGGATTGGGGATTAGTAGATGATGCATGTGCTAATGGTGCAGCACTTAGAGCAGGGGTGCAGGGATGAGCAGGAGGAACAGGGATACTGGGGTGCAGGCATCAGCAGCAATGCAGGGCTTAGCAGACGGTGCCAGGTTTTGCACGAGAGCTCTGCCTTTCAGCGTTCGACTGCTGCTGCCGAGTGCTTTGAGGCACCCGAGTTACTCATTATTCTGATTAATTCGTCAGCAATTTTGACCAAATAAGTCAAGAAAGTGGAAAAATATCTGAAGAGTTTCTTGCCCCTTCCTGTCCTGCCTGGAGAGGGCTGGGGAGCTGCTGCTGTGGTGCCAAGGCTGGTTGCTGGCCCCTCTGCTGACTTTGCTGGTCTTCGGCATGGGGGATGGAGGGAATTTGGGGTTTCTCACCCCGGGGATTCCACTGCTTCACCCCACTCCTTGGGGGGTTCTTTCTCCACCTCCCTCCTCCAGGAGTTAAAACCTTCCCTCCAGCCTGGCGTTGCTCATGGAAAGTTTATATATAGCCTTTTGTTTTTGCCAGCGTCCCCCTTGAGTTTAAATAGCTCTTCCTTGTCCCTGCTGTTGACCCCGGATATATTTATAGAGAGCAATCAGATCTGTGCTCAGCACCAAGCAAACCAAGCTGGGGTTGTCCCCCCGTGGGAGGCTGTTCCATCAGCATGGCCTCACGTACAGCCTTGCCCCTAAGGAAGAAGCCTCAAGGAGTGGAGGGGGGATTCTCGGAGGGCTCATAGCTGGGGCTGTGCCAGGCTGCAGACAGCTTCCTTCGGGATGGCTGCACTAATGCTGGCCATGGAGCAGCTTTTTGGAGCGCCATCGTTAGTGTTCAGAGCGAGCTCGGGAGGGCCGGTGCTGTTCCTCCCGTGACTGCCGTTTCATGTGTTTCACATCATGGAGGTGAAGCGTGTCTCTCGTGCCACGGGCCATGCAAAGCCAGGGCTGGAGCGATGCTGCTGCGTGATTCAGCTCCCTGGGTTAAGAGGGAGCCACCTCTCCTGCATCCAGCTTCTGTGTGGGTGCCAGCTCTGCGCCCACCCCGGAGGTCTGGGCTGCAGGCGGCCTCCCTCCAATCTCAGCTCTTGCCTATTTAAGGCAAATCTCCTCGCTGGACTTTTAAACAAAACCCGGGCTCCTCTCGCTCTGCTCCTTTTAAATAACTTGCCTGGCGTAAACAGAATGAGGCACAGGGCTATAAATCAGGCATTCCCAGGACGTGCCTGGCAGGGTGCACACATGGGGGGCTCGCCAGACCCCGGAGCCTCACAGGGAGCTTGTCTCAGTGCCTGGAGGGGATTGGGGTGCATAGGGAGTGATAAGAGGGCGAAGAGGGGCTCTTGTAGGGTGGGTGTTCCCAAGGAGTCTAATGAGATTATGGGGTGGGAGGCGCTGCCTAGGCTGTTTGGGGTAAGATCATTCGGGTTGCAAAACAGTTTCCATCACAGCCCCTTGCTTGTCATTCCTCACTGGGGCTGCAGCTCTCCAGGCCGTATTCCCTGCCTGAAAAGGAAATTTTCCTAGGAAGTTTGCTCTGGCAATGGTCGGCAATGCAATGGGTGCTTCGCAGGAATTTGGGATCTGAGGGAAATGCCTGGACTGCAGGTGTGAGCGCACTGTGTCAGTCATGGGGACATGGGCACTTTACACCACAGTGTGTCCCCTGCCATCCCGTCAGCCGAAGCCATGGAAAACAGCCCAGCTCCTGAAAATTGGCCTTTGCGGCTGTTGGTCTTTGGGGTTTGTGCGCTGTGGTCGAAGCAGAACAGAAGTAATTACAGCTCGTGCCAGGGACCAGTGCTTCCCATGATAAAACTCTTTGTTTTCTGTGTTTTTAAGTCTTTGTCAAACTTCAGTCATGAGCTGTAGTCTTTCATGCTGGGTGTCCAACGTACCAATGTACACAAATTCATCCAAACGGCCCAGTTTAAACAAGTCTGGCGCTTCTGGGACTGGGAATTAGAAAGATATATTGCTTCAGTTTGGTGCCAGCTCTTGAAACTCCAAGGGGTGAGACTTGGGGTGCCCTGGGGATGGGGACAGGTCACTAACTGTGCCTGTTAGCATACCCTGGGCTCTGACCAAGCCAAGGAGCCCTCAAAACCCCTGTAGGTCATGCAGGTTCCTTGGCTTTGCCTGGCTGAGCTGCTGTGAGCATCCCCTGTGTGGGGATGGCACCGGGAGGGGTGCTGCTGTGGTGCATTGGCTTTCATACGCCCAGCTCCAGGAGAGCAGGAGGCTCGCGCTGCTCTCTGCTTGCCTTCTCTGCCCAAAGCAGGATGGACGGAGCAGCCTCTTGCAAGGCAATGCTTCATTTAGCTCTCATCCTCCCTTGACTTGCTAATCCCTCTCATTATCCACATGACCAAGGAGCAGCCCTTAAAATGCCATCAGCGGCTTTTACAGAGCAGGTTGCACCCTTGGCCAGCAAGCGTTATTGCCAGGAGGAGGGCATGGGTTCTCCTTGACCAGGGGAGATGGGAGAATGGACCCAGCAGGAGCTCTCCTCCATGCCATGCTTGGAAGGCTTCGATATCCCCCATGCTGGGCAGCAGCACTCAGGGTGTGACAATGGAGGTGCCCCAGGCTGCCCTCCTTTGGCTTTACATGCACCTGGAGAGCAGCAGGGAGGAGGAAGAAGGCTGCATAGGGACTTAGTGCCTACCCTTGAAGCCACTCCGGGACACATAACCCCAGGGTGGAGGTGCAAAGTGGGCTGCCCATGGGGAGCCCATGGGAACAGGGAGTGTCCTCTGGAAGGACATGATCCGTGAGCAGATGAAGGGCTTTTCCAGGCTAGCAGCTGCCAGAGATTGTGCCACATCCAGGCTGGAGTGGTGCTGATCCTGCACTTGCTGCCTTGCTCTGCCAGGCTTTGGGAAGCGCAGTGCAGCATGGTCTGTCACAGGCAGCAGGGGAGCTGAGCCACGCTGCGTGCTCTGGTATTGCTCACTTGGGGTTTTGACCATCTGTTTTCCAAGTCGGAAGGTCATGTGTATGTTGGTCGTGTTGCCAAGGATTCCTCCACAACAAGTCCTTTTGTTTTATTTGATAAGGTCTCCAGTGTGTAGAAAAGCTGGACATGAGCAACCAGCATGAAAATGGGACACCTTTTCTCTTGGGAGAGTTTGGGTAACACTTCCCATGATGACCAGGGAACATGTCATGTGTCAGAGTTCGAAGCTACACACCTCCTCCCTCAAGGTGGCCCTTTTTGATTGTCTAGATGCTTAATGGCAATGTTTGGGAGCATTTCTGCCCTCCATATGATTCATAATGACTGTTAATTTGGTATGAAGATAATTTAGCAGAGGATGAAGAGATCCTGGTCTGAAGAGGCCATGTTGATGGTCAGAGGTGAGTCTGCTGAGCAGGATGGCTCCTCCACTTCATAGCACTTGGCTGAAGGATCCTAGCTTGAGCAACCTGGGTTTCCCGATACCCAGAGATGCCTGGGCCAGGCCCTCAGGTAGGACAACACACGAGGGCTCAGGACACCAATGACACTGATGCTATCTCAGTGTCCTGGGTCAAGCCACGTTCTGTCTCTGCTGCTCCAGCCACCCATGTGGGCGCTGAAGCCAATGGTCTCACTGTGTACTCTGTCAAAACCTCAGTCAACCAACCACAGAGAGCAGGAGGGGCAGGATCTGGCCTGGTGTGGGCTTGCCACAAGTGCCATGTCTTTTCCCTGCCCTGGGACAGACCTGGAGACCATCAGTGCCACCTTGTTGGTGCCAAGTGCCAGGGGCTGAGCAGAGCTGTGATAGTGCGGGTGGGGGAGCCTTTCCCTGTGGAGCCGAGAGCCCGTCCTTCTTCCTGCGGGTCAGCTCCTGTGATGCCCAAGTGAGGAGTAAATGTCTGAAGGGGGCTGCAAGGCTGCTGGAGAGGGGTTCTTCATCAGGGACTGTAGCAATAGGACAAGGGATGATGGGTTCAAACCGAAACAGGGGAACATCAGGTTGGAGATAAGGCAGAAGCTCTTCCCTGTGAGGGTGCTGAGGCACTGGCACAGGGTGCCCAGAGAAGCTGTGGCTGCCCCATCCCTGGCAGTGTTCAAGGCCAGGTTGGACACAGGGGCTTGGAGCACCCTGCTCTAGTGGAAGGTGTCCCTGCTCATGGCAGAGGGTTGGAACTGTATGAGCTTTAAGGTCCCTTCCAACCCAAACCAGTCTGGGATTCTACGATTCTGTGACAGATCCATCTGCAGAAGTCTCTCTGCTATGGCCTGCATGGGACGACAGCCACCTGGGTAGCTCACAGCTCCTCTGTGGATGAGTTCATCACTCTGAGCTACAGGGGAGGGACATGGAGGGAGAGCCCTGGTGCTCGATGCTGCAAGGTCTGGCCCATCGCACGGCTCAGGTGCTGAGACAGCCCTCGTACCACATTCAGCAAAGCCAGGTTTCTGCCTCCAGCTACCAATGCCTCTTGGGCATCAGTTCAGTGGAGGATGAGTGCTGTAGCCAGGCTTGCAAGCACCCAGTGCATGGGCTTGGGTTGGCTCTGGGGCCTTTAACAAAAGCCTGTATAAGGGATTCCCCCTGCTTTCTTTCCCCATAATTAGTATGCCTGCAAAATGCAGATGACACATTAATTATAGAAGTAAAGAGAGAGCAGCACATAGTTTAAGTACTGCACAAGCAAGGAGAAGTTCTGCTTTTTTTCTTTTCTCCTTATTTCATCATCAAGGCAAAAAACCGAAGAGTTTTGGGGCAGACAAAAGGACTGTCTCTATTTCCTAGGTGAACAAACAGCAAAAGCCCCCCGTGCAGCAGTGCTTTCCCCACCAGGAGATTGCTGGTGTGCTGCGTCTGCGACCCATCGGAGGGAAGTGTTTGGATTCATTGTTCTGCTCCAGGCTCTGAACAGGCTCTTCTGTTTGATGGCATCTTTTCATTTAAACTTGGCACACACGAGCTCTCCTCGCCCCATTTTGGTGTGAAGCCCACTCGGTGGGTTCACATCACAGGATGCAGGGAGCGTGCTCGGCGCTCAGCAGCGCTGCCAGGAGCTGCTCTGAAATGCCCATAAAAGCCGCTCTGCAGCTATGCGATGCGTCTGAGCAAACACTGCGCACACCTCCGAGCCCTTGTCTTTCTCAGTTAGCTTCAGCTTGGCCTCTTGAGGGAAGGCAGAGCTGGAGAAGACGAGCGGTGACGTACGGAAAGGAATTAAAGTTTGAAAGCTCTCACTACCGTCCTCAAAGCAGCTATTCCAGGCATGTGATGTTGGATGAGCCATTCCCCCACTCCTCATCTCTGCCCAGCACCCACCAGGCCACCCAAACTCCTGCACAGCCCCCAGGATGGGGCTATTTGCATCCTGTCATTTGGTACCCAGATATCAGCGGTCCTCAGCACCGATTTTCCTGCCACAATTTTCACTGTCTCCCTACCAGTTAAATAGCTCCTGGGGATGTCACAGGTTCAGAGGGGAAGGGGCTGGTCATGCCTCACTGATCAGTTTGAGGTGTGGAGTGGATGCATCAGGGGGTTGCTCTGGGCATTACATGGGGTGATCCGCTGCTCTCCAACCTTCTAGCATCCTCCTATTGCTTTGGAGTTTTCATGCCTCTTATGACAACTTTGCCTGTAACTGCACTTTGTATGCACATGCTCCAAGGCTGCCCATTCCCTTCTCCCAGGAGGAGTGATGGGTCCTGCAGCTACCACAGTCAAACACAGCAAAAGGACTGAGATAAGCAGGAATCTGAATCGTTTGATGGGAGCAGCCCTTCACCACCTGAACCCTTGTGGTGCTTAGGATCAGCGTAGCCACATGGCATTTGGTCCAAAGCATGGAAGGGATTGGGAGCTGTTCTTCAGCCTGGCCTTGGCCAAGTGCCATGCTTGCTGTCTGGGGACAGATGGGCCACAGAAGGTTGTGGGGCCAGGAGAAACAGCCATGTACGCTCTGCATTGGGCAGAGATGGAGACTGGGAGGTAGGGGAACCACGGAAGGACTCAGTGAGGGCTCAGCAAGGAACTGGGCTGGGTTAGTTTGGCCAAAAGGAGGTTGAAAGAGGGCCTACTAGCAGCTCACAACTCCTAGAGGGGTAGGTGCTGCAAAGATGGTGATGCTACATTTTCCTTGATAATTGCAGATGATGTAATGTGGGACAACCGCCAAATATGGTGGCTCAGGAGGATGGGATGTTAGGGAAGACTTCTCCCTGCAGCATGATGCAGCCTTTTGGACATTTGGAGAGGTGGGGCTGCTCCATCCTTGGAGGTTTTCCAGGCAGGACCAACCTGATCCAGTGCTGGTGATAATCCTGCAGGCTGTTGGATGGGAGACTCCAGAGGTCTCTTCCCACCATCACTGTGTGATGCTGTAACTAGTCTCCATATGTGTAGATGCCATTCTATACCAAAAGCAGCATATCCTTCCTAAAGCCTTCCTCTGCCTGTGGCCAGAAAGGTCTCTGGGAACTCATTTAAGGTCCTGTAAAGAGTTTTTTGTGACACCAGCACCCAGCTTGCCCATGCCTATCACTTGCTGCGGCAGTGCCAGCCACAGTGTCAGGGTTAGGTGGTCTGCGCTGCTTGCTTGGAAATCAGGGTTTCTTCACATCCTATGGCTTGTGGCCTCTTTCCAGCTGGTGTTGCAAATCTCAGTCTGGAATAATTAACCAGAAAGACTACGGGCATGCGGTATGAGCAGTTGAGAAGCGCATAGGGGGATCTCTGGGGCAGGATGGAGGAGAGCAATTGGCATGGTCCAGAGACATGGGGCCTCCCGGGCAAGGACAGGAGGGGGAGTTGGAGCCAGCAGTGAGGAGAGAAAATCCTCCCTTCCCCATACCTCAAATATGTTGGAAGTGGCATGGGAGAGTCCGCTGTGCCCTGGGACAAGCGCCAAGGTTTGGTTGTTGTCCCAGATAAGCAGCAAGAAACACCAAAACAACCCAGGACCTCCTGCAAAGCTGGCCCAGCCTGCGATGGGCTTGAGGGCAGCAGAGATCCACGATGTGAGAACCACCACGATCCCTGAAATGGAACTCCTCAGCTCTCTACAGATGGGTGAATGAGTCCTGGGATCACAGAACAGATAGGCAGCAGATACAGAATGTAGGAGCCCAGCTGGAGAGGGACATCCCTCGTTACCTCCTATAGTAGCATCTGAGCAGCTGGAGCCTGCTCCTGGCTCTCCAGCCTCCTGAGCTGGTAACCTGCTTGTTCAAGAGTGAGAAAGGGCCCTTGGATAACGTCAAGCTAAGAAACTGTGTGAAAACACACAATTGTGTGCAGATGGTTGTCATTTCAAGTCCCACCTTGGTCTCTCAGCTGATTACAGCCTGTTTCTATCTCAATTACTTAAGTAACCCCTTAGCTAGGCACTGCTTGATGGTTGTGAGCACCTCATTGCTTTTAATCCTTTCTCTTGGCAAGGCACTGCAGTTTCCATCATTGACAGCACTATTAGAGCTGTTTGCATAGGGCATCGTGGCAAGGTGGTTGGGGACAGTTATAGCCCTGTGCATGCTGCTTGTCCCTGTGTGTGAAGTAGCGCAGAGAAGATCTGGAAGCTGCTCTGCAGGTGAAGATGCTGTTTTCCAGCTGGCAGTGACCTGTCTGGGGCTCATGGCTTGGAGGTCTCCCTTGCAAGCTGCTTTCTGAGCTCTACCACATGCTGGTGGCAGCACAGTTGGTTTTAGGTGGGCACTGCTGCTGAGTTACCCCATGGTCACAACACGGCAAGTGAAGTGCATGTTCAATTGACCGCAGGAAATGATGCAGTCTTGGGCATACGAGTAACTTTTTGGTCTCTTTCAGGTGTTTTTCATCAATGTGGATTTGACTGTTGTCAGCTTTTTCACCCCAAATGGGAACCAATGTGGGAAAGGTTGGTGGGTGCAGGCTGGATAGTCACAGCATCCTCTCTGCCCTTCTAACTAGGGCATCTCAGTGCATATGGTACGGCAAGGACAGGGTCTCTGATGCAGACCTTGGCTGGACTGCAGAGGTAGATGCTGTTGTGTGATAGATGCCTGAGGGTGATGAGTGCTGGTGCAAAAATACATTGCTGTAAGACTTGGATAGGCATGGTCCAAACCAGAGTGTGAACCTGGTCCTGCGCCGCTTCAGCTGCTGCTGTCTGAGGCCGCACATTTAAAGCTGAGCATCTCCACAAGGAAGTGGAGAATCAGCCAAAGAAAAAATCCTCAGCCAAAACCGCTGCAGAGCCGTCGCTCTTTGGTGGTGGGCTGGTTCACCTGCACAAGCTGGCAGCAGCGACCGCTGTATTTGTCCCACTTTCTGTCCATCCTTGCAAGCTCCTGGAGGCAGAAAATACCATCAGGGGCTCCGTGTGCTGAAGCACATGCTGCTTCTCTGCAGTGCTCTGGGAGGGGAGAGGCTGCCTGGGTGTGATGTTTGTGAGGATCTTAAAGGGACTTAGGAGCCACAGGATGCTGGGACGTAAGGATGCTGCCACCAGATGCAGCTCTGAGTAGCAGTGATACAAGGAGAATGCTTCTCTCTTGCCCAACAGTCACAGCATGATCTTGCCTACAGAATAAACCACAGGCTATGGGCCGTCAGGCTGGCAGCGATGTGATGGACCCACCATTCTTGCCCCAGTGTGAGGGACGCAGCAGCTCTCCCACTTGCAGCAGGTGGTTTTGCTTCTCTGGAAGAGGCAGCAGTTTCCTCCTTGGGGGTCTGGCAAAATCCCGCTGCTGCTTCTGACTTCCACCCTCTGTGTCTCCCTCCGCTTGTGGCAGGCTCTGCATCTCGTGACTGAAACTGTGTAGAAAGTAAAAGAAAACAACCCCAACCAGTGAGGAAGCTCTGCGAGGTTACGCTGGTTTTGGCTTAGGTCAGGAAGCAAATATTCCTCATCTTCGTCAGGGCAGGCTCACTTCGAGTCTTCTTAGCACACAGGCAACTCTGCTCCTGGGACTTATTCCTCTGCAGCCTTACACTGGGATGGGGTTATGATGAAGCACAGCACTGCCAAAACTGGAGAAGGCCCTTTCTTTGCTGAAGTTCTGTTGTGCTGAGCTCCATGAGTGGGTTAGGGGCTCTCCCTGTGGTTCGGCAGGGTTGGGTGTGAAAGGTCTCCCAAAAATCATGCTGCAGGACATCACTGTACTTAAGTAGATTGTTTTTTAAGTGAAAAAGCGTGAGGTTTTCCTCTCCTCTTGGAGCACCCGGCAGGGATCACGCTCTGTGGCTGAGCCCCTCATTACACAGCCTTACAAAAAGAGATTGTTACTTTGCTGCTGTCTGTAAGAGAACTCAATGCATCAATCTATGGTGCCACATGCAAACAGCTGCTCCTAAAAGCCCTAACCTAGAAAACACGGAAATGCAAAGCCGAGGCTCCCAGAAGGATGTATCCTCCCCTCCAGCACACCTCCTGCGAGGCAACAACGCTGCACTGCAGACACTCGCTTGACTACAGGAACCACCCCAGCAATGGTGCTGCCTACAGGTCATCTGTGGTGCTGCACCTGGAGCTCCATGGGATGTGCTGGACGATGCTTGTTGAACGGGGATGGCTAAGGTTAGGGTTAAATTTTCGTGGGCAGCCTCTAATAACTAGCTGGTGAAGCAAGACAGAAGCTGGGGCTTGAACAGGACCCTAAACCCAGGTGTGAGTGGAGAAATTAGCTGTGATTGTCCCCAGCTGGGCTCACACCTCTTCACAACATGCACATGAGCAAAACGTTATCCCTCAGCTACAGCAAATGGTGACTCAGGGGTGGTCATGGGGTCGGTTTGATTTTGAAGTGACATTCAATGCAGCTGGGACAGCACAGGCCAGGAGTGCATTAGAGCAGCTCCAGACAGGGCTAACCCTGGCAAGCCGAAGGCTAGGAGTACATGTTGCTTTGACAGCTCGGGGGGGTTATGGCTTCACTGGGGCAGGGTAGGGATGATGTTTTGCCCAGCCCCAGCACTGAGGAAGCAGAAAGGACTCGGTACAAGCAATGCTGTAACTGGCTCAGATCCCCTGAGCATCTCCCGCTTAGAGTTATAGCATGGTTTGGATTGGAAGGTGCCTTAAGGATCATCTAGCTCCAAACTGTGCTTGTCGGGTTGACCCCAGACCCTCTGGGTTTTGCGCATCTGCCTTGCACAGGGACCTGTCACAGCAGAGATGGGAATGGGTTGGGCTGTTCCCTGGGCAGGGCGGAGATCTCTGTCCAGGAGCTGCGGGCCCAACTCGTGCCCGTCTTCCTGCTTGCTTTGTTAGGATGAGGCTGGTGAAGCACTGATGTGGGCAGGGGGAAGGGCAGGAAGACGGACGTGCCTCAACCCAGCCTGTCTTCCCAGCCTGAGAGCAAGGCTGTGATCGAAGCACCCACCGGCTGTCTGTGGGGATGTGGGGCAGCTCTGGCAAGAGGAACAGGGCCCCTGTACCCAGGGAGTCAGGCGCTGCTGTTCCAGGGGATTTGGGGCTGCTCTCCCGGGGTCTCAGCGCCACATCCGGGGGGATGCAGGGCCGCTGGCCCAGGCTTACGGGACCCATGTCCCGAGCTCCTGAGGCTGCTGCTCCTGGGGCTCGGGGCTTTCCTCAGGGGGTCACAGAGGGGCCGTCTCGGGGCGCTCTGACCCCCGCGGGGGTCAGCTCCAGCCCCCGCCCCGGGGGTGCCTGGGGAGCAGCCCGGCCGCACTGCGGGAGGAGGGGCGGACGGGCCCTTTAAGAAAGTCGAAGCCCAAAAGTTCATCGAAGTTGAGAAAGTTTTGGTAGGAAGGGGGGAGGATAGAAATCATTAAAATAACTCGCTCCCAACGAGCAGAGAGCAGCGGCGCCGCTCCCCCGGGGCCGGGCCGGGCCGGGATTGGCGGCGGGAGGCCCGGGGGCGGCCCCGCGCGGGCGGGGCTGGGGCGGGCGGGTCCCGGCCCCGCTGCTCGGTGCTCGGCGGCTGCGGCACCGGGAGCGGCGGCGGCGGGGGCTGGGGCGCGTCGGCCCCGCAGCTGCGGCTCGTTGCGCTCCGCTCGGCCCCGCTACCCCCGGCCCGGCCCGGCCCTTAACGGCGGCGAGGTCCCGGGACGCCGCATGTGAGCCAGGAGGGCAGCGCCGCCCCGCACCGCCCCTGCGCACCGGCACCGCACCGGAGCTCCAAAGCAGCCGGCACCACCCCCGTCCCGTTCGCCCCTTTACCCCAGCACCTCACCATGAGCAACCTCAACAAGGACACCGAGCACACCAATGGCAGCGGCAACGTCGAAGAGGAGGTGAGAACCGCAGACGAGGCATGGCGGGGCTGGAGCGATGGGGCGTCGGGGGTGGAGGACGTGGGATGGAGCGCGGCAGCGTTGGGGAATTGGGGATGAGGCGTCAGGGATGTGGCACTGTGGCGTCGGGGAACGGGGCCGGAGCACAGCGCTGTGCTCGAGGAATCGAGGACCCGGCGTCGGAGCTCCAGCCCTGGGTCGTTGGGGTGCAGGGAAGAGATGCTGGGGCTGCCCGCAGCTGGGAGCCGGGGTGTGGAGAGTCGGGGTCTGGGGCTGGAGCACCTCGGGCTGGGCGCTGCGAGCAGCTCTTGGTGCTGGTGTCCCCGGGCCATCCTGGGGAGGTAGCAGGGGCTGGGAGCCCCCTTGTCAGCCTTGTGTCCCTGTAGCCCCCTGGGGCAGGGGACTGGCAGGTACCTGCTCCCTCCAGCCTGTGCCCGTGAGCAAAGTGTCTTGTCCCACAGTCCCTGTGGCTGGAGGGCACCAGGCTTCTGCACCCAGGCATTGCTCTGCCTGTGTGGGTACACTTGGACCATGGTGGAGATCTTGCTTAGCTCCCATATGGCAGCCTCTTTGGGGCTGGAGGGCTGTGAGCTGCCCTGCCAACAGTCCTCTTCCCTTAGATGGCTATCGCAAACTGGAGCGTGGCTGCTGCTGGACTCTGTGCTGGGAGGGCTTGCAAGGGTCTCTTGTCCATAGCGCCATGCCAAAGCCGAGCCTGCAGCCCCGCACGTTTGCTCTCTGGCTCTCTTGCAGTGATGTTGTAGCATCACTGCGAGCACGGCGCCTCTCTCATTGCATCCCTCCAGCAAGCACTGGTGCAGTGGGTCACCCGCTGCCATCAGTCTTGGAGAGGGTGCTGGAAAATGCCCGGCCTTGGCAGCGTTTTGCTGCAGTCCTCACGCCTGGGGAGGTGCCGTGTCCCCTCCCCTCACTGGCTCCAGCGCGCCGTGCGCTCGCACCGCCGCAACATGGCGCCTGGTTTGCTCCACCACCCACCGGGGCCATGCAGTCCTCGCCTCATGCGCCAGCTGTCCTGGGCCCAATCCACTCACTGGTCTCCAGCCCGGCATAGGGAGATGTGGGTAATGGGGTGGAATGGATTGGCAGGTGGTGGCCATAGCATTTCTCCACCCTGTATGGAGCAAGGCTTAGGTGATGTGATGCTAGTGACATGTCCCAGCTTCACTGGGTGGCTCTGGTGTGGGTGGGGATAGACTGAACACTGGGGACCGTGTGCCGCTTCCTTGGTGTGGGAGGCTCGGATCCGGGGTTCTGTGGGCTCTGCACGCGTGCGCGCAGGACAACGCGGTTCCTTGATCCAATTATTCACTGGCCTGCGGAGCTCCCCGAGGTCAATGCCACTTGTTGCATCCCAGTGGCGTTGCTCCAGCTGGCTTGGTGCCCCACTGGTGCTGGCCGGGTGAGCTCTTGGTGCTGGCCTGTTCCTTGCTGCTGGGTGGTGGTCTGGCAAAGCGGGTGATGGAAGCCATTGCATTTTGGGAACCAGGAAATCCCAGCCCCTTGGGGAAGCCAAGTCCTCTCTGGAGTGATGCTTAATGGCTGGAAAACAGAGTTAAAGGCTACATCCCTTGGAAATAGGGCAGGAGTTGAACAGAAGCAGTCCCTGTTCTCCATCATGCCACCTCTGGGTGTGTGCTGGAGGGGAATGGTTACACCCACCCTGCTAGGTGGTCTGCAGCTTCATTGGGTGCTGCACCCAGGGGTGCAGCAAAGGACTGGCCACCACAGAGGTGGCTGAGGATGCTTCGGAGGTGGGGGGCTGGGACTAATGAGGGTTGTCACCATCCCTGGTGGGGTTGCTATTGGGAAGGACTGTCTCTGCCAGGATCTACCACAAATAACACTGTGGGTAATGAACTGCTGGTTGGGCTCTGTGGTGGCTACCCTGAGCCTGTGAGAGCCCTCAGAGCATTTGCTTTCCCTGTACATCCTCCTGGCTGACCGGGAGCCATTCCTCATCGCAGAAGCAGCTAATGGTGGCAGAAGGAGTGACCTTGGGTTCAGGGTCCTGGTGTGATCTGAGGGGCTTAATTCCAGATTCCGCCCAAATTCTTGCCTGGACCTCCCTTGGCACAGACTGATAAATACATTTAGCGCAAAGTGGAGTCTTTCAGTCCCAGCGTACACAGGAGGTGTGCTGGGATATCTTCCCGTACTGTGTGGATAACGCAGCCAGATCCTGGTGCTGCAGACACTCCTCCATTGCTCCCCTCCATGAGCCTCCCTTGCCACATCCCTGAGCATTTGCAGAAGGGTGCCATGTGCCCCAGATATGGTGTGGGGCGAAGCTCCCAAATTCAGCCTTTCCCTTTATCTTATCTGCAAGCCCCTGGATCTCGCAGCCACTTCCTGCCCGGTGACATGCGGAGGACAGGAATGCCTCTTGCTCCTCTCGAGGTCGTTAACGGGAATGTTAAACAAACAGGGCCTAATGTCAGTCCCTGCTGTTCCTCACCAGACACCTCCCCAAGCTCAGTCCCTCCCCACTTGCTGCTATCTTCTGTTTAGTTTTCCAGGCAGCTGCCAATCTGTGTGACAGCACTCCTGAGGGGTGTTGCGAGGCAGGAGCTGCCTGGGTGCTGCACACCCCTGCTGCAGGCAGAGCGTTCCCAGCCTCCAGAGGACCTTGCTTGCTCTCCATAGACACTGTGCGTTGAGTCTGTGGCCGCGTTGCAGGAAGGACCCTGTGCGTTCACCCTGCTGTTTCAGATGTCTGATGTAAAAGTGTTGCTTCTATTCTGGAAGTTCATCCTTGCTCTCCCAGGAGGTCACTGGACAGTTCTGGGTTCATGGGGAGCAGGGGAAATCTGGAGCTGGTTTTCTAGATGTCCAAAGCAGGTGGCTGGAGTCTGTGGTTATCCCATGTGCCCTCTTGGCCCCTTCCCTTGGCTGGGCTCAAGGGCCTGCTTGCAAGTCCATGGGTGGTGGCTGCTGCTATCATGGTAGGCTGGACGTCATGGACTGCTGGATGTGGAGAGCATCAAATGTAAGATGAGGACCAGGAGAAGCTACCTGCTAGGAAAGGATCATCTTCCCTTTTGGTCCGCAGGAAGGCTGCAGCATTACCTGCTAAAGATGCCCTGGTAGGGGAGGCAGGAGGCTCTCGCTCCTAGGGAGACTCTGAAGTAGTGAGTACTTCATCCCTGCCTTTCGTAGCTGTTGCACAATGGGGCTGCCAGAACCACATGGGAATGCCAGTGGTGAGCAGCCTGTGTTACGTGCTGGATGTCTGTAGCACTTCCTGGACTGGTGCCAGGCATCTCTTGATTTCTGTAATCTCTGCTTGAGTGGACCTAGATACCTCTTGCATGCATGGACTCTAGCTCTCCGAGTGGAAACAAATAAGGTTAATAGAATTTCTGAAGCCAGATGACTCTGTGGTGCTGCTGTTTGCTACAAAGAACTTGAGGGTGTAGTAGTTGTGCTCACTGCTTGCTAATTGTCCTGTACTTGGTCTGGCTGAAGCAGGATGGTGCTTCAGAGCTGTTTTCATGCATCATAAAAGTCCCCTCAATGTTAGATGCAGCTTTCTATTAGTGACAGATTGTTGGCTGAGCAAATACCCTGAAGTCACCATGCACGCAGAGGTTCTGGGAACTGGTGTGTTCCCAGACCTCCTCCTGGTGTATCAATGGTTGCTTTTACTGGGGGAGAGCTGTGGGAATCTCCCTGTTATCTCCTCATGTCCAGGACAGAAATGCTTGGAGATGTCTGGAAGGGAGCTAAGAGTGGTTCAAGCTTTGCTGTGCTTCCTCATGCCTCTGCTAGAGGAACTGGTGATGTAGAAGGTCCAGTATGATTCTTGCTGGAACTAGTACAGAGGGCTTCTGGAGCCAAAAGATCCCTTAGGCTTGCTGGTCTTGGCCATGCCAAGTCATGAAAACTTTGCTGCTTGGATCATGGACCAATGCTTCTGCCTGTCCTGGACCTCTGAGGGCCTGAAGTAAAGGCCTCAGCCTGAAGTCTCACCAGGGCATGAGTGTGGAAGTGAGGTGGTCAGCATCTCATGCAGTGGTGAGCACCTTCTCTTCAGGAGTACCAGGCACTGGCTGGGACGCTGTAGCCTTCTCAGTAGATTTCTCTGCAGGCTCATGTGACAGAGGCTGTAAATGGAAAGGATTCATTTGTACTTTAAAAGACGTGTGCCATGTGGAATGGCTGAAACCAAATTCCTCCTGCGTTCCCAGTGCTGTGAATCTGGACCTGGTGGGGGAGCAGGGTGGTGGAGCTGCTGATCCAGGGCCATGCTGAGGTGTGTCGGTGTAGCTGTGATCCTGAGCTAGCCCAGCATATCTGAGGAGGAGGAGGAGGTCATGACATGATGGAGAAGCTGCCTGTCCCCAGGCCTGCTCTTCTCCTCATTTCACCCCAGCAAAGGGGTGTTGTGGTGCTTTGGATGATGGCTGGAGGGCAGTGCATGTTGAGCTAGAGGCTTATGCGAAGTCTGGGCTTTTCTTGGTGTGTCTGAGGTGGCAAGGCTTTCTTTGGCCCCAGGGCTCACCCACTGGCTCTTGCCTGGAGATGGGAGCAGGGATGGTGCTGAGGCTTGCTCTGTCCAGCTGTCTAGTGAACATCGTCTCCTGCACATAGTCCTGTGGACAGGGACAAGATGTTGACCTCTGCTGTGCGCTCCATGGACAAGAACAGTCTCGAGCCTAACTGGCCAATTGTCCTGTGTGAGGGCAGGGTGGCCAAGCAGAGGTAGGAGATCCTGCCTCCACCCAGCTGAGAGGCTGCTGGGGTGGGCTTCTCTAGAGGGTGGCTGCATGGAACTGTATGTGCTGGCCTTGCACATTGCTCCCCTTCGTCACTGAGCCCAAGCTTACCCGGCCAGAGGCTGTGGTTGCGGGAAACCGAAGAACCCAGGAGGGCAGTCTTACCTGTTGAGGAGAGTCTCCAGTCCTGCTGCATAGCCTGGAAGAGGCTATGGAGATGTTGCATCTCCTAGTTTGGTGTGCTACATTCAATCCTGCTATGCAGAGGCTGTGATGATGGGTTCTTGCATTAGTGTGGGATTGGGTGTTGGTACATGGTCGTGTGTCAGAAGCTGTTGACCTGGGATATGTGTTGGTCCCATTTGCTTTCAGTGGCAGGAGGCCAGTGTCTGTCTGAAAGTGTGACTTCCCCAGGCCACCTGTAGCAGTGGCTTGAAGTGCAGAACAAGCTGTGGACTTGGAGAGAGCACCCAGCTCCTTTGGGAAGTACTGGAGGAGGGAAGGAAGCTTCACTTCCCAGGATTTCTCTGCCCGCAGTGGGATGCCAGTGCGGAGCTGGCTGGGATGTGACTTGTTTCTTGGGGGCACCTTAAAGCTTGGGCTGTGGGTTGTATCCATTCTTGCTGTGTGCTCTACCCTGCTCCCCAGGCTTTCCTTCTGGGCTCAGGATCTTGCCTCTGTCTTGCCTCTGTGTTGTATGGAAGGGTGCCTGCTTAGAGTCTGTGGGGAGATCGGGACATGATGCTGGTTGGGATTGGCATTCCTGGCCCATATTTGGATAGCACAGGGACACTGGGAAGTGGAGAGGTCTGTCTTGCCAAGAACCGTACTGATGCAATGGTGACTTAGTCCTGTGGGTACTTGTCATCCTCCTGGTGTCCCCAAAGGTCTTTCTGTGATTGGGGTGCCACTCCAATAACCACTGTCAACAGCAGAGAGCTACTGCAAGCTTTCAGCTTGCCATCACTTGGCTTTTGTGAGAGACTTGCTTGCTGTTGGGCTGTGAGGGTACCAGGGATGCTCCCTGGGGCTGCAGCTGCTACTGGTGTGCTGCCACAAGTCAGGCTGGTTTAAGGAGATATTTGAGTGCCTTTGTGGGCAGAGGAGGCACAGGACTGAAAAGTGCTCAGGAATCACCTTGTGGGAGGGCAAAGCAGACAGATCTACTTGCTTAAGAGGTGAGAATGTACCTTGTGAGGGTCCTGCATCTGTTCTTCTCTGAGCAGAGGCCAGCAGGAACTTGCCTCACCTCTGTGTCTCCTGGTAGGAGAGCAAATGCCAGGAGCTGGTCTGCAACAGCTTTACCTGGTATGAGAGCTGCCCCTCTGAGTAGGGTCCATGGCTCCAGCTGATGGTGAAAGGGGTCTGTAGGTTCCTGAACATCAGAGGGTAGCATGTGTTTTGCTGGGCCTCTGAAGCCAGAGGCTTAGGTAGGGTTAGGCAGCATGTGCGTGGATGCAAGCATCCCTCGGCACATTGGCTGTGATACTTGTGCATGTCTTCCTCTAGCTTAGCAGACCTGTTGGCAAGGTAGAAGGCCACAATGGCATCCTGAAGATGCTCAGCCAGCATCTCCCTGAGCTGGAGAGCTGTCCTTTTGGGATAGTAATTCCTTGGGAGTTGTGGAGCTGACCTCCACAAATGCTTCAACAGCTTTGAACCCATGGGTGGGTGCCACCCATTCCGTGGGATCCTGCAGTGATGCAGGGGATGGCACTCGATAGGAGGGCAGAGCTGCTCCAGCAGCACTTCCTCCGTGAGGGCCATACACTATTCTTGGGTTCTGCCTCGTTGTGCCCAGGGTTATCGGCTCACATGTGCTTCCTGCTCCCCAGGCAGTGCTCGTGCCTCTCTCTGCTTCCCCCTTGCTCCAAATGCCTTCCTACCCTGACCGCAGGGGTTGCTGAGCCCTGCTGGCATCCTCCCTGCCTGACACAGGGAAGAGCCTGCTGGCATGGGCTGATTCAGCTATAAGTGGTGACACATGTGAAATGCCCCAGCCTCAGGGAGTAAACTGCTTGTGCACTTGTGGTGAGCCTGTCTTCCTCCCCTCCGGGTGAGCAGGATGTGGGTCCTGGGGTACCTTTTATACAAAAGGCTGATTTTTGGAGCAAAATGCCTCCTTGCTTCAAGTGCTGGGGATGATTTAAGGCCCTCTTTGCCCTCTGGGGATGGGTGAACACCTTTCTGGTGTGTGTGGGTTGCTGTGTTGGTGCTCGGGGCTTACTGGCTGGAGCAGCTCCTGGTTTGATCCTATGGTGGGACTTGGGGCTACTGGCCTGTGAGCTGCCTGAGGACACTGGATTGAGGACACAGTGCTGGAATTGCAAGCGGGCAGACAGCTCCTGCAGCCTCTCTGCTATTGAGTACTGCTGGGGGGGGGGAAACTGAGTCATGGAGCAGTGACAGAGCCTGTTAGCAAGCGTCTTCCCCTCGGGAAGCGTGCTCCATGGCACTGGGGCTGCCCTGCTCTCCTGCCGAGCTGTCCCTAGCACAGACCAGCCATCTCTCTGCTGGGATTCCTGGGCGGTTCAATGTGCTGGTGTGCAAACCTGCCCCATGTCCATATGAGCAGTGAGATTAGGGTGCTGTCCTGTTTCTAAGCCCTGTGGCTGGGCTCTTGAGTGCTTCCCTCCCTGCAGTCCTGTCCTGCCAGCTCTCCTCTCTGCCTTTTGCCTCCGTGCCTTATAAGTCCTGGCTCCTGGGGCAGCCTCGCTGCATTCCAGCGGCCTTGCGTCAAGTGGCCTGGGCTCCTTTTCCCCCTGCAGCTCTGCTGGTGGCCCGGGTGCCACTAGGCACATCACTGTGATGCTCCCCCAGGGGACGAGCTGCAGCCCATGTGTCTGAGCGGCTGGCACCTCAAGGACTGCCTTTGAGATGCTGTGGCTGAGCTTGTCCCTGGATGGCGCGGAGGCTCCCTTTGGATGCTGGTGCAGGGAGAAGTCTTGGTGGATGTATTGGTGTGAACGAGAGGGAGATGGCTTGTGTCCAGGAAAAATGGCACGTAGCTGGAGGTGGCTTCCTGGAGCAGGGGGTGTCTAGTAGTATAGTGCAGATGAGGCACTAGAGCACGCTCCTGCTGTAGCTGTTCTTGGATGTCTCCTAACTGCTGGTGATAAAGGCTTGTGTGCTCCAGGTGGTGGGAGTGTGGCCCCAGGGCCAGGCTGGTTTTGTGGTGCTGGAGAGGCCACAGCTATACAAAACCAGGGCTGATCCTGCAGGAGGGGAGGGTCAGCTTTGTTGGGTTCTGGGATGATTTAGAGCAGCCTCTTAACAGAAGACCGGCACTGAAGACCCGCCAGAGCCACCTTGCTGAGGGGGGTACTCATGCCTTCATGTGTAATTTTTCTCACATACCTTGGCCCTTGCTGCGCCCCAGGGCAGTGCCTGGCTCCTCCTGGGACCCTTTCAAGAGCTCTCCTTTAAAAGCAGACATGGCTGGGAGATGTGGATGTTCTAAGACCCATGCTGATGTCCTGGTATTGCTGGAGCTCTGGTAGGAAGAGGCAGGTGTTTCTGCTTGGGTTCCTAAAAGCTTTGGTGCTAAGTACTTGGCTATGCTCACAATAGATGTGTCTCCTCTGTGAGACACAGCTGTGTGAGTGCTTCAGAGCCACTTGAGCACTAACTGGGTTTGTCCTTGTCCCTCCCTCCTTCCTGTGTGGGAAGCTATGCTGGGATCCTCCCTCTCAAAGCGATGGCCTGGATGGGTCTTATTCCTCCTGGCACAAGTTCTGTTTTCCATGGCTCTCCTCCATCCCTGCCAGGTGCTTGGGCTGGGGAGATCCCCAGAGGAGGCAGGATGGGAAAAGGAAAGTGTTCTGTGCAGGGCCTGCAGCAGCATGACCCCATAGGGCTGCCAGGTACATGAGCTGCTCCCTGTCCTGCTTCCCTCCTGTCTGTGTGTCCTGTTCAGATCAGACATCCTGGGCAAGATGGGGTTGCTCCTGCCTGGTATCTTGAGTGCCTGCTACCACTGAGTCTAAGAATGAGGTACTCCTGGAGATGTGCTTCAGCTGTATCTTCTCCAAGTTCCTGCTGAACATACAGTTTGGCCCAGGCAGCTCCAGATCTTGCTCAGGATGGATTTGCTTATTCTCCTGTGGCTTTTCCAGCTGCCTGGGAGGCTGAGCCTGCTGGTTGGTGCCAGGGTGTTGAAGCAGGGGAAATTTATTTAAGCAGAAGCCTACCCTGTCTTTGCATGTTGAGTGCAAGGGCTAGAAGGTGGGATTCCATGGGCCCTGGTTGGTCCCGGTGGCCTCCCAAAGCCTGCAGGACTGCAGAGGAGTGACTGGAGAGTCCCAGTTCAGCTAGTCCATTGGGAGATGCTTGTTTGGACCCTGTTGCCCTCATCTACAGTTTCCTCTTTCTGGAGTGGGGGGAGGAGGTTGGACCAGGCTTGGCCACAATGCACAGGATGCTCAGACTGGCAAGTTGCCTCCTGCTTTTCTCCTGTGGGATAACCCAGATCTCCTTGCTTTCTGATTGCTGCTGATCCCATGTTTACCCCTTGTCTTGGAGGCGATCTCCCTCTGATTCACCTCGCTCTGTCCTCAGGTCTCACCAGCCTCGCCCTCCCTTCCCTGGGTAACCTGGTCTCACTTTCCCCTTACCCTTTTCTAGATCACTTATGAATGTGCAGAATTGCGGAGATCTTGGAAAACAAATCACTTCATCTCTTCACCTTTAACAAGCTCTTCTGAACAGGGACCTTCCATAGTCTGTGTTGAGATCCGCTGGGGAAACCTTGTTCGTAGGTTTGAAGCTGGTGACATTTGGTTGTTTCCAGGCTCTCTTTGGGGTGATGCCAGCCGTTGGTGGGTGCCTTGGTTTGGCTGAGATACCCTTCCCAATGCAGTATATGGTGACAGACTGGTGGAGGCCAACGGAAGCTTTTGGCCTTCAAGAAAAGGTCTCCTGCTCCTGTCTTCAGCAGCAACTTGTGGGACTGGCATTAGGAGGTTGTTACTCTGACAAAGAGCTTTCGTAGGCACCTGCATTACTCTGTTCAGGCTGTTGTAAGGGCTCTGATTAGCTGAGTTCCTCTTCCCTGAGCAGCCATGCATCTTCCATTCTGTCACGCCTGTCGCAAGGACTTACCAAATGACGCATCACGGGACCATTTAGAGACCCAACAGGGATGCAGATTTCTATCTGCTTGGAAGAAACATCCATTCTGGGGTCCTGAGATCCTGAAATATTGAAAAGGGATGGTGCTTTCACATGGCTGAGGCACATGTGTGCCACCACACTGCACAGACCTCCCTGCAAGAGATGGCCGTGTGTCTTCTGGGAATGCACTGCAAGTGCTCCATGTTGCTGGTGCTGAAGCACAAGCGCCAAAGTCTTAGAGGCAGCCAGCACGATGAGAGACAGTGCCATTGCCTGCTCTGTCTGGGCATGAGGTGGCCCTGGAGTGATCCATCGAAGCATCAAATGAGGGGCTGGGCAGGGTGGGAATACTGTTGGCCTGAGCCTGGGCTTGGAAAGTGTTTCTGGAGTGCTTCAGATAACATACTGCTTCGCTAGGCAGGACACAGTAGAAGCTGGGTGTGTGGTAGGGCCACTCATACGGAAAGATTGGGGAGGGCATGGGAAGAAAGCTGGTGTTGGAGGGAAGGGTGCCCAGTGGCTGCATTCTGCAGTGGTCTTAAGGCACACCAGGCAGCAGAAGGGCTCTGCATACTGATGGGGGTGGTAGCTGCCCACTGGGGTGTTCACTGGGGGTGGCAGCCAGTCTTGGTGTGCACAGAGAGCAAGAGGGGCGGAGGACCCAAGGCTTTCATGATTACTTTCTGTCCTGGAGGGCTTAAGCTTCCCCAAGTTGATGTGAAGGGTGTCCTGGCAGGACTGTCTTGGGCACAGGAGCTCGAGGAGTCCTGTGTCTTCTTTTGTAAGAAGGAGAAACTTCCCTGCTTGGTGGAGGCTGCCTCCAGAATGAGAGGGTGCAGAAGCTCTGCTGCATGCTCCTGTGCCCTTAGGTGTTTGCTGTCTCCAGCCCAGGAGCAGGGCAAGTGTGCGCTGCTCACATGGGTGGTAAAAGAGGTTTAACCATGTGTCAGATGCAACGCACTTTGTCTGGGAAGAGACAATGGTGGAGTGGAAATGGAAACGTGGGAGCAGATTTCTTTTGCCCTACAAATGCAGTGGGGTTACTCGGGCCTGGGAACAGGCTAGGAGATGGGGTATGGCTTAGAGCTTTTGGTCTGGCTGTGTGTTTTGCAGCTCATAAGTGTCTGGCACTATTTGGTGCCATTCTGAGCATTTGGGCATTGCCCCATGACCTTCTCATGGGTTGTTTGGGACTGGCTGAGAGGGTGAGATCCATATGCAATGAAAAGTGAGGAATACAGAGCTCCATCTTATTCATATAATTTTCTATCTTCCCTCACCTGTCTGCCAGTGCTGCCTGAGCTGTGCTTGTGGTCTCATGGTCCTTGTTAATGATCACCAGTGTCTTTGACCTCTGTGCATACCTTCCCTTTGTAGCTCTGTGCTGATTAATGAGAAGTCTTGGAGGCTTCATCATGGTGCTTCCTATGGAAACAGGCTGCCAGGCCAATGTCTCCCAGTGTGTAGGGAGAAGGTGGCCATGATGGTCTGCCTGAGTTCTCCCAGGCCATGAGCCTTCAGCACTGTTTCTTCTTCCTGGCTATTCATGTGAACTGTCATAGATAATTCCAAGACTTTGGATTGGAGTCTTCCTCTGGTACTCAATTTTTGCTTATACATTCTGAGTGCATTTGGTCTCAGTAAACGACTTCTACAGCTTGGAGAGAGCAGCAGCCTCTATGGACTTCGTGCAGCGCAGATGGCTTTTGGTTGGGCACAATAAACACTCTTCAAAGCTGGTCTGGGAGCAGCTTCTGAAGGATCTCATGCATGTTCGTGGAGGAGCAGGAACAGACCCCAAAACCATCTTCCCAATGATGTTCTGGGGCTGTTGCAGGAGGCAAAAGATGCGAGTATAGCAGTGAGGTTTTGTTCAAAATTGAGGGCTCTCTTTGAATCAGTGGCGGAAGTGCCAGGATAGGCTGAGGAAGGAGATCTAGTGTATGATCTGCAGAAAGAGCTAGAGAGGTACTGGTCTCTTCTGGACCATCCATATGTGTCAAACTCTGTGTTAGTGCTTTTGGCAGTCTATGGTCTTTTCAGGTTTTAGTCATCCAAGTCCAGTCAGACTGTGGGGCTGATGTCCATGCCCTTATTAACCCAGCCTATTCTGCTGGGGGCTGTTTATAGAGGTCTAAATCTTCTGTGTCATAGAGGAAAGGAGTGAGTGTATTTCATCCTGGCCAGTGCTCCTCTGTTGTATGGAAAGGTTGGTCCATGCAAGGCCACCTTTGGTGCGAGGTGTCTTACTCCTGTTGCACCTAGCTTTGGAGCTGTGCTCTGTTCTGCTTCAGTGCTAAGCATCTCCTTTCAGTAGACCTCGTTGACCTCTCTCCTAGGTACGGACACTGTTTGTCAGTGGTCTTCCTGTGGATATCAAGCCCAGAGAGCTCTACCTACTCTTCCGACCATTCAAGGTAAGGTGGTTTTCAAATTTGGTCGCTGGTAAGAAAGATGCTGTCTTGTGGCCAACCTTGCAGCCAGGATCTCTGTCAGAGGGGCAGAAAGGATGAAGTGGGAAGGTTGTCCTTCTGTGAAAGCTTGGGGAACCTGCTATGAAACCAGCATGGTAACCTATGGCTTGTACTCAGCTGGTGACCCTCCCCTGGAGACAGTTGTTGAAATCATGCCATCTCCAAGCTTGATGAAGGCTGCTTGGTCAGCCCTGCTGCCCAACTGGGTCAGTACTTCCTTGGGGATGTGTCCTGATCTCCTAACTCTCCATCCTTCGCTAGATCAGCATGTAGGCTGCCTTGGGGGAAGTGGGGTTTCCTTGTTTGCACTCTTCTAGGGTGGGGTGAACAGTGCTCTGTAGGCACTAGGCCAGCAGGGTGCTAGTCTTAGTAACTTGATGGAGGGCTAGAAAATGGGATTTCTTCCCGAAGGGCCAGAAGACACTAGCTAAGATACCTGTTCTGCCCTTAGTCTAGTCTAAGTCTCTTCTTTTGGTGGGAAAGAAGTGTTAATGTACCTACTGCTGCTGCAGACCCTGCCTCGTGAAGGATTTGGTGCTACAGGACCTCCTGGAGCTGTCGCGTCATGTCTCGATTGTAGCTTGGCTCCTTCAGGAGCCTGACACTGACTTGCTTTCTTCCCTTCTGCAGGGTTATGAAGGGTCACTGATCAAGCTAACTTCAAAGCAGGTATCTCCTCTTTCCAGCTTTTTTTGGGTTTTGCTAGAAAACCAGAGAGGGTGGGATGGGAGGGGGACAGGTACTATTTCACTATGTAAAGCATTGTTGTGTTTAGCACCATGTCTACAGCAGGGTTCTGCTGACCTCCACTGTCCTGGTGGCCCCAAGCTCTCGGTATGTGCTGAATGGCTCCATATATTCTATTGCTTCCCAGGGCCATATGAGCTGGATGAGACTTGATGCTTCAGCCTTAAACCCTGTGCTGCCAGAAACCTTCCCCAGTCCCACCCTAATCCCCTTCCTAACAATTCCCCTTGTCAGCATGGGATACCTTTGCTGGGGGCTACCAGGATGAGCAGTGCCCCTGTGTACATGAATGCAAAAACGTTTTGGTGTGGTGGGAGCAGCCACAGAGCAGGATTCTTGTGCAGATGTCCTAAGGCACTTCAAGCCCTGCTTGAAGGCTCTCTGCAACTTTAGGTGGTCTCTTCTGCTTGCTGTAAGCTGTCTGGGGCAGAGAGGGTGGCAGGTAGCTTGAGGAGTTGGAAGAGACTTCTGAATTAAAATCAGCATTATTTCTTTTAGCCAGTGGGTTTTGTGACCTTTGACAGCCGGGCTGGTGCTGAAGCAGCAAAGAACGCCTTGAATGTGAGTACCCAATGTGCTGAGAGTACCTGGTGACCCTGGGGGCCATATGCTGTAGCTAGACCTGGAGCTGTGGGCTAAAGTTGTATTTGGCTTGCTTGTAGCATGGGAAGGGTTAGGGTGTCTTGGCTGTGCCCTTGAGAACAGAAGCTGAATGGTCCTGCAGCATCTCGCCAGGGAAGCAGCAGAGCTGTTTAAGGCTGACATCAGCATGAACAAATGAATGCAGACTATTCCACGCTTAGTGTAGGTGCAGTTTCTGACCACTGGAAGACTTCTCTATGGCCTCTTAGGGTGTGGGGAAAGAACAGCTGCTTCTTTTCCTTGAGTTTGCATGCAAATCAATATTTGGCCTCTGATGGCAAGATCCAGGCTGTGAAGCCTATTTCTTATCCCTTAAGTGCTCCCTGCTGTATGAGGAAGACTGGTGAACTAAGAGAGCCCCGTTGTTCAAATGAACATGGATTACCTATGTGTGTCAATGTGTGGCCAGAGTTACTCTTCAAGGAGCACTGAGCACCAAGGTGGGCGCTTGCTTGACTTGGGCTTTGCTTGGGGTACCTGGAGCAGCCAGGTTTTCTCTGGGGAACCAACCCTTGGAAAACAGGTGAGAAGAGAGGTCTTGTTCTAGGTGGTTCCCAGGCACAGGGTGATACCCAGCTGACACCCTGTAATGCTTTAAGTAGGCATGTGGAGCTCAACTTGTGTTTAACATGAGCTTTGTGAAGCTCTAGGTCAAGCTTACCAGGGTATGAGGGTAGAGAAACAGGCTCAGTTCAAAGCTGGTCTGTCATGTGGCTGTAGGACTTGCTTGGTGCTAGTGGCCTTGTTAAAGCCTCACCAAATGCCCAGGTGTCAAGTGTGTGGCAGGTCAGCAGAGCAGGTCCTTGTCCTGGACTCTGATCTGTCAAGACCTCCGCAGCCAGAACGTACTTCCTTCAGAAAGCAAGGAAACGAGCCTTCCCATGCTGCTGTTTGCATGGGGAAGCAGCGTGGCAAGGCCAACACTGTCTAGTATGGGCTCTTCAGCACATTCACAGGGTTTCCAAACTGCTGCAGCTCAAGAAAAAGAGCTGAAGATGGTCAACATGGGAGGCATAGCCAAAACTATTCTCATACTCTGTGGGAGCTAGGCAGCAAGACATGCTGATCTGGTTCTCCTCTCCTGTGGACCTTGCCTTGGGCACTGCAGCAGGTGCTAGTGTCTCTGCCTGTAGCACAGATGTACAGATGGGTTATCCCAGCTCCAGGAGGTGGATATTTCTTGGCCATTTTTGGTAGAAATATCCACCATGCCGGAAACAGTGGTCCTAGGGCAGCCAAACATGGAAATACAAGTATGTGGGAGCTCGAGCGTTGCAGTGAGGTGACAGATCTGGGCATGCGACTGCAGCATGGTGGCCTTGGTTCCCCAGTTGGGCTTTGCTCCATGGATAGGCACAGCCTGTGCTTGGACTGGAAATCTCTCCTCTGAGAGATTCCTGTGCTTTCTTCTGTGACAGGGCATCCGCTTCGACCCAGAGAACCCCCAGACCTTGAGGTTAGAGTTTGCAAAAGCCAACACAAAGATGGCCAAGAGCAAGCTGATGGCCACGCCAAACCCCACCAACATCCACCCTGCCTTGGGCGCACACTTCATTGCACGGGACCCTTGTGAGTATGCTTTGAGGTCATGGCTGGTACAACCTGGGAGATGCCCAACACTGGGAATGTTGACAGGGTGGAAAAAAAGCCATATATATATATATATATATATGTATGCTCTGGCTGAAATATGCCTGGTTTAAGAAGGCCAGAATATTAGGGTTACAAGAGAGTAACAGACATCTGGCAAGGCTTGTGGCTGACACTAGAAGTGTTGGGAGAGCAGCACTGGTTTGGGTGGTTCAAGTGATACCATAAGTCCTTTAAATCATCCCTAAGTGTCAAGCAGAAAGGATGGGTTCTGTGTCATGTGCCCGCAGTGTAGCTTGGTGGGGTGAGCAGCCCTGCTGGGGCTTGTTGGGCAGCCTGTAATGTGGTGCTGAAAGCCCTGTCCTCTGTCTTGCCATCCTGTGACACCAGCCCGATCCTGTGTGTGTGACCCAGCCTGTCCGAAGCCCATGTGGGTAGCTGAGCAGTGACAGAGCGTGTTCCTGGCCTCTCTTGGCAAGGCTGGAGGAGCAGCTGGTCACAGGAATGCTGGAGGGTTGCAAGATTTTATGCCTCAGTGCAAAGGTTCAGCTTGGGGTTGGAAACCCCTTGAACCAAGCTGCTGGGGCCAGCGACTGAGCTGCTGCCACCTTGTCTCCTGCCATGTAGATGACCTGACTGGAGCAGCTCTTATTCCAGCATCGCCAGAGGCATGGGCTCCATACCCGCTGTACACCACGGAGCTGACCCCTGCCATCCCCCATGCTGCCTTCACCTACCCAGCGGCCGCTGCCGCGGCTGCTGCTCTTCACGCTCAGGTGAGTTGCTCCCTGCACCAGAACCCGGCTCCCTTCTGCCCTGCCCTGGCTCTCACTCCCGCGGGTTCTGCTTGGCTGGTCCAGCCCTGGCCTCCGCACCTTGGCTCCTGGGCAGAGCCCCCCCCTGGCTCAAGTGTGTTGGGGCCCTCCAGCTCAGAGCAAACCGCTGGGGACAGGTCCGTGTGGCCCAGGGCAGTCAGGGCTGGATGATGACTTCTGACCCGGAGGTCCAGCCTGCTTCCTGGCAGGAGGCAGGCAGATGGAAGAGTTGGGGCTCAATTTCTGTCTGGCTGCTTTGGTCCCTGTGGCCAGAGGTTGGGACTGCTGGGAGGAAGAAAAACTACCTGCCAGCAAGTAAAATGTCCTCCTTGAAGTCATGGCAAAGGCAACAGGCTTAGCTTGGTGCTGAAGCTGAGGGGCTCAGCTGGGACACCCTTGGGGCCAAGCGGTTCAAATACTCTTGAAGCTGGAGGAGAAGGTCCTGCAGGAGATGGGTGAGTCCTTGTCACAGTGAGGAGCTCTGATGGGTCAGTGCTATATACCCTGGATGCAGGCTAGAAAGGGGGTTACCCTGTTTCCAAGCCCCTGGAAATGCTGGTGCTGGTTCAACCCACTGCCTTGTCCCCCAGGGTCTGTAGCTGACAGCTGGAGATATAGGGATACCTGTACTGGTCTGAAACTGGAATGCTTTAATGTATTGAAATCAACACCCCTGCTGAGCATGAAGCCCCTGAAACCATGGAAATGCAAGGGAAAGCCAAAACAGCGAAGTAATGTCCTAATTCCAGATTAAGGTGCTTGGTCTAGAGCAGTTGTACAGGAGAAACTGGATGCCCTGTCCCTGCCCTGCTTAGTGTTACCAGCCAGCTGTGCTCTGTCTGCTTTGGCTTCTGCTCCTTCAGCAGTGCCGTGGGGGACTATGGCAGTGGGACTCTGGGCTTCGACCCCAGAGCATTGGGACTCAACCTCTGCTCTCCACAGGGTGTTTATCATCCCTCCTCAAATTGAGATGAAAGTCTGTGTCCCCTCACCTTGTTCCCCTGGCCAATGCTTGGTTGGCCCTTTAGCATCCCCTTCTTTCCTGCAAGTGTCTTGAGTAACTGCCCAGCTTCAACCCCAGCTTGTCTCCCAAATGCAATATGGAGGCAGTGGAGGGGATGCAAGCTCTGGCTTATGTAGGCTTGTCTGTCCTACCCCTTGCACCCCTGCAGGCCTCTGCTGCTTTTGCCCTCTTACTGGTGAGCTAGTTATGGGCTGAAACTTCTGCAGGGTAGGCAAGATGTGCACAGGGCCCAAAGCAAGACCAGGCACTGGCTTGTTCTTCAAGAGCCTCCAGAGCCAGGCTGGTCCTTCACCAGGAGGCTGATGCTCGTTGGTGTTACCTGGAAGTTACTGATGGTGCCCACAACTAGAGGAGTGTGCTCTGCTCCTGGGTAGCCCTTTTTTGCTGCCCCTTGTGTATTGGTTAATGGAGCTAAGGGCTGTTGCCAGTTGAATTGCCCCTGGCAAAGAGGACCGATAGAAAAAACCCCTTCTGGTCTGGCTGATGTGGTTGAGGGGATGATAAGGTCATAGAAAGGCTTGGGCTGGAAGGGACCTTAAAGTTCATCCAGCTCCAACCCCCTGCCATGGGCAGGGACACCTGCCACTAGAGCAGGTTGCTCCAAGCCCCTGTGTCCAACCTGGCCTTGAACACTGCCAGGGATGGGGCAGCCACAGCTTCTCTGGGCAGCTTGTGCTTGTGCCTCACCACCCTCACCAGGGAGATGAAACCATTACTGCAGTTCCTTCAAGGATGATAATTGGTGACTGTATGGAGACCCTGAGCATAGGGGTTAGATCCCAAGCTTTATGGTGCATGATGGGGGAGAAAAACTCTGCTCTCCTGAAGTGGAGTGTGTCAAGGAGGCCTTCACCTTCAGCCACATCTTCTCCCTCTGGGGTCTTAGTTCCTGCCCGCCAGTTGGCAAGCTATTAGCTTTCAAAGAGCTCTTCTGGTTGCAGTAATGATCCTGAGGCACAAAGGAGCTCCCTGTATAGGTAGGAGTCCTTGCTCAAGCAGGTCCATAAGACTTGGGGGCATGTCCACCATGTAAGGAGCAAATGTAGCCCCTCCGGGACATGGCTGGACCCAGCTTTCTTCCAAGAGTACCTGGGCTGACCGAGCAGCTACAGGAGCTCCTTGTTGGCTTGTGCTGGAGCTGGCAGTGACCTCACAGGGAGACAGACTGGTGCAGTATACATTACCAATAAAGTTTTATGGGGTTAAACATTACTCAGGCTGGCAGGTCCGAGCTGCCCGGTCTCTAGGCTGGAGCCCTCTCCCTCGCAGAGCTGGGGCAGGGTGGAGTGAGTCAGTAAAGTGACTTTTGCTCACAATCTGGGCTAACCTCAGTGTGCTGAGCCCTCTGCTTGTGCTGGTTAGGGGTTGGTTTGCCTTGCTGGTGGGGTGATGGGCACATGAGTTGTTCTCCAGGGCAGCTGCAGTTCTTCCTCCTGAGGCTAGTGTTGGCTGGAGGATGTTCATGGGGATGGCCCGAGCTGTAGCAGCTCTGTAACAATCAGTCTGGAAGCAGGTGTGAATTTGGAGGCTGTAGCTAAACAGAGAGCTTGGCACAGGAGATTAAATCCTGCAGTGCTTGTCCTCCTGCAGCTGTGTTCAGGTCTGGTAGTGAGCAGGGGAGGAGGTGGCTGCTCCCTGCACCTATGCAGCCTCCTGAGAGCTGCCCAGAGGGCTGATGGGTTGACAAGGGGCAGGAGATGGCGTGGGCTCGACCTTGCCTGCCACCATGGGAGCTGTTGGTGATGCTCCCAGCAGGCACCCAGCTGCTCCGGATGTGACTGTGGCCTGACCCTGCGCCACCGAGGGCCTCTACCTGTGGGAACTCTGCTGACTTTAAGATTGTCCCATTTGCCTTCCATCCCTCCCACCCTCTCTCAAATCCCTCCTTTGATGTCCCTAGTGAACTCCAGCCATGATGCCAGCGCAGGCTAGCCCTGAAGCTCAGAGCTGTCCCTGGAGATGGGACATCCTAGTGATGCCTTATTGCAGCTAGTGGAGTGGCTGTACTACAGCTTCATTCCTAGAAGTGTTAAGCATGATGGCAGCCCCGTCTGGAAAGACTGGTAAGGTAACCAACTCTCCTCCAAGGTGCACCATGGGATTTGCAAGCTTCTGCCCATCTCTGTAGCCCGTATCTCCTTGGCAACCCAGTGCATGGGCCTCACGCTACCCACCCACCAGAGCCTGGGGAATGAGATGCCAGGCCTTCTTTCTAACCCACATCTCCAACTTGGCAGCACATGACATGGCGCACACAGCATGGCACCATCTTACATCAGCTCCTCCCAGCTGAGCCAGGCTCAGCCAGGTCCCACTGGTGGGAGGGGAGCAGCCTGGTTGAGCCAGGGCAGAGGCAACCCTGCCGCTCGGCATGAAGGAAACCTGGTTTCTCCCCAGCCGTGACCCTTGGAGGGCAAGCAGAAATATACACCTTGATCTCACTCCTGGCACGCAGTGGGGGAGGTGAGTGACGTGATAGTGATAGCACACGACTAAATTCTAGTGGGCACCTTAGAAAACAGCACTTGCCAGTCACTTTGTTCCAGAATCGCATATCGGGACAGACCCTGCCCTTAATAATGGGTCTAATCTCACCTCTTTCCTCTCCAGTTACTGGAAATGGAGCAAGTTCCTACCTGGAGCTTGGCTTCTCCTTTGCAACCTGACATCACAGACGAAGGGGGAAGAAGGCCTGGCTTGGGACTGGTTGTCAGGGAGGGTGGTTGCTGTGGTCAGTTCTAACTGAAGGAACTGAGCCTTGGCTCACTTCTCATTGCAGTGGTTCTGGGTAGTGGTTTTTCCTCTGTGTGGCAGTGATGTTGGTGAAAGAATTAATCCAAGATGGGAGGCCAGGTCTGCCTTTGCCCTTAGAAGACTGTGAGGTGCAAAGTTGTGCGGAGTTGGCCTCATGGGGAGAGCTTGATGCAGTCATAGAGATAATGATGCAGCTTGTCATGTTCTGTTGGGACCAGCTACTGCCTGTGTCATGGAGTTGGGCTGCACTGCATCTCTGATGGGAAACTGCTTGTTTTGGAGTGCTGCTAAGCCAGGCTCTGAGTGGGCAGTAGGAGACTTCATAAGAACATGGCTGATGCTGTTTGTGGTTAGAACATGGTGCTTGTATGAGACTAGGCTGACATGTGGGGCACCCAGAGCCCAGAAGACTGTCTAGGGTAGATGTTTTCAAGGCAGGAAGCAGGTTGCAAATGCTAATCCTTTAGGGGTGGGCTGCCCAAGGTGCCCTCAGAGCATCTGTGTTGCTGCTGCTGGAAGCAGCCTTCTCTGGAGGCTTTAAGGAGATGGTGGATGTGGGTCCCTGAACTTAGGACCTGACCAAGCAAGTGGTGGGTGGAAGGAGCAGGCCTGAACCATGGCTATATGGTGGTGGTGCGAGAGCCCAGCAGGACCCTAAGGCTTCCCAGCACTGAGCTGAGGCAGAGCCCAGTGATCAAAGATGTCACCACTCAAAAAAACCCTTCCCCTCCTGTTTGCTGCAGGAGCTGGCTTAGAGTCAGATGGATTTTCTGAGCAGTGGCTGCTGTTGTGGATGGACTGAGGCAGATCGTGGTGGCTGTGATCTGGGGAGAACTGTGAGTACGCTGAAAATGTGCCGGGGCAGGCTCAGGTGCTCCTCCTTCAGTACTGTACTGTTGGGAGGCTGCTACTTGCTGGCTGTGTGACTGCCTGGTGCCACCAGCCTCGCTGAGCCCTGGAGCACCAAGCGATGGCCATGGTGGATCTGCTTGACAATGGGGATCTGCCTTCATGCACCACTAACCTCTGGACTCACTTCATGGTCCCATCTGCAAAGACCTCCTGAACTTCATGTTGCGCCAGCTGAGCTCTGATAGAGCCTCCCTGGGATGGGAGACTGCAGACAGTGATGGGTTTTCTACCCCTGATAACTTGTTGCCTGTTTTGTTGGAGCTGCTGTGTGGGACTTTGCAACATTATTTTTTCTGGGCAACCTTCATGCTTCCCAGAGGTGTGAAGCACTCTTCAAGACCTTCGTGTCTTTCTAAACTCCAGTGACTTAGTGCTGCCATCACTGGCCAGGCAGCCCTGAGCAAGCTCTCCCCAGGCCAGCCCTTTCCTTCTAGCCAGAGAAGAGCAAGCAGGGGATGCTCTTGGCTCCTCCAGGTACCTGCTGAGCAGCCATTCTTGCTAAATCACACCTAGAGAGTGAACTGGACCAAGATGCCATCTGAAGTGACTCCCTGACCTGTGGCCAGCCTGGGTTCTCCCTAGCTCAACCCAAAGGAAAGCAGCACAACTAACGTCCAGTCTGGGAAAAGTTAAAATGCTTGTTTGCTATGGACTTTGAGATGGGAATGTCTCCACGAGCTGCAGCATGAGCTGCCACAAGGCCCAGAGGGGTACAAGGCATTGGATGTATGCCTGTTAAAACACTCCTCCTAAGCAACAGAATGGATCAGTGCCTATCATCTTGTGCATGGTGTGAGACAAACTCTAGCCCTCCCTCACCATAGCTGCCTTGGGGGTGTATGTGCTTGATTTGACTGCGAGGTGTTCTTGGTGGTGGGTTGAGCTGTGTGGGTCTTAACCAGCATGCAAGTGTTTGGATGCTCCTCTGCTTAACCCAGCCCCATGAAGTAGCCTACAAGTGCGTGGCTTGGGTAAAGTGCCTGCTGGTGAGCCTGGAGATGTATGTCCAGAGAGTGCTAACAGGTGATGCTAGTGCCTCATGGGTGCACCTTTGCTGGTTGTCCTTGCCTGCCCTGGGCTGTGTCCCTGTCAGCTGTGTTTCCAGCTGGAGCAGAGCAGCTCTTGCTGGCCACCACTGTGGTCTGCCCAAGGCTTGCACACAGTGAACTGCAGCTTGGGTAAGAGGTGACCTGTGGCTTGCCAGGGTCAGGCTGTCTCAGCAGCAGCATAGCTGAAGGTACCACTTTGCCCATCAGTAGCTAGTAACCAGATACAGCTCTCGGACATGTTGGTTGGGGTCCCACCAGCCCCCAGGAGCACAATGCTGTGCTTTGTCCCTGCCTGCACAGGGAGCCTTTCTTGTATCTGGGGAGGTGGTGGGTCCATTTCAGTGGTAGGGATAGCTCTGAGCACCACAAGATGCTGGAACTGACTGCAAAGCAAAGATAAGAAGACCTAGAAGTAACTAAGGAGGAAAGGCAGGCCACCCAAGCTAAATGCAGCTTGAGGTTGGATCTCTGTATTCAGCCATCCATCCTTCCTCTTATTTTCCTGCTGAAGGAATTGCTCTCCATAAGGATGGTGGGCAAGATAGGAAATTGAAATTCTGAGGGTAGCTGGGAGAGGCAGTGGAGGACCTGACAGGAAAGTGAAGCACTGATGGGGTATTTATCCCATTTACCATTTAGGTAGTGCTGCTCTTGTGCTGGAGCAAGGGAGAGGCTCTTTGCTTCTGGATGTTTTGTCTGGCCCCTGGAAGGTGGCAAGTAAAAGCACAACTTCGTCTTCTGCAGCTGTTTCCTGGGACAGATGTTGCACATTGCAGCTCAAGGCTGGCTGCAGTGAGCTGGTGGTGTCTGTCTCATCCCCACAGGCAGGCGCGATGTTTGCAGTGGTGTGGCCAGACCCCTTTCCAACTGTGAGCTAATGCAGCTACAGAAACAACCGTGTCTCTTCCAGTAAAAGCCTCCCTTGCTCTACTTTCTTCACCCAGTGCTGGATGTCTACAATCACCCTTTCTCATCTTCCTCCTTGGCAGATGTAGTATTTTGAGGGATAACAGATCTTCTGAAAGCTCTTGGAGAAACCTGCTCCCCATGGTAAGTGCTCTGGCTTGGCCTGCCAGGGTGCAGTCCTCTTGGGGCAATCCTGTACATTCTTCTATGGTGCTGGTGGTCTCTTTCAGATGGCTCCAGGAGCCCTCTGTTTGCAGAACCTCTCTGCTTCTGTGGCAAAAGCAAGGTGCTGAGACACTTTAGATGTGAAGAGAACTGTCCTCTTGCCTAGCTGCTGCCTCCAGTCTGGTTCTTCTGGTGCTTTCTGCTGGTTTCAGAAGCATCCCCCCAGTGAGGGGTGCTCCTGCCTAATCCCATCATGTCCTTATTCTTTCTGTGGGCTGAAAGACCTGGCAGCTCATTTCCCCACCCTGCCAGCATGTCAGAGCCTTTGCTTGTGCCCAGGATCACTGCATCTGCACAAGCTCCTGCCAGCCTCCAGGCTGAGCCTCTCTGTGCTACTGGCATGTGAGGCCACCATGAGCCAGGGTGGTTGTGTTTGGTGTACGAGCATTGAAGACCTACAGAGGGCGGCAAGGAGAGGTGCTCCATCAGAAGTGGAGGCTCATTAATGCCATAACTACTGACAGTGCATGTTTTAAGAAAAAAAAAAACAGGATTTCTGTTGAAACTTGAAGCTTGGCCAGGCCTGGGGTGGGTGTGCGTGTGGGGCAGAAGTGGTTTAGGCCCCCGAGGAGAGGACAAGGAGCTGGGTTGGGGGATAACCACCCTGAATGTGTGTGGCTGCTGTGCCCACTTACCCAGATCCTGGCATGGGATGGAGGCAGCTCCCAGGGTTAAGTACTCACAGCCTTGTGAATGCAGGGAGAGTTTCCTGTTGCTGCCGGGCAGGAGGAAACAAACAACTTCCAGCTGTGGAGGGGAGGGTGCTGGAGTGTGAAACTTTGGCCCTGGAGGACTGTGGCTGCTGAGATGTGGCTCTGCTGAGCAAGCACCTCCTGGTGACAGGGCTGGGGCAGGAAGGAGCCCCTGTCCTTGCACTGTGGTGGACCCGTAGTTGCTAGTGATGCTGCTGCCTGCACCAGGCTGCTGTCTTTGTGGCCTGTGTTGGTAGAAGGAGATAACCATGCCCCAGACCACTGTGGGGGTCTCAGGCTGGGCAGCAAGGATGCAGCAGAGCTGGGTCCCTCTTACAGTCTGATGGAGCATGGTGTGCATCGCACCAAGATAGCTTTTTGTTCATAATACTAGATGGGATGGGGGAGGAGAGTCTTGGTCAAGTCCATGTCCTTGATTCCTTCCACCCAAGACTGGACTGGATGGGACACATCTGGCTGCTGTGTCATGGGGTGAGCTATGAGGCCAGGTAGGAGCTGATTTGGTGACACTTACCCTGTGAAGGTGTCCAGCAAGGAGTCCAACCAGCCCAGTGTGCCAGGCTACAGAGAGCTTCAAATGTGGTGCTGGTGCCTGAACAGGAGCTGGGATCCAGCAGGAGCTCCTCCTGTGGGAGCCGTCACAAGAAGGCAGACTTGAGGTCACTGAATCATGCTTGAAGCTGTTCAGTTATTGGCATCGCAGCCCTTGTGCTTGTGGAGGGAGGACTTGGCCGTCACAGGCTGCTGTGCTTTCTGGGAGGTGTGTGCTTGTTGTCCCCTCCAGCTCCAGTGAGGATGCTGCAGTGTCAAGGTCCTGGCAGTTTGCTGCATGTCTTCACATGAAGGAGTGAATGCAATGCTTCTGGCTTGGCACCCTCATTGGGTGCCAGATGTCTGCTTCTTACAGGGGTAAAAGGAGTAGGGTTTGAAGGGACCAACTGTGAATGTGCCTAGCTTGGAGAGTAATCCATGGGCTGTCACTGAGACTGTGGGTGTCCTAGTTTTCAGTTCTGACTCTTCTGAAGGCCTGTGTACAGCTTCTGGACAGCTGGGACTGGGGACACAGGTCTGCATCTCTGCTCCTGGTTAACTTTGCAGCAAGCTTGCACTGCAGAGTCACATAGTGCATCAGTTGGACATCGTGCCTGGTTAGAACATAGCCAGTTCCCATCTCCACCTCATTGCCAGCTATATCTCAACCTACTGTGGCTTTCTTGAGGTCTCTTGCATGCTTAGAGCCTGCAGAGGAGACCTGACTCTGGCGAGAGCCCTGACTGGCAGGTTCTCCCTTGCTGGGTACAGCCAGGTATGGGTTAGGGCAGCTCGAAAGCCTCTGCCAAGCCAGATGCTTTGGCTGCACCTGCAACTCTTCCTTTGCCTGACTGACCTGGGTCCTTGCTCCAAGAAAGTCTGAATGTCCTTGACCAAGGGTCCCTCTTAGTGGGAGAGTGCCATGCGTGGGGGTTGGAGCTGCTCTGGGAATGCTGTTGTTTTTCCTCTGGCACGTAGCTTGGGAGGAGAGCGTCCAGCCAGGCTTGTTCAGGCAAGGCACCAACCTTGCCAGGATGGTTTAAGAAGGGGAAGATTTCACACCAGGCTCCGGAGGGTTTTCTGCCACTTTCTGCCCATCTTACAGTCCATCATTCTGCTGGTAACCAGAGCCCTGGATGCAGCTGCTGCTCTTTGATGCCTGTCAGCACCAGCTAGGGAGGGAGGAGAGTGGGGCTGATTGCTGTGTTTCAGCTCCATTCACAGCAGCAGCAGGACTGAACCATGAGCTGTTCCTGTTCTGATCTGTGCTCAGTCGAGTGACACAGACTTTTCCTGCTGCTCTTCGGCATGAAGCTGCTACCTCAGCTCAGCCCGATGTACTTGAACGGGAGCATCTGGATGTCTGATGCTGTTCTACTGGACATTGCCAGATCACTGCGTCTAGTGGCAGGCTGGAAAGTGTGTTCAGTTACTGTTTCCATGTCTCTTGTTGGGTCCCCACCTAGCAGTCCTTCCTTGGCAAGGAGCAGGCCTCAGCAGTAGATGTGGCAGCAATGACCTGCCAGGGAAGCCTCCAAGTCTTGCTGGTTTGCAGCTCTACCAAGTTCTTTCTATGATGTGGTTTGCCTGGAGCCTTTTCTAATGGCTGGCTTGTGGCTTAGAAACTTCATGCGTCTCCTCCTTGGTGGATGAGCCAGTTCTTACCCAATGCATGTCGTGTAGAGGTGGTCTGGTTTAAAATGTGTGGTGTGCAGATGCCTCCTTCTGCTGTCTGAAGGCAGAGTGGCCACCACTTTGGGATGCTGAATGCTCAACGTGAGCAGCCTCCACCTGCCTTAGCCTGAACAAGGGGAAGGATGTAAATATGGGGGTATGTGGGAGTGGGAGCATGCCGGGGGGGGGGGACGGGACGACACAGCCCCTCCTTGTGCATGCTTCTGCAGTGGTAAACTTCATATACCGCTTGGTGGTGAGGAGCTTTCCGAGCTTGGAGGGTGATGTTCTGTGTGTTGTAGTGGCCAGGGGCCAGGCAGGAGTGTGTACTTGGTGGCTGTCTTCTGGTTATGCTAATAGGCAGACAGTAGTTGAGGCGTGTGGGACCCTGCTGTGCTCCTTAGCGGAGGACCTGGCCAGGTCCCAGTGCCTGGAGAGCCTGGGCCTGTCCTTGCATGAGCCACCAGAGCTGGCCAGTGTAGGGCTGGCACAGTGCAGCCCCAGGTTGGGATGCTACTGAGGTAGTATTTGTGGCTCACCCTGGAGCCTCATTTTCCTTGCTGGAGACATCCTTCACTCAGTGGAATTTGTACATGGCCTGAAGGAGCTGGTGGCTTCGGCTCTGGTTGAGATAATCCTGAATCATGGACCTCTGGCATGGCTTTCTTTTCCAGATGCGCTGGTACCCTCCCTCTGAAGCTACCCAGCAAGGATGGAAGTCCCGTCAGTTTTGTTAGTTCATTAGTAAGTAATCGATGGCTCTTGGAGCCAGGTACTTGCCTTGTTCATCTCTGGGATTCTTGGGCTCCTGCGGGGAGGAGGGATGGGAGCTTGGGCTCAGCCGCCCATATCAACCCAGTGCAGTTGGGTTAACAGTGATGGATGATGGAGTCAAATCCACCCTGCTGGGAGCAGGGAAACCCTCCCTGCCCCAAGTCCCAGGGTGGAGAAGCGGCTGTGGGTGCTGCTTTGGGAGCAGATCCATCCAGCCCTGCTCACTGCTGCTCCTTTCCTGCAGTGTCTCTCCTTGGCTTGTGTTCCTCCTCCCTGCCTCTCCGGAGCGATGTGCCAGGGATGATCACTCAAACTCCTCTTGGTTTGGTTTGGTGACAAGGCACCCTGCCCCGGCGCGCTCCCCAGGGGCTACCAACATCCCCCATCCCTGGACTGTGAAGCCACCATGGGCTATGCGCCACCTCCATCCATCCCTTCCTCCCTCCCTCCCCAGGACATCCTCCCTGGCTGAGCTTTGCAGTGCGGCTGTGCCGAAGCCCAGCCCTGGGGGTCTCTGTCCTGGGCTTCCCCGGGCTCGCCCTGTCCCAGTGGCTCAGCTGAAGGGAACGAAAGGCAATGGGTTTTGCATGTTTTCTGGCATGAATTAAAACACTTAACTTGTGTATGTGTGAGTGTAAGTTTGTTTGTTCTAGCGTTTGTGTAACCGTTAGCAACAGGTCTTGGCCCAACAGATTGACCCATCACCGTTTTCATCCTGCTTCAGTGAAGACTGGGCTTTGAGAAATACTGAACTGTCCTTGTCTCACCCCTTCTCCCACCTCTGCCCTCCCCTGCCCAGCACGCCCAGAAACATTTGAGAAATGCTTCATTGCTTTCTTTCCTTGTTTTGTTTTGGGTTTTTCCAAGTACAATGCACTGTGTTTCTGTTCTCAGCCGCTCTCCTCTGCTCTCAAAGTCAGGGTTATTCTGTTTGCTTTTCTCTTCCTCAAACTTCTCGCTATAGAACAGCTGTAAAAGATCTAAACTCTTTTTTTGGGGTTTTTTTGTTTTCCACATCCTTCTGATGGGAGAGCATCCAGTCCTGCCAGACATCAGCCGTCCTTATGGGAATACCGAACAAAAAAAGAAGTATGAGTATTTTTGTACCATGTGTAATAAGGAAATATTTATGCATCATAAAGAATTTTTTGTGTTTGTGTGCAATTAATTATTATTATTGAAGAGAAATTGTAATCCTGTAAGATAAGTTAATGTTTAGTTCAAAGCTTGAAAGAGAAGGGTTGTCTTCTGTACCAATGATTCAGTCAGGCATAGTAAACCAGAACTTGTGCAATTTTTGTTTTAGCATCTTATTGCTTGGTATTGAAATGCTTTCAGTATTATATGACCATGGCTGTCTCGCTTGTATTAAAAGAGTGGAGAATAAGTTGCTATATAACTGCTGATCCTATGAGAATGTGAAACTGGATAATATATGAAATGCAAAAAGAAAAAAAAAAAAGACAAAATATATCCCTGGAGGCTGCTGTGACTCTTTCTGTGGTCTCTTGTGTTTTCTTCTGGGGCTGCTTCATGCTCGCTGGCACCCGCACCCCTTCCCCTCCCTGCCCACAAGGCTGCTGCTGCAGGCCTTGATTGGGGTTGGGGCATCTTGTCCCCATAGGTGCAGGGCCAGACCTTGCCTGCTACTATGGGTTAAAGGGGCTGTTGACGCCGAGTGCTGCTGGAGGCCTCGGTGAGTCTTTCTGAGGTGTGTTTTTTTCCCTGCTCGGTGCCGGAGGAGGCTGAGGCCTCTCCGTGCCAGCGGCTCAGCGAGGAGAGATGTCCATAGAAGGCAAATGTCCTCTGGAGCTGCAGCATCGCTCAGCTCCTCCTCCGGTGCAGGGTGCTCCGGCCAGGGCTGACGGTGTCTCATAGCCTCATCTGTACCTGCGGAAAGGGCTGTTGGAATGGCAGCCCTGGGGCGGTATCACTGCCGTGCTGAGGGGTACCTGTAGCTCACCTTGTCCCTGCCTTGTGGCGCTCCTAAAGCCCTCCCACCCAAGTTCCCGCCCCAGGGGCAGCGCTTCCCTTTCTCCCGGGGCTGCAAGGGCAGCGCTGCGCGAAGGCGAGGGGCGGCGAGGGAAAACCAAACAACGCGGAGCAGCAAAAGGCGGCTCTAAAAATAGCCCCAGCGGCCCCCGCGCCTGGGAATGAGCTCCGCGGAGCGCGGCCGCTCCGGGAAGTGACTCGCTGCGAGGCTGCCCGAGCCCGGGCAGTGCTGCCAGCCCCTTCGCACGGGACCCCCCTGCCTGTGGCTCGGGCAAAGCTGGCTCCTGCTGCTGCCCTCAGCGCGGCTCCTGCCTGCATCCCAGCTCTTGCCGTCATCCCGGCCTCTGACTGCATGCTGGCTCCTGCCTGCATCCTAGCTTCTGCCGGGCCGGCTCTCCCCTGCTGGGTCTCTCCACATCTCACCGCTCTGCTGACCTAAGCGGAAACACCCCAGAGAGCGCAGGGGGCCGGTGATGGAAGCATGAGAGGCTTTAAATTATAGAGGAGACTTTTTTGCTGTAGAAAAGCACCGTTACTCCGTGCATTAACATGCCCGGGCCGTGAATAATTCATGCCCGGCCCTATTAAGCTATTACCCGGGCCCGCAAAACGTGGCTCGCCTCGGAGCTAAAGTAGGTCACGTCTGTGCTGAGGGTCCCCAGGCGTCCCCCTCCCCGGCCGGTGCACGCCTGGCGCAGGCGTGTGCACACGCGTGTGCACTTGCTGCCTGTGTCCGTGCCTGCTCATGCGTGTGTGCAACGCCCTTGCCCCTCCCGTCTGCTTTCACTTGTGTCCTGGTCAAAGGGATGTGCTCTGGGCATCAGGGCTGGAAGAAGCGCACATAAGGAAAAGTCTGGTTTTGCCACGTTTTAATTTTACGTTTCACTGGAAATTCCCCTTTTCTTTGTCTCGTTTTGAAGGTGGGACAAAAGGATAAATCAATGTGGGAGCATTTGAACCTTTCTCTCCCAAAAGCACTGTGCTCTGGCATGGCCTGTGGCCCAGGGGTAGTTTGGAAATAGAACATCCAGCTGTTCTGATGCAAAAAGGATTCTTGGCACAGCTGCGCTGATCAGACACTTCACAGGCCAGCGTGTCTTCAGGAAGGCCACATGCAAAACTCAGTCCCTGCTTGAAGCCAGAGACATAGGAAAGGAAGCAGGTCATTTAACGCCTCCATTTGTCCAGGGACCTGCTGGTCACAAGTCTCTGAGGTCAGGATGCTCTCCTCATGGTCCTGCTGATGATTAAGGGTACCCAGATGCAGCTCAGTTGTGCAGATTCCATGATCTGGTGCCTTCAGCCCCTTTCTACAGCAAATGCACTGAAGAGCAACTCAAACAGCTTCTGCAAAGGATCAAAATGGCTCCTGCAAACCCCAACAACTTCCACTTGCTGGACTGTACCAGCAGTTCAAGAAGAGTGTCACATCTTTCCCAAAGGCATCCCTCCTCGCTTAGACTGAAGCCTTTCATGGTTAAAGACCATTTCAACAATCACTGATGTCCTCCCAGTGTTTGTCTGTTTGGGCAGACATCAGTGGCCACAGCTATGTCTCAAGTAGCCCCAGATCCAGGCTGCATCTGGCTTTAGCAGCAAAATGCACCCTCCACAATAACAGTTGGTGAAAGGTGAGCCCAGAGGAACTTTGGGAGTCAAGGCGCTGCCATGATGGGATTCTGTGCAAAAGCCTGGGCTCTCCTACCTGCGGGTGGGTGGCAGGAGGGTGATTAGAGGGTTTATACCTCCATCCTGATTCAAAAATAAGCTCACTGCCCTGGACTTCAAGAGAGCAGGCTTTGGCCTCTTCAGGAACCTGCTCAGTAAGGTTCCATGGGATACAGCCCTAGAGGGCAGGGGGGCCCAAGACTGTTGGTTGATATTCAAGGCTCACCTGCTGCAAGCTCAGGAGCGATGCATCCCAACTAGAAGGAAGTTCAGCAGGAGGGCCAGGAGACCTCCTTGGATGGATAAGGAGCTGCTGAGCAAAATTCGAAGGAAAAAAGAGGCTTATAAAAGGTGGAAGCAAGGTCAGGCGGCCTGGGAAGAATACAGGGATGTTGTCCGGGAAGCTAGGGACCAGGTTAGGAAAGCTAAGGCCCACTTAGAATTTAAATTGGCTAGGGATGTTAAGGATAACAGGAAGGGATTTTATAGGTACATTGCCAATAAAAGACAGGTTAGGGACACCGTGGGCCCTCTCCAGAAGCTATCGGGAGAACTGGCTACCCTGGATTTGGAGAAGGCTGAGGTTCTTAATGACTTCTCTGCCTCAGTCTTCACCGGCAAATGCTCTGACCACACCACCCAAGTCTTGGAAGGCAGACGCGGGGACGGTGAGGGTGGGGACCCTGGGCCCACTGTGGGGGAGGATCTTGTTCGGGACCACCTTAGGAACCTGAATGTATACAAGTCCATGGGACCGGATGAAATCCATCCGCGGGTCCTGAAGGAGCTGGCAAATGAAGTTGCTAAGCCACTGTCCATCATATTTGAAAAATCCTGGCAGTCAGGTGAAGTTCCTGATGACTGGAAAAAGGAAAATATAACCCCCATTTTTAAGAAGGGGAAAATGGATGAGCCAGGGAATTACAGACCAGTCAGTCTCACCTCTGTGCCTGGCAAAATCTTGGAGCGGATTCTCCTGGAAGGCATGCTGAGGCACATGAAAACCAACAAGGTGCTTGGTGACAGCCAGCATGGCTTCACTAAGGGCAAATCCTGCCTGACCAATCTGGTGACCTTCTATGAAGGGGCCACGGAACTGATGGATCGGGGCAGAGCAGTTGATGTCATCTACCTGGACTTGTGTAAAGCCTTTGACACTGTCTCACATGACATCCTTCTCTCTAAGTTGGAGAGACATCAATTTGATAGGTGGACCACTCGGTGGATAAAGAACTGGCTGGATGGCCGCACACAAAGAGTAGTGCTCAGTGGCTCAGTGTCCAGCTGGAGACCAGGAACGAGTGGTGTCCCTCAGGGATTGGTGTTGGGACCGGTCTTGTTCAACATCTTTGTGGGTGACATGGACAGTGGGATTGAGTGCGCCCTCAGCAAGTTTGCCGATGACACCAAGCTGTGTGGTTCGGTTGATAAGTTGGAGGGAAGGAATGCCATCCAGAGGGACCTTGACACGCTTGTGAGGTGGGCTGATGCCAACCTAATGAAGTTTAACCATGCTAAATGCAAAGTCCTACACCTGGGTCGGAGCAATGCCAGGCACAGCTACAGGTTGGGCAGGGAAGAGATTCAGAGCAGCCCAAGGAGAAGGACTTGGGGGTGTGGGTTGATGAAAAAATGAACATGAGCCGGCAGTGTGCGCTTGCAGCCCAGAAAGCCAACCGTATCCTGGGCTGCATCAAAAGGAGTGTGACCAGCAGGCCAAGGGAGGTGCTCCTGCCCCTTTACTCTGCTCTCGTGAGACCTCACTTGGAGTATTGTGTGCAGTTGTGGTGTCCTCAACATAAAAAGGACATGGAACTGTTAGAACAAGTGCAGAGGAGGCCACGAGGATGATCAGGGGACTGGAGCACCTCTCGTATGAAGATAGGCTGAGAAAATTGGGGCTGTTCAGCCTGGAGAAGAGAAGGCTGCATGGAGACCTCATAGCAGCCTTCCAATACCTGAAGGGGGCCTATAGGGATGCTGGGGAGGGACTCTTCATTAGGGACTGTGGTGATAGGACAAGGGGTAATGGGTTTAAACTTAAACAGGGGAGGTTTAGATTGAATCTGAGGAAGAAATTCTTTACTGTGAGGGTGGTGGGGCCCTGGAATGGGTTGCCCAGGGAGGTTGTGAATGCTTCATCCCTGGCGGCGTTCAAGGTGGGATTGGACGTAGCCTTGGATGGCATGGTTTAGTGGGAGGTGTCCCTGCCCATGGCAGGGGGGTTGGAACTCGATGATCTTGAGGTCCTTTCCAACCCTAACTATTCTATGATTCTATGAGATTGGGTCAAGCCGCAAAGAATAAAAGCTGCTTTGAACCACTAAGTCTTAACATGGCTTTGTTATATCCGATAGCTCAGTGGGAAAGGTCCTCCCGGTCTGCGTCAGCGCGTTGATAAGATGCATAGTACAGTGGGAAAGCCAGGAGGTGGCATCCGAGACCTGAGCACGGGAAAGCAGCACACTCCCGTGTGGGAGCTTAACAGGAGGCTGCGGTTTGGGACAGTGAAGAAAACAGATTTTTGCATGGAAAAACGCATATATTTTGCCTCGTAGCATCCCCTTCCCCAGGCATGGGGACAGGGTCGGGTCTTGGGACAAATACTTCTCAGTATTGAAGTAACAGAAAAGAATCTTTCTTACTTTTTTGCTCAGCTGTTGCTTTGTTACCCAAACCACACTGAATCTCAGCCGGCTTGCGGGGGGAGGCTGTCTATAGCCCATCCTGGCTGCGGTGGGACCATCGCCTGCCACTCAGTCGTGGCTTGGTTCATCTGAGCCTGGGAAAGCCCTGGGGCTGGAGATCTCTTGCGGGTGCCTCTCCCAATCCACAGCTCACGGGGTTACTCATTTAGCTAAAATCTGAGAAAATACATCAGTTTACGCGGTGACACAGCACTGACACGTTCAGCTCTTCACTAAACACCGGGCAGTGGGGGCCACCGGAGCTGGCAGTCGGCTGCCCCACTCAGCTCGTTTTGCAGGTTGAGGATTGAGACGGACAGGGACACCACCACCGCGCTACGACGGGGTTGGGTCAGACGGCAGATGGCACTATTTGATCAGCTGAGGAAGCACTGAGCCAGCCGGGATGCCTTGGGAGCAGAGGCCACCACTGGACTTGCAGATCTCAGCCCAGCACTGACTAGAGAGCAGTGGGCAGGGCGCCAAGAGGAAGGAAACAGCTGTAGCAGCTCAGGCCCCTGGGACAGAAATCGCAGGAAAACACCAGCCTAGAGTTTCCATCCAGAAACTGGAAGTATCCCCAAAGACATCCTGAATGTCCCGCTCCCAAGGTCTGTGGTGCCCAAACCAGGAGAAATCCCAGCTTTTCCCCTGTGATGCAAATAGATTGGAGTCTCCAGGGTGTTTGTCCTGCTATGGGAATCCATAGCTCTTCCCTCCCCTTCATTTCCCACACTCTCCAGGCATGGCAGACAGTGTGCTTCACCTGGTGGGCTTCATCCACTGGGCTTCACTGTGGTTGACACACTCCTTTAATCCTCCTCTGGGTTGCAGAAATGAGTAGGAGCTCCTGGACCTGTCCTGGGGACCAAATCTCACCCAGGACAGTCGTTTCAACAGGCAAAAGGAGGGTGCTAGCTTGTGCCAACATGTCCAAGCCAAATGTCTGGTGCAGCTGGTGCCATGACCAATGCTAGTGCCTGTTGGGTGTTTCTAGCTTGGCAAGCATGGCTACCAGTAACAAGTGCTGGAAGTCCTCCTGCAACTGGCTCTTCTGAATGTTTTCCCAAGGCAGAACTGGAAAAGCTGTGCACACAGGTCTGGATGGCTGTGCACTAATGTTGCGCTTAGAAGCACTAATGCTACTTCTCCACAGGTGGTACAGAGTTGTCCTACATGGAGAAAGTACTTACATCTTAGGGTTACTGTTGACTTTCAGGTTACTGTGAGTTCTCAGCACCAGCAGCAGTGGCCATGATGTGCATGTGGCCTTCTGGGAGAGAAAGCTGAAGGGAACAAGCAAGCTTAGAGGGGTTTCAACCTTTTAAATGGCAGGGAGAGGTCATCAGCTCTGCTGTCTCCACAGTGTTCCTGGTTTTAACCTGAGCTGCATTATGCCCTGATTCCTCCAGCAAGAGGCATCATCACTGCCCAGGTCCAGGGAGACCAAGTAGCTGCCACCTTCTCCCTACCAGGGGCCAGGGGCTGGGTCATCCCTGCCAATGCTCCCAGGAGGTCTCTGCACTGGTGGCCACCCACATGTGGCATTTTGCAAGGTTCCTGCCAACCATTTTATCCTAGTATCTTTCCTCTGGAACACGCTCTGCTGATGCAGTCAGTCTGAGCCACGGGCTCCGTTGCTGGCCAAAGTCAACAGCATTTGGCACTGCTTCCAAGTGCTTGACTCAGTAGGGCCCCTGGTGGGTTGACAGAGAGCCTGATAGGACATCCCCGCATTGCAGGCAACTTTGTGCCTTCGCCTGCCTTCCTGCAGTTACCTGCAGCCAGCATTTTTGCTTTCCCAACACAGACCTGACTGTCAATGAGGAAATATGGCTTCCACGCTGGAGGACCACTTCCTAAGAAACAAGGGTGAGCAGTAGCAGTGGGACCTGGAATGGCTCCCTGGGATAGGTCTTCCTTTCCAAGATGTCGCAGCTGACTGGAAGCTGGGAACCGATCACCCCTGCAGATCTCCACCACTTCGTCTGTGAGGCCAAAACACTCAACAAAAACCTATCGGTTTTCATCCTCTCTCGGATGGGTGAGGACCAGTCATGGTGAAGGCTTCACAGACAAAGCAGCTGAGACCTTTGGAATGGGAATTGCTCCATGCCCCATTTGTCAGCTGCCATCTGCTTTCAGACATGGGTTCCAGGTTCGGAAAGGGTCTGGCTGCCACGAGTACAGTACTTGGCAATGCTCCTGCAGCTGTTGTGGTTTACCATTTCCCAGCTAAGCTAGTTGGTCTTACCTACAAACTAACGTCTTGAGAGCAAGTTGTTCCTCTGGAAACAAATGCATTTATCAGCCTCACCAATGCCACCCTGCAGCTCTGTCTTTACAGGGGTGTTAATTCAGAAGAGCACCTCCAGTTCCAGGGGCTGGTTTCGGCTGGTTTCTGGTTTCCGTTTGATGCATTCCCAAACGAATCACTGACCACAAGTCATGCCTATCCTGTTCCTGAACCAGCCCTTGCAGTTGTGTCGTCAGCACATCAAAATGCTGATTGGGACCAAACACGGTAAAATTTGAGTGAAGTTTAATTAAGTACCCCTATTTGGGGGTTACCTTTCTGGTGTAGGGATTTAGACATGGGCTGGGGATCAGTAGGAAATGTTGCTTTTCCATGGCAGTTGCCACCTATAGGTATGTTGCTTCTTTTAGGGCAGTTTGGGGGAATTGGAGAGAAATGCTTCTCTTTTGTGGACCAGCCTGCCTGTGCCAGGGTCTTTCTGCAACACATCAACTGGATTTCAACTGACGTGTCTTAAAATGACCCTTTCTTGGCTTGAACTGAGCCCTTTGACTCTTTTCTCACTATTCGAACAATAAGATAAGCTTACCTGGAGCAGCTGGGCCTGTTATCTGCATTTCTTTTCTCAAAAAAAAGCTGGTTCCAAAAAATTTACTCATGTTACAGATTAAAGGTTCCAGGGGCATCTCTTGGGAAAGATGTGCCGCATTCATATGATGGATTTGGCTTTATTAAACAGATACAGGAAAACTTACATGCAGCAGATGTAAAACATTTTGGTGGTGGAGCCTTAAATACTATTTTAGTGTTTTACTGAGGCTAAAACCCCTTTCTTAAAATTCAACAGTTTAAAATTATTATTTTTATTTCTGATGGAGAGGTCTCATGCTGGAGAGCAACCAATTGCCCCCTTGGGAACGGGAGGGGGATTCCAGTCAGATACAAGGGAAAAAGCACATTGAGAGCAGTGAAGCTCCTGGGCAAGTCCATCCTTGGAGACCTTCAGTGCACACTTGGACCAAGACCTCCAGAGTTCCCTCAACCTTCAAACCTCTGATTCTTGCAGTTTTGGGGGTTGGAACTGGATGATCTTAAGGTTCTTTCTAACTGAACCATTCTATGATTCTATGAATTTATGGGGACATTGCATGGGAGAGGGGATAACCTGAAGTGGCCCTGCAGGTCTCTGGCCACACTCAGTCATTTATCACTTAATACATGTGGATCAACAGCTTTTTGGTTTTTAAAAAAGTAAGTTTTTAGCTCAGAACAAAAAATACCTCTTACTTTAGGGATTAAATTTATTATACCCACTGAATGCAGCCAATGTTTTCCAGACGGTTTAAGCATTTCTTAGTGTTCAACCATTAAGAAAGTGCTCACACCTACCCTTAAAAAAAGCACTATATAAAATAAAACTGGAAGCCAACAGTTTCTTAAAGTCTTTTTATTCTTAAAAAAGATGATTGCAATCACACACATGAATCCAGAGCCAGCAAGTAAACCTTTGCTGCCTAAAGAAAGTTGTGGTTAAGAGAAAGCTGATGTCCCAGAGGTGTGTGTTTGTGTATTGGATCAGACTAAAGCTGCGACGCATGGAAGGCTCCTGGACTAGAGGGTGGAAGAAAACACCAGTGACACTCACAGAGGATGAGGTTGGGTGAGCCCTAGAGAAAACAAGACGGGTTTTCTCACACTTTGTGAGTGGTGACAGTCAGAGCTACTGACCTTTCCTTTCTGGGCAAAGTCTGGGCATGAATGTTACATCCGAAGCATCTGCAGCTCCAAAGGACAGAGAGGAATTGGCCAAAGTCAAAGTCAAGATGTGAAAGGTAAGAGTTGGGCTGAGATGTTCAGGGCAAAAATATCCCTGAGCCTCCACATCTAATGCTTTTTGCAGTGGGCTCTGGAAAATAATTTTGTTACCACTACTTCCATTTAAATTCATGTTTCTTTCTCCCGGTATAACCTTCTTGCATGGACAAGGCTGAGCATGAGGCAGCATTTTGGGACAGCCCCAGGAGAAAACCTAAGTGACAGAGCACTGCCAAGAATAATGAGGAACATCATCTCCAGAGCCTGTTATAAAGGAGAGACAGTAGGAGAGAAGATATCTGCATTCCTCAGATTACGGAACAAGGATGCATGCCCTTCCTTGGACAAGACAGTCATGAAACTAGCCCAGAAAGAAGACAGGAATCCACTAGGGTAAACAAGCTCCACGTCAACCCAGCAAGCTGTGTGTGGCCTCATTCTTACCTGGTAACAGATCTCAATGGAGATACTCGTCAAAAATGCAACTGATGTCAAGAAAGCATTTAACAATCTTAGTTTCTACTTACAAAGATGTATCTTGAGGTGTCCTGACTTACCCATGGAAAACCCATTCCTGTTTAAAGCAGAGCCTTAGAGTAAACATGGGCAAACCCAACCAGGTCTGTGAAGATTACGGGGCTAGAGAAATGCACACATTCATGTCCAGCCGCTGAAAGTGCTGTTGTTGTTATGTGCGCTTTCCTTCGTACTTCTCCTCTCATGGCTTTTGGACAGATTTCCGTACCCGTTCTCTCTATCACCTGCACCCTACTCTTTTATTCTTTTTCTAGGATCTCCTGCTGCTGTGGGTATTTCTGGCCACTATTCAAACGCATATTAACTCTTAGGGGAATATTCATCTGTTTTAAATCATTCTGAAAATATTTTTCTATGGAAGAGCAAACATGGATTTTATACTGGCATCGATGCTTGCACAACTGAGGCCATCAGGAGCAAAGCTTAGGCTGGCAAACAACAAAGGGTTGTGACAGATGCACTTGATCCCTTAACCAAACCAGCAGTAGTTTGGCATGGGCTCCAAAGGAGGTGAAGGCCTGAGCTGTAGCTGGGCCAAGAACTCCTCTAAGAAACCCACAGAAGAGTGGAGTGATATAGAATCATTGAGTCCCAGACTGGTTTGGGTTGGAAGGGACCTTAAAGCTCATCCAGTTCCAACCTCTGCCATGGGCAGGGACACCTTCCACTGGAGCAGCTTGCTCCAAGCGCCTGTGTCCAACCTGGCCTTGAACACTGCCAGGGATGGGGCAGCCACAGCTTTCCTGGGCACCCTGTGCCAGCGCCTCAGCACCCTCACAGGGAAGAACTTCTTCTTTATATCCAACCTGAACTTCCCCTCTTTCAGTTTTAACCCATTACTGCTCCTTCTGTCACTACAGTCCCCAATGAAGAGGACACAGTGAGCATCAATGTGTATGAGCTTTGAACACTAATCAGGAGATTAACACATGGATAACAGATGTTTTTTTCCAAGACTCATTTATCAAGAAACAAGGAAAGTTGTGAACACAAGGAGTCTCATGTATACCTTTCCCATCGTATGCAATTTGACTACAGGCTTTTTTATCCCATAAAGAAAGCCTAAATGAGCCTTTTCTGAGCAATCCCTGGTAAGCAGCATGGCTGCATGGAGGTGATCTCCTCTTCAGCTGGGATGCCTCTCGAGGTTGCTTCTTGGGGCAGAGAGAGACCTTGCTACTAATGATGAATCCCTGGATGAGCCAAATTTAAGTTCTAAGTTGCAGCTGGACTGCGTGCGAGGTGACTGCCCCCTTAAGCAGTGATGCCTCTCAAGGTCTGAGATTCCTTACCTGACAAAGAGATCCTTCCTTACCAGAGAGATCTCTTACTTGGTAAGTTGCAGAGAGAATGCTTAATTAATACTAATAAATCCTTGGAGCTAATTCCATTAGATACAAGCTGCTTGTCCAAGGCTGAGGCTGAGATTGGACCTAGCCACACCTGGGCTCCACCATGAGTTTAGAAAACAAGGGGGTCCACTCTGAAACTTGTGACTCACTGGGAGGGTCTCCCTCACCCTTTTGTGTCTCTGGTGTCTCTGTGAATCATTCAAACTTGATTCTAACTTGATTTTCCTTTGTATGCGTCATTCATGTAGTAAGTAGTAGAGTGAACCTTGCCATTGAAGTCTCATTTTTGCAACATCATGTTAAAACCACTTTGGCTAATACCTTTGATGGTGGTTCTTTGAGCAACCTAAATAACTCACCTGCAACAAATTTGCATGGTTGACAAGATCCTAAATCAGGATTCACAACAAACTGGCATAGTCAACACATCCTAAATCAGGATTTGTGACAAATTGGCACAGTCAGCAGGATCCTAAATCAGGATTTGCTACAAGTGTCATGCAGGAAAACATGTATTTTAGTAGGGAAATGCTACAGGGACAATTTGGTTCTAAATAAGGTCACTGAAAATAATCTTGTAGGAAGATGAATATAGAAAAGTAAAAGCAAATACACAGAATGCATTGTCCTCATTTTAGGACAAAAAACCCCTCTCTGTGCCATTATGTGTTTAAATAAAATTTCTCTTAATAACTGCACAAAGACCTAGAGCAGGAGCTGAGCTGGTGAGTCACGCACAGCGTGCAGGACCTGGGCCATGCTTGACTTACACACAAGTGGCCACTCCACATACTTTCCAGTGTGAAAGAATTACAAAACTAAAGGACTGGGTTTCACTTGCTACCGATGAGTGCTCTCAGACTGCTGCGGGCAAGTCAGTCTGTGAGCCGTGCTAGGTTAGCTGGGCTTGGAGCAAGCTGCTCTAGTGGAAGGCTCTCTGCCCATGGCAGGGGGTGGGAACTGGATGAGCTTTAAAGTCATAGAATCATAGAATCATAGAATAGTTAGGGTTGGAAAGGACCTTAAGATCATCCAGTTCCAACCTCCCTGCCATGGGCAGTGACACCTCCTACTAAACCATGACATCCAAGGCTATGTCCAACTCCACCTTGAACGCTGCCAGGGATGACCATTCTGTGATTCTATGATTCTGTCCCGTCCCTTGCCTTGCTCTCATTGCTCCTTGCTTGCCCTAGCAGAGCAGAAACAGCATTCCTGGGTGAGGCTCAAGCACCAGAGCAAAAGCTCTGCCCAGGAGATACTCATCCCAGTGCTGACAGTGCCAAACGGGAGGAGCAGGAGGTTTTAGAAGAGCTGTATATACGAGAAGAGGTGGGAACCTGATGGAGGCTTTGTGCTTGGCCGGTGATGGGGAACAGAAGATATCTGTTGGGTTGGTGCTGCCTCCCAGCCACCGCCTTGCTCGTTGAGTGTCTCAAAACAACCTTTCTGCTTCAATCCAATGAAAACAACAGGCAACTCGGCCTAGTTCACAGTAGTAACAAAAAATACCTCTGCTGCCTTCTTGGAGGGGAGCACCCTCCTCCACCCATGGAGCCACACCATGCCTTTCCATTTGAGTCATCCCTGCCTGCAGCAAGACGGGGATTCTCTCATCTTCTTCAGCTAAAGTCTTTTGGAGTATTCCAGCAATGAGGGAGGGCCCTGGGCTGATTCACATCTCTGAGAAACCATTTTCTTCCAACTCAGCAACTCTTTTGCATCCTGAGGTTTTCCTGGCCTCGCTCCTCCAAAACTACATGGTTCCCCTTCCCTTTCAGCTGTTTCCCAGCTAAGAAACACAATCCTGGTTGTATCCATGTCAACATGGACTTCAGCAAGGAGTTATTATATGTGTCAGGAGTGCTCCAGTCCGTGCCGGGAACATGGAGTCTCCACATGTACTACTCACATTAATCCTGCAGGATGTCTTGCTGGAGAAGTTGGTACCACAAACTCTATTAACCAGAGAATTGGCCCAAGGCTCAGGCAAGAACCGTCTGTGTATAAAAACCTCTGTTAAAGTCTTGGATAGAAAACAAAGGCTTGTCCTATTTAATGCCAGGTCCTGTGGCAACAGACATCTGTGAAGTCATCTTTATCACCCTCTTGAAATCTTCTCCCACTATGGGTACACAGGCATCTTTACCAAACAGATTCCTGGGAGGACTGGGGCAACATTAGAAAAACACAACCTATGATACCTTCAGGGGCTCACTGTAGGCTTTTAAAGCCAGCTGCCAAGACTACTGCACAGAAGGAGCCATTGCCAAGATGATGAAGGCTTTGGAGGACAGCTGAATGGGGTCATGTGCTCAGCGGGACTGAGATTTGAATCGCACTGTACTCAAATCGAAAGCTACATTTTCTCTACCACCAATATATTACAGCTTTCATGCAGTTCTAAAGCACCTCTTAGAGAAAGGCATAGTTGACAGAAGCAGGCTTACACTTGAAAATAAGAAAATTAGTAATGATTTCTGAATTGAGATAATTGCATTTATAAGTTTTTAATGGAGTGGTTTTCCTTGCTTCTGAGGCTACTTAGCACAGTGCTAGCTGCACAGAGCCACTCGTAAATAGCCACTTCAAAGGAACCGAATTGTGCTTTTAACTAGCCTTTGGAAAAAACCTGACAATTCTAATGACAAAACTGGCAGAAAAATCAATCCTCTCCCCCCACAGTTGGCACACATGGCCGTAGTCAGCATGGGAACATTTGTCTGCAGAAATGAGCAGGTCTTGGGAAGGAATGGTGTGGCCCTGCCAAAATGGGCTGTTGATGCAAACTACAGGCAAGAGCTGAAGTGCTCTGTCGAGTTTGTTTTGTAAAGTAAGGTGCAGAGTAACTAAGTGGTGAGCAGGCAGAGACACCCAGCAGCTCAGGCAGTTTAACAGCTCTGTCCACCAATATGGATGTGAGAGATGGGTGCTGGCTGCTGGTTGCTTTGCTGGGCACTAAGTAACACACAGCAGCTCGCTTACTCCCTCCCCCACCCCAGGGGGATGGAAAGGAAAAATGGGAAAAGGTAAAACCCTGGGCTGAGACAAGAGCAGTTTAATAATTGGAATAAAGTAAAATATAACAATTGCAGTAACAATAGCAATAATAGCGACGTGCTGTGGGCTGGAATGCCCCTTTGGCTAGTTCAGGTCAGGTGTCCTGTCTCTGCTCCCTCTTGGCTCCTTGTGTCCCTCCTTGATGGCACAGCACAAGAGACTGAAAAGTCCTTCATCAGACTGAGCGCTACTGAGCAACAACTAAAACATCGGTGTGTTATCAATCAGCATTGTTCTCAGCCTGTATCCCAAACACAGCGCTGCACCAGCTACTGGAGAAAAATGAATTCTATCCCAGCCAAAACCAGGACAGTATCCACTCCTTACTCCATACCATTTATGTCATGCCAGGGCCCACATACCATCACCCACATACCATCTTTTGATATATACACACAGATATATTCTCTTAGTCTATGGACCATCCCTATAAAAGTCCATTCAGTCCACTTAGTTGATGACTTTGGGCTCCATCTGTCATAACAGTCTTTCAGGGCAGGGAAGATGGTGTGTGGTGTTGGATTGTTGCATGCTGAAACCAGTTCTGAGTACATCACCTCTGTCCAGTTTCATCAAAGTTCATTCTTCATTAATCTGTGTGATTTTTACTGAATACCTTGATATGGCATATAGCTACCATAGAAGTGTCACAGCAATACAGATAATATACAATGTTAAATAGCAATTCATATCATACAATTAAATTCATTGTCTATTTTCATCCAAATTCAAATTGATGATGGCAGAAATCTTTTCACATATCCTGCAGTTCACTCAGAGATTGGGAACAAGTTGTTACCTCTTGTTCTGCCTCTTCCTCCTGTTCTTTTGATGGCTCTGCTTTGTTCTCCTCCACTAAATGAGCTGTCTTCAGTGTCCTTTTCTTCTTGTGTATGGGGGCATCTGATACCAACACGGGCTGGTCCTCTGGTTCACCTGCATCACCCATTGCCAGGGTCTGAGTAGTTGTAGTACCTCTCACCAGGGTAGCAGTACCTACAGTGCCTGTCATGGGAGTTTGAGTAGCTGCAAATAGTTGCTTAACCCTAAACAAAATCTGAACTACATGCAGCAACATGATGGTTCCTAGCAATAGGATTATGCTAGTTTCAACATCCGAAGCTTGTTTCCTGAGAAGAAAGAGATGTTTCCTCCATAGATTGTGTCTCTGAGAAAATGTAAAATGTGTAATTATAATAGTTCCCAATAGATGGCTCCCAAAGTACAGAGGCGATGGTAATGGTGAGTACACACACCAGGCTAGCGTCAGAACCAGCAACTCTATCATATCATAAACCAGTATTGAAAAATAATCAAACCAATAAGCCTAGCCCAGGCCCCAGCAACAATGAGCACCATGACACGGAACATATACTGCAAGTGAGGTACTACATAATGCAAATCTAAGAACATGTGCAACAACTCTGACAGCAAATAAATCAACATTGTGCTCAGCAACTATTAAACTAATATAATAGATTTATGGACTGGTTTAGGTTGGAAGTGACCTTAAAGCTCATCCAGTTCCAGCCCCCTGCCACAGGCAGGGACACCTTCCACTGGAGCAGCTCGCTCCAAGCCCCTGTGTCCAACCTGGCCTTGAACGCTGCCAGGGATGGGGCAGCCACAGCTTCTCTGGGCACCCTGTGCCAGCGCCTCAGCACCCTCACAGGGAAGAGCTTCTGCCTAAGAGCTCATCTGAGTCTCCCCTCTGGCAGGTTAAAGCCTATATGCACGGGGGGGGGTGTGTGTGTGTGTGTGTGGAGGGTGTGGGGGGTTGTTCTGGGCTCAAGTGCACACTGAAGCCGAGTCATGCGAAGTGTTTCATTGACCAACAACCCAAGTCCTTCCCTTCAGGGCTGCTCTATTCAGTCTCCCCCAGCCTGTGTTTCTGCTGGGGATTGCCCTAACCCAAGGGCAGGACCTTGTTGGACACTTGGCCTTGTTGAACTTCATGAGATCAGCACGGTCCCATCTCTCCAGCCTGTCCAGATCCCTCTGAATCCCACCCCTTCCTTCCAGCATGTTGACCACATCACGCAGATCAGTGCCATCAGCAAATGTGCTGAAGTTGACCCCAATACTACTGTCCATGTCACCAACAAAGATGTTGAACAGGATCAGTCCCAACACCAGCCCCTGAGGAATGCCACTCATCACTGGTCTCCATTTATAACAAATCTGTCATTATCTCAGTTCTTCAGGCCCCATGCTGGGTGCCAGAAAGGACTGTCATGGTTTAACCCCAGCCAGCAATTAAGTGCCACACAGCTGCTCACCCACTTCCCCATCCTGACCTCCAGTGGGACAGGGAGGAGAACAGGAAAAAGGTAAAGAGATAACAACAGTTTAATAATTGAAATAACGCAAAATAGAATAGAAGTAGTAGCACTACTACTAACAATAACAATAATAATGGCAATTGTAATGAAAAGGAGGGTGTGAGAGAGAAAAAGAAGTGATGCACAGTACAATTGCTCACTGCCCACTGACAAATGCCCATCCCATGCCTGAGCAGCAATTGGCAGCTCTCAGCTCCCTGTCCCCAGTTTCTATACTGGGCATGACAGGCTGTGGGATGGAATACCCCTCTGGCTAGTTTGGGTCAGGGCTCCTCTCTCTGCTCCCTCTTGGCTTCCCGTGTCCCTCCTCACTGGCATAGCATGAGACTGAAAGTCTTTGATCAGTGTAAGTGCTACTGAGCAACAACTAAACCATCGGTGTGTTACCAGTGTTATTATCAGACTAAAGCCAAAACACAGCACTGCGCCAGCTACTAGAAAGAAAATTAACTCTGTCCTAGCTGAAACCAGGGCAGGCACACAGATGTGATGGTGGTAAGCAGAAACAATGGACTCAGCTGAGGGAGTGCACCACCTTTGAAAGAGATGGTCTTAGCACTGAATTACAACACAGCTTCTCTAATGGGACCAGCAACTTCCAACTCCATCACTGCTTTGGTGGAGAAGAAAATGCAGGAGTGAGCCAATGCTGAAATCTGCTGTGTAAGCCAACTGTATGTTGGAAAGAAGAAGGGAATGAACAGGCTGTATTCAGTATCCTAAAGACCAATTAATTAATAGGTCTGCAAGTTAGGGCCAGACTTGACAACTTCCTGGCCACTTTCCATCTTAGCCCAGGGATGTAAGGGATGGCCATCTGCCAGGGGTTAAAAGAGCAGTCACTGTCCTGTGTCACTGATCCACCAAGTCAGTCTGATGTAGCCTATATGGGATTTCTCAAGGCATCATCCTGTTTATTCCTCAGCTCCAGGCTTCAGCTTCTTGCCAGGGCATGTTGCGACCCTGAGTCAGCCAAACCCCCGGCGTGGACCCAGCACCCCACAATAACAAACCCAGGTATAAATTAGAACATAGCACTTTTCAACTAAAAGCAGCTCAAAGTAGCAAAGTTGGCACAGAAAACCAAGAAGTTTATAAAAGCTTTTGCCAGCATTGTGTCCTTGCAAGAGTACCTGCTTCCAGACGTGGGTTTAGTCAGCTCTGTGGCTTTATGTTCAACTTTGTGTGAGATTATTAGTCCTTCTCCACCATCCCAATGCCTGCTCCCTGCTCCTCCTTGCAGTTTCTTCTGGAGATGCAGTTTCCCATCTCCTTGTTGTGGTTATCACTTCTGGGCTTTATCACTCCTGAGTCCGTAACTGAACTCAGCTGCTCTCTAGGGAAGGAGCCAACCAGTCACTGCTTTCCGAAAGGAACGTGATGTGCAAAATTAGAACAAGCAATTCGCTGACAGTTGTTTGGGGGAAGGCTTGCAGGTTAACTGTAAGATTGGTCTCCAGAGCAAATATCAGAGTAAGACGTATCACTCTGCGTGTGCAGGTCAGTTCAACCATGCAGCAGCAAAGAAGATAGGGACTCTTTCTTCATCAGGGACTGTAGCAATAGGACAAGAGGTAATGGGCTCAAACTTAAACAGGGAGAGTTCAGGTTAGATATAAAGCAGAAGTTCCTTACTGTGAGGGTAGTGAGGTGCTGGCATAGGTTGCCCAAAGAAGTGGTAAATGCTCCATCCCTGGCAGTGTTCAAGGACAGGCTGGACAGAGCCTTGGGCAACATGGGCTAGGGGAAGGTGTCCCTGCCCATGGCAGGGGGTTGGAACTGGATGATCTTAAGGTCCTTTCCAACCCAAACCCTTCTATCGTTCTATAATTCTGGAAGTCACAGCCCATGAGTGTCTCCTGCCACTGTGGGAGTCAGTAGCTGACATGCTGAAAGAAGCTGAGATTCTATCAGTTGCAGCCCCACTGGTCTTCAGGGGGGAGCTCCCTCTTATTCCAGCCAGCAGCCCAACATCTCCAGCTTGTGGCTCAAAAGGCTCCAGCACACTGCTAGCATTGGTGCTAGGCTTTCTCCAAGCTCAACTCAAGACAGCTTTCCACGCTCAGCCTCCTCCTTCACTGGGTTCTTTTCCATTGCATTTCTGAAGGAATGCCATTTGTACATGGACGGTGGGCTGGTCATACCAAGCCCAACATGCCATTCAACCACACCCAGCTCTTAGTTATTTGGCCGCAAAAGGATGCTCCAGATCATTCCTGCTGCTCACAGTGTGAGGGTGAGTATGCAAATCCTACATACCTTTCATAAAAGTAATGTATAATCTCCTCTACCTCCTAATACATGCACCTCACAAAAAGAGTCAGCATCAGATGGAACAAATGCATAATGAAATGAATATGTGATAGTTCAGCAGCTTCTCACCTCCAGAGAAGAATGTGGAACACCAGGAGCGCCAGAACATCTCATCATGGTGGTTTCCAGCAACTGGAGATACTCCAAGACTGTCTAAAATGACACTGTTGAATGACACTTTGATGAAGATAATTTAATCCATGGTCCCTACAGACTAGTAAAGAACCACCCAAGACTGAAACAGCAGATGTTTTTTGTAGCCCTCAGCCATGCCGAGTCTACAGGAGATGCTGAGGTCTAGGGACTCTCCACCTCTTGCAGGGGAGACTGGAAACCTGCCCAATGCCTGTAGGTGACAACAAGACCAGGAGGAATATAAAGGGCAAGCCAAGGGAGAAGTCTGGCAGTGTGGTGAATGAAGCAGGGGGTGGTTGCAAGGAGAGATGTTTATTGCATGGGTCAGAGCAAGGAACAGGGCTGCTTGTGACTCTGTACAAGGCTACAAAGGGGCAAAAGAGAGGAAAAAGAGGAGGAGGCCTTTCAGGACCAGAGGAGGTTGGCCAGAAGAACAGTTGGGGTGGACTGGAAAGGGGAAGAACTTCTACAAGCGTGAGATCTGAAGGGGTGGGATGTTCCTAGTGTTCCCACATCCTTCTCTGGACACCTCTGGAGGTGAGGAGCTGATGAACTCTCACATGTTGGCTTTGTTCCATCTAATGCCAACTTTTTTATAAGGTGTTTATGTTAGAATGTGGCAGAAACGATGCATAACTTTCATGAAGATTATGCAGGACAGGCCATTCCTGTCCCTAGGATACTGTCCCAGACTTATAAACAGGAACAGTATACATGAGAGGGTCAGAATGGGAATCATATCTCCTCTGTGGCTGAAGATTTCAGGGTGGGAATTGATTTTGTGACCTTCCTGGGTTGCTCTTTCCCATTGGCAGAGTGCTCCTCAAGTCACCAGCAGTTTGGCCAGCAAGAGCAAGAGCTTGTTTGGCCACAGATCCTGCTGTTCTCATCCACAAGAGGTTTCTCAGAGTCCTGATGCTTTGGAAACCAGAGTTTTGTGCAGCAAGCTGTTGGACATAAAGTGCCAGTAGGGTTTGTCCATGTTTGTTTAATTTGAGAGCAATCTCGTGCTTTCTGCAAAAGCGTCATGAGATGCTCTTTGCTCTTGACATCCATCTGACGGGGCGCAGACTAGCACTGCCACAATCCACCCCAATGGTTACCACATGTGACATTTGGTTTGGTTAATCTTTTCGCTCTTTGCGAAGAGAGAAGGACAAGAATGTCACCCCTTTGTGTACTCAGGATGAGACTAAATGTGGATGTAAACCCTCCTGGAGTTCACTGCTAGGCTCTTCGTGTTTCTGGGAAGACCACTGAAGAAGGAACTGCTGTGCTGTCTGAGGACTTTTTGGTGACACTGGAAAAGCTCTCCAGGCATCTAGTGCTGCCAGAGTAAGAAACCTGGATGCTGCAGGTACCCAGGTTATCACTGGACTCACAACATGTCTTCCATCTGTCTGGGTTTTAGTCTCCAAGCATGGCTTCTGCTGTCTGAGTAGATTTTTATGTCAGTGCCATCCTACCCCACTGATGTCTAAGCTACATCGGACCCAGAAGGCCTTCAGGAGCTTGTCCATATTCCTACTTCATCCAAGTTCCCGCATATGTTCACAGCACCGACCACTTGCATTCATCGCATCTGCTTATGGAGGCAGAGCTTCTTTCTTCTCTCAGCATATTCCGGCTGGACGTTTACCCAGATACCCTAAATTGCTTTTGTTAAAGTCTCAATCTCTTTTGCTCGTATGGGCAATGCTATCCAAGAGCCAAGATTCCACTGGGGCCAGTACTTGCTCTCCTGCTCCTACCTGTCTCAGAAGTGAGGTCCACATCAGAATCGGGAGCTTCACCCCCTCTCTTCTTGGAGAAGAGGAAGTTACTCAAGGCCCTGTGAGATCTAGCATTCATTTCTAGAACTGGGTGGCTGAATTTATTGTAAATAGATCACCTTGTTTAACAAGAAAGAATGTCAACACCTTTTTATTAACTTCCCAAACAAACCTTGAGAGGTAGGGCAACAAACTAGTGTACAGCTTCCTTGCTGCACTTGATGGGTTTGCTTCCGTGTGTTTCCCCATATGAGGGTGTGTGGTTTATGATTCATTCCATAGCACTTAGTTACCTGAGATGTGTTTAAAGACATGTGGGTTTTCTATAGCATTCCTTCATACTGCTGGCGTTGAGCTTAGTGGTGGATGCTGTAGTCATGGATTAGATATGGCTACAAAACAAAGTAAACAACTGTCTCCAGCCCAGTCCTGCTAGTGCTAAAAAATGCTCTTTCAGGAAACACACCCTGGGGAATGACCCAGCATAAGGGAGAGACAAAGTGCAAAAATCTCGTATCACCTAGAGCCTGTCTTGGAGTATTGATCCCTGCTGTGAAGCAGCTGCATCTTCCACACAGCTTGATTCCTTTGTGAAGAACCTGGTAACTTCCTTATGCATTATCCAAATTCTGTCTCTGCTTCTCACTACCATCCCTGTCTCCATGATACCATGGTCCAGGGTCCCCTCTCTGCCTTCAGGCCTCCTCATGGCAAGTCCTCCAGCTACCAATCTCCACCTCTTGGCAAGCTCCACTTGTTTTCTGCTCTCCTGTCCCATTTCTTTGCTTCACTCACAGGGAGCTTTCAGCCCTTCAGGTATGAAACAGCTCCCCCAGAACCAGCAGCCCATGAGGACTTGATGATGTTTTCAGAGATGGCTGTATCATGAACTTGGAAAAAACTCTGAAAAGCCTCCATGCAGCTTCTCTCACTTTCCTTCATCAAAAGTCACGGTCTTTTATTGCAAGAAAAAAAAAACAAAAAACAAAACCTAGAAGTCCTCTGGTGAGTCTGGATCGAGCCATTTCTCTGGGGTTGAAGCTGAGTACCATGTGGCCGGGTCTGAAAACCATTCTGGAGTCAATGGTGTGTGGCAAGCAGCAGGAGAAAAAACAAACAAACCAACCAAAAAAATACCACAAACCCAAATCCACCAAAACCCAGAGAAAAAGCCAGACACAAGTAAGATAATCATGCTTATGCAGACACATGGCTTCAAGGTGGTACACAGAGAAAGGCATTCTGCAGCAAAGGAGAAGTAACATCACTATTTGATTTCCACAGAGACCTTAGAGCAGCTTCCAATACTTAAAAGGGGTCCACAAGAAACCTGGAGAGGGGTTCTTGACAAGGGCCTGTAGGGACAGGACAAGGGGAATGGCTTTAACCTGCCACAAGGGAGATTGAGATGAGCTCTTAGGTAGAAGCTCTTCCCTGTGAGGGTGCTGAGGCGCTGGCACAGGGTGCCCAGAGAAGCTGTGGCTGCCCCATCCCTGGCAGTGTTCAAGGCCAGGTTGGACACAGGGGCTTGGAACAACCTGCTCTAGTGGAAGGTGTCCCTGCACGTGGCAGGGGTTGGAAATGGGTGAGTTCCCACCCTCCAGGGGAGGACACACACAGAAAAAAATAGGTGGACACATGCCCCAGCACCCTCTGACACAACACATGTCCCAAGGCCACTGCTGCCATCTGGACAAAGCTCATTTGGCAAAGAGGCTGTTTGTAAGCTCTATGTTTCTGAGGGGCTGTTCAGTCACTGGGCTTCTGGTCCTGTCTTCCCAGAGGAGCATCTCGTGAAGTGCTCAGAGGACAAAGAGCAGAGGCAAGCTCCGCGGTCATGCACTCCAAAATCCAAAACAGCAAAGGAACTGGTTTTGGAGTATAATAAACATTTAAAAATAAGGATCACTGATAGCTGTTTTGAGCTGCATCATCTCTGTTGGCACATTCAGCAACAGAGGTTCTTGGTTTTGGAAGAAATCCTCTCACTATAAATTTATCTGAGGGCTTGTCTCTGTGGGGAGTAAGATTTAAAAATGCAACACATTATTTCAGAACAAAATTGCCCACACTTAGAGCTATTCCACAGGATTACTGAACTTCATTTGGAAGCTTAATCTGAATCCAGGTCTGGTGGCCATGACCTACCTTATGCAGCCCTAATATACCCACTTTGATTCAGAGATGAGATAAGGTTGTCAGAGGATGGTGGCTTTATGGCTGAGGTGCTGCTATGGCATCTCACACAGAATCACAGAATCACAGAATAGTAAGGGCTGGAAAGGACCTCAAGATCATCGAGTTCCAACCCCCCCGCCATGGGCAGGGACACCTCCCACTAAACCATGCCATCCAAGGCTATGTCCAACCCCACCTTGAACGCCGCCAGGGATGAAGCATTCACAACTTCCCTGGGCAACCCATTCCAGGGCCCCACCACCCTCACAGTATAGAACTTCTTCCTCAGATCCAATCTAAACCTCCCCTGTTTAAGTTTAAACCCATTACCCCTTGTCCTCTCACCACAGTCCCTAATGAAGAGTCCCTCCCCAGCATCCCTATAGGCCCCCTTGAGGTATTGGAAGGCTGCTATGAGGTCTCCACGCAGCCTTCTCTTCTCCAGGCTGAACAACCCCAATTTTCTCAGCCTATCTTCATACGAGAGGTGCTCCAGTCCCCTGATCATCTTCGTGGCCCTCCTCTGGACTTGTTCTAACAGTTCCATGTCCTTTTTATGTTGAGGACACCAGAACTGCACACAATACTCCAAGTGAGGTCTCACGAGAGCAGAGTAGAGGGGCAGGATCACCTCCCTCGACCTGCTGGTCACACTCCTTTTGATGCAGCCCAGGATACGGTTGGCCTTCTGGGCTGCAAGCGCACACTGCCGGCTCATGTTCATTTTTTCATCAACCCACACCCCCAAGTCCTTCTCCGCAGGGCTGCTCTCAATCTCCTCCCCGCCCAACCTGTAGCTGTGCCTGGCATTGCTCCGACCCAGGTGGAGGACTTTGCACTTAGCATGGTTGAACTTCATCAGGTTGGCATCAGCCCACCTCACAAGCGTGTCAAGGTCCCTCTGGATGGCATTCCTTCCCTCCAATGTATCAACCGAACCACACAGCTTGGTGTCATCGGCAAACTTGCTGAGGGCGCACTCAATCCCACTGTCCATGTCACCCACAAAGATGTTGAACAAGACCGGTCCCAACACCGACCCCTGGGGGACACCACTCGTTACTGGTCTCCAGCTGGACACTGAGCCACTGAGCACTACTCTTTGCGTGCGGCCATCCAGCCAGTTCTTTATCCACCGAGTGGTCCACCTATCAAATTGATGTCTCTCCAACTTAGAGAGAAGGATGTCATGGGAGACAGTGTCAAAGGCTTTACACAAGTCCAGGTAGATGACATCAACTGCTCTGCCCCTGTCCATCAGTTCCGTAGCCCCTTCATAAAAGGTCACCAGATTGGTTAGGCAGGATTTCCCCTTAGTGAAGCCATGCTGGCTGTCACCAACAACCTTGTTGGTTTTCATGTGCCTTAGCATGGCTTCCAGGATAATCCGCTCCAAGATTTTGCCAGGCACAGAGGTGAGACTGACTGGTCTGTAATTCCCCGGCTCATCCATTTTCCCCTTCTTAAAAATGGGGGTTATATTTCCCTTTTTCCAGTCATCGGGAACTTCACCTGACTGCCATGATTTTTCAAATATGATGGACAGTGGCTTAGCAACTTCATTTGCCAGCTCCTTCAGGACCCTTGGATGGATTTCATCCGGTCCCATGGACTTGTATACATTCAGGTTCCTAAGGTGGTCCCGAACAAGATCCTCCCCCACAGTGGGCCCAGGGTCCCCACCCTCACCGTCCCCGCATCTGCCTTCCAAGACTTGGGTGGTGTGGTCAGAGCATTTGCCCGTAAAGACTGAGGCAAAGAAGTCATTAAGAACCTCAGCCTTCTCCAAATCCAGGGTAGCCAATTCTCCCGATAGCTTCTGGAGAGGGCCCACGGTGTCCCTAACCTGTCTCTTATCAGCAATGTACCTATAAAATCCCTTCCTGTTATCCTTAACATCCCTAGCCAAGTTTAATTCTAAATGGGCCTTAGCTTTCCTAACCTGGTCCCTAGCTTCCCGGACCACATCCCTGTATTCTCCCCAGGCCGCCTGACCTTGCTTCCACCTTTTATAAGCCTCTTTTTTCTTTCGAATTTTGCTCAGCAGCTCCTTATCCATCCAAGGAGGTCTCCTGGCCCTCCTGCTGAACTTCCTTCTAGTTGGGATGCATCGCTCCTGAGCTTGCAGCAGGTGATCCTTGAATATCAACCAACAGTCTTGGGCCCCCCTGCCCTCTAGGGCTGTATCCCATGGAACCTTACTGAGCAGGTTCCTGAAGAGGCCAAAGTCTGCTCTCTTGAAGTCCAGGGCAGTGAGCTTGCTGCACGCTCTTCTCACTGTCCTGAGGATCTCAAACTCGACCATCTCATGATCGCTGCAATCAAGGCTGCCCTGGAGCGTCACATTCCCAACCAGCCCTTCCCTGTTGGTGAGGACGAGGTCAAGCATGGCACCTCTCCTTGTCGGCTCCTCTATTACTTGCAGAAGGAAGTTGTCTTCCACACAATCGAGGAACCTTCTGGATTGCTTGTACCGGGCCGTACCATCCCTCCAACAGATATCAGGGTGGTTGAAGTCTCCCATGAGAACAAGGGCCTGCAAGCGTGAGGCTGCTCCTATCTGCCTATGGAGCGCTTCGTCCAGCAAGTCCCCTTGGTCAGGCGGTCTGTAACAGATCCCCACAATAATGTCACCCATCGCTGTTCTCCCTTTAACCCTGACCCACAAACTCTCTGTCGACTGTTCACCTGTCCCCAGACAGAGTTCCATACTCTCTAGCCTATCCCTAATATAAATAGCAACTCCCCCTCCCCGTCTGCCAGGCCTGTCTTTCCTAAAGAGCCGGTAACCTTCCATTCCAACACACCAGTCATAGGTGCCATCCCACCATGTTTCTGTGATGCCTATGATATCATACCCCCGTAGATGTGCACACATCTCTAATTCCTCTTGTTTGTTCCCCATACTACGGGCATTTGTGTAGAGGCATTTGAGCCGAGATCCAATTGAAGTTGGGTCATTGGCTGGAGCAGCTGGAATATCCCTACATTGCTCCAAATGTTTACTATAAGTGCTACCAACCGACTGGGTGTGTTGGGATGGAATGATGCCCCCCTCCCCCAACACATCTAGTTTAAAGCATCCTTGACCAGCCTGGCAAGCCTCCTACCAAATCCACTCTTCCCCTTGTTTGTCAGACCAGCTCCACCAGCCCCCAGGAGACCTGGCCTACTATATTGAGTCCCATGGTCAAGGTACCCAAACCCCTGACTATAGCACCACCCTTCTAACCATTTATTAACCTGCCCAATCCTCCTAGCCTTTTCAAGGTCCTGCCCTGTATCCTGGAGAATTGACGAAAAGACAATCTGAGCTCCAGAGCCCCTAACCACCTCTCCCAGAGCCCTGTAGTCCTTCTTTATAGTCTCCAGGCTACTGCTATCTATATCAGTAGCACCCACATGTATTACCAGGAGTGGGTAATAGTCAGTGGGACCGACTAGAGCAGGCAGCTTCTCGGCCACATCCCTGATCCGAGCCCCTGGTAGGCAACACACCTCCCTTGAGGCTGGGTCAGGCCGGCAGATGGGTGCCTCTGTGCCTTTCAGATTAGAGTCCCCGACTACTACGACCCGCCGCTTTTTCCTGGCAGCACCAGTAGTGACCTTCTTTACCAGTGCACTAGCTGGTTGCGCCTGGTGGGAGCGCTGTTGCTCATCAGTCCCCTGCAGGATAGCAGAGCGCTGTTGCTCATCAGCCCCCTGCAGGACAGCAAAGCGGTTCTGGGTAGGGACAACAGATGTAGGAGGAAGCCCCCTGCTTTTAATTACCCCCTTCCTTCTTTTTTTGTTGTTTTTTTCTGTTACCTTTTCCCAGCTTCCTGGGTTAGCAGCCTCCTTTCCTGCATGGGCAACAGTAGACACCCGAGGCCCAGGAACAGTCTGGTCCCGGAGCAAGCAGTGCTGCTCCCCCTCAGCTTCCCTGACACCTTTCATCCTGGTAACAGCTTCCTGCAGTTCAGCCACTTGCTGCAGGAGGGCCTCCACCAGGGAACGCAGAGTGTAGCCCCGCCCATTGCTCACCCTTCCCTTAGGATACCCCGAGCTCTGCACTACAGCCTCCCTTCCCATCGGCTCCGTCTGGGTGCCTACACTGGCCACCACCGGCGCAGCCAGAGCAGAGCTCCCAGACCGAGCCTTGCCCGTACGGCGAGTGTTCACCATCCCGCTCACCACCCCGCTCGCCTGCCCGCGCGAACTGCCGCGCAAACTGCTTCGAGCCCGTCCTGTTCGCCGCGCTCCCTGGGGCAGCTTTTTAACCAGTCAGCTCTGCCGCCGGTCCTCCTGACGCCGCCCCCTCTGAGTCAGCCGCTCGCCTCCGCGGAGCTGCAGGCTCCCGGGCAGGCCTTGTCGAGGACTTGAAGCTCCCTCGGGGCAAGTTGCTGCTCCGAGGTGAAGCTCGTAGTCGCCGAGCCTCTTTAGGATAAAGAAGTTATTATTGTATTTTTCTAACTGTTGGTGCTGTTTTCTTCCAATGGTGCTGGTAGGTCTGGACAGTTTTCTGCATAAATCTGTAATAAAATATTTTACCATGTTGATCAGAAATAGAATTGCTATTCTGGGATGTGAAAGCACTTCAGAGGGATCCTGTTGAGGGTAACAGCACCTCCCAGGCAAACACAGAAATCCTGTTTAGGGTAAATAAGGGGAGAGAAAAAGCAGCAGCTGCCTCCAATCCTGCTTGAGCTGTGCATGGAGATGGAGAACTCCTGAAGGTGGAGAAATTGGGCTCAGGGTACAGGGAATCCAGCCCTTTAATTACATTTTGGACCAGGCAGAGCCTTGCACTTATATCTGATGCTTACGGCACGTATTTGTTCCACAAAGGGCCCCCATCTCAACACTACATCTGAGGCTGGTGGGACTGCTGAAGGATCTGTGGTCCAAAACACTTTCTTCATCCTCCATGGGGAACTGGACAGTGTGCGACTTGCAACGTTGCCCTTTGTTTTGGGGGGAGCTCCTCTTTAAGACATGGAGATGAGTCCCTTGAGGTCATTCCACCCCTTCTCCTCACCTGAGATGGTCCAAAGAGGTATTTCAAAACTTGCAAAAAAAGAAAATACATGCCGAGTTTGACTGCTATAAGTGAACTGAGTTATAGTCATGTCAACAAAGCACCTATCTTCTTACCTAGCGAGCAACAATGATCCTGATCATTGACTGAAAAGGCAAACATGTATTTTGTTAAGCTAATGCAAAGTGAAACTTTGATGGCAATAATTACTGATTTACAAAGCCAATTTATGGTTATGACATGATCTTTATAGCACCTGTATTGTGTGCTTGATAGAATGCGAATGACCTCTGTGGTCAGTATAGGTTGGATGCCCACAAGCACATGTGAAAAAGAAATGTATAAGCAGCTAAGTCCTAAGTAGGTCTGGCATAGGGAGCTCTTTGGTTGGCAGTCAAAAGATTGCCAGGCAGTGTTAAAGGCAAATAAAGAGAAATGGAGCATGGCAAGAAGTTCAAAACTTCTTTTAAACCAAGACCTCGGAGGACTTGTAGCGACAGGCAAAGTTCTTGTGATCTGGAAGCATGGCAGACCCAGTCTGCACGCTGGAGCTAGCTGCCAGGCAGCAAATACTAGCAGAGAAAACAGACAGAAAATGTGAAGTGGATCTGATCCAGAAGGAAAGCGGAAAAGAGAAGGGGAGGAAACTGAAGACAGTGCTGACAGTCATGGCAGGGAGGAGCAGAATAGCCGAAGGAATCAACTCTCCTGCCCCAACAAAGCCACTCATCTGGCCAAATGCTGGCAAGGGACCTCCTCTCTCCCCACCATGCTGCAGGGCAGAAGAGGCTGTCTGGCCACAGGGCTATGCTGGCCAAGGGCATCACTGTGCCTTGAGAAGAAGACTCAGCACCATTGGTTCCTCCTGGGAGAGAAGACGACAGAAGCAAAGCACTTTAAACCTGCTTTGTCAAGGCAGTAACACTCAGGCACAGCAGCAGCCAGAGGCCAGGTTCTTCAGAGCATCCACTGGTGCACAAAAGCAGATCAAAGCAGCAAAGAAGCCACTTTCGCAGCAACAGTCTGTGGCAATAGAAACACACACTTCTCTGCCTGCCCAACACCCCTGCCTGATCTGTTTGATGCACAAGAAGGAAATCCCAGTGTGTGCTACAGCATGCGAGGATACAGCTCTACTTTTGCAACAGCAGTCTGCAACTGTGCCCCACGAAATGGAGGTGGTTTCAAAAAGACATAAATCATCCAGGGCAAACACTGAGCCTCTGAGAAATTTCTCTTCAGAAAGAGGAGGGATAAGGCTGCATAGGAATAACAAGCTTCCCAGGCATCCCCAGACACGCATAAGTCTAGGCAAGTCCACTCATTCAGGGGTTTATCTGAAAATTAGCAACACCAGGGAAGAGCGTCCATCAGGAGAACAAGACTCAGTGATACAGGAGTTGAAGGTGACTCCTGTGACAGCTCCCAGGGGAACCCTCAACACCCTGCAACGTACCTGGGGAGCAAAACCCTCGTAAGATCCCAAAGGACTTATATTACAGCAAGAGCCCCAAGTTCCAGCGGAGCCCCCAGTACGTGCCTCCAGCGTCTCTTCAGATCTAGGGAGCCAAAGAGGCTGCACATTGCTCTAGAGCTGGGGGATTTCACAGCACCTTCCATGCTGGGACACGGACAGGATAACACAGACAACTGCACAGCAAATCAAGCTTGGAGGCTGCTTGCAAATACATCCTAAGAATGAGAGGCGCAAATGGGTGCCTTGAGAATATGACTGCATCCAGGAAGAGAGGCTGTTCCCCACCTTTCAGTACTCGGCAGAAATGCAAATACTCTTGTTTTACCTACTGAGGCAGTGCATGTGGCAGGAATTGCATTACCATGTAAACACTGAGTAAGGTGTTTTGACACAGCTCTCCCCACACGAAAGCTTCTTCCACTGCCCTCAGAGTAACCACAGGGCTGGCTCACAGCCACTCATTTCATGCTCGCTCCAACTCAGGTACACCTTACAGGGAATGACCTTGATGGGGGGGAAAGAAATGCCCTCCCCTGCCTGGAAAGTGAAACGTTTTTGCAAGAAAAGCAAATTCACAGACACTCCTATTCATGCAAGAAGGATGAAAAAGCAGTACTAAAAGTGCAGGCTATTTTCAGCTGGTTCTGGCAACTTTGCATGACATATGTCCATTTTCTGGTTTTCCAAGGAAGTCAAGCTTGGAAAGTTTTCAGCTTCAGAATGCTCTCAGGGGACACTGGAGCGGATAATCTCGAGATCTTTGCCAAGTCTGTTTGGGTGGAAAACCCTTCATCCCTGAAACCCAGCATCACCAAAATCTCTTTATTTTAACCCTGGTAAGGCACTTCCACAGCTGAGATACCCCCATTCCTGCGTCCGGCTGGGTCCAGGCAAGCCCACGGGCCCACATTTCTTGAACTTCAGCTAAAGCGCACAGCACCCTGTCGCTGCAGCTTCACATCAGCAGTGGTTTGAACCAACCTGTTGCACTTTGCACAGCAGCAGCATGCATATGGGTGGACACGACGTAAGAGGGTACAGGGCCCGATGGTACCCCGGTACTCTCTGAAACACAAGGACCGCGGTGGCCGTGCCACAAGCACGCCTGGCAGTGCCGGGGGTGCAGGCAGGGCAGCCTGCGGGACCCCAGGCGATGCAGGCGCCGGGGACAATCTGGGGCCTGCTGGGCCCCGGCTGTCCTGCGGGCTTGGCCCCATCGGGCTTGGGTCCGGGCCTCGGGGCTGCAGCTCGCCCTGCGACCCGAGGCCTGCCGCCGGGGCCCGGTCTGGCGCGCCTGCCCGCTCCGTGCCGCGGGGGCGGTGCCGCGCCTGGCGCAGAGGGCGGCCGGGGGCTGAGGGGCGGCTCAACGGTGGGAGGCCCCGCCGCCGACCTTTGGACCCGGGCGCTGCGCCGAGCCGAGCCGAGCCATGGCGGCGCCGGGGCAGAACCTGGCCGTGGTGGTGCACCGAGCCGGGGACCTGCGCCTGGTACGGGCAGGGAGGAGGGGGCTGTCCGCGGCCGCCGCGGTTCGGTTCGGTTTGGCTTCGCTCCGCTCGGCGGAGAGTGCCGGGGCGGCAGAGCCGGAGGGCAGAGGGGAGGCCCGGCAGCACGGCCCGGGCCGGGGTGGGAGGGAGCCGGAGCAGGCCGGGCCGATGGGCAGCTCCCAGGGGCCTGCAGCCCTCTGGGGCTGAAGGATGAGGGGCGTCCGGTTCCCCCGAGCGGTGCCGGGTCAGAGCTGAACTGCCCCGGGACTGGGAGCGGAAAGGGCAGCGGCTGCACCCGTGTCCGAGGGGGCTGACCAAGCAGGGTGCAGGGACCCCAAAGCTTGGGGCTGCCCCATGGCTAAGGGCCACCCGAGCCCCTCTGGGCCGTGTGTAAGGAAGGAGAGACGTGGAGCGGAGGGGCGGGGGGTGGGTGCCGTTCGGTAGACAGCCGCTTGGGCAGTGTGTGAGCCCAACTGGAGGCTGACACTTTGCTTGCTGGTTTTGGTGTCAGCCCAAGTGAGAAGCAGCAGGAGGGTTCAAAGGGAGCAGCTGCACAGGTTATGTCTCTGCTTGTGCTGGAGTACCCTCGTGGAGGCAGGGGCCTTTATTTTCAGTGGGTGCTTCACTCGGATTCTGCTTTTCTAACTGAGCACTTGGATATTCCGATGATTCCTTGGATATTCCTAGAATCATTGCAGCGCTGCTGAAGGTCTGTGTTTGCCCATTTGGGAAGTGCCAAACTGGGGAAGGAAGATTTACATGAGCAAACATTGACTGGCAGTTTTCTGTGCAAACAGTTCTGGCAGGAGGGCTCTTATGAACATGCAGACTTTGGCTATGTGCAGCAGCGTCTTTAGGGGATGATTATCAGGGAAGCAGTTGATTTTTTACAGTTCCTGCATAGGTCAGGCGGCATGTGCCAAAGGCCAAATGGTGTCCGTATGGGTAATTCGTTTGGTACAACTGCACCTCATTAGAAGCAAGTGCAACCTGACTTCTGATAGAAATAAAAGCCATCACTTTTTGGTGATGAATTGAGTGATGAATTTGGTGAGAACTGAGATGGTCCCTCTAGTTCAACAATGCATCTCCAAAACTAGGTGTATGATATTTGTGAGGGTGGATCTGGCCCCATCCTATCTCTGTTGCTGGTCTCTAAACTAGCTTGCACCCAGATGCATGAGTTTTCCTTGGGATGTTCCTACTGCTGGAGACACTGGAGGTGACTGTAAGTGCTCCCCTGGCCTTACTGGCAGCCCCTCAGGGTGTGACCCTCCTGGGCTTCTCTAAAGTTTCTTTGCCACCATGTCAGTGGCACTCTTTGCATCGACCTGCAGCTTGTGTAAGTAGTTTAGGCAGTGAAGTCTGAACTTATCTGTGTTACTGATACATAAAGATATCTATATACCTGTATCAGTATAGGTGAGATTGTGTTCCTGTAATTCCTACACCCTTCTTGATTCTTGTGGAATGATTTTTCTCTTCCTTTTTGTCCATAGGAAAACCATCCAATCCCGGAACCAGGTCCCAATGGTAGGTCTAGAGATGACTGCTTCTTCTGCTTTCTTTACTAATCTCTTTCTTTTCTTACTCTCGTTTGTCACTCCGTGATATTATAGAGATAAAATAATACTGAGAAAGTATAAAACAATCCAAAAAAGAATGCATGGCTGAAAGAGATAATGCTGCATTTCCACTTGAAAAGAAGAGCTGGAGCAGTCACAGATACGCCTCTTATCTGGCTTTTTTTGCTTTCTGTTTCATCAGTTTCTGTATTTCACATTAAGTAGCTTTTGAGACATGTCAGATGACCTTACTGCAGGACTATGTATTAATAGGCCAGGCATATGGACTGGTAAGAAGTTTGATTCACTAATTTTCCAGGGCTGAAATCCACTTAGGGAGAAGGAAAAATTAAATGGACTTGCTCTTTTATTTTTGCTCCAGTAATAGTCACACCCCTCTTAGATTGTATTACCTTTTGTTGACAGGGGCCTTACCATATTTTAAGCTTTCCTGATTTGTAAATCCTTTTATAGTTTTGTGTTTTCAGGGGTCTCGTGAATCCTGAGGTGTGCCCATGCAGTTCAGGTATATATATTCTAGTAAATGTATGTACTAGTATATATACTATATAATGTTTCAGTGCTGGCTTGGCCTTTGTGCGGCACAGGGGCAGCACACCTTTCGCTCTCCCAGTGCCCAGGAAGGGAGGTTTTTCTACAAGGGACCTTTCTGCCCTTTCTGCAGAGGTCCTGCTGCGGATGCATTCGGTGGGGATCTGCGGCTCTGACGTTCACTACTGGCAGCACGGTCGAATTGGGGATTTTGTTGTGAAGGATCCCATGGTGCTGGGGCATGAAGCTTCCGGGACTGTGGTCAAAGTGGGATCAGGGGTGACTCACCTCAAGCCAGGTAATTGGAATCAAAACTGTCTTTTTGTTTTCCTGCAGATCAGTTCTGGAGAATGTGTTGATAACAGGCTGTGCTTTTCTGTGAATTGCACAGTGTGACCTTCTTCAAAGAGTGTCACTGTGCTGCAATTAATCACACAGTTTAGCCACTGTAGTTCATAGAATTTCTTAGGTATGCTTTATCGTGGGGTATTTTGAGCTGATCTGACCTAAATTTAAAGCAGAGTGGGATGAATGCTGGTAGAAGGTACCTTTTGAAGAAGCTAGGTAAAGCCTCAAAAACCACGTATGTTGCTCTTGCCAGCAACCTGCTATTAATGTTTCTTTGCTGTTTATGTTTTTGAAGGAACAAATGGCCTCCTGCAGTGGAGAGGGTCACTGGAGCAACTGTGTCAGGCCCCAGGTGTGACCTCTACACTTCACTATGCTCATGAATATCTTAGAAAATGGGCTGAGCAGTCAGTTGTCAAAGTCTGCTGATGGCAGCAACATAGGCAGGGTGGAGAAGACACGGGAGAGCTAGCAGGAGTTACAGAGAGACCTTAAGGATGCTGGGGCAATAAGATGCAGGTGAAATTCAATGCAGGTAAACAGAAAGTTGTATCCATGACAGAAGAAATAAAACCAGCTTCATATCTAAAATGGGACCATCACTGCTGAAGAGTGAGACCTTTGACTCTGACACAGTGCATGGTAATGCTGGCACAGTAATGGTGAAAAATGCAAATCCGTGTTAGGAAAGGGACGGAGACTCAGAGGACATCATTGCACATCTGAAGCTCTGCATGCAGGTCTCCTCCTTTCCAAAGGGATATAAAAGAAGTTAAAAAGTTTCAGAGGAGGACACGTAGATGATGAGATGTGGAGCAGCGTCTCTATGACAAATGACTAAGGAACTTGAGCCTGGGAGCTGGAGAGACAGCTCAAGGACATCTGATACAGGTCTGAAGGCTCATGGAGGGCAGGGAGAGGGTACATGATATTTCCTACAGCCTCCTAGAGAAACTGATGTGTTACAGCCTAGACTGTGCAGTGGGTGGGCAACAGTCTGATGGGCACCCAGAGGGTGGTGGTGAAGAGCTGCTTCTCCATCTGGGGACCTGTCACCAGTGGGGTCCCTCAGGGTTCAATATTGGGCCCAGCGCTGTTCAGTGTCTTCATGAATGATCTGGAAGGTGGGATCAGTTGTACCCAAACTGAGTGGGAAGTGGCCACTTTGGCAGGGAGAGGCACCCTGCAGGGTGACCTGGATAGGCTGGAAGCCTGGGCTAATGAGAACATCATGGAGTTCAACAAGGACAAGTGCCAGGACTTGTGTCTGAGAGTACACTCCAGGAGTGCTGCAAAGGTGGGGCTCTCCAGGCTGGGAACAGCTCTGTGGGAAGGAGCCTGGAAGTCCTGGGGGACACAAGCTCAACAGGAATGAGCAGTGTGCAGCTGCAGCAAAGAAAACCAACAGGATGTTGGAGAACATCAACAAAGGCATCACCTTGTTCATAAAGGTGTTGTTGTCCCACTCTACTCACTGCTTGTCAGGACACACCTGGAGTAGTGAGTTCAGTTTGGTCCCCGCTGCACAAAATAGACATGAACAGGCTGGAAAGGGTCCAGTGAAGTGCCACAAAGGTGATCTAAGGCCTGGGAAGCCGTGTGAGGAAAGGCTGAGAGAGCTGGGCTTGTTCAGCCTGGAGAAAAGGCGGCTCAGGGGAGACCTTATCACCGTGTTCCAGTATTTAAGGGTTGCTACAAAGACAACAGAGGCTCCCTTTTTGCAAGGAGTCCCATGGAAAAAACGAGGGGTAATGGGCACAAGTTAATTCCAGAAAGAATCCAGTTGGACATCAGAGGAAAAATTTTCAGAATAAGAGCAATCGGCTGTTTTAATACTGTCCCTGGGGAAGTTGTGGATTCCACAATGTTGGATACGTTTAAGATTCAGCTGGCTAGGGTACTGGGCCTTCTTGTCCTGATAGTGTTTTTGCAAAGAAAGGTTGGACCAGGTGATCCTTGAGGTCCCTTCTAGCCTGGGATTCCATGATTCTGTGATTCTATGGAAGATTGTCTGTTCTCAGATTCCTCTGGTACAATAGCAAGGGACAATGGGAGCCAGGTGCAGCATTTACCTAAGATGCAGCAGCTTTACCTGCAGGCTTCTGTGGCAAAGGATGCTTGAAGTTTACTTGGTGGAAGGGGGAAGAGAAATGTTGAGGGTTACTAAATGCAAAGACGCCACATGCAGCTTAGGAGGCCCGTAGCTGAATATAGTGAGAGGCTGGGAGAACATTCAGAATGTGCTTGTCCTGCTCCTCTCACCGTGAGACATCCCCCATTTGCCGTTTCAGAGGTGGTGCAGTGGGCTGGATGGCTTTTTACTTCTATCCATCTTCCTGCTTGTCCCTGTTCTGACTGAAAGCCTGTTGGTGGAGAGATGTGCTGAGATATTTGTCTTTGATTGTCTTCCTCTGCCAAATAAAATGGCCTGTCTTGTGTGCCTTGCATGCTTGCAAGTTGTACTGCACTCACACACTTGCTTTGTTTAGTCTATCCTGCGTCATGATTGCAATTATATAATTGCTTTTGTCCTGCAGCATGAGTCCTTCTAGCAGTCCGGGTTACTCCATCAGACCATGATGATGTCTGTTCCCCAATAAGTTCTTCCTGATTCCTGGATTTGCTTCTGCACCATAAGCTTTGTTCCAATGGGGCAGCCCTTTCCAGCTGGTAACGTGGTGGCCAGCAGAGATCACCTGCTTTGTCCTGATTATTTCCTCTTCCAATTACTATGGATTCTGAAAAAGCTCTGGTCGCTGTGTGATTGCCTGGGGTGGGGACTGCCTTTTCATCTGCTAAGGTTGAGTGCAAGGCAGCTCGAGAGAGGTTTGTGTGTGTTCGTATGTGTCTGTGCTTCTGAAACACTGACTCAAGTAACTTGAAGATCTTGGGGATGAGGCCACTGTGAAGGAAGTGTTAGGAACTTGGCTGGTGTGTGCAGCGTGGTCTTTCTCAGTTAGCAGATGTCCCTCATGCTTCTTTTGTGCCAAGGTTTCATGCTGTCTTACGTGGTTGGTTGGTGCTACCTATGCACTCACGTTCTTCCTAAGTAACACAGTGTGCTTTCATCCTGGCAGGTGATCGAGTGGCCATTGAGCCTGGTGTCCCAAGAGAAATGGATGAGTTCTGCAAAACTGGCCGCTACAACCTGTCCCCAACCATCTTCTTCTGCGCAACACCTCCTGATAATGGGAACCTGTGCCGCTACTACAAGCACAGTGCCAGCTACTGCTACAAGTTAGTTGGTGCTCCCTCTGCAGAGAAGTAATACTCCCTGAGAGGGATTAGCTGAAACAATCATCTCTTTGCCCCTTTGAGTACTGCAGTGAGCACTCCTTACTTGCACACAACAGGTTTTATTGCTTTCTGACCCGTTAATAACATGTATAAGGCTTGGATGGCTGCCACTTTGCAAAGGGTTTGTCAGGCAGGTGTAATTTATTCCCTCTGGTGCTAGACATAAACAAACGTGTTGCATATTTCCTGGGTGTCACCATTATTTTACACTTTTTTTCCTTTTCATATTTGTTACCTGCTCTTAGTTTCTCTTCTGCTGTCTTTCTATATCCTTGCCTTTTAAGAGCAGTGCCTGAAGGTCTCTGAGCTGAGCTAGCTTTACTGCTGCTTTTCAGAAAGCACCACATTGACTGGTGATACCTTCTCTGTCATTTAGAACAGTCATCCTATCTAGAGCAGAACAGGAACAGAAAGCAATGTCCCTGCTAAGGTGCTTTTTTGTGTGGTGCTGTGTGACCCCACTAAGCTGCCAGCATTACACATCTCTTTTCATATCCAGTTCAGCAAACTTGAGTATGTACTTAACTGTGGCAGGATGACACATTTGCTTAAAAGCAAGTCTGTGCTTATTTACTCTGGCAAGTACACTAGAAACCTGATTAAACCTCTGAAACATTATACCCACAGAAGTGCATTTACACAAGGATTTAAAACCAATCTAAGGTAGCTGCCCCCGAGGCTGGAGCTTGTTCTTTCTCACTCTGTGGGGAGGGTGCTTCCATGAGCAGGAACATCTTTGATCTCTGCAGAGGAAGTGTTCAGGATCAATCTGCTGGGAGAGGCACTTGAATGCTTTTCTCATGAAAGTCCTCAGGCAGGAAGCTTCTTTCAGAGTGGATCCTGAGCAGCTGCAGTGGGATGACGTGCTGGGCTGGGTGGCACTCACTTCTCAACTCGTCCAGACTTGCTGTCACTGCTTTCCTGTGCATCATTAACATTTTCTGACAACATCACTAGTTTTTGCATGGTAAGCAGTGGCAGGTTTGTAGCTGTCTTTTTTCTCCAATTTGAGGAAATACCACTCTGGCTAATTTTATTTTTTTTAAGCTTTGAAAGGCAAAGCCTGCTTCTAGTGCTCCCAGTTTCAGGTCAGCAATGCAGGCTTGTCTGATGCATTGCAGATTCCTTGGCGTGAAGTGCCTCTGCCGGCTCAGATTTGCCTAGAAGAGATGATGGCTGAGCTCAGTGGTCTCTCATATATTTAAGCAGATATCATCTGTCCTTCTGCTAATGGACAGACTGTGTTAGATGCTCTGAGTAATATGGGATCATGCTGCAAAGCTTTCCTTCCCACTGATGGAGGAGGGCAGACCCACTAGTAGCAAATGTGATGCCAAACTCTGAGACAACTGAACTCTTAGAATCAGTCCTTTAGTGCCTCCTGGAGATAAGGGACATAGAGCTATCTTACAGATATCTTCCCACAGCCGTCATTTCCGTTACTTTGGCCTGGCTGAGATCTGACCTTGGGCTTCCCAGGGCTGTCAGAAAGACCTTTCTCACAGTGCCGGGGGCTTTCTGGAGGACTGGGTTGTGGGGCTGAGATTTATTTCTGTCTACAGTTCAGAAAGGTTTTATCCCCTCTGCTTTTTTCCATCACTTAATGTGTTATGGTGCTTTTTCTGTCTAAAAGTTGATACCCACTGTACACATTATTTTCCTTGCTGGTAGGAGGGTTTATGCTGCGCCCAGTCCACTGGTTGAAACGGTGCATCAGGGGAGGATATCCAGGGCATGATGAGAGACCTGGATCTGGCTGCCTTTACTTTATGTGGCATCAGCATGGGCAGTAAGATGTTTTCTAAAAGTGTGGAGCTGAATGATTTGACCCAGATGAGGGGTTTGGGAGCTCACTGGTAGGTCCCAGCCATAGGGCAGCCTTCAGGGTAGGCAGCTGTGGGGGTATTCCAAATGAGCGGCGAAGGAGTTTTTGGGTTGACTCACGACATTCTGGAGAGATGATGTGGGGAAGTTTGTGGGTCTCTGTGTTTGGTGCTTGGGCAGACTTCACTGGTAGCTGGTTTAGGTGCACTTGATACGATAGAGATAGAACAAGAGGTAATGGGTTGAAAGTAAAACAGGGTAAGTTCAGGTTAGATATAAGGAAGAAGTTCTTAACTGTGAGGGTGGTGAGGCACTGGCACAGGGTGCCCAAAGAAGTGGTGAATGCTTTTTCCCTGGCAGTGTTCAAGGCCAGGTTGGACAGAGCCTTGGGCAACATGGTAGTGTGAGGTGTCCCTGCCCATGGCAGGGGGTTGGAACTGGATGATCTTAAGGTCCTTTCCAACCCAAACCATTCTGTTATTCTTTGCTGCTTCAGAGTAGGGAAAACGGCAATATAACTTCTTTGAAAGCATTCCAGCCCTGCATTTCTCAGACCAGGTGTAAGAGTGTATTTTGGTACCATGATTTGGAGCAGTGTTTGGTCTCTGAGTTCCGTGGCTTTTATCATCGCCCTCATAAACCTCTTTAGCGACTGTTGCTTGTGTATGATTCTTGCAGGCTTCCAGATAATGTCACCTTTGAAGAAGGAGCCCTTATCGAGCCCCTTTCAGTGGGAATCCATGCCTGCGAAAGAGGGGGAGTCACTCTGGGGAGCAGAGTCTTCGTGTCTGGCTCTGGTACAGTGAATGTATTCAGATTTGGGGTTCTCTGCCTGCCATGGTATGGAAGGCAGCGGCCAGGATGCAAGATGTGCGTCTGGGCTCTGCTGTAGGCGTGCCTCATGGCGGTTACAGGGATGCTGAGGGGAACCATGAGTCTTCTTACCCATGCTGAGCTACAGTGCTGCATTTTGAGCAGTCCAGATGCAAAGAGCAGTGTCTGGGTGTGCTGAGCCTACCAGTTTGGGGGAGCAGGGAAGCGGGTGGTGGTTTTCCTTGCAGAGTCCTTTGTGTAGCAATAGCTGCTCTCTCAGCAGCTGGTCTCAGTACCCTGGAATCATGGTGATACTGTGATCCAGGTGAACAGCTCTGAAACACAGTCAGAGCCTCCTTTAGCCTAGGAACATGCTGAGCTCTGGGCAACTTCAGAGCCTGCGGCTGGGGCTGTCTGGCAGTTGTATATATTCTCTTTTCTCCCCTTTGTACCCAGGACCAATCGGCCTTGTAAATGTGCTTGTTGCTAAGATGATGGGTGCAGCAGCTGTGGTAATTACAGGTAAGTCCTTTTAACCTTTAAGAGTGTGCCCATTTCCCACGGTACAACACTGACGAGTTCCAAATTATTCCTTCAAGGTGACTGCTAGGGAAGGCAGCCCAAGCACGTGGAAAGTCTGTTCATGAATGGAGTAGTAGCATGTGCCTGTTTGGAGGGCATCCTAATAAACACATCATTCCCCAGGACAAGTCTTTGATCTCTTGCACTAACTGGGATCTGTAAGAAGATGCAGGTTTTTGCTGGTGCTTCTCTGCTAGGTAGGCGGGCCAGGGTAGTAACTTCTGCTTCCTAGCGCAGACAAGTTGTGCTGGTGGAGTAGCTACAGTACTTCCAGGAGAATAAACCAGAGGAAAATGAGTGGTCCTTGAGGCAAGTCTAGAGACCTTTTTCAAACTCTGAGCAGGTCTTTTGGGAAGAGGCAGCGTGTCTTGTGTGTATGACAGCCAAAGCTGAGTTATAGAAGCTGTGCTTGCTCTTGGTGCCTCTGATCACTAACTGGTTTGGTTTTTGGGGTTTTTGACCTCAACTTTGTGTTTCGCCTTTAGCTCATAGATTAAATCTTGAGGATTGGGTTTTGTCTTCCTTATAGTGCTTATAGACCTTAATTATATCTGCTTCTAGTCTTCACCTAGGCATGCAGCCAGGCAACACACCATATTTGAGACCCTATTTGGACCTGTTCTTGGAGGTTTGCTCTGAGCAGGTTTTTCCTCTTGTAGAGCTAGTTGACAGTACGGACACAGTGTTTGCACAGTCCTTTCTGTGTGCAACCATATTGTGCCTCTCCAGTCCTCCTTTGCTGCCCTTCTTTCTGCTGTCCTGCTGAAGTGTTCATTTTCCTCTGGTTATCCTTAATGACTGAAATGGCCTTTTCAGGGGTCCTGCATTTCAAGAATGGGCCTTCCCTAAATATCTGTGTCCTGAAGATTTCTAGTCCAGGTGCTGCTTGAACCATGTTTTTGTCTGGCTGCATCTTGAAAACCCCTGAGGATGGAGATCACCTTTCTGGATACCTACTCCATGATTGTACCACCTCTTAATGAAGAGGGTTTTTCTGGGATCCACTCACAAACTGTCATTCTCAGGTGCTTCAACAACTGAAAAGACTCTTCATCGTCTTTGCAGCTGCCCTTCTGGTTGTTGCAGGCAGCTGTTTGATCCCCCCTTCTCTTTGCCATGCTAATGCAGCCCAGCTCCCTCCATCTCCTCAAAAGTTCAGGCTCTTCTGCATAGCTTGCCCAGAAGAAGAGAGAGAGGGAATAACCTCAGGAAGTTCCCTGGTTGAAATTTCCACCTGGGTTTTGAACAGGCCCAAGAAGTGGTGTTTCCAGCTCCTGCTGCTGCTCTTGGATCTTTCCGAGTGCTGATGGCTGGGAGGAGCAGTTACAGGTACGACTAGACAGTGAGCACAGGTTGCCGCAGCGTTCTGGGGCTAAAGCCCCAACCTGAACCTTACAGAAGGCTGCTACTCCACCTCCCACACTTAGGGCCAGGAGTACTTTCACCCTCTCAATTACTGTGTTCAGCTTCAGTTGAGAGACAAAATTCGTGTCCCACCTTCTTGCCTTTGCATAAGCATCCTTCAGGAGTAGCTCAGGAGTAGCTCCTGTGAAAACCTAAGGCAGATCATTGCCTTCTCCTCCCTAATTACTCTTGCTGCTGAGTCCAGGGCACTTTTGACTCTGCTGGCCCAACCTTGCAGGCGTGTGCTTGGTGAACATGATCAGTCCAGATTTTGTGAAGTGTTTGAGGATGTTGGTTGCTTTAGCAGGAAAAGCAGCTCTGCCTCTTGAGTCATGTGTAAGAAACCTTGCTGTCGAGCTGAGCTGGTGGGGGACCCGGTCTTTGGGTGGGGAAGTGCTTGGTGAGTTGGCAGGGGCTGGTGAGGCTGAAGTAGCTGGTCCAGCCTGTCCACTCGTCTCCAGTCCTGCTTGGGTGCATTCTCCCCTGTAACACTGGGGATGCTGTTCCCTCTGCCTGTAGACTGCTCCTGGGGACCTTTGGCAAGCAAGTCTGTATAGCATATGCCGTAGGGCTCCAGGTGGCCATAGGAAGTTCTTGATGCCTGGTTTGTATGGTCAGCAAGCTTGGCTACATGGAATTAACCCCTTCATATCTTTACGCCTTGGTCTAGGTAATGGTCCTGACGTGTGGAATTCTCCCACCTGAGAAGTGATCGGTTGAGATGCTCAGGGACAGTCCCTAGTCAGATTTTTGTGACATGAGCTGAGGAATGGGTTTAGTTTGGCTTGTTGCTGCTCAGGATTTTGCTGCCCTTCTCAAAGAACTTTTTTTCATCAGCTTTAGGAGCCAACACCTACGAGGTGAGGCAACTGTCTGCCCACGAAGGCTTTCTTGTACTCTGCTGTACTTTGATTCTTTGAATTCATCACCCAGAGCTTTTATGACATGTTTGTCTGTGAGCAGATTTGTCTGTGCAGCGCTTTGAGCAGCACTTCAGGCTTCAGATGTTTGTGTGTGTTTTGACAAACCACACACAAATAGAGAAATATCTAGAAGAGCTTTTTCGTGACTTGAGGAGAAGTGACCTTCTGTAGCTTCTGCAGTGAGTGTCTGTAGCATACCTGGAGTCAATGAATTTTGGACAGTTACATCTGCCAAGGGGTCGAGTCCCTTCTCTGGGACTCCTTCAGACTCTCTTGGACCAGCTGGCACTGTAGGTAGAGACTAATACTCAGGCCTACCCTTCCAAAGGCGCATGTGTGTCAAAGCTTACCTTTCCTCCCAGAAAGCAGCTTTCCTGGTAAAAGCTATTAGTGCTTCTGATAACCTTTGCTCTTCTCCCTGAAGTGCTTTATTCCTGGTGGTCTAGTGTTCTGCCTTTTGGGGGGAGGGGGGGGGCTGATATATTTTATGGACTGCAGTTGGGTGCAAAAGATTAGTTTGTTTCATGGGTCCTCGTCTACTCCTCCCTAAGGTCTATGGCTTTCTCCACTGCTGTTGGGTGTGATTGGTCTTTATGGACAACCTTCTCCTGTCCTTCTTGCCTTGCTATGTACATTGCTGTTGCTCTGGAAAGCTGCTTTTCTCCTTAGAGGCGTGTAAAAGAGCAGTCTTATTCCCCAGCAAGTGAAGTGGCACTGGGTATTCATATGGAGGTGTTGGGCTGTTTTGACTTACTCTGTCACTAAAGGTACGCTTAGCAATTCCTGCTTAAGGGAAACCTCCCCTTGTGCTGTCTAAATCTGAAGTCCTGGATGCTGGTGCCCTCAGAACCCCTGGAGTCAAAGTTAGGGAAGATGAGTAACTGATCAGAGTCCAGCTCCTTTGTGAAGGAAGATCAGCACAGAAAGTGAGAGGGTATCAGGGTATTTTCCTGTTAAGTTGGTTCATGAACATCGCAAGAAGCTGAAGTGTAATTTGATAACTCCGTGGGAGCAGAGATGCAAGAACAAGCTGCTCTTATCCTGGCAGCCAGAACTGTCCTTAGCTCCAGGAGCCGGGAGGTGAAAGCAGATTTCTGCCTAGAGGCAAGATGCAACACTGTAACTGTGTAAGTGACCAGTTTCCCAAGAGCTCTGTGGGTCCAGCCACAGTGAGGTTTAAAATGTGAATGGCTTAGTCCTTGAGACTCACCAGTGTCTGCAGCTCTAAACAGTGCAGTAACCTCATTTGATAACCTGCGCAAATATCAGCTTCAGTAGGTGCTCAGTGGTGACTCACTTAGGCCAGGTGTACCAAGGTGTTATCAGAGGTCACATGGTATTGCTGTCTCCTATGTCTCTTTCTGATGTGAGGACTTCCTTCCCAAGCAGATCAGCAAACCGGAGGCCAACTATAGGAAATGCGGGGAATGGGGGCGTTGTTGCCTGAGGGTGACTTTTGTGGCCACTTTGAAATGCACTGACTGGCCTGTTGCAGGACAGTGCCTCTGAATGTGTTTCTGCCAGAGACATTATAAAATACATTAGTGATGGGGCAGATATTCTGAGTGGCTGAATCCAGCTGTGACTGCTGCAAGCTAGTGTTTTGAGACCAAACTTTATGGGGAGTTTGGTCTGCTGCAGGGAGCATTGATGAGCTCCTGTGGTCTCCTTGCTGAGCGCTGAGATTTGGGTGACACCAGCAATGCCAGGCAGGAGTGTTTCTTAGTACTTCAGATGCTTCAAAAATGCCCATGTCCATGCTCATGCTGCATGGAGGATCTCCAGCAGCAAGAGCAGAAGGTCTCTAGCTCGAGTAGCAGAGGATCAAGCATGACTGTATACATGGCCTAAAGCCATGTTCAGTTTGGGAGGGACAGACGTGACTGATGCATCCTGCAGCTGCAGGAATGAGAGCCTGTGTTGAGGCTTTCAGAGTGATGCTGCCCTTACTTTTCAGCCTTGTCTATTCATTTTATTACCATTCGTTATCCCTTCTTGAAACTCCCACCACAGGTTCCTGGGTGCTTTTCTTGGTGGCTCTGTCCACACCCAGCATTCCAAGCCCTCTTGCTGCAGGTCAGGCATATTCTTTGCCTGCCCTGGCAGTTAAGTAACATCAGGTTCACATTGTGATGGGCAGGGTAGGTCCTGGGGCCTGGCTTCCTTCCAGCACTGGGGTGAGTCAGTGGCTCATATCAGAGCAGTAGCCTCGTTCTTCTCTTTTCCCTTGATATTTTCACGCCATGCCCATCTCTGACTTCTCTGAAGATTGTGCCCTAGTGAGAAAGGTATTTCCCTCTTTGTGGTGGGTGGGTGCACTGAGTGCCCTGGAGAGGAGGATGCCCCTGGCAATGGCATTGTTTTCTGAGTCTTCAAGCCTCTAGGCCTCTGGCAGGAGGCATTGCTCATCCCTCAGCTTTGGGTCTAGGAAATTTTTGGTGTTACACCATTGATCCAGATGTTTTTTCCAGTGCTAGCACACAGGCCCCTCCAGACCACTGCTTCAGTGCAAGACAAAGAGGTTGTTTCTACATAGGAAATGCCATTCTCCTCTGCTCTCCACCTCCTTCTCTCCAGAGATGTCCTGATAACCCATGGTGCATGGGTGGCTTCCTTCCAGGGGATGTGAAAGAGAAGAAGCAGCGTGGCTGCCGAACAGCGCAGTTCAGTCCGTTTTACGAACCATTTTGTGGATATTCAAAAGATAATGACAGTGCTGTTGAGCCTCCCCTGGACAGAGTACCATACTATAACCATCCCCTTGCAGAAGTTTGGCATCAGCAGCTTTGTTGCTCTGTGTTAGTGGGGTATCTGAGGTCCACTGTATTACCAGATCCACTCCATTTTTTCAAGGGCTTGCCTGCTCATTCATCTGTGACACAAACTACTGGAGAGATGCTCAGCGGCCTCCAGTGCTGTTAGAAGGAGGGTGAAGGGATAGAAGAGGTTTATAACAGCAGGGACGCACTTAGTGTTGATAACTAATGCATTCTGCAGTTCTCTCAGCTGAAAGCATCTGCAGATGGTTCATTGAGGAAGCCCTCAGAGAGCTCCTGATCTGCTCTCATCCAGTACCACTGGAAATGAAATAGGCGCATTCATGATCTTCTGAGCCTGATGTCTCCTGTCAGAAAGGCTTCTTAGCACTGTGCTGTCTATAGACAGGTGATTCTGGACCATTAGGGAGGAAGATCAGAGCAACCTTGCTTCTCCCTAGAGCCCTTTGGGAGGTATCCTTGAGGGTGTGAGCAGCAGCAAATAATCTTGAAAGCCAGGGAACTAAAATGCTGAAGTGAGTGGTGGTTTTTTTCCTCACTGGAAGCTCCTCCCTAGGTTAACTCACTGAGTGTTCGTGTAACATGGTTTTGTACAGTCCATTTTCACCAGTGGATGAAGGTCCTGTGTGAATTAGTGAACCTGCTTCATGAAAGAGTCATTGCCAGAGAGACACCGGGCAGTGCAGTCTTAGACAGCTACGGCTTTGGTAAGACACATCCACACTGTTCAGACAGGGTAAGTGTAGGTCAGCACTGCCCTGTCTGTCCTGACCTCCTGCTGCTTTTTGCTTTTGCCTCCACTGAGGTTTCTCTTCTCTGCAGTGTCGGGACAGCAACACAACAGTGCTTGGCTACGGCTGTTCCTGCTGTGATTCTTGCTTGTGGCATCAATGTGCATGCCCTTTGGAGTTAAGCTTGGCCTTCTAGTTTGTCTTGGCACACTGTCAGTATTCCAAAGAGAAATTGGGAGATCTGTAAACTGATTGTCTTAGAAAACACCCCTCAAGTCTAGTGGTGACAGCTGTTCCTTCACTCAGACATTGCTTTGCATGGTGTAGATTTAATCTACGAGTTTATGCTTTAGCCTCTTTGATGTGTACCCTCTTCTGCAGCTGGAAAGCCTTTGGCATCTCATGTATCTTTAAATTGTCCTCATCGCTTATCCTTCTCTGGGCAGGTCTCCTCCCTGCCTCCTCACCAAAGGCTGTGTGAATCTGAGGGAGGGAACGTAGACCCTTTTCTCTCCTGGTTGCGTGCTGGCCTGTGAATCATGCTCAGACGCCGTATGTGACCCTTCGTGCCCCAAGTTGGGTGCCAAAAAGAGCTGTCGTGGTTTAAGCCCAGTCAGCCACACCCTCTCACTCCCCCCAATTTCTCCCCCCTGCTCCCAGAGGGATGAGGAGGAGAATCGAAAGAATGTAACTTCCACGGTTTGAGATCAGAACAGCCCAGTAACTGAGGTATAACACAAACCACTGCTGCTGCCACCAATAACAACAGCGATAAGGGAAATAACAAGGGAAGAGAATACAACTGCTCACCACCCACCAACCAATACCCAGCCCGACCCAGCAGTGATGTAACCCTTCCAGGTAACTGCCCCCAGTTTATACACTGGTCATGACGTGCTGTGGTATGGCATAGCTCTTTGGTCAGTTTGGGTCAGGTGTCCTGTCTCTGCTTCCTCCTGGCTTCCCCTCCTCCTTGGGAGAGCATGAGACTCAGAAAGTCCTTGGTCAGAGTAAACATTACTGGGTAGCAACTGAAAACATCGGTGTTATCAGCGCTGTTCCTAGGCTGAAAGTCAAAAACACAGCACTGCACCAGCTGCTAAGAAAGAGAAAAATGACTGCTACTGTTGAACCAAGGACACCATACATCTGTGATTCCATCAGGGCTCCTTTATGGTGGCCTACCTGCATCAAGGGTGGGAAGCCCTTTCGTCTTGGTCATCTACATATATTCTGGAGAAGGTACAAGTGGGCTGCAGTTTTCTACTTTGTTCTACCACTGGCAAATGCCATATTCAGAGAGAGTTGGCAGCTGGTCACCCAATAAGTTGGTTCTGTTGAAACGTCAGATGGAGTAAAGAAAGGAGATTCTTGCTCCCCTTCAGCTTCACATCATGCTCCAGTTCTTGAGTTGTTTTCTCTTTCCCCAGATATATCTGCCTCTCGCCTGCAAAAAGCCAAGGAGGTGGGGGCAGATTTTACCATTCAGGTGAAGAACGAGACCCCACAGGAGGTGGCCTCCAAAGTGGAAAGTCTGCTTGGCTGCATGCCTGAGATAACTGTAGAGTGCACAGGAGTGCAGGCCTGCATCCAGGCTGGCATTTATGTGAGTACCACTGGTCCCCAAGGCAGAACGGTAACGGAATTGGCTTTTCTTTTTCTGGGGTGCCACAGTGAATGACAGTTACCTCACTCCCATAGTGCTGAATTGCAGTGGGCTTGGTGTGGGCAGAGAAGGTGCTTGTCAGACAGCAAACTAAGAGAGATAAATAAAGAGTTAACATCTTTGCAGGCAGCACAGGGATTAATGCCTGGTTTGTTGCTCAGCTGCTTAACCACTTACAAAAGAGACTGCAGTAAGACCCCAAACCCCAAGTATGGCTACACAACAGTGTCAGGGAGCTGGTACAAGTAGGACAGCATCTGCCATTAAGTTGAAGATATGTCCAAATAGAATAATTAATTCCAGCAGGTCAAGCAGTTAAGGGGGAAATTTTGCTGCTTTGGACTGCCTAATGGGAGAATGTGGCAAAGGTAGTGGTGAGTTTCAAAGACTTTCCAAAGACAGGAGATAAATGAGACAAGCTGCAAAAAGAGAAATTCCAGTGGAACATCAAGCTTTTAGTTTTGAATCCCTCCCATTGAATTCCAGAAGTACTTTTCACACTCCTAAATGTCAGTCATTTTTCAGAATGAGATTTAAATACCAAAATCCTTCTGAGGTTTTTGAAAGATTGCTATTTAAGATATGTTGTGTGTTTCATGTTTATGGGCTCCTGACAGCATCCTGCCTCTCCCCTGCTTCTCTGCTATGACCTAGGCAGTCCATTACAGCCACAAAGTGTGGGGTTATTTATTCAGGGTGTTCTGCAAAATATAACACGCTTGTTTGTTCTCCAGGCCACTCGTTCTGGTGGGACCTTGGTGCTGGTGGGACTGGGGCCTGAGATGGTCACTGTGCCCATTGTGAACGCTGCTGTGCGGGAGGTGGATATCCGAGGGATATTCCGCTACTGTAACACGTGAGTCTCATGCAGGGTGGGCTCATGTGTCTCCAAGTCTGTCCTTAAGAAATTCTTGCTTTACACAAGGAGAGAGGACGTGGAAAAGGCTGGTTTTCCTTCCACTTGGTTGAACCTCGTGTCACTCTGAAAAGTCAGCACAGCAATGCAGAGTGTGACTGATGTGTCCTGCATTGTATGCCTCAGTTCCTGGATGAGCCCTGCACTGAAAACTTTTCCACAAGAAAGTAGCCCCTCTGGGTTGTCCTACTGGCCCATTTCATGTAGCATTTGGTGCAAAGGAAGGAAGAGACCAGGCTGGATGGGGCCTTGAGCAACCTGGTCTAGTGAAATTTCCCTTTCCAGCAGGGAAATTGGTGCTAGATGATCCTTAAGGTCCCTTCCAACCCAAATCTTTCTTTCATTGTTTCTGTGATTTGTGCCTTTAATTCTTACATCCTGTAGAAGGGGAAGGTCAGGTGCTGGGGGTGTTTTGAAAGGGACCAGCTTGTCCATGAGTGTGCTGGCTCGTGGCACGGCAGGGAAGAAGACACAGATTTATTCTATGATTCTGTTTTAGCTGGTTCAACACTTTGTGCTGGGAAATCTCTTAAGCAGCAACCTGGCCTGGCTTGGACCCACCTGGAGCTGCCTCCTGGCATCCACCTTCCTTAATGTTATATTGTCCATTTTGAGGCATAGAGTGTGGGGAATCCTTTTTCTGGGCATAGTCAAAATCGCAAGTGCTGCATCCTATGCCAGGTGATGCCCAGCTCTGCTCTCCTTGCTGATTATGGAAGGAAATCACATCATCAGTCTTGCTGGAAATCAGTGAATATTGGGATGAGCCAGAGCCTTGTTTAGTTTTCATCGTTTTGCTGGAGCTGAAGATACATCTGCAGCCGGTCTGAAGGTGTTTGTGCTCTCTACAGAGAACTGAACTGCAGAGCTCGTGCACAGGCACATGGTCTTTGAGTATACCCTAAGGGCAGAAGTTCAGCTGTCCTCTCTTAGATATTGTACTCCTTGGACAGGGCTCGAGATCCAGCACTACACATTTGCAGCCTGGTTTCTACTCTGTTCAGAGCTGTCATTTCTTGTGGAGCAAGAATCTTTGCTTTGTCTGTAGAGGTTGTTCTCCAGGAAAGATTTGTGAGATGTAGTCAACCTCCTCCTTAAAATGAGAAATGTCTTTAAGCGTAGAGAGTTTGGAAATCAGGTGAGCTGCTGCATCCCTTTGTTATCTCCACCACTCTCATTTGGCCCATTCACACGGAGCGGCAAGGCAGTCAAATTGAGTGCATCTCTGCCAGAGAACAGGTTGGAAGCTAAGGCTTTTCTTCTCCCTGTACCAAGTCACTGAGTTTGAACTCCACAGTGATCAGTCTGCAAGCAGCAAGGCCAGGTGAGAGGAGTCGGCTTGTCCTATCTCCCATGCCTGGTGCTTGAGGTTCCCTCTCTGGAAGATTGTTTCGGGAAAAGCTCCCGTTAGTTTCTGAGCCAAGGAAATTACTGGAATGAAACCAAGCTCCTCCGTGCCTTTTATGTGGGGCTTCAGGGTGGTAACTGTTCTCATTCTCTGCTCTCCGTCTTCCTTGCAGGTGGCCTGTGGCAATTGCGCTGCTCGCATCCAAGCGGATCAATGTCAAGCCCTTAGTTACGCACCGCTTCCCCCTGGAAAAGGCTCTTGAGGCATTTGAGACCACCAAGAGGGGAGAAGGGATCAAAGTCATGCTGAAGTGTGACCCCAGTGACCACAACCCCTGAGATGCTGCTGTGCCCGGCCCTTTCCCTGTGTCGCTGCCTGCCTGAGATGCGCTGATGAGGCCACTGGAGGCTGATGTATGGCTGTTGCATGATTGCAGTCACCTTATGCAGGCGCTGCTTTGTAATAGGGCTACAAAATCAAATGATAATGAGGGTGAATGGCACTGAGGGATACACCGTTGAAGTATTAACAGGTAACTACACATAGAGAACCAGTAGGGAATAATTTGAGTCAAAACACTGCTGTTTGGTTAGAGATGGTAATTCATGTGGTTGGCTCTTCGGCAGCCCCCACACACAGAAGAGCCTGGATGTCTCTGCATGGCCACAAGGTTTGTCCATGCAGACACAATATGGGAGGGTGTCACCAGCCGCATGGGTGAAGCAAGGACAGAGGTTCTCGTTCTTCACCTTTCTGCCCCAGCACTGCCCTAGGGCTGTGCCTGCCGCAGCTCTTCCTGCTTGGCAATCACAGGGTGCATGAATACTCCACCTTCCATTACACCTTCCCTCGGGGATGTTCAGCGACTGTAACAGGCTGTGGAACAAAGCCTGGCCAGCCAGTTCTATGGGAAGCATCTGCGCATTCAGGTCAATCTCTCCATGCTCTTTGCAAATAGCAAACTGCAGGCCCAAAGCTCAGAGCCTGGGGCTGTTTTGAAGAAGCCAGTCTGGAGGCCAGCTGTGACCATACGTGCAGTGTCATCCCCCAGCAGAGCTCCCCATGGGGCAGAAGGACCACCTCAGGGCAGGGAAACTGCCCTGGCTGTGGCTGGGACCGCAAAGCAGCCTGTGCTTACATGGGTCCCAAGGGACACAGCTCGCTTTTAGCATGGGGGGGGAGCTCAGGTGAGAAGTAAGGGGACAGCATCACTCAGAGGTTTTACCACTGTGAATGAATGGTGGTGGTAACTTCTCGAGGATATCTGGCCTTCCTGCTGAGTTTGTGAGCCAATCAGGAGGTACTGCCAAGGTAGCAGGTTGCAGATAACAGAAATCTAATCTTTGATTACATCGCGTTAATTTTAGTACTGAGAGATCAGTCCCTTCATTGGGCCGGTACTGAACTTTCCTCAATAAATGTGTTCATTAGAGCCTCGGGTTGAGGTTTGAAGGGGTCTGTGACTTTGGGCCCTGGGGATTGTGCAGACTTCTGGGCTGTTGCTCTGCTGGGTCTCACCAGGCTGCAGGTGAGGGCAGTGCTGGCAGGACCAAGAAACCACTTATAAATCAAAGCTCATACTTCTTGTGACTAGGTTAATCTTGGCAGAAGTAAAAGCCTGCAAATCCACGCTGTGTTTTACAGGGCTAAACCGTAGCTCAGGGAAACTGTCTGTAGCCAGAAGGGGAAGCAGTCAGAGTACTGTTCTGAGTAAGCTGGTTTGTTAATGTGGTGGCCTGAGTGGGTAAAACCTACCCATGAGCCTGGCCCTGCAGTCAGTTGTGTGAGCAGAACCCATCCAAGATCTGCTGAAATGCACCTTGCTGCAGGGTGTGCGGTGGCTGTAGAAGGGAAGCTGCCCAGCACATAGCAATGGGAGTGAGCCAGTGCCTCTTGGGCAGTCCCACTGGCATGGCTGAGGGAGCACTGCCCACCGCAAGACTCCATTATTACTGGGAGATTGAGACCTATTTTAATATCCCAAGGGCTGGAGCTATTATTTGGGTTCCTTGACTATAATTTGCTCCCATGCCAGGCCTTGAGGGCGTTGCTGGGAGTGATGGGTCTAGTAGGACACAGCCTGTGGAGCAGTGCCTGTATCCTCACTCCACACCATGTGCATCACCAGTGCAGGGGGAAACTTGCTTGTGTTCATTTTCCAGTAGGCTGCATAAATAACTCTGTAATGGGAGCGAGGCCAGTGCTGCAGCTCAGGCATTGAAGGTCTCCACATGACCGAGACCCAACTACAGGAAGCAAGAAAGTGCTTTAAAAATTCAATCAGCTTTATTTAAGCTCAAATAGAGCCTGCAAGAGCAGCAGCCCAGCAATGCAAAACCAGGCGTTAGTTAAACAAGCACAAAGATCCCTGATTGGTAGAAGGATGGCGATGCTGCTGAAAGAAGCTGACATGAACACAACTAAGGCCCTTTGCAAGTCCAGGGAAGGCTCAGGGTGCTAATGGGCACAATCAAGTGCAATAGGAAAGCTGAGCCTGTTTCAAGGAGAGGGGTGATGAGGAGCTCACTGGCTCCTCACATGTGCAAACAACCCAGGTCTTGGGGAAAAGTGCTGTGGATTCAGGTTGTGCAGGCAGCAAGCTGTTCCCCAAAGCTGTTCAGAGGCATTCCCCAAGCCACCCGGCAGAGCACAAGCTCTATCTTCATAGAATCCCAGGCTGGTTTGGGTTGGAAGGGACATTAAAACTCATCCAGTTCCAACCCCCTGTCAAGGGCAGGGACACCTTCCACTAGAGCAGGTTGCTCCAAGCCCCTGTGTCCAACCTGGCCTTGAGCACTGCCAGGGATGGGGCAGCCACAGCTCCTCTGGGCACCCTGTGCCAGCGCCTCAGCACCCTCACAGGGAAGAACTTCTTTCTAATGTCTAATCTAAGTCTATCCTCTTGCGGGATCAAGGTGGCAGAGCCGAGCTTAACTTGAAAACTGGATTTTCTGGATTGGGTCATGCCAGCCTGACCCTGGGCATAGGGCTGTAGGAATATGTAGGTAGTAGCAGGATGCTCTGGGCTAAGGGATTCACACTGGGACTGTGTGGGGTGATGCTTTGATGGCAACGTTTCACTGCTGCACCATGTGCTGGTCTCAGCTCTGTGGGTCTCAGCACCCATGCTCTTAGCCATGAATGGCTTTCTTGTGGGGATGATGGTGTGAGCCCAGGACCATGACCACCCGAAGCATTGCCACACAGGCACTGATGTTGAACAATGAAGACTGCAGCCCAGGGGTGAAACAGCATTGGGTAGAGTCAGAAATTCTCATAGTGATGTGCAAAGTAGGTCTGGTCCTTCTTGTTCAGCTGCTGACAAGCCTTTTCCACACTCTTTGTCATCCCGGGTGGGCCACAGCTGAAAACCCCGATCTTCTGCACCTGCAAAAGGAGGGAGCCAAAGGGGTCAAACCAGCAGTGCCAGCTCTCCCCCAGCCCAGCCCCTCTAGGCCCCTTGCCATTTGGCAGCTTTGGGCACAGATGCTGGCCAAGCAGTGTGCCCAAGCCTGAGGAGGCTTTTGGGGCGGTTGTCACCTCCCCATGGAGTTACTGGAGCTGTGGAGGAAGGATGGGATCCCCCAGGGTCTCTGTCAGCTCTGGGCAGTGGTTGCTGCTGGGGTCTTGCCACGGCAGGGTGTGTTTGGCTGTATGGGGCATTTCTGACCATGCAGCTCATCTTGGCTCCAGAAGGAAAGTGGGGTTCATGCCCCTTCTGCCCTGCCCTTGGTGCAGATGCCGCCAAGGTCTCCAGGGCCTTGGGGACAGGCTGGGACCACTCCTCCACAATGGCTGGTTGGTGCCCTCCTCCTGTCGCCACCTGGGCACTGACCTCACGGTGCACCTCCTGCAGCGAGCTGAAGAAGGGTACAAAGGGAGGGCGTCCAAAGTGGGTGATGGCGTGAAGCCCTGTGAACAGGCTCTTGTTCAGCACCTTCTGGAAGTGCCGCTCGCAGATATACTGGAAGAAAGATCAGAGCACTTCAGAGGGCCCAGCGTGGCCCGGCACGGCCCGGCAGCCTCCCCAGCAGGTGGCCAGGCTCACCAGCATGGTGGTGCGCAGGTCGAACTTCTCGGCCAGCTGGGTGATGTAGATGTGTACGGAGACCAAGCTGTTCCTGTCCACCTCCTCCACCTCGCGGATGATGTCCGCCAGCCACTCGAACTGCCGCTGCGTGCGCGTCACCCAGATGAAGTAGATCTGTGGCACGTGGGGATGAGGTTCAGAGTGAGGGCAGTACCCTGTGCATGCCCACATGGGGCTCCTTCCCAAATGGATCATGGAGGATCCCCCAAAGAGGCCAGCAGCAGGAGGAGGCATCTTGGGAGGGCTTATTGTGGTTCAGATGCTCCAGATGCTTCCTTTTACCTTCTTGCACTGCAGCTTGGAGCTTATGGATGACTTGAAGACCAGGTCCTTGAGGATGGATGCAAAGGGTGTCACCCCGATGCCTCCTCCCACCAGCACCGACACCTTGAACTTGTTCCACTCCTGGTGGCCCTCCCCGAAGGGCCCGTCCAGATAGAGCTGGAAGAGAATAAGCCATCAGTAGAGTATCTCCTGCTTCCGCTTGCCCAGGTCTTGGCTGCCTTCAAGGCTGGAGAAGGACCACAGGCTGAGCACAGCCCATTGCCGCAGATGCCTTTGCTGCAGATGCCTTTGGGCTCAGATGTCCCTGCAGAAGAAGCGTGGGGCTCACCTTGGGTAGCTTGCCAATAAGGGCCAAGCTCTCTGGGGAGTAGAGCTCCCGCAGGCGGGTGGTCCAGGGGCCCACGGCTCGGATGTGCAGGCTCAGTGTGTCCTCGTGCGGCGCTGAGGTCAGGGTGAAGGGGTGATACTCGGAGGTGCCCAGGGCCACGCAGGCGATGCGCACCCACTGCCCCGACTTGTAGTCAAAGTCCTGTGGCCGCTGGAACTGGAGGTGGGTGACACCTGGCAGGAAGAGAGGGGTCAGGGATGGGGACTTCTTTAAGGTGGAGACCTCAAAGCAGCATCCCAGTATCTAAGGGAGCTACGAGGCTGCTGGAGAGGGACTCTTCATCAGGGACTGTAGCGATAGGACAAGGGGTGATGGGTTCAAATTGAAAGAGGGGAAGGTGAGGTTAGATACAAGGCAGAAGCTCTTCCCTGTGAGGGTGCTGAGGCGCTGGCACAGGGTGCCCAGAGAAGTGGTAAACGCACCATCCCTGGCCAGTATTCCAGAGCCTTGGGTGACATGGTCTAGTGGAAGGTGTCCCTGCCCGTGGCAGGGGGTTGGAACTAGATGAACTTTAAAGTCCATTCCAACCCAAACCATTCTGTGATTCTGTGATTCTATGACTGAGTAATGGAGTTTCCTGCATTGCTGCAGTCCCCAGTGCTTGTGCAAAGAGCCTGGGCTAAGCTGGTGCCATGTGGCCAGGGATGTTGTGGTACCTGAGGGCAGGAGCTCGGCTTTCACCACGCTGATCTCCACCTTCTTCCTGCTCAGGCTGAGCAGCTTGTCTGCACTATAGATAAGAGCTGGGATGATGAAGTAGATGTGGAAGCGGGGCTGCTGGATCAGTGCGTAGCTGCCATGAATGATGACCTGGGCAGGGAGCAGCCCCCATCAGCACTGTACTTACCATGGCAAGCCATTGCCCAGGGGCCGATTTGGTGGCAGCTCAGCAGTAGCAGGGAGCTGGGATTTGGGCCAACAGCTCTCTTGAAACCCCCCACCTGTTAGATCTCATCAGCTGGGCTGACCCACAGGCTTGTGGTGCATTGCCACCACCCCTCCCTTCAAGCCAAAATGCTTTACCAGGATGTAGAGCAGCATGTAGAGGTGGTGGGTGATCCAGAAGCCTTGGAAGCTGACGCGTCGGAAGTGGCGGGTGGCGAACACGTACATCACAGCCAGGATCACGAGCAGCAGCACTCCTGTCATGCCTGTGAGTGGATGGTTTGGAAGGTCCTAGGGGTCAGGGTAACCCCACAGGGGATCCTCCAGGGCTCGGCAGAGGGGTGGACATGGATTTGCAGATCTGCCTGCAGTGATCTCACCTGGAATAGTCTGGAAGAACCACCAGTAATACTTCTGTGGAAGCTGAGACCTGGAGAGGAATTGCACCATGGAGTGGCCAGAGCAAACTCCCAGTTCCCGCTTTCATTTGTGTCCATGCCCAGTTCCCTCTGCCTGGACTGTGCTTTAATTTTCACCTACCCGTCATCCATAAAGACGTTGGAAAAGAGGCAGGACAACACGCTGAGAGGTGTGACTGAGAAGATGTAGACATTCACTATGTGACCTGCAGTGTGGAGCACTGTGAGAAACAGAAACCAGAAGAGAACAGCATCACTGTTGCTGTGGATGGAGGTGCGGCAGACCCTGTGGATGTGGCCAGGGACCCAGCAATTCCTCTGGTGCAAAGCATCTGTGTCTCTGCAGGCTCCATATGGCTCTTCAAGCTTCTGCCTGGTCCTGCTGTGTCACAGACCTCCTGCTCCAGATGTGCCTCCTGGGTGGCACATTCTCCAGCAGCCCACCTACCTGAGAAGATGAGGGCTCCCATGGCAACCCAGCGGTGAAAGTCCACAGCGGCATCGAAGGGGATGTAGTGGTTGAGGAAGGTCTCTCGCAGGACTGTGATGAGGTTGCGGCACATGGTGAGCAGGATGTAGGAGTACATGAAGGAGATGCAGGCAGCCGATCCCCGGGAGATGATGATCCCCACAAAGGTGGTCTGTGCGATTCCCGTGCTGGGGGATGCAAAGGCATAGTCTGGGGAGAGAGATTGAAGGGTGTGTCATTGTGCCTGGAGCTGAGGGCCATAGCCCTTCCTGCAACAAGGGGACAACCCCCTGTGTGGCTCCACCAAGAAAAGGTCACCAGGGATGGGGCTGTGTGGGGACAGGGGCATGATTCTCCTTGTCAGAACCCCCAGAGCTGCTGGGTGACAAGGTCTCCTTGGAGGTCAAGGGACAGGATTGTCCTCCTCTGCTATGCACCATGGTACTGTGTCCTCAGTGAGGCATCAACAAACTGGATTGAGCCCAGTGGAGTCCACCAGAGTGTGTGGGAGCTGGAGGGCATCATGTAGGTGAAAAGCTAGGAGAAATGGGCTTGTTCAAGCTGAAGGAGATGGCTCATGGAAGTCTGTCAGGCTTCTTCAGGCTGTCTACAGCCACAGTGTTACAGAGAAGAGAGAACCAAATGCTTTCTGAGACACGCAGTGAAAGGGTGAGAGGCAACAGCCTGAGTTTCACTGAATGAAATTCAGGTTTGATGTAAAATAAACTCTCCACATGAAGGATGGTCAAAAACTAGCACAGGCCCAAGCAGGTAGTGGGGTCACCAACCTCGGAGCCCTTCAGACTTTCTCTAGATAAAGCCTTCAGCTGCCTCATTCAGCTTTGAAATTGGCTTTGCTCTGAGCAGGACATTGGGACAGACCCCTCCAGAGATGCCTCCCAACCTAAGTAAATCTTTGGTTATCCCAGCGGTGGAAAAACACTGTTTGCCCAAAGCTGTGCCAGGACCTTTCAGATCCCCGCATGCCCTATGCAGCCAGCAGCTTTGAGGAGCCAAGACCATACACCCCTCTGCACGTGGTGCAGCATGGGTGGATGGGCACTCACAGTAGGCTCTCTCCATGAACACGCCGGTGGTGATGGCAGAGAAGAGGACCACGCAGACGATGTGGCGCCGGTAATTCTCAACAAAGCGCTTGAACTCCTGGATCTTTTGCTGAACTTTGTTCCTCTCGTACTTCTTCCTTTTGGCTTCAGTGTACAAACTCAGCTGGTACTGGTTCACCCTGGCAAATACAGGAGGGCTGCTGTCATGTCAAGGTTTAGCCAGTAAGGTATGGCTCAGAGCCACACTGCCCGGCTTTGTGGCTTCCTCCCCGTACAGCTCTGTGGCCATCTCTGCACACCAGGGATGGTGGTGACCTGCAGAGCACAGTTTCAGCATTTGATATCAGGTCATCCCACAGCCTACACACTTTTGAAAGGTGGTAACAAATGTGCAGATAATGACTCATAAATGAAACCAGAGGTAAGAACTGTAAAAGATAATTCTCATAGTAATGTTCAACCCTCCAAACTGATTCTAGGGTAGGAGAAGGTCCTTGGAGCTATTAGGGCAAATCAGGATATTCTGGCCATGAATAACAACCACTTATCTGCTTCCTTTAGAAATATTTGCTGCTGCCACAGGAGTGAGGATCAGAGTCTCTCCTGCAGCTCTTGCAGGCAGGCTATGGGTGAACCAGCAGCTTCCCAAGGGGAAGAGAAGCTCAGGCAGAACTTGCCAGGCAAAGCCCCTCTCTGCAGGCAAGGCATACACTGAAAACCCAGCATCACAGGCTAGGGAGTTGGCCACTTCATTTTTTTACCAGAGGCACATCACCCAGACCCAGCTACAGCACCGTCCCCACCGAAGCAGGGCTGCCCCTGCAGCTTCTTGGTCAGCGAGGGGCTGTGATGTGCCTGCCTGGGCTGAGGTACCTCCTGAAGGGATGGTCCAGCATCCCCTCCCTATGTAGTACCACCATCATAGGGGTGCTGGGTTCTTGCAGCGGTGCCGTTTGACTGGAGAGCCACACAGTCTGGCGTACCAACATGAGAAACAGCAAAAAGGCTGAACCTGAACCTGGAAAGCACACCCAGTGAAGAGAGGGTGAGCTCACTTTCTGCCTGGTCTCTTCCTCAGTTCTCGCCCTTCTTGTTCCACGTAGTGGTTCACAATGTCCAGGTTTGGGTCATTCTCTTCCTCTGAGATGGTTCTGTTGGAAATAGAGCTTTGTCTAGCCCAAAGCTGTACTTGCAGGAAGCGCTTGCCAAACTTTTCCCCATTTTCTTCACTTTCAGGCTCATAAGGTGCCAAGCTCTGTCCTGCAACCCTGCTTGTGTTACTTCAATTGCATGGTACATGGGCTGGATTCACTTCAAGATAACCCCCCCTTCTGTAAAACAAAGTAGGACTCCCATCCCAAATGCAATAGGGGCTGTGCAAGAGGAAGTTCCTCCCCTCTGCCAGCCTGGGTGCCAGGGGAGGAAGGGAACAGCCCCCCTGCAGTATCCAGCATGCTCACAGGCATGTTGAGCATGGTCATCCCGCTTCCCCAGTGATGGGTTTGCTAACACCTGGTGGGAGCATTTGTTGGAGGGGTTGAGGTGACGGATAGACATGCATCAGGGCAGAAAGAGATGCAGCAGCAAGACTAAGGAGCAAAGCTTACCTTTTTGGCTCTTTCTTTCTTATGAAGGAGGCATGGTTATGAAGATTTTGCTTGAGCACCTCCGGGATACCTTTGATGATCCAGAAAGACAAACAGCGGTTCAGCATGTGTGAGATGCCACGGACTAGGTTTAGGCATCTCCCTTTGGCAGGGATGAGGTGGGGAGAGGCTCTGAGCTGCCCCAAACATGCACATGGAGCAACAGCTGATGCCTTATTATTGCAGTGGGGTTGGAGAGACCAATGGGCGTTACCTACTGGGTACTGCCCATCAGCTCCAGTTGTGCAGGGCCTGGGATGTTCCAGTGCTCCTGCCCACTGACCTTTGATGCAGAGCTGCGTGAGACGAAGCTCACTGTCATGGTCCCGCAGCATGTAGTGGAAATCCTCCCATGTCAGCTCATCCCTGTCCTGAAACCCTGAGGCCCGAAACATGGACTCAGTCACCTGCTCTGCTTGATCTCTTGACAAGCAGTTGTTGGAGATCTCGATGAAGGACCTGGAGCAATGAGGGGAGATGGGAACTTCAGAGGACCAAAGCTTGAGTCCTTCACATACCACAGGGCAGAGCCCCAGACCAGTTTAATGGGAGAAATGGGCTCTCGGTGTGAGTGTTGAGCCCATGGGCTCGCACCCATGTAGCACCCTTGGGGAGTGAAGCACAGAATCTGGGAATGGCTTTTGAAGACCTCTGTGTTTACAGACATTGTGAAAACATCTAGAAAGGTGAGGAGAAATACCTGAGCATTCTCAGAAACTCCTCCTTGGAGAGGAACCCGTTCTCATCAATGTCATACATCCTGAACATCACCTTGGACTTCTCCTGTGGGGACCCTGTTGGGAAGGGAGAGAGGCAAACTAAGAACAAGATCCTATTTTCATCAATAAAGATGCTTTCAGACATTGTCTTTGAGAGTCTGGACCTGCAGCAGTGAAGCCTCACCCAGTTCTGAAAAGACTGAAAGCACACTGATGATCATAGCTTAAATAGCAACTGGAAGTGAATAGTGTACCACCGTTCTGCTTGACTCTCTCAAGTGTAAGGGGAAGAACTGGGTATGTGCACATTCTGATGCATTATTTTGCAGATTCAAAATGTGCTTTTGTGCAGCAATGATTTTTCTGGGCGCTGCTTTGATTGAATGTGGCATTCACCACCTCCATCTATGAATACACCTTTCCAGTGGTCATTTAGGCAGAATCACATATAATAACTGAAGGGCGTCTATGAGGATGCTGGAAAGGGACTCTTCATCAGGGGCTATAGCAATAGGACAAGGGGTGATGGGTTCAAACTGAAACAGGAGAAGTTCAGGTTAGATCTAAGGCAGAAGTTCTTCCCTATGAGGGAGCTGAGGCGCTGGCACAGGGTGCCCAGAGAAGCTGTGGCTGCCCCATTGCTGGCAGTGTTCAAGGCCAGGTTGGACACAGGGGTTTGGAGCAACCTGCTCTAGTGGAAGGTGTCCCTGCCTGTGGCAGGGGTTGGAACTGAATGAGCTTTAAGGTCCCTTCAACCCAAACCAGTCTGGGACTCTATGATGTCTCAAGGGCAGGATACATGGTCCGTTCAGGAGATGATAGGGCAGACTTTTCTATGGTGGTGAAAGACAGCTCTCCTTCTGAACAGCCTTTCAGAAAACAAATTACTTTGTTACTGCCCTGTAACTCAACCTGAAGCTGTCCTAAATGAAGGGAATTTTAACCTGTAGGAGTGCCTACAGGTTGATCTGCTGGACGGATCTTGTCCCTCATTCCGCTGGTGGTGTTGCCAGGGTGTAGAAAGAGGACTGAGGGCAACAGATGAAGACACTAATCAGCTCCAGCTCCCACCTTTCATGAAGACCACCAAGATGTCCAGGAATTCCCGGAAGGAGATGTAGCCATTGCCATCTTTGTCAGCCAGAGAGAACATGGAGTCCACAAACATGGAGTGGGCTTTGAGCCCCAGGGCCTCGGCAAACTCAGCCCTGCTCAGCTCACATGTCAGAGACTCCTTTGCCTTCTGTGAAGATTCAAAGTTGAGCTCCCCAGCATCGGACCTGTTGATTTCCAGCACCTGCAGGTTGCACCCCACAAAAGACACCCCATGAGTGCTGGCAGAGCAGAAGGCTGGCATTCACCTGCCTGACTTACTGCACAAAGACCAGTGGCTCACCTGGCACAAAACTCATGGCAGATACCATGTGTCTCTCCTATATAATGTGACTTTCATGCTAAACACCACTGACCATTATAGAGACCTCAGTTACATCATCTGAAAGACTCTTTACCACAAAAGACCACAGTAGAACTCCCTTTGTCTCCAAAGTATTGGCAGCTTCCTTGTGCATGATACCAGCATTTACAGAGAGCAACAGCAGCAACATTCGTTGCTTAATCAATACACAAATACCTTTACCTGTGAATCTGAGCCTGCCACACCTCTACATACCTGAGCAAACAGGTGCCTAAAGAAAGTCTCCAGAGTCTGTTTTCTCTGCTCTTGTGTGACTGCCCGTTTCATCAGGCTCTGCTCCTTCATCTCAGACATATGCAGCTCGAGGCCGTTCTCCTCCAAGTAGCCTTGTAGCTTCCCAGTGAAGTTGCTCCTTTCTGTCTCCTCACTGAAAAGCAGCACCTGCAGAAGACCCCACCAAATGGTGGTGAGCAGCAGGGGCTCGACTGGGATGTGAGTGCTGCTGCTGTTCCCTGCAGTGGTTGCTCCATGGTAGGAGCTGGACCTGATCGTTCTCAGGAGGACGCAACCACCCTTCAGGTACCTACGCTGTTCCCAGTGCCCATTGCAGGGTGATTGTGACTGGCAGCAGAGGCCTGTGGGGGGTCAGGGTAAGGTATCACACCCCAGGCGTTGTGGTACTCACCAGGTCATACTCCTTGGGGCTCTTCAGGAGCAGAGCTTTGTTCCCTTTATTGCTGGAGAGGACCACCTCCACCCTTTGGTGGGCTTTCAAGCTGATGCTCCGGAGCACAGACCCTGTCCTATCCAGCACTTTGAGCACCTCATCAGCTTGGAGCTGAATGTAGACGGGAGAGCTGTCTGTCTTGGGACCGTGCCATTCCATGGCTGATGGGAAAGAGCACAGGACTCAGCTGGAAAGCCACACCTAGGCCCATATTCACCCCACCATCTCCTTCACCAAGATGCAGTTTGGGAGTGATTTCATGACCAGGCACATGTTAATGGAAAAATTATGATCTCCAAACTGCAAACCTCAAGCTCATGGACACAGGAGTACGAGCTATGGAGAGGGTGGAAGGATTTTTCCACTGTCCAGAGCAAGACCCTTTCAGACCTATATGTCTGCAGACCTCTGTGTCCTGGAACTATTGGTGCAAGTGCTCTGCATAGGTTTCCTTCAGGTAGGGTGTAGTCTGAAATTAGAGGATCGTTGTATGACTCAGGTTAGAAGGGTCTCTCACCCAACCTCCTGCCCCAAGTAGGACGAGCTACAGGATCAGGATAGTCTGCTCAAGGCTGTATCTGATCAGCAGCACTTGGATAGGATGGAGCCTGCACAACCCCTCTGTGCTTCCTGTTCCACTGCTTGACTATCCCCCTGGGGAAACAGCTTCTCATTACACCCAGTCTGGATATAAGCTTCAAACCCAGACCTGCCTCAGTATGTGCCCTGACTTCAGCAGCAACACCAGGGGCCATCACAGCATCATCAGCGTCACCTCACCATGTATGGCCTCTCCGGTCATCTCCCTCTGCACGCCGGGGCTCTGCTTCTGCTGCAGCTTCTGGAAATCTCTCTTGCGGAGAATGGCAACGATCCAGGCAACAAACAGAGTCACTGGGGACGCAGGGAAGAGTGAGGCGTGAGACAGCACAAAGCTCCTTCACACTTTGGCAAGGTCACCCATGCGACAGGGTCAAACAGGGGTTTATTTCTTCCCCATTGGCCCCAGTTCAGTGCTGCATGGATTTATTTAATTCAGGCCACTCCACGGAAACCCAGCTCCCTCCTGGTGCCCAAGGACCCTGCCACCTCAAGGACCTGAAGACTGACCAAGACTCAGCAGCTCCTTAGTCCATGAGCACTAAGCCCCTTTCTCCAGTAGAAGAGGAGATGGGTAAAGAAATGGAGTGGCAAACCTAAAGGCAGACAGCAGAGGACAACGATGATGATCCCAAAGCCTGCTCCGCTGCCTTTGAAGTAGTCCAGCACCATCATGGGTGTGCAGTTGGCCAGATGCTGAGCTGTCAGCTGCTGGGGCTGGGGGCACGGGTCCCCTACATGGGGGGAGACAGACTGTGAATGTCATGAACCATTTACCCATCTCACCTCCTTCATCCCAAGAACTTCTGCATGAAGATGATGGTGGGTTTCATTGCTGAGTGACCCAGAGAGCACTGCAAACCTGGGATACTTGAGTTAAACTCCAGATCTTAGGGGACAACCTTTGCTTTTGTATTGAACCTTTGCCTGTTGCAGCAAAACAAGCACAGAACTGGACTCAAGCGCTCTGGGTCTTCAGTGCCATCACCTCTCTCAGTGGGATGGGCTGAGCAAGAAGCACTCTGTGCCACAGCAAAATGAGCCTCTGCTTATCCAAGTGCTGCAAATCCAGGAAGTCCTGGTGCAATTGCATGGAGCATATGCCAAGGGAATCAAAATGCCTTGTAAGGGCTGGTATGTTCAGCAGATAAAATGCTTTCAGCAAATGGAAGTTCATGCTGCTGTTGCACCACATCTGCAGGAAAGCCTATCTAACACTCCTAACAGCACTGCTCAACCAACCACCCTGCCAGCAGAGCAGCCAGGCAGGATGGTCATATGGGGCTAATAACTTTTGCAATTAAAGGCAAGTAGGTGACATTAGTCACTTTTGGTATGGAAAGCTTAACTCATCTGCCAACTTCATCACATTTTAGATCACTCACTAATTTAACCTGCAGACGTATGTGTGCTTTTCTGTAGGAGCTAGAGCGACAAAAACACTCCTTGTGTCAGCAAGGAGTGTGACCACTATGAGGAGTGCTGCCCACCTTGCTTATGAGCAACCCTTGCATTTCCCATGTGTTTTGCTGGCTGAGGGGCACAGCAAGTGTCCTGCTTGAGAAAATGCCGGCCCAATGTTTTCCCTGCATCACTGTTACCAAGATGGGACTGCTTTGCTCCCTAACTTGCTGGTGCTGATCACTCCCTGCGCCCTGCTATTGCACAAAGCACTCACCCTTTCTCCAGACAAACACGTGGGGCTGGAGGTCTGTGGAGTCTGTGGAGGTGACAGCAGCCAGGACATCGTGGAAGGTGGTGTTACGAATCTTCCTAATTTCCTCCACTGTGAACAGCCTGCAGAAAAAGACATAGGGCCAAGTGGTGGCCCCGGGTGTTACTTGCTGGCAGCAGGAGGGATTCACTCCCTGCGTCATTTCAGGCAGCGAGGAAGATGGAGGATGCTTTTTCCTCCAGCCCCAGTTTTTGTGTGCTATTGGTGCTTGCAGAGCAGTGGGAACCCTGCCAGATGGGGATGAAGCCTTTACCCATTCTTGGTGTTTTCGAACCAAAACCTGTCACCATCACGCAGGCGCACAAACTGGTCCAGGATGATGGTGCTGAAGAGGGAGCTGTCAACCTCCAACATGCCCCCGGGGAGTAGCTCCAGCCCAGCCGTGTTGTTGTCATACAGGGCAGCGACCTTCTCCAGGACCTGTCCAGAAACCCCCACCACATACATGTGAGAAGAGAGAATTCTGCCAGGGCATCAGGCAAACCTTGGCAAGCCTCAGGAGGAGTGAGGAACATGCATTTCCCAGACATCTCATGTCCATGGGCTGGGAGGATGCTCAGCCCCACACAGCCTTGAGGTCATGGCTTGGACTTCAGCGACTAAGAGTCACTCCCAGAGCATCCCAGCTCCAGGAGGAGCCGGGCACCAAGGGGCACAGGAGCTTAGCACTGGGGCAGGATATATTTTGATACCTTGTAATTACGTAGTTACCCCAATACAACAGCCCCACAGGCATTAAAATAAGCTGGGATGCACATTGATGTCGCTCTTCCTACACTGCTGGAGAAGCCAGTTACTGCCTGGGCTGCCCTGCTGTCCTTTGACACACACTTTCCATGCCCAGACTGGTTTTGTGTTACCTGTTGCTCCAGGTGTGGGGCAAAGTCTGACCAGCTCTGGAGAGGCTCCAACCCAAATCGCTCCCGGGCTTGGTTATAGGTGGGCAGGCCAAGGTCCCTCCCACGCTGCAGAGAGCTGGCCACGTAGTCAGTGCGGGAGTACTTCAGGGGCCCATACCAGTAATCTGTGATGGATTCGAAGCCATGGTGATGGCAAGGAAGAGCAGGAGGAGCAACCCCAACTGCCATAGCTGCTGGGATGGCCTCACCCCTCTACCATGGGCCATGCTGAATATGGAGATTGTCTTCATGCCCTGCCAGGACAGTACCACAGATGTGCTTAACATGCCCTGCATCTTTTCTGCGCTTCCATTAACCAGATTGAAGCTGATCTGAGTGTGTGTTTGGGCACTGATGGTGGCGGTGATGGGACCTGCCTCAGCCACTGCACAGCCCTGGGAGAGGTTTCCCCGCCGATGTACCCTGCAATGCAGGGGAGTGCAGACCTTGGAGATCTTCCACCACAATGTTGTCCTCCCGCTCCGCAATCTGAGAGCTCATCCCCAGCAGAAGGTTGTCCACATCCACCTCCTTTGCCTGCTGCAGCCTGGTGCTCTGAGGGGAGATGGGAAGAGAATGTGATTCCTCACCTGGAAGTGAGGACATGGAGCAGCCCCACACTCCTGCCCATAGGGGTGCAGACCCTGGGCATAGAGGGACCAACGACTTCTTCCAGGTTCATTTTCTCCACATCAGCTCAACCCTGAGGTCTGAGCCTGCCACAGCTGAAGGTGGCATCCGAGGATATCTGGATGGGGAGGATCTCTCACCTGTTGGCTGGCTGTCATGCTCTGCACCCAGTTTCCCTTTCAGACCCCTGTGGGGTCCCCATAACATAAAGCAAGGAGTGAAGCCCCCCACAGCCAGCCTGCCACATCCTCAGTACCCTTCTGTGTACCTCTCTGCTCCAGTAGCTGTTGCAGAGCCGCATGGCTGGGAATGAGCCACCAGGGTCAGGAACTCTCTGGAACTGGCACTTGGAGTCTCTGGAACGTCAGAGAATGGCTGGACCCACAGCCCCTGGCCAGGGCTGCCCTAAGCTGAAAGGGCTTGGCTGTCCCAGCAAGGGGCAGGATGTGAGGAAGGGACAGGGACCATCCCCAGCCACCACCCCAACCTGAGCATCCCCTTCCCAGGTACTGACTGCTCCTACCTCCTGTAAATGCCGGGTGGCACCATGGTGGCCAGGAATTGTCCTGCAGCTGCCACGAACTCCGGTGAGAGGCTGGGGTCGAGGTGCTGCTGGTAACCTGCAGGCAGCAGTCATGGGCCAGCAGCCAGGCTGGAGGGAAAGGGGGACGAGCCCTCTCTCCTGTGCTATCTCCCAGCTTCTCTGGTTCTGTCCCCTACTCCCAGCACACCATCTCTTCCCCTCACCTTTGTACTCAGGAACCTGTGTCCCCAGGAGGGTTGGCAACCACTCGTACAGAACGATGCTCTAGGACACAAGGGTTTCTGCCTCAGTGCCACGCCAGGGAGGATGTCAGGGGTTAGGATTAGGGTAAGGGATAGGGTTAGAGTAAGGGTAAGGGGCTGGGATTTAGGGTACAGTTGTGGGTTAGGGTTAGTGTTAGGGGTTAGGTTTATAGTTAGGATTTGGGTTAGAGTTTAGGGTTAGGGTTGTTAGGGCTAGGCCTAGGGTGTTAGCGTTAGGCTTAGGATTAGCTTAGGGCTAGGGTGTTAGGGTTAGGATGTTGGGGTTAAAGTTAGGGTTAATGTTAGGGTTTAGGGTTAGAGCTAGGGTTAGGCCATCATACAGCACAATGTTGTAGGACACAGGAGAGCTTTGTCAGTGCCATGTCCATAGAGGTTTACAGGGGCCTGGCAGAGCCAGGGATGCGCCATGCTTCACCTGGAAAGTGGCGATGACCCACTTGCGAGCGTGCTGGAAGAGGTCTTCATCCGACCAGGTGGGGTGCCCTTGTGCCAGCACTGCAGCTAGATGGTTGTGGTACCGGAACCAGGCAATGCTCACAGCCTGCAGGAAGCGGTTCTCATTCCCCCAGGCACTCCCCAGGTCTGCAAGAGCCATCAGGAGCATCAGTGGGGAATGCCAACACTGGGTCTAGTTTTGCCCATAGCTGGTGGGCCACCCCCAGCCCTGTGGCTGCAGCCTGGTATTCCCTCATCCCACTGCCCTTCCTGCCACTGAGATAAGCAGCTTGAACAAGTGAGAATCAGCTGCAGGCCCCCAGCACGGATGGAAGGTGAGGAATTCAAAGCAAGCTGAGCAGTTTTTAACAGTGGCAGCCCCTTTCCCCAGATCCTTTCCCCACTCCCTTTCCCCTGACTTGCACCAAATTGATCAGCACCCACAGGTCTCTGCATGCTGGATGTGAAGCGACTTGTTGCTTCCTGGTGATGTGGCTCCTTAAGTTCATGGCACATCTTTGCAGGAAAGCCTTTGCCAGAATGTGCACCTTAGCATAGCATAGCAAAGCGAGGCATAGCGTAGTGTCGCATAGCATGGCACAGCATGGCATGGCATAGCATAGCACAGCATAGCTTGGCATAGCATGGTTTGTTTTAGAAGGGACCTTAAAGCTCATCCAACCCCAACCCCCTGCCACGGGCAGGGACACATTCCACTGGAGCAGCTTGCTCCAAGCCCCTGTGTCCAACCTGGCCTTGAACACTGCCAGGGATGGGGCAGCCACAGCTTCTCTGGGCGCCCTGTGCCAGCGCCTCAGCACCCTCACAGGGAACAGCTTCTGCCTAAGAGCTCATCTCAGTCTCCCCTCTACATGAGGCCAATGGGAATATTTACCGGCACCTCCCCCTTGGGCTGGGAAACCGCCTGCTCTCCCACAGGACTCCTGATGTGGATGGCCCAGCTCTCCACTCCCTCCTGCCCCTTCCCAGGGTCCCCTCTGGGCTCAGCTCCAGGGACCTCCTGCTCCTGCTGCTCACAGTCAGCAATGGAGCCAAGTAGGTGAAAACCCTTTGAGGATGCCACCGTTACCATAGATGCCCTGTGGACCACCCTGTCCTGTGGACGGATCCAGTGCTTTCCACATGTGGACTCTCCCATCTGTCTCCCTTGGGATTCGCCCGCCAGGCCCGGATGCCAGCTGCCCCCCTGAGAAGCTCCTCAGGGCATCACTCCAGGAGTGCAAGGGACCGTAGATGGAGCTGCCGTCCAGCCAGCCTGTCACCTCGTTGGTCTACAGCAGGCACAGGGAACGCACGTTAACCAGGGTCTTGGTGGAAAGGTGGAAAAAAGAGTTTGGAAAGCACCAACCCAGCCCTCTGGGTCTTGCAAAGTCGCTCCCCCATCCTCAGTTTTAACAAGAGCCATCAGGATGCAAGTATGCACATCAGCAATCTCTATGCGCACTGCAGGAGTTAGTGCCAGGGACAGGAAAAGGCCGGCTACAGGCTTTCCAAAAGTGCACTTTGGGGGTTTATATCCCATTTTTTTTCAGCTGTGCCCAGAATACCTCTGACATCTGTGAATTCCCAGGTAGCCAAGACCAAGCTGGAAGGGAGCTAAACGCAGCTCTGGGGAAGGTAGAAACCCTGGAACTGCCCCTTCTGAACAGCCCTGCCCTGGCAGCCTGTTGAATATCAACCCTGCCAAATGCTTTCCCAAAACCATTCTTTCAGTCGGAAAACGTACCGGAGTTTTCATTTTTTAATGTTTGGAATGCTGCTAAAAACATGGCGTGCCGATGTGGTCTCCTCATTGTGTGTCATGTGAAGCGTTCAGGGGGATATTTTACTTTGGTGATTTTGATTGGGAAGCTTTCCCGCATGAAATAAAAAACACATGGGCTTGGGGACACATCCAGCCTCAGCACAGTGAAATACGGACAAACGAGGGGAAAATCTGGATCTTTTCCAAAATACCTGAAATCCAGAAAAGCTTTACAGGTTTGTTAGAGTCCCGGCTCAGTTCTGGGGTAAATCTCTAAAGAGAAGAGTTGGTGGCTAATAAAATGTGTCATAATTGCAGACCTAGAGCGGCTCGAGTGCATGAATTGGTTATGGGAGTTCATTACACTGGCACTGAAGAAGCTCCATTTATCACTTGTTTCAGCAAATACAGACAGCCCCCACTCTGCTCATATTGACTGAAGGGATGAAAATAGGCAGCCAAGGAATGCTGTGAATTGCTCCTGCTTTACCTTTTCCTCTTCTGAGCTCCATGTAGATGACACAGGCAGGCCTAGAGTTATTACATTGTCTTTGCCCAAGAAAAGCACCGACCTTGAGCAACCGCAAATGTTACTTAACATGAACCAGTACTTTTGAGGTTGTCCTTTAGGCTCATTTGTAATTGGTTCAAACACTTGAGAGATGTGTACTCTCCTTTTATGTTTGCAAGCGTTATTTTGGCTGCAACAGCTTCCAGTGTGGGGTGAAGAGGAGTTCAGCAGAAAGGCAAAGAGCAAAGGAAATGCCACCTACCTGTTCCCGGGGGCTGTTGGGGCTCTGCCCTGTCTCCATTGCCCAGTGAATGCGCTGGAAGGGCAGAACCACATCTCCAGTGCCTGCAGGGTCAAACACTAGGTCTCCAGGTGGGATGTGGATGTTCAGGAACTCAGCAGGGCAGCCGGGTTTCTCTGTCCCCAGGATGTCCAACAGCACATGGAAACCTGCCAGAGCCCTAGGCATAGTAAGTATGGGAGGACTGGCACCAGCAAGAGGATGTGATGGTGGCAGTTGAGCTGTACATGGGCTGAGGAGACTCCCCTTGTGCAGTGGTTTCCTTCCTGCCTTCACTGCTAGTTTGCTTAACAGCTTTGAAAAAGCCCCTGTGGGCTGGAGCCCAGATGTGCTGTGATCCAGCCCACAGGAGCAGGGCTCCAGGAGCTGCTGGCCAGACCTCACAGGTAGGGAAGAGTCATTCATGGACCAGGGTGGAGAAACTCAGCCAGCGGATGTCCAGAGACCACCAGCAGCTGGATCATCTGCTGGCCATCACTTTACCAGGAGCACGGTTCTGCGTTTGGCCTTGAGCTCCTCCTTGCCTGTGGTCTTCAAGGCCGAGGGTTGATGTTGATGCTGTGCCTGGTGGCTGATATTGCTGTTGGCCCATTTAAGCTTTGTCGTGATGGGAGAAACTACCTCCAGGAAGAACCTAAGTGGTAAGAACCTAAGACACTTGTGTCTGCCCCTGCTGTGGCCCAACATGGGGCCAAGCACCTTAGCTTGGTTGTCCAGGGACGTATATGTACCTTAAGCTGTACATGGACCTAATTGTCTCCACTCCTTTGGCAAGTTCTGGCTGTTTTATCAATGAGCTGAAAGCATTTCCCAGAGATAGACATCCCTGGCCTTGGAGACCCAAGACTCCACCAAGGTCCTGAGCAACAGCAAAAACTACTCCAACTTGCAGCAGTTCTGCCCAGCCATCAGACACAGCATGTCTCTATTGCAGTTCAGTAATTCTACCACTAAAACAAATGAGCAAGTTATTAAATGACAAATATCAGCTTTTGGGTAGCTGCCAAAGGTCACTGGAAATTCAAACTCTCTTGGCTGGACAGTACTTTGGTATAGCATATTTTGGTATTTTATATTTCAGGTGTGGGTTTGCTATGAAGTGGTGGTGCATAAGGAACACTCCAATGCATGGCCTTGGGGTGACAGAAACCAGCATTTGTCCACCCAAACCAACATTTAGGGACTGTAGCAACAGGACAAGGGGTAATGGCTTTAAACGGAAACAGGGTAAGTTCAGGTTGGATATAAGGAAGTTCTTCCCTGTGAGGGTGCTGAGGCACTGGCACAGGGTGCCCAGAGAAGCTGTGGCTGCCCCATCCCTGGCAGTGTTCAAGGCCAGGTTGGACACAGGGGCTTGGAGCAACCTGCTCCAGTGGAAGGTGTCCCTGCCCGTGGCAGGGGTTGGGGTTGGATGAGCTTTAAGGTCCCTTCCAACCCAAACCAGCCTGGGATTCTATGCTTTTTGCACCCGTTGCCAGCTTGTACCGAAGAAGACAGCCAGTGCGGTCGTGTTCCTGCGGGACGGCAGCCCAGAGGGTCCTCGTGCCACCACGTTGCTCAGATGGCGAGCGTTGGGCACATGGGGCTCCTGCAGCGCCTGGTAGACACCATCAGCATAGTTGGCTGGCAGGAGACGGAGCAGCCTCGCACCTGCAGCACCAAACAACATGGCATGGGTCTGGCGGCACTTAAAAGGCAGGAGACAGCGATAGTGGGGCACACCAGTATATGTGAGGGTCCAGAAGAAAGCAAGAGGATGGCACAGACTCTTGTACTTGCCAAGAACACACAAGTCTTGGTACCAGCGCCCAAAACTTATTGCAACCCTGGGATCAGTTCTCTTAAAACTAGGAGTGATTGTCCATGTGCACATTCCCTTACAGTTGTCCTTCTGTGGTCTATGTGCATCCCAATTGCCTCCTGAAGGTCTGACTTGATACTCCAGTGGGTAACTGGAGTGACGCAAAGCTGCCCATGCTGACTATGCAATTCTACACACCATGGTTATTGCCAACACAGTAGGAAACAAGAGAAGGAACAGCCAGAGAGGCAGAGAGACAAGGCAGAATACGAGACAGAAACACCCTGATCTTGCACCCATTGCCTCTTCTGTAACTGAAAAGCCCAGTGGCAAGAGGTCATTTGTCACTGATGAGCAAGCTTGTGTCGAAAGGCTCTTCACCAATGCGTTGAGCTGCAGCTCCACAGAACTGGGGGAAATCCTGAATTACTGGATTAGTTTCAGGTTTAATTTCCAGGGGTTTGTTTGCAAATGTTGAGGTCCGATCTGTCTGCTCTGGAAGAGGGAGGGCTTGTCTGCCAGGAACCCACTGGATCTCCATGACAGGCTTTGGTGTAACTAAGGGCTGCAGACACACGTCATGTTTGAGAGCCATTTGGACTCAGAGGAGGCTGTGTAACTGCCACCACAATTGTGTCATCAGACCAATCTGGGCTGTGGGAAATAGGAGGGTTCATAATATTTCATATTTCGGAAAAGATCCTGCTTGACCTGCGCTGGTCCCTGGCTCAGAGACGTCTTCTGGAGGTAGGCTCACGGGCTGATTGTAGGTGTGAGGAAGCAGCTTGCAACTAGCACAGGCAAATCCCACATACTTGTCCCAGTACAGATGGGTACATGCTGCACAGCAGCCCAACAGCACAATATCTGCCCTGTGCAGAGCAGAAAAGGAGTAGGTTCAGCATGACCTCTTCTGTCTCTGGCCTTGTGTTGAATGCTGCTTGAACCGCATGCTAATTTGGGCTAAAGATGCCTTTTCTCACCTCTGATATCCCTGACCATCACTGAAATGCCTGCTGGGAAGAGCTGGGTCCTCCGTACCTTGGACATTTTGAATCGCATTGTGAAGGCACAGCTCTGCTCTGGGCCTGATCCAATACCAGCATGGTCTGCAGATGGTGCCTGGGCAGCTGACAAAATTGGCAAGGCCAGGATGGGGAGACAAAGCTGGGCTGCTTGACCCCTCCACAATGTTCTAATGGGGCTCTTCACCGCCTCTAATTGAGGTCAAGAGCCAACTTGCAGGGCCATGGGAGGTGGCATCATCTTGTCACCTGTCTGGGTCAGGCCAAGTCAGAAATGTCTTTTCTCTGGCATAAAGTGAGCCAGATGTCAAAGTGCCAGCTCGCCCTGTTGCACCATCCCCACCCCATGCCCAGCACTCACCCACCGAGCCCCGGCTGTGGTGCAGCAAGTTGTTGTACCAGCCATCGTAGCGCTGGACCTCCCAGGAGATGCTTTCCTGGGCACCTGGAAGAGATCAGAGCAAAAAAAGTGAACGAAACAAGCCCGTTCATTACAGAATTACATTTATGGTGTGGTATTTCCTATATTGTTTCTGACTCTTTCTTTACAAACAGTTTTTTAGATGAATTTTTTAGCCCTTTTGAGGGATAAGCAATGTCTAAAATTAGAAATTCATGTTCACAATCATGATGTTCCCAAATCAGTTTCTAGCCCCCACCAGTCTACTCCCAAAGGATCTTCATTTTCTCCTTCTCTCTCATTCTATCAGATATTTCTCTACTTCTGATCCCCCCAATGTCCATGTGAGCAAGCAAAGGCCTTAACACTGGAGTTATGCTCTCCCCTGTGCATTGTGTACCCGCGTCAGCTTTTGCCAGTAAATACATACATTTTTCCTTTGTGTTAATTTTTATTGCTTTTATCATAATACTAGCAGGAAGCTCCAGTTCCTGGTTAGAAGCTGTGTACACCTATGAACAACAGGAAGTGAGTCTTCCAACCTGCAGGCTCTGCAAGTTCAGCGTTTTGCTTAATTTTTTTCTTATCTCATCACAAGTTAAATCATCTCCATCACTGATATGATCTCCCATGAGTTAGAGGAAATTCCTCCTAGGAGCAGAAACTATCCAGGATCTCCCCTTGGATCTCCTTCCCTGAAACCATAGAATCATAGAATCATAGAATAGTAAGGGTTGGAAAGGACCTCAAGATCATCGAGTTCCAACACCCCTGCCATGGGCAGGGACACCTCCCACTAAACCATGCCATCCAAGGCTATGTCCAATCCCACCTTGAGCGCCGCCAGGGATGAAGCATTCACAGCCTCCCTGGGCAACCCATTCCAGGGCCTCACCACCCTCACAGTAAAGAATTTCTTCCTCAGATCCAATCTAAACCTCCCCTGTTTAAGTTTAAACCCATTACCCCTTGTCCTCTCACCACAGTCCTTAATGAAGAGTCCTTCCCCAGCATCCCTATAGGCCCCCTTCAGGTATTGGAAGGCTGCTATGAGGTCTCCACGCAGCCTTCTCTTCTCCAGGCTGAACAGCCCCAATTTTCTCAGCTTATCTTCATACTTACTCCCCAAGATCCATGTCACCAGCAGAACCAAGGTCAAACTCAACATCATCTCTGCAGGTTGCATTGGCCACAAAGTCTTTGGAAGCAGTGACCTACAAAGGAAAGAGAAGAAGGAGGAGGAGGAGGAGGAGGAGGGAGCTGGGCTGCTCCACAGGCTGAGAACATGAACAGACCATAATCTCAGCTCCAGCTTGTGTTTTCTGCTGCCTGGTAAAACCCTGACATCCATCAGCAGTATCTCCTGATGTGGGCTGTGGGAGGCAGCAGGGGCCCCATCACCCTGGGAAAGCTCCATCCGGAGGGCTCAACTGGCCTGAGAAGTGCAGCAGGACCAGTGCTGCAGCCCTGGGGTACCCCAGCTGTAGGCTCACAACTCATCGTCGCTGGCAGGAAGATGTTAAGCTCTGCTATAGAAACACGCTCTTCATTGAAGAAACAGTTTTCAGCTGGCAATTCCCTGCATCCCCAGGGGTGTTGGTACCGCACATCAAGACTGGGGTCACCTCTGGGCTAACTTGACTGAACTCTCTCGTGACCATCCTTTCTCACGACTCGTTGTCATTTCATTTTCCACAAAGGCGCTGGATCTAGAGCAAGTTTCATGAGTGGGACCTGAACCTTTACAACCCTGTCCAGGGCCTAACCGAAAGAGAGGGATTCTCAGCCATGGACAATGAAGACCACATTTTTTGGTCATACAATGCTGCCTCTGGGTTTCCATGCACAGGAGTACCAAGCTTGGATTTAACTCCAAGATAGGGTTTTCCACTAAATATAGCTCTTTGTCCCTTGTTCCAGCACTGTGGGTTTGCACCCAAAGACTAGCACCATTTCAGAGGAGCTGTGTTACCAACAGATGCAGTGATGCCCGGGTTTCAGCTTTTCCTCCATTGCTCACAAGCCAAAACAATATTTTTGACTTCTTTTTTTCATCGTTTTAATCAAAACCTAAAGAAACAATGGCATCAGAAAGGCTTACATGTTGCCAACAGCTACATGGGCTTAATTTTTGATGTACTGAGAATTGCAGTGGCACAGATTGTAAAATACGAGTCACTAAATACACTGTCCACTTGTTTAAGTTTCAAACCACAAATGGTTTGAGGTTTAAATAGTCATTTGTGCTCACTTTAATTGTGTTTATATAACTGAGCACTCATTGCCAGGTTGTGGGCATAGCACTTAACTTGTGTTAACTCTCTTCCACCAGACAAGAGTATTGGTATTTTGCCTCAGAAAACAAGATGTTTCTGAAGAAGTGCATTTCCACGTTCCTTCTCCACCACAAGAGCTTACCTGCATTCTACACCTCACAAAACAAGCAAACTGCTTTGTTTAGCTTTCCTTAACATGGATAAATCACTGTCCAAATACCTTTCCACTGATGGCATTTTTGTTTCTGATTTCACTTCCATGTGCATGGGAGATGCTGAAAGCCTCAGAGTTGCTGCTGGTGTTCCTGGTCACCCAGGGCCACCCCTGTCCTCCTGGAACATGCTCCTGTGCAAGGTGCCACAGAGCTCTTCCACCCCACAACCCTCTGCTGAGCGTGGTCTTGTGGATGTGAGGTTTGGGTTGAGCAGCTGGTGGGAACCAGATGCTCCATGAGCCCCATCTCATAGGAGGAACACAGAAGTCTGGCCAGTGGATGAAGCATGAAGATGTCCAGGACCTCTGCCAGAAGTGTCAGCGTCCGGTCACCACCGCCACATGGGATTCTCCTGCCAGAAAGCTCTCCCCATGGAAACAGCCTGCTGAAACCAATGTGCAGGCCTGTTTGGCTGGGGACACCCTGAGCAACCTGCAGCAATTGTGATTTGCTTGTGCACAGAGGTCCACACGACCACTGCACTGTAGGAAGGGAGTCCCCATAGACACAGCTGTGTTTATCTCCTGCTGACTCAAAATGCACTGAGTTGCAATCCCCATCTAGAGGTGAGCCCTGAAGGTGCCACAGGAGATTTACCAGTCATTCAGGAAACATGAGGCAAAGCCGAGGCAAAGCCAAGGCTCAAAGCACATCACCACAGCCACAGCAGAGCATGTTTCCACCTTCCCTTCAGGTCTTCTTGCAGGGCTCCATCAGAAAATGTGCTTTAAAATTCCTTCTGTCACTGAGCAAACTTCCCATTCCCTCATATGTGGGGATTGCCCTCGACCCAGACTATGAGACCACATGCCAGTTCTGATGAACTTTTAATCTCTCCATGGTCCACTTATTGCCTAGTCAATCCAAGACTGTGGGGAGATCTTTGGAGGCTTTCCAACCTCGACCGTGGCTAATGTGATACAGTGACAGTAGTGGTCTTGCTCCAAGCAGCAGGTTGGGCCACAGACTACTGAAGGCCTTTCCCACCAACATGGAACTTCTCTTCCACGCTCCTACCCTGCCTTTATATCTTCCTGCAAGTTACTGGGTACATCAGCAGTTGGTCTTTCCCAACAAAATCTCAAGAACCATTTTCCTTCCCCAGGAGCAGCTCTCCCTGTCAGAACTTGGTTCATAAAGGCCTAAGGGGACATTGACACCGTGTCTCTCCCCTGCCTAGCAAGCCTTCTCCAGCAATTGCTAGGACCATCCAGACAGGGCTGAGTCACAGCAGCCCTTACAGAATGTACTCAACAGGAGGAGCATGCAGATCTGAGCTAGGGGACCTCATGCCCAGGGAAGATGGGTATGAGCGGCACTCAGCTGTCGCACAGGCTCCTTTCCCATGCTTCAGCTGAGAGTTACAGCTTCCCATGCTCCTGTGCTCCTCTGCGCATTGTGCCATGCAGACAGTCTCAACCCACTGTCCTGTGGCCCTGCTCTTTCACAGGCAGGGATGTGCGTGGTTCCATCGCACCCTGCAGGTGAAGACAGGACCCAGACACCCCCAGTCCTCCATGTAACCAGGGACATGAGTGGCCCCAACCTCCTAGTGTTCCATGCCCGTGTGTGCCCCAAGCAGGCAAGGACACCAGTTGGCCCTGGCCCCTTGGTCCTCTATGTAGATAGGGACATGTCCCCTCATCTCATCCTGTGCCTTGTCCCCAAGCAGATGAGGTCGCCAGTAGCCCAGGGCCCTGGTTCCCACGCAGGTGGACGGGGGAGGCACATGATCCCATCCCACCCTGTCCATCCCACAGGAAAGAAACGCGCGGCCCGATCCCTTCCACCGCCACGCTTGGGGCCCCATTCCCAGCTTGTGTCCCAGGACGGGCGTAGCACGGACCCCTGCCCCCTCCACTGGCCAAAGCGCGCGCAGCCCAACCCCGCCGCAGGCAGCCCGTGCGTAGCCCCAGCTCCCAGCTCCCTGTCGGAGGGACGCGGGACACGCGTGGCCGCGATCCCCCAGACCCACCCCCTACACACTCAAGCGGGGGCACGCACGGCCGCGGCGCTCACCGGTGCGGCGGTGCGGGGCTGTGCAGCGGTGCGGTGGTGCAGCGGGGCAGCGCGGTGGTGTGGAAGTCTGGGACCGTTCAGCGGCGCAGGCGGGCTGTGCGATGGGGCTGTACGGCGGGGCGGGCCGCGCCAGGATTTACATAGGGCTCCGCACCCACCGCCGCCTATAAGAGCGGGGTACGGAAAGGTGCCGACTGAGCCCCGCTGCTGCAGCTGCCACCGCCAGCAGGTAGGTAGGTAGGTAGGTAGGTAGGTAGGTAGGTAGGTAGGTAGGTAGGTAAGTAAGTAAGTAGGTAGGGTAGGTAGGGTAGGTAGGGTAGGTAGGGTAGGTAGGTAAGTAGGGATAGATAGATAGATAGATAGATAGATAGATAGATAGATAGATAGATAGATAGATAGATAGATAGATAGATAGATAGATAGATAGATGATAGATAGGCATGTAGGTAGAAAACTAGATATGAAGGAAGTAGGTACTAGGTACTAGGTAGGTAGGAAAGTGTGCAGACAGAAGGAAAGGGCTGCTGCCCCCTACACCGTCCTGCCTGTGCCCCACTGCCCACCCACTCCTGCAGGGAGTAGCTCACGGATGCTGCCCACCCGGCTGGAGGGGTGCCAGGTGAGGGTGGGAGGAAATGGTGTGTCCCACCTTGAGTTGACCTGGCTGCTTTTTCAACCCCGATTTGACTTTCTCACAGGGGCAGGAAAATGCAGGGAAATCCACTCCCTCCCTCTCCTCTCCCCCACCCCATCCCTGAATTCTAGCTCTGATTATTTAGTTTCCAGGGAATTTCCCTTTTTCAATTGAAAATACGGATCAGCAGCCCCGAGCAACCCCATCCAGGACTGCTGTTGACTCTGCTGTGAGGAGGTTTTGGCTGGGGACTTCCAAAATGTCATTTCCAGTTTGGTTCATTCTGGAGCAGGAAAATGGGGTTTCTGTAAGGGGAAACTTCCTGCCTCCTTTGCCTTTCTCTCCTGACAATCCAGGGTATTTTAAACAGAAGATAAATTGTCCATTTCTGCTAAAATATTCATCCCTCCTTGAAGATGCCTCTAGTCTTTTCCCTTTCCATACACTGCAAGAGAAGAAAGCACAGAACTTCTAGGGCCACAGACACGCTTCTGCGCAGAGGATGCGTTCCAAGGTGCAACAACTTCAGTTTCTCCTGCCCTGAGCTGCAGGCGCCAGTTTTCTACTTCAAAGCTGCAAAAATGCCGAGGAGCTGGTCTTCTGTGCGGGGTAATCAAGCAAGAAGGATTGGGCAGACAGCAAAGGAAAGGGTTGTTTCCCTGGATATTCTCTATAAAACTATTCCCAGAAGAAGCAGAGTATAGAGGAAAAGCCAACATCCCTTGATATTGTTTGGAAGTTAAATTTAGGTTTTACAAAGCAACATTTTCCACGTTATGTTCTGGGCTTTCAATTGTTGATCTGTTTAAAGCTGCAGAGTTACATTTCAATGAATACAGACTTGGAAATCATTCCTTCCCTCATTGCTTCTCATAGGAAATTTGGGCAAAGATATAATGAAACTGATGGAATTCAAGTGATCAAGATTTTACTTGTCTTACATTAAGCTGTTCATTTATTTCTTTTCTTACAGCCACTCAGACAGTGTTACGGGCATGTTTGCTGGACTGGGGACCCCAAAGCTGGACTTCAGTCTGACAGTGTAGTATTGGACTCAGTTCCAGCTCCTGCTCTCCAGGTAATCATAGCAGGTATGGCACTTGAAATCTGCCTTTCTCTGGGTTTGGCTTTCCAAGGAAATAGCCCAAAACAGTTACAGCAAAATTGCCCAGAATAAGATTAGTAAATAGACATGACATCTTTATTAGTCCAGAGAAGAGAGTAAACAAAAGGTCATGTCCAGATCGGTTGTGAACCAGTCTCTATTAAACTGATTGCTGTAATGATCTGGGTGACTGAACAGAGAATTATTCTGAAAGCAAATACTGATTTATGCACTGAAAACTACCCAGGTAAATGCTTTTATGGTATTTATTGTAATCTCTACCCACATCTAGCGATTTGGGACCTGCTTTTTTGTGGCTGAATTGCTGTGGGTTGTATCTTACCTAAAATTACAATTAATGCTGTTTTCAGCAAATGAGAATTGAATCAACTCCTCCATGTGGGAACAGGATGAAATTATATTGGGTCATGACTCATATTAGCTTTGGCATTCCCTGACTTTCGACGATTTCCTGGGGTAGTTACATGCAGAGATGCCATTAAATAAGCAAAACAAAAGGACTAAGCATGTAATCAGTTTTGATAGAAAAGACCTAACCAGAAATGGGGGGAGCTCTGTAACTGCTAGAACTAAAGTGCCAGTGGGAGCTCAGAGCTGCCGATGGGCACTACACACTTCATTATCTCCTAAAACTCAGTTTCCTTTAACCTCCCAATGTTTGTATGCTCCTTGGACCCACACCCCAGCTCTGGGGGTTGCTTCTGGCTCCTTTCCAGATTGTACTTTGCAGCTCCTGGGGAAAAGCCTTGAGGAGATGGCATGGAAAAGGGGTGGGGTGTCACATTTCCTTGTCCCTCTGGGGAGTTCCGAGGTGGACCTCAGTTATTCTAGAGCTGAGCCACCATAGGCTCAAGGCACTTGGCAGGCCAGTGCAGGGTGCTGTGACCGCCTCTCTCCCACAGGCTCCCGGAGGTGCAGAATGACTCTCCTTGATGGAGTCTACCCCTTCTACCTGCAGCAGAGAAAAGTCTCCCTGTTTGATGTCAGCACCATCACAGTGATCGTGGTCTTCCTAACATTTGCTTGCAGCTTCCTGCTCATTATCCCAGGCATCCGCGGACGGGTGGTGCGTGACCCCTCTCCCTGGGGATAAGTATCTGCTCCCATTCTGGGTGCTGGGACACTCCTGGCTGGTTTGGGGTGAGCTGGGGCTGTTCCTTCCTGCCTGACATCCTATGTCCTGTGTCCCCTCAGAGGCTGTACTGGACTCTCCGGGTTCTCTTCAACCTCTTCATGGGAGTGGTGATTGTCAGTAAGTGCTGCTCATCCTGCAGAGGGGGGGCTTGGGGCAGGAATAAACCCTCATCAGGGTCTGTGTCCAGGATATGCGAGCTGGTGGTCACAGCTGAGGCTGGTTGCAGGGTCTGCCCTACACCTACCTTGCAAAGCTGTCACAAAGACCCCCAAAGGGCTTCTCCATCCCTGGCACCTGGAGGTGCTGTGGTCACTCCTGAATCTAGAGGGAGCTTTGCTGGCTGTAACTTCACCATGCAGGTGGAACAGCCCCAGCCCTGGTGGGCTGCACAGCCCCATATTCCTCTGACCATACAAGCTGAGGGAGCACGGCTGAGCAGCTCAGAGTGCAGCCAGGTATGTTTGGAGGGTGAGAGGATCCTTGTGATGTGAAGAGAGCAGGTTGAAAAAAAAACACAGGCTTGGGGGGGAAGGGGAGCAGTAAAAGACCTTCCATAGAGCAAGGCAGGAGGGAGGAGATGAAGGAGATGATTTGATTTAGTACAAACCAGGAAATCTCTTGTAATAAATGGCACTGGTGGTGGAAACCAGGCTGTGGGATTTCCGCCTCAGAGCATGTAAGTGGAAGATGTACTAAGGAGATAGAAGATGCCAGACAGGGAAAGCAACCGGCCCTGGCCCTAAACCAAAGAAATTCTGCTGTGAAGGACAAGGCAGATTGTAAGACTGCCTGGTGAGGGATCATGAAGCACAACCTAAATGATGCAGCCCTGATATGACCAGGCAATAGAAGTAGACAGGAGTGTGACCAGCTGTGGGACTCGGCCAGGTGACAATTGGTCCAGCACGCGGTGCTCACCCTCCACCGAGGGATGTCCATGCGCTGGGAGATGCCACCAGAGCGACCCAGGAACGCTGTGCCAGGCTGGAAATGGCAGAGTTTGAAGGTCAGGGCTTGCCCCGCAGCTTTAGCCAGCCCAGCCCTGGAGAACCCTCCGGCGCCACTCCTGTTACAAGGATGCAGCCAGTAGCTGCTTGGGTGCACAGGAGGAATTCATTGTTTCAAAGCTGGCGTCCAGGTTTGTTTGGCAGCAGCAGGGCATGCTCAACCTTGCAGCTAGAAAATGTTCCTGCAGAGCTGCTGCTGGATCAGTGCCCCCATAAGTTGATTCAGAAACTGAGCTCACTTTTGGGTAGGTTTTCTTGTTCAGCCTGAGCTTAAATCATTGCCTTCACTTTCAGCTCTTCCCAGCCCTGGGAAATGAAGCCCAATGCAAAGTGAAAGTGTTTCTGGAAAGGATATTTTGTTACAAAAAATATACGCCTGAAATGCTCCAAACTTCTCTCTTTCCCCAGCTGAAATGACTGTCGGAGCTGCGACAGCACTCACCACCCTTCTCACCCTCTCCGGTTGACAGGGGTCTTCTCGCTATTCACCCATAGTGCAATCAGACAGCTTAATATTTGTAATGAAACTCACCTGTTCCCAAGGCTGAGCAGCAGTCTCGTTTCAGAGGCCTGTCCCAGGGACTGCGACGCTCATCCCGGTGGGGAGCTTGCAGGGAAGTCCTGGAGAGGATGTCCAAGGAGGAATCAGGTCACGGGGTTCGTCCCTGGGGATCTGAGCTCTCCCACTCCCGGATGAAGGGAGTGGATGATCAGCAGGGGAAGGACAGGAGCTCTGCCAGGGCGTGGGAGCTGGTTGAGGCAGGTCCTGGCAGCTGAGTCAGCAATCCTGCCCTCCTCACCCTCCCTTGCAGTGCCGCATGGTGGGAACATTTCGGCTGCTCGCTGGTGGCTCCCCCTGAGGCACAGCAAAGCCAGAGTCCAGCCCCGCTTTAACCCCAGCTTTACTCTTCCTGGCAGCTGTGCAGTTCACAGGAGACTGGGAGACCGGCTGGGTAAGGGCAAACACCTCCTACAAGTCCTTCAGCCCAGCCCTGGTGAGCGCGGACATTGGGCTGCACGTCGGCCTGGCGGGGGTGAACATCTCGCTCAGGGGTGAGTCCGATGTCCCTATCTGCAGCTCTGATGGCCCCAGGACATGTGGGTGCCCTTGGTCTGCACAGAGGCTTCTGGGTCCTGCTGGCCCTGGGGTGCCTGTACTCCTGACTGGCAGCACCCTGGATGCTGGAACACAGCAGGACCTTGCTCTTCTCCCTCCATCAGGAAACCCAGTGAATCAGATCAATGAGACCATCAACTACAATGAGCACTTTCCCTGGAGCTTCAATGCAGACTATGACCGGAGATACAGACAAGGATTGGAGAGGGGGCTGCCCAGGCCCATCCTCTATGTGGCGGAGAAGTTCACTACGCAAAGCCCCTGCAGCATGCAGAGGCAGTACCGCATCTCCAGCCACTATGCATCAGCCACTCTCTGGTGAGCCTTTCTCTTCTGGAGCAGGCAGGAGAGATGCAAGGATGTGGGAAGGGTTTTGCTGCCTTGTCCCTAGGCCTCTGAGGTGGATGGTGATTGCACACTGGCAGGAGGAATGCTATGTCCATAGAGGGGCCTCTGCAAGGTCTGCTGTCAAACCAGTGACCCTGTGGGCACCTTGGGATGAGCAGAGAGGAGGTCCTGGCTCTCTCTGCTGATCAACTCCATGACAGCTGGGCACAGAAGAGAGGAATGTGGTGTAGATCCTTGCTATGATGCAGTGACGATGGCAGGGGTCCATCCCCATGGAGGGAATTTGAGCTACTGTCCTCAGTGGCCATGGGGTCATGGGTATGTGCAGAACTGTCCTATTCCCGTCTGTGGGGATATGTGATGTCTGGGAGTGGGACCAGATGAGGAACAGCTGATAATGCTGTTATTTTGGGCCAATCTCAACTCTTCAGCAGGATCTGCTGGGCAGCAACATGATTCTGCTCACTTGGGCTGAGGGAGAGCTGGTCCACAGGACTAGGAGATGGTCCCCTCTACCATGGGTAGTAGAGGGCAAGGGCCACTGCAGTGCTGTTCCCCCTGCTCTGGGTTTGACATCAGGGATAAGGAAGCTAGGAAAGGGACCTGGCAATGCCATGGAACAAGAGCTCCTGGGCTATAGCTGAAGACTTCCCCTGTCACCCAGCCCTTCAGCCAAGTCCAGAGCTGCTGCAAATGACTTCTGCAATCATCCCAGTCCTGTGAGCTACTCTCTGGGGTTTGCACTGCCCCACGCATGGAAAGACAGGGAGCTGAGATGGTCTAAATACACTCAGTGGGCTGCCGTGGCCTCTCTGGGGCTGGCATGGTCTCTGGGCTGAGCAATGGGAAGAAATCCCAGCTTCTGACTTCTGGATGTAGCTGCATGAGCATTGCACATCCGCTTGCTCAGCCTGAGAGGCTCAAGACCACTGCAGCATGCCACAGAGCTTCTGGGGCTCATACAGAGCAACCAGGAGCCCAGATTCCTCCTCCCTCATGGAAATCTTCATACAGAGCATCCTAGTGAGTGGCACTCACATAACTCATCCACCGGTCTTCTCTTGTCTCCAGGGTGGCCTTTTGCACTTGGCTCATCTCCAACATGCTCTTTTCTATGCCTGTCCTAATCTATGGAGGCTACATGCTCCTCGCTACAGGGGCCTTCATGATCCTTTCGCTGTTGTCATTCTCCACTGTGAAAAACTCCCCAATGTGCCTGATCCAGTTTGGAACTGCGACCCTGCACACAGGCTATGGAGGATCCTTCTGGCTTACGCTGGCGATTGGTAAGGACACCAAGCCACGTCAGGGCACAGCACCTTGTCTCTCTGGGTGCGCCAGAGTCCCAGTGCTCTCACTCCAGTAATGGAGGTGAGAGTGTTTGAGGTTTGCAGCCCACCAGAGACCCAGCCTGGGCCTTGGCTAAACAGATCCTGGCAGACACATGGACAGGGCTGGCAGGTAGATGAACACCATCCCCATCTCGAGGGCGGTGGAGGGAGTTTTAGTCCCTGAGGTGCAGTAAAAAGAGATGGACATCACTCGCTTGGGTTTTAAGACCCATACCTGGGTTTTAAGATGCCCAGCATGGCAGCTGAAGCTACCTCATATAGTAGAAGAAGACCATCTTCCATAAGAGAAGGGGTTGTCCCATGGCAGGGGACCAACAAAGGAGGGCCACAAGGGGAAAGTGTGCTGGGGTTGACAGGAATGTTCTTAGAGAGCTTGTCTTCCAGGCTTGCTCTGTTTTGTGGCTGGGATCAGTGTTGTCACACTGCACTACTGCAACTTGGACCTCCTAAAAACTTTCTTTGATCTCCGTGAGGACGAAGCAGAAGAGTTCCAGGAGATGACTGAAGCGTACATCAACCTTCATTTTGTGAACAGAGGACTGTCTCCTTCTCAGCCCCCAAACTCAACCCCAACATCATCTAGAAGAAAGTTTTTTCATTCATTCCCTGAAGTGGGCCTGAAAGGGCAGGGCACAAACACTTCTCCATGTCCCCAGAGACCCATTTCTCCATCCAGCTGCCTTTGAAGAGTGCACGGATCCATGTGGGGATGGGTACTTGCTGAGAAGTACCTCTGCAGGCCATGACCATGCCCTCTGGAAAAGGGCAGGCTTTGCAGGAAGCCGGCAGGCTGCCATCGGAGCAGCTCCCAGCTCCAGTGGCTCAAGCTGCACACTCATCTGGGGATCTCTGTTCCAACACAAATGCCCTTCCTGGTCCATCCCCGGCACAGCTTTGTGCAGCGATTCTCTGATGGCCAGTTCCCACCCCAGAAACTGAGCTCACTGGTGCTTACGGGGAGCATCCGCGATTCAAATAGCTGGTGATTAAAACCTCTCATTTCTTTCCCAAGCACTGACACAGTGTAGACCTTCAGGCCTACCTAGGAAGGCCAGGCACAGACCTAAACGCCATAAGGCTGGATGCTGCATGAGCTAGAATAAAACAAATGCTCCAGAAGTAAAGACTGAGTGAACATGCCATGGAGTTTGCCAGTGGGGCATGTGGTGATGTGGTTATTGTCACTTTCCAACTTGGACTTTCCTAGATAACACTTGTAGTCTAGTGTGGGCCAAGAAGATGTCACAGGAAAGGAAGGAGATGGAAGAATGACATTGCCCCTGTCCAACTGGAGCACACTTGATCTGGCTGGGCTTACCCCAGAATGTAAGACAAGGCCAGGAGTCAAACCCAACCGAGGGGAGAAATGAAGTGCATCAAGTTGCTTTATTACAAACAGAAGATGAGGTCCTAACCCACCAGCCTGATGAAGTCCTCATGGCTGGCACAAAATGATCTCCACATCTGAATGCTGGAGACCTAGGCCACTTCAGTCCAATTAATAGGACAAGGGGTAATGGGTTTAAACTTAAACAGGGGAGGTTTAGATTGGATATGAGGAAGAAATTCTTTATTGTGAGGGTGGTGGGGCCCTGGAATGGGTTGCCCAGGGAGGTTGTGAATGCTTCATCGCTGGCGGCGTTCAAGGTGGGGTTGGACATAGCCTTGGATGGCATGGTTTAGTGGGAGGTGTCCCTGCCCATGGCAGGGGGGTTGGAACTCGATGATCTTGAGGTCCTTTCCAACCCTTACTATTCTATGATTCTATGAATAGTAAAGGACATAATTGCAGTATTTTAGCTCTTTTCTTTCTGAGAAGAGACCCTCACTGTTAAGTTGCTTATTTCTTTCACTTGCTGTTTGTGCTGCACTAATGCGATTTCTTATGTGCATGAGTTATTATTTTCAATAAAACTTTGTTAAAAACCCACTCCTTTGAAATACTTCGGGCATTCTAGGGGGTTGGTTTCTCAAGTGGGGTTGTGAGGCTTGGCTCATCCTAAGTCCCCTGCAGACACATCGTTCCCATTGGGGAAGCTGCCCTAGCAGAGGTATCCCCAAGGAAAGATGAGGCTCGTTGGCATGTGTTAAGGTGAAACCCTTGTACTAGGGAGCAGTGCACTGTCGGATGTAGGAGAGTTTCAAAAGGACTTTAACTATCCTAGTGGCAGGACAGATGCTGTAAGATTAAACCAACAATGCTCCCTCAGGAAAAGGAGGATCCTTTCTTGAGTCTTTCTTGCGTCCAAACGCAAGCCATGTGCAGAGGCATCATGGGAAGATGCTACAGCCAACCACAAGTTATTTGGGCTGGTGTGGGACAGATCCTGTCCCCTGAGAGCACAGGAGACTGGGGAGCCCACCCTTTCTGCCATCTGGCACTCTCCAACCTCACCTCCTGCTTTTAGGAATGATTCCTGCCAGTCTCATCCTCACCAGAGGAAAAGCTTTGGTTGCATCAGACATACAGGGCCCTGAACCCAAATCAGCAGAACAAACAAAATTCAACCTCTTGGAAGCACAGGGACACCAGACGTTTGTGGGCCTTGCCCACCTCCTAGCAAACACAGGGCAGCTGGGATTTCTGCAGCCGGGCTTGCATGGGGCCAACTGAGCAGAGGCAATGACATCAGGGGGGATGCAGAGACCCCTTCGCACATTATGTCTTGTGGAGAACAGGGGGTCACAGAATCACAGAGACCCAGGATAGTTTGTGTTGGAAGGGACCTGAAAGCTCTCCCAGTTCCAACCCTCTTCCATGGACAGGGACAGCTTCCACTAGACCAGGTTGCTCCAAGCCCCATCCAGCCTGCCCTGGAACGCTGCCAGGACAACAGGGGCTGGCAATGTCATGGAGCTGGCAACCTGCAAGATGAAAACTTCTTTCCTTGCTACCACAGGGAGGAGCACACGTGAGGGCCATTGCTCAGGGATGATTATGTTCCTCACTACATGCTGTCATAGTAGCTTCTTCACATGCACCATAAGAGCTGTGGCTGTATGGCCCCTATGTCATGCTGCTGCAGGTCCTACCTCCTCCGTCCACCTCAGCTCCAGGCTTAGTTTCCTGGCTGGACTGAGCTTTTCTTGGACAACAAGATGTAAAACAATTGCCATTAAACCCCTGGCTCTTGGCCCAGGCTGCTTCTGGCCCCACAGTGTCCAGAGGATCTGGCGTCTAACCAGAGAGTCAGTGCCAGTAGCAGAGCAAACTCAGAAATTACAGCCTGGGGCTCTGCTAGGATGGTGGTCCCCATTCCTGGAGGCACTCATTGCACCAGGGCATGCAGGGCTGCCAATTCCCCTGCCCCAGGCTTGGATGCCAGGGGAACATGCCAGGAAAGGCAGAAGTTTATGAGGGCTAAATTTCAGTTCAGTAAATTGTTCAAGGCAATTCAGGCAGTGCTCAAGGCCAGGCTGGACAGAGCCTTGGGTGACATGGTCTAGTGTGAGGTGTCCCTGCCCACAGCAGGGGTCTGGAGCTTGATGATATTAAGGTCCTTTCCAACCCAAACCATTCTATGACTCTATGAAATAAAAGGGGTATGTTGCACCTTGATCTACTCCATCTGCAGGCTGGAGCATCACCTCATAGATGCCATTGGGAACATCCAAATTGTTCAGCTACAACCTATTCTTAAATGCCTGTTGGGTGCTCTAGGTCCTCTAGGTTGAAGGCTCTTCCATTCAGAGTGGGATAGGGCAGGATGCCATATCTGAGCACGCAGTGCCTCAGTGTGGTCCCTCTGCAAACTTCTCTGCTGAGTTGGGTATTGCTCCCATCAAGTTTTCCGCAGGCACAGGGTCACTCCAGGGGCTAAAGCCTTTCCATATGGCTCCCGTTTTTTTTCCTGGAGATGCTCTATTACCCTATTTGCTGCGTGTTGACTTGCCTGTATTGCACTGTGCCTGCTAGCCATGGTCAGATATCCCATATGGGACCAAAACTGGCCTCTGCCTTTGCCTTGGCCTTCTTTCCTTCCCTATGGCTGTCATGTCACAGCAACAGTGCATCCCCAGCCAGCCAACCCTCAGAGGGACACCTCTATCAACAGACAAGAGAAAGACCATGTTCAACTTATTTTATTGAGATAGAGGGGAAAATAAGTGAGCAAACACCAAACAAACAAAAATGTTGCAAAACCTGCACAAAGTTAAAGGGGTGCAAACCTGAAACGTTCTTCCTCCTCTCCCTCCCAGGCTGGGTGTGATGCTCTCCTCTTGTTAACTGATTACAGCTACTCCCAGGGCACTGCAGCATCTCCATTCCCATCTCCTCCTCTCCTTCGCACCCACCGAAACATCTTTTCCTCTGTTTGGAGGGTTACGAGAGCACCAACAACTCACAGGCTGCTCACAGGCTGGTGACTGTGGTTTAGGGTGTTTATAAGCACTGTAAGAAGCAGGAGCCAAACAATAAACTCCCTGACTGTGCCATTTCCAGCCCAGTGTACAGCCCAGCATACAGCCCAGCACATCTTGGACTTGCATTGAACTTGAGCTGTGGGGTGTCAGTATGGGTCTTAAATCCATGAGTCCTCCAAGGTCTGGTGCCTCCAGTATCATACTAAATCGTGTGCCTCCTTGCCAAACTGCTCTCCAACCAAGACCAGGTACAGGGCATCCTGGTGAGCACAGCTCCTCTTACTCTTCCTGGCCACTGCTGGAAAGACCATTCCTGAGCAGAGGGGACTTCTTGGGGACCTTCAGGGTGGGGGTGCTGTTGCAGGGACTCCACTGCTTTAGTTCATATCTATTCATCTGCAGCTATTTGGTTTCTCCTGTTTGCTCTAGTTCAGTGTCTGTTTTAGGATTCTTAAGGTTTGTTGGGGATGGACTAAGGGGAAGGGCAGTAGTCCAGTGCCTGTAACTGGACAGTCAGGGATGAGGCATGGATTGACTCTACCCCAAAACCTCTTCCAGCTGCTGGTGAGTGAAACAGTAAAGAAAAACAAAAAAACAACAAAGAGAGAGTGCAAGTTGTCATATCTGAGACACTTTTCCAGGGTTGAATGCTCTCGTCACCCGGCTTTTATGTGTCTTCCCACCTGTGCTCCTGGTGTAGTTGGACAGGAGCGTGAATTCAGAAGGGGCGTCCTCGGGCTTTGCTCTTACTGCTGGGTGGCCATCACCTCGCAAAGCTCACCCAGGGGCACCATCAGCATGTCCTGTGCTGAGGAGCTGGGCTCAGCAGGCAGGTAGGGCTTGTTCCACCCCTCCTCTTCTTCTCCCTTTCCCTCGTCCAGGTTAAAGACAAGCTTCAGTTTCTCTGGCTGCACAGAGCTGAAGATGATGACACCCAGCCCCAGCAGCAGGCACAGCAGCCCTGCAATGCACAGCACAGGGAGACATGTTAGCACCTCTTCCCTGCTGCGTCCCAGCCTCACCCAGGCCCAGATCTGCGGTTGGAGGCTGACGGCACATGGCATCAGCCAGGAGGTCAACGGAAGGTGTTACTTCCATCTCCACATGCGGACTCTGCCATCAGTCTGGGCACCCCAGCACAAAAGAGGATCATAGAATAGAATGATAGAATCAACTAGGTTGGAGAAAACCTTTAAGATCATGAAGTCCAAACATTACCCCAGCACTGCCAAGACCATCACTAACTCACGTCTCTGAGGAAATTATCCCTATTAACAGGTGGAGAAGCTGAAGGCAAAGAGAATTACCAAACACGATTCCTCTATAAGATGACCTCAGAATAGTCTGGCCCTACTTAAGTGCTAATCAATGCATAGACCTGATTCTCATGTGTCCTAGTGATTGGTTTTACACAGCTACCAGATAACTTGGAAGTTACTTTGACAAAGTTCCTTCTTTATCTGAAAGGGCTGAGATTATAACAGACATTTCAGTGCCTGTCAGACTGTACTGCTCTGCTCCCTCTGGCATTTCCATGGATTTTCTGGTTCGATATATGACACTAGACAATATAATTATTTTCTTCACAATTCACTATTCCTTGAAAAGAAGAGCTATTTCTTTATCTAGCTCTATTGTTTCTCTAGCATTTATTCCTTGGATGCAGCCTATCTGGCTTCTAAACTTCACAAACTGTCTCAATTTCTATTTCAGTACTTCTAGCAGAAGACTCAGTAAGAATCTCATGATTAGGGTCTGATATAAAGTTCCAAGCGCCTCTGATGGGATCTAAACGATATGCCTTCATGAGAGGTACCAAAAGAGTCAATAAAGGTGGCAAATGGCCAAGAAGGTTGGGTCTGGAGCCCCCCAGGTATGGGGAAAGGCTTGAGGAGCTGGGTTTGTTTAGCCTGAAAAAGAGGAGCCTCGAAAGGGATGTAATCGCCACCTTCTGCTGCTGACAAAGAGCCACTCTGCTTCTCGGAGGTGCACGGTTGTAACATGGGAAATTCCACTTTGAGAAAAGGAAACAATTGCTGCCCATGAGTGGGACCATGAGGGGCAGGTCCTGAGAGGCAGAGGGGGTCTCTAGGCATGTGGAAAACACCATCAGACTGAACAAGGCTGATATGGCTTTGCGGTTAGCCCTGCTCTGGGCAAGGGCTGGCAGAGAGACCCTCAAGGGCCCTTCTAGGCCAGGCCTTTCTCTGACTCTGAGTTCTGACTTTCACGGCACTCCTCTGGGCACACCTCCATGCAGATAACCTTGGCCATTAGGGTGTCCTGGCTGCTCAGCAATCTTTCTCCCAATCTTGATGATGTTATCCTGAATTCATGTATTCCATTGGAAAAAAAAAATCAAAATCAAAACAAAATCAAACATAATTTTCTGCGACCAGCCATGGAGACAGAAGGGATGAGGTGCTGCTGAAGCTTCACTGAACATCATTGCTGCAGAGATGGAGAATAAAAACCCCAGGAGCAAGCTGAGCACTCACCTGTCACTAATGTCAGCCAAAAGGATCCTCCGTAGTCTGTTTTCAAGGCAGCTGTGCCAAACCGGATGGGACACTTAGCGGTGCTCCGTGCAGTGAAGAAGAAGAGCAGCGAGAAGAGCATCAGCGCAGCAGTGAGCAGAAGCATGTAGCCACCATAGAGCAGGATGGGCATGGAGAACAACAGAATGGAAATGAGCCATGTGCAAAAGGCCATCCTGAAAAAGGACCACAAAACCGAGCAGAAGGTGTCATGCTTGGAGCCTCTTCTGAGGGTCTCCTCTCCATGTCCTAATGGAAGGATTCTGCCCTAGGAAACCTACTCTAGCTGGTCCTGCTTGAGCAGGTAGGCTGGACAGACTGATCTAAGGAGGTCCCTTCCAACCCAAGCAATTCCATAATTGCATGAATGTTGAAGCTACAGGACAGGTCCCACAGTGCTGGAGAAGATTCTCCGTGCCTGGAGACATTCAGTATTGAAGTTTACGAAGCCCTAAGCACCTTGATATGGCTTTGACATGAGCCCTGCTTTGAGTAGGGGGACAGAGTAGAAACCTCTGGAGGTCTTTCTTTCTCCTCTGAGTCTTGTGGTCCTCCACAAGTTGCTGCTCCCAGGCAGTTCTCATCCGTTCAATGGCAGAACAGCAGCAAGGGAGACCTTTGTTTGGAGAACCACAAAAAGAGCCATGCCCACATCTGATTCAGCACTTGGGAGTGAGCCCAGCTGCCAGCCCTGCCCTGTGCATGGGGTTTGGCTTTAGCTCACTGGGGAGGTGACCCTAATAAATTGATCTGATTCCAAGAATAATAATGAAAAATAAGTTTGTATCAACATCCCTGCCTTGAAATGCTCTTTCTTGCCATGGTTTAAGCCCAGCTGTAACTCAGAAAACCATGCAGTCTCTCTCTCACTTCCCCCTCTTCCTCCCCCCTGCCCCCAGAGGGATGGGGAGGAGAATCGAAGGAATGTAAATCCCGCAGGTTGAAATAAGAACAGTCCAGTAACTGAGGTATAACACAAACCACTGCTGCTGCCACCAATAATAATGATGATAAGGGAAATAACAAAGGAAGAGAATACAACCGCTCACCACCGGTCGACTGATACCCAGCCTGGCCGAGCAGTGATCTAACCCTTCCGGGTAACTGCCCCCGGTTTATACACTGGGCATGACGTGCTGTGGTATGGAATACCTCTTCGGTTAGTTTGGGTCAGGTGTCCCGTCTCTGCTTCCTCCCGGCTTCCCCTCCTCCCTGGCAGAGCATGAGACTCAGAAAGTCCTTGGTCAGAGTAAACATTACTGAGCAGCAACTGAAAACATCGGTGTTATCAGTGCTGTTCCCAGGCTGAAAGTCAAAAACATAGCACTGCACCAGCTACTGAGAAGCAGAAAAATGACTGCTACTGCTGAACCCAGGACACTTCTCAATGGCAGGAAGGTTTGGGCAGGGCTAGTTGTTTTTCTTGGAAGTAAAAAAGGAGATGTGGCAGGGACCTGGAGCCTATGTCTAGAGGGGGAATTGTAGGACACACTCTTGCCTGCAGTGCCTTTCCCACGACCTCTGAAACAGATGTGGATACTCCGAGACTCCGTGATTACAACACACACAAGAGCTCTCAGCTCAACGCCACAAGACAGCCTCTGAGCACACTAAACAGTCTCTCCTGCTCCCCACCAGCAGGTCTTATGCCATCTTTGGCATGTAAGAGGAAATCCCCTCAACCCCAGCACATCTTATTAGGGTTTTCTGTCTTCCTTGGGAGAGGACTTTGCACCCTACACGATTGCATCTGCTTTCCTTTAAATGAGGAACAATTTTCTCCAACTGCAATTTTGCACATCAGGCCAGAGGACACAGAAGAGGACTCTGGGGAGATAGGTAGTGCAGGAAGCATCCCTGATTCTGCAAAATGGTAGGTGACAGAGAGCAGCAAAGGCTTTGACATGGCCTTACAGGGAAGAGGGTGGTTCTATCAAGCTCCCTATGCTCTACCTGGTTCTTTCCACCTCCCCAGTGAGCAGATATAGGGCTGACCTCTTGCTCTGAATTACCACAGTGTGAGGGATGCGTAGTGGCTGGAGATGCGGTACTGCCTGTGCACACCACAGGGGCTTTGTGAGGTGAACTTCTCTGCCACGTAGAGAATGGGACTGGGGAGCCCCTTTTCCAGGCCTTCATCATAGCTGTGATCGTAGTCTGCATCGAAGCTCCAGGCAAAGTGCTCGTTGTAGCTGATGGTCTCATTGAGCTGATGCACTGGGTTTCCTGACAGATAATGAAGACTAATGACCTTTCTCAGCCTTGGAGGCAGCTCCAAGACTTCCTAGTGTGGGAGCTCAAGGCCCCACAGCCTCATTACTCAAGGGCCCACAGCCCCATTACTCAAGATCCCACAGCCACATTACTCAGGTGCATGGCTGCCAGACTTACACCCAGTCCTCTCCTGGTGTGAAATGCACTCACCCACCAGTGTGACATTCACCCCCGCCAGGCCAATATGCAGCCCAATGTCCACATTGACCAGGGCATGGCTGAAGGACTTGTAGGAGGTGTTTGCTGTCACCCAGCCGGTCTCCCAGTCCCTGGTGAACTGTATGGCTGTGAAGATTTCAAAAGTTAGTTACAGTCTGGCAGTGAGACACCTAGTGCTGGAAGTGCCTGACATGGCGGTCACCATAGCCTGAGCATCATCTACCCCATCCCAAGGAACAGGCCTGGGTTATAAGCCCCAAGGAGCCTTATGTGTTCTGGGGAACAATCCAGACCCATGGCCCTGATATCCCTACTTGGGTTGGTTTCTCCCCAGACCCCATGCAGTCTGCAGTCCTAGAGGCAATAGGGCTCATGTGTGGGCACTCTCTAGGAACTGGTCCTCACGTAAGTACCTCCCAGTTTATCTGGGTCTTGGCAGTTGGGGGTGGGCTTCCAGTGACTGCTCTGGAGGTGGTCTATACATACTGCAAGCCTTCAGAGATGAGACAGATGCAGCTCCCACGACTTGCTGGAGCCAGGTCCCAGACACATATGGCCACTTCCCACAAACTCATCCTGTGGGCTGGAGCTGGTGCTTGGCTGCTCCATTCACCCTCCCTTGCCTTGCTTCTCATCCTGTGACTTGGGCATCCCTGCACTTCCCCCGCAGGACTCTGGTACTCACTGAGGACCACCGCTCCCACGAAGAGACCCATCACCACCCGCAGGAACCAGAAGAGTCGCTGTAAGGGGTGAACAGGGAGGGGGACAGGTCTCAGTCAGATTGTGCCATGGGGACCTGAGCACCAAGTGTGTCATTTAGGAATGCCAGACAGTGAGAAATAGGCTTGTCCCTCCCCTCAGGAGTCGCCTCACAGGCTCTGCAAGTGGGTGGCTTCGGGGACACACGTGGTTGGGGGGCTCCCTGGGTACGGGAGGCAGCAGGGAGATCAAGGCAGAGAAAGAAGGTCAAAACCAGCCCATTTGGGAAAGTCGTGCTGTTCCCTTTATTGCGAAGGAAGATGGAGACACTCCCTTTAATAGTCCTGAGCTGGGATTTCCACACTTCCCCAAACCACATGTGTTCAGATGTGCTGGCAGCTGGCCACAGCTGGAGAAAAAAGCAGCTGCTGGGGGTTCTCAGTGTGCTTCCCGGAGGAAGCTGCCTCTCGTCCAGCCCTGCTGCAGGGCCAAGCATGCGACAAGCGTGTAGCATGCAAGGGTCTGCTGCCACACAGAGCCCCGTGAGCAGTGCTAGGGCACACACAGTGCATCTCTCCTTTTACTCAGGTTTTGGGAAAAGTGGAGCAAAGTCTTTGAGCCTCACCCCATTTTTGCGCTTCTGTGAAGTCACTCAGGCTTGCTCACAGCAAAATCCAGACAAGAGCAGATCTGGGTGCCTTGTAAATTTTGGGTGGATTTTAGTGGCTCCAGTATGGGGGTACATGCTGGGTTGGGGTAGGCTGGAGCTCACCCCCATGGCTTGCTAGAGATCCCAAAGGCCTGGCCATGAACCTGTGGGCATGTTTGCTCCCCGAGTCTGCTTTCGAGTCTGGGAAGGTTGAGGCTTCTGGGATGCACAGGGCAGGGACCACATGGCCAAGCTCCCACTGCCCTTCCACTTACCCCCCTGCCCCGGATCCCTGGCAGGATGATGATGAAAGTGGCCAACATGGAGAGGAAGATGGAGACAATGACAGCCCAGCTGGTGTCAAAGGGGAAGCACGCATTGGCACCAGGGTAGAAGGGGAAGGATCCGTTCCATAGTGTCATCCTGCTGCCTGTGCGGGCTGGAAATAGACGCCCAGAGAGACATTGGGGAGAAAATCACCTCCTCGCTTCCAACCCACACAGATTTCTCCACAGACCCATCTGCTGCCCACTTGCCAGCATGTGCATCCCCAGTGCCTGTTCACATTGCAGTCCTGCATCTGGGCATTCACTCAGGCATCTCCCACTGGACTGGGACGGGGAGTACATCCCAGAGCAAAACAGGTTTGAAGTCACTGGGACGTGCGCTGCAATGCTGATTGTCCCCATGATGGGACAAGAATACATGGACACATTGCTGGGCCTCTCGTCCCCCTCCTCTGCTTGTTCTCCACCCCAGACTCTTGCCTGTGACTCCACCCTCCCTGGTTCAGCTCTCTATCAAGCAGCCTGGATCCTGCTTGTGGGTGTTGTGCTCAGGGCGCTTGGTGAATCACCACAAAACAAAGGCTGCGCCCCATCAGCTGCTCCTCACTGAGCCCTGGCTGGAGGTAACTCCTCACCATCCAAAGGAACAGGAATAACCCAGAGGGGACACAGAAACTGCCTGTCTCTGGCATCAAGGTGCCAACCCTCTACCCCAGGAGCTGGCTTGAGGCAGTGCTGTGCCATGGCAGGCAGAGGAATGCTGCTCAGGAAGCCAGTCCTGGGGTTTTGCCATGGCACTTGGCCAACATTTCTTCCTTGTTCTTCCTTGCTTCCCTGCTAGGAAAGGGCTGCTCACCATCCCCCAGGGAATGGGGACCACCCAGCAGCAGCTTCCAAAACACCCAGTTCCCTTCCCAGCTTTGATCCTACCTGTGCCGTGTCGGTCCTGAGGGCTGGCTGCTGTGTGGAGCCGCAGCACGCTCCGGGATGCTACTTGCTCGCTTGGGCTGCTCCCAGGGCTGTGGGCAAGAAGCCAGACCAGTGTGTCACAGTGGTGTTTCTCCCAGTGTTTTCCTGGTGCCCGCCTCCAGAGGTGGCTGAATCCAGCTTTACCCACAGCTGACCCGCCCCTGGTGCCGTTGCTGAGCCCCAGGGCAGGCAGGGAGCTGCAGGTGGCTCCAGGCTGCACAGCGTGGCTGAAGTGAGTGATCCCAGACGGGGTTTGCCTTCTGTTTTTAGCGTGGCCAGCAGGTTGAAGGAGGTGATCCTGCCCCTCTGCTCTGCTCTCCCGAGACCCTCCTTGCAGCACTGTGTGCAGTTCTGGTGTCCTCAACATGAGAAGGACGCGGAGCTGTTGGAGCAAGTCCAGAGGAGGCCACAAGCATCAGGGGCTGGAGCACCTCCCATATGAAGACAGGCTGAGAACACAGGGGCTGTTCAGCCTGGAGAAGAGAAGATGCGTGGAGACCTCAGAGCAGCTTCCAGTGTCTAAAGGGGGCTACAAAGATGCTGGAGAGGAACTCTTCATCAGGGACTGTAGTGACAGGACATGGGGTGATGGGTTCAAACTGAAACAGGGGAAGTTCAGGTTAGGCCTAAGGCAGAAGTTCTTCCCTGTTAGGGTGGTGAGGCACTGGCACAGAGTGCCCAGAGAAGTGGTAAATGCCCCATCCCTGGCAGTGTTCAAGGCCTGGTTGGATGGGGCATTGTGTGACCTGGTCTAGTGGATGGTGTCCCTACCCATGAGCAGTGGGTTGGAACTCAATGATCTTAAGGTCCCTTCTAACCCAAATCATTCGATGATTCTATGATTCTTTTCCTCAGTTTTTCCCGCAGAGTGGTGAGAAGTCCAGCTATTCCTTATGACATGAAGACCGTGGTGCTACCAGGCTCCTCAGGAGCTTCAAAGCCCTCACCTGCACTGCCCAGTGAGTGTGCCAGCTGAGATCATCTACCTGGTTGTGGCTGCACAGTCACCTCACTGACCGTGCTCCTGACTCCGTCCCCCAGGTACGTTCCCTGGGAAGGTCCCAGCTGACCTGCCGGTGACTGGACAAGGCTGGCCGAGGTGACCAGCAGAGAGGCACAGATCAAGAGGGGATCTGAGTGTGATCCATATAGTTCAAGTGCCCTGTTACGCAGAAGATGCTCAAGTTACTCACTTGGCCACGGTGTGGAGATCATGAAGACTCGAGCGTTTTGGGCTTGCTCTCATTCTTTGGCATTCTGGTTGGCTGCAGCAGGTTGCATTGATGCCAAGAGATCCCAGGTCAGCAGAAACACTCTCCTGACCCACATCTGGGGCTTCCCTACAAAGCTGACACAGTTACTGCAGTCCCCTGGGTACTTCCTTCTGCATCCCAGCAGCAGGCCTGGCTAGGTGCCCTGGAAAGCTGTGCTTGGCAGAGGGAGGTAAACCTAAGTTTTAATTCATGCGAAGCAGGAAATAAAGGCATTTCTGGGCAAAGGCTTTGCTATTTCTCCTCAAGTCCAAGGCTAGTGCTACCCAGTCTGAACATTGAGTCCCTCCCTGGGACTGGGAGAAGTGTGTGCAGAGCTGTGCTGCAGAGGTGTCCCCTGGTGCATGTGATGCTGACGATGTGGTGTCAGCTCTGAAAGCATCTGCAAAGCAGAGAAAAATGTGGACTTCACAACAAATGGCACAGATCCTTGGGGGCAACTGAGTGGACACACGTGGTGCCTTGGACCTCTTGGAAAGAAAGAAATACCAGAAGGGGTGAGGAATAACTGAGGAGGTGTCTGATAATTGGCAGGATGAGATTAATTGGGGTTCTCATCCCACATATCATGTGGGGTGGTTTGCGGGATGAGAGGTGGTCTGGCCAGGGGCTAGGCCAGCATTCCTTGCACTCCCTGGATCAAGGAGAGGCATCAGGGCTCTGCGCTGGCTTGGCCAAACCAGTGTATGGGGTTTTCCTGGGAAAGGCATTGAGGCACTGTGAGGTTTGTGCTGTTCAGACAAGCATCACAGGTATGTCTTTTGGGTAGATGCCTTATTGGCAAAACTGAAAGTGTGCACGGGAGAAGTTTCCCTCCTTCTCTAACAGACGTATCCAGCAACACAGCATCTTTAGGCAAGGTCACTGGGGGAGCCCATGGACTGCTCTGGTTCCCTCAACTGTCCCCAGCAGTGATGGAAACAGTGTGTGACAGCGGTGGTGGGATGCTCCACTTCCCTGGGGTGCTGATGGGGTTGTGGGCTGGTAAGTGTGGAAAAATTGCTGGATTTACCCCTCACCAAGCACTCTGCATCCATTAAGAGGTCCTACAGAAAGCCTGAGGTCCTGATGGTAACTGGGGTTTTATCAGGCAGCTTCTGCCTCACTTGCTTGTGAGCAATGGATGGGGCAATTAGGGATAAGTCACCCAATCCAGGTCATCTGAGGGAGGTGGGGACAAGGGGAGCAGCACCCATCACCTCTTGCACAAGCAACCACGCAGCGTTGGATCAGCCACCATCACTCATGGTGCCAGGAACCAAGGCGGTGAAGGCATGAGGACATGCCTGTGCAGGGAGGCAGTTTTGAGGATGGAGCAGGAACCCCAAGAAGCCACCCTTTGCTCAGAGGTTTACTGCCTGACCCATCGGTACCAGTGGACAGACATGGTGTTTGTGTCCATGGACAGCCCCATTGGCTGCCTTCATCACACTTCTAGCCTGGTCCTCAATGCAGTGGATGCTACCGCTGGATCACGATGAGGCTCTGCTTGATGAAGCCCATCCAATATCCCATCCAGACACTTGGATGCATATCCTTGCCTGGGATTCTTTGCAAGAGCTGAATGACCAATAATGAAACAGCTTGAAGGGAGGAATGGGAGGAACAGGAGGAAAGATGGAGGAGCAGAGAAGTTCACAGTGCTGTGGCTGTGACTTGGTTCTAGATATATTTGCAAGAAGGATCTATTTTTCCAGCTGTACTTGGAACTTACTTAAAGACTCTGAGAGAAGGGGAAGGTGTTGCTGCCCACTACACTGCCCAGTGAGCTGGGCTTCAGATCTCATCATGGAGACAGCTCAAGGTCAACAGAGAAGGCTGCTAGCACATGGATGCAGAGCTGAGCAGGAGCCACTTATCATCCTAGTGGGAATTGGAACAGGAGAGCCTTCAGCAACACTTTGAGGAAATCCTCATCCAAAAGTTGTGTTGTATGATCAGCTGCCCCTTCCAGGAGCCATCATGTAGGAGAGAAACAAGTCTCCTACGGCCTGGACCTTCAGAGGCACATGCCAGGAAGAGCATTTAACTTGGGGCTGCTCGATCATCCTTGCTCCCTGTTCTAAACAGCTTTCAGCTACAGCCAGTGCTGTTGCAGTTTTCCACATGCTGTCAGAGATCCAGAGGACAGAAACCCAGTTGCCCCGTTGCCCTTCTCAATATCTCCATCCTGCCCAGAGACCCCATGGGCACCAATGGGGTCAAACACCTGCCTGTGCCAGGGAAAGGGACACCCTGATGTGGGGCTGGGGCTGGTCCCTATTCCTTCCCAAGTGTTGTACCCTTGCTGGGATTGCCCAATCTGGTTGAGGGGCAGCAGGCCCGTCACTTTTCTTTTGTTTCACAGACCCCAAGTGCCTGGCCCCTTCCAGCCTGCCCTGATCCCAGCATTGCAGCTCTGCAACAGCTGCTAGAGCAGAGGGACATAGGGAGGAGTCTGAGCAAGAGCCCTGATATGCTGGGAGAATGCAGGAAAGGGGGAGGACATCACTGCCTATCTTGCATCTATGTTAGGGATGTTGCCCCTCCACTAAAGAGCAAATGGGGTTGTCAGCTCCCAGACTGCCTCCCAACCTCAATCTGAGGGCCCCACTTCTGTGACAGAGCTCTGCTGCCCTGGCATGAGTGCTGGGCCATATCTCATGAAGGATTTTGTCACTCCAGCTTGGGGAACCTGTCCGCACAGATAACAGCCGCTTTGACGTAACCATCAGCGAGTTGAACTTTTCCAGGCTTTGCCAGGGCTTGTTGATGATGCACTGCTTGGTCCCAGGCTGCAAGAGAAGCTTTCTCTTGTAATCCCTGTTGTTAGAGGCCTAATTAAAATGACACACGTATTTCCATGGAACTCCTATCTCCAGTGCCTCCCTGCCAGCCTTGAAATCAATGCACAAAGCAACGCTATCCCACCTTGGACTGCAATGCAATATGTCAGCACACACAAGCACTTTGCACCCTGTATCCTGGCTGTGGGAAGAAGGTCATTTGAGTATCTGTTTCTTCCATCCAGGCAAAAGTGCCAAAAGCAGATGGTGCAGTAAGGAATAATGCTTGGGTCTGAAAACCAGTGGGAAGGCTCAAGGGTTGGTCTGCAGTGTGTGGGCAGAGGTATCGTAAGATCATAGAACCATGGAATCAACCAGATTGGATAAGACCTTTAAGCTCATCCAGTCCAACTGTTGCCTGGCACTGCCAAGGCCACCACTGACCCATGGCACTGAGGCCTCGTCTACACGATGTGTGAACACTTTCAGGGACAGTGACTCCAGTACTGCCCTGGGCAGTTCCAATGCCTGAGCACCCTTTGGGGAAGGAATTGTTTCTCAGCTCCATCTAAACCTTCCCTAGTGCAACTTGAGGCCATTTCATCTTGTCCTGTCACTTATTACTTGGGAGAAAAGACCAACCCCACCTCACTATAACCTCCAGTCAGGTAGTTTCAGATAAACCACAACCCACTGCTTGCTTAATATTAAAATAATACTCCATGGAGTGAAGGTAGCCTGCAAGCAGAGGTGTCCTTGCCTTAGCTTATGTGCAACAAATAGTTCAATACAGCTGGAACCAGCACACATTTTTGTAGGGTTTGTGGAATCACTTTCCAAGTGGTTGAGGTCTTGCAAGACCCCCTTGCTGTCCCAGAGCCCTCCAAAGACCTCTTACGAACTCAGAGTCCCTCTACTTTGACTTGGACCCCCACTGCTGGGATGAGCTTGAAGACTTGAAGCAGGAAGACAAACATTATGGTGGAAGATGTCTAAGACAGATGTCTAAGACCTGGCCTGAGGTTGGCCAGGTCTCCCGTGCATGTCCTCTACCACCTTCAGGTATCACAAAGGCTTGTGGATTAGGGTGCAGAGCTCTTCCTGCCCAGTGGTCCTGTCCTACCAACCATCTCCTTGGAATAGTGTCTTGCAGTTGGTGACAGTCCTGGTGTGAGAGAGAGGTTGAACTAGAGACCTTCAGAGGTCCTTGCACTAGCGTTTATAAAAATCTAGTGGCCCTGTTCCTCCTACCGTAATCTCACAGACCTCCCAGCTGGTTCCCTAAAGCCTTTCAGAGCATCTGCTCCCTTCCTTCTGGAGAAAGGGCACATGGCTGCTGAGGAAGCTAAGAAGCTGGCCTTCATGAAAGGACATGGTCTTTGAGGTTCAGCACTGTCACAGGTATCTTATCAGGCAAGAACAGAGTCCACCTAGGCTCATGTCCCAGATAGGTATTCCCACAAGTCCTCCTGCCCTGCTGGCAGCTATCTTACCCCTTCCCTTCCCATGGTGTTCGCATCCAGGTCCTGGAGCAAGTTGCTGCCCTCCACACTAGCAGCATGGACAGCCTGGAGCTGCTTCCTGAGGGGGTGCTGAAGGCTGGTGGCTCCCTGGTCAGTGCCACCACTCTGGGCAGTTTGTGCAATAGGTTTAGTTTGAAAACTCCTGGAACAGGCACAGATTTCCTCCTGGAGGCAAAATTTTTCCTGCACAGCAGAGGATAGAGGATGCCACAACCACAGGCACACTGATAACTGGAAATGGAAAGAAAGGAACGCGCCAAGTTTACTCTTTCTAGATCCTACATGGTATAGAAAGGGGTCTTACTGTGTCCCTTAGAAATGGGACTGGCCTGAATTACCACTTTGATTGTCTTCCCACACCAGGAGAACACCTCAGGGTAGCAGTTCTGACCTGCATGTGCTTTCTAGAAGCCATCAATTTCCCAGAACTTCTGCCAGCTCCACAGTCCTGGTACAGCCTCAGCATTGTACAAGGAGTCCAAGGGCCAGCAGGACCCAGCTTATGTCACCTTCCTCTCTGGGAGCACAGGATCCTTTTACCAGTGCAAAGCAATTTCCCAGTGCAATGTCCTGCTCACTGTAATTTATACACCATGAGCTTGAAGAACTACTTCATATATTAACACCTTATTCCTGGCTGGTTCTTAGCACCATACAAAGGTTAAAATTGCACCATAACTAATAGAAAATTGAAGTGAGATTGTATTAGACCTCCTCTCCCTGCACTCACCCTGATGGTTTTTGGAGCCCTGGGTAGAAGGTCCTATCACAGGAGGGCTCTCACCCAGCTCCACGGCTGGTTCTGTCACTACTGCCCTAGAACTGCTTTCATGCATTGAGGACTAACATCTCATGTCTGCCAGGATGAAGTACTGCAAAGAAAGACCATAAAAAAGGCTTTGCAGTTCTCTAGCCTCAAGCAGCAGCATTTGGTGCACACATGCTGTACAAACATTCTCCTGAGCAGGGTCACATAGGGGACCTTTGTTTTCTTTCCTGATAGCAACCTAATTTCCTTTCTGCCTTTCTTGCCCTCCTTCATTGCCTGGTTTGTTGGTCTCCTATGGAACCGAGGTCTCAAGACACCTCAGAGGAAGGAGCACACCAGCATGGAGTCTGATGTCTTTGCTGAGGACATAGTAGGAGAACCAGTCTTGTGTGAATGCATATGACAGGAAGAACTTCACTAAGCCCAAGTCAGCAATGACACCAAGTGGTGGCCTGACAAGCAAACAGAAACTAATGCCATGAAGGTGCCTTGTCTCCATTTCTATTATGTCACTTCACACCTTTTTCCTACCCCTGCGGTCATAACATGGCCACAGGCTGTGGGGAAGTCTGGGAGAGCAGCGAAGAGCACAGATCCATGCTCTGAACTGTCACTGTTGCTGAGGATCTGTGCTGTGTGCTCTGTGCTACCTCAGTTGAGTCAGTGTCTTCACTGCATCTCTGGTGGTGTCGTGCAGAAGCAACAAACTGCTGTGAGCAAGCCCTGGTGTCCACACAGCAGCACAGAGGAGCCTTGAACTACAGCAGCAGAACTGGGGGGGAAAAAGCCCAAAACCAAAACAAAAACCAAACTGAAGAATTTGCTCCTTTCCACAGCTTTGCTCCTGGAAATCCCCAAAGAACACATGTGACCTGGGGAGCGATGGGGCATTGTGCTGACAGATGCCAGGGCAGAGCAGGTAAATTGCCAAACCATGGCATCCCTCAGAAGTTGTTCTGTCCCTCTCAGCTTGTAATTCAGTTCGAAGAGGGACTGGTGGGTTTGAGCTCGAGTGGTTGCTTCACTGTGTGGGAGGAGAAACACTGAATAGTTAAGCAGTGGAGTAGGTTGCCCAGACTTCATACTTGGAGGTTTCAAGACCTGATGGGACAAAGCCCTGAGTAACCTGGTCTAACCCCAGAGCTGAACCCCTGCTTTGAGCAGATGGCTGGACCTCTGCTGAGGTCCTCTCCAGCCTGAGTTATCCCATGCTTCCAGGTTGGTGTCCAAGGCAGGTGCTGGATACCTTGTTTCTCAGTAACACATGGCTCAGGGGGTAGCATTGCTCTAGCCATCTACTTAGTAGTTCAGAGGATGAAGCAGGGCTCCATGGTGGAGCAGGCACTCCTCAAATGGACTGCTGCCCATGAAGGATCCATGCTGGAGCCTGTGGGTAAGCCCATGACAGAACAGGTACATCTCCAAAGGAAGATGTGTGCTGAGCGGTCACAGGAAAACAGCAAGAAGGAGCAGCAAAGAGGAACCTACTGTGGCCTGACTGCATCCCCCTGCCATTGCCTGTTCCCTCACCAGGGTGACTGCGTGTAACCTGCAGGAGAAGGAATGGTGCTGGGGGCAATGTTGAGCCTGGCAAAGGGGAGGAGAGGTGTGAAAATTCTTGAGGTTTTGTTTGTTTCCAGAAACGTGAATCAGTGCTCAAATAATTACAGTATAGTCACTGACAATAAATTAAGTCAAATTCCGCAAGTCAAGTCTGTTTTGCCCATGACAATAATTACCCAGTGATGCCCCCATCTTTAGCTCAACCCACAAGATAGTGATGGGAGGACATGGGGGACAGACAAACAGGCTTTTGCTAGGTGAGTGGGAGAACGAGGATCTCATTCAGGTACCTCATGGCAGGTTTCTTCTGTGATGGTCAGGAGCTTGCCTGCCCTCCCATGAGCTTGCCTGGCCAGGATGTGAGCTGGTGGCCCCCGGCATGGCAGCATGACAGGAATGCCATTAGGTTGTCAGTCCATCACACTGCTGGCTGAGGGGCATCTGGTCTGCTCCAGTGTCAAGCACAATACTTTATGTCATTACTTTTCTTGCTTGTAACTAGTTTTAAGCCAAGGCTTTGCTACAGCTAATGAAAGGCGAGCTGGGGGTCACCCACATCCCAGCACACAACAGCAAGCCTGGGCAAAACAACACAGGTTGGAGGAAGGGTTCTGCAGTCTTGGGCTCAAGTAGCTGTAGGACAGTGGGACACCTCTTGTAGTGAAGCTGGTGGGTCAGAGATCATGAAGGGTACAAAAAGGGAACAGAGGCTGCTGTGGTGCTAGAGATCGGTTGTTCAGCAACAGGTTGGAGAACCTGGGAAGGCTCCAAGAGGTAGCAAGGTGATACTCTCCCTGAGGGCTGCCGCTGTGCAACTGCTCCAGTGAGGCAGAAGAGATCATGCTTGGCACAATCTGAACCATGCCTCCTGGAAAACTAGCTTGGTCTTGCTCTCCTGAAGGATGAAGTGCCCTAGCACTGGGACATTTGATGGGGAGCATCAGGTATTGCAGGCAATGTTTAGGGCAATCAGGTTGTAAGACATATGAGTTGTACCCACCAAACTCAACCTCTGCTCCTGTGTTTAACTACATGCACAGGGTGAAGGTGCAGCCTTCCCAAACCAGGCATATGAACAGGCCAAGTGTTTAGTGATCAGCACATAAGGGACAGCAGAAGATCCAAGAAGCAAGCCAAGGCCAACAAGCCCCAAGTAAATGCTGGGGTCTCTGAAGGAAGGGACAGTGCTTGAACCAGAAATCCCAGCAGTGCCATGACCAAGATGCTTTTTGTAATGCTGATAATCTTTCCAGCAAAGAGGGTTATAAAGATGCTCCAGCAGTGAGTGGTGGAATCAGCTCATCCAAGCTTGTAATTTTGTCATGCAGTAGTTAGAGTCTCCTTCAGTGAGCAGGGACTGAATCCACCCCCCTCCTGACTGCTGGGAGCTAGGAGCTTCCCTCCATCACCCACTGAGCTGCTCCCTCCCCCCATGCTCCCTGCACAAGCCTTCCCCCACCCATGGAAAGATCGGAGCCAGTTTGTGCAAAGAGCCAGCTTTATTCCTAGGGGTGCATCAGACATGAGGAATGCAGAAAACACACAGGCAATATACAGGGAGGCTCTGCTTTTCACACGAGCACTCACTAGAACCAGTATTACAGAGAGAATAAATAAAAACTGATGTTGCTACAGTGACCCACAAGCACGATGCTCTCCTCTGCATGCCATGCATGGCCAAGCTGCAGACCTCATCCTCCACGGCTGTACTTCTTTAGCTTGAAAAATATTTCTCCAGCACCTTTGTTAAAAGCCCTGTCTCCTACAAGGAAAGGCACAAGGGTGAGAACACTCATACACAGCTTATACCAATCTCATCTGTGGGTACCATGGGGCAGAAGATCAGACAAATGTCCCATATCGGCCCACTTTCAGGGGTGGCTGGGGACACCACATGAGAAGGAAAGGATGGGAGACAGAAGCCTGGTTCCCGCCTCCCATCCTGTGGTTCCACCAGCTGGACCACAGCTGACAGACATCAGACATCTTCACCAACCCACTGAGGTTGGGCTTCAGGAAAAAGAGCAGTCACAGGGCCCGATTCAGCACAGAAGGCAAAGAGAGACACAAACCACAGCAAGGACTTGTTACAGAGGGATTTTCTGGGGTTGGGTACTGCCCAGAGGTCCCAGAGCTGTGCAGGGCAGCATCTACCTTCACACAGAGGGGTTCTCCCAGCACCCATGGAGCTATTCTACTCCACACATGGTCTTGCCCCATCTCCTACAGAAATACTGCCATACACCCAAGAAGGTGATAAAAGATGGGGACAATCCTCCTCTGCCAGCCAAATCCTGGTCACACATAGCAACAGGGTGACACCATGAAGCCCTAGCACACTGAGAACTGAGCCCTGCCTGCCACATGTGGTTAAACGGACAAAAGAGAAACCCCAGTTTGCAAACCCCTTCTGCTCCGTGTAACTTCTGTCATCACGAGCATGGATCAGCATATGAACTCCTGTCTTGCAAAGGGACGGGAAACATCTTGAGACAAAACCAAAGGGCAGCAAGCAGGACTAACCCATGTGAAGGGAGAGCAGGCAAAAAGACCAAGCCCTGGGGTTTATTTCATGCCTAGAAGCACCCCACAGAATGCAGAAACCCACTTGTGAATGATCAGTGACACCCTCAGAAAAGGAAAAGCCCACTCGGTTTTTCAACAGAAGTTCCTTTGATCCTCTGTGCTGCAGCAGCAGAGCAACACTTGGAGAGCACATTCATTCATCCTTGCTGACCATGGGGGGGCAAGAAAGGGAGAAGCATCTTTGTTTTTCTAAATTTAGTTGAGATGCAAGTGACAGATCCTGAGCTGGGGGCAGACAGAGTTTAACCGAGCAGAGCTGTTAAACAGCTTATCAGGCAGGTAGTGAGCACAGCGCACAGACCAGTTCAAGCACAGACTGGATGCTGACCCCACGTGTCCAACAAGTCACACTGAGGGGAAAAGTTGCCAGGATGGCAGGAGTTTGCATTAGCACTGTGTCACTCACAGAAGCAAGAAAAATAAGGTCCCGTCAAAAAGCAGAACACAGACTGCACTCAAAGCACCAGGAGAAGCAGTCCTGTAGCATCAATCAGTAGCTCAGAAGCAAGGATGCCCTGGGGAATGGGTGGTGCAGAAAGGAGCACGAAGGCAGGAGTTGAGCTTCATGAGGTGCTCAGGAAAAGGGCAGAACCAGACTTATCACCCAGTAAGTTCTTCACAGCCACCACAAGGATAGGCACAGCAAGGCACTGGCTAAGGAAAACAGGAGGCTGGGAGAAGGTGAGGGATATGAGGCAGCTGCACATCAGGCACCTAAGCTGTGATGCCACATGTGTTCAGGGCATCTCACCTCCCATCAGGGAGGCATCGGGCACTGATGAAATCACTTAGATTCCAAAGTGACAAGCTTTGACACCCAGCACACACATGTCAAAGGCTGATGTCAGTGCTGGATGCTACCCCTGGCCAGGACCTGCCTTTGAGCCCTGGCAGTGAGTGCTGGAAGGCACCAGCACCCAGCGGGCAGTGGGCAGCCTAAGGCACAGCACCAGTGCTGGAGGCAGCCTCCACTGAAACATGTCTGCACTGTGAGCAGTAACCACAGGACTTGCATACATAGAGGAGAGCCACAGGGACCACTTACCAAACTCACACCACATGCTCACAGACATCTTAGCGGACAAGGCAGAGTGGCACATCCACCAGCCTTTTCATCATCTTGGGCAGGTAATGCAGCAAACACCCTTCTCCTCAAAGGCTCCCCAGGGAGGATGGGGAAGAGTCCAGGACTTTCATAGCCCACTCTCCCCTTCCAGCTGCATCCAAGCAGCAAAAGCCACAGCAGCACAGCAGCCACAGTACACAGCATCTTAAGGCTGGTGTCTTCAGCTCATGCTCTGCTGTATCCTGATGGGAGAAAGCCCTCTTGGAAAGCCTCGATTTACTTTAGCCTACTGAAACCAAGTCAAGAAGGCCCTCGAACAATCAGTGCCACTCAGGCTTACAACCCTGCAACTGTGCTCCAGCTGTGCCTTCCCAAAACAGCAGAGAGGAGCCAGCACTGCCTACACCTGGATAGCAGAAGTAGTTTTATCCGTGTGCAGTGTTAGCAAATAGCTCCTAGAGTACAGCAGCTCAGTGGGACAGCATAAATAGGACCCACTTCAGAGGATTTCATCCCTTTTAGGTGCTCAGTCACTTCCTGCAGTGAATAGAAAGGGTGAGACACCAGGGAAGCACACATGAGGTGACCGACAGCAGCACCACACAGAGCGAGCAACTCCATCTTGTGTGAGGGTCTGTGTGTGTGCATTGCTCCCAGGTGCAGGTTTTCCATTAGGAGGTGTGTGAGCTATTAGGCAAAAGCCACACCAAGACTGAGGATCTGCTGATGCACAGTAGGACTATCGGAGCTCCTGCCTGCTCCCCGAGACCTGCTCTGCAGCAGCACAACTAACACACACCTCCCCTCTGCCAGGCAAGCTCACAGAGCTGTGCTGCTCAGTACTGAGGGAACCTGACCACAGCAACACAGAGCCAAGGTGGGGAAGTGGGGGTATTGGGACATCCCTCTTTGCATGATGGGCTCCTTTCCCTTCGCATATGGAGCTGTGTCCCTCTTGACCTCTCTCTAAAGAAATAGAGGGGAAGAAGAATCTCCCAGTCCCTACAGTGATTAGAAAAGGGGATCTTTCTTCATAACCACAGTGGCCAGCCATCCTAGTCTGCATCTGGCCAAGGAAGACCCAACAGCTTATTAACAAACCCTGAGCTAGAGATCACCACTGCTACAGCTCCATTGCAGGATCTTCTGCTTACCACACACCCTTCCCAAGCACTTGGGACTACTAGCCATGGCCCAGCTAGGCACAAGCCTAGGGAGACTTTTCTGTCCCTTTATGACTGGTGTTAAGAAGAGGTTTAAGGGGGGTTAACAAGTGTAGAAAGGGGGGAAATACACCTCTAGCAGCTCAGATGCTCCCAGCAAAGCTGGCTGTTGCAGATTAAGATCTCCACCTCCCTGTTCTGAGCATCCCCTTCCCTCTTAGCCAGTATTCACCTGGTCAGTGAGGTCGTATTTTCCTTGATTCTCATACAAAAGTCTCTCTTGCAAGAGGATTTTCAAGAGCTCACGGGTGAGCAGTTCCATCATGTCCTCCAGCAAGGCTCTGAGAGAGGGACCAAAGACCATGGGCACTGCAGGCTCCTCTGGCGGCTCCAGGTGAGGAGAGCCCGTGACACTCTTCTTCCCCATGAAGTGACCTGCAATAAACACACTTGAGTGTCTGCACAAGCACAGGGGGAGCCTGGCTCTGGAGAAGTTGTTATCTGCTACCTCACACTGGCACAAGGCAACAAGAAGCACCGAGCAAACCTAATGAATTAGCCGAGTACATCAAAGCAAGAACCCCAAAAATCCCGGGTCCCCGTTCAACACGGGACATTTGGGAAACTTCCCCCTCCTGCGCCGGACCTGTTACCAAGAGACATGCGAGGAGGCTGCCGTTTCCCTGCCCAGGTCCTCCCCCCGCCAAGCATCCCCCTCCGCCCTGCGGGGTCCCGAAGGGAGCAGGGGGCTCCCTGTAGGCAGCGGCACAGAGGCGCCTGGAGGGCTCCGTACCCCGCGCGTCCCTCAGCTGCTCCACAACACGCCTGTCGGTGTCCCCCCCCAGCAGTACCTGTGGCCCAGAGGTTCCCGCGGGGGTTCACCTTGATCTTGGCGGCCTGGCTGCGGTGCTCAGGGAAGTCGAGGTGCACCGCGCGCCCCAGCGCGGCGCCGCACAGCAGCAGCAGCAGGAGGCAGTGCAGCACCGCCATAACCACCCCAGCGGGACCCGCCGCCGCCCGCCCTTATAGAGTGCGGGGACAGGCCCCGCCCGCCCGGCCGCCCCTCAGCCCGCCGGCGGCTTCCCGCGCTCAGCCGCGGACCCGCACGCCGCTGTTTGTCCCCACACTCCCGAGCCGCGCCGGCCCCACCGCCCAGGTGGACGCTGTCGCTGCGCTGCCTGTGCTCACAAATCCATGGCTCCATCGCAGGAGGGGGCCGGGCTGGATTCACCCCTGTCTGCCCAGACTGCCGACTCCCCATTACCTCCCATTTCTCTGCCGAGCATAGTGCTCCATGGTGTTACAAGTGGCCTCGCAAGAGCACCAGTCAACACCCATGGCACGCTTGGACACAGCCGCTCTGGGCTCACAGATGTTATGGGCCAAGCTCTCCCTGTAACAACCACCCTGAGCCTTGTCTACTGCTCGTGCTTCTCTTTGAGCCCTGGGACACAGCCTGGAGACCTTGTTGGCAAAGACAGGCAAAGGAGGCATGGAGTACCTCAGCTTTGTCCATGTCCACAGCCATTTGCAGTGCTGCCCTATAGAAGAGCTACCTTCTTCATCCTTCTACAGCCAGAGGCATTTGCGAGATGTGCAAGGGACATCAGATCTTCTATAACTAAAGTAGTACTTCCATAACCATAGGATTACTATCACAGAACGGTTTGGGTTGGAAGGGACCTTAAAGCTCATCCAGTCCCAATCCCCTGCCACAGGCAGGAGCACCTTCCACTAGAGCAGGTTGCTCCAAGCCTCGTCCAGCCTGGGCTTGAACCTGTGCTTTGCAGGGCAGCCACAGCTTCCCTGGGCACCCTGTGCCAGTTTCCCACCACCCTCACAGGGAAGAACAATTCCTCCCTTTCCATTAACGGGATGGAGCTGTGCATGCCCACCAACAGCATGAATGGAACTGTGCTCAGCCATGCCACGGACAGAGACAGTGGAGGCCTGGGACATGGACTATGTATACCTGGAGCTCAAATGAAACGAAATCCATGTAAAACTGTGAGCATTGATCGAAGGGCCCCACAACACAGGTTATGCTGCTTCCCCTTGTCACCTGCCCACAGCCCTCAGGGACTTTCAGCCTTCTCCAGGTTCCATGCTTGCAGGGTGCTCTCAGACTGCTGTGGGAAAAACCTGTGTGTCTGAAACGGCAAAGAAAAGAGGTGTAAGAGCCTCCAGAAGCCTCACCCAGCAAGCTGGCCTTAGAATTACCCCGTTTTGTGTTGCATACACAGACCACTCTCAGGAAGCAGAAGGTCTGAAGGGTTTGGGGCTGACCAGGATCAGCAATGGCCAGCAAGGCAGCTCTCATCAGCCACAGTACCTGAGGCAAGCAGAGCAGTCTCAGAGGTGGTCACCACGTTCAGAGGAAGTCTAGGCCATCAAGCACATTCATGATGATGAATAGATCCCAAGAAAAGCTGCAGATCAGGACAAGGTCTAGTGGGGGTAACCAGACACAGTTCAGACAAGTCCACAGTGATGAGACAGGTCTGCAGCCAGTCCCTGCTATGCTGGAAGCCCATGCTTCTACAACACAGGTTAATGAGATACTAAGCACCCAGGGCTGAGCTTAAATGGGGGTAGAGGCCCCAGGTGAGACCCATTAAGGCCTATCAGTGTCCTCAGGGCCTGCCTGCTTCTGCCAGGTTTCCAGCTTCACAACTCTACGAGGAGGTGCTGGCTGGTGGAGTCTGTGCCTGAGGTGACCCAGTTCTTTTGGAAACTGGCACAGGGAAGATGTATTAGCAGTGTCCTTGGCATTTACTGCTGCTCACGAGAAGAGGGCTGGAGGAAATTTGTTCCCCCTCAAGAGCAGGGGGTTAGAGTCCAGACTGAAAACACAGCTCTAATGCTACGGGGAGGAAAACAATAAAAATGTACTCCCGTGTTAGAGGGGCATCCTTCCAGACGGTGCATGCGTCCCCTTGGTGTCTACCTGGCTGGTTGGAGTGTGCTCCCTTACTGTCTTCAGGGTGTACCATGAGGATAGGCATGGCTGACCAGGAGATACTGCCTTCTAGTTGGTCCTGCCACCCATGAGGGAGGTGGTTGCCTCTGCTCACCTTGTGTCTACGTGTGCTGGAGGGCCTGGGACGCAACGTGGACTCTCACTTCACTTTCTCACCATGCTCCTCCCCTGAGCATGTTCAGCAGGAGTACTGCTGAGCACGGCAGTGCTGGGCCAAGTCTTTGCTTGCCTCCTAAGGAGATGGCCCTTTTGGGTGCTCCCCATGTCCTGCATGGGGTGCGTGAATACGATGCCCAGCCATGGATGTTGCATTTGCAGCACCGCAGCCCTGACCTTCCTGCTTGCATCGTGGCACCTTCGTCTCCTCTGTCAAGTCAGCTGAGAGAGGAGCCCTGAGGCCCTATGTCCTGATGGTGCTAGGTGAGTCTGAGCACTGCCTGGGCTCTGATGTCCCCTGTTAATCCTCACAAGCCTTGTGGAATGGTTTCACTAGTGTCCGGTTGGGCTGCCTGGGATGATGCCCATGATTCCACCTGATGTTGAACTAGACACACAACCAGAACTGACACGGAGTTGGTATCTTTTTCAGCTGGCAGCTGCAGGCTGCACACATTCCCATGGAGAAAGGAGCACAAAGGCTGATGTCTGGAGGTCCAGGGCCCAGTCTCTGCAGAAGGCTGGGGTATTTGCAGGCTGCTGCTGCTGCAGCCAGTTCTCCAATTGCTTGCATGCCACACTCACACACATATGTGTGCACACACACTTCTCTATTTTCTCTTGCAGACCATGTTCCCCCTCCAATGTTCTGCACTGTCACTATGTACGGATAGAACATAGCTTGGAATGGAGTGACATGATCTCAAACATTTTTTCCTAACCTTTTAAATTCACTCATGGTGCAAAAGTTTTGGGAATCTGGAGTGTCTGGAGAAGCCTTGGGATGTTGTCAGGGCAGGAGGAGGAGGATGTGAGGCCCATGAAGGAGGAGCCTGGTACTGCCCAGCACCAGCATAGAAGAGTAATTTCTCAGGCTGAGGAAGGGGCATTGTCTGGGAAGCTGAGCTGCATTCCTCCACCAGTGCTTTGCAGCTGCTGCCTCCACTTCTTTTCTCCCCTAAATGCCAGGGCTTCACTCAGGCGGCTGCACAGTGCTCTGTCAGGGCTGGGTCTGTCCTGGTGCTTGCTGTAGCCATTGCATCCCTGCACACCAGCAGCCAGAAGCAGGAAAAAGTGAGACAATGGGCTACCTGTAGGATTATGGAGGATGAAGCCAGGGATAAAGTGATACCAATTACAGAGAGGAGAAAGAAAAGAGCTCCGGGCAATTACAGCACCTACCAAAGCATGACAGGAGTTAAGTCCGGCTCCTGCAGGGCAGCACAGTGCTCCTTGGAGATTAACTGGCTGGGAGCTGGCAGCTCTGGGGACAGGGGACAGTGGCAATCAGCACAGCATTTCAAATAGGGTGAAGGCTTTTGTGCTGATCTCATTTTAATTAGATACACAACCAGACTGACACACGGCTTCCCTCTTGTTCAGCTGGCAGCTGCAGGCTGCATGCCGCATGCCTTAGTCAGGGTGGGAGAGGTGGAATAGCCATTTCTGATCCCTGCGGTACTGATGAAGGACTTCAAGCACGTTTGGAAGAGGCTGAGAAGAGGAAATCAGGGGGCTCCTGAAAGGACATTAGATTAATTGCAGAGTATGGAGGCTTGGCCAGACGGGGCATGTGTGGGAAATCCAAGCCCATAACCCTGATTTCAAGCCTGGGAAGGGCAATGGAATAGCTGCTCAGGGACTTGGTGGAGGCTGGAAGTGGGAGCACGATTCAGAGCAGCCAGTGAGGCTTCTATGGCAAAATACAACTTGTGAAAGGGACTGCGCAACAGCATTGGTGCTAAAGGAAACTGCCTGGCTGCAACGCAGGCAGGGCTTTGAGAACACTTATTCCATCCTCTGTAGAAGCCTCGTTACAAACCGGTCCCAGACACGGACAGATCCTGAGGAGGAGAATCAGCACAGCTCACCCTCTTCACTGGTGTCACTATAGCTGAGTTTACCAGTGAACATGTCGTGGTGCTGAGCAGCCCCTGGGCAGACATGGATGAGTGGGATCCATCAAGATGGTGTTTTCCTGCACCTGGGAATAAGGACTACATCTCAGGCTTATGGGACTGAGTGGGCTGATTGCAGTGTCCAAATTCCTCCCTTCCTGAGAAAGCAAGATTGCTGTCCCCTCGCTTGTCACCCTGAGTCTGAGCAAATGCAGCCTGAGAGGTGGCGGCAACACAAGTGGCCTTGCTCACAAACAGAGCACAGGTTTCCTCTGGATGTTTTAGTCCATAAGAGGTGATGTTGTTCCTAATCTGGGAGAAGTAACTGGCACCCTGGACCCGCCTGGGAGAATCACCACAACCTCAACTCCCAACTCCTGCTCACCAGCCTTGTGATAGATTTTCTGCCTCTGCTTTCCCCCCACCGCCTGCACCTCCATCAGCCACGCAGTGGGGGGACAGCCCTTGGTGGCAGAGGAGGCTGGAGCCTGCTGAGCTGACAGCTCTGGTATGGAGCCCGCTGAGACCGTCAGCATCCAGAGCAGGAATTGTTACTGCAGAGCTCCTCCTCTGCTTGCTCTCTCCAGCTCAGCAGCGGCTCACTTCCACAACTGTTCCCAGCCACCAAAGGAATTTCCCAGCTTATCTATCAAAACAGGCATTACAAATTCTATTGCAGAAATTGATTTTGCTGCAAAGGTCACCACTCCGGCTTCGGCAAGTGATGCAGGAGGTCAGCCCATTGGCCACCAGCTTCCTGTAAGGGCCTCACGATGGAGCGAGGGAAGGACAGGGATGATGCAGAAAACACCAGGCTTGTGAAAAATGGGCATGTCCTTGTAGCAGAGCATACTCTGCAGAGCTGACCATCCCCTCTCCCAGTAGGATTAACCTTCTAGAGCTGGGTGAGAGCAGCCTGCAGCCACCTCCCTGCAGCCCTGCAGATCCACACCCTGCAGGAACGGTCCCTTCTCACCCAAAGCAGCCTCAAAGCTCCAGGGATCCGTAATTTGTGCCATTAGTTTTCCCAGATGCCTCCAGCTGGAGGAAGCAGTGATTGGTTTGCTCTGTTTTTCCCTAGTAATTCTTGCAAGTGATTTATTTTCTTGATGGCTACTGACCACTGAACTGACATTTTCATAGCACGATCTGTTCCAGCCCCAGCGTTCCAGATGGTAACACTTAACTCAGAACCCATTGTTTTACAAATAGGGTTAAAATTGTTTTTTCCCCCTGTGCACCATTTTATATATATGTACATTTGAATTTCATCTTTTTTATTGCCCACTCTCTTTCCACAGCTAGCCTTCATCCACACAATGCTTTGTATCAGCAGCAAACTTCAATATTTGCCTGCATTTGCTGATTATCATTGAGTATGCTGAAGACACCCGCTACACAGCTCCCTAGTGGTTTCTGTTACACAGCTTTTTGCCTCCTACATTTTGTTCCTTAACTTTTAGCAAATGATTTCTCCCTGTAAGGGCCACACATCCTATTCCACAGCTGCTTCCTTCCTGACAGAGCCTTTGCTGAGAGACCTTGCCAAATACCTCTGGAAATGCAGGTGGATAATCCCAGTAGGCTCACCTTGCCCACACACCTCCTAACTCTTTCAACAAGCTTCAAGTCTACTCTTTAAAGCAGTCCTACTCCTTTCCAGTCCACAGATCTAGTTTATAGCCCAAAGATCCCTGCATCTCCACCTCAACCACCATTCTGTCCCTTGGTGCTAGGATGGCCTTGACAGAACAGGTGCTCGCCACGGCAAATAGGTCAACACTCTCAGGTGTGAGTTTCTTCAGAGCGTGATTCCTCCACTGCTGGTGTCCAGGAGCAGACGGCAGCATAGCACACATAGGGTGTCCTATTCCTTGTCAAAGAGCAACTCTTGTCCAGGTAGGGCTAATATGAGTAGTAGCAGACCTGTGAAACAGGCACTATTAGCAAATCCTCCAAATGTACCTAAAGACGAAGAAAGATTTCACCAGGCAAAGAAAGAACTTTCCATAACTGCAAAATAAATGCATCTAAAACCTTGATAATGCTGAGCTAATAACAGACAAACAGAACAGACCAAGGTGGAGATACAGTCTTAAAGCGAGGTCCATTTTGTTTCTTCTCTGTTTACTTATGCTTTGATACCTTGGCATTGACTAAAGCATCTCCCAGGGAAGTGACCAGTAAAGCCTTGAGGAGACTGAGCTGTAGAGCTCCAGAAACACAGCTCAGGCACTCCCAGGCCCTGCAGCTTTGGGCAGGCAAACGCATGCTCAAAACTGATAGCTCTAATAGGAAACAAATACAAAGAGCAAAGCCTCAACCCCCCCATTTGTCCCTTTACAGAGCTCCTGTTGCCAATAAACCTCTTCATAGTGGTTAAGTTGTTCAGCCTCTTCACTGCTTCTCCAAAGCCAGGTCAAATTTAAAGTCCCGCCATATGCCTGTGGGTCTGTTTTGATGCATTTGTCTCTTGTTTACAAAGATTAAATCCCTCTGTTACATTCATTCGCCCACAGGCAACAACTGTTGTTTATAAAAGATAAAATTTGAAATCTCACACATCTTGTTTTCGGCTTTTTTTCAGGGTTCATCTAAGCTGTAAATGAGCTGTGGTTTCCCCTGAGGTTTCCCACTCACTCCACACCTACTGGACATTGTACAAATAACTTCTGCAAGAAGACTTAGCAACAAAACCTTTCCTTGCAGGCAAATCCAGACCCAGCTCAGAAACATCCCAGCCAGAATTACATGGCACAAACCTGACATCCCACTTTGAGTATATTGAGCTTCAGAGACATTAAATTGAAGTTCATATTCTCCACATTATTTTTACTTCTGTCTCTCTGGAAATTGAAACCCTCACAAGGTTATTTTCTACAGGAGGAGAGACTGGGAAAGAAAGGTGGTATCAATCTGCGCAACAGTGAGAGCTCCGCAAAGTGATTTTAAATTTACACACAGAAGGAGCAAAAAAAGGTGAGAGATGATGAGCTGGGCAGAGAGAGCAGGAGGCAGAGTGTCTGCTGCATCCTGGATAACAGAGGGAGCATTTCTACTCCATCCCTATTTAGACTGTTCTTGAACACCCCTGTGTCCAACCTGGCCTTCAACACTGCCAGGGATGGGGCAGCCACAGCTTCTCTGGGCACCCTGTGCCAGCACCTCAGCACCCTCACAGGGAAGAGCTTCTGCCTAAGAGCTCATCTCAGTCTCCCCTCTGGCAGGTTAAAGCCATTCCCCTTGTCCTGTCCCTACATCCCTTGTCCAAAGCCCCTCTCCAGGTTTCCTGCAGCCCCTTTAGGCACTGGAGCTGCTCTAAGGTCTCCCCTTAAAGAGCCTTCTCTTCTCCAGGCTGACCCAGCCCAGCTCTCTATCATGGTTTAAGCCCAGCCGGTAACTCAGAACCACGCAGCTGTTCACTCACTCCCCCGTTCTTCCCCCCCCCAGCTCAGAAGGATGGGGAGGAGAATCGAAAGAATGTAACTCCCATGGGCTGAGATCAGAGCAGTCCAGTAAATGAGGTATAACACAAACCACTGCTGCTGCCACCAATAATAATGACAAGAGAAATAACTAGTGAATACAACTGCTCACCACCCGCTGACCGACACTCAGCTCAACTGCAGCAGTGATGTAACCCTTCCAGGTAACTGCCCCCAGTTTATATACTGGACATGATGTGCTGTGGTATGGAATACCTCTTTGGTCAGTTTGGGTCAGGTGTGCTGTCTCTGCTTCCTCCTGGCTTCCCCTCCTCCCTGGCAGAGCATGAGACTCAGAAAGTCCTTGGTCAGTGTAAACATTACTGAGCAGCAACTGAAAACATCGGTGTTATCAGTGCTGTTCCCAGGCTGAAAGTCAAAACCACAGCACTGCACCAGCTACTGAGAAGCAGAAAAATGACTGCTGCTGCTGAACCCAGGACACTTCTCAGCCTGGCTCCAGCAGAGCTGCTCCAGCCCTCACAGCAGCTCCACGGCCTCCTCTGGACTCGCTCCAGCAGCTCCATGTCCCTCTTTTGTTGTTGCCCCAGAGCTGAATCAGGACTGTGGGGGGGTTCTCCCCAGAGCACAGTAGAGTGGGAGAATCCCGTCCCTTGAACTGCTGTTCATGCTTGGGGATACAGCCCAGCACATGGCAGGTTCTGGGCTCAAGTGTGCACTGCTGGGTGCTTATACTCTCTGTGGAGATACTTGTTTTCCCCCAAAGTTAAGCTCTACTAGATCTAGCATTCAGAGGACCTGCCAGAATTGTGCAGGTGTATGAATTACCCCAGGAGCAGGAATAGTTGTAACCCACGATGTGCTCAACCAGCAGGAAGCTATTCAAGTGGCTCAAAACACAGTTTAGGTGCTATTCTCCCAGCAGCCATTGATGAGATGGTCACATCAGTCATCTATTAGGCATCAACTACCACCAGAAGCTGCTGACACTGACAGGAACTGCAAGAGCTGTACCTTTGTGGCATCACCCAGGTGCATCTTGTAGTCTGAGGACTGGAACCAGGACACTCCTCATCTGATTCAGCCACCGAGTCACTGACATCATGTGGGTCTTCAGCCTGGGATACATAAACCTCTGCTTTGCATTCCCCCTGCTCCAGCAAAGGAGCCACTGCAAGTGATGTACTCTGGCTAAGTCTCCTCTCCTTCTGCACAGTGAGCTGAGCCCAGTCTAGGAGCTGCGTTTGCATTCCTGCCTTTCTCTAGCAGGAAGTGGTCTTCTAACCATGCACGGACAAGACTTCACCTTGCAGAGTCTCCTTGAAAAAATAAGTTTGTCCTGTTCAGATTTTAGAGGCAGGAAAACCACCATGAGATGATATGGTCTCAATGAAGAAAGCATGCAACTGATCATCTTACAAACCCAAGGCCTAGAAACCCAGGTAAGCGAAGTGCAGTACCAGGCCTGGATGAAACAGTGTAATGCTTATTACTATTTAACTGACAACCGTGTGTTCACGCATCATAAATATACAGACAGCCGTCATCCCAAGGAGCTTCAGCTTTCAGCACATTGCTCCTCACATCTCACCTCCCATCCACCACGCACTTCCTCATGCATTTGCCTTTGGTATGAAAGAGTCACCCAACCAAATTCCAGCAACACTCAAGATTGCTTTGCTGTGTGAAACAGCTCCAGCTCATGCAGGAATCCGTACCCTAAGCTGCGGATGTAACGGAACAGTAATTAAGCAATGGAAGTGCCAGCCAGAAAACCTGTTGTTTAGCTGTAACCACAGCAGAGACAGCGGCAGTCTTGGCCCTGGCAGAATTTTATGTTCTTTATTTCTTTTCCCTTTATAAAGCGGCCCTTTCAACACACACATACTTTACCAACAAATCTCATTCCTGTTGTGACGCAAAGATCTCCATCCATCTCCAACGCCTTAAGTCTCAAAGGCTTTGCTGGAGCAGGCCAGGCAGATTCACTTTAACAAGAAAACCCAAAAAGAATGAAACAAAATCCAGAGATACATCAAGTTGTAAGAGCAAACCTCCTGGCTCTGCAGGAGCAGAGCAGCACTCGCCAAACACTTCAGCATTAGTGCCCAGCTCTACCAGATCCCACGCGCTCTGTAGCTCTTCTTCTCAGCAAAGCAGAATAAGTCTGGTGGGGACAGAGCCAGCAGCAGCTCTTTCTCATCCTGCCCCCATGTCCTTGGTTCCAGCTTGTGCAGGCTCATCCCTAGCACCCTCTCTTCCCACTGTAGCAGGAAAGGCATTACAGGGATGTGGTTTGGGATGTGGGAGGCAATGTGGGAGCTGGTGGGTGTTCGAGGTGCGAGTGGATTAACTGCTTATTTATCCTCACTTTAATTAGAGCCAACACCTCAGTTCAGGACTGCTGATAACACAGAAGCAAGTTCTCAGCTACGCTGAGCTGAAAATAGGCTGAACATGGGCCACAGATTATTTCCCAAATGTCACACCACAGCCCCTGATTTAGGGCAATTGTTTCTGTTCTTAAAGTGCCTGCAAACCCAGAAGAGAGCAACTGGCTGAAGCGGGGCTGTAGCTGGCTTCATCCCACCCTTTAGTCCAAGCAAGCAGCTTTTAAGCACTTCTTGCTCAGTTCCTTCACAAAGCACCATGGACAAGCAGGGCTGGGCAAGGTACCTTCCTTCAAATGCCCAAGCACAGGTGTGCACCCACATTGCAATGAGCATTTCCACTCAGCCGCACTGCCTGTAGCCAGCGACACTGCAGAGTAACCGACCCTGCTGTGAGCAGGACCGGGACGTTACCATTTCCTAACATCGCAAAATGACCAATTTTTATCTCTCCTCTCAGAACGGGGTTCAGCAGCTGCTCTGGAGAGAGGATTATGGAGCTGATCCTTGCTGTGTAATCATAAATCTGTTATATTTTAGCCTTTTTTGTTAAATTAACTCACTGACAGTAGCACAACTGCTTCCGCACGCTCTGATCTTTGCTAAAAGGTGCGAAAGTGAGAGGACCTGGAGAACAGCAACAGCAGCACTCACATTTGCACCGGGAGGTGTTGATTAGCAGACTTCACAAGAGCTCAACTCAGTCCTCTGTGTGAGCCCTGGTTAAAAACCAATTTATGCACAAAAGCAGTTTAAGCTAAAGGCAAAGTAGGGAACAGAGACGTGCCCTCAGTGTGACCTGCAAAGGCAGAAATGCTGCTCTAAGACCTCAGGAAGGTGCTCCACAGTGACAGCAGCTCTCAAAGAGTGGTTTTGTGTTCCCTCACTGCTGCCCAGGTTTGGCTTTTAAAGACAAAACATTCCATCTGTGATCCAAGCATTTTGGAGAAACTGTATCCAAATTCTCTTCCCAAGAGCTCCAGCACTGGGAGAGAAGGAATTTATTACCATTTTTTATTACTGAGTTACGATTATACAGAGTCACAGGCCCAAAGCTCAGTACTAGGGGCTGGACCTGTTCATTCATATACTCTCTGCACTGTCCCAAACATAAGATGATTTTTTGCTTCATGCTGCTCAGGTTACAAACTAACTGGTTAAACCGACTCATCTTGGGATACTACAAGTCAGCCCAGCGCCTGAACATCAAGCAAAATGGCCCATGGACATAACTAATGGCACAATTCACCTCCATAGGAGGGACAGGCCTGTCAAGCCTAATGAAGTACACATGCAAGAAACGTAAATAGACCATAAACACCCGGCTGGGTTTTGTCCTTGCCTTTCCTGACTGCTTTTACCGTAGCTGTGTGTGGGGCAGCAGTGATCATCCATGATAATCCCTGTTGCTGTGGATTCTTGGAGCAATCAAGAGGGAATGGAAGATGCAGTGAAATGCACCTGACGTAACACACAGCAGCTGTCCTAGCAAGACAACCACAAAGTAAACTGCAGGCGAGGGGCCAGGCAGCCCCGGAGGGAGGTTGTACTCCCACTGCCTGCTCTTGTGAAGATCTGCCCTGGCAAAGGGGAAGCAAAATGGTTTCATGAGTCAGTGTAACACCACAGACACGAGTTACAATGGTCAATCACTCAGTGCAAGTGGCACAAGTTTAGACTGAAGCTGCTAACTGTAGACTCTCTTCCTTGGGCTTTGCTGTGACACCACATCTACACAAGCAGGATCACCATCCTGAATAAGAAGCCTGGAAAAAAGCTGTTGCACATGGTGACAAGTGACTTTTTTCAGATCTCGGGGCACTGGGGGCACAGCCTTTCTGTGCCTGTCAGGTGAGCTCCTGAGGTGGCCAGTTTCAGGGACCATTAACAACCTCAAATATGTTTCCAAACCTAGGAAAATTTCATTATTGCATCCTATTAAATTGTCCCTGCCAACAGCTAGGGCTACATCCCATCTCAATTCTTCTGTTACCTAGTGCTGCAACGCTAGCTTATGAATGAAGTAATCCTTTGCCATCTTGTGCCCAAAACACCTTGCAGCCTTCAAGCAGATTATTTCAGTGTGATTTACAGAAACGTAGAAATACCAAATGGATCTATGGCTCAGGACCGCTTACTCTCCATAAAGAAATGAGGAGGAGCTGCTGTTGCTCTGTAAAGACAGGACAAGTTAGTTCACAAGGCTCCAGGAGTCAGCCTGCAATGGCAAAGCCCAGGTACCTCCCAGGGCAAGGAGGCTGCACTCAGCAGAGCAGTAGCGAAGAATATGGCAGGATCTTACTGGGCAAGATGCAAAATCCTTATTCCTGCTCTGAATTGGAAAGAACACCACCTCCACAGCCAATGTTTGACAGTTCAGCCAGCACAGGGAGAGGTCATGCTTGCCCAGTGGAGGCACAGACTTAGAGGCGGTCCTGTAGGCACTTCGAGAGGAAGCTCAGCTTCAAAGTACAAACACTGACCAGCTTGGCTTAAATTTTTAATATAAAAAGGTCACTAAAAATGCTAAAATGTGACAAACCATTGGAAATACTGTGACAAACATTTGCCCTTATGCAGTAAAAAACAAAACAAACCCAAGAAGCTCTGAAATTCTTGGATGGATTTCTTCCTCCCGGCACATCAGACCATCATCTACTTCAAACGTTCATCCTTCATCGTTCTAAAAAAGCTCCATGGCACCTTCACGTTGTGCTTCAGTTCAAGAGGCTACTCTCGATGGACCAGCACGAACAGACCCAGGAAAAAAAGTACTGCATACTGTAAGAGAAAGGAGACAAAAGAACGCACACTCACATCTAAAGATGCAGTAACAGCAGCAAATATACAGGGCAAATGGTTCTGCCTGTGCTTGTAAAGTTCTCATGAAGTAATTTTAGCTGGGGTGGGAGAAGCAGGCAGCAAATGAAAAGAGCTCTTACCTTAAATTTTGGATAGTCATTCATTAAGATAGTCACTATTCCAATATAGGGCACAAATCTACAAGAATAAAGGTTTTATTAAAACAAATACTATCCAAGGCTCCATATCGGAGCAGCACTGCCCTGGTACTTCAACAAACAAAGAGCTACTTAAGTATGCTGAGGGCTATGGTCAACAGGCTCAACAGGCTTGGGACTTCTTCCTCCCAAGTAGGGAAGCCACGGCAGTGGGAGCTGAGTGACAATCAGACCCAGAGTATGTTTTAACCTCTGCCCTGTTCAGCTCTCACCTGCCTGCAAAGACTGTGCCTTGCAGACTGATATTGATGGGAATTCCAATCACGCCTGAGCATGCGCGGCCTTTGCATCGGTGTCCCCCCAGGATTAAAACCTCAGGATGCAGCTCAGGGTTTGATACCTTCACTTAAGCCCAGCCAAGAACTGAACTACTTTTGGTTTTTAACTCTCCACAGTACCTTCTGAGATGCTTTCAGGCAGGTCACATAAACCCAGCAGGGAAAGTTCAAGAGGAAGAGGGGGATTAACAGATGGCAACGGGGGAGGGCAGCATAAAAAGCAGCATCTTTTTCAACGCCACTTACCCTCTTGCTCGTCCTACTACATCCTTTTTCTCCAACCAGTGCTGCCCTCGTTTGTACAGCCCTCTGTCATCAACAGCATTATTGTCTCCCTTTGTCAGAAATTTGATGTCACCATTTTGCCTAGCAAAGTAAAGGCAGCCACGTAAGTCAGAGAATAACTCATTAAAAGCTGTTCTAGAGTAAGTGCATAGAGACAATCACAAACGTCTTAGAAGCAATCACGTCCTACATGTCAAGCAAGATGAAAAAGGGAAACTGTCAAATGCAGTGGAAAGCAGTTTGGAGAAACACTGCCAATGAAAGAATGAATTCTGGCCCCAGACAAGCTTTCTAGCAGAGCTGAAGAACAGAACCAGCAGGATGAGACATTTTAGCAAAGGTGCAGCTACCGCCTCTTTGCTTTTGACCTCTCGGATGAAGCTTCTCTTGCTTCATATACAAATGTTGGGTGCTGGGCTCTGTACTACCACCCAAAATGAGATTTGGGGTTAAAGCACACAGTTCTACACAGTGGTGGTCAGAAGCAAGCCGAAACTTAGAAATTATTAGGAAGGGGGGATAAAACAAAGCAAACAATACCATTATGATACTGCATGAACTCACAATGTGCCTATATCTTGAATGCTCTGTGCAGCTCTGAACCCCCTACATCCTTTTTTGAAATGGAGAGAAGAACTGGCAAAGGCTCAGAAATGGATAACAAGGTCTGGAACCACTTCCATACAAACAACAACAGACCAGGACTCTTCAGCCTGGAAAAGACAGAACTGATGGGAGATATGATGGTAGTCCAATACGAGTGACACAGACAACAACAATAAAACAGCTTTTCACTGCCTCTTTCAATACCAGACTGAGAGGGCATCGAATGAAACTCAGAGATAACAGGTTAAAACAAGCCAGAGAAAGTGCTATGCAGAACTAACAACACTGCAAATGTCTCACTGAAAGGGTATTTTGGATGCCAAAAAATTGTGTCAATTCAAAAAGTGACCAGATACTCCATGTGAAAAAGTGAAGGAGGCCATTAATAATGAACTGTGACGTTGTGCCTGCAATCATAATGTGCTAAAGCAGGGAGATTATCACTAAATACTGTCTCTAGTCTTTAATTTATCCTGAGATTAATTAGTTAACTTGCCAAAACCAGGATCCTGGAGCAGATGAACCTTTGCTTTAACCTGAAAACAGCTGCTCTTATGCTCTAGTTCTACATACCACACTGTGCATCCTTCCCAGTTATTTCCATTCAGCTGCTGGGCAGTCAGCTCTGCTGGCTTCCAAGTATCAGCCTGTGCCACTGCTCGGGGTTCAGTGACCACTGCCATCCCCCTGTGGCATCTGGAGGCAGATGCTGAGCAGGAGCATTCTCCATGCTTGATTCTGTCAGCTTACTCACAGAAATGACAGATCAAATGCAACACAGGAAAGCATGCAGAAGGCTTTCAGAGCTTGTGCTGTTGTGATCATGCTCGCAGCATGTGTTACTTACTCAACAGAAGAAGCTTGAAAGAAAAAAAAGGCAGGGAAAGAACAGATCTTTCTTCAAAGCACATTTGTCTCCCTGTGTGGGGACAACAAACTCTAGAACTTAGAGAAGCAGTCTGGAAAAAGAAGATACCCAAATATAGTGGTAACACAGTTATCTCTGCAGACTGATGGTGCAGGAGCACACCATCTTACCGAGCAGATTCGATGGTCTATCATGAACTAGCGCATGTAGCCCACAGTACAATTGCTTTGTCTGAAAGGTGAATAAAAATTGCTTTGGCTGTCCTGCACCAAAACCACCAAGTAAGTTTTGACCACAGACTGTGTTTAGTGATAAAGAATGAATTCCACTTCAGTCTGAACAAAGGAAAAAAGACAAACAAGGAAAAAACATTTTCTCCCTGAAACAACACCAATGTGAACTGGAGCCCAAACTGCCAAAGATCAGAGAACAGGGTTTCCATTTTCCCCTCAGCTTCACATCTTGTCAGCTTTTGCAGAGACTTTTCCCAGTTTTCATATTCAGTCCATGACTGCAGGAAGAAATGGGGAACTTCATCCATGCAGAGGATGCCCCCAAAATTTAAACTGGGACCAGAAAAATATTCCTTAAATAATTAAAGGAATTATAAAGCTGCCTCCAGGTCTCCGGGCTTCTGCCTGGCTTGAGGTCACAGCAGGGATTTTTCAGTTTATCTTTCCTAAGATAAAGTTCAGGTTTGTATTTGGTTGCTTTATTTAAATGAAATCTAAAATACTGGGGAATGGTTTTCCTTCACAGAATCAAGGACTGGCACCACGGGCCTGTTACTTAAACTAAAAATAAGTGCTGAGATAGAGCCAAGCGAAAAAGCGTAGGGTGGGTAATATCTGGAGATACAGAACGCACACTTCTGCTTCTCCTTCCCAGACAGTGGCTGAGAGTGGAGAAAGAAGACCTTGAACTTTGTTGCCTCCTCAACAATCAGCCCAAGCAGCACTGGAGCCCAGCTGAGCCTTTAGCATCCTACGGGGGAGGAGGAAAGTTCAGGTAAGAGCTCCCAAGACATCCCAAAAGGTGCACGTGCAACATTACAGATTTACCAACTATACTGACCTTATTTTTGAATTACTGGTATCACACAGAATCACAGAATCACAGAATAGTAAGGGCTGGAAAGGACCTCAAGATCATCGAGTTCCAACCCCCCCGCCATGGGCAGGGACACCTCCCACTAAACCATGCCATCCAAGGCTATGTCCAACCCCACCTTGAACGCCTCCAGGGATGAAGCATTCACAACTTCCCTGGGCAACCCATTCCAGGGCCCCACCACCCTCACAGTAAAGAATTTCTTCCTCAGATCCAATCTAAACTTCCCCTGTTTAAGTTTAAACCCATTACCCCTTGTCCTCTCACCACAGTCCCTAATGAAGAGTCCCTCCCCAGCATCCCTATAGGCCCCCTTCAGGTATTGGAAGGCTGCTATGAGGTCTCCACGCAGCCTTCTCTTCTCCAGGCTAAACAGCCCCAATTTTCTCAACCTATCTTCATACGAGAGGTGCTCCAGTCCCCTGATCATCCTCGTGGCCCTCCTCTGCACTTGTTCTAACACTTCCATGTCCTTTTTATGTTGAGGACACCAGAACTGCACACAATACTCCAAGTGAGGTCTCACGAGAGCAGAGTAGAGGGGCAGGATCACCTCCCTCAACCTGCTGGTCACACTCCTTTTGATGCAGCCCAGGATACGGTTGGCCTTCTGGGCTGCAAGCACACACTGCCGGCTCATGTTCATTTTTTCATCAACCCACACCCCCAAGTCCTTCTCCGCAGGGCTGCTCTGAATCTCTTCCCTGCCCAACCTGTAGCTGTGCCTGGCATTGCTCCGACCCAGGTGGAGGACTTTGCATTTAGCATGGTTAAACTTCATCAGGTTGGCATCAGCCCACCTCACAAGTGTGTCAAGGTCCCTCTGGATGGCATTCCTTCCCTCCAATGTATCAACCGAACCACACAGCTTGGTGTCATCGGCAAACTTGCTGAGGGCGCACTCAATCCCACTGTCCATGTCACCCACAAAGATGTTGAACAAGACCGGTCCCAACACCGATCCCTGGGGGACACCACTCGTTACCGGTCTCCAGCTGGACACTGAGCCACTAAGCACTACTCTTTGCGTGCGGCCATCCAGCCAGTTCTTTATCCACCGAGTGGTCCACCTATCAAATTGATGTCTCTCCAACTTAGAGAGAAGGATGTCATGGGAGACAGTGTCAAAGGCTTTACACAAGTCCAGGTAGATGACATCAACCGCTCTGCCCCTGTCCATCAGTTCCGTAGCCCCTTCATAGAAGGTCACCAGATTGGTCAGGCAGGATTTCCCCTTAGTGAAGCCATGCTGGCTGTCACCAAGCACCTTGTTGGTTTTCATGTGCCTCAGCATGGCTTCCAGGATAATCCGCTCCAAGATTTTGCCAGGCACAGAGGTGAGACTGACTGGTCTGTAATTCCCTGGCTCATCCATTTTTCCCTTCTTAAAAATGGGGGTTATATTTCCCTTTTTATATTTCCCTTTTTCCAGTCATCGGGAACTTCACCTGACTGCCATGATTTTTCAAATATGATGGACAGTGGCTTAGCAACTTCATTTGCCAGCTCCTTCAGGACCCTTGGATGGATTTCATCCGGTCCCATGGACTTGTATACATTCAGGTTCCTAAGGTGGTCCCGAACAAGATCCTCCCCCACAGTGGGCCCAGGGTCCCCACCCTCACTGTCCCCGCGTCTGCCTTCCATGACTTGGGTGGTGTGGACAGAGCATTTGCCCGTAAAGACTGAGGCAAAGAAGTCATTAAGAACCTCAGCCTTCTCCAAATCCAGGGTAGCCAGTTCTCCCGATAGCTTCTGGAGAGGGCCCACGGTGTCCCTAACCTGTCTCTTATCGGCAATGTACCTATAAAATCCCTTCCTGTTATCCTTAACATCCCTAGCCAAGTTTAATTCTAAGTGGGCCTTAGCTTTCCTAACCTGGTCCCTAGCTTCCCGGACAACATCCCTGTATTCTCCCCAGGCCGCCTGACCTTGCTTCCACCTTTTATAAGCCTCTTTTTTCCTTTGAATTTTGCTCAGCAGCTCCTTATCCATCCAAGGAGGTCTCCTGGCCCTCCTGCTGAACTTCCTTCTAGTTGGGATGCACCGCTCCTGAGCTTGCAGCAGGTGATCCTTGAATATCAACCAACAGTCTTGGGCCCTCCTGCCCTCTAGGGCTGTATCCCATGGAACCTTACTGAGCAAGTTCCTGAAGAGGCCAAAGTCTGCTCTCTTGAAGTCCAGGGCAGTGAGCTTGCTGCACGCTCTTCTCACTGTCCTGAGGATCTCGAACTCAACCATCTCATGATCGCTGCAATCAAGGCTGCCCTGGAGCGTTACATTCCCAACCAGCCCTTCCCTGTTGGTGAGGACAAGGTCAAGCATGGCACCTCTCCTTGTCGGCTCCTCTATTACTTGCAGAAGGAAGTTGTCTTCCACGCAATCAAGGAACCTTCTGGATTGCTTGTGCCGGGCCGTACCATCCCTCCAACAGATATCAGGGTGGTTGAAGTCTCCCATGAGAACAAGGGCCTGCAAGCGTGAGGCTGCTCCTATCTGCCTATGGAGCGCTTCGTCCAGCAAGTCCCCTTGGTCAGGCGGTCTGTAACAGAGCCCCACAATAATATCACCCATCGCTGTTCTCCCTTTAACCCTGACCCACAAACTCTCTGTCGACTGCTCACCTGTCCCCAGACAAAGTTCCATACTCTCTAGCCTATCCCTAACATAAATAGCAACTCCCCCTCCCCGTCTGCCAGGCCTGTCTTTCCTAAAGAGCCGGTAACCTTCCATTCCAACACACCAGTCATAGGAGCCATCCCACCATGTTTCTGTGATGCCTATGATATCATACCCCCGTAGATGTGCACACATCTCTAATTCCTCTTGTTTGTTCCCCATACTACGGGCATTTGTGTAGAGGCATTTGAGCCAAGATCCATTTGAAGCTGGCTCATTGGCTGGAGCAGCTGGAATATCCGTACATTGCTCCGAACGTTTACTATAGGTGCTACTAACCGACTGGGTGTGTTGGGATGGAATGATGCCCCCCTCCCCCAACACATCTAGTTTAAAGCATCCTTGACCAGCCTGGCAAGCCTCCTACCAAATCCCCTCTTCCCCTTCTTTGTCAGTGGTACTTTGAAAACAGACATTGTTAAAAGATTTGAGTACAGAATAAATCTGAACAGCAAAGACTGCTCTATCTACTGGGAGAGGTGCCACCCTCTCATAGCCAGGATTTCAGCTGATTATTTGTGTGCATGAACCTGGCTGACCCTCTCGTTGGGCCAGACAAATGATCTGGGTGTCTCAACAGCTGTGGCTGCCATGAATGCTTGGGGGAAGGGACCTTTATCCCCTCAACCTCGCTTGACTGGAACAGTCATCAAATGCCACCTTTACACATGATTCAAGTGATTCCCTTAACCTAGGAACAGATCTCTGAGTGCTGGTATAGCTCCAGTTCATGTATCTTCCAGCAGGCATTTCCTCTGCAGAAACAGATGCTAGGACCCCATCCAACTGTTGCCCTCTCTGAGCCGGCTTGAAGAACCAAGGATTCAGTGCAAGATTTAGTTTTCACTCAAATGCCTCACGGGGAAGGCTCGTTTCCCCCAGAGTGGCCTGGAGCAGTCATAGCATCCAGCAAAACAGAAAGGCTCGTGGCTGCTCAGGAAGCCTTGCTTGGAAAATTAAGCCCTGTTCAGCAATCAAACCAGAGTGAATGGACTTCATTCCTTCAGACATGCAACCTGACAGATGTTCAGAGAATGACCAGGACATGGACAGCCCAATGCATAGAGACTGTGAGTGTAACATCGCCAGACTTCCTACAGAGAAGAAACACCCTCCCTCTGCATGACAGCAGAAGCCAGGGAGGGCTCTGCTTTCTTCCACAAAGACAAACTTTAAAATAATGCACACTACACACAAAATACCCTTCTTCCATCAGTTCTACCTCCACAAACAAGAACAACTTCACACACATAAGTGCAGCGTGCCTACAGGTGACAATACGTAGTACCCTGGGATGGAAATGATGGCACAGGAGACACTAAGTGACATGGGGAGTCCAGGTTACTCGCACAGACTCCCCACCTTGTGCATTCTGCTGGATTATCTTTACAAGTAAACCAAGGAGGGCAGATTTTGTCTGTCTGAAACTTCCATGCTGCTTGCTCCAGCACCTGGATATCAGTTACTGACATTACACCCATTCACTTAACCAAGGAGATGAGGAAAAACATAATTTAGCTTAACATCCTGCAGTACAACCCCCAAATTCTTAACATACTTCTCATGAATTTTCAGGACACGATGGACTATAGGAATTTCCCTTCCTTCTATCCTAAAGACCACGATTTCTCCCACTCTGATTGGATCTTCAATTCGATTTGTGAGGAACAGGAGATCTCCTCTGTGAAACGCAGGCTCCATGCTGCCACTGAAAAAGAAAAAAGGCGCAACTGAACAATATTTAACACTCAGAATCAGGTTTTGGAGATTACAGTCCTTGAAGAAAAACCTCACAAGAATCTCCACAAAGAGCTCCTACGAAAACCACCCAGGAGACCAGGCAGTGTTGAACCTCTATCACAATCAGATTGTAAATCGCCATCCTACCAGCAGTTTAGATTTGCTGGGAAAAGAGCACTGCCAGCAGCTGCTGTTAGTATCACACCAAATGGGAAAACCCTTCTGCTTTGTTCGTAACAGCAAAGCTGATGACAAGTAGCAGCTTCTTGACTTCTGAGCTCTTCATTGGCAGAGCTTCCACAGTGGTGGGAAGCTTCTCTTCATAGAATCAGCGAGGTTGGAAAAGACCCATAACACCATCAAGTCTAACCTTTTTATTTCACTTGGTTTCATTTTTTGCAGGCAGGTAGATCCTCCTAACAAAGCTCTGAACACACGCAGGCTCTGTATTCCCATCTGGAACAGACAGATGGGTGCGCTAAAAATTTGCTACCGTGATTCATGGCTTTCCTTCCCAATCTCATTTCAGGCACTGCTATTCTTTTATTTTAGTCCTGTCTTCTAAATGGCAATTGTTACAAAATACTTAACCTTCTTCATTCCAAATAAATAATGCAGTCCAAAACAAAACGATGAACTTTAAGGACCATGTATATTCGTGGCTTATCTTGAGGCAGCACAGAAGCTGCTACTCAGAACAGAAGATCACATCGCTGAAGAAGCAACGTGACCTAACAGCCCCTGTCTGACTCACTGGAGGAACAGCATGAAATATCTCCCCTGTACTTACAGACCCTCTGGCAGGGAGTTTTGTTAAATGGCATGTGGTGATCAACATCAACATAGAAACACACAGAGAAGGCAACGCAGCCACAGAACAGGCCCTGGGCAATATCCACACCAGCAGCCAACAGCTGCCCAAGGAATCTGTCCCAGGCAGTAGAAGGGTGGGAGTAACACTGGTGGCACTGACTGCACCGTGCTTCGGTGAGGGCAACGTGCAATACCTAAAACATATCCAGTCACAGAGCAATAACCCTTATATAAAAGAGCACAGCTAAGGCTCCCCTTTCTCTGGCCACGGTATAGCTTACTAGGCCAGGGGAAAACCAAGGCACTGCGAAAGATGAGTTAGTATATTTAAGGATGAAATGTAACACGCAATAACACTCCCCAGGCATTTCAGGGGAACAGCAAACCCTTTTAATTGTACAACTTTATTCCCTGGTGTCTCAAATCAACTCCCTTTTCACTCACCAAGACTCATTTGATACTTCACCTATCTATGCAGCAAGACTGGCCAGCACCAGAGAAACCACTGCGCTGCGGTGTTCTACCACAACTTCTGCTACGGGAAGCGCAGTTACCCTTGATGAAAGGATGGGGTCTGCCACAAACATTGTGTTTATACAGGGATAACAATCCCCCCCCCCCAAGCTTCTCTGCTTCAAGGCCTTTCTTTTTCACGGCTCTTTCACCTTCACCACCGAGCATTTCTGCAGGCTTGATATGATAGTTTCGCTCTTGCCGTATTTCTTTGAAGTCCTTCCTCCCCTTCACCCATACGCAGGACCACCCCTCTAGGGTACAACCCAGCAGCTGACCGAAACAGAAGGAAAAGATGCTGGTTTCTCTGCAGGCTGCCGGACATGCTTGCCTGCTTCCTCTTCCTTCGCCTGCTGCCCTGCGCTACACAGCAGTGCGAGCTCTCTGTGAGCCAGGGACGGGACGGGAGCCTCCCGCTGCCCCATTCCTCATCAAGACCCCCTCGGTCGGGCTCAACGCCGCCGGCCTGCGGCTCTCCGGCCCTCATCCCCCTCTCCGGAGCGATACCACATAACCCACCCGTTTACCTCAGCACCACCACGATGGGGCTCTCGCTGCCCGTCACCACCATCAGCCCCTTCCATATCATGAGGGCGGACGACACGATCATGCCGAAGTTCAGCACCTGGTAGTAGAGCTGGAGATATGGGGGGTCGGTCAGGCCCAGGGCAGGGCAGATCCAATCCACCCCCCGCCCCGCCCGGCGCCCCGCGCCTCCCCGGTCCGGACCTGCCGCTTGTTCATGCGCCGGACATCGTCCAGGAAGTCCAGCGACAGCATCGCAGCACCGAGCGCGGCGGCACCCGCCCGCCCGGCCCCGCTTCCGCGCTCGCTTCCGCCCGCCTCGCCGCCGCTTCCGGGCCCGCCCCGGATGGGGAAGAACGATGCCAGGCAGGGACCGTTGGATGCTTTTATTTGCGATATTCCGAAGTAAACATCATAGCAAGGCACGGACGCCGCTGCGGGTTAAATAGATACGTGGTGGCTTGGGGGTGCCCCCTGCTATCCTCAGCTCTACGTAGGCTACCTGGTAAAACATCCCCTAGGCTAATGTACACCGTATCAAAAAATACAAAGAGTCCAAACTGTTCGTATCAAAACACGTCGAGATGAGCGGGCAAGCGATCCAAATGCAATAAGATAAATAGTTCTTAAATTATTTAAACATCGTCATAGTAAACAATAATGAGCGGGGTTCTGGCTCAATGTAATTAAAAAAATAATGGCATAGGAGATAGTTCAACTGCACAAAGCGTGTGTGATGGGGGAACAGCTGAGGAAGAGTCTACCAAGTGGCAGCAATGCTGAGCCGTGTCGGGAGAAGAGCTATGGATGGAGCACCGGCAGCCCCCCTGTGGGCTGTGACCCCCATCTGCTGCCACAGCTCAGCCCAAGCTGCAGGGAGCACCGGCACCAGGTGATGCTGTCAGCAGTGCTGGGGTGGTTTTGCTCCAACTGATGCCATGGACAGGGATGGGACGGGGGGCGGGGACGTGTTTTCCCCTTCTGGGATGGTGTCAACCTGCCACCCTGCTCTGCCCAAGCTCCCCTCTGGGACAAGCCACCAAGCACCAGGCCTTGCTGCTCCCACCCCAGGGACAACTTCCAGCAGCACAACTCCACTGACATGTGGCCAACACATCCCCAAGGGGACCAGGCCCTCCTTAACACGACATGTGGCTTTGAGCTGTGCTCACCCGAGAGGATGGGGGCTACAGAATTCTCTTTCAGGATGATTCATGTCTGAGACATTTCATTAAACTGCATTTTGGAAAATAAGGTTGTTATTCTGGCAATTAAAGAAAAAACAGCACAACTTACAGCTTGAACCCGTCCCATGTAACAGAAGATTCCGATCAGCCAGCATGGTCCTGACAAGCGTGTTTTGCTGAGACGGCGTTATGAGTTAAAATGAGTAAAACAAAGGCAGGATGGGAAGAGAAAAAATAAGCCATAAATAGGAGAAAGAAAGTGATAGGGAAGGCAAGGCTCGGGCTCCGGGCAGAGGCTGAGGCAGTGCACACTGGAGGAGAGCTCATCTTAAGGAAACTGCAGCTGCAGAAAGTGCTCCTTGATCCTCAGGAGTTGGACAAACTCCAGGAAGGATTCTTGCCCTGCTTTCCCTTTTCACCTCTCTGGTCTGGCAGAGAGTTAGTGCTTAGGATGCCATAGCAGGGTTGGGTTTTTTCTTTTTAAATTTCCCTTACAAATAGAGGTTAACAGAAAGCCACGTCCATCCCAAGAAATCAACAGAGTATTCCAAAGATTCGCCCCATCCCCACCCTGTATTTTGAGTAAAAACCCCCCAACAAAAAACCCCCGAGCAACCAAAGGAGTTTTTTTGTTTTTAAGTCTTAAGAGACTTTGAATGATTGTTCTGCGAGGTGCCATTAGGACCCTCCGCACCACACGTCTGACTATGTTCACAAAGAGCTGAGTCACTTTTGCACTCTTTACATTTCAGGTTTTCTTCTTCTGTTGTAGTGTTCATCTCACCATTATAGCCCTCATGTCCATTCTCACCTATCTCCCTTTCTACCTTCTGCCTTGCATCTTCCTCCTCCTCCTCTTCTTCTTCCTCCTCTTCCTCCTCCTCCTCATCTTTTACTTTATGAACAATGAAGAGGTGTCTGTTCAGAGAGATGTGAGAGGTGTAGCACAGGCCGCAGAACAAGCACTGGTAGGTGGAGCTGTCTGTCTTGTGCTGAGGTATGTGCTCCTGAAACTCAGTGCTGATGTCTGTCGTGAATCCGCACTTGGCGCATTTCCAGTGTGCTCTCAGCTTTTTGGCTGGCGGCACGCCTGAACCCGCAGCGGTCTCTGCCTGACCCAGCTCATCCATTGCCATCCTCTTTGGAGATTTTGCCTTAAAACAAACAAGAGATTCAAAAGTTACTTCCTTGCTTGACCCCCAGGAAGAGCAAGTGCTCAATTCCACACGCGTGCCCCGGGAAGAGCAAGTGCTCAATTCCACACGCGTGCCCCGGGAAGAGCAAGTGCTCAATTCCACACGCGTGCCCCGGGAAGAGCAAGTGCTCACTTCCACACATGTGCTCCGGGAAGAGCAAGTGCTCAATTCCACGTGCATACCTGAAGACACCTGTGGTGAATCCACATCGGTATTTTGAAACAAACTAAACGAAGCTGTGCCACAGGACTCACATGGCCTTTCCCCCCAGCACCCAAACCCCTCACCCCAACATGCATGATCTCAAATGCTGTCCTGCAGTGGGAGACCTGGTAAGGGGTACCTGGGCAGGAACACGATGGGGAAAGAGAATGTGAACTTGGTGTGGGAAGGAGCCCACCAAGCAGGGACAGCTGAGGGACATGGGGACGGTCATGGGTCCAGACAATGCTTCTCAGATTTAACTCTGAGCATTCTCCCCTCCACTCAGGCTTTTTCTTCATGGCATTTCTAATTAACTCATCCCCTCACCCCACAGTGTGCTTCTCTTCCCATGAGGATGGCACACTTGCATATGTCCCTTCACATGATTTTCATATCTCCTTATCCAGCAGCACTGAGCAGTCTTTGTTTAGAATACAGCTTATAGGCTTGCATTTGCAGACCTGCTGGAGCCATGGGAAGCCTCTGGCTGTCCCTGGTTAGCCACGTGGCTCTGCTTGGGGAAGCAGCCACCAGCTCACAGAAGTGAATGCTTGGGTTACCCCAGGTTTCCTTACAGCATAAATACAGAGGGGAGTCAGATTTGGCTGTGATTTCTCAAGGAATCAGGTGAATGGTAAATTACAGTGATAAGGAAAAGATACACCTATTTTTAAAGTAAATGGAGCAAAGAAGCCCAATCAGCTACCCCTCCACTCCAGACTGACCGAAATCAAATCAGTTGACCAGTTACACTTGCTGAAAACAAGTTACACAGTCCTACTCAGGAGGAAGGCAGTTACATAGGGAGAGGATCTAAGTAGTAAGTATTTTAAAAGACAAAAAAAGCCCTTTTGTAACTCGCAGAAAAAAACAAGGGAGAAAGAGGAAAAATGTAGCAGACTCATGACCAGAGCGCAGGGGCAAACAAGGGTAATAACAATCTAAATTAGACCTGGTTACAAAGCAGACTGCAAAAAGGCCAGTAAAACACAAGGCCACATGTTCAGGAACATCTTGGAAAATGCAAGATATGTCGTGCACTTTCAGCTGAAGTGCAGCTGCTCCTGACACTGCCAGAGAGAAGCAAACTGGATGGAGTTGAGAGGAGGACAAGAAAATCTGTCGTGTGGATGAGAGGGCTTAATACAACACCCCGAGGGAATAGCTACTCGCCAGGTACATTGATTTTTCAATGAAAATATATCAGTTACTTCTGCTGTGTCTCTCTCTGGAGCTTTTGCTTTGGCCATCTGGGATAAGTCTGGGTTTTTGATGCCATGCATGAGACTGATGTGATTCTCCAGCATGAACGGCTGAGGAAATGTCTGATTTTCATCTGTGCAGTACCTTGGAAATACAAAAAGGAAGAAAATTTATTAGAGGAAATGCCCAGCTCTTTGTTTCCATTCAAACAGCTCTTTGTTATGTGCCAAACCAATAGGTGTCACTGGAGTGGAGATGCTGGACAGTAATGTACAATCCGATTACCAAAATATGCAGCAAATTGCTGGTTTAATAATAAAACACTACCCCTGAGAGAAATCTAGAACAGTTCAGGATTTACCACAGTAAGTATGAATGGGAATGAAAGTAGGCCACATCTTAGGTACAGTCCAGTACTAAATAAATACAGCGACTAGTGGAGATCAGGCTCACTGTGATACACACTGCAGAAGATAAATAATCAAGATGGAAAACGCAGGGGGGGAAATGACTCTGAAATGAGGGACACAGGCACAGAGGGACCTCATGACTTGTGTAGCACCAAGGAGGCTGACAGCAGAACCAGGTTCCACAGCCAGTGTTCCTGAGCACCACGGCAGCATCCCATCCACAAGACCATCTGTATCATGGCACACTGAAAATTCTCACATAACTGCTCAACTTCCAACTTCAATAATAAGCTAGGCAGAAGCACTCAGGAATGCATCATGTATGTAACTATTCATGTTAAAACTTGGTAGGACTTAAGAGCTGCCATTTCAAGAACTTTCCATTTCAAAAGGAGATGTGAAGTGGATGTGCCACCTTGACTCCCGGATGACCAAGGTCTACTGGAAATAAGTGCCATGTCTTGCAGACACAGTAACCCACCCCCTGCAGCACGGTGAAGTACACAGAGGTCTCTGTTAGCGATTGTGAGACCCAAGATTGACTGTACCCTTCTGCTGCCCGCAGTGTGACACAGGGAAGGTTCATCAGCTGCACACCGAGCCAAGCAACGAGGCAAGTTACACTGGACTTCACTGAAATACACAAATTGCAGTTGAAATGCAGGCAGCAAAGGATGAAAAGCATCAGCAAGGAGATGAAGTGTCTCTGGGCAGCAAAGATATATTTTAAAAGGAGAGAAGAAGATTCCTCCTGAGCTTCCAGTAATTAAATGAGTCAGCAATGACATGAAAATGCAGACATGCTCCATGAATACTTCTGTTTTTTAACAGGAACTGCTTAGATGATAAATCAATACTTAATAATGATGGGTTTTTTTCTTCCTCATGGAGGAAAGATGAGAGGTTATTAAGTGATATTTATCAAAGATAAACATGTTGAAAATCAAGCGTCCCAGACAGTCTGTACTTCAGCCTTGGAAAATGAGAGCAAGTTCTCGTAACAATAACCAAGTGAATTATGAAAGAAAATACACAGCACATCAGAATATTTTGCAATTTGTCCTAATTTAGAATTCTTTCCATGCGAGCAGGGAAAGATACTTTCCTAACCTGAATTACTCCAGTGACAAGCTTGGCAGGAGCGTGTTCAAGCAAGTCCTCCATCACTGGTTTCTCCCTACAAATTTAACAGAAGGCAGAGCCCTAAGCAGGGCAGGGGGAGAGGGGGAAATCACAGCTTGAAATTTCAGAAGCCAGAGGGAGGTGACCTACCAGACAGCATGCTGAAGTCACCAAAACACTCAATTGCTGGATCAAAGACAAGTTTTACTCATTTACTTATGGAAATCCAGGAGAGGAGAAAAGGGTGACAAAAAGTTAAAGCATCAGAAGTCCTGAAGGGAGTAACAGGTGAGACTGGTACAGCTGCTTGGTGGGAAAAGGGAAAACAGACACTAGCAGCCAAGGCAAAAGGAGCAGCAAAGATGTGATGCCTTACAGAGAGCACAAGGGAGCCGAGGAGGAATTCAAAGAAATGGGAGGATTTGCAATCAACAGTCACAGAAGAGATTTTTAGAACAGCACTTTGGACAAAGTAAGAGGGAACAAAGGGGAGACTGAACAAAACACCTCAGATCGAGACAAAGAGCAGCTGTTGGAGATGCCAGGACAAGTATTTCAAGGAAGAGGTTTCATTTGAAGAATGATGTGAGTTCACTACGTCTCCCACTACAATGATTAAAGAGCACAACCACTCTCCAGTTAAGACTTCATCAACAGATTCTGAGGAGGCGCTGGACGCCAGGGTCTGTACAAGGCAATGCAGACAGCAGGCGGGCACGTTCGAAGCTATTAAATAAATCCTTCTTTCCAGCTAGGCCTTAAGTTCATTTTGGTTCTGATACACTGCACTTTGAAAACAACTGATCCAGAGAGAATACACAGATGCAAATCAGGTGCACATAACTCCAAATATCATCAGCCACATAATCAAACATACTGGGAGCCAACATTTCACCTTCTCCAGAGGTTCCAAGTCAAAGCACAGTTACAAGAAATGGAAAGTTTAGAAGTCCTGTCTGAAAAATGCATCAGGAATATATTCTTATCAGGCCCCAGTGGTGATGCCAATACTTTATCCATTTACTGAAAGCTACTGTGGCTCACTAGGCAGTCTAAAGAAATAAAACATCTGAGGATGTACTCTTCAAGACAGGCTTTTAGTAACTTAAGTGCAGTAAAGTGACAGGACACTCTTCAGAAACACTTGTGCTAAAGCCAAAATCTTAGTTACATAAAGAAAATCCCCCAACCTCCATTACTGCAAACTTCCCTTCAACACAAATGTGGGTTTTTGATTCTTTTTTCAGAAGGACATCTCAGAATGAGACAGGAAACAAGTCTGCACAGTTGCTCGGATACGACTTATTCTGCAACAGCACATGAGAATGCAGCTGTTTTAGAGGCAGTTTTGTAAGCACTGGGCTTTGTCCTGAACTGAGACTGTATCCACAGCTAAAAAATGTTCCCCAGCAATGATTTTCATTCACTGCTGATTCACATAGCTCGTCTCAAATCTCCAAATCCATTATCCAACTTTGAGGTGAGTCTTCCGAAGCAAATCCAGCAGGCTTAATTCTCCATCGCCCTGCAGCTTGTGCAGACAGTTCTTCCTGTATACAGTGGTGGCAAGATCCAGCACCCATGCCCATGTTCATTAAGACTTTACATACCTTTTGTCCCACTTTTTCATGGGAAAAGCGCGAGAGTGATGAACGACCACATCAACCACAAAGTGGCAAAAAAGTGGCCCAATATTATATTGGCTGTTCCACAAGGGTGTCCAATATAATTCGAATTCTGCACTTGCAGATCTCAAATCAAACCTTACCCTAAGTTTCCAAAGGGCATTGTGCAGTCAAAAGCAAGGACTTATTTTAGCCAAGTCTCTCATGTTTAACATACTCTTCTTCTCACTCTCCCTCAGTAACTTACAGCCTGGAGCAGAGAGGAGCAGACACAACCTATTACAAAGGGCTTCCAAACTTGAGGCTTAGCCTGGTGTTGAAAACAAACATCAAAAGGGGTATTGAATACATACCAGCAAGTATAAACTTTCTTTGCTGTGTCGTGATTATTGCGGATGTGTCTGCGCAGACTGTTGGAGGCATTAAATGAACGTTCACACTGTCGACAGGGATATCTCTTCACAGACTATCAGAAGAACAGAAATATCTTTTAATAACAGGGAGAGGCAGGCACTGGATGGATTCTAACATTCCCATGATCTTCAGCTTGACCTTACCTGTTGGGTGCAAAAAATCCCTCTTCCACTGATAAACATCACTCAGATTTTGGGGTCCCACTTACACTCAGCCTAACCACTGGCTAATGCTAGCACTGATCTTATGAAAACCAGGACTAGGTAAAGCACATGCTTGATTTTTATTCATTATTTTTAATACAAATTGCATTAGCTGCTTCTCCTGGGCCTCATTTCACTGCAGGACCCTCTGCAGAATTAATTCAGTGGAAACACCTTTGTGTCCCAGAAGAAGGCAGGACCCCAGTGTGAAGTACAAGTTCACTTACCCTTCTCTCTCCTCATAATTCAGCACAACAGAAGGGCAAGATGTTAAAGAGCATCACATAGTTCCACTTGTTAACCGTGTACGCTACCCACATCCCCCTACACAACTCTGCCCCATAACTAGCCTCCTCCTTTCCCTCCAGTCCTTCATATAATCTGCATGCCTTCCATTTAATATCTTCTTAGATTTAATAAATACATATATGTATTCAACTTCCATATTTGGCAAATTTCCTACTTCTAGTGAATTTAAATAGCAAAATTCAGCATTCTCACCCTGTCCCCATAGTCTTGGTCCTTATCAAGTGGAACAATCTACCACTCCCCAAGTCAAGCTAAAAGGAATCAAAGTCCATGATTCAGATTTCGACAGCCTCAAGAAGGGTGAGTCAGTGTACAAAACAAGAAGTCCTAATGCCAAAGTACTAAGAAATCTGGCTGCACACACCATCTTGGCCTACGTTCTGCCAGGAAGATTAGCTTGACAGATGTAGGTCAAGGCAACACAAGGCCTGAGCTGGATGAAACCAACAAATTGAGATTTACAGTTCTTGTAACGCTAGAGCTCTGCACACTGTATGAGTCTGTAACTCTTCCCCAGTTAGGTGTAGTGATGTCTACCACACAATACAAGATGTGGGGAAACTGTGTCCTTCTGTAACTTCGAGTGTAGACAGTCTAGATCAAACTGTTGAACCAGCAGATAAGACAATGAAGGATGGAGAAGATGGAGAAGATACAACATTCTATCCACTTACCCAGATGAGACGAAGAGGAAGCCTGACATGAAATGCAGTGAGAGGGGAGCAGCAAAGAGGAGGTATGCAGGCTGTAGAGTATACCATCAAGGACAGAAAATGTACTTACAACAGGCTACATAATTTTGCTTTGTTCTGACCCTGAGCTGCAAACAGACTCACAGTTTCTTTTTGCCCCATGTGGGGCAATTATCAGACTCCTTTGCTCAAACTATCTTGTTCCCTAGTTGAAGTGTTTTATCTGAGTCCTTACCCTTCCATGACTTCTCTTCATGTGGGACACATAGGTTTCCCGATCGGGGATCCACTGTGAACATTCCTTGCAAGTCCAACCAGTTCTTCTCAGCCTGGACTTGGATTTGGGATTGTATCCTTCCAGCCTCATGTCCCTCCTCATCAGAGGGGAGTGGGAAGTCCCATTGGCCACTGACAGTTCCTTTGGTGGGGCATGAACCTGGTTCCTTGATGCCTTCTCAGATTTCTGTCGGAAGTTTGAGAGCTCCTCAGGATTTTGGGGGACTCCATGAACACCCTAGATGACAATAATAATGGAATCATGCATAACATTTACATGCAATTCATATTATACATCTTTATTTAAAAATAGATAACATTTACTATTTAAATTAATAATTTAACCCCACCCATCCCCCGAAACAATATCCTGAGGTCTTGCTCCTGCCCATCTTCCCATTTCGCCTTGAAGCTGGCTACAGTGCCTTCCCCAGCAAGAGATTTTCCAAAGAAACATGAAGCTTCTACTTATGTTCCATGCACGACAACAGCAACTCCTTGGTGCTGCCTGTTTAATATTTTGGATGAGCTCTAGGAACTCGGGTTAAACAGGGAAGATGTAATGGAAGAGAAATGTTAATTGTCATTATTGCAAGAGCCTAAGCTCTAAACCCACAGAGCTTTGGTGAGCTCTGAATGAAACTTCTGCTGTTATCTTGGGGCTCCAAAGCTGCTTCATCTTTGCTCAAGGGACAGGAAGAGACAATCTCTCAGATTCTCTAACCCCACCTTCTTCAATTCCACACTACCTATTGCTATTTACATTGTCACGGTTCAAATCTTGGTTCCTGACAAACAAAAGCAAGCATAAAGCCAGAAACCAGCCTTACAAGGCACATGTCTCCAGGCTCTTTGGCTGTTCAACAGGCCAAGATCCCCCCCGAAGTTATTTCAACAAAGAAAATTGAACATAAGGAAAATAATCCAGAAGCAAAGAGCTGTGGGAAAGCAAAAGCAAGTAAAATAGCAACATACCAAAGAAACCTCAAGATACTCCCCTAGGAACAAGAACAGTTCACACAAAAGGATAATTTAGAGGTTTAATTGTGCACTGTAATTAGTAACGGGTAAAGTTTCAACACAGGAAGGCTCCAGGCCTTTGGAAGCCTTTCTGCGGGTTAGACACCAAACAAATGTCAAAACACAGTGTCTCATCTGAGAAGCCCGTGTGCTCTGCACCTGATCCAGCTGATGTTCACAGAAGCTCTGTCATGCAATGGCAAGGTAACAACAGCAGCTCCACAGCACTGCCAGGGTAACAGGAACAGTTCTCCTTTCTCCCCATCTCGAAATCTCAAGAGTGATCTCAGAGCAGAGTACCTTAGTGCCCATTACTCCATTTCTCCTGTTAATACACCACAGGGAGGTGGTGGAAAGGAGCACAGGAAAATAAACTGTCTTCTCTGCAGTATCAATAACAGGAACCAGACCTTCTAACTCCGACTCTTATGTGTTAACAATGGAAAGCCAGGAAGGATCAGGAGGCACATGGCTTCTTTATTTTGCATCTAGGCACACGTTAGACTATAAATTCTCTATTGCATAAAGGAGCAGGATCCGATAGGAGAGGAGATGGATAGGAGAGATGGGTTAGTGCAATTACTGTCCTGACACAGCCAAAGAGCTGTCTGTAATTACCATCTCAAAGACATGTTGATGGCCAAATACAGCCTCTCAGTTAAAAGACAAAAGTTTTGTATGGAGATATCAGGGTGCTGGTGCACAAACTGCTGCAGACAGGTCCCGGAGGCTGGGATTTGGAAATGAGCCACAGCAAACTGTGTACCTCAACTCAAGCTTGCATTTTAGCATTGGGGTTGAATGCCTCTTTGAAGGTCCCAGCCTTAATCTCAACTCTATTTTCGTAGCTATAATACAAGAAGATTAGGTATCATCAACTTCATAGGAGGGCTTGAAACTTTAATTCATTACTGCATGCAAAGCAGTTCCAGATTTGCAAGTTAAAGGCATGGAGGAGAGAGCAAAGAAGTACTTTTGAACGGTTTTTGCTTTTAGCAGTGAACTGATGAATCTTCTGGCTTTTCAAGTGCAAGTATAAACAAAGTCACTGATTAACAAAAATGTCACTTCTTTTTTTTCTAGTCCAAGGGCAATAAGACATTGCGAGCTCTGGCTTCAGAATGGCACCAAGAAATCTTCTGAGAGGATTTCCACAACGGCATTGTTAGACACTGTACATAGAAACACATTCACCAAGACAACAGAAACACGTGGCATAGCACATTCATGGGATAAGCAGATCTGCAAGTCCTCACATGCATCCTGCTAGAAACACCACTAAATGGATAATAACTGATTTTTCGTATGTGTAAAAGAGCGATGAATGACAGTGAGGCAATTGCTGTGCCTACTGCAATATGAGCCATTACTGAGGGACAGCAGGTCCAAAGCACCCTCCAGACCATCACTTCAACCCAGGTTTTGGGGCTGCACACAACTATCCATTTCAGACCATCTTCTTGGAGCAGCCTGACTGGTGCCAACACGGACAAAGTGGGGATCCCACCTCTTGAAGGCTGGTACACCTCCAGGACAATCACTTCTGCCTCTGTCACGCTCCCGTTTTGCAATCTGGTACAGTTCTCAGGTGAGTGGAGCAGCCAGAGAAGCAGGATGTTAAATGCCATGCAGCCTCCCTGAGGCAGCTGCATGGGGTCAAAACTCTCTAATGAGCACCCAGAACAGGGAGATTCAGCTCTCATTCTATACATTGAGTAACACTGTGGGCAGACAATACTTATCCCTGTCTCCCAACCAACAACAAAGCTCCCGCTCCGGCTTAATCACTTCCTTGGGTTTAATATAGAAAAGGTAAAAATCGAATGAATGCATTCATAGAAAATGAGCCTTTGCCATAAGGTTAAACTACATATAGATGAAAGTAACTGCCTGCATTATTACCAACTAACACAAAATGCTCCGCTGATGTTTCCAGATAATCACTGTAGTCTATTTTTCCACTAATATATTCCTCAAGAACCTTCTACTTCCTCAACCTATTTCCTCACGCAGTTGATATAAACTCTCTGTGAAGTCAAATAAGAGGATATGCTACCAGCATGATGGGCGGTACCTACCTTAACGTGCTGCATTAACTGCTGTTTCTGCATATACACCAGCTGACACTGTGGGCACTTGAATACTCCCACTAACAACTTGTTGGTGTTCTGCTGGAAGTGTTCTTGTAGCAGCTTCTTCCTGTTAAAGACCGTCTCACAAGAGCATTTGTAGATCACCCTGGAACAATCAGAACATAAACTCAGTCTCTCTTCACTAGTTATTTTAAGAAGACAGTGCAGAAAGTTATCTCAGAAACTTCAGAAAGGGATGGCTTTCTGAGAAGGGCTGTGTTCTCAATGGAGAGTCAACACACACACCCACGTGGACAACCTAACCATTAACTCAACTAGGAAGAACAACAAAATGCTCCAGGCACATACCACAGCCTTCTAAAAATAGGTTTACTTCTATGCATATGCATAACTCTGTGTGTGTGTGTAAGTGCAGACAGATGGGAGCAAACTCAAAGTATACCAGCTAGCTACACATTACTTTCAATCCCACCTTTCCATAGTTCCTCCCTTAAAGCATACAATCTTGGCACTAGCTCAAGCCTTGGAGGGGAGAACTACAGAGTGGAAAACACAGGAGGTTTCTCCCTAGTGATTTTTGGGGCAGTGATGCATGGCATAACTCTCCTGTTTTGAGTGCCAGATGCAGCAGTTACTCTGGAGCCCTCTACAAGAAATGCCACTGTGGGTCCTGCTGGACAATGAGGTGACAGTTAAGTTCTTTTTACAGATAATCTTTGTCTCTAAACTGGAGAGACATAAATTTGACGGACAAACCACCCGGTACATAAGGAATTGGCTGAATGGCCACACACAGAGTTGCAGTTAACAGCTCAGTGTCCAACTGGAGATGGGTAACGAGTGGTGTCCTGCAGGGTTGGAACCAATCCTGCTCAACATCTTTGCTGACGACATGGACAGTGGGATTGACGCACACTCAGCAAGTCTGGGATGACACCAAGCTGTGTGGTTCAGTGGATATGCTGGAGGGAAGGGATGGGATCCAGAGGGACCTGGACACGCTGGATAGGTGGCCAATGCCAACCTCATGAAGTTCAACCAAGCAAAGTGCAATGGGGCAATCCCAGGCACAGCTACAGGTTGGTAAGAGAAGAGATTCAGAGCAGCGCTGAAGAGAAGGACTCGGGGGTGTTGGTCAATGAGAAACTGAATGTGAGCTGGCTTCAGTGTGCACTTGAGGCCAGAAATCAACCGTGTCCCAGGCAGGTCAAAGGAGGTGATCCTGCCCCTCTACTCTGCTCTCATGAGACCCCACTTGCAGCACTGTGTGCAGCTCTGGTGTCTTCAACATAAGGACATGGAGGTGTTGGAGCAAGTCCAGAGGAGGCCATGAGGATGATCAGGGGCTGGAGCACCTTCTGGATGGAGACAGGCTGAGAACATTGGGGCTGTTCAGCCTGGAGAAGAGAAGCTGTGTGGTCACCTCAGAGCACCTTCCAGTGTCTGAAGGGGGCTACAAGGATGCTGGAGAGGGACGCTTCATCAGGGACTGCAGTGACAGGACAAGGGGTGATGGGTTTAAACTGAAACAGGGGAAGTTCAGGTTAGAAGTTCAGGAAGAAGTTCTTCCCTGTGAGAATGGTGAGGCACTGGAATAGGCTGTCCAGAAAAGTGGTAAATGCCCCATCCCTGGCAGTGTTCCAAGTCTGCCTGGACAGAGCCTTGGGCGACATGGTCTAGTGGAAGGTGTCCCTGCCTATGGCAGGGGGGGTGGAACTGGGTGATCTTAAGGTCTTCTCCAATCATTCTATGATTCTATAGTTCTATGATATTCAGCTCTTTCTTGCCCAAATTCCTCTTCTGCTACCCAGGGGACCATGTCTGTACGAAGAAGAGCACACTGTGGTTAGGAACAGACCCGCACCAGCAGACAAAGCAGCAGTTCTTCTCATATGAGGACAGAAACCAGAAACAGGAAAAAAAAAGGGAGGTAACGGAGGAATCCTGGAGCTACCCAGCAAGGGAGAGAGGAAATGATAAATCTGAAATACTTACTGAGTGGTCTTGTGAGGCTCTGCTAGGTGCTGGCTGGTCATGTGGCTCGTGGTGCTGTCGGCCGACTTGAAGGCCATTGGGCAAAAAGAACACTTGTGGAAGACTTCGCAGTGTTTCTCATGGATGTGCACTTTGAGCATGGCGAGGGTCATGAAGACAACTCCACAATGGATGCACCTGGGGGACACACACAGAAAGAGCCAAGTTACAGCCACAGTGCTGCTTCCAACTGGCACAGGTAAAGGCAAGACACAAAGTGGCACAGGTAGAGGCAAGCATCAGGCTATGGTGAGTCCTTGCTTAGTACCTTCAACAGCAACATGGAAGAATCAAGGAGGAATAGAATACAGGTGTGCTGGTTTTGTCTGGGATAGAGTAATTTTCTTTGTACTAGCTAGTATGGGGCTATGTTTTGGATTTGTGCTGAAAACAGTGTTGGTAATTAAGGGATGTGTGTTACGTGTGACAGAGCCCAAATTTCCTGGGGATGGCTGAACACCTGCCTGCAATGGGAAGCAGGGAATAAATTCCTCGGTTTGGTTTGCTTCTGTGTTAGTTTTTATTTTCCTAATAACCTGTCTTTACTTCAACCCATGAGTTTCCTCACTTCTACCCTTCTGATTCTTTTCCCCATCTCACTGGGCACAGGTGAGTGAGCGGCTGCATAGGGCTGAGCTGTTGGCTGGGGTTAAGCCACAACACAGGAATTCACAGGCTGGGCAGATGTCACTATCAGATGTTAGTGACAAGACCTATAAAATTAGCCTTCAGAAACTAAAATAACCCAGAAAGAATAAAAGAAAATGTGGTTCTGCGAAACGCCATCCCTGTATCTGTGAAAGCCAACTCTGCCACAAATGAAAGTGAAGAACTAAAGTAAAAGTATCTGATGAGATCTCAGCATAAATACCAGTCAGTCTCCAGTGCAAAACAAAAAGGATATTCAGCTACAAAATCCAAACTAACCCTGTACAATTGGTTCTCATTCCCCACTAAGCACCAGCATATAATGACAGCAACAGCAAAGATATTGAAAACAGCAACAGGAACTGATTAAACTCATTAACACACAGGTGCTGCCTGGGAAGTGCTTGCCCGGGAGCTGGGTGGATGCTCCGGGAGCAGAGGTTGCATGTGCAGCCAAAGGATTCTTCTTGGCAGCTGAAAACATGGCCAGGCAGAGCTCCAGGGTCATGCCACTGGTTCCAGCCTGCCCCTCCTCCCAGTGCACCCAGTGACAGACCTTGCCTGGTACTCCCCCAGCAGGGAAATCACCAGCAGCCTTACTGTGTTTAACTAACATTCCTCTCAAGAACCCACCCACCTGCTGTACTCTGAGGGCAGCCACACACCACTGCAAGGGCACATGAAGAAGCAGACTGTCTTCCCCTGCCTTGGCCACATCAGCCATGGGGTTCATCATGCCCACAGGAGCACCTATGCTAATCAGGGACTGGAAGAGCCTCTCCTAAGAAGAGTCACTCAAAATGACTAGTGGCAGACCTCCGCTTGAGTCAGCACTGCCCATACAGACCATTAGAGTGGAGCTCAGCCAGGCAATCCATGGGACCAATGCTTGCGCTTGTAGGATGTGAGAGGCACCCAAGGGATAACTTCCTCCAGTAAACCTGGAGTTAAGTCGCCATAGAAATATCTTTTTGCCTCTTTCTGAGGTCTGCCATTTGTGTGCTCGGCAGTGCCGCAGCACAGATGCTGCTGTCGCAGATGGACCCCAGCTACCGAGCAACTGGAAGAGCTCCAAGACTGTATCAAAACCAAACAAGTCGCCAGATTATCCTTCACCCCAAACGAGCCTCCCAACAGTGTTTATGAATCAAGCCCATGCTTTGAAGTTATACTTCAAAAGATCATTAGGCAGAAGCCAGCCCGAAGGAGCCGAACCCTCTCCCCCCCAAAATCTACACACAAATGCAGTGTTCTTAAGTTTCGAGAGAGAAGCGATGACAACAACTGGTGTCATCTTTGGGGAAGCATGAAAACATCCTGCCCAGGTTGCTCTGCCTTCAAGCGCAATCCTCATGTGACACAGAGAGAGACTTTCTAGGATAGCAATGTCAGGAACCATGTTATTATGGAAGAATAAATTCCCCAAGTATAAATGGAAGAACAAGTGCTAGTCCTGACAGTAAGGTCTGGATAGCACATCCAGGAATAGCCAACAGGTTTCTTTCACAAGTGCTCCCTGAACTAACAATAGATGGTTCTGCATTCTGCTTAGTTTTGGTAAGTACTTCAATTAGAATTAGGGATGAAATAAGTACTAGCTCAAGGTCAAATGATTACAAGTTGATTTAATTTACAGTAAATGGAAGTTTAAACAGCAGGCACTTTGTAATCAAGAATTCCAGCGCCAGCAGGACGAAGTTTGATAAAGTAAAGCAATTAGCAGAACAAAGTGGATGGAGGATGTCAGAGGCTTGCCATGTAATTTCTACAAATTGCAAATTCCACTATCATCTCCCCACAAAGAAGGAGAGGGAGAATAATTTGCCAGAGAAGACTCTTGGATAGCCCCTGGGCAAGGAGGGGTGGTGTAAAATCTTGGAAAACAGCCTGCAAGAGAAGATAAAGCTACAAAATGTTGTCTTAACCCTCTGAACATTTCCTATGCTGTCACCTTCCAGCCTCTCCACTCTCCAGATGGCTCCAAGCAGGAAAACGAGCCCCAGATCAGTGGAGACAGCCAGAAGGTGCTTTTACAAGGTGGGAAGGTGACACTTGGAGTCAAGTGGAAGAAGCATTTAGGCCAGACTTGGTGATTTTAATTTTTAACTGCAGAAGTGCTTTCTCATTTTCAATGCAATCTCCTGCCACGACTAAAACCCAAATAAAACAGTCTTACTCCAAACTTCACTGAACGCATTGGGATGTTAGAAGAAGAGGAGACAGAGTAAGGGCTGACCACAAAAAAAAAAACAACCCACAATAAAAAACAACCCCCAAATTTATGCATCAGAAAATCAATAAAAACAAGGACATAGTGAGGAGCAGCAAAACAGAGCTGATCCTGGGAAGGATTTAAAGGAACCTCTCAGCTTTTCAGCTCTTCAAGTAACAAAAGTGAAAGAAACGAAGTCGCTACATGACCACAGGGCAGATGCCACGGACTATCAACATATGGTTCTGCAACTAGAGTTTATTTTTTCCTTTTCCAAAACAGCAGAGACAGGCAGGAGAACAAGGATGGCACAGCCAGAAGTCTACCTGCCTGGTAAACCCAGTTTTCACAGGGGAGCTTGAGCAGATGCAAACTGGGAAGATAAAGAAATTTAGCTTCTAGAGAAGCTGGGTAATGCTAAAAACCCTGCAAGCATCACTCTTGAGCTCTGTCTTGGTTTAGATCTTCTTTAATGTCCTTGACATAGAAAGAAGGCATTTGCTAATGACATCTGTAGAAGCTCTCGCTGCTGACAGCATCATAAAGATATTACTGTAATATATCTGGAATGAATAATGTTTTTAAAAAACACCAGGTCATACACTTAAGAGTCAGGATCAAGCTCTGTTCTACATTGCAAGCCCATCACTTAGAGATAGAGTCAAAAGGACTTGCACTGGATCACTGCTAAAAGACTGAGTTTCCTATATAGTGCAGCTCGGGCCAATGTAACTCTGTGACACGTTATTGATTGAGGCATCGACAGGGATGGAGAAGCTATATAAGCAGCTCAGCGTGCTGAAACTGTGCCTGCATTTGGGATTCTCAGATGCCAGTGGAGTCCAAAGTACTGCACCAAACCCATGGTTAGCTTTCTGACATCTCCATTCCAATTTTTCCATTTCAGGGAAAACATTATTTTTCAGCTTTCCTCCCTCTCTCAGATTAAGTCATTTTCAAACAGCTCGAGTATCACAGCCATTTAATTTGCTATGGAATTAATCCTTTGTTGTGGGCTGTGCCCCCTCCAATCAGATCCCACATAAAAAAACCCTTCTCTGTATATAATTAAATTCAGAATCAGTTTGTTATGTGTTTCTTGTCTTCACAGTTGAAAGAAAAAGCCCTTGAAAAACTAAGTGTGATTTCAGAACAAACCACACAGGCTTCCTGAATTTGCAGCCATCTTAAAAGAACAGCTCCATGAGCAAAAATTGCCCTGTTCATTTTAAATCTCCAAGTATTCGATGGCAATAAGAGAAAAAAGAGAACTTAAAAGGTCGCTAGTCTCATTTCCCAAGTAAATCTTCTCTGTCTTAAGATCTGTGCTGCAGTTGAGGTGACCTAAACATGCCAAGGAGGAAAGGCAAAAGTAGGGAAAAGTCTTTTATTAAAATGTCTTTTATTAAAGCAATCAATTTGGTTGGAGAAGAGACAACGCATGCATGCACATAAACACAACCACATCCACAGCCTTGGGAGCCTTCCTCCATTTGTCTCAGTTCATGAGAAGTGTTTGGAGAGTTGTAGGCACATATAAGAAAATAATCTATGCCCTTCTCGTGCAGGCATACATCCCTCAGACCATTATAACTTCCATAAATATAAGTTCAAGCTTTAAAGAGACTTAGACGATTAAGATCTGCAATCTTTTTGCTGGAAATATCAATCGTGAGATGCTTGTCTGCAACTTCAATTCAACACAAGGTTCCTTCAGCTTAAAGCTGCCTCCAAATAATTTCTGCTCTCAGAAACCTCCTCTTAAATCCATTTAGTAATTCCCCATTTTGAAATACGTTTTATCATGCAGCAAACCACACCACCTCCTGGCTACATCCTCTTTTGTTTCTGCTGCAAGGAAAACACATTTCCAAAGATCTAAATCCCAGTTTCTCATTCCCTCAGCACAGACGCTCTGGACCTGCACAAACCTGAATCCCACTTTGCGGGAGTAATGCAAGCAGTTCTCCTTGACGTGAGTCTGGAAGTAGGCGGAGCGACAGACGGCGCCACACTCTGGGCAGCAGTACGGAGACTTGTGAGCGTGGATCCTCTGGTGAGCACAGTAACTGCACTGGTTGGGCAGCATCATCTGGCACACTTGACACGTCTGATGAGAGGAAGGTTACATTAGTTAGTTATCCTCTATTTGTTTCTTTGTCCCCCCGAGTCACCCTGGAAAACTGTCAGGTTTAGAGGAAGCTCCAGCACATTCCTCCAGTAGAAACATAAACTCTACGAAGCTCTTTGGCTAGCCTCCTCAGCACCTTTTTCCACAACAACCCTAACAACTTCCACGTTAGCCATTCCCGATGGCAGTATTCATTCTTAAGCCATGGTCTCTGAGGCTCATTTCCTTTTTTTTCTCTTAAAAAAGGAAAACAAAATCTTTCCCCCTTAGCTCCGCTGATGTTCTGCCTGGTCACTGCTTTCATTTCTGCATTAAGGCATTTGAGAAGCAAAGCACATTTCTCAACAAGTCCCCACCCTGCACCAAGGTCACGCCAAAATACCATGAAAACTCCATTACACCCCATCTCCAAATCCTCACTGCTGAACACAACGCAGCCCTGACACGCAGCAGCCTTCCCCACCAAAACCACACTTGTGTCTCCTGAAAGATTTCTCTGGACCACTGAAATCCGAACTTTCAAAGACCACAAATTACATGCGCTATGATATCACTATAGAAACATGGCAACTAGAAATGATGCAAGGACTCTTTCTCTCCCTATTTCTGCACTCCTTATGAAACCCACCTTTTTCCCTACCCTTCTAAGAGCCACACATACTACCAAAACCACTTTCCAGAAGAAGCATCATTTACTTGATGTGTAAGTGTTTTATGTGGACATATCACTCCAGTTTCAACAGCTGTCAAACCTCTGCTCCCTTTCACAGGCGCCTCAACTCCTCTGCATTCATTCAAAGCCCAGGAGCAGCTACTTATCCTCTCTAGAATGTGTATTACTTGATGCCTAAGCAGGAGTAAAGCTGGAGCAGGAGTAAAGCTGGAACAGACACCAGAGCTATAGCCTTGAGCCTTCTAGGAGCTCAAACTCTCTTCTGTCATTAAAACCCATGCAATTCCTCTGCTTCTAACTCCTGCTTAAGAATGAACCACAGCAAGCAGCTAATTATGGATTATCACATCAGGTAATTTAACGACATCATTTCTTCTGCTACTGTTAAAGAAGGCTCCAGGGCTCATTAGCTCAGATATGGTGAAAAGTTGTACCAGAGGGTATGCCTACATGGTCAAGCAAAACTTTTAATGCAGCGTGTGCCTACACAGCTGGACCAAACCGAGTCCTGCAGGCTTCACTGCTGGCAACCAGGGCTCAGAAACCCAGGAGAGAAGCACCTAAACCTGACAAAGAAAAAAGATTAAGAGCCAACTCCGTTTTCTGTATCATTGCTGCTCTGTGCAGCATCTCTGTGATGCTCCATTATACAACATCCACCAGAGAACTGTCAAAAACACTGCAGGTAACAGAAAGCATCATTTATAATAAAAGCTATGACAAACCTGAAAAACATTCATGAGGGAGGGAGGGGAGGGTTTAAAACCCCAGGCTCTTGAAGGAGGAAACTGCAGGAATTGCCAAACACATCAGAAGCCTCAGACATGTGATCTGAGACATGCTGCAACTGAAGTTTAGAGAAAATGTTTCCCCCAAGAGAGAAATGGGAAGAAGAAACCACATTATAGGACCCCCATGCCTGCACCCAAATGCAATTCAAATAAACTAAAGAGTATTTCAGCCCTTCCCCAAATGTGTGGAAAAGCCCCTAAATTTCAGCAGACAAAACCAGCACTGCTGAGCCATGGTCTGAGCCATGAAATATAAGCAGAAATGGGAACATGGGAAATAGAAAAATCCCAGGATATATCTCAGAGTTGCTGAATGGGATCTTAAATTCTCTAGAGCTCTCTCAAATCTCTAAATAAGAGCTGCAAGAAGAAAATAATATTCAGGGCTGTTTTATTGTGGTTTATGGCATTGTTTTTTCTAATCGAGCTTTGACATGCAATGGGAAATTTAACTTCTTGGCCTTATCAAAACAGCACTCCCTTTGATCCCACCTAGCATTTAAGGCAGACTCAGCACAAGCACAAGTTGAAAGCACTGTTGCCCCTGTAGCTCAGTGAGACACATTTCCTCTCCAGATCCTGCCTTGTCAAAGCCAATTGAGTTTTGATTTTAAGTCTGCAAAGAGACAGTCTGGGGCTCATCTCTTCCTCCCCAACGTGGCCCCAAAGGCACCCTGGCAATCAACACACAGTAAAGACCTGAATTTTCACTGTCGTGCATGCTTGTCCTGCATCTGAAATGTGCCAAAATCACCCCATATTTAATGGGCTCCAGGCCTGGGCACTGCTGCCTGGGGATGTTCACAGCAGCAGCCAGCTCACAGACCTGAGCTTCAGCACTGCTCTGTGATCTGTGTTTGGATGCAGCAGACCTGGTGGTCCTGACATTGTGAACAACTCCCTCATTTTCTGAGGTGTCCCTGTGAGACCGTTACATCTGAATAGTAACTAATGCCATGTGTGAGTCAACATAAAGCAAGCTTCAGTTGGGGAAGTGAAATCATCTCACGGTGTTTGGTCTTTTTAGCTTATGGGCTGCCGGGCCGGAAAAGATGAATCCTATACCCTTTGCATTGCACTTGTGCTCCTGCTGTTACTTTGCACCCACCCAACCAAAGTGAAGGGGTGACTTAAGACACCAGCTAACCCTGTCACAAACCAAGGTACAAGCAGGCAATAGACTCCAAATACCATTCTGTCATGGGTAATATTCTTCTATAAACTGCTTTTAATTTAAGGTTTAATATGCCATCTCTGCTGATGGCGTACAAAGCTGACCATTTAGTTGTGTTTGGTGCCTATGCTTGCAAACACACCATTTCGCCAGCACCATTCAGTAGACCCAAGATGATTAAACACAGCAGCCAGGGCTGATGTGGAAAAGACCCAGTAGAATTTACTTCCGAATGGCATTTATAACAACAAACAAATAAGGACACCATGGAGGATGCAGGGATACATGGCCCATGGGGCACAGCACGGCCAGGTCCATGCCATCAGCCATCTGCACACCAAGTGGAGAAGCAAAGGAGGCAGGTTCAGCTGCCTTTTGCTGCTCAAGTCCAGCAAAAAGGAGCCCACTGCTCCTCCCTCGTTACATGAAAGGCTTGTCAAGTACCAAACCCATGCCAGTGTAGGGCAGAAAAGTTGGGGGGACAGCTAGCAAGAGGCTTCAAAACTAGTGGTTATCTTCTTCAGGTTCCACGAGAGCGGAAGGCCTGCCAGAGAGTATGTACACACGACATGGGAATAAAAGGCAAAACACAGTGAGGATAAAAAACTGAATTTCTTGCGTGTGCAGATGCTGGGGAAGAAGCTGGAAGGACTCCCACGCTCTGCAGGGGGGACTAAAACTAGCCCAAGCCTCCGAGTTCAGATCATCTTGTGGAAGTGTCAAGAAGTTGGGGAGTAAACAGACAAAATGAAGAGCCATGAGTCATAGGACACATTAATAAGAATAAGGAAAACTGTCATCTTTAACAAGCACTACTTCTGTACTTCGGAAAAGCCAATGCAAGCTTTTCTCCTCCCGCTTCACAAACCTATCCAAGCTCTCCAGAGGAGTCAACACGTGGGTAAGGAAGATCTGACCTGTAGGTGGGTGAGGCTACCTGGACTTCCAAAATCGTTTTGCAACACGCTTCACAAAAGGATTTTAAGGAAACTACGCTGCCACAGTACAAGGAAGGTTTGTGCTTAAATAAATAAGTGGCAAGAAGAAAGGTATAAATAGTCAGTTATTTGATGGAGGAGGGTCCCCAGGAAGTTCTGCTGGAATTTGGGCTCTTTAAAATAGTCTCAAAGTATCTAGGATAGGGAAATGAGCAGTGAAGCAGCAAAGACTGATGATCATAACTCAGTAACTCAGGAGGTTACAGATAAGGGCTGACCACAAAGAACTGCAAAAAGACCATACAGGACTGAGTGACCGGGTAAAGAAATGGCAGCTTGGATTTTTCTATTGAATCAACCAAAGAAGACAGGAGAGCTGCGGAAGGTGCAGTAGAGATAAAAATTTGTAACCAGCATTTTTATGCTCACGCTCATGATTTTCTTAACACCTGCAGAAGATGCGAGGCCAGAAATCGTGCCCAGGGGTATGACAGAGGTCCAGTCATCCACTCCATGCCAGCAGCTGCTGCATTCGACAGGGCAAATGCGCAGCTGCCTGTGGGCTCCACCACTGAAGGCTTCATCTTGGAGCTGGAGCAGCTTTTTCTTTTTCAATTCTTCTGCTTTTTATGAGAAATTGTAACTTGGTTCCAGATGTCCCATTTTTATCTCTCTCCTAGTTTTCCATGACTTCTCAAAGAAGCCTGGCAGCAATTTGAGACATCCATTAGCCAGTTATTTCTAAAGCATGCTACCAGGATATGATTTTGAGTTGTGTAATGTCTGTGTTTTTCATATACTCCCATAATCTACACTTTAATCAAGAGTTATTTATTATCAGTTTTAATTTTGGTTTGCCTGCCACATCTCATTTGGGCTTTTCTTCCAGAAGACACATCCATACACAGAGAAATGCTCGCTCAGATGTTCAGCTGAGGCAGAATACTTGATTTTATTCCCATCTGTACTTGCGAGCTTCTTCAGAAGGGGAGAAAAATTAAAATACTCACTGAAGTAGAACGAAGGTTGACAAACCCACGGCTCCAAAAAGGCTCATCTGTTAAACCCAACCCTGTGGCCACAGACGCGTTTGTAAATCAAGACATTTATAGTTAACACAGTTTTGCTCTGCAAAGTGCCTGAGTAGAGGTGGCACCACTAACCTTTCTGTTTCATTGAAAGGACTGACCACACAACTTGGCATCAAGTTTGATCCATTCATGAGCATGTTTTCTTTTAACCACCACCAGATCAGAGAGACAGAGCAACTCCCATCTTCTCACACACAGGGCTCACCACAGAATTCCTGAGGCCACTCTTCTCACTCAGATAAAGCCTGTGAGCAGCGAGAGCATGATCCCTATCAATGCGCCACTGAAAAATTAACTTGGGGCATGACACTCTTTGCTTTCACTTACACACAATTCACATGAGGAAAGGGAACGGCTTCAGCACAAGCACAGACACTTTACATTGGGTTTAGATATTGGGTTGTTGGGTTTTTGCTGTTATAGAGTCACGTGATGATGAATTTCATGCCTATTAAATAGATTATTCCAGACTACAAAGATCCTCCTTGATATGATCATCATGCAATGCAGCTTCAGCTAAAAACACAGGGCTGCCCCAACCCTAAGGCATCGGATCAAGGCTATGAAAGAGTAAAAGCTTCATAAGCCTAACAGTCTCTGAATTAAAAAGAAAAAAAATTGCTAAGGACTCAAAGTGAAAGTCAGAGGGGAACAGAAATTATATTTTTGGAATGTAAATGTTTTAAAGAACGCTTGTCCTTTACATATTCAAATCAGAAATCCCCTGCTAGCACTGCCCCACAGCCCCAGTTCTTCCCAAATCCAGCCTTTTGTGAGCTTTGATTTTTCTCCTGTAGGCAGAGCTGCAGGAGCAGCCGATACTTCTCCAACCAAGGGGTCGCAGGCAGTTGGAGATTAGCAGGATGCTGCTGCGGTTAAAAAAACAGCAGTGAAATGCTACTTAAAGTTAACCTTTAAATTCATATTGGCCTTCACTTGCTGCCTCACTGGGATGAATGCCAGGAACCTGCATCTTTCACTGTAGATGCTCCAGCACCTCCAGCATGCAGCAGCGTGATGTGCTGGCTCTGGCAGCACAGCTGGTCTCAACACCTTCATCTCTGCAACTCTGTGCTCCCCTTCGCTACCTTCCACAAGTATGACTGTTGCTGGGCCACGCTACAGCCAAGATCCAGATGCTCAGAAGATTGGTTTTGACTTGGTTTAGGTCAACCATCCAGGTTACAGTGCTGCTACATAAGATTTTACCTATGTGAGAAGTGGTGAGCAGAGAATTTCTCTTGCTGTCCTTACAATAACTAAACCATACCCCTCCCCAGGCTCTCTTTAAATGAACAGGCATCACCACATTAGCATGTTGAATTTACACGTGAAAAAAGCCTACAACAAAAACTTGAGATTACTAATTTGAGGAAGGAAAGTCCACAACCCAACTGATAAGCCAAAACCAGCGCGTTCAAGTTTCAGTCACAGAACACGTGTCAAGTCCAGTCCTTAACTCCTATACACTCCTATGCTATCATACCCAAGCACAGAAAAGATAGTTTATTTCCTCAGTTATAGTTGCCTATTTGAAGACTGACATCAGCCTGTGGAGCCAAGGCCACTGAGGGAGTCTGCCTGGCCTTCAGCCTGAAGGACATGACCACAAGACAATCTTCAATACAAAACTTCTCCCATCCGTCGTCCTCTCTTTTGCTATCTCCAGCTTACTCCCCCTTTTATGTGTTCATTCTCTGCCTCATCAGTGCATCCCATCTCCTCTTGTCAACCTTGTTCACCCTCATTTGTATTCCCGCACCTCACTCACTGCCCAGCACACTCCCAAACCTTGTGTCCTCCTCAGAACTTTACCAAGACCAACTCCTACACACATGCATTTAAATCATCCCAAGACACCAGGGTGCTTAAGCCTCAATAAAATAAGGCATTCAACTAAAACTTTATTTGCTGGAAAATAAGGCTGTTCAATAAACACAAAATATGTTTCTGTATATGTAAAAAAATCCCTGGTTAAAGCATCAGTGTAGACTTAGAAACTTGACAGTTTTAGGAAACTAAGTAGAACTGCAATGGAAAAAAGCCACCAGCATCACAGATGTCAGGCAATTTCACACCAAATAAGCTTAATTCAGAATTTTCTCACTCCATAGGAAGAAGACACCAGAAGCTGCCCCCATGTTGGACAGAGCCAGCTCCAAGATGATCTGTCACTGGCCAAAGCTGAGCCCATCACTGATGAGGGCAGTGCCTCTGTGGTGACACATTTAAGAAAGGGTAAAAAACGCTGTGCAACTCCTGGGAGAGATGAGTGAGAAGATATGAGACAGCCCAGCCCAGTAGACACCATGGTGGGTGAAGGAGGAAGTGCTCCAGGCACTAGACGAGAGATTCTCCTTCAGACCATCATGAATACCATGGTGATGCAGGCTGTCCCCCTGTAACCCATGAAGGACCACAGTGGAAGTGCCCTGAAGGAGGCTGTGACCCCATGGGAAGCCTGCACTGGAGCAGGCTCTTGTCTTGGCAGGACTTGTGGCCCCATGGAGAGAGGAGCCCACACTGGAGTAGGTCTGCTGCCAGGACTTGTGACCTCACAGGGGACCCATGCTGGAGCAGCCTGTTCCTGAAGGGTGCACCCCATGGGAGGGACACACACTGGAGCAGCCTGCTCCTGAGGGATGCACCCATGAACGGGAACCACACTGGAGCAGTTTGTGATGAACTGCAGCCTGTGGGAAGGACACACACTGGAGAAGTCAGTGAAGGACTGTCTCTGTGTGAGGGACTCTGCACTAGAACAGGGGAAGCATGCAAGGAGGATGGAGTAGCAGAGATGAAGCGTTATAAACTGACCACAACCCCCATTCCCCTGCGTCACTCAGGCGATGCAGTGCCCCAGCAAGAAGGGAGCTCAGCTTCACTCCTGACTCTTTCTTCACCCCTCACCGGAGGGAAGATATTTATAGCTTGCTTTCTATTTCTCACTATCCCACCCTGGTACAATTCATTGGCAATAAATTAATTTCCCCAACATGGGCCTGTTGTGACTGTGATGGTGGTCAGTAAGTGATCCCCGTGTCCTTTACCCAACCTATAAGGCTTTGGTTGCATTTTCTCCCCTGGGCCTACTGAGAAGGGGGTGACTGAGCATGCACCTACCCATCACTGACCCACTACACCCAACAGTGAACTGTTCTACCTCTTGTATGGAGCCCTGGTTTGGGCTGGCATAGAGTTAATTCTCTTCCCAGTAGCTGGTGCTGTGCTGTGATTTGGCTTCAGTCTGAGAACAACGCCAGTAACACAATGATGGTTTAGCTGTTGCTGAGCAGTGCTTACCCGAGTCAAGGACATTTCAGTGTCCCATGCCCTGCCAGTGAGGAGGGCACAAGAAGCTGTGAGGATGCAGAGACAGGACACCTGACCCTAACTAGCCAAAGGTGTATTCCATACCATAGAATATCATGCCCAGTATAAAAACTGGGGGGAAGCTGGCTGGAAGATGCCAATCACTGCTTGGGGTCAGGCTGGGCATGCTTTGCCAAAAGCTCCTTGTTCATCCATGCAGCCATCATGGCATTTTTGCATGACTTGCTGTTTACTGGGATGGATAGCTCTAGAGCCTGAAGGAGGTGGCCCTTTAATACCAACCTCCTGTCCTGGACTTCTCTTCCCTCAAGGGCCTTATCACATAGGACTGCTTCAAGCAGATGCCTAAAGAGGCCAAAGTCTGATCTTCTGTAGTCCACTGTTGCGACCTTGATTTTTGTCCTCAGGATCCTGAACTCCACCATCTCATGGTCACTGCAGCCGAGGCCGATTTTGACCTTCACATCCCCAGTAGGTCCTCCTCGCTGGTGAGCAGGAGGTCCAGCAAAGAACCTCTCCTTGCTGGCTTCGCTACCGCATGGCTCAGGAATTTGTTATCGATGCTGCCCAGGAACCTCCCAAACTGTTTACGCCCTGCTGGGCTGTCCCACTAGCACGTATCAGGGCGGCTGAAGATCCCCATTAGGAGCAGGGTCTGTTAATGTGAGACTGCTTCCAGCTGTACACTTTTTTACCTGGTCAGGTGACACATATATGTATGTATATATATATACACATAGATATATGTGCATATATCTATAGCAGAGAGCCACTATAATGTCACCCACACTGGTCTGCTCTAATCCCAACCCTGAAGCTCCTCAGCCATTCCCAGGCAAGAGCTCCACATACTCCAGGTGCTGCCTCACATGAAGGACAACTCCCCCTCCCCGCCTTCCTGGCCTGTACTTCCTGAAGAACCTGGGTGCCTCCATCACAACACTTCAGTCATCTAAGCTGTCCCACCATGTCTGCGGTGCCAACAACATCAAAACCCTGCAACTGCACACAGATCTCCAGCTCCTCATGTTTATTGCCCATGCTGTGTGCATTAGCATTAGAGACTTCCGAGGACCATCTCCTCCTTGCACCCTTTTCCCTCTCCCGCAGCACTGAGCAGACCTGCACCTCGGCTCTCATCCCCTGCCCATCTCTCCCAGAGCTCTGTGATCAGTTTTGATATTCTCCACATTGCTCTTGGCAGCACCATTGATGCCCACAGGAAAGAAGAACAAGGGAGCAGGAGCTTTCCTGTCAGTGCCACAAGACACCAACTTCCAACATCAGCTTCCATCCTACCCGAGACAGACTCTGCTTTTGTCTCCAGTTGTCCTCTTCTCCCTGCTCTTGGCCATGTCTTGGACTCCAGTTTGCACCCATGCTCATTTTCTTCCCCAAGCTGGTCTCACTGCTCCAGGGGCTGTAGGACCACCAGGGCCAGGCCAGCAAGCCTGGGCGGGGAGGAAGAGGGTGGGACTGTCGCCTTGTGTGGCAGTGATCACGCACTGATTTAAGCAGACCATTGAGCCACACACAAGTTTTCTTCCTCCCTGTCCACTCCTCCACCTCATCCTGATGCTCTAGTTTGGTCTCAGTGCAAGCTCTGGCTCCTATCCTGCCACTCATCGCTTTGTGCTCCCAGCAATCCCTGCCTGGAGCTCCATTCCCTCACCGTACCTTCACTGCAACACTTTCCATCCCTTTCCTTCTGCAAAATCCAGAGGGAAAATTTCCATGTAAAACAAAATCTGTCCTCGCTTGTACCCAAGGACTGCATTAACCACCCTTGCTTTGGGAGAGGGAGAAAGCAGTGCTTGATAGGGCCAAAGGAACTTCTGTTGATTTTCAGCTCTCTGGTTTTCTGAATTAAAACATGAACACAGGGAGGGGAGAGTTACAGGTGGGGAAGGGTACAGCTGCTGTCTTTCTCCTTCTGCTTTGCTGCTGGGAAATTACCAGTGCAGCATGTGGTCCTACTAGCTTCTGGTATGTTTTAGCCAATAAATTATAAAACATTGATTTAAGAGGGAGAAGGAAGAAGAAAAACAAAAGGCAACAATAAAATTGCTTTTAAATAACTCCAGTGTAGGTGGTACATAAACAGGATATGTCAGGACTCATTGAATTGTTCTTACTGGACAAATAAAGGGTGACAGAAGAAGAAAGGGAGGCCAGGGAGAACAAAAGCACAAAAATGCAAGAAAATTCAGAGGTTCTTCAAAGGTTTGCATTTTGTACTTTATTCAAGCGCCTACCTACTTTGGTGGATTTTGGGTGGTCAAGTCAAAAAAGACACACAAAAAAGTATGAAATATCTCTGGTTACCACTATATGGACAATTATGCCTAAGAGGGTCAGGAAGTACTTTGAATTCTTGTATGTTATTGTGCACTGGTGTGTCCTTGCCAAAAAAACAAACGAACTCTGTCTCAAAACCAGTTTATGGCTTTTACTCGTTACTTCTGCTGCAAACCTCTTCCAGAATTCACTCCTCTGATGACTGCCAACCAACCCCTGATTTTCAGTGTAAATCTATTTCAGTCAGTTATCATTCTTGCCCCAAGTTTAAAAAAGCTCTTTTATATGAACATCATACTAGATACAGCGTCCTCTGTATCCACTCTCACTCCATCAGGAAAAGCATACCTAAGATGAAGGCACCAGGAGCTACAGGGGTTTTGTTCATCTCCTGTAATTTGAGTCCAGCCCTGAGAAAGCCACAAAAACCTGCCAGATGCTAAGGAACTACCCAGGGCGATCCCCGCAAGTACAGGAAGCTCTCACTTGCAGATACAGTTTTTGGTGGAGGAAAAGTGCCACAACCCTCACCTTAAGACTCCGTTCACTTCAGTACTGAAGGAAACCCACCCTCACTTACCAGGCCTTTGCCAAGCTAAACTCAAAAGGTTTTTTCAATTTCCTCTCCAGAGATCCTACTTCCAGCTCTCCTGTCATTCTTCCCTCACTTATTCCAGGTTATCCCTAACAAACAACACAATACACTTTTCTCCAGCTAGATTATTTCTAGCACTGACAGGGAGTATTAATGCAGCCTGGACTAGCACTGCAGGTTGACATACATCCCATGCATAAGTATCATCCAGGTCAGAGTTATTTCAGATCAAACAAAAGCACCCTATTTTTCAGTTCCTTCATCCCAATTCCTACTTGATTATCAGGATCATCCAGGTCCTACTGTAAAATATTCCCAATTTTCCATGGTTTCTTCCTCTGTTGGTTCAGCAAATTTTATCTACATGTTCATGCTCCAAGGTCCTTAATACAAACATTCACTGCAGAGGTATCCTATAAGCATCACTCGAGAGGTCTCACAAGCAACCCATCCCCAGTTGCAGTTACCTCCCTTTTACCTGATTCTGCTCCAACCCCTCATAGAATCATGGAATCAACCAGGTTGGAAAAGACCTGTAAGATCATCAAGTTCAACCACTCCCCAGCACTGCCGAGGCCACCACTAACCCATGTCACTGTGGGCCTCATCTACACAGCGTGTGAACACTTCCGGAGATGGGGACTCCAGCACTGCCCTGGGCATCCTGTTCCAATGCCTGAGCAACCTCTGGGGAAGGAATTGTTCCTAATCTTCATCTAAACCTTCCCTGGTGCAGCTTGAGGCCTCTGGTCCTATCACTTGTCCCTTGGGAGAAGAGATCAGCCACCTCCTGGCTCCTCACGATTCAACTTCTTCAGCATGGCTGTTCCCCATATGGCATTCTTAACAACTAGCTCATTGATCATCAAGGAGATTAGTATCTACTCACTTCTCTACTCCAAAAATAAATTAGAAGATGTGTATCAGATTGATTTGGCATTAACTACATCTATTTAATAATCCTTCTTCCCCAACCACCCCCCAAAAAATAGCTTGCTCTAGAATGTAACACTGCTGTAGTCAGACCAAACAGACCTGAAGTTACACCAAACATCTGCTACCACCTTTTGAACATCTGGGCAAGCATAATGCCTGCATAAAGCACAGCTTCTAGTTTGAACAAAATCCAACCTACCAGATACTCGAGTTCACATACTGCTTTCTTCTTGCTGTTCTATGATCGAAAAACAGTAAATCTATCGAGCAACCTGATTCACAAGCTTGCAAAAACTGCAAAATGGGCCTCGCCGGTCTCCAAAAAAAGGCGAAGTAACTATGAGCCCTTGAGACAATCCACTTGAAACAAACATCCACTAAATCCAGTTCTTTGTATTTCTGAAGTGGATTAGCTCACAATTCTCCAAGCCTGTACCCTCACTGTAATCCACAGAGATCCCACTGTGGTATTCGGCTGAGAAGAACTGCTTTAATCTTACACATATTCAATATAATAATTAGCCAGGTAGGATTCCCCTGCCATACTTTGAACAACTTCAATCATGTAGCCACCACAAGTCTAAAATGCAGTATTAAGGCCAAGCTCTCAATCATTTTTCTGAACGTCTTTCCACTCCACCTTCTTAACCACAGCATCATCTCCCTCTCTCCCTATTCACTTGTTCCAAATCTTCTCCTTTCCCTGCTGTCCAAACCACATACATATCTTTGCTTTCCTTCAAAATAACTGTGACCCAGCCACATCATTCTCATTTTGCACACATCTGGAAAAGTCATTTACCCCTTATCTATGCTATTAATATGGGCATTACTCAAGGCCCCTCAAAAATGTAATATCAAGTATTTCCCAAGCCATCAACTGGAACAAACAGACAGAAAACCCAACAATCACCTTTAAAATAGCTACAGGGAAGTGTAAAGATGCCAAAGCAATTCACAAAGTCATGGTAAGAAATGCCAGCTGAAGTGAGAAGCCTTAAGTATCAACACAGGATAAGTCTTCTCATGGAGCAGAGCCAGCGTAGGCTGGTCCCCCTCTCCAGTCCAATCACTGCTGCCTCTGACCGCAGCTTGCTCGTCCTTCAACTTCTGGATAACTGAAGACATCATACTGAAAAACAAGTCTTTTTCCTGCTATTTCTTTTCTTCATGAAGCCTGCTGGATCAACCCTTCCTTCTTAACATGGTGACATACCCATTCATATCATGTTTTAAAAGGTTTTTGAGCTAAAAGCACTATAACTGATCACTTCAAAGTCTGCTCAGTTTCTCAAGTTACGGTCACGTTAGATATGCCTGTCATGGTTAATAATCCAGATTTGGGATCATTTAACAGAAAAGCTCCCAAGAACATCAATCAAAAATCCACCTAGTTTATTTTCCATACGTCAGGGGCCTCCATCTTCTAATACAAACCCAGGTGCTGCAGATAAATCAATTTCACTCTTCATCTTCAGCCAAAGATGCTCCTTCCCTTATGCATCTACCTAGCCTTCCCAAGACTCCTCTTTTTTGCTATAGTCTGGTACTAGACATAAGAATAGTCACAGTTCAGCTTTAGGCCCAGTGTGGACCTGCCCTGCTACCTCTTGAAGCTCTTTAAAGGGCATTAATCAAGCCATAACTTTGTACAGAAAATATCAAGATACTCCATACTTTCTCAAGGAGAAGGCACGGCAAAGAGCTTGTGTCTAAATTCTGAGATTGAATAAGAAATCCAAATTTTTTAAAAACCCAAAATACTGCAGTCCAATTTTTTGTTAGCTCTAAGAAATTATTGCAATCTCTCCCCAAATCCCATACAGCTGCTTCTAAACCAGTGTCTGAATATAGTGAGAAAAACACCAGGTGTGAAGGAAGAAACACACACCAGTTTTGGCTCAAATGTGCAAAATCATGATAAATACTAAATAGTCTCCTGAGATCTAGGGATGCAGTTCACATCTGAGCTTGCCCACAACTGTTAACACCATTACAGATTGTCCTGCAACAGCAGCGTGCTCTGAATCACACCTGGGTACACAACAACCAGTGCTGTACCTTATTTTTTAATTAGAACTACCAATATAGAAATCAAGACCTTCTGCCATGCAGACATAATGGTTTGATCCACTATAGGGGGCACAAAAGATGTGTTATGTTGAATCCAGCTGTTACAGTAATGCCTTCCTCAGCAACAAAGTTGCACTGCCACTCTAGCCATGGAAACCAGAGTTTTCAACCACTCCCACCACAAAAAAAAGTGCTCTGTAAACACGCACTGAAAATCTCCAGCTCCTACCAATATTCCTCCTTTTTCTGACCAACTCTGCAGAGTTAGGGATGTCCACAGCATCTGCTTGGAATGGGTTCAGCCAGTTCATGTTTTCCTGTTTCAGGAGCTTGCGAGGTATACTCCAACAGCCCATATGTCTATGTCCTTCTAAACCCATGTCTAATATCAGACTGAAGCTCATTAACACCCCTGATTTGTAAAGCCTTTGGCTTCTCATGCCTTGGTATGCAGTGTGCTGCCTAAGTGAGACACTTGGCAATCCACGCCTTCTCCCTTGAGCCGCTCAGAGAAGCTGAGTGCGGCACCCATCTACTGCAGACCACCGAATTTTATCCATCCTTTTACTTCAGTCCAGTGACACCAAATACCCTGGGTACTGCTAGAAGGCAGAGGGATGGTTTCCATTAGCTACTGCTAAATTGGAGGCACAGAATTACAGGCATATGGGTACAAACTCTTGTTTCCTTTAGAAATCATAGAATCATAGAATAGTAAGGGTTAAATGAAACAGCTTTGCTGAAACACATGTCTGGGAACAGCATGGAGACTACCGGGCAGCCTGGGGGACAGCAGATACAGAGGAGAAGGACTCCCAGAGCAACGCATTCATCCCACTGAGCATAAGCATGACAAGATCAAACAGGGAGGAGGAGATGGGTTTACAACATCTAACATTGCCTCTTTTCCCAGTTTGTCAACGCTTCTACTCAGAAGAATACTACAAAAACGATCTCCCATCTAGCAGAGATAACCTGAAGTGAGGCTTAAACTCTTTTACTAAGTTACAGAATAAATTATTTGATTGCAAGCTAAAAATACTTACTAGCAGACATTCCTTCTCTAAGACGCTCGAATTGATAATCCCACAACAAAAATAGGAAATATGTTTTTAATGTGACCGATTAACATTTTAGCTCACTTTGGAGCGTTCATGACATCCCGTCACCTGAAGGTCTTCATTCTAGACTGCTGACATTTCCTAAAACTGCATTACAGTTGAAGAGTAAGTTTGCATGTCGACAGAGCACAGCGCTGCTGCTCTGCCTTGGGCACGGATTGCGGCTCTGGCCACATGGGTGCCTTCCGGCCTCACCATCTTTTACAACATAAAACCATCCAGCCATCAGAGTTGGGTTTTTTTTTGATGCTGCTGAATTTAAGAGGAAGATAACAAAAAATCTCAACGTGACCACAGCAACCTCAACACTCCTGCAAACCATTTAACAAGCAAAGGGAAGCTCTGGAGCATGCAAGTACTACAACGATCATGGCAGGGATTGGTGGTCATCTCTTCAAATGTCTCATGCTGACATAGAGTTCTTGTTTATGGAGGAGACCGCACTGGGAGCCTGACAGCTCTGCTAGCAGCCACAGCAACATGGAAAGCTTTCACCTCATCTGAAGAGATAAGGAGAAAGGATTCCTCCTCCTGGTCAACTTGTGGTTGGCTTACATTTACACAGGATTGACCCCATCTTCCAAAGCAGAAAACATAAACAATGCGTATGGTCTTGGTACAGAACAAAGAGCATCTCCTCCTCTTCATCAGTAGAAACTTAAGAGTTTCAAAGAGGATTCAGACCCTGCATCTGCACCCATGAGGGAGGTCCGCAAAGGTGATGGAGACCCAAGCAGGGCAGCACTGGAACAAGGCAGGAAAACACCACAAGGCTCTTGAGCCCTCCTTTAGAAACATGACTCGTCCCTCTCTCACCCAAAGTTGCAAAAATAGCCAAACCCAATCGTCTACCCTACACAGCGCACCTCTTGCCTCTCAGCCAGTTCTGTCCCAGTATACACTTCACCACACCAACAGGGGAAGCAGCTCCCAGCGTTCAAAGTGTTACACAGAAGATTCTGGCACAAGTTCTAGAAAAGGTAAAATTAAGTCGTGTCAGAACTCCTCCAGCCACGCTTGGAGCACAAAAACCTGTTTCAGGTAACTCTCTGCTGGTCCTCCCCTACAGCACTCTTGCACACCTCATCCAAGTGATCTTTGATCTCCAACACCTTCCTCTGATGCTCAAGGATCTCCATTGTTTCTTTACTACCCTCTTTTTGCGGGCAAAGGGTAAAAAGAGGACAAGCAAGCAACACTGAATGCTCTTCATGAGCACATGCCTGGGCTTGTGTGTATCCCAAATCCTCTCCACAAGCACTTTTTTAGACAAAGCCGCTACGATCCCTATTTTTCCCCAAGAGGACAATCTCTTTAAACTCAGAGATTTTACTAATAACATTAAAATGATGACTTACCAGTCTCTCATCATCTTCTGAGGTTCTCTGGTAATGAGCTGCTAAAGCAACATAATCCTGTGCCTGCTTGTTACACTCTAAACATTTAAGTCCATGACGGATTAGACTCAATGGGTCCGTATAGAGAGGCAAGGCTGGCTGAGTGTTAGCAGAAATTCCTACCCCACCTCCTGAGGCAGCACTGGGCTTACGTGAAGGAGAGGGCGAGTGCAAAGTCTGAGGAGCCAGAGAGGCTGAAGAGCTCACAGGAGAAGGTGAAAACATTTGGTCTAAGGAAATCGGTTTCATTAGCAGCTGAGAACACTGCATGACAAATCCTTTGCTCTTATGGTCTCTGGCATGTTTAAGCAAGCTACACTTATTGAAAAAAAGTAGCATAGTTGAACACTGAGTGCACATGACTTCGATATGAACACTTCGTCTACTATAGTGTTGAGTCAGGCTTTTCTCTAAGGCAAATGAGTCCCCGCATTCCAGGCAACAATACCCAGAGGCAGGTAAATTAATACTGGTGTCAGGGGGAGGACTAAGGTTTGGAGTATATATTGGCACCGGATTGGCACTGTGTAGTACTTTATTAAAAGCTTCCATGACAACGGGAGCAGCTTTCTTGACTTGATGCACCAGGGGCACAGACATCTGCGTCACCTGAGGCTGACTTCGCCTCTGTGTGGATGACTTTGCTGTAACAGAAGCAGCAACGCTATGTGGGACCAAGTTGAGATTTGCCAAATGCATGGCTTTGGGAAGAAGGCTGGAGGTGGTGACATTGGATGGCTGCATCACAATACCCTGCTGCTGCCTCTTGACACCTACTTTTATGGCACCATTGCCACAGTTTGGCAGTGGAGATAAAGACACAGTACACGTGCTGTTTGCAGCAACATCTGCTTTCATACTATCTGTGTAAGGACGTGTTATGCTTGATAGCTGGATAGCCACAGTAGCCCCATTTTTGGTTGAATTCTTGCTGGCCTCGCTTTCCATAACTGCACTAGTGTCAGGGGATGGAAAAGATTTTATAAACTCTTCGGCAAATGAGGTTTCCACAGGCGACTCTTCTGAAGATTTGCCCAACTCATCATTTTCTGGCAAAATTCTAGTTACAGTTCTTTTAATTTCACCAGAAGATGTCTTGATAGTCTTTATTCTAACCTTGGGAATAGCTGGCGGAGAACCAGCTGCCAAGGAAGGAGAGCCTTTCCCACTGCTGTCGCTGCACACGCTTTGAGGACTCTCGGGCTGCTTGCTGGCCTTTCTTACCACCTCTAAGGGGCTTCGGGGACTCTTTGGCGACTTGGGCATTTTTGGGCTTCCCTTCATGCCATCTTTAAAAGGACCAGGCTCCTTGGTAAGATTTGGTTGCTCGCCTTTTGGAATACATGTAACCTTTTTGGCCTGAAGAGCTACTAACGCTGCCACGCAGGATGACAACTTCGAATGAGTTGGCTTTAACCTCTGGCGAGGCGGTACCGAAGAAGACATGCTCAGCTCGGGCACAGACCCCTTATTTTCTCCTAAATTATTGTGAGGGAGGTCTCCAAACACCAAGCCTTCTCCAAGAAAGCTATTGGCATCTACCAAGTCCTTGCTTGATTCCAAAAACCTCTCTGCTGTTTTGTCTTGTTCTCTCCTGCTCATTTCTGGCCTATTTGCCAGCTGGCAGTGGATTTCCATCTTTTGTTCCTTTTTACAGTATTGATCAAACATGCTTAATTCAGGCTCTGGTACCTTTCTAAGATGATCTAGTACTGAAGCTCCTGTTGGTATATACATTGAAGGTGGTGGAAAGTACGGTGTTTGGGCATGTTTGGGTTTATCACCAATGCTGTTCTCTTTGAATGCATCCTCTGGTTCAGGGCTGGAAATTGGGCTAAACTGACTAAATGTTGGCAAAGGCTCTGACTTGGACTGCTCCAGTTTATCAGAGTAACTTCTTGAGCTGTCACCATTAATAAAAGTTGACTCAAACTTGCCATAATTATGGACTAAAGTGTGAGCCTCTGATGGCAGATCGGACCCACGAAACCCATTGTGTAGCAGACCGGTACCAAGGTGATTCCCCTCCTTTTCTGCTTCAAAGGACTCCTGGCGACTCGTGTTCTTCACTATCACACTCACAACAGGAGCATCAGAGGGAGGCAAAGAGTGGGATAAGGACACGTTCTCATCGATGCAGATTCCCGATGACTTCAGGTGATTCTCATTCTCCTCCCCAGCTGGTGGGATGGTCTCCTTGGCATCAAGGCTCGTCGGATCAGGGATGTCAAAAGCAGCCAAGAGGTCATCAAAGTCTGGGGTTTTCATGTCCCCCATTATGAAAGCTACAATTAAAATGCAAAAAAAATACTTAGATACATCTTCCCCAAGGACAGACTTTGTAAGACTAATTTACATAAATATCTTATGTGACAAAACCCACAACTGCCCAAAACGCTAACAAAGCAGGTACAAAGGCTAGAAACATCTGCAGCAGACACTTTAGTTTCCATTTTAACTATTCCAAGATTGACTGCTTATACACAAAGATATTAGCCCAGCATTTTCAACACAGCTTTCAAAACAGAAGTGCCATTTGTAGGGCATTGCAGGGAAGGAACCTCTCCTGCCCTTGCTGCACATGGAGGATCTGCAAAAGCTCAGGTCTCATCCTGCTCAAGCTGGCAGGGCAGGTGACAAGTGGCAGGAGCTGTTCAATCCTGTCCTGCAACACAACCTGACCCCTCTGGACTGCGAGCAAAGCTGCTCCTGATGCTTCAAGCAACACATTAAGTCCCCAAGAACAGAGCTTGTTCAAACACGACCTTTTAAATGACACCAAGCTTGTACAGGGGACATTTTTTCAACCCGTCAGATGCAACTCTACTCCAAAACAGACACTGCCATGAGCCTCCACAGAAAAGATCCAGAAGTACATCAGTGCTGGGTTTCTTTTTTCTTTGGCCGGGGTTTTTTTAGAGCTAATAGGCAATAATCCCTGCCGATTTCTCAACAGATTCTCTGAAGAATTCAGTCCTGCTTCAAGGAAAGAAGGCAGCAGTGAACAGGCGGCCCAAGAGAAACAAGCCAGAAAAGTGAGATGACTCCCACCCAGAGCAATTTGTATAATAGAAGTCTTCAGTAAACATTTCAATACAGCAGCTTAAAGCATGGTAAATGAAGCAGGGTTTATCTGAAACACAGGCAATCCTTAGTTAAGGAAGGATGTGAGGCAAAACTGCCCAAAGACAGAATAAAGGATCATATTCAAATCGTAACAAGAAATGGTGTTCCCATCCAGCTCTCTCTTTATAAGCCCCCCAGAAGGTTAGTGGTGACTTAGATGCTGACCACAGAGACCTATGACAGCAGTAATGAAGCCCTGATGAGATGCACAATGAAAACTGACAGCACAGAATTACTTGAACATTTGTGTTTGTTACTGTCAGGGATAGTGGGTTTCCCCTGTTTAATCAAAATATTTTCAAGTTGAGGCAATATATAGACTTCCCAAATATTTAATACATGTTCCATTTAAACCCCAAATCTATGTGAACTGATGCATGCTGTATGCAGGGAAGAAAAAAAAAAAACAAACCAACACAGAGTGTCAACTGAGCCAGCAGAGCACCAATGCCTGCTTGGCAAAGAGCATCCACAGACAAGGTAAGTCCTGCCATGCTCACTTGACCTGGGCTGCATCAGAGCTGCATCAGAGCTGCCAAAGCCAGTGACAAGTGAGGGAGATAGAAGGTGGCAAGAGCCCAGGAGAAGGGGGCAGAGCTGGGAGGAGAGGCGCAGATAGAAAGAAAGACCCTGCGTCAAAGCAGAGGGAGACAAAGGAGCTGTCTGATAGAGGTCACTGATTTAAGGCTGCTTTCATTATTTACAATTGAGTTTAAATGCTTGTGAAGTGTCACATTAAAACTGCAGGTATGGGGAACACTTCACAGAGCTGGACCAGGAAAAACCACTTCAGCTTTGAACAAGAGGACATAATGGTCTTTGAGCTTTAGTTTAGCCATGCCTCCAGACAAGCCCCATAGGTGTTGCTTCGGTTAATCTACTACGAAACATTCTGTGAAGATTTACTTAGCTTAAGAGTGGCTCACTGTGGTTTAGCTTAAACTTGTTCTTGTTCTTAAACTAAACCACAAATATGAATGTCCACAGAGAGCTGTGCAGTACTTTACAATCACATCCCTAAGCAAGGTAGCTCAGCTGTGCGTTACATCCCTAGAAGCTCAGAAGATTATCCATATGCTTCACATCACTAGCACTTTCTGAAACACCACAGATTACTGCAGTTGGCAAAGAATGTTGACCTAAAACTTCTCCTTCCTTTGCTGAGAAAACTTGTGCCAGCTGGGAGAGAGCAAGGCATCACTGAGCTCCCAAAACTTCTGGCACGCAAACCCTTCCACAAGGAAGACATTTCATCCATAACCTGTAATGCTCAAGTTTCACATAGAGAAAAAGGAGCTTGCCAATTGCTCTTGACTTTTCCACCTATCCACGTCTTTGGATGCAGCACTACTTTAAAATACCAGACAAAATAAACGTGAGGTATCTGCAACATTACAAAATATGCTTTTCTTGGAAGAAATGGTGCATTTTCAGAAGCTTTCGTGTACATCTTTGAGTCCTATGAAAGACTAGCTTACACTGCTATTATGAGAGCACAAGTCTCTACTCAAGTATTTCTCCTCAAAACTGCATCTTAAATGTATCATACATGAAGCAAAAATTCTCAAAGCAAAACTCAACTCAGATTCTAGAGAAGACCAAGCGGGTACCGTGCTGACAAAAGTGACTTGTAAGTGAAACAAATTTAAAATGTTGACTAAACATCTTGTTCAACATCTTTGCTGCTGACATGGACAGTGGGATTGAGCGCGCCCTCAGCAAGTTTGCTGATGACACCAAGCTGTGTGGTTCGGTTGATACATTGGAGGGAAGGAATGCCATCCAGAGGGACCTTGACACGCTTGTGAGGTGGGCTGATGCCAACCTGATGAAGTTTAACCATGCCAAGTGCAAGGTCCTACACCTGGGTTGGAGCAATCCCAGGCACAGCTACAGGTTGGGCAGGGAAGAGATTCAGAGCAGCCCTGCAGAGAAGGACTTAGGGGTGTGGGTTGATGAAAAAATGAACATCAGCCAGTAGTGTGTGCTTGCAGCCCAGAAAGCCAACTGTATCCTGGGCTGCATCAAAAGAAGCGTGACCAGCAGGTCGAGGGACGTGATCCCGCCCCTCTACTCTGCTCTCGGGAGACCTCACTTGGAGTACTGTGTGCAGTCCTGGTGTCCTCAACATAAAAAGGACATGGAACTGTTAGAACAAGTCCAGAGGAAGCCACGGGGATGATCAGGGAACTGGAGCACCTCCTGTATGAAGATAGGCTGAGAAAGTTGGGGCTGTTCAGCCCGGAGAAGAGAAGGCTCCGTGGAGACCTCAGAGCAGCCTTCCAGTATCTGAGGGGGGACTACAGGGATGCTGGGGAGAGGCTCTTCATTAGGGACTGTGGTGATAGGACAAGGGGTAATGGGTTCAAACTTAAACAGGGGAAGTTTAGATTGGATATAATGAAGTTCTTTACTGTAAGGGTGGTGAGGCACTGGAATGGGCTGCCCAGGGAAGCTGTGAATGCTCCATCCCTGGTGGTGATCAAGGCCGGGTTGGACAGAGCCTTGGGTGACATGGTTTAGTGTGTGGTGTCCCTGCCCATGGCAGGGGGGTTGGAACTGGATGATCTTAAGCTCCTTTCCAACCCTAACTATTCTATGATTCTATGATTCTATTTCTGTTCTCAGATAACAAACAGAAGCATATTAAAGGAAATTATGTCAAAGCCTCCTGCAAACTATTTTGTGAGGAAAGATGAAACCTTCATCTTTCTTGTGCAAAGGACTTGCCTTCAAACCCAAGCTTGAAATCTGATTTTCTTTCTCTGCTTGCCTATGAAAACATGGAGGTTGAGATACGTAAAGCAACAGAAGAGGTGAATAAAACGAGCAAAGAAGGAGTTACAGAATAGAACACGTGTATTTCAATGTGCAAAGCCAACCTCACTATAGCACATTTCTCCAAGGAGCATGGAACCTAGAAGCCTCCAAGCTATCAAAAACACCCCTGTGAACTTGCTTGAGGCTGTTTGTATAACCCCAGGGCTGTGGCTAAGCTTCAAGACATTGCAACCAGGCAGAGGCACCACAGGACCAGCATGTCACACATGTACCATACAAACCTTTCGCTAGCGGTGCTATTCCTGGGGCTTCTCAGAGCTCTGCAGTAGCTCCTCTGGAGCTTTCAAACCAGCACGTACCATGCTGCTCGAGAAGGAGGTTCAAGATTGCCACTTTAAAGGAAAGCATGAAAATTCAATTATACCAAGGTTAAATAATACAGGAAAATAACGTTAACTGTAAATATTGGTAAATCTGCAAAACAGCAGTGAGGAACATGGGAAAACATCGGCCAAGGGCTCCTCTCACCAGCCCAGAAGAGGACTTCCTCCTGGGAGGATGGCACCTCCTAGAGAGATGCAGAAGGGAGGTGGAGAGGGCTTGCCTGCCAGGGAATCATCTGGGAAGGCACGGATGGCAGAGCAGGGCCCGAGGAAGCGCAAGCAGTACATGCCAACTGGCAGCAGGCAAAGCAGACCAAGGCAGAGGCCACTCAGGGGCTGTCAGGGCCATGGGGAAAGTACAGGAACGGGGAACCGCAGCTGGAGGAGATTAAACTGGAGGCTTCAAAAGGGCCCCGGTGCTGCAACACCCACTGAAGCCGCAGGAGCACCCGTTAGGGATCACTGGTACGAGCAGGTCCGAGGGCTCGGGGTCACCGCCCGTGGCAGTGCCGCCGCCGTCCCCACGCGCGACCCACCCAAGACAAAGGCCCGGGGCCTCCCCGGCCGCCGCCCGCTCCCCCCGGCGCTGACACCCGGCGCGGCCCCGCGGCCCCGGCCGCACGTGGGCGAACCCCGCAGAAGTTAGTTTGTCCCAGCACCGCCGGACCGGGCCGCGCCGCGCCGCCGTGGGGTCCGCGGCCGGCCGTTGGAGCCATGACCGGAGCTGCCAGCGGAGCTGGGGGTAGGGAGGTGTGGAGAAGGCAGCAGGCGCCCCGCGGGCCGGAAGAGCCGGTGCGGCGGGCAGGCGGGCGCGCAGGGCTCGGTCTGCCGGCGGCGGGGCCGCCCGCCCTGCCCGCGGGGAGGCAGCACCCGCCCGGCCAGCGGGAAGGCGCAGGGAAGGCGGAGGGCGAGCGGGAGGGGCGGGCCCCGGCGCGGCCAAGCCCGAGCGGGCGGCACTCACCCACGCTGACGGCTCCTCTGAGGGCCCCGCCACAGCGAGAGCCCCGCACAGGCCTCACCCCGCACCCGGCACCAACGGCCGCAACATGGCGGCGGACGCGGCGGGCGGGGCCGGGAGCAGGGCGGGGCCGGGCCGGGGCACGGCGGACCGCCCCCCGCGCCGGGCCCGCGGCGCCGCCGGCAGCCTCTGCCTCGGCTTCCCCGCCCCACAGGGACCGACCGAGGCGTCTGTCACACGGGGCGGGGGTGCGGCGCAGCCTCTCCGGCAGACGGTGCTCCGGTGCCCGGCTCCCCTCAGGAAGGCCAGGGCGGGGACGCCCCGGGGGCCGTTCACGCCTCCGAGGGGCCGCACTTCTCCGTTTTCAACGTTTTCTCACCTAAACCTGTCTTGTAGAAAGGCGTCCACTGCAGTCACCTCCCCTCGTCTTTTATCTCCGTCCTCACTGTACCCTGCATCAACACCGATGTGATTTTGCTTACAATTAGGCAAATTGACCTGGAATTCACAGCATCGTAGAATCCCAGGCTGGTTTGGGTTGGAAGGCTCACACAGTTCCAACCCCTGCCACGGGCAGGGACACCTTCCACTAGAGCAGCTTGCTCCAAGCCCTTGTGTCCAACCTGGCCTTGAACACTGCCAGGGATGGGGCAGCCACAGCTTCTCTGGGCACCCTGTGCCAGCGCCTCAGCACCCTCACAGGGAAGAGCTTCTGCCTAAGAGCTCATCTCAGTCTCCCCTCTGGCAGGTTAAAGCCATTCCCCTTGGCCTGTCCCTAAAGGCGCTTGTCCAAAGCCCCTCTCCAGGTTTCTTGGAGCCCCCTTAGGTATTGGAAGACTGTTACAAGGTATCCTGTATTAATCACTTCCTGTTCACAAATGTGCAACCGGGCTGGGTTTTTGCACCCTGCCTTACAACCTGGCTTAGGTTGTTAGTGTTGACCATGGATGCTGATTGCTCAGCATCCTCCTCGATGATGGAATTCCGCAGCACGCACTCACAAGTCTGCAGTTTAAAAAAAATAAATAAAAATTAATTGTAGCAGTTTGTGCTTCACATCTTCCACAGTTAGCAGTGGCTTTGGAAGCGGTGGCAAGGCCACCCCTGGAGCATTACATCCCATGCTGGGCTCACTGCTGTGAGAGAGACTGGAGAGTCCAACAAAGGGTGCCTAAGGTAAAGAAGGAACCTCAGGATGAGGCAAGGCTGTGAGCACTGGGACAGCTCATCCTGGGAAGAGAAGGCTGAGGTGGGCAGGAATCTTATCAACGTGTGTAGATAGCTGAAGGGAGACTACAAAGCTGAAGGCTGTCTTTAGTGGTGACCAGAGCCAGGACCAGATGCAATGGGCACAAACCGAAACACAGCAGGTTCGCTCTGAATACCAGGAACATTTTTTCACTGGGGGGGGTGACCAAGCCCTGGCATAAATTGCCCAGGGAGGTTGCAAGTCTCCATCCTCAGAGGTTTTCAAAAGCCATCTGGATTTCCTGGGCAACCTGGTGGCCTTGCTTGAGGCTGGACCAATTGACCCCTGGAGGTGTCTTCCCACCTCAGCCACCATGTGATGATGTGAAGTATTTTGTGTTCAGGTGTGAATATGTCACCCACTGTAAGAAAAGGTATTTCCTGGTTTGTTTTTCCTGTAACATGACATTTTTGCTATCTACCCCTGGCACTGGACACGCAGCATTGTTCAAAACGCGTTGTTTCTCATCGAGTTAAATAATGCTTTTTTTCCTTGTCATCAGTCCCATGGGAAAAAATATTTCTTGGGTCTTTTTATTGACACTCGTAGCTTCAGTTCAGAATCAGTGTCATCGCCTTTCTCTTTTTGGAGGTGACTGCTTCAAGACCAACAGAAAGGCAAAGGAAGTAGAGAGAAAACACCCCCAGTGTTGCAACTGCTACCTGTATTTTCAGCACCCCCCTATGAAAAGCTGTTTCAGGAGCTGTAAGTTGTATCTAGTAAGAGAGCTGACATTTCTTACACAATTTGCAAAGAAGTGCTGCAGTCCTGAACAAGTTGTGGCTTGCAGGAAAGCCACTGTAATTTGAAGGATTGTGCTAATTAAGAAATATAATGCCAATGGGAATTTAGCTCCATCCAAGATGGCCAAGGAGGAGAGGCAGCCCTAGAGTGGCTGCGTAGGAAGCTACATTCCCCTCCTCAAGACAGCAGATACACAAAAATGACTAAGGAGAATCTATATTCTTCTGTATGAGCTAAAAATCACTTTTAAAATTTATTTATTTTTAGTCCAATGTGGTAACTTGACAAATCTGGAAATAAAAAAATAGTCCTCCTTTTTTCTGAGATTTAAATTTGTCTCTTTAGGCTTGTTTTGTCATCTGAGCTAAAGAATTTGATGTGGATGAGACAAAAGCTCTGGATCTAAAGGAGACATGGTACAAAGCGCTTGGGACATGTCAAGGCTGGAGCGGTGGGAACCTCTGTGTCTTGGTGACACCTCAGTGAGGGGAGCCCCTGGATGAAATACTCTCGAGTGATGTCCAGCTGCATCCAAGATCTTCACTTTTCATTCCTCCTCCTGCTTGGGGTTCTTGGTACTTGCTGCTTAGCTGGGGAAAAACTGCTTCTTCCCAGGTGCTAGCTATGTTGGAGAGTGGATGTAGGCAGGAAGGCTGGCAGCTACAGTGAGACCTATGTTTATTTATACATAACAAACATAATAAAGTCCTGAGCATTCATGCCTAGGCAACTGTCAGCTTTCAAATCAGTGATTAATTTGTTTCTGTCAGAGCTCGGTGTTACAGAGAATTACCGTGAGCTGGTTGCAAAACTTGAGTGTTATAAAACTATAATTAATGTCTCAGAAACTCCGGGGAAAGTTTATTACTGGCAGAGTGAGAATGAATCTCCAGACACAAACATTCCTCTAAGATAACGGCATAGCCTTTGGCATTATCTACACACGAAAAGATCAGTATAACTTAAATCAGGGTAATTAATTACACAGATGTCATCTGTATGCATTTAAACCATTTACTCCTTTCTGGCTTTCTGGTGTCCCTGACGCCCAGGGCGTGCCCTTTGAACAGAATTTCCCCCCTCCCTTTTTGCTTCTGGACACATACGCTGATGAGCCAACACATCTCTTCAACAAAGAGTCCTCTGTACAACGTCTGATCCACTACGAACATGGAAAAGGCTTGCCTTTACTCCACATCCACGCTCAAGGCAGCTTGTAGTCAGTGGCTGTGGTACTTGCTTGCAGTGATGGACACCTGACCTTAAATTCCTGCATCAAATCAAAGAGAACAAAGCGAGTATCCCAGCAAGGGTGAGAATAGAAATAAGAACCCAATTTGGCAAAATTCCATTAGAGAAGAACCGCTTCATGCCCTGCCATGCTTCTGATTCCAATTTAATGGAGTTGGAGACATGCTGAGATGGACTGATTTCTGATGGGGAGGTTGTAGTCAAAGCCTGCTGAAATGGCAAGGATGCGTATTTCCCTTATCGCCTTCTGCTAATGCAATAGCAAACCTGTTTTACGACTCAAATAGGAAGCCAGAAGAGTAAATTCCAGACAGCCAGTTTTCTTCACCCACGAGAGCTGCAGGCTCTGGTGCAGTATGGACATGCTCCAAGGTCTGGGCAAGCAAGGACCCTTTGCAAAATCCTCTGTGCTGACAACAGAGACAGCGCAAAGCCCTGGGCTTCATATTGCTCCACCTGAGTAGCACTGATGCAACCACTTGCAGTGCTCTGCACATGAGTGCTGGATTCACTGGGGGGGCTGGGGGACATTGCAGTTTCCCCATGTGTTTCCCAGGACAACAAGACTGGCTTGAGCTGATCTTGCTTTTGTGCCTCCAGTTGCCCTGTGTGATGGTAGTGCGACTGCTCTGAGAACCAGAGAGAACTGATCCAAGCTTTATATACCTCTTTGGGGAAGAAATTAAACTTATGCGTTCACACATTAGCCTGCCCTCAGCCCCATAAACAGTTGTGTGGGCGAAGACCGGGGTAGTTGGCTACCACATGGGAACCAGCCAGATGGAAAGCTGCTGGAGCAGAAAGACCAGTGGCATCAAGCCACAGCCCAGGTTACTCCAGGAAACTCTTCTGAACTTTGCTAGAAAGTTTAATCAAAGCTTAAGAAAGCCGCAAGAAGAATAACTCCGTACAGAGTTCTCTGTCCTAAACTGCCTGTAGCACCCTCCAAGCAATTTCAGTGCAGTTGTATCTTGAAAAGCCTCATCGAGATCACTGAGAGATTGCTTTGCATGTCTGTGAAAAGAGAGATAGTAATGTAGATGCCAGTGCAAGGTCAGTCCCTGTTGCAGGCATGGCTGAGGGGTACACAGGGTGTTGTGGCCTTGGTGGTAGCCATTGTGTAATCACATAGTTTAGCCAACACACTGAACAGTAACAGGGCAGTTGAGCATGGGCAGGCTCAGTCCCAAGACTGGGCTTTCTGCATAAAGCCTTTTCTTCAATCAGTTTCTCCAATTAACAGTAAAATCTTTACACCAAACAGATGGAAAGGGTTTTCTGTTAGGTTTTCTTCCCCAGAAACCCTAACAGTCTGCCCTTTAGCTCCATCCTTACCCTCTTGAGATGGATCTGTTGGGGAAGCAGAGCTTGACTCCGTATATTACAATAGCCTTTGGTTATAATAAACTATTGTTTCTTCCAACAGGATTAACAAGCAGTCAATATGACCGTGTTTGAAGGTAAGGTAGGAAAGAACAGATGAGTAGATGAAATTGCACTGCATGCAAATTATCTTATACAGCTAGGAGAGACATTTAGGATTTAGAATGTATGAATATGTTTCCAGGTGTCAAACAAGGATTAAGTGCAATGTAGCCCCAAAATGAGGTGTAGGACTTTTTGCTTTCTGTGAAAATACATTGATAATCCTAAGGCGAATCTGACACTTCTGGCACCGTTCACTGGCTAGAGAGTTTTCATATTTAAAATGCTAAAACTAAAATCCTGTGCAGAACCTCACTTCAGTAAGAATGAAATAGCTCAGAAATGAGGGCTTCTGGTGCACAGCTCCACTGGCCGTGCCATAGCCCATACATATGTGAGCACCCATCATTGTGCTTCCTGATGTTGCAGTGATGTCAGGAATGTTCCCAGGTGCACACAGGAGACTTGCTGATCCTCCCCTCGGCACAGTGGAAGGTCTCCAGGGCCTGTGAGGCATCTGAACAATTTAATCTGCAGTTGGGCTGCATGCGGGACAATGGTCCCAGCCCGAGGCAGAGCGGCACATGTTGAGGCTTTATCCCACAGCCTGCATTGAGGACCATGGCCAGATTTTGAACTCTACCCAATCTGGAGCAGAGGCTTTTCTGCATAGCTAGGGACAAGAGGACAGCTAGCAACCGAAGGATTTTTCTTCTTGCTTTCCAAGCATTCGGAGTTCCAAGGAATCCCAGAGATGAGGCAAAACCCCTTCGTGCTTGATCTCCACCCTGTCATAGCTTTTTCTTTTTCCTTTTCTTTTTCCCCTGAAAAATATTAACAAGACCTTTTCATTCATTTGAAACCTAAAAACTCAGTGCATTTTTGTTTTCGGAATTGTATGTTACTCTTTTCTCTCTCAGCATAATAGTAGGAAAACACAGCTGAACCTGGAAAAGCTTATGTACAAATTCTGTTCATCGCATCACTAGTCTCCAAGTACTTGTTATCACATGGTTACTTAAGAGCACATACTAAACCAGTCTCTTCCCTTTGCCAGGATAGTCTCCATCATACCAAGAAGTATTAAGCTGCTGTGCAACTCATTCAGTGCACTTCATGCTTCTCCCATGAAAACCCACAACATGACGGACTGCAAGGCCACAGCTCGGAGCTTGACTTTGCTTTCTGAGAAGGGGGCCACATCCATGCCACCCTTTCACAACACCAGGAGGGCTGTTCAATCCCCCATCAACATAGAATGCAGTTTGGCTCATGCATTTGTATTAGGAGCTGGTTTTCACTTGGTGCCCCAGTGTGTCTGGAGGTGTGCTCTGCTGTCCCTCGCTCCCTGGTTAGTCCTTCCACCAAGCTCAATCAAAGGAAAGATGTCTCAGCAAAACTGCTGAATTTTCATTCTGGTTTGTATTTTAACATAAATGTCTTGCCTTCATCTATGTGTCCATTATTTCATACATGAGGGAACAGCCCCCCACATCTGCTCACTTACTGCACATTCATATAGCAGTGGGATAATTGCAGACAAATCACTGCAGCTGCCGCATATCTTGCTTTCTTCCTCCCTCCTCTGCTTCTGCTGCCTGGCACATGTATGCCTCTTCCTCCTGCATCACTTCTGCTTCCTGCATCGCCCCTCCTCCTGCATCACCCCTGCCTCCTGTGTAGCCTCTCTAGCATTTCCTTTGCCTCTTGCTTTACCTCTGCCTTCCATTACCTTTGCCTCCTATATCATCTCTCTCCTGCATCTCCTGTGCCTCCTGCATCCTTCTCCCTCCTGCATCTCTTCTGCCTCCTGCATTGCCTCTCATTTCTGCATTGCCTTTAGCTCCTGTAACGCCTTTAGTTTCTGTATCATCTCCCCCACATGAGGGACCATGGGCAGAGCCATTTCAGCTCGGGACAGCCAATACTGGTACTACATAGGACATAGTTCAATGCCCCTCTGTAGACCTTGCTGAGAAATAGCTGGAGGTGAGGACTGGTATTAAAGCAGCAGTAATTACTACCCTGGAGAGGTCACAGCCTTCAGCAAGATCTCTTAGTGCTTTATGAGGAGCAGTTTTAGATGCAAAATATATTTATTTCCTAAAAATTGATCTTTCCTTGCCAATTACTTTCTCTTCCTTTTCCTCCAGACTTTTTGGGTTTTTACCCTAGAGTGAGAGGTACCTTGAGAATTTACACACTGTATCTTTCCTTCCTCTCTCACATTGCTTTGTCCTTAAATTAAAACCTGGCTTCAGCTGGGACAACTGGTGGTGTGCCATGTGTGTCCCAGAGGCTTTACTGCATTATAAGATGGAGCAGGCAGAACTGGTCTCTGTCTGCCTTTGATAAGTTGCTTTCACACTCCTATGTCTCTGGAACAAAGAGCACAAAGAGCAAGCTCCTGAACACAGAGTCAAGCTGTAACAGAGGAATTGCAGCCAGTACAGTGGCATGGAACTGCAGTGCTGTCAGCAGCCCATGGAACTGTGCCTTTCCCAAGTCCTGTCTCCTTGGGAAGGGGATGCACAGCAGAGGTTTCTTAGGCTTCCACCTTGTTGGCAAATTTGGGCTGCAAGTCAATAAAATATGGCAGGGTCTTGGCACTAAAAGGTGCTTTTTAAGGTTTTGTTTAACAGCAGAAGCTATCTCAGGTGGTTACTTTTCCATAAAGGTGACTGGGGTGCAAGAAAGGAAAAAATAACACCGTGTGTCAGGCACAGCATCTCATAAGAGGTGCAGGATGCTGAGTACTTTCTTGTTCAAAATAAGCTTTGGGAGAAAGGTGAAGAGAGAGAGGAAATGATAAGGGACTGTGACAAACAGGCTTTTCAGGAAAAAACCTCCAAACCAAAAACAATTGTAAGATTTGTTATGGAGAAAAATCCTTTTATGCCTTAAAACCACTAGGGACTGTGATGATAAGAAAGCACTGCACTAGCCGCCAAAAGTCATCTGAAAATGAAGTTTTCCATAGGAGGCCCCCTTTGACCCCATTAACTGTGGATATTAGAGTATTTTCGTGGGGGATTTTATCCTGTTAGATGTTCACTGGGCCCTCAGTCACGCTGTGCTGTCACTCAGGATCCTAAACAATGGTTTATAGTTGCTCTGATGTGTCAGTGAAAGACATTTAAGTAAAGGACAAACAAATGTCTCTGGCCTTCAAGAAACAATTTTCCAAAGGTTGAACTCATATTGACTCATCCCGGTGCAGCAGAGATGCGCTGAGCGCTCTTATTGCAGCCTACAGGGAAGCAGAAGCGTTTCCTGTGACAGAAAAGAGTGGAGGGGAGCCAGGAATGAATAAGCAGCTTTATTGCATTGGGGATTAAAAAACCTTCTACGAAAGGGCTGAGTAGGGCTCGTTAAAGCATTGATGAAGACAAAGAATAGAATTATGATGGAGTAGACAGGATAAAATTATAACCTACAGCTTTGGGGTAGGAAGGAAGTGAGCAGTAAAGGAATTGGCCTGTGTGGGAGGCAGCAGGTTTCTCATCTTCTCCTGGAGCATCTTGCCATGTCACATTGCTAGAGGTAATGTACTGGGCTGAAGGGGTTTCCGGTGAACCTCTGTTCTATCTCCCTAGGGCAATGCTGCCCAAGCTGGACAGAATCTTTTCAGAGCATCAGCATGCTGCTCTCAAATGCCACTGCTATTGCCATCACCAGCAACCCCATATCTTTAAGGTACTTTTCTAAGAGAGGGATTTATCTTGTAGATCCCATGTTCAGGATCAGCACCTGCACATCAAGCCTGAAACACATCTGCACTCAAAGCATGGTGCTGTGGGTCTGGAGTGGATGGTCAGTTTTTTTCAGACCAAGGCTTCCGCATTTCTCTTCAGTGGCCACCAGCCTTCCCAGGGCAGGGAGCAGAAGCAGGGAGAGATGAATTGCCCTACAGACAGGCTGAGACCCTGAATTCGGAGCTAGGCCCTGCAGAGTCAGGGCCAGCAGAGGTGGATGCGCATCACACAAGTACTTCAGGAAGAGCTGCTGCACTTCTGACAACTGTGCAGGGACCTTATGTGTCAGAGATACCCTTTTTGATCCAGACACTTGAGTTGCCTGAAGGAAATTGCTGGAGTTTGCTGATGTGTTGGGGGTTTGTGACATGTTTCCTAATTTCCTGCTGAGGGAGTTGAGATGGGTTGACTGGGCTGATGTCAAAGGGAAGAGCATTAAATAGGCTCTTGCTTTGTCTCACTGAGTGATAAGCATCCCTCACCTGAGGAACTTCAAAGCCTGATAGACACAGGGACCCTGGAGCCCCCAACACAAAAGGGATATGGATCTGCTTCAGTCAGTCCAGAGAAGGCCACAAAGATGATTCTGAGGGCTGGAGCAGCTCTGCTCTGGAGCCAGGCTGAGAGAGCTGGGCTGGGGCAGCCTGGAGAAGCGAAGGCTCCTGAAGGGGAGACCTCAGAGCAGCTCCAGTGCCTAAAGGGGCTGCAGGAAACCTGGAGAGGGGCTTTGGAGTATGGCCTGTAGGGACAGGACAAGGGGAATGGCTTTAACCTGCCAGAGGGGAGACTGAGATGAGCTCTTAGGCAGAAGCTCTTCCCTGTGAGGGTGCTGAGGCACTGGCACAGGGTGCCCAGAGAAGCTGTGGCTGCCCCATCCCTGGCAGTGTTCAAGGCCATTGTGGAAGGTGTCCCTGCCCTTCCAACTCTAGGCATTCCATGATTCTATGATATAATTTGGCAAGGGCTGTAGACAGACAGCATAAATCTCATCAGACCAGCACATACTGTTGCAAGGGGTGAAAGACAAGCTCCCCTGCTGAACCTCCACTGCTCATTCCATACCACCTTTGTCTGGGAGCTCTCCAGAAAAACATTATACAAATGCCACTTACATAGGAAAAGCAACCATCCTCTGAAGTCTTTTTGCTCCTCACCCTTCAAATGCTACCAAAATGATCATCAAAACAAACTTGCAGGAAGCATGCCAAGCTAGAGAACCACACGAGAATCCTGTCCTGCAGACATGTCCGAGAGCACTGCCTGTCACTGTGATTAAACTACATTGTGTGCACCTTACACTATGAAATCCTTCTGTCTGGAAGGATTCAAATGATCTCACTGGAACTAGATGTGAAAACCAAAGCTACTGTATGAATATACACAGCCAATGTGCATGAGAAATCCCCCATCAGTGATAAAATACTGTCATCCTAAAGCAGCTGCTCTGCACTGTCTCTGACCTCTGAGGCATGATCCTCCAGGAAGACCTCCAAAAAAGAGAACGCCAACTTTCAGTAACAGGATTTGTAATTCACATCTCCACCAAACATCAGGGATGCGCCGCCTTTCTCTGCCCATCCTCTTTGCTAAATGCTTTCGAATTCAACAGACAGTGACAACTGCCTTCTCTTTTTCCCTGTCTATGAGCTGTGAAAGATGTAATATCTGCTGCACTGCTAGTCTGCCCCTCTGCCCTCCAGGAACTACCTCTTGCTCCTCTCAAATTACTCAATCTATTCGCACAATCAAGCTGTGCTTAAACGAATCATTCCCAGATACCATTTCCCTCTGCCAGGTTCATAAAAGACTTTTTTTAAGAAAAAAGGTGAATACCCATCCTACTCTTCTGTGCAGCCCCAGGGAATCTGCACACACCCTCCTCCTGTGCCATGGACTCCATGGACTGGGTCAATGACTGAGGACAACGTGAAGCTTCAGCAGGGAGGAGTGTCCTTGCATTGGCCACATTTCTGATTTTATCTTTTCCTCATGAAAATCAAGCTTCAGGGGAGGGTGAAAAGGCGGAAGACTGAAGCGAAACAGAATTTCACAGCAATTGTTATAGACTCCTAGAAGGACTTAGGGTGGAAGGCCCCCCCCCCGGGGTCTGCAGGCCATCCTCTTGGTCAAAGCAAGACTCCTCACTTGCTCAGGCCACTTTTAATGCATCTTTTCAATACATAAGTGGAGCTTCTAAGGAAGATGGAGAAAGACTTTTACCTGGACCGGTAGTGACTAGACAAGGCACGATGGTTTTGAACTGAAATAGGGGAGATTGAGATTGGATATAAATAAGAATTTTTTCACAATGAGAGTGGTGAGACACGGGAAGAGGTTTTCCAGAGAAGCTGTGGCTGCCCCATCCCTGGCAGTGTTCAAGGCCAGGTTGGATGGGGCTTGGAGCAAGCTGCTCTAGTGGAAGGTGTCCCCACCCGTGGCAGGGGCTGGAGCTGGGTGAGCTTTAAGGTCCCTCCCAACCTAAACCATCCCGTGACTCTGTGATTCTATGCATAGGATATCTGTGACCCCAATGTTCACAATTGAAAAACTTGTATTTATCAGTCCACGTGGAGGTGGGGACGTGGAGGGGTCCCCCACTGAGAACCAGTTCTTTACTGGTGTTTCTGATGGTGCTCCTGGTGCGAGTGTCGTTCCTCATCAGCCCCCTGCAGGATAGCAAAGCGGTTCTGGGTGGGGACAACAGATGTAGGAGGAAGCCCCTTGCTTTTAATTGCCCTCTTCCTCCTTTTTTTGTTGTTTTTTTCTGTTACCTTTTCCCAGCTTCCTGGGTTAGCAGCCTCCTTTCCTGTATGAGCGACAGTAGACGCTCGAGGCCCCTGCACAGTCTCGTCCCGGAGCAAGCAGTGCTGTTTCCCCCCAGCTTCCCTGGCACCTCTCAGCCTATTGACAGCGTCCTGCAGCTCAGCCCCTGCTGCAGGACCTCCACCAGGCAGCATAGAGTGCAGCCCTGCCCATTGCTCACCCTTCCCTCAGGAGAGCAGTGCAGGCGCTCCCTACACCCCGAGCTCTGCACTGCAGCCTCCCTTGCCATGGGCTCTGTCTGGGTGCCTACACTGGCCACCGCCGGGGCAGCCAGAGCAGAGCTCCCAGAGCGAGCCTTGGTCATACGGTGAGTGCTCACCATCCCGCTCACCATCCCGCTCGCCTGCCCGCACGAACTGCCGCGCAAACTGCCTCGAACCTGCCCTGTTCACCGCGCTCCCTGGGGCAGGTTTTCACCCACTCAGGTCCACCGCCGGTCCCCCTGGCACCCCCCCCTCTGAGTCCGCTGGGCTGCCGGCTCCTGGGCAGGCCTTCTCGAGGACTTGAGGCTCCCTCGGTGGCTCTCTCCGCTCTGAGCTGAGGCTCCTGGACGCTGAGCTTCCCCCAATCAGGTGTTGAAGGCAGCCCCTCTCGAGCTGCTCACCTCAGCAATTGGCTGGTAATGGTCGATGATGCCTGGTTTGAATCTGCGGCTGCCTCTCCTGGTGCCACCCCCTGTGAGTCAGCTGCTCGCCTCCGCTGAGCTGCGGACTCCTGGGCACATCCTGTCGAGGACTTGAGATTTTGCTGGAATCCATCCGCGGGTCCTGAAGGAGCTGGCAAATGAAGTTGCTAAGCCACTGTCCATCATATTTGAAAAATCATGGCAGCCAGGTGAAGCTCCCGACAACTGTAAAAAGGGAAATATTACCCCTATTTATAAGAAGGGGAAAATGAATGAGCCAGGGAATTAGAGACCAGTCAGTCTCACCTCTGTGCCTGGCAAAATCTTGGAGCGGATTATCCTGGAAGCCATGCTGAGGCACATGAAAACCAACAAGGTGCTTGGTGACAGCCAGCATGGCTTCACTAAGGGGAAATCCTGCCTAACCAATCTGGTGGCCTTCTATGAAGGGGCTATGGAACTGATGGACAGGGGCAGAGCAGTTGATGTCATCTGCCTGGACTTGTGTAAAGCCTTTGACACTGTCTCCCATGACATCCTTCTCTCTAAGTTGGAGAGACATCAATTTGATAGGTGGACCACTCGGTGGATAGAGAACTGGCTGGATGGCCGCACGCAGAGAGTAGTGCTCAGTGGCTCAATGTCCAGCTGGAGACCAGGAACGAGTGGTGTCCCCCAGGGATCGGTGTTGGGACCGGTCTTGTTCAACATCTTTGTGGGTGACATGGACAGTGGGATTGAGTGCACCCTCAGCAAGTCTGCCGATGACACCAAGCTGTGTGGTTCGGCTGATACATTGGAGGGAAGGAATGCCATCCAGAGGGACCTTGACACGCTTGTGAGGTGGGCTGATGCCAACCTGATGAAGTTTAACCATGCCAAGTGCAAGGTCCTACACCTTGGTTGGAGCAATCCCAGGCACAGCTCCACGTTGGGCAGGGAAGAGATTGAGAGCAGCCCTGCGGAGAAGGACTTGGGGGTGTTGGTCGATGAGAAAATGAACATGAGCCGGCAGTGTGCGCTCGCAGCCCAGAAAGCCAACCGTATCCTGGGCTGCATCAAAAGGAGTGTGACCAGCAGGGCAAGGGACGTGATCCTGCCCCTCTACTCTGCTCTCGGGAGACCTCACTTGGAGTATTGTGTGCAGTTCTGGTGTCCTCAACATAAAAAGGACATGGAACTGTTGGAACAAGTCCAGAGGAGGCCACGAGGATGATCAGGGGACTGGAGCAGCTCCTGTATGAAGATAGGCTGAGAAAGTTGGGGCTGTTCAGCCCGGAGAAGAGAAGGCTGCGTGGAGACCTCATAGCAGCCGTCCAGTATCTGAAGGGGGCCTGTAGGGGTGCTGGAGAGGGGCTCTTCATTAGGGACTGTAATGGTAGGACAAAGGGTAATGGGTTCAAACTGAAACGGGAAGTTTAGACTGGATATGAGGAAGAAATTCTTTACTGTAAGGGTGGTGAGGCACTGGAATGGGTTGCTCAGGGAAGTTGTGGATGCTCCATCACTGGCGGTGTTCAAGGTGGGGCTGGACATAGCCTTGGATGGCATGGTTTAATGGGAGGTGTCCCTGCCCATGGCAGGGGGGTCGGAACTGGATGATCTTAAGGTCCTTTCCAACCCTGACTATTCTATGATTCTGTGTCAGAAGATACACTTCTATCTTGTTGCTCTGCTTTTTTCTGGAAAGCAAAAAGGTTATCAGGACATCACAAGCCCCCTGCAAAACACTGGATCTGTTTTGGGACACAAGCGAAGGGCAGTAAAAATGAAAGGCCTGGACAAAAACCCAATAACAACCAAAAATTAGACGAAAATATGCTTTTGGAATCACCTTCCCAGAGAACAGAGCATATGGACCATCATGATCATTTCTGTTGTTTTCATGAACTATGCTTTTTCCTCAGCCCGTCACTTCTGCACGTGCAGTGAAGGTCTGTCTAGACCAGAGGCTGCAAACAGGGACCGCACCACACCACTTGCTCATCATGAGAGCAGCACACATTCATGCACGGATCCTGCACGGGCTCATACACAGATGCCTCGAAGAAAGGAAACCAGAAGACAAAACCTCAGAGGTGTAACTGGAGCACAACGGTGCGGGCACTGCTGTGCAGACCCACCAGAGGAACATATTGAATCCATGTGAGCTCCCCGGTGCTCTTGCTGCAGAATGCACACGGGCGCATCCCTACAAGTATCAAGGCATACACATCCAGCCCTTGCCAGAGTGCCAGATCTCTTCACCACATCAGTTCACTTCCAGATCTCGAATATGACAGCACAGACACATTTATATCCCCCAGGAAGTTTTCCCCCAAAAGCAGCCCAAGGACTCCACAAGTGAACACCTGAGAAAATGCAGAGGCCCCACATACCTGGAGATAACAGCAGTCATTAAAAAAGCATAAACAAAGGACATCATGATTATTTTGCCACATCTCCAGACTTGAGAGGAGGCTGAAATAACCTTTACATAATCCCATTAGCATTTCCAGTGAAAATAATGGCATTTTAGAAGGCAGAACAATGTTTTTTCTTATCATCCAGAAAGGTCAAAGGTATTTTTCTGATTTAATATTTTATAATTTATATTAAGCCACACAGAAGAATAAGCAGCAGGTGGGAGTGACACAGCAGAAGCTGCCCTCTACTTTTCCAGTAACATATTCAGCGGCTGGGCAAGAGCCGGTGTGGGAGCAACACCCCTTTTCTATCGACTCTACAGGCAAGAAAACTTCCTGTTGTGCCCTGCTGTGGTAAGGCCCCCAGATGCTCCTCCAAGCTCACTACATTGCCACGTGACACTGTTTCACCATCACATCTCTTCAGGAGCTGACACTCGAGCTGCTGCAGTCCAGTGGATGAAGACCCTTCAGCCTGCTCGTCATGGTCTGTCTGTCCCCCAGTGGGGCAGGGTGCTGGCACAGCCCTGGCCACACTGGGGAGGGGTGAGACAGAAAGCGAGCTGAGGAGAAGAGACCACTGTGGATGGGGGAGCGAGAGTGAGAAAAGAGGAAGGGTGTAGAGGCTGGGGTCTCAAAAACAGGTCATGATGCCCATGGGGGACCAAGGCAGTCAGCACACACATGGACATGCATCAATGGTCTCCATGATGATGACTTTGCCTGCAGAGTAGCAGCAGGTTGGGACTAGCACCTCTTCTTCAGGTCCACAAACTGCCCCATCTCATGGGCCCTTTGGCCAGGCAGGGACAAGCTGTTGGCTCAAGGGACTTGTGGTCCAAGGTTATGGTGGGTGCCCCTCTGCTGCACAGGAGCTGTGACCATACAACACTTGGGTAAGGATCTGCTGGTTTTTATCTCTGGTAGGGAATGTAAATTAGGAGGTTATTCTGTGCTGAAACATTCTGGAAAGCCAGAGCCGAAATCTCTCACTTGCCTCTTCCATCTGTTTATTTTTACCACTTAATAACACGTCTGTCTCGTCAACTATTCCTGACACCCTGGCAAGAAAATCTAACTCAGTGAAGACAGCTTTATCAAAGAGACATTAGCTCTTCATCATTGTGTGACACCACGTCAGTTCTTCTCCTGTGTATGAAGTCTGGTTTATGATTTCAAAGAGTGTCTTCCGTCTCTTTGAGGAGCTGATGTGACCAATATACTTGAAATTGTTGATTATTATGCAAAAGGTTATTCAAACTGTGAAGATACAAAGCAACTTCAAGCACGTCAAGGATTCTCATTTGTTTTGTGATACGCTTCTCTCTTCACTGCCACATGATGTCATAGACTAATTTCAAGTGATTAGTGGCAATGGCAAAACAGTCACTGAAATAATCTTTGATAGGGGACAGAACTCTGGGACCATATGAAAAGGCCATGCTATCAGTAATTTCTCACCATTAATAAGATCCTAGTCTACAGACTTCACCACGGCACCAAACCAGCTTCTACCTTTGCTTTCCAAAGAGGCATCCCACTCTCTGCAGAGGGGCAGCTTGCCTGAGTGCGTGTCAGTGGTGCTTATCTCCTGTTTAATCTGGGTACTCTCAGGTTTATTGCCTTTGCAGTGAATAGCTTCACTCACCCCTTTTATTTAAAACTATCCTCCTAGTTTTATTACTAAGCAATCTGCTGTTGGGGAGGCCTGGAAGAACTGACTCTGAACCATCTCACAGAACTGTTTTACCACCTTTCCCTTATTTTCTAGGCCTGCCATGAATTTGGAACCAGCTGAGCTGAGCCAATGTCCTTGTTTACTCTTTGGACAGGGAGCAGCAGTATTTCACTGAAAGAGTCTTGCATCTCCCAGTTTGCTGTTCAGAATCACTCTGAACACGTCTGCTCTTTTGGGCATGTATTCTGGTAGCAAAATCACAGAAGCGTTGGCTGGGAGGGACCTAATCCAACCTCCTGTTTGAAGCAGGATGGCTGCCAACGTTAGAAGAGAGGACAGCCGTGGGTGTCTCCATGTGCAAAGCATGATGGATAAAGGCCATCTGTGACACACTGCCTTTGACAGCACTGCCTGGATTTAACAATTCAGGACCTCCTTACTGGTCCCCAGTCTGGTATCTTATAGAATCATAGAATTACAGACTGGTTTGGGTTGGAAAGGACTATAAGATCATCCAGTTCCAACCCCCTTCCATGGGCAGGGACACCTTCCACTGGACCATGTTGCCCAAGGCCCTGTCCAACCTGGCCTTGAAATCTTCAGTTACTGTGTGGTGCATGGTCTTGTTATGGGAAGCAGACAACCTGGTGTTTCAGAAGCGATCCTCAGCTAATGACCTAATGAATGCATTTTAGAAAAAACCCAGTTCCTCTTTGAGGTCAAGAGATCACCCTATCTAGTCACTGCCTACAGGAAAGGAAGCATAACTGCTAAAGAACATGACAACCTGCCCTTTGGGAAGCTCCTTCCTTCCCTGGGAAGGAATGAGGAATGGCCACCTAATGCCCTTAGGATCTCTTCTGCCTGTACGAGAAGCTACCAGGGAGGGAGGAACAAAACAGCATTATGAAGTCTTGCAGTCTCCCTGTATGCCCCTTTGTTTTCTACTACACTGCACACATCCTTCCATAAGAGGCCACCCTGGCCCAGACCAACTGGGTTGGCATATGAGGAAGCTCTACAGATCCTGCTGTCCTGGGAAAAAAAGAAAGAAAACTCTCAAGGTTGCAAAGTTACAAATGCTTCTGTGGTTGGAAAGGGCAGAAAAGAGCCTGAGGTTGGCCCATGGCACAGAACAGTCAGCTCGCCGCTTTGACAGCCACACACAACAGCAAACAGCGGCTTTAGCGGGAGGTGTCACAGAGTGTATCCAGTAGGCAGAGCCAGTAGCTCTGCACTGTAACGCAAAGCAGGAAATGATCTGGCAGGTTCTGTAGTAGTTATTATAGAAAATCTCTACCGAGTGTAAAGTGCAGAGAACGTACCAGTTTCTAAAGAGTAAATTCCAATTCACTCTGTGTTGAGGGAGACTTGTTCCAAAAAGCTGGAGACAACTGAGCTAGTAAGTGAAATGGCTCAACATTCCCCCATACGTTCCCCAGAAACAATTCCTTCAGTGAAATTATGCTTTAGCCAGTGCCCCATGTGTGCTGTCACTCTACTGCAGCAGAGACATTTTGTGACCCCATCTAGGGCTTTCCCTAAGTTCTCTCAAGGAGAGGAAACACCTCTGGGATGCTTCCTCAGCCCCAACAGCAACCAGACGTGTGCAGTAGGCAGTGTAACCCTGAGAAAGCAAACGACGAGCTACTGCTTTGCACAGAGGAGGCATTTTCAGCTCTGTTGAAGCCACTCCACTAAAACCACACAGCATCCAGCAGTCTTATCCACACACCACCACTCTATAAGATAATGCTTATTACCTTCACTTCCTGCTAACACCATACATGCCACCCACTTTTCTGCAACCTCCCCAGGTTATAGCACATCTTGCTAATCATCTTGGGCAGTTGGGCTAATCCCACTATAAGCACGCTACCAAACACCTGAATATCAGTTTTTTACTAGGCAAGCAGCAGAACTCAGTGGCTGCTAGTACAGCTGGGATGAAAGTTTGTTGTGTCTGAACTCACTAATATAACTATGGTGAGAGATGATGGAGATGATGGAGACACTTGTCCCTCTGTTGCACACTCTAGATAGGTAAGGAACAAAATATGTCTTCCCACTACAGAGGATGGAAATGTTCCCAGGTACCCCCCAGCAGGCCCCAGCCCTTCCGTTCTGTATCAGCACTTTTGTTGAGTCCAATAGGAGACAGCTGTTGCCCAGAGCCAGCAGGGATGGCTCAGTGTCTACTGAGGGGCTGTACAAACCAAGAGACATCCCATCTTCTGCCCTGCCTCCATGCTACTTCTTGCATACTCAGGAACAGCACACAGCAGCAATGCCTCAGTGGTGTCTGAAACATTCACAGTGACATGCAGATGCCCCAGCTACCCAAAGGCGCCAGGAAGATCCTCATGGTATGGGGACATGCTTTGGTATCATCTGCCTCGATAGCTGTGTCCCTCTCTGGCCTGAGACATGAACTCATTGCTTCTGCTGCCTTCTTATGCCTAGCTTGCTAGTTTACTTGTGTGACTGATTCTTCAGATGCAGAAAGACCTGCTTTATTCTTATCTCTCCCTCTGGTTGAGCCTGGTGAGTGGCTGGTCCAAGACCAATCTCCCCTTTCCTTGCTCTGGTCATAAAAAAGCCAACTGACAACAAACCTTGATGGATCTGCTGCCAACAGAAGGGTGCCAGGCTTGGGTGTGTATGCCAGTGTACATGCAACATGCTTCTTGACTGCATGCTGGGCCAGTGATTTTCCAGTCACTAAATAAAACCCAGACAGAACTGGCATGTCCCTGATTCTGACTGCCTTGTTTTGTCACTCCTTTTGGGCACACTTGCCTTGTTTTGTCAGGAACTGCCAAATATCAACAAAGGAGCTGAAAACTTCATCCAACCAAACTCTGTAGAAGAGCACATGAGGCTGTGAGCAACCTTCAGTACCATCTGCATTAGCAAAGAAGAAAAAAAGGGCAGCCATCTAAAAATAAAATGATCTCGGTGTTGCTATTTTCATCAGAGATTAATGAATGTTTTAAAGCTTTAGTTCACTCGGTGCTTCTCAAAGAAAACATAGGAAAAGCAACTGTATCGCCTGCATAAACACTTCTAAAAGCTGTTTGTAGTCTCTGGGCACAGAGTGGCACAGAACAGTGGGAAGTGGAGGGTAATGGCTGTGGCTACAAATGGATAAGTGAAGGTATGGAGGCAGAGAGGGAATGTAAATTAGAGCTGATTTCTTGGTGCCACTTTGCCTGCAGTTATGCATCTGATGAATGAGTCCAAGCGTTCAATGAGTCTTGTAGCCCTTCTGGGAGAATCACACCAAGTAATGGACCAGTTTTCTTACTAAAGGCAGTATGAAGACTAGGCATTGTCCAGCCATATGGTCTTTGCAGGCTATGTCCCTGCAAAGAAATGCAATGGAATAGCATCAAATCTCCAGGCTTTTACATTTGGAGATATCACCTACTACTTCAGCGTATGAAAAGGCATGGAAATGTACTCAAAATCGATGGGGAGGGATAACCTGAAATGACACAGCAAGGTAGGCACAATATATGCTGTCAGATGGGAAAGGGAAACAGTGAGAGGAATGGCTGCTTGCTGCAAGTCAGTGTCATGGCAGGGAGCAAGCAACTGATGCAGAAGGAAGAAGTGAGGTCAGGTCACATAGACGTGAGGGTAAAACAGCGTTGTCCAGGAGCCAGGATGGATGGAAGGAGCAGCAAGTTGGCAGAGTGGGCAGAGGCTGTTGGGACTACTTGGCCACAGGCGTGCTGTAAGCAGAGCATGAAATGATGGTGCACTGCATGGAAACGGGTGCTCCCTCCTTCCTACTCTTCAGGCTGGCCACAGGGAGCTTATGGCCTCCAAGGACTATGGTTGGAGATCAGGAAGGATGTGATCAAGAGAAGCACAGTAATCCTGGATGAGTCGCCCAGCCTCGATGCTGGGATATGAAAGCATATGTTCAATTGAAAGTTGACTGGCACTAAACAGTTATACCACCATGGGCGAGTTCGGATTTCACATGTAAGGGGGATGAAGGCAGACATAGCTTCACCCCCTCCTACAATGAACCCAGCTGGCAGTAGGGCACCAGGCTGCCATGGCCAGAAGCCTAGGATTCAAACTCCACTTTTGCAATTCAGCTTTGCAAGTGATTATGTTCTTGGTTACAACCGACTGAGGTGCATGGAAATGTGGTGGTAGCCTTGGGCTTGGCTGTAGGGTCTCCTTGAAGGAGCAGAGGAGCTGGTGACAGGGACAAGTCCTATGGTTGGCACTGGGACAGAAGCACCCAGCCAACCAAAAGCCCCACCGTACAAAGGAGATGGATAATTCAAAACAAATCCTGACATTTTAGCTACACGTTTCACCTGACATTATTTCATCCTATCTCGTATCACCTTCTGAATACCAACTTCAATATGCAGTTACCTAAAAAAGAAACATATAAGAGCCTTATGTTTTGAACCCAGTAGGTCAACAAGAACCCAGAACCCAGTAAGAACATAGTAGGTCAATATTAAAGTCAAACCCTGGCAATTACAGCAATTAGAGGGTAAAATGAAGACAGTTCACTTGGAGCCACATGAAGCTCTTCTGCATCCAAAAACACCAGCAGTGTTTTATTCAGAAAAATATAAACAGCCTCACTTTGAATGAGGTTAACATTCACAGCAGGTGACATTTGCCATGATTAGATGAGCCAGAAACACATTTTCCCCCAACAGTATAGAAGGGTGTGTATAATCCTCATAGGGACAATGAGACTCACAGCTCCTAAATGCCTGCATAGACACTCTCACTGACTTAAGTTTCTGCTGGTGTTGAGTTGATCTTTGGTTCTCCCTTCTATTAGTTCATCAGTTTCTGGTTTAGCTTTTCCCTCAGACCATCTTCTTTAAAATACATTCTGTCAATTATTCATTGTTTTTACATTTTCTCTTAGGAGACTTTCTAGACTTTAGCCAGTTGGGGCCCTTTTTCTTACCCTTGACTCTACTCACTGTGCAGACAGTAAAAGCCTCCCCTGTTCTCTTTGGACAGGTTTCCAGCACTTGCAGGATGGTTTATCTGGAAGCAACACCTCCTATTTTTCATGATGCAACAGGCACCATAGATAGAGATGCAAGTATCTTCACTGCTGAAGAGCCACAACTTAGAGCATGCTCTCTACACCACCATTTTATACCACGACAGAAGACAGGGCTTGGATGCTCTCACCACCCCACCATCCTTGACCTCTCAAGAAGTCTTTAAGTCTTTCTTTCAGAGGACAACAGCCATAAAGAAGAGAACTCTGGCAGTCTCTAGTCCAGCACTGTGCCAGATCACAGAGTCATTAGGGTTGGAAGAGACTTCTGGAGATCCAGTCCAGCTCCCAGATCAGTTCATTAGCACCTTCTCCAGTCCAGAGTGAACTGTCCTCTGAGAATCATAGAATAATTTGGGCTGAAAGGACCATTCTAAACCCCCTAAAATGGGCAGGGGAACACTAGAACATGTTGCCCAAGGCTCTGTCCAACCTGGCCTTGAACACTGCCAGGGATTTATACATATTTACCACTTCTTTGGGCAACCTGTGCCAGGGCCTCACCACCCTCATGGGGAAGAACTGCTGCCGTGTATCCACCCTGAACTTCCTCTATTTAAGTTTAAACCCATCACCCCTTATCCCATCACTACAGACCCTGATGAAGAGCCCCTCTCCAGCATCCCTATAGGCCCCCTTCAGATACTGGAAGGCTGCTATGAGATCTCCACACAGCCTTCTCTTCTCCAGGCTGAACAGTCCCAATGTTCTCAATCTGTCTCCATCTGGGAGGTGCTCCAGCCCCTGGATCATCCTCATGGACTCCTCTGGACTTCCTCCAACAGCTCCATGTCCTTCTTATGAGCAGAGTAGAGGGGCAGGATCACCTCCTTCAACCTGCTGGTCATGCTTCTAACTGATGCAGCCCAAGACACAATTCATTCTGGGCTCAAGCGTACACTGAAGCCAGCTCACATTCAGTTTCTCATCAACCAACACCCACAAGTCCTTCTCTGCAGGCTTGCTCTGAATTACTTCTCCACCCAACCTGTAGCTGTGCCTGGGATGGAGGTGATGGGGTCATTGGTCCCTGTTGAACTATTTGATCATCCTCCCATGCCCTTGCTGAGCAATCACCTGGACCTATGGTGTAACCTTTATCAAACAAATATTAGAGAAGCAGGCAGGGAGGGGACTGTGCTCTCTTGGGTTGTCCTTTGGGCCCTGCTCATCAGTGGGTCTCTCTGGACAGCTGTTTCTCCACAAAAAGCAGTGCATGAGGTTGCCCACAGTGAACGCAGACACGGGCACTTAGAAAAAAGATCTTGCACTAATAATAACTTTCTCAAGGTTCTTCCTCCCCCACCCTGGTTTTTCCATCTCACATGGAGGAAATTCTGCATCTGAGAGGAAGTCAGGACTGCACAGGACTTAACACCCTTTAACGCCCCTGTGTACCATGCTAGGAAGGGACACATACCTGCCTAGGGGCTGCTACTGATAGAAAACCAGCCTCCATTGTAAACACACACTTGACAGAATAGCTGACCTTCCTTTTAATGGCAAACAATCGTCTTGCCCCAAGTATGAATACATTCTTGAGAAATATATAAACGCATAACTTAAAACCTGCTTTGGCACAAGCAGGACTCGCAAGGAAAGAAAACCACACTGCGACCCCAAGGGAGAGCTTATATGTTCACATAATTCCATCTGCTTCCCTTGGTCAAGCCTTGTGTCCCCTGCATGAGTGTGATGAGAGCCAGCAGCTGTAGTTGGGTTTTGAGGCTCCATCACTACTCTCCACAGGTGTGTAGTGTTTATGGGTTCCTCATAACGTTTAATGCTGTCATGTTGGCTTTCAGGCAATGCCCAAGTCAAAGAACGCATCAGGCGGTGCCCTTTAAGCTATGTGTTTTCCCTGGCAATGGTAGGGTGGCCCTGTCCTTTGCTAGACATGACAACAACTCCTAGCTGATCCCTACCTCTCCCATGGGATGGAGTTATTCCCAGTGGGCTTCAGGGCCCACATGCCACAGCGTGCAGATGGGAGAATCCTTTCCAAAAAAGCAGGCTTGGCCTAATTTGGACAGGGCGGTTGCCAGGACTGGAATTCTCCCTCTGATGGATTCTGATGTATTTAGCAGTCAGATAACTGTTACCTCTATTAAAAATAGTTCCTAAGGATGGGCATGTCAGCCCATGGGGTCAGGGGTAGTCCTGCCTTGGGCCGGCCTGCAGCAATGCTGAGCAGAGGTCACCCAGGTCGCTCTCGTCATTCTCCTCTGGCTCACTGCTGCAGTTGGAGGGGTTGCTGCTGGGCAAGCTGTGGCCAAAGCCTGTCCTCATTGATGCTTGTCCCTTCAGATCCACGCTCAGTGCCGCTGCGTCCCGGAGACACACACCACCCGCACAGGCAGGAGCTCTCCAGTAGTTTGGCTGGGAGTAATTCATCTGGCTGAAAAGCTGCTCTAGCAGAGATTTCTGGAGGGTTGTCTGCAGGCTTTCACAAGTCCTCTGCTTTGTGCTCAGCTGCGTGTAATGCAAATCCAACTGCAGGACCACGTCTGTCTGGAAGGGGAGAGCAAATGTCGCAACATGAATCAGAGACTACGACTTGAAGCAGAGCTTTTCTGCTGTTGCTGCTGTCACCAGAAATGCCAGGGTTGGCTGTCTGGTCTGCAGGCTCACAGCCCCATGCTGTGGCATGATGGAGCAATGCTACTGTCAGAGAAAATGAGCCGTTACATATATTCATGACGTTTGTGGGACTCGGAACCAGTTCCTTGATTTCAGAACTTCTCCTGAAATCAAGCCACCTCACTGGACATCACATCAGACCCATCAGGGCACTGTCACTGAGAGCATCACCTCTGAGACACGGGCACAGGGAGCAGGATTGGAGGGGGACTGCACCCATGCAAAGAATGCCACAATATCTTTCCTGGCCATGGCACAGGACTGCTGCACATGTGAGAGGAAAGCATGCAAAGGAAGTGACAGAACCACTTAAACACACATTGCACAGTAAAAGCCAACAGTTTCAAACAGCAGTGCTCCACAGGGATCTGTTTGCAGCCCAGGACTATTTCAGATTTTTATAAAAGATGAAGAAAGCAGAAAATAACCATATTTGTGGCAGCCAAACCCCTGGCCATGAATCCAAGCATGAACCCCAGCATGGGGCTGTGCCTCAGATGCCTGACTGTATAAAGCAGCGAGATGTATAATAGAGCAAGAAGATTTTGGCAGGCAATGCATGGTCCAGGTCTCCCATTTGCACTTAAAAGCAATGCTGAATGCTTGGGAAGGGTTCAGAAAAGAGCTCCAGGAACAATCAAGGACTGTAAGAGCTGCCATACACCGAGGCACATCACGCACTCAGCAAATGGAGCTTGCTGTAGGCAGATCCAGGCAGCAGCTCAAGAGCAATTTTTGGTGGGAGTCTGCATGGAGCAGAGCAGATGAGCAGCTGGCAAGATCCACTGCCTGGGTGTTAGAAGGAAAAAGAAATCAGATGAGAAACTAGGTGCTCGCTGCTATTCGGAGAGAGAGAATCTGCTGGGGGAGACAAGCCAGGGGTCTAGCAATTCTGCCTCTCTCATGGGCTTTAAATAGTTTGAGGGTCTTCTGAAGTGTGCCAAACAGGCATAGCTTGGGTCATGCTTGGTATTGTCACCCTGATAGCAGGGGATAACCCCTCCTGCTGCTTGAGATCCTGGCCAGCCCATGAGCAAGCACACAGCCTAGTGAGACATCCTTCGTCCAAAAGATTTGGGCTAGCCTGATCTCCCCATGGTTGATGCAGGTAAAGAACAGCCTCCATGGCTGGGCAGCACAGAAACAAAGAGCAAACCAAGGGAAAGAAGATGGGGTTTGTGCCTTGAAGATGAACAAGCCCCCGTAACATCGATCTGGATGTTGCACTAACAGAGGCATGCCAGGCACTGTCCATGCAGAGTCACAAGACACACAGAGGGGCACATCCAGACCAAGTTAGTGGGGATGGGGAGTACTAGTTATGTGAGGGTGCAGGAGAATCACAGATATTTGCACCTGGCAGCTCTCTACCTGAATTTTCTGTAGTCCACAGAGCTGGAAGGCACAGTCCAGCTCCTCCTGCTTGTACACAGAGGAGAGCAGAGACTTGACTTGGTCCCAGTGGCTCTTTTTTGGGATAGCCACACTGTCCATCTCCTGCATCAGGAAAACAAGAAGAAACATAAGGAAGTTTCAGCATCAGCTTGGGCATGGAGGCACAACTGCCCATCAAACATGCTGCATCCCTGCACACAGCAGTGCCCATGGTTGGCCTGTGCCCTTGGCACTTTGGCTGGTGGAAACGTTGCACATGCTGGTGTGGAAGTACTACAGAGTCCACGAAACAGAAATGCAGAGCTTTTACACACTCGCCTTGTGTATATCAGTGGGAAGACCTAGCTAAATATTCCCTGAGTGCATTTACTGGGAAAACTGTGGTAATAATAGGATTTCCAGCAGAGCAGATAGCAGCAACAGCCACTACCATAACTGGAGGAGGGAGAAAGTTTTCCAAAGACACAGCTGGAGGAAGTGGAGTTGAGGTGGGTGCTGAGTTAGCCCCCTACCAGCTACAGAACTATCAGTTCTTGGGGAATTACTCAAAATCATCCAAAACAGCCTCATCTCTATGGGATACTCTTCAGTAATGACCATATATTAGAGCTGCTAATAGCACAAGAAGGGACAAGGGAATAAGGGCCTTAAGAAATAGCATCTTGCTTTGGATTTGAGCACTCCAGGATGGGTGACAGCCCACAGTCCACCAGTCCCTTCCATAAGAAGGCACTTATCTCTGCCAGCTGGCTCTGGCAACTAACACGGTGTGATCCTGCTGCCCTGACTTGGCCAGCACTAGGATGTCCTGGCATGGCTTTGGGTGTGGGAGCGGAGCAGCGCGCTAAGGCTCCCTACAGCCACAAAGCCAGTGGTGCACGAGGAGGGTTCGACCCTTGCAAAATATTCTTGCTGTTGGCAGAAGTTGCACTGGCATGATGATGAAGGAGGCTGTTAGAACGCTGCAGGTGGCAGAGGTAGAGAAGCCTTTAGAGACCTTCCCTGAACTGCTGCCTGCAAGTAGCCAAAGCGCTTTTCTTCTTTGCCAAGAGAATATTGAGGGTAGAAAGTAAAATGCTGGATCCCAAATGCTGGCTGGGATCTGCAGCATCAGGGTCCTTCCCTGCTTGAAAGGTTGGCTGAACAGGAGTAAACACCATTGCTGATCAAAACTGCACTGGAGGCAGGCTGAAGAAATACCATCTATCTCTGTACAAAGCAAAGCCAAATCCCATCTCTGCACTTGGCAACTCATTAATGGAAATATAAACTGGAGGGAGCTTAGGGAAGATCAGGGCAGTGAATGGAGCTGGCAGAAAGGGAGATAGGTATGCCAATGAGAGGAGAACACAGCTCACATGGGGATGGAGCAGCTCTCCCTGCCAGGAAGCCTCGTTGTTCCTTCCACCAGCCTGAACTGCGCCTGAAACGGGAGCACAGCAGCTTCTGCCAAGTGACCACTGCCCTCTCCTGGTCCCTCCTTCCCTGCCTTGTTGCATCTGGCACCTGGCTCCCAGCTATCTAGATGCCATCGCCACTATGCTGAGCACAACAGCCAAGTTAAACTAAACCTGGAGACCAGAGAGAGGCATAAACCAGATCCGCCTGGATGCCACTACTGCAGGGCTTTGGCAGGAAGACTGCAAAAAGGAGTGGAGTGGCACTGCTGCTTCCACCTAGACCCATTCTCCAGCACATGCTTCAGGAGAGATGGGATGTACATACTGCCAGCCTTGCCCAGGTGAACCTACCAGCCAGCCTCCTGCCATGGAAAAATCAGTGACTTTCTGAGCCAAAGGTGGTGTCTATGCTTTCAACAGCTTTCAGGGACTCCTATGAAGGTGACAAAGTTAGTTTTGAACCCTGCTAGACTTGTAATACCCATGACAACCTAATCACTAGAAAGAGAATCATTCATGGCCAGAAGCCCTCTTCATAGTCACCCCACTAGTATTCCTCTCTCATCCCCATCCAAGATGATGCTGCAAGCACCCTCCTCCAACCTTGTCCGTAGTTGCCTCATTGCTGTTACCCATGTGTCTGTTGATTTCTGCAGTCCTGCCTTCCCCTGGGGCATCCCCGTTCCTGTGATCTCCAGGGATCCATCAGCCTGTCTGAGCCGGGCTTGGGCCACATTCCCTCGGTCTCCTTGCAGGCACAGATGCTAAGTGCCCGCGTTTGCAATTGTGTTAGCAGCCTTTGCAGACACTGTGAATCTTCAGTGATTAACATCGCAGTTGGGTTTCAACTAGCAGGACAGGGGTGCTCAGATCTGTGCTAATGCACTGGACTCTTTTAGACATCTGTTTATTTCTCTGCAATTTTGAGCCCTTTGAGATTGGACCACCCTTTTTTTTCAGCCTACGAAATGCCTGGTGTAGTACAGACATGACTAGAATAGATAGAACAATATCCCATCCCAAGCTAAACCAGGAAAAGCCAAGCAGCATCAGGAAGTTTAGATGCTCTGAACCACAGAGCCTCCCTGAGTGGGATCAATCCAGTCCCAAGCACTGAACATCCAAAATACCCTGACCCATTTAGCAGTGGGCCCATACTTTCTTTTGCTTTCCCTTTGCTGTTGATGTGCTCGTAGAAACCGCTCTTGTTGCCACCAGATTCGGCTTCAGATGGGCTTTGGCTTCCCTAACCCCACACCTATGTGCTGGGCCATGTCTCTATAGCCATCCTTCATCACTTGCCCTTGCTTCTACCTCTCGCACACCTCCTTTTCACGTGTGAGCTCAGTTAGAGCCCCCTGCAATGCCACACAGGCCTCCTGCCACCTTTGGTTGACTTCTTGCTCATCAGGTGGACTTTTGAAAGCTCACCAGCTCTCCTTCACCTCCTGCCTCTGGAGGGCCATGTCACACAGAAAGACCTTCAAGACATTTACCTGGGCAAGGAGCAACCTAATCCTGAGGGGTCAATTAAAGCCCTGACATGTGAGGTTCAAAGCAGGTGCCAGTAACTCATTATCCACAAGTATCTGCCCCTCTACTATACTCAACAGCCTCCGGTGCCAATGACTTTCAGAATCGAATTGCATGCAGGTAAGTCTTCTCTTTCATTAGTCTCCTTCATCATTTCTGGCTGTGTAGCAGTTCAGAAATGGAGAAAAGGATTTTCTAAATTAATTATTTAGCCAATTCATAATCATTTATAAACATTTCCCCCCAGGGGAGAATGTGTTCTTTAATGAAGAGAATGCCCAGGAACTAGCAAGGCCACAGTTTTGGCTGGCCCAGAGTTTCAGATATTCTATATGGGAAAGCATGACTGGAGAGGCCATTAGGTCAAGCAGCTCCAGATCAAGTGACTTAAAAATGAGCAGATCCAACATAAAAGTTTAAAAAATAAGCATTCAAACAACACAAAGCAAAGAAATGGGAACATCTCGGCTCAGCATCATTCCTTTGCATGTATGCCCTAGAGCAACCTCTCTTCCTGAAGGTAGTGCTTATCAAGTAAAAATGCAAGCCAGGCAAGACACGGGATGGGACAAAACACTGCCATTGGGCAACTAAAGAAAATGGATCAATTCTATAAACTCTCATCATTATCTCTGACAAGCCCTACAAGTAAGCCCCGGCTCTCTGCTTAACTCACTTTGATAAGCAGAATGTGGCAAATGGTGGGAAAACTACCATTTCCTCAAACAAACAGCTCCCTGGGTCCACTGCCAGGGATTACAACATATACCTCAGATCTAGCCTCATTTTGTTTGCCTTCAGCCTCAGCTCCTGCATCTCAGCCTTGCAAGTGCGGCACAGACAGCCCCCCAGCTCCCCTTAGCATCCCCGAGGAGGCTGGCACAGTGAGGATGCAGGCAGCTTGCTCAGATCCTGACAGGAGCCAGGAGCCCTCCTGCAGATGCCCGTGCATCTCCCCGTGGTCCCACGGGGCAGCAGGTGTCCTTGCTGGACAGTGGGTGTCCTTGCTGTGGATGTCTAACGTGGGGCAGTTAAACTGCAGTTCACCGAAATGGGAGGATGTGCTGCCACGTCAGCAGACACCACTGGAGGTCAGTGTGAGCCAGCACGGCTGTGGAGTAGGATAGGGATGGGGAATCTGTGAGGGACTGAACTGAAATTGGACTGCCCGTCCATTGTCTCTAAGATTGGTATGAGAAGCTGAGATGGGATTCCACCGACCATTGCCTCAGAGCTGGGTGGGAAAAGTTGAGATAAGGCTCCAATGTCCATTACCTGAGAGATGGGTGGGAGGAGCTGAGATGCAATTCTTCTGTTCATTATCTTGAGGATTGGTGTGAGGAATTGCTGCCCATTATCCCAAGAAATGCTGCAGACACTTGAAGAGCTGGCTGCAAGGCCAACAAAACTGGTCCACCAGGAGCGTGCAGTATGTGACATTAAGAACAGAGGTACTCCCCCCGGCTCATAATAAAAGGGGGAAAAGGTAATCACCAGAAAAGACACCACCATGAGGACACCCTCCACTGGGACATCCTCCATGAGGACAACTCCACAAGGACACCTCCATCAGGACATCCACCTCTGATGACTACTATGGATTCTTGGGGACACTGCTCCAATACTGACTACAGATGATGGAGGACTCTTACCACCTCTGATACTGAGTACGGACACCCGCTGGACCCACAGTGGAGACTCTCTCTCTCTCCGCACCCTGAATTCTTGCTTTATTTCTATCTTTTTTCCTATCTGTCCCATCACTATCTCCTTTTTTTAACAGTAATTTCCTTTTTTATAATAATTGCCTTTTTGTAATGAACCAACTGATCAGTTGTGGTACTTGACCTCTTTTACGTCTTAATTTCACTCTTGGGATCACAAACGAAACAGGTCCAACACTGGGGTTTTCTCCAGTCAGACCCTGACAGGATCCTTCTGCCATGGCTGTATCGGGGTCCCTTTTTGGTCACGCAAATCCCTCCTACAATCACAGAATCAACCAGGTTGGAAAAGACCTTTAAGATCATCAAGTTCAACCATTCCCCAGCACTGTCGAGGCCACCATTAAACCACATCACTAAGGGCCTTGTCTACACAGTTTGCAAACGCTTCCAGGGACAGCGACTCCAGCACAGCCCTGGACAGCCTGTTCCAATACCTGAGCACTCTCTGGGGAAGGAACTGTTCCTAGTCTCCAGTCTAAACCTCCCTTGGTGCAACTTGAGGCTGTTTCCTCTGGTCCTATTACTCATCACTTGGGAGAAGAGATCAACCCACCCCACTACAACCTCCTTTCAGGCAGTTGTAGAGAGTGGTAAGGTCTCCCTTGAGCCTTCCCTTCTCCAGACTGAACCCCCCAGGTCCCTCAGCCATTCCTCATCACACTGTGTTCCAGGCCCTGCTTCTCCAGCAGCCGAATGTCTCTCTTACAGTGAGGGGCCCAGAACTGAACACAGGATTCGAGGGGTGGCCTCACCAGTGCCCAGTGCTGGGGGACAAGCACTGCCCTGGCCCTGCTGCCACACTGATGCTGACACAGGCCAGGATGCTGTTGGCTTCTTGACTGCCTGGGCACAAGCTGCTCATGTTCAGTTCTGTCAATCAGCACCCTCAGCTCATTTTCCACCAAGCAGCTTTCCAGCCACTCTTCCCCAGGCCTGGACCATGTCTTGAGACAGCTCTGAATGCAGGAGCAAGCAGCTGGGTGCCCCTTTCCCGGCTATTGCTGATGTGGTGTGGATGCACACAAACACATGCAGACACAAGCGCACACACACATGGTTTTCATGCACGGTTAAGGAGCTCACAACAGGAAACGATGCTCTGGCTCCGTAATAGGCAGGCTCGGGCTCCAAACCTCCTGCTGGACACACTGCGCTGAATCAGTGATCACAAAGTACTTAGGGGCAACACTCCTCTATGAGAAATAAGGTCCAAAAAGTCCACCACAGTCACCCTATGCTTCAGCAAAAGGATTACAGAAAAGGAGAAAGATGGTTAGCAAAAAGGAGCAACAAATGAAATCCTTAGAGATATCACCAGAAAAGCCACACTGGATACGTGGTCTGTTAGGAAAGGTGTGAGAAGGGGTGCAAGGAAGCTGGTACAGCTCATCAGGGAAGAAATATATTGTTGCATTAAGATATATTAGCCCAGTGGGCTAAGAAGGCATGATTCAGAAGAAGAGAAGAGAAGCTGTGGCTGCCTCATCCCTGGCAGTGCTCAAGGCCAGGTTGAATGGGGCTTAGAGCAACCTGCTCTAGTGGAAGGAGCTCCTGCCTGTGGCAAGGGGGTGGAACTGGAGGAGCTTTAAGATCTCTTCCAACCCAAACCAGTCTGTGGTGCTATAATACAAAAAGCCAGATCTGCTTCCTAACACAGAAAACAGAAAGGCTCTTCACCTCAATCAGATTAAACGCAGTAATTTAATTGGGCAGACCAGAAACCAGTCCAAGGGTAACTGGTTAAAGACACCAAAACTGCCACAGAATCCTTTTTGTGATGCACTAGGAGCAAGGCAGACAGTCTGCAGGGTTCTGATGTGTGGAAGGAGCACTCAGAAAGGTGTTTGCAGAGAGGATTATTTGCATCAGAGGTAGCAGAGGAGGGGATTTATTTCCATGGGGGTTCAGCCTTTCCCAGCCCTCAGGACCCCTTGGGCTCACCCTTGCCACCCTTCCAACTCCACTCTGGTGAAAGGAGCCCATTGGGAATCCAGGGAAGGGAGGACTCACAGTGGGCCGGCAGAGCAGGAGGCGGGTGTCTGCAATGTGGGCTGGAGAGCACTGCATCTTGGCACACACATAGATTAGGTTGGAGAAGAGTCGGTGGAAGCGCAGCTCCACCCGTGCACCACAGGGGAAGGTCACCAGTTTGCTCAGCAGCTCTAGAAGGGAAAGACAAGAGGGGTCTTGGAGCATCCTGCCAAAACCTCCATGAAGATCAGTGTCCCTAAGGGGGCACAGAGACCCCAACCCTCTCCTCACCCCCACCTGGTAGCCCTCCCTGCACCATGCATGGCTCACCATGGCTGTGTCCCCAGCGCTCGGCCCCTGCTCCCAAGGGACAGATGGGATCCGTCAGGGACCGGGCTTCCTTCAGAGTATGCTTGATCTCCATCACCTGCTTCCCAGTAACCAAGGGATCCTGGCCAATGTCTGAGGGACAGAGTTTAGAGGTGCAAAGGTCACTCCAGGCTCCTTACTTATCTCATCAGCTTTCATACCTTATGTTAACATCTTTGTACTGCTGCCAGTTTACTAAAAGCTCACATGGGACATGGCCTGCGGTTTGGTTTTTAGGGAGGGATGACTGGCTGGCTGGCTGCCATCAGTTCTCACCCCTGCTAATGAGGCAAGTGTTGCTAGCTCATCCCTTACCTTCAAGCACATCCTCCAGCATGTGTGTAACCTTCTTCTCTTGCAGAATATGTTTCTTCAGGTATTTCATGAAGATCCCAGAGCTGAATTCCCCATCCTGCAACTCATAGGCTTCTGCATCTTCACTCCTGGAAGAGTAAGGAATTGTCCTCACATTTATGCAAGGGGCATGAAGCCCTGGGGTGAGGCAGGGCTTGCTGACTCTATCCAGACTCTGTTGGCTGAGTCCAACTTGGCTTCTCAAGCAATGACACAAAGTGCTTGGTTTTGGCCCAGGAGAGGGTGGAAAGGACACAGAGGACAGCAAAGCCTCTTCTGCCAACCCAGAGGGGTGCCAGAAGTTGAAAAGCCAGCAGAACTGGCACTAGAGCAGTAAGCAACACTGATCATCTCAGGAAGCTTCAGGTGATCTCCTCACAGCACATGCACCTTGGGCATCAGGCTCAGGCCTGGAAGGACAGATGACAGGAGCTGATGCCACCTTCATGCATAACCTGTAACTGATGCACAGGCTGCCACTAGTGATGACAGGAAGAAGGACAGAATTGCCTGAACAGCAAATGCTAGAGGTGGAGGGCGAGAACCAGAGGAAACATCAGAAAAGCCCTCTCAAGTCTCCAAAGCCACCATGTATGAAAGGGTGTGAGAAGATATGGCTGTGCCAGCATTTGGTTCTATCTCGTGATGTGGGCTTGCCAAACCACATTTGCCACTACTTACGTGGCGTATCCATAAACAGTATTGCCCCACGGCTCCAGTGGCTGTACCTGTGAAAGGGCACACCCGGAGTTGTACCTGGAAGAGCAGACAAAGGCAATAGTCAGTGTCAAGGGCATCCATCATAGAATCATAGAATAGTTAGGGTTGGAAAGGACCTTAAGATCATCCAGTTCCGACCCCCCTGCCATGGGCAGGGACACCTCCCATTAAACCATGCCACCCAAGGCTCTGTTCAACCCAGCCTTGAACGCCGCCAGTGATGGAGCATTCACAACTTCCCTGGGCAACCCATTCCAGTGCCTCACCACCCTTACAATAAAGAATTTCTTCCTCAGATCCAATCTGAACTTCCCCTGTTTAAGTTTGAACCCGTTACCCCTTGTCCTCTCACTACAGTCCCTAATGAAGAGTCCCTCCTCAGCATCCCTATAGGCCCCCTTCAGATACTGGAAGGCTGCTATGAGGTCTCCACGCAGCCTTCTCTTCTCCGGGCTGAACAGCCCCAACTTTCGCATCCTATCTTCATACGGGAGGTGCTCCAGTTCCCTGATCATCCTCGTGGCCTCCTCTGGACTTGTTCCAACAGTTCCATGTCCTTTTTATGTTGAGGACACCAGAACTGCACACAATACTCCAAGTGAGGTCTCCCGAGAGCAGAGTAGAGGGGCAGGATCACGTCCCTCGACCTGCTGGTCATGCTCCTTTTGATGTGGCCCAGGATACGGTTGGCTTTCTGGGCTGCAAGCGCACACTGCAGCCGGCTCATGTTCATTTTCTCATCGACCAACACCCCCAAGTCCTTCTCTGCAGGGCTGCTATCAGTATGTGCCTCGAGGGGACAGAACCCCTAAGCTCCACCAAGTCCATCTCCTACAGATGGCAGTAAGATCAACCCACAAAGAACACAACCGCAGGGAAGTGAGTCGATAGGGCTAGCTTTGACCTCTCTGCGCTGGTAAGCTGCTCCCTACCTGGCAAGCGAGCCTGGGCTGTGGGTACAACCATGCCTCCTCCTTCCTGAGGCTTGTTTGTAACAAGCCCAGGCAGCACAACAGTGTAGAGAACACACAGGTTCACTGTTGTCCAAGGGAAGACTGTCCATAAAGAAGTCAGAGGTGTGCACATTGCATGGCTACAGCTCAACCACCTGTCCTGGGGGTCTGGGGTATCCCACAGTTCCCTTCCAGACCATGCACAACCTTCTGCCCCAGAAAACCAAAGCACGCTACAGCTGATGCACCTCTAGATCTCATGGAGCGATGGGACCAGGATGCACACCCAGGTCTCAGGACCCAAACCTGATTCCAGAACCCTTGTCTAGACGCAGCTCAATGAGCTCACACCCTGTTATTTCCAAAATGAGGTATATCTCTAAGATGGTTCTGGTTTCCACCTATGGTTGCTCATAATGGACAAGCCTTGCCCATCTGACTGCAGTCAGAGTGAACAGAATGGGGACTGGCTGCCTCCAGTTTACACCAGTGACTTGGAACCGGTCCCAGTCACACGGGGATAAGAGCCAGGCACAGAGGTGGCATTATTCTCTGTTATTCAATTCTAGCACAGTTTCCCAGGGCTGAAGCTAGTGTGCTAAGGAGAGCAGAAGGGATGGCTCTGTTGCCAGCAGTCAGCACATTACCAGTCCTGGTGGTGCAGTCTGGTAATGTTTAATGGCAACATTCATCTGGCTTGTGTAAGTTCTTTAAAGATGATCAGAAGAGAAAATGTGGGAAAGCAGATATGCTTCTAAATATGAACATTGAGCAGAGAGATTTACCTGCTCCTAAATGAATGCAGAAATCTGGGATTCCAGGTCCAAGGAGAAATAAGACATGGGATCCGAAAATAAGCCAAGCTCCCATCGTCCCCATGCTGGGGACACCTACCCAAAGCTGCTGACATGAGCTGACGCAAACCTTTTGTGATGGCACCAGCAGGCATCCATGGCTCCAGCAAGGCCAGCTAGTGCCTGCAGCGGAAATGCTGGCTGTGACCCCATCCAGCAGAAAGCGAGCTTCAGCAGTGGCATTTCCAGGCTGCGACCTGACAGTGGAGAAGGTGGCAGCGTCCCTCCTGCTCCAGACCCAAAACCAGACTCAGTTACACAGGGCCTCCCATGCAATCTGTTTCTGATCTGCATCCCAGTTACGAGATGGTGTCCTCCTTCTGTCCTAAGTGGTGTAGGCTAGAAACCCTCATAAATCGGGGAATTCCTGGAAGAGGCAATCGCATTCACCCAGAATCAGCATATATGAGGCTACACACAGGCTCTGTGTTCCTAGCTCCTCCTCTGCTGAAGCTGAACATCTGCTACGACTTGGCAAAGTGGGAAGTGTTTCTCATCACCTTGGCATTTCTGATGCCAACATATGGGATGAAGAGATATTCCGGGTGAGATCCTCTTAGCACAGACACAGCTCCTCCCAGTTCATGCATGGCTGAGTGGACTGTCAACAAACGTGCAGCACCAGTCCAACCAGAAGGGCATTGGGAAAGAAGGCCCCAGGAGCCTTGTTTTACAGAGCAAACACATGCAGCTCTGAAATCCAAAAGCCTTGCTGAGCTGAAACTGCAACTTCCCAAGAAAAATGAGCCCAGAAGAGAGCTTTTACAGCAATCCCCAAGAGCCTGGCAATAACGCCTACTGCACTGGGTGCTGTGCTAGCTGTGGGGAAGGGGAGGAAAGAAGTATGAAGCTTAGGTGAGGAAAAACAGCCACACAACAATGCCTAAATATCACAGTGGTTCTCATGCTGCATCCTTTTCCCAACATGTCATTAAGGCTCCACTGAGCACAGAAACCACTGGCAATGCCAAGAAAAGAGACATCGGCTCAAAAGCTGATAGATGGTCACTGTGTTAGCAAGCCCTGTGCAGACTCCATGTCACCACACGACCTCTCCATGACACACTGCACTCACATAGGCTACAAGCAGTCCAGAGGCATACTAGCCCAGCTCCACCAGCGCATCCATGAAAGCCAAGTGCTCCTGCTTGGCTGCAAGACGTCCCCACCTGGTATCATGGTATCATGCTGGGAAGAGCAGCAAGTTGCTGCCACATGTGCCACAGAGGCACTTGATAGTGCAGGGAAGCAACATGTACTCAGCAGCAGTGGCGAGCAAGAAGGAAGAAAGGGGATGCTTCACTGTGGGGTATTCAGGGCAGGTATCAAAGGACATCAAGCTCCAGAGACACTGGCAACTCAGAGCTGTGGTAGCCAGTGTATAAGCCATTCAAAGTGAGCATTTCCACCTCTCCAGCTAAAAGGCATCTAAGACTTAACTTTCCAGGGGCTGGCATCTCTTTCAGTGCAACAGTATCTAAATCCCTGTCATCTTTATGGTTCTTCATACAGGAACCACAGAAGGAAGAGAGAAATTTCTGTATTTGATCTCCAGGTCTTTTCTGACTTGTACATCTGCCTCAGGAGATTGAAATAAATGGACTAATAACAGCTTCTACTGGAATAGTCCACCTACCTCTGCTGAAAATGACAAGTAGTAATTTCCTGCAGTCCAGAAGCTGCAGGCCAAGGGAGAATGATGAGCTTTCCACAGACAGAGAAAAGACGCTGATCCCAGAGGAAAAATGCAGCAGCCTGGGTCCCACGTTACATGAGCACTTCAGAAGCATATAAGGCCAGTAAAAACAAAGTACCACAGCTTAAAATATTTTCCCCATCATGCTGCACTCTTTTCACTGAGATGTTAACTAAAACGGAGCCAGGAGAAGAGAGCCTGAGCATGTGGACAACATGTAACATGAAAGTAGGAGGTCAGCAAAACGCTACTACAGCCTGCTGGGTCGGGTGATTCAGTGCAGGTGGCCGAAGCACAAAAAGACAAACCCTACGCTAAGTTTCAGCCAACAATTTGTGTAAGGGCAGACCCATCCCTCCACAGGCTTTTGACAACTTGCCCATTCTTGCTAGGCTTTTTCACCCCCAAAAATCACAATAGGGTCTCCACCCCCTTCTCAGACAGCACCTGATGATTTCGGCATCCGGGAAGACTGGTCTTCCCAGGACATCCTGCAAGACCTGACAATCTTGCTGATTTTACAACCCGATAAACTGGGCTCAGCAGCATGACAGAGGATGTGGTCCCAGCAATCCAAGGGATCACCCCATGTGGTTGTGTAGAAGCCCAGTGCTGAAGTGGGGGCTGTCTCCCCTGACTCCTCACAATGCCATGCTCTGCCCATTGCAGGTGAGGAAGGCAGAAAAGCAACCTACCATTTCCTGCAGGTGTCCAGCAGGATGAGGTTCAGGGCCGTCTGCTGCTGCTGCATCCTCTGCAGGATCCTCTGCACACTGATACAGTTCTCAGGGGCGTAGGGCTGTGGAGCATCAACTGGGACCATGTAGTTCCTCCCCAGATGTTCATACCCGTGCCCGGCATAGTAGAATATAGCTGGTAACAGGGAGAGGAGAGGATGAGCCACAGTGTGAACCTCTAGGTCTGTAACCAGCTCCGTACAGCCATATCGCACCTCCTGTTCTGAAGAGATACTGCTGCAGGGGGCACCTATGAAACCGGCCTCACAATTTTGGCTTTTTCTAGTCTGCTCCCTTCAGCAGAGATAGAAGCAGCCCTGAGAGGCTCCCCAGCACTTGTGGTCTTCAGCGCCAGCTGTCACGACACCCCAAAGTCACTGGGTTTACTCATTTCCATACCCATTTGTGCTACAACACCCAAACTCAGCATCTAGGTAGCACTGAGGGGAAAACCAAGGAGAGAATGCAAATAGGAGGAGAAATGCAGTAAACTGGGAAGGATAATAGTAAGTTTGAGGGTGGTAGGATGCTTTTCCTTCAAAAGGTGAACTTTGGTTGGTAATTCGCCCACTGATAATCATCAGAAAGGTGTGGACTGAAGAGAACTCCATGTTCTCAGGAATGCCAGGCTGAATACCACCTTTGGACAAAGTCTTGGTTAATCATCATCTCTTGGCAAGAATCATAGAATATTTGCAACAAAGTATGAAATATACCTTAACAGCCTTTTAAATAAGTTTGTCAGCTTCCTAGTTTTGGAAAAAAGACTACCAATGGATTAGGTGATGGGAAACACTCTCCAGACTTCAAATGTGCCTGCATTTACACACCTATAAGCTGGTGAAAAATTAGAGACTTGATCCAGAACACATGGACCACATGCTTCAACAACCTCAGAGCAGATACCAGCCCTGTAAGGCTGATGAGGAGTCACACTTATCCAGGTGTTGGTGGAAAGACCAATACCCAACAAGAATTTTGGTTTTGAGTTTTACTCTAAAGCACATGACACTTTGAAAAGGTTTCTGCCTTCGTAAGAGATGGCAACACAGTGACATCTAGCTTGGAAAGCCAGCACTGAGGAGCTTGGCACAGCCCAAGCTGGTGCTTCTCTCCAACCCATGTGTTTGGCAAAGAGCATTCCTGCTGCACAGAGATTCCTACAAGGGCTACAGCTTCTTGAAAGGAAGCTGTCTAGTGGCCAACTACCCCTTCCCAGCACCGACACCACTGCTTGGGGGCGCTGGTGAAAGCCATCTTGGGGAACTGAAACAGGTTAGAAATAGCTCTGCAAAGTGATGTAATCTACCTCAACTGAGGGACAGTGAAAAATGAGAGGTCAGAAATGGGAACAAGTGGCTAAGAGACAAATTTCTCAGGAGAAATTCCTTAGTCAAATTTGCTGCCAAAGCCCAAACTTCAGAGTAACCTCTCCTGTCTTTTCCCTCCAAGGTTCCTGCCTTGGTAGTTCACAGGGCACTGGCTCTGATCTCTGATGCTGCAAGGGATACAGTGAATGGGGCAGGAGCTGAATGACTGAAAGCATGATCTACTTGTATGGAGGATGGAAAGCATTATATTACATCAAAAAAAGGCCTCAAGTCATCTTCGGTTTCTATTCTCAGGGGATGATGGAAAGTTACTCAAACGCCGTCTTCACAGCTGCCCACAGGGTTCGGGTTCCTCTTCTTGTGGATCATCAGCCAGAGGAAGGCAGGGCTCTCATTTGCAGAAGTTTTGTATTTTTAGAGCTTGCAAATTAAAGCCACAAAAACCTCTGCTGAGACTACACAAGAATAAAACAGGGACCCTTCTGCAAAAATCATATGCAGGCACTTCAGGTTTGGCCCCTCAAGTTATCAAGCACTCCTGTATGTGCAAGGGAGGTGATGACATCCATTACCAGGCAGCATCACTGATACGTGGTAAAATATGAAATATTATAGAAAAACCCACAAAGAATATCAATCATTAAATCTTGTAAATCTTGTAACTTTTGAAGCCTTGTGCACCCTGAATGTACCGCCAAGTGCTCCCCACACTACACAAACCACAAAGATTCATGTTCAAATCAAAATGACACGAGCTTCACATCAGTTGAGTAACTTTCAAAATCTCTCCTGGACCTCATCTCTCCTCCTGAACAGGAAAGTCAATGATTGGCATAGAGAAGGAAAAGTGTTTTTTATTCCCAGCTAATATTTCAGTGTTCTTCCCACATCTTATGGGTCAAAACCGCCGATCAAGGACAAGCTTCCGAGTACCAAACTTAAAAAGGGAAGCTCCAGGCACTGCTTATGAAACAGGAAGCGTCAGCACGCAGCTTAATTAAGGCATGACAGCATATTCCTAGTATTTCACTCACAGCTTTCTGCTCTCATTGCACTTCTTTGACTCGGGACTTTTTAGGACCTCAAAATAACATCCAGGGAGATTCCTTGTTTGCCTGAAGGCTGCATGATTAGATCACTCAGGGAATGTTTGCAGCCTTCAAAAGCCCTCTGCAGCCCTTCTAAGAGGAAAACCAGCCAGATGAGCCACTACATCCCTACGGTGAATTAGAGAAGCCTTTGGATCACCTTAAATACACAGCTAAACAGTAATTCTGTGCCTGAAAATGAAACCAGCTTTTGCTCTGGGCTTGAGAAATCTAAGAACAAATTCAATAATAATGACAGAATCCTGCACTGAGGCAGATAAACCCAGGTAGCATTTTGGCTGGGGTTGAGTACTGCTTGAGCAGCAAGCCTAGAGATAAGGGCCTGAGTCACAGTGGACACCATGCTGAAGATGAGCCAGCACTCACTGGGAACAAGGCTATGCTAGCAGATGCAGGATCGCCAGAAAAGCTGTCACCACTCTCCTTGGCCCTGGGAGACGCTGCTTAGATCCAGTGTCCAGTTTTAGGGACCTCAGCTCAAGAGGAGGGTGGAGAAGCTGGAAAAAGGCCAGCAGAGGCAACGAAGATGTTGGCTTCTTGTCGCCAAGAAGAGGCTACAAGATACTCAGGGTCTGTGAGGAGAGTGAAGGAACTGGCCTGGGCTGGAGATGTGGAGGCAGAGGAAGCTCAAACAGCTCCTGGAGGAGCAGTTACAGAGACAACAAAGCCCAACTCTCCTGTCAGAGTTGACCAAACAACATGGGACAATGAGCACCAACCCTTGGGGGGTGTTTGATAGGAGGAAAGACCTCCCTGGAGAGTGGCGCAGCCTGGGACAGGCAGGTGGATAAATGGAGGGCTCCATGCCTGGAAGTCTTGACCTAATAAGGAGAGCTACAACCAACCCTAACCTTGTGCTGATAACTCCAAAGTCCCTTCTCACCAACCCCTGTACAAGTGTAAATCACAGACAGGTTAGTAAGGACATGGAAGGGAGGGCAGCCATCCAGAGAGCCCTGCCATTCTAGGGAGGACAGACACATCTTCAGCTCTTATCAGCATCCTGAAACTAAAAACTCTAGAAGCAACAACATGCACCATGCTCAAACACTAATCCATGTGGCTATGTTCTCTCTTCTGATCTGCTCCAGCAAAAAGATGTATGAATACCCCAGCTAGAGTTAAACCTCAGAAGACAGCCAGCCTCACTCCTTGGGCATGCTGAGAAGTGCCTATGTTAGACCAGAGCCCCTCACTTCAGCTCAGTGACAGCCTTTCACTAGTCAGCCCTCTCCTCCCAGCTCCCTGCTTCACTTGAATGTCTAAACAAAGCTCTCCTGACTTCAGCTTTGGTGATGGCTACACAGGAGATGGCACCTCCAGGTTCCTTGAACCAGAAAAACCAGACAGAAGCACCGGAATGCCTCTATGCAGGTGCTTGTCTGACACACCTGGGCATTCAAGACTGGCTATCACACAAGTCCCTGTATGATGCTTTTTCCTAACATGTGTTTTTATTTATAAGACAAGTTAATTTAAGTGATTTGTGCTTCACCTGGTTCTTTACATTTTATGTAAGGAAAACAGCTGAAGAAATGCAGAAGCATCATCACAGTGAGAGGCACCACACTTCAGATGGAGAAACCCTGGGGCAGTCAGCAGGCAGACTGACCCAATGCCTCACCATTAAGTCTAGATGCCTCCAATTACAGCAAGAGTCCTCAATTCAATCACGCTGCTGCGATCAGCCTGTGCTGGGGTTCACTGCCTCCAAATAATAGTAGACCACTCAGCTTAGAAAGCTGTAAAGAAAACCACCATCCAAAGAAAACCACTTGCAGGCTACGCCTAGCAAACACCTGAGGCTTCAAGGTTCACTAACCCAGCTGTTAGTGTTTTTCCTGTCAGTGCATAAAGTCAGTTTTCCAGGAAGGGTCAGTGGCCACAAATGCAGAAAAGCACTAGACGTTTAAATAAGGCATGACAGCATGAAAGGTTTGCCATTTCCAAATAGCTTTTCTGTCCAATGCTTATGAAAACAAGGGAAGTGCCATAGATAAAATGCTATTCAGTCCTCACACAACATGAGTAGAGTGTAGGAACGGCAGTGCCATGCGACAAGCAGAGAAGCCCACCAGGGATATCTGTGGCCTGGGAGAGGAGGTAAAGCCCAAGATACAAATGGATCTCAGAGAGCAACCACAAGAGGAAGCTGCAAGTGAAGTCACAGAAATATGTTGCCATCAGGTGATGTGCTCGGCTGGAGTGGTGACAACCATGTTCTGCCCTTCCCCGCCAGCTCAGCCTCCTGGAGTGAGTCAGTGCTTCCAGGAACAAGGTGGCTTTGCAGCATTTCACTCAGGGCTGCGTCTCCGTCAAATGAAAAGCCTCCAAACCTCCTGCTGAGTGTGGGGCTGGAATCCTCCCGCACTGACCTTCACTGAGTGCCCTGCTATGCCGTGCAAGCGGGAGGGCAGTGAGGATAAGCCTTGCATGCCAGTTTGGAAGAAAAAATAATCTACACCTGCAAGGTGTTTTCAGGGTGTCTGTCAGGTTGAGAGAACCTCAGAAACCCTAAGGAGCTACTTTCACCACCACATCTGAACATCTGCTTTAAGACCCACAAGATCTGCTAGCTGGTTTTGTGTCTGAGAAATGCATCTCTCTGAGAATAGCACACGATAAACTCAAAGCCCAACCTCAAAGCCAGCTGCAGCTGGGAATGCTCTTGTGCAAAAAAAGCAAAGTCCCAAATGAGACCATCAGGAAAGAGAAACAGGGAAATCATTGTCAGCTGTAGCAGTCATCACTAAAAAGGAGCTCCCCCTCTCACAAAGGAGAGTGGTGGGAGCATTGATGGTCAATCTCGATTTTGTCATCTAAGGCAAAATCAAAACACCTTCTCCCATTCATCATCAGAAGCTATGGATCCCTAAAAGCCTGGCATCACTGCAGGCTACGCTGCAGGTCTCCCTTGCCCCTATATCCCCCAAAGGAAAGTTCAATTTCCTCTTTTTTAATTCAACAGCTGTTCAGAAAATTGCCAAATCCCTCCTCCTCCCTGTCCTCGACCGCTGCTACTTCACATCAGCTGCTGCCTGCTCAGCACTGGCAGGTACTGGGCTGGCTTTGCCTTACCATAGACTCCTTTTCCCAGGAGCTCCAGGAACCGACTGACTGCTGACTCCATCTCAGTCTTGTTCAGATCCAGAAGGGAGACAACCTGGAAGCCCAGCTGCTCCAGAAGGAGACTCAGCTCAAACACATCTGTGACGGGAGCCATGAGGTTGGGATGATGCTGGTAGTGGTTGTTGCCCACTAAAAGTGCTATCTTGCCTGTAGCTAAAAGAAATATCAAGTGACAAAGCTATAAATGCTCAGTAGGAGACAAAGTCTCACCTCTTTCTGTTAGAGTCAGGACATGGGAAATCTTTCCTTACATGCAGGCAGGAAGGATATGTTGCTATAAATATATATGTTGCTACAAGCCTGAAGCACCCTGCAGAAAGCCTTTGGCTTTCTGAACACTCACAAAATACACAAATCATCATTTTGCAAGAAAGACTTGGAAAGTTTTCACTTAACAACCAAAATCCCAGGAGTGCAGGAGGATCCACACTACTGAGGCTATTCAGCAGCTACCCTACCATAACCACAGGTCTTGCATGCCAGTGATGCCCAGATGCACTGAGCCAGGGTAGGAGATCCTTTTCCCCACAAGGCTGAAGGACAGAAACCCCAGGATCTGTGCTTTCATTTTATTCCCACCTTCCACTGTAGGAAAAAACAAATTTATGGTACTCAGCAGTAGTGGGAGCAAGGAGCTTTTCCCTGCTCCAAGGAGGTACTGCAAGGAAGGAAGAAGGTGTCACATTAACAATACTTTTAAACTTGCTTTGGTAGGCACAGATGTGAAGACTGGGTTACTCATTAGGAATAATCTTACTCTACTTGTGGAAACTGATTAGGACTTGGGATGGGACTCATCCTGTGCCTTGCAGTTCTGATCCCAGAAGCACAGAGCCCATGACAATGTGGGCATAGAGGCTTGAAACGATCTCTGCAGGAAAAGCACTCCTATGCCTTGTCCTCCATTCTACTCTAGAGCCTGACTTCTAATTAGGGGAAGAATTGCTCAGGAAGAAAAGATGACAGGACTCACCAAAAAACTTTTCAGAGTGACGTGTACCTGGAAAAGACAGAAGAAATGATAAGCCTGTATCCAGCACCCCAGTGCCAACTCCCACAAGTCTGAAACCTGTTCCAACATCCCCCAGCAATGCAAAGCTGGATCATACAGCACAAAGCATCCACACAAGCAACACTCCTCGGGCCCGATTGCTAACCTTAAATACCTTGGTCTGGTGATTTTAGAAGGACATATGGAATCCTGCCTGATGTATGAAATCTTGAGCAGCTGGGAAGCAAAGCTTAGAGAAGGGGCAAGCCAGAGGAAAGAGAGCAGCATGGAGGAGCTTGAACCCATCAGCAGGTCTGTGCTACTTGCCCCAGCCCTGCCTAGGCTGCCATGCTTCCCAAGATGGCTTGCCCACTCCCTCACTGCAGCAAAAGCAAAGGCAACACAATAACTAAGGCTCAGCATAAGCTTCAAAACAGAGAGCTCTCCCCATAAGCAGCCGGTGCAGAGGAAGCCACCTGCTTGCTTTTGATTGAGATAAAATTCCCAGAGCCTTTCCTTGCCTTTCAGCAGTTCCGGTTCAGAAAAGCCACCCTAAATGTGACTCGCTTTCATGACCTCCACAAGTTCCCTTGCCCAGTCTCTTAAAATCATCATTACCCAACAGCTCCAGCTTTTCCCATTTAAATTTCAAAATAAAATCCAGCCCACGAGAAAACCCTAAAGCCCTACAGCTCAAAAAGAAGAAATCAAGGGCATATTTTTAATTGCCTAAAACTCAGGTCTGGAAGAGTTTAGCACCCAAACCAGTGTTGCTAAATGCACCACGGTTGCCTGGAAAGCCATTTATCCTTTCCTGCCTCTGACAGAGCTGACTGTTGCACGGCAAAGCTATGCAGCTGTAACATCTTGAACCCATCCCAACCCAGTGCACCCTTCTCACTGCCTGTCCTTCCTGGATGCTCTTTTGTCACCTGTGAGGAGGCAGGGAGAGTATTCTCTGGCTATGCACAGCCAATTTACACTCTGGAGCAATTTTAAAGCCAGCCTAAAAGGTGACATGAGAAGCTTATGGCATAAAAATATCCCTAGATGGAGTAAAGAGCCAGCAAAGCTAGCCCATGCTATTCCTGTCCCGCAGCAGGGCAGAGGGTCAGAAGAGCCTTCACACATCGAAGATGGAGCATGCCGAAGGCTTTGGGGACCCATCTTCTCCCTCTTAGCTCACGCAGCATCAGGCCTGGGCTGTGAGCCCAAAGGACCCAAACCTTCCCAAAATAACACCATCCTTTCCATCTCTGTCTGAGTGCATCACTTCATCTCAGCAAGGCTGTAAATGAGTTTTAGCATAGAAGCCGGCTGCAATTTGGCCAAGAAGTTATTAAATCAACACCTTGGCAAGGCAAGAAAACTACATGAGAATCCAGGAGTGCTCAACCTGTCCTCAGGTGGGAGGTCTGTGACAGACTGCAGGACCCAAGAGCATCCTACACTGCAGGAGCGTGGATCACTGATTTTGGTTTTTTCTGTTACAGACGCCGCTTTCCTCACTGCCTCTCAACCCCGTTATCAAAGAATCCTGTTTATCACGTTGCGACAGATGCCTGTGCTTGCCGCTCAGCAGGGCTTATGCAGGTCTGCTGAGATCATTGTATCCAGTATATCCAGGGTGTGAAACTGTATTCTGCAGGCTCTTTCCCTGACAGCTGCCGCAGCACTGCCAGGACACTCCAGTTCTGCAGAGCCCCGTGCTGCACCTCTACTCTGAAGTGTCACACCTTTGCCTCCTTGCAGAAGTGGTGTTTTAAACTCATGGTGTTTCTTTATGTTAATAAAAGCATGAAAGATCCATCCAAGCCAGGGGAAGATGCAAGCATCAGAGCCACACATCCTACTTCCCTTAATCCCACCCCCTGGAGCCCAGCTTCCCCCTGCACTGATTGAGCCACAGGGTAACACACCAGCACTGGGCTCCCTCTTCACCAGCTCAGCGCTTCCAGGCAAGACCACTAAATTCCTTTCTACCCTGCAATTACTTTTCATGCTAGAAGGTGATTTGCAGCAAAGCAGATGTGGGTTGGCTCTGCTCACCTACGTGAATATCCACTGCATTGGTCCAGTGCTCGCCGCGGCTATTGGAGGCACAGCAGAGGTATGTGCCGGAGTCACTGACCTTTGCATGGGAGATCTAGACAGATCAAAAGTTAAATCACATTATTTATGGTGAAAGTTTACAGCCCCTGACGGTACCTGCCAAAGGTACCTGTGTTCCTGGAATGAAAAGTCTATTCTTCATCCCTTGCCTCACAAAGCTAAGGTTTCCCATGACTTCTGTCTTCTCTAGGAAGTTCAGTGGCCCCAGAGGTATTCAAAGCCAGGCTGGACAGTGCCTTGAGCACACTGGTCTAGCGGGAGGTGTCCCTGCCCATTGCAGGGGTGTTGGAACTAGATGATCTTAAGGTCCTTTCCAACACAAAGCATTTTATGATTCTATGCTTCTATGCTAAGGTCTGCTGCTGACCCCAGCTTCTAGAGCACGAGCATCCTCTGCTCGATTGCCTTCCCTTCTTTCTTCAGCAGCCCCAAAACTGTGTCATAGCCATACTCTGCCTGAGGAGCCACACTGGGAGGATGGTATGTGGCCAAAATCAGAAGGCTGCCTGGTTTTCCTCTTGGGTAACATTTTCTAGATTTCTGATCATAGCTCTCTTCTGGCAAGTTATCAACCCTTATGCATCTCTCTTGACATCGACAAGAATCACAGCAGTACTGGCTGGTGAGGACTTATGTGGCTCTCCAGCCCAGGCTCCTACTCAGAAAGCCACCACTGGGCCAGGTTGGCCATGACTTCGTCTAGTCAAGTACTGAAAACCTCTACAGACAGACATCTTGTTGCCTTTCTGGCTCAAGCAGTACCATCCATCTCCAAATGAAGAACCTCTTTCTAATCTCCAGGCTGAACTTGCCTGGGAAAAGTGCAATCTGAGACCACTGTCCCCTAATATCATCTATTACTCCTGAGAAGAGACTGGGGCTCTTGTCTTCATTACCCTTCACGTGATGCCCCACAAGGAAATCTGCCTTTCTTGCTTCAAGCAGACAGCACTGTCGTGTTCAGCCAGTAACCCAAAATAAAGCCACACCTTTTACTGTGTTCCCGACTCTTTTCTGTGAGGACTAACCACTTTTCCTTCTAGCTCTCCTGCAGGCAGGCAGCACTCCTGCAGCTCCATCAGCCCACAGTCCCTGCACTGACATACAATAGCTGTTCATGCACCACTGCTGCAAAAAGTAATGAGAAACCTGCCAAGAGCCCTTCACACATCTATGAATTTGTCACTTCTTAGAGAAAGATCCGCAGCTCTGAAAGAAGCCCATAAAGCATATTCCCTCTTCACCTGGAGGCCTTCAGTCAGCTACCAAAGCAACTGGGGTGATACATGGAGTGCTTCCCCACAACCCTGCAAGGCAGCAGGCAATAACTGCTGAGCATGAGGCTGCTTCGCAAGGGCTGGAGAGACTGGGAAGACAGGCAACAAGACACTGCTTTCTGCTGGCATCCACCTATCACATAGATCAAAACACGCCCGAGGTTGCCAGGGAGATGCAAGCCAGGCTTAAGGACTGACACTGTCATGTCCAGGATGACAATGACACAATTTTCAAGAGTCTCTCCAAGGCTTCTAAGCTCTCCCACACCCACCATCCAGCAATGAGCTTCTCCTATCACCCACCTCAGCAGCCAAAGTGTCTGAACTACCCCAAGGCAACATTACCCAGAGTTTTTTTTTCTTCTGGCGTTCTAGAAGGTTTCCATTCTGGTACCACTGGTAGCTGGGGGCTGGGACCCCCATGGCAGCACACTGCAGCTGTAGTGGCTTACCCACCTCCACCCTCTGCTCAGTGGGGTTGAGGACGATGACAGGTTCTCCTTGCCAGAGCCGAGGGGGCAGTCCTGTGAAGCAGCGACACAGAATTGGTCCTCCCTCCGCAAAGACAGAAAACGGGTCATTTTTTCTCCCTGTACAAGAACCTGTGCACACTGCCAGAAAAGCAAGCTTTTCCACCCACTCCAAGAGGTCTCACAGGATGGCTGTGACTGCAGCATCACCACGGTACCTTTCTGCTTTGGGAGCAGGGAATCCTGGAGAGTGACACCCATGTTAGTAAATGATACTCCAAAACCCTGCCTCTGGCTTCCCAAACTTGATACTCGCCCTTTCCTGCCAATGGCACAAAGTCAACATGCTGATATCAATCACACCTGAAGTTATTTTTGCTCAGCTCTGAAACAGCCATATTGCCTTGTCCAGTATCACTGTCAAGCGCAAACAGGCAAACACCCAGTATAACTCAAGGAAAGAGGAGCAGGTACCTACAGCCAAGGTTATGCAGGCCACGACAGGGACTTGAATCACCCAGAGAATGGGCACAGAGGTCTGGGTTAGGCCTGCAGGCTCGTGTTCCTGAAGCAATGCTTCTGTATTGTGATTTTTGAGCTGGGACAACACATTGCCCCAGGAACTGCACAGGATCACTGCTGCAAGGGTGGGCAAAGCATAAAATGTGGAAAAGCTACAAGACATCCTCATACCTCTGGCAACACAGTGATGGACCTCCACCTTCACCCAGTCAGAGAAGACGGCATTTTTGTAGAGGTCGTTGATTCTGCAGGTGTAGAGTTGGGTCTGTTGTGCAGTGATGGGTAAGTCTTGCTTGGTGGCACCAGGAATCTGGTTGCAGACAGACTAAAGGGAAAACACAGGTGGTGGGCAGCAAATCCACTTCATTGCTGGTAGCAAAGCCACCAGCAGGCACCTTGTAAGACCAGGAAAAGTGGAAATCCTCCCCTCCTCCAGCTGCAGGGATGCGAAAGAATGAGCTTTTTCAATGCACACCCCACCCAGCACTGTTTAACTCCTTTGCCAGCAACATGGACAGTGGGATTGAGTGCATGCTCAGCAAGTTTGCTAGCAACACCAAGCTGTTGACACACTGGAGGGAAGTGATGGGATGCAGAGGGACCTGAGCAGGCTTGAGAGATGGGCCCATGTGAACCTCATGAAGTTCAACAAGGCTAAGGGAAGGGTCCTGATCATGGGTCAGGGCAATCCCCAGCACAGACAGGACTGAGAGCAGCCCTGAGAACTTGAAGGTGTTAGGCAAAGAGCAGCTCCCCATAACCTGTCTGTGTGGACACGCTTGAGCCCAGAACCCTCCTGTGTGCTGGGCTGCACCCCCAGAGCATGAGCAGCAGGTCGAGGGAGGGGATTCTTCCCATCTGCTGCGCTCTGGGGAGACACCCCCTGCAGTCCTGGTCCAGTTCTGGGGCAATAGCACAACAGGGATGTGGAGCTGTTGGAGTGAGTTCAGAGGAGGTCACAAAGATGATTCTGAGGGCGGGAGCAGCTCTGCTCTGGAGCCAGGCTGAGAGAGCTGGGCTGGTTCAGCTTGGAGAATACTCCTTAAGGGGAGACCTTAGAGCAGCTCCAGTGCCTAAAGACGCTACAAGAAACATGGAAAGGGGCTTTGGACAAGGGTCTGTAGGGACAGGACAAGGGGGAATGGCTTTAACTTGCCAGGGGGGAGATTGAGATGAGCTCTTAGGCAGAAGCTCTTCCCTGTGAGGGTGTTGAGGCGCTGGCACAGGGTGCCCAGAGAAGCTGTGGCTGCCCCATCCCTGGCAGTGTTCAAGGCCAGGTTGGACACAGGGGCTTGGAGCAAGCTGCTCTAGTGGAAGGTGTCCCTGCCCATGGCAGGGGTTGGAACTGGATGAGCTTTAAGGCCCCTTCAGGCCAAAGCATTCTATGATACTATGAGGGGCAGAGGTCCTTGTCATGAATCCTTTCCCCCCTCTCCTTCTAGCTTCTTTTTTCTCACCAGGTCTGCCCACAGAGGGCCAGCTCCATCACTGTGGGCAGGGACCTAGCCTGGTGCCACACCAGGGCTACCTCTGTTCCCACCATTACCTGGTACTGACAAAACCATTGGTATTGCAGTGACGTCTGTCCCTCTGCTCTGCACCGCAGGGTGAAGGAGTATCCCAAGGGGACGGAGACAGATACTGGCTGCTCGGTGATCACAATGGCTGTGGAGAAACAATCTGCAGAGGTGGAAACAACCCAGCATTCATCAGGGACTTCCTCCCACCACTGGCCAGGCTCTATGGGCTGCAAGAGGGGTCCCAGCCCCCACCCCAGGATGACAGGACATTTGGAAAACAAGGGATGCTCGGCCTTCCGCGCCCTGGGGCTGCCACAGGGCTCTTGGGTCATCTCCCAAGCCCAAACGCAAGGGGGGCAGCACTTTCCGCGCTGCAGGGCAAAAGGAGGCAGTGCTCGGGCTGCGCTGCCCGCTGGCTACCAGGCAGCCGCTCACCTTCCTGCATCGCTTCGCCGGCGGCTCCTCAGCGATTCCTCTCCTGGGGAAGCAGCAGCGGCGGCACCTGCGGCGGGCGGGACGGCAACGCCCGGAGCTCGGGGAGCGGTTCAGACCCGGCGGCAAGGCCGCTCTCCCGGCGCAGCAGCGGTCCGGCACGGCAGCCACCGCGCAGGCCCCGCGGCGGACTCCGGCTCACCGGGCACCCCGCGCGGGGCGGGGCCGCGGCCCCACACTCACCCGCCTCCCGGAGAAGGCGCCGACCCCTCACTTCCGCGCTGCCGGGCCCGCCCCGCTCCCTCAGCGGAACCGCGCGGGGCGACGCAGGGCGAGGCTGGGGCTGTCCCCTGGCATGGTCCGGTTTGGCCCTGGCATGCACGGCTCTGTCCCGGGACGCTGCAGGAGGCACCGCACGCTCGGCGCCACGGTTGCCCGCCCGTACCTCCCCCGGCCCGGGTGCCCTCAATCCTCCCCCCAGGGATCCTCGCCCCGTCTTCACTGGTGACCTTCTCCCTATTCCCACGGGTGTCCTCATTCGCTCCCCACGGCACTCTTCTCACCCACTCCCTGCGGCTGTCCTGAGCTCTCTCCCCGGGAGCTGCAGCCCCAAGGCTCATGGTGGAGCCGCAGCTCTGCTCCGACAGGCAGACGGAAACCCTGCGGGGCTGCTTGTGAGAAATCCCCGCCAGCTGGGCCGGCACCACGAGGGGCCCAGGGGAGGTGGCTCTGGGCCAGACCGCCCGGAGGTTGCACAAGCTCCTCTGGGACGGGGCAAAACGGGGGTGGCCGGGGATGCCCTTGTCTCACAGGGGAAACGACACGGTGGTGAGCACCAGGACTTGTTACAGCTGCAACTGTGACATTCATCTGCAAAGTTAGGGCAAGGAAGGTCAGACTCATTAAACCAAAACTCATAACTTCTGAAGAGATGGGAGGACCAGTACCTATAGTGGTCCCACAAGAAACCTGGAGAGGGGCTTTGGACAAGGGCCTGTAGGGACAGGACAAGGGGAATGGCTTTAACTTGCCAGGGGGGAGATTGAGATGAGCTCTTAGGCAGAAGCTCTTCCCTGTGAGGGTGCTGAGGCGCTGGCACAGGGTGCCCAGAGAAGCTGTGGCTACCCCATCCCTGGCAGTGTTCAAGGCCAGGTTGGACACAGGGGCTTGGAGCAAGCTGCTCTAGTGGAAGGTGTCCCTGCCCGTGGCAGGGGTTGGAACTGGAGGAGCTTTAAGGTCCCTTCAACCCAAACATTCTGTGATTCTATGATCACATAGAAAGGAGCTAGAAATGGAGAGGACAGGGGGTTGACCAGGGAGTGACTGCTTGTCATTCCCAAAGAACTTCAAAGCGACTGGGGAGGGAGTGTGACACAAAGCCAACTGGGATGAAGCAGGTCTAGGCTCACAACTTGGGGGTGCCCCGCTGATGGGTTCCCAGCCCCAGAGCAGACAAATTCCCACCAGACTGGCTTCTCCACAAGCCAATGGTCCTGAGCAGCAGGTCTCCACGGTGCCAGGAGGGATGGGACTAGGACTCCAGCACAAAAGGGACCAGAGACTATCTGGAGTAGAAGCTTTGGGAGACACCCTTGCTCCCCTGCTGATATTTCCCCCCGCTGAGGCTGCAGCAGTGGCTATGAGGGGGGATGACGAAGGAAAAGCAAGGCCATCAGGGATGCCTCTCCCAAGTGCCTTCAGTGGCAGTGTGGAAAGGTGCAGGCAGCTCTGTGGGATTGCAGGGAAAAGCAGTCGTTGCTGAGAGCAGTCATGGATCAACTCCACAGGATTCCATATGGAACCTGGGGCAGAGCTGAGGCATGCCGCAGGTCAGAATGACTAAGCAAGGCTGAGAGATGAACCTCTACCTGCTGCTTTCCTCTTAAAAGAGATAGGAATTAAGAGGAAAAAGCCAAACCCAACTGGTAGACAGAGGAAGGATTTTCTCCCTCTACATCCTTTCCCCTCCACATCTTTTCCTCTGTGCAGGATGGCATGGTCACACTGTGCTCCTGCAAAGGTAGGGAAATGTGCTACATCTAACACGATCCAGAGCAATCCCTGCTTCTACGGAGACTGGTCCTTTCCTTTCCTGAATACAGGGAAGGTGATGCTTAGCATAGACTTGTAGGGTCTTTCTTTGTGCTTACCTCCTCAGCTGTCTCTGAGATCACACAGATCCTCATTTTCTTAATTTCTAGAGGGTCTAGCCAGGCATTTGGAAATACACCCCTGAAGGTTTAAAATAAACATATTGCAAATGAAGGTTCTGGCTGAGTCTATTCCAGTAGCTCCCTGTCATGCCTGTCGTGCAGAATTATTATAATGCAGCGCTGGTAGCTAAAAAAAATAATCATGAAATTAACCCTGGCACCTTCCTGGAGCTAAAGATGACACTCCTGGTTGATGCAGCACCTCTTCAAATAGCTGCAGGTTGCTGTTTTTCCCTATAGACTGCTTCTCTAGGCTCTGGAAAGAGCATCCTTCACCAAATATCTAGACAAAAGATGTCATGCTCATCCTCTGTAAGAGCCCGGCACTGGCACAGTCTGCTTGAATGTTTGGTAAAGAACTGGGGGGAAGAACTTGCTGACATCACGCTGGAGTGCAGGAAGGAGCCTGCGATATTAGAAAAGGAGGAACTTTCGTGAATGCGTGCAGGGTGGAAAGGGAAGGATACATTGTGTGAAAGGAGTGAGAAAACATCTGCTGCTCTCGCTGTGAGCCAGTGCTGGATTTGCAGGCAGAGGACGCAAGCTTTGCTCACAAGGATTGAAGCCTGATGGCTGACTCTGGCTTAGGCTTCAAAAACTGAATGGTGAGAGAGCACATTTCCAAATGGAGAGCAGAGGGCACTGTCACTCTCTGTGAACAAATGACAAGAAAACAGATGCTGCAGGAGGAAGCTGATGTCTCAGCAGGGCAACAGGCGACCGGCACAAGAACCGTTCAGAGCCTGAAGAGGGGAGAAAAAAAACCACATCCACTGTGCATGTGGGGGTAGGATCAAACACCATGGCAGGCTTCATCTCACCACAGACAAGCTAAACCTGCACTCAACATCCAGGTTTCTCTCCACTTCTGGAATGAGGCAAAGAAACATCATGTGACTGGGGTGGGAAGGGACCTCTGGAGGTCTCTGGTACAGTCTCTCACTTCAAGCAGGATGTGGATCGGTTTCTTGGCACCTTGTCCCATCCACAGCTCATTGTTTCCCAGGATGGAGACCACTCACCTCTCTGGGACCCTTAGAGGGGACTCTTACCCCCTCACGCGGCAATTTCTTTTCCTAACATTTATTCAGAACTTTCTTCCTTGCCACTTGCATTTGTTGCCCTATCACTCTGCGCCTCTGGGAAGTGGCTTGCTCTGTCTGATCCACACCCTCCTGTGAGGTAGTTGAAGAAAACAAGGATGTCTGCATTTAGCCCTCCCCTGAAGACTTAAACCCCAGTTTCTGTCTTCCTCTCTTCCTGCGTCATGCCTTGATCTCTCTTAACCATCTTAGTGGCTTTCACTGGACTCACTCCAGTACATCAGTGTCTTTCCTGTATTTGGGAGTCCGAAACTAGGCAGTTTCAGGCCTGACACAGAGACCCACCTGTTCTGGACACCTTTCTCAAGATAGTCTGGGCTCTATTCTATCCAATCAATACCCAAGGAGATAGGGCCCATAGTGAGGGATGGTAAAATAAGGTGTAATTCACGTGCTGGGACTTCAATTAATGTTTTCTGGAGCTGTGGGACTTTAAAGTCCTCCTCCTGTCAGAAATGGAAGCAGGACAATGCCACCTTGGGACTTCCCAGCCTAGCGTCCTGCCTTCCGCACCTTGGGACAGCTAGGGCACGACAAAGGGTGTGAGATCAGGGCATGCACACAGTGAGTATTCTTTTGTAGCTCAGAGACCTCTTGAACCAAAGGTAGTATCTTTGTCCTGAGTAAACCTCAAGAGATTTTCCTTCCACAGATTTGTTCTACGGGGTTTCTTAAACCCTATTAGCACTGAGCAGCCACAGCAATGTGTGGAAGCAGCTTAATGCCAAGTTGAGGGAGGAAGTGTCTCCCTTTTACTGATTTTACCTCCTGCTAATTTCTCTCAATGCCTTTATTCTTGTTCTCCTTGTCCCTCACAACTCAGTCATATGTACCTCAGCTGTTCCAGGCTGGAGAGTCCCAGCCTATGTAGTTGTTCTTCATGCAGCAGCCAGTCTGTACTGCTGCTGCCTTTGTACCATTGCTGCCCTTCTGTGAGTTTTGGGTTTGGTTTTGTTGGGGTTTTTTTTCAAGTCTACTGTATTTTGCTTGAGATGGATTATATCTGAGTGGCACTAGTCCATGCAGAGCCCACTACTGCCTATTGAAAATGAGTATTGTTGTTTCCTCTATGGATCATGTTACATTCATTTTATGGAATTTCATCTGGTATTTTACTGCCTGGTCAAAGTGAGACCTTCAGGCAGCTCTCTGGGACCACCTTCTTTCCCTCTAATTCCTAGGACCACAACCAAACGTCTTATGAGGTCCATCTCCTTTGCATTTTCTAAGACCAAGTATCCTTCTCTGGTATCACAAATCCAGATATTTACATGCCTGATACTGTAATGACCTGCCTACAAAAAAGCAAATAAACTCCAGTACCTACACCTGAGATGGCTCCTTCCAAGACACTGCTCAAATGCAAGACTCTTCTGAGATTTGAGCTGAGAAAAGCATTTCACTGGGATTTGAATGGAAGAACTACAAGTCCGATCAGGCCTCTGTTGACCAATTGGATAAATCCAGATTTGGAGTGCTTAGGATGACATCATAACTACTGCAAACGCAAACCCCAAATTTTTGGCCCAATATACATTGACTCTGACAGGTCTAACAGGATCCAAGTAAGTTTATTTGAAAATAAAATCCAGTTGGGGGTCTTGGCTTTGGATTCAGTGGTGTCTGCAAGCACTAAATTGCATGGCTGCACACTTCTCAACTGCAGTGTGAGCAGGCAGCTGATCTGCAGCAAATCTGCTCCATCCGTCAATCCTGCGTTGTAGAGATGCTGTGCCACCAGCGATGTGCCTGTGGCACGCAGCGCAACAGCCTGACAGGCAAGACAAATGTCGAACAAGAAAAATCTCCCATTTTATTACACATTATGTTTTCACTTGGTGTTGAATCACTGCTGGTAACAGTTTGTGACATATACCCACCTTTTATAGCCATCTTTTGTGCTGTCCTTTTCATGGAGACTGAAAAAATGACATCACAGTCCTTCTCCCAGGCAGTGTGGGATAAAACCCCAGCCACCAAGGTGTGAGATGCTCCAGAGGCCAATGCAAGATGTGACTGCTGTGATTACAAGAAGTGGTGCTGCTGCCCAGGGTGAGAGCCTGTTGCCTGCAAGAAACTGGGCATTTTTTAGCTGGTCCAGAGATGTCTTCGAGGTGCAAGAAATCCCCAACCTGCGGGGGGTGGTGTGGTGTTATTATAAATAAAATAATAATTCCGTTCCTCCTGAAGAGAGAAGCTCGAGCTGGCAGCGATGGATGGAGGCGGAGGGGGGCCGGGCAGTCAGACCCCAGCCAGACCCCAGCCGGGACGGGCAGGCGGCCCTCGGCCCCTGGAGGCCGGGCCGCAGCCGCAGCGTCAGTCGCCGCCGCCCCCGAGTGACAGCGGCATGTGCGGCGCGGCTATAAATGGCGGCGGGGACCGTGGTGGGGGGGCAGTGGCGGGGTCGGGGTAGCTGTGGTGCGGCCGCTGCCATGGGTTCTCCCCGCCGCGCTCTCGGCGGCTTCCACGGGAGGGGAACGGAGGCCATAGAGGGGGCGGAGGAGGCCGAGAGCGCGGCCTGGGCCTCCCGCCCCGACCGGCGCAGCTACCTGCTGAGCATCCGGCCCCAGAACAGGTGAGGGGGCCGGGCCGGGGGGAAGAGGCCGAGGCGCGGCGGGTGTCCCTCGGCCTGGCCGCCGCCGTGGGTGCATCCTGCCGCCATGTCAAAGGCAGGTGGAAGACAGGGTTGCGGGGCGCGGGGACGAACTGGCCGAAGCGAGGCGGGAGGAGAGCAGGCTGGCAGCGGCCCAGCATGTAAGGCAATACCCGGCCCCGAGCAGGCCGAGACGCCGGCTGAGCTGGAGGGGGAACGGCTGTCCCGGTCTTTCCCGGCCCGGAGATCTCCTCCAGGGTGGAAAAACCACGTGAGGGCTCGAGCTGTCCGAAGGAGCTCGTTGGCTGCGGCCACCCCCTCACTTCCCAGCAGAGGCCGTGTTTCTGTGCGGGTGCAGCCGGGGCAGGTGCCCTGAGGCCATTGCCTTGCTGTGAAATCCCGATGGACAAAAGCTTGCGCCTCCCAAGTTAAACTTGGGTACAGGGATCTGCGCTGACCTTCCTGCCTCTACTGTACTGAAACTGTGTGTGTTATCGACACCAGATGCCGAGCAAGGGGCCTGCAGAGCGTGTGCCTTATCTTATTGTCAAAAAGGTATTTCTACAATGTAGATACAGGCCAAGCAATGATGAGAACAGCATTCCTAGGTCAGGAATGGCCTTAGGCACAGGGTCTGTGGTGGGAATAAGGCTTTGTCTGCACGGGAGAAGGTATGATAAACATGTTGTCAACTGAGACTGAGGTTAGCAAATACAAAAATGCAAGGCAACGAGCCAGCAAAGGCAAAGGTGTCAGTGATTGTGCTAGTCATTCAAAATAAATTACTTTGAATTCACTAGGAATGCTCTTCAGTCTGTAAGCTCTTGAAACAAGTGTGCCTCTTTCCTTTCAACAGTTTATGAATAATCCATTTCCAGTGTGTCAAGCATTGATGCCTCAAAGAATCAGAGATTCGTAAAAATAAATACAGGACCAAAGAGATTAAAAAGTGCTATCTGGAAGTCAGATGTTAAAACTGGGGTAATGCCAAAGTTAAATTGCTTTAAGTCAGTTCTCTTGTGATTGTATCGTGATCTAATTGCAGTCTATCTGCATACCATGGCATTTTCAGTACCAACAAATGCCTGTACAGCATCCACAACCAGGCTGTGACCCTGGACCATACCAAAAGAAATCTGTAATCAAGTTTGATGGCTTCATTTTGTAGATTACAAGTAGAGAGAGTCTTTAGTAAGTAAGATGTTGAGGTGTTTTGGTTGCCTGTAGCTTGAGCTTCCCCCCACTCCCTCTCCCCCCTCCTCCCAAGTATGTTCTAGTTGCAGCTTTAATCAGTTTAATCAGGGAGGTTCATCAGTCCTTCAAGCAATGCTTCTGGTGTTCTCCACTGACTTATCACAGAGTGGTTTGGGTTGGAAGGGACCTTAAAGCTCATCCAGTTCCAACCCCTGCCACAGGCAGGGACACCTTCCACTAGAGCAACTTGCTCCAGGCCCCTGTGTCCAACCTGGCCTTGAACACTGCCAGGGATGGGGCAGCCACAGCTTCTCTGGGCACCCTGTGCCAGTGCCCCAGCACCCTCACAGGGAACAACTTTTGCCTAATGTATAATCTCAATCTCCCCTCTGGCAGACTAAAGCCATTCCCCTTTGTCCTGTCCCTACAGACCCTTGTCAAAAGTCCTTCTCCAGATTTCTTGTGGGCCAACTAATACCTAACTATTGGAAGGCTGTTATAAAGTCTCCCCTGAGCTTTCTTTTCCCTAAATCCCCAAAAGCGATTTTCTTAAGGCCGCTGAGAAAGGCACAGAGGGATGTAGCACTTCTGGCTGGGTCGATACTGTGGTTTAGGCACAGTAAATCCAGCCTGTATATGCAAAGCTCTGGGTCCTGAACACCTTGAACTCGTCAGGCTAGTGTTGTGGGTGGGTGCTCCATGGGACCCTGATGCTTTTGCAGGCAAAGGGACACTGTGCTATGACACTTAAATCAACAGCGCATTCCATTTCCAAACATTGTCCAGTCCTTTTTTCAGCCCATTTCTGTACTTGTTCATCAAAGCCCATAGCAACTTAATTTCATTTTGCCTGTTAACTTCAGTGGCTGCCACTTCTGTTGTCAGAAGCACAGAGTAAATATTCGCTAAATAGCAAAACTGATCTGTCCATGTGGTCATGACACCTTCCAGTTTCTCTAATGAATTAGAGAGGAGGAATATAGAAGTCTCGTTTCCCCCACAGCCCCGGGAGCACGTAAAAGACTTGAACCAGAATGCATGGAAACTGTGTTGTTGTCTATAATGCTGGTCAGTGGCTTGAATGAACTGAGGTTTTTTGTCCTGTAATGAAATAATGTATTATTACAGTTCTGGAAAGCAAGCAAGTGGAATGATGTAGCAAGAAGACTTTCAGAAAGCAATTATGAGTTTGATTAAATCCAGGAGCATCTGGAGAACTTGCCTCAGAGAACTTGAAAAGCAAGACGAGTGACATGCCTAAAAGCAGATAACATTCAGCAGTTCTCTAACACAGAACAGTATTTGGATTTGGTGGGTTTGGAGCTAACAAAAATATGGGACAAGTGATGCAGACACAGAATTGTGGTGGGAGGCTGCTATGGTGGTTAGAAAGCAAAAATGGATATTCTGATCCAAACCCAGTGTGGGGTTGTTTTTCAGGCTTCTCGGTTGCTATCTTTGTATGTATTTGTAGAGTGCGCTTAACCAAAATATTTGCCTGCTCTCTTCACTGATTCTTAAAGCAGTGGCAAGTACAGTGTCATGATGGAGATCCTGACAGGCATGGAAATATCTTTATGAGAAGAAACTAAGGTTAGCAATTGCTGCTTCTGATGTGGCTCATGAATGTGTTTCATCTATGTGCTTGCATTCATGATCCACATCAAGAGTAGACTGGATGATTTTACTTGGTCTCCCTAATCCTGTAGGAGGAAAGGGATGTTGTGTAAATTAAAGGATACTAATTTGGAAACCAGAACATGGTCTTTCTGGTTTTTAACTTGTAGAATTTGTCAGAGGTGGTGCTCCAGAGGCCAAAAGAATAGAGGTGTGGAATGTGGCTATCGGGAGATAATCCGTTTATTACATGAAATACTCAGTATATTTACTTTTTTGTACCCTTGGGAACTGGTATTTAGGAAGAATCTTCTCTGTGAGCAAATAGTTCAGTGGCAAGAGATCACTGCCTTTCCTTTGCTGGTCTTTTAACATACCAGATAACAGACAACAGGAGGAACAGCTTATGGTCATGGCGAGTTGTCTTCTGCCCTGGCAGTTGACGGGGCTTTTTTATTTTGGGGTAGGTTTCTTTTTTTTAAACTCTTATGTCTCAAAGCGTTTGACTGTAATTACTTCACAAAGTGAGAGGAGAAGCTGTCAGTCTTCTCCAGGGTCTGCCTTGGCTGTATTCATGGGCCACAACTTCAAGCCATGTCTTCAGGTGTCCTTAATGTATGAGCTAGCTGAATCTGAAATATGACTTGTGCAGAGAAGTGTGATTTTATGTAAAAACTTCATCTGAGTTCTAGGCAAACTCCTCTGTTGGAAGCGATCTGCCCCTTTTTTCTAATGCTGCTGTCTGCTCCTTGGTCTCGTTACAGCATTGCCTCCTTGCTTAGATATCTTTCTACTGTCATAGCTTCATCGTATGCAGATATTTATAGAGTGACATTGCCTCTGATCTTTTCTTGGACGCTGTCTCTGGTTGTGGAGGCAGTTGAGCTCAGAAGAGTGCTGTGCCATCTGGCTTTTCTGGCTAGAAAACATCCTCAATCTTGTACGTCTTGCTTTGCACATAATATCAAATGAAGGTGAAAGATATGTTACTGTAATAAAGTGACCTGAAAACTCAGGAGTGCTTATTTTCTGAAGAGCATGGGAGGAGCAGAGCTTTCTTAGCTCAGAGGAGTTCCCTCTTCAGCAGTTGGGCATCTGTAACTTACTATGGGACCTTGCTATTCATAGTATCATAGAATGATTTGGGTTGGAAAGGACCTTAAGGTTATCCAGTTCAAATCTCCTGCTGTTGCAGAGTATCTGAAGTTTTACTGAGTCTTTTTATATTTTGTGTTTGTTTGTGGAACAGTTATCTATTGGAAGGTCTTGATTTAAGAAGTTAGCCTTTATGGGTTCCCCAGGGAAGTTGTGAATGCTTCATCCCTGGTGGCGTTCAAGGCGGGGTTGGACATGGCATGGTTTAGTGGGATGTGTCCCTGCCCATGGCAGGGGGGTTGGAACTAGGTGATCTTAAGGTCCTTTCCAACCCTAACTATTCTGTGATTCTATGATCCTATGTTAGCATGGGTTGCTGTGTTACTTGAAATCTGACGCTGTGTTGCTTGAAGTCCTTGTTCTCTGCAACATGTTAGCCCTAGTCCTTACTCGCTAAGCCATAACCAGAGCACCCAGGTCTATTCTATATAGGATGAGTTATTTGACAACCTGCAAGGTCGAAATGTAGCTGGCCATCTTGGCAACAAAACTTACTTTTAAGATGTCCTGAAGTAAACTGACTTCATTATAATACTAAAAAGCACACCCACAGATTGGGAAGACCCCGTCCAAGTGAAGACCCTTCCCCCTCGCAAGTGTAGTAGCAGAAGAGAAAATTATGATTGTATGCAAATCACGAACCAATCACTGTAACTGGGAGTGTTCTACCTTGTCATTTTTGTGTGTAAATGTCACGACAAAATCGGCATGGCCTGTGCATGATTTGTGGAAATTCCACCCAGCACTGGCACTGCAATAAAGAAGTGCCTGCCTCTTAATGCTACATTAGGATTAAGGAATTTTATTCTCCTGACTTTCAGTGACACTGCAATGGGCAGGGACGCCTCACACTAGACCATATCACCCAAGACTCCGTCCAATCTGACCTTTAGCACTGCAAGGGATGGAGTATTTACCACTTCTTTGGGCAGCCTGTGCCAGTTCCTCACCACCCTCACAGTAAAGAACTTCAGGGCCTACGGATGGATTTCCATGGGCTTGTGCACATTCAGGTTGCTAAGATGATCTCAAACCTGATCCACTCCTGCAGAGGGCCTAAGGTCTTCATTCTCCCGGTCGCTGCATCTGGATTCCAAGACTTGGGTGGTGTGGTCAGAACACTTGCCAGTGAAGAATGAGGCAAAGAAGTAACTGAGAACCTCAGCCTTCTCCAAATCCAGGGTAGCCAGTTCTCCTGTTTCCTTCTGGAGAAGGCCCACATTATCCCTACTCTGTCTTTTTTTGACGACATACCTATAGAAGCCTTTCCTGTTAACTCTGACATCCCTGGCCAGACTCAGTTCTAACTGGGCCTTAGCTTTCTTGACCTGATCCCTAGCTTCCCGGAGAATGTCCCTGTGTTCTTCCCAGGCCTCCTGTCCCCGCTTCCACCTGAGCACAAGGTCAAGCATGGCAACTCTCCTTGTCAACTCTTCTATTACTTGCAAGAGGAAGTTGTCTTCCACGGAGTCAAAGAACCTCCTGGATTGCTTGTGCTGGGCCATACCATCCCTCCAACAGATACTGGGGTGGTTGAAGTCCCCCATGAGGACAAGGGCTTGCAAGCATGAGGCTGTTCCTGTCTGTCTTTAGAGAGCTTCACCCACAGAGTCCTGATCATGTGGCCTGTAGCAGATCCCCTCAGTAACGTTCCCTTTGACCCTAACCCCCAAACTTTCAGTTGGCTATTTTGGCAACAAGTGTTCTAAATCCCTAATAAGAAACCTTTTGATGCTGTTGCATCTGAGGAAATTCAGTCCATTTATCTTGTCGGATGAAAGTGTCCCAAACTCTGAAAGGAGGGAACATCCAGTACCCACTGCAAAGGCAAAAGTGAAGGCATCAGTAGATTCCTCTGCGGTCTGTAGGATCTCTAGGACGGAGGCATCATTTTCCTCTCAGTGCAATTATCTGCACAATAATGCTTGGTTTGAGTGGGGCTCCTTGGCAGTTGTGCACATTGAATAATAATCCCAAACTTCACATTTTGCCCCCCATTAAAAAGCCTCCTGCCCTTATTGTCTGGAAGGTCAAGCAGAACTGACTGTGGGCTGTCCTGGGTTCAGCAGTAGCAGCCATTTTTTCTCCTTGGTAGCTGGTGCAGCGCTGTGTTTTTGATTTGGGGCCTGGGAACAGTGCTGATAACACCAGTGTTTTCAGTTACTGCTGGGTGATGTTTAGGCTGGCCAAGGACTTTGTGAGTCTCATGGTCTGTCAGGGAGGAGGGGAAGCCGGGAGGAAGGAGAGACAGGACACCTGACCCAGACTAACCAAAAGAGATTATTCCATACCACAGCACGTCATGTCCAGGATGTAGAAACGGAGAGCAGAGACCCGGAAGGGTGGTGGGGGTGCATGGTGGGGGGTGCACTGCTTGATACTGGGTGGTGAGCAATTGTATCCTTCCCTTGTATTTGCCTTGTCATTATTGTTACTAGTGGGGGTGCACTGGGTGGCTGGGCTTGATATTGGATGGTGAGAAACTGTATTCTTTTCCCTTGTATTTTCTCTTGTCATTATTATTATTGGTGGTAGCAGTAGTGATTTGTGTTATACCTTAGTTACTAAACTGTTCTTATCTCAACCTGTGGGAGTTGCATTCTTTGATTCTCCTTCCCATCCCTCTAGGAGCGGAGGGAAGAAAGAGGGGGAAGTGAGTGAGAGAGCGACTGTATGGGTTTATGAAGCTTAAACCACGACAAGGCTGGTGAGCTGATAACCTAGGCTGGAAGATCAAGACGTAGAGCTGGACAAACAGTGGACTTCAGGGCCGGTGTTAAAATACAGAATATATCACATTTGTAAACTTTATTCTTCTCTGGAAACTTCGTAAATGGAGACATTTCCCAGGCCTGGAATCCCATCTGATTGCATGGACGGGAGAGCATGATCTCCTCTGAACTGGGCACCTCTTGTTCCACAGCAGAGGCCATTTCCAGGAGACAGAATGAAGATCTGCTCTATCCTCACTCTGTTTCAGCAAGAGGAGAAAGATCTTGGGTGAATGAGGCTGTTGTATGATACCAACTCAGTCTCACACTTTACAGCATCACCTGGCACAAGAAGAGGAGGGCAGAACTGTTCTGAACAACTGTATTTTCACCTTGCTGCTTTTCTAACCCACAGCTACAAAAATCTATGCACAATGAGTTACCAGGAGGATGTCAGCTTTCCTGGGCATCTCATTGCCTCGTATTTGCTTTGCTTTCTTTTATCCTTTCTCATTCCTTGATGTCTTTCAACTAGTTACCAGTTTAATTTGGACCATAAAGGCAACAATAATTCAGAATTAAAATACCCAGATCTGAGCCATCTTCAGAGTGTTACAGAGGCTGGTACAGAAACATGTAACTTAACTTATTGTTTTCCACCTTCTCTGTTAATGACATCTAGCTCTAAATTCTTACATGCAAGTCTGTGTTTATCTCTGCTCGCAGTAAATAACCTGCAGAAAAAACTGCCATATTTCTCCAGCTCCGACATTGATTTGTTCCGTGACCTTGCCAAGGAAAGACTCAGTACATCCCTTTTCCAGTCTGTGAAATAACAATGTGTCTTGTACAGCTCCATAGCACTCACAGCTGCTTTATCACAGGATTGCTGGTAATTGCTGTCATGGTATATGAAACACAAACACACTTGTTCTGTGTGTGCGTGAAGCACTTGATAAGAAGCGGGACACGTGGCGGGAAAGAGGCATTACCATATGTACATGAAAGCTTCATTGTTGGCTTTTAAATGTTGAAAACGGTTTGCTGTTGACATCTGAGAAGACATTTGGAGTGCTTTGTATTTGTCTCAAGTAGTATCAACCTCGGAGGCAGAGAAGTTCATATGAGATCTTATACTTGGAAACCTGCATGTGTAAAACATGCCGAATAATGTCACTGGTGAGAATGCCAGCAAGAGGGAGAATCTGTAGGGGATTGCCAGGGCCATCCCTCTGTCCCACTCCCAGGATGGAAGGGCTGCCAGTTCTCATTGGGATTTTCTGAGGAGCTTTTTTGCAATGCTGATTCCATCAAAACAGAACTCTTACGTCTCAGCTTTGCTGTTGTGACACGTTTTGCTGTTTACTTGCTGCACTGGACAACTTGTGTGGCTCAATTTTTGTGCTGTGGAAGAGCACTGCAATATATTAATGACTGTTGCAGCTCAAGCTGCAAGTACAAGTCCCTGTACTTGTACGTGTGAGGATGGAACCACTAGGAAGCCTATTTCAAACTCTCCTGAGCTCTTGTCAACTTCCATATGAGAACATGAGTTGGAAGAAGAAAGATTTCTATGTCTTAGAAGAAATACAGAAAGAGGAGAATTTCAAGCAGTGATTGCGTGAGAGGATTAGAAAAGGTGCCAGATTTAAAATCTGTGTTTTTCAGGCAGTTAACTTTTCAGTGCCAGTGGGGTGATATACCAGCCTAGGCCATCAACCTGAGCAGTACTTTTAGTGACGAAAAAAAGTGGGTGGTATTGGTGGTTCAGCCTCCTACCAGTGCAGCAAGACTGAAATTTGGCATGTCCAGCCCTAACTATTCTGATTCTATGTGCATGAAAAAGGGGGAAGACTCTCTTCACTTCCGAGCAAAATTATAAGTCATTGAAGAGCTAAAACCTTTAAGAGGATAATAAAATTCCAGAAGAGTTTGAAAGTATCTGATAAAACAAAATTTAAAGAACTGAGGCTGGTAGAAGATACATAATAGAGGGGTATAATTCTACTGTACAGTACTACAGTGGTTAATAACCAAACCTGTACTTTCAGGGGTAGCTGTGCTTCAGTTCATAAATGCAAGGTGCCAGAAGAGGCTTTCCTCCCACTGATGCTGGACATGCATATCTATCTGAGCTCCAGTAAAGAGAAACCAATACCTTTAGACTCTGATTCATCCACTTTAGATGTGTTCCTCAGGATAAGTGTTTGCCTTCATCCAGTAGCTAGAATGTCCCCAAGCTTCCTTAGGAGAGACACAACCACTGCTGATGCTGCATTTCATGAGCAGAGTCCTGTATTGTGTGCACTAACAAGTCTCTGGGGAGCTGAGGACACCGGCAGCCCAATCCCAGAGTATCAGACTCGTCCTGCTGGGGCGTCTGTCATTCCTTGCTTGGAAGCCCTGTGTTTCCAACCATGTGGATTTGGTTTGGAGTCTGGTGTAGTTATGCTGCTGCAGCTCTGTGTGGGTATGATGTGAATGTCATTAAAATGAAGGGAAACGCCAGCTGCCCGCAGACAGAGCTGTTCTGACATTCAGAATTTGATCTTGCTCTCTCTGTACTTAAATCTCTAGACTGGAAAGCAAATTTTACTTGGTTCCTTAGCATATTGAGGTTAAACTTTAGTTAATGCATGGATTTTACCTTTTTCTTTTGATAATATCAAGGATCCTGAAGAGATCCTCAGACCATGTTTCAGGATGTGCGGTGAATAAAGCCCAGGTTGTGTGCCCAACGCTGGGGATTAAAAAGAAGTACTGATGATGCTTCCTGTTTGAGCACATTTATGAACGCAGGGGGTTCATGGCACAGGCACCCTTCATTCTGACTCTTGCTATTTGAGTGATTTTCTTTATGTCCAAGCCAAAATATCTTCCCATTTGTCTTATGCAAGGAAGCAAGATTAAAACCATTTCTGCCTACACTAGCATTCTCCAGCAGCATTTTAGGGTCTTCCCTGCTGGCTCCTCAGGCAATTCCCTTGTCCTTAGTATTACTGGAGGCTAGAAGGACATTTTTCTCTTGCACTGGTATGCAAAATGTTGATGAGCTCATTTACTGTTGAAAAGTGGTGGTTCAGATAATGGAAGCATGTGAGTTATCTCTCTAGCTAGACGGAGCTGCCTGGGGCAGCCCAGAGCACATGGACTCCGCACATGGGTGCTGCTGGCCCAGGATCACCTTCAATGGCTCTGCCTGGGAGTGTTGTGGGGATGACCCTAGGAGGTCAGGGCAGGTCAAGAACAGCTTCAGGTACAGTTTGAGCTCTCTAATCTGTTGCGGTGTCTGAGGGTGATGAGGACGTGCTGGTCAGTAAGGTAATGCAAAGGCATGCTTTGCGCTGTTGGAAAGGACATGGGGCTCAAATGGATGCCCCAGGTAGTGGGGCTCAGCTGGAAAGAGAAAGGTCCTCTATCTGATTTCTCCCATGGGCCAGCCCAGCTCATGCAAGATGGATCAGGTGGCTGATCCTCAGCTTGTTATGGTTAGTGTTTGATTTTTCTAGCTGGATAACACCTGATCTGTCCATCCTCTGACCGTGTGAACAGCAGTTGGCAAGGAAGAGGGATCAGGATCATGCGGCTGGGAGTGGAGAGGGTGAAGCCACTGCCAAAAGGGCAGGTGCCACCCATATTTCTTTGGTTAAAGCTACTCCTGAGTGCTGTCTAAAGCTTCTTCTGTCTTTGCTCTCCTGATCTGAAGGAGAGGAGTCAGTGAGCTCTTCAGAATGCTGGGGCTTTTTCTCAGTTGTTTTGTGTAAAGTGTCAGACCTTCAAGCTGAACTGCTTTTTTACTTACTAATCCCATTCAGGTTCTGCCTCCACAGGTAGAAGTGCCATGTGGTTGGCAGGAGCACTTTTAAGAGACCCTCTGGTAATTTTTAGGGTAAGACTTGAAGTCCTGCCGACTTCCATGCTACTGGGACAGGCACAGAACCCAGATGTGATCATTTGGGTAGGAGACCTGAAGAGGTGTGCCTTTGTTGGCTCTTCTTGCTGTCTTCTGTAACTTCATCATAAAGCACTGAAGTTTGGTTGTTCAGTAGTGGTCTTTAGTGCACAAGGCTGAGAAGGTTTGATCTGTCTGCATGTACCAGTATAGGAGTCTGACTTCTTACATCCCAAAGGGGATATCTATGCTGCAGTTGCTTCTGAGGCTGTAATGGTGAGGTTGTTGCATAGGCATAACTGAGATATATCTCAGTGTGATTAAATCACTGAGCTTATGTGCTGCTGACTACCTGGTACCTAGTTAGTTTTAGGCTTTTGATTGTCCTGTGGGTGACCTGAGGGTCTGAGGAACTGCCTCTGACTGCTGTGGGTCAATGCCAAGAGGTTATTTCCTACAGCCTGTAGAGGGCTGCTGCCACAAAATGGCAATGTGGCCTTTCGGCTAGGATGTGAATCCTTGAAGACACTGCTTTGGGAGAGCTGGTGGCCACTGGTAAGTAGCTTATCTGGGTGTCCCTTGTGTAGGACTTGGGCGTTTGATTCCACTCAGCCCCTCCCACGAGCTGGTTAATGTTATAACATGTTAGTATGTTCCTGCAAAGAAAGCCAAACCTGTAGATTCTGGTGAAGTCCACGTCTTTTATTGTATTTTAATTTTTTGCCAGACCTTACTGATTTGGGTGGCAAGCTGGGGAGCGCTGTATAGTGACCACTGGGTTTTCAGCTTCTCCAAAGAGCTGTCCTTGGAAGCCCGGAGGGTGACCAGCTCAGGCCACCTGCTTTGCCAGCAAAGAAGTGGGCTTGCAGCGGTCTGTACTCCTGCCTGCCATTTAATCCAACATCTCCTGGGGTGGAGTTGCTGCTTTGAGCACAGCGTTGCAGATGGTGCATGGAAGGCTCAGGTGCTGCTTCTTGGAAACCTACTTGTATAAATGTCTTACACTTATTCTCTGCGGTTAACGACTATTTCATTTTTACAGCCTTTGATTTCAATTGATAATGTGGCTTGCTCGTCCTGGCAGTCAGCCTGAGTGAGGCAGTTGTGCCTTCTTTTAATAGGAACTCTGACCTGTGCAAAACAACTCATCATTAATCATCTCTGTAACGGTTTGTTTATTTCAGCTCCTTTCCGTGCTTCTCCATCTAATGGTTTTTATGCTGTTTTTTGCTTAGCTTATCAAGCAGCAGATTCTCTCCCTCCAGTTTAGGAAGGTAAAACTACGTTGCATTAAACTGCTCTGACCAACACTGAGTCTGGCTGCACATGATTAATCTGTAATGCTTTGGTACCAACTAATCAGTAGAGAGTCCTGAAGTGATCTAACAGCCTTATTCTGCATGATTGGATCCCTAATACTTGTTTGAACTACGGACAACAAAGTGAATGTTCATTGTAATTCCTGTGTTAAGGTGCAAGAAATATTCCTCTTTCTTAGCCAAAGGATGGGTGCTCAGCTACTTCTTGATATTAAAGAGAGATTTCCATCCAGAGACATTAAAAAATAGATAAGCCTGTCCTGATACTTTAAAAGAAGCATTTTTCTTCTCCCCTGCCATCCTGTGCCTTGTTGTGAAGATCCTCATTCATTTGGACTCTGCCCTGAAATGCACTTGTACAGCTGTACTTTGCCTTTGGCAAAATAACACATTTGGAAATCAGTTGCTATTACTGACTTGCTGCAGAAGCAGGTAGAAGAGTGACTGTGGAGGGAGAGGCCTCTCCAAAACACCCCTCTAGCTGTTTGACTGCTAATGGAAGAGTAAGGAAAAGAAAATAATGATGAAAAGGAATAGGCTTCTTAAATCTCCTTTTCCAGCAGGCTGCTTTTGTATGGAAATCCCTCTTTAATGTGAAAAGGCTACTGAATTGCCAGTGTCCTCTACTGAATTGCTGGCGTCCTCTTCCACAGGACAAAGGCTCCAGGGCTTTTCTGCAAGAAAGATGCAGCTTCAGGAAGGCCTGGAGGAAGAGAGGCTGCTGCTTTGCATCAGATTTCTTGAATGCTCTGAATTACGGGTTTAGAAAGCAATTTGAATTGGACAAGTGTCACTGCAACTGGAGGGAGTCAGCTGAGAGCCCCACAGTGCTGCAGTTTCCACACCCTCTCTACCCTCTCCCCCCTTTGACTAATACAAGGGTTTCTTTGAAAGATTAAATAGACGTTGCAGGGCATCCTGCCAAGTGTACATTGGGCAAATCTCTGATGCACCTGCTCTGCCTGTGGAGCCCCCAGCTTCTCGTGATGCTGCTTTCCTAAAACATTCAGTAGCCTTTGCTGTGTTTCACCTGACTGTGGGATTTGCGCTGAAGGGACCAGACTTATTCCTGGCGCTGCCTGCTGATACCGATGGCATGGTACTGGGATTAAACTTGATCACGAGTGTCACAATGTGTGTGTGCGCATCACTTGTTTTGAGATGCTGATCCAGTTGTTCTCCTGCTGGTGTATGAAATGTTCACTGATGCTTGGAAAGTTCCTTTATGTGGATCTGAAAGACATTTACTGGCCTAGGGCTGGGGATTTGTATTGAAGGGGCCAGACCAGCAAACCCCACCAGTAACTGCCTTGGTACTGGATTGTCTGCCTTGCTCTTTGGAAATGGGAGGGGTTTTTTTCTCCTGGGGTTGGAGCATGGAAAGGTTTCTTTGGTTTGAACAGCTAGCTGTTGGCTTAAACAGCCCTTTCCTGGCCTTGTAGCTGTGTGAAGAGTTGCGTGCCCTAGTCTCCTGGGGACCATTGATTTCCACAGAAGAGTCTGAGCTGTGGAATCTGTTTTTTACCCCATCCCACATGTGTTTGCATATAGACAGTGCTTATAACCCTTGTTCAGTAGATGAGTCAAGTTTGCAACAGCCCCAGCTGTCCCTGTCCTGTACACTTGCCCAGCACAAAGTGCCTGGGAGTTTGGGAAGATTCCCATTGTGTCCCAGCTGTTTGTTACTGAGCGATTCATCTCCCTGTGTCTCTTACAAACCTATTCTATCAGGAAGTCAGAGTGAAAATGATAGCACTGCAGCCTCCAGGTAGGTTTTTGGATGGATGAAACAGGCAGTTGCTGTGGCTGTGGCACCTTCAGTCCCTGCTGCAGAGCCTGTCAGTGCATCTGACCTTGCAGGGTCCATGCTAAATGTGGTGGGGTTTTTTTTCTTCCTGAACAAATCTGCTTCCTCAGCAGTTAGAGCATGAGTAGCATCAGCACCAGCATCCTGCCTGCAAGCGAGGGGCTGCTTGTGAGGCTGGGGTCTTCGTCATGGACCTATCACCATGTGCTATGAGCACATGCTCATGGTGGAGCTGTGTCAGGAATGATTTGGGGGTTTGTTCTGTCTCTTGCATGTCTAGAAGCTGATCACTTGTTTAAGGAATGTCTTTCGCTGCTGAAAATGCTATAATTATTGCTGCCAGCTACCAGTTCTCTTGCAATATTTGCTGTTTCTCCTAAGATCCTTGCACTTTAGAACTTGGGGTCCTCTCTCCTCCTGTAAACATGTAGTGTTTTAATTACAGAGGGGAAAATGAAAGAAGCTCTTCCCTTCCAAGAGCCCCAGAGCACTATCCAAATGAAGACTCAACTTGGAATTATCCCATTTTCCTTTAAGGAAGTCCAGATCTTCTGGGGCCTGTCTTGGTGATGCTCCAGTGGGTTGGCAGTGCTGTACAGTGATTTATTGCAAAAATTGAAGTGCTTAAACGACTGGAGAATATAAGTTCCTTTTCTGAGCTTCATAGATCGCACTGTTTGGATAGTTATGGCTATTTGGGTGACCCAGCCTGAACTTAGGGGTCAGTGCCTGAACTCATGGAGTATGGAGTGTGAGTGCCTACCTGCAGCCGAGTGAGGTTTAAGAGGGGATGGATGTCAGCTTCACATGCAGTTAGTGGGCTCAGAAAGCTGCAAGCCAGGATCAAGGTCTCCTTCAGTGAGCTGTCCCTGAAGCAGGCAGCTTTTCTTAGTTCAGAATTTTCAAAGAGGGCTGCTGTGTTCAGGAGACATGTTCACTTGACACTTGGCCTGAAATTACATAGAAAGTCTTCACATGTAAAGTCCCAGTGAACAGAGCAACACTTTAAACACTGGTAGTGTACTTGGAATGCGAAGCTGACTTTGTTAGGGTCTTGCTTTGGTCCTGCTGCCTGATTCAGGAAATGTTCAGGTGCAATAGAGACAAATGGTTCTTGTCATTCATTACCCTGATAGCCATAAGAGTGAAGACAAAGAGACACTTTAAATTAACAGTCATCTTAGGGGAGAAATAAAGGTCAGTTACCCTGACACTGGACTGGACTTGTGAACAACCTGGTGTAGGGATGATGGGGAGGAAGGAAGGCATTCATAACAAGAACTTAGGCTTCTAAGATGCATTAGAAACTGGACCCTGTGATTTTTCTAGTACTTTGATGTCTAAGAAATGCTTCTTGAATCTTCCAGGAGCACCTTCTGCGCAATCATTTCTCAGCTGACGGAGGAAACCCAGCCACTATTTGAAACCACTATCAAATCCCGTTCTGTGTCCGAGGACTCTGATGCTAAATTCACATGCATAGTGACAGGTAACAGTGTCTCCTGTGAATAACCTGGTCCTGCCTCATTTACTGGACTTGCACTAGTTAAACTCTAAAGCAAGTGATAACAAGGCAGCACATTAAAAAGTTCACTGTTGCCAGAATGCAAGTAAAGATTCAGCAATTGCATGATGATTTCAGCTTTAAGGGGGAGGGGAAAACCATCTGAGATTGTAAAGAGGCAAAGGCATATCCTAACATCTCAAACAAGGCAAATTACAGACCAGAAAATGGAATATGCTGGTTACTGCTCAGGCCAGCTATATTTTATTGTCCTAATCTCTGCTGCTTCTCTAATCCTGGACTCCGTAACTCAGAAATATGCAATTTTGAAGACTAAGGCTATCATACTGGAGCCAACTCTGGCTCCCTTCGCTGGCTGTAAGTGGTTAGAGTGCGTTTGCATCAGTGGGAAACTTGTGCGTCTGTCAATAGCTGAAATAAAAGCTGGTTTCTGCCCAATAAACTAAAATCTCACCTTGGGAAAGAAGGGGTTAAGCCAGTAATAGGAGGAGGGGGAGACTGAAAAAGAGGTACTAAGGCATTATGATGATGTGACATGGCAGGCATTGGTGTAAAGGCAAGCAGCAGCTTTGCAGATGAGCTTTGTCTTTTAAATATGGAGACTCTAAACTTTTTTTTTTGGTAGTCTGTACGACCGGTGTAGGATTATGACTCTGTGATCCTTCCTGATGTTGCTCATGTCAATGTTTTCGATGGGTTAGTCGGTGAGGGACATTAAAGAAGTCTGTAAGTTTTGGAAGGAGGCGGATGTCTCCAGTTACCTCTTAGCCACGAGGACCAAGACTGTCCCAAGATTCAGGAAATCTAGTTTGCCATTAGAAACATGCTGTAGATAAGCTGTGCACCGGGAAGGGCAGGCTGAGCCCCTCTGAGAGCTGCTAGCTTTGAATTCGTGGCTCTTCTGTTTCAGGTTCTCTTTGTTTTGTAGGTCTGATTTTCTGTGCTTCCAGGGGTACGACTGTTACATTGTTAACCTCAGCAGACCACTTCCTGCTTCTGGAGCAAAGGGGGGCTGCAAGGGAGGTGCCTCCAAACCACGCTCTTTGGTGATTCATTAGAAGGGCTTTCCCAATTCAAGTTCTCTAAAAGCAGAAGCTTAACATATTGTGCTGTAATGTGGAACTCACCATTCTGTAAGTCGTGAGTGTCAGAGGTCAAAAAATGAGTGATGTTTAAATCTATTAGGAAATCCTGAGTAGTACCAGATAAAATTCTTCCATCTCCCTTTCCCTGAAAGTGTAGAGGTGCTGCAGATCCAGAGTGCAGCTGCTTACTGCAAGGACGTGCAGTGGTATTGCTCTCCCTTTTAGGATTTCTTGCCCCTTTTAAAGTGTCTATCTAGTCTTGACTTCTCTCACTGGCTTAAGTCTTCAACATCTGCACCTTGAGGTTGACAGTTCCTTTTAACAAACTTCATCTCTTTCAAAGTCCAGATGACACCGTCAGCTCCATGTAGACTCTGTCAAGGTAAAGTGCATTTGTGCATCTGAGCATTAGTTCACCATGAGACTAGCTGGATGGAAATGCCCTGCATGTGTGATGCCCAGCATGTACAGATTCCTGGGGAAGAGATATTGCAGTCAGCCCTACAAAGGAGGCCTTGTAAATGCAATATCCATGTTCTTTCCAGCATCTTACATGGAAAAGCTAGAGAAATTTCACTGTATATTGTGCAGGAGACATGGTGCCAAAGTATAACCTCCTCTGCTTGTACCAAAATCAGAGTATCGATGTCTAGAGACAGATCTAGTCCCTGTCCAGTCTGTAGCTGTTCCTGCAGTGCATCATTGCTCTTGGTAGGCAGGATGCTGTCTGCCAGTTTTGGATGACCTGCTGGTGCTGTGTAGCACAGCCTGGTGTATTATATGAAGTTGAAAACTTAACCTGATACTAGTGTCATTTTCTACTTAAGTGAAAAAAAGTATCAAATAAGCCTCTTCAGCATATAGCCTTTCACAGTATTTTGTAACCTGGTAAACTAGATTGGGGGATGTCTTTATGCACTTCAATTAACAAACCTACAAACCTAGGAATCTGCATGGAAACGTCCTTAAAAGCAGCCTGAATCACCTATGCCACATGGTCATCTCTTGCATGTGGCCCTGTGGACTATTTTAGGAGCTCAAGATCTCTTTGGGAGTGAGAGGCAGGAGGTGCAAAGCGAACTCTGACGTTGAAGTCTGAACAGTAGTTCAGTTATCCCCCCCTGCCATGATGCTTACATTCAACTGGGAGATGTTACTGGGAAAAAAGAAGTGGTGGTTGCCTCCCTGGCCAGTGACCGGAGTGGAACAAGCTCAGTTCCACTGCTGTGGCTGGAGTCCAGGACACTTTGGTTCATAGATGAGGAGGAGGCAAAGGGCAGACTGTCAGCTGCTCCTGTTTTGACTCTCAAGCCACAAATATGGATAGATGGCCTACAACAACATTTTGGGGTTTTTTTCCTGCTTCTTGATCAGTAATAAGAGTTACACATTTGGGTGGTCCCACATTTGTCAATACCAGGGACTGTCCTGGGAAGGCAGCAAGGTGCAAGTGCTGGATGAGCCAGCCTCCAAAATGTACTGGGTGGTGCAGGCAAGAAAAAGAACAAGTCAGGAGAGGCAGACCTGGTGCTCTTGGGTGGTTGCACAAACCTTCCTTTCCTCCAGTTGTCTACTTCTGCCTGCTACTGCTGTTCCTAGGATGTCTGATTTGATTGTTTAGGTCAAATCCGGCATCAGTTATGACATGTTTTCTTTTTTAGACAAAATTAGTTCATCCTTTGTTCTCTGAGAGATGTGAAAAGGAAAATGAGAACATTTCCCTTTACTGTTCAGGTTCTTGTAGAGCAGAGTGTACCCTGCTTCTCTGCACCAAATACTTTCCTTGATGGGTCTGTCTGGACTTCAGGATCTCCAGGGTCATCACATAGCCTTCCCACTAAGTGGATATTGGGCTCTTCTCTTCAGAGAATGGCCCTTATTGGAGGTGCTACCACAGGGGTTTTACAGCTTTTCAGTCATTTCTGTATAGCGTTAGCCTGGAAGGAGGGATATTGGCTGATGAAATCTGGGGGTTTGGATGAAGAGGCCTGGGCCTATGACTGCTCGTTAGGGAATGAGGCAGGTTGAGAGAGATGATGATTGGATCTAGCCAAGACCATCCTATATCAGAACCAGTATTGCCCGCTGTTGTACAGCTGCCTCTCCAGCACCATTTCATAGAATCATAGAACGGTTTGGGTTGGAAGGGACCTTAAAGATCATCTAGTTCCAGCCCCCTTCATTAGGCAAATTCAACCCCTCTGACCTGGCTGCTTAGATCATCAGCTCAGGAGCATGGTCCCATCGCTGCCTTCATGGGTCAGTGCTGTGCTGAAGAAGTGTCCAGCCTGGTACTTTTACCATGCTATGCAGGTGGTTGGTCAGTGTGAGCATCTGCCCTGGGTTGAGTAGCACATTCGTGAGGGGATGTTTGCAAAGCAACATGTCCAGAAGCAGTCTGGTTTTATTGTAGGGCTACGGAGGGGAAAGAGCTCTGCCCATGGATTGGGAAGAGAGCTGGGGTAACATGAGCAGAAAGTTATGGGCTTAGTGGATGAGGATTTTAATAAGCATAAAAGTTCTCAATTTGTTGCATCCATGGTGGCCCTTATAGAGAAATATCTGAAGGATGAGAGTGAAGAGAAATGCAGGTGCTGCAAAAGAGGTGGATGGGTGGGTTTGGGTATGGGGTAGTGAGTACAAAAGCAGAGAGCAGGCTGATGGGAGATGAGGATGCCTGAATTTGGGACAGCAGGGCAAGAGAGGGATGGAGAATGCCATCCCCCTGCCACCATTTGCAGTGCATTATCTGTCCCACCTGTTAGCATTACTGGAAACCTTATCTTCAGGCAATGGGGAGTTTCAAATCCATAAAGCCAGAAAGGATGACATCTTCCCATGAGTTTTCCTCCCAAAATTGCCTGAAGCACCCCCCCACACACACATAGGTTGTGTAGAGCAGAAACGGAAACCCATGGAGATTACATGTAAGTGTGCTAAACTCTTTCCACCTTCCCAAGTTTCAGAAAACTAACTCCTCCCCACCCCGCCTCCAAAAACTAAAACAAAATAAACCCCAAATTTGCTTTAAACAGAGTTTTTTGTGGGAGATTTTGGATAGCTATTGCAAGAGCTGTTTTGGATAAGGTCACCAAAGCTTTGAAGACTTCTCAGACTTCAACAGCTCTGGGAGAAAGAATGTTTGATCTAAATCTGGCAGTTTTGATGGGGAAAAAAGAATCTCCCTGGGTCCTGCAGTGGCTGGAAGATATGCTTCTGACAAACACTTCTGCTGGGCTCAATGATGTGCAGACACCAGCCCTGTCTATGGGCACCACCCTATCTGCAGCTGCAGGGCACCCGCTGGTGGACACAGGGACCAGCTGCTCTCAAATCCCCCTCAGTACCAGTTGCAGAGGGTCTGTATCAGGGACAGGTTCAGGAGGGGTGAATGCCTGATTTATGTATGGCTGCTCTGTTTTGCAGACTGCTTATGCTGAGGGTGGACATCCAGCACCCTTCAGCATGGCACTGCCCACCAATGGAGCCCTCGGCTCAGCCACCCTGTCCCACTTGTGCCATCCCTGTTGTGGCAGTTGGATGTGGATGTTGTGGTTGCAGGGGATGTGCTGGGAGTGGTGCCTGCCCACCCTAACCCCCAGACCAGGGGAATTTGTTTGCTCAGCAGCCTGAAGATGGATGTCTGCAGTGTCAGCAGCAGCTCCCCTGTCAGTGGAGCGCAGGGCATGCAGGGGGACCTTGTTCTTGCACAGACATCCCTCCATCCCCTGCTTGGCTCCAGCTGCAGCCCCTGGGGAAGGATGGGTGGTGTTTGAACAGGCAGCTGTGGCCACTGTTTATGTGTGGGAGGTGGAAGCCTTTCAACATCCCTCTTCCGGCAAGTTTCCAGCCAGCACTTGCCTGTAGCTCTTTCGCCACAGACTGGAGCATAGAGCAGGAGCTAGTCCCTCCTCGCCTGCACTGGGCTGGTACAGTGGTGGCCCTCAGTAGGGAGCAGGTAGCCTCAAGGACAAAAATGCTGCAGGTCAAATAGAGTTTAGGCTTAACAGGAAGAAAAGCCTTTCATCGAGGCACTGTGCAGCTCTAGAAACTGCAGCTCTTTCCAGCTGATGTCAGCTGGGAATGGGAATCAGCTGCAGAGGCCATGGGGGGACATCACAGAGGTTCTTGGAAGTGATACGTTTCAGTTCCCAGAATGAAGTGCTGTGATTGGTCTTCACAGGGTATTAGGAAAATCTACCTGCCAGCTGCCTGCATTACAAACCAGGGGACTCCTGCAGGTCTTGCCTGCAGAACAGCCATTGGCAAGGGTAGAATTGCTCTGGGCAAAGTATGAGCTGTGTATGAAAATTGTTTTGTTCCTTATCCTTGGAGCAGACAGAAACCGCCACAGGCTCATTCAGCCCAGGGTCCCACCACCAAGTACAATCAGTAGCTAATACTTATGGAAAATATAAGCAGCAGTGTCAATCCCTGGTGATCCCATCACTGGGATACTCTCATGGCCTCCGCCACTTAGCAGGTCAGAGCTCATTTGCTTCAGCCACAAGTACCATGTGGGTCTGCAGACCATGGTGGGACAGGGACTGAAGGGGAGGATGAAGCCTTGCAGAAAGGGCTTCAGGGGAAAGTTATGACTTGGCTTCCTGCAGAAGAGGAGGAACAAGGGGCTAACCAACAGAAAGCCAAAGCTGCTTATGGCAGCAGTGGAAAGGGAATGAGGCAGCAAAGGATGCGAGAGATGTGTAAACAGTGAGGATGGAGAGGGTGGATGCCAGGAGCAGTGCAGAGTAAGAGACCTCAGTGAGGACAGGAAGATAATAGAGTAAAACCTAGTATGGGGGTTGTCTGGGCTATGGAGGTGGCTGCTGTTCATGGAGGAGCGCAGGAAAGACTGGTCTCTAAGACTGCCTTCTCAACACTCTTTAGTTCCAGTGGGCTAAGTCCCTTGAGGGGCCAGAGGACACTGGAGAGCCCCAGCAAGTAAGGGATGCATACAGGGAATGTATCAGAAGAGGAGGTTGGGGCACGGGCAGCTAAACAATACATGAGGAGACGATTCTGAATCTGCCAAAACCAGGGTGGATTTCTGCTCATGAGTCTTTGCTCCTGGTCTCTTGCTTCCGCTATGGGACCTTTGTGGGAGCAGGTGTAAGCTGGGCTCAGGCATTGCCACAGGCTGACAACATCTCTGGCTGGTGCAGATTCCTCACCCTGGAGATGAAAAGGATCCTCGTCAGCCCTGAAACCTGTGGGTTTTCAGCTGGGAAGTATCCAGGATAGGTCGGTATTGCCCTCTCCCTGCCTTCTCTCTCTTCAAGTCATTAAGTCTAGACTCATGGCGTATTCCTGGAGAGCCCTTGCTGGCTCCATGCTGGGGCTGTCTATGAGAGCTGACCCGCTGCTGCATTTTGGGGGTATCAGGGGCTGGTGAGGACACCCCTGGGGACTAGTGGAGCTGGGCAGCGTGCTGGACTCCTTCTCTGTGGCAGCACGGAAAGCCAGCAGAGGCGTTTTCAGGAGATAAGTTTCAGATATCTACCTTGGGGCTTTGAAAAACTGTTGAGTGCATCAACTTCAGTGGAGGCATGATGTGATCATTGAAACTTTTATTCCATGTCCTTAAGGCCAGCTTGGGTGGCTGGAAACCCTGTGTAAAGCATTGGAACCAGTGCTGGCCACTGGTTCAAGAGTTTTCCTTTGAAAACTGCTTTTACTCTGAGCTAGAGCTGCTGCCAGTGGGAGGTGAGAGCTGTGGCTAGCACTGGTCCATGTGGGGCACTCATGCTGACCCACCACTGCTGTTGGTGGCAGGGACCATGGCTGCATGCCCAGCCTGCTAGCCAGCCAGTCACACACCGCATGATGTCATTCTCCTCAAAAGGCAGGTGACATCTGCTGTCAAGTGACATTTGTAGGGCACCAAGCTGGCTGTGATGCAATCAAGGTTGTTTCTCTTCAATGGAAACTTTTGGATCAGCTTACAGGCTGTGACACTTAGCAAAATGCTGTGAGCTCCATGGAGAGATGAATGCCTGTTCTCTGACCTTAGCCTTAGTCTCATCAAAACAGGCCTCTTCATACAAGAGTGACAGTGTGCTTGCCTTTTCCTCCCAGCCAGGGTTACAAGAGATGATCGTGTGATCTGTTCCCCTCTGTTCAGGAATGAAGTGCTGGGATTTTTTTCTCAAAAATAGACCTATTCCTAGGAGTGATAGAAGACTTGGATAAGCCCATCAGGTTTCCACTCACAATGCTGTTTCTGTTTTGTGATTTAAAGTATGCACTGAGCCTAGAATAACACATATCCTATTCCGATGAAGCCTTTAGTGTTGCTGTTGATACCTTGTCCCCACGGAAGCAGGCTTGCTGGGCTACTGGGTGCAATGTTTCACACCCTGACTGGTGTTCCATCCATCTGCTCCCCAGGGTACCCGCAGCCGGAGGTGACGTGGTACAAGGATGATGAGGAGATGGACCGCTATTGTGGCTTACCCAAGTATCAGATATTCCGTCATGGAAATCGCCACACCTTGCAGCTGTACAAGTGAGTAAGGAAGCTGGAAAGTGGTTGGATTTGGTGATGGGAGTTCTGAGTGTGTTTTCAGTATTTGGAGGAGCAGGCTGTCAGCAGTGATCTCTCACCATCACCTGTGCTGGCCCCTCCTGTTCCCATTGCGATGTTCCTGGCTGTCCCTTCCCCTTCAGCTCTTCACTCTGATGACTCTCCAATCACATCAGTATGAGATCCATTACTGCATTCAGGGATAGCTGCCATAAGAAATTCCTCTCTGTGGAGCCTTCCAGTGCTGGTAGCAGCATGCACTATGGTTGTTCCAGACAAGAGCTGAACATTAGGGCTGGTTGAAGGTGAGTGAAGGGAATGCGTTGTCTGCCTCCAGAATGATGGTCCAGGGGATCAGGTGGGACAAGGACAGAAACAGTTCATAGGAGTGTCCTGAGCAATGGCAAAAAGGGGAAAGGGCTGCAGCCCTGTCCCAGGAGGGCCCTTCTTAGCTCTCACCATGAAGTCAGGGAAGGAAAGGGCTACTTTGGCACTGGACTGATGGAGCTAAGGGCCTCTTTGATTTAGCCCTGACTACCAGCTTCTTTTAACTTTAAAAGAGGACTGTGTCTCTGGAGAGCCAGGCACACCGTGTCCCCAGCAAGCAGAGACCTGTCGCACCGCAACCTGGATTTGGGATGTCAGAAATATTTTGCGCTTTCAATGTCTGAAAGTGCAGAATATCAGTACTGATAGTTCTGTCATCCTCATGCTTCTAGTCTGGGCTTTTCTGCTGCCCCAGGTGTGTTCCAGGTATCTGTCAAAGGCTGGATCACCTCTCATAGGATCAGGGATCTCCATGGGCCAGGCATCCCTGAGGGGTGACAGCAGGGATGGCATGCATGTGCTTGTGCTGGTGCCTGTGAAGGTGGGATGGGAAGGATTTGGTAAGGCAATAGGGTGGAGGAAGAACAGAAATATCATGTAGGCTGTAAAGAGCTGAGAGGAGACCATCTTGCAGAAGAATGTGGGCAAGAACAGTTGGGAAGCCTGATGCTAGCTGTTCCTCCTCCATCACAGCCCTGTCTTATCAGTTACAGCCCAGGGGGGGACTGAACACTGATTTAACATCCAACTTGCTTACCTGCCAGTGCTGAGAACAGGCAGAGCCCCAGGAGGGAGGACAGCCCCAGGCCTCCAGACCTCTACTGTAGGCACCTCAAGGGCCACATCTTCATTTTCTCACCCTCCTGGAGCAAGAAGTGGGAGAACGTGCATGCCTGTGTGTCCAGCCGTAGTGCCTGGGGAGGGTGGGCAGGTCTCACACAGAGCTTTTGGTTTCCAGGTGCCAAGAAGAAGATGCAGGCATTTACCAGGCCTCAGCTAGAAATAACAAAGGCATTGTGTCCTGCTCTGGTGTGCTGGAAGTGGGAACCATGACGGAGTTCAAAATTCATCAGAAGTGGTTTGCCAAAATTAAGAGAAAAGCTGAAGAAAAGCTGCGAGAGATAGAACAGGGCAAGAAGCGAGGGAAAGAAAATGTGGAGGTGGAGAGGCTGCAGGGAATGAGCCCCGATCGGCTCCAGAGAAAGCGGAGGCTGGTCAGGGATATGAACCTCCAGTCAGGAGCCTCTCTGTGGGAGAAAGAGGATGCAGCGAAAGTTCATGTTGCCGATTCTCAGTCCAGATTACACAAGGATATTGCTGAACCAAAGGAGCAGCCAGTGAAGGCGATGACGGGCTTTCCAAACAAACTGAGCACACCCTTGAAAGCAGAGGTGACCGCCAACGGAGATGCCTCTTTTGAAAGTGTGGAGGAGAATGGGAACAGCTTTCTTACATACATCTATGAGACAGTGGAGGACCTCACGACTAAGCCGGTGGTGAAAGACTCCGCAGCTAAAAAGAAGAAGAAAGTGGAGGCTCCTCCAGCACCAAAGCAGGAAGTTTCCAAGCGAGAAGAAAGTGGGCGAGACAGGGCCAACCCCTCTCTAAATCCAAGGTTTGCCCCTCCTGTCCCTTTACGCAAGAACACACGCTTGAGGGGGGCAAACGATCAAGAAGTGGAAAGCAGCCTAAAAATCAAAGAGTCTGGGAAAGCTGTGAATCAGGATGGTAAAATCAATGGCGATATGCACTTCTCTTTGAAAGAGATGTATTTTGACAAGCAAGTGGAGCTGGCAGCAGGGAAGGAGGAGGCAGGAGCCAAGGAAGAGGCTGTGAGCAAGGCTGCCCTGCAGCCTGTGGCAATCATCAGACAGCCAGAGGATGCTCCATCGTCCTCACAGGTGGCAGAGGCAGGAGCTGTGCTGTCCGACAGACAGAGAGGCCGGTACCAAGCACAGATGGCGGAGGGAAACAAAGCTGTCGGTCCAGAGGTAACTAGGGCAGAAAGCAGCCAACACAGGGGTTGCAACAAGACAATGTTCATGCCACATTTTGGTGTTGTGGGAGGCTGTGTGTACATCAAGGCTTCATAGGTCTCCACTGGCAAAAGCACCAAGGGAAAAGGGCTTCCTGGACTTTGTGTGCCCAGACAGCAGGGCTTCCACCCCATCTCCGAATAAATGTCAGATGAGGTGGTGAGGTATACGTCAGGGCCCTGATCTCCAGGCGGCCCGGGGCATGCTGTGAGCTCCTGTTTAATCGACAGGCTGACCTCACATGAAATGTTTCCAAATCAGTTAAGCAGCAAGCACTGAATGGCTATTTATAGCTGGGAGAGGATGCCTTGTGCATATGACAAGCAGTGAAACTGATGACATCTGTTCAGTTTAGCAATTGAGTCTGAGCTTCGGCTGGTGTTTAATGAGCCCAATGCAGATGAGCACGGTGTGCCAGGCCCACCATGTGAGCCTTGCTGGGCAGGGTGCTGGGTTCTGTTTATGCTGCAACATGTATACAGTAGATCTGGGCTATTTTTTGGCTCTTCCCTGGTGGAAAAACTCTGTTGCAAGACTTACTGTGGTGTTGATGCAGTTACAAGGCACAGCACCTGCTCCTGACCCTCACTGCATCTTTTAGTCAACTTCTATTTTAGTCATTTAACCTGAAGCATTTTCCATGAAAATACTAGATTGGAAGCTACCAGTCTTTTATATATATATATATATAAAAATATATATATATATAAATATATATATATAATATATATATATCTCCTTTTTCTGTAATGACCCTTTTTATGGTAAAAGGTTCTCCGAGTCCAATTTGCAGATGCCATTATGGTTCAGCATTTGAGCTATGGTAGGTGCAGGCTTTCAGTAGAGATCAAGGCTATCAGAGGAGGCACTCCGGGTGCAGCACATCTCCCTCCGTAGGTAATGCAAATACTATGGGATATGGAAATATCCACAGTGCAGAAAGTGGGATTGCTGAGTGCTCTGCTAAAATAAAACCCCTTTCTTCCTCTTCTAATTTTCTTTAGCCATAGGCAGGAGCACTGCTTACTGGTAAGAAAACTACCGTGTTACGCAGTGAACATCTGTGTGCCTTGCTACTAGGCAGCACCCTGAACCCATCTTTAACCTGACCCATCAGCATCACAAAATGCTGCAGAAATTATTGCTGCACATGTGAGCCTGCGGCAAAGCTATTTGTTTTCTCCCTCTGCTCATTTTTACACCCTTTGCTCTTAAGGAGGGATGTAAATGTTGGTGTGTAGCAGCCAGGCTTGGGCTATCATCCCTGAGCCTTTGACATGCATCGAGGTATTTTCCTCTTCAAAAACCCACTTGCAGAGGGAAACCTATAACTTGTCAGCTGGTGTGCTTTTGAGTAGACAAAAGGAATGTTTTTGATTTGAATTTGAATGCTTCAGCTAGTTGGTGATGCTGGGGAAAGTGTTCAAGCTTTTGTGTGACCAAATAAGCTATTTTAAAGCCCTTTAAAGCTAATTCCAGACATGTTAGAGGATATTTTCACTCATCAGGACACCTTGCTTGTCTCTTTCTTTTTAATCTTTCCCTTAAACAAGACAGGGTCCTAACATGATTTTTTTCCTGGCCTTGTGACCTAGCTGGGCCTCATGTTCAGGACTTCTATTTTGAGCTGCAATTGTCCATAGCTGAAGGGCTTTGCAAAATGCCAGACTGTAGCCAAGCTCTGAACAGCCTCACACGCAAGAACAGAGAAGCTGGATTTGCATGATGATCATTCCTGCCTAACTTTTAAACTGATGATTTTATTATATTTCTTTTATATGCCCCTAGTTTGAGTGTTTTCTGATCACTTAAGGACAGATGCTTTTCTTTTCAGAAAAAAGCCCCCAGAAAGCTTTTCTGAATAAGCTTTAGTTCATGATAAGCAAATATCCCAAAGTCCTCATCAGCCAAAGAGATGTCCCCATTGACCAGCACCATTGAGCAGAGCCACCTCTGTGCATCCCATCTGTGAACCTGGTCCACCTCCAGCTCCAGGGCACTGTGCTGCTCAGCCCCTTGAGCAGAAGGACCAGTGCTGGCCCTGCAGTTAGATGGGCTGTGTCTGTCTCTCTCCCTTTCTGCACCCCAGAGGACCATATACTGTGGTAAAATCCAGCCGGGTTTCACTGCATGAAATCTGTCTCTTCAAAGTCTTTTAAGCCTGAGCACTGGGATGCTTTGTGTTGTGACACTCAGCCCAATGAAGCAGGCGAGGGACATGCCTCTAGGGGCACACTAGGAGGGGTGTGTGGCATTTGGGAGTGCTATGCAACCCTGTGAGCTGTAACCCTGGTTCTGCACTCCATGTGTGTGGAGACAGAAACTGGCCTTTGGCATTCTTTGGAGACTACCAAGGAACAGACTTGAATAATGGGTGCAGGAATGGTCTCCCTAAAGCTGCTTCTCCCACCGCAGATGATATTCACATTGCCCTAACAGTTGCTTGGGGAAGGGTTTGCTGAGACACCAGCATTAGCTTTCCTGTTTTTACCAAGCTTTCAAACGAAGCCAAAAGAGCACTAAACAGAAGGGCTAGAGCTCCACAGCCCTCCTTTCCCATGGACTTAATCTTGGAGCGTTAAACCTCAGAGACCTCAGTGAGAAAATCCTTAGCAGCAGATTATCTAGGATGGATGAGGAACCTGTCATGTGCATGCCCTGATCCCATGCAATTGTCCTGGTGCTGTTAGCTGAGCATCAGCTGGGCACAGCATTTATCAGTGGTATCACTGCCTCCCTGATCCTTATCCTACAAGAATAGATAGTGCCCCTTGGCTGGAAGGTTTTGTCAGATTTCCTTGGGATAAAGCTCAGCTGTCACAGCTTGCTGAAACGTCTGCTGGTGTGAGCTGCAGTTGGAAACATTTGAGCTTCCTGAATGTCAAAGAAACAGGATGGTTGAATAGTGCACATAATGTCATGGTGTGCAGTTTTGCTGTAAATCATTTGGGCAGCCTTATCTGGATAGTGTGTGATCTGCTGATCGCCCTGTCTCAGCATGGAGATTGCAGATACAGTATAGGGGGAACACTGAGTCTTAAAAAAGAGCAAGGAAATTATAAAAGGTCTTGGCAACGCTGGTGGAAATGTGACAGTTTTGCTCCTTGGGTAGGTGCTGTGTCAGAGGAGAGGGAATGGTTCTCATCTGGAGACCTGTTCTATGATTCTATGATTTAAAACCCACTGAATGTTTTAGAGTGGCCAATTTCCTGCCTGTGTGTGCAAACCCAAGGCACTGAAAGGCAGAAGAGTTGTAACTGATTAAAAGACGTTTTGTGCAGCATAACAGGGGACTGTGTGACCCACTACCACAGGATGATGGTGAAACCGAGAGACCCTGGATGAGTGAGTATCAGTGGTAGCAGGTTAATACTTGTAATTCAAGCAGAAAATTGGGCAGTGCCATCTGGTCCAGCTGGACCATGAGCACCACTGAGAAGACCCAGGCAGAAAATAGTGCTAATTTTCTATTTTCTTCATTTTTTATTAGGTTGCAGCAGCAGTGGGACAGTCTGCTTGTGATCTCAACCGTCCAGCGTCTGCTCCAACCATAGAGACTGGTCAGCAAGCCAATAAGTTAGAGGAGCTCAGGAACGAGATACCTTTCTGCCAGGAGACCAGGGGATCGGGGAAAAGGACAAATCCTCGTCTGAGGCCACAGGAACCACCAAAGCCACCAGCACCTTCTCCAGACTACATGCAGCCCAGAAAGGAGCAACCTGCCTCTAGGAAACAGACAGAACATTCCCATGCTCTTGAGGGCAGAGAGACCCAACCAGCACTGTTAAATCAAGAGGACAAAAGCCAAGGTGGGGAAAAGCCATTACTAAAGAAACTGAGTCCTCCAGAACACAAAGAAAACACTCCTCTTGAGCAAATCACATGTCAGACAGCAGTTAAGGATGGGAAGAGCAAAGAGGCAGGAGTGGAGCTATCTGGGAGCCATCAGAGTGCAAAGGCAGGAGGGAGAAGTGCAGCAGAGCCATCTCCTGGGGCTGTGCACCCAGAGGCAGAAGGGGCACCTTTAGGACATCTGGAGACTGAATGTCCAACTCATGATTCAGTTCAACTTGCCACAGAAGAGCCACTCCCCGCTCCTGCAATGGGAACAGCAGTGGCTCAGGAGGCACTGCTTGCAGATCACAGTGCCCCAGGGATGAAGGCCACAGCAGGAGAGATTCAATCTGGAGCCCAACTGCTGCCTCCTGTGAGCAGAGAAACAGAAATCAGAAAGGCAGATGGATCTGCCCCACAACAGAAGTTTTCAGCCAGCATGTTAGAGGAGGATAGTGCCAAATCAGTGCCTGTGAGACCTCAGGGGAAGGAAAGAGGAGAGCAAATAGCCACAGGTCCGCACCAGGAGCTGGCAGCACCTTCAGGCACTTTTGACGGAGGTGCTGAGGTTCAGCCACAAATACCGCTGGTCCTGCCTAGCCCTGAGACACAGCAGGAGATGTCTTTGGAGGAAAAGATGCAGCACAAAAACCTTGTTTCCTCCTTGAAGAACTATCTGCTGCTGCTTTTAAAAATGTCAGATAGCACTAAGGATGCCACGAAAGAAGACACTGACCCCGGAGACAAGGAGCAGCCTGATGCAGAGGAGCTCATGCTCCCAGAAATAGGCATTGCAGGCCTGAGCCCCCGCACCTCAAGGAGAGTTTTGGAAAAGGTACAAAACAATCAGCTCTTCCAAACAGCAGAGAACTTGCCTCTGACTCCCAGGACATCCAGGCGGATCACGGGCATGATTAACGAGGAATTCATAACCAGCAAGGAGATGCTGGCTTGCAAGCCTGTGCCACCAAAGAGACGTACCTGGGTTGCTGCCGAGGGAGGGGGGCCACCCCAGCTCTCTGTGCCCTCCATCGTGGTGGGCAGCATCCCAGCTCCAGGAGTGGGGCAGCCTCCTAGTGAGATTTCAAATTTGCCTGCAGCAGACCCTGAAAAAGAAAGCGCTGGTGGCCCTCTGGCAGTTCTACGTTGTGCCACACCGGAGGAGCTGGCTTCTGGAGCCCGGCGCAAAATATACCTGCCAAAAACCAAGCAGGTTGGGCAGGAAGAGGAGGCAACCCCAGAGAGCCCGGGCCACATGAGGAGTCCAAACGGTTCACCACGGCAATTCAGGAAGAATGTGGCCCTGTTGCCATCGCCTGCCCTGGCTCTGTGCCCTCCTGCAGAGCAGTGCTCGCCAACCCTCACGAGGAAGATGGCCACGTTGGAGGTTCCTAAGCTGTATGAGGAATCCACAGGTGAAAGCAGTGGTGACCATGAGGTTCCTGAAGATGCTAAGACAGAAGCACAGCCAGCAGAGTCCAAGAAAGCAAATAACCCCTTTAAAGGTAAGGGAAGAGGTAATCCCCATGGAGCATGTTTTCTTGTTGCCTACAAAGGAAGGCTGGCCAGCTGAGCCAGTGATAGTCAGCTGGGGCCACAAGAGGTTTGTGCATTTGCAAGGTTTTCAGCATCACCCTTTGGCGATGTGAAAGCCAAATTCTGCCCCAAGACTTCTTCCCTAGTGCAGGGAGGGCAGGGGAATGCAAGAGGCAGTAGTACTGAGACTGGCTATCTCCACAGCCTGAACTTCCCTGGCCAAAGGAATCATATAATCCTCTTGTTCTTGGTCTCTGTGTTCTGGTCCTCACTATGCCTCATTCTGGTTGGGGGTCCAGTGGGAATTAGGGGGGTGCACGCTCTTTTCCACCTCCATGGTGAATGTTAATTTGATTCCTTATGGCATTGAATTAGAAAAGGCACAATCCTGATGTTAAAATTCTTGCAAGAGCCAGCTGATACACTCACAGGAATCAGCAGTCTTGCAAAAGTAAGGGTAACCTTGATAAATCCCTACTTCAGTAGATATGTTTCCTCCAGCATTGCAGTGTTTTTCTGCTTTGCCTCCAGCCATGCAGACCATGAGGCCTTCCCTGAGAAGGCGATGTTGTACTAGGCTGTGCTGACATATGCGTGATATCCAACACCAAAGTCCTAGGCAGCAGCACTGGGATAGGCTGCCCTGCCCCTGGAGCTGCAGCCAGCAGTGTATGTCTCACCACTGATCTCTTTGCACCTTGTCCTTAGCTCCACAGGTGATTCGTAAGATCAGAGCAGAACAATTTTCCGATGCATCAGGAAACCTGAAACTTTGGTGCCAGTTCTTCAATATTTTGAGTGATTCTAAGCTGATGTGGTACAAGGATGAGATCCCTGTAGCAGAAGCACAAAGGAGGTAATCTGCCAGCTCCGCTTCATTGTAGTCCTTGTGCGTTGCCCTGGGTTCGTGTGTTAAATCCAGCTCCTTGCATTTACTGGGGTGAAGGTGCCCCTTCTGTTGAGGCTGCATGGGAAGCTCATTGCATGGCATGGTATGTTGCAAACTTTATTCTCTATTCCCAGGGACGAAGGGATTGCCCAGATGGGAAATTGCTGCCAAATTTGTCCTATTGGTGCTCCATCTGGTGCCTGGTTTAAGGGCTGATGCTTTGAGTAGCAGAGCCCTGGGGAGGGCAGGGGCTGAACCTGAACCTTGGGGAGGGCAGGGAAGGTGCTGTGCCCATCTCAGAATTTGAGAGCTGGGTGTGAGCTGCAAAACTGGAATGCCATGTGATACATGTGAGGGTGGCAGCTGTGCTGGAGGGTCTGCACACTGTATCCGAGGTGCAGGGGCTTCCATGCGACCACCACTGACAAGCACCAACAGGGAAAAAGCAGCTCTGGCTGTGCCCCCTCTATCCTAGGGCACTGTCCTTGCACAGGGAGAGCAAGTTTGGGCAGCTGGGTGGCTTAATGTATCTTGGATGCTCCTTAGGGTGCATTATGGAGAGCAACCTGTTCTTAGGGCCAAGGGAGCTTGGTGGAGTAGGATCAGATTTACCTGATGCCTTTGAGCATCCCTTGAGCTCCCTTTATAATAAGCAGGCAGGAAGAGGTGCTTCTGAGGCATGAATCTTCTACAGCAGATATCTGAGCTGCAGCAGATGGACCTGGAGTAGCCATTGCCTTTTAGCTGACCAGAGCAGAGCCTGCTCAGCCAGCAGGACTCAGGTCCTACCTCTTCCCTCTGCAGCCTGTCATCCCTTTGCTGGTTCACTGGCCATGTGGGGCAAAAACAGACCTTCGGTTCTTTTGGAGACTCATCTGTGTAGTGTGCCACCGTGGCTAGATGAGTTGCCAGACCAAAGCCTGGTGCCGCAGGCTGGAGAAGAACACAGGGCTCATGCTTTGCCAGTCACTTGGAAAGGAGCTGGCTTCAGGATGGGGAGTGGTGTCTGCTTCACTCATGAACAGCTGAAAATAAAGCTGGACACCTCTGTAGCTGTTTGACTTCCAGCCATCCATGCAGATGTGAGTCTCTTAGCCCAAGCACAGCCCTGAGCCACACTCAGGGGAAAGTACCTTTATCTGTCTGTAGCCCAATCCTGACCAGATTTTGCAAGGCTTGCCTGGAAGATGAGCATCTCTGCAAGTATCAACTGCAGAGCAGGACTCCTAGTACCATAAGGTGCCAGGAGAGGAGCTGGGATGCCCTTGGGCTGGCTCCCTTTGTAGCTCTCTTCCAGCCCTCTAAGAGCAGCACAGTGCCCATCCTCAGTGCGTGTCACATGGCTCCCATGTGCCTGCATGTGTCTCACAGGGCTGAGGCCATGCTCTGTTTTTTTCCAGCACTGGCGATGAGAGCCAGGCAGCCTTGGCTGTTGTGCAGGCATCCCAGAAGGACTGCGGGGTCTACCGATGCGTGATCAGCAATGAGTACGGCACTGACTCCACTGATTTCCTGCTCAGCGGAGAAGGTGAGGAGCCCCTAGCAGCCTGGAAGCTCTCCCAGCTTACCCAGTTGTGCCATGGGGCAGCGTGGCAAACCATGGAGAGCTTGGTGACAGGATTGCAGAGGGGGGGGAACCTTGCACACCCCATAACACCACCTCTGTGAGGTGCATCTGTCTCCATGTTCTAATACATCAGCAATTCATACCACCTGCCTTGCTGTCCCTTGGTGTGGAAGCTCATGGGGCAGGGTGGGATCCTGGTAGGACCTTGACACCTCTCTGCTTTCTATCCCATATAGTGCTGTCAGGATTTATCTTGCGGGAAGAGATCGAAGGTAAGAGCCATGTGCTGACAAGATGCAACTGCTGCCCCTCGCTGTGCAAAGGGCAGCAGCTCTGTGATGGGGGCAGGTTGTGTCCACGTTGTCCTCCTTCACCAGCTCTTCCCTCCGCCAGTTGGTGAGGAGATTGAGATGACGCCCATGGTGTTCGCAAAGGGTCTGGCTGATGCAGGCTACTGGGGAGATAAGCTCTTCGGGCGCGTGGTGAGCGAAGACGTGGAAGTGGGTTCCGGTTTCCTGCACAAAGCCTGCCGGGCAAGAGCTATCTACGGCCTGGAGCCCGTCTTTGAGTCTGGCTGCACCTGTGTAATCAAAGTGCACAATTTCATTGTCTTTGGGACCAAGAATGAGAACAGTCTGATTGAGAAGAACTACGATATCACCATCCAGGTGGGCATCCTTGTGGGCCAGCCTCCACCTGTCTCCCCCACACCTTCCCTGTCTGTGCCACAGTTCCCAGCTCTGTGCCCACTTTCCTTATGGCCATCCCCATTTTGAGTGCTCTGGAGGGGCTGAGCTGCATCCCAGCAGGCTGGCAATGTCCTTGTTATTCTTGGCTTCAGCTCTTCTCTCCGAACAACACAGAGCTGCTCAGAGCTTTCCCTGTCACTTGTCCTTTGACCACCGGGGCAGGAAAACAGCTGGCAGTGCTCCCAGGGTATGCCTGGCCAGGCTGAGTGTCCCTCGGATTTGTTGGGGCAAGACAGGACAGGTCCCTGACTCTTCTGTTTGCATCTCCAGGAATGCAAAATCCAGAACTCCAGCCGTGAGTACTGCAAGATCTTTGCCGCTGAGGCACGAGCTGTCCCTGATTTTGGAGCAGTGCCCGAGTAAGTCCTGCAGCTTCATTGGCTTCACATCCTGGCAGAGCATGCTGGGGGATGGTGAGAGGGTTACCTGTGGGTGCTGGGGACATCCCAAAGGGCAGTGTGCTCTTCTCCCACCCTCAGACAGAAGGGGTGTTGGGGAAAGGCAAAAACCAAGGGTTGTAGACACAGTGTGAATCTCCACTTGTTGCAGTGAGAGTGCGGCTGATGCTGAGCCTGCCTTTGTGCAAGGGAAATATAACCCCCATTTTCAAGAAGAGGAAAATGGATGAGCCGGGGAACTACAGAGCAGTCAGTCTCACCTCTGTGCCTGGCAACATCTTGGAGCAGATTCTCCTGGAAGGCATGCTAAGGCACATGAAAACCAACAAGGTGCTTGGTGAGAGCCAGCATGGCTTCACTAGGGGGAAATCCTGCCTGACCAATCTGGTGGCCTTCTATGATGGGGCTACGGAACTGATGGACAGGGGCAGAGCAGTTGATGTCATCTACCTGGACTTGTGTAAAGCCTTTGACACTGTCTCACATGACATCCTTCTCTCTAAGTTGGAGAGGCATCAATTTGATAGGTGGACCACTCGATGGATAAAGAACTGGCTGGATGGCCGCATGCAGAGAGTAGTGCTCAGTGGCTCAATGTCCAGCTGGAGACCAGGAACGAGTGGTGTCCCCCAGGGATTGGTGTTGGGACCGGTCTTGTTCAACATCTTTGTGGGTGACATGGACAGTGGGATTGAGTGCGCCCTCAGCAAGTTTGCCGATGACACCAAGCTGTGTGGTTCAGTTGATACGCTGGAGGGAAGGAATGCCATCCAGAGGGACCTTGACACGCTTGTGAGGTGGGCTGATGCCAACCTGATGAAGTTCAACCATGCCAAGTGCAAGGTCCTACACCTTGGTTGGAGCAATCCCAGGCACAGCTCCACGTTGGGCAGGGAAGAGATTCAGAGCAGCCCTGAGGAGAAGGACTTGGGGGTGTTGGTCGATGAGAAAATGAACATGAGCTGGCAGTGTGTGCTTGCAGCCCAGAAACCAACCATATCCTGGGCTGCAATCAAAAGGAGCGTGACCAGCAGGTCGAGGAAGGTGCTCCTGCCCCTCTACTCTGCTCTCATGAGACCTCACTTGGAGTACTGTGTGCAGTTCTGGTGTCCTCAACATAAAAAGGACATGGAACTGTTAGAACAAGTGCAGAGGAGGGCCACGAGGATGATCAGGGGACTGGAGCACCTCCTGTATGAAGATAGGCTGAGAAAGTTGGGGCTGTTCAGCCCGGAGAAGAGAAGGCTGCATGGAGACCTCATAGCAGCCTTCCAGTATCTGAAGGGGGCCTATAGGGATGCTGGGGAGGGACTCTTCATTAGGGACTGTAGTGAGAGGACAAGGGGTAATGGGTTCAAACTTAAACAGGGGAAGTTTAGATTGGATCTGAGGAAGAAATTCTTTATTGTAAGGGTGGTGAGGCACTGGAATGGGTTGCTCAGGGAAGTTGTGAATGCTCCATCCCTGGTGGTGTTCAAGGCCCGGTTGGACATAGCCTTGGATGGCATGGTTTAGTGGGAGGTATCCCTGCCCATGGCAGGGGGTTTGGAACTAGATGATCTTAAGGTCCTTTCCAACCCTGACTATTCTATGATTCTATGCAGGATAATTCCTCTGTACCTGATATACCGACCGGCCAACAACATCCCTTATGCCACAATGGAGGAGGACCTGGGTGCGCCCTGTGAGCAGTACTGTGTCACTGAGAGAGATGGCAGCTTGGTGGCACGAGGCACTTCAGAGATTGTGCTCAAATGCTGCACCTTCCAGCACTGGGTCTATCAGTGGACAAATGGAAACATCCTTGTGACTGACATGGAAGGTAAAGCGATCTGCCATCTGATTTCTGTGACCCCTCACTACCTTCTGGCCTGCGAAAGGAGGGGGAAAAGCCCTAGCCTTGCCCTCCTGCCTTTTTCCCCATGTGCCATGGAGCCCAGCTCCCAGGGCAGTGACCTGCCCTTGGTGCCAGTGCCTGTTCTTCTCAGGGAGACACCGGTTCTCCTCCCTTTCATTGCAGGAGTGGGCTGGAAGATGACCAATGTGCGGATTGCTACCAACCTGAAAGGGTGAGTATCCCCCCCAAGCTGTCCCCAGCTCCCGCTGCTCGTGTGGTGAAGGGCCACAGTGGTGAGTGCAACCAGGCTCCATCCTCGGCTCCCTGCTCCAGTGGGATGTCTCCTGGTGTGAAGCAGGGGCTGAGGATGGCTGTATTGGCAGGTACCAGGGGCTGAAGGAAAGTTGCTTCCCCTCCCTGCTGGAGCAATTCACGACCGCTCACCAGTGTAACCATTACTGCAGCATCCTCGGCCTGAAGACGCTGGAGCCAGCCAAGCCTAAAGGCTCGAAGAGCCCCTCCATGGGTAGGAAATCTGCGCAGTCCAGTCCCCAGCTCCAGAAGAAGGGGCTGGCAAGTCCCCAGGGTACACGCAAGGCTGCTGTGAGCCCCAAGAGTTCTCGGAGAGCAGCAGAAACAGGGGAAACCCCAGCAGCCTCCAAACCCGGGTCAGGAGAGAGTAGCAGGTCTGGCCACTCACAGTAGCCAGTGCCGCTGTAGCTGGCACCTCCTGCTCTGGACCCCATCCAAACAGCCTGAAGGCAGCATGTGGCCAGGTTGGGAAGGGGAGACCCTGGCAGTGGCCACTGCCACCACTCTGCTCCCTTTGGCTCCCGCCCTGGCCCACGGCACTTGCATTGGGTGGTGTGTGATAGTGGGAGTCATGGGGAGAATGTGAGCCGTGGGCAGCATGGACCCCTCTCCAATACCTCTTTACAAGAGCTGCTGCTGGTGGTGGAGCTCCTCCATGCTCAGGCTCGAATTCCTCTCCCGACTCTCTGTTTCCCTGCCTTAAGGCAGCGGCTGTCACACCTGCTCCTTTGGGCTTTGCAAGCGCTATGCCCCCTGCCTGTCTCCCCTGAGCAAACTGGGAGTCTGGGCTGCTCTCCTGGCTCCCAGCACCTCATGTCCCTGTTTCTGTCCTCCATAAAGTGCCCGGGCCAAGCCCTGCCAGGACTCTGTGTGAAGGATGTGAAGCCCAGCAGCACACTGATTTCCAAGGTCTTGCTGTGGAGGGGTTTAGTATGACCTGTAGGGCTCTTGCTAGCATTGTGTGGGGCTCTGGGGTCCAGGCCTGTGGCAGGGCACTGGCATCAGTGCCGGCAGCTCATGGGGATGGGATTTTGAACCCCTGCACCCTGGGGTCAGCCTTCCACCCCCTTGCTGGGCGGATGCTAGGGGCAGCAATGCTGCTACAGGTGCTGCCCAGCACCATGGTAATGTTGCTCTACCTCACATGGGGCACCCAGCAGTGGGGCGAAGGGGCACCTCGCATCCATGCCAGGTATATGTGGGTATCCGGCCTATAGGACTCACCCCTCCTTGCCCACCTGCCATATGCAGACCCCATACACCCTGCTCAGCTCCATTGCACAACCTGGTCATACTCACTTGGCATCACCCCTGCTCAGCACATGCCTTATTCCAGTGGCAGCTAGCAGCACTTGTTCCAGGTCCCACTGCCCTGCGTCAGCAGGCAGCGATGGACAGGCAGTGGTGCTCATGCTGGAAAGTAAAGCACCCTGCATCACATCAAGCCTCCCTTGTGCCCACCAGCTTGCTCAGGCGTGCAGCAGCCACCAGAGCGTGGCAGTGGGCAGCAAGGCTTGCAAAGAGCTCCAGAGCTGCATGCTTCATCATGCTGAAGAGCATCACCTTCCCTGGAGCTTTAGAGGAGGGTGCTGGGTGCCAGCAGTGCCACCCTGCACAGTGGTGTCCAGAAGGGTGGCTCTGTGCACCTTGGTGAAGAAGCTTGTCCAGAAGGGACTGGGCTGGAAGTGTGGCATGCTCTGGGGTCCTGGTGCTTTGCTGTGGGGTCATTGTAAAATAATGATGTACATAGCAAGGCTGCATTGGCAAATGGGTGCTCTTGGGTACAATAAAGTGAGGACTGGCCTGTTCCCCGGTGCTGTGGTCCCAGTGGAAAAGATGCACACAAGCACAACAGGATGGGGTGGATTTGTGCTCAAGGGAAGAAAATATCTTCAAGTAATGGTTTTTACTTTCATCCACACCCTACAGGAGAGAAGAGGGTGGCTGGGCCAGACCTGAAAGCTGAGGTGGAACATGGCAGAGGCTCACCTTCTGACGGCTGCAGCAAAAGCTGGCTGCAGCAGTTGCAGCGTGCAGCCTGCGAAAAGCACCTCATGCTGTGTGGGACAGTCACGGTCTGGGCCAGAGTGGGGTTGAGGGCAAGTACATGGGGATTTCCATGATTTATTTGGGAGCAGTTCCCTTGTGTCTGCAGGCTAGCACCCAAGGGTGCTGGTTGCAGGGTGCACGCAGCTGTCAATCATTACTGGAGGGGAGGAGGCCAAACTTGCAGGTTTCTGATGGAGCACTTCTTAGTGTTGAGGCCAGACTTCACAGATGCTGGTGTTTCCCAGCCGTGTTTGCATGTTTCTAGGTTGTCCCCTTGCAGGTAGTGTGGTTGTAGTGCCCACAGCACTGTGTCAAGCACCATATGCCCTCTGCCTGGCCGGCCCAGGCTCCCATGAAGGAGAGTGTCCCACTGTCGAGCACCGAGCTGGAAAGACAGAAGCATGGTCAGGACGAGGTGCTGGCCACCACCTGGGTCTCTGGGGGGGACCATATGGCTCTGGGGTCCTTCACACCCACCTGGCAAAGAGCTGCTTGCAGCAGGTATACATGTCGTAGCTGGTAGAGCTGAAGTTGGCACTGCTGAGGAAGGTCACGCAGTCACTCACCTCCGTTGGCACATGAAGGAGGCCTGGGGGACAAAGTCTCCTGGTTGGGACTCTTGAGGGACCATGCATGCACATCCCACACCCCGACCCTGCTCCCCAGTCCCATACCCTCACCCTATGCTTGCTTGCAGACCCTGTACCTGGGACCGCGCATGCACTCTCCCACCTAACCCCCAAGACCGTTGCAGCAGTGATCCCAGGGAACTCCTTGCAGTGCCCCAGAAGCTGTCCTTGAAATGTCCCTAGCCCAAATGAGGATAAAGGCCCCAGCAGAGCTGCTGAGCAGCCCCTGGCAAAACCATGAGGAGAGAGCAGAGGGTTTGGAGGCCCTGGCAGAGCCATCAGGAGGACATGCATACCTGCACCTGCATTTATAGGTCTTTGCGTGTCCCCAGTTCATTCTGGCCCACTGGCAATGGGCAGGGACTTACCTGCCAGGCAGGCATTGAGCATGGAGACACACACGCCAGTGAGTAGGGCTCGCAGCACGATGGATGCAAAGTCACCCTTACGCTGGGGAACCACGGAGGCTGCAGGGACAAAGCAGGGACTGGAGTGAGTTAAGTCCTTGCTCTGGCTCCACCCCAGGTTGGGAAAAGATAGGGATGTGCCCTAGGTCCCTAGCTGGCTCTGTCACATACCGCTCTGCCCCCCTCAACTGCTGGTGTCTGGGTGACACGGCAGTCACAGCCAGCACCCAGCAACTTTCTGCACTGTGCCCACTCTGCACCCATGGGTGATCAACCAGAGCACTTGGTGCTCTCAACACTGGAGTCTCTGCTCTTCACCGTATGGCTGGGTGGCACCTGGGCTTGTGGAACATGCACATGCTTTTGCCCATAGCTGCAGTGCAAAATCGTCCCTAATCACCTCCTGCAAATCCTGTTTCTTATCTGTGTGCTGGCAGAGACTGAACGTGGAGTGTTGAGGGCAGCAAATTCCTTCTACTCCAGTTGAGTCCTTGGTCCCAAGATTGCCTTGCATCATTGCTAGGCACCCAGGACGTGGGTCACACTCACCCAGACCTCCCAGCATGATCCCAATGGAGCCGAGGTTGGCAAATCCACAGAGTGCAAAGGTGGTGATGTTCTCCGCTCGCTCCTGGAGGGCACAGCAGGAGGGAACAGTCATCTCCGCCCAGGAGCAGCCCCAGAGCTGTCACAGTTCCCAACCCAGACAGACATGATGGAGATAAGTCCCCCATCCCAATCCTTTCTCCTTCAGCTAATTTTGGGAGCACGAATGCAGATGTTAGGCAGCCTGCCCCTGGGCTAGGGGAACAGGAGGCCCTCTGGAGCCATGATCTGCCCCACCAAGGAGAGGATAAATAGGGAGTTTCACTGACTCCTTAGGATGACCACCCCATACCCAGCAGTTAGTGAACATCCACATCTAGTTGGCCATAGGTGCCCTCCCACCCCAACAGCCATCCTTCTGCCTGACCAGCCATGTCCCATGCCCCATTTCATCCGGTTCCATCCTGCCCTGTGCCTCGCAGGGTGGCAGGTGCCCCTCACAGATATCCACTGCTTCCGGCTCCCATCCCACTCCTCCAGACCCGACAGACGTTTTTTCTTGTATGTGGCCAGCTGCTGGTATGCCACAAACTCATTCAGGAAGATCTTCATCCCCAAGAGATCGGCCACCAGCGGTGAGTCTGCCCAGTCTGCCCCCATAAGAAAGGCCACAGGCATGAGGACGTAGGAGCAGATAACCTGGGGAAAGGATCCCAGAAGGGAACAACTAGAGCTGACCACCTGCACAGCCCCAGGCTTGGGGCAGGCACCCGCTGTCGTTGTTTGCCAAACACCCAACAACGGTCTCAGCAGCCTACTGAGGCAAAGGTAGGGATGGGTGGGGGATGCATGATCTGGTAGCCCAGATGATGGGGCTGCACCTTGGGGATACCTGGAAGGAGAGCCCTTCGATGTCTACCATCTCCCCAAACCAGCGCAGGGCAGCATTGATGAACTCCAGCACCGCCAAGAAGGCTATGAGGTTGGCTGCAATGTTGGCTACAAGCCCTATGGAGGCTGCAGCCCCATTGCTTGCAGCTTCCAGGATGTTCTGCTCTTCTCTGTATGGAAAAAAACCAACCCAATTGGCTCCTGTGGCCAAGCATTCTCAGTGCAAAGTCAGCTCCCAGTCAGTGGATGTCTGCACACCACGGGCTCTCCCAACCTCAGGCACCCGGCATGTCCACTTGTGCCCCCCAGTTGCCCCCATGGCTTCCCCGCACTGGCAGGATGCATGCAGCCCCACTCCACCATCCTCACACTCACCCCTTGGCGAGGCGGATGCTTGCTTTGCCCTTGAACTTGGACTCTTCCACTTCAGGGTAGACGAGTTTGGACATGGCAAGGGCGCAGGGCGCAGCCATCACAGAAGCTGCTATCAGTGATGCCGCATCTATCTACAATGTGCAGACTGTGGGCTTAGGCAACTCCATGCAAGGCTGCACCCCAAGACATGCCACCCCAGGGAACCCTAGTGCATTGCTGGCATCAGCAGTCTGGGCTTCTCAGGATGGGAAAACTGTCTTTTTCCCATATAAGCTGGCCATGGCATGTAGGGCAGCTCGCCTGGATGGAGGCATTGGTGGAACTGAAGCGATCTTGGCCTTGAAGATGTAAATTCTCCTGCTGTTTGACCTAACCATAATCATCCTTGTCCCTTCCTCATCCCTTTCTGACAGTATCAGAGCAATAGATTGTGCAACATTGCGAACTTCTCCCTTCTGACAAAGGGCCACGTTCACAGTTTCACAGCTCACTTGCATACCAAATGGCAACGTCTCATTTCTCTGACCTTTTATCCTTGGATACTCATTTAAGGAGACTAATTAATGTTTAAATAGCAGGATCTCAGCCAGCAGATCGAGGGCAAGATTTACTCCTCATTATAGAGAACTGATGACCAAAAGAAGTGTGACCAGCAGGTCAAAGGAGGTGATCCTGCCCCTCTGCTCTCGTGAGACCCGCTTGAAGCACCGTGTGCAGTTCTGGTGTCCCCAACATAGAAGGACACAGAGCTGCTGGAGCAAGTCCAGAGGAGGACACAAGGGTGATCAGGGGCTGGAGCACCTCCTGTATGAAGACAGGCTGAGAATCACAGAATCATTAGTGCTGGAAGTGCCTCTGGAGATCATCTGGTCCAACCCCCTGCCAAGGCAGGGCCACCCAGAGCAGGTCACACAGGAGCATGTCTGGGTGGGTTTGGGATGTCTCCAGAGAGGGAGACTCCACAACCACCCTGGGCAGCCTGTGCCAGGGCTCTGCCACCCACAATGGAAAGAAGTTTTTCCTCATGTTGAGGTGAAACTTGCTGTGGTTTAGTTCATGGCCATTGCTCCTCGTACTGTCACTGGGCACCCCTGGAAAGAGTCTGGCACCATCCTCCTGGCATCTGCTTGAGGTATTGATCTGCAATGATGAGATCCCCTCTCAGTCTGCTCTTCTCTAGGCTAACCAGGCCCAGCTTCTGCGGTATCTCCTCATAAGAAAGATGCTGCAGACCCCTGAGCATCCCTGTGGCCTCCACTGGACCCTCTCCAGTAGCTCCTTGTCTTTCTTGTACTGAGGAGCCCAGCACTGGACACAGTGCTCCAGATGTGGCCTCACCAGGGTCGAGCAGAGGGGGAGGAATCACCTCCCTCGACTGCTGCCGCACTTCTGATGCACCCCAGGCTACTCTTGTCCCTTCTGGCTTAAGGGCACACTGCTGCTCATGGTCAACTTATCATCTATCAACACTCCCAGGTCCTTCTCAGCTGAACTACTCTAGTAGGTCAGCCCCAGCCTGTGCTGGTACTTGAGGTTCTTCCTCCTCAGATACAGAACCCTGCACTTGCCCTTGATGAACCTCAACACGTTTCTCTCCACCCAACTCGCCAGCCTATAGAGGTCCTGCTGAATGCAGCACAGCCTCAGGTCTATCAGCCACTCCCCTAGCTTTGTATCATCAGCAAACCTCCTGAGGGTGCACTCCAGCCCTTCATCCAAGACAATGATAAACAAGTTGAATAAGACCAGACCCAGTATTGCTCCCTGGGGAACACCACTGACTACAGGCCTCCAACTGGATTCTACTCCACTGATCACGACCCTTTGAACTCTACCGTTCAGCCAGTCCTCAATCGACCTCACAGTCCATTCATCTAACCCACATTTCCTGAGCTTACCTATGAGAATATTATGGGACACAGTGTCAAAAGCCTTGCTGAAGTCAAGGTAGATGACATACACTGCTCTCCCCTCATCGACCCATCTTGTTATGTCATCACAGAGGGTAATTAGATTGGTTAGGCAAGATTTACCCTTGGTGAATCCATGCTGACTGCTCCTGGCGACCTTCTGTTCTACATGCTTGGTGGTGACTCCAGAATGACCAGTTCCATCACGTTTGCAGGGATGGAGCTGAGGCTGACTGGCTGGTAGTTTCCCAGCTCCTCCTTCTTGCTCTTTTTGTAGATGGGAGTGACGTTGGCCTTGCTCCAACCGTCGGGCACCTCTCCCATTCTCCATGACTTTTCAAAGATGATGGGTGCAGCTCCCTCAGCATCCCCGGGTGCATCCCATTAGGGCCCATGGATTTATAGGTATTAAGTCTCTCTAACCCATCCCTAACCCAACTCTCTATGATCAGCGGAAAGCGTCCTTTCTCTGACCTTCTTTTGAAAGTTGTGGCTGTTCAGCCTGGAGAAGAGCAGCTGTGTGGAGACCTCAGAGCAGCATTTCAGTATCTGAAGGAGGCCTACAAGAATGCTGGGGAGGGACTTTTCATTAAGGACTGTAGCAATAGGACGAGGGGTGATGGGTTTAAACTGAAACAGGGAAGTTCAGGTTAGATATAAGGAAGAAGTTCTTTACTGTGAGAATGGTGAGGCCCTGGCACAGGGTGCCCAAAGAAGTGGTAAATGCCCCATCCTTGGCAGTGTTCAAGGCTAGGTTGGACAGAGCCTTGGGCAACATGGTCTTGTGTGAGGTGTCCATGCCCATGGCAGGTTGCTTGGAACTAGGCAATCTTAAGGTCCTTTCGAACCCAAACCATTCTATGATTCTGCGAGGCCACATCTGGACACCGTTTCCATGGCTGAGATGCTGATGAACTGGAGAGGGCATCCCTGGGTGGGTCAGGGCACAGGACCACCAAGGCCATACTGGGGGAGTGGGACTTGTTCAGCTGGGAGAAAAGAGGGCTGGGGGGTTGTTGTAGCTGTTCCCAACTACTTAAAATGGGGGGTGGTGGGAAGACACTGCTCAGAGATGCCCAGGGAAAGAGTGAGAATCAATGGCACAGTTTCAGTGGGAAATTCCAGTTGCATATATGGAAAAACTGTTCTCCACAAACAAGGCTCCTGTGGGTCCTCACTTCAGGGAGGTGAGGGGGGACCTGCTTCCATGGGATGTTCACCACCAACCTGGACAAGGTTCTGAGCAACCCTGTGGGCTTTGCCATCACATCATTTGCATATGAGGGTGGATCAGAGATCCCCGTAGGGTCCTTCCAAGCTAAATTATCCCATGATTCAGTAAGATCTCCCCTGCTCACTGTGCAAGGACACACAATGAGGGTCCCACAGCAGTGCCTCCTACCTGGCAGGGCTCAGGGTTCTGGCCAGACCAGCGGAGGTGAGGCTGGACATGGAGGCACCCTGCCCTCATCCTGCTTATGGAAGGGAACCATGGGGCACCTTCGGGGGGTCTGCTCCCACCCACAAGTCCAGGGCAATTCTTGTGTGTCAGGACCCCACGGTAGGGAGCATGGGACACACATCTGCTTATGCACTCACCCCAAAGGATATGTAGGCACCCATCACACTGCCTGCAATTGTAGAAAAGCCGCCAGTCATCACAGTGTGGATTTCTGAGTGCGTCATGTCTGCAAGGTATGGGCGGATGAGCAGTGGGGCTTCGGTCTGCAAGAGAGAAAGCCCTGTTGTCCTTGAGACAGGGACATGCAGGGCTGTAGGTCTCCTGGAAAGGGAGAAGACTCTTCCTCCGTGGCAGGCTCAGTTGCAAGGGCTGAGGAGCTGGATCTCCCGCCCAGGACCTTACCTGGCCCACAAAAATGTTCCCTGCCACACTCAGGGTCTCAGTGGAAGTGGTGCCTATTGAGACCTGAAGGATCCAGGAGATCTGGGGAAAGACAAGGCCACCATGTTTCTGAAGACTCCTGGCACCCTGCCACCCACCCCATGAAGCAGGGCCCTCTTGGGCTCTCAGGCTGAACACAGGTGGTCTTGGGAAGTGTCCACAGACCAGGCAGCAACATCAACTCCACAGATGGACTTTCTGAGGAGGACATGCAAGAAAGACAGGGGTTGTGTCTATTCTTTCAGGCAGAACAAATCACCCCAGATTAGTACTGTACCAGTTTTCCTGGAACATCCCTCAAGCTGGTCACAGTAGTCAGAGACCCCACCAGGTTCTTCTTTCCACTACCATCCCAGAGCCAGGTGTGAGGCCCTACCTTGACAATGAGCCACTGCATGATGCCAAGGTAGTAGAGGATGGACATCACACAACTGAAGAAAACAATGATGGGCAGAGTCTGTAGGCAAGACACCAGGGCATAGGGTTATAGGAGAGCTGAGAAACACACCTAAGTACACTTCGGGACCAAGACCTTCTGACCCATGAAACGGGCATGGCAAGGTATTGCATAGCCAGCCCTCACTATTGGGGTGCCACAACTTTGGGTTGGCAGGTGGGACAGGGGACCAGTGCAAAGCCCTAATGGCACTGAGGAGGTCCATGAATGTCTACAAAGCTGAGGGAGATGCATGCTTGAGCTGGTTGAGCTCTGCAGCAAACATGGCTGCGTTCAGCTCCATGCTCTTCAGGATCCAGCAAGGCAGCCAGACCAGAGGAGAACCAGGCTCGGCCTCTCTTTCCCTATAGCCCATACCCCAAGCTGACCTGAAAGGCGAAGACTTCTTCAATAAGCGTGTTCCCAAAGACAAAGCTGGAGCCAGCTGTGGTGTAGCCCAGGAAGAACTGCAGTAGAGAAGTTACATGGGAGGAGGGAGATCTCCGTTAGCTCTCTCCCTGACATCTCACATCTACCTAGCAGGAGTCTGCCATCCAGCCCCAGAGCTCACTTCACCACCGCACCAGATAATGACCTTCTGAAATCTAAGCTGTGGACACTGGTGGGCTTTCTCCAAGTGCTGGGGCACAGCTCCAGCCTGCATAGGAGACTGCACCAGAGGATCCTGGCTGCTGCAGAGAACCAGGAAACAGCTGGCTTCTCCCCAGTCCCAAACAAAAATGCTTCTAAGCATGCAGTCCCTGCAGCTTCCCACCCCATGCCACCCTCTGCTCTTCTTGTAGGTCCTTGCATCCCAGGGGGGAGCTACATGGAGGGCACAAGCACGGGGTAGTGTGAGCAGATGCAGTACCTGGATCTGGTCACCCAGCCACTGGAAAGCTTGGATGCCAGGGGTTGTTCGGAGGATGAAAAGTCCAAATATGAACTCCAAGCCAAGACCCCAAAAAACAGCTCTCCAGGACACCTGGGGACCAAGAGCAGAACAGGGACTGAGATGTTAGTGAAGCCTACAGACTTCCCTTTCTTAGCTTCCTGCCCCTTTGACAGCTGCATATGGCAAACACCTGCATGAACGTCATGGGGATACTAATAAAGAAATTGGAACAGTAATCCACAAACATAGTTTGCTTTTAGAGGAAGATGAGTTGGTGGGACTCAGGAACTGTCTGGTGGAACGTAATTTGCCAGGCTTACCCATGAGGAGAAGGGCACAGAGACCTTCTGATGGTTTGACAGCTAGTACAGACCTGCTGGATCAAAACTTCCTGTTCATTAATCCTTTGGAGCAGCAGATTGCCCAAAACATTGAAGCAGGTTGGTCTGGAAACCACTGGGACTTCAATCACTTCTGCCCAAGTCACCTGAAGCTCTGGCCCACCTTCCACCCACAGGCATCTGAAATTCAGACACGAACCTAGTGCTGGGTCTCTGCGTCAGACCCAGCTATGAGGGACATGATGGAAAACATGATAGAGGCACCATGAGGGAGCACGGTGATGAGCAGTTGGAAAAGAGCAGTGGGTGGCTTTGGGGCTGGTTCCATCCACCCAGCTTAGCTCCTCATGCTGATCCAGCTCTGCCCAGGAGCCCTGCTGCGTTCTGCTTCCTCCAGGGAGCTCCAGGGATGGGCCATAAGGGGATGCCAGTGGGAGAGAAGCACATTTTTCCCAGTTCTGGGAGGCCACATCCTGCGAGAGCACCAATGGGCAAGAAACATCTGAAGCACATACTGCACTGTGGTGCTTGGAGCAGGCAAACAGGAACAGCACCAGGAAGCAGAAGCCAGCCAGTGAGATGAGCTGCTCTGGATTTCTGGCAGTGTCCAAAGCCAGCCATATGACCAGGCCTCCCAGGAGGGCCACCCACAGCAGCCTGCAAAAGAAATCCCAGACCGTCACAGAGAGGATGTCCCCATGGGGAGAGAAGCTCATGAAGGGCAGAAGCTAATTGTGTGGGAGATGGCACTGAGAGGTCCATGCCTCTGAAGAAACCCGGGGCTCGGACACAAACGGGGGCTATGAACAGCCACCATGCTACGGAGGTAGAGTAGCAGGACATTTCTGCCACGGCTTTTAAATGGTTCCCAGGCTGGGCCATTCCTCATCATCCATGAGGTGCTTGCACAGGACTAGGGCATCTGTCCAGTGCCACCAGCTGCTGGTTGTGCTGGCAGCGCAGCCATGGGAGCGGGGACCTAGTACTGGGGGGATCTGGCCCTGCCTTTTCCTGACTCACCATTTCAGCCATAGCCAGGACTTTTTGAAGCATTTCCAAACAGGGCTCAGGAGGAGCAGCACCTTCGCCCCACAGTGCTTCTTGAAGAGGCTCCAGCAGATAAAGAAGACAACCACAGTAGTCATCACAACCAAGGGAAGGGCTCGCTGGAAGTTGAGCCAGCAGGCCGCAATAAAGTAGCACAGGTAGGCTGGAGAAGGCACATTGGAGGTCAGAAATATCAGGCCCATAAGATCATGGATCCATAACACTAACCAGGGCCAACAATGAGGTTAGTTTCCTTGAGGCTCCCATCTGTGCACAAGGAGGACTTAGGGACCACCAACCCAGCAGCCAGGCTCACTGGTGACAGCACCTCAGCTGTCTAGGGGCACATAGAGCAAGCAGAACAGGCATAGTAAACCCTTTGGGTAGGTGGATAAAGGGAAGGAGGACAGTGAGGAGCAGGTAGCCCTCATGGACAGGAGTGGTGACTGAGGGGGGGACAGGCCATAGGGTAAGATACAACCTCCAAATGGGTGGCCATGCCCAGTTCTTGGAGGCTGGGGACATGGCCAGCCAAAGGGATGTGGAGATGGGGTCTCAGCACTGGGAAGTTCTCACCTACTCCAAGGAGCGCCAGGACAACCCTTCTCAACACTTTGGCATACGCCTTGCAGAAGCGCTTTGCCTTGGAAGCCGGCTGCACAGCCTTCCTGGGGAGAGTCACATGCCAGAGACTTGAGAGGCACAGAAGATGGATCCTGAAGGTGAATCCAGCCCAACTACATGGAGCTAGGTCATAACTAGAGGTTGCTTGTGGCAGCAGCATAGTTGATAGGTGCACCATGGCCTCCAGCAGCCCTACTGCCTGCTGCCAGGAGAAGTGAGCTGGCTGGTTGTGGCAAGGGAGACCCCACCACACACACAACACCCTGGGCACAACGAGTGGAGGCTTGTGCTGGGTGGCTGCACTGCTGACTGCAGCCTACAAAGCCATATGGAGTCGTCAGGCACTGTCCCTGCTAGGTGCTCAATGCCACCCTGCTCTGCTCTCTGATCAGGGGAATCGCTGGCCCAAGGATTGCAGACTTGCTATGACCACTGGAAACACCCTGCACAGGGTGCATCTCCAGGGGTTATCCTACCTGCAGTAGGAGGGGAATCTTCCTTTCCCTTCGCCTCTCCTCTCCTCTTTGGTTTCATCACATGGACCATCACATCCCTCATAGAGTCTCTCCTCCCCCTGGAAAACATCATTAGCTGGAGAACACTGAGCAGCTCCTGTACCACATGGGAGGGTAAAGGAGGACTTACCACGGAGCTGAAAGCTGGGTTATCTGAGCCCTTCCCAAGGTTGTCCAGGGTTATCTGGCTTTCTTCCATCCCCAGAAGTGCAGCAGCTTCAATGCATTAGAGAAAGAGCACTGCAGGGGAGCAATGCTGGCTGGGAAGAGAAAGACAGGATCACTTCTGGGAAGCATGCATGTCCAACCCTGATTTCCAGTTCTGGGTCCCTGGGAGGAAAACACCCTTTGCAGTAGAGATTCAGAGTAGTTTCTGCACCAGCACATCAAGGGACCATGCCATAGGATCCTAAAGCTGTGGGAAGGAATACTGACTCCCTTGTTCTCCTCTCTCTGAAGGTTTGCTCTTCCACATCTCCAAGGAATTACAGAAGAGGACTAGGCGCAGCAGGAAGAGCTGGTACTGCTCCTCCAAGATGGTGGTAGTGGCCACCAGCCTTTGTGAGCAACCCTTCCAGTGGGATTCTGCAAAAAATGAATCTGGCTGCACCCCTCATTGGGTGCAACTGAGTAACATCATAGAACCCCTGACTGGTCTGAGTTGAAGTGACCTTAAAGCTCATCCACTTTCAACCCCCTGCCACGGGCAGGGACACCTTCCACTGGAGCAGGTTGCTCCAAGGCCTGTCCAACCTGGCCTTGAACACTGCCAGGGATGGAGCAGCCACAGCTTCTCTGAGCACCCTCACAGGGAAGAGCTTCTTCCTTATATCCAACCTAAATCTCCTGTTTCAGTTTGAACCCACCACCCCTTGTCCTATCACTACAGTCCCTGATGAAGGGTCCCTCTCCAGCATCCTTATAGCCCTCTTCAGACACTGGAAGCTGCTCTGAGGTCTCCATGCAGCTTCTCTTCTCCAGGCTGAACAGCCCCAACTTTCTCAGCCTGTCTTCATAGAGGAGGTGCTCCAGCCCCGTGTCCTCCTCTGGACTTGCTCAAACAGCTCCATGTCCTTCTTATGTTGGGAATACCAGAATTCCACCAGGGCACATGTCCTCACTTCCACCTTCTATAAGCTTCTTTCTTCCTTCTGAGTTTGGCCCCCTGCCCTCTAGGGCTTTATCCCATGGAACCTTACTGAGGAGGTTCCTGAAGAGGCCAAAGTCTGCTCTCTTGAAGTTCAGGGCAGTGAGCTTGCTGCACGCCCTTCTTACTGCCTGAGTATCTCAAATGGAATAAGGAAGAAGGAGAAGGGTAAGAAAGGCTAGGACAAGGATAAGGAAGGATAAGGATGAAGATAAGGAATGATAAGGATAAGGAAGAAGGTCTTTTCATGTTCGTAACTAACACAATGCAGCAGAAATGGGGAGGAGTAAGTGGCAGTTTGCATGGGGACTGGTCCTTAAGGAGAATCATACTGGAAGAACTAGTCCAGCACAGGCAGAAGAGCCGGTGTCATGCCAGGGCAGGAACCATTGGAGCACGCCACCTGGGCTCCCTCCAGGCTCCTCCACCTGAAGAAAGATGAGGGAAGAGCAAACAAGCTGCAGAGAAGGTAGCGATCGACTGTAGAATCATTTGTGTGTGAGGACAGAGGGAGTAAGGAGTTGTCCTTGCTTTGGAGGAGAGTCATAGAGGTCTGCATGGAGAAGGTGGAGAAGGCAGGGTCATCGCTTGCTTTCTCCAGTGTGAGAATTAGGGTTCACTGAAGGGACTGTCCCAGCCCTGAATGCAACGAATGGAGGTGAGTTTTGGAGAACATCCCCCTCAGCCTGAGACCTCACAACAGCTCAAGATGGCAGTTGGTTCCATGGGGACCACTGAGACATGCTGGCCCCCAGCATGTCCCCCAACTGCTAAGGAGCCTGATGCCTCCTCAGCAGCAGGCCAGGACCCAAGGCCATGGTAGGAACCTGGGACCCCAGACCATGGCCTCCAGCACCCCCAGGGCTCAGGGACCCCTCACCAGGACCCTGGCAGGGAACAAGAGGACCCCTCTTCCCAGGCCCACCATTTCGGGAGTGCCCAGAGATGCCTGTGGGCTTAGTGACCCTGCTGGCACCCCCAGTGCTCAGTGAGTCCCCCGAGAACCCCAAGGCTCCTGGCTTTCTCCATCCCTCCCAGGCTCAGTGCCCTCCACGCTGATGCCACCACTGTGACCCCCCAGTGCCACTCCCTCCCCCGCCAGTGGCTCAGCTGGCTCCTGTTTTGGTGAAGCCTCTTACACTGCCATCTGCTTCAGGAGTGGGGCCACATGAACAGGCAGCCAATCAGTGGGGCAGCAGGTGGGTGCCCCCCATGCCCCTCGCATCCTTACCCCCACAGCCTCGTCCTCCCATGTGGTCACATGCCCTTCTGCCTGCCCCACTGCCTCCCTGCACCCCACGCCCTCACACCTCCTGTGTCCTGCTCCATGCCCTCATGCACCCCATGGCCTCACACCTGCCCTGAGCCCCATGGCTACTGCCACCCCGGCACTCGCCGCACTCCCGTGCTCACCTGCCAGCCACACTGGACACACAGCGACTGTCCCCACACCCGGTTACCCATTAACAGCTCGGTCCAAAGAGCTGGGCTGGGCACACTGCGGCTCGGGCTGCCTCAGCTCCTCCCAGGTCCTACACCGGGGCGCCCACAAGAGCCTGGGCGGGACCCCAGCGGGGTGGCCTTGCCGCCCAGAAGAGGCTGCTCTGGGTACTTTCACCCCCAGGTACTCGGCCTTTACTCCAGTCTGAGAAATGCTTCCCAGAAAGAGTCAGGCACAGGCAGGCTCCAAAGCTGCAGTGGTGCAAAGCGGTATCCCCCGGTCCAGCACAGCCCGGGACGGAAAAGGCCGAGGCCGGTGGAAATGTCGCCTGCTGGTGCGAGCTGCAAACAGTTTCTCCAGGCGGGAAGTGGGGAGCCGAATCCCCACGTGCAGGCACCCGGGGTTTCCCTGCACGGGGAGCGGTGAAACATGCGGGGCCAGCAGGCTTCAGTTCGGAGGACGCTGGTCTGGCTTTGGGGTATAGTGAGGGCGCTCCGCGTTGGCCGCGCCCGTCACCGCACTGGTGGCACGGAACAGACTGAAGCGCAGCTGGTATCCCCCACATGTACATGGGCCACGTGCTCCGTGCCGTCAGCACTAAGAGCCGCCTGGGCGCTGTCAACTGTTGCAGCCCCGGTAGCGCGCCGTGATCGTATAGTGGTTAGTACTCTGCGTTGTGGCCGCAGCAACCTCGGTTCGAATCCGAGTCACGGCATCGCGCCCGCGGTACCACGGCACAGGGGCTGCTGGCTTTTTAGTTCTGCGCCCCGACGACCTGATTCGTGATTTTCTTTTTCCACGCAGCGCCAGTACTACACTGTTTGAGGCGTTTTCTTGCTTCCTGGCGGGGGCTGTGCTGTGCTGCCCACCCCGGGGCTTTGTAGGGTGGCGGGGGGAGAGGTAACGGCGCACGGGAAGCTAAAAGAATAAATAAAACTGATAGGGATGAAGTCATGGGGGCAAACGGCAAAATATGAAGCCGTGTGCCCTCATACCGCCGAGGCAATGCCGTGACTCGGATTCGAACCGAGGTTGCTGCGGCCACAACGCAGAGTACTAACCACTATACGATCACGGCGCGCTACCGCGGCCCGTCGCTGCCATCGTCACTCAAACACCCCTAGTGCTGACGGCGGGGAGCACGTGACTGGAGGCGGGCACGGCGGCCGGTGCACTGCCGCCGCCAGGCGGTGTCTCCATAGCGACGCGCGGTGCCCGGCGGTGTCCCCACCTCCCTCGGCGCGGGCAGTGCTGCTCGAGGCTCGCCCCTGCCCCGGCCCGTTCAGCAGCCGCGGCCTTGCTCTCTGCCTGCACCCTAGCCCGAACCGTGACCATGGCCCTCCCCATGGCCCTCACCCTGCACCCTGGCCTGACCCCACCTCTAAGCCTATCTCACCTCCTTCCCTGGTCCTGGCCCCAAACCCAACCATGTGACACCCACCTTACCATGGTTTTAACCCTCTCTGACCCCACTCCTAACTCTGACCCCCCTCCTCTGGCCTTGGGTCAACTGCAGGCTGTGATCCTGACCACGTCCCTGCTTCCAGCCATATCCCTCAGCTCTTGCCCCGACCCTTCCCTCAAGCTGTCTGGTACCCCAACCCTCGCCATGTCCCAGCCGCAGTTGTATTGCCATCTCTCCCCACTCTGCCTGTTTCTCAGGGAATAAAGTTTCTCTTTGCTGCGGCATTTACCTGTCAGGGTGCTGAGGCACTGGCACAGGGTGCCCAGAGAAGCTGTGGCTGCCCCATCCCTGGCAGTGTTCAGGGCCAGGTTGGACACTGGGGCTTGGAGCACCCTGCTCCAGTGGAAGGTGTCCCTGCCCGTGGCAGGGGTTGGAACTGGATGAGCTTTAAGGTCCCTTCAAACCCAAACCAGTCTGGGATTCTATGATTAACAACTGGACACACTAGGGCAGTGTCTACAGATGAAGTGGAAAAGGAGGGACTAATGATGAAGTTGACTTTGTGACCCAAAACAGTGGCAGGTATCAGTCTATGCAGTGGTGCCTGTTTCTTCCTGGTGAAACACACATTAATAGTAAATGACTGTTTGTTGTCACTTCTGTTGCTGATTTTTACAGTGCTACAGGTATTGGCGGGTCTGTTATTTTTCACAGCTATGCAAAGAATTCACAACACCTGGGATCAAAAGCATTTATTTGTTTCAAGTATTTTTAGAGCAATCAGGGCTCTTCAAGGCACTGGGATGGCCCATGTGACTCACACGCCTCTGTGGTGCCACATGGGAAAAGGCAGTCACAGAACCCTCTGCTCCTGCTGCACAGAGTGCTCATCTCTTGGCATTATCTACAGGCACCTCTGGTGCTTTGTTTGCATGTGAGAGTGTGCTGGAAGAGGTGGAAGTCTGCAACCATGCTGCCCATGCTGGGCAGGGCTATGTCCCTGCACCATATCTGTCCTTTTTTGTCTGCTGCAGCTGGTGAATCCTAAATCTTAAAGAGTCTTCCTGAGACTTGGCAAGCCAGTGGAAGTCCCTGTACACTTTGATTACTCCATGAAGTAATTACCCGTGCAATCTTGATCATCTCATCTTGCTTGTATCCAACCCAAATGAGTTCAGAGTGGTGGAGGAAGACAGAACGGCCTTTTGTGTTCCCCTCTCTCTATGCCCACCTCGTTCTTCCCTCAGCCTCTTTACTGATGACTTGCCCTCATCACTGACTTGCAGGCTGGTCCCTCAGCAATGGTGGGAACCTTTGCAGTGGGAGATGCTCTCCACAACACCAAACCTGTCTGATCAGGAGGTGATGAAGGAGCGGCTCTTTGGTGGTATCTACATGACCTGGGTGCCCACATGGGTTTTTGGCACTGCCCTCCCGCCCCGGTGCTGGCCTTCTCGCTCCATTTTCTGTCCTCCAAGGATCCCAGTCTGTCTCTCCCATAGTGCTGCAGGGACACTGCTCTTACTCATCTGTGCCCTGACACTATCTGTGTCCTTATGATGGAACTAAAGTGGATGCAGTTCCACTGTTAACAGATACATGTGTCTCCTCCTATATCCGGGGAGTTTAACACCACCACCAGCACCTTGGCTGCACTGCGGGGAGAGATCTGACCACCCAGACATCTGCTGCAGAGCCACAGAGGTGAAGTCATTACAATCTCTGAATCTCAAGGTACAACCTTGTGGAGGGACAGGTCCCTGTGCTGCTCTGTGCCCGGTTGAGGTGATTTCCTCCACACTGGGCTGGTGGTGTCACAGTGCCACTGAGCTAGGCTGTGTCACCGGTTAAAGGATGGGCCCAGCTCCATGCTGGCCTGCTCTCACATATAGTCTTGGACAACTGCTGCAGATGTGGGTCAGCACAGCTGTGGTGGGGAAGAAGCACCCAAGGGAGAAGGTGGGATGATTTGAAGATGTCACCACCACTGGCAGGATGTGCTGCCCATGCCTGGTGGCGATGGAGAACCTACAGCGACACATTCAGTGACCAGGAGATTCCTCCTTGGGCACTTGCATGGGCGGGCAGAGTGGAATCCCTAAGGTTGGTGTCCACAATGGTCTTGATCCCAATCCCCAACCTGGCCTGGTGCAAAGCTCACATTTGCATGGTGCGTGCTGAGTGCTGCTCACATGGTGTGCATGGTGCAGGGAGAAGGCAGTGGGGCTCGTGCCTGGGATGCTCAGCAGACTTTTCTGGAAGGGGGAAGCTGGCCAAATAACAATGATCTCAACTGCTGAACAGGCATGACTGAGATAAAAGCTGCAGTGATAAAGAGGAGTTAGCCAAACATGGAAGTGAGCCGGGAGGTGGTAAGTGGACATGGAGATAAGCAGCAGGGGCCTGGCTGATGCAGAAGAGGAGGAATGAAGCTGATGCCACCCATCACTTGTGGTGGCGGCCCTGTCCCAGCACAGCTTCTTACCTAAGGGCTGTCTTCCCCAGGAGAACTCGGATATGACCACTCCTAATGAAATCATGCCAGGGTGTCAGGGCCCCAACAGTCCACTGCTGTGTGATTTTGTTCACAGCTGCTACCAGTTTGGCCCACAGGGTCAGGACCTGCCGGGACACGTTCACTCAGTGTGGAGGAAAAGAGATGAGCCTGAGGGGACTTTGGGGGATCCTCTGTCTGCTGGCTGACCTGATGTCCTAAGGCTCTGCTCAGCATCTGGGTGGGATGGCTGCTCCAGGCAGGTGCCTTGGCTTTTCTCACCCTCCTCTGTCCCTCAGAGCAGGCTTTTCTTCAAGCCCTCTGATGCCTGTGGGTTGCACTCAGTGGGATTTTAAAGATGCCTGCAATGTCGAAATGCCCGTGCAGCCAGAGAGAGAGTGCTGCTGGGCCCAGGTGCTGTCACTCTGTGGCACGAACATATATCTTCCAGCTGGCACAGGAACAAGAGTAATTCATCACTGCATGGCTGTCTCAGCTGCTCTGCCCCTTTGGTGGCCTCTCCAGCTGTTCCCTCATTGGGGCAGTCCCTGGACTCCTCTCCTGGTCTCAGTGAGGCAGATGGAAGGCAGAACGGTCCCCATGGCCTCCTCTTTTGGTCTCACATCCTGAAAACAGCTTCAGGAGTGGCACTGGTGCACAGAAAGGCAGGATAGATGCCAGTCTTGCAAGGAGGTGCTCTGTGTTTTACTGGTGACAGGAAACAGTGCACTAACTCAGGCCAGCACTGTCATCTTTGGATATTCTGAGGCCATAAATTCAGCATACAATTTGCTCTGCTGCTGAAAGCCTACCTTCCTTTCTAAGCAAATCAGAGTGACTTCATTCCATCTAGCACAGTATCCCATATTCCCATCCCCACAGGCACTGACAGGCCAATGCAGAATGCTGGAGCAAGATGAGGCCAGGGAAGTGTCCTAGGGCTGGAATAATTCTGGAGATGAAGGTTTAGGTGGGATTTGGGAGTGAAGGGTAGCACATCTGAGCTGGAAGACAGTTGCAAGCAATCTGGCATGGCTCTTTCCCCACCATTCACCTCCCCATCCTCTTCTAGCTCATGAGACATGCACCAAGCCTTGAAGGAGAAGGACTCAAGTATTTTTGACATGAACTTTCATACGTGATGCTCTTGAAAGACTTTATGAACCCATAACAGTGCATGGCATGAGATGATCCTGGTTCTTATAAAGTCCAAGTTTCAAAGGACATTTTTCAGTCTGCCAGTGCTACATGGGGCAGGCAAAAAGGCTACAACAGACCAATTTTCTGCTTGGTTATGTTTTGGGATCCCCTTGCCCAGCCCCAGTGTTTAGAAAGCAAGGAAAATGGCCCCCAAAATGTATGGAGAGAGATTCACCAAAGCTATCCTGTCTGACCTCCAAGGAGCACAAAGCCTGGAGCAGCCTCTTGAGCCCCTTCCTTTCTAGTCCAGCACCCAGCTGAAGATGGGATGTCATAAAAGTGTCCCACGAGAGCGTCAGCCACCCTGCAGCCCCACATAAATGCCGCCACATGTTTGTGCGAGCCCTGCCTCATTCCAGCTGCCAGCACAAGCTCTCCCTCTGCCTTTGCACCATGACTGGGAGCCTCCTCCTGCAGCAGGGATTTATAGCCTGCACACAGCCACCTCTTAACCCAGCTTTGTGATGCTGAGCAGGCAGAAAACAAGCAGCCTGCCTGGCCCTCACCTTTCAATGTCTTGCACTCCTGTCTGAATTCATCTTCATTTTCAGCCTTCCAGCCCTTTCAAAGACATGGGGCTGGGTTGGTGGCAAAACCAGCCAATTGTTTCCATCTGCATGGGGGGAATGGTCCCTGTTTTGCTCTTATCCCATACTCATCTTGCTGATGGTTGATGACAGGCCTATTATGAGATATAAAGGGGATGCCAGGGGTGGTTCACACTCCCTAGGCAATGTAAAGCTACCGAGTGCCTGGACAAGGACTCAGATGTGTGAGCATGGCCACTGCAGCTGGATTAATCAAACCCTCCATTAACACTCTCCTGGGTGCACAGGTCCCCTGCCAGCCCCAGAGCACAGGCCTTCAACTGTCGCATCGCTCTGATTGAGCTGCAAATATTCCAGTTCCTTAGCTTGCTCTGCCTCAGATCGATGAATGCAGGCAGATCCAATCAATTTCACTTTACCACTTGCTATAGAGTTCAGATCCATGCTCTCCCAGCTGGTCCCGCTTTCTTTGTTCGTTCAAAGGAGAAATTCAGGCATCTTATCCCACCTGGACACTGCTGTGCCCTTGCAGGGTCAAGCTCCCTGGTAGAAGCAAATAATACCCCCATGGATGGAGATTTTCCTCCATGCCCTCCCTACCGGAGGGACAGCAATGAAGGGGCTGAATCTGTGCTATGGCTGGAGCCCTGAAAGCATCAACCTGGCTGAGCAGAGTATGGAAGCAGGTGGCCATGGGGTTTGCTTGATATAATACAGCTGTTGCCACCAAGCCAGCATCTGTCATGAGGTTTCCCTGCCATGAGCCTGATTTTGCTGGGGCAATACTGAGGGCAGGTGTAGAGAGTCCTCCTTCAGCTTGGCTGCCCTGTCCCCACAGGCACCAAGTGTGGCTCCAGGTCTCCAGGGCTTGAGCCCCTGTAAAACATTTTTATGGAAAAATACCAAAACAAACAAACAAAAACCCAACCAACCAAAAAAACCCCCAAACAAACCCAAAATCAATCAAACAAACCAACAAAATAACCAACACAAAAACCGAACCAAACCAAAAACAACAACAACAAAGATTTTACATTGTAGCTGCTTGGAAATTTCCCTCAAACTCATACCTGCATTTGTCAGTGAAAGATGTGTTTCTCACCCTCTGGTGTCAGTCCTGAAGTAATTTTTTTCTCCTATCTGCCACCCGGCTCTCTCGCTGGCTTCTTTCCTGGGTTTGTGGAAATTAAGCTCCCCACGGCTTTCCACACCTCGTTATGTGTTAATGAAATAGCAGATCACACCAGAGAGCAGTTATGATGCTCAGGGTCATGGATGTGCAGAGAGGGCTGTCAGTGCTGAGAGCAGAGGAAGAAAAGGTGCTTGGCATGGGTGAGGCAATGACCAACGTATCTGGCTTCAGGCCGGCAGATGTCTGTCAGCAAGTTGGCATTTCTTCTTTTGGTCAATTAGCACGAGCTCAGTTATATTACCAACTGCATCATGATTTCTTTTGACAGAAAAGTTGGGGAACTGCAGAAAGTGTCTGCAAGAATTTGCTCCATTTGATACATGCTTCAGGCATATCCTCATGTCTGGACAGACAGGGTCCAAATGGCCTGAACACACCTACAAAGCCTGGGTCTGCATCGTGTGTGTGATTGTTGACGCAGAAATGTCCTAGTTTGTGATGCTTAGGAGGATCAATGTGTCACATCATATATGGGACCTGGTGTGGGCTGCGTTCCTCCAGGTTCCTGCTTACTTTCCCCCAACTTACCACCTATCTTTGGCCCTTGCTACCTCTGTGCAACATATTGCAGCAGGCTGGGGTGAGAGGAGGCTGCAGAGCATTTTGTTCAGAGCATCTCTTCAATGCTAGCCCTCTCCATAGCACCTGGCAGCAAGCTGGGATGGGTGGGCATGGCTGCTCCATGCCATTTTCTTCCAGCCTGATGGGAGCTGGGATATCCGGAAGGGATGACTGAAGCTTGTAGGGTCCTAAGTATTATGGAGCAACCAGTATGGAATGTACTTGGTGTGCTGATGAGGGGCTGCTGGAAGAACAATGATTCCAGCCTGGGAATGTCCTGCCAAAAAAAAGCATGCTGCCTGCATGATATATCTGGGAGCAGTATCCCCTTCCACATGTGCAGCTGCTGCGGTGAGAATAGTCCATCTCACCCACTGCCCAGTCTTTGGTGGTCTCCTGGTGCCTATCTGTAGCAACATTCCCCCTCAACACAATTCCTGCCTCTAAATATTTGCAAGGCTCTTCCTGACAGTCTCTGTATTTAGCGGTGCCTGATGGATTCCTTTCTGTGGATTTGTTCAGTCTTGTTCCTAAACCACACAGCATCTGCAGCGGCCCACGGCAGGAGGGCTGCTGTGCACTGAGTCACCTCCTCGTGTTTACCCCAGATCTACCAGTCTCTCTCTAACCTCCCCCCACCGTGCAGATCTCTGTCCTGTGACCTCAGTTGTTTCTTTTCCATGCCAAAGAGCTCTGGTCCATCATGCACCCCATGTTCAGAAGCCTTTGACCATCCTGTCATCCTTCTCTGCTCATTTTCCAGCTCTGCTGTATTCTTGGGATATGGGGCCCAGGACCACACACAGGCCAGGACTGACCTGGGAACAGTGGCACCCCTGATATTGTCTCTACCTTTTCCTACCTCCTCCTATCAGTTTTTAGAGAGAACCTTTGCAGGTTTGACCTTTGCTGAGTGCCAAGGAGATGCTTTCACAGACTGTCAGAGCTTCTGGTCTCAGAGCCCACCACTTTAGACATGAGGCAGGGTTTGGCTTCCGCATATGTATCACTTCCCTGACACCGGCTGTTGTCTCAGATCCCAAAAGTCCTGAAACGCATAGCATTCATCCAAAGAATCCAGAATAATTCATTATTATTATTATTATTATTATTATATTTTGTCACTTCTCTACTGACCTCATTCATCAAAGGATCTGCTTGGGGTAAAGCAGGTGACCGATCTCAGCTGGAATTCACTTTAAGAGAACTGTGTCACCTCTTCTCCAGTATGTCATATTTATCCACCTGTCTTCTAATGATGCCAGTTTCCTACTCCTTATGCCAAGTTTTGTTCATTTGCAGAGAACAGATGTGTCATTTATCAGTCTGCGACTCCCTGGCTGCCTCCACGGAAGCATTTTTGGTGCCACAGTTGCCACTTTCCAGTCCTCACGTCCCCTGGTGTAGCCAGACCTCAGGGGAGGTTGGGGTGTCACCCAGCAGATGTGACATCCTCCGAGTCCCTGCTGTGCTGCATAACAGGACTTACGCAGGGTGCTCACAAGGAGGGAAGGGGATGGAATCACCACAGACATTTCTAAGCTCCTGGAAATGGCTTTTATTTGGAGCTGTGGAAGAAGTACCTGGCGATTCATGGGGCTGCAGGTTTCCCTGAAAGCCATAGGAGATGCTGGTGTCAACATCTCCCATGCTTGCAGCCAACCCAGTGCCTGACTCAAGTGACACATTGGCAAGTGTCAAATGCTAAATTCAGCCCCAACATCACTTGCGGGTGAATCATCTTCCAGTGCCTCCTCAAGAGCATGCAGAAGCAGAGACCTTCTCCTCTGAGTCACCAAAACCTGCTGCCTCGGGGATGCTAGGCTGTGTCCACACCACCCAGGGTTAAACTGGAGAGGAAGGTTTACCAAGACAACGTAACCTGAGCCCTCCTAGGCCCAGGGAAAGACCTGTGTCCTGTTCTTGGCAGGGCTGCCAAACAGGTCTCATGTCCCCAACTGAGGGTGAGCACAAGGAGCACTTGGGGTAGCTGAAGCAGCTCCTCACACCCAGAAGGACGGTGAGGTCCAAGGACGCGCACAGCTCTCCACAGGGCTGGCAGAAGCCTGGAAGACACTGCCTTGCTTTTTCTTCCTGGTGCATGCTCCAACCTGCCTGGGAAGTGTTTACCCAGGTGAGCTATTAGACAGCTATTGCTGTCTTTGCTAAGAGGAAGGGCTGTCCTGTGAGCTCCAGCCCAGAGACAACAGAGAAGAGCTCCTGGACCTTCTAGAGATGGAGAAGAGGGTGGAGGCAGAGCTCCTGGTGCAGAGGTCCATCCCCTGGTGTATGCAGGTCACTGCAGAAGGCTTCCTATCTCCCCTATTCCTGCGGTCCCTAAGAGAGAGCCAAAAATCACTTCTGTGCAGCCATGGGTTGTTCTCTTGACTGAGGACTGTGTGCACAGGAGCTGCACGACCACTGTTCTCCCACAGTGGCTTGTGGGCCACGGGCAGTGTGAGCAGCAGGCAGCCCTTGGGGCTGAGCGTTGGCTGTGTGAGAGAGCAGCCGGAATGTGGAGTCTGGCGCGCACGAGCGCAGCGTGTACTCCCTGATCCTCTCCCATCTGCCAGTCCCACCCCATGTCCCCTGCCAGGCCCTACACAAGCGATGCTGTGTGACAGCCATCTGTCACAGCGATCCAGCGGGTCTGCAGGTGGAGTGGCGTTGCAGCCACAGTTGCAGTAGCAGGGTCAATCTGCAGTGCAGGCATCAACCCCGGGTCCCAACGTGCATCATATACAAGGGATGTGAGCAATTGGGGATTGGAGCGACACCAACTGCAGCATGAGACACAGATGGAGCTTGGCTTCAGTGGTGTGAATATAGAAATCTGTTGGTGCTTCTTCAAACCTGAAATGACTGCTGTGAATGGAGAGATGTCACTAGTGTCTCGTCAAGACTGCAGATGAGCAGCACATGCCTGTGCTGAGCCACACGGGTGGAACCAGTTCATTTGGTTTCCTTCTGGACTTCCCTTCAAAGCTCCCAGAGCACAAAGAAGAATCTACCCCAGCTATGTTCTTTTCATCCTGCTGCCCTATGTTGCTGTGTGGGTGGTTCAGCCCAGGGGAAGCCCATATCCAGGGGAAGCTCAAACCTGAGGGCTCAGGTGGGTCCAAGGATCTTATTAATGCCCCTCTAGGCTCTGCTTGGAGCCTCAGGTAAGAAAGGGATGTCCCATGGGGTACAGATCGAGAACAGGGCTGCGTTAGGCCAGGTGCTCACCTGCCAAAAGGCCAAAAAGGAATTTAGAAGAGAAACAGGCCCAGCAAATGGTGAGGAGGTGCTGGGGTCCTAGGTGGGCTCAGACCACAGGCCTCCCAGTATGGCCCTGGGGCAGCTGCCTCTCCAAGGAGGCATCAGAGCGGTGGGAGGATGTGAGAGGACGGGGTGGGAAGGCAGCACCTCTGCAATTCCTCTTGCATGGTAGTATTCCTTTTTTAAAAACCACTACCACAGGCAGATCCCTCCTGGGTCAGCTCTCAGGAGATGCTGAGTGTGTGTTTTCCAGGCCTGAGGATTTAACATGAGACATCTCCAACAGATGTTGCTGAACATCCTCCTTGGTTACTGACAGAGGGTGGAAGTGCTCTCAATCTCATGTGCCATCAGCCTTGCATCCTGCTTCCTTCCAAATGCCAGACAGATTTACTGGGAAGCTCTGGCTTTTCTGCGTTTTAATAACAATCTCATCATCCCCATCTGCTGGGATTGAGGTCTGGTTTTAGACCTCAAACACTGCCTCGTATTCACTCTGTTCCTGGCTGACAGTTTTTCTCCTCCTGATGCATTTTGAGTCTTGCATTTCCTAAGCTCTGAAATTTCCAATTTTGGTTTCTTGGGGCCATGGCTGTCTTCTCCTTAGGAGAAAGCTCCCTTGAGGTTTGGTTGGGCCTGGGGGATCTGGCTGGGTTTCTTGGGGGGGACCGTAGGTGCGCATATAAGAAATCCACACATCTGGGACTCAGTGAACTCACTTGTCACATGTTTGGCAGATGCCATGCCAGGCTGGCGCAGGAGGCTCAGATCCTCAGCAGCTCCATCCCAGCTCTCCTCCTGCACAGGGGCTGAAAGGAATAGTGGTCACCATGAGAAGTTCTCTCTCCAGGCATCTCCTCCTCACTGTGGCAGGCACCCCAACAGCCACATCCCAGCATCTGTTCCCACAGCAAGGCAGGAGTCTGGCTCACGGTGTGAAGACAGGCAGGACCACACTATGGCATCTTTTCCCTCCTTGCTGGATACCTCTGCATGGCTTCACGTCCGTGGTGGTCCTGCTTTCAGAGCATCCTGCCTCTGGCTCTGTCCCGTTCAGGTACGGTTGACCATACCTTTGGGGGATTTGGCCTGTGCGCAGTGCTGTGATCAGGTCAAGGTGAACGGTGTGCACTCAGGAAGTGGTGTGGAGGATTCAGGGGCATAGGTCTGGAGCCGGGGCAGTGCACAGTAGCTGCTGGGGGCTAGGAGGGCACAGGGAAACAGTCAGTCCTGGGTGGTGGGCACTGGTGGTGGTGGCTAGTGATGGGGTAGCAGTCAGAACATTTATAAGCATGCTGTTTGCCCTACAATGGCCTTGTCCTCTGCTGCCATGCTCTGACATACTGCTTCCAATGCTACTTCCCTGGTCTGCATGCTTGTCACCACTGTCCCCTTATCAGCAAACCCAGCCCTGTCTGGGCTGTACCCGAGGTAATATCCTCTAGCTCCTGTCCTGGCCCCACGTGTCCTGGGCCTCAGCCCTGCATGCTTGCCCTGATGGCCCTGCACACCTAGCCCTGGCTCAGCCTTCTTCCCAAGCACCTTCCCTGGCTTGTCCGTGCTGGATATGGCCCAGCACTGTTTCCGCGGAGGTCCGTGGTGCCAGCCTGGTGTTTTGGTGACACTGGGGATCAGTCTGCTGTGCGGGTCCCGCACGGGGCTGGTTTCATACACGCCTCCTAGGCAGTGGGTTTGCCACCGAGGGACCCCGTACTGCTCCAGCTCGTCAGCAGCGTCCCCGGTGTCCCTCCTCCCGGTGCCACTGCAGGCACCTTTCCTGCGCTCCCAGCGCCGAGCTAGGCTCCGGGGGGCGGGCGGCGGCGGCAGCACCCACGGCCGGGTCAGGCGCGCTGGCTCCGGTCTCCGCAGCAAGAGGGGCCGTGCGGCCCGTGAGGACCCGGATCTCCCTCGGGGCCGCGGCGGGAAGCGGAGCCTCTAGGGCCGAGCCTAGCGCCAGCGGCCGCCTGGAAAGCGGGGGTGGTCGGACTAGAGCGCCAGGGAAGGCCGGGCCAGGCGCGGCGGTAGGCGGCACGGGCGGCGGGGGCGCGGGGCGGGCCTCGGGGGAGGAGGGCCGCGCCGTGCCGGGCCAGGCAGCGGGGAGGCCGTGCCGGGCCGTGGGGAGCGGGTCCGGGGCAGCGGGGCGGACGCAGGGGGAGGAGGGAGCCCCGCTCGGAGCAGCCGGCGCGGCGGCTCCGGCAGGTGGCACTGGCCGCCTCCCCCGGCCGCCTCCCCCGCTCCCCCCCCCCCCGGCCCGGGCTCCGCCGGCGCCTCTCTCAGTCCAGCAGCGCTGATGCTGCTGAGCGGAGCAGCGGCCGGCTCGGAGCGAGGCGGCGGCGCAGGGGCCGGGGCCGGAGGGGCCCCGCAGTGCGTGGGCACCATGGCCCGCTGGCTCCGCGAGCACCTGGGCTTCCGCAGCGCCAAGCCCGCACCCCCCGCGCCGCCCAAGCCCGACTACCGCGCCGGGCCGCCGCCGCAGCCGCCCCCGCCGCCCGGGGGCGCCGCCGAGCCGTTGGCCGCCGCCCAGCCCGACATCGTGGCGGCCTACCGGCTGCAAAAGGAGCGCGACTTCGAGGACCCCTACAGCGGGCCGCCCCCGCCCTCTGCCCCCGACGGGCCCCGGTACGTTTCGCCCAAGCACCGGCTCATCAAGGTGGAGGCGGTGGAGAAGGTGCCCTCCAGCCCCCCGCCTCCGCCACTGACATCTGCCGCCCCCAGCTCGCCGCCAGCCGGCCCCGAGCTGCCCGATGAGACATCGCAGGAGGTGAGTGTCCCGGCACGGGCACCGCGCCGCGCATCCTGGGGTGCCCCAGCCCCATGGCTAGGTGGACGCTCTGGTTCACCCCGCCGGATCCTCCGCAGCCGCTGCGAGGAGCGGGGCCAGGACCCCTGGGGCAGGTGGACTCCAAGCAGCGGGAGCCTGCGGCGGCAGGAGCCACGGCCGAGCTCCGCGGGGGCTCCCGCTCCTCGTTCCCTTGGGTCCGGCAGCACCGACATGCTGGTCACACGTCAGCACCCGCGGCGCTGCCGGGCGGCCCCGGCTTCTCCTCCGGCTCCCGCGGGAGGCAGATACGGTCCTCAGCAGGAAGTGTCGCTCACTGAGGTGCGGGAGCGCTGGGCCTGCCGGTCACCTTCCCCTTTCCCGTCTTGGCGTTTCCTTGCAGCCGAGTGCTGGGCACTCTGCAGAGGGGAAACCTCCAGGCGGGGAAGGCGCCTCTCATCACAGGGCTGTCTCCAGCGTCCTCCGACGCTGGGGCCAGTGTCCCTGGGCCTCCTTCCACTCTGTGCCCAGCGCCGCGGATCTCCCGCTGCCCGCTTACGAGGACCTGCCCGTCCGTAAGGCCGGCTCCCCCGGGCTCCGTGCTGCTTTGTCAGGGAGCCTCAGCGCCTCTTTGTCTGCCCCCTCCCAGCCGGCTTTTCGGGGAGAGAAAGCAGAGCCTGGCTCTGCCAATGTTGAAAAGGACGAGAGAAACGTCCCCAGCGGGAGGCAGGAGCTGGAGGGAAGCTCTCTGTAGGGAGATAGGCTCTGGGCGGCACAAGGATCCGGCTGCGGCCGTCGGTGTCGGGCCTCTTGGCGGAGAGGTTGGTGCGGGGACTGCACAGATAAAGGCAGGAGCCCGCTGGCGCTGCCGGCTGCAAGATGGGGCTTGTTGAGTGAACTCCACGGGATTGCAGATCTGGCTGGTGGAGGGAATGGTGGATACAGTGATCCCGTCCGTGGTCCTGTATTGCCGGGCTGTATGATGAAACGAGCACCGGGCAAACTCTGCTCGGGAGCATTTTAAACAGGTAGAAAGACTTGTCGCTGGTGGATCTTGGAAAGTTGCTAATACTGACCAGGTGCTTTTAGGTTTCTGGAGGGGCCTGTCAGAAGCCCCCTTTTGAGCCAGGATCCTGTAAACTGGCCACTGAGGGCAGCAGAGGAGGAGGGCACACTTGCAGAGGGGACCGGAGGTGCCATTGTGATGTGTGGTTTGCTGCATGGTTTTTCCACTGGAACACGTGGTGTGGGATCAGAGGGACCAGGAGGTGGTGGTCATAGGAAGAACCCAGGCTGTGATAGGCAAAGGGGTGAGCAGGAGCAGCAGGAAGTGGGTACTGCGACTGTCCAGCCAGGCTGTGCTGGTGTCTGGGCCTGGGAAGAAGCTGGAAATTTTAGAGAAAAGCCAAAAGCTGGGATACTTTGGGAAAATCTCACTAACAGCACTAGGCCAAAGAAGGCCCCTCATATTATCCAAGGTACAGGGTGATTAATCTCCTGATCTACGTGTCTCTGTGGAGAGGAGGTTTCTAATTCTTCAGGGCTTCAGTACGTGATGGACACAGGCAGAGCTGTGGAGGCTTGGTGAAGCTGGACACAAGGTGGGAATATTTGATAATACATGGAACTGTCCATTAGAACAGTTTTCCTGGGAAGCTGTGGAGTTTCCACAATGAGGATCATCTTGGGCTTGAGCACCCTTTGCAGCTTCTGTCTGCTGGCCTTGACATTGGGCTGAGCAGTGGGAGGGCTCTCCAGTTGTTGCAGGGTCACGGTGATTACCTCTGAAGGTGGTCCAGGAGGATGGAGATGCCTGCTGGGGGGTTGCTGATGCCTGTGGCCATTGCTCTTGGAGACATCAAGTTATCCTAGAGCAGGGAAGGCAGGATGGCCTGAAGTCTCTGCTGAGCTCTTTAAGCCAAGATGATGGTTGTGGCAGGGGGCTCTGTGTTCCCATCCTTAGGAAGAGGTATTGGGCACTGTTCCCTATGTGTTGTGGGGTCTGGGACTCCAAAAACCCCTCAGGTGTAGGCCTTGAGTTGTGGTGACGCTGAAGGTGAAGGGAGAAGTACAATTTTAGGTAGAGGCCAGACTGCTGAAGCAGAGACTTTTTTGCTAATGATTGGCAGTGAAAATCACCCTAATAAATTGTGCAGCCCTTCCAGGCAGGGAGACTGAAGATGGGCAGAAGTGGAAGGAGCAGCTATCAGTTCCTGGTTGCGTGGTTTGGCTGAGGCTCTGTAGCTTGTGGTATGGGCTCTGCACTGAGTTTGGGGAACTGACCATGTTCCCTGGAAGCCCTGTGTTCACTATAGCTGTCCTGCCCTTTCTGGAGAATTGAAGACAGAGCAGGAATATCTTGGCCATGGCACCCTTCCTGCCTGGGCCGTGTGATACTTTGCCATCATAGCATGAGTCACATCTTTTTGACTTGCATGGAATCTGCAACATCTTGTGGGGGTGCGCTTAGAATGAGCTCTGCAGTGGCTTCTACTCCATTAGAAACACTTGCTGGACATGCTGGGGACCAGCACAGGCCCTTCTCCATCTGCTTGGTCTGGGCATTGCTTTCACTGTAGCAGTGCACCACAGGCTGGCCCTGTATTGCTCGTGGATACCCTGGAGGGCTGGCGAGGTGGATACCCTGGAGATGTCTTCTCTGCTATGTTTGGATTGAGTGCAAGAAGCAATGCCACCAGGATGCAGTGGGGAAAATTGTGATGAGGGACCTCCCTGCATTGGGGACACCTGCACCCATGGCACAGCGTGCTTGGGGACTGGGTTGGGGGTCTGCCTTGGGACATGGGGACATCTTTGTCTTGTGCCCACTGTACCAGTCACTGGTGTTTTTGCTGGGTGCGCAGGGTCGGTGCCGCGGGGTGTGGGAAGGGCTGGCCAGGAAGCTCCTGGGCGTGTGTCCTTCCTGCAAGAGCCTCCCTGAACTGAGTCATCCTGTGCGATGTGGTGCTGTCCGCCCTGCGCTCCTCCTCCCGTGCCATGAGTGCAGCCCTGGGCTCCCCGCCTGCCCCAGCTAGCTGCGGACCAGACCCTTTCTGGAAGGCCAGCGCTATGTTTGCTTTTGGGTTTGGCTTTGGTGTCCACTGAAAGCCACGGTGCAAGATATATGAAACCGGGAGATTTTGCACCTGACAGGATGAATGAACTGAGTTTATATATAAGTTAGGGCAGCTCCAACATTAAACACAGCAATCTCCTGGGGGACCCCAGACATGCTTTATCTCCAGGGCAAGACGGGGTGAAGAGCTCCAGCTCTGCTGTGGCATCTTGGGGAGCCACTGTCTGTCACATTCTGTGGTGGGCGGCATAAAAACCCAGTGATGATGTGGTCCTTCACCTTAATGTTCTTTTGATTTTCTTTTTTTTCCTTACTGTTGGCACAAATAGTACAGCGAGGCCAGCCTCGTCGCGGCAGCAGGGATCTGGGCATGCATTGCCACAGCAGATAAATGCATGAAAAACTCATGTGTGCAAGGAGGACGTGTGTCCAAGTGCCAGAGGTGCCTGGCTGCTCTCTGACAGACTGGTCTACACTAAGACCTACCCTGGGATGGTGGTTTTGAATGTCAGGCTTTTGCTTTGCACCTAAATAGTTTCAAATCTCATAGAGCTTGTGCTGTGTATGAGCAGGCAATGCATTGGTACCTAGGCATCTGCATGACGCGCTGCGATAAGCTGGGTGGTGAGCGGCTCCCTCTGTGATACGGGAGGAGAGCGAAGCATGGAAATGCCTGGCCTTTGAATGAAGCAGGGGGTGTCTGGGGCACCCCACTGAGCTGCTCTGCCAGTGACCATAGCCCCTGCACTGGGGCAGCGCTGTGTGCGCTGTGGCTGTTGCAGAGAGCTTTGCTTGGCTTGTGAAGTCCAGTGCTCAGATTAGGAAATGTCAGAGGTGTAGTTTCCTGGCAACTTTAGTTTGGCCCCACATGCAAGGGCATTAGGATGCAATCAGTAATTGTGTGATCCCTGCCATTTGCCCCTTAAGAGCCCTCACCCATTCCCAGCACTGGCTGCAGCCCCCAGCCCCTCCAGCCTCAGAGCCTGGGATTCCGTTCTTACTTGCTCGATTATGCATCCCGAGGTTGCAGTGCTCCTGCAGACAGTCAGGAGTTGCCTTCCCACCTTTTCCATGGCTCTCCACAGTAGTATCTGACCATTTAAAAACTGAATGGGTTTACATTCTTAGCGGCCTACAGTGGGGAGACTTTGATGCAAAGGAGAGGCATCCTTGAGATAGTGGAGGAGTTTGCCAGTGTGGCAAAACCCCATCAAACCTGGGGGGCTCAGAGACTCATACCCATCTGCTTTGGGTCTGAGCTAAGCCCAGCAAACATGTCTTGGCTGTGTAGAGCCTGTCTAATTGCTGAGTGCCTCTCTATCCCCCGGCAAGTGAAATACCCAGTTTTAGGGGTCTCAGCAGAGATGTGTTAGAGTTCTCCACCATCCTTTGCTTTCTAGACCTGGAGGCATCTGAGTGGGGACCACTCTGAGCTTGCTGGAGCTGGTGTCCCCCTCCCTGGGAAGCAACACCAAAGCACTGAGGAAATATGGAGAGGGCTTTCCTCTGGCTGGAGAGGATGACCGTTGTGTGCAGAGGAGTCTTTTAGCTTCTGAGCTGCTTTGCTGATGCCCTGTCTTGTCCAAAGCTGCTCCTTATGTATGGGGTGGGAGAGGGAGGGTCCAGGACTGGTGCCAGCAGCAAGTCAGGTTTACGTCTCCAGCAAAATGCATGTAGGAAATGTTTGTGGCAAGCTTGAATGTGGGCAGGTTGGGCTTGGGGTGGGAGGCATGAGCAGGCAATCCTTTTCTGAGTCCTGGAGGGTCAGCAAACTGTGTTTTATAGCTCCGCATCATGCTTGGAGCCACAAGAGCTCTTTCCAGAGGGTATGCATCGGTGCTGCCTCACAGGTGCTCGCAGGTTAAGCCCATGTGTCTGCGTGGGTTGGGACGCCTGCCCGCATGCTCCTGCCTCCCTTGGTACCAGTGCGTGTGTGAATAAGCGCACAGAGGACTGTGCTCTGCGGGTGTCATTGAGGCGGAGCAAAAGCCTTTGTGCAGCTTTCCAAGGCGTGGGTGCCCACTGGACCTCCAGGCTGTTTGGAACAGCAGGCACTGATCTGCCCTTTGGATCTTGCAGACAACAAATGGGAAGTGCCCATCTTGCCGGCAGGAGAGGAAAAGGGTGTTGAGAAAGCAGAGGGGCTTCCTGCAGTGAGTTTGTTGCTGCTGCTCATCTCTCTGCTCTGAGCGTTACGTTGGGTCCCAGTGACCAAGCATTTGTAAAAGTCACCAGCGGCTTAGATTTCCCTCTGGGGGTTTCTCCCCAGTGGTGACAGGCAAAGGGCTGCAGCTCCCCTGGGCTCAGCGTTGTCACTTGGTGCCCCCGGTGCATGGCAGAGCCTGAGCGATGCCACATCTCCCTCAGCTGATGGAGCAGCTTTCCTGTCTCCTGCTGCAAAACCCGGGGCTGGCTGCGCCTGCAGCCCCGTCCTGGGCCCTTCCTGCAGAGCCAGTGGGAGGTTTTGCTCTTTTCCTCTCATCTGGGGCAGGCTGGTACCCGAGCAGCATCTGTCCCCTTGTGAGGGGTGAGAGCATCTGCTTGCTCCCATGCTTGAGCCCCCCATGTGCTCACTCTGGCTGGCAGGCCTTGCTCTGGGGATGATGCTCTGCTGCTCTCTTGTGCTCCAGCATGGAGGAGCTGGCCTTGGAGAGCTATTCCAGCTCCCCACTGCATTGGCCAGCCCAGAGCAGGAGCACTTATGGAGGTAGTGCTGAGCTGGAGTGGGGGGAACCATGTTCCACAGCTCAGAGGGATGTGAAGATCCAGGGCTGTGTGGAGGTGTATACAGCTCCAGTTCCTGTTCCCTTTTTGTGCTGCTTTTGCTTGAGGCCATTGTAGGCCATTTTGCACAGGAAGGAGGAAGAAGTGTTTTGTTTTAAGCCGCTTGTGGGAGCTGGATAGGAATGTGTGAGTGGCTCTGGTCTCCAAGGCTGGCCAGGAGCAGGGGCAGCATGGTGGTGAGGACAGACCCTGGCACCAGGTAGGATTAAGCAGCTGCCACACCATGCGTGGGCCATTTGGTTCTTTCTGTGGGAGCTCTGCATAGCTGGTGTCGTGGTGGCAAAACCTATCTTGCCAAATGGTCCAGTCTGGGGTTTACAGCCTGGTGGGGGAGCAGACCAAGTAAAGGTGCTTGGGTGCACTAGGACCCTGCTGGAAATATTGCCTGGCCCTGTTTTGGGACCAGGCTTTGGGGCTGGAGGTGGGATGTAAAGCTCCAGGCTTGCCAGGGGCTGCGGCAATGTGCAATGGAGTGCTCCAAGCTGGGAAGCTGCTGAGATGCTGGAGCAGATGTGTGGCTCCAGTGCTGGAGGGGATCAAGCTCTGGGGCATACCTCATATCCTACTTCAGGATCGCCTCCTGTTTGTTAGCGAGAGCAAACCCCAGGCATTTTGTACCATTCTTGTGATGTGGCACTTGGGAGGCTCCTGGTCCTACTTCCCGGTGACTCCTGAAGGAGCCCTGTCTTACATTACTTGGGACGTGTATGGGGATGCTGTGGGGGCCTTGGAGGGAGCAGAGAAGATGCCATAGGCTGTTCTTAGGTCTTTTGTTAAGAAATATCTTCAAATGAGCCTGCAGGAAACCTGGAAAATGACCAGTGAGTTCCCAGTTGTATCAGTGCCAGCTGACACCCCTGTCCTGGGATCTGAGCCCCTTCTTTGCCTTGAGCAAGGAAATATGGCTGCACAGGGAGAGTATATGTACACCATGGTGGGAGTGGCTCTGCAAGCAGGCCCATGCTGCTGTGGGGACCTGGCTGGGGCATCTGCATGGCACTGGCAGTGCTGAGCTGATGGTAAGGGAGGAGGCCGGGCTGCCTTCTGCTCTGCTTGGCTCCATCCCAGCTTTCAGGACAAAGGCTGGAGCATTTCCACAGCTGAGTGCCAGTGCCTGGAAAGCCATCGGCTGCCAGCACCTGCTGTGCGGAGTGCCATGGTGCCGCTGCTCTGGCTGCTGCTAGCAGAGCTCATGGTGAGGTTTCAAGGGGCTTCAGCTGGTCCCTGATCCTCCCCCAAAAAGGCAGGGAGGACCCTAACCCTTCCCCTACCTTCCCTCTTTCAGCTGGCTGTCCTGGAGGACTACGCAGATCCCTTTGATGCGGCGCAGGTGGCAGGTAGCCAGGCAGGGCTGGAGAAGGTGACAGAAAATGACGGATACATGGAGCCATATGAAGCCCAGAAGATGATGGCTGGTAAGGTGGAAGGCTCTGTGCAAAGACCGCACTCTTTGCACCTCTAGTCCTTTCCTTGTCAATTTGCTGGCCGCTCTACTCTCTTCCTTGCAGCCTGTGACAGCACTGCGATCCCCAGACAAAGCAAACCTGGACAGTTGCTGTGGTGTGGTGCACGGCCACATTGCAGGCAGATTTTCTCAGCTTTAGCCATGTCTGATGGGCTTGCCATAGCCAGAGGCCACTGACAAGGGTTATCCAGCAATGAAAGTACTTCAGTATCGCCCCCCAGGACCACGGTACCTGCTTGCCAGGATAAGCCAGGAGAGACCTGACGTTCGATGCATCAGGCATAAAACTAAGATGGATGTGGAGCTATTTAATTCAGTTCAGACTGGACCAGACCATGCCATTGTCTGCCTTGTCCATGGCCACAGCTTGTTTATGGCTGGCAAGCAGGTGAGGGGAGAGTGTGTGCTCCCGAAGGCATCGCTCCTACTGCTGCAGGGTCACTGTACTGCTTGCATGCTCCAGGCTCTGGCTTTGCTTTGCAGCTCCATGGTTTTCCTGGAGTGAGTGGTTTCTAGAAAGCTCATATGGCTTTTTGGACCAGACCATTGCATTTCTTGGAAAAATCAGCCAGTGGTGAAGGGAATGCTTGTGAGAGACTTTTGTTTGAGGGAAGAGCATTTTATTAAACTAGCCATGCTGGGTGTTCAGGGAAGAAACCTGGCCTCGCTGCTCACAGGGAATCAGGCTATGGGGTGCTCTGTCCCCATGGACCCTGCTTTGTGAGGCTGCCCAACAGTGGGGATGTTGTACTGTGGGCGAAAAGGCATCTTGGTGCTGTGGGCTGCTCAGCACCCAGCTGCCCAGCAGCTCCCCCATTTCTGGCAGGCATGTGCTGGAGGTTTGGGCAGTGTCCTCCATCGCTGATGCTACCTGCCCCACGTTGCCCTCAGATGAAATTGAGTCCTTTCATTCAGCAGGTCTCTGGGGACCATGCCTGGTATGTGTTGGACAAAAAGCTCATGGTCTTTTCACTCTTCTCTTGTTAGAGATCCGCCAGAAGGGCTTACAGGAGGCTCCTGCCCGGCCACTGCATCTCTACGACACTCCCTATGAGCCTGTGCTTGGAGGGCTGGATATGGATGGTGACCGCCCAGCTTGCCCCAGGCCCAGGGAGTCCCGGCTGCCGGAGGATGATGAGCGGCCACCAGAGGAGTATGACCAGCCCTGGGAGTGGAAGAAGGAGCGGATCTCCAAAGCCTTTGCAGGTGAGATGGGAGTAGCTGTAAAGCAGCTGATGCTGCGTTGCATTTTGCAGGGGGAAGCAGGCTCCTTGATGTTCCTTTGTCTTTTGGGGATTCAGTAGTGTTGGCCTCTGCATTTCTGTGGTTCAGGGAGCAGTCATGAACTTGGAAAGGCTGTTTCTTTTCAGCTGGGAGCCAGGCTGGGCGGAGTGGTGGATGGAGCTGCCTTGGCAGACTGTCCAGTGCCCATCTCTTGTTTCCCTTTCCCCCTTCTGGCTGATCAAAGCCTCTGGTGCAAGTTAACCCCATCTGAGCTTTGAATTGCAGAGGAGTGGTTTGACCCTGGGCTCAAGCAAATCCGTCCTTCATTGGGCAGGAGGATCCTCTGGCACACTTTGGACAGGTGATCGTCCAGGCCCCTGACCTATTTATCCGTGCTGCAGGATCGATGGTGTTTGTGTTTCTTAATGAGGAAATCCATGCTGGGCATTAGCGCTGGCTCCTCCGCCGGCGCTGGCTAATTGCCACACTCTTATCTAGGGTGCATTTTAATTGTGGCATTGTACGTTTAAGCTGCAGCTGGCATGCACAAGGTGCTCGAGCCAGCAGCGGTCAGTGCTGCGCAGAGATGCTGGCAGAGAGAGACGTGGGAGTCCTGGGACTGTTTCACCTCTTGGGTTTGGGCTCTGTGAGCTGTTTGCTGTCTCCATGCCATGACATCTACACATGCTGTGGGATTGCACTCTTACCATTGCACTCGGCGGGTACAGGATTTGTGACCGTGGCACACTGTGCTGAGGATTCGTCTTATTGGGCTCCATCATGAAACACAGTGCGCTGCTGTGTTAGGTTTGTGCTGAGGTGTTTGTGCTCCAGATCTGGGCAGATGAGCTGCCTTGCTTGATGTCCCTGTGTGTAGGTGGAGTGTTCATAGGTCTGGCTTGCACATGGATGCGTGTGGGTGCTCCCCAGGGTGCTTCAGGCTTGCTTCGAGTCCTGAGGTAGTCAGGCTGCCATGCCCTGGGCCACATTAGGACCTGCTGCCTGTTTTCTTCTGGAGCCAGAGCAAGTCCTGCAGCGGCTTGCAGCGCATTTCTCCTCTCTTGCAATGCCAGAATCTCTCTGCTGGCCCTCTTCCCCTTTAGGGGGCCTGCAAGACCCTTGTTGGTGGGTAGCTAGTACCAACACAAGGAAGCAACCCACTGGTGCCTGGGAGGGGGATGTGGACCCCATGGGGTGGTTGTGAAGCACCTGTGGCAGGAAGGATGCACGGGCAGGACAGATAGCAATGGAAAGCTTGGTCAAGGTCCCCTGGACAGATGTGTATGTGGGATGAGGGTGACTGCAGGCTCCCCTCTGCCCCAGAGAAGTTTGGCTAGGAAACCTAATGGAGGAGCAAGGTCCCTCCATCAGGAATGTGCCCCATGTTGGGCCTGTTCCTGCTCAGTGCTGTGGAGGAGAAGGGATGGCCAAGCTGGCATAGGGCTTCCAGGAATTTAGTCCACAGGTGTCATGGTTTAAGCCCAGCCTGCAACTCAGAACCATGCAGCTGCTCACTCACTCCCTCCCTTCTTCCCCCCTGCTCCCAGAGGGGTTGGGAAGAGAATCGAAAGAATGTGAATACCAAGGGTGAGATAAGAGCCCAGTAACTAAGGTATAGCACAAACCCACTACTATTAATAAGGGAAATAACAAGGGGGAGAATATGAAACTAAAAGGGGAAAAGGAAAACAATGAACACAAGTGATGCGCAATGCAATTGCTCACCACCCGCCAACCAATACCCAACCTGACCCGAGCAGTGGTCTGGGCCTTTAAGGTAACTGCCCCCAGTTTATATACTGAGCATGACGTGCTGGGTTGCTGTGGTATGGAATACCTCTTTGGCTAGTCTGGGTCAGGTGTCCTGTCTCTGCTTCCTCCCGGCTTCCTGTGCCCCTCCTCACTGGCAGAGCATGAGGCTGAAAAGTCCTTGATTGGAGTAAACAATGCTTATCAACAACTAAAAACATCGGTGTGTTATCAGCGTTGTTCTCAGACTAAAGTCAAAACCACAGCACTGCACCAGCTACTAAGAAGGAGAAAAATGACTGCTACAGCTGAACCCAGGACAACAGGTCTTTCCCTCAACAACTGCACTCCTTCTCCATGGGCCTGGTGTTGGTGATGGTTTTTTCTAAACTCTTTTCTTTCTCTCTTCTCCTGCTAATCCCCCTCTCCCCCCATCCAGTTGAAATCAAGGTCATTAAAGACCTGCCATGGCCACCGCCAGTGGGACAGCTCGACAGCGGTGAAAGCCCCACGGACAGTGAGGCTGGTGCCTCTGTCCCTCCGCAGCATGGCCAGCCCAGCTACGAAGACGCCAATGGTGGGTCTTGGGTGACAGTGGGTTTTCCAGGGGGACTGTCTGGTGCTTGCCATGACTGAGATGCTGCAACTCCTTGAACTTGCCCAGACCTGGCAGAGCTCTGTGTGCTGCCTGTGCTACTGCCAGACACCCACCTTCCTCCTCCACCTTCCCCCAGCTCCTCTTGCCCTGTTCAGTTGTCCTGTGCCAGATGCCAGACATTTGTCCTCGCCTCTTCTGTGTCTTCTGTAGCTCCGCGATGCCTCTGCACGCAGTGGTCAGGCTGTACCAGGGCATTATTTGGTGGCAGAGTTACTGCCTTCTCTTCTCCTTCCCTCCAAATTCCCAGTGTTTGATGGCTGCTTTTACAGTCTTTCTGACAACTGCTCTAAGCATTTAGCTGATGTTCTCTTGTGACTCTTAGTGTCCACATCCCTTAAAGGTGTGGTAGCAGCTAATTCAGATCCAGCTGCTGAAGTCGAGGTTGTTTTTTCCCCTTGAGCCTCATTTTGTCATTTACTTCTGCTCTGTTTCCTCCACTGTGTTATTACCTTGCTGCTGAGTGACAAGGTCCTTCTGGATTCTTCGCTCTCATTTTTTCTATCCTGATCAGCTAAATCTCCCAGGTATGCTCTGTCATCACAGGTTTGCCTTGCTGTGAAGCCTTTTTTGTGTGTGCCAGCAGCAGAGCTCCCCATATATATCCTCCCTTGTACTCTGCTGGCAGTCTGGCTTACTAAAGCCAAATATTGCTGCTTCTCTTTTAACCTAGTATTAAAATTTTAAGGACATTGCTCTTGCGCTGTGATGAATGGGGATTAGGGTTTTGCCAAGAGCATTAGGTGGGGGCTTTGTTGAAAACTGCCCAGACTTTCAGGGTTGGGCTGCTGCTCTTGTGGTGGACCTGTGAGACTTTTTCCTCTGCACCCAGCATGCCATGTCTGCCTGTGTTTCACTAACGCTGCTCCTGGTAGACACTGACATGCCAGGTGCAGATGGCTGATTTTCTTATCTGCAGTTACCCAGGTTTCTGCAGAAAAAACAGTATGGCTTTTGGTGTCTCCCAGGTGGGTTTGAGCATGAGGTTGCACGTGACAGCTGATTCTGCTGCTGATCATAGTGAGACTTCAAGAGTGATGTGGCTGCTCTGCTGTGGCACTATGATCCAAACCTGCAGTGATGCTACAGACTGAGATCAGTCCCAAAAGAGAGAGGTCTTGGCAGAGGGAAACTTCCTGATCTTCTTCCTACAGTGAATGCAAGTGTCAAGAAAAATTAATTTCTTTGCTCCTCAGCCTCTTCTCTTCCCCCATTATTTATTATCCCTGCAGTCGCTCTGACACACATCCTGCTCCTGATGAACACATTAGTTTGACATTTTACCTGGTTTTAGCAACAGAGTCTTCCCCCCCCACTTCCCCCCCTACTTGCTTTGTTGTGTTAAGTTTATCTTGTCAGAATTTTGTCTCATTTTCTACTTTCCCTGTCTGAGTTCACTTGAACTTCTTGAAGGATGTCATCTTACTCCGAGGGGCTTGTTTTTAATATCCTGTTTAATCATGCACATGCCTCCGCCTCTCTGACAGGTGCAATGCATTTCTTCTGAGTCGTTAACATGATGACTCTGTGCTGCCAGCACACTTTGCTGGTTTGATTTTCAGGCTTTATAATGATTGCCCCAATTTTTAAGGTGATGAGTTGAAATTGAAGCCTGGATGTTATGTACGAGGGCAAGCCTGGCCAGTGCAAAGCCAGACCGCTGCAGGGGCAGGGCTTGTCAAGCCCTAATGCCGGGCACCTCCTTCCTGAGCTCTTTCTCTGGGGATTTTAAGACATGCTAAGTTGCAGAGTCTTTTGGGTGGATTTCCTTTCAGCTGCCGCCTTTTCTTCTTGTTGCTGGGAAGCTGATGACCTACTCATCTGCGCAGGGCCCAAACAAGGTTTCCTTCAAATAGCCATGGTAGAGAATGCCCTGCTAAAGAGGATATCACTCCAAGGGTAATATTTTGCCTCTGCCTTGCAGCAGTATGGCCTCATCATCCTATGCTTTTGCCTCCTCCTTGAGCATCCAGGGAGCATCAGGAGTGGGAAGGTGCCAGCCTGGGACATCCCACTTTTCCTGGGAGCTGTGGTGCCTGAGCTCAGCTACTTCCAGGGCAACTGTGCCTCCATGCACCAGACACAGGCAACCTTGCATCGAGGCAGCTCTGCCTGATCGATAAGTCATTTGTGTGAGGGGGTTTGTGCTGTAGGGGAGCAATAATGAACTCTCTGGAGGAGGGAGAAACAATATAGTTAGTGTTGAAATCATCCCACATGGAAATAACAGTCAATGGGAGGCTGGGTCCTTGGGACACATCTCAGTTAATCCTCTGCTGCTCACCAGGCCATTGCACATTGTTGGTTCAGGAGGGCCTGTGGCTGGGCCAGTGCTGGGCAGGCAGCTGCCCTGGGAAGGCACCTAGCAGTCAAAATGTCCCTTTCATTCCTTGGGAAATTGTTTTTCCCACCCCAGGAGATGTACTTGTGCCAGCAGAAATGTATCCGTCATTTCCAAATGGACTGACCTCTCCAGCTTCATCTACCCCCTCCTCACAGGTTTTGTTTGTTTGTTTTTCCTCAAGCTTGGAGAGCCTCTCCTTGCTGCTTCTCACGTAACTCTACCACAACAGGTGAATCTCTGATTGCATTTCAAAGAATCATTGAATGGTTTGGGTTGAAGGCACCTTAAAGCTCACCCAGCTCCAACCCCTGCCATGGGCAGGGACACTAGAGCAGCTTGCTCCAAGCCCCTGTGTCCAACCTGGCCTTGAGCACTGCCAGGGATGGGGCAGCCACAGCTTCTCTGGGCACCCTGTGCCAGTGCCTCAGCACCCTCACAGGGAGGAACTTCTGCCCAAGAGCTCATCTCAGTCTCCGCTCTGGCAGGTTGAAGCTATTCCTCTTGTCCTGTCCCTACAGGCCGTTCTCCAAAGCCCCTCTCCAGGTTTCCTGCAGCCCCTTTAGGCACTGGAGCTGCTCTAAGGTCTTCCCTTAAGGCGCCTTCTCTTCTCCAGGCTGCCCCAGCCCAGCTCTCTCAGCCTGGCTCCAGAGCAGAGCTGCTCCAGCTCTCGCAGCATCTCCTTGGCCTTACTTTTGAAAAAAGGGAAGAAGCTTTTCAGACTTGCCTGGAAAATAATTTCCAGGGGCTCAGGTGCTGTGAGGACCTCAGTCCTGACATGGTGGGGACCCAACTCTCTATCTTGGGGCATTGCAGTGAACAGCAGTCCAATAGCTGCTCTGCCCTGCCCTCCCTTGCTTAGGACAAGGGGACAGGGCAGCGCAGTGTGTCCCAGCATGATGTGACGTGGCGTTGGCTCTTTCTGCTGGCTCTGTCCACATGGGGAAAGCTGTGAGTCCAGCCTGTCCGCTGGTCCCCACTGGTGATGTGTGTCTGTCTTGTAGGTCCATCAGAGGGGCTGGGGTATGGTCGCACCTCACCCTGCAGGGAGGAGAAGGCCAGGGCTGCCCTGAGGCATGGCTCCAGCAGTCTAAAAAGCACGAAGATGCTCATCGCCGAGCCTGGCCCCTTTGTTGGGGAGAGGATTGACCCTGCTCTGCCCCTGGAGAGCCAGTGGTGAGTCCTGCCTGCTCTGGGCAGCTGTTCCAGGATCCCTGTGGCTGCACCATGCTGAGCACTGGGGTAGACCTGTTTCTTCCTTTTTCCCTGGCCTCACCTTTCTACCTGCCTGTCCATGCTGCCCATCCCACAGTTGTGGTGTCCCCCTCTGCCCCCTGAACCCCCCTGAGCTGCCTGGTGGAATCCCTACCCCTTGTCCCCCATCCCCAGGGTGCCACCCCCATCCCTCCTTCTAAACAGTGGCTGCTGTCCCTGGGGAGGTTCCAGCAGTGCTGCATTGCTGCTGCCCCAGTCAGGGTCCTTCATGGGGTATCTGTTCTGCCTGGCACATCTGGTTCCTCTCCAACCTTCAGCTGGTACCATGGGGCCATCAGCCGGACGGATGCAGAGACGCTGCTGAGGCTGTGCAAGGAGGCCAGCTACTTGGTGCGCAACAGCGAGACCAGCAAGAATGACTTCTCTCTCTCCTTGAAGTGAGTGAGCCCAGACAAGGCTGGGGGGTGGTGGACCCACAGCAGAGGTGACTTGGTAACATAGGTGACCCTTCACGGGTGAGTGCCCCATGCGAATGTATGCCTGTGCTGATGGGGTGACTGAGATGACCGCGGCGTGGTCAGAAATGGCTGGGATACAAAGTCTGCACTTCTCTGTGGTGTGTCACAGGCTTCTGGTTTGGTGTCTGGCAAAAGTGTGTCTGGGGAAGGCTTGAAGATCTGGAGGCACACTGCTCTTCCCTTGGCAGTGCTAGTAATCCCTCAAACAGATAAAATGATGTGCCTCACTGCTCACTTGAATGTGTCTTGTTACAGCTTCCAACTCCGGGTTGTTACCCATTCTATTTCTTTTTTTTTTAGCCTCTTTTCATGAGAAAAGAGTTTGTGTGATCCTCTTCGTGGAGATGCAGGTACCCATCCCTGCCTCCCCAGCCCACATAATCATTGAAGCTGTTGCTCGGCAGCACTGTAGAGAGGGAATTACCCTGCTCTGGTTTCCCAGCAGGAAAACCTCACCCCTCACATTTTAGATATAGATATAGATATAGATATATATATACACACACACACACACATATATATATATAGAGAGAGCTTGGTTTCTGCTTGTTTTTTGGGGGGGATCTTTGCATCCTCCCCAAGTTTTCCTGGTTCCCTGAGCACCAAAACTGCATGAGCATCACTACATGTGTTCTGCTGAGGAAGGGGGGAGCTGCAGATAGCTCTTCAGCTCTTCTGTGACTCCTGGGGCGTGAAATGAAAGCTGATACCTGTCCTGAAGATGATGATGGATTATCAGATACCTTCTTGCCCTTCTGCTGCATGACTGTTTTAGCTCTTTTCCTGGCAGATGTGAAAAAAAGTATTTATTGAGCACTTCAGTCATCTCTGCCCAACAACAAGCCACAAACTCCTATGCTTTTCTCAATATGCTTTAAGTTTCCTCAGTGCTTGCTGTACCTGCATTGCTCCCTGGTGGTTTCAGCCTCCCCTGTTTATTTCCCAGTGACACAGTTGTGAATTAGATTGCTCTGTCTCTCTGTCTTTTCTTCCCCTTTTATTTCTGCCTTCAGCACCAAGCCAGGGCCAAAGTTGAGCTGGGGAATATTCTTTCTTCCTTCTGCAGTTCTATTATTTTTTTGGATCAAACAATGACTCTCTCCTTTTCTTTTTTTCCTTTTTTTTTTTTTTTTTTTGTCAGAATTTGTACTGATGTTTTAATTTTCTCAATATTTGTTCCTTGCTGTGGCTTGCAAACAATTTTGAAGCAACATTGAAGCAACAGCTTCTGCTGGCTGGCTCATATTCGAGGCTGCAAGAGGTCCTCTCGGCCATCACCTTGTGGGTGGCATAGGCCAGCATGTGTGGTGGCATTAGGTTGTTGATGGGGCTTCCTCCCTCACCAGCATGGATGTCCCTTTTCATCACCTCACTACAAGCCCGTCACACGTTTCTTTGGGATTTTTTCTTTACTTCTTACTACCCATCCTTAGCCTTGTGACAAAAAGGGCTAAATCCTGTTCTCAAACAGCATATGTGTCTAGGACGTGGCCTTGCAGTGGTGTCCCTCCTCCCCAGAGGAGACTGCAGCGCATCCAGGAGCTGCTCGGGCATTGCTTTTCCATCAGCTGTGATTGCAGTGAGCCCACAGCCCCAGGAACATGATTTTTACTCCACTGCCTTTCTCTATAGAGCCTGTTCAAGGAAAATCCCCTGGGATGCTTTTTATATACCTGTAAGCTGGCTGTCTGCATCTCCTTCTGTTTTTCTTTTTTTTCCTTTGAAGAAGGCGACGCAGCATAAGATATGGTCTGAAAGAGAGCTCCCATGCTGGCCTAAAGCCCTTTTGTGCTGCTTTAAAAGAAAATATGCACTAGAGAGAGCAGTAGGAACACTGTACCCATAGTGTGTCAGGTTGCTGGCAGGATTTAGCCCTGCTGTGACACTCCTGGCTGGTCCAGGCTGGGCAGCCCCACATTGCCTGTTGTGGACAGGGTTGTAGTGTGAATGCCTGAAACACTTGGAGAATTAACCCCTCCTGGATCGCACCTCCATGAGAGTGGCTGAGGCCACGCTGCAAAGGTTCGGGTCCTTTCTCATGTCTGTAAGGTGCTTGGCAAGAACAGTGGTTGCCCCTTGTCTTCCTCCCACCACTGCTACTGGCTCCAAGCCTGTCAGGTTCGCAGCATGCTCCTTCAGCCATGTCTCCAGGTGTCTGATCTAGGTCCCATCCCTGAGTTTGTGACAAAGACCTCTGGGCGAAATATAACCAGTATCACCTCTCTGTGGATCCGTGTGGCAGTGCTTTGGCTCCAGACCGGCACTGACCCGGCACCAGGCTCCTGCACCCCTCTCACCTGCCAGCACAGGCAGGGGCTGGGTCTCCCTGCAGACAGGGTGCAGTGCTGAGGGCAGCATCCATGGGAAGCTCCATGTGTTAGTGCTGTGACCATATGTGTGTGTGCAGGTGCACCTTCACAGGTGCCATGCATGGGGAGCCCCGCAGCTCTTCCATGCACCCTGCCACTTGGATGCAGGATGCGGCCATCTATCGCTTTTCCTTGGCTCCTGGCAGGGGGCTGCAGCTCTGCCTTCCTGTGGGGCTGGCCTCTTGCCTCTCAGCTCTAAATGGATTACAAACCCATTCTGCTAATGCAGCCGGGCTGTCCATTACAGGTACTGACTCCAGCTGGGGGGAAGGGACTGGCTTGCGCAGCGCTGGAGGCTGCTCAGCATTGCTGATGAGGTCCTGTCTGCTTTTAAGTCATCAATATTTTGCCTTAATGTGCATTCCAGACACTGCAGACAGGCTGTGGCTCTCCTCAGAGACGCCAATTAATAGCAACAGGGCCATTAGCCCGTCACTTGGAATCAGTGCTCATGGCAGGATCTAACTGCACAGCCTCACGTGGCTCAGTGCCCGTGCTGTGCCAGGAAATGGCCTCCCTACAGTGAGTGGGTTCTATGGAGTCCTTAGTGTTGGCATTGAGGGGGATGGGGGATCAACGTGCTGTGGGTCTTAGGAGAAAATCCTGCTTTGCCATGGTGAGGCTGGAGATAGGTGAGCTGAAGTCCTCCCGTGTGAGCCTTGGCAGTTGCAAAAGGGGCTTTGCCACATATGAGGGGCAAAAGCTGTTGCCCTGTGTCGCCCTGCAGGGAGAGTCCCAGCTGCTTCTGCCTCCACATGCCTGCCCCAGCCTCAGCACTGTTCTTGTCCCTGGATCAACCCCTCACACCCCTCTGCATGGCTGTGGTCCCTTGGGGGGCACACAGCTGTGACCTCTCCCTCGTGTTGTGGGCTTTGTGGGGGGTTGGGCAGGAGCAGGACGGTATGGGCAGGGCCATGGCTGGGTTGCCTGTTTCAGGATGGGGGCAATGTCAAGAGTTGATGGGAGGCTGCGGCCAGCTACACCCCTAACCCTGCCTTCATCTCTCCTTGCAGGAGCAGCCAGGGCTTCATGCACATGAAACTGTCCCGGACCCAAGAGAACAAGTATGTGCTGGGTCAGCACAGCCCACCCTTCGACAGCGTGCCAGAGATCATTCATCACTATGCCAGCCGCAAGCTGCCCATCAAGGGGGCTGAGCACATGTCCTTGCTCTACCCGGTGGCTATCCGTACCCTATAGTACTCACCTTCCATGAACCAGGCTTCAGGCTGGGTGCATCTGAAACTGGTCCATCTGCAGGGCCGAGTGCAGTCACACTGACCACGGGCTCTGGACCGGCAGCTCACAAGCAGCTCGCTGGGCACAGCCAGCACTGTTGGGGATTGCTGCAGCTGGACCCCTTGTCCTGCTCCCTTGGGGGGCTCTTACGTGCTGATTTGCTGGCTGGGATGGCGCTGGGGGGAGCCCCTGCCTGAGGAGCTGAGAGGGGCTTGCTGTCTGCCCGCTGCCCTTGCCTGCCTTCAGGCAGAGCTCAGGACATTAGGACTGGAGCTGGGGCCTTGGAGAGGCAAGGGAGGGGGGTGATGTGTGGGAAAAGAGGGAGAAATCAACTGGTAGCAGGCCTGAAGTGCCACCATGAGGGTGCCTGGCTCTACCCATGGGAGACAGAATGTGCCAGCAGGCGGGAAGGCTGGCAGGGACAAGCCTGCCAGGAATAGTGAGGCATGGCAGGCTGGGCAGGCTGTCCCCTCCACCCCCTACACTATGCTGAGCACTCTCCGCCATCCTTTGCCAAATGTACATAGTGACCGCTCTCGGCTAGGCATACAGCACCGCTGCCTAATAAAGCGGTGCATGCTCGCCTCCTGCTCCATGCATCCCACCACCCTACGTGGGGGGTTGGTGTGCCAAAAATGGTGGGAAGGGGGATTTTATTATATAAAAGCCTGAAGTGAATTGCTTTTTCCTTTGCTCTTGCACACACAGGTCTTGAACCCCGTGTGCCTGAGCAGTCCAGCCAGCTCACTCATCTGTAACACAGGGAACACGGGAAGCTGGTGATCATGTCCTCGCTATGTCTTTGGGACACTTTGTGGTCAGCAAAGTGGATTTGCCTGTTATTCCCTGTAGAAGGGGGTGCTTTTTGGCATCTTTTTGCCTCCTTGTTTTCCTTCACCCTTTGTAAGCGTTAGGCAAAATCCCTGAATTCACAGATCTCCTGTTCTCCTCCTCTGGGTATTTACTGGCCCCAGTCTTGTTCTTTGTCTTCCTGGTACCTTGTCTTTGGGCTAGCTTGCTCCTTTTCTTCATTTGGCTGAAGCTATGTGTGATGCTCTGTAGCATTTAATGCATACCTTGCCTTTTAACCTTGTTCCTGGTGTTGTTTGCTTCTGTACGTACACACGTTTCCTCCATCCATGCTTCAGACTAAGCTCTGTCTCACTTGCTCCCCTGCAGTGTGTTCCCTTTCTCCTCCAGTCCCTTAGTGGTCCTGCTGTACTCAGCAGAGAGAATGACAACAGCAAATTTGGTGCTAGACCAGCAAAACCTTTGGCATCAGTGAAGCAAAGTGCTTGGGGCATTGGTGATGATGAATCAGCAGTGGTTTGGTGAAGACTTTGTGAAAAAGCATCATCCTCCCCACTGCCTGTTCCCAGAAAAAAGCTGGTCCTGCTGAGGGGAGTGGAAGTGGTCAGTGGGGCCATGGGCACCTTGCATGGGTCCCCATTCTACTTACTGCCTAGGGCTGCAGGGTTTTCCAGCTCGATCTGTGGCCAGGGGTCGCTGCCCTGACTGCCCGGTGTGGCTTTGAGCTGCTGTGGGGACCATTGAGCACAGCCAGCGTGGTCTGAGAGCGCACACCGCAGTTTGGAGCATGCAGAAACTGGTGATTTGTCCCAGGATACCTCAGCCTTTGCCACTCCTTAAAAGGCAGCAGTTTGAGCTCCTCAGGTACCCGGTGTCTTTTTACAGCCCCCCTTAGCTGCCTCACTCCACCCCAGGGAGGCATCTTGTCTGGCAGGGATGGAGGCAACGCTGGACGCTTTTTGTCCTGGCAGTGCCACACCAGAGCCTGCAGAAAGGGCCGTAGATGCAGAAATCTTCAGAGATGCTCTTGGATGCCCTTGCTGCATTTAAAGGTTTCAAGGGCTCTTAGCAGCCCTGCTGTGCCCTGATGACTCCAGCACAGATCTCATCCTGGGGGATACTCTGCCTTCTCCATGGCCGCAGCTGGGAAAGCAGGGGCTTCTTGGGTCCATGCAACTGGGGAACATAGGCATGTGAGAGCCTCCCCATATTCTATTTCTTTCTCTGGAGAAACTGTGATAGTGAGCAAACTGCCTAGCAGCCAGTGCTGGTTGTATCAGTGCGCTCACGGCTTTACAGTGAAATCCTGTCCAAGCACCCTAGCTCCATCTCGGGGACATCCAGGCCAAGCACTAAGAGGCATGAGACCTGCGTGCATTTCATCAGCTCTCCAGAAACACTCACTGCTCTGGAGCTGGGCTTTGTGTCCAAGTGATTCAGCTGAGCAGCTCTCAATCCTAGCTGTGGCAATTACATCCCTTCTCACCCCTTTCTTCTCCAGGCTAAAGAATCCAGCTCCTCAGGCATCTCCTTGTACAACACGTTGTTCAGCCCTGACTATCCTAGTGGCCCTCTGCAGGACTCTGTTATTGTATTTGGGGTCCAGAACTGGACACAGTATCCAGATGTGACCTTACAAGTGCCAAATAAAGGGAAATGACCACTTCCTTTGACCTGGTTACACTCATATGATAACTTGGGCTGGAAGGGACCTTAGGAGGTCTCTAGTCTACCCTCCTGCTCCAAGCAGCGTTAGTGTTGACCAGTGTCAAGAGGGGTATTTTTTGAGAAGCAGAGCTGCCTGAGCCTAACTAGAATTTTTCCCCTCTTCATAGCATTACCAGGGGAGGCTGGACACCAGGGATAAAAGGCTGCAAGTTCACTGCAACCTGAGGGCAATGCCTCCAGCTCCATGAGGGCCCTCATGTGGTGGGGGAGGTCCAACAAGAAAGATGTAGGAGCAAGGTGCAGGACGCAGAGCCATAGCAAAGAGACAGCCCTGAGCTGGGTTAGGGGATGGACCTTATGGGGCAGATCCAAGCAGGTCATGGGTCCTGTTTGGATCCAGGAGGTGTCATTTTGAGTTTTCCACATAAAGTATATGACTCTGGTTTTGGCTGGTTCATCTGTTTGCAGTGGCAACTGATCAGGAGCTCCCCAGAAAATTTGAATTTAATCTCTCCTGCAAGGGTATTTTAGTGCTGTGTTTGCCATCCCATGACTGGGGTGATGTTTAGGAATGGGGTGGTTGAGGGCAGCCATGTGACAGGGCTAGAGAGGTGATGCGTGGGATCCCCATTCATGAGGATGCTAATCCCCAGGACAGACAGGGTCCAGAGCAACCTGATGTGGCTTAGACGTTAATCCTGCTGGGAACATGAAGAGAACCAGAGACCTTTGCCTGTAGCAATTCCCAATCCACTTATCCTAGAAATCCCCCATGTCCCCCTAGCTGCCTCTGTTCCCTGTCCCTCCTCCCTGCAAGCAAAAGAGCTCTGCCATTCATTGGTTGATCTCTAGTCCCTTCCTAAGCCCTCCACAATCACGAGCTGTTTTAGTATTCTGCAGGCTGAGGTGATGAAGGAAGGAAGTTTGTTTCATAATTGGATTAGCACTGCTGGGAGCATGCTCTCACATGGCGGTGAAGGCTGGGCTGGCATGGCCTCTTAGCCCCGTGCTGCTCTGCCTGGTTGTGGGCCAGGTTGGGGCTCCGCTTACTGCTGCACAGAACTTCACTGGCCAAAAGATGTAGTCTTGCCAGAAGGCAACAAAGAGGGGTGAAGGGCTGATTCAGGGCAGAATTTGAGTTTAACCTCCTTGGAAGCTGGGATGTGTTTGCTGAAACTGTCCCTCATGTCTCTCACCTTCTGGAAATGAAGCACTTTGCTTAGCATCATCAGCCTCATCACCCACCCTAGCACAAGCCATCAAGGCTCCTGAACACCACATAGGCTGGAGAGCATCACCAGTAACTGCTCCTTGTGAGACTGGGTGAAACCCTCAGATCCATGTGCCCTTACTGCCCCTCTGCCCTGGAAGTTCCCTTGAGCCCATGCCTAGTGATTAGTTTAAAACCCCAGCCCTAGCAGTGATGCCTAAGTTGCTTGTATATCACTGAAAACAAGGTGCCCTCTATTCTGTCTCCAGCCACAGCAATCTGCAGAAGGGTTAAATAACCCAACAGCTCAGCTGCAGAAGTTTATAGCAGAGGAGAGAAATTCGTTCCTGATCCCTTCAGGCTACCAGCAAAATGTGCAGTGCAGCACATACAGAGCACACGCATGTGGCACACACACATACCAACTGAGCGCCTCCTTTTGAATCTTGTAAAGAGCAATATATTTGACTGAAGGGGCAAGTTTCAGTCTTAACTCAGTGACCACCCCAGCTCAGTCCCTTTAGTATGCTTCCCCAGCATTGTCTTAAGCCAGTTACTTGCTCGTGTTACCCTGTTTGAAAATTGTTCCAAAACATCCATGCCTCCACCAAATTTTCAGTCTGCACTTGTGAGCAGTTCTCTCCTTTTCCTTGCACAATTTTGTGAGCGCGTCTCCAGAACAGCATGCTTGGGCAGATCTTCTGGGTGAGATCTTCCCAATGCCTTCATAGTAATGTGTCTGTGTCTCTCCTGAAAATGCATCTCAGGCATGACAACTCCACACTCCCAGCCCTGCCCTGCTTGCTATTAACATTAGTGGGGTCATCCCAAGACTGGGTGGAGGAACAGTGCTAGAGAGAGCTGAGAGACACTCTTTTTAGCACAGCCCATCATTTACTTGATTAGCTCATTCCTCCTCTGCTATATCCATACCTCTTGACTTCTAGCATTGGAGACTGTTTATATTGGGTACAAATAAAACCTTTTCCTTAAATCTAACCAGCCTAATACACTGCATCACCTTGTCTAAGTTAATTATCAAAGTAAAATCATCACGTTACACTGAGACAAGGTATCTGTGATAAATTCTGTTTCCATTTCCCCTCATATCTTGAGGCTGGGTCTCCTTCAAAACACGCTTTTAAAGGTATGAACGTCTAGATATGTTTTAATATCTCTTTTCACTTTCTTGGATGTGGAAGGCACATTTGCTGCATTTGTTTGCTATTTGGGCTATATCCAGGTTATCCTAAATCTTGTCCTTCTTTCACAGTGAGGTGACCTTGGTCCTTTTCTCTCCAATCTCCTGCAGCACCTCCTGGTTGACCCTCATCTCATTAATTCAGAGTATGTCCTTATCTGGTGGTTGTGCCTCAGGCATTCTCTGTCCTTCACATCTTACTCAGCTTGATGACCTGCACAGCTACAAGTCTTTCTCTTGATTTCCAGGATAAATGTATGCATGCTGAATTGTTCTCCATTAAGTGGCAGTGCACTGCAAGTCGTCATCTTTGCCTGTGTGGGATCAGTGAGCTCCCTGCATGTGTCCTCTCTCACTGCGCCTGTTTGGGGTAGACTTGCTGCACATGTACACTGCACTGTGATTTACTGGCCCTATGCAGCATTACAGCCTCTCTGTGCATGCACAGTGTCCTGATCTATTGCTCGCATCAAGGGTGACCTCTCTGCAAATTCACAGCATGTCTGGTTTTAGTGTGTTCTTTCTGACCATGCACAGCATGTCCTGATTATCAGGGAAGGCTCTTGCATCTCTTTGCCTCTGTCTAGAGTGCCTTAAGTCATTATTCATACACGCCACTGCCCCTTTGCAAGGGGAGTAGTCTGCCTGATTTGCCTCTTGGGTTTACTGTGTGTGCAGGTGGTGTGCACTCCATGTGGCATAGTGTAGTTTCCATGTGCTCGTGGCATCCTAATTTTGGTTCATGCATTAGCTTCTTTCCCACACACGTGCCTTGCAGCCTCTGGACAGGCACATGCTTTCTGCATGTGTGCAAGACACCAGCATCATGTCCTGACGTCAGAGCAACTCCCAACTCTAGCTGGTAATGTGTGGTAAAGATTGCAGGCTCTGTGCTGCACTTAATTCCCTTTTCCTTCCACATGCACAAGCTGTCAGAGCCTCCTGTGCTCCCATCTGCTCAGCCACTCTTGTAACCATGTCTTACAGGGGCTGAAGTGCAGCCTGACACCTCCATCCTGCGCTATGCTGGCTCATGTCCCACTCTGGAAACCGTCAGCTGTGTGGTAACCAGGTGTCTTGCCAGAGGTAATGGAGAGTGTCTCTGGTGGGCAGAAAGACCCAGTGTCTTGCTGAATGTCATTTAAACCAGAGTCCCAAGTGTACCTCCTGTTGCTGAAGTCTTCTTAGGGGATGTTTATGGGATCCCAATGACTTCCTTCATTGACCTGTTGGCTTGAGAGACCAAAAGGGGAAAACTGGGATATCAGAGCCCCCATAAATGCTTCAGAGGGTAGTCCAGAGAAGAGTGTTGTCACTCGAAGTTGCAGAATGTGCCCATCCAAGCACCAAGAAAGTGAGGAAGTTGTGACTCACAGCCATGGCCTGTGTTGACCTGTGAAGGAAGCATGGGAGAGGCAGTCTCCCATTCCTTGCCCTGGGAAGGTCTACAGCTGTGTTTGTGATGCTGATGATTAGAAAGCTGCCAGCTGGAGTTAGCTGGGGCTAGGAAGAAGGAAGTACAAGCTGAGACAGCTTCAGTTTCTTGTAAGGAAGGTAATTCCTGGTTGTTTTTTTTTTTTTTGGTTGATTGTTTTGGTTGGTATTTGGGGGAGGGAGGGGCATTTTTTTGTTGTTGTTGGTTTAGTTTGGTATTTTATTTTATTGTTTGTTTGTTTTCCCAGAGGGGCTGAGCTAAAAAACATCTTCCTTTTTTCTTTTGTGGCTTGTAGCTGAGCTCCCAGATGCCACAGGCTGGGGGAAGTGGTCTAGGTGGTACCAGGAAGGGCTGGAGAGTGCATTGCCTATCTGATGAGGACTCTTGCCCTTGAGTTTGACTTCCAGCCAGTCCTAAAGGAAGCAGCACATCGTACACCAGAGCAAGCAAGAGAGCAAACATAGAGATGTTGCTCGGTCCCCTGTGCGTCAGACCCCACACTGCCCCACTCAGCTGACAGTCCCAATGAAAGTCCACCATTCAGGGCGACCTCAGACTTTGTGGCTCTGGCATTTTCAGCCCTACAGGCAGCATGGTAATTCACACTGGCAGCAGCTGTTCCAAGTGTCAGCATTGGGCAATTGTCCCTGCTGCTCTGGTCCTGCTACGGGCCATTAGCAGCAAGATCCTTCTTTTATCATCATACTTCTCATTCTGTCTTGGCAGTTGCAGTAAATATCTGTCTGCTAGCAAGTATGAATGCCTGTCAGGACACAAGGTTGGGTTTCCCTATAGCAGGCAATGATTTTGACACACTCATTGGTTGCTCGGGTGTGGAGTGTGTCGTGGTTTAAGTCTCTAAACTCACACAGTCGCTCTCTCACTCACTTCCCCCTCTTTCTTTCCTCCGCTCCTGGAGGGATGGGAAGGAGAATCAAAAGAATGCAACTCCCACAGGTTGAGATAAGAACAGTTTAGTAACCAAGGTATAACACAGATCACTACTGCTACCACCAATAATAATAATGACAAGGCAAATACAAGGAAAAAGAATACAATTTCTCACCACCCGATATCAAGCCCAAGAAAGCAGTGCACCCCCCACCGTGCACCTCCACCACCCTCCCGGTCTCTGCTCTCTGTTTTCTACATCCTGGACATGACATGCTGTGGTATGGAATAACCTCTTTGGTCAGTCTGGGTCAGGTGTCCTGTCTCTCCTTCCTCCTGGCTTCCCCTCCTCCCTGGCAGAGCATGAGACTCACAAAGTCCTTGGCCAGCCTAAACATCACCAAGCAGTAACTGAAAACACTGGTGTTATCAGCACTGTTCCCAGGCCCCAAATCAAAAACACAGCGCTGCACCAGCTACCAAGAAGGAGAAAAATGACTGCTGCTGCTGAACCCAGGACAAGTGGAATCACCTTTCTTGAAGCAGGGATGGGACAGGGTCAGTGGGGGTGTGCATCCTTGCATCATGACCCCCCTGCTGTGCTACCTATTCAGAAGCACAGCAGGTCTGCCTGTGATCTCTGTGTGCTGGGACTGGAGGAGTGGAGACAGGTGATCCCTCCCTGATGGCAGAGGTGCTGCTCATTTCCATTTAGATAGAGGAATTTCAATCTCAGCTTGCTGTCTCCTCACCATGGTGCAACTCAAGACACAAATTTCCAATTTTCTTCTCCACACAATGCCATATGCTCTCTGCTTGGCTCGGGCTGCAGGTGCTGCAGCCTGGAAGAGGTGGATAGTTGGGTGCCTGAACATGGATGATTACCTGTGTGTAGCTCCACGAAGGTCAGCTGGGCCATATGGCTTCTCTGTATCCAAATCTGCTGCACGAAGTGCTCCCACGGCTCTCACTAGCTCCCTTCCCTGTCCTCAGACAGATTAACACCCGCATCCAGAGTTAGCCCCCATGATACATGATCCGGATCACTTGGAGGCAGAGGATGATCACACAAGAAGTCACCCAGATAACCACCGCAGTGAGGCCAACCAGCTGCTTGTCTTTCAGCGAGAAAAAATGCAAGAAGAAATACAGCAAGGGGGTAAGGGTGTCCTTGCTTGCCACCTACATCGAGTGCATGTTCACATGCCCACAGACAGGTGATATAGGGAAGCTCATGGTCCTCTGTGTGGTCTTCTCCGCCATGACCTTGGCGTGTCTGTTCCTGTGGGAATAAACACCAGTTTCACTCAGCTACAAATGTGACAGCTTGTAGAAAAGAAGGTGGAGCAGGTTGGTGGTGGGAGAGCCGCAACCTCAGCCTTTTGCGGAATGGCTGGAGACTCCAGTTTGGAGGTTCCGGGCAGATGTTTGCTTTGAGAAAGGAGGTTGGCTTAACTAAACGGTGAGGTAGGGGAGGCTACCAAGGGGCCCCTTCCAGTGAGCGAGGGCATGTACGCTTGAAGGAGGGACACACAGGCAGTAGTGCAGCCCACAGTGAATTTGAAGGGCGGCCTGGGGAAGATGCCTAAAAGGGTGTTGTGGTTTAAGCTGTAACTCATGCAGTTCGCTCACTCACTCTCCCCTCTTTCTTCCCCCCGCTGCCGGAGGGATGGGAAGGAGAATCAAAAGAATACAACTCCCACAGGTTGAGATCAGAGCAGTCCAGTAACTAAGGTATAACACAAACCACTGCTGCTGCCACCAATAATAATAATGACAAGGCAAATACAAGGGAAGAGAGTACAACCGCTCACCACCCGATACCCAGCCCGATCCAGCAGTGAACCCCCCTCTTCCGGGTCCCTGCCCCTCATTTTTACTTCCTGGTCATGACGTGCTGTGGTATGGAATACCTCTTTGGTCAGTTTGGGTCAGGTGTCCTGTCTCTGCTTCCTCCCGGCTTCCCCTCCTCCCTGGCAGAGCATGAGGCTCAGAAAGTCCTTGGTCAGAGTAAACATTACTGAGCAGCAACTGAAAACATCAGTGTTATCAGTGCTGTTCCCAGGCTGAAAGTCAAAAACACAGCACAGCACCAGCTACTGAGAAGAAGAAAAATGACTGCTACTGCTGAACCGATGACAAAGGGCCAAGTACAAGATCCTGCACCTGGATGGGGGCAATGCCAAGCACAAACACAGGCTGGGCATAGACTGGATGGAGCAGCCCTGAGGAGAAGGACTTGGGAGTGCTGGGTGAAGAGAAGCTCCCCATGACCCAGATTCAGTATGCACTTGAGCCCAGAACCCTCCTGTGTGCTGGGCTGCAGAGGGGAGCAGCAGAGCTGTTTCTCCCTCAATCTGCTGCTCATTATCCAGAGCATCATGGGAAGGGATCCTGCCCCTCTGCTGCAGTCTGGGGAGACCCCTCCCTGCAGTCCTGATCCAGCTCTGGGGCAACAGCACAAGAGGGACGTGGAGCTGCTGGAGCGAGGCCAGAGGAGGCCATGGAGATGCTGCGAGGGCTGGAGCAGCTCTGCTCTGGAGCCAGGCTGAGAGAGCTGGGCTGGGGCAGCCTGGAGAAGGCACCTTAAGGGGAGACCTTAGAGCAGCTCCAGTGCCTAAAGGGGCTGCAGGAAACCTGGAGAGGGGCTTTGGAGAATGGCCTGTAGGGACAGGACAAGGGGAATGGCTTTAACCTGCCAGAGGGGAGACTGAGATGAGCTCTTAGGCAGAAGTTCTTCCCTGTGAGGGTGCTGAGGCGCTGGCACAGGGTGCCCAGAGAAGCTGTGGCTGCCCCATCCCTGGCAGTGTTCAAGGCCAGGTTGGACACAGGGGCTTGGAGCACCCTGCTCTAACGGAAGGTGTCCCTGGCTGTGGCAGGGGTTGGAACTGGATGAGCTTTAAGGTCCCTTCTAACCCAAACCAGTCTGGGATTCCGCTTCTGTGAAATCACCATGAGCGGTGTTCTATAGGCCTGGGGAGCCGGCAGCTGCCGGGCAGGAGAAAGGAGCCCTGGAGGGAGAGGGAGGATGAAGGGGCCCCGGACGCCCCAAAGCACCACCGGCTGCGGTCGGAGCGCGGCTGCCACCTGCCAGGCGTGGGCGGGAATCGCCGGGCCGGGCCGGGCCGGGCCGCGCCGGGCTCGGGCCTCGCAGCTGGGGGCCTTTCGCGGCGAGGCCGCGCGGGGCGGGGCCGGGCCTTGACGGGCCGGCGTGAGGTGCCGCCCCATCGGTAGGCGGTGGGGGTTATGTCGGCGGTGGCGGCCATGGCGGAGGCGCGGCTGCGGCGGAAGCAGCTACTGAGCGCGGAGGAGGCGGAGTTGTTCGAGCTAGCGCAGGCGGCGGGTAGCGGGCTGGACCCGGAGGTGTTCCGGTGAGCGGAGGGGCAGATGCTGGTGCTCTCGCTGGCCGCTGTCTCTGCTGACCTTTGCCCCCCTGGCCGCTGTCCCCTTAGGGTGCTGCTGGACCTGCTGCGCATGAACGTGGCTCCGCTCGCCGTCTTTCAGGTGCTGAAGTCCATGTGCGCCGGGCAGCGGCTGCCGCCGGGACCCGAGGGCGCCCCCCCCGCCGCGCCGGCGCCGCTCCCCCCCGACACGCGAGGTAGGCAGCGGGCAGGGCCGGGCTGCGGGCTGCGGGCTGTGGGCTGTGGGACGGCGGCGGGCCCTGACCCCATGTCTCCCTGCGCAGAGGCCCCAGAGGACGGCCGGGCCCCACCGTCTGCTCTGCGGCCGCCGCGGCTCGGGGCCCGCCAGCCGGTCTCTGGTGGGCCCCCCACCGCCTGCTCATTGCCCCGCGGCCTCCCCTCGCTTCCCGCCGGCCGCGTCGCCCGTCCCGCCGCAGGGGCGGGTCAGCGGGCCGTGCTGCCGGGCCTGCCGAGCGGCTCGGGCGGCCTCCGGGGTCCCCGTTCGATGTGAACCTCGGAGCCGGGCCCGGCTGGGACTTCTTGCGCACCCTTTGGTCTGAATTCTTGTTTTTTGTCCCAGCATAGGGGGCCGGGTGCGGAGGAGCTGTGCGGTGTGGCCAGGGAGAGGTAGCTGCGGACACTTGTGCTGGGTTTTGTAGCTTCCTGCCTCTGCCCTCCGTGCCTTTAGTAGCAACAAAAAACCCACCTCTTAGTGCACAATGTTATAAAACGCTGCTTTGTTTGTATTGATTGCAAAAAAAGGAAAAAATATCAAAAAACGCCCAATCAAAAAAGAGGAGTTTCTGGTACATTAGGAATCCTCAGAAAATGAAGGGAGGGGGGATGCTTCCTCTGCGCCATCCCCATGTAGCACAGTGGCTTCTGCATCTTGTCCAGAGGTTTCTTTCGGTGGGAATGTGAAATGGGCGGCTCTGTGGGGATTGTTGGCTGAAATAGCAACTGCTTGTGAATGTAATTATCTTCCGTGGTTGCCTTAATCTCGATGGACAGTGGCAGATGTAGCCCTGCAGCTGAGCTGGATATATTTATTTTATTCCGAACCAGTTCTAATAAAACTTTTACTGACCTCCTGAACTTCCTGAAGTGACTTTTGGCTGGGAGCTTACAACCTCTGTGGATTAATTCCAAAAGGTTTGAAACGAGGTAACTAAAACAAGTCTGTCACTAAGCTTAAATTCACTGCGGAAGGGCTCTCATTTGTCTTGTATTCAAAAACAGTAGAAAGGGGCAGTGGCCAAAACAGCAAGGTTTTGTGATTATAGTCTGTGGTTGCCAAGAACAAAATTTCATGCTGAAAGCTTGCTGCTGTACCAGGAACATCGGAGTGCTTGTTCACCCAGTGGGAGCCTAGAAATATATGAGGTCAAGTCGAATTGTGTTGTCATGGACTCTTCTTCCTTGCTTTCCCTCTTTCAGAATGAAAACTGTTGTAGCTGATGGGTCTCTGTTCCCCCATGATGAATTTTGAGGTAAAGCTTTAGAAAGGAACTGTCAGCTGGGAACATAGAGAATAGGGCAAGAAAGGAAAGCTTTGTCAGCAAGGTAACTGGGGTAGTGTGGGGAGAAAGTAAGGTTTCCCACTCACTGTATTGTGCTACTGTGTAGTCTCTCTGCTGAAGCTGCCTTGATGGTGGGGGCTGTTTATTCTCATAGCTATGCTTGTGTGTCTGGTGGTAAGTTCTGAAGAAAGTGAAGGTGAAAGGCAAGAAAGACCAACTCTAAGCAGTCAGTTTTAGGGTAAGAACTATTATGCCACACTCTGAGGCACCCTTACAACAGCAGAGCCGCCTGCTCTAGGTATGAATTCCCACGTGGGAAGTGGGTGAGACTTACATCATGGAGCAGCTATACAGAGACTCTGAGAAAGTTTGCTAAAGCCCAGATGGGAATTGGAGTGTGTGGATAAAGTGTCCAGAACCCCACAGAAAGCTGGACAAGTTCTTCTTTGTCAAGAAAGAAGGCACCTGGCTGAGTCTTTTTTCCCCAGCAAAAAGGAGGTACAGCAGCATGCTGTTTGGGTACCATGTCGAGAGGAAAAAATCTCAGAAAAGCACCAATTTTGAATCGAAGACGCTGTGAAATTTTGCTCTCTTCTTTTCCTTTGTTGGTGCTTCAAGTGTGATGGGCCATTGAAACTGTGAAACAACTTTGGTAAGGTTTTTTGCTTTTGTATGTCTGTTAATCTGCAGTAGCTTTTATTCTCTCATGTATGATGTTTGTGTGGTACTTCTGGTAAAAATGAGACTTTTTCCTAGCACTGGGCTACTGCCATGAGCTGGTTTTAGCTGGTAGTAGGCTGGCTCAGGTTTGAAATAGTCTAATGGCAACTTGCTTGTTAATGAGCATTGAATTCCTCAAGAGGAAAAGCCTATGTCAATCCAGGATGCTCATTCTGCATGTTTAGCTGAGCATCTACTGGTCCAAGATGATGCCCCAGTCAGACTTCATTCCTGGTGTGTCCAGCCAGACTTTCCTCTCCATAGTTTCCTTTCAAAATTGACACGCTGATATCCTTAAGTGCACTGGGAGAAGCACTCCAAGGGGAAACTGTAGTGAAGTTTAGAGAAAGATGATGTTTGCTCTGTGTTGCTCATAGTAAGTATTCACATTATTAGTTTGGCCTTCAGCATCTCCTGTTGCTGCTTTATTTCACAATGTTAAAAGACGCTTCAGGGCTAGCTGATGCACTGAGATCACTGGATCATACGCAGCTTACTGAGGCAGGAGGATTGTGCCCATCAAGCCACAGTTTCACTGCAGACATGTGGTGAAACATTTAATGCTGAACTTGCATTTGCTCCTTTCGCAAGCTGGTGCTTGGTAATGTGGTAATAAAGGGGCACTTTGTCCTCTTCTCTCTCAACACCCTCCTGACCAAATTCAGATGGACAGCACTTGCATGCCTTGTCAGAAGGTTTAGTCTTCCCCAGCTATGTTGGTGTGCTTTTGTTTTGCAGAAGCTTGTGCTATATTGGAGCTGAAACTCACTTTGAATGAAAACTTCTCTTTTTAGTTTTTATCAGCCCAAGTGACTTTGCTGTCACCCAGCACCCACTGACATCAGCTAATTCCTTTGTGGATAAGATCACCATTAAAAAGGTAACTCCCTCAGAAAATTCTTTGAGCAGAACGTTAAGCTCAGCAGCAGCCTATCACAATCTTAGTCTTGCATCTCCATTCCTGTACAAAGTACCGATAAGATCTCTTTAATATTGAGAAGAGGGCATGTTTTATCCAGCTCTCCTTGCGAGAATGTTTCTGTAGCCTCTCAGATGTAAGGCAGGTGTCTGTGCTTGCTGTGATTTAGTCAAAGGAGGGGCTGTGTTAGCTTAGCGCCTGGCCTGACCTAAGATAGGCATCTGGTGCAAGTGAACAAGCTTCTGCAGCTTTAATTGCAGCTTTGTGCTAATTTTTACTAGCTTATGTCTGACTCTGCAGTGCCAGGTAGGCACTTGGAGCAGTGTGCCTGGAGGGTCTGAGTAGGATGTGTAGGACGCCTGGCAGAAGGTCATGAACATAAATGGGTGTCGAGAGAGATCTCTCAATTTGTGGAAACTGGGAATTATCTAAAGCAGAACTGGGCCATCAGTGGCAGTCTTGTCTGTTTTACTGGACCTCCTTAGGGTGAATTAGGATTTGAACTATCTAGTTCAATATGGGAGCTTGTTTTACTGTAGCCTTTGGGGAAAAGTCTGTTCCTGAAATAAAGATCCCATTAAAATCAGCATATCTTTATCTGAGTAATTTTCTTCCTCCAACTGAAGAAACAACCAGCTGGCTTAAATTGAAGAGGAGGAGTAATGTCTCTTCAGTCACTGAGCTTTCTAGTTTTGGTCACAGTCCAAGTCAGTCATTCAGGAGTTGGGTAAGTGCTACCAGGGTTACTGGGGGTGTCATCTGGGCTGGATCTGTTTGGCCTGCCTTGCCTCACCTTCTTTCCCTTTAAGGAGCTGTTGCAGGGAAGCTGTGTCTGCTTTCGACCCTGCCATCTCTTGTAGGAAGATGCTGCTTCCATTTAAGAGGGAGATGATGCTGCTGTCATGCAGGACTGGGCATTTGGAAATGGGAGATGCACCCTCTGTATAGCTGGGGCTTATGTGTGCTGATAAACCCAGAGCTCCTTGTGCTGATAAAAAAGAAAACAAACAGTGGTTGTCCTATATAAGCTTGCCAAGTTGCTTTGCACAGTCTTCTTCAGCTCTGTGTATCTAGTCTTTTTCCTATGCTGTCTCCTTTGTTGAAGACAGACAAGTGGCTGAAGTAATGCAGGTCTCACTAAAGATTAGCCAAGACTACTGTGGTCAAATTTTACCACTAATGATGCAATACTTGCTTTGGCTTATCAGCCCATTGTGGTGCAGGGAGGTTTTATAGAGCAGCTAAAAAAAGACTATTACAGCATTTCTGAACAACATTATTGGTGTTCGGGGGTGCCCCTGGTAGTTGTGTCAGCTGTTTTTACAGCTAAAGCAACAGAGAATCTAATATGAATTACTTTATTTCGCATCTTCCCATGGAATGTAACCATGGTGTTCTGCCTGGAGCTGTGTTTGCTGGTAACTGAATTCATGATAACTGGCTCCAAATTACTGTGTTGTGTACTGGAGCATCCATCTGGCATACAGATACTACATAATGCAAGCTGTATTCTAAACGGTTCCTCAACAGTTGTTGATCTGGGAGGGAAAAAGCTGATTTTGAAGAGAAGGTTTAGGCATTTAGTTGTGAGGAAGAAGTCTGCATACCTGTTGGGATGGTGGTGTTGGCTTTGGCCTAGTCCAGGTATCTTCCATAAAGTTACATCCCAAAGCTTTGCACCAACTTATTTCTCGTGCTTAAAGTGTTTAGCTTTTCAAAGTTCTGTCTCCATTGTGGGCCTTACTTTGTATTCTCTTCTTTCTCTGAATCCTTCTCTTCAGATGAGAGTTTGCAAGAGGAAAACATATGCTTAAATAATGACCCTCTGCTTAATGCATACTTAAGATCTTAGTTATTTGGAAAGTAGTTAACTTCTTTGGAAAGTGCATTTGAAAACCATTTTTTTCCCCCTCCTCTTCCCCTGTTTCAAAACAATTCAGCTGGATTTCTTGAGACATTTTGCCAGTCTCACCTGCTACTTTATTCCGTCAGGGAGATTGCTGTGGCAGGGGTAATGTTTTGGCTCTGGAGGGAGTATATTAGCTGTTCAGGGTATGGCGGCAGCTTTGAAGATCCGAGAACCTCCCAGTTTGTGTTGCGGAAGAGGGCTAATCGTGATATTTATGTAGAGATGAGAGCAAGACTCTGCAGGGCAAACCTGGCAGTCTGGCAAAGGATTGAGTATAATGAGCCACAGTCGCATACTGGGACTACTTTGGGGAGTGAAGTCTAGCTGTATCCCAGGTTTTTCCATGGTCAGGAGGGGATGAAATTTGAAGTGAGTCACATCTATGCACAGTTCATGTGATAGGCAAAAGGTGTCTCTTTAAGCCTGTAGGTAAGACATAGTGATTGCGAAAAGGAGAGACTTTGCTCTTACAAGGCATTTATTATGTACACCTAAAGCTTGTCTAGAAAGGCCAGCTGGTTTACTATGCCCCAGCAAAAGCCCTACTGTGAGGCAGAAGTGGGAAGTAGTGTTTTGGAGAATGCAGAAGTACCCTTGCAGTTCTTCTAGCCCATAGTCACTGCCAATATGCATGACAGGAGATATTTTGAGATGGCTGCAGCCCTGGTATGCCCAACTGTGTTATAAACAAATGTACCAATAGCAATTTATTTATTTATTTGCCAGTGGGAGGAAAATCTGTAGTCCCTGTTACTGTTTAGAGGCAGGAAAGGATCCCCTGGGGAAAACAGTAGGTTGAATAAAGGAGACTAAAAAAGAAGAGCTTTAGGTTTCCACTTCTGAAAGCATACTTGGGGTTGGGGTTCCTTTCCTAAATCTGATCGGTCTTTACTTGCTTCCTGCTTGACACAAGAAGGTGCTGCTTCTTCCCTCTGCTATTTAAGGCTTTGTCTTCTTGCCGTATGCCACCTTGCATACTCATACCCCAGTATCTGGTGGTGGTCTTCTAGAGGTGACTGTAGCTTTTCTGCCTTGGTTTTGTTGAGGTGATAAGCATGATTGTGTTCACTGAGCAGCCTGATCACAGTGGGTGTGGCTGTTTTTAAATTGGAGGGCCAGCATTTAGAGGTAGGTCAGGAACACTTCTGCTGCTGTTTGCTGCATGTCCCTTTTTTCTCAAAATATGCCTGGCTCTAAAGGAGATAAACATGTAGCTCTTCTTCTGGAGTCATCTTTGGGGGAGGAGGTTGTCCTGGGTTCAGTGGTAGCAGTCATTCTTTTTTTCTCCTTGTTAGTAGCTGGTGCAGTGCTGTGTTTTTGACTTTTGGCCTGGGAACAGCGCTTATAACACCGATGATTTTTAGTTACTGCTCAAATGTTTAGTCTGACCAAGGACTCCAGTCCGGACTGGGCCAGATGTTAAATATGTACTCTACACCGCAGCCGGGGAGAATGGTCCTACCTGGAGCCTCTGGCAGAAAGCTCCAGGGGAGACTCGAGGTCGACCCCTCGGCTTTTGGTGTCGGGAATACAGAGGATCTGAGGCCAGCTATACCCCAACTGAAAAAGAGATACTGGCAGCCTGTGAAGGGGTTCAGGCTGCTTCGGAAGTGATTGGCACCGAAGCACAGCTCCTCCTGGCACCCTGTTTGCCTGTGCTGGGCTGGGTGTTCAAAGGCAGGGTCTCCTCTACATATCATGCAACCGATGCTACGTGGAGTAAGTGGGCTGCACTAATTACACAACGAGCTCGAATAGAAAATCCTAGTCTTCCAGGAATTCTAGAAGTCGTCATGGACTGGCCAGAGGGCAAAAATTTTGGAATGTCACCAGAGGAGGAGGTGATGCGTGCTGAAGAGGCCCACCATATAATGAACTCCTTGTTTACTGATGGGTCCTGTCGTATTGTGGGAAAGCATCGGAGATGGAAGGCAGCTGCATGGAGTCCTTGATGACAAGTTGCAGAAACTGCTGAAGGAGAGGGTGAATCGAGTCAGTTTGCCGAGGTGAAAGCCATCCACCTGGCCTTGGACATTGCTGAACAAGAAAAGTGGCCAGTACTTTATACTGACTCCTGGATGGTGGCAAATACCCTGTGGGGGTGGTTGCAGCAATGGAAGCAGAGCAGCTGGCAACGCAGAGGTAAACCCATCTGGGCTGCTGCACTGTGGCAAGATATCGCTGCCTGGGTGCAGAGCCTGGTGGTGAAGGTAAGCCATGTAGATGCTCATGTACCCAAGAGCCGGGCCACTGAGGAACACCAGAACAACTAGTGAGTCAATAAATCTGCTAAAATTGAAATGGCTCAGATGGACTTAGATTGGCAAAATAAGGGTGAATTATTTTTGTCCCGGTGGGCCCATGACACTTCAGGCCATCAGGGCAGAGATGCAACATACAGATGGGCTCATGATCTAGGGGTGGACTTAACAATAGACACTACTGCCCAGATTATTCACGAGTGTGAAACGTGCTGCAATTAAGCAAGCTCAATGGATAAAGCCTCTTTGGTATGGAGGACGATGGCTGAAGTACAAATATGAGGAGGCCTGGCAGATTGATTATATCACATTCCCACCAACCCGCCAAGGCAAGCGCCATGTGCTTACCATGGTGGAAGCAGCCACCGGATGGCTGGAAACATACGCTGTGCCCCACGCCACTGCCTGGAACATTATCCTGGGCCTTGAGAAACAGATTTTGTGGTGATATGGCACCCCAGAGAGAATTGAGTCAGACAGTGGGACTCATTTCCGGAACAACCTGATAGACACTTGGGCCAAAGAGCATGGCATTGAGTGGGTATATCACATCCCCTACCTTGCACCAGACTCTGGGTAAATTGAACGGTAGAATGGGCTATTAAAAACTATACTGAGAGCAGTGGGTGGTGGGACTGTCAAACATTGGGATACACATTTACCAAAGGCCACTTGGCTGGTCAACACCAGAGAATTTGCCAACAGGGCTGGCCCAGCCCAGTCAGAACTTCTGCATACTGTGGAGGGGGACAAAGTTCCTGTGGTGCACATTAAGAATTTGCTGGGGAAGACAGTCTGGGTTATTCCTGTTTCAGGTAAAAGCAAACCCACACGTGGGATTGCTTTTGCTCAGGGACGTGGATATACTTGGCGAGTAATATGGGAGATGGGGAAGTCCGATGTATACCTCAAGGGGATTTGATTTTAGGGGAAAACAGCCAATGAGCTCAATTATATGCTGTTGCCTGCTATGTAATAATTTTATAGCCCACCAACTATATGTCTTCAGGTCACCAGCGACTGGCCCTGGCTTCTCTCTGACCATCATCCCAACAAAGAATGAACTTTGATGAAACCATCTGCGGTACAGGCAACGATCCAACACTGCACATAGTCTCTCCTGCTCTGAAAGACTGTTTCAAGGGATGGTATCTGGTATCGTGGACCGAATGGACTCAGCAGCTTTATAGGGATTGATACATGCACTTAGGAATGATCTCTGTGTGTGTATATGTGTATATATATATATGTATATGAGTGATGGTATATTGCAAATGTGGGATCTGAGTGTGACATGAATGGTATGGAATTAAGGGGTGGATACTGTCCTGGGTTCAGCAGTAGCAGTCATTTTTCTCCTTCTTAGAAGCTGGTGCAGTGCCGTGTTTTTGACTTTCAGCCTGGGAACAGCACTGATAACACCTATGTTTTCAGTTACTGCTCAGTAATGTTTACTCTGACCAGGGACTTTGAGTCTCACACTCTGCCAGGGAGGAGGGGAAGCTGGGAGGAAGCAGAGACAGGACACCTGACCCAAACTGACCAAAGAGGTATTCCATACCACAGCACGTCATGCCCAGGATGTAAAACTGGGGGCAGTTACCCGGAAGAGTTAGTTCACGGCTTGGTCATTGCGTGGTGAGCAGTTGTATTATCTTCCCTTGTATTTCCCTTGTCATTATTATTATTGACTCCAGAGACTGTGTGTTTTTTCTGAGTTACAGCTGGGCTTAAACCATGACAGAGGTATATGATTAGGCTCTCTTTTGCCTTGTTTCTTGCATCCGTAGCTATTTGGGCTGCAGTTATTTTATGACAATCAGACACATAGGACATCTTGTGTCACCAAGGAAAATATCAGTGGAATCCTTTTGTTCATCTGTAGTACTTGAATTGCACAGTTTCTGGATGTTCAGCTGCTTTTGTGCTTTGTGTTAATTGGATCTGTTAACTCTGATAGTGTTTTAACTGGTAGAATTGTACAGACCATGCCTGTCCTCATGCACTTCATGAGCCATTCTTGGTTCATGGGTCATGCTTCCAAAAACAGAGTTTATTTTTATGCTATTGAAGTAACCGCTCTGTTTTACTGTGATTTTGAGGCTTAAGAGGATGGATGGCATGTGCTTTGTCTGAGTGCAGCTTCCGCTCAGTAAAGTGATTCTTTCTCCCCAGGTTGTTTCAGCTAGATCAGAAGACCAAGGGCCTGACTACTTAATGGTGCAGTTGTTTTATGTGTGCAGGTGGTTAGAGTTGTACACAGTCTGAGGACCTGTACTCTTACTGGGTAGATGCATGTGAGAAAAGGGAGGACATTCACCTGTGGAGATGTCCTGGGTTGCTAAAAGCATCATGGTGAACTATAATGTTTTTCTTTCCTGCCAGTTTCTCTCGCATACCATGAGATAATGTATTGCCTTTGTGCAGTTTGTTTGTGTTCATGGGCAATGCTTGCATTAGTGAAACCGCTTAAAGTGCTTGAGCTGCACAGAAAGATTGCAAGTCTGGTTGGCTGGCTTGGGGTGATAGCTGCTGACAGATCACAGTGTGGCTTACAAAAAGGGACTTCTTTAAGAGCACATGATTTGGCTGGGGTAAGTGAACGTATTTTGCTACCCTAGTCTGTCAAATTTTACAGATATGAAGTGGCCACATATTCTTACTTGGAAGTTCTTGGGTTGTCTTTCTGGTGCTGCAAGGTGTTGTGTTATTGATGTGGGTCCTGTTCTCAGACAGCTGCTTGAAGGAGACAGGATGATTTGGTAAGTAAAACAGACATAGCTCCAGCCTGTGTGCTGTCTGTAGCACAAATGATCCAAGATGATTATTTCCAAACCATGCTGGTGAAGACTTCAGTGTGTGGAGTAGCTGTTGGTATTCTGGAAGTTGCTCTGATAACGATTGCTAAAATGTCACTCTTCATTTAATTGCATGCATGTAACTACAATAACTGCAGCTCCCTGTATTCTTGTGCTTTGTTTCTTTCTTGCTGTTAAGAATTTTTCATGATGACTCTTGGAGCTTGCTATCCTTACTAAGAGCTGTGACCATTTTACCTCATGTTCCTTTTATTTTTACTATCTTTCTTAATGAGAGTCCTACTTCTCATTTGAAATTGTTCTGTCTAGTGCCAGGAAAAGTCAGTCTTCCTCACTTATCCCCTCCTATAATTTGTTTGAAGCACACCTTAGTGTGTTCCTCTCTCTTCTGGCTGAATCAAGTGGGGTTGAGCTACATGCCCCTTGCCTCCCTCATCTTCTACCTTTCTACCCATTGCTTCTCACTGCTGTCATGTTGTATTTTAGAGATAGTCATTTGTGCCTACAAAAGGATGAATCTTATCTTCTGGACACAGTAAGAAAGTTTCTAAGTCCTGTGTAGGAGTGTGAGCTCCTGGAAACACTAGAAAATTATAGGGAATCCATACTTGTTCATCAGGTTACAGCATGACATGAAGAGGAGGGTTTCTGATCCAGTAACGTGACTGCAGGCCTCAGAAACTGGTGGACACTGACACACCAGTTTACTTACCCCAGTCCTGAGGTGTTAGATACTCATCGTGTTTTTCCTGAAGTGCTGTTTGCAGTGCTGGTGTTCCTACACCAAATGAAAGCAAGGGTTTGAAAAACGAAGTAGCTGGTTATTTTGCAGATTAAACCTGATGAAAATTAAGAATGCTTCTACTGCAACTTGTTTTGGTTTTGTGACCCTGATACCTCTTGAGCTGAATTCACGAATTCACCTTCTGTGCTTGATATTGGATACATTTGCGACATCTGATATAATTTTGCCTTGTGCATGATTTCTGAGGGCATGCAGTCTGGGTGACATGTAGGATTGGGACTTGAAAATTAATGCATGTGTTTGTTTATTCAGGGAGAAATAAAAGCAGTTCTGCTGTCAGCGGGACCCAGGTTCTAGCAGAAAGAAGCAGCAGGGAAGGATCTGCCCAGAGGACGCCTCGGCAGCCCAGTGCAAGCCGGCTGCAGAAAACAGGAGCTTCTGGAAAGAACACTGGAGGAGGCAACAGTGCCTAAATAAGGCCTTGAAACTGATGTATTTTGATGCTTGGCAATGTATATAAACTGTTTGGTAAAACTGCTTGTTTTGTGTGTGTTAACCTGACAAATGTCGTTTGTAATGTATGGAAGGGAGCTGTTGTTTCTTGTTTCCAAAACTTCTTTTGGCAGTGCAGACTACTAGGTATTGACTGAAGGCACATGGGACAAAGAGCCTGAAGTAGTGCTCAAGTTGCTCCAGAGAAGTCATGACTCATTTTATAAGCCAATGCTTCTTGCTGCCTCTTTCTCTAAAATACATTTTGATATGTTGACGCTGTTGTAGCAGCAGAAAGTCTGGTTGGCTGCATTACGAGGTGAATAGTGCTGAGGTAGATCATATGTTAGTGTCACTGAGCCCTGCAGTGATGGTAGTTTGCCCTGGGAGCCTGACTCTGGTGGGGGTGTGTTTTTGTACTTAAGCTGGTTTGCCCTGTTCCTTTCATGTGCATGCTTACTTGGGGTTTAGCTCCTTAATCCGAAAACCAGTTTGACCTATCACATAGCATAATTGCACAACATTCCAGTGATGCTAATGTGATTATGAATTTATAAAGTATTACAAAACCCTTTGCCTAATGGGCCAGGTTAAATCAGGAGATTATGCTGGATAAGAGAGAGAATAGTTTCATCGCTCAGTGTAACGTACACGCAAATAACTTAAACAGGTTAAGCGGATTTTTTAGAGCTTTAGTGTTGCTGATCATCATTCCAGAGCATACACAGGCAGTGGAGGTGTCTTTTATGGCCTTCGTTAGCTCAGGAGTTGCTAGTGACATCCATTTTGCTAATTAGGAGCAAGTGCCTCCATTCTTTGTGAGGGATAGATGGTGTTACCTAAACTCAAGGAGATCTTACTAACTTGATTCAACGCGTGCTACAATTTCTTCCTGACCAAGGAAAAAATGCTGGAGAGTACAGTACTCTTTGCATGAGTTTTTGTGCGCAGTATTAATGATGCTCAGATAATCCTACTTTGTAGATTCCTCTTGCAGATCAGTCTGCTTTTTTCCCCCCTCTCTGACTAGGCCTGAGGCTGTCATTAAGATGGTTGTGTTCACAGCACACAGCAGTCAAGAGAGACTGCTCCTGCATGTGCTCTTGGTGGACTGCAGTTCCTTCCTGGAATACCTGCTTGCTCTGGCAGGGGCCCCTCTGGGTATCTGCTACCATGTAGTTCTCTCCTCAGGCTGCCGGGCACAGCCTGCACTATCACTTCCATGAGCTGCAGGGAAATCTGCTGGCAGCATATCCTGCCACTCCTCCTGCTCTGCTCTTAGTGTTAGCAGGATTGTTTCTTCCATATTTGTTTTCCTCCCTCTGGGCAGCATTTTGTGCTTTCTTAAATACATTTTTACAGAGGTGCAGCTTTTGTAAAGAAAGCCACCCTGGTTGCTCAGCCAAGGCCACCCCTGCAGCATCCCAGCCTTGCCATGTAAACCCAACGCATCCGTCTGTGGAGATCAGATTTTTTCAAGGGTATGGGTATCTCCTGCTTTGGTCTTGTCAGAGAATATGTCTGCTGCCCCCAAAAGAACCTCCAAAGCTCTACTGGGAAGCTGTAAGTTGAATTTGCTGGTGAAAAAGAGCAGCTGAAGGGCTGGGATTTTTTTCTGAGAACAGTTGTTGGTGCTTTTATCCCTAGAACGGATGTGAGCAGACTTGAGATGTGACTGAAACCTTAATGCATTATATTGACCTTCTTGAGAATAAGTCCCTAACAAACATGTTTTTACCTGAATGTTCACTGCCTCCTCTCCAACTAGTTCCATACCTGTGTTTCTTTTATTTATCCCTCTTCAGCTTGGGACACCTACGGTGTAGCTACCCCTCTATCTCCAAGCTTCCACCACATCCTCCTGGGCTCTACTGCTGCTGCTTCTTTCCTGATGTCCAGTTTTCCTGGCAGGCTGTCCTGCTCTCCTTTCTCAACTGCTTAGCTGAATACAAGTGCTCAGTGCATGCTTTTATATCTGCAGCAGTTGAGGCACCCTGGAGCTGGTGTTGCTTTGGAGCACCTTGACCTAAGGGGTTCTCCACTGTGCCCAGCGTGTCTGCTTTCTGTGTGCAGTAGCTGCCTTGGTGGATGATGTGAGAACAGTAGGAATAACTTTCCTTCACTTAAGGAAGCTTTTTAGTATGGTCTGATATGACCCTGCAGCCTCACTGAGGAGATGGGCCTGTATGGCTGGACTATAGGATGAATGGCAATTTGGCTGAGCTGCAGCTGAATTGAGAGTGCAGATAGCTGACACAGAAGGGTGCAAAGAAGGGGGGCTCATCTTGCTTCAGACCAACCTAAATCTTCTCAGGTGTGATGGTGGCAGAGCACAGGGTCTGTTCTCAAGCAGGTGTTGGAGCAGTTGTCACTGCCAGGGCAGAGGCTACAGCCCAGGTTTTGAATGGTGGATGAAACCCTGCAAGTGCCAGGGTGTGCCTGGGGCCTCCCCCTGAGACTGGCAGAGAGGATTTTTTGCTGCTGGAGGTGTGGTGGTGGTGTTGGAGACTCACATTACTAGGTGGAGCCAGTTTCAGGATGAAGTCAGCAGGGTAAGCAGTGTCAGGGAGCACCAGAAAGACAGTATGTTCTCAGACCCTGCGCTTCAAGATCCGTGGACCTCAGCTGTAGCAGGGTGACAGGCAGAGTCTGTAGCAGATTGTAAGTAAAACTGCAGGGAAGGCAAGGGCTCAAGCTGGTGACTTCTGCCACTGCAAGGGGGGCGCCTGCTCCACCTGAAGGCTTGCAGCAGTGGAACGGGTTCACTGTCCTCAAAGCTGAGGAGGAGGTGGTGTGCTCTCAAATGAGACGTCTGGGCAGACCAGCTCAAAGCGTGCAAGGGGGAAGCAACAAGTGATGGTTGTGGATGAACCCCTGCTGCATGGTATGACTTGACTTGTCGGGAGAAATGTGCTACTTGCTGTTGGACCCAGATCTGAGGTGCTGTGGGGACAAGTGGATGGAGCTGCCTACAGATATTTGGAAGCAGTCTCACTGGAAGCATGACCCTGGTCCTCATGGGGAGAGTTTAACCACCCTGGTATATGCTGGTAATACAACGCAGGAGGGCATATGCAATCCAGGAGGTTCCTGGAGAGCATCAATTACAGCTTCCTTCTCCAAGTGATACAGCAGTTAATGAGGAGAGGTGCTTTTCTTGATCTCATACTCACCAGCAAGGAAGGGCTCATCAGGGATGTGAAGGCCAAATGTAGCCTTGGCTGCAGTGACCATGAGATGGTGTTCAGGGTCCTGAGGGGAGTAGCTGGGCAAAAGTCAAAATCACAGTGCTGGACTTCAGGAGAGCAGGCTTTGGCCTCTTTAGGTATCTGCTTGATACAGTCCCATGGGATAAGGCCCTGGGAAGGAGGCCCAAGAAAGGAGGTTGATACTCAAGGATCACTGTCATGCTCAAGAACGGTCCATCCTGACACCCCAGAGCTGCATCCCATGCCTGAGCTCCAGCTGCACCCCTGACAACCCCTCAAAGCCACATCCGCGTGTCTGGCCCCAAGCCTATGTCTGGCCTCTCTCACAACCTCATGTTTATTTCCTCCAGGCCCTGCAGAACAGAGGATGCTCCTGTGAAGTTGCAGTGAGGTGCAGCAGGTGGGGCCTGGCTGGATGCAGCCCCGTGGGGCAGGAGAAATCCACCATGGCACCTCAGCCTCAGTATCCTGGGCTACCAGGGTCCAAGGTAATCCCAGCGCTGAGGGCTGTGGGTCTCCTGAGGTTGCTGCAAGGGGCACTCTGGAACAGGATGGGATGTGGGCTGGCACAGAGAGTAGAAAGAGAGGCCAGGGCTGAAAGGAACAGGTGCTAACACTGGTCTTTCCTGTCTGGTTTCTTCCCAGAATTGCTGCAGTAGCAGGAGACAGAGTGATCAGACCTGTTGCAGAAAGAAGTGGTGTGTGGGGAAGGCACACTTCCTATTTGAAAGGTCTCTGTGGGATGGCTCTTGCAGGGCATCCTCCTTGGGCACATAATTTGGGGCTGGTGGATGCAGGCATCCTCCAGGGCTGGCATGCAGGGAGCCCCTCCACCCCCACCATGACAAAACATTAAGTTTTGTAATTAAAAGCTCATCTCCATGAATGCAGAGAAGCAGAGGAATGATGAGAGGTGAAGGAACCTAAGGAGCATCCACAGTGCCAAGGATTCTCTGACCCAGCTGCTCCTTGGACTGTCCATGGGCCTAGAGGTGGCACCAATCATGATGGTCAAGTGGGGCGGCTTTCCAGATCACCTCTTGGACTGAAGGAGTGAGTGACACAGTATGGGATGCAGGGGAACCGCATTTTGGGATTGTAGAAGAGTTATTATGGGATGCTGTTCTGGTGTCCTCAGCATAAGGACATGGAGCTGTTGGAGCAAGTCCAGAGAGGACATGAGGATGATCGGGGGTGGAGCACCTCCCATATGAAGATAGGCTGAGAGAGTTGGGGCTGTTCAGCCTGGAGAAGAGAAGCTGTGTGAAGACCTGAGAGCAACTTCCAGTATCTGAAGGAGGCCTACAAGGATGCTGGAGAGGGACTCTTCATGAGGGACTGTAGTGATAGGACAAGGGGTAACGGGTTCAAACTGAAATAGGGGAAGTTCAGAGTAGATATAAGGCAGAAGTTCTTCCCTGTGGGGGTGGTGAGGCGCAGGCACAAGTTGCCCAGGGAAGTGGTAAATGCCCTGTCCATGGCAGGAGGTTGGAACTAGATAATCTTAAGGTCCTTTCCAGCCCTAACTATTCTGTGCTTCCTCCCCCTGAACATAGAATCAAAGGTGGGGAAAAGGAGGGGTCAAGGTGGTTTGGAGAGCCACAGATGTGGGAAAATAGAGGGATAAGGGTATGAAAAGGGCTGTCTATCATCTGTCTAATTGTCCATCTACCATTTTGGGGTGTATGTGTGTGTACCTCGTGGGGTTACACGCTCAACCTTGCTGCTGGCCGAAGGTGGGGACATTGAGTCATGGCAGCCTCGACCATCTTGGGCTTCTGAATTTGGCAGCACCCAAACAGGGCATCCCACTGGTGTTGCTAAGGGCTTGCAGCACAAGGAGCTGTGAGCAGTGTCTTCAGCTGGTGGCATGCACTGGACGTAATAATTAAAGTTTGTCCTGGGTTCAGCAGTAGCAGTCATTTTTGTCCTCCTCAGTAGCTGGTGCAGTGCTGTGTTTTTGACTTTCAGCCTGGGAACAGCACTGATAACACCGATGTTTTCAGTTGCTGCTCAGTAATGTTTACTCTGACCAAGGACTTTCTAAGCTTCATGCTCTGCCAGGGAGGAGGGGAAGCTGAGAGGAAGCAGAGACAGGACACCTGACCCAAACTGACCAAAGAGGTATTCCATACCACAGCATGTCATGCCCAGTATGTAAACTGGGGGCAGTTACCCAAAAGGGTTAGATCACTGCTCGGGTCAGGCTGGGTGTCGGTCGGTGGGTGGTGAGCGGTTGTATTCTCTTCCCTTGTTATTTGCTTTATTATTATTATTGGTGGCAGCAGCAGTGTTTTGTGTTATACCTCAGTTACTGGACTGTTCTTATCTCAACCCGTGGGAGTTACATTCTTTTGATTCTCCTCTCCATCCCTCTGGGAGCAGCGGGAAAGAAGCGGGGGAAGTGAGCGTGTGGCTGCGTGGTTCTGAGTTACGGCTGTGCTTAAACCACTACGATGTTTGTTAAGGAGGAAAAAAAAAAAAAAGGAAAGATTGAGACAAAGCACGTGGGGACCCTCTCTCTGGAGACAGCTGGTGTGAGGAGCACTTTGCTCCTGGTGAGCAGCAGCCTTAGTCTCTCCTTCAGTGCAGCAGGTGGCAATGGTGCTGGTGGTGCTGTATTTTATGTATTTTTCTTGATCCTATTTGTGACACTGTTTGGTTGCACTGTCCGGTGCATGTGTTGTACACTGACCAGTTGCTGACTTCCTGTGTAAACATGTTTTCCATAGAATCACAGAATCAGACTGGTTTAGCTTTGGGTGCGAAAAACAAAGTTTTAAGTTGACAAGCAGGTATTCTTTATTGCGGCACCGGGAGACATGAGGGATAGCTCCTCCGTGTGTCTCGTGTTGCTACACAGGCCGTCCTTATATAGCTGCTGGGCATACATACATATTCATGAGGCTACTTGTGGATTACATCATTATCCAGAAAGTTCCCCGCATGCATACAAAAATGTGGTGGTGGTCTCTGAGGGTTGTTTACTTCTTCCAACAATCCTCATCGCTGCTGACAGCCTTTGAAGCACGCACAGTAGATGCTTATACCAGCTGAACTGGTTCATTAACACCATAGACATAGTAATCATCCTGTCCTTCTACTTATCAGTTAGTTTAACTGCAGCCCATCCTGGACCCCTGCCATTCCAGATACTCCTTATCCTTACGTCCTGTTCTTCTAGCCTGTTTTTCTTACACTCCTTTTGTACTAAGGTCATAAAGGCCTAAAGCTATGTCAGCTACAATGGTTCCTCGTATGCAAGAATTCTCAGTATGTTCTCTGGCTGTACTCTTATTTTTTTTTTCTGTGAATCATGCTCCTCAGTAATTTTCCATTACTACTGTTACAAAGCCATCAAACTTAACATTACTTAAAACTGATTCTAAAGGTTTATATATTTCATTTTGTGATTTTGTGCCCCCTCCTTGTCTCAGCAGGCAGCACAGAGACAAGGATGCAGAAAACAGGTATGTACTCACATTTCCAGCCGAAGAGTCCATCGACCAGCAGTCCTTCAGCCCCCTGCAGTGCCTTCCCACTGGCAGTGGGTGGCTTTTCCTCATGGCACAGCCTGATTGCCCAGGGAAATCCTCCTTCTCCAGGAGTCTCTTTTAAGACAAGTCTTCTTGAAGGCATCTCATGTTTCATCACTCCACTGCAGCATCCTGAAATACTGTTTTCTTTCATACCCATGTTCACATACATCACAAATGGGTCTGGAATTGTATCTCTCAGATACGGTTTTGAGCTGTTCTTCCTGGCATTGGTTTGCAAAGAGTTGTAAAGAGCAATACTCACTTCTGACAGCCTGTAGGATCTCCTTGGAGATATTTGAAAGCCACATGGACATGATCCTGTGCAAATGGCTCGAGGGACCTTGCTTTAGCAGGGGGTTTTGGACAAGATGACCTCTAGTGGTCCCTTCCAATCTCAACCTTTCTCTGATTCAGTGGCATCTTGTGATGGGATCCCTAATCACCCACATGCAGCTGGAGATGTATCATGCTCATCTCTCCCAAAGAATAGTGGATACAAGGCCATGGACCTTGGATTCAGTTTGCTGACACTCTTCTGGTGTGGCAGCTGGGGGTCTTTTGGGTACACCACTGTGCACGCCCCTTGTCTAAGCTGCAGTATAGGTGTCTGGAAACATTCTTGGCTGCCTGCAGTCCCCAGGGTTCTCTGTTACATTTGGCTTATCAGATATAATACAGACTTATGGGAAGCTCAAACCTTTTTGCACTGGAACCAAAATAAGATGATGTAGGATGTTTCCAGCAGCAGTAGTTGCCTGTGTTCAAGCAGCTAAAGCAAGTTGGTTGCTCACTCCTTAAATGCTGCTGATTGTTATGACTAGGTTGTCATTGACTGATGAATGTGTAGGTGTTGACTTATGTATAGATGTCTACAGCTGGGTGTCCTAATCTGGAGCTGAATCCCATTCCTATATCCAGTCAACTGAATCTCTCTCCTTACTCTTTACCTTCTGGTGGGAGGAACTGATTACTATGGGATGAACTATATCAGTATGCCAGAAATCTGTTGGCATATTTGTCCTGAAAGTATGCACAATTTTTTTTATGACTTTGCTGGGATATTGCTGCAGGTTAGGTTTATGCATGCTGAAGTCATGTGTTCTTATGACAGTGATTTGTTTTAGACATGCTTGAAAGCTAACCTTGTGAAGCAGAGAAAAAGGCTTAAACATTTTGTAGTCAAAGTACAGATTTTATGGCTTATTTCTGTACTCTGTAATATTTTGAACAGTTATATTAAATATATTAATTTGTTCATTGTACAGATCATGTGCATTTCTCAGCATTTTGCAACAAAACCTAAAATGTCCAAACTGTTACAGACTTTGAGGAATGCACTAATTCCTGGATTTGTAACAAACAAAACAATGTGTGAACAATTTTCAGAAAATCAGTGAGACTATCTAGGCAGAGATAACTTGCTGAAGAACTCACTTCTCCCATATGTCTTCCTCAGAGCATTCTTCTTTGTTGTGTAAGCTGTAGATCATTGGGTTCAGCATAGGGGTTACTACTGTGGAAGAAGGAGCCACCAGTTTCCTGCTGTTTGCCAAGAGACTGGACTTTGGCTTTAAATGTATCAAGCCAGTTGTGCAGTAGAACAGCATCACCACTACCAGGTAAGAAATACAGGTGAAAAAAGCTTTGTGTCGTCATTCTGCAGATGGCATTTGGAGAATGGTGTGGATTATCTGGATGTAAGAGGCTGCTATCAAGATAAATGGAATCAAAACAATTAAAACAGTAGCGACAAACACAAGAAGCTCAAATAAGTATGTGTCTGAACAAACCAGATCCAGAACAGGAGTGGTGTCACAAAAGAAATGTTCAATCTCCTTTGAGCTGCAATAGTGGTAGCTAAAGAAGGCTGAGGTTCTCTACCCTGGATTTGGAGAAGGCTGAGGTTCTTAATGACTTCTTTGCCTCAGTCTTCACCGACAAATGCTCTGACCACACCACCCAAGTCTTGGAAGGCAGATGCAGGGACAGTGAGAATGAAGACCCTGGCCCACTGTAGGAGAGGATCTGGTTCGAGACCATCTTAGGAACCTGAATGTATACAAGTCCATGGGACCGGATGAAATCCATCCACAGGTCCTGAAGGAGCTGGCAAATGAAGTTGCTAAGCCACTGTCCATCATATTTGAAAAATCGTGGCAGTCAGGTGAAGTTCCCGACGACTGTAAAAAGGGAAATATTACCCCCATTTTTAAGAAGGGGAAAATGGATGAGCTGGGGAACTACAGAGCAGTCAGTCTCACCTCTGTGCCTGGCAACATCTTGGAGCGGATTCTCCTGGAAGGCATGCTGAGGCACATGAAAACCAACAAGGTGCTTGGTGACAGCCAGCATGGCTTCACTAAGGGGAAATCCTGCCTGACCAATCTGGTGGCCTTCTATGAAGGGGCTATGGAACTGATGGACAGGGGCAGAGCAGTTGATGTCATCTACCTGGACTTGTGTAAAGCCTTTGACACTGTCTCACATGACATCCTTCTCTCTAAGTTGGAGAGACATCAATTTGATAGGTGGACCATTCGGTCGATAAAGAACTGGCTGGATGGCCGCATGCAGAGAGTAGTGCTCAGTGGCTCAATGTCCAGCTGGAGACCAGTAACGAGTGGTGTCCCCCAGGAATCGGTGTTGGGACCGGTCTTATTCAACATCTTTGTGGGTGACATGGACAGTGGGATTGAGTGCACCCTCAGCAAGTTTGCCGATGACACCAAGCTGTGTGGTTCGGTTGATACATTGGAGGGAAGGAATGCCATCCAGAGGGACCTTGACACGCTTGTGAGGTGGGCTGATGCCAACCTGATGAAGTTTAACCATACCAAGTGCAAGGTCCTACACCTGGGTCGGAGCAATGCCAGGCACAGCTACAGGTTGGGCAGGGAAGAGATTCAGAGCAGCCCTGAGGAGAAGGACTTGGGGGTGTTGGTTGATGAGAAAATGAACATGAGCCGGCAGTGTGTGCTTGCAGCCCAGAAAGCCAACCGTATCCTGGGCTGCATCAAAAGGAGTGTGACCAGCAGGTCGAGGGAGGTGCTCCTGCCCCTTTACTCTGCTCTCGTGAGACCTCACTTGGAGTATTGTGTGCAGTTCTGGTGTCCTCAACATAAAAAGGACATGGAACTGTTGGAACAAGTGCAGAGGAGCGCCACGAGGATGATCAGGGGACTGGAGCACCTCTCGTATGAAGATAGGCTGAGAAAGTTGGGGCTGTTCAGCCTGGAGAAGAGAAGGCTGCGTGGAGACCTCATAGCAGCCTTCCAATACCTGAAGGGGGCCTATAGGGATGCTGGGGAGGGACTCTTCATTAGGGACTGTGGTGATAGGACAAGGGGTAATGGGTTTAAACTTAAACAGGGGAGGTTTAGATTGGATCTGAGGAAGAAATTCTTTACTGTGAGGGTGGTGGGGCCCTGGAATGGGTTGCCCAGGGAAGCTGTGAATGCTTCATCCCTGATGGCATTCAGGGCGGGGTTGGACATAACCTTGGATGGCATGGTTTAGTGGGAGGTGTCCCTGCCCATGGTGGCGGGGTTGGAACTTTATGATCTTGAGGTCCTTTCCAACCCTAACTATTCTATGATTCTATGATTCTAAATAGCCACCCATTGAGTCCTGCAGAAAGCGGAATACCAGCAATCCAGCATGCTATGACCTTATGAAGACACGTTTTCCTGTTCATTGTTATGGTGTAGTGCAAGGGATGGCACATAACCATTTATCGGTCATAGGCCATAGTACCCAAGAGGAAATGCTCAGAAGTGATGAAGAATATGACAAAATAAAGCTGCAGGGCACAGGCAGAAAAGGAGATGACCTTTCTCTCAAACAACAAATCAACAAGCATCTTGGGCACTATGTTTAGTGTAAAGCAAATTTCAAGTAAAGCTAGGTTTTTTGAGAAAATTATACATGGGGGTGTGCAAGGCAGGGTCAGTGGTTGCAACTGTGATGATAAGAAAGTTCCCTGTCATTGTGATTAGGAGCACTAGCAGAATTCCCTCAAAGAGGAACACCTGAAGAGCGGCGAGGTGGGAGAACCCCTGCAAAGTGAAGTAGGTCTGGTTTCTGAGCCTCAGTGCTTCAACAGCTTCCATGTGAAAGCAAAACAACACAGCCTGTGTAAGTCAACCAGGAGGACATGAAAAGAAGAGTACAGGATGAAGAAAAAATAATTATGTTTTCTGAACCTGGTTCTATTATTTAGTAAGTAGGACTATCAAATATAACTGGGCAAAAAACAATTTGTGAGGCACACTACAAAAAAGCAACACATGGTAAAAATGAGAAAATAAGAAAAAACAATTTCAGGACAGAAAAGCTAGGATTTCCTTATAGTTTGTCTGTTTTCATTTTTAATTAAGCTAAAATGTTGCCATGTCTACTTCATAATTCAACTGGAATATGTTTTCATCAACAATTCACCTTTTTTTTTCTGTGTGCAAAATATTAATTTCCTAGAGAACTGAAATTATATTCTCTGCTCTGTTTTAAGAAAAAAATGTTTTCCCCAGTTTTCTCACACATGTATGTATAGATGCAATACCTTGATTGTGTATCTCAATACAGTTATCTTTACTGGTGTCCGCTATATGGAGTTTGCCATTCGTTAGCACAGAAAGGAGCAGCTACATCTGCTGCAGAAAGCAGTATTAGCTGGGAAAAGTCCTCCCTGACAGTTTGCAGTTTGATATCCAACCTGCACTTTGATTATCAACATTGGTTGACCTTCCTATCTTCTTTCACAGTAAAGTGAAGTTACAAGTCTGCATGGTTATAAAGCACAATTCAGTATGTTACTATACTGACCTGTGTTTCCTCTGATCATCTTAGTGGTCCTCTTCTGGACTTTCTTCTCTTTATCAATCTCTTTATTGTATGGAGAGAATCCAAAATGGGACACCTTTCTTGACAGGCAGCCTCACAAGTGCTGAGCAGAGAGGAATGTGTCTTCCTTTGTCCAGCTGGTTAGTTCTTGCTAACACAGATGTTTACTCCTCTACAGTGCAGGGACACACCTCATGAAGTTTAACCATGCCATGTGCAAGGTCCTACACCTGGCTCAGAGCAATCCCAAGCACAGCTACAGGTTGGGCAGAGAAGAGGTTCAGAGCAGCCCTGCGGAGAAGGACTTGGGGGTGTTGGTTGATGAGAAAATGAACATGAGTCGGCAGTGTGCGCTTGCAGCTGTGACCAGCAGGTCGAGGGAGGTGATCCTGCCCCTCTACTCTGCTCTCGTGAGACCTCACTTGGAGTATTGCGTGCAGTTTTGGTGTCCTTAACATAGAAAGGACATGGAACTGTTGGAACAAGTCCAGAGGAGGCCACGAGGATGATCAGGGGACTGGAGCACCTCCCATATGAAGATAGGATGCGAAAGTTGGGGCTGTTCAGCCTGGAGAAGAGAAGGCTGTGGGGAGACCTCATAGCAGCCTTCCAATACCTGAAGGGGGCCTATAGGGATGCTGGGGAGGGACTCTTCATTAGGGACTGTAGTGAGAGGACAAGGGGTAATGCGTTCAAACTTAAACAGGGGAAGTTTAGATTGGATCTGAGGAAGAAATTCTTTACTGTAAGGGTGGTGAGGCCCTGGAATGGGTTGCCCAGGGAAGCTGTGAATGCTCCATCGCTGGTGGTGCTCAAGTGCAGGTTGGACATAGCCTTGGATGGCATGGTTTAGTGGGAGGTGTCCCTGCCCATGGCAGAGGGGTCGGAACTGGATGATCTTAAGGTCCTTTCCAACCCTGACTATTCTATGATTCTATGATCAGCCTTGCTCCTGGGTGTTTCAAATGGCACTGAAGGCCTATGTTTGTCAAGTGGTTTGAGTCCTAAATTTTTACATATGAGCTTGTCATAGAGTCAGTTGTCATAGAGTACTATAATCAAAGGAGACAAACAGACACTTCTAAGGCTTAATTCATCATAGCCTTAAAAGTAAAAAATATGCAGATAAGTCAGAATGTAGAAATGCCTTTTCCATTTAGTGAGTATGCTGGCAAACTAGGTGACTGACACATATACAGTTTGTATTGCAGATGTCTAAGTGTTAGTGGATATCCGTTATAGTAAATAAAGTGATACAGGAATTTCTGGGCTGAGTTAATTTGTCCATACGTACATACAGTTTTATGTAGCAAATGGTACCTGTTTCCTCCTATTTTTGCTAATCCTCTCTCCAGTTGTTCCCTCCTCCTGACCCCAGGGATGCTTCTCTGTAGCCATGTCTTGCTCTGCTAATTGTGTTCAAGAGCTACATTTCCTTACTGTGATGGCCAGTCTTGGGCCTGTGCTGTCTTTTCTCCACTGCTTATTGCATTGCTAGAAACTGTAGTGGTGTGAAGCTTTGCTAACCACTTCTTCATTTTTTTCTAATCAGGTTAAATGCAAGAACACACATGACAGTCACAATTCCATAACCTACAGAAGATTTCTAAACAGCTTTTCCTATTTCCTAATTGTTATCAAGGAGACTAAAGTTACACATGCATGTAACAGGGATGCTGGGGAGGGGCTCTTCATTAGGGACTGTGGTGAGAGGACAAGGGGTAATGGGTTTAAACTTAAACAGGGGAAGTTTAGATTGGATATGAGGAAGAAATTCTTTACTGTGAGGGTGCTGAGGCTCTGGAATGGGTTGCCCAGGGAGGTTGTGGATGCTTCATCCCTGGCGGCGTTCAAGGTGGGGTTGAACATAGCCTTGGATGGCATGGTTTAGTGGGAGGTGTCCCTGCCCATGGCAGGGGGGTTGGAACTCGATGATCTTGAGGTCCTTTCCAACCCTAACTATTCTATGATTCTATGATTCTATGCTGGCCACACTCCTCCCAGTGCCCCTCAGGATACTCTTGTCCCTCCTGGCTCATGGTCAACTTACCATTTACCAACACTCTCTAGTCCTTCTCAGCTGAACTGCTCTAGCAGGTCAGCCCCAGCATGTGCTGGTTCTTCCTCCCCTGGTGCAGGACCCTGCACTTGCCCTTGTTGAACCTCAACAGGTTTCTCTCTGCCCAGTTCTCCAGCCTATCAAGGTCCCACTGAATAGCACCACAGCTGTCAGTTGTATCAGCCACCCTCCTAGCTTTGTATCATTAACAAACTTGCTACTTCACTACACATTCATATTGCTTCTCCATACCACCCCCAAGAGATAGCAAAATTATTTACATATTTTATTTCTCTTCTTAATTATTTTTAAGATATACAGCTATGTATTTCCAAGCTTGTAGTGGTTTAAGCCTCTCAGCCACGATGTTTTGCTCGCTCACTCACTTCCCCCTCTTTCTTCCCTCCGCTCCTGGAGGGATGGGAAGGAGAATCAAAAGAATGCAACTCCCACAGGTTGAGATAAGAACAGTTTAGTAACTAAAGTATAACACGAATCACTACTGCTACCACCAATAATAATGACAAGGCAAATGCAAGGAAAGAATACAATAGCTCACCATCAATTCCAACCCGAGCAAGCAGTCCACCCCCACTGTGCACCCCCACCCTTCCGGGTCTCTGCCCTCAGTTTTTACATCCTGGACAAGACATGCTGTGGTATGGAATAACCTCTTTGGTCAGTTTGGATCAGGTGTCCTGTCTCTGCTTCCTCCCGGCTTCCCCTCCTCCCTGGCAGAGCATGAGACTCACAAAGTCCTTGGCCAGCCTAAACATTACCAAGCAGTAACTGAAAACATCGGTGCTATCAGCACTGTTCCCAGGCCCAGAATCAAAACCACAGCGCTGCAACAGCTACTGAGAAGGAGAAAAATGACTGCTGCTGCTGAACCCAGGACAAAGCTGTATTCAAATTAACTGTATTCACCTGCCATATAGTTGTGTCTGAGCCTGTAACTTATAAAGGATAATTACCCCTCCTTTTTAACAGAAAGCAGCCCTCTGAAAGCCAGCAATTTACTTGTGTGTTTCTGCAGAGCTTCCTTTACTTCTTTGTTTCTAAGACTGTAAATGAGAGGATTGACCAAGGGAGTGAGAATGATTTAAAAAACAGAGATTTCATATGGAGATATTTGGATCTCTTGATGAGGAAGTACATAGTTAATATTGACTGGTAGAAAAGAATCATCACAAAAAGATGCTTGGAGCAGGTGGAAAAGACCTTTTTTCTTCCAGTGGCAGAAGGAAGTCTCCTGATAATGATACAGAGGTAGGATGAGAAGGTCAACAGAAATGGAGGCAGTGAGCACACACCCACCACAACAGAAGTGACAAGTCCAACCACATGGGTGTCGCTACAAGAGAATTTTATCATTGTGAATGAGTCACAGAAAGAATCATTCAATTTCATTAGGCCCACAGAAATCTAAACTTGAGATCAGGAATGTTAGTACAGAATTAGATGGAAAACCACTTACCTTACCCAAGATGCAACACACAGCTGGAGACAGAGCTTGCTGTTCATATGGGATGGATAGTGAAGTGGCTTGCACACTGCTATGTGCCTATCATAAGACATCACTGCAAGGAGATAGCAGTCTACAGCTGCCAAACAACCAAAGAAATAGTGTTGTGTAAAGCATCCGTTGACTGAAATACTTTCGTCTCCACACAGATAGCTCAGCAACATCCTCAGCAAGATATTTGAGCTGTAGCAGATTTCCAAGCAGGCCAAATTACCCAAGAAGAAGTACATTGGGGAGTGAAGGTGTCGATAAGCCACCATCAACACAATGATGAAGACGTTTGCAGTAATAGTGACAATGTAGATTGACAGAAACATCAGGAAGAGAGGAGAACAGAGTTTAGGGCCATTCCCGAATCCCAGGTGCATGAACTCAACAACAACCGTTTTGTTTTTCCACTCTTGCTTTGTCATAACTTTAATTCTAATGATAAAAACAGGGAATGTTAGCACCAATGAAGACCTTGACAGTTTAGACTCAAGTAATGAAAGTTTCTTCACAGAATAAAAAAGTGAAGGATACAGAAGTCTTTGCATTATCAGACTTGTCAGCTGATTTCTATAAAGATTTCTTACATACTAAGAGTCATGTTACTCATTACTCCATGTACTGAGAAGAGCACTTAAAACTGAAGTAATGTCCATTCCTGTCTGGCACAGAGGAACTTTATAACATGTTTCCAGTCTGTGTAAGCAAATGCAAAATCAACTTCTTTCTTAAATACCATCACATGTTTTGCCATATTTATTTCTGCTGTGAAAAAAGCAGTATTTGGTCTGATTGCACCAGTAGCAATATTTCCATTGCTAATATGTACTGATGCATATTATATATTCACCATATATATCACTATAAGTATGTAGCATGACCTTTAACACTTACATATTTCTTATTTGAAGGAGGCAGAAAATAATCCGTCTTCCACCAATTAAAATAAATATGAAGATCTATACCATCCTCAGTACACGTTTGCCCTGCCGAAAAAACCCCAAACACACAAAGCACCCTCCGATTGTTTCACCCTTCAGTCTTGTCAATGGTTAGAATGAAGGATTCCAGATGTAACGAATTTAATTCACCCTAAACCAGACAGAATGAATCATCTTGTGAAAATACCTATTTATTGTCACTGAGAATTCAGAGATGGTTTAGTTGCCAGACCCTTAATCAGAAAAATACAGTTTAGAAAAATCCTACTGCTTGTCATGGTACTCACTCTTATTTTCATCTCATGTTTACAGAATCACCTCATTCTCTAGATTTCCTTATAAATTCCATTTTCCAAAACTTCTGAGGATTTGGCTGATGTTTTCTGGACTTGTTTAGTAGAAAAATACTAAAAAAAAAATAAAATAAAAAACTCAGTGGCCAAAACTAGACACAGTACCATTGTTAAGGCTACTACTAAAGGAGCTGAACAGAAAATGTGCTCCTTTTTTGTTCTGTAGAGATTCTTCTTGACAGCTTTGTTTCAGTCAAATGTGCATGGAGTTGGGAGAGATATTTTGACATGTATTAATGGGGTGCATTTTTCAGTCCCATTCTCTTGGCAGCACAAATTCTAGCCGTGACACTTCAGAGACTGGGAGGGACAAGATTCAACCCCGGGGTTCCCTAAGTGCATCATCTATTACAAATACAACTTTGGTGGTTTTTTTTCAGCCCTTTATCTTTCCAGATCTAGCACTCCAATTTAGCAGCATCTATTTGAACCATCTTCACAAGGATTAATGTGATCTAACTTGAAACACCTGCATCTAATGCATTCACCACGAACTGCTCCTATAGAGAGAAGTAAGTGCTTTGGATTATAATCCATCCAATATGTTTGACAGATCTACTTTGTATGAGATAAAAAATATAAGGAAATTATCTATTTCTTTTCTTTCAATTGATAATAGCAGGAGTTTAGGTATTAGCTCAGAAGTCAGTTTCTGCCATGCAGACTCCATCTCTATTTTGATGCTGCTCACGACATTGAGGCAATGTATAGGAGGTGACCAGACACTATGGCAGTGAAGGCCACATAAGAATACCCATCCAATAACTTACATCTGGACCACTTATAGTAACATAACTTTGTCAGACTTGCATATTTCTTTCTACAGCTCTAATTTTAATTTTTTCTTTTAAATTCTTTTTTACTCAAACCCCCAGTTTCTAGCCAATTTGCAAACATTCAACAACTGAAAGCGCTGGAAGTGTATCCTGTTTCTGTGTCAACAAACCTTTCAGAGCAACACTGTATCTTACCTGAAACCACAGGAACATTGAAATCCAGTTAAAAATCCAATCCAACAGTTCTCTCAATCACAGAACGGTTTGGGTTGGAAAGGACCTTAAAGATCATCCAGTTCCAGCCCCCTGCCACGGGCAGGGACACCTTCCACTTGAGCAGCCCCTGTGTCCAACCTGGCCTTGAACACTGCCAGGGATGGGGCAGCCACAGCTTCTCTGGGCACCCTGTGCCAGCGCCTCAGCACCCTCACAGGGAAGAACTTGTGCCTAAGAGCTCATCTCAGTCTCCTCTCTGTTAGTTTAAAGTCATTTCCCCTTTGACACCTGGGAATGTTTACAACACTTGCTCAGTAAATAAAATACTTGAGTTGTAGCTGCCATGTAACTCAAAGAATCATTACTCACAGCTCCCTTAATACCACACTGTACCCTAGTGCCTAGGCTATGGCATGATTCATCATAGGTTCTCTTCCACATCTGTCTTAGGGAGTTCTGCCATGAGGTGGAAAGTAATGTTCGTGAGTGCTGAGTGCTCATGAGAGCCAGGAACTCTCTCTATCCACAGTGATGTTCTGTGCACATTGCGTTCAACATAAAATGTGTTATCTCTGCTGGGGAAAAAGGGTAGGCCACTAGAGAAGATTTTGCATAAATCAGGTGAGTACATTTGAGTACCTTGAAGGCTTGTATCTGATGCTGTTCTGAATTAAGGAAAGGAAAACAAAATTAAGATTGTATGAATTACAATTCTTCGGAAGTATTCATATCATACCAATGTAACCCCAACTCTGAACTGCTTTTGGATATTGTTTTAACCAAGTGTCCCACCAGCATTTAGGCCAAGGAGCATCTTGCCAGTACAGATAGCATCTTCCTGGTGGAAGTTTCCAGTGACTGGAAAAGGGGAAACATAACCACCATTATAAAAAAAGGAAAAAAGAAAGGTCCAGAGAGCTGCAGGCCAGTCAGTCCCACCTCTGAGCCTAGAGATCATGGAGTGGATCCTCCTGAAAACTGTGATAAGGAACATGGAAAATAAGGAGGTGATTGATGACCACACACATATTTCCATGTTTCTCTTCTTCTTTCTGGAGCTTTTCTTCACGCCTTCCTGTGAGGAAACTCAGTCAATATTGACACAATATTTCTGCTCATCATCTGCTTTAGAGCAGAAATCTATGGGTGGAAAGCACCAGTTGTGATTTGGCCCAGCAGAGATTGTTCTCTGAAATGCTAATCTATGCCCTCAGCCTGTTTGTGATTGCCTGCATCAAGGACGTATTGTAAAGACACCATTCAAATGAGTTGTGATACAGTCCCCTTTAATTCGGTATAACAGATACTCAGCTCATGTTCATTAGGTATCTAGATGCCTTTGAAAAATGGAATATATTGGAAATATCATGTGTGGGGGATGGAGAAAGCAAAACATTTTTGTAAATTTCACTGCAGTATTAACATATTATAAACTCTAATTAAGAATGTTATTGGGAAGGTTCTACCCAATTGATAAGTTATTTAAGATTTCCATTAATAAAACCATTGAAGATTTTGTGTTCATACTCAAAAGCATATAATGAGTCACAAGGGAATTCTGAGTTCATCTTGGCTCCATTACATACAGAAGTTTGTTAAAGACAACAAAAAAAACCACTTGGGAAGATCAAGCTCTTGGCTAACATATAAAGAATAAAGATAAATATATGTAGTCTTATATATAAAAAATATAAGAATAATGAGGGAAAGAGAAGACAGCCTGCAGAATCCATGCTGGTTTCCAGAGCATGATGTGGGCATGTCTAAGAGACCTCAGTCCATAACTGGTTACCATGGATGTAAGCCTGACAAAGGAGAATGTGAAGAAGAAAGTGAATGAAGAAATTATGAGAAGATTGTTTTATGACTTCCTGTGTTTTTCTGTCAGTGGAAATAAATTCCCATGTGCCAAACTAGAAGGCTCATCAGTTACTGACATAATTTTATTATGCCAGTTACAGCTTTATCTGAAAGTCCCAATATTTTTTAAGTGACAAGACATCGAACAAACTGAGCAAGCTGCATAGACAGTGCTCCCCAGGCCTAAAAATCCCCTACCTTGTAAATCCACTGGATCACCCAAGATGCACAATGTAAGAAAACTTGTGTGAAGATTGTCTGGTTGCAGAAACTGATCTGATGTGACCATAAGCTAATGCCATAGTTTAGATGTAGGTAGTTTAGAACAGCTTTCCCTGTGCTCTGTGATCTGCAAAGTAGTTTAAGTATATAAATATATATACAGAGAAATAAAAGTAAGAATTAGGATATGTCTCTACAAGACAAGGAAACAAGCCAGGGTGCTGAGCCAAAAAGTGGCATGTAATCGTCCATGCGTCTTAGAAAAGAAGAAAATTGTCTTGTCCCTGAGGCATACATACCAACAGTGATTGAAACTGAGATAAGACAATTTGTTTTTTTTTTTTTCTTTTTTTAAATAGAAAATATTACTGAAATGCTTTAAAAGTTGGAATTTTGAGGAAGTTACCATGCAGAGATTGGATCCAAGAATTAAGGTGAATAGTGTATCTTTACAGCCGTGCACGGAAAACAGTTTTTTCATTTTTATATTACATTTCAGTATTTGCTTTCCCCAAGATGCAGTTTGAGTCAGCTACGGAAAAGCAAAGCAAAACAAACATTACAGAATTCATCCTCCTGGGATTTGGTGATTTACATGACCTTCAGGTTCCTCCCTTCCTGCTCTTCCTGGACACCACATAGTGACAATGATGGTGGACATTCTCATCCTCATGTTGGTGGTGGATTATCAGCATCTCCACACGCCAGTTACTTCTTCTGCAGTAACTTGTGCTGCTTGGAAATGTGCTATGCATTCACCATCTTGCCCAAGCTGCTGGTCAGCTTCCTGACAGGTGACTGAAGTATCTCCTGCAGCACCTGCATGACACAGTTTTAAATATTTGCTTTTCTAGTTGGGGTAGTGTATTACCTCTTGACAGTGATGTCAATGATCAATACTTAGCAGTATGCAAACCTTTACATTACATCTCCCTAATGAGTCATAAGCTCAGCACAGCGCTAGCTGCAGGAGCCTGGGTAAGTGGTTTTATGACCAGCTTTTTTATCACACTGTTGATGTCACAAATGGTGTACTGTGATCATGGTGAAATGGACCATTTCATCTGTGATTTTGACTCTATGATAAAATGCTCCTGCAGTGACACATTTCTGATAGTTTTAACACCATTGATGTTAGCTACATGTACTATGCTGCCCTTTCTTTTCACTATAGCATTCTGTATTTGAATCATCATAGAATCACTGAATTATCGAAAGGTTTAGATTGGAAGGGATCTTAAAGAGCACGTAGTTCCAACCCAAAATGTAAGATACTTCTTTTCATCTATAAGAAGGTCTGAATGACAGGTGAGTCATTCAGCTCCCTTAACATAGTCATCAAGTAATCATTTGATGCCTTAGATCATCCAGAAAAACTCCATGGGGCTGTCAGCTACGCCTAAAGTCCTGCAGGAGACACATATGCTTCTGTATTGGGAGAAAGAGACCAGATGGGGTACCATAAGACAATTCTAGAATTCCTCTCTCATCCCCATGGTAAGCAACCAATGCACAGCTCACTGTTGGATTTTTTCATTCATTTACATGGCTTTGTTTCAAGTGCGTCTGAATCCCTCAGCACAAAGTCAACCTACCTTAATATTGAAACCTACCTTAACATTTCTTCAGGCCTGAGACAGTTAAGAGTTCTTTAATAGTTAATATGTCTCTATTATTAATATTGAGCGATCCTCTCAGTTTGCCAGGTTTGTGCTACAATGGTGTGGTAGGAAAGTACCTACCACATGCAGAAGAAAATTACATGTGAGGATGTGTCTTGCTCAGATACTCTGAAAGTTTACTTGTATTATGTTTGTGGGCTGAAACAGAGAGACAAATTTCATTCCCAAGCAAGCTGCTGCAGATAGATTATTTGTGCTGCAAGGGTAGATGATGAATATTGAAATTCAGAACCTCGCATCACCTGTAGTACCGTTTTCTGTATGCAGACCCTGTTCCTCTGAATGTTGCAGGTTTTTGAGATAACTGTGCAAGATCTTGGTCCATCACATTAGCTGCTCCTACTATGATCAAACCCAGTAGGTGTTCAGAGATCTTCAGGACCACTGCTATTCACACCACAGAATATAAGGGCAAAGTTGATCTCATGTATAAGGCATAGGAGCCACTGCAGCTTCATCTGAAGAGGCAACCTTGTACAAATATCAGCAAATAGCTTGGGTGGAAGGTCACAGGTAAATGTGTCACTCTACAGTGTAGATACGCCTAGATATGAAGGCTCCCATTATATCCAATACAAAGACATTGTCACTTTTTGGGTGTAATTTAGCTCATCCTTAAGTAGATATCTAAAATCATCTTCTCTTAACAGTGTCCTTACTGTATTTGCTAAAATTTCTTTAATGTATTCCAATATACACTGTACATTGCAAAGAGTGCCATTCCTTCTGCTTATCTCTCCCTTCATGCGTATGTGTTTTGCAAATAATTATAGATGCCAGGGGGTGACTATTTTTCTAATGAAGCTTTGACCTGAGAAGATACGATTTGGGTTTTCATGCTATAAACATAATATATTCCTTTCTCTGTTTTCTGAAATGCTTTCTTCTGACAACAGAGATAAAACAATGTTATGAATCAGGGTATAAATAGGCAGAAAATTGAGAAATTCATTAACGGAAATATTTATTGTAGAACTTATCTTTCATACAATTTGAATTGATACGCCTATTTAAGGAAAATATAAACACAATGAAAGAGAAAGATGTAATTTGAAGATATCTGATGGAAACTTAAAATCTACATCTGAAGAACATTTTTTTATTTGGGAGGGGGAAAACAGCTGTTTTCTGCTGAAATGTAAACATTGTGAAACTTCCTAAATCAGGAAATGTAAAAATGGTGAGAAAAAAAAAGGAAGGTAACTGGTGTCACTGAAATGCTTTAGAAAATGCAGAATGATATGTGCTAGGTGGGCTGGCAAGGAGTTTGGAGCAAGCCCAGTCTTGACAACCACTATGCGGATATCTGTTAGAAACCAGTTTGTCCTGTTTCCCAAAGGACTGGGTCCCGAGGGAGTTACAAAGAATATATGAGTCAAGTGATTCAAGGCAGCTGTCCTATCTGATTGGCCTCACATGTTTGCAAGAGAGGCAAGCTGGCTGTCAGGAAGCCAAGGGAGGTGAGTTCCTTGAGGATGGATATTCATGCATCAGATGCCTGCCATTTTCTGGTGGATCATGGATAGATAAATCCCTTCAGATGTCCGCAGTTCTATTCTGTGGATTCCCAGCATACAGTTCCAGGATTAGCACTGATTGTATTTTGTGAACTCCAGATTTGTTTATTTTCTGTATTGTGATTTTGACTACTTTTTCAACATCAAAAAAATTATTATGCATTGCTATTCATGAGGACTTTATTCAGCAGTAATAACTGTAACCCAAGGATAGCTGTATAGGCTGGCACATACCCATGAACACCGGAGATTTCAAACTGGATTGAGATATCTTCACTGAGCTGTCTGTGTATTCTGAGTTATCTTAGTTAAGACTTCTCTAGCATCTGCAAAATGAAGGGTGGTGGTTTTAAACTAAAAGAGGGGAGATTCAGACTGGTCATGAGGAAGAAATATTTTACAGTGGGGGTGGTAAAATCCTGGTACAGGTTGCCCAGATAGGTGGCAACTGCCCCATCCCTGGAGACACTCAAGGCCAGGTTGGATGTGGTTCCAGGCAACCTGGTCTAGTTGAAGACGTCCCTGCTCATTGCAAGGGGGTTGGACTAGATAATCTTTGAAGGGCCTTTCCAATCCAAAATATTCTATGATTCTATGATTGCATAATACTTTAGTGTAACTTCCTCCATTCTATTTATGCATTTCAAGCCATCTTTTGATTTTTTTGGTGAAATAGATTCACTTGATTCTGTGTCAGAGGTTGTGATTTTCATCCCTAACATTTGTGAAACCAGGCCCAAAGACATCGTGGACAGACTTTTCTCTCTACTTTTAGACAGTGACAGAAGAACTGCCTTTGAGCACCCACATTATGAGTGCATGCGCATTTTACTGTTACATCAACTCTCTTCAGTAGAGAGGAACTCATACCTTGTTCTCAGACCAAAAAAACATTTACAATGACCCTTTGACAGAACAATTTCCATTTAACATCCCCCTGGGGACACCTGTAGAAGAGTGATGGTGGCTCAGTGAGGGGCAATTGGTGAGCTGGGTGAGTACTGCAGAGGTGGGGGAGGTTGGAGGGGTCATCATTTCAAGGAATTGCACAAGGCATTGGGGTGGGGAAGGGGGGATGACACTGAACAGAGACAGAAGGCATGGCTGGGACAACTGGGAGCTGTAAGCTGTCACCACCAGAGAGCTGAGGAGCACCCATCTGTTCTGGACAGCATGAGTGGAAGTTCAGGGGTTACAGAGGCAGGCTATGAAGCGCCACTGAAGCAGCGGGGTCTGGTGGAGTGGGGATTGATCTGAGGCAGGATGCACTTTGTGGAGAAGCTGGATGCCATCTTAGCGCAGCTGGACTGCTGGGGGCCTCCAGTCTTGGCCAGACTGTTGTCAGGTAAAGTGAGGTGGTGAAGGCTGTGTTTCAAAACAGAGCAGCAGCACTTGAGCCTAGGGCACACAGGCAAGGAGGGCAGCCCCAAGGCTGGGTTAGCAGTGATGTGTGGACCAGACTGATACATCTTTGTTCAGGCACTGTGGGTAACATATTCAGATAAACTGGGAGACCTGCTGAGGCGTCCCCTGATGCATTTGGTTGGTGCATTTCCCTGAACAAGTCAGTTGAATCTCTGAGCCAGCAGGACTGTTCAGTGAAGGGTCCCTATAATGGGATTTGTCTTACAGAAGGGTCTTGGCTTTCCTGGAGCATTGATAGAAAAATCAAACACTAAGGGTTGAGAAAATCTCCCCCCTTTTCATGTGACAAGGCACCTTTGCCATGCAGAATCCCAGGAGTCTGGGTGTCTCCTCTGCACACCGTGCAATGACCAGAAGGAAACTCAAGGCAGGCTAGGCATGGAAAGGTCCTGCAGTGGATCAGCACCCAGCTCCTTTTCTTGACAGGACACATGAAAAGGGCTGCTGGGTGAAAACTTTTATTCCTTCCTTTATTTTCCTGTAACCACACTCCAGTCTTCTGCTCTGATCAGCCCCCCAGGAGGGCCACTTAGACTTCTTGCAACACCTCCACCTCTAATAGCCTCAGCAGGCCCCATTAGGACTCCAGGAAACTTTACTCCCGTGACCGTCACACATGTAATTTTTACCCAAGGGGTTCACAGAACAAGTGTAACATGGTTTTCCTTGCTGCTTATTTGGTGCACAGTCATTCAGGTGGCTAATAGGGGAAATAGTCATTGAGAAAGAATTTTGCTAGACTTCAAGTTTTTAATGAGCATATGATGCAGACTTCAACTTTTTAATGAGAATATGCTTGCTTCAGGCCTGATGGTTGTCGTGGTTTAAGCTTCTCAGCCACAAACAGTTTTGCTCACTCACTCACTTCCCCCTCTTTCTTCCCTCCGCTCCTGGAGGGATGGGAAGGAGAATCGAAAGAATGCAACTCCCACAGGTTGAGATAAGAACAGTCCAGCAACTAAGGTGTAACACAAACCACCACTGCTACCACCAATAATAATAATGACAAGAGAAAAATACAAGGGAAGAGTTTTTTCTTCCCCGCCACTCCGGGGGGGGGGGAGGGGGGGGCGGGGAAAGAATCGAAAGAACGTACCTCCCACGGGTCGGGACAAGAACAGCCCAGCAATCAAGGTACAACACAAACCACCGCTACCACCACCAATAATAACAATAATGAGAGAAATACAAGGGAAGAGGACAGAACTGCTCACCACTCGACGACCGAGCTGTGAACTAAACTCACCCCTCTTCCGGGTTCTGGCCCCCCAGTTCTTTTTCCTCCTGGACATGACGTGCTGTGGTATGGAATAACCTCTTTGGTCAGTTTGGATCAGGTGTCCTGTTTCTGTTTCCCCCCTGGCTTCCACCCTTCCCTGGCAGAGCATGAGACTCTGCAAGTCCTTGGCCAGCCTAAACATCACCAAGCAGTAACTGAAAACACTGGTGTTATCAGCACTGTTCCCAGGCTCAAAATCAAAAACACAGTGCTGCAGCAGCTACCAAGAAGGGAAAAAAGAAAAAATGACTGCTATTGCTGAACCCAGGACATTGGTGTAGCTTAATATACTCCAAATGAACTCAGTGAACATCATTTTTCAGTAGGGGCAGATGCTGTCAAAAAAAGCCAAACAATTTTATCTTTGTGGTCAAGCATCTTGTGGACTATGTGTCTTTGGCTGTTTCAGGCAAATCTGTTTGTGATAAAATAGTCCCTCCCACCATTTTCAGAAACCGCACTGCATAGCAAATCCAGTGACAACTCCGATTCCCTCTGGTGCTGTTTTTGTAAAATTACCTGCGTACTCAGACGTGAGGCAAAATACACAGCTGTAACAAAAATCATGACATACACAAAACTATTAAAAAAAAAAAAAGGGACCCAAACCAAACCCAAATAACACTTTATAACATTTTGAAGGTGTTTTTTCAAACTCTTTCTCTTGACTATAAGACACACCAACACAATCAACCCTGGACACATTCCTAGAGACAGGCACATGATGAAGAGACAAACAAACCACTACATGAGCACCATAACAGAAGATCAAAGGCGGCAGTTAGTGATGGCACTTGTCCAAGAATTAAACAGACAAAAACTAGGTAGGACAAATTGAGCTCATGTAAAAAAATATTTGACAGTTAGACAAGCAGGTAAATAAGGATTTGTGTAAATGAAGAAAAAGGCAGAACAAAATTTAGTGGATAGTGAGCTAGCCAAGTTATGAAGAACACAAGTGTCATGCACACACAGACTTTTTTCTTTCAACAGATGAAAAATATAATTATAGAAACATTGGGAATATTTGCCAGATTTCAATTTTAGAGAAGCATTTTGAGCAACTTAGTGGATTAAAATTCAGGGAAAAAGTTGATGTTTGCCAGGTTTGGTTTTGTTTTTTTTTTTTTTTTTATTTCCAAACATTTTCTTTAACAATATGTCAATACATGTTTTTTAAATAAAATACTAATTTTAAGACATGCAGTGCCTATGAACAAGCTAAACCATTTTGCTTCAGGATGAGTGACGGCAACTAACCATAGCCAAAATTAAAATGGGAATGATCTGACTTGTCAAGAAATATAGAATCATAGAATCATAGAATAGTAAGGATTGGAAAGGACCTCAAGACCATCGAGTTCCAACCCCCCTGCCATGGGCAGGGACACCTCCCACTAAACCATGCCATCCAAGGCTATGTCCAACCCCGCCTTGAAAGCCGCCAGGGATGAAGCATCCACAACCTCCCTGGGCAACCCATTCCAGGGCCTCACCACCCTCACAGTAAAGAATTTCTTCCTCATATCCAAGGTTCAAACCTTTTATCTATACCCCTGTTACGGACAGCACCCCTGGAAAGTAATTGTTCACCTTTGGACACTGATCTGTTTTGGTATGCAAGACCAGGCCCTCCCTGGTCTGAGGTTCAACCAACTGCACAGGACATGGGAAAATTCTAGGCAAGATACGGGACACTGCTGGACATGGTGGTTACCAAAAGCTAGCGAGCTCTGTGAGGGGTGGCTGAGGTTCACAGGTGGTTAAGGAGGTGTGGTGTGAGAAATGGCCAAACTTCACAGGCAAGAGAAGGGAGCTGGAGGACCTTTCAGGGTATGGAGCAGGCTGACTGGTAAGCACACCAAATGATACTATGTAAATCTGAGGTGATCTGTGTAACAGTTGTTGTAAGAAATACCAAACCTGGGTATAGCTATAACAGAACTGGGACAAAGTAGGAAAATTTTTAGGGGAAAGTTGGGTTCACTTTGCGTGGAGACAGGGACAGGAAAAGAGTGGTGCTGCAGGGTGGAACAAGCACAGCAAACAGGAAAGGATGAGGACATAAAGGGACAGGTCAGGCATAAACATGCTGCTGGTCAGTAAACATCTCTGGCCAAGAATTGTGCGTGATCTCCAAAATGTGACTCATTGAACTCTGTTCCTAACCATTTTCAGTGTTGGTGTCCTGGGTATGACACTTGATATATGATCTGCTGGTGAGCTTCAGGGTGGAATAGCCTCTGTCGAGGAGAAGACCAGCAACTGGACAGAGATGCAATAGGAGATGATCCATAGTCTTTCCCCCAAATGCCTACCTTGTCAATGGGAGCATGGATTACCATTCAAGCAGGACAAGACCAAGAAGGAAAGCACTTTAACTGTCTGCCTGGGCACCAGGCTCACTGTGGAGTTCGGTGCCACTGCAGAACCTTGGTCGTTTGGCGGCAGCCCAAAAAACAGCTGGGCACCTGCGCGGGGAAACCCCAATGGATTTCTAGTCCATTGCCTTCACCACTCGGCCACAACTACCTGCTCCAGCCATCCCTGCCCCACTGATCACAGTCCCTGTGCAATGACACCCGGCACACAGGGAGCTCAGGGCAATGCTCCACTTCAAGATTTGTAGCCAGGAATTTCACTGTGTATGTAATGAATCAAAGACCTCTCAGTGTTATCTCAAGTCACCCTGGAGATGCTGACTGACCCTGTTCAGGAGCCGGCACTGCAGGGACATCCTGGAACTGGGTGCAACCCGGTTCACAGCAGCAGAGAGCTGAGACATCTTCATGTCTCTTGCAGATCATGGCCTATGGACCAAGGGAAAAAAGGAGATTCTCAAAACTGGACTACCTGTCTGAAGCGGACAAAGCTACTCAAAACTTTTCTAGTTCAAGCAATGGTCCTTCCTGTGCAGACATTCAGAAAGCAATCTGCATGGTCAGGTTGTCTGTGGGATTTGTGTTAGCACAGTGTTTACAGGCTTCCATGCATATTGACCTACAAAAGGACCTCGAGTCCATCTCTCAGAGCACCTGAGAGTAATTGTGATGAAAAAGGCACAAATGCCTTTGAGGAAGCAGAACTTTTGGAGGATTGAGGCTATGAGCTCTGGCAACGCTGGCTTGCCTGCATGCAGGGCACTGTGTCCTCAGAAGTCCACAGCAGCGTGACTCATGTTAGCCCAGAGTTCAGGGGTTTTCCCAAGTCTTCCACATCACAAGGACTCCCAGCTGCTCTGGAAGACTGATCCGATGTGCTTTTGTAATTTGAAATGCATGGAATTGGCCACCCCATTCCTGACCCAGAAAAATGAGCTGTGAGCTTCTGGCTCGCTGCCCCGCATCTCTCCTCAAAAGCACGCCATCCCGGCATCTGGTCTCTGGGATGCCCTTGCTGAGCAAAACAAGTCAATTTGGGTGTGGGTCTCGCTCAGGGAAGATCGCGGGCATCGCTTTCATCACAAAACCAGGCTGAGGTAGAGCCTGATGAACATAAGCAAGGTGCTCGTGACCATCACTCCTTCCCACAGAAAAGTTCCTTGTGGCTCACAATGGTCCTTCCTTGCTGTTGAGAGTTGCACATCCTTGCAGAGAGGAGTTTCTTCTCACATATGGGTTTGTGCAGTCTTGACCTTCGATTGATCTTACTCACAGTTTCCTGTGCCCCTACAATAACCCATGGTGAGCAGCGTCTCTCCGTGTTAGCCAGAGTGTCTGAAAGGAAAGCACTTGAGTTGCCCCTCATAGCTGAATTCAACCCACAGGTAGCCACGCTCACCACTAATGAGGCAAAGGGATGGAAACTCACTCAAAACATCCTCCTGCACATGCCTGAGGCATCTGAGTTGATCGATCTTCCGAAGGTGGGGCACAGATGAGTTGTTCTGATGTTCAGTGACAGAAAGCCAGAGCACAGTATTTCAGATGAAAGAGGCAAGGGCTTCATCACCAGCGAGGCCTTGGCAAGCAGCAACTATTAAGTGCTCAGATGCTTCATGAGCAAAGAATGTTGTATTCCCCCAGGGCTCTGGAACACAGCATAAAAGCCTGCGCTACTCTGGGCTCTGCTTCCCTTTCCTCTAAGAGCAAGGTAAGCCTGAGTTTGCTCCATCTCTCTCTGTGGGCTGAAGTGCTTTGCGGATGGCTACTCAGGCTGATATCGGGCTGCCATTGCTTGGCCCTGCAATGGAAATAGTCAACCCCTGAGACCTCTGTCCTTTTCATAAAGGCGGCTGGGGGGAGCTGGGAAGGGAGGTTTTTCAGAGCAGAAGGGATCAGTGGGGCTCGGATGCAGGGATGCCTGCCCACCAGAATTTGCATGTCCATCAGATTGTCTCTAACCAAATGGCCAAGTGCATGCAGTGCTCTCTTCAATGCAGCACTGTCTGCTTTGGAGGTGGGGTGTGATCAGTCATTCCACAGGCGCCATAACCCCATTGAACTGGGTCTTATCACAAAGGGGACAGCCGTCCAGCTCCATGCAACGTGCTGGGCCAGTGAGGGCTCTGGAAGCTGTAGAGTCACTGCGTGTATTTAAAACGAGATCTGTCCACAGAGAGCTGAAGAAGACAAGGACACGCTAATATTGAGGTCTGTGCTCGCTGCCTGCTTTGTCTTTCAGCTTTGACTCGCTCACCGAGAGATGTCTTGCTTCAGACCATGTCCCCCATGCCCCTGCGGCACCTCTGGTCCAACGCCACTTGCAAGCAGCTGCAGTGAGCCCTGTGTCGCCCGCTGCGCTGACTCGACGGTTGCCATCCAGGCCTCCCCGGTGGTGGTGACCCTGCCGGGCCCCATCCTCACCTCTTTCCCACAGAGCACAGCTGTGGGATCCTCTCTGTCAGCTGCTGTTGGGAGCTCCCTCAGCACTGGTGGGGTTCCCATCTCTTCTGGGGGCTCCCTTGGTCTGGGGGGGTCAGGCCTGTGTCTGCCTCCCCCCCGCTGCAGTCTGAACTGCTGAAGCTGGCGGATCATCCCCTTTGGAGCCGGAAGAAAGACAGGCACCCTGAAGCGGGAGGAGCAGGAGCAGGAGTGTGCCCACGGCTTCCTGATGGGCTGGGTGTCCTCTTCCAACCTGGCAGGAGGGTCCTGTGCCCGCTGCTCCTCACTGCAGGACGAGCCTCGCGCTGCCTCCTCCGCCTCTGCTTTGCTCTGAGTCCCTGAGACAAAGGGCTCCTTCTCTCGTGCTTTGCGGAGCCTCCTGCTATGTGGGGAGGGTTGGGAGTCAGGGACTGCTCTTGGTGGCCTGGGATTGCCACCAGGTGGAGCAGAATGGGAGAAGGGAAGCGCTTTGTGTGGAGCTCGTCCTTGGGAAACAGGCCATACTCTGTGCCTCCCTAAAACCTGCAGGCATCTTTCTTGGTCTCTGTTCTGTGCCCCTGCTTTTGTTCCTTCTGATTAAAGACTATGTGCAGCATAGCTGGAGACTCGTGGTGGTTTGCTCTCCTCCTCCTTCACTTAGCTACCTGCTGTGCAAGGAGGCATCTGCTGTCTCTCATGACAGCCAAGCGTGGGCTACTGCCATATTTTGATGGAGCTCCATGAACTGACCAAGGATGAAAAATAAAGAAGTTGGCCAAGAGGTACAGAAAAGCCACAGAGAAACTGAGAGAGCAAGAAGCAGTGGACAGAGTTGGAACTCTGGCTACTGCCAGAGGCATTGGTGGTCAAAGATGGGAGAAGGATGCTCAGGGAGTTTAAGATTCTCCATCTTTGGAGATGTCCAACATAGAACCAGACAAGGCCATGAAAAACGTCCCCTGCTTGACCTGGACTTGGACTTTGTGATCCCCGCCTCAGGTGTTGCGTGAGTTGGTGAGAAACTGCTGGTTGCCCTCACAATTGACCCAACGGCAAAAGCAAGGCTGTGAAGGTGTAAGCATGCTGAGAAAGCCCTGAGGGAGCCAAAACCATGCATGAGGTCCCACTGAGATTTGAACTCAGATCGCTGGATTCAGAGCCCAGAGTGCTCACCATTACACCATGGGACCTCTAGGCACATGCTGGATAGGTCTTTCTCCTGCAGCCACTCCCGCTGCAATATATGCTCCTGCCTCAGCCTGCCAGTCTCTCCATCTCCCTGGCCATCAGTCATCAAGGGCAGCTTTCCTTCAGGGACACTGGGCACTTTTTACTCACAGAAGAGGGAGTGGCATAGCTTGTTGTACACGCCTCCCAGACCCTCTCTTAAAAGACGCAGGCTGGTATCCCCTGAGCATCCTCCTTTTGCCTGATGAAACCTGCTGATGACCTTTCCAGCTTGACATCTTCAGCACTTGTACCTCAGAGGGTACATTCACAGCCCAGTGATCAATGGTTCAGTGCTTGTACTTGTGGGCTCCACTGGCGTTTCCCCCTTTCAACCGCGCATGTTGGACAACCTCTCAAGCTGCCACGCTAAGTCATGGCCTGTCCCGTTTCTCACCTTGTAGCTCATACTAAGCAGCCGTTACCCAGATATCCTTACTCCCAGTTGCAGTCCTAGCCAAGCTCCTGACCTTGACAAATGAGACAATCATGACAGAGAGCAGCGCACGTGGTTCAACTGCAAGACCAGCTAGCAGGAGGACCCAAAGCAGTTTGTTATGGGTTGCACCAGCTGGGCTGCCTTCCTCTGCTGGGACAGTCTAGGCTGACTTCAACCCCTGTCCTTTCCTTCAGGGACACACTGTCCCCTTGAGCCGCAGATTGGCCTGTCCCGCAGTGACAACACTGTTTGCTCTCCTGAGATGGCTCCTGACTCAGGTGCGTTTTGGTGTGAGCCCGAGGGGACTTTCCCTCATGCCATGGGACCAGCACATTGCCCACCAAAGAAGAGTCCGTGCACAGAGCAGGGAGAAGCTCCCTGCTGGAGGAAGGAGCATGTACTGTGACTCCCTGAAATGCCTTCCAACCAGCAGGATTGATGGAGGGCAGAGTGGAAGCAGGGCTAGCCCCAGAGCTGTAGCAAGCAGCTCAGTGCCTGAGCCCTAGTGGAACTGGAGCGTGATACCCAACATGAAGGAGAAGCCACATGTTCTCTGGGCATCCGGTTCAGTGCTTCAAGAAACCCGGCAATTATCTCAGTGGTCCAAAGCAGCCCCTGCACTCTGCTTTTTCCACGCTGGGCCTCCCTCACTCAGCCAGGTCACAAAGGGACCTGTCTCCTCCTCCTCCACATCAGTGCCTGGCCAGCCTCCTCCTTCCAGTCCCTTGCATGTGCAGGACCTCAAGCTGATCGTATGTCTGTGTTTGTTCCCTGGGAGTGACATTGTCACGGTTTAAGCTTCTATAAACCCATACAGTCGCTCTCTCACTCACTCCCCACTCTTTCTTCCCTCTGCTCCTCGAGGGATGGGAAGGAGAATTGAAAGAATGCAACTCCCACAGGTTGAGATAAGAACAGTTTAGTGACTAAGATATAACACAAATCACTACTGCTGCCACCAATAATAATAATGACAAGAGAAATACAAGGAAAGAATACAGTAGCTCACCATCAATCCCAAACAAGCAGTGCACACCCCCCACCATGCACCCCCACCACCCTTCCGGGTCTCTGCTCTCCGTCTTTACATCCTGGACATGACGTGCTGTGGTATGGAATAACCTCTTTGGTTAGTCTGGGTCAGGTGTCTTGTCTCTCCTTCCTCCCAGCTTCCCCTCCTCCCTAGCAGAGAATGAGACTCACAAAGTCCTTGGCCAGCCTAAACATCACCAAGCAGTAACTGAAAACACTGATGTTATCAGCACTGTTCCCAGGCCCAAAATAAAAAACGCAGTGCTGCACCAGCTACCGAGAAGGAGAAAAAAGACTGTTACTGCGGAACCCAGGACAGACATCTTGGCTGCGGACACTCAGGCTGCTGGGTGCTGATAACCGTGCCTCTCTCAGACTATGTTCATTCCTGTGCCAGCTCTGAATGTACTATGCACGTGGATGCGCCTTTGTGTCTATGCAAATTTGGCGGCATAATCACAGACAAACACCCAGCCAGCTGCTCACTCCTACCCATGCTCTGGCGGGTGATACAGAGTGCTGAAAACAGGATGGGTCAAAACAAACATGACTTAGAAAAACAGCTAAGGAAAAAATCTTATGGGCAAACAAGGCTTGCCTTGGCGGGGGTGTCGAGGTGTAGAGAGTGTGGAAATTGCTGCTGACTAAAACAGATTCCTGCAGTGAGAAACAAGTATCAAAATAAAACACCGTCTTTCCTCACCCCTGTCCAAAGGTCTGTTTTACACATTCACACCACACTCCTCTCACTGACTTGTCCTCCCCCTGCTGCAGCCCTAGCCTTACTGCTACCTGACAGCCTAGGGCTGCCCCTGACACCATGCAGCTTGCCAGAGAGCCAGAGAAACTCCTTTTGTCTCTGCCTGGAGCTCTTCCTCTCCTGCCCAACACTGCTGGACAGAGCATGCAGGAACCAGGCAGAGAATGGAAAAACAAAAGCGGGATAAAGATGGTGACCATGGGCGTGCAGATATGAGCACACTAAGGTGTCTCTTCCACTGCCCTTTCCTTCTTTATTCCTGCTGAAAATCCTTCTCAGATTTGTTCTCCCTTGTAATGCTTTCCCCAGCCTCAGTGACACAGCTGCAGGGGATCGACCATGTGCCAGCAATGGGCTTTTCTCTCCTCCTCTTTGTGTAGGCTCTCTCTGCACGTGCTTCCCAGCATTTACTTTTTCCTTAAGATGTTCAACCACGCAGCAGTCTACCAGAAGCTCTTTCTCTGCCGCTGCTCTGCTAGGAGCAGCTGCTCATGCAACAAAATGAAGACCTCTGGGAAGCCTCTGGCACTTTCCTGCTCCACCCATCAGGGGTGGTGCAGGCAGGACATGGTCTCCTGATACCACAGTCACCGCCATGTCCTTTTTTGCCAATTCCACATCTTTCCCAGCAGAGGAGGGCACAGATCGCACTCACCTCTCATCATCTCATCCTTCAGTCACATTTGGAAAGTCCCCTTGGAAAGGTTGTTCATTTTTGATCCTTCTGGGGTCCGGTTGGGCAGAATACTCCCACGCCCCCAGGCTCTTAAGTTGCTGGCAAGAACTAGCAACAGTGGAGCTCTTTTGATGGCTCATACTCAGCCCACGCCCATAGTCTTCCCCCATAATGCCTGCCTTGTCAATGGAAGCAGAGTTTGCCATTCAACCAGGATGTTCAGGGTGGTGCAAGGACAAGACCAAGAAGGAGAACACTTTAACTGTGTTAACTGTCTGCCTGGGCACCAGGCACACTGTGGAGTTGGGTGCCACTGCAGAAACTTGGTCATTTGGCTTCAGCCTAAAGAACAGCTGAGCACCGTAGCTGGCAGGATTCGAACCTGCGCGGGGAAACCCCAGTGGATTTCTAGTCCATCGCCTTCACCACTCGGCCACAGCTACCTGCTCCAGCCATCCCTGCCCCGCTGATCACAGTCCCTGTGCAATGACACCCGGCACACAGGGAGTTTCAGGGCAAGGCCCCACTTCAAGATTTGTAGCCGGGAATTTCACTGCACGTGTAATGAATCAAAGACCTCTCAGTGTTATCTCAAGTCATCCTGGAGATGCTGACTGACCCTGTTCGGGAGCCGGCACTGCAGGGACATCCTGGAACTGGGTGCAACACTGTTTGTGGCAGCTAAGATCTGAGACATCTTCATGTCTCTTGCAGCGTATGGCCTATGGAGTAAGGGAAAAAAAGGAGCCTATCAGAACTGCCCTCTCGATCTGAAGGGGACAAAGCTACTCAAACCTTTTCTAGCTCAGAAGTTGCTTTAAGCAAAACAGGCAACGGTCCTTCCTGTGCAGACATTCAGAAAGCAATCTGCATGGTCAGGTTGCCTGTGGGATTTGTGTTAGCCCAGCGTTTACAGGCTTCCATGCATTTTGACCTACAAAAGGACCTCGAGTCCATCTCTCAGAGCACCTGAGAGTAATTGTGATGAAAAAGGCACAAATGCCTTTGAGGAAGCAGAACTTTTGGAGGATTGAGGCTATGAGCTCTGGCAACGCTGGCTTGCCTGCATGCAGGGCACTGTGTCCTTGGAAGTCCACAGCAGCGTGACTCACGTTAGCCCAGAGTTCAGGGGTTTTCCCAACTCTTCCACAACACAAGGACTCCCAGCTGCTCTGGGAGACTGATCCGATGTCCCTTTGTAATTTGAAATGCATGGAATTGGCCACCCCATCTCTGACCCAGAAAAATGGGCAATGACCTTCTGGCTTCCTGCCCCAAACCTCTCCTCAAAAGCAGGCCATCCCGGCATCTGGTCCCTGGGAATGCCCTTGCTGAGCAAACAGGTCAATTTGGGTGCGTGTCTCACTCAGGGAAGATCACGGGCATCTCTTTCATCACAAAACCAGGCCATGGTAGAGCTTGATGAGCACAAGCAAGGTGCTCGTGGCCATCACTGCTACCCACAGAAAAGTTCCTTATTGCGCACAATGGTCCTTCCTTGCTGTTGAGATTTGCCACATCCTTGCAGAGCTGTGTTTCTTCTCACATATGGGTTTGTACAGTCTTGACCTTCTGACTGAACTTACTCAGAGTCTCCTGTGTCCCTACAATGACCCGTGGTGAACAATGTCTCTCTGTGTTAGCCAGAGTGTCTGAAAGGAAAGCACTTGAGGTGCCCCTCATAGCTGAATTTGACCCATTGATAGCCACGCTTACCACTAATAAGGCAAAGGGATGGAAACTCACTCAAAACATCCTTCTGTACATGCCTGAGGCATCTGAGCTGATTGATCTTACGAAGGTGGGGCACAGATGAGTTGTTCTGATGTTCAGTGACAGAAAGCCGGAGCACAGTATTTCAGATGAAAGAGACAAGGGCTTCATCACCAGCGAGGCCTTGGCAAGCAGCAACTACTAAGTGTTCAGATACTTCGTGAGCAAAGAATGTTGTATCCCCCCAGGGCTCTGGAACACAGCATAAAAGCCTGCGCTACTCCAGGCTCTGCATCTTCCTCTCTTGCTTCCCTTTCCTCTAAGAACAAGGTAAGCCTGAGTTTGCTCCATCTCTCTCTGTGGGCTGAAGTGCTTTGCGGATGGCTACTCAGGCTGATATCGGGCTGCCATTGCTTGGCCCTGCAGTGGAAATAGTCAACCCCTGAGACCTCTGTCCTTTTCATAAAGGTGGCTGGGGGGAGCTGGGAAGGGGAAGGTTCCTCTAAGCAGAAGGGATCAGTGGGGCTCAGATGCAGTGATGCCTGCCCACCAGAATTTGCATGTCCATCAGATTGCCTCTAACCAAATGGCCAAGTGCATGCAGTGCTCTCTTCAATGCAGCACTGTTTGCTTTGGAGATGGGGTGTGATCAGTAATTCCACAGGCACCATAACCCCATTGAACTGGGTCCTATCACAAAGGGGCCAGCCGTCCAGCTCCATGCAACGTGCTGGGCCAGTGAGGGCTCTGGAAGCTGTAGAGTCACTGCGTGTATTTAAAACGAGATCTGTCCACAGAGAGCTGAAGAAGACAAGGACACACTAATATTGAGGTCTGTGCTCCCTGCCTGCTTTGTCTTTCAGCTTTGACTCGCTCACTGAGAGATGTCTTGCTTCAGACCATGTCCCCCACGCCCCTGCGGCACCTCTGGTCCAACGCCACTTGCAAGCAGCTGCAGTGAGCCCTGTGTCGCCCGCTGCGCTGACTCAACAGTGTTCATTGAGGCCTCCCCGGTGGTGGTGACCCTGCCGGGTCCCATCCTCACCTCTTTCCCACAGAGCACAGCCGTGGGATCCTCTCTGTCAGCTGCTGTTGGGAGCTCCCTCAGCACTGGTGGGGTTCCCATCTCTTCTGGGGGCTCCCTTGGTCTGGGGGGGTCAGGCCTGTGTCTGCCTCCTCCTTACTGCAGTTTGAACTTCTGAAGCTGGTGGATCATCCCCTTTGGAGCTGGAAGGAAGACGGGCACCCTGCAGCAGCAGGAGCAGGAGCATGAGTATGGCCATGGCTTCCTGATGGGTTGGGTGCTCCTTCTGATCAAAGATTTGGTGCAGCACAGCTGGTGATTCATTGTGGTTTGTTCTCCTCCTCCCTCACTTAGCTACCTGCTCTGCAAGTGCTGATGCGTTTTGCTACTCAGAGCTGTTTTGGAGCCTAAAATCGCCTAAGCTGCTCAGGCGTAAAACAAGGGGTCCTATATGCAAGCATGCAGCCAACCACCAGATTCAGCGCCACTGATCTGTCTTGCAGATAATGCCTCCCTCTCCTCAATGATGCACCAAGAATTCCTTTCATTACTCACTGCTGCTAGAGGTTTATGAACTTTGGGGCAGGTCCACATCTTTTCCTGACTGAATGGTGTTGATTCACCTTCCTCTCTTGGTCAAATATGCTTGCAGCAGCAAGTGGAAAGCCTTCTGCAAAGTTTAAAGTTTTCCTTCCTCTATTGGAGGCTTCGATGTCTGCATGCCTTGTGCCCTTACAGGGGCTCCTCTAGTGTGACTGTGAGGCTGACTCCCACTTCTGCACAGCTAGGGGCTCAGGCAGCCCTTCCAAAGGTCCACTGAGGTGATTAAGGACTTGGGTCATCTGTCATACAAGTACAGGCTGGGAGAGCTGGGCTTGGTTAGCCTGTGAAAGGGAAGGTTGAGAGGGCACCTTATCCCTTTCTCTAAATGTGTGGGGCAGGAGAATGTACAGGTGAATTAAAGGATAGAGAACCATCCTCTTGCTTTCAGGTAGAACATCTAGTTCTAAGAGGCTCCTTGTGTTTCCCTTGGTCAGCAGACCATAAGCTGCAAGAAAAATGAAGTTTCAATTCTTAGTTACCAGGAACACTGGTACACCCAATTCCAGTAAATTTCAGGTTGTCTCTGCAGTGCTGGAGCCTGGACAAGGTGGGTCAGCAGCCCTGCAGGTTGGCTGGGGTATTGATCTCCAAGACGCGCAGTCTTGATTGTTCAGGAGAGTATTTCAAAGCAAGTTACAGTGCTTAGCAGAGTCTGTTTTCATGAAAGAGTGCTTTAGAGGAAATAACACTGTGGTATTAGCACAGACATTGTACATACCAACATCCCCTCTGAAAGGAAGGAATCCCCACACTTGCTCAACCAGCACTGGAGAGTCGGAAAGGGTGGAGGGTGAAGAGCAAGTTCACTCTAGTGTGACTTTGAGACATTACATAAAGGACAGGCCTCCTCCCACTCTATCTGAAAATATGCACATCTGGCCTTGTGAAGCACAATGCATGCTTTGGTTCCCACCAGGGCATTGTTGATCTTCATCTGTACCCTGCCACAGCAGCATGCTTTTCTTGCTTGGTGCAAACAGCAGGAGCAGGAGGTCTAGCTCTAGGTCAGACCAAAAATCCTTCTCCTCTGGCTCCTGTACCAACATCACAGTGAGGAGCCCAGCCTGGAGTCACCTCAGCAGGAGAAATACACTCATCTCAGAAGGGTGCTCTCCAGGACCCCAAGCAGCTGACACTGTATCAGTATTTCTCATCAGCAACCTTATCTGGGATCCCTGGGAGAGAAACTGGAATGAAGAGAGAGACTGTCCAACAAAACCAGATGTATCGTGGTAGATAATGGAAGACCAGAGGTCAGTTGCTTTTCACCCAAGGTTACAGGAACACCATGCTGCCTCTGTGCTGCTCTGCTCACAGCAGTCTGTGGTAGCAAAATGCAGTTTACAAGATGAGTGGGTTGGGGACACGGAGGTGTTTGCAGGAGTCTGGAGAGGAGCAGAGGAGGGTTCTGTGCCTTTGAGCATGGCTGGTACAGCAATCAGCAGCGTTGCCTGTGAAGCAGCTGCTCTGTGCTTCCTTCCTTCCTTACTGGTGGGGAAGCTGAGCAAGAAGCTCTGGAAAAGCAAAGCACCTTGAACACCACCAGAAGCAAAATTCTAGGTGTGTTGGCCAGGAACCGAACCTGAGTCAACTGCTTTGGAAGGCAGCTATGCTCACCACTATACCACCAGCTCTCTCTGTTTAGGGCTTTTCTCCGTCTCCTCTGAGTCACAGACCTGTCTCCCTCCTGCTTCTCAGTGGACTGGCCAGCCTCCTCCTTCCAGCCCCCTGCACATACACTTCCTCAAGCTTCTAAAAGTTGGTGCGTTTCTGCATACGTGAGGTGCTGGCTGGGGAATCAACCGCACTAGCCACAGACTTGTGGAGATCAGCATCAAGGACTATCCAGGGTTGGACCATAACACCAGGCAACCTGGGGCAGAGTTCCAGACATGGACTCTGTCTCCAACTACGGTATAGTGTAGTGGTTTAAACCCAGCTGGCAACTGAGTACAACGCAGCTGCTCCCTCACACCTCCCCACCCACCCTGGGCAGGGTGGGGAGGAGAATTGAAAAAAATGTAAAACCTGCGGATTGAGATAACAACAGTTTAATAGCTAAAATAAAGTACGATATAATGCTAATACTAATAACAACAATAAGGGAAATAACAAGGGGAGATTATATAAAACAAAAAGGGGGGGAAATATGAAACTATAAACACAAGCAATGCACAATACAATTGCTCACCGACACAAGCAGTCATAGGCCCCTTCCAGGGAGCTCCCCCCAGTTTATATACTGAGTATGATGTTCTATGGTATGGAATACCCCTTCTATGGTCACTCTTTTCCCTATCTTCAGTGGGATGGAGGCATAGAAAATAGGATGAGAAAGCTTCCAAGTCAAGATAAATATAGGACCATGGAAAACACTACTGTGGGCAAAACAGACTCAACGTGGGGTGAATTAGCTTTTTACAAAATGAAATAGAGTCACATAACAGCAAACAAAAGGACAAACATAAAACACCAGCTTTCCTCCCACTTACCCAGGCTGAACTTCACTCCTCCACTCCAGACTCGTCTAACCAAGTGGCACAGGGGGGATGCGCTTTCCTTCTGCCCTTTTTGAACCTCTTACTTTCTCCTCTCTCTGTCTCACATGTTCTACCCTTTCTGGAATACGTTTTCACAGTGGGGTTACGAATTCAGCTGATGGCACAGCTGCATCCTGAAATGGATCTACCGTGGAGATGGAACCACTTGTGTGCAGTGCAGGGCAGCCTCTTAGCTCCTCTCACAGAGGCCACCCTGGGGCACCCCCTTTGCCCTAAACTACCCAACACCTAGCCACATATAGCCAATACAATGCCCATTGGGAACGGCTGCTTGGCCCCGCTCTTGGCTGAACACTCTACTGGCCATGGCAGAAAACAGACTGGGACACAGAAAGCGCCCAAGCAGTTGAGCCAACAACCTTGGTATTCCCCAGACTAGCACCAGGCTTGGCCTGCTCTGCCCCTGGAGCCTGGGTGTCCCTGCTCGTGGCTGGGAAGTCAGGATTGAGCTGCCTGATGGGAAGGCAGAAACACCAGTGTCCCCAAGACACCCACTGCCTTGTGAGGGGAAGGAGCTGAGGGAGAGCCAGGGCCATGCGTGTGCAGAGAGCAGGAGGGCAGCAGTGTGGGGGCACTTGCCGAAGGCTTCAAGGCACTGCATCGTGGTGGTGGTGTTCGCTGCCGCTGGAGTGAGAAAAAAAAAGTAGCTAGCAGAGGATGGTTTCGATCCATCGACCTCTGGGTTATGGGCCCAGCACGCTTCCGCTGCGCCACTCTGCTCCACCCCCACCTTGCCCCCAGACCTTCCACAGCCCAGACTGATGCTCCCTAGTGCTGCCAGCCCCTGTGTTTGTTCTCACGCCTCTTTCCCTTCCTCCTACCTGCGCTCCCCATGTAACTGTCCTTTTCCTGAGCCGTTTGAGCTCTCCATTAACTTTGTTTGTACAAAACTTTTGACCTGGCTCACCCCAAACTCTGTCAGGTGGATCACTTTTGAACCGGGACTCTCTTCTTTTATTTGGTCTCCCTCTGGACCCTCTTCTGAGGCCAGTGTCGTTTGTCCTCCCACTTCTGAGATGTTTGGATGCCATTCTGAGGTCAGTTTCTTGTACCCTCCGGGATAGTCTGCCCCCCAGCCCTGGATTCGTTTAATGCTCTTGGTACAATATAAGTGATCTAGCCTAAGTATATCTGCTGTTCTGTCGGGTTTGCATGGCAAGGGTTTGGTAACAGAGGGCTGCAGGTGTGGCTTCTGTGAGAAGCTGCTGTGGCTCCTACTGCATATATGTATACACTACTACAGAAATAGCTGCTGCAGCTACTGTGGCCTCTAGTGTGAGAAACTGCATAGCCATCAAGTAATCATGTGATAGCTTAGATCATCCAGGAAAACTCCATAGTGCTGTCAGCTATGCCTCAAATCCTGCAGTAGATGCGCGTTTCTGTATTGGAAGCCAGAGACCAGGTGGGGCACCGTGAGATATCTAAAAATGATGGAAGAAGCATTCAATCTGTGGATAACTCCCCTGATTTAGATCTACACATTTCTAAGTGCAGTGAACTACATGAGATAATCAGTAGTTTTTCAGAGTCTTGCAATACACTGTCCTTTTGACCTCTTTCCTTATAAATATGAGAGGTGGATTGATGACATCCCGCGTCTTCTCCTTGGTTTTGTCACTTTCCTCCGGGAAAGGGTTGTCTCCCTAACACTTTTTTCAAGGCAGATCTCACCTCCTGGTTGCTAAGGGGGTATATCGAAGGGTTCAGAGCTGGGGTGACAGCATTGTACATGAGGGACACTTGCACATCCACTCCGGGGGAGCTTACTGAGGAAGGTGGTGCATAATTGAAGAGCACTGGGACGTATAACAGTGCCACAATGATGAGGTGGAAGGTGCAGGTGGAGAAGGGCTTCCATCTTCCTTCCCGGGACTGGACGTTACAGAAGAGGAAGGAGCTAATATAGAGATAGGAGAGGACTATGAGAGTCCAGAACGTACAAAATATCGACAACATCACACAGGAAGTAAATTGCCTGCTGCTTTGGCAAGTCTCCTGAGATGCGATCTGTGATTCAATGGTGAGCTGCAGAGCAATGAACAAAGTGTTCCCTAAATGCACCGCATGGGTGAGCCACCTGCAAAACAGAAGAAAAAAAAATGACAACAACTCTGTATTCTTCCCAGGCTGCCTGACCTTGCTTCCACCTTTTATAAGCCTCTTTTTTCCTTTGAGTTTTCCTCAGCAGCTCCTTATCCATCCAAGGAGGTCTCCTGGCCTTCCTGCCGCACTTCCTCCTAGCTGGGACACAACACTCCTGAGCTTGTAGCAGGTGATCCTTGAATATCAACCAACAGTCTTGGACACTCCTCTCCTCTAGGGCTGTATGCCGTGGAACCTTCCTGAGCAGGTTCCTGAAGAGGCCAAAGTCTGCTCTCTTGAAGTCCAGGGCAGTGAGCTTGCTGCATGCTCTTCCCACTGCCCTGAGGATCTCAATCGTCTCATGATCGCTATACCCATCTGTGCCGGCTGAGTTTAAACCACAATACTCCCTTGTCATCTGTCGATCAGATTTGTATTCCTGTAGGTTCTTGTTCATTGCTTCCTCTGTTTCTCATTTTGCCATGTCACACTGAAAGAGGTTCTTAACCAGGTACCCCTAAAGGAGGGGCCATTGCCCTTCCACGTATCCTTACCAAGGTGTCTAATTTTTCCACTGTACAGGTTATGTCGACACGGCCTTTGCTAGCTTTATTTAATGGCCCATGACTACTCGGGGAGAGTTCGTGTTCAGGGGACAAAGTCACGCTGTCCAAACGTGAACCAGCGTGTCAGGTGGTGTATGGTGCGGTGACAGCAGGCTGCACGCCAGCAAAACACCACAAACTGGAGCTTCAGGAGTCTGTGTTACAGGTGAAGACATGTTTATACAAGCACAAAGTATTTACTTAACACTGAAGCGTAAGTGGAAAACTGTTTGTATGAGGAAATGAGGTAATTGAAAAATGCCAAGTGACTCAGTTTAGTATTAAATTTTCTACAACTGTATAAGCTTCTTACCTCTTGCCCACTCCACTCTCCTGTGGGGACAAAATCAAAGGTAAAAGACTCATGGATAAGTAAGTACAACTTTGTTATAAAAAAAATACAAACAAACAAACAAACAAACAAAAAACCAACCCACAATCCCAAACCTCCTGTTTCCTTTCATACTGAGATGATTTTGGTTTCTTTCACAACAACTGTGAATAATTTCATCATCATCCTCCCCTCTGCCTCAATGCCTTTGCTTGCCTTTTTAGAGTATGGTGACTCTACAGTGTGTGGTGCATGTGTGTGCATGCATGTGCGTCGGTGGGGTTTTTCTGATTGGCTACACAGTTATATTCCCTAAAGCATCTGGCTGGCGGTGTGCATGATGGACGTGCATGAGATATTTAAGAATTATTGTTTTTCAAGTATCGTGGTCTGCCTGAGCATGCAGAGATGCAGTTATGAAAGACAAAATTGAAATGGAATTGGATCTGCCCAGGGATGTCAAAGACAGCAAAGACTTCTGTAAGTACATAGGTGACAAAAGCCAGACTAGGGTAAATGCTTGCCCATTTCTGAATGAGTTGGCAAACTGGTGATGCAGGATTTAGAAAAGGTTAATATGCCAAATGTTTCAGAAATCCCAGGTCCTAGAGATCAGAAGGAGAGTCTGTAGCAAGGGTGGTATATCCTTGGTGAAGTAAGATCAGGTCAGGGAATACCAGTAAGTCCATTAACCCTAATATGTAAGTCCATTAACCCTAATGGGATGCTTCCAGTGACTGTTGAAGGTTCTGGTTGATGTCTATTCTAGCATCAACCATTCTGTGATTCTGTGATCCACCTTCTTTGCAGAAAGGGCAAAAAGGGACATATCTAACTGATCTCCCTTTATCTACCAAACCAGTCATTTCATTGCAGAAAATTATTATGTCAGTGAAGCATGACTTTTTCTTGGTGAAGCTGTGTTGACATGCTCACATTCATGTTCTTCATGTGCCTGGAAAGGGTTCAAAGGAGACAACAGTGGAATCATGAATTCCTCTTTTTGCCCTTTTTAAAGCCAGGAGTCAGATCTGCTTTCCTTCAGTCCTAACACGTCTCTCCCAGTCATCCAAAGATTATTGAGAGTTGCCTCAATGTGACATCAACCAGCTCCTTCAACACTCATGGGAGCATCTGTATGATGCCATGCTCAGCAATAGAAGGCCAGGGAGTGGAGGAGGAAGGGGGCATGTTCATGCTTAAGGTGTTTGCCTTCACAAACCATTAAATAAAGCCATTAAATAAAGCTAGTAAACACAATAATAACAAGTAATAGAGGAGCCAACAAGGAGAAGTGCCATCTTTGAGCTCGTGCTCAGCAACAGGGAGGGGCTGATTGGAAACGTGATGCTCCAGGGCATCGTTGGCTATAGCGATCATGAGACGGTTGAGATCCTCAGGGCAGTGGGAAGAGCATGCAGCAAGCTCACTGCCCTGGACTTCAAGAGAGCAGACTTTGGCCTCTTCAGGAACCTGCTCAGGGAGGTTCCACGGCATACAGCCCTAGAGGAGAGGAGTGTCCAAGACTGTTGGTTGATATTCAAGGATCACCTGCTACAAGCTCAGGAGTGTTGTGTCCCAGCTGGGAGGAAGTGCGGCAGGAAGGCCAGGAGACCTCCTTGGATGGATAAGGAGCTGCTGAGGAAAACTCAAAGGAAAAAAGAGGCTTATAAAAGGTGGAAGCAAGGTCAGGCAGCCTGGGAAGAATACAGAGTTGTTGTCATTTTTTTTTCTTCTGTTTTGCAGGTGGCTCACCCATGCGGTGCATTTAGGGAACACTTTGTTCATTGCTCTGCAGCTCACCATTGAATCACAGATCGCATCTCAGGAGACTTGCCAAAGCAGCAGGCAATTTACTTCCTGTGTGATGTTGTCGATATTTTGTACGTTCTGGACTCTCATAGTCCTCTCCTATCTCTATATTAGCTCCTTCCTCTTCTGTAACGTCCAGTCCCGGGAAGGAAGATGGAAGCCCTTCTCCACCTGCACCTTCCACCTCATCATTGTGGCACTGTTATACGTCCCAGTGCTCTTCAATTATGCACCACCTTCCTCAGTAAGCTCCCCCGGAGTGGATGTGCAAGTGTCCCTCATGTACAATGCTGTCACCCCAGCTCTGAACCCTTCGATATACCCCCTTAGCAACCAGGAGGTGAGATCTGCCTTGAAAAAAGTGTTAGGGAGACAACCCTTTCCCGGAGGAAAGTGACAAAACCAAGGAGAAGACGCGGGATGTCATCAATCCACCTCTCATATTTATAAGGAAAGAGGTCAAAAGGACAGTGTATTGCAAGACTCTGAAAAACTACTGATTATCTCATGTAGTTCACTGCACTTAGAAATGTGTAGATCTAAATCAGGGGAGTTATCCACAGATTGAATGCTTCTTCCATCATTTTTAGATATCTCACGGTGCCCCACCTGGTCTCTGGCTTCCAATACAGAAACGCGCATCTACTGCAGGATTTGAGGCATAGCTGACAGCACTATGGAGTTTTCCTGGATGATCTAAGCTATCACATGATTACTTGATGGCTATGCAGTTTCTCACACTAGAGGCCACAGTAGCTGCAGCAGCTATTTCTGTAGTAGTGTATACATATATGCAGTAGGAGCCACAGCAGCTTCTCACAGAAGCCACACCTGCAGCCCTCTGTTACCAAACCCTTGCCATGCAAACCCGACAGAACAGCAGATATACTTAGGCTAGATCACTTATATTGTACCAAGAGCATTAAACGAATCCAGGGCTGGGGGGCAGACTATCCCGGAGGGTACAAGAAACTGACCTCAGAATGGCATCCAAACATCTCAGAAGTGGGAGGACAAACGACACTGGCCTCAGAAGAGGGTCCAGAGGGAGACCAAATAAAAGAAGAGAGTCCCGGTTCAAAAGTGATCCACCTGACAGAGTTTGGGGTGAGCCAGGTCAAAAGTTTTGTACAAACAAAGTTAATGGAGAGCTCAAACGGCTCAGGAAAAGGACAGTTACATGGGGAGCGCAGGTAGGAGGAAGGGAAAGAGGCGTGAGAACAAACACAGGGGCTGGCAGCACTAGGGAGCATCAGTCTGGGCTGTGGAAGGTCTGGGGGCAAGGTGGGGGTGGAGCAGAGTGGCGCAGCGGAAGCGTGCTGGGCCCATAACCCAGAGGTCGATGGATCGAAACCATCCTCTGCTAGCTACTTTTTTTTTCTCACTCCAGCGGCAGCGAACACCACCACCACGATGCAGTGCCTTGAAGCCTTCGGCAAGTGCCCCCACACTGCTGCCCTCCTGCTCTCTGCACACGCATGGCCCTGGCTCTCCCTCAGCTCCTTCCCCTCACAAGGCAGTGGGTGTCTTGGGGACACTGGTGTTTCTGCCTTCCCATCAGGCAGCTCAATCCTGACTTCCCAGCCACGAGCAGGGACACCCAGGCTCCAGGGGCAGAGCAGGCCAAGCCTGGTGCTAGTCTGGGGAATACCAAGGTTGTTGGCTCAACTGCTTGGGCGCTTTCTGTGTCCCAGTCTGTTTTCTGCCATGGCCAGTAGAGTGTTCAGCCAAGAGCGGGGCCAAGCAGCCGTTCCCAATGGGCATTGTATTGGCTATATGTGGCTAGGTGTTGGGTAGTTTAGGGCAAAGGGGGTGCCCCAGGGTGGCCTCTGTGAGAGGAGCTAAGAGGCTGCCCTGCACTGCACACAAGTGGTTCCATCTCCACGGTAGATCCATTTCAGGATGCAGCTGTGCCATCAGCTGAATTCGTAACCCCACTGTGAAAACGTATTCCAGAAAGGGTAGAACATGTGAGACAGAGAGAGGAGAAAGTAAGAGGTTCAAAAAGGGCAGAAGGAAAGCGCATCCCCCCTGTGCCACTTGGTTAGACGAGTCTGGAGTGGAGGAGTGAAGTTCAGCCTGGGTAAGTGGGAGGAAAGCTGGTGTTTTATGTTTGTCCTTTTGTTTGCTGTTATGTGACTCTATTTCATTTTGTAAAAAGCTAATTCACCCCACGTTGAGTCTGTTTTGCCCACAGTAGTGTTTTCCATGGTCCTATATTTATCTTGACTTGGAAGCTTTCTCATCCTATTTTCTATGCCTCCATTCCACTGAAGATAGGGAAAAGAGTGACCATAGAAGGGGTATTCCATACCATAGAACATCATACTCAGTATATAAACTGGGGGGAGCTCCCTGGAAGGGGCCTATGACTGCTTGTGTCGGTGAGCAATTGTATTGTGCATTGCTTGTGTTTATAGTTTCATATTTCCCCCCCTTTTTGTTTTATATAATCTCCCCTTGTTATTTCCCTTATTGTTGTTATTAGTATTAGCATTATATCGTACTTTATTTTAGCTATTAAACTGTTGTTATCTCAATCCGCAGGTTTTACATTTTTTTCAATTCTCCTCCCCACCCTGCCCAGGGTGGGTGGGGAGGTGTGAGGGAGCAGCTGCGTTGTACTCAGTTGCCAGCTGGGTTTAAACCACTACACTATACCGTAGTTGGAGACAGAGTCCATGTCTGGAACTCTGCCCCAGGTTGCCTGGTGTTATGGTCCAACCCTGGATAGTCCTTGATGCTGATCTCCACAAGTCTGTGGCTAGTGCGGTTGATTCCCCAGCCAGCACCTCACGTATGCAGAAACGCACCAACTTTTAGAAGCTTGAGGAAGTGTATGTGCAGGGGGCTGGAAGGAGGAGGCTGGCCAGTCCACTGAGAAGCAGGAGGGAGACAGGTCTGTGACTCAGAGGAGACGGAGAAAAGCCCTAAACAGAGAGAGCTGGTGGTATAGTGGTGAGCATAGCTGCCTTCCAAAGCAGTTGACTCAGGTTCGGTTCCTGGCCAACACACCTAGAATTTTGCTTCTGGTGGTGTTCAAGGTGCTTTGCTTTTCCAGAGCTTCTTGCTCAGCTTCCCCACCAGTAAGGAAGGAAGGAAGCACAGAGCAGCTGCTTCACAGGCAACGCTGCTGATTGCTGTACCAGCCATGCTCAAAGGCACAGAACCCTCCTCTGCTCCTCTCCAGACTCCTGCAAACACCTCCGTGTCCCCAACCCACTCATCTTGTAAACTGCATTTTGCTACCACAGACTGCTGTGAGCAGAGCAGCACAGAGGCAGCATGGTGTTCCTGTAACCTTGGGTGAAAAGCAACTGACCTCTGGTCTTCCATTATCTACCACGATACATCTGGTTTTGTTGGACAGTCTCTCTCTTCATTCCAGTTTCTCTCCCAGGGATCCCAGATAAGGTTGCTGATGAGAAATACTGATACAGTGTCAGCTGCTTGGGGTCCTGGAGAGCACCCTTCTGAGATGAGTGTATTTCTCCTGCTGAGGTGACTCCAGGCTGGGCTCCTCACTGTGATGTTGGTACAGGAGCCAGAGGAGAAGGATTTTTGGTCTGACCTAGAGCTAGACCTCCTGCTCCTGCTGTTTGCACCAAGCAAGAAAAGCATGCTGCTGTGGCAGGGTACAGATGAAGATCAACAATGCCCTGGTGGGAACCAAAGCATGCATTGTGCTTCACAAGGCCAGATGTGCATATTTTCAGATAGAGTGGGAGGAGGCCTGTCCTTTATGTAATGTCTCAAAGTCACACTAGAGTGAACTTGCTCTTCACCCTCCACCCTTTCCGACTCTCCAGTGCTGGTTGAGCAAGTGTGGGGATTCCTTCCTTTCAGAGGGGATGTTGGTATGTACAATGTCTGTGCTAATACCACAGTGTTATTTCCTCTAAAGCACTCTTTCATGAAAACAGACTCTGCTAAGCACTGTAACTTGCTTTGAAATACTCTCCTGAACAATCAAGACTGCGCGTCTTGGAGATCAATACCCCAGCCAACCTGCAGGGCTGCTGACCCACCTTGTCCAGGCTCCAGCACTGCAGAGACAACCTGAAATTTACTGGAATTGGGTGTACCAGTGTTCCTGGTAACTAAGAATTGAAACTTCATTTTTCTTGCAGCTTATGGTCTGCTGACCAAGGGAAACACAAGGAGCCTCTTAGAACTAGATGTTCTACCTGAAAGCAAGAGGATGGTTCTCTATCCTTTAATTCACCTGTACATTCTCCTGCCCCACACATTTAGAGAAAGGGATAAGGTGCCCTCTCAACCTTCCCTTTCACAGGCTAACCAAGCCCAGCTCTCCCAGCCTGTACTTGTATGACAGATGACCCAAGTCCTTAATCACCTCAGTGGACCTTTGGAAGGGCTGCCTGAGCCCCTAGCTGTGCAGAAGTGGGAGTCAGCCTCACAGTCACACTAGAGGAGCCCCTGTAAGGGCACAAGGCATGCAGACATCGAAGCCTCCAATAGAGGAAGGAAAACTTTAAACTTTGCAGAAGGCTTTCCACTTGCTGCTGCAAGCATATTTGACCAAGAGAGGAAGGTGAATCAACACCATTCAGTCAGGAAAAGATGTGGACCTGCCCCAAAGTTCATAAACCTCTAGCAGCAGTGAGTAATGAAAGGAATTCTTGGTGCATCATTGAGGAGAGGGAGGCATTATCTGCAAGACAGATCAGTGGCGCTGAATCTGGTGGTTGGCTGCATGCTTGCATATAGGACCCCTTGTTTTACGCCTGAGCAGCTTAGGCGATTTTAGGCTCCAAAACAGCTCTGAGTAGCAAAACGCATCAGCACTTGCAGAGCAGGTAGCTAAGTGAGGGAGGAGGAGAACAAACCACAATGAATCACCAGCTGTGCTGCACCAAATCTTTGATCAGAAGGAGCACCCAACCCATCAGGAAGCCATGGCCATACTCATGCTCCTGCTCCTGCTGCTGCAGGGTGCCCGTCTTCCTTCCGGCTCCAAAGGGGATGATCCACCAGCTTCAGAAGTTCAAACTGCAGTAAGGAGGAGGCAGACACAGGCCTGACCCCCCCAGACCAAGGGAGCCCCCAGAAGAGATGGGAACCCCACCAGTGCTGAGGGAGCTCCCAACAGCAGCTGACAGAGAGGATCCCACGGCTGTGCTCTGTGGGAAAGAGGTGAGGATGGGACCCGGCAGGGTCACCACCACCGGGGAGGCCTCAATGAACACTGTTGAGTCAGCGCAGCGGGCGACACAGGGCTCACTGCAGCTGCTTGCAAGTGGCGTTGGACCAGAGGTGCCGCAGGGGCGTGGGGGACATGGTCTGAAGCAAGACATCTCTCAGTGAGCGAGTCAAAGCTGAAAGACAAAGCAGGCAGGGAGCACAGACCTCAATATTAGTGTGTCCTTGTCTTCTTCAGCTCTCTGTGGACAGATCTCATTTTAAATACACGCAGTGACTCTACAGCTTCCAGAGCCCTCACTGGCCCAGCACGTTGCATGGAGCTGGACGGCTGGCCCCTTTGTGATAGGACCCAGTTCAATGGGGTTATGGTGCCTGTGGAATTACTGATCACACCCCATCTCCAAAGCAAACAGTGCTGCATTGAAGAGAGCACTGCATGCACTTGGCCATTTGGTTAGAGGCAATCTGATGGACATGCAAATTCTGGTGGGCAGGCATCACTGCATCTGAGCCCCACTGATCCCTTCTGCTTAGAGGAACCTTCCCCTTCCCAGCTCCCCCCAGCCACCTTTATGAAAAGGACAGAGGTCTCAGGGGTTGACTATTTCCACTGCAGGGCCAAGCAATGGCAGCCCGATATCAGCCTGAGTAGCCATCCGCAAAGCACTTCAGCCCACAGAGAGAGATGGAGCAAACTCAGGCTTACCTTGTTCTTAGAGGAAAGGGAAGCAAGAGAGGAAGATGCAGAGCCTGGAGTAGCGCAGGCTTTTATGCTGTGTTCCAGAGCCCTGGGGGGATACAACATTCTTTGCTCACGAAGTATCTGAACACTTAGTAGTTGCTGCTTGCCAAGGCCTCGCTGGTGATGAAGCCCTTGTCTCTTTCATCTGAAATACTGTGCTCCGGCTTTCTGTCACTGAACATCAGAACAACTCATCTGTGCCCCACCTTCGTAAGATCAATCAGCTCAGATGCCTCAGGCATGTGCAGGAGGTTGTTTTGAGTGAGTTTCCATCCCTTTGCCTTATTAGTGGTAAGCGTGGCTATCAATGGGTCAAATTCAGCTATGAGGGGCACCTCAAGTGCTTTCCTTTCAGACACTCTGGCTAACACAGAGAGACATTGTTCACCACGGGTCATTGTAGGGACACAGGAGACTCTGAGTAAGTTCAGTCAGAAGGTCAAGACTGTACAAACCCATATGTGAGAAGAAACACAGCTCTGCAAGGATGTGGCAAATCTCAACAGCAAGGAAGGACCATTGTGCGCAATAAGGAACTTTTCTGTGGGTAGCAGTGATGGCCACGAGCACCTTGCTTGTGCTCATCAAGCTCTACCATGGCCTGGTTTTGTGATGAAAGAGATGCCCGTGATCTTCCCTGAGTGAGACACGCACCCAAATTGACCTGTTTGCTCAGCAAGGGCATTCCCAGGGACCAGATGCCTGGATGGCCTGCTTTTGAGGAGAGGTTTGGGGCAGGAAGCCAGAAGGTCATTGCCCATTTTTCTGGGTCAGAGATGGGGTGGCCAATTCCATGCATTTCAAATTACAAAGGGACATCGGATCAGTCTCCCAGAGCAGCTGGGAGTCCTTGTGTTGTGGAAGAGTTGGGAAAACCCCTGAACTCTGGGCTAACGTGAGTCACGCTGCTGTGGACTTCCAAGGACACAGTGCCCTGCATGCAGGCAAGCCAGCGTTGCCAGAGCTCATAGCCTCAATCCTCCAAAAGTTCTGCTTCCTCAAAGGCATTTGTGCCTTTTTCATCACAATTACTCTCAGGTGCTCTGAGAGATGGACTCGAGGTCCTTTTGTAGGTCAAAATGCATGGAAGCCTGTAAACGCTGGGCTAACACAAATCCCACAGGCAACCTGACCATGCAGATTGCTTTCTGAATGTCTGCACAGGAAGGACCGTTGCCTGTTTTGCTTAAAGCAACTTCTGAGCTAGAAAAGGTTTGAGTAGCTTTGTCCCCTTCAGATCGAGAGGGCAGTTCTGATAGGCTCCTTTTTTTCCCTTACTCCATAGGCCATACGCTGCAAGAGACATGAAGATGTCTCAGATCTTAGCTGCCACAAACAGTGTTGCACCCAGTTCCAGGATGTCCCTGCAGTGCCGGCTCCCGAACAGGGTCAGTCAGCATCTCCAGGATGACTTGAGATAACACTGAGAGGTCTTTGATTCATTACACGTGCAGTGAAATTCCCGGCTACAAATCTTGAAGTGGGGCCTTGCCCTGAAACTCCCTGTGTGCCGGGTGTCATTGCACAGGGACTGTGATCAGCGGGGCAGGGATGGCTGGAGCAGGTAGCTGTGGTCGAGTGGTGAAGGCGATGGACTAGAAATCCATTGGGGTTTCCCCGCGCAGGTTCGAATCCTGCCAGCTACGGTGCTCAGCTGTTCTTTAGGCTGAAGCCAAATGACCAAGTTTCTGCAGTGGCACCCAACTCCACAGTGTGCCTGGTGCCCAGGCAGACAGTTAACACAGTTAAAGTGTTCTCCTTCTTGGTCTTGTCCTTGCACCACCCTGAACATCCTGGTTGAATGGCAAACTCTGCTTCCATTGACAAGGCAGGCATTATGGGGGAAGACTATGGGCGTGGGCTGAGTATGAGCCATCAAAAGAGCTCCACTGTTGCTAGTTCTTGCCAGCAACTTAAGAGCCTGGGGGCGTGGGAGTATTCTGCCCAACCGGACCCCAGAAGGATCAAAAATGAACAACCTTTCCAAGGGGACTTTCCAAATGTGACTGAAGGATGAGATGATGAGAGGTGAGTGCGATCTGTGCCCTCCTCTGCTGGGAAAGATGTGGAATTGGCAAAAAAGGACATGGCGGTGACTGTGGTATCAGGAGACCATGCCCTGCCTGCACCACCCCTGATGGGTGGAGCAGGAAAGAGCCAGAGGCTTCCCAGAGGTCTTCATTTTGTTGCATGAGCAGCTGCTCCTAGCAGAGCAGCGGCAGAGAAAGAGCTTCTGGTAGACTGCTGCGTGGTTGAACATCTTAAGGAAAAAGTAAATGCTGGGAAGCACGTGCAGAGAGAGCCTACACAAAGAGGAGGAGAGAAAAGCCCATTGCTGGCACATGGTCGATCCCCTGCAGCTGTGTCACTGAGGCTGGGGAAAGCATTACAAGGGAGAACAAATCTGAGAAGGATTTTCAGCAGGAATAAAGAAGGAAAGGGCAGTGGAAGAGACACCTTAGTGTGCTCATATCTGCACGCCCATGGTCACCATCTTTATCCCGCTTTTGTTTTTCCATTCTCTGCCTGGTTCCTGCATGCTCTGTCCAGCAGTGTTGGGCAGGAGAGGAAGAGCTCCAGGCAGAGACAAAAGGAGTTTCTCTGGCTCTCTGGCAAGCTGCATGGTGTCAGGGGCAGCCCTAGGCTGTCAGGTAGCAGTAAGGCTAGGGCTGCAGCAGGGGGAGGACAAGTCAGTGAGAGGAGTGTGGTGTGAATGTGTAAAACAGACCTTTGGACAGGGGTGAGGAAAGACGGTGTTTTATTTTGATACTTGTTTCTCACTGCAGGAATCTGTTTTAGTCAGCAGCAATTTCCACACTCTCTACACCTCGACACCCCCGCCAAGGCAAGCCTTGTTTGCCCATAAGATTTTTTCCTTAGCTGTTTTTCTAAGTCATGTTTGTTTTGACCCATCCTGTTTTCAGCACTCTGTATCACCCGCCAGAGCATGGGTAGGAGTGAGCAGCTGGCTGGGTGTTTGTCTGTGATTATGCCGCCAAATTTGCATAGACACAAAGGCGCATCCACGTGCATAGTACATTCAGAGCTGGCACAGGAATGAACATAGTCTGAGAGAGGCACGGTTATCAGCACCCAGCAGCCTGAGTGTCCGCAGCCAAGATGTCTGTCCTGGGTTCCGCAGTAACAGTCTTTTTTCTCCTTCTCGGTAGCTGGTGCAGCACTGCGTTTTTTATTTTGGGCCTGGGAACAGTGCTGATAACATCAGTGTTTTCAGTTACTGCTTGGTGATGTTTAGGCTGGCCAAGGACTTTGTGAGTCTCATTCTCTGCTAGGGAGGAGGGGAAGCTGGGAGGAAGGAGAGACAAGACACCTGACCCAGACTAACCAAAGAGGTTATTCCATACCACAGCACGTCATGTCCAGGATGTAAAGACGGAGAGCAGAGACCCGGAAGGGTGGTGGGGGTGCATGGTGGGGGGTGTGCACTGCTTGTTTGGGATTGATGGTGAGCTACTGTATTCTTTCCTTGTATTTCTCTTGTCATTATTATTATTGGTGGCAGCAGTAGTGATTTGTGTTATATCTTAGTCACTAAACTGTTCTTATCTCAACCTGTGGGAGTTGCATTCTTTCAATTCTCCTTCCCATCCCTCGAGGAGCAGAGGGAAGAAAGAGTGGGGAGTGAGTGAGAGAGCGACTGTATGGGTTTATAGAAGCTTAAACCGTGACAATGTCACTCCCAGGGAACAAACACAGACATACGATCAGCTTGAGGTCCTGCACATGCAAGGGACTGGAAGGAGGAGGCTGGCCAGGCACTGATGTGGAGGAGGAGGAGACAGGTCCCTTTGTGACCTGGCTGAGTGAGGGAGGCCCAGCGTGGAAAAAGCAGAGTGCAGGGGCTGCTTTGGACCACTGAGATAATTGCCGGGTTTCTTGAAGCACTGAACCGGATGCCCAGAGAACATGTGGCTTCTCCTTCATGTTGGGTATCACGCTCCAGTTCCACTAGGGCTCAGGCACTGAGCTGCTTGCTACAGCTCTGGGGCTAGCCCTGCTTCCACTCTGCCCTCCATCAATCCTGCTGGTTGGAAGGCATTTCAGGGAGTCACAGTACATGCTCCTTCCTCCAGCAGGGAGCTTCTCCCTGCTCTGTGCACGGACTCTTCTTTGGTGGGCAATGTGCTGGTCCCATGGCATGAGGGAAAGTCCCCTCGGGCTCACACCAAAACGCACCTGAGTCAGGAGCCATCTCAGGAGAGCAAACAGTGTTGTCACTGCGGGACAGGCCAATCTGCGGCTCAAGGGGACAGTGTGTCCCTGAAGGAAAGGACAGGGGTTGAAGTCAGCCTAGACTGTCCCAGCAGAGGAAGGCAGCCCAGCTGGTGCAACCCATAACAAACTGCTTTGGGTCCTCCTGCTAGCTGGTCTTGCAGTTGAACCACGTGCGCTGCTCTCTGTCATGATTGTCTCATTTGTCAAGGTCAGGAGCTTGGCTAGGACTGCAACTGGGAGTAAGGATATCTGGGTAACGGCTGCTTAGTATGAGCTACAAGGTGAGAAACGGGACAGGCCATGACTTAGCGTGGCAGATTGAGAGGTTGTCCAACATGCGCGGTTGAAAGGGGGAAACGCCAGTGGAGCCCACAAGTACAAGCACTGAACCATTGATCACTGGGCTGTGAATGTACCCTCTGAGGTACAAGTGCTGAAGATGTCAAGCTGGAAAGGTCATCAGCAGGTTTCATCAGGCAAAAGGAGGATGCTCAGGGGATACCAGCCTGCGTCTTTTAAGAGAGGGTCTGGGAGGCGTGTACAACAAGCTATGCCACTCCCTCTTCTGTGAGTAAAAAGTGCCCAGTGTCCCTGAAGGAAAGCTGCCCTTGATGACTGATGGCCAGGGAGATGGAGAGACTGGCAGGCTGAGGCAGGAGCATATATTGCAGCGGGAGTGGCTGCAGGAGAAAGACCTATCCAGCATGTGCCTAGAGGTCCCATGGTGTAATGGTGAGCACTCTGGGCTCTGAATCCAGCGATCTGAGTTCAAATCTCAGTGGGACCTCATGCATGGTTTTGGCTCCCTCAGGGCTTTCTCAGCATGCTTACACCTTCACAGCCTTGCTTTTGCCGTTGGGTCAATTGTGTCATGCACTCTGATCTTGATCATTGGCCCCTGCACCCTCTGTGCTTCCTTGCACTTGTTGGCTGCTGCTGCGTGAGGGCAACCAGCAGTTTCTCACCAACTCACGCAACACCTGAGGCGGGGATCACAAAGTCCAAGTCCAGGTCAAGCAGGGGACGTTTTTCATGGCCTTGTCTGGTTCTATGTTGGACATCTCCAAAGATGGAGAATCTTAAACTCCCTGAGCATCCTTCTCCCATCTTTGACCACCAATGCCTCTGGCAGTAGCCAGAGTTCCAACTCTGTCCACTGCTTCTTGCTCTCTCAGTTTCTCTGTGGCTTTTCTGTACCTCTTGGCCAACTTCTTTATTTTTCATCCTTGGTCAGTTCATGGAGCTCCATCAAAATATGGCAGTAGCCCACGCTTGGCTGTCATGAGAGACAGCAGATGCCTCCTTGCACAGCAGGTAGCTAAGTGAAGGAGGAGGAGAGCAAACCACCACGAGTCTCCAGCTATGCTGCACATAGTCTTTAATCAGAAGGAACAAAAGCAGGGGCACAGAACAGAGACCAAGAAAGATGCCTGCAGGTTTTAGGGAGGCACAGAGTATGGCCTGTTTCCCAAGGACGAGCTCCACACAAAGCGCTTCCCTTCTCCCATTCTGCTCCACCTGGTGGCAATCCCAGGCCACCAAGAGCAGTCCCTGACTCCCAACCCTCCCCACATAGCAGGAGGCTCCGCAAAGCACGAGAGAAGGAGCCCTTTGTCTCAGGGACTCAGAGCAAAGCAGAGGCGGAGGAGGCAGCGCGAGGCTCGTCCTGCAGTGAGGAGCAGCGGGCACAGGACCCTCCTGCCAGGTTGGAAGAGGACACCCAGCCCATCAGGAAGCCGTGGGCACACTCCTGCTCCTGCTCCTCCCGCTTCAGGGTGCCTGTCTTTCTTCCGGCTCCAAAGGGGATGATCCGCCAGCTTCAGCAGTTCAGACTGCAGTGGGGGGGAGGCAGACACAGGCCTGACCCCCCCAGACCAAGGGAGCCCCCAGAAGAGATGGGAACCCCACCAGTGCTGAGGGAGCTCCCAACAGCAGCTGACAGAGAGGATCCCACAGCTGTGCTCTGTGGGAAAGAGGTGAGGATGGGGCCCGGCAGGGTCACCACCACCGGGGAGGCCTGGATGGCAACCGTCGAGTCAGCGCAGCGGGCGACACAGGGCTCACTGCAGCTGCTTGCAAGTGGCGTTGGACCAGAGGTGCCGCAGGGGCATGGGGGACATGGTCTGAAGCAAGACATCTCTCGGTGAGCGAGTCAAAGCTGAAAGACAAAGCAGGCAGCGAGCACAAACCTCCACATTAGTGTGTCCTTGTCTTCTTCAGCTCTCTGTGGACAGATCTCGTTTTAAACACACGCAGTGACTCTACAGCTTCCAGAGCCCTCACTGGCCCAGCACGTTGCATGGAACTGGAAGGCTGTCCCCTTTGTGATAAGACCCAGTTCAATGGGGTTATGGCGCCTGTGGAATGACTGATCACACCCCACCTCCAAAGCAAACAGTGCTGCATTGAAGAGAGCACTGCATGCACTTGGCCATTTGGTTAGAGACAATCTGATGGACATGCAAATTCTGGTGGGCAGGCATCCCTGCATCCGAGCCCCACTGATCCCTTCTGCTCTGAAAAACCTCCCTTCCCAGCTCCCCCCAGCCGCCTTTATGAAAAGGACAGAGGTCTCAGGGGTTGACTATTTCCATTGCAGGGCCAAGCAATGGCAGCCCGATATCAGCCTGAGTAGCCATCCGCAAAGCACTTCAGCCCACAGAGAGAGATGGAGCAAACTCAGGCTTACCTTGTTCTTAGAGGAAAGGGAAGCAAGAGAGGAAGATGCAGAGCCCGGAGTAGCGCAGGCTTTTATGCTGTGTTCCAGAGCCCTGGGGGGATACAACATTCTTTGCTCACGAAGTATCTGAACACTTACTAGTTGCTGCTTGCCAAGGCCTCGCTGGTGATGAAGCCCTTGCCTCTTTCATCTGAAATACTGTGCTCCGGCTTTCTGTCACTGAACATCAGAACAACTCATCTGTGCCCCACCTTCGTAAGATCAATCAGCTCAGATGCCTCAGGCATGTACAGAAGGATGTTTTGAGTGAGTTTCCATCCCTTTGCCTTATTAGTGGTAAGCGTGGCTATCAATGGGTCAAATTCAGCTATGAGGGGCACCTCAAGTGCTTTCCTTTCAGACACTCTGGCTAACACAGAGAGACATTGTTCACCACGGGTCATTGTAGGGACACAGGAGACTCTGAGTAAGTTCAGTCAGAAGGTCAAGACTGCACAAACCCATATGTGAGAAGAAACACAGCTCTGCAAGGATGTGGCAAATCTCAACAGCAAGGAAGGACCATTGTGCGCAATAAGGAACTTTTCTGTGGGTAGCAGTGATGGCCACGAGCACCTTGCTTGTGCTCATCAAGCTCTACCATGGCCTGGTTTTGTGATGAAAGAGATGCCCGTGATCTTCCCTGAGTGAGACACGCACCCAAATTGACCTGTTTGCTCAGCAAGGGCATTCCCAGGGACCAGATGCCGGGATGGCCTGCTTTTGAGGAGAGGTTTGGGGCAGGAAGCCAGAAGGTCATTGCCCATTTTACTGGGTCAGAGATGGGGTGGCCAATTCCATGCATTTCAAATTACAAAGGGACATCGGATCAGTCTCCCAGAGCAGCTGGGAGTCCTTGTGTTGTGGAAGAGTTGGGAAAACCCCTGAACTCTGGGGTAGCGTGAGTCACGCTGCTGTGGACTTCCAAGGACACAGTGCCCTGCATGCAGGCAAGCCAGCGTTGCCAGAGCTCATAGCCTCAATCCTCCAAAAGTTCTGCTTCCTCAAAGGCATTTGTGCCTTTTTCATCACAATTACTCTCAGGTGCTCTGAGAGATGGACTCGAGGTCCTTTTGTAGGTCAAAATGCATGGAAGCCTGTAAACGCTGGGCCAACACAAATCCCACAGACAACCTGACCATGCAGATTGCTTTCTGAATGTCTGCACAGGAAGGACAGTTGCCTGTTTTGCTTAAAGCAACTTCTGAGCTAGAAAAGGTTTGAGTAGCTTTGTCCCCTTCAGACCGAGAGGCCAATTCTGATAGGCTCCTTTTTTTCCCTTACTCCATAGGCCATACGCTGCAAAAGACATGAAGATGTCTCAGTTCTCAGCTTCCGCGAACAGTGTTGCACCCAGTTCCAGGATGTCCCTGCAGTGCCGGCTCCCCAACAGGGTCAGTCAGCATCTCCATGGTGACTTGAGATAACACTGAGAGGTCTTTGATTCATTACATACACAGTGAAAATTCCCGGCTACAAATCTTGAAGTGGAGCATTGCCCTGAAACTCCCTGTGTGCCGGGTGTCATTGCACAGGGACTGTTATCCGTGGGGCAAGGATGGCTGGAGCAGGTAGTTGTGGTCGAGTGGTGAAGGCGATGGACTAGAAATCCATTGGGGTTTCCCCGCGCAGGCTCGAATCCTGCCAGCTACGGTGCCCAGCTGTTTTTTAGGCTGAAGCCAAATGACCAAGGTTCTGCAGTGGCACCCAACTCCACAGTGTGCCTGGTGCCCAGGCAGACAGTTAAAGTGTTCTCCTTCTTGGTCTTGTCCTTGCACCACCCTGAACATCCTGGTTGAATGGCAAACTCTGCTTCCATTGACAAGGCAGGCATTATGGGGGAAGACTATGGGCGTGGGCTGAGTATGAGCCATCAAAAGAGCTCCACTGTTGCTAGTTCTTGCCAGCAACTTAAGAGCCTGGGGGCGTGGGAGTATTCTGCCCAACCGGACCCCAGAAGGATCAAAAATGAACAACCTTTCCAAGGGGACTTTCCAAATGTGACTGAAGGATGAGATGATGAGAGGTGAGTGCGATCTGTGCCCTCCTCTGCTGGGAAAGATGTGGAATTGGCAAAAAAGGACATGGTGGTGACTGTGATACCAGGAGACCATGCCCTGCCTGCACCACCCCTGATGGGTGGAGCAGGAAAGAGCCAGAGGCTTCCCAGAGGTCTTCTTTCAGTTGCATGCGCAGCTGCTCCTAGCAGAGCAGCGGCAGAGGATGAGCTTCTGGTAGCCTGCCTGCGTGGTTGAGCATCTTAAGGAAAAAGTAAATGCTGGGAAGCACGTGCAGAGAGAGCCTACACAAAGAGGAGGAGAGAAAAGCCCATTGCTGGCACATGGCCGATTCCCTGCAGCCGCGTCAATGAGGCTGGGGAAAGCATTGCAAGGGGGAACGAACTGCAGAGAGATTGTCAGCAGGAATGAAGAAGGAAAGGGCAGTGGAAGAGACACCTTAGTGTGCTCATATCTGCACGCCCATGCTGACCCTCTCTATCCCGCTTTTGTTTTTCCATTCTCTGCCTGATTCCTGCATGCTCTGTCCAGCAGTGTTGGGCAGGAGAGGAAGAGCTCCAGGCAGAGACAAAAGGAGTTTCTCTGGCTCTCTGGCAAGCTGCATGGTGTCAGGGGCAGCCCTAGGCTGTCAGGTAGCAGTAAGGCTAGGGCTGCAGCAGGGGGAGGACAAGTCAGTGAGAGGAGTGTGGTGTGAATGTGTAAAACAGACCTTTGGACAGGGATGAGGAAAGACAGTGGTTTATGTTGGTGTTTCTGTTTCTCCCTGCAGTAATCTGTTTCAATCAGCAACAATTTCCACACTCTCTACACCCCGACTCCCCTGCCAAGGCAAGCCTTGTTTGCCCATGGGAGTTTTTGCTAAGCTGTGTTCTTCTAAGTTGTGTTTGTCCTGACCCATCCTGTTTCCTGTGCTCTGCATCGCCCCGCAGAGTGTGGGTAGGAGTGAGCAGCTGGCTGGGGGTTTGTCTGTGATTATACCACCAAAGGTGCATAGACACAAAGGCACATCCACGTGCATAGTACATGCAGAGCTGGCACAGGAACGAACGTAGTCTGAGAGAGGCACCATTACCAGCACCCAGCAGCCTGAGTGTCCGCAGCCAAGATGTCACTCCCAGGGAACAAACACAGACATCCTATCAGCTCGAGGTCCTGCGCATGCAGGGGACTGGAAGGAGGAGGCTGGCCAGGCGCTGATGTGGAGGAGGAGGAGACAGGTCCCTTTGTGACCTGGCTGAGTGAGGGAGGCCCAGCGTGGGAAAAGCGGAGTGCAGGGGCTGCTTTGAACCGCTGAGATATTTGCCGGGTGTCTTGAAGCACTGAAGCAGGAGCCCAGAGAACATGTGGATTCTCCTTCATGTTGGGTGTCTCACTCCAGTTCCACTAGGGCTCAGGCACTGAGCTGCTTGCTACAGCTCTGGGGCTAGCCCTGCTTCCACTCTGCCCTCCATCAATCCTGCTGGTTGGAAGGCATTTCAGGGAGTCACAGTGCATGCTCCTTCCTCCAGCAGGGAGCTTCTCCCTGCTCCGTGCACGGACTCTTCTTTGGTGGGCAATGTGCTGGTCCCATGGCATGACAGCAAAATGCACCTGAGTCAGGAGCCATCTCAGGAGAGCAAACAGTGTTGTCACTGCGGGACAGGCCAGTCTGCGGCTCAAGGGGACAGTGTGTCCCTGAAGGAAAGGACAGGGGTTGAAGTCAGCCTAGACTGTCCCAGCAGAGGAAGGCAGCCCAGCTGGTGCAACCCATAACAAACTGCTTTGGGTCCTCCTGCTAGCTGGTCTTGCAGTTGAACCACGTGCGCTGCTCTCTGTCATGATTGTCTCATTTGTCAAGGTCAGGAGCTTGGCTAGGACTGCAACTGGGAGTAAGGATATCTGGGTAACGGCTGCTTAGTATGAGCTACAAGGTGAGAAACGGGACAGGCCATGACTTAGCGTGGCAGCTTGAGAGGTTGTCCAACATGCGCGGTTGAAAGGGGGAAACGCCAGTGGAGCCCACAAGTACAAGCACTGAACCATTGATCACTGGGCTGTGAATGTACCCTCTGAGGTACAAGTGCTGAAGATGTCAAGCTGGAAAGGTCATCAGCAGGTTTCATCAGGCAAAAGGAGGATGCTCAGGGGATACCAGCCTGCGTCTTTTAAGAGAGGGTCTGGGAGGCGTGTACAACAAGCTATGCCACTCCCTCTTCTGTGAGTAAAAAGTGCCCAGTGTCCCTGAAGGAAAGCTGCCCTTGATGACTGATGGCCAGGGAGATGGAGAGACTGGCAGGCTGAGGCAGGAGCATATATTGCAGCGGGAGTGGCTGCAGGAGAAAGACCTATCCAGCATGTGCCTAGAGGTCCCATGGTGTAATGGTGAGCACCCTGGGCTCTGAATCCAGCGATCTGAGTTCAAATCTCAGTGGGACCTCATGCATGGTTTTGGCTCCCTCAGGGCTTTCTCAGCATGCTTACACCTTCACAGCCTTGCTTTTGCCGTTGGGTCAATTGTGTCATGCACTCTGATCTTGATCATTGGCCCCTGCACCCTCTGTGCTTCCTTGCACTTGTTGGCTGCTGCAGCGTGAGGGCAACCAGCAGTTTCTCACCAACTCACGCAACACCTGAGGCGGGGATCACAAAGTCCAAGTCCAGGTCAAGCAGGGGACGTTTTTCATGGCCTTGTCTGGTTCTATGTTGGACATCTCCAAAGATGGAGAATCTTAAACTCCCTGAGCATCCTTCTCCCATCTTTGACCACCAATGCCTCTGGCAGTAGCCAGAGTTCCAACTCTGTCCACTGCTTCTTGCTCTCTCAGTTTCTCTGTGGCTTTTCTGTACCTCTTGACCAACTTCTTTATTTTTCATCCTTGGTCAGTTCATGGAGCTCCATCAAAATATGGCAGTAGCCCACGCTTGGCTGTCATGAGAGACAGCAGATGCCTCCTTGCACAGCAGGTAGCTAAGTGAAGGAGGAGGAGAGCAAACCACCACGAGTCTCCAGCTATGCTGCACATAGTCTTTAATCAGAAGGAACAAAAGCAGGGGCACAGAACAGAGACCAAGAAAGATGCCTGCAGGTTTTAGGGAGGCACAGAGTATGGCCTGTTTCCCAAGGACGAGCTCCACACAAAGCGCTTCCCTTCTCCCATTCTGCTCCACCTGGTGGCAATCCCAGGCCACCAAGAGCAGTCCCTGACTCCCAACCCTCCCCACATAGCAGGAGGCTCCGCAAAGCACGAGAGAAGGAGCCCTTTGTCTCAGGGACTCAGAGCAAAGCAGAGGCGGAGGAGGCAGCGCGAGGCTCGTCCTGCAGTGAGGAGCAGCGGGCACAGGACCCTCCTGCCAGGTTGGAAGAGGACACCCAGCCCATCAGGAAGCCGTGGGCACACTCCTGCTCCTGCTCCTCCCGCTTCAGGGTGCCTGTCTTTCTTCCGGCTCCAAAGGGGATGATCCGCCAGCTTCAGCAGTTCAGACTGCAGCGGGGGGGAGGCAGACACAGGCCTGACCCCCCCAGACCAAGGGAGCCCCCAGAAGAGATGGGAACCCCACCAGTGCTGAGGGAGCTCCCAACAGCAGCTGACAGAGAGGATCCCACAGCTGTGCTCTGTGGGAAAGAGGTGAGGATGGGGCCCGGCAGGGTCACCACCACCGGGGAGGCCTGGATGGCAACCGTCGAGTCAGCGCAGCGGGCGACACAGGGCTCACTGCAGCTGCTTGCAAGTGGCGTTGGACCAGAGGTGCCGCAGGGGCATGGGGGACATGGTCTGAAGCAAGACATCTCTCGGTGAGCGAGTCAAAGCTGAAAGACAAAGCAGGCAGCGAGCACAAACCTCCATATTAGTGTGTCCTTGTCTTCTTCAGCTCTCTGTGGACAGATCTCGTTTTAAACACACGCAGTGACTCTACAGCTTCCAGAGCCCTCACTGGCCCAGCACGTTGCATGGAACTGGAAGGCTGTCCCCTTTGTGATAAGACCCAGTTCAATGGGGTTATGGCGCCTGTGGAATGACTGATCACACCCCACCTCCAAAGCAAACAGTGCTGCATTGAAGAGAGCACTGCATGCACTTGGCCATTTGGTTAGAGACAATCTGATGGACATGCAAATTCTGGTGGGCAGGCATCCCTGCATCCGAGCCCCACTGATCCCTTCTGCTCTGAAAAACCTCCCTTCCCAGCTCCCCCCAGCCGCCTTTATGAAAAGGACAGAGGTCTCAGGGGTTGACTATTTCCATTGCAGGGCCAAGCAATGGCAGCCCGATATCAGCCTGAGTAGCCATCCGCAAAGCACTTCAGCCCACAGAGAGAGATGGAGCAAACTCAGGCTTACCTTGTTCTTAGAGGAAAGGGAAGCAAGAGAGGAAGATGCAGAGCCCGGAGTAGCGCAGGCTTTTATGCTGTGTTCCAGAGCCCTGGGGGGATACAACATTCTTTGCTCATGAAGCATCTGAGCACTTAGTAGTTGCTGCTTGCCAAGGCCTCGCTGGTGATGAAGCCCTTGCCTCTTTCATCTGAAATACTGTGCTCTGGCTTTCTGTCACTGAACATCAGAACAACTCATCTGTGCCCCACCTTCGGAAGATCGATCAACTCAGATGCCTCAGGCATGTGCAGGAGGTTGTTTTGAGTGTGTTTCCACCCCTTTGCCTTATTAGTGGTGATCACGGCTATCAGGCATGGTCAAATTCAGGTATGAGGCCACTTCGAGTGCTTTCCTTCCAGGCACTCCGGCGAACATGGAGAGACATTGCTCCCCACGGGTCACTGTAGGGATGCAGGAGACTGTGAGTAAGATCAATCGAAGGTCAAGACTGCACAAACCCATATGTGAGAAGAAACACAGCTCTGCAAGGATGTGGCAAATCTCAACAGCAAGGAAGGACCATTGTGCGCCATAAGGTACTTTTCTGTGGGAAGGAGTGATGGTCACGAGCACCTTGCTTATGCTCATCAGGCTCTACCTCGGCCTGGTTTTGTGATGAAAGCGATGCCCGCGTTCTTCCCTGAGCGAGACCCACACCCAAATTGACCTGTTTTGCTCAGCAAGGGCATCCCAGAGACCAGATGCCTGGATGGCCTGGTTTTTGAGGAGAGGTGCGGGGAAGGGAGCCAGAAGGTCATTGCCCATTTTTCTGGGTCAGAGATGGGGTGGCCAATTCCATGCATTTCAAATTAAAAAGGGACATCGGATCAGACTCCCGGAGCAGCTGCGGGGAGTCCTTGTGATGTGGAAGAGTTGGGAAAACCCCTGAATTCCAGGCTAGCATGAGCCACGCTGCTGTGGACTTCAGTGGACACGGAGCCCTGGACTCGGGTTTGGTAGGCATACCAGAGCTCATAGCTTCAGGTGGCGGTTTTGTCAAAGAGCAAAAATGGCCAATGAGTGTGTGGGTCCCTTTCAGGAAGGATGCGGCATCTCTTTGATCACCCTCCTAAGTGTTGATTTCCTTGTTTCCAACAGGTTCCCGACTTCCCAAGTTGAGCCCAGGCCCCTGGCTGGAAGAAGCCTTAGGGCATGGTTTAGTCACCAAGGCACGTAACTACGGAGATCCCACGGAGAATTGCTTGAAAGAGAACTGCCTGACACACTGGTCTGTTATCTGCCATTTTCATTCTCCCTTTGTTACCTGAGCTTGTGGGTAGTAAAATCTGTCGGTGGCAAAGCCTTAGGAAGCATCGCCTCTACTTAGGTCCTGATCCCGACAAGGTACTTCAACCACCAAGACATCTGCTGGCAAATTGACACAGCAAACCAAAAGCAGCCCAGGAAACTACTGGAGTCTGTCGTGGACAACTTCCTCGTAGAGGTGATGGAGAATTCGACCAGAGGAGTGACACTGTTGGACGTGCTCCTTACTAGTGCAGAAGAACTTAGCAAAAAGGTCAAGACAGGAGGTATCCTGGTCAGCAGCAAGCATGGCTTGGTGGAATTCTCAGCCTTGAGAGGTATAGGGTAGGTAAAAAGTAGAGTCAGGACCCTACACTGTAGAAAGACAAGCCATTGGCTCTTTAAGGCGCTACCGTGTGCAATTCCTTGGAAAATGGCCTCAGACGTAAAGGATGCCGAGAGCTGGGACATATTGAAAAATATTTTCTGGAGCATCCAGAAATCCCGACATGCAAGAAGTCCGACAGGGGAAGCAGGAGGCCAGCTTAAGGAAGGCAAAGCCTCTTAGCCAAACTGAATCAAAGCAAAGCAAAGCAAAGCAAACCAAAGCAGAGCAAAGCAAACCAAAGCAAAGCAAAGCAAAGCAAACCAAACTAAACTAAAGTAAAGTAAACTAAAACTAAAACAACTGAAAAATGCCCAGGCAGTGAGGGCAGGGACACGCATCCTGGGCAGATTACAGGGAATGTCATGGGTGTGTCAGGAGGGCATCAGGAAAACCAAGGCACAGCTGCCGCTGATCTTGTCTGCGGCCATGAGATATAACTAGAAGGCTTTCTTCAGGTACACAGAGCAACAAAGTAAGATGAAAGAACTAGTAGCACCTCACCTTAGGTGAGCCAAATGGGAGGCCTGTCTGTGACCAACATGAAGAAGATGGAAGCTCAAGACCATCTCAGGAACTTGAAAGTGCACAAGTCCTTTGGAACTGAGGAGATGCAACTGAGAGTCCTGCAACAACTGTCAGAAGAAATTGCTAGGCCACTATCCATCAAATTAGAAAAGTTGTAGAATACCCAGTGGCTGGAAAAGGGGAAATATAACCCGCCAGATATAGAAAAGGGAAAAAGGAAGTCCTGGGGAGCTGCAGGCCGGACAGCCTCATCTCTGTAGCCTCAAAAGCAAGAATGGACCATTGTGCGCTATGAGGAAATTCTCTGCGGAACTGGCCACGAGAACCTTGCTTACGTTCATCAGGCTCTACTACGGCGTGGTTTTGTGATGAAAGAGATGCCCGCGATCTTCCCTGAGTGAGACCCACACCCAAATTGACCTGCTTGCTCAGCAAGGCTGCCCCAGAGACCAAATGCCTGGATGGCCTGCTTTTGAGGATAGATGCAGGGAAGGGAGACAGAAGCTCACAGCTCATTTTTCTGGGTCAGGAATGGGGTGGCCAATTCCATGCATTTCAAATTACAAAGGGACGTCGGATCAGTCTCCCAGAGCAGCTGGGAGTCCTTGTGATGTGGAAGAGTTGGGAAAACCCCCGAACTCTGGGCTAACATGAGTCACGCTGCTGTGGACTTCCGAGGACACAGTGCCCTGCATGCAGGCAAGCCTGCGTTGCCAGAGCTCATAGCCTCAATCCTCCAAAAGTTCTGCTTCCTCAAAGGCATTTGTGCCTATTTCATCACAATTACTCTCAGGTGCTCTGAGAGATGGACTCGAGGTCCTTTTGTAGGTCAAAATGCATGGAAGCCTGTAAACGCTGGGCTAACACAAATCCCACAGACAACCTGACCATGCAGATTGCTTTCTGAATGTCTGCACAGGAAGGACAGTTGCCTGTTTTGCTTAAAGCAACTGTTGAACTAGAAAAGGTTTGAGTAGCTTTGTCCCCTTCAGACCGAGAGGCCAATTCTGATAGGCTCCTTTTTTTCCCTTACTCCATAGGCCATACGCTGCAAAAGACATGAAGATGTCTCAGTTCTCAGCTGCTGCAAACAGTGTTGCACCCAGTTCCAGGATGTCCCTGCAGTGCCGGCTCCCGAACAGGGTCAGTCAGCATCTCCAGGGTGACTTGAGATAACACTGAGAGGTCTTTGATTCATTACATACACAGTGAAAATTCCCGGCTACAAATCTTGAAGTGGAGCATTGCCCTGAAACTCCCTGTGTGCCAGGTGTCATTGCACAGGGACTGTGATCAGTGGGGCAGGGATGGCTGGAGCAGGTAGTTGTGGCCGAGTGGTGAAGGCGATGGACTAGAAATCCATTGGGGTTTCCCCGCGCAGGTTCGAATCCTGCCAGCTACGGTGCCCAGCTGTTTTTTAGGCTGAAGCCAAATGACCAAGGTTCTGCAGTGGCACCCAACTCCACAGTGTGCCTGGTGCCCAGGCAGACAGTTAAAGTGTTCTCCTTCTTGGTCTTGTCCTTGCACCACCCTGAACATCCTGGTTGAATGGCAAACTCTGCTTCCATTGACAAGGCAGGCATTATGGGGGAAGACTATGGGCGTGGGCTGAGTATGAGCCATCAAAAGAGCTCCACTGTTGCTAGTTCTTGCCAGCAACTTAAGAGCCTGGGGGCGTGGGAGTATTCTGCCCAACCGGACCCCAGAAGGATCAAAAATGAACAACCTTTCCAAGGGGACTTTCCAAATGTGACTGAAGGATGAGATGATGAGAGGTGAGTGCGATCTGTGCCCTCCTCTGCTGGGAAAGATGTGGAATTGGCAAAAAAGGACATGGTGGTGACTGTGATACCAGGAGACCATGCCCTGCCTGCACCACCCCTGATGGGTGGAGCAGGAAAGAGCCAGAGGCTTCCCAGAGGTCTTCTTTCAGTTGCATGCGCAGCTGCTCCTAGCAGACCAGCGGCAGAGGATGAGCTTCTGGTAGCCTGCCTGCGTGGTTGAGCATCTTAAGGAAAAAGTAAATGCTGGGAAGCACGTGCAGAGAGAGCCTACACAAAGAGGAGGAGAGAAAAGCCCATTGCTGGCACATGGTCGATCCCCTGCAGCTGTGTCACTGAGGCTGGGGAAAGCATTACAAGGGAGAACAAATCTGAGAAGGATTTTCAGCAGGAATAAAGAAGGAAAGGGCAGTGGAAGAGACACCTTAGTGTGCTCATATCTGCACGCCCATGGTCACCATCTTTATCCCGCTTTTGTTTTTCCATTCTCTGCCTGGTTCCTGCATGCTCTGTCCAGCAGTGTTGGGCAGGAGAGGAAGAGCTCCAGGCAGAGACAAAAGGAGTTTCTCTGGCTCTCTGGCAAGCTGCATGGTGTCAGGGGCAGCCCTAGGCTGTCAGGTAGCAGTAAGGCTAGGGCTGCAGCAGGGGGAGGACAAGTCAGTGAGAGGAGTGTGGTGTGAATGTGTAAAACAGACCTTTGGACAGGGGTGAGGAAAGACGGTGTTTTATTTTGATACTTGTTTCTCACTGCAGGAATCTGTTTTAGTCAGCAGCAATTTCCACACTCTCTACACCTCGACACCCCCGCCAAGGCAAGCCTTGTTTGCCCATAAGATTTTTTCCTTAGCTGTTTTTCTAAGTCATGTTTGTTTTGACCCATCCTGTTTTCAGCACTCTGTATCACCCGCCAGAGCATGGGTAGGAGTGAGCAGCTGGCTGGGTGTTTGTCTGTGATTATGCCGCCAAATTTGCATAGACACAAAGGCGCATCCACGTGCATAGTACATTCAGAGCTGGCACAGGAATGAACATAGTCTGAGAGAGGCACGGTTATCAGCACCCAGCAGCCTGAGTGTCCGCAGCCAAGATGTCTGTCCTGGGTTCCGCAGTAACAGTCTTTTTTCTCCTTCTCGGTAGCTGGTGCAGCACTGCGTTTTTTATTTTGGGCCTGGGAACAGTGCTGATAACATCAGTGTTTTCAGTTACTGCTTGGTGATGTTTAGGCTGGCCAAGGACTTTGTGAGTCTCATTCTCTGCTAGGGAGGAGGGGAAGCTGGGAGGAAGGAGAGACAAGACACCTGACCCAGACTAACCAAAGAGGTTATTCCATACCACAGCACGTCATGTCCAGGATGTAAAGACGGAGAGCAGAGACCCGGAAGGGTGGTGGGGGTGCACGGTGGGGGGTGTGCACTGCTTGTTTGGGATTGATGGTGAGCTACTGTATTCTTTCCTTGTATTTCTCTTGTCATTATTATTATTGGTGGCAGCAGTAGTGATTTGTGTTATATCTTAGTCACTAAGCTGTTCTTATCTCAACCTGTGGGAGTTGCATTCTTTCAATTCTCCTTCCCATCCCTCGAGGAGCAGAGGGAAGAAAGAGTGGGGAGTGAGTGAGAGAGCGACTGTATGGGTTTATAGAAGCTTAAACCGTGACAATGTCACTCCCAGGGAACAAACACAGACATACGATCAGCTTGAGGTCCTGCACATGCAAGGGACTGGAAGGAGGAGGCTGGCCAGGCACTGATGTGGAGGAGGAGGAGACAGGTCCCTTTGTGACCTGGCTGAGTGAGGGAGGCCCAGCGTGGAAAAAGCGGAGTGCAGGGGCTGCTTTGGACCACTGAGATAATTGCCGGGTTTCTTGAAGCACTGAACCGGATGCCCAGAGAACATGTGGCTTCTCCTTCATGTTGGGTATCACGCTCCAGTTCCACTAGGGCTCAGGCACTGAGCTGCTTGCTACAGCTCTGGGGCTAGCCCTGCTTCCACTCTGCCCTCCATCAATCCTGCTGGTTGGAAGGCATTTCAGGGAGTCACAGTGCATGCTCCTTCCTCCAGCAGGGAGCTTCTCCCTGCTCTGTGCACGGACTCTTCTTTGGTGGGCAATGTGCTGGTCCCATGGCATGAGGGAAAGTCCCCTCGGACTCACACCAAAACGCACCTGAGTCAGGAGCCATCTCAGGAGAGCAAACAGTGTTGTCACTGCGGGACAGGCCAATCTGCGGCTCAAGGGGACAGTGTGTCCCTGAAAGAAAGGACAGGGGTTGAAGTCAGCCTAGACTGTCCCAGCAGAGGAAGGCAGCCCAGCTGGTGCAACCCATAACAAACTGCTTTGGGTCCTCCTGCTAGCTGGTCTTGCAGTTGAACCACGTGCGCTGCTCTCTGTCATGATTGTCTCATTTGTCAAGGTCAGGAGCTTGGCTAGGACTGCAACTGGGAGTAAGGATATCTGGGTAACGGCTGCTTAGTATGAGCTACAAGGTGAGAAACGGGACAGGCCATGACTTAGCGTGGCAGCTTGAGAGGTTGTCCAACATGCGCGGTTGAAAGGGGGAAACGCCAGTGGAGCCCACAAGTACAAGCACTGAACCATTGATCACTGGGCTGTGAATGTACCCTCTGAGGTACAAGTGCTGAAGATGTCAAGCTGGAAAGGTCATCAGCAGGTTTCATCAGGCAAAAGGAGGATGCTCAGGGGATACCAGCCTGCGTCTTTTAAGAGAGGGTCTGGGAGGCGTGTACAACAAGCTATGCCACTCCCTCTTCTGTGAGTAAAAAGTGCCCAGTGTCCCTGAAGGAAAGCTGCCCTTGATGACTGATGGCCAGGGAGATGGAGAGACTGGCAGGCTGAGGCAGGAGCATATATTGCAGCGGGAGTGGCTGCAGGAGAAAGACCTATCCAGCATGTGCCTAGAGGTCCCATGGTGTAATGGTGAGCACTCTGGGCTCTGAATCCAGCGATCTGAGTTCAAATCTCAGTGGGACCTCATGCATGGTTTTGGCTCCCTCAGGGCTTTCTCAGCATGCTTACACCTTCACAGCCTTGCTTTTGCCGTTGGGTCAATTGTGTCATGCACTCTGATCTTGATCATTGGCCCCTGCACCCTCTGTGCTTCCTTGCACTTGTTGGCCGCTGCAGCGTGAGGGCAACCAGCAGTTTCTCACCAACTCACGCAACACCTGAGGCGGGGATCACAAAGTCCAAGTCCAGGTCAAGCAGGGGACGTTTTTCATGGCCTTGTCTGGTTCTATGTTGGACATCTCCAAAGATGGAGAATCTTAAACTCCCTGAGCATCCTTCTCCCATCTTTGACCACCAATGCCTCTGGCAGTAGCCAGAGTTCCAACTCTGTCCACTGCTTCTTGCTCTCTCAGTTTCTCTGTGGCTTTTCTGTACCTCTTGACCAACTTCTTTATTTTTCATCCTTGGTCAGTTCATGGAGCTCCATCAAAATATGGCAGTAGCCCACGCTTGGCTGTCATGAGAGACAGCAGATGCCTCCTTGCACAGCAGGTAGCTAAGTGAAGGAGGAGGAGAGCAAACCACCACGAGTCTCCAGCTATGCTGCACATAGTCTTTAATCAGAAGGAACAAAAGCAGGGGCACAGAACAGAGACCAAGAAAGATGCCTGCAGGTTTTAGGGAGGCACAGAGTATGGCCTGTTTCCCAAGGACGAGCTCCACACAAAGCGCTTCCCTTCTCCCATTCTGCTCCACCTGGTGGCAATCCCAGGCCACCAAGAGCAGTCCCTGACTCCCAACCCTCCCCACATAGCAGGAGGCTCCGCAAAGCACGAGAGAAGGAGCCCTTTGTCTCAGGGACTCAGAGCAAAGCAGAGGCGGAGGAGGCAGCGCGAGGCTCGTCCTGCAGTGAGGAGCAGCGGGCACAGGACCCTCCTGCCAGGTTGGAAGAGGACACCCAGCCCATCAGGAAGCCGTGGGCACACTCCTGCTCCTGCTCCTCCCGCTTCAGGGTGCCTGTCTTTCTTCCGGCTCCAAAGGGGATGATCCGCCAGCTTCAGCAGTTCAGACTGCAGCGGGGGGGAGGCAGACACAGGCCTGACCCCCCCAGACCAAGGGAGCCCCCAGAAGAGATGGGAACCCCACCAGTGCTGAGGGAGCTCCCAACAGCAGCTGACAGAGAGGATCCCACAGCTGTGCTCTGTGGGAAAGAGGTGAGGATGGGGCCCGGCAGGGTCACCACCACCGGGGAGGCCTGGATGGCAACCGTCGAGTCAGCGCAGCGGGCGACACAGGGCTCACTGCAGCTGCTTGCAAGTGGCGTTGGACCAGAGGTGCCGCAGGGGCATGGGGGACATGGTCTGAAGCAAGACATCTCTCGGTGAGCGAGTCAAAGCTGAAAGACAAAGCAGGCAGCGAGCACAAACCTCCATATTAGTGTGTCCTTGTCTTCTTCAGCTCTCTGTGGACAGATCTCGTTTTAAACACACGCAGTGACTCTACAGCTTCCAGAGCCCTCACTGGCCCAGCACGTTGCATGGAACTGGAAGGCTGTCCCCTTTGTGATAAGACCCAGTTCAATGGGGTTATGGCGCCTGTGGAATGACTGATCACACCCCACCTCCAAAGCAAACAGTGCTGCATTGAAGAGAGCACTGCATGCACTTGGCCATTTGGTTAGAGACAATCTGATGGACATGCAAATTCTGGTGGGCAGGCATCCCTGCATCCGAGCCCCACTGATCCCTTCTGCTCTGAAAAACCTCCCTTCCCAGCTCCCCCCAGCCGCCTTTATGAAAAGGACAGAGGTCTCAGGGGTTGACTATTTCCATTGCAGGGCCAAGCAATGGCAGCCCGATATCAGCCTGAGTAGCCATCCGCAAAGCACTTCAGCCCACAGAGAGAGATGGAGCAAACTCAGGCTTACCTTGTTCTTAGAGGAAAGGGAAGCAAGAGAGGAAGATGCAGAGCCCGGAGTAGCGCAGGCTTTTATGCTGTGTTCCAGAGCCCTGGGGGGATACAACATTCTTTGCTCATGAAGCATCTGAGCACTTAGTAGTTGCTGCTTGCCAAGGCCTCGCTGGTGATGAAGCCCTTGCCTCTTTCATCTGAAATACTGTGCTCTGGCTTTCTGTCACTGAACATCAGAACAACTCATCTGTGCCCCACCTTCGGAAGATCGATCAACTCAGATGCCTCAGGCATGTGCAGGAGGTTGTTTTGAGTGTGTTTCCACCCCTTTGCCTTATTAGTGGTGATCACGGCTATCAGGCATGGTCAAATTCAGGTATGAGGCCACTTCGAGTGCTTTCCTTCCAGGCACTCCGGCGAACATGGAGAGACATTGCTCCCCACGGGTCACTGTAGGGATGCAGGAGACTGTGAGTAAGATCAATCGAAGGTCAAGACTGCACAAACCCATATGTGAGAAGAAACACAGCTCTGCAAGGATGTGGCAAATCTCAACAGCAAGGAAGGACCATTGTGCGCCATAAGGTACTTTTCTGTGGAAAGGAGTGATGGTCACGAGCACCTTGCTTATGCTCATCAGGCTCTACCTCGGCCTGGTTTTGTGATGAAAGCGATGCCCGCGTTCTTCCCTGAGCGAGACCCACACCCAAATTGACCTGTTTTGCTCAGCAAGGGCATCCCAGAGACCAGATGCCTGGATGGCCTGCTTTTTGAGGAGAGGTGCGGGGAAGGGAGCCAGAAGGTCATTGCCCATTTTTCTGGGTCAGAGATGGGGTGGCCAATTCCATGCATTTCAAATTAAAAAGGGACATCAGATCAGACTCCCGGAGCAGCTGCGGGGAGTCCTTGTGATGTGGAAGAGTTGGGAAAACCCCTGAATTCCAGGCTAGCATGAGCCACGCTGCTGTGGACTTCAGTGGACACGGAGCCCTGGACTCGGGTTTGGTAGGCATACCAGAGCTCATAGCTTCAGGTGGCGGTTTTGTCAAAGAGCAAAAATGGCCAATGAGTGTGTGGGTCCCTTTCAGGAAGGATGCGGCATCTCTTTGATCACCCTCCTAAGTGTTGATTTCCTTGTTTCCAACAGGTTCCCGACTTCCCAAGTTGAGCCCAGGCCCCTGGCTGGAAGAAGCCTTAGGGCATGGTTTAGTCACCAAGGCACGTAACTACGGAGATCCCACGGAGAATTGCTTGAAAGAGAACTGCCTGACACACTGGTCTGTTATCTGCCATTTTCATTCTCCCTTTGTTACCTGAGCTTGTGGGTAGTAAAATCTGTCGGTGGCAAAGCCTTAGGAAGCATCGCCTCTACTTAGGTCCTGATCCCGACAAGGTACTTCAACCACCAAGACATCTGCTGGCAAATTGACACAGCAAACCAAAAGCAGCCCAGGAAACTACTGGAGTCTGTCGTGGACAACTTCCTCGTAGAGGTGATGGAGAATTCGACCAGAGGAGTGACACTGTTGGACGTGCTCCTTACTAGTGCAGAAGAACTTAGCAAAAAGGTCAAGACAGGAGGTATCCTGGTCAGCAGCAAGCATGGCTTGGTGGAATTCTCAGCCTTGAGAGGTATAGGGTAGGTAAAAAGTAGAGTCAGGACCCTACACTGTAGAAAGACAAGCCATTGGCTCTTTAAGGCGCTACCGTGTGCAATTCCTTGGAAAATGGCCTCAGACGTAAAGGATGCCGAGAGCTGGGACATATTGAAAAATATTTTCTGGAGCATCCAGAAATCCCGACATGCAAGAAGTCCGACAGGGGAAGCAGGAGGCCAGCTTAAGGAAGGCAAAGCCTCTTAGCCAAACTGAATCAAAGCAAAGCAAAGCAAAGCAAACCAAAGCAGAGCAAAGCAAACCAAAGCAAAGCAAAGCAAAGCAAACCAAACTAAACTAAAGTAAAGTAAACTAAAACTAAAACAACTGAAAAATGCCCAGGCAGTGAGGGCAGGGACACGCATCCTGGGCAGATTACAGGGAATGTCATGGGTGTGTCAGGAGGGCATCAGGAAAACCAAGGCACAGCTGCCGCTGATCTTGTCTGCGGCCATGAGATATAACTAGAAGGCTTTCTTCAGGTACACAGAGCAACAAAGTAAGATGAAAGAACTAGTAGCACCTCACCTTAGGTGAGCCAAATGGGAGGCCTGTCTGTGACCAACATGAAGAAGATGGAAGCTCAAGACCATCTCAGGAACTTGAAAGTGCACAAGTCCTTTGGAACTGAGGAGATGCAACTGAGAGTCCTGCAACAACTGTCAGAAGAAATTGCTAGGCCACTATCCATCAAATTAGAAAAGTTGTAGAATACCCAGTGGCTGGAAAAGGGGAAATATAACCCGCCAGATATAGAAAAGGGAAAAAGGAAGTCCTGGGGAGCTGCAGGCCGGACAGCCTCATCTCTGTAGCCTCAAAAGCAAGAATGGACCATTGTGCGCTATGAGGAAATTCTCTGCGGAACTGGCCACGAGAACCTTGCTTACGTTCATCAGGCTCTACTACGGCGTGGTTTTGTGATGAAAGAGATGCCCGCGATCTTCCCTGAGTGAGACCCACACCCAAATTGACCTGCTTGCTCAGCAAGGCTGCCCCAGAGACCAAATGCCTGGATGGCCTGCTTTTGAGGATAGATGCAGGGAAGGGAGACAGAAGCTCACAGCTCATTTTTCTGGGTCAGGAATGGGGTGGCCAATTCCATGCATTTCAAATTACAAAGGGACGTCGGATCAGTCTCCCAGAGCAGCTGGGAGTCCTTGTGATGTGGAAGAGTTGGGAAAACCCCCGAACTCTGGGCTAACATGAGTCACGCTGCTGTGGACTTCCGAGGACACAGTGCCCTGCATGCAGGCAAGCCTGCGTTGCCAGAGCTCATAGCCTCAATCCTCCAAAAGTTCTGCTTCCTCAAAGGCATTTGTGCCTATTTCATCACAATTACTCTCAGGTGCTCTGAGAGATGGACTCGAGGTCCTTTTGTAGGTCAAAATGCATGGAAGCCTGTAAACGCTGGGCTAACACAAATCCCACAGACAACCTGACCATGCAGATTGCTTTCTGAATGTCTGCACAGGAAGGACAGTTGCCTGTTTTGCTTAAAGCAACTGTTGAACTAGAAAAGGTTTGAGTAGCTTTGTCCCCTTCAGACCGAGAGGCCAATTCTGATAGGCTCCTTTTTTTCCCTTACTCCATAGGCCATACGCTGCAAAAGACATGAAGATGTCTCAGTTCTCAGCTGCTGCAAACAGTGTTGCACCCAGTTCCAGGATGTCCCTGCAGTGCCGGCTCCCGAACAGGGTCAGTCAGCATCTCCATGGTGACTTGAGATAACACTGAGAGGTCTTTGATTCATTACATACACAGTGAAAATTCCCGGCTACAAATCTTGAAGTGGAGCATTGCCCTGAAACTCCCTGTGTGCCAGGTGTCATTGCACAGGGACTGTGATCAGTGGGGCAGGGATGGCTGGAGCAGGTAGTTGTGGCCGAGTGGTGAAGGCGATGGACTAGAAATCCATTGGGGTTTCCCCGCGCAGGTTCGAATCCTGCCAGCTACGGTGCCCAGCTGTTTTTTAGGCTGAAGCCAAATGACCAAGGTTCTGCAGTGGCACCCAACTCCACAGTGTGCCTGGTGCCCAGGCAGACAGTTAAAGTGTTCTCCTTCTTGGTCTTGTCCTTGCACCACCCTGAACATCCTGGTTGAATGGCAAACTCTGCTTCCATTGACAAGGCAGGCATTATGGGGGAAGACTATGGGCGTGGGCTGAGTATGAGCCATCAAAAGAGCTCCACTGTTGCTAGTTCTTGCCAGCAACTTAAGAGCCTGGGGGCGTGGGAGTATTCTGCCCAACCGGACCCCAGAAGGATCAAAAATGAACAACCTTTCCAAGGGGACTTTCCAAATGTGACTGAAGGATGAGATGATGAGAGGTGAGTGCGATCTGTGCCCTCCTCTGCTGGGAAAGATGTGGAATTGGCAAAAAAGGACATGGTGGTGACTGTGATACCAGGAGACCATGCCCTGCCTGCACCACCCCTGATGGGTGGAGCAGGAAAGAGCCAGAGGCTTCCCAGAGGTCTTCTTTCAGTGGCATGCGCAGCTGCTCCTAGCAGAGCAGCGGCAGAGGATGAGCTTCTGGTAGCCTGCCTGCGTGGTTGAGCATCTTAAGGAAAAAGTAAATGCTGGGAAGCACGTGCAGAGAGAGCCTACACAAAGAGGAGGAGAGAAAAGCCCATTGCTGGCACATGGTCGATCCCCTGCAGCTGTGTCACTGAGGCTGGGGAAAGCATTACAAGGGAGAACAAATCTGAGAAGGATTTTCAGCAGGAATAAAGAAGGAAAGGGCAGTGGAAGAGACACCTTAGTGTGCTCATATCTGCACGCCCATGGTCACCATCTTTATCCCGCTTTTGTTTTTCCATTCTCTGCCTGGTTCCTGCATGCTCTGTCCAGCAGTGTTGGGCAGGAGAGGAAGAGCTCCAGGCAGAGACAAAAGGAGTTTCTCTGGCTCTCTGGCAAGCTGCATGGTGTCAGGGGCAGCCCTAGGCTGTCAGGTAGCAGTAAGGCTAGGGCTGCAGCAGGGGGAGGACAAGTCAGTGAGAGGAGTGTGGTGTGAATGTGTAAAACAGACCTTTGGACAGGGGTGAGGAAAGACGGTGTTTTATTTTGATACTTGTTTCTCACTGCAGGAATCTGTTTTAATCAGCAGCAATTTCCACACTCTCTACACCTCGACACCCCCGCCAAGGCAAGCCTTGTTTGCCCATAAGATTTTTTCCTTAGCTGTTTTTCTAAGTCATGTTTGTTTTGACCCATCCTGTTTTCAGCACTCTGTATCACCCGCCAGAGCATGGGTAGGAGTGAGCAGCTGGCTGGGTGTTTGTCTGTGATTATGCCGCCAAATTTGCATAGACACAAAGGCGCATCCACGTGCATAGTACATTCAGAGCTGGCACAGGAATGAACATAGTCTGAGAGAGGCACGGTTATCAGCACCCAGCAGCCTGAGTGTCCGCAGCCAAGATGTCTGTCCTGGGTTCCGCAGTAACAGTCTTTTTTCTCCTTCTCGGTAGCTGGTGCAGCACTGCGTTTTTTATTTTGGGCCTGGGAACAGTGCTGATAACATCAGTGTTTTCAGTTACTGCTTGGTGATGTTTAGGCTGGCCAAGGACTTTGTGAGTCTCATTCTCTGCTAGGGAGGAGGGGAAGCTGGGAGGAAGGAGAGACAAGACACCTGACCCAGACTAACCAAAGAGGTTATTCCATACCACAGCACGTCATGTCCAGGATGTAAAGACGGAGAGCAGAGACCCGGAAGGGTGGTGGGGGTGCACGGTGGGGGGTGTGCACTGCTTGTTTGGGATTGATGGTGAGCTACTGTATTCTTTCCTTGTATTTCTCTTGTCATTATTATTATTGGTGGCAGCAGTAGTGATTTGTGTTATACCTTAGTCACTAAACTGTTCTTATCTCAACCTGTGGGAGTTGCATTCTTTCAATTCTCCTTCCCATCCCTCGAGGAGCAGAGGGAAGAAAGAGTGGGGAGTGAGTGAGAGAGCGACTGTATGGGTTTATAGAAGCTTAAACCGTGACAATGTCACTCCCAGGGAACAAACACAGACATATGATCAGCTTGAGGTCCTGCACATGCAAGGGACTGGAAGGAGGAGGCTGGCCAGGCACTGATGTGGAGGAGGAGGAGACAGGTCCCTTTGTGACCTGGCTGAGTGAGGGAGGCCCAGCGTGGGAAAAGCAGAGTGCAGGGGCTGCTTTGGACCACTGAGATAATTGCCGGGTTTCTTGAAGCACTGAACCGGATGCCCAGAGAACATGTGGCTTCTCCTTCATGTTGGGTATCACGCTCCAGTTCCACTAGGGCTCAGGCACTGAGCTGCTTGCTACAGCTCTGGGGCTAGCCCTGCTTCCACTCTGCCCTCCATCAATCCTGCTGGTTGGAAGGCATTTCAGGGAGTCACAGTGCATGCTCCTTCCTCCAGCAGGGAGCTTCTCCCTGCTCTGTGCACGGACTCTTCTTTGGTGGGCAATGTGCTGGTCCCATGGCATGAGGGAAAGTCCCCTCGGACTCACACCAAAACGCACCTGAGTCAGGAGCCATCTCAGGAGAGCAAACAGTGTTGTCACTGCGGGACAGGCCAATCTGCGGCTCAAGGGGACAGTGTGTCCCTGAAAGAAAGGACAGGGGTTGAAGTCAGCCTAGACTGTCCCAGCAGAGGAAGGCAGCCCAGCTGGTGCAACCCATAACAAACTGCTTTGGGTCCTCCTGCTAGCTGGTCTTGCAGTTGAACCACGTGCGCTGCTCTCTGTCATGATTGTCTCATTTGTCAAGGTCAGGAGCTTGGCTAGGACTGCAACTGGGAGTAAGGATATCTGGGTAACGGCTGCTTAGTATGAGCTACAAGGTGAGAAACGGGACAGGCCATGACTTAGCGTGGCAGCTTGAGAGGTTGTCCAACATGCGCGGTTGAAAGGGGGAAACGCCAGTGGAGCCCACAAGTACAAGCACTGAACCATTGATCACTGGGCTGTGAATGTACCCTCTGAGGTACAAGTGCTGAAGATGTCAAGCTGGAAAGGTCATCAGCAGGTTTCATCAGGCAAAAGGAGGATGCTCAGGGGATACCAGCCTGCGTCTTTTAAGAGAGGGTCTGGGAGGCGTGTACAACAAGCTATGCCACTCCCTCTTCTGTGAGTAAAAAGTGCCCAGTGTCCCTGAAGGAAAGCTGCCCTTGATGACTGATGGCCAGGGAGATGGAGAGACTGGCAGGCTGAGGCAGGAGCATATATTGCAGCGGGAGTGGCTGCAGGAGAAAGACCTATCCAGCATGTGCCTAGAGGTCCCATGGTGTAATGGTGAGCACTCTGGGCTCTGAATCCAGCGATCTGAGTTCAAATCTCAGTGGGACCTCATGCATGGTTTTGGCTCCCTCAGGGCTTTCTCAGCATGCTTACACCTTCACAGCCTTGCTTTTGCCGTTGGGTCAATTGTGTCATGCACTCTGATCTTGATCATTGGCCCCTGCACCCTCTGTGCTTCCTTGCACTTGTTGGCTGCTGCAGCGTGAGGGCAACCAGCAGTTTCTCACCAACTCACGCAACACCTGAGGCGGGGATCACAAAGTCCAAGTCCAGGTCAAGCAGGGGACGTTTTTCATGGCCTTGTGTGGTTCTATGTTGGACATCTCCAAAGATGGAGAATCTTAAACTCCCTGAGCATCCTTCTCCCATCTTTGACCACCAATGCCTCTGGCAGTAGCCAGAGTTCCAACTCTGTCCACTGCTTCTTGCTCTCTCAGTTTCTCTGTGGCTTTTCTGTACCTCTTGACCAACTTCTTTATTTTTCATCCTTGGTCAGTTCATGGAGCTCCATCAAAATATGGCAGTAGCCCACGCTTGGCTGTCATGAGAGACAGCAGATGCCTCCTTGCACAGCAGGTAGCTAAGTGAAGGAGGAGGAGAGCAAACCACCACGAGTCTCCAGCTATGCTGCACATAGTCTTTAATCAGAAGGAACAAAAGCAGGGGCACAGAACAGAGACCAAGAAAGATGCCTGCAGGTTTTAGGGAGGCACAGAGTATGGCCTGTTTCCCAAGGACGAGCTCCACACAAAGCGCTTCCCTTCTCCCATTCTGCTCCACCTGGTGGCAATCCCAGGCCACCAAGAGCAGTCCCTGACTCCCAACCCTCCCCACATAGCAGGAGGCTCCGCAAAGCACGAGAGAAGGAGCCCTTTGTCTCAGAGACTCAGAGCAAAGCAGAGGCGGAGGAGGCAGCGCGAGGCTCGTCCTGCAGTGAGGAGCAGCGGGCACAGGACCCTCCTGCCAGGTTGGAAGAGGACACCCAGCCCATCAGGAAGCCGTGGGCACACTCCTGCTCCTGCTCCTCCCGCTTCAGGGTGCCTGTCTTTCTTCCGGCTCCAAAGGGGATGATCCGCCAGCTTCAGCAGTTCAGACTGCAGCGGGGGGGAGGCAGACACAGGCCTGACCCCCCCAGACCAAGGGAGCCCCCAGAAGAGATGGGAACCCCACCAGTGCTGAGGGAGCTCCCAACAGCAGCTGACAGAGAGGATCCCACAGCTGTGCTCTGTGGGAAAGAGGTGAGGATGGGGCCCGGCAGGGTCACCACCACCGGGGAGGCCTGGATGGCAACCGTCGAGTCAGCGCAGCGGGCGACACAGGGCTCACTGCAGCTGCTTGCAAGTGGCGTTGGACCAGAGGTGCCGCAGGGGCATGGGGGACATGGTCTGAAGCAAGACATCTCTCGGTGAGCGAGTCAAAGCTGAAAGACAAAGCAGGCAGCGAGCACAAACCTCCATATTAGTGTGTCCTTGTCTTCTTCAGCTCTCTGTGGACAGATCTCGTTTTAAACACACGCAGTGACTCTACAGCTTCCAGAGCCCTCACTGGCCCAGCACGTTGCATGGAACTGGAAGGCTGTCCCCTTTGTGATAAGACCCAGTTCAATGGGGTTATGGCGCCTGTGGAATGACTGATCACACCCCACCTCCAAAGCAAACAGTGCTGCATTGAAGAGAGCACTGCATGCACTTGGCCATTTGGTTAGAGACAATCTGATGGACATGCAAATTCTGGTGGGCAGGCATCCCTGCATCCGAGCCCCACTGATCCCTTCTGCTCTGAAAAACCTCCCTTCCCAGCTCCCCCCAGCCGCCTTTATGAAAAGGACAGAGGTCTCAGGGGTTGACTATTTCCATTGCAGGGCCAAGCAATGGCAGCCCGATATCAGCCTGAGTAGCCATCCGCAAAGCACTTCAGCCCACAGAGAGAGATGGAGCAAACTCAGGCTTACCTTGTTCTTAGAGGAAAGGGAAGCAAGAGAGGAAGATGCAGAGCCCGGAGTAGCGCAGGCTTTTATGCTGTGTTCCAGAGCCCTGGGGGGATACAACATTCTTTGCTCATGAAGCATCTGAGCACTTAGTAGTTGCTGCTTGCCAAGGCCTCGCTGGTGATGAAGCCCTTGCCTCTTTCATCTGAAATACTGTGCTCTGGCTTTCTGTCACTGAACATCAGAACAACTCATCTGTGCCCCACCTTCGGAAGATCGATCAACTCAGATGCCTCAGGCATGTGCAGGAGGTTGTTTTGAGTGTGTTTCCATCCCTTTGCCTTATTAGTGGTGATCACGGCTATCAGGCATGGTCAAATTCAGGTATGAGGCCACTTCGAGTGCTTTCCTTCCAGGCACTCCGGCGAACATGGAGAGACATTGCTCCCCACGGGTCACTGTAGGGATGCAGGAGACTGTGAGTAAGATCAATCGAAGGTCAAGACTGCACAAACCCATATGTGAGAAGAAACACAGCTCTGCAAGGATGTGGCAAATCTCAACAGCAAGGAAGGACCATTGTGCGCCATAAGGTACTTTTCTGTGGAAAGGAGTGATGGTCACGAGCACCTTGCTTATGCTCATCAGGCTCTACCTCGGCCTGGTTTTGTGATGAAAGCGATGCCCGCGTTCTTCCCTGAGCGAGACCCACACCCAAATTGACCTGTTTTGCTCAGCAAGGGCATCCCAGAGACCAGATGCCTGGATGGCCTGCTTTTTGAGGAGAGGTGCGGGGAAGGGAGCCAGAAGGTCATTGCCCATTTTTCTGGGTCAGAGATGGGGTGGCCAATTCCATGCATTTCAAATTAAAAAGGGACATCGGATCAGACTCCCGGAGCAGCTGCGGGGAGTCCTTGTGATGTGGAAGAGTTGGGAAAACCCCTGAATTCCAGGCTAGCATGAGCCACGCTGCTGTGGACTTCAGTGGACACGGAGCCCTGGACTCGGGTTTGGTAGGCATACCAGAGCTCATAGCTTCAGGTGGCGGTTTTGTCAAAGAGCAAAAATGGCCAATGAGTGTGTGGGTCCCTTTCAGGAAGGATGCGGCATCTCTTTGATCACCCTCCTAAGTGTTGATTTCCTTGTTTCCAACAGGTTCCCGACTTCCCAAGTTGAGCCCAGGCCCCTGGCTGGAAGAAGCCTTAGGGCATGGTTTAGTCACCAAGGCACGTAACTACGGAGATCCCACGGAGAATTGCTTGAAAGAGAACTGCCTGACACACTGGTCTGTTATCTGCCATTTTCATTCTCCCTTTGTTACCTGAGCTTGTGGGTAGTAAAATCTGTCGGTGGCAAAGCCTTAGGAAGCATCGCCTCTACTTAGGTCCTGATCCCGACAAGGTACTTCAACCACCAAGACATCTGCTGGCAAATTGACACAGCAAACCAAAAGCAGCCCAGGAAACTACTGGAGTCTGTCGTGGACAACTTCCTCGTAGAGGTGATGGAGAATTCGACCAGAGGAGTGACACTGTTGGACGTGCTCCTTACTAGTGCAGAAGAACTTAGCAAAAAGGTCAAGACAGGAGGTATCCTGGTCAGCAGCAAGCATGGCTTGGTGGAATTCTCAGCCTTGAGAGGTATAGGGTAGGTAAAAAGTAGAGTCAGGACCCTACACTGTAGAAAGACAAGCCATTGGCTCTTTAAGGCGCTACCGTGTGCAATTCCTTGGAAAATGGCCTCAGACGTAAAGGATGCCGAGAGCTGGGACATATTGAAAAATATTTTCTGGAGCATCCAGAAATCCCGACATGCAAGAAGTCCGACAGGGGAAGCAGGAGGCCAGCTTAAGGAAGGCAAAGCCTCTTAGCCAAACTGAATCAAAGCAAAGCAAAGCAAAGCAAACCAAAGCAGAGCAAAGCAAACCAAAGCAAAGCAAAGCAAAGCAAACCAAACTAAACTAAAGTAAAGTAAACTAAAACTAAAACAACTGAAAAATGCCCAGGCAGTGAGGGCAGGGACACGCATCCTGGGCAGATTACAGGGAATGTCATGGGTGTGTCAGGAGGGCATCAGGAAAACCAAGGCACAGCTGCCGCTGATCTTGTCTGCGGCCATGAGATATAACTAGAAGGCTTTCTTCAGGTACACAGAGCAACAAAGTAAGATGAAAGAACTAGTAGCACCTCACCTTAGGTGAGCCAAATGGGAGGCCTGTCTGTGACCAACATGAAGAAGATGGAAGCTCAAGACCATCTCAGGAACTTGAAAGTGCACAAGTCCTTTGGAACTGAGGAGATGCAACTGAGAGTCCTGCAACAACTGTCAGAAGAAATTGCTAGGCCACTATCCATCAAATTAGAAAAGTTGTAGAATACCCAGTGGCTGGAAAAGGGGAAATATAACCCGCCAGATATAGAAAAGGGAAAAAGGAAGTCCTGGGGAGCTGCAGGCCGGACAGCCTCATCTCTGTAGCCTCAAAAGCAAGAATGGACCATTGTGCGCTATGAGGAAATTCTCTGCGGAACTGGCCACGAGAACCTTGCTTACGTTCATCAGGCTCTACTACGGCGTGGTTTTGTGATGAAAGAGATGCCCGCGATCTTCCCTGAGTGAGACCCACACCCAAATTGACCTGCTTGCTCAGCAAGGCTGCCCCAGAGACCAAATGCCTGGATGGCCTGCTTTTGAGGATAGATGCAGGGAAGGGAGACAGAAGCTCACAGCTCATTTTTCTGGGTCAGGAATGGGGTGGCCAATTCCATGCATTTCAAATTACAAAGGGACGTCGGATCAGTCTCCCAGAGCAGCTGGGAGTCCTTGTGATGTGGAAGAGTTGGGAAAACCCCCGAACTCTGGGCTAACATGAGTCACGCTGCTGTGGACTTCCGAGGACACAGTGCCCTGCATGCAGGCAAGCCTGCGTTGCCAGAGCTCATAGCCTCAATCCTCCAAAAGTTCTGCTTCCTCAAAGGCATTTGTGCCTATTTCATCACAATTACTCTCAGGTGCTCTGAGAGATGGACTCGAGGTCCTTTTGTAGGTCAAAATGCATGGAAGCCTGTAAACGCTGGGCTAACACAAATCCCACAGACAACCTGACCATGCAGATTGCTTTCTGAATGTCTGCACAGGAAGGACAGTTGCCTGTTTTGCTTAAAGCAACTGTTGAACTAGAAAAGGTTTGAGTAGCTTTGTCCCCTTCAGACCGAGAGGCCAATTCTGATAGGCTCCTTTTTTTCCCTTACTCCATAGGCCATACGCTGCAAAAGACATGAAGATGTCTCAGTTCTCAGCTGCTGCAAACAGTGTTGCACCCAGTTCCAGGATGTCCCTGCAGTGCCGGCTCCCGAACAGGGTCAGTCAGCATCTCCAGGGTGACTTGAGATAACACTGAGAGGTCTTTGATTCATTACATACACAGTGAAAATTCCCGGCTACAAATCTTGAAGTGGAGCATTGCCCTGAAACTCCCTGTGTGCCGGGTGTCATTGCACAGGGACTGTGATCAGTGGGGCAGGGATGGCTGGAGCAGGTAGTTGTGGCCGAGTGGTGAAGGCGATGGACTAGAAATCCATTGGGGTTTCCCCGCGCAGGTTCGAATCCTGCCAGCTACGGTGCCCAGCTGTTTTTTAGGCTGAAGCCAAATGACCAAGGTTCTGCAGTGGCACCCAACTCCACAGTGTGCCTGGTGCCCAGGCAGACAGTTAAAGTGTTCTCCTTCTTGGTCTTGTCCTTGCACCACCCTGAACATCCTGGTTGAATGGCAAACTCTGCTTCCATTGACAAGGCAGGCATTATGGGGGAAGACTATGGGCGTGGGCTGAGTATGAGCCATCAAAAGAGCTCCACTGTTGCTAGTTCTTGCCAGCAACTTAAGAGCCTGGGGGCGTGGGAGTATTCTGCCCAACCGGACCCCAGAAGGATCAAAAATGAACAACCTTTCCAAGGGGACTTTCCAAATGTGACTGAAGGATGAGATGATGAGAGGTGAGTGCGATCTGTGCCCTCCTCTGCTGGGAAAGATGTGGAATTGGCAAAAAAGGACATGGTGGTGACTGTGATACCAGGAGACCATGCCCTGCCTGCACCACCCCTGATGGGTGGAGCAGGAAAGAGCCAGAGGCTTCCCAGAGGTCTTCTTTCAGTGGCATGCGCAGCTGCTCCTAGCAGAGCAGCGGCAGAGGATGAGCTTCTGGTAGCCTGCCTGCGTGGTTGAGCATCTTAAGGAAAAAGTAAATGCTGGGAAGCACGTGCAGAGAGAGCCTACACAAAGAGGAGGAGAGAAAAGCCCATTGCTGGCACATGGTCGATCCCCTGCAGCTGTGTCACTGAGGCTGGGGAAAGCATTACAAGGGAGAACAAATCTGAGAAGGATTTTCAGCAGGAATAAAGAAGGAAAGGGCAGTGGAAGAGACACCTTAGTGTGCTCATATCTGCACGCCCATGGTCACCATCTTTATCCCGCTTTTGTTTTTCCATTCTCTGCCTGGTTCCTGCATGCTCTGTCCAGCAGTGTTGGGCAGGAGAGGAAGAGCTCCAGGCAGAGACAAAAGGAGTTTCTCTGGCTCTCTGGCAAGCTGCATGGTGTCAGGGGCAGCCCTAGGCTGTCAGGTAGCAGTAAGGCTAGGGCTGCAGCAGGGGGAGGACAAGTCAGTGAGAGGAGTGTGGTGTGAATGTGTAAAACAGACCTTTGGACAGGGGTGAGGAAAGACGGTGTTTTATTTTGATACTTGTTTCTCACTGCAGGAATCTGTTTTAATCAGCAGCAATTTCCACACTCTCTACACCTCGACACCCCCGCCAAGGCAAGCCTTGTTTGCCCATAAGATTTTTTCCTTAGCTGTTTTTCTAAGTCATGTTTGTTTTGACCCATCCTGTTTTCAGCACTCTGTATCACCCGCCAGAGCATGGGTAGGAGTGAGCAGCTGGCTGGGTGTTTGTCTGTGATTATGCCGCCAAATTTGCATAGACACAAAGGCGCATCCACGTGCATAGTACATTCAGAGCTGGCACAGGAATGAACATAGTCTGAGAGAGGCACGGTTATCAGCACCCAGCAGCCTGAGTGTCCGCAGCCAAGATGTCTGTCCTGGGTTCCGCAGTAACAGTCTTTTTTCTCCTTCTCGGTAGCTGGTGCAGCACTGCGTTTTTTATTTTGGGCCTGGGAACAGTGCTGATAACATCAGTGTTTTCAGTTACTGCTTGGTGATGTTTAGGCTGGCCAAGGACTTTGTGAGTCTCATTCTCTGCTAGGGAGGAGGGGAAGCTGGGAGGAAGGAGAGACAAGACACCTGACCCAGACTAACCAAAGAGGTTATTCCATACCACAGCACGTCATGTCCAGGATGTAAAGACGGAGAGCAGAGACCCGGAAGGGTGGTGGGGGTGCACGGTGGGGGGTGTGCACTGCTTGTTTGGGATTGATGGTGAGCTACTGTATTCTTTCCTTGTATTTCTCTTGTCATTATTATTATTGGTGGCAGCAGTAGTGATTTGTGTTATATCTTAGTCACTAAGCTGTTCTTATCTCAACCTGTGGGAGTTGCATTCTTTCAATTCTCCTTCCCATCCCTCGAGGAGCAGAGGGAAGAAAGAGTGGGGAGTGAGTGAGAGAGCGACTGTATGGGTTTATAGAAGCTTAAACCGTGACAATGTCACTCCCAGGGAACAAACACAGACATATGATCAGCTTGAGGTCCTGCACATGCAAGGGACTGGAAGGAGGAGGCTGGCCAGGCACTGATGTGGAGGAGGAGGAGACAGGTCCCTTTGTGACCTGGCTGAGTGAGGGAGGCCCAGCGTGGAAAAAGCAGAGTGCAGGGGCTGCTTTGGACCACTGAGATAATTGCCGGGTTTCTTGAAGCACTGAACCGGATGCCCAGAGAACATGTGGATTCTCCTTCATGTTGGGTATCACGCTCCAGTTCCACTAGGGCTCAGGCACTGAGCTGCTTGCTACAGCTCTGGGGCTAGCCCTGCTTCCACTCTGCCCTCCATCAATCCTGCTGGTTGGAAGGCATTTCAGGGAGTCACAGTGCATGCTCCTTCCTCCAGCAGGGAGCTTCTCCCTGCTCTGTGCACGGACTCTTCTTTGGTGGGCAATGTGCTGGTCCCATGGCATGAGGGAAAGTCCCCTCGGACTCACACCAAAATGCACCTGAGTCAGGAGCCATCTCAGGAGAGCAAACAGTGTTGTCACTGCGGGACAGGCCAATCTGCGGCTCAAGGGGACAGTGTGTCCCTGAAGGAAAGGACAGGGGTTGAAGTCAGCCTAGACTGTCCCAGCAGAGGAAGGCAGCCCAGCTGGTGCAACCCATAACAAACTGCTTTGGGTCCTCCTGCTAGCTGGTCTTGCAGTTGAACCACGTGCGCTGCTCTCTGTCATGATTGTCTCATTTGTCAAGGTCAGGAGCTTGGCTAGGACTGCAACTGGGAGTAAGGATATCTGGGTAACGGCTGCTTAGTATGAGCTACAAGGTGAGAAACGGGACAGGCCATGACTTAGCGTGGCAGCTTGAGAGGTTGTCCAACATGCGCGGTTGAAAGGGGGAAACGCCAGTGGAGCCCACAAGTACAAGCACTGAACCATTGATCACTGGGCTGTGAATGTACCCTCTGAGGTACAAGTGCTGAAGATGTCAAGCTGGAAAGGTCATCAGCAGGTTTCATCAGGCAAAAGGAGGATGCTCAGGGGATACCAGCCTGCGTCTTTTAAGAGAGGGTCTGGGAGGCGTGTACAACAAGCTATGCCACTCCCTCTTCCGTGAGTAAAAAGTGCCCAGTGTCCCTGAAGGAAAGCTGCCCTTGATGACTGATGGCCAGGGAGATGGAGAGACTGGCAGGCTGAGGCAGGAGCATATATTGCAGCGGGAGTGGCTGCAGGAGAAAGACCTATCCAGCATGTGCCTAGAGGTCCCATGGTGTAATGGTGAGCACTCTGGGCTCTGAATCCAGCGATCTGAGTTCAAATCTCAGTGGGACCTCATGCATGGTTTTGGCTCCCTCAGGGCTTTCTCAGCATGCTTACACCTTCACAGCCTTGCTTTTGCCGTTGGGTCAATTGTGTCATGCACTCTGATCTTGATCATTGGCCCCTGCACCCTCTGTGCTTCCTTGCACTTGTTGGCTGCTGCTGCGTGAGGGCAACCAGCAGTTTCTCACCAACTCACGCAACACCTGAGGCGGGGATCACAAAGTCCAAGTCCAGGTCAAGCAGGGGACGTTTTTCATGGCCTTGTCTGGTTCTATGTTGGACATCTCCAAAGATGGAGAATCTTAAACTCCCTGAGCATCCTTCTCCCATCTTTGACCACCAATGCCTCTGGCAGTAGCCAGAGTTCCAACTCTGTCCACTGCTTCTTGCTCTCTCAGTTTCTCTGTGGCTTTTCTGTACCTCTTGGCCAACTTCTTTATTTTTCATCCTTGGTCAGTTCATGGAGCTCCATCAAAATATGGCAGTAGCCCACGCTTGGCTGTCATGAGAGACAGCAGATGCCTCCTTGCACAGCAGGTAGCTAAGTGAAGGAGGAGGAGAGCAAACCACCACGAGTCTCCAGCTATGCTGCACATAGTCTTTAATCAGAAGGAACAAAAGCAGGGGCACAGAACAGAGACCAAGAAAGATGCCTCCAGGTTTTAGGGAGGCACAGAGTATGGCCTGTTTCCCAAGGACGAGCTCCACACAAAGCGCTTCCCTTCTCCCATTCTGCTCCACCTGGTGGCAATCCCAGGCCACCAAGAGCAGTCCCTGACTCCCAACCCTCCCCACATAGCAGGAGGTTCCGCAAAGCACGAGAGAAGGAGCCCTTTGTCTCAGGGACTCAGAGCAAAGCAGAGGCGGAGGAGGCAGCGCGAGGCTCGTCCTGCAGTGAGGAGCAGCGGGCACAGGACTCTCCTGCCAGGTTGGAAGAGGACACCCAGCCCATCAGGAAGCCGTGGGCACACTCCTGCTCCTGCTCCTCCCGCTTCAGGGTGCCTGTCTTTCTTCCGGCTCCAAAGGGGATGATCCGCCAGCTTCAGCAGTTCAGACTGCAGCGGGGGGGAGGCAGACACAGGCCTGACCCCCCCAGACCAAGGGAGCCCCCAGAAGAGATGGGAACCCCACCAGTGCTGAGGGAGCTCCCAACAGCAGCTGACAGAGAGGATCCCACAGCTGTGCTCTGTGGGAAAGAGGTGAGGATGGGGCCCGGCAGGGTCACCACCACCGGGGAGGCTTCAATGAACACTGTTGAGTCAGCGCAGCGGGCGACACAGGGCTCACTGCAGCTGCTTGCAAGTGGCGTTGGACCAGAGGTGCCGCAGGGGCGTGGGGGACATGGTCTGAAGCAAGACATCTCTCGGTGAGCGAGTCAAAGCTGAAAGACAAAGCAGGCAGCGAGCACAAACCTCCATATTAGTGTGTCCTTGTCTTCTTCAGCTCTCTGTGGACAGATCTCGTTTTAAACACACGCAGTGACTCTACAGCTTCCAGAGCCCTCACTGGCCCAGCACGTTGCATGGAACTGGAAGGCTGTCCCCTTTGTGATAAGACCCAGTTCAATGGGGTTATGGCGCCTGTGGAATGACTGATCACACCCCACCTCCAAAGCAAACAGTGCTGCATTGAAGAGAGCACTGCATGCACTTGGCCATTTGGTTAGAGACAATCTGATGGACATGCAAATTCTGGTGGGCAGGCATCCCTGCATCCGAGCCCCACTGATCCCTTCTGCTCTGAAAAACCTCCCTTCCCAGCTCCCCCCAGCCGCCTTTATGAAAAGGACAGAGGTCTCAGGGGTTGACTATTTCCATTGCAGGGCCAAGCAATGGCAGCCCGATATCAGCCTGAGTAGCCATCCGCAAAGCACTTCAGCCCACAGAGAGAGATGGAGCAAACTCAGGCTTACCTTGTTCTTAGAGGAAAGGGAAGCAAGAGAGGAAGATGCAGAGCCCGGAGTAGCGCAGGCTTTTATGCTGTGTTCCAGAGCCCTGGGGGGATACAACATTCTTTGCTCACGAAGTATCTGAACACTTACTAGTTGCTGCTTGCCAAGGCCTCGCTGGTGATGAAGCCCTTGCCTCTTTCATCTGAAATACTGTGCTCCGGCTTTCTGTCACTGAACATCAGAACAACTCATCTGTGCCCCACCTTCGTAAGATCAATCAGCTCAGATGCCTCAGGCATGTACAGAAGGATGTTTTGAGTGAGTTTCCATCCCTTTGCCTTATTAGTGGTAAGCGTGGCTATCAATGGGTCAAATTCAGCTATGAGGGGCACCTCAAGTGCTTTCCTTTCAGACACTCTGGCTAACACAGAGAGACATTGTTCACCACGGGTCATTGTAGGGACACAGGAGACTCTGAGTAAGTTCAGTCAGAAGGTCAAGACTGCACAAACCCATATGTGAGAAGAAACACAGCTCTGCAAGGATGTGGCAAATCTCAACAGCAAGGAAGGACCATTGTGCGCAATAAGGAACTTTTCTGTGGGTAGCAGTGATGGCCACGAGCACCTTGCTTGTGCTCATCAAGCTCTACCATGGCCTGGTTTTGTGATGAAAGAGATGCCCGTGATCTTCCCTGAGTGAGACACGCACCCAAATTGACCTGTTTGCTCAGCAAGGGCATTCCCAGGGACCAGATGCCGGGATGGCCTGCTTTTGAGGAGAGGTTTGGGGCAGGAAGCCAGAAGGTCATTGCCCATTTTACTGGGTCAGAGATGGGGTGGCCAATTCCATGCATTTCAAATTACAAAGGGACATCGGATCAGTCTCCCAGAGCAGCTGGGAGTCCTTGTGTTGTGGAAGAGTTGGGAAAACCCCTGAACTCTGGGGTAGCGTGAGTCACGCTGCTGTGGACTTCCAAGGACACAGTGCCCTGCATGCAGGCAAGCCAGCGTTGCCAGAGCTCATAGCCTCAATCCTCCAAAAGTTCTGCTTCCTCAAAGGCATTTGTGCCTTTTTCATCACAATTACTCTCAGGTGCTCTGAGAGATGGACTCGAGGTCCTTTTGTAGGTCAAAATGCATGGAAGCCTGTAAACGCTGGGCCAACACAAATCCCACAGACAACCTGACCATGCAGATTGCTTTCTGAATGTCTGCACAGGAAGGACAGTTGCCTGTTTTGCTTAAAGCAACTTCTGAGCTAGAAAAGGTTTGAGTAGCTTTGTCCCCTTCAGACCGAGAGGCCAATTCTGATAGGCTCCTTTTTTTCCCTTACTCCATAGGCCATACGCTGCAAAAGACATGAAGATGTCTCAGTTCTCAGCTTCCGCGAACAGTGTTGCACCCAGTTCCAGGGTGTCCCTGCAGTGCCGGCTCCCGAACAGGGTCAGTCAGCATCTCCATGGTGACTTGAGATAACACTGAGAGGTCTTTGATTCATTGCATACACAGTGAAAATTCCCGGCTACAAATCTTGAAGTGGAGCATTGCCCTGAAACTCCCTGTGTGCCGGGTGTCATTGCACAGGGACTGTTATCCGTGGGGCAAGGATGGCTGGAGCAGGTAGTTGTGGTCGAGTGGTGAAGGCGATGGACTAGAAATCCATTGGGGTTTCCCCGCGCAGGCTCGAATCCTGCCAGCTACGGTGCCCAGCTGTTTTTTAGGCTGAAGCCAAATGACCAAGGTTCTGCAGTGGCACCCAACTCCACAGTGTGCCTGGTGCCCAGGCAGACAGTTAAAGTGTTCTCCTTCTTGGTCTTGTCCTTGCACCACCCTGAACATCCTGGTTGAATGGCAAACTCTGCTTCCATTGACAAGGCAGGCATTATGGGGGAAGACTATGGGCGTGGGCTGAGTATGAGCCATCAAAAGAGCTCCACTGTTGCTAGTTCTTGCCAGCAACTTAAGAGCCTGGGGGCGTGGGAGTATTCTGCCCAACCGGACCCCAGAAGGATCAAAAATGAACAACCTTTCCAAGGGGACTTTCCAAATGTGACTGAAGGATGAGATGATGAGAGGTGAGTGCGATCTGTGCCCTCCTCTGCTGGGAAAGATGTGGAATTGGCAAAAAAGGACATGGTGGTGACTGTGATACCAGGAGACCATGCCCTGCCTGCACCACCCCTGATGGGTGGAGCAGGAAAGAGCCAGAGGCTTCCCAGAGGTCTTCTTTCAGTTGCATGCGCAGCTGCTCCTAGCAGACCAGCGGCAGAGGATGAGCTTCTGGTAGCCTGCCTGCGTGGTTGAGCATCTTAAGGAAAAAGTAAATGCTGGGAAGCACGTGCAGAGAGAGCCTACACAAAGAGGAGGAGAGAAAAGCCCATTGCTGGCACATGGCCGATTCCCTGCAGCCGCGTCAATGAGGCTGGGGAAAGCATTGCAAGGGGGAACGAACTGCAGAGAGATTGTCAGCAGGAATGAAGAAGGAAAGGGCAGTGGAAGAGACACCTTAGTGTGCTCATATCTGCACGCCCATGCTGACCCTCTCTATCCCGCTTTTGTTTTTCCATTCTCTGCCTGATTCCTGCATGCTCTGTCCAGCAGTGTTGGGCAGGAGAGGAAGAGCTCCAGGCAGAGACAAAAGGAGTTTCTCTGGCTCTCTGGCAAGCTGCATGGTGTCAGGGGCAGCCCTAGGCTGTCAGGTAGCAGTAAGGCTAGGGCTGCAGCAGGGGGAGGACAAGTCAGTGAGAGGAGTGTGGTGTGAATGTGTAAAACAGACCTTTGGACAGGGATGAGGAAAGACAGTGGTTTATGTTGGTGTTTCTGTTTCTCCCTGCAGTAATCTGTTTCAATCAGCAACAATTTCCACACTCTCTACACCCCGACTCCCCTGCCAAGGCAAGCCTTGTTTGCCCATGGGAGTTTTTGCTAAGCTGTGTTCTTCTAAGTTGTGTTTGTCCTGACCCATCCTGTTTCCTGTGCTCTGCATCGCCCCGCAGAGTGTGGGTAGGAGTGAGCAGCTGGCTGGGGGTTTGTCTGTGATTATGCCACCAAAGGTGCATAGACACAAAGGCACATCCACGTGCATAGTACATGCAGAGCTGGCACAGGAACGAACGTAGTCTGAGAGAGGCACCATTACCAGCACCCAGCAGCCTGAGTGTCCGCAGCCAAGATGTCACTCCCAGGGAACAAACACAGACATCCTATCAGCTCGAGGTCCTGCGCATGCAGGGGACTGGAAGGAGGAGGCTGGCCAGGCGCTGATGTGGAGGAGGAGGAGACAGGTCCCTTTGTGACCTGGCTGAGTGAGGGAGGCCCAGCGTGGGAAAAGCGGAGTGCAGGGGCTGCTTTGAACCGCTGAGATATTTGCCGGGTGTCTTGAAGCACTGAAGCAGGAGCCCAGAGAACATGTGGATTCTCCTTCATGTTGGGTGTCTCACTCCAGTTCCACTAGGGCTCAGGCACTGAGCTGCTTGCTACAGCTCTGGGGCTAGCCCTGCTTCCACTCTGCCCTCCATCAATCCTGCTGGTTGGAAGGCATTTCAGGGAGTCACAGTGCATGCTCCTTCCTCCAGCAGGGAGCTTCTCCCTGCTCCGTGCACGGACTCTTCTTTGGTGGGCAATGTGCTGGTCCCATGGCATGACAGCAAAATGCACCTGAGTCAGGAGCCATCTCAGGAGAGCAAACAGTGTTGTCACTGCGGGACAGGCCAGTCTGCGGCTCAAGGGGACAGTGTGTCCCTGAAGGAAAGGACAGGGGTTGAAGTCAGCCTAGACTGTCCCAGCAGAGGAAGGCAGCCCAGCTGGTGCAACCCATAACAAACTGCTTTGGGTCCTCCTGCTAGCTGGTCTTGCAGTTGAACCACGTGCGCTGCTCTCTGTCATGATTGTCTCATTTGTCAAGGTCAGGAGCTTGGCTAGGACTGCAACTGGGAGTAAGGATATCTGGGTAACGGCTGCTTAGTATGAGCTACAAGGTGAGAAACGGGACAGGCCATGACTTAGCGTGGCAGCTTGAGAGGTTGTCCAACATGCGCGGTTGAAAGGGGGAAACGCCAGTGGAGCCCACAAGTACAAGCACTGAACCATTGATCACTGGGCTGTGAATGTACCCTCTGAGGTACAAGTGCTGAAGATGTCAAGCTGGAAAGGTCATCAGCAGGTTTCATCAGGCAAAAGGAGGATGCTCAGGGGATACCAGCCTGCGTCTTTTAAGAGAGGGTCTGGGAGGCGTGTACAACAAGCTATGCCACTCCCTCTTCCGTGAGTAAAAAGTGCCCAGTGTCCCTGAAGGAAAGCTGCCCTTGATGACTGATGGCCAGGGAGATGGAGAGACTGGCAGGCTGAGGCAGGAGCATATATTGCAGCGGGAGTGGCTGCAGGAGAAAGACCTATCCAGCATGTGCCTAGAGGTCCCATGGTGTAATGGTGAGCACTCTGGGCTCTGAATCCAGCGATCTGAGTTCAAATCTCAGTGGGACCTCATGCATGGTTTTGGCTCCCTCAGGGCTTTCTCAGCATGCTTACACCTTCACAGCCTTGCTTTTGCCATTGGGTCAATTGTGTCATGCACTCTGATCTTGATCATTGGCCCCTGCACCCTCTGTGCTTCCTTGCACTTGTTGGCTGCTGCAGCGTGAGGGCAACCAGCAGTTTCTCACCAACTCACGCAACACCTGAGGCGGGGATCACAAAGTCCAAGTCCAGGTCAAGCAGGGGACGTTTTTCATGGCCTTGTCTGGTTCTATGTTGGACATCTCCAAAGATGGAGAATCTTAAACTCCCTGAGCATCCTTCTCCCATCTTTGACCACCAATGCCTCTGGCAGTAGCCAGAGTTCCAACTCTGTCCACTGCTTCTTGCTCTCTCAGTTTCTCTGTGGCTTTTCTGTACCTCTTGACCAACTTCTTTATTTTTCATCCTTGGTCAGTTCATGGAGCTCCATCAAAATATGGCAGTAGCCCACGCTTGGCTGTCATGAGAGACAGCAGATGCCTCCTTGCACAGCAGGTAGCTAAGTGAAGGAGGAGGAGAGCAAACCACCACGAGTCTCCAGCTATGCTGCACATAGTCTTTAATCAGAAGGAACAAAAGCAGGGGCACAGAACAGAGACCAAGAAAGATGCCTGCAGGTTTTAGGGAGGCACAGAGTATGGCCTGTTTCCCAAGGACGAGCTCCACACAAAGCGCTTCCCTTCTCCCATTCTGCTCCACCTGGTGGCAATCCCAGGCCACCAAGAGCAGTCCCTGACTCCCAACCCTCCCCACATAGCAGGAGGCTCCGCAAAGCACGAGAGAAGGAGCCCTTTGTCTCAGGGACTCAGAGCAAAGCAGAGGCGGAGGAGGCAGCGCGAGGCTCGTCCTGCAGTGAGGAGCAGCGGGCACAGGACCCTCCTGCCAGGTTGGAAGAGGACACCCAGCCCATCAGGAAGCCGTGGGCACACTCCTGCTCCTGCTCCTCCCGCTTCAGGGTGCCTGTCTTTCTTCCGGCTCCAAAGGGGATGATCCGCCAGCTTCAGCAGTTCAGACTGCAGCGGGGGGGAGGCAGACACAGGCCTGACCCCCCCAGACCAAGGGAGCCCCCAGAAGAGATGGGAACCCCACCAGTGCTGAGGGAGCTCCCAACAGCAGCTGACAGAGAGGATCCCACAGCTGTGCTCTGTGGGAAAGAGGTGAGGATGGGGCCCGGCAGGGTCACCACCACCGGGGAGGCCTGGATGGCAACCGTCGAGTCAGCGCAGCGGGCGACACAGGGCTCACTGCAGCTGCTTGCAAGTGGCGTTGGACCAGAGGTGCCGCAGGGGCATGGGGGACATGGTCTGAAGCAAGACATCTCTCGGTGAGCGAGTCAAAGCTGAAAGACAAAGCAGGCAGCGAGCACAAACCTCCATATTAGTGTGTCCTTGTCTTCTTCAGCTCTCTGTGGACAGATCTCGTTTTAAACACACGCAGTGACTCTACAGCTTCCAGAGCCCTCACTGGCCCAGCACGTTGCATGGAACTGGAAGGCTGTCCCCTTTGTGATAAGACCCAGTTCAATGGGGTTATGGCGCCTGTGGAATGACTGATCACACCCCACCTCCAAAGCAAACAGTGCTGCATTGAAGAGAGCACTGCATGCACTTGGCCATTTGGTTAGAGACAATCTGATGGACATGCAAATTCTGGTGGGCAGGCATCCCTGCATCCGAGCCCCACTGATCCCTTCTGCTCTGAAAAACCTCCCTTCCCAGCTCCCCCCAGCCGCCTTTATGAAAAGGACAGAGGTCTCAGGGGTTGACTATTTCCATTGCAGGGCCAAGCAATGGCAGCCCGATATCAGCCTGAGTAGCCATCCGCAAAGCACTTCAGCCCACAGAGAGAGATGGAGCAAACTCAGGCTTACCTTGTTCTTAGAGGAAAGGGAAGCAAGAGAGGAAGATGCAGAGCCCGGAGTAGCGCAGGCTTTTATGCTGTGTTCCAGAGCCCTGGGGGGATACAACATTCTTTGCTCACGAAGTATCTGAACACTTACTAGTTGCTGCTTGCCAAGGCCTCGCTGGTGATGAAGCCCTTCTCTCTTTCATCTGAAATACTGTGCTCCGGCTTTCTGTCACTGAACATCAGAACAACTCATCTGTGCCCCACCTTCGTAAGATCAATCAGCTCAGATGCCTCAGGCATGTACAGAAGGATGTTTTGAGTGAGTTTCCATCCCTTTGCCTTATTAGTGGTAAGCGTGGCTATCAATGGGTCAAATTCAGCTATGAGGGGCACCTCAAGTGCTTTCCTTTCAGACACTCTGGCTAACACAGAGAGACATTGTTCACCACGGGTCATTGTAGGGACACAGGAGACTCTGAGTAAGTTCAGTCAGAAGGTCAAGACTGCACAAACCCATATGTGAGAAGAAACACAGCTCTGCAAGGATGTGGCAAATCTCAACAGCAAGGAAGGACCATTGTGCGCCATAAGGTACTTTTCTGTGGGAAGGAGTGATGGTCACGAGCACCTTGCTTATGCTCATCAGGCTCTACCTCGGCCTGGTTTTGTGATGAAAGCGATGCCCGCGTTCTTCCCTGAGCGAGACCCACACCCAAATTGACCTGTTTTGCTCAGCAAGGGCATCCCAGAGACCAGATGCCTGGATGGCCTGCTTTTTGAGGAGAGGTGCGGGGAAGGGAGCCAGAAGGTCATTGCCCATTTTTCTGGGTCAGAGATGGGGTGGCCAATTCCATGCATTTCAAATTAAAAAGGGACATCGGATCAGACTCCCGGAGCAGCTGCGGGGAGTCCTTGTGATGTGGAAGAGTTGGGAAAACCCCTGAATTCCAGGCTAGCATGAGCCACGCTGCTGTGGACTTCAGTGGACACGGAGCCCTGGGCTCGGGTTTGGTAGGCATACCAGAGCTCATAGCTTCAGGTGGCGGTTTTGTCAAAGAGCAAAAATGGCCAATGAGTGTGTGGGTCCCTTTCAGGAAGGATGCGGCATCTCTTTGATCACCCTCCTAAGTGTTGATTTCCTTGTTTCCAACAGGTTCCCGACTTCCCAGGTTGAGCCCAGGCCCCTGGCTGGAAGAAGCCTTAGGGCATGGTTTAGTCACCAAGGCACGTAACTACGGAGATCCCACGGAGAATTGCTTGAAAGAGAACTGCCTGACACACTGGTCTGTTATCTGCCATTTTCATTCTCCCTTTGTTACCTGAGCTTGTGGGTAGTAAAATCTGTCGGTGGCAAAGCCTTAGGAAGCATCGCCTCTACTTAGGTCCTGATCCCGACAAGGTACTTCAACCACCAAGACATCTGCTGGCAAATTGACACAGCAAACCAAAAGCAGCCCAGGAAACTACTGGAGTCTGTCGTGGACAACTTCCTCGTAGAGGTGATGGAGAATTCGACCAGAGGAGTGACACTGTTGGACGTGCTCCTTACTAGTGCAGAAGAACTTAGCAAAAAGGTCAAGACAGGAGGTATCCTGGTCAGCAGCAAGCATGGCTTGGTGGAATTCTCAGCCTTGAGAGGTATAGGGTAGGTAAAAAGTAGAGTCAGGACCCTACACTGTAGAAAGACAAGCCATTGGCTCTTTAAGGCGCTACCGTGTGCAATTCCTTGGAAAATGGCCTCAGACGTAAAGGATGCCGAGAGCTGGGACATATTGAAAAATATTTTCTGGAGCATCCAGAAATCCCGACATGCAAGAAGTCCGACAGGGGAAGCAGGAGGCCAGCTTAAGGAAGGCAAAGCCTCTTAGCCAAACTGAATCAAAGCAAAGCAAAGCAAAGCAAACCAAAGCAGAGCAAAGCAAACCAAAGCAAAGCAAAGCAAAGCAAACCAAACTAAACTAAAGTAAAGTAAACTAAAACTAAAACAACTGAAAAATGCCCAGGCAGTGAGGGCAGGGACACGCATCCTGGGCAGATTACAGGGAATGTCATGGGTGTGTCAGGAGGGCATCAGGAAAACCAAGGCACAGCTGCCGCTGATCTTGTCTGCGGCCATGAGATATAACTAGAAGGCTTTCTTCAGGTACACAGAGCAACAAAGTAAGATGAAAGAACTAGTAGCACCTCACCTTAGGTGAGCCAAATGGGAGGCCTGTCTGTGACCAACATGAAGAAGATGGAAGCTCAAGACCATCTCAGGAACTTGAAAGTGCACAAGTCCTTTGGAACTGAGGAGATGCAACTGAGAGTCCTGCAACAACTGTCAGAAGAAATTGCTAGGCCACTATCCATCAAATTAGAAAAGTTGTAGAATACCCAGTGGCTGGAAAAGGGGAAATATAACCCGCCAGATATAGAAAAGGGAAAAAGGAAGTCCTGGGGAGCTGCAGGCCGGACAGCCTCATCTCTGTAGCCTCAAAAGCAAGAATGGACCATTGTGCGCTATGAGGAAATTCTCTGCGGAACTGGCCACGAGAACCTTGCTTACGTTCATCAGGCTCTACTACGGCGTGGTTTTGTGATGAAAGAGATGCCCGCGATCTTCCCTGAGTGAGACCCACACCCAAATTGACCTGCTTGCTCAGCAAGGCTGCCCCAGAGACCAAATGCCTGGATGGCCTGCTTTTGAGGATAGATGCAGGGAAGGGAGACAGAAGCTCACAGCTCATTTTTCTGGGTCAGGAATGGGGTGGCCAATTCCATGCATTTCAAATTACAAAGGGACGTCGGATCAGTCTCCCAGAGCAGCTGGGAGTCCTTGTGATGTGGAAGAGTTGGGAAAACCCCCGAACTCTGGGCTAACATGAGTCACGCTGCTGTGGACTTCCGAGGACACAGTGCCCTGCATGCAGGCAAGCCTGCGTTGCCAGAGCTCATAGCCTCAATCCTCCAAAAGTTCTGCTTCCTCAAAGGCATTTGTGCCTATTTCATCACAATTACTCTCAGGTGCTCTGAGAGATGGACTCGAGGTCCTTTTGTAGGTCAAAATGCATGGAAGCCTGTAAACGCTGGGCTAACACAAATCCCACAGACAACCTGACCATGCAGATTGCTTTCTGAATGTCTGCACAGGAAGGACAGTTGCCTGTTTTGCTTAAAGCAACTGTTGAACTAGAAAAGGTTTGAGTAGCTTTGTCCCCTTCAGACCGAGAGGCCAATTCTGATAGGCTCCTTTTTTTCCCTTACTCCATAGGCCATACGCTGCAAAAGACATGAAGATGTCTCAGTTCTCAGCTGCTGCAAACAGTGTTGCACCCAGTTCCAGGATGTCCCTGCAGTGCCGGCTCCCGAACAGGGTCAGTCAGCATCTCCATGGTGACTTGAGATAACACTGAGAGGTCTTTGATTCATTACATACACAGTGAAAATTCCCGGCTACAAATCTTGAAGTGGAGCATTGCCCTGAAACTCCCTGTGTGCCAGGTGTCATTGCACAGGGACTGTGATCAGTGGGGCAGGGATGGCTGGAGCAGGTAGTTGTGGCCGAGTGGTGAAGGCGATGGACTAGAAATCCATTGGGGTTTCCCCGCGCAGGTTCGAATTCTGCCAGCTACGGTGCCCAGCTGTTTTTTAGGCTGAAGCCAAATGACCAAGGTTCTGCAGTGGCACCCAACTCCACAGTGTGCCTGGTGCCCAGGCAGACAGTTAAAGTGTTCTCCTTCTTGGTCTTGTCCTTGCACCACCCTGAACATCCTGGTTGAATGGCAAACTCTGCTTCCATTGACAAGGCAGGCATTATGGGGGAAGACTATGGGCGTGGGCTGAGTATGAGCCATCAAAAGAGCTCCACTGTTGCTAGTTCTTGCCAGCAACTTAAGAGCCTGGGGGCGTGGGAGTATTCTGCCCAACCGGACCCCAGAAGGATCAAAAATGAACAACCTTTCCAAGGGGACTTTCCAAATGTGACTGAAGGATGAGATGATGAGAGGTGAGTGCGATCTGTGCCCTCCTCTGCTGGGAAAGATGTGGAATTGGCAAAAAAGGACATGGTGGTGACTGTGATACCAGGAGACCATGCCCTGCCTGCACCACCCCTGATGGGTGGAGCAGGAAAGAGCCAGAGGCTTCCCAGAGGTCTTCTTTCAGTGGCATGCGCAGCTGCTCCTAGCAGAGCAGCGGCAGAGGATGAGCTTCTGGTAGCCTGCCTGCGTGGTTGAGCATCTTAAGGAAAAAGTAAATGCTGGGAAGCACGTGCAGAGAGAGCCTACACAAAGAGGAGGAGAGAAAAGCCCATTGCTGGCACATGGTCGATCCCCTGCAGCTGTGTCACTGAGGCTGGGGAAAGCATTACAAGGGAGAACAAATCTGAGAAGGATTTTCAGCAGGAATAAAGAAGGAAAGGGCAGTGGAAGAGACACCTTAGTGTGCTCATATCTGCACGCCCATGGTCACCATCTTTATCCCGCTTTTGTTTTTCCATTCTCTGCCTGGTTCCTGCATGCTCTGTCCAGCAGTGTTGGGCAGGAGAGGAAGAGCTCCAGGCAGAGACAAAAGGAGTTTCTCTGGCTCTCTGGCAAGCTGCATGGTGTCAGGGGCAGCCCTAGGCTGTCAGGTAGCAGTAAGGCTAGGGCTGCAGCAGGGGGAGGACAAGTCAGTGAGAGGAGTGTGGTGTGAATGTGTAAAACAGACCTTTGGACAGGGGTGAGGAAAGACGGTGTTTTATTTTGATACTTGTTTCTCACTGCAGGAATCTGTTTTAATCAGCAGCAATTTCCACACTCTCTACACCTCGACACCCCCGCCAAGGCAAGCCTTGTTTGCCCATAAGATTTTTTCCTTAGCTGTTTTTCTAAGTCATGTTTGTTTTGACCCATCCTGTTTTCAGCACTCTGTATCACCCGCCAGAGCATGGGTAGGAGTGAGCAGCTGGCTGGGTGTTTGTCTGTGATTATGCCGCCAAATTTGCATAGACACAAAGGCGCATCCACGTGCATAGTACATTCAGAGCTGGCACAGGAATGAACATAGTCTGAGAGAGGCACGGTTATCAGCACCCAGCAGCCTGAGTGTCCGCAGCCAAGATGTCTGTCCTGGGTTCCGCAGTAACAGTCTTTTTTCTCCTTCTCGGTAGCTGGTGCAGCACTGCGTTTTTTATTTTGGGCCTGGGAACAGTGCTGATAACATCAGTGTTTTCAGTTACTGCTTGGTGATGTTTAGGCTGGCCAAGGACTTTGTGAGTCTCATTCTCTGCTAGGGAGGAGGGGAAGCTGGGAGGAAGGAGAGACAAGACACCTGACCCAGACTAACCAAAGAGGTTATTCCATACCACAGCACGTCATGTCCAGGATGTAAAGACGGAGAGCAGAGACCCGGAAGGGTGGTGGGGGTGCACGGTGGGGGGTGTGCACTGCTTGTTTGGGATTGATGGTGAGCTACTGTATTCTTTCCTTGTATTTCTCTTGTCATTATTATTATTGGTGGCAGCAGTAGTGATTTGTGTTATACCTTAGTCACTAAACTGTTCTTATCTCAACCTGTGGGAGTTGCATTCTTTCAATTCTCCTTCCCATCCCTCGAGGAGCAGAGGGAAGAAAGAGTGGGGAGTGAGTGAGAGAGCGACTGTATGGGTTTATAGAAGCTTAAACCGTGACAATGTCACTCCCAGGGAACAAACACAGACATATGATCAGCTTGAGGTCCTGCACATGCAAGGGACTGGAAGGAGGAGGCTGGCCAGGCACTGATGTGGAGGAGGAGGAGACAGGTCCCTTTGTGACCTGGCTGAGTGAGGGAGGCCCAGCGTGGGAAAAGCAGAGTGCAGGGGCTGCTTTGGACCACTGAGATAATTGCCGGGTTTCTTGAAGCACTGAACCGGATGCCCAGAGAACATGTGGCTTCTCCTTCATGTTGGGTATCACACTCCAGTTCCACTAGGGCTCAGGCACTGAGCTGCTTGCTACAGCTCTGGGGCTAGCCCTGCTTCCACTCTGCCCTCCATCAATCCTGCTGGTTGGAAGGCATTTCAGGGAGTCACAGTGCATGCTCCTTCCTCCAGCAGGGAGCTTCTCCCTGCTCCGTGCACAGACTCTTCTTTGGTGGGCAATGTGCTGGTCCCATGGCATGACAGCAAAATGCACCTGAGTCAGGAGCCATCTCAGGAGAGCAAACAGTGTTGTCACTGCGGGACAAGCCAATCCGCGGCTCAAGGGGACAGTGTGTCCCTGAAAGAAAGGACAGGGGTTGAAGTCAGCCTAGACTGTCCCAGCAGAGGAAGGCAGCCCAGCTGGTGCAACCCATAACAAACTGCTTTGGGTCCTCCTGCTAGCTGGTCTTGCAGTTGAACCACGTGCGCTGCTCTCTGTCATGATTGTCTCATTTGTCAAGGTCAGGAGCTTGGCTAGGACTGCAACTGGGAGTAAGGATATCTGGGTAACGGCTGCTTAGTATGAGCTACAAGGTGAGAAACGGGACAGGCCATGACTTAGCGTGGCAGCTTGAGAGGTTGTCCAACATGCGCGGTTGAAAGGGGGAAACGCCAGTGGAGCCCACAAGTACAAGCACTGAACCATTGATCACTGGGCTGTGAATGTACCCTCTGAGGTACAAGTGCTGAAGATGTCAAGCTGGAAAGGTCATCAGCAGGTTTCATCAGGCAAAAGGAGGATGCTCAGGGGATACCAGCCTGCGTCTTTTAAGAGAGGGTCTGGGAGGCGTGTACAACAAGCTATGCCACTCCCTCTTCCGTGAGTAAAAAGTGCCCAGTGTCCCTGAAGGAAAGCTGCCCTTGATGACTGATGGCCAGGGAGATGGAGAGCCTGGCAGGCTGAGGCAGGAGCATATATTGCAGCGGGAGTGGCTGCAGGAGAAAGACCTATCCAGCATGTGCCTAGAGGTCCCATGGTGTAATGGTGAGCACTCTGGGCTCTGAATCCAGCGATCTGAGTTCAAATCTCAGTGGGACCTCATGCATGGTTTTGGCTCCCTCAGGGCTTTCTCAGCATGCTTACACCTTCACAGCCTTGCTTTTGCCGTTGGGTCAATTGTGTCATGCACTCTGATCTTGATCATTGGCCCCTGCACCCTCTGTGCTTCCTTGCACTTGTTGGCTGCTGCTGTGTGAGGGCAACCAGCAGTTTCTCACCAACTCACGCAACACCTGAGGCGGGGATCACAAAGTCCAAGTCCAGGTCAAGCAGGGGACGTTTTTCATGGCCTTGTCTGGTTCTATGTTGGACTTCTCCAAAGATGGAGAATCTTAAACTCCCTGAGCATCCTTCTCCCATCTTTGACCACCAATGCCTCTGGCAGTAGCCAGAGTTCCAACTCTGTCCACTGCTTCTTGCTCTCTCAGTTTCTCTGTGGCTTTTCTGATCCTCTTGACCAACTTCTTTATTTTTCATCCTTGGTCAATTCATGGAGCTCCATCAAAATATGGCAGTAGCCCACGCTTGGCTGTCATGAGAGACAGCAGATGCCTCCTTGCACAGCAGGTAGCTAAGTGAAGGAGGAGGAGAGCAAACCACCACGAGTCTCCAGCTATGCTGCACATAGTCTTTAATCAGAAGGAACAAAAGCAGGGGCACAGAACAGAGACCAAGAAAGATGCCTCCAGGTTTTAGGGAGGCACAGAGTATGGCCCGTTTCCCAAGGACGAGCTCCACACAAAGCGCTTCCCTTCTCCTATTCTGCTCCACCTGGTGGCAATCCCAGGCCACCAAGAGCAGTCCCTGACTCCCAACCCTCCCCACATAGCAGGAGGCTCCGCAAAGCACGAGAGAAGGAGCCCTTTGTCTCAGGGACTCAGAGCAAAGCAGAGGCGGAGGAGGCAGCGCGAGGCTCGTCCTGCAGTGAGGAGCAGCGGGCACAGGACCCTCCTGCCAGGTTGGAAGAGGACACCCAGCCCATCAGGAAGCCGTGGGCACACTCCTGCTCCTGCTCCTCTCGCTTCAGGGTGCCTGTCTTTCTTCCGGCTCCAAAGGGGATGATCCGCCAGCTTCAGCAGTTCAGACTGCAGCGGGGGGGAGGCAGACACAGGCCTGACCCCCCCAGACCAAGGGAGCCCCCAGAAGAGATGGGAACCCCACCAGTGCTGAGGGAGCTCCCAACAGCAGCTGACAGAGAGGATCCCACAGCTGTGCTCTGTGGGAAAGAGGTGAGGATGGGGCCCGGCAGGGTCACCACCACCGGGGAGGCTTCAATGAACACTGTTGAGTCAGCGCAGCGGGCGACACAGGGCTCACTGCAGCTGCTTGCAAGTGGCGTTGGACCAGAGGTGCCGCAGGGGCGTGGGGGACATGGTCTGAAGCAAGACATCTCTCGGTGAGCGAGTCAAAGCTGAAAGACAAAGCAGGCAGCGAGCACAAACCTCCATATTAGTGTGTCCTTGTCTTCTTCAGCTCTCTGTGGACAGATCTCATTTTAAACACACGCAGTGACTCTACAGCTTCCAGAGCCCTCACTGGCCCAGCACGTTGCATGGAACTGGAAGGCTGTCCCCTTTGTGATAAGACCCAGTTCAATGGGGTTATGGCGCCTGTGGAATGACTGATCACACCCCACCTCCAAAGCAAACAGTGCTGCATTGAAGAGAGCACTGCATGCACTTGGCCATTTGGTTAGAGACAATCTGATGGACATGCAAATTCTGGTGGGCAGGCATCCCTGCATCCGAGCCCCACTGATCCCTTCTGCTCTGAAAAACCTCCCTTCCCAGCTCCCCCCAGCCGCCTTTATGAAAAGGACAGAGGTCTCAGGGGTTGACTATTTCCATTGCAGGGCCAAGCAATGGCAGCCCGATATCAGCCTGAGTAGCCATCCGCAAAGCACTTCAGCCCACAGAGAGAGATGGAGCAAACTCAGGCTTACCTTGTTCTTAGAGGAAAGGGAAGCAAGAGAGGAAGATGCAGAGCCCGGAGTAGCGCAGGCTTTTATGCTGTGTTCCAGAGCCCTGGGGGGATACAACATTCTTTGCTCACGAAGTATCTGAACACTTACTAGTTGCTGCTTGCCAAGGCCTCGCTGGTGATGAAGCCCTTCTCTCTTTCATCTGAAATACTGTGCTCCGGCTTTCTGTCACTGAACATCAGAACAACTCATCTGTGCCCCACCTTCGTAAGATCAATCAGCTCAGATGCCTCAGGCATGTACAGAAGGATGTTTTGAGTGAGTTTCCATCCCTTTGCCTTATTAGTGGTAAGCGTGGCTATCAATGGGTCAAATTCAGCTATGAGGGGCACCTCAAGTGCTTTCCTTTCAGACACTCTGGCTAACACAGAGAGACATTGTTCACCACGGGTCATTGTAGGGACACAGGAGACTCTGAGTAAGTTCAGTCAGAAGGTCAAGACTGCACAAACCCATATGTGAGAAGAAACACAGCTCTGCAAGGATGTGGCAAATCTCAACAGCAAGGAAGGACCATTGTGCGCCATAAGGTACTTTTCTGTGGGAAGGAGTGATGGTCACGAGCACCTTGCTTATGCTCATCAGGCTCTACCTCGGCCTGGTTTTGTGATGAAAGCGATGCCCGCGTTCTTCCCTGAGCGAGACCCACACCCAAATTGACCTGTTTTGCTCAGCAAGGGCATCCCAGAGACCAGATGCCTGGATGGCCTGGTTTTTGAGGAGAGGTGCGGGGAAGGGAGCCAGAAGGTCATTGCCCATTTTTCTGGGTCAGAGATGGGGTGGCCAATTCCATGCATTTCAAATTAAAAAGGGACATCGGATCAGACTCCCGGAGCAGCTGCGGGGAGTCCTTGTGATGTGGAAGAGTTGGGAAAACCCCTGAATTCCAGGCTAGCATGAGCCACGCTGCTGTGGACTTCAGTGGACACGGAGCCCTGGGCTCGGGTTTGGTAGGCATACCAGAGCTCATAGCTTCAGGTGGCGGTTTTGTCAAAGAGCAAAAATGGCCAATGAGTGTGTGGGTCCCTTTCAGGAAGGATGCGGCATCTCTTTGATCACCCTCCTAAGTGTTGATTTCCTTGTTTCCAACAGGTTCCCGACTTCCCAGGTTGAGCCCAGGCCCCTGGCTGGAAGAAGCCTTAGGGCATGGTTTAGTCACCAAGGCACGTAACTACGGAGATCCCACGGAGAATTGCTTGAAAGAGAACTGCCTGACACACTGGTCTGTTATCTGCCATTTTCATTCTCCCTTTGTTACCTGAGCTTGTGGGTAGTAAAATCTGTCGGTGGCAAAGCCTTAGGAAGCATCGCCTCTACTTAGGTCCTGATCCCGACAAGGTACTTCAACCACCAAGACATCTGCTGGCAAATTGACACAGCAAACCAAAAGCAGCCCAGGAAACTACTGGAGTCTGTCGTGGACAACTTCCTCGTAGAGGTGATGGAGAATTCGACCAGAGGAGTGACACTGTTGGACGTGCTCCTTACTAGTGCAGAAGAACTTAGCAAAAAGGTCAAGACAGGAGGTATCCTGGTCAGCAGCAAGCATGGCTTGGTGGAATTCTCAGCCTTGAGAGGTATAGGGTAGGTAAAAAGTAGAGTCAGGACCCTACACTGTAGAAAGACAAGCCATTGGCTCTTTAAGGCGCTACCGTGTGCAATTCCTTGGAAAATGGCCTCAGACGTAAAGGATGCCGAGAGCTGGGACATATTGAAAAATATTTTCTGGAGCATCCAGAAATCCCGACATGCAAGAAGTCCGACAGGGGAAGCAGGAGGCCAGCTTAAGGAAGGCAAAGCCTCTTAGCCAAACTGAATCAAAGCAAAGCAAAGCAAAGCAAACCAAAGCAGAGCAAAGCAAACCAAAGCAAAGCAAAGCAAAGCAAACCAAACTAAACTAAAGTAAAGTAAACTAAAACTAAAACAACTGAAAAATGCCCAGGCAGTGAGGGCAGGGACACGCATCCTGGGCAGATTACAGGGAATGTCATGGGTGTGTCAGGAGGGCATCAGGAAAACCAAGGCACAGCTGCCGCTGATCTTGTCTGCGGCCATGAGATATAACTAGAAGGCTTTCTTCAGGTACACAGAGCAACAAAGTAAGATGAAAGAACTAGTAGCACCTCACCTTAGGTGAGCCAAATGGGAGGCCTGTCTGTGACCAACATGAAGAAGATGGAAGCTCAAGACCATCTCAGGAACTTGAAAGTGCACAAGTCCTTTGGAACTGAGGAGATGCAACTGAGAGTCCTGCAACAACTGTCAGAAGAAATTGCTAGGCCACTATCCATCAAATTAGAAAAGTTGTAGAATACCCAGTGGCTGGAAAAGGGGAAATATAACCCGCCAGATATAGAAAAGGGAAAAAGGAAGTCCTGGGGAGCTGCAGGCCGGACAGCCTCATCTCTGTAGCCTCAAAAGCAAGAATGGACCATTGTGCGCTATGAGGAAATTCTCTGCGGAACTGGCCACGAGAACCTTGCTTACGTTCATCAGGCTCTACTACGGCGTGGTTTTGTGATGAAAGAGATGCCCGCGATCTTCCCTGAGTGAGACCCACACCCAAATTGACCTGCTTGCTCAGCAAGGCTGCCCCAGAGACCAAATGCCTGGATGGCCTGCTTTTGAGGATAGATGCAGGGAAGGGAGACAGAAGCTCACAGCTCATTTTTCTGGGTCAGGAATGGGGTGGCCAATTCCATGCATTTCAAATTACAAAGGGACGTCGGATCAGTCTCCCAGAGCAGCTGGGAGTCCTTGTGATGTGGAAGAGTTGGGAAAACCCCCGAACTCTGGGCTAACATGAGTCACGCTGCTGTGGACTTCCGAGGACACAGTGCCCTGCATGCAGGCAAGCCTGCGTTGCCAGAGCTCATAGCCTCAATCCTCCAAAAGTTCTGCTTCCTCAAAGGCATTTGTGCCTATTTCATCACAATTACTCTCAGGTGCTCTGAGAGATGGACTCGAGGTCCTTTTGTAGGTCAAAATGCATGGAAGCCTGTAAACGCTGGGCTAACACAAATCCCACAGACAACCTGACCATGCAGATTGCTTTCTGAATGTCTGCACAGGAAGGACAGTTGCCTGTTTTGCTTAAAGCAACTGTTGAACTAGAAAAGGTTTGAGTAGCTTTGTCCCCTTCAGACCGAGAGGCCAATTCTGATAGGCTCCTTTTTTTCCCTTACTCCATAGGCCATACGCTGCAAAAGACATGAAGATGTCTCAGTTCTCAGCTGCTGCAAACAGTGTTGCACCCAGTTCCAGGATGTCCCTGCAGTGCCGGCTCCCGAACAGGGTCAGTCAGCATCTCCAGGGTGACTTGAGATAACACTGAGAGGTCTTTGATTCATTACATACACAGTGAAAATTCCCGGCTACAAATCTTGAAGTGGAGCATTGCCCTGAAACTCCCTGTGTGCCAGGTGTCATTGCACAGGGACTGTGATCAGTGGGGCAGGGATGGCTGGAGCAGGTAGTTGTGGCCGAGTGGTGAAGGCGATGGACTAGAAATCCATTGGGGTTTCCCCGCGCAGGTTCGAATCCTGCCAGCTACGGTGCCCAGCTGTTTTTTAGGCTGAAGCCAAATGACCAAGGTTCTGCAGTGGCACCCAACTCCACAGTGTGCCTGGTGCCCAGGCAGACAGTTAAAGTGTTCTCCTTCTTGGTCTTGTCCTTGCACCACCCTGAACATCCTGGTTGAATGGCAAACTCTGCTTCCATTGACAAGGCAGGCATTATGGGGGAAGACTATGGGCGTGGGCTGAGTATGAGCCATCAAAAGAGCTCCACTGTTGCTAGTTCTTGCCAGCAACTTAAGAGCCTGGGGGCGTGGGAGTATTCTGCCCAACCGGACCCCAGAAGGATCAAAAATGAACAACCTTTCCAAGGGGACTTTCCAAATGTGACTGAAGGATGAGATGATGAGAGGTGAGTGCGATCTGTGCCCTCCTCTGCTGGGAAAGATGTGGAATTGGCAAAAAAGGACATGGTGGTGACTGTGATACCAGGAGACCATGCCCTGCCTGCACCACCCCTGATGGGTGGAGCAGGAAAGAGCCAGAGGCTTCCCAGAGGTCTTCTTTCAGTTGCATGCGCAGCTGCTCCTAGCAGAGCAGCGGCAGAGGATGAGCTTCTGGTAGCCTGCCTGCGTGGTTGAGCATCTTAAGGAAAAAGTAAATGCTGGGAAGCACGTGCAGAGAGAGCCTACACAAAGAGGAGGAGAGAAAAGCCCATTGCTGGCACATGGTCGATCCCCTGCAGCTGTGTCACTGAGGCTGGGGAAAGCATTACAAGGGAGAACAAATCTGAGAAGGATTTTCAGCAGGAATAAAGAAGGAAAGGGCAGTGGAAGAGACACCTTAGTGTGCTCATATCTGCACGCCCATGGTCACCATCTTTATCCCGCTTTTGTTTTTCCATTCTCTGCCTGGTTCCTGCATGCTCTGTCCAGCAGTGTTGGGCAGGAGAGGAAGAGCTCCAGGCAGAGACAAAAGGAGTTTCTCTGGCTCTCTGGCAAGCTGCATGGTGTCAGGGGCAGCCCTAGGCTGTCAGGTAGCAGTAAGGCTAGGGCTGCAGCAGGGGGAGGACAAGTCAGTGAGAGGAGTGTGGTGTGAATGTGTAAAACAGACCTTTGGACAGGGGTGAGGAAAGACGGTGTTTTATTTTGATACTTGTTTCTCACTGCAGGAATCTGTTTTAATCAGCAGCAATTTCCACACTCTCTACACCTCGACACCCCCGCCAAGGCAAGCCTTGTTTGCCCATAAGATTTTTTCCTTAGCTGTTTTTCTAAGTCATGTTTGTTTTGACCCATCCTGTTTTCAGCACTCTGTATCACCCGCCAGAGCATGGGTAGGAGTGAGCAGCTGGCTGGGTGTTTGTCTGTGATTATGCCGCCAAATTTGCATAGACACAAAGGCGCATCCACGTGCATAGTACATTCAGAGCTGGCACAGGAATGAACATAGTCTGAGAGAGGCACGGTTATCAGCACCCAGCAGCCTGAGTGTCCGCAGCCAAGATGTCTGTCCTGGGTTCCGCAGTAACAGTCTTTTTTCTCCTTCTCGGTAGCTGGTGCAGCACTGCGTTTTTTATTTTGGGCCTGGGAACAGTGCTGATAACATCAGTGTTTTCAGTTACTGCTTGGTGATGTTTAGGCTGGCCAAGGACTTTGTGAGTCTCATTCTCTGCTAGGGAGGAGGGGAAGCTGGGAGGAAGGAGAGACAAGACACCTGACCCAGACTAACCAAAGAGGTTATTCCATACCACAGCACGTCATGTCCAGGATGTAAAGACGGAGAGCAGAGACCCGGAAGGGTGGTGGGGGTGCACGGTGGGGGGTGTGCACTGCTTGTTTGGGATTGATGGTGAGCTACTGTATTCTTTCCTTGTATTTCTCTTGTCATTATTATTATTGGTGGCAGCAGTAGTGATTTGTGTTATACCTTAGTCACTAAACTGTTCTTATCTCAACCTGTGGGAGTTGCATTCTTTCAATTCTCCTTCCCATCCCTCGAGGAGCAGAGGGAAGAAAGAGTGGGGAGTGAGTGAGAGAGCGACTGTATGGGTTTATAGAAGCTTAAACCGTGACAATGTCACTCCCAGGGAACAAACACAGACATATGATCAGCTTGAGGTCCTGCACATGCAAGGGACTGGAAGGAGGAGGCTGGCCAGGCACTGATGTGGAGGAGGAGGAGACAGGTCCCTTTGTGACCTGGCTGAGTGAGGGAGGCCCAGCGTGGGAAAAGCAGAGTGCAGGGGCTGCTTTGGACCACTGAGATAATTGCCGGGTTTCTTGAAGCACTGAACCGGATGCCCAGAGAACATGTGGCTTCTCCTTCATGTTGGGTATCACACTCCAGTTCCACTAGGGCTCAGGCACTGAGCTGCTTGCTACAGCTCTGGGGCTAGCCCTGCTTCCACTCTGCCCTCCATCAATCCTGCTGGTTGGAAGGCATTTCAGGGAGTCACAGTGCATGCTCCTTCCTCCAGCAGGGAGCTTCTCCCTGCTCCGTGCACAGACTCTTCTTTGGTGGGCAATGTGCTGGTCCCATGGCATGACAGCAAAATGCACCTGAGTCAGGAGCCATCTCAGGAGAGCAAACAGTGTTGTCACTGCGGGACAAGCCAATCCGCGGCTCAAGGGGACAGTGTGTCCCTGAAAGAAAGGACAGGGGTTGAAGTCAGCCTAGACTGTCCCAGCAGAGGAAGGCAGCCCAGCTGGTGCAACCCATAACAAACTGCTTTGGGTCCTCCTGCTAGCTGGTCTTGCAGTTGAACCACGTGCGCTGCTCTCTGTCATGATTGTCTCATTTGTCAAGGTCAGGAGCTTGGCTAGGACTGCAACTGGGAGTAAGGATATCTGGGTAACGGCTGCTTAGTATGAGCTACAAGGTGAGAAACGGGACAGGCCATGACTTAGCGTGGCAGCTTGAGAGGTTGTCCAACATGCGCGGTTGAAAGGGGGAAACGCCAGTGGAGCCCACAAGTACAAGCACTGAACCATTGATCACTGGGCTGTGAATGTACCCTCTGAGGTACAAGTGCTGAAGATGTCAAGCTGGAAAGGTCATCAGCAGGTTTCATCAGGCAAAAGGAGGATGCTCAGGGGATACCAGCCTGCGTCTTTTAAGAGAGGGTCTGGGAGGCGTGTACAACAAGCTATGCCACTCCCTCTTCTGTGAGTAAAAAGTGCCCAGTGTCCCTGAAGGAAAGCTGCCCTTGATGACTGATGGCCAGGGAGATGGAGAGACTGGCAGGCTGAGGCAGGAGCATATATTGCAGCGGGAGTGGCTGCAGGAGAAAGACCTATCCAGCATGTGCCTAGAGGTCCCATGGTGTAATGGTGAGCACTCTGGGCTCTGAATCCAGCGATCTGAGTTCAAATCTCAGTGGGACCTCATGCATGGTTTTGGCTCCCTCAGGGCTTTCTCAGCATGCTTACACCTTCACAGCCTTGCTTTTGCCGTTGGGTCAATTGTGTCATGCACTCTGATCTTGATCATTGGCCCCTGCACCCTCTGTGCTTCCTTGCACTTGTTGGCTGCTGCAGCGTGAGGGCAACCAGCAGTTTCTCACCAACTCACGCAACACCTGAGGCGGGGATCACAAAGTCCAAGTCCAGGTCAAGCAGGGGACGTTTTTCATGGCCTTGTGTGGTTCTATGTTGGACATCTCCAAAGATGGAGAATCTTAAACTCCCTGAGCATCCTTCTCCCATCTTTGACCACCAATGCCTCTGGCAGTAGCCAGAGTTCCAACTCTGTCCACTGCTTCTTGCTCTCTCAGTTTCTCTGTGGCTTTTCTGTACCTCTTGACCAACTTCTTTATTTTTCATCCTTGGTCAGTTCATGGAGCTCCATCAAAATATGGCAGTAGCCCACGCTTGGCTGTCATGAGAGACAGCAGATGCCTCCTTGCACAGCAGGTAGCTAAGTGAAGGAGGAGGAGAGCAAACCACCACGAGTCTCCAGCTATGCTGCACATAGTCTTTAATCAGAAGGAACAAAAGCAGGGGCACAGAACAGAGACCAAGAAAGATGCCTGCAGGTTTTAGGGAGGCACAGAGTATGGCCTGTTTCCCAAGGACGAGCTCCACACAAAGCGCTTCCCTTCTCCCATTCTGCTCCACCTGGTGGCAATCCCAGGCCACCAAGAGCAGTCCCTGACTCCCAACCCTCCCCACATAGCAGGAGGCTCCGCAAAGCACGAGAGAAGGAGCCCTTTGTCTCAGGGACTCAGAGCAAAGCAGAGGCGGAGGAGGCAGCGCGAGGCTCGTCCTGCAGTGAGGAGCAGCGGGCACAGGACCCTCCTGCCAGGTTGGAAGAGGACACCCAGCCCATCAGGAAGCCGTGGGCACACTCCTGCTCCTGCTCCTCCCGCTTCAGGGTGCCTGTCTTTCTTCCGGCTCCAAAGGGGATGATCCGCCAGCTTCAGCAGTTCAGACTGCAGCGGGGGGGAGGCAGACACAGGCCTGACCCCCCCAGACCAAGGGAGCCCCCAGAAGAGATGGGAACCCCACCAGTGCTGAGGGAGCTCCCAACAGCAGCTGACAGAGAGGATCCCACAGCTGTGCTCTGTGGGAAAGAGGTGAGGATGGGGCCCGGCAGGGTCACCACCACCGGGGAGGCTTCAATGAACACTGTTGAGTCAGCGCAGCGGGCGACACAGGGCTCACTGCAGCTGCTTGCAAGTGGCGTTGGACCAGAGGTGCCGCAGGGGCGTGGGGGACATGGTCTGAAGCAAGACATCTCTCGGTGAGCGAGTCAAAGCTGAAAGACAAAGCAGGCAGCGAGCACAAACCTCCATATTAGTGTGTCCTTGTCTTCTTCAGCTCTCTGTGGACAGATCTCGTTTTAAACACACGCAGTGACTCTACAGCTTCCAGAGCCCTCACTGGCCCAGCACGTTGCATGGAACTGGAAGGCTGTCCCCTTTGTGATAAGACCCAGTTCAATGGGGTTATGGCGCCTGTGGAATGACTGATCACACCCCACCTCCAAAGCAAACAGTGCTGCATTGAAGAGAGCACTGCATGCACTTGGCCATTTGGTTAGAGACAATCTGATGGACATGCAAATTCTGGTGGGCAGGCATCCCTGCATCCGAGCCCCACTGATCCCTTCTGCTCTGAAAAACCTCCCTTCCCAGCTCCCCCCAGCCGCCTTTATGAAAAGGACAGAGGTCTCAGGGGTTGACTATTTCCATTGCAGGGCCAAGCAATGGCAGCCCGATATCAGCCTGAGTAGCCATCCGCAAAGCACTTCAGCCCACAGAGAGAGATGGAGCAAACTCAGGCTTACCTTGTTCTTAGAGGAAAGGGAAGCAAGAGAGGAAGATGCAGAGCCCGGAGTAGCGCAGGCTTTTATGCTGTGTTCCAGAGCCCTGGGGGGATACAACATTCTTTGCTCACGAAGTATCTGAACACTTACTAGTTGCTGCTTGCCAAGGCCTCGCTGGTGATGAAGCCCTTCTCTCTTTCATCTGAAATACTGTGCTCCGGCTTTCTGTCACTGAACATCAGAACAACTCATCTGTGCCCCACCTTCGTAAGATCAATCAGCTCAGATGCCTCAGGCATGTACAGAAGGATGTTTTGAGTGAGTTTCCATCCCTTTGCCTTATTAGTGGTAAGCGTGGCTATCAATGGGTCAAATTCAGCTATGAGGGGCACCTCAAGTGCTTTCCTTTCAGACACTCTGGCTAACACAGAGAGACATTGTTCACCACGGGTCATTGTAGGGACACAGGAGACTCTGAGTAAGTTCAGTCAGAAGGTCAAGACTGCACAAACCCATATGTGAGAAGAAACACAGCTCTGCAAGGATGTGGCAAATCTCAACAGCAAGGAAGGACCATTGTGCGCAATAAGGAACTTTTCTGTGGGTAGCAGTGATGGCCACGAGCACCTTGCTTGTGCTCATCAAGCTCTACCATGGCCTGGTTTTGTGATGAAAGAGATGCCCGTGATCTTCCCTGAGTGAGACACGCACCCAAATTGACCTGTTTGCTCAGCAAGGGCATTCCCAGGGACCAGATGCCGGGATGGCCTGCTTTTGAGGAGAGGTTTGGGGCAGGAAGCCAGAAGGTCATTGCCCATTTTACTGGGTCAGAGATGGGGTGGCCAATTCCATGCATTTCAAATTACAAAGGGACATCGGATCAGTCTCCCAGAGCAGCTGGGAGTCCTTGTGTTGTGGAAGAGTTGGGAAAACCCCTGAACTCTGGGGTAGCGTGAGTCACGCTGCTGTGGACTTCCAAGGACACAGTGCCCTGCATGCAGGCAAGCCAGCGTTGCCAGAGCTCATAGCCTCAATCCTCCAAAAGTTCTGCTTCCTCAAAGGCATTTGTGCCTTTTTCATCACAATTACTCTCAGGTGCTCTGAGAGATGGACTCGAGGTCCTTTTGTAGGTCAAAATGCATGGAAGCCTGTAAACGCTGGGCTAACACAAATCCCACAGACAACCTGACCATGCAGATTGCTTTCTGAATGTCTGCACAGGAAGGACCGTTGCCTGTTTTGCTTAAAGCAACTTCTGAGCTAGAAAAGGTTTGAGTAGCTTTGTCCCCTTCAGATCGAGAGGGCAGTTCTGATAGGCTCCTTTTTTTCCCTTACTCCATAGGCCATACGCTGCAAAAGACATGAAGATGTCTCAGTTCTCAGCTTCCGCGAACAGTGTTGCACCCAGTTCCAGGATGTCCCTGCAGTGCCGGCTCCCGAACAGGGTCAGTCAGCATCTCCATGGTGACTTGAGATAACACTGAGAGGTCTTTGATTCATTACATACACAGTGAAAATTCCCGGCTACAAATCTTGAAGTGGAGCATTGCCCTGAAACTCCCTGTGTGCCGGGTGTCATTGCACAGGGACTGTTATCCGTGGGGCAAGGATGGCTGGAGCAGGTAGTTGTGGTCGAGTGGTGAAGGCGATGGACTAGAAATCCATTGGGGTTTCCCCGCGCAGGCTCGAATTCTGCCAGCTACGGTGCCCAGCTGTTTTTTAGGCTGAAGCCAAATGACCAAGGTTCTGCAGTGGCACCCAACTCCACAGTGTGCCTGGTGCCCAGGCAGACAGTTAAAGTGTTCTCCTTCTTGGTCTTGTCCTTGCACCACCCTGAACATCCTGGTTGAATGGCAAACTCTGCTTCCATTGACAAGGCAGGCATTATGGGGGAAGACTATGGGCGTGGGCTGAGTATGAGCCATCAAAAGAGCTCCACTGTTGCTAGTTCTTGCCAGCAACTTAAGAGCCTGGGGGCGTGGGAGTATTCTGCCCAACCGGACCCCAGAAGGATCAAAAATGAACAACCTTTCCAAGGGGACTTTCCAAATGTGACTGAAGGATGAGATGATGAGAGGTGAGTGCGATCTGTGCCCTCCTCTGCTGGGAAAGATGTGGAATTGGCAAAAAAGGACATGGTGGTGACTGTGATACCAGGAGACCATGCCCTGCCTGCACCACCCCTGATGGGTGGAGCAGGAAAGAGCCAGAGGCTTCCCAGAGGTCTTCTTTCAGTGGCATGCGCAGCTGCTCCTAGCAGACCAGCGGCAGAGGATGAGCTTCTGGTAGCCTGCCTGCGTGGTTGAGCATCTTAAGGAAAAAGTAAATGCTGGGAAGCACGTGCAGAGAGAGCCTACACAAAGAGGAGGAGAGAAAAGCCCATTGCTGGCACATGGCCGATTCCCTGCAGCCGCGTCAATGAGGCTGGGGAAAGCATTGCAAGGGGGAACGAACTGCAGAGAGATTGTCAGCAGGAATGAAGAAGGAAAGGGCAGTGGAAGAGACACCTTAGTGTGCTCATATCTGCACGCCCATGCTGACCCTCTCTATCCCGCTTTTGTTTTTCCATTCTCTGCCTGATTCCTGCATGCTCTGTCCAGCAGTGTTGGGCAGGAGAGGAAGAGCTCCAGGCAGAGACAAAAGGAGTTTCTCTGGCTCTCTGGCAAGCTGCATGGTGTCAGGGGCAGCCCTAGGCTGTCAGGTAGCAGTAAGGCTAGGGCTGCAGCAGGGGGAGGACAAGTCAGTGAGAGGAGTGTGGTGTGAATGTGTAAAACAGACCTTTGGACAGGGATGAGGAAAGACAGTGGTTTATGTTGGTGTTTCTGTTTCTCCCTGCAGTAATCTGTTTCAATCAGCAACAATTTCCACACTCTCTACACCCCGACTCCCCTGCCAAGGCAAGCCTTGTTTGCCCATGGGAGTTTTTGCTAAGCTGTGTTCTTCTAAGTTGTGTTTGTCCTGACCCATCCTGTTTCCTGTGCTCTGCATCGCCCCGCAGAGTGTGGGTAGGAGTGAGCAGCTGGCTGGGGGTTTGTCTGTGATTATGCCACCAAAGGTGCATAGACACAAAGGCACATCCACGTGCATAGTACATGCAGAGCTGGCACAGGAACGAACGTAGTCTGAGAGAGGCACCATTACCAGCACCCAGCAGCCTGAGTGTCCGCAGCCAAGATGTCACTCCCAGGGAACAAACACAGACATCCTATCAGCTCGAGGTCCTGCGCATGCAGGGGACTGGAAGGAGGAGGCTGGCCAGGCGCTGATGTGGAGGAGGAGGAGACAGGTCCCTTTGTGACCTGGCTGAGTGAGGGAGGCCCAGCGTGGGAAAAGCGGAGTGCAGGGGCTGCTTTGAACCGCTGAGATATTTGCCGGGTGTCTTGAAGCACTGAAGCAGGAGCCCAGAGAACATGTGGATTCTCCTTCATGTTGGGTGTCTCACTCCAGTTCCACTAGGGCTCAGGCACTGAGCTGCTTGCTACAGCTCTGGGGCTAGCCCTGCTTCCACTCTGCCCTCCATCAATCCTGCTGGTTGGAAGGCATTTCAGGGAGTCACAGTGCATGCTCCTTCCTCCAGCAGGGAGCTTCTCCCTGCTCTGTGCACGGACTCTTCTTTGGTGGGCAATGTGCTGGTCCCATGGCATGACAGCAAAATGCACCTGAGTCAGGAGCCATCTCAGGAGAGCAAACAGTGTTGTCACTGCGGGACAGGCCAGTCTGCGGCTCAAGGGGACAGTGTGTCCCTGAAGGAAAGGACAGGGGTTGAAGTCAGCCTAGACTGTCCCAGCAGAGGAAGGCAGCCCAGCTGGTGCAACCCATAACAAACTGCTTTGGGTCCTCCTGCTAGCTGGTCTTGCAGTTGAACCACGTGCGCTGCTCTCTGTCATGATTGTCTCATTTGTCAAGGTCAGGAGCTTGGCTAGGACTGCAACTGGGAGTAAGGATATCTGGGTAACGGCTGCTTAGTATGAGCTACAAGGTGAGAAACGGGACAGGCCATGACTTAGCGTGGCAGATTGAGAGGTTGTCCAACATGCGCGGTTGAAAGGGGGAAACGCCAGTGGAGCCCACAAGTACAAGCACTGAACCATTGATCACTGGGCTGTGAATGTACCCTCTGAGGTACAAGTGCTGAAGATGTCAAGCTGGAAAGGTCATCAGCAGGTTTCATCAGGCAAAAGGAGGATGCTCAGGGGATACCAGCCTGCGTCTTTTAAGAGAGGGTCTGGGAGGCGTGTACAACAAGCTATGCCACTCCCTCTTCTGTGAGTAAAAAGTGCCCAGTGTCCCTGAAGGAAAGCTGCCCTTGATGACTGATGGCCAGGGAGATGGAGAGACTGGCAGGCTGAGGCAGGAGCATATATTGCAGCGGGAGTGGCTGCAGGAGAAAGACCTATCCAGCATGTGCCTAGAGGTCCCATGGTGTAATGGTGAGCACTCTGGGCTCTGAATCCAGCGATCTGAGTTCAAATCTCAGTGGGACCTCATGCATGGTTTTGGCTCCCTCAGGGCTTTCTCAGCATGCTTACACCTTCACAGCCTTGCTTTTGCCGTTGGGTCAATTGTGAGGGCAACCAGCAGTTTCTCACCAACTCACGCAACACCTGAGGCGGGGATCACAAAGTCCAAGTCCAGGTCAAGCAGGGGACGTTTTTCATGGCCTTGTCTGGTTCTATGTTGGACATCTCCAAAGATGGAGAATCTTAAACTCCCTGAGCATCCTTCTCCCATCTTTGACCACCAATGCCTCTGGCAGTAGCCAGAGTTCCAACTCTGTCCACTGCTTCTTGCTCTCTCAGTTTCTCTGTGGCTTTTCTGTACCTCTTGGCCAACTTCTTTATTTTTCATCCTTGGTCAGTTCATGGAGCTCCATCAAAATATGGCAGTAGCCCACGCTTGGCTGTCATGAGAGACAGCAGATGCCTCCTTGCACAGCAGGTAGCTAAGTGAAGGAGGAGGAGAGCAAACCACCACGAGTCTCCAGCTATGCTGCACATAGTCTTTAATCAGAAGGAACAAAAGCAGGGGCACAGAACAGAGACCAAGAAAGATGCCTGCAGGTTTTAGGGAGGCACAGAGTATGGCCTGTTTCCCAAGGACGAGCTCCACACAAAGCGCTTCCCTTCTCCCATTCTGCTCCACCTGGTGGCAATCCCAGGCCACCAAGAGCAGTCCCTGACTCCCAACCCTCCCCACATAGCAGGAGGCTCCGCAAAGCACGAGAGAAGGAGCCCTTTGTCTCAGGGACTCAGAGCAAAGCAGAGGCGGAGGAGGCAGCGCGAGGCTCGTCCTGCAGTGAGGAGCAGCGGGCACAGGACCCTCCTGCCAGGTTGGAAGAGGACACCCAGCCCATCAGGAAGCCGTGGGCACACTCCTGCTCCTGCTCCTCCCGCTTCAGGGTGCCTGTCTTTCTTCCGGCTCCAAAGGGGATGATCCGCCAGCTTCAGCAGTTCAGACTGCAGCGGGGGGGAGGCAGACACAGGCCTGACCCCCCCAGACCAAGGGAGCCCCCAGAAGAGATGGGAACCCCACCAGTGCTGAGGGAGCTCCCAACAGCAGCTGACAGAGAGGATCCCACAGCTGTGCTCTGTGGGAAAGAGGTGAGGATGGGGCCCGGCAGGGTCACCACCACCGGGGAGGCTTCAATGAACACTGTTGAGTCAGCGCAGCGGGCGACACAGGGCTCACTGCAGCTGCTTGCAAGTGGCGTTGGACCAGAGGTGCCGCAGGGGCGTGGGGGACATGGTCTGAAGCAAGACATCTCTCGGTGAGCGAGTCAAAGCTGAAAGACAAAGCAGGCAGCGAGCACAAACCTCCATATTAGTGTGTCCTTGTCTTCTTCAGCTCTCTGTGGACAGATCTCGTTTTAAACACACGCAGTGACTCTACAGCTTCCAGAGCCCTCACTGGCCCAGCACGTTGCATGGAACTGGAAGGCTGTCCCCTTTGTGATAAGACCCAGTTCAATGGGGTTATGGCGCCTGTGGAATGACTGATCACACCCCACCTCCAAAGCAAACAGTGCTGCATTGAAGAGAGCACTGCATGCACTTGGCCATTTGGTTAGAGACAATCTGATGGACATGCAAATTCTGGTGGGCAGGCATCCCTGCATCCGAGCCCCACTGATCCCTTCTGCTCTGAAAAACCTCCCTTCCCAGCTCCCCCCAGCCGCCTTTATGAAAAGGACAGAGGTCTCAGGGGTTGACTATTTCCATTGCAGGGCCAAGCAATGGCAGCCCGATATCAGCCTGAGTAGCCATCCGCAAAGCACTTCAGCCCACAGAGAGAGATGGAGCAAACTCAGGCTTACCTTGTTCTTAGAGGAAAGGGAAGCAAGAGAGGAAGATGCAGAGCCCGGAGTAGCGCAGGCTTTTATGCTGTGTTCCAGAGCCCTGGGGGGATACAACATTCTTTGCTCACGAAGTATCTGAACACTTACTAGTTGCTGCTTGCCAAGGCCTCGCTGGTGATGAAGCCCTTGTCTCTTTCATCTGAAATACTGTGCTCCGGCTTTCTGTCACTGAACATCAGAACAACTCATCTGTGCCCCACCTTCGTAAGATCAATCAGCTCAGATGCCTCAGGCATGTGCAGGAGGTTGTTTTGAGTGAGTTTCCATCCCTTTGCCTTATTAGTGGTAAGCGTGGCTATCAATGGGTCAAATTCAGCTATGAGGGGCACCTCAAGTGCTTTCCTTTCAGACACTCTGGCTAACACAGAGAGACATTGTTCACCACGGGTCATTGTAGGGACACAGGAGACTCTGAGTAAGTTCAGTCAGAAGGTCAAGACTGCACAAACCCATATGTGAGAAGAAACACAGCTCTGCAAGGATGTGGCAAATCTCAACAGCAAGGAAGGACCATTGTGCGCAATAAGGAACTTTTCTGTGGGTAGCAGTGATGGCCACGAGCACCTTGCTTGTGCTCATCAAGCTCTACCATGGCCTGGTTTTGTGATGAAAGAGATGCCCGTGATCTTCCCTGAGTGAGACACGCACCCAAATTGACCTGTTTGCTCAGCAAGGGCATTCCCAGGGACCAGATGCCGGGATGGCCTGCTTTTGAGGAGAGGTTTGGGGCAGGAAGCCAGAAGGTCATTGCCCATTTTACTGGGTCAGAGATGGGGTGGCCAATTCCATGCATTTCAAATTACAAAGGGACATCGGATCAGTCTCCCAGAGCAGCTGGGAGTCCTTGTGTTGTGGAAGAGTTGGGAAAACCCCTGAACTCTGGGGTAGCGTGAGTCACGCTGCTGTGGACTTCCAAGGACACAGTGCCCTGCATGCAGGCAAGCCAGCGTTGCCAGAGCTCATAGCCTCAATCCTCCAAAAGTTCTGCTTCCTCAAAGGCATTTGTGCCTTTTTCATCACAATTACTCTCAGGTGCTCTGAGAGATGGACTCGAGGTCCTTTTGTAGGTCAAAATGCATGGAAGCCTGTAAACGCTGGGCCAACACAAATCCCACAGACAACCTGACCATGCAGATTGCTTTCTGAATGTCTGCACAGGAAGGACAGTTGCCTGTTTTGCTTAAAGCAACTTCTGAGCTAGAAAAGGTTTGAGTAGCTTTGTCCCCTTCAGACCGAGAGGCCAATTCTGATAGGCTCCTTTTTTTCCCTTACTCCATAGGCCATACGCTGCAAAAGACATGAAGATGTCTCAGTTCTCAGCTTCCGCGAACAGTGTTGCACCCAGTTCCAGGGTGTCCCTGCAGTGCCGGCTCCCGAACAGGGTCAGTCAGCATCTCCATGGTGACTTGAGATAACACTGAGAGGTCTTTGATTCATTGCATACACAGTGAAAATTCCCGGCTACAAATCTTGAAGTGGAGCATTGCCCTGAAACTCCCTGTGTGCCGGGTGTCATTGCACAGGGACTGTTATCCGTGGGGCAAGGATGGCTGGAGCAGGTAGTTGTGGTCGAGTGGTGAAGGCGATGGACTAGAAATCCATTGGGGTTTCCCCGCGCAGGCTCGAATCCTGCCAGCTACGGTGCCCAGCTGTTTTTTAGGCTGAAGCCAAATGACCAAGGTTCTGCAGTGGCACCCAACTCCACAGTGTGCCTGGTGCCCAGGCAGACAGTTAAAGTGTTCTCCTTCTTGGTCTTGTCCTTGCACCACCCTGAACATCCTGGTTGAATGGCAAACTCTGCTTCCATTGACAAGGCAGGCATTATGGGGGAAGACTATGGGCGTGGGCTGAGTATGAGCCATCAAAAGAGCTCCACTGTTGCTAGTTCTTGCCAGCAACTTAAGAGCCTGGGGGCGTGGGAGTATTCTGCCCAACCGGACCCCAGAAGGATCAAAAATGAACAACCTTTCCAAGGGGACTTTCCAAATGTGACTGAAGGATGAGATGATGAGAGGTGAGTGCGATCTGTGCCCTCCTCTGCTGGGAAAGATGTGGAATTGGCAAAAAAGGACATGGTGGTGACTGTGATACCAGGAGACCATGCCCTGCCTGCACCACCCCTGATGGGTGGAGCAGGAAAGAGCCAGAGGCTTCCCAGAGGTCTTCTTTCAGTTGCATGAGCAGCTGCTCCTAGCAGAGCAGCGGCAGAGGATGAGCTTCTGGTAGCCTGCCTGCGTGGTTGAGCATCTTAAGGAAAAAGTAAATGCTGGGAAGCACGTGCAGAGAGAGCCTACACAAAGAGGAGGAGAGAAAAGCCCATTGCTGGCACATGGCCGATTCCCTGCAGCCGCGTCAATGAGGCTGGGGAAAGCATTGCAAGGGGGAACGAACTGCAGAGAGATTGTCAGCAGGAATGAAGAAGGAAAGGGCAGTGGAAGAGACACCTTAGTGTGCTCATATCTGCACGCCCATGCTGACCCTCTCTATCCCGCTTTTGTTTTTCCATTCTCTGCCTGATTCCTGCATGCTCTGTCCAGCAGTGTTGGGCAGGAGAGGAAGAGCTCCAGGCAGAGACAAAAGGAGTTTCTCTGGCTCTCTGGCAAGCTGCATGGTGTCAGGGGCAGCCCTAGGCTGTCAGGTAGCAGTAAGGCTAGGGCTGCAGCAGGGGGAGGACAAGTCAGTGAGAGGAGTGTGGTGTGAATGTGTAAAACAGACCTTTGGACAGGGATGAGGAAAGACAGTGGTTTATGTTGGTGTTTCTGTTTCTCCCTGCAGTAATCTGTTTCAATCAGCAACAATTTCCACACTCTCTACACCCCGACTCCCCTGCCAAGGCAAGCCTTGTTTGCCCATGGGAGTTTTTGCTAAGCTGTGTTCTTCTAAGTTGTGTTTGTCCTGACCCATCCTGTTTCCTGTGCTCTGCATCGCCCCGCAGAGTGTGGGTAGGAGTGAGCAGCTGGCTGGGGGTTTGTCTGTGATTATGCCACCAAAGGTGCATAGACACAAAGGCACATCCACGTGCATAGTACATGCAGAGCTGGCACAGGAACGAACGTAGTCTGAGAGAGGCACCATTACCAGCACCCAGCAGCCTGAGTGTCCGCAGCCAAGATGTCACTCCCAGGGAACAAACACAGACATCCTATCAGCTCGAGGTCCTGCGCATGCAGGGGACTGGAAGGAGGAGGCTGGCCAGGCGCTGATGTGGAGGAGGAGGAGACAGGTCCCTTTGTGACCTGGCTGAGTGAGGGAGGCCCAGCGTGGGAAAAGCGGAGTGCAGGGGCTGCTTTGAACCGCTGAGATATTTGCCGGGTGTCTTGAAGCACTGAAGCAGGAGCCCAGAGAACATGTGGATTCTCCTTCATGTTGGGTGTCTCACTCCAGTTCCACTAGGGCTCAGGCACTGAGCTGCTTGCTACAGCTCTGGGGCTAGCCCTGCTTCCACTCTGCCCTCCATCAATCCTGCTGGTTGGAAGGCATTTCAGGGAGTCACAGTGCATGCTCCTTCCTCCAGCAGGGAGCTTCTCCCTGCTCCGTGCACGGACTCTTCTTTGGTGGGCAATGTGCTGGTCCCATGGCATGACAGCAAAATGCACCTGAGTCAGGAGCCATCTCAGGAGAGCAAACAGTGTTGTCACTGCGGGACAGGCCAGTCTGCGGCTCAAGGGGACAGTGTGTCCCTGAAGGAAAGGACAGGGGTTGAAGTCAGCCTAGACTGTCCCAGCAGAGGAAGGCAGCCCAGCTGGTGCAACCCATAACAAACTGCTTTGGGTCCTCCTGCTAGCTGGTCTTGCAGTTGAACCACGTGCGCTGCTCTCTGTCATGATTGTCTCATTTGTCAAGGTCAGGAGCTTGGCTAGGACTGCAACTGGGAGTAAGGATATCTGGGTAACGGCTGCTTAGTATGAGCTGCAAGGTGAGAAACGGGACAGGCCATGACTTAGCGTGGCAGCTTGAGAGGTTGTCCAACATGCGCGGTTGAAAGGGGGAAACGCCAGTGGAGCCCACAAGTACAAGCACTGAACCATTGATCACTGGGCTGTGAATGTACCCTCTGAGGTACAAGTGCTGAAGATGTCAAGCTGGAAAGGTCATCAGCAGGTTTCATCAGGCAAAAGGAGGATGCTCAGGGGATACCAGCCTGCGTCTTTTAAGAGAGGGTCTGGGAGGCGTGTACAACAAGCTATGCCACTCCCTCTTCCGTGAGTAAAAAGTGCCCAGTGTCCCTGAAGGAAAGCTGCCCTCGATGACTGATGGCCAGGGAGATGGAGAGACTGGCAGGCTGAGGCAGGAGCATATATTGCAGCGGGAGTGGCTGCAGGAGAAAGACCTATCCAGCATGTGCCTAGAGGTCCCATGGTGTAATGGTGAGCACTCTGGGCTCTGAATCCAGCGATCTGAGTTCAAATCTCAGTGGGACCTCATGCATGGTTTTGGCTCCCTCAGGGCTTTCTCAGCATGCTTACACCTTCACAGCCTTGCTTTTGCCGTTGGGTCAATTGTGTCATGCACTCTGATCTTGATCATTGGCCCCTGCACCCTCTGTGCTTCCTTGCACTTGTTGGCTGCTGCTGTGTGAGGGCAACCAGCAGTTTCTCACCAACTCACGCAACACCTGAGGCGGGGATCACAAAGTCCAAGTCCAGGTCAAGCAGGGGACGTTTTTCATGGCCTTGTCTGGTTCTATGTTGGACTTCTCCAAAGATGGAGAATCTTAAACTCCCTGAGCATCCTTCTCCCATCTTTGACCACCAATGCCTCTGGCAGTAGCCAGAGTTCCAACTCTGTCCACTGCTTCTTGCTCTCTCAGTTTCTCTGTGGCTTTTCTGTACCTCTTGACCAACTTCTTTATTTTTCATCCTTGGTCAATTCATGGAGCTCCATCAAAATATGGCAGTAGCCCACGCTTGGCTGTCATGAGAGACAGCAGATGCCTCCTTGCACAGCAGGTAGCTAAGTGAAGGAGGAGGAGAGCAAACCACCACGAGTCTCCAGCTATGCTGCACATAGTCTTTAATCAGAAGGAACAAAAGCAGGGGCACAGAACAGAGACCAAGAAAGATGCCTGCAGGTTTTAGGGAGGCACAGAGTATGGCCCGTTTCCCAAGGACGAGCTCCACACAAAGCGCTTCCCTTCTCCCATTCTGCTCCACCTGGTGGCAATCCCAGGCCACCAAAAGCAGTCCCTGACTCCCAACCCTCCCCACATAGCAGGAGGCTCCGCAAAGCACGAGAGAAGGAGCCCTTTGTCTCAGGGACTCAGAGCAAAGCAGAGGCGGAGGAGGCAGCGCGAGGCTCGTCCTGCAGTGAGGAGCAGCGGGCACAGGACCCTCCTGCCAGGTTGGAAGAGGACACCCAGCCCATCAGGAAGCCGTGGGCACACTCCTGCTCCTGCTCCTCCCGCTTCAGGGTGCCTGTCTTTCTTCCGGCTCCAAAGGGGATGATCCGCCAGCTTCAGCAGTTCAGACTGCAGCGGGGGGGAGGCAGACACAGGCCTGACCCCCCCAGACCAAGGGAGCCCCCAGAAGAGATGGGAACCCCACCAGTGCTGAGGGAGCTCCCAACAGCAGCTGACAGAGAGGATCCCACAGCTGTGCTCTGTGGGAAAGAGGTGAGGATGGGGCCCGGCAGGGTCACCACCACCGGGGAGGCTTCAATGAACACTGTTGAGTCAGCGCAGCGGGCGACACAGGGCTCACTGCAGCTGCTTGCAAGTGGCGTTGGACCAGAGGTGCCGCAGGGGCGTGGGGGACATGGTCTGAAGCAAGACATCTCTCGGTGAGCGAGTCAAAGCTGAAAGACAAAGCAGGCAGCGAGCACAAACCTCCATATTAGTGTGTCCTTGTCTTCTTCAGCTCTCTGTGGACAGATCTCGTTTTAAACACACGCAGTGACTCTACAGCTTCCAGAGCCCTCACTGGCCCAGCACGTTGCATGGAACTGGAAGGCTGTCCCCTTTGTGATAAGACCCAGTTCAATGGGGTTATGGCGCCTGTGGAATGACTGATCACACCCCACCTCCAAAGCAAACAGTGCTGCATTGAAGAGAGCACTGCATGCACTTGGCCATTTGGTTAGAGACAATCTGATGGACATGCAAATTCTGGTGGGCAGGCATCCCTGCATCCGAGCCCCACTGATCCCTTCTGCTCTGAAAAACCTCCCTTCCCAGCTCCCCCCAGCCGCCTTTATGAAAAGGACAGAGGTCTCAGGGGTTGACTATTTCCATTGCAGGGCCAAGCAATGGCAGCCCGATATCAGCCTGAGTAGCCATCCGCAAAGCACTTCAGCCCACAGAGAGAGATGGAGCAAACTCAGGCTTACCTTGTTCTTAGAGGAAAGGGAAGCAAGAGAGGAAGATGCAGAGCCCGGAGTAGCGCAGGCTTTTATGCTGTGTTCCAGAGCCCTGGGGGGATACAACATTCTTTGCTCATGAAGCATCTGAACACTTAGTAGTTGCTGCTTGCCAAGGCCTCGCTGGTGATGAAGCCCTTGCCTCTTTCATCTGAAATACTGTGCTCTGGCTTTCTGTCACTGAACATCAGAACAACTCATCTGTGCCCCACCTTCGGAAGATCGATCAACTCAGATGCCTCAGGCATGTGCAGGAGGTTGTTTTGAGTGTGTTTCCACCCCTTTGCCTTATTAGTGGTGATCACGGCTATCAGGCATGGTCAAATTCAGGTATGAGGCCACTTCGAGTGCTTTCCTTCCAGGCACTCCGGCGAACATGGAGAGACATTGCTCCCCACGGGTCACTGTAGGGATGCAGGAGACTGTGAGTAAGATCAATCGAAGGTCAAGACTGCACAAACCCATATGTGAGAAGAAACACAGCTCTGCAAGGATGTGGCAAATCTCAACAGCAAGGAAGGACCATTGTGCGCCATAAGGTACTTTTCTGTGGGAAGGAGTGATGGTCACGAGCACCTTGCTTATGCTCATCAGGCTCTACCTCGGCCTGGTTTTGTGATGAAAGCGATGCCCGCGTTCTTCCCTGAGCGAGACCCACACCCAAATTGACCTGTTTTGCTCAGCAAGGGCATCCCAGAGACCAGATGCCTGGATGGCCTGCTTTTTGAGGAGAGGTGCGGGGAAGGGAGCCAGAAGGTCATTGCCCATTTTTCTGGGTCAGAGATGGGGTGGCCAATTCCATGCATTTCAAATTAAAAAGGGACATCGGATCAGACTCCCGGAGCAGCTGCGGGGAGTCCTTGTGATGTGGAAGAGTTGGGAAAACCCCTGAATTCCAGGCTAGCATGAGCCACGCTGCTGTGGACTTCAGTGGACACGGAGCCCTGGACTCGGGTTTGGTAGGCATACCAGAGCTCATAGCTTCAGGTGGCGGTTTTGTCAAAGAGCAAAAATGGCCAATGAGTGTGTGGGTCCCTTTCAGGAAGGATGCGGCATCTCTTTGATCACCCTCCTAAGTGTTGATTTCCTTGTTTCCAACAGGTTCCCGACTTCCCAAGTTGAGCCCAGGCCCCTGGCTGGAAGAAGCCTTAGGGCATGGTTTAGTCACCAAGGCACGTAACTACGGAGATCCCACGGAGAATTGCTTGAAAGAGAACTGCCTGACACACTGGTCTGTTATCTGCCATTTTCATTCTCCCTTTGTTACCTGAGCTTGTGGGTAGTAAAATCTGTCGGTGGCAAAGCCTTAGGAAGCATCGCCTCTACTTAGGTCCTGATCCCGACAAGGTACTTCAACCACCAAGACATCTGCTGGCAAATTGACACAGCAAACCAAAAGCAGCCCAGGAAACTACTGGAGTCTGTCGTGGACAACTTCCTCGTAGAGGTGATGGAGAATTCGACCAGAGGAGTGACACTGTTGGACGTGCTCCTTACTAGTGCAGAAGAACTTAGCAAAAAGGTCAAGACAGGAGGTATCCTGGTCAGCAGCAAGCATGGCTTGGTGGAATTCTCAGCCTTGAGAGGTATAGGGTAGGTAAAAAGTAGAGTCAGGACCCTACACTGTAGAAAGACAAGCCATTGGCTCTTTAAGGCGCTACCGTGTGCAATTCCTTGGAAAATGGCCTCAGACGTAAAGGATGCCGAGAGCTGGGACATATTGAAAAATATTTTCTGGAGCATCCAGAAATCCCGACATGCAAGAAGTCCGACAGGGGAAGCAGGAGGCCAGCTTAAGGAAGGCAAAGCCTCTTAGCCAAACTGAATCAAAGCAAAGCAAAGCAAAGCAAACCAAAGCAGAGCAAAGCAAACCAAAGCAAAGCAAAGCAAAGCAAACCAAACTAAACTAAAGTAAAGTAAACTAAAACTAAAACAACTGAAAAATGCCCAGGCAGTGAGGGCAGGGACACGCATCCTGGGCAGATTACAGGGAATGTCATGGGTGTGTCAGGAGGGCATCAGGAAAACCAAGGCACAGCTGCCGCTGATCTTGTCTGTGGCCATGAGATATAACTAGAAGGCTTTCTTCAGGTACACAGAGCAACAAAGTAAGATGAAAGAACTAGTAGCACCTCACCTTAGGTGAGCCAAATGGGAGGCCTGTCTGTGACCAACATGAAGAAGATGGAAGCTCAAGACCATCTCAGGAACTTGAAAGTGCACAAGTCCTTTGGAACTGAGGAGATGCAACTGAGAGTCCTGCAACAACTGTCAGAAGAAATTGCTAGGCCACTATCCATCAAATTAGAAAAGTTGTAGAATACCCAGTGGCTGGAAAAGGGGAAATATAACCCGCCAGATATAGAAAAGGGAAAAAGGAAGTCCTGGGGAGCTGCAGGCCGGACAGCCTCATCTCTGTAGCCTCAAAAGCAAGAATGGATCATTGTGCGCTATGAGGAAATTCTCTGCGGAACTGGCCACGAGAACCTTGCTTACGTTCATCAGGCTCTACTACGGCGTGGTTTTGTGATGAAAGAGATGCCCGCGATCTTCCCTGAGTGAGACCCACACCCAAATTGACCTGCTTGCTCAGCAAGGCTGCCCCAGAGACCAAATGCCTGGATGGCCTGCTTTTGAGGATAGATGCAGGGAAGGGAGACAGAAGCTCACAGCTCATTTTTCTGGGTCAGGAATGGGGTGGCCAATTCCATGCATTTCAAATTACAAAGGGACGTCGGATCAGTCTCCCAGAGCAGCTGGGAGTCCTTGTGATGTGGAAGAGTTGGGAAAACCCCCGAACTCTGGGCTAACATGAGTCACGCTGCTGTGGACTTCCGAGGACACAGTGCCCTGCATGCAGGCAAGCCTGCGTTGCCAGAGCTCATAGCCTCAATCCTCCAAAAGTTCTGCTTCCTCAAAGGCATTTGTGCCTATTTCATCACAATTACTCTCAGGTGCTCTGAGAGATGGACTCGAGGTCCTTTTGTAGGTCAAAATGCATGGAAGCCTGTAAACGCTGGGCTAACACAAATCCCACAGACAACCTGACCATGCAGATTGCTTTCTGAATGTCTGCACAGGAAGGACAGTTGCCTGTTTTGCTTAAAGCAACTGTTGAACTAGAAAAGGTTTGAGTAGCTTTGTCCCCTTCAGACCGAGAGGCCAATTCTGATAGGCTCCTTTTTTTCCCTTACTCCATAGGCCATACGCTGCAAAAGACATGAAGATGTCTCAGTTCTCAGCTGCTGCAAACAGTGTTGCACCCAGTTCCAGGATGTCCCTGCAGTGCCGGCTCCCGAACAGGGTCAGTCAGCATCTCCAGGGTGACTTGAGATAACACTGAGAGGTCTTTGATTCATTACATACACAGTGAAAATTCCCGGCTACAAATCTTGAAGTGGAGCATTGCCCTGAAACTCCCTGTGTGCCGGGTGTCATTGCACAGGGACTGTGATCAGTGGGGCAGGGATGGCTGGAGCAGGTAGTTGTGGCCGAGTGGTGAAGGCGATGGACTAGAAATCCATTGGGGTTTCCCCGCGCAGGTTCGAATCCTGCCAGCTACGGTGCCCAGCTGTTTTTTAGGCTGAAGCCAAATGACCAAGGTTCTGCAGTGGCACCCAACTCCACAGTGTGCCTGGTGCCCAGGCAGACAGTTAAAGTGTTCTCCTTCTTGGTCTTGTCCTTGCACCACCCTGAACATCCTGGTTGAATGGCAAACTCTGCTTCCATTGACAAGGCAGGCATTATGGGGGAAGACTATGGGCGTGGGCTGAGTATGAGCCATCAAAAGAGCTCCACTGTTGCTAGTTCTTGCCAGCAACTTAAGAGCCTGGGGGCGTGGGAGTATTCTGCCCAACCGGACCCCAGAAGGATCAAAAATGAACAACCTTTCCAAGGGGACTTTCCAAATGTGACTGAAGGATGAGATGATGAGAGGTGAGTGCGATCTGTGCCCTCCTCTGCTGGGAAAGATGTGGAATTGGCAAAAAAGGACATGGTGGTGACTGTGATACCAGGAGACCATGCCCTGCCTGCACCACCCCTGATGGGTGGAGCAGGAAAGAGCCAGAGGCTTCCCAGAGGTCTTCTTTCAGTGGCATGCGCAGCTGCTCCTAGCAGAGCAGCGGCAGAGGATGAGCTTCTGGTAGCCTGCCTGCGTGGTTGAGCATCTTAAGGAAAAAGTAAATGCTGGGAAGCACGTGCAGAGAGAGCCTACACAAAGAGGAGGAGAGAAAAGCCCATTGCTGGCACATGGTCGATCCCCTGCAGCTGTGTCACTGAGGCTGGGGAAAGCATTACAAGGGAGAACAAATCTGAGAAGGATTTTCAGCAGGAATAAAGAAGGAAAGGGCAGTGGAAGAGACACCTTAGTGTGCTCATATCTGCACGCCCATGGTCACCATCTTTATCCCGCTTTTGTTTTTCCATTCTCTGCCTGGTTCCTGCATGCTCTGTCCAGCAGTGTTGGGCAGGAGAGGAAGAGCTCCAGGCAGAGACAAAAGGAGTTTCTCTGGCTCTCTGGCAAGCTGCATGGTGTCAGGGGCAGCCCTAGGCTGTCAGGTAGCAGTAAGGCTAGGGCTGCAGCAGGGGGAGGACAAGTCAGTGAGAGGAGTGTGGTGTGAATGTGTAAAACAGACCTTTGGACAGGGGTGAGGAAAGACGGTGTTTTATTTTGATACTTGTTTCTCACTGCAGGAATCTGTTTTAATCAGCAGCAATTTCCACACTCTCTACACCTCGACACCCCCGCCAAGGCAAGCCTTGTTTGCCCATAAGATTTTTTCCTTAGCTGTTTTTCTAAGTCATGTTTGTTTTGACCCATCCTGTTTTCAGCACTCTGTATCACCCGCCAGAGCATGGGTAGGAGTGAGCAGCTGGCTGGGTGTTTGTCTGTGATTATGCCGCCAAATTTGCATAGACACAAAGGCGCATCCACGTGCATAGTACATTCAGAGCTGGCACAGGAATGAACATAGTCTGAGAGAGGCACGGTTATCAGCACCCAGCAGCCTGAGTGTCCGCAGCCAAGATGTCTGTCCTGGGTTCCGCAGTAACAGTCTTTTTTCTCCTTCTCGGTAGCTGGTGCAGCACTGCGTTTTTTATTTTGGGCCTGGGAACAGTGCTGATAACATCAGTGTTTTCAGTTACTGCTTGGTGATGTTTAGGCTGGCCAAGGACTTTGTGAGTCTCATTCTCTGCTAGGGAGGAGGGGAAGCTGGGAGGAAGGAGAGACAAGACACCTGACCCAGACTAACCAAAGAGGTTATTCCATACCACAGCACGTCATGTCCAGGATGTAAAGACGGAGAGCAGAGACCCGGAAGGGTGGTGGGGGTGCACGGTGGGGGGTGTGCACTGCTTGTTTGGGATTGATGGTGAGCTACTGTATTCTTTCCTTGTATTTCTCTTGTCATTATTATTATTGGTGGCAGCAGTAGTGATTTGTGTTATACCTTAGTCACTAAACTGTTCTTATCTCAACCTGTGGGAGTTGCATTCTTTCAATTCTCCTTCCCATCCCTCGAGGAGCAGAGGGAAGAAAGAGTGGGGAGTGAGTGAGAGAGCGACTGTATGGGTTTATAGAAGCTTAAACCGTGACAATGTCACTCCCAGGGAACAAACACAGACATATGATCAGCTTGAGGTCCTGCACATGCAAGGGACTGGAAGGAGGAGGCTGGCCAGGCACTGATGTGGAGGAGGAGGAGACAGGTCCCTTTGTGACCTGGCTGAGTGAGGGAGGCCCAGCGTGGGAAAAGCAGAGTGCAGGGGCTGCTTTGGACCACTGAGATAATTGCCGGGTTTCTTGAAGCACTGAACCGGATGCCCAGAGAACATGTGGCTTCTCCTTCATGTTGGGTATCACACTCCAGTTCCACTAGGGCTCAGGCACTGAGCTGCTTGCTACAGCTCTGGGGCTAGCCCTGCTTCCACTCTGCCCTCCATCAATCCTGCTGGTTGGAAGGCATTTCAGGGAGTCACAGTGCATGCTCCTTCCTCCAGCAGGGAGCTTCTCCCTGCTCTGTGCACGGACTCTTCTTTGGTGGGCAATGTGCTGGTCCCATGGCATGAGGGAAAGTCCCCTCGGGCTCACACCAAAACGCACCTGAGTCAGGAGCCATCTCAGGAGAGCAAACAGTGTTGTCACTGCGGGACAAGCCAATCCGCGGCTCAAGGGGACAGTGTGTCCCTGAAAGAAAGGACAGGGGTTGAAGTCAGCCTAGACTGTCCCAGCAGAGGAAGGCAGCCCAGCTGGTGCAACCCATAACAAACTGCTTTGGGTCCTCCTGCTAGCTGGTCTTGCAGTTGAACCACGTGCGCTGCTCTCTGTCATGATTGTCTCATTTGTCAAGGTCAGGAGCTTGGCTAGGACTGCAACTGGGAGTAAGGATATCTGGGTAACGGCTGCTTAGTATGAGCTACAAGGTGAGAAACGGGACAGGCCATGACTTAGCGTGGCAGCTTGAGAGGTTGTCCAACATGCGCGGTTGAAAGGGGGAAACGCCAGTGGAGCCCACAAGTACAAGCACTGAACCATTGATCACTGGGCTGTGAATGTACCCTCTGAGGTACAAGTGCTGAAGATGTCAAGCTGGAAAGGTCATCAGCAGGTTTCATCAGGCAAAAGGAGGATGCTCAGGGGATACCAGCCTGCGTCTTTTAAGAGAGGGTCTGGGAGGCGTGTACAACAAGCTATGCCACTCCCTCTTCTGTGAGTAAAAAGTGCCCAGTGTCCCTGAAGGAAAGCTGCCCTTGATGACTGATGGCCAGGGAGATGGAGAGACTGGCAGGCTGAGGCAGGAGCATATATTGCAGCGGGAGTGGCTGCAGGAGAAAGACCTATCCAGCATGTGCCTAGAGGTCCCATGGTGTAATGGTGAGCACTCTGGGCTCTGAATCCAGCGATCTGAGTTCAAATCTCAGTGGGACCTCATGCATGGTTTTGGCTCCCTCAGGGCTTTCTCAGCATGCTTACACCTTCACAGCCTTGCTTTTGCCGTTGGGTCAATTGTGTCATGCACTCTGATCTTGATCATTGGCCCCTGCACCCTCTGTGCTTCCTTGCACTTGTTGGCTGCTGCAGCGTGAGGGCAACCAGCAGTTTCTCACCAACTCACGCAACACCTGAGGCGGGGATCACAAAGTCCAAGTCCAGGTCAAGCAGGGGACGTTTTTCATGGCCTTGTCTGGTTCTATGTTGGACTTCTCCAAAGATGGAGAATCTTAAACTCCCTGAGCATCCTTCTCCCATCTTTGACCACCAATGCCTCTGGCAGTAGCCAGAGTTCCAACTCTGTCCACTGCTTCTTGCTCTCTCAGTTTCTCTGTGGCTTTTCTGTACCTCTTGGCCAACTTCTTTATTTTTCATCCTTGGTCAGTTCATGGAGCTCCATCAAAATATGGCAGTAGCCCACGCTTGGCTGTCATGAGAGACAGCAGATGCCTCCTTGCACAGCAGGTAGCTAAGTGAAGGAGGAGGAGAGCAAACCACCACGAGTCTCCAGCTATGCTGCACATAGTCTTTAATCAGAAGGAACAAAAGCAGGGGCACAGAACAGAGACCAAGAAAGATGCCTGCAGGTTTTAGGGAGGCACAGAGTATGGCCCGTTTCCCAAGGACGAGCTCCACACAAAGCGCTTCCCTTCTCCCATTCTGCTCCACCTGGTGGCAATCCCAGGCCACCAAGAGCAGTCCCTGACTCCCAACCCTCCCCACATAGCAGGAGGCTCCGCAAAGCACGAGAGAAGGAGCCCTTTGTCTCAGGGACTCAGAGCAAAGCAGAGGCGGAGGAGGCAGCGCGAGGCTCGTCCTGCAGTGAGGAGCAGCGGGCACAGGACCCTCCTGCCAGGTTGGAAGAGGACACCCAGCCCATCAGGAAGCCATGGGCACACTCCTGCTCCTGCTCCTCCCGCTTCAGGGTGCCTGTCTTTCTTCCGGCTCCAAAGGGGATGATCCGCCAGCTTCAGCAGTTCAGACTGCAGCGGGGGGGAGGCAGACACAGGCCTGACCCCCCCAGACCAAGGGAGCCCCCAGAAGAGATGGGAACCCCACCAGTGCTGAGGGAGCTCCCAACAGCAGCTGACAGAGAGGATCCCACAGCTGTGCTCTGTGGGAAAGAGGTGAGGATGGGGCCCGGCAGGGTCACCACCACCGGGGAGGCCTGGATGGCAACCGTCGAGTCAGCGCAGCGGGCGACACAGGGCTCACTGCAGCTGCTTGCAAGTGGCGTTGGACCAGAGGTGCCGCAGGGGCGTGGGGGACATGGTCTGAAGCAAGACATCTCTCGGTGAGCGAGTCAAAGCTGAAAGACAAAGCAGGCAGCGAGCACAAACCTCCATATTAGTGTGTCCTTGTCTTCTTCAGCTCTCTGTGGACAGATCTCGTTTTAAACACACGCAGTGACTCTACAGCTTCCAGAGCCCTCACTGGCCCAGCACGTTGCATGGAACTGGAAGGCTGTCCCCTTTGTGATAAGACCCAGTTCAATGGGGTTATGGCGCCTGTGGAATGACTGATCACACCCCACCTCCAAAGCAAACAGTGCTGCATTGAAGAGAGCACTGCATGCACTTGGCCATTTGGTTAGAGACAATCTGATGGACATGCAAATTCTGGTGGGCAGGCATCCCTGCATCCGAGCCCCACTGATCCCTTCTGCTCTGAAAAACCTCCCTTCCCAGCTCCCCCCAGCCGCCTTTATGAAAAGGACAGAGGTCTCAGGGGTTGACTATTTCCATTGCAGGGCCAAGCAATGGCAGCCCGATATCAGCCTGAGTAGCCATCCGCAAAGCACTTCAGCCCACAGAGAGAGATGGAGCAAACTCAGGCTTACCTTGTTCTTAGAGGAAAGGGAAGCAAGAGAGGAAGATGCAGAGCCTGGAGTAGCGCAGGCTTTTATGCTGTGTTCCAGAGCCCTGGGGGGATACAACATTCTTTGCTCATGAAGCATCTGAACACTTAGTAGTTGCTGCTTGCCAAGGCCTCGCTGGTGATGAAGCCCTTGCCTCTTTCATCTGAAATACTGTGCTCTGGCTTTCTGTCACTGAACATCAGAACAACTCATCTGTGCCCCACCTTCGGAAGATCGATCAACTCAGATGCCTCAGGCATGTGCAGGAGGTTGTTTTGAGTGTGTTTCCACCCCTTTGCCTTATTAGTGGTGATCACGGCTATCAGGCATGGTCAAATTCAGGTATGAGGCCACTTCGAGTGCTTTCCTTCCAGGCACTCCGGCGAACATGGAGAGACATTGCTCCCCACGGGTCACTGTAGGGATGCAGGAGACTGTGAGTAAGATCAATCGAAGGTCAAGACTGCACAAACCCATATGTGAGAAGAAACACAGCTCTGCAAGGATGTGGCAAATCTCAACAGCAAGGAAGGACCATTGTGCGCCATAAGGTACTTTTCTGTGGGAAGGAGTGATGGTCACGAGCACCTTGCTTATGCTCATCAGGCTCTACCTCGGCCTGGTTTTGTGATGAAAGCGATGCCCGCGTTCTTCCCTGAGCGAGACCCACACCCAAATTGACCTGTTTTGCTCAGCAAGGGCATCCCAGAGACCAGATGCCTGGATGGCCTGCTTTTTGAGGAGAGGTGCGGGGAAGGGAGCCAGAAGGTCATTGCCCATTTTTCTGGGTCAGAGATGGGGTGGCCAATTCCATGCATTTCAAATTAAAAAGGGACATCGGATCAGACTCCCGGAGCAGCTGCGGGGAGTCCTTGTGATGTGGAAGAGTTGGGAAAACCCCTGAATTCCAGGCTAGCATGAGCCACGCTGCTGTGGACTTCAGTGGACACGGAGCCCTGGACTCGGGTTTGGTAGGCATACCAGAGCTCATAGCTTCAGGTGGCGGTTTTGTCAAAGAGCAAAAATGGCCAATGAGTGTGTGGGTCCCTTTCAGGAAGGATGCGGCATCTCTTTGATCACCCTCCTAAGTGTTGATTTCCTTGTTTCCAACAGGTTCCCGACTTCCCAAGTTGAGCCCAGGCCCCTGGCTGGAAGAAGCCTTAGGGCATGGTTTAGTCACCAAGGCACGTAACTACGGAGATCCCACGGAGAATTGCTTGAAAGAGAACTGCCTGACACACTGGTCTGTTATCTGCCATTTTCATTCTCCCTTTGTTACCTGAGCTTGTGGGTAGTAAAATCTGTCGGTGGCAAAGCCTTAGGAAGCATCGCCTCTACTTAGGTCCTGATCCCGACAAGGTACTTCAACCACCAAGACATCTGCTGGCAAATTGACACAGCAAACCAAAAGCAGCCCAGGAAACTACTGGAGTCTGTCGTGGACAACTTCCTCGTAGAGGTGATGGAGAATTCGACCAGAGGAGTGACACTGTTGGACGTGCTCCTTACTAGTGCAGAAGAACTTAGCAAAAAGGTCAAGACAGGAGGTATCCTGGTCAGCAGCAAGCATGGCTTGGTGGAATTCTCAGCCTTGAGAGGTATAGGGTAGGTAAAAAGTAGAGTCAGGACCCTACACTGTAGAAAGACAAGCCATTGGCTCTTTAAGGCGCTACCGTGTGCAATTCCTTGGAAAATGGCCTCAGACGTAAAGGATGCCGAGAGCTGGGACATATTGAAAAATATTTTCTGGAGCATCCAGAAATCCCGACATGCAAGAAGTCCGACAGGGGAAGCAGGAGGCCAGCTTAAGGAAGGCAAAGCCTCTTAGCCAAACTGAATCAAAGCAAAGCAAAGCAAAGCAAACCAAAGCAGAGCAAAGCAAACCAAAGCAAAGCAAAGCAAAGCAAACCAAACTAAACTAAAGTAAAGTAAACTAAAACTAAAACAACTGAAAAATGCCCAGGCAGTGAGGGCAGGGACACGCATCCTGGGCAGATTACAGGGAATGTCATGGGTGTGTCAGGAGGGCATCAGGAAAACCAAGGCACAGCTGCCGCTGATCTTGTCTGCGGCCATGAGATATAACTAGAAGGCTTTCTTCAGGTACACAGAGCAACAAAGTAAGATGAAAGAACTAGTAGCACCTCACCTTAGGTGAGCCAAATGGGAGGCCTGTCTGTGACCAACATGAAGAAGATGGAAGCTCAAGACCATCTCAGGAACTTGAAAGTGCACAAGTCCTTTGGAACTGAGGAGATGCAACTGAGAGTCCTGCAACAACTGTCAGAAGAAATTGCTAGGCCACTATCCATCAAATTAGAAAAGTTGTAGAATACCCAGTGGCTGGAAAAGGGGAAATATAACCCGCCAGATATAGAAAAGGGAAAAAGGAAGTCCTGGGGAGCTGCAGGCCGGACAGCCTCATCTCTGTAGCCTCAAAAGCAAGAATGGACCATTGTGCGCTATGAGGAAATTCTCTGCGGAACTGGCCACGAGAACCTTGCTTACGTTCATCAGGCTCTACTACGGCGTGGTTTTGTGATGAAAGAGATGCCCGCGATCTTCCCTGAGTGAGACCCACACCCAAATTGACCTGCTTGCTCAGCAAGGCTGCCCCAGAGACCAAATGCCTGGATGGCCTGCTTTTGAGGATAGATGCAGGGAAGGGAGACAGAAGCTCACAGCTCATTTTTCTGGGTCAGGAATGGGGTGGCCAATTCCATGCATTTCAAATTACAAAGGGACGTCGGATCAGTCTCCCAGAGCAGCTGGGAGTCCTTGTGATGTGGAAGAGTTGGGAAAACCCCCGAACTCTGGGCTAACATGAGTCACGCTGCTGTGGACTTCCGAGGACACAGTGCCCTGCATGCAGGCAAGCCTGCGTTGCCAGAGCTCATAGCCTCAATCCTCCAAAAGTTCTGCTTCCTCAAAGGCATTTGTGCCTATTTCATCACAATTACTCTCAGGTGCTCTGAGAGATGGACTCGAGGTCCTTTTGTAGGTCAAAATGCATGGAAGCCTGTAAACGCTGGGCTAACACAAATCCCACAGACAACCTGACCATGCAGATTGCTTTCTGAATGTCTGCACAGGAAGGACAGTTGCCTGTTTTGCTTAAAGCAACTGTTGAACTAGAAAAGGTTTGAGTAGCTTTGTCCCCTTCAGACCGAGAGGCCAATTCTGATAGGCTCCTTTTTTTCCCTTACTCCATAGGCCATACGCTGCAAAAGACATGAAGATGTCTCAGTTCTCAGCTGCTGCAAACAGTGTTGCACCCAGTTCCAGGATGTCCCTGCAGTGCCGGCTCCCGAACAGGGTCAGTCAGCATCTCCAGGGTGACTTGAGATAACACTGAGAGGTCTTTGATTCATTACATACACAGTGAAAATTCCCGGCTACAAATCTTGAAGTGGAGCATTGCCCTGAAACTCCCTGTGTGCCAGGTGTCATTGCACAGGGACTGTGATCAGTGGGGCAGGGATGGCTGGAGCAGGTAGTTGTGGCCGAGTGGTGAAGGCGATGGACTAGAAATCCATTGGGGTTTCCCCGCGCAGGTTCGAATCCTGCCAGCTACGGTGCCCAGCTGTTTTTTAGGCTGAAGCCAAATGACCAAGGTTCTGCAGTGGCACCCAACTCCACAGTGTGCCTGGTGCCCAGGCAGACAGTTAAAGTGTTCTCCTTCTTGGTCTTGTCCTTGCACCACCCTGAACATCCTGGTTGAATGGCAAACTCTGCTTCCATTGACAAGGCAGGCATTATGGGGGAAGACTATGGGCGTGGGCTGAGTATGAGCCATCAAAAGAGCTCCACTGTTGCTAGTTCTTGCCAGCAACTTAAGAGCCTGGGGGCGTGGGAGTATTCTGCCCAACCGGACCCCAGAAGGATCAAAAATGAACAACCTTTCCAAGGGGACTTTCCAAATGTGACTGAAGGATGAGATGATGAGAGGTGAGTGCGATCTGTGCCCTCCTCTGCTGGGAAAGATGTGGAATTGGCAAAAAAGGACATGGTGGTGACTGTGATACCAGGAGACCATGCCCTGCCTGCACCACCCCTGATGGGTGGAGCAGGAAAGAGCCAGAGGCTTCCCAGAGGTCTTCTTTCAGTTGCATGCGCAGCTGCTCCTAGCAGAGCAGCGGCAGAGGATGAGCTTCTGGTAGCCTGCCTGCGTGGTTGAGCATCTTAAGGAAAAAGTAAATGCTGGGAAGCACGTGCAGAGAGAGCCTACACAAAGAGGAGGAGAGAAAAGCCCATTGCTGGCACATGGTCGATCCCCTGCAGCTGTGTCACTGAGGCTGGGGAAAGCATTACAAGGGAGAACAAATCTGAGAAGGATTTTCAGCAGGAATAAAGAAGGAAAGGGCAGTGGAAGAGACACCTTAGTGTGCTCATATCTGCACGCCCATGGTCACCATCTTTATCCCGCTTTTGTTTTTCCATTCTCTGCCTGGTTCCTGCATGCTCTGTCCAGCAGTGTTGGGCAGGAGAGGAAGAGCTCCAGGCAGAGACAAAAGGAGTTTCTCTGGCTCTCTGGCAAGCTGCATGGTGTCAGGGGCAGCCCTAGGCTGTCAGGTAGCAGTAAGGCTAGGGCTGCAGCAGGGGGAGGACAAGTCAGTGAGAGGAGTGTGGTGTGAATGTGTAAAACAGACCTTTGGACAGGGGTGAGGAAAGACGGTGTTTTATTTTGATACTTGTTTCTCACTGCAGGAATCTGTTTTAATCAGCAGCAATTTCCACACTCTCTACACCTCGACACCCCCGCCAAGGCAAGCCTTGTTTGCCCATAAGATTTTTTCCTTAGCTGTTTTTCTAAGTCATGTTTGTTTTGACCCATCCTGTTTTCAGCACTCTGTATCACCCGCCAGAGCATGGGTAGGAGTGAGCAGCTGGCTGGGTGTTTGTCTGTGATTATGCCGCCAAATTTGCATAGACACAAAGGCGCATCCACGTGCATAGTACATTCAGAGCTGGCACAGGAATGAACATAGTCTGAGAGAGGCACGGTTATCAGCACCCAGCAGCCTGAGTGTCCGCAGCCAAGATGTCTGTCCTGGGTTCCGCAGTAACAGTCTTTTTTCTCCTTCTCGGTAGCTGGTGCAGCACTGCGTTTTTTATTTTGGGCCTGGGAACAGTGCTGATAACATCAGTGTTTTCAGTTACTGCTTGGTGATGTTTAGGCTGGCCAAGGACTTTGTGAGTCTCATTCTCTGCTAGGGAGGAGGGGAAGCTGGGAGGAAGGAGAGACAAGACACCTGACCCAGACTAACCAAAGAGGTTATTCCATACCACAGCACGTCATGTCCAGGATGTAAAGACGGAGAGCAGAGACCCGGAAGGGTGGTGGGGGTGCACGGTGGGGGGTGTGCACTGCTTGTTTGGGATTGATGGTGAGCTACTGTATTCTTTCCTTGTATTTCTCTTGTCATTATTATTATTGGTGGCAGCAGTAGTGATTTGTGTTATACCTTAGTCACTAAACTGTTCTTATCTCAACCTGTGGGAGTTGCATTCTTTCAATTCTCCTTCCCATCCCTCGAGGAGCAGAGGGAAGAAAGAGTGGGGAGTGAGTGAGAGAGCGACTGTATGGGTTTATAGAAGCTTAAACCGTGACAATGTCACTCCCAGGGAACAAACACAGACATATGATCAGCTTGAGGTCCTGCACATGCAAGGGACTGGAAGGAGGAGGCTGGCCAGGCACTGATGTGGAGGAGGAGGAGACAGGTCCCTTTGTGACCTGGCTGAGTGAGGGAGGCCCAGCGTGGGAAAAGCAGAGTGCAGGGGCTGCTTTGGACCACTGAGATAATTGCCGGGTTTCTTGAAGCACTGAACCGGATGCCCAGAGAACATGTGGCTTCTCCTTCATGTTGGGTATCACACTCCAGTTCCACTAGGGCTCAGGCACTGAGCTGCTTGCTACAGCTCTGGGGCTAGCCCTGCTTCCACTCTGCCCTCCATCAATCCTGCTGGTTGGAAGGCATTTCAGGGAGTCACAGTGCATGCTCCTTCCTCCAGCAGGGAGCTTCTCCCTGCTCCGTGCACAGACTCTTCTTTGGTGGGCAATGTGCTGGTCCCATGGCATGACAGCAAAATGCACCTGAGTCAGGAGCCATCTCAGGAGAGCAAACAGTGTTGTCACTGCGGGACAAGCCAATCCGCGGCTCAAGGGGACAGTGTGTCCCTGAAAGAAAGGACAGGGGTTGAAGTCAGCCTAGACTGTCCCAGCAGAGGAAGGCAGCCCAGCTGGTGCAACCCATAACAAACTGCTTTGGGTCCTCCTGCTAGCTGGTCTTGCAGTTGAACCACGTGCGCTGCTCTCTGTCATGATTGTCTCATTTGTCAAGGTCAGGAGCTTGGCTAGGACTGCAACTGGGAGTAAGGATATCTGGGTAACGGCTGCTTAGTATGAGCTACAAGGTGAGAAACGGGACAGGCCATGACTTAGCGTGGCAGCTTGAGAGGTTGTCCAACATGCGCGGTTGAAAGGGGGAAACGCCAGTGGAGCCCACAAGTACAAGCACTGAACCATTGATCACTGGGCTGTGAATGTACCCTCTGAGGTACAAGTGCTGAAGATGTCAAGCTGGAAAGGTCATCAGCAGGTTTCATCAGGCAAAAGGAGGATGCTCAGGGGATACCAGCCTGCGTCTTTTAAGAGAGGGTCTGGGAGGCGTGTACAACAAGCTATGCCACTCCCTCTTCCGTGAGTAAAAAGTGCCCAGTGTCCCTGAAGGAAAGCTGCCCTCGATGACTGATGGCCAGGGAGATGGAGAGCCTGGCAGGCTGAGGCAGGAGCATATATTGCAGCGGGAGTGGCTGCAGGAGAAAGACCTATCCAGCATGTGCCTAGAGGTCCCATGGTGTAATGGTGAGCACTCTGGGCTCTGAATCCAGCGATCTGAGTTCAAATCTCAGTGGGACCTCATGCATGGTTTTGGCTCCCTCAGGGCTTTCTCAGCATGCTTACACCTTCACAGCCTTGCTTTTGCCGTTGGGTCAATTGTGTCATGCACTCTGATCTTGATCATTGGCCCCTGCACCCTCTGTGCTTCCTTGCACTTGTTGGCTGCTGCTGTGTGAGGGCAACCAGCAGTTTCTCACCAACTCACGCAACACCTGAGGCGGGGATCACAAAGTCCAAGTCCAGGTCAAGCAGGGGACGTTTTTCATGGCCTTGTCTGGTTCTATGTTGGACTTCTCCAAAGATGGAGAATCTTAAACTCCCTGAGCATCCTTCTCCCATCTTTGACCACCAATGCCTCTGGCAGTAGCCAGAGTTCCAACTCTGTCCACTGCTTCTTGCTCTCTCAGTTTCTCTGTGGCTTTTCTGTACCTCTTGACCAACTTCTTTATTTTTCATCCTTGGTCAATTCATGGAGCTCCATCAAAATATGGCAGTAGCCCACGCTTGGCTGTCATGAGAGACAGCAGATGCCTCCTTGCACAGCAGGTAGCTAAGTGAAGGAGGAGGAGAGCAAACCACCACGAGTCTCCAGCTATGCTGCACATAGTCTTTAATCAGAAGGAACAAAAGCAGGGGCACAGAACAGAGACCAAGAAAGATGCCTCCAGGTTTTAGGGAGGCACAGAGTATGGCCCGTTTCCCAAGGACGAGCTCCACACAAAGCGCTTCCCTTCTCCTATTCTGCTCCACCTGGTGGCAATCCCAGGCCACCAAGAGCAGTCCCTGACTCCCAACCCTCCCCACATAGCAGGAGGCTCCGCAAAGCACGAGAGAAGGAGCCCTTTGTCTCAGGGACTCAGAGCAAAGCAGAGGCGGAGGAGGCAGCGCGAGGCTCGTCCTGCAGTGAGGAGCAGCGGGCACAGGACCCTCCTGCCAGGTTGGAAGAGGACACCCAGCCCATCAGGAAGCCGTGGGCACACTCCTGCTCCTGCTCCTCTCGCTTCAGGGTGCCTGTCTTTCTTCCGGCTCCAAAGGGGATGATCCGCCAGCTTCAGCAGTTCAGACTGCAGCGGGGGGGAGGCAGACACAGGCCTGACCCCCCCAGACCAAGGGAGCCCCCAGAAGAGATGGGAACCCCACCAGTGCTGAGGGAGCTCCCAACAGCAGCTGACAGAGAGGATCCCACAGCTGTGCTCTGTGGGAAAGAGGTGAGGATGGGGCCCGGCAGGGTCACCACCACCGGGGAGGCTTCAATGAACACTGTTGAGTCAGCGCAGCGGGCGACACAGGGCTCACTGCAGCTGCTTGCAAGTGGCGTTGGACCAGAGGTGCCGCAGGGGCGTGGGGGACATGGTCTGAAGCAAGACATCTCTCGGTGAGCGAGTCAAAGCTGAAAGACAAAGCAGGCAGCGAGCACAAACCTCCATATTAGTGTGTCCTTGTCTTCTTCAGCTCTCTGTGGACAGATCTCGTTTTAAACACACGCAGTGACTCTACAGCTTCCAGAGCCCTCACTGGCCCAGCACGTTGCATGGAACTGGAAGGCTGTCCCCTTTGTGATAAGACCCAGTTCAATGGGGTTATGGCGCCTGTGGAATGACTGATCACACCCCACCTCCAAAGCAAACAGTGCTGCATTGAAGAGAGCACTGCATGCACTTGGCCATTTGGTTAGAGACAATCTGATGGACATGCAAATTCTGGTGGGCAGGCATCCCTGCATCCGAGCCCCACTGATCCCTTCTGCTCTGAAAAACCTCCCTTCCCAGCTCCCCCCAGCCGCCTTTATGAAAAGGACAGAGGTCTCAGGGGTTGACTATTTCCATTGCAGGGCCAAGCAATGGCAGCCCGATATCAGCCTGAGTAGCCATCCGCAAAGCACTTCAGCCCACAGAGAGAGATGGAGCAAACTCAGGCTTACCTTGTTCTTAGAGGAAAGGGAAGCAAGAGAGGAAGATGCAGAGCCCGGAGTAGCGCAGGCTTTTATGCTGTGTTCCAGAGCCCTGGGGGGATACAACATTCTTTGCTCACGAAGTATCTGAACACTTACTAGTTGCTGCTTGCCAAGGCCTCGCTGGTGATGAAGCCCTTGTCTCTTTCATCTGAAATACTGTGCTCCGGCTTTCTGTCACTGAACATCAGAACAACTCATCTGTGCCCCACCTTCGTAAGATCAATCAGCTCAGATGCCTCAGGCATGTGCAGGAGGTTGTTTTGAGTGAGTTTCCATCCCTTTGCCTTATTAGTGGTAAGCGTGGCTATCAATGGGTCAAATTCAGCTATGAGGGGCACCTCAAGTGCTTTCCTTTCAGACACTCTGGCTAACACAGAGAGACATTGTTCACCACGGGTCATTGTAGGGACACAGGAGACTCTGAGTAAGTTCAGTCAGAAGGTCAAGACTGCACAAACCCATATGTGAGAAGAAACACAGCTCTGCAAGGATGTGGCAAATCTCAACAGCAAGGAAGGACCATTGTGCGCAATAAGGAACTTTTCTGTGGGTAGCAGTGATGGCCACGAGCACCTTGCTTGTGCTCATCAAGCTCTACCATGGCCTGGTTTTGTGATGAAAGAGATGCCCGTGATCTTCCCTGAGTGAGACACGCACCCAAATTGACCTGTTTGCTCAGCAAGGGCATTCCCAGGGACCAGATGCCGGGATGGCCTGCTTTTGAGGAGAGGTTTGGGGCAGGAAGCCAGAAGGTCATTGCCCATTTTACTGGGTCAGAGATGGGGTGGCCAATTCCATGCATTTCAAATTACAAAGGGACATCGGATCAGTCTCCCAGAGCAGCTGGGAGTCCTTGTGTTGTGGAAGAGTTGGGAAAACCCCTGAACTCTGGGGTAGCGTGAGTCACGCTGCTGTGGACTTCCAAGGACACAGTGCCCTGCATGCAGGCAAGCCAGCGTTGCCAGAGCTCATAGCCTCAATCCTCCAAAAGTTCTGCTTCCTCAAAGGCATTTGTGCCTTTTTCATCACAATTACTCTCAGGTGCTCTGAGAGATGGACTCGAGGTCCTTTTGTAGGTCAAAATGCATGGAAGCCTGTAAACGCTGGGCCAACACAAATCCCACAGACAACCTGACCATGCAGATTGCTTTCTGAATGTCTGCACAGGAAGGACAGTTGCCTGTTTTGCTTAAAGCAACTTCTGAGCTAGAAAAGGTTTGAGTAGCTTTGTCCCCTTCAGACCGAGAGGCCAATTCTGATAGGCTCCTTTTTTTCCCTTACTCCATAGGCCATACGCTGCAAAAGACATGAAGATGTCTCAGTTCTCAGCTTCCGCGAACAGTGTTGCACCCAGTTCCAGGGTGTCCCTGCAGTGCCGGCTCCCGAACAGGGTCAGTCAGCATCTCCATGGTGACTTGAGATAACACTGAGAGGTCTTTGATTCATTACATACACAGTGAAAATTCCCGGCTACAAATCTTGAAGTGGAGCATTGCCCTGAAACTCCCTGTGTGCCGGGTGTCATTGCACAGGGACTGTTATCCGTGGGGCAAGGATGGCTGGAGCAGGTAGTTGTGGTCGAGTGGTGAAGGCGATGGACTAGAAATCCATTGGGGTTTCCCCGCGCAGGCTCGAATCCTGCCAGCTACGGTGCCCAGCTGTTTTTTAGGCTGAAGCCAAATGACCAAGGTTCTGCAGTGGCACCCAACTCCACAGTGTGCCTGGTGCCCAGGCAGACAGTTAAAGTGTTCTCCTTCTTGGTCTTGTCCTTGCACCACCCTGAACATCCTGGTTGAATGGCAAACTCTGCTTCCATTGACAAGGCAGGCATTATGGGGGAAGACTATGGGCGTGGGCTGAGTATGAGCCATCAAAAGAGCTCCACTGTTGCTAGTTCTTGCCAGCAACTTAAGAGCCTGGGGGCGTGGGAGTATTCTGCCCAACCGGACCCCAGAAGGATCAAAAATGAACAACCTTTCCAAGGGGACTTTCCAAATGTGACTGAAGGATGAGATGATGAGAGGTGAGTGCGATCTGTGCCCTCCTCTGCTGGGAAAGATGTGGAATTGGCAAAAAAGGACATGGTGGTGACTGTGATACCAGGAGACCATGCCCTGCCTGCACCACCCCTGATGGGTGGAGCAGGAAAGAGCCAGAGGCTTCCCAGAGGTCTTCTTTCAGTTGCATGAGCAGCTGCTCCTAGCAGAGCAGCGGCAGAGGATGAGCTTCTGGTAGCCTGCCTGCGTGGTTGAGCATCTTAAGGAAAAAGTAAATGCTGGGAAGCACGTGCAGAGAGAGCCTACACAAAGAGGAGGAGAGAAAAGCCCATTGCTGGCACATGGCCGATTCCCTGCAGCCGCGTCAATGAGGCTGGGGAAAGCATTGCAAGGGGGAACGAACTGCAGAGAGATTGTCAGCAGGAATGAAGAAGGAAAGGGCAGTGGAAGAGACACCTTAGTGTGCTCATATCTGCACGCCCATGCTGACCCTCTCTATCCCGCTTTTGTTTTTCCATTCTCTGCCTGATTCCTGCATGCTCTGTCCAGCAGTGTTGGGCAGGAGAGGAAGAGCTCCAGGCAGAGACAAAAGGAGTTTCTCTGGCTCTCTGGCAAGCTGCATGGTGTCAGGGGCAGCCCTAGGCTGTCAGGTAGCAGTAAGGCTAGGGCTGCAGCAGGGGGAGGACAAGTCAGTGAGAGGAGTGTGGTGTGAATGTGTAAAACAGACCTTTGGACAGGGATGAGGAAAGACAGTGGTTTATGTTGGTGTTTCTGTTTCTCCCTGCAGTAATCTGTTTCAATCAGCAACAATTTCCACACTCTCTACACCCCGACTCCCCTGCCAAGGCAAGCCTTGTTTGCCCATGGGAGTTTTTGCTAAGCTGTGTTCTTCTAAGTTGTGTTTGTCCTGACCCATCCTGTTTCCTGTGCTCTGCATCGCCCCGCAGAGTGTGGGTAGGAGTGAGCAGCTGGCTGGGGGTTTGTCTGTGATTATGCCACCAAAGGTGCATAGACACAAAGGCACATCCACGTGCATAGTACATGCAGAGCTGGCACAGGAACGAACGTAGTCTGAGAGAGGCACCATTACCAGCACCCAGCAGCCTGAGTGTCCGCAGCCAAGATGTCACTCCCAGGGAACAAACACAGACATCCTATCAGCTCGAGGTCCTGCGCATGCAGGGGACTGGAAGGAGGAGGCTGGCCAGGCGCTGATGTGGAGGAGGAGGAGACAGGTCCCTTTGTGACCTGGCTGAGTGAGGGAGGCCCAGCGTGGGAAAAGCGGAGTGCAGGGGCTGCTTTGAACCGCTGAGATATTTGCCGGGTGTCTTGAAGCACTGAAGCAGGAGCCCAGAGAACATGTGGATTCTCCTTCATGTTGGGTGTCTCACTCCAGTTCCACTAGGGCTCAGGCACTGAGCTGCTTGCTACAGCTCTGGGGCTAGCCCTGCTTCCACTCTGCCCTCCATCAATCCTGCTGGTTGGAAGGCATTTCAGGGAGTCACAGTGCATGCTCCTTCCTCCAGCAGGGAGCTTCTCCCTGCTCCGTGCACGGACTCTTCTTTGGTGGGCAATGTGCTGGTCCCATGGCATGACAGCAAAATGCACCTGAGTCAGGAGCCATCTCAGGAGAGCAAACAGTGTTGTCACTGCGGGACAGGCCAGTCTGCGGCTCAAGGGGACAGTGTGTCCCTGAAGGAAAGGACAGGGGTTGAAGTCAGCCTAGACTGTCCCAGCAGAGGAAGGCAGCCCAGCTGGTGCAACCCATAACAAACTGCTTTGGGTCCTCCTGCTAGCTGGTCTTGCAGTTGAACCACGTGTGCTGCTCTCTGTCATGATTGTCTCATTTGTCAAGGTCAGGAGCTTGGCTAGGACTGCAACTGGGAGTAAGGATATCTGGGTAACGGCTGCTTAGTATGAGCTGCAAGGTGAGAAACGGGACAGGCCATGACTTAGCGTGGCAGCTTGAGAGGTTGCCCAACATGCGCGGTTGAAAGGGGGAAACGCCAGTGGAGCCCACAAGTACAAGCACTGAACCATTGATCACTGGGCTGTGAATGTACCCTCTGAGGTACAAGTGCTGAAGATGTCAAGCTGGAAAGGTCATCAGCAGGTTTCATCAGGCAAAAGGAGGATGCTCAGGGGATACCAGCCTGCGTCTTTTAAGAGAGGGTCTGGGAGGCGTGTACAACAAGCTATGCCACTCCCTCTTCCGTGAGTAAAAAGTGCCCAGTGTCCCTGAAGGAAAGCTGCCCTCGATGACTGATGGCCAGGGAGATGGAGAGCCTGGCAGGCTGAGGCAGGAGCATATATTGCAGCGGGAGTGGCTGCAGGAGAAAGACCTATCCAGCATGTGCCTAGAGGTCCCATGGTGTAATGGTGAGCACTCTGGGCTCTGAATCCAGCGATCTGAGTTCAAATCTCAGTGGGACCTCATGCATGGTTTTGGCTCCCTCAGGGCTTTCTCAGCATGCTTACACCTTCACAGCCTTGCTTTTGCCGTTGGGTCAATTGTGTCATGCACTCTGATCTTGATCATTGGCCCCTGCACCCTCTGTGCTTCCTTGCACTTGTTGGCTGCTGCTGTGTGAGGGCAACCAGCAGTTTCTCACCAACTCACGCAACACCTGAGGCGGGGATCACAAAGTCCAAGTCCAGGTCAAGCAGGGGACGTTTTTCATGGCCTTGTCTGGTTCTATGTTGGACTTCTCCAAAGATGGAGAATCTTAAACTCCCTGAGCATCCTTCTCCCATCTTTGACCACCAATGCCTCTGGCAGTAGCCAGAGTTCCAACTCTGTCCACTGCTTCTTGCTCTCTCAGTTTCTCTGTGGCTTTTCTGTACCTCTTGACCAACTTCTTTATTTTTCATCCTTGGTCAATTCATGGAGCTCCATCAAAATATGGCAGTAGCCCACGCTTGGCTGTCATGAGAGACAGCAGATGCCTCCTTGCACAGCAGGTAGCTAAGTGAAGGAGGAGGAGAGCAAACCACCACGAGTCTCCAGCTATGCTGCACATAGTCTTTAATCAGAAGGAACAAAAGCAGGGGCACAGAACAGAGACCAAGAAAGATGCCTGCAGGTTTTAGGGAGGCACAGAGTATGGCCCGTTTCCCAAGGACGAGCTCCACACAAAGCGCTTCCCTTCTCCCATTCTGCTCCACCTGGTGGCAATCCCAGGCTACCAAAAGCAGTCCCTGACTCCCAACCCTCCCCACATAGCAGGTGGCTCCGCAAAGCACGAGAGAAGGAGCCCTTTGTCTCAGGGACTCAGAGCAAAGCAGAGGCGGAGGAGGCAGCGCGAGGCTCGTCCTGCAGTGAGGAGCAGCGGGCACAGGACCCTCCTGCCAGGTTGGAAGAGGACACCCAGCCCATCAGGAAGCCGTGGGCACACTCCTGCTCCTGCTCCTCCCGCTTCAGGGTGCCTGTCTTTCTTCCGGCTCCAAAGGGGATGATCCGCCAGCTTCAGCAGTTCAGACTGCAGCGGGGGGGAGGCAGACACAGGCCTGACCCCCCCAGACCAAGGGAGCCCCCAGAAGAGATGGGAACCCCACCAGTGCTGAGGGAGCTCCCAACAGCAGCTGACAGAGAGGATCCCACAGCTGTGCTCTGTGGGAAAGAGGTGAGGATGGGGCCCGGCAGGGTCACCACCACCGGGGAGGCTTCAATGAACACTGTTGAGTCAGCGCAGCGGGCGACACAGGGCTCACTGCAGCTGCTTGCAAGTGGCGTTGGACCAGAGGTGCCGCAGGGGCGTGGGGGACATGGTCTGAAGCAAGACATCTCTCGGTGAGCGAGTCAAAGCTGAAAGACAAAGCAGGCAGCGAGCACAAACCTCCATATTAGTGTGTCCTTGTCTTCTTCAGCTCTCTGTGGACAGATCTCGTTTTAAACACACGCAGTGACTCTACAGCTTCCAGAGCCCTCACTGGCCCAGCACGTTGCATGGAACTGGAAGGCTGTCCCCTTTGTGATAAGACCCAGTTCAATGGGGTTATGGCGCCTGTGGAATGACTGATCACACCCCACCTCCAAAGCAAACAGTGCTGCATTGAAGAGAGCACTGCATGCACTTGGCCATTTGGTTAGAGACAATCTGATGGACATGCAAATTCTGGTGGGCAGGCATCCCTGCATCCGAGCCCCACTGATCCCTTCTGCTCTGAAAAACCTCCCTTCCCAGCTCCCCCCAGCCGCCTTTATGAAAAGGACAGAGGTCTCAGGGGTTGACTATTTCCATTGCAGGGCCAAGCAATGGCAGCCCGATATCAGCCTGAGTAGCCATCCGCAAAGCACTTCAGCCCACAGAGAGAGATGGAGCAAACTCAGGCTTACCTTGTTCTTAGAGGAAAGGGAAGCAAGAGAGGAAGATGCAGAGCCCGGAGTAGCGCAGGCTTTTATGCTGTGTTCCAGAGCCCTGGGGGGATACAACATTCTTTGCTCATGAAGCATCTGAACACTTAGTAGTTGCTGCTTGCCAAGGCCTCGCTGGTGATGAAGCCCTTGCCTCTTTCATCTGAAATACTGTGCTCTGGCTTTCTGTCACTGAACATCAGAACAACTCATCTGTGCCCCACCTTCGGAAGATCGATCAACACAGATGCCTCAGGCATGTGCAGGAGGTTGTTTTGAGTGTGTTTCCACCCCTTTGCCTTATTAGTGGTGATCACGGCTATCAGGCATGGTCAAATTCAGGTATGAGGCCACTTCGAGTGCTTTCCTTCCAGGCACTCCGGCGAACATGGAGAGACATTGCTCCCCACGGGTCACTGTAGGGATGCAGGAGACTGTGAGTAAGATCAATCGAAGGTCAAGACTGCACAAACCCATATGTGAGAAGAAACACAGCTCTGCAAGGATGTGGCAAATCTCAACAGCAAGGAAGGACCATTGTGCGCCATAAGGTACTTTTCTGTGGGAAGGAGTGATGGTCACGAGCACCTTGCTTATGCTCATCAGGCTCTACCTCGGCCTGGTTTTGTGATGAAAGCGATGCCCGCGTTCTTCCCTGAGCGAGACCCACACCCAAATTGACCTGTTTTGCTCAGCAAGGGCATCCCAGAGACCAGATGCCTGGATGGCCTGCTTTTTGAGGAGAGGTGCGGGGAAGGGAGCCAGAAGGTCATTGCCCATTTTTCTGGGTCAGAGATGGGGTGGCCAATTCCATGCATTTCAAATTAAAAAGGGACATCGGATCAGACTCCTGGAGCAGCTGCGGGGAGTCCTTGTGATGTGGAAGAGTTGGGAAAACCCCTGAATTCCAGGCTAGCATGAGCCACGCTGCTGTGGACTTCAGTGGACACGGAGCCCTGGACTCGGGTTTGGTAGGCATACCAGAGCTCATAGCTTCAGGTGGCGGTTTTGTCAAAGAGCAAAAATGGCCAATGAGTGTGTGGGTCCCTTTCAGGAAGGATGCGGCATCTCTTTGATCACCCTCCTAAGTGTTGATTTCCTTGTTTCCAACAGGTTCCCGACTTCCCAAGTTGAGCCCAGGCCCCTGGCTGGAAGAAGCCTTAGGGCATGGTTTAGTCACCAAGGCACGTAACTACGGAGATCCCAAGGAGAATTGCTTGAAAGAGAACTGCCTGACACACTGGTCTGTTATCTGCCATTTTCATTCTCCCTTTGTTACCTGAGCTTGTGGGTAGTAAAATCTGTCGGTGGCAAAGCCTTAGGAAGCATCGCCTCTACTTAGGTCCTGATCCCGACAAGGTACTTCAACCACCAAGACATCTGCTGGCAAATTGACACAGCAAACCAAAAGCAGCCCAGGAAACTACTGGAGTCTGTCGTGGACAACTTCCTCGTAGAGGTGATGGAGAATTCGACCAGAGGAGTGACACTGTTGGACGTGCTCCTTACTAGTGCAGAAGAACTTAGCAAAAAGGTCAAGACAGGAGGTATCCTGGTCAGCAGCAAGCATGGCTTGGTGGAATTCTCAGCCTTGAGAGGTATAGGGTAGGTAAAAAGTAGAGTCAGGACCCTACACTGTAGAAAGACAAGCCATTGGCTCTTTAAGGCGCTACCGTGTGCAATTCCTTGGAAAATGGCCTCAGACGTAAAGGATGCCGAGAGCTGGGACATATTGAAAAATATTTTCTGGAGCATCCAGAAATCCCGACATGCAAGAAGTCCGACAGGGGAAGCAGGAGGCCAGCTTAAGGAAGGCAAAGCCTCTTAGCCAAACTGAATCAAAGCAAAGCAAAGCAAAGCAAACCAAAGCAGAGCAAAGCAAACCAAAGCAAAGCAAAGCAAAGCAAACCAAACTAAACTAAAGTAAAGTAAACTAAAACTAAAACAACTGAAAAATGCCCAGGCAGTGAGGGCAGGGACACGCATCCTGGGCAGATTACAGGGAATGTCATGGGTGTGTCAGGAGGGCATCAGGAAAACCAAGGCACAGCTGCCGCTGATCTTGTCTGCGGCCATGAGATATAACTAGAAGGCTTTCTTCAGGTACACAGAGCAACAAAGTAAGATGAAAGAACTAGTAGCACCTCACCTTAGGTGAGCCAAATGGGAGGCCTGTCTGTGACCAACATGAAGAAGATGGAAGCTCAAGACCATCTCAGGAACTTGAAAGTGCACAAGTCCTTTGGAACTGAGGAGATGCAACTGAGAGTCCTGCAACAACTGTCAGAAGAAATTGCTAGGCCACTATCCATCAAATTAGAAAAGTTGTAGAATACCCAGTGGCTGGAAAAGGGGAAATATAACCCGCCAGATATAGAAAAGGGAAAAAGGAAGTCCTGGGGAGCTGCAGGCCGGACAGCCTCATCTCTGTAGCCTCAAAAGCAAGAATGGACCATTGTGCGCTATGAGGAAATTCTCTGCGGAACTGGCCACGAGAACCTTGCTTACGTTCATCAGGCTCTACTACGGCGTGGTTTTGTGATGAAAGAGATGCCCGCGATCTTCCCTGAGTGAGACCCACACCCAAATTGACCTGCTTGCTCAGCAAGGCTGCCCCAGAGACCAAATGCCTGGATGGCCTGCTTTTGAGGATAGATGCAGGGAAGGGAGACAGAAGCTCACAGCTCATTTTTCTGGGTCAGGAATGGGGTGGCCAATTCCATGCATTTCAAATTACAAAGGGACGTCGGATCAGTCTCCCAGAGCAGCTGGGAGTCCTTGTGATGTGGAAGAGTTGGGAAAACCCCCGAACTCTGGGCTAACATGAGTCACGCTGCTGTGGACTTCCGAGGACACAGTGCCCTGCATGCAGGCAAGCCTGCGTTGCCAGAGCTCATAGCCTCAATCCTCCAAAAGTTCTGCTTCCTCAAAGGCATTTGTGCCTATTTCATCACAATTACTCTCAGGTGCTCTGAGAGATGGACTCGAGGTCCTTTTGTAGGTCAAAATGCATGGAAGCCTGTAAACGCTGGGCTAACACAAATCCCACAGACAACCTGACCATGCAGATTGCTTTCTGAATGTCTGCACAGGAAGGACAGTTGCCTGTTTTGCTTAAAGCAACTGTTGAACTAGAAAAGGTTTGAGTAGCTTTGTCCCCTTCAGACCGAGAGGCCAATTCTGATAGGCTCCTTTTTTTCCCTTACTCCATAGGCCATACGCTGCAAAAGACATGAAGATGTCTCAGTTCTCAGCTGCTGCAAACAGTGTTGCACCCAGTTCCAGGATGTCCCTGCAGTGCCGGCTCCCGAACAGGGTCAGTCAGCATCTCCAGGGTGACTTGAGATAACACTGAGAGGTCTTTGATTCATTACATACACAGTGAAAATTCCCGGCTACAAATCTTGAAGTGGAGCATTGCCCTGAAACTCCCTGTGTGCCAGGTGTCATTGCACAGGGACTGTGATCAGTGGGGCAGGGATGGCTGGAGCAGGTAGTTGTGGCCGAGTGGTGAAGGCGATGGACTAGAAATCCATTGGGGTTTCCCCGCGCAGGTTCGAATCCTGCCAGCTACGGTGCCCAGCTGTTTTTTAGGCTGAAGCCAAATGACCAAGGTTCTGCAGTGGCACCCAACTCCACAGTGTGCCTGGTGCCCAGGCAGACAGTTAAAGTGTTCTCCTTCTTGGTCTTGTCCTTGCACCACCCTGAACATCCTGGTTGAATGGCAAACTCTGCTTCCATTGACAAGGCAGGCATTATGGGGGAAGACTATGGGCGTGGGCTGAGTATGAGCCATCAAAAGAGCTCCACTGTTGCTAGTTCTTGCCAGCAACTTAAGAGCCTGGGGGCGTGGGAGTATTCTGCCCAACCGGACCCCAGAAGGATCAAAAATGAACAACCTTTCCAAGGGGACTTTCCAAATGTGACTGAAGGATGAGATGATGAGAGGTGAGTGCGATCTGTGCCCTCCTCTGCTGGGAAAGATGTGGAATTGGCAAAAAAGGACATGGTGGTGACTGTGATACCAGGAGACCATGCCCTGCCTGCACCACCCCTGATGGGTGGAGCAGGAAAGAGCCAGAGGCTTCCCAGAGGTCTTCTTTCAGTTGCATGCGCAGCTGCTCCTAGCAGAGCAGCGGCAGAGGATGAGCTTCTGGTAGCCTGCCTGCGTGGTTGAGCATCTTAAGGAAAAAGTAAATGCTGGGAAGCACGTGCAGAGAGAGCCTACACAAAGAGGAGGAGAGAAAAGCCCATTGCTGGCACATGGTCGATCCCCTGCAGCTGTGTCACTGAGGCTGGGGAAAGCATTACAAGGGAGAACAAATCTGAGAAGGATTTTCAGCAGGAATAAAGAAGGAAAGGGCAGTGGAAGAGACACCTTAGTGTGCTCATATCTGCACGCCCATGGTCACCATCTTTATCCCGCTTTTGTTTTTCCATTCTCTGCCTGGTTCCTGCATGCTCTGTCCAGCAGTGTTGGGCAGGAGAGGAAGAGCTCCAGGCAGAGACAAAAGGAGTTTCTCTGGCTCTCTGGCAAGCTGCATGGTGTCAGGGGCAGCCCTAGGCTGTCAGGTAGCAGTAAGGCTAGGGCTGCAGCAGGGGGAGGACAAGTCAGTGAGAGGAGTGTGGTGTGAATGTGTAAAACAGACCTTTGGACAGGGGTGAGGAAAGACGGTGTTTTATTTTGATACTTGTTTCTCACTGCAGGAATCTGTTTTAATCAGCAACAATTTCCACACTCTCTACACCTCGACACCCCCGCCAAGGCAAGCCTTGTTTGCCCATAAGATTTTTTCCTTAGCTGTTTTTCTAAGTCATGTTTGTTTTGACCCATCCTGTTTTCAGCACTCTGTATCACCCGCCAGAGCATGGGTAGGAGTGAGCAGCTGGCTGGGTGTTTGTCTGTGATTATGCCGCCAAATTTGCATAGACACAAAGGCGCATCCACGTGCATAGTACATTCAGAGCTGGCACAGGAATGAACATAGTCTGAGAGAGGCACGGTTATCAGCACCCAGCAGCCTGAGTGTCCGCAGCCAAGATGTCTGTCCTGGGTTCCGCAGTAACAGTCTTTTTTCTCCTTCTCGGTAGCTGGTGCAGCACTGCGTTTTTTATTTTGGGCCTGGGAACAGTGCTGATAACATCAGTGTTTTCAGTTACTGCTTGGTGATGTTTAGGCTGGCCAAGGACTTTGTGAGTCTCATTCTCTGCTAGGGAGGAGGGGAAGCTGGGAGGAAGGAGAGACAAGACACCTGACCCAGACTAACCAAAGAGGTTATTCCATACCACAGCACGTCATGTCCAGGATGTAAAGACGGAGAGCAGAGACCCGGAAGGGTGGTGGGGGTGCACGGTGGGGGGTGTGCACTGCTTGTTTGGGATTGATGGTGAGCTACTGTATTCTTTCCTTGTATTTCTCTTGTCATTATTATTATTGGTGGCAGCAGTAGTGATTTGTGTTATACCTTAGTCACTAAACTGTTCTTATCTCAACCTGTGGGAGTTGCATTCTTTCAATTCTCCTTCCCATCCCTCGAGGAGCAGAGGGAAGAAAGAGTGGGGAGTGAGTGAGAGAGCGACTGTATGGGTTTATAGAAGCTTAAACCGTGACAATGTCACTCCCAGGGAACAAACACAGACATACGATCAGCTTGAGGTCCTGCACATGCAAGGGACTGGAAGGAGGAGGCTGGCCAGGCACTGATGTGGAGGAGGAGGAGACAGGTCCCTTTGTGACCTGGCTGAGTGAGGGAGGCCCAGCGTGGGAAAAGCAGAGTGCAGGGGCTGCTTTGGACCACTGAGATAATTGCCGGGTTTCTTGAAGCACTGAACCGGATGCCCAGAGAACATGTGGCTTCTCCTTCATGTTGGGTATCACACTCCAGTTCCACTAGGGCTCAGGCACTGAGCTGCTTGCTACAGCTCTGGGGCTAGCCCTGCTTCCACTCTGCCCTCCATCAATCCTGCTGGTTGGAAGGCATTTCAGGGAGTCACAGTGCATGCTCCTTCCTCCAGCAGGGAGCTTCTCCCTGCTCTGTGCACGGACTCTTCTTTGGTGGGCAATGTGCTGGTCCCATGGCATGAGGGAAAGTCCCCTCGGGCTCACACCAAAACGCACCTGAGTCAGGAGCCATCTCAGGAGAGCAAACAGTGTTGTCACTGCGGGACAAGCCAATCCGCGGCTCAAGGGGACAGTGTGTCCCTGAAAGAAAGGACAGGGGTTGAAGTCAGCCTAGACTGTCCCAGCAGAGGAAGGCAGCCCAGCTGGTGCAACCCATAACAAACTGCTTTGGGTCCTCCTGCTAGCTGGTCTTGCAGTTGAACCACGTGCGCTGCTCTCTGTCATGATTGTCTCATTTGTCAAGGTCAGGAGCTTGGCTAGGACTGCAACTGGGAGTAAGGATATCTGGGTAACGGCTGCTTAGTATGAGCTACAAGGTGAGAAACGGGACAGGCCATGACTTAGCGTGGCAGCTTGAGAGGTTGTCCAACATGCGCGGTTGAAAGGGGGAAACGCCAGTGGAGCCCACAAGTACAAGCACTGAACCATTGATCACTGGGCTGTGAATGTACCCTCTGAGGTACAAGTGCTGAAGATGTCAAGCTGGAAAGGTCATCAGCAGGTTTCATCAGGCAAAAGGAGGATGCTCAGGGGATACCAGCCTGCGTCTTTTAAGAGAGGGTCTGGGAGGCGTGTACAACAAGCTATGCCACTCCCTCTTCCGTGAGTAAAAAGTGCCCAGTGTCCCTGAAGGAAAGCTGCCCTCGATGACTGATGGCCAGGGAGATGGAGAGCCTGGCAGGCTGAGGCAGGAGCATATATTGCAGCGGGAGTGGCTGCAGGAGAAAGACCTATCCAGCATGTGCCTAGAGGTCCCATGGTGTAATGGTGAGCACTCTGGGCTCTGAATCCAGCGATCTGAGTTCAAATCTCAGTGGGACCTCATGCATGGTTTTGGCTCCCTCAGGGCTTTCTCAGCATGCTTACACCTTCACAGCCTTGCTTTTGCCGTTGGGTCAATTGTGTCATGCACTCTGATCTTGATCATTGGCCCCTGCACCCTCTGTGCTTCCTTGCACTTGTTGGCTGCTGCTGTGTGAGGGCAACCAGCAGTTTCTCACCAACTCACGCAACACCTGAGGCGGGGATCACAAAGTCCAAGTCCAGGTCAAGCAGGGGACGTTTTTCATGGCCTTGTCTGGTTCTATGTTGGACTTCTCCAAAGATGGAGAATCTTAAACTCCCTGAGCATCCTTCTCCCATCTTTGACCACCAATGCCTCTGGCAGTAGCCAGAGTTCCAACTCTGTCCACTGCTTCTTGCTCTCTCAGTTTCTCTGTGGCTTTTCTGTACCTCTTGACCAACTTCTTTATTTTTCATCCTTGGTCAATTCATGGAGCTCCATCAAAATATGGCAGTAGCCCACGCTTGGCTGTCATGAGAGACAGCAGATGCCTCCTTGCACAGCAGGTAGCTAAGTGAAGGAGGAGGAGAGCAAACCACCACGAGTCTCCAGCTATGCTGCACATAGTCTTTAATCAGAAGGAACAAAAGCAGGGGCACAGAACAGAGACCAAGAAAGATGCCTCCAGGTTTTAGGGAGGCACAGAGTATGGCCCGTTTCCCAAGGACGAGCTCCACACAAAGCGCTTCCCTTCTCCTATTCTGCTCCACCTGGTGGCAATCCCAGGCCACCAAGAGCAGTCCCTGACTCCCAACCCTCCCCACATAGCAGGAGGCTCCGCAAAGCACGAGAGAAGGAGCCCTTTGTCTCAGGGACTCAGAGCAAAGCAGAGGCGGAGGAGGCAGCGCGAGGCTCGTCCTGCAGTGAGGAGCAGCGGGCACAGGACCCTCCTGCCAGGTTGGAAGAGGACACCCAGCCCATCAGGAAGCCGTGGGCACACTCCTGCTCCTGCTCCTCTCGCTTCAGGGTGCCTGTCTTTCTTCCGGCTCCAAAGGGGATGATCCGCCAGCTTCAGCAGTTCAGACTGCAGCGGGGGGGAGGCAGACACAGGCCTGACCCCCCCAGACCAAGGGAGCCCCCAGAAGAGATGGGAACCCCACCAGTGCTGAGGGAGCTCCCAACAGCAGCTGACAGAGAGGATCCCACAGCTGTGCTCTGTGGGAAAGAGGTGAGGATGGGGCCCGGCAGGGTCACCACCACCGGGGAGGCTTCAATGAACACTGTTGAGTCAGCGCAGCGGGCGACACAGGGCTCACTGCAGCTGCTTGCAAGTGGCGTTGGACCAGAGGTGCCGCAGGGGCGTGGGGGACATGGTCTGAAGCAAGACATCTCTCGGTGAGCGAGTCAAAGCTGAAAGACAAAGCAGGCAGCGAGCACAAACCTCCATATTAGTGTGTCCTTGTCTTCTTCAGCTCTCTGTGGACAGATCTCGTTTTAAACACACGCAGTGACTCTACAGCTTCCAGAGCCCTCACTGGCCCAGCACGTTGCATGGAACTGGAAGGCTGTCCCCTTTGTGATAAGACCCAGTTCAATGGGGTTATGGCGCCTGTGGAATGACTGATCACACCCCACCTCCAAAGCAAACAGTGCTGCATTGAAGAGAGCACTGCATGCACTTGGCCATTTGGTTAGAGACAATCTGATGGACATGCAAATTCTGGTGGGCAGGCATCCCTGCATCCGAGCCCCACTGATCCCTTCTGCTCTGAAAAACCTCCCTTCCCAGCTCCCCCCAGCCGCCTTTATGAAAAGGACAGAGGTCTCAGGGGTTGACTATTTCCATTGCAGGGCCAAGCAATGGCAGCCCGATATCAGCCTGAGTAGCCATCCGCAAAGCACTTCAGCCCACAGAGAGAGATGGAGCAAACTCAGGCTTACCTTGTTCTTAGAGGAAAGGGAAGCAAGAGAGGAAGATGCAGAGCCCGGAGTAGCGCAGGCTTTTATGCTGTGTTCCAGAGCCCTGGGGGGATACAACATTCTTTGCTCACGAAGTATCTGAACACTTACTAGTTGCTGCTTGCCAAGGCCTCGCTGGTGATGAAGCCCTTGTCTCTTTCATCTGAAATACTGTGCTCCGGCTTTCTGTCACTGAACATCAGAACAACTCATCTGTGCCCCACCTTCGTAAGATCAATCAGCTCAGATGCCTCAGGCATGTGCAGGAGGTTGTTTTGAGTGAGTTTCCATCCCTTTGCCTTATTAGTGGTAAGCGTGGCTATCAATGGGTCAAATTCAGCTATGAGGGGCACCTCAAGTGCTTTCCTTTCAGACACTCTGGCTAACACAGAGAGACATTGTTCACCACGGGTCATTGTAGGGACACAGGAGACTCTGAGTAAGTTCAGTCAGAAGGTCAAGACTGCACAAACCCATATGTGAGAAGAAACACAGCTCTGCAAGGATGTGGCAAATCTCAACAGCAAGGAAGGACCATTGTGCGCAATAAGGAACTTTTCTGTGGGTAGCAGTGATGGCCACGAGCACCTTGCTTGTGCTCATCAAGCTCTACCATGGCCTGGTTTTGTGATGAAAGAGATGCCCGTGATCTTCCCTGAGTGAGACACGCACCCAAATTGACCTGTTTGCTCAGCAAGGGCATTCCCAGGGACCAGATGCCGGGATGGCCTGCTTTTGAGGAGAGGTTTGGGGCAGGAAGCCAGAAGGTCATTGCCCATTTTACTGGGTCAGAGATGGGGTGGCCAATTCCATGCATTTCAAATTACAAAGGGACATCGGATCAGTCTCCCAGAGCAGCTGGGAGTCCTTGTGTTGTGGAAGAGTTGGGAAAACCCCTGAACTCTGGGGTAGCGTGAGTCACGCTGCTGTGGACTTCCAAGGACACAGTGCCCTGCATGCAGGCAAGCCAGCGTTGCCAGAGCTCATAGCCTCAATCCTCCAAAAGTTCTGCTTCCTCAAAGGCATTTGTGCCTTTTTCATCACAATTACTCTCAGGTGCTCTGAGAGATGGACTCGAGGTCCTTTTGTAGGTCAAAATGCATGGAAGCCTGTAAACGCTGGGCCAACACAAATCCCACAGACAACCTGACCATGCAGATTGCTTTCTGAATGTCTGCACAGGAAGGACAGTTGCCTGTTTTGCTTAAAGCAACTTCTGAGCTAGAAAAGGTTTGAGTAGCTTTGTCCCCTTCAGACCGAGAGGCCAATTCTGATAGGCTCCTTTTTTTCCCTTACTCCATAGGCCATACGCTGCAAAAGACATGAAGATGTCTCAGTTCTCAGCTTCCGCGAACAGTGTTGCACCCAGTTCCAGGGTGTCCCTGCAGTGCCGGCTCCCGAACAGGGTCAGTCAGCATCTCCATGGTGACTTGAGATAACACTGAGAGGTCTTTGATTCATTACATACACAGTGAAAATTCCCGGCTACAAATCTTGAAGTGGAGCATTGCCCTGAAACTCCCTGTGTGCCGGGTGTCATTGCACAGGGACTGTTATCCGTGGGGCAAGGATGGCTGGAGCAGGTAGTTGTGGTCGAGTGGTGAAGGCGATGGACTAGAAATCCATTGGGGTTTCCCCGCGCAGGCTCGAATCCTGCCAGCTACGGTGCCCAGCTGTTTTTTAGGCTGAAGCCAAATGACCAAGGTTCTGCAGTGGCACCCAACTCCACAGTGTGCCTGGTGCCCAGGCAGACAGTTAAAGTGTTCTCCTTCTTGGTCTTGTCCTTGCACCACCCTGAACATCCTGGTTGAATGGCAAACTCTGCTTCCATTGACAAGGCAGGCATTATGGGGGAAGACTATGGGCGTGGGCTGAGTATGAGCCATCAAAAGAGCTCCACTGTTGCTAGTTCTTGCCAGTAACTTAAGAGCCTGGGGGCGTGGGAGTATTCTGCCCAACCGGACCCCAGAAGGATCAAAAATGAACAACCTTTCCAAGGGGACTTTCCAAATGTGACTGAAGGATGAGATGATGAGAGGTGAGTGCGATCTGTGCCCTCCTCTGCTGGGAAAGATGTGGAATTGGCAAAAAAGGACATGGTGGTGACTGTGATACCAGGAGACCATGCCCTGCCTGCACCACCCCTGATGGGTGGAGCAGGAAAGAGCCAGAGGCTTCCCAGAGGTCTTCTTTCAGTTGCATGAGCAGCTGCTCCTAGCAGAGCAGCGGCAGAGGATGAGCTTCTGGTAGCCTGCCTGCGTGGTTGAGCATCTTAAGGAAAAAGTAAATGCTGGGAAGCACGTGCAGAGAGAGCCTACACAAAGAGGAGGAGAGAAAAGCCCATTGCTGGCACATGGCCGATTCCCTGCAGCCGCGTCAATGAGGCTGGGGAAAGCATTGCAAGGGGGAACGAACTGCAGAGAGATTGTCAGCAGGAATGAAGAAGGAAAGGGCAGTGGAAGAGACACCTTAGTGTGCTCATATCTGCACGCCCATGCTGACCCTCTCTATCCCGCTTTTGTTTTTCCATTCTCTGCCTGATTCCTGCATGCTCTGTCCAGCAGTGTTGGGCAGGAGAGGAAGAGCTCCAGGCAGAGACAAAAGGAGTTTCTCTGGCTCTCTGGCAAGCTGCATGGTGTCAGGGGCAGCCCTAGGCTGTCAGGTAGCAGTAAGGCTAGGGCTGCAGCAGGGGGAGGACAAGTCAGTGAGAGGAGTGTGGTGTGAATGTGTAAAACAGACCTTTGGACAGGGATGAGGAAAGACAGTGGTTTATGTTGGTGTTTCTGTTTCTCCCTGCAGTAATCTGTTTCAATCAGCAACAATTTCCACACTCTCTACACCCCGACTCCCCTGCCAAGGCAAGCCTTGTTTGCCCATGGGAGTTTTTGCTAAGCTGTGTTCTTCTAAGTTGTGTTTGTCCTGACCCATCCTGTTTCCTGTGCTCTGCATCGCCCCGCAGAGTGTGGGTAGGAGTGAGCAGCTGGCTGGGGGTTTGTCTGTGATTATGCCACCAAAGGTGCATAGACACAAAGGCACATCCACGTGCATAGTACATGCAGAGCTGGCACAGGAACGAACGTAGTCTGAGAGAGGCACCATTACCAGCACCCAGCAGCCTGAGTGTCCGCAGCCAAGATGTCACTCCCAGGGAACAAACACAGACATCCTATCAGCTCGAGGTCCTGCGCATGCAGGGGACTGGAAGGAGGAGGCTGGCCAGGCGCTGATGTGGAGGAGGAGGAGACAGGTCCCTTTGTGACCTGGCTGAGTGAGGGAGGCCCAGCGTGGGAAAAGCGGAGTGCAGGGGCTGCTTTGAACCGCTGAGATATTTGCCGGGTGTCTTGAAGCACTGAAGCAGGAGCCCAGAGAACATGTGGATTCTCCTTCATGTTGGGTGTCTCACTCCAGTTCCACTAGGGCTCAGGCACTGAGCTGCTTGCTACAGCTCTGGGGCTAGCCCTGCTTCCACTCTGCCCTCCATCAATCCTGCTGGTTGGAAGGCATTTCAGGGAGTCACAGTGCATGCTCCTTCCTCCAGCAGGGAGCTTCTCCCTGCTCCGTGCACGGACTCTTCTTTGGTGGGCAATGTGCTGGTCCCATGGCATGACAGCAAAATGCACCTGAGTCAGGAGCCATCTCAGGAGAGCAAACAGTGTTGTCACTGCGGGACAGGCCAGTCTGCGGCTCAAGGGGACAGTGTGTCCCTGAAGGAAAGGACAGGGGTTGAAGTCAGCCTAGACTGTCCCAGCAGAGGAAGGCAGCCCAGCTGGTGCAACCCATAACAAACTGCTTTGGGTCCTCCTGCTAGCTGGTCTTGCAGTTGAACCACGTGTGCTGCTCTCTGTCATGATTGTCTCATTTGTCAAGGTCAGGAGCTTGGCTAGGACTGCAACTGGGAGTAAGGATATCTGGGTAACGGCTGCTTAGTATGAGCTGCAAGGTGAGAAACGGGACAGGCCATGACTTAGCGTGGCAGCTTGAGAGGTTGTCCAACATGCGCGGTTGAAAGGGGGAAACGCCAGTGGAGCCCACAAGTACAAGCACTGAACCATTGATCACTGGGCTGTGAATGTACCCTCTGAGGTACAAGTGCTGAAGATGTCAAGCTGGAAAGGTCATCAGCAGGTTTCATCAGGCAAAAGGAGGATGCTCAGGGGATACCAGCCTGCGTCTTTTAAGAGAGGGTCTGGGAGGCGTGTACAACAAGCTATGCCACTCCCTCTTCCGTGAGTAAAAAGTGCCCAGTGTCCCTGAAGGAAAGCTGCCCTCGATGACTGATGGCCAGGGAGATGGAGAGCCTGGCAGGCTGAGGCAGGAGCATATATTGCAGCGGGAGTGGCTGCAGGAGAAAGACCTATCCAGCATGTGCCTAGAGGTCCCATGGTGTAATGGTGAGCACTCTGGGCTCTGAATCCAGCGATCTGAGTTCAAATCTCAGTGGGACCTCATGCATGGTTTTGGCTCCCTCAGGGCTTTCTCAGCATGCTTACACCTTCACAGCCTTGCTTTTGCCGTTGGGTCAATTGTGTCATGCACTCTGATCTTGATCATTGGCCCCTGCACCCTCTGTGCTTCCTTGCACTTGTTGGCTGCTGCTGTGTGAGGGCAACCAGCAGTTTCTCACCAACTCACGCAACACCTGAGGCGGGGATCACAAAGTCCAAGTCCAGGTCAAGCAGGGGACGTTTTTCATGGCCTTGTCTGGTTCTATGTTGGACTTCTCCAAAGATGGAGAATCTTAAACTCCCTGAGCATCCTTCTCCCATCTTTGACCACCAATGCCTCTGGCAGTAGCCAGAGTTCCAACTCTGTCCACTGCTTCTTGCTCTCTCAGTTTCTCTGTGGCTTTTCTGTACCTCTTGACCAACTTCTTTATTTTTCATCCTTGGTCAATTCATGGAGCTCCATCAAAATATGGCAGTAGCCCACGCTTGGCTGTCATGAGAGACAGCAGATGCCTCCTTGCACAGCAGGTAGCTAAGTGAAGGAGGAGGAGAGCAAACCACCACGAGTCTCCAGCTATGCTGCACATAGTCTTTAATCAGAAGGAACAAAAGCAGGGGCACAGAACAGAGACCAAGAAAGATGCCTGCAGGTTTTAGGGAGGCACAGAGTATGGCCCGTTTCCCAAGGACGAGCTCCACACAAAGCGCTTCCCTTCTCCCATTCTGCTCCACCTGGTGGCAATCCCAGGCTACCAAAAGCAGTCCCTGACTCCCAACCCTCCCCACATAGCAGGTGGCTCCGCAAAGCACGAGAGAAGGAGCCCTTTGTCTCAGGGACTCAGAGCAAAGCAGAGGCGGAGGAGGCAGCGCAAGGCTCGTCCTGCAGTGAGGAGCAGCGGGCACAGGACCCTCCTGCCAGGTTGGAAGAGGACACCCAGCCCATCAGGAAGCCGTGGGCACACTCCTGCTCCTGCTCCTCCCGCTTCAGGGTGCCTGTCTTTCTTCCGGCTCCAAAGGGGATGATCCGCCAGCTTCAGCAGTTCAGACTGCAGCGGGGGGGAGGCAGACACAGGCCTGACCCCCCCAGACCAAGGGAGCCCCCAGAAGAGATGGGAACCCCACCAGTGCTGAGGGAGCTCCCAACAGCAGCTGACAGAGAGGATCCCACAGCTGTGCTCTGTGGGAAAGAGGTGAGGATGGGGCCCGGCAGGGTCACCACCACCGGGGAGGCTTCAATGAACACTGTTGAGTCAGCGCAGCGGGCGACACAGGGCTCACTGCAGCTGCTTGCAAGTGGCGTTGGACCAGAGGTGCCGCAGGGGCGTGGGGGACATGGTCTGAAGCAAGACATCTCTCGGTGAGCGAGTCAAAGCTGAAAGACAAAGCAGGCAGCGAGCACAAACCTCCATATTAGTGTGTCCTTGTCTTCTTCAGCTCTCTGTGGACAGATCTCGTTTTAAACACACGCAGTGACTCTACAGCTTCCAGAGCCCTCACTGGCCCAGCACGTTGCATGGAACTGGAAGGCTGTCCCCTTTGTGATAAGACCCAGTTCAATGGGGTTATGGCGCCTGTGGAATGACTGATCACACCCCACCTCCAAAGCAAACAGTGCTGCATTGAAGAGAGCACTGCATGCACTTGGCCATTTGGTTAGAGACAATCTGATGGACATGCAAATTCTGGTGGGCAGGCATCCCTGCATCCGAGCCCCACTGATCCCTTCTGCTCTGAAAAACCTCCCTTCCCAGCTCCCCCCAGCCGCCTTTATGAAAAGGACAGAGGTCTCAGGGGTTGACTATTTCCATTGCAGGGCCAAGCAATGGCAGCCCGATATCAGCCTGAGTAGCCATCCGCAAAGCACTTCAGCCCACAGAGAGAGATGGAGCAAACTCAGGCTTACCTTGTTCTTAGAGGAAAGGGAAGCAAGAGAGGAAGATGCAGAGCCCGGAGTAGCGCAGGCTTTTATGCTGTGTTCCAGAGCCCTGGGGGGATACAACATTCTTTGCTCATGAAGCATCTGAACACTTAGTAGTTGCTGCTTGCCAAGGCCTCGCTGGTGATGAAGCCCTTGCCTCTTTCATCTGAAATACTGTGCTCTGGCTTTCTGTCACTGAACATCAGAACAACTCATCTGTGCCCCACCTTCGGAAGATCGATCAACACAGATGCCTCAGGCATGTGCAGGAGGTTGTTTTGAGTGTGTTTCCACCCCTTTGCCTTATTAGTGGTGATCACGGCTATCAGGCATGGTCAAATTCAGGTATGAGGCCACTTCGAGTGCTTTCCTTCCAGGCACTCCGGCGAACATGGAGAGACATTGCTCCCCACGGGTCACTGTAGGGATGCAGGAGACTGTGAGTAAGATCAATCGAAGGTCAAGACTGCACAAACCCATATGTGAGAAGAAACACAGCTCTGCAAGGATGTGGCAAATCTCAACAGCAAGGAAGGACCATTGTGCGCCATAAGGTACTTTTCTGTGGGAAGGAGTGATGGTCACGAGCACCTTGCTTATGCTCATCAGGCTCTACCTCGGCCTGGTTTTGTGATGAAAGCGATGCCCGCGTTCTTCCCTGAGCGAGACCCACACCCAAATTGACCTGTTTTGCTCAGCAAGGGCATCCCAGAGACCAGATGCCTGGATGGCCTGCTTTTTGAGGAGAGGTGCGGGGAAGGGAGCCAGAAGGTCATTGCCCATTTTTCTGGGTCAGAGATGGGGTGGCCAATTCCATGCATTTCAAATTAAAAAGGGACATCGGATCAGACTCCCGGAGCAGCTGCGGGGAGTCCTTGTGATGTGGAAGAGTTGGGAAAACCCCTGAATTCCAGGCTAGCATGAGCCACGCTGCTGTGGACTTCAGTGGACACGGAGCCCTGGACTCGGGTTTGGTAGGCATACCAGAGCTCATAGCTTCAGGTGGCGGTTTTGTCAAAGAGCAAAAATGGCCAATGAGTGTGTGGGTCCCTTTCAGGAAGGATGCGGCATCTCTTTGATCACCCTCCTAAGTGTTGATTTCCTTGTTTCCAACAGGTTCCCGACTTCCCAAGTTGAGCCCAGGCCCCTGGCTGGAAGAAGCCTTAGGGCATGGTTTAGTCACCAAGGCACGTAACTACGGAGATCCCACGGAGAATTGCTTGAAAGAGAACTGCCTGACACACTGGTCTGTTATCTGCCATTTTCATTCTCCCTTTGTTACCTGAGCTTGTGGGTAGTAAAATCTGTCGGTGGCAAAGCCTTAGGAAGCATCGCCTCTACTTAGGTCCTGATCCCGACAAGGTACTTCAACCACCAAGACATCTGCTGGCAAATTGACACAGCAAACCAAAAGCAGCCCAGGAAACTACTGGAGTCTGTCGTGGACAACTTCCTCGTAGAGGTGATGGAGAATTCGACCAGAGGAGTGACACTGTTGGACGTGCTCCTTACTAGTGCAGAAGAACTTAGCAAAAAGGTCAAGACAGGAGGTATCCTGGTCAGCAGCAAGCATGGCTTGGTGGAATTCTCAGCCTTGAGAGGTATAGGGTAGGTAAAAAGTAGAGTCAGGACCCTACACTGTAGAAAGACAAGCCATTGGCTCTTTAAGGCGCTACCGTGTGCAATTCCTTGGAAAATGGCCTCAGACGTAAAGGATGCCGAGAGCTGGGACATATTGAAAAATATTTTCTGGAGCATCCAGAAATCCCGACATGCAAGAAGTCCGACAGGGGAAGCAGGAGGCCAGCTTAAGGAAGGCAAAGCCTCTTAGCCAAACTGAATCAAAGCAAAGCAAAGCAAAGCAAACCAAAGCAGAGCAAAGCAAACCAAAGCAAAGCAAAGCAAAGCAAACCAAACTAAACTAAAGTAAAGTAAACTAAAACTAAAACAACTGAAAAATGCCCAGGCAGTGAGGGCAGGGACACGCATCCTGGGCAGATTACAGGGAATGTCATGGGTGTGTCAGGAGGGCATCAGGAAAACCAAGGCACAGCTGCCGCTGATCTTGTCTGCGGCCATGAGATATAACTAGAAGGCTTTCTTCAGGTACACAGAGCAACAAAGTAAGATGAAAGAACTAGTAGCACCTCACCTTAGGTGAGCCAAATGGGAGGCCTGTCTGTGACCAACATGAAGAAGATGGAAGCTCAAGACCATCTCAGGAACTTGAAAGTGCACAAGTCCTTTGGAACTGAGGAGATGCAACTGAGAGTCCTGCAACAACTGTCAGAAGAAATTGCTAGGCCACTATCCATCAAATTAGAAAAGTTGTAGAATACCCAGTGGCTGGAAAAGGGGAAATATAACCCGCCAGATATAGAAAAGGGAAAAAGGAAGTCCTGGGGAGCTGCAGGCCGGACAGCCTCATCTCTGTAGCCTCAAAAGCAAGAATGGACCATTGTGCGCTATGAGGAAATTCTCTGCGGAACTGGCCACGAGAACCTTGCTTACGTTCATCAGGCTCTACTACGGCGTGGTTTTGTGATGAAAGAGATGCCCGCGATCTTCCCTGAGTGAGACCCACACCCAAATTGACCTGCTTGCTCAGCAAGGCTGCCCCAGAGACCAAATGCCTGGATGGCCTGCTTTTGAGGATAGATGCAGGGAAGGGAGACAGAAGCTCACAGCTCATTTTTCTGGGTCAGGAATGGGGTGGCCAATTCCATGCATTTCAAATTACAAAGGGACGTCGGATCAGTCTCCCAGAGCAGCTGGGAGTCCTTGTGATGTGGAAGAGTTGGGAAAACCCCCGAACTCTGGGCTAACATGAGTCACGCTGCTGTGGACTTCCGAGGACACAGTGCCCTGCATGCAGGCAAGCCTGCGTTGCCAGAGCTCATAGCCTCAATCCTCCAAAAGTTCTGCTTCCTCAAAGGCATTTGTGCCTATTTCATCACAATTACTCTCAGGTGCTCTGAGAGATGGACTCGAGGTCCTTTTGTAGGTCAAAATGCATGGAAGCCTGTAAACGCTGGGCTAACACAAATCCCACAGACAACCTGACCATGCAGATTGCTTTCTGAATGTCTGCACAGGAAGGACAGTTGCCTGTTTTGCTTAAAGCAACTGTTGAACTAGAAAAGGTTTGAGTAGCTTTGTCCCCTTCAGACCGAGAGGCCAATTCTGATAGGCTCCTTTTTTTCCCTTACTCCATAGGCCATACGCTGCAAAAGACATGAAGATGTCTCAGTTCTCAGCTGCTGCAAACAGTGTTGCACCCAGTTCCAGGATGTCCCTGCAGTGCCGGCTCCCGAACAGGGTCAGTCAGCATCTCCAGGGTGACTTGAGATAACACTGAGAGGTCTTTGATTCATTACATACACAGTGAAAATTCCCGGCTACAAATCTTGAAGTGGAGCATTGCCCTGAAACTCCCTGTGTGCCAGGTGTCATTGCACAGGGACTGTGATCAGTGGGGCAGGGATGGCTGGAGCAGGTAGTTGTGGCCGAGTGGTGAAGGCGATGGACTAGAAATCCATTGGGGTTTCCCCGCGCAGGTTCGAATCCTGCCAGCTACGGTGCCCAGCTGTTTTTTAGGCTGAAGCCAAATGACCAAGGTTCTGCAGTGGCACCCAACTCCACAGTGTGCCTGGTGCCCAGGCAGACAGTTAAAGTGTTCTCCTTCTTGGTCTTGTCCTTGCACCACCCTGAACATCCTGGTTGAATGGCAAACTCTGCTTCCATTGACAAGGCAGGCATTATGGGGGAAGACTATGGGCGTGGGCTGAGTATGAGCCATCAAAAGAGCTCCACTGTTGCTAGTTCTTGCCAGCAACTTAAGAGCCTGGGGGCGTGGGAGTATTCTGCCCAACCGGACCCCAGAAGGATCAAAAATGAACAACCTTTCCAAGGGGACTTTCCAAATGTGACTGAAGGATGAGATGATGAGAGGTGAGTGCGATCTGTGCCCTCCTCTGCTGGGAAAGATGTGGAATTGGCAAAAAAGGACATGGTGGTGACTGTGATACCAGGAGACCATGCCCTGCCTGCACCACCCCTGATGGGTGGAGCAGGAAAGAGCCAGAGGCTTCCCAGAGGTCTTCTTTCAGTTGCATGCGCAGCTGCTCCTAGCAGAGCAGCGGCAGAGGATGAGCTTCTGGTAGCCTGCCTGCGTGGTTGAGCATCTTAAGGAAAAAGTAAATGCTGGGAAGCACGTGCAGAGAGAGCCTACACAAAGAGGAGGAGAGAAAAGCCCATTGCTGGCACATGGTCGATCCCCTGCAGCTGTGTCACTGAGGCTGGGGAAAGCATTACAAGGGAGAACAAATCTGAGAAGGATTTTCAGCAGGAATAAAGAAGGAAAGGGCAGTGGAAGAGACACCTTAGTGTGCTCATATCTGCACGCCCATGGTCACCATCTTTATCCCGCTTTTGTTTTTCCATTCTCTGCCTGGTTCCTGCATGCTCTGTCCAGCAGTGTTGGGCAGGAGAGGAAGAGCTCCAGGCAGAGACAAAAGGAGTTTCTCTGGCTCTCTGGCAAGCTGCATGGTGTCAGGGGCAGCCCTAGGCTGTCAGGTAGCAGTAAGGCTAGGGCTGCAGCAGGGGGAGGACAAGTCAGTGAGAGGAGTGTGGTGTGAATGTGTAAAACAGACCTTTGGACAGGGGTGAGGAAAGACGGTGTTTTATTTTGATACTTGTTTCTCACTGCAGGAATCTGTTTTAATCAGCAGCAATTTCCACACTCTCTACACCTCGACACCCCCGCCAAGGCAAACCTTGTTTGCCCATAAGATTTTTTCCTTAGCTGTTTTTCTAAGTCATGTTTGTTTTGACCCATCCTGTTTTCAGCACTCTGTATCACCCGCCAGAGCATGGGTAGGAGTGAGCAGCTGGCTGGGTGTTTGTCTGTGATTATGCCGCCAAATTTGCATAGACACAAAGGCGCATCCACGTGCATAGTACATTCAGAGCTGGCACAGGAATGAACATAGTCTGAGAGAGGCACGGTTATCAGCACCCAGCAGCCTGAGTGTCCGCAGCCAAGATGTCTGTCCTGGGTTCCGCAGTAACAGTCTTTTTTCTCCTTCTCGGTAGCTGGTGCAGCACTGCGTTTTTTATTTTGGGCCTGGGAACAGTGCTGATAACATCAGTGTTTTCAGTTACTGCTTGGTGATGTTTAGGCTGGCCAAGGACTTTGTGAGTCTCATTCTCTGCTAGGGAGGAGGGGAAGCTGGGAGGAAGGAGAGACAAGACACCTGACCCAGACTAACCAAAGAGGTTATTCCATACCACAGCACGTCATGTCCAGGATGTAAAGACGGAGAGCAGAGACCCGGAAGGGTGGTGGGGGTGCACGGTGGGGGGTGTGCACTGCTTGTTTGGGATTGATGGTGAGCTACTGTATTCTTTCCTTGTATTTCTCTTGTCATTATTATTATTGGTGGCAGCAGTAGTGATTTGTGTTATACCTTAGTCACTAAACTGTTCTTATCTCAACCTGTGGGAGTTGCATTCTTTCAATTCTCCTTCCCATCCCTCGAGGAGCAGAGGGAAGAAAGAGTGGGGAGTGAGTGAGAGAGCGACTGTATGGGTTTATAGAAGCTTAAACCGTGACAATGTCACTCCCAGGGAACAAACACAGACATACGATCAGCTTGAGGTCCTGCACATGCAAGGGACTGGAAGGAGGAGGCTGGCCAGGCACTGATGTGGAGGAGGAGGAGACAGGTCCCTTTGTGACCTGGCTGAGTGAGGGAGGCCCAGCGTGGGAAAAGCAGAGTGCAGGGGCTGCTTTGGACCACTGAGATAATTGCCGGGTTTCTTGAAGCACTGAACCGGATGCCCAGAGAACATGTGGCTTCTCCTTCATGTTGGGTATCACACTCCAGTTCCACTAGGGCTCAGGCACTGAGCTGCTTGCTACAGCTCTGGGGCTAGCCCTGCTTCCACTCTGCCCTCCATCAATCCTGCTGGTTGGAAGGCATTTCAGGGAGTCACAGTGCATGCTCCTTCCTCCAGCAGGGAGCTTCTCCCTGCTCTGTGCACGGACTCTTCTTTGGTGGGCAATGTGCTGGTCCCATGGCATGAGGGAAAGTCCCCTCGGGCTCACACCAAAACGCACCTGAGTCAGGAGCCATCTCAGGAGAGCAAACAGTGTTGTCACTGCGGGACAAGCCAATCCGCGGCTCAAGGGGACAGTGTGTCCCTGAAAGAAAGGACAGGGGTTGAAGTCAGCCTAGACTGTCCCAGCAGAGGAAGGCAGCCCAGCTGGTGCAACCCATAACAAACTGCTTTGGGTCCTCCTGCTAGCTGGTCTTGCAGTTGAACCACGTGCGCTGCTCTCTGTCATGATTGTCTCATTTGTCAAGGTCAGGAGCTTGGCTAGGACTGCAACTGGGAGTAAGGATATCTGGGTAACGGCTGCTTAGTATGAGCTACAAGGTGAGAAACGGGACAGGCCATGACTTAGCGTGGCAGCTTGAGAGGTTGTCCAACATGCGCGGTTGAAAGGGGGAAACGCCAGTGGAGCCCACAAGTACAAGCACTGAACCATTGATCACTGGGCTGTGAATGTACCCTCTGAGGTACAAGTGCTGAAGATGTCAAGCTGGAAAGGTCATCAGCAGGTTTCATCAGGCAAAAGGAGGATGCTCAGGGGATACCAGCCTGCGTCTTTTAAGAGAGGGTCTGGGAGGCGTGTACAACAAGCTATGCCACTCCCTCTTCTGTGAGTAAAAAGTGCCCAGTGTCCCTGAAGGAAAGCTGCCCTTGATGACTGATGGCCAGGGAGATGGAGAGACTGGCAGGCTGAGGCAGGAGCATATATTGCAGCGGGAGTGGCTGCAGGAGAAAGACCTATCCAGCATGTGCCTAGAGGTCCCATGGTGTAATGGTGAGCACTCTGGGCTCTGAATCCAGCGATCTGAGTTCAAATCTCAGTGGGACCTCATGCATGGTTTTGGCTCCCTCAGGGCTTTCTCAGCATGCTTACACCTTCACAGCCTTGCTTTTGCCGTTGGGTCAATTGTGTCATGCACTCTGATCTTGATCATTGGCCCCTGCACCCTCTGTGCTTCCTTGCACTTGTTGGCTGCTGCTGTGTGAGGGCAACCAGCAGTTTCTCACCAACTCACGCAACACCTGAGGCGGGGATCACAAAGTCCAAGTCCAGGTCAAGCAGGGGACGTTTTTCATGGCCTTGTCTGGTTCTATGTTGGACTTCTCCAAAGATGGAGAATCTTAAACTCCCTGAGCATCCTTCTCCCATCTTTGACCACCAATGCCTCTGGCAGTAGCCAGAGTTCCAACTCTGTCCACTGCTTCTTGCTCTCTCAGTTTCTCTGTGGCTTTTCTGTACCTCTTGACCAACTTCTTTATTTTTCATCCTTGGTCAATTCATGGAGCTCCATCAAAATATGGCAGTAGCCCACGCTTGGCTGTCATGAGAGACAGCAGATGCCTCCTTGCACAGCAGGTAGCTAAGTGAAGGAGGAGGAGAGCAAACCACCACGAGTCTCCAGCTATGCTGCACATAGTCTTTAATCAGAAGGAACAAAAGCAGGGGCACAGAACAGAGACCAAGAAAGATGCCTGCAGGTTTTAGGGAGGCACAGAGTATGGCCCGTTTCCCAAGGACGAGCTCCACACAAAGCGCTTCCCTTCTCCCATTCTGCTCCACCTGGTGGCAATCCCAGGCCACCAAAAGCAGTCCCTGACTCCCAACCCTCCCCACATAGCAGGAGGCTCCGCAAAGCACGAGAGAAGGAGCCCTTTGTCTCAGGGACTCAGAGCAAAGCAGAGGCGGAGGAGGCAGCGCGAGGCTCGTCCTGCAGTGAGGAGCAGCGGGCACAGGACCCTCCTGCCAGGTTGGAAGAGGACACCCAGCCCATCAGGAAGCCGTGGGCACACTCCTGCTCCTGCTCCTCCCGCTTCAGGGTGCCTGTCTTTCTTCCGGCTCCAAAGGGGATGATCCGCCAGCTTCAGCAGTTCAGACTGCAGCGGGGGGGAGGCAGACACAGGCCTGACCCCCCCAGACCAAGGGAGCCCCCAGAAGAGATGGGAACCCCACCAGTGCTGAGGGAGCTCCCAACAGCAGCTGACAGAGAGGATCCCACAGCTGTGCTCTGTGGGAAAGAGGTGAGGATGGGGCCCGGCAGGGTCACCACCACCGGGGAGGCCTGGATGGCAACCGTCGAGTCAGCGCAGCGGGCGACACAGGGCTCACTGCAGCTGCTTGCAAGTGGCGTTGGACCAGAGGTGCCGCAGGGGCGTGGGGGACATGGTCTGAAGCAAGACATCTCTCGGTGAGCGAGTCAAAGCTGAAAGACAAAGCAGGCAGCGAGCACAAACCTCCATATTAGTGTGTCCTTGTCTTCTTCAGCTCTCTGTGGACAGATCTCGTTTTAAACACACGCAGTGACTCTACAGCTTCCAGAGCCCTCACTGGCCCAGCACGTTGCATGGAACTGGAAGGCTGTCCCCTTTGTGATAAGACCCAGTTCAATGGGGTTATGGCGCCTGTGGAATGACTGATCACACCCCACCTCCAAAGCAAACAGTGCTGCATTGAAGAGAGCACTGCATGCACTTGGCCATTTGGTTAGAGACAATCTGATGGACATGCAAATTCTGGTGGGCAGGCATCCCTGCATCCGAGCCCCACTGATCCCTTCTGCTCTGAAAAACCTCCCTTCCCAGCTCCCCCCAGCCGCCTTTATGAAAAGGACAGAGGTCTCAGGGGTTGACTATTTCCATTGCAGGGCCAAGCAATGGCAGCCCGATATCAGCCTGAGTAGCCATCCGCAAAGCACTTCAGCCCACAGAGAGAGATGGAGCAAACTCAGGCTTACCTTGTTCTTAGAGGAAAGGGAAGCAAGAGAGGAAGATGCAGAGCCTGGAGTAGCGCAGGCTTTTATGCTGTGTTCCAGAGCCCTGGGGGGATACAACATTCTTTGCTCATGAAGCATCTGAACACTTAGTAGTTGCTGCTTGCCAAGGCCTCGCTGGTGATGAAGCCCTTGCCTCTTTCATCTGAAATACTGTGCTCTGGCTTTCTGTCACTGAACATCAGAACAACTCATCTGTGCCCCACCTTCGGAAGATCGATCAACTCAGATGCCTCAGGCATGTGCAGGAGGTTGTTTTGAGTGTGTTTCCACCCCTTTGCCTTATTAGTGGTGATCACGGCTATCAGGCATGGTCAAATTCAGGTATGAGGCCACTTCGAGTGCTTTCCTTCCAGGCACTCCGGCGAACATGGAGAGACATTGCTCCCCACGGGTCACTGTAGGGATGCAGGAGACTGTGAGTAAGATCAATCGAAGGTCAAGACTGCACAAACCCATATGTGAGAAGAAACACAGCTCTGCAAGGATGTGGCAAATCTCAACAGCAAGGAAGGACCATTGTGCGCCATAAGGTACTTTTCTGTGGGAAGGAGTGATGGTCACGAGCACCTTGCTTATGCTCATCAGGCTCTACCTCGGCCTGGTTTTGTGATGAAAGCGATGCCCGCGTTCTTCCCTGAGCGAGACCCACACCCAAATTGACCTGTTTTGCTCAGCAAGGGCATCCCAGAGACCAGATGCCTGGATGGCCTGCTTTTTGAGGAGAGGTGCGGGGAAGGGAGCCAGAAGGTCATTGCCCATTTTTCTGGGTCAGAGATGGGGTGGCCAATTCCATGCATTTCAAATTAAAAAGGGACATCGGATCAGACTCCCGGAGCAGCTGCGGGGAGTCCTTGTGATGTGGAAGAGTTGGGAAAACCCCTGAATTCCAGGCTAGCATGAGCCACGCTGCTGTGGACTTCAGTGGACACGGAGCCCTGGACTCGGGTTTGGTAGGCATACCAGAGCTCATAGCTTCAGGTGGCGGTTTTGTCAAAGAGCAAAAATGGCCAATGAGTGTGTGGGTCCCTTTCAGGAAGGATGCGGCATCTCTTTGATCACCCTCCTAAGTGTTGATTTCCTTGTTTCCAACAGGTTCCCGACTTCCCAAGTTGAGCCCAGGCCCCTGGCTGGAAGAAGCCTTAGGGCATGGTTTAGTCACCAAGGCACGTAACTACGGAGATCCCACGGAGAATTGCTTGAAAGAGAACTGCCTGACACACTGGTCTGTTATCTGCCATTTTCATTCTCCCTTTGTTACCTGAGCTTGTGGGTAGTAAAATCTGTCGGTGGCAAAGCCTTAGGAAGCATCGCCTCTACTTAGGTCCTGATCCCGACAAGGTACTTCAACCACCAAGACATCTGCTGGCAAATTGACACAGCAAACCAAAAGCAGCCCAGGAAACTACTGGAGTCTGTCGTGGACAACTTCCTCGTAGAGGTGATGGAGAATTCGACCAGAGGAGTGACACTGTTGGACGTGCTCCTTACTAGTGCAGAAGAACTTAGCAAAAAGGTCAAGACAGGAGGTATCCTGGTCAGCAGCAAGCATGGCTTGGTGGAATTCTCAGCCTTGAGAGGTATAGGGTAGGTAAAAAGTAGAGTCAGGACCCTACACTGTAGAAAGACAAGCCATTGGCTCTTTAAGGCGCTACCGTGTGCAATTCCTTGGAAAATGGCCTCAGACGTAAAGGATGCCGAGAGCTGGGACATATTGAAAAATATTTTCTGGAGCATCCAGAAATCCCGACATGCAAGAAGTCCGACAGGGGAAGCAGGAGGCCAGCTTAAGGAAGGCAAAGCCTCTTAGCCAAACTGAATCAAAGCAAAGCAAAGCAAAGCAAACCAAAGCAGAGCAAAGCAAAGCAAACCAAAGCAAAGCAAAGCAAACCAAACTAAACTAAAGTAAAGTAAACTAAAACTAAAACAACTGAAAAATGCCCAGGCAGTGAGGGCAGGGACACGCATCCTGGGCAGATTACAGGGAATGTCATGGGTGTGTCAGGAGGGCATCAGGAAAACCAAGGCACAGCTGCCGCTGATCTTGTCTGCGGCCATGAGATATAACTAGAAGGCTTTCTTCAGGTACACAGAGCAACAAAGTAAGATGAAAGAACTAGTAGCACCTCACCTTAGGTGAGCCAAATGGGAGGCCTGTCTGTGACCAACATGAAGAAGATGGAAGCTCAAGACCATCTCAGGAACTTGAAAGTGCACAAGTCCTTTGGAACTGAGGAGATGCAACTGAGAGTCCTGCAACAACTGTCAGAAGAAATTGCTAGGCCACTATCCATCAAATTAGAAAAGTTGTAGAATACCCAGTGGCTGGAAAAGGGGAAATATAACCCGCCAGATATAGAAAAGGGAAAAAGGAAGTCCTGGGGAGCTGCAGGCCGGACAGCCTCATCTCTGTAGCCTCAAAAGCAAGAATGGACCATTGTGCGCTATGAGGAAATTCTCTGCGGAACTGGCCACGAGAACCTTGCTTACGTTCATCAGGCTCTACTACGGCGTGGTTTTGTGATGAAAGAGATGCCCGCGATCTTCCCTGAGTGAGACCCACACCCAAATTGACCTGCTTGCTCAGCAAGGCTGCCCCAGAGACCAAATGCCTGGATGGCCTGCTTTTGAGGATAGATGCAGGGAAGGGAGACAGAAGCTCACAGCTCATTTTTCTGGGTCAGGAATGGGGTAGCCAATTCCATGCATTTCAAATTACAAAGGGACATCGGATCAGTCTCCCAGAGCAGCTGGGAGTCCTTGTGATGTGGAAGAGTTGGGAAAACCCCCGAACTCTGGGCTAACATGAGTCACGCTGCTGTGGACTTCCGAGGACACAGTGCCCTGCATGCAGGCAAGCCTGCGTTGCCAGAGCTCATAGCCTCAATCCTCCAAAAGTTCTGCTTCCTCAAAGGCATTTGTGCCTATTTCATCACAATTACTCTCAGGTGCTCTGAGAGATGGACTCGAGGTCCTTTTGTAGGTCAAAATGCATGGAAGCCTGTAAACGCTGGGCTAACACAAATCCCACAGACAACCTGACCATGCAGATTGCTTTCTGAATGTCTGCACAGGAAGGACAGTTGCCTGTTTTGCTTAAAGCAACTGTTGAACTAGAAAAGGTTTGAGTAGCTTTGTCCCCTTCAGACCGAGAGGCCAATTCTGATAGGCTCCTTTTTTTCCCTTACTCCATAGGCCATACGCTGCAAAAGACATGAAGATGTCTCAGTTCTCAGCTGCTGCAAACAGTGTTGCACCCAGTTCCAGGATGTCCCTGCAGTGCCGGCTCCCGAACAGGGTCAGTCAGCATCTCCATGGTGACTTGAGATAACACTGAGAGGTCTTTGATTCATTACATACACAGTGAAAATTCCCGGCTACAAATCTTGAAGTGGAGCATTGCCCTGAAACTCCCTGTGTGCCGGGTGTCATTGCACAGGGACTGTGATCAGTGGGGCAGGGATGGCTGGAGCAGGTAGTTGTGGCCGAGTGGTGAAGGCGATGGACTAGAAATCCATTGGGGTTTCCCCGCGCAGGTTCGAATCCTGCCAGCTACGGTGCCCAGCTGTTTTTTAGGCTGAAGCCAAATGACCAAGGTTCTGCAGTGGCACCCAACTCCACAGTGTGCCTGGTGCCCAGGCAGACAGTTAAAGTGTTCTCCTTCTTGGTCTTGTCCTTGCACCACCCTGAACATCCTGGTTGAATGGCAAACTCTGCTTCCATTGACAAGGCAGGCATTATGGGGGAAGACTATGGGCGTGGGCTGAGTATGAGCCATCAAAAGAGCTCCACTGTTGCTAGTTCTTGCCTGCAACTTAAGAGCCTGGGGGCGTGGGAGTATTCTGCCCAACCGGACCCCAGAAGGATCAAAAATGAACAACCTTTCCAAGGGGACTTTCCAAATGTGACTGAAGGATGAGATGATGAGAGGTGAGTGCGATCTGTGCCCTCCTCTGCTGGGAAAGATGTGGAATTGGCAAAAAAGGACATGGTGGTGACTGTGATACCAGGAGACCATGCCCTGCCTGCACCACCCCTGATGGGTGGAGCAGGAAAGAGCCAGAGGCTTCCCAGAGGTCTTCTTTCAGTGGCATGCGCAGCTGCTCCTAGCAGAGCAGCGGCAGAGGATGAGCTTCTGGTAGCCTGCCTGCGTGGTTGAGCATCTTAAGGAAAAAGTAAATGCTGGGAAGCACGTGCAGAGAGAGCCTACACAAAGAGGAGGAGAGAAAAGCCCATTGCTGGCACATGGTCGATCCCCTGCAGCTGTGTCACTGAGGCTGGGGAAAGCATTACAAGGGAGAACAAATCTGAGAAGGATTTTCAGCAGGAATAAAGAAGGAAAGGGCAGTGGAAGAGACACCTTAGTGTGCTCATATCTGCACGCCCATGGTCACCATCTTTATCCCGCTTTTGTTTTTCCATTCTCTGCCTGGTTCCTGCATGCTCTGTCCAGCAGTGTTGGGCAGGAGAGGAAGAGCTCCAGGCAGAGACAAAAGGAGTTTCTCTGGCTCTCTGGCAAGCTGCATGGTGTCAGGGGCAGCCCTAGGCTGTCAGGTAGCAGTAAGGCTAGGGCTGCAGCAGGGGGAGGACAAGTCAGTGAGAGGAGTGTGGTGTGAATGTGTAAAACAGACCTTTGGACAGGGGTGAGGAAAGACGGTGTTTTATTTTGATACTTGTTTCTCACTGCAGGAATCTGTTTTAATCAGCAGCAATTTCCACACTCTCTACACCTCGACACCCCCGCCAAGGCAAGCCTTGTTTGCCCATAAGATTTTTTCCTTAGCTGTTTTTCTAAGTCATGTTTGTTTTGACCCATCCTGTTTTCAGCACTCTGTATCACCCGCCAGAGCATGGGTAGGAGTGAGCAGCTGGCTGGGTGTTTGTCTGTGATTATGCCGCCAAATTTGCATAGACACAAAGGCGCATCCACGTGCATAGTACATTCAGAGCTGGCACAGGAATGAACATAGTCTGAGAGAGGCACGGTTATCAGCACCCAGCAGCCTGAGTGTCCGCAGCCAAGATGTCTGTCCTGGGTTCCGCAGTAACAGTCTTTTTTCTCCTTCTCGGTAGCTGGTGCAGCACTGCGTTTTTTATTTTGGGCCTGGGAACAGTGCTGATAACATCAGTGTTTTCAGTTACTGCTTGGTGATGTTTAGGCTGGCCAAGGACTTTGTGAGTCTCATTCTCTGCTAGGGAGGAGGGGAAGCTGGGAGGAAGGAGAGACAAGACACCTGACCCAGACTAACCAAAGAGGTTATTCCATACCACAGCACGTCATGTCCAGGATGTAAAGACGGAGAGCAGAGACCCGGAAGGGTGGTGGGGGTGCACGGTGGGGGGTGTGCACTGCTTGTTTGGGATTGATGGTGAGCTACTGTATTCTTTCCTTGTATTTCTCTTGTCATTATTATTATTGGTGGCAGCAGTAGTGATTTGTGTTATACCTTAGTCACTAAACTGTTCTTATCTCAACCTGTGGGAGTTGCATTCTTTCAATTCTCCTTCCCATCCCTCGAGGAGCAGAGGGAAGAAAGAGTGGGGAGTGAGTGAGAGAGCGACTGTATGGGTTTATAGAAGCTTAAACCGTGACAATGTCACTCCCAGGGAACAAACACAGACATATGATCAGCTTGAGGTCCTGCACATGCAAGGGACTGGAAGGAGGAGGCTGGCCAGGCACTGATGTGGAGGAGGAGGAGACAGGTCCCTTTGTGACCTGGCTGAGTGAGGGAGGCCCAGCGTGGAAAAAGCAGAGTGCAGGGGCTGCTTTGGACCACTGAGATAATTGCCGGGTTTCTTGAAGCACTGAACCGGATGCCCAGAGAACATGTGGCTTCTCCTTCATGTTGGGTATCACACTCCAGTTCCACTAGGGCTCAGGCACTGAGCTGCTTGCTACAGCTCTGGGGCTAGCCCTGCTTCCACTCTGCCCTCCATCAATCCTGCTGGTTGGAAGGCATTTCAGGGAGTCACAGTGCATGCTCCTTCCTCCAGCAGGGAGCTTCTCCCTGCTCTGTGCACGGACTCTTCTTTGGTGGGCAATGTGCTGGTCCCATGGCATGAGGGAAAGTCCCCTCGGGCTCACACCAAAACGCACCTGAGTCAGGAGCCATCTCAGGAGAGCAAACAGTGTTGTCACTGCGGGACAAGCCAATCCGCGGCTCAAGGGGACAGTGTGTCCCTGAAAGAAAGGACAGGGGTTGAAGTCAGCCTAGACTGTCCCAGCAGAGGAAGGCAGCCCAGCTGGTGCAACCCATAACAAACTGCTTTGGGTCCTCCTGCTAGCTGGTCTTGCAGTTGAACCACGTGCGCTGCTCTCTGTCATGATTGTCTCATTTGTCAAGGTCAGGAGCTTGGCTAGGACTGCAACTGGGAGTAAGGATATCTGGGTAACGGCTGCTTAGTATGAGCTACAAGGTGAGAAACGGGACAGGCCATGACTTAGCGTGGCAGCTTGAGAGGTTGTCCAACATGCGCGGTTGAAAGGGGGAAACGCCAGTGGAGCCCACAAGTACAAGCACTGAACCATTGATCACTGGGCTGTGAATGTACCCTCTGAGGTACAAGTGCTGAAGATGTCAAGCTGGAAAGGTCATCAGCAGGTTTCATCAGGCAAAAGGAGGATGCTCAGGGGATACCAGCCTGCGTCTTTTAAGAGAGGGTCTGGGAGGCGTGTACAACAAGCTATGCCACTCCCTCTTCTGTGAGTAAAAAGTGCCCAGTGTCCCTGAAGGAAAGCTGCCCTTGATGACTGATGGCCAGGGAGATGGAGAGACTGGCAGGCTGAGGCAGGAGCATATATTGCAGCGGGAGTGGCTGCAGGAGAAAGACCTATCCAGCATGTGCCTAGAGGTCCCATGGTGTAATGGTGAGCACTCTGGGCTCTGAATCCAGCGATCTGAGTTCAAATCTCAGTGGGACCTCATGCATGGTTTTGGCTCCCTCAGGGCTTTCTCAGCATGCTTACACCTTCACAGCCTTGCTTTTGCCGTTGGGTCAATTGTGTCATGCACTCTGATCTTGATCATTGGCCCCTGCACCCTCTGTGCTTCCTTGCACTTGTTGGCTGCTGCTGTGTGAGGGCAACCAGCAGTTTCTCACCAACTCACGCAACACCTGAGGCGGGGATCACAAAGTCCAAGTCCAGGTCAAGCAGGGGACGTTTTTCATGGCCTTGTCTGGTTCTATGTTGGACTTCTCCAAAGATGGAGAATCTTAAACTCCCTGAGCATCCTTCTCCCATCTTTGACCACCAATGCCTCTGGCAGTAGCCAGAGTTCCAACTCTGTCCACTGCTTCTTGCTCTCTCAGTTTCTCTGTGGCTTTTCTGTACCTCTTGACCAACTTCTTTATTTTTCATCCTTGGTCAATTCATGGAGCTCCATCAAAATATGGCAGTAGCCCACGCTTGGCTGTCATGAGAGACAGCAGATGCCTCCTTGCACAGCAGGTAGCTAAGTGAAGGAGGAGGAGAGCAAACCACCACGAGTCTCCAGCTATGCTGCACATAGTCTTTAATCAGAAGGAACAAAAGCAGGGGCACAGAACAGAGACCAAGAAAGATGCCTGCAGGTTTTAGGGAGGCACAGAGTATGGCCCGTTTCCCAAGGACGAGCTCCACACAAAGCGCTTCCCTTCTCCCATTCTGCTCCACCTGGTGGCAATCCCAGGCCACCAAAAGCAGTCCCTGACTCCCAACCCTCCCCACATAGCAGGAGGCTCCGCAAAGCACGAGAGAAGGAGCCCTTTGTCTCAGGGACTCAGAGCAAAGCAGAGGCGGAGGAGGCAGCGCGAGGCTCGTCCTGCAGTGAGGAGCAGCGGGCACAGGACCCTCCTGCCAGGTTGGAAGAGGACACCCAGCCCATCAGGAAGCCGTGGGCACACTCCTGCTCCTGCTCCTCCCGCTTCAGGGTGCCTGTCTTTCTTCCGGCTCCAAAGGGGATGATCCGCCAGCTTCAGCAGTTCAGACTGCAGCGGGGGGGAGGCAGACACAGGCCTGACCCCCCCAGACCAAGGGAGCCCCCAGAAGAGATGGGAACCCCACCAGTGCTGAGGGAGCTCCCAACAGCAGCTGACAGAGAGGATCCCACAGCTGTGCTCTGTGGGAAAGAGGTGAGGATGGGGCCCGGCAGGGTCACCACCACCGGGGAGGCTTCAATGAACACTGTTGAGTCAGCGCAGCGGGCGACACAGGGCTCACTGCAGCTGCTTGCAAGTGGCGTTGGACCAGAGGTGCCGCAGGGGCGTGGGGGACATGGTCTGAAGCAAGACATCTCTCGGTGAGCGAGTCAAAGCTGAAAGACAAAGCAGGCAGCGAGCACAAACCTCCATATTAGTGTGTCCTTGTCTTCTTCAGCTCTCTGTGGACAGATCTCGTTTTAAACACACGCAGTGACTCTACAGCTTCCAGAGCCCTCACTGGCCCAGCACGTTGCATGGAACTGGAAGGCTGTCCCCTTTGTGATAAGACCCAGTTCAATGGGGTTATGGCGCCTGTGGAATGACTGATCACACCCCACCTCCAAAGCAAACAGTGCTGCATTGAAGAGAGCACTGCATGCACTTGGCCATTTGGTTAGAGACAATCTGATGGACATGCAAATTCTGGTGGGCAGGCATCCCTGCATCCGAGCCCCACTGATCCCTTCTGCTCTGAAAAACCTCCCTTCCCAGCTCCCCCCAGCCACCTTTATGAAAAGGACAGAGGTCTCAGGGGTTGACTATTTCCATTGCAGGGCCAAGCAATGGCAGCCCGATATCAGCCTGAGTAGCCATCCGCAAAGCACTTCAGCCCACAGAGAGAGATGGAGCAAACTCAGGCTTACCTTGTTCTTAGAGGAAAGGGAAGCAAGAGAGGAAGATGCAGAGCCCGGAGTAGCGCAGGCTTTTATGCTGTGTTCCAGAGCCCTGGGGGGATACAACATTCTTTGCTCACGAAGTATATGAACACTTACTAGTTGCTGCTTGCCAAGGCCTCGCTGGTGATGAAGCCCTTGTCTCTTTCATCTGAAATACTGTGCTCCGGCTTTCTGTCACTGAACATCAGAACAACTCATCTGTGCCCCACCTTCGTAAGATCAATCAGCTCAGATGCCTCAGGCATGTACAGAAGGATGTTTTGAGTGAGTTTCCATCCCTTTGCCTTATTAGTGGTAAGCGTGGCTATCAATGGGTCAAATTCAGCTATGAGGGGCACCTCAAGTGCTTTCCTTTCAGACACTCTGGCTAACACAGAGAGACATTGTTCACCACGGGTCATTGTAGGGACACAGGAGACTCTGAGTAAGTTCAGTCAGAAGGTCAAGACTGCACAAACCCATATGTGAGAAGAAACACAGCTCTGCAAGGATGTGGCAAATCTCAACAGCAAGGAAGGACCATTGTGCGCAATAAGGAACTTTTCTGTGGGTAGCAGTGATGGCCACGAGCACCTTGCTTGTGCTCATCAAGCTCTACCATGGCCTGGTTTTGTGATGAAAGAGATGCCCGTGATCTTCCCTGAGTGAGACACGCACCCAAATTGACCTGTTTGCTCAGCAAGGGCATTCCCAGGGACCAGATGCCGGGATGGCCTGCTTTTGAGGAGAGGTTTGGGGCAGGAAGCCAGAAGGTCATTGCCCATTTTACTGGGTCAGAGATGGGGTGGCCAATTCCATGCATTTCAAATTACAAAGGGACATCGGATCAGTCTCCCAGAGCAGCTGGGAGTCCTTGTGTTGTGGAAGAGTTGGGAAAACCCCTGAACTCTGGGGTAGCGTGAGTCACGCTGCTGTGGACTTCCAAGGACACAGTGCCCTGCATGCAGGCAAGCCAGCGTTGCCAGAGCTCATAGCCTCAGTCCTCCAAAAGTTCTGCTTCCTCAAAGGCATTTGTGCCTTTTTCATCACAATTACTCTCAGGTGCTCTGAGAGATGGACTCGAGGTCCTTTTGTAGGTCAAAATGCATGGAAGCCTGTAAACGCTGGGCTAACACAAATCCCACAGACAACCTGACCATGCAGATTGCTTTCTGAATGTCTGCACAGGAAGGACCGTTGCCTGTTTTGCTTAAAGCAACTTCTGAGCTAGAAAAGGTTTGAGTAGCTTTGTCCCCTTCAGATCGAGAGGGCAGTTCTGATAGGCTCCTTTTTTTCCCTTACTCCATAGGCCATACGCTGCAAAAGACATGAAGATGTCTCAGTTCTCAGCTTCCGCGAACAGTGTTGCACCCAGTTCCAGGATGTCCCTGCAGTGCCGGCTCCCGAACAGGGTCAGTCAGCATCTCCAGGGTGACTTGAGATAACACTGAGAGGTCTTTGATTCATCACATACACAGTGAAAATTCCCGGCTACAAATCTTGAAGTGGAGCATTGCCCTGAAACTCCCTGTGTACCGGGTGTCATTGCACAGGGACTGTTATCCGTGGGGCAAGGATGGCTGGAGCAGGTAGTTGTGGTCGAGTGGTGAAGGCGATGGACTAGAAATCCATTGGGGTTTCCCCGCGCAGGCTCGAATCCTGCCAGCTACGGTGCCCAGCTGTTTTTTAGGCTGAAGCCAAATGACCAAGGTTCTGCAGTGGCACCCAACTCCACAGTGTGCCTGGTGCCCAGGCAGACAGTTAAAGTGTTCTCCTTCTTGGTCTTGTCCTTGCACCACCCTGAACATCCTGGTTGAATGGCAAACTCTGCTTCCATTGACAAGGCAGGCATTATGGGGGAAGACTATGGGCGTGGGCTGAGTATGAGCCATCAAAAGAGCTCCACTGTTGCTAGTTCTTGCCAGCAACTTAAGAGCCTGGGGGCGTGGGAGTATTCTGCCCAACCGGACCCCAGAAGGATCAAAAATGAACAACCTTTCCAAGGGGACTTTCCAAATGTGACTGAAGGATGAGATGATGAGAGGTGAGTGCGATCTGTGCCCTCCTCTGCTGGGAAAGATGTGGAATTGGCAAAAAAGGACATGGTGGTGACTGTGATACCAGGAGACCATGCCCTGCCTGCACCACCCCTGATGGGTGGAGCAGGAAAGAGCCAGAGGCTTCCCAGAGGTCTTCTTTCAGTTGCATGCGCAGCTGCTCCTAGCAGAGCAGCGGCAGAGGATGAGCTTCTGGTAGCCTGCCTGCGTGGTTGAGCATCTTAAGGAAAAAGTAAATGCTGGGAAGCACGTGCAGAGAGAGCCTACACAAAGAGGAGGAGAGAAAAGCCCATTGCTGGCACATGGCCGATTCCCTGCAGCCGCGTCAATGAGGCTGGGGAAAGCATTGCAAGGGGGAACGAACTGCAGAGAGATTGTCAGCAGGAATGAAGAAGGAAAGGGCAGTGGAAGAGACACCTTAGTGTGCTCATATCTGCACGCCCATGGTCACCATCTTTATCCCGCTTTTGTTTTTCCATTCTCTGCCTGGTTCCTGCATGCTCTGTCCAGCAGTGTTGGGCAGGAGAGGAAGAGCTCCAGGCAGAGACAAAAGGAGTTTCTCTGGCTCTCTGGCAAGCTGCATGGTGTCAGGGGCAGCCCTAGGCTGTCAGGTAGCAGTAAGGCTAGGGCTGCAGCAGGGGGAGGACAAGTCAGTGAGAGGAGTGTGGTGTGAATGTGTAAAACAGACCTTTGGACAGGGATGAGGAAAGACAGTGGTTTATGTTGGTGTTTCTGTTTCTCCCTGCAGTAATCTGTTTCAATCAGCAACAATTTCCACACTCTCTACACCCCGACTCCCCTGCCAAGGCAAGCCTTGTTTGCCCATGGGAGTTTTTGCTAAGCTGTGTTCTTCTAAGTTGTGTTTGTCCTGACCCATCCTGTTTCCTGTGCTCTGCATCGCCCCGCAGAGTGTGGGTAGGAGTGAGCAGCTGGCTGGGGGTTTGTCTGTGATTATGCCACCAAAGGTGCATAGACACAAAGGCACATCCACGTGCATAGTACATGCAGAGCTGGCACAGGAACGAACGTAGTCTGAGAGAGGCACCATTACCAGCACCCAGCAGCCTGAGTGTCCGCAGCCAAGATGTCACTCCCAGGGAACAAACACAGACATCCTATCAGCTCGAGGTCCTGCGCATGCAGGGGACTGGAAGGAGGAGGCTGGCCAGGCGCTGATGTGGAGGAGGAGGAGACAGGTCCCTTTGTGACCTGGCTGAGTGAGGGAGGCCCAGCGTGGGAAAAGCGGAGTGCAGGGGCTGCTTTGAACCGCTGAGATATTTGCCGGGTGTCTTGAAGCACTGAAGCAGGAGCCCAGAGAACATGTGGATTCTCCTTCATGTTGGGTGTCTCACTCCAGTTCCACTAGGGCTCAGGCACTGAGCTGCTTGCTACAGCTCTGGGGCTAGCCCTGCTTCCACTCTGCCCTCCATCAATCCTGCTGGTTGGAAGGCATTTCAGGGAGTCACAGTGCATGCTCCTTCCTCCAGCAGGGAGCTTCTCCCTGCTCCGTGCACGGACTCTTCTTTGGTGGGCAATGTGCTGGTCCCATGGCATGACAGCAAAATGCACCTGAGTCAGGAGCCATCTCAGGAGAGCAAACAGTGTTGTCACTGCGGGACAGGCCAGTCTGCGGCTCAAGGGGACAGTGTGTCCCTGAAGGAAAGGACAGGGGTTGAAGTCAGCCTAGACTGTCCCAGCAGAGGAAGGCAGCCCAGCTGGTGCAACCCATAACAAACTGCTTTGGGTCCTCCTGCTAGCTGGTCTTGCAGTTGAACCACGTGCGCTGCTCTCTGTCATGATTGTCTCATTTGTCAAGGTCAGGAGCTTGGCTAGGACTGCAACTGGGAGTAAGGATATCTGGGTAACGGCTGCTTAGTATGAGCTGCAAGGTGAGAAACGGGACAGGCCATGACTTAGCGTGGCAGCTTGAGAGGTTGTCCAACATGCGCGGTTGAAAGGGGGAAACGCCAGTGGAGCCCACAAGTACAAGCACTGAACCATTGATCACTGGGCTGTGAATGTACCCTCTGAGGTACAAGTGCTGAAGATGTCAAGCTGGAAAGGTCATCAGCAGGTTTCATCAGGCAAAAGGAGGATGCTCAGGGGATACCAGCCTGCGTCTTTTAAGAGAGGGTCTGGGAGGCGTGTACAACAAGCTATGCCACTCCCTCTTCTGTGAGTAAAAAGTGCCCAGTGTCCCTGAAGGAAAGCTGCCCTCGATGACTGATGGCCAGGGAGATGGAGAGCCTGGCAGGCTGAGGCAGGAGCATATATTGCAGCGGGAGTGGCTGCAGGAGAAAGACCTATCCAGCATGTGCCTAGAGGTCCCATGGTGTAATGGTGAGCACTCTGGGCTCTGAATCCAGCGATCTGAGTTCAAATCTCAGTGGGACCTCATGCATGGTTTTGGCTCCCTCAGGGCTTTCTCAGCATGCTTACACCTTCACAGCCTTGCTTTTGCCGTTGGGTCAATTGTGTCATGCACTCTGATCTTGATCATTGGCCCCTGCACCCTCTGTGCTTCCTTGCACTTGTTGGCTGCTGCTGTGTGAGGGCAACCAGCAGTTTCTCACCAACTCACGCAACACCTGAGGCGGGGATCACAAAGTCCAAGTCCAGGTCAAGCAGGGGACGTTTTTCATGGCCTTGTCTGGTTCTATGTTGGACTTCTCCAAAGATGGAGAATCTTAAACTCCCTGAGCATCCTTCTCCCATCTTTGACCACCAATGCCTCTGGCAGTAGCCAGAGTTCCAACTCTGTCCACTGCTTCTTGCTCTCTCAGTTTCTCTGTGGCTTTTCTGTACCTCTTGACCAACTTCTTTATTTTTCATCCTTGGTCAATTCATGGAGCTCCATCAAAATATGGCAGTAGCCCACGCTTGGCTGTCATGAGAGACAGCAGATGCCTCCTTGCACAGCAGGTAGCTAAGTGAAGGAGGAGGAGAGCAAACCACCACGAGTCTCCAGCTATGCTGCACATAGTCTTTAATCAGAAGGAACAAAAGCAGGGGCACAGAACAGAGACCAAGAAAGATGCCTGCAGGTTTTAGGGAGGCACAGAGTATGGCCCGTTTCCCAAGGACGAGCTCCACACAAAGCGCTTCCCTTCTCCCATTCTGCTCCACCTGGTGGCAATCCCAGGCCACCAAAAGCAGTCCCTGACTCCCAACCCTCCCCACATAGCAGGAGGCTCCGCAAAGCACGAGAGAAGGAGCCCTTTGTCTCAGGGACTCAGAGCAAAGCAGAGGCGGAGGAGGCAGCGCGAGGCTCGTCCTGCAGTGAGGAGCAGCGGGCACAGGACCCTCCTGCCAGGTTGGAAGAGGACACCCAGCCCATCAGGAAGCCGTGGGCACACTCCTGCTCCTGCTCCTCCCGCTCCAGGGTGCCTGTCTTTCTTCCGGCTCCAAAGGGGATGATCCGCCAGCTTCAGCAGTTCAGACTGCAGCGGGGGGGAGGCAGACACAGGCCTGACCCCCCCAGACCAAGGGAGCCCCCAGAAGAGATGGGAACCCCACCAGTGCTGAGGGAGCTCCCAACAGCAGCTGACAGAGAGGATCCCACAGCTGTGCTCTGTGGGAAAGAGGTGAGGATGGGGCCCGGCAGGGTCACCACCACCGGGGAGGCTTCAATGAACACTGTTGAGTCAGCGCAGCGGGCGACACAGGGCTCACTGCAGCTGCTTGCAAGTGGCGTTGGACCAGAGGTGCCGCAGGGGCGTGGGGGACATGGTCTGAAGCAAGACATCTCTCGGTGAGCGAGTCAAAGCTGAAAGACAAAGCAGGCAGCGAGCACAAACCTCCATATTAGTGTGTCCTTGTCTTCTTCAGCTCTCTGTGGACAGATCTCGTTTTAAACACACGCAGTGACTCTACAGCTTCCAGAGCCCTCACTGGCCCAGCACGTTGCATGGAACTGGAAGGCTGTCCCCTTTGTGATAAGACCCAGTTCAATGGGGTTATGGCGCCTGTGGAATGACTGATCACACCCCACCTCCAAAGCAAACAGTGCTGCATTGAAGAGAGCACTGCATGCACTTGGCCATTTGGTTAGAGACAATCTGATGGACATGCAAATTCTGGTGGGCAGGCATCCCTGCATCCGAGCCCCACTGATCCCTTCTGCTCTGAAAAACCTCCCTTCCCAGCTCCCCCCAGCCGCCTTTATGAAAAGGACAGAGGTCTCAGGGGTTGACTATTTCCATTGCAGGGCCAAGCAATGGCAGCCCGATATCAGCCTGAGTAGCCATCCGCAAAGCACTTCAGCCCACAGAGAGAGATGGAGCAAACTCAGGCTTACCTTGTTCTTAGAGGAAAGGGAAGCAAGAGAGGAAGATGCAGAGCCCGGAGTAGCGCAGGCTTTTATGCTGTGTTCCAGAGCCCTGGGGGGATACAACATTCTTTGCTCATGAAGCATCTGAACACTTAGTAGTTGCTGCTTGCCAAGGCCTCGCTGGTGATGAAGCCCTTGCCTCTTTCATCTGAAATACTGTGCTCTGGCTTTCTGTCACTGAACATCAGAACAACTCATCTGTGCCCCACCTTCGGAAGATCGATCAACTCAGATGCCTCAGGCATGTGCAGGAGGTTGTTTTGAGTGTGTTTCCACCCCTTTGCCTTATTAGTGGTGATCACGGCTATCAGGCATGGTCAAATTCAGGTATGAGGCCACTTCGAGTGCTTTCCTTCCAGGCACTCCGGCGAACATGGAGAGACATTGCTCCCCACGGGTCACTGTAGGGATGCAGGAGACTGTGAGTAAGATCAATCGAAGGTCAAGACTGCACAAACCCATATGTGAGAAGAAACACAGCTCTGCAAGGATGTGGCAAATCTCAACAGCAAGGAAGGACCATTGTGCGCCATAAGGTACTTTTCTGTGGGAAGGAGTGATGGTCACGAGCACCTTGCTTATGCTCATCAGGCTCTACCTCGGCCTGGTTTTGTGATGAAAGCGATGCCCGCGTTCTTCCCTGAGCGAGACCCACACCCAAATTGACCTGTTTTGCTCAGCAAGGGCATCCCAGAGACCAGATGCCTGGATGGCCTGCTTTTTGAGGAGAGGTGCGGGGAAGGGAGCCAGAAGGTCATTGCCCATTTTTCTGGGTCAGAGATGGGGTGGCCAATTCCATGCATTTCAAATTAAAAAGGGACATCGGATCAGACTCCCGGAGCAGCTGCGGGGAGTCCTTGTGATGTGGAAGAGTTGGGAAAACCCCTGAATTCCAGGCTAGCATGAGCCACGCTGCTGTGGACTTCAGTGGACACGGAGCCCTGGACTCGGGTTTGGTAGGCATACCAGAGCTCATAGCTTCAGGTGGCGGTTTTGTCAAAGAGCAAAAATGGCCAATGAGTGTGTGGGTCCCTTTCAGGAAGGATGCGGCATCTCTTTGATCACCCTCCTAAGTGTTGATTTCCTTGTTTCCAACAGGTTCCCGACTTCCCAAGTTGAGCCCAGGCCCCTGGCTGGAAGAAGCCTTAGGGCATGGTTTAGTCACCAAGGCACGTAACTACGGAGATCCCAAGGAGAATTGCTTGAAAGAGAACTGCCTGACACACTGGTCTGTTATCTGCCATTTTCATTCTCCCTTTGTTACCTGAGCTTGTGGGTAGTAAAATCTGTCGGTGGCAAAGCCTTAGGAAGCATCGCCTCTACTTAGGTCCTGATCCCGACAAGGTACTTCAACCACCAAGACATCTGCTGGCAAATTGACACAGCAAACCAAAAGCAGCCCAGGAAACTACTGGAGTCTGTCGTGGACAACTTCCTCGTAGAGGTGATGGAGAATTCGACCAGAGGAGTGACACTGTTGGACGTGCTCCTTACTAGTGCAGAAGAACTTAGCAAAAAGGTCAAGACAGGAGGTATCCTGGTCAGCAGCAAGCATGGCTTGGTGGAATTCTCAGCCTTGAGAGGTATAGGGTAGGTAAAAAGTAGAGTCAGGACCCTACACTGTAGAAAGACAAGCCATTGGCTCTTTAAGGCGCTACCGTGTGCAATTCCTTGGAAAATGGCCTCAGACGTAAAGGATGCCGAGAGCTGGGACATATTGAAAAATATTTTCTGGAGCATCCAGAAATCCCGACATGCAAGAAGTCCGACAGGGGAAGCAGGAGGCCAGCTTAAGGAAGGCAAAGCCTCTTAGCCAAACTGAATCAAAGCAAAGCAAAGCAAAGCAAACCAAAGCAGAGCAAAGCAAAGCAAACCAAAGCAAAGCAAAGCAAACCAAACTAAACTAAAGTAAAGTAAACTAAAACTAAAACAACTGAAAAATGCCCAGGCAGTGAGGGCAGGGACACGCATCCTGGGCAGATTACAGGGAATGTCATGGGTGTGTCAGGAGGGCATCAGGAAAACCAAGGCACAGCTGCCGCTGATCTTGTCTGCGGCCATGAGATATAACTAGAAGGCTTTCTTCAGGTACACAGAGCAACAAAGTAAGATGAAAGAACTAGTAGCACCTCACCTTAGGTGAGCCAAATGGGAGGCCTGTCTGTGACCAACATGAAGAAGATGGAAGCTCAAGACCATCTCAGGAACTTGAAAGTGCACAAGTCCTTTGGAACTGAGGAGATGCAACTGAGAGTCCTGCAACAACTGTCAGAAGAAATTGCTAGGCCACTATCCATCAAATTAGAAAAGTTGTAGAATACCCAGTGGCTGGAAAAGGGGAAATATAACCCGCCAGATATAGAAAAGGGAAAAAGGAAGTCCTGGGGAGCTGCAGGCCGGACAGCCTCATCTCTGTAGCCTCAAAAGCAAGAATGGACCATTGTGCGCTATGAGGAAATTCTCTGCGGAACTGGCCACGAGAACCTTGCTTACGTTCATCAGGCTCTACTACGGCGTGGTTTTGTGATGAAAGAGATGCCCGCGATCTTCCCTGAGTGAGACCCACACCCAAATTGACCTGCTTGCTCAGCAAGGCTGCCCCAGAGACCAAATGCCTGGATGGCCTGCTTTTGAGGATAGATGCAGGGAAGGGAGACAGAAGCTCACAGCTCATTTTTCTGGGTCAGGAATGGGGTGGCCAATTCCATGCATTTCAAATTACAAAGGGACGTCGGATCAGTCTCCCAGAGCAGCTGGGAGTCCTTGTGATGTGGAAGAGTTGGGAAAACCCCCGAACTCTGGGCTAACATGAGTCACGCTGCTGTGGACTTCCGAGGACACAGTGCCCTGCATGCAGGCAAGCCTGCGTTGCCAGAGCTCATAGCCTCAATCCTCCAAAAGTTCTGCTTCCTCAAAGGCATTTGTGCCTATTTCATCACAATTACTCTCAGGTGCTCTGAGAGATGGACTCGAGGTCCTTTTGTAGGTCAAAATGCATGGAAGCCTGTAAACGCTGGGCTAACACAAATCCCACAGACAACCTGACCATGCAGATTGCTTTCTGAATGTCTGCACAGGAAGGACAGTTGCCTGTTTTGCTTAAAGCAACTGTTGAACTAGAAAAGGTTTGAGTAGCTTTGTCCCCTTCAGACCGAGAGGCCAATTCTGATAGGCTCCTTTTTTTCCCTTACTCCATAGGCCATACGCTGCAAAAGACATGAAGATGTCTCAGTTCTCAGCTGCTGCAAACAGTGTTGCACCCAGTTCCAGGATGTCCCTGCAGTGCCGGCTCCCGAACAGGGTCAGTCAGCATCTCCAGGGTGACTTGAGATAACACTGAGAGGTCTTTGATTCATTACATACACAGTGAAAATTCCCGGCTACAAATCTTGAAGTGGAGCATTGCCCTGAAACTCCCTGTGTGCCGGGTGTCATTGCACAGGGACTGTGATCAGTGGGGCAGGGATGGCTGGAGCAGGTAGTTGTGGCTGAGTGGTGAAGGCAATGGACTAGAAATCCATTGGGGTTTCCCCGTGCAGGTTCGAATCCTGCCAGCTACGGTGCCCAGCTGTTTTTTAGGCTGAAGCCAAATGACCAAGGTTCTGCAGTGGCACCCAACTCCACAGTGTGCCTGGTGCCCAGGCAGACAGTTAAAGTGTTCTCCTTCTTGGTCTTGTCCTTGCACCACCCTGAACATCCTGGTTGAATGGCAAACTCTGCTTCCATTGACAAGGCAGGCATTATGGGGGAAGACTATGGGCGTGGGCTGAGTATGAGCCATCAAAAGAGCTCCACTGTTGCTAGTTCTTGCCAGCAACTTAAGAGCCTGGGGGCGTGGGAGTATTCTGCCCAACCGGACCCCAGAAGGATCAAAAATGAACAACCTTTCCAAGGGGACTTTCCAAATGTGACTGAAGGATGAGATGATGAGAGGTGAGTGCGATCTGTGCCCTCCTCTGCTGGGAAAGATGTGGAATTGGCAAAAAAGGACATGGTGGTGACTGTGATACCAGGAGACCATGCCCTGCCTGCACCACCCCTGATGGGTGGAGCAGGAAAGAGCCAGAGGCTTCCCAGAGGTCTTCTTTCAGTTGCATGCGCAGCTGCTCCTAGCAGAGCAGCGGCAGAGGATGAGCTTCTGGTAGCCTGCCTGCGTGGTTGAGCATCTTAAGGAAAAAGTAAATGCTGGGAAGCACGTGCAGAGAGAGCCTACACAAAGAGGAGGAGAGAAAAGCCCATTGCTGGCACATGGTCGATCCCCTGCAGCTGTGTCACTGAGGCTGGGGAAAGCATTACAAGGGAGAACAAATCTGAGAAGGATTTTCAGCAGGAATAAAGAAGGAAAGGGCAGTGGAAGAGACACCTTAGTGTGCTCATATCTGCACGCCCATGGTCACCATCTTTATCCCGCTTTTGTTTTTCCATTCTCTGCCTGGTTCCTGCATGCTCTGTCCAGCAGTGTTGGGCAGGAGAGGAAGAGCTCCAGGCAGAGACAAAAGGAGTTTCTCTGGCTCTCTGGCAAGCTGCATGGTGTCAGGGGCAGCCCTAGGCTGTCAGGTAGCAGTAAGGCTAGGGCTGCAGCAGGGGGAGGACAAGTCAGTGAGAGGAGTGTGGTGTGAATGTGTAAAACAGACCTTTGGACAGGGGTGAGGAAAGACGGTGTTTTATTTTGATACTTGTTTCTCACTGCAGGAATCTGTTTTAATCAGCAGCAATTTCCACACTCTCTACACCTCGACACCCCCGCCAAGGCAAACCTTGTTTGCCCATAAGATTTTTTCCTTAGCTGTTTTTCTAAGTCATGTTTGTTTTGACCCATCCTGTTTTCAGCACTCTGTATCACCCGCCAGAGCATGGGTAGGAGTGAGCAGCTGGCTGGGTGTTTGTCTGTGATTATGCCGCCAAATTTGCATAGACACAAAGGCGCATCCACGTGCATAGTACATTCAGAGCTGGCACAGGAATGAACATAGTCTGAGAGAGGCACGGTTATCAGCACCCAGCAGCCTGAGTGTCCGCAGCCAAGATGTCTGTCCTGGGTTCCGCAGTAACAGTCTTTTTTCTCCTTCTCGGTAGCTGGTGCAGCACTGCGTTTTTTATTTTGGGCCTGGGAACAGTGCTGATAACATCAGTGTTTTCAGTTACTGCTTGGTGATGTTTAGGCTGGCCAAGGACTTTGTGAGTCTCATTCTCTGCTAGGGAGGAGGGGAAGCTGGGAGGAAGGAGAGACAAGACACCTGACCCAGACTAACCAAAGAGGTTATTCCATACCACAGCACGTCATGTCCAGGATGTAAAGACGGAGAGCAGAGACCCGGAAGGGTGGTGGGGGTGCACGGTGGGGGGTGTGCACTGCTTGTTTGGGATTGATGGTGAGCTACTGTATTCTTTCCTTGTATTTCTCTTGTCATTATTATTATTGGTGGCAGCAGTAGTGATTTGTGTTATACCTTAGTCACTAAACTGTTCTTATCTCAACCTGTGGGAGTTGCATTCTTTCAATTCTCCTTCCCATCCCTCGAGGAGCAGAGGGAAGAAAGAGTGGGGAGTGAGTGAGAGAGCGACTGTATGGGTTTATAGAAGCTTAAACCGTGACAATGTCACTCCCAGGGAACAAACACAGACATATGATCAGCTTGAGGTCCTGCACATGCAAGGGACTGGAAGGAGGAGGCTGGCCAGGCACTGATGTGGAGGAGGAGGAGACAGGTCCCTTTGTGACCTGGCTGAGTGAGGGAGGCCCAGCGTGGAAAAAGCAGAGTGCAGGGGCTGCTTTGGACCACTGAGATAATTGCCGGGTTTCTTGAAGCACTGAACCGGATGCCCAGAGAACATGTGGCTTCTCCTTCATGTTGGGTATCACACTCCAGTTCCACTAGGGCTCAGGCACTGAGCTGCTTGCTACAGCTCTGGGGCTAGCCCTGCTTCCACGCTGCCCTCCATCAATCCTGCTGGTTGGAAGGCATTTCAGGGAGTCACAGTGCATGCTCCTTCCTCCAGCAGGGAGCTTCTCCCTGCTCTGTGCACGGACTCTTCTTTGGTGGGCAATGTGCTGGTCCCATGGCATGAGGGAAAGTCCCCTCGGACTCACACCAAAACGCACCTGAGTCAGGAGCCATCTCAGGAGAGCAAACAGTGTTGTCACTGCGGGACAGGCCAATCTGCGGCTCAAGGGGACAGTGTGTCCCTGAAGGAAAGGACAGGGGTTGAAGTCAGCCTAGACTGTCCCAGCAGAGGAAGGCAGCCCAGCTGGTGCAACCCATAACAAACTGCTTTGGGTCCTCCTGCTAGCTGGTCTTGCAGTTGAACCACGTGCGCTGCTCTCTGTCATGATTGTCTCATTTGTCAAGGTCAGGAGCTTGGCTAGGACTGCAACTGGGAGTAAGGATATCTGGGTAACGGCTGCTTAGTATGAGCTACAAGGTGAGAAACGGGACAGGCCATGACTTAGCGTGGCAGCTTGAGAGGTTGTCCAACATGCGCGGTTGAAAGGGGGAAACGCCAGTGGAGCCCACAAGTACAAGCACTGAACCATTGATCACTGGGCTGTGAATGTACCCTCTGAGGTACAAGTGCTGAAGATGTCAAGCTGGAAAGGTCATCAGCAGGTTTCATCAGGCAAAAGGAGGATGCTCAGGGGATACCAGCCTGCGTCTTTTAAGAGAGGGTCTGGGAGGCGTGTACAACAAGCTATGCCACTCCCTCTTCTGTGAGTAAAAAGTGCCCAGTGTCCCTGAAGGAAAGCTGCCCTTGATGACTGATGGCCAGGGAGATGGAGAGACTGGCAGGCTGAGGCAGGAGCATATATTGCAGCGGGAGTGGCTGCAGGAGAAAGACCTATCCAGCATGTGCCTAGAGGTCCCATGGTGTAATGGTGAGCACTCTGGGCTCTGAATCCAGCAATCTGAGTTCAAATCTCAGTGGGACCTCATGCATGGTTTTGGCTCCCTCAGGGCTTTCTCAGCATGCTTACACCTTCACAGCCTTGCTTTTGCCGTTGGGTCAATTGTGTTATGCACTCTGATCTTGATCATTGGCCCCTGCACCCTCTGTGCTTCCTTGCACTTGTTGGCTGCTGCTGTGTGAGGGCAACCAGCAGTTTCTCACCAACTCACGCAACACCTGAGGCGGGGATCACAAAGTCCAAGTCCAGGTCAAGCAGGGGACATTTTTCATGGCCTTGTCTGGTTCTATGTTGGACATCTCCAAAGATGGAGAATCTTAAACTCCCTGAGCATCCTTCTCCCATCTTTGACCACCAATGCCTCTGGCAGTAGCCAGAGTTCCAACTCTGTCCACTGCTTCTTGCTCTCTCAGTTTCTCTATGGCTTTTCTGTACCTCTTGGCCAACTTCTTTATTTTTCATCCTTGGTCAGTTCATGGAGCTCCATCAAAATATGGCAGTAGCCCACGCTTGGCTGTCATGAGAGACAGCAGATGCCTCCTTGCACAGCAGGTAGCTAAGTGAAGGAGGAGGAGAGCAAACCACCACGAGTCTCCAGCTATGCTGCACATAGTCTTTAATCAGAAGGAACAAAAGCAGGGGCACAGAACAGAGACCAAGAAAGATGCCTGCAGGTTTTAGGGAGGCACAGAGTATGGCCTGTTTCCCAAGGACGAGCTCCACACAAAGTGCTTCCCTTCTCCCATTCTGCTCCACCTGGTGGCAATCCCAGGCCACCAAGAGCAGTCCCTGACTCCCAACCCTCCCCACATAGCAGGAGGCTCCGCAAAGCACGAGAGAAGGAGCCCTTTGTCTCAGGGACTCAGAGCAAAGCAGAGGCGGAGGAGGCAGCGCGAGGCTCGTCCTGCAGTGAGGAGCAGCGGGCACAGGACCCTCCTGCCAGGTTGGAAGAGGACACCCAGCCCATCAGGAAGCCGTGGGCACACTCCTGCTCCTGCTCCTCCCGCTTCAGGGTGCCTGTCTTTCTTCCGGCTCCAAAGGGGATGATCCGCCAGCTTCAGCAGTTCAGACTGCAGCGGGGGGGAGGCAGACACAGGCCTGACCCCCCCAGACCAAGGGAGCCCCCAGAAGAGATGGGAACCCCACCAGTGCTGAGGGAGCTCCCAACAGCAGCTGACAGAGAGGATCCCACAGCTGTGCTCTGTGGGAAAGAGGTGAGGATGGGGCCCGGCAGGGTCACCACCACCGGGGAGGCTTCAATGAACACTGTTGAGTCAGCGCAGCGGGCGACACAGGGCTCACTGCAGCTGCTTGCAAGTGGCGTTGGACCAGAGGTGCCGCAGGGGCGTGGGGGACATGGTCTGAAGCAAGACATCTCTCGGTGAGCGAGTCAAAGCTGAAAGACAAAGCAGGCAGCGAGCACAAACCTCCATATTAGTGTGTCCTTGTCTTCTTCAGCTCTCTGTGGACAGATCTCGTTTTAAACACACGCAGTGACTCTACAGCTTCCAGAGCCCTCACTGGCCCAGCACGTTGCATGGAACTGGAAGGCTGTCCCCTTTGTGATAAGACCCAGTTCAATGGGGTTATGGCGCCTGTGGAATGACTGATCACACCCCACCTCCAAAGCAAACAGTGCTGCATTGAAGAGAGCACTGCATGCACTTGGCCATTTGGTTAGAGACAATCTGATGGACATGCAAATTCTGGTGGGCAGGCATCCCTGCATCCGAGCCCCACTGATCCCTTCTGCTCTGAAAAACCTCCCTTCCCAGCTCCCCCCAGCCGCCTTTATGAAAAGGACAGAGGTCTCAGGGGTTGACTATTTCCATTGCAGGGCCAAGCAATGGCAGCCCGATATCAGCCTGAGTAGCCATCCGCAAAGCACTTCAGCCCGCAGAGAGAGATGGAGCAAACTCAGGCTTACCTTGTTCTTAGAGGAAAGGGAAGCAAGAGAGGAAGATGCAGAGCCTGGAGTAGCGCAGGCTTTTATGCTGTGTTCCAGAGCCCTGGGGGGATACAACATTCTTTGCTCATGAAGCATCTGAACACTTAGTAGTTGCTGCTTGCCAAGGCCTCGCTGGTGATGAAGCCCTTGCCTCTTTCATCTGAAATACTGTGCTCTGGCTTTCTGTCACTGAACATCAGAACAACTCATCTGTGCCCCACCTTCGGAAGATCGATCAACTCAGATGCCTCAGGCATGTGCAGGAGGATGTTTTGAGTGTGTTTCCACCCCTTTGCCTTATTAGTGGTGATCACGGCTATCAGGCATGGTCAAATTCAGGTATGAGGCCACTTCGAGTGCTTTCCTTTCAGGCACTCCGGCGAACATGGAGAGACATTGCTCCCCACGGGTCATTGTAGGGACGCAGGAGACTGTGAGTAAGATCAATCGAAGGTCAAGACTGCACAAACCCATATGTGAGAAGAAACACAGCTCTGCAAGGATGTGGCAAATCTCAACAGCAAGGAAGGACCATTGTGCGCCATAAGGTACTTTTCTGTGGGAAGGAGTGATGGTCACGAGCACCTTGCTTATGCTCATCAGGCTCTACCTCGGCCTGGTTTTGTGATGAAAGCGATGCCCGCGTTCTTCCCTGAGCGAGACCCACACCCAAATTGACCTGTTTTGCTCAGCAAGGGCATCCCAGAGACCAGATGCCTGGATGGCCTGCTTTTGAGGAGAGGTGCGGGGAAGGGAGCCAGAAGGTCATTGCCCATTTTTCTGGGTCAGAGATGGGGTGGCCAATTCCATGCATTTCAAATTAAAAAGGGACATCGGATCAGACTCCCGGAGCAGCTGCGGGGAGTCCTTGTGATGTGGAAGAGTTGGGAAAACCCCTGAATTCCAGGCTAGCATGAGCCACGCTGCTGTGGACTTCAGTGGACACTGAGCCCTGGACTCGGGTTTGGTAGGCATACCAGTGCTCATAGCTTCAGGTGGCGGTTTTGTCAAAGAGCAAAAATGGCCAATGAGTGTGTGGGTCCCTTTCAGGAAGGATGCGGCATCTCTTTGATCACCCTCCTAAGTGTTGATTTCCTTGTTTCCAACAGGTTCCCGACTTCCCAAGTTGAGCCCAGGCCCCTGGCTGGAAGAAGCCTTAGGGCATGGTTTAGTCACCAAGGCACGTAACTACGGAGATCCCACGGAGAATTGCTTGAAAGAGAACTGCCTGACACACTGGTCTGTTATCCGCCTTTTTCATTCTCCCTTTGTTACCTGAGCTTGTGGGTAGTAAAATCTGTCGGTGGCAAAGCCTTAGGAAGCATCGCCTCTACTTAGGTCCTGATCCCGACAAGGTACTTCAACCACCAAGACATCTGCTGGCAAATTGACACAGCAAACCAAAAGCAGCCCAGGAAACTACTGGAGTCTGTCGTGGACAACTTCCTCGTAGAGGTGATGGAGAATTCGACCAGAGGAGTGACACTGTTGGACGTGCTCCTTACTAGTGCAGAAGAACTTAGCAAAAAGGTCAAGATAGGAGGTATCCTGGTCAGCAGCAAGCATGCCTTGGTAGAATTCTCAGCCTTGAGAGGTATAGGGTAGGTAAAAAGTAGAGTCAGGACCCTACACTGTAGAAAGACAAGCCATTGGCCCTTTAAGGCGCTACCGTGTGCAATTCCTTGGAAAATGGCCTCAGACTTAAAGGATGCCCTGATATGCTGTGGAGAATAATGCATGGACCCCGTTTCTGCTTCGGAAATGCAATCGTTTATTATCCGTATTTCCATGGTTGATATAGTCTATGCGAAATACCCGCATGTATGAGTGGCTAATACAATTGGTTAGCTAAGACTGCCCACATGGGTATCTTCGCTTCTTCATTGGTTGATATATTGCTCACTGGTTGAATTGATTGCCTGCTTGCTTCTCACTTCTTTCTTCCTTCTTATCTTGCCTACCTTTCTCTGCAATACTCCCAAAACTTTCCAGGAACATTCCTCTGCTATCTCAAAGCTTTCCCAGGAGGTAGCCTAGCTCAGAAATCCATCCCATCCTGGTCCTTTACACCCACATCTCCCCCTTTTTGTTTTTCTAAAGGCCTAACCTTCCTTAACATATTATCCAGTATATCTTGCACACAATTTAGCAGATAGGGAAGAAGAAATCTAATACAAAGGAAAATATATTAGTACAAGAAGTAAAGTTTTACATGTCTACCGTTTTATCCCTCTTGTAAGTGATGCAGTAATGATGCTACTATTAGACCAAGGTATCTCTACTAAACATGTATGAAATGGCTGTGCTACTAACTATGCTGAATTACAGAGTTGTTTGACTCAGTGTTCTAGCTACGTTCACCCATATGTTGGAGCTATTCCAGGGCGTCAGTCGCATTGTCGACATCAATGTTTTGCTGATTACCCCTGGATTCTGCATCCGTAACCACAGGATGGTTCAAAACAGGCCGCACCAGCTGTGCAGTTATCCACCAAGGACCATGATCTGTGGAGACACAAGCATACCCTCGCCCCCAAGATATCAGTGGATGCAGTCCTTCCCAGTGAAGCATTTGTGGTGATTTTACCCAAACCTTTGGTTGATGAGTCCCTATGGGATTAGGCAAAATTTGGCTGTGCGACAGGATATGTCTGGTAACGGCTACGGTCTCATTTCCCTCTCCAATCATCAAGAAATTTAATACATAAATTGCTTTATACAGTCATGCCTGTGGCGATTCTCCCTTCATTCCCCCTTTTTGTTTTTCTAATAACATTTTTAGTGTTAGGCGGCATCGTTCAACAATGGCTCGTCCTTGTGGTGAGTGTGGGATCCCTGTCTTGTGTTTTATCCCCCAGGTGTTTAGAAATGTTTCAATTATCTTACTATTATAGGCAGGGCCATTGTCTGGTTTTATTTGTTTTGGAACACCTAGAGCTGCGAAGGCACCACGCCAATGACGAATAGCATCACGGGCCTTTTGACCTGTTTCTGCTGTGGCCCAGACCATGTGTGAAAATGTGTCAATGGAAACATGGACATACTTTTGTCTCCCAAACTCAGGGATGTGAGTGACATCACTTTGCCATAGCTGTAAGGCACTGGTGCCACGAGGGTTTACTCCAGTATGTGGGTGTGTTGCAAATGGTTGACAGTCAGGGCATGTTTGTACTATTGTACGTGCTTCTGACCAAGAGAGAGAAAACTGTTTTCTGAGTGATCTCGCTGATTGGTGGTGAAAAAGCATGTGATAATCTAGCCTGTTTTAACTGATATGGTAGAGGAGTTGCTACTACAGGAGCCGTTAACCTATCAGCTCTTCGATTACCCTCTATGATAAATCCAGGAAAATCTGTATGGCTACGAATATGCAGAACATAATAAGGTGTCATGTGTTCATCCAATAGCATTTTTAACATTTTTAAATAATAGAATAAAGTAGGATTGGCAACTTCCTTCAGCCATGAATTTTCGATTCTAGTAACAACTCCAGCAACATAATTTGAATCAGTGACAAGGTTCGATGCCCAGTGACAATGCTGAAATGCAAACACTACTGCAGCTAATTCTACAGTTTGTGCTGATCCCTGAACTTTTGTTCTTCGTGATGCCATTCGTTATTCTCAAACCAAACTGTGATTGCTCTGCCTGTTTTACCTGAACCGTCTGTAAAATAAGTCGGACCTTCTATAGGGTTATGTTGACATTTTGAAACTGAATTTATCTCCATTTCTGTTGTCAGGGGGAACAGCTTGTGTGGTGGGTGGTGTGGAGTAACTTGCCCACCAAAATTTGTCATTGCTATTTGTAGTTCTGTGTTATTCTGAAAAGACCATTGAAAATACATCTTGGTTAAGGGGAGAGAGATAGTGTCTGGCTCGTGTCCTGTTAATTCTGTTCTTCTCTGTCTGCCACGACACACTATGTGTGCTATCTGTTCACAAATAGTAACTTATGGTTTGGGAGAATTGGTATGGTAAAAAGATCCATTCTAGGACACATAGTGGATACTTTTCCCTTGAATCCCATTGACCTATTAATCCTTTGAAGGACCTAGGCCCTTGGATAACATACAGAGTAACTGGGAGTTGGTAATCTATCCTTGCAGCTTGTCTATTGGTTAAAGATCTGTTATCTTGTTCAACAGAATCATAGAATCATAGAATCATAGAATAGTTAAGGCTGGAAAGGACCTCAAGATCATCGAGTTCCAACCCCCCTGCCATGGGCAGGGACACCTCCCACTAAACCATGCCATCCAAGGCTATGTCCAATCCCACCTTGAACACCGCCAGGGATGAAGCATTCATAACTTCCTTGGGCAACCCATTCCAGGGCCTCACCACCCTTACAATAAAGAATTTCTTCCTCATATCCAATCTAAACTTCCCCTGTTTAAGTTTGAACCCATTATCGCTTGTCCTATCACCACAGTCCCTAATGAAGAGTCCCTCCCCAGCATCCCTATAGGCCCCTTCAGGTATTGGAAGGCTGCTATGAGGTCTCCACGCAGCCTTCTCTTCTCCAGGCTGAACAGCCCCAATTTTCTCAGCCTATCTTCATACGGGAGGTGCTCCAGTCCCCTGATCATCCTCGTGGCCCTCCTCTGCACTTGTTCTAACAGTTCCATGTCCTTTTTATGTTGAGGACACCAGAACTGCACACAATACTCCAAGTGAGGTCTCACGAGAGCAGAGTAAAGGGGCAGGAGCACCTCCCTCGACCTGCTGGTCACACTCCTTTTGATGCAGCCCAGGATACGGTTGGCTTTCTGGGCTGCAAGCGCACACTGCCGGCTCATGTTCATTTTTTCATCAACCCACACCCCCAAGTCCTTCTCTGCAGGGCTGCTCTCAATCTCCTCCCCGCCCAACCTGTAGCTGTGCCTGGCATTGCTCCGACCCAGGTGGAGGACCTTGCACTTAGCATGGTTAAACTTCATCAAGTTGGCATCAGCCCACCTCACAAGCGTGTCAAGGTCCCTCTGGATGGCATTCCTTCCCTCCAATGTATCAACCGAACCACACAGCTTGGTGTCGTCGGCAAACTTGCTGAGGGCGCACTCAATCCCACTGTCCATGTCACCCACAAAGATGTTGAACAAGACCGGTCCCAACACCGATCCCTGGGGGACACCACTCGTTCCTGGTCTCCAGCTGGACATTGAGCCACTGAGCACTACTCTTTGCGTGCGGCCATCCAGCCAGTTCTTTATCCACCGAGTGGTCCACCTATCAAATTGATGTCTCTCCAACTTAGAGAGAAGGATGTCATGTGAGACAGTGTCAAAGGCTTTACACAAGTCCAGGTAGATGACATCAACTGCTCTGCCCCTGTCCATCAGTTCCGTAGCCCCTTCATAGAAGGTCATCAGATTGGTCAGGCAGGATTTCCCCTTAGTGAAGCCATGCTGGCTGTCCCCAAGCACCTTGTTGGTTTTCATGTGCCTCAGCATGCCTTCCAGGAGAATCCGCTCCAAGATTTTGCCAGGCACAGAGGTGAGACTGACTGCTCTGTAGTTCCCCGGGTCATCCATTTTCCCCTTCTTAAAAATGGGGGTTATATTTCCCTTTTTCCAGTCATCGGGAACTTCACCTGACTGCCATGATTTTTCAAATATTATGGAAAGTGGCTTAGCAACTTCATTTGCCAGCTCCTTCAGGACCCTTGGATGGATTTCATCCGGTCCCATGGACTTGTATACATTCAGGTTCCTAAGGTGGTCCCGAACAAGATCCTCCCCCACAGTGGGCCCAGGGTCCCCACCCTCACCGTCCCTGCATCTGCCTTCCAAGACTTGGGTGGTGCGGTCAGAGCATTTGCAGGTAAAGACTGAGGCAAAGAAGTCATTAAGAACCTCAGCCTTCTCCAAATCCAGGGTAGCCAGTTCTCCCAATAGCTTCTGGAGGGGGCCCACGGTGTCCCTAACCTGCCTTTTATTGGCAATGTACCTATAAAATCCCTTCCTATATTCCTTCAATAGCATACTCAGCCTCCGGAGTTAACTCTCGAGGCGAGTTGAGGGCAGGTTCTCCCTTCAGTAGTTCAAATAGAGGTCAAAGGGTATCATTGTCTATACCTAAAAGGATTCGTGCCCAATTTATAGTGCCTCTTAATTTCTGTACATTGTTTAGGGTGTTAACTTTGACATCAATCTTTAGCAGCTAAGGCACTAATGTCTGCTGGAGGATTTTCCATCCCAAGTATTTCCATGGGGGTTGCTGATGTACCTTTTCAGGAGCAACAACTAACCCATGCTTTTCAAGGCAAGATTTAGTGCTGGAGGCAATTTCCAAAAATTTCTGTGGTTCCTGAAAGGCTAACAAAATATCATCCGTATAATGATAGCAAATAGCTGTTGGATATGTCTTTCTTACCTCTGATAATGCCTTAGACACATATAGTTGACATATTGTCAGGCTGTTTTTCATACTCTGTGGTAATACAGTCCAATGATAACTCTCTGCTGTTCCCTGATGGTTAACAGAGGGAATAGAAAATACAAACCTTGGAGCATCTTCAGGGTGTAGGGGAATAGTGAAGAAACAATCTTTGAGGTCCATAATGACAATGTTCCAATTCTTTGGTATCATGGTTGGGGAAGGCAAACCTGGCTGTATGGCTCCCATGTCCTCCATGACATTGTTAATTGCACGGAGGTCATGTAAAAGACGCCATTTTCCTGATTTTTTCTTAATTACAAATACTGGTGTGTTCCAGGGACTTGTGGTCGGAACCAAGTGTCCCAACTTCAATTGTTCTGTTATCAATTCTGTTAAGGCGTGGGTTTTTTTCCAAATTTAGGGGCCGTTGATCAACCCACACTGGTTTTTCTTTCAGCCACTTTAGTCTGATTGGAAGAGTCTCATCAATGACCCCAGTTAAAAAGGCAGTGTTGCTATTGAGACTCCCCACATGCTTAAGACATCCCTTCCCAAGAGGTTAAAAGGACAGTTCACTATATATGGGCGGAGGTTTGCAGTATGCCCTTCAGGATCTATTATCTGGATAACCAATGCACTTTGATGTGATGTTGATGTTCCTCCTATTCCTGTTAGATCCGTTGCTGATGAAACTGTTTCCCAATTTGATGGCCAAAAGGAGGTGCCAATGACTGTAACATCTGCTCCGGTGTCCAATAGGCCTTTAATTTTGATAGTGCTGGGTTTATGCTGGGGGTTTCGCACTTCACTTTCGATGATTGGCAGCTGTTTTGCTAATGATTGTGTCCATAAAATGTGTGGCTTACCAGTAGACCCAAAGCCACCTGTTCCCCTGAGCATCTTTTTCTCTGAAGGAGCATTTACTGTACGTGCATGGAATAAGACAAGTTGGCATATACGTTCTCCTGCGGAAACTGTTACAGGTGGAGATGGGGTCCAGACCATTGCTTGTAATTGTCCTTCAAAGTCAGCATCAATTACCCCAGGCAAAACAAAAAGACCCTGTAAGGTGACACTAGAGCGTCCTTGTAATAAAGCACTAAATCCATTACCCAATGGACCTTTCAGTGCAAGCAGCACCTTTTGCACTTTGGTGTCTGCTATGTTTAATTCTGTTGCTGTGGGGACATCCACTCCGGCACTTCCTGGGATGGAGGAGCGGAGGCGTGCTAGACCCATCTCGTTGGCGAATTGGGATTGTGTGGGGTGGAGACTTCTTGTATCTGCGTGCGGCTCCGCGACGCGCTCCGCCTCCCGTTTCCCAAGACCGGAACTAGTTCCCCATTGACGTGGCACTTTGACCAGCAGTACTTAGCATAGCGATGCCCCTTTTTGCAACGTGTACAAGGGCTCGGGTCACCATCTTGGCTCGCCTGGGGGCAGCAACGCTTAAAGTGTCCAGGTTTGCCACACCTAAAATGCAGCCTCTGTGTGGTTTGCAAATCTGCGGCTAAATGCCTGGCTAGATTTTCGTTAAGATGGTCTATTAAGCAAATACGGTGACATGCTTAAATCATATCGATCAAAGTAGGATTTTTTAGCACACGCAGCACCTTCTGACAGTCCGTGTTCACATTCTCTATTGCTAGTTTCAGTAATAAGGCATCTTTGGCAGCATCATTCTCCACTTGCTTATCTACAGCCATCTCCAAAAGATCTATAAATTGCATATATGGCTCGTCTTTTGCCTGTCTCATACCCGTGAATGCCTTTATGGATTTCCCGACATCTGGCACTTTAAGTATTGCCTTAAGTGCTAGTACTGCCCACTGGCGTAAAATCTATGGGGCTAGCCGAGCCTGTAGCTATGGCGAGTTAATAGGAGGATCCCCCATTAATTGCGTAAGCACCTTGCTCAGGTTCATCAGGCTCTACCACGGCATGGTTTTGTGATGAAAGAGATGCCCGCGATCTTCCCTGAGTGAGACCCACACCCAAATTGACCTGTTTGCTCAGCAAGGCTGCCCCAGAGACCAAATGCCTGGATGGCCTGCTTTTGAGGAGAGGTGCGGGGAAGGGAGCCAGAAGCTCACAGCCCATTTTTCTGAGTCAGGAATGGGGTGGCCAATTCCATGCATTTCAAATTACAAAGGGACATTGGATCAGTCTCCCAGAGCAGCTGGGAGTCCTTGTGATGTGGAAGAGTTGGGAAAACCCCTGAACTCTAGGCTAGCATGAGTCACGCTGCTGTGGACTTCAAAGGAAACAGTTCCCTGGATGCAGGCAAGCCAGCGTTGCCAGAGCTCATAGCCTCAATCCTCCAAAAGTTCTGCTTCCTCAAAGGCATTTGTGACTTTTTCATCACAATTACTCTCAGGTGCTCTGAGAGATGGACTCGAGGTCCTTTTGTAGGTCAAAATGCATGGAAGCCTGTAAACACTGTGCTGACACAAATCCTACAGACAACCTTACCATGCAGATTGCTTTCTGAATGTCTGCACAGGAAGGACCGTTGCCTGTTTTGCTTAAAGCAACTGTTGAACAAAAAAGGTTTGAGTAGCTTTGTCACCTTCAGACTGAGAGGCCAGTTCTGATAGGCTCCTTTTTTTCCCTTGGTCCATAGGCCACAAGCTGCAAGAGACATGAAGTTGTCTCAGATCTTAGCTGCCACGAACAATGTTGCACCCAGTTCCAGGATGTCCCTGCAGTGCCGGCTCCCGAAAAGGGTCAGTCAGCATCTCCAGGGTGACTTCAGATAACACAGAGAGGTCTTTGATTCACTACACGTGCAGTGAAATTCCCAGCTACAAATCTTGAAGTGGAGCATTGCCCTGAAACTCCCTGTGTGCCGGGTGTCATTGCACAGGGACTGTGATCAGCGGGGCAGGGATGGCTGGAGCAGGTAGTTGTGGCCGAGTGGTGAAGGTGATGGACTAGAAATCCATTGGGGTTTCCCCGCGCAGGTTCGAATCCTGCCAGCTACGGTGCCCAGCTGTTTTTTAGGCTGAAGTCAAATGACCGAGGTTCTGCAGTGGCACCCAACTCCACAGTGTGCCTGGTGCCCAGGCAGACAGTTAAAGTGTTTTCCTTCATGGTCTTGTCCTTGCACCACCCTGAACATCCTGGTTGAATGGCAAACTCTGCTTCCATTGACAAGGCAGGCATTATGGGGGAAGACTATGGGCGTGGGCTGAGTATGAGCCATCAAAAGAGCTCCACTGTTGCTAGTTCCTGCATGCAACTTCAAAGTCTGTAGGTGTGGGAATACTCTGCCCAACCAGTCCCCAGCAGGGTGAAAAATGAACAACCTTTCCAAGGGGGCTTTCCAAATGTAGCTGAAGGATGAGATGACGAGAGGTGAGTGCGATCTGTGCCCTCCTCTGCTGGGAAAGATGTGGAATTGGCAAAAAAGGACATGGCAGTGGCTGTGATACCAGGAGACCATGCCCTGCCTGCACCACCCCTGATGGGTGGAGCAGGAAAGAGCCAGAGGCTTCCCAGAGGTCTTCTTTCAGTTGCATGCCCAGCTCCCCCTAGCAGAGCAGCGGCAGAGGATGAGCTTCTGGTAGCCTGCCTGCGTGGTTGAGCATCTTAAGGAAAAAGTAAATGCTGGGAAGTACGTGCGGAGAGAGCCTACAAAAAAAGGAAGAGAAAAAAGCCCATTGCTGGCACATGGTTGATCCCCTGCAGCCATGTCACTGAGGCTGGGGAAAGCATTGCAAGGGGGGAACGAACAGCAGAGAGATTGTCAGCAGGAATAAAGAAGGATAGAGCAGTGGAAGAGACACCTTAGTGTGCTCACATCTGCACGCCCATGGTGACCCTCCCTATCCTGCTTTTGTTTTTCCATTCTCTGCCTGATTCCTGCATGCTCTGTCCAGCAGTGTCGGGCAGGAGAGGAATAGCTCCAGGCAGAGACAAAAGGAGTTTCTCTGGCTCTCTGGCAAGCTGCATGGTGTCAGGGGCAGCCCTAGGCTGTCAGGTAGCAGTAAGGCTAGGGCTGCAGCAGGGGGAGGACAAGTCAGTGAGAGGAGTGTGGTGTGAATGTGTAAAACAGACCTTTGGACAGGGGTGAGGAAAGACGGTGTTTTATTTTGATACTTGTTTCTCACTGCAGGAATCTGTTTTAATCAGCAGCAATTTCCACACTCTCTACACCTCGACACCCCCGCCAAGGCAAACCTTGTTTGCCCATAAGATTTTTTCCTTAGCTGTTTTTCTAAGTCATGTTTGTTTTGACCCATCCTGTTTCCTGTGCTCTGCATCGCCCCGCAGAGTGTGGGTAGGAGTGAGCAGCTGGCTGGGGGTTTGTCTGTGATTATACCACCAAAGGTGCATAGACACAAAGGCACATCCACGTGCATAGTACATGCAGAGCTGGTAAAGGAATGCATGTAGTCTGAGAGAGGCAATGCTGCCAGCACTCAGCAGCCTGAGTGTCCGCAGCCAAGATGTCACATCCAGGGATGCACACACAGACACCCCATCAGCTTCAGGTCCTGTGCTTGCAGGGAACTGGAAGGAGGAGCCTGGCCTAGCACTTATGTGAAGGAGCAGTAGACAGGTGGCTGTGTGACCTGGCAGCGTGAGGCAGGCAGATTGGCAAGTGGATGAGCAGGAGGCAGTAGTGTGGCCATGATCAGTGGTGGCGTTGTGGGGAGCATAGCTGCCTTCCAAGCAGTTGGGCCACATTCGATTCCTGGCCAATGCAGACAAGCTTTTCTTCAGCCTGGCTCCAGGGTGCCTTGCTTCTCCTTTTCTAGAGGAGCCCAGCTTCTTTTAGGATGTTAAGGTCCCACAGGGCACTGGAGCTACTCCTCTCTGCAGCTGTGCCTCATGGTTAGTTCTCTGAGCTTCTTGAAGCCGAGCAGGACCCGCAAGGCTTTGAGCAAGCCCCAACTTTGGGAAAAGCAGAGTGCAGGGGTCGCTTTGGACCACTGAGGTATACACCCGGTGTCTCGAAGCACTGGAGCAGGTGCCCAGAGAACAGGTGAGTTCTCCTGCAAGTTAGTATCTTACTGCAGTACTACTGGGGCTCAGGCACTCAGCCACCTGTTCCAGCTGTGTCTAACATGGGGGCTTAAAGGGAGGAAACGTCAGCAGAGACTGCAAGTACAATGACTAAACCACTGGTCTCTGGGCTGTGAATATACCCTTTGAGGTCCAAGTGCTGAAGATGTAAAACTGCAAACATCATCATTAGGTCACATCAGGCCAAAGGAGGATTCCCAGGGAGTACCAGCCTGTGTCTTGTAAGAGAGGTTCTGCGAGGCGTGTACAAAAAACTGTGCCACTCCCTCTTCTGTGAGTGGAGATTGTCCAGCGTCCCTGAAGGAAAGCTGCCATTGATGACTGATGGCCAGGGAGATGGAGAGACTGGCAGGCTGAGGCAGGAGCATATGTCTCTGTGAGGGTGGCTGCAGGAGAAAGACCGATCCAGCATGTGCCCAGGGGTCCCATGGTGTAATGGTGAGAACTCCAGTCTCTGAATTCAGCGATCTGAGATCAAATCTCAGTGGGACCTCATGCATGGTTTTGGCTCCCTCAGGGCTTTCTCAGCATGCTTACAGCTTGACAGCCTTGCTTTTGCAATTGGTTCAATTGTGCCATGCGCTCTGATCTGGATCATTGGCCCCTGCACCCTCTGTGCTTTCTTGCACTTGTTGGCTGCTGCTTCGTGAGGGCAACCAGCAGTTTCTCACCAACTCACGCAACACCTGAGGGGGAGATCACAAAGTCCAAGTCCAGGTCAAGCTGGGGACCTTTTTCATGGCCTTGTTTGGTTCTATGTTGGGCATCTCCAGAGATGGAGAATCTTATACTCCTTGAGCATTCTTCTCCCATCTTTGACCACTAATGCCTTTGGCAGTTGCCAGAGTTCCAATTCTGTCCACTGCTACTTGCTCTCTCAGTTTCTCTGTGGCTTTTCTGTATCTTTTGGCCAACTTGTTTAATTTTGATCCTCGATCAGTTCAGAGAGCCTCATCAAAATATGGCAGTAGTCCATGTTTGGCTGTCATGAGAGACAGCAGATGCCTCCTTGCACAGCAGGTAACTAAGTGAGGGAGGAGGAGAGCAAAGCACCATAAATCTCCTTCTATGCTGCACAGAGTCTTTAATCAGAAGGAGCAAATGCAGAGGTACACAACAGAGACCGAAAAAGATGTCTGCAGGTTTCAGGAAGGCACAGAGTATGGCCCGTTTCCCAAGGACAAGCTCCATACAAAGCACTTCCCTTCTCGCATTCTGCTCCACCTGGTGGCTATCCCAAGCCACCAAGAGCAGTCCCTGACTCCCAACCCTCCCCACATGGCAGGAGGTTCAGCAAAGCACGAGAGAAGGAGCCCTTTGTCTCAGGGACTCAGAGCAAAGCAGAGGCGGAGGAGGCAGCGCGAGGCTCATCCTGCGGTGAGGATCAGCGGGCACAGGGCCCTCCTGCCAGGTGGGAAAAGGACACCCAGCCCATCAGGAAGCTGCGGGCACACTCCTGTTCCTGCTCCTGGTGCTGCAGGGTGCCCGTCCTTCTTCCGGCTCCAAAGGGGATGATCCGCCAGCTTCAGCAGTTCAGACTGCAGCGGGGGGGAGGCAGACACAGGCCTGACCCCCCCAGACCAAGGAAGCCCCCAGAAGAGATGGGAACCCCACCAGTGCTGAGGGAGCTCCCAACAGCAGCTGACAGAGAGGATCCCACAGCTGTGCTCTGTGGGAAAGAGGTGAGGATGGGGCCCGGCAGGGTCACCACCACCGGGGAGGCCTCAATGAACACAGTTGAGTCAGCGCAGCGGGCGACACAGGGCTCACTGCAGCTGCTTGCAAGTGGCGTTGGACCAGAGGTGCCGCAGGGGAGTGGGGGACATGGTCTGAAGCAAGACATCTCTCGGTGAGCGAGTCAAAGCTGAAAGACAAAGCAGGCAGCGAGCACAAACCTCAATATAAGCGTGCCCTTGTCTTCTTCAGCTCTTTGTGGACAGATCTCATTTTAAATACATGCAGTGACTCCACAAATTCTTGAGCCCTCACTGGCCCAGCACGTTGCATGGAACTGGAAGGCTGGCCCCTTTGTGATAGGACCCAGTTCAATGGGGTTATAGCGCCTGTGGAATGACTGGTCACACCCCATTTACAGAACAAACAGTGCTGCATTGAAGAGAGCACTGCATGCACTTGGCCATTTGGTTAGAGACAATCTGATGGACATGCAAATTCTGGTGGGCAGGCATCCCTGCATCCAAGCCCCACTGATCCATTCTGCTCTGGAAACCTCCCCTTCCCAGCTCCCCCTAGCCACCTTTATGAGAAGGGCAGAGGTCTCAGGGGTTGACTATTTCCATTGCAGGGCCAAGCAATGGCAGCCCAATATCAGCCTGAGTAGCCACCCGCAAAGCACTTCAGCCCACAGAGAGAGATGGAGCAAACTCAGGCTTATCTTGTTCTTAGAGGAAAGGGAAGCAAGAGAGGAAGATGCAGAGCCTGGAGTAGCACAGGCTTTTATGCTGTGTTCCAGAGCCCTGGGGGGATACAACATTCTTTGCTTATGAAGCGTCTGAGCACTTAGTAGTTGCTGCTTGCCAAGGCCTCGCTGGTGATGAAGCCCTTGTCTCTTTCATCTGAAATGCTGTGCTCCGGCTTTCTGTCACTGAACATCGGAACAACTCATCTGTGCCCCACCTTCGTATGATTGATCAACTCAGATGCCTCAGGCATGTGCAGGAGGTTGTTTTGAGTGTGTTTCCATCCCTTTGCCTTATTAGTGGTGATCACGGCTATCAGGCATGGTCAAATTCAGCTATGAGGTCACCTCAAGTGCTTTCCTTTCAGGCACTCCAGCTAACATAGAGAGACATTGCTCCCCACGGGCCATTGTAGGGACACAGGAGACTCTGAGTAAGGTCAATCGAAGGTCAAGACTGCACAAACACATATGTGAGAAGAAACTCAGCTCTGCAAGGATGTGGCAAATCTCAACAGCAAGGAAGGACCATTGTGCGCCATAAGGTACTTTTCTGTGGGAAGGTGCGATGGTCACGAGCACCTTGCTTATGCTCATCAGGCTCTACCTCGGCCTGGTTTTGTGATGAAAGCGATGCCCGCGTTCTTCCCTGAGCGAGACCCACACCCAAATTGACCTGTTTTGCTCAGCAAGGGCATCCCAGAGACCAGATGCCTGGATGGCCTGCTTTTGAGGAGAGGTGCGGGGAAGGGAGCCAGAAGGTCATTGCCCATTTTTCTGGGTCAGAGATGGGGTGGCCAATTCCATGCATTTCAAATTAAAAAGGGACATCGGATCAGACTCCCGGAGCAGCTGCGGGGAGTCCTTGTGATGTGGAAGAGTTGGGAAAACCCCTGAATTCCAGGCTAGCATGAGCCACGCTGCTGTGGACTTCAGTGGACACGGAGCCCTGGACTCGGGTTTGGTAGGCATACCAGAGCTCATAGCTTCAGGTGGCGGTTTTGTCAAAGAGCAAAAATGGCCAATGAGTGTGTGGGTCCCTTTCAGGAAGGATGCGGCATCTCTTTGATCACCCTCCTAAGTGTTGATTTCCTTGTTTCCAACAGGTTCCCGACTTCCCAAGTTGAGCCCAGGCCCCTGGCTGGAAGAAGCCTTAGGGCATGGTTTAGTCACCAAGGCACGTAACTACGGAGATCCCACGGAGAATTGCTTGAAAGAGAACTGCCTGACACACTGGTCTGTTATCTGCCATTTTCATTCTCCCTTTGTTACCTGAGCTTGTGGGTAGTAAAATCTGTCGGTGGCAAAGCCTTAGGAAGCATCGCCTCTACTTAGGTCCTGATCCCGACAAGGTACTTCAACCACCAAGACATCTGCTGGCAAATTGACACAGCAAACCAAAAGCAGCCCAGGAAACTACTGGAGTCTGTCGTGGACAACTTCCTCGTAGAGGTGATGGAGAATTCGACCAGAGGAGTGACACTGTTGGACGTGCTCCTTACTAGTGCAGAAGAACTTAGCAAAAAGGTCAAGACAGGAGGTATCCTGGTCAGCAGCAAGCATGGCTTGGTGGAATTCTCAGCCTTGAGAGGTATAGGGTAGGTAAAAAGTAGAGTCAGGACCCTACACTGTAGAAAGACAAGCCATTGGCTCTTTAAGGCGCTACCATGTGCAATTCCTTGGAAAATGGCCTCAGACGTAAAGGATGCCGAGAGCTGGGCCATGTTGAAAAACATTTTTCTGGAGCGTCTAGAAATCCTGACATGCAAGAAGTCCGACAGGGGAAGCAGGAGGTCAGCTTAAGGAAGGCATGAAAAATGCCCAGGCAGTGAGGGCAGGGACACGCATCCTGGGCAGATTACAGGGAATGTCATGGGTGTGTCAGGAGGGCATCAGGAAAACCAAGGCACAGCTGCTGCTGTGCTTGTTTGCGGCCATGAAATATAACTAGAAGGCATTCTTCAGGTACACAGAGCAACAAAGTAAGATGAAAGAACTAGTAGCACCTCACCTTAGGTGAGCCAAATGGGAGGCCTGTCTGTGTCCAACATGAAGAAGATGGAAGCTCAAGACCATCTCAGGAACTTGAAAGTGCACAAGTCCTTTGGAACTGAGGAGATGCAACTGAAAGTCGTGCGGGAGCTGTCGGAGTAAGTTGCTAAGCCACTCTCCATCAAATTAGAAAAGCTGCTCAATTACCAGAGGGTGATTAATGGGAAATATAACCCTCAGATTTGTAAAGGGAAAAATGAAGTCTGTAGGCCAGAAAGTCTCACCTCTGTGCCTGGCAAGGTCATAGAGCAGATCCTCCTGAAAAATATGCTAAGGAAATATGGGAACATGGAAAACAAGGAGAGAAATGGGGACAGCCAACACATCATCCCTAAGGCAAATTGTGCCAGGCAAACTTTGTGGCTGTCTGTGATGAGGCTACAGCATTGATAGATAAGGGAAGCATGATTCAAATCATCTACTTGTGTGAAGCATTTGATCCTGTACTGCATAACATCCTTGTCTGTATAATGGAGAGATGTGACCTGGGTTGCCTCAAAAGAAGCATGACCAGCAGGTCGAAGGAGGTGATCCTGCCCCTCTACTCTGCTCTCATGAGACCTCACTTGAAGTACTGTGTACAGCTCTTGTGTCCTCAACATAAAAAGGACATGGAACTGTTGGAACAAGTCCAGAGGAGGCCACGAGGATGATCAGGGAACTGGAGCACCTCCCGTATGAAGACAGGATGAGAAAGTTGGGGCTGTTCAGCCTGGAGAAGAGAAGGCTGCGTGGAGACCTCATAGCAGCCTTCCAGTATCTGAAGGGGGCCTATAAGGATGCTGGGAAGGGACTCTTCATGAGGGACTATAGTGATAGGACAAGGGGTAACGGATTAAAACTTACACAGGGGAAGTTAAGATTGGATATAAGGAAGAAGTTCTTTACTGGAAGCGTGGTGAGGCCCTGGAATGGGTTGCCCAGGGAAGTTGTGAATGCTCTATCCCTGGTGGTGTTCAAGTCCCAGTTGGACAGAGCCTTGAGTGACATGGTTTAGTGGGAGGTGTCCCTGCCCATGGCAGGGGGGTTGGAACTAGATGATCTTAAGCTCTTTTCCAACCCTAACTATTCTGTGATTCTACGATTCTACGATGCATATATAACAAACTGACAGGATGGTAACACTCATAAATTCGTGGCCAATGGCTTCCTGTTCGGGTGAAAACCAGTGATGAGTGGTGCCCTTCAGAGATCTGTGCTACGACTATTATTTAAAGTCTTTCCCGAGTACATGGACAGTGTGTCTGTGTGTACTCTCATCAGTTTTGTGAGTGACATCAATCCAAGTGGTGTGGTTGATACCCTAGAGGAAAGGGATGTCTTCCAGTGGGACCTTGACAGGCTAGAAAGGTGGGCATGTGTGAACCTCATGAAGTTCAACAAGGCCAAGTTCCAAGGTCCTGCACACAAGTCCAGGCAATCTCAAACATGAATAGAGGCTAGTTCATGAGTAGATTGAACACAGCCCTGTGGAGAAGGACTTAAGAGTATTGAATATGAGCTGGCAATGCACAGTCACATCTCAGACAGCCAACCATATCATGGACTGCACCAAATCAGGTCAATGTATTTGGAAAAAATTGTTTCCTATGAAGTTGGTGAGACACTGGAGCAAGTTGTCCAGAGAAGTTGTGGAAGTGTTCAAGGCCAGACTAGATGGGGATTTTGGGAACCAGAGCTAGTGGAATGTATGCCTGCCCATGCCAGGGGGTTAGAACTGGAAGATCTTTGCAGCCTCTTCCCAATTTAAATCATCCAATGATTCTGTCGTGGTTTAAGCCTCTCATGCGGTTTGTTCACTCACTCCCCCCTCTTTCTTCCCCCAGTCCTGGGGGGAAGGGGAGGAGAATCGAAAGAATGCAACTCCCACAGGTTGAGATAAGAACAGTTTAGTAACTAAGGTATAACACAAAACACTAGTGCTACCACCAATTATAATAATGACAAGGCAAATACAAGGAAAGAATACAATTGCTCACCACCCGGCCCAACCAAGCAGTGCACCCCCACCAGTGCACCCCCACACCCTTCCAGGTCTCTGCCCTCTGTTTTTGCATCCTGGGCATGACGTGCTGTGGTATGGAATACCTCTTTGGTCAGTTTGGGTCAGGTGTCCTGTCTCTGCTTCCTCCTGGCTTCCTCTCCTCCCTGGCAGAGCATGAGGCTCAGAAAGTCCTCGGTTAGACCAAAACATTACCAAGCAGTAACTGAAAACACTGGTGTTAACAGTGCTGTTCCCAGGCTGAAAGTCAAAACCACAGCACTGCACCAGCTACAAAGAAGGAGAAAAATGACTGCTACTGCTGAACCCAGGACAGATTCATTCTGTGACTCTGGGTTATATGAAGTGGTCACAAAACATTTCAGATGAAGGATATAAAGGCTGCAGCACCAGCGAAGCCTCAGCAAATGTTCAGGTGTTCAGATGCTTCATGAGCAAAGAATGGTTGTGTGTGGGTGACGGGACAGAAATAATTAACGAAATGGATCCAGGCATTATCGCCCTCGTCAGACTTAAGCCTTGGGAACAGTAAAGAAAACATCAGGTGCTATTGCCCTGGTCAGGCTTAAGCCTTGGGAACAGTAAACAGACCAATGCTCAAAAACAGACCAAACCATGTAAATATTTGTAACCATTAGTGGTTTTGCTGAATCAGGATGGCAAGGAAGTAAGAGAGTGTAAAATTACTGCTTAGCACTTAGTAGACTATAAAAGGAACGTGAGAGGCAAAATAAAGGTCTTCATATTTCACCAGAGCTGGAGTCCATCTTTGATACGCCACAAATGGTGCCCAAACAGGAGGAACTCAGGCTAAATCACTGGAGTCGGTGACTGGTGGCGTAGCTCGGCTGAACTCAGAGGAATGCGGTAGGGGAGCACCGAAGTTGTCCGGACACGAACCTATCACCTGGGAGTGGTGAGGAGGCTGGTGAGGGAGCACCGAAGAGGTCCTTACATAACGATCACCTGCAAAAGGTGAGCAGCTGGGAACGGGACAATGTGGGGAATATTACTAAGGAAGAAGCCTCAGTTTTACAGATGTTTTCAGCCTTTCTTAAGATGAAGGGGGTAACCTTTAAAGAGACAGACTTTATACTGAAATGGTTGAAGCTGTGTTATCCAGAGATTGATGAATCCACTGTATTTGAGATTTCTTTGTGGGATAGTGCAGGAGTTAGACTGCGGAATGCAGCCACAAATGGCAATGACACTAGCCACTTGCTAATAAGAAACTACACCTTGTATTGTATGGATTTGTCACTTGTAAGAGATGTTAGAGCATGCAAATTTGCAGCAGTTGCTAGAAAATGCTAAGGCAAAAGCTAGAAAGACTCTGATACAGTGGCAGTGTTATAAAGCAGGCAATGGAACAAATTAAGAGGGTGAGAGAACTCCACTAATAGGAAATTTCTCTGGCTGGTCCCCCACTGCCATCAGCATCCTCAGCATGCTGCTGCACCCTGTAATAGTTGCTCTGCTAATGTAAATCTGTATAAGCTTTGCCACAGTAGCAACTTGTTACTGGATGAAGCAGGTGAAACTCTGCATTGATGAGTTGCAAGAACTGACATTGCCCAAATGCCTCCTACAACAGTCAAGGGAAAGACTGGGTTGGCCTCTGTGTTTGCCACCAAAAAGAGCCTTTAGCTCCGCTGTTGGCTGCAACCCAGCAGGCGTTGGGCAGTGGGCACTTACGCCATGCCAGACCTTGATGTGAGGGATGGCCTCCCCTGTTATCAGAGAGACATCCAGGGGAGAAGGGCAGACCAAGCAGCCTGTGGTTGGTATATGTTGGAGATATGATCTATTCCAAATCCCCTGCTCAAGTAGGGTCATCTAAAGCAGGTATTGATAGTAGATATGTAAAACAAATAAAGGGGAATGCAAGGATTTTCTCCACACGACTAACAATTCCTTGCCCAAACCACCTGTTCTATATAAAGATCTACATGACAACTACTTGAAAGGACCAATGCCATTGCTGACATGGGGTCGAGGATACGGCTGTGTACGGCTGTCGACAGGACCATAATGGGTACCACTCAATCTCACCCGAGAATGGGAAAGTGAAGGAGGTTTAGATCATGTTATTCAATTGTTACAGATTTTCAAGACAGAAAGTGTAGAATTAAGCATTTTATAGGTTGACTTTTATCTGCTATAATATCAGCTATCAGAATATTAGCTGCTGCGTCTAGTGCTATTGCATCACTAACAAAATCAGTACAAATGGCTCACACTATTAGCCAGGCTTTGAAAAATGTTGCTAATGAATCATTTTGTTAATCTTTGTTTGTGTATTCTAATCTATGTGCCTTGGTTGCTTCAATGGTTACAATGACTTATTGATAAATCTATAAAAGCAGTCTTTTTAGTAAAACAAAAAGGGGGAGATGTGGGTGACAGGACTGAAATAGTTAACAAAATGGATCCAGGTGTTATCGCCAGGTTGGGCTTAAGCCTTGGGAATAGTAAAGAAAACATCAGGGTCTATTGGCCTGGACAGTCTTAAGCCTTGTGAATGGTAAAGAGAACAATGAAGTGTCAAGATTGGTTAGCAAAACAAAGCAGGTGGTTTGCAAGATAAAGCAGGATGTGCAACTCAGAAACAGACCAAACCTGTGGTGGTAGATGACACGGACTGCTCTCATGAGGTGAAGAGAAGACCCTTTATTGTGATACAGCTCAAGTTTTATAACCCCTGTCCCAGCCCTGAGAAGTGCTGCATAGCAATTTTTGTTTCCCTTATTCCCATATAAGGTATTATTCTTTCTCCTTGCACAAGCTTATTGCATGTTAGTCTTGTGGTCATGTTATTGCAAAAGCAACGTCTGCACACTCTGTTTTTGTTGAGAGTCAGTTCCTTGACTTTTCTCCTGCTTCCTTCTTCTCTTTTATTTTCATCTCTTCCATGGCTTGCATCCAACCACCTGTATAATGTCCATAGTGCTGCTTGTGATGGACAGTTCACTGTGTCCATCCTCCACACAAACCATGTAAATATTTGTAACCATTAGTGGTTTTGCTGAATCAGGATGGCAAGGAAGTAAGAGAGTGGAAAATTACTGCTTAGCACTTAGTAGAATATAAAAGGGATGCGAGATGCAAAACAAAGGTCTTCATATTTCACCAGAGCTGGAGTCTATCTTTGATACACCACAGTTTTGTTCATAGGGGCTCTAGGACGCAGCATGAAAGGCTACACTGCTCCAGGCTTTGCATCTTCTCTCTTGCCTCCATTTCGTCAAGGAATAAGATAAGCCTGAGTCCACTCCATCTCTCTCAGTGGGTTGAAGTGCTGTTATGGTGGCTACTCAGACTGATATCGGGCTGCATCTGCTTGGCCCTGCAATGGCCCTGTTGAAGGGCTATGACCTCTTTCCCTTTTGATGGCGGTGGCTGGAGAGAGCTGGGAAGAAGAGGTGGTATTCCAAGCAGAAGGGGATCAATGGGGATCAGATGCAGGGAGTTTACATGACCAAAATTGGCCTCTTCAGCATATGGTCTCTAACCAAATGGCCAAGTGCATGCAGTTCCTTCTTCAATGCAGCAATGTTTGTTCTGGAGACAGGGTATGAGCTTTTTTCCATGGATGCTTTATACCCACTGTACAGGGACCTATTCCAAATGAGAGCCAGCCTTCCTGTATCATGCAGCTCTGACAGCACAATGAGGTCTCTGGCACCTCTAGGCACTGTGCGTGTTTTTAAGAGGTGATTTCTGAGACACCTATTTGTGATGGGATAAATGAATAAATTTCATCTCTGCTATTCCACCGTGAAATGCAGGAGAAGGTAATGGTGGAATCAGAAGGCAGTTAGGCACATCTTTGCTTGCAGTCATAAAAATCTATGCTTACCACTATATGCCAGATCTGTTGTGCAGTTAGCAAGATCAGCTACAGGCCATATCTAGACATGGAGCTAGGAATGAAGATACACGTCAAGAGAGAAAACCTGTGAAGAGATCTGAATTAATAATAGGCTGATGCTCGGCTCCACATTTCTTCTGTGCTATGTGCTTCAGCTTTGCCTCACTCACCGAGAGATGTCTTGCTTCCGACTGAGAAATATAAATGCGATTAGTGTAAGTAAAGATGATATTGAACAGGATGAAGTACTGTAAGAAGCAAAAACTGATTTGGGTTAATATAAACTTAGTTAAATAGAGAATTGTTGTGTTAGTTGTAGATATAGACCTAACTTAGCTAAATAGAGAATTGTTGTGTTAGCTGTAGATATAGTCTTAGACAAAGGAAACTAATGCAATCACAGCTTCCCGAATGCAAGCCTTGTAACAGGATTAACCTTGTGATAAGTTGTAACTGTCAAACCACAGTATCTTGTTTTCCGTTAACAATGTCAAAACCCAAGTTACCCAATCAGTCTTGTAACACCCATATAAGGAATACAGCAAAAGCGCTAGATGGAGGGTCATGGAGAGGACTTGAATAAGACTCCTTGCCTTTATCTTCACGGCCCCGCTAATCCTGTCAAGACCCTCAAGAGGATGAATCCGCACATGCTCCAGTTGCGAAACTGATGAGGGATGGACTTTCCGAGAAAAGGAGTGGACTACCTGGAAAACGGAACTAAAACTGTATAAAAGACAATCACAAAACGAATCGGTGTGCGTGTTGGTGGAGCGGAGACTCCCCACGCACCCAGTGCTCCTTTGCACCCAGCACTGCTTTGCTTACTGCCTCTTTGTATTATTTTACAATAAATTACTTTATTTTTATAATTTGGGCCTTGATCATTTATAACAAGACCATGTCCCCCACGCCCCTGCGGAACCTCTGGTCCAATGCCACTTGCAAACAGCTGCAGTGAGCCCTGTGTCAACCGCTATGCTGATTAGATGGTTGCCATCCAGGCCTCCCCGGTGGTGGTGACCCCGCCGGTTCCCATCCTCACCTCTTTCCCACAGAGCACAGCTGTGGGATCCTCTCTGTCAGCTGCTGTTGGGAGCTCCCTCAGCACTGGCAGGGTTCCCATCTCTTCTGGGGGCTTCCTTGGTCTGGGGGAGTCAGGCCTGTGTCTGCCCCCCCCCGCTGCAGTCTGAACTGCTGAAGCTGGCGGATCAACCGCTTTGGAGCCGGAAGAAAGACGGGCACCCTGCAGCACCAGGAGCAGGAACAGGAGTGTGGCCATGGCTTCCTGATGGGCTGGGTGACCTCTTCCCACCTGGCAGGATGGTCCTGTGCCCGCTGATCCTCACCGCAGGATGAGCCTCGCTCTGCCTCTTCTGGCTCTGCTTTGCTCTGAGCACCTGAGACAAAGGGCTCCTTCTCTTGTGCTTTGCTGAACCTCCTGCCATGTGGGGAGGGTTGGGAGTCAGGGACTGCTCTTGGTGGCCTGGAATTGCCACCAGGTGGAGCAGAATGGGAGAAGGGAAGCGCTTTGTATGGAGCTTGTCCTTGGGAAATGGGCCATACTCTGTGCCTACCTGAAACCTGCAGACATCTTTCTTGGTCTCTGTTCTGTAACTCTGCATTTGCTCCTTCTGATTAAAGACTATGTGCAGCATAGCTGAAGATTCGTGGTGATTTGTTCTTCTCCTTTATCAATTAGCTACCTGATGTGCAAGGAGAGATCTGCTGTCTCTCATGACAGCGAAGTGTGGACTACTGCCATATTTTGGTGGAGCTCCATGAATTGATCGAGGATCAAAATTAAACAAGTTGGCCAAGAGATACAGAAAAGCCACAGGGAAACTGAGAGAGCAAGAAGCAGTGGACAGAGTTGGAACTCTGGCTACTGCCGGAGGCATTGGTGGTCAAAGATGGGAGAAGGATGCTCAGGGAGTTTAAGATTCTCCATCTTTGGAGATGCTCAAAATAGATCCAGTCAAGGCCATGAAGAAAGTCACCTGCTTGACCTGAGCTTGCAGTCTGTGATCTCCGCCTCAGGTGTTGCGTGAGTTGGTGAGAAACCGCTTGATGCCCTCATGCAGCAGCAGCCAACAAGTGCAAGGAAGCACAGAGGGTGCAGGGGCCAATGATCAAGATCAGAGTGCATGACACAATTGACCCAACGGCAAAAGCAAGGCTGTGAAGGTGTAAGCATGCTGAGAAAGCCCTGAGGGAGCCAAAACCTTGCACAAGGTCCCACTGAGATTTGAGCTCAGATCACTGGATTCAGAGCCCAGAGTGCTCACCATTACACCACGGGACCTCTAGGCACATGCTGGATAGGTCTTTCTCCTGCAGCCACTCCCGCTGCAATATATGCTCCTGCCTCAGCCTGCCAGTCTCTCCATCTCCTTGGCCATCAGTCATCAAGGGCAGCTTTCCTTCAGGGACACTGGGCACTTTTTACTCACAGAAGAGGGAGTGGCACAGCTTGTTGTACACGCATCCTAGACTCTCTCTTAAAAGACGACGGCTGGTATCCCCTAAGCATCCTCCTTTTGCCTGATGAAACCTGCTGATGACCTTTCCAGCTTGACATCTTCAGCACTTGTACCTCTGAGGGTATATTCACAGTCCTGTGATCAGTGGTTCAGTGCTTGTGCTTGTGGGCTCCACTGGTGTTTCCCCCTTTCAACCGCGCATGTTGGACAACTTCTCAATCTGCCACGCTAAGTCATGGCCTGTCCCGTTTCTCACCTTGTAGCTCATACTAAGCAGCCGTTACCCAGATATCCTTACTCCCAGTTGCAGTCCTAGCCAAGCTCCTGACCTTGACAAATGAGACAATCATGACAGAGAGCAGCGCACGTGGTTCAACTGCAAGACCAGCTAGCAGGAGGACCCAAAGCAGTTTGTTATGGGTTGCACCAGCTGGGCTGCCTTCCTCTGCTGGGACAGTCTAGGCTGGCTTCAACCCCTGTCCTTTCTTTCAGGGACATACTGTCCCCTTGAGCCGCCGATTGGCCTGTCCCGCAGTGACAACACTGTTTGCTCTCCTGAGATGGTTCCTGACTCAGGTGCATTTTGGTGTGAGCCTGAGGGGACTTTCCCTCATGCCATGGGACCAGCACATTGCCCACCAAAGAAGAGTCCATGCACAGAGCAGGGAGAAGCTCCCTGCTGGAGGAAGGAGCATGCACTGTGACTCCCTGAAATGCCTTCCAACCAGCAGGATTGATGGAGGGCAGAGTGGAAGCAGGGCTAGCCCCAGAGCTGTAGCAAGCAGCTCAGTGCCTGAGACCTAGTGAAACTGGAGTGAGATACCCAACATGAAGGAGAATCCACATGTTCTCTGGGCTCCTGCTTCAGTGCTTCAAGACACCCAGCAAATATCTCAGCGGTCTAAAGCAGCCCCTTCACTCTGCTTTTCCCAATGTTGGGCCTTGCTCAAAGCCTGGCTGGTCGCGCTTGGCTTGGAGAAGCCCAATGAACTAGCCATGAGGCACGGCTGCTGAGGGGAGTGGCTCCAGTGCTCCGTGGGACCTTAACATCCTAAAAGAAGCTGGGCTCCTCTGGAACAGAAGAAACAAGCCAACCTGGAGTCAGGATGAACAAAAGCTTGTCTGCATTGGCCCGGAATTGAATGTGGCCCAACTGCTTGGAAGGCAGCTGTACTCCCCACAATACCACCAATGATCATGACCGCACTACTGCCTCCTGCTCCTCCGCTTGCCAATCTGCTATCTCACTCTGCCAGGTCACACAGCCACCTCTCTACTTCTCCTCCACATAAACCCATTCCAGGCTCCTCCTTCCAGTCCCCTGCAAGCACAGGATCTCAAGCTGATGGGATGTCTGTGTTTGTTCCCTGGGTGTGACATCATGACTTCGAACACTCAGGCTGCTGGGTGGTTTTAACGATGCCTCTCTCAGACTACATTCGTTCGTTTACCAGCACTGCATGTACGATGTATGCAGATGTGCCTTTTTGTCTACACACCTTTGGTGGTATAATCACAGACAAAACTCCAGCCAGCTGCTCACTCCTACCCACACTCTGCGGGGCAATGCAGAGTGCTGAAAACCGGATGGGTCAAGACAAACCTGTCTTAGAAAAACACAGCTTAGCAAAAACTCCCATGGGCAAACAAGGCTTGCCTTGGCGGGGGTGTCAGGTGGAAGAAGGGTGTAAATTTTTGTTGATTAAAACAGATTCATGTAGTGAGAAACACAAACACCAACATAAGACACCATCTCCCTCACCCCTGTCCAAAGGTCTGTTTCGCACCTTCACACCACACTCCTTTCCCTGACTTGTCCTCCCCCCTGTTGCAGCCCTAGCCTTACTGCTACCTGACAGCCCAGGGCTGCCCCTGACACCATGCAACTTGCTACCTCAGTTAGCTACCTGCTCTGCAAGGAAGAGCATTTGCTTCTGTCCTCATTTTTCCAGTAGGTGCAGATAAAGCTCCCTGAACTTGTACTAAAGTACCCAAAATCGTCAGTTTGATTCTGTAATGTCTTGTTCATCTCACTCTCACACCAGTTTATGAAGGATTCATTGTGAAATACCTTATTTTCCATTGTCTTTTCAGTTCTTTCAATAGTTCTTTTTTAAATTTCATATGAAAAATGAATAATCATAGCTCTTGTCTCTTTTTACTGTTGTGGAAATCAATGCCAGGTGCTTGTAGGGCAGTACGTGGAGCCATGCTGAGATTGTGAGTTCGAGTATTACCTGGAGCAAGGTCGGGCTCAGTTGGTACTTGAATGGGAGACTGCTGGGAATCCCAGATGCTGTAGAATACTGTCCTGATTTCAGCTATAGCAGTCATTTTTCTCCTTCTTAGTAGCTGGTGCAGTGGTGTGTTTTTGACTTTCAGCCTGGGAACAATGCTGATAACACTGATGTTTTTAGTTAGAATCATGGAGTCATACAATAGTTAAGGTTGGAAAGGACCTTATGATCCTATAGTCCCAACCGCCCTGCCATGGGCAGGGACACCTCCCACTAAACCATGCCACCCAAGGCTCTGTCCAACCTGGCCTTAAACACTGCCAGGGATGAAGCATTAACAACTTCCCTGGGCAAAAAAGTTGTTGCTAAGTAATGTTTGCTCTGACCAAGGACTTTCTGAGTCTCACGCTCTGCAAGGCAGAGGGGAAGCTGGGAGGAAGCAGATACAGGAAACCTGACCAAAACTAACCAGAGGTATTCCATACCACACCATGTCATGCCCAGTATATAAACTGGGTGGAGTATTCCATAAGGCCCAGATCGTTGCTCGAGTCGGGCTGGTCAGCAGGTGGCGAGCAGTTGTATTCTCTTCCCTTATTACTTCCTTTATCATTATTATTATTGGTAGCAGCAGTAGTATTTTTGTGTTATACCTTAGTTACTGGACTGTTCTTATCTAAACCCGTGAGAGTTACTGTCCTGGGTTCAGCAGTAGCAGTCATTTTTCTCCTTCTTAGTAGCTGGTGCAGTGATGTGCTTTTGACTTTCAGCCTGGGAATAGTGCTGATAACACCCATGTTTTTAGTTGCTGCTCAGTAATGTTTACTCTGACCAAGGACCTTCTGAGTCTCATGCTCTGCCAGGGAGGAGGGGAAGCCGGGAGGAAGCAGAGACAGGACACCTGACCCAAACTGACCAAAGAGGTATTACATACCACAGCACGTCATGCCCAGTAGAGAAACTGGGGGCAGTTACCCGGAAGGGTTAGATTACTGCTCGGTCAGGCTGGTATTGGTCAGTGGGTGGTGAGCAGTTGTATTCTCTTCCCTCGTTATTTCCCTTATCATTATTATTATTGGTTGTGGGTGTAGAGGACTTTGATGTGGAGGATTTTGAGTTTGACTAGTTGCTGGGAGAGCTTTCAGATTGCAGAGGAATGTTGCTGGGAGAACTTTGAGATTGCAGAGCAGTGTTGCAGGAGATAAAACGATGGGTTCAGGGGGAGGTTGGCAAGATAAGAAGGAAGAAAGAAGTGAGAAACCAATATCCAATGACAGGACGACAGTGAAGAGCAGGCATCCAATCACAAGGCAACAAGTGAGCAAGATATTAACCCATGAGGAAGCGACGATGTCCACGTGGACAGCTATAGCTAACCAATTGTATTAGCCGCTTATGCACACAGACATTTGTATAACCTATAAAAACCCTGGATTTATGCCAAGTAGAGGATTTAGTTTGTAACCAGAAACGGAGTCCGTGCCTTTCATCTACACGATTGGTGGCAGTAGCAGTGGTTTATGTTATACCTTAGTTACTAAACTGTTCTTATCTCAACCCGTGGGAGTTACATTCTTTCGATTCTCCTCCCCATCCCTCCAGGAGCGGGGGAAGGAATGTGGGGGGTGTGAGCTAATGACATCGTGGCAGATTTACAGCTGGGCTTAAACCACGACAGTTACATTCTTCCAATTCTTCTTCCCATTCCTCCAGGAAGGGGGTGGAAGGAGGAATAAGGGGAGGAGTGAGTGAGCGGCTGCATGGTTCTGAGTTACTGTCTGGGCTTAAACCATGACAGTTCATTGTGGTGCCCAACGTGGGGCACTATATATCCTGGTCATCCATGCATTAGGCTGAAGCACTGTTATGTGCACACCTAAATACGACAAGTAATTAGTTTTCTTGGACATTCTATGCTAAGGGTCCTTGTCTCCCTCTGTGGCCAGCAAGAACCAAATTTTACACTGGGCAAAGTCTCATAGAGCTGGATTTCTGGGCGAGGTTGCAGCCCTCATGAGCTCACTGGAGAGCAGCTCCTCTCCACCTTGCAAAGCAGCAACACTGCCCCTTCGTTCCAGGGTTCCCCTCAGAACTCGCAGAGCCAGCTTGGGTATCCAAAGAGAAAGTCTACACTCTGCAAGTTTTTGATCCACAATTTCATATATGCCAGTAGTCGCTGTCAAATGCACATGAATTTTACCTTTTTACCAAAAATTCCCCGTTAGTGCTTGCGCAATCTTATAGAGCAATATCTTTAAGCTGTGCACTGTTGCATCACTTAACTGCTCTGGCTGAGGAGAGTACTCACGGAGTCACTGATCCAAAGGCTGGTGAGTGCTGGAGTCCAGAGAGCAGTGTCTCCCCCACAAAGAGCCAGCAAGTGGATTCAGGCAAGATGTTACAGCTGTCCCATCTGGGGCACCAAAAACTGTTTTTAGTTTAGGGATTCATGCCCAGCATGCAGTAGACCAATTCCACATACTCAGGACAGATATTGTGTTTATTCAGGCCGGGGTGCTCAGTGGACCTTTCCACAAATCAAGCACACCAATGCCAGCTTCTTCCTTACGTATATATACAAAAATGACAAGGTAGTACACTCCCAGTTACAATGACTGGTTGTAATCTACATACAGAATATCTGCTAGGTCATTCCCTCTAATCACATGCTCAGAGGAGGGGCTTTTCGAACTGTGAATTTTAGTATTATAATAAAAGCAGTCAACTTCAGGGCACATTCAAAATTAGTTTTATTGCCAAGTTAAGTAATCAAATGGTCACTTTGCCAAATTGTCAAATAACTCATCCTTTAGTACCACCAATCCCAGGTGTTCTCCTCTGATCTTTCAAAACAGACCAGGATCTGTCTTTGGCTCATGAATTCCTTATTATTAAAGAGGGTCTTTGCTTTCTTAGGAACCAGCAATCCTAAAGTGCCCCTCAGCAAGGCAAACTGGTGGATATGCAGTAGCAGAAGGCAGAGCGCAGCACAGAGCTCCCCCAGCAAGGCAGTGGGTGTCCTGGGGACGCTGGTGTTTCTGCCTTCCCATCAGGCAACTCAATCCCAACTTCCCAGCCACAAGCAGAGACACCCAGAGCTCTGCAGGTGGGGAGCAGGACAAGCCTGGTGCTAGTTAGGGAAAGAGCAAAGCAAGCATTCTCCAAAGGGCACTGGATTTGCTATATACGGCTAGGTGTTGGTAGTGGAGGGTAGGGGGGTGCTGCAGGGAGATCTCTGTGAGAGGAGATAAAGGGCTGCCCAGCACCACACATGATTGGTTCCAGCTGCCTCTACAACACTGTCCCGTCTGCAAAGATTGTGACATCCAGAGCTCCCCAGCTGGAGCAGGTGGATATTCCTCAAGGGACTTTTCCCTGTGAGAGGTTTCCCTGATAGGCCTGAAGCTGGAAAAGCCCATTGTGAAACCATGTTTTCCTGCTAAGAACTGCAGCATGTGGAGTACCTATGCTGGACTAAGCTGCAGTGAAGGACAGCAGTTGAGCCTGGAAAGACTGGGAGGGATGGTGGTGTGCTATTTGTCTTTTACTCCTCTGCACTTGAAAACACACATGTAACCTGATACTTCTATTCTGGCTGCTCAGGGCTGGAATTCAGTGCTGGACACACACACCCTCACTTCCACATGCACGTCACACACACCTATGATTGTCTCATAGGTCTGTGCAGAACCCATGCCTGGAGCCCCGGTTTGGGGTCCTACTCCAACCCTGGGCAGTCCCTGATGTGGATCTTCTCTACTCACTATCTAGTGTCTGGAAAGGGTTTCCAGGATGAGCTCCTCCTTCCTCTTTCCAGAGACTGAGGTGAAGCAGACCAGCCTGCTGTAGCCCACATCCTCCTTTATGCCCTTCTGGAAGATAGGAGTGACACTAATATTCTTCCAGGCCTCAGGAAGCTCTTCCACTTGCTGTGACATTTCAAAGACACCTCTTTCAGTTGCTGTGACATTTCAAAGATGACCAAGAGTGGCCTTTTCCAAAAGTCCTTCTTGGCTGAGTGCTTCATGAGCTGCAGGCAGGAAGATGGCATAGGTATCTGCAGGTGATCTCCCTGCTACTTTACTAGCTAATGACCCAGAAGCCAGAAGATCACTTGGATGTTGACTGCAAGGTCGCCTCTGCTCTGCAGGCGATGAGCCATCAACAGCAATATTGCTTGTGTTAGTTGCCTGTGTTCATTCTAAAGTGGGTACTACTGCATGGTATATCTTCTTTATATCTGAACAATTCTTGGTGCCAAGGAAGTGGATAGTGGATTCAGAGGGAGATCTGAGAACATGTGGGCATGGCATTATAAAAAATGGCCATCATCCAATCATGAAGCAATGTGAGAACCCATGGGAAATGACGGTGTAAAAAGTTGTCTCTTCCCCACATTTAGTGAGTGGGGAACTTGCCTGACACGCTTCTGGGTACACAGACAGGGTTGGCTGGTCCTGACAGCTAGTCATAGGCTTGCCTGGGAGCATGTGGGTATGACAGGGTCAAAAACCAGCTGTCAGATAGTCACAGGGCAGAATGAAAACACCTTGGCTCTTGTGTTTAATAAGAAAATTGCAACTGCAAGAAAATAGAGGGGGCATGCCTTATTGCCTCTGCCAGACGAGGTAAGGGGCTGCCCTGTGTGGGAAACAGCCAGTTCCAGCTACACAGTGGACCCACCACACCACATTGCTGAGTCATCAGCAAAGTCTGTTGTATCTCTGTGAAAACATATTCCAGAAAGGGCAGAAAACACTAGGCAAAGAGAGCTGGAAGGAGCAAAAAGTGTGGGGAAGAGCAGAGGTGTCCTGAGTTCAGCTGTAACAGTTATTTTTCTCCTTCCTAGTATCTGGTGCAGTACTGTTTTCAGCTTTAGTCTGAGAAAAATGCTGATAACAGACCAATGTTTTTAGTTGTTGCTAAGTAATGTTTACTTCCATCAAGGACTTTCCAGTTCCATGCTCTGCCAGTGAGGAGGGGCACAGGAAGCTGGGCGGAAACAGAGACAGGACGCCTGACCCAAAGTAGCCAAAGGGGTATTCCATACCCCAGCATGTCATGCCCAGTATATAAACTGGGAGAAGCTACCCAGAAGACCCAGATCTCTGCTTGGGTCAGGCTGGGTATTAGTCGGTGCAACTGTGAGCAATTGCATTGGGCATCACTGGTGTTTATTGTTTTCTTTTCCTTTTCCCCTTTCAGTTTCTTATTCTCTCCCTTTGTTATTTCACTTATCATTATTATTATTGATGGTTGCAGTAGTAGTTTTGTATTATACCTTAGTTACTGGACTGTTCCTATCTCAACCTGTGGGGTTTACATTCTTTCCATTCTCCTCCCCAGCCCTCTGGGAGCGGGGGGAAAGAAGGGAGAAGAGTGAGTGAGCAGCTGTGTGGTTCTGAGTTACTAGCTGGGCTTAAACTATGACAAGAGGAAAGATGAAGTGCAATTTGGTAGCTGAAGAAATCTGGTGTGAAGAAGAAAAGCTGATCCTGGGACACAGGGGAGGAAAGGCTCTGTTTTATGTTTGTCTTTTTGTTTTTCACTAAGTGAAACTGTCTTAATTAGCAAAATCTTCTTTTTTCTCCTCGCCCAAGTCAAGCCTGGTTTGCCCACAATGGCTTTGGTAAGTCATGCCCTTTGAAAGGAAAGGAGTGAATGGAAGCAAGTCTACACTTGGGGTGGCAGTTGAAAGCCCCCCTTGCCCACCTTGCCCTCCCAGGTGCCTCTGTACAACATGTATGAGGCTCTGGATGTGGAAGGCCAGTCAATGTATGAGGAAGATGAAGGTCCATCTGTAGTTGAGATAGCGACAGGATCAGAAAAGCATACCCCTGAATTTTACAACCACCTCCACAAGGAAAATAATTTGGGTTATAGATGTAGGTAACTCCCTTCTGAGAGGAACAGAGGACCCAATATACCAAGCAGACCCTACTTATAAGGAAGACTGATGCCTCCTTGGGGCCCAGGTTAAGGACATTGCTAGGAAACTTCCTAGCCTGGTACAGCCCTGGGACTACTACTCATTACTGGTCTTCCATGTGGGTGATGAACCTGCAACCCATAGTCCAAAGGCAATGAAAAGAGACTTCAGGGCCTTGGGATGGCTAGTAAGGGGATACGGGGTACAGGTTATTTTCTTCTTTCTCATTCCAGTTGTGGGCAGCAACATTTGAAGAAATAGATGGACCCAGCCCATTAACACATGGCTCTGTGGCTGGTGTCACTGCTACAGTTTTGGGTGTTTTTGATAATGGGATGACCTACATGACACCAAGATTTCTGGCTTTGGATGGGATTCACCTTTCTCAGAGGGGGAAGAGAGTCTTTACTTGTGAGCTTGCAGGGCTCATTGACAGAGCTTTAAGGTAGATATGATGTGGGAGGGGGACAGTATCAAGCTCACCTGTGACAAGCTGTGGGACAAGATGCCAGAGTGCTAGTGGGGACCCTCAGTCTGTGGCTCTGAGAAATGTTGGACACACTGGAGCACACAAGGCCAGGTTGCCTTGAGCCAAGAGCCTTGGGTGACATGGTTTAGTGTGAGGTGTCCCTGCCCATGGCAGGGGGGTTAGAACTAGATGATCTTAAGGTCCTTTCCAACCCTAGCTATTTTTATGATTCTATGAGGAAGGAGCATCTGAGGTAATAGGAACCAACAGAAAAACACCAGTGAAACACTTAAAAGGAATTCAGAGGTGTTCTTTTAAAAAGGTGATGAGGCAAACAGCCCAGCTGAAGTGCCTCTACACCAGTGCATGCCGCATGGGCAATAAGCAGGAGGAGTTGGAAGCCATCGTGAAGGTCAAAAGCTACGACCTGGTGGCCGTTATTGAAACTTGGTGGGATGGATTCCATGACTGCAGTGTGGCTATTAATGGCTACAGGCCATTCAGGAGAGATAGGCAAGGAAAGAAGGGTGGAGGGGTTGCCCTCTACATTAAGAAATGGTCAGAGTTTGAAGAGTTGTCTCTGACGATAGCTACAAGCAGGTTGAAAGTTCATGAGTAAGAATCAGTCTGAAGCAACACGGGAAACCTAGTTGGCATCAACTACAGGCCACCAAATCAGGGGGGATATTATTGATGAAGGCTTCTTCCTCCAGCTAATGGCAGCTGCATAGACATAGTGCCCCTCATGTATGCGGGGGAAGGTATGTCCTGGTTAGATGTACTTCATCATTCATCAGTCCTGGTATGGGGATTCACAAAAACAGTCATCCACAGCAAAAAACAGAAGCAGCACAAAGCTGATTTTAGCTCAGGAATAGGTAATGAGTAGAGTCCTGCAAACCAGATTGCTTACAGGCATGCAGCATGGCCTGATGCCATATGACAGATACTCATATTCAACCAAGTTACACAGACCACAAAACCTGGGCTAGAAATGGTCCACACAGTATACATTAACAGAGATAAAGTTCCCTAGCATTGCAGCCTTTTTACTCACTGATTGCTGAACTAATACCAGACAAGCATACAAGACATGGACATATCCGGTACCCGAGAAGAAACCCAGGCTGGTTTCTGTGTCTTTTTAATGCAACTAAAGGGCACACCATGCAACCACATGTTGATCCTGAACAGTGTGAATGTGACTCGGACAGGTGCAAATTCCAACCGTGTTACCTTAGTGCTATGCCCTACGGCATCCCCAGTGTCTACATATGGCAAGCTTTTGTTTATGGGGTACTGCAGTGGGGCCTCTGTCAGATGAGGTAAGGAGCTGCCCCACATGTCCTGTGGGGGACAGCCAGTTCCAGCTACCCAGTTGTCACTGAATTAGTGTTTGCCTTAGGACAAGATGTATTAGTAAGACCCTCCTATTGAGTCATGAGGTTCAGAAAGGACTCACTTTCTGGCTTATGCTCAGTTATTAGGGGGGCTGAGTGTGGCTGGATCCAGTCCTAGTCTCAGACTTGGCCAACAGTTTATGCCTAAAGTATTGTGCACCTTCTTGTCCAAATTTGTCCCTCATGCCAACACTGTCACATTACAAGGGAGGTTTCCTTGAACCCTTATATTTGACCATCCTTCCAGTGTCCCAGGAAGGACGAGACCCCTGTGCCTGACTAGCTCACCTGGATGCTGTTATGGGGACTCTACTGAACAGCCCACCAAATTGGAGGGCGATTTGTATGACCTATTTAGGGACCTGTACTGAGGGCATCACTGAGTCAAATATCTTATTTCAAATATTCAGGTCTCCAGAGACTTACACCAAATGGACTTCAGCCGAAGTCTTTAATTATACAAAATAGAAGTTTGTGACAGGGTAAGGTTCAGACATTGCCAGTGATAAGATACTGTCTGCAAACACAAGATTGAAGCAATACACAACCAGACTATAATCACTATTAACAGCTGGTGTGAGCTAGTCATTTAGTGTGCACAATTTAAATTTCTTACTCAATGGGCATCTGTATGGATGAAAAGACAGGTTCAGCCTTTTGGCTGATCCTAGAATTTACGGTGGAGTCTTCCTTCTTTTCCCTTTCCTAATTTCATGTATTTATACAATTTGACTCGGGTTAGTAACTCTCCGTTACCCTCCCACCATATAAGGAGTGGTCAGATAATTTACATGAGGTTACATCATTTTCAGCAGAAGAACACCCTAGTCATGTTTTGCTGACACATGAAGCCATATGTTGACGATGTCCATGTGCTGTACTAGGCTTCAGGGATCGTCTTTCCTGATTAGAGATTCGTTAGCCCTATTTCTTAATCCACCTACACAAGGGCAAAGCCTCTTCTGCTATCAGTACTTTCTTTGTAGTGTTGTTCATCCTGACCTTGCAGGAGGCCCTTGGATCTGTCCAGGCTTCTCCATAGTAACACAAGTTTCAATTTTTCAGCTCTATGCCTATGGAGCTTGAGTGACTCTAATCCTACACACTTTGTTACTGATGGGTGTAAAATACTCTCACCTTGCTTTTAAAATACAAATCTAGTTTCCTTGTTTGGCAGTTGCTGTGCTTTTTATCAGTACATGGTACCTTCATGTTCCCACTCCTGCAGGGAGTGTAAGAGAGCCTGGATGCAGGGTCTTCACTACACTTCACCTTCTCATCTGTTTCTCTGAGCCTATGCCAAAGTTGCAGGGTTGACTGGGGAGCTATTCCCAGTCCAAGCAGGGAAGAAGGAAGCAGCCTTGATGGTCCAGGAACCAATGAGGAGGCAGAACTGAAGGTCAGGTGTTCCACTTGCTGTATCCTGAGGCTCTGGAGGGAATGGAGGAAGTCATGGGAAAGGTAGGCTTGTGCCCAGAGCTGCTTAAAAGGATGCTGGCACGTGCAGAACCATAGTTTGCTTGTTTGTTCCCATGCCTTGGCCTTGCAGGATGCTGCCATGTGCTGGGTGCTGTGTAGTCTTGAAGTGCCTGTAGGAGCTGTGGTCTCCTGTCTTCAGCCCTTTGTGGGAGCAGGACAAGGGTGCTCCGGGAGCCAGCGTTCCTCTGCAGCAGTGCCAGGAGGAGGCTGGCTGAGGTGGGCTGGCTCCAGCAGCTTCAGGCAGAGGAATGGCAGCAACAGCAGCAACAGCAGCAGTGGATCAGGATGGCTGAGCAGTCGAAGGCACTGCATTCAGGTTGCAGTCTCCCTGAGAGGCATGGGTTTGGGTCCCATGCCTGACAGGCACCTTCTCTCAATTGGTGGCCTCCTTCATGACTTCTCTCTCTTGGCCTCCTTCTGTCTCCTAAGTAGAGGCTCCTTGCCTTCTTAGGGCTCTGCTTACCAGGCCTTGCTTGCAGTCCAAGCTCTGCTAGAAGGAGAGATGGGCAGACTCATGGTGGTAGCAGGTGGATAGGCCTGGAATAGAAAAGGAGAGCCTCTAGAGACTTCCATTTTCCCACTCTCCTCTGTAAAACTTACAAAACTCACATTCCAAATGTCTCTCACCAAAAATGTGAATCTTTGGACATTCTTCAAAAATTCACCACCAAAACCCTCTCTCCTTGCTTTTACTTTACCCTCCAACAAGCCTACTGGTAGGAATACATTTCAGGGAGTGAATGCTGCTGGTTCAAGCAGGCTCACATGGGCTGATCAGTGCTTTTTCATTTAGGGTCATAAAATACCTTGAGGACAGCCATGTCACAGCTTCTCTGGACCCATGTTGCCATGCTTAGGCACCCTCAGGCTCATCATTTCTGTTTCTGTAGCCAGTCACAAACTGCCTTTTCAATTTCTAACCATGGGCCATCTCACTAGCCTCAAAGTCTAGCTTGTGCAACCCATAACAAGCTGCTTTGGGTCCTTCTGAGATATTTTTCCTCTACTGAACCTCATCCACTGACCTCTCTCTTTGTCACTTTGTTTGGCAATGTTAGGAGCTTGGCTAGAACTGCAACCAAGAGTAAGGACATCTGGTCCTTATTGCTTAGTATGAGCTACAAGGCAAGAAACAGGACAGGCAATAACTTACATTGACAGATTGACAAGCTGTTCAGCATGTGAGGTTGAAGGTAGGCAGCAGCAGACACCACAAGTGGAGGCATTGAACCACTGATTGCTGGGCCATGAACATACTGTGAAGATGTTAAGCTGGAAACGTCGTAAGCAGACTCATTAGGCAAAAGCAAAATTCTCAGAGGTTACCAGCCTGGGCACTGGAGCCCTGGAGCTGGAGCTGTGCCATTCCCTTGAAAGGCATTCCCTCCTCACTCATTCCTGTGAGTGGAGAGTACCCAGTGTATCAGAAGGAAAGCTTCCCTTGATTGCTGATGGCCAGGGAGACGGAGAGACTGGCAGGCTGAGGCAGGAGCATATATCTCAGCGAGGGTGGCTGCAGGAGAAAAACCTATCCACAGTGTGCCCAAGGGTCCCATGGTGTAATGGTGAGCACTCTGGACTCTGAATCCAGCGATCTGAGTTCAAATCTCAGTGGGACCTTATGCAAGGTTTTGGCCCCTTCAGGGCTTTCTTCAGCATGCTTACACCTTCACAGCCTTGCTTTTGCTGTTGGGTCAATTGTGCCACAATTCTGATCTTCCTTCATTTCCTGTGCTTTCAGCCCTGAGACTACTTCAGCACCCCTTCTTCCTGCCCTGTGGCTACCACACCTCTTCTGCACCATTCCTGAGCACTGACCCTGCCCCATCTCTGCTGTATTGCCCTTGATGACTGCTCCAGCTCTGTCTATTTATTCTTGGTCTCTTGAGATCAAAGGCACAAATCATTCTCCTTACACACCAAGAACTTGCATGGCAGTTGTGATCTGTGTTGAAGGGTTGACGCCACCATATGTCCCAGAGAGGCTGCAGGTGCTACCCGGAGGTCACCATCTAACCTGCAGTAGCGTCTGCACTATAGTGCTGACAACAGACTCAGAGTACCCCTCAGATAAATTTGAAAAGCAAAGTGGGGTAATATCCAACTACACACCTATTGCCAGCCCTGGTTTTCTCCACAGTTTTGTCTTCTTTCCTGGAAGCAGCAGAGATGCTACCTGGGAATGATACCATTCCTCCATGACAGGGTATTTCAGGTGCTCAGCTGAGGACAAAGTGCTGGAGCTGCAGCTGTAGGTCCCAGGGTTGCGCTTCTCAAGGACTCTGTAAGTCTGGCACCAGGTGCCCATCATGCTTAGTGAAGGTCCTGGCTACAAATCTTGAAATAGGGCATTGCCCTGAAACTACCTGGGAGCCAGGTGCTGTTGCACAAAACCTGTGATCAGCAGTGCAGAGAGGGCTGCAGCAGGTAGCTGTGGCTGAGTGGTGAAGGTGATGAACTAGAAATTTATTGGGGTTTCCCTATTCAGGTTCAAATTCAGCAAGGTACAGTTCCCTTTTTGGCCCCCCTCAAAATGACCACGCTGCAGCCGTGGGAGGTCCACAGGTTCTTGGTTCCCAGGAGCTAGTAAAACCCCATTGGTCACAACACTTGTACTCACTCCTTCCCACCTCCCAGATTTACGGGGTGAATGAGAAATCCTGCTGCCAGTATTGACAAGGTAGTCAAGTGAGGGGAAGAGCCTCAGTAAGTTGCTCTATCAGCTCAGGTTTCCCAGAGGATTAATGGGATGACTTGCAGCACTTAAAACAAGGCACCATCCAGACCAGATGATCCAGCACTGCCCTGGATCTGCCACCTCCACCCTCAGCAGTGTTGTTAAGACAGGCATCACTCAAGGCATGTAGATCAGGGATTAGGGCTTCTCTGACTCCCTGGTGCCCTGCAAGGTGGGAAGGGTAGCCCTCAGCTGTCAGCAAGGCCCTCCCATCCTTGAAAGACAAGGTGCTAACTGCTATGCAGCTTGCTTAGAGGAATAAACACTGACTGGACTAACAAATTGTACCTCAGGGTCTCTCCTGGTTCAGCTTAAACCGTGACAGGGTCATATGTCCAAACAATCTGCATGGATATTCTGCTGACAGACACTAGCTGTATAATATGCAGAGTTTAATAAACAAGTACACTAAAGCCAGTAAGCACACTAAAGCAAGTACACTAATGTGAATTAGGTAAATATCTCTCTATATATAGTGAATAAGTACAATAAAGTCAATCAGAGATATAGGTATATAAGTACTGAAGAAAGTTAGCAATGCATTAAATCATTACTGTACAGAGATTAAGAAGAAATACATCACCAGTTACCACTGAATCATCATCCAGGCTCACACTTCCATATGGGAAGCCCTGTTGCAGCCAATGCCAAGAGCCTCAGTGTCATGGTTTAAACCCAGCTGGTAACTCAGTACCACAGAGTTTGCTTGCTCACTTCCCCTCCCCTTCCTCTCCCCCACTCCCGGAGGGATGGGGAGGAGAATCAAAAGAGTGTAACTCCCACAGATTGAGATAAGAAGGAGAAAAATGAGTGCTACTGCTGAACCCAGGGCACTCAGGTAATTGGGAAAATTCCCATGCAGTGCAGCCACCTACAGGTGAGACTTCTCTCATGGCCACAGGAGAGAAATCAAAACAGCAGTCTTTATGCCAGATCTGTGATTGTTTACTTGCGGGACTGCCTTTTCTCATGATCTTACCATTGTCCACTCTGAGACACCCCAGTGTGGCCAAGTATGAAGGTCATAGAACAACTGCACACCTATGTTTTCCTGCCATTTTCTGACAAACAGTCACAATGAAGATAAACATATATACTCTGCCGAATACACTGTGGCAAACATCCTTTGCTGTGGTCCTCAGTCATGAGAGGGAATCAGCTCCCAGCTATGCTCCCAACTATTACAATGGGACAAGCACATAGTGGTTTTGTGAGCAATAGTAACTGACTAGCCCATTCCTTAACATAAGTCATTTTATTGGTCAACACAATGGCGCTGTAAACGTATAAACTCTGGTTTCATCTATTTCGGGGCTCTCCATGCATTAGGCTGGGGTAGTGCTATATGCACAGCTAAACCAGGAGAATTATTTCCATTGCTAAACATCCTTGTCTCCCTCTGCAGCCAGGAGGGAACTGAAATTTATGCTGGGTACAGCCCTGTAGGCCCCTAGGAGTTTGAGTTTGGGGCAGGGTTGCAGCCCCCACCAGCTTCCCTCTGCCCTGCAAAGCCACAAGGCTGCCACCTTACTTCAGGGGTGCCTTCAGTGCCTGCAGAGCCAGCTTGTGTGGTAAAAGAGAAAGTCCCCATCCAGATTTATGGGCAGCATGGAAGCATGGAGAAGGGCAAGGCAAGGCCCCTGAGATACCCCACCCCAGTCCCACTGTTACTGAGCTTTCCACAGGGACATTTTCCTACCCAGGTGAGGGCACAGGTAGGAGGAAGGGAAAGAGGCATAAGAACAAGCACTGGTGCTGGCAGTGCCAGGGAGCATCAGGCTAGGCTGTGGGAAGTCTAGGTAGAACTTGTGGGTGGAGCAGAGTGGTGCAGCGGGAGCGTGCTGGGCCCATAACCCAGAGGTCGATGGATCGAAACCATCCTCTGCTAGCTGTTTTTTTCCCTTGCTCCAGAGATAGCCGCCACCGCCATGATGCAGTTCCTTGAAGCCTTCAGCAGGTGTCCCTGCATGGCTACGCTCCTGCTCTCTGCTCACTCACTGCCCTGGCTCTTTCTAAGGCCCTTCCCTTTGCCAGCCCCTCCCCGAGGAGTTCCACTAGGGATGCTGCCCTCGATGGCTGTGCGCACGTGGGTTACCGACAGAAATAAGTCTCAAAGATGCTGCAAACACTACTGGGCTGAATCTTCCATTTCCAGACATCTGCCTGCTTCCTCCTCAACCTTTTACAGGTTCTGGTTTTGCAGATGGGACCAGTGGGGATACTGTTTTCCCCAGAGGCTGGAAAGATCTTCCTGAGGTACTCTGGCCTTGTCAAGACAGAGTGGCTTGGTCATGTACTTCTGGCTTTGCAGGGTAACAGGAGCCCAGCAGGTTGATATGTGGGTCAGACATTTCCGGCCCACAGAGGGGGCTCGGTCGTTCCCTGATCCTGCACTCCTGAGGTCTTTCTGACTGACAGCAACCTTGGCAAGCCAAAAAGCCACCCTCACACAGCAGAAAAATACTATCAGTCAGGTGCCCCCTCATCTTGTTGTCTTCAGGCTGAACAGACCCAACTCCTTCAGAATGTCCCTCATTCACAGTGTGTTTCGGTGTGCTCTGGCATCACTTTCTGCATGTCCCCTCTTGCTCTGCCTGTGTGCACAGGAATACCTCATGTTTCCTGACTGCAGTCCTTCTGAAAAATGCCACCAGTGCTTGTGCAGCCTGCAATGGCTTGGTGTGGGGATGGCTTTGTTCTGTCAGCAATTGATTTTGTGATTTTGTGAGCAATAGTAACTGACTAGCCCATTCCTTAACATAAGTCATTTTGCTGGTCAGCACAACTGTATTATAAACATATAAACTCTGCTTTTGCCTGTTTTGGGGTTCTCCATGCATTAGGCTGGGGTAGTGCTATATGCACAGCTAAACCAGGAAAATTATTTCCCTTGCTAAGCATCCTTGTCTCCCTCCGCAGAAGGGAGGTAAAGGCTTTTTCCATCTGTGGTGATTTAAACCCAGCTGGTAAGAAACTACCACTAATCTGCTCACTCACCCTACTCATTTTCCTCCCTCCTTGGGCAGGATGGGGAGGAGAATCAGAAGAATGTAAAATATGCAGATTGAGATTAGAACAGTTAATAACTAAAATAAACTGCAATATAATAATAAAAAGGACATGGAACTGTTGGAACAAGTCCAGAGGAAGGCCATGAAGATGATCAGGGGGCTGGAGCACCTCCTATATGAGACAGACTGAGAAAATTGGGGCTGTTCAGCCTGGAGAAGAGAAGACTGTGTGGAGACCTTATAGCAGCCTTCCAGTATCTGAAACGAGCCCATAAGGATGCTGGGGAGGGACCCTTCATTAGGGACTGTAGTGACAGGACAAGGGGTAACAGATTAAATCTTAAACAGGAGAAGTTTAGATTAGATATAAGGAAGAAGTTCTTTACTGTGAGGGTGGTGAGGCACTGGAATGGGTTGCCCAGGGAAGTTGTGAATGCTCCATCGCTGGCGGTGTTCAAGGCCGGGTTGGACAGAGCTTTGGGTGACATGGTTTAGTGTGAGGTGTCTGTGGAGAGCTATTTGGCTGTGAACGGGCATGTGAGCAATCCAGACAACTGCTTAACAATTGTAAGGTAGTGACCCACAGGCACTGAGGCCTCGCCTGGGGGTTACTAAAGTTCATGTACATGCAGAAGCCTTGGGAAAGTTAGCATGGAAAGCTACTGAGAGAGATGTGCAGGAGGGAACTGATAACTGTAACCTTGAAACATATGCTGTAATAGTTAACCAATCATTAAGCTGTTACTAACACTTAGCTGAGAGATATTAACCAATCATATATTAAGCAGGACACCAAGTAGAATGTAGGTGGAGAGCATTATGCGCGTGGACAGAGGGTCTGAGCAAATCCTATTCTGTATTTAGTCATGTGAACAATGCATGTATCCAATTAGAGTTGTGTGTGTTAATGATAGACAAGTAGAATGCCTATATATACTGAGCTATCTGCGCAATAAACTTGGCACAAGCCTGATCATATTGGTCTGTGTGCTGTGTCCGGGACTTCTGCGTCAACAAGTGGCATCCGAACATGGACCCTCAGATCGGTGTTGGATAAAAACGACGAGACTGACAGGAAAGAGGGGGCAGAAGCCGGTCGATATCGGGTGCTGCCCCGGCACTCGGAAGTCGCTAGCGCAAAAGGTTTTGGGAATCTTGCCCTGATCAGGTGAGCGGCCGGGGAGGAGAGGGGGTCCACACTGACCAAGGAAGAGTCAGAAGTGGTGAAGCTCCTCCAACACATTCTCTCTATGAGAGCAGCGAGTTATGATGAGCCTGCCTTGAAGCCTTTGCAGTATTGGGCAAAGGGAAAGGATTTAATCCCCTCAGTGGATGCTGCCTTTCAAATCGCAACTTGGGAAAAAATAGGGGCAACGCTGTGGGAAGAGGTAAGTGAGGGATCCAAGGAGGCAAGTTAATACCCCACTGTGTGGAGATTAATCACTGACTCTTTAAAAAATATGCAAGCAGAAGAGCTTTTTCCACCCCCATGGAACAAATGGGAAAAAACAGAACTGATGGATGGGCCAGGGGATACGAATTTGTATCTTCCTTTATCACTTTCGCCGCCCCTGGCCTCCCTCCCCCCAGAGCCCGATCCTCAAGATTGTCAAGGGTGGGACAAATGGACAGGATTGTTAGATGAGAAATTACAGACACTTCATGACGGACTTACAAATTTACAGCTCTCCGACACAGCTAAGTCAAAGAATGAGATAGTGGAGCCCAAACCCCACCACCACCACCCCCACCCCCCCACCCCTCCGAATAGCCGCCAGTTGCTGCCGCGGCTGCAAAGACTGAGGACGGGGATGAAGGCGATCCTTTTGCCCCGGACCCTGTTAATCCCGAGAAAGCCTACTCTCAGATCACCTGAAATCTGCGGGAGGAAATGTTTTAATGGCACTTGATAATGCTGAAACTTCAGAACACATTAATGAGGAGCCTGAGCATTTTCATCAGACTGCTGTTGCTGCTCCTGAGATTCTGATGCCTGGTAATTCTGATGCTGACCTGGATAGTCCTTTTGACCCGAGACCTGTTGATCCAGAAAAGAAGCCTGATTTAGATCCCCCAGATCCCCATGATAAATGGGCAGTTATAAAGGGAAAAGTAAGATGGGTGGGGGATGCAGATGTATTGTGTGCTTATAGTCTCTCTGTGATATTCATGTACTAAAAGTTAGCAAATGTAACTACGTCTGTGTTTCTATCTACCCTTGCAGACCTTTATAGATACTGTTGGCCACTTCTTCCGATGTAGGCTGGCCACCTGCATTGGAATGAGTGTGCATTTTGGTCAGTATAAAAGCCCAAGCCTCATGCAATGTGAGGGAGGCAGAGCCTCTGCGGGGACACCCGCTGAGATAGAGCCTGCCACCTTGCACTGCAATGATGCTGCTCGGAGCTGGTTTCCTGATTGTCTTCACAGGGTCATTGCACTACATTTTGTACGTGGGACCATGTAGTGGGAGTAATGATTGTCTGCATTTTGTGTTTCAAATATTGTAGTTGTGTGGAGTGTGTTTATGGGATCCCATGAATGTGTGTGTGTATGTGTGTGTCTGTTGAGGGCAGGCAGTGTTCTGTGTATTTTCTGTTATTGGGTTCATGTAAAAGTTTTTAATGGGTAGCAGATTAACATTTTGGGCAAGAAAGGCTTAATAGAAAAGTGCTGCTGCCAGTAGAGATTTATGGCTGCTGCTCAGCAGGCTGGCAGCTGTAGCTGCTGCCGAGCAGTCCTGCTTAGTGTGTTTAGGGTAACCTAGGGGAAAACCACAAGCTTTACCAACCTCCACCCAAACAGCACCAGGGTGGCAGAGACAGAAAAGAAAAAAAAAAAAAAAAAAATGGGTAATGGCACAGCAAAATCCTCGGCTGTTAACGCGGTGCAGTTTGCTTCTGCAGCTGCTTTATATTCCTGTTTCATCAGAATGCCTGTGGTTTAAGGAATCATTTTTAACCTGAGTTACTTCCCAATAACTGATAACATGGGGAAAGGGATATATTTGTGTTCTACCTACAGGTCCATGGAGGCTGCCTGCAAAGTTTCTCAAGCCTTGCCATGAGCTGGACGGACGAGTGGAAAAATCTAGTGCCTTAGCTACAGGAGCTTGAATATATGTGTATGTAAAGTAGCTCTTGTTAGAGGCTGTGATTTTGTGTATAAGGCCACCTGTACTTACTAGCCAGTTGTTAATAAGAAACTACACCTTATATTGTATGGATTTGTCACTTGTAAAACAGATGTTAGAGTATGCATATTTGCAGCAGCTGCTAGAAAATGCTAAGGCAAAAGCTAGAAAGATTCTAATACAATGAAAGTGTTATAAAGCAGGTAATGGAATGAATTAAGAGAGTGGAAGAACATCACTGGTGGGAAAATTTCTTTGGCTGGTCCCTCACTGCCACTAGCATCTTCAACATGCTGCTGCACCCTGTAGTGTACATACTGCTAATGTAAATCTGTATGTGCTTTGCCATAGTAGTGACTTGTTACTGGATGAAGCAGGTGAACCTCTGCACTCACAACAAGGTGCCACAACTGAGGTTGGCCAAATACCTCCTATCACAGTCAAGGGCAAGACTGGGTTGGCCTCTGTGTTTGCCACCAAGAAGAACCTTTCGCTCCGCTGTTGGCTGCAACCCAGCAGGCGTTGAGTGGTGGGGACACATGCCATGCCAGACCTTGATGTGAGGGATGGCCTCCCCTGTTATCAGAGAACTATACAGGAGAGAAAGGCAGGCCAAGCAGCCTGTGGTTGGCATATGTTGGAGATACAATCTAGTCCAAATCCTCTGCTCAAGTAGGGTCGTCTAAAGCAGGTAAAAAAAAAAAAAAAAAAAAAGGGAAATGTAAGGATTTTCTTCAAACAGTTTGCAAAACGTAATCTGTACAAAAATTTTTAAATTTGTCTAGTTTTGATTCTCTTTCTGCAATACAGCATTTGTGACATATGACAGCTGATTAAAGGTATTGGAATGATTTTAGTGATAATCTTGACCATAGTTATGATTGTACCTTGTATTTTGCAATGTATTCGTGGTATGATTGAAAACCCGGTAAAACACCTTTGGCTTATTCAAGAAAAGAAAAGGGGGAGATGTGGATGATTTCTTGTTAGAGAATGGACGTATGCCTGCTCTGAATGAAAGCAAGTAGGTGCAGCTGGCCATGTAGCAGGGGTAACTCCGGGTTACCTCTGTGCAGCCGACTGTGGAAAAGAAGCAACTCCTGAACAGTTAATGAAACAAGAATGCAGGCCTGGAAGATAAGAAGGAGCTAAGAGAAGAAGGTTGCTGAATTGGACTGTAAATCTTGCTTGCTTACAAAAACCACACTTTAGGTTCTCACGAGTGCAAAAGTTACAAGCACTCTCAGAAGGGCATTGGTTTCAAAAGTTGTTACAGGGTTGGGGTATTAGTGGCTGGCTAGGAGCACTAATCAGACAAGGTTTAACAGTTCTAATGGTATTGATTATTATTGTTTTAATCTTTTGCTGTTTGTGGAAGTGTATTGTTGGTATGTTGTCTCGTGCTATGAATCAGGTCTGGATTGCTCAAAAACAAAAAGAGGGATTTGTGAAGAGCTATTTGGCTGTGAACGGGCATGTGAGCAATCCAGACAACTGCTTGACAATTGTAAGGTAGTGACCCACAGGCACTGAGGCCTCGCCTGGGGGTTACTAAAGTTCATGTACATGCAGAAGCCTTGGGAAAGTTAGCACGGAAAGCTACTGAGAGAGATGTGCAGGAGGGAACTGATAACTGTAACCTTGAAACATATGCTGTAATAGTTAACCAATCATTAAGCTGTTACTAACACTTAGCTGAGAGATATTAACCAATCATATATTAAGCAGGACACCAAGTAGAATGTAGGTGGAGAGCACTATGCGCGTGGACAGAGGGTCTGAGCAAATCCTATTCTGTATTTAGTCATGTGAACAATGCATGTATCCAATTAGAGTTGTGTGTGTTAATGATAGACAAGTAGAATGCCTATATATACTGAGCTATCTGCGCAATAAACTTGGCACAAGCCTGATCATATTGGTCTGTGTGCTGTGTCCGGGACTTCTGCGTCAACAGGTGTCCTTGCCCATGGCAGGTGGGTTGGAACTGGATGATCTTAAGATCCTTTCCAACCATAAGTATTCTATGTTTCTATGAATAACACTACTGATAATAATGATAAGGGAAATTACAAGGGAAGAGAATATAAAACTAAAGGGGGAAAGGAAAAAAACTATGAACAAACGTGAGGCACAATAGTTTCTCACCACCTACCAGCTGACACCCAGCCCTACCAGAGCAGCGATCAGTCCCTCCGGGCAACTCCCCTAGTTTCTATCCTGAGCATGATGTGCGGTGGGATGGAATACTCCTTTGGCTAGTTCAAGTCAGGTGTCCTGCCTCTGCTCCTTCCTGGTTTCTTGCTTCCCTCCTCACTGGCAGAGCATGAGACTGAAAAGTCCTTGATCAGGGTAAGTGCTGCTGAGCAACAACTGAACCATCAGAGCGTTACCAGTGTTATTCTCAGACTAAATCCAAAACAGCAATGTACCAGCTACTAGGAAGAAAAATAACTCTATCCCAGCTGAAAACAGGACACCGTCTGAACCACCCACACCTGCTATTTCTTCTGCATTTCTACCTTTTTTCTGTGCAGGCTTAGAAAGCCTCTGAACGTATGTATTAAGGTTGCTCTCTGTTTTGGAAAGGAAGGTTCCATTTGTCAGGGTGAGCAGCTGGTGAATGAACATCTTGAATAAGCATCTGAGCTAGAAACTGAAAACTCTATGAATGTTCTCTTGCTGCCACCCCATGGACATTTTGGGTTCTCCCATTTCAATCAGCGGTAACTAAACAAGGAAGCCCCAAGCCAAAATAATTCTGTTTGCTCCTTGCTGCGCCATATCCTGGAAGGTTTCAGGGAATGCCTCTGTATCTCATAAAGTACCATTTAATTGTTCAGCAACGGAAAGCATAGCAGTGGATTACATGAAGGGGAAAAGAAGGGAAAGGAAGGGAAGGAAAGGGAAGGGAAGGGAAGAGGGAAGAGTGAAGAGGGAAGAGGAAAGGAGGAGGAAAATGGATAGGGGAAGAAGGATGGGCTTAAGTGCATTTTCAAAGCATGCCAGATTAACATGTTTGTGTCTTTGCTCACTGGCCATCCTGAAGCTCCTAACCTCTGTGCCCTGGGGGTGTGTAGGTCCAGTACTGTCTGTGATACTGCTGGAGTCCAGAGGGCATTGCACCATCCCAAGAAACTCCAGTGAAAATAAACATCCTTGGGGAGCGGGTCTCAGTTTGTTTGCCATCTGTGCCCATAGAAACAGTCTCAAAGTCCTTACAGGCAGCAAGAAAGCTGCAAGAACCTGAGCTGCCCAGAGCTCCCACCCTAGCAGGGAATCTCCTACTGAGTAGGAAGATGCCTGGGGCCTGTGCTTGTCTTTTCCTGGGGGTTACTGTCTTGCTTCTGGCAGAGGCTTTCCTTCCATGCTGGCTTTCCTCATTCAAAGGTCCTGCTCCTCTGACACTTTCTGTCTGCTTTCTGGTGACTTGTGAAACACATTTTTTTAGGGTCGCAAAAGGAATCACTGTCAGGCATATTAACAAAAGTAATTCTAATAGGAATTTATAAATGTGTGATTCAACAGAATTTGATGGCAAGGTCCACTTTATTGCATACAAAAAGAGATGGTGTCAGAATTGGCCATGATTTATACAGAATTGAATTGAAATAATGTGGATAGGAATCAAAAATATAAAGGAATAAGGGAGACCCTGCCTGAGTCACTATGTTCAGACTAGAATCCCTTGCTTCCTAAACTCCTGACAGATCCTAGGTGCAGCTGGATCTAATCCTAGACTCAGTCTCGAATAATAGTTAATATTTAATGGAATTTAAAGGGAAATTTAGGTAGAGGGATTAAAGGTGAAAAGCATAAGGGAAACCCTCCCCTTGAATCACAAGGTTCAGATTGGACACTCTTGCTTTCTAAACTTCTTCTCAGAGAAGAGTCTAGTAATATGTGAAGAGGCTGGTGGACCTGGCATTCATTTTACTATGGGCAGTGAGTCTGGAGCACTTAGGACAGATGCAACACATAGTGATCCACTCTCCTAAGTGACCACAGTGGTTCTGTGACAGGCTGAAGCAATCGGGGCAGAAGCAAGAATGCATTGAGTCACCAGGGGCTGGTAGATCCAGGTGTCCTGAAACCCCAAAACTCTCATGATGCTGAAGGGCATGTGAAAGAGCTGCTGCTGTCGCAATTAGAAACTATCTAATTTCTGTTGTTGTTTCACCCCAGGGTACATTCTCCTAATGCATGTCACCAGTGACTTTTAACTTCAGGGAGAATTTCTCAAACTGACCTCCCACATTGAGCTGAATCTGGCAAAGGCCATGAAAAGTAATAAAAATTTCTAGAGGTACATCTGATGCAAAAGGAAGACTAAAGAAGGTGAGAGCCCACTGCTGAGTGGGAGGTTAGAGTGCTGGTAACAGAAAACATGAGAAAAAAGAGGAACTCAATGCCTTCTTCACTTCATTCTTCACTGGTAAGCCTTGCTTTAGGGAAACACAAGCTATTAAGCACAGTGGGAAAGTGTGGAGCACTCTGCCCTTGGCAGACAAGGAACAGATTAGGGAACATTTAAAAATACTGGGTATACCCAAGTCTGTTGACCCTAGTGGAGTAACTGTAAATGCTGAGGGAGCTCATCTATGTCAGTGCCAGGCCACTCTCAACGGTCTTTGAACATGGTAATCAGGAGAGGTTCCTGTCTTCAAGGAGGAGGACTCAGGGAACTTGAGGTAACCTCACATCAGTCACTGGAACAGTAATGGAGCACATAATACTGGAAATAATTTCCAATCATATGAAGCATAGAAAGGTGATTTGGAGTAGTCATCATGGATTTACGATGGAGAAATCATCTCTGATGTGTGTATCTAAGCCTTCAGGGAAGGGATGACTACCTTGAGGACAAGAGGAGAGCATGTGACACTGATTTTCTTGACTTAAACAAGACTCACATTGTGATCCCCTGATGTCCTCACAGAAGAATTAATGAAGTGTGAATCACATGAGCGGAAAGAGAGACAATTCAACACGGGCTGAAGTAACAGGCTCCAAGGGTTATGACAAATGTCACAAACTCCAATTTGAGACCAGACACTCAAGGTGTGCACTGAAAGTGACTGACACTGGCTTCTATATTGTTTAATATTTTCCATTAATGGCCTGGACAATGCGGTGGGGCAAACTATTAGGAAGTTTGCAACTAATCAAAATCTTAGAGGAGTGGGCAATATACCATGAAAAACAAAGAGATGTCCTCAACATAAAAAGGACATGAAACTGTTGGAACAAGTCCAGAGGAGGGACACGAGGATGATCGGGGGCTGGAGCACCTCCCGTATGAAGACAGATTGAGAAAGTTGGGGCTGTTCAACCTGGAGAAGAGAAGGCTGCGTTGAGACCTCATATCAGCCATCCAATATCTGAAGGGGGCCTATAGAGATGCTGGGGAAGGACATTTCATTAGGGATTGTAGTGATAGGAAAAGGGGCAATGGGTTCAAACTTAAACAGGGGAAGTTTAGATAGGCTATGAGGAAGAATTCTTTACAGTGAGGGTGGTGAGGCACTGGAACGGGTTGCCCAGGGAAGATGAATGCTCCATCTCTGGTGGTGTTCAAGGTCAGGATGGACAGAGTATTGGGTGGCATGTTTCAGTGTGAGGTGTCCCTGCCCATGGTAGGGGGTTGGAACTGGAGGATCTTAAGGTCCTTTCCAACCCTAACTAGTCTATGATACTATGATTCTATTATGCTAGCAGTAGAAACAAACTGAGAGGAACACGAGGATTGTAAGTGGAATTCTGGGCCACTGGCATTCTTGGGCTATGTGTGAGGGAGGGAAACAAAGGTAGAAAGCATATCTCCTTAAAGGAAAAGGCTGGGGGGAGGTGGGCAATTTTGCCTGCTGTGCTCCAGGAATGTGCGTGGCCAGCATGCCAGCTAGCGTCTGTGTGAGCAGCTGAGGCGAGAGGGACTACAGTATCCTGTGGTTCTAGGGATCCACATGATGCCTGCTGCACCTCAAAGGGCACGTTTCTGTCTTACCCACTTGACAGACGGGAGCAAAAGCTCTCAGATGAAAGGGGGGAAGCTGTAATCATCCAGCAGACCTTTGCAAGCAAATACTGCCAGTTAGCAAAATGCTTCACGCACAAGGAACGCTTCGGGTGCCACAAGGCTTGGAGTGAGGGTATAAAAGGCCACGCACATCCAGGACGGCCATCCACTACCCTTGCTGCCCTCTCCTCAGACAGCTAGGTAAGTCTGGACCCCGCCGGACTCTTTCTGCGGGCATGCCTGTGGCTCGGAACATCCTCTTCCCCATGCTTCTGCCTTGTGCTCATGCCCTGCTCTGTGTTTCCGCTCTGCTTCCCTCGTTGAGAGATGTCTTGCTACAGACCCTGCCTCCCTTTAACCTGTGGACCAGCCCCCCTTGCAAACAGCTGCAATACGCCTTGCGTTCTGCGGTGCGCTGACTCCACCACCGTGATCGAACCGTCCCCGGTGGTGGTGACCCTGCCGGGGCCCATCCTCACCTCTTTCCCACAGAGCACAGCCATGGGATCCTCTCTGTCAGCTGCTGTTACTTGGCAGTGGCCTATGTGGGGCCCTGCATTCCTGCAATCTGTATTGTCAGAGCCAGTGGAGCACTCACCTTGGAAAAAACCACCAGGAACAGAGAAATGAGATCTGCATCCAGGACCAGGAAGATGCCTGTGGTTCCCAGCACGTGGAACAACTGTCACTCCCCCTGAATGGAAGGCAGCCCTGGGTCATTCTTTGACATAGTGCCCTTCTTGCTTTTTTTCTTTCTGTGCTCTCCTTGTTACTGCTCATCCTCCCTCCTGGGCTTCGTAGCCTTTGCCGGCCGAGGCAACACACTGCACCTGCCCTTGCTGTATCTCAGAGAGGATACTCACTGGCTGCAGCTGCAATGGGGAAAAAGGAGCGCCTTGCAGGCGCGTGGCATCCCACTGCAATAGGCCAACGTCCTCTCACCTGCTGAGCCCTTGACTATTCACACCTAGGGCTCTTCCCCCTCCCCCCAAAATGCACACTTCCCTTTCTCATTAAAGAGATGCTGCATCCCAGCCCGAGTCTCCTCGTGCTCCTTTGTGCTGAAACTGCAGCTTTCTCCTGGGCAACGCGGCCTGTGAGGCGGGTGATTTTCCCTACAGGTCAATGCACAGACTCCTGATCAGCTGTTGCATGCTGCTCGTGCCTCGTCCCTGGCCTCCTGCAGGCCTGTTGCTTTGTCATGGACTTTTGCTTGCTGTCCCACCATACATCTATGGAGAGTGGGCAATAGTGGAAGTGGTGAGGCCCACTTGGGAATGGTAGAGAGGGTGTTTTGGAGGCATGCTGATGGAGAAGAGGGGTCCTCTTTCTTCCACCACCCACCCTGTGCCCCGCTCTGTGTTCACCTCACACAGAACCGGTGCAGGCACTTCTGGTCAAGCCAGCAAAGCGACAGCCTGGCCCAGGATATAGCTGTCTAAGTGCTGCCTCTCTGACTGTCTGAGGAAGGTGATGCGCACTCGCAGTGTCAGTGATCTGTCCTAAGAGTTTTGTGCAGGCCGCAGGAATGATTTGAGCTGAATGGCAGATGATGTTTCTGTCTTCCAAGAAGTCCTGATGGCTAAAACTCCACCTTCTGGTGCGACTCTTGTCCAAAGGTGCAAAACCCATCCTTGTCCAAGAAGCCACTCCTCTTCCCAAAACCCACTGCGTTCACGAGTTTCATCACAGTGTACTCTCACAAGTAGCAGTGCCTGCCCATGGATTTCCAGCACTCTGCTTTCAGCTCTCTTGCTGCAGCTGCTATTTCACAGCACAGCTCCTGCTGCTGAAGCCTGCACTGCAGACAAGCCTTTGTCTGGTGGAAGCGGCAAAGGAGAAAAGGCAACTTTCTTTCCTGGCTTCCTTCCTCTTTGTAACTATCTGGGGAAGCAAGTGTCTTAAGAGTATGAGTGGGCACATGGAGGTTTCCTCTTGACGTGCAAAAAGAGTGGACTCCACCATCTGGGTGAGGCACGTTCTCTCCCTGGAAGTGATTGTTGTAATGTGGTGGAATGCACATCTCTGTATCCCATTGCCCTTTCTGTGGATACTGACTTCAGACACTGTCGTTGTGCCTCAGGCCAGGAATGCATCTTGCTCAGAAGCCTGTGTCCAGTGGCACCGAATCTTCCCCAGATTCCAGCCTTGTCTATATACATGACCTATTGTAAGCCCATCAGCAGCCTCCCAGAGCGGTTGGCTGGCAGGGGGCTCCCATCAGAAGGTGGTGGTGGGAGACGTGGAGGAGGTTCCTGCGGGTTCTGGCACCACAAAATCACCTCGTGTTTTGCTTTCACTTCAGGGCCCCGGCCTGAAGAATAGAGGTACATACGCTTAGCAGGCTTGTTTAGACCCTTGGGCAATGGCCAACACACCACAGAGTTTTGATCCTACAGAACTGCCCTGTCAGGTAGAGTCTCAGCTACTCTGGAGCTCTGCTAATGTGATCAGTAAGGAAGAAGTAGATCGATGCCCAGACATTCCCAACAAGGCCATGGGGCTTTGTGCATGTGTGTGTGCCCGTGTCCCCATGTGTGTGGTGGTTGTGTACAACTATGGAAGTGTTGCTATAGATGTTCTGTGATGCCTGTGACGACAACACTGTTCAGCAGTCCTTGAGGCTCCCCCTCGGCCCAAGTCATGCTGACATCAGCACTACATCAAAGGGGAAGCCAAAGAGCTGAGGTGATCACATTCATCAGGAAGGCCCTGCGGTTTCACTCCTGGATGTGAGTGGTGGTGTTCCTAGAGGACGTCACCTTTGCTTTTCTTCTTCCCACCAGGCATATGAGTTCAGCTCGGAGTATTTATTGTTTACTGAAAAACACGTCTGTCAAGGGAATGGGCAGATGTTCAAAGAGCCTTATAATTCCTTGCCTGAGAGAGATCCAAGCCAAAATGGAGTTGTTTTTCTCCTCATGCTCATCCCGGAGGCCAACAGCCTTTGTGGGATGTGGAAAAGGCAGGGAACCAGAGTGCCCAGGTGCTTTTGTTGGGTCAGGGTCAGTCTGATTGAGTTCCCGTACTGGGCCCTGAAAAGTGGAAGACCGCAAGAGCTGGGCAGAGGATGAGCTGAAAAGAAGCTGGCTGGCCGTTGCCCAAGCGTCTAAGCGAGCCTGCTAAGCGTATGAGCCTCTGCAGTTCAGGCCAAGGCTGGAAACAAAAGGCAAGGTGACTTCAGGTGCTGAATTCCTCCATGCCTCAAGGCCAGGGTGTGTTGTGGAAGGGCGGTGTTGTGGAAGGGCGGTGTTGCCTGCCGTGCTCCAGGAATGTGCGTGGCCAGCATGCCAGCTAGCGTCTGTGTGAGCAGCTGAGGCGAGAGGGACTACAGTATCCTGTGGTTCTAGGGATCCACATGACGCCTGCTGCACCTCAAAGGGCACGTTTCTGTCTTGCCCACTTGACAGACGGGAGCAAAAGCTCTCAGATGAAAGGGGGGAAGCTGTAATCATCCAGCAGACCTTTGCAAACAAATAGCAAAATTTGCCAGTTAGCAAAATGCTTCACGCACAAGGAACACTTCGGGTGCCACAAGGCTTGGAGTGAGGGTATAAAAGGCCACGCACATCCAGGATGGCCATCCACTACCCTTGCTGCCCTCTCCTCAGACAGCTAGGTAAGTCTGGACCCCGCCGGACTCTTTCTGCGGGCATGCCTGTGGCTCGGAACATCCTCTTCCCCGTGCTTCTGCCTTGTGCTCATGCCCTGCTCTGTGTTTCCGCTCTGCTTCCCTCGTTGAGAGATGTCTTGCTACAGACCCTGCCTCCCTTTAACCTGTGGACCAGCCCCCCTTGCAAACAGCTGCAACACGCCTTGCGTTCTGCGGTGCGCTGACTCCACCACCGTGATCGAACCGTCCCCGGTGGTGGTGACCCTGCCGGGGCCCATCCTCACCTCTTTCCCACAGAGCACAGCCGTGGGATCCTCTCTGTCAGCTGCTGTTGGGAGCTCCCTCAGCACAGGGGGGCTGCCCGTCTCCTCCGGGGGTGCCCTTGGATTTGGGAGATTCACAGGACTTGGCAGTGGCCTGTGTGGGGCCCTGCATTCCTGCAATCTGTATTGTTAGAACCTTTTTTCTTAATCTTTTCTCCTTGCTTTTGACAGTGACACACAAGAGCCTGTGAAATTTCCCTGGAGAGGCTTCAGGTCTTTTCATTAGTGTTGTGTATTCCATGGTGTATTTTTGAATAGCATCAGCACCATTTTCTAACTTTGACCCGAACAGTGTTCTGACAGTATTCTTTCTCTTACTGTGTGCACTCAGCTGAGCTCTGCTGTATACATAGCACTTTTCCCTTATCACCGCAGCAGCAGATCACGTGGGAAAATAAAATTCCCTCTGTGGGGAGCACTTTTTGAACTCCGTAACTGAAGGAGAAAAGAAGACATGATATAGCTGGGATATCCACCTCACCTGATATACACTCCTGTTCCTTTATTGTCCAGAGCTAAAGGCATCTGGTTACAGAGAAGACCTGGTCTTTGGAGGCTGGGATGTTGGATGGGATCAGGAATGGTTCTTCTTCATGTACTTTTGCAACTATCTTGATATTGAGGAATGCATCCCTGGCAGCCCCTGTAACCTGGTAACCCTGGTGGGTGTCTCTGCAATGCAGTAGATGAGCATGTTTGGCTGCTATGCGAAAGGCTTCTGCCTCACATACCTTTGGGATTGTGTCCTCTTGGCAGTAAAGCTGGATGGAGGTGAAGTGCTCTGTATGTATGTGTCATTCCCTCCAATAGACAACTCATTAATGTTCAGTCCTCATCTCCTTTTTGTGTCTGGACACTTGCCCTGCTTCTTCCTGCTTTCATTGGAAGAAGCAATTTCACACCATGAGAAATGGGTTTACTTTTCTGTCACTGAAATGATCTTCATGAATGCTGTCCCACTGCTGAGGCTACACAAGAATGTGAGAAGGTGCATGGCTACTTATGCTATCCCTTTTCTCTTTCTTGTGCTGTCCCCAGTAAGTGGTTCTTTAGCCAAGGTCTTGCAGAGCCTGAGAGCCTCTCTTAATGAGATCCATAATGACCACTGCCCTAATTTGAGGGACATTCTGCAGTAGCCACACACCCTCACACACCACAACTCTTCCCTGTGTCTTCCAAGGAAAGTCTCAGTGCCCACAATACTGGAGAATCCAGCAGCACTAGCTTTAGAGAGACAGTCCTGTTTCGCAAACAGGTAGGGAATTCAACAAAACAATCACATATTAGTCATATAATGCACAGAGTTTATTAAACAAGCCCATTAAAATGGACAAGCACGCTAAAGCAAAATAGGTATATATTGATCTATATATAGCAAACAAGCACAATAAAGCAAATCAGATATATATATGTGTGTATATAGCACGGAGGAAAATTAACAATGCATCAAGTCATTACTGCATAGAGAGAACTGTGATTGAGAAGAAATACATCACCAATTACCACCTAATCCTCATCCTCCAGGCCCACACTTCAGCCAGGAATCCCGGTTGCAGTCAATGCCGGGAGTCTCAGGCAATCGGGAAAATTCCTACGTGGTGCGTCCACCCGTAGGTGGCGCCTCGGGTTCAGCTACTGGAGGGTCCTGCTTTTGTACCTTGAGAAACACAGCCGGCTTTATGCCGGCTCCGTCACTGTTTACTCGTGGGGCCGTGCAGTTTCTCGTTCTCATCATCTCAGTGCTGGCTGTGCCGACAGAGTTGGCCAGGCACCCCAACGCGCTCATAGTGGGGGAAGCTCATAGAACAGCTGCAACCTCATGTTTTCCTGCCTCTTTCTGACAAATAATCATAAATATAAATATACCTTATTGAATATACTTTATAAAAAATATTCTCTGTTTCTCATGGTCATGAGCAGTGATCAAGTTTCAGTTTTGTTTTCATCCATTGCAAGTTGGAGCAAGACCAGATGAGGGCCACTAGGACAATCAGAGGCCTCGAGCACCACCCATATGAGACAGGGTGAGAAACTTGGGGCTGTTCAGCCTGGAGAAGAGACGCTGTGTGGAGACCTCGTTGTAGCCTTACAGTATTTAAAGGGGGCCTACAAGTATGCTGGAGAGGGACTCTTCACTGGGAACTGGAATGATAGGACAAGGGGTGATGGGTTTAAACTTCAACACTGGAAGTTCAGGTAGATATAAGGAAGAAGTTATTCACTGTGAGGGTGGTGAGGCACTGGCACAGGTTGCCTAGAGAAGTGGTAAATGTTCCACCCCTAACAGTGTTCAAAGCCAGGTTGGACAGACCCTTGGGCAGCATGGTCTAGGGTGAGATGTCCCATGGCAGCGGGGCTGGAACTGAATAGTCTTAAGTTCCTTTCCAGCCCAAACCATTCTATGATTCTATGGTGTTTCTTGGTGGGTTGGCAAGTGAGGGGAAATCCTTGAGAGGAAAACTGACTTCCCTTTCCTTATAATTGTGATGCTGCCCAGGGAAGAGGTACTACCCTACTTGGATGTAGGCATCACAGCCTTGCCCCATGTATCAGAGCCTTCATTTGATGGTGTTTCAGACTGTTATGCCAAAGATCCTTCTTTGAAGGCTCAGAGAAAGCAGCATCTCAGACTCATGCCTTCACTGTATGCCTAGCCAGAGCAAGCCTCAGCATGTTCTGTGCAGGGACAAAGCACTCAGGATTCGGCCTTCTCAGATCTCAGCTTAAATTTAGAGAAAATGTTAGGTTCTGAGCAGGCAGGAAGGCTGGCAAGCTCTTTGATGCCCAAGGCATGTGTGACTTGGATCCTTAGCTAACCTCTGTTTTCAAATCACGTGTATCAGCAATTAATCCCAGGGCAGTGTTACCAAGAAAAGCCCTGGGGCTTAAGCATCTGCAGCATCAGCCCAAGTCAGGTCATGAGAGCTGATGTTCTCTTTTTAAAAAAAAAAAAAATTCTTATTCACAACAGAGAAGAAAAAAATGCTCTGAAAGCTTCATGCTAGTACATCAATCCCACTTCAGTGCTTTGTTCTGAAGAAGGAACCAATTCCAGCAAAAGGCCAGCACACATGCCTTCTGGCTTCCTTTCAAGGACAACAAGATGGTCTCAATTTTCTAGATTAAGCACTGTGATTTTCTTTTGGAGCTCAGCTGCTTAGCATTTGTGCTACTATTGGCAAATAATGTGCTGTATTATTGACAACTGTCAATATCTCAACAGGATCACTATGACATAGGGGATGCCTATTTTCCCCTTCACTTCAACATGTGCAGAAAAAGTGTGTGAATATACACACAAGAAGTGTGTACACTTAGGAAATAGCACCTGCCTTGTTACCATGTGTGTGTTTTGCTTCCATCTGGGTTTTGAAAAGTCCACTCTGCGCAGATTGCCCTTCTGGGCAATCAATGGAGTATCTGTCTCTCATTGAGTTTGCTTTAGATACTGAAGGCCAAATTCATTCCTTATCATGGTATATGATATATATCATATGGTATATATGGTATATATCTCCAACTATATGTCTTCCCGTAAAGGCCTGCAATGCTGCAGTATTTACTGCAGGGAAACTGCAGGACATTTATTTATGTGCAGGGATACCTTCCACTAGAGCAGGTTGCTCCAAGCCGTGTCCAACCTGACCTTGACCACTGCCAGGGATGGGGTAACCACAGCTTTTCTGGGCAACCTGTGCCAGTGCCTCAGCTCCCTCATAGTGGAAATTTTTTCCTAATTTCGAATTGAAATCTACCTTCTAAATGTGAAAATCCAGTGTTCAGGGGACAGCTTGGCTATGTGATACATTTGCTTTAGGAAATTGACTTTAGGAAAGCATGGCAACACCAAACACCATGCAGTGATGACAAGATAACTTCGAAAACTGTGTCTCCATAGACAGGACTGAGCTCAGAGGAGTAAGGACTAGCATTCACTGGCTTTGTTGCACTGGAAACCACCTGGAAAAGATAACAGAAGGCAATCCCACATGATATGCCCTGGAAAGCATTTTACTTCTGCCTTCCCTGGACTACCTTGCAAACTCTCTGTTCCTGTGGTCTTCAGGCACACAACAGTATCATGTCTTCTGCTGGAAGGAGCCTTGCTTATGTTCTGCCCTCTTGGGAAGGTGTTTGCATACTTGGTTTTGGTGGCTGCCACGCACTACCCAGGCTCTGAAAGTGAGACATTACATCTAAAGATGGGCTTAGCAGGTGTGGGCAGCACAGCAAAGCTAGCCAGAGCTGTGCCTGTGTGAATTCAGCAGATGATGCCTGAAGCACAGAATATCTTCCTTCCACTTCTCCTCCCACCCTACCAAACCAAATCAAACCAAACCAGAACAAACCTAACCAAATCTAACCTAACCCAACCCAACTAAAACAACCATGGGAAATTTCTAGAGAATCTCTTTCATTGTGATGTTCTGCTCATTTCCCATGTAAAACTGGCTGAATTCCTTAGCACTGAGGAGTGTGCAAAGTTGTTATTCCTTCCAGAAATGGTACCTGTATTACCAACAAACCTTCTGTCAAGAAAAACCTCATAACACCAATGTAGTGTTAAAAGGGAAGCATTCTTTTATTACAGCGCTGGATGCATGGGGGATCTCTCCTCCCTACGTGCATGTCTAGGATCAAACTTTAAAGATATTTATCCATAAGATTGTTACATATTCATACATTCCATTCTACATTCTTATTTTAATTGGTTATAACAAATACGCTTCATATGCTAATTACTACACATGCGCACCAGCTAGTTCTATTGTTCTAAATTGAGTCTGGGGTATAATCTGAGTAGGGGGCTATTGAGTCGGAGGTCGTGATCTCCCCCTGCCGGAATTACCCTTCACCTACTTCGAGTTTTTTTTCTCATTTTCTTGCCAAGCTAAAGTAGTTACATCGTGTTTCTCATCCTGGAAGAATGCTGATTTGCTTACAGTGGGGATTCTTGAAGAGGGAACTAATATTGCAATATTCTAAACCACAAATCTAGTAGTTACAATTGATTTTGTTCCAGCTCCATGGTTACATCTGCCTTACACCTACTTGCATGTTTGATTTTCCAGTTGAATGCTCAAAAACTCTTCCTGTGCTGAAACAGTGTAAATACAAGTAAGAGCACAATGATTTTGGCCATCCAGGGAAGCATTTTCTTTCCCTTTGGGAGCACCCTGTGGCTTGACTCTGGGAAACGTTGTCAATGTGCTGTGCCAGGGACACCTGCCTGCAGGTGGGTAAAGAACTGGCTGGATGGCCGCATGCAAAGGGTGTGGTCAATGGCTCAATGTCTAGCTGAAAAACAGTAATGAGCGGTGTCCCTCAGGGATTGGTGTTGGGACCAGTCTTGTTCAACATCTTTGTTTGCAACATGGACAGTGGGATTGAGTGCGCCCTCAGCAAGTTTGCCGATGACACCAAGCTGTGTGGTTAGGCTGATATGCTGAAGGGAAGGAATGCCATGCAGAGGGACTTTGACATGCTTGTGAGGTGGGCCAATGCCAACCTGATGAAGTTTAACAATAACAAGTGTAAAGTCCTACACCTGGGTAATCCCAGCTGTGCCTGCAATCCCAGGCACAGCTACAGGTTGGGTGAAGAAGAGATTCAGAGGTGCCCTGTGTAGAAGGACTTGGGGGTGTTGGTTGATGAGAAACTTAACGTGAGCCAGCAGTGTGCGCTTGCAGCCTAGAAAGCCAACTGTATCCCAGGCTGCATCAAGAGGAGTGTGACCTCTTGAAGGTCAAAGGAGGTGATCCTGACTCTCTACTCTGCTCTCATGAGACCTCACTTGGAGCATTGTGTACAGTTCTAGTGTCCTTAGCATAAAAAGGACATGGAACTGTTGGAAGAAGTCCAGAGGAGGGCCACAAGGGTGATGAGGGGACTGGAGCACCTTCCGTATGAAGATAGGCTGAGAAAGTTGGGGCTGTTCAGTCAGGAGAAGAGAAGGCTGTGTGGAGACCTCATAACAGCCTTTCAGTACCTGAAGGGGGCCTATAGGGATGCTGGGGAGAGACTTCATTAAGGACTGTAGTGGTAGGAAGAGGGGTAACTGGTTAAAATTTAAAAAGGGGAAGCTTAGATTAGATATAAGGAAGAAGTTCTTTACTGTAAGGGTGGGGAGGCACTGGAATGGGCTGCCCAAGGAAGTTGTGAATGCTCCATCGCTGGCGGTGTTCAAGGCCAGGTTGGACAGAGCCTCGGGTGGCATGGTTTAGTGGGAGGCGTCCCTGGCCATGGCAGGGGGGTTGGAACTGGGTGGTCTTATGGTCCTTTCCAACCGTAACTATTCTATGATTCTAAAACACATGTGAAAAGATTTAAATTCTCTGAAAATAATATTTTACCTTCAAAAAGGAAAACTGAAATTATTTAATGAAAATTTACAAGTTGACATCTTATTTTTTCATTTTTATACATTATGTACGGCATATATGTAAAGACTAAAATGTAGATTGAAGCAGTATAGTGTTTCGAAGAAGTTTTATACTTTTAATAATGATGAACAATAGTCTGCATAGGCCTTCTTAAAAATCTGAAATATTTTTCAAATAGTTACAGTAAAATCATAGTGAGGAAGAAGTGTGGAATTATCAGAAAATACAGGAAGTCAGCAAAAAAGTTTTTGATTCTCACACTTTTCACTGGGAGTAATTTGAGAAAGTTATTTGGAAAACAGAGTTCAGAAAATTTAAACTACTTTAAACAATTAAGATTACCATTGTAAAGCATAAAAGAATACAAGAATGTAAATAAGACACAATTCAGATACATCTTAAAAATACTTTATGACCTCTGAAACAACTCCAGTGACATCTGTAATGGAAATTATTAGCTGTTTAAAACGGGAAGAAAATGTTTTCTGTCCTCCTTCCATTTCTTTCTCCCTTGAAAAGACTTTAAAATGCTACACAAACATAAAGCATGATAGCTATCTCAGTATAAATTTTGGTGGAGAGCAATGACCTCTATGGTTATGTCACGCAACACTTAACATTTTTTAAAAAGAACTGTGTTGATAGAGGAACTCTCACCAGAAAGTGAAATTTGTGAGATGGAGTCTGATGGTATAAAATGTTGTCTTGCAACATTAGAGGATGGGCTGAAGGTGGGTTTAGTCTCCCTACCACAGGGGTGGACTTCATTTCATCTGCATGTAAGTCCCTACAACTTAGGGGCAGGATTTGTTACTTTTCCCAATCACATTTATACAGGTATCTCCAAGTAAGTTAGTCGTCCATGCTTCCATCAATCTCCCAAAGGAGATTTGGAGCTTGATTTGTTTAACTGAAAATACATGTTCAGTGCTATTTGAGATGCCCAAGGATATCCAGGACTTCCTCATGCATCTGCCAGAGATGAGAGACATCTATGTTAGCCCATTGATGATACTATGGCATATCTATGACCTCCTAAATCATAATGGGGAGTTCAGTTCCAAAACCATATGGCATTTCAAATGACACTGGATGTCTGTATGAGACTAGACAGTGAGCCACTAGAGTCCAGAGACTGAGTCCTTTGCTTATAGATGCATGCATTTGGTCACATGTCACTCAATAGACTCCACTGCCCATGGCCCGTGTACCTAGTTACAGGTGTCTATACAATTGGAGATGTTCCCTGGCATCCTGCCTGCTCCGAGCCACTACTACAGAAGGCAACATCTTCTCTATGTCCTGTGTCATATCTCCAAGACCATGCGGATGGCTGAAATGTCACAGGGGATTTCAGGCAGCAGTAGGTGCCCCTGAATACACACATCTGAGCCAGTCAGATTAACTTGTCTTATAAAATCATAGAATGGTTTGTTCTGGAGAGGACCTTAAATATCATCTAGTTCCAACCCCCTGCTGTGGACAAGAACATCTTTCACTAGATCAGTCTGCTTAAAGCCCCACCCAACCTGACTGAACACTTTCAAAGATTGGGCATCCACAACTTCTCTGGGCAACTTTTTCAGTGTCTCACCACTCTCACCATAAAACATTTCTTCCTGCAAGTACATAGCACCTGCTCATATCCAATTTTTCAAGCATCAGTATGCCCAAGTCCTTCATTGCAGGGCTGCCCTCAATCAATTCATCCACTAGTCCGTACTGGTAAGTGCAGGACCTTGTTGTACTTCATGAGGTTCACATGGGTCTGCTTCTCAAGCCTGTCAAGGTCCCTCTACAGAGACATTTCTGGAGTCATTCTTATGCCTAAGCTTATGTGCCTGCCTGGGAGCATGAGACTTCCTATCGTATCCAAGATCTTAATGTGGCAACTGTAACTTAATGGAGATGCATATGTTCTATAATGGCAGTTGTAGACTATGCACTTCAAATGCCACCAGATACTTGCTGTTAGATATCTACATTTTTTGAACTCAGGTGAGCCAAATAACTTCCTATCCTGAAGTCCTGTTACTGATACTTCCTATATCCCTCTGGCAATATGCTGGTGCTTCTTCTGAAGTGAGATATTTGTGGATAGTTGTTCAGCTCAGGAGAACTGAGCTAGGAGTTGAGGTGAAACAGTTTCATTCTTTTTTTAAAGATAGCTCCTTTCACCTCCCTATTCCTAAGGCTGTAGATAACAGGGTTCAATGTAGGGGTCACCACAGAATAGAACAGAGAGAGCACCTTGTCCACATCCAGGGAATAGCTGGATTTGGGACGTATATAGATGAACACAGCTGTCCCATAGAATAGCATCACTACAGTGAGATGTGAGAAGCAAGTGGAGAACACTTTATACCTTTCTTTGGCAGATCCAATTTTTAGGATGGAGGAAATGATGAGGCCATAGGACACCAAAATGAGCAGAAAAGGCATCAGGATGACAAAGGCAGCAGCCAGAATGATCTGTAACTCGTTCCAGTAAGCGTCCCCACAAAGAAGCATCAGCACTGGCTGGATCTCACAGAAGAAATGGTTAATCACATTGGACCCACAGAACGGCAAAGAGAAGATAAATGTAGTATGTCCAAGGGCCACGAGGTTGCCACATATCCATGAAGAAGCAGCCAGCTGCATGTATACCTTCTTATTCATAATATTCATGTAATGCAGAGGGTTGCATATGGCTTGGTAGCGGTCATATGACATGGCAGCTAAGAGGCAGCACTCAGTTGCCCCAAATAATACAAAGAAATACATCTGTGCAGCACAACCTGCAAAAGTGATGGATGTATCAGTTGAAAGAAGACTGACCAGCACTCTGGGCAGGGTGACGGAGGTGTAGCAGATCTCCAGAAACAACAAATTCCTGAGGAAGAAGTACATAGGGGTGTGGAGGACAGGGTCCATTTTAATTATAACAAGAATCATTAGGTTTCCCAGCACTGTAAAGATGTAAATACATAGAAATAGGATAAAGAAGATGACTTTCATATCTGAACAATGAGAAAACCCCAGGATAACAAACACAGTTGAAGAAGTTTTATTTCCAGTGGTCCCTTCTTCAGAGGGTTTCATCTTGGAACAATAAAGACACAATGACAACAGTGACAGTGAAAGGCTATGGTACATTTTCTAAGTCAAACCAAACAACAACCTGTTGTCAGCAGTAGGTTACATGAAATTCAGCGAGACAATTCCACTCCTAAAACAAAGCATCTACTGCCCTTTAAGACTGATGGTGTGCACCCTGACAATTATCTGCCATGCAAGGAAGATAGGGTGTGCTCCTGTGGATCTTGTGTGGATATGATGGATAGCCCTTGATACGTAAATCTGTAGAGCTGCGCTTGTTAGATGTCTGTGTTTCAGATGCCAAAATCTCACATGACTTGATAAACGGTGAGGAAATATCCCGCCCAACTTATCTATCAGCCCGTAAGTCTGGTTATCCACCTCCCACCTGCTTGATATTAACCTTGTATGATATCCGTGTCAAGTGCATGTTAAGTTAGAACAAAAGTTGACCTCTGAAGGATTTTAGTTAAAATTTATAGTTTCATTCTACTTTCAGTCCCCTTGTATTGAAGTTTGGACATATACAATAGTTACAAATCTTAAAATGAAAGAGATGACCCCGTCATAGTGCACTCTCTTTTGAAAGCTTAGAAAACATTGAATGACAAGTTCAGACCTCTGCAAGGCGTTCATACATATGTCTTATGCCGTTTTGTATATCTCAGTTATCCAAGTCACTTGTGCAGGGTTTGCAGATCTTCATTAGGATTGAGAGAAGGCTCACTCTACTCACCTGGAAGTCTGCCAAGAACCTCATGGATCTGTACAATGAAACTGAGTAACTGTGTTCGGACACCTCCTATCTCCTAGGCACAGAATTCAGGGTAAACCAATACCAGTCATGACCAGATAAAATGGCTCAAGAAAGATTCTGTAATTTCTCAGGTTGCTTCATCATGATCATGTCTACAAGCTTTAGAATAGCCTGTCCTCAGTAAAGAAAAGACAAGCTTCATACCGAAATCCCAAGTTTAAAAAAAAAAAAAAAAAAAAAAAAAGAAAGAAAAGAAAAAAAAAAAAAGAAAAAAAAATGGCCCAAAGGGAGTGCAGTTTTTTTAAAGTTTGGTCAGGATTAGAGTTTGCCTCAACTGATATACACAGAGGTAAATTAAGGAGAAAACCAGTCTCCAGTAGTAGAATTAGACACTTCCAGAGGGCAAACTTGCCTTGTTCTGAGATAAAAGCCTAAAACAGACATGGGAAGTTGCCCATTAGAAGAATGTATTTCTCACGACCAGCTGTTACAGAAGTCTCAACAGTTCAGATTCAGATGTCTATCAGTGTCCAAAATTATCCCTTCTTCATTCTTATCACCTCTTTATGACCCCCCTACCTTTACAAATTTTGTTCCAGGTCTTTTGTTCTACCCTTTGGTGCACCTCTGCTTCTATTTCCCCTGCTTCTTTTCAAGTGAACACTCCTTCACTTTTAGGTTATCTGAGAATATGTGTTGCTGTTAGTATGCATTTTTGAAAGAATCTTTGCATTCATATTTGTCATGTTTTTACAACTGAGAAGCATTAAAACCCGGTTAGTGGTCTAATTCATGTCAGTTGTAAATTGTATTTTTAACTTCCTGCAAAATTCTGCCTTGAGAATGTAGACGGCCAACTCTAAAACATCCTATCAAATTTTAACATGTAGGATGTTTTCTTTTTCTCTTAAACTGAAGTAAATATTGAAACAGTTTGCATACTTAAAAAAAATCACCACAAATGTCAATTGCTCCCCCCAACCAGAAAAAGCACTTTATAGTGCTATCATAAGCCTATCATAAGTTTTCAGGCATGGCTGTGATTTCTTGCAGTGAATTAGATTAAACTGGCTGTAACATTTTCTGAAGGGAACATGTAACTCTGAGGAAAAAAAACAAAAACCCAGAAAACAACTTAGGCATTAGCTTCATCTCATAGTCACTGATTCTGAATTGTAAACTAGTGTACTAGATTTTTAATTGGAATATGGTGATATTTGAGCTCCAGAAACAACAGAAACTGATAAGACTCAGCTGAACTCAGCTTGTTTGGGATAACTCAATGACTAGGGGAGAAATTCCAGTCAATCCAAGATATTTTTTACCTACCTCTACAGTCCTTCTCTTGTTTCTGTCTTGCATATGCTAAATCAGGAGGGAACTGAAGTATTTGATGTATCTTCAGCAGCCCTAGAGACATAGTTCTTGTTGCATTGCAGGTGTTCTCTAAGATGAAATCACAAAAAAGGCAAATAGTCAACACCTGAGCTCTGCAGTGACCTCTCCTGAGACCTGTGTGATCAAGCTGAAATAGGAGATAAACTGAGACTTACAATCTCAAAACACAACTTCTTTCTCCATCCTTTGGCTATTGAAAGCATAGATCTCCAGGTATAATAAATCTCTGAACTCCAGGACACTGGGGCAATGAAATCTGTTAATTACAAGCATTTCTGTGTCAAACTGCCAAATCCCATAGCACTTTTAGGTCAGAAGATCCTGTGTGAGAGCTGAGAAAATTGGGGCTGTTCAGCCTGGAGAAGAGAAGGCTGCGTGGAGACCTCATAGCAGCCTTCCAGTATCTGAAGGAGGCTATAGGGATGCTGGGGAGGGACTCTTCATTAGGGTCTGTAGTGAGAGGACAAGGGGTAACAGGTTCAAACTTAAACAGGAGAAGTTTAGATTGGATATGAGGAAGAAATTCTACTGTAAGGGTGGTGAGGCACTGGAATGGGTTGCCCAGGGAAGTTGTGAATGTTCCATTGCTGGCGGTGTTCAAGGCCAGGTTGGACATAGCCTTGGGTGGCATGGTTTAGTGGGAGGTGTCCCTGCCCATGGCGGGAGGGTTGGAACTAGATGATCTTAAGGTCCTTTCCAACCCTAACTGTTCTATGATTCTATGATAAGAGCAAAGAAGGCCATCTGAGGAACAAGGACCCTCATAATGTCCTTTTGACTTACAGCTTGCAGCGAAGTGTAAATCTTCCAATGTGACCTGGAACAATCCACAACTCCATCCCCTGAATGAAGAGAGGTTTAGAAATTATGTGGTTGGTTCCTCTGTGTTCAGAGAAATAATGATTTGATTTTTTTTTTTTCCCAGTCCAACTGCTAAGGATTAAGACTCTGTTCACTCTGGGCTATCACCTGAATTCTGCTGCCTAATAAAGGGATCCTGGTTCCTAGCTCCTCATTATCACCTCCTGAAGCTGAGAAGATGACAGGTGTTTTGAGATAAGAAAAGCAGCAAAGACATAATGCCAGCATGTCCTTCTGCATCCTGCCCATCTCTGGGCAGAAATCTGTCCATCAGAAGGCCGCAGGCAGACAGGGAGACACCTTTTATAACCCCTTTTTATAACTAGGGAGTGCTAACCGTATGGGATGCTGACCTGAGTGGCTATAAAAAATAGATGCAAATAAATCTGGTGGCTGTGAACCCTAGAAGCGTTACACACAGCTGTCACAAACCCAAGGGATTGATAAACTTAGTGGGGGCTCACCCTCAGGGATGCTAATTCCAATGGCAAATAAATTCAGGGGTAATCCTACAGCCCAAGACCGTAGGACCCATAACACTTTTGAGCTCCATAACCCAGGGGCTGCTAAACAGAGGGAGCCATAAACCTAAGGCTGCTAACCAGAGGGAGCCATAAACCTAAGTCCCCATAGCCCTTACGGATGCTAAAACTAGGGGCACTAAACTTCAGGGTCAAGAACCCTAGGGACACGTAAGCGCAGAGGGCCATAATTCTAAGGCTTGCTACCCCGTGGGTCAGTAAGTTTATGGGGACCATAACCCTACGGGCCCATAACGCCAAGGGCACTTACCAAAAGTTGGAGGATAAACCAAGTGGACCATAATCACAGTGGCATCTAAACCTACGGGGTTAGTATCAATAACCCTAAGGGTCATTAAGCGTAGAGGCCCATAAGCCTACAATGTGTAAAACTTAAGGGGTGCTTGTCATAGGGATCCAAAGATGTTGGTGCCCATAACCCTTGGGGACATTACATTTACTAGCTCATAATGCTAGGAACACATAACCCAGGGAGGTGCTTTCGCGGAGGCACACAGCCAATACATTCACACTACTACTTTTTTTGCAAAGGCAATACCCTGAATCAGTTCTTCTTTGAAATCCTCCCATCCTCAAGCTCTCTTGCTCAGGCTCTTACCTCAGAGGGAAGATGGGCTTCTTGTGGTTAGTCTTTCTTAGCTTTAGGATATTTTGTTTAATTGTGGTGTCCTATATGTAGGTCTCGAGGGCCCTGCTGAAGATCCCTTCTGAGCAGGGATGGCACAAAGCTTTTTCCACATGCTTAACTCACCTGGCTGTCAACTCCCTGTTTGCTACCGCTGCCACGATTGCCCACCTGAAGCCCCTCATCTCCTCCTCATCCCTGGATCTGGTGGTGACAGTTCATAGAATCATAGAATCATAGAATCATAGAATAGTAAGGGTTGGAAAGGACCTCAAGATCATCGAGTTCCAACCCCCCTGTCATGGGCAGGGACATCTCCCACTAAACCATGCCATCCAAGGCTATGTCCAACCCCACCTTGAACGCCGCCAGGGATGAAGCATTCACAACTTCCCTGGGCAACCCATTCCAGGGCCCCACCACCCTCACAGTAAAGAATTTCTTCCTCAGATCCAATCTAAACCTCCCCTGTTTAAGTTTAAACCCATTACCCCTTGTCCTCTCACCACAGTCCCTAATGAAGAGTCCCTCCCCAGCATCCCTATAGGCCCCCTTCAGGTATTGGAAGGCTGCTATGAGGTATATAGTGGTACCTCCAGCAGTGAACCCCCTCATCTACAGCATGAGAAACCAAGAGCTAAAAGACACACTGAAGAAGCTGATTCAATCAGTGCTCTTTCAGCAATGTCTTTTTTGAAGTGATTTCCAAGATATCTTGAGAACCTCCTGTGCTTTTTGCATTTTATTTGTAATCATCCTGGCTTTCCAGGAATGCATGCATTCACTGCGCTTCTCAAGAGGCATGAACTGAGCTGGCATGACAGAGGCCTTTGTACACATGCCTGGCACAGTGCTGGCCTTCCTTCCCTTATTACACAACTCTGTAATAAAAATTTCCGTTAGTGCTGGTGTCTGGATGTTGCGCTCTTCTTCCAAACCTGAAGTGAAAAAAGGCTGAAGATATTGTCCTCCATGAAGTGGGGTGTGCTTGGGTTCTTCATGGGCTCAGGGGACAAGGTCAGGGAGCAACGTGTTAGGGAAGGAGACCTTGACTGGCCCTTCAAATGTGGGTGCTCAGTGCCCTTGGAGATAGTGAATGATCAAAAGGAACCTGCCTAGGACTGTCTCCCTGTGGCTTCCATGTACCTCAACCTGCTCACTTTGGCGAGCAGCATCACCAGCTTCGGGCCCTGCAGTGAGCACAGGAAGAGGGCAAGGGATTCCAGTTAGGGCAGCAAGACCACCCTTCCCTCTGAAAAGATCTCTGTTGGCAGGGGTGTCCTTACAGAAAAACATAGGAACAATTCTGCTTCTGCAAGTAAATGAAAGAGAAACCAATTTCTGCATGCGCTAGCATGGGGCAGGCTGCTCAATTGCTGGGGCAGTGCGAACAGCCTTAGGAGTCCCAAGGCCAGGAGACTCAAGCTGGTGAGATGGGCTGACGCAGAAAGACTACCAGCAGTGGGCAATAGAATCATAGAATCATAGAAAGGTTTGGGTTAGAAAGGACCTTAAGATCATCTAGTTCCAACCCCCTGCCATGGGCAGGGGCACCTCACACTAAACCATATCACCCAAGACTCTGTCCAACCTGGCCTTGAACACTGCCAGGGATGGGGCAGCCACAGCTTCTCTGGCCCATCTGTGCCAGCGTCCCATCACCCTCACAGGGAAGAACTTCTGCCTAAAACCTAACCTGAACTTCCCCTGCAGCGTGAAGAGGCGGGGTCAGACCTGATTGAAGCCCGTGGTGCCTCCCGAGGCTGGGTGCATACGGAGAAGGTCGGACCTGATTGAAACCCCTGCAGTGGTTTGACCACGGCCAGCCTCGTCCTATAGAAAGTGTCCTAGAGAATTCTGCTCTGATTGTTCCCAAACCCACCTCAAGTTCCCCAAATGTGTCCAAATAACCCACATCCAGCTCAAAGTGCCCCAAAGCCCTCCTGAAATGTTCCCAAACCAGCCCAAATTACACAAAACTCAGCCAAAACCAGCTTGAATTACCAAAAAATATCAAAACCCAGCCCAAACTGTCCCCAAATTGCCCAAAATGGCCTTAAAAGGATCCAGAAATGTCGCAAGCCCACCCCAAGCACCCCCAAAGGAACAACTTCAATAGACTGGAATGATCTTTAATAAACTGAAATGGATTTCAATAGACTCATATAAATTTAAATGGACTCAACTAACTTTAAATACATTCTAATAAATTAATGAATCAATATTGAATGGATCGATAAACCTATCCCTGAGCTGCTTTTTGCTCCCTGGGCCTTTTAACACCTGGTTAATTCCTGATTGAGCCAAGTAGCAGTGGTCACCACCGATGAGACACCTCAGAGGATGAGGGAGAAGGGGAGGTGTGGGATGCCACCCGTAATCGGCTGTGATGAGCCATGAGCCGCCTTGCCCTGGGCGCTGCCACCACTGACCCTGCAGTGAACCTCACACACTCCTACCTCCCAGCCAATCACTGCGCCGCTCACCCCCTAGCAAGGGTGGGACACAGAGGCTGTGCAAGTGTTGTCCAGTCCCTGGCTGCCTCTCCCTTAGCTACAGCCTGCAGCTGAGGGGACGCCTTCCCACCTAGTGACCACCAGCCAACCAGAGGTGCCCCTCGGTGTGAGGGGACAGCAGTGGCGGCCAGGGAGGAAGAAGGCGAAGGTGGCAGAAGCTAAAATGTGGCTTTATCTTCAACAGATGCATGGCTATGAAGCTTCAGCAAGGATCAGCTCAGCATGGAGCTGCTGGGCAAAGATTTGTTCCAGCTTTGGTGGGTGGGAAGGCAGAGGTGATAAGGGAGGAAAGTGGTTTAAAGTGAATAGATGATGGGAAAGTGGGGGGACAATGGCTGGGGATAGATGATAGAGAAGGTGGGGATAATGGGGTATGGGATAGAAGGTGGGGGAAATGGTGGTGGAGAGTAAGACAAAATGGTGGTAGTGGAGAGGAGCAGATGGTGGGTGGTGGACACCGGACGGTGATGCTGGACACTCTGTACCTGCAGGACGAGGCTGTTCTTGTGCACTACATCGTGTGGCCCCAGTTCCTGCCTCAGCGTCAGTGTTACCCAGTGCTGGGGCCATGGGGCCAGCCCTGCCCAGTGGTGCTGCATCTTTGTGGGGATGGACATGATGGAGATGATGAGGATGATGAGGAAGAGCCAATGAATCAGGATGAGGTAGATTAACCCTCACCCTGCTAAAATCTCTGTGCATTGAAGGCATGCGGCAGACACATGGCACATGGGCCTCAGCAGTGAACCTCCAGCTTTCCTGTCGTCATTCCCATCATCCCAGAGGTGAAGGAAGATCCCTCGGTGGGTGCTGGCCATTAGCACGCCAAGGTGTAGCCCAGCAGCAGCTGCTTCATGGTGACAGAGGGATCCAAGGGGTGCAGCAGTACCTGAGGCAGCAGCTCCTGGTGCTGATTCCAGCAGCATTCACAGTATTCCAGGCACTCCATGCCCAGCAGCAGGTACACCCCAGGTGACAGGTGGCCCAGCCGGCACAGTGAGCCCCATAGGGACTCCCAAGTACCCCATAGAGCCCTCAGTACCCCCCACAACCCATAAGTACCCCAACACTAGTAAATTTTTTAATTCACTTTCATTTTTATTCACTTTCATTCACTTTTATTTGAGTTTCATTTAGGCTTATTCACTCTTATTGATTTTTATTCTCTTTTTAATAATTTACGATCTTAACTTTGTCATATAGAATCATAGAATAGTAAGGGTTGGAAAGGACCTCAAGATCATCGAGTTCCAACCCCCCCGCCATGGGCAGGGACACCTCCCACTAAACCATGCCATCCAAGGCTATGTCCAACCCCACCTTGAACGCCGCCAGGGATGAAGCATTCACAACTTCCCTGGGCAACCCATTCCAGGGCCCCACCACCCTCACAGTAAAGATTTTCTTCCTCAGATCCAATCTAAACTTCCCCTGTTTAAGTTTAAACCCATTACCCCTTGTCCTCTCACCACAGTCCCTAATGAAGAGTCCCTCCCCAGCATCCCTATAGGCCCCCTTCAGGCACTGGAAGGCTGCTATGAGGTCTCCACGCAGCCTTCTCTTCTCCAGGCTGAACAGCCCCAATTTTCTCAGCCTATCTTCATACGAGAGGTGCTCCAGTCCCCTGATCATCCTCGTGGCCCTCCTCTGCACTTGTTCTAACAGTTCCATGTCCTTTTTATGTTGGGGACACCAGAACTGCACACAATACTCCAAGTGAGGTCTCACGAGAGCAGAGTAAAGGGGCAGGAGCACCTCCCTCGACCTGCTGGTCACACTTGACTTTACACAGTTTTATTCAGCTTAATTCACTTTTTAGTAATTTTTTACTTCAGATTTGCTTGCTTTTTAGTCACTTTCAGTCACTTCTTTTTTTTCTTTTAGGTGCCCCATAGGAACCCAGAGTGATCCATGGACACCCCATAGAGCCCTATGGAACCCCCCTACATCTCCTATAGTTTGCCCCCATCCCCATAGCCACTCTATAGATGTCTCATAGAGATCCACAGTGACTGATAGACATGCCTTAGCAACCCATAATGACACCAATAGACCAATAGTCTTCTGGACAATTGTCTTTGTTGTTCCAGGTGGGGTCTCTTAGCATGGTAAGAATTATTTTGTAAATAAGTTTCCTGCATTATTTGTCTATATTTTATAGGGGACTCCTGAGAGGTTAACAATCCCCTTTCTTTCCATATCACTCCATGGGCATGAACAATTTCTAAAGCAAATTTTGACTTTCTGACAATTCCAGAACTCTTAGTGGCATGATCAGCTCAGCTTTCTGTGCTTATGTGTTGGGGGGACAGTGTCTTTTATGTTCTCATGTTTGGTTACTGCAGCATACCCTCTTTCCAGTGTCCATTTTCAAAGCTGCTCCCACCCACAAACCATTTGTACTCCACATCCTTCAGGGATGTAACTTGTAGGTCTGTATGACTGGAATACACCTGCTCAACAGCCTATAAACAGTTGTGAGTCAGCTTTCCTTTTCTGGATTGGTTGTCAAAAGCACTGCTGGATTCAAAAGGTTAGTTACTTTCAATTCTATGTCCTCTTGTTCAAAAAGCACAGCCTGATATTTTAACAGCCAGCTTGGAGAAAGATGATGACTTCTCTTCTTCTTCCAGGATGGTTGTTGGCATGTGAGGTACAAATACCATCCATTTTTGTCCCAAAGTACTTGATAAATTTTTCCTGTTAGAGGCTCTAGTCCTTTTCTTGCTTCTGGTTTCATAGGATATTGTTGCTCTCTTACCAGTCTGGTACTTGATTTCAGATGAATAGTCACTGTTTCTGCACTTCGTGATCATCCCGGTGCTCCAGCAGCCCATACTTGTGGGGTGACTGCATTCCCCACTTCCTCCTGGCTTAGTGGCTGGATTCTGTAACATAAATCTTGGACTTCCACAGCCTTTTCATCAGAATAGTGTATCTGAATTTTCTTCCTTTAAACCTTATTTATGCATGTAATTTGCTCAGTATATATCTATCCAATAACAGCATGGGACAGTCAGGCATTTAAAGAAATTGATGGGTCAACATCTGTTTGGCAATTTTAAAGGTTGAAAGAAAGGCCAGGTTCCTGTCCACCCTGTGGCATCAATGTCTGAAGCTGTTTGTTTGCTTAATTGCCCTTTACAAGTATTTATAACAGTATAAGTAGCTTCTGTTTCTACAAGAGTTTTTATCATATCATTCCCCAACCAACTGTAACCAGGCATTCTGTTGGGGACCGTTTTGAATCTTCCCCTAGCCCTCCTCAATCTTCATCTTTAGATGAAGTCATTAGACTTTAGTCATCAATTTCTCTGCCTGCCCGACATTCCACTTAATCTGTGGTGTTATTTTGACTTTGACGGCATCCCCTGTTCCAGTACTCCCTCTGTTCACAAATAGCACACTGATCATTCTCAAAGTGAACCCGTGGAGGCTCTTCACAAACCTTTCTGTGTAATCCTTCTTTCTGACCCTTTCCTCCTGGGTCACTCCCTCTTTTCCTGCTTTCCTGAGTGAGAGCAACAGCCAATAATGCTTTTGTTGTTTTTTTTTTTTTTTTCTTTTTCTTAAACATTCTAATTTTACTCTGGAGCTTATCTTATGTTCCCACATATACAATAACAGATTAACCCACAATACACAATATTGTATTGTATCAACCAACAATATTAATAATCGGGGACTCAAACCTCTTTCCACCACCATTTGACCCATCTTGGGGAACTTGCACCAGAGCAATGGTGGTAAGACTGCAGTAGGTCTCCACATCCGTTATTTTTCCCAAATCATATTGGTCCTCTCTTAAGCTTTTGTACCTTTTACTCATCGCCTGTTTCAATCTTTCCACAAATCCAGAGGGTGATTCATTTTTATCTTGCCTTATTTCATATAGCTTAGACCAGCTCACTGCCTTAGGGACCACATTCCTAATACCAAATAAAATCCCCCTCTGATATTATTTCCAAACCTGCCTGCCCTGGTCCCAGTTAGGGTCCCAGTTAGGATCAGTGATAGATACATGAAGATTCACTGTACCTGCCAATGTACCTGCCATTATTTGCCGTTCTACTGAAGTCCAAGCCATATGAATAATGACATCTCTGTAAATACTCTCAAAAAATTGATGCATAATTGCCAGCCACTCTTTTCCAAATACTCAAATCTATAATGGTAAAGGGAATGTTTATTGTGACAGGAGCATCATTGCCCACAGCTTGTCTTGAAGGTGCAATCACAATTTCCACTTGTTTTACCCTAGTTTGCCCTGCTATAGGACTAAATCCTTCTGCCCCCTCTGACATCTCCGTTTCTGATGCCTGTGCCTGTGCTGGGCACCTTTGGCCCTGTTATTCGCAATGCCCCTTCGCCGGGGGGCTATCATTGAACCCAAATCCTCCTCTTCTGGATTCCTCAGATGTTTAGTGCATAACTGTCCAATGCTGCACAAAGAGCAACAGCGTTTAAGCAAATTTTACTGTCTTTCTCCAAGGGCAATACTAACAGGTCCTGGGGTGCAAGATCAAAATCACAGTCCTTTTACCCTTTCTGATGATTTCTCAAAGTGAAAAACATTTCTGCAAAAGTGACTTCATCCCACTTTCCTTCTTGTCTCAAGAATAACATCAATTGTCACAAAGTATAATTAATTATGCCTTTCACCGGCTACTTTTCCCCAAAATCCAGTTTGTACAACGGGCACCTTTGGGTACAGTATTTTACTCAAGTCTGCCAAGTGACACAGCCACAGTTTGCAGTATTTTACTATGTTAAAGTCACACACACTGTTGTTATTTTAAACCTATTAATTTAAGCCTATATGCCTATGGTGGAATTGCCCATTCTACTGTGCATAAGAGACAGCTCCCATGAGACAGGCGAGGCTAAGCAAGTTCTGCAAGGTTTAACAAGTTATCACATTATTTACACTGGTTCTGTTTTATGGAACCACAAGTCTTTTGTATGATTCTGAACTTTTTCACTGCTGTCAGCAGTTTGTGTATTTTTGGCAAGGCCACAGCTTTTCTCCACAAGCTTTATGCAGGTTTATTCAGGCTTTTTCTCTCTACTCACCTTTCTTCACTTTCAGTCACTTCTGAACTCACATTTACTCACTTTTGATTCACTTTTAATTCACTTTGTATTTGGTTTTATTCAGATTTTTTTTGCTTTTTAGTTACTTTTAGTGATATTTAATTCACTTTTATTTGCATTTTTTGAGATTTACTCAGGTTTATTTCCTTTTTTTCTTTTTCAGTCATATTTAATTCACTTTTATTCTGTTTTATTCAGATTTATTCACTTTCACTGGTGTTTATTCACTTTCAGGTTTTTTTCCTGTTTTATTTAACTGCAATCCTGTTTAGTTGAGCTGAAACAACTGCACCGGGCTAGCCCATGGCCCAGAATTGACCTGAGCCCCCCATGAAGGTGAGACCCACAGCGACCCCTGCATTGCCCCATGGCGACCAAGTGACACCCCATAGATAGCCCACAACGACCCATAGCCATGCTCTCCCAGCCCCATAAGGCCATATATACCCCCAACATGTGTCCCACAGTTTTTATTGACTCCTGGCATCATGATATCACCAGGACCACGATGACATCATCAGCATCATCAATGACATAGCACTCCATAAGGCCCCCACTACTCCCCCACAACCTGTAAGTACCCCAACACTAATCAAAATTTTATTGACTTTCATTCATTTTTAATTAACTTTCATTCACTTTTGAGTTTTATTCAGGCTTGTTCACTTTTAGTTATTTTTCATAGAATCATAGAATCATAGAATAGTTAGGGTTGGAAAGGACCTCAAGATCATCGAGTTCCAACCCCCCCGCCATGGGCAGGGACACCTCCCACTAAACCATGCCATCCAAGGCTATGTCCAACCCCACCTTGAATGCCGCCAGGGATGAAGCATTCACAACTTCCCTGGGCAACCCATTCCAGGGCCCCACCACCCTCACAGTAAAGAATTTCTTCCTCAGATCCAATCTAAACCTCCCCTGTTTAAGTTTAAACCCATTACCCCTTGTCCTCTCACCACAGTCCCTAATGAAGAGTCCCTCCCCAGCATCCCTATAGGCCCCCTTCAGGCACTGGAAGGCTGCTATGAGGTCTCCACGCAGCCTTCTCTTCTCCAGGCTGAACAGCCCCAATTTTCTCAGCCTATCTTCATACGAGAGGTGCTTCAGTCCCCTGATCATCTTCGTGGCCCTCCTCTGCACTTGTTCTAACAGTTCCATGTCCTTTTTATGTTGAGGACACCAGAACTGCACGCAATACTCCAAGTGAGGTCTCACGAGAGCAGAGTAAAGGGGCAGGAGCACCTCCCTCGACTTGCTGGTCACACTCCTTTTGATGTTATTTTTGTTCACTTTTTAATAACTTTATTCACTTTAATGCTATGGTTCACCATGGGGCAGTGTGTGGGTGTCTGTGCGGTCTCTATGGGTCACTGTGGGTTGTTACGGGGATTTGTGGGTCACTACGGAGGGTCCATGGGTTGCTGTGGGGTGTCTATGGGTTGCTATGGTGTGTCTATAGGTCGCTGTGCATCTCTATGGGATATCTATAGGGTTTCCGAGGCTCTATGGTGTGTCTGTGGTTTTCTCTGGGTCGCTATGGGGCATCTAAAAAAAAATGTTATTGAAAGAGACTTAAAAACCAAATAAATCTGAAGAAAAAAATCAAATAAAAAGCAAATAAATCTGATAAAACTGTGTAAAGTCAATTAAAGAAAGTGAATAAAGCGATTATAAATTATTACGAAGTGAATAAAATGAATAAAAGTGGAGGGAAGGAATGCCATCCAGAGGGACCTTGACACGCTTGTGAGGTGGGCTGATGCCAACCTGATGAAGTTTAACCATGCTAAGTGCAAGGTCCTACACCTGGGTAGGAGCAATGCCAGGCACAGCTGCAGGTTGGGCGGGGAGGAGATTGAGAGCAGCCCTGCAGAGAAGGACTTGGGGGTGTGGGTTGATGAAAAAATGAACATGAGCCGGCAGTGTGTGCTTGCAGCCCAGAAGCCAACCGTATCCTGGGCTGCATCGAAAGGAGTGTGACCAGCAGGTCGAGGGAGGTGCTCCTGCCCCTTTACTCTGCTCTCGTGAGACCTCACTTGGAGTATTGTGTGCAGTTCTGGTGTCCTCAACATAAAAAGGACATGGAAGTGTTAGAACAAGTCCAGAGGAGGCCATGAGGATGATCAGGGGACTGGAGCACCTCCCGTATGAAGATAGGCTGAGAAAATTGGGGCTGTTCAGCCTGGAGAAGAGAAGGCTGCGTGGAGACCTCATAGCAGCCTTCCAATACCTGAAGGGGGCCTATAGGGATGCTGGGGAGGGACTCTTCATTAGGGACTGTGGTGATAGGACAAGGGGTAATGGGTTTAAACTTAAACAGGGGAAGTTTAGATTGGATCTGAGGAAGAAATTCTTTACTGTGAGGGTGGTGAGGCCCTGGAATGGGTTGCCCAAGGAAGTTGTGAATGCTTCATCCCTGGTGGCGTTCAAGGTGGGGTTGGACATAGCCTTGGATGGCATGGTTTAGTGGGAGGTGTCCCTGCCCATGGCAGGGGCGTTGGAACTCTATGATCTTGAGGTCCTTTCCAACCCTAACTATTCTATGATTCTATGATTCTGTGACTAAGCCTGAATGAAATTTGAATCAAAGTGAATGAAAGTTCATAAAAATGAATGAAAGTGAATAAAAAAACGACTTGTGTTGGGGTACTTATGGGATACGCTGGGGTAGTGGGGGCCCTATTGGGTGCCATGGTTGTTGATGATGCTGCAGCTGCTGATGTCATAGAGTCATAGAACAGTTAGGGTTGGAAAGGACCTTAAGATCATCCAGTTCCAACCCCCCTGCCGTGGGCAGGGACACCTCACACTAAACCATGCCATCCAAACCAACATATCTAAGGAAACTTCAGCTTCCCCACAGACAAGTGACAAGCGGAAAATCTGTATTAATTGAATTCATTCATTAATTCATTGTGGATTATACATGCAGCATTGGTTGTCTCGCACACACCCCCATGCTTCAGCCCTACAAACCCCCTCTGATCTGCATGAATATTTTCCAGAAGACTAGTAATATTTCAGAATACAAATTGGAATTATAAACTTCCTAGGAAGTACTTCACTTAGAGAAATACCACATGAAAAGCATAAACCCACAGACACATTCATCCAGATGACAAAAGCTCGAGCTCACCCTTCCTATTCTGGAGTCAAACAACAGGAGGAAGATTTTTTCCTAGGGATTTGGCTCTATAACAAGACAAGCACACTACTGCTCAGCTACTGAGCACCACTATACCTTAGGGGATACCACTCAAAAATAACCATAAAGAAAAGCAGAAATCTAACTTTTTGCTGACTGAAAAATGATGAACAAAACACAATTCTGAACCGGTTTACCACGTGCAAAAATTACAGTCGAACAAAAGAAACTGTTTCTTATCTCCTGGATAACAGTACTAGAACCAGGTCCATATTCTGGTCAAACAGTTCATGTGGAAGCTCTGCACCATTCTTCATTTCTTTTAAAAAGGAAGAAGTCCCAATAACTTGCTTTCTTAGCATAGGGAAACTTCAGGAATAGTTGTACAAGGGAGCATTGGAAATGGATGGTTTGGGAGTCACAGGAGCAACGTGCTCAGGAGTAAACAACATTAATGTTTTCTGTCCTTCTTCTGCTTTCAAATCCATCTCTTGCCAAACACAATCCCCACATGGCAGCACCGCAGATGTGACAGATTTCACTTTGCTTGACAGGATTCACTGATTATTGTTGATACACTATCAGAAGGTGTGCAAGTATGGCTGCTTATTCTGAGCCAAACCCTTCAGTTTCACTAAAAGAACCAGCTGCCTTGAAAACAGAAGAGAGTGGGAAAAAAACAAAACCCTGCTGTGCTGTTATTTTGAAAGGCAAGAGGAAAAATATGAGCACTGGACAAAAAACAGACACACCATGCCTTGGCGAAGGTCATCAAATAAGCTTGGCCTGACTGGATTGCAGGAGCAAAATATGTCCTTACAAAAAGGAAGGAAATGCAGGCAGTGTTTAAAACCCTTTTTCCTCCCAAATTGTTTCTTCCTATTCACAACGCGCCTCAGTTTAGATAAGCTGTGTAAACCCTGTATTCACCTGAGCACAGAGTCAAAGCACCACTGCTGCTGCTGCAGAACCAGTGAGAGCTGATGGCACTGCCCTTGTACACAGCCAGGTCCCAGGGGGCAGCAGAGGAAGCTCAGCACTGCACTGCCATAGCTCTAACAGCACTGCAGAGCAGGGCTCAGGACAAGGAGAAAAAAGCTTTTTTAATGTTCCTGCTTGCGCTGATCAGGCTGAAATGGAACCAACCGGGAAAGTTTGCTCCCCCCAACCCTTCTGTGCCTCTGGGATGCCAGGATTCTCTGACCCCTAACCTGTGGGACAGATGTGGGTCTGGGGATCACTTGGGAGGTCAAAGGGGGGGCAGTTGTGGATCAAGGGAGGGGTCACTGCAGTGTAGTTGTGGATCTGAGGGGTTACTTGGGGGGCAGTTGTGGGTCTGGGGGGTCACTTGGGATTTTTTTGGGAGGCACTTCTGGGTCTGGGCTTAAATTGGGGTTCACTTGGGGGGCACTTGGGTGGCAGTTGTGGCCTGCAGCTTCACTTGGGTGTCACTTAGGTGGCAGTTTTGGGTCTGGAGAGTCACTTGGGAGGCAGTTGTGGGTCTGAGGGTTCACTTGGGGTGCAGTTTAGTATCTGTTAAGTTACTTGGAGATCACTTGGGAGGCACTTATGGGTCTGGGGGGGTCACTTGGAGGTCACTTGGGAGGCAGTTGTGTGTCTGGGGAGTCACTGGGGGGGTCACTTGGGGGGCAGTTCAGGGTCTGGGGCATCACTTGGGGGTCACTTTGGGGGCAGTTTTGGGTCTGGTGGGGTCACTTTAGGGTCACTTGGGGGTAGTTGTGGGTCTGAGGGGTTACTTGGGGGACAGTTGTGTGACTGCGGTGTCACTTTGGGTCACTTTGGGGGCAGCTGTGGGACTAAGGGGTCATTTGGTGGTCACTTGGGCAGCATGCGGGCAGGGGTCTTCAAGATGAAGTAAGCAGTCATCCTCACACTGCACTTTCCCCTTTGGCAGAGTTGGATGCCCCAATAATCACAAAACTCACTGAAACAAGCCATTAAAAGATTTTCTGATAGCTGGCAAAGATTTAGGATAGTGTGACCTTCCTGCAAAATTTATTGCAAGATGGGCAGACAAGGAGTATCTAAAGCTAGCAGATGTTTGGGATGCACTGTTTCTAAACCAACTGATAAGTAGAAGGATGGTGTTAAATGATTCATCCATGTTTGTGGGGCCACTAAATCCTGTTATCTCACCACAGACTTACAACACAAAGATTGTTCTTTGTCTTCGATCTAAATTAAACTACAAGTATCCGCAGGTCCTGAAGGAGCTGGCAAATGAAGTTGCTAAGCCACTGTCCATCATATTTGAAAAATCATGGCAGTCAGGTGAAGTTCCCGATGACTGGAAAGAGGGAAATATAACCCCCATTTTTAAGAAGGGGAAAATGGATGAGCCAGGGAATTACAGACCAGTCAGTCTCACCTCTGTGCCTGGCAAAATCTTGGAGCGGATTATCCTGGAAGGCATGCTAAGGCACATGAAAACCAACAAGGTGCGTGGGGACAGCCAGCATGGCTTCACTAAGGGGAAATCCTGCCTGACCAATTTGGTGGCCTTCTATGATGGGGCTACGGAACTGATGGACAGGGGCAGAGCAGTTGATGTCATCTACCTGGACTTGTGTAAAGCCTTTGACACTGTCTCACATGACATCCTTCTCTCTAAGTTGGAGAGACATCAATTTGATAGGTGGACCACTCGGTGGATAAAGAACTGGCTGGATGGCCGCACGCAAAGAGTAGTGCTCAGTGGCTCAATGTCTAGCTGGAGACCAGGAACGAGTGGTGTCCCCCAGGGATCGGTGTTGGGACCGGTCTTGTTCAACATCTTCGTGGGTGACATGGACAGTGGGATTGAGTGCGCCCTCAGCAAGTTTGCCGATGACACCAAGCTGTGTAGTTCGGTTGATACACTGGAGGGAAGGAATGCCATCCAGAGGGACCTTGACACGCTTGTGAGGTGGGCTGATGCCAATCTGATGAAGTTTAACCATGCTAAGTGCAAAGTCCTCCACCTGGGTCGGAGCAATGCCAGGCACAGCTACAGGTTGGGCGGGGAGGAGATTGAGAGCAGCCCTGCAGAGAAGGACTTGGGGGTGTGGGTTGATGAAAAAATGAACATGAGCCGGCAGTGTGCGCTTGCAGCCCAGAAAGCCAACCGTATCCTGGGCTGCATCAGAAGGAGTGTGACCAGCAGGTCGAGGGAGGTGCTCCTGCCCCTTTACTCTGCTCTCGTGAGACCTCATTTGGAGTATTGTGTGCAGTTCTGGTGTCCTCAACATAAAAAGGACATGGAAGTGTTAGAACAAGTCCAGAGGAGGCCATGAGGATGATCAGGGGACTGGAGCACCTCCCGTATGAAGATAGGCTGAGAAAATTGGGGCTGTTCAGCCTGGAGAAGAGAAGGCTGCGTGGAGACCTCATAGCAGCCTTCCAATACCTGAAGGGGGCCTATAGGGATGCTGGGGAGGGACTCTTCATTAGGGACTGTGGTGATAGGACAAGGGGTAATGGGTTTAAACTTAAACAGGGGAAGTTTAGATTGGATCTGAGGAAGAAATTCTTTACTGTGAGGGTGGTGAGGCCCTGGAATGGGCTGCCCAGGGAGGTTGTGGATGCTTCATCCCTGGCGGCATTCAAGGTGGGGTTGGATATAGCCTTGGATGGCATGGTTTAGTGGGAGGTGTCCCTGCCCATGGCGGGGGGGTTGGAACTCGATGATCTTGAGGTCCTTTCCAACCCTAACTATTCTATGATTCTATGATTCTATACTTCAACCCTATGTTTTCCAGGCACTAGCTTTTCTCATACCAAGCCCTCCCCCCTTTTCTGTTACCTTTACAAATCCTTTTTCTATGTGACTCCATTTTGCTCAAGAGTTCTGGCAATTTTCAACTTGTCTAATCTTGTATCTTTAGCGAGCTTTGTTTCTGTTATTGTGAACTCATATGGTTGTATCCCCACAGCAACACCTATGATTTGCAAAAGCCAATACATTTATGTGTTTATCACAATTCCCCCTTTTTTCTTTTTCTTAATCTTCTCTTAATCTTTTCTTAATCTTTTTCTTTATGGCTTGAGCCATAATTTCCATTTCTGGCTTTTCTCATTCGTTAGTTTTTTTGAAGATTAGTTTTTCCTCCTCAAACAGATCATCACAAGACTGAATTTTTAATATTCTAATTTTTGATTCTGTTCCCTCAGGAGTAATTATTTCAAATCACATTTGCTCTATGGTCCTATGGACCATTCTACTCATCAGGGGAGCAACAAAACGTACAACGAATAAAACAGTTATTAATAAAACAAAACCCAGCAGGATTCCTCTTAACCCCTCCAAAGTTCCACCAGTTATCGTTCCACCATTTTTCCATATCCAAGTTAAACCTTTTCCAGGTTTGAACAGGAACATGTGTGAGCTTTTTCATTTCAGTAATTATCATTTTGATTGCTTTTCCTTCATCACCTATCTGTAAACAACAGTTGGATAGATTGAATTTCCCTTACATACCCCCTTCCTGGGCTAAAAGGTAATCCAGGGCTAAGTGATTTTGATATAGCATTGTACAAATTTTGCTATTCTGTTTGGCTAATATGGTTAATGTATCACGAGTTTTGTTAGTCACAATTTCTAGGACTGCTTGCAACCTAATTATGCAATTTAACATATATATAAGAGTCCGGTATCCCCGGGATCTGTCCTCAGCCCAGGAGGCGGGATCGTAATATACAAAAATTCGCTCCAGGGTCCACTGATCATCTTTCCAGTTTCCAATCTGTAGATCCCTTTTTGCCTGGGATATTTCAGATACATCAGAATAGACTGGCACCCCTAATTGTTCCCCCTCTGCATATGGGTAATAAAAAGAAATTTGGCCGGATATTTCCCGAAACACATGTTCCGATCCAATTTCCGGGTAATTCAGAGTATGCATATTTACCACAGATCCAATATAGTCCTTCTGGAGCTTCCCACATATCCTCAGGATTGTTATTTAAAGTCCAATTTTTCCCTCTATCTGCAGTATCAAAAGGATGGCCCGCAAGTTGTCCATTTTCTTATTGTTTCATTCCATATTCTACTGTTTTCACAAGTTAAACCCCCCACTGGCTTTTTCGCTTGTCTCCCAGGAGGCTTTTGCCAGAAGTTTTGATCAATGATACTCATCTGTAGTGCCCATTGTTTCGCTCTCTAGACTTTGCTTGAGTTCCATATATTTTTGTCAGTAATATTAATTTCCTTCGACTCCCAAGGCCATTGTTCCCCCATATTGGTACCTCCACAAACATAACAATTACTTATATTGAGAACTTTTGCTATATTTTCTGCCAAGTTCACAAGCAAATTTCTGGCAATGGTGGGAATTTCGTATTTGGCCCCAGTTTCCATTTCATGATAGAAAGAATGGAACAGTAGTCCCTCCTCCTTGTCTGAGTGCACAACTTCCTGGATCTTAATGTAGATTAAAGTTCCTGGGTCTGAGCCAGTGCCGTCAATCTGCAGGCCAAAAGCGTGTTCTGCCATTTTCCAATCCTCATGCCAGGTTCTGGGTTTATTTATGGTTAAGTTCAGTGGGTTACACTGGTTTCTCCTGCATTCGTTTGGGGCTGTCAGTCTGTCTAGCTTAACTATCCAATATCCTCACTCGTCTAGTCTCCAGGTATACTTTCCCGGAGTATTATCTGTGGACCAAAAAACACAGGTCCAAGAAGTACAATTCCATTTTTTTATACAAATTTTACCTTCAAGAGGGGCACATATATTTTCAATCATGGGAGTAGGTTCGCACCCACTCCATATTTCTACATCCTCCTACCTACTTGCCACTGTCTATTGCTTCACAAGCATCAAAGATTACGCTTGCTGGGCTGTTTATGTTGGTAATTTCAGTTCGCCCTACCACCATTCCATCTTTTCCCAGGGACTGCACTTCCAACCACCATTCTTTTGTTTTCGCTTTAGGATCATAACATATTATCTTGCCTGTAACAGTACATCTAGCATACTCTGTATTGTTATGGGTACACATCTCAAGCAGGGTTCCACTGCACTGATAATGGGTCTGATAGATCAGAGTTTGCTTGGTCACATGTCCACTCAAAGTGGTCTTTATACATTCTGCACAATTGGAAGAGGCTCGTACTTGTGATAGGGACAGGAGCCATAAGATGATCAGAGGTCCAGTATGACACGTACCTCCACCTCTTCAGCCTGTGGGGCTGCTGCCCACAGCCGAGGTACATTAATGCTTCTCGGTGGCAGGCATAGAGGCCAACTTGGGCTTGCCCTCAGCCGTCTTATTTTCTCCTATTGAATTGTCACACAAACTTTTATTTACACACCCTTATAGTGGATTCCCACTTATCTTCAGTTACCTCCCACTCCAATGGTACCGGTAACACCCAGCCACAGATTAAGCAGGTCAGCGTCCCGTAATAGTTGTCTATATTCAATCCAGGGTGAATTTTTATGACACATCATACAACGCAGATGTCTATTATGGGAGCTGCAATATCACTTCTGTTTACAAGTCTTATTCAACTAGTGTGTTTTGTATTGGTGTGTCTTAGACACGATGTATATACATACACCTTGGTGAAGGCCCTCGTTCCTCCATTACAGGATCACAAGCAGAGCCAGTTCCCCATGTGTATCTGAATAATGTAATCAAGATCCTCCAAACTGGGGAATATTACCTCCCCAGGAAGAGAACCAGAGTTTCCTCAAGGTATCCCATGAGGGAATTTGAAACCAGCCATATAAGATGGCTCTTAACCTTTGTCTCCCTGTATTCATGAGTTAGCACCTATATATTACTGCATAGTCTTCTTCTAGAGAGTCAATTTGGTGTCACCTGCTGTAGATATGACAGTCCACTCCATAGGTTCTTCCACAGGTCCTTTAATCTGGCTGGCATGGGTCCATCCTCTTTCTCTGGTCCCAATCACAGCTTCCGTTGTCAGCAATACCTGAAAGGGAGTTAAAAAATTGTGGAGTTAAAGATTGCTCTCCCTAGGTCTTAATCAATACCCACTCCCTGGGGTTAATGTTATGAATTTTAAAGTCTAAAAGCATCATCTGGGGAGTCCATCCTTTTAATCTTAAATGTTCCAGAGTCTGAGCTATTGTGGTGATATGTCTTCTGATACTCACCTCTCCTCCTTCATAAGTAGTGGTCTCCTTTTGGGTTGTCATAAAAGGTAATCCAAAGAGCATTTCATAAGCAGATATCCCTAAATCCAATCTGGGTTCCATTCAAACCTGTCACAGTGCTGCTAAATGGAAACACTTCACCCAGGACATTTGTGTCTCAATCATTAGTTTAGTTAATGTTTGTTTCAAGGTTTGATTCATTCTTTCCACTCTTCCTGAGCTTTGATGATGCCATGGGGTGTGCAATTCTCATTTTATCCCCAAGGCTTGGGTTACTTGTTGTACAATGTTTGATGCAAAATGTGTTCCCCTATCTGAGTCTATTCTGCAAACCATCCCATATCTAGGGATAATTAGATCCAAAACAGTTTTTGATACTGTATTTGCTGTAGCCCTGAGAGCTGGAACTGCTTCCACCCAATGAGTTAAGTGATCTACTATTACTAATAGGAACTTCCACCTCTGCACAGGAGGGAGTTCAGTGAAATCTATTTGGATGCTTTGAAAGGACCACATTGCCAATTCACGTCCCCCGGAGGTAGTTTTTCCTATAACCTTTTTATTCACTCTTTGGCAAGTCATGCATTTATCAGTTACTTATTTTGCTAACCCCAAAATTCCAATACATCCATACTCCCTTAAAAAGTGGTTGCATAGGGCTTGTGTGCCCCAATGAGTCTTTTGATGTATGTTTTCTTGTATTTGTCTGGTCAGTGGTTTATTAAGGAGTTGCCTCCCATCAGGGAGTTTCCATTTCCCATGTCGATCTTGTTTTCCTCCTATTTTACTCAACTCTCTCTCTTCTGACTCACTGACTTTTGGAATCTCCAATTCCTCTTCCTCGGGTAACAGAACTAACATGACTCAATTCCATTTCCAGCTGCATCACTAGCTTCTTGGTCTGCTAGATTATTTCCCCTTATTTTGGGCATCATTCCTCTCTGATGTCCCCTAACATGCACTACAGCTATTTCTTCAGGTAATTTTAATGCTTCTAAGACTTCCAAGATACACCCTTAATGAATCAACCCCTTCCCTTTTGAATTTAAAAGTCCATGTTCTTCCGAAATTTTCCCAAAGGTTTGCACTACACCAAATGCATATTTCGAGTCCGTATAAATGATTTCTTTCCTATGCGTTAGGTATTCTAAAGCTCTTTCCAGAGCATATAGCTCACACATTTGAGCAGACCAGTCTGAGGGTAGTTTCCCTTTTCCAATGGTTTGCATCTTTTCTCCATTAACTGGCGCATATCCTGACATCCTTTTTCCCTGTAGGCATTTAGAAGATCCGTCCACATATATTCTTTCACCTTCCAGGAGGGACCGTTCTATTAAATCCTCCCGAATCTTGATCTGGTATTGTATAACTTCTAAACAGTTATGGGTCAAACCTTCTTTTGGCTCCCCATATAAGAACTGAACAGAGTTTAGGGTTTTGTCCACCATTAATGTTAAATCATCGTTATTAATAAATATCGCTTCATATTTTAACATTCAGGAGTCAGGTAGCCATTTTTCAGCTTTCTGATTCAACACATTTTGGGCTGTATGTGGAGCATATACCAATAGTTTGCCTCCAAAAGTGAGTTTACAGCATTCTTCCACCATTATAGCCTTGGCAGCTCTGGCCTGAATACATATTGGCCATCCTTGGCTAACTGGGTCCAGTAGTTTAGATAGATATGCTGCTGGTTTTCTTACCCCTCCCCATTCCTGGGTTAACACTCCATGTGCTACTCCGTACTCTGTATTTACGTACAAATAGAAGGGTTTGTCCAGTGAGGGTAAACTCAAAACAGGTATTGTGATCAGTTTAACTTTTAGTTCCTCTAATTTCCCTTCGTTCTCCCTGGCCCACTTCATCTCATCTCCCTCTGTTAGTTTTTTCATTTAAAAATTTCACTGCTTGGGTATATCCCTCAATCCATAATCGGCAATGTCCTAACAATCCTAGTGACTTCCTAACTTCTCTTTTTGGAAGTTTGGAAGAGGAGGAAGAGACAGATTTCCCATAATCCTTTTGGGATTTAATTCACAGCTTCCTTTACTAATTAAATGCCTGAGATACTTCACCTCTTGTTCAATAAATTGTAATTTTCCTTTTGATACTCTCAAGCCCTTTTCCCCCCGAAAATTTAGACATTTTATTGTGGCCTCCCTAATTTCATCCTCAACTTCTCCTGATAACAAAAGGTCATCTACATATTGAGTAATTTGTATCCCTGGGGCTATTGGAAAATTCTATAATACTTGCTCCAAAGCTTGTCTGAATAGATTGGGAGATTCGGTGAACACCTTCGGTAATTTTGTTCATTTTAGCTGTTGCTTCTAACCAGTTGTAGGGTTTTCCCATTCAAAGGTAAAAATATTCCAACTTTCTTCTGCTAGTTTACATGCCCAAAATGCATCTTTAAGGTCCACAATGCTAAACCATTGATGATGAGGTGGAACCTTACTTTAAAGCGTATATGGGTTGGGTGCCACTGGATAACGGGTCCAGGTTCTTTTATTCTCTTAAATCCTGTACTAGTCTATAAGTCCCATCTGATTTTCTTACTGGGAGGATGGGGGTATTATGAGGGGACATACAAAGTTCTAATGTTCCATCTTTTATTAACTCCACTATTACTGGCTTCAAACCTTCCCATTCCTCTAAAGATATGAGATATTGCCGCACAGACATTCTTCTCTCTCAGTAGTCACCCTTATAGGGTCTATGTCTAATCCTCCCTTATTTCCTTTCCCAGCCCAAACTTTCTCATTAATCCTTCCTTCATTTTCCTTACGGAGTTTCAGTACTTTGGCTGTCATTTTCCCTTCCACTGATATAACTCCTATCCCCAATTGTATTTGTAGGTCTCTTCCTGGTAAATTACAACCGGCCCCGGGGACTAACTAAATGTCTCCCATTCCTATTCTAGTTTCCCCTTCAATCATCACATCCTTAATTACAGGAGTTTGAAAACTTTCCCCTTTTGCCCTCATCACTCTTATATTGTCATGGCTTACATTACATCCTCTTGGAATGCTAAAGACACACAAGTTCTTTCTGCCCCTGTATCAACTAAAAACTCCAATGTCTCCCCCTGGCGTCCTGCTTCTAAATTTATCAAAGGCTCTAGATGGTATTTATTCCCCAGGAGGCAGAGCTCCTGACTCCCCTAGTCTTGTATCTCCTCCTGTTGAATTTCCTTAAAAACCTTTAAATCCCTAATCCTCTTCAGACAGTCTTAAATTGTCCCTCTTTCCCCCAGTAAAAATGCATGCTATTCAGTGCCTCACTATTATGGTAGGGTCCCCTATCCCTGGTTCCTGTCAGTGGTCCAGCTCTTCCCTTCCCCTGTTTCCTGAGGTATTGTATTTAGGGATTCCAGCATTTGGAGGACTCAGAGGCTTGGGTGGGTCGACCCGCCGCATTGTGGTTACCATAATTTTTGCCTTAGCCTTCGCTTTCTCTTCATCTCTTTGCACATAAACTTTCTGTGCTTCTCATAGCAGCTCCTGCAATCTTCTGCCCTGCCAATCATCTAACTTCTCTAGTTTCTTCCTTATATCTGGCCAAACATGTGTAACAAAATTAACTCTTAACAACGCTTGGCCAGCTGGGCTATTAGGGTCTATATCAGAGTATTGACGCATGCTCCTCCAGAGCCTCTCCAGCCCTTCCATAGGGGTTTCGTCTTTTCCCTGCTGGCTATCAAAGGCCTTACTCACATTCTGCCCCCAGGGAGTGGTTTCCTTTATTCTTCTAATTATTAAGCTATGATAGTCACCCATGTTCAGTCTACCTGCCACATCATTGTGATTCCAATTGGGGGCAGCTATTGGCATTTTCTGGTCTCCTGATGGACCCTGTTGGTTTTCTCTTTCCCAAATTCTCATTCCTGCTACTCTAATCATTTGTCTTTCCTCTTGTGAACACAAAATGCCCATTATGGATTGCGTTTACTCCCAGGTATAAATATTGGGCCCCAGGAATTGGTCAAATTGTTCTGAGAGACCTATGGGTTCTTCCAATAATCTTTTAATCTCCTTCTTAAAATTCCCAACTTCTGCTGAAGTTAAGGGGGCACTTACTAACCCTATTCCCCCTTGGGCTCCCCCCCAGGGTACCTCCCAAAGGGGGAACAAACTAGCTCCCTCAGTGGGATTTCCCTGTTCTTTTGAGCTCCTAGACACCTCTACCATCATTATAGTGGAAGTGATCTTCTTTCTCTGTCGAGGGGTACTATTGGGGGAGCTAGCTATGGATTGCTCACTTCCCTTCATCGAATTTGCTCTGGTGTTTTTGCTTGGTCCCTCAATTGTTGGGGGAGCCTTCGGGATGGGAGGATAAGGGGGAGGTAAAGTGTCTAGTGGTTCCCACTTCTTTTCGTCCTTATCCCCATCTTTAGTGACTTCAGCCACTTTAAAAGTGTTTACTCCTGCAGGCCAGATGTTTCCTTTCCAACAGGAGGCGTATTCACTCTCCTCTGGATTAAAGGGTTCTTTAGCATTTACATAAAGATTTAGGGCCTGACAAATCCAACCCTTAAATGACCCATACCTTGGTCAGTATAAATGGTCACGTCTAATTTCCTCCTTTGTCCTTTCAATCATGCAGCAATGAATCATCTTTACCTGGTCCTTTCCTTTTGTACATGGACCATATTCCCAGTTAGCTAACATAAGCCACAGTGGGCTGCCTGGGGGTATTTCGGCTGGTAGTTCCTTGCTCCCTTTCTTCCCTGGACTTGGCTTACCAGCCCCTTGATCCATACTTTCACCCTGGGTGGTCTTTCAGTCTTTCTTCAGTTACTCATTCACTTTGTCTCTTCAACAGCCAATTCCCTTGTGGGAGATTGGAACTGTGATTAGAAAGACTCCACACTTGCTTCACAGATCCAGGCTACCCGGTCTGTGTCTCATTCACACACCAATCACCCCCGTATTCCCGCCTAACCGAACAATACTTACAGTCTGTTTTCTTGTCTGGGTCTTCGTGCATGTGAATTAGAGGCAACCGTGGTTTCCCTGAAGCCCTTCCCCGCATTTGCTTTCTGAGTCCCCTTCTTTGCCCAGGATATGAGCTGCAATCACTGATGAGACCAGAAGAAACCGAGCAAACTGCTGAAATCGGAAGGGTGTGCTTTTTGCTCAAATTCCCCTAGGCCCATGGAAGAGTGGCAGCTGATCCCAGATGAGCCCCCATTTGTGAAATACGAACTCATTCCACTAATCAAGATAACAGGGTTTTATTGAGGGACAAAGTCAATGAAGCAACAGCAACAGCGCTGGGTGTGTGACCATAGCCAGAGGTGCATTGATTAGCATTTGTTACATTTTTATATACTTTCACTATTTCATTATCCATATACATATTCATAATTCCTGCGTATAGGTGGGGAATATTATAACTAGCTCCAGAAACTTATTATCATAAGTCGTCTCCTCTTGGCGTCTGCGCACTGCTGTCTGGTGATTGTGGGTAGGGGTCTTGAGGGTGAAGTAAGCAGTCTTCCTCATGTGGGCAGGGGTCTTCAAGATGAAGTAAGCAGTCATCCTCACGCTTTTGGCACAGTTGGATGCACCAGTAATCACAAAACTCGCTGAAACCAGCCATATCTGTGATTTTTCTGATAGCTGGCAAGGATTTTTAACGTGTGACCTTCCTGCAAAATTTATTACTGGATGGGCAGAAAAGGAGTATCCAAAGCTTGCAGATATTTGGGAGGCACTGTCTCTAAACCAGCTGATAAGTAGAAGGATGGTGTGAAATAACTCATTCATGTTTAATGGGGCCACTAAATCCTGTTATCTCACCAGAGAGTTACAACACAAACATTGTTCTTTATCTTCCATCTAAGCTAAGCTAAAGGTACTTTAGAAGAAAGGTGTGAAATAATTCATTCATGTTTAGTGGAGCCACTAAATTCCTCCGACTTACAACACAAACGCTGATCTTTATCTTCGACCTAAGTTAAGCTTAAAGTACTTTAACCCTACCTTTTCCAGGCACTAGCTTTTCTCATATTGTCGTGGTTTAAGCCTCTCATGCAGTTTGCTCACTCACTCCCCCCTCTTTCTTCCCTCCAGCTCCTGGGGGGATGGGGAGGAGAATCGAATGAATGCAACTCCCACAGGTAGAGATAAGAACAGTTTAGTAGCTAAGGTATAACACAAACCACTGCTGCTGCCACCAATGATAATAATGACAAGGGAAATACAAGGAAAGAGAATACAGCTGCTCACCACCCGATACCAAGCCCAACCCAGCAGCGAATCCCCCCTCTTCCGGGTCTCTGCCCTCCGTTTTTACATCCTGGGCATGACATGCTGTGGTATGGAATACCTCTTTGACTATTTTGGGTCACGTGTCCTGTTTCTGCTTCCTCCTGGATTCCCCTCCTCCCTGGCAGAGCATGAGACTCAGAAAAGTCCTTGGTCAAACCAGAACATTCTAAGAAGTAACTGAAAACATCGGTGTTATCAGCACTGTTCCCAGGCTGAAAGTCAAAAACACAGCGCTGCACCAGCTACTAAGGAAAAAAACGACTGTTACTGCTTAACCCAGGACACGTATCAAGTCATCCCCTCCCCCTTTCTTTTATTTTTACAAATTCAAGAGTTCTGACCATTTTCGACTTGTTGTCTAATCTTGTGTCTTTAGTGAGCTTTGCTAATGTTATTGCGAACTCATACAGTTATATCCACATAGCAACACCTATGATTTGCGAAAGCTAATACATTCATGTGTTTATCACATGCATGAAAACAAAAAACCAAAATTCCTATGTTCACTACACTGTGCACTATTAACTGTGAATGCAAATCCTGACGGCTCAACAGTAGGTCCCATGGCCAGACCCAGCAGAGCAGACAGCTGGGGCCAGCTCTTCCCACCCCAGCTCCAGACAAGACAGCCCTGGAAAACAGCAACCCTCAGCTGCAGACTGAGAATCTGCCTGTGGCAGGGGAATGGCAGCAACCAGAACTACAGCCACAGGGAACTGGTAAGCAGGAGCCACTCCACACCTCTGGTAGGCTGCTGTGGGGAACACTACAGACCCAGGAATGGGCATGGGACACACACGGAGGGAAGGTCCCACATGAAAAACCTTGGGATCATCAGCTGTAGGAGCAAAGCACAGGTCATAAACCTATAGGAATTATAAATAAAGAAATAACTCACCCACCAGGCAGAGCTCTTCAAAAAAAACCAAAACCAAAACCAAACCAAACCCAAAAAAAAAAAAAAAAAAATAAACAAAAAAAAAAAAAAAACAAACCCAGAGTCATAAAAAGAAGTTAAAAACCAAACCTGGAGCAACAAGAGAAAAGGTAAAATCTTCTATCACTAAAATCACTATTAACAGCTGTACAACAAACTTTGCTCCTGTAGAACTGTCGTGGGTTAAAGGGGACAGAGGATAAAACTAAGTTCGGGAAAAGAAAACACTAACCTTTGGCTAATTTGGGTCAGTTGTCCTGTCTGCTTCCTCCTGGCTTCTTGTGCCTCTCCTCACTGCAGAGCATGAGAGACCGAAAAGTCCTTGCTCAGGGTAGGTGCTACTGAGCAACAACTAAATCATGAGTGTGTTACCAGCGTTACTCACAGAATAAAGATGGAACACGGCAGTGCACCAGCTACAGGGAACAGATTTAATTCTATCCCAGCCAAAATACCAACCATGGGGCTGAGAGCTCAGCCCTGAGGCCAGCACCAGCCCTGCTGCTTGCCCAGGGGTCTAGGAGCTCAGCCCTGAGGCAAGCACCAGCACTGCTGCCTGCCCAGGCAGCCTTGAAACCAGAGAACCACTCAAGTTCCCAGGACAGCCAGATGACATCACAGTGTGTAGCTGGCAATGTCACTGAGCAGGGCTGGACAATGTCATGCTGCAGGGCTGGGGATATCACAGTGTGTCGCAGCACCAGCTCCACTATCTTCCCATCAGTCCGGAAGCTGAGCCCTGAAGCAAGCACCAACCCTGCTGCTTGCCCAGGCACCAAGACACCAAGACAGGAACCACCAGAGGAACTGCTGTTGCCTCCTCCACCAGTAGCTTGTGTTCCGTGGGCTAGTTGTCATCTCCCATTGCCTCTGGTGACAAGTTCCATGGTCTCACACACCTGAACCCAGAGTGTTCCAGAATCACCCATGCCTGTGGCACCCATGTCCCCATGGTCATCATGATTCCTGGGTCCCCATGGTCCCCATGTGCCCCACCATGTTCCCATGGTCACAGTGTCCCCAGTACATCCCTGTGGTCAACGTGCCCCCCCCATGAGGTGGCAGATGGCCCTGTACTGCGAGGTGGCAGATAAGGCTGAGGGCTCCGACAGCCCCAAGCAGATCTCCCGGAGGGTGCAGGAGGTGTTGGCCATGCTCTACCACCTCAAGCAGGTCAGGGAGCCCAGGGGAGGCTCTGGGGTCTCCCTGGGGCTCATTTCCTCCCCCTCACTCTAAGGGGTAAACCAGCCCCCAGAGTCCCCCACAACAGCCTTGCTGCATCTTCAGGGAGGGCTGTGTGGCCAGGCCAGGCAGGGAAAGGTACAGGACACCCACAGCTCCCAGCCCCCATGTGCCAGGTTTTCAACACCGCATACATTTCCCAGCACCCCGGAAGCACTTGGCCCCACTGCCCAGTGCCTCGGGGGTCTGCAGATCCCCAACTCCACTCCCTGAGCTCTGCAGCCTCCCCTAGCCCTGCTCCACATGCCCTCACCCTCACCCCGATCCTGCTATGCCACCGCCACCGCCAGGTGCAGGCCCCACCACTCTCCCCGGGCTCGCCTCCACCACATCCAATCAGAGCGCTGCTCCCCTGTGCCAGGGATGGGGCAGCCACAGCTTCTCTGGGTACCCTGTGCCACTGTGCCACCACCCTCACTGGGAAGACCTTCATCCTGAAACCTCATCTCATCTCTCCTCTCCGTCAGCTTAAAGCCATTTCCCTTTGTCCTGTCACTAAACACCCTTTAAGAGAATTCCTCTCCAGCTTTCTTGGAGGCATCTCTTTAGGTACTGGAAGGCAAAATCATCGTCCAAATTATCATCTAAATTATCATCTACATCATCTTCAAATCATTGTGAAATCACTGTTGAAATAAAATTCAATTATGGCTTACTCACATTTGGATTCCCATTTGATTTTAATTCAGTCACTGATTAATTACCATTGGTCATTAATAAAGCCCTTTCAGTTATCCCCACAAGGATGACTTCTCTGAACCATTCCCCTGTGAAGTACCATAAGTCACAGTGTTTCCGACGAACCTCTGTCAAGAAAAACCTCATAACACCATTGGTTGATGTTGAAAGGGAGACATTCTTTTATTACAGCGCTGGATGCAGGGGGATCTCTCCTCCCTACGTGCATGCCTAGGATCAAACTTCACAGATATTATTTTTATTACACATTTTTATTACAGATATTATTACAGATTGTTACATATTCATACATGCCATTCTACATTCTTCTTTGAATTGGTTATAACAAATACGCTTCATATGCTAATTACTACACATGCGCACCAGCTAGTTCTATTGTTCTAAATTGAGTCTGGGGTATAATCTGAGTAGGGGGCTATTGAGTCGGAGGTCGTGATCTCCCCCTGCCGGAATTACCCTTCACCTACTTCGAGTTTTTTTTCTCATTTTCTTGCCAAGCTAAAGTAGTTACATCGTGTTTCTCATCCTGGAAGAATGCTGATTTGCTTACAGCGGGGATTCTTGAAGAGGGAACTAATATTGCAATATTCTAAACCACAAATCTTGTAGTTACAGTTGATTTCGTTCCAGCTCCATGGTTACAACAGCTCCAAGTCCATTTCCCTTCAGGTGTGCAGCAGCAGATACAGCAAGTGCCCCCAGTCCCCACTGAGGGCCATGGCAGATGGAGGAAGCCCAGCACATCTCAGCTGAGTACAGAGCTGAAGAGAAGGTTCCCGAGAGCAGAGCAGCTCCTGGCACAGGGCCTATCAAACCTCCAGGTCCAGTTTGCACTGGACAGTCTGCCCCTCACACCCTCGTCAGCGGGTCACAGCTGGTCCCTTTGTGACCCGCTCTGTGACACTCCCCATTATGATCATGTCCCTTGCACTGCTCTTCGCTCCCCCTGCACACATCCCTTCATCCCGCAGGGGAGCAGAGAGACCCCACAGGTGCCCCAGGGTGGCCTGGGAGGAGGTGAGGGCTCCCCAGGAGAGCAGCAATGCACTGGAGCCAGCTGACGTGTGCCTGGGGCAGCCACTGCCGAGCCGGGGAGTGAGGGCTCCCCCAGGCCTGGGCAGGGTCAGGGCCAGGGCCACGGATGCTGGCACTGCTGCATCACGCTTCCTCCTCCCGCTGCCAGCAGGGGCCTGTGCTCTGCCCCTGCAAGGCTGCTGCAGAGTTACGAGAACCTGCCAGCACCATTGCCACCTGCCACAATCCCTGGCAGGCTTCTGCAGGCCTTGCCAGATCCCTCCTGCAATTTGCCACCTTCTGGAATGCCCTCTCAGGTCCCGCTGGCTTTACCAGTCCTCCAGGCCCCTGGAACACTTTCAGGAGCCCACCAGGCATTGCGGAAGGTGGTAGAGCCTGGCGGGATCTGGCACAACCTGTGCCCTATGCAGGCTGGCCAGCTTTCCACAGAACAGCATGGACGCTGGTGGGCCCACAGAACCTGGATATGCATTCTAGACAGAGGCAGGAGCTTTGGTGGCCTCCAGCAATGCCCACAGCAGCACATCGGGGCTGCCAGAAGGCAGCAAAGGCCCTGCTGGGAAACTGGAGGGCTCCAGCAATGCCAGCAGAAGCCCTTCAGACATTCTGGAATGAGACAGGGGCCTCAGCAGGCTCTGGCAATGCTGTGAATTCTACCAGGCATTCCAGAATGTGGGAGGTGCTCTAGAACTCTGGTAAAACCCACAGGAGCCTGTCCAGCGTTCTGGAAGGTGGCAAAAGCCCTGGTGGAGCTCAGAAGCCCTCCAGCTATTCCAGGGAGCGCCAGGGCCCATGGTGACCAGGAAACCATTGGGCTATCTAGAAGCCGCAGGTGAACACAGAAAATGTCCTGGCAGGCTCTGGCAATGCCAGCAGAAATCCACCGGACATTCCACAATGCTGTGCTGCCCTTGGAGCTTCCACCAATACCCGCAGGAGCCACTCAACATTCTCGACTGATGGTGGCACTGTGGGCTCTGCAGATACTGGGGGAGGAGAAGGGCTCTGGCTTATGTTGCTCCTTGTGATGTCATGGTGGCTGTGGAGGTGATAGCCGAGGAGCAGAAACCTGCATTTCCTGGTGCTTGGGATGTCCTTGGTGGTTCCTGAACTGTTGGAGCTGTTTCTGCTGACACAAGTGCTTCACCCTCCTCCTTGTCTACCCACCCAGACTGCAATGGCTTTCCTTGGTTAGAGCAGCATTGAGGGAGACCATGCCAAGAGCTGCGCTCAAGCTGAGGGAACCCACTCTTTGCCTCCTCAAGCACAACTGCAGGCTCTCAGCTTGGCCAGGCAGGAGTTACCCTCATACAGCTTTTAGGTGCCCATAAACGTCACCCGTGCTGACACACGCCTCACCAAAGGCAGCTTGTACAGCCTGTGCTCCCCTGGGTTGCACCTGGGGCCTTTATGAAACGTAAGTGCAACACGTCCTTGTCCTCTCTCCCAAGAGACCTCTGCCAATCCATCCACCTTTCACAAGGTGGATCCCGAAGGAATGCTGGTCTTCCTCTGCAACTGCACTGCCACTGTTCTGCCTGTTACACCATGTGCTTCATCGCTCTCAACTTTCATAGATTTTCCCCTTTCCAGGATACAGTGACCAGCTCTGAAGCCCTCTTTTCAGCAGGCTGTCTAGACAAAGGCCCTTCCCATTATTCTCCAGTTGTCTCTTCCCTCACACTTTGTTTGTTCAGAGTCCTCTCCCCTAAGCTGCTGCTTTGAACTTCCTGCAGTAAAGGCTTACTAGTCTTCCTACCATCTAATTGTCTCCTTGGACAAGTCTTTAATCATGTTCACAGCTACCTCTTTGTATCTACGTCTGTCTGTAAAACATTTCTCATGAGATTATCCCTGTTGAGGAATATGACCCCATGAGATGCTGCTTGTACAAGGCATGTGGTGCCTGAGTGTATTTTACTGTGTACGACACTGTCATGCTTTCCCTTGCTTTGCTTGCCCAGAGGAACAATCCTGCTGTGCCTGTGTGAAGGCAGTTCTCTAAGACAGCCAGGCTGGAAGCTGGTGCACAGGAGCTGCACCATTCAGCCACCAGCTTCAGTGGAGAAGTCAGATGTGAGGAGAAGTGACGCAAGTCCCAGGTGGATGATGAGAGCAATGTTGGGTGGGGAGGTGAGGAGTGAGGTGCTCAGTGCAGTGCTGGACCTTAAGGGCTGCTTTTCCTGCCTGTCCAGGCCTCTGGAAGAGACACTCTGAATCAATTGCAAGGGAATAGAAATTTCTAAACTGAAAAGTAATTAAATAAACACTTTCAAATAACTTTCATCAGATGCTATTTATAATCTTCTTGCATTCGGAAATTTCCAGTTTGCTGTACAATCTGGAATACTTGGCAAAACCAAAGTTTTTTAATGAGCCCCATGGTGTATTTGAGCTGAGCCCATGAACCTCAGGTACTGAGAGGAGATTGAAGAAAACTCTCAAGAAGTCCAAGTCAGAAACAAAGCCTCAACTCCCTTCAGCATTAATGGGCCCCACTGAGGGCTGTTACTGACAAGGCCTCCCCAGGGACTCTTTAAGGCAAGTAACTGGAGGCTGTGATTACAGGGAGACAAAGGCAAAATGCAGGTGACTGATGGTGAGAACACCCTTGTTTTGTTTGATGAAGCAGAAAGGCCAAGGCCTGACCACAGCCCTTGGAGAAGTAGAACCTGAAATCCTGAGAATGAAAGTTCTACTCATAGGCCTTGATGAAAGAGGCAACTGCCATAGCCCAGGGGACAGAGACTTTTTGTTCTTTGGGACCTTTCAGAATGCCAGAATCCTCAGGCATCTCTGCTGCAGGCTGTCCTACACTGGCTCATGCCTGCACCTCCCTCCCTTCAGGCTGTTGATACCCAGCTTGCTTTCCCACCTAGCTCTTATCCTGGCATTTCTGTACCTTCCATCACATCTTAACCCATTGCTTGTCTGATCCTTGAAACACAAAGGCATGGGCTGATCCAGGTTCCCTGTGGGTGATCTCTTGCACCACAAGTCCATCTTTTGAGAGACATTTCTCTTTCCTAACTTTGAGCCTGAACCTTCCAAGCTGCACTTTGTAGAGGTTTCCTTCTCTTCCCACTAGCAAGAAAACCTCCACCATCTCTGAAACCACCCTTCAAGTATCTGTAGGCTGCTAGTATAGTGTCAATTCACCAGGTGGAATGAATATACCCCAGCAAGGCTTCTAGAGGAATGGGTGATGTCATCATTATAGAGAGCTAAGTACTATGGGAGAACAGTGGGAAAAGCCAGTGGTCTAGATAGAGAACTTCATGGCAAGAGCCAAAAGTAAAGGTTGTGTCTTTGAGTGCATGGTACCCCATACTCTGGGGACAGGGAAGCTCATTTGGGACAGCTTCCTTCCTGTAACACCCTCTCTGCTGCACACATCCTGCTCTCTGCCCGCACTCACAGGTGTGTCACAGAAGCTTTGCACTTCCCCTGCAGCAGCGACACCTCACTCCAGGAGGTTCCTGCATTCTCCAGGTCCAGGGATGGTTCCTGAATTCCAGGCAAGTTTGGGTAATGCAGGAGAGGGAGACAGGGATGTCAGCTCATGGGGCATGATGAGCAGTGTTGAGGTACCCCCAGCAGTGGGCATTCCCTATATGATATGCTGAGGCATGTTCAGATGAGGGAAACTTCTCAGGTAACCTCTGGTTTGTCCACGGTCTGCAGCCACACTCCAAGGGCTACCTGAAAGGGAAGGATCCTGTTCTATCTGTTTCTGATCTGTTTTTTTTTGGGTGGAGAATCATAGAATCATAGAATAGTTAGGGTTGGAAAGGACCTTAAAATAATCCAGTTCCAACACCCCTGCCAGAGGCAGGGATACCTCACACTAAACCATGTCACCCAAAGCTCTGTCCAACCTGGCCTTGAACACCACCAGCAATGAAGCATTCACACCTTCCCTGGGCAACCCATTCCAGGGCCTCACCACCCTCACAGTAAAGAATTTCTTCCTCAGATCCAATCTAAACTTCCCCTGATTAAGTCTGAGTCCATTACCCCTTTTCCTATCACTACAGTCCCTAATGAAGAGTCCCTCCCCAGCACCCCTATAGGCTGCTATGAGGTCTTCCCACAGCCTTCTCTTCTCCAGGCTGAACAGCCCCAACTTTCTCAGCCTATCTTCATACGGGAGGTGCTCCAGTCCCCTGATCATCCTCGTGGCCCTCCTCTGCACTTGTTCCAACAGCTCCATGTCCTTTTTATGTTGAGGGCACCAGAACTGCACACAATACTCCAAGTGAGGTCTCACAAGAGCAGAGTAGAGGGGCAGGATCACCTCCCTCGACCTGCTGGTCACGCTCCTTTTGATTGCAGCCCAGGATACAGTTGGCTTTCTGGGCTGCGAGCGCACACTGCAGCCGGCTCATGTTCATTTTCTCATCGACCAACACCCCCAAGGTCCTTTTCCACAGGGCTGCTCTGAATCTCTTCTCTGCCCAACCTGTAGCTGTGCCTGGGATTGCTTTGACCCAGCTGTAGGACCTTGCACTTGGCATGATTAAACTTCATCAGGTCGGCATCAGCCCACCTCACAGGTGTGTCAAGGTCCTCTGGATGGCATTCTTTCCCTCCAGTGTATCAATAGAACCACACAGCTTGATGTCATCGGCAAACTAGTGTCAGATACACAGTTAGGGTTAGAGTTAGGTGTTGGGGTTAGTGTTAGGGTTTGGGGTAGGGGTTAGGGTTGGGGTTAGGGCTTAGGCTTAGTGTTAGTGTTAGGCTTATGGGTGGGGTTATTTGAAGTGTTAGGGGTTAGGGTTAGGGGTATTGTCAGGGTTAGGGTTAGGGGTTAGGGTTAGGTTTGGTGTATAGGGGTTAGGGTTAGGTTTAGGGTTACTGTTATGTTTTACGGTTAGGATTATGGTTAGGGGTACTGTTTGCATTATTGTTAGGGTTAGAGTTAGGGGCAAGGGTTAGTGTTTATGGTTAGGGTTTAGTGTTAGGGGTTAGGCTTATTGTTAGGGTTAGGCTTATGGGTGACGTTATTGTAAGGGTTAGGTTTTAGGGTTAGGGTTATTGTTAGGGTTAGGGTTCATGGTTAGGGTTAGGTTTGAGGTATAGGGGTTAAGGTTAGGATTAGGGTTAGTGTTAGGTTTTAGTTTAAGGGTTAGTGTTAGGGTTTACTGTTTGCATTATTGTTAGGGTTAGTGTTAGGGGCAAGGGTTAGTGTTTAGGGTTAGGGGTTTGAGTTTTGGGCTTACGGTTAGGGTTTAGGCTTAGGGATTTTGGTGTGGGTTAGGGTTTGGGTTCAGGAATAGGGTCCGGTTTAAGGTTTGGGTTTGGGGTGCAGTTAGGTTTAGGGGTTAGGATTAGGCGTTAGGGTTAGGTTTAAGGTATGGTTTAGGGTTAGGGTGTTATGACTGTGTCGTGGTTTAAGCCTCAGCCACGAAGTCACTCTCTCACTCACTCCCCACTGTCTCTTCCCTCCGCTCCTGGAGGGATGAGAAGGAGAATCGAAAGAATGCAACTCCCACAGGTTGAGATAAGAACAGTTTAGTAACTAAGGTATAACACAAACCACTGCTGCTACCACCAATAATAATAATGACAAGAGAAATACAAGGGAAAAGAATACAATTTCTCACCATCCAATATCAAGCCCGACCACACAGTGCACCCCCACCAGTAACAATAATGACAAGGCAAATACAAGGAAAAGATCCAATAGCTCGCCACCCAGTATCAAGCAGTGCACCCCCCCCGGTGCACCCCCAACCGGCTGCACCCCCCACCGTGCACCCTCACCACCCTTCCGGGTCTCTGCTCTCCGTTTCTACATCCTGGACATGATGTGCTGTGGTATGGAATAACCTCTTTGGTTAGTCTGGGTCAGGTGCCCTGTCTCTGCTCCCCCCGGTTTCCCCTCCTCCCTGGCAGAGCATGAAGCTCAGAAAGTCCTTGGCCAGCCTAAACATCACCAAGCAGTAACTGAAAACACTGGTGTTATCAGCACTGTTCCCAGGCCCAAAATCGAAAACACAGCGTTGCACCAGCTACCAAGAAGGAGAAAAATGACTGCTACTGCTGAACCCAGGACAGACTGGATTACTGTTAGGGTGTGGGGAATGGTTAGTTTTAGGTTTGAAGTTTAGGGTTAGTGTTAGGGTTAGGGTTAGGGTTATGGTTAGGGTTAGTGTGAGGGGTTAGGGTTAATGTTAGTTTTCCGGTGAGGGTTAGGGTTATGGTTAGGGTTAGGGTTAAGGATATGTTTAGGGTTAGGGTAAGTGTTAGGGGTTAGGTATGAGGTTAAGGTTGGAGTTAGGGATAGGGTTAGGGGGTTAGAGTTAGAGTTTGGGTTAGTGGATAGTGTTAGGGTTAGGGTTAAGGGTTTATAGTTTGGGTTAGGGCTAGGGGTTAAGTTGAGTGTTAGGGTAAGAAGTTATTTTTAGTGTTAGGTTTAAGGTTAGGGTTAGGGTATTAGTTTTTAGGTTTAGGGTTAGGGTTAAGGATATGATTAGGGTTAAGGTAAGGTTTATAGGTTAGATTTAGGGTTAGGGTTAGGGCCTTAGGTTTAGGGTAAGTGTTACAGGTTAGATTTAGGGTTAGGATTGGGGTTAGGGGCTTGGGTTTAGGGGCTTAGGGTTAGTGTTAGTGGTAAGACTTAGGTTTAGGGTTCTCTTTAGAGTTTGGTTTAGGGGTTAGGTTTAGGTTTATGGTTGGGGTTAAGTTTAGAGTTAGGTTTTGAGTTTAGTGTTAGGGGTTAGTGTTAGGGTTAGGGTGTTAGGACTAGGACTAGTGTTAGGGTTCGGGTTAGAATTATGGTTAGGGTTTTGTTTAGGGTTTTGGGTATTGTGTTAGGGTTAGGGTTAGGTTTCGGGCTAGGTTGTTTTTAGGGGCTTGCAGGTTGCGTTAGGGTTAGGGTTAGAATAAGATTATGTTAATGTTTAGTGTTAGGATTAGGGTTAGAATAAGGTTAGGTTAATGTTTAGTGTTAGGGTTAGTGTTAGGTGTTAGGCTTGGTGTTAGGTGTTAGGGTTAAGGTTTGTGTTAGGAGTTAGTGTTAGGGGTAGGATTAGGGTTAGGGTTAGAGTCAGGGTTTAGGAATAGATTTACGGTCTGTATTAGGGTGTAGGGCTAAGGGATATTGTTGACGCAGAAGTCCCGGACACAGCACACAGACCAATATGATCAGGCTGTGCCAAAGTTTATTGCTCAGATAGCTCAGTATATATAGGCACTCTACTTGTCTATCATTAACACACACAAGTCTAATTGGATACATGTATTGTTCACACGGCTAAATACCGAATAGGATTCACTCAGTAACAGCTTAATGATTGGTTAACTATGACAGCATATGCTTCAAGGTTACAGTTAACATTCCTTCTCTGCGTATCTCTCTCAGTAGTTTTCCGTGCTAACTTTCTCAAGGCTTCTGCACGTACATGAACTTTAGTAACCCCCAGGCGAGGCCTCAGTGCCTGTGGGTCACTCACTACCTTACAGTTGTCAAGCAGTTGTCTGGATTGCTCACATGCCCATTCACAGCCAAATAGCTCTCCACAGGATATGTTTAAGATTAGGCTTTGGGTTAGGTTTAGGGTTAGGATTAGGGTTAGGATTAAGGGTCACGGGTAGGATTTGGGTTTAGGGTTAAGGGGTAGGGTTAGGATTAGGCTTTGGGTTAGGATTAGTGTTATGGTTATGGTTAGTTTAAGGTGTAGGTTTAAAGTTTAGGGTTAGGAGTTAGGGTTATATTTAGGGTTAGGGTGTTAGTTTTAAGGTTGGGGTTAGTATAAAGGTTAGGGTTCAGGGTTAGGTTTGGGGTTAGGCTTTGGGTTAGGTTTAGGGTTAGGGTTTGGGGTTACTGGTCGTGTTAGGGTTAGGTTTAGGGGTTATGGCTATTGTTAGGTTTAATTTTTGGGGTAGGGTCAGGGTAAGGGTTAGGGGTTAGGGTTATGGTAAGGGTTATTTGTTTGGCTTAGGAGTAGGGTTAGGTTTAGGCTTAGGCTTAGGTTTAGGGGAGTAGGGTTAAGGTTAGGGTTAGGTTTAGAGTTTGGGGTTAGGCTTGGGGTTAGGCTAGGGTTAGGTTTATGGATATGTGTTAGGGTTAAGGTTAGGGTTAATGTTAGGGTTAGGTTTACTGTATAAATTAAGGGGTTATGGTTTTGGTTAGGGTTAGAGATACAGTTAGGATTAGGGTTAGGTTTTGGGGTTAGGATTAAGTTTAGCATTAGGGGTTAGGGTTAGTTTTGGGTTTCGTTTTAGGAGTTAGGGTTAGGGTTAGGGTTAGGATTTTATTTAGGGGGCTCGGGATAGTGTTACAATTGTTGTTGGTGTTATGGTTCAGGTTAGGAGTTAGTCTTAGTGTTATGGTTAGGCTTTGTGTTGGGGTTAGTGTAATTTTTAGGGGTTGGGGTTAGGGTTAGTTTTTAGAGATTAGAGTTATTTTTGAGGTATAGGGTTAGGGTTTGGATTAGGGTTAGGGTTTAGGGTTAGTGTTGGGGTTAGGTTTAGGGTTAGCGTAAGGTTTTTGGGTTAGGGTTTGGGTTAAGGTTAGGGGTTACAGTTTTGAATAGCGTGCGGGTTAGGTTTAGGGTTAGGGGTAAGGGGTAGTGGTATAGGTTAGGGGTTTGGGTTAGGGGTAGGATTAGGGGTTATTGATAGGTGTTTGAGTTAGTGTTAGTCTTATGGTTAGGGTTTGGGTAAGGGGTTAGGGTTAGGGTTAGGGTTAGGTGGTACTAGTAGTGATTAGGTTTAGGGTTAGGGTTAGTGTTACGTTTAGAGTTTGGGGTAGGGGTTATGCTTAGGGATTAGAATTAGGGTTAGGGTTATGGTTAGAGGTTGGTGTTAGGGTTAGGGTTAGGGTTAGAGATACAGGTAAATTTAGGGGTTAGGGTTTAGGTTAGGGTTTCTGTCAGTGTTCGGGTTAGGGTTAGGGTTTAGGGTTATGGGATAGGGTTAGGGTTATGGTTATGGTTAGGGTTATTGTTAGGATTTGGTTTAGGGTTTAGATTTAGTGGGCAGCATTAGTGTTAAGGTTAGGGTTAGGGTTTAGGGTTACAGTTAGGTTTACAGTATGTGTTAGTGGGTAGTAGCATAAGGGCTAGGGTTAGGGTAGGTTTAGGGTTTCGTTTCGTAGTTACTGTTAGGGTTAGGGGTTAGGGTTATGATTAGGGTTAGTATTAGGGGGTTAGGATTAGTGGTACTGTTTGGGTTAGGGTTAGGCTTAGGGTTTGGGTTAGGGTTAGTATTAGCGTTAGTGTTAGCTTTTAGGGTTTGGATTAGGGCTAGCTTTAGGGGTTAGGGTTTTGATTAGTGTTCAGTTTAGGGTTAGGGGTAAGGGTTAGTGGTTATGGTTAGGGGTTTGGGTTAGTGTTTGGGTTAGGTTTAGGTCTTACTGTTAGGGGTTGGTGTTAGGGTAGGGTTAGTGCTGGGCTTAGGTTTTGGCTAGGTGTTAGGCTTATGGGTTAGGATCAGCGTTAGGGTTATGGTTAGGGGTTGGTGTTAGGGTTAGGGTTTGGGTTCGTGTTCGTGTTAGGTTTAGTGATACAGTTAAGGTTGGGGTTTCTGGGCAGGTTTAGGGTTAGGGATTTTTTTTAGGGGTTTGGGGATAGTGTTAGTATTACGGTTAGTATTAGGGTTAGGGTTTAGGCTTAGTGTTAGTGTTAAGGTTATGCTTAGTGGTGGGTTTAGGGTAAGGGTTAGTGGTTAGGGTTATGCTTAGTGTTCGGTTTAGGGGTTTAGTGTCAGTGTTAGGGTTAAGGATAGGGGTTAAGGTTAGGGTTAGGGGTTAGTGTTAGGGGTAAGGGCTACGGTTAGAGTTATTGTTAGGTTTACAGTGAGGAGAGGAGAGGAGAGGAGAGGAGAGGAGAGGAGAGGAGAGGAGAGGAGAGGAGAGGAGAGGAGAGGAGTCAAATAATGATGAGCCTCTTATTTTCCTGAAATGTCAGATGCTTTTTCAGCTCTGGAATAATTTTTAGGGACACACAATGGTTGCAGGTGGAAAAAGGTTTTAATTTTATTTCATTGATTTCTTTTATTTCATTTCATTTTATTTCATATTAGGAAAATATTCCTCACATCGTGGGTAATGAGACACTGTCAGTCTTGCACAGAGAACCTGGGGCTGCCTCATCCCTGGTGGTGTTCAAGTCCAGGTTGCACGGGGCTTGGAGCAAGCTGATCTAGTGGAAGGCGTCCCTGCCCATGGCAGTTGGTTGGAGCTGGATGAGCGTTAAGGTCCCTTCCACCCCAACCCAGTCTGGGATTCCATGGTTCTTTGCTGTGCAAATGTCAGTCACTCTCCACTTCTCATAGGTGGCCGTGACGCCCTGTTCCATTGCCCAGGTTGAGCTGTGACCCCTCATATGCTCCACCTCTGCATCAAAGGCGCTGAGTAAGAGCAGCCCGTGAGGGACCTCCCCAAGCTGGCTGGGGAGAGGCTGGTCCCCCCTTGTTGACTCCCAGAGCACCCCTGGGTGCCCAGTGGCCATGGGCACAATGCTGCCACCATCACACAGTGATGGAGACGCCCATTGTGATGGGGCCCTCACGTTGTGCGTGGGCTATTTAAGGAGTGAGAGCCCTGCAGTAACCAGTGCAGAGGAGACCCCTCCGTCGGGAGGCTGCATCTGCCCTGGCTGCCCTGCACATTCAGGTACGTGTTCTTTGACTTTGCTATCCTGTTTTAGTGTTGGCTTGAAACACATTGTGGGTGCGTGCTGCAAAGGGAGGAGAAGCTGTGAGGAGATGTGCTGGTGCCATCCCAGCTGTGGGAGCAGGGGATGGGTGAGGAGCAGCCACTGGGCTTGCTCATGTGCTTGGGGCTCAGCTCTGCCTGCAGAGGTTCTGAGGGGTTTAGCAGGAGCCTTCTATGTGCAGGAGCTGCTGTTGTCAGAGGTGCAGAGAAGGTGTCAGGGCAGGAGAACTTCTACCTCCCTGTCAAAGCCTGGGGGAGTGCAAGGGGGTCACCCCAGCTCCCAGGAACCCTCCCTTAGTTTCATCCCCCCCAGGACAGAGGGTTGAGTTCACTGCCAGCATCCTCACAGGTATGATTTAGGGGGAGACCCCCAGCTGAAGACCCAAAACCTGGCAGGTTCCCCCCCATATCTCCAGTTTCCCCCTCCCCAGTGATCTGTAGGTTGGTCTTTGGTGGCTGGAGCCCCTGTTTGAGTGCTCTGGTGGTCCCCCAAATGACTCTGCCCCACTGTGGAATAATTAGGAAATGTGGGTTAATTAGGAATTAAATTTATATTTGAAATGCAGCATTGTCCACACATAAGAGAAAAACAAACTTTCAGGGCCTCTAGGGGCAAGATGCAGCCACACCTGCTATGACAGTGTTGCGTTAAAAAGGGGGGGGGGGGGGGGGGGGGAATGAGCCCCTTGCATAGAGAGGCCAGGAGCAGCTCCACTATGCAACTATCAGTCTGGGCACGTACTGATTCCGGATTCACTGATAATGCACCACAGGAACGGCTCCAATATACAATTATCAGTCCGACCGCGTCTGATCCGGATTCACTGATAGTGTACAATCAGCTGCAACTATCAGTCCAGGCCCATATTGACCTGAATTCACTGATAATGCCCCACACTGCCAGTTCAATTGTGTTACAGTACAGTTTATTGATTTATTGATGCAACAGATACAGGTTCTTATGGATGGCCCGTCATAGATACTGTCTGCAAAGCACGTGCGAATAATGATTACATGAATACAAGCGCTTGATAAAATTAACACAGCATAGCTATAAAATATACAGGTAACAGTAAAAGTAACTCTATAGAGATTCTAGGGTTTCCCGGGGAAGCACTGGATACAGTGCAAGTCTTACCCACAGGCGTCCCTGTGACGGGGGGAAGAGAGGTCCAGCCCGTTGACCGGTCCCAGGAGTCTGTTGATGTTATCTTCCATGATGGTATCTTCCCCAAATATCCCACTCTCTCTTGGGTCATTTTATATTATTTTCACCTTCAAGGTGGAGCTTGAGTGACTCTAGTCATACATACCTTTATTACTATTGGTGCAAATTTCTCTCGCTTCGATTTAAAGGTATATGACACCGAAAATTCAGAGCACATGCTCAGAGAGGGGTGGTCTCATTTTGGAGGGGGGCTTGCATTGGAGATGGGTGTGTATTTTAGCAAGTAAATGCATTATAATGACATTATAATGAAGCAAAGTTCACACTGAGGACAGCATTCTCTCAAAAGATGACAGGCTGCTGGCTCAGGGTAGCAAGTATGCAGCTTATTGGTTTCTGGTACCACCTAGTTCCCATCTTTAGGACAGAGAGTAGCCGCAAGATCTCCACCCTGCTCCATCCTCCGTCTGTGTTGCCACAGGAACCGCTGAGGAGTGCACATTCCTGGCATACCAGGTGGGGCTGCATCTCGCCCTGAGAGGCTTTGAAAGTCCGTTTTTCCCTTATGTGTGGACAATGCTGCATTTCAAATATAAGTTTAATTCCTAATTGTCCCATATTTCCTAATTATTCCACATAATCTACCCCGTGACTATAGTCACTCAAGCTTCACAATATTTAGGAGGAATATGGAATGCCCCATACACTTTTTGAGTGAGGATTGCTAAGTATATATATATCTCTTGTGGGGATACCAAATTAGTTAAGCGTTTTAACATAATCCAGTCTAAAATACAAAGCAATCATCAAAGCAAAACCTAATATAGTGAGTATTAGCAAAATCACAACAGGGTGAAGCATCCTATTAAAGACACCTGTGGCAGTTGGTGACCATCCAAAGAGAGTGTCCTGCCATTTATGCTCTCCGCCTTTCTGGACTCTTTCTAACACCTGATGGACTTCTTCTGTATCGTGGTTGACAGTGATCAGAGTTCTTTGTCCTTTCTCCTTGGCCTGGGTCAGCAACTGCTTCAAGTTTTCATGGTGTAGCAGCTTCCTCACCAAGGTGAGATTCATTCCAATAGGAGTGAATAGCAAGTCATTGAGTAGCGTATATTTTGATTGCAACAATTGCTGAGAAGTGACAGGAGCTGAGTAGTTAAAATCACATCCAATGATGTTAGTAAAATTGCAAATACAGAGGTTTGAGTGATTGGTGATATCCATAGCAACATTATCTATTAATATGGAGTTACAAAGAGTTCTCATACAAGCACATCCTTTTCCAATATATACAAGCACAGCCTCTGGATTTTCATTGGGATGTATTTCAAAATGACGAACATTTTGTTCAGTGTCAAGACAAATGTCTTGTGCCTTTATGGTATTACTTTCACAAATGAATCCTTGTTGGTTTAGTGTGATGCATGCGTCGATATCAACAGTTTGCCATTTATTGTTATATTGTGCCTATACTCTATGTTCAATTAGATAGAGCATGGTCCCATGGTGATTCAATCCCAGTGCAGTGATAGGGTATATGGTACGTACCGAAGCATTGCATATTGTTAGGACAAAAGCAGTGACTTTTACTATCAATGGGATCATAAGTGAAATTAACCAGGTGCCACCAAGATTGGAATTTCTTTTCAAATTCAGTTCCATTTTCCCAGACCACTTTTCGAATTTCAGTGTGTGAAGTATCTGCTTCGCCTTCCCTTATAAATCATAGAATCATAGAATAGTTAGGGTTGGAAAGGACCTCAAGATCATAGAGTTCCAACGCCCCTGCCATGGGCAGGGACACCTCCCACTAAACCATGCCATCCAAGGCTATGTCCAACCCCACCTTGAACGCCACCAGGGATGAAGCATTCACAACTTCCTTGGGCAACCCATTCCAGGGCCCCACCACCCTCACAGTAAAGAATTTCTTCCTCAGATCCAATCTAAACTTCCCCTGTTTAAGTTTAAACCCATTACCTCTTGTCCTCTCACCACAGTCCCTAATGAAGAGTCCCTCCCCAGCATCCCTATAGGCTCCCTTCAGGTATTGGAAGGCTGCTATGAGGTCTCCACGCAACCTTCTCTTCTCCAGGCTGAACAGCCCCAATTTTCTCAGCCTATCTTCATACGGGAGGTGCTCCAGTCCCCTGATCATCCTTGTGGCCCTCCTCTGCACTTGTTATAACAGTTCCTTGTCCTTTTTATGTTGAGGACACCAGAACTGCACACAATACTCCAAATGAGGTCTCACGAGAGCAGAGTAAAGGGGCAGGAGCACCTCCCTCGACCTGCTGGTCACGCTCCTTTTGATGCAGCCCAGGATACGGTTGGCCTTCTGGGCTGCAAGCGCACACTGCCGGCTCATGTTCATTTTTTCATCAACTCACACCCCCAAGTCCTTCTCTGCAGGGCTGCTCTGAATCTCCTCCCCGCCCAATCTGTAGCTGTGCCTGGCATTGCTCCGACCCAGGTGGAGGACCTTGCACTTAGCATGGTGAAACTTCATCAGGTTGGCATCAGCCCACCTCACAAGCGTGTCAAGGTCCCTCTGGATGGCATTCCTTCCCTCCAGTGTATCAACCGAACTACACAGCTTGGTGTCATCGGCAAACTTGCTGAGGGCGCACTCAATCCCACTGTCCATGTCACCCACAAAGATGTTGAACAAGACCGGTCCCAACACCGATCCCTGGGGGATACCACTCGTTACTGGTCTCCAGCTGGACACTGAGCCACTGAGCACTACTCTTTGCGTGCGGCCATCCAGCCAGTTCTTTATCCACCGAGTGGTCCACCTATCAAATTGATGTCTCTCCAACTTAGAGAGAAGGATGTCATATGAGACAGTGTCAACGGCTTTACACAAGTCCAGGTAGATGACATCAACTGCTCTGCCCCTGTCCATCAGTTCCGTAGCCCCATCATAGAAGGCCACCAAATTGGTCAGGCAGGATTTCCCCTTAGTGAAGCCATGCTGGCTGTCCCCACGCACCTTGTTGGTTTTCATGTGCCTCAGCATGCCTTCCAGGATAATCCGCTCCAAGATTTTGCCAGGCACAGAGGTGAGACTGACTGGTCTGTAATTCCCTGGCTCATCCATTTTCCCCTTCTTAAAAATGGGGGTTATATTTCCCTTTTTCCAGTCATCGGGAACTTCACCTGACTGCCATGATTTTTCAAATATGATGGACAGTGGCTTAGCAACTTCATTTGCCAGCTCCTTCAGGACCCTTGGATGGATTTCATCCGGTCCCATGGACTGGTATACATTCAGGTTCCTAAGGTGGTCTCGAACAAGATCCTCCCCCACAGTGGGCCCAGGGTCCCCACCCTCACCGTCCCCGCGTCTGCCTTCCAAGACTTGGGTGGTGTGGTCAGAGCATTTGCCGGTAAAGACTGAGGCACAGAAGTCATTAAGAACCTCAGCCTTCTCCAAATCCAGGGTAGCCAGTTCTCCCGATAGCTTCTGGAGAGGGCCCACGGTGTCCCTAACCTGTCTTTTTTTGGCAATGTACCTATAAAATCCCTTCCTGTTATCCTTAACATCCCTAGCCAAGTTTAATTCTAAGTGGGCCTTAGCTTTCCTAACCTGGTCCCTAGCTTCCTGGACAACATCCCTGTATTCTTCCCAGGTCGCCTGACCTTGCTTCCACCTTTTATAAGCCTGTTTTTTCCTTCGAATTTTGCTCAGCAGCTCCTTATCCATCCAAGGAGGTCTTCTGGCCCTCCTGCTGAACTTCCTTCTAGTTGGGATGCATCGCTCCTGAGCTTGCAGCAGGTGAGCCTTGAAAAAAAAGGGGGGGGAGGTAAGCCCCTTGTTTATTTTCCAATGTGCAACTACTGGTCCGGCCGCATTCGCTATTTCAAACCTTACTGATCTGGATTCACCGATAGTGGGAAACGAACCCCTTACTTTGCCAGAGAAAGGAGGCAGCGACCAGTCTGGCAACGTTTGCTATTTCGAACCTTACTGATCCGGATTCACCGATAGTGCACTCAACTAGAAATGGGGTCATGTTCAGTGAGAAAGTGAGTTTATTGATACAATAGATACAGGTTCTTATGGATTGCCGGTGATAGATACTGTCTGCAAAAGCACGTGCGAATAATGATTACATGAATACAAGCGCTTGATAAAGTTAACACAGCATAGCTATAAAATATACAGATGACAGTAAAAGTAACTCTATAGAGATTCTAGGTTTTCCCAGGGAAGCACTGGATACAGTGCAAGTCTTACCCACAGGCGTCCCTATGGGGGGGGAAGAAAGGTCCAGCCTGTCGACCAGTCCCAGGAGTGGGTTGATGTTATCTTCCTTGGCTCGTCCATGATGGTATCTTCCCCAATATCCCCCTCTCTCCTGGGTCATTTTATATTATTTTCACCTTCAAGGTGGAGCTTGAGTGACTCTAGTCATACATACCTTTATTATTATTGCTGCAAATTTCTCTTGCTTCGATTTAAAGGTATATGACACCGAAAATTCAGAGCGCATACTCAGAGAGGGGTGGTCTCATTTTGGGCAGGGGTTGCATTGGAGATGGGTGTGTATTTTAGCATGTAAATGCTTTATAATGACATTATAATGAAGCAAAGTTCACACTGAGGATGACATTCTGTCAAAAGTTGACAGGCTGCTGGCCCAGGGTAACAAGTATGCAGCTTATTGGTTTCTGGTACCACCTAGTTCCCAACTTTTTGTTGAAGTTAGGACAAAGTGTAACCGCGAGATCTCCAGCTCGTCTGTGTTGCCAAAGGACCCGCTGTGGAGTGCACATTCCTGGCATACCAGGTGTGGCTGCATCTAGCCTTGAGAGGCCTTGAAAGTCTGTTTTTCCCTTATGTGTGGACAATGCTACATTTCAAATGTAAGTTTAATTCCTAATTGTCCCATATTTCCTAATTATTCCACAAATGCCCAATACAATTGCTCAGCACCTTCTGAGAGACACTCAGCCTAATCCAAGCAGTGACGTGTCCCTTCTGGCTGACTGCCCTCAGTTTCTGTGGCCTGAAGTGCCATGGGCCCACTGGGCTGTATAATTTATAATGGCAATATAGATACATAATCAATTCAATTATTATAATAGATAATAATTTCATTTTCATTATTTTATAGCGTATTCTAAAAATAAGTGAGGGTTAGACTTGTCTTAGGGTCAGGAGCAGGTATTATGGTCAGGAATAGGATTTAAGGTCATGGGTTAGGGTTTGGGTTAGGCCACAGTCTCAAAGCAGGGGGGCGACAAGGACATGAGGATTTTGGGGGATTCAGTGGTGTTTTGGGGGCTTTGGGGATGTTTTATGGTGTCCATTAGAAAATGTGGGGGTAGTTGAAGGGTTTTTTGGGATGTTTCAGGGGTGTTTCTGGGTGTTATGAGGGTGTTTTAGAGTCGTCCATTAGTGCAGCTTGTTCCAAGCCTCGTCCAACCTGGCCTGAAACCAGGGATGGGGCAGGCACAGTTTCATTGGGCACCCTGTGCCAGAACCTCAGCACCTTCACAGGGAAGAATTCCTTCCTAATGTCTGATCTAAATCTCCCCTCTTTCATCTTAAAATAGTTGCCTCTTTTCATTGCAGACTCTTGAAAAAAATCTCCTCTCCAGATTTGTTGTAGGCCCTGTTTAGGTATGGGCTTAGTCAGGTCTCCCTGGAGCCTTCTCTTCTCCAGGCTGAACACCCCCAGCTCTCTCAGCCTGATGTGCTCCAGCCCTTAGAGCATCTTTGTGACCCTTCATAAGACCATCATTGTGGGATCATAAGAGAAGAGAGGTTGGAATGGATCCTAGGAGTTCTCAAGTCCAACCAGTCAGGGACAGGGTCAGAGCAAGTGATAGCCTTCTCTTCCCAAGCTCTCAGGTCCCCATCAGCCTTCCATTCTCCAGGACGGACAAGCCCAGCTCCCCCAGCCTCTCCCCAAAGGCACTGTGCTCCAGTCCCTGCTTGTCCTGAGGGCCCATTTGTAAACCCCCTACTGCTTGCCAATAGTGTTCCTGAACTGGGGATGTGAAACCTGGATGGAGTATTCCAGAGCATCCCTTCCCTTGTTCTCCTGCTGTGCTGCTGGCCATACAGCCTGCAACGCTGCTGTCCTCCCTTGCTGCCAGGGTACACACTGCCTCCTGTTCAGCTCCTGCTCTTCCAGACCTGTCCAATGGATGCTCCCAGACAGGCAGGCCCAGCCTGTGCCATTGCAGGCGAGTCCCCTGCAGGGACACCTCTGTCCCCTGCTCTCCTGCCCAGGACACCCTGAGAGCTCTGCAGCCTCCCCATGCCATCCCATCTCCCCACTCCAGAACAGCAGCCTTGGCCCTTGGGCTCCAAAAGAACTATTCACGCTCCAGTCTCACAGCAGCCATCCCAGAGCTGGAGTAGCCAGAAAGCTGATTTCATTCCCCTTCATTCCTGCTCTGTGAGGGCATAGCACAGAGAAGAAGTTGCTGTGGGATCATTTATTTCCCTTAAATACAGTGAGAGCACCACAGTGACACTAAGTCTGTGGGTCACACAACACATGTGGCTACTTAAGCAGGAGGAAATGAAAACTGACTTTTCTATGAAGACAACATCATCACAGATTGAAACAGGAAAACAGATGTAAAGCAGCAAAGACACACAGGGCCTGTCATGACCTACACTGGCAGCCTTTGGCAGAGGAAAGCAGGCAGTGTATGGCTGCTGAAACACATCCAGTCATCTGCTTCCTCACAGCATCCTTGAACTCCTGGTTTCTCAGGCTGTAGATGAGGGGATTCACTCCTGAAGGCACCACCGAGTACAGCACTGACAGCACCAGATCTAGGAATGGGGAGGAGATGGAGGGGGGCTTCAGGTTGGCAAATACTGCAGTGGTGGCAGAGGGAGACCACAGCCAGGTGAGGGAGGCACGTGGAAAAGGCTTTGTGGCATCCCTGCACAGAGGGGATCCTCAGCACAGACCTGAAGATCTGCACGTAGGACCCCACAATGAACACAAAAGAGCCAAGTGCCAAAAGGCAACTTAGCACAAGAAGCCCAACTTCTGTGAGGTAGGAATGTGAGCAGGAGAGCTTGAGGATGTGGGGGATTTCACAGAAGAACTGCTCCACAGCATTGCCTCAGCAGAGGGGTAGTGAAAATATATTGGCTGTGTGCAGCAGAACATGGAGAAAGCCACTGACCCACGCAGCTGTTGCCATCTGGACACAAGCTCTGTTGCCCAGGAGGGTCCCGTAGTGCAGGGGCTTGCAGATGGCCACGTAGCAGTCGTAGGATGTTTCAGTGAGGAGAAAATACTCTGCTGAAATGAAAAAGAGAAAGAAAAAGAACTGCGCAGCACAAGCTGTGCAGGAGATGGCCCTGGTGTCCCAAAGGGAATTGGTCATGGATTTGGGTACAGTGGTGGAGATGCAGCCCATGTCCCTCAGGGAGAGGTTGAGGAGGAAGAAGTACATGGGGGTATGGAAGTGCTGCTCGCAGGCTATGCTGGTGATGATGAGGCCATTGCCCATGAGCGCAGCCGGGGAGATGCCCAGGAAGAGCCAGAAGTGGCAGAGCTGCAGCTCCTGCGTGTCTGCAAATGGCAGGAGGAGGAAGTGGATGATGGAGCTGCCATTGGACATGTGCTGCTTCTGGTCAGGGGGCCCTATCACGGGAGAAAAAGGCAGTGACAGGTTAGGAGAGACTTCTCAGGATAAAATCAGTTCACTTCTCATGCGATTTCCACCATTCCCTCAAGTTCGAATGCATTTTCCCATTCATGGTGATGGTGGCTCAGTGTGTTGGGATAGGCACTGTGGCTCCAAGGACTCAGCTCCGTTCCACTGCAGGGGTGTCATGAAGCTGCTCTGTGGAAGCTTCAATACCCAGGAGGGATGTCAGAGGTAACAGAGTTTCAGGGTCTGCACTCACAACTATGAAGATCGCAGCTGCAGAGCAGAGCCTCAGCGTGAATGTATCAGAATTTTCTCAGAAGTTTCTCACCTGACAAGTGCTGTTTTAGGTGTAGAAATCCTAATTTTGGTAAGTGAACATGTGGTCAGTATTAGGACAGGAGAGGTGAAAGGACTCAGCAGCCCCTGGATTAGTGCATAGCCTGGAGAGCTGCAGAGTCCATCCCTCTTGCTCCCAGCTGCCCTGCAGTTGTCCTTTTGATACCCCAGGGATTACTGCACGCACAGATTAATAGAGAGAGAAAAGGAGAAAGAATGAGGTAAAGAGCAACTGGACTCTGGTGCCAGATAGGGAACCCTGCTGATTCAAAGGGCAGAACTTCCCTCTCCCAGCCCAGGGTGCAGCTGTGATACACAGAGCAGGACACGGCCCTTGGAAGCAGAAGCAAAGGACTGTGAGCGCAGAGTGCTGACCGCAAGGGAAGGCTCCTCACTCACGAGGACCCTATGGGAGAGCTGTGCCTGTCTGCGGGCAGGTCACAAGCCCAGCAGGACAGGCAGAGAGCAGTCAGGCAGGGAACTGCAGACGAGGTGTTCTAGAGAGACAGTCAGCTCCTTGCCCAGCAGAGCATGGCCAGCAGCCACCTCCAGTGCCAGACACCAAGAGAGCTGCCTGAACGCACCCTCCCCAGGCCTGGGATGCACTTTCCCTGCACTCCCTGCCCATGCCTCTGCTGCCTGGAGCTGTTCCTGCCAGGAGCTGCTGCTCTGGGCCCACCTCTGCTCCCTCTCAGTGCCCCCAGAGCCCATCCTGTGGGCTGTGTGTGCTCAGCTCTGCCCTGAACAGCCCTCCCAGCAACAGGGCTCTGTCCAGGCCCATCTCTGCCTATGCAGGAACCTCACACCTAGCACTCACTGGATCCATCAACCATGCATGAAGAAACATGGTCACTCCCTGAGGAAAGCCTTGAGAGCTTCTTAACTCTTCACTTACTTACTGGTAGAAATGAGCAGTGTTTAGGGGGGTGACAGTGGGAGGAGGGAAGTCAGCAGGAAGTGAGGTGATGGTTCAGTGCTTTAACGAATCCTTACAAGCAGCACGGACCCCAGCAACAGAGATCAGTTGATGTCTGTAGATGGAGGAGGAGTAGGTGTTCCTGGAGTGCGGCTGCAGACCCTAGACAAAGCAGAGGCTCTCTGAGAAGTTTCTCTTAAGGGAACATGCCTCAGCGTGGCACATGGGGAATGAGCACTGCTGGGGGTGCCTGAACACTATTCATCATGCCCCATGAGCCGACCTTCCTGTCTCCCTCTCCTGCACTACCCAAACTTCCCTGGAATGCAGGATCCATCCCTGAGCCTGAAGAATGCAGGAACCTCCTGGAGTGAGGTGTCACTGCTGCAGGGGAAGAGCAAAGTTTCAGTGAGACACTTGTGAGTGCGGGCAGAGAGTTGGGTGATTGCAGCAGAGAGGGTGCTACAGGCAGGAAGCTGTCCCAAAGGAGATACCCTGTCCCCAGAGCATGGGATACCTTGCAGCCAAGGCACCACCTTTCCCTTTGGCTCTTGCCAGGAAGTATTCAATCCAGACCATTGGCTTTTCCCACTGCTCTCCCATGCTGCTTAGTTCTCTATACTGATGGCGTCGCTCATTCCTCTAGAAGCCTCCTTTAGATAGGCCTCCTGAGGGATATTCACTCCACTTGCTGAATTTACACTATAGTAGCAGCCTACAACTGCTTGAAATGTGGCTTCAGAGATGATGGAGTTTTTCTTGCTAGCAGGAAGAGAAGGAAACTTCTACCAAGTGCAGCCTGGAAGGTTCAGACTCAGGAAAGAGAAATGTCTCTCAAAAGGTGGACTTGTGGTGCCAGAGGTCAGCAGAGGGAGTCTGGCTCAGCCCATGGCTTTTTGTTTCAAGGAACAGACAGCGATGGGTGCAGAGATGTGACTGAAGGTACAGAAATGCCATGTGAGAGCAAGGTGGGAAAGCAAGATGGTTGTCAACTGCCTGAAGGGAAAGAGGTGCAGGCATAGGCCAGTGAAGGACAGCCTGCAGCAGAGATGATTGAGGATTCTGGCACTGCTGAAAGGCCCAAAAGAACAAAAGGCCTCTGTCCCCTGGGCTATGGCAGTTGCCTCTTTCATCAAGGCCTATGAGTAGAACTTTCATTCTCAGGATTTCAGGTTCTACTTCTCCAAGGGCTGTGGTCAGGCCTTGGCCTTTCTGCTTCATCAAACAAAACAAGGGTGTTCTCACCATCAGTCACCTGCATTTTGCCTTTGCCTCCCTGTAATCACAGCCTCCAGTTCCTTGCTTTAAGGAGTGCCTGGGGAGGCTTTGTCACTGACAGCCCTCAGTGGGGCTTATTAACCCTGAAGGGAAATGGGGCTTTGTTTCTGACTTGGACTCCCTGAGAGGTTGCCTCAGGCTCCTCTTAGCACCTGAGGTTCATGAACTCAGCCCAAATACACCAGGGGGCTCATTAAACCCTGAGGAGCCATGTCTCACCTTGTGGATTTTGTCAAGTCTTCCAGATTGTCTTCCAGGGAATTGAGGAGGTTTCTGAGTGGAGGAAGGAAACAAAGAGCATCTGATAAAAGTTGTTTGAAAGGGTTTATCTTATCACTTTTTAGTTTGTGTCTCTTCCAGAGGCCTGGACAGGCAGGAAAAGCAGCCTTTAAGGTCCAGCACTGCACTGAGCACCTCAATCCATGCTTCCCCACCCAACATTGCTCTCATTGTCCTCCTGGGACTTGTGTCACTTCTCTTCACACCCGACTTCTCCACTGCAGCTGGCGGCTGGATGGTGCAGCTCCTGTGCACCAGCTAACTCCCAGCCTGGCTGCCTTAGAGACCTGCCTGCACACGGGCAAAGCAGGATTGTTCCCCTGGGCAAGCAAAGCAAAGGAAAGCATGCCAAAGTGTCCCACAGAGTAAAATACACTCGGGCACCACGTGCCTGGTACAAGCAGCGCCTCACAGGTTCCTGTTTTGACACAGGGATAATCTCATGAGGAATGTTGTAGAGACACAGGTAGATGAAAAGAGGTAGATGTGAACAGGATTAAAGAGTTGTCCAAGGAGAGAATTAGACCATCAAAAGGCTTTTAAGCCTTTCTTGCCTGAAACTCAAAGCCGCAGCTTAGGGGAGAGGAGTCTGAATGAACAAAGAGTGAGGGGGGAAGACAAGTGGGGAATAATGGACAGGACCTTTGTCTAGAAAGCCTGCTGAAAAGGGGGCTTCAGAGCTGCTCATTGTGTATTGGAGAGGGGAAAATGTCTGAAAATTCAGAGGAATTGAGGACGTGGTTTAACAGGCAGGACAGTGGCAGTGCAGTTACAGGAGAAGATCAGCATTCGTTTGGGATCCACCTTGTGAAAGGTCATTGGATTGGCAGGGGTCTCTTGGGAGAGAGGACAAGGACGTGTTGCACTTCCCTTTGATAAAGGCCCCAAGTGCAGCCGAGGGGAGCGCAGGCTGTACAAGCTGCCTTCGGTGACATGTGTGACAGCATCAGAGTCCTTTTGGCTGGCACCTGCGGGCACCTGAAATCCATAGGAAGGTAAATCCTGCCTGAGCAAGCTGAGAGCCTGCAGTTGTGCATGAGGAAGCAAAGAGTGGATGTGGTTTCCCTGAGGTTCAGCATAGCTCTTGGCACGGTCTCCCTCAACACTGCTCTACCCAAGGGAAGCCATTGCAGTCTGAGTGGGTGGACGAAGAGAAGGGTGAAGCACTTGTGTCAGCAGAAAGAGCTCCAAGAGTTGAGGAGCCACCAGGGACATCCCAAGCACCAGGAGATGCAGGTGCCTGCTCCCGGGCTGTCTATTCCACAGCCTTCACGACACCAGAAGGAGCAGCATAAGCCAGGGCCCTTCTCCTGCCCCAGTACGCGCAGAGCCAGCAGAGCCACCATCAGTCGCGAATGTTGGGGGGCTCCGGCAGGTGTTAGCAGAAGCTCCAGGGGCAGCTCGGCATTGTGGACTGTCTGGGAGGTTTCTGCTGGCATTGCAAGACCCTGCCAGGACCTTTGCTGTGTTCACCTGTGTCTTCCAGATTGCTCAGGGTTCTTAATGGTCAGCGTGTGTGCTGGTGACACAGGAATACCTGGAGTGCTTCCGAGCTCCACCAGGGTTTTTGCCACCTTCCAGAATGCCAGATGGGCTCCTGTGGGCCTTAGCACAGTTCCAGAGAATCTGTTGCATTCTGGAATGCACATGGAATTCTGCAGCCTTGCAGAGCCCGCTGAGGACAGTACCTCCATCCAGAATTCCTGAAGGACTTGTGTGGGCATTGCTGGAATGTAGCAGTTTCCCAGGAGGGCCTTTGCCACCATCCAGCAGCCCCGATGTGATGCCACAGGCATGGCTGGATGCCACCAGGGCTTGTGCCCCTGTCTTGAATGCACATCCAGTTTCTGTGGGCACACTGGGGTCCATGCTGTCTTATGGAATGCCGGCCAGCCTGCACAGGTTGTGCCAGATCCCTCCAGGCCCTGCCACCTTCCACAATGCCTGGCAGGCTCCTGAAGGTGTTGCAGGGGCCCGGAGCACTGGGAAAGGCAGTGGGAGCCGAGCGGGCATTGCAGGAGGTGGCAAATCCCGGGAGGTCTCTGGCAACGGCTGCAGAAGCCTGCCAGGGATTGCGGCAGGGGCAATGTCGCTGGCGGGTTCTGGAAACCCTGCAGCAGCCCTGCAGGGGCAGAGCGCAGGCCCCTGCTGGCAGCGGTAGGAGGACGTGGGATCCAGCAGTGCCAGCACCCAGCTGGTGGCAGCCCCTGGCCCCGACCTTGCCAAGGCCTGGGGGAGCCCTCACTCCCCCCTCGGCAGTGGCTGCCCCAGGCACACCTCGGCTGGCTCCAGCACAGAGCTGCTGTCCTGGTGAGCCCCCACCTCCTCCCAGGCCACCCTGGGGAGGCTGCGGGGTCTCTCTGCCCACCTGTGGGATGGAGGGTTATGGAGAGGGGGAGCGAAGGGCAGCACAAGGGACCACACCAAGGACTGTCACAGGCCGGGTCACAAAGCGCCCTGCTGTGACCTCTTCACCAAGGGCAGGAGGCGCAGCGCGTCCAGTGCAGGCTGGAGCTGGAGCTGGGATAGTCCCTGTGCCAGGAGCTGTCCTGCTCTCAGGAGCCTTCTCTGCAGCTCTCTTTGGACCCATCCAGGATGTGCTGGGCTTCCTCCATCTGCCATGGCCCTCAGTGGGGAAGGGGGGCACTTGCTAGATCTGCTGCTGCACACCTGAAGGGAAATGGAGTTGTAGCTGTGACTCATTGTACTTCACAGGGAAGTGGGTCAGAGGAGTCATCCTTATGGGGATAACTGAAAGGGCCTTATAAATGAGCAATGGTAATTAATCAGGGACTGAATAAAAATCAAATGGGAATCCGATTGTGATTTAGCAATAACTGAATTTTTATTCAAGTGTTAATTCAGTGATTTGAAGATGATATAAATCCTTATTTAGATGATGACTTAGACAATGAGTTTGCCTTCTGTTTGATGCCTACTAAAAGCCAGAGCAGAATTCTTGACAAGGGTATGCAGTGAGCAGACAAGTGGGAAAGGATTTAATTTGAGAGAGTGGGTGAATAAGATGAGACCTTAGAAGGAAGTTCTTCCCTGTGAGCGTGGTGGAACTCTGACAGTTTGAATGGTGCCTTTCCAGGAGTGGGTCTCAACTGGTTGAAGGAATTCAGAGAGGCAGGTCTGCAAAGATTTGCCACTGATTTAAAATAGGTTTGATGAGAAGGAGAGAAATTCTATTGAATAAGGGTCAGGATAGAGGAAATGCTCCCAGCTCGCGGCAAGACTGGAGTAAAAATTCCAATAAACTCCCAGTTTGCCAGATTTGGGTGGACTTTGGCCTGTGTTGACCTCTAAAGCACCTTCATACCATCCTCAGAACAGACAGAGCATCCCAGGGATGCCCCTAGCGAATCCCTTAGAATGCCTGCAGCACCTCCAGAGCACCTGACGGAACCAATCTGAGCTCATACATCACAATGAACATGGGGTCATAGGGACCACAGGGGTGACTGATTCTAGAACTCCCCGTGTTCAGGTGCGCGAGGCCACGGAACCCCACTTGATGCTTCACAGGAGGCATCGGGAAATGACAGCTGCCCTACGGAGCACCAGCTACCGGTGGAGGAGGAAACAGTACCTCTTCTGGTGGTTGCTGTCCTGGTGTCTCGGAGCCGGAGATGCCTGTGGCCACAGGAGCTTGGAAAGAAGTGGATGGTGATGGGATCTTGGGGTGCTTTAGGAGTTGCCAAGAACACCTCAAGTGACTTCCCCAGAGTGGCTGCTTTGGACTCGGTGTGCGAGTTGTGCTGGCTGAAGCATCAATGTAGAGCTCCGGCTGCCGAGGGGAGATCCTGGGATCTGCCCACATTTCTAGTGTGGAGAAGAAGGCCCGTTTGGGGATGGGACAAGGGGGAAAGGCTTTAATCTGACAGAGAGGGGAGATTGAGAGATCTTAGTAAGTCTTCCCTGTGAGGGTGGTGGGACACTGGCGCAGTGTGCACAGAGAAGCTATGGCTGCCCCATGGCTGGCCATATTCAAGGCCAGTTTGGATGGAGCTTGGAGAAAGCTGCTCGAGTGGAAGGTGTCCCTGCTCATGGCAGGGGTTGTAGCTGGATGAGCTTTAAGGTCCTTCCCAGCCCAAACCACTGCATGCTTCTGTGACATCCTCAAGTCCCCAGCTCTGCCGGGTGGCAGCCCATGATACTAGCCTGCTCTGCCGTGGGCTCAGTGATAGGTGCGTGCTGGGCTTGGCTCTTCCCTTGTCTTTTTGGCCTCTGGAATGGGTGCTGCATGTGAGGAGGGGTGCGGGAAGAGGCTCTGTGCTGTCTGAGGGGGCGTGGTCATGCTGGGACCTGGGTTTCCCCCTCAGCAAACCTCTGGGCAGGGGCTTGGGCTTTGCCACTGCTGTCACTGCAAAGCAGGGCAGCCCCTCTCCAAGGAGGTTGTGTTGTTCTCTACTCCCTTGCCACTTCTGCCTAGGAGATCCCGTAGCTGCAGCTCATCAGCATTGCTCTTCCTCCGTTTGGCTGCAAGGCCTTGGTCCAATGTTTCATATTTTGCAGGCTGAGAAATGTTCTTGTGCACTGGGAAACCCCAAGAGTCCCATTTCAATCCTCCTTTCCAATCATCCTCTCCTCAACATGCTATTGACTCCTGAATCCAGGGTTTGGAGCTGGATGAGCTTTGATGTTCCTTCCTCCCCAACCCAGCCTGGGATTCCATGATTCTCTGCTGTGCAAATGTTGGTCACTGTCCACCTCTCGTAGGTGGCCGTGATGCCCTGTTCCATTGCCCGGGTTGAGCTGTGAACCCTCGCATGCTCCACCTCTGGAACAAAGGCACTGAGGAGGAGCAGCCTTTGAGGGACCTCTCTGAGCGGGTTGGGCAGAGGCTGGTCCCCCTATGGCACCTCCCAGAGCACCTTTGGGTACCCAGTGGCCATGGGCACGATGCTGCCGCCATCACAAAGCCATGGTGGTCGCTGTGGAGACGCCCATTGTGACGAGGCCCTCATGGTGAGCATAGGCTATTTAAGGAGGGAGAGCCCTGCAGTAACCAGTGCAGAGGAGACCCCTCCGTCGGGAGGCTGCATCTGCCCTGGCTGCCCTGCACATCCAGGTATGCGTTCTTTGACTTTGCAATCCTGGTTTAGTGTTGGCTTGAAACACATTGTGTGTGCGTGCTGCAAAGGGAGGAGAAGCTGTGAGGAGATGTGCTGGTGCCATCCCAGCTGTGGGAGAGGGGATGGGTGAGGAGGAGGCACTGGGCCTCTTCATGTGCTTGGAGCTGAGCTCTGCCTGCAGAGGTGCATTTCCTGCCATGGGCGAACAGGGGCACTGAAAAGTCACTGTACCCTGGGACAAATGTAGCACCTAGTTCTGGGACATTGGGTGCTCCCCAAGTCCCTGTGCCACCCCAGGGAGCTTTGGGGTTCCTCCCCAGTGTCCAAATCCCCTCTGAATGCAAATTTTTCCCCTCAATACATCTCCACCCTCGGGGAACGCTGCTCACCCAAGAGACTCAGGGTGCCCTGGGACTCAGGTACCCCCTTTTTTCAGCACATGGGAAATCCCCAAATTTAATGTGCCTCCTTCAGCGAGTTTTGGGGAACCCCCCCTCGAAACTCCAAATATTCCTTGAATCCCCAAATCCACCCAAACCCCCAAATTCCTCCCATTTATGGCAACAGGGCTACCTAGGGCATCCAATGAGATGTGGTTGCGCTGGGATTGAGGGACCCTCCATTTTCCGGAGACGAAGTGTCCCCCAAATAACTGAGCCACCCTGAGGCATTCTGGAGACCAGGCTGAATCTGCAAAATCCTCCCAAAATCCCCCACAATCTCCCCAAACCCAAACCCTGCATCTCCAAAGCCACCCCTGCTCAGCGCTGTGCAAAGTCTTGCTAAAAAAGTTGTATCCTCAAAATTAGGGTCACCCCAGCACCTGCTCTGGGTGTCCCCCAAGATGCTCTGGGACCCTGTCCTCTGGGGGGACCCCAACATTTCTTTGGGTTCTGTAGTGTATTCAGGGGGCCAAAGGGAGTGGAACCCCAATAGAGAAACTCCAACAAACGGGGACCCCTAAACCACGCTGCCCCCCCAACGGGCTCTGGAGGCACCCAAAGCAATTGTGGTGCTCCCCAAAATCCTGGGTACCCCAAATGTCTCTGAAGCACCACAGGAGCAGGCAGGACCTCAAATAGGCGGCCTGGGGCAGCCCAAATGTGAATCACACTCCACCGTGACCCTGGACCCTCCTAAATGAATCCTGGGACCCAAAATCCTGAAAGGGCCTCACCAAACACCCCACCTCCAATGGGGATACCCCAAAAGAGCCGCTCCCCCCCCCCAAAGCCAGCAGCCCCTAGTTGCTTCTTGTTGCCCCCAAACCACAACCTATGGGGCATTATAACACCCCCCCTCCAGTACCAGGGAGCTGAGGGGCAGCCCCAGAGTGGGGAGGTGCCTAATTTGGGGTGTCCCTCCAAAAGACCACAAGGAAGGAGGTCTGGTAGAGGATGAGCAGGAGCACCTACAGCAGGGACTGGGAACACTGGGATACTGAAACCCCAGAAGTATCTGGGGACATAGTGGCCTATATTGGTCTATACTGTTGCAAACTGGTTTGTGCTGCTCCGTACAGTGATGTGTAAATATGCAGATGACACCAAGTTGGGTGGAAGCATTGATCTGCTGGAGGGTAGGAAGCTCTGCAGAGGGATCTGGACAGGCTGGATCCATGGGCTGTGGCCAATGGGATGAGGTTCAAGAAGGCAAAGTGCTGGGTCCTGCACTTGGGCCACAACAACCCCTGCAGTGCACCAGGCTTGGGTAAGAGTGTCTGGAAACTGCTTATGGGAAAGGAGCTGGGGGTGCTGATTGATGGAGCTGACCATGAGCAGCTTGTGCCCAGGCAGCAAGGAAGACCCCCAGAATCCTGGGCTATATCAGCAGCAGTGTGGCAGCAGGGCCAGGGCAGCGATTGTGCCCCTGCACTGGGCACTGTTGAGGCTGCACCTTGAATCCTGTGTTCAGCTCTCATCCCTCACTACAAGAGAGACATTGAGGTGGTGGAGCAGGGCCAGAAAAGGGCAATGGTGCTGGTGCAGGGCCTGGAGCACAGTGTGATGGGGAATGGCTGAGGAAGCTGAGGGGTTCAGTCTGGAGAAGAGAAGGCTCAGGGGGGCCCTGATCGCTCCCTACAATTGCCTGAGAGGAGGATGGAGCCAGGAGGCGGCTGGGCTCTGCTCCCAAGGAACAAGGGCTGGGACAAGAGGAAATGGCCTCAAGCTGCACCAGAGCAGGTTTAGATGGAGCTGAGGAACAATTCCTTCCCCAAAGGGTGCTCAGGCATTGGATCAGGCTGCCCAGGGCAGGGCTGCAGTCACAGTCCCTGCAAGTGTTCACACACCATGGAGACGAGGCTCTTAGTGCCATGGGTTGGTGGTGGCCTTGGCACTACTGGGGCACCTTCTGCTGAGGCACCAGTGAACCAGGTATTTTCTGTTGGTGTTCCCCCGGTGAAGGGAGGTGCTTCTAGACCTGGTGAGGGTTTGAAAGGCTGTTGTAACGCTGATGGCTCTGCATTTACCGGCATCTGCAGTAGTTTGGAAACTTCAGTCTGTCTTTGAGGTAACTTCACTTCCTCTGCAACCCGCGGTACGTAGGCATGCCATTTTCTGCCAGTGGGTTTGTGCAGCTCCATCCTGAGGACCAGTTCCCTTTAGGATACTGTCAAGTCAATTGAATGGATTGAATGGATGGCTTGTACTGGTTGTTCTTGATCAATGTTCTCAGTTTGATTTACTGCTGGGACTAAAGAGAAGAATCCCTTTTCCCACTCCAAATATCTCAGTTCACTGTCTTTGAAAGAGGCGAGTTTAACATTAAAGTTCTTTTTGGTTCATCAGGGCCAGTTTGAATAGGTCACAGGAAGAGCCATGCTCTGCAAAATGCCATTGTACTATGAGAGGGTGATGGGGATGTACAGGCCCCAGTGACTGGTATGGTTTTAATTCCTGTATTGGGTATTTCCTGCTTCCCCATGCTCTGGATTCCATTTCCATGGCTTTTCCTTTTGTAACAGTGAGTACAGTGGGCAAGAAATGATAGACTCCAGGTCCATGTTTCCTCCAGTATCCTGGAGTAGCCATAAGCTGTTGTAATTCCTTCCTAGCCTGGGGCATCTGCCCTTCTTCTGTTTTTCTGCAGGTATCTGCAGGAATCACTGCACTGATGCCATCCAGAAAATACCCCCCGATTTAACTGATTTCTGCTTGGTTTCTAACATTCCTTGGCTGGAATTTCAACCTCTGCATCCTGGAGTGCTTGCCTCACTGCTGTTGCTGCAGTTCTTAGGAACAATCTCCTCTGATTAAGACATCATCTATATAATGGTAAATGTTCACCTTCTGAGGAAGTGAGGCCTCCTGTGGGTTTGTGGTGTTCATGGGAGGGAGCTGAGTTCCCTTACAACCCCAGGGCTACAATGCCAGGAGGAGATGTCTCAACTGACCAGGCTGAATCCCTTCCTTCAGCAGGCGTAATGGAGATTCCAGCCTGACCTGGCCTGGCTGCCCTGTCTGATGATGTGGCAAATAAAAAGCTACTCACAGGAGTTGATGTTTCACCTTCCCTGGAGGTATTAAAAGTACATATTCTAAGAGGCATGACTGGTGTGCTCACTTGCCAGTGTTCAGTTAGTGGTGGACTTGATGTACTTAAGGATCTTTTCCAAACTAAATGGTTCCATGATTCTACAAAACCTTGTTGTTCAGACCAAATTCTGTCTCATCATAGAAATGGCACTGCAGGGAGGCAGCGTGTCTGCCAGCTGAGGGAGGGAACATCAGTGCTTGCTTCAGGCTGTTTCCCATGGGGTTCCCTGGAGCCCCAGGGAGCCCAGGAGGGAGCCCAGCAGGGCAGAGGCAGAGACACCTTGGGCTGGGCCTCTGCTGCTGAGCTGGCCCGGGCTCATGGGATGCAGATTGATGGTGTCAAGTGGGCAGCGCTGCAGAGAGACATCTCTGCCCAGGAGCAGGGCTGGAGCACTGCCTGCAGGCACCCCGGGGGAGACCTGCAAGCCTCAGAGAGCTTAAAGGCCCTTGGCAGTGGGGGATGCTGAGAGCTCCCTGCAGGAGAAACCTTGCCAGCCGTGTGCATGGTAAGGCTGTGGGTGCAGGGCAATGCAGCTGCAGTTGCTGGAAGGATCTCCTCAAGCTGCTGCTTCGGACAGTCCATGGGATGTGTCAGGAGGACTCTATTGGTTTCTCTGTGTAGATAAGAAGGAGGATGTGCTGCAGAGCTGAGCTTCCCTCTGCACCATGCTGCCTGGGGCACTGGGTTTCTCACTGCTCTGCTGCACACAGCCAATACATTTTCACTATCCCTCTGCCAAGGCAATGCTGTGGAGCAGTTCTTCTGTGAAATCCCCCACATCTTCAAGCTCTCCTGCTCACATTCCTACCTCACAGAGGTTGGGCTTCTTGTGCTAAGTTGGCTTTTAGGACTTGGCTGTTTTGTGTTCATTGTGGTGTCATATGTACAGATCTTCAGGGCCGTGCTGAGGATCCCCTCAGAGAAGGGACACCACAAAGCCTTTTCCACGTGCCTCCCTCACCTGGCTGTGGTCTCCCTCTTTGTCAGCGCTGGAACATTTGCCTACCTGAAGCCCCCCACCATCTCTTCCCCTTCCCTTGATCTAGTCGTGTCAGTATTGTACTCGGTGGTGCCTCCAGTAGTGAACCCCCTCATCTACAGCCTGAGGAACAGGGAGCTCAAGGGTGCTGTGAGGAAGCAGATGACTGGATGTGTTTCAGCAGCCATACACTGCCTGCTTTCCTCTGCCAAAGGCTGCCAGTGTAGGTCATGACAGGCCCTGTGTGTCTTTGCTGCTTTACATCTGTTTTCCTGTTTCAATTTGTGATGATGTTGTCTTCATAGAAAAGTCAGTTTTCATTTCCTCCTGCTTAAGTAGCCACATGTGTTGTGTGACCCACAGACTTAGTGTCACTGTGGTGCTCTCACTGTATTTAAGGGAAATAAATGATCCCACAGCAACTTCTTCTCTGTGCTATGCCCTCACAGAGCAGGAATGAAGGGGTATGATATCAGCTTTCTGGCTACTCCAGCTCTGGGATGGCTGCTCTGACCGTGGAGCTGGAAGAGCTCTTGGGGAGCCCAAGGGCTGGGCTGTTGTCCTGGTGTGGGGAGATGGGATGGCATGGGGAGGCTGCAGACCTCTCAGGGTTTGCTGGGCAGAAGAACAGGGGACAGAGGTGTCCCTGCAGGGAACTCCCCTGCAATGGCACAGGCTGGGGCTGCCTGACTGGTATCAACCCATGGGAAAAGCCTTGGTGGGCAGCAGCTGGTCAAGAGGCAGTGTGTACCCTGGCAGCAAGGGAGGACAGCAGCATCATGGCCTGTATGACCAGGAGCACAGCAGGAGAACAAGGGAAAGGATGCCCTGGAATACTCCATCCAGGTTTCATATCCGTAATTCAGGAACGTTATTGACAAGCAGGAGTGTTTTTAGTAATGGGACCTCAAGACAGGCAGGGACTGGAGCACGGTGCCAATGGGAACAGCCTGAGGGAGCTGGGCTTGTCCATCCCAGAGCAGGGAAGGCTGATGGGGACCTGAGATCTTGGAAAGGGAACTCTGTTGGGGACTGGCTTCCTCTACCAGTAAGTAGGACCTGGAGAATGCAGAGCCAGGCTCCCCTCCATGGTATCTGGTTGGAGGACAAAAGGCAATGGGGGACAGTGACAGAGGAGAGGTTCAGCCAGGACAAAAGGAAATATTTTTCTCATAGGCTCAGGCAAGTGCAAGTGCTGCATCAGGTTCCCCAGAGTGGCTGTTCAGTCTCTGGACTTGGGGCTTTCCAACTCAGACTGAATCAAGCCTTGAACCACTTGCTCTGATCCTATTCCTGATGGGTTGGACTTGAGACCTCTGACGGTCGCTTCCAAGCTCTGTTCTCTTATGATCCTACAATGATGAGCTTTTGAAGGGTCACAAAGATGCCCTGAGTCCTGGAGCACATTTCCAATTCTGACAGGCTTAGAGATGTCGGTGTTCAGTCTGGAGAGGAGAAGGCTCCAGGGAGACGTTTTAGCATTTGCCCATGCATAAGCGGGGAGTACAAGAAGTTTGGAGAGGGTCTTTTTACAAGCGTGTGCAGTGACAGGACAAGGGGGAATGGCTTTAAGATGAAAAAAGGGAGATTTAGCTTCGACATTTGGAGGAATTTGTTCCCTTTGAGGGTAGTGGAACACTGGCATACACTACCCAGAGAATCTGTGGCTGCCCCATCCCTGGCAGTGTTCAAGGCCAGGTTGGATGGGAGTCAGCTTTGCTCTGAAACAGTGCTTTGTCCAGCTCTGATGTTTACAAGGGATGTCAGATGAAATCCTACTTTACTGGAAAGTTCTCTATGTGTTCTCATGGCTCTGATGAGTCTGGGCTGCAAAGGAGTAGCTTAGCATGGCCTTAGAGTCATTTTGTCTGCGTTATTTATTTACTGGCATAACAGTATTGTGGGATTTTTTTTGGGTATAAAACATTGTTTGTATGACAGAAAATAAGAGGAGTATTGAAACAGGGGGAAGTTCTCAGCTCTTTGCAGCTTAGTGCAGAGCCAGGAGAGCTGCAGTTTCCATTGGTCCTTTCCCATTTGCCCTGTGCAAAGACTTGCACTGCCTGTAATATGCCTTCAAACACAAACTGATATTCTGAACGCTGCAAACATATCTCCTGTGCTGAGAGCATGGCAGCACGGTTTCAAAGGGCAGATCACAGAGCTCTCATGCAGAGAAGCAAGAGACTGCGCCCAGCAGAGCATGGCCAGCAGCCACCTCCAGTGCCAGACACCAAGAGAGCTGCCTGAACGCACCCTCCCCAGGCCTGGGATGCAACTTCCCCCCACTCCCTGCCCGCGTCTCTGCAGCCTGAGCTCTCCCTACCAGGAGCTGCTGCTCTGTGCCCCCCTCTGCTCCCTCTCAGTGCTCCCAGAGCCCATCCCATGGGCTGTGTGTGCTCAGCTCTGCCCTGAACAGCCCTCCCAGCAGCAGGGCTCTGTCCAGGCCCATCTCTGCCTATGCAAGCACCTCACACTTTGCACTCAATGGATCCATAAACCATGAATGGAGAAAAATGGTCACCACTTGAGGAAAGCCTTGAGAGCTTCTTAACTCTTCACTTACTTACTGGTGGCAATGAGCAGTGTGTAGGGAGGTGACAGAGGGTGGAGGGAAGTCAGCAAAAAGCAAGGTGATGATTCAGTGCTTTAACAAATCCTTACAAGCAGCACGGACCCCAGCAACAGAGATCAGTTGATGTCTGTAGATGGAGAAGGAGTAGGTGTTCCTAGAGTGTGGCTGCAGACCCTAGACAAAGCAGAGGCTCTCTGAGAAGTTTCTCTCAAGGGAACATGTCTCAGCGTGGCACATGGGGAATGAGCACTGCTGGGGGTGCCTGAACACTATTCATCATGCCCCATGAGCCGACCTTCCTGTCTCCCTCTCCTGCACTACCCAAACTTCCCTGGAATGCAGGATCCATCCCTGAGCCTGAAGAATGCAGGAACCTCCTGGAGTGAGGTGTCACTGCTGCAGGGGAAGAGCAAAGTTTCAGTGAGACACTTGTGAGTGCGGGCAGAGAGTTGGGTGATTGCAGCAGAGAGGGTGCTACAGGCAGGAAGCTGTCCCAAAGGAGATACCCTGTCCCCAGAGCATGGGATACCTTGCAGCCAAGGCACCACCTTTCCCTTTGGCTCTTGCCAGGAAGTATTCAATCCAGACCATTGGCTTTTCCCACTGCTCTCCCATGCTGCTTAGTTCTCTATACTGATGGCGTCGCTCATTCCTCTAGAAGCCTCCTTTAGATAGGCCTCCTGAGGGATATTCACTCCACTTGCTGAATTTACACTATAGTAGCAGCCTACAACTGTAATAGATAAACCTTTGCTCCTCAAAGCACAACGTGAAGGGCATTGTGCAGCTCAGTTTGGTAAGTAACAGATAAGCAAATGCTCGCGAAGTTGTCAGCCTGGTGAATAAAGGATAAGCGACTGCTTGCAAAATCGTGACTTCTTACACCCTGCTTAAAGAAACAAGACCAGATAAAACCGGCTTATAGGGAATGATAACAGGAAAGCCTGATACATGCATGCGCTGAGACAGGGAGGTGAAAAGTTCAACCTGAAAAGTAGGTTAAGGGTCATCGAAGAAGACTACTAGCTTCATCTTCACGACCCTCAAGACCCCCAAGAGGATGAAACTGCACATGCTCAAGCTACGAAATCAACGGGGGATGGACTTTCTGAGAAGGGGAGTGGACTACCTGGAAAACAAAACTAAACTGCATAAAAGAACAATTAGAAGACGAATAGGGGTGCGTATTGGCAGAGTGGAGAGTCTCCACGCACCCAGCACCGTTTTGTCTGCTTACAGCTTGCTCACAATAAAACTTTATTTTATCACCCTTAATTGGCTCAGGGTGTCCATAACAATTTGGTGATGTGACTCGGATAGAGGTAGCTTGGCGGAACCCCATGGTTGGGGAGGCGCCCCGCTCGTATGAGCGGCTTCAGCCTGAGGATCGCCTAACCGAGTCCTCTACCGACGAACCTTGCTTTAATTGGTAACAGACAAAAGAAAAGCTGGCCACCCTACAAACTTTGTGCACGAAGCCCGAACGAAGACTTGGTGGAGACGTGAGTATAACTCGCGGGTGAACAGTTCGGTCACTGTGGGGTATACCAGTGTGTGAGTGATTGAGACGTCCAATTGTGGACGAAGCGAGTGCGGACCTCTTAGTAGTGCGGTTCCCATATCCTGCGAAGGACTGGGCCATGAGGAGGGGGTGCGAAAGTGTGAGTGATACAAGGCACACTGGAAGATGGGACAGAAGAAGAGCAAGACTTCTGATCCTATGCGGGGTACCGAGAGAAAACTGAAATTACCTCAGATACTGCCGGGCAGTCCCCTGGGGCTTATGATAAAATATTGGGATGATTACCCATCCCGAAAAGAAAAGGATAGAGCAAAAATGATACATTATTGTATGGAAGTATGGGGAGGAAAACAAATTAGAGGAGATAATGCATATTGGCCGGTTTTTGGGTCTTTTAAAGATTGGATATGTCAGGCTCTGAACATATATGTTAATTAAAAAGAGCCTTTTAATTTAGAGGAAAGTGAATATGCTCGTTTATGGATTGAATCAGAAACTTGGATCAATTTATATCCTCTCAGAGAAAAAGGAGGGAAGAAGAAAAGTAGATCCGAGGAGGAGGTGCCATTATCCCCCCCACAAGACACTCTCACAGGTAGCCAAGGGCTATAGGAGTTGCCATAAAGCACCTAAGATTAAGTTTAATTTTTTAAAAGATCAAAGAAAGACTGTAAAACCAGAAAAAGAGAAAAAAAAAAAAAAAAAAAAAAAAAAGAAAAAGTCAGAAAATAAGACCAGATGGGACTTTAACTCTGCTCGGCTGCAGGACCCGCTGAGGACAGGGCTCCCTAGGGCCCTTGGGAATTTTTCCCGGAGGGACCCCTCGACTCATTTGGTTCTCTGCGGGAGCAGACAAGGGCCGTCTTCATAAAAGGTGCTCTTACAGCAATGATTTCGGTTTTGTGATTTTTAATACTGGTGACCGGATGCTATAACTATGTTATTAGTTGTGAATTTTAGTCTCTGTCTCTGTCTCAAAAGTTGTAACTGTGTGGAGTGTGTCTATGGGATCCCTTGTGTGTGTGTGTGTGTGAATGTGAGATTGACAATGGGATATCAGCAGAATGGAGAAATCTTGAAAAAGAGTCCTTTGGGGTACATTTTAACACATTGGAAAGAACTGGGAGGGTCTCCTGGGGGCTCGGTAATTAGAAAAGCATTGGTGGAATATTGTGGCCAATGGCGGCCTTTATGTACTTTGGAATGTTAGGAAAGGTGGGCTAAAGATGGAACTTTGAACTGTGATGCAGTGTTGCAATTACTGTTGTTTTTGGGGTGGCAAGGAAGATGGGATGAGGTAGTGTATGCAGATGTGTTTTTCACTTCAGGAAACCACCCGGAGTGATAGAGTGAGAACTTGGTATAGCTCCATTAGATTCCTTGATTTTGGCTTTGGAAAAGGACAGGGAAAAACTGAAGGTTAAGATGGAGAGAATTTGTTCAGCTTGTGATATTGGAGAAAGATATTTAAAGTTAAAAACAGTAATCAGGAATATAGGTTGGAAAATTTTGTATCACGGGTACCTCCGAGAGGAGCACCCTCTCCATCTGTCCTATCTGATGTTGATAAGGAGGAAGAGATTGCTGTCACTGGCAACAAGCAGCAGATTCACATTCAGAGTTAAGAAAGGGTTAAAACAGAAGTGCTGTAGCAGAGGCATCTGCAGCTGCTGCAGGGCAGGGTGAGAAACTGTGAGAAGAAAAGAAAAAAAGCAGCCCAAGGGGGGTGCTGGCCTGGGACTGCCGGGTGCTGAGCGTCCGCTCCTGCTTCCCGCTGCTCTTCCAGGCCTAGCGGCGCCAGCGCTCAGTTCTGCTGGGGCTGGCGCTGGGCTCTGGTGAGCGCCGTGGTGGTGGCGGGGGGAACCCGCACACGCGCGGGCCGAGTGCTGGAGCCAATGGTCACTGCGGGGCGGGATGGAGACACTGCCTGAGGCGCTGGCGGAGTTCCTGCAACAGCGCGGAGTGGGCTCTTTTCTGTGGAGTAGGATTGGTGTACGTGTTATGGGGAGTTTGGGCGCTGGAAGTGAGACTGCCCTGGGGGGGACTGCCATGGGGTGGTTCCCGTGGCTGAATTGGAATTAGACAGACAGAGAGGGACCTGGGGAATCTACTCTGGCAGATAAATTAAAGCTAGGGAATAGAGAAAATACAGTGGAATTTTTAGTGGATACAGGAGCAACTTAATTGGTGTTAAATCAGAGGGGAAAGAATTTATTACAGATGTGGGAGCTACTGGCCACCAAGAAAAGAAAATAAAAAAAAATATGAAAAGCATAAAACCCTCTGGATTTATTGAATTATTGGAGCAGTTTGTAGAGACACCACAAACGGGGCCTGGGGAAGCCTGCAACACTGAGCACAGGGGAGTCCTACTTAGTGTTTAAGATAACCTGGGAATGAATCGAAGACTTGAAACACAAACTGCTAACTGATAAAGAGAGAGGGGTAGTGCAACCACAAGCTTTATCAGCCGCCACCCAAGCAGCATCAGGGTGGCAGAGATAGAGAGAAAAAAAAAAGAATTGGCAATGACCCGGCAGACTCCTTGACTGTTAACACCGTGCAGTTTGCTTCTGCAACTGCCTGTTTAACATTCTTTTTTTTTTGCTCTAAGGAATCACTTTAACCTGTCTTACTTCTCAAGAACTGATAACCTGGGGGGAGAGGGTGTATTTGTGACCTCCTACCTATAGGTCCATGGCGGCTGTCTGCAAAGTTTGTCAAGCCTTGCCATGAACTGGACAGATGAGTGAAAGAACCTGATACCTCAGCTATAGGAGCTGACCATGAATACCCTAAGCAGAATGGGACAGAGGAAGAGAAAGAAGAATGATTGCAAAACCTTACTTGGGGCAACTGAAAAGTAACAGTTTGAATATGTGTGCTTGTGAAGTAGTTATTATTAGGGGCTGTGATTTTGTGTATAAAGCCACCTATACTTAATAGTCACTTGCTAATAAGAAATTACACCTTGTATTGTATGGGTTTATCACCTACAAAACAGATGTTAGAGCATACAAATGAACAGCAGCTGCTAGAAAATGCTGAAGCAAAGGCTGCATGAACAGACCCACTGGGGAACTAAGGCACTATGCGGCCAATTTTTGAAATCTTATGGATGTATTGGCATTGTTGGAATAGCTAAGCAAGTTACCAAAGGATGTTTGATCTGTCAAAAAGTTAACAGCAAAGTGATGAGACAAGTACCTTGGAGTGAAGGAAGAATATTGATTATATAAATTGGTAGGAACTCCGCAGGTTTTTCCCTTGTGCTGTGAAGTAGAGACAGAGATAGCTGAATTACATAAAATAGAAGATATCAATGAGATGCCTTATGTGAAACATCCTACATCTGGACATTTATGTTGTGTTGTTTGCCAATGTTTAGATTGTAATAGAAAATGGTCTTGTGTTTCATTTAAAAGATAGCCTTATTGTATGCAATGTCGAAATAACCCAATACCTGCTAGGGAATAACAAGCTAAGACAGAGATCTGTAAACTGTTTCATGGATGGGAGTTGTTAGTATGTGAAACTTGGGAAATCTATGAAACAGATTGGTATAAGGTTTTAAGAAAGTGTTCTATAAAATTTGCCTGGAAGCGGGCCCAACAATGAAATAGGTGGAAATACCAGGGATTTTAAGGGTTAATTAGCACATTAGAATCTAGAATTTTTTTTGTAAGGCTCAGCTGTCTCTAGTAGGAACCCCCCCCACTCTATAAAGACTTCCCATCTCTATAGAGTCCCTATACTCAAAATTGATAAGGGGATCAAGATTTGGCATAAAAAGCTCATGGTGGATGTTATGTCAGAAAAGAATTAAAACGCCAGGAGCTCCTGAAGAATACCACTGCTATTGAGAAGACACAATACCTTATTGCTCCCTGCAAAGGAGTTGACAAAGGAAGACAGAGAGGTACTATTGTGGAGCTATAATTTCTGGTACCAGGTGATTAAACTAAATAAAAACATCCACAACATCTGTAAAATGAGTAAAGTTCCAATTCTCTTGATCCTAATTTACTTTGAAGGAATATTCGGAAATCAGAATCAGAGTTGTCCAAGGAGAGAATTAGACCATCAAAAGGCTTTTAAGCCTTTCTTGCCTGAAACTCAAAGCCGCAGCTTAGGGGAGAGGAGTCTGAATGAACAAAGAGTGAGGAGAGGAGACAAGCGGGGAATAATGGACAGGACCTTTGTCTAAACAGCCTGCTGAAAAGAGGGCTTCAGAGCTTCTCTTTGTGTCCTGGACAGGGGAAAATGTCTGAAAGATGAGATGAATGAAGGACGTGGTGTAATAGGCAGGACAGTGGCAGTGCAGTTACAGGAGAAGATCAGCATTCGTTTGGGATCCACCTTGTGAAAGGTCATTGGATTGGCAGGGGTCTCTTGGGAGAGAGGACAAGGACGTGTTGCACTTCCCTTTGATAAAGGCCCCAAGTGCAGCCGAGGGGAGCGCAGGCTGTACAAGCTGCCTCTGGTGAGGCGTGTGCCAGCATCAGTGTCTACTTGGATGACACCTGCGGGCACCTGAAATCCATAGGAAGGTAAATGCTGCCTGAGCAAACTGGGAGCCTGCAGTTGTGCGTGAGGAGGCAAAGAGTGGATGTGGTTTCCCTGAGGTTCAGCACAGCTCTTGGCATGGTCTCCCTCAACGCTGCTCTACCCAAGGGAAGCCATTGCAGTCTGGGTGCGTGGAGAAAGAGGATGCCGAAGCACTTGTGTCAGCAGAAAGAGCTCCAAGAGTTGAGGAGCCACCAGGGACATCCCAAGCACTAGGAGATGCAGGTGCCTGCTCCCGGGCACCCACGTCTGCAGGCTCCACAACACCAGAAGGAGCAGCATAAGCAAGGGCCCTTCTCCTGCCCCAGTACCCACACAGTGACACCATCAGCAAGGGATGTCAGGTGTCCCCGGCAGATGTTAGTGGAAGCTTGAAGGGCAGCTCAACATTGTGGAATGTCCAGTTGATTTCCTATGGTATTGCCAGCGCCTGCCAGGATCTTTACTGTGTTCACATGTGTCTTTCTGAGTGCCCAGGGGTCTCTCTGGTCACCACGGGCCCTGGTGCCCCTGGAACACATGGAGGGATTTCGAGCTCCACCACGCTGCACGGGCTTCTGCCTTTACTGTCGATTGCACATCCAGGTTCCACGGGCACACCAGGCTCCATGCTCTCTTGCATGAGGAGGAAGCGGGATCCAGCAGTGCCAGCACCCAGCTGGTGGCAGCCCCTGGCCCTGACCCTGCCCACACCTGGGGGAGCCCTCACTCCCCGCTCAGCAGTGGCTGCCCCAGGCACACTTCGGCTGACTCGAGCGCAGAGCTGCTCTCCTGACGAGCCCCCACCTCCTCCCAGGCCACCCTGGGGTGGCTGCGGGGTCTCTCTGCCCACCTGTGGGATGGCGGGATGTGGGCAGGAGGAGGGAAGGGCAGCACAAGGGACGTGACCATGCCGAGGATTGTCACAAGCCGGGTCACAAAGGGCCCTGCTGTGACCCCGTCACCAAGGGCAGGAAGCACAGGGCGTCCAGTGCAGGCTGGAGCTGGAGCTGGGATAGTCCCTGTGCCAGGAGCTGTCCTGCTCTCAGGAACCTTCTCTGCAGCTCTCTTTGTTCCCATCCAGGATGTGCTGGGCTTCCTCCATCTGCCATGGCCCTCAGTGGGGAAGGGGGGCACTTGCTAGATCTGCTGCTGCACACCTGAAGGGAAATGGACTTGGAGCTGTGACACATTGTGCTTCACAGGGAAATGATTCTGGGAAGTCATCCTTGTGGGGATAACTGAAAGGGCCTTATTAGTGAACCAATGGTAATTAATCAGGGACTGAATGAAAATCAAAAGGGAATCCAATTTTGATTTACCTATAGTTGAATTTTTATCCAACTTTGAAGTTTCAAAGATTTGAAGATGACACAAACGATAATTTGGATGATGACTTATATAATGAGTTTGCCTTCCAGTATCCGTTTGATGCATACAACAAAGCTGAAGAGGGATTCTTTGCAAGGGCATATAGTGATCAGAGAAATGAGAATGGCTTTAAGTTGGCAGAGGTAGGTGAATGAGACCTTAGAAGGAAGCTCTTCCCTGTGAGCGTGGTGGGACACTGTCACAGGTTGCCAGAACGATATCCATCCAGCAGCGGGTCTTTCCTGATTCAAGGAATGCAGAAAGGCAGCTCTGCCCAGATTTAATACTGATTTAATGTTGATCTGATAAGAAGGAGGGAAGATGTATAGAATAATGGTCAGGATTGAGAAAATACTCCCTGCTTGTGGCAAGATTGGAGTCAAAAATCCAATAAACCCCCAGTTTGCCAGATTTGGCTGGGTTTTGGACTGTGGTGACCACTATAGCACCCTCACAGCATCCTCAGAACCCATACAGCATCCCACGTATGCCTCTAGCAAATTCCTTAGAACGCTTGCAGAACCTCCAGAGCACCCCATGAACCCATTCAGAGCTCATGCATCACAATGAACATGGGGACATTGGGACCTCAGGGGTGGCTGATTCTGGAACTCCCCATGTTCAGATGTGTGAGGCCACAGAACCCCACGGAACCCTTCCCCAGAGAGACAGCTGCCCCATGGAGCACAAGCTACTGGTGGAGGATGCAAGAGCAGCTCCTCTGGTGGTTCTCATCTTGGTGTCTTGGAGCTGGTGACGCTTGTGGACACAGGAGTGTGGAACGAAGTGGGTGGCGATGGTGATCTTGAGGTGCTTTAGGAGTTGCCAAGAACACCTCAAGTGACTTCCCCAGAGTGGCTGCTTTGGACTCGGTGTGCGAGTTGTGCTGGCTGAGGCATCAATGGAGAGCTCCAGCTGCCGAGGGGAGATCCTGGGATCTGCCCTCGTTTCTAGTGGGGAGAACAAGGCCCTCTGGGGATGGGACAAAGGGGGAATGTCTTTAACCTGACAGAAAGGGGAGATTGAGAGGAGATTTTAGAAGGTCTTCCCTGTGAGGGTGGTGGGACACTGGCATAGGGTGCCCAGAGAAGCTGTGGCTGCCCCATGGCTGGCCGTGTTCAGGGCCAGGTTGGATGGGGCATGGAGCAAGCTGCTCGAGTGGAAGGTGTCCCTGCCCATGGCAGGATTTGGAGCTGGATGAACTTGAAGTTCCTTCCCAGTTCAAACCGTTCTGTGCTTCTGTGATATCCTCAAGTTCCCAGTGCTGCCGGGTGGCAGCCCATGATTTTGGCATGCACTGCCGTGGGGCTGCTGACAGGTATGTGCTGGGCTTGGCTCTTTCCTTGTCTTTTTGGTGACTGCAGTGGATGCTCCATGTGGGGTTGATGTCAGAAGTGACTCTGTGCTGTCTGAGGTGTCATGGCCCTGCTGGGACCTGGGTTTCCCACAGAGGAACCCTGTGGGCAGGGACTGGGTCTTTGTCACTGCTGTCATTGCAAAGCAGGGCAGCCCCTCTCCAAAGAGGTTGTATTGTTCTCTGCTCTCTTGTCACTTCCTCCTAGGACACCCCTTAGCTGCAGCCCTGTAGTGCTGCTCTGCCTCCCTTTGGCTGCATGGGCTCAATCCAATATTTCCTGTATTCCAGACTGGGAACTGCTCTGTGTGCACTGAGAAAGCCTGAGAGTCCCCTTTCAATCCTCCCATAGAGGGCATCCTCTCCTCAATGTCCTGTTGATTCCTGAATCATGGAATTCTAGACGAACCTTAAAGCTCATGCAGGGGTTGGAGTGGGATGAGCTTTAAGGTCTCTTCCACCCCAACACTGTCTGGGATTCCAGGATTTTCTGCTGTGCAAATGTCGGTCCCTCTCCACCTCTCGTAGGTGGCCGTGAGACTCTGTTCCATTACCCAGGTGGAGTTGTGACCCCTCGCATGTTCCACCTCTGGACCAAAGGCACTGAGAAAGAGCAGCCTTTGAGGGACCTCCCTGAGCAGGCTGAGCAGAGGCTGGTCCCCCGCGACGCTTCCCAGAGCACCCCTAGGTGCCCAGTGGCCATGGGCACGATGCTGCCGCCATCACAAAGCCATGGTGGTCGCTGTGGAGACGCCCATTGTGATGTGGCCCCCACGCTGAGCATGGGCTATTTAAGGAGGGAGAGCCCTGCAGTAACCAGTGCAGAGGAGACCCCTCCGTCGGGAGGCTGCATCTGCCCTGGCTGCCCTGCACATCCAGGTACGTGTTCTTTGACTTTGCAATCCTGGTTTAGTGTTGGCTTGAAACATATTGTGGGTGCGTGCTGCAAAGGGAGGAGAAGCTGTGAGGAGATGTGCTGGTGCCATCCCAGCTGTGGGAGCAGGGGATGGGTGAGCAGGAGGCACTGGGCCTCTTCATGTGCTTGGAACTGAGCTCTGCCTGCAGAGGTGCATTTCCTGCCATGGGCGAACAGGGGCACTGAAAAGTCACTGTACCCTGGGACAAATGTAGCATCTAGTTCTGGGACATTGGGTGCTCCCCAAGTCCCTGTGCCACCCTGGGGAGCTTTGGGGACGCCCCCAACCCCCAAAATCTGCTCTGAACCTCCAATCTCCTCCCCTCAACACATCCCCACCCTGAGGGAACGTTGCTCAGCCAAGAGCGACTCAGGGTGGCCTGGGACCCAGGTAACCCTCATTTTCGGAACATGGGAGTTCCCCCAGTATAATGTGCCTCCTGCAGTGAGTTTTGGGGAGCCCTCCTGAAGCTGAAAATGTTCCTTGAATTCCCAAATCTCTCCAACCCTCCAAATTTTTCCCATATATGTCATCGGGGCTCCCTAGGGCATTGAATGAGATTTGGCTGACCGGGGATTGATGGACCCTCTATTTTCAGGTGATGGAGAGTCTCCCAAATAACTGAGCCATCCCAAGGAGTTTTGGGGACCAGTCTGAACCCCCAAAATCCCCACAGGATCCCCAAAAGTCTCCCCAAACCCAAAGCCCACAGCTCCAAAGCCAGCTCTGTTCAGTGCAGTGGAAAAAACACTAAAACAGGGGAGTCCTGAAAAGTGGGGTCCCCCCAGCACACACCCTGGGGGATCTTCAAGGTGCTTTGGGACCCCAAATCCACAGGGTGCCCCCAGCATTGCTTTGAGTTCAATAGTGAACTCAGGGGGCAAGAGGGGGTGGTTCCCCCATAAGTGGCACCTCAATAAAGGGGCACTCCAAATCCATGCTGCCCCCTCAAAAGGCCCTGGGGGCACCCAAAGTAATAGTGGTGACCCCAAAATCCTGGGGTACCCCAAATCTCCTTGAAGCACCACAAAAGCAGGCAGGACTCCCAAATGGGCGGCCTGGGTCAGCCCAAATATGAGCAACACCCTCCCATCACCGCAGGCCCTCCCAAATGAACCTGGGGACAAAAAATCCTCAAGGACTGCCACCAAATGCCCCCATCCCCAATGGGGATGCCCCCCCAAAAAGCTTCTCCCGCCCCAAAGCCACCTGCCCCAAATTGCTTCTTGTTGCCCCAAACCACACCCCATGGGGTATTGCGACCCCTGTCCCTAGTACCAGGGAGCAGGGGAGCAGCCTCAGAATGGGGAGGTGCCTAATTTGGGGTGTCCCCTCAGAAGACCACTAGCAAGGAGGTCTGGTGGCGGATGAGCAGGAGCACCTGCAGCAGGGACTGGGAGCACTGGGATATTGAAACCCCAGCCGTACCTGGGAACATAGTGGCCTATATAGGTCTGTTCTGGTGGAAACTGCTCAGTGCGGCTCCATATTGGGATGTGTAAATTTGCAGATGACACCAAGTTGGGTGGAAGCATTGATCTGCTGGAGGGTAGGAAGCTCTGCAGAGGGATCTGGACAGGCTGGATCCATGGGCTGTGGCCAATGGGATGAGGTTCAGGAAGGCGAAGTGCCAGGTTCTGCACCTGGGCCACAACACCCCCTGCAACGCTCCCGACTTGGGTAAGAGTGTCTGGAAACTGCTCATGGGAAAGGAGCTAGGGGTGCTGATGGAGCTGACCATGAGCAGCTTGTGCCTAGGCAGCCAGGAAGCCCCCTGCATCCTGTCCTGGATCAGCAGCAGTGTGGCAGGAGGGCCAGGGCAGGGATTGTACCCCTGCACTGGGCACTGTTGAGGCTGCACCTTGAATCCTGATTTCAGATCTGGACCCCTCACTATAAGAGAGACATTGAGGTGGTGGAGCAGGGCCAGAGAAGGGCAATAGTGCTGGTGCAGGGCCTGGAGCACAGTGTGATGGGGAATGGCTGAGGGAGCTGAGGGGTTCAGTCTGGAGAAGAGGAGGTTCAGGGGAGACCTTATGCCTCCCTACAACTGCCTGAGAGTAGGATAGAGAGAGAAGGGACCTGCGCTCTGCTCCCAAGGAACAAGGGCTGGGACAAGAGGAAACGGCCTCAAGCTGCACCAGGGGAGGTTTAGATGGAGATGAGGGACAATGCCCATGCGAGGGACAGGCCAGGCCAGGCCAGGTCCTTTGTCCCGGGGCTGGCTGCAGGGTGTGAATGTGGATGTGCAGCCAGGGGTGCCCAGCGCTGTCCTTGTGAGCAGGGTCCCTGCAGCCCATGGACTGTGTGCCGGGGCAGTGACTCAGCTGCCTGCCAGGGTCAGCACTCAGCCTGCCTGGGAGCTCCCCACAGCACTGGCCTGGGGGAGAAGATGTGGGGAAGGAACAACCCCTGACTAAGAAGGACAAGTGCTCTTGTGCACTGGAGAGGGTGCTGTATTGGTGAAGCTGTTCAGAGCTCCACATCACTCTGAGCATGGTTAAAGTGGGTCCTTCTGAAAGAAACTGAGGCAGCATTTGTCTTAGAAGAGAGGATCCTGAGCTTTGATATTTTTCACTCTTGGTGGGCAAGTTGGGCAGTGGGAGCTGGGAATACACTTCTCTGCTTTGGAGAAGCACCAAGAGTCTCGTCAGGACTTGTGTGAGCTGCTCCTGAGCCCCTGCACAGGCAGAGATGGGCCTGGACAGAGCCCTGTTGCTGGGAGGCATGTGCAGGGCAGAGCTGAGCACACAGCCCACGGGATGGGCTCTGGGAGCACTGAAAGGGAGCAGAGGTAGGCATAGAGCAGCAGCTCCTGGCAGGGACAGATCCAGGAAGCAGATACATGGGCAGGGGGTGCAGGGAACGTGCAGCCCAGGCCTGGGGAGGGTGCTTTCAGGTAGCTCTCTTGGTGTGAGGCACTGGAGGTGGCTGCTGGCCATGCTCTGCTGGGCAAGGAGCTGACTGTCTCTCTAGAACACCTCGTCTGCAGTTCCCTGCCTGACTGCTCTCTGCCTGTCCTGCTGGGCTTGTGACCTGCCCGCAGACAGGCACAGCTCTCCCATAGGGTCCTCGTGAGTGAGGAGCCTTCCCTTGCGGTCAGCACTCTGCACTCACAGTCCTTTGCTTCTGCTTCCAAGGGCCGTGTCCTGCTCTGTGTATCACAGCTGCACCCTGGGCTGGGAGAGGGAAGTTCTGCCCTTTGAAACAGGAGGGCTCCCTACCTGGCACCAGAGTCCAGCTGTTCTTTATCTCATTCTTTCTCCTTTTCTCTCTCTGTTTCTCTGTGTTTTCAGTAATATCTGGGGTATCACAAGGACAAGTGCAGGGTAGCTGGGAACAAGAGGGATAGACTCTGCAGCTCTCCAGGCTATGCGCTTATCCAGGGGCTTCTGAGCCCTTTCACCTCTCCTTTCCTAATACTGACCACATGTTCACTTACAAAAATTAGGATTTCTACACCTAAAATAGCACTTGTCAGGTGAGAAACTTCTGAGAAAATTCTGATACATTCACGCTGAGGCTCTGCTCTGCAGCCACAATCTTCATAGTTGTGAGTGCAGACCCTGAAACTCTGTTACCTCTGACATCCCTCGTGGGTATTGAAGCTTCCACAGAGCAGCTTCATGAAAGCCCTGCAGTGGCACAGAGCTGAGTCCTTGGAGCCGCAGTGCTTCTCCCAGCATACCCATCCACTAGCACCAGGAACGCGAAAATGCATTTGAACTTGAGGGAATGGTGCGAACCTTATGGGAGATGAACTGATTTTATCCTGAGAAGTCTCTCCTAACCTGTCACTGCCTTTTTCTCCTCTGACAGTGCCCCATGCCCAGAGGCAGCAGATGTCCAATGGCAGCTCCATCATCCACTTCCTCCTCCTGCCATTTGCAGACATGCGGGCTTCGCGGGGGTTTGGGAACAACGAAACACAGATCAATATGGTCCACGCTGAACAATTTAATGCGCGCAATCATGCCTTTTATAGGAAAGTTTCAGAACATTCGATAACACTTGGTTGGTTAACTTCACTTAGCCGAGTGCTAGCAACAGTTTACTGATTGGTTAACTATTACAGCATATGTTTCAAGGTTACAGTTAACATTCCTTCTCTGCGTATCTCTCTCAGTAGTTTTCCATGCTAACTTTTCCCAAGGCTTCTGCACATACACGAACTTTAGTAACCCTCAGGCGAGGCCTCAATGCCTGTGGGTCACTACCTTACAATTGTCAAGCAATTGTCTGGATTGCTCACATGCCCGTTCACAGCCAAATAGCTCTCCACAAATCCCCCTTTTTGTTTTTGAGCAATCCAGACCCGATTCACAGCACGAAATAGCATACTGGCAAGACACTTCCACAAACAGCAAAAGATTAAAACAATAATAATCAATACCGTTGAAACTGTTAAACCTTGTTTGATTACTACTCCTAGGCAACTACTAATACCCCAACCCTGTAACAACTTTTGAAACCAATCCCATTCTGAGAGTACTTGTAACTTTTGCACTCGTGAGAACCTAAAGTGTGGTTTTTGTAAGCAAGCGAAATTTACAGTCCAATTCAGCAACCTTCTTATCTTAGCTCCTTCTTATCTTCCAGGCCTGCATTCTTGTTTCATTAACTGTCCGGGAGTTGCTTCTTTTGCACGGTCGGCTGCACAGAGGTAACCAGGAGTTACCCCTGCTACATGGCCAGCTGCACATACTTGCTTTCATTCAGAGCAGGCATATGTCCATTCTCTAACAAGAAATCACCCACATCTCCCCCTTTTCTTTTCTTGAATGAGCCAAAGCTGTTTTACCAGGTTTTCAATCATACCACGAATACATTGCAAAATACAAGGTACAATCATAACTATGGTCAAGATTACTACCAAAATCTTTCCAATACCTTTAATCAGAGATGTGAGCCAACCATTAAAGTCCCAAGATGTAAGAAGGGCATCTAACCAAGGAATTTTATCGTTCTGATAGACATCACGAAGTACTTTCGCATGCTTCCAAATTTCTTTAACATCTTTCAAGGTCTTTCCAGACTGATCAAGATAACTACAAGATTCATTAATTAAAGTACATACTCTGTCTACTTGAGCTGTTAATATATCTAAAGCCTTACAATTCTACAAAACTATATTTTTAAAGAATTTACTTCTACTTGTATTAACATAGTCACATACGTATTGCCATTAAAAACAGCATAACAAACTTCCACTGGAATCATTTTGCACACTTTGCTTTAGTCTTGCAGTCACATTACATCCTTTGTTACATTCTATAACTTGATATGGTTCTGGTCCTTTCCACTCATTATCATGTAGGTCTTTATATAGAACTGGTGGTTTGGGCAAGGAATCATCTGTTAGATGTCACAAATGCTGTATTGCAGAAAGAGAATCAAAACTAGACAAATTCAAAAGCTTTTGTACAAATTACGCTTTGCAAACCGTTTGAAGAAAATCCTTACATTTCCCTTGGGTGTTTTTATATATAATACCTGCTTTAGATGACCCAGCTTGAGCAGAGGATTTGGACTAGATCGTATCTCCAACATATGCCAACCACAGGCTGCTTGGCCTGCCTTTCTCTCCTGTATAGCCCTCTGATAACAGGAGAGGCCATCCCTTACATCAAGGTCTGGCATGGCATGTGTCCCCACCACTCAACGCCTGCTGGGTTGCAGCCAGCAGCGGAGCGAAAGGTTCTTCTTGGTGGCAAACACAGAGGCCAACCCAGTCTTGCCCTTGACTGCGGTAGGAGGTATTTGGCCAACATCAGTTGTGGCACCTTGTTGTCAGTGCAGAGGTTCACCTGCTTCATTCAGTAACAAGTCACTACTATGGCAAAGCACATACAGATTTACGTTAGCAGTATATATACTACAGGGTGCAGCAGCATGTTGAAGATGCTAGTGGCAGTGAGGGATCAGCCAAAGAAATTTCTTACCAGTGGAGTTCTCTCATTCAAAGGCTGGATTGCTCACATGTCCGTTAACTGAAAGGAATGCTTCCACAATACCCTCTTCTTGTTTTTGAGCAATCCAGATTTGATTTAGCATTCTGTTTACGAATTTCTTCAGTATAGTAAATACAATGGTGCATGCAAGCAAAATTAGTAATATAATGCCTAAAACCTTCAAAGCAATAATTATCCAATTTTTAATCCAAGTCCCTATTCCCCATCCTGAAAAAATGTTGCGGAGCCAGTCATCTAAAGGATTCACATCTTGTTGGATTTTTTGTGAGTGTCCTTTTAGATAGGTTAATTGTTTGTGAAGGCTCTTACTGTGATCAGACAGATTCACACAACACATACCTTCAAAGTCCTCACAGCCATGACCCTGTGCCAACAGCAAAAAGTCGATGGCTGTGCGGTTCTGCAGTAGGGAGTGTTGTAAGCTATTTTGATCCATTAATAATTCTGTGAGAACGGCAGCAGTTACATTAGCCTGCTTTTCTGCCCAACAAGCTAGCTGGGCTATTGTTCTTAGGGCATTTCCTGCAGCCGCTCCAGGGACAAATAGTGACAGAGCTACTAGAGCAGCTCTGCTCAGTAATTGAACATTGTCATTACAATCAGGGGTGAGTCCTATTGATCACTTAGATCTAGAGTGGAGAATATGACTAAGATTACTCAATTCTGTAAACTTTGGTGCAAAAATAGTCAGTGAACCTAAATAGCATGGCCCTCCAACAATGTCTTTTGGTATTCCTTGCCATGCCCTATCCCCACAGATTAAAAAGACATCTGGTGGTAGGGCCTTGGCAGATTTGTTATTCCAAAGGAGGGGCACTGACCCAGGCCGGTGAGTAGATCCGTATGCCTTAAAGGCTGTTGCCTTCCCAGCCGCATCAATTATCCCACAATATTCATTAGCGTACCAATAGGTGCTATCTTTGGGCAAAACATCTGGTGAGTTGACTGAATATGGGCAGCCTGCATATTTGCATCCAAACATTATGCAGGTTTGTGTCCAGTTTTGTGAGCTATTCCCAATTGCTTGCGATGCCATTAAATTTAATTCTTGTGGATCCCAAGGGAGTATTCTGTTCAATCCAGATATCAATTCTGCTGAGCAGTCCACAACATTTTTTGACTTACTGCAGTTGTTGGTCGAAAATGCCTTAAGGCTGTTCTCATTATACCCAGGTATTCCTATTAGACATGTTTGAAATGGATCTGTGGCTGATGCCATAGCAAGACAAAATTCCGACACCCCACTCTCACTGGCCCATGTTACCCACAAATTTTTTCTAGGATTAATTTCGTGTAACAGAGATACAGAATTATATACAGAGCAAAATTAACAGCTTAACCTCTAACAGGTTCTTAATCATCACTGACATCTTCTGCTGTAGAGGAAAGGCTTTCTGCTGAGTTTCGCCAGGGCCGTATCCACCGAGCCGGTATCCACCGAATGCCTTGATCTGTAAGCAAACATATAACCTCTTCCTGTTAGCTTAACTTCTGCGGGTTTTGCCTTATCATCTTCTGGCAGCTGCTGCAAATTTGCATGCGCTAACATCTCTTTTACAAGTGACAAATCCATACAATACAAGGCGTAGTTTCTTATTAGCAACTGGCTAGTAAGTACAGGTGGTGTTATACACAAAATCACAGCCTCTAATAAGAGCTACTTTACATGCACACACATTCAAGCTCCTGTAGCTAAGGCATTGGGTTTTTCCGCTTGTCCGTCCAGCTCATGGCAAGGCTTCAGAAACTTTGCAGGCAGCCTCCATGGACCTGTAGGTAGAACACAAATATATCCCTTCCCCCATGCCATCAGTTCTCGAGAAGTAAGTCAAGCTAAAAATGATTCCTTAAAGCAAAGGCATTCTGATGAAACAGGAATGTGAAGCAGGTGCAGAAGCAAACTGCACCGTATCTCTGCCACCCTGGTGCTGTTTGGGTGGAGGTTGGTAAAGCTTGGATTCTCCCCTAGGTTACCTTAAACACACTAAGCAGTACTGCTCGGCAGGAGCTACAAATGCCTGCCTGCCCAGCAGCAACTACAGCTGCCAGCCTGCTGAGCAGCAGCCATAAATTCCTGCTGGCAGCAGCACCTCTGCATTAACCCTTTCTTGCCCAAAATGTTAATCTGCTACCCATTAAAAACTTTTACATTAACTCAATAACAAAAAATACACAGAACACTGTCTGCCCTCAACAGACACACACATACACACACATTCATGGGATCCCACAAACACACTTCACACAACTACAATATGTGAAACACAAAATGCAGACAATCATTACTCCCACTACATGGTCCCACATACAAAATGTAGTTGCAATGACCCTGTGAAGACAATCAGGAAATCAGCTCCAAGCAGCATCATCGCAGTGCAAGGTGGCAGGCTCAATCTCAGCGGGCGTCCCCGCAGAGGCTCTGCCTCCCTCACATCGCATGTGGCTTGGGCTTTTATACTGACCAAAATGCACACTCATTCCAATGCAGGTGGCCAGCCTACATCAGGAGAAGTGGCCAACAGTATCTATAAAGGTTTGCAAGGGTAGATAGAAACACAGACGTAGTTACATTTGCTAACTTTTAGTACATGAATATCACAGAGAGACTATAAGCACACAATACATCTGCATCCCCCACCCATCTTACTTTTCCCTTTATAACTGCCCATTTATCATGAGGATCTGGGGGATCTAAATCAGGCTGCTTTTCCGGATCAACAGGCCTCGGGTCAAAAGGACTATCCAGGTCAGCATCAGAATTATCAGGCATCAGAATCTCAGGAGCAGCAACAACAGTCTGATGAAAATGCACAGGCTCCTCATTAACATGTTCTGGAGTTTCAGTGTTATCAAGTGCAATTAAAACATTTTTCTCCTGTAGGTTTCAGGTGATCTGAGAGTAGGCTTTTTCTCGGGATTAACAGGGTCCAGGGCAAAAGGATTGCCTTTATCCCCGTCCTCAACCTTCACAGCCGCGGCAGCAACTGGCGGAGGTTTGGAGGGGTGGGCGGGTGGGGGTGGTGGTGGTGGGGTTTGGGCTCCACTATCTCATTCTTTGACTTAGCCGTGTCGGAGAGCTGTAAATTTGTAAGTCCGTCATGAAGTGTCTGTACTTTCTCATCTAACAATCCTGTCCATTTGTCCCAACCTTGACGATCTTGAGGATCAGGCTCTAGGGGGAGGGAGGCCAGGGGCGGCGAAAGTGATAAAGGAAGATACAAATTTGTATCCCCTGGCCCATCCATCGGTTCTGTTTTTTTCCCATTTGTTCCATGGGGGTGGAAAAGCTCTTCTGCTTGCATATTTTTTAAGGAGTCAGTGATTAATCTCCACACAGTGGGATATCTGCTTGCCTCCTGCAATAATTCTTTTGTTGAGTCATTTAGTTCTTTTGGTTTTTCTGCTTCTTCTGGGGTAGAGACATTAGAGTCAATGGGGGAACGGTTTGGGGTGGAGGTAAGGGAATATTCTGGCACACCAGGCCTGTAATCTGTGGATGCCTTCACCTCACAGGGAGGTTCGATATCGTCAGGATTAGTAGCAATATCAGATTTTGATCTCTCTTTACTGGGCATGGCTTGAAAACCCCTCTTAATCGTTTTTGCAATTTTTGGGTAAATTCTCCCTCCAGTACAGTGATCGAAGGGACTCCGATCGGGGTTCTTGGAACCCTTCGTCAGGGGCTCTGCGATTAATTGGGAGGCAGGGAGGGCGGGAGGGGGGCGGGAGGCTCAAGCAGGGATCCGGGTGGGGGGCCACTGGGGGTTGCGGATGGCATTGCCAGAGATAAGGCTTTAACTGCCGAAGCAGCTGCAGCTCTTTCTGATTTCATATCCCACAAAGTCTCTCGGACAAGTTTCCACAGCGTGGAGTATTTTTGGGCCTCACGCGCTGCCTTCCCCCCATCAGTTATAGTGTCCCAGAGCTGTACGTCTATCGCCTCCCATGTGGATATTTCAAATGCTGTTCCAATCCCACTAAATAGCCCCTTTTCTTTACTCCACTGGAGTAGCCCTTTAAGTACATCTTCTTCATATTTAATCCCTCTCCTTGAGAGGATGCACTGGAGGAAATTAAGGACAGCTGTCTCTTCCTTAGTTTGAGCCGCCCCCATTCCTCCCCAACCGCCACTTGCCTTTATCGAAGTGGACTCTTTTACGCGGAGACTCTCTTTCTTTTTTGTTTTTTTGTTTTCTTTTTTTTTCTTTCTCCTGCGGCACGCGCGTGCTCTCTCTACTCGGCAGGGCTGCTGCCAGCTGCTTTTCGGTCGGCCTCCCACCCGTCAGGTCTGCACTGATCTTCACCGCCGAAGCAGCTCTCAGGAGGCAGAGCTGAGGGGTCCCTGTTCGGGCGCCACTCTTCGCGGGGGTTTGGGAACAACGAAACACAGATCAATATGATCCACGCTGAACAATTTAATGTGCGCAATCATGCCTTTTATAGGAAAGTTTCAGAACAGTAGAACATTCGATAACACTTGGTTGGTTAACTTCACTTAGCCGAGTGCTAGCAACAGTTTACTGATTGGTTAACTATTACAGCATATGTTTCAAGGTTACAGTTAACATTCCTTCTCTGCGTATCTCTCTCAGTAGTTTTCCGTGCTAACTTTTCCCAAGGCTTCTGCACATACACGAACTTTAGTAACCCTCAGGCGAGGCCTCAATGCCTGTGGGTCACTACCTTACAATTGTCAAGCAATTGTCTGGATTGCTCACATGCCCGTTCACAGCCAAATAGCTCTCCACATGTGGGAGCTGCAGCTCTGCCACTTCTGGCTCTTCCTGGGCATCTCCCGGCTGCGCTCATGGGCAACGGCCTCATCATCACCAGCATAGCCTGCGAGCAGCACTTCCACACCCCCATGTACTTCTTCTTCCTCAACCTCTCCCTGATGGACATGGGCTGCATCTCCACCACTGTACCCAAATCCATGACCAATTCCCTCTGGGACACCAGGGCCATCTCCTACACAGCTTGTGCTGTACAGCAATTTTCCTTTGCCTTCTTGTTTTCAGTAGAGTATTCTCTCCTCACCATTATGTCCTACGACCGCTACGTGGCCATCTGCATGCCCCTGCACTACGGGACCCTCCTGGGCAGCACCGCTGGTGTCCACATGGCAGCAGCTGCCTGGGGCACTGGGTTTCTCACTGCTCTGCTGCACACAGGCAGTACATTTTCACTACCTCTCTGCCGAGGTAATGCTGTGGAGCAGTTCTTCTGTGAAATCCCTCACATCCTCAAGCTCTCCTGCTCACATTCCTGCCTCGGGAAATTTGGGCTTCTTGTGCTGGGTTCGTCATTGGCACTTGGCTGTTATGTTTTCATTGTGGGGTCCTATGTTCAGACCTTCAGGGCAGTGTTGAGGATCCCCTCTGCGCAGGGACGCTGCAAAGCCTTTTCCACGTGCCTCCCTCACCTGGCTGTGCTCTCCCTCTTTGCCAGCACTGGCACATTTGCCAGCCTGAAGCCTCTCTCTATCTCCTCTCCATCCCTGGATCTTGTGGTGTCAGTGCTGTACTCGGTGGTGGCTTCTGTATTGAACCCCCTCATCTACAGCCTGAAGAACCGGGAGCTCAAGGATGCTGTGAGGAAGCTGGTGACTCAATGTATTTCAGCAGCCATACACTGCCTGCTGTCCTCTGGAAAGGGCTCTCAGTGTAGGTCATGACAGGCCATGTCTGTTTTTACTGCTTTACATCTGTTTTCCTGTTTCTATTTGTGGGGATATTCTCTTCATAGAAATGTCAGTTTTCATCTCGTCCTGCTTAAGTAGCCACTCGTGTTGAGTCACTTGGCTCTCTTATTTAATGGAAATAAATGATGCTGTGTGGAGAGCTATTTGACTGTGAATGGGCATGTGAGCAATCCAGACAATTGCTTGACAATTGTAAGGTAGTGACCCGCAGGCATTGAGGCCTCGCCTGAGGGTTACTAAAGTTCGTGTACGTGCAGAAGCCTTGGGAAAAGTTAGCACGGAAAACTACTGAGAGAGATACGCAGAGAAGGAATGTTAACTGTAACCTTGAAGCATATGCTGTAATAGTTAACCAATCATTAAGCTGTTACTGAGTGAATCCTATTTGGTATTTAGTCGTGTGAATAATACATGTATCCAATTAGACTTGTGTGTGTTAATGATAGACAAGTAGAGTGCCTATATATACTGAGCTATCTGCGCAATAAACTTTGGCACAAGCCTGATCATATTGGTCTGTGTGCTGTGTCCGGGACTTCTGCGTCAACAAGTGGCGCCCGAACAGGGACCCTCAGATCGGCGTTGGATAAAACCGACGAGACCGACAAGAAGGAGGGGGCAGAAGCCGGTCGATATCGGGTGCTGCCCCGGCACTCGGAAGTCGCTAGCGCAAAAAGTTTGGGAATCTCGCCCTGATCAGGTGAGCGGCCGGGGAGGAGATGGGGTCCACACTGTCCAGGGAAGAGTCAGCAGTGGTGAAACTCCTCCAACACATCCTTTCTGTGAGAGGAACGAATTATAACGAGCCTGCCTTGAGAGCTTTGCTACACTGGGCAAAGGGAAAAGAGTTGATCCCCTCAGCGGATGCTGCCTTTCAAATCGCAATTTGGGAGAAAATTGGGGCAGTGCTGTGGGAAGAGATAAGTAATGGGTCCAAGGAGGCAAGCAAATACCCCACTGTGTGGAGATCGGTTGTTGACTCTCTGAAAGACATGCAAGCAGAGCGAAAAGCTGCGGCGTCTGCGTTTGCAGCGCTGACTCCGACGGGGGAGTCGGGATCGGCTACGAGCATGCTTTTTACGGGGCCTCTCATACCCGCTGTAACGCCAAGACGTACAGCTGCGGGGGACCGGGGAATATCGGGTCACTCGGCTCCGACTCAAACCAGCGCAGAGACATCTACACAAGTAGCTGATTCGTTGCCGCCGCCACCTTCATCTACCAGCAAAGACTTGCAGTCTTCTCAGCAGAGATCCACGGCCTCTGTGGCCGCTTCACGGGATCCGTCACCGGTGAGACCATCGCAACTTTTTCCACCTTTACCACCATCAGAGCCGCCATCTCGTTGCGAGCGGATCGACGACCACGACAACGGACTTAAAGAAGTCCAGCTACACCAGTTGTTGGAAAAATTGGAGGCCTTAGAAGTGCGGCTGGACAAAGTGCAGGAAAAGTCGACGCCTTCTCCGCCTGACGGCCCGCCTAACTTTCCCGGTTTTAACCCCCCCCCTCCCCTTGCGCCGCCAGTGCCTTCGGCAGGGATCGGGGTTGGGGCGGGGGGCAGTCTGGGGGGCCTTGGGAATCCATCCGCGAGGTGGAGAGGGGTAATTCGTGATGCATTGGTTGAGGGGCAATTATTGCCTATGGCTTTTCCGGTTGTAGCTGATAATGGGGGATACGCGTGGGAAGCGTTAGATTGGAAAATTTTAAAAGAAGTTAAAAGTGCCATTTCACAGTATGGCTTGAAGTCACCGTACTCGCAATCGCTGTTACAGCATATTTTTTCTTCTCATTTGTTCACTCCATATGATTCTCGAATGGTTGCACAAATGTTACTTTCTCCATCACAACAGTTGCACTTTTATCAAAACTGGCAAACTGCTTGTGATAGAGCTGCCGCAATACCGCGACAACAGGGGGATCCATTATGCGGGGTGCAAGCGCAAATGTTAATGGGAGTGGGACCATTTGTGACGCTTGATTTGCAAGTGCGATTTGCCCATGAAGTCTTGCAATTGAGTCAAGATTTAGCCTTTAAAGCCATCCTTAGCATACCTGATGATAAGGTTCGGCCTGCATTTACATCTGTGCAGCAGGGACCTACAGAGCCGTACAGCAAATTTATTGATCGCTTGCACATCGCTATAATGGCGCATCCTGATTTAGATGAAATCATGAAAACTAAGTTTTTGGATATGCTTGCATTTGATAATGCTAATGAGAAAACGAAAAGGGCACTCAGTCATTTGCCAAGAGGGTCAAATGCAGCACATCTGTTGGAGGCAGCTGAACGTATGCTCGAACAAGAAAAAGCTACTGTAATGGCTGCAGCTGTGGGAGCTGCTGTAAAACCAAGGGTAGGAAAATGCTTTAATTGCGGGAAACAAGGTCATCTTAGAAGGAATTGTAAGAGTCCACCTAATCCAAATCTGATCGGACAAACTACTGCACGGGCACGGAAATGGTGCATACATTGTAAGAGAAGTTATTTCAATACCCATGAGTGCAAAAACTCGGGAAACAAGTTGTCGAGCGCGATTCACCCGCGCGCGACGACACAAATGCAGGGTGCTTGGACCGCTGCGCAGCCGCCACAGTCGGCAGCGCAGGAGTGGACCTGGCAACAGCAGTAGACATTACTCTGACTTCCACGGAAGTCGTAGTAATTGATTCTGACCAGAAGGGACCGTTAGGGCATGGATTAAGTGCATTGCTTATTGGTCGGTCATCTGTTTCTAGAAAAGGTATATTTGTGGTGCCAGGACTTATTGATTCGGACTATCACGGCGTCATAAAAATCATGTTATATACCTTGACCCCGCCTCTTACCATACCGGCAAAGTCAAAAATTGCTCAATTAATACCATTTCAAGCCTGTGTGCCAAAAGCCCAGACTCGTGAAAGGGGACAAGGAGGATTTGGATCAACAGGTACCCCGGAGATTATGTTGGCAATCGACATAGCAAAGGGGAAACCTGAGGAAAAGATAATTATCACCCATCAAACCGGACAATCAATAACCCTTTCTATGTTAATTGATACAGGGGCGGATGTTACTATCATCCCGGCTGTCAGATGGCCAGCAAATTGGCCACTATTACCGGCACACACTAGCGTGATCGGGGTGGGGGGAACTCAGCAAACTATGATCAGTAAAACTCCAGTTTCTTTTGCTTTTACTGATGGCACCGTGGTGACAACGCGCCCATATGTAATGCACTTACCAGTAGCACTAATCGGTCGAGATGTCCTGTCACAAATGGGAGCACGTCTCATAACTAAAAATTTTTAGCAGCGGCCATGGTAGAGCAGCCTATTTTAAAACTCACATGGACCACCACCACTCCTGTGTGGGTGGACCAATGGCCGCTAAAGCAGGAACGGCTGCAAATCATACAGAATTTAGTACAAGAGCAATTGGATGCAGGACATATAACACCATCTACGAGCCCATGGAATACTCCTATTTTTACAGTTCCCAAAAAATCAGGAAAATGGCGTTTGCTCCATGATTTGCGAGCTGTAAACGCCGTAATGCAAGACATGGGAGCCTTACAGCCAGGATTACCCTCTCCTGTAATGCTTCCTGAACATTGGGATTTATTAATTATTGACTTGAAAGACTGCTTTTTTACAATACCATTACACCCTGACGACGCAGAAAAATTCGCTTTTACTGTGCCAGCCATAAACAAGCAGGAACCTGCAAAACGGTACCAATGGGTAGTTTTGCCTCAGGGTATGAAAAATTCACCAACTCTGTGTCAAACTTTTGTTGCCTGGGCTTTGCAACCCTTTAGACAGACTCATCAATCCCTTTTAGTGTACCATTATATGGATGACATTCTCATAGCAGGAGAAAAACTTGATGTCACTGAAACTTTGCAGGAACTGCAACACACTCTGAGATCAAAAAATTTACACATAGCCCCAGAAAAAGTACAGCGGCAATGCCCTTGGCAATATTTAGGTTGGACAATTACGGGTAGTACCGTACGTCCCCAAAAAATCAAACTGCACACTGAAATTAACACTCTTACTGATGCACAAAAACTCATGGGAAACATACAATGGGTGAGATCAATTGCAGGAATCACAAATGATGATTTAGCTCCTTTAATGTCTTTGTTAGGCACCTCTGTTAATGCTAATAGCCGCAGACAGTTAACACCTGAACAAAAATTAGCATTAGAAAAGGTAACAGACAAAATTTTAACAGCTACAGTGCAAAGACAAATAACAGGATTACCTTTGCGCCTGTTAATTGTCAATTCCTCAGCTCAAAGAAAACATTTACTTGGTCTCATTATACAGCAAAATGATAACGACCTTAAAATACTGGAGTGGATCTTTTTATCCTTCCAGCCGAAAAACACCATCTGCACCCGCATTGAACTCTTTGCCAACATGATAATAAAAGGCAGAAAAAGAATCATAGATATGGCGGGTCGGGAACCAGATGTTATTTACATTCCAATTGTACAGGATTATCTTAACTGGTTGCTGACTACTTCAGAGACATTCCAAATTGCACTTGCTGATTATCCAGGCACACTTAGTAACGCTTATCCTCCAACAAAATTTTTACCTATCTTACAGGACCAGACTTTTGAAGAAATTCCAGTCAGGTCTGAAACCCCAGTAGAAGGGCTTACAGTTTTTACTGATGCTGGGCGAAAATCTAAACGAGCTGCTGCCACTTGGTACACAGACAGCCAGTGGAAACATCATATTTTGCAGGGTCATCTTGGTGATTCTCTACAAACACTGGAGTTAAGAGCAGTATTATGGGTTTTCCAGCAATGGCCAGAAACACCGTTAAACATTGTGTCAGATTCTCTCTATGTTGTTGGGACAGTGCAACGCCTTGAGCGAGCCATGGTTAAAACTGTGAAAAACGCTACCTTGTATATGCTTTTAATGCAGTTGCTACATTTGTTAAACCAGCGGCTAACACCATATTTTATCACACACATTCGTAGCCATCAGTTCCAATATGGTCTGTCTATCGGTAACAACAATGCAGACCAACTTGTTGCTGCAACATGGACAAATCATACAATTAATTTGTTTGAACAGGCACGTCTCTCACATGATTTTTTCCATCAATCAGCGAGGGTGTTAGCTCGGCAATTTAACTTGCCTATTACTGACGCTCGAGGCATTGTACAGTCTTGTGCTTCCTGCCAAAAAATTGGTTTTGGTCTAGGCTTAGGGGTCAATCCTAGAGGATTGGCTGCCTTACAACTATGGCAAATGGATGTCACACACATTGCTGAGTTTGGCCGTTTAAAATATGTGCATGTCAGCATTGACACCTTTTCTCATGCTATGTGGGCCACAGCTCAAACTGGTGAGTCTGCTAAACATGTTATTAAACACATGCATGCTGCTATTGCTGCATTAGGCATTCCTTTAGAAATCAAAACAGACAATGCACCGGCATATGTGTCACATTCATTTGCACATTTTTGTAATGTGTGGGGAATCCGTAGAGTCACTGGTATTCCACACTCTCCCACAGGTCAAGCCATTGTTGAGCGAGCTCATGCTACCCTGAAATCGCTTTTGCAAAAACAAAAAGAGGGAGAACAGATGCCATTTGAACGTCTTGCAAAAGCTCTGTATGTATTAAATTATCTGCGTTTAACAGGGAACCGAGAATCTCCACCAATTGTAATCCATCATACATCATTACAATCAAAGGTGCAAAAGGTTGAGGCAGCAAAAGTTCAGTTTAAAGATTTGCGAACAGGAGAATGGAAAGGCCCAGTAGAGGTAAAAATGACTGGCAGAGGATATGTTTGTGTTTCGACAGGTGAAGGACCACGATGGGTCCCGAGTCGGTGGGTGAGGCCATGGAAAGAACATATGGACCAGTCAGATCAGCCACTTTGATAATCATCATGTGGATTTTAACTGTACCCCAGAGAATCCATTCACCACTTGTTTGGTGGCTGTGCCCATAGATAATTGGCCTGTTCCAACGGCTCAGCAGGCTGTTGCACAAGGCACGGGAAAGGTAGATGCCTGGGATGGCTGGATACCTTACCTGCCAAAGAGTTCGTTGGAACCAGAAGAATTGGAATTATTAGGGTCTGTAAAAATGGACTATTGTCTATATTTCAATTATGTTGGGAGGAATCAGTCACGAGCTTGGTGGGTTAATGCCACCTTGCCGGTGTATGCTAACCATAGCTCTTGGTGTGATTATACCTCCAGCAACATATCTAAAGCTACTAACCATCCTATTAGCTTGCCTAGTGGTCACTTTTTGGTTTGTGGGGATCGTGTCTGGCCAGGGATCCCTTCTCACATAAAAGGAGGACCATGTAGTTTAGCACGACTGACCCTATTAATGCCAAATCAATCACAAATTTTGCAAATCAGACGTAAAAGCAATTATCGTGTAAAAAAAAGTTCACATGCTTTTAGTAGTTTTCGTAATGATCACATAGAATTTTGGAATAGACCGCTCAGTCGGGATTGCTCACACACTAACTACTTTAAATAGACTAGGTTGTTGGCTTGCAAAACAAACTAATGCTACTTCTGAAGCTTTAAGTAATCTTTTATTAGATGTAGATAGTATAAGGCATGCTACTCTGCAAAGTAGAGCAGCAATTGATTTTTTACTACTAGCCCAAGGTCACGGATGTGAAGATTTTGAAGGAATGTGTTGTATGAATCTTTCTGATCATTCTGAATCTATACATAGAAAGTTACAAGTGCTCTCAGATTGGGATTGGTTTCAAAGATTATTACAGGGTTTGGGGTATTAGTGGTTGGCTAGGAGTACTAATCAAACAAGGTTTAACAGTTTTAATGGTATTGATCATTATTGTTTAGATCTTTTGTTGTTTATGGAAGTGTATTGTCAGTATGCTATCTCGTGCTGTGAATCGGGTCTGGATTGCTCAAAAACAAAAAGAGGGATTTGTGGAGAGCTATTTGACTGTGAATGGGCATGTGAGCAATCCAGACAATTGCTTGACAATTGTAAGGTAGTGACCCGCAGGCATTGAGGCCTCGCCTGAGGGTTACTAAAGTTCGTGTACGTGCAGAAGCCTTGGGAAAAGTTAGCACGGAAAACTACTGAGAGAGATACGCAGAGAAGGAATGTTAACTGTAACCTTGAAGCATATGCTGTAATAGTTAACCAATCATTAAGCTGTTACTGAGTGAATCCTATTTGGTATTTAGTCGTGTGAATAATACATGTATCCAATTAGACTTGTGTGTGTTAATGATAGACAAGTAGAGTGCCTATATATACTGAGCTATCTGCGCAATAAACTTTGGCACAAGCCTGATCATATTGGTCTGTGTGCTGTGTCCGGGACTTCTGCGTCAACAATGCTGCAGCAACTTCTTCTCTGTGATAAGTCCCCACATGGCAGGAATGAAGGGGAATGAAATCAGGTTTCTAGCTGCTCCAGCTCTGGGATGACTGCTCTGTGCCTGGAGTGGGAATAGTTCTTGGGAAACCCAAGGGCCAGGGCTGTTGTGCTGACTGCCTGTAACTGCAAGGAGGACATGGAGAATACAGAGCCAGGCTCCTCACCATGGTATCTGGTGGGAGGACAAAAGGCAATGAGGGATAGTGACAGAGGAGAGGTCCAGCCAGGACAGAAGGAAACCTTGTTCTCATTGGCTCAGGCAAGTGTAAGTGCTGCATTAGGTCCTCCAGAGAGTCTGTGCAGTCTCTGGACTTGGGGATTTCCAGCTCAGAAAGAATCGAGCCTTGAACTACTTGCTCTGATCCTGTTCCTGACACGTTCAACTTGAGACCTCCTGGGGTCCCTTCCAACCTCTATTATCTTATGATTCTACAATGAAGGGCTTACGAAGGGCCAGAGAGATGCTCTGAGGGCTGGAGCACATCTCCACAAGTTCATCCCCAGATGAAGACAAGCTGAGAGAGCTGGTTCTGCTCAGCCATGAGAAAGAGAATGCTCCAGGGACACATCTTAGCAGTCTGCCCATACCTAAACAGGGCCTACAGGAAACCTGGAGAGGGGCTTTTTGCAGGGTTATGCAGTGACAGGAAGAAGTAGAATGGCTTTAAGCTGAAAGAGGGGGATGAGATCAGGCATTAAGGAATTCTTCCCTTTGAGACTGGTGGAAGATTGGCACAGGGTGCCCTGTGAAGCTGTGGCTGTCCCATTGCTGACCATGTTCAAGGCCAGGCTGGAAGGGGCTTGGAGCAATCTGCTCTAGTTGACCACTCTGAAACACCCCCATAACACCCAGAAACACCCCTGAGGTACCTCAGAAAAACAGCAAACCACCTGAACAACACACAATGGACGCCCTAAAACATCTCCAGTGCTCCCAAAACACCACTGGCATACCCCAAACTCCTCATGTCCTTGTCCTCCCCCTCCTGTGATGCTGTGGCCTAAACCAAAACCTAAACCTTAATCTTAAACCCTATCCCTGGTCTGAACCCCTATTCCTGACCCTAACTCTAAACCTCATTTTTTTTATAGTGTTATAATATTATAATAAAATGTAATTAAAATTGTGAAAAATTAAAAACCCAAAACCAATATAAAATAAAATAAAATAAAATAAAAAAATAAATAAGAAAACAAAACAAAAGAAATAAAACAAAATAAAATAAATAAAATAAAGTAAAATAAAATAAAAAAAATAAAATATAATATAATAAAATTACAAAAAGACCATACCCTAATTTGGACCAAGCATGCCTTTCTGCTTTTCCTTCTTCCTCTGTCAATTCTGTCTCTCCAAGGAAAAGGTTCATTGAATCCTTGAATAACTCAGGTTGCAAGAGACCCCTGAATATCATCATGTCACGCTACCCTGCTCAAGGCAGGTTTAACCCAGTCAGACCATTCAAAGGCTCTTCCTTTCCTGCTGTCATCCGCCAGGGAGCTCAAAAGGCACTCCATCCTATTAGACAGTGAGTTAGTAAAGACATTCAACAGTGTTGGCCCAACTGCTTGCACTGACGGGTGTCACTTTTAAGTGGCCACCAGAAGGAATCTTCCACTGGTGACATTTGGGCTTGATCCACCAGCCCACTTCCCACTCATCCCATCATCCTTTTCTTCAGTCCAGAGATCCCCAACGGCCTGTAAAGAGATTATTAATGGTCCAGGTACAAAACATGCCCTTTTTCCCCCTACACATACAGGTTTGGCAACCGCATTTTTGTCCTACAAGCCCCTTGAAATGGCTGCAGGTGTATTTGATCCATCACCTTCCACGGGACTGGAATGAGTTGACCAGCCTGTGATTATCAGGAGCCTCCTTCTTGCCCTTCATGAGGAAAGGTTTGATGTCCGCCTTTTCCAAGGACCCCAGAACCTATCTGATGGCTCTGACACGTCTGGGGGCACAACCCAGAAAGGATGATGTGAGCATTTGCCATGAGCCTGCCCAAGGCATATGAGAAAAATCCTACTGGGACATTGGGGGCTGTTCCTGGGATCACACACAGAAACGGCAGGGCCCTGGTGTCCACATCTGAGCTGTCCTCATGCACTCCTGTCACGGTTTAAGCCCAGCCTCATACACTCAGGGCTGTGGAGAGCTATTTGGCTGTGAATGGGCATGTGAGCAATCCAGACAACTACTTGACAATTGTTAGGCAGTGAATCAAAGGCTTTGAGGCCTTGCCTGAAAGTTACTAGAGTTCGCGTATGTGCAGAAGTTTGAGAAAGTTGGCACGGAGGGTTGCTGAGTGAGATGTGCAGGAGGAACTGATAACTGCAACCTTGAAACATATGCTGTAATAGTTAACCAATCATTAAGCTGTTGCTGACACTTAGCTGAGAGATATTAACCAATCATATATTAAGCAGGACACCAAGTAGAATGTAGGCGAAGAGCCCTATGCGCATGGACAGAGGGTCTGAGCGAATCCTATTCTGTATTTAGTCACATGAATAATGCATGTATCCAGTTAGAGTTGTGTGTGTGAATGATAGACAAGTAGAATGTCTATATAAACTGAGCTATTTGCACAATACAATAGGCACTAGCTTGATCATATTGGTCATTTATGCTGTGTCTGGGACTTCTGCGTCAACAAGTGGCGACCGAACATGGACTCTCAGATTGGCATTGGAGAAAACAACAAGACCTACGGGAAGGAGGGGGCAGAAGCTGGCCGAAGGCGAGTGCTGCCCCGGCACTCGGGAGTCGCTAGCGCAAAAGGTTTTGGGAATCTCGCCCTGATCAGGTGAGCGGCCAGGAAGGAGATGGGGTTCAGACTGACCAAAGAAGAGTCAGCAGTGGTTAAGCTCCTCCAACACATTCTCTCTATGAGAGCAGCGAGTTATGATGAGCCTGCCTTGAAAGCTTTGCTATATTGGGCAAAGGGAAAGAATTTAATCCCATCAGTGGATGCTGCCTTTCATATCGCAACTTGGGAGAAAATAAGGGCAATGCTGTGGGGAGAGGTAAGTAAGGGATCCAAGGAGGCAAGTAAATACCCCACTGTGTGGAGATTAATCATTGACTCTTTAAAAAATATGCAAGCAGAAGAACTTTTTCCACCCCCACAGAACAACAAATGGGAAAAACCAGAGCCAATGGACAGGCCAGGGGATACGAATTTGTATCCGCCTGTATCACCTTCGCTGCCCCTGGCCTCCCTCGTCCCAGAGCCCGATCCTCTATATCATCGCGGGTGGGACAAATGGACAGGATTGTTAGATGAGAAATTACAGACAATTCATGACGGACTTATAAATTTACAGCTCTCCGACACGGCTAAGTGAAAGAAAGAGATAGTGGAGCCCAACCCCCATCCCCCCCACCCCCCCGAACCTCCACCAGTCACTGCTGTGGCTGCAAAGACTGAGGACGGGGATGAAGGCGATCCTTTTGCTCTGGACCCTGTTAATCCTGAGAAAGAGCTTACTCTCGGATCACCTGAAATCTGCAGGAGAAAATGTTTTAATGGCACTTGATAATGCTGAAACTCCGGAACAAATTAATGAGGAGCCTGAGCATTTTCATCAGACTGCTGCTGCTGCTCCTGAAGTTCTGACTCCTGATAATTCTGATGCTGACCTGGATAGTCCTTTTGACCCGAGGCCTGTTGATCCGGAAAAGAAGCCTGATTTAGATCCCCCAGATCCTCATGATAAATGGGCAGTTATAAAGGGAAAAGTAAGATGGGTAGGGGATGCAGATGTATTGTGTGCTTATAGTCTCTCTGTGATATTCATGTACTAAAAGTTAGCAAATATAGGTCCATGTTTCTATCTACCCTTGCAGACCTTTATAGATACTGCTGGCCACTTCTCCTGATGTAGGCTGGCAACCTGCATTGGAATGAGTGTGCATTTTGGTCAGTATAAAAGCCCACGCCTCATGCGATGTGTGAGAAGCAGTGCCTTTGCGGGGACGCCTGCTGAGATTGAGCTTGCCACCTTGCACTGCGATGATGCTGCTTGGAGCTGGTTTCCTGATTGTATTCACAGGGTCATTGCAACTGCGTTTTGTACGTGGGATCCCATGAATGTGTGTGTATGTGTGTGTCTGTTGAGGGCAGACAGTGTTCTGTGCATTTTTTTGTTATTGGGTTCATGTAAAAGTTTTTAACGGGTAGCAGATTAACATTTTGAGCAAGAAAGGGTTAATACAAAAGCGCTGTTGCCAGCAGGAATTTATGGCTGCTGCTCAGCAGGCTGGCAGCTGTAGCTGCTGCTGGACAGGCAGGCATTTGTAGCTGCTGCCGAGCAGTCCTGCTTAGTGTATTTAAAGTAACCTGGGGGAGAATCCAAGATTTCAAACACGAACTGCTAACAGAAAAAACAAGAGGGGTAGCGCACCCCCAAGCTTTACCAACCTCCACCCAAACAGCATCAGGGTGGCAGAGATAGGAAAAAAAAGAAAAAAAGAAAAAAAAGAAAAGAAAATGGGTAATGACACAGCAAACTCCTTGACTGTTAACACCGTGCAGTTTGCTTCTGCGCCTGCTTCATATTCCATTTTCATCAGAATGCCTCTTTAAGGAATCATTTTAACCTGACTTACTTCTCAAGAACTGATAACCTGGGGAAAGAGATATATTTGTGTCCTACCTACAGGTCCATGGAGGCTACCTGCAAAGTTTCTCAAGCCTTGCCATGAGCTGGACAGACGAACGGAAAAATCTAATGCCTTAGCTACAGGAGCTTGAATATATGTGCATGTAAAGTTGCTCTTGTTAGAGGCTGTGATTTTGTGTATTAAACCACCTGTACTTACTAGCCAGTTGCTAATAAGAAACTACACCTTGTATCATATGGATTTGTCACTTGTAAAACAGATGTTAGAGTATGCAAATTTGCAGCAGCTGCTAGAAAATGCTAAGACAAAAGCTAGAAAGATTCTAATACAATGATAGTGTTATAAAGCAGGTAATGGAATGAATTAAGAGGGTGGAAGAACATCACTGGTGGAAAATCTTCTTTTGCTGCTCCCTCACTGCCATTACCATCTTCAACATGCCGCTGCACCCTGTAGTATACATACTGCTAATGTAAATCTGTATGTGCTTTGCCATAGTAGCAACTTGTTACTGGATGAAGCAGGTGAACCTCTGCACTGACAGCAAGGTGCCACGACTGACGTTGGCCAAATACCTCCTATCACAGTCAAGGCCAAGACTGGGTTGGCCTCTGTCTTTGACACCAAGAAGAACCTTTAGCTCCGCTGCTCGCTGCAACCCAGCAGGCTTTGAGTGGTGGGGACACATGCCATGCCAGACCTTGATGTGAGGGATGGCCTCCCCTGTTATCAGAGAACTATGCACGAGAGAAAGGCAGGCCAAGCAGCCTGTGGTTGGCATATGGTGGAGATACGATCTAGTCCAAATCCCCTGCTCAAGTAGGGTCGTCTAAAGCAGATATTACATATAAAACAAAACAAAACAAAACAAACAAACAAACAAAAAAAAAACAAAACCAAGCAAACAACAAAAAAAAAAAAAAAAACAAAACAAAACAAGGGAAATGTAACGGCTTTCTTCAAACAGTCTGCAAAGCATAATTTGTACAAAAACTTTTAAATTTGTCTGGTTTTGATTCTCTTTCTATAATACAGCATTTGTGACATATGACAGATGATTCCTTGCCCAAACTACTAGTTCTATATAAAGACCTACATGATAATGAGTGGAAAGGACCAGAGCCATTGCTGACATGGGGTCGAGGATACGGCTGTGTACAGCTAGCAACAGGACCATACTGGCTGCCACGACATGTATAAAGCCCCAGAACTCAACAACATAAAGAAACAACAATGACAGAAATCTTTGTAATATCTGCTCTATTATGTGTGACGTGACTTCAAACCAGACTAATCTTACTGAAGTAATGCTGCCTGGTGTAGTGTGCTGTTATGTAAATTACACAGGTCAAGCAGTGATAGAGCAGACACAGAAAATTGTAAAAAACATGCTAGTAAAACAAAAAGGGGGAATGATAGGGGAGACCCAAAATGCACGAATGAACAAATTATTGTTTGTCTTAAATTCTTTAACATTATCCAGCTCTGATTTATACATGGGTATGGATGTCCCCCCAATGATTAGTCATTTTTCTGCACTAACCCATGTAGGCCTAGATACGATAAACGAGTTTGGAAACATTCAGTGTCTTGTCAATTATACTGTGAGTTATGTTATAGAATGGCTTTTTGGAACATTGGTGCACTTGCTCATATTTGGTAATTACAGATCACGAATATTTGGGAATGCAAAGGTATAATGCAGCTGAAGAAGATTTGTATAATCAAGTTATAGAATGTAAGAAAGGATGTAATGTGACTGTATATGAATGCTCCCAACAGTTATTAGTGTCATATATAGGGGAAGTTCTCCCTGAACAGTGGGAAAAAACTGAAGTGAAGTGTGCAAAGCGATTCCAGTGGAAGCTTGTCATGCTGTTTTTAATGGTAATACATATGTGACTATGTTAACTCAAGTAGAATTCGATTCTTTAAAAAAGATAGTTTTGCAGAATCGTAAGGCTTTAGATATACTAACAGCTCAAGTAGACGGAGTATGTACTTTAATTAATGAATCTTGTAGTTACGTTGATCAGTCTGGAAAGATCTTGAAAGATGTTGAAGAAATTTGGAAGCATGCGAAAGTACTCCATGATGTCTATCAGAATGATAAAATTTCTTGGTTAGATGCCCTTCTTACATCTTGGGTCTTTAATGGTTGGCTCACATCTGTGATTAAAGGTACTGGAATGATTTTGGTAGTAATCTTGACCATAATTATGATTGTACCTTGTATTTTGTAATGTATCTGTGGTATGATTGAAAATCCGGTAAAACACCTTTGGCTTATTTAAGAAAAGAAAAGAGGGAGATGTGGATGATTTCCTGTTAGAGAATGGACATAGGCCTGCTCTGAATGAAAGCAAAGGTGTACAGCTGGCCATTAGCAGGGGTAACTCCTGGTTACCTCTGTGCAGCCAATCGTGGAAAAGAAGTAACTCCCGGACAGTTAATGAAACAAAAATGCAGGCCTGGAAGATAAGAAGGAGCTAAGAGAAGAAGGTTGCTGAATTGGACTGTAAATCTTGCTTGCTTAAAAAAGCACACTTCAGGTTCTCACGAGTGCAAAAGTTACAAGTACTCTCAGAAGGGCATTGGTTTCAAAAGTTGTTACAGGGTTGGGGTATTAGTGGTTGGCTAGGAGTACTAATCAAACAAGTTTTAACAGTTTTAACAGTATTGATTATTATTGTTTTAATCTTTTGCTGTTTGTGGAAGTGTATTATCGGTATGCTATCTCGTGCTGTGAATCAGGTCTAGATTGCTCAAAAACAAAAAGAGAGATTTGTGGAGAGCTATTTGGCTGTGAACGGGCATGTGAGCAATCCAGACAACTGCTTGAAAATTGTAAGTTAGTAACCTGCAGGCTTTGAGGCCTTGCCTGAAGGTTGCTAAAGTTCGTGTATGTGTGGAAATCTTGAGGAAGTTGGCACGGAAAGCTGCTAAGAGAGATGTGCAGGAGGGAACTGATAACTGAAACCTTGAAACATATGCTGTAATAGTTAACCAATCATTAAGCTGTTGCTGACACTTAGCTGAGAGATATTAACCAATCATATATTAAGCAGGACACCAAGTAGAATGTAGGCGGGGAGCACTATGTGCGTGGACAGAGAGTCTGAGCGAATCCTATTCTGTATTTAGTCGTGTGAACAATGCATGTATCCAATTAGAGTTGTGTGTGTTAATGATAGACAAGTAGAATGCCTACATATACTGAGCTATCTGCACAATAAAATTGGCACAGCTTGATCATATTGGTCCTGTGTGCTGTGTCCGGGACTTCTGCGTCAACAGTCTCCATTTTCCCCATTGTTCTCATTGGCCCCATTTGTCTCCATTGTCCCCATTGTTCTTATTCTCTCCATTACCCTCATTGCTCCATTGTCCTCATTGTCCCCATTGTTCCTATTGCCCCCATTGTCACCATTCTCCTTATTGTATCCATTGTCTCCATTGTCCTCATTTTCCCTACAGTCCCCATTGTCCTCATTGTACCTATTGTCTCCATTGTCCCTATCGTCCCCATTGTCCTCATTGTCCCCGTTTTCCACATGGTCCTCAATGTCATCATTTCCCCCATTGTCCTGATTGTCCCCATTTTATCCATTTTCGCCACTGTCCTCATTGTCCCTATAGCACTCTTTGTCCCCATTGTCCACCTTTTTCCCATTGTCCTCCATGTAACAATTTTCCCCAATGTCCTGATGGTCCTCATTGTCTCTCTTGTCCCCATTGTCCTCATTGTCCCCATTTTCCCCATTGTTCTATTGTTTCTATTGCCCTATTGTCTCCATTGTCCTCATTTTTCCTATGGTCGTCATTGTCCCAATTGTCTCTATTGTCCCCAAAGTCCCCATTGGCCACATTGCTCATATTGTCCCCATTTTCTCAATTGTCCCTGTAGTCCTCATTGTCCCCATTGTCCCCATAGTCTCCATTGTCCTCATTGTTCCCATTATCCCCATTATCCCCATTGTCATTATAGTCCTCATTGTCAATACTGTCACTACTGCCCCCATTTTATCCATTGTCCCCTTTGTGCCCATTGTCCTAATTGCCCTCATTGTCACCATTTTCCCCATTCTCCCCATTGTCCCCATTGCCACCATTGCTCTCATTGTCCCCATTGTCCTTATTGTCCTCATTGTCCCCATTGTCCCCATTATCCTCATTGTTGTCATTGTCCCAATTGTACAATTGTCCTCATTGTCCAAATTGTCCCCATTTTATCAATAGTCTCCATTGCCCCCATTCTCTCCATTATCGCCATTGCCCTCATTGTCCTCGTTGTCCGCATTGTCCCCATTGTCTCATTTTTGCCATTGTCTCCGTTGTCCACATTATACACATTGTCCTCATTGTCTCCTTTCTCTCCATTGTCTCTATTGTCCCAATAGTCATCATTGTCTCCATTTTCCTCATTGTCAACGTTGTCCTCATTGTCCCCATTGTCTCCATTGTCCCTATTGTCTACATTTTCTCCATTCTATCCATTGCCCATACTGTTCCCATTGCCCCCATTGTCCCCATTGTTTGCATTGTCTCCATTGTCCTCATTATCCCCATTGTCTTCATTGCCTCCATTATCTCCATTGTCTCTATTGTTCGAATAATCCTCATAGTCCCCATTGTCCTAATTGTCTACATTGTTCCCATTGTCTCTATTGTCCTCAGTTTCCCAATTGTCCTCATTGTCCTCTTTATCCCCTTTGTACTCATTGTCCCCATTGTCCCCATTGTTTGCATTGTCTCCATTGTCCTCATTATCCCCATTGTCTTCATTGCCTCCATTGTCTCCACTGTCTCTATTGTCCCAATAGTCATCATAGTCCCCATTGTCCTCATTGTCTACATTGTTCCCATTGTCTCCATTGTCCTCAATTTCCCTATTGTCCTCATTGCCCTCTTTATCCCCATTGTCCCCATTGTCCTCATTGTCGCCATTCTCCCCATTGTCTCCATATTCCCCATTGTCTCCATGGTCCCCCTTTTCCCCATTGTCCTCATTGTCCTCATTATCCTGTTTTCTCCATTGTCCTCAATGTCCCCATTGTCTCCACTTTGCCCATGGTCCCTATTTTCTCCATTCTCCCCATTGTCCCCATTTTCCTCACTGTTTCCATTGTCCACATTGTCCTCAATGTCCCCATTTTCCCTATTGTTCTTATGGTCCCCATTTTCTCCTTTGTCCCCATTGCCCCCATTGTCCTCATTGTCCTCAGTGCTTGCATTGTCTCCATTGTCCCCATTGTCTCCATCTTCCCCATCGTCCCCATTGTCCCCATTGTCTCCATTGCATCCATTGTTTCCATTGTCTCCATGGTCCCCATTTTTTCCATTGTTCTCATTATCCCCATTTTCTCCATTGCCTCCATTGTCTCCATTGCATCCATTGTTTCCATTGTCCCCATTATCCCGAATGTCTCCATTGTCTCCGTATTCCACATTGTCCCCATATTCCACATTGTCCCCATTGTCCCCATTGTCCCCATTTTCTCCATTTTCCCCATTCTCCATTGTCAACCTTGTCCACATTGTCCCCATTGTCCCCTTTGTCCTCATTGTCCCCATTGTCACGTTTGTCCTCATTGTCCTCACTGTCCCCATTATCTTCATTGTTTCCATTGTCCCCATTCTTCCCATTGTCCCCATTGTGTTCACTGTCCTTTGGTCTCCATTATCCCCATTTTCCCCATTGTACCCATTGTCTCCATTGTTCCCATTGACTTTATTGTCCCCATTTTCCCCTTTGCCCTCATTCTCCCCATTGTCTTCATTGCCTCCATTTTTCCCATTGTCCCCATTGTCCCAGTTGTCCCCATTATTTCTATTGTCTCCATTGCATCCATTGTCTCCATTATCCTTATTGCCCCCACAGTCCCCATTACCCCCATTGTCCCCTCTGTCTCCATTGTCCCCATTGTCCCCATTTTCCTCATTGTCCCCGTTGTCCTTACTGTCTCTTTTGTCCTCATTGCCCCCATTGTCATAAGTGTCGTCTGTGGAGGGTATGGCACGGACCCCGTTTCTGGTTGAGAAACTAAATCGGTTATATTTGTCTTGCATCCCTTTTATAGTCTACCAAGTGCTAAGCAGGAACTTTCGACTCTCTCACTCTCTTATCATCCCCAGTCAGCAAAACTACTGAGGGTTAAGATATTTACATCGTTTGGTCTGTCTTTGAGATGCACATCCTGCTTTATTTTGCAAACTCTCCGCTTTGTTTTTCTTACCAATCTTTACTGTTCATTGTTGCCTTTACAGTTCCCAAGGCTTAGGCTGGACCAGGGCAATAGCACCTGGTGTTTTCTTCACTCTTACCAGGGCTTAAGCCGTTTCAGGGTGATAACGCCTGAATCCATTTCTTTAACTATTTCTATCCTTTCACCCACATCTCTCCCTTTTTGTTTTACTAAAAGACATTGTTTATAGATTTATGATCTACTTTTGCCAAAGTTTCTATATTCTCCATTAGCTATTGTAGCAAACAAGGCACACAGATTAGAATACCTAAAAAGATGGACATAATGAATAATCCAAACCAGGCACACAGATTAGGATACCTAAAAAGACTGGCAAAATGATTAAGATAAAGTAAAGCCATTCTGTAATGCTCAAGCCGGAAAACACTTTGTTCAACCAATTCAGTTCATCATCTTCCTGAAGGTGTGCTGTCCTTGTTATTAAGTCTGGAATGCTTTTATGGATGATCTGATGAGTTCATGCAGCACATAACATCAAAATCTTCACACCCATGGCCTTGAGCTAACAATAAAAATCAACAGTCGTTCTATTCTGTAGTGAGGCATGCCTCACGGAATCAGCATCTAAAAGCAACCCTGTTGTCCAGTGGTACCTCTTCCGGGTTTAAATGTTCCCAGTCTATTTCTAGTGGCTGGAAAGCCCAGTTGCGATACGCTCCCGCACGGATACGCACTCAGTTGACTGGTTCTCCAAAAAGAGACCAGTTAACTTTGTACAGTTCCCATGGGTTAACTTCAGTGATGAATCAGCATCAACCTTCATTGGCCGCCCTATCTTGTATTGACGAAGGGGTACATCACACGGGGATTCATCGGGGTCCTTGTTCTATAGAGACACAAGCATAGCCTCTTCCCCATGCTATTAACCTAAAAGGACCTTCCCAGTTATGATTTTCCAAAGACTTTACCATTACCATAACCGGTTCTTTCCCTGCTATTGGATCTGGGCCTACATGGGTTAGTGAAGAAAAATGCCTAATCGTTGGGGGGACATTCATGCCTGTGTGTAAATCAGAACTGGATAATGTTAAAGAATTTAAGACAAACAATACTTTGTTGATTCGTGCATTTGGGGTCTCCCCTATCATTCCCCCTTTTTGTTTTGCCAGCATGTTTGTTACAGTTTGCTGCGTCTGCTCTATCACTTCTTGACCTGTGTAACTAACATAACCACCCACTACTCCAGGCAGAATTATTTCAGTAAGATTAGTCTGATTTGAAGTTACCTGATCCTTTACAACATGTAGCATACCAGTGATTCCTACACACCATGTAACAGATTGGAATAATGGGGGATTTAACAAATGTGCCCAATATACTTGTCCGTTACCCATGGTCACACCTAGTAGAACAGGTATTACAAAGACTTCTGTCGTTGTCGTTTTTTATGTTGTTGAGTTCTGGGGCTTTATATGTTTCGTGGCAGCCAGTATGGTCCTGTTGCTAGCTGTACACAGCCGTATCCTCGACCCCGTGTCAGCAATGGCTCTGGTCTTTTCCACTCATCATCCTGTAGGTCTTTATATAGAACTGGTGGTTTGTGTAAGGAATCGTCCGTCATATATCACAAATGCTGTATTGTAGAAAGAGAATCAAAACTAGACAAATTTAAAAAATTCAGTACAAATTGAGGTTTTGCCAACTATTTGTGTGGAGAAAATCCTTGCATTTTCTTTTTTTTTTTTTTTTTTTTGTTTTATATATAATACCTACTTTAGATGACCCAGCTTGAGCAGGAGATTTGGGCTAGATCATATCTCCAGCATTTGTCAACCACAGGCTGCTTGGCCTGCCTTTCTCTCGTGCATAGTTCTCTGATAACAGGGGAGGCCATCCCTCACATCGAGGTCTGGCATGGCATGTGTCCCCACCACTCAACGCCTGCTGGGTTGCAGCCAGCAGCGGAGCTAAAGGTTCTTCTTGGTGGCAAACACAGAGGCCAACCCAGTCTTGCCCTTGACTGTGGTAGGAGTCGTGGCACCTTGTTGTCAGTGCAGAGGTTCACCTGCTTCATCCAGTAACAAGTCGCTACTATGGCAAAGCACATACAGATTTACATTAGCAGTATGTACACTACAGGGTGCAGCGGCATGTTGAAGATGGTAGTGGCAGTGAGGGACCAGTCAAAGAAAATTTTCCACCAGTGTTGTTCTCCCACCCTCTTAATTCGTTCCATTGCATGCTTTATAACACTCTCATTTTATTAGAATCTTTCTAGTTTTTGTCTTAGCATTTTCTAGCAGCTGCTGCAAATTTGCATGCTTTGACATGTGTTTTACAAGTGACAAATCCATACAACACAAGGTGTAGTTTCTTATTAGCAACTGGCTAGTAAGTACGGGTGGTTTTATACGCAAAATCACAGCCTCTAATAAGAGCTACTTTACAAGCACACATATTCAAGCTGTTACTTTTCAGTTGCCCCCAAGTGATGTTTTGAAGTCGTTTGTTTCTCTCTTCCTCTATCTCATTCTGCTCAGGATATTCACAGTCAGCTCCTGTAGCTGAAGCATTGGGTTTTTCCACTCTTCTCTCCAGCTCATGGCAAGGCTTGAGAAAATTTGCAGGCAGCCGCCATGGACCTGTAGGTATGAGGACACAAATATACCCTTTCCCTCAGGTTATCAGGACTTAAGAAGAAGACAAGTTAAAGTGTTTCCTTAAAGCAGAGGCATTCTAATGAAACAGGAATGTGAAGCAGCTGCAGAAGTAAACTGCACGGTGTTAACAGTCAAGGAGTTTGCAGTGCCATTACCCTTTTGTTTTTTCTTCTTTCTCTGCCACCCTGGCGCTGCTTGGGTGGTGGCTGGTAAAGCTTGTGGTTGCAATACCCCTCCTGCTTTTTCAGTTAGCAGCTCTTGTTTCAACCGATCTATCTGCTCCTCCAAGTCTTGGATTCACCCTCAGGTTACTTTAAACACACTAAGCAGGACTCGTCCCCTGAGACCCATGTGTTGCAGGCCTCTTTAGGCTTTATTTGTGGTGCCTCTATGAACCGCCCCAATACTTCAGTAGGGTGAGAGGTTTTTTGGTGGGGTTTGTTTTTTCACTCCATGGCTCCGGTGTCCTACCTGGCCGTTCCACCGGTGGAGCACTGGGAGCCGAGTTGATTAACAGGGCCCGGGTCAAAAAGATCGTCTTCATCCCCGCCCTCAGTCTTAGCAGCTGCGACAGCAACTGGTGGAGGTTCTGGAGGGGGCCTGGGGGGGGGGGGGTGGGCACTGGGCTCCAAAACAGGGTAATCTGGTCCCTTAATGTCCTTTTCAGGATTAGAAGGGGTATGAACCAGTGACTCTTTAGGGGACCTGTATTGTCAATAAGCTGTAGCTGGGGCACTCTGACCATATATCTCATCATCAGAATCTTCCCCTAATGTCTTTATCTTCTTCCCCCCGGGATTTTACACTGAACCACAGGCTAACCGGATGGTTCTTTATGCCTCACATCAAGCTGTGCAGCAGGGGCTGGGGCGCAGTCACACAGAGAGATGCTCCGTCCCCTTCAGTTGGAGGACTCTTATTTTGAGGTCCTTCCGCACCATGGATGCCTCTGCTTTGATTGTTAAGGTGGGGGGAGGCAACGGCTCCGCTTTGTCTCGCTGCTCTTTAAATGATTTTAAAGTCTCAAAGAGCAACCGCCACGTTGCCAGCAATATCTGAGCCTGTTTCTTTCTCCATAATAGCATTTTTCGAAGGAGTACTTCCTCTACATCCACCCCCCGCTTTTGTAACATTATTGTCCACATGGTCAATATGACTGATACCTCTACTTTAAGAGGCTCCATGTCCCCAGTGGCTCACATATCCAGGTGTCTTAAATCAGGCCACCCACGCAGAACCCCACTGCTCTAATGCTACACTGGGCTCCGTCTCCACGGCTATCCTCCGCTGTTCTTTTTTCTTCTTCTCTCTTAAGTTCCAGTCCGCTCATGCCTTGGGCGATCACGTTGCTGTCACCAGATGTTGTGGTTGAGACAGCCAAAAATCACACACACACGTATTTCTTTGGTGACTTAGTAAGAAGAAAAAATAGGCAAGTGCTTTATTACTACAAACCACTACTTATAGACTTTTTCTAACACACACGTGTCTTTCAGCCATTGGTTAATATTAGTTAACAACGGCACATTATTGGATGACCCTTTACGGCATTACTAAAATCCACTGTTTTGCCAAGTTCTCCCTTTGTTGATAATTACTCCGTTTATCTGAATCACTCCTCCAGATGCCTTCTGCTTTCCCACTTGGATGCCTTCTGCTTTCCCACTCGGTTTTCCACTCCAGTTTCCAACTGGGACGCCTTCTGCTTTCCCTTCGGTGCCTCATTTCTTGTGGATACACTTTAACATCATTGAGACAGAGTTCTAACTTCATGTCTTCAGTCAGGGAATCCACGGGCCTGCCGCAGCCCCCCACCACATGGACTGACTTTAGTCACGGGGTGGAATGTGCTAGTGTATTCCCCTCCCCCCTTTCCTGGAGCCTTCTGCTTCCCCAGCAGTTCCTGTTAGGCCCCATCCTTTGCACAGTGCAAGCCGTTGGACACTGGCTGCTCCCTGGCTGCACCAGGAACTCTGGTTTCCTGATGAAGGTGGGAGCAGCACACAGAGATTAGGAAAGTTGGATACTCCCTGGTCATAAAAGGAGCTCATTTAGGACAATCAGTTATTCGCTGACAACCTGGAACAGAGCTGTTGTGCACTGGGGAAATGAACACATAATTGAGGCCAGGATGAAAACTGACTGATGATCAGAACCCATCATCTGACGACCCTAGAAATGGTGGTCCCAAGAGAGAGACCCTTTGAGCTCTCCTGGACCCCAGTGGGATGTGAGTGACATCTCCCTCAGAGTGAAGCGCCTCTGAGAGCCCCTAAACTCTCCAGTTTAGCAAACACAGGGATCATCTGCCTGGGCTATTCCTGCTGCTCACTGACACTCAGCCCTCCGCCCACTGAGGAGCGCTTCCAGAGCTGATGTTAGTATTGTGCTGTGCTTTTACTTTTCACTGCAGTGAGAGCAACTTTAACATAGGTGTCGTGGTTTAAGCTTCTATAAACCCATACAGCCGCTCTCTCACTCACTTCTCCCTCTTTCTTCCCTCTGCTCCTGGAGGAATGGGAAGGAGAATCGAAAGAATGCAACTCCCACAGGTTGAGATAAGAACAGTTTAGTAACTAAGGTATAACACAAATCACTACTGCTACCACCAATAATAATAATGACAAGAGAAAATACAAGGGAAAAGAATACAATTTCTCACCATCCAATATCAAGCCCGAGCAAGCAGTGCACCCCCACCAGTGCCCCCCACCGTGCACCCTCACCACCCTTCCAGGTCTCTGCTCTCCATCTCTACATCCTGAACATGACGTGCTGCGGTATGGAATAATCTCTTTGGTTAGTCTGGATCAGGTGTCCTGTCTCTCCTTCCCCTCGGCTTCCCCTCCTCCCTGGCAGAGCATGAGACTCACAAAGTCCTTTGCCAGCCTAAACATCACCAAGCAGTAACTGAAAACACTGGTGTTATCAGCACTGTTCCCAGGCCCAAAATCAGAAACACAGTGCTGCACCAGCTACCGAGAAGGAGAAAAGTGACTGCTGCTGCTGAACCCATGGCAGTATCCATCCCTTATTCCATACCATTCACGTCATCCTCAGATCCCACGTTTTCAATATACCATCACATATATATATATATGTATACATCCACACACACACACACAGAGGGAGAGAGATCATCCCTCAGTGCCTGGATCAATCCCTACAAAGCTTCCGAGTCCATTCAGTCCGCGATGTCAGGCTCCATCTTTTGTAACAGTCTTTCAGAGCAGGAGGCTGTGTGCAGTGTTCACACTCGTGAATAACCTGGGCAATAGTGTCCATTGCTAAGTCCACCCCTCTATCATGAGTCCATCTGTATGTTGCATCTCTGCCCTGATGGTCTGAAGTGTCGTAGGCCCACCAGGCTCAAAACAATTCACTCTGCCCTCCAGCAGTTTCTGCAGCTCGTCGTTGGGGACTCCATACAGCTGCCTTCCATCTCCAATGCTTCCAAAGCACTGGAGGGGCCCAGAGGACTAGATACTCGCCCATACTGTCCCACACACTCTGCTACTCATGACTGTCCAGCTTTGGGGAAGATCTCTTGGTCACCCTGCATGGTAGTCTAACCACAGACAAGGCCCACACCCCACTCTGCTTAACTCTCGGGACCAGATGAAATGGTTGTGGGTAAAACACACTCTGTATGCATGTCAACATGGTGATCCCCATCACAATCAGCAGGCAGGTCTCAAGGGTATCCAAAGGCCATTCAAACCCTTCAGAGCTCTCAAATGAGGCTACTCTACTTGTCACTGGGGCTGGTGTAGCTGCTGTGCTTGCCGGCTCTCTCACCACCAGCTGGTCTTTGTCTGAGTCCAGATCTTCCTCCTCTGCCTTGCTGGGAAGTGCTGCGTGGTCTCCTGCATCCTCCTGGGGCTTGGGCTCGCGAGGCTCTCCCTGTGGCTGCTGGGGAATGCTCTTGGCCGCTGCGGGGCTGGGCTTGGCCGCCGCCCCCCCTCGCCGCTCGGTAGCTGCGGGGCTTGGCTTCTCTGCCGTCTCCCACTTCCCGGCCTCTTGATCCCCAGCGCCGTTCTCCCAGGCCGTTTCGGCCGCCGATGCCTCCTGGGGCCGCCCCCCCTCGGCTCCGCACAGCCTTTCAAAGATGGAGGCAAAAATGAGGGCCTGGATGGTAAAGAGCAGCCGAGCTGCCAGGTACAAGTCCACGTCCATATCCACGTCCCCGTCCGCCCCCCCCTGCTTCTGGAGCCCACCTGTGTCACAAGCCATTCCAGTAAAGTACACTGAAACAAGAACCTTAGCCCAAAACTCATATCTGAATGCTAAGATAACAAATACCGGCCATAAGTAAGGTACAACAGACTGAAACTATGAAAATCAGAGCAACAACTTTGAGAGCCAATAAATCAGCATTGTGATGAGTGGCTATTAATCCTGTCGTTATCTCAACCCTTCGTGCCCCACGTTGGGCGCCAAAAATCACTGTCATGGTTTAAGCTTCTATAAACCCATACAGCCGCTCTCTCACTCACTTCCCCCTCTTTCTTCCCTCCGCTCCTGGAGGAATGGGAAGGAGAATCAAAAGAATGCAACTCCCACAGGTTGAGATAAGAACAGTTTAGTAACTAAGGTATAACACAAACCACTGCTGCTACCACCAATAATAATAATGATAAGGGTACTATTCTATGATTCTATGATTCTATGATAACAAGGGGAGAGAAAACAGTTGCTCACCACCTGCTGTCCAATAGCCAGCCCAACCTGAGCAGCGATCTGGGCCTCCAGGGTGACCCTCCCCATTTTCCTCCTGCAGAATCTGGGGAGTCTCTCTGCCCCGCTGCGGGATGGAGGGATGTGTACAGGGGGAGGGAAGGACAACACAAGGGACGCAACCACTCTGGGGACTGTCACAGACCGTGTAACAAAGGGCCCCACTGTGACCCCGTCATCAAGGGCACGAGGGGCAGGGTCATCCAGTGCAGGCTGGAGCTGGAGCTGGGACAGTCCCTGTGCCAGGAGCTGTCCTACTCTCAGGAACCTTCTCTGCAGCTCTCTTTGGACCCAGCTGGGATGTGCTGGGCTTCTTCCATCTGCCACGGCCCTCAGTGGGGAAGGGGGGCACTTGCTGGATCTGCTGCTGCCCACCTGAAGGGAAAAGGACTTGGAGCTTTGACCCATTGTGCTTCAAAGGGGAATGGTTCAGAGAAGTCATCCTTGTGGGGATAACTGAAAGGGACTTATTAATGACCAGTGGTATTTAAACAGGGACTGAATTCAAATCTAATGGGAATCCAATTGTGATTTAGCAGGAACTGAATTTTTATTCAACAGTGATTTCACAATGATTTGAAGATGATATAAATTACAATTTAGATGATGACTTCAACAATGACTTTGCCTTCCAATATCTGATGCCTCCAAGAATGCTGAGGGGGATTCTTTACAAGGGCATGTAGCGATCAGACAGGTGGAAAATGCTTTAAGTTGACAGAGGGGGGTGAATAAGATGAGCTCGTAGGAGGAAGTTCTTCCCTGTAAGCATGGTGGGACACTGTCACAGGTTACCCAGAACGATATCCGTCCGGCAGTGGGTCTTTCCTGGTTCAAGGCATGCAGAGAGGCAGCTCTGCCCAGATTTACCACTGATTTAATATAGACCTGATGAGAAGGAGAGAAATTCTGTTGAATAATGGTCAGGATGGAGAAATTGCTTCCTGCTTATGGTAAGATTGGAGTAAATATAAAAAATAAACCCCCAGATTGCCAGATTTGGTGGGATTTGGGTTGTGGTGACCCCTAAAGCACCCCCAGAGCATCCTCAGGACCCACAGAACATCCCAGGGATACACCGAGAGAATCCCAGGGAATGCCTGCAGCACCTCCATAGCACCCCATGGAACCAGTCAGAGCTCATGCATCACAATGACCATGGGGACATGGGGACCTCAGGGGTGACTGATTCTGGAACTCCCCGCGTTCAGGTGTGTGGGGACGCAGAACCCCATGAAGCCTTTCATCGGAGGCAGCGGGAGACAACAGCTGCCCCAAGGAGCACCAGCCACCAGTGGAGGAGGCAAGAGCTGCTCCTCTGGTGGTTCCTATCTTGACGTCTCGGTTCCAGTGATGCCTGTGGACACACGAGCTTGGAAGGAGGTGGGTGGCGATGGGGATCTTGGGGTGCTTTAGGAGTTGCCAAGAACACCTCAAGTAACTTCCCCAGAGTGGCTGCTTTGGACTCGGTGTGCGAGTTGTGCTGGCTGAGCCGGCAGCCGAGCTCTCCAGCTGCCTTAAATGCTGGGGCCTGCCTCATTTCTTGTGGGGAGAACAAGGGCCTGTGGGGACTAGGGAAGGGGAAACAATGAGCTTTGACTCATTGTGTTTCACAGGGCAATGGTTCTGAGAAGTCATCTTTGTGGGGATAACAAAAAGGGCCTTAGTAATGACCAGTGGTAATTAATCAGCAACTGAATTAAAATCAAATGGAAATCCAACGGTGATTTAGCAATAATTGAATTTTAATTGAACTGTGAATTCTCAATGATTTGAAGGTGATGTAAATGATAAATGAAAATGAGTTTGCCTTCCAATTTCTGTTTGATGCCTACAGGAAAGCCTGAGGGTGATTCTTTACAAGGGTGTGCAGTGATCAGACAAGTGCAAACGGCTTTAAGTTGACAGAGAGGGGTGAATAAGATGAGACTTTAGGAGGAAGTTGTTCCATGTGAGCATGGTGGGACACTGTCACAGGTTGCCCAGAACGATATCCGTCTGGCAGTGGGTCTTTGCTGGTTCAAGGCATGCAGAGAGTCAGCTCTGCCTGGATTGAACACTGATTTAATGTAAATTTGATGAGAAGGAGAGAAATTCTATTAAATAAGGGTCAGGATGGAGAAAATGTTCCCTGCTCGTGGTAAGATTGGAGTAAAAAAAACCTGATAAACCCTCAGTTTGCCAGATTTGGGTGAGATTTAGGCTGTGATAACCTCTGAAGCATCCACAGAGCATCCTCAGGACCCACAGAGCATCTTGGTCATACCCCTAGAGAATCCCAGAGATTGGCACCCATGGAACCAACCAGTGCTCATGCATCACAATGACCATGGGGACATGCAGACCTCAGGGGTGGCTGATTCTGGAACTCACGATGTTCAGGTGTGCGAGGCCACGGAACCCCACTGCCAGCTGGGGGTGAGTTCACCTCCAGATACTCTGCTATGAGGGCAGTAGGATCTCCAATAGCTATGCTGTGTTGTGCTGTGCTATGCTGTGCTGTGCTATGCTGTGCTGTGCCATGCTGTGCTATGCTTTGCTCTGCTATGCTGTGCTATCCTACTCCATTTTAATCCCTGTACTGATCATTAGTCAAATAATGATGAGCCTGCAATTTGCCTGAAACATCAGATGCTTTTTCAGCTCCAGAATCATTTTTAAGAACACACAATCGTTCCAGGTGGAAACAGGTTTTAATTTTATTTCATTTATTTCAGTTCAGTTCAGTTCAGTTCATACTAGGAAAAGATTCCTCACATTGAGGGTAGTGAAACACTGTCAGACTCTTGCCCAGAGAAGCTGTGGCTGCCCCGGTTGGACGCAGAGCCTTGGAGCAACCTGCTCTAGTGGAAGGTGTCCCTGCCTGTGACAGGGGTAGGAGCTGGATGAGCTTTAAGTTCCTTCTACCCCAACCCAGCCTGGGATTCCGTGATTCTCTGCTGTGCAAATGTCCGTCACTCTCCACTTCTCATAGGTGGCTGTGACGCTCTGTTCCACTGCCCAGGTTGAGCTGTGACCCCTCGCATGCTCCACCTCTGGACCAAAGGCACTGAGAAAGAGCAGCCCATGAGGGACCTCCCTGAGCCGGTTGAGCAGAGGCTGGTCCCCCTGTGGTGACTCCCAGAGCACCCCTGGGTGCCCATTGCCAAGGGCACAATGCTGCCGCCATCACAAAGCCATGGCGGTCGCTGTGGAGTTGCCCATTGTGACGGGGGCCCCATGGTGAGCATGGGCTATTTAAGGAGCGAAAGCCCTGCAGTAACCAGTGCAGAGGAGACCCTTCCATCTGGAGGCTGCATCTGCCCTGGCTGCCCTGCACATCCAGGTATGCGTTCTTTGACTTTGCAATCCTGGTTTAGTGTTGGCTTGAAACACATTGTGTGTGTGTGCTCCAAAGGGAGGAGAAGCTGTGAGGAGATGTGCTGGTGCCATCCCAGCTGTGGGAGCAGGGGATGGGTGAGGAGGAGGCACTGGGCTTGCTCATGTGCTTGGAGCTGAGCTCTGAGTGCAGAGGTGGTGGGGGAGAAGCAGGAGGATTCTGTGTGCAGGAGCTGCTGTTGTCAGAGGTGCTGAGAAGGTATCAGTGCAGGAGAACTTCTATGTCCCTGTCACAGCATGGGGGAGTGCAAGGGTGTCACACCAGCTTCCAGGAACCCCCCATTAGTTTTATCAAACACACACACCCACCCTGTGGCAGAAGGTTGAGCTCACCATCACCATCTCATAGGTATGATTTAGGGGGAACCCCCCAGCTGCAGCCTCAAAACCTGGCAGGTACCCCCGTATCTCCTGTTCCCCCTTCCCCAATTATCTGTGGGGTGGTCTCTGGTGGATGTAGCCCCTGTTTGAGGACTCTAGTGGTCCCCCAAAATACTCTGCCTGCTGTAGAGCTTGGAGACATTCCCATGAACCTCCAAATCCCCCAAATACTCCAGTTCCCTTCTGAACCCCAAATCCCCCCCATTTACTGACATGGGCCAACAGCGGCACTGAAGAGTCAGGGTACCCTGGGACAAATGGAACCCCTAGTTTTGGGACATTGGGTGTTTTCCAAGTCCCTGCACCTCCCCGGGGAGCTTTGGGGATCCTCCCCAATGTCTAAATCCCCTGTAAACCCAAACTCTTCCCCTCAACATGTCTCCACCCTGGGGGAACGTTGCTGACCCCAGAGCAACTCAGGGTGGCTGGAGACCCAGGTACACCCCCCTTTCTGGTACATGGGAGATCCCCCTATATATTGTGCCTCCTACAGCGAGTTTTGAGGAACCCCCTCCGAACCTCCAAATGGTCCTCGAACTTCCCAAGTCCCTCTAACCCTTGAAATTTCTCCCATTCATTGCAATGGGGCTACCTAAGGCATCCAATTAGATTCGGCTGCCCTGGGATTGATGGAACCCCCATTTTCAGAAGAGAGGGAGTCCCCCAAATAACTGAGCCACCTGGAGGCATTTTGGGGACCAGCCTGAATCCCCAAAATCCTCCCAGGATCCACTCAAATCTCCCCAAACCCAAAGCCCGCAGCTACAAAACCACACTGGCTCAGCACAGTGGCACAGACCCATTAAAAAAGGGGTGCCCTGACTGGTGGGGTCCTCGAGCACCTGCTTTGGGGGTCCCCTAAGATTCTCTGGGACCCAAATCCACTGCACAGACCCCAGCATTGTTTTGAGTTCAGTAGCGAATTCAGGGGGTCAGAGGGGGTGCACCCTCCAAAACTGGCACCCTAATAAAGAGGCCCTCAAAACCACGCTGCCCCCCCCCCAAAGGGCCCTGGAGGTATCCAAAGCTATCGTGGTGCCCCTCAAAATCCTGGCGTACCCCAAATCTCCCAGAAGCACCACAAGACCAGGCAGGAGCCTCAAATGGGTGTCCTGGGGCAGCCCAAAAGTGACCTGCACCTCCCATCACCCCAGGACCTCCCAGATGAATCTGGGGACACAAAATCCTGGAGTTTGTCACCAAATACATGCACCCAAAATGAGGATGCCCCCAAAAACCTGCTCCCCACCCAAAGCCACCAGCCCCAAAACTGCTGCCTCTCCGAGGCACGGTGGCCTGGTTTAGGGTCGGCACAGGCAATCACCTACTCGCGATCGCGGGTCCATTAGCACGCAGACACCAATGTGGTGGACGGCAAATGGCGTTTATTGCAGAGTGACACCGCATTATATAGCTTTAGTTTACAACGTCACATCCGTCTGCTTACGTCTCGAGCTAAGATCTGGGGAGGGGCTCTGTCTTTTCGTTACAGCACGACATCTTCCGACCGCAAAGCCCTGGCTGCCTACATTTCCCCCCCCCCCTATGCTTAAGTGAATTGCCTAAGATATACTAATCTAAAAATAGGTATGACAAACTGGAACACACTTTGTAGCAATCTTAGGAGACATATGTAAGAAACCTTGAATAGAAAATCTAAGGCACTATAAGTGAGGTACTATAACGAGGTTCCACGCAACCTATAAAACAGAAGGAGGTATGATGACCCTGTAAAATCAAAAAACTTGCTCCACACAGCGTCATCGCAATGTAAGGAGGGAGGCTCATTCTGAGGGTACTTGTGACTTTTGCACTTGTGGGAACTTAAAGTGTAGTTTTTGTAAACAAGTGAAATTTACAGTCCAATTCAGCAAGCTTCTTATCTTAGCTGCTTTTTATCTTCCAGGCCTGCATTCTTGTTTCATTAAATGTCCGGGAGTTGCTTCTTTTCCACCGTCGGCTGCACAGAGGTAACCAGGAGTTACCCCTGCTACATGGCCAGCAGCACATATTTGCTTTCATTCAGAGCAGGCATATGTCCATTCTCTAACAAGAATTCATCCATGAGCCAAAGCTGTTTTACCAGGATTTCAATCATACCACGAATACGTTGCAAAATACAAGATATAATCATAACTATGGTCAAGATTACTACCAAAATTATTCGAATACTTTTAACCAGGTGTCAGATGTCATAAATGCTGTACTGTAGAAAGAAAATTAAAACTAGATAAATTTAAAAGTTTTCTACTGTTTGAAGAGGATCTCTACATTTGGACTAGATCGTATCTCCAATATATGCTAACCACAGGCTGCTTGGCCTTTCTCTCCTGTATAGTTCTCTGATAACAGGAGAGGCCATCCCTCACATCAAGGTCTGGCATGGCATGTGTTTCCACCACTCAACGCCTGCTGGGTTGCAGCCAGCAGCGGAGCTAAAGGTTCTTCTTGGTGGCAAACACAGAGGCCAACCCAGTCTTGCCCTTGACTGTGGTAGGAGTCGTGGCACCTTGTTGTCAGTGCAGAGGTTCACCTGCTTTATTCAGTAACAAGTCACTACTATGGTAAGGCACGTACAGATTTACATTAACAGTAACGTGTTTTCTTATTAGCAACTGGCTAGTAAGTATAGGTAGTGTTATACACGAAGTCACAGCCTTTAATAAGAGCTACTTTATATACACACATTCAAGCTCCTGTAGCTAAAAAATACACAGAACACTGTCTGCCCTCAACCGACACACACATACACACACATTCATGGGATCCCACAAACACACTCCACACAACTACAACATGTGAAACACAAAACGCATACAATCATTACGCCCATTACATGGTCACACATACAAAACGCAGTGCAATGACCCTGTGAAGACAATCAAGAAACCAGCTCCGAGCAGCATCATCACAGTGCAGGGTGGCAGGCTCAATCTCAGCGGGCGTCCCCGCAGAGGCTCTGCCTCCCTCACATTGCATGAGGCTTGGGCTTTTAAACTAGCAGAAATACACACTCGTTCCAATGCAGGTGGCCAGCCTGCATTGGAAGGAATGGTCTGCGTCTATAAAAGATTTGTATTAGCTTTTTTGGTATATGAATACTATAGAGAAGCTACAATAACACAACATGCTTATCTTTCACAGTTGTACTAGGAGGTAATACTACATGGATACATTCTTAAAATAGTTGCCGGTGTTCTACCATCATAATGCTCACTCTTTCCAACCGGCTCTTGGCAAATGATACGAGCTTATTTATTATGCAGGATCCGAAGATTAGTGTCAACACGATCATTGTGAGTTCTGCCGGTGTGGAACTCTCAGGCTTGGGCAGGACACTTGGCTCTGGGGCGGAGGGGGTGCTCGGCATCAAAGTGTACAGGTTACTGGGACGTCTGATGAGGTATTTCTGTGGACAAAAACTCACAATTTTCGTTAGCTTTATTCTGAAGATCTGGTTTAATAGACTTAAGCGGGCACCACTTAATTCTGCCGTCTTTTCTAACAGCAGCATACCCCCGCCCCGTAAGAACTAGCCTCCAGCCTTGTTCCCATTCTCCCAGCTCGTTTCTAATTATGACCAATGGGCCTTCTTCCAGTGCTCGAGTAGCCCAGTGTTTTTGGGTGGGGCTATTCACCTCTTCGCCCCTGGGAAATTGATTTAGTGCTAGCAGAGCAGTTGCCAATAGGCGTGCTTGATCTCCTGAGGGAATAGCATCAGCAAAACCTTCTGCTCTCGCTAACACCTCCAATTTAGATTTCAGAGTTTGATTTGCTCGTTCTACTATAGCTTGTCCTGTGCTATTATAGGGTATGCCTTGTGTTAGGGTAATACCCCATTTCAGAGCAAATGCTTGAGCTGATTTAGAAACAAAATTTGGACCATTGTCCATTTTGATCTGATTAGGAATCCCAAGCCACGCCATGGCTGTCAACCAATGCTGAATGGTTGCTTTGGAGTCAGTCTTAAGATGTTGAGTGGCTACGATTACCCCACTATATGTGTCTACAGTTACCGCTAGCCATGCTCGAGGTTTCAGCAACTGGCAGAGTGTAAAATCTGTCTGCCACACTTCGGAGGCTTTAAGCCCCCTAGGGTTTATTCCGCTGGACCACAGTGGTGCTTTCTGGCAGTGAGGACATGTAGCTACTATATGTCTCGCGTCAGTGACAGAAATCCCGCATCTCTTCGCTAATGCTTTGGCTCCGATGTGGAGAGACTCATGTAGCTGACGGGCATCTCTCAATGTCCACAGCCCTTTTGCAGCAGCGTCTGCTTTATCATTACCGGTTTGGAAATACCCTTTGATTGGGCTGTGGCTGTTGACATGGATGACTGATATAGTGCCCTTTCGAGAAAAAAGTGCTTCTTCCAGCATTAGGGCTACTGTGGATGTCGATACGCCAGGCCCCGACATGGCCAAGCAAAGTTTGGCCACGAATATTGAATCAGTCACTATGTTGAGATGTTCATTGGGAAACAGCCCGCATGCTAGGACTACGGCCATCGCCTCAAGCTGTTGAGCTGAAAGAGCACAATCAGTCATTTTAATGCAGTGCCATTTTTCTTCTGATTTCCATACTGCTACCGCGGTTGAGGTCGTTGAAGATGCGTCGGTAAAGACCGTTGGTCCTGGTTGGGGGCGGTCCATGATTTTCTGTGGAAGGTCGATGTCGATGATTGCTAACAGTGGAATCCAGGGGGGTTTTGCGGAGTACCGAACCTCTCCACCAAACCCGACTAGAGCTATAGCCAGATACTCTGAGATCACCACAGATTGTGCTGGGATCCGTTTACGAAAGGGTAGGTATAGCCTGGCAGGTTCAATGCCTAGATATCTTAGGGCGAGTTTTCTGCCTTTCATAATAAGGTTACCAAGGCACTCAATTCCTGGAGAAAATGCACGTGAAGGTTTTCCTAACACTACCCATTGTATTGGTTGGGCTTTTTCGGGGGGGCCCTGGGCTAGTGCTCCGACTCCCCCTCCTGCTGTGAAGTGCACATACAGATCAAGTGGTATATTTGGATTCCATCTAGCGAGCGTGCTAGATAACACCTGTTGTTCAATGAAATCGAGAGAATTCATTGCTTCTGTCGTCAGAGTTTTTTGTTCCCACGGGTTCTTTCCTTTCAAAAGATCGTACAGGGGAGTCATGATTTCGGGTGGGATCAGGATAATATTACGTAGCCATTGTAAGGATCCCACTAACTGTTGCATATCATGGAGTGTCTTAATATTCCGACGAATTTTTATTTGGGGAGGGGTTATGTAAGAACTTGTAATCTCCACTCCCAAAAAAGTTACACATGGTCCTCTTTTAATTTTTGCGCTTGCAATTTCGAACCCGTTTGTTTTCAGAGTTTCTGAAACTGTTGATACTAGTTGGTCCACCTGGCTGCCAGACGGTGCAGCGATTAAAATATCATCCATGTACTGAATGATGGTCGCAGTCCGGTTACTGCGCCGGACCGGTGCCAATGCTCGATCTACTGTAATTTGGCAGATAGTGGGGGAATTGATCATTCCTTGAGGCAAGACTTTCCACTGGAAACGTAGGTTGGGGCTTTGGCTGTTTGGGAACATGACAGAAAAAGCAAACCTTTCCTTATCCTCTTCATGCAGAGGTATTGAAAAGAAACAATCCTTAATATCGAGGACAGCACAAGGTTGTCCTTTCGGTATCATAGAGTTCATTGGTAATAGTGTTTGGACGGGACCCATTGGTTGAATTGTCTTGTTTATTTCACGCAGATCATGGAGGAGACGAAACCCCTCGCCAGTTCGTTTGGGTATTACAAAAACTGGAGTATTCCACGGACTAGTGGAAGGCTCTATATGGCCTCGTTGTAGTTCACGATCAAGTAGCTCAAGAAGAGCATCCATTCGAGGCTTCGATAGGGGCCACTGCTCGACCCACACTGGGTTGGACGATTTCCACGTCAGTTTAATTGGTGGAAGTGGGTGTGCAGCAGTGGCCCTCAGGGTAAATTTGTCACTCGAGCTTTTAATAGGACTAAAGCGTCCCTTCCCAACAGGGGTGGAACCCCTGACATGACGTATGGGCGAAGGATGATGGTTTTTTCCGGTCCCTTTTCAGTATAAAGTGTGATAGCGATCAATTGAGCGCTCTTCCAGGCTCGGCTTGATCCCCCGACTCCACCCACCATAGGAGCATTTTCTAATTTCCAGTGCGGAGGCCATTTTGTTTTAGGGATAACTGTAACATCTGCCCCAGTGTCTATCAAAAAAGGAATGCTAATAGTAGTATCATCTGAGCTATTATAGAGAGAACAGATCCCCCGCACTACTGGTGGGTTATCGCACTTTATTACCAAGGCCACTCTAGGGTCTCGCCCCCACAGGGTTGTTCTTGCTGTTCCTGAGATAGAGGCAGAGTCGATTGACCCGTCGGCTGAACCGTAAAGCGGGTCGGTTCTCGAGGGAGCAGTGGGTTTGGGAGTGCTTCGTTCCATCTGGGGTTGGCATAATTGGGCCGCCTCATGTACCGAGTGGGAGAGGGCCGTGTGCGGCCCAAACGCCCTCTCCCCCTCCCGTTTCCCTGGGGTAGATTTCTACGAGGGCAATCCCTGGCAAAATGTCCTGTCCGTCCACAATTCCAACATGGTCCTTTTTTATGGGGGGGTGGCTCCCCTAACTGAGGGCAGTTAGCCACCACGTGGCCTTTCAGGCCACATTTAGAACATATCATTACAGTAGCCATTACTGTGGCAGCTGCCTGAAGCGGGGTCAGCTGCTCTTCATTCGCGACGTGTTTTATCATGGTCGCGACACTTGACCCTGCCGGCAGTGATCGTAGAATTTCTTTGGTTTTCGTGTTACACTGTTGACGCAAACAGTCTGCAACGACTGGGTCTTTGGCTTCTGGAGGCAGGGTCGAGGAATCGACCGCTGCTTGGAGACGATCTACAAATTGCGTAAAGCTCTCACTTTCAGTTTGTTTTATTGTGGACCAAGGTGATGGTCTTACAATAGTTCTAGAAGTTGTGTGAATAGCATCTCTAGCTGCACGAGTTGTTGCCTTGACTTCCTCAGGATGTAGGCCTTCAGCTTGTTCCTGGGGGGTAAGCATTTCTGGATCCGTACCCATTAGGCGCGGTAAACTGGAGTTACGTAATGGGTGGCGCCTTCCAGGTGGTTTGGTCAATTGTTTCATACAGTTATCTTCCCATTCTTGTTTGAAAACAATTATCCCTGCTCCATCAAAAATAATTTTGGAAATATGTCTTATATCAAATGGGAGCAAGTCATCTCCTGCAAAAAGCCCATCTATAAGGGTAGAAACCATGGCAGAATTAAGCCCCTTGTCTGCAATTGCTTTAACAATTGCTTGTATATCTTTAGGATTTACTGGTGAAAAAATATTTTGGCCTTCCTCCGTCACTCGGACCGGGAATGCTAACGTGGTCGGTGGGACCCATTCAGCACATGCAGTCTTTATTTCTTTCCAGTCCGTAAAAGAGGTGTTTTTCTTTTTAGGTATCTTGTTAGTATGGGTAGGAATGACTTGGCTATTAAGTCTGTATAAGCGTGTTTCATATGTATCATTCTCCTCTGAGTCTAAGCCGGGTGTGACCCACTCCTCTCAGCTGGTGTCTGATTCACAGTCGGAACTTGACTGACTGGCTGCTTCCGGGCTCCGGAACTTTTTTGCTGAGCTCCGGCCCCGCCCACTTCTCGGGCTCTGGCTCTGCCCACATCCCTTGCAGGCTCCGCAAGGGGGCCGTGCTCTCTCTTTACTCCGGCCCCGCCCGCTTCCCTTGCAGGCGGGCCGTTCCCCCCCTCTCTGTTCGCCCCGCCTGTTACTCGGGCTCCGGCCCCGCCCGCTTCTCGGGCTCCAGCCCCGCCCGCTTCCTTTGCGGGCGGGCTTTCCCCCCCCCCTCTGTTCGCCCCGCCTGTTAGTGGGGGGGGCGTGTGCCTTACAAGGGCATATTTCCGGACAGTCGTTCTGATTGGCTGTCCGCCCCGTACTCGCGCTTCCCTCCCCTTCCTGTTTATCCGTGCTTGTTAGTGCTAGCGCTTCCTCCTTGTTCCCGCATGGGGCGTGTTTGCCCCATCCTTCCCCTTGCCGCTCGGCGCCATCTTGGGGCGCATAGGGCGGTGGTCCAGCCCAGGCGTCTTTAGGCTCAGATTTCTCCGCAGCACTCCTGGCCTCTTCAGCAAGCCCGCCCCAAAAGGATTTTGCGCGGTTTTGTCCCTCCGTAAGCGGGTCGGGGTTCTGGGAATCGGGAGGTATAGCGCCCTCCCGCGAGTCTTTAGACTCGGTAAAAGTGCCGTCATCTGGTGGGTGCGGAGCCTGCGTGGCTGCCCCAACTCCCAGTTTGGGGGTAACCGACAGACAGTCCCTCGCCACCCTCCAGATATCCCGCTCCTGCATGGCCTTTTGCAGAGCTTGTTTAACTTTCCCCCACAACTTAAGATATTTCCCACTACCCGAGGACATCGTCTCCTCGGCTAATGCTGTGGTGCATTTAGCCCACACTTCTGGGTGGAGAATATCCACCGCCTGGTCAATGACCCCAATCTGCAAAAGTCTCGCAACGGCGAGAGTAAAATCTTTAGGTTTACAATCAATACCCCATTCTGATACAACCTTCACTAGGGCTTCCATCGTCCCTGAAGGTCTGGGAGCGTCCTCCCCGCCGGGCTGGACCCGCCGCTCCGGCCGCCGCACGCCACTCCAGGCGAAATTCCCGGGTTTCGGCACCACTTGCTGCCTCTCCGAGGCACGGTGGCCTGGTTTAGGGTCGGCACAGGCAATCACCTACTCGCGATCGCGGGTCCATTAGCACGCAGACACCAATGTGGTGGACGGCAAATGGCGTTTATTGCAGAGTGACACCGCATTATATAGCTTTAGTTTACAACGTCACATCCGTCTGCTTACGTCTCGAGCTAAGATCTGGGGAGGGGCTCTGTCTTTTCGTTACAGCACGACATCTTCCGACCGCAAAGCCCTGGCTGCCTACACCAAAACGATCCTTGTTGCCCCCATTGGGCAGCCCAACTCCCCCCTCTCTGATATCAAGGACCCACGGGGGTTGGGGAGCAAAGTTGTAGTGGCCTAATTTGTGTTGTCCCCTCAGAAAAAACAAGGAGGTCTGGTGGAGGATGAACAGGAGCACCTCTGGCAGGAAGTGGAAGTGCTGGGAGGGACCGGGATGGACTGAGAGGGACCAGAAGCACCTGCAACAGGTAGTGGGAGCACTGAGAGGGATTGGGAGTTGAGCATGGCTGCAAGTGGGAAGACCTGTGGCAGAGACTGGCAGCACTGAGTTACTGAAACCCCAGCAGTATTTGGGGCCATGGTGAGCATGGGCTATTTAAAGAGCGAGAGCCCTGCAGAAACCAGTGCAGAGGAGACCCCTCTGTTGGGAGGCTGCGTCTGCCCTGGCTGCCCTGCACATCCAGGTATGTGTTCTTTGACTTTGCCATCCTGTTTTAGTGTTGGCTTGAAACACATTGTGTGTGCATGCTGCAAAGGGAGGAGAAGCTGTCAAGAGATGTGCTGGTGCCATCCCAGCTGTGGGAGCAGGGGATGGGTGAGCAGGAGGCACTGAGCCTGTTCATGTGCTTGGAGCTGAGCTCTGCCTGCAGAGGCAGTGGGAGCAAAGCAGGAGCCTTCTGTGTGCAGGAGCTGCTGGTGTCAGAGGTGCTGAGAAGGTGTCAGGGCCGGAGCAGCCCCTGGGCACTGCAGCTGCTGGTGCTGCCACTGGCAGCTCAGCACAAGGGTACCTGCCTGGCTCAGGCAACACCAGCTGAAGCCCACCGGGCACTGTGGAAGGCAGGAGGGGTGTTGGTGGGCTCTCATAAAGCCCAGGCCAGCGCCGGGCATTGCAGAAGGCTCCAGTGCTCTGCTGGGCTCTGGCAATGCATTCTGGATGGTGACAAAGGCCCTGGCAGGTGCAGGCACAGCCCAGAAGCCCACCGGGCATTGCACAAGGTCGGAAGTTGCTGGTGGGCTCTGGCTACACTGATGCAATCCTGACTGTGGCAATGCCTGTGGGGGCCCCTGTGCTACCCCAGCAGCAGAGCCAGGGCAGGAGCGGTTGCTGGACCTCCCTTGCCCTTCGCAAGGACTGCCCCAGCACCACTCGGGAGCTGTGCTTCCTGAGCCAAGGAACTATGCTTCCAGCTGTGTGCCCATACAAAGAGCCCAGCTCCAAAAGTGCAAACATCCAGCCCCTGCTGCCACAGCAAAGGGACCAGGACAGGATCACTGTTAAAACCCAGCTGGGAACTCAGCACCATTAGCCGCTCCCTGAGCCCCCCAGGTGGGATGGGGAGGAGTATGGGAACAGTGTGAAAACCATGGGTAGGGATGAGCATAGGTCACGAACTAAAATCAAGTACAATGTAATACTAGTATTATTGTTATTAATAAGAATGGAAACAACAAAGGGAGAGATACAGAATCAAAAGGGGAAAGAAAGCACTTAGAGCGAGCAGTGATGCCCAATACTATTGCTCAGCACCTGCTGAGTGACACCCAACCTGGCCTGAGCAGTGATGTGTCCCTTCTGAGTGAATCCCCCAGTTTCTATGGCCTGAAGTGCCATGGGCCCAGTGGCCTGAAAAGCATTTATATTGGACTGTATAATTTATAATGGCAATATAGATATATAATAATTTCTATTATAATAGATAATAATTTTAATTACATTATATCATAGCTTACTATAAAAATGAGTGAGGGTTAGACTTAGGGTCAGAAACATGGGTTATGGTCAGGAATAAGATTTAAGGTCAGGGGTTAGGGTTTGGGTTAGGACAAAGTCTCACAGCAGGGAGGGCGCCAGGACATGAGGAAACACACTCCCACCAGGAACAACTGGCTGATGCACTGGCAAAGAAGATCACTACTGGTGCTGCCAGGAAAAAGTGGCGGGTCATAATAGTAGGAGACTCTACTCTGACAGGAACATAGGTAACCATCTGTCGGCCTGACCCAGGCTCAAGGGAGGTGTGTTGCCTACCAGGGGCTCGGATCAGGGATTTTGCCTGCACTGGTCAGTCCCACTGACTATTACCCGCTTCTAGTGATCCATGTGTATGCTACTGATATAGATAGCAGTAGCCCAGAGAACATAAAGAAGGACTACAGAGCTCTGGGAGAGGTGGTTAGGGGCTCTGGAGCTCAGATTGTCTTTTCGTCAATTCTCCAGGATACAGGGTAGGGCCTTAAAAAGGCTAGGAGGATTGGCCCTAGTCAATATTGGGACCGGTCTTGTTCAACATCTTTGTGGGTGACATGGACAGTGGGATTGAGTGCGCCCTCAGCAAGTTTGCTGATGACATTAAGCTGTGTGGTTCAGTTGATAAGTTGGAGGGAAGGAATGCCATCCAGAGGGACCTTGACACGCTTGTGAGGTGGGCTGATGCCAACCTGATGAAGTTTAACCATGCTAAATGCAAAGTCCTCCACCTGGGTCGGAGCAATGCCAGGCACAGCTACAGATTGGGCGGGGAGGAGATTCAGAGTAGCCCTGCGGAGAAGGACTTGGGGGTGTGGGTTGATGAAAAAATGAACATGAGCCGGCAGTGTGCGCTTGCAGCCCAGAAGGCCAACCGTATCCTGGGCTGCATCAAAAGGAGCGTGTCCAGCAGGTCGAGGGAGGTGCTCCTGCCCCTTTACTCTGCTCTCGTGAGACCTCACTTGGAGTATTGTGTGCAGTTCTGGTGTCTTCAACATAAAAAGGACATGGAACTGTTGGAACAAGTGCAGAGGAGGGCCATGAGGATGATCAGGGGACTGGAGCACCTCTCGTATGAAGATAGGCTGAGAAAATTGGGGCTGTTCAGCCTGGAGAAGAGAAGGCTGCGTGGAGACCTTATAGCAGCGTTCCAATACCTGAAGGGGGCCTGGGAAGCTAGGGACCAGATTAGGAAAGCTAAGGCCCACTTAGAATTAAACTTGGCTAGGGATGTTAAGGATAACAGGAAGGGATTCTATAGGTACATTGCAAATAAAAGGCAGGCTAGGGACAATGTGAGCTCCCTCCAGAAGCTATTGGGAGAACTGGCTACCCTGGATTTAGAAAAGGCTAAGGTTCTTAATGACTTCTTTGCCTTGGTCTTCCCTGGCAAATGCTCTGACCACACCACCCAAGTCTTGGAAGGCAGACGCGGGGACAGTGAGAATGAAGACCCTGGGCCCACTGTAGGAGACGATCGTGTTCGAGACCATCTTAAGAACCTGAACATATACAAGTCCATGGGACCGGATGAAATCTATCTACTAGTCCTGAAGGAGCTGGCAAATGAAGTTGCTAAGCCACTGTCCATCATATTTGCAAAATCATGGCAGTCAGGTGAAGTTCCCGATGACTGGAAAAAGGGAAATATAGCCCCCATTTTCAAGAAGGGGAAAATGGATGACCCAGGGAATTACAGACCAGTCAGCCTCATCTCTGTGCCTGGCAAAATCTTGGAGCAGATTCTCCTGGAAGGCATACTAAGGCACATGAAAAAACAAGGAGGTGCTTCGTGAGAGCCAGCATGGCTTTACTAAGAAGAAATCCTGCCTGATCAATCTGATGGCCTTCTATGATGGGGCTATGGAACTGATGGATGGGGGTAGAGCAGCTGATGTCATCCACCTGGACTTGTGCAAAGCATTTGACACTGTCTCACATGACATCCTTGTTTCTGAGGTGGAGAGACGTCAATTTGATAGGTAGACCACTTGGTGAATAAAGAAGTGGCTGGATGGCTGCACGCAAAGTGTAGTGCTCAATGGCTCAATGTCCAGCTGGAGACCAGGAGCGAGTGGTGTCCCCCAGGGATTGGTGTTGGGACCGGTCTTGTTCAACATCTTTGTGGGTGACATGGACAGTGGGATTGAGTGCGCCCTCAGCAAGTTTGCCGATGACATTAAGCTGTGTGGTTGGGTTGATACATTGGAGGGAAGGAATGCCATCCAGAGGGACCTTGACACGCTTGTGAGGTGGGCTGATGCCAGCCTGATGAAGTTTAAGCATGCCAAGTGCAAGGTCTTACACCTGGGTCGGAGCAATGCCAGGCACAGCTCCAGGTTGGGCAGAGAAGAGATTGAGAGCAGCCCTACGGAGAAGGACTTGGGGGTGTTGGTTGATGAGCAAATGATGAGCAGTGCTGGTGTCCTCAACATACAAAGGACATGGAACTGTTGTAACAAGTGCAGAGGAGGGCCACGAGGATGATCAGGGGACTGGAGCACCTCCCGTATGAAGATAGGCTGAGAATGTTGGGGCTGTTCAGCCTGGAGAAGAGAAAGCTGTGTGGAGACCTCATAGCAGCCTTCCAATACCTGAAGGGGGCCTATAGGGATGCTGGGGAGGGACTCTTTATTAGGGACTGTAGTGAGAGTGCAAGGTGTAACAGGTTCAAACTTAAAGAGGGGAAGTTTTGGTTGGATATGAGGAAGAAATTCTTTTCTGTAAGGGTGGTGAGGCACTGGAATTGGTTGCCCAGGGAAGTTGTGAATGCTCCATCGCTGGCGATGTTCAAGGCCAGGCTGGACAGAACCTTGGGTGGTATGGTTTAGTGGGAAGTGTCCCTGCCCATGGCAGGATGTTGGAACTAGATGATCTGAAGGTCCTTTCCAACCCTGACTGTTCTATGATTCTATGATAATGGCAATATAGGTGTATAATAATTTCTATAATAATAGATAATAATTTCAATTACATTATATCATAGCTTACTATAAAAATGACTGAGGGCTAGTCTTAGGGTCAGGAACATGGGTTATGGTCAGGAACAAGATTTAGGGTGAGGGGTTAGGGTTTGGGTTAGACCATAGTCTCATGGCAAGGGGGGTTCAAGGCATTAGGAGTTTGGGGCATGGCAGTGATGCTTTGGGGGCTCTGGGGATGTTTTAGTGTGTCCATCGGGTGTTGTGGGGGTGGTTTGGGGAGTTTTTGAGATGTTTCAGGGGTGTTTCTGGGTGTTATGAGGGTGCTTTAGAGTGGTCCAGTAGAGCAGCTTGCTCCAAGCCCCGGCGTCCAACCTGGCCTTGAACACGGCCAGGGATGGGGCAACCACAGCTTCCCTTGGCACCCTGTGCCAATGTCCCATAACCCTCAGGGGGAAGAATTCCTTCCTAATGTCTGATCTAAATCTCCACTCTTTCATCTTAAAGCCATTCCCCCTTGTCATTGCAGACCCTTGTGAAAAGCTCCTCTCCAGATTTCTTGTAAGCCCTGTTTAGATATGGGCTTCATAAGGTCTCCCTGGAGCCTTCTCTTCTCCACGCTGGACACCAAGAGCTCTCCCAGCTTGTCTTCATTGGAGACGTGCTTCAGCCCTCTTGGCATCTTTGTAGCCCTTCATAAGTCCGTCTTTGTAGGATCATAAGAGAAGAGAGGTTGGAAGGGGCCCCAGGAGGTCTCAAGTCCAACCTGTCAGGGAGAGGGTCAGAGCAAGTGACAGCCTTCTCTTCCCAAGCTCTCAAGTCCCCATCAGACTTCCCTTCTCCAAGCTGGACAAGCCCAGCTCCTCCAGACTCTCCACACAGGCACCATGCCACAGTCCCTGCCTGTCCTGAGGGCCTATTCCTAAACCCCCACCTATGTGAAAATAACGTTCCTGAACTGGGGGCCTGAAACCTGGATGGGGTATTCCAGAGCATCCCTTCCCTTGTTCTCCTGCCACGCTCCTGGTTGTACAGAGGTATTCCATACTACAGCACATCATGCCCGGGATGTAAAAAACAGAGGGCAGAGACCTGGAAGAGGGCTTGGTATTGGGTGGTGAGCAGTTGTATTGTCTTTCCTTGTATTTCCCTTGTCATTATCATTATTAGTGCTAGCAATAGTGGTTTGTGTTATACCTTAGTTACTAAACTGTTCTTATCTCAACCTGTGGGAGCTGCATTCTTTTGATTCTCCTCCCCATCCCCCTGGGAGTGGGGGAAAAAAGAGGGGGGAGTGAGTGAGCAAACTGTGTGATCTATAGCTTAAACCACGACAGTGGGAGAGGAGCCAAAGTGGCTTGCTCAGAGGAAGGACTCTGCACACAAGGGCTCAGGCGCATAGTTCTGGATTCTCCCTGCCACAGCAATTTGGGTTTAGTTTTTGCCTGTTCCCAGATCATGTCTACCTGGAGATTTTTCTGCTGGGAGGTGTTTCCCTGTCTCATGTCTTTCAATTGAAAGTGCTCATAGAGCTCATGTGAGCCTCTCTGCGCTCACCTTGGTCCTCCACAAACCTGCCTGTTTTAAGGGAACTGCTTGGGCACGTGTTTTCTTTTGCAGGAGGATAAAGGCAGGTCCAAGTAAGCCTGATGGGCAATGCTGGCACTGTCCATAGGCAGAGGAGTGGCTGAAGGCACTTCAGGATGCTCGTATCAGACCTGCTGGTCACTCAAAGTTCCACCTCAGGAGTCTCAGAGACTTGTTCAAGCATGAGAGCTCCTTTTTATTTCTATCCCCAAATTCATCACAAATACAAAACTGAGAAGACAGGCTCAGAAAAGCTCCTTGCCTTTAAAGCACCCCCTGCCTTCATCTTCCCCTTTAAATTCCGCTTTAAAATGTCCTGGGCTGATCTGGAACTTTGAGCAGACCTGACCCACACAGTACCCTCTCTACAGCAGCAGTCCTTTGGCTGCCAAGGAAGAGTTTTCCATCAGCCTTGAATCTCCCCAGTGGTGTGTCAGCAGATAGAATGTTGGGAGTGACAGTGTGCCAGGGAATAGGACTTTGGTTGTGGTGTCCCTCTGGACAGAATATCAGTGATGGCAGCTTCAAAGTGCATCGAATGTTGGTGGCAGGCATGTCCCAGCAGATGGAATGTTGGTGGTGGCTGTGTCACAGGGGATAGAATGTTGGTGGCAGTATCCCAAGGGATGGAATGTTGGTGGGGACCATTCCATTCCACAGGGCTTGGGAGCCCAGGTTCGAGGACGGGTATATAAAGGGCTGTGCGGTGACAAGGGGCAGAGCAGCCTGGAGGCGAGCAGTGGCATGAGCTGAGGTGAGAAGGCAGGGGTCTGGCAGAGCCCTTGCCAGGGGTTGAACAGGTTGAGGCAGTGCGGTTGCTGTGTGGTTTCTACTCTGGCCTTCTGCAGGCACGGGCAAAGACTCCGGGGCTGAGACCATGGCTGAGACTGTGGCTGAGTCTGGGGCTGAGACTGCAGCTGAGACTCTGGGGCTGAGACTCTGGGGCTGAGACTCTGGGGCCGAGACTCTGGGGCCGAGACTCTGGGGCCGAGACTGCGGCCGAATCTGGGACCGAGACTGCAGCAGAGACTGCGGCCCAGTATGGGGCCGAGTCTGTGACGGAGTCTGAGGGCCAAAACTGTGGACGAGACTGCTGCTGAGACTGCGTCCGAATCTGGGGCTGAGGCTGTGGCCAAGTCTGTTCCAGAGACTGCAGCCGAGTCTGGGCCTGAGACTGAGTCTGTGACTCTGTGGCTGAGACTCTGTGGCTGAGACCCTGGCTCTGAGACTCTGTGGCTGAGACTCTGTGGCTGTTACTCTGGGGCTAAGCCTCTTGAGTGTGACTCTGGAACTGAGACAGCGGCCAAATCTGGGGCCGAGACTGTGGCTGAGTCTGGGCCTGAGACTGAGTCTGAGACTGCGGATGATTCTGTGGCTAAGACTACAGGTGAGTAGGGGGCTGAGAGCGCAGCTGAGTTTGGGGCTGAGAGTGCAGCTGCGTCTGGGGCTGATTCTGAGGCTGAGACTGCGGGTGAGTCTGGGGCCGAGGCTGCGGCCGTGTTTGGGCCTGAGACTGCGGCCGAGTCTGGGGCTCAGAATGCGGATGAGACTGGGGCCGAGGCTGTGGCCAAGACTGCTGCCAAGACTGTGGCTGAGAGTGCTGCCAAGACTGCGGCAGAATCTGGGACCGAGTTTGGGGCCGTGTCTGGGGCTGAGGCTGAGGCATAGTCTGGGAATGAGACTGCGGCCGAGTCTGGGCCTCAAACTGCGGCTGAGACTCAGGCCAAGACTGCAACCAAGTCTGGGGCCGAGACTGTGTCTGAGTCTGGGGCCTGAGACTGTGGCCGACTCTGGGGCCGAGACAGCGGCTGATTCTGGGGCTGAGACTGCAGCTGAGTCTGGCGCTGAGACTGCAGCTGAGTCTGGGTCGGAGACTGCAACCGGATCTGGGGCTGAGACTGCTGCGTATTTTGGGGCTGAGACTGCTGCGGATTTTGGGGCTGAGACTGCGAGTAACTCTGGGGCCGAGACTGCGACTAGGTCTGGGGCCGAGACTGGGGCCAAATCTGGGCCTGAGACTGCATCTGAGTCTGGGCCTGAGACTGGGGCTGAGACTCCGTGGCTGAGACATTGTGGCTGAGTCTCTGGGGCTGTGTCTCCGGGGCTAAGCCTCTTGGGTGTGACTCTGAGGCTGAGACCCTGCGGCTGAGACTGCAGCTGAGTTTGGGCCTGAGTCTGTGGTCGAGTCTGGGCCTGAGACTCTGGGGTTGAGCCTGGGGATGAGGCTGGGGCTGAGACAATTTTCACGATGGTATCTTCCCTGATATTCCCCTTTCTTGTGTCATTTTATATTATTTTCACTTTCAAGGTGAAGCTTGAGTGACTCTAGTCATACATACCTTTATTATTATTGGTGCAAATTTATCTCGATTCTTTTTAAAGATATATGACAGTAAAAATTCAGAGCGCATGCTCAGAGGAAGGTGGTCTCATTTTGGAGGGGGGTCGCATTGGAGATGGGAGTGTATTTTAGCATGTAAATGCATTATAATGACATTATAACAAAGCAAAGTTCACACTGAGGATGACATTCTGTCAAAAGATGACAGGCTGCTGGCTCAGGGTAGCAAGTATTCAGCTTATCAGTTTCTTGCACCACCTAGTTCCCATCTTTTGCTGAGGTTAGGACAAAGTGTATCCGCCAGATCTCCATCACGCTCTACCCTCTGTCTGCATTGCCACAGGAACCGCTGTGGAGTGCATATTCCTGGCATACCAGGTGGGGCTGCATTTCGCCCTGAGAGGCACTGAAAGTCCATTTTTCCCTTAAGTGTGGACAATGCTGCATTTCAAATATAAGTTTAATTCCTAATTATCCCGCATTTCCTAATTAATCCACGACTCTGGGGCTGAGACCCTGCGGCTGACTCTGGGGATGAGAACATGGGCTGAGTCTCTGGGGATGAGTCTGAGCTGAGACTGCTACTGACTCTCGGACTGAGACTGCAGCCGAGTATGGGGTTGAGACTGGGGCTGAGACTGGGGCTGAGACCCTGGGGCTGAGTCTGGGGCTGAGAAACTGGGGCTGTCTGTGGCTGAGACTGCAGCTGAGTCTGGGGCTGAGACTGCGGCTGAGATTGTGGCCGAGACTGGGGTCGAGACTGTGGCTGAGACTGCGGCTGAGTAGGGGCCGAGACTCTTGTCGAGCCTGGGGCTGAGAATGAGACCGAAACCGAGACTACGGCTGATTCTGAGGCTGAGACTGCGAGTGAGTCTGGGGTTGAGACTGTGGCTAAGTCTGGGGCTGAGACTGCAGCCGAGTCTGGGCCTGAGACTGCGGTCGAGTCTGGGGCCTGAGACTGCAGCTTAGTCTGGGCCTGAGACTGCTGCGAGATTGTCGATGAGACTGGGTCTGAGACTGCAGCCAGGTCTGGGCCTGAGACTGCGGCCGAGTCTTGAGCCGAGTTTGGGGTCGAGACTGCAGTGGATTCTGTACTTGAGACTGTGGCCGAGCCTGGGGCCGAGACTGCTGCTGAGTCTGGGGAACAGACTGCGGCTGAGTCTGGGGCAGAGACTGTGGCCGATTCTGGGGCTGAGACTGCGGCCGAGTCTGGGACAGAGACCGCTGCCGAGTCTGGATCCAAGACCACGGCCAAGTCTGCGGCAAAGGCTGCTTCTGATTCTGGGGTCGAGACTGCAGCCGAGTCTTGGGCCGAGACTGCGGCCTAGTCTGGGGCCGAGCCTGTGGTTGAGCCTGGGACTGAAATGATGGCTGAGTCTGCAGCCGAGACTGGGGCTGTGTCTGGGCCTGAGACTGCGGCTGAGTCTTGGGCCTGAGACTGCGGCCGAGTCTTGGGCCGAGACTGCAGCCGTCTATGGGACTGAGACTGCGACAGCGTTTGGGGCCGAAACTACAGCTGAGTCTGGGACTGAGAATGAGGAGTAGCCTGGGCCTGAGATTGCGGCTGAGTCTTGGCTTGAGACTGCAGCCGAGTCTGGAGCTAAGACTGTGGCCAAGACTGCGGCCAAGTCTGAGGCCCAAGATTGCGGCTGAGAATGAGGCTGAGTATGGGGCCTGAGACTACATCCAATTCTGGGCTCGAGACTGCAGCTAAGTATGCGGCCGAGTCTGGGGCCAAGACTGCGAGCGAGTATGGGGCCGAGACTGTTGCTGAGTCTGGGCCTGAGGCTGCAATCGAGCCAGGGCCTGAGACTGCGGCCGAATCTGGGCTTGTGATATAACAGACTATGATTCGTGTTAGAGAAGTGATAGTTTATTATAAAATATGGTGAGGAAAAATTATGAAGTGAGAAACCATTAATAATTAACTATACGAAAAGCTGAGTTATTATATCCACATTGCTAAGGCAAAGTTAATGAAAGTCACCATCTGTAACTTCATTGAGGATAAGCAAGTATTTAAAAAACATGGGATTAAAATACTTCTAGTTTAACTTAGAGAAAAATGTAAGTCTGTGAAGTGTTAATAGCCCTTTTACAATGTTACAAGTCTATGAAGTGATAATAGCCCTTTTACAATGTTTGTGATGTAATTCTGTGATGTGATAATGAGATTTAGTAGTTCCCCTAAAAACAGTGTCTCCCATAAATCTGCTAGCTTTGGATACTCCTCATCCGCGCATCTGGTGTTGCTTATCACTTGTTTGACAACCACACTGCTCTAAATCTTAGCCAACTGCCAGAAACTTGCAGACATGACTGATCTTCAATTAATTGTGATGACTGAGGCATTCGACCTGCTAAAGATAAAAAGTGCGGCCTGAGGAAGACCACTTCCTTCATCTTGAAGACCCCTGCCCACAAGAGGAAGACTTCTTACTTCATCTTGAAGACCCCAGCCCACAACTGTGGGAAGACAGTGCGCAAGTGCCAAAAGGGAGGGGGCTTATGATAATGAGTACCTGAACTTATTGTTATATCCCCTCTTCTGTCTCGGAAACCTACTGAATATGCATGTTTGTGTGTAATAAATACCTGCTCACTTAACCCTCCTGGTGTGCGATTTGGGCAGAGTGATGACTCCTCGCGCACCCAGCGCTGCTTGCTTATCTCTCATCAATGAGCACAATAAATGAATTGGCTACTAATGGTGGTGCAAGCATTGGGTTTTTTTTGTGGCCAATTGGCGTTATAACAAATTGGTGACCCCAATGTGATTCTCTCTACTCCTGCGGGCAGAAACCGAACCTGATGGGAAGGTGTCCCACTTTATTTTTATAGTAGTCTCATGGGAACGTGGAAGCCATCAGGAGAGAGAGAATTCTTTCAGTGAGAGTTAAGCAAGGAATTTTAAGGGCTCCTAGGAAAACTGCAGTTTCTTTTACCTGTAATTCTTATGCACAAAGACCCAGGCGAGAACATCTGGCTGTAAGTGTCGCATGGTTGGGCGGTAAGGGAGGTTGGTGAATGAATGAGACCTAACTCAGTTACAAAGCGAGTGTGGAGTTCTTCTAACCTCCGTTCCGTACCCCGCGAGGGGAACGGCAGGTGAAGGGATGAAGTGAATAAGAAGGGACCCATTAGGGATCGGAGAGTGGTTACTAATTTGAAGGGAGGGCCTCGGGAATCATGGGGCAGGGCGCGAGTAAGCGCAAGGGCTCCAGGTGTAAAGGGCGGCAGGGCGCGGGTAAGTGCAAGTGCCCCAGGGGGCAGGGCGCAAGTAAGTGCAAGGGCCGCAGGTATAAAGGGAGCAACAAGGCATGGCTGGACATCCCCCGCGACAGCCCATTAGGGGAGATGTTATCACACTGGGAAGGTATGGAAGAAACCAAAGATAAGAGTAAAAAAAAAAAAAAAAAAAAGGTCAAATTCTGTATGGTAGAGTGGAAAGAGAAAATAAGACCAGATGAGACTTTAACTCTGCTCAGCTGCAGGACCCGCTGAGGACAGGGCTCCCTAGGGCCCTTGGGAATTTTTCCCAGAAGGACCCCTCGACTCATTCGGATCACTGCGGGAACAGACAAGGACCATCTTCATAAAAGGTGTTCTTACAGTAATGATTTTGGTTTTGTGATTTTAATACTGGTGACCGATGTTGAGCTCTGGGAGAGGTGGTTAGGGGCTCTGGAGCTCAGATTGTCTTTTCGTCAATTCTCCAGGATACAGGGCAGGACCTTGAAAAGGCTAGGAGGATTAGGCAGGTTAATAAATGGTTAGAAGGGTGGTGCTATAGTCAGGGGTTTGGGTACCTTGAACATGGAACTCAGTATAGTAGGCCAGGTCTACTGGGGGCTGGTGGAGCTGATCTGACAAAGAAGGGGAAGAGTGGATTTGGTAGAAGCCTTGCCAGACTGGTCAAGGATGCTTTAAACTAGATGTGTTGGGGGAGGGGGGCATCATTCCATCCCAACACACCCAGTCTGTTGCCAGCACCTACAGTACACGTTCGGAGCAATGTAGAGATATTCCAGCTGCTCCAGGAAATGATCCGGCTTCAATTGGATCTCGGCTCAAATGCCTCTACACAAATGCCCGTAGTATGGGGAACAAACAAGAGGAATTAGAGATGTGTGCACATCTACGGGGGTATGATATCATAGGCATCACAGAAACATGGTGGGATGGCACCTATGACTGGTGTGTTGGAATGGAAGGTTACCGGCTCTTTAGGAAAGACAGGCCCAGCAGACGGAGAGGGGGAGTTGCTATTTATGTTAGGGATAGGCTAGAGAGTATGGAACTCTGTCTGGGGACAGGTGAGCAGTCGACAGAGAGTTTGTGGGTCAGGGTTAAAGGGAGAACAGCGATGGGTGATGTTATTGTGGGGATCTGTTACAGACCGCCTGGCCAAGGGGACTTGCTGGACGAAGCGCTCCATAGGCAGATAGGAGCAGCCTCACGCTTGCAGGCCCTTGTTCTCATGGGAGACTTCAACCACCCTGATATCTCTTGGAGGGATGGTACGGCCCGGCACAAGCAATTCAGAAGGTTCCTCGATTGCGTGGAAGACAACTTCCTTCTGCAAGTAATAGAGGAGCCGACAAGGAGAGGTGCCATGCTTGACCTCATCCTCACCAACAGGGAAGGGCTGGTTGGGAATGTGACGCTCCAGGGCAGCCTTGATTGCAGCGATCATGAGATGGTCGAGTTTGAGATCCTCAGGACAGTGAGAAGAGTGTGCAGCAAGCTCACTGCCCTGGACTTCAAGAGAGCAGACTTTGGCCTCTTCAGGAACCCGCTCAGTAAGGTTCCATGGGATACAGCCCTAGAGGGCAGGGGGGCCCAAGACTGTTGGTTGATATTCAAGGATCACCTGCTGCAAGCTCAGGAGCGATGCATCCCAACTGGAAGGAAGTTCAGCAGGAGGGCCAGGAGACCTCCTTGGATGGATAAGGAGCTGCTGAGCAAAATTCGAAGGAAAAAAGAGGCTTATAAAAGGTGGAAGCAAGGTCAGGCGACCTGGGAAGAACACAGGGATGTTGTCCGGGAAGCTAGGGACCAGGTTAGGAAAGCTAAGGCCCACTTAGAATTAAACTTGGCTAGGGATGTTAAAGATAACAGGAAGGGATTTTATAGGTACATTGCCAATAAAAGACAGGTTAGGGACACCGTGGGCCCTCTCCAGAAGCTATCGGGAGAACTGGCTACCCTGGATTTGGAGAAGGCTGAGGTTCTTAATGACTTCTTTGCCTCAGTCTTTACCGGCAAATGCTCTGACCACACCACCCAAGTCCTGGAAGGCAGACGCGGGGACGGTGAGGGTGGGGACCCTGGGCCCACTGTGGGGGAGGATCTTGTTCGAGACCACCTTAGGAACCTGAATGTATACAAGTCCATGGGACCGGATAAAATCCATCCAAGGGTCCTGAAGGAGCTGGCAAATGAAGTTGCTAAGCCACTGTCCATCATATTTGAAAAATCATGGCAGTCAGGTGAAGTTCCCGATGACTGGAGAAAGGGAAATATAACCCCCATTTTTAAGAAGGGGAAAATGGATGAGCCAGGGAATTACAGACCAGTCAGCCTCACCTCTGTGCCTGGCAAAATCTTGGAGCAGATTCTCCTGGAAGGCATGCTAAGGCACATGAAAACCAACAAGGTGCTTGGGGACAGCCAGCATGGCTTCACTAAGGGGAAATCCTACCTGACCAGTCTGGTGACCTTCTATGAAGGGGCTACGGAACTGATGGACAGGGATAGAGCAGTTGATGTCATCTACCTGGACTTGTGTAAAGCCGTTGACACTGTCTCACATGACATCCTTCTCTCTAAGTTGGAGAGACATCAATTTGATAGGTGGACCACTCGGAGGATCAAGAACTGGCTGGAGGGCCGCACGCAAAGTGTAGTGCTCAGTGGCTCAATGTCCAGCTGGAGACCAGTAACGAGTGGTATCCCCCAGGGATCGGTGTTGGGACCGGTCTTGTTCAACATCTTTGTCGGTGACATGGACAGTGGGATTGAGTGCGCCCTCAGCAAGTTTGCCGATGACACTAAGCTGTGTGGTTCAGTTGATAAGTTGGAGGGAAGGAATGCCATCCAGAGGGACCTTGACATGCTTGTGAGGTGGGCTGATGCCAACCTGATGAAGTTTAATCATGCTAAGTGCAAGGTCTTACACCTGGGTCGGAGCAATGCCAGGCACAGCTACAGATTGGGCGGGGAGGAGATTCAGAGTAGCCCTGCGGAGAAGGACTTGGGGGTGTGGGTTGATGAAAAAATGAACATGAGCCGGCAGTGTGCGCTTGCAGCCCAGAAGGCCAACCGTATCCTGGGCTGCATCAAAAGGAGCGTGTCCAGCAGGTCAAGGGAGGTGCTCCTGCCCCTTTACTCTGCTCTCGTGAGACCTCATTTGGAGTATTGTGTGCAGTTCTGGTGTCCTCAACATAAAAAGGACATGGAAGTGTTAGAACAAGTGCAGAGGAGGGCCATGAGGATGATCAGGGGACTGGAGCACCTCCCGTATGAAGATAGGCTGAGAAAATTGGGGCTGTTCAGCCTGGAGAAGAGAAGGCTGCATGGAGACCTCATAGCAGCCTTCCAATACCTGAAGGGAGCCTATAGGGATGCTGGGGAGGGACTCTTCATTAGGGACTGTGGTGAGAGGACAAGGGGTAATGGGTTTAAACTTAAACAGGGGAGGTTTAGATTGGATCTGAGGAAGAAATTCTTTTTCTGTGAGGGTGGTGGGGCCCTGGAATGGGTTGCCCAGGGAAGTTGTGAATGCTTCATCCCTGGCGGCGTTCAAGGTGGGGTTGGACATAGCCTTGGATGGCATGGTTTAGTGGGAGGTGTCCCTGCCCATGGCGGGGGGGTTGGAACTCGATGATCTTGAGGTCCTTTCCAACCCTAACTATTCTATGATTCTATGATTCTATAATAATAATGACAAGAGAAATACAAGGGAAAAGAATACAATTTCTTACCATCCAATATCAAGCCCGAGTAAGCAGTGCACCCCCACCAGTAACAATAATGACAAGGCAAATACAGGGAAAGAATACAGTAGCTCACCACCTAGCTCGACCAAGCTGTGCACCCCCACCGGTGCACCCCCCACCGGCTGCACCCCCCACCGTGCACCCTCACCACCCTTCGGGTCTCTGCTCTCTGTTCTACATCCTGGACATGACGTGCTGTGGTATGGAATAATCTCTGGTTAGTTTGGATCAGGTGTCCTGTCTCTGCTTCCCCCCGGCTTCCCCCCGGCTTCCCCCCTTCCCTGGCAGAGCATGAGACTCACAAAGTCCTTGGCCAGCCTAAACATCACCAAGCAGTAACTGAAAACAATGGTGTTATCAGCACTGTTCCCAGGCCCAAAATCAAAAACACAGAACTGCACCAGCTACCAAGAAGGAGAAAAAATGACTGCTACTGCTGAACCCAGGACACCAGGCCAGAAGTCAAAAACACAGTACTGCACCAGCTAGTAAGAAGGAGAAAAATGACTGCTACTGCTGAACCCAGGACACCAGGCCGGAAGTCAAAAACACAGTACTGCACCAGCTAGTAAGAAGGAGAAATATGACTGCTACTGCTGAACCCAGGACAGTGGCACATTGGGAATGCCCACTCCTGGCTGTGTCTCAACGCTGCTCATTATGCCCCATGAGCTGACCTTCCTGTCTCACTCTCCTGCACTACCCAAACTTGCCTGGAGGTGTCGCTGCTGCAGGGGAAGCGCAAAGCTTCAGTGAGACACTTGTGAGTGCGGGCAGAGAGTTGGTTGATTGCAGCAGAGAGGGTGCTACCGGCAGGAAGCTGTCCCACATGAGCTGCCCTGTTCCCAGGGCATGGGGTACCTTGCAACCAAACCCACCACCTTTTTTTTTGGCTCTTGCCAGGAAGTTCTCAATCCAGACCATTCCCTTTTCCCACTGCTCTCCCATGGTACTTAATTCTCTTTACTATTGACATCACCTATACCTTAGAAGCCACCTTTAGATCACCTTGCTGAGGACAAATTCACTTAACATGCTGAATTGACACTAGAGTAGCAGCCTACAACTACTTGAAATGTGGCTTCAATGGTGACGGAGTTTATCTTGCTAGCAGGAAGAGAAGGAAACCTCTACCAAGTGCAGCCTGGAAGGTTCAGACTCAGTTAGGAAAGAGAAATGTCTCTCAAAAGGTGGACTTGTGGTGCCAGAGGTCAGCAGAGGGAGTCTGGCTCAGCCCATGGCTTTTTGTTTCAAGGAACAGACAGCGATGGGTGCCGAGATGTGACTGAAGGTACAGAAATGCCATGTGAGAGCAAGGTGGGAAAGCAAGATGGGTGTCTACTGCCTGAAGGGAAAGAGGTGCAGGCATAGGCCAGTGAAGGACAGCCTGCAGCAGAGACGATTGAGGATTCTGGCACTGCTGAAAGGCCTAAAAGAACAAAAGGCCTCTGTCCCCTGGGCTATGGCAGTTGCCTCTTTCATCAAGGCCTACAGGGAGAACTTTCATTCTCAGTATTTCAGGCTCTACTTCTCCAAGGGCTGTGGTCAATGACTGGCCTTTCTGCTTCATCAAACAAACCAAGGGTGTTCCCAGAATCAGTCACCTGCATTTTGCCTTTGCCTCCCTGTAATCACAGCCTCCAGTTCCTTGCTTTAAGGAGTGCCTGGGGAGGCTTTGTCACTAACAGCCCTCAGTGGGGCTTATTAACCCTGAAGGGAAATGGGGCTTTGTTTCTGACTTGGACACCCTGAGAGGTTGCGTCAGGCTCCTCTCAGTACCTGAGGTTCATGGGCTCAGCTCAAATACACAATGGGGCTCATTAAACCCTGAGGAGCCATGTCTCACCTTGTGGATTTTGTCAAGTCTTCCAGATTGTCTTCCAGGGCATTGAGGAGGTTTCTGAGTGGAGGAAGGAAACAAAGAGCATCTGATAAAAGTTGTTTGAAAGGGTTTATCTTATCACTTTTCAATTTGGAAATTTCTGTTTCATTGCCACTGATCCCGAATGTCTCTTCCAGAGGCCTGGACAGACAGGAAAAGCAGCCCTTCAGGTCCAGAGCTGAACCTTGCACCTCAATCCTCACCTCCCCACCCAACATTGCTCTCATTGTCTACCTTGGACTTCCATAGAATAATAGAATCATAGAATAGAATAATTAGGGTTGGAAAGGACCTTAAGATCATCCAGTTGCACCCCCCCTGCCATGGGCATGGACACCTCCTACTAAACCATGACATCCAAGGCTATGTCCAACCCAGCCTTGAATACTGCCAGGGATGGAGCATTCACAACTCCCCTGGGCAACCCATTCCAGTGCCTCACCACCCTTACAGTAAAGAATTTCCTCCTCATATCCAATCTAAACTTCCCCTCTTTAAGTTTGAACCTGTTACCCCTTGTCCTATCACTACAATCCCTAAAGAAGTGTCCATCTGCAGTATCCCTATAAGCCCACTTCACATACTGAGAGGCTGCTAAGAGGTCTCCACGCAGCCTTCTCTTCTCCAGGCTGAACAGCCTCAACATTCTCAACCTCTCATCATACCGGAGGTGCTCCAGTCCCCTGATCATCCTCATGGCCTCCTCTGGACTTGTTCCAACAGTTCCATGTCCTTTTTATGTTGAGGACACCAGAACTGCACACAACACTCCAAATGAGGTCTCACGAGAGCAGAGTAAAGGGGCAGGAGCACCTCCCTTGACCTGCTGGTCGCGCTCTTTTTGGTGCAGCCCAGGATACGGTTGGCTTTCTGGGCTGCAAGCACACACTGCCGGCTCATGTTTTCTCATCGACCAACACCCCCAAGTCCTTCTGCACAGGGCTGCTCTGAATCTCTTCTCTGCCCAACCTGTGTTCGTGCCTGGGATTGCTCCGACCCAGGTGTAGGACCTTGCACTTAACATGCTTAAACTTCATCAGGTTGGCATCAGCCCACCTCACAAGCATGTCAAGGTCCCTCTGGATGGCATTCCTTCCCTCCAGTGTATCAATCGAAGCACACAGCTTGGTGTCATCGGCAAACTTGCTGAGGGCGCACTCAATCCCACTGTCCATGTCACCGACAAAGATGTTGAACAAGACCGGTCCCAACACCGATCCCTGGGGGACACCACTCGTTACTGGTCTCCAGCTGGACATTGAGCCATTGAGCACAACTCTTTGCGTGCAGCCATCCAGCCAGTTCTTGATCCTCCGAGTGGTCCACCTATCAAATTGATGTCTCTCCAACTTAGAGAGAAGGATGTCATGTGAGACAGTGTCAAAGGCTTTGCACAAGTCCAGGTAGATGACATCAACTGCTCTATCCCTGTCCATCAGTTCCATAGCCCCATCATAGAAGGCCACCAAATTGGTCAGGCACATTTCCCCTTAGTGAAGCCATGCTGGCTGTCAACAACCACCTTATTGGTTTTCATGTGCCTTAGCGTGCCTTCCAGGAGAATCCGCTCCAAGATGTTGCCAGGCACAGAGGTGAGACTGACTGGTCCGTAATTGCCTGGCTCATCCATTTTCCCCTTCTTAAAAATGGGGGCTATATTTCCCTTTTTCCAGTCGTTGGGAACTTCACCTGACTGCCATGATTTTGCAAATATAATGGGCAGTGTCCTGGGTTCAGCAGTAGCAATCATTTTTCTCCTTCTTGGTAGCTAGTACGGCACTGTGTTTTTGATTTTGGACCTGGGAACAGCGCTGATAACACCAGTGTTTTCAGCTACTGCTTGGTAATGTTTAGGCTGGCCAAGGACTTTGTGAGTCTCATGCTCTGCCAGGGAGGAGGTGAAGCCAGGAGGAAGGAGAGACAGGACACCTGACCCAGACTAACCAAAGAGGTTATTCCATACCACAGCATGCCATGTCTAGGATGTAAAAACAGAGGGAAGAGACCCAGAAGGGTGTTGAGGGTGCACTGGTGGGAGTGCACTGCTTTGTTGGGTAGAGATTGGTGGTGAGCTATTGCATTCTTTCCTTGTATTTGCCTTGTCATTATTATTATTGGTAGTAGCAGTAGTGATTTGCGTTATACCTTGGTTCCTAAACTGTTCTTATCTCAACCTGTGGGAGTTGCATTCTTTTGACTCTCCTCCCCATTCCCCCGGGACTGGGGGAACAAAGAGTGGGGAGTGAGTGAGAGAGCAAAACTGTGTTGCTGAGAAGCTTAAACCACAACAGTTCTTTTTGGCACCCAGCGTGGGGCACGAAGGGTTGAGATAATGACAAGATTAATAGCCACTCGTCACAATGCTGATTTATTGGTTCTCAGAGTTGTTGCTCTGGTTTTCATGGTTTCAGCCTGCTGTACCTTACTTACAGCCAGTATTTATTATCTCAGCATTCGGATATGGGTTTTGGGCTAAGGTTCTTGCTTCAGTGTACTTTATTGGAATGGCTTGTGGTACAGGCAGGCCCCAGAAGCAGGGGGGAGCGGACGTGCATGTGGATGTGGACTTGTACCTGGCAGCTCGGCTGCTCTTCACCGTCCTGGCCTTCGTCCTCACCTCCATCTTCTCGAGTCTTTGTGGAGCTGAGGGGGGGCGGTCCCGGGAGCCGCTGGTGGCCGAAACAGCCTGGGAGCGCAGCCCCGGGGACCAGGAGTTGAGCCCCGTGGCTACCGAGCGGGAGGGGCAGGCGGCGGCCGAACCCAGCCCCGCAGCTGTTGAGCAGCGGGAGGGGGAGACGGCAAAGAAGCCGAGCCCCGAGGCCGAGCCCAGCCCTGCAGCGGCCGAGAGCATTCCCCAGCAGCTGCCTGCAGAGCCCCATGAGCCCAAGCCCCAGGAAGATGCAGGGGACCACGCAGCACTTCCCAACAAGGCAGAGGAGGAAGATCTGGACTCAGACAAAGAGCAGCTGGTTGTGAGAGAGCCGGCAAGCACAGCAGCTGCATCAGCCCCAGTGACAAGTAGAGTAGCCTCATTTGAGAGCTCTGAAGGGTTTGAATGGCCTTTGGATACCCTTGAGACCTGCCTGCTGATTGTGATGGGGATCAGCATGTTGGCATGCATGCAGAGTGTGTTTTACCCACAACCATTCTGTCTGGTCCCGAGAGTTAAGCAGAGTGGGGTGTGGGCCTTATCTGGGACTAAACTACCATGTAGGATTACCAAAAGATTTTCCTGAGGCTGGACAGTCGTGAGTAGCAGGGTGTGTGGGACAGTATGGGCGAGTATCTAGTCCACTGAGCCCCTCCAGTGCTTTGGAAGCATTGGAGATGGAAAGCAGCTGTATGGAGTCCCCAACGACGAGCTGCAGAAACTGCTGGAGGGGAGAGTGAATTATTTTGAGCCTGGTGGGCCTACGACACTTCAGACCATCAGGGCAGAGATGCAACATACAGATGGACTCATGATCGAGGGGTGGACTTAGCAATGGACACTATTGCCCAGGTTATTCACGAGTGTGAACACTGCACACAGCCTCCTGCTCTGAAAGACTGTTACAAAAGATGGAGCCCAATATCATGGACTCAGCAGCTTTAAAGGGATTGGTCCATCCACTAAGGGATGATCTCTCTCCCTCTGTGTGTGTGTGTGGATGTATATATACACATGTGCTGGTATATTGAAAATGTGGGATCTGAGGATGACGTGAATGGTATGGAATAAGGGGTGGAATGTCCTGGGTTCAGCAGTAGCAGTCACTTTTCTCCTTCTTGGTAGCTGGTGCAGCGCTGTGTTTTTGATTTTGGGCCTGGGAACAGCGCTGATAACACCAGTGTTTTCAGTTACTGCTTGGTAATGTTTAGGCTGGCCAAGGACTTTGTGAGCCTCATGCTCTGCCAGGGAGGAGGAGAAGCCGGGAGGAGAGACAGGACACCTGACCCAAACTGATCAAAGAGAGGTATTCCATACCACAGCACATCATGTCTAGGATGTAAAAACGGAAGGCAGAGACCCAGAAGGGTGGGGGTGCACCGGGGGGGGGGGAGGGGTGCACGGTGGGGGGTGCATGGTGGGGGGTGCACGGCTTGGTCGGGTTGGAATTGATGGTGAGCTATTGCATTCTTTCCTTGTATTTGCCTTGTCATTAGTAGTAGTAGTAGTAGTAGTAGCAGTAGTGATTTGTGTTATACCTTAGTTACTAAACTGTTCTTATCTCAACCTGTGGGAGTTGTATTCTTTCGATTCTCCTTCCCATCCCTCCAGAAGCGGAGGAAAGAAAGAGTGGGGAGTGAGTGAGAGAGCAACTGCGTGAGTTTATGGAGGCTTAAACCATGACACCATGTCTGGGGCTGAGACTGCCAACGAATCTGGCTCTGAAACAGCAGTCCAGACTGAGGCCAAATCTGGGGCCGAGTCTGCGGCCATGACTGGGGCCGAGACTGCGGCCAAGTCTCGGCCTGAGACTACGGCCATGCCTGGGGCCGAGGCTGCGGCCGAGTCTGGGGTTGAGATTGCGGCCAAGACTGCGGCCGATAATGTGGCCTAGACTGGGGCCAACTCTGCTGCAGATTCTTGGGCCAAGACTGCGACCAATTCTGGGACTGAGAATGCGTCCGTGCCCGTGTCTGAGACTGAGGCCGAGTCTGCTGCCAAGACTGCGGCTGAGTATGGGACCAAGACTGCGGCTAAGTGTGGGGCTGAGACTGTGGCTGAGTATGGGGCTGAGAATCTGCGGCTGAGACTCTAGGCTGAGACTCTTGGGCTGAGACTCTGGGGCTGAGACAGGTGCTGAGACTCTGTGGCTGAGTCCCTGGGCCTGAGACTGTGGTGGAGTCTGGGGCTGAGACTGCTACCAAGTCTGGGGCTGAGACTGCGACCGAGACTAAGGCTGATTGTGGGGCTGAGACTTTGGGTGAGTCTGGGTCTGAGATTGCAGCCGAGTCTGGGGCTGAGACTGCAGCCGAGTTTACGGCTGAGACTGCGTCCGTGTCTGGGCCTGAGACTACGGCCGAGTCTGGGGCCGAGACTGTGTCTGGGTCTGGGGCCAAGTCTGCAGCTGAGACTGCAGGCGAGTCTACAGCCGAGCCTTGGGCCAAGTCTGGGGTTGTGTCAGGTCCTGAGACTGTGGCCGAGTCTGGGTCTGAATGTACAGCTGACAGTGGGGCTGAGATTGCAGCCGCGTCTGGGTCTGAGACTGTGGCTAGGTCTGGTGCCAAGACTGCGTCCGAGACTAAGGCTGATTCTGGGGTTGAGACTGTGGGTGAGTCTGGGTCTGAAATTGTGGCTGGGTCTGGGGCTCAGACTGTGGTTGAGACTGCAGCTGAGTCTACGGCCGAGTCTGGGGTCGTGTCAGGTCCTGAGACTGAGGCTGGTTCTGGATCTGAGACTACACTGAGACTGGGTCTGAGACTGCGGCTGAGTTTGGGCCTGAGACTGCTGCTGAGTCTGGGGCCGAGACTGCAGCCGAGATTTTGGCAGATTCTGGGGCCGAGAATGCGGCTGATTCTGGGCGAGAGATTGCAGCCGAGTCTTGACCTGAGGCTGCGGCTGAGACTCTGAGGCTGAGACTCTGGGGCTGAATCTAGGGCTGAGCCTGCGCTTGAGTCTGGAGCTGAGATTGCAGCAGAGTCTGGGCATTAGACTGCAGCTGAGACTCTGCGGCTGAGACTCTGCGGCTGAGACTGCGTCTGAGCCTGGGGCAGAGGCTGCTGCGTAGACTGGGCCTGAGACTGCGGACGAGTCTGGGAATGAGACTGCGGCCGTGTCTGGGCCTGTGGCTCTGGCCTCTTCTGGGCCTGATATTGCGGCTGTGTTTGGGCTGGAGACTGCGGCTGAGAATCTGGGTCTGAGACTCTGAGGCTGAGACAGTGCCTTAGACTCTCAGCCTGAGACAGTGGCTGAGACCCTGGGGCTGAGACCCTGGGGCTGAGACTCTGGGGCTGAGACTGGTGTGGAATAATTAGGAAATATGGGATAATTAGGAATTAAACTTACATTTGAAATGTAGCATTGTCCACGCATAAGGGAAAAATGGACTTTCAAGGCCTCTCAGGGCGAGATGCAGCCGCACCTGGTATGCCAGGAATGTGCACTCCACAGCGGTTCCCGTGGCAACACAGACGAAGGGTAGAGCGAGGTGGAGATCTCACGGTTACGCTTTGTCCTAACTTCAGCGAAAAGACGGGAACTACATGGTGAAAGAAACTGATAAGCTGTGTAACTGGCAACACTGACAGGAACGAGATGGTGCAAGAAGCTGATAAGCTGCGTGGTAGAGTGAGGTGGAGACCTTGCAAAAGCCAATAAGCTGCACACTTCTTACCTTGGGCCAGCAGCCTGTCATCTTTTGACAGAATGCTGTCCTCAGTGTGGACTTTGCTTCATTATAATGTCATTATAAAGCATTTGCATGCTAAAACACACACCCATCTCCAATGCGACCCCCCTCCAAAATGAGATCACCCCTCTCTGAGTAATAATAATGGTATGTATGACTAGAGTCACTCAAGCTCCACCTTGAAGATAAAAAATAATATAAAATGACGCAAGAGAGAGGGGGATATTGGGGAAGATACCATCGCGGACGAGTCAAGGAAGATAACATCAACCGACTCCTGGGACCGGTCGACGGGCTGGACCTCTCTTCCCCCCCCATAGGGACGCCTGTGGGTAAGACTTGCACTGTATCCAGTGCTTCCCTGGGAAAACTTAGAATCTCTATAGAGTTACTTTTACTGTCATCAGTATATTTTATAGCTGTGCTGTGTTAACTTTATCAAGCGCTTGCATTCATGTAATCATTATTCGCACGTGCTTTTGCAGACAGTATCTATCACCGGCAATCCATAAGAACCTGTATTTGTTGTTTCAATAAACTCAATCAATTAACCACACTGTTTCGATAGCCAATCGCCACTATTGGTAAATCCAGACCATTAGAGGTCCGATATAAGTGAACGCGGTCGGATTAGAATCCGGACCAATAGAGGTTTGATATAAGCGGACGCAGTCGGACTGGTAGTTGCCTATTAGAGAATAAAACAAGGGGTTTGTGTAAATAAACAAGAGGCTTACCACCTCCCCCTACCCCTTTTAACACAACAACTGGGGCTGAGTCTCTGGGGCCGAGATTGGAGCTGAGTCTGGGGCCGAGAGTCTGGGGCTGAGACTCTGTGGCTGAGACTCTGGGGCTGAGACTGTGGCTGAGATTCTGGGGCTGAGACCCTGTGCCTGAGTCTGGGGCTGAGACTTTTGCTGAGACACTGGGGCTGAGTCTCTGGGGTTGAGTCTCTGGGGCTGAGAGTCTGGGGCTGAAACTCTTGGGCTTAGTCTGGGGCTGAGTGTGGGGCTGAGATGTTGGCTAACTCTGGGGCTGAGACTCTGGGGCTGGGTATCTGTGGCTTAGTCTCTGTGGCTTAGTCTCTGTGTCTGAGACTGTGGCTGTGACTCTGGGGCTGAGACTGGGGCTGAGACTCTGGGCCTGAGGATGCGGCTGAATCTGGGGCTGAGACTGTGGGCCTGAGACTGTGGCTGAGGCTGGGGCTGAGACTGTGGCTGAGTCTGTGTGGCGGAGACTCGGGGGCTGAGATTCTGGACCTGAGACTCTGTGGCTTAGATTGGGGCTGAGACTCTGGTGCTGAGACTGGGGCTGAGACTGCGGCCGAGAGTCTGGGGTTGAGACTGAGGCTGCGACTCTGGGGCTGAGACTGTGGCTGAAACTGTGGCTGAGACTCTCGGATTGTGACGGTGGCTGAGACTCGGTGGCTAAAACTCTGTGGCTGAGACTGTGGCTGAGACTGTGGGGCTGAGATTGGCTGAGGCTGTGGCTGAGACTATGGTTGAGACTGGGGCTGGGACTTGGGCGGGCACTGTGGCTGGGACTCTGGCTGGGACTCTGGCTGAGACTTTTGGGCTGTGACTGTGGCTGAGACTCTGTGGCTCAGACTGTGGCTGAGACTGTGGCTGAGACTGTGGCCGAGTCTGGGCCTGAGACTATGTGGCTGAGACCCTGTGCCTGAGTCTAGGGCTCAGACTTGGGCTGAGACTGGGGCTGAGACTGTGACTGAGACAATGGGGCTGAGACTGGGGCTGAGACTGGGGCTGAGACTAGGCCTGAGATTCTGTGGCTGAGACTCTGTGGATGAGATTCTGTGGCTGAGACTCTGGGGCTGAGACTCTGGGCCTGAGAATCTGTGCCTGAGTCTGGGGCTCAGACTTTGGCTGAGACTCTGAGGTTGAGACTGTGGCTGAGACTCTGGGGCTGAGACTGTGGCTGAGACTCTGGGGCTGAGACTCTGGGGCTGTGTCTGGGGCTTAGGCTGTGGCTGATTCTGTAGCCGAGACTGTGGCCGATTCTGTGGCCGAGACTGTGGCCGACTTTGGGGCCGAGACTGCAACCAAGTGTGGGGCCGAGACTGGGGCTGAGTCTGAGCCTGAGAACCTGTGGCTGAGACCCTGTGGCTGAGACTCTGTGGATGAGATTCTGTGGCTGAGACTCTGGGGCTGAGACTCTGGGCCTGAGAATCTGTGCCTGAGTCTGGGGCTCAGACGTGGGCTGAGACTGGGGTTGAGACTGTGGCTGAGACTCTGGGGCTGAGACACTGTGGCTGAGACTCTGGGGCTGAGTCTGGGGCTCAGACGTGGGCTGAGACTGGGGTTGAGACTGTGGCTGAGACTCTGGGGCTGTGACTGTGGCTGAAACACGCTGGTTGAGACTGTGGCTGAGACTCTGGGGTTGAGACACTGTGGCTGAGACTCTGGGGTTGAGACTCTGTGGCTGAGACCCGTGCCTGAGTCTGGGCTCAGACTTGGGCTGAGACTGGGGTTGAGACTGTGACTGAGACTGCGGCTGAGTCTAGCCTGAGACTCTGTGGCTGAGACCCTGTGGCTGAGACCTGTGCCTGAGTCTGGGGCTCAGACTTGGGCTGAGACTGGGGTTGAGACTGTGACTGAGACTCTGGGGTTGTGACTGTGGATGAAACACGCTGGTTGAGACTGTGGCTGAGACTCTGGGGCTGAGACTGGGGCTGAGACTCTGGGATTGAGACTGGGGCTGAGACTGGGGCTGAGACTGCGGCTGAGTCTGGGCCTGAGATTCTGTGACTGAGACTCTGCGTCTGAGACTCTGGGGCTGAGATTCTGGGGCTGTGTCTGGGGCTGAGACTGCGGCTGATTCTGGGCCTGAGACTGCGGCTGAGTCTGGGCCTGAGACTGCGGCTGAGTCTGGGCCTGAGATCCTGTGGCTGAGACTCTGGGGCTGAGTCATTAGGGCTGAGACTGTGGCTGAGACTGTGGCTGAGACTCTGCGGCTGAGACTCTCTGCCTGAGACTCTGTGCCTGAGTCTCTGGCTCAGACTTTGGTTGAGGCTGGGGCTGAGGCTCTGGGGCTGTGACTGTGGCTGAGACTCTGGTTCAGACTGGGGCTGAGTTTCGGGCTGTGACTGTGCCTGAGGCTGTGGCTGAGACTCTCGGGTTGTGACGGTGGCTGAGACTCTGTGGCATGAAAACCAACAAGGTGCTTGGTGACAGCCAGCATGGCTTCACTAAGGGGAAATCCTGCCTGACCAATCTGGTGACCTTCTATGAAGGGGCTATGGAACTGATGGACAGGGGCAGAGCAGTTGATGTCATCTACCTGGACTTGTGTAAAGCCTTTGACACTGTCTCACATGACATCCTTCTCTCTAAGTTGGAGAGACATCAATTTGATAGGTGGACCACTCGGTGGATAAAGAACTGGCTGGATGGCCGCACGCAAAGTGTAGTGCTCAGTGGCTCAATGTCCAGCTGGAGACCAGTAACGAGTGGTGTCCCCCAGGGATCGGTGTTGGGACCGGTCTTGTTCAACATCATTGTGGGTGACATGGACAGTGGGATTGAGTGCGCCCTCAGCAAGTTTGCTGATGACACCAAGCTGTGTGGTTCGGTTGATACATTGGAGGGAAGGAATACCATCCAGAGGGACCTTGACGCGCTTGTGAGGTGGGCTGATGCCAACCTGATGAAGTTCAACCATGCTAAATGCAAAGTCCTACACCTGGGTCGGAGCAATGCCAGGCACAGCTACAGGTTGGGCGGGGAGGAGATTGAGAGCAGCCCTGCAGAGAAGGACTTGGGGGTGTGGGTTGATGAAAAAATGAACATGAGCCGGCAGTGTGCGTTTGCAGCCCAGAAGGCCAACCGTATTCTGGGCTGCATCAAAAGGAGTGTGACCAGCAGGTCGAGGGAGGTGCTCCTGCCCCTTTACTCTGCTCTCGTGAGACCTCACTTGGAGTATTGTGTGCAGTTCTGGTGTCCTCAACATAAAAAGGACATGGAAGTGTTAGAACAAGTGCAGAGGAGGGCCACGAAAATGATCAGGGGACTGGAGCACCTCTCGTATGAAGATAGGCTGAGAAAGTTGGGGCTGTTCAGCCTGGAGAAGAGAAGGCTGCATGGAGACCTCATAGCAGCCTTCCAATACCTGAAGGGGGCCTATAGGGATGCTGGGGAGGGACTCTTCATTAGGGACTGTGGTGAGAGGACAAGGGGTAATGGGTTTAAACTTAAACAGGGGAGGTTTAGATTGGATCTGAGGAAGAAATTCTTTACTGTGAGGGTGGTGGGGCCCTGGAATGGGTTGCCCAGGGAAGTTGTGAATGCTTCATCCCTGGCGGCGTTCAAGGTGGGGTTGGACATAGCCTTGGATGGCATGGTTTAGTGGGAGGTGTCCCTGCCCATGGCGGGGGGGTTGGAACTCGATGATCTTGAGGTCCTTTCCAGCCCTTACTATTCTGTGATTCTGTGATTCTGTGATTATCTATACCAGAGGTTTCTGCAGTAAACATAACTTGTCCAGATGATTTCCATGCTCTAATGTATAGCAGAATGTTTAACAACAAACAGAATATGATATAAATTAGTGAAATTATGGTAGGATGTAAAATTCAACTTCAAAGTCCCAGTTACTATTGGTGACCATCCAACAAGGGTATCTCACCAGAGATGTTCTCATGCACAGTGTGTGACCTAGCCGGTGACTGGTTAATAGCTGGATTCGATGTTCTCCAGGGTCATTTTCAAATTAAATGACTCTGTGATTCTAAGAAAAGAAGGTTTTTCGCCTTACACCTCTTTCTCATCAGAGAAATGACAGTGCAGGAAGGCAGTGTGTCTGCCAGCTGAGGGAGGGAACATAAGTGCTTGCTTCAGGCTGTTTCCCATTGAGTTTTCCTGGAGCCCCAGGGAGCTCTGGAGGGAGCCCAGCAGGGCAGAGCCACCACCTTGGGCTGGGTCTCTGCTGCTGAGCTGGGCCGGGCTCATGGGATGCAGATAGATGCTGGCAAGGGGACAGCGCTGCAGAGAGAAAGCTCTGCCCAGGAGCAGGGCTGGGGCACTGCAGGCACGCAGGGGAGGCCTGCGAGCCTCAGAGAGCTTAAAGGCCTCTGTCAGTGGAGGATGCTGAGAGCTCCCTGCAGGAGAAACCTTGCCAGCCGTGTGCATGGTAAGGCTGTGAGTGCAGGGCAATGCAGCTGCAGTTGCTGGAAGGATCTCCTCAAGCTGCTGCTTTGGACAGTCCATGGGATGTGTCAGGAGGACTCTATTGGTTTCTCTGTGTAGATAAGGAGGAGGATGTGCTGCAGAGCAGGGCTTCCCTCTGCACCATGCGAGGGAAAAGACAAGGCAGGTCCCTTGTCCCGGGTCTGGCTGCAGGGTGTGAATGTGGGCGTTCAGCCAGGGGTGGCCAGTGCTGTCCTTGCAAGCAGGGTCCCTGCAGCCCAGGGGTTGTGTGCTGGGGCAGGGACTCTGCTGCCTGCCAGGGTCAGCACTCAGCCTGCCCGGGAGCTCCCCACGGTGCTGGTGGAGAAGCTGGAAGCGAAAGAAGAATCCCTGGCAGGGAAGGAAAAGTGTTCTTGTGCACTGGAGAGGGTGCTGTGTGGGTCAGGGCTGCTCAGAGCTCCACATCACTCTGAGAATGGTTATAGAGGGTCCTTCAGAAAGACACTGAGGCAGTGTTTGCCTGGTAGGAAGGATCCTGAGCTTTGATGTTTCTCAGTCTTGGTGGGCAGGTTGGGCAGTGGGAACTGGGAATTTACTTCTATGCTTTGGATAAGACACCGAGAGTCTGGTCAGGACTTGTGTGAGCTGCCCCTGAGCCCCTGCACAGGCAGAGATGGCCCTGGGCAGAGCTCTGCTGCCGGGAGGGTTGTGCAGGGCAGATATGAGCACATAGCCCATGGGATGGGCTCAGGGAGCAGTGAGAGGGAGCAGAGGTGGGCTCAGAGCAGCAGCTCCTGGCAGGGACAGATCCAGGCAGCAGATACATGGGCAGGGAGTGGGGGGAAAGTGCAGCCCAGGCCTGGGGAGGGTGCGTTCAGGCAGCTCTCTTGGTGTCTGGCACTGGAGGTGGCTGCTGGCCATGCTCTGCTGTGCAAGTAGCTGACTTTCTCTCTAGAAAGTGCAGGGCAGCTGAGAACCAGAGTGATGGACTCTGCAGCAATCTTGAGTAGGCACTAACCCACAGTCAGTTGAGCACTTTTGTCCATCCCATGCTCAGACACTTCACAGTTGCCTTCAGAAACTTAGGAATTTTGTCACTAAAAAAGTTACTTCTCAGATGTGACACAAGGAAAGCAAACAACCCAACCAACCTCAGAGACAGTCATGACCAAGTCATGCTGAGCCTCTCCTCTGCAGCCGGAAAGTGTCCCGAGTCGTGACTGTCTAAATTGAACTTCTTTATCTGTCCTCCCTTCTGTCCTAAACGGTCACTGCCGCCTTCTCCTCTGACAGTGCCCCATGCCCAGAGGCAGCAGATGTCCAATTGCAGCTCCATCACCCACTTCCTCCTCCTGCCATTTGCAGACATGCGGGAGCTGCAGCTCTGCCACTTCTGGCTCTTCCTGGGCATCTCTCTGGCTGCGCTCATGGGCAACGGCCTCATCATCACCAGCACAGCCTGCGACAAGCACCTCCACACCCCCATCTACTTCTTCCTCCTCAACTTCTCCCTGATGGACATGGGCTGCATCTCTACCACTGTCCCCAAATCCATGACCAATTCCCTCTGTGACACCAGGGCCATCTCCTACACAGCTTGTGCTGCACAACTCTTTTTCTTTCTCTTTTTCATTTCAGCAGAGTATTTTCTCCTCACTGCCACATCCTACGACCGCTACGTGGCCATCTGCAAGCCCCTGCATGATGGGACCCTCCTGGGCAGCACAGCTTGTGTCCACATGGCAGCAGCTGCCTGGGGCCCTGGGTTTGTCCATACTCTGCTGCACACAGCCAATACATTTTCACTACCCCTCTGCTGAGGCAATGCTGTGGAGCAGTTCTTCTGTGAAATCCCCCACATCCTCAAGCTCTCCTGCTCACATTCCTACCTCACAGAAGTCGGGTTTCTTGTGCTAAGTTGCCTTTTAGCACTTGGCCATTCTGTTTTCTTTGTGGGTTCCTATGTGCAGATCTTCAGGGACATGTTGAGGATCCTCTCTGAGCAGGGACACCACAAAGCCTTTTCCACGTGCCTCCCTCACCAGGCTGTGGTCTCCCTGCTTGTCAGCACTGGTACCTTTGCCTCCGTGAAGCCCCCTCCATTTCCTCCCCATCCATGGATCTAGTGGTGTCAGTGCTGTACTCGGTGGTGCCTTCAGCAGTGAACCCCCTCATCTATAGCCTGAGGAGCCAGGAGCTCAAGGGTGCTCTGAGGAAGCTGGTGACTGGGTTTGTTTCAGCAGCCATACACTGCCTGCTGTCCTCTGGAAAGGGCTCCCAGTGTAGGTCATGACAGGCCACGTCTGTCTTTGCTGCTTTATATTTGTTTTCCTCTTTCAATTTATGGTGATGTTGTCTTCATAAAAATGTCAGTTTTCATCTCCTCCTGCTTATGTAGCCACTCGTGTTGTGTGACCCTCAGGCTTCGTGTCACTTGGGTCTCTTGCTTTGTTTAAGGGAAATAAATGATCCTGCAGCAACTTCTTTTCTGTGATATGTCCTTTCATGGCAGAAAGGAAGGGGAATGAAATCAGTGTTCTGGCTGCTCCAGCTCTGGGATGGCTGCTGTGTACCTGCAGCAGGAGGAGCTCTTGGGGAAATTTAATGTAGATAAAATAAAATAAAATAATATTTAATATAAAAATTAAATTAAATTAAATTAGATAATTAAAAAAACCCAAACAACAGATTCAGTAAAAAGAAAGAAGCCTGACTTTCTGCTCTTCCTGCGCCTGTTCTGTCTCTCCAAAGAAAAGGTTCATTGAATCCTGAAATAACTCAGGCCAGAAGAGACCCCTGAGCATCATCTTGTCTGGCTACCCTGCTCAACGCAGGGTTAACCAGGTGAGATCATTTAAAGACTCTTCCTTTCCTGCTGTCATCCACCAGGGAGCTTAAAAGGCAATCCATCATATTAGACGGGGAGTTAGGAAAGACATTCAACAGTGTTGGCCCAACTGCTTGCACTGACGGGTGTCACTGGTAAGTGGTCGCCAGAAGCAATCTACCACTGGTGACATTTGGGCTTGATCCACCAGCCCACTTCCCACTTATTCCATCATCCATTTCTTCAGTCCAGAGATCCCCAACGGCCTGTAAAGAGATTATTAATGGTCCAGGTACAAAACATGCCCTTTTTTCCCCTACACATACAGGTTCGGAAATCGCTTTCTTGTCCTACAAGCCCCTTGAAATGGCTGCAGGTGTATTTGATCCATCACCTTCCAAGGGACTGTGGTGAGTTCATAAGCCTGTGATTATCAGGAGCCTCCTTCTTGCCCTTTGTGAGGAAAGGTTTGATGTCTGGCTTTTCCAAGGACCCCAGAACCTATCTGATGGCTCTGACACATTTGAGGGCACAACCCAGAAAGGATGATGTGAGCGTTTGCCATGAGCCTGCCCAAGGCATGGGAGAAAAATGCCACTGGGACACTGGAGGCTGTTTCTGGGGTCACACACAGGAATGGCAGGGCCCTGGTGTCCACATCTGAGCTGCCCTCATGCACTCCTGTCACGGTTTAAGCCCAGCCTCATACACTCAGTGCTGTTCAGGGACATGAGTCCTCCCCTTGTACACTGAGAGCCGTGCACTGCAGCACCAGCGTCTCTGGCTCCTGCTGCCACTGCCAGAGGCTGGAGGCACCTCAGCCCTGCAGTGTTATTGACCTGCTGTCAACGCACCCGGGGGCCCAGCGGCACAAGGAATGGGCGTAATGATCTCGGCTCAAGGAAGCACATCCCACTGCTGCATTCAGGTAGGTTCACAAGGAACCCTGCTATCAAAGGGAAATGACCTCAAGACACTGTCTGCCACACTGGCCTTCACGGAACCCCAAGTAATAGCTGAGGCTGTCTGTGCTCACCTGGGTTCATCCCCTCGACCGCACACTGTGTGCATGCTTACATCTCACCTGTGCAGTGCAATCTTCTGACCTAGTCATTAGCTGTCACTTCAGTGGAGCTACCCCTTCCTGCATTTTTGGTGTGAGGCCAGTGCTGGGAATGGTGGTTTCAAGGGTCTGCTGTGTGAGGATTGCCCTGGGGCACCTTGCCAAGGCAGTCCAGGAAGCAAGGTCACAAGCTCTGTCACAGAATTGCCCTTTGTATGTCCTGTCCTGAGCTCACAGCACTGCCACAAAACATGCCACTGCCACTGTCACAAAATATGTGCCCATTTGTGATATCTAAATCACCATATGAATAATCATCTACATCACCTTCAAATCATTGTGAATTAACAGTTGGATTAACATTCAATTCTTGCTAAATCACAATTGGATTCCCATTTGATTTTAATTCAGTCCCTCATTAATTAGTATTGGTCATTAACAAGGCCCTTTCAGTTATCCTTGCAATGACGACTTCTCTGAACCATTCCCCTTTGAAGCACAATGGGTCACAGATCCAAGTCCATTTCCCTTCAGGTGGGCAGCAGCAGATCCAGCAAGTGCCCCACTTCCCCACTGAGGGCCATGGCAGATGGAAGAAGCCCAGCACATCCCAGCTGGGTCCAAAGAGAGCTGCAGAGAAGGTTCGCAAGAGCAGGATAGCTCCTGGCACAGGGACTATCCCAGCTCCAGCTCCAGCCTGCACTGGACACCCTGCGCCTCCTGCCCTTGCTGGTGGGTCATAGCAGGGCCTTTGTGACCCGGTCTGTGACTGTCCCCGGCATGGTCACGTGCCTTGTGCTGCCCTTCCTTCCCCCTACCCACATGAAACTAAGGGGGGGCGGAGGTGAGCCCCTTGAACTCCCTCAGGCTCTGACAGGGAGGTAGAAGTTCTCCTGCCATGACACCTTCTCAGCATCTCTGACATCAGCAGCTCCTGCACACAGAAGGCTCCTGCTTCGCCCCCACCACCTCTGCACTCAGAGCTCACCTCCAAGCACGTGAGCAAGCCCAGTGCCTCCTCCTCACCCATCCCCTGCTCCCACAGCTGGGATGACACCAGCATATCTCTTGACAGCTTCTCCTTCCTTTGCAGCACACACCTACAGTGTGTTTCAAGCCAACACTAAACCAGGATTGCAAAGTCAAAGAACACGTACCTGGATGTGCAGGGCAGTCAGGGCAGATGCTGCCTCCCGATGGAGGGGTCTCCTCTGCACTGGTTACTGCAGGGCTCTCGCTCCTTAAATAGACCACGCTCAGCGTGGGCGCCCCGTCACAATGGGCATCTCCACAGCAATTGCCACAGCTTTGTGATGATGGCAGCATCGTGCCCATGGCCACTGGGCAGCCAGTGGTGCTCTGGGAGTCACCGCTGGGGGACCAGCCTCTGCCCAGCCAGCTCAGGGAGGTCCCTCACGGGCTGCTCTTCCTCAGTGCCTTTGGTTTGGAGGTGGAGCATGCGAGGGGTCACAGCTTAACCTGGGCAGTGGAACAGGGCGTCACGGCCACCTACGAGAAGTGGAGAGTGACTGACATTTGCACAGCAGAGAATCAAGAATCTCTGATTGGGTTGGTGTGGAGACGTAAAGCATGAACCCCGTTTCTGGTCATGAAACGAAATTGTTTATTATCTGATGGTCCAGGGTTGATATAGGCTTTCCGAAGTACCCGCATATACAGGCGGCTAATACAGTTGGTTCACTAACACCCCCCATGTGGGTCTCTTCACTTCTTCATTGGTGGATATATTGCTCACTGATTGCCTTGATTGGCTGCTTGCTTCTCCCTTCTCTCTGCCTTCTTATCTTGCCCACAGTACTCCCAAAACTTTCCCATCAACATTCCTCAGCTGTCTCAAAGCTTTCCCAGGAGCTAGTCCAACTCAGAAATCTTTCACATTTACACCCACATCTCCCCCTTTTTGTTTTTCTAAAGACATAACCTTCTTTAACATTTTACCCAGTATATCTTGCATGCAATCTAGCAGATAAGGAACAGAAACCTAATACAGAGGAAAATATCCGTACAAAATCTTGTGCAAGAGAAAAGAAAATATCAGTACAAGAAGTTTTACATTTCTACCGTTCTACCCTTCTTATAAGTGAAACAATAATAATGCTACTATTAGACCATGATCTCTCTACTAAACATTTATGAAATAGCTGTGTTACTGACTATACTGAATTACACAGTTATTTGGCTCAGTGTTCTAGCTAAGTTCACCCATATGTCGAGGCTATTCCAGGGAATCCGTTGCATTGTTGACATCAATGTGCTGCTGACTATCCCTGGATTCTGCTTCCGTAACCACAGAATGGTTCAAAACAGGCCACACCAGCGGTGCTGGTATCCACCAAGGACCATGATCTGTGGAGACACAAGCATACCCTCGTCCCCAGGTTATTAGTGGATGCGGTCCTTCCCAGAGAAGCATTTGTGGTGATTTTACCCAAACCTTCGATTGATGAGCCCCTATAGGATTAGGCAAAATTTTGCTATGCAACAAGATATGTCTGGTAATGGCTACGGTCTCATTTCCCTCTCCAATCGTCAGAAAATTTAATACATAAATTGCTTTATACAGTCATGCTTGTGGCTATTCTCCCTTCATTCCTCCTTTTTGTTTTTCTAACAACATTTTTAGTGTTAGGTGGTGTCATTCAACAATGGCTTGTCCTTGTGGTGAGTGTGGAATCCCTGTCTTGTGTTTTATCCCCCAGGTGTTTAGAAATGTCTCAATTACCTTACTATTATAGGCAGGGCCATTATCTGTTTTATTAGTTTTGGAACACCTAGAGCTGTGAAGGCACCACGCCAATGACGAATAACATCACGGGCCTTCTCACCTGTTTCTGCTGTGGCCCAGACCATATGTGAAAATGCATCGATGGAAACATGGACATACTTTTGTCTCCCAAACTCAGGGATGTGAGTGACATAACTTTGCCATAGCTATAAGGCAGTGGTGCCACGAGGGTTTACTCCAGTATGTGGATGTGTTGCAAATGGTTGACAGTCAGGGCATGTTTGTACTATTGTACGTGCTTCTGACCAAGAGAGAGAAAACTGTTTCCTGAGTGATCTCGCTGATTGGTGGTAAAAAGCATGTGATAATCTAGCCTGTTCTAACTGATTTGGTAGAGGAGTTGCTACTACAGGAGCCGTTAACCTGTCAGCTCTTCGATTTCCCGCTATGATAAATCCAGGCGAATCTGTATGGCTGCAAATATGTAGAACATAATAAGGTGTCGTACGTTCATCTAATAGCATTTTTAACATTTTTAAATAATAGAATAAAGTAGGATTGGTAACTTCCTTCAGCCATGAATTTTCGATTCTAGTAACAACTCCAGCAACATAATTTGAATCAGTGACGAGGTTCAATGCTCAGTGACAATGCTGAAATGCAAACACTACTGCAGCTAATTCTACAATTTGTGCTGATCCCTGAACTTTTTGTTCTTCATGATGCCATTCGTTATTCTCAAACCAAACTGTGATTGCTCTGCCTGTTTTACCTGAACCGTCTGTTAAGTAAGTTGGACCTTCTACAGGGTTACGTTGACATTTTGAAACTGATTTTATCTCTATTTCTGTTGTCAGGGAGAATAGCTTATGTGGCGGGTGGTGTGGAGTAACTTGCCCACCAAAATTTGTCATTGCTATTTGTAGTTCTGTGTTATTCTGAAAAGCCCATTGAAAATACATCTTGGTTAAGGGGAGAGAGATAGTGTCTGGCTCGTGTCCTGTTAATTCTGTTGTTCTCTGTCTGCCACGACACACTATGTGTGCTATCTGTTCACAAATAGTAACTATGGTTTTGGAGAATTGGTATGGTAAAACGATCCATTCTAAGACACGTAGTGGATCCTTTTCCTTTTAATCCCATTGACCTATTAATCCTTTGAGGGACTTAGGTCCTTGGATAACATACAGAGTAACTGGGAGTTGGTAATCTATCCTTGCAGCTTGTCGATTTGTTAAAGCTCTGTTAACTTGTTCAATAGCATACTCAGCCTCCAGAGTTAACTGTCGGGGTGAATTGAGGGCAGATTCTCCCTTCAGTAGTTCAAATAGAGGTCGAAGGGTATCATTGTCTATACCTAAAAGGATTCATACCCAATTTATAGTGCCAGTTAATTTCTGTGCATTGTTTAGGGTGTTAAGTTTGACATCAATCTTTAGCAGTTGAGGCACTACAGTCTGCTGGAGGATTTTCCATCCCAAATATTTCCATGGGGGTTGCTGTTATACCTTTTCAGGACCAATAACTAACCCATGCTTTTCAAGGCAAGATTAAGTGCTGGAGGCAATTTCTAAAAGTTTCTGTGGTTCCTGACAGGCTAACAAAATGTCATCCATGTAATGATAGCAAATAGCTGTTGGATATGTCTGTCTTACCTCTGATAATGCCTTAGACACATATAACTGACATATTGTCGGACTGTTTTTCATACCCTGTGGTAATACAGTCCAATGATAACGCTGTGCTGTTCCCTGATGGTTAACAGAGGGAATAGAAAAAGCAAACCTTGGAGCATCTTCAGGGTGTAGGGGAATAGTGAAAAAACAATCTTTAAGGTCTATAATGACAATGTTCCAATTTTTTGGTATCATGGTTGGGGAAGACAAACCTGCTGTGTGGCTCCCATGTCCTCCATGACATTCTTAATTGCACAAAGGTCATGTAAAAGACGCCATTTCCCTTATTTTTTCTTAATTACAAATACTGGTGTGTTCCAGGGACTTGTGGTGGGAACCAAGTGTCCCAACTTCAATTGTTCTGTTACCAATTCTGTTAAGGCGTGGGTTTTTTCCAAATTTAGGGACCATTGATCAACCCACACTGATTTTTCTGTCAGCCACTTAGTCTGATTGGAACAGTCTCATCAATGACCCCAGTTAAAAAGGTGATGTTGCTATCGAGACTCCCCACATGCTTAAGACATCCCTTCCCGAAAGGTTAAAAGGACAGTTCACTATATATGGGCGGAGGTTCACAGTGCGTCCTTCAGGATCTATTATCTGGATAACCGATGCACTTTGACGTGGTGTTGATATTCCTCCTATTCCTGTTAGATCTGTTGCTGATGAAACTGTCTCCCAATTTGGTGGCCAAAAGGAGGCGCCAATGACTGTAACATCTGCTCTGGTGTCCAGTAGGCCTTTAATTTTGATAGTGCTGGGTTTATGCTGGGGGTTTTGCACTTCACATTCGAAGATTTGCCATTGTTTTGCTAACGACTGTGTCCATAAAGTGTGTGGCTTATCAGTAGGTCCAAAGCCGCCTGTTCCCCTGCACCTGTTTTCCTCTGAGGGAGCGTTTACTGTACGTGCATGGAACAAGACAAGTTGGCATATACGTTCTCCCGCGGGGACTGTTACAGGTGGGGATGGGGTCCAGACCATTGCTCGTATTTGTCCTTCAAAATCAGCATCAATTACCCCAGGCAAAACAAAAAGACCCTGTAAGGTGACACTAGAACGTCCCAATAATAAGGCACTAAATCCATTACCCAACGGACCTTTCAGTGCAAGCGGCACCTTTTGCACTTTGGTGTCTGTTATGTTTACTTCTGTTGCTGTGGGAACATCCACCCCGGCACTTCCGGGGGTGGAGGAGCGGAGGCGTGCCAGACCCATGTCATTGGCGAATTGGGATTGTGTGGGGCAGAGACTTCTTGTATCTGCGCACGGCTCCGCGATGCGCTCCGCCTCCCGTTTCCCGAGATGGGAAGTAGGTCCCCCTTGGAGTGGTACTTTGATCGATATTGCTTAACATAGTGGCACCCCTTTTTGCAACGTGGACAAAGGCTCAGGTCACCATCTTGGCTCGCCTGGGGGCAGCTACGCTTAAAGTGGCCTGGTTTGCCACACCTAAAACACAGCCACTGTGCAGTTTGTGAAGCTGTGGCTAAATGCCCCGCTAAATTTTCGTTAACATAGTCTATTGAGCCAATACGATTACATGCTTCAATCATGTCGATCAAAGTAGGATTTTTTAACATACGCAACACCTTCTGACAGTCTGAGTTTGCATTCTCTATTGCTAGTTTCAGTAATAAAGCCTCTTTGGCAGCATCATTCTCTACTTGTTTATCGATAGCCGTCTCCAAACTATCTATAAATTGCATATACGGCTTGTCTTTTGCCTGCTTGATACCCGTGAATGCTTTTACGGATTTCCCGACATCTGGCACTTTAAACATTGCCTTAAGCGCTAGTTCTGCTGACTGGCGTAAAATCTCTGGGGCCAGCCGAGCCTGTAGCTGCGGCGTGTCAGCAGGAGGTTCCCCCATCAATTGCGGAATTCCGGCGTCCACGAGAGGGTCGCCGGCATTCCGATCGTGATTCTCCCTCACTGCTGCACCACAGCGCTCCCAGCAATCTGACAAAAATACCGCTTTCTGGGTGGGGGTGAACAGCATTTCGGCAACGGTTTTGATATCAAACGAAGTCATAGGGTCTCCCTGTAATACAGTCTGTAAAAGGCTCCGAGTATATGGTGAGGCCAGCCCGTAGTGCCTAACAGTCTTTCTCAGTTCTTTAATCAGTTCCCATCTTATCAGTTCCCAGTCATTAGGTTGATTATCTCGCATTATTACAGGAAATGCTGTATCAAAATGCTCCCCATCCGCTGCTGCGTCATTTTGTAATTTTTGCCAGCGTTTACGAGGGTCGTAATCTTCTCCACCCCAAGCGGCTACGGGGAGTACCGGATGGGGGGGGTGCGTGGTGGGGGGGGTTGACGGCGGGGGGATCACAGTGGGGAAGATTGCAGTGAGGGGGTTTGTAGCGAGGATTGCAGTGGGGGGGGGGGGGGGGGCACTGCCAGGGGGGTCGCTGTCGGGCGCGATTCCATGATTCAGGAATCAATGGCATGTTGAGGAGAGGATGCCCTCGAAGGGAGGATTGAAAGGGGACTCTCAGGCTTTCCCAGAGCACACAGAGCATTTCCCAGTCTGGAATATAGGAAACATTAGACCAAGGCTGTGCAGCCAAAGGGAGGCAGATCAGCACTAACGGGGCTGCTGCTAAGGGGTGTCCTTGGCAGAGGAGGCAAGGGAACAGAGAACAACACAACCTCTTTGGATAGTGGATGCGCTGCTTTGCAATGACAGCAGTGACAAAGCCCCAGTCCCTGCCCACAGGGTTGCTGGGGGTGAAACCCAGCTCCCAGCATGACCATGACACCTCAGCCAGCACAGAGCCTCTTCCTGCATCGCTGCTCACATGCAGCACCCACTTCAGTGTCCAAAAAGCCAAGGAAGAGCCAGGCCTATCATTCACCTGCCAGAGAGCACACTGCAGTGCGTGCCAGCATCATGGGCTGCCACCCGGCAGTGCTGGGGACTTGAGGATGTCACAGAAGCATGCAACGGTTTCGGTTGGGAGGGATCATAAAGGTAATCCAGCTCCAACCCCTGCCACAGGGAGGGATACCTTCCACTCGAGCAGCTTGCTCCAAGCTCCATCCAACCTGACCCTGAACACTGCCAGTCATGGGGCAGCCACAGCTTCTCTGGGCCACCCTGTGCCAGTGTCTCACCAGCCTTACAGGGAAGAACTTCCAAGTTCTCCTCTCAATCTCCCCTCTCTGTCAGGTTCAAGCCCTTCTCCCTCGTCCCATCCCCACAGGCCCTTGTTCTCCCCACTAGAAATGAGGGCAGATCCCAGGATTTATGGCAACTGTAAAGCTCTGCTGCTGGCTCAGCCAGTGCAACTCGCACACCGAGTCCAAAGCAGCCGCTCTGGGGAAGTCATTTGAGGTGTTCTTGGCAACTCCTAAAGCACCCCAAGATCGCCATCGCCACCCACCTCGTTCCACGCTCCTGTGTCCGCAAGCATCACTGGCACCCACACACCAATACGGGAACCACCAGAGGAGTTGCTCTTGCCTCCTCCACCAGTAGCTTGTGTTCCATGGGGCAGCTGTCGTCTCCCGGTGCCACTGGTGAAGGATTCTAGGGCGTTCCATGGCCTCGCACACCTGAACATGGGGAGTTCCAGAATCAGCCACCCCTGAGGTCCCCATGTCCCTATTGGTCATTGTGATGCATGAGCTCTGACTGGTCCCATGGGGTGCTGTGGAGGTGATGCAAGCATTTTTTGGGATTCTCTAGTGGTATCTCTGGGATGCTCTGTGGGTCTGAGCATGTGCTGGGGGTGCTTTAGTGATCACAACAGCCAAAAAATCCCACCCAAATCCGAAAAACTGGGGGTTTATTGGAATTTTTTACTTTAATGTTGCCAGGAGCCAGAAGCATTACCTCAATCCTGACCCCTATTCAATAGAATTTCTCTTCTTCTCATCAAATCTATATTAAATCAGTGGTAAATCTGGGCAGAGCTTCCTCTCTGAATGCCTTGAACCAGGAATGACCCACTGCCAATTGGATATCATTGAACATGTGACTGTTCCACCACGCTCACAGGGAATTACTCAGGTAATTGGGAAAGTTACTAGGAGGTGCATCCATCTGTAGGTGAGGTCTTTGATTTGGCTACAAGAGGCTCCTGCTTTTATACCCTTAGAAACACAACAGGCTTTAGGCCAGCTCTGCCACTGTTTACTTGCTGGGCCATGCAGTTTCTCATTATCTCAGTGTTGGCCACACTGAGAGCATTGGCCAGGTGCTCTGAAGTGCCCAATTGGGAAGCTCATAGAACAGCTGCACCCTCATGGTTTCCTTCCCCTTTCCAACAAACAGTCACCATGAACATACACATATGTACTCTGCTAAATACACTGTGACAAAACCATCCTGTGTTATGTCTCTCAGTCATGAGAGGGAATCCACTCTCAGCTAGGTTCCAATCCATTACACAATCACAGCCAAATCCAAGCAGAGGAGCTGTATGCATGTGGAGATGATGCCAAAAACGGAGATAAGAAAAATAATAAAAAAGAATATTTTATTTTCACAAAATAATGGAAAACAACAAAAAAAGTCTTCCTGATGTAGAAACTCAAACTTTCTACTGTAATTGAAAATAATCTGAACACAGAGAAAACTCTCTTGGACCCAAGATAACCCATTTTCTAAGAGCCTTCTGAGGTTTCACAATGGCACACACAGTCCTGACTTCCACAGGAGGAACATAAAGGTACGCTTCTGTTTAACTGCACATTTGTGATGGAGGATCTGTGGGAGTATTGGCCTTGAATATCCCATGAGAGAGGGAATCTCTGCTTTTATAACAGGGAAACAGGGCTATGACCTCCATTTGCCAGAGAAAACGAATGTTCTGCTTTGATATATTTAACCCTGTGACTGATGAAAGAAGCCTCGGGGTCTGTACTTCAGGCAGCTTGCTTGCACAAAACACACAGTGTTCTTGGTGAAGACTTTCTGTGCCACACACCTAACAAATTACTTTGACTTTTTCTAAAAAAAAGAATACATTTCACATAGTATCTGCAAACTCTAAACAGCACTAAAAAGAAAAGGACTTGATCTTAGCATTTGCTCTGCTTATTCAGCCCTGCAAATAGAAGAGACCCTCAAAGAGAGCCGAAAGATACTGCCGGGCCTGTTCGACGCACAGTAAGCTTGGCACCGCTGCCACCTGAATTGCTCTCGCTCCTTGCTTCCCACCTCAGAGTCCATTTGAGTGCAACATCTCCATGGCTTGACCTTGGCCAGCCTGCATCTGAGTCGAGCAATATGATTGGCCTCTGCTCCCACAGAAAAAGAAGCAGGACTGAAAGATGCTGCTGAACCTCTTCTATGGAGTGCACGCTTTGCAACGGTGCCACCTGCATTGCTGTCTCTCCTTGCTTTCCCACCTCAGAGTCCATTTGAATGCAGAAGTTTGGGGACGGATCCCGGACATTCTGCTGGAACGTATCTGAGTAGAGCACGAACGTTTGGCCTCTGCTCCCACAGAAAAAGAGCCAGGGCTGAAAGATGCTGCTGAGCCTGTTTGGCACACAGAACGCTTTGCACTGGTGCCACCTGCATTGCTCTCGCTCCTTGCTTTCCACCTCAGAGTCCATTTGTGTGCAGCATCTCCATGGCTAGACTTTATCCAGCCTGCATCTTAGTCGAGCAGTATGATTGGCCTCTGCTCCCACAGAAAAAGAAGCAGGACTGAAAGATGCTGCTGAACCTCTTCTATGGAGTGCACGCTTTGCAACGGTGCTGCCTGCATTGCTGTCGCTCCTTGCTTTCCCACCTCAGAGTCCATTTGAAAGCAGATGTTTGGGGACGGATCCCTGACATATTGCAGGACTGTGTCTGAGTAGAGCACGAACGTTTGGCCTCTGCTCCCACAGAAAAAGAGCCAGGGCTGAAAGATGCTTCTGGGCCTGTTTGGCACACAGAAAGTTTTGCACCGGTACCGCCTGCATTGCTCTCGCTCCTTGCTTTCCACCTCAGAGTCCATTTGAGTGCAACATCTCCATATCTAGACTTTGGCCAGCCTGCATCTGAGTCAGGCAGTATGATTGCCCTCTGCTCTCAGTGAAAAAGAAGCAGGACTGAAAGATGCTGCTGGACTTCTTCTATGGAGTGCTGTTGACGCAGAAGTCCCGGACACAGCACACAGACCAATATGGTCAGGCTTGTGCCAAAGTTTATTGCGCAGATAGCTCAGTATATATAGGCACTCTACTTGTCTATTGTTAACACACACAAGTCTAATTGGATACATGTATTATTCACACGGCTAAATACCAAATAGGATTCTCTCAGTAACAGCTTAATGATTGGTTAACTATGACAGCATATGCTTCAAGGTTACAGTTAACATTCCTTCTCTGCGTATCTCTCTCAGTAGTTTTCCGTGCTAACTTTTCCCAAGGCTTCTGCACATACATGAACTTTAGTAACCCTCAGGCGAGGCCTCAGTGCCTGCGGGTCACTACCTTACAATTGTCAAGCAATTGTCTGGATTGCTCACATGCCCATTCACAGTCAAATAGCTCTCCACAAATCCCTCTTTTTGTTTTTGAGCAATCCAGACCCGATTCACAGCACGAGATAGCATACTGACAATACACTTCCATAAACAACAAAAGATTAAAACAATAATAATCAATACCATTAAAACTGTTAAACCTTGTTTGATTAGTACTCCTAGCCAACCACCAACACCCCAACCCTGTAATAATCTTTGAAACCAATCCCAATCCGAGAGCACTGGTAACTTTCTATGTATAGATTCAGAATGATCAGAAAGATTCATACAGCACATTCCTTCAAAATCTTCACATCCGTGACCTTGGGCTAGTACTAAAAAATCAATTGCTGCTCTATTTTGCAGAGTAGCATGTCTTATACTATCTACATCTAATAAAAGATTACTTAAAGCTTCAGTAGTAGCATGTTTGTTTTGCAAGCCAACAACCTAGTCTATTTAAAGTAGTTAGTGTGTGAGCAATCCCGACTGAGGGGTCTATTCCAAAATTCTATGCGATCATTACAAAACCTACTAAAAGCATGTGAACTTTTTTTTACACGATAATTGCTTTTACGTCTGATTTGCAAAATTTGTGATTGATTTGGCATTAATAGGGTCAGTCGTGCTAAACGACATGGTCCTCCTTTTATGTGAGAAGGGATCCCTGGCCAGACACGATCCCCACAAACTAAAAAGTGACCACTAGGCAAGCTAATAGGTTGGTTAGTAGCTTTAGATATGTTGCTGGAGGTATAATCACACCAAGAGCTATGGTTAGCATACACCAGCAAGGTGGCATTAACCCACCAAGCTCGTGACTGATTCCTCCCAACATAATTGAAATATAGACAATAGTCCATTTTTACAGACCCTAATAATTCCAATTCTTGTGGTTCCAACGAACTCTTTGGCAGGTAAGGTATCCAGCCATCCCAGGCATCTACCTTTCCCGTGCCTTGTGCAACAGCCTGCTGAGCCGTTGGAACAGGCCAATTATCTATGGGCACAGCCACCAAACAAGTGGTGAATGGATTCTCTGGGGTACAGTTAAAATCCACATGATGATTATCAAAGTGGCTGATCTGACTGGTCCATATGTTCTTTCCATGGCCTCACCCCCCGACTCGGGACCCATCGTGGTCCTTCACCTGCCAAAACACAAACATATCCTCTGCCAGTCATTTTTACCTCTACTGGGCCTTTCCATTCTCCTGTTCTCAAATCTTTAAACTGAACTTTTGCTGCCTCAGCCTTTTGCACCTTTGATTGTAATGATGTATGATGGATTACAATTGGTGGAGATTCTCGGTTCCCTGTTAAACACAGATAATTTAATACATACAGAGCTTTTACAAGACATTCAAATGGCATCTGTTCTCCCTCTTTTTGTTTTTGCAAAAGCGATTACAGGGTAGCATGAGCTCGCACAACAATGGCTTGACCTGTGGGAGAGTGTGAAATACCAGCGACTCTATGGATTCCCCACAGATTACAAAAATGTGCAAATGAATGTGACACATATGCCGGTGCATTGTCTGTTTTGATTTCTAAAGGAATGCCTAACGCAGCAATAGCAGCATGCATGTGTTTAATAACATGTTTAACAGACTCACTAGTTTGAGCTGTGGCCCACATAGCATGAGAAAAGGTGTCAATGCTGACATGCACATATTTTAAACGGCCAAACTCAGCAATGTGTGTGACATCCATTTGCCATAGTTGTTTCCAGATGAGAAAGGAAAGAGAGACAGCTATGCGTATGGCTCTGTTACATAGCTTGCTGTGCACAGAAGAGATCCAGCAGCATCTTTCAGTCCTGCTTCTTTTTGTGTGGGAACAGAGGCCAATCGTTTGTGCTGTGCAAACTGGCCGGCAGCTGAATGGGAGCAGCTCAGAAGGGGGAATACAATGGAGGTTCTGATGAGAAAGCAAAGAGAGACAGCAATGTGGATGGCACCATTACATAGCTTGCAGTGCGCAGAAGAGACCCAGCAGCATCTTTCAGTCCTGCCTCATTTTATGTGGGAACAGAGGCCAATCGTTTGTGCTGTGCAAACTGGCCAGCTAGCGAATGGGAGCCCGTCAGAAGTGGGAATACAATGGATGTTCTGATGAGAATGCAAAGAGAGACCGCAATACGGATGGCACCGTCACATAGCTTGCTGTGCGCAGAAGAGATCCCGAAGCATCATTCGGTCCTGACTCTATTTGTGTGAGAACAGAGGCCAAGCGTTTGTGCTGTGCAAACTGGCATCCAGGCGAATGGAGCACCTCAGACGTGGGAATACAATCGCTGCTCAGATGTGAAAGCAAAGAGAGACAGCAATGCGGATGGCACTGTTACATAGCCTGCTGTGCGCAGATGAGATCCAGCAGCATTTTTCAGTCCTGCCTCTTTTTGAGTAGGAACAGAGGCCAATCTTTTGTGCCCCGCAAACTGGGCTGCAGGCGAATGGGAGCACCTCAGCAATTGGAATAGAATCGATGCTCAGATGAGAAAGCAAAGAGAGGCAGCAATGGGGATGGCGCTGTTACATAGCTTGCTGCGTGCAGAAGAGATCCAGCAGCATCTTTCAGTCCTGCCTCTTTTTGTGTGTAAACAGGGGCCAATCATTTGTGCTCCACAAACTGGGCTGCAGGCGAATGGAAGCACCACAGAAGTGGGAATACAATGGATGTTCTGATGAGAAAGGAAAGAGAGAAAGCAATGCGGATGGCACTGTTACACAGCTTGCCGTGCGCAGAAGAGATACAGCAGCATCTTTCAGTCCTGCCTCTTTTTGTGTGGGAGCAGAAGCCAATCGTTCGTGCTCCACAAACTGGGCCGCAGGGGAATGGGAGCACCTCAGCAGTTGGAATACAATCGATGCTCAGATGAGAAAGTAAAGAGAGGCAGCAATGGAGATGGCACTGTTACACAGCTTGCCGTGCGCAGAAGAGATCCATCAGCATCTTTCAGTCCTGCTTCTTTTTGTGTGGGAACAGAGGCCAAGCGTTTGTGCTGTGCAAACTGGCGTACAGGTGAATGGGAGCACCTCAGAAGTGGGAATACAATCGGTACTCAGATGAGAAAGGAAAGAGAGACAGCAATGCGGGTGGCACCGTTACATAGCTTGCGGTGCGCAGAAGAGATCCAGCAGCATCATTCAGACCTGCCTCTTTTTGTGTGGGAACAGAGGCCAAGCGTTCGTGCTTCACAAACTTTGCTGAAGGCGAAAGGGAGCACCTCAGCAGTTGGAATACAATCGATGCTCAGATCAGAAAGCAAAGAGAGACAACAATGGTAATGGCACTGTTAAACAGCTTGATTTGTGCAGAAGAGATCCAGCAGCATCTTTAGGTCCTGCCTCTTTTTGTGTGGGAACAGAGGCCAATTGTTTGTGCTGTGCAAACTGGCCTCCAGGTGAAATGAGCACCTCAGAAGTTGGAATACAATGGACGTTCTGATGAGAAAGGAGAGAGAGGCAACAATGCGGATGGCACTGTTTCATAACTTGCTGTGCGCAGAAGAGATCCAGCAGTATCTTTCAGTCCTATCTCTTTTTGTGTGGGAACAGAGGCCAATCGTTTGTGCTGTGCAAACTGGCCGGCAGCTGAATGGGAGCACATCAGAAGTGGGAATACAATCGATGCTCAGATGAGAAAGCAAAAACAGACAGCAATGCGGATGACACCGTTACATAGCTTGCTGTGCGCAGAAGAGATCCAGCAGCATCTTTAGGTCCTGCCGCTTTTTCTGTGGGAACAAAGGGCAATCGTTTGTGCTGTGCAAACTGGCCGGCAAGCGAATGGGAGCACCTCAGAAGTGGGAATACAATGGACGTTCTGATGAGAAAGGAAAGAGAGATAGCAATGCGGATGGCACCATTACACAGCTTGCTGTGCGCAGAAGAGATCCAGCAGCATCTTTCAGTCCTGCCTCTTTTTGTGTGGGAACAGAGGCCAATCGTTCGTACCCCACAAACTGGGCTGCAGGCGAATGGAAGCACCTCAGCAGTTGGAATGCAATCTATGCTCAGATGAGAAATCAAAGACAGGCAGCAATGCGGATGCCACTGTTACATAGCTTGCTGTGCGCAGGAGAGATCCAGCAGCATCTGTCAGTCCTGCCTATTTTTTTGTGGGAACAGGGGCAAATCGTTTGTGCTGTGCAAAATGGCCGGCAGGCGAATGGAAGCCCTTCAGAAGTAGGAATACTATGGACGTTCTGATGAGAATGCAAAGAGAGACAGCAATGTGGATGGCTCTGTTACATAACTTGCTGTGTGCAGAAGAGATCTAGCAGCACCTTCCGGTCCTACCTCTTTTTGTGTGGGAACAGAGGCCAATCGTTTGTGCTGTGCAAAATGGCCAACAGGCGAATGGGAGAAACTCTGAAGTGGGACTACAATAGATGCTCAGATGGGAAAGGAAAGAGAGACAGCTACGCGTATGGCACTTTTACATAGCTTGCTGTGCGCAGGTGATCCAGCAGCATCTTTCAGTCCTGCTTCTTTTTGTGTGGGAACAGAGGCCAATCGTTTGCGCTGTGCAAACAGGCCTGCAGGTGAGTGGGAGCACCTCAGAAAGGGGAATACAATGGATGTTCTGATGAGAAAGCAAAGAGAGACCGCAATACGGATGGCACCGTCACATAGCTTGCTGTGCGCAGAAGAGATCCCGCAGCATCATTCGGTCCTGCCTCTTTTTGTGTGGGAACAGAGGCCAATCGTTTGTGCTGTGCAAACTGGCATCCAGGCGAATGAAGCACCTCAGACGTGGGATCAGAATCGATGCTCAGATGTGAAAGCAAAGAGAGACAGCAATGCGGATGGCAGTGTTACAGAGCCTGCTGCGCGCAGATGACATCCAGCAGCATTTTTCAGTCCTGCTTCTTTTTGAGTTGGAACAGAGGCCAATATTTTGAGCTGTGCAAACTGGCCGACAGGCGAATGGGAGCACCTCAGCAATTGGAATACTATCAGTGCTCAGATGAGAAAGCAAAGTGAGACAGCAATGAGGATGACGCTGTTACATAGCTTGCTGTGCGCAGGAGAGATCCAGCAGCATCTTTAGGTCCTGCCTCTTTTTTTGTTGGAACAGAGGCTAATCGTTTGTGCTGAGCAAACTGGCCGGAAGGCGAATGGGAGCACATCAGAAGTGGGAATACAATCTAAGCTCAGTTGAGAAAGCAAAAAGAGACAGCAATGTGGATGGCACTGTTACATAGCTTGCTGTGCGCAGAAGAGATCTAGCAGCATCTTTCACTCCTACCACTTTTTCTGTGGGAACAGAGGCCAATCATTCGTACTGTGTAAAAGGGCCTGCAGGCGAATAGGAGCACCTCAGAAGTGGGAATGCAATCGGTACTCAGATGAGAAAGCAAAGAGAGACAGCAATGCGGATGGCACTGTTACATAGTCTGCTTTGCGCAGAAGAGATCCAGCAGCATCTTTCAGTCCTGCCGCTTTTTCTGTGGGAACAGAGGCCAATCGTTAGTGCGGTGCAAACTGGTCTGCAGGTGAATGGAGCACCATAGAAGTGGGAATACAATGGACGTTTTGATGACAAAGGAAAGAGAGAAAGCAATGCGGATGGCACAGTTACATAGCTTGCAGCGTGCAGAAGAGATCCAGCAGCACCTTTCGGTCCTACCTCTTTTTGTGTGGGAACAGAGGCCAATCGCTCGTGCTCCACAAACCGGACTGCAGGCGAATGGGAGAAACTGAAGTGGGACTACAAGAGATGCTCAGATGAGAAAGGAATGGGAGACAGCTATGCGTATGGCACTTTTACATTGCTTGCCGTGAGCAGAAGAGATCCAGCAGCATCTTTCAGTCCTGCTTCTTTTTCTGTGGGAACAGAGGCGAAGCGCTCGTTCTGTGCAAACTGGCATGCAGGCGAATGGAGCACCACAGAAGTGGGATTACAATCGATGCTCAGATGAGAAAGCAAAGAGAGACAGCAATGCGGATGGCACTGTTACATAGCCTGCTGTGCGCAGAAGAGATCTAGCAGCATCTTTCAGTCCTACCACTTTTTGAGTGGGAACAGAGGCCAACCTTTTGTGCTGTGCAAACTGGACTGCAGGCGAATGGGAGCACCTCAGCAATTGGAATACTATCAATGCTCAGATGAGAAAGGAAAGAGAGACAGCAATGCGGATGGCACTGTTACATAGCCTACTGTGCGCAGAAGAGATCCAGAAGCATCTTTCAGTCCTGCCTCTTTTTGAGTGGGAACAGAGGCAAATCTTTTGTGATGTGCAAACTGGACTGCAGGCAAATAGGAGCACCTCAGTAATTGGAATGCTATCAATGCTCAGATGAGAAAGGAAAGAGAGACAGCAATGTGGATGGCACTGTTACATAGCTTGCTGTGCTCTGAAGAGACGCAGTAGCATCTTTCAGCCCTCCCACTTTTTGTTTGGGAACAGAGACCAATGGTTCGTGCTGTGCAAACTGACCTGCAGGCGAAAGGGAGCACCTCAGAAGTGGGCATACAATGGACGTTTTGATGAGAAAGGATAGAGAGACAGCAATGTGGATGGTTCTGTTACATAGCTTGCTGTGCACTGAAGAGATCCAGCAGCATCTTTCAGTCCTACCACTTTTTGTTTGGGAACAGAGGCCAATTGTTCGTGCTGTGCAAACTGGCCTGCAGGCGAATGGGAGCACCTGAGAAGTGGAAATACAACGGACATTTTGATGTGAAAGGAAAGAGAGACAGCAATGTGGATGGCTCTGTTACATAGCTTGCTGTACGCACAAGAGATCCAGTAGCATCTTTCAGTCCTCCCACTTTTTGTTAGGGAACAGAGGCCAATGGTTCGTGCTGTGCAAACTGACCTGCTGGCGAATGGGAGCACCTCAGAAGTGGGCATACAATGGACGTTTTGATGAGAAAGGAAAGAGAGACAGCAATGTGGATGGCTCTGTTACATAGCTTGCTGTGCACTGAAGAGATCCAGCAGCATATTTCAGTCCTGTCTCTCTTTGTGTGCGAACAGAGGATAATTTGTGCTGAGCAAACTGGCCTGCAGGCGAATGGGAGCCCCTCAGAAGTGGAAATACAACGGGCGTTTTGTTGACAAAGGAAAGAGAGACAGCAATGTGGATGGCTCTGTTACATAGCTTGCTGTGCGCAGAAGAGATCCAGCAGCATCTTTCAGTCCTACCACTTTTTGTTAGGGAACAGAGGCCAATGGTTCGTGCTGTGCAAACTGACCTGCTGGCGAATGGGAGCACCTCAGAAGTGGGCATACAATGGACGTTTTGATGAGAAAGGAAAGAGAGACAGCAATGTGGATGGCTCTGTTACATAGCTTGCTGTGCACTGAAGAGATCCAGCAGCATATTTCAGTCCTGTCTCTCTTTGTGTGCGAACAGAGGATAATTTGTGCTGAGCAAACTGGCCTGCAGGCGAATGGGAGCCCCTCAGAAGTGGAAATACAACGGGCGTTTTGATGAGAAAGGAAAGAGAGACAGCAATGTGGATGGCTCTGTTACATAGCTTGCTGTGCGCAGAAGAGATCCAGCAGCATCTTTCAGTCCTACCACTTTTTGTTTGGGAACAGAGGCCAATGGTTCTTGCTGTGCAAACTGACCTGCAGGCGAATGGGAGCACCTCAGAAGTGGAAATACAACGGACGTTTTGATGAGAATGGATAGAGAAACAGCAGTGTGCATGTCTCTGTTACATAGCTTGCTGTGCACTGAAGAGATCCAGCAGCATCTTTCAGTCCTACCTTTTTTTGTGTGGGAACAGAGGCCAAATGTTTGTGCTGTGCAAAATGACCTGCAGGAGAACGGGAGCACCTCAGAAGTGGGCATACAGTGGACGTTTTGTTGACAAAGAAAAGAGAGACAGCAATGTGGATGGCTCTGTTACATAGCTTGCTGTGCACTGAACAGATCCAGCAGCATATCTCAATCCTACCACTTTTTGTTTGGGAATAGAGGCCAATCGTTCGTGCTGTGGAAACTGGCCTGCAGGCGAATGGGAGCACCTCCGAAGTGGAAATACAACGGACGTTTTGATGAGAAAGGAAAGAGAGACAGCAATGTGGATGACTCTGTTACATAGCTTGCTGTGCTCAGAAGAGAGCCAGCCGCATATTTCAGTCCTACCACTTTTTGTGTGGGCACAGAGGCCAAATGCTCGTGCTGTGCAAACTGACCTGCAGGAGAACGGGAGCACCCCAGAAGTGGGCATACAGTGGACGTTTTGTTGACAAAGGAAAGAGAGACAGCAATGTGGATGGCTCTGTTACATAGCTTGCTGTGCGCAGAAGAGATATCCAGCAGCATATTTCAGTCCTACCTCTTTCTGTGTGGGAACTGAGGCCAATCGTTCGTGCTCCACAAACTGGCCTGCAGGGACATAGAAGCACTTTACAAGTGGGAATACAATGGACGTGTTTTTGACAAAGGAAATAGAGACAGCAATGTGGACGGCTCTGTTACATAGCTTGCTGTGCGCAGAAGAGATCCATCAGCATATTTCTGTTGCGCCAAAAGAGTGTGTGTGTAGGGGGGAATTACTGGCAGCTATCAGCCCGTTCAGCGTTCGCTATTTCGAACCTCACTGGGTCCGCTCTCACTGACAGTGCACTCTGTTGCATTAAAAGGGAGGGGGGAAGATTCCTGGCAGATATCAGCCCGGGCAGCGTTCGCTATTTCGAACCTCACTGGATCCGGTCTCACTGATTGTGCACCACCCTGTCCAATTCAATCAATAGCAACTATCAGCCCGGGCAGCGTTCGCTATTTCGAACCTCACTGCATCCGGTCTCACTGATAGTGCACCACACTGTCAGTCGAATCGATAGCAACTATCAGCCCGGGATGTGTTCGCTATTTCGAACCTCACTGGATCCGGTCTCACTGATAGTGCAGTTTATTAATGCAATGGATACCGAGCCTCTAATGGTCTGGATTTACCGATAGTGACAATTAGATATCAAAACAGTATGACTTATTAACTAAATTTATTGGTGCAACAGGTACAGGTTCTTATGGATTGCCGGTGATAAATACTGTCTGCAAAAGCACGTGCATATAATAGTTACATAAATACAAGCGCTTGATAAAGTTGACACAGCTTAGCTCTAAAAGATACAGGTGACAAATAAGAATAACTCTATAGAGATTCTAAGTTCTTCCTAGGAAAGCACTGGATACAGTGCAAGTCTTACCCACAGGCGTCCCTATGGGGGGAAAGAGAGATCCAGCCCGTCGACCGGTCCCAGGAGTCGGTTGATGTTATCTTCCTTAACTCGTCTACGATGGTATCTTCCCTAAAATCCCCCTTTCTCTTGGGCTATTTTATATTATTTTTACCTTCAAGGTGGAGCTTGAGTGACTCTAGTCATACATACCTTTATTACCATTGGCGAAGATTTCTCTCGCCTCGATTTAAAGATATATGAGACTAAAAATTCAGAGAGCATGCTCAGAGAGAGGTGGTCTTATTTCGGAGGGGGGTCGCACTGGAGAGGGGTGTGTATTTTAGTATTATAATGAAGCAAAGTTCACACTAGGACGGTATTTTGTCAAAAACATGACAGGCCGCTGGCTCAGGATGGCAAGCATGCAGCTTATCAGTTTCTTGTACCACCGAGTTCCCATTTTATCTGCTGAAGTTAGGACAGAGCATACCCGCGAGATCTCCACCTCGCTGTATTCTCCACCTGTTACGGGAACCGCTGTGGAGTGCACATTCCTGGCATACGAGGTACGGCTGCATCTCGCCCTGAGAGGCCCTGAAAGTCCATTTTCTCCTATGTGTGGAAAATGCTGCATTTTTAATATAGATTTAATTCCCAATTACCCCAAATTTCCTAATTATTCCACAATTTCAGTCCTAACATTTTCTGCGTGGGAACAAAGGCCAACCATTCGTGCTCCACAAACTGGCCTGCAGGCGCATGGAAGCACTTTAGAAGTGAGAATACAACGGACGTTTTGTTGACAAAGGAAAGAGAGACAGAAATGTGGGCGGCTCTGTTACATAATTTGCTGAGCACTGAAGAGATCCAGCAGCATATCTCAGTCCTACCACTTTTTGTTTGGGAATAGAGGCCAACTGTCTGTGCTGAGCAAACAGGCCTGCAGGCGAATGGGAGCACCTCAGAAGTGGAAATACAACGGACATTTTGATGAGAAAGGAAAGAGACACAGCAATGTGGATGGCTCTGTTACATAGCCTGCTGTGCACTGAAGAGATCCAGCAGCATCTTTCAGTCCTGCCACTTTTTGTGTGGGAACAGAGGCCAATTGTTTGCGCGGTGCAAACTGGCCTGAAGGCGAATGGGAGCACCTCAGAAGTGGGCATACAATGGACGTTTTGATGAGAAAGGAAAGAGATACAGCAATGTGGATGTGTCTGTTGCATAGCTTGCTGTGCACTGAAGAGATCCAGCAGCATATCTCAGCCCTACCACTTTTTGTTTGGTAATAGAGGCCAATTGTTTGCGCTGTGCAAACTGGCCTGCAGGCGAATGGGAGCACCTCAGAAGTGGAAATAAAACGGATATTTTGATGAGAAAGGAAAGAGATACAGCAATGTGGATGGCTCTGTTACATAGCTTGCTGTGCACTGAAGAGATGCAGTAGCATCTTTCAGTCCTACCTCTTTTTGTTTGGGAAGAGAGGCCAATGGTTCGTGCTGTGCAAACTGGCCTGCAGGCGAATGGGAGCACCTCAGAAGTGGGCATACAATGGACGTTTTGATGAGAAAAGAAAGAGAGACAGCAATGTGGATGGCTCTGTTGCATAGCTTGCTGTGCGCAGAAGAGATCCAGCACCATATTTCAGTCCTACCTCTTTCTGTGTGGGAGCAGAGGCCAATCGTTCGTGCTCCACAAACTGGCCTGCAGGCACATGGAAGCACTTTAGAAGTAGGAATACGATGGACGTTTTGTTGACAAAGGAAAGAGAGACAGCAATGTGGACGGCTCTGTTACATAGCTTGCTGTGCACTGAACAGATCCAGCATCACCTTTCAGTCCTACCTCATTTTGTGTGGGAACAGTGGCCAAATGTTTGTGCTGTGCAAACTGGCCTGCAGGCGAATGGGAGCACCTCAGAAGTGGAAATACAACGGACGTTTCGATGAGAAAGGAAAGAGAGACGGCAATGTGGATGGCTCTGTTACATAGCTTGCTGTGCACTGAAGAGATCCAGCAGCATCTTTCAGTTCTACCTCTTTAAGTGTGGGAACAGAGGCCAATCGATCGGGCTGTGCAAACTGGGCTGCAGGCGAAAGGGAGCACCTCAGAAGTGGGCATACAATGGACGTTTTGTTGACAAAGTAAAGAGAGACAGCAATGTGGATGGCTCTGTTACATAGCTTGCTGTGCACTGAAGAGATCCAGCAGCATGCTTCAGTCCGGCCACTTTCTGTGTGGGAACAGAGGCCAATTGTTTGTGCTGTGCAAACTGGCCTGCAGGCGAATGGGAGCACCTCCGAAGTGGAAATACAACGGACTTTTTGATGTGAAAGGAAAGAGATACATCAATGTGGATGGCTCTGTTACATAGCTTGCTGTGCTCAGAAGAGATCCAGTAGCATATTTCAGTCCTACCACTTTTTGTGTGGGAACAGAGGCCAAATGTTTGTGCTGTGCAAACTGACCTGCAGGAGAACGGGAGCACCTCAGAAGTGGGCATACATCGGACGTTTTGATGAGAATTAAAGAGATACAGTAATGTGGACGGCTCTATTACATAGCTTGCTGTGCTCAGAAGAGATCCAACAGCATATCTCAGTCCTACCACTTTTTGTTTGGGAATAGAGTCCAATTGTTTGTGCTGAGCAAACTGGCCTGCAGGCGCATGGAAGCACTTTAGAAGTAGGAATATAATGGACGTTTTGTTGACAAAGGAAAGAGAGACAGCAATGTGGACGGCTCTGTTACATAGCTTGCTGTGCACTGAAGAGATCCAGCAGCATATTTCAGCCCTACCACTTTTGGTTTGGGAACAGAGGCCAATTGTTTGTGCTGTGCAAGCTGGCCTGCAGGCGAATGGGAGCACCTCAGAAGTGGGCATACAACTGACGTTTTGATGAGAAAGGAAAGAGAGACAGCAATGTGGTTGTCTCTGTTACATAGCTTGTTGTGCACTGAATAGATCCAGCAGAATCTTTCAGTCCTACCTCTTTTTGTGTGGAAACAGAGGCCAAATGTTTGTGCTGTGCAATCTGGCCTGCAGGCGAATGGGAGCACCTCAGAAGTGGAAATACAACGGACGTTTCGATGAGAAAGGAAAGAGAGACGGCAATGTGGATGGCTCTGTTACATAGCTTACTGTGCACTGAAGAGATCCAGCGGCATCTTTCAGTTCTACCTCTTTAAGTGTGGGAACAGAGGCCAATCGTTCGGGCTGTGCAAACTGGGCTGCAGGCGAAAGGGAGCACCCCAGAAGTGGGCATACAATGGATGTTTTGTTGACAAAGGAAAGAGAGACAGCAATGTGGATGGCTCTGTTACATAGCCTGCTGTGCGCAGAAGAGATTCAGCAGCATACTTCAGTCCTACCTCTTTCAGTGTGGGAACAGAGGCCAATTGTTTGTGCTGTGCAAACTGACCTGCAGGCGAATGGGAGCACCTCCGAAGTGGGCATACAATGGACGTTTTGATGAGAAAGGAAAGAGAGACAGCAATGTGGATGTCTCTGTTGCATAGCTTGCTGTGCACTGAAGAGATCCAGCAGCATATCTCAGCCCTACCACTTTTTGTTTTAAAATAGAGGCCAATTGTTTGCGCTGTGCAAACTGGCCTGCAGGCGAACGGGAGCACCTCAGAAGTGGAAATACGACGGACATTTTGATGTGAAAGGAAAGAGAGACAGCAATGTGGATGGCTCTGTTACATAGCTTGCTGTGCACTGAAGAGATGCAGTAGCATCTTTCAGTCCTACCTCTTTTTGTTTGGGAAGAGAGGCCAATGGTTCGTGCTGTGCAAACTGACCTGCAGGCGAATGGGAGCACCTGAGAAGTGGGCATACAATGGACGTTTTGATGAGAAAGGAAAGAGAGACAGCAATGTGGATGGCTCTGTTGCATAACTTGCTGAGTGCAGAAGAGATCCAGCCGCATCTTTCAGTCCTACCACTTTTTGCTTGGGATCAGAGGCCAAATGTTTGTGCTGTGCAAGCTGACCTGCAGGAGAACGGGAGCACCTCAGAAGTGGGCATACAATGGGCGTTTTGATGAGAGAGGAAAGAGAGACAGCAATGTGGACGGCTCTGTTACATAGCTTGCTGTGCACTGAAGGGATCCAGCACCATCTTTCAGTCCTACCTCTTTCTATGTGGGAGCAGAGGCCAATAGTTCGTGCTCCACAAACTGGCCTGCAGGCACATGGAAGCACTTTAGAAGTAGGAATACAATGGACGTTTTGTTGACAAAGGAAAGAGAGACAGCAATGTGGACAACTCTGTTACATAGCTTGCTGTGCACTGAAGAGATCCATCAGCATCTTTCAGTCCTAACACTTTTTGTTTGGGAACAGATGCCAATTGTTTGTGCTGTGCAAACTGGCCTGCAGGCGAATGGGAGCCCCTCAGAAGAGGAAATACAACGGACGTTTTGATGAGAAAGGAAAGAGAGACAGCAATGTGGATGGCTCTGTTACATAGCTTGCTGTGCGCAGAAGAGATCCAGCAGCGTATCTCAGTCCTGCCTCTTTTTGTTTGGGAATAGAGGCCAATTGTTTGTGCTGTGCAAACTGGCCTGAAGGCAAATGGGAGCACCTCAAATTGGGCATACAAACGATATTTCGATGTGAAAGGAAAGAGAGACAGCAATGTGGATGGCTCTGTTACATAGCTTGCTGTGCACTGAAGAGATCCAGCAGCATATCTCAGTCCTACCTCTTTTTGTGTGGGAACAGAGGCCAAATATTTGTGCGGTGCAAACTGGCCTGCAGGCGAAAGGGAGCACCTCAGAAGAGGAAATACAACGGACGTTTTGATGAGAAAGGAAAGAGATACAACAATGTGGATGGCTCTGTTACATAGCTTGCTGTGCACAGAAGAGATTCAGTAGCATCTTTCAGTCCTCCCACTTTTGGTTTGGGAGCAGAGGACAATGGTTCGTGCTGTGCAAACTGACCTGCAGGCGAATGGGAGCACCTCAGAAGTGGAAATACAATGGACGTTTTGATGAGAAAGGAAAGAGAGACAGCAATGTGGACGGCTCTGTTACGTAGCTTGCTGTGCGCAGAAGTGATCCAGCAGCATATTTCAGTCCTACCTCTTTTGGTTTGGGAACAGAGGCCAATTGTTTGTGCTGTGCAAAGTGGCCTGCAGGCGAATGGGAGCCCCTCAGAAGTGGAAATACAACGGATGTTTTGTTGACAAAGGAAAGAGATACAGCAATGTGGATGGCTCTGTTACATAGATTGCTGTTTGCAGAAGAGATCCAGTAGCATCTTTCAGTCCTACGAATTTTTCTTTGGGAACAGAGGCCAAATGTTTGTGCTGTGCAAACTGACCTTCAGGAGAACTGGAGCCCCTCAGAAGTGGGAATACAATGGATGTTTTGTTGACAAAGGAAAGAGAGACAGCAATGTGGATGGCTCTGTTACATAGCTTGCTGTGCACTGAAGAGATCCAGCAGCATATCTCAGTCCTACCAATTTTTGTTTGGGAATAGAGGCCAATTGTTTGTGCTGTGCAAACTGGCCTGCAGGCGAATGGGAGCACCTCAGAAGTGGAAATACAACGGACATTTTGATGTGAAAGGAAAGAGATACAGCAATGTGAATGGCTCTGTTACATAGCTTGCTGCGCTCAGAAGAGAACCAGCAGCATATTTCAGTCCTACCACTTTTTGTTTGGGAACAGAGGCCAAATGTTTTTGCTGTGCAAACTTACCTGCTGGAGAATGGGAGAACCTCAGAAGTGGGCATACAATGGACGTTTTGCTGGCAAAGGAAAGAGAGACAGCAATGAGGATGGCTCTGTTAAATAGCTTGCTGTGCGCAGAAGAGATGCAGCAGCACCTTTCAGTCCTACCTCTTTCTGTGTGGGAACAGAGGACAATCACTCGCGCTCCACAAACTGGACTGCAGGCGCATGGAAGCACTTTAGAAGTGGGAATACAATGGACGTTTTGATGAGAAAGGAAAGAGAGACAGCAATGTGGATGGCTCTGTTACATAACTTGCTGTGCGCAAAAGAGATCCAGCAGCATCTTTCAGTCCTACCTCTTTCTGTGTGGGAACAGTGGCCAATCGTTCGGGCTGTGCAAACTGGCCTGCTGGCGAAAGGGAGCACCTCAGCAGTGGGCATACAATGGAAGTTTTGATGAGAAAGGAAAGAGAGACAGCAATGTGGATGTCTCTGTTACATGGCTTGCTGTGCACTGAAGAGATGCAGTTGAATCTTTCAGTCCTACCACTTTTTGTTTGGGAATAGAGGCCAATTGTTTGTGCTGAGCAAACTGGCCAGCAGGCGAATGGGAGCACCTCAGAAGTGGAAATACAACGGACGTTTTGATGAGAATTAAAGAGATACAGGAATGTGGATGGCTCTGTTACGCGGCTTGCTGTGCACTGAAGAGATCCAGCAGCATATTTCAGTCCAACCTTTTTCTGTGTTAACAGAGACCAATCATTCGTGCTCCTCAAACTGGCCTGCAGGCGCATGGAAGCACTTTAGAAGTGGGAATACAATGGACGTTTTGTTGACAAAGGAATGAGAGATCGCAATGTGGAAGGCTCTGTTACATAGCTTACTGTGCACTGAAGAGATCCAGCAGCATCTTTCAGTCCTACCACTTTTTGTTTGGGAACAGAGGCCAAATATTTGTGCTTTGCAAACAGTCCTGCAGGCGAATGGGAGCACCTCAGAAGTGGCCATACAACGGACGTTTTGATGAGAAAGGAAAGAGAGACAGCCGTGTGGATGTCTCTGTTACATAGCTTGCTGTGCACTGAAGAGATCCAGCAGCATCTTTCAGTTCTACCTCTTTAAGTGTGGGAACAGCGGCCAATCTTTCGGGCTGTGTAAACTGGCCTGCAGGCGAAAGGGAGCACCTCAGAAGTGGGCATACAATGGACGTTTTGTTGACGAAGGAAAGAGAAACAGCAATGTGGATGGCTTTGTTACATAGCTTGCTGTGCGCAGAAGAGATCCAGCAGCATCTTTCAGTCCTACCACTTTTTGTTTGGGAGCAGAGGCCAATTGTTTGTGCTGAGCAAACTGGCCTGCAGGCGAATGGGAGCACCTCAGAAGTGGGCATACAATGGACGTTTTGTTGACAAAGTAAAGAGAGACAGCAATGTGGATATCTCTGTTACATGGCTTGCTGTGCACTGAAGAGATGCAGTAGAATCTTTCAGTCGTACCACTTTTTGTTTGGGAATAGAGGCTAATTGTTTGTGCTGAGCAAACTGGCTGGCAGGCAAATGGGAGCACCTCAGAAGTGGAAATACAACGGATATTTTGATGAGAAAGGAAATATATACAGCAATGTGGATGGCTCTGTTACATAGCTTGCTGTACACTGAAGAGATCCAGCAGAATATCTCAGTCCTAACACTTTTTGTTTAGGAACAGAGGCCAATGGTTCGTGCTGTGCAAACTGGCCTGCAGGCGAATGGGAGCACCTCAGAAGTGGAAATACAACGGACGTTTTGATGAGAATTAAAGAGAGACAGCAATGTGGATGGCTCTGTTACATAGCTTGCTGTGCGCAGAAGAGATCCAGCAGGATATTTCAGTCCTACATTTTCTTTGTGCGAACGGAGGCCAGTCGTTCGTGCTCCACAAACTGGCCTGCAGGCGCATGGAAGTACTTTAGAAGTGGGAATACGATGGACATTTTGTTGACAAAGGAAAGAGAGACAGCAATGTGGACGGCTCTGCTACATAGCTTGCTGTGCGCATAAGAGATCCAAGAGCATATTTCAGTCCTGTCTCACTTTGTGTGCGAACAGAGGCCAATTTGTGCTGTGCAAACTGGCCTGCAGGCGAATGGGAGCACCTCAGAAGTGGGCATACCATGGAAGTTTTGATGAGAAAGGAAAGAGAGACAGCAATGTGGATGTCTCTGTTACATGGATTGCTGTGCACTGAAGAGATGCAGTAGCATCTTTCAGTCCTACCTCTTTTTGTTTGGGAACAGAGGCCAATTGTTTGTCCTGAGCAAACTGGCCTGCAGGCGAATGGGAGCACCTCAGAAGTGGAAATACAACGGACGTTTTGATGAGAATTAACGAGATGCAGCAATGTGGATGGCTCTGTTACATAGCTTGCAGTGTGCAGAAGATACCCAGTAGCATATTTCAGTCCAACCTTTTTCTGTGTGGGAACAGAGGCCAATCATTCGTGCTCCACAAACTGGCCTGCAGGCGCATGGAAGCACATTAGAAGTGGGAATACAATGGACGTTTTGTTGACAAAGGAAAGAGAGATCGCAATGTGGACGGCTCTGTTACATAGCTTACTGTGCACTGAAGATATCCAGCAGCATATTTCAGTCCTACCACTTTTTGTTTGGGAACAGAGTACAAATGTTTGTGCTGAGGAAACTGGCCTGCAGGCGAATGGGAGCCCCTCAGAAGTGGAAATACAACGGACGTTTTGATGACAAACGAAAGAGAGGCAGCCATGTGGATGGCTCTGTTACATAGCTTGCTGTGCACTGAAGAGATCCAGCAGCATCTTTCAGTTCTACCTCTTTAAGTGTGGGAACAGCGGCCAATCGTTCGGGCTGTGCAAACTGGCCTGCAGGCGAAAGGGAGCACCTCAGAAGTGGGCATACAACGGACGTTTTGATGAGAAAGGAAAGAGATACAGCAATGTGGATGTCTCTGTTACATAGCTTGATGTGCGCAGAAGAGATCCAGCAGCATCTTTCAGTCCTACCTCTTTTTGTTTGGGAATAGAGGCCAATTGTTTGTGCTGAGAAAACTGGCCTGCAGGCGAATGGGAGCCCCTCAGAAGTGGAAATACAACGGACGTTTTGATGAGAATTAAAGAGAGACAGCAATGTGGATTTCTCTGTTACATAGCTTGCTGTGCGCAGAAGAGATCCAACAGCAAATTTCAGTCCTACCATTTTCTGTGTGGGAACAGAGGTCAATCATTCGTGCTCCACAACCTTTCCTGCAGGCGCATGGAAGCACTTTAGAAGTGGGCGTACAATGGACGTTTTGTTGACAAAGGAATGAGAGATCGCAATGTGGATGGCTCTGTTACATAGCTTGCTGTGCACTGAAGAGATCCAGCAGCATCTTTCAGTTCTACCTCTTTCTGTGTGGGAACAGAGGCCGATCATTCGTGCTCCACAAACTTTCCTGCAGGCGCATTGAAGTACTTTAGAAGTGGGAATACGATGGACGTTTTGTTGACAAAGGAAAGAGAGACAGCAATGTGGATGGCTCTGTTACATAGCTTGCTGTGCGCAGAAGAGATCCAGCAGCATACTTCAGTCCTACCTCTTTCTGTGTGGGAACAGAGGCCAATTGTTTGTGCAGTGCAAACTGGCCTGCAGGCGAATGGGAGCCCCTCAGAAGTGGAAATACAACGGACGTTTTTATGAGAAAGGAAAGAGATACAGCAATGTGGATGGCTCTGTTACATAGGTTGCTGTGCACTGAAGAGATCCAGCAGCATCTTTCAGTCCTACCACTTTTTGTTTGGGAACAGAGGCCAATTGTTTGTGCTGTGCAAACTGGCCTGCAGGCGAATGGGAGCACCTCAGAAGTGGAAATACAACGGACGTTTTGATGAGAAAGGAAAGAGATACAGCAATGTGGATGTTTCTGTTACATAGCTTGCTGTGCGCAGAAGAGATCCTGCAGCATATTTCAGTCCTACCTCTTTCTGCGTGGGAACAGAGGCCAGTCGTTCGTGCTCCACAAACTGTCCTGCAGGCGCTTGGAAGTACTTTAGAAGTGGGAATACAATGGATGTTTTGTTGACAAAGGAAAGAGAGACAGCAATGTGGATGTCTCTGTTACATAGCTTGCTGTGCGCAGAAGAGATCCAGCAGCATACTTCAGTCCTACCTCTTTCTGTGTGGGAACAGAGGCCAATTGTTTGTGCTGTGCAAACTGGCCTGCAGGCGAATGGGAGCCCCTCAGAAGTGGAAATACAACGGACTTTTTTATGAGAAAGGAAAGAGAGACAGCAATGTGGATGGCTCTGTTACATAGGTTGCTGTGCTCAGAAGAGATCCAGCAGCATCTTTCAGTCCTTCCACTTTTTGTTTGGGAACAGAGGCCAATTGTTTGTGCTGAGCAAACTGCCCTGCAGGCGAATAGGAGCACCTCAGAAGTGGAAATACAACGGACGTTTTGATGAGAATTAAAGAGATACAGCAATGTGGATGGCTCTGTTACATAGCTTGCTGTGCGCAGAAGAGATCCAGCAGCATATTTCAGTTCTGTCTGTCTTTGTTTGCGAACAGTGGCCAATTTGTGCTGAGGAAACTGGCCTGCAGGCTAATGGGAGCACCTCAGAAGTGGAAATACAACGGACGTTTTGATGAGAAAGGAAAGAGAGACAGCAATGTGGATGGCTCTGTTACATAGCTTGCTGTGCGCAGAAGATATCCAGCAGCATCTTTCTGTCCTACCTCTTTCTGTGTGGGAACAGAGGCCACTTGTTCGTGCTCCACAAACTGGCCTGCAGGCACATGGAAGCACTTTAGAAGTGGAAATACAATGGACGTATTGTTGACAAAGGAAGGAGAGACAGCAGTATGGAAGGCTTTGTTACATAGCTTGCTGTGCACTGAAGAGTTCCAGCAGCATCTTTCAGTCCTACCACTTTTTGTTTGGGAACAGAGGAAAATGTTTGTGCTGTGCAAACTGGCCTGCAGGCGAATGGGAGCTCCTCAGAAGTGGGCATACAACGGTTGTTTTGATGAGAGAGGAAAGAGAGATGGCATTGTGGATGTATCTGTTACATAGCTTGCTGTGCACTGAAGAGATCCAGTAGTATCTTTCAGTCCTTCCTCTTTTTGTTTGGGAAGAGAGGGCAAATCGTTCGTCCTGTGCAAACTGACCTGCAGGAGAACGGGAGCACCTCAGAAGTGGGAATAGAATGGACGTCTTGTTGACAAAGGAAAGAGAGACAGCAATGTGGATGGCTCTGTCACATAGCTTGCTGTGCACTGAAGAGATCCAGCGGCATCTTTCAGTCCTACCACTTTTTGTTTGGGAATAGAGGCCAATTGTTTGTGCTGTGCAAACTGGCCTGCAGGCTGTGGAGAGTTTTACTGACGAATGGCTAGTGGACAAAGGCCATAGCCAGATGTATTTGATGTCTCTTTAGCAGCAGAACCAGGTCTAAGCTAGACCAGAGATCGCAGTGAGACCGGTCCTCAAGGTCCTGCTGGCTCCCCTGGTTCTGCTGGTAATCAGGTTCCCACTGGTTTCCCTGGTCCTGCTGGTGTTCATGGTCCCGCTGGACCACAAGGTCCCTGTGGATGTTAGGTCCCTGTGGTAACAAAGCGCCTTTCAGACTAACCAGGCTAGCTGTAAATTCCAAGCATGCAGAGATAAGATAAGAGTAACATTTTGAAGGTTAACCAATTAGGAGCTCAGCTTTGCAATATGTATGAGGCTCATTATCTAGTGTATTTAACCAAGTGTCTTTGCCAATAAAGTTTGAAGTTTGCTGATGACCAAATGGTGTCCGCTCTTCCCTTCGCCGACAAAATGTTGACCCCGACGTGATTCTAAGGAACTCCCGATGGATCTAAGGAATAGCGGAAAAACGCTTATCGGAAAGACGTTGCATAAGGATACGGCACCACGGTTGAGCGAAGTAGGGTCGAGTCCTGTTTGCAGCCCAGGACGGTGCAAAAGCCGAAACATAAGGGGCAGGAAGCACCCCCAGGATCGTATAGGCGGTCTGGGTCGTACGTGCCACCGAAGCCTGAAGGAAGAGCTGCAAAACAGCGCGCGCTGACGTCTAAACAAGGATAGGCAAGTGGCATATGATTTATTTATAAGCTTTCTAGAAAAGCGTAATCTCAGGGATCTTAATTTAAAAAAGGAGGTTCCAGAGCTGTTAGCTTATGGATATGCAAAAGGACTATTTGTTAATCCTCATACAGTGCATGATTTAAATGAGTGGCGTAAATTTGGGTATGTGTTATGGGAAGCTGTATTAGAGGATGATAAGACAGCAAAGAAACTGAGAAAAGTGTGGCGAACGGTGCATAATGCATTGTTGCAGTATGCAGCCGAGCGGAAAGCGGCAGAAAAAGCGGCTGAGGCACATACGAGAAATAGGGAGTATGGACAAACAGGACCACCAGAAGGCAAGCCCCTTGCATCTGCTGTGACTAGTATTAGGATTCCTCGTGCGCGGGAAATGCAAGAAGAAGAGAAAGTAGAAGAAGTGGAGCCCATTGCCCCCCAGATTGAGGAGGAGGAACGGGGTAGTAGTCCGGGTATAATGGAAGGAGCAGCTAGCACAGCACTTGATAACACTGAAACTCCAGAACACGTTAATGAGGAGCCTGTGCATTTTCATCAGACTGTTGTTACTGCTCCTGAGATTCTGACGCCTGATAATTCTGATACTGACCTGGATAATCCTTTTGGCCTGAGACCTATTGATCCGGAAAAGAAGCCTGATTTAGATCCCCATGATAAATGGACAGTTATAAAGGGAAAAGTAAGATGGGTGGGGGATGCAGATGTATTGTGTGCTTATAGTCTCTCTGTGATATTCATGTACTAAAAGTTAGCAAATGTAACTACGTCTGTGTTTCTATCGACCCTTGCAGACCTTTATAGATACTGTTGGCCACTTCTCCCGATGTAGGCTGGCCACCTGCATTGGAATGAGTGTGCATTTTGATTAGTACAAAAGCCCAAGCCTCATGCAATGTGAGGGAGGCAGAGCCTCTGCGGGGACGCCCGCTGAGATTGAGCCTGCCACCTTGCACTGTGATGATGCTGCTCGGAGCTGGCTTCCTGATTGTCTTCACAGGGTCATTGCACCACGTTCTGTACGTGGGACCATGTAGTGAAAATAATGATTGTCTGCATTTTGTGTTTCACATATTGTAGTTGTGAAGCGTGTTTGTGGGATCCCATGAATGTGTGTGTATGTGTGTGTCTGTTGAGGGCAGACAGTGTTCTGTGTATTTTTTATTATTAGGTTAATGTAAAGGTTTTTAATGGGTAGCAGATTAACATTTTGGGCAAGAAAGGGTTAATAGAAAAGTGCTGCTGCCTGTAGGGATTTGTGGCTGCTGCTCAGCAGGCTGGCAGCTGTAGCTGCTGCTGGGGAAGCAAGCATTTGTAGCTCCTGCCGAGCAGTACTGCTTAGTGTGTTTAAGGTAACCTAGGGGAGAATCCAAGCTTTACCAACCTCCACCCAAACAGCATCAGGGTGGCAGAGGAAGAGAAAAAATGGTTAATGACACAGCAAACTCCTTGACTGTTAACACCGTGCAGTTTGTGTCTGCAGCTGCTTCACATTCCTTTTCTCGGAATGCCTCTGCTTTAAGGAATCACTGTAACCTGTCTTACTTCTCAAGAACTGATAACCTTGGGGAGAGGGTATGTTTGTGTCCTCCTACCTACAGGTCCGTGGTGGCTGCCTGCAAAGTTTCTCAAGCCTTGCCATGAGCTGAACAGACGAGCGGAAAAACCCAATGCCTTAGCTACAGGAGCTTAAATATATGTGCATGTAAAGTAGCTCTTATTAGAGGCTGTAATTTTGTGTATAAAACCACCTGTATTTACTAGCCAGTTGCTAACAAGAAACTACACCTTGTATTGTATGGATTTGTCACTTGTAAAACAGATGTTAGAGCATGCAAATTTGCAGCAACTGCTAGAAAATGTTAAGGCAAAAGCTAGAAAGATTCTAATACAATGATAGTGTTATAAAATAGGTAATGGAACGAATTGAGAAGGTAGAAGTACATCACTGGTGAAAAATTTTCTTTGGCTGGTCTGTCACTGCCACTAGCATCTTCAACATGCTGCTGTACCCTGTAGTGTACATACTGCTAATGTAAATCTGTATGTGCTTTGCCATAGCAGTGACTTGTTACTGGATGAAGCAGATGAACCTCTGCACTGACAACAAGGTGCCACAACTGACGTTGGCCAAATACCTCCTACCACAGCCAAGGGCAAGACTGGGTTGGCCTCTGTGTTTGCCACCAAGAAGAACCTTTAGCTCCGCTGCTGGCTGCAACCCAGCAGGCGTTGAGTGGTGGGGACACATGCCGTGCCAGACCTTGATGTGAGGGATGGCCTCTCCTGTCATCAGAGAACTATACAGGAGAGAAAGGCAGGCCAAGCAGCCTGTGGTTGGCATATGTGGAAGAGATGATCTAGGGTCGTCTAAAGCAAGTATTATATATAAAAACACCCAAGGGAAATGTAAGGATTTTCTTCAAACAGTTTGCAAAGCGTAACTTGTACAAAAGCTTTTGAATTTGTCTAGTTTTGATTCTCTTTCTGCAATACAGCATGTGACATCTAACAGATGATTCCCTGCCCGAACCACCAGTTCTATATAAAGACCTACATGATAATGAGTGGAAAGGACCAGAACCATATCAAATTATAAACTGTAACAAAGGATGTAATGTGACTGCAAGACTAAAGCAAAGTGTGCAAAATGATTCCAGTGGAAGTTTGTTATGCTGTTTTTAATGGCAATACGTATGTGATTATGTTAATACAGGTAGAAGTAAATTCTTTAAAAATATAGTTTTGTAAAATTGTAAGGCTTTAGATATATTAACAGCTCAAGTAGACAAAGTATGTACTTTAATTAATGAATCTTGTTGTAGTTATCTTGATCAGTCTGGAAAAACCTTGAAAGATGTTAAAGAAATTTGGAAGCATGAGAAAGTACTTCATGATGTCTATCAGAACGATAAAATTCCTTAGTTAGATGCCCTTCTTACATCTTGAAACTTTAATGGTTGGCTCACTTCTCTGATTAAAGGTATTGGAAGGATTTTGGTAGTAATCTTGACCATAGTTATGATTGTACCTTATATTTTGCAATGTATTCGTGGTATGATTGAAAACCTGGTAAAACAGCTTTAGCTTACTCAAGAAAGGAAAAAGCGAAGATGTAGATGATTTCTTGTTAGAGAATGGACATATGCCTGCTCTGAATAAAAGTAAGTATGTGCAGCTGGCCATGTAGCAGAGGTAACTCCTGATTACCACTGTACAGCCGACCGTGAAAAAGAAACAACCCCCGGACAGTTAATGAAACAAGAATGCAGGCCTGGAAGATAAGAAGGAGCTAAGATAAAAAGGTTGCTGAGCTGGACTGTAAATTTCGCTTGCTTACAAAAAACACACTTTAAGTTCTCACGAGTGCAAAAGTTACAAGTACTCTCAAAATGAGATTGGTTTCAAAAGTTGTTACAGGGTTGAGGTATTAATAGTTGGCTAGGAGTAGTAATCAAACAAGGGTTAACAGTTTCAACAATATTGATTATTATTGTTTTAATCTTTTGTTGTTTATGGAAGTATATTGTCAGTATGCTATTTCGTGCTATGAATCAAGTCTGGATTGCTCAAAAACAAAAAGGGAGATATGGGTCAGGTATAAAGACCCCAAAACTGGTATATGGCAGAACCCTGCTAAAGTTCTGTATTGGGGACGGGGATATCTGTGTGTTTCTGCTCCTGCAGGACCCTTGTGGGTGCCGGCAAAATGGACTAAGCCTGTTCCAGACGTCACATCGGTAAGCTCGGGAAACAGCAACGACACACAACCAGAAGAAGAGCCAACAGGATAAAATCACAAGGAAAGAACTGAACATGAACTGTTTAAAGATAATTGTGTTATTGATATTTTGGACTGCTTATAGTGTAATGTGTAGTCTTAGTTGTTGGGTTTGCGAACATCTATCTTCATTTCTGATGACATTCACCCTACAGACAGCCTTAGGTCAATATCTTTCAGAGAAGCTGATTGATAGTCACTATATAGATAATGTTTGGACAAAATGGGCTCACGAAGCAGGAGTAAACGACTTTGGTTTATCGTTGCATCAAGTTGGTAATCCATTTAAAACCTGTTTGATTGGAAGTCCAGTTGTTAATCTCTCTGATTTTACAGATGAATGGGTAAATTTGTCAATCCCTTTAAATACTACGGTTATTAGACAAGCTGCTAACCTTACTTCTTGGAATTTTATGTCTACTTTGAATGCTTTACTAATCCGGAATTTAACAAAGGTGATCTTACATCCACAGGAATTAAGTTTATTGGGTTCAGAACCGGCAGAAGGATGTGTTAAATTTAGTTCTATATCCAGTATGGAAGGACCAGTTGAAACTCGTGTATCCCCCTTAGATGTGAGATATAATAATCAATCTTATTGCCCAATGCACGAAATTAAATATCCAGAAACCAGAGCCAAAGCACTACCTTCAGGATATTTTTTAATATGTGGGGATAGAGCTTGACCCGGTATCCCTTGTAAGCCATTTGGGGGACCATGTTATATTGGAAAGTTAACATTGATAACACCACAAAAATATCAATTGTTGCAACTTTCTCAGTTACATCAGAAACACCATCGAGAAAAAAGAGCATTGCAAGTTCTGGGTGATAATTGCTCTGATACAGTACTCTTATGGGACACTGCAGCAACAGTTGCATCTGCTATATTTTTGCCGTCTCTTAGCTCTGTGCATAATGCTCTAACAATCAAAGCTTTAACATGTTGGGCAGGAAAACAAATCAATATAACTTCTAAAAATTTTGTATGATCTTGCTACAGAAGCTGATAGTATAAGAAAAGCTACCTTGCAAAATCGCGCAGCTATTGATTTTTTATTACTTGCTCATGGTCATGGCTGTGAAGAATTTGACGGAATGTGTTGTTTTAACCTTACTGATAAATCCCAGTCCATTCATGATAAAATCAGACAGTTGAATGTCAACATGAAGAAATTGCAAGAATGGCAGAGCCCGTTAGACACATTGTTGAGCGGCTGGGGTTTATCCGGTTAGCTAAGAGAGCTAGTGAAACAAGGACTTGTGATTTTAGCTGTGCTGATAGTAGAATTATTGATTATTGGATGTCTTCTTTCTTGTGTGAAAACCATGACCATGAAGGCCATGAATAATGTGCTTTTAGCCCAAAAAGAAAATGGGGGAAATGTGGAGAGTTTTACTGACGAATGGCTAGTGGACAAAGGTCATAGCCAGATGAATTTGATGTCTCTTTAGCAGCAGAACCAGGTCTAAGGTAGACCAGAGATCGCAGTGAGACCGGTCCTCAAGGTCCTGCTGGCTCCCCTGGTTCTGCTGGTAATCAGGTTCCCACTGGTTTCCCTGGTCCTGCTGGTGTTCATGGTCCCACTGGACCACAAGGTCCCTGTGGATGTTAGGTCCCTGTGGTAACAAAGCGCCTTTCAGACTAACCAGGCTAGCTGTAAATTCCAAGCATGCAGAGATAAGATAAGAGTAACATTTTGAAGGTTAACCAATTAGGAGCTCAGCTTTGCAATATGTATGAGGCTCATTATCTAGTGTATTAAACCAAGTGTCTTTGCCAATAAAGTTCGAAGTTTGTTGATGACCAAATGGTGTCCGCTCTTCCCTTCGCCGACAGCAGGCGAATGGGAGCACCTCAGAAGTGGAAATTCTACGGACATTTTGATGGGAAGGGAAAGAGATACGGCAATGTGGATGGCACTGTTACATAGCTTGCTGTGCGCAGAAGAGATCCAGGAGCATATTTCAGTCCTACCACTGTTTGTGTGGGAACAGAGGTCAAATGTTTTTGCTGTGCAAACTGACATTAAGGAGAACGGGAGCACCTCAGAAGTGGGCATACAATGGACATTTTGTTGACAAAGGAAAGAGAGACAGCAATGTGGACGGCTCTGTTACATAGCTTGCTGTGCACTGAAGAGATCCAGCAGCATCTTTCAGTCCTTCCACTTTTTTTGTGGGAACAGAGGCCAAATGTTTGTGCTGTGCAAACTGGCCTGCAGGCGAATAGGAGCACCTCAAAAGTGGAAATACAACGGATGTTTTGATGAGAAAGGAAAGAGAGACAGCAGTGTGGATGGCTTTGTTACATAGCTTGCTGTGCGCAGAAGAGATCCAGTAGCAACTTTCAGTCCTATCTCTTTTTGTGTGGGAACAGAGGCCAATCGTTCGTGCCGTGCAAACTGGCCTGCAGGTGAATGGGAGCACCTCAGAAGTGGGCATACAATGGGCGTTTTGTTGACAAAGGAAAGAGAGACAGCAATGTGGATGGCTCTGTTACATAGCTTGCTGTGCGCAGAAGAGATCCAGCAGCATCTTTCAGTTCTACCTCTTTAAGTGTGGGAACAGCGGCCAATCATTCGGGCTGTGCAAAGTGGCCTGCAGGCGAATGGGAGCACCTCAGAAGTGGAAATACAACGGACGTTTTGATGAGAAAGGAAAGAGATACAGCATTGTGGTTGTCTCTGTTACATAGGTTGCTGTGCGCAGAAGAGATCCAGCAGCATCTTTCAGTCCTGCCACTTTTTGTTTGGGAACAGAGGCCAATTGTTTGTGCTGTGCAAACTGGCCTGCAGGCGAATGGGAGCACCTCAGAAGTGGAAATACAACGGACGTTTTGATGAGAATTAAAGAGATACAGCAATGTGGATGGCTCTGTTACGTAGCTTGCTGTGCGCAGAAGAGATCCAGCAGCATATTTCAGGCCAACCTTTTTCTGTGTTACCAGAGGCCAATCATTCGTGCTCCACAAACTGGCCTGCAGGCGCATGGAAGAACTTCAGAAGTGGGAATACAATGGACGTTTTGTTGACAAAGGAAAGAGAGATCGCAATGTGGACGGCTCTGTTACATAGCTTACTGTGCACTGAAGAGATCCAGCAGCATATTTCAGTCCTACCACTTTTTGTTTAGGAACAGAGGCCAAATGTTTGTGCTTTGCAAACTGGCCTGCAGGCGAATGGGAGCACCTCAGAAGTGGGCATACAACGGACGTTTTGATGAGAAAGGAAAGAGATACAGCAATGTGGATGGCTCTGTTACATAGCTTGCTGTGCGCAGAAGAGATCCAGGAGCATATTTCAGTCCTACCTCTTTCTGCGTGGGAACAGAGGCCAATCGTTCGTGCTCAACAAACTGTCCTGCAGGCGCTTGGAAGTACTTTAGAAGTGGGCATACAATGGACGTTTTGTTGACAAAGGAAAGAGAGACAGCAATGTGGATGGCTCTGTTACATAGCTTGCTGTGCACTGAAGAGATCCAGCAGCATATTTCAGTTCTGTCTGTCTTTGTGTGTGAACAGAGGTCAATTTGTGCTGAGGAAACTGGACTGCAGGCGAATGGGAGCCCCTCTGAAGAGGAAATACAACGGATGTTTTGATGACAAAGGAAAGAGAGACAGCAATGTGGATGGCTCTGTTACATAGCTTGCTGTGCGCAGAAGATATCCAGCAGCATCTTTCAGTCCTACCTCTTTCTATGTGGGAAAAGAGGCCACTTGTTCGTGCTCCACAAACTGGCCTGCAGGCACATGGAAGCACTTTAGAAGTGGAAATACAATGGACGTATTGTTGACAAAGGAAGGAGAGACAGCAGTGTGGAAGGCTTTGTTACATAGCTTGCTGTGCACTGAAGAGATCCAGCAGCATATTTCAGTCCTACCACTTTTTGTTTGGGAACAGAGGAAAATGTTTGTGCTGTGCAAACTGGCCTGCAGGCGAATGGGAGCACCTCAGAAGTGGGCATACAACGGTTGTTTTGACGAGAGAGAGGAAAGAGAGATGGCATTGTGGATGTATCTGTTACATAGCTTGCTGTGCGCAGAAGAGATCCAGCAGCATATTTCAGTCCTACCACTTTTTGTGTGGGAACAGAGGCCAAATGTTTGTGCTGTGCAAACAAACATTCAGGAGAACGGGAGCACCTCAGAAGTGGGCATACAATGGACATTTTGTTGACAAAGGAAAGAGAGACAGCAATGTGGATGTCTCTGTTACATAGCTTGCTGTGCACTGAAGAGATCCAGCAGCATCTTTCAGTCCTTCCACTTTTTTTGTGGGAACAGAGGCCAAATGTTTGTACTGTGCAAACTGGCCTGCAGGCGAATAGGAGCACCTCAAAAGTGGAAATACAACGGACGTTTTGATGAGAAAGGAAAGAGAGACAGCAATGTGGATGGCTTTGTTACATAGCTTGCTGTGCGCAGAAGAGATCCAGTAGCATCTTTCAGTCCTACCTCTTTTTGTGTGGGAACAGAGGCCAATCGTTCATGCTGTGCAAACTGGCCTGCAGGTGAAAGGGAGCACCTCAGAAGTGGGCATACAATGGGCGTTTTGTTGGCAAAGGAAAGAGAGACAGCAATGTGGATGTCTCTGTTACATAGCTTGCTGTGCGCAGAAGAGATCCAGCAGCATCTTTCAGTGCTACCACTTTCTGCGTGGGAGCAGAGGCCAATCATTCGTCCTCCACAAACTGCCCTGGAGGCGCATGGATGCACTTTAGAAGTGTTAAAACAATGGACGTTTTCTTGACAAAGGAAAGAGAGACAGCAATGTGGGTGGCTCTGTTACATAGCTTGCTGTGCACTGAAGAGATCCAGCAGCATATTTCAGTCCTACCACTTTTTGTTTGGGAACAGAGGCCAAATATTTGTGCTGAGCAAACTGACCTGCAGGCGAATGGGAGCACCTCAGAAGTGGAAATACAACGGATATTTTGATGTGAAGGGAAAGAGAGACAGCAATGTGGATGGCTCTGTTACATCGCTTGCTGTGCGCAGAAGAGATCCAGCAGCATCTTTCAGTCCTACCTCTTTTTGTGTGGGAACAGAGTCCAAATGTTTGTGCTGTGCAAACTGACCTGCAGGAGAACGGGAGCACCTCAGAAGTGGGAATACAATATATATTTTCTTGACAAAAGAAAGAGAGAAAGCAATGTGGATGGCTCTGTTACATAGCTTGCTGTGCGCAGAAGAGATCCAGCAGCATATTTCAGTCCTACCTCTTTCTGTGTGGGAAGAGAGGCCAATCGTTTGTGCTCCACAAACTGGCCTGCAGGCACATGGAAGCACATTAGAAGTGGGAATACAATGGACGTTTTGATGAGAAAGGAAAGAGAGACAGCAATGTGGATGGATCTGTTACATAGCTTGCTGTGCACTGAAGAGATCCAGCAGCATATTTCAGTCCTGTCTCTCTTTGTGTGCGAACAAAGGCCAATTTGTGCTGAGGAAAATGGCATGCAGGCGAATGGGAGCCCCTCAGAAGTGGAAATACAACGGACGTTTTGATGAGAAAGGAAAGAGATACAGCAATGTGGATGGCTCTGTTACATAGCTTGCTGTGCGCAGAAGAGATCCTGTAGCATCTTTCAGTCCCACGAGTTTTTGTTTGGGAACAGAGGCCAAATGTTTGTGCTGTGCAAACTGACCTTCAGGAGAACGGGAGCACCTCAGAAGTGGGCATACAATGGACGTTTTGATGAGAAACGAAAGAGATACAGCAATGTGGATGGCTCTGTTACATAGCTTGCTGTGCGCAGAAGAGATCCAGCAGCATATTTCAGTCCAACCTTTTTCTGTGTGGGAAGAGAGGCCAATCATTCGTGCTCCACAAACTGGCCTGCAGCCGCATGAAAGCACTTTAGAAGTGGGAATACGATGGACATTTTTTTGACTAAGGAAATAGAGATCGCAATGTGGACGGCTCTGTTACATAGCTTGCTGTGCACTGAAGAGATCCAGCAGCATCTTCCAGTCCTACCACTTTTTGTTTGGGAACGGAGGCCAAACGTTTGTGCTGCGCAAACAGGCCTGCAGGCGAATGGGAGCACCTCCGATGTGGCAATACAACGGACGTTTTGATGAGAAAGGAAAGAGATACAGCAATGTGGATGGCTCTGTTACATAGCTTTCTGTGCGCAGAAGAGATCCTGCAGCATCTTTCAGTCCTACATCTTTCTGTGTGGGATGAGAGGCCAATCGTTCGTGCTCCACAAACTGTCCTGCAGGCGCTTGGAAGTACTTTAGAAATGGGCATACAATGGACGTTTTGTTGACAAAGGAAAGAGAGACAGCAATGTGGATGTCTCTCTTACATAGCTTGCTGTGCGCAGAAGAGATCCAGCAGCATCTTTCAGTCCTACGTCTTTCTGCGTGGGAGCAGAGGCCAATCGTTCGTGCTCCACACACTGGGCTGCAGGCACATGGAAGCACTTTAGAAGTGGGAATACAATGGACGTTTCGTTGACAAAGGAAAGAGAGACAGCAATGTGGACGGCTCTGTTACATAGCTTGCTGTGCGCAGAAGAGATCCAGCAGCATATTTCAGTCGTGTCTATCTTTGTGTGTGAACAGAGGCCAATTGTTTGTGCTGAGCAAAGTGGCCTGCAGGCGAATGGTAGCACCTCAGAAGTGGAAATACAACGGACGTTTTTATGAGAAAGGAAAGAGAGACAGCAATGTGGATGGCTCTGTTACATAGCTTGCTGTGCGCAGAAGAGATCCTGTAGCATCTTTCAGTCCTACGAGTTTTTGTTTGGGAACAGAGGAAAAATGTTTGTGCTGTGCAAACTGACCTGCAGGCGAATGGGAGCACCTCAGAAGTGGAAATACAACGGATATTTTGATGTGAAGGGAAAGAGAGACAGCAATGTGGATGGCTTTGTTACATAGCTTGCTGTGCGCAGAAGAGATCTAGTAGCATCTTTCAGTCCTACCTCTTTTTGTGTGGTAACAGAGGCCAATCGTTCGTGCTGTGCGAACTGGCCTGCAGGTGAAAGGGAGCACCTCAGACGTGGGCATACAATGGGCGTTTTGTTGACAAAGTAAAGAGAGACAGCAATGTGGACGGCTCTGTTACATAGCTTGCTGTGCGCAGAAGAGATCCAGCAGCATCTTTCAGTGCTACCTCTTTCTACGTGGGAGTAGAGGCGAATCATTCGTGCTCCACAAACTGCCCTGGAGGCGCATGGATGCACTTTAGAAGTGCTAAAACAATGGATGTTATCTTGACAAAGGAAAGAGAGACAGCAATGTGGGCGGCTCTGTTACATAGCTTGCTGTGCACTGAAGAGATCCAGCAGCATATTTCAGTAATACCACTTTTTGTTTGGGAACGGAGGCCAAATATTTGTGCTGTGCAAACTGGACTGCAGGCGAATGGGAGCACCTCAGAAGTGGAAATACAGCGGATATTTTGATGTGAAGGGAAAGAGATACAGCAATGTGGATGTCTCTGTTACATAGCTTGCTGTGCGCAGAAGAGATCCAGCAGCATCTTTCAGTCCTACCTCTTTTTGTTTGGGAACAGAGTCCAAATGTTTGTGCTGTGCCAACTGACCTGCAGGAGAACGGGAGCACCTTAGCTGTGGGAATACAATATACATTTTCTTGACTAAGGAAAGAGACAAAGCAATGTGGATGGCTCTGTTACATAGCTTGCTGTGCACAGAAGAGATCCAGCAGCATATTTCAGTCCTACCTCTTTCTGTGTGGGAAGAGAGGCCAATCATTCGCGCTCCACAAACTGGCCCGCAGCCGCATGGAAGCACATTTGAAGTGGGAATACAATGGACGTTTTGATGAGAAAGGAAAGAGAGGCTGCAATGTGGATGGAACTGTTACATAGCTTGCTGTGCACTGAAGAGATCCAGCAGCATCTTTCAGTCCTACCTCTTTTTGTGTGGGAACAGAGGCCTAATGTTTGTGCTGTGCAAACTGAGCTGCAGGAGAACAGCAGCACCTCAGAATTGGGAATACAATGGACGTTTCATTGACAAAGGAAAGAGAGACAGCAATGTGGACGGCTCTTGTTACATAGCTTGCTGTGCGCAGAAGAGATCCAGCAGCATATTTCAGTCCTGTCTCTCTTCGTGTGCGAAGAGAGGCCAATTTGTGCTGAGGAAAATGGCCTGCAGGCGAATGGGAGCCCCTCAGAAGTGGAAATACAACGGACGTTTTGATGAGAAAGGAAAGAGATACAGCAATGTGGATGGATCTGTTACGTAGCTTGCTGTGTGCAGAAGAGATCCAGCAGCATCTTTCAGTCCTACCTCTTTCTGTGTGGGAACAGAGGCCACTGGTTCGTGCTCCACAAACTGACCTGCAGGCGCATGGAAGTACTTTAGAAGTGGGAAAACAATGGACGTTTTTTTGTCAAAGAAAATAGAGACAGCAATGTGGATGGCTCTGTTACATAGCTTGCTGTGCGCAGTAGAGATCCAGCAGCATATTTCTCTCCTGTCTCTCTTTGTGTGCGAACAGAGGCCAATTTGTGCAGAGGAAACTGACCTTCAGGAGAATGGGAGCCCCTCAGAAGTGGGAATACAACGGACGTTTTGATGAGAAAGGAAAGAGAGACAGCAATGTGGATGTCTCTGTTACATAGCTTGCTGTGCGCAGAAGAGATCCAGCAGCATCTTTCAGTCCTACCACTTTTTGTGTGGGAACAGAGGCCAATTGTTCGTGCTGTGCAAACAGGCATGCAAGCGAATGGGAGCACCTCAGAAGTGGAAATACAATGGACGTTTTGATGAGAAAGGAAAGAGAGACAGCAATGTGGATGGCTCTGTTACATAGCTTGCTGTGCACTGAAGAGATCCAGCAGCATATTTCAGTCTTACCACTTTTAGTTTGGGAACAGAGGCCTAATGTTTGTGCCGCGCAAACTGGCCTGCAGGCGAATGGGAGCACCTCAGAAGTGGGCATACAACGGATGTTTTGATGAGAAAAGAATGAGAGATGGCAATGTGGATGTCTCTCTTACATAGCTTGCTGTGCGCAGAAGAGATCCAGCAGCATCTTTCAGTCCTACCTCTTTTTGTGTGGGAACAGAGGCCAATCGTTCGTGCTGTGCAAACTGGCCTGCAGGCGAATAGGAGCACCTCAGAAGTGGGAATACAATATACATTTTCTTGACAAAGGAAAGAGAGACAGCAATGTGGATGTCTCTGTTACATAGCTTGCTGTGCGCAGAAGAGATCCAGCAGCATATTTCAGTACTAACTCTTTCTGTGTTGGAAGAGAGGCCATCCGTTCTTGCTCCACAAACTGGCCTGCAGCCGCATGGAAGCACATTAGAAGTGGGAATACAATGGACGTTTTGATGAGAAAGGAAAGAGAGGCAGCAATGTGGACGGCTCTGTTACATAACTTGCTGTGCGCAGAAGAGATCCAGCAGCATATTTCAGTCCTGTCTCTCTTTGAGTGCGAACAGAGGCCAATTGTTTGTGCTGAGCAAACTTGCCCTCAGGCGAATGGCAGCACCTCAGAAGTGGAAAAACAACGAACGTTATGATGAGAAAGGAAAGAGAGACAGCAATGTGGATGGATCTGTTACATAGCTTGCTGTGCACTGAAGAGATCCAGCAGCATACTTCAGTCCTACCTCTTTTTGTGTGCGAACAGAGGCCAAATGTTTGTGCTGTGCAAACTGACCTGCAGGCGAATGGGAGCACCTCAGATGTGGAAAGACAACGGATATTTTGATGAGAAATGAAAGAGATACAGCAATGTGGATGTCTCTGTTACATAGCTTGCTATGAGCAGAAGAGATCCAGCAGCATATTTGAGTCCTGTCTCTCTTTGTGTGCGAACAGAGACCAAATGTTCGTGCTGTGCAAACTGACCTGCAGGCAAATGGGAGCACCTCAGAAGTGGAAATAAAACGGAAGTTTTGATGAGAAAGGAAAGAGAGACAGCAATGTGGATGGCTCTGTTACATAGCTTGCTGTGCACTGAAGAGATCCAGCAGCATCTTTCTGTCCTACCTCCTTTTGTGCGGGAACAGAGGCCAAATGTTTGTGCTGTGCAAACTGAGCTGCAGAAGAACCGGAGCACCTCAGAAGTGGGAATACTATGGAAGTTTCGTGACAAAGGAAAGAGAGACAGCAATGTGGATGGCTCTGTTACATAGCTTGCTGTGCGCAGAAGAGATCCAGCAGCATATTTCGGTCCTGTCTATCTTTGTGTGCGAACAGAGGCCAATTGTTTGTGCTGAGCAAAATGGCCCGCAGGCGAATGGTAGCACCTCAGAAGTGGAAATACAACGGAAGTATTCATGAGAAAGGAAAGAGAGACAGCAATGTGGATGGCTCTGCTACATAGCTTGCTGTGCACTGAAGAGATCCAGCAGCATCTTGCAGTCCTACCTCCTTTTGTGTGGGAACAGAGGCCAAATGTTTGTGCTGTGCAAGCTGACCTGCAGGAGAACCGGAGCACCTCAGAAGTGGGAATTCAATGGACGTTTCGTTGATAAAGAAAGAGAGACAGCAATGTGAACGGCTCTGTTGCACAGCTTGCAGTGCGCAGAAGAGATCCAGCAGCATATTTCAGTCCTGTCTCTCTTTGTGTGCGAACAGAGGCCAATCGTTCGTGCACCACAAACTGGCCTGCAGGCGCATGGAAGCACTTTAGAAGTGGGAATCCAATGGACGATTTGATGAGAAAGGAAAGAGAGACAGCAATGTGGATGTCTCTCTTACATAGCTTGCTGTGCGCAGAAGAGATCCAGCAGCATCTTTCAGTCCTACCTCTTTTTGCTTGGGAACAGAGGCCAAATGTTTGTGCTGTGCAAACTGGCCTGCCGGAGAACCGGAGCACCTCAGAAGTAGGAATTCAATGGACGTTTCGTTGATAAAGAAAGAGATACAGCAATGTGGATGGCTCTGTTACATAGCTTGCTGCGCGCAGAAGAGATCCAGCAGCATCTTTCAGTCCTGTCTATCTTTGTGTGCGAACAGAGGCCAATCGTTCGTGCACCACAAACTGGCCTGCAGGCGCATGGAAGCCCTTTAGAAGTGGGAATACAATGGACGTTTTGATGAGAAAGGAAAGAGAGACAGCAATGTGGATGGCTCTGTTTCATAGCTTGCTGTGCACTGAAGAGATCCAGCAGCATATTTCAGTCCTACCACTTTTTGTTTGGGAAAGAGGCCAATTGTTTGTGCTGTGCAAACTGGGCTGCAGGCGAAAGGGAGCACCTCAGAAGTGGAAATACAACGGACATTTTGATGTGAAGGGAAAGGGATACAGCAATGTGGATGTTTCTGTTACATAGCTTGTTGTGCGCAGAAGAGATCCAGCAGCATCTTTCAGTCCTACCACTTTCTGTGTGGGAACAGAGGCCAAATGTTTTTGCTGTGCAAACTGGCCTGCAGGCGAACGGGAGCACCTCAGAAGTGGGCATACAATGGACGTTTTGTTGGCAAAGGAAAGAGAGACAGCAATGTGGATGGCTCTGTTACATAGCTTGCTGTGCACTGAAGAGATCCAGCAGCATTTTTCAGTCCTACCACTTTTTGTTTGGGGGCAGAGGCCAAATGTTTGTGCAGTGCAAACTGGTCTGCAGGTGAATGGGAGCGCCTCAGAAGTGGAAATACAAACGACTTTTTGATGCGAAAGGAAGCAGAGACAGCAATGTGGATGGCTCTGTTACACAGCTTGCTGTGCACTGAAGAGATCCAGCAGCATATCTCAGTCCTGCCTCTTTTTGTTTGGGAATAGAGGCCAATTGCTTGTGCTGTGCAAACTGGCCTGCAGGGGAATGGGAGCTCCTCTAAAAGTGGAAATACAAGGGACATTTTGATGTGAAAGGAAAGAGAGACAGCAATGTGAATGGCTCTGTTACATAGCTTGGTGTGCGCAGAAGAGGTCCAGCAGCATCTTTCAGTCCTACCACTTTTTGTTTGGGAACGGAGGCCAAACGTTTGTGCTGTGCAAACAGGCCTGCAGGCGAATGGGAGCACCTCAGAAGTGGAAATACAACGGACATTTTGATGTGAAGGGGAAGAGATACAGCAATGTGGATGTCTCTGTTACATAGCTTGCTCTGCACTGAAGAGATCCAGCAGAATCTTTCAGTCCTACCTCTTTTTGTTTGGGAACAGATGCCAAATGTTTGTGCAGAGCAAACTGGGCTGCAGGCGAAAGGGAGCACCTCAGAATTGGAAATACAACGGACGTTTTGATGAGAAAGGAAAGAGAGACAGCAATGTGGATGGCTCTGTTACATAGCTTGCTGTGCGCAGAAGAGATCCAAGAGCATCTTTCAGTCCTACCTCTTTTTGTGTGGGAGCAGAGGCCAATCGTTCATGCTGTGCAAACTGGCCTGCAGGCGAATGGGAGCACCTCAGAAGTTGGAATACAATGGACGTTTTGTTGACAAAGGAAAGAGAGACAGCAATGTGGATGGCTCTGTTAAATAGCTTGCTGTGCGCAGAAGAGATCCAGCAGCTCCTGTCAGTCCTACCTCTTTCTGTGTGGGAACAGAGGCCAATCGCTCGCGCTCCACAAACCGGACTGCAGGCGCATGGAAGCACTTTAGAAGTGGGAATACAATGGACGTTTTGATGAGAAAGGAAAGAGAGACAGCAATGTGGATGGCTCTGTTACATAGCTTGCTGTGCGCAGAAGAGATCCAGCAGCATCTTTCAGTCCTGTCTATCTTTGTGTGCGAACAGAGGCCAATTGTTTGTGCTGAGCAAACTGGCCCGCAGGCGAACGGGAGCACCTCAGAAGTGGCAACACAACGGACGTTTTCTTGACAAAGGAAAGAGAGACAGCAATGTGGATGGCTCTGTTACATAGCTTGCTGGGCACAGAAGAGATCCAGCAGCATATTTCAGTCCTACCTCTTTTTGTTTGGGAACAGAGGGCAAATGTTTGTGCTGTGCAATCTGGGCTGCAGGCGAATGGGAGCACCTCAGAAGTGGGCATACAACGGACGTCTTGATGAGAAAGGAAAGAGAGACAGCAATGTGGATGTCTCTGTTTCATTACTTCCTGTGGGCAGAAGAGATCCAGCAGCATCTTTCAGTCCTCTCTCTCTTTGTGTGCGAACTGAGGTCAATGGCTCGTGCTGTGCAATCTGACCTGCAGGCGAATGGGAGCACCTCAAAAGTGGGCATACAACGGACGTTTTGATGAGAAAGAAAAGAGAGACAGCAGTGTGGATGGCTCTGTTACATAGCTTGCTGTGCGCAGAAGAGATCCAGCAGCATTTTTCAGTCCTACGTCTTTCTGCGTGGGAGCAGAGGCCAATCGTTCGTGCTCCACAAACTGGCCTGCAGGCACATTTAAGCGCTTTAGAAGTGGGAATGCAATGTACGTTTTGTTGACAAAGGAAAGAGAGACAGCAATGTGGACGGCTCTGTTACATAGCTTGCTGTGCACTGAAGAGATCCAGCAGCATATTTCAGTCCTGCCTCTTTTTGTTTGGGAACGGAGGCCAAATTTTTGTGCTGTGCAAACTGGCCTGCAGGCGAATGGGAGCACCTCAGAAGTGGGCATACAATGGACGTTTTGTTGAGAAAGGAAAGAGAGACAGCAATGTGGATGGCTCTGTTACATAGCTTGCTGTGCGCAGAAGAGATCCAGCAGCATATTTCAGTCCTACCTCTTTTTGCTTGGGAACAGAGGCCAAATGTTTGTGCTGTGCAAACTGGCCTGCAGGAGAACCGGAGCACCTCAGAAGTAGGAATTCAATGGACGTTTCGTTGATAAAGAAAGAGATACAGCAATGTGGATGGCTCTGTTACATAGCTTGCTGCGCGCAGAAGAGATCCAGCAGCATCTTTCAGTCCTGTCTATCTTTGTGTGCGAACAGAGGCCAATCGTTCGTGCACCACAAACTGGCCTGCAGGCGCATGGAAGCCCTTTAGAAGTGGGAATACAATGGACGTTTTGATGAGAAAGGAAAGAGAGACAGCAATGTGGATGTCTCTGTTACATAGCTTGCTGTGCACTGAAGAGGTCCAGCAGCATCTTTCAGTCCTACCTCTTTTTGTGTGAGAACAGAGGCCAAATGTTTGTGCTGTGCAAACTGATCTGCCGGAGAACGGGAGCACCTCAGAAGTGGGAATACAATATACATTTTCTTGACAAAGTAAAGAGAGACAGCAATGTGGATGTCTCTGTTACATAGCTTGCTGTGCGCAGAAGAGATCCAGCAGCATATTTCAGTCCTACCTCTTTCTGTTTGGGAAGAGAGGCCAAACGTTCGTGCTCCACAAACTGGCCTGCAGCCGCATGGAAGCACATTAGAAGTGGGAATACAATGGACGTTTTGATGAGAAAGGAAAGAGAGGCAGCAATGTGGACGGCTCTGTTACATAGCTTGCTGTGCGCAGAAGAGATCCAGCAGCATATTTCAGTCCTGTCTCTCTTTGAGTGCGAACAGAGGCCAATTGTTTGTGCTGAGCAAACTGGCCTGCAGGCGAATGGTAGCATCTCAGAAGTGGAAATACAACGGTTGTTTTGATGAGAAAGGAAATAGAGACAGCAATGTGGATGGCTCTGTTACATAGCTTGCTGTGCACTGAAGAGATCCAGCAGCATCTTTCAGTCCTACCTCTTTTTGTTTGGGAACAGAGACCAATGGTTCGTACTGTGTGAACTGAGCAGCAGGCGAATGGGAGCACCTCAGAAGAGGGCATATAATGGACGTTTTGATGAGAAAGGAAAGAGAGACAGCAATGTGGACTGCTCTGTTACATAGCTTGCTGTGCACTGAAGAGATCCAGGAGGATATTTCAGTCATACCACTTTTTGTGTGGTAACAGAGGCCAAATGTTTGTGCTGTGCAAACTGGCCTGCAGGCGAATGGGAGCACTGCAGAAGTGGGCATGCAGTGGACGTTTTTTTGACAAAGAAAAGAGAGACAGCAATGTGGATGGCTCTGTTACATAGCTTGCTGTACACAGAAGAGATCCAGTAGCATCTTTCAGTCCTACCTCTTTTTGTTTCGGAACAGAGGCCAAATGTTTGTGCTGTGCAATCTGGGCTGCAGGCGAATGGGAGCACCTGAGAAGTGGGCATACAGCGGACATATTGATGTGAAAGGAAAGAGATACAGCAATGTGGATGGCTCTGTTACATAGCTTGCTGTGCGCAGAAGAGATCCAGCTGTATCTTTCAGTCCTGTCTCTCTTTGTGTGCGAAGAGAGGCCAATTGTTTGTGCTGAGCAAAGTGGCCTGCAGGCGAATGGGAGCACCTCAGAAGTGGCAATACAATGGACGTTTTGATGAGAAAGGAAAGAGAGACAGCAATGTGGATGGCTCTCTTACATAGCTTGCTGTGCACTGAAGAGATCCAACAGCATATCTTAGTCCTGCCACTTTTTGTTTGGGAATAGAGGCCAATTGTTTGTGCTGTGCAAACTGGCCTGCAGGCGAATGGGAGCACCTCAGAAGTGGAAACACAACGGACGTTTTGATGAGAAAGTGTTATAAATTGAGACTACAACAGACAAAAATCCAATTAGAATTTATTAATTATAGCAAGTAGAATATGAGCAAAACCAGCGCTGGACGGCAGGGGGGTCTACGCTCCGCCAACTGCCGCTCTAAGCAGTTCAAACAGTCCCCTTTTATACATCTGTTCTTCCGTGTTCTTGAAGTAGTGGGGGTACTCTGCACATGCTTCAGTTGTTCCTAGGGGGTCGTTTGTCATGTTTCTGTCGGTTGGTTCCTGGAACATCTGGCGGTTATCTCATCTTGCACAAACGGTGTTTTATGGCTGTTTTAGTTTGCGTCTAACCTTTACATTGGGCTTAACATAAATATTAGCCATGTCTACAAGCTTCTGACAATTATTTAAAATTTAGAACAGTGTGGTTGGCAAACAATTGATAAGTAAACCAGATGTGCGGATGAGGAGTACACAGGGTTATCAGATTTACAAGAGACGCTTTTTAGGGGAACTACTAAATCTCATTATCAGAGGAACTACTAAATCTTATTAACAAAGGAACTACTAAATCTCATTAACAGAGGAACTACTAAATCTTTAGCACATCAAGAAAGCGATTAACAAGCCTGATGCGGGATGAGGAGTACACTAAGTTTGTAAAGAGGGCCATTATCACTTCACAGACTTGTAACATTGTAAAAGAGCTATTTCTATTTCAAAGACTTCTTTTGTTCTCTAAGTTAAACTAGAAATACTTTGATCTCATGTTTTAAATACTTGCTTATACTCAAGGGAGTTACAAATAGTTACTTCCATCAACGTTGCCCTAACAATATGAACACAGTAACTCAGAGTTTCGTATAGTTAATTATCAACGGTTTCTTACTTCATAATTTTCCTCACCATGTTTTATAACGAACTATTACTCTTAACACGAATCATAGTCTTGTTATAGCATAATGCTAATCAAGCTTAACTTACACGCCTTGCTTAACTGGCAAATTAATAATTCAAGTTTATTACAATTTATCATTATTACAATTTATCAGCAAATTAACTGTTTACATTTATCACAATTCCCCCCTTTTTCTTTTTGTTCTCTAATTTGCTGATTTAATGGTAAAAGTTCTTTCATTCTCGGCACTGCAAGTAATCCTTTCTCCACAATTCCAAATATTTATCATAACACTCACAAGGTAATATTTCACAAATACAATCATAGTTCCTGCGCGGCATAACACATTCACAACAATCTTCATTCTCACTATCAGATACACTCTTATATTTTGTCCTAGTCATCTCCGTTAAAATGAGCAATTTGGCCATGTCAAATCGCTCTCTAATAAAGCGTAAAACATAGCGTAATATACAAGGTCCAAATGTAAGTCCCAGAATCAACATAATAAGTGGTCCCGCTATAGCAGACAACAAAGTGGTTAGCCAAGGTGAAATATTAAACCAGTTTTCATACCATGACCTGCCTGTCTCAAGATTCTTTTTACGTTCATCCAACCTTTTCCGGAGTTCGGCCATGGTGTCCAGGACTACTCCAGTATGATCAGCAAAAGAACAACATTCTTCTTTGAGATCTACACATAATCCTCCTTCCTTTAAGAACAATAGATCTAATCCTCTTCTATTTTGCAACACTACTTCTGATAAAGACTTTACTGAAGTGGCTAAACTTTCAATAGATCGTTCTATTTTGTTTATATCCTCACTTACAACCTCCTGCAAATTTTGTAATTTCTGACCTTTTACTAGGGCAGCTATGCCTGTACCTGCTCCAACTCCACCTGCTATTAGCAGTGTAGCTAGGGTTACTACTGTAATAGGCTCTCGTTTTTGTCTGTTTAGATTTCCCTCAAAGTGGTGTAATATTTCTTCAGAGGTGTGATAGATCAGACGAGGAACAATAATTACTTGTACACAAAACTGAGATTGATTAAACACGTCTAAGGATATGCAAGGCGTTATTCCGATGTCTGAACAAACCCATTTAGCTCCTGGTGTCGGGATAGCCCATTTGTTAGCTTGATTCTTACGTTCCTTTATGTTGGCGTTAGTAACTGTTCGGTTACACAAAGGCTGATATTTTTCAGGCACTGTACCTATACATTTTCCTTGACCTGTTACCAATTGAATAGTAATTCCTTGCGTATGGTTCCTCTGGTCATCCCATGGGCATTCTTGTGGGTTTGAACCACTAGACCATTGAATCTTACCTGGTATTCCGATCGCCTCAAAATATGGTGGTCTAATATTGTAACATAACCAGCATTCCTTAGTCAAATTTGGTTTGCTTTCATTAAGGGTGCGATAAGAGGCTTGCATTAAATCCCATAAGGGGTCTTTGAATTCTGACACCTCTGAATCCCTAACTAAAGAGGATTCAGTCACCTTGTCATTAGTTGTTCTATCTGTTACTGATAGGGAGTTTGGACGAGTGGTTGTAACACTTATGGGGATAATCTTTTTCTTAGGGAAAGTGGGTGGATTCAATACTTTATTCGGCCCGACAGGGAGTGGATCATGTGGCATTCTAATTTTTCTTATGAGAAAGTGCCCTCCCCAATCTTTAGGAATTCCTGCATAGACACGTATTCCCCATGTTTGTCCTACTAACCACTCATCTTCTAGGGGATGTAATACCTGAAATTTGATGCGGGTACAGACTTCCTTGTCACGTGGAGCTACGTAATCCACGTCACGCAGACCTGTAAGATCTACGCCTGTTTGTTCAGGTACACATCCGTTAGGAGTCCAGGTTGCTTTTATATATTTATCAGGAGCCTTTACTGTCCAGCCCGAGGCTATTGTCTCACATCCCCAATAACCACAATAATAGTGTCCGGGATAATTACAGTAAGGCTGTCCAGAGGCCGGGCATAAATAAAATGGAGGTCCTTTTTCACAAGGTATTGGTACTAAATCACAAAGTTTCACTACGAATTCAGGTGGCCCTGGGTTAATAAAAGTGGCTATTAATTTCGTTCCTTCCCAAGATATTAGTTCCCACTTAAATGGTTCATGTGGGTTTCCCCCCTTTGCCTGGGTTATTATCAATAACAAAATTAACGGTATACCAGGAAAAAGGGTGTTTGTTAATTTTGCCAAATTAAGTATAATTTTACCAGTCCTGGGGAAGTTCGGCCATGGCTGCTTTTGCATCCCATTTTTCTGGTTCTTTTCTCCACGGTTTGTTTCTCCTCTGCCTCGCCCGTCGACTCGGTTGCTTCGAGCCACGGGGTGTACCATCTTCTCGGCAGCAAGGGAATTCTTCAGGAGAATAGCTGTTTCGGGCTTTTTGCCTGTTTACATAGGCTTCCCACTTCGCAGCTTTAACTAATGAGGCAAAGCAAGACACGGTTAGTACTTCCCTCCTGCACTTTATAACTAAAATTTCAGCTACAAAGGGGACTGGTTCGTTGGAGTGGTAACAATAATAAAAATTTCTCACCACTCCTGGGATTCCCGAATAATTTCTTGTTTAGACTCTAATTATTTTAATTTCTACTCAGTGAGAGTTCTTTGGATTTTCCAACACTGTGTGCAAACTCCTGTTGGAGGGTATCCAAACTCACAGTGTGTCCACCATTTATCCTGGCATATCTTATACCTGGAACAAGCAAATGGATAACAATTGTAGTTCAAATTATTATACCTAATTCGTATATCAAAACTGCATCAGCATATCTTCTATATTCAATATTGTATGGCTGCATGAGTTTAGCAATTACACTTTGTATGTTTCCATATATAATAGATAAAAAGCGAAATAACTATAGTAAAGATAAACAACAATACACACTTTATACTAAAAGGTAATGCGGCAAAATAATCATATAAAATTTCTATCATAACTTTATCTTCTTAGTGTTATTTTGGTGTCACCTGGTGTACTGATTACTTTCCAGTGAGGTCTCGTCACTGGGCCTTTAATGCGACTAGCATGAGTCCATCCACGCTCAGCAGTCCGGACAGCTGTCTCTGTTGTAAGCAAAACAAGATAAGGTCCCTCCCAATTGGGTTTTAGGGTTTCTTCTTTCCACGTTTTAACCAATATCCAGTCCCCCGGTTTAAGATTATGAATCTTTAAGTCCAGCGGGGGTCGTTGCACAATCAGTCCACGTTCCCAAAGCTTGTTACGATGTTCTGCTAATTGTGAAACATATTCATTAATCACACGGTCTCGAATTAAAACATTTGTTTGTGGGCTTTCAATTCTATAGGACATTCCATACACCATTTCAAATGCCGATATTCCCACGTCTGCCCTGGGTCTAGTTCTGAGAATTAATAGGGCCATGGGTAGGCACTTAATCCATGATAATTAGGTTTCTATCATTAATTTAGTCAAAATAGTTTTGATTTCTTTATTCATCCTTTCAACTTTTCCCGAACTTTGTGGATGCCATGGCGTATGGTATTCCCACTTAATACCCAAACTTTCTGTTAGATCTTTAACAATTTTTGACACAAAGTGTGTTCCTCTGTCTGAGTCAATTACTTCAGGTATTCCATATCGAGGTATAATGTGTTCTAGTAAAGCTTTAGTAACTTGGTTAGCAGTTGCCCTGGAGGTAGAAAAAGCCTCAACATAATGTGTTAAATGATCTACCATTACCAATAAATATTTGTAACGCCCTACCCTAGGTAGTTCAGTAAAATCCACTTGTATGTGTGAAAAAGGTCTGTATGCTGGTGACCATCCTCCAAGAGGTTTTTGTCTCATGTTGTTTCGATTAACTTTTTGACAGGTCTCGCAAGCTGCCGTGACTGCTTTTGCTATGTTATATACGCCTATACAGGCAAACTGTTGATTGAAATGATCAACTAACGCTTGGGTTCCCCAGTGTGTTTTACTGTGTATTTTTGAAAATATTTCGAGGGCTATACCCTTAGGCAAGACTTCTCTCCCATCTGGCAATATGTATTTACCATCCTGTTCCTTAGCTCCCATTTGTTCTAATTTTTCCTTTTCTGCAGACTCAAACCTCAAATTTTCACTAACAGGTATTTGTTGCAGAGTCAATATTGTACTATGATTGCCTGCCACTCGTTTTGCTTCTGTATCAGCTGCATTATTTCCCCTAATTTGATAACTTGTACCTCGCTGGTGTCCCTTTATATGTACAACAGCTATTTTATTCGGCATTTTCAATGCCTCCAGAACTCGCCGTATTAATTCCTGGTGTATCAGTTCTTTTCCCTGTGAGTTAACGAATCCTCTTTCTTCCCATATTTTTCCAAAAGTGTGTACTACTCCGAACGCATAGCGTGAGTCTGTATATATAGTTCCATCCTTTCCCTTCAGCGACACTAATGCTTTCCACAATGCATACAGCTCACAGGCTTGAGCTGACCAGCTGGCACTCAGGGGACCTGATTCTATTGTTTTAAATTCTCCTTTTTCCATTTTAACGATGGCATATCCGGACAATCGTTTACCTTCCACTATTCGTGATGACCCATCTATAAATAATATTTCCCCACATTGTAATTCTTTTTCTTCTAAGTCTGGTCTAATGCGTGTCTGCTGCTCAATTGTTTGAAAACAGTTGTGCAATAGTTCATCACTTTCTCCAGGGTACAAAAATTCAGCGGGGTTAACTGCTCCAATAGTTTTCAAGGATAGTTTAGGGGATTCTATAAGTATTCCCTCATACTTTAATAATCGGCTATCTGTAAGCCATTTTTCTGCTTTTTGTTGTAACACTCCCCTGATGTTATGAGGCGCATATAAGACAACTTCTCCATTAAAGGTAATGCGATTCGTTTCCTCAAGTAATAAGGCAGCAGCAACAATGATTTGTAAGCAACTCGGCCAACCCCTGCTCACAGGATCTAACAGCTTTGATAGGTATGCCACCGGTTTCTTTTGTCCGGCCCATTCCTGTGTTAATACTCCGAATGCCGTTCCTTCGTGTATGTTAACAAATAAATGGAATGGCCGCTTTAAATCTGGTAGACTTAAAACCGGTGCCTGACTCAACTCTCTTTTAAGATTGGTAAACTGCTCTTGGTCCTGATGAGTCCACTTGGGTATTTTGTCTTTAGACAGTTGTTCATATAAGAATTTGACTTTAAAGCTGTAGTTCTCTATCCATTGCCTACAATACCCAAATAGCCCTAATGCCTGCCGAATTTGCCTCTTAGTGACAGGCATAGGTAATTCCAGAATTCCTTTAATGCGTTCTGGATCCAATATTTTCTTACCGTTAAACAAATAATGCCCCAAATATTTTACTTTTTCTTCCACAAATTGTAACTTTTCCTGTGATACCTGTAGTCCCTTTTGTGCAAGAAAATTTAAGAGTCGAATGCTCTCTTTCCTCACATCCTCCTTATTGTTCCCTGCTAGGAGCAGATCATCTACATACTGTAACAGTACGTTCCCCTTTCGTACCTGGTATTCTTTTAGGAGCTCTTCTAGGGCTTGTCCAAACAGATTAGGGGACTCAGTGAACCCTTGGGGGAGCACGGTCCACCTCAATTGTTGTCTACGGCCTGTCTCTATGTCTTCCCATTCAAAGGCGAAATAATCACGGCATTCTTCTGCCAGTGGACAGGCCCAAAAGGCATCCTTTAAATCAACCACACTATACCAGGAGTTATGGGGTCCTAACTTGCTTAACAGTGTGTATGGATTTGCTACTACAGGGAACCGGGTGACAGTTTTTTTGTTTATTTCCCTTAAATCATGTACGAGCCGATATTTCCCATTTGGTTTCTTTATGGGCAGAATGGGGGTGTTAAAGGGTGACGTACAAGGCTCTAAGATTCCTTGTGCTAATAATCGATCAATTTCTGGTTTCAATCCTCTCCGTCCCTCTAGGGATATTGGATATTGTTTTATTCTTACAGGTATGTGGGGTTCCGAAATTTGGACTTTAATCGGTGGGATTTCTAGTCTACTAATTGTATCCGGAGAGTACCAGACATCGGGGTCAATTTGGTTTTGATCATCCACGGTCAAAGGATAAGCAGACACTGTTAGCTCTTGATTTTTTACTTTAATTTCTAATTGCAATTCAACAATTAAATCTCGTCCTAGCAGATTAAATTCTGCTTCAGGGACGAGCAAGAGTTCACCCATTCCATATTTATTTTCAGTTTCAAATATTACATTTTTGATTTTGCCGACTTTAAAGGGTTCTCCTTTTGCTCCAATTACTTGTACTTTTTCAGGGGAAACTTTACATCCCTCAGGTATTTGCCTAATAGAAGATTTCTCGGCCCCAGTATCTACTAAAAAGGGGAACTCTTGTTTATGGGGACCTATTTTTAATTTTATCAAGGGCTCATGATGACTCCGGTCCCCTAAGATATAGAGCCCCTGACTTTCCTATTCCGTTTTTAATATTTCCTCATCCCTGATCCTTTCTCTGCAATCCTTCTTTATATGTCCCTTCCTTCCACAGTAAAAACAACATCCCTGTTCTTTCTTTATTACTACATTCCCTTGTTTCATTTTAACAAATCTGCGTTCACCAGTCCGCCCTTTGCGATCTTCCCTGACTGCTGCTACCATCATTTTTACTTGCCGCTTACTGCTCTCCTCCTCTCGCCTCGCGTAGACTTTCTGAGCTTCCCTTAACAATTCATCCAAGCCTCTATCTTGCCAATTTTCTAACTTTTCAATCTTCTTTCTGATGCCTTCCCATGATTTTCTACAAACTGAGTTTTAAGGAGTGTCTGCCCTAAAGGGTTGTCAGGATTTACTCCAGAATACAGTTGAAGAGCCTTCCTCAACCGTTCCAACCACTCAGTAGGGCTCTCATCTTTTTTCTGCATTTCGTTAAATGCCTTGTTAATATTCTGGTCACGGGGTACTGCTTCTCTAATTCCCTGAATTACTATTGTTCTTAGGTCCTGCATATGGGTTCTATGCAGCGAATCCTGATTATCCCAATTAGGTCTTTGGAGTGGCCATTTAATATCTGCTTGGGGTCCCTGGACATGTTGAGCATCCCACAGTCTCATTCCTGCTCGCCTAATCATTTCTCTTTCCTCGGTAGTAAATAATTGACCAAGGATAGATTGCATTTCATCCCAAGTATAAAGATTCGGTCCCAAAAATTGATCTAATCTCTCTGCTACTCCAAGTGGGTCCTCAATTAAGTTTCCCATTTCGGTTCTTTTAAAGTCTCGTACATCAACTGAGTTTAGGGGTATAGAAATATATCCTATCACAGGTTGAGGTCCCCCCATGGGCATTTCCCTTAGGGGGTACATCTGAGCTGCCCCTTTTTGACTCCTAGTCACACGTCTAGGAGTAGGAGGGGGGGAAATTTCTTGTTCTGACTCTGATGGAGGAGAGGGCGCTCTGGGGACCTCTGGAGAGGCTGCGGGAGCAGGAGGAGGAGCATAAGGGGGGGGATTTAGAAGGATTTTGTCTAATTCTTCCTTCTTTTTCTTTTGTTTAGTTTTTATTTCATTCAACGGGTAAAGTTTAGCTCCCGGTTTTTCTAGCCACACTTCCGCATATTGACTTTCTTCCGGGTTAAGGGGTTTTTTATTATTAACCCAAAGGTTTAACTGCTGCTTTACCCAATCTTCTTCTGACCCGTAGACTGGCCAAAAGACATTTTTAGAAATCTTCTTCCCTCCCCATATCTTAGTACAATATTCTATCATCTTCTGCTTATCTTTCCCTAAGGTTCCAGGGAGATATTTCCAATTGTCTAAGATATATGCCAGAGGGGTATTCCTAGGTACAGTGGGTACCCTCCCCATGGGGGTCGAAGGCTTGCTGCCCTTCGCCCCCATCTTCTGGAATATCCACACACACGCACTCACTCGCTCCCCTTGTTCCTGGCCCAGTCCCTCGCGGGAGATGGGAAACGCAGTACTTAAGGGTCCGCACTCGCTTGGCTCAGTATGTCGAACCTCTCATTCGCTATATTCCAGGATAACCCAATCCCGCCCGAACGGTTAACCCACGACCAAATTCGCAATATACTTACGCGTCCCTGCGTCTTCGTCCGGACTCCCGTGCACAGAGTTTTTATGGGATTTTACCGGTTCCTTTTTGCTCACTATTCTAGAATTTAGGTTCGTCGGTAAGGGCAGTGAGCTGTCGGTCGCGGGGCCGTGGACTATCGCAGGGCGCCTCCCCGGAGGACCAAAGCTCACTGTTCCTTATCCGAGTCACGGCACCAAGATTGTTATAAATTGAGACTACAACAGACAAAAATCCAATTAGAATTTATTAATTATAGCAAGTAGAATATGAGCAAAAACAACGCTGGACGGCAGGGGGGTCTACGCTCCGCCAACTGCCGCTCTAAGCAGTTCAAACAGTCCCCTTTTATACATCTGTTCTTCCGTGTTCTTGAAGTAGTGGGGGTACTCTGCACATGCTTCAGTTGTTCCTAGGGGGTCGTTTGTCATGTTTCTGTCGGTTGGTTCCTGGAACATCTGGCGGTTATCTTATCTTGCACAAACGGTGTTTTATGGCTGTTTTAGTTTGTGTCTAACCTTTACATTGGGCTTAACATAAATATTAGCCATGTCTACAAGCTTCTGACAATTATTTAAAATTTAGAACAGTGTGGTTATCAAACAATTGATAAGTAAACCAGATGTGCGGATGAGGAGTACACAGGGTTATCAGATTTACAAGAGACGCTTTTTAGGGGAACTACTAAATCTCATTAGCAGAGGAACCACTAAATCTTATTAACAAAGGAACTACTAAATCTCATTAACAGAGGAACTACTAAATCTTTAGCACATCAAGAAAGCGATTAACAAGCCTGATGCGGGATGAGGAGTACACTAAGTTTGTAAAGAGGGCCATTATCACTTCACAGACTTGTAACATTGTAAAAGAGCTATTTCTATTTCAAAGACTTCTTTTGTTCTCTAAGTTAAACTAGAAATACTTTGATCTCATGTTTTAAATACTTGCTTATACTCAAGGGAGTTACAAATAGTTACTTCCATCAACGTTGCCCTAACAATATGAACACAGTAACTCAGAGTTTCGTATAGTTAATTATCAATGGTTTCTTACTTCATAATTTTCCTCACCATGTTTTATAACGAACTATTACTCTTAACACGAATCATAGTCTTGTTATAGCATAATGCTAATCAAGCTTAACTTACACGCCTTGCTTAACTGCCAAATTAATAATTCAAGTTTATTACAATTTATCATTATTGCAATTTATCAGCAAATTAACTGTTTACATTTATCACAAAAGGAAAGAGAGACAGCAATGTGGATGGCTCTGTTACATAGCTTGCTGTGCGCAGAAGAGATCCAGCAGCACCTTCCAGTCCTGCCACTTTTAGTTTGGGAACAGAGGCCAAATGTTTGTGCTGTGCAAACTGGGCTGCAGGCTAATGGGAGCACCTCAGATGTGGGCATACAATGGACGTTTTGATGAGAAAGGAAAGAGAGACAGCAATGTGGATGGCTCTGTTACATAGCTTGCTGTGCACTGAAGAGATCCAGCAGCATCTTTCAGTCCTACCTCTTTTTGTTTGGGAACAGAGGCCAAATGTTTGTGCAGCGCAAACTGACCTGAAGGAGAATGGGAGCACCTCAGAAGTGGGCATACAATGGACATTTTGTTGACAAAGGAAAGAGAGACAGCAATGTGGATGGCTCTGTTACATAGCTTGCTGTGCACTGAAGAGATCCAGCCGGCTTCAAATGGATCTTGGCTCAAATGCCTCTACACAAATGCCCGTAGTATGGGGAACAAACAAGAGGAATTAGAGATGTGTGCACATCTACGGGGGTATGATATCATAGGCATCACAGAAACATGGTGGGATGGCACCTATGACTGGTGTGTTGGAATGGAAGGTTACCGGCTCTTTAGGAAAGACAGGCCTGGCAGACAGGGAGGGGGAGTTGCTATTTATGTTAGGGATAGGCTAGAGAGTATGGAACTCTGTCTGGGGACAGGTGAGCAGTCGACAGAGAGTTTGTGGGTCAGGGTTAAAGGGAGAACAGCGATGGGTGACATTATTGTGGGGATCTGTTACAGACCGCCTGACCAAGGGGACTTGCTGGACGAAGCGCTCCATAGGCAGATAGGAGCAGCCTCACGCTTGCAGGCCCTTGTTCTCATGGGAGACTTCAACCACCCTGATATCTCTTGGAGGGATGGTATGGCCCGGCACAAGCAATCCAGAAGGTTCCTTGATTGCGTGGAAGACAACTTCCTTCTGCAAGTAATAGAGGAGCCGACAAGGAGAGGTGCCATGCTTGACCTCGTCCTCACCAACAGGGAAGGGCTGGTTGGGAATGTAATGCTCCAGGGCAGCCTTGATTGCAGCGATCATGAGATGGTCGAGTTTGAGATCCTCAGGACAGTGAGAAGAGCGTGCAGCAAGCTCACTGCCCTGGACTTCAAGAGAGCAGACTTTGGCCTCTTCAGGAACCTGCTCAGTAAGGTTCCATGGGATACAGCCCTAGAGGGCAGGGGGGCCCAAGACTGTTGGTTGATATTCAAGGATCACCTGCTGCAAGCTCAGGAGCGGTGCATCCCAACTAGAAGGAAGTTCAGCAGGAGGGCCAGGAGACCTCCTTGGATGGATAAGGAGCTGCTGAGCAAAATTCGAAGGAAAAAAGAGGCTTATAAAAGGTGGAAACAAGGTCAGGCGGCCTGGGGAGAATACAGGGATGTTGTCCAGGAAGCTAGGGACCAGGTTAGGAAAGCTAAGGCCCACTTAGAATTAAACTTGGCTAGGGATGTTAAGGATAACAGGAAGGGATTTTATAGGTACATTGCCGATAAGAGACAGGTTAGGGACACCGTGGGCCCTCTCCAGAAGCTATCGGGAGAACTGGCTACCCTGGATTTGGAGAAGGCTGAGGTTCTTAATGACTTCTTTGCCTCAGTCTTTACCGGCAAATGCTCTGTCCACACCACCCAAGTCTTGGAAGGCAGACGCGGGGACGGTGAGGGTGGGGACCCTGGGCCCACTGTGGGGGAGGATCTTGTTCGGGACCACCTTAGGAACCTGAATGTATACAAGTCCATGGGACCGGATGAAATCCATCCAAGGGTCCTGAAGGAGCTGGCAAATGAAGTTGCTAAGCCACTGTCCATCATATTTGAAAAATCATGGCAGTCAGGTGAAGTTCCCGATGACTGGAAAAAGGGAAATATAACCCCCATTTTTAAGAAGGGAAAAATGGATGACCCGGGGAATTACAGACCAGTCAGTCTCACCTCTGTGCCTGGCAAAATCTTGGAGCGGATTATCCTGGAAGGCATGCTAAGGCACATGAAAACCAACAAGGTGCTTGGTGACAGCCAGCATGGCTTCACTAAGGGGAAATCCTGCCTGACCAATCTGGTGACCTTCTATGAAGGGGCTATGGAACTGATGGACAGGGGCAGAGCAGTTGATGTCATCTACCTGGACTTGTGTAAAGCCTTTGACACTGTCTCACATGACATCCTTCTCTCTAAGTTGGAGAGACATCAATTTGATAGGTGGACCACTCGGTGGATAAAGAACTGGCTGGATGGCCGCACGCAAAGTGTAGTGCTCAGTGGCTCAATGTCCAGCTGGAGACCAGTAACGAGTGGTGTCCCCCAGGGATCGGTGTTGGGACCGGTCTTGTTCAACATCATTGTGGGTGACATGGACAGTGGGATTGAGTGCGCCCTCAGCAAGTTTGCTGATGACACCAAGCTGTGTGGTTCGGTTGATACATTGGAGGGAAGGAATACCATCCAGAGGGACCTTGACGCGCTTGTGAGGTGGGCTGATGCCAACCTGATGAAGTTCAACCATGCTAAATGCAAAGTCCTACACCTGGGTCGGAGCAATGCCAGGCACAGCTACAGGTTGGGCGGGGAGGAGATTGAGAGCAGCCCTGCAGAGAAGGACTTGGGGGTGTGGGTTGATGAAAAAATGAACATGAGCCGGCAGTGTGCGCTTGCAGCCCAGAAGGCCAACCGTATTCTGGGCTGCATCAAAAGGAGTGTGATCAGCAGGTCGAAGGAGGTGATCCTGCCCCTCTACTCTGCTCTCGTGAGACCTCACTTGGAGTATTGTGTGCAGTTCTGGTGTCCTCAACATAAAAAGGACATGGAAGTGTTAGAACAAGTGCAGAGGAGGGCCACAAAAATGATCAGGGGACTGGAGCACCTCTCGTATGAAGATAGGCTGAGAAAGTTGGGGCTGTTCAGCCTGGAGAAGAGAAGGCTGCGTGGAGACCTCATAGCAGCCTTCCAATACCTGAAGGGGGCCTATAGGGATGCTGGGGAGGGACTCTTCATTAGGGACTGTGGTGAGAGGACAAGGGGTAATGGGTTTAAACTTAAACAGGGGAGGTTTAGATTGGATCTGAGGAAGAAATTCTTTACTGTGAGGGTGGTGGGGCCCTGGAATGGGTTGCCCAGGGAAGTTGTGAATGCTTCATCCCTGGCGGCGTTCAAGGTGGGGATGGACATAGCCTTGGATGGCATGGTTTAGTGGGAGGTGTCCCTGCCCATGGCGGGGGGGTTGGAACTCGATGATCTTGAGGTCCTTTCCAGCCCTTACTATTCTGTGATTCTGTGTGATTCTCTGATATTTCAATCCTAACACTTTTTGTGTGGGAACAGAGGCCAATTGTTCGTGCTGTGCAAACTGGAATGCAGGCGAATGGGAGCACCTCAGAAGTGGGCATACAACGGACATTTTGAAGTGAAAGGAAAGAGAGAAAGCAATGTGGATGTCTCCGTCACATAGCTTCCTGTACGCAGGAGAGATCCAGCAGCATATTTCAGTCTTGTCTGCCTTTGTGTGCGAAGAGAGGCCAATTGTTTGTGCTGAGCAAAGTGGCCACCAGGCGAATGGGAGAACCTCAGAAGTGGAAATACAACGGACGTATTGATGAGAAAGTAAAGAGAGACAGCAATGTGGATGTCTCTGTTACATAGCTTGCTGTGCACTGAAGAGATCCAGCAGCATATCTCAGTCCTACCAATTTTTGTTTGGGAACAGAGGCCAATTGTTTGTGCTGTGCAAACTGGCCTGCAGGCAAACGGGATCACCTCAGAAGTGGGCATACAACGGACATTTTGATGAGAAAGGAAAGAGAGACAGCAATGCGGATGTCTCTGTTATACAGCTTTCTGCGCGCAGAAGAGATCCAGCAGCATCCTTCAGTCCTACCTCTTTTTGTGTGGGAAGAGAGACCAATCGTTCTTGCTCCACAAACTGGGCTGAAGACGAATGGGAGCAAATTAGAAGTGGGAATACAGTGGACATTTTGTTGACAAAGGAAAGAGAGACAGCAATGTGGATGGCTCCGTTACATAGCTTTCTGTGCGCAGAAGAGATCCAGCAGCATCTTTCAGTCCTACCTCTTTTTGTGAGGGAACAGCGGCCAAATGTTTGTGTCGTGCAAACTGGCCTGCAGGCGAATGGGAGCACCTCAGAAGTGGGCATACAGCGGACATATTGATGTGAAAGGAAAGAGATACAGCAATGTGGATGGCTCTGTTACATAGCTTGCTGTGCGAAGAAGAGATCCAGCTGCATCTTTCAGTCCTGTCTCTCTTTGTGTGCGAAGAGAGGCCAATTGTTTGTGCTGAGCAAAGTGGCCTGCAGGCGAATGGGAGCAGCTCAGAAGTGGAACTACAACGGACGTTTTGATGAGAAAGGAAAAGGAGACAGCAATGTGGATGGCTCTGTTACATAGCTTGCTGTGCGCAGAAGAGATCCAGCAGCATCTTCCAGTCCTACAACTTTTAGTTTGGGAACAGAGGCCAAATGTTTGTGCTGTGCAAACTGGGCTGCAGGCTAATGGGAGCACCTCAGAAGTGGGCATACAATGGACGTTTTGATGAGAAAGAAAAGAGAGACAGCAATGTGGTTGGCTCTGTTACATAGCTTGCTGTGCGCAGAAGAGATCCAGCAGCATCTTTCAGTCCTACCTCTTTTGGTTTGGGAACAGAGGCCAAATGTTTGTGCTGCGCAAACTGACTTGCAGGAAAATGGGAGCACCTCAGAAGTGGGCATACAATGGACGTTTTCTTGACAAAGGAAAGAGAGACAGCAATGTGGATGTCTCTGTTACACAGCTTCCTGTACGTAGGAGAGATCCAGCAGCATTTTTCAGTCTTGTCTGTCTTTGTGTGCGAAGAGAGGCCAATTGTTTGTGCTGTGCAAACTGGCCTGCAGGCGAACGGGAGCACCTCAGAAGTGAAAATACAACAGACGTTTTGATGAGAAAGGAAAGAGAGACAGCAATGTGGATGTCTCTGTTACATAGCTTGCTGCGCGCAGAAGAGATCCAGCAGCATCCTTCAGTCCTACCACTTTTTGTTTGGGAACAGAGGCCAATTGTTCTTGGTCCAGAAACTGGGCTGCAGGCGAATGGGAGCAATTTACAAGTGGGAATACAGTGGACGTTTTGTTGACAAAGGAAAGAGAGACAGCAATGTGGATGGCTCTGTTACATAGCTTGCTGTGCGCAGAAGAGATCCAGCAGCATCTTTCAGTCCTACCACGTTCTGTGTGGGAACAGAGGCCAAGTGTTCGTGCTGTGCAAACAGGTGTGCAAGCGAATGGGAGCACCTCAGAAGTGGAAATACAACTGACGTTTTGATGAGGAAGGAAAGAGAGACAGCAATGTGGATGGCTCTGTTACATAGCTTGCTGTGCACTGAAGAGATCCAGCAGCATGTCTCAGTCCTACCACTTTTTGTTTGGGAATAGAGTCTAATTGTTTGTGCTGTGCAAACTGGCCTGCAGGCGAATGGGAGCACCTCAGAAGTGGAAATTCAACGGACGTTTTGATGTGAAAGGAAAGAGAGACAGCAACGTGGATGGCTATGTTACATAGCTTGCTGTGCGCAGAAGAGATCCAGCAGCATCTTTCAGTCCTGTCTCTCTTTGTTTGCGAACAGAGGCCAATTGTTTGTGCTGAGCAAACTGGCCTGCAGGCGAATGGGAGCACCTCAGAAGTGGGCATACAATGGACGTTTTGACGAGAAAGGAAATAGAGACAGCAATGTGGATGGCTCTGTTACATAGCTTGCTGTGCACTGAGGAGATCCAGCAGCGTATCTCAGTCCTCTCACTTTTTGTTTGGGAATAGAGGCCAATTGTTTGTGCTGTGCAAACTGGCCTGCAGGCGATTGGGAGCACCTCAGAAGTGAAAATAGAACCCACGTTTTTATGAGAAACGAAAGAGAGACAGCAATGTGGATGGCTCTGTTACATAGCTTGCTGTGCGCAGAAGAGATCCAGCAGCATATTTCAGTCCTGTCTCTCTTTGTTTGCGAACAGAGGCCGATTGTTTGTGCTGTGCAAAATGGCCTGCAGGCGAATGGGAGCACCTCAGAAGTGGAAATACATTGGACGTTCTGATGAGAAAGGAAAGAGAGACAGCAATGTAGATGGCTCTGTTACATAGCTTGCTGTGCGCAGAAGAGATCCAGTAGCATCTTTCCGTCCTACCTCTTTTTGTGAGATAACAGCGGCCAAATATTTGTGCTGTGCAAACTGGCCTGCAGGCGAATGGGAGCACCTCAGAAGTGGGCATACAGCGGACATATTGATGTGAAAGGAAAGAGAGACAGCAATGTGGATGTCTCTGTTACATAGCTGGCTGCGCACTGAGGAGATCCAGCAGCATTTTTCAGTCCTGTCTCTCTTTGTGTGCGAACAGAGGCCAATTGTTTGTCCTGAGCAAACTGGCCGGCAGGCGAATGGGAGCACCTCAGAAGTGGAAATAGATCGGACGTTTTGATCAGAAAGGGAAGAGAGACAGCAATGTGGATGGCTCTGTTACATAGCTTGCTGTGCGCAGAAGAGATCCAGCAGCATCCTTCAGTCCTACCTCTTTTTGTGTGGGAAGAGAGACCAATCGTTCTTGCTCCACAAACTGGGCTGAAGACGAATGGGAGCAAATTAGAAGTGGGAATACAGTGGACATTTTGTTGACAAAGGAAAGAGAGACAGCAATGTGGATGGCTCCGTTACATAGCTTTCTGTGCGCAGAAGAGATCCAGCAGCATCTTTCAGTCCTACCTCTTTTTGTGAGGGAACAGCGGCCAAATGTTTGTGTCGTGCAAACTGTCCTGCAGGCGAATGGGAGCACCTCAGAAGTGGGCATACAGCGGACATATTGATGTGAAAGGAAAGAGATACAGCAATGTGGATGTCTCTGTTTCATTACTTCCTGTGGGCAGAAGAGATCCAGCAGCATCTTTCAGTCCTCTCTCTCTTTGTGTGCGAACTGAGGTCAATGGCTCGTGCTGTGCAATCTGACCTGCAGGCGAATGGGAGCACCTCAGAAGTGGGCATACAACGGACGTTTTGATGAGAAAGAAAAGAGAGACAGCAGTGTGGATGGCTCTGTTACATAGCTTGCTGTGCGCAGAAGAGATCCAGCAGCATCTTCCAGTCCTACAACTTTTAGTTTGGGAACAGAGGCCAAATGTTTGTGCTGTGCAAACTGGGCTGCAGGCTAATGGGAGCACCTCAGAAGTGGGCATACAATGGACGTTTTGATGAGAAAGAAAAGAGAGACAGCAATGTGGTTGGCTCTGTTACATAGCTTGCTGTGCGCAGAAGAGATCCAGCAGCATCTTTCAGTCCTACCTCTTTTGGTTTGGGAACAGAGGCCAAATGTTTGTGCTGCGCAAACTGACCTGCAGGAAAATGGGAGCACCTCAGAAGTGGGCATACAATGGACGTTTTCTTGACAAAGGAAAGAGAGACAGCAATGTGGATGTCTCTGTTACACAGCTTCCTGTACGTAGGAGAGATCCAGCAGCATTTTTCAGTCTTGTCTGTCTTTGTGTGCGAAGAGAGGCCAATTGTTTGTGCTGTGCAAACTGGCCTGCAGGCGAACGGGAGCACCTCAGAAGTGAAAATACAACAGACGTTTTGATGAGAAAGGAAAGAGAGACAGCAATGTGGATGTCTCTGTTACATAGCTTGCTGCGCGCAGAAGAGATCCAGCAGCATCCTTCAGTCCTGCCACTTTTCGTTTGGGAACAGAGGCCAATTGTTCTTGGTCCAGAAACTGGGCTGCAGGCGAATGGGAGCAATTTACAAGTGGGAATACAGTGGACGTTTTGTTGACAAAGGAAAGAGAGACAGCAATGTGGATGGCTCTGTTACATAGCTTGCTGTGCGCAGAAGAGATCCAGCAGCATCTTTCAGTCCTACCACGTTCTGTGTGGGAACAGAGGCCAAGTGTTCGTGCTGTGCAAACAGGTGTGCAAGCGAATGGGAGCACCTCAGAAGTGGAAATACAACTGACGTTTTGATGAGGAAGGAAAGAGAGACAGCAATGTGGATGGCTCTGTTACATAGCTTGCTGTGCACTGAAGAGATCCAGCAGCATGTCTCAGTCCTACCACTGTTTGTTTGGGAATAGAGTCTAATTGTTTGTGCTGTGCAAACTGGCCTGCAGGCGAATGGGAGCACCTCAGAAGTGGAAATTCAACGGACGTTTTGATGTGAAAGGAAAGAGAGACAGCAACGTGGATGGCTATGTTACATAGCTTGCTGTGCGCAGAAGAGATCCAGCAGCATCTTTCAGTCCTGTCTCTCTTTGTTTGCGAACAGAGGCCAATTGTTTGTGCTGTGCAAAATGGCCTGCAGGCGAATGGGAGCACCTCAGAAGTGGAAATACATTGGACGTTCTGATGAGAAAGGAAAGAGAGACCGCAATGTAGATGGCTCTGTTACATAGCTTGCTGTGCACAGAAGAGATCCAGTAGCATCTTTCCGTCCTACCTCTTTTTGTGAGATAACAGCGGCCAAATATTTGTGCTGTGCAAACTGGCCTGCAGGCGAATGGGAGCACCTCAGAAGTGGGCATACAGCGGACATATTGATGTGAAAGGAAAGAGATACAGCAATGTGGATGGCTCTGTTACATAGCTTGCTGTGCGCAGAATAGATCCAGCTGCATCTTTCAGTCCTGTCTCTCTTTGTGTGCGAAGAGAGGCCAATTGTTTGTGCTGTGTGAAGTGGCCTGCAGGCGAATGGGAGCACCTCAGAAGTGGGCATACAGCGGACATATTGATGTGAAAGGAAAGAGATACAGCAATGTGGATGGCTCTGTTACATAGCTTGCTGTGCGCAGAAGAGATCCAGCAGCATCTTTCAGTTATACCTCTTCCTGTGTGGGAACAGAGGCCAATCGTTCTCGCTCCCCAAAAGGGCCTGCAGGCGCACGGAAGCATTTTAGAATTCTGAATGCAATGGACGTTTTGTTGACAAAGGAAAGAGAGACAGCAATGTGGATGGCTCTGTTACATAGCTTGCTGTGCACTGAAGAGATCCAGCAGCGTATCTCAGTCCTACCTCTTTTTGTATGGGAACAGATGCCAATTGTTTGTGCTGAGCAAACTGGCCTGCAGGCCAATGGGAGCACCTCAGAAGTGGAAATACATCGGGCGTTTTGATGAGAAAGGAAAGAGAGACAGCAATGTGGATGGCTCTGTTAAATAGCTTGCTGTGCACTGAAGAGATCCAGCAGCATCTTTCAGTCCTACCTCTTTTTGTGTGGGAACAGCGGCCAAATGTTTGTGCTGTGCAAACTGGGCTGCAGGAGAACGGGAGCACCTCAGAAGTGGAAATACGACGGACACTTTGATGTGAAAGGGAAGAGAGACAGCAATGTGGATGTCTCTGTTACATAGCTTGCTGTGCGCAGAAGAGATCCAGCAGCATCTTTCAATCCTGTCTCTCTTTGTGTGCGAACAGAAACCAATTGTTTGTGCTGAGCAATCTGGCCTGCAGTCGAATGGGAGCACCTCAGAAGTGGAAACACAATGGACGTTTTGATGAGAAAGGAAAGAGAGACAGCAATGTGGATGGCTCTGTTACATAGCTTGCTGTGCACTGAAGAGATCCAGCAGCATGTCTCAGTCCTACCACTTTTTGTTTGTGAATGGAGTCTAATTGTTTGTGCTGTGCAATCTGGCCTGCAGGCGAATGGGAGCACCTCAGAAGTGGAAATACAACGGACGTTTTGTTGAGAAAGGAAAGAGAGACAGCAATGTGGATGTCTCTGTTACATAGCTGGCTGCGCACTGAGGAGATCCAGCAGCATTTCTCAGTCCTGTCTCTCTTTGTGTGCGAACAGAGGCCAATTGTTTGTCCTGAGCAAACTGGCCGGCAGGCGAATGGGAGCACCTCAGAAGTGGAAATAGATCGGACGTTTTGATGAGAAAGGGAAGAGAGACAGCAATGTGGATGGCTCTGTTACATAGCTTGCTGTGCGCAGAAGAGATCCAGCAGCATGTCTCAGTCCTGCCACTTTATATTTGGGAATAGAGGCTAATTGTTCGTGCTGTGCAAACTGGCCTGCAGGCCAATGGGAGCACCTCAGAAGTGGAAATACAGCGGACGTTTTGATGAGGAAGGAAAGAGAGACAGCAATGAGGATGGCTCTGTTACATAGCTTGCTGTGCGCAGAAGAGATCCAGCAGCATCTTTCAGTCCTGCCTCTTTTTGTGTGCGAAGAGAGGCCAATTGTTTGTGCTGTGCAAACTGGCCTGCAGGCGAATGGGAGCACCTCAGAAGTGAAAATACAATAGACGTTTTGATGAGAAAGGAAAGAGAGACAGCAATGTGGATGTCTCTGTTACATAGCTTGCTGCGTGCAGAAGAGATCCAGCAGCATCCTTCAGTCCTACCACTTTTCGTCCGGGAACAGAGGCCAATTGTTCTTGGTCCAGAAACTGGGCTGCAGGCGAATGGGAGCAATTTACAAGTGGGAATGCAGTGGACGTTTTGTTGACAAAGGAAAGAGAGACAGCAATGTGGATGGCTCTGTTACATAGCTTTCTGTGCGCAGAAGAGATCCAGCAGCATCTTTCAGTCCTACCACTTTCTGTGTGGGAACAGAGGCCAAGTGTTCGTGCTGTGCAAACAGGTGTGCAAGCGAATGGGAGCACCTCAGAAGTGGAAATACAACTGACGTTTTGATGAGAAAGGAAAGAGAGACAGCAATGTGGATGGCTCTGTTACATAGCTTGCTGTGCACTGAAGAGATCCAGCAGCATGTCTCAGTCCTACCACTTTTTGTTTGGGATTTGTGTCTAATTGTTTGTGCTGTGCAAACTGGCCTGCAGGCGAATGGGAGCACCTCAGAAGTGGAAATACAACGGACGTTTTGATGAGAAAGGAAAGAGAGACAACAATGCAGATGGCTCTGCTACATAGCTGGCTGTGCACTGAAGAGATCCAGCAGCATCTTTCAGTCCTGTCTCTCTTTGTGTGCGAACAGAGGCCAATTGTTTGTGCTGACCAAAGTGGCCTGCAGGCGAATGGGAGCACCTCAGAAGTGGAAATTCAACGGACGTTTTGATGTGAAAGGAAAGAGAGACAGCAAAGTGGATGGCTATGTTACATAGCTTGCTGTGCGCAGAAGAGATCCAGCAGCATCTTTCAGTCCTGTCTCTCTTTGTTTGCGAACAGAGGCCAATTGTTTGTGCTGAGCAAACTGGCCTGCAGGCGAATGGGAGCACCTCAGAAGTGGGCATACAATGGACGTTTTGACGAGAAAGGAAATAGAGACAGCAATGTGGATGGCTCTGTTACATAGCTTGCTGTGCACTGAAGAGATCCAGCAGCGTATCTCGGTCCTATCGCTTTTTGTTTGGGAATAGAGGCCAATTGTTCGTGCTGCGCAAACTGGCCTGCAAGCGATTGGGAGCACCTCAGAAGTGAAAATAGAACGGACGTTTTGATGAGAAACGAGAAAGAGAGACAGCAATGTGGATGTCTCTGTTACATAGCTTGCTGTGCGCAGAAGAGATCCAGCAGCATATTTCAGTCCTGTCTCTCTTTGTTTGAGAACAGAGGCCGATTGTTTCTGCTGTGCAAACTGGCCTGCAGGCGAATGGGAGCACCTCAGAAGTGGAAATACATTGGACGTTTTAATGAGAAAGGAAAGAGAGACAGCAATGAGGATGGCTCTGTTACATAGCTTGCTGTGCGCAGGAGAGATCCAGCAGCATCTTTCAGTCCTGCCTCTTTTTGTGAGGGAACAGCGGCCAAATGTTTGTGCCGTGCAAACTGGCCTGCAGGCGAATGGGAGCACCTCAGAAGTGGGCATACAGTGGACATATTGATGTGAAAGGAAAGAGATACAGCAATGTGGATGGCTCTGTTACATAGCTTGCTGTGCGCAGAAGAGATCCAGCTGCATCTTTCAGTCCTGTCTCTCTTTGTGTGCGAAGAGAGGCCAATTGTTTGTGCTGAGCAAATTGGCCTGCAGGCGAATGGGAGCACCTCGGAAGTGGAACTACAACGGACGTTTTGATGAGAAAGGAGAGAGAGACAGCAATGTGGATGGCTCTGTTATATAGCTTGGTGTGCGCAGAAGAGATCCAGCAGCATCTTTCAGTCACACCTCTTTTTGTGTGGGAACAGGGGCTAAATGTTTGTGCTGTGCAAACTGGGCTGTAGGCAAATGGGAGCACCTCAGATGTGGGCATACAAGGGACGTTTTGATGAGAAATAAAAGAGAGACAGCAATGTGGATGGCTCTGTTACATAGCTTGCTGTGCACTGAAGAGATCCAGCAGCATTTTTCAGTCCTACTTCTTTTTGTGTGGGAACAGAGGCTAATTGTTTGTGCTGTGCAAACTGGGCTGCAGGCGAAAGGGAGCACCTCAGAAGTGGGCATACAAGGGACGTTTTGCTGACAAAGGAAAGAGAGACAGCAATGTGGATGGCTCTGTTACATAGCTTGCTGTGCGCAGAAGAGATCCAGCAGCATATCTCAGTCCTGCTAATTTTTGTTTGGGAATAGAGGCCAATTGTTTGTGCTGTGCAAACTGACCTGCAGGGGAACGGGAGCACCTCAGAGGTGGAAATACAACGGACGTTTTGATGAGAAAGGAAAGAGAGACAGCAATGTGGGCGGCTCTGTTACATAGCTTGCTGTGCGCAGAAGAGATACAATAGCATATCTCAGTCCTACCACTTTTTGTTTGGGAATAGAGGCCAATTGTTTGTGCTGTGCAAACTGGCCTGCAGGCGAATGGGAGCACCTCAGAAGTGGGCATACAATGGACGTTTTGATGAGAAAGGAAAGGGAGACAGCAATGTGGATGGCACTGTTACATAGCTTGCTGCGCGCAGAAGAGATCCAGCAGCATCTTTCAGTCCTACATCTTCCTGTGTGGGAACAGAGGACAATCGTTCTCGCTCCGCAAACTGGCCTGCAGGCGCATGGAAGCACTTTAGAATTGGGAATACAATTGACATTTTGTTGACAAAGGAAAGAGAGACAGCAATGTGGATTGCTCAGTTATATGGCTTGCTGTGCACTGAAGAGATCCAGCAGCGTATCTCAGTCCTACCGCTTTTTGTTTGGGAATAGAGGCCAATTGTTCGTGCTGTGCATACTGGCCTGCAAGCGATTGGGAGCACCTCAGAAGTGAAAATACAACGGAAGTTTTGATGAGAAAGGAAAGAGAGACAGCAATGTGGATGTCTCTTTTACATAGCTTGCTGTGCGCAGAAGAGATCCAGCAGCATATTTCAGTCCTGTCTCTCTTTGTTTGCGAACAGAGGCCAATTGTTTGTGCTGTGCAAACTGGCCTGCATTTGAAAGGGAGCACCTCAGAAGTGGAAATACATCGGACGTTTTGATGAGAAAGGAAAGAGAGACAGCAATGTGGATGGCTCTGTTACATAGCTTGGTGTGCGCAGAAGAGATCCAGCAGCATCTTTCAGTCCTACCACTTTTTGTGTGGGAACACCGGCGAAATGTATGTGTTGTGCAAACTGGGCTGCAGGAGAACGGGAGCACCTCAGAAGTGGAAATACAACGGACATTTTGATGTGAAAGGAAAGAGAGACAGCAATGTGGATGTCTCTGTTACATAGCTTGCTGTGCGCAGAAGAGATCCAGCAGCATCTTTCAGTCCTGTCTCTCTTTGTGTGCGAACAGAATCCAATAGTTTGTGCTGAGCAAACTGGCCTGCAGTCGAATGCGAGCACCTCAGAAGTGGAAATACAGCGGACGTTTTGATGAGAAAAGAAAGAGAGACAGCAATGTAGATGGCTCTGTTACGTAGCTTGCTGTGCGCAGAAGAGATCCAGCAGCATCTTTCAATCTTAACTCTTTTTGTGTGGGAACAGAGGCCAATCGGTCGTGCTGTGCAAACTGGGTTTCCGGCGAATGGGAGCACCTCAGAAGTGGAAATACAGCGGACGTTTTGATGAGAAAGGAAAGAGAGACAGCTATGTGGATGGCTCTGTTACATAGCTTGCTGTGCGCAGAAGAGATCCAGCAGCATCCTTCAGTCCTACCTCTTTTTGTGTGGGAACAGAGGCCAATCGTTCTTGCTCCACAAACCGGGCTTCAGGCGAATGGGAGCAATTTAGAAGTGGGAATACAGCGGATGTTTGGATGAGAAAGGAAAGAGAGACAGCAATGTGGATGGCTCTGTTACAAAGCTTGCTGTGCGCAGAAGTGATCCAGCAGCATCCTTCAGTCCTACCTCTTTTTGTGTGGGAACAGAGGCCAATCGTTCTTGCTCCACACACTGGGCTGCAGGCGAATGGGAGCAATTTAGAAATGGGAATACAGTGGACGTTTTGTTTGAGAAAGGAAAGAGCGACAGCCATGTGGATGGGTCTGTTACATAGCTTTCTGTGCGCAGAAGAGATCCAGCAGCATATTTCAGTGCTACCACTTTTTGTGTATGAACAGAGGCCAATTGTTCGTGCTGTGCAAACAGGCGTGCAAGCGAATGGGAGCACCTCAGAAGTGGAAATACAACGGACGTTTTGATGAGAAAGGAAAGAGAGACAGCAATGTGGATGGCTCTGTTACATAGCTTGCTGTGCACTGAAGAGATCCAGCAGCGTGTCTGAGTCCTACCACTTTTTGTTTGGGAATAGAGGATAATTGTTTGTGCTGTGCAAACTGGCCTGCAGGAAAATGGGAGCACCTCAGAAGTGGAAATACATCGGGCGTTTTGATGAGAAAGGAAAGAGAGACAGCAATGTGGATGGCTCTGTTACATAGCTTGCTGTGCACTGAGGAGATCCAGCAGCATTTTTCAGTCCTGTCTCTCTTTGTGTGCGAACAGAGGCCAATTGTTTGTCCTGAGCAAACTGGCCTGCAGGCGAATGGGAGCACCTCAGAAGTGGAAATACAACGGACGTTTTGATGTGAAAGGAAAGAGAGACAGCAATGTGGATGGCTCAGTTACATAGCTTGCTGTGCGCAGAAGAGATCCAGCAGCATATCTCAGTCCTACCACTTTTTGTTTGGGAATAGAGGCCAATTGTTTGTGCTGTGCAAACTGGCCTGCAAGCGAACGGGAGCACCTCAGAAGTGGGCATACAATGGACGTTTTGATGAGAAAGGAAAGGGAGACAGCAATGTGGATGTCTCTTTTGCATAGCTTGCTGTGCGCAGAAGAGATCCAGCAGCATATTTCAGTCCTGTCTCTCTTTGTTTGCAAACAGAGGCCAATTGTTTTTGTTGAGCAAACTGCAGGCGAATGGGAGCAGCTCAGAAGTGGAAATACATCGGACGTTTTGATGAGAAAGGAAAGAGAGACAGCAATGTGGATGGCTCTGTTACATAGCTTGCTGTGCGCAGAAGAGATCTAGCAGCATCTTTCAGTCCTGTTTCTTCTTGTGTGGGAACACAGGTCAAATGTTTGTGCTGTGCAAACTGGGCTGCAGGAGAACGGGAGCACCTCAGAAGTGGAAATACAATGGACATTTTGATGTGAAAGGAAAGAGACAGCAATGTGGATGGCTCTTTTACATAGCTTGCTGTGCGCAGAAGAGATCCAGCAGCATCTTTCAGTCCTGTCTCTCTTTGTGTGCGAACAAAAGCCAATTTTTTGTGCAGAGCAAACTGGCCTGCAGTCGAATGCGAGCACCTCAGAAGTGGAAATACAACGGATGTTTTGATGAGAAAGTAAAGAGAGACAGCAATGTGGATGGCTCTGTTACATAGCTTGCTGTGCGAAGAAGAGATCCAGCAGCATCTTTCAATCTTAACTCTTTTTGTGTGGGAACAGAGGCCAATCGTTCGTGCTGTGCAAACTGGGTTGCAGGCGAATGGGAGCACCTCAGAAGTGGAAATACAACGGACGTTTTGATGAGAAAGGAAAGAGAGACAGCAATGTGGATGGCTCTGTTACATAGCTTGCTGTGCACTGAAGAGATCCAGCAGCATGTCTCAGTCCTACTTCTTTTTGTTTGGGAATAGAGGCTAATTGTTTGTGCTGGGTAAACTGGCCTGCAGGCCAATGGGAGCACCTCAGAAGTGGAAATACAACGGACGTTTTGATGAGAAAGGAAAGAGAGACAGCAATGTGGATGTCTCTTTTACATAGCTGGCTGTGCACTGAGGAGATCCTGCAGCATCTTTCAGTCCTACCACTTTTTGTTTGGGAACAGAGGCCAATTGTTTGTCCTGAGCAAACTGGCCTGCAGGCGAATGGGAGCACCTCAGAAGTGGAAATACAACGGACGTTTTGATGAGAAAGGAAAGAGAGACAGCAATGTGGATGGCTCTGTTACATAGCTTGCTGTGCGCAGAAGAGATCCAGCAGCATATCTCAGTCCTACCAATTTTTGTTTGGGAATAGAGGCCAATTGTTTGTGCTGTGCAAACTGACCTGCAGGGGAACGGGAGCACCTCAGAGGTGGAAATACAACGGACGTTTTGATGAGAAAGGAAAGAGAGACAGCAATGTGGGCAGCTCTGTTACATAGCTTGCTGTGCGCAGAAGAGATACAGTAGCATATCTCAGTCCTACCACTTTTTGTTTGGGAATAGAGGCCAATTGTTTGTGCTGTGCAAACTGGCCTGCAGGCGAATGGGAGCACCTCAGAAGTGGGCATGCAATGGAAGTTTTGATGAGAAAGGAAAGGGAGACAGCAATGTGGATGGCATTGTTACATAGCTTGCTGTGCGCAGAAGAGATCCAGCAGCATCTTTCAGTCCTACCTCTTCCTGTGTGGGAACAGAGGCCAATCTTTCTCGCACCACAAAATGGCCTGTAGGCGCATGGAACCACTTTAGAATTGGGAATACAACGGACGTTTTCTTGACAAAGGAAAGAGAGACAGCAATGTGGATGGCGCTGTTATATAGCTTGCTGTGCACTGAAGAGATCCAGCAGCGTATCTCATTCCTACCGCTTTTTGTTTGGGAATAGAGGCAAATTGTTTGTGCTGTGCAAACTGGCCTGCAAGCGATTGGGAGCACCTCAGAAGTGAAAATACAACGGATGTTTTGATGAGAAAGGAAAGAGAGACAGCAATGTGAATGTCTCTTTTACATAGCTTGCTGTGCGCAGAAGAGATCCAGCAGCATATTTCAGTCCTGTCTCTCTTTGTTTGCGAACAGAGGCCAATTGTTTGTGCTGTGCAAACTGGCCTGCAGGCGAATGGGAGCACCTCAGAAGAGGAAATACATCGAACGTTTTGATGAGAAAGGAAAGAGAGACAGCAATGTGTATGGCTCTGTTACATAGCTTGCTGTGCGCAGAAGAGATCCAGCAGCATCCTTCAGTCCTACCTCTTTTTGTGTGGGAAAAGAGGCCAATCGTTCTTGCTCCACACACTGGGCTGCAGGCGAATGGGAGCAATTTAGAAGCGGGAATACAGTGGACGTTTTGGATGAGAAAGGAAAGAGAGACAGCAATGTGGATGGCTCTGTTACATAGCTTTCTGTGCGCAGAAGAGATCCAGCAGCATATTTCAGTCCTACCACTTTTTGTGTGGGAACAGAGGCCAATTGTTCGCGCTGTGCAAACAGGCATGCAAGCGAATGGGAGCACCTCAGAAGTGGAAATACATCGGGCGTTTTGATGAGAAAGGAAAGAGAGACAGCAATGTGGATGGCTCTGTTACATAGCTTGCTGTGCACTGAGGAGATCCAGCAGCATTTTTCAGTCCTGTCTCTCTTTGTGTGCGAACAGAGGCCAATTGTTTGTCCTGAGCAAACTGGCCTGCAGGCGAATAGGAGCACCTCAGAAATGGAAATACAACGGACAAACTTTTGATGTGAAAGGAAAGAGATACATCAATGTGGATGGCTCTGTTACATAGCTTGCTGTGCACTGAAGAGATCCAGCAGCATACTTCAGTCCTACCACTTTTTGTTTGGGAATAGAGGCCAATTGTTTGTGCTGTGCAAACTGGCCTGCAAGCGAATGGGAGCACCTCAGAAGTGGGCATACAATGGACGTTTTGATGAGAAAGGAAAGGGAGACAGTAATGTGGATGTCTCTTTTATATAGCTTGCTGTGCGCAGAAGAGATCTAGCAGCATATTTCAGTCCTGTCTCTCTTTGTTTGCAAACAGAGGCCAATTGTTTGTGTTGAGCAAACTGCAGGCGAATGGGAGCAGCTCAGAAGTGGAAATACATCGGACGTTTTGATGAGAAAGGAAAGAGAGACAGCAATGTGGATGGCTCTTTTACATAGCTTGCTGTGCGCAGAAGAGATCCAGCAGCATCTTTCAGTCCGGTCTCTTTTAATGTGGGAACACAGGTCAAATGATTGTGCTGTGCAAACTGGGCTGCAGGAGAACGGGAGCACCACAGAAGTGGAAATACAATGGACATTTTGACGTGAAAGGAAAGAGAGACAGCAATGTGGATGGCTCTGTTACATAGCTTGCTGTGCGCAGAAGAGATCCAGAAGCATCTTTCAATCTTAACTCTTTTTGTGTGGGAACAGAGGCCAATCGTTCGTGCTGTGCAAACTGGGTTGCAGTCGAATGGGAGCACCTCAGAAGTGGGCATACAACGGACGTTTTGATGAGAAAGGAAAGAGAGACAGCAATGTGGATGGCTCTGTTACATAGCTTGCTGTGCACTGAAGAGATCCAGCAGCATGTCTCAGTCCTACTTCTTTTTGTTTGGGAATAGAGGCTAATTGTTTGTGCTGGGCAAACTGGCCTGCAGGTCAATGGGAGCACCTCAGAAGTGGAAATACAATGGACGTTTTGATGAGAAAGGAAAGAGAGACAGCAATGTGGATGGCTCTGTTACATAGCTTGCTGTGCACTGAAAAGATCCAGCAGCATCTTTCAGTCCCGTCTCTCTTTGTGTGCGAAGAGAGGCCAATTGTTTGTGCTGAGCAAACTGGCCTGCAGGCGAATGGGAGAAACTCAGAAGTGGAAATACAACGGACAAACTTTTGATGTGAAAGGAAAGAGAGACAGCAATGTGGATGGCTCTGTTACATAGCTTGCTGTGCGCAGAAGAGATCCAGCAGAATCTTTCAGTCCTACCTCTTTTTGTGTGGGAACAGAGGCCAATTGTTTGTGCTGTGCAAACTGGGCTGCAGGCAAATGGGTGCACCTCAGAAGTGGGCAAACAAGGGACGTTTTGATGAGAAATAAAAGAGAGACAGCAATGTGGATGGCTCTGTTACATAGCTTTCTGTGCGCAGAAGAGATACAGCAGCATCTTTCAGTCCTACCACTTTTTGTGTGGGAACAGAGGCCAATTGTTCGTGCTGTGCAAACAGGCGTGCAAGCGAATGGGAGCACCTCAGAAGTGGAAATACAATGGACGTTTTGATGAGAAAGGAAAGAGAGACAGCAATGTGGATGGCTCTGTTACATAGCTTGCTGTGTGCAGAAGAGATCCAGCAGCATATCTCAGTCCTACCACTTTTTGTTTGGGAATAGAGGCCAATTGTTTGTGCTGTGCAAACTGGCCTTCAGGCGAATGGGAGCACCTCAGAAGTGGGCATACAATGGACATTTTGATGAGAAAGGAAAGGGAGGCAGCAATGTGGATGGCTCTGTTACATAGCTTGCTGTGCGCAGAAGAGATCCCGCAGCATCTTTCAGTCCTACCTCTTCCTGTGTGGGAACAGAGGCCAATCGTTCTCGCTCCACAAACTGGCCTGCAGGGGCATGGAAGCACTTTTGAATTGGGAATACAATGGACGTTTTGTTGACAAAGGAAAGTGAGACAGCAATGTGGATGGCTCTTTTACATAGCTTGCTGTGCGCATAAGAGATCCAGCAGCATCTTTCAATCTTAACTCTTTTTGTGTGGGAACAGAGGCCAATCGTTCGTGCTGTGCAAACTGGGTTGCAGGCGAATGGGAGCAGCTCAGAAGTGGAAATACATCGGACGTTTTGATGAGAAAGGAAAGAGAGACAGCAATGTGGATGGCTCTGTTACATAGCTTGCTGTGCACTGAAGAGATCCAGCAGCATGTCTCAGTCCTACCACTTTTTGTGTGGGAATAGAGGGCAAATGTTCGTGCTGTGCAAAGTGGCCTGCAAGCGAATGGGGGCAGCTCAGAAGTGAAAATACAACGGACGTTTTGATGAGAAAGGAAAGAGAGACAGCAATGTGGATGTCTCTTTTACATAGCTTGCTGTGCGCAGAAGAGATCCAGCAGCATCTTTCAGTCCTGTCTCTCTTTGTTTGCGAACAGAGGCCAATTTTTTGTGTTGAGTAAACTGCAGGCGAATGGGAGCAGCTCAGAAGTGGAAATACAATGGATTTTTTGTTGACAAAGGAAAGAGAGACAGCAATGTGGATGGCTCTTTTACATAGCTTGCTGTGCGCATAAGAGATCCAGCAGCATCTTTCAGTCCTGTCTCTTTTAGTGCGGGAACACGGGTCAAATGTTTGTGCTGTGCAAACTGGGCTGCAGGAGAACGGGAGCACCTCAGAAGTGGAAATACAACGGACATTTTGATGTGAAAGGAAAGAGAGACAGCAATGTGGATGGCTCTGTTACATAGCTTGCTGTGCACTGAAGAGATCCAGCAACATCCTTCAGTCCTGTCTGTCTTTGTGTGCGGACAAAAGCCAATTTTTTCTGCTGAGCAAACTGGCCTGCAGTCGAATGCGAGCACCTCAGAAGAGGAAATACAGCGGACGTTTTGATGAGAAAAGAAAGAGAGACAGCAATGTGGATGGCTCTGTTACATAGCTTGCTGTGCGCAGAAGAGATCCAGCAGCATCTTTCAATCTTAACTCTTTTTGTGTGGGAACAGAGGCCAATCGTTCGTGCTGTGCAAACTGGGTTGCAGGCGAATGGGAGCACCTCAGAAGTGGAAATACAACGGACGTTTTGATGAGAAAGGAAAGAGAGACAGCAATGTGGATGGCTCTGTTACATAGCTTGCTGTGTGCAGAAGAGATCCAGCAGCATATCTCAGTCCTACCACTTTTTGTTTGGGAATAGAGGCTAATTGTTTGTGCTGTGCAAACTGGCCTGCAGGCGAATGGGAGCACCTCAGAAGTGGGCATTCAATGGACATTTTGATGAGAAAGGAAAGGGAGGCAGCAATGTGGATGGCTCTGTTACATAGCTTGCTGTGCGCAGGAGAGATCCAGCAGCATCTTTCAGTCCCACCTCTTTTTGTGTGGGAACAGAGGCCAATCGTTCTCTCTCTACAAACTGGCCTGCAGGCGCATGGAAGCACTTTAGAATTGGGAATACATTGGAAGTTTTGTTGACAAAGGAAAGAGAGACAGCAATGTGGATGGCTCTGTTACATAGCTTGCTGTGCACTAAAGAGATCCAGCAGCGTATCTCAGTCGTACCGCTTTTTGTTTGGGAATAGAGGCCAATTGTTCGTGCTGTGCAAACTGGCCTGCAAGCGATTGGGAGCAGCTGAGAAGTGAAAATACAACGGACGTTTTGATGAGAAAGGAAAGAGAGACAGCAATGTGGATGTCTCTTTTACATAGCTTGCTGTGCGCAGAAGAGATCCAGCAGCATATTTCAGTCCTGTCTCTCTTTGTTTGCAAACAGAGGCCAAATGTTTGTGTTGAGCAAACTGCAGGTGAATGGGAGCAGCTCAGAAGTGGAAATACAACGGACGTTTCGATGAGAAAGGAAAGAGAGACAGCAATGTGGACGGCTCTGTTACATAGCTTGCTGTGCGCAGAAGAGATCCAGCAGCATGTCTCAGTCCTACCACTTTTTGTGTGATAAAAGAGGCCAATTATTTGTGCTGTGCAAACTGGGCTGCAGGCAAATGGGAGCACCTCAGAAGTGGGCATACAAGGGACGTTTTGATGAGAAATAAAAGAGAGACAGCAATGTGGATGGCTCTGTTACATAGCTTTCTGTGCGCAGAAGAGATCCAGCAGCATATTTCAGTCCTACAACTTTTTGTGTGGGAACAGAGGCCAATTGTTCGTGCTCTGCAAACAGGTGTGCAAGCGAATGGGAGCACCTCAGAAGTGGAAATACAATGGACGTTTTGATGAGAAAGGAAAGAGAGACAGCAATGTGGATGGCTCTGTTACATAGCTTGCTGTGTGCAGAAGAGATCCAGCAGCATCTTTCAGTCCTACCTCTTCCTGTGTGGGAACAGAGGCCAATTGTTCTCGCTCCACAAACTGGCCTGCAGGCACATGGAAGCACTTTAGAATTGGGAATACAATACACTGTTTGTTGACAAAGGAAAGAGAGACAGCAATGTGGATGGTTCTGTTACATAGCTTGCTGTGCACTGAAGAGATCCAGCAGCGCATCTCAGTCCTTCCGCTTTTTGTTTGGGAATAGAGGCCAATTGTTCGTGCTGTGCAAACTGGCCTGCAAGCGATTGGGAGCACCTCAGAAGTGGAAATACAATGGACATTTTGATGTGAAAGGAAAGAGAGACAGCAATGTGGATGGCTCTGTTGCATAGCTTGCTGTGCGCAGAAGAGATCCAGCAGCATCTTTCAGTCCTACCACTTTTTGTTTGGGAATAGAGGCCAATCGTTCTTGCTCCACAAACAGTGCTGCAGGCGAATGGGAGTAATTTAGAAGTGGGAATACAGTGGACGTTTTGTTGACAAAGGAAAGAGAGACAGCAATGTGGATGGCTCTGTTACATAGCTTGCTGTGCGCAGAAGAGATCCAGCAGCATCTTTCAGTCCTACCGCTTCTTTTTTTGGAACAAAGGCCTAATGTTTGTGCAGTGCAAACTGGCCTGCAGGCGAATGGGAGCATCCAAGAAGTGGAAACACAACGGACGTTTTGATGAGAAAGGAAAGAGAGACAGCAATGTGGACGGCGCTGTTGCATAGCTTGCTGTGCGCAGAAGAGATCCAGCAGCATCTTTCAGTCCTGTCTCTCTTTGTGTGCGAACAGAGGCCGATTGTTTGTTTTGAGCAAACTGGCCTGCAGGCGAATGGGAGCACCTCAGAAGTGGAAATACAACGGACAAACTTTTGATGAGAAAGGAAAGAGAGACAGCAATGTGGATGGCTCTGTTACATAGCTTGCTGTGCGCAGAAGAGATCCAGCAGCATCTTTCAGTCCTGTCTCTCTTTGTGTGCGAACAGAGGCCGATTGTTTGTTTTTAGCAAACTGGCCTGCAAGCGATTGGGAGCAGCTCAGAAGTGAAAATACAACGGACGTTTTGATGAGAAAGGAAAGGGAGACAGCAATGTGGATGTCTCTTTTACATAGCTTGCTGTGCACTGAAGAGATCCAGCAGCATCTTTCAGTCCTACCACTTTTTGTTCGGGAACAGAGGCCAATGGTTCGTGCTGTGCAAACTGGGCTGCAGGAGAACGGGAGCACCTCAGAAGTGGGCATACAAGGGAAGTTTTGGTGAGAAAGGTAATAGAGACAGCAATGTGGATGGCTCTGTTACATAGCTTGCTGTGCACTGAAAAGATCCAGCGGCATCTTTCAGTCCTACCACTTTTTGTTTGGTAATAGAGGCCAAATGCTTGTGCTGTGCAAACTGGCCTGCAGGCGAACGGGAGCACCTCAGAAGTGGGAATACAATGGACATTTTGATGAGAAAGTAAAGAGAGACAGCAATGTGGATGTCTCCGTTACATAGCTTGCTGTGCACGGAAGAGATCCAGCAGCATCTTTCAGTCCTACCTCTTTTTGTGTGGGAACAGATGTCAAATATTTGTGCTGTGCAAACTGGCATGCAGGCGAATGGGAGCACCTCAGAAGTGGAAACTCAGTGGTCATTTTGATGTGAAAGGAAAGAGAGACAGCAATGTGGATGGCTCTGTTACATAGTTTGCTGTGCGCAGAAGAGATCCAGCAGCATCCTTCAGTCCAACCACTTTTTGTGTGGGAACAGAGGCCAATAGTTCGTGCTGTGAAAAAGGGCTGCAGGTGAATGGGAGCACTTTAGATATGAGAATACAGGGGACGTTTTGTTTGACAAAGGAAAGAGAGACAGCAATGTGGACGACTCTGTAACATATCTTGCTGTGCGCAGAAGAGATCCAGCAGCATCTTTCAGTCCTACCACTTTTTGTTTGGGAACAGAGGCCAAATGTTTGTGCTGTGCGAAGTGGCCTGCAGGCGAATGGGAGCACCTCAGAAGTGGAAATACAATGGACGTTTCGATGAGAAAGGGAAGACAGACAGCAATGTGGATGGCTCTGTTACATAGCTTGCTGTGCACTGAAGAGATCCTGCAGCACATCTCAGTCCTACCTTTTTTGTGTGGGAACAGAGGCTAATTGTTTGTGCTGTGCAAACTGGCCTGCAGGCGAATGGAAGCACTTTAGAAGTGGGAATACAATGGACGTTTCGTTGACAAAGGTAAGAGAGACAGCAATGTGGATGTCTCTGTTACATAGCTTGCTGTGCGCAGAAGAGATCCAGCAGCATCTTTCAATCCTACCACTTTTTGTGTGGGAACAGATGCCAATTGTTTGTGCTGTGCAAACTGACCTGCAGGCAAATGGGAGCACGTCAGAAGTGGGCATACGTCATGCATTTTGACGAGAAAGGAAAGAGAGACAGCAATGTGGACGGCTCTGTTACATAGCTTGCTGTGCGCAGAAGAGATCCAGCAGCATCTTTCAGTCCTACCTATTTTTGGTGGGAACAGAGGCTAATTGTTTGTGCTGTGCAAACTGGCCTGCAGGCAAATGGGAGCACCTTAGAAGTGGAAATACAACGGGCGTTTTGATGAGAAAGGAAAGAGAGACAGGAATGTGGATGGCTCTGTTACATAGCTTGCTGTGCACTGAAGAGATCCAGCAGCATCTTTCAGTCCTACCTCGTTTTTTGTGGGATCAGAGGCCAAATGTTTGTGCTGTGCAAACTGACCTGCAGGTGAATGGGAGCACCTCAGAAGTGGCAATACAACCGAGATTTTGGTGAGAAAGGAAAGAGCGTCAGCAATGTGGATGGCTCTGTTACATAGCTTGCTGTGCACTGAAGAGATCCTGCAGCATATCTCAGTCCTACCACTTTTTGTTTCGGAATAGAGGTCAATTGTTTGTGCTGTGCAAACTGGCCTGCAGGCGAATGGGAGCACCTCAGAAGTGGAAATACAACGGACATTTTGATGTGAAAGGAAAGAGATACAGCTATGTGGATGGCACTGTTACATAGCTTGCTGTGCACTGAAGAGATCCTGCAGCATATCTCAGTCCTACCTCTTTTTGTGTGGGAACAGAGGCCAAATGTTTGTGCTGTGCAAACTGACCTGCAGGCGAATGGGAGCACCTCAGAAGTGGAAATGCAACCGACATTTTGATGAGAAAGGAAAGAATGTCAGCAATGTGAATGGCTCTGTTACATAGCTTGCTGTGCACTGAAGAGATCCTGCAGCATATCTCAGTCCTACCTCTTTTTGTGTGGGAACAGAGGCCAATCGTTCGTGCTGTGCAAACTGGGCTGGAGGCGAATGGGAGCACCTCAGAAGTGGAAATAAAACTGGCATTTAGATGCGAAAGGAAAGAGAGGCCGTAATGTGGATGGCTCTGTTACATAGCTTTCTGTGCGCAGAAGAGATCCAGCAGCATATTTCAGTCCTACCACTTCTTGTGTGGGAACAGAGGCTAATCGTTCGTGCTGTGCAAACTGGGCTGCAGGCGAATGGGATCACTTTAGAAGTGGGAATACAGTGGACGTTTTGTTGACAAAGGAAAGAGAGACAGCAATGTGGATGGCTCTGTTACATATCTTGCTGTGCGCAGAAGAGATCCAGCAGCATATTTCAGTCCTGTCTCTCTTTGTGTGCGATCAGAGGCCAATTGTTTCTGCTGTGCAAAGTGGCCTGCAGGCGAATGGGAGCACCTCAGAAGCGGCCATACAATGGACGTTTTGATGAGAAAGTAAAGAGAGACAGCAATGTGGATGGCTCTGTTACATAGCTTGCTGTGCACTGAAGAGATCCAGCAGCATCTTTCAGTCCCACCTCTTTTTGTGTGGGAACAGAGGCCAATTGTTGGTGCTCAGAAAACTGGCCCGCAGGCGAATGGGAGCATCGCAGAAGTGGAAATACAACGGAAGTTTTGTTGACAAAGGAAAGTGTGTCAGCAATGTGGACGGCTCTGTTACATAGCTTGCTGTGCACTGAAGAGATCCAGCAGCATCTTTCAGTCCTACCACTTTTTGTTTGGGAACAGAGGCCAATGGTTCGTGCTGTGCAAACTGGGCTGCAGGAGAACTGGAGCACCTCAGAAGTGGGCATACAAGGGAAGTTTTGATGAGAAAGGAAATAGAGACCGCAATGTGGATGGCTCTGTTACATAGCTTGCTGTGCACTGAAAAGATCCAGCAACATCTTTCAGTCCTACCACTTTTTGTTTGGTAATAGAGGCCAAATGTTTGTGCTGTACAAACTGGCCTGCAGGCGAAAGGGAGCACCTCAGAAGTGGGAATACAATGGACGTTTTGATGAGAATGGAGAGAGAGAGAGCAATGTGGATGGCTCTGTTACATAGCTTGCTGTGCGCAGAAGAGGTCCAGCAGCATCTTTCAGTCCTACTTCTTTTTTGTGGGAACAGATGCCAAATGTTAGTGCTGTGCAAACTGACCTGCAGAAGAACGGGAGCACCTCAGAAGTGGTCATACAATGGATGTTTTGTTCACAAAGGAAAGAGAGACAGCAATGTGGATGGCTCTGTTACATAGCTTGCTGTGCACTGAAGAGATCCAGCAGCATCTTTCAGTCCTACCACTTTTAGTTTGGGAACAGAGGCCAAATGTTTGTGCTGTGCAAACTGACCTGCAGGAGAACGGGAGCACCTCAGAAGTGGGAATACAATGGACATTTTGATGAGAAAGGAGAGAGAGAGAGCAATGTGGATGGCTCTGTTACATAGCTTGCTGTGCACTGAAGAGATCCAGCAGCATATCTCAGTGCTACCAGATTTTGTTTGGGAACAGAGGCCAATTGTTCGTGCTGTGCAAACAGGCCTGCAGGCGAACGGGAGCACCTCAGAAGTGGAAACTCAGCGGTCATTTTGATGTGAAAGGAAAGAGATACAGCAATGTGTATGGCTCTGTTACATAGCTTGCTGTGCACTGAAGAGATCCAGCAGCATCTTTCAGTCCTGTCTCTCTTTCTGTGGGAGCAGAGGCCAAATGTTTTTGCTGTGCAAACTGACCAGCAGGAGAATGGGAGCACCTCAGAAGTGGCAATACAATGGACGTTTTTTTGACATAGGAAAGAGAGACAGCAATGTGGATGGCTCTGTTACGTAGCTTGCTGTGCACTGAAGAGATCCAGCAGTATATTTCAGTCCTAACACTTTTTGTTTGGGAACAGAGGCCAATTGTTTGTGCTGTGCAAACTGGCCTGCAGGTGAATGGGAGCACCTCAGAAGTGGAAATACAACGGACATTTTAATGAGAAAGGAAAGAGAGACAGCAATGTGGATGGCTCTGTTACATAGCTTGCTGTGCACTGAAGAGATCCAACAGCATCTTTCAGTCCTACCACAGTTTGTGTGGGAACAGAGGCCAATTGTTTGTGCTGTGCAAACTGGCCTGCAGGCAAATGGGAGCACCTCAGAAGTGGAAATACAACGGACATTTTGATGAGAAAGGAAAGAGAGACAGCAATGTGGATGGCTCTGTTACATAGCTCGCTGTGCGCAGAAGAGATCCAGCAGCATATCTCAGTCCTAACTCTTTCTGTGTGGGAACAGAGGCCAGTCGTTCGTGCTCCACAAACTGGCAGGCAAGCGCATGGAATCACTTTAGAAGTGGGAAAACCATGGAGGTTTTGTGGACAAAGGAAAGAGAGACAGTAATGTGGACGGCTCTGTTACATAGCTTGCTGTGCACTGAAGAGATCCAGCAGCATTTTCAGTCCTACCTCTTTTTGTTTGGGTATAGAGACCAATTGTTTGTGCTGTGCAAACTGACCTGCAGGAGAACGGGAGCACCTCAGAAGTGGGAATACAATGGACATTTTGATGAGAAAGGAAAGAGAGACAGCAATGTGGATGTCTCTGTTACATAGCTTGCTGTGCACGGAAGAGATCCAGCAGCATCTTTCAGTCCTACCTCTTTTGGTTTGGGAACAGAGGCCAAATGTTTGTGTTGTGCAAACTGACCTGCAGGAGTACGGGAGCACCTCAGAAGTGGGAATACAATGGACATTTTGTTGACAAAGGAAAGAGAGACAGCAATGTGGATGGCTCTGTTACATAGCTAGCTGTGCACTGAAGAGATCCAGCAGCATCTTTCAGTCCTGCCTCTTTTTGTTTGGCAATAGAGGCCAAATGTTTGTGCTGTGCAAACTGGCCTGCAGGCAAATGGGAGCACCTCAGAAGTGGGCATACAAGGGACGTTTTGATGAGAAATAAAAGAGAGACAGCAATGTGGATGGCTCTGTTACATAGCTTGCTGTGCACTGAAGAGATCCAGCAGCATATCTCAGTCCTACCTCTTTTTGTTTGGGAATAGAGGCCAATTGTTTGTGCTGCGCAAACTGGCCTGCAAGCGAATGGGAGCACCTCAGAAGTGGGCATACAATGGACGTTTTGATGAGAAAGGAAAGGGAGACAGCAATGTGGATGTCTCTTTTACATAGTTTGCTGTGTGCAGAAGTGATCCAGCTGCATATTTCAGTCCTGTCTCTCTTTGTTTGCAAACAGAGGCCAATTGTTTGTGTTGAGCAAACTGCAGGCGAATGGGAGCAGCTCAGAAGTGGAAATACATCGGACGTTTTGATGAGAAAGGAAAGAGAGACAGCAATGTGGATGTCTCTGTTACATAGCTTGCTGTGCGCAGAAGAGATCCAGCAGCATCTTTCAGTCCTGTCTCTTTTAGTGCGGGAACACAGGTCAAATGTTTGTCCTGTGCAAACTGGGCTGCAGGAGAACGGGAGCACCTCAGAAGTGGAAATACAATGGACATTTTGATGTGAAAGGAAAGAGAGACAGCAATGTGGATGGCTCTGTTACATAGCTTGCTGTGCGCAGAAGAGATCCAGCAACATCTTTCAGTCCTGTCTCTCTTTGTGTGCGAACAAAAGCCAATTTTTTCTGCTGAGCAAACTGGCCTGCAGTCGAATGCGAGCACCTCAGAAGTGGAAATACAGCGGACGTTTTGATGAGAAAAGAAAGAGAGACAGCAATGTGGATGGCTCTGTTACATAGCTTGCTGTGCGCAGAAGAGATCCAGCAGCATCTTTCAATCTTAACTCTTTTTGTGTGGGAACAGAGGCCAATCGTTCGTGCTGTGCAAACTGGGTTTCAGGTGAATGGGAGCACCTCAGAAGTGGAAATACAACGGATGTTTTGATGAGAAAGGAAAGAGAGACAGCAATGTGGATGGCTCTGTTACATAGCTTGCTGTGCACTGAAGAGATCCAGCAGCATGTCTGAGTCCTACCACTTTTTGTTTGGGAATAGAGGCTAATTGTTTTTGGTGGTCAAACTGGGCTGCAGGCCAATGGGAGCACCTCAGAAGTGGAAATACAACGGACGTTTTGATGAGAAAGGAAAGAGAGACAGCAATGTGGATGGCTCTGTTACATAGCTTGCTGTGCGCAGAAGAGATCCAGCAGCATCTTTCAGTCCTACCACTTTTTGTGTGGGAACAGAGGCCAATTGTTTGTGCTGTGCAAACTGGGCTGCAGGCAAATGGGAGCACCTCAGAAGTGGGCATACAAGGGGCGTTTTGATGACAAATAAAAGAGAGACAGCAATGTGGATGGCTCTGTTACATAGCTTTCTGTGCGCAGAAGAGATCCAGCAGCATATTTCAGTCCTACCACTTTTTGTGTGGGAACAGAGGCCAAGTGTTCGTGCTGTGCAAACAGGCGTGCAAGCGAATGGGAGCACCTCTGAAGTGGAAATACAATGGACGTTTTGATGAGAAAGGAAAGAGAGACAGCAATGTGGATGGCTCTGTTACATAGCTTGCTGTGTGCAGAAGAGATCCAGCAGCATATCTCAGTCCTACCACTTTTTGTTTGGGAATAGAGGCTAATTGTTTGTGCTGTGCAAACTGGCCTGCAGGCGAATGGGAGCACCTCAGAAGTGGGCATTCAATGGACATTTTGATGAGAAAGGAAAGGGAGGCAGCAATGTGGATGGCTCTGTTACATAGCTTGCTGTGCGCAGGAGAGATCCAGCAGCATCTTTCAGTCCCACCTCTTTTTGTGTGGGAACAGAGGCCAATCGTTCTCTCTCTACAAACTGGCCTGCAGGCGCATGGAAGCACTTTAGAATTGGGAATACATTGGAAGTTTTGTTGACAAAGGAAAGAGAGACAGCAATGTGGATGGCTCTGTTACATAGCTTGCTGTGCACTAAAGAGATCCAGCAGCGTATCTCAGTCGTACCGCTTTTTGTTTGGGAATAGAGGCCAATTGTTCGTGCTGTGCAAACTGGAATGCAAGCGATTGGGAGCAGCTCAGAAGTGAAAATACAACGGACGTTTTGATGAGAAAGGAAAGGGAGACAGCAATGTGGATGTCTCTTTTACATAGCTTGCTGTGCGCAGAAGAGATCCAGCAGCATATTTCAGTCCTGTCTCTCTTTGTTTGCAAACAGAGGCCAAATGTTTGTGTTGAGCAAACTGCAGGTGAATGGGAGCAGCTCAGAAGTGGAAATACAACGGACGTTTCGATGAGAAAGGAAAGAGAGACAGCAATGTGGACGGCTCTGTTACATAGCTTGCTGTGCGCAGAAGAGATCCAGCAGCATCTTTCAGTCCTACCTCTTTTTGTGTGGGAACAGAGGCCAATTATTTGTGCTGTGCAAACTGGGCTGCAGGCAAATGGGAGCACCTCAGAAGTGGGCATACAAGGGACGTTTTGATGAGAAATAAAAGAGAGACAGCAATGTGGATGGCTCTGTTACATAGCTTGCTGTGCGCAGAAGAGATCCAGCAGCATATTTCAGTCCTACAACTTTTTGTGTGGGAACAGAGGCCAATTGTTCGTGCTCTGCAAACAGGTGTGCAAGCGAATGGGAGCACCTCAGAAGTGGAAATACAATGGACGTTTTGATGAGAAAGGAAAGAGAGACAGCAATGTGGATGGCTCTGTTACATAGCTTGCTGTGTGCAGAAGAGATCCAGCAGCATCTTTCAGTCCTACCTCTTCCTGTGTGGGAACAGAGGCCAATTGTTCTCGCTCCACAAACTGGCCTGCAGGCACATGGAAGCACTTTAGAATTGGGAATACAATACACTGTTTGTTGACAAAGGAAAGAGAGACAGCAATGTGGATGGTTCTGTTACATAGCTTGCTGTGCACTGAAGAGATCCAGCAGCGCATCTCAGTCCTTCCGCTTTTTGTTTGGGAATAGAGGCCAATTGTTCGTGCTGTGCAAACTGGCCTGCAAGCGATTGGGAGCACCTCAGAAGTGGAAATACAACGGACATTTTGATGTGAAAGGAAAGAGAGACAGCAATGTGGATGGCTCTGTTACATAGCTTGCTGTGCGCAGAAGAGATCCAGCAGCATCTTTCAGTCCTACCACTTTTTGTTTGGGAATAGAGGCCAATCGTTCTTGCTCCACAAACTGTGCTGCAGGCGAATGGGAGTAATTTAGAAGTGGTAATACAGTGGACGTTTTGTTGACAAAGGAAAGAGAGACAGCAATGTGGATGGCTCTGTTACATAGCTTGCTGTGCGCAGAAGAGATCCAGCAGCATATTTCAGTCCTGTCTCTCTTTGTTTGCAAACAGAGGCCAAATGTTTGTGTTGAGCAAACTGCAGGTGAATGGGAGCAGCTCAGAAGTGGAAATACAACGGACGTTTCGATGAGAAAGGAAAGAGAGACAGCAATGTGGACGGCTCTGTTACATAGCTTGCTGTGCGCAGAAGAGATCCAGCAGCATCTTTCAGTCCTACCTCTTTTTGTGTGGGAACAGAGGCCAATTATTTGTGCTGTGCAAACTGGGCTGCAGGCAAATGGGAGCACCTCAGAAGTGGGCATACAAGGGACGTTTTGATGAGAAATAAAAGAGAGACAGCAATGTGGATGGCTCTGTTACATAGCTTGCTGTGCGCAGAAGAGATCCAGCAGCATATTTCAGTCCTACAACTTTTTGTGTGGGAACAGAGGCCAATTGTTCGTGCTCTGCAAACAGGTGTGCAAGCGAATGGGAGCACCTCAGAAGTGGAAATACAATGGACGTTTTGATGAGAAAGGAAAGAGAGACAGCAATGTGGATGGCTCTGTTACATAGCTTGCTGTGTGCAGAAGAGATCCAGCAGCATCTTTCAGTCCTACCTCTTCCTGTGTGGGAACAGAGGCCAATTGTTCTCGCTCCACAAACTGGCCTGCAGGCACATGGAAGCACTTTAGAATTGGGAATACAATACACTGTTTGTTGACAAAGGAAAGAGAGACAGCAATGTGGATGGTTCTGTTACATAGCTTGCTGTGCACTGAAGAGATCCAGCAGCGCATCTCAGTCCTTCCGCTTTTTGTTTGGGAATAGAGGCCAATTGTTCGTGCTGTGCAAACTGGCCTGCAAGCGATTGGGAGCACCTCAGAAGTGGAAATACAACGGACATTTTGATGTGAAAGGAAAGAGAGACAGCAATGTGGATGGCTCTGTTACATAGCTTGCTGTGCGCAGAAGAGATCCAGCAGCATCTTTCAGTCCTACCACTTTTTGTTTGGGAATAGAGGCCAATCGTTCTTGCTCCACAAACTGTGCTGCAGGCGAATGGGAGTAATTTAGAAGTGGTAATACAGTGGACGTTTTGTTGACAAAGGAAAGAGAGACAGCAATGTGGATGGCTCTGTTACATAGCTTGCTGTGCGCAGAAGAGATCCAGCAGCATATTTCAGTCCTGTCTCTCTTTGTTTGCAAACAGAGGCCAAATGTTTGTGTTGAGCAAACTGCAGGTGAATGGGAGCAGCTCAGAAGTGGAAATACAACGGACGTTTCGATGAGAAAGGAAAGAGAGACAGCAATGTGGACGGCTCTGTTACATAGCTTGCTGTGCGCAGAAGAGATCCAGCAGCATCTTTCAGTCCTACCTCTTTTTGTGTGGGAACAGAGGCCAATTATTTGTGCTGTGCAAACTGGGCTGCAGGCAAATGGGAGCACCTCAGAAGTGGGCATACAAGGGACGTTTTGATGAGAAATAAAAGAGAGACAGCAATGTGGATGGCTCTGTTACATAGCTTTCTGTGCGCAGAAGAGATCCAGCAGCATATTTCAGTCCTACAACTTTTTGTGTGGGAACAGAGGCCAATTGTTCGTGCTCTGCAAACAGGTGTGCAAGCGAATGGGAGCACCTCAGAAGTGGAAATACAATGGACGTTTTGATGAGAAAGGAAAGAGAGACAGCAATGTGGATGGCTCTGTTACATAGCTTGCTGTGTGCAGAAGAGATCCAGCAGCATCTTTCAGTCCTACCTCTTCCTGTGTGGGAACAGAGGCCAATTGTTCTCGCTCCACAAACTGGCCTGCAGGCACATGGAAGCACTTTAGAATTGGGAATACAATACACTGTTTGTTGACAAAGGAAAGAGAGACAGCAATGTGGATGGTTCTGTTACATAGCTTGCTGTGCACTGAAGAGATCCAGCAGCGCATCTCAGTCCTTCCGCTTTTTGTTTGGGAATAGAGGCCAATTGTTCGTGCTGTGCAAACTGGCCTGCAAGCGATTGGGAGCACCTCAGAAGTGGAAATACAACGGACATTTTGATGTGAAAGGAAAGAGAGACAGCAATGTGGATGGCTCTGTTACATAGCTTGCTGTGCGCAGAAGAGATCCAGCAGCATCTTTCAGTCCTACCACTTTTTGTTTGGGAATAGAGGCCAATCGTTCTTGCTCCACAAACTGTGCTGCAGGCGAATGGGAGTAATTTAGAAGTGGTAATACAGTGGACGTTTTGTTGACAAAGGAAAGAGAGACAGCAATGTGGATGGCTCTGTTACATAGCTTGCTGTGCGCAGAAGAGATCCAGCAGCATCTTTCAGTCCTACCGCTTCTTTTTTTGGAACAAAGGCCTAATGTTTGTGCAGTGCAAACTGGCCTGCAGGCGAATGGGAGCATCTCAGAAGTGGAAACACAACGGACGTTTTGATGAGAAAGGAAAGAGAGACAGCAATGTGGACGGCGCTGTTGCATAGCTTGCTGTGCGCAGAAGAGATCCAGCAGCATCTTTCAGTCCTGTCTCTCTTTGTGTGCGAACAGAGGCCGATTGTTTGTTTTGAGCAAACTGGCCTGCAGGCGAATGGGAGCACCTCAGAAGTGGAAATACAACGGACAAACTTTTGATGAGAAAGGAAAGAGAGACAGCAATGTGGATGGCTCTGTTACATAGCTTGCTGTGCACTGAAGAGATCCAGCAGCATCTTTCAGTCCCACCTCTTTTTGTGTGCGAACAGAGGCCAATTGTTGGTGCTCAGCAAACTGCCCCACAGGCGAATGGGAGCATGGCAGATGTGGAAATACAACGGACGTTTTGTTGACAAAGGAAAGAGAGACAGCAATGTGTATGGCTCTGTTACATAGCTTGCTGTGCACTGAAGAGATCCAGCAGCATCTTTCAGTCCTACCACTTTTTGTTTGGGAACAGAGGCCAATGTTTCGTGCTGTGCAAACTGGGCTGCAGGAGAACGGGAGCACCTCAGAAGTGGGCATACAAGGGAAGTTTTGGTGAGAAAGGTAATAGAGACAGCAATGTGGATGGCTCTGTTACATAGCTTGTTGTGCACTGAAAAGATCCAGCAGCATCTTTCAGTCCTACCACTTTTTGTGTGGGAACAGAGGCCAATAGTTCGTGCTGTGAAAAAGGGCTGCAGGTGAATGGGAGCACTTTAGATATGAGAATACAGGGGACGTTTTGTTTGACAAAGGAAAGAGAGACAGCAATGTGGACGACTCTGTAACATATCTTGCTGTGCGCAGAAGAGATCCAGCAGCATCTTTCAGTCCTACCTCTTTTTGTGTGGGAACAGATGTCAAATATTTGTGCTGTGCAAACTGGCATGCAGGCGAATGGGAGCACCTCAGAAGTGGAAACTCAGTGGTCATTTTGATGTGAAAGGAAAGAGAGACAGCAATGTGGACGTCTCTGTTACATAGTTTGCTGTGCGCAGAAGAGATCCAGCAGCATCCTTCAGTCCAACCACTTTTTGTGTGGGAACAGAGGCCAATAGTTCGTGCTGTGAAAAAGGGCTGCAGGTGAATGGGAGCACTTTAGATATGAGAATACAGGGGACATTTTGTTGACAAAGGAAAGAGAGACAGCAATGTGGACGACTCTGTAACATATCTTGCTGTGCGCAGAAGAGATCCAGCAGCATCTTTCAGTCCTACCACTTTTTGTTTGGGAACAGAGGCCAAATGTTTGTGCTGTGCGAAGTGGCCTGCAGGCGAATGGGAGCACCTCAGAAGTGGAAATACAATGGACGTTTCGATGAGAAAGGGAAGACAGACAGCAATGTGGATGGCTCTGTTACATAGCTTGCTGTGCACTGAAGAGATCCTGCAGCACATCTCAGTCCTACCTTTTTTGTGTGGGAACAGAGGCTAATTGTTTGTGCTGTGCAAACTGGCCTGCAGGCGAATGGAAGCACTTTAGAAGTGGGAATACAATGGACGTTTCGTTGACAAAGGTAAGAGAGACAGCAATGTGGATGTCTCTGTTACATAGCTTGCTGTGCGCAGAAGAGATCCAGCAGCATCTTTCAATCCTACCACTTTTTGTGTGGGAACAGATGCCAATTGTTTGTGCTGTGCAAACTGACCTGCAGGCAAATGGTAGCACGTCAGAAGTGGGCATACGTCATACATTTTGACGAGAAAGGAAAGAGAAACAGCAATGTGGACGGCTCTGTTACATAGCTTGCTGTGCGCAAAAGAGATCCAGCAGCATCTTTCAGTCCTACCTATTTTTGGTGGGAACAGAGGCTAATTGTTTGTGCTGTGCAAACTGGCCTGCAGGCAAATGGGAGCACCTCAGAAGTGGAAATACAACGGGCGTTTTGATGAGAAAGGAAAGAGAGACAGGAATGTGGATGGCTCTGTTACATAGCTTGCTGTGCACTGAAGAGATCCAGCAGCATCTTTCAGTCCTACCTCGTTTTTTGTGGGAACAGAGGCCAAATGTTTGTGCTGTGCAAACTGACCTGCAGGTGAATGGGAGCACCTCAGAAGTGGAAATACAACCGAGATTTTGGTGAGAAAGGAAAGAGTGTCAGCAATGTGGATGGCTCTGTTACATAGCTTGCTGTGCACTGAAGAGATCCTGCAGCATATCTCAGTCCTACCACTTTTTGTTTCGGAATAGAGGTCAATTGTTTGTGCTGTGCAAACTGGCCTGCAGGCGAATGGGAGCACCTCAGAAGTGGAAATACAACGGACATTTTGATGTGAAAGGAAAGAGATACAGCTATGTGGATGGCTCTGTTACATAGCTTGCTGTGCACTGAAGAGATCCTGCAGCATATCTCAGTCCTACCTCTTTTTGTGTGGGAACAGAGGCCAAATGTTTGTGCTGTGCAAACTGACCTGCAGGCGAATGGGAGCACCTCAGAAGTGGAAATGCAACCGACATTTTGATGAGAAAGGAAAGTATGTCAGCAATGTGAATGGCTCTGTTACATAGCTTGCTGTGCACTGAAGAGATCCTGCAGCATATCTCAGTCCTACCTCTTTTTGTGTGGGAACAGAGGCCAGTCGTTCGTGCTGTGCAAACTGGGCTGGAGGCGAATGGGAGCACCTCAGAAGTGGAAATAAAACTGGCATTTAGATGCGAAAGGAAAGAGAGGCCGTAATGTGGATGGCTCTGTTACATAGCTTTCTGTGCGCAGAAGAGATCCAGCAGCATATTTCAGTCCTACCACTTCTTGTGTGGGAACAGAGGCTAATCGTTCGTGCTGTGCAAACTGGGCTGCAGGCGAATGGGATCACTTTAGAAGTGGGAATACAGTGGACGTTTTGTTGACAAAGGAAAGGGAGACAGCAATGTGGATGGCTCTGTTACATAGCTTGCTGTGCACTGAAAAGATCCAGCAGCATCTTTCAGTCCTACCACTTTTTGTTTGGTAATAGAGGCCAAATGTTTGTGCTGTGCAAACTGGCCTGCAGGCGAAAGGGAGCACCTCAGAAGTGGGAATACAATGGACGTTTTGATGAGAAAGGAGAGAGAGAGAGCAATGTGGATGGCTCTGTTACATAGCTTGCTGTGCGCAGAAGAGGTCCAGCAGCATCTTTCAGTCCTACTTCTTTTTTGTGGGAACAGATGCCAAATGTTAGTGCTGTGCAAACTGACCTGCAGAAGAACGGGAGCACCTCAGAAGTGGTCATACAATGGATGTTTTGTTCACAAAGGAAAGAGAGACAGCAATGTGGATGGCTCTGTTACATAGCTTGCTGTGCACTGAAGAGATCCAGCAGCATCTTTCAGTCCTACCACTTTTAGTTTGGGAACAGAGGCCAAATGTTTGTGCTGTGCAAACTGACCTGCAGGAGAACGGGAGCACCTCAGAAGTGGGAATACAATGGACATTTTGATGAGAAAGGAGAGAGAGAGAGCAATGTGGATGGCTCTGTTACATAGCTTGCTGTGCACTGAAGAGATCCAGCAGCATATCTCAGTGCTACCAGTTTTTGTTTGGGAACAGAGGCCAATTGTTCGTGCTGAACAAACAGGCCTGCAGGCGAACGGGAGCACCTCAGAAGTGGAAACTCAGCGGTCATTTTGATGTGAAAGGAAAGAGATACAGCTATGTGGATGGCTCTGTTACATAGCTTGCTGTGCACTGAAGAGATCCAGCAGCATCTTTCAGTCCTGTCTCTCTTTCTGTGGGAGCAGAGGCCAAATGTTTTTGCTGTGCAAACTGACCAGCAGGAGAATGGGAGCACCTCAGAAGTGGCAATACAATGGACGTTTTTTTGACATAGGAAAGAGAGACAGCAATGTGGATGGCTCTGTTACGTAGCTTGCTGTGCACTGAAGAGATCCAGCAGTATATTTCAGTCCTAACACTTTTTGTTTGGGAACAGAGGCCAATTGTTTGTGCTGTGCAAACTGGCCTGCAGGTGAATGGGAGCACCTCAGAAGTGGAAATACAACGGACATTTTAATGAGAAAGGAAAGAGAGACAGCAATGTAGATGGCTCTGTTACATAGCTTGCTGTGCACTGAAGAGATCCAACAGCATCTTTCAGTCCTACCACAGTTTGTGTGGGAACAGAGGCCAATTGTTTGTGCTGTGCAAACTGGCCTGCAGGCAAATGGGAGCACCTCAGAAGTGGAAATACAACGGACATTTTGATGAGAAAGGAAAGAGAGACAGCAATGTGGATGGCTCTGTTACATAGCTCGCTGTGCGCAGAAGAGATCCAGCAGCATATCTCAGTCCTAACTCTTTCTGTGTGGGAACAGAGGCCAGTCGTTCGTGCTCCACAAACTGGCAGGCAAGCGCATGGAATCACTTTAGAAGTGGGAAAACCATGGAGGTTTTGTGGACAAAGGAAAGAGAGACAGTAATGTGGACGGCTCTGTTACATAGCTTGCTGTGCACTGAAGAGATCCAGCAGCATTTTCAGTCCTACCTCTTTTTGTTTGGGTATAGAGGCCAATTGTTTGTGCTGTGCAAACTGACCTGCAGGAGAACGGGAGCACCTCAGAAATGGGCATACAATGGACATTTTGATGAGAAAGGAAAGAGAGACAGCAATGTGGATGTCTCTGTTACATAGCTTGCTGTGCACGGAAGATATCCCGCAGCATCTCTCAGTCCTACCTCTTTTGGTTTGGGAACAGAGGCCAAATGTTTGTGCTGTGCAAACTGACCTGTAGGAGTACGGGAGCACCTCAGAAGTGGGAATACAATGGACATTTTGTTGACAAAGGAAAGAGAGACAGCAATGTGGATGGCTCTGTTACATAGCTTGCTGTGCACTGAAGAGATCCAGCAGCATCTTTCAGTCCTGCCACTTTTTGTTTGGTAATAGAGGCCAAATGTTTGTGCTGTGCAAACTGGCCTGCAGGCGAACGGGAGCACCTCAGAAGTGGGAATACAATGGACATTTTGATGAGAAAGTAAAGAGAGACAGCAATGTGGATGTCTCTGTTACATAGCTTGCTGTGCACGGAAGAGATCCAGCAGCATCTTTCAGTCCTACCTCTTTCTGTGTGGGAACAGAGGCCAATCGTTCGTGCTCCATAAACTGGCCTGCAGGCGTTTGGAAGCACTTTAGAAATGGGAATAAAATGGACGTTTTGTTGACAAAGGAAAGAGAGACAGCAATGTGGACGGCTCTGTTACATAGCTTGCTGTGCACAGAAGAGATCCAGCAGCATCTTTCAGTCCTACCACTTTTTGTTTGGGAACAGAGGCCAAATGTTTGTGCTGTGCAAACTGGGCTGCAGGCGAAAGGGAGCACCTCAGAATTGGAAATACAACGGACGTTTTGATGAGAAAGGAAAGAGAGACAGCAATGTGGATGGCTCTGTTACATAGCTTGCTGTGCACTGAAGAGATCCAGCAGCATCTTTCAGTCCTGCCACTTTTTGTTTGGTAATAGAGGCCAAATGTTTGTGCTGTGCAAACTGGCCTGCAGGCGAACGGGAGCACCTCAGAAGTGGGAATACAATGGACATTTTGATGAGAAAGTAAAGAGAGACAGCAATGTGGATGTCTCTGTTACATAGCTTGCTGTGCACGGAAGAGATCCAGCAGCATCTTTCAGTCCTACCTCTTTCTGTGTGGGAACAGAGGCCAAACGTTCGTGCTCCATAAACTGGCCTGCAGGCGTTTGGAAGCACTTTAGAAATGGGAATAAAATGGACGTTTTGTTGACAAAGGAAAGAGAGACAGCAATGTGGACGGCTCTGTTACATAGCTTGCTGTGTGCAGAAGAGATCCAGCAGCATATTTCAGTCCTAACTCGTTTTGTGCGTGAACAGAGGCCAAATGTTTGTGCTGTGTAAATGAGCTACAGGAGACTGGGAGCACCTCAGAAGTGGGAATGCAATGGACGTTTTGTTGACAAAGGAAAGAGAGACAGCAATGTGGATGGCTCTGTTACATAGCCTGCTGTGCATCGAAGTGATCCAGCAGCATTTTTCAGTCCTAAAACTTTTCATGTGGGAATAGAGGCCAATTGTTTGTGCTGTGCAAACTGGCCTGCAATCGAATGGGAGCACCTCAGAAGTGCAAATACAACGGGTGTTTTGATGAGAAAGGAAAGAGAGACAGCAATGTGGATGGCTCTGTTACATAGCTCGCTGTGCGCAGAAGAGAACTATTAGCATATTTCAGTCCTATCATTTTTTGTTTGGGAATAGAGGCCCATTGTTTCTGCTGTGCAAGCTGACCTGCAGGAGAACGGGAGCACCTCAGAAGTGGGAATACAATGGAGATTTTGATGAGAAAGGAAAGAGAGACAGCAATGCGGATGTCTCTGTTACATAGCTTGCTGTGCACGGAAGAGATCCAGCAGCATCTTTCAGTCCTACCTCTTTTTGTGTGGGAGAAGAGGCCAAATGTTTGTGCTGTGCAAACTGGCCTGCAATCGAATGGGAGCACCTCAGAAGTGGAAATACAACGGACATTTTGATGAGAAAGGAAAGAGAGACAGCAATGTGGATGGCTCTGTTACATAGCTTGCTGTGCGCATAAGTGATCCAGCAGCATCTCTCAGTCCTACCTCTTTCTGTGTGGGAACAGAGGCCAGTCGTTCGTGCTCCACAAACTGGCATGCAGGCGCATGGAATCACTTTAGAAGTGGGAATACAATGGAGGTTTTGTTGACAAAGGAAATAGAGACAGCATTGTGGATGGCTCTGTTACATAGCTTGCTGTGAGCAGAAGAGATCCAGCAGCATATTTCAGTCCTAACTCTTTCTGTGTGGGAACAGAGGCCAATCGTTCGTGGTCCACAAAATGGCCTGCAGGCGCATGGAAGAACTTTAGAAGTGGGAATACAATGGACATTTGTTGACAAAGGAAAGTGAGACAGCAATGTGGACGGCTCTGTTACATAGCCTGCTGTGCACTGAAGAGATCCAGCAGCATCTTTCAGTCCTACCTCTTTTTGTTTGGTAATAGAGGCCAATTGTTTGTGCTGTGCAAACTGACCTGCAGGAGAACGGGAGCACCTCAGAAGTGGGAATACAATGGACACTTTGATGAGAAAGGAAAGAGAGACAGCAATGTGGATGGCTCTGTTACATAGCTTGCTGTGCACTGAAGAGATCCAGCAGCATATTTCAGTCCTACCACTTTTTGTTTGGGAACAGAGGCCAATTGTTTGTGCTGTGCAAACTGGAATGCAGGCGCATGGAAGCGCTTGAGAAGTGGGAATACAATGGACGTTTCGTTGACAAAGGTAAGAAAGACAGCAATGTGGACGGCTCTGTTACATAGCTTGCTGTGCACTGAAGAGATCCAGCCGCATCTCTCAGTCCTACCTCTTTTTGTGTATGAACAGAGGCCAAATGTTTGTGCTGTGCAAACTGACCTGCAGGAGGACGGGAGCACCTCAGAAGAGGGCATAGAATGGACGTTTTGTTGACAAAGGAAAGAGAGACAGCAATGTGGACGGCTCTGTTACATAGCTTGCTGTGCACTGAAGAGATCCAGCAGCATCTTTCAGTCCTGCCACTTTTTGTTTGGGAACAGAGGCCAAATGTTTATGCTGTGCAAACTGACCTGCAGGAGAACGGGAGCACCTCAGAAGTGGCAATACAATGGAGGTTTTGTTGACAAAGGAAAGAGAGACAGCAATGTGGATGGCTCTGTTACATAACTTGCTGTGCACTGAAGAGATCCAGCAGCATCTTTCAGTCCTGCCACTTTTTGTTTGGGAATAGAGGCCAATTGTTTGCGCTGTGCAAACTGGCGTGCCTGACAACGGGAGCACCTCAGAAGTGGGAATACAATGGAGGTTTTTTTGACAAAGGAAAGAGAGACAGCAATGTGGATGTCTCTGTTACATAGCTTGCTGTGCACTGAAGAGATCCCGCAGCATCTTTCAGTCCTGACACTGTTTGTTTGGGAACAGAGGCCAAATGTTTGTGCTGTGCAAACTGGCCTGCAGGAGAACGGGAGCACCTCAGAAGTGGAAATACAATGGACGTTTTGATGAGAAAGGAAAGAGACACAGCAAAGTGGATGTCTCTGTTACATAGCTTGCTGTGCAATGAAGAGATCCAGGAGCATCTTTCAGTCCTGACACTCTTTGTGTGGGAACAGAGGCCAAATGTTTGTGCTGTGCAAACTGACCTGCAGGAGAACGGGAGCACCTCAGAAGTGGGAATACAATGGACGTTTTGATGAGAAAGGAAAGAGAGACAGCAATGTGGATGGCTCTGTTACATAGCTTGCTGTGCACTGAAGAGATCCAGCAGCATCTCTCAGTGCTACCAGTTTTTGTTTGGGAACAGAGGCCAATTGTTCGTGCTGTGCAAACTGACCTGCTGGCGAAAGGGAACACCTCAGAAGTGGAAACTCAGCGGACATTTTGATGTGAAAGGAAAGAGATACAGCAATGTGTATGGCTCTGTTACATAGCTTGCTGTGCACTGAAGAGATCCAGCAGCATCTTTCAGTCCTACCACTTTTTGTTTGGGAACAGAGGCCAATTGTTTGTGCTGTGCAAAGTGGCCTGCAGGCAAATGGGAGCACATCAGAAGTGGAAATACAATGGACATTTTGATGAGAAAGGAAAGAGACACAGCAAAGTGGATGTCTCTGTTACATAGCTTGCTGTGCAATGAAGAGATCCAGCAGCATCTTTCAGTCCTGACACTCTTTGTGTGGGAACAGAGGCCAAATGTTTGTGCTGTGCAAACTGACCTGCAGGAGAACGGTAGCACCTCAGAAGTGACAATACAATGGACGTTTTGTTGGCATAGGAAAGAGAGACAGCAATGTGTACGGCTCTGTTACATAGCTTGCTGTGCACTGAAGAGATCCAACAGCATTTTTCAGTCCTGTCTCTCTTTCTGTGGGAGCAGAGGCCAAATGTTTTTGCTGTGCAAACTGACCAGCAGGAGAATGGGAGCACCTCAGAAGTGGCAATACAATGGACTTTTTGTTGACATAGGAAAGAGAGACAGCAATGTGGATGGCTCTGTTACATAGCTTGCTGTGCACTGAACATATCCAGCAGTATATTTCAGTCCTAACACTTTTTGTTTGGGAACAGAGGCCAATTGTTTGTGCTGTGCAAACTGGCCTGCAGGTGAATGGGAGCACCTCAGAAGTGGAAATACAACGGATATTTTAATGAGAAAGGAAAGAGAGACAGCAATGTGGATGGCTCTGTTACATAGCTTGCTGTGCACGGAAGAGATCCAGCAGCATATGTCAGTCCTAACTCTTTCTGTGTGGGAACAGAGGCCAGTCGTTCGTGCTCCACAAACTGGCCAGCAAGCGCATGGAATCACTTTAGAAGTGGGAAAACCATGGAGGTTTTGTTGACAAAGGAAAGAGAGACAGTAATGTGGACGGCTCTGTTACATAGCTTGCTGTGCACTGAAGAGATCCAACAGCATTTTTCAGTCCTAACACTTTTTGTTTGGGAACACAGGCCAATTGTTTGTGCTGTGCAAACTGGCCTGCAGGTGAATGGGAGCACCTCAGAAGTGGAAATACAACGGACATTTTAATGAGAAAGGAAAGAGAGACAGCAATGTGGATGTCTCTGTTACATCTCTTGCTGTGCACTGAAGAGATCCAACAGCATTTTTCAGTCCTAACACTTTTTGTTTGGGAACAGAGGCCAATTGTTTGTGCTGTGCAAACTGGCCTGCAGGCGAATGGGAGCTCCTCAGAAGGTGAAATACAACTTACATTTTGATGAGAAAGGAAAGAGAGACAGCAATGTGGATGGCTCTGTTACATAGCTTGCTGTGCGCAGAAGAGATCCAGCAGCATATCTCAGTCCTACCTCTTTCTGTGTGGGAACAGAGGCCAGTCGTTCGTGCTCCACAAACTGGCCTGCAGGCGCATGGAATCACTTTAGAAGTGGGAATACAGTGGAGGTTTTGTTGACAAAGAAAAGAGAGTCAGCAATGTGGATGGCTCTGTTACATAGCTTGCTGTGCACTGAAGAGATCCAGCAGCATCTCTCAGTCCTACCTCTTTTTGTGTGGGAACAGAGGCCAAATGTTTGTGCTGTGCAAACTGGCCTGCAGGAGAAAGGGAGCACCCCAGAAGTGGCAATGCAATGGACGTTTTGTTGACATAGGAAAGAGAGACAGCAATGTGGATGGCTCTGTTACATACCTTGCTGTGCACTGAAGAGATCCAGCCGCATCTTTCAGTCCTACCACTTTTTGTGTATGAACAGAGTCCAAATGTTAGTGCTGTGCAAACTGACCTGCAGGAGGACGGGAGCACCTCAGAAGTGGGCATAGAATGGACGTTTTGTTGACAAAGGAAAGAGAGACAGCAATGTGGATGGCTCTGTTACATAGCTTGCTGTGCACTGAAGAGATCCAGCAGCATCTTTCAGTCCTGCCACTTTTTGTTTGGGAACAGACGCCAAATGTTTGTGCTGTGCAAACTGACCTGCAGGAGAACGGGAGCACCTCAGAAGTGGCAATACAATGGAGGTTTTGTTGACAAAGGAAAGAGAGACAGCAATGTGGATGGCACTGTTACATAGCTTGAGGTGCACTGAAGAGATCCAGCAGCATCTTTCAGTCCTAACACTTTTTGTTTGGGAATAGAGGCCAATTGTTTGTGCTGTGCAAACTGGCCTGCAGGCGAATGGGAGCACCTCAGAAGTGGAAATACAATGGACATTTTGATGAGAAAGGAAAGAGAGACAGCAATGTGGATGGCTCTGTTACATAGCTTGCTGTGCACTGAAGAGATCCAGCCGCATCTTTCAGTCCTACCTCTTTTTGTGTATGAACAGAGGCCAAATGTTAGTGCTGTGCAAACTGACCTGCAGGAGGACAGGAGCACCTCAGAAGTGGGCATAGAATGGACGTTTTGTTGACAAAGGAAAGAGAGACAGCAATGTGGATGGCTCTGTTACATAGCTTGCTGTGCACGGAAGAGATCCAGCAGCATATCTCAGTCCTAACTCTTTCTGTGTGGGAACAGAGGCCAGTCGTTCGTGCTCCACAAACTGGCCAGCAAGCGCATGGAATCACTTTAGAAGTGGGAAAACCATGGAGGTTTTGTTGACAAAGGAAAGAGAGACAGTAATGTGGACGGCTCTGTTACATAGCTTGCTGTGCACTGAAGAGATCCAACAGCATTTTTCAGTCCTAACACTTTTTGTTTGGGAACACAGGCCAATTGTTTGTGCTGTGCAAACTGGCCTGCAGGTGAATGGGAGCACCTCAGAAGTGGAAATACAACGGACATTTTAATGAGAAAGGAAAGAGAGACAGCAATGTGGATGTCTCTGTTACATCTCTTGCTGTGCACTGAAGAGATCCAACAGCATTTTTCAGTCCTAACACTTTTTGTTTGGGAACAGAGGCCAATTGTTTGTGCTGTGCAAACTGGCCTGCAGGCGAATGGGAGCTCCTCAGAAGGTGAAATACAACTTACATTTTGATGAGAAAGGAAAGAGAGACAGCAATGTGGATGGCTCTGTTACATAGCTTGCTGTGCGCAGAAGAGATCCAGCAGCATATCTCAGTCCTACCTCTTTCTGTGTGGGAACAGAGGCCAGTCGTTCGTGCTCCACAAACTGGCCTGCAGGCGCATGGAATCACTTTAGAAGTGGGAATACAGTGGAGGTTTTGTTGACAAAGGAAAGAGAGTCAGCAATGTGGATGGCTCTGTTACATAGCTTGCTGTGCACTGAAGAGATCCAGCAGCATCTCTCAGTCCTACCTCTTTTTGTGTGGGAACAGAGGCCAAATGTTTGTGCTGTGCAAACTGGCCTGCAGGAGAAAGGGAGCACCCCAGAAGTGGCAATGCAATGGACGTTTTGTTGACATAGGAAAGAGAGACAGCAATGTGGATGGCTCTGTTACATACCTTGCTGCGCACTGAAGAGATCCAGCCGCATCTTTCAGTCCTACCACTTTTTGTGTATGAACAGAGTCCAAATGTTTGTGCTGTGCAAACTGACCTGCAGGAGGACGGGAGCACCTCAGAAGTGGGCATAGAATGGACGTTTTGTTGACAAAGGAAAGAGAGACAGCAATGTGGATGGCTCTGTTACATAGCTTGCTGTGCACTGAAGAGATCCAGCAGCATCTTTCAGTCCTGCCACTTTTTGTTTGGGAACAGACGCCAAATGTTTGTGCTGTGCAAACTGACCTGCAGGAGAACGGGAGCACCTCAGAAGTGGCAATACAATGGAGGTTTTGTTGACAAAGGAAAGAGAGACAGCAATGTGGATGGCACTGTTACATAGCTTGAGGTGCACTGAAGAGATCCAGCAGCATCTTTCAGTCCTAACACTTTTTGTTTGGGAATAGAGGCCAATTGTTTGTGCTGTGCAAACTGGCCTGCAGGCGAATGGGAGCACCTCAGAAGTGGAAATACAATGGACATTTTGATGAGAAAGGAAAGAGAGACAGCAATGTGGATGGCTCTGTTACATAGCTTGCTGTGCACTGAAGAGATCCAGCAGCATCTTTCAGTCCTACCACTTTTTGTTTGGGAAGAGAGGCCAATTGTTTGTGCTGTGCAAACTGACCTGCCAGACAACGGGAGCACCTCAGAAGCGGGAATACAATGGAGGTTTTGTTGACAAAGGAAAGAGAGACAGCAATGTGGATGTCACTGTTACATAGCTTGCTGTGCACTGAAGAGATCCAGCAGCAAATTTCCGTCCTGACACTGTTTGTTTGGGAACAGAGGCGAATTGTTTGTGCTGTGCAAACTGATCTGCAGGAGAACGGGAGCACCTCAGAAGTGGAAATACAACGGGCGTTTTGATGAGAAGTTAAAGAGACACAGCAAAGTGGATGTCTCTGTTACATAGCTTGCTGTGCGCAGAAGACATCCAGCAGCATCTTTCAGTCCTGACACTCTTTGTGTGGGAACAGAGGCCAAATGTTTGTGCTGTGCAAACTGACCTGCAGGAGAACGGGAGCACCTCAGAAGTGGGAATACAATGGACGTTTTGATGAGAAAGGAGAGAGAGAGAGCAATGTGGATGGCTCTGTTACATAGCTTGCTGTGCACAGAAGAGATCCAGCAGCATATCTCAGTGCTACCAGTTTTTGTTTGGGAACAGAGGCCAATTGTTCGTGCTGTGCAAACAGGCCTGCAGGCGAAAGGGAGCACCTCAGAAGTGGAAACTCAGCGGACATTTTGATGTGAAAGGAAAGAGATACAGCAATGTGTATGGCTCTGTTACATAGCTTGCTGTGCACTGAAGAGATCCAGCAGCATCTTTCAGTCCTGTCTCTCTTTCTGTGGGAGCAGAGGCCAAATGTTTTTGCTGTGCAAACTGACCAGCAGGAGAATGGGAGCACCTCAGAAGTGGCAATACAATGGACTTTTTGTTGACATAGGAAAGAGAGACAGCAATGTGGATGGCTCTGTTACATAGCTTGCTGTGCACTGAAGATATCCAGCAGTATATTTCAGTCCTAACACTTTTTGTTTGGGAACAGAGGCCAATTGTTTGTGCTGTGCAAACTGGCCTGCAGGTGAATGGGAGCACCTCAGAAGTGGAAATACAACGGATATTTTAATGAGAAAGGAAAGAGAGACAGCAATGTGGATGGCTCTGTTACATAGCTTGCTGTGCACAGAAGAGATCCAGCAGCATATCTCAGTCCTAACTCTTTCTGTGTGGGAACAGAGGCCAGTCGTTCGTGCTCCACAAACTGGCCAGCAAGCGCATGGAATCACTTTAGAAGTGGGAAAACCATGGAGGTTTTGTTGACAAAGGAAAGAGAGACAGTAATGTGGACGGCTCTGTTACATAGCTTGCTGTGCACTGAAGAGATCCAGCAGCATCTTTCAGTCCTACCTCTTTTTGTTTGGGTATGGAGGCCAATTGTTTGTGCTGTGCAAACTGGCCTGCAAGCGAATGGGAGCACCTCAGAAGTGGAAATACAACGGACATTTTGATGAGAAAGGAAAGAGAGACAGCAAAGTGGATGTCTCTGTTACATAGCTTGCTGTGCAATGAAGAGATCCAGGAGCATCTTTCAGTCCTGACACTCTTTGTGTGGGAACAGAGGCCAAATGTTTGTGCTGTGCAAACTGACCTGCAGGAGAACGGGAGCACCTCAGAAGTGGGAATACAATGGACGTTTTGATGAGAAAGGAAAGAGAGACAGCAATGAGGACGGCTCTGTTACATCGCTTGCGGTGCACTGAAGAGATCCAGCAGCATCTTTCAGTCCTACCTCTTTTTGTTTGGAAATAGAGGCCAATTGTTTGTGCTGTGCAAACTGGCCTGCAGGCGAATGGGAGCACCTCAGAAGTGGAAATACAACGGACGTTTTGATGAGAAAGTAAAGGGAGACAGCAATGTGGATGTCACTGTTACATAGCTTGCTGTGCGCAGAAGAGATCCAGCAGCATATCTCAGTCCTAACTTTTTCTGTGTGGTAACAGAGGCCAGTCGTTCGTGCTCCACAAACTGGCCAGCAAGTGCATGGAATCACTTTAGAAGTGGGAAAACCATGGAGGTTTTGTTGACAAAGGAAAGAGAGACAGTAATGTGGACGGCTCTGTTACATAGCTTGCTGTGCACTGAAGAGATCCAGCAGCATCTCTCAGTCCTACCTCTTTTTGTGTGGGAACAGAGGCCAAATGTTTGTGCTGTGCAAACTGGCCTGCAGGAGAAAGGGAGCACCTCAGAAGTGGCAATGCAATGGACGTTTTGTTGACATAGGAAAGAGAGACAGCAATGTGGATGGCTCTGTTACATACCTTGCTGTGCACTGAAGAGATCCAGCCGCATCTTTCAGTCCTACCTCTTTTTGTGTATGAACAGAGGCCAAATGTTAGTGCTGTGCAAACTGACCTGCCAGACAACGGGAGCACCTCAGAAGCGGGAATACAATGGAGGTTTTGTTGACAAAGGAAAGAGAGACAGCAATGTGGATGTCACTGTTACATAGCTTGCTGTGCACTGAAGAGATCCAGCAGCAACTTTCCGTCCTGACACTGTTTGTTTGGGAACAGAGGCGAATTGTTTGTGCTGTGCAAACTGATCTGCAGGAGAACGGGAGCACCTCAGAAGTGGAAATACAACGGACGTTTTGATGAGAAATTAAGGAGACACAGCAAAGTGGATGTCTCTGTTACATAGCTTGCTGTGCGCAGAAGACATCCAGCAGCATCTTTCAGTCCTGACACTCTTTGTGTGGGAACAGAGGCCAAATGTTTGTGCTGTGCAAACTGACCTGCAGGAGAACGGGAGCACCTCAGAAGTGGGAATACAATGGACGTTTTGATGAGAAAGGAGAGAGAGAGAGCAATGTGGATGGCTCTGTTACATAGCTTGCTGTGCACAGAAGAAATCCAGCAGCATATCTCAGTGCTACCAGTTTTTGTTTGGGAACAGAGGCCAATTGTTCGTGCTGTGCAAACAGGCCTGCAGGCGAAAGGAAGCACCTCAGAAGTGGAAACTCAGCGGACATTTTGATGTGAAAGGAAAGAGATACAGCAATGTGTATGGCTCTGTTACATAGCTTGCTGTGCACTGAAGAGATCCAGCAGCATCTTTCAGTCCTGTCTCTCTTTCTGTGGGAGCAGAGGCCAAATGTTTTTGCTGTGCAAACTGACCAGCAGAAGAATGGGAGCACCTCAGAAGTGGCAATACAATGGACGTTTTGTTGACATAGGAAAGAGAGACAGCAATGTGGATGGCTCTGTTACATAGCTTGCTGTGCACTGAACATATCCAGCAGTATATTTCAGTCCTAACACTTTTTGTTTGGGAACAGAGGCCAATTGTTTGTGCTGTGCAAACTGGCCTGCAGTTGAATGGGAGCACCTCAGAAGTGGAAATACAACGGACATTTTAATGAGAAAGGAAAGAGAGACAGCAATGTGGATGGCTCTGTTACATAGCTTGCTGTGCGCAGAAGAGATCCAGCAGCATATCTCAGTCCTAACTTTTTCTGTGTGGGAAGAGAGGCCAGTCGTTCGTGCTCCACAAACTGGCCAGCAAGCGCATGGAATCACTTTAGAAGTGGGAAAACCATGGAGGTTTTGTTGACAAAGGAAAGAGAGACAGTAATGTGGACGGCTCTGTTACATAGCTTGCTGTGCACTGAAGAGATCCAGCAGCATCTTTCAGTCCTACCTCTTTTTGTTTGGGTATAGAGGCCAATTGTTTGTGCTGTGCAAAGTGGCCTGCAGGCGAATGGGAGCACCTCAGAAGTGGAAATACAACGGACATTTTGATGAGAAAGGAAAGAGACACAGCAAAGTGGATGTCTCTGTTACATAGCTTGCTGTGCGCAGAAGAGATCCAGCAGCATCTTTCAGTCCTGACACTCTTTGTGTGGGAACAGAGTCCAAATGTTAGTGCTGTGCAAACTGACCTGCAGGAGGACGGGAGCACCTCAGAAGTGGGCATAGAATGGACGTTTTGTTGACAAAGGAAAGAGAGACAGCAATGTGGATGGCTCTGTTACATAGCTTGCTGTGCACTGAAGAGATCCAGCAGCATCTTTCAGTCCTGCCACTTTTTGTTTGGGAACAGACGCCAAATGTTTGTGCTGTGCAAACTGACCTGCAGGAGAACGGGAGCACCTCAGAAGTGGCAATACAATGGAGGTTTTGTTGACAAAGGAAAGAGAGACAGCAATGTGGATGGCACTGTTACATAGCTTGAGGTGCACTGAAGAGATCCAGCAGCATCTTTCAGTCCTAACACTTTTTGTTTGGGAATAGAGGCCAATTGTTTGTGCTGTGCAAACTGGCCTGCAGGCGAATGGGAGCACCTCAGAAGTGGAAATACAATGGACATTTTGATGAGAAAGGAAAGAGAGACAGCAATGTGGATGGCTCTGTTACATAGCTTGCTGTGCACTGAAGAGATCCAGCAGCATCTTTCAGTCCTACCACTTTTTGTTTGGGAAGAGAGGCCAATTGTTTGTGCTGTGCAAACTGACCTGCCAGACAACGGGAGCACCTCAGAAGCGGGAATACAATGGAGGTTTTGTTGACAAAGGAAAGAGAGACAGCAATGTGGATGTCACTGTTACATAGCTTGCTGTGCACTGAAGAGATCCAGCAGCAAATTTCCGTCCTGACACTGTTTGTTTGGGAACAGAGGCGAATTGTTTGTGCTGTGCAAACTGATCGGCAGGAGAACGGGAGCACCTCAGAAGTGGAAATACAACGGGCGTTTTGATGAGAAGTTAAAGAGACACAGCAAAGTGGATGTCTCTGTTACATAGCTTGCTGTGCGCAGAAGACATCCAGTAGCATATCTCAGTCCTGACACTCTTTGTGTGGGAACAGAGGCCAAATGTTTGTGCTGTGCAAACTGACCTGCAGGAGAACGGGAGCACCTCAGAAGTGGGAATACAATGGACGTTTTGATGAGAAAGGAGAGAGAGAGAGCAATGTGGATGTCACTGTTACATAGCTTGCTGTGCACTGAAGAGATCCAGCAGCAAATTTCCGTCCTGACACTGTTTGTTTGGGAACAGAGGCGAATTGTTTGTGCTGTGCAAACTGATCTGCAGGAGAACGGGAGCACCTCAGAAGTGGAAATACAACGGGCGTTTTGATGAGAAGTTAAAGAGACACAGCAAAGTGGATGTCTCTGTTACATAGCTTGCTGTGCGCAGAAGACATCCAGCAGCATCTTTCAGTCCTGACACTCTTTGTGTGGGAACAGAGGCCAAATGTTTGTGCTGTGCAAACTGACCTGCAGGAGAACGGGAGCACCTCAGAAGTGGGAATACAATGGACGTTTTGATGAGAAAGGAGAGAGAGAGAGCAATGTGGATGGCTCTGTTACATAGCTTGCTGTGCACAGAAGAGATCCAGCAGCATATCTCAGTGCTACCAGTTTTTGTTTGGGAACAGAGGCCAATTGTTCGTGCTGTGCAAACAGGCCTGCAGGCGAAAGGGAGCACCTCAGAAGTGGAAACTCAGCGGACATTTTGATGTGAAAGGAAAGAGATACAGCAATGTGTATGGCTCTGTTACATAGCTTGCTGTGCACTGAAGAGATCCAGCAGCATCTTTCAGTCCTGTCTCTCTTTCTGTGGGAGCAGAGGCCAAATGTTTTTGCTGTGCAAACTGACCAGCAGGAGAATGGGAGCACCTCAGAAGTGGCAATACAATGGACTTTTTGTTGACATAGGAAAGAGAGACAGCAATGTGGATGGCTCTGTTACATAGCTTGCTGTGCACTGAACATATCCAGCAGTATATTTCAGTCCTAACACTTTTTGTTTGGGAACAGAGGCCAATTGTTTGTGCTGTGCAAACTGGCCTGCAGGTGAATGGGAGCACCTCAGAAGTGGAAATACAACGGATATTTTAATGAGAAAGGAAAGAGAGACAGCAATGTGGATGGCTCTGTTACATAGCTTGCTGTGCACAGAAGAGATCCAGCAGCATATCTCAGTCCTAACTCTTTCTGTGTGGGAACAGAGGCCAGTCGTTCGTGCTCCACAAACTGGCCAGCAAGCGCATGGAATCACTTTAGAAGTGGGAAAACCATGGAGGTTTTGTTGACAAAGGAAAGAGAGACAGTAATGTGGACGGCTCTGTTACATAGCTTGCTGTGCACTGAAGAGATCCAGCAGCATCTTTCAGTCCTACCTCTTTTTGTTTGGGTATGGAGGCCAATTGTTTGTGCTGTGCAAACTGGCCTGCAAGCGAATGGGAGCACCTCAGAAGTGGAAATACAACGGACATTTTGATGAGAAAGGAAAGAGAGACAGCAAAGTGGATGTCTCTGTTACATAGCTTGCTGTGCAATGAAGAGATCCAGGAGCATCTTTCAGTCCTGACACTCTTTGTGTGGGAACAGAGGCCAAATGTTTGTGCTGTGCAAACTGACCTGCAGGAGAACGGGAGCACCTCAGAAGTGGGAATACAATGGACGTTTTGATGAGAAAGGAAAGAGAGACAGCAATGAGGACGGCTCTGTTACATCGCTTGCGGTGCACTGAAGAGATCCAGCAGCATCTTTCAGTCCTACCTCTTTTTGTTTGGAAATAGAGGCCAATTGTTTGTGCTGTGCAAACTGGCCTGCAGGCGAATGGGAGCACCTCAGAAGTGGAAATACAACGGACGTTTTGATGAGAAAGTAAAGGGAGACAGCAATGTGGATGTCACTGTTACATAGCTTGCTGTGCGCAGAAGAGATCCAGCAGCATATCTCAGTCCTAACTTTTTCTGTGTGGTAACAGAGGCCAGTCGTTCGTGCTCCACAAACTGGCCAGCAAGTGCATGGAATCACTTTAGAAGTGGGAACACCATGGAGGTTTTGTTGACAAAGGAAAGAGAGACAGTAATGTGGACGGCTCTGTTACATAGCTTGCTGTGCACTGAAGAGATCCAGCAGCATCTCTCAGTCCTACCTCTTTTTGTGTGGGAACAGAGGCCAAATGTTTGTGCTGTGCAAACTGGCCTGCAGGAGAAAGGGAGCACCTCAGAAGTGGCAATGCAATGGACGTTTTGTTGACATAGGAAAGAGAGACAGCAATGTGGATGGCTCTGTTACATACCTTGCTGTGCACTGAAGAGATCCAGCAGCATATCTCAGTCCTGACACTCTTTGTGTGGGAACAGAGGCCAAATGTTTGTGCTGTGCAAACTGACCTGCAGGAGAACGGGAGCACCTCAGAAGCGGGAATACAATGGAGGTTTTGTTGACAAAGGAAAGAGAGACAGCAATGTGGATGTCACTGTTACATAGCTTGCTGTGCACTGAAGAGATCCAGCAGCAACTTTCCGTCCTGACACTGTTTGTTTGGGAACAGAGGCGAATTGTTTGTGCTGTGCAAACTGATCTGCAGGAGAACGGGAGCACCTCAGAAGTGGAAATACAACGGACGTTTTGATGAGAAATTAAGGAGACACAGCAAAGTGGATGTCTCTGTTACATAGCTTGCTGTGCGCAGAAGACATCCAGCAGCATCTTTCAGTCCTGACACTCTTTGTGTGGGAACAGAGGCCAAATGTTTGTGCTGTGCAAACTGACCTGCAGGAGAACGGGAGCACCTCAGAAGTGGGAATACAATGGACGTTTTGATGAGAAAGGAGAGAGAGAGAGCAATGTGGATGGCTCTGTTACATAGCTTGCTGTGCACAGAAGAAATCCAGCAGCATATCTCAGTGCTACCAGTTTTTGTTTGGGAACAGAGGCCAATTGTTCGTGCTGTGCAAACAGGCCTGCAGGCGAAAGGAAGCACCTCAGAAGTGGAAACTCAGCGGACATTTTGATGTGAAAGGAAAGAGATACAGCAATGTGTATGGCTCTGTTACATAGCTTGCTGTGCACTGAAGAGATCCAGCAGCATCTTTCAGTCCTGTCTCTCTTTCTGTGGGAGCAGAGGCCAAATGTTTTTGCTGTGCAAACTGACCAGCAGGAGAATGGGAGCACCTCAGAAGTGGCAATACAATGGACGTTTTGTTGACATAGGAAAGAGAGACAGCAATGTGGATGGCTCTGTTACATAGCTTGCTGTGCACTGAACATATCCAGCAGTATATTTCAGTCCTAACACTTTTTGTTTGGGAACAGAGGCCAATTGTTTGTGCTGTGCAAACTGGCCTGCAGTTGAATGGGAGCACCTCAGAAGTGGAAATACAACGGACATTTTAATGAGAAAGGAAAGAGAGACAGCAATGTGGATGGCTCTGTTACATAGCTTGCTGTGCGCAGAAGAGATCCAGCAGCATATCTCAGTCCTAACTTTTTCTGTGTGGGAAGAGAGGCCAGTCGTTCGTGCTCCACAAACTGGCCAGCAAGCGCATGGAATCACTTTAGAAGTGGGAAAACCATGGAGGTTTTGTTGACAAAGGAAAGAGAGACAGTAATGTGGATGGCTCTGTTACATAGCTTGCTGTGCACTGAAGAGATCCAGCAGCATCTTTCAGTCCTACCTCTTTTTGTTTGGGTATAGAGGCCAATTGTTTGTGCTGTGCAAAGTGGCCTGCAGGCGAATGGGAGCACCTCAGAAGTGGAAATACAACGGACATTTTGATGAGAAAGGAAAGAGACACAGCAAAGTGGATGTCTCTGTTACATAGCTTGCTGTGCGCAGAAGAGATCCAGCAGCATCTTTCAGTCCTGACACTCTTTGTGTGGGAACAGAGTCCAAATGTTAGTGCTGTGCAAACTGACCTGCAGGAGGACGGGAGCACCTCAGAAGTGGGCATAGAATGGACGTTTTGTTGACAAAGGAAAGAGAGACAGCAATGTGGATGGCTCTGTTACATAGCTTGCTGTGCACTGAAGAGATCCAGCAGCATCTTTCAGTCCTGCCACTTTTTGTTTGGGAACAGACGCCAAATGTTTGTGCTGTGCAAACTGACCTGCAGGAGAACGGGAGCACCTCAGAAGTGGCAATACAATGGAGGTTTTGTTGACAAAGGAAAGAGAGACAGCAATGTGGATGGCACTGTTACATAGCTTGAGGTGCACTGAAGAGATCCAGCAGCATCTTTCAGTCCTAACACTTTTTGTTTGGGAATAGAGGCCAATTGTTTGTGCTGTGCAAACTGGCCTGCAGGCGAATGGGAGCACCTCAGAAGTGGAAATACAATGGACATTTTGATGAGAAAGGAAAGAGAGACAGCAATGTGGATGGCTCTGTTACATAGCTTGCTGTGCACTGAAGAGATCCAGCAGCATCTTTCAGTCCTACCACTTTTTGTTTGGGAAGAGAGGCCAATTGTTTGTGCTGTGCAAACTGACCTGCCAGACAACGGGAGCACCTCAGAAGCGGGAATACAATGGAGGTTTTGTTGACAAAGGAAAGAGAGACAGCAATGTGGATGTCACTGTTACATAGCTTGCTGTGCACTGAAGAGATCCAGCAGCAAATTTCCGTCCTGACACTGTTTGTTTGGGAACAGAGGCGAATTGTTTGTGCTGTGCAAACTGATCTGCAGGAGAACGGGAGCACCTCAGAAGTGGAAATACAACGGGCGTTTTGATGAGAAGTTAAAGAGACACAGCAAAGTGGATGTCTCTGTTACATAGCTTGCTGTGCGCAGAAGACATCCAGCAGCATATCTCAGTCCTGACACTCTTTGTGTGGGAACAGAGGCCAAATGTTTGTGCTGTGCAAACTGACCTGCAGGAGAACGGGAGCACCTCAGAAGTGGGAATACAATGGACGTTTTGATGAGAAAGGAGAGAGAGAGAGCAATGTGGATGGCTCTGTTACATAGCTTGCTGTGCACAGAAGAGATCCAGCAGCATATCTCAGTGCTACCAGTTTTTGTTTGGGAACAGAGGCCAATTGTTCGTGCTGTGCAAACAGGCCTGCAGGCGAAAGGGAGCACCTCAGAAGAGGAAACTCAGCGGACATTTTGATGTGAAAGGAAAGAGATACAGCAATGTGTATGGCTCTGTTACATAGCTTGCTGTGCACTGAAGAGATCCAGCAGCATCTTTCAGTCCTGTCTCTCTTTCTGTGGGAGCAGAGGCCAAATGTTTTTGCTGTGCAAACTGACCAGCAGGAGAATGGGAGCACCTCAGAAGTGGCAATACAATGGACTTTTTGTTGACATAGGAAAGAGAGACAGCAATGTGGATGGCTCTGTTACATAGCTTGCTGTGCACTGAACATATCCAGCAGTATATTTCAGTCCTAACACTTTTTGTTTGGGAACAGAGGCCAATTGTTTGTGCTGTGCAAACTGGCCTGCAGGTGAATGGGAGCACCTCAGAAGTGGAAATACAACGGACATTTTAATGAGAAAGGAAAGAGAGACAGCAATGTGGATGGCTCTGTTACATAGGTTGCTGTGCACGGAAGAGATCCAGCAGCATATCTCAGTCCTAACTCTTTCTGTGTGGGAACAGAGGCCAGTCGTTCGTGCTCCACAAACTGGCCAGCAAGCGCATGGAATCACTTTAGAAGTGGGAAAACCATGGAGGTTTTGTTGACAAAGGAAAGAGAGACAGTAATGTGGACGGCTCTGTTACATAGCTTGCTGTGCACTGAAGAGATCCAACAGCATTTTTCAGTCCTAACACTTTTTGTTTGGGAACACAGGCCAATTGTTTGTGCTGTGCAAACTGGCCTGCAGGTGAATGGGAGCACCTCAGAAGTGGAAATACAACGGACATTTTAATGAGAAAGGAAAGAGAGACAGCAATGTGGATGGCTCTGTTACATCTCTTGCTGTGCACTGAAGAGATCCAACAGCATTTTTCAGTCCTAACACTTTTTGTTAGGGAACAGAGGCCAATTGTTTGTGCTGTGCAAACTGGCCTGCAGGCGAATGGGAGCTCCTCAGAAGGTGAAATACAACTTACATTTTGATGAGAAAGGAAAGAGAGACAGCAATGTGGATGGCTCTGTTACATAGCTTGCTGTGCGCAGAAGAGATCCAGCAGCATATCTCAGTCCTACCTCTTTCTGTGTGGGAACAGAGGCCAGTCGTTCGTGCTCCACAAACTGGCCTGCAGGCGCATGGAATCACTTTAGAAGTGGGAATACAGTGGAGGTTTTGTTGACAAAGGAAAGAGAGTCAGCAATGCGGATGGCTCTGTTACATAGCTTGCTGTGCACTGAAGAGATCCAGGAGCATCTCTCAGTCCTACCTCTTTTTGTGTGGGAACAGAGGCCAAATGTTTGTGCTGTGCAAACTGGCCTGCAGGAGAAAGGGAGCACCCCAGAAGTGGCAATGCAATGGACGTTTTGTTGACATAGGAAAGAGAGACAGCAATGTGGATGGCTCTGTTACATACCTTGCTGTGCACTGAAGAGATCCAGCCGCATCTTTCAGTCCTACCACTTTTTGTGTATGAACAGAGTCCAAATGTTTGTGCTGTGCAAACTGACCTGCAGGAGGACGGGAGCACCTCAGAAGTGGGCATAGAATGGACGTTTTGTTGACAAAGGAAAGAGAGACAGCAATGTGGATGGCTCTGTTACATAGCTTGCTGTGCACTGAAGAGATCCAGCAGCATCTTTCAGTCCTGCCACTTTTTGTTTGGGAACAGACGCCAAATGTTTGTGCTGTGCAAACTGACCTGCAGGAGAACGGGAGCACCTCAGAAGTGGCAATACAATGGAGGTTTTGTTGACAAAGGAAAGAGAGACAGCAATGTAGATGGCACTGTTACATAGCTTGAGGTGCACTGAAGAGATCCAGCAGCATCTTTCAGTCCTAACACTTTTTGTTTGGGAATAGAGGCCAATTGTTTGTGCTGTGCAAACTGGCCTGCAGGCGAATGGGAGCACCTCAGAAGTGGAAATACAATGGACATTTTGATGAGAAAGGAAAGAGAGACAGCAATGTGGATGGCTCTGTTGCATAGCTTGCTGTGCACTGAAGAGATCCAGCAGCATCTTTCAGTCCTACCACTTTTTGTTTGGGAACAGAGGCCAATTGTTTGTGCTGTGCAAACTGACCTGCCAGACAACGGGAGCACCTCAGAAGCGGGAATACAATGGAGGTTTTGTTGACAAAGGAAAGAGAGACAGCAATGTGGATGTCACTGTTACATAGCTTGCTGTGCACTGAAGAGATCCAGCAGCAAATTTCCGTCCTGACACTGTTTGTTTGGGAACAGAGGCGAATTGTTTGTGCTGTGCAAACTGATCTGCAGGAGAACGGGAGCACCTCAGAAGTGGAAATACAACGGGCGTTTTGATGAGAAGTTAAAGAGACACAGCAAAGTGGATGTCTCTGTTACATAGCTTGCTGTGCGCAGAAGACATCCAGCAGCATCTTTCAGTCCTGACACTCTTTGTGTGGGAACAGAGGCCAAATGTTTGTGCCGTGCAAACTGACCAGCAGGAGAACGGGAGCACCTCAGAAGTGGGAATACAATGGACGTTTTGATGAGAAAGGAGAGAGAGAGAGCAATGTGGATGGCTCTGTTACATAGCTTGCTGTGCACAGAAGAGATCCAGCAGCATATCTCAGTGCTACCAGTTTTTGTTTGGGAACAGAGGCCAATTGTTCGTGCTGTGCAAACAGGCCTGCAGGCGAAAGGGAGCACCTCAGAAGTGGAAACTCAGCGGACATTTTGATGTGAAAGGAAAGAGATACAGCAATGTGTATGGCTCTGTTACATAGCTTGCTGTGCACTGAAGAGATCCAGCAGCATCTTTCAGTCCTGTCTCTCTTTCTGTGGGAGCAGAGGCCAAATGTTTTTGCTGTGCAAACTGACCAGCAGGAGAATGGGAGCACCTCAGAAGTGGCAATACAATGGACTTTTTGTTGACATAGGAAAGAGAGACAGCAATGTGGATGGCTCTGTTACATAGCTTGCTGTGCACTGAACATATCCAGCAGTATATTTCAGTCCTAACACTTTTTGTTTGGGAACAGAGGCCAATTGTTTGTGCTGTGCAAACTGGCCTGCAGGTGAATGGGAGCACCTCAGAAGTGGAAATACAACGGATATTTTAATGAGAAAGGAAAGAGAGACAGCAATGTGGATGGCTCTGTTACATAGCTTGCTGTGCACGGAAGAGATCCAGCAGCATATCTCAGTCCTAACTCTTTCTGTGTGGGAACAGAGGCCAGTCGTTCGTGCTCCACAAACTGGCCAGCAAGCGCATGGAATCACTTTAGAAGTGGGAAAACCATGGAGGTTTTGTTGACAAAGGAAAGAGAGACAGTAATGTGGACGGCTCTGTTACATAGCTTGCTGTGCACTGAAGAGATCCAGCAGCATCTTTCAGTCCTACCTCTTTTTGTTTGGGTATGGAGGCCAATTGTTTGTGCTGTGCAAACTGGCCTGCAAGCGAATGGGAGCACCTCAGAAGTGGAAATACAACGGACATTTTGATGAGAAAGGAAAGAGAGACAGCAAAGTGGATGTCTCTGTTACATAGCTTGCTGTGCAATGAAGAGATCCAGGAGCATCTTTCAGTCCTGACACTCTTTGTGTGGGAACAGAGGCCAAATGTTTGTGCTGTGCAAACTGACCTGCAGGAGAACGGGAGCACCTCAGAAGTGGGAATACAATGGACGTTTTGATGAGAAAGGAAAGAGAGACAGCAATGAGGACGGCTCTGTTACATCGCTTGCGGTGCACTGAAGAGATCCAGCAGCATCTTTCAGTCCTACCTCTTTTTGTTTGGAAATAGAGGCCAATTGTTTGTGCTGTGCAAACTGGCCTGCAGGCGAATGGGAGCACCTCAGAAGTGGAAATACAACGGACGTTTTGATGAGAAAGTAAAGGGAGACAGCAATGTGGATGTCACTGTTACATAGCTTGCTGTGCGCAGAAGAGATCCAGCAGCATATCTCAGTCCTAACTTTTTCTGTGTGGTAACAGAGGCCAGTCGTTCGTGCTCCACAAACTGGCCAGCAAGTGCATGGAATCACTTTAGAAGTGGGAAAACCATGGAGGTTTTGTTGACAAAGGAAAGAGAGACAGTAATGTGGACGGCTCTGTTACATAGCTTGCTGTGCACTGAAGAGATCCAGCAGCATCTCTCAGTCCTACCTCTTTTTGTGTGGGAACAGAGGCCAAATGTTTGTGCTGTGCAAACTGGCCTGCAGGAGAAAGGGAGCACCTCAGAAGTGGCAATTCAATGGACGTTTTGTTGACATAGGAAAGAGAGACAGCAATGTGGATGGCTCTGTTACATACCTTGCTGTGCACTGAAGAGATCCAGCCGCATCTTTCAGTCCTACCTCTTTTTGTGTATGAACAGAGGCCAAATGTTAGTGCTGTGCAAACTGACCTGCAGGAGGACAGGAGCACCTCAGAAGTGGGCATAGAATGGACGTTTTGTTGACAAAGGAAAGAGAGACAGCAATGTGGATGGCTCTGTTACATAGCTTGCTGTGCACTGAAGAGATCCAGCAGCATCTTTCAGTCCTGCCACTTTCTGTTTGGGAACAGACGCCAAATGTTTGTGCTGTGCAAACTGACCTGCAGGAGAACGGGAGCACCTCAGAAGTGGCAATACAATGGAGGTTTTGTTGACAAAGGAAAGAGAGACAGCAATGTGGATGGCACTGTTACATAGCTTGAGGTGCACTGAAGAGATCCAGCAGCATCTTTCAGTCCTAACACTTTTTGTTTGGGAATAGAGGCCAATTGTTTGTGCTGTGCAAACTGGCCTGCAGGCGAATGGGAGCACCTCAGAAGTGGAAATACAATGGACATTTTGATGAGAAAGGAAAGAGAGACAGCAATGTGGATGGCTCTGTTACATAGCTTGCTGTGCACTGAAGAGATCCAGCAGCATCTTTCAGTCCTACCACTTTTTGTTTGGGAACAGAGGCCAATTGTTTGTGCTGTGCAAACTGACCTGCCAGACAATGGGAGCACCTCAGAAGCGGGAATACAATGGAGGTTTTGTTGACAAAGGAAAGAGAGACAGCAATGTGGATGTCACTGTTACATAGCTTGCTGTGCACTGAAGAGATCCAGCAGCAACTTTCCGTCCTGACACTGCTTGTTTGGGAACAGAGGCGAATTGTTTGTGCTGTGCAAACTGATCTGCAGGAGAACGGGAGCACCTCAGAAGTGGAAATACAACGGACGTTTTGATGAGAAATTAAGGAGACACAGCAAAGTGGATGTCTCTGTTACATAGCTTGCTGTGTGCAGAAGACATCCAGCAGCATCTTTCAGTCCTGACACTCTTTGCGTGGGAACAGAGGCCAAATGTTTGTGCTGTGCAAACTGACCTGCAGGAGAACGGGAGCACCTCAGAAGTGGGAATACAATGGACGTTTTGATGAGAAAGGAGAGAGAGAGAGCAATGTGGATGGCTCTGTTACATAGCTTGCTGTGCACAGAAGAAATCCAGCAGCATATCTCAGTGCTACCAGTTTTTGTTTGGGAACAGAGGCCAATTGTTCGTGCTGTGCAAACAGGCCTGCAGGCGAAAGGAAGCACCTCAGAAGTGGAAACTCAGCGGACATTTTGATGTGAAAGGAAAGAGATACAGCAATGTGTATGGCTCTGTTACATAGCTTGCTGTGCACTGAAGAGATCCAGCAGCATCTTTCAGTCCTGTCTCTCTTTCTGTGGGAGCAGAGGCCAAATGTTTTTGCTGTGCAAACTGACCAGCAGGAGAATGGGAGCACCTCAGAAGTGGCAATACAATGGACTTTTTGTTGACATAGGAAAGAGAGACAGCAATGTGGATGGCTCTGTTACATAGCTTGCTGTGCACTGAACATATCCAGCAGTATATTTCAGTCCTAACACTTTTTGTTTGGGAACAGAGGCCAATTGTTTGTGCTGTGCAAACTGGCCTGCAGGTGAATGGGAGCACCTCAGAAGTGGAAATACAACGGATATTTTAATGAGAAAGGAAAGAGAGACAGCAAAGTGGATGTCTCTGTTACATAGCTTGCTGTGCACGGAAGAGATCCAGCAGCATATCTCAGTCCTAACTCTTTCTGTGTGGGAACAGAGGCCAGTCGTTCGTGCTCCACAAACTGGCCAGCAAGCGCATGGAATCACTTTAGAAGTGGGAAAACCATGGAGGTTTTGTTGACAAAGGAAAGAGAGACAGTAATGTGGACGGCTCTGTTACATAGCTTGCTGTGCACTGAAGAGATCCAACAGCATTTTTCAGTCCTAACACTTTTTGTTTGGGAACACAGGCCAATTGTTTGTGCTGTGCAAACTGGCCTGCAGGTGAATGGGAGCACCTCAGAAGTGGAAATACAACGGACATTTTAATGAGAAAGGAAAGAGAGACAGCAATGTGGATGTCTCTGTTACATCTCTTGCTGTGCACTGAAGAGATCCAACAGCATTTTTCAGTCCTAACACTTTTTGTTTGGGAACAGAGGCCAATTGTTTGTGCTGTGCAAACTGGCCTGCAGGCGAATGGGAGCTCCTCAGAAGGTGAAATACAACTTACATTTTGATGAGAAAGGAAAGAGAGACAGCAATGTGGATGGCTCTGTTACATAGCTTGCTGTGCGCAGAAGAGATCCAGCAGCATATCTCAGTCCTACCTCTTTCTGTGTGGGAACAGAGGCCAGTCGTTCGTGCTCCACAAACTGGCCTGCAGGCGCATGGAATCACTTTAGAAGTGGGAATACAGTGGAGGTTTTGTTGACAAAGGAAAGAGAGTCAGCAATGTGGATGGCTCTGTTACATAGCTTGCTGTGCACTGAAGAGATCCAGCAGCATCTCTCAGTCCTACCTCTTTTTGTGTGGGAACAGAGGCCAAATGTTTGTGCTGTGCAAACTGGCCTGCAGGAGAAAGGGAGCACCCCAGAAGTGGGAATGCAATGGACGTTTTGTTGACATAGGAAAGAGAGACAGCAATGTGGATGGCTCTGTTACATACCTTGCTGTGCACTGAAGAGATCCAGCCGCATCTTTCAGTCCTACCACTTTTTGTGTATGAACAGAGTCCAAATGTTAGTGCTGTGCAAACTGACCTGCAGGAGGACGGGAGCACCTCAGAAGTGGGCATAGAATGGACGTTTTGTTGACAAAGGAAAGAGAGACAGCAATGTGGATGGCTCTGTTACATAGCTTGCTGTGCACTGAAGAGATCCAGCAGCATCTTTCAGTCCTGCCACTTTTTGTTTGGGAACAGACGCCAAATGTTTGTGCTGTGCAAACTGACCTGCAGGAGAACGGGAGCACCTCAGAAGTGGCAATACAATGGAGGTTTTGTTGACAAAGGAAAGAGAGACAGCAATGTGGATGGCACTGTTACATAGCTTGAGGTGCACTGAAGAGATCCAGCAGCATCTTTCAGTCCTAACACTTTTTGTTTGGGAATAGAGGCCAATTGTTTGTGCTGTGCAAACTGGCCTGCAGGCGAATGGGAGCACCTCAGAAGTGGAAATACAATGGACATTTTGATGAGAAAGGAAAGAGAGACAGCAATGTGGATGGCTCTGTTACATAGCTTGCTGTGCACTGAAGAGATCCAGCAGCATCTTTCAGTCCTACCACTTTTTGTTTGGGAAGAGAGGCCAATTGTTTGTGCTGTGCAAACTGACCTGCCAGACAACGGGAGCACCTCAGAAGCGGGAATACAATGGAGGTTTTGTTGACAAAGGAAAGAGAGACAGCAATGTGGATGTCACTGTTACATAGCTTGCTGTGCACTGAAGAGATCCAGCAGCAAATTTCCGTCCTGACACTGTTTGTTTGGGAACAGAGGCGAATTGTTTGTGCTGTGCAAACTGATCTGCAGGAGAACGGGAGCACCTCAGAAGTGGAAATACAACGGGCGTTTTGATGAGAAGTTAAAGAGACACAGCAAAGTGGATGTCTCTGTTACATAGCTTGCTGTGCGCAGAAGACATCCAGCAGCATCTTTCAGTCCTGACACTCTTTGTGTGGGAACAGAGGCCAAATGTTTGTGCTGTGCAAACTGACCTGCAGGAGAACGGGAGCACCTCAGAAGTGGGAATACAATGGACGTTTTGATGAGAAAGGAGAGAGAGAGAGCAATGTGGATGGCTCTGTTACATAGCTTGCTGTGCACAGAAGAGATCCAGCAGCATATCTCAGTGCTACCAGTTTTTGTTTGGGAACAGAGGCCAATTGTTCGTGCTGTGCAAACAGGCCTGCAGGCGAAAGGGAGCACCTCAGAAGTGGAAACTCAGCGGACATTTTGATGTGAAAGGAAAGAGATACAGCAATGTGTATGGCTCTGTTACATAGCTTGCTGTGCACTGAAGAGATCCAGCAGCATCTTTCAGTCCTGTCTCTCTTTCTGTGGGAGCAGAGGCCAAATGTTTTTGCTGTGCAAACTGACCAGCAGGAGAATGGGAGCACCTCAGAAGTGGCAATACAATGGACTTTTTGTTGACATAGGAAAGAGTGACAGCAATGTGGATGGCTCTGTTACATAGCTTGCTGTGCACTGAACATATCCAGCAGTATATTTCAGTCCTAACACTTTTTGTTTGGGAACAGAGGCCAATTGTTTGTGCTGTGCAAACTGGCCTGCAGGTGAATGGGAGCACCTCAGAAGTGGAAATACAACGGATATTTTAATGAGAAAGGAAAGAGAGACAGCAATGTGGATGGCTCTGTTACATAGCTTGCTGTGCGCAGAAGAGATCCAGCAGCATATCTCAGTCCTAACTCTTTCTGTGTGGGAACAGAGGCCAGTCGTTCGTGCTCCACAAACTGGCCAGCAAGCGCATGGAATCACTTTAGAAGTGGGAAAACCATGGAGGTTTTGTTGACAAAGGAAAGAGAGACAGTAATGTGGACGGCTCTGTTACATAGCTTGCTGTGCACTGAAGAGATCCAGCAGCATCTTTCAGTCCTACCTCTTTTTGTTTGGGTATGGAGGCCAATTGTTTGTGCTGTGCAAACTGGCCTGCAAGCGAATGGGAGCACCTCAGAAGTGGAAATACAACGGACATTTTGATGAGAAAGGAAAGAGAGACAGCAAAGTGGATGTCTCTGTTACATAGCTTGCTGTGCAATGAAGAGATCCAGGAGCATCTTTCAGTCCTGACACTCTTTGTGTGGGAACAGAGGCCAAATGTTTGTGCTGTGCAAACTGACCAGCAGGAGAATGGGAGCACCTCAGAAGTGGGAATACAATGGACGTTTTGATGAGAAAGGAAAGAGAGACAGCAATGAGGACGGCTCTGTTACATCGCTTGCGGTGCACTGAAGAGATCCAGCAGCATCTTTCAGTCCTACCTCTTTTTGTTTGGAAATAGAGGCCAATTGTTTGTGCTGTGCAAACTGGCCTGCAGGCGAATGGGAGCACCTCAGAAGTGGAAATACAACGGACGTTTTGATGAGAAAGTAAAGGGAGACAGCAATGTGGATGTCACTGTTACATAGCTTGCTGTGCGCAGAAGAGATCCAGCAGCATATCTCAGTCCTAACTTTTTCTGTGTGGTAACAGAGGCCAGTCGTTCGTGCTCCACAAACTGGCCAGCAAGTGCATGGAATCACTTTAGAAGTGGGAAAACCATGGAGGTTTTGTTGACAAAGGAAAGAGAGACAGTAATGTGGACGGCTCTGTTACATAGCTTGCTGTGCACTGAAGAGATCCAGCAGCATCTTTCAGTCCTACCTCTTTTTGTTTGGGTATAGAGGCCAATTGTTTGTGCTGTACAAAGTGGCCTGCAGGCGAATGGGAGCACCTCAGAAGTGGAAATACAACGGACATTTTGATGAGAAAGGAAAGAGACACAGCAAAGTGGATGTCTCTGTTACATAGCTTGCTGTGCGCAGAAGAGATCCAGCAGCATCTTTCAGTCCTGACACTCTTTGTGTGGGAACAGAGGCCAAATGTTTGTGCTGTGCAAACTGACCTGCAGGAGAACGGGAGCACCTCAGAAGTGGGAATACAATGGACGTTTTGATGAGAAAAGAAAGAGAGACAGCAATGAGGACGGCTCTGTTACATAGCTTGCGGTGCACTGAATAGATCCAGCAGCATCTTTCAGTCCTACCTCTTTTTTTTTAGAAATAGAGGCCAATTGTTTGTGCTGTGCAAACTGGCCTGCAGGCGAATGGGAGCTCCTCAGAAGTGGAAATACAGTGGACGTTTTGATGAGAAAGGAAAGAGGGACAGCAATGTGGATGGCTCTGTTACATAGCTTGCTGTGCGCAGAAGAGATCCAGCAGCATCCTTCAGTCCTACCTCTTTTTGTGTGGGAACAGAGGCCAATCGTTCTTGCTCCACACACTGGGCTGCAGGCGAATGGGAGCAATTTAGAAGTGGGAATACAATGGACGCTTTGTTTGAGAAAGGAAAGAGAGACAACAATGTGGATGGCTCTGTTACATAGCTTTCTGTGCGCAGGAGAGATCCAGCAGCATGTCTCAGTCCTACCACTTTTTGTGTGATAAAAGAGGCCAATTGTTCGTGCTGTGCAAACTGGGCTGCAGGCAAATGGGAGCACCTCAGAAGTGGGCATACAAGAGACGTTTTGATGAGAAATAAAAGAGAGACAGCAATGTGGATGGCTCTGTTACATAGCTTGCTGTGCACTGAGGAGATCCAGCAGCATTTTTCAGTCCTGTCTCTCTTTGTGTGCGAACAGAGGCCAATTGTTTGTCCTGTGCATACTGGCCTGCAGGCGAATGGGAGCACCTCAGAAGTGGAAATACAACGGACGTTTTGATGAGAAAGGAAAGAGAGACAGCAATGTGGATGGCTCTGTTACATAGCTTGCTGTGCACTGAAGAGATCCAGCAGCATATCTCAGTCCTACCACTTTTTGTTTGGGAATAGAGGCCAATTGTTTGTGCTGTGCAAACTGGCCTGCAGGCGAATGGGAGCACCTCAGAAGTGGGCATACAATGGACGTTTTGATGAGAAAGGGAAGGGAGACAGCAATGTGGATGTCTCTTTTACATAGCTTGCTGTGCGCAGAAGCGATCCAGCAGCATATTTCAGTCCTGTCTCTCTTTGTTTGCAAACAGAGGCCAATTGTTTGTGTTGAGCAAACTGCAGGCGAATGGGAGCAGCTCAGAAGTGGAAATACATCGGACGTTTTGATGAGAAAGGAAAGAGAGACAGCAATGTGGATGGCTCTTTTACATAGCTTGCTGTGCGCAGAAGAGATCCAGCAGCATCTTTCAGTCCTGTCTCTTTTAGTGCGGGAACACAGGTCAAATGTTTGTGCTGTGCAAACTGGGCTGCAGGAGAACGGGAGCACCTCAGAAGTGGAAATACAATGGACATTTTGATGTGAAAGGAAAGAGAGACAGCAATGTGGATGGCTCTGTTACATAGCTTGCTGTGCGCAGAAGAGATCCAGCAACATCTTTCAGTCCTGTCTCTCTTTGTGTGCGAACAAAAGCCAATTTTTTGTGCTGAGCAAACTGGCCTGCAGTCAAATGCGAGCACCTCAGAAGTGGAAATACAGCGGACGTTTTGATGAGAAAAGAAAGAGAGACAGCAATGTGTATGGCTCTGTTGCATAGCTTGCTGTGCGCAGAAGAGATCCAGCAGCATCTTTCAATCTTAACTCTTTTTGTGTGGGAACAGAGGCCAATCGTTCGTGCTGTGCAAACTGGGTTGCAGGCGAATGGGAGCACCTCAGAAGTGGAAATACAACGGACGTTTTGATGAGAAAGGAAAGAGAGACAGCAATGTGGATGTCTCTGTTACATAGCTTGCTGTGCACTGAAGAGATCCAGCAGCATGTCTGAGTCCTACCACTTTTTGTTTGGGAATAGAGGCTAATTGTTTTTGGTGGTCAAACTGGGCTGCAGGCCAATGGGAGCACCTCAGAAGTGGAAATACAACGGACGTTTTGATGACAAAGGAAAGAGAGACAGCAATGTGGATGGCTCTGTTACATAGCTTGCTGTGCGCAGAAGAGATCCAGCAGCATCTTTCCGTCTTACCACTTTTTGTGTGGGAACAGAGGCCAATTGTTTCTGCTGTGCAAACTGGGCTGCAGGCAAATGGGAGCACCTCAGAAGTGGGCATACAAGGGACGTTTTGATGAGAAATAAAAGAGAGACAGCAATGTGGATGGCTCTGTTACATAGCTTGCTGTGCGCAGAAGAGATCCAGCAGCATATTTCAGTCCTACCACTTTTTGTGTGGGAACAGAGGCCAAGTGTTCGTGCTGTGCAAACAGGCGTGAAAGCGAATGGGAGCACCTCAGAAGTGGAAATACAATGGACGTTTTGATGAGAAAGGAAAGAGAGACAGCAATGTGGATGGCTCTGTTACATAGCTTGCTGTGTGCAGAAGAGATCCAGCAGCGCATCTCAGTCCTTCCGCTTTTTGTTTGGGAATAGAGGCCAATTGTTCGTGCTGTTCAAACTGGCCTGCAAGCGATTGGGAGCACCTCAGAAGTGGAAATACAACGGACATTTTGATGTGAAAGGAAAGAGAGACAGCAATGTGGATGGCTCTGTTACATAGCTTGCTGTGCGCAGAAGAGATCCAGCAGCATCTTTCAGTCCTACCACTTTTTGTTTGGGAATAGAGGCCAATCGTTCTTGCTCCACAAACTGAGCTGCAGGCGAATGGGAGTAATTTAGAAGTGGGAATACAGTGGACGTTTTGTTGACAAAGGAAAGAGAGACAGCAATGTGGATGGCTCTGTTACATAGCTTGCTCTGCGCAGAAGAGATCCAGCAGCATCTTTCAGTCCTACCTCTTCTTTTTTTTAAACAAAGGCCTAATGTTTGTGCAGTGCAAACTGGCCTGCAGGCGAATGGGAGCATCTCAGAAGTGGAAACACAACGGACGTTTTGATGAGAAAGGAAAGAGAGACAGCAATGTGGACGGCGCTGTTGCATAGCTTGCTGTGCGCAGAAGAGATCCAGCAGCATCTTTCAGTACTGTCTCTCTTTGTGTGCGAACAGAGGCCGATTGTTTGTGGTGAGCAAACTGGCCTGCAGGCGAATGGGAGCACCTCAGAAGTGGAAATACAACGGACAAACTTTTGATGAGAAAGGAAAGAGAGACAGCAATGTGGATGTCTCTGTTACATCGCTTGCTGTGCACTGAAGAGATCCAACAGCATTTTTCAGTCCTAACACTTTTTGTTTGGGAACAGAGGCCAATTGTTTGTGCTGTGCAAACTGGCCTGCAGGCGAATGGGAGCTCCTCAGAAGGTGAAATACAACTTACATTTTGATGAGAAAGGAAAGAGAGACAGCAATGTGGATGGCTCTGTTACATAGCTTGCTGTGCGCAGAAGAGATCCAGCAGCATATCTCAGTCCTACCTCTTTCTGTGTGGGAACAGAGGCCAGTCGTTCGTGCTCCACAAACTGGCTTGCAGGCGCATGGAATCACTTTAGAAGTGGGAATACAGTGGAGGTTTTGTTGGCAAAGGAAAGAGAGACAGCAATGTGGATGGCTCTGTTACATAGCTTGCTGTGCACTGCAGAGATCCAGCAGCATCTCTCAGTCCTACCTCTTTTTGTGTGGGAAGAGAGGCCAAATGTTTGAGATGTGCAAACTGGCCTGCAGGAGAAAGGGAGCACCCCAGAAGTGGCAATGCAATGGACGTTTTGTTGACATAGGAAAGATAGACAGCAATGTGGATGGCTCTGTTACATACCTTGCTGTGCACTGAAGAGATCCAGCCGCATCTTTCAGTCCTACCTCTTTTTGTGTATGAACAGAGGCCAAATGTTAGTGCTGTGCAAACTGACCTGCAGGCGAATGGGAGCACCTCAGAAGTGGAAATACAATGGACATTTTGATGAGAAAGGAAAGAGAGACAGCAATGTGGATGGCTCTGTTACATAGCTTGCTGTGCGCAGAAGACATCCAGCAGCATCTTTCAGTCCTGACGCTCTTTGTGTGGGAACAGAGGCCAAATGTTTGTGCTGTGCAAACTGACCTGCCGGAGAACGGGAGCACCTCAGAAGTGGGAATACAATGGACGTTTTGATGAGAAAGGAGAGAGAGAGAGCAATGTGGATGGCTCTGTTACATAGCTTGCTGTGCACAGAAGAAATCCAGCAGCATATCTCAGTGCTACCAGTTTTTGTTTGGGAACAGAGGCCAATTGTTCGTGCTGTGCAAACAGGCCTGCAGGCGAAAGGAAGCACCTCAGAAGTGGAAACTCAGCGGACATTTTGATGTGAAAGGAAAGAGATACAGCAATGTGTATGGCTCTGTTACATAGCTTGCTGTGCACTGAAGAGATCCAGCAGCATCTTTCAGTCCTGTCTCTCTTTCTGTGGGAGCAGAGGCCAAATGTTTTTGCTGTGCAAACTGACCAGCAGGAGAATGGGAGCACCTCAGAAGTGGCAATACAATGGACGTTTTGTTGACATAGGAAAGAGAGACAGCAATGTGGATGGCTCTGTTACATAGCTTGCTGTGCACTGAAGAGATCCAGCAGTATATTTCAGTCCTAACACTTTTTGTTTGGGAACAGAGGCCAATTGTTTCTGCTGTGCAAACTGGCCTGCAGGTGAATGGGAGCACCTCAGAAGTGGAAATACAACGGACATTTTAATGAGAAAGGAAAGAGAGACAGCAATGTGGATGGCTCTGTTACATAGCTTGCTGTGCGCAGAAGAGATCCAGCAGCATATCTCAGTCCTAACTTTTTCTGTGTGGGAACAGAGGCCAGTCGTTCGTGCTCCACAAACTGGCCAGCAAGCGCATGGAATCACTTTAGAAGTGGGAAAACCATGGAGGTTTTGTTGACAAAGGAAAGAGAGACAGTAATGTGGACGGCTCTGTTACATAGCTTGCTGTGCACTGAAGAGATCCAGCAGCATCTTTCAGTCCTACCTCTTTTTGTTTGGGTATAGAGGCCAATTGTTTGTGCTGTGCAAAGTGGCCTGCAGGCGAATGGGAGCACCTCAGAAGTGGAAATACAACGGACATTTTGATGAGAAAGGAAAGAGGCACAGCAAAGTGGATGTCTCTGTTACATAGCTTGCTGGGCGCAGAAGAGATCCAGGAGCATCTTTCAGTCCTGACACTCTTTGTGTGGGAACAGAGGCCAAATGTTTGTGCTGTGCAAACTGACCTGCAGGAGAACGGGAGCACCTCAGAAGTGGGAATAGAATGGACGTTTTGATGAGAAAAGAAAGAGAGACAGCAATGAGGACGGCTCTGTTACATACCTTGCGGTGCACTGAAGAGATCCAGCAGCATCTTTCAGTCCTACCTGTTTTTGTTTGGGAACAGAGGCCAATTGTTTCTGCTGTGCAAACTGGCCTGCAGGTGAATGGGAGCACCTCAGAAGTGGAAATACAATGGACATTTTGATGAGAAAGGAAAGAGAGACAGCAATGTGGATGGCTCTGTTACATAGCTTGCTATGCACTGAAGAGATCCAGCAGCATCTTTCTGTCTTACCACTTTTTGTTTGGGAACAGAGGCCAATTGTTTGTGCTGTGCAAACTGACCTGCCAGACAACGGGAGCACCTCAGAAGCGGGAATACAATGGAGGTTTTGTTGACAAAGGAAAGAGAGACAGCAATGTGGATGTCACTGTTACATAGCTTGCTGTGCACTGAAGAGATCCAGCAGCAACTTTCCGTCCTGACACTGTTTGTTTGGGAACAGAGGCCAATTGTTTGTGCTGTGCAAACTGATCTGCAGGAGAACGGGAGCACCTCAGAAGTGGAAATACAACGGACGTTTTGATGAGAAGTTAAAGAGACACAGCAAAGTGGATGTCTCTGTTACATAGCTTGCTGTGCGCAGAAGACATCCAGCAGCATCTTTCAGTCCTGACACTCTTTGTGTGGGAACAGAGGCCAAATGTTTGTGCTGTGCAAACTGACCTGCAGGAGAACGGGAGCACCTCAGAAGTGGGAATACAATGGACGTTTTGATGAGAAAGGAGAGAGAGAGAGCAATGTGGATGGCTCTGTTACATAGCTTGAGGTGCACTGAAGAGATCCAGCAGCATATCTCAGTGCTACCAGTTTTTGTTTGGGAACAGAGGCCAATTGTTCGTGCTGTGCAAACAGGCCTGCAGGCGAAAGGGAGCACCTCAGAAGTGGAAACTCAGCGGACATTTTGATGTGAAAGGAAAGAGATACAGCAATGTGTATGGCTCTGTTACATAGGTTGCTGTGCACTGAAGAGATCCAGCAGCATCTTTCAGCCCTGTCTCTCTTTCTGTGGGAGCAGAGGCCAAATGTTTTTGCTGTGCAAACTGACCAGCAGGAGAATGGGAGCACCTCAGAAGTGGCAATACAATGGACGTTTAGTTGACATAGGAAAGAGAGACAGCAATGTGGATGGCTCTGTTACATAGCTTGCTGTGCACTGAAGATATCCAGCAGTATATTTCAGTCCTAACACTTTTTGTTTGGGAACAGAGGCCAATTGTTTGTGCTGTGCAAACTGGCCTGCAGGTGAATGGGAGCACCTCAGAAGCGGAAATACCACGGACAGTTTAATGAGAAAGGAAAGAGAGACAGCAATGTGGATGGCTCTGTTACATAGCTTGCTGTGCACGGAAGAGATCCAACAGCATCTTTCAGTCCTACCACTGTTTGTTTGGGAACAGAGGCCAATTGTTTGTGCTGTGCAAACTGGCCTGCAGGCGAATGGGAGCACCTCAGAAGTGGAAATACAACGGACATTTTGATGAGAAAGGAAAGAGAGACAGCAATGTGGATGGCTCTGTTACATAGCTTGCTGTGCGCAGAAGAGATCCAGCAGCATATCTCAGTCCTAACTCTTTCTGTGTGGGAACAGAGGCCAGTCGTTCGTGCTCCACAAACTGGCTAGCAAGCGCATGGAATCACTTTAGAAGTGGGAAAACCATGGAGGTTTTGTTGACAAAGGAAAGAGAGACAGTAATGTGGACGGCTCTGTTACATAGCTTGCTGTGCACTGAAGAGATCCAGCAGCATCTTTCAGTCCTACCTCTTTTTGTTTGGGTATAGAGGCCAATTGTTTGTGCTGTGCAAACTGACCTGCAGGAGAACGGGAGCACCTCAGAAGTGGGATTACAATGGACATTTTGATGAGGAAGGAAAGATAGACAGCAATGTGGATGGCTCTGTTACATAGCTTGCTGTGCACGGAAGAGATCCAGCAGCATCTCTCAGTCCTACCTCTTTTTGTGTGGGAACAGAGGCCAAATGTTTGTGCTGTGCAAACTGACCTGCAGGAGTACGGGAGCACCTCAGAAGTGGGAATACAATGGACATTTTGTTGACAAAGGAAAGAGAGACAGCAATGTGGATGGTTCTGTTACATAGCTTGCTGTGCACTGAAGAGATCCAGCAGCATCTTTCAGTCCTACCACTTTTTGTTTGGGAATAGAGGCCAATTGTTTGTGCTGTGCAAACTGGCCTGCAGGCGAATGGGAGCACCACAGAAGTGGAAATACAACGGACAATTTGATGTGAAAGGAAAGAGAGACAGCAATGTGGATGGCTCTGTTACATAGCTTGCTGTGCACTGCAGAGATCCAGCAGCATCTTTCAGTCCTGCCACTTCTTGTTTGGGAGCAGACGCCAAATGTTTGTGCTGTGCAAACTGACCTGCAGGAGAACGGGAGCACCTCAGAAGTGGGAATACAATGGACATTTTGTTGACAAAGGAAAGAGAGACAGCAATGTGGATGGCTCTGTTACATAGCTTCCTGTGCACTGAAGAGATCCAGCAGCATCTTTCAGTCCTACCACTTTTTGTTTGGGAACAGAGGCCAATTGTTTGTGCTGTGCAAACTGGCCTGCAGGCGAATGGGAGCACCACAGAAGTGGAAATACAACGGACAATTTGATGAGAAAGGAAAGAGAGACAGCAATGTGGATGGCTCTGTTACATAGCTCGCTGTGCGCAGAAGAGAACTATTAGCATATTTCAGTCCTACCATTTTTTGTTTGGGAATAGAGGCCCATTGTTTCTGCTGTGCAAACTGACCTGCAGGAGAACGGGAGCACCTCAGAAGAGGGAATACAATGGACATTTTGATGAGAAAGGAAAGAGAGACAGCAATGTGGATGGCTCTGTTACAAAGCTTGCTGTGCACTGAAGAGATCCAGCAGCATCTTTCAGTCCTACAACTTTTTGTTTGGGAACAGAGGCCTATTGTTTGTGCTGTGCAAACTGGCGCGCCAGACAACGGGAGCACCTCAGAAGCGGTAATACAATGGAGGTTTTGTTGACAAAGGAAAGAGAGACAGCAATGTGGATGTCACTGTTACATAGCTTGCTGTGCACTGAAGAGATCCAGCAGCAACTTTCCGTCCTGACACTGTTTGTTTGGGAACAGAGGCCAAATGTTTGTGCTGTGCAAACTGACCTGCAGGCGAACGGGAGCACCTCAGAAGTGGGAATACAATGGACGTTTTGATGAGAAAGGAGAGAGAGAGAGCAATGTGGATGGCTCTGTTACATAGCTTGCTGTGCACTGAAGAGATCCAGCAGCATATCTCAGTGCTACCAGTTTTTGTTTGGGAACAGAGGCCAATTGTTCGTGCTGTGCAAACAGGCCTGCAGGCGAAAGGCAGCACCTCAGAAGTGGAAACTCAGCGGACATTTTGATGTGAAAGGAAAGAGATACAGCAATGTGTATGGCTCTGTTACATAGCTTGCTGTGCACTGAAGAGATCCAGCAGCATCTTTCAGTCCTACCACTGTTTGTGTGGGAACAGAGGCCAAATGTTTTTGCTGTGCAAACTGACCAGCAGGAGAATGGGAGCACCTCAGAAGTGGCAATACAATGGACGTTTAGTTGACATAGGAAAGAGAGACAGCAATGTGGATGGCTCTGTTACATAGCTTGCTGTGCACTGAAGATATCCATCAGTATATTTCAGTCCTAACACTTTTTGTTTGGGAACAGAGGCCAATTGTTTGTGCTGTGCAAACTGGCCTGCAGGTGAATGGGAGCACCTCAGAAGTGGAAATACAACGGATATTTTAATGAGAAAGGAAAGAGAGACAGCAATGTGGATGGCTCTGTTACATAGCTTGCTGTGCACGGAAGAGATCCAACAGCATCTTTCAGTCCAACCACTGTTTGTTTGGGAACAGAGGCCAATTGTTTGTGCTGTGCAAACTGGCCTGCAGGCGAATGGGAGCACCTCAGAAGTGGAAATACAGCGGACATTTTGATGAGAAAGGAAAGAGAGACAGCAATGTGGATGGCTCTGTTACATAGCTTGCTGTGCGCAGAAGAGATCCAGCAGCATATCTCAGTCCTAACTCTTTCTGTGTGGGAACAGAGGCCAGTCGTTCGTGCTCCACAAACTGGCCAGCAAGCGCATGGAATCACTTTAGAAGTGGGAAAACCATGGAGGTTTTGTTGACAAAGGAAAGAGAGACAGTAATGTGGACGGCACTGTTACATAGCTTGCTGTGCACTGAAGAGATCCAGCAGCATCTTTCAGTCCTACCTCTTCTTGTTTGGGTATAGAGGCCAATTGTTTGTGCTGTGCAAACTGACCTGCAGGAGAACGGGAGCACCTCAGAAGTGGGAATACAATGGACATTTTGATGAGAAAGGAAAGAGAGACAGCAATGTGGATGTCTCTGTTACATAGCTTGCTGTGCACTGAAGAGATCCAGCAGCATCTCTCAGTCCTACCTCTTTTTGTGTGGGAACAGAGGCCAAATGTTTGTGCTGTGCAAACTGACCTGCAGGAGTACGGGAGCACCTCAGAAGTGGGAATACAATGGACATTTTGTTGACAAAGGAAAGAGAGACAGCAATGTGGATGGTTCTGTTACATAGCTTGCTGTGCACTGAAGAGATCCAGCAGCATCTTTCAGTCCTACCACTTTTTGTTTGGGAATAGAGGCCAATTGTTTGTGCTGTGCAAACTGGCCTGCAGGCGAATGGGAGCACCACAGAAGTGGAAATACAACGGACAATTTGATGTGAAAGGAAAGAGAGACAGCAATGTGGATGGCTCTGTTACATAGCTTGCTGTGCACTGCAGAGATCCAGCAGCATCTTTCAGTCCTGCCACTTCTTGTTTGGGAGCAGACGCCAAATGTTTGTGCTGTGCAAACTGACCTGCAGGAGAACGGGAGCACCTCAGAAGTGGGAATACAATGGACATTTTGTTGACAAAGGAAAGAGAGACAGCAATGTGGATGGCTCTGTTACATAGCTTCCTGTGCACTGAAGAGATCCAGCAGCATCTTTCAGTCCTACCACTTTTTGTTTGGGAACAGAGGCCAATTGTTTGTGCTGTGCAAAGTGGCCTGCAGGCGAATGGGAGCACCACAGAAGTGGAAATACAACGGACAATTTGATGAGAAAGGAAAGAGAGACAGCAATGTGGATGGCTCTGTTACATAGCTCGCTGTGCGCAGAAGAGAACTATTAGCATATTTCAGTCCTACCATTTTTTGTTTGGGAATAGAGGCCCATTGTTTCTGCTGTGCAAACTGACCTGCAGGAGAACGGGAGCACCTCAGAAGAGGGAATACAATGGACATTTTGATGAGAAAGGAAAGAGAGACAGCAATGTGGATGGCTCTGTTACAAAGCTTGCTGTGCACTGAAGAGATCCAGCAGCATCTTTCAGTCCTACAACTTTTTGTTTGGGAACAGAGGCCTATTGTTTGTGCTGTGCAAACTGGCGCGCCAGACAACGGGAGCACCTCAGAAGCGGTAATACAATGGAGGTTTTGTTGACAAAGGAAAGAGAGACAGCAATGTGGATGTCACTGTTACATAGCTTGCTGTGCACTGAAGAGATCCAGCAGCAACTTTCCGTCCTGACACTGTTTGTTTGGGAACAGAGGCCAAATGTTTGTGCTGTGCAAACTGACCTGCAGGCGAACGGGAGCACCTCAGAAGTGGGAATACAATGGACGTTTTGATGAGAAAGGAGAGAGAGAGAGCAATGTGGATGGCTCTGTTACATAGCTTGCTGTGCACTGAAGAGATCCAGCAGCATATCTCAGTGCTACCAGTTTTTGTTTGGGAACAGAGGCCAATTGTTCGTGCTGTGCAAACAGGCCTGCAGGCGAAAGGCAGCACCTCAGAAGTGGAAACTCAGCGGACATTTTGATGTGAAAGGAAAGAGATACAGCAATGTGTATGGCTCTGTTACATAGCTTGCTGTGCACTGAAGAGATCCAGCAGCATCTTTCAGTCCTACCACTGTTTGTGTGGGAACAGAGGCCAAATGTTTTTGCTGTGCAAACTGACCAGCAGGAGAATGGGAGCACCTCAGAAGTGGCAATACAATGGACGTTTAGTTGACATAGGAAAGAGAGACAGCAATGTGGATGGCTCTGTTACATAGCTTGCTGTGCACTGAAGATATCCATCAGTATATTTCAGTCCTAACACTTTTTGTTTGGGAACAGAGGCCAATTGTTTGTGCTGTGCAAACTGGCCTGCAGGTGAATGGGAGCACCTCAGAAGTGGAAATACAACGGATATTTTAATGAGAAAGGAAAGAGAGACAGCAATGTGGATGGCTCTGTTACATAGCTTGCTGTGCACGGAAGAGATCCAACAGCATCTTTCAGTCCAACCACTGTTTGTTTGGGAACAGAGGCCAATTGTTTGTGCTGTGCAAACTGGCCTGCAGGCGAATGGGAGCACCTCAGAAGTGGAAATACAGCGGACATTTTGATGAGAAAGGAAAGAGAGACAGCAATGTGGATGGCTCTGTTACATAGCTTGCTGTGCGCAGAAGAGATCCAGCAGCATATCTCAGTCCTAACTCTTTCTGTGTGGGAACAGAGGCCAGTCGTTCGTGCTCCACAAACTGGCCAGCAAGCGCATGGAATCACTTTAGAAGTGGGAAAACCATGGAGGTTTTGTTGACAAAGGAAAGAGAGACAGTAATGTGGACGGCACTGTTACATAGCTTGCTGTGCACTGAAGAGATCCAGCAGCATCTTTCAGTCCTACCTCTTCTTGTTTGGGTATAGAGGCCAATTGTTTGTGCTGTGCAAACTGACCTGCAGGAGAACGGGAGCACCTCAGAAGTGGGAATACAATGGACATTTTGATGAGAAAGGAAAGAGAGACAGCAATGTGGATGTCTCTGTTACATAGCTTGCTGTGCACTGAAGAGATCCAGCAGCATCTCTCAGTCCTACCTGTTTTTGTGTGGGAACAGAGGCCAAATGTTTGTGCTGTGCAAACTGACCTGCAGGAGTACGGGAGCACCTCAGAAGTGGGAATACAATGGACATTTTGTTGACAAAGGAAAGAGAGACAGCAATGTGGATGGCTCTGTTACATAGCTTGCTGTGCACTGAAGAGATCCAGCAGCATCTTTCAGTCCTACCACTTTTTGTTTGGGAACAGAGGCCAATAGTTTGTGCTGTGCAAACTGACCTGCAGGCGAATGGGAGCACCACAGAAGTGGAAATACAACGGACAATTTGATGAGAAAGGAAAGAGAGACAGCAATGTGGATGTCTCTGTTACATAGCTCGCTGTGCGCAGAAGAGAACTATTAGCATATTTCAGTCCTACCATTTTTTGTTTGGGAATAGAGGCCAATTGTTTCTGCTGTGCAAGCTGACCTGCAGGAGAACGGGAGCACCTCAGAAGTGGGAACACAATGGACATTTTGATGAGAAAGGAAAGAGAGACAGCAATGTGGATGGCTCTGTTACATAGCTTGCTGTGCACGGAAGAGATCCAGCAGCATCTTTCAGTCCTACCACTTTTTGTGTGGGAGCAGAGGCCAAATGTTTGTGCTGTGCAAACTGACCTGCAGGCGAATGGGAGCTCCTCAGAAGTGGAAATACAACGGACATTCTGATGAGAAAGGAAAGAGAGACAGCAATGTGGATGGCTCTGTTACATAGCTTGCTGTGCGCAGAAGTGATCCAGCAGCATCTCTCAGTCCTACCTCTTTCTGTGTGGGAACAGAGGCCAGTCGTTCGTGCTCCACATACTGGCATGCAGGCGCATGGAATCACTTTAGAAGTGGGAATACAATGGAGGTTTTGTTGACAAAGGAAATAGAGACAGCAATGTGGATGTCACTGTTACATAGCTTGCTGTGCGCAGAAGAGATCCAGCAGCATCTTTCAGTCCTACCTCTTTCTGTGTGGGAACAGAGGCCAAATGTTCGTGCTCCACAAAATGGCCTGCAGGCGCATGGAAGAACTGTAGAAGTGGGAATACAATTGACTTTTTGTTGACAAAGGAAAGAGAGACAGCAATGTGGACGGCTCTGTTACATAGCTTGCTGTGCACTGAAGAGATCCAGCAGCATCTTTCAGTCCTACCTCTTTTTGTTTGGTAATAGAGGCCAATTGTTTGTGCTGTGCAAACTGGGCTGCAGGCAAATGGGAGCACCTCAGAAGTGGGCATACAAGGGACGTTTTGATGAGAAATAAAAGAGAGACAGCAATGTGGATGGCTCTGTTACATAGCTTGCTGTGCGCAGAAGAGATCCAGCAGCATATTTCAGTCCTACCACTTTTTGTGTGGGAACAGAGGCCAAGTGTTCGTGCTGTGCAAACAGGCGTGAAAGCGAATGGGAGCACCTCAGAAGTGGAAATACAATGGACGTTTTGATGAGAAAGGAAAGAGAGACAGCAATGTGGATGGCTCTGTTACATAGCTTGCTGTGTGCAGAAGAGATCCAGCAGCGCATCTCAGTCCTTCCGCTTTTTGTTTGGGAATAGAGGCCAATTGTTCGTGCTGTGCAAACTGGCCTGCAAGCGATTGGGAGCACCTCAGAAGTGGAAATACAACGGACATTTTGATGTGAAAGGAAAGAGAGACAGCAATGTGGATGGCTCTGTTACATAGCTTGCTGTGCGCAGAAGAGATCCAGCAGCATCTTTCAGTCCTACCACTTTTTGTTTGGGAATAGAGGCCAATCGTTCTTGCTCCACAAACTGAGCTGCAGGCGAATGGGAGTAATTTAGAAGTGGGAATACAGTGGACGTTTTGTTGACAAAGGAAAGAGAGACAGCAATGTGGATGGCTCTGTTACATAGCTTGCTCTGCGCAGAAGAGATCCAGCAGCATCTTTCAGTCCTACCTCTTCTTTTTTTGGAACAAAGGCCTAATGTTTGTGCAGTGCAAACTGGCCTGCAGGCGAATGGGAGCATCTCAGAAGTGGAAACACAACGGACGTTTTGATGAGAAAGGAAAGAGAGACAGCAATGTGGACGGCGCTGTTGCATAGCTTGCTGTGCGCAGAAGAGATCCAGCAGCATCTTTCAGTACTGTCTCTCTTTGTGTGCGAACAGAGGCCGATTGTTTGTGGTGAGCAAACTGGCCTGCAGGCGAATGGGAGCACCTCAGAAGTGGAAATACAACGGACAAACTTTTGATGAGAAAGGAAAGAGAGACAGCAATGTGGATGTCTCTGTTACATCGCTTGCTGTGCACTGAAGAGATCCAACAGCATTTTTCAGTCCTAACACTTTTTGTTTGGGAACAGAGGCCAATTGTTTGTGCTGTGGAAACTGGCCTGCAGGCGAATGGGAGCTCCTCAGAAGGTGAAATACAACTTACATTTTGATGAGAAAGGAAAGAGAGACAGCAATGTGGATGGCTCTGTTACATAGCTTGCTGTGCGCAGAAGAGATCCAGCAGCATATCTCAGTCCTACCTCTTTCTGTGTGGGAACAGAGGCCAGTCGTTCGTGCTCCACAAACTGGCCTGCAGGCGCATGGAATCACTTTAGAAGTGGGAATACAGTGGAGGTTTTGTTGGCAAAGGAAAGAGAGACAGCATTGTGGATGGCTCTGTTACATAGCTTGCTGTGCACTGAAGAGATCCAGCAGCATCTCTCAGTCCTACCTCTTTTTGTGTGGGAAGAGAGGCCAAATGTTTGTGATGTGCAAACTGGCCTGCAGGAGAAAGGGAGCACCCCAGAAGTGGCAATGCAATGGACGTTTTGTTGACATAGGAAAGATAGACAGCAATGTGGATGGCTCTGTTACATACCTTGCTGTGCACTGAAGAGATCCAGCCGCATCTTTCAGTCCTACCTCTTTTTGTGTATGAACAGAGGCCAAATGTTAGTGCTGTGCAAACTGACCTGCAGGCGAATGGGAGCACCTCAGAAGTGGAAATACAATGGACATTTTGATGAGAAAGGAAAGAGAGACAGCAATGTGGATGGCTCTGTTACATAGCTTGCTGTGCACTGAAGAGATCCAGCAGCATCTTTCAGTCCTACCACTTTTTGTTTGGGAACAGAGGCCAATTGTTTGTGCTGTGCAAACTGACCTGCCAGACAACGGGAGCACCTCAGAAGCGGGAATACAATGGAGGTTTTGTTGACAAAGGAAAGAGAGACAGCAATGTGGATGTCACTGTTACATAGCTTGCTGTGCACTGAAGAGATCCAGCAGCAACTTTCCGTCCTGACACTGTTTGTTTGGGAACAGAGGCCAATTGTTTGTGCTGTGCAAACTGATCTGCAGGAGAACGGGAGCACCTCAGAAGTGGAAATACAACGGACGTTTTGATGAGAAGTTAAAGAGACACAGCAAAGTGGATGTCTCTGTTACATAGCTTGCTGTGCGCAGAAGACATCCAGCAGCATCTTTCAGTCCTGACACTCTTTGTGTGGGAACAGAGGCCAAATGTTTGTGCTGTGCAAACTGACCTGCAGGAGAACGGGAGCACCTCAGAAGTGGGAATACAATGGACGTTTTGATGAGAAAGGAGAGAGAGAGAGCAATGTGGATGGCTCTGTTACATAGCTTGAGGTGCACTGAAGAGATCCAGCAGCATATCTCAGTGCTACCAGTTTTTGTTTGGGAACAGAGGCCAATTGTTCGTGCTGTGCAAACAGGCCTGCAGGCGAAAGGGAGCACCTCAGAAGTGGAAACTCAGCGGACATTTTGATGTGAAAGGAAAGAGATACAGCAATGTGTATGGCTCTGTTACATAGCTTGCTGTGCACTGAAGAGATCCAGCAGCATCTTTCAGTCCTGTCTCTCTTTCTGTGGGAGCAGAGGCCAAATGTTTTTGCTGTGCAAACTGACCAGCAGGAGAATGGGAGCACCTCAGAAGTGGCAATACAATGGACGTTTAGTTGACATAGGAAAGAGAGACAGCAATGTGGATGGCTCTGTTACATAGCTTGCTGTGCACTGAAGATATCCATCAGTATATTTCAGTCCTAACACTTTTTGTTTGGGAACAGAGGCCAATTGTTTGTGCTGTGCAAACTGGCCTGCAGGTGAATGGGAGCACCTCAGAAGCGGAAATACCACGGACAGTTTAATGAGAAAGGAAACAGAGACAGCAATGTGGATGGCTCTGTTACATAGGTTGCTGTGCACGGAAGAGATCCAACAGCATCTTTCAGTCCAACCACTGTTTGTGTGGGAACAGAGGCCAATTGTTTGTGCTGTGCAAACTGGCCTGCAGGCGAATGGGAGCACCTCAGAAGTGGAAATACAGCGGACATTTTGATGAGAAAGGAAAGAGAGACAGCAATGTGGATGGCTCTGTTACATAGCTTGCTGTGCGCAGAAGAGATCCAGCAGCATATCTCAGTCCTAACTCTTTCTGTGTGGGAACAGAGGCCAGTCGTTCGTGCTCCACAAACTGGCCAGCAAGCGCATGGAATCACTTTAGAAGTGGGAAAACCATGGAGGTTTTGTTGACAAAGGAAAGAGAGACAGTAATGTGGACGGCTCTGTTACATAGCTTGCTGTGCACTGAAGAGATCCAGCAGCATGTTTCAGTCCTACCTCTTTTTGTTTGGGAATAGAGGCCAATCGTTCTTGCTCCACAAACTGAGCTGCAGGCGAATGGGAGTAATTTAGAAGTGGGAATACAGTGGACGTTTTGTTGACAAAGGAAAGAGAGACAGCAATGTGGATGGCTCTGTTACATAGCTTGCTCTGCGCAGAAGAGATCCAGCAGCATCTTTCAGTCCTACCTCTTCTTTTTTTTAAACAAAGGCCTAATGTTTGTGCAGTGCAAACTGGCCTGCAGGCGAATGGGAGCATCTCAGAAGTGGAAACACAACGGACGTTTTGATGAGAAAGGAAAGAGAGACAGCAATGTGGACGGCGCTGTTGCATAGCTTGCTGTGCGCAGAAGAGATCCAGCAGCATCTTTCAGTACTGTCTCTCTTTGTGTGCGAACAGAGGCCGATTGTTTGTGGTGAGCAAACTGGCCTGCAGGCGAATGGGAGCACCTCAGAAGTGGAAATACAACGGACAAACTTTTGATGAGAAAGGAAAGAGAGACAGCAATGTGGATGTCTCTGTTACATCTCTTGCTGTGCACTGAAGAGATCCAACAGCATTTTTCAGTCCTAACACTTTTTGTTTGGGAACAGAGGCCAATTGTTTGTGCTGTGCAAACTGGCCTGCAGGCGAATGGGAGCTCCTCAGAAGGTGAAATACAACTTACATTTTGATGAGAAAGGAAAGAGAGACAGCAATGTGGATGGCTCTGTTACATAGCTTGCTGTGCGCAGAAGAGATCCAGCAGCATATCTCAGTCCTACCTCTTTCTGTGTGGGAACAGAGGCCAGTCGTTCGTGCTCCACAAACTGGCTTGCAGGCGCATGGAATCACTTTAGAAGTGGGAATACAGTGGAGGTTTTGTTGGCAAAGGAAAGAGAGACAGCAATGTGGATGGCTCTGTTACATAGCTTGCTGTGCACTGAAGAGATCCAGCAGCATCTCTCAGTCCTACCTCTTTTTGTGTGGGAAGAGAGGCCAAATATTTGAGATGTGCAAACTGGCCTGCAGGAGAAAGGGAGCACCCCAGAAGTGGCAATGCAATGGACGTTTTGTTGACATAGGAAAGATAGACAGCAATGTGGATGGCTCTGTTACATACCTTGCTGTGCACTGAAGAGATCCAGCCGCATCTTTCAGTCCTACCTCTTTTTGTGTATGAACAGAGGCCAAATGTTAGTGCTGTGCAAACTGACCTGCAGGCGAATGGGAGCACCTCAGAAGTGGAAATACAATGGACATTTTGATGAGAAAGGAAAGAGAGACAGCAATGTGGATGGCTCTGTTACATAGCTTGCTGTGCACTGAAGAGATCCAGCAGCATCTTTCAGTCCTACCACTTTTTGTTTGGGAACAGAGGCCAATTGTTTGTGCTGTGCAAACTGACCTGCCAGACAACGGGAGCACCTCAGAAGCGGGAATACAATGGAGGTTTTGTTGACAAAGGAAAGAGAGACAGCAATGTGGATGTCACTGTTACATAGCTTGCTGTGCACTGAAGAGATCCAGCAGCAACTTTCCGTCCTGACACTGTTTGTTTGGGAACAGAGGCCAATTGTTTGTGCTGTGCAAACTGATCTGCAGGAGAATGGGAGCACCTCAGAAGTGGAAATACAACGGACGTTTTGATGAGAAGTTAAAGAGACACAGCAAAGTGGATGTCTCTGTTACATAGCTTGCTGTGCGCAGAAGACATCCAGCAGCATCTTTCAGTCCTGACACTCTTTGTGTGGGAACAGAGGCCAAATGTTTGTGCTGTGCAAACTGACCTGCAGGAGAACGGGAGCACCTCAGAAGTGGGAATACAATGGACGTTTTGATGAGAAAGGAGAGAGAGAGAGCAATGTGGATGGCTCTGTTACATAGCTTGAGGTGCACTGAAGAGATCCAGCAGCATATCTCAGTGCTACCAGTTTTTGTTTGGGAACAGAGGCCAATTGTTCGTGCTGTGCAAACAGGCCTGCAGGCGAAAGGGAGCACCTCAGAAGTGGAAACTCAGCGGACATTTTGATGTGAAAGGAAAGAGATACAGCAATGTGTATGGCTCTGTTACATAGCTTGCTGTGCACTGAAGAGATCCAGCAGCATCTTTCAGTCCTACCACTGTTTGTGTGGGAACAGAGGCCAAATGTTTTTGCTGTGCAAACTGACCAGCAGGAGAATGGGAGCACCTCAGAAGTGGCAATACAATGGACGTTTAGTTGACATAGGAAAGAGAGACAGCAATGTGGATGGCTCTGTTACATAGCTTGCTGTGCACTGAAGATATCCAGCAGTATATTTCAGTCCTAACACTTTTTGTTTGGGAACAGAGGCCAATTGTTTGTGCTGTGCAAACTGGCCTGCAGGTGAATGGGAGCACCTCAGAAGTGGAAATACAATGGATATTTTAATGAGAAAGGAAAGAGAGACAGCAATGTGGATGGCTCTGTTACATAGCTTGCTGTGCACGGAAGAGATCCAACAGCATCTTTCAGTCCAACCACTGTTTGTGTGGGAACAGAGGCCAATTGTTTGTGCTGTGCAAACTGGCCTGCAGGCGAATGGGAGCACCTCAGAAGTGGAAATACAGCGGACATTTTGATGAGAAAGGAAAGAGAGACAGCAATGTGGATGGCTCTGTTACATAGCTTGCTGTGCGCAGAAGAGATCCAGCAGCATATCTCAGTCCTAACTCTTTCTGTGTGAGAACAGAGGCCAGTCGTTCGTGCTCCACAAACTGGCCAGCAAGCGCATGGAATCACTTTAGAAGTGGGAAAACCATGGAGGTTTTGTTGACAAAGGAAAGAGAGACAGTAATGTGGACGGCTCTGTTACATAGCTTGCTGTGCACTGAAGAGATCCAGCAGCATCTTTCAGTCCTACCTCTTTTTGTTTGGGTATAGAGGCCAATTGTTTGTGCTGTGCAAACTGACCTGCAGGAGAACGGGAGCACCTCAGAAGTGGGAATACAATGGACATTTTGATGAGAAAGGAAAGAGAGACAGCAATGTGGATGTCTCTGTTACATAGCTTGCTGAGCACGGAACAGATCCAGCAGTATCTCACAGTCCTACCTCTTTTTGTGTGGGAACAGAGGCCAAATGTTTGTGCTGTGCAAACTGACCTGCAGGAGTACGGGAGCACCTCAGAAGTGGGAATACAATGGACATTTTGTTGACAAAGGAAAGAGAGACAGCAATGTGGATGGTTCTGTTACATAGCTTGCTGTGCACTGAAGAGATCCAGCAGCATCTTTCAGTCCTAACACTTTTTGTTTGGGAATAGAGGCCAATTGTTTGTGCTGTGCAAACTGGCCTGCAGGCGAATGGGAGCACCACAGAAGTGGAAATACAACGGACAATTTGATGTGAAAGGAAAGAGAGACAGCAATGTGGATGGCTCTGTTACATAGCTTGCTGTGCACTGCAGAGATCCAGCAGCATCTTTCAGTCCTGCCACTTCTTGTTTGGGAGCAGACGCCAAATGTTTGTGCTGTGCAAACTGACCTGCAGGAGAACGGGAGCACCTCAGAAGTGGGAATACAATGGAGGTTTTGTCGACAAAGGAAAGAGAGACAGCAATGTGGATGGCTCTGTTACATAGCTTGCTGTGCACTGAAGAGTTCCAGCAGCATCTTTCAGCCCTACCACTTTTTGTTTGGGAATAGAGGCCAATTGTTTGTGCTGTACAAACTGGCCTGCAATCGAATGGGAGCACCTCAGAAGTGTAAATACAACGGATGTTTTGATGACAAAGGAAAGAGAGACAGCAATGTGGATGGCTCTGTTACATAGCTTGCTGTGCACTGCAGTGATCCAGCAGCATCTTTCAGTCCTACCATTTTTTGTTTGGGAATAGAGGCCCATTTTTTCTGCAGTGCAAGCTGACCTGCAGGAGAACGGGAGCACCTCAGAAGTGGGAATACAATGGACGTTTTGATGAGAAAGGAAAGAGAGACAGCAATGCGGATGGCTCTGTTACATAGCTTGCTGTGCACGGAAGAGATCCAGCAGCATCTTTCAGTCCTACCTCTTTTTGTGTGGGAGCAGAGGCCAAATGTTTGTGCTGTGCAAACTGACCTGCAGGAGAACGGGAGCACCTCAGAAGTGGCAATACAATGGAGGTTTTGTTGACAAAGGAAAGAGAGAGAGCAATGTGGATGGCTCTGTTACATAGCTTGCTGTGCGCAGAAGAGGTCTAGCTGCATCTTTCAGTGCTACCTCTTTTTGTTTGGTAATAGAGGCCAATTGTTTGTGCTGTGCAAACTGGCGTGCCAGACAACGGGAGCACCTCAGAAGTGGGAATTCAATGGAGGTTTTGTTGACAAAGAAATAGAGACAGCAATGTGGATGTCTCTGTTACATAGCTTGCTGTGCACTGAAGAGATCCAACAGCATTTTTCAGTCCTAACACTTTTTGTTTGGGAACAGAGGCCAATTGTTTGTGCTGTGCAAACTGGCCTGCAGGCGAATGGGAGCACCTCAGAAGTGGAAATACAACTTACATTTTGATGAGAAAGGAAAGAGAGACAGCAATTTGGATGGCTCTGTTACATAGCTTGCTGTGCGCAGAAGAGATCCAGCAGCATATCTCAGTCCTACCTCTTTCTGTGTGGGAACAGAGGCCAGACGTTCGTGCTCCACAAACTGGCCTGCAGGCGCATGGAATCACTTTAGAAGTGGGAATACAATGGAGATTTTGTTGACAAAGGAAAGAGAGACAGCAATGTGGATGGCTCTGTTACATAGCTTGCTGTGCACTGAAGAGATCCATCAGCAACTTTCCGTCCTGACACTGTTTGTTTGGGAACAGAGGCGAATTGTTTCTGCTGTGCAAACTGATCTGCAGGCGAATGGGAGCACCTCAGAAGTGGAAATACAACTTACATTTTGATGAGAAAGGAAAGAGAGACAGCAATGTGGATGTCTCTGTTACATAGCTTGCTGTGCGCAGAAGACATCCAGCAGCATCTTTCAGTCCTGACGCTCTTTGTGTGGGAACAGAGGCCAAATGTTTGTGCTGTGCAAACTGACCTGCCGGAGAACGGGAGCACCTCAGAAGTGGGAATACAATGGACGTTTTGATGAGAAAGGAGAGAGAGAGAGCAATGTGGATGGCTCTGTTACATAGCTTGCTGTGCACAGAAGAAATCCAGCAGCATATCTCAGTGCTACCAGTTTTTGTTTGGGAACAGAGGCCAATTGTTCGTGCTGTGCAAACAGGCCTGCAGGCGAAAGGAAGCACCTCAGAAGTGGAAACTCAGCGGACATTTTGATGTGAAAGGAAAGAGATACAGCAATGTGTATGGCTCTGTTACATAGCTTGCTGTGCACTGAAGAGATCCAGCAGCATCTTTCAGTCCTGTCTCTCTTTCTGTGGGAGCAGAGGCCAAATGTTTTTGCTGTGCAAACTGACCAGCAGGAGAATGGGAGCACCTCAGAAGTGGCAATACAATGGACGTTTTGTTGACATAGGAAAGAGAGACAGCAATGTGGATGGCTCTGTTACATAGCTTGCTGTGCACTGAAGAGATCCAGCAGTATATTTCAGTCCTAACACTTTTTGTTTGGGAACAGAGGCCAATTGTTTCTGCTGTGCAAACTGGCCTGCAGGTGAATGGGAGCACCTCAGAAGTGGAAATACAACGGACATTTTAATGAGAAAGGAAAGAGAGACAGCAATGTGGATGGCTCTGTTACATAGCTTGCTGTGCGCAGAAGAGATCCAGCAGCATATCTCAGTCCTAACTTTTTCTGTGTGGGAACAGAGGCCAGTCGTTCGTGCTCCACAAACTGGCCAGCAAGCGCATGGAATCACTTTAGAAGTGGGAAAACCATGGAGGTTTTGTTGACAAAGGAAAGAGAGACAGTAATGTGGACGGCTCTGTTACATAGCTTGCTGTGCACTGAAGAGATCCAGCAGCATCTTTCAGTCCTACCTCTTTTTGTTTGGGTATAGAGGCCAATTGTTTGTGCTGTGCAAAGTGGCCTGCAGGCGAATGGGAGCACCTCAGAAGTGGAAATACAACGGACATTTTGATGAGAAAGGAAAGAGGCACAGCAAAGTGGATGTCTCTGTTACATAGCTTGCTGTGCGCAGAAGAGATCCAGCAGCATCTTTCAGTCCTGACACTCTTTGTGTGGGAACAGAGGCCAAATGTTTGTGCTGTGCAAACTGACCTGCAGGAGAACGGGAGCACCTCAGAAGTGGGAATAGAATGGACGTTTTGATGAGAAAAGAAAGAGAGACAGCAATGAGGACGGCTCTGTTACATACCTTGCGGTGCACTGAAGAGATCCAGCAGCATCTTTCAGTCCTACCTGTTTTTGTTTGGAAATAGAGGCCAATTGTTTGTGCTGTGCAAAGTGGCCTGCAGGCGAATGGGAGCACCTCAGAAGTGGAAATACAACGGACATTTTGATGAGAAAGGAAAGAGAGACAGCAATGTGGATGGCTCTGTTACATAGCTTGCTGTGCACTGAAGAGATCCAGCAGCATCTCTCTGTCCTACCTCTTTTTGTGTGGGAACAGAGGCCAAATGTTTATGCTGTGCAAACTGGCCTGCAGGAGAAAGGGAGCACCTCAGAAGTGGCAATGCAATGGACGTTTTGTTGACATAGGAAAGAGAGACAGCAATGTGGATGGCTCTGTTACATAGCTTGCTGTGCACTGAAGAGATCCAGCCGCATCTTTCAGTCCTACCTCTTTTTGTGTATGAACAGAGGCCAAATGTTAGTGCTGTGCAAACTGACCTGCAGGAGGACGGGAGCACCTCAGAAGTGGGCATAGAATGGACGTTTTGTTGACAAAGGAAAGAGAGACAGCAATGTGGATGGCTCTGTTACATAGCTTGAGGTGCACTGAAGAGATCCAGCAGCATCTTTCAGTCCTAACACTTTTTGTTTGGGAATAGAGGCCAATTGTTTGTGCTGTGCAAACTGGCCTGCAGGCGAATGGGAGCACCTCAGAAGTGGAAATACAATGGACATTTTGATGAGAAAGGAAAGAGAGACAGCAATGTGGATGGCTCTGTTACATAGCTTGCTATGCACTGAAGAGATCCAGCAGCATCTTTCTGTCTTACCACTTTTTGTTTGGGAACAGAGGCCAATTGTTTGTGCTGTGCAAACTGACCTGCCAGACAACGGGAGCACCTCAGAAGCGGGAATACAATGGAGGTTTTGTTGACAAAGGAAAGAGAGACAGCAATGTGGATGTCACTGTTACATAGCTTGCTGTGCACTGAAGAGATCCAGCAGCAACTTTCCGTCCTGACACTGTTTGTTTGGGAACAGAGGCCAATTGTTTGTGCTGTGCAAACTGATCTGCAGGAGAACGGGAGCACCTCAGAAGTGGAAATACAACGGGCGTTTTGATGAGAAGTTAAAGAGACACAGCAAAGTGGATGTCTCTGTTACATAGCTTGCTGTGCGCAGAAGACATCCAGCAGCATCTTTCAGTCCTGACACTCTTTGTGTGGGAACAGAGGCCAAATGTTTGTGCTGTGCAAACTGACCTGCAGGAGAACGGGAGCACCTCAGAAGTGGGAATACAATGGACGTTTTGATGAGAAAGGAGAGAGAGAGAGCAATGTGGATGGCTCTGTTACATAGCTTGAGGTGCACTGAAGAGATCCAGCAGCATATCTCAGTGCTACCAGTTTTTGTTTGGGAACAGAGGCCAATTGTTCGTGCTGTGCAAACAGGCCTGCAGGCGAAAGGGAGCACCTCAGAAGTGGAAACTCAGCGGACATTTTGATGTGAAAGGAAAGAGATACAGCAATGTGTATGGCTCTGTTACATAGGTTGCTGTGCACTGAAGAGATCCAGCAGCATCTTTCAGCCCTGTCTCTCTTTCTGTGGGAGCAGAGGCCAAATGTTTTTGCTGTGCAAAGTGACCAGCAGGAGAATGGGAGCACCTCAGAAGTGGCAATACAATGGACGTTTAGTTGACATAGGAAAGAGAGACAGCAATGTGGATGGCTCTGTTACATAGCTTGCTGTGCACTGAAGATATCCAGCAGTATATTTCAGTCCTAACACTTTTTGTTTGGGAACAGAGGCCAATTGTTTGTGCTGTGCAAACTGGCCTGCAGGTGAATGGGAGCACGTCAGAAGCGGAAATACCACGGACAGTTTAATGAGAAAGGAAAGAGAGACAGCAATGTGGATGGCTCTGTTACATAGCTTGCTGTGCACGGAAGAGATCCAACAGCATCTTTCAGTCCTACCACTGTTTGTTTGGGAACAGAGGCCAATTGTTTGTGCTGTGCAAACTGGCCTGCAGGCGAATGGGAGCACCTCAGAAGTGGAAATACAACGGACATTTTGATGAGAAAGGAAAGAGAGACAGCAATGTGGATGGCTCTGTTACATAGCTTGCTGTGCGCAGAAGAGATCCAGCAGCATATCTCAGTCCTAACTCTTTCTGTGTGGGAACAGAGGCCAGTCGTTCGTGCTCCACAAACTGGCTAGCAAGCGCATGGAATCACTTTAGAAGTGGGAAAACCATGGAGGTTTTGTTGACAAAGGAAAGAGAGACAGTAATGTGGACGGCTCTGTTACATAGCTTGCTGTGCACTGAAGAGATCCAGCAGCATCTTTCAGTCCTACCTCTTTTTGTTTGGGTATAGAGGCCAATTGTTTGTGCTGTGCAAACTGACCTGCAGGAGAACGGGAGCACCTCAGAAGTGGGATTACAATGGACATTTTGATGAGGAAGGAAAGATAGACAGCAATGTGGATGGCTCTGTTACATAGCTTGCTGTGCACGGAAGAGATCCAGCAGCATCTCTCAGTCCTACCTCTTTTTGTGTGGGAACAGAGGCCAAATGTTTGTGCTGTGCAAACTGACCTGCAGGAGTACGGGAGCACCTCAGAAGTGGGAATACAATGGACATTTTGTTGACAAAGGAAAGAGAGACAGCAATGTGGATGGTTCTGTTACATAGCTTGCTGTGCACTGAAGAGATCCAGCAGCATCTTTCAGTCCTACCACTTTTTGTTTGGGAATAGAGGCCAATTGTTTGTGCTGTGCAAACTGGCCTGCAGGCGAATGGGAGCACCACAGAAGTGGAAATACAACGGACAATTTGATGTGAAAGGAAAGAGAGACAGCAATGTGGATGGCTCTGTTACATAGCTTGCTGTGCACTGCAGAGATCCAGCAGCATCTTTCAGTCCTGCCACTTCTTGTTTGGGAGCAGACGCCAAATGTTTGTGCTGTGCAAACTGACCTGCCGGAGAACGGGAGCACCTCAGAAGTGGGAATACAATGGACATTTTGTTGACAAAGGAAAGAGAGACAGCAATGTGGATGGCTCTGTTACATAGCTTCCTGTGCACTGAAGAGATCCAGCAGCATCTTTCAGTCCTACCACTTTTTGTTTGGGAACAGAGGCCAATTGTTTGTGCTGTGCAAACTGGCCTGCAGGCGAATGGGAGCACCACAGAAGTGGAAATACAACGGACAATTTGATGAGAAAGGAAAGAGAGACAGCAATGTGGATGGCTCTGTTACATAGCTCGCTGTGCGCAGAAGAGAACTATTAGCATATTTCAGTCCTACCATTTTTTGTTTGGGAATAGAGGCCCATTGTTTCTGCTGTGCAAACTGACCTGCAGGAGAACGGGAGCACCTCAGAAGAGGGAATACAATGGACATTTTGATGAGAAAGGAAAGAGAGACAGCAATGTGGATGGCTCTGTTACAAAGCTTGCTGTGCACTGAAGAGATCCAGCAGCATCTTTCAGTCCTACAACTTTTTGTTTGGGAACAGAGGCCTATTGTTTGTGCTGTGCAAACTGGCGCGCCAGACAACGGGAGCACCTCAGAAGCGGTAATACAATGGAGGTTTTGTTGACAAAGGAAAGAGAGACAGCAATGTGGATGTCACTGTTACATAGCTTGCTGTGCACTGAAGAGATCCAGCAGCAACTTTCCGTCCTGACACTGTTTGTTTGGGAACAGAGGCCAAATGTTTGTGCTGTGCAAACTGACCTGCAGGCGAACGGGAGCACCTCAGAAGTGGGAATACAATGGACGTTTTGATGAGAAAGGAGAGAGAGAGAGCAATGTGGATGGCTCTGTTACATAGCTTGCTGTGCACTGAAGAGATCCAGCAGCATATCTCAGTGCTACCAGTTTTTGTTTGGGAACAGAGGCCAATTGTTCGTGCTGTGCAAACAGGCCTGCAGGCGAAAGGCAGCACCTCAGAAGTGGAAACTCAGCGGACATTTTGATGTGAAAGGAAAGAGATACAGCAATGTGTATGGCTCTGTTACATAGCTTGCTGTGCACTGAAGAGATCCAGCAGCATCTTTCAGTCCTACCACTGTTTGTGTGGGAACAGAGGCCAAATGTTTTTGCTGTGCAAACTGACCAGCAGGAGAATGGGAGCACCTCAGAAGTGGCAATACAATGGACGTTTAGTTGACATAGGAAAGAGAGACAGCAATGTGGATGGCTCTGTTACATAGCTTGCTGTGCACTGAAGATATCCATCAGTATATTTCAGTCCTAACACTTTTTGTTTGGGAACAGAGGCCAATTGTTTGTGCTGTGCAAACTGGCCTGCAGGTGAATGGGAGCACCTCAGAAGTGGAAATACAACGGATATTTTAATGAGAAAGGAAAGAGAGACAGCAATGTGGATGGCTCTGTTACATAGCTTGCTGTGCACGGAAGAGATCCAACAGCATCTTTCAGTCCAACCACTGTTTGTTTGGGAACAGAGGCCAATTGTTTGTGCTGTGCAAACTGGCCTGCAGGCGAATGGGAGCACCTCAGAAGTGGAAATACAGCGGACATTTTGATGAGAAAGGAAAGAGAGACAGCAATGTGGATGGCTCTGTTACATAGCTTGCTGTGCGCAGAAGAGATCCAGCAGCATATCTCAGTCCTAACTCTTTCTGTGTGGGAACAGAGGCCAGTCGTTCGTGCTCCACAAACTGGCCAGCAAGCGCATGGAATCACTTTAGAAGTGGGAAAACCATGGAGGTTTTGTTGACAAAGGAAAGAGAGACAGTAATGTGGACGGCACTGTTACATAGCTTGCTGTGCACTGAAGAGATCCAGCAGCATCTTTCAGTCCTACCTCTTCTTGTTTGGGTATAGAGGCCAATTGTTTGTGCTGTGCAAACTGACCTGCAGGAGAACGGGAGCACCTCAGAAGTGGGAATACAATGGACATTTTGATGAGAAAGGAAAGAGAGACAGCAATGTGGATGTCTCTGTTACATAGCTTGCTGTGCACTGAAGAGATCCAGCAGCATCTCTCAGTCCTACCTCTTTTTGTGTGGGAACAGAGGCCAAATGTTTGTGCTGTGCAAACTGACCTGCAGGAGTACGGGAGCACCTCAGAAGTGGGAATACAATGGACATTTTGTTGACAAAGGAAAGAGAGACAGCAATGTGGATGGCTCTGTTACATAGCTTGCTGTGCACTGAAGAGATCCAGCAGCATCTTTCAGTCCTAAAACTTTTTGTTTGGGAACAGAGGCCAATTGTTTGTGCTGTGCAAACTGGCCTGCAGGCGAATGGGAGCACCACAGAAGTGGAAATACAACGGACAATTTGATGAGAAAGGAAAGAGAGACAGCAATGTGGATGTCTCTGTTACATAGCTCGCTGTGCGCAGAAGAGAACTATTAGCATATTTCAGTCCTACCATTTTTTGTTTGGGAATAGAGGCCAATTGTTTCTGCTGTGCAAGCTGACCTGCAGGAGAACGGGAGCACCTCAGAAGTGGGAACACAATGGACACTTTGATGAGAAAGGAAAGAGAGACAGCAATGTGGATGGCTCTGTTACATAGCTTGCTGTGCACGGAAGAGATCCAGCAGCATCTTTCAGTCCTACCACTTTTTGTGTGGGAGCAGAGGCCAAATGTTTGTGCTGTGCAAACTGACCTGCAGGCGAATGGGAGCTCCTCAGAAGTGGAAATACAACGGACATTCTGATGAGAAAGGAAAGAGAGACAGCAATGTGGATGGCTCTGTTACATAGCTTGCTGTGCGCAGAAGTGATCCAGCAGCATCTCTCAGTCCTACCTCTTTCTGTGTGGGAACAGAGGCCAGTCGTTCGTGCTCCACATACTGGCATGCAGGCGCATGGAATCACTTTAGAAGTGGGAATACAATGGAGGTTTTGTTGACAAAGGAAATAGAGACAGCAATGTGGATGGCTCTGTTACATAGCTTGCTGTGCGCAGAAGAGATCCAGCAGCATCTTTCAGTCCTACCTCTTTCTGTGTGGGAACAGAGGCCAAATGTTCGTGCTCCTCAAAATGGCCTGCAGGCGCATGGAAGAACTGTAGAAGTGGGAATACAATTGACTTTTTGTTGACAAAGGAAAGAGAGACAGCAATGTGGATGGCTCTGTTACATAGCTTCCTGTGCACTGAAGAGATCCAGCAGCATCTTTCAGTCCTACCACTTTTTGTTTGGGAACAGAGGCCAATTGTTTGTGCTGTGCAAACTGGCCTGCAGGCGAATGGGAGCACCACAGAAGTGGAAATACAACGGACAATTTGATGAGAAAGGAAAGAGAGACAGCAATGTGGATGGCTCTGTTACATAGCTCGCTGTGCGCAGAAGAGAACTATTAGCATATTTCAGTCCTACCATTTTTTGTTTGGGAATAGAGGCCCATTGTTTCTGCTGTGCAAACTGACCTGCAGGAGAACGGGAGCACCTCAGAAGAGGGAATACAATGGACATTTTGATGAGAAAGGAAAGAGAGACAGCAATGTGGATGGCTCTGTTACAAAGCTTGCTGTGCACTGAAGAGATCCAGCAGCATCTTTCAGTCCTACAACTTTTTGTTTGGGAACAGAGGCCTATTGTTTGTGCTGTGGAAACTGGCGCGCCAGACAACGGGAGCACCTCAGAAGCGGTAATACAATGGAGGTTTTGTTGACAAAGGAAAGAGAGACAGCAATGTGGATGTCACTGTTACATAGCTTGCTGTGCACTGAAGAGATCCAGCAGCAACTTTCCGTCCTGACACTGTTTGTTTGGGAACAGAGGCCAAATGTTTGTGCTGTGCAAACTGACCTGCAGGAGAACGGGAGCACCTCAGAAGTGGGAATACAATGGACGTTTTGATGAGAAAGGAGAGAGAGAGAGCAATGTGGATGGCTCTGTTACATAGCTTGAGGTGCACTGAAGAGATCCAGCAGCATATCTCAGTGCTACCAGTTTTTGTTTGGGAACAGAGGCCAATTGTTCGTGCTGTGCAAACAGGCCTGCAGGCGAAAGGCAGCACCTCAGAAGTGGAAACTCAGCGGACATTTTGATGTGAAAGGAAAGAGATACAGCAATGTGTATGGCTCTGTTACATAGCTTGCTGTGCACTGAAGAGATCCAGCAGCATCTTTCAGTCCTACCACTGTTTGTGTGGGAACAGAGGCCAAATGTTTTTGCTGTGCAAACTGACCAGCAGGAGAATGGGAGCACCTCAGAAGTGGCAATACAATGGACGTTTAGTTGACATAGGAAAGAGAGACAGCAATGTGGATGGCTCTGTTACATAGCTTGCTGTGCACTGAAGATATCCATCAGTATATTTCAGTCCTAACACTTTTTGTTTGGGAACAGAGGCCAATTGTTTGTGCTGTGCAAACTGGCCTGCAGGTGAATGGGAGCACCTCAGAAGTGGAAATACAACGGATATTTTAATGAGAAAGGAAAGAGAGACAGCAATGTGGATGGCTCTGTTACATAGCTTGCTGTGCACGGAAGAGATCCAACAGCATCTTTCAGTCCAACCACTGTTTGTTTGGGAACAGAGGCCAATTGTTTGTGCTGTGCAAACTGGCCTGCAGGCGAATGGGAGCACCTCAGAAGTGGAAATACAGCGGACATTTTGATGAGAAAGGAAAGAGAGACAGCAATGTGGATGGCTCTGTTACATAGCTTGCTGTGCGCAGAAGAGATCCAGCAGCATATCTCAGTCCTAACTCTTTCTGTGTGGGAACAGAGGCCAGTCGTTCGTGCTCCACAAACTGGCCAGCAAGCGCATGGAATCACTTTAGAAGTGGGAAAACCATGGAGGTTTTGTTGACAAAGGAAAGAGAGACAGTAATGTGGACGGCACTGTTACATAGCTTGCTGTGCACTGAAGAGATCCAGCAGCATCTTTCAGTCCTACCTCTTCTTGTTTGGGTATAGAGGCCAATTGTTTGTGCTGTGCAAACTGACCTGCAGGAGAACGGGAGCACCTCAGAAGTGGGAATACAATGGACATTTTGATGAGAAAGGAAAGAGAGACAGCAATGTGGACGGCTCTGTTGCATAGCTTGCTGTGCACTGAAGAGATCCAGCAGCATCTCTCAGTCCTACCTCTTTTTGTGTGGGAACAGAGGCCAAATGTTTGTGCTGTGCAAACTGACCTGCAGGAGTATGGGAGCACCTCAGAAGTGGGAATACAATGGACATTTTGTTGACAAAGGAAAGAGAGACAGCAATGTGGATGGCTCTGTTACATAGCTTGCTGTGCACTGAAGAGATCCAGCAGCATCTTTCAGTCCTACCACTTTTTGTTTGGGAACAGAGGCCAATTGTTTGTGCTGTGCAAACTGGCCTGCAGGCGAATGGGAGCACCACAGAAGTGGAAATACAACGGACAATTTGATGTGAAAGGAAAGAGAGACAGCAATGTGGATGTCTCTGTTACATAGCTCGCTGTGCGCAGAAGAGAACTATTAGCATATTTCAGTCCTACCATTTTTTGTTTGGGAATAGAGGCCCATTGTTTGTGCTGTGCAAGCTGACCTGCAGGAGAACGGGAGCACCTCAGAAGTGGGAATACAATGGACATTTTGATGAGAAAGGAAAGAGAGACAGCAATGTGGATGGCTCTGTTACATAGCTTGCTGTGCACGGAAGAGATCCAGCAGCATCTTTCAGTCCTACCACTTTTTGTGTGGGAGCAGAGGCCAAATGTTTGTGCTGTGCAAACTGACCTGCAGGCGAATGGGAGCTCCTCAGAAGTGGAAATACAACGGACATTCTGATGAGAAAGGAAAGAGAGACAGCAATGTGGATGGCTCTGTTACATAGCTTGCTGTGCGCAGAAGTGATCCAGCAGCATCTCTCAGTCCTACCTCTTTCTGTGTGGGAACAGAGGCCAGTCGTTCGTGCTCCACATACTGGCATGCAGGCGCATGGAATCACTTTAGAAGTGGGAATACAATGGAGGTTTTGTTGACAAAGGAAATAGAGACAGCATTGTGGACGGCTCTGTTACATAGCTTGCTGTGCGCAGAAGAGATCCAGCAGCATCTTTCAGTCCTACCTCTTTCTGTGTGGGAACAGAGGCCAAATGTTCGTGCTCCACAAAATGGCCTGCAGGCGCATGGAAGAACTGTAGAAGTGGGAATACAATTGACTTTTTGTTGACAAAGGAAAGAGAGACAGCAATGTGGACGGCTCTGTTACATAGCTTGCTGTGCACTGAAGAGATCCAGCAGCATCTTTCAGTCCTACCTCTTTTTGTTTGGTAATAGAGGCCAATTGTTTGTGCTGTGCAAACTGACCTGCAGGAGAACGGGAGCACCTCAGATGTGGGAATACAATGAACATTTTGATGAGAAAGGAAGGAAAGACAGCAATGTGGATGGCTCTGTTACATAGCTTGCTGTGCACTGAAGAGATCCAGCAGCATCTTTCAGTCCTACCTCTTTTTGTGTGGGAACAGAGGCCAATTGTTTGTGCTGTGCAAACTGGCCTGCAGGCAAATGGGAGCACCTCAGAAGTGGAAATACAACTTACATTTTGATGAGAAAGGAAAGAGAGACAGCAATGTGGATGGCTCTGTTACATAGCTTGCTGTGCGCTGAAGTGATCCAGCTGCATATCTCAGTCCTAACTCTTTCTGTGTGGGAACAGAGGCCAGTCGTTCGTGCTCCACAAACTGGCCTGCAGGCGCATGGAATCACTTTAGAAGTGGGAATACAATGGAGGTTTTGTTGACAAAGGAAAGAGAGACAGCAATGTGGATGGCTCTGTTACATAACTTGCTGTGCGCAGAAGAGGTCCAGCTGCATCTTTCAGTGCTGCCTCTTTTTGTTTGGTAATAGAGGCCAATTGTTTGTGCTGTGCAAACTGGCGTGCCAGACAACGGGAGCACCTCAGAAGTGGGAATTCAATGGAGGTTTTGTTGACAAAGGAAATAGAGACAGCAATGTGGATGTCTCTGTTACATAGCTTGCTGTGCACTGAAGAGATCCAGCAGCATATTTCAGTCCTGACACTGTTTATTTGGGAACAGAGGCCAAATGTTTGTGCTGTGCAAACTGATCTGCAGGAGAAAGGGAGCACCTCAGAAGTGGAAATACAACGGACGTTTTGATGAGAAAGGAAAGAGACACAGCAAAGTGGATGTCTCTGTTACATAGCTTGCTGTGCGCAGAAGAGATCCAGCAGCATCTTTCAGTCCTGACACTCTTTGTGTAGGAACAGAGGCCAAATGTTTGTGCTGTGCAAACTGACCTGCAGGATAACGGGAGCACCTCAGAAGTGGGAATACAATGGACGTTTTGATGAGAAAGGGATGGGAGACAGCAATGAGGACGGCTCTGTTACATAGCTTGCGGTGCACTGAAGAGATCCAGCAGCATCTTTCAGTCCTACCTCTTTTTGTTTGGAAATAGAGGCCAGTTGTTTGTGCTGTGCAAACTGGCCTGCAGGCGAATGGGAGCACATCCGAAGTGGCAATACAATGGACATTTTGATGAGAAAGTAAAGAGAGACAGCAATGTGGATGGCTCTGTTACATAGCTTGCTGTGCACTGAAGAGATCCAGCCGCATCTTTCAGTCCTACCACTTTTTCTTTGGGAACAGAGGCCAATTGTTTGTCCTGTGCAAACTGGCCTGCAGGCGCATGGAAGCAATTTAGAAGTGGGAATACAATGGACGTTTCGTTGAAAAAGGTAAGAGAGACAGCAATGTGGACGGCTCTGTTACATAGCTTGCTGTGCACTGAAGAGATCCAGCAGCATCTTTCAGTCCTACCTCTTTGGTTTGGGAACAGAGGCCGAATGTTAGTGCTGTGCAAACTGACCTGCAGGAGGACGGGAGCACCTCAGAAGTGGGCATAGAATGTACGTTTTGTTGACAAAGGAAAGAGAGACAGCAATGTGGATGGCTCTGTTACATAGCTTGCTGTGCACTGAAGAGATCCAGCAGCATCTTTCAGTCCTGCCACTTTTTGTTTGGGAACAGAGGCCAAATGTTTGTGCTGTGCAAACTGACCTGCAGGAGAACGGGAGCACCTCAGAAGTGGGAATACAATGGACGTTTTGATGAGAAAGGAAAGAGAGACAGCAATGTGTATGGCTCTGTTACATAGCTTGCTGTGCACTGATGAGGTCCAGCAGCATCTTTCAGTCCTGTCTCTCTTTCTGTGGGAGCAGAGGCCAAATGTTTGTGCTGTGCAAACTGACCTGCAGGAGAAAGGGAGCACCTCAGAAGTGGCAATACAATGGACGTTTTGTTGGCATAGGAAAGAGAGACAGCAATGTGGACGGCTCAGTTACATAGCTTGCTGTGCACTGAAGAGATCCAACAGCATTTTTCAGTCCTAACACTTTTTCTTTGGGAACAGAGGCCTATTGTTTGTGCGGTGCAAACTGGCCTGCAGGCGAATGGGAGCACCTCGGAAGTGGAAATACAACGGACATTTTGATGAGAAAGGAAAGAGAGACAGCAATGTGGATGGCTCTGTTACATAGCTTGCTGTGCACTGAAGAGATCCAGCAGCATCTTTCAGTCCTACCTCTTTTTGTTTGGGAATAGAGGCCAATTGTTTGTGCTGTGCAAACTGACCTGCAGGCAAATGGGAGCACATCAGAAGTGGAAATACAACTTATATTTTGATGAGAAAGGAAAGAGAGACAGCAATGTGGATGGCTCTGTTACATAGCTTGCTGTGCGCAGAAGTGATCCAGCTGCATATCTCAGTCCTAACTCTTTCTGTGTGGGAACAGAGGCCAGTCGTTCATGCTCCACAAACTGGCCAGCAGGCGCATGGAATCACTTTAGAAGTGGGAATACAGTGGAGGTTTTGTTGACAAAGGAAAGAGAGACAGCAATGTGGATGGCTCTGTTACATAGCTTGCTGTGCGCAGAAGAGGTCCAGCCGCATCTTTCAGTGCTACATCTTTTTGTTTGGGTATAGAGGCCAATTGTTTGTGCTGTGCAAACTGGCGTGCCAGACAACGGGAGCACCTCAGAAGTGGGAATTCAATGGAGGTTTTGTTGACAAAGGAAATAGAGACAGCAATGTGGATGTCTCTGTTACATAGCTTGCTGTGCACTGAAGAGATCCAGCAGCATATTTCAGTCCTGACACTGTTTGTTTGGGAACAGAGGCCAAATGTTTGTGCTGTGCAAACTGATCTGCAGGAGAAAGGGAGCACCTCAGAAGTGGAAATACAACGGACGTTTTGATGAGAAAGGAAAGAGACACAGCAAAGTGGATGTCTCTGTTACATAGCTTGCTGTGCGCAGAAGAGATCCAGCAGCATCTTTCAGTCCTGACACTCTTTGTGTAGGAACAGAGGCCAAATGTTTGTGCCGTGCAAACTGACCTGCAGGATAACGGGAGCTCCTCAGAAGTGGGAATACAATGGACGTTTTGATGAGAAAGGGAAGGGAGACAGCAATGAGGACGGCTCTGTTACATAGCTTGCGGTGCACTGAAGAGATCCAGCAGCATCTTTCAGTCCTACCTCTTTTTGTTTGGAAATAGAGGCCAAATGTTTGTGCTGTGCAAACTGGCCTGCAGGCGAATGGGAGCACCTCCGAAGTGGCAATACAATGGACATTTTGATGAGAAAGTAAGGAGAGACAGCAATGTGGATGGCTCTGTTACATAGCTTGCTGTGCACTGAAGAGATCCAGCAGCATCTCTCAGTCCTACCTCTTTTTGTGTGGGAACAGAGGCCAAATGTTTGTGCTGTGCAAACTGGCCTGCAGGCGAATGGTAGCACCTCAGAAGTGGCAATGCAATGGACGTTTTGTTGACAAAGGAAAGAGAGACAGCAATGTGGACGGCTCTGTTGCATAGCTTGCTGTGCACTGAAGAGATCCAGCAGCATCTTTCAGTCCTGCCTCTTTTGGTTTGGGAACAGAGGCCAATTGTTTGTGCTGTGCAAACTGGCCTGCGGGTGAACGGGAGCACCTCAGAAGTGGCAATACAACGGACGTTTTCTTGACAAAGGAAAGAGAGACAGCAATGTGGACGGCTCTGTTGCATAGCTTGCTGTGCACTGAAGAGATCCAGCAGCATCTTTCAGTCCTACCTCTTTTGGTTTGGGAACAGAGGCCAATTGTTTGTGCTGTGCAAAGTGGCCTGCAGGCGAATGGGAGCACCTCCGAAGTGGCAATACAACGGACGTTTTCTTGACAAAGGAAAGAGAGACAGTAATGTGGACGACTCTGTTGCATAGCTTGCTGTGCACTGAAGAGATCCAGCAGCATCTTTCAGTCCTACCTCTTTTGGTTTGGGAACAGAGGCCAATTGTTTGTGCTGTGCAAAGTGGCCTGCGGGCGAATGGGAGCACCTCAGAAGTGGCAATACAACGGACGTTTTCTTGACAAAGGAAAGAGAGACAGCAATGTGGACAGCTCTGTTGCATAGCTTGCTGTGCACTGAAGAGATCCAGCAGCATCTTTCAGTCCTACCTCTTTTGGTTTGGGAACAGAGGCCAAATGTTTGTGCTGTGCAAAGTGGCCTGCAGGCGAATGGTAGCACCTCAGAAGTGGCAATGCAATGGACGTTTTGTTGACAAAGGAAAGAGAGACAGCAATGTGGACGGCTCTGTTGCATAGCTTGCTGTGCACTGAAGAGATCCAGCAGCATCTTTCAGTCCTGCCTCTTTTGGTTTGGGAACAGAGGCCAATTGTTTGTGCTGTGCAAACTGGCCTGCGGGTGAACGGGAGCACCTCAGAAGTGGCAATACAACGGACGTTTTCTTGACAAAGGAAAGAGAGACAGCAATGTGGACGGCTCTGTTGCATAGCTTGCTGTGCACTGAAGACATCCAGCAGCATCTTTCAGTCCTACCTCTTTTGGTTTGGGAACAGAGGCCAATTGTTTGTGCTGTGCAAAGTGGCCTGCAGGCGAATGGGAGCACCTCCGAAGTGGCAATACAACGGACGTTTTCTTGACAAAGGAAAGAGAGACAGTAATGTGGACGGCTCTGTTGCATAGCTTGCTGTGCACTGAAGAGATCCAGCAGCATCTTTCAGTCCTACCTCTTTTGGTTTGGGAACAGAGGCCAATTGTTTGTGCTGTGCAAAGTGGCCTGCAGGCGAATGGGAGCACCTCCGAAGTGGCAATACAACGGACGTTTTCTTGACAAAGGAAAGAGAGACAGCAATGTGGACAGCTCTGTTGCATAGCTTGCTGTGCACTGAAGAGATCCAGCAGCATCTTTCAGTCCTACCTCTTTTGGTTTGGGAACAGAGGCTAATTGTTTGTGCTGTGCAAACTGGCCTGCAGGCGAATGGGAGCTCCTCAGAAGGTGAAATACAACTTACATTTTGATGAGAAAGGAAAGAGAGACAGCAATGTGGATGGCTCTGTTACATAGCTTGCTGTGCGCAGAAGAGATCCAGCAGCATATCTCAGTCCTACCTCTTTCTGTGTGGGAACAGAGGCCAGTCGTTCGTGCTCCACAAACTGGCTTGCAGGCGCATGGAATCACTTTAGAAGTGGGAATACAGTGGAGGTTTTGTTGGCAAAGGAAAGAGAGACAGCAATGTGGATGGCTCTGTTACATAGCTTGCTGTGCACTGAAGAGATCCAGCAGCATCTCTCAGTCCTACCTCTTTTTGTGTGGGAAGAGAGGCCAAATGTTTGAGATGTGCAAACTGGCCTGCAGGAGAACGGGAGCACCTCAGAAGTGGCAATGCAATGGACGTTTTGTTGACATAGGAAAGATAGACAGCAATGTGGATGTCTCTGTTACATAGCTTGCTGAGCACGGAACAGATCCAGCAGTATCTCACAGTCCTACCTCTTTTTGTGTGGGAACAGAGGCCAAATGTTTGTGCTGTGCAAACTGACCTGCAGGAGTACGGGAGCACCTCAGAAGTGGGAATACAATGGACATTTTGTTGACAAAGGAAAGAGAGACAGCAATGTGGATGGTTCTGTTACATAGCTTGCTGTGCACTGAAGAGATCCAGCAGCATCTTTCAGTCCTAACACTTTTTGTTTGGGAATAGAGGCCAATTGTTTGTGCTGTGCAAACTGGCCTGCAGGCGAATGGGAGCACCACAGAAGTGGAAATACAACGGACAATTTGATGTGAAAGGAAAGAGAGACAGCAATGTGGATGGCTCTGTTACATAGCTTGCTGTGCACTGCAGAGATCCAGCAGCATCTTTCAGTCCTGCCACTTCTTGTTTGGGAGCAGACGCCAAATGTTTGTGCTGTGCAAACTGACCTGCAGGAGAACGGGAGCACCTCAGAAGTGGGAATACAATGGAGGTTTTGTCGACAAAGGAAAGAGAGACAGCAATGTGGATGGCTCTGTTACATAGCTTGCTGTGCACTGAAGAGTTCCAGCAGCATCTTTCAGCCCTACCACTTTTTGTTTGGGAATAGAGGCCAATTGTTTGTGCTGTACAAACTGGCCTGCAATCGAATGGGAGCACCTCAGAAGTGTAAATACAACGGATGTTTTGATGAGAAAGGAAAGAGAGACAGCAATGTGGATGGCTCTGTTACATAGCTTGCTGTGCACTGCAGTGATCCAGCAGCATCTTTCAGTCCTACCATTTTTTGTTTGGGAATAGAGGCCCATTTTTTCTGCAGTGCAAGCTGACCTGCAGGAGAACGGGAGCACCTCAGAAGTGGGAATACAATGGACGTTTTGATGAGAAAGGAAAGAGAGACAGCAATGCGGATGGCTCTGTTACATAGCTTGCTGTGCACGGAAGAGATCCAGCAGCATCTTTCAGTCCTACCTCTTTTTGTGTGGGAGCAGAGGCCAAATGTTTGTGCTGTGCAAACTGACCTGCAGGAGAACGGGAGCACCTCAGAAGTGGCAATACAATGGAGGTTTTGTTGACAAAGGAAAGAGAGAGAGCAATGTGGATGGCTCTGTTACATAGCTTGCTGTGCGCAGAAGAGGTCTAGCTGCATCTTTCAGTGCTACCTCTTTTTGTTTGGTAATAGAGGCCAATTGTTTGTGCTGTGCAAACTGGCGTGCCAGACAACGGGAGCACCTCAGAAGTGGGAATTCAATGGAGGTTTTGTTGACAAAGAAATAGAGACAGCAATGTGGATGTCTCTGTTACATAGCTTGCTGTGCACTGAAGAGATCCAACAGCATTTTTCAGTCCTAACACTTTTTGTTTGGGAACAGAGGCCAATTGTTTGTGCTGTGCAAACTGGCCTGCAGGCGAATGGGAGCACCTCAGAAGTGGAAATACAACTTACATTTTGATGAGAAAGGAAAGAGAGACAGCAATTTGGATGGCTCTGTTACATAGCTTGCTGTGCGCAGAAGAGATCCAGCAGCATATCTCAGTCCTACCTCTTTCTGTGTGGGAACAGAGGCCAGACGTTCGTGCTCCACAAACTGGCCTGCAGGCGCATGGAATCACTTTAGAAGTGGGAATACAATGGAGATTTTGTTGACAAAGGAAAGAGAGACAGCAATGTGGATGGCTCTGTTACATAGCTTGCTGTGCACTGAAGAGATCCAGCAGCAACTTTCCGTCCTGACACTGTTTGTTTGGGAACAGAGGCGAATTGTTTCTGCTGTGCAAACTGATCTGCAGGCGAATGGGAGCACCTCAGAAGTGGAAATACAACTTACATTTTGATGAGAAAGGAAAGAGAGACAGCAATGTGGATGTCTCTGTTACATAGCTTGCTGTGCGCAGAAGACATCCAGCAGCATCTTTCAGTCCTGACGCTCTTTGTGTGGGAACAGAGGCCAAATGTTTGTGCTGTGCAAACTGACCTGCCGGAGAACGGGAGCACCTCAGAAGTGGGAATACAATGGACGTTTTGATGAGAAAGGAGAGAGAGAGAGCAATGTGGATGGCTCTGTTACATAGCTTGCTGTGCACAGAAGAAATCCAGCAGCATATCTCAGTGCTACCAGTTTTTGTTTGGGAACAGAGGCCAATTGTTCGTGCTGTGCAAACAGGCCTGCAGGCGAAAGGAAGCACCTCAGAAGTGGAAACTCAGCGGACATTTTGATGTGAAAGGAAAGAGATACAGCAATGTGTATGGCTCTGTTACATAGCTTGCTGTGCACTGAAGAGATCCAGCAGCATCTTTCAGTCCTGTCTCTCTTTCTGTGGGAGCAGAGGCCAAATGTTTTTGCTGTGCAAACTGACCAGCAGGAGAATGGGAGCACCTCAGAAGTGGCAATACAATGGACGTTTTGTTGACATAGGAAAGAGAGACAGCAATGTGGATGGCTCTGTTACATAGCTTGCTGTGCACTGAAGAGATCCAGCAGTATATTTCAGTCCTAACACTTTTTGTTTGGGAACAGAGGCCAATTGTTTCTGCTGTGCAAACTGGCCTGCAGGTGAATGGGAGCACCTCAGAAGTGGAAATACAACGGACATTTTAATGAGAAAGGAAAGAGAGACAGCAATGTGGATGGCTCTGTTACATAGCTTGCTGTGCGCAGAAGAGATCCAGCAGCATATCTCAGTCCTAACTTTTTCTGTGTGGGAACAGAGGCCAGTCGTTCGTGCTCCACAAACTGGCCAGCAAGCGCATGGAATCACTTTAGAAGTGGGAAAACCATGGAGGTTTTGTTGACAAAGGAAAGAGAGACAGTAATGTGGACGGCTCTGTTACATAGCTTGCTGTGCACTGAAGAGATCCAGCAGCATCTTTCAGTCCTACCTCTTTTTGTTTGGGTATAGAGGCCAATTGTTTGTGCTGTGCAAAGTGGCCTGCAGGCGAATGGGAGCACCTCAGAAGTGGAAATACAACGGACATTTTGATGAGAAAGGAAAGAGGCACAGCAAAGTGGATGTCTCTGTTACATAGCTTGCTGTGCGCAGAAGAGATCCAGCAGCATCTTTCAGTCCTGACACTCTTTGTGTGGGAACAGAGGCCAAATGTTTGTGCTGTGCAAACTGACCTGCAGGAGAACGGGAGCACCTCAGAAGTGGGAATAGAATGGACGTTTTGATGAGAAAAGAAAGAGAGACAGCAATGAGGACGGCTCTGTTACATACCTTGCGGTGCACTGAAGAGATCCAGCAGCATCTTTCAGTCCTACCTGTTTTTGTTTGGAAATAGAGGCCAATTGTTTGTGCTGTGCAAAGTGGCCTGCAGGCGAATGGGAGCACCTCAGAAGTGGAAATACAACGGACATTTTGATGAGAAAGGAAAGAGAGACAGCAATGTGGATGGCTCTGTTACATAGCTTGCTGTGCACTGAAGAGATCCAGCAGCATCTCTCTGTCCTACCTCTTTTTGTGTGGGAACAGAGGCCAAATGTTTATGCTGTGCAAACTGGCCTGCAGGAGAAAGGGAGCACCTCAGAAGTGGCAATGCAATGGACGTTTTGTTGACATAGGAAAGAGAGACAGCAATGTGGATGGCTCTGTTGCATAGCTTGCTGTGCACTGAAGAGATCCAGCCGCATCTTTCAGTCCTACCTCTTTTTGTGTATGAACAGAGGCCAAATGTTAGTGCTGTGCAAACTGACCTGCAGGAGGACGGGAGCACCTCAGAAGTGGGCATAGAATGGACGTTTTGTTGACAAAGGAAAGAGAGACAGCAATGTGGATGGCTCTGTTACATAGCTTGAGGTGCACTGAAGAGATCCAGCAGCATCTTTCAGTCCTAACACTTTTTGTTTGGGAATAGAGGCCAATTGTTTGTGCTGTGCAAACTGGCCTGCAGGCGAATGGGAGCACCTCAGAAGTGGAAATACAATGGACATTTTGATGAGAAAGGAAAGAGAGACAGCAATGTGGATGGCTCTGTTACATAGCTTGCTATGCACTGAAGAGATCCAGCAGCATCTTTCTGTCTTACCACTTTTTGTTTGGGAACAGAGGCCAATTGTTTGTGCTGTGCAAACTGACCTGCCAGACAACGGGAGCACCTCAGAAGCGGGAATACAATGGAGGTTTTGTTGACAAAGGAAAGAGAGACAGCAATGTGGATGTCACTGTTACATATCTTGCTGTGCACTGAAGAGATCCAGCAGCAACTTTCCGTCCTGACACTGTTTGTTTGGGAACAGAGGCCAATTGTTTGTGCTGTGCAAACTGATCTGCAGGAGAACGGGAGCACCTCAGAAGTGGAAATACAACGGGCGTTTTGATGAGAAGTTAAAGAGACACAGCAAAGTGGATGTCTCTGTTACATAGCTTGCTGTGCGCAGAAGACATCCAGCAGCATCTTTCAGTCCTGACACTCTTTGTGTGGGAACAGAGGCCAAATGTTTGTGCTGTGCAAACTGACCTGCAGGAGAACGGGAGCACCTCAGAAGTGGGAATACAATGGACGTTTTGATGAGAAAGGAGAGAGAGAGAGCAATGTGGATGGCTCTGTTACATAGCTTGAGGTGCACTGAAGAGATCCAGCAGCATATCTCAGTGCTACCAGTTTTTGTTTGGGAACAGAGGCCAATTGTTCGTGCTGTGCAAACAGGCCTGCAGGCGAAAGGGAGCACCTCAGAAGTGGAAACTCAGCGGACATTTTGATGTGAAAGGAAAGAGATACAGCAATGTGTATGGCTCTGTTACATAGGTTGCTGTGCACTGAAGAGATCCAGCAGCATCTTTCAGCCCTGTCTCTCTTTCTGTGGGAGCAGAGGCCAAATGTTTTTGCTGTGCAAACTGACCAGCAGGAGAATGGGAGCACCTCAGAAGTGGCAATACAATGGACGTTTAGTTGACATAGGAAAGAGAGACAGCAATGTGGATGGCTCTGTTACATAGCTTGCTGTGCACTGAAGATATCCAGCAGTATATTTCAGTCCTAACACTTTTTGTTTGGGAACAGAGGCCAATTGTTTGTGCTGTGCAAACTGGCCTGCAGGTGAATGGGAGCACCTCCGAAGTGGCAATACCACGGACAGTTTAATGAGAAAGGAAAGAGAGACAGCAATGTGGATGGCTCTGTTACATAGCTTGCTGTGCACGGAAGAGATCCAACAGCATCTTTCAGTCCTACCACTGTTTGTTTGGGAACAGAGGCCAATTGTTTGTGCTGTGCAAACTGGCCTGCAGGCGAATGGGAGCACCTCAGAAGTGGAAATACAACGGACATTTTGATGAGAAAGGAAAGAGAGACAGCAATGTGGATGGCTCTGTTACATAGCTTGCTGTGCGCAGAAGAGATCCAGCAGCATATCTCAGTCCTAACTCTTTCTGTGTGGGAACAGAGGCCAGTCGTTCGTGCTCCACAAACTGGCTAGCAAGCGCATGGAATCACTTTAGAAGTGGGAAAACCATGGAGGTTTTGTTGACAAAGGAAAGAGAGACAGTAATGTGGACGGCTCTGTTACATAGCTTGCTGTGCACTGAAGAGATCCAGCAGCATCTTTCAGTCCTACCTCTTTTTGTTTGGGTATAGAGGCCAATTGTTTGTGCTGTGCAAACTGACCTGCAGGAGAACGGGAGCACCTCAGAAGTGGGATTACAATGGACATTTTGATGAGGAAGGAAAGATAGACAGCAATGTGGATGGCTCTGTTACATAGCTTGCTGTGCACGGAAGAGATCCAGCAGCATCTCTCAGTCCTACCTCTTTTTGTGTGGGAACAGAGGCCAAATGTTTGTGCTGTGCAAACTGACCTGCAGGAGTACGGGAGCACCTCAGAAGTGGGAATACAATGGACATTTTGTTGACAAAGGAAAGAGAGACAGCAATGTGGATGGTTCTGTTACATAGCTTGCTGTGCACTGAAGAGATCCAGCAGCATCTTTCAGTCCTACCACTTTTTGTTTGGGAATAGAGGCCAATTGTTTGTGCTGTGCAAACTGGCCTGCAGGCGAATGGGAGCACCACAGAAGTGGAAATACAACGGACAATTTGATGTGAAAGGAAAGAGAGACAGCAATGTGGATGGCTCTGTTACATAGCTTGCTGTGCACTGCAGAGATCCAGCAGCATCTTTCAGTCCTGCCACTTCTTGTTTGGGAGCAGACGCCAAATGTTTGTGCTGTGCAAACTGACCTGCCGGAGAACGGGAGCACCTCAGAAGTGGGAATACAATGGACATTTTGTTGGCAAAGGAAAGAGAGACAGCAATGTGGATGGCTCTGTTACATAGCTTCCTGTGCACTGAAGAGATCCAGCAGCATCTTTCAGTCCTACCACTTTTTGTTTGGGAACAGAGGCCAATTGTTTGTGCTGTGCAAACTGGCCTGCAGGCGAATGGGAGCACCACAGAAGTGGAAATACAACGGACAATTTGATGAGAAAGGAAAGAGAGACAGCAATGTGGATGGCTCTGTTACATAGCTCGCTGTGCGCAGAAGAGAACTATTAGCATATTTCAGTCCTACCATTTTTTGTTTGGGAATAGAGGCCCATTGTTTCTGCTGTGCAAACTGACCTGCAGGAGAACGGGAGCACCTCAGAAGAGGGAATACAATGGACATTTTGATGAGAAAGGAAAGAGAGACAGCAATGTGGATGGCTCTGTTACAAAGCTTGCTGTGCACTGAAGAGATCCAGCAGCATCTTTCAGTCCTACAACTTTTTGTTTGGGAACAGAGGCCTATTGTTTGTGCTGTGCAAACTGGCGCGCCAGACAACGGGAGCACCTCAGAAGCGGTAATACAATGGAGGTTTTGTTGACAAAGGAAAGAGAGACAGCAATGTGGATGTCACTGTTACATAGCTTGCTGTGCACTGAAGAGATCCAGCAGCAACTTTCCGTCCTGACACTGTTTGTTTGGGAACAGAGGCCAAATGTTTGTGCTGTGCAAACTGACCTGCAGGCGAACGGGAGCACCTCAGAAGTGGGAATACAATGGACGTTTTGATGAGAAAGGAGAGAGAGAGAGCAATGTGGATGGCTCTGTTACATAGCTTGCTGTGCACTGAAGAGAACCAGCAGCATATCTCAGTGCTACCAGTTTTTGTTTGGGAACAGAGGCCAATTGTTCGTGCTGTGCAAACAGGCCTGCAGGCGAAAGGCAGCACCTCAGAAGTGGAAACTCAGCGGACATTTTGATGTGAAAGGAAAGAGATACAGCAATGTGTATGGCTCTGTTACATAGCTTGCTGTGCACTGAAGATATCCATCAGTATATTTCAGTCCTAACACTTTTTGTTTGGGAACAGAGGCCAATTGTTTGTGCTGTGCAAACTGGCCTGCAGGTGAATGGGAGCACCTCAGAAGTGGAAATACAACGGATATTTTAATGAGAAAGGAAAGAGAGACAGCAATGTGGATGGCTCTGTTACATAGCTTGCTGTGCACGGAAGAGATCCAACAGCATCTTTCAGTCCAACCACTGTTTGTTTGGGAACAGAGGCCAATTGTTTGTGCTGTGCAAACTGGCCTGCAGGCGAATGGGAGCACCTCAGAAGTGGAAATACAGCGGACATTTTGATGAGAAAGGAAAGAGAGACAGCAATGTGGATGGCTCTGTTACATAGCTTGCTATGCGCAGAAGAGATCCAGCAGCATATCTCAGTCCTAACTCTTTCTGTGTGGGAACAGAGGCCAGTCGTTCGTGCTCCACAAACTGGCCAGCAAGCGCATGGAATCACTTTAGAAGTGGGAAAACCATGGAGGTTTTGTTGACAAAGGAAAGAGAGACAGTAATGTGGACGGCACTGTTACATAGCTTGCTGTGCACTGAAGAGATCCAGCAGCATCTTTCAGTCCTACCTCTTCTTGTTTGGGTATAGAGGCCAATTGTTTGTGCTGTGCAAACTGACCTGCAGGAGAACGGGAGCACCTCAGAAGTGGGAATACAATGGACATTTTGATGAGAAAGGAAAGAGAGACAGCAATGTGGATGTCTCTGTTACATAGCTTGCTGTGCACTGAAGAGATCCAGCAGCATCTCTCAGTCCTACCTCTTTTTGTGTGGGAACAGAGGCCAAATGTTTGTGCTGTGCAAACTGACCTGCAGGAGTACGGGAGCACCTCAGAAGTGGGAATACAATGGACATTTTGTTGACAAAGGAAAGAGAGACAGCAATGTGGATGGCTCTGTTACATAGCTTGCTGTGCACTGAAGAGATCCAGCAGCATCTTTCAGTCCTAAAACTTTTTGTTTGGGAACAGAGGCCAATTGTTTGTGCTGTGCAAACTGGCCTGCAGGCGAATGGGAGCACCACAGAAGTGGAAATACAACGGACAATTTGATGAGAAAGGAAAGAGAGACAGCAATGTGGATGTCTCTGTTACATAGCTCGCTGTGCGCAGAAGAGAACTATTAGCATATTTCAGTCCTACCATTTTTTGTTTGGGAATAGAGGCCAATTGTTTCTGCTGTGCAAGCTGACCTGCAGGAGAACGGGAGCACCTCAGAAGTGGGAACACAATGGACACTTTGATGAGAAAGGAAAGAGAGACAGCAATGTGGATGGCTCTGTTACATAGCTTGCTGTGCACGGAAGAGATCCAGCAGCATCTTTCAGTCCTACCACTTTTTGTGTGGGAGCAGAGGCCAAATGTTTGTGCTGTGCAAACTGACCTGCAGGCGAATGGGAGCTCCTCAGAAGTGGAAATACAACGGACATTCTGATGAGAAAGGAAAGAGAGACAGCAATGTGGATGGCTCTGTTACATAGCTTGCTGTGCGCAGAAGTGATCCAGCAGCATCTCTCAGTCCTACCTCTTTCTGTGTGGGAACAGAGGCCAGTCGTTCGTGCTCCACATACTGGCATGCAGGCGCATGGAATCACTTTAGAAGTGGGAATACAATGGAGGTTTTGTTGACAAAGGAAATAGAGACAGCAATGTGGATGTCACTGTTACATAGCTTGCTGTGCGCAGAAGAGATCCAGCAGCATCTTTCAGTCCTACCTCTTTCTGTGTGGGAACAGAGGCCAAATGTTCGTGCTCCACAAAATGGCCTGCAGGCGCATGGAAGAACTGTAGAAGTGGGAATACAATTGACTTTTTGTTGACAAAGGAAAGAGAGACAGCAATGTGGACGGCTCTGTTACATAGCTTGCTGTGCACTGAAGAGATCCAGCAGCATCTTTCAGTCCTACCTCTTTTTGTTTGGTAATAGAGGCCAATTGTTTGTGCTGTGCAAACTGGGCTGCAGGCAAATGGGAGCACCTCAGAAGTGGGCATACAAGGGACGTTTTGATGAGAAATAAAAGAGAGACAGCAATGTGGATGGCTCTGTTACATAGCTTGCTGTGCGCAGAAGAGATCCAGCAGCATATTTCAGTCCTACCACTTTTTGTGTGGGAACAGAGGCCAAGTGTTCGTGCTGTGCAAACAGGCGTGAAAGCGAATGGGAGCACCTCAGAAGTGGAAATACAATGGACGTTTTGATGAGAAAGGAAAGAGAGACAGCAATGTGGATGGCTCTGTTACATAGCTTGCTGTGTGCAGAAGAGATCCAGCAGCGCATCTCAGTCCTTCCGCTTTTTGTTTGGGAATAGAGGCCAATTGTTCGTGCTGTGCAAACTGGCCTGCAAGCGATTGGGAGCACCTCAGAAGTGGAAATACAACGGACATTTTGATGTGAAAGGAAAGAGAGACAGCAATGTGGATGGCTCTGTTACATAGCTTGCTGTGCGCAGAAGAGATCCAGCAGCATCTTTCAGTCCTACTACTTTTTGTTTGGGAATAGAGGCCAATCGTTCTTGCTCCACAAACTGAGCTGCAGGCGAATGGGAGTAATTTAGAAGTGGGAATACAGTGGACGTTTTGTTGACAAAGGAAAGAGAGACAGCAATGTGGATGGCTCTGTTACATAGCTTGCTCTGCGCAGAAGAGATCCAGCAGCATCTTTCAGTCCTACCTCTTCTTTTTTTGGAACAAAGGCCTAATGTTTGTGCAGTGCAAACTGGCCTGCAGGCGAATGGGAGCATCTCAGAAGTGGAAACACAACGGACGTTTTGATGAGAAAGGAAAGAGAGACAGCAATGTGGACGGCGCTGTTGCATAGCTTGCTGTGCGCAGAAGAGATCCAGCAGCATCTTTCAGTACTGTCTCTCTTTGTGTGCGAACAGAGGCCGATTGTTTGTGGTGAGCAAACTGGCCTGCAGGCGAATGGGAGCACCTCAGAAGTGGAAATACAACGGACAAACTTTTGATGAGAAAGGAAAGAGAGACAGCAATGTGGATGTCTCTGTTACATCGCTTGCTGTGCACTGAAGAGATCCAACAGCATTTTTCAGTCCTAACACTTTTTGTTTGGGAACAGAGGCCAATTGTTTGTGCTGTGGAAACTGGCCTGCAGGCGAATGGGAGCTCCTCAGAAGGTGAAATACAACTTACATTTTGATGAGAAAGGAAAGAGAGACAGCAATGTGGATGGCTCTGTTACATAGCTTGCTGTGCGCAGAAGAGATCCAGCAGCATATCTCAGTCCTAACTCTTTCTGTGTGGGAACAGAGGCCAGTCGTTCGTGCTCCACAAACTGGCCTGCAGGCGCATGGAATCACTTTAGAAGTGGGAATACAGTGGAGGTTTTGTTGGCAAAGGAAAGAGAGACAGCATTGTGGATGGCTCTGTTACATAGCTTGCTGTGCACTGCAGAGATCCAGCAGCATCTCTCAGTCCTACCTCTTTTTGTGTGGGAAGAGAGGCCAAATGTTTGTGATGTGCAAACTGGCCTGCAGGAGAAAGGGAGCACCCCAGAAGTGGCAATGCAATGGACGTTTTGTTGACATAGGAAAGATAGACAGCAATGTGGATGGCTCTGTTACATACCTTGCTGTGCACTGAAGAGATCCAGCCGCATCTTTCAGTCCTACCTCTTTTTGTGTATGAACAGAGGCCAAATGTTAGTGCTGTGCAAACTGACCTGCAGGCGAATGGGAGCACCTCAGAAGTGGAAATACAATGGACATTTTGATGAGAAAGGAAAGAGAGACAGCAATGTGGATGGCTCTGTTACATAGCTTGCTGTGCACTGAAGAGATCCAGCAGCATCTTTCAGTCCTACCACTTTTTGTTTGGGAACAGAGGCCAATTGTTTGTGCTGTGCAAACTGACCTGCCAGACAACGGGAGCACCTCAGAAGCGGGAATACAATGGAGGTTTTGTTGACAAAGGAAAGAGAGACAGCAATGTGGATGTCACTGTTACATAGCTTGCTGTGCACTGAAGAGATCCAGCAGCAACTTTCCGTCCTGACACTGTTTGTTTGGGAACAGAGGCCAATTGTTTGTGCTGTGCAAACTGATCTGCAGGAGAACGGGAGCACCTCAGAAGTGGAAATACAACGGACGTTTTGATGAGAAGTTAAAGAGACACAGCAAAGTGGATGTCTCTGTTACATAGCTTGCTGTGCGCAGAAGACATCCAGCAGCATCTTTCAGTCCTGACACTCTTTGTGTGGGAACAGAGGCCAAATGTTTGTGCTGTGCAAACTGACCTGCAGGAGAACGGGAGCACCTCAGAAGTGGGAATACAATGGACGTTTTGATGAGAAAGGAGAGAGAGAGAGCAATGTGGATGGCTCTGTTACATAGCTTGAGGTGCACTGAAGAGATCCAGCAGCATATCTCAGTGCTACCAGTTTTTGTTTGGGAACAGAGGCCAATTGTTCGTGCTGTGCAAACAGGCCTGCAGGCGAAAGGGAGCACCTCAGAAGTGGAAACTCAGCGGACATTTTGATGTGAAAGGAAAGAGATACAGCAATGTGTATGGCTCTGTTACATAGCTTGCTGTGCACTGAAGAGATCCAGCAGCATCTTTCAGTCCTGTCTCTCTTTCTGTGGGAGCAGAGGCCAAATGTTTTTGCTGTGCAAACTGACCAGCAGGAGAATGGGAGCACCTCAGAAGTGGCAATACAATGGACGTTTAGTTGACATAGGAAAGAGAGACAGCAATGTGGATGGCTCTGTTACATAGCTTGCTGTGCACTGAAGATATCCAGCAGTATATTTCAGTCCTAACACTTTTTGTTTGGGAACAGAGGCCAATTGTTTGTGCTGTGCAAACTGGCCTGCAGGTGAATGGGAGCACCTCAGAAGCGGAAATACCACGGACAGTTTAATGAGAAAGGAAAGAGAGACAGCAATGTGGATGGCTCTGTTACATAGCTTGCTGTGCACGGAAGAGATCCAACAGCATCTTTCAGTCCAACCACTGTTTGTGTGGGAACAGAGGCCAATTGTTTGTGCTGTGCAAACTGGCCTGCAGGCGAATGGGAGCACCTCAGAAGTGGAAATACAGCGGACATTTTGATGAGAAAGGAAAGAGAGACAGCAATGTGGATGGCTCTGTTACATAGCTTGCTGTGCGCAGAAGAGATCCAGCAGCATATCTCAGTCCTAACTCTTTCTGTGTGGGAACAGAGGCCAGTCGTTCGTGCTCCACAAACTGGCCAGCAAGCGCATGGAATCACTTTAGAAGTGGGAAAACCATGGAGGTTTTGTTGACAAAGGAAAGAGAGACAGTAATGTGGACGGCTCTGTTACATAGCTTGCTGTGCACTGAAGAGATCCAGCAGCATGTTTCAGTCCTACCTCTTTTTGTTTGGGTATAGAGGCCAATTGTTTGTGCTGTGCAAACTGACCTGCAGGAGAACGGGAGCACCTCAGAAGTGGGAATACAATGGACATTTTGATGAGAAAGGAAAGAGAGACAGCAATGTGGATGTCTCTGTTACATAGCTTGCTGAGCACGGAAGAGATCCAGCAGTATCTCTCAGTCCTACCTCTTTTTGTGTGGGAACAGAGGCCAAATGTTTGTGCTGTGCAAACTGACCTGCAGGAGTACGGGAGCACCTCAGAAGTGGGAATACAATGGACATTTTGTTGACAAAGGAAAGAGAGACAGCAATGTGGATGGTTCTGTTACATAGCTTGCTGTGCACTGAAGAGATCCAGCAGCATCTTTCAGTCCTACCACTTTTTGTTTGGGAATAGAGGCCAATTGTTTGTGCTGTGCAAAGTGGCCTGCAGGCGAATGGGAGCACCACAGAAGTGGAAATACAACGGACAATTTGATGTGAAAGGAAAGAGAGACAGCAATGTGGATGGCTCTGTTACATAGCTTGCTGTGCACAGGAGAAATCCAGCAGCATATCTCAGTGCTACCAGTTTTTGTTTGGGAACAGAGGCCAATTGTTCGTGCTGTGCAAACAGGCCTGCAGGCGAAAGGAAGCACCTCAGAAGTGGAAACTCAGCGGACATTTTGATGTGAAAGGAAAGAGATACAGCAATGTGTATGGCTCTGTTACATAGCTTGCTGTGCACTGAAGAGATCCAGCAGCATCTTTCAGTCCTGTCTCTCTTTCTGTGGGAGCAGAGGCCAAATGTTTTTGCTGTGCAAACTGACCAGCAGGAGAATGGGAGCACCTCAGAAGTGGCAATACAATGGACGTTTTGTTGACATAGGAAAGAGAGACAGCAATGTGGATGGCTCTGTTACATAGCTTGCTGTGCACTGAAGAGATCCAGCAGTATATTTCAGTCCTAACACTTTTTGTTTGGGAACAGAGGCCAATTGTTTCTGCTGTGCAAACTGGCCTGCAGGTGAATGGGAGCACCTCAGAAGTGGAAATACAACGGACATTTTAATGAGAAAGGAAAGAGAGACAGCAATGTGGATGGCTCTGTTACATAGCTTGCTGTGGGCAGAAGAGATCCAGCAGCATATCTCAGTCCTAACTTTTTCTGTGTGGGAACAGAGGCCAGTCGTTCGTGCTCCACAAACTGGCCAGCAAGCGCGTGGAATCACTTTAGAAGTGGGAAAACCATGGAGGTTTTGTTGACAAAGGAAAGAGAGACAGTAATGTGGACGGCTCTGTTACATAGCTTGCTGTGCACTGAAGAGATCCAGCAGCATCTTTCAGTCCTACCTCTTTTTGTTTGGGTATAGAGGCCAATTGTTTGTGCTGTGCAAAGTGGCCTGCAGGCGAATGGGAGCACCTCAGAAGTGGAAATACAACGGACGTTTTGATGAGAAAGGAAAGAGAGACAGCAATGTGGATGGCTCTGTTACATAGCTTGCTGTGCACTGAAGAGATCCAGCAGCATCTCTCTGTCCTACCTCTTTTTGTGTGGGAACAGAGGCCAAATGTTTATGCTGTGCAAACTGGCCTGCAGGAGAAAGGGAGCACCTCAAAAGTGGCAATGCAATGGACGTTTTGTTGACATAGGAAAGAGAGACAGCAATGTGGATGGCTCTGTTACACAGCTTGCTGTGCACTGAAGAGATCCAGCCGCATCTTTCAGTCCTACCTCTTTTTGTGTATGAACAGAGGCCAAATGTTAGTGCTGTGCAAACTGACCTGCAGGAGGACGGGAGCACCTCAGAAGTGGGCATAGAATGGACGTTTTGTTGACAAAGGAAAGAGAGACAGCAATGTGGATGGCTCTGTTACATAGCTTGCTGTGCACTGAAGAGATCCAGCAGCATCTTTCAGTCCTGCCACTTTTTGTTTGGGAACAGACGCCAAATGTTTGTGCTGTGCAAACTGACCTCCAGGAGAACGGGAGCACCTCAGAAGTGGCAATACAATGGAGGTTTTGTTGACAAAGGAAAGAGAGACAGCAATGTGGATGGCACTGTTACATAGCTTGAGGTGCACTGAAGAGATCCAGCAGCATCTTTCAGTCCTACCACTTTTTGTTTGGGAATAGAGGCCAATTGTTTGTGCTGTGCAAAGTGGCCTGCAGGCGAATGGGAGCACCTCAGAAGTGGAAATACAATGGACATTTTGATGAGAAAGGAAAGAGAGACAGCAATGTGGATGGCTCTGTTACATAGCTTGCTAAGCACTGAAGAGATCCAGCAGCATCTTTCTGTCTTACCACTTTTTGTTTGGGAACAGAGGCCAATTGTTTGTGCTGTGCAAACTGACCTGCCAGACAACAGGAGCACCTCAGAAGCGGGAATACAATGGAGGTTTTGTTGACAAAGGAAAGAGAGACAGCAATGTGGATGTCACTGTTACATAGCTTGCTGTGCACTGAAGAGATCCAGCAGCAACTTTCCGTCCTGACACTGTTTGTTTGGGAACAGAGGCCAAATGTTTGTGCTGTGCAAAATGGCCTGCAGGTGAATGGGAACACCTCAGAAGTGGAAATACAACGGACGTTTTGATGAGAAATTAAAGAGACACAGCAAAGTGGATGTCTCTGTTACATAGCTTGCTGTGCGCAGAAGACATCCAGCAGCATCTTTCAGTCCTGACACTCTTTGTGTGGGAACAGAGGCCAAATGTTTGTGCTGTGCAAACTGACCTGCAGGAGAACGGGAGCACCTCAGAAGTGGGAATACAATGGACGTTTTGATGAGAAAGGAGAGAGAGAGAGAGCAATGTGGATGGCTCTGTAACATAGCTTGCTGTGCACTGAAGAGATCCAGCAGCATATCTCAGTGCTACCAGTTTTTGTTTGGGAACAGAGGCCAATTGTTCGTGCTGTGCAAACAGGCCTGCAGGCGAAAGGGAGCTCCTCAGAAGTGGAAACTCAGCGGACATTTTGATGTGAAAGGAAAGAGATACAGCAATGTGTATGGCTCTGTTACATAGCTTGCTGTGCACTGAAGAGATCCAGCAGCATCTTTCAGCCCTGTCTCTCTTTCTGTGGGAGCAGAGGCCAAATGTTTTTGCTGTGCAAACTGACCAGCAGGAGAATGGGAGCACCTCAGAAGTGGCAATACAATGGACGTTTAGTTGACATAGGAAAGAGAGACAGCAATGTGGATGGCTCTGTTACATAGCTTGCTGTGCACTGAAGATATCCAGCAGTATATTTCAGTCCTAACACTTTTTGTTTGGGAACAGAGGCCAATTGTTTGTGCTGTGCAAACTGGCCTGCAGGTGAATGGGAGCACCTCCGAAGTGGCAATACCACGGACAGTTTAATGAGAAAGGAAAGAGAGACAGCAATGTGGATGGCTCTGTTACATAGCTTGCTGTGCACGGAAGAGATCCAACAGCATCTTTCAGTCCTACCACTGTTTGTTTGGGAACAGAGGCCAATTGTTTGTGCTGTGCAAACTGGCCTGCAGGCGAATGGGAGCACCTCAGAAGTGGAAATACAACGGACATTTTGATGAGAAAGGAAAGAGAGACAGCAATGTGGATGGCTCTGTTACATAGCTTGCTGTGCGCAGAAGAGATCCAGCAGCATATCTCAGTCCTAACTCTTTCTGTGTGGGAACAGAGGCCAGTCGTTCGTGCTCCACAAACTGGCTAGCAAGCGCATGGAATCACTTTAGAAGTGGGAAAACCATGGAGGTTTTGTTGACAAAGGAAAGAGAGACAGTAATGTGGACGGCTCTGTTACATAGCTTGCTGTGCACTGAAGAGATCCAGCAGCATCTTTCAGTCCTACCTCTTTTTGTTTGGGTATAGAGGCCAATTGTTTGTGCTGTGCAAACTGACCTGCAGGAGAACGGGAGCACCTCAGAAGTGGGATTACAATGGACATTTTGATGAGGAAGGAAAGAGAGACAGCAATGTGGATGGCTCTGTTACATAGCTTGCTGTGCGCAGAAGAGATCCAGCAGCATCTCTCAGTCCTACCTCTTTTTGTGTGGGAACAGAGGCCAAATGTTTGTGCTGTGCAAACTGACCTGCAGGAGTACGGGAGCACCTCAGAAGTGGGAATACAATGGACATTTTGTTGACAAAGGAAAGAGAGACAGCAATGTGGATGGTTCTGTTACATAGCTTGCTGTGCACTGAAGAGATCCAGCAGCATCTTTCAGTCCTACCACTTTTTGTTTGGGAATAGAGGCCAATTGTTTGTGCTGTGCAAAGTGGCCTGCAGGCGAATGGGAGCACCACAGAAGTGGAAATACAACGGACAATTTGATGTGAAAGGAAAGAGAGACAGCAATGTGGATGGCTCTGTTACATAGCTTGCTGTGCACTGCAGAGATCCAGCAGCATCTTTCAGTCCTGCCACTTTTAGTTTGGGAGCAGACGCCAAATGTTTGTGCTGTGCAAACTGACCTGCAGGAGAACGGGAGCACCTCAGAAGTGGGAATACAATGGACATTTTGTTGACAAAGGAAAGAGAGACAGCAATGTGGATGGCTCTGTTACATAGCTTCCTGTGCACTGAAGAGATCCAGCAGCATCTTTCAGTCCTACCACTTTTGGTTTGGGAACAGAGGCCAATTGTTTGTGCTGTGCAAACTGGCCTGCAGGCGAATGGGAGCACCACAGAAGTGGAAATACAACGGACAATTTGATGAGAAAGGAAAGAGAGACAGCAATGTGGATGGCTCTGTTACATAGCTCGCTGTGCGCAGAAGAGAACTATTAGCATATTTCAGTCCTACCATTTTTTGTTTGGGAATAGAGGCCCATTGTTTCTGCTGTGCAAACTGACCTGCAGGAGAACGGGAGCACCTCAGAAGAGGGAATACAATGGACATTTTGATGAGAAAGGAAAGAGAGACAGCAATGTGGATGGCTCTGTTACAAAGCTTGCTGTGCACTGAAGAGATCCAGCAGCATCTTTCAGTCCTACAACTTTTTGTTTGGGAACAGAGGCCTATTGTTTGTGCTGTGGAAACTGGCGCGCCAGACAACGGGAGCACCTCAGAAGCGGTAATACAATGGAGGTTTTGTTGACAAAGGAAAGAGAGACAGCAATGTGGATGTCACTGTTACATAGCTTGCTGTGCACTGAAGAGATCCAGCAGCAACTTTCCGTCCTGACACTGTTTGTTTGGGAACAGAGGCCAAATGTTTGTGCTGTGCAAACTGACCTGCAGGCGAACGGGAGCACCTCAGAAGTGGGAATACAATGGACGTTTTGATGAGAAAGGAGAGAGAGAGAGCAATGTGGATGGCTCTGTTACATAGCTTGCTGTGCACTGAAGAGATCCAGCAGCATATCTCAGTGCTACCAGTTTTTGTTTGGGAACAGAGGCCAATTGTTCGTGCTGTGCAAACAGGCCTGCAGGCGAAAGGCAGCACCTCAGAAGTGGAAACTCAGCGGACATTTTGATGTGAAAGGAAAGAGATACAGCAATGTGTATGGCTCTGTTACATAGCTTGCTGTGCACTGAAGAGATCCAGCAGCATCTTTCAGTCCTACCACTGTTTGTGTGGGAACAGAGGCCAAATGTTTTTGCTGTGCAAACTGACCAGCAGGAGAATGGGAGCACCTCAGAAGTGGCAATACAATGGACGTTTAGTTGACATAGGAAAGAGAGACAGCAATGTGGATGGCTCTGTTACATAGCTTGCTGTGCACTGAAGATATCCATCAGTATATTTCAGTCCTAACACTTTTTGTTTGGGAACAGAGGCCAATTGTTTGTGCTGTGCAAACTGGCCTGCAGGTGAATGGGAGCACCTCAGAAGTGGAAATACAACGGATATTTTAATGAGAAAGGAAAGAGAGACAGCAATGTGGATGGCTCTGTTACATAGCTTGCTGTGCACGGAAGAGATCCAACAGCATCTTTCAGTCCAACCACTGTTTGTTTGGGAACAGAGGCCAATTGTTTGTGCTGTGCAAACTGGCCTGCAGGCGAATGGGAGCACCTCAGAAGTGGAAATACAGCGGACATTTTGATGAGAAAGGAAAGAGAGACAGCAATGTGGATGGCTCTGTTACATAGCTTGCTGTGCGCAGAAGAGATCCAGCAGCATATCTCAGTCCTAACTCTTTCTGTGTGGGAACAGAGGCCAGTCGTTCGTGCTCCACAAACTGGCCAGCAAGCGCATGGAATCACTTTAGAAGTGGGAAAACCATGGAGGTTTTGTTGACAAAGGAAAGAGAGACAGTAATGTGGACGGCACTGTTACATAGCTTGCTGTGCACTGAAGAGATCCAGCAGCATCTTTCAGTCCTACCTCTTCTTGTTTGGGTATAGAGGCCAATTGTTGTGCTGTGCAAACTGACCTGCAGGAGAACGGGAGCACCTCAGAAGTGGGAATACAATGGACATTTTGATGAGAAAGGAAAGAGAGACAGCAATGTGGACGGCTCTGTTGCATAGCTTGCTGTGCACTGAAGAGATCCAGCAGCATCTCTCAGTCCTACCTCTTTTTGTGTGGGAACAGAGGCCAAATGTTTGTGCTGTGCAAACTGACCTGCAGGAGTACGGGAGCACCTCAGAAGTGGGAATACAATGGACATTTTGTTGACAAAGGAAAGAGAGACAGCAATGTGGATGGCTCTGTTACATAGCTTGCTGTGCACTGAAGAGATCCAGCAGCATCTTTCAGTCCTACCACTTTTTGTTTGGGAACAGAGGCCAATTGTTTGTGCTGTGCAAACTGGCCTGCAGGCGAATGGGAGCACCACAGAAGTGGAAATACAACGGACAATTTGATGAGAAAGGAAAGAGAGACAGCAATGTGGATGTCTCTGTTACATAGCTCGCTGTGCGCAGAAGAGAACTATTAGCATATTTCAGTCCTACCATTTTTTGTTTGGGAATAGAGGCCCATTGTTTGTGCTGTGCAAGCTGACCTGCAGGAGAACGGGAGCACCTCAGAAGTGGGAATACAATGGACATTTTGATGAGAAAGGAAAGAGAGACAGCAATGTGGATGGCTCTGTTACATAGCTTGCTGTGCACGGAAGAGATCCAGCAGCATCTTTCAGTCCTACCACTTTTTGTGTGGGAGCAGAGGCCAAATGTTTGTGCTGTGCAAACTGACCTGCAGGCGAATGGGAGCTCCTCAGAAGTGGAAATACAACGGACATTCTGATGAGAAAGGAAAGAGAGACAGCAATGTGGATGGCTCTGTTACATAGCTTGCTGTGCGCAGAAGTGATCCAGCAGCATCTTTCAGTCCTACCTCTTTCTGTGTGGGAACAGAGGCCAGTCGTTCGTGCTCCACATACTGGCATGCAGGCGCATGGAATCACTTTAGAAGTGGGAATACAATGGAGGTTTTGTTGACAAAGGAAATAGAGACAGCATTGTGGACGGCTCTGTTACATAGCTTGCTGTGCGCAGAAGAGATCCAGCAGCATCTTTCAGTCCTACCTCTTTCTGTGTGGGAACAGAGGCCAAATGTTCGTGCTCCACAAAATGGCCTGCAGGCGCATGGAAGAACTGTAGAAGTGGGAATACAATTGACTTTTTGTTGACAAAGGAAAGAGAGACAGCAATGTGGACGGCTCTGTTACATAGCTTGCTGTGCACTGAAGAGATCCAGCAGCATCTTTCAGTCCTACCTCTTTTTGTTTGGTAATAGAGGCCAATTGTTTGTGCTGTGCAAACTGACCTGCAGGAGAACGGGAGCACCTCAGATGTGGGAATACAATGAACATTTTGATGAGAAAGGAAGGAAAGACAGCAATGTGGATGGCTCTGTTACATAGCTTGCTGTGCACTGAAGAGATCCAGCAGCATCTTTCAGTCCTACCTCTTTTTGTGTGGGAACAGAGGCCAATTGTTTGTGCTGTGCAAACTGGCCTGCAGGCAAATGGGAGCACCTCAGAAGTGGAAATACAACTTACATTTTGATGAGAAAGGAAAGAGAGACAGCAATGTGGATGGCTCTGTTACATAGCTTGCTGTGCGCTGAAGTGATCCAGCTGCATATCTCAGTCCTAACTCTTTCTGTGTGGGAACAGAGGCCAGACGTTCGTGCTCCACAAACTGGCCTGCAGGCGCATGGAATCACTTTAGAAGTGGGAATACAATGGAGGTTTTGTTGACAAAGGTAAGAGAGACAGCAATGTGGATGGCTCTGTTACATAACTTGCTGTGCGCAGAAGAGGTCCAGCTGCATCTTTCAGTGCTGCCTCTTTTTGTTTGGTAATAGAGGCCAATTGTTTGTGCTGTGCAAACTGGCGTGCCAGACAACGGGAGCACCTCAGAAGTGGGAATTCAATGGAGGTTTTGTTGACAAAGGAAATAGAGACAGCAATGTGGATGTCTCTGTTACATAGCTTGCTGTGCACTGAAGAGATCCAGCAGCATATTTCAGTCCTGACACTGTTTATTTGGGATCAGAGGCCAAATGTTTGTGCTGTGCAAACTGATCTGCAGGAGAAAGGGAGCACCTCAGAAGTGGAAATACAACGGACGTTTTGATGAGAAAGGAAAGAGACACAGCAAAGTGGATGTCTCTGTTACATTGCTTGCTGTGCGCAGAAGAGATCCAGCAGCATCTTTCAGTCCTGACACTCTTTGTGTAGGAACAGAGGCCAAATGTTTGTGCTGTGCAAACTGACCTGCAGGATAACGGGAGCACCTCAGAAGTGGGAATACAATGGACGTTTTGATGAGAAAGGGATGGGAGACAGCAATGAGGACGGCTCTGTTACATAGCTTGCGGTGCACTGAAGAGATCCAGCAGCATCTTTCAGTCCTACCTCTTTTTGTTTGGAAATAGAGGCCAGTTGTTTGTGCTGTGCAAACTGGCCTGCAGGCGAATGGGAGCACATCCGAAGTGGCAATACAATGGACATTTTGATGAGAAAGTAAAGAGAGACAGCAATGTGGATGGCTCTGTTACATAGCTTGCTGTGCACTGAAGAGATCCAGCCGCATCTTTCAGTCCTACCACTTTTTCTTTGGGAACAGAGGCCAATTGTTTGTCCTGTGCAAACTGGCCTGCAGGCGCATGGAAGCAATTTAGAAGTGGGAATACAATGGACGTTTCGTTGAAAAAGGTAAGAGAGACAGCAATGTGGACGGCTCTGTTACATAGCTTGCTGTGCACTGAAGAGATCCAGCAGCATCTTTCAGTCCTACCTCTTTTGGTTTGGGAACAGAGGCCGAATGTTAGTGCTGTGCAAACTGACCTGCAGGAGGACGGGAGCACCTCAGAAGTGGGCATAGAATGTACGTTTTGTTGACAAAGGAAAGAGAGACAGCAATGTGGATGGCTCTGTTACATAGCTTGCTGTGCACTGAAGAGATCCAGCAGCATCTTTCAGTCCTGCCACTTTTTGTTTGGGAACAGAGGCCAAATGTTTGTGCTGTGCAAACTGACCTGCAGGAGAACGGGAGCACCTCAGAAGTGGGAATACAATGGACGTTTTGATGAGAAAGGAAAGAGAGACAGCAATGTGTATGGCTCTGTTACATAGCTTGCTGTGCACTGATGAGGTCCAGCAGCATCTTTCAGTCCTGTCTCTCTTTCTGTGGGAGCAGAGGCCAAATGTTTGTGCTGTGCAAACTGACCTGCAGGAGAAAGGGAGCACCTCAGAAGTGGCAATACAATGGACGTTTTGTTGGCATAGGAAAGAGAGACAGCAATGTGGATGGCTCAGTTACATAGCTTGCTGTGCACTGAAGAGATCCAACAGCATTTTTCAGTCCTAACACTTTTTCTTTGGGAACAGAGGCCTATTGTTTGTGCGGTGCAAACTGGCCTGCAGGCGAATGGGAGCACCTCGGAAGTGGAAATACAACGGACATTTTTATGAGAAAGGAAAGAGAGACAGCAATGTGTATGGCTCTGTTACATAGCTTGCTGTGCACTGAAGAGATCCAGCAGCATCTTTCAGTCCTACCTCTTTTTGTTTGGGAATAGAGGCCAATTGTTTGTGCTGTGCAAACTGACCTGCAGGCAAATGGGAGCACATCAGAAGTGGAAATACAACTTATATTTTGATGAGAAAGGAAAGAGAGACAGCAATGTGGATGGCTCTGTTACATAGCTTGCTGTGCGCAGAAGTGATCCAGCTGCATATCTCAGTCCTAACTCTTTCTGTGTGGGAACAGAGGCCAGTCGTTCATGCTCCACAAACTGGCCAGCAGGCGCATGGAATCACTTTAGAAGTGGGAATACAGTGGAGGTTTTGTTGACAAAGGAAAGAGAGACAGCAATGTGGATGGCTCTGTTACATAGCTTGCTGTGCGCAGAAGAGGTCCAGCCGCATCTTTCAGTGCTACCTCTTTTTGTTTGGGTATAGAGGCCAAATGTTTGTGCTGTGCAAACTGGCCTGCAGGCGAATGGTAGCACCTCAGAAGTGGCAATGCAATGGACGTTTTGTTGACAAAGGAAAGAGAGACAGCAATGTGGACGGCTCTGTTGCATAGCTTGCTGTGCACTGAAGAGATCCAGCAGCATCTTTCAGTCCTGCCTCTTTTGGTTTGGGAACAGAGGCCAATTGTTTGTGCTGTGCAAACTGGCCTGCGGGTGAACGGGAGCACCTCAGAAGTGGCAATACAACGGACGTTTTCTTGACAAAGGAAAGAGAGACAGCAATGTGGACGGCTCTGTTGCATAGCTTGCTGTGCACTGAAGAGATCCAGCAGCATCTTTCAGTCCTACCTCTTTTGGTTTGGGAACAGAGGCCAATTGTTTGTGCTGTGCAAAGTGGCCTGCAGGCGAATGGGAGCACCTCCGAAGTGGCAATACAACGGACGTTTTCTTGACAAAGGAAAGAGAGACAGTAATGTGGACGACTCTGTTGCATAGCTTGCTGTGCACTGAAGAGATCCAGCAGCATCTTTCAGTCCTACCTCTTTTGGTTTGGGAACAGAGGCCAATTGTTTGTGCTGTGCAAAGTGGCCTGCGGGCGAATGGGAGCACCTCAGAAGTGGCAATACAACGGACGTTTTCTTGACAAAGGAAAGAGAGACAGCAATGTGGACAGCTCTGTTGCATAGCTTGCTGTGCACTGAAGAGATCCAGCAGCATCTTTCAGTCCTACCTCTTTTGGTTTGGGAACAGAGGCCAAATGTTTGTGCTGTGCAAAGTGGCCTGCAGGCGAATGGTAGCACCTCAGAAGTGGCAATGCAATGGACGTTTTGTTGACAAAGGAAAGAGAGACAGCAATGTGGACGGCTCTGTTGCATAGCTTGCTGTGCACTGAAGAGATCCAGCAGCATCTTTCAGTCCTGCCTCTTTTGGTTTGGGAACAGAGGCCAATTGTTTGTGCTGTGCAAACTGGCCTGCGGGTGAACGGGAGCACCTCAGAAGTGGCAATACAACGGACGTTTTCTTGACAAAGGAAAGAGAGACAGCAATGTGGACGGCTCTGTTGCATAGCTTGCTGTGCACTGAAGACATCCAGCAGCATCTTTCAGTCCTACCTCTTTTGGTTTGGGAACAGAGGCCAATTGTTTGTGCTGTGCAAAGTGGCCTGCAGGCGAATGGGAGCACCTCCGAAGTGGCAATACAACGGACGTTTTCTTGACAAAGGAAAGAGAGACAGTAATGTGGACGGCTCTGTTGCATAGCTTGCTGTGCACTGAAGAGATCCAGCAGCATCTTTCAGTCCTACCTCTTTTGGTTTGGGAACAGAGGCCAATTGTTTGTGCTGTGCAAAGTGGCCTGCAGGCGAATGGGAGCACCTCCGAAGTGGCAATACAACGGACGTTTTCTTGACAAAGGAAAGAGAGACAGCAATGTGGACAGCTCTGTTGCATAGCTTGCTGTGCACTGAAGAGATCCAGCAGCATCTTTCAGTCCTACCTCTTTTGGTTTGGGAACAGAGGCCAATTGTTTGTGCTGTGCAAAGTGGCCTGCGGGCGAATGGGAGCACCTCCGAAGTGGCAATACAACGGACGTTTTCTTGACAAAGGAAAGAGAGACAGCAATGTGGACGGCTCTGTTGCATAGCTTGCTGTGCACTGAAGACATCCAGCAGCATCTTTCAGTCCTACCTCTTTTGGTTTGGGAACAGAGGCCAATTGTTTGTGCTGTGCAAACTGGCCTGCGGGCGAATGGGAGCACCTCCGAAGTGGCAATACAACGGACGTTTTCTTGACAAAGGAAAGAGAGACAGCAATGTGGACGGCTCTGTTGCATAGCTTGCTGTGCACTGAAGAGATCCAGCAGCATCTTTCAGTCCTACCTCTTTTGGTTTGGGAACAGAGGCCAATTGTTTGTGCTGTGCAAAGTGGCCTGCAGGCCAATGGGAGCACCTCAGAAGTGGCAATACAACGGACGTTTTCTTGACAAAGGAAAGAGAGACAGCAACGTGGACGGCTCTGTTGCATAGCTTGCTGTGCACTGAAGAGATCCAGCAGCATCTTTCAGTCCTACCTCTTTTGGTTTGGGAACAGAGGCCAATTGTTTGTGCTGTGCAAAGTGGGCTGCAGGCGAATGGGAGCACCTCAGAAGTGGCAATACAACGGACGTTTTCTTGACAAAGGAAAGAGAGACAGCAATGTGGACGGCTCTGTTGCATAGCTTGCTGTGCACTGAAGAGATCCAGCAGCATCTTTCAGTCCTACCTCTTTTGGCTTGGGAACAGAGGCCAATTGTTTGTGCTGTGCAAAGTGGCCTGCAGGCGAATGGGAGCACCTCCGAAGTGGCAATACAACGGACGTTTTCTTGACAAAGGAAAGAGAGACAGTAATGTGGACGGCTCTGTTGCATAGCTTGCTGTGCACTGAAGAGATCCAGCAGCATCTTTCAGTCCTACCTCTTTTGGTTTGGGAACAGAGGCTAATTGTTTGTGCTGTGCAAAGTGGCCTGCAGGCGAATGGGAGCACCTCCGAAGTGGCAATACGACGGATGTTTTCTTGACAAAGGAAAGAGAGACAGCAATGTGGATGGCTCTGTTGCATAGCTTGCTGTGCACTGAAGAGATCCAGCAGCATCTTTCAGTCCTACCTCTTTTGGTTTGGGAACAGAGGCCAATTGTTTGTGCTGTGCAAACTGGCCTGCAGGTGAATGGGAGCACCTCAGAAGTGGAAATACAACGGACATTTTAATGAGAAAGGAAAGAGAGACAGCAATGTGTATGGCTCTGTTACATAGCTTGCTGTGCGCAGAAGAGATCCAGCAGCATCTTTCAGCCCTACCTCTTTCTGTGTGGGAACAGAGGCCAATCGTTCGTGCTCCACAAAATGGCCTGCAGGCGCATGGAAGAAGTTTAGAAGTGGGAATACAAGGGACGTTTTGTTGACAAAGGAAAGAGAGACAGCAATGTGGACGGCTCTGTTACATAGCTTGCTGTGCACTGAAGAGATCCAGCAGCATCTTTCAGTCCTACCTCTTTTGGTTTGGGAACAGAGGCCAATTGTTTGTGCTGTGCAAACTGACCTGCAGGCGAACGGGAGCACCTCAGAAGTGGGAATAGAATGGAGGTTTTGTTGACAAAGGAAAGAGAGACAGAAATGTGGACGGCTCTGTTACATAGCTTGCTGTGCACTGAAGAGATCCAGCAGCAACTTTCCGTCCTGACACTGTTTGTTTGGGAACAGAGGCCAATTGTTTGTGCTGTGCAAACTGATCTGCAGGAGAACGGGAGCACCTCAGAAGTGGAAATACAACGGGCGTTTTGATGAGAAGTTAAAGAGACACAGCAAAGTGGATGTCTCTGTTACATAGCTTGCTGTGCGCAGAAGACATCCAGCAGCATCTTTCAGTCCTGACACTCTTTGTGTGGGAACAGAGGCCAAATGTTTGTGCTGTGCAAACTGACCTGCAGGAGAACGGGAGCACCTCAGAAGTGGGAATACAATGGACGTTTTGATGAGAAAGGAGAGAGAGAGAGCAATGTGGATGGCTCTGTTACATAGCTTGAGGTGCACTGAAGAGATCCAGCAGCATATCTCAGTGCTACCAGTTTTTGTTTGGGAACAGAGGCCAATTGTTCGTGCTGTGCAAACAGGCCTGCAGGCGAAAGGGAGCACCTCAGAAGTGGAAACTCAGCGGACATTTTGATGTGAAAGGAAAGAGATACAGCAATGTGTATGGCTCTGTTACATAGCTTGCTGTGCACTGAAGAGATCCAGCAGCATCTTTCAGTCCTACCACTGTTTGTGTGGGAACAGAGGCCAAATGTTTTTGCTGTGCAAACTGACCAGCAGGAGAATGGGAGCACCTCAGAAGTGGCAATACAATGGACGTTTAGTTGACATAGGAAAGAGAGACAGCAATGTGGATGGCTCTGTTACATAGCTTGCTGTGCGCAGAAGAGATCCAGCAGCATATCTCAGTCCTAACTCTTTCTGTGTGGGAACAGAGGCCAGTCGTTCGTGCTCCACAAACTGGCCAGCAAGCGCATGGAATCACTTTAGAAGTGGGAAAACCATGGAGGTTTTGTTGACAAAGGAAAGAGAGACAGTAATGTGGACGGCACTGTTACATAGCTTGCTGTGCACTGAAGAGATCCAGCAGCATCTTTCAGTCCTACCTCTTCTTGTTTGGGTATAGAGGCCAATTGTTTGTGCTGTGCAAACTGACCTGCAGGAGAACGGGAGCACCTCAGAAGTGGGAATACAATGGACATTTTGATGAGAAAGGAAAGAGAGACAGCAATGTGGACGGCTCTGTTGCATAGCTTGCTGTGCACTGAAGAGATCCAGCAGCATCTCTCAGTCCTACCTCTTTTTGTGTGGGAACAGAGGCCAAATGTTTGTGCTGTGCAAACTGACCTGCAGGAGTACGGGAGCACCTCAGAAGTGGGAATACAATGGACATTTTGTTGACAAAGGAAAGAGAGACAGCAATGTGGATGGCTCTGTTACATAGCTTGCTGTGCACTGAAGAGATCCAGCAGCATCTTTCAGTCCTACCACTTTTTGTTTGGGAACAGAGGCCAATTGTTTGTGCTGTGCAAACTGGCCTGCAGGCGAATGGGAGCACCACAGAAGTGGAAATACAACGGACAATTTGATGAGAAAGGAAAGAGAGACAGCAATGTGGATGTCTCTGTTACATAGCTCGCTGTGCGCAGAAGAGAACTATTAGCATATTTCAGTCCTACCATTTTTTGTTTGGGAATAGAGGCCCATTGTTTGTGCTGTGCAAGCTGACCTGCAGGAGAACGGGAGCACCTCAGAAGTGGGAATACAATGGACATTTTGATGAGAAAGGAAAGAGAGACAGCAATGTGGATGGCTCTGTTACATAGCTTGCTGTGCACGGAAGAGATCCAGCAGCATCTTTCAGTCCTACCACTTTTTGTGTGGGAGCAGAGGCCAAATGTTTGTGCTGTGCAAACTGACCTGCAGGCGAATGGGAGCTCCTCAGAAGTGGAAATACAACGGACATTCTGATGAGAAAGGAAAGAGAGACAGCAATGTGGATGGCTCTGTTACATAGCTTGCTGTGCGCAGAAGTGATCCAGCAGCATCTTTCAGTCCTACCTCTTTCTGTGTGGGAACAGAGGCCAGTCGTTCGTGCTCCACATACTGGCATGCAGGCGCATGGAATCACTTTAGAAGTGGGAATACAATGGAGGTTTTGTTGACAAAGGAAATAGAGACAGCATTGTGGACGGCTCTGTTACATAGCTTGCTGTGCGCAGAAGAGATCCAGCAGCATCTTTCAGTCCTACCTCTTTCTGTGTGGGAACAGAGGCCAAATGTTCGTGCTCCACAAAATGGCCTGCAGGCGCATGGAAGAACTGTAGAAGTGGGAATACAATTGACTTTTTGTTGACAAAGGAAAGAGAGACAGCAATGTGGACGGCTCTGTTACATAGCTTGCTGTGCACTGAAGAGATCCAGCAGCATCTTTCAGTCCTACCTCTTTTTGTTTGGTAATAGAGGCCAATTGTTTGTGCTGTGCAAACTGACCTGCAGGAGAACGGGAGCACCTCAGATGTGGGAATACAATGAACATTTTGATGAGAAAGGAAGGAAAGACAGCAATGTGGATGGCTCTGTTACATAGCTTGCTGTGCACTGAAGAGATCCAGCAGCATCTTTCAGTCCTACCTCTTTTTGTGTGGGAACAGAGGCCAATTGTTTGTGCTGTGCAAACTGGCCTGCAGGCAAATGGGAGCACCTCAGAAGTGGAAATACAACTTACATTTTGATGAGAAAGGAAAGAGAGACAGCAATGTGGATGGCTCTGTTACATAGCTTGCTGTGCGCTGAAGTGATCCAGCTGCATATCTCAGTCCTAACTCTTTCTGTGTGGGAACAGAGGCCAGACGTTCGTGCTCCACAAACTGGCCTGCAGGCGCATGGAATCACTTTAGAAGTGGGAATACAATGGAGGTTTTGTTGACAAAGGAAAGAGAGACAGCAATGTGGATGGCTCTGTTACATAACTTGCTGTGCGCAGAAGAGGTCCAGCTGCATCTTTCAGTGCTGCCTCTTTTTGTTTGGTAATAGAGGCCAATTGTTTGTGCTGTGCAAACTGGCGTGCCAGACAACGGGAGCACCTCAGAAGTGGGAATTCAATGGAGGTTTTGTTGACAAAGGAAATAGAGACAGCAATGTGGATGTCTCTGTTACATAGCTTGCTGTGCACTGAAGAGATCCAGCAGCATATTTCAGTCCTGACACTGTTTATTTGGGATCAGAGGCCAAATGTTTGTGCTGTGCAAACTGATCTGCAGGAGAAAGGGAGCACCTCAGAAGTGGAAATACAACGGACGTTTTGATGAGAAAGGAAAGAGACACAGCAAAGTGGATGTCTCTGTTACATAGCTTGCTGTGCGCAGAAGAGATCCAGCAGCATCTTTCAGTCCTGACACTCTTTGTGTAGGAACAGAGGCCAAATGTTTGTGCTGTGCAAACTGACCTGCAGGATAACGGGAGCACCTCAGAAGTGGGAATACAATGGACGTTTTGATGAGAAAGGGATGGGAGACAGCAATGAGGACGGCTCTGTTACATAGCTTGCGGTGCACTGAAGAGATCCAGCAGCATCTTTCAGTCCTACCTCTTTTTGTTTGGAAATAGAGGCCAGTTGTTTGTGCTGTGCAAACTGGCCTGCAGGCGAATGGGAGCACATCCGAAGTGGCAATACAATGGACATTTTGATGAGAAAGTAAAGAGAGACAGCAATGTGGATGGCTCTGTTACATAGCTTGCTGTGCACTGAAGAGATCCAGCCGCATCTTTCAGTCCTACCACTTTTTCTTTGGGAACAGAGGCCAATTGTTTGTCCTGTGCAAACTGGCCTGCAGGCGCATGGAAGCAATTTAGAAGTGGGAATACAATGGACGTTTCGTTGAAAAAGGTAAGAGAGACAGCAATGTGGACGGCTCTGTTACATAGCTTGCTGTGCACTGAAGAGATCCAGCAGCATCTTTCAGTCCTACCTCTTTTGGTTTGGGAACAGAGGCCGAATGTTAGTGCTGTGCAAACTGACCTGCAGGAGGACGGGAGCACCTCAGAAGTGGGCATAGAATGTACGTTTTGTTGACAAAGGAAAGAGAGACAGCAATGTGGATGGCTCTGTTACATAGCTTGCTGTGCACTGAAGAGATCCAGCAGCATCTTTCAGTCCTGCCACTTTTTGTTTGGGAACAGAGGCCAAATGTTTGTGCTGTGCAAACTGACCTGCAGGAGAACGGGAGCACCTCAGAAGTGGGAATACAATGGACGTTTTGATGAGAAAGGAAAGAGAGACAGCAATGTGTATGGCTCTGTTACATAGCTTGCTGTGCACTGATGAGGTCCAGCAGCATCTTTCAGTCCTGTCTCTCTTTCTGTGGGAGCAGAGGCCAAATGTTTGTGCTGTGCAAACTGACCTGCAGGAGAAAGGGAGCACCTCAGAAGTGGCAATACAATGGACGTTTTGTTGGCATAGGAAAGAGAGACAGCAATGTGGATGGCTCAGTTACATAGCTTGCTGTGCACTGAAGAGATCCAACAGCATTTTTCAGTCCTAACACTTTTTCTTTGGGAACAGAGGCCTATTGTTTGTGCGGTGCAAACTGGCCTGCAGGCGAATGGGAGCACCTCGGAAGTGGAAATACAACGGACATTTTTATGAGAAAGGAAAGAGAGACAGCAATGTGTATGGCTCTGTTACATAGCTTGCTGTGCACTGAAGAGATCCAGCAGCATCTTTCAGTCCTACCTCTTTTTGTTTGGGAATAGAGGCCAATTGTTTGTGCTGTGCAAACTGACCTGCAGGCAAATGGGAGCACATCAGAAGTGGAAATACAACTTATATTTTGATGAGAAAGGAAAGAGAGACAGCAATGTGGATGGCTCTGTTACATAGCTTGCTGTGCGCAGAAGTGATCCAGCTGCATATCTCAGTCCTAACTCTTTCTGTGTGGGAACAGAGGCCAGTCGTTCATGCTCCACAAACTGGCCAGCAGGCGCATGGAATCACTTTAGAAGTGGGAATACAGTGGAGGTTTTGTTGACAAAGGAAAGAGAGACAGCAATGTGGATGGCTCTGTTACATAGCTTGCTGTGCGCAGAAGAGGTCCAGCCGCATCTTTCAGTGCTACCTCTTTTTGTTTGGGTATAGAGGCCAAATGTTTGTGCTGTGCAAACTGGCCTGCAGGCGAATGGTAGCACCTCAGAAGTGGCAATGCAATGGACGTTTTGTTGACAAAGGAAAGAGAGACAGCAATGTGGACGGCTCTGTTGCATAGCTTGCTGTGCACTGAAGAGATCCAGCAGCATCTTTCAGTCCTGCCTCTTTTGGTTTGGGAACAGAGGCCAATTGTTTGTGCTGTGCAAACTGGCCTGCGGGTGAACGGGAGCACCTCAGAAGTGGCAATACAACGGACGTTTTCTTGACAAAGGAAAGAGAGACAGCAATGTGGACGGCTCTGTTGCATAGCTTGCTGTGCACTGAAGAGATCCAGCAGCATCTTTCAGTCCTACCTCTTTTGGTTTGGGAACAGAGGCCAATTGTTTGTGCTGTGCAAAGTGGCCTGCAGGCGAATGGGAGCACCTCCGAAGTGGCAATACAACGGACGTTTTCTTGACAAAGGAAAGAGAGACAGTAATGTGGACGACTCTGTTGCATAGCTTGCTGTGCACTGAAGAGATCCAGCAGCATCTTTCAGTCCTACCTCTTTTGGTTTGGGAACAGAGGCCAATTGTTTGTGCTGTGCAAAGTGGCCTGCGGGCGAATGGGAGCACCTCAGAAGTGGCAATACAACGGACGTTTTCTTGACAAAGGAAAGAGAGACAGCAATGTGGACAGCTCTGTTGCATAGCTTGCTGTGCACTGAAGAGATCCAGCAGCATCTTTCAGTCCTACCTCTTTTGGTTTGGGAACAGAGGCCAAATGTTTGTGCTGTGCAAAGTGGCCTGCAGGCGAATGGTAGCACCTCAGAAGTGGCAATGCAATGGACGTTTTGTTGACAAAGGAAAGAGAGACAGCAATGTGGACGGCTCTGTTGCATAGCTTGCTGTGCACTGAAGAGATCCAGCAGCATCTTTCAGTCCTGCCTCTTTTGGTTTGGGAACAGAGGCCAATTGTTTGTGCTGTGCAAACTGGCCTGCGGGTGAACGGGAGCACCTCAGAAGTGGCAATACAACGGACGTTTTCTTGACAAAGGAAAGAGAGACAGCAATGTGGACGGCTCTGTTGCATAGCTTGCTGTGCACTGAAGACATCCAGCAGCATCTTTCAGTCCTACCTCTTTTGGTTTGGGAACAGAGGCCAATTGTTTGTGCTGTGCAAAGTGGCCTGCAGGCGAATGGGAGCACCTCCGAAGTGGCAATACAACGGACGTTTTCTTGACAAAGGAAAGAGAGACAGTAATGTGGACGGCTCTGTTGCATAGCTTGCTGTGCACTGAAGAGATCCAGCAGCATCTTTCAGTCCTACCTCTTTTGGTTTGGGAACAGAGGCCAATTGTTTGTGCTGTGCAAAGTGGCCTGCAGGCGAATGGGAGCACCTCCGAAGTGGCAATACAACGGACGTTTTCTTGACAAAGGAAAGAGAGACAGCAATGTGGACAGCTCTGTTGCATAGCTTGCTGTGCACTGAAGAGATCCAGCAGCATCTTTCAGTCCTACCTCTTTTGGTTTGGGAACAGAGGCCAATTGTTTGTGCTGTGCAAAGTGGCCTGCGGGCGAATGGGAGCACCTCCGAAGTGGCAATACAACGGACGTTTTCTTGACAAAGGAAAGAGAGACAGCAATGTGGACGGCTCTGTTGCATAGCTTGCTGTGTACTGAAGAGATCCAGCAGCATCTTTCAGTCCTACCTCTTTTGGTTTGGGAACAGAGGCCAATTGTTTGTGCTGTGCAAACTGGCCTGCGGGCGAATGGGAGCACCTCCGAAGTGGCAATACAACGGACGTTTTCTTGACAAAGGAAAGAGAGACAGCAATGTGGACGGCTCTGTTGCATAGCTTGCTGTGCACTGAAGAGATCCAGCAGCATCTTTCAGTCCTACCTCTTTTGGTTTGGGAACAGAGGCCAATTGTTTGTGCTGTGCAAAGTGGCCTGCAGGCCAATGGGAGCACCTCAGAAGTGGCAATACAACGGACGTTTTCTTGACAAAGGAAAGAGAGACAGCAACGTGGACGGCTCTGTTGCATAGCTTGCTGTGCACTGAAGAGATCCAGCAGCATCTTTCAGTCCTACCTCTTTTGGTTTGGGAACAGAGGCCAATTGTTTGTGCTGTGCAAAGTGGGCTGCAGGCGAATGGGAGCACCTCAGAAGTGGCAATACAACGGACGTTTTCTTGACAAAGGAAAGAGAGACAGCAATGTGGACGGCTCTGTTGCATAGCTTGCTGTGCACTGAAGAGATCCAGCAGCATCTTTCAGTCCTACCTCTTTTGGCTTGGGAACAGAGGCCAATTGTTTGTGCTGTGCAAAGTGGCCTGCAGGCGAATGGGAGCACCTCCGAAGTGGCAATACAACGGACGTTTTCTTGACAAAGGAAAGAGAGACAGTAATGTGGACGGCTCTGTTGCATAGCTTGCTGTGCACTGAAGAGATCCAGCAGCATCTTTCAGTCCTACCTCTTTTGGTTTGGGAACAGAGGCTAATTGTTTGTGCTGTGCAAAGTGGCCTGCAGGCGAATGGGAGCACCTCCGAAGTGGCAATACGACGGATGTTTTCTTGACAAAGGAAAGAGAGACAGCAATGTGGATGGCTCTGTTGCATAGCTTGCTGTGCACTGAAGAGATCCAGCAGCATCTTTCAGTCCTACCTCTTTTGGTTTGGGAACAGAGGCCAATTGTTTGTGCTGTGCAAACTGGCCTGCAGGTGAATGGGAGCACCTCAGAAGTGGAAATACAACGGACATTTTAATGAGAAAGGAAAGAGAGACAGCAATGTGTATGGCTCTGTTACATAGCTTGCTGTGCGCAGAAGAGATCCAGCAGCATCTTTCAGCCCTACCTCTTTCTGTGTGGGAACAGAGGCCAATCGTTCGTGCTCCACAAAATGGCCTGCAGGCGTATGGAAGAAGTTTAGAAGTGGGAATACAAGGGACGTTTTGTTGACAAAGGAAAGAGAGACAGCAATGTGGACGGCTCTGTTACATAGCTTGCTGTGCACTGAAGAGATCCAGCAGCATCTTTCAGTCCTACCTCTTTTGGTTTGGGAACAGAGGCCAATTGTTTGTGCTGTGCAAACTGACCTGCAGGCGAACGGGAGCACCTCAGAAGTGGGAATAGAATGGAGGTTTTGTTGACAAAGGAAAGAGAGACAGAAATGTGGACGGCTCTGTTACATAGCTTGCTGTGCACTGAAGAGATCCAGCAGCATCTTTCAGTCCTACCACTTTTTGTTTGGGAACAGAGGCCAATTGTTTGTGCTGTGCAAACTGACCTGCAGGCGCATGGAATCACTTTAGAAGTGGGAATACAATGGACGTTTCGTTGACAAAGGTAAGAGAGACAGCAATGTGGACGGCACTGTTACATAGCTTGCGGTGCACTGAAGAGATCCAGCAGCATCTTTCAATCCTACCTCTTTTTGTGTGGGAACAGAGGCCAAATGTTTGTGCTGTGCAAACTGGCCAGCATGAGAAAGGGAGCACCTCAGTATTGGCAATGCAATGGACGTTTGATGACATAGGAAAGAGAGACAGCAATGTGGATGGCTCTGTTACATAGCTTGCTGTGCACTGAAGAGATCCAGCTGCATCTCTCAGTCCTACCTCTTTTTGTGTATGAACAGAGGCCAATTGTTTGTGCTGTGCAAACTGACCTGCAGGAGGACGGGAGCACCTCAGAAGTGGGCATACAATGGACGTTTTGTTGACAAAGGAAAGAGAGACAGCAATGTGGACGGCTCTGTTGCATAGCTTGCTGTGCACTGAAGAGATCCAGCAGCATCTTTCAGTCCTGCCTCTTTTGGTTTGGGAACAGAGGCCAATTGTTTGTGCTGTGCAAACTGGCCTGCGGGTGAACGGGAGCACCTCAGAAGTGGCAATACAACGGACGTTTTCTTGACAAAGGAAAGAGAGACAGCAATGTGGACGGCTCTGTTGCATAGCTTGCTGTGCACTGAAGAGATCCAGCAGCATCTTTCAGTCCTACCTCTTTTGGTTTGGGAACAGAGGCCAATTGTTTGTGCTGTGCAAAGTGGCCTGCAGGCGAATGGGAGCACCTCAGAAGTGGCAATACAACGGACGTTTTCTTGACAAAGGAAAGAGAGACAGTAATGTGGACGGCTCTGTTGCATAGCTTGCTGTGCACTGAAGAGATCCAGCAGCATCTTTCAGTCCTACCTCTTTTGGTTTGGGAACAGAGGCCAATTGTTTGTGCTGTGCAAAGTGGCCTGCGGGCGAATGGGAGCACCTCCGAAGTGGCAATACAACGGACGTTTTCTTGACAAAGGAAAGAGAGACAGCAATGTGGACGGCTCTGTTGCATAGCTTGCTGTGCACTGAAGAGATCCAGCAGCATCTTTCAGTCCTACCTCTTTTGGTTTGGGAACAGAGGCCAATTGTTTGTGCTGTGCAAACTGGCCTGCGGGCGAATGGGAGCACCTCCGAAGTGGCAATACAACGGACGTTTTCTTGACAAAGGAAAGAGAGACAGCAATGTGGACGGCTCTGTTGCATAGCTTGCTGTGCACTGAAGAGATCCAGCAGCATCTTTCAGTCCTACCTCTTTTGGTTTGGGAACAGAGGCCAATTGTTTGTGCTGTGCAAAGTGGCCTGCAGGCCAATGGGAGCACCTCAGAAGTGGCAATACAACGGACGTTTTCTTGACAAAGGAAAGAGAGACAGCAACGTGGACGGCTCTGTTGCATAGCTTGCTGTGCACTGAAGAGATCCAGCAGCATCTTTCAGTCCTACCTCTTTTGGTTTGGGAACAGAGGCCAATTGTTTGTGCTGTGCAAAGTGGCCTGCAGGCCAATGGGAGCACCTCAGAAGTGGCAATACAACGGACGTTTTCTTGACAAAGGAAAGAGAGACAGCAATGTGGACGGCTCTGTTGCATAGCTTGCTGTGCACTGAAGAGATCCAGCAGCATCTTTCAGTCCTACCTCTTTTGGCTTGGGAACAGAGGCCAATTGTTTGTGCTGTGCAAAGTGGCCTGCAGGCGAATGGGAGCACCTCCGAAGTGGCAATACAACGGACGTTTTCTTGACAAAGGAAAGAGAGACAGTAATGTGGACGGCTCTGTTGCATAGCTTGCTGTGCACTGAAGAGATCCAGCAGCATCTTTCAGTCCTACCTCTTTTGGTTTGGGAACAGAGGCTAATTGTTTGTGCTGTGCAAAGTGGCCTGCAGGCGAATGGGAGCACCTCCGAAGTGGCAATACGACGGATGTTTTCTTGACAAAGGAAAGAGAGACAGCAATGTGGATGGCTCTGTTGCATAGCTTGCTGTGCACTGAAGAGATCCAGCAGCATCTTTCAGTCCTACCTCTTTTGGTTTGGGAACAGAGGCCAATTGTTTGTGCTGTGCAAACTGGCCTGCAGGTGAATGGGAGCACCTCAGAAGTGGAAATACAACGGACATTTTAATGAGAAAGGAAAGAGAGACAGCAATGTGTATGGCTCTGTTACATAGCTTGCTGTGCGCAGAAGAGATCCAGCAGCATCTTTCAGCCCTACCTCTTTCTGTGTGGGAACAGAGGCCAATCGTTCGTGCTCCACAAAATGGCCTGCAGGCGCATGGAAGAAGTTTAGAAGTGGGAATACAAGGGACGTTTTGTTGACAAAGGAAAGAGAGACAGCAATGTGGACGGCTCTGTTACATAGCTTGCTGTGCACTGAAGAGATCCAGCAGCATCTTTCAGTCCTACCTCTTTTGGTTTGGGAACAGAGGCCAATTGTTTGTGCTGTGCAAACTGACCTGCAGGCGAACGGGAGCACCTCAGAAGTGGGAATAGAATGGAGGTTTTGTTGACAAAGGAAAGAGAGACAGAAATGTGGACGGCTCTGTTACATAGCTTGCTGTGCACTGAAGAGATCCAGCAGCATCTTTCAGTCCTACCACTTTTTGTTTGGGAACAGAGGCCAATTGTTTGTGCTGTGCAAACTGACCTGCAGGCGCATGGAATCACTTTAGAAGTGGGAATACAATGGACGTTTCGTTGACAAAGGTAAGAGAGACAGCAATGTGGACGGCACTGTTACATAGCTTGCGGTGCACTGAAGAGATCCAGCAGCATCTTTCAATCCTACCTCTTTTTGTGTGGGAACAGAGGCCAAATGTTTGTGCTGTGCAAACTGGCCAGCATGAGAAAGGGAGCACCTCAGTATTGGCAATGCAATGGACGTTTGATGACATAGGAAAGAGAGACAGCAATGTGGATGGCTCTGTTACATAGCTTGCTGTGCACTGAAGAGATCCAGCTGCATCTCTCAGTCCTACCTCTTTTTGTGTATGAACAGAGGCCAATTGTTTGTGCTGTGCAAACTGACCTGCAGGAGGACGGGAGCACCTCAGAAGTGGGCATACAATGGACGTTTTGTTGACAAAGGAAAGAGAGACAGCAATGTGGACGGCTCTGTTGCATAGCTTGCTGTGCACTGAAGAGATCCAGCAGCATCTTTCAGTCCTGCCTCTTTTGGTTTGGGAACAGAGGCCAATTGTTTGTGCTGTGCAAACTGGCCTGCGGGTGAACGGGAGCACCTCAGAAGTGGCAATACAACGGACGTTTTCTTGACAAAGGAAAGAGAGACAGCAATGTGGACGGCTCTGTTGCATAGCTTGCTGTGCACTGAAGAGATCCAGCAGCATCTTTCAGTCCTACCTCTTTTGGTTTGGGAACAGAGGCCAATTGTTTGTGCTGTGCAAAGTGGCCTGCAGGCGAATGGGAGCACCTCAGAAGTGGCAATACAACGGACGTTTTCTTGACAAAGGAAAGAGAGACTGTAATGTGGACGGCTCTGTTGCATAGCTTGCTGTGCACTGAAGAGATCCAGCAGCATCTTTCAGTCCTACCTCTTTTGGTTTGGGAACAGAGGCCAATTGTTTGTGCTGTGCAAAGTGGCCTGCAGGCGAACGGGAGCACCTCCGAAGTGGCAATACAACGGACGTTTTCTTGACAAAGGAAAGAGAGACAGCAATGTGGACGGCTCTGTTGCATAGCTTGCTGTGCACTGAAGAGATCCAGCAGCATCTTTCAGTCCTACCTCTTTTGGTTTGGGAACAGAGGCCAATTGTTTGTGCTGTGCAAAGTGGCCTGCAGGCGAATGGGAGCACCTCCGAAGTGGCAATACAACGGACGTTTTCTTGACAAAGGAAAGAGAGACAGCAATGTGGACGGCTCTGTTGCATAGCTTGCTGTGCACTGAAGAGATCCAGCAGCATCTTTCAGTCCTACCTCTTTTGGTTTGGGAACAGAGGCCAATTGTTTGTGCTGTGCAAACTGGCCTGCGGGCGAATGGGAGCACCTCCGAAGTGGCAATACAACGGACGTTTTCTTGACAAAGGAAAGAGAGACAGCAATGTGGACGGCTCTGTTGCATAGCTTGCTGTGCACTGAAGAGATCCAGCAGCATCTTTCAGTCCTACCTCTTTTGGTTTGGGAACAGAGGCCAATTGTTTGTGCTGTGCAAAGTGGCCTGCAGGCGAATGGGAGCACCTCCGAAGTGGCAATACAACGGACGTTTTCTTGACAAAGGAAAGAGAGACAGCAACGTGGACGGCTCTGTTGCATAGCTTGCTGTGCACTGAAGAGATCCAGCAGCATCTTTCAGTCCTACCTCTTTTGGTTTGGGAAGAGAGGCCAATTGTTTGTGCTGTGCAAACTGGGCTGCAGGCGAATGGGAGCACCTCAGAAGTGGCAATACAACGGCCGTTTTCTTGACAAAGGAAAGAGAGACAGCAATGTGGACGGCTCTGTTGCATAGCTTGCTGTGCACTGAAGAGATCCAGCAGCATCTTTCAGTCCTACCTCTTTTGGTTTGGGAACAGAGGCCAATTGTTTGTGCTGTGCAAAGTGGCCTGCAGGCGAATGGGAGCACCTCCGAAGTGGCAATACAACGGATGTTTTCTTGACAAAGGAAAGAGAGACAGCAATGTGGACGGCTCTGTTGCATAGCTTGCTGTGCACTGAAGAGATCCAGCAGCATCTTTCAGTCCTACCTCTTTTGGCTTGGGAACAGAGGCCAATTGTTTGTGCTGTGCAAAGTGGCCTGCAGGCGAATGGGAGCACCTCCGAAGTGGCAATACAACGGACGTTTTCTTGACAAAGGAAAGAGAGACAGTAATGTGGACGGCTCTGTTGCATAGCTTGCTGTGCACTGAAGAGATCCAGCAGCATCTTTCAGTCCTACCTCTTTTGGTTTGGGAACAGAGGCTAATTGTTTGTGCTGTGCAAAGTGGCCTGCAGGCGAATGGGAGCACCTCAGAAGTGGCAATACGACGGATGTTTTCTTGACAAAGGAAAGAGAGACAGCAATGTGGACGGCTCTGTTGCATAGCTTGCTGTGCACTGAAGAGATCCAGCAGCATCTTTCAGTCCTACCTCTTTTGGTTTGGGAACAGAGGCCAATTGTTTGTGCTGTGCAAAGTGGCCTGCAGGCGAATGGGAGCACCTCCGAAGTGGCAATACAACGGACGTTTTCTTGACAAAGGAAAGAGAGACAGTAATGTGGACGGCTCTGTTGCATAGCTTGCTGTGCACTGAAGAGATCCAGCAGCATCTTTCAGTCCTACCTCTTTTGGTTTGGGAACAGAGGCCAATTGTTTGTGCTGTGCAAAGTGGCCTGCAGGCGAATGGGAGCACCTCCAAAGTGGCAATACAACGGACGTTTTCTTGACAAAGGAAAGAGAGACAGCAACGTGGACGGCTCTGTTGCATAGCTTGCTGTGCACTGAAGAGATCCAGCAGCATCTTTCAGTCCTACCTCTTTTGGTTTGGGAACAGAGGCCAATTGTTTGTGCTGTGCAAAGTGGCCTGCAGGCGAATGGGAGCACCTCCGAAGTGGCAATACAACGGACGTTTTCTTGACAAAGGAAAGAGAGACAGCAATGTGGACGGCTCTGTTGCATAGCTTGCTGTGCACTGAAGAGATCCAGCAGCATCTTTCAGTCCTACCTCTTTTGGTTTGGGAACAGAGGCCAATTGTTTGTGCTGTGCAAAGTGGCCTGCAGGCGAATGGGAGCACCTCCGAAGTGGCAATACAACGGACGTTTTCTTGACAAAGGAAAGAGAGACAGTAATGTGGACGGCTCTGTTGCATAGCTTGCTGTGCACTGAAGAGATCCAGCAGCATCTTTCAGTCCTACCTCTTTTGGTTTGGGAACAGAGGCTAATTGTTTGTGCTGTGCAAAGTGGCCTGCAGGCGAATGGGAGCACCTCAGAAGTGGCAATACGACGGATGTTTTCTTGACAAAGGAAAGAGAGACAGCAATGTGGACGGCTCTGTTGCATAGCTTGCTGTGCACTGAAGAGATCCAGCAGCATCTTTCAGTCCTACCTCTTTTGGTTTGAGAACAGAGGCTAATTGTTTGTGCTGTGCAAAGTGGCCTGCAGGCGAATGGGAGCACCTCCGAAGTGGCAATACGACGGATGTTTTCTTGACAAAGGAAAGAGAGACAGCAATGTGGACGGCTCTGTTGCATAGCTTGCTGTGCACTGAAGAGATCCAGCAGCATCTTTCAGTCCTACCTCTTTTGGTTTGGGAACAGAGGCCAATTGTTTGTGCTGTGCAAAGTGGCCTGCAGGCGAAAGGGAGCACCTCCGAAGTGGCAATACAACGGACGTTTTCTTGACAAAGGATTGAGAGACAGCAATGTGGACGGCTCTGTTGCATAGCTTGCTGTGCACTGAAGAGATCCAGCAGCATCTTTCAGTCCTACCTCTTTTGGCTTGGGAACAGAGGCCAATTGTTTGTGCTGTGCAAAGTGGCCTGCAGGCGAATGGGAGCACCTCAGAAGTGGCAATACAACGGACGTTTTCTTGACAAAGGAAAGAGAGACAGCAATGTGGACGGCTCTGTTGCATAGCTTGCTGTGCACTGAAGAGATCCAGCAGCATCTTTCAGTCCTACCTCTTTTGGTTTGGGAACAGAGGCCAATTGTTTGTGCTGTGCAAAGTGGCCTGCAGGCCAATGGGAGCACCTCCGAAGTGGCAATACGACGGATGTTTTCTTGACAAAGGAAAGAGAGACAGCAATGTGGACAGCTCTGTTGCATAGCTTGCTGTGCACTGAAGAGATCCAGCAGCATCTTTCAGTCCTACCTCTTTTGGTTTGGGAACAGAGGCCAATTGTTTGTGCTGTGCAAAGTGGCCTGCAGGCCAATGGGAGCACCTCAGAAGTGGCAATACAACGGCCGTTTTCTTGACAAAGGAAAGAGAGACAGCAATGTGGACGGCTCTGTTGCATAGCTTGCTGTGCACTGAAGAGATCCAGCAGCATCTTTCAGTCCTACCTCTTTTGGTTTGGGAACAGAGGCCAATTGTTTGTGCTGTGCAAAGTGGCCTGCAGGCGAATGGGAGCACCTCCGAAGTGGCAATACAACGGACGTTTTCTTGACAAAGGAAAGAGAGACAGCAATGTGGATGGCTCTGTTGCATAGCTTGCTGTGCACTGAAGAGATCCAGCAGCATCTTTCAGTCCTACCTCTTTTGGTTTGGGAACAGAGGCCAATTGTTTGTGCTGTGCAAAGTGGCCTGCAGGCGAATGGGAGCACCTCAGAAGTGGCAATACAACGGACATTTTCTTGACAAAGGAAAGAGAGACAGCAATGTGGACGGCTCTGTTGCATAGCTTGCTGTGCACTGAAGAGATCCAGCAGCATCTTTCAGTCCTACCTCTTTTGGCTTGGGAACAGAGGCCAATTGTTTGTGCTGTGCAAAGTGGCCTGCAGGCGAATGGGAGCACCTCCGAAGTGGCAATACAATGGGCGTTTTCTTGACAAAGGAAAGAGAGACAGCAATGTGGACGGCTCTGTTGCATAGCTTGCTGTGCACTGAAGAGATCCAGCAGCATCTTTCAGTCCTACCTCTTTTGGTTTGGGAACAGAGGCCAATTGTTTGTGCTGTGCAAAGTGGCCTGCAGGCGAATGGGAGCACCTCAGAAGTGGCAATACAACGGACGTTTTCTTGACAAAGGAAAGAGAGACAGCAATGTGGACGGCTCTGTTGCATAGCTTGCTGTGCACTGAAGAGATCCAGCAGCATCTTTCAGTCCTACCTCTTTTGGTTTGGGAACAGAGGCCAATTGTTTGTGCTGTGCAAAGTGGCCTGCAGGCGAATGGGAGCACCTCAGAAGTGGCAATACAACGGACGTTTTCTTGACAAAGGAAAGAGAGACAGCAATGTGGACAGCTCTGTTGCATAGCTTGCTGTGCACTGAAGAGATCCAGCAGCATCTTTCAGTCCTACCTCTTTTGGCTTGGGAACAGAGGCCAATTGTTTGTGCTGTGCAAAGTGGCCTGCAGGCGAATGGGAGCACCTCAGAAGTGGCAATACAACGGACGTTTTCTTGACAAAGGAAAGAGAGACAGCAATGTGGATGGCTCTGTTGCATAGCTTGCTGTGCACTGAAGAGATCCAGCAGCATCTTTCAGTCCTACCTCTTTTGGTTTGGGAACAGAGGCCAATTGTTTGTGCTGTGCAAAGTGGCCTGCAGGCGAATGGGAGCACCTCCGAAGTGGCAATACAACGGACGTTTTCTTGACAAAGGAAAGAGAGACAGCAATGTGGACGGCTCTGTTGCATAGCTTGCTGTGCACTGAAGAGATCCAGCAGCATCTTTCAGTCCTACCTCTTTTGGTTTGGGAACAGAGGCCAATTGTTTGTGCTGTGCAAAGTGGCCTGCAGGCGAATGGGAGCACCTCCGAAGTGGCAATACAACGGACGTTTTCTTGACAAAGGAAAGAGAGACAGTAATGTGGACGGCTCTGTTGCATAGCTTGCTGTGCACTGAAGAGATCCAGCAGCATCTTTCAGTCCTACCTCTTTTGGTTTGGGAACAGAGGCTAATTGTTTGTGCTGTGCAAAGTGGCCTGCAGGCGAATGGGAGCACCTCAGAAGTGGCAATACGACGGATGTTTTCTTGACAAAGGAAAGAGAGACAGCAATGTGGACGGCTCTGTTGCATAGCTTGCTGTGCACTGAAGAGATCCAGCAGCATCTTTCAGTCCTACCTCTTTTGGTTTGGGAACAGAGGCCAATTGTTTGTGCTGTGCAAAGTGGCCTGCAGGCGAATGGGAGCACCTCCGAAGTGGCAATACAACGGACGTTTTCTTGACAAAGGAAAGAGAGACAGCAATGTGGACAGCTCTGTTGCATAGCTTGCTGTGCACTGAAGAGATCCAGCAGCATCTTTCAGTCCTACCTCTTTTGGCTTGGGAACAGAGGCCAATTGTTTGTGCTGTGCAAAGTGGCCTGCAGGCGAATGGGAGCACCTCCGAAGTGGCAATACAACGGGCGTTTTCTTGACAAAGGAAAGAGAGACAGCAATGTGGACGGCTCTGTTGCATAGCTTGCTGTGCACTGAAGAGATCCAGCAGCATCTTTCAGTCCTACCTCTTTTGGTTTGGGAACAGAGGCCAATTGTTTGTGCTGTGCAAAGTGGCCTGCAGGCGAATGGGAGCACCTCCGAAGTGGCAATACAACGGACGTTTTCTTGACAAAGGAAAGAGAGACAGCAATGTGGACGGCTCTGTTGCATAGCTTGCTGTGCACTGAAGAGATCCAGCAGCATCTTTCAGTCCTACCTCTTTTGGTTTGGGAACAGAGGCCAATTGTTTGTGCTGTGCAAAGTGGCCTGCAGGCGAATGGGAGCACCTCAGAAGTGGCAATACAACGGACGTTTTCTTGACAAAGGAAAGAGAGACAGCAATGTGGACGGCTCTGTTGCATAGCTTGCTGTGCACTGAAGAGATCCAGCAGCATCTTTCAGTCCTACCTCTTTTGGTTTGGGAACAGAGGCCAATTGTTTGTGCTGTGCAAAGTGGCCTGCAGGCCAATGGGAGCACCTCAGAAGTGGCAATACAACGGACGCTTTCTTGACAAAGGAAAGAGAGACAGCAATGTGGACGGCTCTGTTGCATAGCTTGCTGTGCACTGAAGAGATCCAGCAGCATCTTTCAGTCCTACCTCTTTTGGTTTGGGAACAGAGGCCAATTGTTTGTGCTGTGCAAAGTGGCCTGCAGGCGAATGGGAGCACCTCCGAAGTGGCAATACAACGGACGTTTTCTTGACAAAGGAAAGAGAGACAGCAATGTGGACGGCTCTGTTGCATAGCTTGCTGTGCACTGAAGAGATCCAGCAGCATCTTTCAGTCCTACCTCTTTTGGTTTGGGAACAGAGGCCAATTGTTTGTGCTGTGCAAAGTGGCCTGCAGGTGAATGGGAGCACCTCCGAAGTGGCAATACAACGGACGTTTTCTTGACAAAGGAAAGAGAGACAGTAATGTGGACGGCTCTGTTGCATAGCTTGCTGTGCACTGAAGAGATCCAGCAGCATCTTTCAGTCCTACCTCTTTTGGTTTGGGAACAGAGGCTAATTGTTTGTGCTGTGCAAAGTGGCCTGCAGGCGAATGGGAGCACCTCAGAAGTGGCAATACGACGGATGTTTTCTTGACAAAGGAAAGAGAGACAGCAATGTGGACGGCTCTGTTGCATAGCTTGCTGTGCACTGAAGAGATCCAGCAGCATCTTTCAGTCCTACCTCTTTTGGTTTGGGAACAGAGGCCAATTGTTTGTGCTGTGCAAAGTGGCCTGCAGGCGAATGGGAGCACCTCCGAAGTGGCAATACAACGGACGTTTTCTTGACAAAGGAAAGAGAGACAGCAATGTGGACGGCTCTGTTGCATAGCTTGCTGTGCACTGAAGAGATCCAGCAGCATCTTTCAGTCCTACCTCTTTTGGTTTGGGAACAGAGGCCAATTGTTTGTGCTGTGCAAAGTGGCCTGCAGGCCAATGGGAGCACCTCAGAAGTGGCAATACAACGGACGTTTTCTTGACAAAGGAAAGAGAGACAGTAATGTGGACGGCTCTGTTGCATAGCTTGCTGTGCACTGAAGAGATCCAGCAGCATCTTTCAGTCCTACCTCTTTTGGTTTGGGAACAGAGGCCAATTGTTTGTGCTGTGCAAAGTGGCCTGCAGGCGAATGGGAGCACCTCAGAAGTGGCAATACAACGGACGTTTTCTTGACAAAGGAAAGAGAAACAGCAATGTGGACGGCTCTGTTGCATAGCTTGCTGTGCACTGAAGAGATCCAGCAGCATCTTTCAGTCCTACCTCTTTTGGTTTGGGAACAGAGGCCAATTGTTTGTGCTGTGCAAAGTGGCCTGCAGGCGAATGGGAGCACCTCCGAAGTGGCAATACAACGGACGTTTTCTTGACAAAGGAAAGAGAGACAGCAATGTGGACGGCTCTGTTGCATAGCTTGCTGTGCACTGAAGAGATCCAGCAGCATCTTTCAGTCCTACCTCTTTTGGTTTGGGAACAGAGGCCAATTGTTTGTGCTGTGCAAAGTGGCCTGCAGGCGAATGGGAGCACCTCCGAAGTGGCAATACAACGGACGTTTTCTTGACAAAGGAAAGAGAGACAGTAATGTGGACAGCTCTGTTGCATAGCTTGCTGTGCACTGAAGAGATCCAGCAGCATCTTTCAGTCCTACCTCTTTTGGTTTGGGAACAGAGGCCAATTGTTTGTGCTGTGCAAAGTGGCCTGCGGGCGAACGGGAGCACCTCCGAAGTGGCAATACAACGGACGTTTTCTTGACAAAGGAAAGAGAGACAGCAATGTGGACGGCTCTGTTGCATAGCTTGCTGTGCACTGAAGAGATCCAGCAGCATCTTTCAGTCCTACCTCTTTTGGTTTGGGAACAGAGGCCAATTGTTTGTGCTGTGCAAAGTGGCCTGCGGGCGAATGGGAGCACCTCCGAAGTGGCAATACAACGGACGTTTTCTTGACAAAGGAAAGAGAGACAGCAATGTGGACGGCTCTGTTGCATAGCTTGCTGTGCACTGAAGAGATCCAGCAGCATCTTTCAGTCCTACCTCTTTTGGTTTGGGAACAGAGGCCAATTGTTTGTGCTGTGCAAACAGGCCTGCGGGCGAACGGAAGCACATCCGAAGTGGCAATACAACGGACGTTTTCTTGACAAAGGAAAGAGAGACAGCAATGTGGACGGCTCTGTTGCATAGCTTGCTGTGCACTGAAGAGATCCAGCAGCATCTTTCAGTCCTACCTCTTTTGGTTTGGGAACAGAGGCCAATTGTTTGTGCTGTGCAAAGTGGCCTGCAGGCGAATGGGAGCACCTCCGAAGTGGCAATACAACGGACGTTTTCTTGACAAAGGAAAGAGAGACAGCAATGTGGACAGCTCTGTTGCATAGCTTGCTGTGCACTGAAGAGATCCAGCAGCATCTTTCAGTCCTACCTCTTTTGGCTTGGGAACAGAGGCCAATTGTTTGTGCTGTGCAAAGTGGCCTGCAGGCGAATGGGAGCACCTCCGAAGTGGCAATACAACGGGCGTTTTCTTGACAAAGGAAAGAGAGACAGCAATGTGGACGGCTCTGTTGCATAGCTTGCTGTGCACTGAAGAGATCCAGCAGCATCTTTCAGTCCTACCTCTTTTGGTTTGGGAACAGAGGCCAATTGTTTGTGCTGTGCAAAGTGGCCTGCAGGCGAATGGGAGCACCTCCGAAGTGGCAATACAACGGACGTTTTCTTGACAAAGGAAAGAGAGACAGCAATGTGGACGGCTCTGTTGCATAGCTTGCTGTGCACTGAAGAGATCCAGCAGCATCTTTCAGTCCTACCTCTTTTGGTTTGGGAACAGAGGCCAATTGTTTGTGCTGTGCAAAGTGGCCTGCAGGCGAATGGGAGCACCTCAGAAGTGGCAATACAACGGACGTTTTCTTGACAAAGGAAAGAGAGACAGCAATGTGGACGGCTCTGTTGCATAGCTTGCTGTGCACTGAAGAGATCCAGCAGCATCTTTCAGTCCTACCTCTTTTGGTTTGGGAACAGAGGCCAATTGTTTGTGCTGTGCAAAGTGGCCTGCAGGCGAATGGGAGCACCTCAGAAGTGGCAATACAACGGACGCTTTCTTGACAAAGGAAAGAGAGACAGCAATGTGGACGGCTCTGTTGCATAGCTTGCTGTGCACTGAAGAGATCCAGCAGCATCTTTCAGTCCTACCTCTTTTGGTTTGGGAACAGAGGCCAATTGTTTGTGCTGTGCAAAGTGGCCTGCAGGCGAATGGGAGCACCTCCGAAGTGGCAATACAACGGACGTTTTCTTGACAAAGGAAAGAGAGACAGCAATGTGGACGGCTCTGTTGCATAGCTTGCTGTGCACTGAAGAGATCCAGCAGCATCTTTCAGTCCTACCTCTTTTGGTTTGGGAACAGAGGCCAATTGTTTGTGCTGTGCAAAGTGGCCTGCAGGCGAATGGGAGCACCTCCGAAGTGGCAATACAACGGACGTTTTCTTGACAAAGGAAAGAGAGACAGTAATGTGGACGGCTCTGTTGCATAGCTTGCTGTGCACTGAAGAGATCCAGCAGCATCTTTCAGTCCTACCTCTTTTGGTTTGGGAACAGAGGCTAATTGTTTGTGCTGTGCAAAGTGGCCTGCAGGCGAATGGGAGCACCTCAGAAGTGGCAATACGACGGATGTTTTCTTGACAAAGGAAAGAGAGACAGCAATGTGGACGGCTCTGTTGCATAGCTTGCTGTGCACTGAAGAGATCCAGCAGCATCTTTCAGTCCTACCTCTTTTGGTTTGGGAACAGAGGCCAATTGTTTGTGCTGTGCAAAGTGGCCTGCAGGCGAATGGGAGCACCTCCGAAGTGGCAATACAACGGACGTTTTCTTGACAAAGGAAAGAGAGACAGCAATGTGGACGGCTCTGTTGCATAGCTTGCTGTGCACTGAAGAGATCCAGCAGCATCTTTCAGTCCTACCTCTTTTGGTTTGGGAACAGAGGCCAATTGTTTGTGCTGTGCAAAGTGGCCTGCAGGCCAATGGGAGCACCTCAGAAGTGGCAATACAACGGACGTTTTCTTGACAAAGGAAAGAGAGACAGTAATGTGGACGGCTCTGTTGCATAGCTTGCTGTGCACTGAAGAGATCCAGCAGCATCTTTCAGTCCTACCTCTTTTGGTTTGGGAACAGAGGCTAATTGTTTGTGCTGTGCAAAGTGGCCTGCAGGCGAATGGGAGCACCTCCGAAGTGGCAATACGACGGATGTTTTCTTGACAAAGGAAAGAGAAACAGCAATGTGGACGGCTCTGTTGCATAGCTTGCTGTGCACTGAAGAGATCCAGCAGCATCTTTCAGTCCTACCTCTTTTGGTTTGGGAACAGAGGCCAATTGTTTGTGCTGTGCAAAGTGGCCTGCAGGCGAATGGGAGCACCTCCGAAGTGGCAATACAACGGACGTTTTCTTGACAAAGGAAAGAGAGACAGCAATGTGGACGGCTCTGTTGCATAGCTTGCTGTGCACTGAAGAGATCCAGCAGCATCTTTCAGTCCTACCTCTTTTGGTTTGGGAACAGAGGCCAATTGTTTGTGCTGTGCAAAGTGGCCTGCAGGCGAATGGGAGCACCTCCGAAGTGGCAATACAACGGACGTTTTCTTGACAAAGGAAAGAGAGACAGTAATGTGGACAGCTCTGTTGCATAGCTTGCTGTGCACTGAAGAGATCCAGCAGCATCTTTCAGTCCTACCTCTTTTGGTTTGGGAACAGAGGCCAATTGTTTGTGCTGTGCAAAGTGGCCTGCGGGCGAACGGGAGCACCTCCGAAGTGGCAATACAACGGACGTTTTCTTGACAAAGGAAAGAGAGACAGCAATGTGGACGGCTCTGTTGCATAGCTTGCTGTGCACTGAAGAGATCCAGCAGCATCTTTCAGTCCTACCTCTTTTGGTTTGGGAACAGAGGCCAATTGTTTGTGCTGTGCAAAGTGGCCTGCGGGCGAATGGGAGCACCTCCGAAGTGGCAATACAACGGACGTTTTCTTGACAAAGGAAAGAGAGACAGCAATGTGGACGGCTCTGTTGCATAGCTTGCTGTGCACTGAAGAGATCCAGCAGCATCTTTCAGTCCTACCTCTTTTGGTTTGGGAACAGAGGCCAATTGTTTGTGCTGTGCAAACAGGCCTGCGGGCGAACGGAAGCACATCCGAAGTGGCAATACAACGGACGTTTTCTTGACAAAGGAAAGAGAGACAGCAATGTGGACGGCTCTGTTGCATAGCTTGCTGTGCACTGAAGAGATCCAGCAGCATCTTTCAGTCCTACCTCTTTTGGTTTGGGAACAGAGGCCAATTGTTTGTGCTGTGCAAACTGGCCTGCAGGCGAATGGGAGCACCTCCGAAGTGGCAATACAACGGACGTTTTCTTGACAAAGGAAAGAGAGACAGCAATGTGGACGGCTCTGTTGCATAGCTTGCTGTGCACTGAAGAGATCCAGCAGCATCTTTCAGTCCTACCTCTTTTGGTTTGGGAACAGAGGCCAATTGTTTGTGCTGTGCAAAGTGGCCTGCAGGCGAATGGGAGCACCTCCGAAGTGGCAATACAACGGACATTTTCTTGACAAAGGAAAGAGAGACAGCAATGTGGACGGCTCTGTTGCATAGCTTGCTGTGCACTGAAGAGATCCAGCAGCATCTTTCAGTCCTATCTCTTTTGGTTTGGGAACAGAGGCCAATTGTTTGTGCTGTGCAAAGTGGCCTGCAGGCGAATGGGAGCACCTCCGAAGTGGCAATACAACGGACATTTTCTTGACAAAGGAAAGAGAGACAGCAATGTTGACGGCTCTGTTGCATAGCTTGCTGTGCACTGAAGAGATCCAGCAGCATCTTTCAGTCCTACCTCTTTTGGCTTGGGAACAGAGGCCAATTGTTTGTGCTGTGCAAAGTGGCCTGCAGGCGAATGGGAGCACCTCCGAAGTGGCAATACATCGGGCGTTTTCTTGACAAAGGAAAGAGAGACAGCAATGTGGACGGCTCTGTTGCATAGCTTGCTGTGCACTGAAGAGATCCAGCAGCATCTTTCAGTCCTACCTCTTTTGGTTTGGGAACAGAGGCCAATTGTTTGTGCTGTGCAAAGTGGCCTGCAGGCGAATGGGAGCACCTCCGAAGTGGCAATACAACGGACGTTTTCTTGACAAAGGAAAGAGAGACAGCAATGTGGACGGCTCTGTTGCATAGCTTGCTGTGCACTGAAGAGATCCAGCAGCATCTTTCAGTCCTACCTCTTTTGGTTTGGGAACAGAGGCCAATTGTTTGTGCTGTGCAAAGTGGCCTGCAGGCGAATGGGAGCACCTCCGAAGTGGCAATACAACGGACGTTTTCTTGACAAAGGAAAGAGAGACAGCAATGTGGACGGCTCTGTTGCATAGCTTGCTGTGCACTGAAGAGATCCAGCAGCATCTTTCAGTCCTACCTCTTTTGGTTTGGGAACAGAGGCCAATTGTTTGTGCTGTGCAAAGTGGCCTGCAGGCCAATGGGAGCACCTCCGAAGTGGCAATACAACGGACGTTTTCTTGACAAAGGATTGAGAGACAGTAATGTGGACGGCTCTGTTGCATAGCTTGCTGTGCACTGAAGAGATCCAGCAGCATCTTTCAGTCCTACCTCTTTTGGTTTGAGAACAGAGGCTAATTGTTTGTGCTGTGCAAAGTGGCCTGCAGGCGAATGGGAGCACCTCCGAAGTGGCAATACGACGGATGTTTTCTTGACAAAGGAAAGAGAGACAGCAATGTGGACGGCTCTGTTGCATAGCTTGCTGTGCACTGAAGAGATCCAGCAGCATCTTTCAGTCCTACCTCTTTTGGCTTGGGAACAGAGGCCAATTGTTTGTGCTGTGCAAAGTGGCCTGCAGACGAATGGGAGCACCTCAGAAGTGGCAATACAACGGACGTTTTCTTGACAAAGGAAAGAGAGACAGCAATGTGGACGGCTCTGTTGCATAGCTTGCTGTGCACTGAAGAGATCCAGCAGCATCTTTCAGTCCTACCTCTTTTGGTTTGGGAACAGAGGCCAATTGTTTGTGCTGTGCAAAGTGGCCTGCAGGCCAATGGGAGCACCTCCGAAGTGGCAATACGACGGATGTTTTCTTGACAAAGGAAAGAGAGACAGCAATGTGGACAGCTCTGTTGCATAGCTTGCTGTGCACTGAAGAGATCCAGCAGCATCTTTCAGTCCTACCTCTTTTGGTTTGGGAACAGAGGCCAATTGTTTGTGCTGTGCAAAGTGGCCTGCAGGCCAATGGGAGCACCTCAGAAGTGGCAATACAACGGACGTTTTCTTGACAAAGGAAAGAGAGACAGCAATGTGGACGGCTCTGTTGCATAGCTTGCTGTGCACTGAAGAGATCCAGCAGCATCTTTCAGTCCTACCTCTTTTGGTTTGGGAACAGAGGCCAATTGTTTGTGCTGTGCAAAGTGGCCTGCAGGCGAATGGGAGCACCTCCGAAGTGGCAATACAACGGACGTTTTCTTGACAAAGGAAAGAGAGACAGCAATGTGGACGGCTCTGTTGCATAGCTTGCTGTGCACTGAAGAGATCCAGCAGCATCTTTCAGTCCTACCTCTTTTGGTTTGGGAACAGAGGCCAATTGTTTGTGCTGTGCAAAGTGGCCTGCAGGCGAATGGGAGCACCTCCGAAGTGGCAATACAACGGACGTTTTCTTGACAAAGGAAAGAGAGACAGCAATGTGGACGGCTCTGTTGCATAGCTTGCTGTGCACTGAAGAGATCCAGCAGCTTCTTTCAGTCCTACCTCTTTTGGTTTGGGAACAGAGGCCAATTGTTTGTGCTGTGCAAAGTGGCCTGCGGGCGAACGGGAGCACCTCCGAAGTGGCAATACAACGGACGTTTTCTTGACAAAGGAAAGAGAGACAGCAATGTGGATGGCTCTGTTGCATAGCTTGCTGTGCACTGAAGAGATCCAGCAGCATCTTTCAGTCCTACCTCTTTTGGTTTGGGAACAGAGGCCAATTGTTTGTGCTGTGCAAAGTGGCCTGCAGGCGAATGGGAGCACCTCCGAAGTGGCAATACAACGGACATTTTCTTGACAAAGGAAAGAGAGACAGCAATGTGGACGGCTCTGTTGCATAGCTTGCTGTGCACTGAAGAGATCCAGCAGCATCTTTCAGTCCTACCTCTTTTGGCTTGGGAACAGAGGCCAATTGTTTGTGCTGTGCAAAGTGGCCTGCAGGCGAATGGGAGCACCTCCGAAGTGGCAATACAACGGGCGTTTTCTTGACAAAGGAAAGAGAGACAGCAATGTGGACGGCTCTGTTGCATAGCTTGCTGTGCACTGAAGAGATCCAGCAGCATCTTTCAGTCCTACCTCTTTTGGTTTGGGAACAGAGGCCAATTGTTTGTGCTGTGCAAAGTGGCCTGCAGGCGAATGGGAGCACCTCCGAAGTGGCAATACAACGGACGTTTTCTTGACAAAGGAAAGAGAGACAGCAATGTGGACGGCTCTGTTGCATAGCTTGCTGTGCACTGAAGAGATCCAGCAGCATCTTTCAGTCCTACCTCTTTTGGTTTGGGAACAGAGGCCAATTGTTTGTGCTGTGCAAAGTGGCCTGCAGGCGAATGGGAGCACCTCAGAAGTGGCAATACAACGGACGTTTTCTTGACAAAGGAAAGAGAGACAGCAATGTGGACGGCTCTGTTGCATAGCTTGCTGTGCACTGAAGAGATCCAGCAGCATCTTTCAGTCCTACCTCTTTTGGTTTGGGAACAGAGGCCAATTGTTTGTGCTGTGCAAAGTGGCCTGCAGGCGAATGGGAGCACCTCAGAAGTGGCAATACAACGGACATTTTCTTGACAAAGGAAAGAGAGACAGCAATGTGGACGGCTCTGTTGCATAGCTTGCTGTGCACTGAAGAGATCCAGCAGCATCTTTCAGTCCTACCTCTTTTGGTTTGGGAACAGAGGCCAATTGTTTGTGCTGTGCAAAGTGGCCTGCAGGCGAATGGGAGCACCTCCGAAGTGGCAATACAACGGACGTTTTCTTGACAAAGGAAAGAGAGACAGCAATGTGGACGGCTCTGTTGCATAGCTTGCTGTGCACTGAAGAGATCCAGCAGCATCTTTCAGTCCTACCTCTTTTGGTTTGGGAACAGAGGCCAATTGTTTGTGCTGTGCAAAGTGGCCTGCAGGCGAATGGGAGCACCTCCGAAGTGGCAATACAACGGACGTTTTCTTGACAAAGGAAAGAGAGACAGTAATGTGGACGGCTCTGTTGCATAGCTTGCTGTGCACTGAAGAGATCCAGCAGCATCTTTCAGTCCTACCTCTTTTGGTTTGGGAACAGAGGCTAATTGTTTGTGCTGTGCAAAGTGGCCTGCAGGCGAATGGGAGCACCTCAGAAGTGGCAATACGACGGATGTTTTCTTGACAAAGGAAAGAGAGACAGCAATGTGGACGGCTCTGTTGCATAGCTTGCTGTGCACTGAAGAGATCCAGCAGCATCTTTCAGTCCTACCTCTTTTGGTTTGGGAACAGAGGCCAATTGTTTGTGCTGTGCAAAGTGGCCTGCAGGCGAATGGGAGCACCTCCGAAGTGGCAATACAACGGACGTTTTCTTGACAAAGGAAAGAGAGACAGTAATGTGGACAGCTCTGTTGCATAGCTTGCTGTGCACTGAAGAGATCCAGCAGCATCTTTCAGTCCTACCTCTTTTGGTTTGGGAACAGAGGCCAATTGTTTGTGCTGTGCAAAGTGGCCTGCGGGCGAACGGGAGCACCTCAGAAGTGGCAATACAACGGACGTTTTCTTGACAAAGGAAAGAGAGACAGCAATGTGGATGGCTCTGTTGCATAGCTTGCTGTGCACTGAAGAGATCCAGCAGCATCTTTCAGTCCTACCTCTTTTGGCTTGGGAACAGAGGCCAATTGTTTGTGCTGTGCAAAGTGGCCTGCAGGCGAATGGGAGCACCTCCGAAGTGGCAATACAACGGGCGTTTTCTTGACAAAGGAAAGAGAGACAGCAATGTGGACGGCTCTGTTGCATAGCTTGCTGTGCACTGAAGAGATCCAGCAGCATCTTTCAGTCCTACCTCTTTTGGTTTGGGAACAGAGGCCAATTGTTTGTGCTGTGCAAAGTGGCCTGCAGGCGAATGGGAGCACCTCAGAAGTGGCAATACAACGGACGTTTTCTTGACAAAGGAAAGAGAGACAGCAATGTGGACGGCTCTGTTGCATAGCTTGCTGTGCACTGAAGAGATCCAGCAGCATCTTTCAGTCCTACCTCTTTTGGCTTGGGAACAGAGGCCAATTGTTTGTGCTGTGCAAAGTGGCCTGCAGGCGAATGGGAGCACCTCAGAAGTGGCAATACAACGGACGTTTTCTTGACAAAGGAAAGAGAGACAGCAATGTGGACGGCTCTGTTGCATAGCTTGCTGTGCACTGAAGAGATCCAGCAGCATCTTTCAGTCCTACCTCTTTTGGTTTGGGAACAGAGGCCAATTGTTTGTGCTGTGCAAAGTGGCCTGCAGGCGAATGGGAGCACCTCAGAAGTGGCAATACAACGGACGTTTTCTTGACAAAGGAAAGAGAGACAGCAATGTGGATGGCTCTGTTGCATAGCTTGCTGTGCACTGAAGAGATCCAGCAGCATCTTTCAGTCCTACCTCTTTTGGTTTGGGAACAGAGGCCAATTGTTTGTGCTGTGCAAAGTGGCCTGCAGGCGAATGGGAGCACCTCCGAAGTGGCAATACAACGGCCGTTTTCTTGACAAAGGAAAGAGAGACAGCAATGTGGACGGCTCTGTTGCATAGCTTGCTGTGCACTGAAGAGATCCAGCAGCATCTTTCAGTCCTACCTCTTTTGGTTTGGGAACAGAGGCCAATTGTTTGTGCTGTGCAAAGTGGCCTGCAGGCGAATGGGAGCACCTCCGAAGTGGCAATACAACGGACGTTTTCTTGACAAAGGAAAGAGAGACAGGAATGTGGACGGCTCTGTTGCATAGCTTGCTGTGCACTGAAGAGATCCAGCAGCATCTTTCAGTCCTACCTCTTTTGGTTTGGGAACAGAGGCTAATTGTTTGTGCTGTGCAAAGTGGCCTGCAGGCGAATGGGAGCACCTCAGAAGTGGCAATACGACGGATGTTTTCTTGACAAAGGAAAGAGAGACAGCAATGTGGACGGCTCTGTTGCATAGCTTGCTGTGCACTGAAGAGATCCAGCAGCATCTTTCAGTCCTACCTCTTTTGGTTTGGGAACAGAGGCCAATTGTTTGTGCTGTGCAAAGTGGCCTGCAGGCGAATGGGAGCACCTCCGAAGTGGCAATACAACGGACGTTTTCTTGACAAAGGAAAGAGAGACAGTAATGTGGACAGCTCTGTTGCATAGCTTGCTGTGCACTGAAGAGATCCAGCAGCATCTTTCAGTCCTACCTCTTTTGGTTTGGGAACAGAGGCCAATTGTTTGTGCTGTGCAAACTGGCCTGCGGGCGAACGGGAGCACATCCGAAGTGGCAATACAACGGACGTTTTCTTGACAAAGGAAAGAGAGACAGCAATGTGGATGGCTCTGTTGCATAGCTTGCTGTGCACTGAAGAGATCCAGCAGCATCTTTCAGTCCTACCTCTTTTGGTTTGGGAACAGAGGCCAATTGTTTGTGCTGTGCAAAGTGGCCTGCAGGCGAATGGGAGCACCTCCGAAGTGGCAATACAACGGACGTTTTCTTGACAAAGGAAAGAGAGACAGCAATGTGGACGGCTCTGTTGCATAGCTTGCTGTGCACTGAAGAGATCCAGCAGCATCTTTCAGTCCTACCTCTTTTGGTTTGGGAACAGAGGCCAATTGTTTGTGCTGTGCAAAGTGGCCTGCAGGTGAATGGGAGCACCTCCGAAGTGGCAATACAACGGACGTTTTCTTGACAAAGGAAAGAGAGACAGTAATGTGGACGGCTCTGTTGCATAGCTTGCTGTGCACTGAAGAGATCCAGCAGCATCTTTCAGTCCTACCTCTTTTGGTTTGGGAACAGAGGCTAATTGTTTGTGCTGTGCAAAGTGGACTGCAGGCGAATGGGAGCACCTCAGAAGTGGCAATACGACGGATGTTTTCTTGACAAAGGAAAGAGAGACAGCAATGTGGACGGCTCTGTTGCATAGCTTGCTGTGCACTGAAGAGATCCAGCAGCATCTTTCAGTCCTACCTCTTTTGGTTTGGGAACAGAGGCCAATTGTTTGTGCTGTGCAAAGTGGCCTGCAGGCGAATGGGAGCACCTCCGAAGTGGCAATACAACGGACGTTTTCTTGACAAAGGAAAGAGAGACAGTAATGTGGACAGCTCTGTTGCATAGCTTGCTGTGCACTGAAGAGATCCAGCAGCATCTTTCAGTCCTACCTCTTTTGGTTTGGGAACAGAGGCCAATTGTTTGTGCTGTGCAAAGTGGCCTGCGGGCGAACGGGAGCACCTCCGAAGTGGCAATACAACGGACGTTTTCTTGACAAAGGAAAGAGAGACAGCAATGTGGACGGCTCTGTTGCATAGCTTGCTGTGCACTGAAGAGATCCAGCAGCATCTTTCAGTCCTACCTCTTTTGGTTTGGGAACAGAGGCCAATTGTTTGTGCTGTGCAAAGTGGCCTGCAGGCGAATGGGAGCACCTCCGAAGTGGCAATACAACGGACGTTTTCTTGACAAAGGAAAGAGAGACAGCAATGTGGACGGCTCTGTTGCATAGCTTGCTGTGCACTGAAGAGATCCAGCAGCATCTTTCAGTCCTACCTCTTTTGGTTTGGGAACAGAGGCCAATTGTTTGTGCTGTGCAAACTGGCCTGCGGGCGAACGGAAGCACATCCGAAGTGGCAATACAACGGACGTTTTCTTGACAAAGGAAAGAGAGACAGCAATGTGGATGGCTCTGTTGCATAGCTTGCTGTGCACTGAAGAGATCCAGCAGCATCTTTCAGTCCTACCTCTTTTGGTTTGGGAACAGAGGCCAATTGTTTGTGCTGTGCAAACTGGCCTGCAGGCCAATGGGAGCACCTCCGAAGTGGCAATACAACGGACGTTTTCTTGACAAAGGAAAGAGAGACAGCAATGTGGACAGCTCTGTTGCATAGCTTGCTGTGCACTGAAGAGATCCAGCAGCATCTTTCAGTCCTACCTCTTTTGGTTTGGGAACAGAGGCCAATTGTTTGGGCTGTGCAAAGTGGCCTGCAGGCCAATGGGAGCACCTCCGAAGTGGCAATACAACGGACGTTTTCTTGACAAAGGATTGAGAGACAGTAATGTGGACGGCTCTGTTGCATAGCTTGCTGTGCACTGAAGAGATCCAGCAGCATCTTTCAGTCCTACCTCTTTTGGTTTGAGAACAGAGGCTAATTGTTTGTGCTGTGCAAAGTGGCCTGCAGGCGAATGGGAGCACCTCCGAAGTGGCAATACGACGGATGTTTTCTTGACAAAGGAAAGAGAGACAGCAATGTGGACGGCTCTGTTGCATAGCTTGCTGTGCACTGAAGAGATCCAGCAGCATCTTTCAGTCCTACCTCTTTTGGCTTGGGAACAGAGGCCAATTGTTTGTGCTGTGCAAAGTGGCCTGCAGACGAATGGGAGCACCTCCGAAGTGGCAATACAACGGACGTTTTCTTGACAAAGGAAAGAGAGACAGCAATGTGGACGGCTCTGTTGCATAGCTTGCTGTGCACTGAAGAGATCCAGCAGCATCTTTCAGTCCTACCTCTTTTGGTTTGGGAACAGAGGCCAATTGTTTGTGCTGTGCAAAGTGGCCTGCAGGCCAATGGGAGCACCTCCGAAGTGGCAATACGACGGATGTTTTCTTGACAAAGGAAAGAGAGACAGCAATGTGGACAGCTCTGTTGCATAGCTTGCTGTGCACTGAAGAGATCCAGCAGCATCTTTCAGTCCTACCTCTTTTGGTTTGGGAACAGAGGCCAATTGTTTGTGCTGTGCAAAGTGGCCTGCAGGCCAATGGGAGCACCTCAGAAGTGGCAATACAACGGACGTTTTCTTGACAAAGGAAAGAGAGACAGCAATGTGGACGGCTCTGTTGCATAGCTTGCTGTGCACTGAAGAGATCCAGCAGCATCTTTCAGTCCTACCTCTTTTGGTTTGGGAACAGAGGCCAATTGTTTGTGCTGTGCAAAGTGGCCTGCAGGCGAATGGGAGCACCTCCGAAGTGGCAATACAACGGACGTTTTCTTGACAAAGGAAAGAGAGACAGCAATGTGGACGGCTCTGTTGCATAGCTTGCTGTGCACTGAAGAGATCCAGCAGCATCTTTCAGTCCTACCTCTTTTGGTTTGGGAACAGAGGCCAATTGTTTGTGCTGTGCAAAGTGGCCTGCAGGCGAATGGGAGCACCTCCGAAGTGGCAATACAACGGACGTTTTCTTGACAAAGGAAAGAGAGACAGCAATGTGGACGGCTCTGTTGCATAGCTTGCTGTGCACTGAAGAGATCCAGCAGCTTCTTTCAGTCCTACCTCTTTTGGTTTGGGAACAGAGGCCAATTGTTTGTGCTGTGCAAAGTGGCCTGCGGGCGAACGGGAGCACCTCCGAAGTGGCAATACAACGGACGTTTTCTTGACAAAGGAAAGAGAGACAGCAATGTGGATGGCTCTGTTGCATAGCTTGCTGTGCACTGAAGAGATCCAGCAGCATCTTTCAGTCCTACCTCTTTTGGTTTGGGAACAGAGGCCAATTGTTTGTGCTGTGCAAAGTGGCCTGCAGGCGAATGGGAGCACCTCCGAAGTGGCAATACAACGGACATTTTCTTGACAAAGGAAAGAGAGACAGCAATGTGGACGGCTCTGTTGCATAGCTTGCTGTGCACTGAAGAGATCCAGCAGCATCTTTCAGTCCTACCTCTTTTGGCTTGGGAACAGAGGCCAATTGTTTGTGCTGTGCAAAGTGGCCTGCAGGCGAATGGGAGCACCTCCGAAGTGGCAATACAACGGGCGTTTTCTTGACAAAGGAAAGAGAGACAGCAATGTGGACGGCTCTGTTGCATAGCTTGCTGTGCACTGAAGAGATCCAGCAGCATCTTTCAGTCCTACCTCTTTTGGTTTGGGAACAGAGGCCAATTGTTTGTGCTGTGCAAAGTGGCCTGCAGGCGAATGGGAGCACCTCCGAAGTGGCAATACAACGGACGTTTTCTTGACAAAGGAAAGAGAGACAGCAATGTGGACGGCTCTGTTGCATAGCTTGCTGTGCACTGAAGAGATCCAGCAGCATCTTTCAGTCCTACCTCTTTTGGTTTGGGAACAGAGGCCAATTGTTTGTGCTGTGCAAAGTGGCCTGCAGGCGAATGGGAGCACCTCAGAAGTGGCAATACAACGGACGTTTTCTTGACAAAGGAAAGAGAGACAGCAATGTGGACGGCTCTGTTGCATAGCTTGCTGTGCACTGAAGAGATCCAGCAGCATCTTTCAGTCCTACCTCTTTTGGTTTGGGAACAGAGGCCAATTGTTTGTGCTGTGCAAAGTGGCCTGCAGGCGAATGGGAGCACCTCAGAAGTGGCAATACAACGGACATTTTCTTGACAAAGGAAAGAGAGACAGCAATGTGGACGGCTCTGTTGCATAGCTTGCTGTGCACTGAAGAGATCCAGCAGCATCTTTCAGTCCTACCTCTTTTGGTTTGGGAACAGAGGCCAATTGTTTGTGCTGTGCAAAGTGGCCTGCAGGCGAATGGGAGCACCTCCGAAGTGGCAATACAACGGACGTTTTCTTGACAAAGGAAAGAGAGACAGCAATGTGGACGGCTCTGTTGCATAGCTTGCTGTGCACTGAAGAGATCCAGCAGCATCTTTCAGTCCTACCTCTTTTGGTTTGGGAACAGAGGCCAATTGTTTGTGCTGTGCAAAGTGGCCTGCAGGCGAATGGGAGCACCTCCGAAGTGGCAATACAACGGACGTTTTCTTGACAAAGGAAAGAGAGACAGTAATGTGGACGGCTCTGTTGCATAGCTTGCTGTGCACTGAAGAGATCCAGCAGCATCTTTCAGTCCTACCTCTTTTGGTTTGGGAACAGAGGCTAATTGTTTGTGCTGTGCAAAGTGGCCTGCAGGCGAATGGGAGCACCTCAGAAGTGGCAATACGACGGATGTTTTCTTGACAAAGGAAAGAGAGACAGCAATGTGGACGGCTCTGTTGCATAGCTTGCTGTGCACTGAAGAGATCCAGCAGCATCTTTCAGTCCTACCTCTTTTGGTTTGGGAACAGAGGCCAATTGTTTGTGCTGTGCAAAGTGGCCTGCAGGCGAATGGGAGCACCTCCGAAGTGGCAATACAACGGACGTTTTCTTGACAAAGGAAAGAGAGACAGTAATGTGGACAGCTCTGTTGCATAGCTTGCTGTGCACTGAAGAGATCCAGCAGCATCTTTCAGTCCTACCTCTTTTGGTTTGGGAACAGAGGCCAATTGTTTGTGCTGTGCAAAGTGGCCTGCGGGCGAACGGGAGCACCTCAGAAGTGGCAATACAACGGACGTTTTCTTGACAAAGGAAAGAGAGACAGCAATGTGGATGGCTCTGTTGCATAGCTTGCTGTGCACTGAAGAGATCCAGCAGCATCTTTCAGTCCTACCTCTTTTGGCTTGGGAACAGAGGCCAATTGTTTGTGCTGTGCAAAGTGGCCTGCAGGCGAATGGGAGCACCTCCGAAGTGGCAATACAACGGGCGTTTTCTTGACAAAGGAAAGAGAGACAGCAATGTGGACGGCTCTGTTGCATAGCTTGCTGTGCACTGAAGAGATCCAGCAGCATCTTTCAGTCCTACCTCTTTTGGTTTGGGAACAGAGGCCAATTGTTTGTGCTGTGCAAAGTGGCCTGCAGGCGAATGGGAGCACCTCAGAAGTGGCAATACAACGGACGTTTTCTTGACAAAGGAAAGAGAGACAGCAATGTGGACGGCTCTGTTGCATAGCTTGCTGTGCACTGAAGAGATCCAGCAGCATCTTTCAGTCCTACCTCTTTTGGCTTGGGAACAGAGGCCAATTGTTTGTGCTGTGCAAAGTGGCCTGCAGGCGAATGGGAGCACCTCAGAAGTGGCAATACAACGGACGTTTTCTTGACAAAGGAAAGAGAGACAGCAATGTGGACGGCTCTGTTGCATAGCTTGCTGTGCACTGAAGAGATCCAGCAGCATCTTTCAGTCCTACCTCTTTTGGTTTGGGAACAGAGGCCAATTGTTTGTGCTGTGCAAAGTGGCCTGCAGGCGAATGGGAGCACCTCAGAAGTGGCAATACAACGGACGTTTTCTTGACAAAGGAAAGAGAGACAGCAATGTGGATGGCTCTGTTGCATAGCTTGCTGTGCACTGAAGAGATCCAGCAGCATCTTTCAGTCCTACCTCTTTTGGTTTGGGAACAGAGGCCAATTGTTTGTGCTGTGCAAAGTGGCCTGCAGGCGAATGGGAGCACCTCCGAAGTGGCAATACAACGGCCGTTTTCTTGACAAAGGAAAGAGAGACAGCAATGTGGACGGCTCTGTTGCATAGCTTGCTGTGCACTGAAGAGATCCAGCAGCATCTTTCAGTCCTACCTCTTTTGGTTTGGGAACAGAGGCCAATTGTTTGTGCTGTGCAAAGTGGCCTGCAGGCGAATGGGAGCACCTCCGAAGTGGCAATACAACGGACGTTTTCTTGACAAAGGAAAGAGAGACAGGAATGTGGACGGCTCTGTTGCATAGCTTGCTGTGCACTGAAGAGATCCAGCAGCATCTTTCAGTCCTACCTCTTTTGGTTTGGGAACAGAGGCTAATTGTTTGTGCTGTGCAAAGTGGCCTGCAGGCGAATGGGAGCACCTCAGAAGTGGCAATACGACGGATGTTTTCTTGACAAAGGAAAGAGAGACAGCAATGTGGACGGCTCTGTTGCATAGCTTGCTGTGCACTGAAGAGATCCAGCAGCATCTTTCAGTCCTACCTCTTTTGGTTTGGGAACAGAGGCCAATTGTTTGTGCTGTGCAAAGTGGCCTGCAGGCGAATGGGAGCACCTCCGAAGTGGCAATACAACGGACGTTTTCTTGACAAAGGAAAGAGAGACAGTAATGTGGACAGCTCTGTTGCATAGCTTGCTGTGCACTGAAGAGATCCAGCAGCATCTTTCAGTCCTACCTCTTTTGGTTTGGGAACAGAGGCCAATTGTTTGTGCTGTGCAAACTGGCCTGCGGGCGAACGGGAGCACATCCGAAGTGGCAATACAACGGACGTTTTCTTGACAAAGGAAAGAGAGACAGCAATGTGGATGGCTCTGTTGCATAGCTTGCTGTGCACTGAAGAGATCCAGCAGCATCTTTCAGTCCTACCTCTTTTGGTTTGGGAACAGAGGCCAATTGTTTGTGCTGTGCAAAGTGGCCTGCAGGCCAATGGGAGCACCTCCGAAGTGGCAATACAACGGACGTTTTCTTGACAAAGGAAAGAGAGACAGCAATGTGGACGGCTCTGTTGCATAGCTTGCTGTGCACTGAAGAGATCCAGCAGCATCTTTCAGTCCTACCTCTTTTGGTTTGGGAACAGAGGCCAATTGTTTGTGCTGTGCAAAGTGGCCTGCAGGTGAATGGGAGCACCTCCGAAGTGGCAATACAACGGACGTTTTCTTGACAAAGGAAAGAGAGACAGTAATGTGGACGGCTCTGTTGCATAGCTTGCTGTGCACTGAAGAGATCCAGCAGCATCTTTCAGTCCTACCTCTTTTGGTTTGGGAACAGAGGCTAATTGTTTGTGCTGTGCAAAGTGGACTGCAGGCGAATGGGAGCACCTCAGAAGTGGCAATACGACGGATGTTTTCTTGACAAAGGAAAGAGAGACAGCAATGTGGACGGCTCTGTTGCATAGCTTGCTGTGCACTGAAGAGATCCAGCAGCATCTTTCAGTCCTACCTCTTTTGGTTTGGGAACAGAGGCCAATTGTTTGTGCTGTGCAAAGTGGCCTGCAGGCGAATGGGAGCACCTCCGAAGTGGCAATACAACGGACGTTTTCTTGACAAAGGAAAGAGAGACAGTAATGTGGACAGCTCTGTTGCATAGCTTGCTGTGCACTGAAGAGATCCAGCAGCATCTTTCAGTCCTACCTCTTTTGGTTTGGGAACAGAGGCCAATTGTTTGTGCTGTGCAAAGTGGCCTGCGGGCGAACGGGAGCACCTCCGAAGTGGCAATACAACGGACGTTTTCTTGACAAAGGAAAGAGAGACAGCAATGTGGACGGCTCTGTTGCATAGCTTGCTGTGCACTGAAGAGATCCAGCAGCATCTTTCAGTCCTACCTCTTTTGGTTTGGGAACAGAGGCCAATTGTTTGTGCTGTGCAAAGTGGCCTGCGGGCGAATGGGAGCACCTCAGAAGTGGCAATACAACGGACGTTTTCTTGACAAAGGAAAGAGAGACAGCAATGTGGACGGCTCTGTTGCATAGCTTGCTGTGCACTGAAGAGATCCAGCAGCATCTTTCAGTCCTACCTCTTTTGGTTTGGGAACAGAGGCCAATTGTTTGTGCTGTGCAAACTGGCCTGCGGGCGAACGGAAGCACATCCGAAGTGGCAATACAACGGACGTTTTCTTGACAAAGGAAAGAGAGACAGCAATGTGGATGGCTCTGTTGCATAGCTTGCTGTGCACTGAAGAGATCCAGCAGCATCTTTCAGTCCTACCTCTTTTGGTTTGGGAACAGAGGCCAATTGTTTGTGCTGTGCAAACTGGCCTGCAGGCGAATGGGAGCACCTCCGAAGTGGCAATACAACGGACGTTTTCTTGACAAAGGAAAGAGAGACAGCAATGTGGACAGCTCTGTTGCATAGCTTGCTGTGCACTGAAGAGATCCAGCAGCATCTTTCAGTCCTACCTCTTTTGGTTTGGGAACAGAGGCCAATTGTTTGGGCTGTGCAAAGTGGCCTGCAGGCGAATGGGAGCACCTCCGAAGTGGCAATACAACGGACGTTTTCTTGACAAAGGAAAGAGAGACAGCAATGTGGACGGCTCTGTTGCATAGCTTGCTGTGCACTGAAGAGATCCAGCAGCATCTTTCAGTCCTATCTCTTTTGGTTTGGGAACAGAGGCCAATTGTTTGTGCTGTGCAAAGTGGCCTGCAGGCGAATGGGAGCACCTCCGAAGTGGCAATACTACGGACATTTTCTTGACAAAGGAAAGAGAGACAGCAATGTTGACGGCTCTGTTGCATAGCTTGCTGTGCACTGAAGAGATCCAGCAGCATCTTTCAGTCCTACCTCTTTTGGCTTGGGAACAGAGGCCAATTGTTTGTGCTGTGCAAAGTGGCCTGCAGGCGAATGGGAGCACCTCCGAAGTGGCAATACAACGGGCGTTTTCTTGACAAAGGAAAGAGAGACAGCAATGTGGACGGCTCTGTTGCATAGCTTGCTGTGCACTGAAGAGATCCAGCAGCATCTTTCAGTCCTACCTCTTTTGGTTTGGGAACAGAGGCCAATTGTTTGTGCTGTGCAAAGTGGCCTGCAGGCGAATGGGAGCACCTCAGAAGTGGCAATACAACGGACGTTTTCTTGACAAAGGAAAGAGAGACAGCAATGTGGACGGCTCTGTTGCATAGCTTGCTGTGCACTGAAGAGATCCAGCAGCATCTTTCAGTCCTACCTCTTTTGGTTTGGGAACAGAGGCCAATTGTTTGTGCTGTGCAAAGTGGCCTGCAGGCGAATGGGAGCACCTCAGAAGTGGCAATACAACGGACGTTTTCTTGACAAAGGAAAGAGAGACAGCAATGTGGACGGCTCTGTTGCATAGCTTGCTGTGCACTGAAGAGATCCAGCAGCATCTTTCAGTCCTACCTCTTTTGGTTTGGGAACAGAGGCCAATTGTTTGTGCTGTGCAAAGTGGCCTGCAGGCGAATGGGAGCACCTCCGAAGTGGCAATACAACGGACGTTTTCTTGACAAAGGAAAGAGAGACAGTAATGTGGACGGCTCTGTTGCATAGCTTGCTGTGCACTGAAGAGATCCAGCAGCATCTTTCAGTCCTACCTCTTTTGGTTTGAGAACAGAGGCTAATTGTTTGTGCTGTGCAAAGTGGCCTGCAGGCGAATGGGAGCACCTCAGAAGTGGCAATATGACGGATGTTTTCTTGACAAAGGAAAGAGAGACAGCAATGTGGACGGCTCTGTTGCATAGCTTGCTGTGCACTGAAGAGATCCAGCAGCATCTTTCAGTCCTACCTCTTTTGGTTTGGGAACAGAGGCCAATTGTTTGTGCTGTGCAAAGTGGCCTGCAGGCGAATGGGAGCACCTCCGAAGTGGCAATACAACGGACGTTTTCTTGACAAAGGAAAGAGAGACAGCAATGTGGACGGCTCTGTTGCATAGCTTGCTGTGCACTGAAGAGATCCAGCAGCATCTTTCAGTCCTACCTCTTTTGGTTTGGGAACAGAGGCCAATTGTTTGTGCTGTGCAAAGTGGCCTGCAGGCGAATGGGAGCACCTCCGAAGTGGCAATACAACGGACGTTTTCTTGACAAAGGAAAGAGAGACAGCAATGTGGACGGCTCTGTTGCATAGCTTGCTGTGCACTGAAGAGATCCAGCAGCATCTTTCAGTCCTACCTCTTTTGGCTTGGGAACAGAGGCCAATTGTTTGTGCTGTGCAAAGTGGCCTGCAGGCGAATGGGAGCACCTCCGAAGTGGCAATACAACGGACGTTTTCTTGACAAAGGAAAGAGAGACAGCAATGTGGACGGCTCTGTTGCATAGCTTGCTGTGCACTGAAGAGATCCAGCAGCATCTTTCAGTCCTACCTCTTTTGGCTTGGGAACAGAGGCCAATTGTTTGTGCTGTGCAAAGTGGCCTGCAGGCGAATGGGAGCACCTCAGAAGTGGCAATACAACGGACGTTTTCTTGACAAAGGAAAGAGAGACAGCAATGTGGACGGCTCTGTTGCATAGCTTGCTGTGCACTGAAGAGATCCAGCAGCATCTTTCAGTCCTACCTCTTTTGGTTTGGGAACAGAGGCCAATTGTTTGTGCTGTGCAAAGTGGCCTGCAGGCGAATGGGAGCACCTCCGAAGTGGCAATACGACGGATGTTTTCTTGACAAAGGAAAGAGAGACAGCAATGTGGACGGCTCTGTTGCATAGCTTGCTGTGCACTGAAGAGATCCAGCAGCATCTTTCAGTCCTACCTCTTTTGGTTTGGGAACAGAGGCCAATTGTTTGTGCTGTGCAAAGTGGCCTGCAGGCGAATGGGAGCACCTCAGAAGTGGCAATACAACGGACATTTTCTTGACAAAGGAAAGAGAGACAGCAATGTGGACGGCTCTGTTGCATAGCTTGCTGTGCACTGAAGAGATCCAGCAGCATCTTTCAGTCCTACCTCTTTTGGCTTGGGAACAGAGGCCAATTGTTTGTGCTGTGCAAAGTGGCCTGCAGGCGAATGGGAGCACCTCCGAAGTGGCAATACAACGGGCGTTTTCTTGACAAAGGAAAGAGAGACAGCAATGTGGACGGCTCTGTTGCATAGCTTGCTGTGCACTGAAGAGATCCAGCAGCATCTTTCAGTCCTACCTCTTTTGGTTTGGGAACAGAGGCCAATTGTTTGTGCTGTGCAAAGTGGCCTGCAGGCGAATGGGAGCACCTCCGAAGTGGCAATACAACGGACGTTTTCTTGACAAAGGAAAGAGAGACAGCAATGTGGACGGCTCTGTTGCATAGCTTGCTGTGCACTGAAGAGATCCAGCAGCATCTTTCAGTCCTACCTCTTTTGGTTTGGGAACAGAGGCCAATTGTTTGTGCTGTGCAAAGTGGCCTGCAGGCGAATGGGAGCACCTCCGAAGTGGCAATACAACGGACGTTTTCTTGACAAAGGAAAGAGAGACAGCAATGTGGACGGCTCTGTTGCATAGCTTGCTGTGCACTGAAGAGATCCAGCAGCATCTTTCAGTCCTACCTCTTTTGGTTTGAGAACAGAGGCTAATTGTTTGTGCTGTGCAAAGTGGCCTGCAGGCGAATGGGAGCACCTCCGAAGTGGCAATATGACGGATGTTTTCTTGACAAAGGAAAGAGAGACAGCAATGTGGACGGCTCTGTTGCATAGCTTGCTGTGCACTGAAGAGATCCAGCAGCATCTTTCAGTCCTACCTCTTTTGGTTTGGGAACAGAGGCCAATTGTTTGTGCTGTGCAAAGTGGCCTGCAGGCGAATGGGAGCACCTCAGAAGTGGCAATACAACGGACGTTTTCTTGACAAAGGAAAGAGAGACAGCAATGTGGACGGCTCTGTTGCATAGCTTGCTGTGCACTGAAGAGATCCAGCAGCATCTTTCAGTCCTACCTCTTTTGGTTTGGGAACAGAGGCCAATTGTTTGTGCTGTGCAAAGTGGCCTGCAGGCGAATGGGAGCACCTCCGAAGTGGCAATACAACGGACGTTTTCTTGACAAAGGAAAGAGAGACAGCAATGTGGACGGCTCTGTTGCATAGCTTGCTGTGCACTGAAGAGATCCAGCAGCATCTTTCAGTCCTACCTCTTTTGGCTTGGGAACAGAGGCCAATTGTTTGTGCTGTGCAAAGTGGCCTGCAGGCGAATGGGAGCACCTCCGAAGTGGCAATACAACGGACGTTTTCTTGACAAAGGAAAGAGAGACAGCAATGTGGACGGCTCTGTTGCATAGCTTGCTGTGCACTGAAGAGATCCAGCAGCATCTTTCAGTCCTACCTCTTTTGGCTTGGGAACAGAGGCCAATTGTTTGTGCTGTGCAAAGTGGCCTGCAGGCGAATGGGAGCACCTCAGAAGTGGCAATACAACGGACGTTTTCTTGACAAAGGAAAGAGAGACAGCAATGTGGACGGCTCTGTTGCATAGCTTGCTGTGCACTGAAGAGATCCAGCAGCATCTTTCAGTCCTACCTCTTTTGGTTTGGGAACAGAGGCCAATTGTTTGTGCTGTGCAAAGTGGCCTGCAGGCCAATGGGAGCACCTCCGAAGTGGCAATACGACAGATGTTTTCTTGACAAAGGAAAGAGAGACAGCAATGTGGACGGCTCTGTTGCATAGCTTGCTGTGCACTGAAGAGATCCAGCAGCATCTTTCAGTCCTACCTCTTTTGGTTTGGGAACAGAGGCCAATTGTTTGTGCTGTGCAAAGTGGCCTGCAGGCCAATGGGAGCACCTCAGAAGTGGCAATACAACGGCCGATTTCTTGACAAAGGAAAGAGAGACAGCAATGTGGACGGCTCTGTTGCATAGCTTGCTGTGCACTGAAGAGATCCAGCAGCATCTTTCAGTCCTACCTCTTTTTGTTTGGGAACAGAGGCCAATTGTTTGTGCTGTGCAAAGTGGCCTGCAGGCCAATGGGAGCACCTCCGAAGTGGCAATACAACGGACGTTTTCTTGACAAAGGAAAGAGAGACAGCAATGTGGACGGCTCTGTTGCATAGCTTGCTGTGCACTGAAGAGATCCAGCAGCATCTTTCAGTCCTACCTCTTTTGGTTTGGGAACAGAGGCCAATTGTTTGTGCTGTGCAAAGTGGCCTGCAGGCGAATGGGAGCACCTCCGAAGTGGCAATACAACGGACGTTTTCTTGACAAAGGAAAGAGAGACAGCAATGTGGACGGCTCTGTTGCATAGCTTGCTGTGCACTGAAGAGATCCAGCAGCATCTTTCAGTCCTACCTCTTTTGGTTTGGGAACAGAGGCCAATTGCTTGTGCTGTGCAAAGTGGCCTGCAGGCGAATGGGAGCACCTCCAAAGTGGCAATACAACGGACGTTTTCTTGACAAAGGAAAGAGAGACAGCAATGTGGACGGCTCTGTTGCATAGCTTGCTGTGCACTGAAGAGATCCAGCAGCATCTTTCAGTCCTACCTCTTTTGGCTTGGGAACAGAGGCCAATTGTTTGTGCTGTGCAAAGTGGCCTGCAGGCGAATGGGAGCACCTCCGAAGTGGCAATACAACGGACATTTTCTTGACAAAGGAAAGAGAGACAGCAATGTGGACGGCTCTGTTGCATAGCTTGCTGTGCACTGAAGAGATCCAGCAGCATCTTTCAGTCCTACCTCTTTTGGCTTGGGAACAGAGGCCAATTGTTTGTGCTGTGCAAAGTGGCCTGCAGGCGAATGGGAGCACCTCCGAAGTGGCAATACAACGGGCGTTTTCTTGACAAAGGAAAGAGAGACAGCAATGTGGACGGCTCTGTTGCATAGCTTGCTGTGCACTGAAGAGATCCAGCAGCATCTTTCAGTCCTACCTCTTTTGGTTTGGGAACAGAGGCCAATTGTTTGTGCTGTGCAAAGTGGCCTGCAGGCGAATGGGAGCACCTCAGAAGTGGCAATACAACGGACGTTTTCTTGACAAAGGAAAGAGAGACAGCAATGTGGACGGCTCTGTTGCATAGCTTGCTGTGCACTGAAGAGATCCAGCAGCATCTTTCAGTCCTACCTCTTTTGGCTTGGGAACAGAGGCCAATTGTTTGTGCTGTGCAAAGTGGCCTGCAGGCGAATGGGAGCACCTCAGAAGTGGCAATACAACGGACGTTTTCTTGACAAAGGAAAGAGAGACAGCAATGTGGACGGCTCTGTTGCATAGCTTGCTGTGCACTGAAGAGATCCAGCAGCATCTTTCAGTCCTACCTCTTTTGGTTTGGGAACAGAGGCCAATTGTTTGTGCTGTGCAAAGTGGCCTGCAGGCGAATGGGAGCACCTCAGAAGTGGCAATACAACGGACGTTTTCTTGACAAAGGAAAGAGAGACAGCAATGTGGATGGCTCTGTTGCATAGCTTGCTGTGCACTGAAGAGATCCAGCAGCATCTTTCAGTCCTACCTCTTTTGGTTTGGGAACAGAGGCCAATTGTTTGTGCTGTGCAAAGTGGCCTGCAGGCGAATGGGAGCACCTCCGAAGTGGCAATACAACGGCCGTTTTCTTGACAAAGGAAAGAGAGACAGCAATGTGGACGGCTCTGTTGCATAGCTTGCTGTGCACTGAAGAGATCCAGCAGCATCTTTCAGTCCTACCTCTTTTGGTTTGGGAACAGAGGCCAATTGTTTGTGCTGTGCAAAGTGGCCTGCAGGCGAATGGGAGCACCTCCGAAGTGGCAATACAACGGACGTTTTCTTGACAAAGGAAAGAGAGACAGGAATGTGGACGGCTCTGTTGCATAGCTTGCTGTGCACTGAAGAGATCCAGCAGCATCTTTCAGTCCTACCTCTTTTGGTTTGGGAACAGAGGCTAATTGTTTGTGCTGTGCAAAGTGGCCTGCAGGCGAATGGGAGCACCTCAGAAGTGGCAATACGACGGATGTTTTCTTGACAAAGGAAAGAGAGACAGCAATGTGGACGGCTCTGTTGCATAGCTTGCTGTGCACTGAAGAGATCCAGCAGCATCTTTCAGTCCTACCTCTTTTGGTTTGGGAACAGAGGCCAATTGTTTGTGCTGTGCAAAGTGGCCTGCAGGCGAATGGGAGCACCTCCGAAGTGGCAATACAACGGACGTTTTCTTGACAAAGGAAAGAGAGACAGTAATGTGGACAGCTCTGTTGCATAGCTTGCTGTGCACTGAAGAGATCCAGCAGCATCTTTCAGTCCTACCTCTTTTGGTTTGGGAACAGAGGCCAATTGTTTGTGCTGTGCAAACTGGCCTGCGGGCGAACGGGAGCACATCCGAAGTGGCAATACAACGGACGTTTTCTTGACAAAGGAAAGAGAGACAGCAATGTGGATGGCTCTGTTGCATAGCTTGCTGTGCACTGAAGAGATCCAGCAGCATCTTTCAGTCCTACCTCTTTTGGTTTGGGAACAGAGGCCAATTGTTTGTGCTGTGCAAAGTGGCCTGCAGGCCAATGGGAGCACCTCCGAAGTGGCAATACAACGGACGTTTTCTTGACAAAGGAAAGAGAGACAGCAATGTGGACGGCTCTGTTGCATAGCTTGCTGTGCACTGAAGAGATCCAGCAGCATCTTTCAGTCCTACCTCTTTTGGTTTGGGAACAGAGGCCAATTGTTTGTGCTGTGCAAAGTGGCCTGCAGGTGAATGGGAGCACCTCCGAAGTGGCAATACAACGGACGTTTTCTTGACAAAGGAAAGAGAGACAGTAATGTGGACGGCTCTGTTGCATAGCTTGCTGTGCACTGAAGAGATCCAGCAGCATCTTTCAGTCCTACCTCTTTTGGTTTGGGAACAGAGGCTAATTGTTTGTGCTGTGCAAAGTGGACTGCAGGCGAATGGGAGCACCTCAGAAGTGGCAATACGACGGATGTTTTCTTGACAAAGGAAAGAGAGACAGCAATGTGGACGGCTCTGTTGCATAGCTTGCTGTGCACTGAAGAGATCCAGCAGCATCTTTCAGTCCTACCTCTTTTGGTTTGGGAACAGAGGCCAATTGTTTGTGCTGTGCAAAGTGGCCTGCAGGCGAATGGGAGCACCTCCGAAGTGGCAATACAACGGACGTTTTCTTGACAAAGGAAAGAGAGACAGTAATGTGGACAGCTCTGTTGCATAGCTTGCTGTGCACTGAAGAGATCCAGCAGCATCTTTCAGTCCTACCTCTTTTGGTTTGGGAACAGAGGCCAATTGTTTGTGCTGTGCAAAGTGGCCTGCGGGCGAACGGGAGCACCTCCGAAGTGGCAATACAACGGACGTTTTCTTGACAAAGGAAAGAGAGACAGCAATGTGGACGGCTCTGTTGCATAGCTTGCTGTGCACTGAAGAGATCCAGCAGCATCTTTCAGTCCTACCTCTTTTGGTTTGGGAACAGAGGCCAATTGTTTGTGCTGTGCAAAGTGGCCTGCGGGCGAATGGGAGCACCTCAGAAGTGGCAATACAACGGACGTTTTCTTGACAAAGGAAAGAGAGACAGCAATGTGGACGGCTCTGTTGCATAGCTTGCTGTGCACTGAAGAGATCCAGCAGCATCTTTCAGTCCTACCTCTTTTGGTTTGGGAACAGAGGCCAATTGTTTGTGCTGTGCAAACTGGCCTGCGGGCGAACGGAAGCACATCCGAAGTGGCAATACAACGGACGTTTTCTTGACAAAGGAAAGAGAGACAGCAATGTGGATGGCTCTGTTGCATAGCTTGCTGTGCACTGAAGAGATCCAGCAGCATCTTTCAGTCCTACCTCTTTTGGTTTGGGAACAGAGGCCAATTGTTTGTGCTGTGCAAACTGGCCTGCAGGCGAATGGGAGCACCTCCGAAGTGGCAATACAACGGACGTTTTCTTGACAAAGGAAAGAGAGACAGCAATGTGGACAGCTCTGTTGCATAGCTTGCTGTGCACTGAAGAGATCCAGCAGCATCTTTCAGTCCTACCTCTTTTGGTTTGGGAACAGAGGCCAATTGTTTGGGCTGTGCAAAGTGGCCTGCAGGCGAATGGGAGCACCTCCGAAGTGGCAATACAACGGACGTTTTCTTGACAAAGGAAAGAGAGACAGCAATGTGGACGGCTCTGTTGCATAGCTTGCTGTGCACTGAAGAGATCCAGCAGCATCTTTCAGTCCTATCTCTTTTGGTTTGGGAACAGAGGCCAATTGTTTGTGCTGTGCAAAGTGGCCTGCAGGCGAATGGGAGCACCTCCGAAGTGGCAATACTACGGACATTTTCTTGACAAAGGAAAGAGAGACAGCAATGTTGACGGCTCTGTTGCATAGCTTGCTGTGCACTGAAGAGATCCAGCAGCATCTTTCAGTCCTACCTCTTTTGGCTTGGGAACAGAGGCCAATTGTTTGTGCTGTGCAAAGTGGCCTGCAGGCGAATGGGAGCACCTCCGAAGTGGCAATACAACGGGCGTTTTCTTGACAAAGGAAAGAGAGACAGCAATGTGGACGGCTCTGTTGCATAGCTTGCTGTGCACTGAAGAGATCCAGCAGCATCTTTCAGTCCTACCTCTTTTGGTTTGGGAACAGAGGCCAATTGTTTGTGCTGTGCAAAGTGGCCTGCAGGCGAATGGGAGCACCTCAGAAGTGGCAATACAACGGACGTTTTCTTGACAAAGGAAAGAGAGACAGCAATGTGGACGGCTCTGTTGCATAGCTTGCTGTGCACTGAAGAGATCCAGCAGCATCTTTCAGTCCTACCTCTTTTGGTTTGGGAACAGAGGCCAATTGTTTGTGCTGTGCAAAGTGGCCTGCAGGCGAATGGGAGCACCTCAGAAGTGGCAATACAACGGACGTTTTCTTGACAAAGGAAAGAGAGACAGCAATGTGGACGGCTCTGTTGCATAGCTTGCTGTGCACTGAAGAGATCCAGCAGCATCTTTCAGTCCTACCTCTTTTGGTTTGGGAACAGAGGCCAATTGTTTGTGCTGTGCAAAGTGGCCTGCAGGCGAATGGGAGCACCTCCGAAGTGGCAATACAACGGACGTTTTCTTGACAAAGGAAAGAGAGACAGTAATGTGGACGGCTCTGTTGCATAGCTTGCTGTGCACTGAAGAGATCCAGCAGCATCTTTCAGTCCTACCTCTTTTGGTTTGAGAACAGAGGCTAATTGTTTGTGCTGTGCAAAGTGGCCTGCAGGCGAATGGGAGCACCTCAGAAGTGGCAATATGACGGATGTTTTCTTGACAAAGGAAAGAGAGACAGCAATGTGGACGGCTCTGTTGCATAGCTTGCTGTGCACTGAAGAGATCCAGCAGCATCTTTCAGTCCTACCTCTTTTGGTTTGGGAACAGAGGCCAATTGTTTGTGCTGTGCAAAGTGGCCTGCAGGCGAATGGGAGCACCTCCGAAGTGGCAATACAACGGACGTTTTCTTGACAAAGGAAAGAGAGACAGCAATGTGGACGGCTCTGTTGCATAGCTTGCTGTGCACTGAAGAGATCCAGCAGCATCTTTCAGTCCTACCTCTTTTGGTTTGGGAACAGAGGCCAATTGTTTGTGCTGTGCAAAGTGGCCTGCAGGCGAATGGGAGCACCTCCGAAGTGGCAATACAACGGACGTTTTCTTGACAAAGGAAAGAGAGACAGCAATGTGGACGGCTCTGTTGCATAGCTTGCTGTGCACTGAAGAGATCCAGCAGCATCTTTCAGTCCTACCTCTTTTGGCTTGGGAACAGAGGCCAATTGTTTGTGCTGTGCAAAGTGGCCTGCAGGCGAATGGGAGCACCTCCGAAGTGGCAATACAACGGACGTTTTCTTGACAAAGGAAAGAGAGACAGCAATGTGGACGGCTCTGTTGCATAGCTTGCTGTGCACTGAAGAGATCCAGCAGCATCTTTCAGTCCTACCTCTTTTGGCTTGGGAACAGAGGCCAATTGTTTGTGCTGTGCAAAGTGGCCTGCAGGCGAATGGGAGCACCTCAGAAGTGGCAATACAACGGACGTTTTCTTGACAAAGGAAAGAGAGACAGCAATGTGGACGGCTCTGTTGCATAGCTTGCTGTGCACTGAAGAGATCCAGCAGCATCTTTCAGTCCTACCTCTTTTGGTTTGGGAACAGAGGCCAATTGTTTGTGCTGTGCAAAGTGGCCTGCAGGCGAATGGGAGCACCTCCGAAGTGGCAATACGACGGATGTTTTCTTGACAAAGGAAAGAGAGACAGCAATGTGGACGGCTCTGTTGCATAGCTTGCTGTGCACTGAAGAGATCCAGCAGCATCTTTCAGTCCTACCTCTTTTGGTTTGGGAACAGAGGCCAATTGTTTGTGCTGTGCAAAGTGGCCTGCAGGCGAATGGGAGCACCTCAGAAGTGGCAATACAACGGACATTTTCTTGACAAAGGAAAGAGAGACAGCAATGTGGACGGCTCTGTTGCATAGCTTGCTGTGCACTGAAGAGATCCAGCAGCATCTTTCAGTCCTACCTCTTTTGGCTTGGGAACAGAGGCCAATTGTTTGTGCTGTGCAAAGTGGCCTGCAGGCGAATGGGAGCACCTCCGAAGTGGCAATACAACGGGCGTTTTCTTGACAAAGGAAAGAGAGACAGCAATGTGGACGGCTCTGTTGCATAGCTTGCTGTGCACTGAAGAGATCCAGCAGCATCTTTCAGTCCTACCTCTTTTGGTTTGGGAACAGAGGCCAATTGTTTGTGCTGTGCAAAGTGGCCTGCAGGCGAATGGGAGCACCTCCGAAGTGGCAATACAACGGACGTTTTCTTGACAAAGGAAAGAGAGACAGCAATGTGGACGGCTCTGTTGCATAGCTTGCTGTGCACTGAAGAGATCCAGCAGCATCTTTCAGTCCTACCTCTTTTGGTTTGGGAACAGAGGCCAATTGTTTGTGCTGTGCAAAGTGGCCTGCAGGCGAATGGGAGCACCTCCGAAGTGGCAATACAACGGACGTTTTCTTGACAAAGGAAAGAGAGACAGCAATGTGGACGGCTCTGTTGCATAGCTTGCTGTGCACTGAAGAGATCCAGCAGCATCTTTCAGTCCTACCTCTTTTGGTTTGAGAACAGAGGCTAATTGTTTGTGCTGTGCAAAGTGGCCTGCAGGCGAATGGGAGCACCTCCGAAGTGGCAATATGACGGATGTTTTCTTGACAAAGGAAAGAGAGACAGCAATGTGGACGGCTCTGTTGCATAGCTTGCTGTGCACTGAAGAGATCCAGCAGCATCTTTCAGTCCTACCTCTTTTGGTTTGGGAACAGAGGCCAATTGTTTGTGCTGTGCAAAGTGGCCTGCAGGCGAATGGGAGCACCTCAGAAGTGGCAATACAACGGACGTTTTCTTGACAAAGGAAAGAGAGACAGCAATGTGGACGGCTCTGTTGCATAGCTTGCTGTGCACTGAAGAGATCCAGCAGCATCTTTCAGTCCTACCTCTTTTGGTTTGGGAACAGAGGCCAATTGTTTGTGCTGTGCAAAGTGGCCTGCAGGCGAATGGGAGCACCTCCGAAGTGGCAATACAACGGACGTTTTCTTGACAAAGGAAAGAGAGACAGCAATGTGGACGGCTCTGTTGCATAGCTTGCTGTGCACTGAAGAGATCCAGCAGCATCTTTCAGTCCTACCTCTTTTGGCTTGGGAACAGAGGCCAATTGTTTGTGCTGTGCAAAGTGGCCTGCAGGCGAATGGGAGCACCTCCGAAGTGGCAATACAACGGACGTTTTCTTGACAAAGGAAAGAGAGACAGCAATGTGGACGGCTCTGTTGCATAGCTTGCTGTGCACTGAAGAGATCCAGCAGCATCTTTCAGTCCTACCTCTTTTGGCTTGGGAACAGAGGCCAATTGTTTGTGCTGTGCAAAGTGGCCTGCAGGCGAATGGGAGCACCTCAGAAGTGGCAATACAACGGACGTTTTCTTGACAAAGGAAAGAGAGACAGCAATGTGGACGGCTCTGTTGCATAGCTTGCTGTGCACTGAAGAGATCCAGCAGCATCTTTCAGTCCTACCTCTTTTGGTTTGGGAACAGAGGCCAATTGTTTGTGCTGTGCAAAGTGGCCTGCAGGCCAATGGGAGCACCTCCGAAGTGGCAATACGACAGATGTTTTCTTGACAAAGGAAAGAGAGACAGCAATGTGGACGGCTCTGTTGCATAGCTTGCTGTGCACTGAAGAGATCCAGCAGCATCTTTCAGTCCTACCTCTTTTGGTTTGGGAACAGAGGCCAATTGTTTGTGCTGTGCAAAGTGGCCTGCAGGCCAATGGGAGCACCTCAGAAGTGGCAATACAACGGCCGATTTCTTGACAAAGGAAAGAGAGACAGCAATGTGGACGGCTCTGTTGCATAGCTTGCTGTGCACTGAAGAGATCCAGCAGCATCTTTCAGTCCTACCTCTTTTTGTTTGGGAACAGAGGCCAATTGTTTGTGCTGTGCAAAGTGGCCTGCAGGCCAATGGGAGCACCTCCGAAGTGGCAATACAACGGACGTTTTCTTGACAAAGGAAAGAGAGACAGCAATGTGGACGGCTCTGTTGCATAGCTTGCTGTGCACTGAAGAGATCCAGCAGCATCTTTCAGTCCTACCTCTTTTGGTTTGGGAACAGAGGCCAATTGTTTGTGCTGTGCAAAGTGGCCTGCAGGCGAATGGGAGCACCTCCGAAGTGGCAATACAACGGACGTTTTCTTGACAAAGGAAAGAGAGACAGCAATGTGGACGGCTCTGTTGCATAGCTTGCTGTGCACTGAAGAGATCCAGCAGCATCTTTCAGTCCTACCTCTTTTGGTTTGGGAACAGAGGCCAATTGCTTGTGCTGTGCAAAGTGGCCTGCAGGCGAATGGGAGCACCTCCAAAGTGGCAATACAACGGACGTTTTCTTGACAAAGGAAAGAGAGACAGCAATGTGGACGGCTCTGTTGCATAGCTTGCTGTGCACTGAAGAGATCCAGCAGCATCTTTCAGTCCTACCTCTTTTGGCTTGGGAACAGAGGCCAATTGTTTGTGCTGTGCAAAGTGGCCTGCAGGCGAATGGGAGCACCTCCGAAGTGGCAATACAACGGACATTTTCTTGACAAAGGAAAGAGAGACAGCAATGTGGACGGCTCTGTTGCATAGCTTGCTGTGCACTGAAGAGATCCAGCAGCATCTTTCAGTCCTACCTCTTTTGGCTTGGGAACAGAGGCCAATTGTTTGTGCTGTGCAAAGTGGCCTGCAGGCGAATGGGAGCACCTCCGAAGTGGCAATACAACGGACGTTTTCTTGACAAAGGAAAGAGAGACAGCAATGTGGACGGCTCTGTTGCATAGCTTGCTGTGCACTGAAGAGATCCAGCAGCATCTTTCAGTCCTACCTCTTTTGGTTTGGGAACAGAGGCCAATTGTTTGTGCTGTGCAAAGTGGCCTGCAGGCGAATGGGAGCACCTCAGAAGTGGCAATACAACGGACGTTTTCTTGACAAAGGAAAGAGAGACAGCAATGTGGACGGCTCTGTTGCATAGCTTGCTGTGCACTGAAGAGATCCAGCAGCATCTTTCAGTCCTACCTCTTTTGGTTTGGGAACAGAGGCCAATTGTTTGTGCTGTGCAAAGTGGCCTGCAGGCGAATGGGAGCACCTCCGAAGTGGCAATACAACGGACGTTTTCTTGACAAAGGAAAGAGAGACAGCAATGTGGACGGCTCTGTTGCATAGCTTGCTGTGCACTGAAGAGATCCAGCAGCATCTTTCAGTATTACCTCTTTTGGTTTGGGAACAGAGGCCAATTGTTTGTGCTGTGCAAAGTGGCCTGCAGGCGAATGGGAGCACCTCAGAAGTGGCAATACAACGGACGTTTTCTTGACAAAGGAAAGAGAGACAGCAATGTGGACGGCTCTGTTGCATAGCTTGCTGTGCACTGAAGAGATCCAGCAGCATCTTTCAGTCCTACCTCTTTTGGTTTGGGAACAGAGGCTAATTGTTTGTGCTGTGCAAAGTGGCCTGCAGGCGAATGGGAGCACCTCAGAAGTGGCAATACGACGGATGTTTTCTTGACAAAGGAAAGAGAGACAGCAATGTGGACGGCTCTGTTGCATAGCTTGCTGTGCACTGAAGAGATCCAGCAGCATCTTTCAGTCCTACCTCTTTTGGTTTGGGAACAGAGGCCAATTGTTTGTGCTGTGCAAAGTGGCCTGCAGGCGAATGGGAGCACCTCCGAAGTGGCAATACAACGGACGTTTTCTTGACAAAGGAAAGAGAGACAGTAATGTGGACAGCTCTGTTGCATAGCTTGCTGTGCACTGAAGAGATCCAGCAGCATCTTTCAGTCCTACCTCTTTTGGTTTGGGAACAGAGGCCAATTGTTTGTGCTGTGCAAAGTGGCCTGCGGGCGAACGGGAGCACCTCAGAAGTGGCAATACAACGGACGTTTTCTTGACAAAGGAAAGAGAGACAGCAATGTGGACGGCTCTGTTGCATAGCTTGCTGTGCACTGAAGAGATCCAGCAGCATCTTTCAGTCCTACCTCTTTTGGTTTGGGAACAGAGGCCAATTGTTTGTGCTGTGCAAACTTGCCTGCGGGCGAACGGGAGCACATCCGAAGTGGCAATACAACGGACGTTTTCTTGACAAAGGAAAGAGAGACAGCAATGTGGACGGCTCTGTTGCATAGCTTGCTGTGCACTGAAGAGATCCAGCAGCATCTTTCAGTCCTACCTCTTTTGGTTTGGGAACAGAGGCCAATTGTTTGTGCTGTGCAAAGTGGCCTGCAGGCCAATGGGAGCACCTCCGAAGTGGCAATACAACGGCCGTTTTCTTGACAAAGGAAAGAGAGACAGCAATGTGGACAGCTCTGTTGCATAGCTTGCTGTGCACTGAAGAGATCCAGCAGCATCTTTCAGTCCTACCTCTTTTGGTTTGAGAACAGAGGCTAATTGTTTGTGCTGTGCAAAGTGGCCTGCAGGCGAATGGGAGCACCTCCGAAGTGGCAATACGACGGATGTTTTCTTGACAAAGGAAAGAGAGACAGCAATGTGGACGGCTCTGTTGCATAGCTTGCTGTGCACTGAAGAGATCCAGCAGCATCTTTCAGTCCTACCTCTTTTGGTTTGGGAACAGAGGCCAATTGTTTGTGCTGTGCAAAGTGGCCTGCGGGCGAACGGGAGCACCTCAGAAGTGGCAATACAACGGACGTTTTCTTGACAAAGGAAAGAGAGACAGCAATGTGGACGGCTCTGTTGCATAGCTTGCTGTGCACTGAAGAGATCCAGCAGCATCTTTCAGTCCTACCTCTTTTGGTTTGGGAACAGAGGCCAATTGTTTGTGCTGTGCAAAGTGGCCTGCAGGCGAATGGGAGCACCTCCGAAGTGGCAATACGACGGATGTTTTCTTGACAAAGGAAAGAGAGACAGCAATGTGGACGGCTCTGTTGCATAGCTTGCTGTGCACTGAAGAGATCCAGCAGCATCTTTCAGTCCTACCTCTTTTGGCTTGGGAACAGAGGCCAATTGTTTGTGCTGTGCAAAGTGGCCTGCAGGCGAATGGGAGCACCTCCGAAGTGGCAATACAACGGACGTTTTCTTGACAAAGGAAAGAGAGACAGCAATGTGGACGGCTCTGTTGCATAGCTTGCTGTGCACTGAAGAGATCCAGCAGCATCTTTCAGTCCTACCTCTTTTGGTTTGGGAACAGAGGCCAATTGTTTGTGCTGTGCAAAGTGGCCTGCAGGCGAATGGGAGCACCTCCGAAGTGGCAATACAACGGACGTTTTCTTGACAAAGGAAAGAGAGACAGCAATGTGGACGGCTCTGTTGCATAGCTTGCTGTGCACTGAAGAGATCCAGCAGCATCTTTCAGTCCTACCTCTTTTGGTTTGGGAAAAGAGGCCAATTGTTTGTGCTGTGCAAAGTGGCCTGCAGGCGAATGGGAGCACCTCCGAAGTGGCAATACAACGGCCGTTTTCTTAACAAAGGAAAGAGAGACAGTAATGTGGACGGCTCTGTTGCATAGCTTGCTGTGCACTGAAGAGATCCAGCAGCATCTTTCAGTCCTACCTCTTTTGGTTTGGGAACAGAGGCTAATTGTTTGTGCTGTGCAAAGTGGCCTGCAGGCGAATGGGAGCACCTCAGAAGTGGCAATACGACGGATGTTTTCTTGACAAAGGAAAGAGAGACAGCAATGTGGACGGCTCTGTTGCATAGCTTGCTGTGCACTGAAGAGATCCAGCAGCATCTTTCAGTCCTACCTCTTTTGGTTTGGGAACAGAGGCCAATTGTTTGTGCTGTGCAAAGTGGCCTGCAGGCGAATGGGAGCACCTCCGAAGTGGCAATACAACGGACGTTTTCTTGACAAAGGAAAGAGAGACAGTAATGTGGACAGCTCTGTTGCATAGCTTGCTGTGCACTGAAGAGATCCAGCAGCATCTTTCAGTCCTACCTCTTTTGGTTTGGGAACAGAGGCCAATTGTTTGTGCTGTGCAAAGTGGCCTGCGGGCGAACGGGAGCACCTCAGAAGTGGCAATACAACGGACGTTTTCTTGACAAAGGAAAGAGAGACAGCAATGTGGACGGCTCTGTTGCATAGCTTGCTGTGCACTGAAGAGATCCAGCAGCATCTTTCAGTCCTACCTCTTTTGGTTTGGGAACAGAGGCCAATTGTTTGTGCTGTGCAAAGTGGCCTGCGGGCGAACGGGAGCACCTCAGAAGTGGCAATACAACGGACGTTTTCTTGACAAAGGAAAGAGAGACAGCAATGTGGACGGCTCTGTTGCATAGCTTGCTGTGCACTGAAGAGATCCAGCAGCATCTTTCAGTCCTACCTCTTTTTGTTTGGGAACAGAGGCCAATTGTTTGTGCTGTGCAAAGTGGCCTGCAGGCGAATGGGAGCACCTCAGAAGTGGCAATACAACGGACGTTTTCTTGACAAAGGAAAGAGAGACAGCAATGTGGACGGCTCTGTTGCATAGCTTGCTGTGCACTGAAGAGATCCAGCAGCATCTTTCAGTCCTACCTCTTTTGGTTTGGGAACAGAGGCCAATTGTTTGTGCTGTGCAAAGTGGCCTGCAGGCGAATGGGAGCACCTCCGAAGTGGCAATACAACGGACGTTTTCTTGACAAAGGAAAGAGAGACAGCAATGTGGACGGCTCTGTTGCATAGCTTGCTGTGCACTGAAGAGATCCAGCAGCATCTTTCAGTCCTACCTCTTTTGGTTTGGGAACAGAGGCCAATTGTTTGTGCTGTGCAAAGTGGCCTGCAGGCGAATGGGAGCACCTCCGAAGTGGCAATACAACGGACGTTTTCTTGACAAAGGAAAGAGAGACAGCAATGTGGACGGCTCTGTTGCATAGCTTGCTGTGCACTGAAGAGATCCAGCAGCATCTTTCAGTCCTACCTCTTTTGGTTTGGGAACAGAGGCCAATTGTTTGTGCTGTGCAAAGTGGCCTGCAGGCGAATGGGAGCACCTCCGAAGTGGCAATACAACGGCCGTTTTCTTGACAAAGGAAAGAGAGACAGTAATGTGGACGGCTCTGTTGCATAGCTTGCTGTGCACTGAAGAGATCCAGCAGCATCTTTCAGTCCTACCTCTTTTGGTTTGGGAACAGAGGCTAATTGTTTGTGCTGTGCAAAGTGGCCTGCAGGCGAATGGGAGCACCTCAGAAGTGGCAATACGACGGATGTTTTCTTGACAAAGGAAAGAGAGACAGCAATGTGGACGGCTCTGTTGCATAGCTTGCTGTGCACTGAAGAGATCCAGCAGCATCTTTCAGTCCTACCTCTTTTGGTTTGGGAACAGAGGCCAATTGTTTGTGCTGTGCAAAGTGGCCTGCAGGCGAATGGGAGCACCTCCGAAGTGGCAATACAACGGACGTTTTCTTGACAAAGGAAAGAGAGACAGTAATGTGGACAGCTCTGTTGCATAGCTTGCTGTGCACTGAAGAGATCCAGCAGCATCTTTCAGTCCTACCTCTTTTGGTTTGGGAACAGAGGCCAATTGTTTGTGCTGTGCAAAGTGGCCTGCGGGCGAACGGGAGCACCTCAGAAGTGGCAATACAACGGACGTTTTCTTGACAAAGGAAAGAGAGACAGCAATGTGGACGGCTCTGTTGCATAGCTTGCTGTGCACTGAAGAGATCCAGCAGCATCTTTCAGTCCTACCTCTTTTGGTTTGGGAACAGAGGCCAATTGTTTGTGCTGTGCAAAGTGGCCTGCGGGCGAACGGGAGCACCTCAGAAGTGGCAATACAACGGACGTTTTCTTGACAAAGGAAAGAGAGACAGCAATGTGGACGGCTCTGTTGCATAGCTTGCTGTGCACTGAAGAGATCCAGCAGCATCTTTCAGTCCTACCTCTTTTGGTTTGGGAACAGAGGCCAATTGTTTGTGCTGTGCAAACTGGCCTGCGGGCGAACGGGAGCACATCCGAAGTGGCAATACAACGGACGTTTTCTTGACAAAGGAAAGAGAGACAGCAATGTGGACGGCTCTGTTGCATAGCTTGCTGTGCACTGAAGAGATCCAGCAGCATCTTTCAGTCCTACCTCTTTTGGTTTGAGAACAGAGGCCAATTGTTTGTGCTGTGCAAAGTGGCCTGCAGGCGAATGGGAGCACCTCCGAAGTGGCAATACAACGGACGTTTTCTTGACAAAGGAAAGAGAGACAGCAATGTGGACAGCTCTGTTGCATAGCTTGCTGTGCACTGAAGAGATCCAGCAGCATCTTTCAGTCCTACCTCTTTTGGTTTGGGAACAGAGGCCAATTGTTTGTGCTGTGCAAAGTGGCCTGCAGGCGAATGGGAGCACCTCGAAGTGGCAATACAACGGACATTTTCTTGACAAAGGAAAGAGAGACAGCAATGTTGACGGCTCTGTTGCATAGCTTGCTGTGCACTGAAGAGATCCAGCAGCATCTTTCAGTCCTACCTCTTTTGGCTTGGGAACAGAGGCCAATTGTTTGTGCTGTGCAAAGTGGCCTGCAGGCGAATGGGAGCACCTCCGAAGTGGCAATACAACGGACGTTTTCTTGACAAAGGAAAGAGAGACAGCAATGTGGACGGCTCTGTTGCATAGCTTGCTGTGCACTGAAGAGATCCAGCAGCATCTTTCAGTCCTACCTCTTTTGGTTTGGGAACAGAGGCCAATTGTTTGTGCTGTGCAAAGTGGCCTGCAGGCGAATGGGAGCACCTCCGAAGTGGCAATACAACGGACGTTTTCTTGACAAAGGAAAGAGAGACAGCAATGTGGACGGCTCTGTTGCATAGCTTGCTGTGCACTGAAGAGATCCAGCAGCATCTTTCAGTCCTACCTCTTTTGGTTTGGGAACAGAGGCCAATTGTTTGTGCTGTGCAAAGTGGCCTGCAGGCGAATGGGAGCACCTCCGAAGTGGCAATACAACGGACGTTTTCTTGACAAAGGAAAGAGAGACAGTAATGTGGACAGCTCTGTTGCATAGCTTGCTGTGCACTGAAGAGATCCAGCAGCATCTTTCAGTCCTACCTCTTTTGGTTTGGGAACAGAGGCCAATTGTTTGTGCTGTGCAAAGTGGCCTGCAGGCGAATGGGAGCACCTCCGAAGTGGCAATACAACGGACGTTTTCTTGGCAAAGGAAAGAGAGACAGCAATGTGGACGGCTCTGTTGCATAGCTTGCTGTGCACTGAAGAGATCCAGCAGCATCTTTCAGTCCTACCTCTTTTGGTTTGGGAAAAGAGGCCAATTGTTTGTGCTGTGCAAAGTGGCCTGCAGGCGAATGGGAGCACCTCCGAAGTGGCAATACAACGGCCGTTTTCTTAACAAAGGAAAGAGAGACAGTAATGTGGACGGCTCTGTTGCATAGCTTGCTGTGCACTGAAGAGATCCAGCAGCATCTTTCAGTCCTACCTCTTTTGGTTTGGGAACAGAGGCTAATTGTTTGTGCTGTGCAAAGTGGCCTGCAGGCGAATGGGAGCACCTCAGAAGTGGCAATACGACGGATGTTTTCTTGACAAAGGAAAGAGAGACAGCAATGTGGACGGCTCTGTTGCATAGCTTGCTGTGCACTGAAGAGATCCAGCAGCATCTTTCAGTCCTACCTCTTTTGGTTTGGGAACAGAGGCCAATTGTTTGTGCTGTGCAAAGTGGCCTGCAGGCGAATGGGAGCACCTCCGAAGTGGCAATACAACGGACGTTTTCTTGACAAAGGAAAGAGAGACAGTAATGTGGACAGCTCTGTTGCATAGCTTGCTGTGCACTGAAGAGATCCAGCAGCATCTTTCAGTCCTACCTCTTTTGGTTTGGGAACAGAGGCCAATTGTTTGTGCTGTGCAAAGTGGCCTGCGGGCGAACGGGAGCACCTCAGAAGTGGCAATACAACGGACGTTTTCTTGACAAAGGAAAGAGAGACAGCAATGTGGACGGCTCTGTTGCATAGCTTGCTGTGCACTGAAGAGATCCAGCAGCATCTTTCAGTCCTACCTCTTTTGGTTTGGGAACAGAGGCCAATTGTTTGTGCTGTGCAAAGTGGCCTGCGGGCGAACGGGAGCACCTCAGAAGTGGCAATACAACGGACGTTTTCTTGACAAAGGAAAGAGAGACAGCAATGTGGACGGCTCTGTTGCATAGCTTGCTGTGCACTGAAGAGATCCAGCAGCATCTTTCAGTCCTACCTCTTTTTGTTTGGGAACAGAGGCCAATTGTTTGTGCTGTGCAAAGTGGCCTGCAGGCGAATGGGAGCACCTCAGAAGTGGCAATACAACGGACGTTTTCTTGACAAAGGAAAGAGAGACAGCAATGTGGACGGCTCTGTTGCATAGCTTGCTGTGCACTGAAGAGATCCAGCAGCATCTTTCAGTCCTACCTCTTTTGGTTTGGGAACAGAGGCCAATTGTTTGTGCTGTGCAAAGTGGCCTGCAGGCGAATGGGAGCACCTCCGAAGTGGCAATACAACGGACGTTTTCTTGACAAAGGAAAGAGAGACAGCAATGTGGACGGCTCTGTTGCATAGCTTGCTGTGCACTGAAGAGATCCAGCAGCATCTTTCAGTCCTACCTCTTTTGGTTTGGGAACAGAGGCCAATTGTTTGTGCTGTGCAAAGTGGCCTGCAGGCGAATGGGAGCACCTCCGAAGTGGCAATACAACGGACGTTTTCTTGACAAAGGAAAGAGAGACAGCAATGTGGACGGCTCTGTTGCATAGCTTGCTGTGCACTGAAGAGATCCAGCAGCATCTTTCAGTCCTACCTCTTTTGGTTTGGGAACAGAGGCCAATTGTTTGTGCTGTGCAAAGTGGCCTGCAGGCGAATGGGAGCACCTCCGAAGTGGCAATACAACGGCCGTTTTCTTGACAAAGGAAAGAGAGACAGTAATGTGGACGGCTCTGTTGCATAGCTTGCTGTGCACTGAAGAGATCCAGCAGCATCTTTCAGTCCTACCTCTTTTGGTTTGGGAACAGAGGCTAATTGTTTGTGCTGTGCAAAGTGGCCTGCAGGCGAATGGGAGCACCTCAGAAGTGGCAATACGACGGATGTTTTCTTGACAAAGGAAAGAGAGACAGCAATGTGGACGGCTCTGTTGCATAGCTTGCTGTGCACTGAAGAGATCCAGCAGCATCTTTCAGTCCTACCTCTTTTGGTTTGGGAACAGAGGCCAATTGTTTGTGCTGTGCAAAGTGGCCTGCAGGCGAATGGGAGCACCTCCGAAGTGGCAATACAACGGACGTTTTCTTGACAAAGGAAAGAGAGACAGTAATGTGGACAGCTCTGTTGCATAGCTTGCTGTGCACTGAAGAGATCCAGCAGCATCTTTCAGTCCTACCTCTTTTGGTTTGGGAACAGAGGCCAATTGTTTGTGCTGTGCAAAGTGGCCTGCGGGCGAACGGGAGCACCTCAGAAGTGGCAATACAACGGACGTTTTCTTGACAAAGGAAAGAGAGACAGCAATGTGGACGGCTCTGTTGCATAGCTTGCTGTGCACTGAAGAGATCCAGCAGCATCTTTCAGTCCTACCTCTTTTGGTTTGGGAACAGAGGCCAATTGTTTGTGCTGTGCAAAGTGGCCTGCGGGCGAACGGGAGCACCTCAGAAGTGGCAATACAACGGACGTTTTCTTGACAAAGGAAAGAGAGACAGCAATGTGGACGGCTCTGTTGCATAGCTTGCTGTGCACTGAAGAGATCCAGCAGCATCTTTCAGTCCTACCTCTTTTGGTTTGGGAACAGAGGCCAATTGTTTGTGCTGTGCAAACTGGCCTGCGGGCGAACGGGAGCACATCCGAAGTGGCAATACAACGGACGTTTTCTTGACAAAGGAAAGAGAGACAGCAATGTGGACGGCTCTGTTGCATAGCTTGCTGTGCACTGAAGAGATCCAGCAGCATCTTTCAGTCCTACCTCTTTTGGTTTGAGAACAGAGGCCAATTGTTTGTGCTGTGCAAAGTGGCCTGCAGGCGAATGGGAGCACCTCCGAAGTGGCAATACAACGGACGTTTTCTTGACAAAGGAAAGAGAGACAGCAATGTGGACAGCTCTGTTGCATAGCTTGCTGTGCACTGAAGAGATCCAGCAGCATCTTTCAGTCCTACCTCTTTTGGTTTGGGAACAGAGGCCAATTGTTTGTGCTGTGCAAAGTGGCCTGCAGGCGAATGGGAGCACCTCGAAGTGGCAATACAACGGACATTTTCTTGACAAAGGAAAGAGAGACAGCAATGTTGACGGCTCTGTTGCATAGCTTGCTGTGCACTGAAGAGATCCAGCAGCATCTTTCAGTCCTACCTCTTTTGGCTTGGGAACAGAGGCCAATTGTTTGTGCTGTGCAAAGTGGCCTGCAGGCGAATGGGAGCACCTCCGAAGTGGCAATACAACGGACGTTTTCTTGACAAAGGAAAGAGAGACAGCAATGTGGACGGCTCTGTTGCATAGCTTGCTGTGCACTGAAGAGATCCAGCAGCATCTTTCAGTCCTACCTCTTTTGGTTTGGGAACAGAGGCCAATTGTTTGTGCTGTGCAAAGTGGCCTGCAGGCGAATGGGAGCACCTCCGAAGTGGCAATACAACGGACGTTTTCTTGACAAAGGAAAGAGAGACAGCAATGTGGACGGCTCTGTTGCATAGCTTGCTGTGCACTGAAGAGATCCAGCAGCATCTTTCAGTCCTACCTCTTTTGGTTTGGGAACAGAGGCCAATTGTTTGTGCTGTGCAAAGTGGCCTGCAGGCGAATGGGAGCACCTCCGAAGTGGCAATACAACGGACGTTTTCTTGACAAAGGAAAGAGAGACAGTAATGTGGACAGCTCTGTTGCATAGCTTGCTGTGCACTGAAGAGATCCAGCAGCATCTTTCAGTCCTACCTCTTTTGGTTTGGGAACAGAGGCCAATTGTTTGTGCTGTGCAAAGTGGCCTGCGGGCGAACGGGAGCACCTCAGAAGTGGCAATACAACGGACGTTTTCTTGGCAAAGGAAAGAGAGACAGCAATGTGGACGGCTCTGTTGCATAGCTTGCTGTGCACTGAAGAGATCCAGCAGCATCTTTCAGTCCTACCTCTTTTGGTTTGGGAACAGAGGCCAATTGTTTGTGCTGTGCAAAGTGGCCTGCGGGCGAACGGGAGCACCTCAGAAGTGGCAATACAACGGACGTTTTCTTGACAAAGGAAAGAGAGACAGCAATGTGGACGGCTCTGTTGCATAGCTTGCTGTGCACTGAAGAGATCCAGCAGCATCTTTCAGTCCTACCTCTTTTGGTTTGGGAACAGAGGCCAATTGTTTGTGCTGTGCAAACTGGCCTGCGGGCGAACGGGAGCACATCCGAAGTGGCAATACAACGGACGTTTTCTTGACAAAGGAAAGAGAGACAGCAATGTGGACGGCTCTGTTGCATAGCTTGCTGTGCACTGAAGAGATCCAGCAGCATCTTTCAGTCCTACCTCTTTTGGTTTGGGAACAGAGGCCAATTGTTTGTGCTGTGCAAAGTGGCCTGCAGGCGAATGGGAGCACCTCCGAAGTGGCAATACAACGGACGTTTTCTTGACAAAGGAAAGAGAGACAGCAATGTGGACAGCTCTGTTGCATAGCTTGCTGTGCACTGAAGAGATCCAGCAGCATCTTTCAGTCCTACCTCTTTTGGTTTGGGAACAGAGGCCAATTGTTTGTGCTGTGCAAAGTGGCCTGCAGGCGAATGGGAGCACCTCGAAGTGGCAATACAACGGACATTTTCTTGACAAAGGAAAGAGAGACAGCAATGTTGACGGCTCTGTTGCATAGCTTGCTGTGCACTGAAGAGATCCAGCAGCATCTTTCAGTCCTACCTCTTTTGGCTTGGGAACAGAGGCCAATTGTTTGTGCTGTGCAAAGTGGCCTGCAGGCGAATGGGAGCACCTCCGAAGTGGCAATACAACGGACGTTTTCTTGACAAAGGAAAGAGAGACAGCAATGTGGACGGCTCTGTTGCATAGCTTGCTGTGCACTGAAGAGATCCAGCAGCATCTTTCAGTCCTACCTCTTTTGGTTTGGGAACAGAGGCCAATTGTTTGTGCTGTGCAAAGTGGCCTGCAGGCGAACGGGAGCACCTCCGAAGTGGCAATACAACGGACGTTTTCTTGACAAAGGAAAGAGAGACAGCAATGTGGACGGCTCTGTTGCATAGCTTGCTGTGCACTGAAGAGATCCAGCAGCATCTTTCAGTCCTACCTCTTTTGGTTTGGGAACAGAGGCCAATTGTTTGTGCTGTGCAAACTGGCCTGCGGGCGAACGGGAGCACCTCCGAAGTGGCAATACAACGGACGTTTTCTTGACAAAGGAAAGAGAGACAGCAATGTGGACGGCTCTGTTGCATAGCTTGCTGTGCACTGAAGAGATCCAGCAGCATCTTTCAGTCCTACCTCTTTTGGTTTGGGAACAGAGGCCAATTGTTTGTGCTGTGCAAAGTGACCTGCAGGCGAATGGGAGCACCTCAGAAGTGGCAATACAACGGACGTTTTCTTGACAAAGGAAAGAGAGACAGCAATGTGGACGGCTCTGTTGCATAGCTTGCTGTGCACTGAAGAGATCCAGCAGCATCTTTCAGTCCTACCTCTTTTGGTTTGGGAACAGAGGCCAATTGTTTGTGCTGTGCAAAGTGGCCTGCAGGCGAATGGGAGCACCTCAGAAGTGGCAATACAACGGACGTTTTCTTGACAAAGGAAAGAGAGACAGTAATGTGGACAGCTCTGTTGCATAGCTTGCTGTGCACTGAAGAGATCCAGCAGCATCTTTCAGTCCTACCTCTTTTGGTTTGGGAACAGAGGCCAATTGTTTGTGCTGTGCAAAGTGGCCTGCAGGCGAATGGGAGCACCTCAGAAGTGGCAATACAACGGACGTTTTCTTGACAAAGGAAAGAGAGACAGCAATGTGGACGGCTCTGTTGCATAGCTTGCTGTGCACTGAAGAGATCCAGCAGCATCTTTCAGTCCTACCTCTTTTGGTTTGGGAACAGAGGCCAATTGTTTGTGCTGTGCAAAGTGGCCTGCGGGCGAACGGGAGCACCTCAGAAGTGGCAATACAACGGACGTTTTCTTGACAAAGGAAAGAGAGACAGCAATGTGGACGGCTCTGTTGCATAGCTTGCTGTGCACTGAAGAGATCCAGCAGCATCTTTCAGTCCTACCTCTTTTGGTTTGGGAACAGAGGCCAATTGTTTGTGCTGTGCAAAGTGGCCTGCGGGCGAACGGGAGCACCTCAGAAGTGGCAATACAACGGACGTTTTCTTGACAAAGGAAAGAGAGACAGCAATGTGGACGGCTCTGTTGCATAGCTTGCTGTGCACTGAAGAGATCCAGCAGCATCTTTCAGTCCTACCTCTTTTGGTTTGGGAACAGAGGCCAATTGTTTGTGCTGTGCAAACTGGCCTGCGGGCGAACGGGAGCACATCCGAAGTGGCAATACAACGGACGTTTTCTTGACAAAGGAAAGAGAGACAGCAATGTGGACGGCTCTGTTGCATAGCTTGCTGTGCACTGAAGAGATCCAGCAGCATCTTTCAGTCCTACCTCTTTTGGTTTGGGAACAGAGGCCAATTGTTTGTGCTGTGCAAAGTGGCCTGCAGGCGAACGGGAGCACCTCCGAAGTGGCAATACAACGGACGTTTTCTTGACAAAGGAAAGAGAGACAGCAATGTGGACGGCTCTGTTGCATAGCTTGCTGTGCACTGAAGAGATCCAGCAGCATCTTTCAGTCCTACCTCTTTTGGTTTGGGAACAGAGGCCAATTGTTTGTGCTGTGCAAAGTGGCCTGCAGGCGAATGGGAGCACCTCCGAAGTGGCAATACAACGGACGTTTTCTTGACAAAGGAAAGAGAGACAGCAATGTGGACGGCTCTGTTGCATAGCTTGCTGTGCACTGAAGAGATCCAGCAGCATCTTTCAGTCCTACCTCTTTTGGTTTGGGAACAGAGGCCAATTGTTTGTGCTGTGCAAAGTGGCCTGCAGGCGAATGGGAGCACCTCCGAAGTGGCAATACAACGGCCGTTTTCTTGACAAAGGAAAGAGAGACAGCAATGTGGACGGCTCTGTTGCATAGCTTGCTGTGCACTGAAGAGATCCAGCAGCATCTTTCAGTCCTACCTCTTTTGGTTTGGGAACAGAGGCCAATTGTTTGTGCTGTGCAAAGTGGCCTGCGGGCGAACGGGAGCACCTCCAAAGTGGCAATACAACGGACGTTTTCTTGACAAAGGAAAGAGAGACAGCAATGTGGACGGCTCTGTTGCATAGCTTGCTGTGCACTGAAGAGATCCAGCAGCATCTTTCAGTCCTACCTCTTTTTGTTTGGGAACAGAGGCCAATTGTTTGTGCTGTGCAAAGTGACCTGCAGGCGAATGGGAGCACCTCAGAAGTGGCAATACAACGGACGTTTTCTTGACAAAGGAAAGAGAGACAGCAATGTGGACGGCTCTGTTGCATAGCTTGCTGTGCACTGAAGAGATCCAGCAGCATCTTTCAGTCCTACCTCTTTTGGTTTGGGAACAGAGGCCAATTGTTTGTGCTGTGCAAAGTGGCCTGCAGGCGAATGGGAGCACCTCCGAAGTGGCAATACAACGGACGTTTTCTTGACAAAGGAAAGAGAGACAGTAATGTGGACAGCTCTGTTGCATAGCTTGCTGTGCACTGAAGAGATCCAGCAGCATCTTTCAGTCCTACCTCTTTTGGTTTGGGAACAGAGGCCAATTGTTTGTGCTGTGCAAAGTGGCCTGCAGGCGAATGGGAGCACCTCAGAAGTGGCAATACAACGGACGTTTTCTTGACAAAGGAAATAGAGACAGCAATGTGGACGGCTCTGTTGCATAGCTTGCTGTGCACTGAAGAGATCCAGCAGCATCTTTCAGTCCTACCTCTTTTGGTTTGGGAACAGAGGCCAATTGTTTGTGCTGTGCAAAGTGGCCTGCTGGCGAATGGGAGCACCTCCGAAGTGGCAATACAACGGACGTTTTCTTGACAAAGGAAAGAGAGACAGCAATGTGGACGGCTCTGTTGCATAGCTTGCTGTGCACTGAAGAGATCCAGCAGCATCTTTCAGTCCTACCTCTTTTGGTTTGGGAACAGAGGCCAATTGTTTGTGCTGTGCAAAGTGGCCTGCAGGCGAATGGGAGCACCTCCGAAGTGGCAATACAACGGACGTTTTCTTGACAAAGGAAAGAGAGACAGCAATGTGGACGGCTCTGTTGCATAGCTTGCTGTGCACTGAAGAGATCCAGCAGCATCTTTCAGTCCTACCTCTTTTGGTTTGGGAACAGAGGCCAATTGTTTGTGCTGTGCAAAGTGGCCTGCAGGCGAATGGGAGCACCTCTGAAGTGGCAATACAACGGACGTTTTCTTGACAAAGGAAAGAGAGACAGCAATGTGGACGGCTCTGTTGCATAGCTTGCTGTGCACTGAAGAGATCCAGCAGCATCTTTCAGTCCTACCTCTTTTGGTTTGGGAACAGAGGCCAATTGTTTGTGCTGTGCAAAGTGGCCTGCAGGCGAATGGGAGCACCTCCGAAGTGGCAATACAACGGACGTTTTCTTGACAAAGGAAAGAGAGACAGTAATGTGCACGGCTCTGTTGCATAGCTTGCTGTGCACTGAAGAGATCCAGCAGCATCTTTCAGTCCTACCTCTTTTGGTTTGAGAACAGAGGCTAATTGTGCTGTGCAAAGTGGCCTGCAGGCGAATGGGAGCACCTCCGAAGTGGCAATACGACGGATGTTTTCTTGACAAAGGAAAGAGAGACAGCAATGTGGACGGCTCTGTTGCATAGCTTGCTGTGCACTGAAGAGATCCAGCAGCATCTTTCAGTCCTACCTCTTTTGGTTTGGGAACAGAGGCCAATTGTTTGTGCTGTGCAAAGTGGCCTGCAGGCGAATGGGAGCACCTCAGAAGTGGCAATACAACGGCCGTTTTCTTGACAAAGGAAAGAGAGACAGCAATGTGGACGACTCTGTTGCATAGCTTGCTGTGCACTGAAGAGATCCAGCAGCATCTTTCAGTCCTACCTCTTTTGGTTTGGGAACAGAGGCCAATTGTTTGTGCTGTGCAAAGTGGCCTGCAGGCGAATGGGAGCACCTCCGAAATGGCAATACAACGGACGTTTTCTTGACATAGGAAAGAGAGACAGCAATGTGGACGGCTCTGTTGCATAGCTTGCTGTGCACTGAAGAGATCCAGCAGCATCTTTCAGTCCTACCTCTTTTGGTTTGGGAACAGAGGCCAATTGTTTGTGCTGTGCAAAGTGGCCTGCAGGCGAATGGGAGCACCTCCGAAGTGGCAATACAACGGACATTTTCTTGACAAAGGAAAGAGAGACAGCAATGTGGACGGCTCTGTTGCATAGCTTGCTGTGCACTGAAGAGATCCAGCAGCATCTTTCAGTCCTACCTCTTTTGGTTTGGGAACAGAGGCCAATTGTTTGTGCTGTGCAAAGTGGCCTGCAGGCGAATGGGAGCACCTCCGAAGTGGCAATACAACGGGCGTTTTCTTGACAAAGGAAAGAGAGACAGCAATGTGGACGGCTCTGTTGCATAGCTTGCTGTGCACTGAAGAGATCCAGCAGCATCTTTCAGTCCTACCTCTTTTGGTTTGGGAACAGAGGCCAATTGTTTGTGCTGTGCAAAGTGGCCTGCGGGCGAATGGGAGCACCTCCGAAGTGGCAATACGACGGATGTTTTCTTGACAAAGGAAAGAGAGACAGCAATGTGGACGGCTCTGTTGCATAGCTTGCTGTGCACTGAAGAGATCCAGCAGCATCTTTCAGTCCTACCTCTTTTGGTTTGGGAACAGAGGCCAATTGTTTGTGCTGTGCAAAGTGGCCTGCAGGCCAATGGGAGCACCTCAGAAGTGGCAATACAACGGCCGATTTCTTGACAAAGGAAAGAGAGACAGCAATGTGGACGGCTCTGTTGCATAGCTTGCTGTGCACTGAAGAGATCCAGCAGCATCTTTCAGTCCTACCTCTTTTGGTTTGGGAACAGAGGCCAATTGTTTGTGCTGTGCAAAGTGGCCTGCAGGCGAATGGGAGCACCTCCGAAGTGGCAATACAACGGACGTTTTCTTGACAAAGGAAAGAGAGACAGCAATGTGGACGGCTCTGTTGCATAGCTTGCTGTGCACTGAAGAGATCCAGCAGCATCTTTCAGTCCTACCTCTTTTGGTTTGGGAACAGAGGCCAATTGTTTGTGCTGTGCAAAGTGGCCTGCAGGCGAATGGGAACACCTCCGAAGTGGCAATACAACGGACGTTTTCTTGACAAAGGAAAGAGAGACAGCAATGTGGACGGCTCTGTTGCATAGCTTGCTGTGCACTGAAGAGATCCAGCAGCATCTTTCAGTCCTACCTCTTTTGGTTTGGGAACAGAGGCCAATTGTTTGTGCTGTGCAAAGTGGCCTGCAGGCGAATGGGAGCACCTCCGAAGTGGCAATACAACGGACGTTTTCTTGACAAAGGAAAGAGAGACAGCAATGTGGACGGCTCTGTTGCATAGCTTGCTGTGCACTGAAGAGATCCAGCAGCATCTTTCAGTCCTACCTCTTTTGGCTTGGGAACAGAGGCCAATTGTTTGTGCTGTGCAAAGTGGCCTGCAGGCGAATGGGAGCACCTCCGAAGTGGCAATACGACGGATGTTTTCTTGACAAAGGAAAGAGAGACAGCAATGTGGACGGCTCTGTTGCATAGCTTGCTGTGCACTGAAGAGATCCAGCAGCATCTTTCAGTCCTACCTCTTTTGGTTTGGGAACAGAGGCCAATTGTTTGTGCTGTGCAAAGTGGCCTGCAGGCGAATGGGAGCACCTCAGAAGTGGCAATACAACGGCCGTTTTCTTGACAAAGGAAAGAGAGACAGCAATGTGGACGACTCTGTTGCATAGCTTGCTGTGCACTGAAGAGATCCAGCAGCATCTTTCAGTCCTACCTCTTTTGGTTTGGGAACAGAGGCCAATTGTTTGTGCTGTGCAAAGTGGCCTGCAGGCGAATGGGAGCACCTCCGAAGTGGCAATACAACGGACATTTTCTTGACAAAGGAAAGAGAGACAGCAATGTGGACGGCTCTGTTGCATAGCTTGCTGTGCACTGAAGAGATCCCGCAGCATCTTTCAGTCCTACCTCTTTTGGCTTGGGAACAGAGGCCAATTGTTTGTGCTGTGCAAAGTGGCCTGCAGGCGAATGGGAGCACCTCCGAAGTGGCAATACAACGGACGTTTTCTTGACAAAGGAAAGAGAGACAGCAATGTGGACGGCTCTGTTGCATAGCTTGCTGTGCACTGAAGAGATCCAGCAGCATCTTTCAGTCCTACCTCTTTTGGTTTGGGAACAGAGGCCAATTGTTTGTGCTGTGCAAAGTGGCCTGCAGGCGAATGGGAGCACCTCCGAAGTGGCAATACAACGGACGTTTTCTTGACAAAGGAAAGAGAGACAGCAATGTGGACGGCTCTGTTGCATAGCTTGCTGTGCACTGAAGAGATCCAGCAGCATCTTTCAGTCCTACCTCTTTTGGTTTGGGAACAGAGGCCAATTGTTTGTGCTGTGCAAAGTGGCCTGCAGGCCAATGGGAGCACCTCCGAAGTGGCAATACAACGGACGTTTTCTTGACAAAGGAAAGAGAGACAGCAATGTGGACGGCTCTGTTGCATAGCTTGCTGTGCACTGAAGAGATCCAGCAGCATCTTTCAGTCCTACCTCTTTTGGTTTGGGAACAGAGGCCAATTGTTTGTGCTGTGCAAAGTGGCCTGCAGGCGAATGGGAGCACCTCCGAAGTGGCAATACAACGGACGTTTTCTTGACAAAGGAAAGAGAGACAGCAATGTGGACGGCTCTGTTGCATAGCTTGCTGTGCACTGAAGAGATCCAGCAGCATCTTTCAGTCCTACCTCTTTTGGCTTGGGAACAGAGGCCAATTGTTTGTGCTGTGCAAAGTGGCCTGCAGGCGAATGGGAGCACCTCCGAAGTGGCAATACAACGGACGTTTTCTTGACAAAGGAATGAGAGACAGTAATGTGGACGGCTCTGTTGCATAGCTTGCTGTGCACTGAAGAGATCCAGCAGCATCTTTCAGTCCTACCTCTTTTGGTTTGAGAACAGAGGCTAATTGTTTGTGCTGTGCAAAGTGGCCTGCAGGCGAATGGGAGCACCTCCGAAGTGGCAATACGACGGATGTTTTCTTGACAAAGGAAAGAGAGACAGCAATGTGGACGGCTCTGTTGCATAGCTTGCTGTGCACTGAAGAGATCCAGCAGCATCTTTCAGTCCTACCTCTTTTGGTTTGGGAACAGAGGCCAATTGTTTGTGCTGTGCAAAGTGGCCTGCAGGCGAATGGGAGCACCTCCGAAGTGGCAATACAACGGACGTTTTCTTGACAAAGGAAAGAGAGACAGTAATGTGCACGGCTCTGTTGCATAGCTTGCTGTGCACTGAAGAGATCCAGCAGCATCTTTCAGTCCTACCTCTTTTGGTTTGAGAACAGAGGCTAATTGTTTGTGCTGTGCAAAGTGGCCTGCAGGCGAATGGGAGCACCTCCGAAGTGGCAATACAACGGCCGTTTTCTTGACAAAGGAAAGAGAGACAGCAATGTGGACGGCTCTGTTGCATAGCTTGCTGTGCACTGAAGAGATCCAGCAGCATCTTTCAGTCCTACCTCTTTTGGTTTGGGAACAGAGGCCAATTGTTTGTGCTGTGCAAAGTGGCCTGCAGGCCAATGGGAGCACCTCAGAAGTGGCAATACAACGGCCGTTTTCTTGACAAAGGAAAGAGAGACAGCAATGTGGACGACTCTGTTGCATAGCTTGCTGTGCACTGAAGAGATCCAGCAGCATCTTTCAGTCCTACCTCTTTTGGCTTGGGAACAGAGGCCAATTGTTTGTGCTGTGCAAAGTGGCCTGCAGGCGAATGGGAGCACCTCCGAAGTGGAAATACAACGGACATTTTCTTGACAAAGGAAAGAGAGACAGCAATGTGGACGGCTCTGTTGCATAGCTTGCTGTGCACTGAAGAGATCCAGCAGCATCTTTCAGTCCTACCTCTTTTGGTTTGGGAACAGAGGCCAATTGTTTGTGCTGTGCAAAGTGGCCTGCAGGCGAATGGGAGCACCTCCGAAGTGGCAATACAACGGACGTTTTCTTGACAAAGGAAAGAGAGACAGCAATGTGGACGGCTCTGTTGCATAGCTTGCTGTGCACTGAAGAGATCCAGCAGCATCTTTCAGTCCTACCTCATTTGGCTTGGGAACAGAGGCCAATTGTTTGTGCTGTGCAAAGTGGCCTGCAGGCCAATGGGAGCACCTCCGAAGTGGCAATACAACGGACGTTTTCTTGACAAAGGAAAGAGAGACAGCAATGTGGACGGCTCTGTTGCATAGCTTGCTGTGCACTGAAGAGATCCAGCAGCATCTTTCAGTCCTACCTCTTTTGGCTTGGGAACAGAGGCCAATTGTTTGTGCTGTGCAAAGTGGCCTGCAGGCGAATGGGAGCACCTCCGAAGTGGCAATACAACGGACGTTTTCTTGACAAAGGAAAGAGAGACAGCAATGTGGACGGCTCTGTTGCATAGCTTGCTGTGCACTGAAGAGATCCAGCAGCATCTTTCAGTCCTACCTCTTTTGGTTTGGGAACAGAGGCCAATTGTTTGTGCTGTGCAAAGTGGCCTGCAGGCGAATGGGAGCACCTCCGAAGTGGCAATACAACGGACGTTTTCTTGACAAAGGAAAGAGAGACAGCAATGTGGACGGCTCTGTTGCATAGCTTGCTGTGCACTGAAGAGATCCAGCAGCATCTTTCAGTCCTACCTCTTTTGGTTTGGGAACAGAGGCCAATTGTTTGTGCTGTGCAAAGTGGCCTGCAGGCGAATGGGAGCACCTCCGAAGTGGCAATACAACGGGCGTTTTCTTGACAAAGGAAAGAGAGACAGCAATGTGGACGGCTCTGTTGCATAGCTTGCTGTGCACTGAAGAGATCCAGCAGCATCTTTCAGTCCTACCTCTTTTGGTTTGGGAACAGAGGCCAATTGTTTGTGCTGTGCAAAGTGGCCTGCAGGCGAATGGGAGCACCTCCGAAGTGGCAATACAACGGGCGTTTTCTTGACAAAGGAAAGAGAGACAGCAATGTGGACGGCTCTGTTGCATAGCTTGCTGTGCACTGAAGAGATCCAGCAGCATCTTTCAGTCCTACCTCTTTTGGTTTGGGAACAGAGGCCAATTGTTTGTGCTGTGCAAAGTGGCCTGCAGGCGAATGGGAGCACCTCCGAAGTGGCAATACGACGGATGTTTTCTTGACAAAGGAAAGAGAGACAGCAATGTGGACGGCTCTGTTGCATAGCTTGCTGTGCACTGAAGAGATCCAGCAGCATCTTTCAGTCCTACCTCTTTTGGTTTGGGAACAGAGGCCAATTGTTTGTGCTGTGCAAAGTGGCCTGCAGGCGAATGGGAGCACCTCCGAAGTGGCAATACAACGGCCGTTTTCTTGACAAAGGAAAGAGAGACAGCAATGTGGACGGCTCTGTTGCATAGCTTGCTGTGCACTGAAGAGATCCAGCAGCATCTTTCAGTCCTACCTCTTTTGGTTTGGGAACAGAGGCCAATTGTTTGTGCTGTGCAAAGTGGCCTGCAGGCGAATGGGAGCACCTCCGAAGTGGCAATACAACGGCCGTTTTCTTGACAAAGGAAAGAGAGACAGCAATGTGGACGGCTCTGTTGCATAGCTTGCTGTGCACTGAAGAGATCCAGCAGCATCTTTCAGTCCTACCTCTTTTGGTTTGGGAACAGAGGCCAATTGTTTGTGCTGTGCAAAGTGGCCTGCAGGCGAATGGGAGCACCTCCGAAGTGGCAATACAACGGGCGTTTTCTTGACAAAGGAAAGAGAGACAGCAATGTGGACGGCTCTGTTGCATAGCTTGCTGTGCACTGAAGAGATCCAGCAGCATCTTTCAGTCCTACCTCTTTTGGTTTGGGAACAGAGGCCAATTGTTTGTGCTGTGCAAAGTGGCCTGCAGGCGAATGGGAGCACCTCCGAAGTGGCAATACGACGGATGTTTTCTTGACAAAGGAAAGAGAGACAGCAATGTGGACGGCTCTGTTGCATAGCTTGCTGTGCACTGAAGAGATCCAGCAGCATCTTTCAGTCCTACCTCTTTTGGTTTGGGAACAGAGGCCAATTGTTTGTGCTGTGCAAAGTGGCCTGCAGGCCAATGGGAGCACCTCAGAAGTGGCAATACAACGGCCGTTTTCTTGACAAAGGAAAGAGAGACAGCAATGTGGACGGCTCTGTTGCATAGCTTGCTGTGCACTGAAGAGATCCAGCAGCATCTTTCAGTCCTACCTCTTTTGGTTTGGGAACAGAGGCCAATTGTTTGTGCTGTGCAAAGTGGCCTGCAGGCGAATGGGAGCACCTCCGAAGTGGCAATACAACGGACGTTTTCTTGACAAAGGAAAGAGAGACAGCAATGTGGACGGCTCTGTTGCATAGCTTGCTGTGCACTGAAGAGATCCAGCAGCATCTTTCAGTCCTACCTCTTTTGGTTTGGGAACAGAGGCCAATTGTTTGTGCTGTGCAAAGTGGCCTGCAGGCGAATGGGAGCACCTCCGAAGTGGCAATACAACGGACGTTTTCTTGACAAAGGAAAGAGAGACAGCAATGTGGACGGCTCTGTTGCATAGCTTGCTGTGCACTGAAGAGATCCAGCAGCATCTTTCAGTCCTACCTCTTTTGGTTTGGGAACAGAGGCCAATTGTTTGTGCTGTGCAAAGTGGCCTGCAGGCGAATGGGAGCACCTCCGAAGTGGCAATACAACGGACGTTTTCTTGACAAAGGAAAGAGAGACAGCAATGTGGACGGCTCTGTTGCATAGCTTGCTGTGCACTGAAGAGATCCAGCAGCATCTTTCAGTCCTACCTCTTTTGGCTTGGGAACAGAGGCCAATTGTTTGTGCTGTGCAAAGTGGCCTGCAGGCCAATGGGAGCACCTCCGAAGTGGCAATACGACGGATGTTTTCTTGACAAAGGAAAGAGAGACAGCAATGTGGACGGCTCTGTTGCATAGCTTGCTGTGCACTGAAGAGATCCAGCAGCATCTTTCAGTCCTACCTCTTTTGGTTTGGGAACAGAGGCCAATTGTTTGTGCTGTGCAAAGTGGCCTGCAGGCCAATGGGAGCACCTCCGAAGTGGCAATACAACGGACGTTTTCTTGACAAAGGAAAGAGAGACAGCAATGTGGACGGCTCTGTTGCATAGCTTGCTGTGCACTGAAGAGATCCAGCAGCATCTTTCAGTCCTACCTCTTTTGGTTTGGGAACAGAGGCCAATTGTTTGTGCTGTGCAAAGTGGCCTGCAGGCGAATGGGAGCACCTCCGAAGTGGCAATACAACGGACGTTTTCTTGACAAAGGAAAGAGAGACAGCAATGTGGACGGCTCTGTTGCATAGCTTGCTGTGCACTGAAGAGATCCAGCAGCATCTTTCAGTCCTACCTCTTTTGGTTTGGGAACAGAGGCCAATTGTTTGTGCTGTGCAAAGTGGCCTGCAGGCCAATGGGAGCACCTCCGAAGTGGCAATACAACGGACGTTTTCTTGACAAAGGAATGAGAGACAGTAATGTGGACGGCTCTGTTGCATAGCTTGCTGTGCACTGAAGAGATCCAGCAGCATCTTTCAGTCCTACCTCTTTTGGTTTGAGAACAGAGGCTAATTGTTTGTGCTGTGCAAAGTGGCCTGCAGGCGAATGGGAGCACCTCCGAAGTGGCAATACGACGGATGTTTTCTTGACAAAGGAAAGAGAGACAGCAATGTGGACGGCTCTGTTGCATAGCTTGCTGTGCACTGAAGAGATCCAGCAGCATCTTTCAGTCCTACCTCTTTTGGTTTGGGAACAGAGGCCAATTGTTTGTGCTGTGCAAAGTGGCCTGCAGGCGAATGGGAGCACCTCCGAAGTGGCAATACAACGGACGTTTTCTTGACAAAGGAAAGAGAGACAGTAATGTGCACGGCTCTGTTGCATAGCTTGCTGTGCACTGAAGAGATCCAGCAGCATCTTTCAGTCCTACCTCTTTTGGTTTGAGAACAGAGGCTAATTGTTTGTGCTGTGCAAAGTGGCCTGCAGGCGAATGGGAGCACCTCCGAAGTGGCAATACAACGGCCGTTTTCTTGACAAAGGAAAGAGAGACAGCAATGTGGACGGCTCTGTTGCATAGCTTGCTGTGCACTGAAGAGATCCAGCAGCATCTTTCAGTCCTACCTCTTTTGGTTTGGGAACAGAGGCCAATTGTTTGTGCTGTGCAAAGTGGCCTGCAGGCCAATGGGAGCACCTCAGAAGTGGCAATACAACGGCCGTTTTCTTGACAAAGGAAAGAGAGACAGCAATGTGGACGACTCTGTTGCATAGCTTGCTGTGCACTGAAGAGATCCAGCAGCATCTTTCAGTCCTACCTCTTTTGGCTTGGGAACAGAGGCCAATTGTTTGTGCTGTGCAAAGTGGCCTGCAGGCGAATGGGAGCACCTCCGAAGTGGCAATACAACGGACATTTTCTTGACAAAGGAAAGAGAGACAGCAATGTGGACGGCTCTGTTGCATAGCTTGCTGTGCACTGAAGAGATCCAGCAGCATCTTTCAGTCCTACCTCTTTTGGTTTGGGAACAGAGGCCAATTGTTTGTGCTGTGCAAAGTGGCCTGCAGGCGAATGGGAGCACCTCCGAAGTGGCAATACAACGGACGTTTTCTTGACAAAGGAAAGAGAGACAGCAATGTGGACGGCTCTGTTGCATAGCTTGCTGTGCACTGAAGAGATCCAGCAGCATCTTTCAGTCCTACCTCATTTGGCTTGGGAACAGAGGCCAATTGTTTGTGCTGTGCAAAGTGGCCTGCAGGCCAATGGGAGCACCTCCGAAGTGGCAATACAACGGACGTTTTCTTGACAAAGGAAAGAGAGACAGCAATGTGGACGGCTCTGTTGCATAGCTTGCTGTGCACTGAAGAGATCCAGCAGCATCTTTCAGTCCTACCTCTTTTGGCTTGGGAACAGAGGCCAATTGTTTGTGCTGTGCAAAGTGGCCTGCAGGCGAATGGGAGCACCTCCGAAGTGGCAATACAACGGACGTTTTCTTGACAAAGGAAAGAGAGACAGCAATGTGGACGGCTCTGTTGCATAGCTTGCTGTGCACTGAAGAGATCCAGCAGCATCTTTCAGTCCTACCTCTTTTGGTTTGGGAACAGAGGCCAATTGTTTGTGCTGTGCAAAGTGGCCTGCAGGCGAATGGGAGCACCTCCGAAGTGGCAATACAACGGCCGTTTTCTTGACAAAGGAAAGAGAGACAGCAATGTGGACGGCTCTGTTGCATAGCTTGCTGTGCACTGAAGAGATCCAGCAGCATCTTTCAGTCCTACCTCTTTTGGTTTGGGAACAGAGGCCAATTGTTTGTGCTGTGCAAAGTGGCCTGCAGGCGAATGGGAGCACCTCCGAAGTGGCAATACAACGGGCGTTTTCTTGACAAAGGAAAGAGAGACAGCAATGTGGACGGCTCTGTTGCATAGCTTGCTGTGCACTGAAGAGATCCAGCAGCATCTTTCAGTCCTACCTCTTTTGGTTTGGGAACAGAGGCCAATTGTTTGTGCTGTGCAAAGTGGCCTGCAGGCCAATGGGAGCACCTCCGAAGTGGCAATACAACGGACGTTTTCTTGACAAAGGAAAGAGAGACAGCAATGTGGACGGCTCTGTTGCATAGCTTGCTGTGCACTGAAGAGATCCAGCAGCATCTTTCAGTCCTACCTCTTTTGGTTTGGGAACAGAGGCCAATTGTTTGTGCTGTGCAAAGTGGCCTGCAGGCGAATGGGAGCACCTCCGAAGTGGCAATACAACGGACGTTTTCTTGACAAAGGAAAGAGAGACAGCAATGTGGACGGCTCTGTTGCATAGCTTGCTGTGCACTGAAGAGATCCAGCAGCATCTTTCAGTCCTACCTCTTTTGGCTTGGGAACAGAGGCCAATTGTTTGTGCTGTGCAAAGTGGCCTGCAGGCGAATGGGAGCACCTCCGAAGTGGCAATACAACGGACGTTTTCTTGACAAAGGAATGAGAGACAGTAATGTGGACGGCTCTGTTGCATAGCTTGCTGTGCACTGAAGAGATCCAGCAGCATCTTTCAGTCCTACCTCTTTTGGTTTGAGAACAGAGGCTAATTGTTTGTGCTGTGCAAAGTGGCCTGCAGGCGAATGGGAGCACCTCCGAAGTGGCAATACGACGGATGTTTTCTTGACAAAGGAAAGAGAGACAGCAATGTGGACGGCTCTGTTGCATAGCTTGCTGTGCACTGAAGAGATCCAGCAGCATCTTTCAGTCCTACCTCTTTTGGTTTGGGAACAGAGGCCAATTGTTTGTGCTGTGCAAAGTGGCCTGCAGGCGAATGGGAGCACCTCCGAAGTGGCAATACAACGGACGTTTTCTTGACAAAGGAAAGAGAGACAGTAATGTGCACGGCTCTGTTGCATAGCTTGCTGTGCACTGAAGAGATCCAGCAGCATCTTTCAGTCCTACCTCTTTTGGTTTGAGAACAGAGGCTAATTGTTTGTGCTGTGCAAAGTGGCCTGCAGGCGAATGGGAGCACCTCCGAAGTGGCAATACAACGGACGTTTTCTTGACAAAGGAAAGAGAGACAGCAATGTGGACGGCTCTGTTGCATAGCTTGCTGTGCACTGAAGAGATCCAGCAGCATCTTTCAGTCCTACCTCTTTTGGTTTGGGAACAGAGGCCAATTGTTTGTGCTGTGCAAAGTGGCCTGCAGGCCAATGGGAGCACCTCAGAAGTGGCAATACAACGGCCGTTTTCTTGACAAAGGAAAGAGAGACAGCAATGTGGACGACTCTGTTGCATAGCTTGCTGTGCACTGAAGAGATCCAGCAGCATCTTTCAGTCCTACCTCTTTTGGCTTGGGAACAGAGGCCAATTGTTTGTGCTGTGCAAAGTGGCCTGCAGGCGAATGGGAGCACCTCCGAAGTGGCAATACAACGGACATTTTCTTGACAAAGGAAAGAGAGACAGCAATGTGGACGGCTCTGTTGCATAGCTTGCTGTGCACTGAAGAGATCCAGCAGCATCTTTCAGTCCTACCTCTTTTGGTTTGGGAACAGAGGCCAATTGTTTGTGCTGTGCAAAGTGGCCTGCAGGCGAATGGGAGCACCTCCGAAGTGGCAATACAACGGACGTTTTCTTGACAAAGGAAAGAGAGACAGCAATGTGGACGGCTCTGTTGCATAGCTTGCTGTGCACTGAAGAGATCCAGCAGCATCTTTCAGTCCTACCTCATTTGGCTTGGGAACAGAGGCCAATTGTTTGTGCTGTGCAAAGTGGCCTGCAGGCCAATGGGAGCACCTCCGAAGTGGCAATACAACGGACGTTTTCTTGACAAAGGAAAGAGAGACAGCAATGTGGACGGCTCTGTTGCATAGCTTGCTGTGCACTGAAGAGATCCAGCAGCATCTTTCAGTCCTACCTCTTTTGGCTTGGGAACAGAGGCCAATTGTTTGTGCTGTGCAAAGTGGCCTGCAGGCGAATGGGAGCACCTCCGAAGTGGCAATACAACGGACGTTTTCTTGACAAAGGAAAGAGAGACAGCAATGTGGACGGCTCTGTTGCATAGCTTGCTGTGCACTGAAGAGATCCAGCAGCATCTTTCAGTCCTACCTCTTTTGGTTTGGGAACAGAGGCCAATTGTTTGTGCTGTGCAAAGTGGCCTGCAGGCGAATGGGAGCACCTCCGAAGTGGCAATACAACGGACGTTTTCTTGACAAAGGAAAGAGAGACAGCAATGTGGACGGCTCTGTTGCATAGCTTGCTGTGCACTGAAGAGATCCAGCAGCATCTTTCAGTCCTACCTCTTTTGGTTTGGGAACAGAGGCCAATTGTTTGTGCTGTGCAAAGTGGCCTGCAGGCGAATGGGAGCACCTCCGAAGTGGCAATACAACGGGCGTTTTCTTGACAAAGGAAAGAGAGACAGCAATGTGGACGGCTCTGTTGCATAGCTTGCTGTGCACTGAAGAGATCCAGCAGCATCTTTCAGTCCTACCTCTTTTGGTTTGGGAACAGAGGCCAATTGTTTGTGCTGTGCAAAGTGGCCTGCAGGCGAATGGGAGCACCTCCGAAGTGGCAATACAACGGGCGTTTTCTTGACAAAGGAAAGAGAGACAGCAATGTGGACGGCTCTGTTGCATAGCTTGCTGTGCACTGAAGAGATCCAGCAGCATCTTTCAGTCCTACCTCTTTTGGTTTGGGAACAGAGGCCAATTGTTTGTGCTGTGCAAAGTGGCCTGCAGGCGAATGGGAGCACCTCCGAAGTGGCAATACGACGGATGTTTTCTTGACAAAGGAAAGAGAGACAGCAATGTGGACGGCTCTGTTGCATAGCTTGCTGTGCACTGAAGAGATCCAGCAGCATCTTTCAGTCCTACCTCTTTTGGTTTGGGAACAGAGGCCAATTGTTTGTGCTGTGCAAAGTGGCCTGCAGGCGAATGGGAGCACCTCCGAAGTGGCAATACAACGGCCGTTTTCTTGACAAAGGAAAGAGAGACAGCAATGTGGACGGCTCTGTTGCATAGCTTGCTGTGCACTGAAGAGATCCAGCAGCATCTTTCAGTCCTACCTCTTTTGGTTTGGGAACAGAGGCCAATTGTTTGTGCTGTGCAAAGTGGCCTGCAGGCGAATGGGAGCACCTCCGAAGTGGCAATACAACGGCCGTTTTCTTGACAAAGGAAAGAGAGACAGCAATGTGGACGGCTCTGTTGCATAGCTTGCTGTGCACTGAAGAGATCCAGCAGCATCTTTCAGTCCTACCTCTTTTGGTTTGGGAACAGAGGCCAATTGTTTGTGCTGTGCAAAGTGGCCTGCAGGCGAATGGGAGCACCTCCGAAGTGGCAATACAACGGGCGTTTTCTTGACAAAGGAAAGAGAGACAGCAATGTGGACGGCTCTGTTGCATAGCTTGCTGTGCACTGAAGAGATCCAGCAGCATCTTTCAGTCCTACCTCTTTTGGTTTGGGAACAGAGGCCAATTGTTTGTGCTGTGCAAAGTGGCCTGCAGGCGAATGGGAGCACCTCCGAAGTGGCAATACGACGGATGTTTTCTTGACAAAGGAAAGAGAGACAGCAATGTGGACGGCTCTGTTGCATAGCTTGCTGTGCACTGAAGAGATCCAGCAGCATCTTTCAGTCCTACCTCTTTTGGTTTGGGAACAGAGGCCAATTGTTTGTGCTGTGCAAAGTGGCCTGCAGGCCAATGGGAGCACCTCAGAAGTGGCAATACAACGGCCGTTTTCTTGACAAAGGAAAGAGAGACAGCAATGTGGACGGCTCTGTTGCATAGCTTGCTGTGCACTGAAGAGATCCAGCAGCATCTTTCAGTCCTACCTCTTTTGGTTTGGGAACAGAGGCCAATTGTTTGTGCTGTGCAAAGTGGCCTGCAGGCGAATGGGAGCACCTCCGAAGTGGCAATACAACGGACGTTTTCTTGACAAAGGAAAGAGAGACAGCAATGTGGACGGCTCTGTTGCATAGCTTGCTGTGCACTGAAGAGATCCAGCAGCATCTTTCAGTCCTACCTCTTTTGGTTTGGGAACAGAGGCCAATTGTTTGTGCTGTGCAAAGTGGCCTGCAGGCGAATGGGAGCACCTCCGAAGTGGCAATACAACGGACGTTTTCTTGACAAAGGAAAGAGAGACAGCAATGTGGACGGCTCTGTTGCATAGCTTGCTGTGCACTGAAGAGATCCAGCAGCATCTTTCAGTCCTACCTCTTTTGGTTTGGGAACAGAGGCCAATTGTTTGTGCTGTGCAAAGTGGCCTGCAGGCGAATGGGAGCACCTCCGAAGTGGCAATACAACGGACGTTTTCTTGACAAAGGAAAGAGAGACAGCAATGTGGACGGCTCTGTTGCATAGCTTGCTGTGCACTGAAGAGATCCAGCAGCATCTTTCAGTCCTACCTCTTTTGGCTTGGGAACAGAGGCCAATTGTTTGTGCTGTGCAAAGTGGCCTGCAGGCCAATGGGAGCACCTCCGAAGTGGCAATACGACGGATGTTTTCTTGACAAAGGAAAGAGAGACAGCAATGTGGACGGCTCTGTTGCATAGCTTGCTGTGCACTGAAGAGATCCAGCAGCATCTTTCAGTCCTACCTCTTTTGGTTTGGGAACAGAGGCCAATTGTTTGTGCTGTGCAAAGTGGCCTGCAGGCCAATGGGAGCACCTCCGAAGTGGCAATACAACGGACGTTTTCTTGACAAAGGAAAGAGAGACAGCAATGTGGACGGCTCTGTTGCATAGCTTGCTGTGCACTGAAGAGATCCAGCAGCATCTTTCAGTCCTACCTCTTTTGGTTTGGGAACAGAGGCCAATTGTTTGTGCTGTGCAAAGTGGCCTGCAGGCGAATGGGAGCACCTCCGAAGTGGCAATACAACGGACGTTTTCTTGACAAAGGAAAGAGAGACAGCAATGTGGACGGCTCTGTTGCATAGCTTGCTGTGCACTGAAGAGATCCAGCAGCATCTTTCAGTCCTACCTCTTTTGGTTTGGGAACAGAGGCCAATTGTTTGTGCTGTGCAAAGTGGCCTGCAGGCGAATGGGAGCACCTCCGAAGTGGCAATACAACGGACGTTTTCTTGACAAAGGAATGAGAGACAGTAATGTGGACGGCTCTGTTGCATAGCTTGCTGTGCACTGAAGAGATCCAGCAGCATCTTTCAGTCCTACCTCTTTTGGTTTGAGAACAGAGGCTAATTGTTTGTGCTGTGCAAAGTGGCCTGCAGGCGAATGGGAGCACCTCCGAAGTGGCAATACGACGGATGTTTTCTTGACAAAGGAAAGAGAGACAGCAATGTGGACGGCTCTGTTGCATAGCTTGCTGTGCACTGAAGAGATCCAGCAGCATCTTTCAGTCCTACCTCTTTTGGTTTGGGAACAGAGGGCAATTGTTTGTGCTGTGCAAAGTGGCCTGCAGGCGAATGGGAGCACCTCCGAAGTGGCAATACAACGGACGTTTTCTTGACAAAGGAAAGAGAGACAGTAATGTGCACGGCTCTGTTGCATAGCTTGCTGTGCACTGAAGAGATCCAGCAGCATCTTTCAGTCCTACCTCTTTTGGTTTGAGAACAGAGGCTAATTGTTTGTGCTGTGCAAAGTGGCCTGCAGGCGAATGGGAGCACCTCCGAAGTGGCAATACAACGGCCGTTTTCTTGACAAAGGAAAGAGAGACAGCAATGTGGACGGCTCTGTTGCATAGCTTGCTGTGCACTGAAGAGATCCAGCAGCATCTTTCAGTCCTACCTCTTTTGGTTTGGGAACAGAGGCCAATTGTTTGTGCTGTGCAAAGTGGCCTGCAGGCCAATGGGAGCACCTCAGAAGTGGCAATACAACGGCCGTTTTCTTGACAAAGGAAAGAGAGACAGCAATGTGGACGACTCTGTTGCATAGCTTGCTGTGCACTGAAGAGATCCAGCAGCATCTTTCAGTCCTACCTCTTTTGGCTTGGGAACAGAGGCCAATTGTTTGTGCTGTGCAAAGTGGCCTGCAGGCGAATGGGAGCACCTCCGAAGTGGCAATACAACGGACATTTTCTTGACAAAGGAAAGAGAGACAGCAATGTGGACGGCTCTGTTGCATAGCTTGCTGTGCACTGAAGAGATCCAGCAGCATCTTTCAGTCCTACCTCTTTTGGTTTGGGAACAGAGGCCAATTGTTTGTGCTGTGCAAAGTGGCCTGCAGGCGAATGGGAGCACCTCCGAAGTGGCAATACAACGGACGTTTTCTTGACAAAGGAAAGAGAGACAGCAATGTGGACGGCTCTGTTGCATAGCTTGCTGTGCACTGAAGAGATCCAGCAGCATCTTTCAGTCCTACCTCATTTGGCTTGGGAACAGAGGCCAATTGTTTGTGCTGTGCAAAGTGGCCTGCAGGCCAATGGGAGCACCTCCGAAGTGGCAATACAACGGACGTTTTCTTGACAAAGGAAAGAGAGACAGCAATGTGGACGGCTCTGTTGCATAGCTTGCTGTGCACTGAAGAGATCCAGCAGCATCTTTCAGTCCTACCTCTTTTGGCTTGGGAACAGAGGCCAATTGTTTGTGCTGTGCAAAGTGGCCTGCAGGCGAATGGGAGCACCTCCGAAGTGGCAATACAACGGACGTTTTCTTGACAAAGGAAAGAGAGACAGCAATGTGGACGGCTCTGTTGCATAGCTTGCTGTGCACTGAAGAGATCCAGCAGCATCTTTCAGTCCTACCTCTTTTGGTTTGGGAACAGAGGCCAATTGTTTGTGCTGTGCAAAGTGGCCTGCAGGCGAATGGGAGCACCTCCGAAGTGGCAATACAACGGCCGTTTTCTTGACAAAGGAAAGAGAGACAGCAATGTGGACGGCTCTGTTGCATAGCTTGCTGTGCACTGAAGAGATCCAGCAGCATCTTTCAGTCCTACCTCTTTTGGTTTGGGAACAGAGGCCAATTGTTTGTGCTGTGCAAAGTGGCCTGCAGGCGAATGGGAGCACCTCCGAAGTGGCAATACAACGGGCGTTTTCTTGACAAAGGAAAGAGAGACAGCAATGTGGACGGCTCTGTTGCATAGCTTGCTGTGCACTGAAGAGATCCAGCAGCATCTTTCAGTCCTACCTCTTTTGGTTTGGGAACAGAGGCCAATTGTTTGTGCTGTGCAAAGTGGCCTGCAGGCGAATGGGAGCACCTCCGAAGTGGCAATACAACGGGCGTTTTCTTGACAAAGGAAAGAGAGACAGCAATGTGGACGGCTCTGTTGCATAGCTTGCTGTGCACTGAAGAGATCCAGCAGCATCTTTCAGTCCTACCTCTTTTGGTTTGGGAACAGAGGCCAATTGTTTGTGCTGTGCAAAGTGGCCTGCAGGCGAATGGGAGCACCTCCGAAGTGGCAATACGACGGATGTTTTCTTGACAAAGGAAAGAGAGACAGCAATGTGGACGGCTCTGTTGCATAGCTTGCTGTGCACTGAAGAGATCCAGCAGCATCTTTCAGTCCTACCTCTTTTGGTTTGGGAACAGAGGCCAATTGTTTGTGCTGTGCAAAGTGGCCTGCAGGCGAATGGGAGCACCTCCGAAGTGGCAATACAACGGCCGTTTTCTTGACAAAGGAAAGAGAGACAGCAATGTGGACGGCTCTGTTGCATAGCTTGCTGTGCACTGAAGAGATCCAGCAGCATCTTTCAGTCCTACCTCTTTTGGTTTGGGAACAGAGGCCAATTGTTTGTGCTGTGCAAAGTGGCCTGCAGGCGAATGGGAGCACCTCCGAAGTGGCAATACAACGGCCGTTTTCTTGACAAAGGAAAGAGAGACAGCAATGTGGACGGCTCTGTTGCATAGCTTGCTGTGCACTGAAGAGATCCAGCAGCATCTTTCAGTCCTACCTCTTTTGGTTTGGGAACAGAGGCCAATTGTTTGTGCTGTGCAAAGTGGCCTGCAGGCGAATGGGAGCACCTCCGAAGTGGCAATACAACGGGCGTTTTCTTGACAAAGGAAAGAGAGACAGCAATGTGGACGGCTCTGTTGCATAGCTTGCTGTGCACTGAAGAGATCCAGCAGCATCTTTCAGTCCTACCTCTTTTGGTTTGGGAACAGAGGCCAATTGTTTGTGCTGTGCAAAGTGGCCTGCAGGCGAATGGGAGCACCTCCGAAGTGGCAATACGACGGATGTTTTCTTGACAAAGGAAAGAGAGACAGCAATGTGGACGGCTCTGTTGCATAGCTTGCTGTGCACTGAAGAGATCCAGCAGCATCTTTCAGTCCTACCTCTTTTGGTTTGGGAACAGAGGCCAATTGTTTGTGCTGTGCAAAGTGGCCTGCAGGCCAATGGGAGCACCTCAGAAGTGGCAATACAACGGCCGTTTTCTTGACAAAGGAAAGAGAGACAGCAATGTGGACGGCTCTGTTGCATAGCTTGCTGTGCACTGAAGAGATCCAGCAGCATCTTTCAGTCCTACCTCTTTTGGTTTGGGAACAGAGGCCAATTGTTTGTGCTGTGCAAAGTGGCCTGCAGGCGAATGGGAGCACCTCCGAAGTGGCAATACAACGGACGTTTTCTTGACAAAGGAAAGAGAGACAGCAATGTGGACGGCTCTGTTGCATAGCTTGCTGTGCACTGAAGAGATCCAGCAGCATCTTTCAGTCCTACCTCTTTTGGTTTGGGAACAGAGGCCAATTGTTTGTGCTGTGCAAAGTGGCCTGCAGGCGAATGGGAGCACCTCCGAAGTGGCAATACAACGGACGTTTTCTTGACAAAGGAAAGAGAGACAGCAATGTGGACGGCTCTGTTGCATAGCTTGCTGTGCACTGAAGAGATCCAGCAGCATCTTTCAGTCCTACCTCTTTTGGTTTGGGAACAGAGGCCAATTGTTTGTGCTGTGCAAAGTGGCCTGCAGGCGAATGGGAGCACCTCCGAAGTGGCAATACAACGGACGTTTTCTTGACAAAGGAAAGAGAGACAGCAATGTGGACGGCTCTGTTGCATAGCTTGCTGTGCACTGAAGAGATCCAGCAGCATCTTTCAGTCCTACCTCTTTTGGCTTGGGAACAGAGGCCAATTGTTTGTGCTGTGCAAAGTGGCCTGCAGGCCAATGGGAGCACCTCCGAAGTGGCAATACGACGGATGTTTTCTTGACAAAGGAAAGAGAGACAGCAATGTGGACGGCTCTGTTGCATAGCTTGCTGTGCACTGAAGAGATCCAGCAGCATCTTTCAGTCCTACCTCTTTTGGTTTGGGAACAGAGGCCAATTGTTTGTGCTGTGCAAAGTGGCCTGCAGGCCAATGGGAGCACCTCCGAAGTGGCAATACAACGGACGTTTTCTTGACAAAGGAAAGAGAGACAGCAATGTGGACGGCTCTGTTGCATGGCTTGCTGTGCACTGAAGAGATCCAGCAGCATCTTTCAGTCCTACCTCTTTTGGTTTGGGAACAGAGGCCAATTGTTTGTGCTGTGCAAAGTGGCCTGCAGGCGAATGGGAGCACCTCCGAAGTGGCAATACAACGGACGTTTTCTTGACAAAGGAAAGAGAGACAGCAATGTGGACGGCTCTGTTGCATAGCTTGCTGTGCACTGAAGAGATCCAGCAGCATCTTTCAGTCCTACCTCTTTTGGTTTGGGAACAGAGGCCAATTGTTTGTGCTGTGCAAAGTGGCCTGCAGGCGAATGGGAGCACCTCCGAAGTGGCAATACAACGGACGTTTTCTTGACAAAGGAATGAGAGACAGTAATGTGGACGGCTCTGTTGCATAGCTTGCTGTGCACTGAAGAGATCCAGCAGCATCTTTCAGTCCTACCTCTTTTGGTTTGAGAACAGAGGCTAATTGTTTGTGCTGTGCAAAGTGGCCTGCAGGCGAATGGGAGCACCTCCGAAGTGGCAATACGACGGATGTTTTCTTGACAAAGGAAAGAGAGACAGCAATGTGGACGGCTCTGTTGCATAGCTTGCTGTGCACTGAAGAGATCCAGCAGCATCTTTCAGTCCTACCTCTTTTGGTTTGGGAACAGAGGCCAATTGTTTGTGCTGTGCAAAGTGGCCTGCAGGCGAATGGGAGCACCTCCGAAGTGGCAATACAACGGACGTTTTCTTGACAAAGGAAAGAGAGACAGCAATGTGGACGGCTCTGTTGCATAGCTTGCTGTGCACTGAAGAGATCCAGCAGCATCTTTCAGTCCTACCTCTTTTGGTTTGGGAACAGAGGCCAATTGTTTGTGCTGTGCAAAGTGGCCTGCAGGCGAATGGGAGCACCTCCGAAGTGGCAATACAACGGACGTTTTCTTGACAAAGGAATGAGAGACAGTAATGTGGACGGCTCTGTTGCATAGCTTGCTGTGCACTGAAGAGATCCAGCAGCATCTTTCAGTCCTACCTCTTTTGGTTTGAGAACAGAGGCTAATTGTTTGTGCTGTGCAAAGTGGCCTGCAGGCGAATGGGAGCACCTCCGAAGTGGCAATACAACGGACATTTTCTTGACAAAGGAAAGAGAGACAGCAATGTGGACGGCTCTGTTGCATAGCTTGCTGTGCACTGAAGAGATCCAGCAGCATCTTTCAGTCCTACCTCTTTTGGTTTGGGAACAGAGGCCAATTGTTTGTGCTGTGCAAAGTGGCCTGCAGGCCAATGGGAGCACCTCAGAAGTGGCAATACAACGGCCGTTTTCTTGACAAAGGAAAGAGAGACAGCAATGTGGACGGCTCTGTTGCATAGCTTGCTGTGCACTGAAGAGATCCAGCAGCATCTTTCAGTCCTACCTCTTTTGGCTTGGGAACAGAGGCCAATTGTTTGTGCTGTGCAAAGTGGCCTGCAGGCGAATGGGAGCACCTCCGAAGTGGCAATACAACGGACGTTTTCTTGACAAAGGAAAGAGAGACAGCAATGTGGACGGCTCTGTTGCATAGCTTGCTGTGCACTGAAGAGATCCAGCAGCATCTTTCAGTCCTACCTCTTTTTGTTTGGGAACAGAGGCCAATTGTTTGTGCTGTGCAAAGTGGCCTGCAGGCGAATGGGAGCACCTCAGAAGTGGCAATACAACGGACGTTTTCTTGACAAAGGAAAGAGAGACAGCAATGTGGACGGCTCTGTTGCATAGCTTGCTGTGCACTGAAGAGATCCAGCAGCATCTTTCAGTCCTACCTCTTTTGGTTTGGGAACAGAGGCCAATTGTTTGTGCTGTGCAAAGTGGCCTGCAGGCGAATGGGAGCACCTCCGAAGTGGCAATACAACGGACGTTTTCTTGACAAAGGAAAGAGAGACAGCAATGTGGACGGCTCTGTTGCATAGCTTGCTGTGCACTGAAGAGATCCAGCAGCATCTTTCAGTCCTACCTCTTTTGGCTTGGGAACAGAGGCCAATTGTTTGTGCTGTGCAAAGTGGCCTGCAGGCGAATGGGAGCACCTCAGAAGTGGCAATACAACGGCCGTTTTCTTGACAAAGGAAAGAGAGACAGCAATGTGGACGGCTCTGTTGCATAGCTTGCTGTGTACTGAAGAGATCCAGCAGCATCTTTCAGTCCTCCCTCTTTTGGTTTGGGAACAGAGGCCAATTGTTTGTGCTGTGCAAAGTGGCCTGCAGGCGAATGGGAGCACCTCCGAAGTGGCAATACGACGGATGTTTTCTTGACAAAGGAAAGAGAGACAGCAATGTGGACGGCTCTGTTGCATAGCTTGCTGTGCACTGAAGAGATCCAGCAGCATCTTTCAGTCCTACCTCTTTTGGTTTGGGAACAGAGGCCAATTGTTTGTGCTGTGCAAAGTGGCCTGCAGGCGAATGGGAGCACCTCCGAAGTGGCAATACAACGGACATTTTCTTGACAAAGGAAAGAGAGACAGCAATGTGGACGGCTCTGTTGCATAGCTTGCTGTGCACTGAAGAGATCCAGCAGCATCTTTCAGTCCTACCTCTTTTGGTTTGGGAACAGAGGCCAATTGTTTGTGCTGTGCAAAGTGGCCTGCAGGCCAATGGGAGCACCTCCGAAGTGGCAATACAACGGACGTTTTCTTGACAAAGGAAAGAGAGACAGCAATGTGGACGGCTCTGTTGCATAGCTTGCTGTGCACTGAAGAGATCCAGCAGCATCTTTCAGTCCTACCTCTTTTGGTTTGGGAACAGAGGCCAATTGTTTGTGCTGTGCAAAGTGGCCTGCAGGCGAATGGGAGCACCTCCGAAGTGGCAATACAACGGACGTTTTCTTGACAAAGGAAAGAGAGACAGCAATGTGGACGGCTCTGTTGCATAGCTTGCTGTGCACTGAAGAGATCCAGCAGCATCTTTCAGTCCTACCTCTTTTGGTTTGGGAACAGAGGCCAATTGTTTGTGCTGTGCAAAGTGGCCTGCAGGCGAATGGGAGCACCTCCGAAGTGGCAATACAACGGACATTTTCTTGACAAAGGAAAGAGAGACAGCAATGTTGACGGCTCTGTTGCATAGCTTGCTGTGCACTGAAGAGATCCAGCAGCATCTTTCAGTCCTACCTCTTTTGGTTTGGGAACAGAGGCCAATTGTTTGTGCTGTGCAAAGTGGCCTGCAGGCGAATGGGAGCACCTCCGAAGTGGCAATACAACGGCCGTTTTCTTGACAAAGGAAAGAGAGACAGCAATGTGGACGGCTCTGTTGCATAGCTTGCTGTGCACTGAAGAGATCCAGCAGCATCTTTCAGTCCTACCTCTTTTGGTTTGGGAACAGAGGCCAATTGTTTGTGCTGTGCAAAGTGGCCTGCAGGCGAATGGGAGCACCTCCGAAGTGGCAATACAACGGACGTTTTCTTGACAAAGGAAAGAGAGACAGCAATGTGGACGGCTCTGTTGCATAGCTTGCTGTGCACTGAAGAGATCCAGCAGCATCTTTCAGTCCTACCTCTTTTGGTTTGGGAACAGAGGCCAATTGTTTGTGCTGTGCAAAGTGGCCTGCAGGCGAATGGGAGCACCTCCGAAGTGGCAATACAACGGACGTTTTCTTGACAAAGGAAAGAGAGACAGCAATGTGGACGGCTCTGTTGCATAGCTTGCTGTGCACTGAAGAGATCCAGCAGCATCTTTCAGTCCTACCTCTTTTGGCTTGGGAACAGAGGCCAATTGTTTGTGCTGTGCAAAGTGGCCTGCAGGCCAATGGGAGCACCTCCGAAGTGGCAATACGACGGATGTTTTCTTGACAAAGGAAAGAGAGACAGCAATGTGGACGGCTCTGTTGCATAGCTTGCTGTGCACTGAAGAGATCCAGCAGCATCTTTCAGTCCTACCTCTTTTGGTTTGGGAACAGAGGCCAATTGTTTGTGCTGTGCAAAGTGGCCTGCAGGCGAATGGGAGCACCTCCGAAGTGGCAATACAACGGACGTTTTCTTGACAAAGGAAAGAGAGACAGCAATGTGGACGGCTCTGTTGCATAGCTTGCTGTGCACTGAAGAGATCCAGCAGCATCTTTCAGTCCTATCTCTTTTGGTTTGGGAACAGAGGCCAATTGTTTGTGCTGTGCAAAGTGGCCTGCAGGCGAATGGGAGCACCTCCGAAGTGGCAATACAACGGACGTTTTCTTGACAAAGGAAAGAGAGACAGCAATGTGGACGGCTCTGTTGCATAGCTTGCTGTGCACTGAAGAGATCCAGCAGCATCTTTCAGTCCTACCTCTTTTGGCTTGGGAACAGAGGCCAATTGTTTGTGCTGTGCAAAGTGGCCTGCAGGCGAATGGGAGCACCTCCGAAGTGGCAATACAACGGACGTTTTCTTGACAAAGGAAAGAGAGACAGCAATGTGGACGGCTCTGTTGCATAGCTTGCTGTGCACTGAAGAGATCCAGCAGCATCTTTCAGTCCTACCTCTTTTGGTTTGGGAACAGAGGCCAATTGTTTGTGCTGTGCAAAGTGGCCTGCAGGCGAATGGGAGCACCTCCGAAGTGGCAATACAACGGACGTTTTCTTGACAAAGGAAAGAGAGACAGCAATGTGGACGGCTCTGTTGCATAGCTTGCTGTGCACTGAAGAGATCCAGCAGCATCTTTCAGTCCTACCTCTTTTGGTTTGGGAACAGAGGCCAATTGTTTGTGCTGTGCAAAGTGGCCTGCAGGCCAATGGGAGCACCTCTGAAGTGGCAATACAACGGACGTTTTCTTGACAAAGGAATGAGAGACAGTAATGTGGACGGCTCTGTTGCATAGCTTGCTGTGCACTGAAGAGATCCAGCAGCATCTTTCAGTCCTACCTCTTTTGGTTTGAGAACAGAGGCTAATTGTTTGTGCTGTGCAAAGTGGCCTGCAGGCGAATGGGAGCACCTCCGAAGTGGCAATACGACGGATGTTTTCTTGACAAAGGAAAGAGAGACAGCAATGTGGACGGCTCTGTTGCATAGCTTGCTGTGCACTGAAGAGATCCAGCAGCATCTTTCAGTCCTACCTCTTTTGGTTTGGGAACAGAGGCCAATTGTTTGTGCTGTGCAAAGTGGCCTGCAGGCGAATGGGAGCACCTCCGAAGTGGCAATACAACGGACGTTTTCTTGACAAAGGAAAGAGAGACAGTAATGTGCACGGCTCTGTTGCATAGCTTGCTGTGCACTGAAGAGATCCAGCAGCATCTTTCAGTCCTACCTCTTTTGGTTTGAGAACAGAGGCTAATTGTTTGTGCTGTGCAAAGTGGCCTGCAGGCGAATGGGAGCACCTCCGAAGTGACAATACGACGGATGTTTTCTTGACAAAGGAAAGAGAGACAGCAATGTGGACGGCTCTGTTGCATAGCTTGCTGTGCACTGAAGAGATCCAGCAGCATCTTTCAGTCCTACCTCTTTTGGTTTGGGAACAGAGGCCAATTGTTTGTGCTGTGCAAAGTGGCCTGCAGGCCAATGGGAGCACCTCAGAAGTGGCAATACAACGGCCGTTCTCTTGACAAAGGAAAGAGAGACAGCAATGTGGACGACTCTGTTGCATAGCTTGCTGTGCACTGAAGAGATCCAGCAGCATCTTTCAGTCCTACCTCTTTTGGTTTGGGAACAGAGGCCAATTGTTTGTGCTGTGCAAAGTGGCCTGCAGGCGAATGGGAGCACCTCCGAAGTGGCAATACGACGGACATTTTCTTGACAAAGGAAAGAGAGACAGCAATGTGGACGGCTCTGTTGCATAGCTTGCTGTGCACTGAAGAGATCCAGCAGCATCTTTCAGTCCTACCTCTTTTGGCTTGGGAACAGAGGCCAATTGTTTGTGCTGTGCAAAGTGGCCTGCAGGCCAATGGGAGCACCTCAGAAGTGGCAATACAACGGACGTTTTCTTGACAAAGGAAAGAGAGACAGCAATGTGGACGGCTCTGTTGCATAGCTTGCTGTGCACTGAAGAGATCCAGCAGCATCTTTCAGTCCTACCTCTTTTGGCTTGGGAACAGAGGCCAATTGTTTGTGCTGTGCAAAGTGGCCTGCAGGCGAATGGGAGCACCTCCGAAGTGGCAATACAACGGACGTTTTCTTGACAAAGGAAAGAGAGACAGCAATGTGGACGGCTCTGTTGCATAGCTTGCTGTGCACTGAAGAGATCCAGCAGCATCTTTCAGTCCTACCTCTTTTTGTTTGGGAACAGAGGCCAATTGTTTGTGCTGTGCAAAGTGGCCTGCAGGCGAATGGGAGCACCTCCGAAGTGGCAATACAACGGACGTTTTCTTGACAAAGGAAAGAGAGACAGCAATGTGGACGGCTCTGTTGCATAGCTTGCTGTGCACTGAAGAGATCCAGCAGCATCTTTCAGTCCTACCTCTTTTGGTTTGGGAACAGAGGCCAATTGTTTGTGCTGTGCAAAGTGGCCTGCAGGCGAATGGGAGCACCTCCGAAGTGGCAATACAACGGGCGTTTTCTTGACAAAGGAAAGAGAGACAGCAATGTGGACGGCTCTGTTGCATAGCTTGCTGTGCACTGAAGAGATCCAGCAGCATCTTTCAGTCCTACCTCTTTTGGCTTGGGAACAGAGGCCAATTGTTTGTGCTGTGCAAAGTGGCCTGCAGGCGAATGGGAGCACCTCAGAAGTGGCAATACAACGGCCGTTTTCTTGACAAAGGAAAGAGAGACAGCAATGTGGACGGCTCTGTTGCATAGCTTGCTGTGCACTGAAGAGATCCAGCAGCATCTTTCAGTCCTCCCTCTTTTGGTTTGGGAACAGAGGCCAATTGTTTGTGCTGTGCAAAGTGGCCTGCAGGCGAATGGGAGCACCTCCGAAGTGGCAATACGACGGATGTTTTCTTGACAAAGGAAAGAGAGACAGCAATGTGGACGGCTCTGTTGCATAGCTTGCTGTGCACTGAAGAGATCCAGCAGCATCTTTCAGTCCTACCTCTTTTGGTTTGGGAACAGAGGCCAATTGTTTGTGCTGTGCAAAGTGGCCTGCAGGCGAATGGGAGCACCTCCGAAGTGGCAATACAACGGACATTTTCTTGACAAAGGAAAGAGAGACAGCAATGTTGACGGCTCTGTTGCATAGCTTGCTGTGCACTGAAGAGATCCAGCAGCATCTTTCAGTCCTACCTCTTTTGGTTTGGGAACAGAGGCCAATTGTTTGTGCTGTGCAAACTGGCCTGCAGGCCAATGGGAGCACCTCCGAAGTGGCAATACAACGGACGTTTTCTTGACAAAGGAAAGAGAGACAGCAATGTGGACGGCTCTGTTGCATAGCTTGCTGTGCACTGAAGAGATCCAGCAGCATCTTTCAGTCCTACCTCTTTTGGTTTGGGAACAGAGGCCAATTGTTTGTGCTGTGCAAAGTGGCCTGCAGGCGAATGGGAGCACCTCCGAAGTGGCAATACAACGGACGTTTTCTTGACAAAGGAAAGAGAGACAGCAATGTGGACGGCTCTGTTGCATAGCTTGCTGTGCACTGAAGAGATCCAGCAGCATCTTTCAGTCCTACCTCTTTTGGTTTGGGAACAGAGGCCAATTGTTTGTGCTGTGCAAAGTGGCCTGCAGGCGAATGGGAGCACCTCCGAAGTGGCAATACAACGGACGTTTTCTTGACAAAGGAAAGAGAGACAGCAATGTGGACAGCTCTGTTGCATAGCTTGCTGTGCACTGAAGAGATCCAGCAGCATCTTTCAGTCCTACCTCTTTTGGTTTGGGAACAGAGGCCAATTGTTTGTGCTGTGCAAAGTGGCCTGCAGGCGAATGGGAGCACCTCCGAAGTGGCAATACAACGGCCGTTTTCTTGACAAAGGAAAGAGAGACAGCAATGTGGACGGCTCTGTTGCATAGCTTGCTGTGCACTGAAGAGATCCAGCAGCATCTTTCAGTCCTACCTCTTTTGGTTTGGGAACAGAGGCCAATTGTTTGTGCTGTGCAAAGTGGCCTGCAGGCGAATGGGAGCACCTCCGAAGTGGCAATACAACGGACGTTTTCTTGACAAAGGAAAGAGAGACAGCAATGTGGACGGCTCTGTTGCATAGCTTGCTGTGCACTGAAGAGATCCAGCAGCATCTTTCAGTCCTACCTCTTTTGGTTTGGGAACAGAGGCCAATTGTTTGTGCTGTGCAAAGTGGCCTGCAGGCGAATGGGAGCACCTCCGAAGTGGCAATACAACGGACGTTTTCTTGACAAAGGAATGAGAGACAGTAATGTGGACGGCTCTGTTGCATAGCTTGCTGTGCACTGAAGAGATCCAGCAGCATCTTTCAGTCCTACCTCTTTTGGTTTGAGAACAGAGGCTAATTGTTTGTGCTGTGCAAAGTGGCCTGCAGGCGAATGGGAGCACCTCCGAAGTGGCAATACGACGGATGTTTTCTTGACAAAGGAAAGAGAGACAGCAATGTGGACGGCTCTGTTGCATAGCTTGCTGTGCACTGAAGAGATCCAGCAGCATCTTTCAGTCCTACCTCTTTTGGTTTGGGAACAGAGGCCAATTGTTTGTGCTGTGCAAAGTGGCCTGCAGGCGAATGGGAGCACCTCCGAAGTGGCAATACAACGGGCGTTTTCTTGACAAAGGAAAGAGAGACAGCAATGTGGACGGCTCTGTTGCATAGCTTGCTGTGCACTGAAGAGATCCAGCAGCATCTTTCAGTCCTACCTCTTTTGGTTTGGGAACAGAGGCCAATTGTTTGTGCTGTGCAAAGTGGCCTGCAGGTGAATGGGAGCACCTCCGAAGTGGCAATACAACGGACGTTTTCTTGACAAAGGAAAGAGAGACAGTAATGTGGACGGCTCTGTTGCATAGCTTGCTGTGCACTGAAGAGATCCAGCAGCATCTTTCAGTCCTACCTCTTTTGGTTTGGGAACAGAGGCCAATTGTTTGTGCTGTGCAAAGTGGCCTGCAGGCGAATGGGAGCACCTCCGAAGTGGCAATACAACGGACGTTTTCTTGACAAAGGAAAGAGAGACAGCAATGTGGACGGCTCTGTTGCATAGCTTGCTGTGCACTGAAGAGATCCAGCAGCATCTTTCAGTCCTACCTCTTTTGGTTTGGGAACAGAGGCCAATTGTTTGTGCTGTGCAAAGTGGCCTGCAGGCGAATGGGAGCACCTCAGAAGTGGCAATACAACGGACGTTTTCTTGACAAAGGAAAGAGAGACAGCAATGTGGACGGCTCTGTTGCATAGCTTGCTGTGCACTGAAGAGATCCAGCAGCATCTTTCAGTCCTACCTCTTTTGGTTTGGGAACAGAGGCCAATTGTTTGTGCTGTGCAAAGTGGCCTGCAGGCGAATGGGAGCACCTCCGAAGTGGCAATACAACGGACGTTTTCTTGACAAAGGAAAGAGAGACAGTAATGTGCACGGCTCTGTTGCATAGCTTGCTGTGCACTGAAGAGATCCAGCAGCATCTTTCAGTCCTACCTCTTTTGGTTTGAGAACAGAGGCTAATTGTTTGTGCTGTGCAAAGTGGCCTGCAGGCGAATGGGAGCACCTCCGAAGTGGCAATACGACGGATGTTTTCTTGACAAAGGAAAGAGAGACAGCAATGTGGACGGCTCTGTTGCATAGCTTGCTGTGCACTGAAGAGATCCAGCAGCATCTTTCAGTCCTACCTCTTTTGGTTTGGGAACAGAGGCCAATTGTTTGTGCTGTGCAAAGTGGCCTGCAGGCGAATGGGAGCACCTCAGAAGTGGCAATACAACGGCCGTTTTCTTGACAAAGGAAAGAGAGACAGCAATGTGGACGGCTCTGTTGCATAGCTTGCTGTGCACTGAAGAGATCCAGCAGCATCTTTCAGTCCTACCTCTTTTGGTTTGGGAACAGAGGCCAATTGTTTGTGCTGTGCAAAGTGGCCTGCAGGCGAATGGGAGCACCTCCGAAGTCGCAATACAACGGACATTTTCTTGACAAAGGAAAGAGAGACAGCAATGTGGACGGCTCTGTTGCATAGCTTGCTGTGCACTGAAGAGATCCAGCAGCATCTTTCAGTCCTACCTCTTTTGGCTTGGGAACAGAGGCCAATTGTTTGTGCTGTGCAAAGTGGCCTGCAGGCGAATGGGAGCACCTCCGAAGTGGCAATACAACGGACGTTTTCTTGACAAAGGAAAGAGAGACAGCAATGTGGACGGCTCTGTTGCATAGCTTGCTGTGCACTGAAGAGATCCAGCAGCATCTTTCAGTCCTACCTCTTTTGGTTTGGGAACAGAGGCCAATTGTTTGTGCTGTGCAAAGTGGCCTGCAGGCGAATGGGAGCACCTCCGAAGTGGCAATACAACGGCCGTTTTCTTGACAAAGGAAAGAGAGACAGCAATGTGGACGGCTCTGTTGCATAGCTTGCTGTGCACTGAAGAGATCCAGCAGCATCTTTCAGTCCTACCTCTTTTGGTTTGGGAACAGAGGCCAATTGTTTGTGCTGTGCAAAGTGGCCTGCAGGCGAATGGGAGCACCTCCGAAGTGGCAATACAACGGACGTTTTCTTGACAAAGGAAAGAGAGACAGCAATGTGGACGGCTCTGTTGCATAGCTTGCTGTGCACTGAAGAGATCCAGCAGCATCTTTCAGTCCTACCTCTTTTGGTTTGGGAACAGAGGCCAATTGTTTGTGCTGTGCAAAGTGGCCTGCAGGCGAATGGGAGCACCTCCGAAGTGGCAATACAACGGACGTTTTCTTGACAAAGGAAAGAGAGACAGCAATGTGGACGGCTCTGTTGCATAGCTTGCTGTGCACTGAAGAGATCCAGCAGCATCTTTCAGTCCTACCTCTTTTGGTTTGGGAACAGAGGCCAATTGTTTGTGCTGTGCAAAGTGGCCTGCAGGCGAATGGGAGCACCTCCGAAGTGGCAATACAACGGACGTTTTCTTGACAAAGGAAAGAGAGACAGCAATGTGGACGGCTCTGTTGCATAGCTTGCTGTGCACTGAAGAGATCCAGCAGCATCTTTCAGTCCTACCTCTTTTGGCTTGGGAACAGAGGCCAATTGTTTGTGCTGTGCAAAGTGGCCTGCAGGCGAATGGGAGCACCTCCGAAGTGGCAATACAACGGACGTTTTCTTGACAAAGGAAAGAGAGACAGCAATGTGGACGGCTCTGTTGCATAGCTTGCTGTGCACTGAAGAGATCCAGCAGCATCTTTCAGTCCTACCTCTTTTGGTTTGGGAACAGAGGCCAATTGTTTGTGCTGTGCAAAGTGGCCTGCAGGCGAATGGGAGCACCTCCGAAGTGGCAATACAACGGACATTTTCTTGACAAAGGAAAGAGAGACAGCAATGTGGACGGCTCTGTTGCATAGCTTGCTGTGCACTGAAGAGATCCAGCAGCATCTTTCAGTCCTACCTCTTTTGGTTTGGGAACAGAGGCCAATTGTTTGTGCTGTGCAAAGTGGCCTGCAGGCGAATGGGAGCACCTCCGAAGTGGCAATACGACGGATGTTTTCTTGACAAAGGAAAGAGAGACAGCAATGTGGACGGCTCTGTTGCATAGCTTGCTGTGCACTGAAGAGATCCAGCAGCATCTTTCAGTCCTACCTCTTTTGGTTTGGGAACAGAGGCCAATTGTTTGTGCTGTGCAAAGTGGCCTGCAGGCCAATGGGAGCACCTCAGAAGTGGCAATACAACGGCCGTTTCCTTGACAAAGGAAAGAGAGACAGCAATGTGGACGGCTCTGTTGCATAGCTTGCTGTGCACTGAAGAGATCCAGCAGCATCTTTCAGTCCTACCTCTTTTGGTTTGGGAACAGAGGCCAATTGTTTGTGCTGTGCAAAGTGGCCTGCAGGCGAATGGGAGCACCTCCGAAGTGGCAATACAACGGACGTTTTCTTGACAAAGGAAAGAGAGACAGCAATGTGGACGGCTCTGTTGCATAGCTTGCTGTGCACTGAAGAGATCCAGCAGCATCTTTCAGTCCTACCTCTTTTGGTTTGGGAACAGAGGCCAATTGTTTGTGCTGTGCAAAGTGGCCTGCAGGCGAATGGGAGCACCTCCGAAGTGGCAATACAACGGACGTTTTCTTGACAAAGGAAAGAGAGACAGTAATGTGCACGGCTCTGTTGCATAGCTTGCTGTGCACTGAAGAGATCCAGCAGCATCTTTCAGTCCTACCTCTTTTGGTTTGGGAACAGAGGCCAATTGTTTGTGCTGTGCAAAGTGGCCTGCAGGCGAATGGGAGCACCTCCGAAGTGGCAATACGACGGATGTTTTCTTGACAAAGGAATGAGAGACAGCAATGTGGACGGCTCTGTTGCATAGCTTGCTGTGCACTGAAGAGATCCAGCAGCATCTTTCAGTCCTACCTCTTTTGGTTTGGGAACAGAGGCCAATTGTTTGTGCTGTGCAAAGTGGCCTGCAGGCGAATGGGAGCACCTCAGAAGTGGCAATACAACGGACGTTTTCTTGACAAAGGAAAGAGAGACAGCAATGTGGACGGCTCTGTTGCATAGCTTGCTGTGCACTGAAGAGATCCAGCAGCATCTTTCAGTCCTACCTCTTTGGTTTGGGAACAGAGGCCAATTGTTTGTGCTGTGCAAAGTGGCCTGCAGGCGAATGGGAGCACCTCAGAAGTGGCAATACAACGGACGTTTTCTTGACAAAGGAAAGAGAGACAGCAATGTGGACGGCTCTGTTGCATAGCTTGCTGTGCACTGAAGAGATCCAGCAGCATCTTTCAGTCCTACCTCTTTA